>OV121090.1:17994303-23671381 GCA_921293015.1 Phorcus lineatus | reverse complement strand
AGAGAGAGAGAGAGAGAGAAAGAGAGAGAGAGAGAGAAAGAGAGAGAGAGAGACAGACAGACAGACAGACAGACAGACAGACAGACAGACAGACAGAGACAGACAGACAGACAGACAGAGACAGAGAGAGACAGAGACAGAGAGACAGAGACAGTCAGACAGACAGAATAAGTTAGACAGTCATACAAATAAAGTAGTAGACAGAGACATAGACAGAGGTAGAGCAAGACAGAAAGAAACAGAGACAGACAGACGGAATCAGAGAGACACAGAGGGAGAGACATACAGCAAAGATAGATACAGAGACAGAATACATAGAGATTGAGACAGAGACAGTGAGATGGAAAGAAAAAAAACGACATACAGAGATAGAGAAGGAGACAGAGAAGAAGAGTGATCAAGAAAGACAGACAGGCCTAGAATGACAGACAGACTGACTGACTGAGAGGGGGAGGGATAGACAGAGAGATCACTATATACTACATGTATATCATAAATAAAAGCCAATTGCACGATTGGTGTCCGGAAACTAATGCCAATAATTCTATTTGACATTGACTACTCCCGTTTATTTATGTATTGACTTATATTAAGCTGAACGATCCCATAAAGACATAAGTACATTGTAAATACACAAATAAACAAGTAGACAGATATGGGATAGACAAACGACCTTGTCCAGTAATATGTTGAATAACACACTATAAGCTTTATTTTCCGATGGTCCATTAATGTATGTTGTATTACCATATCAAACAATATTCGTTCACCCGTAACTAAACCTTATGTTTCTAAAATAGAACACCACGCTGTTACTCGTTATTGTTTATAAAACTTCAAGTCCGGACTAGACGAAATTTGCATCTACAAAAGTTAGCAACTTCAACACACCTTTGCGCAACATATGCAAATGCGCGCGCAGGTGTAAGATAAAATATGAGGGGGATTCCCCTTGCTAAACCAAGCTGTAATGCCCTACATATATCTCTTGCTTTTGTCCAACTGTATGTGATATTACTTGTTTGGGAGTGACCATTCGATACATATTCATACATATATTCATATTATTCATATACGAAGATATGACTTTAAAAAGTTATTCATTATTTTTTTAGATAGAAATTTATATATTTATTTAATTTTGTTTATAAAATAAAGTAAACAGTTTGTTAAATAAGTATTCTATACCTTTATTACTTGCTTGATTTATGTAGATTATAATCCGTGTATATATTTACTTTTTCAAACTTGTATTAGTTCATTAATCTATTTAATAGTAATTTGTGGAAGTTTCTTCCATTTATTGGTTGTTCATTGCTCCTTCGTTAATTCGCTTCTTATGTGTTAAACATTTCATTCATCCATTCGTTCATTCATTTCAAACAAATAACCTTCACACTGTGAAGTTTTCTTCTGAATAAATTCACATGGAACAGAAAGCTTTCAATTACATGAATGTATTTCAGTAGATATTTTACAAATATTTTTAGATTATACATTTTAATTTTTTTATTTAAAATATTTCATTGTGTCCTTTCACACATGCTATTTTCAATCAAAACTGAAGTAAAGGAAAATAATGAAAAATCGTGTCAATTCAATGACGTATATATAGCAAGTGGGTGTAATCAGTAAACACGTGCATTTACTAAAACTCTTATTTTAAATTGTAAGTCCTTGGTCTAATTATAAATACGCAGAAATTTCATCATGGAAGAAAGGATGAACACAAAGTATAGCACATCTGGTATATATAGCATATGAGTTACAATAAATATGTATAATCCGTAAACCCATGTCTTTCCGTAATGTATAATCCGTAAACCCATGTCTTTCCTGAAACTCAAATTGTAAATTACAAGTCCTTGGTCTGGTTATAAATACGCATATATTCCATCAAACACTTACTTGGAAGAAAGGCTGATCACACAGTATAAAGTATCTCACGGAACTCCGAGTGAATACACAAATAAAGCTAGCACCATCGAGGCCCGATCGACTGCGCTAGCAAACGCTATCTACTGCAATAGGAAGGTAAAAAACGCTGCATCTAATGAGTAAGTATTTGCCTCGGGCGGGTATTCTTTCTTGAAAATTATCATAAAGAGTCCCATCATGAAGGGGTAATTCATTATCCGATATATTCCCTGTCTCACCGTCTTTATCTCTGCTTATTGACAGGTGCCCTCTGGCTGCACGTGACCCGACCAACTTCCTAGTTACAGATGTCCCCCTCTTTTAAACCGAAAATCAACATCTATATATATAATATTAATTCAATACACAATTTATAAACTGGATGTATATGGAAATACACACTATAATTTATTTATGTTAATGGACATTTCATATTATATATATATATATCGGTAATCATACATATGAATCTTATATACTCCAAAAAATAAGTTTAAGGACCACCACGAATTTTATATCAAGAGATTCTTAGGACGAGACAAGAAAAGAAGTTGATTGTAAATCAAGGTCTGGGGCTCATATACATTTGACAGAGTTACACATAAAAATATTGTAGAATGAATTGAAATGTATGATTATTTTTTAACAATTCATTATTCTTAAGTTACGATCCATAAGGTGCTCAAATATTGTATATTGGGTGGGCCTTAACTTTTTGTATGGAGTGTACAAAACCATCACTTTCCCCAATCAAAATTCCTCAAGTCATTTCTTTCCTGATATCTTCAGAGAAAAAGCTTTGAGTTGGTTCTCTAAGAAGAGGATGCCTATGACATAACCAATATTTATTTTTGTACAGATGATTCGTCAAGATGTTGAAATGACATACCTTTAACGAGAACTCTAAAGTAATGGTTTTCTATGTCTTCCGTTACATTTCACAACGATATTGTTATTCGATAAATGGTACCTGACACAAAATATCAATAGATATAACATGCATTTTATAACAACAAACTACAAGATATTTCATAGAGTTATTACCCTCTTAATTGTGTATATACAGCCACACATTTCAAATTTCAATATGGGGCAACGCGTGGTTCTCAAAGCATATCCTACAGATAATTCAATTCAATATCATAATTTGTGAAGTTTGTCATTGAAAGCGTTCTCATTATAAAAGGATATGTTATATCAATGATACCCTACACAATTTCAATATGATATAAAACATGCATGTTCTATTAAGCATGTCCAACAAGATATTTCACTTAAATGTAATCCACAGGGTATTCAACATAAGATTTCACTTCTTTCAGCATATAGTTCCACACATGTAACATTACAATATTGCCTAATACGCGTTTTATAAAGCATCTCCTACAAGACGTATTTATATGTCATGGAACGAGTTACTTTAAGCATATCTCAAAAGACATTTTGATATGGTATTACACGAGTTTTATGATACAGTAGAACACGGATATAACGAACTCCAAGGGACCAACGAATTTAGTTCGCTATATCCGGTGTTCTCTATTCACGTTTTGAAACCATCTTGGATCATATCCCATCATATGTAGGCTACATGTAGAACCATAAAAATAACAAAGATACATTCATGTTCTGCACTTCACATCTTTATTCTGGTTTAATTAAAATACCCGGGTCAAGCATCTTACAACAATTCTATATCTTACTATATAACTAAATATCATATATACGCCGTGATTTATAAAAACATGTACTACAGATATTACAAGATATTTGAATATGATATCATATGTTTTATCAAGCATCTCTAACAATATATTTTTAATATGAAATAAAACGAGCTTGAATGTGCATACCTCACAAGATATTCCACTATGATATAACGCGTGTTTTTCAATATATATCTCACTAGATATTTTAATATGACATATAAGGTGTTTTTAAAACACGTCTACAAGATATTTCAAATCACTTCACACAAAACTTTTCATTAAGATTTTCCGGCAACACATTATATCACACGAACGAATTCATCAATTTTGAATAATTGACATAGAATGTATTTCTTAAATCATGAAGTACAATACAATTCAATATGAGTTCACACGTTCTATAAATGATAAACCCAGCAAAAATATTTTTTTAAAAACATGTACTACATGATATTCAGATCACTTCACACAAAACCATTCAATCAGATATTCAGAACAATATATCACAAGAACGAATTCGTAAATTTTGAATAATAGACATAAAACGTATTTTAAAAATCATATAAGGTGTTTTTAAAACATGTACAACAAGATATTTCAAATCAAATCCCACAAACATTTTCAATAAGATATTCTACCCATTCAGATGATCGATCAGTTTTCAATATTTGACATAAAATGTATTTAAAATCATTAACTACAAGACATTTCAATATGATTTCACACGTTCTATAAATGATAAACCCAGCAAAAATATTTCTTAACAGAACATTGCAACATGATATTTCACGTGTTTGTAAAAAAATATCGTATAGACCATCTATTTTCACAAACAGGACACGTTTAACAAGGCGAAATCTTCAAGTGGTACAATTGATACTAGTGTATCAGGATAAGGTTAGACAAGGATGTGTTTTGTTACCTGTGTTATTCATAACATGTAAAAATTATCTTGTTGCACAAGTCAAGCCTGTTATGTGATAACTCTGCCCTTAGTCCTGCAGTAAATTATTATCAGAAAGGCGGATGTCGTTAAGCTTTCTTTATCGTTAAAGGGCCACAGAGTATATGTTGTTGGAGTCAAATATGTCCAACTTCATAAATAGTGGGACCGGGGTTCTTTTTATCGAGAAGTAGTGTTTCTCTCTGGGAAACCATCTTATTGTTGATCAGATCAGTATTGAGACAATAAAGAGGTTTAAGATGCAATTTGTGATCGAAAACCGGACAAAGGCGCGTGCCAATGACTCAAACGTAATTCTGGAAAAATATTTACAGCAGATACGAGGAAAAATATATTTTGATAGTGTTTATTAGATTAATTAACAAATATTCATGTGAATTAGGTGCAAATTTTTTACTTATTAACATCAATATGGCGGCTTTGCTATTATAATTGAAAACGAGACAATATCAGGAAGCAAGTTTAGGGACAACATCTGAATTGAATTTTCTTGTTTTTAATGATAAATGAAAAACAGCGATAAAAATGTAATGAAGTCGAAATTTTGCGTCCAATTTATATTGATATTAGTTAAAGGACATACTTAATACTACAAATCAACACATTTCTTTTTGTCTGCTTTAAATTAGTTTCCAAAAATTACGTGTGAGTCATTGGCGCGCGCCATTGTCCGGTTTTCGATCACAAAAAAAAGACTGTTTATTGTCACTATACTGACCTAATAAGCATTAAGATACTGACTGTCAGAAACAAACACTTCTTCTCGATAAAATAACACCATTTGTGGAGTTTTACATATTTGACTCCAACAACATACTCTGTGACCCTTTAAGGATACCCATTTCAGTCTAACAAAACCACCGTCTCCGGATATTCTTTCTTGCGTTGTAATGAAGAATAAAGAACTGACATCTTCAAGGCCATTCACTATTGAAGGTGAAGCTTTGGCTTCATGTTTGAAAAAGAGAAAATAATACAACTAGTCAAGTCCTCATGATACAGTTGTCTAAATAAATGTAACAGATAGTGTCTCGCAAAAAAGATCTTTTGGTATTTAAAATGGGGTTTAATGCTTTGATAGGAGGATGAAATTTGAAATAACGCGTTTGTGTCAAATTGCATTCCATTGAACTTCTACCTATTTCATACGATATAATTCTTATATTTTTTCTTTGCATTCTTATATAATTGTTGATATTGAGATATAAAAGGTCACAGAAAATAGGGGCGCATGACATTGAAATATAACGGGACCAATTGACATCCAAGAGGTTTGATACTACGAGTAAAGTTAAAACATTAAAACAGCTGCATTTGTACAGTTTCCTACTAGAGGAGAGCTACTTACAGGACACCCCGAACCATTTCAGGTCAGTTGCAAATACGACATATTCATATTCTCAATAAAAAGAAGGGAACCAGACTGACAACGCTAGTGTAAGAGTGACTAACACTGACTTTTGTGTTAGGAGTTGTATAAAGGTGACAGAGCAATATCCAACGTCAACGGTTGTATATGATTACACATCTGATAAAATAACAATTGTACTTTCTTCGAAAAGTCGTGTTTCTTTATGTCCTCATCGTTGAATCACTTTTGAAGAACCATTAACAAGCACTTGTTGACTTTCCCTGACATTGCAACACATTCAATAAGCCACTCAACTGCACAAATTGACGGTCACGTGACTGAATAGATGGCTAGGTTAAACCAGTGGAAACCACTTTTCACAGTGAATAATAAAGACGTACTTAGATTTACATTTCACTTTCAATATGAATACAGACTTAGACATCAGGTAAGGAACCGCTTCTATTTCATTTTTTTAATGAAAGAAGTCGTTATACAGACACCATGGTACATAGAGAACCTGATACATATGGGGTGCCATATACTAATATTGTTCAAACCAATAAGCTTACTAAATAGAATAAGTAAGCTTACTTCTTCGAATGAGTTAGCTTAATAATTAGAGGGACATCGGTACACCTCAAATGGACCAACGTATTGTACGTAAGATGCAAGAGAGAGAGAGAGAGAGAGAGAGAGAGAGAGAGAGAGAGAGAGAGAGAGAGAGAGAGAGAGAGAGAGAGAGAGAGAGAGAGAGAGAGAGAGAGAGAGAGAGAGAGACAGACAGACAGACAGACAGACGGAATCAGAGAGACCCAGAGGGAGAGACAGACAGCAAAAATAGAAACACAGGCATAAGACTTAGAGACAGAGACAGCGACAGAGACAGAAATTTATAGCGGCACTGATAGACCCATTTTTTCGTTTAACTAAATTACTACACAGTTTAGTTTTACCATGGTCGATACGGAAACATCTGTGTGACATATCAGGCCACATGGAATCAACAGTAGAGAATATAATGAGAAATGGTTGTGTACATGTAATATCATGTACATGATATATAATTATAATACAAATATACATATAGATAAATAACATATGCTCGCGACTGATAGGTCAATTGGAAGTATTTATGTCAACTAACAACTGGGTATTCTGTCCTTTCAAAGGGGTAGTGTACTTTATCAACTTTATGTCAACCCGATACGCTTTGTAAAGATAATGAATAAGCACTCATTTAACCGTACCGAGTTACCTCCCTTGACACTCGAGTTAGGATAGGCGAGTGTCAAGTATCTCATCGTTATATTTTGAACGATCCGTATCGAAATGTCATGTCATGTGCAACTGTTTCAATGCGATGTAAGTTCAATGTTTCTATTATTGAATCAACTTCAGACCAGAATGCACTTATGAAGGGGAAAATTCATTAACCCTGAAATAGGTGCCATGGTATATCTTTAATCACACTAACATTACATAGAAGAATGAATGAATGAATGAATGTCTTTGAATGAAACAGTTTATATTAAATGAGTGGTGTATAAACTTTACTCATGCCAGGAGGGGCACTCTTAATACATCTTTCAATTTTTCAATATATATTTTAAACAATTTCAATTTATCTTTAAAAATATCAATATATCTATACCACAATATCAATCTAAATTTCAAACGATATTGGTGCTACAATTTGCGTATGCTTTTAGCCACAACCTCTAAACGTTCCATTTCGCATCGGGGTAAAACGTATGTATACGCTTTCGCCCCATTCATACTCTGGGATATAACCCAACTGAAGGCTACGCGTTGTGACCTATGAACTATGAACCATCTAAAATGAATAGTCAACCAATAACAACGAATGATATGCTTGTCGGCAAAATCAAGATTGCTCCGTCTTGGAGGGTCACTGCGGAACTACGTTTTTTCAAAACAGTATTTTCAAACATTTAACCCACCTACGTTCATTAAATCCGATTAGCATTTGATTTTATCTCGCTCATGCATCCCCGTGTTAGGGAAATGCGAAAGCCAACTGTGGTATAGGAGGCACTCTGCAGTTGGCTGAAATTTTTTCGTTAACCATCGCGATAAAACTGTTTGATTGGCCGGATCATTGGTCACACCGCTTAACATTTATTGGGCTTTATATACCAGGGTATATGAGTGGAGCAAGAGCGTATATGTTTTACCCTGAGACATCATGTTCATTTAGATGACTATATTGAATTTGAATGGAGATTTTTAAAATGGAAATTTTTATCCCCTTGATACCTTTAAATTTCCATAAAGATCAAAGTGTTGTCTTGCAAGTAGAACAAACTGTAAAAAGAATAAATCTCATTTTGTCGAATCTAAATTTTTTATATTTTGTTGGTGCTTGATCGAAAATTCGTGAAAATGTAACTACTTAAAGTGACACAGAGTATATTTCATTAATTCTGTTTTTGGTAAGATAAGAGCAAATATACCAAATGTTTTGAGTTGAGTTCAAATCGTCTCCCTAAACTGCATCTTTATCTCTAAAATGGAACAAAATGTTTTTCTTGTTTTCAATTATAATCGAAAAAAACCCGTAGGCCGTCCTAGTAACATGCATATTAGTGACGTATGGCCTACTCAACTCTACAAACCCATTTTTGCCTTTGTGTCTGCTGTGAATATGTTTGCACAATTACGTTTGAGTCAATGGCTGTCTCCATTGTCCGGTTTTCGATCACAAATCACCACTTTAATCTGTTTATTGTCTCTATACTAAACTGATAAGCATTATGATGCTGATTTTCAGAAGCCAATCATACTCCACAAAATAAAAACATTTATGAAGTTTGACATATTTTATTCGAAACAAATACCCTGTGTGCCTTAATTTTTTTTTTGTAGGCCAACCCTTTCAAACCACTTTACCTAAATGACATCGTGATTTCTAAGACCAAGTTTTCTGCGATGGGCCGCTTTTCTTGCTATGTAATCAAACCAAATGAGAAAGTTTATCTGTAGGCCTACAGTTATAGGTTGTGTGGAGAGACACAGGCCTCCGAGGAAGGCTAAGACCAGTTAGTAAGTAACGACAATATGAACTTGACGGAGATTATTTTATTTTTTTGACTTATGATATTTGGCAAGTTTCAAGGCAATAGTGCAAACAGGTAATTTTGCTACGTAATTGTAGACAATTTGGAGTTGCTTCCCTTGAACCCAAAGCCAGCTACGTTGCTTGAACAATCTCGAGTCGTATTGCGCTTCCAACGGTCTTCTAGTCAAATATCGATTAGTTCGGCAATTTCGCTGAGGTTGCTGACGTGTTTTGCCCGGCACTTGGACAGGATATAGCGCATGTTCCAAAATTAGTCACTTACTAAGCACCGGTAGTATCGTCAGATTGGTAGAATCGCAAGCCTTTGGCGAATGAGTTAGATTTTATTATAATTCTTGGCAACAATGACCTGATGACACACTTATTTGTCAATTGTGCATGATTGCAGTCTTAGAAAACTGCACGTAGGTCATTATAAAAATTACACGATAACATAAAATGCAGATAAGATTTAACCGGAGTAAGTTTAAAGATATCGGTTAGGAAATATGAACTTGGATGTTTATTCAGAATGCTAAATTTGAAATTTATAAAGAGTACGAGTTCGAGTACGAAATGTTTGCGAGATTTGAACCCCGAATCATTATCCGTATGACGAAACTTAATAGAGGGTATGTTTATTGCAAAAGGAGAATGAACACCTTTTAACGAGGATGGTTGACCCTCAAACCAAATCGGGATTCGAACCACAGACATTTTGTCTAAAAGACAAAACTGACCCACGGATTAAGTAAATGGTAAATCAGCAGTTGAAAATGAAATACATTTTATGCTAGTTTTCCCCATCTTATTCCGCCCTCAAAATCACTTAATGTTGCCTTTACATCCTTAATGTCCTCTCAAAACGAAAATGTTATTCTCCATTTATCATTATTTATCAAGCATTGTTTAAAACTTAGAGATGAACTGTTGAAAACTAGTAACTAAAACGGTATTTTTCAACTGTCATTTGTTGAATTGTATATTATTTGTGTCTTCACTATTTGTATATTTACTTTTGTATGTGGGCGGGAGTTCTTAAATACAATAAACTCTTTGACTTTGACTTGACTTTTACAATCGGACAACAAACTCGGTTAGTCTCAACTATTCGTACAAATGTAACATTCACTCTTATCTTACTGATTAATAAAAAGCATGCATGGTTTGAGGAACTCCTGCTGAGATACGACCCCCGGAACAGAAGCGAACAAATAATCCAGCTTTTTGTTACGAAACAAGGGTAAAACTATCGAAGAAAGTGAATTCATAAACAGTGAGAGTCTGCATCATGATACCTACAAGTGTTTTCATTGACTGTTCAACGGTCTTTTAGTAAGCGAACGTGTAAGGAATATATGAAAATTTGATGTGCAAACATTTTTGAGCTTTTGCAAGTTTTGAATTTTTTTAACGTAGGCAAAGTGCACTGTAGGCAAAGTCACAACTATGTGATTGTTGGCAAAGTCATACTCAATTGATTGTAGGCGACTTGCACTGTAGGCAAAGTCACACTAATGTGATTGTAGGCAGCGTGCACCTAAGCCAAAGTCACACTAACGTGATTGTAGGCAGCGTGCACTTAAGCCAAAGCCACACTACTGTGATTGTAGGCAGCGTGCACTTAAGCCAAAGTCACACTAATGTGATTGTAAGTAACGTGCACTGTAGGCGGAAGTAGACCTTATCCATTCCATTGCGTGAATCTGACTGAACACTTTCTACCACCACTGTATAATACACTGTGTCATATATACTTACTGCAACAAGGTGAAATGTACGCAGTAAACTTAACTTCATAATATTTCAGATAAGGTCCATTTGACACATTACAGATATTGAAAATAAGAAAAAAAAGAAAAGAAAACCGAAGCTTTACAATGTTAACCGCTCGAACATACCAACATTGGACGTTTTCGTTATCACAGTACACACGTAGTGATAAGAGCCACGCATTCCTCCAGAAAGATATGAATGCGAATCCAGAATAATCTAACACATTCTGGTGAATCGAGTGCATGCTGGAGCAAAACTTCCGTCGCCCGAATGCTATGTCTATTTGAGCCTCTCGACATTGGTGCATGCAGATTTTCATTTAGTTTTGACTTCATTGTAATTTTTAAAACATTTAACGATCACAATCTTTTTAAGATGATGTAAGTTATGGTTGCAAAAAAGCTTAATTTTATCTAAATATTGATAAAAATGTTTTCTGTTGGTCGACGAGTTAATGGTAAGAGGTGACCATAAAAGGTTTTAAAAAAAAAATTATCATACTTTTTTCTTTAAAGAGAAAATCAGTCACAACATAAAGACTATTAATCATTGATATTTCCTAGTGGGAAATCAGTTACATGATTTACTGTTCCTTCATTCAAAATAATATTTTCTACAGGCTCTTCATTTCACATGCAGTCAAATCTAGACTTGCTGAATAAGTACCTAGACTGTTAGGCTCCTTTAATATATAGCCATTACGCGGGACTAGACATCAGTTAGTCTAACAATTAGACTCTGAAATGAAAAATGCATCAGTTAATCGAAAAATTTAAAAACTTATTATAAATGAAATTAAAAGGAGACTTAAATTTCTTCATTTTCAAATCAAACTTGAAATTCCTTTTATAGACTTGCTTGGGCTTCTACCCTATTTCAGGGTCTGGCCTACAGAGTAGACATCAGTCAGATACTATTAATTCAAGATCAAACAGTACTAGAATCAAATATATTTAGGTCGAGCCCGGGCCATTTGACCGGGTACTGTTTTAATGTAATACCAGCCAAGTGAGGGACAAATACTACTAACATAGATTATTGTATTGCTATAATACAGACAATTTAGTGTAAAATGGTTAACGAATGGAATATTTTCTTCTTATAGTAAGAATCAATCCGGGGCAAGGTGACAATAGTATTTAGAATTTTCTTGATCGAAAGAAAAGAGGTAAGTGTATATTTTGCTAAATAATAATTCTAGCATTTAGTATTTTCTATGGTGAAAATGGTCAATGGTCACATTGAATTGAGTATTGTCTTTATAAAATACGAGTTAGTTTATAAATGATTTTTATATGATACTGACAAGTTAAGACTCCGCCAGCTGATGATGGAATTGAGTATTTTCATTACATTATACACGCCAGTTAAGGGACTTAGGGTTATGGAATTCAGTATGTCTCCTAATGTAATAGACCTTATTTGGACCACTGGGATTTGTTTTTTATTTGCACTTTCAAACATGCTCAAATACATACATCGGTTTATACCATTCCTAAAAATGGCAATTAGTGATTCTTCTTAGCGAGACTATGCCTGTAACGGCTGTTGTTGTTCTGATAAACTGTCTGGTTGGCGACGTGTTTACACAACACTAACATTAATCAAAATAATCCCAATAATCATTTACCAGTTGAAGTTTTTTTTGTCTTTGGTTCATGATTGCACAAATCAGATAGACACTTTAGCTCGACAACCCTACCACATATTGTTTTGGTAGGCATCGTATTATTCAAAGAATAAAGAGCTATTTTCGTTCTTAGAGTACTCCGGGAACGGTTCGTTGTTGACCAGACTTTTGCACTCTTGGAGAGAATCCTTTTGACAATAATGTGACACGGTCCTCTAGTTCATGTCAAGTGACATCACGTGAGTGTTACACGTGATTTACATGCTACACTTTGACCTCCTACAAGTAGACCTGGCAGCCACAGTTCCTACTCAATGCAGTTGAAGCAGGTGCGTGGTCACGTGACCTATTGTTTATCTCGCCGAATATTTGACGTATAAAATGATCATCTCGTGTTGCCGAATTTCGTTTATGTATCATTATCAGATAAATGCTTTCTTGTGTATAGACAATCCTTTGATTATGAGAAAATATATTCCTGTTTGAAAAAGTACAACTTTATCTCTCAACCGTGCTGTACTTACTGTAGCCTATAAATGGTACTCAAGTATACGTTTGTGTTTGTTATGTTTTAAGGATATTATGATTTGATTTTCCATTAAAAATGTTATGCCTTCTCCGATAATCTAAACAACCAAATACCTTAATGTTTGTGTTTTATATATCCGAATGTGCATTCAAATGACTGCTTGCCCTACCAGACTCAATACATCATGTCGACGCGACTACCAAATTGAACGTTTGTCATTCCAGCTTGAATAACTCGGTAAATACTTGCCCTTCCAGAGTCTAGAATACCAAAATGAATGTTTATGAAATATTTGTTCTAGAACCATAATGGCTGTTTGCCCTACCATATTTCATACCAAAATGACCTTTTGCTATTCCAGATTCGAATACCCAAAATGGATGTTTACCCTAACACATTCAATTAACTGAATGACTGTTTACCCTAACATATTCTACTACCCGAATGACTCTTTGCCCTAACATATTCCAGCACCTAAATGACTGTTCACCCTACGAGTTTCTATCAACCAAAATGGCTGTTTACCCTACCAGGTTCTTAAACCGAAATGACTGTTTGCCCTACCACACTTCATATCAAAATGACTTTTTTCTCTGCCAGATTCGAGTATCCAAATGGATTTACCCCTGACTGATTTTATTACCCGAATGACTGTTTGCCCTACCATATTCTAGTACCTAGATGACTGTTTGCCCTACCATATTCTAGTACCTAAATGATTGTTCGCCATACCATATTCTAGCACCTAAATGACTGTTCTCCCTATCAGATTCGATCGACCAAAATGGCTGTTTGCCCTACCATATTCAAGCACCTAAATTACTGTTCGCCCTACCATATTCTAGCACCTAAATGACTGTAATCCCTACCAGATTCGATCAACCAAAATGGCTATTTGCCCTACCATATTCAAGTACCTAAATTACTGTTCGCCCTACCATATTCTAGCACCTAAATGACTGTTCTCCCTACCAGATTCGATCAACCAAAATGGCTGTTTGCCCTACCATATTCTATCACCTTAATGACTGTTCGCCCTACGATATTAGATCACCCAAAATGACTGCTTTCCCTAACAGACTCGAGTAACCGAGTGGTTGTTTGCCCTACCAGTCTCTAATACTTTAAAGACTGGCTGCCCCATGCCCACCAGATTTGAATACCCAAAAGACTACTTGTCCTACCAGATTTGAGTGTCGGAATAAATGATTATCCTACCTGAATGATCAACCATAGTTATATACACGTATTAGGAAAATACACCATAACGACACTCGTGCCTATCCGTCAACCCCTGCTCTTGCATGGGCAATACCAATATTTTATTTGTGTTGTAAATAAGGTAAATAAGGTATGACATAGACACTTTTATTTCATGCTTTATATAATTTCAAAATATACCATTGCCTTTTTTAAATTATTTTTCTTTCTTGAATATCATTCATAATCGTGGTTATCTTCACATGTTAAATATCTTGGAAGCTTAGAGCGTAGATTAAGATAAAGTCCATGAAATTTTATTTTAAAACAATGCAATATGGGTTTTAAAAAAAAGTAATTTTCTACCTTTAACAGTTTCATATAATTGTGTGAAGTGCTAAAGTCTAGACTTTCTGAATTAGGACCGAGAGTACATCATATAGGCTTTATATTTCAATACGTGTACAGTTATGCGGCAGGACTGCGTAGAGCATAGCTTAGCCAGTTTAGTGTCGGTTTAGTCTGTCAACCAGACCCTATGGCAAAATATTAAAGGAGCCTCCTTAAGTCTAGAAAATATTGGCAAGTCTAGTTGCCTCAGCCATAGGAAATTAAGAATTGTACAGGACTCCTTTTTTATATTATTTTATACCAAATATTGAACAACATTTTAAGCGAAATCTTTTTTTCAGGGACTATATGTTAGTCTAAGTGTCGGTTATACGGTCAAAGTAACGAGGCAATGGTCACTGACACTGAGGGTTATTAGTCACACAGCTATATTATGTATTGTGATATAGCGGCGAGAACTATGCTGGACTAGCGCCAACGATATATTTATATATGTAAGTATTGTCCATTGTGTCCGCGACATATATCGATCTAGCCGTAATCAGAGTCCGGTCAATCATCAACTGACGTTGACCCATTACATGACCACGACTTATCACCATGACTTTGGGTGTCGTTCGGTTTACAAATCAATTACATACAGCGGTATTGTTTCCTTAACCAATCTTAACCCTATGATCAACATACTGGGGCCGTTACCCTCTCACATTGACCATTGGTCTCGCAAGACCATAGCTCATCGGTCTGTTGCCAAGCTTTACCGGTGTCCTGTAACAGTATTAGACACACTCGGACATAATGAACCAATGTAATAATCTAAATTTTGGACCACGTTGTCTGCAATACTATAAATTTGTGTACCGTGGTGGTCGAGACCCTTGCGGAATTTGAACCAACATCCTCAAAACCATGCAACATCGCGAGCACTGACCGTACCAACGGCTAACCAACTCAACCACCAGACCGCAACAAAGTCATTATAACAGTGGACCAATATTCGGTCTGAAAATAATTTCAGAAATGGTTATTTGATTGAATAAACGAAGGGAACGTCAATTAATTGGAGTTCATAATATCTTCACTTCACTTCTAGATTTGCTTTTTAAGAATTTCATGTTTATTACTATAAAATTCGGTGGTTGATCGAACTATCATTACAGCCTCGTTCTGAAGCCTTTCCCAATAATCGTTAAACCATTTGGAATCCTCTCATTCAGAACGTTTAATCTACGCTTCCTAATCTACAGTAACGTGTGAAATTGAACGGGTATAATCTGTATTTAGAAACGAATGTATGGGCAATAAAAGTTTGAAATAAATATAAAGATATGAATATAAATGCTAATTTTATCAACTCATTTGTGCGCTTATCAAACAAGATAATTCCCAGCTGTTTCTTTTTTTTAGTATATTATTTTCATTATATCCATTTGAGAAGTTGGCTACATCTTACACGGGCGTTCGATTAATTGTGTCAAGTTGTCCTCATATATTATCCGAAAGGCTTTTTGAAGTCTAGATTAACGTCCAACGTTCGCTCGGTCAGCTACGTCTAAGAATTCGTGCGCTTACATATATACATACATATATACAATCCGTGATTGCTCACATAAGCACAGCCCGAGTGTGACAATTACATAGCTCACGTGTATGGAATGCAATGGGGTTTTAAAGAAAATATCGTAACTATGAACCAATGTTGCAATCCTTCGAAAATATATTTTTAAAAATTAAATATTACTTTAGGAGCCACGGCGAGCGTTCGCCGTAAGAAAAAGCAAAAAGCCCGAAGAAGATATTGACGTCTTCAGTTAATTATACTATATATATTCAGCAATATTCTAGGAAATCCTCTTTACCTGGTACCCAACATTCTCTACCGATAGGGGTACTTTCCTTAGTTATCTTTATCAAAATCGGAGCATTTTCAAGACTAGAAACACACTATGTTGATTGGTTCAAATTCAGTTTTAAATTCAATATACTTGTTTCAAACTGATTATTGATATGGTTCTGTTTCTGTGAAGATTTGCTTCACGTTTGGGATCCGCACATATTTTCACGAGACATAGTTCTGTAACAGATGTAAGGCGATATCTAATTGGATAAAGATAAAGACGGTATCTGTATTCTACATTTCCCTCGCTCGCTGATTTGAAAGAACTAAGAAATATGGCCCACTTTTAACAGAGGTTACGAGGTAAGAAATGGCTTGAGTAACCATTAGGAGAAGTGAATGGATACCTGAAGCACGGTTCTGCAATAGTCTGGACATGGTGGTAACTTCAAAACATTAAAAGTCTTATCGTGTTAACTCAAATTTAAGTAATGTTATATAGAAAATAATATAATATAATAATTATATATATGGAGTCGTGTTCCAGTACCTGTGGAAGCCCCAAAAGGACTTTTAAGAATTCATAAATTATAATACTGAGTTCAATCCCGGTGAATTTGAACAGCTAATAGGTGTATGGGCTTAGTTGGTTTGGCAGGCTAAAACAGTCTCTGAATGACAACCTTGAAAATAATTTTCAAAAAGATTATCTTATCAAATACAATAAGGAGCCTCAGAGAAATGAACGTAGACTAACACTCGAACTCCGGAAAAACATTCTAAAAAACGATTATTTCAACAGAAATAAGAAAGGAGCCTAAGCGAAATAAACGTAGAGTAAGACTGATTCTTCCAATAATATGAGTATATATATTATTATAAATATTTCTCAATTATCAATAATAAAAGATTAAAGACATTAGCCTAAGAGAAATGGACTTAAACTAAAATCTGGATTCCGAAACAATATTCTAAAAAAAAAAATCAGTTCCTTAGATATAAGAAAGGAGCCTTTGAAATTTGACGTTACAGAGAAGTCGAATTTAAATCTTGACTTGCTTTTCAGAATGGATTACTGAGGTTAAAATCGTATAGCATAGTACAGTATATAGTATAGTATAAAGAAGGACAGCCCAGTATATAGTATAGTAAAAGACAGTACAGTACTGAATAATAGAGTATATATTACATTACAGTACAGTACAGCACAGTATATAGTATAGTAAAGTATATTATAGGACAGTATATAGTATAGTAAAGTATATAATAGGACAGTGCAGTAAAGTACAATATAGTACAGAATAGAGTATAGTATATTATAGGACAGTGCAGTATAGTACAGAATAGTACAGTATAGTCATGTAAATAGCAAAGTATAGCACAGTACAGTACAGTACAATACATTATATAGTACAGTATAGTACAGAATAGTCAGTACTGTACTGTATATATTATAGTATATTGCAGGACAGTACAGTATATAACAGTGCAGTACAGAATAGTATAGCATAGTATGGCGTTGTACAGATAAGTAAAGGACAGTACAGTACAGTCTAGTATAGTATAATATAGAGTCGTTAGACGATTGTAAATTTTGTACATGGGCAGGTAGCCTTTATATCGAATAAACTTTGAATAAAATTATGCGTATATATATATATAAAACATAAATGCAAACGAACACATATTGTAATTTACCATCAGCTTTCAATGATACGAATGAGGACAATTGATCAACATGAGAGAAGAAAGAGAAATATCCACGGACATAGCGAGCTAATGAATATTAAGTAGTTCATGAATATTAAGTAGCAGCGCGATTCATTGTTTACACTTATATCACAACACAGGGCAACATACCCTAGTGAATGAGCCCTGCTCGCTTTGACAGAAACTTGACTGGGATATAAAATACAGTATCACTAAATCAATGCATTTGGCACAATTTTACAAAATTTCACATGATTAAACGCATGCGTTTACAAACATAAACAAATCGAGAATCAGAACTTCAACGGACAACCATGTGCTAAGCATCGTCCGCCTGCACTGTTCTCGCCTTAAAATCGTTAAGCCTGGCACTGTGGATATCTACGGAGACGACTAAAGACGTGCGCAGGGACGATGACTACGCGGAACGGGTCATGTGACGCGCTTGGCTCGGTTTGAACCAGTTCCGAGCTCTGCAGCTGACATGAGAAGAAATACAAGTATAACCAACCCGGTTGTTGAAAATATCCAACCTGGCTTCAACTGCCGCCAAGTGACAGTCATGTTACCGTAGCACAATCGGCCCGGTTTACTGTGACAAGACGATTGTCAGTGAGTTGGAGCTTGCGCTTATGTTCCATTGTTTATCTGACTTTTGACACGGGAAAAATATCCCCCACCTGGACGTAATTGCGATTTAGTCCACATTTCACTCAAAACGGTGAGTAAACTCTGCATTTTTACATTTTTTATACCAACTTTTGTTATTATAAGTTTTTGTTTATATTTTCAAATAATCGATATTTGATTGATATATCATGTCTATATAACTGACATCCAACACTTAATGATGTAGACTGCATGTCAATAAATAAAAATAGTCAAAACCAGATGTAAGCCTCTTTTCTATGCCTTTGTATACCATCAGGTGGCTCCGCATTAGTTTGAGCTTCCCCCTCAATTCTATAAATAGAGATTCATCATACAGAGTTACTCTAGTGCCGTGCAAAATTTATACGCTTTTACGATCAATAAAACGCTTTACTTTTGCCTTTGATTTTTCACCGCTTTACAGAAAAATATGTTACAAAGACAGAAAAAGGTACATGTTTATTATTACGGGTATCATATGTTTGAGTGTCATTTTTTAAATCAAAAGAATGGAAGTGTTTTGAAATCGGAGACCCAGAGTTAAAACGGGAACTCGCGTCATTCTGAGAACGATGACTCACAATCCGGAGAGTTCCAATCTTTGGGACTTTTTGCGCTTCTAGGTGAAAAAATGTCCCAAATTACCAAAAGTTTTAGAAAATTTTCTCAAACTATCAAAAGTGTCATGTATTTAGATATTGAGCATTTATACCTATATACAATGTATATATTTGATATGCATTCAAAACGTAAATGTCTATTTTCTGTCATCTTTTGTTCTCTGGCCTATTGTGATCATATAGTTCTTGAAGAAAAGCTGAAAGAGCGATGGGACTTAGGCTAAGCGGAGATATATTTAAACGTGATGCAGCTCTCCTATGACGTAAGGGGAATAAATGAAACAAAGGAACCATTGGTTGATCTTCCGTTAAGGCGAAGTCAACGATGTTTCTCCAACTTGCTTGGCGGCTTACAGAACTAAATGAGCTTTTGTTCGAGTTTGTATTGAATTTTTGCTATATATTTTGGTACTTCATACTTTTAATGAGGCGTTTTGAGTTTGGAGGGCAAGAGTCAAGGTCGTCCGAGCATTTTTTTAAAATCATCATTTTCGTGGTATTTTCCATTCCGCTGTTTGAAATGGTAACTCATTCTGAAATGTTAATGATATGATAGAACCATTCATGAGATTGCATAAGTTTGGTTATTTCAAGAACTTTCAGGTAATGTCAATTTGTTTTGGAAATTATGAATTTTTGGACATATATTGATTTCTCTAGACAGATTTGCTTCAAATATTTCAATATTCAATTTGAATTTTATGTTTTGTTCAGATTCAATTTATGCTAAGTAAATTTTGAAAACCTTACGCAATTGAAAATTTTATGCGTTTTCCGCTTTGTCACCCTTGTCTTATTCGAAAGTTTGCAAGCATTGAAATGACCAAGAAACCTCGTGATATATCAGAATATTGAAAATAAGATTCCCACATGCTCAATATGACTTAAAAACCTGAAAATCGTTGCAGCAGAATCGTTGGCAGGGAGAACAGAACGGCTTGTTAAGATTTCAGCATGTTGCAAGCGTCCAAAACTCAAAGGTGTCAACCATAAAAGTGACATATCTTATGGTTTTACAAGACGTAAAACGAATATTCAACATGTTTTCAAGAAACGAAAGTGTCAAAGCATTGTAAGATATTTTTAATTTTACGAGTTTGCGAGTTAGTTCTAAAGAATGCGTTATGTCTTAATTAAAGAATACGACTATCAAATTCACAAGGCCAGATCATAAAAGCATATTATCTTTCAAATTCTCTGGTTTATTTAAGAAATTCATGTGCATCCGATTCCGAGGACAGGACATTGCAAGGATGACACCTAAGTTTAGTTTGTTGCAAGACATAAAACGACGATTTCAGCACGCTAATCTATGTTGTTGTCACGTGACCTGGATGTTACTAGAAGCAACGTCAGCTGCAGTTTTAGCTTCTACTGCCTCTGACCAGCTGTTCGTTATCGCCTCCACACTTACACGAAACCATGGCAACAGACTGGCTAGTTGACGATCTGACCGTTGGATGGACACTAACTGATGGCAAGATTCGTGGTCAACAAAGACTTGCCCAGTTTCTCCACAGAAATATCGAGCGGTTGTTGCTCTCTGGCTTTGTCAGATTGTGCACCTACAGAGTCAGACCAAGGGCTATTTTGAACATTTGTATCTTGTCGCTCTTGTTTCCATAGCAACGGATTAATTTGATTTTAAGAATAATGAATTTTAACAATATTTTGAAAAATATGTCAAATGGAATTCATACAACGTTATTCAGAAAATCCATGGATTGTTTTTCCACAAACAAGTTAAGATATGAAGAACAGTTTATGTTCGAATTATTTTTGCGGTCAAAATGGTATTCTAGATTCCTATGCGCAGACATTTTAAAATGAAATTTCAAACAGTAAGATAATGTCAACATTTGAATACCAAATTTGTAGAACGTAGTCATTAGTGCAAGTTCTTCTTCGAACAATAAGACTTTTGAAGAATGACAACGATTGCTTCTATATAGAACATGTGCGTAATTTCTGTCACTGTCAGCAAAATATCCTTACAGCTGAAAACAAACTTAGCGAAAACAGGAAGTGCTAGATTTATGCGCAGAGAACGACCCTGAACTTGAAGACAGCCCTTCAAGGCACGTTATGAGCTTCGACGCTGCTATATAAGCCTAAGTTTAATTACAGATCACAACACATGTACATAAAACGTTATTTATATCGGTGTCATGAACTATGAGCATGTTTTAGTCACTTCATTGTTCCGTTTCGTAACATGAATTGTTCAATTGTAACCAGAATAAGCCTCAGCCGATTCTCCGAATTGTCTTTGGATAATTTTAGTACTCGTTGCGTACACATGTACTCAATAGGTCATTATACTATACTCGATTCATTTTCTTCTACACAAATTTATCATTTCTTGATGTACTTAATTTTTAAATTTCTCTCAAATCAAACCAGATAAATATGTTTAATTGAAAGACGTCAAAAACCTCTTGCTATCGGTCAGGATATTTTTACCCACTATAAGGTTCTTTGCTCTCTACTTATATTCCGCATCAGTGCTTGCTAAGGCCAGAGTATTCTCCGCTTCATGAAAGGGCACAACGACCAAGTCTAAACAAATATAAGATAATGTATCTATCTCATACAGATTTCGGCTGTGCCGTGTGAAATTTGTGCAGGGAGTTCGAATTTCCTCTGATGTTAAGATATAATGAATTGTGTTTTTCTTTCATTCGTGACTTAACCCTCATTCTGTCGAGTTCAAACTTTAAACCAATGAAACGTGTAGCAATGTATGCATTATGTACAATTATTGCAACTCATTTACCAAAGATAAGAGTGCCAAGGTCCGAGTGTCTACACGCACTATATGGAAATGAACCAACGAGTTATTATTTATCGGTGGCATATTAATTTGAATATTCCCCCTGATGCAACAAATGAAATGTTTGACCCTCTGAAGATAATGCATAAACATATATCTGTTTGGGGGAAATTTGAAGACATTAAATTTCCCCCAAATAAACGTGCTACTGCCCTTTTTACATACTGTTTTAATGACTGACCTTGTGCTTTCTGACCAACGCTGACCTTGAACCAATGTTCATGTGCTAATGTGCACTGTATCGTGCAAAGCTCATGGTCCACCCCTGGAGTCCCGTGTTTGTATAGCCCAAGGAGGGTGTGCGTTCGAACATCTCCTCATATCGTTACATGTTGTACTTCCATTAGATATTCAGATCGAGGATTTAAGTTAAGCCACCCTATTTTTTGACATCTTGTATAACCTTTGGCAATATTTGTAAAACATATGTAACTAAGTAACGTCATTTCATAAGTTACACATATTGTTCTGTTTCAATCTACGATGAACTCATTTTTAATATCCTCTTCATTTAAAAGTTATTGGGCTAATGATAATTCTAAGTTTTGGGCATTTGATTTGGTACCATTTTGTCTAAATTTTATCAAAATGAAGAACCGTTTTTCGTTAGGCACATTTTAGCATTTGGCTCTGACGTTAAGAGTTACATTCATTTTCTGAAAGTTTGGGAAGGATCCTGGGAGATAACGGATTTTGTTCCTTTCAACGAAGTTATGTTAAAAAAGATTAAGAAGTTCTGTCATTTGGTCACTGAATGCCGGTCTTGACTTTCATGAAATGGAAATACTGAAACGTAACGCTTTTAGCCGAGATGACTGACAATGATGCAATCCTTCTTAATGACTAATATGGTTATGTTTAGATCTGACGACGTCTAGCAAACTTGACCTCTGACCTGTCGTGTTCAAATCTTCATTTCAACTAATCGATTACAGTTATCACTCGATATCGGTATTCATAGTTGACGACATCAACTTATTTAGATGTTGTTATGACAACAGATATTGCCAATCAAAGAAATCGATGTTGGGACAATGCGACCGCCGTGCTAAGTGGGCGTCGTCTTATGTCAGTGCTTCGATTGTTAGCATACGTCCTCACGATGGCATTGTCAGCTATGAAAAATTCACTTAAAATACACCGTTTCTCTGTCACTCACTGTTGATGTGGGCTAGTGGTCCTCAACCATACGTCCAGTCAGATCGATCCTCTAACACAATACTCGAAGAGTGCTACCACTGAGCCGGTGCTGTAGGGCCAGATGCTGTATGCGCTGGGTAATAACCCGTCATGATTCCGTACATGATATATTGCTACCCTACAGCAATACGCTGAACCCGTAACACTAAACAAAGACAAAGAGTACCGTTTAACCGTACCCATACAACAATAGGAGGGGAATTGAAATATCGACAATCCGTATGCGTTATATGAGGTTAAATGTTCTTTGGCATTCAAAAAGGGATTGGATGAAGTTATGGCGAGCAATTAGATGATGTCCAATCATATTTCGTTTTGCTTGGAACCATTGCTTGCAAGAATTTATGAATGGGAAAAGGTTTGAGTTGTGTTCCTCTCAGTGAGTTGCCAGGCCTTGATATTTCGCATGCATTCTCATAAGGAGACATGAAATGCATTCGTGGAAACCATAGACGAGTTTCATTGATAAAATTTAACCCTTTACAATAAGGAGCCGTGAATATGCATGTACAATGAAAATACTCAGACCGAGTTTCTTGTTCAGAGACAGTCAGCCCGATTCATATTTTAGAAAATCGGATCTTTTTGTCTCTTTAATAATGTCCATCCTAGTGATCGCCCTTACGCTGTATAAGTAATCCTGTCATTATGGCTTTCCAAAATTTGAAAGTAACAATAAAAAAATTTCAGAATTTTTTACAAATTATATTAATCTTCGTGGTGCTATTGTAAAGTTGCCGGGTCAACAATGATTTTCAATACATAGTAAGATGGCACTGCTCATAGATTCCCCATCCGTTGGAACTCGTTTTGTTCAGAGCATTTCGATTGGTTGTGAAACACCTATATGAAACAGGTGCCCGTTTACCTTTAGGTAGGTGGGAGTACCTGGTATATAGATCAGTAAGAAGACAGACAGGCGACACGTTTACAGACGGGTAGACGCTTAAAGGAGAACAGCGTGCGAATGGAAAGGTAGTTTTGGTTTCATTCATTTATGATAGACTCATGGGGTTTATTTAATAGTTTTGTAATATGTTTGCGGTAGGAAGGTGCGATTTTATTAGTTTAATCATATTTTGTTACTTATCACGATTATTACAAATCGCCTCGATATAGTTTTTGGAAACAAAGGACATGTGTTCAATAGAAATCAATTTTAATATATTTTAAACATTAATATCGATTATTTTATCAAACTTGACATTTTAAACTTACCTGAGATATTTATTGTATAATCATTGTTAATTTTTTATGATGATAGCTTTGATAGCCTTAGTACTTTTAAATCGTTTTTTTTTTCAAATGGACTTGATAATGATTTTAAACAAGAAACTTTCAACGTTTTCTGTTCAAGTAGCCCTACAAATGCTGATTGAGTCAAACATTTTCCAGTATACAGTTCGGTGGAAGGAAATCAATTGTCCTTTGTTCTATCTAAGTCCATTCCCTTTGTTTCAATTTTGATTCTCGTTTACAGGGACATTCCGTGATAAACTCAGATATATTTAGAATCTTGACCAACATAATGTTAGTCATGCGGCTGGGAATAAATGAACTTTCAGCCTTTGAGACGACCCCTGTTCACAGTACTCATAATTGGTGGATCGAAAACAATGGCTGGCCTTTATCCTATTATACGCGGCCTCATTTGCGCAGTACTGGTACAAAAGCTTTTGTTTCGTTGGTTCACAATTAGATCTCTGGGGCTGACCTTATCTACTTAGCATGAAACTTGGTTGAATTTCAGCTGTAGAATACATGAACTGTAGTACAAGATGACAAATTTCATCAATAAAGTAAACACTTGAAAATCTGACATAAAGTTATACAATGTCGCAGCACTTAAAGTGACTGATCATGAAAATTAAGAGACCCAATGAATACGGTTGGCGTGTATGAAAGCCAGTGGCACCGCTTATCACACACTATCCTGAAAGTAAAGTTCTTATTCTTGGAGTTTATGGAGGCTCGAATCGAACACCACTAATAAATTAATCTTAAGATGACGGTTACATAAGTTCTCGTAATAAACCCAAAAATATGCTATTTGAATTGGTTATACGCTACGATTGTATTTGGGATTCGAACCTGTCCACCAAGTGTAGTCTTTTTGAAGGTCAACAAGTACCTGCCTTTTTTAGTCGGAGTTGATATAAGTGATATAAAGCATATTTATAACTAATGAAGTATCAATATCGAAGAACATATGTACCGATGAATATTTTATTTTATATAACAAAAAGAGACATGAGTATTAATGTTAAGAAAGTTACTGCTCTTTCTGTTTCTGTTTATCTGGGCAACAACCTCTTTAGAATAAAAATCTTTTTCTATACTCAAAGGTAAACAAGTACTTATTAAGTTACGTAATTTAAATACTCGGTCAGCTTGACATGTATATGATTTCACTGAACTCAATTTAAAATGCCGTTTTTCTAAAAGTAGATTCGAGATTTTTAAACACAGCAAGGGAATAGCAAGGGAAGCCATTCGCTTTAAAAAATTCTTTTTAGTCATAGCCATAGCAGAAAGAAATGATACAGTACATTATGGGCATCGTTGTGATAGAGTACAGCTTCTCAATATGTAACAATTCTTTTTTCTCAGGTTAAGCTGACATTTTTGTTACGCTATAAAATACCTCTCTTGAAGGTCAGTTTTATCAAAACAATTTGAGCCCTGCTGTCTTGTTAATTTCATGTAATTTTCTTGCTTTGAAGTGATTATTTTGGCTTATTAGCTGAGGTAAATATCTCAGTTTGGAGGCAATGTTTTCTTACTTTTTCGAAGCAATTAGGTTTTTAATTAGTTCTAAATGAAACAACGTCAACCTTACTTGTGAACCGCGAGTTCGTTGGGTTCAAGTTTACCTGATCTAATTCAATAAAACTTACGGTAGACTATTCACCATTAACAAATACTGCCAATGGTACAAAGTAGAATATCTTGGTATTTGTTATGGTACAGAGTAGAATATCTTGGTATATGTTATGGTACAGAGTAGAATATCTTGGTATTTGTTATGGTACAAAGTAGAATATCTTGGTATTTGTTTTGGTACTAAGTAGAATATCTTGGTATTTGTTATGGTACAAAGTAGAATATCTTGGTATTTGTTATGGTACAAAGTAGAATATCTTGGTATTTGTTTTGGTACTAAGTAGAATATCTTGGTTTTGGTTATGGTACAAAGTAGAATATCTTGGTATTCGTTTTGGTACTAAGTAGAATATCTTGGTTTTGGTTATGGTACAAAGTAGAATATCTTGGTATTCGTTATGGTACAAAGTAGAATATCTTGGTTTTGGTTATGGTACAAAGTAGAATATCTTGGTATTTGTTAGGGTACAAAGTAGAATATCTTGGTATTTGTTATGGTACAAAGTAGAATATCTTGGTATTCGTTATGGTACAAAGTAGAATATCTTGGTATTTGTTTTGGTACTAAGTAGAATATCTTGGTTTTGGTTATGGTACAAAGTAGAATATCTTGGTATTCGTTATGGTACAAAGTAGAATATCTTGGTATTTGTTTTGGTACTAAGTAGAATATCTTGGTATATGTTATGGTACAAAGTAGAATATCATGGTATTTGCACCCAGAGACAGAGGTAGTATGTAATATCCCTAGCCATATATTCAAGATTACTAAAAATTCAAGAAAACGAATTCCCAACAATAAGTATTGAGTTCAACAAACATTTGAACAAATTGTTTTAATAATAGAGTAATGTTTCACTACAAAAGCTGATGCCACTTTTATAAAGAAGATAGAGTCTAATTACCTTAACATTCGGTAGACGAAATCTATGACCAGTATTGTCTACCTTGTTGCTCATTCACCTGGGAATCGTGTTAATTTCAGTGGCCTTGAACTGTCATCTAACAAGTAAACAGCTGACTTCACGCTTCAGTAACTGGAACATAAGGAAAGTGTCAACTCACCACGCTCGGTCATTTCTCATGTGACACGGTGTTCTCGGTACAGGAATTCAACATAACTTGACCGACTACAGTACATTGGCAATAAAAATGATGCGTTCAAAAGCGTATCTCTATTCCTACATACAAATTTTAACAGAGAATTTTCTCATGCAAAAGAGATACAGTCCTTTGTGGGGTTTGAGCACACCTTTAGGGTCAGGTAGCTTTCGTCAGCACTTTCCGTATCAACAGATTATCAACTCAACCACCGAGAATTAGAGAAATCTAGGACAAACCTCGGCAGCTATTTCACATTAATTACTCCTGCAGATAGCGAGTCCCAAAATAGAACAATGTTACATCTGTATACTATTTGACTGGCATGTTTTCCTTATTCGCTTTAGTAATTTGTATACGTCGACCAGACTATGTAAAACAGATAGGACTGGAATTCAACAGTCCATGTTTTTATTTTGATTTGGCTGATTCATATGTATAAGCTATTGTCCGAGTAACTCGCCATTCCTTAAAGGCACTAGTGCACGCTTTTACGGTTTAAATTGGCTACTTTAACGTTTAAGAGGACTTATGCATTCACATAACCTTTCTATCGATGCAATGAAATAGTTAAAATTCTTTACAATTGGCCTGCAGTCAACAATGAAAAAATTTAGACAGCCGCTGTTGGCTTGGACATATAAAAAATCAAAGTTTAGCTGTGCACAAAACGGATATCTCAAAGACAGTTAAACGCGGCTGAACTAATGTTATGTGCAGCTATTGAATTTACCTAAACTCTGAACTGAGACCAAAGAATGAATTATGTTTCATGAAAGCAATGTTGTAAATAAACCGATTTAATAACACAGCATTAGCATTGCTATTAGATTGACCAAAGCGGCTGCCGTTTCCGCTTTTTTGGTTATGAGCAAAATCTTAATATTTCCGATATCGTAGTTCACGCGGATTTATTGTAGCGTAACATTAAATACTTCCGGTCTTTAAAAATCAACTTTACTACCTGAATACGTAAATATTCGTTAAATAACTTACGAGGTAGATTACTTGAGTGAGGATCTTGAATAATATCGAGAGATATGCAGAATCTGTGCATTCGTTGTGTTAACGAAATATTGGTGTGCACTAGTGCGTTTAAGAATATCTGTTAGCCTACTGGAAATACTCTTAACGCTTTACAACTACATTACTAAAAGTATTTCAAATTTAAAACATTCAAGTGAAGAAATTTGTTTCATATGCAAAGCACCGTTACTGAAAAATAATTGAATGAGAGAAAAATAGGATGACATCTCAAATGTAATTTAACTACGTTAATTGCACAGTGGCAGTACCCTCTATCTAAACTGGGCTATTTTATGAGGACGTATGCACTTAAGCTTTCTATCGATGCTGTGAAATACATTATAATCTTTACAATTAATTTGAAATTAATGATGAAAAAGTTGAACGGCCAAACGTGCTAAGGGATATGAAAAATCGTAAGTCACTTGCGCACTAAATGGAAAATGTTGTTTGTTGAGAACGGTTAAACAAGGAATTCTTTATTAAAGTTTATCTGTTACTTAGACTATTTCAGATTCAATACTATTGCAAGTTAATAATATAGGAATATATGCATTATCTGTGTATTATTTATCTTTACGAAATATTAGTGTGCACCAGTGTCCTTAAACGTGTCAATTGACAATACATGTTTTAGCAGATCTATTGTTTATTTACTGAGACGATATGATGCATAAACTAGTTCTTATTACATAATCATGACAATATGTATCTTTCATATTAATTGTTTACTATATACAATTTCTAAATGTTTTATTTTTCTTCTTCAGGGCATCAGAGATGGTTGTGGGACAGCCGCGCGAGGACCAAGTTCAAGGTCACCGGAAGTCCCTTGTAATGGAGGAAGTGACGTTGCGTGTAGAGGAAGGTGAGAACACTTCTCAGCTCTCTACCTCTGGCGTTGTAGATCTCGCAATGACTAACACCATACACGCGGCAGATAGCTCTGCTCATATCTTTGCTTACTCTTCTGCTTCCCGTTCCATTGAGTCCAACCTGAACAGCGTGAGCGCCCGTAACTCAGGACTGGACGCGTGTGAATACGACAACTGCAGTTGCAAAGAAAGCAGCACCATGGAGGAATGTATGGAGACTGATGGCATCAACTCGGCAACATCATCAGAGAAGTCCGAGTCAATGTCTTGTCTCAGTATGTCATCAGTGGATACAAGTGACTACACAGACTCAGTGAGCTCTGCCAATAGTTCCCGCTACCTCCTACCTCCCAGACCAAAGAAGGGAGACACTCAAGAGCAGAGGGGCAACAAAACGAACCTTGAAATCAAATCTGGAACCCTCCCGGACGAGAGGACGCGAAACAACGATAGTTATAACAAGGAGTACAGGGACACTATTTTCTCAAACGCTTCCAGTACGAGACCGCTGCTGAAAAAGACGGACAGTTTGTGGAGTATGGTAAAGGACATGGAAGTTTCTACGCCGGTCCTCGGACTCATTGACCATCCGGGGTTCATGTCCTCACAGCGAGACCTCTCCAGCAACAACAACCTCAGCTTTGCCTGTCAGAAGGCCCTGCAGTTTCTGCAGGACGAGCGGGTAGCCAGCTCCTTGCTCCTATCAGGGAGTAAGAAGGATATAACTATTGAGTCTCTGGAAGATGTTAGGGACCCTGAAGATGTCATTGACCACAACATTGTTCCTAGTGGTCGGCATACCCGGAATCTGATCTCCCTGACTGCCTGTATCACTATGGTGTTCATTGCGTGCGGCTCTCTTAGGAACCTTCAGACTAGCATCAACCACGAAGGTGGAGTTGGAGTTACCGGCCTTGCCGCTAACTTCATGGGCTACATGATCGGTAGCATATTCAGCCCTTTCATAGTCCAAAACTTCCATCCTTACAGAGCCTTGATAGCTTCCCTTGTCCCCCACGTCCTGTATATCGCTGCTAATTTCTACCCTACTCTCTGGTTGATGGTCCCCGTGTCGATGCTTTGGGGCGTCAGTGGGGCCATCTTGTGGAACGCCATGAGTACATACATCACCTTCCTGGCCAAAGGGTACTCCGAGAAGAAGAAGGTAGACTATGAAATTATTCTCAGCCGATTCTTCGGAATCTTCTATCTCGTATGGCAGTTGTACATGATCTTCGGTAACCTCATCGCTTCCTTAGTTCTTACCTACGTGTATCCAACTACATCAGGCATTACAGCTTTAGCAAATTCCAACTCTACATTCAATGGGACCGATTTTGTCGCCATGCAACAAGAAGCAATGTACAACCTCTCCCAAACTGTGATTACAAACTCTTCAGCGCTGAATACATCGTCGATGGAGATGATGTGTGGAGCAAACTATTCCCATCATTACGCAATCAACAACACAGGAACGAGTGTGAGTGTATTCGCCAAGTATGTCTTGTACAGTATCTACATGGGCTTCATGGTTGTGGCACTCATAATAGCAGTTCTTCTCCTGGAGCCTCTGAACAGTCGTCTCTTCACTTCAGCCGTCATGAAATGCAACGTGGTCAAGACCCAGATTGTCTCCCTTGGATGTTTTGTAACGAACCGGAAGTTCTTATTGCTTTGTCCGCTGCTGCTCTTCAGTCAAACGCAGGCAGCGTTTGCAAACGGAGAAATCACAAAGGTACGTGAGTCTTTCATTGGCCATAAGAAGGTCAACTTAGGTCTTTATCGAATTTTTATTTAGGTCGTTCATTCCTCGACGCTTCTCTCATATTTTGAATGATTCTTTGTTTCAGGCATTCGTGTCTTGCCCAATTGGTGTTCATATGGTGGGTTATACCATGATCTGTATGGGGGTGGCAGGAAGTGGGAGCGCCTATTTAAGTGGCTGGTTGACTCGGTTTTTGGGAAGGACCGTCTTAATTGGGACAGGTGAGCTTACAAGTTTTACAATATTTTACTAATTTCTTAAAATAATTTGAAATAAATTAAATTCATAAGTACAAGCTTTTGAAAGCTTCATCTGGTAAATATGAAGTTATATCATTTTTTATCTATGTAATACTCTTAGCAGTGAATTGAAGAATTTCTAAGAGTTTTAAGTAAATACAATTAAAAATTTTGAAAAGGGAAGGGATCAATGCTATAGCCATGTGTATAATGATATGAAATCAATGTCTGACTTTATTTTCAGTTTAATATATTCTGTTTTCAGTTATAATAAACTTTTACAGACGATTAAAAAAGGGAAAACATCACCTATGAATAACGCCACGAAATGAACAGTAACATTAACTACTGGGAAAAAAAACTTCATTTAAATTCAATCAATTAAACCATAAACATTTTAAACAACATAAAATATAAAACTTGGCTATAGCGATTTTTAATCTTATGGGAGGGATGATAAAAGTTCGTTTTGAACTTTCTGCTGACCACAGCAGAACTTCCAACTCCACGTGATAGCAACCTCAATTCTGGTCACCCGTGATGATTCAAAATGGCCGCCAATGGCGGCCGGCATCACTAGATCATGCCCATTGGCTGTGGGCTCAGAGGTTCGCTATTCAGTCATGACCTTCGATTGACACATGCATATACTTGATTCCTTTTTCAGTACCATGACCTTGACATTATCTAATACCCTCCTCTCCTGCCGCTAGAGCGTCCCATGTTGGGCCACTACACTCTCGCATCACCCATCTCCGTCCATCGGTCAAGCCAAGTAGGCATTTTCTGTAAGGCACCCCTGGTTGGTGCATTAAACCCTCCTCGTGACAAGTTGGTCTGAGGGGATGATAATAGAAGTTAAACTGTTGGTGAGTAATGGGCATGCACCGTCATGCCCTAGAAACGATAGCGTAAGGGGTGAGTTAGTCGAGTGCTATACACCTATAAGCTATGTCACCACAAAGGTCAAGGCCTGTACGGTCAAAAATCAGAAACGTCGCACTTCCGGTATTGATCTGGATTTGGCTAAAGAGGCTCTTTTCGTAACTCGTTGCTTCAGGACTGGCGCCTTTGCGCTGTTGATAGTTTGTAAGGTATGGAGATACAAATCCTGCTTTCCAATGTTTAGACTTTTATATATGTCAACAAATATGCGTCCATTTGCTTCATATATGACTACATCTGAACGTGATGGCAGCAAATTGACTGATACATTAGTCAAGAGAAGAAGCTTCTGACACAGACCATCCATGTTAAATCCACGGAATACATTTACAATAATTATCAATTATCTGCGTCGTTCAAGTCTTTTTGTTGCCTCCACGTCTTTTGTGATTATTTTTGTTACCATGTTTATCATCACATGAACACTCGGCTGGACAAGACATTGTTTGCCTTTGCTTCGACCTCCATCCATAACGTTCATCATACTTCTTGTCTAACTGACTTCTCGTAATTAATGCAGGGACCAAGAGTATTAGGGATATTACTTTATCTCTCGCCCGTTGTAGATATCTATTATATAAATCAACAGTGCTATGTCATTGTATGAAGACATCTTATGCTGGCCGATTAACGTCATAATCGTTAAGTTTGACGTCACAAAGCTTGACCGAAGTTGTCATGTCAGCGATTTTCTTGAAGTGTTTGACGTTAAAATTCAGCGGTAAGAAATAAGATACTAAGCTCAGCGACTTTTATGAACTTGTATCGATATTTAACTCGCTTTTGCTCGTTAGATAAGAAATTTATTTTTATTAAACGGGATGTCGTTCAGTTTTCTCTATGTAGCATATATTTTGACGGATGCAGAGGCAAACTTTGTTAAACACCTGTCCATGCTGAGTGTAAAGGCCTTGGTAAATATCCTCGAAACTTTCCGTTTGCCTTCATCACAATGATTATGTTTATTTAAACGAAGTAAGAGAAAGATTCGAAGAAATGAACCAATGATGTTCACATGCTTTGAATTTTGTGACTGCCAACAGGTTTATTGCTTTAACGCAAGAAAAAAGTATATTTTCCTTTTGAAGTTGTTAGTATATTTGGACTGAAAGGTAAGTATGGTAAGTATAGTCGTGGTAAGTATAGTCGTTTCGTTACGTCTAGCTGAAAAAATCATTTACGAACGTTGTTTTTTTTAAATTTAGAGCGCATGTTTGCAATTTCTTTAAGATGACAATTTTCCCGGATGTCGTTATCCCTGCTTACAGTAATAATAATTTATTTCAATGTCTTAAGTCTATTTGTTTTGTAATGTAAATGCTATTATGTATCTTTAATATGCTAAATATATTGTAGTTTTTATTTTTTTAAAGATGTGAACGTGCACATTTTAATGTATACCGCTATTGTACTGATTTTGTACCCGAACCAAATACGGTGCCAAAGTACCTTTTTGGGTTTAGAAAATTTTATTTCCAATGCTTACTAAAAGCCAAAAAGGTATATGGTAATCAAAAGGTATTTGGCTAACACCGGTGCAATATTAATTAATACCCACTTTAAATGACCGGGTTAGTATTTATTATGCTTGCTGGCGTCATCAAGACAAGGTCATTTGACATAGCCTTTTAGAGGCATCTATACAAGAAAAGCAAGGTTTTCTGGGTAACAGGAAATTTATAATAAATCTGTATAAACCTCCTCTTTCCAATGAATTAAGGTCTGTATATGCACCATTTTTGCCCTTCCCCATATCCAATGGAATGAGCTAATCCCACGACACGTTTATTATTTTCACTGTCAACAAGTTGTTATCCAAAAAATCGTGATTTTCTTGGAAAGTTTTTCACTTCTCGTTTGATTGATGACTGCATTTACTGTTTGTAAAAAAAATGTGCACGAGGGAAGTCGATGCTATTCATGCATAGTGTGAATACGTTGAATAAATGACAAACAGACATTAAAACTAAACAGAGTACTAAAAGTGCAAACAAATTATGTCTGGATTTTATCGACTTCAAACGTGCACTTACAAAATGAAGCAAATGGAATCACTTATTACACGAAAGGTCTAGGTAATCAAGTAAGGTATTATACAATGACTTCACGTGTTACTTTCTCTTCTGGAAAAGCAGGACAACTCCATTGAAATATTTAAAAAAGGAATCATCATCGAAATTCACCAAGGCCTCTTAGCCACTTCCGGTTTTGAGCAAGGAGATGTGTCGGATCGACTCTTTTTCAGCTCATTTTTTCAATTGCTTTTTTTCTTCTTCTTTCAGCTGTTGTTTTCAATCTGGGTTTACTTGCCTTTATGGCAGTATGGCAGCCCACAGGGGACTCCTTGGTTGTCATATTCGTGCTCTTCGGTCTCTGGGGCATTGCTGACGGCATCTGGATGGCACAGAGTAACTGTAAGTCGAAATGTATTTCCTCGCACTGGAGAGTCACTGACGATATAGAGTTGTCTCCCTTATCTTACGTTAAATACACTTTACTGAAAGATAATCAAAACAGATTTACATTGATTTCGGTAACATGCAAACAAATTCATGATCAGCATTGAAAATTCTCTTAGATCTGTCTGGAACAATTACATCCTGGAAAATTTAACTTCACAGCTGTTAGATTGTTGTTGTTGTTGTTCGTAGAAGGAATTTGTATTGATATAATATAATCGTGAAAGGGATCGAATCTAATCAAGTCTTGCCTTAAGCTGTTTCATGCTTTTATTACTTTGGTAAATCTTGACTTGCAAAGTCCATTTATCCTACAATCGTGCCTTCTCTTCGTTTCAGGCTTGATGGGAGTGTTGTTCCCTGAGAAATTCGAAGAAGCCTTCACAGGACTTCGTGTAATGCAAGGACTGGGACCTGCAATTATCTTTGCCTTCGCCCAGAGCCTGTCTATGGCCACAAAGATCTACATCATGGGCGCGGTGTGTGTTCTGGCGATGGCGGGCTACCTTTTGTCCGAGCACTTGCTGAAGAAAGAGATGAAAGCCAAAGAGGTGACAGTTTATGACGCAGCAGAGAAAGTGTAAATAGCATCACTGTTGAATGTTGAGATAGACAGAGAAAATGTTGATATGACTGAACAAGTGCCTTTGGGAAAGGCAATATACTTTTTTACCAGAGAGGATGCGAATGCGGATTTGGGATGTGGTTTGGATGTGGATGTGCGATGTGGACATTGGACTGAAGCTTGCCTCGGTCTGAGAGCGCTTAGGACAACAGGGGAATCCTTGTATGATATTATGGAGTACTTGTGTTGAGGTGTATTCAAGCGTGTCTGTAAATGGTTGCATTGCTTGTACAAAGACGCAGCCCTTCCGAACTACTTCCGGTCTGACCGGAAGTTGCCTGTTCTGCTTCCGCTTCTGCTGTTTCTGAACCGGATTTTTTTTCAGTACCTGACAAGCTGAATATCACTGTCTTTATTGGAGTTCCTATGCATTTTCTTCCTTGTGATGTTGGATCATTAATCATCCCGAAAAAATGAACACCACTCTAAAGTCACCAAATGTATCTACGCAGTTGCATGGGAATAATGTTCACCTTCATCTAAACCTGTCCTGGATTCGCCTCAGGCGATAAAATGTTTTTACACAGGATATCATGGCGTATGTATCCTGATAAGAAGTGGTGAGTTTCTGATTTCCAAATCTGATTGCCTGTTCATGAACCTACATCAACTCTCAGCTCTACTGTGTAGGCTGGTTGGTTGTTATCACGATCCGTTAGACATTTCGGGTCACGTTGACCCCGCTAACCGTAATGATATTATGTTGAACATTCTAATGTTATAGTTCTTCGAAGTGTTGCTGTACAGGTGGAATAGGAATAACTGTACAGGTAGACAGCACTTGAATATAAGCATTTTATTGACGAAAATCAATGTGTGTAATTACCCTTTGAATTAAGTAGCCCTAGATTACGAATTCCTCAATGTATATAAGAAATTTATTATGAAGCACAGTTGCATTTTTCAGGGCGTTCCAACAGCTGTTTTTTTCCATACACTGCTAAATATATTTCACTTCATGATTTAGATACATTCAATGTAATATTGATTGAAGATGCATAAACCCTTCACGTTTTTTGGGATCTTACTTTCCCTGAATATTTCATAGAGGGTCTCCTTTATACTTTATATGCTAGTAGCTCATAGGCCCCAAGTCTTTATAAGTCAAGTCAAGTCATTTATACAGCGGTTCCTATTGACTTACTTGAACTAGGTCCCAAACTGTTCATTGATAGAGGACTTTTCGTAAACTCTCATATATCTGTTTTGGCCCCCAATTCATCATTCAAAGAGGAGTAAACTGAAATATTTAGACCCAAGCTGATCATAGAGGACTTTTCTTATTTATGTGTTCTGGCCCAAAATTTATCATTCATGCAAAGGTTCCTTTCAGCTTGCAACAACCTCATTCTGCCATAATGTCTTGTTAAATATACATCATAATTATATGGAGATTTCTAAGACAAAAGACTATAATAATTTTATCGGTATTGTTTTTAAGAATCATGCTATCTATCATTTTTGCTGTACATATCAAACTGGGGAATATAGGCCTTCTCACGTTGTTTATATGTATTTATCTTATTGTTGATATCGGTCCATCATTGTGCATATTTGTACATAAGTTGTTTCTTCACTTTGCTAGCATTCATAATCCAACTTGGCGATTTTAACCCTTCTATAATCCTTATTTATCTTTTTAAAATGTTTGTTTTCTTGATAGCTTCCTGCTATCACACATGTACTTTATTTATGTGTCATTATTTAAGAGAATTAACACGTTTATTTGGTTGCCATGCAACTACGAAAGAAAAAAAGGCGTGCGCATGCGCATAAATTACGCCACTATTTGATATTGTGATATCAATGTTTCATTCCCAAAAGTCACGTGATATCGACACGTGCAATATGTGATATAATAAACATATATTTATAAACTTGCCTCTTATTTAAACCACATAGAGCCATTAGGACAGATTGGCCAATGTCATGGGTTGTCGTCCGGTCGCTTCCCAAGAAAAATTACTACTACAACAATAGCTGACATGTGTTGTTCTAGGTAATGTTAGTAAGCACTCTTGGTTCTAAAAAATAACCTCAGGTTTCCCCCCTGACACCTCTTCAAGGTAACTTTTCAAAATATACCTGTCGTTGGTTGGAGGGTTATATTTCTAAATTTCATTTTCTTAATCCCAAAAGCTGAGCATGTTATTGGAGTAACTTTGGCGTGATAAATTCCATTCAGTGCTTTTATAAAATGCAAAATGTAATGAATGGAACCATGTTCATATTTGTCGCACGCATAATTTAAACAATACAAAACTTGCTACTTGCAATTGTATCTTGAGCAAAGCCAGCTTAGTTTTTTTTAACGGCTACAGAGGCCACGTCCTTTAAATCTACTTCTTTGGATCAGATAGTTAAACGGTAATTGCGTTTAGCGATGCTTTGACGAATTAGAGATGCCTTGACGAATTAGGGAAACCTTGACGAATTAGGGTTATTAAGTGGCGACAACCATTATAGCGACCAGAATGCTTAGAGATAATTGATATGGTAACTATGATGAGCTACAGAGTCATTAGAAAATATTCATATTTAGTACATCTTTTTCGATCTCACATTTCTTTCAACCATCTTGAACCTGTGATTCTTGGGTTAAATTTGGTTTCGGGTCTGAACAAACAGCCATGTAATATTGAACTACAATTGCCATGTTACTGTACTTTCATACTTGCGATGAATGTGGATGATGCCTCAATGTTGGGTTTTCTACTTACAGGTCGTGAGCATCATGAACAATAAGATAGGGTCATCATGAACAATAAGATAGGGTCGCCATGAACAATAAGATAGGGTCATCATGAACAATAAGATAGGGTCATCATGAACAATAAGATAGGGTCATCATGAACAATAAGATAGGGTCGTCATGAACAATAAGATAGGAACATCATGAATAATAAGATAGGAGCATCATGAACAATAAGATAGGAGCATCATGAACAATAAGATAGGGGCATCATGAACTATAAGCTAGGGGCATCATGAACAATAAGCTAGGGGCATCATGAACAATAAGATAGGGGCATCATGAACAATAAGATAGGGGCATCATGAACAATAAGATAGGGGCCATGGCATGGTGTTTATAGAACACTTTATTGACAATATTGATAGATATGAAAGAAGCACCCGATATCATTCTCAAAGGGACAGAGTATGTTGGTGGAGTAAAATATGTCAAGCTTTATATAAGCTTTTATTTTATGGAGAAGTTGTGATTGTCTCTGAAATTCACCATCTTATTGCTGATCAGTTCATTGTGGAGACAATAAACAGGTTTAAGTTGTAATATGTGATCTAAACCGGATAATGGCGGCGCCAATGACTCAAACGTAATTCTGGAAACCTATTTACAGCAGTTACAAAGGAAAATATATATTGCTTGTGTTAATTAGATTAATTAACTAATATTCATGTAAATTAGATACAAAAATGTGACTTAACAATTCTTAATAGTCCTGGATTTTCACAAATGTCCAAAACTTAACACAACAGGTAACCTTCCTTGCTCGAAGTATTGCTTCAATCCCAAATAATACGGCATACACGACTGCTACAATCGTTGATTTAATTTCATTGTTAATTAACACACTGCTGTTTATTCAGTTGAAAACTGGCAAGACTCTAAATGTAAAATACGCTTCAGTGTTTGATTAGTATCTGATGTTTACCAAAAAAGCATGACTTTTTGAGAAAGCTTTTAATTTTTAGACCTTATGCTGAATCTTGTAACCTAAACACGGTTGTCTACTATACAATAGCTCTGACGACTTATTCGAAGATTATTTGGATAATTATATATAATTTTGGACAACATTAACCTACCTGAACACTCTTAACCATGCATGAACCTAAATATCAACAGCTCGTATTGAAAGCCCCGGATGTAGCGAAATAGTCTCCCTTGCCTTCTTGTTACTTTTAGTTGTTTCTTATTCTTCCGCCGGCCTGAAAGGGTTAATCGGCAGTGTAGTTAGTTTCTTCAAAAAGCATAATTCTGCAAGATATATAACTCTTGGTTTCAATGACACAAGAAAAATGCCTTATTCGGTTCAAAGCAAATGATTTAAATCCTGGCTCCCAAACATTCTTATAAGCCTCTGATACACTTAGTATACAGATGTTCTACTCTTTTAGTGGCATTTTAGAAGTTGTAGTTGTAATGAAGTACACGGTTTTATGGATATTCAACTTCTTTATTAACAGATTTGCGACGTTTCGGTATAGCTCCTCGATGCTTGAAAACGGTATAAGCAGCTATACCGAAACGTCGCAAATCTGTTAATAAAGAAGTTGGATATCCATAAAATCGTGTACTTCATTACATATTTTCTATCGTCCTCGAGTATTCATCTTATTTTCATCGAGTTTTCATCAAGTGAAAGCATAATACTATGCTAAGACTCTCGTACAGTACTTTTCAATTTCCTTTCTCAAAGGAAATATTAAAGTAATCGTCATTCATTGAACTGATAACAGAGGTCTCGTTTTCATGTATAATTGGTATTTAATTGGACACCCATTGCACATTCATAGAACTGAAAGATGAAGCGTCACATGTACATGAAGGGTAGGTATGATATCACACCTGTGAAAACCATTTGGCACGGTTGCAGCTATTAGACAGTCTTAATGTAAATTACCAGCTAAGCCTGTCTACAATTAATAACAAATGTTGTGAACAATTACATGAGTTCAACGGTCCTTTGACAATTTATACAACATAAAATAAGGTAATTATCTCTAACAAGATATCAACGTCCTAAGAAAATCAAAATATTTTGAAAATTGGTTGATTCGAGAATCGATGTGAAAATGATTGACAATGATTGCGAAATATAATTAAACTATTGATTTACATTAGATACCACATGTTATAGATTCGAGTATGTACATAACATAAAAGAGGACTTTCAAAATAAAGTTATTAATAATATATTAATAACATATAAAAATAATAAATATGCAAGTATTGGACCCAAAATAGGTTTTAAATGATAACTGATTCGTCTAAAACACGAACTCAAATGATGACCGACGAATTTCGGACATTATATATCAGCATTTCGTCTTTTGCTTAATCAACTTAAACAAAACCTTTAACCTGACTATCAATATATAATGCCCAAGCGAGTATATTAAATATGTATTTAGCAAAGTTAATGGGAATATGATAAGCATCACATTTATCTTTTGTCTCAACTAAAAAATATAGGCCTCATTAAAAGAGGAAGTCAAACCCTGATACAAGCATCACAGTCTTTTCTGTAACAAGCACTTATAGTCCATCACAATATTCGTTAACAAAATCGGTCCAAAAAGACCAATTTTCAGCACAATCTCACTTTTGCACCGGTAGGCTGCGTTTCTCTAACTCCTGGACTTAAACGTAATAAGAAACGTTTGGTAAGTTCGGGATTCGATATGTACAAAGCCAGCATGTACAAGATGCAAATGCATTAGCTTAATATTAACAAACAAGTTTACTATAAACCTGTGTAAAACGTGTTCCCTCATTCATTCATTGCATTCTACCAGAGATACATTCGGTATCTAATTAGAAGACAGTTCAACATTCACACGCGTGTGAGACAGACATGCCAACATAAATCATTTGATCAGATCTCTTCCGTTGCTAAGGAGTTATTTCATCATTCACACCCGTATAAGACAGACATGCCAACATCGTTCACGTGTTATCTCTTCCGTTATAATGGAGACAGTTCAACATTCACACCCGTATGAGACAGACATGCCAACATCGATCACGTGATCATATTTCTTCCGTTGCTATGGAGACAGTTTTCGTCTTCTCTCGTTGCTCCTTCTTCAAGAAATGTTCTGAGATCAAATAACAAACCATACCGATAACACACACGGCCGACATGATGTAGATTTTACTGGCCATGCAAAACACTTGGGCGTATGCAAAAGCGATGGTCGAACCAAGACCTTGCATAATTCTGAGACCCGTAAAAGCTTCTTCAAATGTGTCCGGGAAGAGGACGCCCATCAAGCCTGAAAGATAAATAAACGTGTGAATAATAATAGTAGCAATTGCACGGGCTCGTTATCGTTTACGGAATTATAAGTACCATGGCATTTGACAATCTTGTGAGATAGCCAACGATAGAAAGGGAAAATATGTATTGTGGCATATGCAAATCAGTTCAAGTGAGATAGCCAACGATATTGAGGAATAATGTGTATTATTGCATATGACAATCCTTAAAATTGAAAGCCATCAATTTAAAACTCATCATTGCTTAATTGTTTAAAATTTTTGCGAAGTTTCTCGAGACGGGAAGAGGAATAAAAAAACCAGTTCGTAAATGATGTGTTTACAATAGATAACGCGGTCATATTTATCGCAATTGTGATTGGAGAAAACCTTATCGATTGGTCCTGAAAAGCTATAGTGTCAGATTCATCGTGATGTAAAAACGTCTAAAAAATTAAGGTACTTGTCATGTCAAAATGCTACGAAATGATAGGTCTATAAGAGTAATGCAAAAGCATAAAAAGAAGGTCTTTCGTTCTTAAAGACGAGTCGAAGCAAAGTCATGCAAAAAATCTAGGATTCAATTTTTAATAACTTCTTATACGTATACCTTAGAGGAGGTTTTTAATGTGAAATTCAATACCGATTTGTGATAATAAAATTCTGACCTCAATGCTTTGGTGCTCATGATTCTTTAGGAAAGTTTTAATTGAATTAACCGTTATTACACATGTGACGCACTGTGTGCCAATGACAAGAAATACATTTCAATTACAGTGGAATCTGTCTATATTGACATCTGTCTAATCCGACAATCTGTCTAATCTGACATTATTTTTCGGTCCCGGCAGATCTTCTATATGACATTGAACATTGACCAAGTCGACACTGTCTAAACCGACCTTTTTCTCCGGTTCCAACGAGTGTCGGTTTAGACAGATTCCACTATAATGCCTTCTAAGAAATATCAACCTACTGTTTGTTTGAGCTAGCCAGATTCCGTCCGCGAAGCCCCAGAAGCCGATAAGGACGAAGATGACGATAAGAGAATCCGCTGTAGGCGGCCATATTGCCATGAATGCCAGAAGACCTAAATTGCAGACGACAGCTGAAAAAGAGAAATTTACGATTGAATTTTCGTATTTAGATGATAGCCACCCCTTAACACATCCTTAGTTCCAATGTAGACATGGGGAAAGGGGCCATATGTTTTCGTGGGTCCACTACCCACTGCTACCAATAATTCTGCTAGTGGTATGCAACCAGTGTTCCTATGCGCTACGGAGTTATCCCGCTTTTCTTTATCATTTTGGCAAAAGCCCGTGAAAAGTAAAACATTATATACGAGTGAACTTATGTGACTGGTCTTCTATTGGCTTTTTAAGTCCAAATTTATATTTATTTTAAAAACGTTTTAATATGCTAGATTTAAATTGTACTTCCATAAGCCTTTCTCTAAAATTGTATGCAACTTTGACTTCGCCAGTGGAGATTTACTATGATTCGATTTCGAAATTTTGAAATGATGTTTCCTTTATTGTAAAGAGCTAAATGTTTTTTTAACGTAAATTACGACAAATAAATGGCAGAGGCATATACAAAATTGCATGATACATATACACCAATCACCATTTTTGAAACCTACTATTTCACCGTCGTAGAATAACAGTTATTGAATTCTACAATCGAAAGAAATACAGATATTCAAAATTATGATAGGATTGATCGATCTGAGGCAAAGCCTCATTTAAATGAGATAATAGCACACTATAGTTTTAATATAATTTTTAATCATTTTTTTACATTAATATCAGAAATCAAAATTCCAAAACATATGTATATTTATTATTTTCGAAAATCTTTTTTTAAAAAAACCTTAAACCTAGAGTGTGCTTTTTTGTTTTGATTTGGACTTGATGCAAACACGACAAAATGGAGAGTTAAATTATAATTATCATTTCTCATGAATTTTGAAGAGAAAAGCCAAAATATATCAATATTGAAAATGTTGAATATTCCACTGTTCTATTTTGCATCAAGTATGCGAAGTGCCGTAAAATCCTTTGAGCGGTTAAAACATTACAGGTCGGAGTTGACAACGCATCGCGGTAGATAAAATAAGGATGGGGTCGGTCCACCATTATTTTGTTTGGTTTGATACAGCACTTCGACGGTCATGAAAATACAAACATTCTCGCAGACTGATAGTACTGAAGATTTTACCTACGTACATTTACTTACCACTGGTTCCTTTCATCTTACCGCTCTCTTGCCTACGTAAGTAAGTTAATATTTTCCTAATGTTAGAGTCCATCTCTATCAGAGTTCTTTACATATACGTGGACTTATCAATATAGCATTATCATTATTTTATCAATTATTACATCATCAGTCTTCCAGTTTGCGAGAATCAAAATGACTAAAAATAAGTCACTCTGTAATGATGTCACGTACAAATCAAGAATCTATTTCAAGGAATTGTAGCTCAATGTCAATATAATTTGATTTTTTTCAAAAATGAATTCCTACTAACAGGTTTAAGTATTCATTTACTGGAAATAAAATTATAATTTTTCTTCATTTACTCGACACAAGTATTTCGAGTAAAATTTAAAATTCAGATGAGAGAATCGGCCAAATATATTCTTTTCACCAAGAATATAGTCTTAACCCCCACAATTCGTTGAAAAAGACTCGTGTACGCAAAACTTGCACGGAGTATCAGGGTTGGAAAATAGGCACACGTATCCCACAGGCAGCTAGAGCATCTAGTTACAATTTAATTACAAATTTGGTAACCATTAGAAAAAATCCCAAATTTTTTTAACACAAAGCCTTTCAATATCCAAATCCCAAACCGAAGATGAACGTTTATAAGATCAAGAGAAAAAAAGTTTGATGGTGGATATACGTTTGTCACAGAGAATTTGAAATTTTGAAATAACAGTCTTAATTGAAGCTCTAGTTGCTTGGTTGAGGCGTGGAACCGCTATGAGAACTGCAATGGAAGCACTCACTCGTATGTGGAACCAATGGACATTTCGTCAGAAAAGCAGAACTTATCATCCTCCATAGCTGAAATTTTGATTGGTGTTCAAAAGCTTCTACCTGCATTCCCCCAAATTTGGGAATGATGTGCCTATCATGTCTATCAGAAATAGGGGTCCCTTTGGCCAAATCCACAAGAACTTCAGGATGTGTGAATGGGACTGACGTTTTACAGGGTTATTGCAAGCACGTGGTACCTCCTTACCATTTCCGGTCCGTGGACACGACTACACGTGTCCATTACTCACCAAATACAAACCTCGTTACATCGGCAATTCATTCCCTCAGTTTGGCTAGCTTTCATTGGTCAGGAATGTATAAACTTCATATCAGATCAAGCGAGGAAGTGACAATGCCAAGCTGGCATGTCCACCAAGATGACGTTTTTCTTATATTGGTGGCTTGAGTTTGGTCTGGCAACTGTGATGATAAACCAAAGCTAAAACTCATGGTACTGGAAAGGAAACAAGTATATGCAAGTTCAGAAAAGGAACACACAAGTGCGAGCCTGCCGATCCGGATTGGCTGGGCTCTAAAGGGTGAACGACTCGGTGACCGGATGGCGGCCATTTTGAATGTTCACCCAGAACGTCAGCAAAGCTGTTTAAACTGGTGAAGCACAAACGAGGTGAGTGAGGACGACCATCAATGGGTCGGTAAGTCTGAGGCGTTGTTTTCGTACTTCGATTATTGATTTTAATATGACTATGATTAAACAATTGATAATGGTTGTTGTCAATGATTATAAATGTTACAAAAATCGAATGAAAGTGAACTTCCTTAAACACGTTATTGAATAGGATTTCTTCACCGGGTAAATCGAATACCTTTTCAGTTCAGTGTTACAAAACGAAAACATAATGTGAAGAAAACGTACCAAATCGGTCAGACTACTTTCCAAATAACTACTCCCCTCTTTTTGTGCACCAGAATGGAATGAAAGCTGTTGATTAAATTCGACAATTCATTTAAATGAAAATATTAAATGCGAAGAAAGCAATAGTATTTCAAATAATTGTCAAATATTTATATTTACAGTTAGAAGCAACGGCTAAACAAAATTCGAAGATATTAAATCCAATGAAATACAAACCTAGGCCAATGAGAATCGTCCGACCGACCAGTCGACTGATCCAACCACTAAGATAGGCGCTGATACTAGCTGATACCCCCATGCAGATCATGGCATAGCCCACCATGTGCACTCCTATCGGACACGTAACGAACGCCTGAAGTAAACAAACAGAAATTAACAATAACAACTTATGTGCCAAAAGCAAAGTATCATATTTGGTTTATTTTACTTAAAAGCTTCCTTGTTTTACATCTTCGAAATATTGAGTTAAAATTTGTATACTCTGTACTACAAAAACGAAATTGTACCTTTGTAATTTCAGCAGTAGCAAATCCTTGTTCCATGGCGCTGAAGAGCAGAAGGGGAGATAACAACATGAATTTCCAGCTGACGATGAAGCGTCCGATAGAGGTGACCTGCGACCTGACCATGCCGCAGGTCATGACGGCAGACGAGAATAGACGCTTGTTGAGGGGCTCGAGCAGCAGCACGGCAATCAGCAGTGAGATCATCAAGCACGCGACGTAGATCCCGAACAGGAGATACTTGGCGAAGTCGCTCACTCCGGGACCGGAGGAGCTGATGGTATAGTGATGGCAGTAGTTAGCTCCGCATAGCGATATGTGTGATGAGGAGTTGAAAGCACTGGGCGAGGTAGAGTTGGCGGTGAGGGATGAGGATATGACGTAGGAAGGGTCCGTTAGGTTAACATCTGTTGAATTGTCCAATGAGGTGACGTTTGAAAGATCTGTGGCGATCGGATTGGCATAGGTCAAAACAAGGGAGGCTATGAGGTTTCCAAAAATCATGTACATCTGGAAAGCTAAACAGAATATACCGAAGAATCTATTGAGCACTGATTCATAGTCTTTGTTTCTTTTCTCAGAGTACCCTTTGGCGAGGAAGGTGACGTAGGTGCTCATTGCGTTCCACCAGACCGCCGCACTGATGCCTTGAATGAAGCTGACAGGCACCATGAGCCACATCACTGGGTAGAAATTAGCAGCTATGTACATGAAGTGGGGCACTAGGGACGCTAACAGACATCGGTAGGGGTCGAAGTTCTGGACGAAGAAAGGACTGAAGATGCTGCCGACCATGAACCCGAAGCAGCTGACGGCAAGAGAGATGATGCCAACTCCTCCTTCGTGGTTGATACTACTTTGGAGATTCCTCAGAGACCCACAAGCGATGAACACCAGGGTGTTGCATATACTGAGGAAGATAAGGTTGCGAGTATGACGGCCACTCTGGACGATGTTGTGGTCCTCGGGGAGCTTGCCATCTTCTGGAGGAAACTTAGAAACATTTTTACAACTTCCTGGAAGGAGCAGAGAGCTTGCCACTCTCTCGTCCTGAAGGTACCGCAGAGCTTTCTGGCAAGCGAAGCTGATGTTGGAGTTACTGGAGAGATCCCTTTGAGATGAGATGAAGTTTGGGCAGTCGATGACTCCTATCACAGGCACTGACACATCAACCTCTTTCACAAAGCTCCACATACTAGATGCCCTGTTCAACAAGGGCTCGGCACTTTGGGACGTGACTGAGTCTGTGTATTCTTTGTTTTCATAACAGGCATTGTCCGTCGTGGATTCCTCCACGACTTCCTCAGTCTTTGATTGTGGGTCTGTGACCTCAATGCGGATATCTTCTTTCTTGGGCAGGAGGAACTTGGAACTGTCTGCACTGCACACGGAATCCGTGTACTCGCTGTTGCTGTAGGGGTCGCTACAGGCCGACACCGTATCGAGGTTCTCGTGATGGGCGGGGAATGATTGGGTCTCTGAGCAGGGGGCGACATTGTCTAGGGTATAGTCTCGGTTATCACAGATCACTTCTTCACAGCCTGGTTGATACATGTTATCACACATGCGTGTGGGCAGTTCACTTGTTTCTGTCATCTGGTCGCTTGATGTGTTCTCTGGTAACACATTGTTGTTAGTTTGAGAATCATGATATGCAGGGCTGTAGTTCTGGATGTGCCAATTGTCCAACGCTGGGGAGGGTTGGGAATATACTGGCGCTCCGGCTAGGAGTTCAGCCACCATCTTGAAATCTGAAATTGAAAATGACATTACAATTATCAGCTGCCAAAGTCGTAATCATTATTTTCCCAAATTGTCCTATACTGTGGATGTTTTTTTCATTGTTAACCCTATATTCTAATTTGTGGTTCTTTTCTAAATGATTATAATGTATTTTACAAAACAATTTATTTCCATCTCGTAATCATAAGCTATACGTTTGCCACATTATTAGTTTTGTATTTCTTCAGATCCTTCATCATTTTCCTAATTATTATTATATCGATATTGTATTGTCCATATTTAAGATTATCGAAAAATAAGGACTATCATCAAAGCTCAAAGCATTTTCAATATTTAATATTTTCGAATAATTAGGACTTTAATAAAACATCAAAGCAACAAAGTTACGATGTACAAATAGGTATTACTTTGCGTCATTAAAAATACGATTTTTAGAAAGTAATTGATAAGGTAGGGTCACATTGACTGTCCTAAGAAATAAATGTCATTGGCCTCAGTTCGTAGAAATATGCATGGTCATTTCGTGAATTTCAGCAGTTTTTATCGCGTCACTATTCGAGCCCCACTCGCGACTACATATAATATGAGGCAGTTCGTACGAGCAAATAAATAGCCTTTTTCATCAATTTAAGACGCGCAAGGACGCGAAACCAGCTAGGTCATAGATCTAGTCCCGCACTGAATGCAGACCGTGACCTCGTTTCCCGCTCAATGTAAACACGAGCACGTGAAGCGCTGTGGCTGTTCTTTTATTAGCAACCAGTCATCATGCGGTAAGCTGTCATCCCCGGAGGGAAAATGGACCCGCCCTCGGCCTGACGCTGCGATTGCTTTCCGTTCTTTGTTACTCATACGGGTTTGCAAGGTGCAATACTGCCACTACATTTAGAATATTGTCAACGAACTGGTTTTAGATTAATTAATTTAGGTTTTAGGTTTTAACCTCAAACAAAGAATGTCAATTTCGTTTAGACGTTTTCTATTGAAAGTACAATTCATGTAGAAATTTTCACCGTACGTCTATCGATGTATTATAATAACGGATTTTAAAATATATATCAAATTATTATCGAAGCCCTAAATAGTGTTACCTTTAAAATATCACCTTTAATATAACCGAGATATTAAAAAATACATTTAAGAGGTTATATAAACACAGTAACCTAACAATGAATTTGAACATGTCTAATCATATGTAGCCAAATTAATTATAACTTATTTGATTCTATCTAAATTAGGAGCTTACAAACAAACATATATTTAATTACAATCCTGCTAAATTAACTTTAAGTGACCTTATTGTACCTAAATTAATTATATGGAATATAATAATGAATATGAAGGACAGCGCCAGTGTCATACATAGCTTGTTGCGATGGCAACGAAAGGTGTCAGTTGAAAATGTCACCATCTGGCTGTCATAACAATGCCTTCGTCAAAACAGGTCGCGAGGTGTCCATGAACTTAACTCCAACAAAGCGAATCGACCATAACAAAACACATAGACTATCTGTCGGCCCCTAACATTTTATTTCAGAGTATAATTATTGTTTAAAATGAAGAAATAAACAATGAATTTAATGAACATTTTTTTGACGAGTCAACGTCTGTTCGACGGTTATTAAGAAATGTCTTGTAGACTGGATCTTTCATTTTGTTTTTACCATTTTCTTGATTTTCTTTCTTGATGTGTACGAAAATTCCTGGCGTCAATACCCCTGAGTTACTATGTTGAAGATCTATAACAAGCATTATTGGTTGACAATTTGTCACTGCGGACCTCGTTTCGTTTTTTAACGATGAATTCTTTTTGAGGACTGTTTTTATCCTTCGAAGATTGACAAAATAACCTCGTCAGTGGCTCCTTCCATTCTTTTGTTAAAACTAATCATGGATCAATTGAAGAAAGTTTGGAAACGAGGCTTTCCGCACAGCAAGATCAGGTACATGAAGAGCAGAACTACGCGACAGTCTCTGCAAAGGTCGCTTGTTTAAATGCCAGGAATTTGGTTCATGCCAAACAATAACAAACACTTTTATCCAGGGGCTGTTGACATGTAAATACAAAACCCGAAAGTGTTTGACGTCATGATATCGTATATTATATAAATACATTATTCGAAGTGACAACTGCCTTATTATTGCGACAATTGGTACAACCAGGTGGTAAAAATACCATCGAGAACTCCACTGCCCTTCAGGACTTAATTGTCATATTTAGTTTCTTTATCGAATGTATCTACCATTTTCCCAAAAAAACCTATCATTTTTGGTTTACAAAATTTACCAATGTAATCATTACTTTCTTTCTTCCTTTCCATAAATGTTATCATAAAAATCCTGGTTTACAACCTACGTTTTTTTTCTTCCCTTTGAGATCAATATTTGTTTCACATTACCAAAGTCAAATAACGTCGTGACTCCATGATGATTACATGTACTTCCGCCAACAATGTTTCTGAATGGTTTAACCGTGCTTAGACCTAACACCGATGAATAACAACAAGTAACAAGTTGAATCGTTTAACGTCTTACGTCCTACTAACTCCGTACGTCATTAAGCCGATTGGTTATAACCATTTAATTCGTGGGCGAAACCAACTAGACATTTGAGCCTTAACGTCTATATGCTTATGTAAGACCATAATCAGTATTTGTAACATACTTAACGTTTGGTCATGGATCGAAAACTTTGTTTTAACAATATATGGATATAGATTTACCACTCCCGATAACATTTTCAAAGTATGTGTTGACTTCTGTTATCAGGCGATGCTTTGTTTTCAAGGAATCGTTACTTTAGGGCGTCGTTGCACAAAGCAGCTTAACACTAAGGTTAATCTTAGAGTTGTTCTTTAACATTGCGCTAAGACTATCTATTTGATTAAGGGTTATCTTAGTGCTTTGTACAACGGGACCGTGGTAGGTGACTTCTTGAAGAATTCAAATCATATAGATTTACAAGATATCCAGTGCACTTTGCGGTTTAAGTATTTACATCGAACCGTGACATATCCATGCAATACAGAAGTTGTATATCTATATTGGATTCATGACTGTTTGTGTTGCGTTTCCATTCAGATATCAACCTTCTTATACTCACGCTATAGTTAATTTGTCAACCGTAGTCTAGTGCAACAAACAACTGTCTCGGATGATCATAAAACCTCTTTCTTTCCATTGGTTAGGATAATTGCGTGGCCAACAATAACAACACCCTGTATATTATTTCGATTTACACAAGCTGATCTTAGACTCAGGATTAATCCCGGACCCTTCATTAAATGGGATAACATTTGATCTTAAGGTCTGTTATTACAGCGGCCCCTTGATCTCTTTTGCTATAAGCACCATTGGTGCCAACGGTTGCTGGTTTTGGTTGCTAGGCAGCGGTCCAACTTGAGTCCAAGTCTCGGTGACGACATTATCGACTAGTCAGCTGATATAGTCGATATGCTCTGGTTCTAACGGGCCAATGATCGTCACATTGATCGATCCTCTGTCCTTGTAGTCAATGCTATCTACCAACTGTCAAATACTTGTTACAGCGTGTTTATTTTTCGTTCATTGTTATACACAGGTGCCTTTGACTGTATTCAGTTCTGTAGTGGTGACATAGAGATTGGTCTCTATACTAGACGTTGACTTTACTTTCCTACATTGTCACATTATCTTCGCTCCGCGATATTTCTAATTTTGTTGATTTAGTACTGAAAATATGCGTTAAACATAAGAAAAATTAATCGGATTTTACATAAGGACAAAATGACGATGAACAAATATCGAAGTTTATCAACGTATTGTGAAAGAATTACAAGTGCATTTTCGCCTTGACGGAAAACAGAAACTCTCAGAAAACTCATTTCAACCGCAAATGTCTTGCCAGAAGAAACAACCGTTACACTATCGTCACTGGAGTCTTCTTTGTTGTGCTGATCCTTGCAGAATGATTGGGTGAAAGATTGGCGTAGGTACAATCGATGAGCACAGGTATACATTATTGTAACGAGCAATGTTAAAAATAAAGTCATACTGTCATTTCATTTATGTGAAGATGGCACGAAATAGCATTACAAAGACATAATGAGATTTAATCATAATCCAACATGGCAGCGTTTGGCCAATCTTTTTTCTACAAGCATGCATTGCCATTAAGACGCCATTTTCGGATGGCCGCTCACAACGACCGTGAGGTCATTGTCGCGTGGTTCATAATCTAAAGCCGAAATAAGCCCCGTCACGATTTCCCTGCCTGATGGCGGGATCAAGGGCTATGTATCCGTATAACAGACCGTGATTGTAATTCCTGACAGTTCCGGACTCAAGGGCATCAATTCGTTCTACACTGAAGCTTGGCGGAAGATTCTCTGATTTGGGAAAATGGCTGCGGTGGTCAAGACGAAATCAAAGAAGGTTGACGATACAGGAACGGACTCAATGGCATTTGATCTATTGGCATTAGAAATCTTTCCTTAAGACATTAGATCACATCAAATTATTGTATTGTTAATATTGATAAACTTAAATGTAATGTCAATACATTTTGAAGAAAAATAAATGTTGTCTCGCTAGGGGCTTTCGCCATCATGGCCTTGCAAAATTATGGGAATAGTTGTTGTATGTTTGGTTTTTAAAGCTTCATTTTAACGCTATGAGTGGTGTTTCCCGTTGTTAAAAGTACACCCTAACGTGACGGTATGCTTGTCATTTAGAGTTTAATCAATGTTGCCGTGTGTAACCTTTGTTCAAATATAATGCAATGATTGACGGTGGTTAATTAAAAAAAGGGAATTGCTTGTTAAAATGGATTCGAAAATTTGAAAATATTTCATGATGGCATTCATTTCAAAACTGTTTCTATACTGTCTCTATAAAACATAATCAAGAAAAACTCTAAACAAAAGACTAACTTTAACAATCTTTTAAAGCATGAAATGCATAATTACGAGACAAGAACATAATTTATCAAATATTCTTTTGGTAAGATTTTCATCGTACACGCATAGTTTTTTTCATATAATCTCAAAGAAATTTGATAAACGTAAATTGCAATCTGGTTCTTTCCAGTTGCCGCAAGTTTCAACCCGATGGAGTTATTGATCGCCTTCAAAGATGGCGTTAGTTCCTTTTCTGACGAAATCAGCTGTTTCAGCCGGCATTTTGACAAACGAAAAAGGAAGTATTTGCAAAGACAATATCTGTCCTTACCTTAAATGAAGAGAAATAAGCCTTTTCTTGTTGTCTTGGTAGCAATCGGCAGGTAACTGGCGATCAAATAGCAGATTTGCTCAGCCTTCCAAACGGCAGCCGCTTTTATACACTTAGCATTTGTGTCTGGCTCGTTCGATGTGGGCAAACGATATGGCTCCTCCCAACATAATCTTATGTGGACAATATGCTGTTTCAACAACGAACCAAATTTGTCAAATCACCTTGATAAGAGAGGCGAAATAGTTCTTGAAACGAGAATATTCTTAACAGTCTTTGTTGAAGAACCACGCTGTTGAACATAATTCCTTACATCCCTCTATGGAAAATAGACTGTTCCTAAATCGAGGCTTGTCACGTGACAAGGAAATACAAATTGATCATCCTGGCGCCCGGTTAATCGAGCCGTGTTTCAATGAGGTCATTTGTGTTGGTTCCGCTGCTATCGCTCCGTCAGTGGGACGATGCCCGGTGCACATGAGTACAGGACGATCCCAAAGATGGATGGATGCTTTAGCTAAAATTAACCTTTAAACTTCCTTTTTACTCGCACATGTGTTTTTTTCTAAACTGAAATAAAAGTAGAAGATAATATCCTTTGTGACTATATATTTAAAAAAATATGTTTAATAAATAATTGTCATATATAATTATTTTGATCTAATTATGAGAGGTTATTTTCACGATACATATCATAAGAGAGTATATATCGGATATCCTCTTTCTGGTTATCAATTACGGAGATAAAAATAGATATGACATAGTTGCTTCACATGACTTGCATTTTTTGTGTCGGTACAATAAAACTGGAATTTTGAAGTGAATAGGCGTAGATAAGATAAAATCCACATAATTTGATACTCTAAAATTTAAAGGGACGTTTTAAATTTCTCAAAGATACATAGATAACAATAGGAAGACAACACTTGATCACAACTGACCTAAAAGCCTCATAAAATACGCAGCCTGAACAAAAAGAGTACATTGAATATGAATGTTTGGAAAATAAGTTGTAGCCCACGACGCAAATGCATGTCGATTTGACCTAACTAGCTTTATTTGATCACGTGACATTTGCGTTCCGGTAAAAGCTTATCGTTTTGTGACGTCATTGAGGCATTGTTTTCGAGGGATTGTAAACATGTTAACGAGTGCATATAATTTCAGCAATTTTTTTTCCAGAAAATCGACGTAATTGAGACCAAAGTATATTTTCCTCTCATGATAAGATTAATCTTAGATAGAAAGCACCTTCAGAGAATTAATGAATATCATGCATTATCTTTTTTGTGTGTATGAATGAAAAAAGGGGGTATACGGTGAAGGGGTCTGGACCCAACTTCCTGGCGAATTTTTTCAAACTCCAAAAGGGGGTAGGGGGAGGGAGGGTTGGACTAAGTTTGCATAGACTAAAAGACAGATAAGTTCAAAATAAAAAATTCTTGATATTGTTGTATTTGAATAAAAAAAACACTAGAAGAGGAGTGGACCATTGAAGTTTTGCTTTCAATCTCACTGTAGCAATCTATGACTCAAATTAAAGAATTCAAAATTGAAATAAATTTGACAACTTTCAAACTTTTTAAGCATTTAGTAAAAATCTTATTTCATTTGATAAACGTTGTCAAAGTTCAAACTCCTCACACAAATATTTCCATACCATCGATCCTCGGGAGTCGTATAAACCACACTGATGCAAAATCAAATATACCTTCATGCTTATGAATATAGACGCCCATTAATCTTCAAAATGGTTAAGATTTATGAATATTTTCTCCATTGAAGTAGCTTGCTGTGTCTCTTTGTGTCTCATCTCGTGTCAAGGATCAATAAGACGGCTGGGTCCGGCTTCTCGTGAGAATATACTTAACTTAAGCGTCCTGTAATTTTGTCTTTCTCTGCAGTTTATTTGTCTTTGATTACACATACCGTTTGATGTAAGAGGACCTATCCACACTTAAAGAAGCCGGCTTAACCGATTTTAAATTGCCTCAACCACTTGGAAGTGGTACGAGGCAGTTCTGTATGGTGAAATAACAGGGCACTTACGGGCATTTCTATAATCCTCTACAGCCGCCTTTCATCCGGTACATTCCCTTTGTAACCACAAATGAGGAATCAGGGCTATCTATGATAAATACGTACATTAGTTATCAAGAATAGAAACCCGGATATGAAGGGGCAATTTATATTTCATCTCCGCGTTTATGTTTAGGATATATCTCATCTTATAAAAAGAGGGTTTCAACAACTGCCACTACTACTACTACTACTACTACTACTACTACTACTACTACTACTACTGCTACTATTACTAGTAATACTACTGCTGCTACTTCTACTACTACTACTACTACTACTACTACTACTACTACTACTACTACTACTACTACTGTTACTACTACTACTACTACTACTACTTCTACTACTATTAGTAATACTACTGCTGCTACTTCTACTACTACTTCTGTTACTACTACTAAAACTTCTACTACTACTACTACTACTACTACGACTACTACTGTTACTACTACTACTGCTACTACTACTACTACTGCTACTAGTTCTACTACTACTACTACTACTACTACTTCTGTTACTACTACAACAACTTCTACTACTACTTCTACTACTACTACTACTGTTACTACTACTACTGTTACTACTACTACTGTTACTACTACTACTACTACTACTACTACTACTACTTCTACTACCATTAGAAATACTACTGCTGCTACTTCTACTACTACTTCTGTTACTACTACTACAACTTCTACTACTACTACTACTACTACTACTACTTCTACTACTATTAGTAATACTACTACTACTACTACTACTGTTACTACTACTACTACTACTACTACTACTTCTACTACTATTAGTAATACTACTGCTGCTACTTCTACTACTACTTCTGTTACTACTACTACAACTTCTACTACTACTACTACTACTACTACTACTACTACTGTTACTACTACTACTGATACTACTACTACTACTACTACTACTACTTCTACTACTATTAGAAATACTATTGCTGCTACTTCTACTACTACTTCTGTTACTACTACTACAACTTCTACTACTACTACTACTACTACTACTACTACTACTACTACTACTACTGTTACTACTCTACTGCTACTACTACTACTACTGCTACTAGTTCTTTAACTACTACTACTACTACTTCTGTTACTACTACTACATCTACTACTACTACTACTACTACTAGTATTACTACTACTACTACAACTACTATTATTATTATGCACTACCACTATTACTATATTACTACTACTACTACTTCTTCTACTACTACTACTACTACTACTACTACTTCTACTACTACTTCTGTTACTACTTCTGTTACTACTACTACTACTACTACTACTAGTACTACTACTACTACTACTACTACTACTAGTACTGCTACTACTACTAGTAATACTACTGCTGCTACTTCTACTACTACTACTACTACTACTACTACTACTACTACTACCAATACTACTACTACTAGTAATACTAGTACTACTACTACTACTACTACTACTACTACCAATACTACTACTACTTCTACTACTAGTAATACTAGTAATACTACTACTACTACTACTACTACTACTACTACTGCTACTTCTACTACTACTACTACTACTGCTGCTGCTGCTACTTCTACTACTACTACTACTATTACTACTGCTGCTACTTCTACTACTACTACTACTACTACTACTACTACTACTAGTACTACTACTACTACTACTACTACTACTACTAATACTACTAGTAATACTACTGCTGCTACTTCTACTACTACTACTACTACTACTACTGCTACTACTAGTAATACTAGTACTACTACTACTTCTAGTACTACTACTACTAATACTACTACTACTGATACTACTAGTAATACTACTACTACTGCTGCTACTTCTACTACTACTACTACTACTGATACTACTACTTCTGTTACTACTACTACTACTGCCACTGTTACTACTACTACTTCTACTACTACTACTTCTACTACTACTTCTGTTACTACTACTACTACTACTACTACTTCTACTACTACATCTACTACTACTACTACTACTACTTCTACTATTATTATGCACTACCACTATTACTATATTACTACTACTATTCCACCATCTACTACCAATACTTCTACTACTGCTACTAGCACTACTTTTATGCGCTACCACTACTACTACTATGTGCTGCTACCTTTACTACTACTACATCTACTACAGCTACTACTACTACCACTACTACAATTATTATGCGCTACCACTATAACTATATATAGTAGTTAACAACTGCCACTACTACTACTTCTACTGCTACTACTACTGCTGCTACTACAACAACTACTACTACTACTACTTCTACTACTACTTCTGTTAAGACTACTACTTCTTCTACTACTACTACTACTACTACTACTACTTCTATTACTACTACTACTACTTCTATTACTACTACTACTACTAGTACTACTGCTACTACTTCTATTACTTCTACTACTACTACTACTACTACTTCTGTAACTACTACTGCTACTACTACTACTACTACTACTGTTACTACTACTACTACTTCTGTTACTACTTCTGTTACTACTACTACTACTACTACAACTACTACTACTACTACTACTACTACTGTTACTACTGTTACTACTAGTACTACTCCTACTAGTACTGCTACTGCTGCTACTACTATTATTATGCGCTACCACTATAACTATATTACTACTACTATAAACTCACAATAACTGTTGTTGTTACTCGCCCATGTAACATACTGCAGTGTGATATTTATACAGCGATATGAAACTAGTGTAATACTGCTTCGCGTATGACGACAAAATTGTGCGTTGTTGGGACGTCACAAAGGCAGCACCAACGTCGGGCGCGAAAATGTTAGTATTAGAACAGTGTATTGGCAATTATGCTTAGTTTTTGCTGGTGAATAACAGAATACTAAACTTCCTTCCATTAAACTCGTGAATGATTTAGTTTAAAATATCGCTTTCGCTCGTTCCATGCGAATCAATGGAGGTTCGTTCAGTATCCTCTAGCTACTACATGATAAATACTACTGCTACTGCTGCTACTACACCGTCACAACTACTTCCATAACTACCACCTATGCTACAACTACTACCCACCACTATGCTTACAACTGACTCCTATGCTACCACTACTACGACACCGTCACTACTGCTACCAGAAATATAACCAATGCTACGTTTACACCATCACTACTACTGCAACTTCAACTTCTATCAATGCTTCTACTATACCATCTACTTCTATCCCCTAGCTTCTACGATCATAATTACTACTACAACTACCACCTCTGCTAATACTTCCACTACAACTACCATCAACTACTACACCATCAGCATGTCTACAAGTACAATCTATGTTACTTCTACTTCTATACCGTCACTGCTACTCGCACTTCAACTACCATCTATGCTACTACTTCTACAACAATCACTACTAATACCAAACCAAAACTACTACAATTACCACCCATGCTACTGCTACTAAAATGACCATCCACGCTACTGCTACCACTACAATTACCACCCATGCTACTACTACAATAACCACCCATGCTACTGCTACTACAATTACCACCCATGCTACTACCACTACAATTACCACCCATGTTCCTACAACTACAATTACCATCCATGCTACTACTACTACAATTACCACCCATGCTACTACTACTACAAGTACCACCCATGCTATTACCTAATACAATTACGATCCATGCTACTACTACTACAATTACCACCCATTCTACTACTACAATTACCACCCATGCTATTACCACTACAATTACCACCCATGCTATTACCACTACAATTACCACCCAAGCTACTACTACTACAATTACCACCCATGCTACTACTACTACAAGTACCAGAGACAGAGACAGAGACAGAGACAGAGAGACAGAGACAGAGACAGAGACAGAGACAGAGACACAGAGACAGAGACAGAGACAGAGAGACAGAGACAGAGATACGATTTTGAAACCTTTATTCCTCAGGAGAAGGATATCTTCCCCCGAATGGCTAAAAATTGGTCTCTAAGTCTCTATCACTGGCTGATTTAAACCATCCTACCAACTCATCAAAATTCGTGTTTTGGGTGCAGCGCCCTCTTCGACGAACAGTTGCAATTCTCATATGTTTCTCATTGGACTATCGCGATCCGTCGCAGCAGCCTGGACGGCAAGCTTAGAAACGTTTGGGAAATGCGACAAGGCCTATCTCGGCAAGTCATTAGGGCTGACGCAAGTGTAGGCAATGCGTAGGCAGATAGGGCAGGGTTAATAACACTTGTATACTAGTACAATTGCTTGTAGCAAATGGCCGGCGCTTATATAATATATGAGTGGTATAGTTAACGGTCAATTTGCTTCATTATGTGACAATATTCAGTACATTTCAGTTGAACTTTAATCCTGGAAACAATCGGCAAGCCGAGTCTGTCTCGTCGTGTTGTGGGGGTTTAGTAGTATATACCAAGCCGTATTTCAGACTAACAATTAGGTATTGAGCATTCATATACAAAGGACGTGTCTAGTTCAAACTCATGATTCATGGGATAACGTTCATGATAGTTTATAAACATGTTCATTAATTATGTCGGCTTAACTATAAAGGGGAAATTCGCAGATAATCACAGATAATGCAGATGAAGGAGAAAATCTCGGTCCCCTTTTCACTTTTTGTAATTAAATTTAATATTTTGGACCAAATTTTTAATTATGAGACTAAATTGATAGTCTAAATAATACCATACACATTTCGAATTTTTATTTCGGAAAATTAAGAGACACTTGACCGATTTGCCAAAGTCGCTTTATCAGATGAGTTACTCTCGGCATGAGAAAACAGGACTATTTCTATATCCTTTTCCAATTTAAATTGACATAAAAATCATAAAATCAATTTCATTTTATAAGTGCAAAAATATACGTGAAGAATTAAGTTACATATTTATAACTTTTTGAGCAGAAATTACACGCCATTAGTAAAGGTAATATATAATGAACACCAAAGTAAATACGGAATCTTCAACTTCTTAATTACTATTGGTAATGGTTGTCAAAATGGTTGGCTGCTATGATTCAACTATAAACGACTTTGTCTCACATTGTCCCTATCCAGAATGAAGGGTAGAAAACTGTTGATTTATAAAATAAATTATGTTTCCCATATCTTCTTGATTCGCGTTTCTTTTGGTGTTCAGTATACAATATCAAGATAAATGTATATATATAAATATAACTACTTTAGAAAGCTTTACTTAATTGGCACACGCCAGCAGCGTACATTGTCAGGTTTTCGATCATAAATCACGAATTTAACCTCCTTATTTTCATGCTATTGAACCAATAAACATTAGAACGATAACTTTCAGCAACAGTCAGCACTCTTCGATATAATGAAACCACTTAAAATAATAGCATTTATTACCCATATGGTTAATAATAAATGGTGACATATTTTCAATATGAGCACATGTGCACATATGTACATATAACTTTTGCCTAGCAACGTTTGTTACAGCGCGAGTTACCGTAAATCGTCGTCTGGGACGCCATTAAACCATTGTTAGTGACGTCATTGTAGTGGCCCTTCGCAAGGGAAACAGGCCTTTTTTCAGAATATTTCCATGCGTTTTTGATCGAATGGAATCGGTAATAAAGAAATTATTACTCTCGGTAGAGCGTCGTATGAATTTAACGAAACTTGTGCGAATACGTACGAAACTCGTGCGAAATTCGCTTTCGCTCGGGTGATAGAAAATTTCACACTCGTTTCGTAAATGTCATATGACACGCTTCCTAGGGAAATAATCTCTATATATATATGACTTCAACAATATAGTCTACATGTGACAAGTTGATAATCGAATATACAATCCATCAGTAATAATCCTCATAATCGTTTGGTCTACAACACTCGTCTTATTATTAAAAAAATTCATCAACAAGTTTAATATTGCAAAAGTGTGAAATATTTCAACCGATGAGTAAGAATTATCTCCCTTTACGGTTGCAGCAGAAATAGTGATTAGTCAATGTGGGTGATTTTCCATGTAACTAACTCTTAACTGAGGTGAACCAAAATACTTTGTCACGGTATAACTTCGTCAAAGCTCATTGTCTAACACATAATATTGATTCAAATATTTGGTAGTTTTATTATCTTAGTATATGAATTATTACACTCTGAATGAAATGATTAGTTTTATGAAATAAAATTATTCTTAACACAAAAGTTCATCTCTGACAACCAGCCTCAATTAACGAGTTCATATCCATCATATCAATGTGCGACTGTTTCGTATAAATTGAACTAAGCTAATATAACCAAATATTTAAAAAAAAAATTAATACCAACTTATCAGATCTTCGAATGACAGTGATGGGTATGGGTATATATGAACAGCAACAATTTCTGCATAACAACTTCTTTGTGAAAATCACGTTTCCGAGTATATATTTAGTCCTTCAACGGGTTACCGGTAACAAGCTGCTACTAAACAGCGACGCACTTGAAGACTACAATGTATACGCTCAAAACAACATTTTCGGAGAATAATAAAATACGATCTGATGAATATTACCTCAAACAAATCGTGGCTAGAGAAATCTATTAACTTCATGTTTTTCCCAAAATGTTATTGAAAATCAAATCACCACTGTATACATTGGCATTTACAATTTCCATTCAACACGATGTCCAAACAATGGAATTGTTTTATTTGAATGATGATCTTCATTTAATATCTATTTGAAAATATTTCGGGTTCTGGGACCAAAGTTGAATGCAGATTATCGAGATTAAAACGGGCATAAAATCATTCTTTCGAACACTGTAAAATTAAAAAGTAAATTATCATTAAAAATAACATGGGCGTAGCTACCTATGCGCAATGTACTCAAGTGGGTACATTTTATTCTCCAAATTTCGTTAAGGAAAAATAAATACAAATATGAAAAAAATAAATAAACCCTACTTGAATCTTCTTCTGTATGTTTGACTGAGCGATTATTACAATAGGGCAACATTTAGCATTAGCATGGTTAGCATTTTAGCAAATCAACGCTGTAGAATCACGAAATGTCCTCATTTGGCAGGTTCTTCTCGCTAAGCATACGTTTTCGAAAATTTTAGTTTCTTTTCCCGAGGAAACCGATAAAGAAATGCAAAATGCATGTACATACAGTCTGAACGGCCTACTCACACGATTGGCATATTGGATTTCGCCCTTATGCAAGTGTCATAACAACCCAGGTCGTCTTAAAAAGAGGCTGTCTACGTGGTTCAGCCTTACAAAAAATCAAGACATTAATAGTTTAGCAACTCATGACACAAACATAAAGATTTCAAACTCATATAATTTCAAGTGATTCTTATATATTAATTATTTTTAATACTGTCAAAACAATTTATTTCCTCAAATAATTTCAAAATTTCAATTTGACAATTCCTTTTTCATGTACATTTTAATAGGTACATAAAACAAGGTGTATTTCAATCAATGGAAGATAAATATGATTAAAAGATAGTTACGCCATTTCTATAGAAGCAAATTCAAACACATTTTCCTTGTTTTAATCATTTTAAGTTGATTTTTAACTAAAGAGATGCCCTTTAAAAGCTTATCTCTTAAGTCAGTTTGGAATCACTTTAAGCGAGATGAGATAACGATATTATTTCAGGATGCCCTATACCAAAGATGCATAGCTGCATATAAGTTCAAGTAGGTGCATTGGATAGACATCATCTTAAATAACCTTCACAAGTGTAAATTTGAGATATTATTATAATCTTAATGGCTTCAAAAAACCAGAACTGTTTGGACGACAATAAAGCAAGAAACATCCTATACGAAAAACGACCTCCCGTTTAATAACATTTTAAGAAACGAGTAAGTGGTTTGGTATTTAACGAGTGACAACGATTTAGATACTGATACCAAACGGTACGTCGTTTAGTATTTTATTTTATAAAAAGACAGAATGACAGATTTGTGTTGTTAATTTGAGTTACTTATTGATGTATATTTCATGTGTGCATGTAAGTATGTAAGGCAAATGTCCTTTCAAATTCGAAATGATATATTAAATGATATATCGCATTTTTTGCATTGATATGTATGAAAATGAGATGTTCTTAATTCTTATCAGTGTGTATGGAATTCTGCATTTAGCAAAGCTAATCTGGATGTCATGATAAACCAGTTTGCATATCTTCTAATATTTCATATGCAAGTAACAGAAAAACTACTCCTAAAATTTAATCAACAACAGACAAATAATAATGATTCAATTTTTAATTTTCTTATTATACAATGCAAATACAAAAATATATTTGATATAAATAGAACGTCATGAAAGTGTTACATATTGGTGGAACTATAAACTTCATCACAAAGTATGTTTATTGCTTAAGTAAAATAAAAATGCACACCTATTTGAGCTAACTTTGTTAAAATGAAATTGTGTTTATTGGTTATACCCCATTGTAAAACAAACACACATGGTAATCAAGCACACATAAATAACATGTTCCAGTTAACCAAAATATTTTTAATTAACCTTCAACAATGACTTCCTTGCATAAAAAATGGTAATTTCCATTCAAAATATGTTTCAGGCATTTCTCATACTTAGGATAACTGTAGAATTAATCTTTCTTACATCTTCTCTTTATTTCCCTGGTGGTAAATATACTGTACAAAATAAGTAAGCAATATTGGAACTTATCATGATATTTTTTATAATATTGACAATAAATGAATAGAATTTAATAATCATTATTTAAAAATTAACGAATATCTCTTATTATTTTTGTTCAGTTTAATTAAGGAAGTAATCAGCTCCTTTATCAAAAGCAGGAACCAAGAAGTAAAACTTAATTATCACATTCTTACTTAAAGTAAATAACACAACAATCTTTTTTACAATGTAAAATAAAACTTCATACTTTGTCACCCAAGAAAATAAAAATAAAATTTTTAAGCATGTATGGCAATTAATGACAAGATCAATTAATTAATTAGTAGAAGCGTTCAACTTGTGCGTCATACAGCAATCAGTGAAAGTTACCCTTCCTGTGTGATATAGAGATTCACTTGAATTCACGAAAATATCATTAAAGTATTTCCAATAAAAGGCCTTAAAAGTCATTTTTCAATAAAACCAATTTTCAGACAATTCTAAAACATTTATTGTTTTAAAAAAATTCCTATGAAATATTAAATTGAAATTATAATGAAAATTAAACAAACATATTTTTGCAATCATTTCAGCTAACAAGATAAGGTCAAAATACAATTCTCAGCTGGCCTTAGTAGTGTAACTTCGATGATATTTCCCTCTCAAGGTAAGGAAATGGAAACTCATTTCCGAGTTTTTGTGTGCAACATGTACATTTATATATATATACATATATACAAAGATAAATTTTTGTCATGGAAACAAACAGCAAAGACTTGCATCATCTAAAACTCAAATAAAATTGCTTATAGCTTTGAACCTATTTTCCAGTGTTACAAGCAAACGTAAAGTAAATATATTATGACTTCTGAAAATCATCTTGACATTAATCACTTAACAAAATTAAACGAATGACCATGACTATAAATTAGGTAACATGATGTTCTAACTATTTACAAAGGAAACACTTTATGCATGGGAACATAAAAGAAAACAATTAACAATATTTTAAATAAAACAAGTAATTCATCAATAAAATTACAATTTGACACTTGACAATTACATTAGTGAAATAACTTATCAACATTTTTACAACAAAAACATTTTATGAATGTGAATTTTTTTAAAAATAATTAAAATAAAAATTAGCACTAGAAGAGAGAATTTACATAAATGTTGATGTTATTGATTATAAGAACAAACTTTGGATGAAATGAACGTATTTCAGTTGAGCTTTAAACTGGTAAAAAATCATTAACATCAATAGATTCATGAAGATCATCATGATCATCAACATGAATATCATCATCATCATATTTAAGCTCATCATGAAGATGATATCCACAATCCACAAGATCATCATCAAGATTATCAGAGATCATCCAGAACATCCTAATAATCATGATCAACAACATCATCATCATCATAATCATCATTATCATCATAATCACCCGTAAGCTCATCATGAAGATGATATCCACAATCCACAAGATCATCATCAAGATTATCAGAGATCATCCAGAACATCCTAATAATCATGATCAACAACATCATCATCATTATAATCACCCGTAAGCTCATCAGTTTGATTACGATCATCATTGAGAAGATCATCTTCATCACCATCATGAGCATCATCATATTATGATTATCATTAAGCGTACCAAAGATCATCAAGATCATCATTATCAACAATATTAAAACAACCAACATACACATCATCAACATCACCATCATTATCACAACCATCGTAAGCAGCATGCACCATAATCATCATCATACATGATCAATACAGATATGATGTTCAACAGGATCATCATCAAGCTCCTCTTCCTCATCATCAACACCATTATCATCATCATTGTCACCTTCATCATCATCGTCACCAACATCATCATCAACACCATTATCTTCATCATTGTCACCTTCATCATCATCGTCACCAACATCATCATCAACACCATTATCGTCAACACCATTATCGTCATCATTGTCACATTCATCATCATCATCGTCACCAACATCATCATCAACACCATTATCGTCATCATTGTCACATTCATCATCATCATCGTCACCAACATCATCATCAACACCATTATCGTCATCATTGTCACCTTCATCATTATCATCATCATCAACATCATCGTCATCAACATTACCAACACCATCATCATCATCGTCAACATCATCGTCATCAACACCATCATCATCAACATCGTCAATATCAAATCATCATCAACACCACCAACATCATCATCGCCATCGACATCATCATCATCATCATCATCATCATCATCATCATCATCATCATCATCATCAACATTCAGAATGTGGAAGACCATACATCCATTACAAGAGCCATGTGTTACACCTTCAGGGTTATCACTCATATACACAAAGGTCAATTCTACACTGGCAAAATAATTACTCTCAAAACTTCAAACCCATAAATGTCTGTTTCACAGTAAAACAATAAGACAATATCAGACCTCTCAACACTTCAGAGCTGATTGTAAGAGTTCCAACAACAAACATGAGTCACATTTTCAGATGGTCCTTTACCATTCGTTGTTGTGTGAGTTGTGCAGGTATCTTGAAATGCCCCTATGGTTTGACAGCGTAGAAAAGGCCCCACTTCTGTTCTCCAAGCCCTGTGCGATACAGCTTGTTATTCCAACCGCTCACTATATCATCGTAGTCCTTTTGGCTGAACTCCTGGAAAAAGGGGCATGAAAATGTTTCATATTGCATACTTATAACAACCATAACTGACCTAATCTGCAACCCACCCAAACAATCATTCTCATAATTCATGAATTTAAAATGCAGTCTTCCTCACATAATTGTACGCCATGTGCACTTATTTCTGCATTCATCACAAGACAAATTTATACCATTTTTAGAAATATATTTATAAATAACCTTCTCTCAAAGCATCCCCTTAAATATTTTTCAGTAGTTCTTGTAATATTGTTGGTAGTTATGCATAAAAAGTATTCATTTGGATAAAATTGCACATACAGTTTCATAGTTTTCAGCAAACATGTAAGATTTTACTAGTGCTTCAGATTCTATGTGTAACGAAAGCCACTGGTTCAAAAAGAGAATTATCCAAATATATACCCTTTTTTTTTGAGTGAGTGAATTATTGTTCAACACCGCTTGGGCAATATTTCAACCATTAGCAGCAGGACTTTTTGTTTTGTTTTTTGGAAATATTACATACAGTTTCATAGTGTTCAGCATAAATGTAAGATTTTACTAGTGTTTCATATTCTATGATATATATCCATCTTAAAGATCAATAAGTTCTATCTGCATATAACAGAAACCACTGGTTTTAAACAGTTATTTCTCAAAATGTATTCCTTATTTTGGGAATTGTACATACAGTTCAAAGTGTTCAGCAATACTGTTAGATTTTGTTAGTGCTTCAGATTCCAAGCTAAACGGAAGCCACTGGTTTCAAAATAGAATTCTCCAAATGTATTCCTTATTTTGGAAATTGTACATACAGTTTCATAGTGTTCAGCACGAATGTAAGATTTTACTAGTGCTTCAGATTCTATTCATCAGCTAACTAAGCAATGACTTTATATTCATATATAACAGAATAATAATAATAATAATAAGAATAGTAATAGTTTTCGCTTTGGTGGGTTTTTTTATTATCAAACTACACTGAACTGACAAGATGTCACATTCTCCACAGGCATATCAAGGATTTCATTTTGAGAGGATGCACCCAACAATCCTTGATGTTAACTTTCCCTCGGGGCAACGAAACCCTCAACCCTTTGCCCTGTATTTACAATGTGTTATCGTAGATTACAATGAAAAAGCTCAAAGTTATTACCTTGATATAGTCGTCCTTGATCTCTTCTATGTAGGCAAGTTCCCGTTTAAGAACTTGCCTGAAGAGATCAGTCTTGTCCTCCGCCTTGACGTTGACAAACCCGGCCTTCTCCAGAACCTGGGTGGGAAAACATTGTCAAGATCATTATTTGCACCAGTAAGGAAAGATTGTAACTTATATCAAACAGGTCCTTATCTCTCAAGGCCCCCTTATTGTTAGCAAACCCTGCCTCCTCTAGAACGTTGTCAGAAACTAACGTCCAGTCAAGTCAATTATTTGTAAGGATGGGTATCGCTCCTCATTTCTGTATCACAATATATTGCGTTACATAGGTGTATTGCAATACGTTTTGCAATATATTGTTACTTTACATATCTAATTTTCACCATGCTCTCTTGACCAAATAACAACAATATGAACAGTGATCAATGCTCAACTGGCACGGTTTGTAAAGAGAGATAATTCAGTGACTGGTTTCAAACTTTTAACATGTCTGTGCTATTTTCACTTTGCGTGTTCACACTTCAACTTTCAGCAAAACCAAGTTTTTTCGGCAATTTTGAAAACTTGAAATTGTTAATTTTATGTCATCCAATTTATTGGATATTTTCAGAACAGTGTACCAGTATGTATCGTGTTAATTATTTGTAAACATAAGGAAAGATGACATACATGATATATTCATTTCAAAAGCCCCCCACTGTTAACGGCACCCTAAAACACAAGTTTGGGAGACACTGATAAGGCTCATATGCTATATATATAACAAGGTTTCCCACACACCATTTGAGAGTGAATAGTTTCTCCCAGATATTATATTACAGCAATGATCTCACCTTTCCGTACTCCCTTGGACTAAGTAAATTGTAGCCTCGCTGCTTGACGTAGGCTTGGAATGTTTCTGAGTGTTCGCCTTCACTGCAGCTGTAGTCTGAGATCAATACTTTTCCTCCAGGTTTTAACCATTTCTGGAAATAAAATACCAAACCTCTTGTTGTTGTTGATTTTATAATTCAAAGCAATATTGTCTTTCTATAGATACCTAACAGGACAATGGATATATCAGTGTCTTAAGAATCAACTTAATTTTTATTTTTTAAATTTTACAATATATGAATAGTTACACTGCTTCCATCTTTTGTACTTGTTTGTTACATGAGGTGATTTTATAAAATGCATTGGACATTTTTCAACTTGACATGAAAACAAAAACTCTGACGAAATAAGAAATTTATGGATTAACAACTTCTTTATTGAAAGAGGTGCGACGTTTCGGTGTAGATACTAACATCGTAATAACAACTCTGATGGACAGAATAATCAACAATTTAAAAATTCTTGAAATAAAACTTACAAAGAAGTTTTTGAAGAGAGACAGTTTGTCTGGAATGTGGAGGATTGTGTCCCTGCTGTAGATGACGTCAAACGATTCAGGTTTATAGTTTCTTTTAGTTGCGTCAGCGATCTCGAAGATGACAAGGTTTGGGTCGGCTTCCACTTCCTTTGCTCTCTCCATGGCCAGCTGGATCATGTTTGAGGAGAGGTCTATTCCTACCACCTTGGTTTTGAACTCCTGCAACAATGGAAGGCGGACTCGTTCAAGTGAAAATCTAGTGCCAAGGTTCTCAGGGAAAAAATTCTCTCCCTTCAGAGGTAGCTCTGTCATAAATTCCTATAAACTTCTGTCTTAATAGGAAGGTTTATCGGGTACCAGGCAGTTCCCCCTACTGCGCAATTTTGCAACTTAAACTACCTGCAATTATTTCAGCCAAAGAAAACACCAAATGCATGAATAACATATTTGTTGTCACATAGGAGTATGCAATGATGCAGTCGCAAAATGAGGCGTATGTGTTCTGTAAAGACGACTCAAAGTGCAATTAAGGTGCATATTCTAATAAAATTTAGCTTTTAGAAAGCTTACGGAAATAACTTGTGCGATTTGGATGATAAATTTTGAAATTGCGTCGCTGATTGCACAACTAACTTTGGTTGCATCCAATCATCGTTCTACATTTCGTGCCCGAGAAACTTTCGTATTAAGACAGAGGTTGTACAGAAATTTATGACGGAGCTACCTCTGTTAATAGATTATGAGGGAAAAAGCGATCTTGCAAAAACAAATGTTACCATTTTCAAGACAATATTTTATAATCAATATATAGAGCCCTTAAATGAACATATCAAGTTCTGTTAAAGCTATGCCATGAATTAGAATAAAAATTAAAAGGTGTTCCCATAAAAATGGCTAAATGCAGTTTTCACATAATGATTTCTTTAAAATTAAAGATAATGAGGGTGAGTAATGAGATGTTTGACCTTCTGAAGGTTATTAAGTTTATAAGATAAATAAGTTCGAAAAGATAATAAAAGTGCCTACCATACACACCTACATATAGTTTGCTTGGACTGGAAAATGGTAACAGGAAGATCAATAAACTTTCTACTTTGATGCAGTATGTAAGTATTGTTCTTGATACTGAAACAGTTTCCTAAAAATTCCATTTCTTTGACAATTGGAATACGTTTCAACAATCCTGTCAGCTGAAAAAGAATATGTTGGATGTGCCATTTCTGAACTTATATTTCTACCTCACTTAATCAGTTAACTTGTTATCCCTGGAAAAATAACCTTCAAAAAATGAAAAAGAGAAATATTTGTAATTAAAACTTAACCAACCTTTGCCATGTAAAAGCCACTTCCCCCGATACCACAGCCGACATCCAACACTACCTGGCCTGGCTGTAGGTCCAACAGATTCACAAAGTCCTGAAATGGTTAACATTTGAATTGTGAGGTAAGGTGAGTTGTGGAGAGGCAGGGCCTGAGGTGAGGAAAGATAAGGTAATGAGGTGTGATAAGAAGAGGTTTGGTGAGGTGATAAGGTGTGAGGTAAGGTCAAATAAAGATAGGTGAAGTGATTATGTGTGTTGAGAGGTGAGTAGATGAGGTGAGTTGAGATACGTGCTGAGATGAGGTGAGGTGAGGTGCTGTGTGGTGAGAGGATATATGATCAGAAGGGATGTTAGGTTTTGAGATGTGAAGTTAGAAGAAGTGACAGGGGGTTAATGAGGTGAACTCAGTTTAAGGTGAGGTTAGGTGAAGTGTGGTGAGGTAAAGTTAAGTTTGGTGAGGCAATTGTGGTAGTTCTCTTCAGAAGGCCTAACTGTATAAATCACAGAGGGATTTGAACACTCTTTCCGATCCTGTATGAATGTAAAGTGTTTTGACACAAGAAATGACTATTTAATGATTTATGAAAAATTTCCTGGGAGAAGACATGCCTGTAGAATCCCTAGTTAGACGAGGAGCAAGATCTTTAAACTTACTTTAGTTGTTTCAAGACCACCTGTGCTGACGAAGGTTCTGCCAAAAATCCTCTCATATCTGAGGATACCGTTGGTGGAATACTGCTGGTTATCCAGGAACTCCTGGAATGTCTTGTAACCATGGCTGGCAGTCTGGTTCCTCCGCACCTTCTGCCATAACCACACAAACTGGTTCCCGTTTCCCTTGCGCTGAAGAAGAATATATTATAAGAATAATTAACAAGTTGCGAGAAATTGCTCATGGAATTGGTAGGTCAGCCAAGGTGACTCTTTGCAAATTAGGTTGCCTGATATGGAGTAAAATCAGCTTGAAAAATTTTGGATTCTTTCAATGGATGAGTCCGACCTTTCTTTTGCATTAGCAGCGATCTGCTTGTGCATACGACCTTGTCTAATAGTTCTTGAGCATGATAGTTCAATGAGAAATCTTATGAAGATTGCAACTTATTGCATTCAAACCACAAATTTTGCACTTAGCAGCAAGGTTTAACTTATCCAGTGCTGGAGACTGGCACTAGTTACACATCGTGGGAGAGGTTTGATCAGGACTAGCTGTATCAGTCACTATAGAGCATCTGAAGCCTGCCAAGTTACCTTGATGTAGGTGTCAACAGACTTGGACATGACGATATCGAAGCCGTAAGACTGCTTTTCTCCACAGGGAATGACGGCAGAACTGAAGAACGCTTCATACAACTGTGGGTCTCTGTAGTGGGTGGGGTTCTCTGACCGTGGTTTGTTACCTAGAGGAATACCATCAAAACTGAGAATAAATTCTTGAAAAGATTATTCATTCTGTTTCACTCTCACCTCAGCTGAAGCTTTCACATTATATTTGAATTTTGTCAGAAAAATAAGAAAGCATGGTCTTTGCAATATTCAAAACATTTAATAATACTATTCAAAGTTTGTTTAATAAAATCTAGACACCATCGAAAGAAATTTTCTGGAAGTATCTGCCAAGGCAATCAGAATGGGTTGTCTGTGAGAAGCTGTCAAGCGGTTCTATTAAAGAGGTGAAAATTTGTATTAATAACAGATTTCCCATTCTCTCCAAACAGAGGTAGTTCCGTCATAAATTTCTATACAACCACTGTCTTAATTCGAAGGTTTCTTGTGCACGAAATGGATGCAATCAAAGTTAGTTGTGCAATCAGCGACACCATTTCAAAAGTTATCATTCAAATCGCCTAAGTTATTTCTGTAAGCTTCCCACAAACTAAACTTTATTCGAATATGCACCTTGCACTTTGAGTCATCTTTACAAAACACAAACGCCTCATTTTGTGACTGTTTTCTTGCACGGGCCTGTGTGACATCAAATATGTTATTCATGCTTTCATTGTTTTCATTGGCTGAAATATAGCCAGGTAGTTTAAGTTGCAATATTGTCCCGCTAGGGGAAAGTCCTTCATGACTGAGAAACCTTCGTATTAAGACAAAGGTTGTATAGAAAGTAATGATGGAGCTACCTCTGTTGGGAGAGAATGCAGATTTCCTTAATACAATCAATTTCCCCATATAAAAATCTGATTGGATTAAACACAAGGCAAGAAAATTAAAAAAATAGAAAAGCCTTTTTTAGAATTTGTGGTATGAAAAGGGATTTAATAGAAAATATACCCTGGAGTCTGTAGTGTCTGTCTGTACGTGTGTCCAATGAGTATCAATAACTTGCTGGAGTACTTTGTAGTTATTGCCCTTGTTTTTTTAAAATTTTGTTTAAATGAATCTTCAAAGGGGACTTTTCTCAGAAACTATTCAGAAAGGTAAACCAAATTTGCTAAGCCGCTTCAATACCATGAAGGAGTTCGAAAATGAGAAGAGAGCATTTTGATACCATTAATATCCCTTTTTCTGATTTTATTTTACTCTCAGCTAGGAAAATTTTGTGAGCTACGGGAACCAATATGGTGGGGAATGTTGACAACTGTGCTTCTTTTTTGTCTACATTGTACTTGTGCCAAAAGCAGTACCTGAGGAGTGGAAGCAGGACTCCCTGACAAAGAGGTACCCGTCCTCGTCCAACCACTCGAGGAGCTTCTTGAGGAGGGCCTGCACCTCCCCGTCCTCCAGGTACATCAGCAGCCAGTTGGAGAACACTAGGTCCGCACTGGAACACACGATCCAAAATCATCAACACAGAGCATGATGATAGGCCTATGAATATCAAAGTTTGTTTTATATAAGATCTAAAACCTTAAAACTCACGGAAAGTGTTCACGCCTGGTTTCAATCTCTGACCATTTGCTGCTTCTGCAATAGGCAGTTTTACCTACTAGTAATTGAGAAACTGTATGACAGAGGTGACTGTTAAAAAATACCATGAATATGTGTCAACAAAATCTTTGTCGAATCATATTTTTGATTAGTTCATAAGTGAAATCCAAATCTGATCCTCAGGTCTGTTTTTGGAAGCGGAGCTCTTTGGAATTATTTTAATGAAATTTTTGCCATTCTCTCCCCAGCAGGTTAATTTGCAAGACATTGTTTGATCCTTGACCAATACAGAAACCATTGTGACAAACTTATTCATTGCTATGCATTGGTAAGTCTCGTCAGTGACGCTTGCTATACTCACCACTTGCTGTCCTTCTGGAGCTGGTTTGATCCGTTACCAATACAAAAACCATTGTGACAAACTCATTCATTGCTAAGCATTGGTAAGTCTCGTCAATGACGCTTGCTCCACTCACCACTTGCTGTCCTTCTGGAGCTGGGTGACGTCTGCACACTGGAACTCGATGTTCTTGAAGCGACTGTTGGCCTCCTTGTTCTTGTCAATGAACTCCTGCATGAAGTCCACGGCAACCACGTGTGCCGCAGTCTCAGCCAGCACTGAGGTGAACCTCCTGTACACAGAGCATCAAATGCTATTTCTCTACTCTATACCACAAATAAATCGGATTGGAAAAGGCTGCAACAATCTCCCTTTCTCCCCACAGAGGAATCTCTTGTCACCTAGGTCTTAATGTGATATTCTTCACATGTCATCCCTAGAAATATCCATGAGGAACATTTGTATTTCAATTACCCGCCCTTGAGTCTTGCAATAACCTAAAGAAACAGGTTGATGCAATATTTAGAAATATGTGTTTGGTAATGCTTGGTTTTAACAGTCATCTGCAGTACATGGTAAGAATTTTAATTTGAAATTTATGAGGAAATCTAACCCACTGTCGGTTGATAACTTTAATGATGAGTTAAGAGTTGGCATTGCGAAAAGATTTTCTCAAAGCAAGGTTGAGCAATGTGTTTTGAGAGGCTCATAGGTTAAACCAATGCAGCAATCGCTTTGGTTTATTCAAATCAAGGGTGGGAAATTTCAATTCAGATTTTGCTGATGAAAAGTCCCAGGGGTGATAAACTGAAGAATAACAGAACACTCAGCCCTGGGTAACCAAGGAGGCCACAGGTTACTTTACTCATATCTTTTGGAATGATCTATGTTACAAGGTAGAGGTTATTTTTCAGTTTCTTCAAAAACCCCTGATGGTTGGAATCTTAACATTGATACAACACTTATTTTCATTCTATCAGATATCATGTAACATCTCTAACCGACTTCTATCTTGTCAGAAATATTTGGGCATAGCAAGCCTGAAGGAATTTCCATCTCCACAACAGTTACTCGAAAACAATTTAAATCTTGAAAAAATTTTGCCAACTACAAAACTTTATTTGAATATCAATATATGATACTTATAAAGTGCTCAATTGTCACAGAGGTTACAAGGAAAACAGGACCAAGTAACGTCTGTGGAAGCAAATGGCGTGTTTCACGTATTCTACTTACCCAATGCCTGCCCCGAGCTCGATGACCCTCTTGCCCTTGAAGTCTGGCAAGTAAGACATGATCTCTGGGAACTCCTCCTTATGGAGCTCATCAGCGTTGTCATCCAGCATCATCTCGTTTAACGACGTTGACGACGCATGCTCCTTCCAGTAGTTTGTCATGGCTGCACGGACCTCTACAAGAAGAGGAAACCGTCCAGATTTTATAATTTGTTAACTCAAGACTTTCACAAATGAAAAATCAAGATAGAATTCTAAATGTAAAGGCAGTAATCCAAATGAATGTGTGTAGAAATCTATGTTATTCTATCAATTTAGTGAAAAATGTTAATATGCACATGCCAGATCTTGAATATACACTAAAACATATACATATCTCTGTAACAGAGGAGGTACATGAGTCCGCCATCTTGGATTTTCTTTTGTCGCCAAAAATGAAAATTTGGATAATCCTTTAAATTCTACTTAGCGTAGTTGAACAAATAATTTTGTGTCACCATTTTTAAACCACAATCCAAAATGGCAGATTTGCCTTACCTTATTTATAGCTTATATATATGAATATGCATTCTTATATCAATATTTAGGATCTGGAGTCTATAGTTAGGTTGATAATGATTTAATTTCTTCTATAAAAAAAGTACAATTCTGAAATACCATCAAGGAGAACTAAACTATCTTTCCTTCGTAGATTGATATTTCTATTAACATGAATGATTTGTAAATAAAATGAAGGATGTTTTTTTAAAGAGAAATTCCTGGAAGTCAATGAAAAAGGTTGTTTTTTTTAAAGTGACAAATCCTCCCATAGATATGAAGATGTCACTTTACTGAAAAATCTTCTTAACAATTGTAAATGCATTGATAAATCAGTTTATTATCAAGCAAATAAATGGCAACAATTGATTCTATATGCTTTTTACATAAAAAAATACCCATAAAATAAGACTTAGTTAAAACTTTTCTTCTTTGCATTACATGATCTTGAAAGATTTAATGCCAATTCTGACTTTAGTCATAAATATAGCTCCTTAATTCATACTTCATAAGTCGTGAAAAGCCTGCAAGACTCAAACAATAAAAGGAAAGTCCAATATATCGTTATTCATTTTAAATATCAACTTCCATTTCCCCTAATGTTTCATTTCTACATCAATTAGAAACTCATAATAACAAATGAATTCAATTCATTAGATAAATACTATTTTATTAAGTACTACATCAGTCCTTAAACTTATATTAGAAAGTAATATCCAATGATTTCAATTCATTAAATAAATATACTGTTTAATTATTCCAATTTGAATTCATAACCGTAGCACTCAAACCAATGTGTTTCCTTATCCATGTATAAAATCTCCCCTGAATTTGAGAATAAATTCCCCTCTAGTGATTTTGCTTTAGAGTAATCTCCCTTTACTTTTATGAAGCCAGAGTAATATCCCTTTCCATTCCCTTGTAACTAGAGTGATCTCCCCTAGCTTTATGTCCCATGCTGTAGTAATACCTGTTGATGGTTATTTCATTGACGGATGAGGGCGCGGGACGACCCACAGGCACGTGGACCACACCCCATTCTGGAGCACGCACAGAAAAACACATCTTTCGTAAACAATAAATAAATAGTGCAAAATATAGAAAAGAATATATACAAAACCACTTAACTAAAGATGCAGAAGTGGTGTAAGGTTATTGTGCAAAAATGGCGAATATAGCGTTATGGTAAAAAAGTGTTGTTGATGAAATGGTAAATTATGCTTCAACGCTATACATAATTTCCGCTAAGCTCCATCAATCTCCTGAAACTCTTCACAGCATTTGCCTCCCTGGCTGTTCATTCCTTTACAAAAAATTAGGCTTTTTTTAAAATGAATTTTTTTTATAAACAGGGAGCTAAAAGCAAAAATCTGGAACTCAATTGTCGTTTCATCTAAATACTACCAATATTACTGGGGTAAAATTAATTAAAATGCATGTTAAATATTGCAAGACAAGGCATTTGTTTGTCAACAAGGTATCATAAATGTAGGAGATTTGCAGACACAAATATGCTGATGTAGCAGGATGAAGGTTTTACTGCTAGCAGCTTGTGATAATTAGTACTAGAGAATAGTAGTGTAACGATTCATCGATAGTATCGATGTTTGCATCGTCTACTACGCGATACGAGTGCATCGATACAAAACATGTATAGACAATATATCAGGATATTTATATCGTGAGGGTCCACAATACATCGATGTATCGCCACAAGAGACAATATATCCCGATACTGTTAACATAATTTGTTTCAAACAAATAACTGTAAAAGCTGAAAAGGTTTTTCTTCTATTTCAGAGAAAACAGTGATTAGAACAGAAACAGAAACTGTATCGTGATGAAAATCGTCTCGCAGGTTCCTTGGCAATAAATCCATGATATATTGTCTCGCCTAATAAAACTAGAATCGGGATATATCATCTCGCCACTAAGGCCATGATACACAGGTCTACTAGAGAATAAATGATAATTTTGTATCATAAGGGTAAATGTTAATGAGTTTAAACCAGAAACAACATAAAGAAAATACTGTAGGAGTGTCTCTGTCTCTCTGTTTATGACAAGGCTAAAGAATGTCTCTCATGTCAGAGAGAGGGATATGACAATAATTATCAATGACTATTGAAGGATAGGTGTCATAAACATAGAATGATGTCGCAAACATTAAAGGGTGTCATAAACATATCATGGTTTCAAAAGATATCATGGTGTTGTAAACACTTCATGGTGACGTAAACATCATGGTATCGAAAAAGTAGTATGGTATGGGCATGGTGCCCTGTCAAAACGCATATATATAGTATAAATGCAGTAGATCAAGTTTTAATCAAATTAATGAACATTTATGCAAAATACAAGCTAAACACAACAACCTGTAATTGTTTTTATTTGGGCCATTCCATTGTAGCATTACAGTGGCGGATCCAAGGGGTCCCCCCCCCCCCCCCTTTTTTGAAAATCAATTATCGATTCAAGTCAATAAAAATAATTTCACCACCCCCCCTTTGAAAATTTCTGAATCCAAACCCCCCCCCACTCCCCTTTTCAAAAATCCTGGATCCGCCACTGCATTATGATGCTTATCCATTATTGAACAAGTGTTTAATCAAAATATAGATTGCATTAACCTAGAATTTAACATCAAAGACACAACATGACATCATTTATTTGTCAATAAGTTGCATTATCTTGACAAAGAGGTATTATGCAGTAGTGCATTGTATGGAAATATGAATGCAGATATGATAAGCCTTGAGGATAAAGAAATAATTATCACTTTATCATTTTGACATCCAAGTACCTAGCTAATCTATTGTTGAAAATAACATCTTCTACTTATCTGTCAGGATTAAAACAACTCCTGATGACTTTACAAAAGAAGAGAAGATAAAAACAGATAGGAGTTGATAACTTGGCAGTGTTGATAAGAATATAAAGCTTATATTCATGAAAATGAAAATGTAATTTAAGTTTCCAACTGTGTTCTAGTTTTTTTAATTTAATTTCAAAACTATTAATTGTATTAATTATTGATAGTCTTTTAAAGATAATTATGTGAAATACTTTTAATTCATAAGAGCATATATTGTATTTAGCTACACAGATATATCAAAGTCATTAAAATGTCAAGGAAATTAAAAAAGTGTCTCTTAAACACTAATTAGCTGAATCAAAAAAAATTAAATTCATGATTCTGATTGGTCTAATGACAGGAACAACAGGGGTTAACAGAGAGGGTATTCTGTTATATGCCACCTGATAAAATGGGCTCTCAAAGAAATATAATGGGAGTCACCATCCCTACTTCAAGGTTAATAGAATAAAGGATACATCTAAATGTACAAGAAACGTCCAAACGTCAAGGTTAATTCAATTAATGCTACATCTATATGTACAAGATATTCATTACACCCACTAACTGTTATAACATCTTTCACAACTGTGGTGGATTCAGGATTTTTTAAAGAGGTTAAATACCTAAAAGGTAGGGGGGTGGGAAGGGGGAAGGGGGGGAGGGGGGGGGGGGGGGGGGGGGGGGGGGGGTTAATCCATTTCAATGGCGATTCTAAAAGTCTAAGAGGGAGGTCAGCAAACTCATTCTTTCTCCCCCCACCACCAACCAGCTCCGCCAATGTACACTCTTGCAAAATTATCGTAAGAATTGATATAGATCGTACAATTTCTTCTCTATAAAGGTCTGACGGTCGTTAAATTCCATTAAAAAAAGCAAGCACTTACAGAATGAGGAATGAGTATTGGTTAATTAAAGTATCGATCTTACTCACCAAGAGGTAACAACTTTAGTTCCAAATGTGATGATGGTGCGGTTAAGTTGAAGTTCAGCAATGAATAATTGTGAATGTGACTTATGAAGGTTATGGCAACTCTATTATGACATAATGTAAACGTGATCGTAGTCAATACATGTCATGTCGAGATAAGCGGTTCTGGAAAATTCCCAGGTGACTCAAAAGATTACAGTAAAGTAGAATTTAAACAGTGACCAACTGACATGTAGCTTATCATTAAATGAGAATTTCATTGAAGAATGAATATAGGCTGTATGAACACTATCTATTAATGAATCCATCTTTAGATAAGGATTTTAAATATCTATCAAATCAAATTTACAATAAAAAATTGAAGTTGGAAAAAGCTTCAATCGATATCATTTTCAATCGATATCATTTTCAATCGATATCATTTTCAATCGATATCATTTTCAATCGATATAATTTTCAATTGATATCATTTTCAATCGATATCATGAAATAATTGATGAAGTTCTTTTGGGTAAATGGTTTTTATTAGGTCACTTAACCATTAATAAGCACCTTTTTTATTTTATGACTGATCAAAGTGAACCAAAATTGCACAAAAACATGTGGCTTCTCAACTGAAAGGTCAACTGCCAACAAACATACCAAATCGATGATGACTTAACATGCTAAATGAATGAGACAGCTTACTGTGACACATAATCATATAGGCTGGACTGTAAAATTAAATGAAATATATATTTGTTTTGGGTTTGCAGAAATAGGCTGATCACATTTAGTGCTTTCAATCATTTTGTAAAAAAAATTTCTATTATCACGCGTCTGATTGTAATAATTTTGTAAGATATGTTGAAGTACTTTATTTTCTAAATTCTATGTCTCAATGCTTCAGTTTTAACACAATTGTTTACTTAAGAACAATCATTAATATTGTTAAATTACACCGTTGAAAAATAAAAAATTAGTTGTATGAGTTTGAATCCTTGGGCTCAGGATTTGTTCAAAATAAGCTCAGACACACAAATTTAAAAATATTTTATTTCTTTTAATTTCAACAGACATCAGATTAATAAAAAATTATTCCAATCAGAGGGTGGAATATCTGTTTTCTGAACCCAAATAACCCATATTGTAGAATGAGGTGTCATTAATCATGAATACACTACATGTGGCCATTTTAGAGTGAACACCTTTTAATCACACTGAGGGAAATGGAGTTGATTATCTCAACTAAACATGACAAATTTGTTAAAGAGGTATAAGAGATAATTATTTCAAAATATTGGCTCATAGTTGTTTTTCTATTCATGATATTCCTTTATTTCTTGAAGAAACTTGCTTTTGTGCCTTTAGGATTATCTTGAAATTTGGATAATAAAAAATAACTCACATTTGTTACCAGACTTATGCTAAAACACCCAGTCTCGTATCTCTGATAAACAAATTAATCAAATTCTTTCTGAATCTGATATGAATTTCAAGATTATATTTAATTTTTTGGTTTTAAATCTACTTACAAAAAAACCCAAAACAATTTCAATTTTGAATTAAGAGGCCTGAAGACAGTCTACATATATTGCTCTTAAAATTTGAATCTAATTCATTTTATAAATATCTTCAGTTCAACATAGTGTTTACTATCTAAATCTATTCAATCTCATTGAAATAATATCTAAATTGCTACTCTCCGTTACGCATGTAACATGCGTAACGGAGAGTATTAACGGAGAGTAGCAATCTAGATATTATTTCAATGAGATTGAAATCTATTTAGATTGTTTCTATTTTAAACTTTGAAACATGTTATTTTTTGGTCATATTAAAATGTCTATTCACGACCAAAACGCTGTCATAGTTTTAACAGTAATTCTATTTTAAAATGTTTAAAGATAGGTATGTTTATATTTATCACAATAGAAAAAAAAATTCATAAACAACATGTTATTCATGTACATAGATTCCAATATTATCATGCTGTGATATGATATTATTAAAGTTCCGAAGCAAGCTAGTTAAAAATTCAAATGACTTAAAAATGACTTTAGAAAAATATAGACAGATGACTAAAAAGAGTACACAGCTGATATGGAAGGTTTTTGCCTATTAAGAGAGTAAAGAAAATATATATGTTTTAATCTGCAGACCAATAGCATGGGGAAAAATAATGCAAAGCAAAAGTATTAACGTTTATAAAGGTTATGGCTGAGTCAGCTATTTTGTATGTCAAGTCCATGGGCCCCGCTAACAGAGTCCCCTATGTATAGACTATTCAATAGTCTATACATAGGGGACTCTGTTAGCGGGGCCCATGGTCAAGTCTTGACCTATAAACCTAGTGCCAAATTGACGGCTTGACCTATTTCGATACAACTTAAATTGTATAGTTAAAAGTATGCTTAAATTATTCGATTGAAACATTGACATCTACGATTTAATTCTCCTATGTGAAACTAATCTGGAAATTCTGTAAACTGACGCGTGTCGGTCTGCTAGAAAACATGATACGCACGACTGGCAAATCCAAATTGTGTCACGAGTCTTGCCATACATGATACAAATGTCAACAGTGCCGCGGTCAACAACCTAGTAGCGGGTAATTGCAACTCTAAAATTAGCATCTCACCTTAAAGGTTATCTGTTAGTATTTGTTGCCGAGGTTTTCTTTGCTGCAGATTTTGTTTAGATATGAAAACAATGCTAAAAATAGAGTTACCCCCCTTTGATGGAAAATTCCATAGTTCTCCTCAAAACTGGTATTCATTGATCTGTATTCAAATTTGTCTTCGTTACACATGGGTAGCTGGGTATTATGTTTGTACAGCTGGTACGCTACCTGACTGCATCAGATATTTTGCAAGAGCTCTCTTCAGGGCACTCTAAACACAAGAACATATGCTTCTTAGACTCACTGTTCGATGGAGTTTTTACAGGAAAAACGTTATAATCGATACTATTTATTTCGCTCTCATAAAAGGCATTTAAGAAATTATTTAACTCAGATAATTTGTAACCAAAAAAGTTCATCACTTAAAATCTATAGAATTTTAGGTCACATCTTTAGTCAGAATTAACTCCAGCGGCACGTAGGTTGTTAATTTTCAAAACAAAAACACAAACTATGCAACAGGTAGCTAGGGGATATATTTCTAATTATTTTGTGAGCGAATACATTCAAATATACATAACAATAGGTGTCATTTTCCAAGGCTAGTACAACATGTAGCCGCTGTTTGAGTAACAGAAAAATAAATGACCGAACCACTATGTACATTTTTAGAAATGCCCTTTTTTAAAAGTCGACTGCCTCACTGTCGATTTTCTATGTCTTATGTCAACACTCATCTTTAAAGAGGCGTTTACAGTTCATTGAAGTCCATTGAACGTTATTTAAAAAATCATGAGCGTTCGCTGTTTTAACGGTTGGTGGAATAGCCCACTGGGTTAGTCGAATATATTGAAGCATGACTCCCTTTATTAACGGTCAACAAAGGAAATGTTGGTTTTGCGTCATGCTGAGATAACTGGACCGAAACGTATACCTGTTTACTTTATGACTTAAAATATTCGTGCAATTCAAAAATTCTTTTAGAGACACTCTGTGACTTGTTGGATTCGAATATATACCACTCTTTATGAATGGAGTCATAGTCTACTATCAAGAAGTACTGACTAACTTTTGCTAAATAAACGGAAGATAGCACATAATTTATGTTTTATGAATGTTTTCGAAATTAATACTAGTTCGTACAATCTATAATTTTTTAAGTGGGTAAACATCTCATCACTCAACCCGTATTCGTAGAATAAAGTGTAAAGTTTCATATAGCAAGCGACAACTGCATGGGCCCATTTTAGTGTGAATACCTTTTAATCATTCGTGTTAGGGAAATGAATTCACCCAGCTTAACTTGGTAGATTCGTTTAGGAAATCATTGTACTGATTTCTAAAAAGGATATCTCTTGCCATTGGTCGGCTGCTAATCCCCCTCCCCCTTTTCTATATCCTTTTAATCACCTATGCAATTGTGCCTTTAACGCTTATCTGTTCAATGAAATCACGGAGTCTCTCTTTTTAACTTTATTAATGCTAATTATTCGTTTGACAGAAATTTATATTACATATAAAATTATACCGGTTACTAATGGACAATGTTTACAAGTCTGTTTGACGTTTACAAAGGAAATCTTCAATCCAACTCGAAATTCAAAATGCAAATAATTTCAACTGGATTCAAATTTACACGTGTTTAATTCAATTAAACTTAAAAAGCCTACATGTAAGAAGGTGGTCTTCTTCAATAATTCTGTTTCAGTAACAACAATATGGGGATTTTTTGGGGGGATATGAGATACATGTAGTTCATCTATCTAAATTCTGTGATTTCATTCATGCGCGGCGAACAACAATTTTGTTCACTGTCTTCATTCGCGCATTCAAATATAGTCCCAGCAAGTCATAGCGTGTCTATGGATAATTTATCTCGCAAAACAATCTTACAGCTTTTGAACTAAAGTTTGTTTAACTGCGTTAAATGTCATGTTCCTTGAAGTGTTTATAAATTTATTACATTAAAATTTTCATGTTTTTAAAAATAAGCTAATCTTTCATTAAAGAAAATAGAACTGCATCTTCCTCCATATGCTTGCAAGCTATGTGTAACTAATGCATACAAAATAATTTCATGCTATGTGGGCTTCACTTTCAAAACTTCACTCAAGTGAAGTTAAAAGCTCACTAAAACCTTTCCGAAAATTTTACTATAACAACTTCTTCAATGTAAGTCAATAAGTTAATGTGTCCAAATGACTGAAAGTATGGTAAGATAACGGCATAGAGCCACAAACTATTTTACCAAATCTGTCATGTATTTGACATGCGATTTTATTTTAGCTTTCTGTTTACATTTTTAAACTCTGAAACCTATTTAAGTTAGATATGAAATTAGTTGTTTACAGTTCAACTACAATCAACGATCGCTTACGTCAAGATTCAGTTTAATTGAAATAGCCAAGAAAGTCTATTCTCGGATTTTACATTGTAAATATTTACTAATTGATAAAAATAGCTGCCATTTTGTTGTAAGGATCGTTTATGATTATGTTTATTAGAATAAACACGAAGCTTATGATTGACATCTGGTTTATTGCCGCGTGCATGTAGATATATGTTTGTTATGTGTAGAACAAATGAAAACATATCTAAGTTATTTCCTTGAACTGAACGCAAAGAGATCTTCTTTGATTGTGACAGAAGGGAAATAACACAGACTCATACTTTGCGTGCATCATTCCGAGGTCTGTTAGATATTTAAAGATAATGATATCCTAATCTATCATGAAATGTAATACTTACGCCTCTCAAAGGCATAATAAAAAATAATTTGTATTCTTGGACAAACGTTATATATACTTGCAGTGAGTGTTGCCATTTTGATACATTACACCTAGGAAGTATATCTTACATTATATTCGTACGCTAACGATTGTTTTCTGATATGATATGCTGTTGATTATTATATATAAAATAACAATATACAAAAATTAATATAATCGAACTTGGTGTGGTCTTTTAAGAAATCCATAATTTGAATTTTTTTATCTTGCATACAAACGTTCAATTTCCTTAAAGCTTGTCGGTCCAACGATCCAAGAAATAGGAAGAAATAATTTCGTATGTATGTACATGTATATGTATTGTCTATTTGAATGTACAGGTATGTAGTTTGATCAAGTATAAAATTTAAACATTTTTCGTCAAAGAAGCGTTCATTTTAGATTATTAAGTACTATAATTGGGATCTAATACTACATGAAACATCTAGAGAAAACCTTATGACAAATCGATATCAAAATGAAATTTATCTAAGACATACGCTGAAATTATTGCTACGTATTTATGAATTGATAGAGAAATGTTACATTTACCAAGAATACGAATGATTAAAACAAAAACTAAAAAATCTATCATATAGATTTTTAATACTATATACAAAATTGATTTGATGAAATGCATTTTGATATTTTGAATAAATATTCGCAACAAAATTTCCGAATTGTGTCACAAGAAATACAATTTATATCAGAAATTAATTTATAACTCTTGTACTTTTTGTAATATTATTAAATAAACGCTTACGTGCATGCACTTTACTACAAAGAGAGTGATATACCAATGTATACACGTTCCAAATTATCTATTTGTTGCCACCCTGGAAGGTATTTCGTCATTCTATTCATTTTAAAACGAAAGTCTATCTACCTAATTTCGTCAGACAGCTTATCGATTCATGCTAAGAAACAGCTGTTTTCATATTCTCGGCATGGTATAAGGTGATTAACGTTTTTGGTGACTTCACTTTCAGCAAGTCTCTCCCACTAAAAAACGTATAAAAGTGTGTATATTTAGCGTAATCATCACTTTCATTTGTGTTGTTTATAAAGGACATAGCTAAAGCGTAATGTACACCACAATTAATTAAATTGCGCGTATCCTACTCAATCACGGATATGAGTCAGAACAATCGTCAAGAATGAATCGTTATCGCGTTACATTATTTGTTAGTAAAGTACATATTGAAGTGATAAGATAAAATCATATGCTTGAAGTGAAGCTGCTTACGTGTATATAAAAAGAATTTGTTAAAAACAGCGCAATATTAATGTAAACGTCACCTCAAAATGTAAACGCTACACATGCATATGAGTAAATTCAGACGAACCTTTGGTAAATATACTGCGTTATGACGTTGCATTAATGTTGTATAATGACATATAGTCGAATACTTCGAATACAAACATGGGATTCTAATTTTCCCAATGTAGTTATATCCCTTTTACGCAAGAGTTGTATTCAAGACTTCTGTTGTATTCGATGAAATACGGTATATCACAGCAATATGTTACAAGCAAAATCGCCTTGAAATAAATGCATACACAATATGACTATTGATTTTGTATGATATACTATGATATATATTATAATGCTTTGTTAACATCAAATATTTGTCTGACGGATATTGTTTTGTAAGATAATCCATAGGTTATTACCAGTATTTTGATGAAATATTGTCTGTGATAAATTGCTAAGCAATTTGAGTTATGATTGAATTTCAACATAAGGCAAGCGTAAATGTATTTTTTTAAATCTTTATGATTAAAAAATCATTAAAATATCAAGTTAACATGATCATACAAATGATACAGCTAAGCCTCTTTCTTAAACTGTATATGATGTTTCATAATATTCAATTTTACCGTTATGAAATTTGAGAGAAAATGAATGAAACATATTATTCTCTGATTCGAAATATATGCTCCAATGTTATAAAAAGATTACAAAATCATTAAATCTTATCTAAGATCTTTGAAAATGTTTTCAGGCGGTCGCCTACATGTGACAGAGTCATTTACTTACAGTAGTATATCTAATTATTTATGTACATACCAACTCTGCTTGTCATAACGTCTCTCTCTAAGTCTAGCAGACTACCGAATTGTAGAACGAAAGTACAGACTGAAAATGTCACTCTCATAACTGATGTCTACCATATCGCCCTTTTATAGTAAAGAAAAGGTCAAGGCTGCGCAATGGATAGACACAGATGGACTGAGGGAACTTTCCGTCTTTCCTCACGCCATGCGTTTTGGCGACATGTTCGTTTGAAATTCCGGGAACACTGTGAATGTGTTACGTAGTTAAAATGACATCGTTTATTATTTTTAATCCGAGAGTTTATCTTACTTTTTAAAAGTCTCGTGTTGCAAACTGTTTTATTGTACTTTAATCATAAACGTCTCAATTACAAAATATAAATCTATATAATTGATAGGACTGATAGTTTCATTAACAAATAAAGACATCTTTTTTGGACATGACATTATCTGAAAATTATCGGATACATAGTGACAATGACAAAGTGACATCGATAGACAGAATGACATATTTGCATGGCAGTGACAATGTCACAGTGACATGACAGTGTCACAACGACAGTGATAGACATAATGACAGCAAAAGACCTAAAGAAAGTGACAGAAAAATGGCATTGACAGAATTATTGACAGTTACAGAAATTATAGTGACAGAGAGATTGGCAGTGACAGAGAGATTGACAGTGACAGACCTAATGTCAGTCACACTGATTAACAATGGCAGACAAAGTGACAATGACAGTGTGGCAGTAAGATACAGAGTGACACTGTGACTGTGACGGTGACAATGGCACAGAGGGTGACATTGACAGAGTGACGTTGGCAAAGTGAGTAACATTAATTTTTGACAGACAAAGTGACAATGACAGTGTGGCAGTAAAATACAGAGTGACACTGTGACTGTGACAGTGACAATGGCACAGAGGGTGACAGCGACACTTTGACAGTGACAGAGTGACAATGAAACAGAGAATGGCAGTGACGCTTTGACAGTGACTTGGGGCAAAGGCGGACAGAGTGACGTTGACAGAGTGAATAATATTAATATTGTGACGGACAGAGTGACGTTGACAGAGTGAATAATATTAATATTGTGACGGACAGAGTGACGTTGACAGAGTGAATAATATTGTGTGTCTGTAATGGATCTAGAGTGACAGTACCAGTAACAGACAGACACTTTCACTATCATACGAAGTAACACAGACAGCGATAGAAAAAGTGACAGTGACAACCAAAGTGAAAGAAAGACTGGCAGAGTTAGGAAACAATTTACATAATAATTCCAATGGGATGCAGAAATTCTGACATAGACAGGGTTTGACTATAATAAAAGCATTTACATAACAATCTCACTCCACAACACTCCATAGTAAAATGTTTAAAGTGGCGGATCCAGCAATTCTGAAGGGGGAGGGCTCTCTAAAAAGTAATCCATGAAAATCTCCTGGATCCGCGTCTGGTTTAATGACATGTTTGCAAGACGTGTGGCCTATTTATTCTTGTCCCATTTACCCTTACAGTGCATGGGTACTCGGGCTAATTATATATAAAGGTGATCTAAGATTATAAAACAGTTTCTTGGTAGCATTAAGGATTCTTTCAGAGAAGAGATGTACATAAAAGCTACAGCATGAGTTGCATGGAAAATACAAAAGGAATATTTTGTGATGATTAGCCTATAATCAGCGAGACAGGTCAGTATGTACATATATGATAAGTATACCAGCAGATCATTGGTGAATCTAGTGCATTATGCTGAATCAGCACTTTATCTTCTACGCTTGCTGATAAATGCTATGGAGATAAACAGTCGAGTTTGACCCAACAGTTGATCGATCCTTATATATGAGAAGCACCTCGGCTATATGATATTCTTAGAACATCCTGCTTCATCAGCGTAATTGAATCCGCTGATTGAGCTCCTTCCATATACCTTGATATCCTTTAGGTCAAAAGCCTCGTATCGCTAGCTATCTAACCAGCCAATGAGACGACTCGCATCCAGCAAGAGCAAGAGCCAATTTGATTGGCTTAAACAATGACAGGTGAGCACAGCCACGAACATCAAGCTGCGCCAGCCGTATGAAGGCTTTGGCTCGAAAGAGATCAGGGTATATTGAAGGAGCTGGATCAGCGGATTCAATTACGCTGATGCAGCAGGATGTTCTTAGCGTGACACAGAATACGTTTCCAAATTTTATTTGGCTGTGACCCGTGTTAAATATCATAGGTACTGCTCTAAGTCCAAATCATCTCATCAAACACTCGTTTTTTATCCCAAAATGCCAAATATGTGACAATGTTTTGTTTTCGATTAAAACGGACAACGGTTTTATATATTTCAAAACCCGAAATTACATGGACCAGGTACACAAATTACAGGTATACTACTGAAATGGCCTATCCAACACCACCAACCCATTTCAGGTTTTTTGTCTTCGACAGATAAGTTTTAAAATTACGTTTGACATATTACATTACTCAGCTTTCGATAAAAAAAAATCTGATTACTAATCTGAAATCTATACCTGTACCAATTTTAATCAATAGATACTCCTAACAGAAAATCGATCAACATGTATATTTTTAGAACACATGAATGTTATCTATTGTGCATTGTTTTGCGGTGATTGTGTTAAAGCTTTGTGAGCAATGATCTTATCTAAGCTTAAGGATCCTAGAAATGTACCTGCCTTCAGCTGCATACCAAAAGTTTGTCCACATACCTGGGTGTACTAGTGTAAATATCATCTGATGCTATTGAAGCATCGAAGCATTGCAAAAAAAACCCCTTCTATGTTGAATTTTAAATACATTCTTCTTTAAAGGCACTAGTGGACGCTTTTACGGTTTAAATTGGATATTTTAAGGTTTACGAGGACTTATGCATTCACTTAACCTTTCTATCGATGCAATGAAATACTTAAAATTCTTTACAATTGACCTGCAATCAACAATGAAAAATTTTTGACAGCCGCTGTCGGCTTGGACATATAAAAAATCTAAGGTTAGCTGTGCACAAGACGGATATCTTATAGACAGTTGAACGCGGCTGAACTATTATTATGTGCAGCTGTTGAATTTACCTAAACTCTGAACTGAGACCAAAGAATGAATTATGTTTTATGAAAGCAATGTTGTAAATAAACCGATTTAATAACACAGCATTAGCGTTGCTATTAGATTGACCAAAGCGGCTGCCGTTTCCGCTTTTTTGGTTATAAGCAAAATCTTAATATTTCCGATATCGTAGTTCACGCGGATTTATTGTAACGTAACATTAAATACTTCCGGTCTTTAAAAATCCACATTACTACCTGAATACGTAAATATTCGTTAAATAACTTACAAGGTAGAGTACTTGAGTAAGGATCTTGAATAAAATCGAGAGATATGCAGTATCTGTGCATTCGTTGTGTTAACAAAATATTGGTGTGCACTAGTGCGTTTAAGACAATCGTTTATCATAACCCACAATTAAAAGTTTCGGCAGGTCATTGAAGTCAACAAGGGTCAAATTTCGAAAACGTTTTTTTTCTGTACAAGATCCTTTATAAATGTAAGTTATTTACTGCTTTAAAAATAAGTCATTTTGTTTCTTCTCAGGGAGTCAATGTAATTGTGCCCATTGTATTTTCAGAGAGTCGACTTGGAACATTTTATTGAAATTTAACGAAATAAAAATTACGAAATATGACCCCTTCTGTCTAATCCGACATCGAATTTTTGCATGAGAGACGAGACGAGCCCTAAAGTTCAAGAATGGCTATTTCACACAAGGACAGTGGTTGGACATTTGTCAATTTTGCTGAAGATATTTTATTGACCTCCAAACTAAACCCAAATTACGTGACATTATACGGTATACAACAGCTTATCATATCTTGATATAGATATATAAAATATAGTAATATAAAAATTTAGTAATATTTAGTAATTTCTAGCAAAAGCTCTATTGAAAATCTTGTAGTCTTAAAAACGTTTGACATTAGACCACAAACAAATACACTCTGACCCTATAAAGCATAGGCTATGAATCTTTAAAAGTTTCAGGCGTGGCAGTCCATTACAAATTAAGTAGTAAATATAAGTTACGATTGTATGGGATTTTAAATGAGTAAATATCAGTTACTGCTAATGAATATTTTCAAAAGGTATGATAAATGTGCGAGTGTCATGATTGTTAGGTCAAATAAGTTTAGTGCACTTTTTCAAAGAATGTGAACTGAAAAGAATAACATTTTTACATAAAGTTAAAGAGTGCAATAATTGTAAAGAAATAAATATATCAACAGATTGTAAGTTTTAAAGTTTTTGAGAGTTTTTTAAGAATCCGTTAAAGGTTATAAAGTGTAAGTTTAGTAAGGATAAGCTTAAAGGTACTAACGGACACAAATGTTTCGTAATTATGAATAATGCACAGATAATGCATATCTCTCGATATCACTAAAGACCCGAAATTGGATAATCATGTAAGTAATTACGAAAATATGCACGTATTCAGTCGATAAAGATAATTGTTTAAGACCGGAAGTACTTAATGCAACGTTGCGATAGATACGCATGAACTACGTTATAGTACTCGTACGTTTCGTTACTCTCATACACGCCAAAACGACAACTGCTGGGGCTAACACAGCAGGGCTGCTTATGCTGTTTATTTAAAATGTATGAAGTAACAGTTATATCTTAAAATTTAATACTTAATCATTTGAATTCAGAGATTAAGGTATCTTAAAAAACTGAACAAAACTCCTGGATCGGGCGTTTTCGACAATCAATATTTCCGTAATATGCACAACCGTTTAAAAAAACTTTCGGAAGCCCGAAAAATGCTCGTATTTTAACAGAGGTTAAATCTTTCCTAAAATACTGTTCAGAGGCTATGGTTGGTATAAGATTTGAAACATTACATAGGCACAGTATGGCTAGCTAATTGAAATATTTACTAGGAGAGATTTTAAACGTGTTAATCTAAGTTTTTTAAAAAGATTTCTTTAAAATTTCATCACATCCCAGTTAAAGTATCTATCTTTATAACCGAAATTGATAGTGTTATTTCCTGCATTCATATTGCATGATGTGCACTCCCGTTTAAATTTATACACCATGCAAAGCAAACGGAATACGCAGTTGTATTCAGAAACAGTGTAAGATTATGACAATTATTACTTGAATGACGTGAGACTTTACAATTCGTTTTGTAGATTCCTTGTATGAAAACATTAGAACGATGTGTTGGAAACTATCGTACAAACGCAGTTCTTAGATCTCATATAGATTTAATGTAATAAAACGGGTGAACGACGTGGTGGAATCTATCGTACAAACGCAGCCCTCGTCTCTCACACAGAGAGGCATTAGTAAAGTACAAATTTATGTCACGGAGACAAACATAGCATATACTAAGCTGTTTGAAACTAGGTCACCAATACAATGCAGACCTCTTTCATTAATTCTTTACAGAAAGTGATAAGATAAGTGTTGTTGCAATTATACTTCTACATACTAAGTAGAAGGCGATGTTTCGGTATACAGTCTTAATTATCACTTTTAGAACCATTAATAAAAGCTTTCATGCGGGTATCCAGATTTGAGAAGCTAATCATCAATTAAGATGAGTACGAGAAATGATCATTTAAGTGAATTAAAGGTATTATCTAACACTAATACAAGTGGATGATCCAGGAATTTTGAAAGGGAGGGGGTCACCTATTTGGCAACCTATATGTTTTTATAATTTGTTTAAATTAGAAGTAAGGAATTAGCAACCTCTTTGGCGATTCTAAAGTCTTCATCAAGTCTACTATCACTCCTAAATCGCTCATTGCTCTTCGAGAGATCGAGAAAGATCGAGAGATAGATCGCGAGAGAGAGAGATCGAGAGAGAGAGAGATCGAGAGAGAGAGAGAGAGATCGAGAGAGAGATCGAGAGAGAGAGAGATCGAGAGAGAGAGAGATCGAGATAGAGAGAGAGAGAGAGAGATCGAGATAGAGAGAGAGAGAGAGAGAGAGAGAGAGAGAGAGAGAAAGAGAGAGAGAGAGAGAGAGAGAGAGAGAGAGAGAGAGAGAGAGAGAGAGAGAGAGAGAGAGAGAGAGAGAGAGAGAGAGAGAGCAATATGATCCGATATAGTTCTTGTGTAGTTGTCAGTAATAAGCGTAGGCATTTCACAGACTGAGCTTGCATTCACTGATTACATGTTGGTGATGGTTATATGAGTGAATTGACTTCAAATAATCAAACGCTGACTGATCCAGATTTTGATTACTTGACAGTGAGTGAATTGTTCACGATTATAAGTTAGATTGAGTGAACAATAATTCGAATTATTATGATTTTCACTGCCCATATATATAGACCCGAGACATTTGGTTCCATCATTGCAAAATGGCAAACGCACAGGTTAACATTCAGTTCATTCCAAATTCAAGAGGAGGTAGACATCTGGTTTATCTCGGTCACAAGTTTCGGGTCAAGAGCACCAAAGGAAAAGGGTTGTTTCCGAGCCCAAGTAGATAACTTTGGTGTCCGCCATGACGATTGCTTGACGACTGTTTGGTGATTGTGGACTGTTGTTCTTATGCAAGTTCAAACTGATTTGACCGTCATATCCACACACCTAAATATGGTTCCTTAATGAACTCACATATGTTGCTGTCCATTCAAATTAAAGTGACGCCCATCAATTAATATAACGGCAAAACGAAATAATTCGGAAATATGAATTACTCTCTTGTTAATTGAAACGACCAAAATAGTATTGCTAAAAATAAAGCGGTGATAAAAGTTAAACGGTTCTGTTACCTTTCAGAAAATAAATTAAATCACTTTCAATTAGTAACCGAACCGATTTAAAAATGTTTATTCGTTTCATTCAAAATACACACCTTTAATACGCGAAGAGACAGCGACAGATGTTCTTAATTCCAAGGATGTTAGAAGGTTCAAATTGCCAACCTCTTCGGAGAGATACTTTAATTAGAAATTCGGCGCCCAGCTTTTCATAAACGATGTTCTCTGATACTATCGAAATGCACTTTTTACAATGCACTTCAAAATTATTTTAACTACTTAATTACATATGCGAAGGTCAATGTTAATGTCTCTACTGATATCTGTATTTGATTTGTATACTACTGACATTTTATAAATTGAAATGAAACATGTTGTGAATAACATTAACCGTGCACTTTACTTGAATGAATTAATTTTTTTAACCATTTGAAAATACATAACAGCGATACAAAAACACGCTAGGGCTTCATAAAATAGTTTCTGATTGGGTACGCGGTAATTCGAGAATCATAATAACATACGTTCTATACGCAATAGTTTTAAAATACAAGCGATCATAAAGATTTGATCATAAAGTTGTGACGCATATCAAAGCTCTACGTCAAAGTTTGGCTTGTAAATCGATGTAAGGAGTCCATAACTCAACAAAGCACTTTTTTCAATCTCATTAAAATAAAATCTAATATTGCTGCACTACTTCACGCACATTACATGCGTAATGTAGTGGAGCATTTAGATTTCATTTTAAGGAGATTAGTTTTTTTATGAAAAGCAAGGCCTCTTCATTGACTTTGGTTGTTTAATTATTACCGTGTAAGGAGCTAGGACGTTAAATTGCCCGTTGTGAAAGTCTTTTCTCCTCGAGGTTTGTTTTAAACTTCAAGCAACCCTTGGGATATCAGACAAAGAAATCGTTAGCTGCACTCCAAGACCATAACAGTCCAAACTCCCTCTCTCTATTGTTGATAGGGTACGGTCTCTTCTTAAGGGCAAGGAAAGGGATTTCACTGATGATTGCATACGCATCGACTCGTCGTCCAGGATTGCGCAGTTTCTTTGTAATGGTCGGGAATGTTTTGTTTAAACCTTGTTTTTGCGATATAGTATTACATCATGTTACAACATATCCAGTATCCAGTCCAGTGTATGGAATGGTTATCCCTAAGACGATGTCTTGCATCTTTGCTATGTAATTTTGGAAGATAAGGCTCGGATAAGAGTTTTGATATTTGTACATCAACCCCGTCAGTTACCTTTAGCCTTAAAAAAAGATGCTACCGTTAGTTCTTGCTAACTATGCGCCGATACAAAATATTTGGATGATACTTGGCTTTTTGTGACAAATACTATGCATATCTCATCTCGTGAGGCAGAAAAATTATGCTATCACGAGTGACAATATATAAACATGGTATTTCGAGGAAAGACACAATTTCTTTTTATTTTATTATTTAATCGTTGTGATTTTACCAAAAACGTGGCGCATTTAAGTTTAGTCGGGCTCTGAAAGAGTCCGTCGCCAGCGCGACGTCATGACCTTGGCGAAATTACTACGTAAGAGCACTGTTCGATGGCGTCAGTTCATTTTGTTAAATTCCAATGTCATTTTCACCATTGACAGATAACCCGGTTCATTTTCTTTGATAGATCCCGGTATTTAATCGGAAATAAAAAAAAGAGGTATTTACTAACCTTCGTCAAGGAAAAGGGTTGTTTCCGAGCCCAAGTAGATAACTTTGGTGTCCGCCATGACGATTGCTTGACGACTGTTTGGTGATTGTGGACTGTTGTTCTTATGCAAGTTCAAACTGATTTGACCGTCATATCCACACACCTAAATATGGTTCCTTAATGAACTCACATATGTTGCTGTCCATTCAAATTAAAGTGACGCCCATCAATTAATATAACGGCAAAACGAAATAATTCGGAAATATGAATTACTCTCTTGTTAATTGAAACGACCAAAATAGTATTGCTAAAAATAAATCGGTGATAAAAGTTAAACGGTTCTGTTACCTTTCAGAAAATAAATTAAATCACTTTCAATTAGTAACCGAACCGATTTAAAAATGTATATTCGTTTCATTCAAAATACACACCTTTAATACGCGAAGAGACAGCGACAGATGTTCTTAATTCCAAGGATGTTAGAAGGTTCAAATTGCCAACTTCTTCGGAGAGATACTTTAATTAGAAATTCGGCGCCCAGCTTTTCATAAACGATGTTCTCTGATACTATCGAAATGCACTTTTTACAATGCACTTCAAAATTATTTTAACTACTTAATTACATATGCGAAGGTCAATGTTAATGTCTCTACTGATATCTGTATTTGATTTGTATACTACTGACATTTTATAAATTGAAATGAAACATGTTGTGAATAACATTAACCGTGCACTTTACTTGAATGAATTAATTTTTTTAACCATTTGAAAATACATAACAGCGATACAAAAACACGCTAGGGCGTCATAAAATAGTTTCTGATTGGGTACGCGGTAATTCGAGAATCATAATAACATACGTTCTATACGCAATAGTTTTAAAATACAAGCGATCATAAAGATTTGATCATAAAGTTGTGACGCATATCAAAGCTCTACGTCAAAGTTTGGCTTGTAAATCGATGTAAGGAGTCCATAACTCAACAAAGCACTTTTTTTCAATCTCATTAAAATAAAATCTAATATTGCTGCACTACGTCACGCACATTACATGCGTAATGTAGTGGAGCATTTAGATTTCATTTTAAGGAGATTAGTTTTTTTATGAAAAGCAAAGCCTCTTCATTGACTTTGGTTGTTTAATTATTACCGTGTAAGGAGCTAGGACGTTAAATTGCCCGTTGTCTTAAATGAACGTTTATTTATTTCCGGGAGTTCAATGATCATAGAATAAAGATCATAGATTAAAACAGATACAATTAACATCAAGTAAATCGTATTAGATACGTAAATTGTATCGATTTACAAAATCATCTTGAGCACTGACTCATCTTTAAAGAAAACAGGTCCTCAACCTTGGGCCGAAGCCGAACACGTAAGAATGGGGAACAATATCAAAATATTCCTTAGCATTATAAAGCCTGGTGAACTACAGAGACAATGGCTCTTGTTTTGCAATTTTATAGTTCCTCTTGATAATTCAACGTTGGTCTCCGACGACTTGGACTTACATTCGGTTAAACAAGAGTTACAATGTGTTACAAACGGCTAAGGACACGTAACTAAAAGTCATCGTTGTAGATTGCAATCATTACGTGACAAGCCAGGTACATGTGCGTGTTGCTGCTTTAGCTTGTATGTGTTTCTCACAACCGTACATCAAACCTCTCAAGTGAAATAAAACGAGAATCAAAATGAGAAGAATTTGTTATGGTTAAAGCGATGTGGCTTTTTTAAGTCAATGATATCTTTCAAAACCGATTGTGACAGAATGAATTTTAGAAATAATATAGAAATTTCAAATTGGGAAAATTCAATTGAAATTTAAAATCACTTCAATCAAGGATTTACTATATTTAGGAAAAGCCTGTAAGCAGTTTGAGGTCTGAAATGAAAATTTGATCTACACAAATAAAAGAGGCAAATATTAAAATGTCACAAGAGACGTCGCCTTACTATCGGGCATGTACGTCCTTGGCGTCAATAAATGCCAGTACAAGTTCGGGCTGATGACGTCAAACGTCGGATGGCGTCAAGGGGGATGCATTGCCATTCTTCAAAGAGACAGTGGTCCACTTGTTGGAGGTTGACAGAAGCCACAGGGCGATTTCTGAGTTAACGATCGAGATGATCTCTTAAGTGTTCAATGGGGTCAATATCGGGGGGAATATGTCGATCATTGTAAGACTGGAACGTTAGCGTTGTAGTAAAAGTTCTGAGTCAACCTTGCCGAATGTGACCTTGCATTGTTGTGCTGGAAAATGATTTCACAAGGTTGTTGTCTCGACTGGCTGTAAAACATCCATCCGGATAAATTCAGATTCATTTAATAAATCAAGAGCCTCGCAAATTCCAACCAAAACCAACGCCTTTTGAATGGCCGGACATGATGGATGCAAGTTTGAGCTATAAATCATCAACTCTTCGGTTTACACTGTCGATAATCATTCTTGAAAATGAATTCCTACTGAAAACATGACTTGTACCCAGTCTCGCCCGTCGAAATCTCCTTGCCTACATAAGTCTGCTTGCTAGTCGTCGTGGTCCCAGGAACGTTCTGCGATGGGGTCGATGTGCCTGGAGACAACCTGCCCTCGGTTTCCTTTGCACTGTTTGTCGAACAATCACGTAACGAAGCGGTTCTGTAGATGAAGTACCCGGATGTTTTCCGCGTTTTGGCCTGCCTGATGTCCGACATGTTTGTGTTGACCACTGCATTAAGACACATAGTATAAGCATTGTTGTTTGAGTCAAATATTTCAAAATGCATTAATGGTGTTATTTCATCAAGGGTATTGGTAGTTTCTTAAATCATAATCTTACTGCCTATCAGTTCAGTATAAAAACAATAAACAGGTTAAAGTCGAAAATCGGACAACGGCGCGCCCCCTTTCGGTCCATTCCAACGTCTCTCCTTTTAATCGCTGTTATCTATCTTGTCTACTTCTTGGTGCAGTGATCCCAATGGATCATCAGTTTTATATATTGAACTGCATGTGTATCTCATTACGAGCCTAACCATAATTTTAGCAAATCGCTATATGTTTGCACAGGTGCTCGAACGTTACCGGTTAATATATAAATACTTTTAGTTTAGAACCTAAGCTCAGACAACAACAAAACTTGTTAAGAAAGTATTCGAAAAAATCAATTTTGTATCGTTTCTTTATGATGATAATGATAATGTCAAATGTTTATTTAAAATTTACTCTTTAGAACCAGGAACTAAGAGTGCATCATGATAATGTCAAATTTTTATCTAATATTCACTCTTTAGAACCAGGAACTATAATACTTTCCGATCATCGATGCACTGCCGATTTCATTAAAATATTTTTCACGTTTTAAAACCTTTTATTCTTCATCATAAATCAAAAGTTTAGTACGTGTTTAATCGATATAACCAATTAAGCAGCTCGCACAGAATTCTATATTCAATAGATCACGAAACACGTTCACCGTAAACATGTCATTTTACGGGGTCAGTGTGTTAGCTTGTCCATAACAGAATAAGGCTGTTCGTCACCATGACACTGAGGAATGTGGGTCAGCAAAGGTCAATAGCACTATTTGGGTCAGTGGACCACTCATGATCGCTGAATGTGGGACCAAATGCCATGCATAATTAAAGGCTTTTGATTGGTCAAATAATTTCCCATGAACTTCCATGTTGATGTATAATTTAAAAAATTATGTTTGTCTTTATAACGGGATCTAGTTCAAGACTGTATAAATACCATTTTATTTCCAATAATTATTTTAATCGTGGTAGAGTAATTACTGCTGTGTCATTTTGTAATTTGATCGAGATAAAATGATACTGGACATAATAATTATTAATTTAGGAATATTGGAAGTTTATGATTGATATTTTTCTTTATGTTTCTTAACAATGATCGTTATTCATATTTTGGAAATAAACATATATCTATATATCTCTACAGACAGTACTAATTACCACATTCATATAGTAGGTACGATATTAAACTCATTGCAGCAAGCTTTAAACATCTGAAACATGAATCGTCTTTAAATTGCTAATTTAAATCCAATAATTAATTGTTGAGATACGAAGAGAAAATATTGTACTCAAACAACACTATGGTGAAGCGTATGTATAATACCACCGAAATGTCTTCATCATTCAAAGTGTACATACGGAGAAACAACAAACTAAAAAAATATGAGTTATCTAAAAGAATCATATAAATATCAGGAGAATATTTTTCATCCAATAAGATTTCTTGTTACATCTCCGACTGGTTTCAGTACTCTAAGTAAGTTGTGCGCATCGCACTGGTCTTGGAATTACAGTCTATGCAAAGGGAATATTTCAATACAAGAAAAATGATAAAAAGTTTTAAAATCTGTCATTTGTTTGTTTGTTTTTTTCACAATTTTATAGTCCTTTGATGTTTTGGGGTTTCTGTGACGGATCTTCTTTCTAAAATGATTTTACATAAATAGACATCTGATCATCTATGCAACAACATCAACTGGATCGCTGTTCCTTCTTTGCCACCATAGTTGCGCAAACTTCTGTCATCAACAATGTCATTTTACAGATAACTGGTTATCAGAAAACTACTTGGTTGCATATCACTCTTATCTATATGCTTTCATATTCAAAACAATATCTCAGTTTCTGAATTTTCACTGTGGAATAAAATATGCCCCTGCTGTAATCTTTGTTTACTTAACAGTCAGCTCCAATTTTTGCCTAGCTGGAAAATAAATCCCCAAAATATCACATAAATCTGTCACTGTCTATTTAAAGAATTTAAACTTAAAATTGATGTAACCTATATACTACCACATATATGTATGTATGTTGTATGTATGTTGTATGCATGTATGTTGTATGTATGTATGTATGTATGTATGTATGTATGTTTATATGTATGTGAAAATACGTGCTGCACCAATTTGGAGTTCTACATTTTAGCATCAAGATACGTTCAAGTCGAACACAAAAAATGAAGTACATAAACTATTCTATTGAACTATTAATACGCTCCAACCAAAATTCCATGATACCCACATATCTGTATACTAACGACCATGTTCCCAATGCTCCCCAAATCCTGCGATTAGTGTTACCAAACCAAAAACTTTTCCGATTGAGTAATAGATACTTTAAATTTGTCCTGAGGAAGTAATGTCAGGAACTGCATTGCTGAATAGGATTTAAAACTTTTCCCCATCCCATCTTCCCCCGCAAGGATTTAAATTGCACCAGTCTCTACCAATGGCTAACTTAAACCTTGTTGCCAACCAGTCGAAGTTCGTGTGTTGAGTGATGTGCCCTCTTCGGCGAAGTGTCTCATATGTTTTTCATTGGACTATCGCGATCCGTCTCAGCAGCCTTTGACGACAAGCACAGAAAAGTACGGGAAATGCGGCAAGGCCTATCTTAGTAAGTCATTGGTACTGGCGAAAGTATCGGCAATGCATGGGAAGATGTTCAGTTTGATGAGGAAATACATTCTGAATGACTAGTTAGTAAATATATATAACTTTCGAAATGTACGTGTAACACAGTCATGCTCATCAGCTTTGTTTATGAAAATAATCTTTTTTTCATAAATCACAAAATACTTTATATTTAAGAAAGAATTTTGCCTCCGATTCATCATTTATTCTCTGAAACATTGGGTCTATGAAACGTATCTTTCAACACTCGTTGTAACCCTTTAGGCAACAGGCTACATGAATTGTCTAAGAAAAACATTAATGGAAAAAAAAGTAGGAAAGCACAAAAAAAACTTCTTGATGCAAACTTGTTATCTCTTAAACTCAGCATTATGACAAGTATTTTTTAAAGATGTTTTAGTTTCTTTTTTAAAATAGCTGCAGTTATAACTTATGACGGACTCGGGGAGCTTTAATGTTACAGCAAGTTTTAACTCCAGTGTGCTTAAATATGATCATTTATAACAACGATTGAAATTATGGCATACGTATTTTTTATAAATGATATGATAAAAATATGTCACATCTTGTAATAAACGTGATAGGTTATATTATGCTGTTTATGAGAATAAAAACATGTGGATTGTTATTTTCATAATCCAAAGAGTCAGATTCAGATATCTTTAAAACCAGATAAACATTATTCTTACCAAAGGTATAAGGAAATTGTTGCCCTGAGAGGATAACGGCATTTATGAAAAGGATGAATGATAAGTAACGTAGAAGAGTTGCATAGATCTGAAAATTAGATCTTATATTAGATCTTCACAACACATGCCTAGTATCAAAGGCCTATAACTGACAAATGAAGAAATAATTGCTAAGTTAAAGTGTCCGTTGTCTTGCTTCATGACTGTGTATAAATAGGAGCCTTTGATACAGTCTGTGTCCTCATTCAGCAAGTCTAGATTTGACTTAAGACCCCGTAGAAAAGAATATTTTATTGGTGAAAGAACATTGAATTATTAAAATACTTGAGTGTTTGTGGACATACGCACATGCAAAGGCAGGCAGACAGGCAGACAGATGAAGAAATTATGCCCCGGATCCTCTGATGTTGGAAATAGTGATAACCATGGTTGATATGGATCAAAATATATCATATAATTTTGATAATTCAACTACTAAACTACGAATATAAATGGAAATTCTCTATTAAAATCAGCCAGAACATTTGTTCAACATTCAACATTCTTGTAATTCATTCACAGAATGAGACTGAAACAGTCAATCAGATTTAGAAAATCTAAAACCTGATAAACTAAAAAAATTCTGACCTAAAGAGACGTGAAATATCGTCCTGAGAGATATATATTTCATAATACATTACAGATTCATAAATATTTTAAAAAAACTGCTAGGGTATGTGATATACAAAAATGTTATTGTTTGCAAGGTTTGAGGCACGAGAACCCTCCTGTGGACTCGTCCCTTTTGCTGTATATCTGATGATATTTGGCTTCTGCCGGCTTCCATGTTTTATCTGGGCTAGTGGCTTCCTTCAGTCTCTGGAAACAGAAATTCACTCTTCATTGACATTTCGAATGTGAATGACGAAAACTATTTCAGATTTTATGACTTTAATCGTCACCAGGGAATCAAAGTGATCGACCTTCTCTACCATATCATTTATATCTATACAAGCTCCTACAAAATCCTGATTGTCTTGTTGGCATTGACCTCTTTACCGGCTACTGGTTTACACTCATATAGAACGATGTCGAACACGCACAAATTCCTGCCTATTCGGACACTGTCAATATTGCAGGATTTGAAGTTATTTCAGTGGCTGTCTTTTCAAAGGCAAACAGGCAATAAATCGATTGCAAAAACTTTGAGCGGATATACACTGATTTATCAGGACAGTAATGATCCAGGATAGAATTACATCCATTGACAAACCTCTCCTTTGCAAAAAGGATGTATTGGCATTAAGAATTTATGCTTTCCTTACAGATTCGAGGATTCGAGTTTTTCTAGTATCAAAATTAACATGGTACAAACTATACAAATATCATTTGTACCAATCAACATGTTGAAAACACATATCAACTTGTAATCAATCCAACAGCTTGTCCTACCTACCTCCATAAAGGAGCCCTTTGCTTTGCACAAAGCTACGACAGCCATGATGGGGACGGGTATGACCGACAACATGGCGAGCATCCAGCCAGCAATCTGCCACCCGACCGGGTACACGTACTCGCCGTATGTGGGTGGCTGGAACTGCCACAGGAGTAGGAAGAGCGCCACCTGCAGGGAATGTAATGACGTCATCATTTAATGCACACGTACATAGCTAGTAGTGTATGTTTGTTTTCACAATATAATCATGTATGACCCATAAATCACAATATCAGCCAAAGACTTCATAACCATAAGGGTGAGGTCTGTGCTCTCAAGAAACATATTGATGTCCACAAATTCTGAATTTCATATTTTAATCATACTACACTTCATAACTGAAATGAAGTTTCTTTGTTTATAATTACGTAGATACTTACGCTGAGAAAGGTGGGTGTGACATAACCAAGGAGGATATTGAAGAGGAGAGGAACTCGTCTTCCTAACATTAGTTCAACATCGTCACTGAAGTTCTTGGCACCTTGAATGTAAGAATGCAGGTAATGGTTTCAACGTTATCCTCAGGGAGGTTTTCATTACAGCGATATGTATTCTTTAAAAATAACAAACTGAAGATTGGTCTTCATATAAGTTCCAACCGGGTCACAACATAGTGATGATCAGGGTAACTTATGCATTGTGTTGCTAATGGTATAGCGTTAACAATGGCAAGGGACGTAATTCATGACCTGTGTATACACACAGATTCACACATAAGAAACACAAACGTTTACATGTATCAACAAAAATAGATTAATACATTTTTTCTTTAAAAATTGTTAATTTACTTTCGTATTTCTGGAACGTTTGTTAAACCTGTATCAAACCTCTGAATACAAATTTTGAAGATCTGACAGCCTTGCTTATTTTGAAATACACTTCTCAGTCGTAAAATAAACGTCACGTGTATTAATAGTACCTACCGTATATCCATATATAAGTAACCGATTCTAACACTCCAAACAGTATCAAGCACACACAGCCAGTGTACCAGTCGACCAGCTGGAAGTAGTAGATACCCCCCTATGGAAACGTAATTGCTATTTTAAAATTTTATAACAAAATAGAATAATAACACGAAGACTTGAAGAATTTATCAAATATTTGAGACACAGGAGAGTTGAATGAAATACGTTCTTTCTCTGTCGGATTTGTTTCAACTGGACACTCCGCTGACCATATGTTGAGGAGTTGACAAGAGAAAAAGTTTGATGGTCAATTGAGCTAAATGATCAAATGATTTCACTTCGACCCAATCGTTGGTCATTAACACTCTTTGAAGGAATGGGCAATGACTTTCTTGCAAACTCATGATCGAAGTTCAAACTCACACTGATTTCAATGCAATAATTATAATGAAAAGGTATCAACAGGAATCATATGACTTATGCATATGACTAACAGATAATTTGAATATCATATTGCATTGAAAGATAAATATGGTGTTGTTGGCGATGATGATGGTGTTGATGATGATTATGATGATGTGTAGAAAGTTCTTACTTCATATTCTTATCCATATACTTTACTACCTTTCACCTGTGGTGAGAAAGGGGGTAGTGAGATGATTTATTTATTTATCGGAAAGTATGGTGACGGTGAAGATGACATGAGGATTATGATGAAGATGATGATAATGTATACAGTTACCTTAAACATTTGGGAGGGGGCGGTAATCTAAATGGATTGGAATGAAAGAAAAAAATTGATGATGGTTAAGATGAAAAAGATAATGTTGATGTATTCAGGTACCATACACATATTTATTCCTAGATATTTCCCACGTTTCACCTTTGTTAAAAAAGGCAGCCCCAGTAGGAATGGGACAAACAGATCTAGATGGCTGTTGGATGATCAAATGTATTGGAATGAAAGTAAAATATGCTGTTGATGATGATGACAATGATGATGGTTTTGATGATTGTGTTGGTGATGATGGTGTTGGTTGTGGTGATGATTCTGTTCTTGATGATGATGTTGATTATGATGACGGTGAAGAAGGTATTGATGAAGTATATGATACTGATATTGATTATGATGATGGTGGAGAAGGTATTGATGAAGTATATGATGATAATGATATTGATTATGATGATCGTGGAGAAGGTATTGATGAAGTATATGATGATGATGATGATATTGATTATGATGATCGTGGAGAAGGTATTGATGAAGTATATGATGATGATGGTGTTGATTATGATGATGGTGGAGAAGGTATTGATGAAGTATATGATGATGATGGTGTTGATTATGATGATGGTGGAGAAGGTATTGATGAAGTATATGATGATGATGATGATATTGATTATGATGATCGTGGAGAAGGTATTGATGAAGAATATGATGATGATGGTGTTGATTATGATGATGATTGTGTTGATTATGGTGATTGTGGAGAAGGTATTGATGAAGTATATGATGATGATATTGATTATGATGATGATGGTGTTGATTATGGTGATTGTGGAGAAGGTATTGATGAAGTATATGATGATGATATTGATTATGATGATCGTGGAGAAGGTATTGATGAAGTATATGATGATGATGGTGTTGATTATAATGATGGTGGATAAGGTATTGATGAAGTATATGATGATGATGGTGTTGATTATGGTGATTGTGGAGAAGGTATTGATGAAGTATATGATGATGATGATATTGATTATGATGATCGTGGAGAAGGTATTGATGAAGTATATGATGATGATATTGATTATGATGATCGTGGAGAAGGTATTGATGAAGTATATGATGATGATGGTGTTGATTATAATGATGGTGGATAAGGTATTGATGAAGTATATGATGATGATGGTGTTGATTATGATGATCGTGGAGAAGGTATTGATGAAGTATATGATGATGATGATATTGATTATGATGATCGTGGAGAAGGTATTGATGAAGTATATGATGATGATGGTGTTGATTATAATGATGGTGGATAGGGTATTGATGAAGTATATGATGATGATGGTGTTGATTATGGTGATTGTGGAGAAGGTATTGATGAAGTATATGATGATAATGCTATTGATTATGATGATGGTGGAAAAGGTATTGATGAAGTATATGATGATGATGATATTGATTATGATGATGATGGTCTTGATTATGGTGATTGTGGAGAAGGTATTGATGAAGTATATGATGATGAGGATATTGATTATGATGATCGTGGAGAAGGTATTGATGAAGTATATGATGATGATGATATTGATTATGATGATGGTGGAGAAGGTATTGATGAAGTATATGATGATGAGGATATTGATTATGATGATGGTGGAGAAGGTATTGATGAAGTATATGATGATGATGATATTGATTATGATGATGGTGGAGAAGGTATTGATGAAGTATATGATGATGATGGTGTTGATTATGATGATGGTGGAGAAGGTATTGATGAAGTATATGATGATGAGGATATTGATTATGATGATCGTGGAGAAGGTATTGATGAAGTATATGATGATGGTGTTTATTATGATGATCGTGGAGAAGGTATTGATGAAGTATATGATGATGATGGTGGTGATTTTGAAGATGGGGGAAAAGGTATTGATGAAGTATATGATGATGATGATATTGATTATGATGATCGTGGAGAAGGTATTGATGAAGTATATGATGATGATGATGATATTGATTATGATGATCGTGGAGAAGGTATTGATGAAGTATATGATGATGATGATGATATTGATTATGATGATCGTGGAGAAGGTATTGATGAAGTATATGATGATGATGGTGGTGATTTTGAAGATGGGGGAAAAGGTATTGATGAAGTATATGATGATGATGGTGTTGATTATGATGATGGTGGAGAAGGTATTGATGAAGTATATGATGATGATGATGATGGTGTTGATTATGATGATGGTGGAGAAGGTATTGATGAAGTATATGATGATGATGATGATATTGATTATGATGATGGTGGAGAGGGTATTGATGAAGTATATGATGATGATGATATTGATTATGATGATGGTGGAGAAGGTATTGATGAAGTATATGATGATGATGGTGTTGATTATGATGATGGTGGAGAAGGTATTGATGAAGTATATGATGATGATGGTGTTGATTATGATGATGGTGGAGAAGGTATTGATGAAGTATATGATGATGATGATGATATTGATTATGATGATCGTGGAGAAGGTATTGATGAAGTATATGATGATGATGATGATATTGATTATGATGATCGTGGAGAAGGTATTGATGAAGTATATGATGATGATGATATTGATTATGATGATCGTGGAGAAGGTATTGATGAAGTATATGATGATGATGGTGGTGATTTTGAAGATGGGGGAAAAGGTATTGATGAAGTATATGATGATGATGGTGTTGATTATGATGATGGTGGAGAAGGTATTGATGAAGTATATGATGATGATGATGATGATATTGATTATGATGATCGTGGAGAAGGTATTGATGAAGTATATGATGATGATGGTGTTGATTATGATGATGGTGGAGAAGGTATCGATGAAGTATATGATGATGATGATATTGATTATGTTGATGGTGGAGAAGGTATTGATGAAGTATATGATGATGATGATATTGATTATGATGATGGTTGAGAAGGTATTGATGAATTGTATCATGGTGTTGATGGTGTTGATAATGATAATGATGATGATGATGATGATGATGATGATGACGATGATTAAGATGATAACGATGTTTTTGGTTTTGATGGGGGAGAAGGTATTGATGAAGTATATGATGATGATGATATTGATTATGATGATGGTTGAGAAGGTATTGATGAATTGTATCATGGTGTTGATGGTGTTGATATAGATGATGATGATGATGATGATGATGATGATGATGGTGATTAAGATGATAACGATGGTTTTGGTTTTGATGGATATTTATGTTGATGAAGATGTTGATAGTGTTGGTTGTGTTGATAATGATGGTGTTTATGATGCTGATGATGATGGTGTTACTGTTGATGATGGTGTCCAGGTACCTTATGGCTATTTATTTCTAGATTTCATCTACGTTTACCTGTGTTGTGAAGGGAAGTCCTAATAGGAAGCACACCATACATAGCATGGCTGTCACCAGAAGACGTCTTCTCCTCAGTTGGTGTGGGAACTGATCCAGTACGATAGTGACCAGGGACTCCACCCAGGTGAACTAATTGCATAGAAAGATTAAGCAATACAATTAAAAGCAAAGTTCTTCTTATGATTAAAAAAACAAATAAGAATTTCAATGTTAGTAATGTACAGAAATAAATGTAAAAATATCAGCAAAGATTTCAGCTTTCTAGGCCTTTTCATTCTTGAGACCCTTTGTCCCTTTTCAGGAGCCACCTAGTCACAAAATCTATCTATAATTCATGCTCTCCAGTTGGCTTAGGCAAAATGAAAAATAGTAATAATCTACCGTTTAGTGACGTCATAAATGATGTAAGACGTCACAGACGACACGATAAGCTAAATCGTGTTAAGGCAATCGTTGCTAGGCAATCGTTGCTAGGCAAAAAATGGTACATTTGTGCACATATGAAAATACAATCTTATATAAATCTTATCATACACATGCCCTACCATTGAATCCAGGCCAATGGTGATCATCATGACGAAGAATAGAAATGCCCACAGTTGAGGTAGGGGGAGTTCGGACAACCCTTCAGGGTAGGCCACAAAGCCAAGTCCTGGGCCTGGAACAATTAACACAGTTAACCTTTGTTAGATTGAAAGGGGTAAATTATCATCTAAAAGCATATGGAGACAGCAAGGGAAGTCCAAACGACCCTCGGCTAGATATTTTTTTATTAACAATTATCAAGGTACTTACATCAAACTTAAAAGAATAGATGCCAGTCTGTAGAAAGGCTAGGATATACCTATGTAAAGCTCTTTTTATTTATCAGGTGCGTATGTTTACAAGTAATGTGAACTGACAAGAAATAAGGGGGTTGGGGGGAAATTTTTATTTGTAATCTTTTGTAAACCATTCAACGATTTTCGTCTCCGGAATACAAAAGAAATGAATTAGATATGACAGCTATACTATGACCATCTTCCCACGGCAAGGTGAAAACTTATCGAGACTCTATCCGTGAAGAGTTGGAAATCTTCTCGTTTCGGCCGTGACGTTGTTCACACGTGCAGCAACATTAGATAGTTGGGAGTGCTTTGCACATTTATTAGATCTAAACATCGGTACTCTGATATTCAAAATACATTGTAGGTTTCTATTATCAAAATGTATCAAAATATAAAAAAAACATTAGATAATATTGCTCTTGATACGTGAATTCATTTATTACCTATAAACTTAAAAATAGATATCCAAAGGTTGTTGGTTTTAAAAAAACCGTTTCAGCTGAAATCCTGCACAAAAGCCATTTAAAGGTACTGTAAGTATGTTACCATAGTTACGTTGAACAGTGTTTGTAGATCACCACATATAGCTTGTATAATTTACATTTTCCTTTACTCAAGGTTCTCATAAGCTTTGTATTTTTTCTGATTGGCAAAAATGGATACATTAAAGAAATGTTCATGACTCCTACTTCAAAGTTTTTGTTGTATTATTGTTTTATCATTATTCCAAGCGTCATGCAAGAGGTATTTATAAGCCCAGTTATTTGCGGTAACTCAAGTACAATAAACATTTAATGTTCATATTTTGTGGTGTTTTACGACAAACATTTGATGGTTTGGGCATACACTAAAAGGTCGAAGGCGATTGAACTGTTAGAAAGCTGAATATGGGAGTCGTTCGATACGATCAAGTTATATTCTACCATCAACAGACCATCTATATTTCTGTGGCCTGTTTGATTCGGTACGTACCCGAGGAGGCCACATCTGATACGTTGACCTTCGCTCTATTGGCCATGAACCCCAGCACTGTGAAGATGACAAGGCCACTGAACAGACTCGTCCCTTCGCCAGCAAATGTCACAATCAGGGAGTTCCTTTAAGAAATAATAACATTATTCGGTAAAAGGAAATAAGCCTCCTGCACGTAGGGCTGAATTTTCCGAAGCTTTTTACGTATCACTCCTCTGACCTTTACGTCAGTAAAATTCGTCTTCAAATTACCTGCCCTTGACTTGAATTTGCAACTCTTCAAAATTGAAAGTTTTAGGATCAGATGTCTTGAAATAAGATGTTTAAAATCATCCCGATTTGTGCGTTTTGAAATTCAAAGGGGAACTGACATTCTGGATGGCTCCAAAAAACATATAAGCCGGAATCGGAAGCCAGTTTCCTGAACGCAAGACCAACGCGTGGCGTAGGATGTAAATCAAGCACACAATTATACCAGTCTTGATTTTCACCATTACATTTTCCTGTGCAAAACTAATGTGGTTTGAATAATTTAATGAAATTTTTGTTTAACATTGTGTGAGTTAAGCAAGCCTTTTAAATACTCCGTTAAATACATCAAATATAAATGGTTCTTTATACGAGTTGTTCAACTACCTGAGAACGTTGTCCTGGAATTTATTGTAACTGGAGAGGGCGACGATGACTCCCCACCCTGGCCCGAGGGAATAGAACACCTGGACAAGGGCTTCCAGCCACACCTGAACAAACAAGGGGTGGAGGGGATGTTACCAAGTTGTGTTACTGAAAGCTGAAACCTTTGATTCTCACTACCTTCTGATTCACATTACCGAAATGAGTCAAATCTGTACAAACCTGCAGTTCAAGAAGTCTCGAGAAGTCTGGATTCAGATAGTAGAGAACTCCGTCAAAAGCTCCAGGCAGCATCAAAGTCCGGATCAGGAGCGCCGTCAGCAGCACGTAGGGGAGAAGTGCAGTCACATACACTACCTGTAGACGAGATAGCTTACTCCACAACAGGACAATAGTTCACTGACATACTATATACCTGACAAAAACGCTGATAAGTAAATGGTGCTAACTCTTAATCCTCCTTTCATAAGATTTGGTATCTGACTCAGGAGTCTCTTTTCCTACAAAAGAGGTGGGAAGTGGGTCGAACTCACCTAACCTCCTCTCCAAAATCTGATAAATCTGACCTCTTGGAAAGCCACCATGATTTTCAACACACCATATTAATTGGGATGAAGGTGTCGTAATTCCTAAAACTATTTTCTTCGTTAGTGTGTAGTCCTAACCCACGTACCTTACCCACGCTCCTGACGCCTCTGACGAGACATAGAAAGACGACTAGCCAGGAGACGAAGAGCGAGAGAGCGAGGTGCCACTGTACCCTTCCTATCTGATGCACCCCGTCTGATACTGCCAGTGCCTTGTATCTGGAACAAGCTATAGTTTAAGTATCACCTGACCAGTAATTTAAATCATGATACTCATGGTCGTGGGCATTTGCAATCAACTCTCTCAATGGTGTTATCACTGCAGAGGGACTTTTATGAAACAATAACTATTAGGAGATAACGTTTTGAGAGTATATTATAAACTTTATTATGTGAGCTTATTTTTCCGGCGATCCGATTGGTCGAGAAGCCGTCTCGTGTCAGTCGACAGAAAAGCATATTAACTTCACTTCGAGTCCGACCAAAAGTGATTTTGACTTGAAATAGACATAATGACGTCAAACTGTTGTTACATGACGTCATGCTATTGTTATTTTGACGTAATTTAACCGTCGTGTTGAACAATTGATCAAAATTGATGTTCATGACTGTAGATTTTTCTTTTCTTTTCGTATCTTATTCGAAACATCATAAAACAATTATGGACCGGTGACTTCGGTCAACACCTGATTTTATAGACCCGAGGAAAACAATATTGACAGAGGACGAAGTCACCAGTCTATAATTGCAAAGTATATGCTATGCGTAACAATGACAATGCTTTTACATTTTCAACTAATGACATTACATTCTCATGACGTCATAAATCGGATGACGTAACACCGCTAATACATTACCGCATATTGAGCCTAGAGGCGGTTTTGCGCTCTCTCGTCTTGTGACGACTTCTTAAAATAGGCATACATTGTTTTTGTGCTGGGTTTTTAAAAAACGCAGATTCAATATATATATCTCACTGCCAAAACTCTTCCACATCCGTGTGAGAAAAGGAAAACTTGACCTCCGAGGATGTATTAGTAGAAGTAAAGTCTGACGAGTTCGTGAAGGTTTCATTGGCACCAATGTCCTGTCCAGCATCTACACAGAGATCTGTGTTCCAGACATTGGTGCACGTTGTCCAGGGGAGGATTCTTGAGCAGGACATCCCCATGTAATATATGGACCAGGCAAGGATGTTCTGATAGTAGACGACAGTAATTACAGTGGCTATCCATTGACCTATACCGACCCCTGGAACCGAAAAATGCCATTTAGATGAAAAAGTAGGGTGTCCATAACTTTTACAACCTCGACATCAGATAACTGTGGTAATTTCTGTCTGACTTGTAAACGTACCTGAAATTCATGTCATCATTCCGTGTACAGGTGCATTCCAAACGTTATATTGAAAATGGTAAATTATAAACATCGCAAGTACTTGACATCAGCGGTTATGCGTCTTGGTATTGGATACGACCGTAGAGACACTGTTTTTGAAAGACGGGAAATATAAATGAAAAAAGCTTTTATTGTTCTTATTGATGTTTTAAAAAAAGATTTTTGTTCCCTTAACCATGAATAATAAATGTTATCAAAATTTCATGTGGGATTATGAGATGGTCAATTAACATCTGATGGCGTGAAATGATAGAACTAAATGGACAACGACGTAACAACAATATGAAAAGAAATTATCAAGTATTTGTAATCTCAGTAGGCTATCGATAAAAACCTTTCCAACTATCAACGGCCTACATATGGTTGAAGCTTTTAAAGGATGCCTTGAAACAGATAGCACAACGAATTAATTTCACACGCACCTTCGGATTGCTTCAAAAAGGGAGAGGAGCATATTAAACAAGTTTGAAGATTTCCCTGTTGACAATTGTTTTTTCTAAAGAATCTCTGTTCAAATACAAAGCACTTGAAAGCTAGTGATTTCCATAATTCACCAAATTAGATTTAAACTAATTAGATTTAAACATTGAATGATAAGACAATGCATATGCAAACCTCTGAACAAGGGGCACACACCCCAGACATGGACTGGACTTTTCCCCGTGAACTGACCAATGGAGATCTCGAGGAAGAAGAGAGGAAGACCACACGTGATGAGGAAGAAGAGGAAGGGAATCAGGAAAGCACCTGGAAGAAGTGAAAAGCAGAAGATAAAATTATTCGACACAAACAAACCTATTCTGCCATCCAGACCCTTATAAGACAATACAAGCAAAGGCTGTGAAGGAAGAATTCTCAATCTTTATTCGATTCTATTTTTCTTTTAATTTATTTCTCAATATTTCATTTTAATCTAACAGAAAACATTTTACGCTACCAATGTAGAAGCGAGCACAGCCAGCATGTTTGTAAGAACTACCAATAAAGTGTTGTTTTTTTTTTAAAATATCCATTTTCATACATTAAGTAGCGAAATGTATCAATATGTTCAATGTCGCTAGAACCATTGTTGGAAAATGAAGGCGTATGCGTTTCTCCCCGATTGTTGTTACAAACCTGAACATAACTGTACCCTACAATGGAAACAGTTATAGACAAGCTATATTCCGAATGATCAATCCAGTTTCCGTTCTAGACTTTAAAAAAAAGAAATCGTCTCATCGTGCATCATTTTCAAGTGTTTGCATATCAATTATGCGATAAAAACAATATCTGAGACAGTTGGTATAAATGAGATGCAAATACATCAATCAATTCTAAATAAAAGTGGTAATTGTTAGCTGGAAGTTATTTAAATTCGCATGCTAAAATTTGTTTTCTAAACGACGAGATGCTAATGAAGTAAATTCACATAGAACAGTTAGTTTTATCAAAGCTTGTAATGTAAGTTTATTCATACTTCATTGTGACAGAATGAATCATTAACCTCGTGAGTAAAGAAAAAAATCGATATTATTAATATAATTATTTAAGTAAACATTTATCATCATACCATCATGATAATATCAAAGCTCGTCTTTACCTCCACCGTTCCTGTTACAGATATAAGGAAACCTCCAGAGATTTCCGTACCCTACAATGCAACCAATGATCGATATGATGTAGTCCAACTGATTTGCCCAGTTTCCCCTTTTGGTTTCCTCTTCCTGCTTTCCCTCATCACATTCTAACGGCTCCATATCTGTAATTAGTAAGGGTGCACGGTATGATCGATATATCGGTATATAGCAATACAGAAACAACATGATACGTACCGGTACACTCTTCTGAATATATACAGTATATCGGAGGTTTAGAATTACCAATTTCCGTGTAACATTTCAGAAAAAAAGTAACAAAAAATGTGAGTTTACTGAAAGTTGTAACACAAAGTGATAGCTGGCAAAGTGAAAATAGCACAGACATGACACTGACATGTCCACAGACATGACACTGACATGTCCGAAAGCAGCCACTAACATGTTCACAGACATGACACTGACATGTCCGAAAGCAGCCACTGACATGTCCACAGACATGACACTGACATGTCCGAAAGCAGCCACTAACATGTTCACAGACATGACACTGACATGTCCGAAAGCAGCCACTGACATGTCCACAGACATGACACTGACATGTCCACAGACATGACACTGACATGTCCACAGACATGACACTGACATGTTCGAAAGCAGCCACTGAATTATCTCTCTTTATAAAACGACGGACCAGTTGAGCATTGATCACTGTTCTAATTGCTGTTATTTAGTCGAGAGACCATGGGAAAAACTGAAATACGAAAGCATCAATATATTGAAATACGTGTTGCAAAACGTTTTTCTGTATCGCAATATATTGCAATACGGAAATGAGGAGCGATACCCATCCTTAGACTAATTAGAACGAACAAACATTAAAACTGATGAAGGAAAATGGACAATGAATACAGAATTGCTTCAAACTGAATACAAAACATACAGAATACAAAAAAGGCAACCATGTGTAGCATGATACACATACTATTTTGTCCTTTGGGAAAAATTTAGGCCCGTCACGCCTTATATTTTACTCTGAAACGCATAATGAAGTATTTCTAAACGAGATTTTTTAGCCCATTCATTCAGTGATACATGTCTCTACGGACTTGCTTTACTTCGTGCAGCCAAGCTTGCAATAACAGAACATAAGATGGTGTATTAAGAAATTCTCTTTGAAATGAATTTGAATGGTTTTCTTTTCAATCATTCATAAACCTTTATCAATTTATGCGTAACATTTTCATTTGAGATATAAGCTAAATACCACTTATTCAAAGAACAGTTACTATTCTAGTATTTTTTCATGTTCATGTTAAATTTTCTCGTCTGAGCTCGCTTGCTTCGCTATAAAAACAAAAGCTCGGGCTTCAAGATTCAAGATATTTTATTTTTAGAAAGGCCAGAGGCCCAAAGTACAAATTAGATTACAATAATATGTTACAGAGTTACCTTTTTGTTTTATAAATTCAAATATATGTTTAAGGAATTTTGCAAGATTAATAAGAAAAATATTATCATTCAAAATGCATAAATTTTAAGCATTATCATTAGTGTTGTTTTTACAATCTGAGATGAAACGTTCACTATCTTTTCCAAAATAAACAGTCATACAATACATGTCTCTCACTTTGTGGTTAAATAGAAGCTAAAATAGAACAGAAGCAAAAAAATTACCAACTCACTTGTAAATTTCACTTGTGTCTGAAAACCTGGCTAATTATAGCTCGAAAGAAGTCCGACTATGTAGGAGTAAGACTTGCATACAAAGAACCAAACCCATAAATATCCACAAACCTCAAGAGTATTTACAACTTCGAAATGCATTGCATAATGAATGAATGTCTAACAATTCGGAATTGTTGAAATGGGAGGTAGGTCAGTTATGAATACGTTACGAGTTATACTTACCGATGTCAATTTATGAGTATGTTTATAACAATACATATGTCGGAGTTTGATATGCCTACGTGAAATGCCTTGCTATATTTTGTATATGACCTGTATCGATGTCTCCCATACTTGTGAATAGTGCCTATACATGACACACTAGTCCAATGATGAATTAAAAGCTCTAAAACGTTTATATAAGTAAGTAAGTAAGTAAGTAATATAAGTTCACTTATCTTATTTTGATGAATGGGAACTCTTTGTTCTAATTGAAGTAAGACATAAACAAGTTGATTAATGAACGTACCATTAATTAAGTATTTAAACCCTAAACCCTAAACGCACTAGTGCACGCCAATATTTCGTAAACACAACGAATGCGCAGATGCAGCATATCTCTCGATATTACTCACTATCCTCACTCAAGTGATCTACCTTGTAAGCTATTTAACAAACATTTACGTATTCAGGTAGTACAGTTGATTTTTAAAGGCCGGGAGCATTAGTGCAACGTAACTTTAAATCCGCATGAACTACTAAATTTGGCGTATAAACAAAAAAGCGAAAACGGCAGCCGCGTTGGTCAATCTAATAACAATGCTAATGCTATGTTATTAAATCGGTTTAGTTACAACAATGCTTTCATAAAATATATTTCATTCTTTGTTCTCAGTTCAGAGTTTACCCGGTAGGTAAATTCAATAGCTGCGTACGATTATAGTTCAGCCGCGTTCAACTGTCCATTATCTATCCGTTTTGTGCAAAGCTAGCCGTAGATTTTTTATATGTCCAAGCCGACAGCGGCTGTCCTAACTTTTTCATTGTTGATTGCAGGTCATCTGTAAAGAATTTTAAGTATTTAATTGCATCGATAGAAAGCTTAAGTGAATGCATAAGTCCTCTTTAACCTTACAATAGCCAATTTAAACTTCAAAAGCGTGCACTAGTGCCTTTAAGGGTGACTAAACAACAAACCTTGGACCTGTAACGTGGCCAGTTAGGAAATAATTCATAATATGATGATATGGACAATAACAAGTGCAGATGTTTACAAACACGTTGACATGTATACTAACTAATGTTAATAGGTGTTTACGTATACATATAACAAATTGACATTTTTCCGCTGTATGAACACAAGCATATATATACGCAGAATGTCACTTCGACATGAGATATACAAAGCATACATGTAAATATGTATTAATTCAGATATTAGCATTTGACGTGAATACAAAAACCACAAAGTGACATGACATAACCAGTTTGACGAGTTAATAAACAAACGACTTGGTTTTATAGTTTTTCCCAATATTAAACCATCAAATCATGCATTGTGTCTCTATGTCGTTTAAACTAAGGTAATTATCGCATTGACACTTTTCTAATCAATCGTTTTTATCTCAATTATCGGTTGGAACCAACTGTGACGTGTCATGTTAATCGAATATCAATCGGTAAATTGTCGGGAAGACATTTAATGTAATCCATTAAAGGAATACTCCAATACATTATTTAACATTTTTATGAAGTTCTTAAAGCTTTTAAAAAATAAAATCCTTCCAATTTCACAGTTGAAACCAATTTCTTACCTGAAAACTTGAGACCACGTTACGCCTAGCCTCAGGTCCACGTGTCTGTTTCGTCAATTCTTGCACGGTCTTCGAACCGGAACCGTCCACCCAAGCTTGAAAATTCTGTTGGGAATTTTTAAACCGCATGGCTTCCCTTTTGAATTATATTTTTAAAAATTCATCATGTATAAATTAAATGTGTGTTTCGTCAATAATGGCATCATGCTGATGCTGTGGAAATTGAGGCTATAAAAGGACATACAAAATTATATTTTGTGACTAGTGTATTGAAAGGAGAACACATACTAACATGATTATATAAATTGTAAATGAATGTTTGAAGGAACTGAGTAGTTCACTGTAGTTGCATACAAAAACTACTGATCTAGTTACAAAACTTCTTTATAAACTTTTGGTTTAGATTCAAATTACAAAAACATCAATATTGGTACCAAGTTGAATTTCTCAAAACACAACATCTTTAATCGTGCAAAATATTAGAGTTACCATCCTAAAATTTCAGTCAAAAACAACAATTATTGAAAACAATGCTATAATCTTACAATCATAGAATACATTTTGCATCCTTTAGAGAACAATACATAGATATAATCTTCTCTGTGCTTTCAAGGAGTTAATACAGACTGCCAATCATCGTTTGGAAACTTTGATTGAAAATGACTTTTAAACAATTGAGATTTAGGTTGTTGTTGTTGTGAGAAATGACACTTTTAAAAGGTGACATCACTTTTCGTAAAAGTATTCGGTACCCACCTACAACAACATGTATTGATTTTCATTTCTCAGTATAAATAAACAACCAAATACAAGGACTCAATAAATGCAATTATCCCAAAGAAGCAAAACGTTGTCTGGATCATACTCTCCTTTTCTATTAGAAAATGTTTTCATAATATCTAATAATGACATTTTCTGATTTAATCTAATTTCCTATGAGTATTTTTTGACTGGTTGTCTCCCTGTCTGTCTGTCTGTCTGTCCGTCCGTAATAATTTCATTTCCGAAACTCTAAATCCGTTCATCAGATCTTTCTGAAACTTTGTATGAGTATTTTCTACCTAATGGAGTGGTGCCTTTTCATACTTTTTTATTTTTAGTTTCCATGGAAATAAGCTGAATTTGGATTCTATACAGGGATAAGATTCTTCCCGGGATAGAAATTCTAAATCTCTTACCAAATATTTATGAAATTTTGCATGTGCCTTACCCACCTACTCAAGTGGTACCCTTATATATCTGAAAATTGATTTTATTTTCCTAATATCAATGGAAACAAGTTTAAATTGTACTCTGTCCACGGTTAGCTTCATTTCTAGAAACTGCTTTTGATATTTTTCAGTATCGCTACTTATTTGAAAATTTTCGTTTTATGATTACAGGCATACGTTACTTATTTGCGGGGCCCAGTAGGATATGGTATTATCACGTGACTATGTGACATTATTATTTGATAATACCTCGTGTCAATAAGGACACAAAAATTGATTTTTTCCTTCTTTTTCTCACACGTCTTAAGTGTAATTGATGACTCTAATGAAATGTTAATACTTCTCCCCAGGGAACTGAAATCAATAACGTTTTAGGTTTGATCGAATATCTCACGCCATTTCAGTGAATCTACTTATGTTTACTGAAGAAATTGTTTCATTCAATGAAGTGTTTTTTAAATGCCTTTACTTTACAGCTTCATACCGAAAGTTTGTTTGAAAAAAACTGAGTATCCTAGTACAAATATCATTTTATTTCGGATGTCTTTGATTCTTTGTAGCATTGCTAAAAAGAAACGGATACTTTTGAGTTTGCAAGACATAAGTGAAGACCCATTCTACCGTGAAATAATCGTACACCATGCCACATAATTTACCTGACCAGTTCTGACAGGTCATTAAAGTGACCAGGGGTCAAAATTTCGAAAACCCTTATTTTTTTAAATCTGCAAAATCCTTTAGATGTGATCAACAGCTTTAATTAGTCATGTTTGTTCTTTGCCTTAAGTCAATGTGATTGTGTTGGGGTTTTTTCTTAGAGAGTCGTTAGTTGAAATCTAAGGAAATCAAAGTCGAAGTTGCCACCTGTTTCAATTATCACACTACAGAATATAGACCAAAATTTAGTCTATGAAAAAAATTAATAATTAAATGTTCCTTCATCTATAATATCTTTTTATTTGGGCTACTAATTTCAAAGACTAAACAACTTCATAGGTCTTTTATCACGACAATCTTAATTGGATAAAGGACACGTGTTTCTGTCTCTTTTCTTTACCAGTGAATTGTTGAAGCCTCCACTATTATTAAATCTGCCGACGTTGGAACCAACGATGGCTCCCAGACCCATGGCCTGCTCAGAAACAGGAGGTTGAACAAGCAGGCTGTGCTCATCACTTACATTTCTGTATCCCCCCTACTAGGTAGATAACTGACTTTCAGTACTTCTGATATAACTCAGTTCACTTTGTAAATGTACCAGGTTTGACCAGGGTTTGTCTACATTTTACAAGAGTAATTAGCTTTGGTCAATGCCTTTTACCCTAAAGAACCTATTATTGTGCAATGATACACTGAAAAAGTAATCCTGATGGTCGTATGACCTTGGTTTGTCCAATCAGAAGGCAACATTTCGTATAACCCCAAAATTACAGCATAAATACTTTGTAAACTGACTTTTATGGATTTGTAAACCGATCACATGAACTTGTTTAGTTCAATCAGACGGGAGCATATCGCTTGAATATCTGATTCATCCTTTGTTTATTCTTAAACAAGTTCACAATAACTACCAAAGGTTTGCAAAGATAATGTCAAACTCACCACTCCTTATATTTTAGATTGAGTAGTTCATCCTCATTGCTCTGGTCACCCTCCTCTTTCAAATATAATGAATTTAATTAAAACCCTCTATTATATATCCATCTGTTTTTTCTGTTTTCAGTGTGACTATAGGTGAAATCACAATCATATTGACATTATTTAAATTTTAGTACTTCTTAAATGTAAATCTGAGTAATTTAAAATGTTTGTGACTTCCGTGTCTCAGTTGGTGGACACGAAAGGACATCATTTCTTTCTTAAAGTTTATTTGGTGACTTCTTAAACTTTCAAACCCTTTCGTCAAGTCTATATCGTATTGCTTCTACTATTGTACTAGCCATTATACTAGTTCAATGCTGAATAATTGAATCCGTTGATCGAGCTCTTTCAATATACCCCTCGTACGGCTGGCGCGGCCTGATTTTCGTGGCTGTGCTCACCTGTTATTGTTTACGCCAATGAAATGTCGTTACCCAAGGAGCTTAAAACTACTCTTTTGAACTTAACGGAATTTTCCATCCGGGTTGTGCCGCTGTTGCTGGATGCGAGTGGTCTCATTGGCTGGTTAGATAGCAAGCAATACGAGGCTTTTGGTCTAAAGGATATCAGGGTATATGGAAGGAGCTCGATCAGTGGATTCAATTACGCTAATGTAGCAGGATGAATGACGATGTTCTCTAATGGGAGATTCATTCATTAAGGAAAATATTATTAAAACGATATTATATGAACAGGAACTCCAGTGTTCATTGTGTATTTATCATCACTGTTGATTGTAAAAATCGTCAACGAGACATATATTCATTATGGCAAAAAAAACTTTCTGCGCACAAAACTCTATCGGTGTGTTGTATATGTACTCTTGGGGGTTCAAATTCAATCTTATAAATGAAGATTCTTTGCCTGATGGCTCATTAGCCGAATAATTACCAAAACCTTAATAAATTTGTAATCCTATTAACTGCCGTTCCTCGCCTATATAATAAAAAAGACTCATAGACATAATTCAACTCATTCAGTCGTAATGATGACATCTTACGGTGACTGCACTATCTTAAAGTGACACAAAGTATGTTTTATGATTAAATATGGCTTAGCTAAGAGTCAACATATACCATATCTTTTTACATAGGTTCAAATCGCCTGTTAAGAAGTTCCGTCCCACTGTGGGGTAGTTAAAAGACGCACTGGACACTATCAATCGATAGTTGTCTTTGTGTCTGTTGTGAATAAGTTTTTCAAATTACGTTTTCGAACACAAATCACTTAAACCTTTTTATGTCACTATACTAACCTGATAATGATTTTCAGAAACAATCAATAGTTCTCGATTCAATAACATCATTTAAGAAGTTTGACATATTTAACTCCGATAAAGTGATACAGACAATATTATGGATGACATCTTCTTTATTTATTTTTCACGACGAAAAAAGTGCACCTTAATTTAAAGTGACACTTAGTATACTTCATAAATCTTTATATGGCTGAATAAGTATTACAACTTAAAGGCACTAGTGCACACTTTTACGGTTAAATTGGCTATTTTAAGGTTTACGAGGACTTATGCATTCACTTAAGCTTTCTATCGATGCAATGAAATACTAAACGTTCTTTACAATTTACCTGTAATCAACAATGAAAACGTTAAGACAGCCGCTGTCGGCTTGGAAATATAAAAATCTATGGTTAGCTGTGCACAAAACGGATAAATTATTGACACTTGGAAAGGGCTGAACTAGCATTGTGTGCAGCTATTGAATTTACCTAAAGTCTGAACTGAGAACAAATCATGAAATATGTTTTATGAAAGCAATTTTGTAAATTAACCGATTTAATAACACAGTATTAGCATTGTTATTAGATTGACTGTAGCGGCTGCAGTTTCCGCTTTTCTGGTTATGAGCAAAATTCTAATATTTCCGATATCGTAGTTCATGCGGATTTAATGTAACGTAACATTAAATACTTCCGGCCTTTAAAAATCAATTTTACTACCTGAATACGTAAATATTTGTTTAATAGCTTACGAGGTAGATTACTTGAGTGAGGATAGTGAGTAATATCGAGAGATATGCAGTATCTGTGCATTCGATGTGTTTACAAAATATTGGCGTGCACTAGTGCGTTTAAGCCTGTTTATTTGAGTCATGAAAAACTGAAATTCGGATATTCGTGAAGGCTTCTTTCTACTATGAGATCAAATCGTTATTTTTCTAGTTAACTCCGTTTATGTTTTTTCATAGACGCTTTGCCACTTTAAGGGCCACATTTTCTTAGTCTTGTAGAGGTGATATATATATACACCTCGGGAAATGGGGGTATATCTAATACATATAACCCCGCTTCCCTATTTCCTGTCTTCATGCATGTGCATAAATAGCGTGAAGTTCAGCTCTCAGCAATGGACGAAAAGGGCCTCGGCAGTGAAGGCTTAACAGTGAGTATGTAGCGAGTGGACAGGACAGACAGAGTATTAGTTGACTACAGAAGAACTATTTTATTTCATATTTGAAAGTAGTCTCCACGAATCTATCATTCATTCCAAACATATTTTATTTTTAAATTAGATTGGGACAGAAAAATGACCCCGAAGGATAGGTCAAGGCGCTCAGGAGCGACAGACACACACATATGAGCTCTCATGTTTTTGCTTCATAAATGAGTTGTTACAACCTTACTCCTAAGTTTTACATTATCATTTTTTTTAAACGTGCATACCTTATTTTATTTTGTATAATGTAAAGCGCCTTAGAGTGTTTTAATAAGCAGATAAGGCGCTATATAAATGTTCTGTATTATTATTATTATTATAAATTACTAAAGATATATTAAATATCACATAATCGAAGGTTTTAGTTGTTTGCTGTCCTTTTTCACTAATGAGGTTGTAAGGACGACTCCTACCACGTCACGCGGCAGGACTCACGCTTCAGTGACCACATGCAGGCCCGTTCAGTTCTGTTCACTGGTGCGAATTAGATGGTCTTTTGAAATAGCCGTATTTAAGTTGTTTTAAGGCCGATTTCAGAAATTTAAAGTTAAGTCGCTGTCAAATTTGAATACATTTTAATGAAATACGAAAGTTGCCATGGGTAATTTCAGTCGATCTTTAAGTATAATTTCAAAACATTTCTATAGAATTACAGATTTCGGTTGATCTCCCAACACCGATGTCTTCTAAGGCCACTTCTGCATAATAAACACATCTTCTATATAGATACCTTAATGTGTTTCGATAAGCTGTTTATCTTATCCATAGGCATATTAAAATTCCCCCCTGTGTTACAACTTTTCAAAAAAGCGAAGATAATTTGACCTAATTGTTGTACGTGACCGTCCATGGTTCACTTTACATAAACCAAATACAACGTCATATGACGGAACACCATCACCAGTCTCTACCGTTGGGTAATTTAAACCCTGCTGCCAACCAGTCAACATTCGTCTTTTGAGTGCAGCGCCCTCTTCAGCGAAAAGTTGCAATTCTCATATGATTTCTCATTGGATTATCGAGATCCGTTGAAGCAGCCTTGGCGACAAGCACACAATAGTACGGGAAATGCGGCAAGGTCTAGCAAGTCATTATATAGAATATGCCATGCGTAGAAAGATGACGTAAAGTATGGAGGTATAAGGTTTGCATTTCCTTTAAAAAATCGAATACACAATATTTACTTTTATAAATGGTAATAAAATATTTACTCTGATGTTACTGAAAGATTCAATCTCAAGCCAGCGCTTTGCAATTTCACGTGTACTCACGTGAGTGTAATTTGCACACAGGAGTAAATTCAGCGCATGCAAACAGTAAACTGATTCAAATCAAATAATTAATTCGTTACCTAGGCTTATTTTGGGGTCGTGACATGCCACTCTTCTATGGGCAGATTCGCATATGAGTGACAAGTGACAAGTGACAAGTGACAAGCCAGGTTGAGCATAGCGAATGGATCAATTTGATTTTAATGAGATTGGTGGAAACAGGAGATGTGTGTCGGAGAAAAGGTTTAACCCATCCTCGATAATCCAGCGCTTTCGTTCCAATTAATCTACACTACGCACATTGTCTCTGCGTTTCGTTTGTGATTGGATAACTTAGACGCAGAGGGAGGTAATTGGGTTTGAGGTAAAACCCCGTTAAGTTTTTCAGGGCACTGTAGTGTAGATTAATCGGAACGAAAGCGCTGGATTATCGAGGATGGGTTTAACCAAACCCTGCCAAATGAGGCCGGTTCTCTCCCATATGTCCTGTATATAATGTAGAGCCATTTTGGGTATCTAAATTGTAAAAGGACAAAGCATATCGTTGCTATAATTCATTCATTATACTGATTATAGTGTATCTCTCGAATTTACAGTCTCACGGATCTGAGTGGAAAATAGAACTGGCAGCAAAGAATCTAGTCAATTATCCGGACCCTTCTGGAAATGTTCTTACCTACCAGCTGATTGACGGGGTCAACGTGACGCTCCCCTTCTCAAGAGACCTTATAGAGAAAAGGAAACATTTCAAATTTAGAGAAGACGATATTTACTTGCCGGGATTTCCGAGAACTGGTGAGATTTAAGTACAGGATAAAGAGTTCGTTTATAATTACTTACGGGGGAAGTCATATTGGATTTCATATTTTTCATACGATACCAAATGGCAAATCACCAACTTTCCATTGTGACGTTCCCTCAAAGCCGATATAAGCCACCTATGCTTGTAGGTTGATTTTGATGATTTCCTTTGGTTCCGCGACATGACATAGTTTAACCACGACACACGTGCCTACATATCAGTATATACCTCGATCCCGCTCGGGAAATACCAATGTTTAGGCACTCGTGTCGTCATGAATCAGCGACATTCATGTAATATCCTTTCTATAGATTAAAACCATACAGCTTGGGTCCAATAGACCCCCAATAATTAAATCTGATGACATCACAATGTTATGACATCATCACTGGGTGCAATTTTCTTCCACTATAAGGCTACTGGATGGTAGATAGTATCTTAACATTAATGCCATCGAATCTGTTGATATAACATAAAACTCAAGTGTAATAATGATTGACGTGTGATGCCCAAAGGTAATTTTAGGATTTAGGATTCCCCCCCCCCCCCCCCCCCCCCCAATAAAGAGACGTTTATGCCAACTATATGAGCTTCAGAGGGTCAAAACATACCATCACTGAACCCGATTATCCGTAGGCGTAGAGTAAATAATCAATTATTAAGCAGAAACCACTGGCGGCCATTTTTGTGTAAACACCTTTTAATCATAAGAGGTAGGGAGGCACACTTTTAAGCGGTCATTGTACGTTTGTACCTCAACTGTTTCTTTCAAAGAAAAACAGTCTTGCAATGGGAAACATTTATCTTAGTTTTCGTGAGATCACTTTATTTATCTAAAATGCGTGTAACTGCCCCTTTAAGGGACCAACTGGACCAATGAGATCGTCACGATGCTTGTTCGAGGCAAAGCCAAGTACCTCCAGGGCGGCAAACCTCATCTGGAGATGTTCACCGACGATCAACTTGAGGCCCTGGAATCTCCCAGGATCATCAACGCTCACACGAGGATGTCCGAGGCGCCCGAGGATATCAAAGTGAAGAAGATAAAGACCATCTTCACGTTGAGGGACCCGAAAGACGTAGCCGTATCCATGTACAAGATAACTGCAGGGATGCCTTGGTCCGAAAAACCTTACAACGGATCCTTTGCAGATTACTTGCATTTATTTCTCACTGGAAAGGGTAAATGGAAATATTTTACACTAAATCTGTAAGCCATATGGCCTGATCGGTGTTAATGGGATCTTCTCCGTTCTGTATCCAGTTTAGTATAGACAAAACCTAATCATTCGCGAGCTTCTCACATCATTAGAAAGAAAGACGGCGAAAATGTAAAAAATGGTTCATAAGAGCTTGCCCCTTGCTTCTGATAAGCTTTTGTCGTGTGCTTTGCAACTGGTCACCCGTAAGTACGTCAGAACATGTGACTGCACGGGCTGTTCTAGGGCCATTGTGTAGAGGAAAATTTGTATCTCCCAAAAGGCAACACTTGCGCTAATTTAAGTCCTTGGCTTATGTAAACCTTGTTGCCGTGTGTCACGTGGTTTGGATGCAGCGCCCTCAGCGGCGATTGTTAGTTATGTTTCTGATAGATGATCAAGTTCGGGCTCAGTAACAGCAATGTACACATTAGTCTTTTATCAGGTTTGGTTCGATTCATATCTTTGGGCATTCTCTCCCAACAGAGGTAGTCCCGTCATAAATTCATATACTTTCTCTCCCAACAGAGGTAGTCCCGTCATAAATTCATATACTTTCTCTCCCAACAGAGGTACATAGCCCCGTCATAAATTCCTATACTAACTCTGTCTTAATACGAAGGTTTCTTGGGCTTCCGGCAGTTTCCCCTACCGGCACAATATTGCAACCTAAACTACCTGGCGATATTTCAGCCAATGAAAACAACGAATGCATGAATACCATATTTTTTCTGTCACAGGCCTGTGCAATGATGCAGTCACAAAATGAGGTGTTTGTGTACTGTAAAGACGGCTCAAAGTGCAAAGTGCATATTCGATAAAGTTTAGCTTTTGAAAAGCTTACGGAATCAACTTGGGCGATTTGAATTTTGAATGATAAATTTTGAAACGGCGTCACTGATTGCACAACTATCTTGCATCTAATCAGCATTCTACATTTCTAGACCAAGAAACCTCCGTATTAGAACAAAGGTTGTATAGGAATTTATGACGGAGCTACCTCTGTTGGGAGAGAAGGACCTTTGGGAAAGTAAAGTTGTAAGTGTGAGTCTTCAACATCATACAAGAAGAAGAAATAATCTACCAACATGTGCAACATCATATGTTTATGCTCCAGACAATCAGTAGATTGGTGCATGTACATTCCTAACCAAAACATGTCCTGCGATAGCCACAGGGGCGTGTATCGCTTAGAAATAGCTTTAGAAAGACATATATACCTATAGACCCTACCCTACTACTATATAAAAGGAAAGGGATGTAACGACCAAACCACCCCATGCTCAAAGTCAGGTTTCGCACCCAAAATATTTTTTCTGACGAAAAAAAGCAAAAACTCCCCGTTTAACATCGTGTAACATGTTGACAACACCAATGTAGAGCTCTATTCGATCAGCGACATCAAACTACAGGTTCACAATATGAGAACAGCACCTTAATATTTATATAGTAGTAGGGTAGGGTTTTTAGGTATATATGTCTTTCTAAAGCTATTTCCAAGCGATACACGCCCTTGTGGCGTTAGCAGGATGGTACGGAAATGTTATTGTCTGTTTTTCATTCAGTGGACTACAACGGTTTATTCGCTCATTGGCGAGCTGCTGAAAAATTCTTTGATGAGAATCCTGACTGCCCTGTTCACTACCAGGTGTATGAAGAGACGATCAAGGTAAAACCCCTTGGTACTTCATAATAATAACGTTAAAGGGGGGGGGGGGGGGGGGGGGGGGGTAAATTGTAAGTCTAAAATGTGCTCCAATCGAGTGCCTGTTGGTAAATCTAGTGAAAGGGATGTTGGCACGCTTTTCAATTTAATTTTAATTTTTCGAAGTTTTCCATGTTTTTGCCAAATGCAATATCTTCCAAGGGTCAAAGACCTCGTTACTCAACCAGACCATCGTCATAGGAAATAGTATCAACTATCACGCAACAATTCTATGCGGTTCACTTCAGAGAAATTTAGGCAATGAAGCAACTTTGATCGAAAACCACGTTAGAACCGCGGTCTACAGTACACACGTAGATAGATTGGGGTTGAAGATAGTGCCTAATTGGTTATTTGATCAGCATCAACGTTAACGGGATTTATGAGTTTTAGCTGTTTCACACATACGGTTATTGAAACAATAATTACTTTTTCCAAATTCACAGCAACGGCAAATGAATCCATGTGGTTTGTTCAAATTTTCTACCCAAAAATTAATAAACTATACATGAAAAAAAACTCATTAAGAAAAGCAAAATATGTTTTAACGGTTGTAGGTGAATTCGCATGGGGATAAGCTTCGTAGGAGGATATTAAACAAATTGAAAACGAATGTGAAAACCTTGTTAAGATCAATCTGTGTTGATGATTAGTCTAATCATTTGTAAATATATGATATTTTACCAGTAAGTTTATTTCAGTGTTACTTATTTATACAAAAAAAACAAAAGAAACGTCTCCTTTCATACTCAAAACCCTCAAAGATACAATACTCATTTTATTATCCATTTCTCTTCAGGACCCAGTTAGCTCTGTACAAAGGCTTTCGGATTTCTTGGGCTTGAAGAGGGACGATAAACTGTGTCAGGAAATTGCTGAAAAATGTGAATTCTCAAAACTCAAGGCTGGCAAAGACAAATTTACATTGAAAATGAACGGTGAAGATATTCTGTACAGACAAGGCAAGTTCGAAGAAATTTCAACCCAAAGTGATGTTCTGGTTTTAAGAAATGATATCCTGCTCCTTCATACCGTGAAATCCCCTGATTGTATTCACAGCATTTCCCTCCTATTGCTACTGGCTCATATCTATACACACTAAAAAAAGTAATGCAACACCTGCATGACTCTCTTGGTGAAAAATTATGTTCGATTGATATGGAATTTATTTATTAATGTGATTGTTTAAGGTTGAATCATGTCTTACGTTATTCAAATCAACAAACTTTTCAGTAATTACTTTATCATTTTAAAATCGGTCATCGATTTAACCAATTTTAAAGCAGCCAAATGTCAGTTTGATAAGTATGTTGACATATAGTGATTTGGAATACTGACTGTAGATTCAAAAAAGAAGGAAAGTCACTTTTAGTTTTATACAGCTGGTGCAATGTGGATGAATTACCTTGCACAAGGACACAATAAAGGATAAAGCCCATGTAACAAATCTTATGGCGTCTCAAGCTTGATTGTAACCCAGGCAGTTTTTGCGAGAGGCCAGAATGCTTGCCATACTTTTAAGATAGTAGAATTATTCAGATACAATCACCTTAGACATAAAGAAGCCTCGGCCAAAATTGGTTAAATTAAGATACATCTTGGTAACCAACTTTGATTACAATAACCTTCTCTAAATACATAAGCATATTTATATTTATTTCAGGCAAAAGCGGAGACTGGAAAAATTACTTCACTGAGGAGCTCCTTAAGAAGTATTACCAAGCTTATGATGAAGCCATGGCCGGATCAAAATTCTTCTCATTGTATGCAAGAAAAGCCTAAGTTTCTTACTTCATTTCGAAGTATAACCAGATATGATACAGAAAATAACCAAATAAAAGCTCAAGAAAGAAACCAATAAAAATTACCTAGTGTAACCAGATATTAAAATGTCTGCCCCTATGGATTGCGATAGATTTCAAAATAACTCTCATGGCAATCAGGTACCCATACAAATATTTCCAAGCAGTGTTCTAAATAGCAATTATTCCTTACTAAAGCAGGGATTATGGCTTGAAAAATCAACCAGAACACCGAAAAACTTATGAGCCTTACAATATATAGACACTTAGTCTATCTAAACTTACACAAGCCAGGCAGGTTTGTTGACCTCTCTTTTTTTTACAAGCCCCATCTGAAATTAACCAGCAAATTGGCTCGCAGGCAGCTATTTCAACCTCTGTTATCAAGATCTACACTTATCCAAGTTTACATTGTGTTTGGGATAATCTCATCCTGCATCACCTTATCAGTTCAAGTAAGGAAAATGTCGTCTCCTTATTCTTGCTTCTACACCTCATCATGAACTTCTTGAAATGTTTAACCACACAAAGGATGTGAGTAAACCTGTCTGTGAAGCAGGCTGAGGGCGGCTACACATTAAGCAGAGTTTTACTCTCAGTTGATTCACTTGATTGCTTCTTTACAGAACTACTATGACTTGCCCTCACTTTTCTCTTTTACTAATTTTTTGAGTCAGTTTTTAAGTAGGATAAAACACTCATACAGTTTTCACTGAAAATAAAAAACAATGCAGAAACCCTTTGACAGTGAGAGGTTTTTTATTTTCAACTCAATCCTAAAAATGTATTATACTTAACAATGTTTCAAACAAATTCCTATGCTCTGTTTGCCTTCAACATTCATATTTCAAACGTCTTGACGCACAAATCATGTTAACAATGTGTATGAAATAAACTATATATATATTTTTTAGTTTTGTTTTTGTCTTGAAAAGTAACTGTCTTCGACCAAAAAGAAACAGCAATTGCAAACAAAATATTCCCCTCCTCTATAACTGTCATGTAAACATTACCAATTTAAATTGCTTTGAGGGAAAAGATGCAAGTATATGGCTTTCTATAACTGATTATGATTTATGATTCATGAAATCCATGAAGGACATCTTAGTTGGCAAGAGGTGGCTTGTAAGGAAAAAATGTAATGATAGCTTCAATCTCATTAAAATATATATTTGCTCAAATTTTAAATCTACACAACTTTGAATGAGCTATTCTACACCAATGGTGGATTGCTAACGGCAGATCTTGTGAAGCTCAACAGAGTTACGTATCCTGGAGATGAGACATCAGACAAATCTTAACCCAGAGTTCACTTCAAAACTATGAACATAGCAAACGCTGTTGTCTCAGATGATTGAACTCTGTGCAGAGTAACTCTTGAATTAGAAGAGGGGGTTTATCAATGAAATAAGCAAATTTTACATATTGTTTTAATTTGATTGTAAAAGCTCTCAAGAGAGTTTATTCAATTTCTCTCTGACCACTCCACGCTTGACTTTTACAGTAACTCTCTTAGCTTGAATATAACAAAATAAACAATTTCCCATATCATATTTTATTTTTTTATTATATAAATTTTCATCAGTTTGGTAAGATAACCAATAACGAAGATTATTTCTAAGTTCTTAAAGTTTTCTTACCATTGTTGATGTCCTAAACATCCTAAACAAAATAAAACTTGATCACTGAATGAACAGATAACATAATAAGAATCCTATTACACACACAACTCAAATCACCACTCAGAGAATGGCTCTGCGTCATGTGTAAGAAGTTTCCAAAGATAATGCTTCCAAATACAGATCAACTGACCCTGGAAACAAAGTGTTTGTTTCTCACATGCAGCAACACATCTGTCAAGTGAACCACTCATAAATTGATACATTAACACATTGCACGAAGCATAACAAAACCTTAATAAGGTCCTGATTTCCTCCCCTTTCTTTTCACCTTGACCTTGACCTGAAAGATAGAAAAGTTTCTATTAAAAACTGATTCAACGTCTGCAGTCCTAAAGGGCCATAGATTATGTTATATGAGTCAAATATGCCAAACTTCTCAAATGATGTTATTTTATCGAGAAGTGGTGTTTGTTTCCAAAAATGAACATCTTAGTGCTTAGTTCAGAATAGTGATAACAAACAGGTTAAAGTCTCTATTTGTGGTCGTAAACCAGACAATGGCGTGCGTCAAAAGTAATTTGGGAAAGTTATTTACAGCAGAGAAAAATGTAAATATGGATTGGTAGTATTGATAAGGACTTTTAACTAATATAGATGAAAAAGCAGTATTTTGACGTCCAGACATTTATATGGCCATTTTTCAAAAATCTTTGAAAACATAAAAATAGCACAATTTGGGAATTTGGGAGATAATGGTAGGGAGTTAGGTAGGTGATTTGAGGACATATTGTAATTTGGCTCTTATTTAGGTAACATCAAAAATCCTAAAACATACTCTGTGTCATTGTAATGCCAATGACTGGTTGGTAAAATAAAATCAAGATCCTTATATTGATGCCTATTTTTACTAAAAATTTTGTAGCGTCAGTTGGAACAAGTTCGTATCCAGGTAGAGTAAATATTTTGCAACTTTTATTCCTTGGAACATAGTTGATTTTAAAGGGGTAGTAGCATTGTTTTTTTTAGATAATAAGGTGATATCACGAAAATAAGTCTTACCAATTGCAAGACAATGTTTTATAATAAAAATAAGCAAATAAAAAAAAAAAAAAAAATTTCAAAGAAAGTATTTCTGCGGCTAAGTCTTAAAATCTACCGTGTTCCAAGGAATAAAAGTTTCAAAGTTTTGACTTTATTGAGATTCGAACTTGTTCTGTTTAGGGCTTTCCTCTTTACATGACTTCAGCTACACGTACATCACTTTTACCTGACGAAGAACAGTTATTCAAGACATTTTGACTATAATAAAACGAATACAGACTTCAGAATTGCTTGATCAAACGATTTATTGATCTTGAACATGTAATTTCATCGAGGTGAAAATTGTGTGTACAAGGTTGATAAATCATTGGATCAACTTAAATAATTGTTTATTATTAGTTAAGGATTTTGGTAATCAGGAGATGTTACCTTCCCAGAATCCATTGATGACAATACAACAGGCTTTGAAGACCACAGGCACAATAGAGAATCTTCACCTCCTGTCACCAGGCTCCCATCCTAAAGAAAACAATCATAAAAAGGATACATATTTTAGATGTCATAAATTATATTCTATGTCTTGAAAAAGCTTTTTCAAAAGATTGTTTTAACTAATTTTTGATAATGGTATATACATGATTATCTAAATCAATGATTTGACGTATCAATTTGATTCATTAAGTCAAACTGCACTAAGGAAGTGACTAAATGGGTTTTCCTCTATATTTACATAGACACTGAAAAAAGATCATTTCCAACACTCCTTACTTTCCTCATAATACACAAATATCAATTATTCCAACAATCGAAAATACAAAATTTAGATCCTTCAAATTTTTTTTTTTATCATGTTGATACTAACATTTCTAATCAGACCAAAGACCAACTTTCCCTGCAAAGCAGAACTGGTGTCAGTCTCTTTGAATAGGTTATACCTTGCTGCATTGAACACAAATTGATGATATGAGTGCCATTGGAGGTTACTGGTAAGAAGATTTCTTATGGTGATATCAGTGAGATGAAGAGCTTGTCCAAAAAAGGTGTTGAAATGTAGCAAGGCTTAAACTAGAAATCCATTGAAACTACCACAAATCATTTTAGTCAGTGATGATCTATAGCAGAAATAACTGCTGTAAATGTCACCAAGGGGAGATAACTCTTAGTTAACAGTACCTGAGGATCCCAATGACAGCATCGTATCCTGTCTCTGTGACCTCCTAAGAGACTCCCCACAACGCTTGCGTCATCTCCACTGACGTCAATGAGTCTTAGCTCACCCCTGTTAATAGCGACAAACCATAAAATATCAACTTAATATGCAATTATATAAAGTTATGGGGGTCATTCAATAAGTTCTTATCCTCACTCAGAGTTGATAACATTCAAAATCAACTAGTCTCAGGTTGCACCTAGAAACATAGCAAACATCTAAAAGGCCTCTTTGTTGTTTAAAATGTTTGCTGTTGGTAATTGCCAAATACTTTTTATACTACTTCATATTTAGCTATTTACAACTAATTTAAGAAATTCCCTTATAGCAATCCTTAGGCCTCTGGACCAAAAAGTCCTTCTTGAGTTGGTCACTTGACCTTCCGCGGTTTGCGTAGGAATACATGAGTGTAACAGGTTGACAGCAATGTACGTGGGCTAATTTTAAAAGAAAGACTAATTGTCATACTTCATATGACATTTCAGTTAGAAATAAATCACTATCTGATCTATATTTTCTCTTAAGTGGGAACTCTTTGGCCCATTGATAGACAATAAACCATATTTTGAGACCTTAATGACCTCAAAATAGCGCATTATCATCATTCTAAAATAGAACCCTTCAAGTGAATAAACAAGGGAGATAACTCTTCACTAACCCATAAGTTCCTCCAACCAGCACGAGTCTCTCACTGTCGTCTGTACTGAGCACATCAACAAAGTAGTCCACTGGAGTGGCTGATTGCTGGAAATAAGATTCACCATATAACAGTAGTTTTCTCACAGACATAACTACTTACTGTGATAGGGTCAAAAATAATAGAATAATGGTTGTTCCATATTTACACTGACAATCATACAAGCTTTGCTATGAATCTTAGTGTTAAATAGAAATCAGTGACTCCATAGAAGTGCCAACATTCGTGGTTTGAATGCAGCGTGTCTCACACAACTATCAAATTCAGCCACAGTAGCCTGAAGAGTAGGCACAGAAAAGTTTGGAAAGTGCTGTAAGGCATTGACCAGTCAGTGACTGGGGCTGGCACTAGTAGCACTTTGTGGGGGAAATGTGTTTCAATAAGAAGTGCCTATTCATAAAGCAGTTCTACTTAAATTCAATTCTCACCTCAAACTTCTCTTTTAAATCTGTCAGTTTTCTCTGCTCATCTCCCTGGAAAATAATTCAAAGAAATGCAGTCACTAGGGCTGCAATGATAAAGAGGGATTGATGTTAGCCATAGGGCGGCCATTTTGTTTTTTACATGAAGAGAAAAAAGCCGGCTGTACTTTTATTATTTTACAAATATGCAAAGATGAAATGCATATATTGAAAGAATATCCAAAGATTGACAATCAATTAATGAGAAGACAAATCAGCAATACTTTGTCACATCATAATATTCAACCCTAGTAGCACCAATTTCTTGCTTCAAGTTTTTTAATTGGAGTGAATGTGAGATATTCTTTGTTAAATTGAAAATACTGAAGCAAAAAGAATTGCTCTCAATAACATTCCTCAGGTGAGTTTACTTGAACTTTCATAATCGGAAAATCATGTTCTGCTTCACTCAACATCACATAGAGCTACGCTCAAAGCATCAAGAGCAATTATTACTCATGAGTTTGTAAGTTTGTTCAAAAGAATTTAGTCATTTCGCATATCATGGATAGGCATCTTCGTGAAGACTTTTACCTCAAGTGTGTCCCAAAGATGGAAGGTGTCAATGGACGTGAGGCAGTACACAGAGGTGAGGGACTTGCCGTACCAGCCCACACAATTCTGTAATGAAAGCAATATAGAAGTGTGACAATTTCAACAGGAATAGGAAGAGATTTGACTCCTCTCTTCCAAACACTAAAGAAATGATATAAAGAAGAATAAGAGTCAGGTGAAATATCTATCTTTTTACATTTTGAAAAAATAAACAAAAATTAATATTTTGAATATTATATTCATATTCAAAAATATTTTAAATTTCATACCTTTGTTTAATGACAATTAAGTTTTCAATAAAACCAGTTTGAATGACCTTATTTAAATCATAAACAAGAAAACTTTATGCAAAAAATAGCTTCAGTTTCTAGAAATTTATGAACATATTCAAAAACTGATTCCTGTATCTTCTGATTCTAGCACCTTACCACAGAACATTCAGCATTGAATGTATACAGAAGAGCGTCATCTTCTGAAGTTTGACTGACGTCAAAAATACACACAAGACCATCATCACAGGACGAGATCAGTCTATCTTTGTCGCTTGGATGGAACTTTACCTGAAAACATAAACACAACAATTATAGGGGCGGTAAGACCAGTATTGTAATGTAGTGGAACAAATTGTGAGTGGAGGCATCACATCTATGAAAATAGTTGCCCAACATAACCTATAACTGTTGCATATCTTTTTGTGTTATTTATTTTCAATATATAATTTGTAAAGTTACTCCCTTTGGCCGGCCATCCATTGTTTTCTGTCCATGCAATTTGTTTTTAAAACAAGGGAAACTTCTGTGCCACATAGTTTAATAAAATGGTTTTTGAAGTGGAAAAGGTGGAACTACTGCAAAATTTATTGTCTTGTGAAATCAACCATGATACTATTTTGGAAGAACTCTGAAGACTTGAAATGTGTTGAAAGACAGTTACTGTTGCATACATGTTTCCTTGATGCATAAAGTACTTACGTCAGAATAATATGCAGTCCTAATTTCTTTATACCTACTTCGGATTTTATTGTTTTTCTTTAAATTTTCTTTATAAATATTTTTAGGAGTTTAAAATAAAATTGTCTGCGTAAAGAGTTCATAGTTAAAATCATAGTACATACTTGAGTTATATCAGTTTGATGTGATTCTTTGTAGCACCCAAGAATTTCAGCTTGTCTCCTATCCCTGAAGAAAAAAAGAAGATTTGTTGTCCTCCAACTAAGTGATTGTTCAACCTGTTATAAAGTGCACACAACTAAAGGCAGTCTTCAAAACAGTTCCAGCACTTCAAGGGTGAAACGGTACTACACTGGAGCGTTGGTGCAGTACAACACCCTTTGTTCATCCATATTTGGTTTGGCCAGGAACCAAAAACACAACAAAATCAACAAATACAATAAATGTAATGAAAACATTTATAAAATACACAAAAATCAAGTATGGTAAACATTATGAAATATCCTTTAGAGAAAATACTGAAATCACCCTTTGATCCACAGTGATCTTAACCCTTGGACATAAAATAAACTTCTGCCAAAGTTAAATATAAACACTGGGTGAAATAACATGAAATCACCTTGCTATTTTCAGAGTTCAAAACTGAATGAATGGACACAAAATCTATGAAAATGTGTAAAATCAACATTGAATGAAGTGCTATAAAATCTATCACTTATAATGCTGACCAGAACAAGATGAAGGCTGCATCATCAACCTCCTCTGTACCTGCGGTCACCAGTTTCTCGGTGCAGTCCACATCCACACAGGTCAGTTTCACGCAGGCGCCTTCAGGCCCTTGAACATGGATAAAATGAAAACAAAACATGTCTCATTTAGCTCCCTGACTGTCAATCTCTTACAAGAGTTTCATATTCGCAGTGTGGTGAAATTTGCATTGAGAAGTCAGCTTCATTCAGTATTATTAACAACAAATTTCATAGCCTCCCAGTGACCTTGAGAATAAAGTGAGGGCTTCCAAATCTACTTGGTCTAGCGGTGAGGTGATTTGTGGTTTAATGTTGCCCCTAATACAGTGTGGTGAAAATATGCATAGAGAAGTCAGCTTGTAAATACTTCCCCTGCAAGGCATTGCTTATACCAATCTTCATTACTGGCTACTCCAAGCCTTGCTGAATTATGACAAAATACATAGGTGAGTAATGCAACAACTGGACGACGTTACAAGATGTTCGTGATGAGGCGGCTATTCAGTGTCTGTCATACTATTAAAAATCAAAAGTAGTTATTGACAACTTTTCAGAGGCCAACTCAAAGACCATTTATTTAACATTACATTCGGTTGAGTTCATAACATTTTAAGAAAGTAAATCTGAAATCAACCATTACCATTAAAAGTTTGAACTTCCTTATCAAGACCAACTCTTAAATCCCAGCATCTGAAACATGAAATATTGATCATCACAAAATGCTAATCTCCATTGTAGTCCTCTGCACAGCAGTCTAACATTTCAAACATGTTTTGTACATTTTCATGAATAAATATGTTTAAATCAAATTTACCAGTGAATGTAAATAGGTTAAGAATACCTGATTGATTCATCTTGTGAAGAAGAGTACAGAAGATTTGGTTCAGACTTTCCAAATGTCACACCAGTCACCACATCAGTATGACCTACAACAGATCTCCATTATAGCCAGAAATATTTGTTAAATCTTCGAAGGACTTTTAAGAAGTCTAAAGCAAAAGAAATGCTAGATTTTCTGGATAACAGTTTCCATATCGTACAAGACATTGTTAGCATTTGCTTCATCCAATATGGATTACATATACATGTATGTAATGAAGATAAGGATCACTTTATTTAAACAAGCTTAGATCATGTCCCTTTGAGTACCATACCTTTTATACACCCAATATTGGCTAAATCTTTCCTTGAGTACAGTCTGATGTTATAGTTGCTACTCGTGGCTGCAAGTATTTCATCACTGCAACTGATAAACAAAATGATTAGATCTACAATCATATCAATGAATTTCAATCTCATGCTTATGCAACAAGTGACAGTCTTACAAGTCAGTAGATTGTCAAGGGTTAGCTTTTTAAAAGCTCTCTTTGTGCTAGGTTGTAGGTCAGTATTAATGTATAGTACTTACAACTATCTAAGCACACAGAGAGCTTCAATAATCAGATAAGAGAATCAGATTACACTTTTGATCTTCAATATGACTGGGAATTTTCTGAAACTATCTAAATCTTTCATTAATTTTACTTTACAGAAATAAAAATGTCTCTATCAATAGTCTTTGGTGGCAGAGAGTTTTAACATATTTATTAATTTAAGTATCACTCGTAACGTATTCATATATGACCTACCTCCCATTCACACTGGAATTACATCTATGTCACCTTCTTAATAAGAGCTACATTAATTCAATTAGTGAAAGGCAAGTTTTATGGCGTCATCACAAGACGGATGTGCCAAGATCAAGGTTTAACAGCTTCGTTGAATATGCAACATCCCTTCTCATTGGTTCAATTTCAAAACACAAACAAATGCATGTGTTCCGCAATGACAAGTGCATTTGTTGTGTTTTGGAAATTTAACATTACTTGAATGGGAGGTAGGTCATTTATGAATACGTTACGAGTGATACTTAGCATTGTCACCCTCTGAGTATGTTTATAACAGTATACATATCGAAGCTTGATATGCCTATTTAATTGAAAAGCCTTGTTATATATAATATGGTATATGACCTATGTCGATGTCTCCCATGCTTGTGGATTGACCATAAGAAGTGTCTGTTTACACTTAAATGATATTTTGCAATTGCATCACATGTACCTTAATTCGCTCCTGAGCTTGACTCAATCACATATTTGTCATATCATCATCAAAAAAGACTTAGTCAAGCATTCCCTAACCATTTAATAAATTCGAAGGTACTGAAGAGTAAAGTAAACGACTCATTAAAGCCATCATTGTTTTGTTCTGCTGAACTTCTAAAACTTATTCTTACCTCGGTTGGACTGCAAAATCAAGAACGTAATCTGACTCTAATTTTCCTAAGGAAATAGCCGATTCCTCAAAAAGTTGTAAATCTTTTATCTTGCTTGTAATGTCCAATTCCATCTTCTGTCAGTCAAAAGATTCGCTGTAATGAATCTATTCCATCTTTGCTGTCCTACGTAGCGTTGCTTTTAGTAACTAATGAGGGCGAATAATACTTTTTAATACATTTCATAATAAACACGACATGTGTTCATGGGGGCCGCCATTTTGAAATGTAAAATCCGGAAAGGTGTGTATTTTAACCGGACGTGCTTACTACCAATCGAAATTTACGACAACGAACCGTCATGTCTAAGAATTCATCAACAGCCTAATTAATGAATCGAATAACTGATGCTTTTTTTAGAGGCATTTAGTCATTTAAGTAACATAGATGCATTCAACCTGAATGAGTTATCTTCAACATTTCACTTCCATTGAAAGCTAGGGGAGACGGGGGTCTTTTGGGCCTCTAAACCCGATTTAGCTTTTAAAAAATTACTAAAAAAACACGTAGGACCAAAAGAGGTAGTTTATACTTTCCCTACATTACTTTATAAGTGTTTTCGTAAAATCAAATTGGGTTCAGACCTGCGACAGGGAACATTTTTCTTTCAACGATTCATTAGTTTCGTCACAAAGTAAACTGCAAACATATTTTTTAAAAAGTCTACTATAATGCACTATACATGAATAATTTAAGGAAATCAGTTTTTCATTTTGCTGGTTGCAAAATCTAAAACTGTTAATCAAATTATAAGGCCATACACCTCGATATTGTTGTATTAATCATGGTAATTTTGTTATGAATATTATAATATAATAATAACATTATCTACTTGAAATATATTCATCATTCAAATAATTGATACACATAAAAAGCTATATTAAAACCTTGTATTGGGGGAGTTTGGTCACTGCCTCTGCCAAACATGCCCTAAAGGGTATTATTATGGATTTGCCCTCTTTCATCAATTTCTTGTCATCATTATCATTGGATTTTTGCAGTAAAATACCTAGATACATATGTGTTGTCTAAACAATTGCTTCCTATAGTAGAAATGAATAGCTAGCTACATAAAAGAACAAGATTATGGTGCCAAATCAACTTGAGGTCATAGACGTAGGAACATTTAAAAGTTGGGGGTGCAAGATCTCTCATTTGTAAGCAGGGGGCGTGGTTAGGGGTATGCAGCTGTTTTCTCTTGTTTTGATCCACCTGTCCTGTATTTTGTGTTAACCTTAACTTGGTGAGTGAGTGAGGTATTGTTTAACGCCGCTTGGGCAATATTTCAGCCATTCGCGGCGAGCCTTAACTTGGTAACAGAAATCTGAGTAATGGATAATTTATACTGATATTTCATATATATCAGATGCTAAGTTAAAATATGACTTTTAGAAAATCAAATTCTTTTGTCAAAACATGCTACTACCATTTACTATTGACAGACATTTTGATTTCTGTTAAGTAAAAATGCATCCTGCTACATCAGCCTATTTGTCTCCGCCTTGCTCCATCATATATGAATATGATGGAGCTAGGCTGAGACAAATACGCTGATATGATGGAGCTAGGCATATATGATGGAGCTAGGCTGAGACAAATACGCTGATAAGATGGAGCTAGGCGGAGACAAATACGCTGATGTAGCAGGATGGTAAAAATGATGAATAATTTAGTTTCAGAAAATTTCTTGTCAGATGGAAGATCCAAAGGGCCATCTGAATCTCTGATCTAGGCTAGTATTTGCTAAGCTCTCTTAGTCAAAATAGTCATAAGTTACCATACTTTAATATTGACCTACGACCTAGCACTAAGAGAGCTTCAAAAGCTAAGCCCTGGCATTGTACTCAATTTGCTTGTAAGACTGTCACTTGTTGCAGAAACATCAGAATGAAATTCATTCATATAATTGTAGATCTAATCGTTTCATTTATCAGTTTCAGTGATGGAATTCTTGCAGCCACAAGTAGCAACTATAACATCAGATTTTACTCAAGGGAAGATTTAGCCCATAATGGGGACAATGTTAAAGCTCAAATTAGCTCAGCGCCAGACCAAGTAGATTTGGAAGCCCTCACTTTATTCTCAAGGTCACTGGGAGGCTTTGAAATTTGTTGTTGATAATCCTGAATAATGTTGTAAAATAAGTAAAAGTAAAGTCACATGTCATTTTCCTCAAAACAAGACTGTATGCCGAGACATCTTCAAGTTTTTTATTGTGATGACCATTCACTTGCTCTAGGGGTTACAGATATAAATTCAAAATGTTAATGTTTGAAAAGAATAAATAAGAACACAGCATAATCTTGATGAATCATTCCTTGATGAAACTGATTTGAAATTGTTGTGTCAGTCTGACAGGCAAAAAAAACAACGCCCGAACAACATGAACATAGACATCTTTATTTACGTTCAGTTCCCTCACAAATATGATGCTGTACATATTCAGTACCATTCATACATAACAAAATAAGAAGCCAATGAAGTGTACAAATATACAATTAAATACATATTATACAATTAATGACATGCTATGTACAAAATAATCATACATATTCACAAACTGTGGCAGATCAAGGTCAGGAGGTTGATAAGAGGGTTTGACCCCAACCCATCCTCACTTAGAAATTTGAAATTAAACATCAAATTGAGTGTAACAATAGTTATCCTCAAGGGTGAACCCCCTTCTTCTGCTTTCAATAGGCAAACCCCTCCCTAATTCCTGAAACTGCCACTGACACAATATAACAGAATCCCCACAATGCAACTTTACTATCACCTGTTTTATAACTTTCATCCGTAAGTAAAGACGTATCTACCATATCTTATTTAGAAATGATGAAAGACTCAACATCAGCGCCATTTAAACCAATTTCCATTTCACAAGACATTCTAGCTGCATTTAGAACTTCTACACAATATAACCCAAATCATGCATTGATTGAGACTATTGTGTAAGAATCTAGGTAGACTGTAAATCAAATGTTTGTTTCTCTCCAGAAACTGCCCTATAAGATAAAATTTCTCTTTGAATATCTACGTCATGAACCTTCCTAACTACAAACCTGTGATATTTTTTATTGAGTGAAAGAGTCAAGATGGTAATTTCGCAGCCCCCTAGGTCATAGTTAAGTTAAGATCAGCAAACATTTAATCTACATTCAAACTAGATGGAACAAACAAGGAACCCTGATTATATGAACAAAGCTGACATTCCTTAGTGCTAAGATTATCCTATAAGAAGCCCTATTCTTGATAATAGATAAAAATGTAACCGTTTCAATCATTCAAAAAGTTTACAAACACTTCATCTTTCAACATGTCTTAAAATATGTTTTCTAAAACCCTTAAGTTATAAACAAAGAAATTTTAGTTTAGTTCTCAAATTAGCAATAACACATATCACAACCTTAAAAGGAGTACTATGTCAAGGAATTATTTTTGAAATTGAAATTTGGGAGTTTATTCCTTCTTAAACATCTATGTCATTTATACATGATTGTTTCACAATTCATTTGAAGCATGTCACTAAGTGTCACGTTTTGGTTGCTCAAGATCTTGCAATTTGACAAAGAATAGAGAACATTTGTGTGAAAAGGAAAAACACTCAGAAATGAAGCCATCCGCAAGCAAAAAGAAAAAAAGCTTTTCTATGGCGTGACAAGCCATTACAAATCGTCTTGTCATTAGTTAATTTTATAATTTTGTGGATCCTCTCTCAATAAATAAATACTCAATCATAAGTAAAATTACAGCTGTCATACTAAAGTCATAATTTCACTTATGCTAAGCAAAAAATATTGCCAAAGCTACAAGAAAAATTGGTGTAAGTGATCAACTATTTGGTAAGCAAGAATAATATGTTAAATTCATTTTCCTCGCAAAATGGGAGTATGACTTTAAGTAAAATAGTGTTTGACTTTGAGCACATATTTTGCTTCAAGCATTTTGAATACAACAAAGACCTACTCTTTTATCACTGGTCCACGCAACCTTGGGTAAGTGATAACAATGAACAAAATGTGAAGAAATAGAATGCATGCATGTAACATTGCAGTCAAAGATATACCGTCTTGCTATCCAAATGAAATTGAAATGGGTGTATAAAAGCACTTTTTATACAGTCAAAAGTTATCTCCCCTTTCATAAATATTCTCATTTCAGCAGAAGTTATTTCTTTTTGCATAATATATTTCAACTTTTATCTGCCCTTGAAGTTTCAGTTTGGTCAAGGCTGTCTCTTCTTCAAGTCTCAGTGCAATACCAGTTATCTCCCTTTGAAGTCTCATTTTGGTCCAAGTTGTTGATGCTTGCAGTTACAATGCTACATTTACACCCAACAAGTTTTGCCCCAAGCAGTCTAAGTATATAACCCGCAAGGCAGTTCTGCAAGTTATATCCCCTTGCAATCTCAGTATAATCCAAGTTTTCCCCCTTGAAGTCTCAGTTTGGTTGAAGTTATCTCCCCTTGCAATAAGTTCAGTTCTATTTATATTTCCTTGTACAGTCTCAGGTCTGTAATGTTATTTCCTTTGCATGTTTTCAGTTTGATGTTATACCTTCCTCTACAAGGAAAGGCCATGCATAAATGAGTTTGGATATGGAATGATGTGTACATATGAAAGACTGTCGGCAGTATCCGTTGGTCATGTCATAATTTTAACCTCTTGATGTCTTCTGTTCTGAAGTCAACCCTGGAAAAAAAGCAGAAGCATGTTAAGAGGAAAATTGATTTTTAAGTGATTGTTATTATCACGAAAATATTAAAATTGCCCTCATTCTAGGAATGAAGTGGGACCGAACAACTTGAGTGAACAGCCGTATTATGCTTTATTCCCAATTTGAAATTCATTAGATTTTATTTGGAGAAATTTACTTTTGTGGTGATTATAGTTTGTTGGTTAGGTTCTGTACTTAGTACCTTCAAAGCTGAAGATGAAGTGTGATGTTTAGTCCTCACTTAACTCAATTGAATAGTGTGCATGCTCAAATAGATTTCTTCCTCGATAGATTACATAAGTTGTAATGTTTGAGCTATATATAATGGAACTGTACAAATGTGTGTAACCCCCTCTTATACACTAAACCAGAAAAGTCTGAGGGGACCTTCTGGTAATTAATTCTACTCATCTGATTGAGTGAAAATTAATTAACATTGCAAATCAATCCTTTCTTCTCCATAGGGCCAAATCACCTGTCCAGCCTAACGAGATCTCACCTGAGACTGAGCACTTGTCTGACCTCTGTGGGGGTCAACCTCCAGGTGAGGGGACCCGAGTTCTGACCCCAGTAATCGAGAATCTCGGACACCTGAAATGATACATTACAAAAGATTTATAGATAAATAACTTCATTTGTGTACGTTTGCTGCTTTCAAGGGCATGTCACAGTGGCCAGTATGCTTGCAAGAAGAAAATTATAGTGTCACAAAGCACTAAAACCTCAGGTCAGGTTTCAAAGTCTTAATAGGGTCTTCAAAGATTCAAACCCAAGACCTCTGGACTCCGATTTTAGTAATGAGTAAATTTTAGGGGATATTAGCTGATAAAATGGTTTGGGTGTTCATCAAGTGAGTATCATACAATTATTTAAGATTATCATCAAAAAATGACAAAAATATTGCTATGACTTTTCGGCAACGCATCATGTGAACTGGTACGAGACTACATTGTTTGTAAAACTAAGCTGCCTCTCAGAAAAACTTTAAAAGTGAAAAACATACCCTCTCTAGGTTAAGGATGGTGGCCATCTGCGTAATTCGAGGGAACTTGTCTCGTATGGTCCAGGTGGTGACGGATGAGAGATATCCAACCAGAGATCGCAACTCCTTATCAAACTGGAGACCCCCAAGCTGCAACACGGTCATCACCCATTGAAAATTCGAAAATCAAATTAGTCAAAGTCAAGGTGGGTGTGTTCCTGAATAAGTAGGTCAATATTCCATAATGCTTTACTTGACTTTTAATCAGGAGAGTTCCGAAGATATGTTAAGATTAAATGAACAAGGTCTTACGGCTGATAACAAAGGGGTAATAGCCTGTTTCTTCACAGATTTAACTTTAACTTTCCTCAATAAACATAAGTTTATGCCAAGTATTATCTTCAGAGGGTAAGAAATATCATTAGTAAACCCAATCATCCATAGTCAAAGAGAAGATAATCAAGTGGCAAGCAATAATTATTGGCGTTTTTGTGTTGAAACCTGTAAATTATTGAAGTAAGGAAATGGATTCACATAGTTTAACCAATCATGGTACATTCCTTTTAAAATGCTTCTTTTGATTAAAAAAACACTGTCTTGCAATTGGAATCCTTTAATTTGGTTTTCGTGAGATCAATTTATTTCTCTTTAAAAAAACGTGCTATTACCCCTTAAGTGACACTCTGTGAGTTGTTAAGTTATCAAAACGTTATCTTTAGTTTTAATTCATCAAAGAGCAACATTGATCATTTAAATGCCAATAAGTTCAGAATTGAGGACTTATGTCAAAACTTCCTCAGAAGGGAAAGGATGAGGCTTCCCTCATTCTATTACCTTGATCGATGAAATCTTTACACTTTGAAAAGTAAAATAAAGTAAAAGATACCAACCCTGTTAAAGGATGACTTTGTGATTGCCTTCTCCAGTTGTACGGTAATCTCGCTAGTAATCACATTTACAAATCTGTCATAGTTGCCAGAGGTCAAGGATGACTGAAGCAAAAAATAATAGCTTTGTTTTACTACCGGATAGAAATCCTGACCCAATGACGGCCATTTTAATAGGAAAAGTACTGTGCCACACATCATTATAATTATGTTAAGACTTATATGATATGTTAACACAACCAAGTGCGAGAACAATGCAAAATATTGGGATTCACATCAAGAAGACACAAAAATAATGAAGTCTTGTTTGTCATCCTTTTTCTTAAAAAATCACATCATTGATTTGCCCCCTAGTCTTATATCTGGTTGTCTTTTGTAACTCATCTATGATTTTATGTAACCCTGTAGGGATCCAGTATTTATCATGGAGGTAGCAAAAAATACATAGATTTAACTCACTCAACAAATACATGCTACCACTATGTAATTATCACACTTAACCAAACAAAGTGTGCATCTATTCATCTTTTTAGAGGTTGACAAATATTAATTTTAAAAGAAATTAGTAAATAGCACAACTCACCTTGAATGTTGTGAACATTGCATCCAGATTCATTATGAAGTTCTGAACCCAAGGGTCATTTGCTTCGTAGTTTGAGAAATCCTCCTGTTGAATAAAAAACGTTAAATATAAAGTTTTCATTTTTCATCACCAATCATAAACACAAACCCTTCAACATCGACTCAAATACTTTCAAAATGGTAATGTTCTTACTTAAGTGAATCCAGTCCAAAACATCTATTCATTAACATGGTGCAGGTGTAGGCATGTAACACTTGCTGACAATAATTATCTAAACATAACTTCATGACTCGTGAAATGGATTCATCAGCTCTGAATATAAAAAGCTTCTCTACCTCGGTGAGGTTATGGCTGGTTGACAGGAAGTCATCAACGAGAGGCTTGATACGAGGCTTCACGGCGCTACTCGTCAGCTGGGAGAAACCAAACTCTATAACGTCCTTGAACTTGGTGGATACAGCACCCAGATCCGACAGACAGCTCTGCAATAGAGGTCACGCATGTTTTAAAATTCAGAAATACACCCTTTCACCTGCCAGATAACTTAAGCTTTAATGTAAAGATGTTTACTTTGCAACAAATTATCACAGAAAACTGGAAACCTTAAAAAGACGCAGGCATCTATGTGAATGATGATGTAAATTTGTTTTTAAATTTCCAGTGCCTATTGGAACAGTGCATTGGACAAAATATAACAACTCTGTTTCCCTGTTGACCCAGTTGTGGAGGTTAAGGATATAATGAAACTGCCCCTAGTGGCAGCTATTATCGGTATATCGGTATATTGCGATACAGAAACACTCCGATTCGTACCGGTACAGTGTTCTGAAAATATCCAATATATCGGAGGTTTTAGAATGAACAATTTCCTTGTAAAATTTGAGACAAAAATAACAAAAACACCCTATAATTTTACTGAAAGTCGTAGACAAAGTGTGAACATGCAAAGTGAAAATAGCACAAACACGTTAAAAGTACAAGACCAGTCACTCAATGGTCTATCTTTATAAAAAGACGTCAAGTTGAGCGTTGATTACTGTTCTAATTGCTGTTATTTAATTAAGAGAACATAGAAAAACCAAGTGTATGAAAAGTAACAATATTTTGCAATACACATTGCAATACGTCTTTCTGTATCGCAATGTATTGCGATATGGAATTGAGAACCGATACCCATCCTTAGTGGCAGCACCAGTTGTACCATCACCCATGTCATGTATAGGAGGTGCAGCATGTTGGTTTGATACAAGATACCATAAAAATGCATTACCACTATCACTAGCCTCCATCTTTGATAGAAAAATAAACTCTATATAAAACAACTTACTTCCAGCTTAGCTCTGGCTTGCTCTGTGCACTGTCCGTAGAGCTTTGAAACCTCGTCCTTGAAAACGAAAGCATTTCCTAGTGATTTTTAATGCAACAAGAACATCTTAGAACATCTTTATATACCTTTGTTAATCTAAACCGATGAGAATTAAAATGATACTTTTCATTAACAGTCAGTACTTCTGTATAAAACGACACCATTTGTAAAGTTTTGCATACATCATTCCAACAAATCACAAAGTCTCTGTCTAAATGACCACAGACTGACATATGGCATATGACTTCACTCTTTTCATTTTAGTTGAGACTCACCTCTAGGTTGACTTTCAAGGCTTTACAGAAGTCACAGCTCACTTCAGCATTGTTCAGGGCCGTCTGCAAACATGGCATGAAATTATGACGTACATTTACTGCAAAACATGACATGAAATTATGACCTACATTTACTGCAAAACATGACATAAAATTATGACATACATTCTACTGCAAACATATTATAAGCTTTCATACCTCTGAAGCTACCTCGGAACACTGCAAAATATGTCTTTTACTAATTTTAACAAAAATATGTGTCCTGCATATTTTGCTTCCATTTAACAGATTGTTCATCATTTTCATGTCAACACCTATGAGGTGGTTCTGTACTAAAAGGCCTGTTGCATTGAAAGAAAAGACTTGATCTTTGGCGATTTCATTACTTGATATCTCTATCCTCAAACTGCCTAATAGTTTAGAAAGTTACAACATAATTTCATATTGATGGAGTTCATGTGGTGTAACAATTGATCTACATTTCAGAAATCCCAACTCTCAACTGCATTATACATGCAAAGGCTACTCACAATGTGACCAAATCATTGCTGTTTGTTCATAGAAAAGGACAGCAAAATATAGGCAGAATGAGAGCTACGAAAAATTTATGATAAATGCATATTTATCACTTATCTATGATAACAAGATGATGTTATTTCTGTAAATAAATTTCTTTATTGCAATCTCTCTCTTAGCCTGTTGCCAGATATCTAAAATACATCTGCACCGATTCAAACTCGCAAGTTATGTTCCAAGAAATTATGTCATTATATTTCTAAATCTGTCATGTCCAGTATAAGTGAAACTCATAAATACTCACCAAGAACTGAGACTTTGCCTTCTCCTTCTCAGAGTCCGAGGTTTGTAGTTTGCCCTGCTGAAAGCTAGATTGAACCAGGTTGTACGCTTGTTGAAGGTCGAAGCCCGACGGGAATCCAGATCTGAGTTTGGCATACAACACCTCCCTAAAGTCCTGCTCAAGTAGTGTACAGGCATGATTCAACATGGCACATACTCCGTCCACACTCGAACTAGATATTGCTCGCCTGAAAGATAATTTTATTCATCTTTCAAGAAAGCGATTCCGAGTTGTAATCCTTTATTTTTTAATAGAGAATTTACTTAGGGAGCCTATCTATGGTCGGTCTGAGAGAGGACGGTGAAAGGGTAATAGGTGAAGCAGAAATGAACAAAATTCCTGCATAAGCCATTGATGAAGAATCTCTTTACCATTGCTTTAAGTAGTACCAGTCCCTATCACTTGCTAATTTAAACATTACTGCCAATCTGCCAAAATTGTGTCCTTTGAAAACAGCACTCTCTTAGACGAAAATTTGCAATTCTCAAATCATTTCTCATTGGACTATTGGACGTAGCAAGTCATTGGGGCTTGTGCAAGTATGGGCCATGCCTCGGAAGTAGATGTTGATGAAGCAGTACCCAGACCAGGTTAATTGATTGTTTCCTAGTCAAACATGTCTACTTCACTGAATATTGATACTTAGTGGAGGAGGTTGAGGGGTTAACCCATGAAATTTCAGTTCATACCTGACACTCTTCTTGACAATAAAGAAGGCGTCATCCACCATGCTGGAGGTCTGTGCTCCTTCCTCCAGACTGTCCATACTTACAGCCTGTCCAAAAAATAAAACAGATTTCAGTCACAAATACGTTTAAGAAATTTCTATACAAAATCATACATCAATATATATAAATTATACATCAAGAAGGTCATGCTTGGAAATTAAAGCAAACATTAAGTAATTAAAATTTCTATATTAAAAACAACATCTCAAGAAGTAAGAACCCAAAGTTATACTTTGCACGCACATTGGTTACATGAAAGAAGATTGAGTTTTCTAAACACCCACAGCTTATTCATCCAAGGGTTTAAGCCAACATCAAACTAACTTTCCTGAAACATACTGCTACTGGGGATACTGGTGGGGGCGGCAGAGGAACAAGGGATGGTGGGATGTTTGGGTTGACATAAACACCCAGCTAGATCAGGATGGAAATAATCAGAGACTGATAAAACCACACCTTGAGCACCATCTCCCTCATGAAGTACTCCTCCATCATGATGTAGCTTCCGATGAGTTCCTGCATCAACCGACTCAGGTCACAGCTGCCCAGGTACTTGTCTATAGCACCGCTCTCTCCTGCAGCATGAAGAATGAACCTATAAGATTATCATCACAATTTCTGCTGCTGCTGGGTGAGTACTTGAATAGGCTACTTCCTTCTCGCCTTGCAAATCAACTCATAACTATTTTTACTTGCTATTGGGAGACAACTTCTGCTGCCCCTTTGGCACAGCAGTCAGATTGCCCACTACCTTTGTTCCAGCATATAAACTCAGACCTATCTTAACTTGCTTGAGGCAAACATCTCATGCTAACACTGAGTGTGGCTACAAGCTTCTCTCTTGCATGTAACAGGTATCAGCTACAGTTGCAAATAAAGACTAAGTGAATATCAAAAATATATTTAAGATATTTTCCAATGCTTTGAACATGAACAAAAGATGCACCGGATTCAGAGATGTCAGAATAAAGAGTTAAACTCACTTGTTCTTGATTCCTCGTCCTGGAAAGCTATTTCTAAATCTGTCTGCAAATTAAGAACACAACCTTAACATGCTTATAGTTTCATTATTGAAAGTCTGTCATATCTGAAACTATCCATTCAGTCAAGACAACTTTGTAAGAGCAGAGCAATATCTTTGCAAACCATTAGGAAACAGATTAACATAACAATGAATGGCAAACATAATCTGCTCAAGATCCCTTGTTTGTTTCTATTTTTAGTTGGCCCCAAGGGATAAGAACATTAATATAACACTATAGAACACAAATATTTTCCCAAGCAGATAATTGAATATATAAACAGAGAGAGGGAAGAGGAAATAGAGTTGACACAGCTGGAAATTCGAACACTGTAACTCCATGTAATGGAGAAATAGAGCCATTGGCTCTGTAGCTCATCAGTCTTTCTTGATTAATTGTTTAGGTCGAAGACTTCAATATGAAAATAACAGGTTAATAACATGCAATGAGTCATTAAATGTATTAAGAATAGCTAGATCATTTGAAAAACAAACAACCAACATTCTTTGACTCACCATCTCCGCTACTAACCAGTGACCACAATGTGCCTATACACCAACCCTCAATACGGAATATTATGCAATTAGTCAATATACATCCCTAGCTCTGGTCAGTTGTCTTTAATGAGCACATAGCATCCTGCTTCATCAGCGTATTTGTCTCCACCTAGCTCCATCATATACCCTGATATCCTTCGGCCTAAAACGCTCATATCGCTTACGGCAGGTTACTCATGGCTATTTATAGCCTACACTGTCATTTGTTTGAATTCTCATCCGGGTGGTGCCGCTATTGCTGAATGGGAGTCATTTCATTGGCTTGATATATTTAGCGATACAAGCATTTTAGGCTGAAGGATATCACGGTATATGATGGAGCTAGACGGAGACAAATATGCTGATGTAGCAGGATGAGCTCATAGTGGAAAAGCACTCTACAAATTGGTAGCGAGTTGATTTCATGTTTTAGTTTGAATATTGTTTGTACTACAGATATGAACATTGGGCTCCATTGAATCCTTATTACCACAACAATATACTAAAAATTAACTTATTACAATTCTTTTTCAAAGACATAGCAATTGTTTTTGCACTCCTACCATATCATTTGTACACCCGCCATCCCCTTGTTTTTGGGGGGTTTGGGGGTTACTCATATTTGAGGGTTTAGGCAGTCCCAAATGTACACATTCGGATCACCCACGATAAATATATATCCTCAATAAGTTTCAGCTTTGGGGGTGAAGCTATTTTGTAAGAGAAGTAGAACATGTGAAAATGTTAACGGATGATGTCCATACCAAGTCCATCTGACCTTTCAGGTCAAATGGGCTAAAACTGGATATTGAGAGATACTTACTATTGCTCTGCGCTTGACAAACCTAAGGTAAAGCTCCGACCTGGTGTTAATTAAAACAACTTCAGACAGCAACACATCCAGGTCCTTTGGATCTAATCTGCATCATTCAGAAAATCACATTAAGGTGCGTTAATACATATACTTAACAAAATAAGTTCAGGACCACCCTAGTTTTCAATATCAAAGTATTGTATTCAGAATTATTTGAGCTCTCAAATACTTGATTATTAAAATTTTGAGTGGTCCTTAATTTTTGTTGCTATGTATACATACATAATAACTCACATATCATATGGAATGACTTGCAAGAATGAAAACACTGAGAAAGAAAACGAAAATTAGGGTAAAGACTTGTCGAATTAAATGAGTCTGTTCATATCTACTGAATGGATATCACAGTTTGGGCAAATATTTAAGAATTAGAGCAATGTGCTTTCTTTCTATGTGTAAACCAGTCAAGTTGAACATAGAATTTGAACAATCAGGGGCTATCACTTTTAAGCATGCAGGCATTGTATGTGCATTTTAAAAAATCTGCTTAAAAAATTAGCCTGATAAAGGCTGAGTGCTTGATCTCTTATCATAATTATTCTTTGTCAATATGGTAATAACTGATAACTTACTTTTCTGTTGATGTTTGCTTATGTATCATTAAACTTTGTTGGACTTGTCGCACCTGAAACCAATTGTGATTTTGCAACATATTTCCATAAAAATAATCACAATTTAAAGACAAGGCCTTTAAAAGATGTTTTTCAATTTCAAATTTAAAATGATAAATTTATCATTCATAACTGTCAATATTTCAATCAGGTCAAAAGATACTTAACTTAAAATCCCTTCTGATCACTTTGGTGTTCTTTCATATTTAAAAAACTATTTAAAGTGAATTTTGTCTGATTAATTCAGATTTAAAAGTTTCCTACCTTTTGTTCATAGCCTCTTTTGGATTTGAATTTTTCTATTATTTTCCTTGATTGTCTATCACATTCTTTCTGCAGAATCTTCAAAAGAATTACCAACTTTCCGGGTCCTGCAAAAATAAAACAACTTTTCTATTTCATAAACATTTGACTTGATGTGCCTCATTTATCATCATATCTGTAAGATCATAATCACAACAATATAATATAGAATATTCATAACACAAATCAGTGAAATATAATCAATTACTGATATACCAAAGAATAGGACACAGAACAGACATGTTCATAGATACAGAAATTAACTCAGTTAATCACAAATTTATCCTTGATCAACATGTACACCTGATTTTACGAAAAACTTAAAGCTTATAAATATTTCAAAAATGTAGAAAACTTGCATATGCTATTAAAAATATTTCAAAAACTTCTAACAAGCTTCAAGTTCAAGCGACCAAAAATAAGAGGAAGTAATGTCTTTAAATTTTTTTATCAGTATTTATTTATAAGATTGTTATATTTGGGATCACAACTTAAACAGAACAGCTACATTTTTGGCTCGAGTCCCTTTCAGGTATGGGAGAGAGAATCATCAAGGCAAAATTGGCCAGTTGGTTAGCAGCTGGTTACGGTCAAAATCGATGGTGTCATCTGACTCTGAAAGTTTGGGTTTGAATCCCAAAAGGTAGTGTTATATATAATAATGTTACATTTGTTTAATATCTAAATGGCATGTATCTCTAAAAGTGTCAATTTAACCTACCATAATAGGTTTCAACAAGGGGCTGGTGTATCTCCACCACCCTTGCTATGCTTTCAAACAGTAGAGTGATTGTGTCGGCAAACAAAACCTTCGCTCGCTTGTCGTCATCATCAACGTGCGATGCGAGCTTCAACTGGTTGTCTGCGTTTTCCGACAGCTGTAATACAGTTTACATACCATTTAGAAAAAGCATAAAAACAACTCTCTGATTAAATTAACTGTTTCTTAGGGAGTAAAAGTTTCTAAACTATTTCTTCGACAGAGATACAAACTCCTACAGTAGTTATTGATCCAAATGGTCTGACAACAGCTTCTTCTAATAACAATTAAATAAATTAACAGACATATCACATCAATGAATATTCCTTGGAACATGCTTGATTTTTACTAAGATTAGGAAACAAAGGTGGTGAAGTGTTTTTTTAACCGTTACATAATTAATTGAATTTAAATGTCAGCAACACTGACATTGTGTTACATTGCAATGGAACAATGAGATTTCAAATTCTCCGACAGACGATATTAACTTTCTGACATAACCTCTGAAACAGTATATACCAATAATCTTTGTCCCAATAGAACAAGAAACATGTTGACATTTCAACAATGCTTTATATATATTTTTTTTTCTTCATAAAATTATTATTACCTGTTTTGATAAATATTTCCCAAACTTGGTGAGACCCTCCTCATGTTGGCCGAGCAAGGGGAAGATTTTGAAGAATCTCTCGACGGAAGCGACATCTTCAGAGTGGACTGCAGCGTCAAACTTGGACGTCACAATCTGTTTCAGTTTCTCCTCTGCCTCGTGAAGGAGTTTGAACGAGGTGTCCAGGGTTCCTCCTGCAGACGGATTTCACAATTATAAGTGTCAAGTAATGTATTAACCCCAATGTTCATCATACTGTTACCAAATTTGGAAATATTGGGTGCAACAGTTTATGATATATCATGTAAACAAGAGATTGATAAGTGTTTATAGTGACAGCATGATCTTGAAAATAGGATCACGGTCACACTAATGGACTGGTGTTTGTATTCCCCTAATTTGGACAGTCACCAAATTTGAGACATTTGGTACAACGGTTGATGTGAAACATGTAATGTTTTGAGACAAATTTAACGTTTTGAGATGCATGAAATGTTTAGAGACACATGTAATGTTTTGAAACACATGTAATGTTATAAATGAGACACATGTAATGTTGTGAGACACACATATATATAATGTCTTGAGACTCATGTAATGTTTTGTGACACAGGTAAAGTTTTGTGACACATGTTAAGTTTTGTGACACAATTCACGTAATGTGTTAAAAAGAGTTCGATATCAAAGTGACATTATGACCGTGAAAATGAGAATCAAGGTCACCATGAATGACTGATATCCGTGCAATTCTTGTTAAGTCTGTTTATTCATCTGTTTGAAGACACTGGTGCAACAGTTCATATGATACTAGGTTAACAAGATTTCGAAAAGTGGTCAAAGTGACTTTAAAATAAGGTCATGGTTGTTGAAATAAATAATCATAAGAGACGGCCTAGGATAAAAGTTGCACATCATGATTTTGTAAACATTTCTACTTTGAACTGCTTTCAGAAATGAAATTATTAAGACACAGTGTGATTGTGTTACCTTCATCTGTATCCGAGCTCATCCTGATGACCGACTCATCAAGGTTTCTGTACCGGTGTATGTGCCCAGCAGCCTATAGGAAGTGGTATCAAGAGCTTTGAAAACACTGAAACATCACTTGGTTTTGTTTGTTTTTCAATTTAAAAAAGCAAGTAAGAGGTAATTGCAAAAGAAAAACGCATTAAATTTTCTTTGAATTAAAGTATGTCTGTGACATGTGTTATGTGTCCCTCAAACCTTCCTTTATCCAAGTACCATATTCCACTGAAAAAAATACCTTTTCATAGTCTTCATTCTGTAAGGCTGTTTGCACCCCGTCTGTGCAGAACTTGAGATCCAAAATGTCCTCCACCCTCTCAATGCTCTCGGTCACTCGACTCTATATACAGAAGATTATGGTTATTTGTACAAATTAATTAAGTTTCATATATTATCTATTTCAATTAATTTATGAACTTAAACACTATTCCTAAATATAACTCTTTTAGTTTTAAATCATGGAAATTTACAAAAGATTTATGACTGCATGTGGCAGTATAGTATAGTACTGTACAGTATAGTATAGTACAATAGAGTAGAGTAGAGTATAGTCTTAGATGCCTAGCAGTTGGAACAATCGATTAAAAAAGTACTTTATCAGACAATAAAGGTATAGTTTTTTCAAGACCTACAAAACACATTGGAGAAGAGCAAACTTTATTTCTCAAGTATAGCATAGCATAGCATATGTAATAATAACTCTTTATTGTCCTCATTAGATAGTAAATTCAGAAATTCTATGTTCTATTCTATGTTAAGGCACCCAGCAGCCAGAGAGCAGCGCCAGTTAAAGTTAATGTTCAATCCTTATAATGCTGAGCCTCAAGCAAAGAATCGAAATCTACCGTCTTGTAACGTCTTTTGGTATGACACGGCCCAGTATCAAACCCAGACCTCCCGGGCGATAAGCGGACCCTGTACTAACCGAGCTACATCCCCAGTGTATGTAAGTATAGTGTAGTATTGTATAGTCACTGTAGTATAGTGTAGTATTGCATAGCTTAGCTTGGCAAAGAAATGTAGAGAACTTTTTATTTCTCTTCTAAAGATATAGTTTATTCACCTTTGCGAGGTCAAATTTCCAAGCTTAGCTTGCCAAAGCAATGTAAAGAACTTTTTATTTCTCTTCTAAAAATATAGTTTATTCACCTTTGCGAGGTCAAGTTTCCTGACTTTGCTGCTGACGTTTTCTGCCAGGGCGGAGGTGAAGGACACCATACTTGTTAGCTGCATGGAGTCTGTTTTAAGTATCTGCAGGTTTGGACTGAAAGAAATATGACTCTTTAAAATATCTGAGGTAAATGATGACCTAAAGGTAATCCATTCTGTCAGTGTCTGGTGACATTTTGAAAAACTTGTATTATATCTCATTCATGACCAACTAGTGTAACCATAAAAGAACTCAAATTTTTAGTAACATTTTTAAGAAATTTGACTAGGTTTATGCCTACACAGGAAACAGCATTTGTAGGGGTAAAAATTCAACTTAAACAATTAGTAGCTATTCTGACTCATGCATTTCTGATAGGAATTTTAAAAACAACTTCATGATCATTATCAACATTGAATTTTAATGTAGTCTTGTAGACAACAAGTTTTGATGAGTTATGCTCTGTGTGATTTACTTCCAAAGACAGTGTGAATCTTTTCACTACAAATTCTTTCCAAATTTCAGCACACTGGTCAATTTGGATTTGTAAAATAACATAATGTAAGTGAACTTAAAAAATAAATTAATCTTAATTAAATATGCTACTTACAGTACTTTTTGCAGACCAACCATTTTACTCTCCAATCTTCCTTGGTGATCAAGCAGCCCTTTGAGTTCATCATCAACACCAACCTGAATGAATAAAACATTTGATGTTGATAAAAGAAAACATGTGCAATGTCATTCTTGTGAAATGACATATAAGGTTTAACAGAACTAAACTACTTTTATGATGGCTTGAAGTTATAATATTCAAATTTTTTTAAAAAGGTCAAAAAATTGCAAAATTACTTCCTACTAAGCAGAAATACTCACTCTATTGGAAGCTAACACTGTCGACAGTTTTTTAAAAGTTTCAAAATGAATTGTCATTGAAAAATGTGTCTTGCTGATGGCCTCGAAGATGATTTCATCATTAAACCGACCGTCTTACTCGAAATCAAAGGCATGTAACTGCGTGAACATTGTGTTGTGGAAGTGTACACACTATACACAGGTGTATTGCCATGAAAATGTATAAGTAGTTTTGAAAAAATTTATGTTCCAACGTTGACAGTGTTGGAATTACACGGAGAAATTATCACATTTGATAAAGATGCCATAATAGCTGATACAAGAGGAGTGACAGGTTTGCAAACAGTAAAATAAGTCAGTAGTGTTGTTGAAAAACAACATATTCTGTTCTGCACTATCCCTATATGTTGTTATTGTTTTAATTTTTTTTCGATGCATATTAAGATTATTCCACAATCATTTTGACAAAAATATAACTGTTTACCTCTTCTTTACATAAATCATCAAATGCCTTCTGAATAGCGTCAATATCTGTCAAATTTTCAACCGTATCCAACGACGTCGAGGACGTGGCATCGCCCATGGACGTCGCCATTTTAACCTAGTGATAATGCTTGTCTTACAACTTATCTGAAGAATCGCAAAATCTAATCTTCTTGGATAAATAAAACCCCATTGATTTATATTATTACATAAATTTGATACAAAATTAACAAAATGAATAATGAAAAATATTATCAATCGAAAGATAAAAATGTAACAGATAAAAAAGTTATTAATGTTGATACAATGCACATTTGTTTACAAGAAAGTACAACGGACGCCAAGGTGGAGAATTATGGGAACCGGAAGCAGTGCGACGATTTGAAAATGTCGACGCCGGCTCGATAGAATACCATGCAGAATCTGCAATCATCTCGTAGTCATAGTTAATGACATTATGTTTCAAGTGCTATTTGGCATTTCTAGGGTTTAATCCCTGAAAATATAACAATATTATTTGGGTCACCGACCTGAAGTCGATTATTTTAGACTCATTGTTTTTGTGCCATTAGGACAATCTGAATACCTCACGACAAAGAGTAATAGGTGCGGTATACATTATGTCACAAATTATCATTACCTGAAGATAAATAAAAATATTATTTAAATATCAATTGCATCGTAATCTGGAAGAGTACATCGTAATCAAATCATTAATTCTGAATACGCATTGTCATGATAATTTAAGGCTGAAATAGGCCTATCTGGGATGTTTACAAACATTTATACTGAATGTAGGAGTTAAATTGATTTGACATTTGTTTGAAGCTTATAATAGGACCTAGATATGGAAGAAATATGTAGAATTTCGTCCACAAATTCTTTCGAAGCAAATCTACATTTAAAAATTCTATCATTACTGTTCCCTTATAAGAGTAAGAAAGTATAAAAATTGTTGTTTATCACACATGTTAAATGATAATATGCAAATCTTCTCTACTTTCAGATCACAACCATGTTTCTGTACAACCTAACGTTACAGAGATCTTCTGGGATCAGTTTCGCAATTCATGGAAACTTCTCTGGATCCAGACTTCAGGAAGTTATTGCTGCCCGTGGCAAAACAATTGAACTTCTTCGTCATGACCCAAACACTGGAAAGATTTACCCAGTCTTATCTGTGGAGGTTTTTGGAGTTATTAGAGCTATCATGCCATTCAGGCTTACTGGGGGAACAAAAGGTACATAAGGCAATTATTAGGTCATTGCAATTTGCAACAATAGTGAATATAATATCATAATATTTTTGATAGTACCTTATCCAATTTGAAAATTTTGTCACAAATACATTTGGTACCTTTGAACCAGACAGTGTTTAGATCTTGTGTAAACAAATACTATGTAAGATTTGATTTTAGACATTTCATTATTACATTATAAACATGGTTATAACTTTAAATTTGTAGAGCATGTGTTGTTACAGTCAAAGTGATACTCTTTCAGTTTTAATTGAACCCAGATTTGTTTTACATAATCCTCAATGAGCTTGCTGGTAATTCAAGTGACTTGTTTCATGTGAATGGTATGACTTCATCCTTTCGTGTCTACTATAAATGACTCTTCCTAGTCATCTGGAACATTTATGTGTTAATGTGAAATATATTAAGTAATAGAAAAATAATGTTTTATATTTTGTTCTTTCAGATTACATAGTGGTTGGGTCTGATTCTGGCAGAATAGTCATATTGGAATATATTCCTTCAAAAAATATATTTGAAAGGGTAAGATATACATTCTTTGGTTCAGGTTTTTATGCCTTTAGATTTTGTATGGTTATCGAAGTAACTTAATTTTTGTTCTTTTAAAGAAAATAGAGGAATATGTTTATGATGACACAATTTGATTCTAAAGTTAGCTTGTTTGCGGTCTTCATAGGTCCATCAGGAAACGTTTGGAAAGAGCGGATGTCGAAGGATAGTTCCAGGTCAATATCTCGCTGTTGACCCAAAGGGTCGTGCTGTCATGGTCGGTAAGTATGCTGCCACTCGCATCATTTACTTTCCATAATTTTATTTTAATCCTTTGATTGTAAAGAGAATAGAACCTGGAAACATTCTTAAGATGTTTTCACAGTTTGTTGAGTCACATACTGCTTCATATCAAAATCTATCCCCTATTTCCTCCTATCAATATCCCTTTATGAAAAAGAAATATAAAGAGAATTTGAAATTTCCAATAATGTTTGAAGCTGATTTGTTTACTTGCTGGTTATTAGTCTTGCAGGATATAGAAGTGAATGTTCTTTTTGTGAGCACATTCACATCATTGAAAATTCATATCTTGTTTATCATGTAACTGCTTATTGTTAAGAAATAAGGGTTGTATTCCAGTTGGACTAAATACATTAAAACAGAAGGTGATTCCTAAATATCATGATCATTCTGTTTGCAGGTGCTATAGAGAAGCAGAAGCTGGTATATATCTTGAACAGAGACGCCCAGGCTCGACTGACAATCTCTTCGCCTCTCGAGGCTCACAAGTCAAACACATTGGTCTACCACATGGTTGGTGTCGATGTGGGCTTCGAAAACCCAACGTTTGCCTGTCTGGAAATAGACTATGAGGTACAGTTATATAAATCTTTTGGGATGCATGTTATACATGTTTAATATCTTCCCTAATATTCATGTTACACCATATTTTATGGATGAAATATTTTTTAAGCTCTTACAAATTCTGCGAGTGATAAAATGGGATTAAGTGGGATTCAATTTGGTGTCATAGTTTATTGTAAATAAATGACGGATTACCCATCATTTACAAGATCCTGCAGAAGCTGGAAGGTGATATATTAACAGTCAACTCTAAGCTATTGCTGGTCTTCTGCCTTTGAAAAACTGCATTAAGAGAATTAAAATCATTTAAGAAAACTATTACATAACGATTTTGCATTAAAATCTAGTCATTGAAGAGAATGGTCTATTGCAGGAATCGGACAATGACCACACAGGGGAAGCAGCACAGAGAACGCAGCAGTTGCTGACATACTATGAATTGGATCTTGGTCTCAACCATGTTGTCAGAAAATACTCCGAACAGCTTGAGGAACATGCTAACTTTCTCATATCAGGTTTGTGTGAAGCAATGAATTACAGTGTCTCAAATAAGATCACAGACATGATGTTTCTCCGTGTTTCACCTGAATAAGTTGATTACAATTTGAGTCCTGATCTGTGATGAAGGAAAGATTCTTGTTTATGAAATGTGCTTTGGGCCCAAAAAAACAATTAAAAATTTACATTTTGACTACAACGTATTACTGTAAGCATGTAAAAAATTCAAATCAATAAAGATACTTATTGCATGAGTAAGGGTTTTTTCTATACCAGCAAAAGGTTTGAGACCAATATTATGAGAAGCTAAAAAAAACCTCTGAAGTATGTGATATGCTTTTTGTCCACTACTGTACAGAGGAAAGAAGGACTAATTATGGTAACAGTGAGTGTGTGGAAGTCCATAGTCTTGCTAATGTGATATGTTTTTCTATTACATCATTTTGAAAGATATTCATTGAATATTTCAGTGCCAGGAGGCAACGATGGACCCAGTGGTGTTCTCATCTGCTCTGAGAATTACGTTACTTACAAGAATATTGGGGACCAGCCTGATATCAGGTGTCCTATTCCAAGGAGAAGGGTGGGTTTGATTCGTTTATTCTTTCCATAGCCAATCCTATTTCACGTCCCCATTTATTTGGTAACCTCTCTTCAAGGCTAATCGAAATGTGACTTAGTCGATCTGGGATCTGTCATAATTATGGAAATAACATGGTGATTGGATTAAAATTATATCTTAATCATACATTTTATGATAGATAATCTTTTTTAAAAAATACCATCTTAACTTTGGGTAAACCAGTACACATAATGCATTTATCATTTATGTTTTTGTGTTAGTGTTGACATCTTTCATAGTAGAAATGTGATGAAAGAAGATAGATCAGTAACTAACTAAAAGAATTTTCAAATTCAACTTCCATATTACCTGTTATGAATTCTGCAAGTAATCAATACCGGTTTCTTTTGCCCGTTTCTTCTATGTGCATGTAAAGATCATGAATTATTGCTTCACAGTATGATCTAGATGACCCAGAGCGCGGTATGATCTTCGTGTGCAGCGCCACCCACAAGACAAAGTCCATGTTCTTCTTCCTGGCCCAAACTGAGCAAGGAGACATCTTTAAGATCACTCTCGAAACTGACGAAGACATGGTGAGTAAAAACATTTATTCTCTATGCCATTTTCAAATAATTTTTAATTTTGGTCAAACTGAGGTTACTTGGAACTTGCGTAGATTCTGTTTGGAGAAAATGCCTTGCTACTATTGTTATGGCTCCATTGTTCCATTGTTTTAGCAAATGCTTACAGGTTAATCTGTGCAAAGAAAAAAGGGTTCTGCAGATTTCTTTTGCAATCTTACTAGTTTCAGAATTGTTTTAAAGGACTTATTAGGATCTAAATAACAAATTTCAACACCCAATTTAGTTAAAATGACGTTGCTTTTGAGCATTGGCACCAAAAAATAAATTTATTTATTAATTTTCATTCTTGCCTAATAGTAACAATCACAGAAATGATGTTTCTCCGTGTTTCACCTGAACTAATTGATTACAATATTGAGCTCTGATCTGTGATGGTAGAAGATGCCAATGTGTGAAATGTCCTTTTGTCTAAAAAAAAATTCTCCAATCTTTTAACTTATGTAATGCTTTGCTTCAGGTGACAGAAATCAGATTAAAATATTTCGACACAGTTCCTGTCGCTGTCAGCATGTGTGTTCTCAAGTCAGGATTCCTCTTCCTTGCATCCGAGTTCGGCAATCAGTGAGTTGATCATTTTGCTCTTTACAAAACATAATATGATGCCAGATTATATATATAATATATATATTGATGAAACTGAGTAACATTCACTTCAAACTTTGTAGCTCCTTTAGATAAGTCCATGTGTAAATGTCAAACCCTATTCCTTGAAATACCAAATCTCATGTTTTCGGCAAGCGTCATAAAAAGTATTATTTTCTATTTGATGATAAAAATTCACAGGATTGTTGGTGAATTGTTATACTAAATATCTTAACCCTTCCGTTGCTGAATATTATTTTGACCAGTTTTGCCCCCGTGGCTGAATTTTCCAGCACTCGCCTCGCTACGGTAATAACGCAATTAGCCCCTGTGGCCGAATTTTCCAGCGCCGCCAGATGCGACCGTTTTTACAACATATGGCGTGTTTACATGGCGGAATACGGACGTTATCGTCGTTTTATACAAAGCTAGTCGGCGAATCCCGTGTTATAAATGGATGATACTTACTTGACACTTTGAATGAAATTTCTATCACCCCTGGAACGGTTTCTACAACCGAAGTAAACTTGTTTTCAATTCGGGCGCCATAACTCAATAAATTCCAAGAGCGCATGCGCGAAATCAAAACGAAACTAAAGATGAATTGTTCCTTTTCACATCGATATAAAAATTATTTTTATAATATGTCTGGAACGAATTTTACTAAATTTTAAAAATTGTCTTCATTTCAAACATTATAAAATCATTTAATCACTGAGTGCACACATGCAAATTATATACGGAATTGAAGCTAATTTCTTGCTCTATATTTCACGATAAATTTTATTACGATACGCCATCCTAAACGAAAGATATAAATAACGAAAGCAGGGTAGTGATAAATCCCGATAACGTTCTGACCCCCACAGTAATATTACTAAGCTAGTAGCCCCGGGCAAACGCACGCGCTCAGCGCGTGCAGGCGGGGTATCCCCGCTGAAAAATACACTCACACTTAACAGAAATTGTCTTTATTTCCAATTTTATAATTCAAGTTATTCGCTTTGTATACATGCAAATTATATATGGAATTGAAGGCAATTTATTCTTCTTTACGAAAAAATAAATCATAACAATCTTTTGCACTGTAATTAGAAGTTATTACCAACGTAACGTGGGTATAGCTAGTGAATAAAGTCTTTGATAATCGCCTTACCGCGACATTTGTCGCATAATTTCCACACGTTTTATTTTGATGCAAATATGGGCAAATTACACATGAAAATGAAGGTATTTATTTCCTCTTTACGTTGATATGAAAATGATAAATATGTACCGCTTGGTTTGGAATATATATAGTTTGCAAAGATTGTACCCTCAGGTATTTGAAAACAGATTTTGATAATTGCGACATCACTTACCGCTCCTTTATTGTTTCATTGTAATTTGCAAATTTTACATAGAATTGAAGACGATCCTTTTCTCTTTATTGTGATTTAAAAATGTTGATAATGCGCTCTGCCGTTAAATGGATAGGAAGTGTAAAAAGCAGTTGAAAAAATCGCTTCTCGGTTAACAAGATGTGAATAGAGAAATTGCCTGTTTGCGCAATGCTCGTCGGGTCTTTACTGATTTTCGTTTACATATAAATTTTATATGGAAATAAAGATCATCCTTTTCTCTATATTTTGATATATGAAATTTCAAAATGTCCCGAGAACTTTGTGATATAAAGTGCGAGAAAATGGTAAAAATACAAAGAATAAAGAAAAGTCGCAATTTTGCGGCACTTGCTGTATCTTTATTTTATATACTGCATATAACTTTTTTACATCAAATCGAAGACAATTATTTCCTCTTTATCACGAGGTAATCAATTTCAAAATACGCCTAGCTGTTGAGAAGATATAAACGAAATAAAGGCACATGTCAAAATCGCCGTTCTGTTTACATGATTTGAATAGAGAAATTAGCTTTTTGTGCGGCGCTTGCTGTGTCTTTATTTATTTTTGCGCATGTACAAATTTTACATGGAATGAAAGACAATCTTTCTCTCTATCTTATAATATAAAAATTGTCAAAATAAGTTGACCACATCATGTGAAGATTGGTGTGACAAAATGGTGTAAAACTAAAAATATGTAAAAATCACCTTTTTTGCGGCACATGCTGTATCTTCATTTCAGGTGGCGTAGTTATGTATTTTATATTGAATTGAAGACAATTTTCTGCTCTTTCAAAAGATCCAACCGGTATTGTAATACGCCCAAGGGTTCAGAGCATAGGGCGTGCGATAGGAAGGCGTGCATAGGGTCAAAATGCACGCGTCTCAGTAAACGATAGCATGCGCGGGTCGGTAAGCTCGTGCGAGAGGGTAGAAAGTGCCCACAGGCTATTAGCACGTGCGGCGGGGAGTGGGGAAAAATTGAGTGATTTTAACGTTTATTTTCGGTACGATAAACATTATCAATACTATCATAACTTTCGGAGCATGTTCGCGCATTATTTAGAACACCAACGAAACAAAACACGGTTGCTTAGCGACAGCCGGAACGAAAATACAAGCGTTGAACTGAGACTACTGCTAGGCAATAAATTTCCGGGCCCCGCTACCGAGACCCGCGGTCATAATTAGTTAGCGTGAGAAAAATAGAGTGTGCTACTCGCATCCCGCTAAGGGGACTTGCGGGCAAAGCTAATTTCATCCCGGAATATTCCGGGACCCGCAACTTAAGGGTTAATGTGATTAAAGGGAGCAAGACCTAGTGTAAACAAAACATCTGTTTTTTAGCCACTTGTACCAGATTGCACACTTGGGAGACGATGACGGAGAGCCATATTTCAGCAGTGCTATGCCCCTGGAGGAGGGAGAGACCTTCCTCTTTCCTCCTCGCATCCTCAAGAACCTGGTGCTTGTTGACGAGATTGATAGCCTCTCGCCCATCATGACATGTCAGGTAATGCTTGTTTAGTTGGATCAACGTCATTCAAACTTAAAATTTCAAGGACTGCTATGGTACCAATATAACTACGCTGTCAGTGCCTCAAATAATGCCAAAGCGGTGCTAAACTACAATAGCTCGTTCACGATTGCCTATATGACACTTTGCAGTGAGGTTTTTATAAAAGAGGTATCATGAGATGTCAAATAAAGACTTTTCAATCAAGATTGATTGATTGGAAATAGTCTTTTTTTTGACATCTCATGCTACCTCTAGGCAATTTTATTGGCTGACCATGAACTTTGACATTGCCTTGATTTATACTTAAATTATTCATTGAACATGGATGTAATGATTTTCTATCTAAACCTGTTTTAATTCATAAGTTTCTTTTCAAAGTCATACTGATCATAATCATTGATTTTAACAAATGGTAATGTAAAAAAATATAATACGATTGATCAATAAGTTAACTATAAAACAAATTAAGCTGGAAGTTTTGATTACAACATTGAACACTAATTTTAGTTAATGGATTACATAAACAAAAAAATCCCCCCCCAAAATGTCATTGATTGTGAAAGCTTTTAATTGATACTTTAATAAAAGATTGAATAAAATACATCTTCAACTTGTTCAGATTGCTGACCTGGCTAACGAGGACACGCCACAGCTGTACACTCTTTGTGGGCGGGGTCCCAGATCCACACTCAGGATCCTTCGCCACGGTCTTGAGGTATGCACACTGACATTTATATATATTATCATGGATTACTTCTCTGAAAACAATGATCAAATGTTTAGATATGTCAATAGTGAACTATTGAAGATATTAGTTGTAAAACTGAACTACTGTTTTCAGTATGAAGCTGTATTCTATTATTATAACTGAAAATAATTGTTTTTTTCTAATTGAAAATAATGATGATTTAGTGTTTGTTAACAGCTTTGTACAATAAAGGCCCTCTGATTGCAATTGTAGAGATAGCATTTCTAAGTTTTTGTCCCACATGAAGAGTGAACTGTATGTATCAGGTGTCTGAGATGGCTGTGTCGGAACTGCCAGGTAACCCGAATGCCGTGTGGACAGTGAAGAAGAGAACAGATGGTGAGAAACTTTCCTTATGGTCAACTTCATTTTTTTCTGAGTATTTCCTCTTGGAGCAATTTGTCCACTGAGCTTTACTCTGTCAGATTGTCATGGGCTAATATAAGCTTTTCTGTAATCACTTGTTAGCCGGCAATGATTCGCTAGTTCCAGCCGATGCTCGCAGGTTTCACCATATTGCATAACCGCAATGGTGTTGCGGGCTTTCTCCATGCAATAATGTAGCAACCTTGATATAAGTGAAATTCTTGAATGCGGCGTTAAACCCCAAATCACCCCACCTCTTAGCATGCAGCTGAAACTGATAGTAATTTCAGGAATATCCTTCAGGTTGTCTCTCTCATAAGAGTTAAAAGGTTGCTGCACCTAGGAAGCCAGCAAGACTTGAACTAGCCAGTGATGGAGACAGACACAGTCTATGCTTGCACGTCCAGGGGCTCTTTAACAAAGCATTTAGTGTAAACAAGCGCTTTAACATCTTCTACAACACTGAATGCAATTGCTTGATGTCTTTAGTAATGGTATCACTGGTAGGAAGCCATGGAACCAATGTTAAAATCCATAACCATGTTTGAAGTGCGATATGGCTGGTATCGACCTAGTTCAATTTGCGGAATCCTCAGAAAAAGATGAAGTTTATGTCGGAATAATTAAATTTTGGATTTGTTTGATACCTATGCATGAGTTAACGTAAGAATGGTCATTTGAATTGATTTCAAATATTTATTCAAGAGTTTGTCATGCAACAATTTTATCAAGTAAAATGTTTCGGTATAAAAGTTGTCCTCTTTTCAAATATAATGTAAACATCAAATGTACAATATGTTTGACTTTGGCAGCTGAGTTTTCCGATCAAATACTTACAATATAGGCTGGTGGTATGGTTTACAATCCAACCCCAGGCCTATGCTTTTTATTTCAGGGGCAGACAACTGAGGGCCACTTCCTGTGTGAGATGGTAATCCCAAGGCAGACCAACTCCAGTGTTATCTGCGATCTTTGATCAACGAAATAAAGAAAATAAATGAATTACACAAACAGAAATAGATCAAAAGCTATGTTAATTAAGAGCTACCAGTATCAAAGCCATTTGTCCTTGGTTGGAATAAATATCTTAACGTAATGATTTCAAAATTCTCGCATTCTTCTTTTCTCTTTGGGTCTTGAGTGACCTTGTGGAGGTTTGAGAATTAGCCAAGCCTCGGTTTATGTACTTTCAGATGAGTTTGACGCGTACATTATCGTGTCCTTCGTGAACGCCACACTGGTATTGTCTATTGGTGAGACAGTTGAGGAAGTGACAGACTCTGGCTTCTTGGGAACAACGCCTACAATCTCCTGCTCACAGCTTGGAGATGACGCCCTTGTTCAGGTGGGGACAAATCTGCAATTCTTCTGGGAGCCTTGTACTCAGGCAGACATTGTTTGACCAGAGACTTGGTCTAATCCCAGATGCTAGTGTCTCAAGCAGAATAAGAATGCTTTGATCAAGTCTGCATGATCTGAGAAATTACAGAGTTTCTAATCTAGAACTGTTGACAAGGATCTTTTATTTCAATAGTTTTTAAGATTTTTGTCTTACTACATTCTTTATTAAAAAAATGTGACTTCATGATGATGGTTCACAAAGGAAATTGATTTTAAACAAGTAATGAGGTGAATCAAATTTTGACACAGGTTTTTCTTTTAAAGTCAAGAAATTTTAATCCTTGATTGAAATATTTGACTTCAGATCTACCCTGATGGTATCCGTCACATCCGTGCAGACAAGCGTGTGAATGAATGGAAAACACCCGGCAAGAAGAACATTGTCAAGTGTGCAGTGAACCAGAGACAAGTTGTCATAGCCCTTACTGGGGGGGAACTTGTCTACTTTGAAATGGACCCAGTATGTATCATTTTGTTGAAGTTTAGTTAAAATTAGTAGGTAAAATTTTCACAGAAATGATGGTTCTCCGTGTTTCACCTGAATCTTTTGATTACAATTTTGAGCTCTGATCTGTGAAAAACAAAAGTGTTTGGTATGTAGTGTTTGTAAAATACTTAAGGCATGTACTCCTTTTAGAAAGAAATCTTTGTCCTCAAAGCCAAAATAAGTTCAAAATGAACAAAGGTAAGTTAAAGAAAAACAAGTGTTTAAGTCTTAGATTTATCCGTATGTGAATGCATCTTTATGTCAAAAAACAAACAGGTGATCTATTAACGTAAATGATTACTGCCATTTAATACTTAATAAGAAAATCCCAAAGATATGGATTTCTGAATTTGGAATTTGTGGTTGGACAAATTTTGACATCAAAGTGTGCTGCTTTTTTTTAACGCTGTAGTATAACGATCAATCAAACTTGTTCAAAGGGAGGTAAGTCTAGCTGACAAGAGAAGAATTTCTTAATTGCCTGCCTTTTTAAAAAGAAGAGAAGAAACTAAATTCATTAAAAACTATTTTAAACATTAAAATATCTCTTTGACCATAATTGAATCCACCTTGGCACCCCTGAAAGATCATCACTCATGTGCATGTCAAATATACATGTAATCTTATTACTAGGTCATGAATGCTGGTTTGATGTTCACAGAAATGATGTTTCTCCGTGTTTCACCTGATAAGTTGATTACAATTTGAGCTCTGATCTGTGCATAAAATATATTTTTGTGAAGTGGAAAAAATTATCCAAAACATCAGAGATTTGCAAAAGTAATACCATTTACATATATTTTCTTTTCCTATGCATACCTTTATTCACACCAAGTATTTCAACATTTATGCACCACAGCTGTCAAAGCCTAACAAGTTCTTAGATAGAAATGGATGTTCTACCAATGTTTAAATCAATAACGCTTATCCTCGCTTATTCAGACGGGTCAGCTGAATGAGTACACAGAGAGGAAGGAGATGTCGACCGATGTTGTGTGCATGGCTCTTGGTCGTGTACCAGAGGGTGAACAGAGGTGTCGCTTCCTTGCTGTTGGGCTTGCAGACAACACAGTCAGAATTATCTCCCTTGATCCAGTGGTGAGCATACATTTTATTGTATTTATTAATTATAGTGAAGTCAAATAGGTCATTACATTGACTTTAAAGAAGATTTACTGGCACTGTTTTTTCTCAAAAGGAAACATTGATTTTTTAGATCCATCTGAAGCTTACAAAACGGAGACAAGTAAAATCTAGAAAGAGAACACAATTAGTTTTTGCAAAAATTTAGATTATTTATTATTGGCATTAAATGTTAGGTTCAATGATTTTTGAATTTGTTAACTGCTGGATAACTTTTCAAAAAGAATATCATTCTTTTTGTTCTGATTCATGACAGACATATCTGCACCTAAAACGGTCCATAGAACTGTGTATATCAAGTTTTCTAAATAACCCACCCTCAGCAAAACCAATCAGAAAGGTAGCCCTGGGAATGTTCAGCTGATTCATCCATTATCCTGTCAAACCTATATGCAATACAATACACCAGCCACATGTAAACTAACACCAAAACCTGTTTCAGGACTGTCTGTCTCCACTGAGTATGCAGGCTCTGCCGGCCCCTTCAGAGTCCCTGTGTATCATAGAGATGGGGGGCACTGAGGCCAAAGAGGAGACAGGAGAAACTGGCACAGTCGGGGGACTTTACCTTAACATTGGTCTTCAGGTAGTCTCATTGATTCAATCATGATTCTTTGATTAAACGCACTAGTGCACGCCAATATTTCGTTAATACAACGAATGCACAGATACTGCATATCTCTCGATATTATTCAAGATCCTCACTCAAGTAATCTACCTCGTAAGTTATTTAACGAATATTCACGTATTCAGGTAGTAAAGTTGATTTTTAAAGACCGGAAGTATTTAAGGCCAGACACTGCACCCAAATATGAAAATAATATTTAAATGAATTCAGTTGTTTTAGTATGTTACAATAGGTTTGTTAACATGTATCTAATGATTTTAAAGTATTTTCCAGATAATGCAGTCACTCGTTGCCATGGAAACATCCAAGATGGCCGCCGTATATCTGAAAATAATGAAAACTTAGTGAAAGTTGTTCTCAAAAACTATTTAAGATATTTCAAAAATTCTTTTTCCAAATGATGTCTTACAAGGTGGAGAGTGCAATGACAGAGAGAATTTATCAAAAAATTAAAAATTAAAAAAAAAATCATGTGACCCAAAATTTGGATATTTTTCAACACATTTTTAGGGTGAAAATGTCAAATAAAATTTTTTTGGAAACAAAATCTTAAAAAACCTCTCTGTCATTGCACTCAGCCATTATCAATCTATCATCATGCCAATTTTCAACCAGTTCTGCCATATAATAACCAAGATCTATGCGCACTAAGATTGATAAAACTCATTTTTCAGAAATTTCAAAAAACAAAATCAATTAGTTTTTCATGTTGTTCTCACTTATTTAACCAAATTAAAACTATCTTTTAAACTCAGAATTACACTTGCTATATAATTACATGATAAATAAACACCAAACATCAGTTGAAATTGAAAAATAAAAAAATTATTGAGATAATCAGTTATGGTGCATTGCACGCTAAAGCAATTGAGCTATTAAAAAATCTGTGATTCTCTTATATCAAACAATATCAATAAAATGATTGAGCTAAATTATCATTTCACATCTAATAACACCAATCTAAAAACCTTTTCCCCAACATTATTATATATATATATATATATACAGTTATTCTAGTCCAATAAAACGAGGAGACATTCAACTGAACTAATCCTTCGAAGATAAAGTGATAGTCAAAGCAAGCATGTCTTACAGTGAAGCAAGTCAAGTCAAGCAAATCCTACCATCAAGCATGAAACTGGGTATTTATTCTGTTGCAATTGACAAGCAAATAAAAATGTACATATCATAATAAAGAAAGAGATTTTATGAGATTCCTAATACCAACACAAATATGTGAGTATGTTTCTTGGAGGACTTGCACATAATTGTCCAAAATAGCTTGTGAAAAATAAATCCTGATTATGTTTTATACTTAACATGAACACCCAGAAACAATAACAATAAAACTGTTTCAATAAAGCTAAACACAAGCCTGATTTCTGAATTTAAAAAAAATATATATATATATATCATTCACATGAAAGGTATTATCCTTGGATTGATTATCAGACTTTGGTGAAATGTATTTTTTCTCATACCAAATAATTTTATTTCGTAAATGTCAACTCAAGTTTGAAAATAAAATTCATAGAGATTAAAATTGTAACTTTCTTCATATGACAGACAACAATTTTGACAATATTTAGGACACTCCAAATCTTGAATAAGAATGCATTTATTTTGTGCTTGATTATGAATTTTACTGACACGTTATTGACATTTCCAAATTGTTAATTATCTTTAAATTCTAAGAAAATATTTTCTAAATTTTATGGCAGTCGAGAATTTTGTGTAAATAGCAAATGTTTACCTGAAAGATTGCTTTCCAATCGCGATCCTCCGCTCCCGTCATCAGTACTGTTACACGTAGTCGTAAAGTCGATTCGTCATCGGCGTGAGTTTATAATTACTTTTCAACTTTGCTGTCGTTCTTTGACACGCCCTATACCCAGTGTTCATAACAAAAGGATTTCTAGAAATATAATCGTCCCTCGTTTTAAGTTTCAATAATAACTTTCATTGAACAACACAATAAAATTGTATTTAATTCTCTCTCAAATTCATATGCGACCTCCATCTTGTATACTTGCCGGAAAACGGCGAAGTTGCCGTAACTAGGCCGAATGGTGCATTATGGGAGAAAAGTTACTAAATATAGCTTTCGCGGAAACTCGCGACTATTGCATTTCGGGTAAATTATCCTTATAAGGAAGAAATCGTTAACTTGACCCGTTGTAAATTAGCGGGAAATCCCATATATGGTATATCTATAAATAGCTGTTTTTGACTAGTTTGATAGCAGCGAAGATACGCTTTCAAACGATGTATAACATCGGCGGCTCGACTGCGGGAATATGTACGTTGCTATGGTTCAAACTCGCGCATTTTTCGAACATATATCGAGCAAAAATTTGAAACAAGACATATAATCAATCTTTATTGACGTTTTTATCGCATAAAATGACAAAATATCAACAAAATACACATAGCATCATGAAATACATGTTTTCAACGTGTCAAAAAAACAAAAATCTCAATTTTGATTGAGTGAAGGAAATATGACAAAAATAGGGTGCCGTGTCTGGCCTTAATGTTTCGTTACAATAAATCCGCGTGAACTACGATATCGGAAATATTAAGATTTTGCTTATAACCAAAAAAGCGGAAACGGCAGCCGCTTTGGTCAATCTAATAGCAATGCTAATACTGTGTTATTAAATCGGTTTATTTACAACATTGCTTTCATAAAACATTATTCATTCTTTGGTCTCAGTTCAGAGTTTAGGTAAATTCAACAGCTGCACATGATACTAGTTCAGCCACGTTCAACTGTCTATAAGATATCTGTTTTGTGCACAGCTAACCTTTGATTTTGTCTATGTCCAAGCCGACAGCGGCTGTCAAAATTTTTTCATTGTTGATTGCAGGTCAATTGTAAAGAATTTTAAGTATTTCATTGCATCGATAGAAAGGTTAAGTGAATGCATAAGTCCTCATAAACCTTAAAATAACCAATTTAAACCGTAAAAGCGTGCACTAGTGCCTTTAAGGTTTTGAAATATCAATATCTGAAATTTGTCTTCTAATTTCGTGAATATCAGTTCAATAGAAAATGCTATCACGTTTTTAAACATGTGTCAATTGCATTAGCCACAGGTGGTTATAATCTTTTTATAAGATTTTTGTCATTTCGTTTTTACTTCACCCTGTTAATAACCAAAATATCGCCAAATGGATTCTTGTCAACGTACTCACTTATTGCACACTAATCGTTCAAATATTTCAACTGATATCTATCAATGTATCTTGATGTATAATGAAAATATTGAATAGAGTTCTGCCTTTAGTTGTTGTAATAATTGAATTTCTTTTGCAACCAAAAATGATGTTTAAAAACCAGTCAATGCACATCTCAGTTTTGACAAGCGTCTCTTCATTCTGTGTCCTACCTACAACTAATTTGTCATCCTTATGTATTGAAGATTTATTGAGTCACTGAGTATGTCTATTTCAGAATGGTGTGTTGCTTAGAACGGTGTTAGACACTGTGACTGGGGACCTCTCGGACACTAGAACTCGGTACTTGGGGTCGAGAGCTGTCAAACTATTCAGAATCTCCATGCAGGGAGCAGAAGCTGTGAGTCCAAATTGGATAAATATACACCTGTCTTCAGAGAATTTGCAGATTAGTAATGAATGATAAGTTAAAAGTTTATATAGCTTAGCATTTTTTCAAAATCTTTGTATAACTTAAAAATATTGTACAACTGGATAGATTTGGTTTTAAGTACAGATATCAAATGTAACAATTTAATTTTAACTTCTTTAGAGATAAAGTAGGACAGCAATTTGAAATACTTATACAAAATACTACTAACATGATTGCTATGTTATTGACAATGAATTAAAGTAAACTGATTATTTTCTCCCAACAGGTGCTTGCTATGTCAAGTAGGACGTGGCTGAGTTACACGTACCAGAGCAGGTTTCATCTGACCCCGTTGTCGTACGAGACTCTGGAATACGCTTCTGGCTTTGCTTCTGAACAGTGTCCTGAGGGCATTGTAGCCATCTCCACCAACACACTCAGGTATATACTTGTGTGCTAACTGGAGAAATTGAAATTGTTTTATTTGGATATACATCACATTTAGCTTGTGAAAGAGTTCAACATCATTGAATTTGTACCTGCAACAAGAAATACTCTTGGTTGAACTGTTTTCAAGGTTCAAACGTACGCGCAGTGCTGGCTTTGTTGCCTGACCCTGTCAGTGTAAGTTTGTATTGTTAAAGTTGCTCAACTTGAAAAAGGACAAAAATTGTACTATTGATGACTTTGTGATCCCCAAAATCACAATTTTTTTGTATTTGTTGCTAACAACGTATTTTAAATAACTGAATACTAGCTGATTTAACAGAAATGAAGATGTCAATTGATAAGTTATTACAATTTTATTGTCAACATACTGACATCAGTTGTTATGTTGTTGTTTGTATAAGTGGTATTAGAGAAATAGGCGGGAGGACTTGTCAAGTCAGTGTGTTGAGAATATTGTGTACCTGCAGGATTCTGGCGCTGGAGAAACTAGGAGCAGTGTTCAACCAGGTGTCATGGCCGCTTCAGTACACGCCTCGAAAGTTTGTCATCCACCAGGAGTCGAGCAACCTGATCATGCTTGAGACAGACCACAACGCCTTCACAGAGGATACCAAGAGACATCGTAAACAGCAGATGGCAGAGGTAGGGAAATGATCATTGAAATTGGAGACAATGCATTACAATGAAGGTTAAGCTTGGCACTGTGTTGCATCTGAATATTATCAAATTGGCTCATGTCAGGTGCTTTGAAGATTTTAGTGAAGCAACAGTGTGGGAATGTTTCCTTAACTTTTGAGAAGGCTCCTGCTGCTCAGAAGAGGTCAACATACTGTTGTCATTTTCATGCCAATTAACGGTGAACTGGAACCTATTTTCAGACAGTATACTGAATAATGAAACCATATGTGCATATTTTAAATTCTATAAGATGTGCTAGGTACTTCATAGTTGGACAAAGGTACCCTATTCTTTATTATAGAAATGTCTGGCTGTTTAATGCTGAACCTGAAATCTGAAGTGTAGCTACCAAAACCTCGCAATTCTAGTGAAACAACGCAGCAGAATACTTATTGAATAAGATTTGTTTATGTTAAAAAACTTCTGCAATTTCTACTGTAGGAAATGATAGAAGCTGCGAGGGAAGAGGAGCAGGAGATAGCAGCGGAGATGGCAGCAGCATTCCTAAACGAGGAGAAACCAGAACAGGTGTTCGGAGCTCCTAAAGCTGGGATGGGCATGTGGGCATCGGTCATCAGGGTCATGAACCCCATCAGTGGGGACACACTCGACAAAGTTTCTCTAGAGCAGAATGAGTCTGCACACAGGTAGGCAATCCATCTGGCTTGTTATTGAATATAATAAATACCCAATTTCCTTATACAATTTGGGTAATAGCTAGTGTTATTCAACCTGTAAAATATGTTTAAAGAAGATTGTTGCACTACTTGTGAATTAAGTTGAACATCAGGTTACTTCTACAAGCGTTTTTTTTAAAGTGACCTTGTGATTGTAATGCTTTGATATAACTGTGGCAGACTGTTTTATCACTTGTAACTGGTGCATATGGAAATGATGTCTTCCGTGTTTCACCTGACATTGTGTGATTACAACATACCAACCCCTGATCCTTATGCATCGCAAGAACACTGTACCACACTTTTTTACAAAAATTTATTTCAGACTTGCATTCAGTCAGCATCCCTGAATTTCATGACTGACAACTAGCATTACTGCCCAACTTAATGTATAATGAGTGTAAATAATTTTTGTGAAATTCAAGTGTGAAGTCTTGATGAAAACCTTCAAGAAATTTATTACGATTCTGGCCATCTACTAACAAAATATCAAAATCTACAAAATGAAACAAACAATACTCTAAGCTGTACTCGTCTCCCATTTTGAGCTTAATCATTCATAAACTTATTTCAAACTCATATTAATATCCACAATTTCTAATTTAAATTTAAGGATTAATATCCTCAAAGAAACATTAACATTATGTCCACATGTCAATATGTTGCTCTCTAATACGACAGCATCGCCCTGGTGAAGTTTGCCAACAAGGGAGACGACCAGTTCCTTCTGATAGGTGTGTCGAGAGACCTGGTATTGAACCCTCGGTCGCTGACCGGAGGCTACGTGTACACCTACCTACTGAGCAACCAGGGCACCAAGCTGGAGTTCCTGCATAAAACCATGGTGGATGAGGTGCCCACTGCCATTGCCAGCTTCCAAGGACGAGTGCTCATCGGGGTCGGCAAGAACCTGCGCGTATATGACCTCGGCAAGAAGAAACTCTTGAGGAAATGTGAAAATAAGGTGAATAAGGTTTTTCTTACTAAAGAACTTTAAGGAATTAAACAGTTGTAACCAACAGGTCTATCAAATTTGCTTTTGCTTTTGATTTTCAAATCAAGTTTGATAACTTAATACATATGTAAATGAAATTCATTATGTCAGTTAAAAGCACTATATTACTTTTACCCAAGCTTTTGAACATTTTCTTGCTTTCAGCACATTGCTAAGTGGTTGAAATATTACCCTAAAAATACTGAATACTAAGTCTTTCACTCTCTTGCTAAAACTTTTTGATTCCATGAATTCTGTGGTATGAACAAATGTTTTCTTGAAACAGCACGTCCCGAACTGTGTGGTGAATATCCATACGATGGGAAACCGAGTGATGGTGGCGGACGTACAGGAGAGCTTCCACTTCCTACGGTACCGCCGCCAGGAGAATCAGCTCATAATCTTTGCTGATGACACAAATCCACGCTGGATCACATGCTCTTACATGCTCGACTATGACACTGTCGCTGGAGCAGACAAGTTCGGCAACATCACAGTGGTAGGTGCAGTAGTAGGCTCAATAACTGCTCACATCTTCATGCTGGTTTTGTTGCAAAAGAGGAAAATCAACTTGTGAGATTTTGAATGGTTCTCTTATTCATCTTAAATGTGCCAGAGATTGATTACTTGACTTTAATACAATTCTGAAGGTCAGATATATATGTATAAGTTAGGCTTTTAGGTTAATTTGAAAGATATTCAAACTTAAAAAGTTTTTAGTTTCCCAAACCAATTTCATATCTATTGACAGATCCGACTGCCATCAGATATCACAGATGATGTAGACGAGGACCCTACAGGGAACAAAGCACTCTGGGACAGGGGACTTCTTAACGGGGCCTCTCAAAAGGTACAGTGACTGATTCAAATTCCCTTTTTATTACCCAAGAAACTGAAAAGTGTATTAGTGATTGGCAAAAACTTTAACCATGTTAAAAATGGTGTCTTCTTGATTAAGACATTCTTACCTGTCACAATGCTCTGAATTGAATTTTTAGGAATTAGATAAGGTGTTTACTTTTTTATTTGGGATGCAGGAATTTATTTCTTCGATCTGAATGAATTTGAGCTAATCAATGTTGCAATTGTTGACATCCAGGCTGACGTAGTGTCCAACTTCCATGTGGGCGAGGTAGTGACGTCCCTCCAGAAAGCCACCCTCATCCCCGGGGGCTCAGAGTCTCTAGTGTACACCACCCTATCCGGAGCTATCGGCATGCTGGTCCCCTTCACGTCTCACGAGGTCAGTACCTGATAAAGGAAAAAATTGTATTTGTATTTGGAAGCTTTACTTTATGGATGAATTCATTGTTAGTACATGATATTGATGTGACATCTCAAACCTCTGTACAGAGCACCAATAGATAGAGGGGTGTACCTGTATGATTAATCTGTGTGATTAATTTTATCGGGCAGTAAAGACAAAAATAGAATGATTATGTTGTTTGATATGTATGTAACAAAAGGCTGTCACCAAAGTCTCGTTTAGTAAATGGATCCTTTTGTTGTCACCATCTTTGGGGTGTACATGTATGATTTATACTATCGGGTAGTAAAGACAAAAATAGAATGATAATGTTGTTTGATATATAAGTGACAAAAGGCTGTCACCAAAGTCTCGTTTAGTAATTGGATCCTTTATGTTGTCACCATTTTCACTTCAGTTGTAGATATTTTTTTGCATATTATTTTAACGCTTGACTCCTATTTGAAGTTGTACGAAAGTAAATCTAAAATTCATCAGGTTTGAAATTATAACCAACATCAAAATAATTTGGCCATTTTTTCTCTTCATTGCAGGACCATGACTTCTTCCAGCACTTGGAGATGTACATGCGGTCCGAGTATCCGCCGCTGTGCGGGAGAGACCACCTGGCTTACCGGTCCTACTACTATCCAGTCAAGGTGAGTTTTCTCATTAACCAGGCTTCAGAGCCACTTCCCCTGCATGGGAAGAACTTTCACCAGCCAATTTATCCTTGCTGACAACTGCCATTAGTTTGGTGTGGCGCCCTCTTTAACAAATATTTCAATTATCATCTCTATCACTTGACTAGCTGATCGATTGCACCTTGAGGCCAATCACAGCAAAGTTAAGGCAAAGTCAAGGCCAAAATTGGCCAGTCTGTTGGGCTGGCACTAGTTAGGTAGCAAGCAGTGAAAGTTTGGTTAAGAGAAGCAACACTTTTTTTTCTTGAAGAGACGTAGATGAAAGTTTATTTCTTTTGGCTCACCATACTTGATACATGAGGAGAGGTAATATTCTTAGTGAGGTTTTTCTTAACTATAACCTACTGTTTGTACAGTACACTGTTTGAGCTGTCTTGCTTTCTTTATATTTAAGCTTTGCATTGTAGGAAATGAAGAGGTGTTTTAAGGTTAAGTAACTGAGCTAAATAACATAGTGAAAATCAAACTGAAAAAGAAGTGTCACACAGATCACCATATCTGATGTTTGAATGTAGGAAAGAGAATCCCAGTAAGGTGATAAATTATAATAAGATAATTTTAACTGACTTTATGGCATAAACATTATACATATTTGAAAGTTGATATTTGTACACAAGTGTTTGACGTGAAGCTTCTGTTCCAGAATGTGATAGACGGAGATCTTTGCGAGATGTTCAACTCGATGGAGCCGGGGAAGCAGAAGAGTGTGGCAGAGGAGCTAGAGAGAACGCCGAGCGAGGTAAACACGTGCTTTGTTTTAACTCGAGCTTTGTTGCATTTTACCATAATTTACGATAAGTAGTAAACACAAGTGCTTAGTCCATAATTGACCATCAAAACCTGCAAGGCATAATGAGGACAATTTTTTTCAATGACTAACTTAAGACCCATCAAAACACATTTAATTAAGACAGCTTCTCTTTTACCTGTGACCAGAATGAGTGCTCAGTGTTCATGATTTTTCAAATGTTTCGTTTTCTTTCTCAGGTTTCCAAGAAGCTTGAAGACATCAGAACAAGATATGCTTTTTAAGGAAAGTTTTGCCAGTGTTGTTTATTCTGAACACTTCTACCTTGAATATCATTTAATGAATAATCAAGGTACTGAAGAAGATGACTCCACATTTGGAGCAAAATTAATTGGTCCATTATTTGTGTAAATAGCCATGTTGTTAATACTTCACAATCATGATCATAGTGCATCTGTCTCTTAAAACGCAAGAATTTAGATGTACGGCTTCTTTGCTACTTGTAAAAGTTTTAACACTGAACTAGCACCTTGTATAAATAATGTCATGTTTTCATTACAACTGTTCACAATGTACATTCACATCAAGTTGTCCTGAGAATTTATACATGAATTGATAATGTCAATAAAATCTTTACATCATAGATATTTGTCTTTTATTGGTAGATTTTTAACACTGCACACACAAAAAATTTAATAGTAGTCAGGTTACAGTTGTTTTCAAATGTTATTTGCAGTAAGACTAATGAACTGAAAATAAGCATTCTTACCAAGACTAAGTCATCCTCTCAGGGTAAAACATAAACGCTCACGCTTTACTTACATTACTCTGGGATATAACCCCACTAAAGGCTACACACTGTTGGCAATGACCTTTGAACCGTCTGAAAATAAATTCTGCAGACTTTTGAGCTACAGTGCCAATAAGGATGGGTATCGCTTCTCATTTCCGTATTGCAATATATTGCGATACAGAAAAACATTGCAATACGTATCGCAATATATTGATACTTTTCATATTTTAGTTTTTCCTTGCTCTCTTGACTAAAACAGGCAATTAGTACAGTGATCAATGCTCAACTGGCTGTCGTTTTAAAAAGAGATAATTCAGTGACCACTTTCGGATTTTTAACACGTCTTTACACTTTGAGAGTTCACACTTTATTAAAAACTTTCAGTACAATCACCTTTGGTTACGTTTTTCCTTTGGTTACGTTTTTCTAAAGTTTGCACACAAAATTGTTAATTTTAAAACCTCCGATATATTGGATAATTCTAGAAGAGTGTACCGGTACGTATCGTGTTGTTACCGTATAGCAATATACCGATAATACCGCGCACCCTTAAGAGCCAATGACTTTAAGAACAATTCTAGCTTTTTACCCAAAATATTGGGTTGAAACCGTCAATGCCTTTTCTGATTCCCAGAAAGATATTGGATACAAGATGAAATAAGGTGGTACTTCAGCATGGGTAACATCCTCCATTGTCCAAGCAAATTTAACATCTCCAACTGACTTGTGTATTTTGAAAATATGAGCTCATGGCACAGTTGAATGAACTAATTTCTCTCATTGCCGCAGGGAAAGTTCATTATTTAAACATTGCTGATTGCACTAGCAAACAATAGGGATTCTGTATTTCAAGCCCTAAGGCTACTTGTAACAAAGGTGACTAAGTAACAATTGATGTAAGTAACCAGGACGGGATAGCGCATTGGGCATCAGATGATGAGGTCCTTGGTTCCCTGCAAGTTTTTATTTTAAAGTCAACAATACATTTAGCCTCGTTAAATTAAGTTTCACGATTGTCGAAACTACTACATATCGTTACAGCTTTATTTTGTTTTACCTATTACTCTCATGCGAGTGTAACGTCTGATCAGCGCTACTCGTTTTGATATCCATCCCATTAATACAGATGTGAAAATCAGTTAACAAAAATAGAAATTAGAAGTTGCATGTTCATGTGATAGATTTTAAACATTATCAGCGATGTTATTTTATCAAAAGATACTGCCGCCACCTTGCCCAGTACCTTATCGTGGTTTGTGCGTCTCCTAGGTTGAAACCAAGCTGAACAGGTCAAGGAGTAAGACGAAACTTCGGTTGTTCAAAATTCTGTTGTCTCCCTCTCCGTCTTTTTCTGTCAATCTCCCTTCTCCCCCTTTACTGCACTACTTACTCCTCTAAATGGCAAAATAGTTGAGATATTGCTGACAGGGCGTTAAATATCAAGCGGGTGGCCTTTCAGAAGAAAGGTTTTAAAAACAATTCAGAACAGACTCATTGCATGACTTTTTGCAAATTAACCAAGAAAAGAACTTGATTTGCATTTAAAAACAACCCGCGGTAAAACGCACGGCAAACTGCTTGATTAGCCAATCACAGCCTTCCACGACATATCGTCTTAACTACTCACTCATTCGAAAGGTACTTAATGGTAGAGATGCCCGTTTAAAGACCCTAACCTATCGGCATCCGATCCGCCATTTTGTTTTGAAGAGAATAACACGACTAAAGACGCTGTACTCTTACTAATTCCACAACATTTTATTTATTTAGTTATGGATATGATAAGCACACATTTACAAATGATTTATGATAAGACGAATCAACGATATCTTGTTATGCTGTAGCAAGGCTTTTCACACTCGTAGTATCACTCCTCATTTTTTATTTATTTTACCGAGTGTGCGCTCTTATTTTTTCTAGTTGTCAGATCTTAATCAACTAAAATGTTAACCTCAGTGATAGGTTTAAAGGGGCCGACCTATCGGCTACGGTCCGCCATGGTTTGTTTTTTTTAGCGAAAATGACATGAAAAAGGTACTTTACTCGACCAAATTTACAACAATATAGAAATAAACTATGTTTAAATATAATATTTACACATTTAGGATGATTTATTAAGGACTATCACGAATTCCTTGTCATCCTGTATCAAGTCTTTTCACGCTCGAAGCGCCGATGAATGGCTTCACTTCTCATTCTCATGGTACCACCCATGGTTCGCTAGTGCCAGCCGATGCTCGCAGGTTTCACCGCAATGCATAGCCACCATGACGTTGCGGGCTTTCTCCCTGCAATAAAACTAGCGGCCGCGATATAAGTGAAATACTCTTGAAAGCGGCGTTAAACCCCATTTCACCTCACACCTCATTCTCATGTTTTATTTTACCGATTGTGCGCTCTCATTTATCTAGTTGTAAAATCTAAATCAACCAAAATTTTACCCTCGGTTATATGTTTCAACCAGGTTATGTTATGATCATGTACTTACAAGTACAGGTGTAAACAGGAATGTTCCCTTGTTTCCACAAAAAATACCCGATAGGACTGTCCTTTCAATGATCATTATTGATGAAGACATTTAATAACGTGGTTGAAACAAATTCTGAATAAAACGTTAAATTTTTGCTTCCATTTCACTCGGACCAAGTGAAACATAAGTCATAAACATCGCTTCCGAGTTGTATCGGAAAATACAATAAATTTTGTCTTTGAGTCGATGACGTTGCCTCACAGAAAAAGTATCCTATGGTAGAAAGATATGTGACAAGAATAACATTTGATTTTTCGATCTCTGATGAAAAGGACTTTTCTTTATAGTAATTTGGCTTTTGGCTTATATGAAAGTTGTCATTTTAAAGGAATTCCCTAGCTTTTTGCTAAAATCAGTAAAAAGTTTTGGTATTATAAAGGACTCTATGAAGGTTTTCTTTTTAAATTTGCCTTTGGCTTACATGGAAGTTGTCATTTTAAAGGAATTCACTAGCTTTGGGCTAAAGTGCATAACATTTTTCGTATTTATGATAATTTGTTTACTCGCGACAGCCAAAGGGAATTGTCAGCAATTGATTGCTTTTTCAAAGCACATAACTTTCCACGTGGATGACTTTTTGTAGATGAAAAGCTTTTCCTAAATCAGGAGGCTTAAGCAAGTTTATAGGCAATTGCCTAAATCTTAGCTTACCCCAAGCGCGCTGGATGGACTAGTCTAGTCAGGCTTTATTGTACTCAACTGTTTATTGAAATAAGTATAATAACATCTAAATTGTTCTTCTTCTTTGTCATGATTGCATGAAAGTCACTATTTTCATTTGATAATTTTTTCACATCAATCAATTCAATCCTTTTTTCATCAAATGTTTCTCTCAATAAAGTTACTTTTTTCATATTTTATCTTAGGTATTTAGAAATTCCCGTATCAAGTTATACCTCTTTAGTGATGATATTTTTAGAAATAAAGTCATTTCTTAATACAATCAAAATAAATATTTCAGAATTTATAAAAAAAACATTGGAAAAATTATATTTGTCATGAACTAAACTCTTCAAAAAAAGAAACTTTACATTCACGCGAAATTGATTTTTTCGAAACGGGTCAATTTTTTTCATGATACATACCTGTAATTTAAAGAAAGGCTTGCTCAAAAGTGTAAATTTACCAAAAACAATGGCCCAAAACGTTTACGTTGTGTTCAGGGACGAAAACGAGCGATTCGTCCATATGCATTTTCTGCCAAAGCACGTGCAGCATGGGATCATGAGATTATGCTGCCAACTGCTTCAGGAGGTTGTCCCATTTGGAGGTGGGAGTGTCATGGTGTGGGCTGGGATTCGTCACGGTGTTAGGACACCCCTTGTGCATGTTGTGGGTAACCTCACAGGAGTACGGTATATATAGGGACTTGATCCTACAGCCTTACGTTATTCCTCACGTCAACGTCCATGGTGGTCTCTTTCAGCAGGACAATGCTCGACCACATGTTACACGTGTTTGTCAAGACTTTTTACAGCGTAACAATGTCCAGAGATTGCCATGGCCAGCCAGGTCACCAGATTTGTCACCGATTGAGCATCTCTGGGACGAACTGGATCGACGCGTGCGCAGTAGGAATCCACCACCCCAAACACTTCCAGGACTTCTTGCAGCACTTCAGCACGAATGGCAGAACATTCCACAGGCTGTGATTGACAACTTGATTGCATCCATGGGTCGTCGGTGCCAAGCAATAATCAATGCCAATGGTGGCCATACCCAATACTGACATTTGTGCACCCCTGTGATGTTGAAACACTTGTGCACCTGTGCATTTCAAGATCATGCTTATTCTGAATAACATTTACTGAACAGAGATCTTCAAACAGCGTTTTTGTTTTCATTTCAATGTTTAACTTGCATCTGTGGTCTTAATATTGAACTTTGAAAGTCAGTGTCAAGTTTCTTTCTTTGAAGAGTTTATTAAGAAACAGGTTTATATTCAGCGTAATTTGGACAGGACAATTTACAGAGTTCATAACCCTAAATTAGATACACCATTGATTCAATCGCTCGAACATAACACCCTTCAAACACATTCAAATTAGTAACAGTTGAAATATGGTTGGGTGTTACTTGACAGCACCTGAGGATGCTCAAGATGTTGGAATGATGAAGGGGGTAGGTGGGGGTATGACACAATCTGCATCTGCCAGTCCTTTAAATGTTCATCGCAGTGTCGTCTCAAGACGTTTCACCAACACACTAAACGAATAACAGATATGCCACGAACAAGTCGTCCAAGATCTATACATCCACCAGAAGATCAATATCTGGCTACTTTTGCCCGAAGAGAGGGTCACAATGGCAAGATCACTCCAAATGACCAATAGAGAGTTGCAGGAAACAGAAGCACGACACAGAGCATCCAGAAGACCACTTCATTGCCAGCACAACATCGACAGCGAAGGGTGATCTGAGCGAAACATCACCATAACTGGACGACCAATCCTTGACATCACATGCTCTTTACATTGATGATGGCAGGTCACGAAATGAAGAAAACACTAACTGTACCATTGCTTAAAAAGACCAGTACGGAGGTAGAAGTTTTGATGGTCTGTGGTAGTATCAGCGTTTGACACAGATAAATCAGTCGGGATCATGACTGTTACTGTGTAAGGTACATGATTGAGATGATCGCACCCATAATCCTTACAAAAACAGGCCCAACTCAAGGTTCACTGATGATCATTGATGATCGTCCAACTCAATCGAGCAAATATTGTCATCGATGTTCTCCAGTATAATCATAACGCATTTGGACTGTCCAACAAGATATTAGACCTTAACCCCATAGAACGTGCTTAGGATGATAAGGAGTTCTCCATGTTCGCCCCTAGTCCCTATATCAACTAGAACAGGCCATACTCAGAGAATTTTAGAACATCCCACAAGGGATATTTCACACACTCATCTGGTCAATGCCAAGGTGTGAACAAGCATGTAGTACCGTTGCACGTATGACGTCATAATATAACTTTCTTCCATTTAATACTATTTTTATTAAACGAGTTAATGATTCACTATAAAACGAGCAAAAACGAATTTGATACCAAATCATTAACGAGTTTATTAATAATAGTATTAAATTGAAGGAAGTTTAACATTCTTGTTAATTACTTGACCTCAGTAATCAAGTATGATTGCCGAAAGTGTACTGAACGAAACATTTCCGCCACTTGGCCGCCATTGTGACGGCGGTGCCAACATTGTGATGTCATCACCACACAATATTCTGACGTCACACGTGCAGCGGTATTACACTAGATTAATATCGCCGTAAAACACTGCATGTATCTTACACGGGCGAGTAATAAAGCCTTGTTATTTCATTCATCGAAAATACGGATTTTATTTTCACCGTCAAATGGCATATTTCACCATTAAAAACATAATAGATTGCTGTATGTTACATGGGCAAGTAATGAATATATTCCCATCTCATCAAACGGGTATCAGTAGACCTACAGACCTCGTTTTCTTTCTAAGAAAATTAATGAAAATATAACTTGATTTTACGGAAATGTCCATTTTTAAGTCCAATTATCGTGTTTATGGTTTCTTCAAGTTGCTTTGAGCATTTATGAATGATTAAATTCATTAGCGTAAAAATAGAGACTTTCCCTATGTAGGTCACTTGAAAGCCCAAGGGCCAAAATATTTACGATTTACAATCCGATTCCTTAACACAAGTTTTAACTCAAGGCTATTCGTCCAGTTGAAAAAAGATAATCAAAACTTTTGAGGGCATACAGTATTCCCTTACGGGATTACGCAAAGTCGCAAACTACTCTTTATATAACACCAATTGGCAAAAGAGTCTGCCAGCTTTTTTGCTTATTGTCTGGAGAAAATGGCAACGATATGCTTTGAAGGCATGACCCAGGTTTGGCACCAGGATCACCAAATCTCTCTACAATCCTTATTGGCTAGGTAATGTGTACATACCATTTCAGCCATCCTGTCTCAGGGTAAGACGTGTAGCTGACGCTCCACTCTTCTTACCCTGGGTGTAAACCTCAGTATTAACTTCGCACCGAGACCTATGATTCAGCCAATCAAATACTTTTATCGCGATGGTGTGCGATAACATCTCAGCCAACCAAAGAGAGCCTCTCAAACTGCAGTTGGCTTTCGTTCTTCAGACAACAGTTTTGTTAACCGATCGACAGTGGTGATAATGTCCGAGTCCAATTTTGAGATTATATTTAGTTTATTTCAACAAATCATACGTCCTGTTATTAGGATCGGTTTGATTTTCCATCACTTGACCCAATACCTTATCGTGTCTGAAGGTTTGAGTGCGTCGGAGACCCGTTGAGCTATGCTAGCCGGAGCATACATGCGCCTGGCAGGGGCACTCAAGCTGGATAGGTCGTCGGGTAGAAGCCTGACCAAATATGAGTCTTGTTGTCTATCTCTCACTATGCCTTTCTTCCCGCCTATTCCTCATCCTTTCGATCCCTATCTCCCTTATCTGTCAACTCTGTTTTGGATGTTTGTAATCGTCGTGTTAAATAACTGGAATATTGTTCAAAACACGTTAATCCCTCACTCACTCGGTTTGATTTTCGAAGGGATGGGCGTCGTCATATTAAACTGCCAACTTGCCTTTCAAGCGCAGTCATTGGTTGATTATTTTTAGAAAGTTTGTAGGTCATAGATCTAGGTGCGAAGTTTATGCTGGGGTTTACACCCAGGGTAAGAAGAGTGGAACGTCTTACCCAGAGACAGGATGCATTTCAGGTTTCCATGGCTTTTCCTACTCAAGAAGGAGAAAACGATTTTTAAGGCGTGGCACCTATGGCCCTCATTTAGAGGCCACGTCGCCACGTCGTCAAATCTACAATCCCAATTGGCTAAGAATTCTGAAAACAGCCATTCAACTTTACATTGCGTTTGTTCTGAAGAAGAAAATGAAAATTTTAGAGCTTCATTTTCTTAATCCAAACGTACATGCACATTAGATTTTAGACCCTCTAAAATCAGTGTTTTAAATAGAAGAGAAAATTGCGAAAGGTCACGGAATTGGGGTCAGACGCAAGGGCGGAAAGACACCGAATGCAACACCATGTCGTCAGGCCTTCGGCCCTACCAGGGGCTAAAAAACATTAGAAGATAATAACTGCTCGAGGTTGGAGGTAAAAAACCAAATCAAGCATTAACATCGATAAGGAAACCTATTTGCAAATTGTCGATTGAATGAAAGTTAGTTCATAGGTGAGAAGCTCACATGAAGACATGACGTATAAATTCGCGTTTCTGTGTTTGGTCTTACCCGGTGCTGGCGCCCTCTTATTTTATGGAGGAAATCTCCGAGATGATGTCACTTCTCCGGCAGGTTTGTATAGAATTTATGTATTGAAAATTTAATTTGATTATTGTTCGTTGGTATCATCTAATGAAATAGAAGTTTAAGAAGATCTGTTAAATTCTGATAGATCGCTGCGAAAAATCTATATTTCATTTACTTGAATGTCAATTCAACGAAATTGATTTCAATGATCATGTTGATTTTAAAGTTTGTTAAAACAAGTTTTACTTTGAAGTTTTACTCCTTGAAAAAAATCGTAAATAACTTATATGTTTAGTGTAGGTATAGTATTACGCAATCAAATACGCAATGTCCTTCATTTCGTTTTCATATTGATTCCTACTTGTTCAAGTGAAGTTTCCCATTTGTGACATTGCTATAGTCATCTTTTGACAAGGTAAACGGCCTATAAAGTTGAAATCGTGATATAAGATAGCATGACCCATAATAACCACTGGCAACCATCCGATCTTTTACAGTGGCAAACAAAACTCTATGAACATTTACAAATAAACAACATAGACACCATAAAATGTTCATGTAAGAGAAATTTACTTCTCGTCCAAAAACCTGTGTTTGACTGATCAAACCAAAAAATTGAAGGAATTTTTACAAGTTACAACTTTACAAATTCTGCACAAAATCATAACATTTGTAGACTATTGGGACCGTTTACGTCTAATAGGGGCGTGAGAAAAAAACGATCTTTGACAATCACGAACGATATCCCTGGTCAACAGATACAGATATAATGTTAATCAAAATAAATTGAAGTACATAAGAAATTAAACACCCTAGGAATTTCGTTATTAAAGAAAACAGGAAAAAATTTCGAGCATATAAAATGTTTTATTTTGATAGTGAACCAATTTCAAACATTGCAAGGAAATGTTGGAATGTTTTGTTCAACACATACCTTTTCTGTATCTGTTGAGTCGACTATAGGGTGAATTTTGAAAGTTACATGGACATTTCAGATGTCATTACGTTCTATGATTTTCATTAATAGTTAAGTTAGAATCGGGTGTTACTTCCATTACCGTCAATACAAACATAGATACGTCTTCTCATGGAAAAGGTAAGACGTCGGATGACGTTATTCGGGATACGTTGCCACTCTTTGTGTAGTGGCTGTACCAGCTGTTGTATGGTGACTGGTTGCTGTGGGCGACGTGTAAGTCGTCTTCCCATATGGTCCAATAGATGCTCGATCGGTGATAAGTCAGGGGAGCGTGATGGCCAGGGTAAAACCTGGATGTTTTGTCGGTTTAGAAAGTCCATGGTTATCCTGACGGTTTGTGGTCTTGCGTTTTCCTGTTGAAAAATCATCCCTTGCTCGCTCATGCTTGCTCATGTTTGCTCATGCTTGCCCTTGCTTGCTCTTGCACGCCCTTGCTTGCTCTTGCACGCCCTTGCTTGCTCTTGCTGTCCCTTGCTTTCTCATGCTTGCCCTTGCTTGCTCATGATTGCCCTTGCTTGTTCTTGCTCTTGCTCATATATCATAACGCATTTGGACTGTCCAACAAGATATTAGACTTTAATCCCATAGAACGTGCTCAGGATAATAAGGAGTTCTCCATGTTCGCCTAATTAGTCCCTATATCAACTAGAACAGGCTATACTCAGAATTTCAGAACATCCCACGAGGGATATTTCACACGCTCATCTGGTCAATGCCAAGGTGTGAACAAGCATGTCGTACCGCTGCATGTATGACGTCATACTATTGTGTGGTTGTGACGTCATAATGTTGACACCGCCGTCACAATGGCGGCCAAGTCGCGGAAATGTTTCATTCAGTACACTTTTGGCAATCATACCTGATTACTGAGGTCGAGTAATTAACAGAATACAATGGCGGCCAAGTCGCGGAAATGTTTCGTTCAGTACACTTTTGGCAATCATGCCTGATAACTGAGGTCAAGTAATAAACAGAATACTAAACGTCCTTCAATTTTATTACTATTTTTATTTAACTTGTAAATGATTTGGTATCAAACTCGCTTTCGTTCGTTTTATACTTAATCATTTACTCGTTTGATAAAATTGTATTAAATGGAAGGTCGTTTAGTGTCCTCTATTGAAGTCCTATGTGAGGAAACTATATGCTGACAGCGTAAGAATGACTACTGAACTTCTAATACCTTGAATATACATTAGAACACAGATATAACGAACTCCAAGGGACCAATGAATTTAGTTCGCTATATCCGGTGTTCGCTATTCGTGTTTGGCCACCATCTTGGATCATATCCCATCATATGTAGGCTACATGTATAACCATAAAAATAATAAAGATACATTCATGTTCTGCACTTCACATCTTTATTCTGGTTTAATTAAAACACCTGGGTCAAGCATCTTACAACAATTCCAATGTTCAATAACAATAGCTTACATACAATTGACAAAGTCTTCAATCTTTGTTTGTATAAGAAATTGAATACATGTACCTTATTTTGGTCGAATACATGGAGGACCCGATACCACCTTCCACTCGTGAAAATATAAATTTCTACTCCACTCCATGAGATATGAATGGTATTCGACGAGAAGTGTCAAATGTTCTATTTATTATTGTTTTCCAAATGTCTTAAAAAAACTCAATTTTATGAATTGAGAAGCAAGATCGCTTCGCTTTTGCGGTCATTTCATGACGTCATTCAATTTTACTTGACGTCATATGATTGTAGCGTTATTTCACTGAGAAGAATATAGAGGATACTAAACTTCCTTCCATTTAATACTATTTTTATTAAACGAGTCAATGATTCAGTATAAAACGAGCGAAAGCGAGTTTGATACCAAATCATTAACGAGTTTATTAATAATAGTATTAAATTGAAGGAAGTTTAATATTCTGTTTATTACTTGACCTCAGTAATCAAGGATGATTGCCAAAAGTGTACTGAACGAAACATTTCCGCCACTTTGCCGCCATTGTGAGGGCGGTGCCAACATTGTGACGTTATAACCACACAATATTCTGACGTCACACGTGCAGCGGTATTATACTAGTTTCATATCGCCGTAAAAATATTACACTGCATGTATCTTACACGGGCGAGTAATAAAGCCTTGTTATTTCACTCATCGAAAATACGGATTTTATTTTCACCGTCAAATGGCATATTTCACCATTGAAAACATAATAGATTGCTGTATGTTACATGGGCAAGTAATGAATATATCTCATCTCGTCAAACGGGTATCAGTAGACCTACAGACCTCGGTTTTTTTCTAAGAAAATTAATGAAAATATAACTTGATTTTACGGAAATGTCCATTTTTAAGTCCAATTATCGTGTTTATGGTTTCTTCAAGTTGCTTTGAGCATTTATGAATGACTAAATTCATTAGCGTAAAAATAGAGACTTTCCCTCTTGAAGGCATGACACAGGTTTGGTACCAGGATCACCAAATCTCTCTACAATCCTTATTGGCTAGGTAATGTGTACATACCATTTTTAGCTTTCCATCGCTTTTCCTTCTCAAGAAAGATAAAACGATTTTTAGGGCGTGTCACCTATGGCCCTCATTTAGAGGCCACGTCGCCACGTCGTCAAATCTACCACCCCAATTGGCTAAGAATTCTGAAAACAGCATTTCAACTTTACATTGCGTTTGTTCTGAAGAAGATGAAAATTTTAGTGCTTCATTTTCTTAATCCAAACGTACATGCACATTAGATTTTAGACCCTCTAAAATCAGTGTTTTAAATAGAAGAGAAAATTGCGAAAGGTCACGGAATTGGGGTCAGACGCAAGGGCGGAGAGACACCGAATGCAACACCATGTCGTCAGGCCCTCGGCCCTACCAGGGGCTAAAAACATTAGAAGATAATAACTGCTCGAGGTTGGAGGTAAAAAAACCAAATCAAGCATAAACATCGATAAGGAAACCTATTTGCAAATTGTCGATTGAATGAAAGTTAGTTCATAGGTGAGAAGCTCACATGAAGACATGACGTATAAATTCGCGTTTCTGTGTTTGGTCTTACCCGGTGCTGGCGCCCTCTTATTTTATGGAGGAAATCTCCGAGATGATGTCACTTCTCCGGCAGGTTTGTATAGAATTTATGTATTGAAAATTTAATTTGATTATTGTTCGTTGGTATCATCTAATGAAATAGAAGTTTAAGAAGATCTGTTAAATTCTGATAGATCGCTGCGAAAAATCTATATTTCATTTACTTGAATGTCAATTCAACGAAATTGATTTCAATGATCATGTTGATTTTAAAGTTTGTTAAAACAAGTTTTGATTTAAAAAAACAATTGTTTTCCTTGAAAAAAATCGTAAATAACTTATATGTTTAGTGTAGGTATAGTATTACACAATCAAATACGCAATGTCCTTCATATTGATTCCTACTTGTTCAAGTGAAGTTTCCCATTTGTGACATTGCTATAGTCATCTTTTGACAAGGTAAACGGCCTATAAAGTTGAAATCGTGATATAAGATAGCATGACCCATAATAACCACTGGCAACCATCCGATCTTTTACAGTGGCAAACAAAACTCTATGGACATTTACAAATAAACAACATAGACACTTAAAGTGTTCATGTAAGAGAAATTTACTTCTCGCCCAAAAACCTGTGTTTGACTGATCAAACCAAAAAATCGAAGGAATTTTTACAAGTTACAACTTTACAAATTCTGCACAAAATCATAACATTTGTAGACTATTGGGACCGTTTACGTCTAATAGGGGCGTGAGAAAAAAACGATCTTTGACAATCACGAACGATATCCCTGGTCAATATATGTGCATATTTCGTGACCGAAAACAAACAAATATTTTATGATTTTATCAGATATCACAGATATATGTTCATCAAAATAAAATGAAGTACATACGAAAATAAACACCCCAGGAATTTCGTTATAAAAGAAAATAGGACAAAATTTCGAGCATATAAAATGTTTGATTTTGATAGTGAACCAATTTCAAACATTGAAAGGAAATGTTGGAATGTTTTGTTAAAACATTAATTTTCTTGATCTGATGAGTCGACTAAGGGGTAAATTTTGAAATTTACATTTGTCATTACGTTCTATGATTTTCATAAATAGTGGAGTTAGTATCGGTCTGACTCCCATTACCGTCAATACAAGCATAGACACGTCTTCTCATGGAAAAGGTAAGACGTCGGACGACGTCATTCGGGATACGTTGCCACTCTTTGTGTAGTGGCTGTACCAGCTGTTGTATGGTGACTGGTTGCTGTGGGCGACGTGTAAGTCGTCTTCCCATATGGTCCAATAGATGCTCGATCGGTGATAAGTCAGGGGAGCGTGATGGCCAAGGCAAAACCTGGATGTTTTGTCAGTTTAGGAAGTCCATGGTTATCCTGGCGGTCTGTGGTCTTGCGTTTTCCTGTTGAAAAATCATCCCTTGCTCGCTCATGCTTGCTCATGTTTGCTCATGCTTGCCCTTGCTTGCTCTTGCACGCCCTTGCTTGCTCTTTTACGCCCTTGCTTGCTCATGCATGCTCTTGCATGCTCTTGCTTGCTCATGTATGCTCTTGCTTGCTCATGCATGCTCTTGCTTGCTCATGCTTGTCCTTGCTTGCTCTTGCACGCCCTTGCTTGCTCATGCTTGTCCTTGCTTGCTCTTGCACGCCCTTGCTTGCTCTTGCTGTCCCTTGCTTTCTCATGCTTGCCCATGCTTGCTCATGATTGCCCTTGCTTGCTCTTGCACGCCCTTGCTTGCTCTTGCTGTCCCTTGCTTTCTCATGCTTGCCCTTGCTTGCTCATGATTGCCCTTGCTTGCTCATGCTTGTCCTTGCTTGCTCATGCTTGCTCTTGCTTGCTCATGCTTGTCCTTGCTTGCTCTTGCACGCCCTTGCTTGCTCTTGCTGTCCCTTGCTTTCTCATGCTTGCCCTTGCTTGCTCATGATTGCCCTTGCTTGCTCATGCTTGCCCTTGCTTGCTCATGATTGCCCTTGCTTGCTCATGCTTGTCCTTGCTTGCTTATGCATGCTCTTGCTTGCTCATGCATGCTCTTGCTTGCTCATGCATGCTCTTGCTTGCTCATGCTTGCCCTTGCCTGTTCATGCATGCCCTTGCTTGCTCATGCTTTCCCTTGTTTGCTCGTGCATGCCCCTACTTGCCCATGCTTGTCCTTGCTAACTCATGCTCTTCCTTGCTTACTCATGCTTGCCCTTGATTACTTGTCAGCACATGACTCAGTTTTAACGCATCATATGCAACGATGCCTCTTGCTTTGGTTGATGTACATATTTTTCTTTTATTGTAAGAACGGATTGTCATTCGGCATATTGACTCCATACAAGAAAGGGACAAAAGGAGTGCTGTCACAATGCCCCTGAGCCTCGTTCTCGCTTTGGAAGAATCAACCGGAAGTAGGACTCTAAATCTGACCAGAGGTCGCGATCACAATGAGTTAGATGTCTTTACTGGCCATAAAGGTGAATGGAGAAAAAAGGACATAAAGCAAAACCAAGTGAGTATTTTGTTACACACGTTTCAATGTAGAAGTATCCTCAATAGCCCAATATGAGTGTAAAGGATGTGATACAATAAAGCTGAAGTGAAATATTACTTCCTGGGTCTCCTTTCACAAAGCCTTAGGTGATCGTAAGTCATTATAGTAACCTTAGTGCAATGTTAAAGCATTAGAGATAAGGTTATCCTTAGTTAAGGTTGCTTTGTGAAAGGAGGCCCTGTCCTCCGTAAGCATCCGCGCACCACGTTACCACGTCACGTCACAACTGACAACGTCACGCTGGCACTTGGCACTCGCTATGAATCTTGTAAGGTTTTAAGACAATATTATAGGTAAATATCTAATTCATCCCCAAGTGACCGGTTTGGATTGAAGGAAAAGAACACTTCCTATATGTATAACCTTTCATATAAACATATTCCAATCCTTTACGTACAAGCGGTCCTGAATACATTTTTAAAAAAACATGGTTTCGGCGTTAATTGCATAAATCTCATGTTCAGATACAGATCAAACTGCACAGTTGCTGGTAAAAAAACGTTATGCTCAAACAGTCCCTTGTATTCTATAATTCTTCTACAATTCATTTAATTTTTTTGTTACCATATATCTCACTATTCTTTTACTATTTATCTCAATATTCGGTTACTATGTATCTCCGTGTATCACATTCTTCATTATGGGGTAGGATAGCGCAGGGGTTAGCGCGTTCAGCTTCGGATCAAGTGGTCCCTGATTTAAATCCCGCCAGGGGCTCGGCACTTTTGTCTGCAGTAGAGAACTCTTCTACACGCAGTTAGGTGGGTGCAATGCTACACTGAATTTCAGCGCAGTACCATCCATGGTTTGCCAGGTCCAGCCGATGCTCGCAGGTTTCACCGGAATGCATAGCCAAAATGGTGTTCTATGCTTTCTGCTGTAATATTACCAGCAGCCGCGATATACATGTAAGTGAAAGACTCTAGAAAGCGGCGTTAAACCCAATATCACCTCACCTCACCTTACTCTGCATCTACTTTTTTATTCTTTATATCTCCCTTATGTATACATATATGGTTGACATTATACTGATGGTTCTCTAATCACGTGTTCGCAGGATCGAGCTGTTTACTTTGAAAAGAAATCCGGTTCTACTCTGATAGTTGAGAGAGTTGAGACAAACAAATACATTGTGGTAAGTGTCTTGTTTCCGTGCATCGTCCAGTATTTCACATCCATATTGACCAGCATTTGATAACCTATTTTCTATATACATTTGTGTCATTTTTTGTGTTAACTTTGGAGAATAGTGTGGTAAGAAATGTTCACAACTGATGAAATTGAACATGCAAACCTAACTCTTTCGTTCCAAACAGATACAACTCGAGTAATTGATTCCTAGGTATACCCTCTGTCACAAGCATCCTGCTAAATCAGCGTATTTTAATCCTCTGTGCTCCTTCCAAATACCCTGATCTTTTTCGGACCAAACGCCTCGTATGGCTGCAGATATGATGGTCTTGGCTAAGCTCACCTGTTATTTTCTCAGCCAATGAAATGTCGTTATGCGAAACGCTTCAAGCTACTATTTTGAACTCAACCAATGTTTTCATCCGGCTAGGCCGCTGTTGCTGAATGCGAGTGTTTTCATTGACTGGTTAGATAATTAGCGACACGAGGCTTTTTGCCTGAAGGAGATCAGGGTATTTAGAAGGAGCTCTGTGGATTCTTATAAACTGATGTAGCAGGATGTGTCACTAGTAGTTCAAACAGTTTGTACTAAAATAAAGAAGCCAGATTGGTTGCAAACATGAACGAATTTGGCGTTTTGCATACAGACGGACAGATAGATAGATTTTATTTCAGTATAAAATACAAAATCAAACAGAAGCATTTTCACAGCATGCTTTAAGTTACATATTTGTGATGAGGAGCGTAGCTTTGATAGAAAATTACTTAAGTTCTATAAGGAACCTTTTCAGTTGACTTTTGATAAGAAATTTAAAGTATATATCGTTGGTTGTTTCATGTACATTTACTTTAATTGAAGAGGGGATTCACATCATGGAATAAATGTCATTTTCCTTACGTCTTTCCAGTCTTCTTCTTTTGGCGTTTTTCATCAATATTGGGGTTTGAAAGAATTGAGAATAGCGACCCTCCTGTAACCGAGTTACGTGACAAATTAGTTTAGAAGCTTCTGTTATGAGAAAATGCATCAACATCCGAAATGAAAGGACGATCTCTTAAACGATTTGATGTACAAAGTCATCAAGACGTCACTCTCATCGACTGTTTTTAAATTAGAATTCAAAATCTCTTATGTTCTCAAGCTATTATTTTAAAACTATTCCTCTTGATGATTTCCCACAGACATTTAATTTAACCTTTTGTATGCATGTAGCGCTTTACAAATTATTATTATCGTTATCATTGTTGTTGTTATTGTTATCATTATTATTTACCAAACAGGCTGGTTATGTAGCAACCGAGACCGGACTCCATGACGTCTGGCCCGCCCACCGTCACAGACGTAATGAGGTGGACGGCGTGGTCAGTAGTGACCACATCATGAAAAAATTGACTCGAGTGGACTTTGGCCCAATTCACAGGCTTGAATCCCTACACAAAGGTTACGTATGAGAATATTCCTGGCATCGAGCACACTTTTTCATAACATGAATTAGGGTGAAGACGTCATTCCCTCAGATCATAGATTAGTGACAGGTGACAACCCAAAATAAGCCTAGGCAACGAATCCATGATTTGATGTTTATCATTTTGAATCTTAACATTATTTATTCATTTTCGACAAAACACAACCGCTGGAACAAACATTTTGCTGTATGAAACACGAAAAGCAATCGCTGCTAGACAAAAGTGATATTAGAACATGTGCAAATATGAATAATGTCTCAGTATTTAATGATTTATGTTTCACATTATCGGTACTGAAGATATAAAGTTTCGAAGCTCTCTTAGTGCTTAGATTGTCGTAATTAAACAAAGGATTATAATATAGCTATCTTCGCATAAAGAGAGCTTCGAAATTCTCGTTCCAGAATGGTAAACTTGACAACTAATTCAACTCATTAGGTGATAACTTTCATATTGATCAACATTTTTTGTAATTTGACATTGCCAGATATTCTCGCCACTTCACGAAGGAAGAGAAGTGCTGTTACGCAGCGTACCGTTGAATTGTGCTTCTTCTCTGATTTTTCGGATTACTCAAGGTAAAGTTTTTCTGATAGAGAAGTTCACTCGAGCTCAGTCAGTCTATTCGACAACTCTAACCCAAAATAAGATTTTACCAACCACAGCAATATGGCTGTTAGACTTTACACACGAAAGTCAATATGCAGTTGCACCGTGCATGACCACATTCTGATTGGGGTTTTACTGTGCATGGCCGCATTCGTATTGCGGTTCGACTGTGTAATTGCGGTTAGGCTGTATATCACTGCAGTCAAATTGCGGTTCGACTGTAAACTACCGCAGTCAGATTGCAGTTTGATTGTTCATAATCACGGTCAAATTGCGGTTCGAATGTGCATGACGTAACATTGCGGTTCGAATGTGCATGACGTAACATATTAACATTGGGGTTCGACTGTGCACTATAGTAACATTGTGGTTCGACTGTGTACCATAGTATAATTACGGTTTCACAGTGAACCATAGTAACATTGCTGTTCGACTGTGCATAACGTAGCATAGTAAAGTTGCGGTTCGATTGTGTACCATAGTAACATTGCGGTTCGACTGTGTACCATAGTAACATTGTGGTTCGATTGTGTACCATAGTAACATTGCGATTCGGCTGTGTGCCTTAATAACATTGTGGTTCGATTCTGTACCATAGTAACATTGTGGTTCGGCTGTGTACAATAGTAACATTGTAGTTCGACTGTGTACCATAGTAACATTGCGGTTCGACTGTCTACCATTGTAACATTGCCGCTAAACTGTGAACCATAGTAACATTCGGTTAGACTGTGAACCATAGTAACATTCGGTTAGATTGTGAACCATAGTAACATTGCGGTAAGACTATGTACCATAGTAACATTGCGTTTCGACTGTGTACCATTGTAACATTGCGGCTAAACTGTGAACCAGAGTAACATTCGGTTAGACTGTTAACCATAGTAACATTGCGGTAAGACTATGTACCATAGTAACATTGCGTTTCGACTGTGTACCATAGTAACATTGCGGTTCGACTCTCTATCATTGTAACATTGCGGCTAAACTGTGAACCAGAGTAACATTCGGTTAGACTGTTAACCATAGTAACATTGCGTTTCGACTGTGTTCTATAATAACATCACATTTCGACTGTGTACCATAGTCACATTGTGGTTCGACTATACATAACGTACAATAGTAACATTGCGGTTCCACTGTGTTCTATAGTAACATTTTGGTTAGACTGTGTACCATCGTTACATTGCGGTTCGACTGTGTACCATAGTAACTTTGCGGTTAGACTGTGTACCATAGTAACATCATTGTTATTGAAATAGTACAGTCATTCTGAAATAAAGATCCGCAACGGTGAGCCTTGTTTTTTTTGCGCAAATTTGTGAGGCTTTAATACATTCCAGAATGTTTTGATGGGAACAATTCCTTTCACCTAAGTGAAGCAAGGTGACTTTGAAACTTTTCAGAACAGTTTACAGTTTACCAGAAACATTTTTCATCAACAAGAAATAATTTTCGAGAAATATTCAAAGCATTTTACATATCACCCTTTTTCTACATCAGCGTATTTGATAGAAGATACAAATACGCCGATCTAGCAGGATGTGTACACACGGATGTTAAAAAAATATGGAGCTTTCGTTTAGGTATTTAACAAAATTGAAAATGGGTTTCTTCAGATTTTTGGAGCTAAACGATGACGACATGGATGCCGCCTTGGCTGACATGCAAGTTTACTATGGATTCTGCGAACAGGCGGTGAGTTTCTTCATCCCTTTCAAAACAAAAATCAAAGTCTTAACTGAAACTTAACATGACCGGTATCAACGAATATCAAGAAAAGATTTTAACCAAAATAAATAGACGATAATTTAGGACAATTACAAAAGCTCCAAACTTTATCTCCATTTAGAGACTATTACATTTGTCATGTGTCCACATTTCAACAGAACAATATAGATAAATTAATTATTAAAGCATTGTTCTGCGAAGCAGCCCGAACAATTGTTTGATATCGAAGCTTCACGCATGATTGGTCGCCACTTATGAGTTTATCATTTTTATACATCTGTTGGTATAAGATCAAGTGTTCAATGTTATTATTTCCTTGTAACAATTCTTAATATGGTTTCATCTTCATTTAATTATATTTCGTTTATATTTGATTCTACCATGCATAATCTACATGTGTATGACATTGCGTGGTGCCACTGGTGCATTACTTAATCGTTTTACCTGTTAAAGAGACTTTAGCACGTTTTCTTAAAGAGTCATTCCGTGATTTTCATAACACAATTTTTATCTTTGATACGAACCTTAATGTCATATGTGGTGATAGTCAAAACATCGTAACTTTTCATGTCCAAAAGACATATATATGACAAATACTGGTTTTCCATGAAAATCTAAAAACAGCCTTATAAATGCACAGAGGTGTAGATATCACGTCCAATATACATGGATACTAGTTATATAACCTAACAAACACTATCAACTCCTAACTGCCCTCCTGGCTGTTTTAGATAAATCTCCAAAATTACGTTTGACTATTTGACGCGCGCCACTGTCCGGTTTTCGATCATAATTGCGACGTTCTACCTTCATATTGTCACTGTAAAAAAAAAAAGCTTTGAAATGTGTCTTTTTGGTAACAGTCGATACTTCGCGATTAAATGACACCATTTATTAAGTTTGGCATATATTTCTCCAACAACTCACGGAGTGGCTCTTTAAAGAAATAACTGGATCTCGTTATTCATTTTCAAAACAGTCAATTTTCATCAATGTAAGGAATTCTTGAACTTATATAACGAAATCGAGCGACGAAAATCCATTTCTCTCACTCAAATCATCAAATTAATGACCGATTGAAGTTGTGCATGATACGTGACTGACTATTGATGATTAAATTGAGATATTTTGTACAATGTTTTAAGAAATCTAATACTCGGTGGGTAGAAATTGACAAAAACCACATGAAATGTGCTTCAGTGACTGTGAGATAAATAATTCAGATTGGTTTGTTTGATAAGGCATATAGTAAGTATAGGACCAAGAATTATCAAATTTTGAATATGTAACAGGTCATTTATTGCATGGTTGCAATTGAGAACAAAGGCTATCATTTCGTTTTGCATTTTCGGGTTAATAATCAGATCGAGTAAGATGATTTCAAATTTAGTTATGCAAATATGATAATAGGAGACATCCCTTGACCTCCCACTAAAACGCTAGAAGATATCCCTTGACCTCCAGCTAATATGTGCATAGATTGGTTTTCTTGTTAACCATACCTATCTCCAGCTCACTGAAGGACAACCTCGCTGCGAGCGAATGAACCGGTACTGGCGGTTGGTCAACGCCAAGTCTTCTGACTTTGCACGAACATTTCATTTTCACATGAACTTAAAGGCCGGGATCCGCCACGGTGTTGGCGTGGCCAAGTTGACCTGAAAAAAACTACACCTTGAAGGGAAAATTTTGGGTACAGAGTGGAATAAATCAAAATCTTCTTACCGGAAAGTTATCATATTTACACATTAAATCCTTGACACTTCAAAGAAGGGTAATTCCAAAACATGTTTGATCCAAAGTAAAAACTAAAAGAGTACTTTGACTGCATTTACTTCATTATTGTTTCCAAATTTGAATTAACTCTGTAAATGTCACGTGACTAGATTCTTATCATTACCATACCAAACAAGTCTGCTAGTGGAGGAAAAGATCCATTCACAGTGTCAGATTTCACTGCCTTCCCAGCCCGACTGGGAAATCAAAGCCTCCCCCATCCCATATGTCTCCCAAATATTTAGCTATGGTTGTGGGGATAAGCTATATCGACTTTTGTATGAAAAGATTATTGTGACAGGAAATGTATTTAGGCAATTTTGTATAACTTTTGTCAACAATAGTGAAATATTCACTTCAAATATATCAAAACATTGTTAAAAGACTATGCTTGTTTTGAACAATTTTTAACAAAATGTTAACAAATACAGTTTCTTGTTAGATCTATAGTTAATTCTTTTATTAAAGATCTAATTAAATTAGTGTTGGTCATCTCATTATATATTAAACTTATTTTTCCTTATTATTATGCACTGAAACTGAATAGCCTACTATCAGCCACACGTTGTAGTAAGGTTTTGTGACCTTTGACCCTGTTGGGCTCTCCCAGGCACCAAAAAAACCGTTACTGCCCTGTCACTCAAACACTGATTATATCTTCTGTTTATGGAATCAACCAATCACAGTTAAGATGACAAAGATAAGAAACCCATGGGTTTTTTGGAGGTTTGGATCCCGGCCTTAAATTGTTCTGGTCGAGAAATGATTAGTGGGAAAATACAGCGCGTAAAGGTAGGTTTCGACAAACCAGCGTAGCGTAGCCGTTGTTTACCTTTACCTTTGTTTTGTACTTTTCAGATTAGATGTATCTACGCCACTTTGCCATCAGATAGAATTTGTATCGACATTCAAGTTAAAAAACTACAAGTTTTCACTGTAAGTACTATTTCCATTAACGGTTTTATATAAAACCTAAAACAGATGAATAAGTATGGTATTTTAAAGATGAAGTTTAACTTGCGAATTATACCCTTTCTATTTAACATACATTAATTGTTCCAGAAACATTGAAACAGTTAAAATCATTTTTGTATTTCATTGTCACTACTTTTCAAAATTTAACTGGATTGGATGCGATTTGTGGAATTTTTTTTCACAGAGAGAGTCTTGGCCATTTGATTAGGGTTGTCGGGAACGCACAGAGTTCCGGAACGATGTAAAAAATCTCAGGCTGATTAAAATCGACTGGTTCCGAGGAATAAACGTTTTTAAATATTTTACACGATTAATTGATTATTTTAATCAGACTGTAAAAATCTGAAGTTGTTACTATTCCATTTTGAATATTATATGCTAAATATAACCAAATCAAAACATAATCTCTGTCCAAACAAGACCCATACGTGTAATATTAATTCCTTATTGCTCGCCCGTGTAAGATACTGCAGTGTAATAATTATACGGCAATACTGAACTAGTGTAATACCGCTCCACGTATGACGTCATATTATTATGTGGTTGTGACCGTCACAATGGCGGCCAAATCGCGGAAATGTTTCGTTCAGTACACTTTCGGCAATCATGCTTGATTACTGAGGTCAAGTAATAAACAGAATTCTAAACCTCCTTCAATTTAATACTATTTGTATCAAACTCGTTCAAGATTTGGTATCAAACTCGCTTTCGCTCGTTTTATACTTAATCATTAACTCATTTAATAAGAATGGTACTAAATGGAAGATCGCTTAGTATCTTCTATATTCGGAACCCATTAACTGTCAAATTGAACTTTAAAGTTTGTTGTTTTCCTAAAAACAACAACAATGAAATTCAAAAATCGAAATGAAAAAACACCCACCCATTACAACTCTCAGCTTATCATTACGGCTTCCTCCGTATTTTAGTAAATTAGTCACGTATTTAATGGATGTATGACAAAGATATTTGGACCCTGTAACAAAATGAAGGCCTATAGGCAAATTCATTTTAACATCATAAAACGTGGGTACCCTGATGTTTTAACCAAGTAAATAAATAAACGATGTAGAACAAGCAGAGAGATAATTTGTTTGCCAGTGATAAATATCTTTCTTATTATTATCCTAACAGACAGTGGATGAGCCTGCCTGGGTCTCTGAGGCGGAGGACCGGATGGGCCAGCTGACTCACAATGGGGAGGTAATTCTCGATAAAATGTCAGGTGAGTCCGCCTCGGCCCTTGATCCAGCAAATGTCTTGCTTCCTGGGTGTGACCACTGGATGCTGTTCACGAAGTAAGTATAAAGAGATTAAAGGCGAAATATTATGAATTTACGAACAGAGGCGGAGTTATCAATAACCTTTAGTGAGATCGACGGTTAAAGAAAAACGGCAAAGGGCAACCTGAAACATAGCTCATCGCTTGGTATAAAGGTAAATGATCTGTTTCCATGTCAATAACCTGCGAATAGAATATAGATGGGGAGATAGTATGAGGTCGATATTGATTTTCTCGAGGCCATTTAAACAGGTATTTACAGGTTATTGTAAAGCTTATATTATTTCATTATATAATGATGATGGAGACAAGAACAGAAAAGGAAAACATGATGACGTAATAACACAATTGGTGTTGCTTTTTTGTCGGCGGTCACGTGATCGGTATCGACTCTTCATTAGAGAGGTAGAAAAATCAAGAGTGCATGATAAACCTATTAAGGTTGTTATTACTAATACGGTATACCGGAAATCTTAAAAAATTGAACACAGTGGTGTAGTGGTTAGCGTAGCCTCTCACATCGGAGACCCGGGTTCGAATCTCAGTAGAGACATCAACGTATTGTTGCCTGGGTCCAATACTGTTTGTGATCTTGGACAAGGTCCTTCATCCACATTGCATTCGGTCCCTCTAGATGTTGAAATGGGTACCTGGAATGGGAATGTGCACACCGACAAGGCCGTTCTTAGCGTTGAAGTAACTGCTCCCAAAGTTCACTTCCTTGAGGGCAATGATAAAGGTTGCGCTTTGAGCATTTATTAGTACATGGAGAAGGCGCCTTATAATTATCGTCACTATTATTTTTATCATCATTCAAAAGTCGCTGTATATGCACACTCGTTAGTAAAGCATGTAAACTTTACGAACAATGTTCAAACGTTCCTACACATTGAAGATTGTGATGCATAAAAATGATGCAATCGCTATAAAGTTACAGTAGCACGTTTTGTGAGGTAAAAAAGTGATCTCATTTAAACAAAAGTATATTTATAACTTGCAAGACAATGTTGTTCTAAAGAAGCAGTTCTACAAGGAACGTAATATGTTCAAATAAGCTATACGACTCCATTTCCCTACCTCGAATGGTTAAAAGGTGTTTTCCTAAAAAGGTCTGTTAGTGCTTTATATATGACATTCGATAATTTCTTCTTCTACGACTTCCGGTGACCGGGTCGAGAAATGAGATGTTTGACCCTCTGAAGATAATACATTTGGTATAAACTAATGATTATTGAGGGAAATTAAATATATGAGGTACGTGGTATACTAAATAAGATGCAAACAGGATGGACCTTTGAGTGTTAAAATTGATTGATCATGCGTCGTAGTAAATGGTTTTCTTTCAAATTATTTTGTTATATCAAGAGGATGTACAGCTGTAGACAAGGTGATTCTAAGGCAGAATCAATATTGCATCTGCTATATGAATGTATATTCGTTAAGAAAATCTGGAAAGAAATAGAACAATGGATACAAGGGAGGAAAAATAACTTTCACAGGTAAAAATGTCATTAGGATATTGTGAAAAGGGAAACTATGTCCTAAATCTAATTATTACAACCTTAAAGTACAACATATACAAAACTAAACTAATGAACAAACGACCAAATCTCAGTGCCTGCCCATCAAATCTGTATATACATGTACTTGTGAATCATATTTATGTAATATTGTTATGAAATGAATTGTTTTGAATGACTTGTATTGATGAAGATTCAAAAATTTAAAAAAGTTTTTTTAAAAAAAGAAGAAGATTTTAATTTGAGTAGTTAGATCAACATATGCCTAACAAATCTTTACGTCAACATCATTAAAGAGATAGTCCGAGAATTTTTGAAATCTGCAAAATTTTATCGATTGTGTCAACTGATCGGAATGAAATGACTGGTGCCTAAAGAAACAAATTTGAGGCTAATAGGTGATGCGATAAAGATTGTTAAGGGTATTAGCGCGTTTTTCGAAAAATTCAGTTCTTTTCAAATATTCCACGATAAACATTATCTTAATAACAAAGATTTTTTAGCAATGTTATGTGAAGGTCCCTTTTTTGGTAATTCCCCCAATATAGTTGTAAGAGCCAATAACTATGGTTTGTGGTTCCTACTGCGGTTACAACTGTAACGTTATTTGGCACGAGTATGATATGACTACATTGAATTGCTACCATGCGTCATATGATAAATGGTCACCTTGATATGTTTGATTTTGTGGGTCTTTGTGCATATTTTACAAAATGATAAAAAATGTGATTTAATTTCCTTGAATTGTCATGATAATGTGTTAAAATTATTTTTGTTTTAAGAAATGACATTGTCACAATAAATAGTTGTGAATGTTGGACACATTATTTTTTCTTTTTCACAGCACATTGCCTTACGTTCCGGATGGAGAAGGAGGGGGTATGATCAGTCTAATTAAAATCGACCGTGTTCCGAGGAATAACTTTAATAACTTTATAAATATTGACTCTAGCGGGACTCGAACGTACTCTATCAGGGGATTTCCTCTCCACGACGGTCTGAAAGCACCCGCCTTGCTCGTACGTTCTTTCACCAGTTAAGCGCAGACAAAACCTAGTCATTAGCGGACCAATCATATCATCGCGTTTAAAATAACGAGAGCGCCGATCAAGGTTAACGAATGGTGAACGGGAGTTACTTGCCCCTAGATACAGATACCGAAAGCTTTTGCCGCAGTCACTGTGATTGGCTAGTTGAGATTGCGTCAGAACGTGCCAGAAAGGCGGGTGCTTTCAGACCGTTTTGGAGAGGACAGCCCCTGCCGCGGGTACGTTTGAATCCCGTTCCAGTCAATATTTCAAAATTTTTGTTCCTCGGAACACTGTCGATTTTAATGAGACTGGAGGTATGATATACACTTATTTCAATGGTGAAATACATCATTTATCGGCGAAAACGAAACAATGAACAATGCTCCTCAAATCGGGGAAATGATGGCGAATTTAGATCTTGAAATTTAATCGAAATACTGCTCCCTGATTGGACTAAACACAGTCATGTGATCGGTATACATCCGAATAAACTTTGCAGTTTACACAGTATATTCGCCGTTTTTAGAGATTACACAAAATGTATCCTTCTGCCTGGACAAAACATTTGAATTTTAAGAAATAGATTAATATTCCAAAAATTGTTGTTCACTGGCTTATAAACGGTTTGAAAGTTCACAATCTCCGGCATTTATACCAGCTAAAGTTGCACTCCTTAAACCGTTCATAACCAGTGAACAAACGTTTTATTATGTATGTTCTTAGATATATTCACAATATAAATACATTGAAAATTATTTCCCCTAGTATATATTGACCTTTCAAATTGTCAGAGGCGCTTTGGGTGATATAATATTTCCTTTTAAAAAACTGAATCACTGTGTAATGCTTTGATCTTTTTCAGCTAACCCAATTGTTGGACTTGCGACTTTCGAAGGCTTATGTAAAGATGTCAGTGTTTCTTTAGCGAAAAACACTCAAACTCTCTGTTCGTGCATCACAGCGGCTCACGAGCTTGGACATTCGTAAGTTTCCACTCTTCATTCGTACGAAGTTTAAAAAACAACTTTTCAGCAAAATGAATGTATATTGATAGGCGAATCATCCTGCTACATCAGCGTATTCGTCTACGCCTAGCTCCATCATATATACTGATATCATTCGGCCTCAAACGCTCGTATCGCTAAATATAGCAAGCCATTTAAATGACTCGCATTCAGCAACAGCGGCACCACCCGGATGTCAGTGTAGGCTATAAATAGCCATGAGTAACCAGTCGCAAGCGATACGAGCGTTTGAGACCGAAGGATATCAGGGTATATGATGGAGCTAGGCGGAAACAATTACGCTGATGTAGCAGGATGAGCTCGAATTACCCTCAATTGTTTCTTGACGTCACAGACGACGTCACATGATTGTTGCATTATTTCACTGAATAGAATACCATTTATATTTCACTCAGTGAGAGAATACGTATTTTATTTTCAGCGATGAATGGCATATTTCACCATTGGAAATGTAATAATATGGGGGGGGGGGGGGGGGGGGGGGGTTGACGTTACATGACGTCAGTCAGCACTCGATGTTATGACACACTGTGTAATATATTATAGCGATAATACGTGCGTGTATTTAATCAATCACTCGTCCTTTTAACTTTGTATTCTTTGGTAAGCCCCATTTCCAAGTGGCATATTTAATTCATCATATCATAGCATTTAATCTCATTTGGTTAGCTGTGTGCCTTTTGAGAAGTACCTTCATCAAAACTTTGAATAATATATGTAAGGAGACTTCATTTTCTGTTTGGACTGTTTTTCAGCCAAGGTCTGCAGCATGATGTGGATGTTGGGTGTTCGGATGAGGACGGCTTTATTATGGCCACTTCAGTTTTTGTTCCAAATGAAACCAATCCTGGGAACTTTTTTAGGTTCTCAGAGTGTTCCATTGACGATCTGGTAGAATTTTATAACAATGAGGGGTAAGATTCTGAAACTTCTTCTATTCTATCGTTGCGTGGTCACATAGATTGTTCCGTTGACGATCTAGTAGAATTTTATCACAATGAGGAATAAAATTCTAAAACTCCTTCTATTCTATCGTTGCATGGTACCATGGATTGTTCCATTGACGATCTGGTAGAATTTCATAACACAAAGGGATAAGATTTTGAAAATCTGTCTGTTAGTTGTGAAATACTATCGTTGCGTGGTAACATAGATTGTTCCGTTAACGATCTGGTAGAATTTCATAACACAAAGGGATAAGATTTTGAAAATCAGTCTGTTAGTTGTGAAATACTATCGTTGCGTGGTAACATAGATTGTTCCGTTGACCATCTGGAAATCTGTAGTAACGCAAAGGGATAAGATTTTGAAAATCTGTCTGTTAGTTGTGAAATACTATCGTTGCGTGGTAACATAGATTGTTCCGTTGACCATCTGGAAATCTGTAATAACGCAAAGGGATAAGATTTTGAAAATCTGTCTGTTAGTTGTGAAATACTATCGTTGCGTGGTAACATAGATGGTTCCGTTGACCATCTGGAAGACCTTTAAAACACAAAGGGATAAGATTTTGAAAATCTGATTGTTAGTTGTGAATTACTATCGTTGCGTGGTAACATAGATGGTTCCGTTGACCATCTGGAAGACCTTTAAAACACAAAGGGATAAGATTTTGAAAATCTGTCTGTTAGTTGTGAAATACTATCGTTGCGTGGTAACATAGATGGTTCCGTTGACCATCTGGAAGACCTTTAAAACACAAAGGGATAAGATTTTGAAAATCTGATTGTTAGTTGTGAATTACTATCGTTGCGTGGTAACTTAGATTGTTCCGTTGACGATCTGGTAGAATTTTATAACACAAAGGGATAAGATTTTGAAAATCTGTCTGATAGTTGTGAAATACTATCGTTGCGTGGTAACATAGATTGTTCCGTTGACGATCTTGTAGAATCTTATAACACAAAGGTATAAGATTTTGAAAATCAGTCTGATAGTTGTGAAATACTATCGTTGCGTGGTAACATAGATTGTTCCGTTGACGATCTGGTAGAATTTTATAACAATGAGGAGTAAGATTTTGAAAATCTGTCTGTTAGTTGTGAAATACTATCGGTGCGTGGTAACATAGATTGTTCCGTTGACAATATGGTAGAATTTTATAACGCAAAGGGATAAGATTTTGAAAAACTGATTGTTAGTTGTGAATTACTATCGTTGCGTGGTAACATAGATTGTTCCATTGACGATCCGGGAGACTTTAATAACAAAGAGGGTTAGAATTAGTTGTTGAATAATTTAGTTGTGTGGTTAAGATGATATACACAAGAATATGCAAACAGCGATTTTTTTACACATAAGCTACACAAGAGATCGAGGTAGCGATACTCTATATTAAGTGTCATTGCAATCTAGTTAAAACTAGCTGTAATGATAACGGGTTTCGCGACGTATTATATTATACAGCTAGTTTTAACTAGATTGGTGTCTTTGAGAATTATTTTGAAACCCCCGATTATCATTGAGTGACAATACCTTAGTGCTTTATATTTTTATCAAAATTTAAAAATAACCCATGATTTGACAATATATTGAGGGTCATCCGGAAAATGAGAATAATTGTAAATGATCCGAATTCCTTAAGTGGAATCGTCTCGTGTGTAAAAATTGTCTTCGAAATTCTTCAATGACGTCCAGCGTCATTACGATATGCCCATATAGGGTCATGGTCAATAAAAGTGGCCAGTTTATTAATAACCAGAGGGATCTTTCATTAGGATGCCATCCATTTTAGCTAAAATCTATATAAATATAAACGTCAATATTTACAATATCACTCCGTTTTATTCTCTTATACTTGTATGTAAACGTTTTGCACATCCTAAGAAGTTATCATCAATAAAATCGTGTCCTTATAACTTCTATAATCCACTCAAAGAAATATATAGATACCGTAAGCTAAACGAGTCATTCTCCTCTTGATTTCTTTCCAGTAATTGCTCGGTACAAACCAATGTTACAATGGACATGTTTAATGAAACGGAGTCAGGTCAGTCTCCTGGTCAAGTGTACGATGCCGATGAACAATGTAGAAGGAGCGTGGACAAGGGTGAACTTTGTCGGGTTGGTAGCTTCAAGATCATGTCTTATTTATCGAAGAGCAATTGTATATTGCATTTTGTTTTATTCAGACTGATTAACAGGGCAATTGTAGCACTCTTAGAAAAAGAAGACGGCCGTCTGTCCGTCCGTCACAAATCTTTGTCCGGAGCATATCTCCTAAACTATACATGCTAGCTTCACCAAACTTCATACACTTATCAACCATGATCCTTAGATGTGCCTTTTGAGGGTTAGACCAACAAAAGATTTTTATTTTTTGCAGTTTCCATGGAAACATGACTAAAACAGTGACTCTATGACCAAGTCCTTTGTCCGGAGCATATCTCCTAAACTATACATGCTAGCTTCACCAAACTTCATACACTTATCAACCATGATCCCTAGATGTGCCTTTTGAGGGTTAGACTAACAAATGATTTTTATTTTTTGCGGTTTCCATGGAAACATGACTAAAACAGTGACTCTATGACCAAGTCCTTTGTCCGGAGCATTTATCCTAAACTATACATGCTATCGTCATCAAACTTCATACACTTATAAAACATGATCCCTAGATGTGATTTTGAGGGTTAGACCAACAAATGATTTTTATTTTTTGCGGTTTCCATTGAAACATGACTTAAACAGTGACAAAGTCCTTTGTACGGAGTATATCTTCATAACTATACATGCTATCTTTACCAAACTTCATACACTTATCAACCATGATCCATTGATGTGCCTTTTGAGGGTTAGACCAACAAATGATTTTTATTTTTTTTGCGCTTTCCATGGAAACATGACTAAAACAGTGAATTTATGACTAAGTCCTTTGTCCGGAGTATATCTTCTAAACCGTACATGCTATCATCACCAAACTTCATACACTTATCCATATTGGTGCGTCTCTTGAGGGTAAGACCAAAAAATTATTTTTATTTTTTGCGTTTTACATGGAAACGTTACTAAAACAATGACTATCTGACAAAGTGCTTTTTCCTGAGCATATCTCCTAAACTATACATGCTAGCTTCAACAAACTAATACACTTATCAACCATGATCCCTAAGTGAGCTTTTTGAGGGTAAGACCAACAAAGAAAGCCAGACTATAGTTTGAAGCGGGGGTATGTGAGCTGTTCTCACTTCTTTACTTGTATATTGAGAGCTTTTTTGACAAATACAGTACCAAAACAGATTTGAACCAACTGCCTAATAGACAGCTTGTTCATAAAAGAGGGGGCGTTTTGCGACGACCTTTGTGCAACACGGGGTGGACATATCGAAACTCCATTACTGCTAATGCAATGATGCAAACAAAAATCTGTAAAAAAAGGACAGTGAAAAGTGATTTATGTCATATTCGAAGTGAAATAACAACGATTCTGTACACACATGGAGGTTGCTTGCTGTTGACATAGGTATACATGGTCGTCATATCAGAGCCTTATGTATATAATCTTAACATAATTCTCTCAAACCTGACACACCACAGTAAATGTTTTAAAATGATATTCTAACCACAGGCCCTCGGATCATCAAAACAAAATTGTAAAAAAAATTGTTTAAAAAATTATGTTTTTTGAGAACACCCCCTGAATCAAATTGTATCCATATACTATTAACAGAGGTACAATTCGATTCAGGGGGTGTTCTCAAAAAAATGTTTAATTTGTTTTATAAATTTATATTTTTTTAATTGTTTTTAATGATCCGAGGGCATGTGATTCTAACGGCCTCCGATGACACCTCGCCCGCTTATATTGACGATTTTCTGGATTAATTCAATATGCGACATCTATCCCTCTTAATCGAGCTGTGGTTTTCCACTAAACTTTTTCGACTATGAAACTTGGCTCTCTACAAGGGTTTAGTCAGTGATTGTTTTTGTAATAGTATACTGAGTAATTTTGAAGGGTTTGTTGGTTATATTTTCTCACATCATTAGGTCTAAATACGCACATATCAATCGAATATGGATACAATTTAACAGGATCGACTTTGAAAAAGAAGGCGTTGCAATAATTTTTTTTACAAGTGTTTACATCACCCATTCAATCATATATTAAACCCGATTTGCATTCATCGTGCACCGGATGTAAAGGGGTGTACATGATATGATTATAGAGAGGCAAGGAAAACGGTACGAATTTAACAACCGATTTCTCCTTATTCTCAATACGTATGGTACAAAATACCGAATACTCGAGGAAATTATTAAAAATGAGAATACTGAAGGATGTTTTAATGTACTGAGGCATATTAAAACAATCAAAACTTTGCTTTGCTCACTTACCTTGTCAAAAGTTTTGATGTGATTGTAGTGTTTTTAATAAAAATGTTGCAAAGATAAAACTGAAAATAGTAAGCATAAACTAACATATGATAGAGAAATTCCATGACTTTAAAATGGTGTAAATTCTTTTCTGGATCGAAATGATGTTTTAACGTAGCCTGTGTACCGTTTGTTTCATAATTTGCAAGAAATACGGTACACACACTACCAACAAACTGTACACTAAAGAAATCTAAAATATTATTTTACAGACTGAAGTAACAAACACATGGGTTTAGCTAACCTGATGCTTTTTAATGAGGTTTCTCGTGTGAATGATTCAGAGTTCAACATAATTTTATGTTAATTAAATGATAATTCTTATTCTCTCATGTTTTCTCTTTATACAGGAAGAAATGAACATGACAGAAATAATGGACTTCTGTCGTCGAATACGTTGTGGAAAAAACCAACAGAATTGTTTTGATGTGGTTCCTTTAGATCGAACAAGCTGTGGTAACAAACAGGTTGGTGTTAAAAAAACTCAACTTGATCTTAAAGGGACCTTGTACCCTAACTAGCTATGTCGTGCATGGTATTACGTAAACCTGATCCTCATAGTGCCTTTAAGTTTACATTTTTTAAAACAATTTGTGTTTTGTGTCATTCCACATCAACACGGTATTATTATCCACAAAGCTTCTATAATAATAATAATAATAATAATAATAATGATGATGATGATGATGATGATGATGATGATAATAATAATATAAAGCACTATATCCATATACAAGGTGCATGCTAAAAGCACATATACATGTATACATGTTAGAATAAAAGGTAATGGCATGAAATATTGGCATGAATAAAATCTAAGAAGAGAGTATGAATTATAGCATATGAATATATATAGTACATAAAGTCAGATAATTAAGTCAGTGGGAAAATATCATGAAGTAATGTCTATGAATAATAGCTTGAAAAAAGATAAGATACCCTTATAATCTTAACGGATTTTGGGAGTGTTGCTGGCGGCTGATTTCTCAGCGCTATATATAGCATCTATTTTTGTAGGTATTAAAATTTCTATATTCCAAGATTTCGAACCAAAATATTTCGAAGGTAACGGTCCTCTCATCCGAGTAGTGCTGAATTAAAATTCATAGTTATTTACAGCGATACGAAGCTAAACGTGCTACTGTAAAGTTGCAAAGTTCTGCGAGACGTTTTAGTGTTATTCAAACTTATTTGAATTTTAAAGTCTAAATAGTTTTATCATATATGATAATTAAATTACAGACTCATATGAATGAATCCGTATGAACAAATCAAGTTTTCCACGAAACAAACATTAAATTATCAAAATGATGATTAGAATTCTTCATGACGTGGAGTTTCAATATGGAGACCAGAGAGATCTTAGCGGACTTAATTTTTACCCTGAAAGAAAAGTATGGTTTTGTGTTCAAAGGCTAACGGAATGCGAAACAGATTTGAAATAACTTATAATTCTTAACTTAGTTCGCACATATTGAAACTGGTTGTTTTCTGTCTGTTGCGTATCGCCAAATTTCGGCTATAGTGTGTGTCATGATATAATCCTGAATTACGTATTTTCCCTTACAGTGGTGTGTGAAAGGGGTCTGTGTCTTCGACGAGGCAGCACCTGCCAGATCAGGTAGGTTCTTCTATATGTATTTAGGAACATATTTTCAATATGTGCACATGCGCACTTATCAATTATTCAATTTATCATCCAAAACTGTGTTCCACAGGAGATATCGCTTGTAGAAAATCAAGCGATATCGTTTTGACAGTAGATTTTGAACAATGCCCTATTACGGTCAAGTTCATGACATCACAATTGTTTAACATCATCAAGTAATGACATCACAATGCTATGACGTCATAAACATGATGACGTCACAATGCTATGACATCACTCCACTGCGATTCTTAGCGTAGTGCAATGTTCAGAAATACACATTTTTCGAGGGAATCGAAATGAAATATGATTTTGGATGATAAATAGAATCTCGCCCTCGTGTCCTCTGATATCAAATATATCAACACTCATTGATAAAAGTAAAATATCCTAGGCAAGCCTCGGATATTTGTAACCTTTATCAACTCGTGTTGATATATATTTGATTTCAGAAGACAACTGGGTGAGACTCTCTATATGTGCACATGTGCACTTATCAATTTGCCTAGCTACGATTGTTCCCGTACTTTGATACCCCCACTACAAAGTGCATGTAAAAGGAGGGGTATAGCGGCCATTCCGTCCGTTTTTCAAACGGGTAAACCGTTATGTGTTTATCAACCAAAAGTTTTAACAAACTCTGCTGTACAATGTAGGCCAATTTACAATTTTCGAGAATTTTTGCTGTTTCTATGGAAGTTGAAAAGTATTCCATCTATTAGAACGAAAGTTTTGTTTTGGGCATCTTTGATGTTAGTTTTGATCGAGAGCCGATTCTAAAAATATTATTCATTGATGAGTTATGACCCTTTAATGTTTTATTGCATTTTGTGAGAAGAACAGTTATTGTGCTCCAATGTAGACAAACTATAGAATCTAGATGAAGGAAACTTTGTTATTGGTAAACCCGATTAGGCTCTTGATTGAAAGCCGATCAAGGAGTTAATTGTACACACTGTTACATTTACCACTAAAGGTATTTTTTTAATTTAGATTGAAAGCTGTTTTGGAATTAAGAGAGGCATTTAAGAGGGGGGTTTAAGGCACTTAGTCTAGTGCACGCTTTTACGGTTTAAATTGACTATGTTATGGTTTAAGAGGACTTATGCATTCACTTTTAAAAGCTTTCTATCGATGCAATGAAATACTTTTTGACAGTTGACCCCACCCATGATAATTTATTTACCAGTTACAGGTCTGCTATTTTAGCACAAAACACTAAACTGATGGAGTGTTACAACACAACAAAGCAAATTCCTCTGAACACGTCACTATTTAAGATATTCAAATTCAAAGAGGTGTAACCTTTCTTTTGGCGTTCAGTTTATTTCTTAACAGTCGTGAACTATTCAACATGCGAGAGTTATGTTACGTTAGTAAGGTACTCCCTTCCATCAAAATTCTAGCTGTAAACTAGAAGACTAGAGAGAGAAAAATGCACCAGCGTTTTAAATATATGTAGTTCACCTCTGTTATGAAATATATCCCTGCAGTTCACCGCTCCTATGGTGTGCTTTAGTGTCATACGCAGTTTATCGCACTAATTTGTGCTCATTTTATGTCTTTTCATAATGATATCATAAACCCGTTTGTAAAAAAAATTAATTTTAATGGAGGCTATGTTGAAGTATTCAAGATCAATTATTTGGTAATTGAGATATCTTGGATACGCCTTTTATTTTCAAAATAACTTGATTTTAGTGGCCTCTGTCAACAATTTCGCTCCTTTTTAAAAGTAAAAGCAATAAATTGTGATATACATGTATCTGGGGTCAAATTTAATTGTTTTCTGCTTTTAACCAAAAAATCTTTATTTGCAACAGGGCCAACGGCACTCTTTCCATGATGTAGAAAACAATTTTATATTTGTTACATTATGAAAGCTCAAAGTGCACTGAAAGTTTTATTGTTATTTAACTATTATTTATCTTCTTCAGAAAACTGTCCTTTCGGGGATGACCCAAATGCTAAATGTGACAATACCAACTGCAAAGGAAAAGATGAAATTTTGTGTTGTGAAACATGTTTTCCGCCGCCCACTTTTGAACCTTCAACTGAGGCGACTGATGCAACAATGACCGATGCAACTATGACAGATGCAACAATGACTGATGCAACTATGACAGATGCAACAGCAACCGATGCCACAGCGACTGATGCAACGGCGACAGATGTAACGGCGACTGATGCAACGGCGACCGATGCAACGGCGACTGATGCAACGGCGACCGATGCAACGGCGACTGATGCTACGGCGACTGATGCAACAGCGACAGATGCCACTGCAACCGACGCAACAGCGACAGATGTAACGGCGACTGATGCAACGGCGACCGATGCAACGGCGACTGATGCAACGGCGACTGATGCTACGGCGACTGATGCAACGGCGACCGATGCAACGGCGACTGATGCTACGGCGACTGATGCAACAGCGACAGATGCCACTGCAACCGACGCAACAGCGACAGATGTAACGGCGACTGATGCAACGGCGACCGATGCAACGGCGACCGATGCAACTTCGACTGATGCTACGGCGACTGATGCAACGGCGACCGATGCAACGGCGACTGATGCAACGGCAACCGATGCAACAGCGACAGATGCCACTGCAACCGACGCAACAGCGACAGATGTAACGGCAACAGATGCTACAGCAACTATTGAAACTACCGTCGCAACAACTGCTGGTCCAGTAGGTCCTGGTGCGCAACCTGGCGATGTAATCAGTACTACAATATTTATCATCCAAACCTGCTTTGTATAAGATTGTGGAACACACTGGCGCCTTAAATATTTATGTTTTTTTGTAGATTTTATGGAATTAAATGACATAAAATGATATCCGATGTCTTTTTGTTTATTGCTCAGATGGTCTGAAATGAAATGCAGAAACATAATATTTCAAAGTGTTAATGAATTCATCACATGATGTTTTGAAATGGTGTACGAGACTGATACCTCAGGAAATACGGAATATAAGGGTCTAAGAGTCGGTTCCAAGCACAGGCCCTCGGATCATAAAAACAAACAAATAAAAAATTAAAAAGTTTACTTACATTTGATATTTTTCAATATTGAAAAACTTGGAACTTGAAGTAAAAAAACCCACATTTTTAAAAAACTATTTATACAGTGCGTGTAAAAAAAAACCTTATAAGGAAAAGAGAAATCTAAGGTTCGAAAAGTCTTTTAAATGCTTACCAACGCCGTGTGTGTATAATTTTAAGTGGTTTAGAAGATATAAGTTCAGACAATGATAGTCTTTTTTTCAAAATAGGATCGAGTGCTTGAGGTTTGATTTGATTTTTTAGAATATATATAGACAACAGACTAGTTTGGTAAAAGTAATAAACATTAATCAGGTGTATGGCTAAAGGCCTAAGGTAACGAAAAATTGATTTATTTCAAGTTTTCCACATCTAATTTAGGTACAGGTCAACGTTACATCGAATCATACCGAATTGAAAAATTTCAATATTTAAGTCCGAAACAAGCAATGTAGGAAACACATCGAGCCCAAGCTCATATTTCTGGATGCATAAGAAAGTAAAATGCTGTCTATAGATCAGTCGAGTTTTGATCATTTTTTTTATTCAAGTTTATTTATAAACATTCCGTGTTTGAAAAAAATCAAATGTTGGAAAAAAAGATTTTCTTTTACTCCAAACATCGAAAAACCTCAACCTCAGCTAATGAACATTATCCTTAAGGACGTCAGCGACATTATCTTTTCTCACAGGTACGTGAATTTGTGTTTGTTAGAAAATTAAATGTGCATATAAGAATTGCCAGAAATGAAAGTGATCAAAAAACCCAAGCAAAATGTCATATTTAGATTACCTCGTATTTCCTGTTCCAAGACCATTTTATCGTGAATTAGAAATTTGTTTGCAACGTTCTGACTGAAGAATTAGAATACATGGAATATGGTAGATATTTCATTTGCGCCTAATAACATTAAAAAAAATCTTTTCGTACGTATATGATGTTTTCATAGACAATGTTTATATCAGTGAATGTCAAATCATAAAAATAAAACACATTTAGCTTAATAAAAGCTACCGTTACTGTTTTTAGTAAAGTTCTACTTGGATTCCCTTAATTTGCAAGTTGAAACATTAAAACCTGTTTTAATCTATGGCCAGGATTTCAGCGTTTGAAAAAAAGAAATTCTACATTTCGTAGCCTGCGCATATAGAATATTTAAATGCGGGCGATATTCAACGATTATCTTGGATTAGTGACATTGATTATGTTAATCAGCTAATTAATGTTGAATAAAGACAAACGAAAAAACGTTTTCTTTCATGTTGAGTGAAAATTTAATGAAAATTATATTATTTATTCAGTTATGATTTTTATTCATTGCTGACATAGTGTTGACAAAAACCACAATTTTCATTTTCATTACCTCGTCTTACTGACATAATTCTTTACTTTTATTTTCATTTCATTAATCATACATATTGAAGAATGATCTTAGTTTGGATATCGTTGGGTTTTCATCTAAAACGTCTGTGAGATGTGATACAGCGTTCGGTTTTATGTCGCACCCACACACTGACGTCAGGCGGCTTGACATTTTCTTCAGCACCTTAATGGCGGACAGTCACGTGACACCAAGATGGCGGCGCCCATGAAGTTGCGAATAGAAACGTGTATAGACGCCGGACTCAAACAGACACCCTCACCCTTGCATAGAGCCTTCTGAAATAATACACGTCTGGTTAAGTGAATCTAAATCTTGCAGTCGCTGCTTCCTTGATTTTTGTAACTTCCAACGAAAAAATTAATACGAAACAGACGCCTGCCTTGAATAGATGTCTGCCCATGGTGTATATAGCTACATAAAATAGAAACGATATCGCCAGTGTTAAAGTCATAGTCTCAATTTTGTAAAGCAACCAGACTCAATCTTTATTTGCACTTATAGGCCACAGGCCTGTAGCACAATGTGCATACAATATGTTCAGGCAGGATAGAGTACATTTTTTCTGAGTAAAAAGGCATAGTATAGAAACATTGACAGATTTTCTAGATGTGCTTTGTTAGAGTAAGTTAATAGAGATATAAATTTATAAATATTAGGGTGTGTAAAGTAATATTTCTTAATGTACTTATTTCTCAAAGTGAGGTAGGCAGGGCAGACACAAAGGAAATGATATTCATCTTCAATAAGATTTAAATTACACATTTTACAAATTCTATCTTCTCTTTTTAGTCCAATATATCTGCCGGTTTCTATTAGTAAATCATGCGATGAGCAACGGAATTTTGCAAGTGATATTCTATATTTCCGGATATTCAACTGCGATAAATAGCTTTCATCTTGTATAGATTGCTTAAACATTCTAAAATAAAAACATTTATTTGATACAGATAGATGGTCAAGCCAATTTTGTAAATAAATATCTTGTAATCTTTGTTTAAATGAGATAAGAAACTTTGTATGAGAGTCTATGTGTTGTTCCAGCCATATATAACCAAAACCAGTAGAAAATAGTAAATCTTTAACATCTGTAACCCAATTGCGTTTTCCATTTCTATCATACAAAGTCATCATATTGTAACATTTTTTGGGTAATCTATAACATGGCATATTTAATACTTTCAACCAATATTTTATTACTTTCATTTTTGCCTCTATAGATAACGGAAATCTACCACACTCACCGTAGACCATTACGTTTGAGGTTGCTGTTTTCACACCGAGAAATCTTTTAATTGCATATAAATGTACCTTTTCTATTACATGAAATGTCTGGAGTCCCCAAATTTCGGAACCATAAAGAAGCATTGGACTTATCTTAGCATCAAAAATTCTAAAAAAAGACTGATGTGACAAGTTACCTAAAATATAAATATATCTCATAATGCCAATTAATATTTTCTTTGCTTGGGTCGATGCATTTTTTGCATGTAGAGACCACGATAAGTGACTTGTAAAATAAACTCCTAAATATTTGTAAGATGTAGTTATTTGAATAAGTTCACCTTTATAATACCATTTTTCATTTGCAGCAAGTTTACCCCCATTCTTAAAGACAATTACCTTAGTTTTATCGTAATTAACTCTTAGTTTCCATTCATTACAATACGTTTCCAATTCATTTATTTCTGCCTGTAATCCTCGTACAGTGCTAGAGAAGAGAATTATATCATCAGCAAATAGAAGGAGAAATAATTGAACTATATCTGGATGTAACTGAATACCATTTGAACAGTTTTCATGTATCTGTATTGCTAACTCATTGATAAAGAAAGAAAATAGGAAAGGGCTCAATATACATCCTTGTCTTACACCTATTTGGCTTTCAAATGTATCAGATATTATATTATTGTTTCTAACACACATTTTGACATTGTCATAAATACTCCTTAACAGTTTAGTAAAGCAACCAAACTGGGCTAATTATTCTTCACGAGCAAAAATCCGATAACGTACACCAATATTTCATGTCGCGTCTGCAAAGATTATAATTTTTAAGCCCGTTTTAAAGTTTAGGACGACGCTGCTCATTGGCGTATGCCGTTTCAGACCGAAGAGTTACCGAATCAAGTGCAATCCCATCGCGAGTACGAAATAACGGAAATTTCAGCGACGATACTTATGACAGACGCATTCTTCATTGAGTTTACCACCATTTTGTTATTTCTGTATTTGAAAAAAGGTAAGTTATTGGCTATTTCCAATGGATATTTAGCTGGGAAATTTCATGTGTTCCACGTCATGGCCTTAGCGAAATGACGTGTTAAGGACTAACGCTCGCCAAAGACATAGGGTAGGGTGTTTTGAACTTCATTATTGAGGGCTAGAATGCGCGCAGATTTCTGAAAATTGTCGCAAACATCAGGGGAAAGATTTCTGTGAGTGATGAACTATTTGTCCGGCGTGCATTACAATTTGCCATGCACAAATGAGACTATGACTTTTTAATGTCCGCATGATTGTCGCAAGACTGAAGTGCTTGTGGTATATACCCCCTGCCTCCTTGATGGAATTATTAACTTTGCATTTACATCATAGCCAAATATGTTGGGGTGAGGTGAGGTGAGGTGAGTTGGTGTTTAACGCCGCTTTCAAGAGTATTTCACATTTCAAATTTCATTTTGCATAAGTTTTTCAAATTTCATTTTGCATTTTCAATTTTAAAGATAAGGTGAGGTGATATGACATTCAGTGTAGCATTGTACCCAAACCTGCCTGCGTGTAGAGCAGTTCTCTACTGCAGTCAAAGTTGCCGAGCCCCTGGCGGGATTCGAACCACAGACCTCTTGATCCGAAGCCGAACCAACCTGAAGTGATTTTTACACGCAAATGTACAACAATATATGAAATGTTCAACCAATGCACAAATATCTATCTATCGATAATAATAACGATCCGCAATCAGGTAATTTACCTAATAAGATATTTAACAAATACTTACGTAATCAGGTTATATATTTGTTTCTAAAAGACCGGAAGTATTTAATGGCATTAATTCAGCATGAACCAAAATATCGGAAATATTCATATTTGATTACAGCCGGAATAGTGAAAAATTAAGCCGCTATCTAAAACAAATAACAATGGTTAACTATATGTTTTTAATCAGTTAAAAGATTTCTTTAATAAACAATATTTCATCCTTTATTCAGAATATAGGTAACTTCCAAAGCTGCACAAATTTCTAGATAAGCCGTTTTCAACTGTCCGTATATTCTCCAATTAGTGCACAGCTGACCTTAGATTTTTAATATCTCTTAGCCGTCTCAACTTTTTCATTGTTGATTACAGGTCAGTTATGAAGCACAACGATTATTTCTTTGCATCGATAGAAAGATAAAGTGTAAGACTGTATCCTCGAATGCCTTTTATAGCACATTTGAACCGAAAATGTTTGCTCTAGTGCCTTTAAGTCTGAACTCCGATTCTAAATGGTATTCATTTGTTCAGTGCAAAATTAATACAACGATAACTTTCATTTGTAAACATTTTATTTTTTTAAACATTTTTCTATAAAAGTTATATATATTTATACATATTATAAAAAGTTATATTCTGAAGACAATTGTATATGTGATGACGAAAACTTAAAATATGGACGTGAATATTACATAGTGATTTTAATCAATAGTACTAATATCATGGCTAATAGTTGTTAAACAATGTTAAACATTATTTCTGAGTAACAAGATTAAATGAACATAATCTATTGTTATATGGGGGTTTATATTTGATATAGTGATATATTTCATTCCACATGTTCAGGCCAAAGAAACCATAGGCTTAGCTAGCGTTGCGCAACGAACATCAAAATAACCAGTTTTCTGCCATAGGGAAAACTGTTCATTTGTACGTCAGTTACGCAATTCTAAACTGAGCGTATGAAATGATATATCTCAAACACCCAAGTGAAGTGGTTATTATTGAAACGATTCTAACAACATCACCCTTATATTTCAAAACACACATGAAACATTCATAACGTCATTAAAAAAGTGTGATTTCAATTAGACAGACAGACAGATTTATTACAGTGTAAGGCCTCGGGCCCAAAATACAGTATAGAAATCGATTGATAGTAGCTATTGCATGCATTATTTTATTTTGTTTAGAGTTCATGAGTTTTCCCGACGTGCGTTGAATACTTTGTACAGGTACACTGCTATGGCTTGGAATATCTGTTTTTCTGACGATTGCATGAGTTGGGTGAATTTATCTAAGGTTGGGCTTTCATAGAAGTAGTTACTGATATATATTTTTCGTAGATGATGATACTTGGCACAACATAGGAGGACATGGTATTCGTCTTCGATAAACTTAGCATTTTGAGTTGAAGATGTATACAAATTCTTTCGCTGCAGGGTATATTCTTATGACGGCCAGATTATATCAATAAATTGAAGTTGTTGCAAGGAAATTTAGCAATATATTTACTGAGATGAGGTTGAATGTCACAGGTAAGGTACGTTTCTACTTCAAGTTGAGATTTAAATAACTTATAGTTGCTACATTTTGAGTTGTCATGTAGGGATGAAAGCCAGTCTTGAATTAGATTATCTTTAAGTCACTGCCTAAATTCGTATAAGAAGAGATCCCTGTTTCCGACTTGATGCTGAATCCATACGTTTCCGAATCCCAGTTTGTATAGCAAATTTCTAATCTCAGTAGCCCATGTATGTCTTCCTGTGTCAGTGATGGATTTCATCATATAGTAGGCTTGATACGGGAGTCTTAACGGCTCAAGATGAATTAGTCTGCACCAGAATTTAACAGACTTTGTCATATACGTCAGCTGTAAGTAAGTTTTTTTCCACATTCGCCAAGAGCCATAATATTGGGTGTAGTTTTACTTAGTCTAAGGAATCTCTTGCAGAATTGAATGTGAACATTTCCGATGATTTTTCGGTGAGATGTCCCCCATATTTCAGCACCATAACACAGGATAGGAACTACTATACTTTCGTACCTTTTGAAGTTATCATGATAGTTAAATTTGCCAAAATTGCATTGGTATCGATAGAGACTAATTATCGATTTCTTGGCTTGAGAGGCAGAGCAGTTCAGTGATTTAGTCCACGAAAGTTTAGGCGTGAATACAACCCCGAGATATCTGTAATGATTAACATCTTTCATACTTGCGCAGAAATTTCAATTAGCGAAAAAAATGTCTAATAATAGTTTGAAAGAGTATACCCATGATGAAAAGGCTTGCTCGCAAGAAATCAATCACTTATGATTACGTTGCAGTAAACCTTTCATTCTAAAAAATGTGGTATTAGTGTATTCAATATAATTACATGAACACAAACACATATATCTATCTAAACACACATATATACACAGTCGCAGCTCGTGAAGTAAAATCTGGATAAGTAACGAAACTTCTGCAGACAATGCATTAATTGTATTTATGTTTGATAATAAACATATTTGATAAGAAAACATTTTTTTCATTGTCCTTGAATATGAAGTGTGATCCTATTACTCATCCGGCTCCACTGTAGTCGGGACAATGTTCAATACCAGTTGACAGTACATCGTGAAGTGATCTGGAACAAAATTTAAGAACAAAATTATTTCAAGTATTCTAAAAAAAGGGGCTTTGTCTCAAGATAAACAGATTTTGCTTCTCATATATTGGCCTTGGTTTGTTACGCAAATTTAACCTATCTTAGATCTTTGCTGTACCCGGGAGATCAAAAGAAAGTTCTCAGTTTTTATTTAAAAAATTCATAACCGGAATTTAGACATTGAGCGCTGCATACAGAGAGTCGAAAAACAAGCTTTAATTTTCCTGACTTGGGATTACTGAAAATCCATACATTTTGTGGAGTATACCAAAAGTTTAAAATCACGTGACCTTCATACTCGTGTAAAGGCACGTGACACACGGGTACAAAACGGCGATTATTCGACTTCAACTTTGGTCATAGAAAAACACCTTAAAATTGCAATAAGGTATGTGACATAAATGGGAGTAATCTCAGAAGTATTCTAAAACTGAGTAACGTATACCCTCAGGCTTTCAAAAATATCCTTTCTCCTTGACTATCCTTTTTCAATAATATCGAAACATCAATACCTATTTGATTGATGTTGCAAAATCAAAGAATAGAAGATAAATTGGTTCTTCGTCTTACAAAGGTCTCCGTTCGTTTGCCTTAGACAAACGTCAACGTCTTAATGACGACACACCATAAAGGAAAATGTACCATCGATCAGCATGTGGGTATTCACACAACCCTTTCCTTGTGAATGATACCTTAGCTACCTTAGCTACAGCTCTGTTACAACTTACTACCAAATATCCTTTCAAGAAAATAATAGATAAGGTCCCTTCTTTATGAAGCGGAAAAAATTACCTGCCATTCTTTCCTCTAATTGAAGCGCTCATAAAATACACAAATCTCATTGTCCAGCGTACTTCACAACGATGTTATTTCTGTATGGCTACCCTCACTGATAATTGTATTATTTCCAAATATGTGGGCTTTATGACATGTACATTGCCTACTGTGTAATATGAACTGTAAACATGAATTGAAATGGATTTTTTTTTAAAAAACCAAAAAAACCTATCCTTTCAAATATCGCCAAAATGCTATCATATAACAACGTCGAAATAGTATCCAATTTTATAGCTTTTCATTGACTGAACATCTCTTGTTTTGTCACTGATTCTCTTAGACACTTAAAAACACGTTAGATTCACATGCTGCAGTTCAACATGTATTGAAGCATAAATTGCCATTTTTCAACACCAAGGTTACGCATTTTATATGGTGAATGACTTTAGTTGTTTAGAAACATTAAAAAAGCTCCTAAGAAACGGAAATTCGGACTTTTACAATGTTGAAATGAAGATCTTGTTTTAAAAACGTTAAATGCTTATACTGTAACAATGTAATATAAAAGAGGTTATTTATCTTATATTTCTATCATTTGTTGTTTTTTGTAGAATAGTTTCAAAACAGACACAAATATCTTATGATCTTCATAGTAACTTTACAGGCTACGTCTTGAGCATTCTGCTACATCAGCGTATTTGTCTCCGCCTAGCTCCATCATATATCCTTCGGTCTAAAACGCAGCGTATTTGTCTCCGCCTAGCTGCATCATATACCCTGATATCCTTCGGTCTAAACGCAGCGTATTTGTCTCCGCCTAGCTCCATCATATACCCTGATATCCTTCGGTCTAAAACGCTCGTATCGCTTACGGCTTGTTACTCATAGCTATGTACAGCCTACATTGACATTTGTTTGAACTCTCATCCGGGTAGTGCCGCTATTGCTGAATGCGAGTCATTTATTGGCTTGCTATATTTAGCGATACGCGCGTTTTAGGCCGAAGGATATCAGGGTATATGATGGAGCTGGGCGGAGACAAATAGATGATATAGCAGGATGTCTATGATGGAGCTGGGCGGAGACAAATACGCTGATATAGCAGGATGCGTCTTGAAATCACAGAAGAAAAGTTGGCACTCTCAAAACATACCACCGCTGTCAGACCGTACAGTGCACAGTGGGCGAAGAGAGAGGATAACGCTAGGGTCATATTTAGGTTTTACTCTGTAAGAACTTAAGAAGATGATCATATAACTGCCTCAGGTTAAGAACTATTGTTTTGTATGTTTATAGATATTTGTGCTACATATGTAAAATTGAGTTCCTTTAAATGTTTATGAACTAAACTATTTGATAATGTCACGAATTTTTAACATAGCCAAGATTTGGTTCATTTGAATGTTCATGAATTAAGCTATTTGATTACATTCAAAATTATATAGTAGCCCTAAAAACGATAAAATCTCTATCCAGGGTTTCCACCCTTAAGTTGCACATCTCTCAATCCTAAAAAGATTTTTAAAGTCCAAGCATTTACTTTTGCTTGAATATCGAAAACAAATCCGAGGCTTTGCTAACTGCCACGCCCATTATTGTTGGTGGATTTAGACCATATCTAATAACTTGTACCAAAGAAAATATTCTGATAATTTTATTTTGTTTGCCAACTGGTTTCTTATCCACATTTTGTTTCACTTGGCTCAAAATATTGCCCTACAAAATGTCAGAATTTGGGTGCAGCAGTTCTGGAGGACATTTCTAAAATGCGAATAGTTTACAGCTGCCATAGAAATTTCACCCAGGTTTTATAATTCTTACTTAATGAAACGAAATATGTTTATAAATTGTTACACTCAACATGTTTTTAAAATGTGATCGTGCTTTCAGGTCTAATGAGCAGAAAATTATTAAAACTTTTCAGAGAATTTTACAGTGAACGACTGAACATTTCATTGGTCGATACGAGGTATTCACAATTATGTGCGTTTACAAAAACTTACCCCAGCCAGGAAGTTTTAGGTTGAAAAAGACAAAGATGAAATAGAAGATAAGACCTCCTATAACAAATAGGAATGCCCAAAGGAACTCAATCTGAGGGCTGTCCACGATTGGCGCTATAACCAGGTAGGCAGACACCAGCATCATCAGAATCGGAATCGGGATTGGCACCTGAAAAGTAAGAAATTATAGGCTACAGTAAGATGCTTTATAGCGAGGTAGGTTGACAACAGGAATATTGATATAAAAATTGATCAATATCTGAAATTCTGTTATATTGAAATAAGGAGGCTATTATATTATATCATTTCACTTGCTCTCTCTTGACTTTTAAGATATCATTACACGAGCTCTCTCTTGACTAGTATGATATCATTACACGTGTTTTCTCTTGACTATACTACAATAGCATCACATATGCTCTCTTGACCATCGAATGGTATCATTATATATTCTCTCTTGATTATAGTATGATATCATAAAATATTCTCTCTTGAATATCGTATGATATCATTATATATGCTCTCTTGATTATAGTATGATATCATAAAATATTCTCTCTTGAATATCGTATGAAATCATTATAAATGCTCTCTCTTGATTATTGTAGTCTTGAGGGATACATATGCTCACTTATGATATTAGTATGATATCATTAGATATACTCCTTAGACTGTATTTTGATTGTATCTCTCTTAACAATAGTAGGTAATTATATCATATGCTCACTTGATAATTGTATACTATCATTATATATGCTCTATTTTGATCATTGAATGATATCTCCATGGCCTACATATGCTCTCTCGTAACTATTGTATGATATCATTACAGAAGCTCTCTCTTGATAATTGTATGATATCATTACATGTGTATTTTCTTGATAATTGTTTGATATCATTACATATCCTCTCTCTCTTGATTATATTATGACATCATCAAATATGCTCTCCTGATTATTATATGATCTCATATACTCTTTCTGAACTTGTAGATATCATCAAATATTCTCTCTTGATAATTGTATGATATATTTACATTTGCTCTCTCTTGAGCTCTGTATGGTTTTAATATAAATATCCTCCCTTAATCGTATTATGGCATTGCCACATTATATGAAAATTCTATATCATCGAATATATATTTTCATAATATGACGTTATATCGTTATGTATGATCTCTCTGATCTCTGTATGTTGTCCTACCTTGTATGGTCTGTCCTGATCTTTGTATGGTCTTTTAAACCTGAGGACGATGAGAGACAAGAAGGTCAACCCGTAGAAGAGCCAGGCTGTGAAGCTGAAGAAGTCGATGAGAGTGACGATATCTCCGGGGATTATCATCAACAACGAGATGAATATCTGAAAGTAAAATACATAATTAACAAAAACGAGATGAATATCTGACAGGCAAGCACATAAATGAACAACAACGCGATGAATATCTGACAGGCAAGCACATAAATGAACAACAACGAGATGAATATTTGAAAGGCAAACACATAAAGGAACAACAACGAGATGAATATTTGAAAGGCAAATACATAAATGAACAACAACTTTATGAATATCTGAAAGTTAAATACATAAATGAACAACAACGAGATGAATATCTGAAACGAGAGATGGCCAAATGGCGGAGGGAAGTAAAAACTATAAGTTGATGTAACATAACTCAATGAATGCTGCAAGTAAGGACTATAAGTTGATGTAACATAACTCAATACATGCTGCAGGTAAAAACTATAAGTTGATGTAACATAACTCAATACATGCTGCAGGTAAAACTATAAGTTGATGTAACATAACTCAATACATGCTGCAAGTAAAAACTATAAGTTGATGTAACATAACTCAATGCATGCTGCAAGTAAGGACTATAAGTTGATGTAGCATAACTCAATACATGCTGCAGGTAAAAACTATAAGTTGATGTAACATAACTCAATACATGCTGCAGGTAAAACTATAAGTTGATGTCACATAACTCAATACATGCTGCAAGTAAAAACCATGATTTCAGGTAAGGTTATTCGACACATGCTGCAAGTAAAATCTATGAAATGATGTAAAATATATTGAAGCATTCTGCAAGTATAAACTATGAGTTGAGGTTAGATAGCTCAACGCATGCAGCAAGTACAAACCAAAGTACCAAAATTAGACCTGATTTTGAATGACTCACCGTAAAGGCCATTGATGGCAAAGGAGTGAGTTGTTTGACTTGGATAAAGGAGAGAACTTCAGGTAGGTTGTTATCACGGGCAGCAGCGTATACCACTCTACAAAACAAGCAAGTTTAATGATACTCCAGTTTAATATACTAGAAAATATTGCTGCAAAGTATAAAGATAAAGGACATTAATTATACATTTGATGTTTGCCAAAATAATGATAAAAGTGCAACGAATATTATTGGTTAATACGAGTTTAAAGGCACTAGTGCACGCTTTTACGGTTTAAATTGGCTATTTTTAGGTTTAAGAGGACTTATGCCATCACTTAAGCTTTCTATCGATGCAATGAAATACTTAAAATTCTTTACAATTGACCTGCAATCAACAATGAAAAAATTTAGACAGCCGCTGTCGGCTTGGACATATAACAAATCTAAGGTTAGCTGTGCACAAAACTGATAAATTATAGACAGTTGAAAGCGGCTGAACACTTATTATGTGCAACTGTTGAATTTACCTAAACTCTGAACTGAGAACAAATAATGAATTATGTTTTATGAAAGCAATGCTGTAAATAAACCGACTTAATAACACAGCATTAGCATTGCTATTAGATTGACCAAAGCGGCTGCCGTTTCCGCTTTTTGGTTATAAGCAAAATCTTAATATTTCCGATATCGTAGTTAATGCGGATTTATTGTAACGTAACATTAAATACTTCCGGTCTTTAAAAATCAACTTTACTACCTGAATACGTAAATATTCGTTAAATAACTTACGAGGTAGATTATTTGAGTGAGGTTCTTGAATAATATCGAGAGATATGCAATATCTGTGCATTCGTTGTGTTAAAGAAATATTGGTGTGCACTAGTGCGTTTAATAAGGAAATGACCTTAGATAATCAATATTCCCAAAATACCCAATGATTATTTAGGGTTGGCAATGTTAACTTACCTCGCCCCACTGAAGGCAGTTCCGTTTGCCGCCCCGAATGTTGAAATCATGACAGAGAGGGGCATAATTATTGCGGCTGCTCCTAGGATGAGGTCACCCCATGTCTGGAATTTGATGAATTAATAATTTAAAGTTTTAAGTTTAAAACTTCTTGAAATGAAAGAATGAAATCATTGCGGAAATTCTTTTCTGAATCAGGAACAATCATGAATCATGAATTCGGAATCATCATACCGAAAAAGAATGCGTTCCTAATGATCAGCGATATATGATCTTTCTCGAACTAATTTATATAAGGTTTACAGAAGGACAACATCAAACACCCACTTTCAAACATCGGAGAGAAAAAAGGGTTTAATGTAGTATGAACTAATTATAATTAAGACACCTTATATTGTTTAATCTGCGAGAATTAAAACGAGTGACTCTATGTTAACAATTAACCAATTTGCTAATAATTGAGAAATACACTACTTGGACTAGTATACATATTGTAGTTGTAATGTTCTTTAAAATAATTATAACAATAATAAAATAGGATGTGGAGGACAAATTTCCTTTGTACAAGGCATATACTCAAACGTTTTCTTTATCGCCTCACTGAAGCATATTGTTATCTGTTTATAACCTCACTGCAGAAGATTAACTTTCTTTAAAATCTCACAGAAATACATTGCACTTTCTCTATAACCCCATAGAAATACATTGTTCTTGTAATATAACGTCACTGTACACGTAGAACCTCATTCATTCTTTAAAACCTCACTCTAGTACATCGTTCTTTATTTGTATTGCTTTGTACTTTTTTCATAAACTCACTGTAGGACATTGCACTTTCTTTACAACCTCACTGTAGTACATTGTAATTTCCTCATCACCCCATTGCACTATAATATCCTTTCCCCTTTACGTTTTTCTTATCCTCACTATATTAAATTGTTTTTTCTATATAACCCTACTGTACAACATTGTTATCTCTATATAACCCTACTGTACAACATTGTTCACTCTATATATGACCCTACTGTTGAACATTGTTCTCTTTTGATAACCTCACTTTTGAACATTGTTCTCTGTTGATAAACTCACTGTAGTACATAGTACTTAACCTCACTGTAGTAAATATATACGACTCACCACAGCGACTGCGGCTGACCCCAGAAGCTCTGCTTTGGAGAGTACAGCGAGATATGAGATGTTTGTGAGAATATATACGATTGTCACAAGCAGAACTCCAGCGATGTTAGCTCGGGGAAGATTTCTGTCAACAGAACAGAGAATGAGAGAATACAGACAAGATCAAATTAGCGTATAAGAAAAAATACTTTCCCCAAAAAGACTTGAAATAATGTCCAACCTTCAGGAATTAATATAAGACGTGATAAAGGGTGATCAATACGTAAAAAGAACAACATTGAGACGCTGAATAATGTTATGAAACTACAATGAATTTTATATGTTTTAATAAATGATTTAAGTTGTCATCTTTTTTAAATAATAATTTGGTCCTGAGAATCAAACTTAAATAGTTAGCGATGACCTTTTTTTTAGATATGACCCTAAAAGTCTCCGTTAGTTTGACGGTCTCGGCCTTTAACTCACCAAACCAATGGAGAGTTTGAGGAGCATATTATACACAAAACGTTGACTTCAAAACACTGATAGTAAGTGTGATTCGTTTTGCACGTCCAGCATAAGCGGTGAAATGTACATTCTGATTGTCAAACGATGAAACAATGAGATACCTGAAGAACACGGACAGCCCGTGATGCACGTGCAACAAGAGGAAGTGTACACCCTTTATCTAACAGAGCGCATTATAAATGTATTCTACGTTGGCAATTGGCATCGAAAGACGAATGACTGCAGTTGAATTGGTGACTTTCAGGTTTGTGCATAAAACCAAAGTAATGTAATTTTCCAAAATAGTCCAAATCTTATAAGATATAATCCAATTAAATGTCGATGTTATGAAAAAACGTTACTAAAATATTTCATACAGTAACAAATAATGAAATATTGAAACTAAAGCTAAAATAATTCGTGGCAAAAGTAATATATTCATATGTAAAAATCATGATATCGATTATGTATTTTAATGGTGAGTAATTCAACATTGATTCATAGTGTGCAGTATAAAGAAAGCTTGGCAAGATTTTAATGGGGAAAATGTTTTTAAGAAAATTAACAATGACTTACTTTTTCGGTTCTTTTATTTCTTCTGTTACATAATTAAGGTTGTTCCTGAAAATGAAGGCTGTCGGTTAAGACACAAAATCATTATCACTTAAGAACCTTTTATGACAACGACGATGATGACCATGCTAATGACAAAAATACTGTTTCTGATGATGATAATGATTTTGACGATGACGATGCTAAAATGTTTGGAGGGCAGTTAAAATTGACACACATGAAAGAAGAAAGATTTTCTGGAAGCAACGTCTTTAAAAAATATCCGACGTTTCGGAATAGCCTACCAGTGATACAGTGGCGGCCATTATTAACCTCCACGTGATCGTCAGACAAGGCCCGTCCCATAATAGGGATTAGTGATTAGAAATCAGATTTATTTAAATTTCAATAAAAGCATTAGAATGTAAGCTTGTGTTCTCTTATCTTTCGAGCTGACATAAGAATGTCATCAATGTATGTTTAAATGTAAGCCTTTAAGCAAAAGCTTAAAAATGATCAATATTGTTAAAAATACTCTTGATAAACGGAACATTATTTGTCATGGCACATTAATATATATAAGACGATATATAAACTTCATAAGGTAACCATTATAAACATTTTTGATCGGTGAGGTATGGAGTTTAACGCCGCTCTCAAGATTAGTTCACTTATATCTCAGCCGCAAGTATTATTGCAGGGAGAAAGCCCGCAACACCATTGTGGATATGCATTGCGGTGAAACCTGCGAGCATCGGCTGGAACTAGCGAACCATGGGTGTTACTGCACTGAAATTCAGTGTAGTATTGCACCCAAACCTGACTGCGTGTAGAACAGTTCTCTACTGCAGACAAAGTTGCCGAGCCCCTGGCGGGATTCGAACCACGGACCTCTTGATCCGAAGCCGACGAGCTAACCACCGCGCTATCCCGCTCCCGTGTTATCGGCCCACTGCTTGCTAATTCATTGCATTCCAATTGAGGAAAAGGGGGCACATACTCTGGTACGTCGTGTACTTTCACATTTTTAAAAGCTTTATTTCTTAAAATTTCACCCTTATTTCCCTCTCCATTTCAGCTAATCTCCCTTTGTATCTAAATGAAACCAAGCAGAAAATGATCTGTCACTTTTACTTCATATCTAAACCAGGTACCCAACTGTATTACAAGGTGAACAGATCAAAATTTCAAAAAGCCATTAGCTTATGTCTTGCATGTCTCGGGCAATAAACTGACCATTTAAAGTCTCAAATCATCAATTTCGCTCAACTGCGCTGAATGCTATCAGCTGAGCTATGCAAAGAACCACTGGTCACCACATATTCTCTGATATTGAAATGTAAGCTACCTACCAACCGTCGTAAGCCCAGAGGGCGCCATAAAAGGCAAGAGCGATAACTGAAGGAGATTCGGTTGAACCTTCGAAGCCCGATGCCAAAACTTCTGTGTTACCTGAAACATGGAAACACCCCATATCACCAGAAATATTTTATGTAATAATTTTATGTAATCAAAAATCCCTAGTACAAAAGTCCCTAAGAAGTTTGCGATTCGACAGGATGTCCTTGACATTGCTATCCAACGCGAGCATTTGGCTATTTCTAAGGCGCTGGTGGGCGTTCAGTTGATCTTAGGGCTACATTCGATTTGTGGAACGGGATACTGAAATTCACCACTGCATAAAAAAATAAATCATTATCTTTTGTCATTCAATTCATAGTACATTCTTTAAACACTCATATTTGCCTGGACACATTGAGTACACTCACAACACCTCTGGGCATATGCCTTTCCAATTCATTTTTATAAAAAAAACAATTGTGCACATACTTACTTATCTTGATAGTAGTTTCTGGTTACTACTAACGAGAAATTAAATGTGATATGCTGACCGATATTCATCCTGCTTCAGCAGCGTAACTGAATCCGCAGATCCAGCTCCTTCCATATACCCTGATATCCTTTAGGCAAAAAGCCTCGTATCGCTAGCTATCTAACCAGCCAATGAGACGACTCGCATTAAGCAACAGCGGCACAACCCGGATGGAAAATTTCGTTAAGTTCAAAAGAGTAGCTTCGAGCTCCTTGGATAACGACATTTCATTGGCTTAAACAATAACAGGTGAGCACAGTCACGAACATCAAGCCGCGCCAGCCGTACGAGGGATTTGGCTCGAAAGAGATCGGGGTATATGGAAGGAGCTCTTTCAGCGGATTCACTTACTCGTACACTGTACGCGCGCTGATGTAGCAGGATGACCGATATTTAAATGAATCATAAACATAACCAGAGACATATGAGTCACTGACTCGTGACTAACCTTGGGCCATTTTGACGATGCCTCCGATAATGATGATGACAAGGGCGATGAGCTTTGCAACTGTGAAGACGACTTGTACTTGAGCTGCCAGCTTCACGCTCCAGCTGTTAACTATAGCAACCGTTACTGCAAAAAATATGTTGATAACATTGAATATCGTATTTAATACTACGAACTAGTCTGATGCAATCAATGCTGCAACACATACGGTAACAGCATTCAATATGATATAATATACTATCAAGTTGGTTATAGTGACCGTTACTGCAACATATATGGAATATGAATTTGATACATTACATATAATACTATTGATTAGCCTAAAGGAACTGTTTCTGCAACAACTAGTACTTTAAAAAGATTGAATATGGTATAAGATACTAGCAACAATTACTTAGACAAAATATGGTAATATTTAATAAACATTACTTAATAATTGCAATAAGTACCGTGTTAAAATTTATATATATGTCGATGTCATAACCGACTCAACCTTATGGTCGAAAGTATTTGAGAATAAATCATCTTGATTTTCTTCAACAAATGTTTATATATAGATATGGAAATATAAAAAGTATAGAAAGTATAGAAACTCAACATTTCTTTGAAAGAAAGCTTTAGAAACATGACTTGTGTTTAAAAAACCCGTCAGTGGTGTAATTGAATATACCGTTTCTGTCACCTTGTTTCTGAACAAAGTCCGCATGTATTTGATATCAAAGCGAAACCTGAATATATCAATTCATTCCTAGTAAAAAATTACCAAGTTTGACGCATCAAAGGTTGTGAATACACATCACTACACAATATGACCTCATATCTTACTCAGAGCAACTGCAGCGACCAACTTGTTGGGTATCTGTGGTTGTCCGCACATCTCGAAGAAACTTGCCACATATTCGGCAAAGACGAGACAGATAATGGCAATAGTGGATGGACGAATAACTATGACAGATGTCCATGCGTAGAGATATGCGAGAGCGTTGCCCAGGCCAGCGCGTATGTATGCGTATTCGCCGCCCGAAAGACGAATCAGTGTACCCAACTCCGCATAACAAAGAGCACCTGTTGATTTAAAGACAATGTTGACAATATAATATAAATCTGTCGATAATGTAATTTCATATGCTGTTTTAGATAACAGAAGAATAACACCTTTTTATGACATTAATGACATTAGATAAAAAAATAACTTTCGTTGGCAATAACTTGAAATCACAAGTGCGAAAGGCAATCATTTTTCAACTCGTACGTATTACGTATTCCACTGAGCAAAGATGTTACACCTACCCATGAGAGCTATGAGCCCAGATGCAGCCCACACCACGAGACTGAGCCCAACAGAACCAGTGTCGGACAGGACACCCTTTGGCGAGATGAAGATACCGGAACCTGCAAGAAATGGTTGGTTGATCATAGGAACATTCCTTCCGTAGTAACTTCTTCTTCAAGAGGAGCATTTTATGGGCTAAACATACTCTCCTGGGTCCCGTTGCACAAAACTCTAAGGTAACCATAACTCATTAAGTTAGTCTTTATGGAAATTCAAAGAAATGGCACCCCGGATTGGTTGAAATCAAATGTGTTTATGTAGATTCAGAGACGTCGTTCCAAAGTGTAGAGACTTATAAGATTAGAGTCCCTTCCCATGTGCGATGCGCATATTTCTCTTTAAAAAACAAAATGAGATTTAGCATGATATTTGAATGAAAAAACTTTCATCACATTTTCATCATTGGTCAACAACAAAATGTAGCAAATCTATCGTGGGAATATGAGTTGGGATCCTTGTGAGATAAAAAAAATACTTGAACTTGCAGAAAATAGATATAACACAGTACCCATGGAAACAAACCGTGAACGGAATAAGGCACACTAGAAGCTGCCTATATAGACTGTTTATCATAAATGATGTTTTAGACAGGATAACCTGCATCAATAGTTACCATGGTAACATACTTGTTATTCTTCTTTATGCATTTTGAAAGGTGCTATTCGTATCTATTGATGATTATCAGAATCAGAAATAATTTCAATTTCTAAAAGGTAGACAGTCCTTTGTGAAATTTGCAAAAAGCTTCTTGGTGAGGAAAAGTTACAAAAATGTTTTACAATTTTATAAATTTGAAAAGATAAAGTTATGACTATATACATTACTTCTATCATTTCACTCAATTTGGCGCATGTTCTTACAAATATATATTTTTAAATATCCCAAGTTCTCACTAGACCAACTTTGAGCATTTATTGACGATGGAAATAAACAACAACAACAACAAAATCAACACACTTGACCATAATTGAGCATTCATGAACTAACTACAAAGATCCAGTTTTTAATTATAAATGTTGAAGAAATTATCAACATTTTCACATTGAGCATTTATTATGTAGTTAGATAAACAGCCTGTATTTGATAAATTTAATTTAATCAAAGATGAAAGGCTAAAACACTTTTGAAATTTACAAAAATAGATTTGATTATTTTCATTTGACCACTTGACCCAGTCTGAGACTGTAGACTGACCGATGATGGAGCCGACGATGAGAGAGATGCCGCTGATGAGACCAACGTTACGGCCCATATGAACGGTGTCATCTTCAATGTCGATTTGTTTGGGGTCAAGGTCGTCGTAATTGTCCGTCTGTCTCTGACGGAGTCCGCCATTGCTATCATCTGAAATGAATAGACAATGATTTAGTAAACCCGGGTCAATTTCATCAGTGCTATATACTAGTATATTTAGCCACAATAGTTTTCTGTGACGTCATTTATGCTGAAAACATCTCGTAAAATGGATAAGAAAATAACCTCAAGTTTGAAGAAGAAAAATCTTGCAATAAACGTGCTGCTTCCCCTTGAAAGTTCTGATAGTGTGATAAGCCTGGCGAGTGAGGACAACTCTAAGCTACCATTACCATTTTCACAGCTAACATTTTCGCAAGATTGATTAACCTATAGAATGAACCCTCACAGGTAAAGAGAACTATGAATTTCGCTGTCAATGTGAAAAGCACTTTCTGACGTTTGACAGTGACATTAAACAATCATTGACTTCAATTGTAGTTGATCCAGTGATTTATCTTCGACTCTGTGAATATCACATGTCCAAGGTCGATAAATCATTGGATCAACCGAGTCTGAAGTCTATAATTGTTTTATTTCATGAATTAGGTCTTGAATTACCATTCTTCTGGTATTTCCGGTTGACCGGAATTTTCGAAATCTATTTTTATCCACCGGAGGTACACACAGGTTGACATCGCTTGACGTCATTGCTGTCATGTGACCAAGTAGGTCAATCAGAAAGACGGAAATAATCAATTCATATAATAATTCTCATTATAACACCTGTGGATAATAAAAGCAAAAGGCGTTTCCCGTCTTTGCTAAATAATTCTTGTAATAAATACAATTATATACCGTTATAATTATCTAACTGGTGTCATGGGCACGTTTGTACCTGAGCATACCGTATTACATAATTGGATAATATAGGGAGAGTGCATTCTTAAACGCAGCGAGGTTTGAGTGAAATGGTCAAACTGGTTTAAAGTGATATTAGACTGCAGCAAAACCAATATGGTAAATAACCAACCTCAATAAAAGGAAATCTAAAATACTATGGGTTGAGACGAACTCTAAATAAATGATTTACAGCAATGGGAAAATTTCTTTTTTGGTTTGTAATGATCGTTGAATTCTCTTCAAATTCGTGAAGATGATTGACAATATACATTGTTGAAAGAATAACGTCCTTTCCTCTACACATGAACTTTAAACAAGAAATGTAAATTGTATAGAATGCTAAATTCAATACACTTTACACTTGCGAACACTTGGCGTAGGGTCTCGAATTCATCTGGAGGGTAAAGGTGAAATGTAAAATAAGGTTATACCATTTTTGACTCCTCAAAAGAATGGCAAAATATCACGATTGACATCATTGAAAGTTTTGCAATGTCGATGCGTTGTCTTATCTGGGCATGCAGTGAGGACCGAGGAAGGCATACTCAATATAATATTAGTCGGTAAAACCATTACAGCTGCAAACAAAAAGTTTGTTCACATACCTGCATATCCAAGTTCAAATATCATGTAATTTGGCATCTTTTTGAGGCATCGTGAAAAATAAACGGAGGAGTTTGAAATTTGAATACAGAAGTGAAGATTCATTGCAACTTCAAACAATCGTATGCCATACCCAATAGTTAACCGTAATAGATTTTGGCAGGTCACCTAAGTCCCAAAGGGGCAAAATTTGGAAAACAGTAAACTTTATTTTTCGCTACAAAATCCTTTAGAAGTGACCAACAGCTTTAAACACAAGTCATGTTTGTCCGTTTGCATTAAGTCGATATGATTGCATTGATTTTGTTCTCAGAGTCAAAATGTAATATTTTGATCGAAATATAAGGAAATCAGAATTTCGAAAATGTGACCCCTTCTGTCTTTTTAACCATGCCAAAAGTGTAATTTTTGCAGGAGAGAATAGACAATACAAAAACAAGTTAAAGAATGGCCATTTTACACAATGACAATGGGAAATCCTTTATCACTTCTGCTGAAGTTATTTTCTTGACGTTCAAACCAAATCCAAATTACATGATATTTGCACTAAGACACAGTAGTAAGTGAACAAATTTATGCAGCTGTATATCCTAGTAGAAAGAAGAATTTGGAATCTTCCTCCTTCGTCCACAAATGAAATGACTTCAATTATGGACCCCAAGTTACTTCGGCTTAAAATCGTTTTACATTCTTACATGAATTGTGATGACAATACAATTTTGAAGATAATTTATTTTTCTTGCACGTTAAATAATCCTTTCCTCTTTTATTACCTAGTGTGTCTTTTGGCTTATGTTGGATACAATGTCAACTTTCTTTTGGGAATAAGTAAGTTTTTTTTAAGATAAACTGTTTAAGCTATAGTTTGTGTCTAACGTCTTGAAGCCAGATAGTCCATACTCCCGAGTCCGCCGTCCCAACACACATACCACTGTACCACAACGGGTGAGCTGAATAAATGTTAAACAAAAGAAAACATCATTGATTCTTATAAATGCCACTTAGTCATGTTCTATTCATAACATATCACTTTTTATAAAAAAAAATTTACATAACCCAATATCTATCCACCATGCATCAGTTTGCGCATGTTTATCGATACAATTCATAACTAATTAAGTTGTGAAGTTAATTATACTTTTGTTTTCTCTTCATTTGACACTGTGGAGTTACACATTATTAAATCTAGAACACATGATCTTGTGACCCACAAATTCTTAAAATTATGGAATTTTCTCGTATATAATAATAAGTAAATTGTCATATTGTCTGGAATAGTTATTTTATCTATTTTGTAGAAAGAAACACTCTTCTGTCGTAATTAGGAAAATCCTCCTTGATTCCATAGGATAAGGGAAGAACTCCAAAACCCCCATATTTTGTTCTACATCGGACATTGAATTACCAATCAGTGCTTTTCCTAGAGGAGGATATTAAGCCCACCCTTGTGGCTAGGTATCCCTTAGAATTTTAAATCGTTGGATGCTCTCACAATACGAAATGAATCTTTATATCAGAATGAACAGTAACTTTCAAATCATCCCCTGGCTTGACATCAATTAGTTTTAGTGAGTCAAAACTGCCTAATGTTTCAACGTTTAAAAATTCCGAGGACAGTTCGGATGTTTGTGTACGTTAAACAGCTTGTGTTTACAGTGTAAATCGACGTCATCAAAACTAGCACTGCTATAATATATACATGTACGAGAATATAATTGAATGTTACTTGAATGGAGCATTTAAAGGCACGGTTGTACATTTTTTCAGGAATCGAAAAATAGTTCACTCAAACTTTGTAACAAAGAACAAAAAGTTACCTACTGCTAACCGTTCTCTTTCAATGATATCAAGTGTTTTCTAAACGAACATACAAAGTTCGGGTAAGGTATTTTATCAAAAGGTGTTCACATCAAAATGATAGATTTTGATACGTAATCTTTTTTCTGCGGCTATGGGTTAAATAAAGATATGTTTAACCTTCAGAAAAATGTACTTGGCATAAATTAGTACGGGAAAATTTGAGAAAATAAAAAATCACAAAAACATGCTCCAATCCCTTTCGCAATTCATTATATATACCTAAAGAAAAGGGAAAATATTGATACCTATCAATCAACTTCAATCATTCACATTAATATGAACTTCGTTTCAACTATATTTTGATACATTACTTATCGATCACGATGTGGATAGTTATTTTACATAGATTTGCATGTTCAAGAGAAAATGTTTTGATATAGTCAAATGATTTCAGGACTATTTCAGTCAGCTAAATGTAGGTTCAATAAGTATGTTACTTACTCGAGAAAGCGTAGATCTAGCAAATTCGGCTTCGGTTTTAAACTAACACTCCATAAGGGCGAAAGTACAATATTTGCTAAATAGAAATAGAACAACAGCTTCAACTCTATACACAAGCCGAAATCACATGTCTTATTGACATGAATACAAATGAAAGAATCTTTCAACGTCTCTCAACATTCGGGCCAACTATATCCTATAGATTAGTAAGCATTGTCCAGTTTTCGATCAAAATCGCGATTTTGAAACTTTATTTTGTTATCATACTGAAACGAAATTTCTTAAAATGATATTTCAGCAACATTCTCGATAGGCTAAATATCACTTCTCGAAATGTTTGAATCCTTTCACAGACTCGGTAACAGCAGTAAAACAAGTGTTTTATTACAATTACGAAAAGTTTTAGTTCTAACGCCTGACTCTCTTTGCTGACATGCATACAAAGGGTCTACTGTCAGGCCGCTGTGGAGAAAATGCCTTGATAGAATGAGTTCGAATCCCAGAACACTCAAATCATAGAAACGTTATTCCTTGGAAAACGGTCGAGTTTAATCGGACTGCAGATGTTACACACGTGTAATGACCTGGACGTGAAGGAATAATTCATAAAACTATCGAAAGGTTTATCTTCTTCACATGTGTTTAACAATCAAATCAGGATCGATAAGATTGTAAAATATGTAGTCTTCGTGACAGTTTATAAGCTAAATTTAATTATCATATCATCATCCTTCATCATCATTCACTTTGTAATTTCTTCATTTGTATGAATATTCATTACCAAGGCAACCATGGGGCTGCATATAAATACCATCATTTAAAAAATCCTGAGACTCGCCAATCATACTAATACATTGTCGTGAGGGCTGTCATTATACAACATTATTTAACGTTTAAACCGTGCATAATTCACTTATTGTTCCTAAATACTGTAATGGTAAAACGATCCTTGCGGTCACTCGTACAGTAATTCAATGACCTGTTCAAACGACGGCAATGTTTAGTGTCGCTAAAAGATAGTCTTAATTATTCAACCCTGTTATTTACGAAGCACCCTGCTTAGGCCTGACCTAAATATATCGGAGTTGCATTCATGATACATTAAAGGTTTAAGTGCTACATGATCGTACTATGAAAAGTTTATCAAACATACGAGAGTTATCTTTTTCATTTTTTGGTCTGATTGTCGCTATCGATCGTTGTGAAAACTGTTCCTCGTCTTATTTTTCATATTATCACAATTCACATATTTTCCCCTTGTTGTCATTTTCTTTTCACTCTCGCCCGGGTTATTCAAACCATTTGAGTTAACACCAAACAAACAATCCCATTCGTACCTGTTTGCAATACATATCCCATTCACTATCCAACATGTACAAACCTAAGGACATTTTATCACAGCTGAGCACAACTGAGCATTTGAATGTCACACTATACAGCTGCATGCCAAAAGTTTGTTCACATACCTGAATATACTACTGCAAATATCATGTAATTTGAGATGCCTTTGAGGTATCGTAGCGTTGCTAAAAAAGAACGTATAATATTGATTTTTCAATATCCATATGCAGATCCATTCTTCTTTAAGGCAAATGTTTATCGTACCCCACACTTACCAATTTGGCAGGTCATTGAAGTGACCAGGGGTCAAAATTCCAAAAAACGCTAATTTCTATTTTTCTCCATAAAATCCTTTATAATTTATCAAATTCTTTAAAATTAGTCACGTTTGTTTCTTAGCACAAAGTCAATGTGATTATGTTGGTTGTAATCTCAGAGAGTCCATATGGAACATTTTATTCGACATTTAACGAAATCGAAATTTCGAAAATGTCACCCCGTCTGTCTATATCAATATGCCAAAATTCGAATTATTGCACGAGTGACCAGACAATCCCAAAATGAGTTCAAGAATAGCTAGTATACATATGGATAGTGGGTAATTAATTGTCGTCGTGCTGATCGAAGTTATTCTATTGACGTTGAAACAAAACCCAAATTACATGATATTTGCACTACGACTCAGTGGTAAGTGAACAAAGTTTCGGTATGCATGCGCAGATCGGATGGATATAACATTGAACGGTGAACGACATGATTATTTTGAACTGAACATTCTCAATGGAATTCACAATTAACAATACTGAGAATTTTGTACAACGACAGCGTACAGGCCTATGCAGACATTCGAACTAAAGAATTGTGTACAATACTCAGTTGTGATAAAATGTCCTTAGGTCTGTACAGGTCGGATCGTGAAAGGGAGACGGATTGCAAACAGGTATACGAATGGTATTATTTGTTTGGCGTTAAATCAAAATGGTTATAAAATGACTCATCAAACACATTTACTTCCTCTCCACTAATTTTCTCTGTACAAATAATAGTCTTGCCTATCATCGTGGTGTAATTAAGATTCATTTTCTCTTGGTTTATGAGTTATACATTTTCGATAACTACATTATATATTTAAATTTTCGTTTCATTACAGTTAATGAGTTGACACTATTTTGTTAACGAGTCAGAGAAAACTAATTAGACCACTGCGCAAATAACAACAGCAAATACAACTGTAACTGAATCTAAGTCTAACCAGGTGTCTTCATTAGGTGATTAAAGATAAGAATACAAAAGTTATTTCTGAAATACTTCTTCTTCAATTATATTATTTCAGTGAAATCGAACATATTTATCAAATTTTTCATTTCAAACAATTGTTTTCAGATTCTAAAATCGCTTTAATTCGAAATTTTTACCAACGTGAATGAAAGAAACAGACCGCCGATACAAAATTTGTAAAGGTCTTTGTCAACATCACATACTACCTGATCCTTTGTGAAGGTATTTGTTAAGCTTGCTGTATATTTGCGTATATCGCACATGGGAATAAAACGAGGAGCAGGAATACGCACTAGGCATGTGCGTACTGAAGGTGTTTTAAGTATATAAATGTTTAGACACTGCAACTAAATTAAATTTAAGTTACTCTGCTCAGGTTTCTAAATAAAAGTCCTGCACTCAACTTTAGATTCGTATGTCAATGATAAAAGATATGTTAATATAAATTATTGAAAAATATCATCATAAATTCAAAATCAAGTAATTCCCTAGAATGGTGTCAAAGCAAAGGACACGTTTAAATAACAATAACACTTTATAAGATAAATAAATGGATATCTTGACTTTGTATCTTGAGTTTGTACTGTTCAGCATACAGATATTATATTGTCGGCTATATCCCCCGCCAAGTGGCAACAGTGTTAAATATTTTTGAACAATTGTTATGAGACTGTTTTCTATAATTAACCCTTAATGAATAACATGTTAAGTTGAAGACTATCCTCAGCCGATCATTAGAAATATATTCATCCTTCAGAATAAGCTTGTTTAATATCCTTAGTATCATTGTGCTTAGGTTTTAAGGGTCTGCACTTAAAGTAGCATTGTAACTTGTGTTTCCATGGAAACAGCCAAAACTGAAATTATGAAGAAGTCGAAAACCAAAAAAGGCACTACTACGCATGCTGATTATTATTTATATATAGCAGGTTTCATTGTGTTAGGTCTTATGTTTTTTAGTTCTGGTTCAGAAACAAAATTTGTAGTGGTCTTCTGAGGAAAAAAGATGATGAAAAACCCAAAAGGCACAACTTCACATGATGATTGTTCAATATACCAAGTTTCAACGAGATAGGTCTAATACTGATGAGTTCTGTTCCGGGAAAGATCAGGTCGCACGGACGGACGGACGGAGATTATTTCTTTACCTCACAAAAAATTCGTTTTGAGGGGGGATAATTCAAATCGGAAACCATTTCCTTACCTCAAATGATTAAAAAGGTGTTCACACAAATATGGCCGCATGTGGTTTTTGTTTCATACATGATAATTTCTTCTAATACAACTAATGATGACTGGATGGAGTCACAAGATGTTTGACCCTTTAAAGATCGTTTAGAATAAAGTAATGTTTTTTTGTGGGAAATTAAATTTTCAAATAACGTGCTACTGTCCCTTTAAATGAATGTCAACATGACACAAGAATGTATGCAAGGGTATCACTCACTAGTTAGATGTTTAAATGACGATTTAAGATGATACAAAACCGGTGAGACGAGCCCGGGTTTAAAACCGTCTTAATGACAAAGTATTTACATGTTGTTGTTACTGTCATCGTGCAGAAGGATATAATTATTCATGCATGCTTATAAGATACGAAAAAAACATTTCTCAAGGGTGAAAAATGTAGTGCATGTTATGTGATACACTAACGCGTATATCAAAACTCATCTGAATGACAAGTGATAACACATACTCAATAAAAAAATAGTTAAAGAAAACATCAAATATTCAATATTTATGCATCATATTGATCACCATATAGTAGAGACATGGTCCTTAACTTATGTTGTCCAGTATATTTCTAAACACATGGTACTCTCATGTTCACCTTTTTAGAACTTCCATATCAATTTATGATCTATTCGAATTATTGTGTATAAAACAGAAGATAATAATTACAATGGTTTGATCAAGATATGTGAGCGTTTACGAACGATTTATCATGAAGGTAATAGAACAATGTAGAAGTAAAACCTTGCGAATCGGTGTAATCTCTGAATTATACTAGATTTCATTCAAGGAAGTGTTCAGTGTCTTGGTGTTTGGATAAATTGAATAAAGTATTGTAAATAAAGCACAATTAAGGTCAATATGAATGTTATTGAAAAGAAAAAAACAAAATATGACAAAAACATTGCTTTGATCGTAAAGAATACGTATGATGTTTTTTCGGCCACTATTCATTATTCTTATAGTGTTCAGATTTAACTACAACCATTGATCACCCGATTGTTTTAAAAGGAATGCAAAGTATTGAATAGCATTTGATAGTTCAACATTTAATCTATAGCTTTGAAACTGAAAGTCATATTGACATACAGAATACACATAAAAGATACTTGCACATCGGGGTTGGGGGTCGTATTTTGAAAGAGGGTTTGGTCACATTTTACGGTATTGTTTTAAATTCCAAAGCTTGGGGGGTGGGGGGGGGGGGGGGGGGGGGGGCACTGACAACCAAGGGCCCTTCTTCTGTCAATACATGCATCATGTCCAAATAAAAATAAAGGAACGATTAAAATGAGAGGTGTGTGTGCTCGGTGGTACATGTACATGTTGATGTGATAATTCTTCCCAGTGGTTTACATGGATTCTATATGAATAAGAGTAAAGTTCATCTCAGTCAAGATGTTTAGCACAAGGCGCCCCCAGGACACGGATTATTGAACATGCTAGTGTGTCTCTGAACAGGTTATAGTATATGTTATAAATACCTTTGTTACACTCGATCAGCCTTGTGCAATTCGAAAGGGCCAACAAACTAGCAAAACGTAATAAATAGCTATGCATAATAGAATTAATCATATGAATTATAGAAACCGCTACATCTTAGTTTAAACCGTTAAAGGTGTCACTTGCTTAAAGCAGATGTAAAATAATGTAAGCGAGTGAATGAACAGCCGAGACAGAGAGAGAGAGAGAGAGAGAGAGAGAGAGAGAGAGAGAGAGAGAGAGAGAGAGAGAGAGAGAGAGAGAGAGAGAGAGAGAGAGAGAGAGAAAGAGAGAGAGAGAGTCAGAGAGTCAGAGAGAGTCAGAGACAGAGAGAGACACAGAGAGAGGGAGATTAATACAGAGACACAGAGACACACTCTCTTGCGCGATATGTCAGCCATAGCTCCTCTTTGAAAGCAAACCTGAATTAGGCTGAGGATTGTTAACATTCCAAAGGAGATCTCGATTAACTCGAATCTGCATCAAATGTTCAATAAACACCTACCTTGTTGATCATCCATGTTTAGATGATGACCACCACTCTTATCAACAATGAAAACCAGTAAATCCACGCGTGGTCACTCGCAGCGTTTCAAGGCCAAATAATGGAGAAAAACGAGGGAGTAAGTACACACCCCTGTCTGTGTCAAATGTGGAGTTAGTCATGTGTGACTGAACTCATTGAAGCGCTTATACATGTACATTGTCAACTTGCCCTGGATGGGTTTGTAGCTCTCATTACGTGATGTAAGACTACGAACTATGGAGACAATACAAAAGAAACTGGTTGTATTAACAATGGGTTGTGTTGCTTAAAATGTAGGCCTTCCCTGTTATTTTACCTGTACATATTAGTTGAGCAGGTTCTAAAGGCATAAGTCTTCAGGCGAATGAAAACAGCCCGCGAGTTTGTAAATCATTTAGGTGCAATTTGTCTACATTTCTATCCATTGCGCTAGGAGTAGAAGAGTTTAAAGAGCCACTCCGTGATTTTCATAACATATTATTTACCTTTGATACGAACCTATATGTCATATGTGGTGATATAAATTCAAAATATCTTAACTTTTCATGTCCAAATACATATATATGACAAATACATTTTTAAAATAAAAATCTAAAACCAGCTTTATAAATGCACAGAGGTGTAAATATCACGTCCAATATAAATGGATACTAGTTATATAACCTAACAAACACTATCACCTCCTAACTGCCCTCCTGGCATTTTTAGATAAGTCTCCAAAATTACGTTTGACTATTTGACGCGCGCCACTGTCCGGTTTTCGATCAAATTGCGAGGTTCTACCTTCATATTGTCACTGTAAAAACAACAAGCTTTAAAATGTATCTTTTTGGTAACAGTCGATACTTCGCGATCATTAACAAATGTATCACTCTAGCCTTTTAGATTTTAAATATATCGAAACCAACTGTAAATGTACTTTCTTTTGTGCACCTGTTTATAATGAACAGGCTATTTTGATTTAACTTACTGAATAAGCAATTCCATTTGAATGTTCAAAAGGTAAGATTTGAAATATAATATTGCATAAACAGTAATTGTTTTTTGTTTTTTAAATATATAAAAGTCAAAGAAGTTGACGATATACAATTGGCAGAAGTTGACAATGAGCACATAGATATTCACATAATTTTTATAGCAGAATTTACAATACATATACCAGTAATGATTAATTTCAGATGATAACAGCGTTTTTTAAAACAAAGTGCTAGATTATATAATAATTTTCATATAAGGAAGACATAATTCAAATAAAGGGTACTTTCCTAGATATTAATGTGAAATACATGTTTTTTTTAAAAATTATCAACATAAAGTGGGAAGACGATAGAAAACGGACTTCATCTCCCACGGCAGATTTAGGCAATGGACATATCCTTAAGTGTGAATTTGGAGTTAAATCTAACAGGCCCAATCAGAAATTTACAAATTTGCGTCTGATATTTCTTGATGACAAAATTGAAAACCATAATTTCCCAATACTAATTTCATATTTTGATATTTCTGTCATATTTCCTTTTTCGGTTGATTGTTAATTTTCAAAAAGGCTTTTGACCTTGTGGATCGTTGTTAATTATGACAATTTTAAGAAGAACAGGCTCATAAAATAAAATGAGTTTTCATTTTAAGATCAATGTACTCAAATATTAAATCATCTTTACGTTGTGATGATGTCGTCAATGATTATTTTGACTGTCCAATTGGGATTGGGCAAGGATGTGTTTTAAGCCCACTTCTTTATCATGATAAATTAAAGCGCATTTTGGCAAACATTTAGTACAAATGTTTCCTACAATGATTAACAATTGATTTTTTTTGGCCGATGTTGGTATTCTAGTTTCAGATACTGTTAACGGTCTACAAAAGAAGCTAAATGTAGTGGAAAGATTTACAGATGTATAGAAATCATCCGTCACTATGATTTTGAAAAAAAAGAACAGTGATTTTCAGAAGGTGTGGTCCTGTAACCTCCGAAGATAAATGTTTTTAATGGCAACATATTATGATGTTTTGAAGTTCGAATGGGCATTAAAGTGGTCATCATATTATGTTTTGTAGTTTAAATTGACATTAAAGCGATCAACACAGAATGTTTTGATGGCTTATTAGATATATAAAAATACCGAAAGTTTGTTCACTTACCACTGAATCGTACTGCAAATATCATGTCATTTGTGTTTCGTTTCGAATAACGTCAGCGCGACTAACAATTGATCACCCACTGTCCATATGTGAACTAGGAAATTTCGATTTCTTTTAAATGTCAAATGAAATGTTCCATATCGACTCTCTAAGATTAAAGCCAACATAATTACATTGACTTCTGTGCTAAGAAACTAACGAAACTAATTTTTACAGAAGCTGATAACTTTTATGGAAATAAATACAAATTTGTGTTTTCGGAATTTTGCCCCTTGGTCACTTCAATGACCTGCCAAAAACTGAAACACGTGACTCAGTTTTTCAACTTCATTGTAATAAAGGCCTTATGACCAACATTACTGAATAAAATCTGTCTGTCTGTCAAAACTGTTACGGCCGGGTTATTGTAGGTTACGATAAACGTTTGCCTTAAAGAAGAATGGATCTGCATATGTGTATTGGAAATTCAATATTATACGTTTCTGTTTCGCAATGCTACAACACCTCAAAGGCATCTCAAATACATGATATTTGCACTAGTATATTCAGGTATGTGAACAAACTTTTGGCATGCAGCTGTATGTCTCAAATAAGGTATATATTAATTCATTTTATAAATTTATAAACAAAATATTAAATTTAAATTTCTTTAGAGTTCCGAAATGGGTTTGTTTGTTCTTTTATTACTGTTTTAGTATATGTTTTCAAGTCGCATCGCGCATTTGTTCCCATGATACTTTTAGTAATTGAGCTCTTGGGCTCGTATCCCCCTTGTTCATATTTTTTAGTAATAATGTCTCGACTTACTTTGTCAGAATTATTATTCCTATATAAACTTGAAGTAAATAAGTGATGTAAGTAGTGGTAAAAGTAAGTGTACTTACTCCTATTTCAACCTTAGGAGTTAGATTATGTTCATGTTACCGTAAATCTTTGAAATCAGTGACGAGTTAATTATTGTATGTTTTAATTTCGTAAAGGGGCCACAGGACCATGATACAGATATTGTAAGAAGCTCCTTGCATCACATTATATCGTAATGGGATATCTTTGAAGTAATTATGTCATTGCATGCTTTGTAGCTTGGAATAAAAATTTGCAAAGATTTCTTAAGATTATGCCTTTTGAAACGAGTTATCATAGACCATCTTGGAATAAATATAAAACTTATTATAACTGGGGCGGGATAGCGCAGTGGTTAGCGCATTCGGCTTCGGTTCAAGAGGTTTGTGGTTGCTCGGCAACTTTGCCTCTTCTACAAGCAGTAAGGTTTGGGTGGAATGCCACACCGAATTCTAGCACAGTACCACCCATTGTCCGCTAGATCCAGCCGATGCTCACAGGTTTCATCGCAATACATAGTCACAATGGTGTTGCGGATTTTCTCCCTGTAATAATACTAGCAGCCGCAATATAAGTGAAATACTCACCTCACTTCACTTATTATTTCTACATTTGACCTCGGTTTGGTGAGGTTGGTTTGGGTTCATTGCCCCTTTCCAAGGTATTTCCTCTGGTATCATTGCACGAGGACTGTGTACAATGAATCATGTTGAAATCTCTACCAGCAGATGTAACAGCGAGCCAAGGGCGAGTTGAGGTTATTGTCACTATCAAGAATATCTGCGAATGAACAATAGCGTTTTCTCCCAAGCTTGTGCTTTGAACTCTATGGACAATCAATCTTTATTTGGAGATCATAGACCTAGTCTACATTTAAGAACCAAATAGCAAATATATATAATAAGTATACACACACACACGCCCCCCCCCCCTCCACCCCCCCCCCCCCCCCCCACCACCACCACCACACACACTTGTATACTTTCATTTGTCAAATGTACTTGAAAATACCGATATACTGGTCGAAATGAATTCATCGTATTGTATTAAAGAAGATTGATTCAGTCCGAACCATCCGATGTTTACTCTTTCTCATATATAACTTTCCTTCACGTGAGAAATAAATTCTCCTTTTTAAAAAAAAACATACATAAGCATAAACTGTATATATTCAAAGAATGAATGAAATTAATTTTCAATAAAGTTATTTTTGCATAAAGAGCATAATCTTTTTTGTTTGGGTTTATTACTAAACCTACCGGTTTCAATTTAGAGAATATTTGATGCACATCTAAATCTTGCAAAACTGATCGAAATTTTGATAGTGATAAATTTGATATTGAAAATTAACAGCAAATTTCATTTCAAAACAAGAAAAAAGAAAATTTTGAACTGGTTACAAGTAAAGTTTACCATTCTTGTTCATAATTTACTCCTAGTCTAAACACAAAGTCTGATAAGAATGTCGATATGGTGTATCTAAAATTTTGTGTTGTGCCTATACATAGCCAATCCGAAAGTGTTGAGAATATTCTTAATTTTTTATGTCTAGTTAGTATTTTCATTTCCATTTACGTTGTATGCTGTTAATATTTGAGAGATGTGTGACCCCCTCGCATGTCTTTGCCTGATGACAGCCCCTGATAGATCTTTGCAAGAAAGTCTCATGTGGGGGTTCCTGCTATATAGTTCTTATGCCCCCTTTTCACCGAACCGCGACCGATATGCGACTGTCCCAGATCACCGCGATCACGTCGATCGCAGTGGTCGCAGACCAAATTACTTTAACGATTCCACTGCGACAAAAAAATGTGATCACATATCCTTCTAGTAGCGAGCACATTGAGACAAAGTTGCGTTTATTATGACAGGTCGGATAGATCGTAAGTAGGTCCCCAGACAATCACACAACGGTATGGGCGATTATTCATGCAAGTGAGTAGGACCAAGCTGATACCACAGCCACAGTTTCTGCGATAAGCATGCCATCGAGTTACGATCGACTGGCGTCCATTGCGATGCTTGGTGCGATCAAGTGAGACCACATTACGACATTTGCGAGTCATGTACGACTCGAGTATGACCATGGCGACATTTCACACGACTGCATTGAGATAAATGCGACCTCGTTACAACTTTTTGCAAGACCTGTCGGATCAGAAGTATAAAAATGCCTGCGAGCAGCTGCATTCATGTCTTTCTGAGTCCGACTGGCATACCGATAGGACCTGGAGAATATTGAAGATGAAATGGTCCTAATTGCTTGTTTGCTTTATGAAACACAACAAGAACTGCAGAAGATCGGCGATTGTACTTTAGCTGTCATGAGACATCATCAAAAAAGAAAGAGAAGAAAGCGTCGACGCCATGCAATGTGGGTACGAGAGTGGTTCAACCTTTTAGAGAGACAAGAACACAGTCAGTACAGCCATCTTGTCCAAAAATTTCAGCAGTAAGATCCACATTTGTTTCAAAACTACATGAGAATGCCAGTCGAGCTGTTTGACGAAATATTGGAAAGAGCAGGCCATCACATTGTTGGTGAAGGCAGCAACTACAAAGCCTCTTTGAATGCAGGGTTAACAGTCTCACTGACATTAAGACACCTAGCAACAGGTGACCAGTATGCAAGTATGGCCTATGCCTATAGGGTTAGCAGGACACCAGTTCATTGTATGGTACCCCTAGTCTGCAAAGCTATCGTGGATACCTATAGAGACGAGGAATTCAAGACGCCTGCTACAGAAGAAGAGTGGAAGGAAATAGCCAGACATTTCGAAGAACGTTGGCAAGTACCTCATGCCTTAGGTGCTCTTGATGGGAAACATATCAACATCCTTGCACCAGCAAACAGTGGAAGCGATTACTGGTGTGTCTACAAGAATTGTTACTCAATTGTTATCATGGCACTAGTGGACCATGGCTACAAGTTTATTTTGGGTGATACTGGAGGTCTCGGACACCCAATCAGATGCCCAAATATTTAATGCATCAAATTTGAAAGAACGCTTTGAGAAAGGCACACTTGGTATCCCCCTTTCTGAACCTATTGAATCACATGACCCCAACTCTGATGTGGAACCAGGGCAGCTGCCCTACTTCATATTGGCCAATGATGCCTTTGCCTTGAGAACGTTCATTATGAAGCCATTGTCCAAGAAGAATATGACTAAGCAAGAGTTTATCTACACCTAACGTATATCAAGAGGAAGACGGGTGGTAGAGAACGCCTTCGATATTATGGCCAACAGATGGAGATGTATCATGACTGTGTTACATCAGTCCCCTGCAATTGTTCAGACCAGAGTGTTGTATAGTTCTCCACAACCTTTTGAGATTGAGGCCCCCTACCCTCCAGGTTGACAATGATAACAACGCTCATGAACTTGTCTTAGGCTCTTGACGTCAACAATAACTCTCGAATCAGACCGCAGTCCATCGTGTTCCTCAAATTGTGATCATTAAGCAGCCAAGGTTCAGAGACAGTATCTCCAGGACTTCTTTAATGACACAACCTGATGGGCAGTACCGTGGCTGGACAGGATGGTGACACTCAGACGACCCTCTGCTCCTGAGGATACTGATGTGTCAGTCACATTCTAGGATGTTGTGTGATGTTGAATAAATACATGTTATTTTTTTCATTTTTCAAGGACAAATTGTCATGTTATGCTTGCATTATTAAAAAAACTGAAATTAAAACGAGTTTTGTATCTTTTGAAAACCAATTCGACTGTAGTAGGCCTTTACTTTGATCGAGATTAAAATTCTAAGTTGATTCTCTCAAATAATTGGTTCCCTTTTTCATTCTCTGAGGCGAACAGTAATACAAAAAAATTAGAATATCATGGATGATACCTTTTAGGTCGTGACAAACAAATCAAGGAATTGTGTTATTTAGAGAGCTCGTGATTGGTTGCATCAAAAGACGGATCGAAATTTTCAGTCGCCGTGAGATCGCATTGGGGTCTTGGCGCGGTCGCCATTGGTTGCACTATTTGGTCGCAAAGGCAAAAGTAGCGCGATCGCCATGCGAGTTTAAACGATCGAGTTGAGAGTACAAGCGACTGACATGCGACATTACCAAGACCCCATTGAGACTAATACGACCCCACTGCGACAAAATTGGCGAGTAGCACATTAGTCGCATCGATCGCAAAAGTTTTTTGAAAACAGACAATCGAAATCGCAAACCCCTCTGCGACAATGTGCGATCCATGGCGAGTAAGAGAGATACTTTTAGCGATCATGGGGACCTTCCCAAGACTTCAGTGCGATGTCATTGGGAGTGAATGAGAGTGTGCACGACTGCGGGGCAAAAATTGGTCGCAGTGAGGTCGTATGCTCGGTGGAATAGGGGTATTAGAGGAGTGTCGTTATTGATTTGGTAGTTGCCTTTTCATTTTTGTGGAGACGAGAAAGTGTATACTATCAATTTTGAAAAGTAACTAAATTTCAGTCTGCTAATGCTATGACATGCCTCCAAGATCCATAAGCTCCTGCACTCGGAATCAAACTATTGCACCTCAACTCGTGAGCTAAAAAGAGTGTAATCATAGGACATTTTATACCGATTTAGGATTCTGGGATATTCTCCCTTGGCATTATCAATTACATCAGTATAATTATAACTAGTTGGCCGTTTGTGAAAGAGATAAAAAAAAATGACAACCCATCTTTCTCAAAAGTCTGTATCCACCTGCCTTTACAGGGCTAATATTACTGTGTTCCCTTTTTTATTTATGATTGAAGCCCAATTTCCCCACCGTTTCTGTCGGTTTATAAGTTAGATAAACCATGATCCATTGAAATTATGGAAAAGTAAGCCCTTCTGCCTTTGGAAATGCCCATCGCCATTACCCATGGGAAACAGGCTTCCTGTACAATAATGCCCGTGAGTCATGTTAGATTCTACATGTTTGTCCTGGCTAATGGAAAATGTTATCATTGCAGTAAGAAAGCCTTTTAGTGACCATACATTGTAAAGTGCATAGTTTTCAATGTAGAACTGCAAACAATCTTTACCCCTTGTAGATAGTTCTTTTGATTAAACATGTAACATGAGATCTGATAAGACCCCAATATTCTTGTTAACAACCGGGCTGGGCTATTCTTCGTCTATCTGAGATGGTCCATTTCAGGGGAACGTAATGACAGAATCTAGAATCTATCCTAACTCTTATGGAATGTAACTTTAATAGAAATGTGAATTTCTTCACTATCTGAACATTCAACATAAGTTCAAGAAATTGAACATTTCGTAATCATTACAGAAGATATAGTTACAGGGGCTTACGGAGTATGTTGTTGCAGTAAAATATGTCAAAATTCATAAATGGTGTTATTTAATCAAGTGATTGTGATTTGTGTTTGAAAACTGGAAAATTGTTCGCACCAAGGACTCATAAGTAGTTTTACAGCAGACACAATATATGGATTGGTTGTGTTGAGTAAACTATTTAACCAATATTCATGTAAAGGGGTAGCAGATAATTTGACTTGACATTTTATTACCTTTTTTCAATTATTATTGAAAACAGGAAAATATAAAATTTTGCCATTTCAAAGAAAAAGGTACAAGTTTAAGGAGGTGATTTGAACTGATGTCAGCACATACTGTAATTTGGCTGTTATTCATAAATATACTCTTTGTCACTTTCAGGAAAAGCTGGGTAATTGTCAAATACGAAATCTGATTGGTTCAAATAACAAAGGCAGTCATATTTAAGTTTTTTATTGATTATTTACAAAATATTCACGGGTAAGTACAAAATACAACAATGTGAAATAATGAAAGATGGAGAAGCTGAACCATTAGAATGACATGGAACCCTACACCTCAGATGTGTAGTAACAAATGGTCACTGAGTTTTCATATAAACCAACTAAGGTGTCCAGTAACAAATGCAATCTATTACCTATATGGTATATCATAAGTGGTGACATATTTTCAATATGAGCACATGTGCACATATCACTTTTGCCTAGCAACAATTATTTCAACGCGAGGTACTGTATTTTGTCGTCTGTGACGTCATAAAACCATTGTTCGTGTCGTCACTGTAGCGGTCCATCACAAGGAAAGCAAGCCATTTCAGTGCATTTTTTATTGAAAAGAATTGGTAATAAAGAAATTATTGCCCTCAGAAGTGTGTCATATATGTCGGGTAATACAAAAATTCACACTCGTTTTGTAAGTCACATGACACACTTCCTCAGGTAATAATCTCTATGTATATATATACTTAAATACAGTTTCAAGGTGTTTTAACTCTTAAAGTTACTATGTCATTTGATTCATATGGAAAAAGATATCAATGGTGTTCTTTAATCATGATGTACTGACTGACTTATGCTATTCAAATCAGCATTTCATAAGATCCCAAGACCTTGATCTCTCCAAGAATGTTTCACGATAAGCTTTATTAATACTTTGATTACTTAATACAGTAACCCTTATTTATGGAGGGTCACACTATTTCATAAATCTCAAATACTCAGAACCACTCTAACTCTCTTCACCACCTCGTTAAGACTTGATGCAGATTCCTTTTATTTGATAAAGTGGTACCTTTATCATCAGTGTATTTCATGGCCCATGAACATAGAAGAAGACGAGGTATGTTATCCTTTGCCTTCTCAACAAATCTGTCAATCTTCACTAATTCAGTCTTCTCTTTTTCATACGACATTTACAAATTCAAATCAACTGCCTTTCATAGTGAAAGCAAATCTGCCATTTATTTGTATTCTTCAAACTTCTTAACAATCTGGAGTCACTGAAGCACGTGTGGATTAAAATATTTTGGTTGCTTGTTCTTTTATAAATAGATAAAAGATAAACACACTGAGAAATGGAACATTTCACTGGCACAACAAGTGTTGAAAACGAGTAACGAGGCGTTGACGATTAATCTTATCATGAAAAAAGTCAGGATTTACATTGGTTATGGTTTCCAAGACAATAAAAAAGGATTGGAAATAAAGTGTTTTGGATGGACGATCACATGTCTGACGTATGTAATGAGTGAAGAGTCAAGAAATTGACACTGAAGTCTTTCATTGTTTAAGGCTTTTAAAAACCTTCACTTTGTGTCCTGATGAAATGTACATCCTTTTGAAAAGAACACGATGTTGTTAGCACTGTTGTTAATGAAATGTATGTTCCATCACTGTTGTTAATGAAATATATGTTCCATCACTGTTGTTAATGAAATATATGTTCCATCACTGTTGTTAATGAAATGTATGTTCCATCACTGTTGTTAATGAAATGTATGTTCCATCACTGTTGTAAATGAAATGTATGTTCCATCACTTGAGCATGAAGCATGATCTTAGAAGTGGGCGGCAACTCGATCTATTTCCATCAAATCATCCATAATCTGTAACATACAAATGAAGGTTGAACAGGTACAATTAATAGATATCTATCTATCAATATAGCTATCAACATATACCAAGCCATATGGCCTATTCTTACGCCAGTTCTAATGACTTGCTAGAATAGGCCTTGCCGCATTTCCCATACTTTTCTGTGCTTGTTGCCCAGTCCGCTGCAATGAGAAATCATTGAGAATTGCAGCTTTTGGCCAAAGAGGGCGCTGCACTTTAACACGATTTTGACTGGTTTGAATCAAGGTTTAAATTAACAACTGATGGATACTGGTGCGATTTAAAGGCACGCGGGGGAAGATGGGCTATCAAGGAAGACATGCTGATAATTACTTGGGCTGACAAGAACCAGAGAAGTTTTGCAAATATTGGGCAAGTTATTCCTTCGAGTAGGAATTAGGAAGATTGACTAACCTGGTCTGTTGAGGTTCCAATCCTCTTTGAGATCTCGTTTTTCTCCAGGTAGCTGAGGTGAAGATACTTCCACAGCAGCTCGCCATCCAGAATACACTTGTGTGGGTTCGCTAGCTCGGGGTGAGACAGCTTCACAGCCCTGGGGAGATTAGTGAGTGAGGTTAGGTGATTTGATTTGAAAAAGAAAGAATTCCATGATCTCTTTTCATCATGACCGCATTGTGGGACAAGTGGATGGGCAGATGAAGGAATTATTGGCAGGTTTAGGCTTGAATTGGTGGACACATGAATGCAGAAAGATTTATAGGTGACGGATGGATGGATGGATGGATGGATTGACATATGGGGGTATAGATTCACAGCAAATAAGTGAAAGGATAAAATACTAGATTAGTGGCTTGGTGGATGGATAGGTGAATAATAATTGTTTGAGGTGAGGTGATATGGGGTTTAACGCCGTTTTCGAGAGACTTATAACGCGGCTGCTAGTATTATTGCAGGAAGAAAGCCCGCAACACCATTGTGGCTATGCATTGCGGTGAAACCTGCAAGCATCGGCTGGAACTAGCGAACCATGGGTGGTACTGCACTGAAATTCAGTGTAGCGTTGCACCCTAACCTGACTGCGTGTAGAACAGTTCTCTACTGCAGACAAAGTTGCCGAGCCCCTGGCGGGAAAATATTTGTTTGAAGTGACTGATGAACAATCAGACACATTGAAGGGGCTTTGATTGGATGAAATTGGATTGTCTGGCAATGGATCAAGGTTAACATTTGTCTGCAGTAGAGAAAAGTATCTACTGACAGATGAGCATATTTATTGCTGGTTGATAGATGATGGGATGGATTTGAGCAGGTTCAAGGGCAGTTGGCTTGACAAAATCAATATTTAAGAGGAAGTTTAAAAATGCTTAGTGCTTGCGTGACTGACTCAATGAACAAATTTGCTCATTCAAAGAAAAGACAAAATGAAAAACTCTCAAAGGAATGATAGATATGACATCAACTATATCCATAGAATAAGCCAAACCTGTAAGCTTTAGGGTTGAGTCCCGCGGTGTGAGGTACGTGAGTCGTCATGGCGTTCTGCAACATCAACAAGCGCCGGTACACCTTCTCAGACAGAGGCATCACATAGCCAAGACTTCCATCCAGGGATGCTGGGAGAGAGTAATGATATCTTCTAATCATCATATTATGGCAGTGACCTTTTTCTGTACGTTCTGGTAACATCATTTATCATTTGCATGGTCTTGTCTTAGCATCAGTTTTTTTCATTGGCTTAATGTGTCTTATTATACCAATGCCAAGTGATAGTTGTTTCTTGCTTTGACTTTTAGTAGAAATCAAGAAATAAAGCATTGCCCAGTGATAAAATTGTTTACTTAAAAAATGCCATGTTATAGGTTTGTCCAGTTACGGCACTGTCTATTTTGAATTGTGTTGTTAAAACAACATCCTAAAAGTGTTATTAAATTGTCTTTTAATCATACTTTTACAGCATTTTCCAGTTTTGTTTTGCAAAACAATTGTCATATTAAAGTATTTGCTTTAAAACTTGAGCAAAGGGACAACTATAATTTCTAAACTTCAGGAGCATTATTTTGGGTCATTTCAGACAGAAATGAGCAAAGATTAATTCACCAGTTCAACGAAATAATAAATCATCAATAAAAGCCATAAAAGTTACCAAAGTATGTGATGTGCCTGCGCTCATACATGGACAGGAGCTTCTTGTCAGAGGCGATGTCAGTTAGACGGCAGCGCACGCGGAACATACTGTTGATGTGAGACCCAATGTTGAAGTCTGCTCGTCTCAACAAACGCTGTCCACCGTGACTCTCTCGAGCTAAAATAACACCCACATTATTGAAACTGTAAATCTTGGATAGTAAATGAAAGCCAAATTATACATGCGATCAAAATCAATATTCAGAGATTTCACAATCACCGATCTCATTGAAATCAGCTCACAAAGTGAAAGGGTATGTTGTTGGATTAAAACAAGCCTAATTTTAGTATGGGTGTTGTTCAATCAAGAACTAATAAATGTTCATGAAAATCATCTCTCAGTCTGATTAAAATCGACCCTGTTCCGAGGAATAAAAGTTTCAAAATATTGACTCTATCGAGATTCGAACTCTAACTGTCTAGGCCATCCTCTCCACTAGGTCTGACCGCACCCTACTGTAGCGCACGTGCCGACACCAGTTTAGCGCAGACAAAACCTAGTCAATAGCGAACCAATCACATCATGGCGTTTAAAATAAAGATAGCGGTGATCAAGGTTAACGAATGGTAAATGGGAGTTACTTGCCCCTAGCTTCTGATACCGAATGCTTTTGCCGCACGCATTGTGATTGGTTAGATGAGTTTAAGCAAGAACGTGCGCTACAGTAGGGTGCGGTCAGACCCAGTGGAGAGGATGGCCTAGTCGGATAGAGTTCGAATCTCGATAGAGTCAATATTTTGAAACTTATTCCTCGGAACAGGGTCGATTTTAATCAGACTGATCATCTCTTAAAGCGTCACAGAGTATGTTTCATAATTTTTAATGACGCCTAAAAAGAAGCAGAAGATGTCACTTCCTTCAAGTTTATCTCTAAAATGCCTAAAATGATATTTTCTTGTTTTCAAATTTAATCGAAAAAAGTTTATATAAATCTTAAGCAGATGATATTCTGTGCCCCAGTTACATGACTATAAGTTGAATGACCTACTTAACACTACCAATCAATGTTTGTCTTTGGGTCTGTTGTACATAAGTTTTCAAAATTATGTTTGAATTACTAGCGCATGCCAAACACCACAGGTTTATTGTCATTTAACTTAATTGATAAACATTAAGATGGTTATTTTCAGAAACAACCGCTACTTCTCAATAAAATGACATCATTTGTGAAATTTGACATGTCTGTCTCCAACTACCTACTGTGTCCTCTGAAAAATTCTAATGTTAAAATGGATATGATTAAATATATAAAAATAACAATATTCATATACTAAAGACATACCTTCTGGGAGATAGGCATACATAATGATGTTCTTGTTACGATCTGAAACTGTCAAAGGAAAGAAATTGTTTTTGTTAAAAGTCGATTCTGTCAAAATACAATTAAACAATTGATTATAGGATATATTAAAGATTATTACCCGAAGAAGTGTGTCATATGACTTTTACGAAACGAGCCGAGCGAAAGCGAGGGTTATACACAAATTCTCACGAGTTTCGTAAAAGTCATATGACACACTTCCAAGGATAATAATTTCTTTATTTCCAATTCTATTCCATCTCAAAGGCATGGTAATATTCATTAAACGGCCTCCTTCCCTTGCGAAGGCCTGATACAGTGACATCACGAACAATGGTTTTATGACATCACAGATGACGAAAAAAAGTAACTATCGCTTAGACAATCGTTGCTAGCCAAAAGTGATATTTGCACATGTGTTGATATTGTAAATATGTCATAGCTTATGATTAACCGTTTGGGTTATAAAAATTATTATACTATAATAGGCACATGTAAAATTGATATTTGCACATGTGCTGATATTGTAAATATGTCACAGCTTATGATTAACCATATGGGTTATGAAAAATATTATACTATAATAGGCACATGTAAAATGGATATGCAGTTGTGTAGGTTTTTTCACACAAAAATCAATTGAGGAGAGAACTGTAGAATAAAAACACGGGAACATATACAATAATTTATGATACATCAACAAAGTTTTTTTCATAATTTTAGGATGTAATTCAAACAGGGAGGAGTGTAAAACTTACCCAGGAAGTTGATCTGCTGGTTGTCCACTACAAAGTCTATGGCATAAACTTCAAGTGGCTTAATATCCTGAAACACAGAAGATGACTTTTAGACGATATTCAGATGTGAGAAGTTTATGCATACACTTCTCCACATGCGTTCCCTTAGACTGCATTCAGGTATGAAACTGGGAAGGCCCTAAAAGAGGGCCATCACTGGAATAATATTAAAAAGATGATAATCTTTATAAAATTCTTATAGAATAATAAAATCTTTCTAATAATTAGAAATCCCTTGTGTTTTAGAAGGCGGTACTTGACAACCTGTCTGAATTGTTGGCTGTAGCAGCACAAGGATCTACTGAAGGATACAGAGACAGAACCAACAGCAGTTGGATAAAGTTAGAGAGAGGATAAATCCGCCATCAACCAAGTATGTTATCCGCAAATAGACAGAAATATTATGTTACTTCTATCAGAGTCTGTTGACCCCTTCATCAGACCATTGTAAAAGTGGTTGTTTTCCGGTTTGCATCCTGGGTTGATGGAAGAATTATCCTCTCTATAAGAAATCTCTCAGAATAACACGGAACAGATTACCAAGTACCTATGTAATAGAACATCAGTTAAGATTGCATCTGACCTTAATATTTCAAACAAAAATCTAAGTGCTAAGAGAAATCTAAAACTAATGCCATAACAAGAGCCAGTGTGAGTGAGTGTGTATGTAAACCTACCCGGCTGACTAGAGAGAGCACTTTGAGGTTGTCCTGGAAGCGGTAGAGAGAGATACTCTTGAGCAGGTCCCCGGCTATGATGAGGTTCTTCATCACTGACAGGGAGTGGATGTAGATGTATGTGTCGATGAAAGCCACTCCGATCAGATCGTTGTCCTTGAGGGTCCACATGTACAACTGGAACCAGAAGAAGATTAAAGGATTAGTTTGATATAACATTCATACAAATAGTCTATTTTTTAATACTGAATTCATAATGTATATTTATGAGTCACAGTTCCTTACCCAATATATCAGTGGCAACACATCTTGACTCACAACCTCTTATCTTTAGAGCTGAGTTGGTTTTTCTCTCTGTTTGATTTGTGACACAGGTCTTTGCAGAAACAATCCTAACACTAAGTGCCATCAATTATCATTGCTTTAAGGCTAGCTCAGTGATTTAAGGTTTTTTGTGCAATGGGACCCGGTACCCTAAGGTAAGCAATATAATATATATATATATAAAGGAACTTCTAATCCCTAATGCTTGTATGCTTATGTCGAAGGTTTATATATTGAATACAAAGAAAACACCAATAAAAGTTGTCTTTAGACATCTTAATAAGGAACCATTGCTTTACAAGATATGTGTAGAGGTATAACCATTTAACCCTGGATTCCCCGGAGAATCCTTGTTACATTACAGGGAACGTATGAGTGATTGTTTTCCTCAACTTGGGCAATATTTCAACCATTAGCAGTGTTGGTACTACAGGGAAAGAAACAGTTTTGAGTTTTATCATCCTGCTACATCAGCGTATTTTTCTCCGCCTAGGTCTATAATATACCCCGATATTCTTTGGCCTAAAACGCTCGTATCGCTGAATATAGCAACCCAATGAAATGACTCGCATTCAGCAACCACCCGGATGAGAATTCAAACAAATGTCAATGTAGGCTATAAATAGCAATGATTAATGAGCGATACGAGCGTTTAAGGCCGAAGGATTTCAGGGTATATGATGGAGCTAGACAGAGACAAATACACTGATGTAGCATGATGGAGTTTTATATTCAGCCCAACTTACCTTCTGTCCAATTGCAGACAGCAGGAATCCGTTGACATGAGCGAGGCAAGTGACTGGACCTTTCTGTTCTCTCTCATAGATGATCTGTGAAGTAATGAATAAAATATGTCAAGATTACCTATACATGTCATGTTGCATGTAAATGCATTTGTGTAGAGCGTAATTTCCAACAAACCACATACTTCAGAATTTAAACAAATAAAAGAACCCCTCATGTCTTATAGAATTATAAACCTTTTACAGCGATCATATACTATGTTGCAGTCATTCTTACTTGTATGTCTTTCTGTCAAAACAATTTGTATAACCAGGCAATTGAAAGATTAACATAGAGACAACACATTAACACAATGAATTATAGGCTTACCTTAATCCTTGTTTTGGTAAGAGGTTGACCGGGCTCGGGTACGACTTCTATCACTTCAAAGATAATCAGCTGCCAAGTGAAACAAAAAACATAATTTTGGTGAAGGAAAACTTTTATGTTCAGCAAATTTGTTGGCAAAAGTGACAAAAAACGGAGGCTTACTTCATATCCATATAAAGGTTAAAAACCAAGTGAAATATACAAAATATATGAGACATTGCAATTATGAAGTTTTCAAAATTACCTGTTCTCCTTTGCTGTTACTTCAATTAATCAACTTTATTAATCAATCCATTTACTATTAATAATTTTTCATAGTTTAAAATCACTGCCTCACCCTCCCCCGAGAGACATTCTCCTCCCCCAAGCTGTAGTTGGTTCCCATGGCGATGTATCCCTTGATACCGGACAGGGTGCCCTCTGACTTCAACATGACGTTCTTCAGCACCGTTACGTCCTCCCACTCCTCCGTCTCGTAGCTGCAGGGAGAAAAGTACACTCCATTACTCATGCTTATAAAGAGAGGGTCCTATCAGATGGTGTGTTAAAATGGATTCAAACGAACAATCAAATTCTGCCACAAGGTTATTTTAAAAAACAGTTAAAAATGATTTTTATGGTAATATCTTGCTTGCTTCAGATTCAGAAAATTTGATAAAAATAGAAACACATTCATTCAAAAGGAATTTATTAGTGTTTGGGTTTAATCTATGGACAGATTAAGGATAATTATTTGTTGATATTTAAATATCATTTAATGAATACAAATTATCATTAATTATTTTGGAATTTAAACTACGTCATTATCGACGAACATGAAACATGAATGACAGACCACTCAAATTTAATTTTACCCAAAGTCACCTGCTTGAACTCTTTTAGGTGTAATGTTCATAAATCTACTTACCATGCACGAGGTATGAGCTCCCATGAGCTTGGAGTAAACAGCTGTAGTGTGTATCTGTCCATTGTTGGGTAAATGTACCGCTCATCTGTTTACAGAAAGTTTTATATTAAATCACTCACACTATGCCTTTTAAACATATGAGTAAAATGAACCAACAATCTTAAGGCAAGGTGATTAAGGTTTGATGCCACTTGTTTCATTTTAATCAAGGCGGCTAGCTTTATTGCATATTGAATACCCAAAATATTAAGTTGGTGGAGATCACAGTTAAACATGCAACAAAAACGTCAATAAGCAACAAATTTTCTTTTCTTAATAGAAGATTTAGGGAGCATTAGTCCCAGAATCACTGCAATTTAGAACCGTTCACTACAGCAAATTTGCCTAAAACCTGGCCAAGTAACTTTGGTTTTTAAGTTGAACTTGCCAATTACTAAGAGGATTGAATAGTCAATTTATTGTTTGTTACTTTATTTTTCATAATGTTTTGAAATTAAATGGTTATAAGAATACACAGAAATTATTCTATCAGAGTGAGTGAGTTACGGTTTAACACCGCTTGGGCAATATTTCAGTCATATAATGCTATTCCATCAGAAGAATAACAGTTCCATATTCTTTCAAAATTAATGTTACATAAACATTGTGTCTACTATTTTATATTTCAGCCATAAGCATTTATTTATCAGAAAAATTTCAAATTTATGAACTTTCAAACATAACACAACCATGGCTACTAATGACTCATATCTATCAAAATACAAAGCATCGATGAGATCTAGGACAACAAAGCCCTGTAGAAAACTGGAAGTTCACCTTTCTTTACAGTATCCCACTCCCTCTCGTCGGACGTGTTCCGGGGCAGCAGATTACACAACTCGGGTGTCTTGGTCACAACTGCGTACATCTGCATAGTGTAAACAATGCTGAACATGTAGGATGTTGGTTACAGGATTTTGTAAATTCAATTTTTTTATTACACAAAAGTTGCATTTGAGTAATTTTCAATCTAGTTTTAAAGGAACTATTGGTGATTCCTGAAAAGACATTGTTGTGCGAGCACTGTGGAGAAATATCCCCTGATGGATCAGCATAAAACTTCATTTACACTCACTGTTTTGAATATTGATGTTATCTATTAAATTTCAACAACAAATACATCAGATTTCCATAATACAGCATGCTCAAAATGCACAATTTTTAACTATGCTGAAGAAAAAGTACTTTGATATAGCCTACAACTATAACCTTTCTAGTGTTCACTTATGTAGCTGGTTAGTCTGAGTGCAATATGAAGGGAGTGTCTTGCCTAGAGACACAACACAGTAAAAGCCTAGGTTAAATGTTTAGAGGCTAAACCTTTAACCTGGTCTCTCGACTTGATGACCAATAACCCACTGTGCTCCACTATTCATAATACATTAGGGAATAACTGTGTAATTAATTGAAGAAAATCAGTAACTTACTTTGCTGTCAGAATGGTAGGTGAGGTGGATGGGCGTACAGCGGAGAGGAACTTTACGGATGGGCCAAGGAGCATCATATGTTACATGGGTTGGCAACACACTGATCCTTAGCTCTGACTGAAACAACAAGGCAAAAGTGAGCTCACATTCCCCTCGAATAGCTTCACAGCCTTTACATAGAATAAGGTAAATTGAAAACATAGGTTGTCAATCATATGATTGATGACAATCTCTTTCAAAGGACAAACATCATTTTACATATTAGAACAGTAGAGATCAACACATCCCTATCACTTTTTTTGTGTAAAGCACTAATGTGATCAAGTTTAGCTCCAGAAACAAAACAAGATTTTGGAAATCTTTCTGTGTTGTCAGTTAATCAGTTATTGTTACTTGTGTTTCTTCTAAAACTTCTGTTTCACCTGCTTGTTGAAGTAGAGGAAGCCCTTGGGACAGTTGATGTTATGGAAGGGAGTGAAACTTGTCACGGCTCCGTCGATACTCATTGGGTGGATCCGCAGAGAACCCTTCGAGGTCATGAACAGCCAGTAGGGGTACGGACCACAGATGAAAACCTGGATAAGGGCAGAGAAATTACATTCAATTACTACCCAAGTATGCAATATGACTTTAAGAGAGTAATGTGAATTTATTACAAAGTTATAGTCACCTGAGGAAGTAAGTCATAAGACTTGTATGAAATTTGGTATTGTCTGATAGAGAGGAAAGCTTCCCTCAAATTGGTGCAATAACATCGCACATATTCGAGTGTAATATTTTCATATTACAAAATCTATTTCATTTGAATGGCGTAAAGATAGCCAGAAGACAGGCTGCTTTTCATGCAATGACCTGCTACACAATTGCACATACAATATTTGTTAGCCTTTATGTCACTGCATGTGGGTTACAGAAAAGTAACATAACAACAAAAAGAATTCATCCAATAGTATCAAGAGATATTCTTAAAATATCTAGGCTGTTGATTAAGACAATTGCATAGAATGAAACCTTTGATTTGTGTTAAACTCGCCCCAGAGTGTGCTTCAAAGTAGCTGCAAATACATATTACCCAAGGAAGAATCTCACACTTACCCCTGAATATCCCGAGATATCCTCAAAATATCTCAGCTGCTGATTGGAGAAGACTGTTGTCTTGTCTTCCTCTTCCTTCTCCTCCTTCTTCTTCCCCTTGCCGGGTTTCTTCTCCTTGAGGAGGATGTTGTGGTTGAAGCGTTTGAAGCGGATCTTGAGATGGTTCTCAGTGCGACTCTGTGTCTCTTGATGATAAGGGAAAGCTTCATAGATCAACAGAGAGTCTTCTACCCTAGCCTGAACACAGAAAACAGAGAGATCTTGAGATTAAACAATTCATTTCAGTGGTAATTCAAGGAATTTTAAAAGGGGAGAGTGGAGGGATTGTCACAAGGGTAGAATTTTTCAAGCTGATTCTCCCTTCATTTTCAATTGTCAACTGTGAGAGTTTGCACTCAATTAAAAGTCGGTAATGACCAGTTGGTGGCCACATGAAGACAAGATGACGTGACTACTCCTAGTTACAGGGATAGATGAAAAAGACTAATCTCACTCGAGGATACCTCATCAGGATGGCTCAGCAACATCAATTTGTGCAATTCGATGGCATCAGTTGTAGGATCATAATGACTACTGACATCAAATGATGAAGAGCTATCATTTCACACTGAGCATAGGTTCACCTGGATCTCTATGCCATAAAAATACAATATCAAGAGGAGACTCACCAGGAGGTAAGGACGAGACTTGTTGTGTCCCAGCCCAACCATCAGCAGCTCCTTCACTTCATGCACCTCACCCAGACTCCCGGCCTTGTCACTTGTGAAACTCGTACTGTGGACAGAGCAGGGAATAAATTTGTGTAACCTTGATACTTGTGAAACCTTGACTGTCACTTTCAGTGGCAGATCCTGGAATCTATTAAAAGGGGGAGAACACGTGAAGGCTGTCAGTCCCCCTTTTTATGGGAAATTAAACAAATTCAAACTGCCCGGGTGTGCGGGTGACAATGATTATCATCTAATAAAGGTTGTCGAATCTGATGTTGTTCTAATCAGACATGTTATCACAGAGATGTTGGTACCTGATGCTCATTAATTTGCATTTCTCACAAGAGATCTGTCTAGGTACAAGCTTGTTTGGTGTGTTTCTGAAAAATGATATGACTCAAAGATCGACTCCTCTCCATGGTTTGAAAGTCATTGAACATTTAGATAAACAGCAGTCATGCATTACCTTGGTTTGACAGATGTATCAATAATCTGCCCGCTGTCCACTAAAACCTTGTGTCCCATCGGGAAGTTCTTCACATAGAAACACATCTTGAAGTCAGGTACGCTGTAGATCTGAAATCATACATCACAACATCACACAAGATCTCACAACAGAGGTTGCCAAAGTCACAATGACCAACTTCATTTTCGTATAAGATGACAAAATTTCCTCATCACCAAGGTAACTGTGACACTTTCCCAAAAAATATTTTCTTGTTTTCATAACACAAAGTGGTTAGCGATTTGTTGAATAAATGAGACACATCATGAATCAACCTGCATAGTACTGCAGCAATGGAATCGATATACAACAAACAATCCTGATAGGTAAATCAACATTTATCCCATATAAATGAATTTGGGCCTCTAGTTAAAGAAGGTCTCTCTGAAACTATTCAAGGAGCTTGCATGACTAATCTAAAACCAAACCATCCAGCCATAACGCATCCTACCTCCATGTCTCCGTTCTCCCGACACATGATGGCCCAGTACGTCGGTTTCAGGTCCTTCTTGGCTCCGCTCTGTGGTCTACAAAACATTTGTCATCAAATCAGCCCTAATTCGTACAACATTTCCTTATAAGTGACATTACATTTTCATTTGACATACTTTCTATTTAATTATTTCATATATCAGGTCCTTTTGACTCTTGGGCCTGTTCCACAAAACGCTTACAAGTTTTTGGTCCTTTTGGTTTGGGGTCTTTGACTGTTTTGACTTGGAGTTTTTGGCCAACTTAACGTGTATTGCTTCTTTTGAAATTGGGTATAAGGCCCTTTTGATTTGGGGTATAGGACCTCTTGAATTTGGAAATTTTGACTAAGGGTATCATTTCGTTTGACTTTATGATGCATTTTTATGTGCACTTTTTGTTTTGAGATTGGTGGCCCCTTGTGGCTGTGTCTGCTATTCTCATTTTAGAGTCCATTTGCCATGCATCCCTTTCTAAATGAGTCTCTCTCCCTAACAGCAAAGACTTGGTTTCTTATAGGATGATGTGTTGCTATGAATGCACATATTTTACATATGACACCACCTACTTGTGCTTGTTCTCCTCTTGTTGGCTCATATTGAAGGATGCAGCTAAAGCAGAGGTGTCTGAATCTCCATACAGTAGCTCGTCCTCATCATCTATAGCACTGAAACAGTCATATAATGATAATCATAATCTACTCACACTCAAAGTAAAAATCAGGAAACATGCAGCATGAAGTTGTGTTGTGTACTCGACTCACAGAGCAGATGTTCACATTTTTCAGCAATCAGGGATACTGCAAATTCCCATGAAATTGAGTCTGCAGCTAAAAGCTGAAATAGCTATGCAACTGAAAAAATCTTTACATTTTACCATGACAATATTTTCGCTAACAAATGGGAATGAGATATTGACAATATGCAAGTTTTTCCAGAAGTTTGAATGGGAAAGCAAGATGTCAAATTCTTTATTGTGAAGAACATCAATTTACATGAATCTGAAGAAGTTATTGTAACCCAAAAAAATACAAGCTCACACAATCTTAACAGGTCTCATTGACAATGCTTTAAAACTTGATTGCAAAGAGGGTACCTGTTATCCAGTAGGACAGGTTTTTCTACGACTGGTTTGTTGACTTTGTCCAAGTGACCGCTGTCCGACTTCAGGGGTGAAGTTGACAGCATTCCACTCAGGTCCTTGTACAGGGCTGTGCTCACGACAAGTGGTTGCTGGTGATGGAGAATAAAGTAAATCATGGATGAAGAAGTGTGATGATTATAGCTTACAAGAACAAGACTAATAATGTACTGTTGAATCGATTTGTCAAAGACCAATCTGCATGACAAATTTACAAGAATGACTTACATTTTCTCTCATTGCATTGAAAACCATGTTGATTTATTTTCTTGTATATATTCTTACTTGTTTTACAAAAGATATGAAAATGAGAATAAAGCACTCTTGTGACAGAAGATATGTGAGAAAAACAGACTTGAGTAGCCTCTGGAAAAAAAGAATGCCTGTTCCCCTTACCCTGAAATCCATGGACAGCAAAATTTTGATCTCATACCCAAAAAAAGGCTGTTAAAAAAAAGAATTTCCTAGGAAGTCCCCAGCCTGTCAAGACTCACAGTTTGTATCTGTGGCTTCATGACGGCGAGTCTGACTCCGGTGCCAAAGCTGTCCTGTTTGAGAGTGAGCAGCATGAAGCTCCCGTCCTCCGTCATGATAAGCACGTACGGGTCGGCCACTGTACACCGGATGATGCAGATGTCCATCGGGATGTGCTGGAGTTGTCTCACTGCATTGGAAAAAGTTTTTTGACTTTCCTTACATGTTTTATGACTAATTATGAGGTATAAAATTTCTCATGTTGTCCGAATGATATTTTGTGTCGTGGCCTTATTTATCACTTGTAATGTTTTGCTATTGCAGCAATGAAGACTATTGATAGAACTGTTGAGATATGTACATTATCATTTTAAAAAAATGGAAAGAGTGTCTCCTACATTTTTATCAAACAAAATGTAAAAAAACCTTCACAAGCCTTAAAAAATACTTTTATGAACTTTATATTTTACAAATGTTACAATGTTACATTTGATAACTCAAATCAATTTTAATTCAACTGACAGAAACTTTCCTTTGAACTGATACATGTTAAACAGCAGTTTGAAAAAAAAACAATTAAAGAAGGGATTTTTCACTTTTAGTGAAAAATACTTGACAATACCCACCGCCTTCCAGTAGCCGGATTGCCTTGGAACAGACTTGCAGAATGTAGTTGGCGCCGATGTTGCCTGCGTATACGGTCGGCGCCTCAGTACTGAAGCCGCTATGATCTAGCTCCATTATCTCCTGGCCTGTCTTCAACACCTGCAGAAAAAAGTGATGCAAGTTGGTAAAGTCAACATTTAGATAGCATACCATTGACAATTGTTGCATTCTTTGGCAATAACAAAACAATACATATTTAGAATTTTCAGATATGAAGTCCTCAGTGTGCAGATGACTAAATAGCTGATGTTTTGTTTGATAAGGATCATAAGAGTGTTTTATGATACAGCTTGATGATTTGCCTATTGAATCTTTTCTATGTCAGAAATGAAAACGACAACTTAAACAGCAAGTTACGAAAATGACATTTTAATGTGAAATTTGTTCACTAGTATCAAAATGGCATGAATTGTTATGAGAGCGACCAATTCTAACCATGCTGGTGTCAGCTCGAGTCAGGATGAGGAATGCGTGCCCTCCTTTCATCTCTGGTTTGGGTTCCTCTTCTTTCTCTCCTTCTTCCTTCTCTCCTTCCTGTAAGGATCATGAAAGGTGATTTCTAATGGCTGAGTTCAAACAAAGTTGTGTAAATGAGTTCATTCTTGTGAGTTTCCTATTAGACATGAAAATGTAAAGTTATCCTCCAACAGTTTACTATCTTACAACTTCATGGTTGCCGATAGAAAGTTGAATAAGTTTAAACAGTATGAAACAGACATTGGAATAAAAGTCAAAATAACCTTTTCGCAAATGAATCAGGACATTGTTGAAGTTTAAGTCCTGAACTGCAAACTCAAGTATTTGAAATTACTTATTTAGATGTTGCAGTGGCGGCAAGGACTAAGATGGAGGTAGGTCTAGAGGGCTCAAACATACATCCCCAACCCCATCTCCAAAACACTATTTTCAAAAACCTTTGATAGATAATTTGCAAGAAAGACGAACAATCCTGCCTTCCTCTCCCAACCCCCTTTAAAATTCCTTGATCAGCAACTATCTGGTCCTCAAAGTTCTTTTATAGACATTTTTGTATTTCATTTCCTTAATGGACGGAAAACAATGATAACATACGTCATCCAGGATGGGCACTGAGCTGAAGACTGTCCACATGTCTTGACATCCTGGCAGTTCGAACGTTGTCACCACCTGGGGCCTGATACTTCTCTGCAATAGTTACAAAACAATTTATGACGAAAATACACTTACTGCTCATAATCATGAAGTTAAAGATCTGTGTTTGATAGTCAGAGATTTCAGATGGCCTTTGTATATGTTTATAAATGAGCTTGCTCATTTCATAACTTAGAAAGAAATGGAAATTATTTGGATATGATAATCATACTGTATCATAATATTTTAGTCTTAATATAAGTTTGTAGAGCCAGATTCAACAAATAAGCCAATATGTAAGATATTCAACTTATATACAACTCAATAATAACATATATATACATCAACAAGAAAACATAAAATAATTTTTTGTAAGATTTCACTCCCTCAGAAGAATACATTGTATAAGTAAGTAAGTGAAAGTTGCATACATATAGCATAAAATTGCCATAAAATGTCACACCATACCTGTAAAACAGACAAGGCTCCATTTTTGCCGTATCCAGAGGTGGTCACAAGTTCAAGGTCAGGGTCAAGGGAGTTGCTGAACTCTTCAGACAGGAAGACAGGATCCCCCATCGTGATTTGTCCACACGGGGCAATGTTCCAGATATTGTCACATACCTTATGAAGATTTTGATACTTAGTGTAATATTCAAAACAGAAAATTGAACATAACTTGAATTTTTACGAATTAATGAAAAACTTAGCACCTCATAAGTTATATCAAAACATCCGCAGTAGATTAATCACTTTTGTGGTTGGGGATTGTATAACAAAAAGACAGATTTGCAAATAGTCCGCATGAAAGTGTCAAATGACATGAAAATGGAGAAAACAACAAATGTACCAAGTACGTCAAGAATTATTGACAGTGTTCCAAACATTTTAGTCAAGGCTTCAGTTTGAATATTCCTAAACAAACAGGCTCTTCAATGATTTGGAAGACTTCATACACAAAAATTCGAACAAACCTGCAGAGGTTTCAGATTCTTTGAAGAGGATCCTCCTTGGGGTACTATTGCATAAAATCTGTTTATTTTTGCTATATGACAGGTTGTGACTATTTTTAGAATATAAAATATACAAAAACCACATTAAAAACGTGTTTCTCATATATGACCACCCTAACAGAGCCCCAAACCCTAGCGGTTGCCATAGCACCAAGGGCAGTAACTCTATTCTCACCACTTATCAATCTAGCATACCAGACAGAATAAGGGGAGGTGGGTGGCCCTACCCCAAGGAGGATCCTCTTCAAAGAATCTGAAACCTCTGCAGGTTTGTTCGATTCTTTTTCAGAAGGGATCCTCCTTGGGGTACTATTGCATAAAAACAGACTCCCAGAGATCAATATCCTGGAAGTGGTATTCTGTCTGCAACACACATCGTACAAGGAATATAATCAGAAACACTCACCACATCACGTGACTTGTCACATCGTAGCTCTTGAGAGCGCAGTGATGACCTGGGAATCTACTGATTAGGGCTAAAGACGCCCAAATACAGACTTTAAGCCAAATACCCGCCCCCCCCCCCCCCTTTCTTTCAAAAGAAGGGACTAGGGACGTTCTTTTAAGTCTAGTAATTAACCCCAGCGCAGAATCACCCACCGGGTGTCTTCCGCCAGAGCCCAAAAAATGCAGTGTTGTTAAAATTAGTACGTTAGTACCACAACCAACATGATCATCGTAACCCATAAAAACTCAATCAGTTAGAGGGTGTACGACTCTGCCCACTGGAGAGAACCACCTTGCCAAACCGAGCACGCTCACTTGAGTGCTTGTCAAGCTGATAATGTCTGATGAACGTGCTAGGCCGACTCCAGACAGCTGCGGAGCAGATCTCTTCAATGGGCAGTGCCGCAGTATACGCCTTAGAGGTCGCTACCGCCCTGATCCGAGGACATTGCGTGAATATCCCCTACCCGCCTGCCTGACGTAACCGCCACCAAGAAAGCCGTCTTCCATGTGAGCAACTGCAGTGAAACTGTACTAAGGTCTCTAAAGGACGGACCTGACAGCCAATCAAGCACTTTTGCTAGTTCCCAAGTAGGGCTGATCCTCCGCACCGGCGGTCGGATCCTGTCCACACCTGCTAGGAAACGCTGGACCATCGGATGACTACCCAACAGGGCTCCATCCACCGGTATGTGGAATGCGGCAATGGCCGTCGAGTACCCCCTGACCGTCGAGGCGGCTAAGCCATCGTCCAGTCTGGACTGTAAAAACTCGAGTACCGGCACTAAACCCGCAGAAAAGGGATCGAGTAGCCCTCTATTGCCACACCAGCGCGCATAGCAGGCCCATCTATCCTCGTATTGAACGTTCGTTGAATCCCTCCTCGAAGCCAGTATTGTGTCTGCAACTCGTGCAGGAATACCGCTCTCCTGGAGGCGATTCCGGACAGAGGCCAAGCCACCCACTGAACCCTGGGGTTCGGGTGTGGCGCCCCCTCCTGCGTCAGCAGATCTGGCAGACATGGTAACAGTAAAGGAGGCTGTACCAGATATCTGAGAACCGACGGGAACCAACTCTGGGCCGTCCACAGCGGTGTCATGAGGACCAACAGCTGTGGAGGCTGCCTGCCTAACTGCAACAGGACCCTGGGAATCAGGGGCGTAGGCGGAAACGCCCACAGCACCCTGCCGGTCCAGTCTATTGCGAAGGCGTCTGAGGCCAGAGCTTTTGGGTCTGGTATCCTGGAACAGAACACCGGTGTCTGATTCGTCACTCCGGACGCAAACAGATCCACCTGGAACGACCCGTACAACTGGGAGATAAGCCCGAATATCTCCCGGTGGAGCATCCATTCGTACGGTGCCAAGATGCGCCGGGACAAGGCGTCCGCTCGGACATTGTCCACTCCCGGAAGGTACACTGGCGTCACCCGTACGTTGTACTGATCGCACCAGAGCAGGAACTGCCACGCCTCCTGGAGGAGAGCTGGGGACACCGTTCCTCCCTGTTTCGCAATATACGTCATGGCGGTCTGATTGTCCATTTCTGACCCTGTATCAGACGTAGGAAGTGCTTGAACACATTCCTCACCGCCCTCAGTTCCAGCACATTGATGTGCATCCTGGACTCGTCCAGGGACCACAGGCCCGAAGCTGAGTGGTCCCCCAGGACTCCCCCCCAACCTGAGAGGGAAGCGTCCGTCTGAACTGTCACCGTCGGCAACGGGGCCTCCAGAGGTAGACCCCTCGACAGGTTGTCCTCTTTCAGCCACCATTCCAGATGAGTGGTAAGCCACCCCGGAATGGACACTGACCGCTCCAGACTCTCGGCATGAGACCACAATCCCGCCAAAGCCTGTTGGACTGGTCTCATTCTCAGCCGAGCTCTCCAGACCACATCCACAGTCGCCGCCATATTCCCCAGCAAACGGAGCCAAGTCCGCGCGGAGTGGTCTGGTGACTGCAGGAAGTGCTGTGTGGTCTGAACCACCTTGCCCACACGGTCTGGGGCCAACGAAACCGTGCCCCGTGCCGTGTCGAACCGAGCCCCCAAGAACACTAGGTCTTGCGTGGGGTCCAAGTCTGACTTCTTCAGGTTTATTATCCAACCCAGTCTGACAAGAATATTCAAAATGTCCTGGGTGGCTTCCTGATTCAGCGCCCTGGTCAGAGCCCTGATCAACCAGTCGTCCAGGTATGGGTGACAACACCTGCCCTGCGACCTTGCGACTTGCGCTGGAATCAGCATCAGCTTGGTGAACACCCTTGGCGCAGTGGCGATGCCGAAGGGGAGCACACGAAACTGATAGCACACCCCGTCGAAAGCAAACCTGAGGTATTGCTTGAACTGGGGGTGCATTGGGACATGGAGGTACGCATCCTTGAGGTCGATTGACGACAGCCAATCCCCCGCCTCTACAGACGCTATCACTGACCTCAGAGTCTCCATCTTGAACGAGGGTACCTCCAACATTTTGTTCAGATACTTCAGATTCAAAATGGGCCTGTAACCTCCGTCCTTCTTGGTCACCAGGAAGTAAGTCGAGTAATACCCGTTCTCTTCCTGGCCCAATGGAACAACCTCTATAGCCGCTTTGTCGAGCAGTGCTGCGACCTCGGCACGGAGGACTTCTGCCTTCTCCGGGGAGGATGGCACCGGGGTGCGCCTCACTCCGGTAAAAGAAGGTGGCCCAAGCTTCCAAAGAGGCAAATGCCCTTCCCTGAGTGTGGACAGGACCCAGGGGTTGGACGTGACTCTCTTCCATTCCGACAGGAAGTTGGACAGTCTGCCCCCCACTGGGAGCTCTGGACAGAGACACTGGATCCCTGCTACCGGCGGCGCTCTGGCCCCCTGGCAGGTCTCCATCTCTGGACAAGGGCATCGGATCCCTGCTACCGGCGGCACTCCGGCCCCCTGGCAGGTCTTCGGCTCTAGCAGGCGAGGGATTAGGAGCCCTGGTTGGAGCCCCCTTTCCCCCGAAAAGGCTGCTGGCCCTTAGGCTGCTTGCCCTTCCTGCTCTTGCCCTTCTTCCCTGGATTACCTCCCTTGCCAGAGCCCTGGTAGAGAGAAGACTCCCACCATTGCTTGACTTTGGCCGGCGGACCACTCGGGAGATTCTCCAAGGGGGACTTTCGCTTCCCGGCAGGACCCGAGCCGCCTTTGGCGGCTTTGGCCCTCTCTAGCCGTTCGGCAAAGTCCTTGATGACTGTCGCCGATCCCGGGAACAGGGCTTGACCCAGTTCATAGGGGAGGGCGAGCAGTGCATTCTGAGTCGGCTGTGGGAGTGATGAGCAACTCAACCACAGCCTCCGCAGCCCCATCACTGCGGTCATCACCTGGCTCGACGCGCTCCTAATAGAGTCGCGAGCCAGGTAACTCGACACCTCGGCCAATTGCCTTTGGAGCAGAACCTGTTCGGTCTGCTCCTTCCCCTTCGCCTCAACCATACTCTGAGCCTGCAAGGAGGCCAGGTATGCCGAGTGAACCGAGACCCGCAACTGTTGCGCCGCATTCCGATAGGTCTCCTCGAAGGAGCGGAACGCGCGCTTCAGAAGCTGGTCCTGGTACTTAAAGGGGGGCACCCGCCGGCCCGGAAGCCCAATGGCGTCCGGGTTGACCGAGGATAACACATCGTCGTCAACCACCGGCACATCCAGAAACCCCACCTCCCCTATCGGGTACCTCCTGTTGAGTTCGGGGAGATCGAACCGTGTACGGGTACCCGACAGGAGAGGCGTGATCGCATCAGTGCGTAAGCTGTCGACTATGCGGAGCCGCGTCTGTGCGACCTTGCGCTTGGCAAAGGCCCCACCAGGTAGACGGAACTCAGCCTCATCCGACTCCTTCTCTTGAACGACCACCTGAGGGAAGGCTACCGCGAACTTGTCGCGGACCCCCCTCAAGGCTTCGGAAATTGGGCGGTCGGAAGGATCCGATTCCGCACCCCCACCGACCTCCATCTCCTCCTCCGAGTCATCCCCCGTCACCTCCGAGCCCTGCACGGACGAGGTTTCTGAGGAATGGCTTGGAGGAGCAAACGAAGGAAGCAAGGGGATCCGGAACCGAGACCCGCCGGCCTCCGGTCGTTCCCGAGAAGGACCCGGAAGAGCTGGTCCAGACGCGGACCCGGACGCAGCAGCGCCCGGGTCCTGGCTCTTGGGGTTGCCGGTTCCCCCCGACCTCTCGACGGTCTCGAGATCATTCGGGGGGTCCCGTGTTATGGTGCTGGTAGGGGTCCGGCTAGGTCCGGCCCTCAGCTCCGGCAAGCTCAAGGCATCACCCGGGCCCTTGCCCAGGTTAGCCCCAGCCCCGGTACCGGCCCCGGTCCCTAAGGACCCGGTCGGTCTGGCATCCGGACCCTCCGGGGGAGCCGTCGCCCGAATCTCCTTGCGGAGCTCAGACATTAGCTCCCCCATCAGGCCCTTCATCTGCCCCTTAATTAAAGAGTTAATTGTGTCAAGTGTGGGGGTGATTGGGAGGGCCCTAGCGGAAGACAGCCGGCTGCCCACCTCCGAGTCCGAGCTCTCTTCAGAGGGGATCGGAGGGGACAGGACTGCCTTCTTCTTACCACCCTTTGACTTTGACGGGGGGGTCACTCCCTGCAGACTCTCGCCTGCCTCCAGCATCCCTCTGTAAAAGATGGTGTCCGCCTGCCTCCTTTTACGAGTCTTGGTGCAAAATGCCTTGCACACCGCACAGTCCGAGTCTTCGTGACCCTGGGTCACTAGACAAGGCAGACAGCTAGGGTGTCCATCAGTTTGTGGGATGGACGACCCACAGTCAACGCACTTCTTGAACGGCTGTAAGCCAAACAGAAAGATAGTTGACAACTACCCAAGGGAGGGGGTGGGGGAGTGCATATGTAAATCTAAGTAAATATATAATCCTAAGATATATAGATACTAAAAGATAAACGGCCGCGGCATAAATAGTGAAAAGCAACTCATAAAGCAAGCACTATAACCACAGCCTGAAATAAAAAGAGCATGTAAACAACATGCCTTGCCCCTCGAAAAAACGAAAGTTTTCATCAAGTTAACAACCAGGTGAAAACGATCGCCATCGACGTAAAGAGATGCTTATTAATACATAATAAGATAACATCAAGTGCCAAACATTAGCTGATTCCATACGAAAGATATCTATTTTCCACCTAGTCGGGAAAAACAATCTCCGAGAATCCGCCATGTTTGTCTCTTTTCCCGCGCACACACGAAGCACGTGGCCCGAAATGCTTGGGAAAAGCCTAAGTCACAACGCGATGGAATGCGAAAGAATGCGAACCTATTCTAAACTACGTTTAGCAATAAAGGTTACCATACATTTGTTTCTTTCTCCATGTCTTTTTCTTAGAAAAACTCAGCAAACTTTAGAAGTAGAAAAAACGATGTCCTCCTTCTTCAATGACAGATTGATAAGTGGTGAGAATAGAGTTACTGCCCTTGGTGCTATGGCAACCCCTAGGGTTTGGGGCTCTGTTAGGGTGGTCATATATGAGAAACACGTTTTTAATGTGGTTTTTGTATATTTTTTATTCTAAAAATAGTCACAACCTGTCATATAGCAAAAATAAACAGATTTTATGCAATAGTACCCCAAGGAGGATCCCTTCTGAAAAAGAATCAAAAAGACAGATTTAGTGGTCTCTTTGGCTACTGGTCCGGCTGCAATTCACAAACAACTGGCTGATGGTCATTTGGAACACTGTTTATAGGTCTGCAAGGCTAATAAGAGTAGGCCCGCAATATAGTACCTCAAAGGTGTAGGATGTGATGGTGGTCCCTGCAGTGTTTTCACTGGCTCCATACACCTCCAGTTCATCTAGATTCTCTATCTCTGTCACATCGGAGGCTGCAGAATAATGATAAAGATTGCATTGACAAAGGGTCAATCTGATAAAGGGTCGCACAACTTTGACAAAAGTATATTCTAGAAATCGCTAGAAAAATCAATAATTGACTCTGATGAGTAATAACCCCACTTGACTCAAATGTCAAATCAGACCCAAACATGTCAACCAGATGGACAGCAGTGGTCCACTCACATTCACAACTTAAAGAGCCACTCCGTGATTTTCATAACATATTATTTACCTTTGTTATGAACCTAAATGTCATGTGTGGTGATATAAAATCAAAACATCTTAACTTTTCCATGAAAACATAAACACATCCTTACACACGCACGGTGATGTAGATATCACGTCCAATATACATAGATACTAGTTATATAACCTAACAAACACTATCAACTCCTAACTGCCCTCCTGGCTGTTTTAGATAAGTCTCCAAAATTACGTTTGACTATTTGACGCGCGCCACTGTTCGGTTTTTGATCATAATTGCGACTCTCTACCTTCATATTGTCTCTGTAAAAAGCCAATAAGCTTTGAAATGTGTCTTTTTGGTAACAGTCGATACTTTGCGATCAAATTACACCATTGATTAAGTTTGGCATATATGACTCCAACAACTCACAGAGCGGCTCTTTAACATAATTCAAATTTTGTACAATTAGAAAGGTTTAAAGAGGCAGTAGCACATTTGTTTTGAAATTTTAATTCTTAGTTATGGCTAATGTATTATTTTCAGAGGGTGAAAAATTTCATTACTCAACCCAAATATCTGTTGTCGTAGAAAAAATTATCAATTATCAAACAAAATTTGCTGGCAGCAAATTTAGAGTAAAGTTTATAAAAACCAATTTTACCTAGTTGATCAGCTCCTTCAACTTTCCGTTTCTTGGAGGCCGGTTCCGTCTGGGACTGAAATATTCATTCACCTATTTAATTATTTTTTTAACATAAATAAAGGTCATGCGGCACATTTTGAACTGCCTTTCTGTATGTTTTACAGTTCAGAACATTTATACGTTTTTGCTTCAGTATAGAAAATTAACACAACATTACCATCAGAGGCAGCTGTCGTTAACGATTTGAAACCTAAAGGTGAATAATCTATTTTTCAACTTTCATTCATTAAATCTTGATACCAATAAATATATATATATACTCTTTCAAATATAAAGATTATAAATTTGTGTATACAGCATTGCCTGAAAATATTAATCATTTTTAAAAAAAGCTTGTATGCATACTCTCCTTCAAGGCTATCTGAGAAAGTTCTACGGGAAATAGCTGACCTTTGGCTTACCCTACCATTGGGGGTACCTTAAATATTTGTTTCTCTATAGTTATACCAATTTTTTTCATGCATTTTCTCAAACATTTTTCTTAATTACAAAGGCAGTTAATTGAAGTCCCATGAAGAATTATGACTATGGAAGAATTAATTTCTGACCTGTTTCTTGTCTTCTGCTTTGTCAGTCTTTTCTAAATCCTTCTCTTCGTATTTCAGCAGCAGAGAGTTTCCGAGTCTGGACCCAAGGAATAGGAAGCCTTCCTCACACATACACATCTACAACAAGGGGAGACAACTCCAAAATAATTCGTAATTTTTTACTTTAACAAAAAAAAATTTTTTATAAAAAAGTATGACACTTTTTATTCAGTGAATCAGTGAAATATTGTTTAATGCCGCTCAGGCAATATTTCAACCATTAGCTGCAAAGTCTTTATTCAAAATAGGTATCTCAGTAGATATCAATTGTGTGAGATCAATCTATATGTACAAGTATTATCTATATCGTAAATATCAAAACAATCAAATAGTTAACATGCTTTTGTATTCTAAGTGATGGAGCTCACAATGCTTTGGACTTACTTAGTCCAAAGATGACAATACTTTGAGTAAATAAGTTGATGACAAATAAAGTTTTGAGTCGAAAAGCATAATGGCAGTTTTATGATCACACTCATTTAATTACCGATAACTGTTGTAAAATGTTTTGAATGAATAAAATCTCACCCTCTGGGGGACAGGGGTTTCTTAAATCTATGGTGAGGGACACCTATTAAGTAAACCATCATAATCTTACTTACACACGTCGTGAGAACGCTGGACGCAGCCTTGTCAAAGTGGAAACTTCGTACACTTCTCATTCCATCCACAACAAGAGTTAACACATACCTGAAGATGTATATGGTATGTCTAAACATTTCAGAATCAGGTGAGGCACATGAGAGTGAAATTTGTTTGCAAGGGTAATTTTCTCGTATCAACATAGATATCATCATATCAGATATAAATCTCCACTGGGATTAAAACTAGTGAGAGATTGAAAACATGAACACATGAACAATGCGTGGAACTTCTCTATAAAGTCAAATAAGCACTGCACTCAAAGTTTAGAACTCTTCTTCAAAGCAGGAAAAGTAACTAAGCTCCTAAAAACGATTAGAACATCTATACTGAAGTCGAAAGCACTAACAACTGAGTTATCTTCCCTTAAGTCCCATCGAAAAAAGGTGATACCATCATTTATGTGATAAATCTTATTCTATTATGAACATGACATTAATGCCTTAAAATCTGAATCAACCAGTTTTTAAATCAATTATAATGAACAAAGATCCCTGATTGTGAATGATCAGAATCTCTGTTCAGAGCTTGTACGATAGACAAGAACTTCACAAACATTGTTATCACCCATTTCATCCATACAAGCCAGAAATCAGGCTCTTACATCCATATTTGTTACTGGTTTCTTAGGGATGAAAGGGCATGTATATACAGCGAATCTAGTAACATTCAAAACCAAAGATACTGCAGATCTATCAACATAACAACTCACAGTTCCCCGCCCTTCAGAGAGAGAACAAGTCTGTCGTGTGAGATCAGCGTCGCTCGGGCAGCATCAAGTGATATCTTCTGGTCCTGTTGTCCTGAAATTCAGACATATATATCCAAATAATGACAAGATTGGAGAAAGGTGATTATGGCTTTCATGCAACTGTCCAGAAGATATTCATATGTATCTTGGCAGATAGGATTATTATCGCTGTTGTCAATTTGCAATAGCAAGAATTGCAAGGAACAACCAAACCAACACTGTTGCTGAAGACAGTCTTAGTTAAAATTGCACCCCAGCGAATTAGATTTCCTGAGTAGGTAGTTTTTCCATATATATTTTCCATCTAATGCTATCTTAGAATTACCTGGACTTGGGAAAGATGTAGGTTAGTTTTTAGAGCATTTACTCGTCTCCCTGGAGACTGGAGTTAGATTCCTGCACAGGGGCGTGTATTGCTTAGAAATAGCTTTAGAAAGACATATATACCCATAGACCCTACCCTACTACTATATAAAAGGAAAGGGATGTAACGACCAAACCACCCCATGCTCGAACAAAGTCAGTTTTCGCATCCAAAATAATTTTTCTGGACAAATTGTTCACTACGATTCGAAAGCTAAATGATTTCCCTACAAAACGAGCTATGGATTGTCAAAATCGGGTAATTATTTCAAAAGTTACATGCAACGACGTCCCGAAAATCGCTACCGCCAGATTTTCAGGCCAAAATCCCCACTCACGGAAAACAGCAAAAACTCACCGTTTAACATCGTTTATTGATTCCAGCAATGTTGACAACACCAATGGAGAGCTCGATTCGATCGGCGACATCGAACTACATGTTCACAATATGAGAACAGCACCTAATTATTATTTCTACGAGTGCTAGCATACATTTTATCAAAAATCATCTGCTTTGCGGTTGTCTTGTCCACCATAACAGTGGCCTTGACATTCATTTGACCTCGTAGCCGCAGCAAATAAGTAAGTGAGCGAACTCCGAACTCTGATCGAACTCCTCACAGTCCTTTCAATACCATGTTTGTAAACAACACAACGTGGTCGAAAAACGTTTAGGATTTTTAGACGTGTCCACCTTACCACAAACAACTGGAGCTGTTGTTTTTTGGAAATTAGTCACATATAGTAATTTAAGAGAGCCTTTTGTAAGAGTTTAAAATATTTATGTCTGAATCGGCAAAAGAAAAAACGATTCTCCAACTCCAGGCGCTTCGAATCACTTCTCTCCGCTGCTGGCAGTGCTGGGAATAATTAATGGACCGATGCCTTCAATTTGCGAAGCCTCCATCAGGTAAGCATCGGCGTATACGATGTTTTCACTGATAATTATATTTTTTTCTTTAATTGCCATCAATCTATCATTTTAACATAAATTTCTTATTTTACTTTAGTGATTGTTTAAACATCTCTAAAAAGTTATTTATAAATGTAATTACTTTGCCAATATTCCGTAAAAAAAACCCCAATAAGACAGGCTTAATTGGTTATTGATTTTAGATGAAAGTGCCATGTTTTTAACATTTGACAATAATACCAACTTTATCGATTAGGTATGCATGCCTTTTGAAAATTTGAAGGTGCTATATCTGTATATGATTATAAAATATATATGTGAAACTAGAATAGGTAAATGATAAGTTAAATTAAGTTTGAAACCATTTTAACAAAAGTCTTAGTCATGATTTTTATTTTGGATTTCAGATGAAGGCATGCATGTCACAGACATAAATGTCATTTTAATGATCTGGTTATCAATTTGTTATAACACCATCAAATGTATTTACTAGCACTTCTATTTATAAATGTACATTGTTTAAAATATAGAAGTGTTTTTTCAAAAATGATTATCTCTTTGCAGGCATATGTCTCAATTCAGGAGGAGAGAGTGGAGTCACTTTTCCATCATTATTTGAAAGTTTCAGGTATGCACAACAACCACAATCTAAAGATTTGAATCATTGCATGATATACTTTTTTAAATTTTCTGTTAATGTATTTCAGCAGATAATGTAGAGTTTTAGATATATGCCACTGAGACATGATCCATTTGACATATGTTTCTCAAGGTAATTTTTTAGATATATTACTTCACCATGAGTGAGAAAAGGGAAGACAATTGTCACAACAGGTTTAATGGGAGGAGAGGTATTGGAAGGGCCTAACCATGGGGGGGGGGGGGGGGGATAAGGAGATAACAAGGGGTTAGGTACCATGTCTCAAGCTGTTGTTAATGCTGTATGAAACCTTTTTGGTGAAAAGTGTCACTTTGTTTCTAGAGTTTGATTGAGCAATTCTGTAAAAGAGGCAAAAGAAATCCAACTTAAATTTAAAACCTATTTGTTTCAGCTATCTTAAAAGCAAAATGTTGTAATCATAGATGTTTATACAACACACCTTTACCAATGTAGATTATGATTAACCAAATATTAAGTTCCATGATTGTTTGAATTATGAGAGCAACCACTTTGACTATACTTTGTTATTTAAAATGTTAGTTTGTAACATTAAATACAATTAATATTGCAGTACTTGAGGAGCTATAATGACAATGGAACAATCTTTTTTTGCCTCATATTTAATTTGGTTCCAATTTATATTTTTCAGTTACAAGATTCGATATCAAGAGGGGACAGTTTAATCTGGAGAATATGCTTGCTGCATACATGGAAAAGAATCTCTAATACATGGACACTCTTGAAAATTTTCTGCTATTGTAATTCAATAAAATCTTCAAATAAAATAAATAAATTGACTATCAATGAATTTATTTGTGAGGATTCTTTAATATGTTTTTGTATATATACAGACATACAAGTGAGTCCCCAATTAAGAAAACAATACATTTACCCTCATCAAATTTCATCCAATTATATTGATTGTATTGAATTCAATTGATTCTTATTATTTGATATGTGATCATAATAGGTGCCATTAACCTTCAAAGAACTCAATGTGTGTTTTGGGGAGTATAAAATAGTTATTTCATGTGTTTAATACATGAATTTCTAGCCACCTATGGATAACACCCCCCTTTTCAAAGTTTTAGTTTAATACCATTAACCATGAGTAATTGTTAAGACTTTGCATAACTTAGATGATCAGTAGGTTGTACTTCATAAAAGCCTTTCATGATGTTTTCATGAATATTTAAAAGGTTGAGTTGGTAAATTTTAAAGGATGTTCAATACTGAATACAAATACTTTTATGACTATAATATACACAATAATAGGCAAGGAAAGTTTATTTTGGCACCACTTGTAATGAGTGCTTAACAGTAGGTGAAATATGGGCTACAAATAAAATCTGTCTGTTTCGTGCTGGATATATAACAGATGATGTACAAAGAATGTGTTTTTAGATTTTCAATTATAATTTCTACATCAAATATTCAATGCCAATTGAATTAAACTGCAAGCATATAAGTGATTCAATTTCACTTTTCACCTCATCTAGCCTGACATGGGACAATGTCCTAATATAATTTTGAGTACCAATTCCTTGACTACTAAGGATCTAAATTTATTAATTTGGTGACCTAAGAAAGGCCTCCTCAAACCTATTTTCATTTTTTTTCTCCTGAAGATGACAGTGAAGAAACTTGAATTTGTTTCTACATTCTAATGAGGATTCTAACTATATATTATATATCTTGTTTGTCACACAGGTCATGGCCTTATAAATATCTTCTTCTTAAATAATCTTAATAAAACTAAGAAAGATGGAATATTTCTATGCACCATAAGCGATTGGTATTATAATACTATGGTCTAGTGATAATAGATTTTAAAGCCTGATGAGCTCCAGGGTCATGACTCTATTCTTTTAAAACTGAGAAAACTATTACAGAACTGATGAGCCTGTGAACCTTGTAAAAAGGTTGAGTGTGTATCACTGTTAAGGTTTGTGTTATTCTATCACGATCAACTCAAATTAATTTCATTGAGCATAATTAATTTCTTTGAAGTGTAAAAAAGGTAGAGCCATCATTTGATTACCATTACCATTACAGACATGTTTATGAAACTAAAGAGTTTATTGCTTGCAAGGCAAACAAATTCGGGACATTTTGGGGAAAATGCCCCCATACGCAAATGTTCTAAAAAATATAACTAAATCAGATTTATTGCATTTGAAACAGCAATTAAAGATACAAGTTCTGTGCCAGTCTGGAGATCTGTCACTTCAGACATGCTTTTTTTGACCTTATACATAAAAAATATACTGATTACTTTCAGAATGAAATTTATTCTCTTATTTATTGGACACACTGTTAATGTTTGTTCCATGATCGGGAGGATACAGGCCTTATTTTAGTAAAAAGATACCTATCATTGAATTCTCTCTGCCAACAGGACTATTTGCTCTCAACTTAATCAATTTACCTTTTAATGAGGCATAAATATCTACCTTTCAACTGAAGTTATAAGAAAAGTTATTTTTTTCAACATGATTATACATAACTGTTAATAAGTTTTAATGCAGCATGTTGTAACTTAATTTGTTTTTGTTATTTTAATCTTTTAACTATGAAAATCAAAATTGCTTCCAATAAAGAAAACTAAGGTAACCTTCCAAGCGAGGCATTGCATTTATGCCCCTAACCACTAGGGTGGTTGAACAGTATGAATTACAAAATACAAGTCATTATCAATGATTGCTTTCCACATCTTTTATGATTTACATGATCTCACTCCTGAGCCAAGCCAATATTGATAAAAATATATAATTCTGTCTGACCTCTGAAAAATAAATATCCCCTTTTTTGTCGAACACAGTTTTGATAATTTTAATCATATCACTATTGTTTGAAGAAATGAAATTAAATCACCTATCTAATTGTAACAGAGGTACTCTATAGTCTATATGGTATAATGGTTAACTTATTTTATTAAATAATGTATCTGAACTGCACTGCACATCAAATATTCAACATGGAAGTAGTTTATCTAGAATTAGGAGTTGCTTTCAAATTTGCCTTTGAGATTCAAACCTCTTTACAAATTCTTTTAATTTTTGAATATTTTCTTTTGCAATTATAAAACATAACTGAGTTTTAAAATATATATGCTTTAATTAAGAAGGATAGCGAAATCTATCAAGTTAATGTTGGTAACAGGTTAATATTATATATGCCATCACTTTTTGGAGAAAAAGATCAAAACAATATTTTTAGGTAAACCGAGTAAAAGTTGTTTATATATTCTTTAATAAAACATGAAAAATCATACTAATAAGTATATTGTTCTACATAAATTTTAAAAAAAAATTTTTGTCAATTAAAGTTTATGTTGCGATTTTCTAACGATTCGTTTGAAATTTTGACATTTGCCAGTCGAATAATTTCATATTTCTGGAACGTTCTGGAATATTATATATGCCATCACTTTTTGGAGAAAAAGATCAAAACAATATTTTTAGGTAAACCGAGTAAAAGTTGTTTATATATTCTTTAATAAAACATGAAAAATCATACTAATAAGTATATTGTTCTACATAAATTTTAAAAAAAAATTTTTGTCAATTAAAGTTTATGTTGCGATTTTCTAACGATTCGTTTGAAATTTTGACATTTGCCAGTCGAATAATTTCATATTTCTGGAACGTTTAAAAAAAATTATGATTTGACCAATAGTTATAAAAAACGAGTTTATTTAATATTTTGGGCTCATTAAAACACACACGACTGCAGAAGGGAATTTAATAGAAAATACTCAATGTTAATTTCTACCAAATCCTATGATTTTTAAATTTGCTGCGGCTACGAGGTCAAATGAATGTCAAGGCCACTGTTATGGCAGGCAAGACAACAGCAACGCAGATGATTTTTGATAAAATGTATGCTAGCACTCGTAGAAATAATAATTAGGTGCTGTTCTCATATTGTGAACATGTAGTTCGATGTCGCCGATCGAATCGAGCTCTCCATTGGTGTTGTCAACATTGCTGGAATCAATAAACGATGTTAAACGGTGAGTTTTTGCTGTTTTCCGTGAGTGGGGATTTTGGCCTGAAAATCTGGCGGTAGCGATTTTCGGGACGTCGTTGCATGTAACTTTTGAAATAATTACCCGATTTTGACAATCCATAGCTCGTTTTGTAGGGAAATCATTTAGCTTTCGAATCGTAGTGAACAATTTGTCCAGATTTGTCCCTTTCCTTTTATATAGTAGTAGGGTAGGGTCTATGGGTATATATGTCTTTCTAAAGCTATTTCTAAGCGATACACGCCCCTGTGGATTCCTGGCCTTCTCATAGCAAAAGATTTTAAAAAATTGGAGATTTTGCTTCCTTGCTTGATGCTCAGCAACGAGTGGTGAGTTCATTGCTTGAATTGGAGATGCACTTTGGCTACCAGGTACGAAGAGCTCAAACAAATTTCCTTCTTTACTTTATGACAAAGTCAATAAGGAGTTATTATTGTTATAATTTCAACTTACGGAGAGGAAATGATGAGGACACGTCAGCCAGACTGTTGAGGGAGACCCCATAGGGCGGAACACTTTGGTTCAGATAGAGCAGCGAGTTGACCGCAAACACAATCACTCCGCCTGCAAAGAGTCCCACATTCATGAAGTGCAAACATGAGGTTTGAGCAATAGAGACAAATAGGCTAAGAGCAAAATATTGATAACAGATTTGAGGCAATTCAAAGTGGAGAAATAGTATGAAAATGAAAACTGACAATCCACATGATTAAAGATCAAGCATGTACACATCTTTCTAAAATAGGGTATGATTCTTTAGTCCCCCAAAAGGAGTCTTGTAGTTATAAAATCTTTAAATGCTACCTTCAAATGGTTTAGGACTATGAACACAACTTTCAATCTCTCTTACTTTTAGTTTTGTAGCTGCATTTCGAAACAAAATTTTAGCAGTGTGGTCCATATAAGGGGATGGCTGGTTACAAAAACTACTTGACACATGATATTGCCATATTGCATACTTGAACTTTTGGATATTTGCAATATTTAACACACAACATAATCAGAACACTCACCAATGGGTCTTGGAACAGCAACAGCCATGAAGCAGTCGAACGGGAGACTACTCAGCGACCAGATGATTGGATGGACTTTTTGTTGAATGTTGAGAGAGATCGCTGCTATACAACACGTGTCGTTTCGGACCGCTACTCGTCCAGTCCACGTCATGAGAGGTTCATAGAGGATGAAGACTGTGGGTTCGAAGTAGCCATGAAGAAACTGGATGTCATGAACATTGGTGATTTTCTCGTCCAGTTTGCGCAGGTCGATGATATAGGAGGACATGATGGGAGACTTGCTGCTGTACCTTTGGGTAGATTTCATATTTAAGAGCTGTGACTTGTTGGAGTCAAATATGCCAAACTTAATCAATGGTGTGTCTTTTGATTGCGAAGTATCCACTGTTACCAAAAAGACACATTTTAAAGCTTATTGTTTTTTTACAGTGACAATATGAAGGTAGAACATCGCAATTATGATCGAAAACTGGACAGTGGCGCGTCAAATAGTCAAATGTAATTTTGGAGACTTATCTAAAACAGCCAGGAGGGCAGTTAGGAGTTGATAGTGTTTGTTAGGTTATATTATTAGTATTAATGTATATTGGATGTGATAGCTACACCTCTGTGCATCTATAAGGCATTTTTTAAATTTTTATGGAAAACCAGTATTTGTCATATATATATATATATATGTCTTTTGGACATGAAAAGTTAAAATGGTTTGATTTTATATCACCACATATGACATTTAGGTTCATTTCAAAGGTACATAATATGTTATGGAAACAAGGAGTGACTCTTTAAGGATTTAAACTGTTCACCCCTTCAGGCCTGAAATCAGGCTTGAAACTGTATTTAGTACTGGTTTCCTAAAGTTGAAGGGGTGACATTTTAAAGGTCCTGTAGCATGTTTTAAATTTTTTTTTCAAATATGTACTTTCTAATAATTATTAAATATCTAAAGAGGGTAAAATCTCATAACCTAACCTCATGATGTGTTGTCATAGAAAAGCTGTCCCATATAAAGCAAAACTTTTTGAGGCCATTTAAGTGTGACTGCCTAAAATAATTAGAATATTTTTTGTAGTTAGTGAAATGGTTTCATTAACTCAACAGAATTTTATCTATTCATTATAAAACTCCTTTTATTGCTTTGCAATTGATTTCATTCACTTTCCATTCTGTAATACTTTATTTTCATCTATTTATCTGCTAAAGTGCCTTTAAAACTACACTACCTGAAGTAAACAGCTAAAACTATCATAATTATGTTGTCTTTTAACCATGTAAAAATACTTCCGAGACAGTGCAGCCAAGAATAGACACATTTTTTGCAAATTTATTATCCATTATGATGAAATGAAAAAATGAGGTTAAAACCTAACAAGTAATTGCAATCAAAAGATAGGACCAGGCTTTTCAAACCTTTCTTCAAAGCTTTTCTTGGCAAAATTAAGGAAAATAATTCAAGCAATTTAGGAAAACTGAATGAAATGACAACAAACAGGACTTCAGAGCCGGGTCAGGTATATTCAAAATTTGGTCAATACTTGTATTCAATAGAGATACCTTACACTGACACAATTACTGGCAACTACTTACGAGCCCATGATTGGGTCTATATCCTCCAACACGGCATCTCTGCGGAACGGCAGGACAACAAGATGTGTTCCGTATACCAGCATAACGGCACAGCGTCCATCGGGGTCCACCCTCACCATCGGTATCGAGTAGGGATTGAAAAATCCCTCCTAGAAAATACATAAAAAAATCATTTTAAAAAAAAACATATTATACTGAACTAAAATCCCTAGCAAGGTCTAAAAGGCAATGGTAATTAAGATACATACATATAGAAATTCAAGTAATGATATCTTAACATCTTGGGAATGATATCATTTAATTTAAAATAAAGCTAAGAATTGAGGCTTCATTTGGATATTTTGCCCTTGACAACTCGCTAAATGCCACATATCTGTATAAGTACATCAAGGGTGAGGTTAAGTGACCTGGGGTTTAACGTCGCTTTCAAGAGTATTTCACTTATATCGCGGCTGCTAGTAACCTTACAGGGAGAAAGCCTGCAACATCAATTTGGCTATGCAATGTGGTGAACCTGCAAGAATTGGTTGCAATTTACGAACCATGGGTGGTACTGTACTGAAAATCGGTGTAGCATTGCGCCAAAATCTTATTACATGTAGACGAGTTCTCTACTGCAGACAAAGCTGAGCAGCCTCTGGTGGGATTCGACCCTTTATGATTTTTTATCTAAAGCCGAATGCGCTAACCACTGTTATATCTAACCCCAAGATTTGATACAACATAATGTCACAAATCTCTATAAAGGGCAAAGTTGACTTCTACCAAATTTTAATCTTTGACTTGACAAAAAAAACTAAAGGAAAGTTAGATGTACTGTTTCTTTTTATAAAAACAACTTGTTTTGACTTTTTAAATGGCACCCTGACTTAGTTCAAAAGGATTGCCGTAAGTGTTTGATTTATTGGCAAATCCATATATCAACCTTTTGAGGGATTGCATCATGGTATTTCATCATATGATAAGCGCTATGAGTCTAAGATTTCCTCAATTTGAGAAAAGTGTTTTAACCATTGCAGTTTGAAATCACCTTCACAGCATAGTGATAATATGACATTGTATTGGGGATGAATTCACTTTTACAAAGGTTATAAAAGTTCTACAATCAACAAAACACCATCGCAGTTGCTAAAAGATAATGACAAAACATTATGATGACCTAGAAACCCTTCAAGTGAAGATGTTTTGGACAAAAATCACCACATTTACGAACACAGAAACAAAAAATATTCATTTTTTAAGGTTTCAATCATCTCAAGGTGGTGTAAAACCTATGTTTTCATTTGTGATACATATTGGCTGTTCCCCGAAATTTGTTTAGAGATAAGTGATATCAAAACAAAAATTATACATTCATGACAAAACATCTGACTGCACCTTAAGCTCCAGCTCTTCGAACTGATGGAGGGATGATGTTTTGAGATCATGTGTGCCAGGGTCATACTCCAACACAGACAGCTGAAATGCCAAAAGTTTCATATGTTAGTTTCTATTAGACTTTTCTTGTCAAGGTCTCTGCCTCAGGGCCAGTAAAAGATGATGGCAATAGGTCATGACCATCCTTCAAAGAAATAAAACTGCCGGTTCTGGTGGTTCCATTTGGTTGAAATTTGAATCCAGAATGATGAAAAGAAATGAAGGTCAACCATCCACTGAAGGAATAAATCTGCTGTTGAGCTGGTCCATTGTTACGAAAGTCTGATGCAGCATGGTCAAAGGAATTGAAGGATTTCACTTAACTAAAGCCAAATTCAAATAGATTCAATGTAACATTGATAATGGAACAGTCCACAAGTATTTGACAGAACCTACCCCTATGTATAAAGTATGCTGTTCACTGTAATCAGATATTTAGAGTCTACCTCAGAACTTAGATTGAAGCTCAAAGTTTTGATACATTGCTCCTTCAAAAAATTCTAATCTCACTTTCTGGTATGCTCTGCCAATTGAAATGATAACTTGTCAATTGCTTTAAAATCTTTCAAAACAATTGTGAAAAACATATTATCCAGAGTAGCATTTCATCTTTGACACGTATATAAAGATTTGAGTAAATAATAATAATAATAATGGATATTTATATTGCGCAAGTTATCCACACACGAATGCATGCTCAATGCTCTACCCTGCATTATTACCCTGGTCTAACCCAAATCAACTTCTCTAGCACCAGTCTCCATTACTATATATTCAAGAGTACAAACCTAACTTTCAGCCTGAGTAGCAACCATCATAAGATTTCATTGCTGGTAAAGGATAAGGAAACGCAGCCACACTTAAATAAGCCAGTGACTGAGATTGCTGCAGTTGATGACATATGGAGAAGTCGCTATCCTAATTCTTATATATTATATTACCTAACCTTAACATGATAAGGGTGTAAATTTCTTGTTTCCACAAACCTTGGCATCACTGAAGCTGAGTAGTAGAGCGTCCCTCTGTGATCCTGCTAATTTCACACATTGCATCGACTGTACGTTCCCAAAAAGGGAAAATGTGGCAAGGTTTTCCAGACGTGTCTTACGATTTTCTGGGGGAAAAACATGTATCATTAACATTTTTCAGAGGTTCAAAAAATTTTTTGATTGATACATGAAAACGTTCAATACTTACAATAATCCTTATGGTCAAAAGGGTGGGTATATATGTACTCATGACCTCATTCAGAATAACACCAGGTTCAAGATACTGAGTGAAATCACAGTCTGATTAAGATCTACCGTGTTCTGAGGAATAAAAGTTTTTAAATATTGACTATAGCGAGATTCGAACGTCTTCTACCAGGTGCCTTTCTCCACAACAGTCTGAAAGCACCCTCCTTGCTCACACGTTCGGACGCAATCTCAACTAGCCAATCACAATGACAGAGGTTAACGCTTTTGGTATCAGTATCTAGGGGCAAGTAACTCCCGTTTACCATTCAATAACCTTTATTGCCGCTATTGTTGTTTTAAACGGAATGATGGGATTGGTACGCTAATGACTAGGTTATGTCTGCGCTAAACTGGTGTAAGAACGTGCGAGCAAGGAGGGTGCTTTCAGACCGTTGTGGAGAGGAGACGATCAAATCCCGCTAGAATTAATATTTAAAAACTTTTATTCCTTGGAACACGGTCGATTTTAATCAGACTGAGTGAAATCAGTGGCTGATACAGGGCATGGAAATTTTTAGATTTTAAAAAAAATGACAGTAAATTGAAACCCCATGGTGGACCCTCCTTTTCAATAGGTGAATCCCCCCCTTTCAAGATTCTTGGATCTGCCCCTGGAAAGGCAAATAAGAAATTTTCGTCTGATTTCCATACCTGCAGTTTTGTTTTCATCTTGCTGTTCATTCATCTGCCAAAATAAACAAAAAGTCAGAAGATGATTAATAAAGCAACATCCTCTAAGCTTTTTTCAATTGCTTAGAATTCAGTCATGACAATCAATAAGCAGAAAATGTCATCCCTGTGACATCAACATTAATCTGTGGTCTTCAAAGAGCAGGGCGATCTAATACGAATAAATAAAAAGCATTGTATTTCAAAAACTATGGAAAATCACACTTCTCTTTTCGAATATAAAAAGTGTACGTCTATGAAAATGAATGACAAAAAAGTTATCAAAACATTTTAAACTGCAAGATCTACATGATCAATCTTGTAACAATAACATGGAGATCGGAACGAAAATAACCTTTAGAATTTTTAGTACCAATGACTATTCCATGCTTTTACTGCCCCTTATGTTATAGATTGCATTTTTTGTATAAATTGAGGACATAGAGTCCCCTTACTGCTCCTCAGTGAAAGATCCAAGGTCATTGATTGAATGATTTCCTTGGATTTTTATTGACTTAAAAAAATATATAAATGAAATTTGAATATTTGAACTTTTGTATCAACTTGATTATGAAGGATAAAAACAATGTTACATTCAACTCACATCGGGCTCTGAGTTAAGACGGTAAACATGAAGCTGGTTTACACCAGCGATGACAAGATTTTTCTCCCACGAGTTGAAGAAGTTACAGTACACGCTGTGTTCAATCCCCGTTGGGGCATGGATCTGTTTATACACCGAATACATCCTGGCAGGTGATTAGTATCTGGAAAAAAACTTACTGTAAATTGACATTTTAGAATTAACCATATTGCCATGTTCTTCAAGCATTTACCCAAAAGGCTTATTATAGGCCTGGAAGATATTCTTGGAAGTGTGGTATGAAGATTTAAAAAACAAACTGTAAGTTCTTTAGCTAGCCAGATTCTTTGACCTATGTAGATTGGCAGTTTAAATATTTAGGACATGAAATGGCAAAAAGGTCTATGGATTTACAACTTTACAACTTTTCAACTGCAAAGAATACTTCTTTTCATAATAGACTTTATAGACATAATAGAACACATATTATTCATAATGTTTTTATCATTTATATAACAATAGAATAAGTAACTTACAAATATTCTTTTGTTTATATTTATTTGGTTAGTTTTCTCAAAGACATGTTTAACCAAGGCATTTTTATTTACACATTTCTCAATGACATCTACATACTGATACAAACAAAAGTACAAAGGAAACAGGACATTTTTATGAAGACATATTTTTTCATTTGGACATATGCAGGGAAATTACCAAAATTTTAAAACAATGAACATTTTAGAAAACACAATATTTGATGAACTGAAGATTTTAAAATGTTGCTGTAATTCTATTTTATTCATTTGTTATATTTTGCAAGGATAAATATTGTTGGTCAGCACTGCAAGGAGATTAAGATAATATTGGCATGATGATAAAGTAACCCCTATCACTGTCAGTTATCTTTATTCATAGATTAAATTCATTAATCTTTCAACTTTTTTATTCTGATTATAAATTGATACATTTATGTAAAATTTAAAAAATGAAGTATGTTACAAATTTCAATTCACTTCCATGACAGATAGCATTTTTACTTTACATGTTACAGTAACATTTCTGTCATTCTATTTGGGGAACTAAAACAAAGCATATTGATGACTGACTTACACAATATTAAGTTTGAACTTTAACTTGAATGTATTAATATATTGATTCCATTTTACTCAGTAACTTACACACTTTTTATTTCTTTTATAGACAAAACGGAAAATCAATTAAGAATTTGTGTTAAGGATCTGGTAATTCAGTAATTTGCCTAACAAGTAATTAGAAATCACTCAAACCAGTCTTACACTTTAAAAGTTTTATTCAAAATTATAATAAAGTGATCGCATTATGTGAAATGCATGATGCATGCAAAATAACTAGAATACATATTAAAATTTAATTTTAATAATGTATTCATGGAAAGTTTGCAAAGGATAAAATCCTTACCCTCGATACGTTAAAAAAGATTGCAATTACAAAATATCAGCACATCTTTATGTCGGACGCCGGATTTTCACATTGTTCCATGGGCGCCGCCATTTTGGATAGTTGGTAACCAGTTTGAAACCGCAGTTTCGTATTTTCTGATATTTCCCCGTCTTAGCTATGGATCTACCAATTTTGTCTTGTTTCATTATTTTGATATTGACGAAGATTCATCAAATAATAATTATTTAAAGATGACAAAAGTATTCTTAAGAATAAAATACGCATGAGCATTATTTTTGTAAAAATAATTACCAAATACATCCTCTATATATTCAATAAATCTCTTCGTAAGTGAAATAATGAAGTTATCTATTGAATGGGGGAGAGGGTTCACCCTCTAGGGTCCCCAACATTACGTTCGATTTTAGATAATAAAAAATTGACCCCAACAACCCTCCCCCTTGTTGGATCCACAATTAACAAAGTAAACAAAATTAATTCAAAAAGTTTATAAACGATAAAAAAAATTCATTTTTAAAATTCCTATCACATTTTATTAGAAACTGATTTTACGTATACATCTTTGTCAACGGGTTTAACCGGGAATAGCTCGTCCTCTATGTAACCAATCTATTAAAATAATTTATAGAATGACACTTCCACATCATTTTTTAATAGTCGAATGATATCGATATTTTATAAAAGAAAAGTTGGGCTAAATTTAATCAGATTGCCTTGTTATAATTTCATTTATTTTCTTCTATACTTCTTAAATGACATCTTTTAGAAAACGAACGTCGAATAATAAAAGTAATTTTCTGAAAGATTCGTATCAAAATTTGGCTTTAATTTGTACATCGATCAAAGATTTCAATTTTGCATTTACACTGCACCGTCTCAAGTAATTGGAAATTTATTATTATCATTTACAATTGTTACGTCTGTTGTAAATATTTTACTCTCCCAAAAAATAAACTCAACTTTTTAAACAATTATGGTATACTGCAGTACGTTAAATTACAATACCAAATCTATCTATATTGATACGCGTCAGGTCTATTATTGATTTCTGTTATTTGCATGACAATTAAGTTAAAAATACAATAGTGATGTAATTTATTTAAAACAAAATTATAAATCTTAAATCTAACAACCAAAGATGGACAAATTCGTCAAAACTATCAAATCAAATAAAAAAAATTAAAAGTTTATATTACAAATATAAAATATTTCCCAAAGTCTTTTCATTCGAGATGGGGCCCCGCTATGCATAGGAGGTGTCGACATGACAGCTCCGAAAAATCCTCGACTTTTGCCAGATTTGCAAACTCAACCCAAACTTTTTTGGACAGTGATCGGAAGGGGCACGAGTGAGTATATCTATACGTATATGTTTATTGTTTTTGCAAACTCTTCTGTCCATTACTGGTATCGCAAAAGTACGAAATGTAAAATGGCGCGTCAAATGGTCGCCATTTCATTTCCAAATTTCTCGTGACCAACACTGGACGAAAATTGTGTTTGTCATTCATGTATGTTTATATCAAGTATTTCATTACATATAACATTATACGTGAAGATTTTGCAATAATTGTTTTAAAATAGGGAAAAGGCGTGTAGTATGAATACAGCGATTTAAAAAAAAATGTTTGTTTTAAGTCATAATTGATTTGATGAGAAATTAGGTTGCAATGGACTTTTTTATAATCGAAAATTGATTAATTAACTTGATGTTGTACTTCATTAAACATTCAAAACTGAAAACATAGCTATTAAAAACGATAGTGAAAATAGGCTTATTCTGATTAAATCAACCATTGCCACGTACACAAAGTGTTTTCAAAGAACGCATACTACATTCCTTTCCGAGAATTTACCGATTGACATGGCGTTACATCACATATTGCAAGCTCCATTAGTCAAAGTATATAAATTGTTCACTTTTAGAATTTTTTGGGGGTTAAATTAATAAATATAAATCGGCAATTATTATATTTTATCATTATTATATTATACCTGTTCACCTGTTAGATTGGACAAATTTATAGTTGAAAACAGTGGAGTAGACAACATAACACATCCAATGGGTAAAAAAAAGTATTAAAGAGCCACTCCGTGATTTTCATAACATATTATTTACCTTAGTTACGAAACTAAATGGCATATGTGGTGATATAAAATCAAAACATCTTAACTTTTCATGTCCAAAAGACATACATATGACAAATACTGGTTTTACATGAAAAACTAAAAACAGCCTTATAGATGCACAGAGGTGTACATATCATGTCCAATATACATGGATACTAGTTATATAACCTAACAAACACTATCAACTTCTAACTGCTCTCCTGGTGGTTTTAAAGAAGTCTCCAAAATTACGTTTGACTATTTTACGCGCGCCACTGTCCGGTTTTCGATCATATTTGCGACGTTCTACCTTTATATTGTCACTTCAAAAACCCCACTAAGCTTTAAAATGTGTCTTGGTAATAGTCGATACTTCGCGATCAAATGACACTATTGATTACGTTTGGCATATATGACTCCAACAACTCACGGAGTGGCTCTTTAAAATGGCTTGGTTGTAGATTTGATTCGCTTTCGTTCTCTTGACTTGTGTACATGTTTAAAGATTTGAAAATATACTAGCTGTGTTGAACTTTTTGTTGCAATGTTGTTGCATGTATTTATTGAATCATCACTGAATACACGCCATACGTATAATTCAACAATATATTTAAAAAAATTCAATTACTCAAGAAAAATGCCAGGCCCTTAGTTGTCAAGAAGACGGTGTAGCAAAAGCGAAAGTGGGCGATTCCTCGAAACCGAAAGTGAAAGTAGAATACTGGCATATCCGACACGTAATCTCGTGATCGTGGTCATGTGACGACCTTGAGCTTTCCAGGAACAGCCAATACAGATACGAGATAACATTGAGATATATGTATAGAAAATGCGATAACATCTCGTTCTCAGATAACATATATATTTCTATGAACTAATAACATATAGATGGCGTTAAAAGAGTCACTGCGTGTTCCTCGAATATACAAAATGTATGCCGAGGCTCAGATAATAATCACATACATTCTCTCCCAACAGAGGTAGACCAGTCATAAATTTAAAGGAATTTATGACGGATCTACCTCCGTTGGGAGAGAAAGCATTATATGGTGATATGAATTGAAAATGAATTGCAATTATATCACATATTCAACTCCAAAAAACAATTTTTTTCATTTGTTTAATTAGTTTTCAATGAAAAAAAAAAATACAGCCTTCACTACTTAAAAAGCCGAAATTACACTTCACATTAAATGTATACAAGTTATATATAACCTGTCATTTGTATAAATTCCTAACTGCTTACCTGTCTGATTTAGATAGGTTTCCAACATTGAAAGCGTCATTGTCCGGTTTTGGATCAGAATTGTGACTTTATTCCTTAATTATAAATGTTGTAACATATTGAACCGATTAGCATTTAACTTATACTTTTCAACGACTTTTATAAAGAACTGATCTGATAGAATTAATCATCAATGACAAAATCATCACATCTAAATAATGAGAGTTTTCATGGTTTCATCATCTTCCAAACAAGGGAGTAAACTTGTCATTGAGTTCTATAAAGAAAGGGAGGTAATAACTAAAGGTGTAACTAAAATATACCATCTGTCTTGATGCCGAGTTTTGTTTAGGTGTTTACTATCCTTGAAAATATATGCCTTCCGACCTTAAAATATTGCAAACTTGTAATAGAAAGAGAACCTCGTCACTTATGATTATTAATTCACAACGTTTTTATTTGCAGATTTTGCAAAGATGATTCTAACATCGAAACCCAAAGTCAAGATGAAGATTCGTCAGAAGCAGGCCACGGATTAACTGCCAGATATGACTTCAAAATTCAACATTGCAGCCGATCTCTTCTCCCTGGTGATGTCGCCCCGTTCGAGTCTGATGTCAAATATAGCTGGTCAGGAGAAGACGTGACCTTTGACCCCGGTGGACACAACCTCGTTAGAAGAGAACGCCGTCAGAATGGCAGCCAATCTGAGCCTCAGAAGTTTGGGTCAGGAGAAAACGTGACCTTTGACCCAGGTGGACAGAACCCTGTTGACCATACCTCCTTTCAACATGGCAGTCGATTATTTCAACCTTCTTGTGTGGTGTCCACCACTGAAACCCTCGGGTCTGATGCAAATGCTTGGTACAAATGGGTTGATCGTAGAAGTGAGAAAACATCTTCATCGAAGAAGAGGAACGTCGTTCATAGTTTTCAACCTCGGAATCCCTCAAGAAAAGAAAGATTCCGAATCTCAGACGAAAATTTGAACATTCCTGCCACAGCAGCTTTTGAGGAACCGGACATTACAATTCGGGAACATGAGAATGGCGTTCTTGATCTCTGCTGCTTCATCAACAGCATTGTCTTCTTTGTTTTTGGAAACGACTGCGGCACGGAACATCAATTCAAAGAACTGAGGTTTCGAAGAACCAAAGATCCTGCTTGTTGGAACGGGTTTGACAAAAGCTTTTGGACAAACGAATTCGGTTTAGATTGTTATGATACGCGCCCCATTAATATGGGGTGGGATGTTGCCTTTATTTTTGAGACTGAGGAAAGTCCATTTATATACGATGTTTGTGTTATTGAACTGAATGCTTTGAATGGTCAAAAACGAAAAAGAAAAACATGCGTAAAGATATCATGTGTGTTTACACTTGATTATTCTTTTACTCAAAGTATTGTCCTTAAACGATTTTGTCCATTAAATTTGATTAGATTTGATATGAAGTCTTTGTTCAGTGCGAAAAACCACGTGGAGACATCTAGTGATGTCAACATTGTTGTTTCTTTTGTATGCAAAAATGTACTCTTTGATATGGTTAAATTTTGCAAAGAAATTTGCCTTTACAGGAGTCATTTTAAAAGTTCTTGTTTATCAAGAAGTAACTTGATATTAACAGGTTCTTCTGAGGTGTTTTATGATGTTGGCTTACCCAGTCACAGGATACATGCTGATAAGACATGTCTTTCTTTTGCTGGGTCGGTAAAACAAGTTATTGATTGGCGCAAGCTGTTATCGGATGTTGTTATTTCAGGGTACAGACGCATATGTTGTATCTCAGATTCTTCTCGAGGCAAAAGCATTGCTGATTGTTTACGTTTTGATCTGAGGCAATATGGCTGTCAGGTATCGAATATTGATGATATGAGGTGCGGAATGTCAGAATTGGATTCAGTTGAAGAAAGTCTTCTTTCTTGCGATTGTGTTGTTGTTGTGCTTTCACGACCAGACGTGTCACGGGAGGTCGAGTTTATTTTGAATATGGTCATAGCGTCGGGGCAGTTGAGTTTGTACTCAGTTGTCACTTCCTTTGACATAATAGAACATATCCCTTGTCTGTTGAAGCCATTTCCTTTAGTAACTATTGGTACGGCATTGGCATTGGATAGAGATAAGACTTTGTTTTGTCATAAAAAGAGTTATCGGTCCTTGCGGTTTACTTTATATGACAGAATACCTTTTACTTTTGCAAAGCTTCTGGTGAGTGGCATTGGCTGTCGAATTCGCGTCCTTATGGATGAAGAAGATTACGATGCCAATATGACTCTCAGATGTCTACGTTTGCATTGCTCTTCTTGTGTCGTCAATGATGACGACATTGCAGAGGGGAAACCTATTTTCACGGAACTTGCGAGAGAATTGTACGCAGACAGGGTGTTTGTTATAATTCCTCCGAAATCCGAACCTTCGTTTGTTTATCGTTATGCACTGAAAGTGCTACATAACAGAATTGGTTTTCAGATTGGAGAAATACCTCACTGTTCAGCTTTATTGCTAATGTTTTAGTGGTTTAACGTTGCAGTTGAGGTTTTCTCACCATTCTTGGCACATGTGACAATGTTGAACTGACGTGGCTACACTCAGATTAGGCCTAAGGCGAAATTTAGCGCAAAAGGGATGCACAGCGGAAACAAAAGTAAAAACCGTTGAACATTGAGAACGAAGTGAAATCACACTGAGGTAATCTGTTCAATTTTACAGTCTGATTAAAATCGACAGTGTTCAGAGGAATAAAACTTTTTACAAAATTGACTCTAGCGGCATTCGAACTTATCTATCAGGGGCTTTCCTCTCCAGACTTTCTCTTAGACTGTTGTTGAGAGGAAAGACCCTGGGTTCGAATCTCGCTAGAGTCAAAATCCATAAAAGTTTTATCCCTCGGAACGTGGTTGATTTTAATCAAACTGATCCTTTTTATTTCCGTTGCGCAAGGCCTTTGCGCTAAAAATACAGCCTAGCGTAAATTGGTTGCGCAACGGAGATAGAATAACTAGTTCTTCTGTGTAAACGACGTGCGTACCCATGCACTTAATTAAAGATCGTATGTACAGTTGGAAACTGGTTATTTTATCTCATTTTCGCAACCCATTTCCGATATGGTCCTACTGGTGTCGAACAGCGTCAGTGAACACATGGTTATAAGTGTGTCCAGGAACATCTGGGATTATAGGGATCCTGTAATTCTCTACACATTTGTCAACTTGTTATTGTTGATGAAATAAAATATGAAAAAGCACTTTTGTCTTCTTTTGTCAGGTTCTCCCTAGTTGTTTTTGTCTGATCATTTCCCAAGTGAGTCTTGAGAACAGGTGACGTTTACATAAACCTATGGGATTTGAAACAGCTATGGTAATGTTTTTGTATTGTTCAGCTTCTGTTAGGGCAGGTCTATGCACTGTTCCACGACCTTGAATGCTGTGTTGATATTGCAGTGTAACTAATTAACAGTGCTTCTCTTATGACGTGCCTGGAAAAGGAGAACTTATTAATCAAATTTAGATTCCCTCTGCACACAAGATATTAAAACATTATGTTCCGTAAACCTCTTTTTACTAGATCAGGGTCTCTTTTCACAAAGCAACCGTAACTAAGGTTAACCTTATCTCCGATTCTTTAACATTGGACTAGGGTTACCTTAAGGATTTACGATTACCTAAGGGCTTTTTGACAGGAGGACCAGGAACGTAAGCTGTACAAATGAATTACGCATATGACAGCAACGCCGTATTTTGCTCTTAAAAAATGAAATATTTTATGAAGCAGTCGATACCTTTATTAATTGCAGTTTGATATGCAGCTTCATTTAAAATATATTTAAACACAGTAGCAATCAGTCAATCAATCATTGAGAGAGGATCACATTCAAAGGAAGAAGGTGTTTGAACATATTTAGACAATTTAAGGCAAAGATGTAGGTCATAAATATGATCAAACTTTTGCTGGTTTTGGTCAATATTTCCAAGGAAATTTGTACCTAGCAGATGTAACCACTGAAAGATACATCTACACACAATTGTTAACATTCGGACCAAGTTTCCAAGTCGAGTACTGCTCCGGAAAAGAAACAAAGTCTTAGAAATTGGCCGTTTGAGGCTACACTTTAGAATATATTGGAACCATCGAGTTTTTATCCCCAAAAGAGCACACTATTATATATATATGAGTAACATTCATACCAAATTAAATGTATCAGATTCATGTAGTTTTCGAGAAATGCTCCGGAAAAGAAACAAAATGAAAGAATAGATTGGCATTCGGGAGTTTTAAACCGTAAAAGGCACATCAGCAACCAATGGGTAACACCTATACCAAATTTGATGACATAAAACTTTCGAAAAATGCACCAGAAAAGAAACAAAGTCGAAAAATTTGTCCGTTTTTCGTCAAAGTTCATTTTTTGTTGGCTCCCTTGAGTTTATACCCCTGAAATACTATAGAATTTATTTATATTTATTTATTTTAAAAACTTACTTTATTTAAATGAACGACAGCATAGAAGTAAATAACGCGTTAGTAAAATATCTTTTTTTGTTAAGCATTGCCCTCTGCACACAAGATATCGAAAGTTTTATTCTGACAACGGTCTTTAAAATGACCTTAGTAAACCTTTTTTTGCTAGATCAGGAACGTAAGCTGTACTCTTGAACTATCTATGCAAGTGAATGCAACGTTTAGAAATTATTTTTTTCCACATCGTCCCCAATAAAGATTTGTTTATCACAAATGCATCATCATAGGGTCACAACATCTCATCACCCGTAGTCGTAGAGGTGAGGTGAATTCATTTGGGGTTTAGCAAGTGTTTCAATAGTGTACATGTTTCACTTATATCACGGCTGTTAGTATTCATGCGGAAAGATTCCAACAGTTACAATTGTGGCTACGCATTGCGGGAAACCTGCGAGCACCGGCTGGAACTAGTGACCCATAAGTGGTACCGCGCTGGATTTCAGTGTTGCATTGCATCCAAACCTTATTGCACCGTAGTCGTAATCATGCAAAATCCTCTGACGTCCTTTTTTGTGTTAACACCTTTCAATCATTTGACGTTGGGTACTGGATTTGAATAGCTTAACCTATTATGGCACGTTCGTTTCAAAGAGCTTCTTTTTATAAAAAGACATTGGCCTGCAATTGGAATAATTAATTAACATTCGTGTCTGATCACTTAGGGTAGTACTAAGATAGCTTTGGTGTGATATTTTACCGTGGTACAGAGGTACCGTTAGACTGATGGTTTCATGGTTTCAATCACTGATCAGCATTTAACGAATTTAACTGAAGAAGTAACTATCCGTTCTTACACGAGGCGTATCGACGTAAGCCCACTATCATTAATCATCTCCAATTGAAGTCTGTCTTTATGTTATTTTTGTGTAATGTTTGCTGTTACCCTTCTTTTGAAAAGTATAATTGAAGTTGAACCATTGATTAAAATAAATCTTGATTTTAAAAAATGATTGTAATCTAGTATTTTTTATCAATAGTTATAGATATTCAGGCTGTTCAGAGTCAAATTATTCAAACGGAGCAGAGTGTTATTAGTAGCGCAACATGTTGCAAAATCAATATAGCGATAAAATAGTCAAGAACTTTGCGACATGTATATCATGTCACGATAACACTGTGTTTAATGACTCATCTAAAATGCGAAACGTGTAATATTTATAATCAGAACTATCTGTCAGTCATCGGGCTAGTACCATTGAGAAAGTAGAACAATATTCTGTATCTGTTTTCTGAGTCTATATATGTTTATTCTAATATATATATATATATATATATATATATATATATATATATATATATATATATATATATATATATATATATATATTACTATGAGGACAATATGATTGAGGAATTTGTAATATTTATTTTCAAGGTATATCGTTGAGTGAAGAACAATATATTACGAATTGGGGCACCGCATGTTTTTAGCGATAACATAGCCCTGTTCTAAATATCAGAAAATGGGTCGCTTCTTACGTCCTGCATGGAAATAGATTAGTTGTGATACATTATCTTATGAGTGATAAAGGAAATACGGAAATATAATACGATGTATATTTGATAACGTCCTCAGTTAGTGAAGCGTTCGCCACGATGATGTACATGGAATGAAGCTAATAAAGTTGACATATAGAGTTTAGATTTAGTTTATTCGTTCATTTCATCATATCCCTTAGCTGTCAAACAATAGTCGTTTGTACATCAAGGAATTAGCTTTCTTAACGTGAAGCCAAGTCGTTCTTTTATACATTGCCTTAATGATAGCCATTCTGTCAATCAATATTGATTCATTCACTCATTCGTTCTTTAATAAATAAAACTATTTATTCATCCATGTTTTCATGAGTCCATCAGTGTTTTCATCTTAATTATTCAATGACCCATTTAGTCCATCATTGTACATTAAGCATGCAGTCGTTTTGATAGGACATGCGATATAAATATCCTTTTTGGCTATGTTTTAGAAACTTCAAACTCTAGTGCATTCACTGGCATATCGGATATCTACATAAGCAAATGGTAGTATTGGAACGCACAGCCTGCGTGAACTGTGCAAATTCATTCGTCCACAGGGAGTCAGGGAGAATACCCATTTACCTTATCGCGTTGGTTAGTCGTTCTGAGCGGCCATTTTCTTACGGTTCACTCATATAAGTAATCGCTTGTTTAGTCGATTGTTTAGTCGATTGTTTAGTTGCTTTATGAGTGTCTAAAATATCATCACTTGCATACACATTTATACTGTTTACATATTTGGGTGAAAACATACGATAAAAGTTTGTTGGAAGTCTATAAATCACGATTTTGTGGGAAAGTGTCCGAATACGATTTTGTCACTATAGGTGTTTATAAACGCCTCAAAATCATAATTGCATATAGATTTCCCCAAATCCACAGTTATTATCGTAAACAAGACATGTCATTCTACTATAATTTATTTTCAATTTATTTTTAGGTCCATTTTGAAGTATGAATTGACAGCTTTGAAAATCGTCAATTATCGGATATTTACCTAGTTTATTTTCAAGGGAGCTAACACGTGGCGTCTTATCATTCGGCTTGTGAAAACGAAAATTATCCAACTAAAATTCACATTGTTCGTTGTTCTTATAATTATATGTGATGTTGGCTAAAACCTTTTCCATTCCATTACCATTTTAAAAATATTTCAGGTTTTTATTAAGTAATACAAATTTATACAATGATTTATATATAAGACATCATATTATATTAAGACGTGTAAGTTTTGTTATGGAAACATATATATATATATATATATATATATATATATATATATATATATATATATATATATATATTCTTATATTTATAAAATGTCCACAATGAGATAATAAAAAATACTGCTTAACTGGATGGTAACTTTTAGGGAAAAAACTCATTTCCAAAGCAATTCAAACGTTTAAAACAACATTGTTCTTTATTTTATCAATCTTTTAAAGGTAAGGCGTAATTTAAAGATGCTTTCGCAATGAATCCATAAGTAACTGCAATGACTTATAAATAAATTCATCAGCGAAATGTAACATCTTATGAATTAAATGATGGGCGGCTGTTGCAAATCGCCTGTTGTACAAAAACATACAAGTTACAAATATGGTGTCTGTATAAAAGCACACTCTAATTATCTACACGTTTGTAGACAAGTGATATCTTACGCGGTATGGTTTCATTACGTAACGACATTTATCGACGCCTTAACTGCCAACGGTATCTTAATCTTACAAAAATGTTTGCGGACAGGGCAACTCAGCAAGCAGTCAATAAAGTATGTCTAATGTCTAATGCAGCCTCCATGCGGGTGATAGGATGGAAAACAATCCATATACAAAGTATTACGCAGGTGAAGAGTATTATATTTCCAATGGCTCATACATTGCCGAAAGTACACGAGACAGTTAATCAATGTTACGTTTGCCGATGCTTCATACGCGTTGTTGATGAACCAAGCATAGTTTGCGTACATTTCAGATAGAAAAACATACACACAGCTTTTATTAATCTGACAATTCAAAGAAGTATCATTCCGTTTCATCTACGGAAGTTGAGAGATTTGAGGAAAAATGGAAGCACACTTGTCTATGTTAACTATTTTATAAAACGTTAACAAATTACCATGTCCGTAGATATCCCATTTTGTTGAAGGGATTTAAGAAATTCAACTTTGTTGCGTCGCATGTCAACATCATAAAAAGCCCATAGCTGCGGTCTGTCACTGCTCACTTGACCCTGTACAGAAAACTAACAGGGGCAATGTTGCCATCCTACTTTTCTGTTGATAATAATCCGGATAACTTCTTGGGAACCCTGCCAATCATTTTGTTTCCATGTTCATTTTCAAAAGTAAGCATTATGCGAGGTACGTAACGATCGTACACATTATTCGACCCTGGTTGCAGTTTCACTGTACTAACTTAACTCGATAGACTTGGTACCTCCAAAGAATGTATATTTTAAAGCTTGCAAGAATGAATACGAACAGATTTTTTTTCTAACTATTACATGGAAATGAAATAAAAACTTATTCACTGCATGAAATCCCCCTTTTGATACCCAGCTTATTAGGATTTGTCTGATTACGTACCAATTTACAGTCAAAAAGAAAACGATTCGATGATGTGAAGAAGCAGAGGTCAATTTTGTGTCTTTTAGAGGACGAACACTTGACCCCATTTTTCATTATGTTTAAAACAATTTACCTCATTTTCTATTATCTTACCACACCACCAGTAATCATTGCTAGTTAATCATACATATTGATGAATCTTATAAAAAGACACTACCTTTCAAAGGCTTTGTGTAAAAATGTCATTTCAAAAAGTGTCAAAGAGAGCAATTGGACATAGGACTCAATTCAACCAAATCGACGAGTTTGGATGTAAACGTCACAGGGTAAGTCTTTTTTTGTAATCATTGATATAATTTCAAAATGAACTAATGTTAAAAAGTACAGGCAGTAATGTTTTAGTTTTAGCGCCTACACTGAGTTACAGCAAGGTGCCATCCATGGTTTGCTAGTTCCAGCCGATTTTCGTGCAGGCACCACGTTACACCGCGATGCTTAGCAACAATGGTAGCAGCCGCGATGTAAGTGAAATACTCTGAAAAGCGGCGTTAAATCCAAGAACACCTCACCTCATCTTAAATAAAATTTTGAAGTTTCATTTTATTTGATTGTTTCTTCTCATGTATGTTTCGCCTGCCATAATTGTCATAACATAATCATTCATGTTTGTTAAATATTTAAAAAATATTGCAACTCTAAAACGTTTGGCTCTCGGAATAATTTTATCGAGATTTGGCAAAAAGCATTCGCTTATTTGATGTTTATGCGTCAACTTGTCGACATTAAAGGAACTTAGACATAAAATGATTTAAAATACAGTCACGGTATATGTGATAGTAAAGAGCTCTTCTCCCATGATCGACCGGTTCATTCTCAGGATTTGTTTACACAACACAGGGTATCCACGTTCTGAGAATCCACCGATCGACCACGTGTTTCGTCTTTGTTTGCAACAAAGAATGGGGAGGCTACACTTTGCCTAGTCCTGCTTCATGACTGTATATAAATAGGGGTCTTTTATACAGTCTATATATGTCCTCATTCAGCAAGTTCATATTTGACTGATTACGAGCCCGAAGAAAAGAATATAAACAGTAAATATTGAAATATTTCAAAGACTAAATTTAAGTCCACACATTGCCGAACGTGATATTCTATTTGGTCTAATGTTTTATAGGGCGGTCGATAAAATAAGTATCCAATTGATCAACCTTAAACAAAAATCATGAAAATAAAATTCTCATTCGTAATAATAAAGTTATGATCCTTGCCATCATTTGATCATTATAACAACATGTGAAGTAGTTTTTAATAATCCAAGTTTCTAAGACTCTTCTTTCCCAGTAAATGCCCCCCTCGATTCTTGTTCAATAACAATGAGTATGTTTTTTGATAAAAATTAAAACGAAATCAATGGTTTAATGCTTATATTTTTGTCCTGTCAATTTCATGTAGTTGTTTTAGATTTAGACTTTCTTAATGATGACCTAGACTGTATCATAGTATCTAACATACTGTATTCACTTTCATTGAGCAGGACTCGTTTCGCAATGGTATGAGCGAGGAGCTATCCGATACCAAATAGGGTTTAAACCCCGCAGTGATACTCTCGCATTGCACAGTGGTGATTGGGTAATATTGGCAAAAACTGGTCACGCATGCTAGGAACTGTTAACAGATGTTAGAGATAGTGGAGGAACTGGAGGATTCGACGGTTTATTGCCAACTTATATTGTCTTAGGGTACTTCCGGTTCCTCGTAAATCTGATATGCGTGCTAAGATACATATATTCAAGGACGTGTATAGACCTATTCAAATCCTTGATACATTTGAACATGTTCACAAATGGTGCGAATAGTTTTCAATACAAACGCATTCATGTGTTCCTTCATTCTGTTTTTTTTTTGTTTTTAACAAAAGCATTAGGGTAGGTCAACAACATTACAACTTCCATATTATATGTTTGAGAGTTTCCCTTTATGGAGACATTTCGCGAGATGATGGAAGTAATGTAAAACAAAAGTTATTAATTGAATGATATACCTAAATGTATTGTATCAATGTAACCCTAAACGAGTTTGATTGAAACCCACACAATGACTGCTGTCGCGCCAGAAGTACTGTAGCGAAGTTCAAAAATAATTAAAAGAACAGATGCAAGTTTTAAAGTTATCTAACTTTAGTTTTCACGTAACGTATTTGTCTTCTGCGCGACGCAATATATATTTTTTGCATATTTCGCATTCAAAGATCGATAAAAGAGTAATTTTTCTCATGATGATCGCCGAGTGACTTTATAAACCACTTTGTCGGGGATGTAGGTCAGTACATAGTATTTACTTTTTGTTGAAGGTTATACGGGATGGTATCTGTAAACCAAAGCCATGAAGCTATTCTCCCTCGTCTAAGTAGTTGAGATTTGTCAGAATAAACTGAACAGAAGAGTGAAAATTTTTATGACCGATATAAATGGTCGTGTTCTATTCGTCGCGACGGAATATACCCATCTTTCAAATCATTATCTTCATGATGATGTGCATCTTAACTCAATCGGTCAGCAGATCTCCTGTTTTTTACACAGTTTCAGCTCGTTTTCAAATCGATTCATTCGATAATAATTTATAAGAGCTTGGCCTTAGGAAGGAACATTATTGAAAAGTTGTTTTCTCCAGTAACATATAGACCTTGAGGCCGGATACTTTATAAATTTATGTATGTTTTTATGTATTTTAATTTATATTAATTTTCCCCTCATTCTCTCTGTTTTATCTTTTCGACAACTGAAAATAAAACAGTGACGGGAACGTGGGAGGCTGTTTCAGCTTAAACGTTATTGTCCGGTTGTCTCCTTCACAGCGGGGGCCACGTTGAAGAAGCGATTAACTTGAGATAACTGGTTTCATCTGGTAGCTGTGCAAACGGCAGAGACCTGGTGCCGAGTTTGCGTCTACTTTTGATACGATGGTTTTTCGGTTTAATTTGACTGAGGCAAATATCTTTACATCAGTGTACTTTATTATCAAATGAATTTAAGATAGTTCATATAATACAGTCACTCGGATTACCAAGATGTTTTAATTGTGGAGTTACATAGTAGACTATTACGTACATACGCCAAGACTCCGTACTGCAATTCCAACACTGAGGGGCGTACAGGCCGGCTTGCTTACTTACATCACAGCTAATCAGTGTAATTACCTTCTGTCATCGATTGCTTAAATAGATCAACACAAACAGATGTATGCTTTTGAACGGAGCCAATTCAACTTTAACTTAGTTACGGGACAATATTTTGTGAGGTTATTCATTTTCGTCCCATATTCTGATATAGAATTCTAAACGCAGATAGATTTAAAGGTCAAATATTTGAAACACAACTAAGTTCATGTGATCAACATAATGGAGATGTTGTTCATTATAATTTTTTTGAAAAAAATTCAGTATTCTACGGCAACAAATCATTAAAATTTTACTTTACCAACAGCATTATCCTGAAATCTTTACACCATCTAATAAGTAAAAGAAACCGTTTTTTAAAAATTCCAATTCAGATCATTTAATTTAGTATGTCTTATCTAGGTAATATCATTTGTTTTTGGCGAACCCTCGGCATATCTAACAATCTTGCGACAAATGCAATTATGCATTCATTTATATGATCACAACTCACATCACAACATCTTTTCGTTTGATCAATATTTCCTGATTTTACTGTCATCATGTCCAGCTTTATGTTGTTTCTTAAGAGCGGTGTTCAAGTACGCCTTATGGCTTGTCCGACAGTCCTTTGTTTCTTTTTAAAGAATGAATATATGTTTCAACCTATACATGGGAAAAAGAACGAGCATCTTGCAGTTTTTCGTATGTGAATTTTATCAATTCGTTACGTTTGGTTTTCGAGTAAAATAATAAAAATTTCATCAACAACTATAACATTACTTAGCGTCAAACATACGCATTTTATGATAAGAAATAAATTACTTTCTTGTATGCAGATGAATTATATTTCTTGCTAAACGTTAGCTTATAGAACTGTGCGAGGTCAAGTCTATTGTCGGGAAATTTCCACGTTGGCTTCAAGTTCGGTGAAGTCACAACAGGTGAAAGCTGTTGTGACACGTGTTTACTCTAAAGTAAATTCTCCACGTATACTATCCTTGTTACTAGCTGATGTTTTACAAAATGTACAAACTATAGTTTAAAAATCATAATGAAGCGCGAAAAAATCCTGACATAAGGATAAAATCAAGAAATCGGGACTCTTCCGAGATTGTACGAAACTTCAAATTGAGGCTCAGAACGACTAACTAAACGCGTTCAGGTAAATGGGCATTCTCCCTGCTTATACAATACTTTGAACTTCAACTTGAATCTATATTATTGATATTTTCTTTTGCAGTAACTTACACGTTTTTTATTTCTTTGACAGACAAAACGGAAAATCAATTAAGAATTTGTGTTAAGGATCTGACAATTCAGTTATTTGTCTAACAAGTAATTAGAAATCACTCAAATCAGTCTTACAGTATAAAAGTTTTATTCAAAATTAAAGTGACCGCTTTATGTTGTGAAATGCATTGTGCATGCAAACTAACTAGAATAGAGATTCAAATTTTATTTTAATAATGAATTCATGGAAAGTTTGCAAAGGATAAAATCCTTACCCTGGAAACGCTAAAAAAAAGATTGCAATTACAAAATATTAGCACATGTTTATGTCGGACGCCGGATTTTCACATTGTTCTATGGGCGCCGCCATTTTGGATAGTTGGTAACCAGTATTTTCTGATTTTCTGATTATTTTGATATTGACGCAGATTCGTCAAATAACAATCATTTAAAGATGACAAAAGCGTTCATTAGAATACAATAAGCATGACCATTATTTTTTTTAAATAATTACAAAATGTATCCTCTATATATTCAATAAATCTTTTCTCTAGTGAAATAATGAAGTTATATCTAATTAAAACGGGGGAGACGGGTTCCCCAACATTACGTTCAAATTTAGATTTTAAATTTTTAGATTCCAACCACCCCTCCCCCTTGTTGGTTCAACAAATAACAAAGTAAAAATATTAATTTAAAAAGTTTAAAAACGATAAAATTCATTTTGTTTAATTCTCATCACATTTCATTAGAAACTTATTTTAAATATACATCTTTGTTAAATGAATCGATTAAATCGAGAATAGCTAGTCCTCCCTGTAACCAATCTAATTAAATTTAGAATGACAGTTCAACATAAATTTTTAAAAGTCAAATGATATCGATTTTTTTTTTAAAATGTTGGGCTTAATTTAATCAGATTGCTTTGTTATAGTTTCATTAATTATCTTTTACTCTTCTAAAATAACATCTTTTAGAAAACAAACGTCGAATAATAAAAGTAATTTTCTGAACGATTCGTATCAAAATTTGGCTTTAATTTGTACATCGATCAAAGATTTCAATTTTGCATTTACACTGCACCGTCACAAGAAATTGGAAATTTATTATTATCATTTACAATTGTTACGGCTGTTGTTCATATTTTACTATCCCATAGAATAATTTAAACTTTTTAAACAATTATGCCATACTGTTTAGTACGTCAAAATACAAAATGTATCTACATGTATATTGATACGCGTGAGGTCTATTATTGATATATGTTATTTGCATGACAATTAAGTTAAAATTAAATAGTGATGTAATTTATTTAAAACAAAATTATAAATCTAAAATCTAACAACCAAAGATGGACAAATTCGCCAAAGCTATCATATCAAATAAAAACAATTAAAAGTTATTCTTTAGAAATATTAAAATATTTCCCAAAGTCTATTCATTCGAGATGGGGCCCCGCTATGCATAGGAGGTGTCGACATGACAGCTCCGAAAAATCCTCGACTTTTGCCAGATTTGCAAACTCAACCCAAACTTTTTTGGACAGCGATCGGAAGGGGCACGAGTGAGTATATATATATATGTATATGTTTATTGTTTTTGCAAACTCTTCTGTCCATTACGGGTATCGCAAAAGTACGAAATGTAAAATGGCGCGTCAAATGGTCGCCATTTCATTTCCAAATTTCTCGTGACCAACCGAGGACGAAAATTGTGTTTGTCATTCATGTATGTTTATATAAAGTATTTCATTATATATATCATTATACGTGAAGATTTGGAAATAATTGTTTTAAAATAGGGAAAAGGCGTGTTGTATGAATACAGCGATTTAAAAAAAGAAGAAGTTTGTTTTAAGTCATAATTGATTTGATGAGAAGTTAGGTTGCAATGGACTTTTTTATAATCGAAAATTAATTAATTAACTTGATGTTGTACTTCATTAAACATTCAAAACTGAAAACATAGCTATTAAAAACGATAGTGAAAATAGGCTTATTCTGATTACATCAACCATTGCCACGTACACAAAGTGTTTTCAAAGAACACATACTACATTCCTTTCCGAGAATTTACATATTTACATTGCGTTACATCACAAAAATTCAAACTCCAATAGTCAAAGTATATAAATTGTTCACTTTTAGAATTTTTTTGGGTTCAAATTTAAGTAAAAGGGCATTTCCATCTAAATAAATTTAAATCGGCAATTATTATATTCTATCATTATTATATTATACCTGTTCACCTGTTAGATTGGACACATTTATAGTTGAAAACAGAGGAGTAAACAACATAACACACCCAATGGGTAAAAATAGTATTAAAGAGCTACTCCGTGATTTTCATAACATAATATTTACCTTAGTTACGAAACTGAATGTCATATGTGGTGATATAAAATCAAAACATCTTAACTTTTCATGTCCAAAAGACATACATACAGGGATTGGGAAAGGCAGGGGCCATGGGCCATTTTGCACATTGGATGAAAAAATGGCCCATTCAAATCAGAAATTTTACCATTGCTACTATGGGGAATGGCCCATTCAAAATTCTGGAAATGACTAAAAACCCTAAAAATGGCAGATTGTCCAGGGTGTCTTTCCCAATCCCTGTACATGTGATAAATACTGGTTTTACATGAAAAACTAAAAACAGCCTTATAGATGCACAGAGGTGTAGATATCACGTCCAATATACATGAATACTAGTTATATAACCTAACAAACACTACCAACTCCTAACTGCCCTCCTGGTGGCTCTTTAAAATGACTTGGTTGTAGATTTGATTCGCTTTCGTTCTCTTCACTTGTGTACATGTTCAAAGATTTGAAAAGATACTAGCTGTGTTGAACTTTTTGTTCCAATGTTGTGGTCGCATTTATTTATTGAATTATCATTGAATACACGTCATACGTATGATTCAACAATATTTAAAAAAAATACAATAACTGAAGAAAAATACCACGCCCTTGGTTGTCAAGGACGGTGAAGCAAAAGCGAAAGTGGGCAATTCCTCGAAACTAAAAGTGAAAGTAGAATTCTGGCATATCCGACACGTAATCGCGTGATCATGGTCATGTGACGACCTTGAGCTTTCCAGGAACAGCCCATTCAGATACGCGATAACATTGAGACAAATGTATAGAATATTTGATAACCTCTGGTTTTAAGATAACATATCTATTTCTATGAACTAATAACATAGATGGCGTTAAAAGAGTCTCTGCGTGTTCTTCGAATATACAAAATGTATGCTGAGGCTCAGATAATAATCATATGCATCCTCTCCTAACAGAGGTAGACCCGTCATAAATTTATAGGAATTTATGACGGATCTACCTCCGTTGGGAGAAAAAGCATTATATGGTGATATGAATTGAAAATGAATTGCAATTATCTCACATAATCACCTCCAAAAGATTATTTCATTTATTTAATTAGTTTTCAATTAAAACATAAATACAGCCTTCAATATTTAAAAAGCCGAAATTACACTTCGCATTAAATGTATACTAGTTATATATAACCTGTCAAACTGTATAAATTCCTAACTGTTTACCTGTCTGCTTTAGATAGGTTTCCAACATTGAAAGCTTCATTGTACGGTTTTGGATCAGAATTGTGACTTTATTCCTTGATAATAAATGTTGTATCATATTGAACCGATTAGCATTTAACTTATACTTTTCAACGACCTTTATATAAAAAACCCTGATCTTTCCAGAATTAATCATCAATGGCAAAATCATCACATCTCAATAATGAGAGTTTTAATGGTTTCATCACCTTCCAAACAAGGAAGTAAACTTGTCATTGAGTTCTGTAAAGAAAGGGAGGTAATAACTAAAGGTGTAACTAAAATATACCATCTGTCTGGATGCAGAGTTTTAATTAGCTTTACTCTCCTTGAAAATATATGTCTGGCGACTTTTCAATATTGCAAACTTATCAAAATAAAAGAGAAACACATCACTTTCGATTAATAATTCTCAACGTTTCTGATTGCAGATATTGCAAAGATGATTCCAACGTCGAAACCCAAAGTCAAGATGAAATTGGGTGTGATTCGTCAGAAACAGGCCATGGATTAACTGCCAGATATGACTTCAAAATTCAACATTGTAGCCGATCTCTTCTCCCAGGTGATGTCGCTCCGTTGGAGTCTGAGGTCAAATATGGCTGGCCAGGAGAAGACCTGACCTTTGACCCAGGTGGACACAACCTCGTAAGAAAAGAACTCTGTCACGATGGCAGCCAATCACCTCAACCCGTTGACGTCGTCCCATCTGAGCCTCAGAAGTTTGGGTCAGGAGAAAACGTGACCTTTGACCCAGGTGGACAGAACCCTGTTGACCATGCCTTCTTTCAACATGGCTGTCGATTATTTCAACCTGCTTGTGACGTGTCCAACACTACAACCTTTGGGTCTGATGCAAATGCTCGGCACAAATGCGTTGATCGTAGAAGTGGGAAAACATCTACATCGCAGGAGAACCTCGTCTATGTATTTCAACCTCGGAGTCTGACAAGAAATGAGAGATCCCGATTCTCAGACGAAGACTTGAACATTCCTGCCTCAGCAGCTTTTGTGGAACCGGAAACTACGATTCGGGAAAAAGAGAATGGCGTTCTTGACCTCTGCTACCTCATCAACAGCTTTGTCTTCTTTGTTTTTGGAAACGACTGCGGCACGGAACATCAATTCAAAAAACTGAGGTTACGAAGAACCAAACATCTTGGTTGTTGGAACGGGTCTGGCAGAAGCTTTTGGACAAACGATTTCGGTTTAGATTGTTATGATACCCGCCCCATTAACATGGGTTGGGATGTTGCCTTTATTTTCGAGATTGAGGAAAGTCCTTTTATATACAATGTTTGCGTTATTGAATGGAATAATTTGAAAGGAAAAAGAAAAGGAAAGTGTTGCGTATGTCAACGAAAGAAAAAAAGAAAAAAATGGTTAAAGATATTCGGTGCTCTCGCACTTCATGGGTCCCTTTCACAAAGTCTGGCCAGTTCTGGATTTCGTATTGTCTGCCCACTAGATGAGCGATTTAGCACTGAAATCAAGCCAGTTCAAAGTTCGAAAATCCATATGGCATCGTCAAATGATGTGACCAATGGGTTTACCGAGCCTGGTAAGAAAATAATAACCTCTGACTTGATCGAATTCTGCAAAAGAGTTTGCCTTGTAAGAGGTCGTTATAAATGTCAAAGAATATACAGACCCAACTTGAGTTTGTCTTGTTCTTTGGGGTTATACATGCAGTCTAACCTTCCCAGTCACATAGAACATGTTGACAAGACATGCGTTTCTGGTGCTGGGTCGGGGAAACAAGTGCTTGACTGGCGCGAGCTGTTATCGGATGTTGTTCTTTCAGGGTACAGACGCATATGTTGTATCTCAGATTCTTCTCGAGGCGAAAGCATTGTCGATGGTTTACGTCTCGATCTGATGCAATATGGCTGTCAGGTATTGAATATTGATGACAGCAGGTTCGGTATGTCAGAATTGAGCTCTGTTGAAGAATGTCTTCTTTCCTGCGACTGTGTCGTTGTTTTGGTCACACAGCAAGATGTGTCGAGGGAAGTTGAGTTTTCAATTAACATGGTCATAGCGTCGGGACAGTTGAGGTTATACTCAGTTGTCACTTCCTTCGACCTAATCAAATACCTCCCTTTTCTGTTGAAGCCATTTCCTATAGTAACTATGGAGGTGGTTTTCACGGCAAGGGACCTCACTCTGTTTAGCAATTTTGAGAAATATCGTACTTTGCGCTATTTGTCATATGACGAATGGAGTTTGGAAAATGTAAATCGTCTGGTGAGTTTCAGTTGTGATCGAATTCGAGTCCTAATGGATGAAGATGATTCCGATGCCAATGAGACCCTCAGACGTATTTTACATCCCTCATGTTATGTCATCAATGATGACGACATTCCAGAGGGAAAACCTATTTTCACGGAACTTGCGAGAGAATTGTACGCAGACAGGATGTTTGTTATAATTCCTCCGAAATCCGAACCTTCGCCTGTTTACTGTTTTGCACTTAGGTTGCTATGTAACAGAATGGGCTTCACTCTTGGAGAAATCCCTTTCAAAAGCTGTTCAGCTCCGATGCTTATATTTTGATTTTGTTCAGAAACATAAGTAGCTGATCTCCAAGCATTCTGGACACACTTGTCGACTCTTCATTGACACGGGTAAAACCTAGTCAGGGAAATCATGAGTTGTAGTTGTGTCCAGAAATGGCCGAGGTTCTTCAAGCATTCTGGACACACTTGTCGACTCTTCACTGACACGGGTAAAACCTAGTCGGGGAAATCATGAGTTGTAGTTGTGTCCGGAAACAGCCGAGGTTCTTCAAGCATTCTGGACACACTTGTCGACTCTTCACTGACATGGGTAAAACCAAGTCAGGGAAATCATGAGTTGTAGTTGTGTCCGGAAACAGCCGAGGATCTTCAAGCATTCTGGACACACTTGTCGACTCTTCACTGACACGGGCAAAACCTAGTCAGGGAAATCATGAGTTGTAGTTGTGTCCGGAAACAGCCGAGGTTCTTCCAGCATTCTGGACACACTTGTCGACTCTTCACTGACACGGGTAAAACCAAGTCAGGGAAATCATGAGTTGTAGTTGTGTCCGGAAACAGCCGAGGATCTTCAAGCATTCTGGACACACTTGTCGACTCTTTACTGACACGGGTAAAACCTAGTCAGGGAAATCATGAGTTGTAGTTGTGTCCGGAAACAGCCGAGGTTCTTCCAGCATTCTGGACACACTTGTCGACTCTTCACTGACACGGGTAAAACCTAGTCAGTGAAATCATGAGTTGTAGTTGTGTCCGGAAACAGCCGAGGTTCTTCCAGCATTCTGGACACACTTGTCGACTCTTCACTGACACGGGTAAAACCTAGTCAGGGAAATCATGAGTTGTAGTTGTGTCCGGAAACAGCCGAGGTTCTTCCAGCATTCTGGACACACTTGTCGACTCTTCACTGACACGGGTAAAACCTAGTCAGGGAAATCATGAGTTGTAGTTGTGTCCGGAAACAGCCGGGGATCTTCAAGCATTCTGGACACACTTGTCGACTCTTCACTGACACGGGCAAAACCTAGTCAGGGAAATCATGAGTTGTAGTTGTGTCCGGAAACAGCCGAGGTTCTTCCAGCATTCTGGACACACTTGTCGACTCTTCACTGACACGGGTAAAACCTTGTCAGGAAAATCATGAGTTGTAGTTGTGTCCGGAAACAGCCGAGGTTCTTCAAGCATTCTGGACACACTTGTCGACTCTTCACTGACACGGGCAAAACCAAGTCAGGGAAATCATGAGTTGTAGTTGTGTCCAGAAACAGCCGAGGTTCTTCCAGCATTCTGGACACACTTGTCGACTCTTCACTGACACGGGCAAAACCTAGTCAGGGAAATCATGAGTTGTAGTTGTGTCCGGAAACAGCCGAGGTTCTTCCAGCATTCTGGACACACTTGTCGACTCTTCACTGACACGGGTAAAACCTAGTCAGGGAAATCATGAGTTGTAGTTGTGTCCGGAAACAGCCGAGGTTCTTCCAGCATTCTGGACACACTTGTAGACTCTTCACTGACACGGGTAAAACCTTGTCAGGGAAATCATGAGTTGTAGTTGTGTCCGGAAACAGCCGAGGTTCTTCCAGCATTCTGGACACACTTGTCGACTCTTCACTGACACGGGCAAAACCTAGTCAGGGAAATCATGAGTTGTAGTTGTGTCCGGAAACAGCCGAGGTTCTTCCAGCATTCTGGACACACTTGTCGACTCTTCACTGACACGGGTAAAACCTAGTCGGGGAAATCATGAGTTGTAGTTGTGTCCGGAAACAGCCGAGGTTCTTCCAGCATTCTGGACACACTTGTCGACTCTTCACTGACACGGGTAAAACCAAGTCAGGGAAATCATGAGTTGTAGTTGTGTCCGGAAACAGCCGAGGTTCTTCCAGCATTCTGGACACACTTGTCGACTCTTCACTGACACGGGTAAAACCTAGTCGGGGAAATCATGAGTTGTAGTTGTGTCCGGAAACAGCCGAGGTTCTTCCAGCATTCTGGACGCACTTGTCGACTCTTCACTGACACGGGTAAAACCTAGTCAGGGAAATCATGAGTTGTAGTTGTGCCCGGAAACAGCCGAGGATCTTCAAGCATTCTGGACACACTTGTCGACTCTTCACTGACACGGGCAAAACCTAGTCAGGGAAATCATGAGTTGTAGTTGTGTCCGGAAACAGCCGAGGATCTTCAAGCATTCTGGACACACTTGTCGACTCTTCACTGACACGGGTAAAACCTTGTCAGGGAAATCATGAGTTGTAGTTGTGTCCGGAAACAGCCGAGGTTCTTCCAGCATTCTGGACACACTTGTCGACTCTTAACTGACACGGGTAAAACCTAGTCAGGGAAATCATGAGTTGTAGTTGTGTCCGGAAACAGCCGAGGTTCTTCCAGCATTCTGGACACACTTGTCGACTCTTCACTGACACGGGTAAAACCTTGTCAGGGAAATCATGAGTTGTAGTTGTGTCCGGAAACAGCCGAGGATCTTCAAGCATTCTGGACACACTTGTCGACTCTTCACTGACACGGGCAAAACCTAGTCAGGGAAATCATGAGTTGTAGTTGTGTCCGGAAACAGCCGAGGTTCTTCCAGCATTCTGGACACACTTGTCGACTCTTCACTGACACGGGTAAAACCTTGTCAGGGAAATCATGAGTTGTAGTTGTGTCCGGAAACAGCCGAGGTTCTTCCAGCATTCTGGACACACTTGTCGACTCTTCACTGACACGGGTAAAACCTAGTCAGTGAAATCATGAGTTGTAGTTGTGTCCAGAAACAGCCGAGGTTCTTCCAGCATTCTGGACACACTTGTCGACTCTTCACTGACACGGGCAAAACCTAGTCAGGGAAATCATGAGTTGTAGTTGTGTCCGGAAACAGCCGAGGTTCTTCCAGCATTCTGGACACACTTGTCGACTCTTCACTGACACGGGTAAAACCTAGTCAGGGAAATCATGAGTTGTAGTTGTGTCCGGAAACAGCCGAGGTTCTTCCAGCATTCTGGACGCACTTGTCGACTCTTCACTGACACGGGTAAAACCTAGTCAGGGAAATCATGAGTTGTAGTTGTGCCCGGAAACAGCCGAGGATCTTCAAGCATTCTGGACACACTTGTCGACTCTTTACTGACACGGGCAAAACCTAGTCAGGGAAATCATGAGTTGTAGTTGTGTCCGGAAACAGCCGAGGATCTTCAAGCATTCTGGACACACTTGTCGACTCTTCACTGACACGGGTAAAACCTTGTCAGGGAAATCATGAGTTGTAGTTGTGTCCGGAAACAGCCGAGGTTCTTCAAGCATTCTGGACACACTTGTCGACTCTTAACTGACACGGGTAAAACCTAGTCAGGGAAATCATGAGTTGTAGTTGTGTCCGGAAACAGCCGAGGTTCTTCCAGCATTCTGGACACACTTGTCGACTCTTCACTGACACGGGTAAAACCTTGTCAGGGAAATCATGAGTTGTAGTTGTGTCCGGAAACAGCCGAGGATCTTCAAGCATTCTGGACACACTTGTCGACTCTTCACTGACACGGGCAAAACCTAGTCAGGGAAATCATGAGTTGTAGTTGTGTCCGGAAACAGCCGAGGTTCTTCCAGCATTCTGGACACACTTGTCGACTCTTCACTGACACGGGTAAAACCTAGTCAGGGAAATCATGAGTTGTAGTTGTGTCCGGAAACAGCCGAGGTTCTTCCAGCATTCTGGACACACTTGTCGACTCTTCACTGACACGGGTAAAACCTAGTCAGGGAAATCATGAGTTGTAGTTGTGTCCGGAAACAGCCGAGGTTCTTCCAGCATTCTGGACACACTTGTAGACTCTTCACTGACACGGGTAAAACCTACTCAGGGAAATCATGAGTTGTAGTTGTGTCCGGAAACAGCCGAGGTTCTTCCAGCATTCTGGACACACTTGTCGACTCTTCACTGACATGGGTAAAACCAAGTCAGGGAAATCATGAGTTGTAGTTGTGTCCGGAAACAGCCGAGGATCTTCCAGCATTCTGGACACACTTGTAGACTCTTCACTGACACGGGTAAAACCTTGTCAGGGAAATCATGAGTTGTAGTTGTGTCCGGAAACAGCCGAGGTTCTTCCAGCATTCTGGACACACTTGTCGACTCTTCACTGACATGGGTAAAACCAAGTCAGGGAAATCATGAGTTGTAGTTGTGCCCGGAAACAGCCGAGGATCTTCAAGCATTCTGGACACACTTGTCGACTCTTCACTGACACGGGCAAAACCTAGTCAGGGAAATCATGAGTTGTAGTTGTGTCCGGAAACAGCCGAGGATCTTCAAGCATTCTGGACACACTTGTCGACTCTTCACTGACACGGGTAAAACCTTGTCAGGGAAATCATGAGTTGTAGTTGTGTCCGGAAACAGCCGAGGTTCTTCAAGCATTCTGGACACACTTGTCGACTCTTCACTGACACGGGTAAAACCTAGTCAGGGAAATCATGAGTTGTAGTTGTGTCCGGAAACAGCCGAGGTTCTTCCAGCATTCTGGACACACTTGTCGACTCTTCACTGACACGGGTAAAACCTTGTCAGGGAAATCATGAGTTGTAGTTGTGTCCGGAAACAGCCGAGGTTCTTCCAGCATTCTGGACACACTTGTCGACTCTTCACTGACACGGGTAAAACCTAGTCAGTGAAATCATGAGTTGTAGTTGTGTCCAGAAACAGCCGAGGTTCTTCCAGCATTCTGGACACACTTGTCGACTCTTCACTGACACGGGCAAAACCTAGTCAGGGAAATCATGAGTTGTAGTTGTGTCCGGAAACAGCCGAGGTTCTTCCAGCATTCTGGACACACTTGTCGACTCTTCACTGACACGGGTAAAACCTAGTCAGGGAAATCATGAGTTGTAGTTGTGTCCGGAAACAGCCGAGGTTCTTCCAGCATTCTGGACACACTTGTCGACTCTTCACTGACACGGGTAAAACCTAGTCAGGGAAATCATGAGTTGTAGTTGTGTCCGGAAACAGCCGAGGTTCTTCCAGCATTCTGGACACACTTGTCGACTCTTCACTGACACGGGTAAAACCTAGTCAGGGAAATCATGAGTTGTAGTTGTGTCCGGAAACAGCCGAGGTTCTTCCAGCATTCTGGACACACTTGTCGACTCTTCACTGACACGGGTAAAACCTAGTCAGGGAAATCATGAGTTGTAGTTGTGTCCGGAAACAGCCGAGGTTCTTCCAGCATTCTGGACACACTTGTAGACTCTTCACTGACACGGGTAAAACCTAGTCAGGGAAATCATGAGTTGTAGTTGTGTCCGGAAACAGCCGAGGATCTTCAAGCATTCTGGACACACTTGTCGACTCTTCACTGACACGGGTAAAACCTTGTCAGGGAAATCATGAGTTGTAGTTGTGTCCGGAAACAGCCGAGGTTCTTCAAGCATTCTGGACACACTTGTCGACTCTTCACTGACACGGGTAAAACCTAGTCAGGGAAATCATGAGTTGTAGTTGTGTCCGGAAACAGCCGAGGTTCTTCCAGCATTCTGGACACACTTGTCGACTCTTCACTGACACGGGTAAAACCTTGTCAGGGAAATCATGAGTTGTAGTTGTGTCCGGAAACAGCCGAGGTTCTTCAAGCATTCTGGACACACTTGTCGACTCTTCACTGACACGGGTAAAACCTAGTCAGGGAAATCATGAGTTGTAGTTGTGTCCGGAAACAGCCGAGGTTCTTCCAGCATTCTGGACACACTTGTCGACTCTTCACTGACACGGGTAAAACCTTGTCAGGGAAATCATGAGTTGTAGTTGTGTCCGGAAACAGCCGAGGTTCTTCCAGCATTCTGGACACACTTGTCGACTCTTCACTGACACGGGTAAAACCTAGTCAGTGAAATCATGAGTTGTAGTTGTGTCCAGAAACAGCCGAGGTTCTTCCAGCATTCTGGACACACTTGTCGACTCTTCACTGACACGGGCAAAACCTAGTCAGGGAAATCATGAGTTGTAGTTGTGTCCGGAAACAGCCGAGGTTCTTCCAGCATTCTGGACACACTTGTCGACTCTTCACTGACACGGGTAAAACCTAGTCAGGGAAATCATGAGTTGTAGTTGTGTCCGGAAACAGCCGAGGTTCTTCCAGCATTCTGGACACACTTGTCGACTCTTCACTGACACGGGTAAAACCTAGTCAGGGAAATCATGAGTTGTAGTTGTGTCCGGAAACAGCCGAGGTTCTTCCAGCATTCTGGACACACTTGTAGACTCTTCACTGACACGGGTAAAACCTAGTCAGGGAAATCATGAGTTGTAGTTGTGTCCGGAAACAGCCGAGGATCTTCAAGCATTCTGGACACACTTGTCGACTCTTCACTGACACGGGTAAAACCTTGTCAGGGAAATCATGAGTTGTAGTTGTGTCCGGAAACAGCCGAGGTTCTTCAAGCATTCTGGACACACTTGTCGACTCTTAACTGACACGGGTAAAACCTAGTCGGGGAAATCATGAGTTGTAGTTGTGTCCGGAAACAGCCGAGGTTCTTCCAGCATTCTGGACACACTTGTCGACTCTTCACTGACACGGGTAAAACCTAGTCAGGGAAATCATGAGTTGTAGTTGTGTCCGGAAACAGCCTAGGATCTTCAAGCATTCTGGACACACTTGTCGACTCTTCACTGACACGGGCAAAACCTAGTCAGGGAAATCATGAGTTGTAGTTGTGTCCTGAAACAGCCGAGGTTCTTCAAGCATTCTGGACACACTTGTCGACTCTTCACTGACACGGGTAAAACCTAGTCAGGAAAATCATGAGTTGTAGTTGTGTCCGGAAACAGCCGAGGATCTTCAAGCATTCTGAATGGCATCGGTTATTCACTAATTTCAATATCTAAATGAGTATATGGTTTTAGGTTATAATGTTTTGGTTATAATGAACTCAATTTTGATCATTGAATAGTTATTTAAATTAAGGTAATTGAGGAAATTGTTTTATTGTTAGATAATAAATGCAAAATGAAATGTGATGACTTGATTTCTGAAATTTGTTGTTTTTCTTCATGAAATAAAAGATGAAAGTATTGTTCAATTTTGTTTCTTCCGTGCTATCTGTTTAAAAAGGGATATATTACATATTATATATTATATAGACATAGGGATATATTATTCCCTTGAAACGTTTTATGCAACTTGCGGTAAGCGGAACGCGAGTTGCATAGAACCTTTCAAGGGAATAATATATCCCTATGTCACCCTTGACGGAATGTTTTAACGAATTTATCTTACCGAATGTCTTAATATATTATTAAAAAGACAAACAGAAATGAACAACACCTATGACCTGATCAGGTGACTTTGATTGATTGACGTGGAAGCACGCTTTACTCATGCAGCGGGGTATAAGGGATTTAACATCCCTCGGTGACGGTGTATATTTGTTTACGGTTAGGTAGACCAATCAGAGATCGGCATTCTTACATGAGGTAGGATAAAGTTAAATAGCACTCGAGTTAGTGGAATGACGCCCATACAAAGTGAAAGAGGACTTGGGTAAGTTGAATAACGCTCATATAAAGTGTTATATTTACTGGGAGGGACTAGATATGTGGTATATACATGTCAATTTTTAAATATATCCACGGACGCTCTGTTGTAACACGATTATTTATTGAAAGTCGTGTACACGCGAGTCACGCATTTCCGGTTAAGCCGCCATATTTACGGAAACGTTTCCATAATTAAGACGGCGATTTTAGGATGTGATTTTCTCGAAAATCTATTAACGGTTAGATTCTTATTTGGTGTAATTATCTAAAAGCTATAAATGAGTAAATTTATTATTTTAATTTGGAGAAAAAACGCCTACTCAAAAAGCTCAAAATATGCTGGACTGCACCTTTAATTTACACTACATGCGAATGTGGATTGACTCCGGTAAGATATCAATTGATTACATTGGAATTATTACATATCAGCACTGATGTAAATAATCAAAAAACACTTTTGAGATGTGCAAAAATATCGATCGGTATTCAACTTTTTGAAATACATGTACATAGCACGTGCAGCTCGTGCACTTCGGAAATTAGCACGTGCAGCTCGTGCAGTTCATGCATGCCGTAAACAAGGTTTGCGTTGTTGACCTCGTGTTCATGAAACATCTGAATAGTTGAGGGATTCTGCACTAGACTGTATAGTACACATACGGTACACGTAGCTGTTCAGCAATAAAATGTAGCCTGGTTTGTGACTCTTAAGCAAAACAGTATTGCAGTGATCTAACCAACTGAAGTTACACATTTATTTTATCATTGTACGTAGAGAAACGATAACCAATCTAAATGAATTAAGATAAACGGTTTAACAGAGACGTAATAAAAACGTAATAAATCAATTTAGTTTGAATTACAACAGCGCAGAAGTGAATAAAGCGACAGTAAAATATCACTTTTGTTTCCTAATTCCTCTTGCACGTAATATATTGAAAGTAATACTTTTTCGTTGGGAACGTAAGCTGTATTCTCAGATTATGGTGCTTGTGAATGCAACCACGTAATTTGCTCATGTTTTGCTCAAGAATCAAATGATGCTGTCCATGAGATATTCAAATAATCATTCCCAGCAGGCATCTGACGTCATTTCGTCGTCGAAATGTGGTTGATTTCAGGACATGATGTCGATCAACCAAATTTTGACGTCGGAACAACGTCAATACCATCAAATAAGTTATGAATTGTTTTAAACAATTAAATGAAAAATGCAAAAACGAACATCTATCATTGACATTTGAAAGTGTTTTTAATATTGGATAAAGATAAATAAAAGTTAATTCTTTTCAATTTCACAATAAAGGGACGTAACTCTGTCCTTATATCTAATAAGAGTTAACAAGGTATATGATATTATATTAATACCCTCTCTAATTATTAAATTTCTAGCACGTGGGGAACTTCACTCTTGCAGCCATCTGAATATTGAATCAAGGCTTAGAAAAGAGCTGAAGCTAAGAGCATAGAGCAAATTTCAAATCCAATCAAATTTCAAGGTTATTTCAACGTTGATAAACGACGTCGTTCCAACGTAAATAGATCATCAGATTGCCTGTTGTGTTGTAACCCTTGATTTAAAGGGGCAGTAGCAGGAATATCAAGGAGACGAAATTCAAATGTAACAGATTGCACGTCACTGTTTTTTCATATTCATGAAGCGGTTCTTAACCGAACGTACTATGCTAAAGTGAGTAAATGGAATCAAATGATTTAAAAGCTATCACACGAAAAGGGCCGCCATAACTCTTTGCTTGATACTTGATAACGCCCTCTACGACTAAATAACTTTTTTCAAGAGAACCAAATCTGCATGTATTTTCTTATCAATATCTTTAACCCTTCGGCTGCAGCCAAGTTTATTTCTAAGCATACACAACAACATTTGGTAATCAGCATATGATATTTCCATTATAATTTCATTGATTTGTTGAACTATAAAGAGATGGTATTTTATCAGTTTTTGATTTGTTTTAATCTACTAATTTCTTTTTTATCCAGCATTATGATGCATGTATAGAAGTCACATTCAGATTAGCCTGATGGCATGTTCGCAATCATTTTTTAAATAAGAATGTGTTAAAACAAAATCTACAACCGCGACGTAGAATTTGATTAACAGTTTGTATAAACGCCCTTTGAACTAGGGCGTCTTAATGTGAAGCAAAATGGATTTTCTTTTTCATTGATGTCGACCTATGATCATACAAATGGATAACATGCATTATTCAAGTAGAAAAATTCATCTGCGAAAGAAATAATGAAATTGAAAAATTCAATAATAAATGATTTTCACTCGTCCCATTATTCAATAGCTAATTACATTTTCATACTGAAAGGAATCTTTCCTTAACTCCTTCTATTGTTATACCTATATGTTTTATGTAGTACATCATTGACTATGTAACCTAAGTGAACAAAAAAAAACCAACATGCATTATTGGTATACACATTCCGGTCCTATTCTGTTGCGTATTGAGGGAAAAGGGAATGGGTCAGGCTACACAAACCAGCCGTAGTACTACGGTAGCCTTTCTGAAATAACGGTAACGTTAGAATGAAAAAAATGTTAACTTCATACAAAGACCTCGCTGTCTAAATCGTACATAAGCATAACACGAATTTAACTGAAGAAGTAACTATCCGTTGGTACACGAGGCGTATCGACGTAAGCCCATGCACTATCATTAATTATCTCCAATTGAAGTCTATCGTTATGTTATTTTGGTGTAATGTTTGCAGTTACCCTTCTTTTGAAAAATATAATTAAAGTTGAACCCTTGATTAAAATAAATCATGATTTTAAAAAATGCTTGTAATCTAGTATTTTTTATCAATAGTTATAGCTATTCAGGCTGTTTAGAGTCAAATTATTCAAACGAAGCAGAGTGTTAATAGTAGCGCAACATGTTGCAAAATCAATAAAGCGATAAAATAGTCAAGAACTTTGCAACATGTATATCATGTCACGATAACATTGTGTTTAATGACTCATCTAAAATGTGAAAGTGTAATATTTATAATCCGAATTATCTCTCAGTCATCGGGCTAGCACCATGGAGAAAGGAAAACAACATTCTGTATCTGTTTTCTGAGTTTATATATGGTTATTCTAATATATACTGTATTACGAATTGGGGCACCGCATGTTTTTAGCGATAACATAGCCCTGTTCTGTACATCAGAAAATAGGTCGCTTCTTACACCCTGCATGGAAATAGATTAGTTCTGATACGTTTACTTATGAGTGATAAAGGAAATACAGAAATATAATACGATGTATATTCCATAACATCCTCAGTTAGTGAAGCGTTCGTTGTGATAATGAATAAAATACAGCTAATAAAGTTGACATATAGAGTTTAGACTTAGATTATTCGTTCATTTCATCATATCCCCTATAGCTGTCAAATAATAGTCGTTTGTGCATCAATGAATTAGCTATCTTAATATGGAGCCAAGTCGTTCATTAATATATTGTTTTACTGCTAGTCATTCTGTCATTCTTTATTGATTCACTCACTCATTCGTTCTTTAATAGAACTATTTATTCATCCATGTTTTCATCAGCCCATCAGTGTTTTCATCGTAATTCTGATATCAATCTGAGCTATTCGTTCATTATATCACTCACAAGTTCATTCATTCCACCATCATGTTTAACATTGATTTATTCGGCTATTCAGTCCATAGCTCAATCTTAATAAATTCATATCGACAGTTCTATATTATTTTATTATGACATTATATTAAAAATCTGTTGTTCTAAATTTATTTAGATTGTCAATAGCTCACCCATTCATTCACTTGAGTATTTAGTCGACCATTCATTCAGTGTTTTTTATTCGATGACCCATTTAGTCCATCATTGTACATTAAGCATGCATGACGTCATTCAGTCGTTTTGTTAGTCTATTAGACAGTTTTATTTCCTGGTTATTTCTCTGTATTATATGTGATAGGATATGCGATATAAATATCCTTTTTGGCTATGTTTTCGAAACTGCAAACTCTAGTGCATGCATTCCCTGGCATATCGGATATATACATAAGCAAATGGTAGTATTGGAACGCGCAGTCTGCGTGAACTGTGCAAATTCATTCGTCCATACGCACGGGACTGTGTTCTTCTATCACTCACTCAAGGATATTTGGAGCTAACATGCCATGGATTGAAAAAAATTGTGATAAATAACTTCGGATATATTAATTCATGATATATAAGAGATCGCTTGTAGGATATTCACTGTGAAGTCAACCTTCATTCGTCATTTCGTCCACAAACGCATACTTATATCATCAACATACATAAAGACGAAGCGAAACGCAAAGTTTACTATGGAAATGTCTACATGAAATCAACATTCCGTTGTCACTAGTTCACAAGCGTATTTGGAACACTTCACCCGAAAATACACGAAGCACATGCCGGATATTACTTGCGTTAAAATGTACATTCGTCTTCACGGTTCTTAGTTTTACAATCTTCTATCATTCTCTCCTGCTCTTGTGAAATCGATATATATGCTTGTGGAGCAAGGGTCGGGGAAGTATGTCAACAACTACACACACACACACCTACAGTAGAGATAGACACGATTTTGCTTCACCCGACCTGTTTTCCTGACTTGACGTGTATATACGAGCTGGAGGCAGCTTTGAGTGGGGATATTAAAACGCCGAACTATTGTGCAACGCTCAAATCTATGAAAACAGCAACATGAGCGTTAGTGGAAAGATCGCCTTGGTTACGGGTTCGGCCCAAGGTCTTGGGAAGGCGTTCGTAGAGATTCTCTTGAAGAATGGTGCTAAGGTGAGTGATTATCATTTCGATGCTAAGGGTGAGGTTGCAGTTTACGTGTATATTTATATTCTTATTAAGTGCATCTACGTGCACATATTTATCTATTGGGTCACATCCAAAGGCGATGTATACACCTACACTTAATAGAGTTTATGTTAAGAGACTTGCGGAAGTCTACACGTTTATGCATGTCTCACTGTCTGAATATAAATTAAATTACGAATTAAATTGTAGAATTTAGAAGTATTTTACATCAATGGCAAAACAAAGTCATCGTAAAGCCAGACTTGCTTATTCAGGTTTTTAGACTGTGTACATGTCTCTCAATATATATATATATATGCTATATTCACACACTATTCTTACACACTATTCCCTTCATAAGTTTGTTTTACAATGTTGTGAATCTATCTCATTTATGAGATCGGAGGTCTGGAAAATGAACCAGTTTATGATTTATAAAATAAATAGATATATGTGCAAAAACCAAACAAACAGAAGGAACTTGATGAATAGATATTTATTCATCTACACGACCTTTTTAATTATAAGAGAGTGGCATTGACCTAAAAAAGACCTATCATGATAAAACTGTTTTTGTTTAGTTTTCAAATATAGCCTTCGCTTAGTGTATCAAAGTTAGTCTAAACCCGCTCAATGTTCACAGAGTATGTATTAAATATTAATGTTTCACGCAGACATTGACCAAGATTAGTGAATATATCAAATCTTTCTCCACTATTCCTTGTTCTAGTCCTTCAGTTCATCTAGTGTGCTCACTGCGAGGGGTGTCCTATAAGTAGGCAGTACAATGTCCCATGTTTGAGAACGTTTTCATATATTTTGAAGGACTCGTTAGCGAAGTCAAATCACGTATTTTTATATACTGTCAATAAGCTTTTGGATAGGATAGTCATCCTGAAAATCGGGGTATACTATCCATAAACGTTTAGCGTAGTATCTCTCCCCTTGGATCTCTTGTAAATGGTATGCCACGTGTATCAGATAAAACATTAATAAATGTCAATCAATCTTACTTAAGTGAAGTAGTGAACACTCAAAGTTTTCTTGCTTGATAATGATTCTGGTGGGTTTTGATATGAATTGCACACCCAGTATGGTCTTACAAAATCGATCCATCCCGACATTCATTGTTTATATGTTGAGAACAGACACCATTCAGTATTGAGTGTGAATCTTTGACATCATGTTTGAGAATATGAAAACAGTACAATAAGTGGAAGCCTGTTTCGCCCAAGTAGACACCACAAGTCTCTCAACTCAGTTTGTTGAGCTACGACATGGTTTACCCATTCATCCGGCGAGCAACGCCCGATTTTGCTGAACTTAATGTATAGCGGTCAACTGTGCTATGTTCAGGACCACGTGCCACCCCAAACAGATAAAAATCTGAAAAAAAGTAAAAACTACTGCATTTGGTTTGTATTTGACTGTAGCAGTGAGGGGGTTAATTTACAGCTTTGACAACTTGCTGCAGTTGTTACACAAATTGCATTGATGAAGGGTTGAATAAGTTCCGCCTTCAATAATAGCATCGATTTGAGGCTTGATTACGTCAATTTCCGTAGTTCCACGTAGCCATTTATGCTATTTATTGAACGCTTACTTGTACAATTACGTAGCTGTATGTTTAATTTCAGATAATCAGAGATTCTTTCGTTCATTTTCCATTTATGACTTCACTTCAATCTTACATATTTCTACTTTCACACTTTATTTCATTCATCTATGAATCCACTTACGCAAGAATGTATATTTACTTTTCATATTATGTACAAAATGATCTTTTGTTCAATTCCACATCACTTATTTTTCATTTTTCTTTTTTATTCATTACCTACACATCACTCAAGTGTTGACTTTCAAACGATCGATAATTCTACCAATTAGATAATGTAGATTTTCAGTTAGACTTTTTATTATTAGGAACTTAAAACAGTATATTTCCATAAATGGATACCGGTATACCATATCATAAATGTATATTCACTAGTAACGTTCCCATACATGTCTCTTCTCGCTTACGGTGATGAATAGGAAATTTCATTATTATCCAGAATTATTTATGTAGAAAGGCCGTTTCTAACCGCGGGCTATGTTTTGCCCGTCTTCTCATTACGAGTCCCAGCGATACTTTGACCCGACCATTGGATTTATTTAGATTGCTTTCACATAAGAGACGAAATGCTTAAGAAATTTCAAATGTTGGCCTTCTGTTGTGATCGCATGCATACTTAATACTAACTTGATATTTTAGAGTTTTCAAATCGTGTTTTATCTTTATTTCGAAATTAAGATGAACATGATTGTGTTTGAAACTTTATATATTCTATATTTTTATAGTTAGTTGTTTTTGGACAATCTAAATTTGCAAATTTAGCGTGTTGATAATAAGAAATGATTATTTACGTGTAGATGGTAATTTAACAGAAAATAAAGGACAACCAAGGTTTTCAATATTTAAGCACTGTTCCGATTGTTTTTGGGAAAATTATATTTCTTGAGGTTTTATCCAGTTTTTTTGCAAAATACTTTTTACTCAGTTGGTAAAACATTCCGTTACCTTACTCGATTATCCAGAGTCATAGAATAAGTTATCAAGTAAGAAATTCATCCTGCCATTTTAGTGTGAACACCTTTTTTAATTAATTTGGAGTTATATGCAGTCTAGTCTAACTAAACATTGTATATGTTGGCCTAAGAACTCTTTCGAATAAAAATGTTTGTCTTGCATTTGGAAACATTTGTTTTCCTTTTCGTAAGATCGCTTTATGTCTCTCAGAAACAAGCCACAGTGTCTTTCAGTAAGCCTTTAAAACAAGCCACGGTGCCTTTCAGTAAGCCTTTAAAACAAGCCACGGTGCCTTTCAGTAAGCCTTTAAAACATGCCACAGTGTCTTTCAGTAACCCTTTAAAACAAGCCACGGTGCCTTTCAGTAAGCCTTTAAAACAAGCCACGGTGCCTTTCAGTAAGCCTTTAAAACAAGCCACAGTGTCTTTCAGTAAGCCTTTAAAACATGCCACGGTGCCTTTCAGTAAGCCTTTAAAACAAGCCACAGTGTCTTTCAGTAAGCCTTTAAAACATGCCACGGTGCCTTTCAGTAAGCCTTTAAAACAAGCCACAGTGTCTTTCAGTAAGCCTTTAAAACATGCCACGGTGCCTTTCAGTAAGCCTTTAAAACAAGCCACAGTGTCTTTCAGTAAGCCTTTAAAACAAGCCACAGTGTCTTTCAGTAAGCCTTTAAAACATGCCACGGTGCCTTTCAGTAAGCCTTTAAAACAAGCCACAGTGTCTTTCAGTAAGCCTTTAAAACATGCCACGGTGCCTTTCAGTAAGCCTTTAAAACAAGCCACAGTGTCTTTCAGTAAGCCTTTAAAACAAGCCACAGTGTCTTTCAGTAAGCCTTTAAAACATGCCACGGTGCCTTTCAGTAAGCCTTTAAAACAAGCCACAGTGTCTTTCAGTAAGCCTTTAAAACAAGCCACAGTGTCTTTCAGTAAGCCTTTAAAACATGCCACGGTGCCTTTCAGTAAGCCTTTAAAACAAGCCACAGTGTCTTTCAGTAAGCCTTTAAAACAAGCCACAGTGTCTTTCAGTAAGCCTTTAAAACAAGCCACGGTGCCTTTCAGTAAGCCTTTAAAACAAGCCACAGTGTCTTTCAGTAAGCCTTTAAAACATGCCACGGTGCCTTTCAGTAAGCCTTTAAAACAAGCCACAGTGTCTTTCAGTAAGCCTTTAAAACATGCCACGGTGCCTTTCAGTAAGCCTTTAAAACAAGCCACAGTGTCTTTCAGTAAGCCTTTAAAACATGCCACGGTGCCTTTCAGTAAGCCTTTAAAACAAGCCACAGTGTCTTTCAGTAAGCCTTTAAAACAAGCCACAGTGTCTTTCAGTAAGCCTTTAAAATATGCCACAGTGTCTTTCAGTAAGCCTTTAAAACAAGCCACAGTGTCTTTCAGTAAGCCTTTAAAACAAGCCACAGTGTCTTTCAGTAAGCCTTTAAAACATGCCACGGTGCCTTTCAGTAAGCCTTTAAAACAAGCCACAGTGTCTTTCAGTAAGCCTTTAAAACATGCCACGGTGCCTTTCAGTAAGCCTTTAAAACAAGCCACAGTGTCTTTCAGTAAGCCTTTAAAACAAGCCACAGTGTCTTTCAGTAAGCCTTTAAAATATGCCACAGTGTCTTTCAGTAAGCCTTTAAAACAAGCCACAGTGTCTTTCAGTAAGCCTTTAAAACAAGCCACAGTGTCTTTCAGTAAGCCTTTAAAACATGCCACGGTGCCTTTCAGTAAGCCTTTAAAACAAGCCACAGTGTCTTTCAGTAAGCCTTTAAAACAAGCCACAGTGTCTTTCAGTAAGCCTTTAAAATATGCCACATTGTCTTTCAGTAAGCTTTAAGACATGCCACAGTGTCTTTCAGTAAGCTTTAAGACATGCCACAGTGTCTTTCAGTAAGCCTTTAAGTATTCAATAACATTTTATATGAGATATGTCATAACTTTGTTTAAGTATACATTTACTTTTTAAAAAGGTAAATGCTCCGATCCTATAATACAGTTGTTATTTTTGACTCATTCTGTTTGTATGAAAGGCCAGTTTTTAATGTCTTGCTTTCTATATTACAGGTTTTGATTTCTGACATAAATGGGGAGCAAGGACAGAAAACACTCGACGAGTTTCAAAAAACATATGGACAGAATCAGGTTTCATTTAAGAGGACTGACGTCACCTCGCAGAAAGAAATGGAAGGTACGAAGGGATAATATTTATCTGCCTTGTAGACCTGAAATCATATTTCTTATCAAAGGTTCTTAGTTCTTTAACCTGTTATTAAAAGCATCATTTATCACACATTTCATTGTTTACGTATATCCTTGCCAAGTTTTCATTTTATATAAAATATGCATGCTCAACTAGCTATGCATATATTTAATTTAATTTTATACGTGTATATTTGTCATACATGCATTTAATACAAGTGCATGCATTCTTTGTCACACACACAAACATATATAATATTATACGAGTATCTTTGTCACACGTTCATTTAATATAAAATTCTTTCTTGCATTCTTTACCATCTATGCATTTGATATGATATATATTCTTTATCACCCATACATCTAATAAGCTACGTGTAACATAATCACCCACGTATTTAAGATAACATGTGCATTCTTGATGACACTTGCATTTAATATACTATGTGTATTCTTTAACAACCATGTATTGGTTATGCTATGATCGAGGTGACACTTTGATATTGAATCTTTTCGATGGTCGTTAAAACATGAACTACATCAATTATGATTAACGTGATCGTATATCTTCCTTGATTACTAACTCAATGGATACAGGAGGTAAAAAGGCAATTTGATTTATCCTTTGATTTCTCATTTGTGGGCATTTAAGAAGCACATGATCAAATGCATGATTTTGTTGGCACAGTATAATGTTCATTATCAAATCCATGTCAAAATTTGTGTATGTGGGCATGTATTAAGTGCATGATCAAATGCATTTCAAAATATTTATTTTTGGGCTATTATAAGTTCTTGATAAAATGCATGTGAACCAACTTTTGTTGGCACGTATTCAGTGCATGGTCAAATGCCTGTCAAATTGTATTAGAAGAATGTTGTAAGTTCATGATCTAATGTATGTCAAACTTCGATTTGTGGTCTTCATCAAGTCCTTCATCAAATAAAAATAAAAATTTCATTTGTAGGCATGTAATAAGTTCATGATCAAATGTATTGAAACCTTTAAACTTGAGCACGAGTAATGAGTTCGTGATCAACAAATGTATATAAACCTTTAAACTTGAGCACGAGTAATAAGTTCATGATCAAATGTATGTAAACCTTTAAAGTTGAGCACGAGTAATAAGTTCATGATCAAATGTATGTTAACATTTAAACTTGAGCACAAGTAATAAGTTCGTGATCAAATGTATGTAACCTTTAAACTTGAGCGCCAGTAGTAAGTTCATGATCAAATGCGTGCATGCTTTTCATCATAATTGTGTAATGTCGTGAATTAAAAAGAGATTTGAGATGACTTGGTATGTTTCTCCCAACAATAACTTATGTGTTATAAATTGGATCCCAGCAATATATATATTGCTAAAAGACAAGCCGACATTCGTAATTCGGTACATTATTTTGCCAGGGTCACTTTTTGAAAACGCAGGGAACGAAATAATATGAACAAATTGGATGGACGTCAGCAAAATAAAGATCATGCTACTTAGTATATGAGTTTCTGTGTTAAAACCTATTTGAGAACACGGGCACAAGTGAGCACCTATTTAATTTAATCATTATCCCTGATCTCTCAACTCCCTTTTGGATGATTTTCATCCATATTTTTAATGACTGAAATGTTGTCGAAAACACTTGAAATCCCAATTCGCTCATTATATTATAGTTACTTTTCACTTTTAGAATCTAGAAGACACACATTCCGAGATCTAGCAAAATAAACGAATATATCAAATATCCGAGGCTGTCCCATGATACTTTGGAATTTATTTAATATCTAAAGTACTTGATATTTCTTCAACAGTTTTCAGCTACCAGTTATCTTGGTTAGCAGCAACAGCTTTTAGTTCCTCTTTTGAACAACACAGTGTTGTTTTAAAGGAATCACGGCAATTTCAACCCAGGCTTACTGCTTGATTAGTAAGGAAACTTACATAGGTTTTGGACAATAAAAAAATTAAGATCTATAAATTACAGTCTGAAATAAAATCTGAATTCTCATAAACCACAGATTTGATAACTCATTTTGAAAAGAATAAATAATCTCATCAAATCGATTGCAACCTCTTTCTCATTTTGTTATATACATAGAAAAATTGAACAGTGAAAAAGGCTACAGTTGAGACACTCTTTAACTTATACACTCGTGATTTAGAAATTGATTCTTAGTAAAATGTTTACCATGATATCTCATTTACTTTCCTTTTTACTTCTCTTGTGTTTTACTTTTCGAAACGGTACATGTGTGAATATAAGATACGCTTTTTTAGATTATGTTTGGAACTCAATTTTAATGTGTCTACATTTCAGTTTTAAGCGTTAGATGTTCTTCCTTTCACTGTCAAATAACACGTGGTGAAAAGAGTGTTTTTAATTATAGTTCAATCTAAACATTTCGAGGTGAAAGAAACTGTGGAAATATGTAGCGCGATTAGGATAGTGTCTTGCAGTAAATTAAGAAAATATTTCAAGAATGCAAAACACAATGAAACATCCATCACAGTTTTAAAAAGGATGATTAACGAAATTCGGCTAGGATTACGGGACGTGCTGTTTTTAAGATCAAAATATAAAACTATTTTCAATCCTTGCTTTAATGGAAACTTTATCAAGTAATACATAAAGCACAGGACCGAATATTAAAGTCACGAACTGTATTTTTTCATACGATGTATCATCGATTCTCATTTATCGATTACCGTATTTCCTCGAATAGTTGCCCCTGCGTCTACATTTTCAGACCACCTGCTGAAGCAGCGTCAGTTCGATACCTGCCGTCTATTCGAGTCTAGGCTCTAAACATTTTGTGCAAGATTAATCATCCCAATTTCAGAGTACATGAAAACAATCATGACGCAGGATCTTTACGAGGAAATGCAGGTTTGGTCTGTTATATATATATTAACGTGTAGGTAAAAGTAAACATTCTGCATTAAGTTAGATAAGACATGGCAATGACGTAAGATATATTCCAAAATAATTACTGCAATTAGAAATTTAAATTATCTCGTTACGTTTCAATAATGCCAAGTCCATGGTTGATAAAGACTGCACGTACCCCCCCTCCCCTTCTTATCATAAAACGCCTTAGAGTCTGTTTATTTATTTCAAACCATTTTCAGGAATTACATGTACATTTTTGGCGAGTGAATCTGCTGATATTGTTGAATAACGCAAAGTCTAAACTATTCATCTAACTACTTAAAACATATCTACTATAAGTTCTACCAAGCATATCACGTGACGTGTTCTACGTGTGGTTAGCCCTTGTTCCACGAATGTGTATATTGGAGCCTATAATACAGTCTAGGTCTTCATTCAGCAAGTCTAGACGTATTGCATTTTTTGTGTATATCATTGACAATATAGTCCAACCTAATGGTAATCAAGGCGACTTCCAGTACATCTCATTTACCGAGTCTAGAAAGATAACATTATTTGTGAAAAAATATTTAATTGACTATATTCCAGTCTAAGTTGTAATAATCAGCTTTATTTTCTGGTCTTGGTTTTGTAATCTTTTCAAGTTAATTGCATTTTCTGCGTGCATGGTTTAAACGTATCTTTATTTTCAAAATATAAAAAAGGGATTGTTGAACATGTCATAAGGCTTATTTTACATCTCCTCCAAAATATGAAGGTACTTGACACGGACATAGCTTACAAATAAAACAGGAAAAATAAATCTAATGAAAATAGCTTTGTGATCATATACATTATATGCTTACTGTAAACAAATAAATCAGAAACAATAAATCAATTGAAACATCTTTGTGATCAAATCAATGAATGCATAATGTAAATTGTCATAAACTTGTTGGATATGTGTATGATTTGCTAAAGCTAAAAAATCAAATAATATAACTAGGAGAAAATATACATCATCAAATGATTATAACTTCAAAGAAAAACGTTGCTTTTACTTATAAACCGTTTGAAACAGTCAAACAGCTGTTGGAAGATTTCCCAGATCTCCACTCGAATCCAAATCTCCAACCTAAATCACAAGAGACTCCCAACAAGGAGAACTAATCTATAATATGAGGATTCAAGCACCTAAGTATTGTAAATAACAACTTAGCAGAGCAGCTTAGACGCGTGTCTCTATAAACTTGCCTTAAGTGTATGTAATAGGGTTAGATTTATTTGCACAACCATTACTCGAGCCAAATTTAATCTATCGACGAGTCCAGTAAATTTGTCAATGTCATTGTACGTGGGTGTTTGTCCTACAATTTGAAAAGGGCTTATAAAAGCAAACAGACGGATCATTACGCATTCATAGTTTACCCTCTGTTTGCAAAAAATGTTGCAAAGAATTTTATCCTTGAAGGTGCAAATAGCAAAGTTTGTATAGGTTTGTGGATGTATAGTTAATCCTTCATTGCAAACATTGTTGCAATCAATTTCTACTTCAAGGTTAATGTTTGCAGTGTCTAAAGGCTAACTACATTCATAGTTAACACTATGTTTGTTAAACAGACGCCATAGATTCTTGCTTCAATGTTGATATTGTTAAGTTCATGAAGGCTATATGATAAGTCACAGTGAACTCCGGTTTACAAAATATGCAAAGAAATTCACTTTAAAGTTGATATTGCAAAGTGCTTAAAGGCAATGTTCAGGCAAGTTATCACTGGTTTGCAAGAATATTGCAAAGAGATTCACTTTAAAGTTGATATTGCAAATTGCCTATGTGCAATGTTCATGCAAGTGATCACCGGTTTGCAAGAAATGATTAAAAAAATTCACTTCAAAGTTGATATTGCAAATTGCTAATAAGCAATGTTCATGCAAGTTAACCATGGTTATCAAGAAATGATGCAAAGGATTTCACTTCAAAGTTGATATTGCAAATTACTAATAAGCAATGTTCATGCAAGTTAACCCTGGTTTTCAAGAAATGATGTAAAGAAATTCACTTCACAGTAAATATGTCAAGTGTTTATAGGCTATGTTCATAGATAGTCAAACATTTGCCTTCAAAAATTTTCAAAAATCATTTCAAGATTGAAATGACCTAGAGGTTAGATTCAAGCGTAGTGAACCCAATGTTTGCATAATATATTGCAAAGAAATTTCACTTGAAGGTAATATGGCAAGTGCCCATAGGGTATGAACCTGCATAGTTTACTCTAGTTTACAAAACATGCTGCCGAGATTTTCACTTCAAGGTCAGTATGGCTAAATACCTACGTAATGTAAATTTTCTCTCTGAAATTTGCTCCGAAGAACCTTCGTTTTCATAATAAAGTTAATAAAGCAAAGTGCCTTTACATGTAGTCAATGTATAAGTAGAGTTGACCCATGGGTAGCTGAATTTACATAACGATTGGTCCCTTTCAGGTTGCTAAAGCAGAAAAAGGTGAACTGTATGTAGGTTAGAAGTAGTCTGGTGCTACAATATGTAATTACAGTATTACATTCCATTCTCAACTCCCTGAGGAATATACACCCGATGGTGGTGAAATGTCATCACAAGTCTATGGATATAAGAATTCGAATATGCTTACTTCTCGTCTTCGCCATATTGGTAAGAAGGTGCCTACTGCTTGACATTTTTGTGTGTAAAGTTTTGTAGTTTTGTACAATTAAGACAATGTTTCTTAATCAATAGAAGCAGTATTAACTACCATAACAAGATCTGTTATGCGATACAGGATTACTCGTTTACGACTAAAGTATTGTAACGGGTTGAAAAATGAGATGATTTTACCCACTGAAGATAAAACAATTGGCCAAAAACTTATATAAGAAATAAATCTAAGATAAACGTGCTACTTCCCCTTTAAGAAACAAAACAAGTCAGAAACGAAATTGGTCGCCGTAGGTAGGAGAGAGGTAGTCCTGCTTCATGGCTGTGTATATAAAGGAGCATATTATACAGTCTAGGTCCACATTCAGCAAGTCTAGATTGACTGAATATGAAATTAGACCAAAGGAAAAAAATATTATGGAAGAAGGAACAGTAAATTATTAAAAAATTTCATAGACTAAATTTTAGTCTAGGAGAGAGGCGCAGACTTCAGTCGTCTTTTGTCTTATTTTTAGGTTGGGGAAGAGAGAAAGGGAGGGGGGATGGATGGCGGTGTTTGTTCCAGCCTACCCTAATTCAAACCCCCAATGTCCAATAAAGCCCGATAACTTTATCAGAACGACCACATGGATCTGAAATTGTTCATCTTTACCATATGTTCGTTATCTGCTGTGATATTTAAAACAGTTTATCTTGGGACATGCATCCTCGCGGTAGAGTACGCGTAAGCTGGAGTGAAAGTCTGATCATAGGCCTCTACTTCACAACTGGAACATGTGAGAAAAATATCTTGGCTGTCATGTTCTTTCTGAGACAGAAATGAGTCTGTTCTTGACGTTAAGTGTGATTTTCTAGCGGAAACAACATAAACATCTCAGCCATTGTTAAACACATTGTACACTTGGCTGACTTTGTAGATATTTCTAATAATTTCATTGTTTGGTCAGTGAATTTGATAATTTTTATGTATTTAATAGGCGAAATGAATATCCTGATCCTGATAGTTGCACTGTTCTAGTTCCATAGTAAAGTTAATTATTTTGTCAGGAGAGTGAGTAACGTATTCGAAAATCTAATTAAATTTTGTGGAAGACGTTTTTTGTTTTGTTTTCACTTTCAACAGTTCTGAAATAGATAAGACGCTGAGTTGATACTGACTTCCTTGCAATCTTGCTGTGGTAAATTAGAATTGTGATTTATGAGAGGGTCATTGGCAGAGACATTTCAAATTAAGCTAATTGGGAGCTCTATGAATTGTTAATGAAAGGCTGAGGCTCTTGGGCGTCTTACTGTAGAGGATTGTTTTATATGTAGTAAGTATTATGTGCAATCTCATTGAAATCAGTACAACCGGTCATTTGTACCCTCCTGAGTTTCTGATATTTTCACAATATTCATCAAAAATGCGACAGAAACCTCATAGAAATAGTTTTTTCCAGTCCAAATGAATATTTTCAAGTGGTAATGTTTCGGCCAAGGGTGATTTTTAATGTTCAAATATTCGTACCAACAGCGTGTGGGTTAGAATACCGCCCAACGTAATCTCGTATAACGGTATTGCATATTTCCCCTCGTATATCCGGAATATTAGCTTGAGTGAAACAGTTTTAAGCTATCGTTGCTGAAGCAATATCCTTCCATCTCACCATCTGCTCATTCTATGTTAGGAAGGTTAACAAAGCTATAAGAAATAAAAGAGTTATGAGGCATCAATGAATATTTCCGGTCTGTCTATCGTAATCTAGTCATCTGGAAGGAATATCCTTTGAAATGAGGACTTCTCAAAAAAGATCTTTGTTTTGAAAAGATAACAGTTTATGTATTCCTGACTCAGCTGAAAAAGGATAGACAGGAAATAAAAGAAGATTCTGTGAAACTATTAACTCCTCTATCTTTAAGGGATGTTGACTTCTTTCATGTAAAATGAATATCTAGAACAGCACCTAGGAACTGTTACCAAAACAATAAATAAAAGAATATTCTTAAAGAGTAATGTTCATAATTTAAGTGCTCTGTTTACCATTTTTATTCAATCATTTCGTCAAAAGTGTATTGTTAATTGTTATGTTTAATTATTTCGTTATTTTAAAAAGAACACTGAAAACAATAGATAAAATCTCTTCTTTTCAGAAAAAAAATGGTTAATGAATTAATTAACGATACTCATTAAGGACTAACAATCTAAAAATATTGGGAGTTGTCTTGTCAGTTTAAACGTAGTGACTCATTATTATCTCTACATGCGAACAAAATTTCAAAGGAAGCTTGACACAAGCAGATATGCGCAGATGTTTTTGGAAAAACATAAACCTTTGTTCTCTATAGTTTTACACGAACGCTCGCATGTCCCCGCAACATGATCATTCAAGGAATTCCTTTGCTGATTTATTTTACATGTTTTATTTAAACACTTTCATTTGGTAAAGAATGGATTCCATTGTTTATATTCTGTTTATTATCAACTTTCTACAATGTAAATATTCAATATTTCAAATGTTTTTTCTATGCTGTAAAAGACGTAATTTATCATGTCCCTATCAATTAAGTTTATCAGAATTCTAAATGTGAAAGTCTGTAGGCTTGGTCTATTGGTATGTCCCTTTTAGCTCAAATGGAAGAGCGTTTAAGTTTTACCGTAGGTCTAGAGATAGTCTAACACACAAACTGTTAATTCTTTAAGTGGCATTTTGGAAGTTTGAAACAACTTAGTACGAATATATATTGATGACAACTTCATTATTCTGAGATTTGCGACGTAACTGTAGTTAATGTTATTTTGACCTCAACAAAACCACTTGAAAGTGAGTCTAGATGTGACTATCTTGAATGACATAAGGCTCTCTTCTAAAACAATAAATAAGATACTTGTTAAGATAAAGGGAAAACTTCAAGCGGCCATTTTAGTGTGAACACCTTTATTTCATTTGAGTTTGGGAAATGAATTCGTGTTGTTTAAACGAAATTTGTATCTTCCTTTCTGAACCCATTTTATTGATTTCAAAAGATTGTAATGCAATTGACAACATTTGTTTTTTATTTCGTGAGATTACTTTAATACCTGAAGAAAACGTGCTACAATGAATTTGGGCATATTTCCAGATTTAATTTTCGAGGACAAGTCCTGTAAGGGATACATGTATTTGCAAGCTGAGGTCATAATTGTTTCTGATAGGTTAAAAAAAGTTTCATTTTGTAAAAATTAAGTCTCTCAACGGGAGGTTCCGGGTTCAAATTGGTTATTTCACTCCTCCGTCAAAATCACTTACAGTAGACAGAACCAATGCCCCTGCCGCCCGTATCCCTGTGAGTAAGTAACTCAGAAAATATGCTACAAACAAGCTTAATAGGGGAAAATGGTCATTACCATTTTAATTGGATTCAATAGGCACCCTGGGCAAAGCTATCTTTTTTCAAAGCTGCAAGAGCATATTTGGAGGAGTAGCTGGCTATCAAAGGTTAGGCAAACACTTTTTTCAACTGGATTTTCTTATCTTTTTATTTCGCAAGAGGTTGGTAATTAAAATACTTTGTTTTCAAGCAACGCCCTTAAGATATTATTTACCAAGAAATATCTCTGTCAATGAAAGGTTCAAAGTATTTAGAAAACTATTCCTCTAATTAATCTTTGTTAGAGTCAGAGTTTTGAATTAGTTTACATGATATCATAATTAATTCTTTTCGAAAATCAAATATAGTTTCGATTGAAAGTGATATAATATTTGTACAAATTGTAACTACGTGTAGGTACTAGGTAAAACTTAAGATGAATTCCATGAATTGGTTGTTCAAATTATTTGCATTGAAGAAGTAGATGTTCATCGTTTTTAGCTTTACTTTGAAACAAATTCTGTTTGTTAGTTTAAAAAATATTAATGCTGCTTAATCTCTTAAAATTTATTTTAAAAATTCATTCATTGAAAGAAATATAACCGCCACGTGAACCATTCAATGTAGAAACTGAATAATGAACAATGAATAAACGAACGCAACAAAATATTCCAAAGAATTACATAAACTCTAAGCTTGCACTACAAAAGGTTAATTGACTGTTGTTATGCACAAAAACAAAGATATAAACGTGGTTTTAAACATGAATGACAAGCCAGTTCATCATTTTTTGATATATGACAGTTCTTGGAAGCACCTATAAAGTCATCTGAAAGTGTTATTTAAAAAGACAGTACTATCGGGGTTGTTTTTGAGGAAACGAAATTCAAGGGGACATTACCGTTTTATACAAGCATGATATCAGTACATGAGTGTAATATAACCAAGTTGAAAAATGGTACTGAGGTTAACATTTTGGTTGATTTAGATTTAACAACTAGATAAATGAGAGCGCACACTCGGTAAAATTAAACAAGAATGAAAAGTGAAGCCACGAGCGTGAAAAGCCTTGCTACGGCATTACAGGGCATTGTTGATTACTCTTATCATAAATATTTTGCTAATTTATGGAAATTTTATCCATCCTTATAGTGTATTTTTATGTTGTGAAATTAGTTAAAGTACAGCGCCTTTTTAAATGTCATTTTTCCTCAAAAGAACATGGCGGACCGTAGGCATAGGCCAGCCCCTTTAAGTGCATGCCCGGGGCGCTTTTTATCTCAATAACGGTGACAAGCTGAACAATCTCGAAACAAAAGGGTAATTGTAACTCATAACCAAATTTATCAGAGGCATAGAAATTAATACCTTTTGTACGTCTGTCTGTCTGTGCTCCGGGCCTTTTCCTTTCCTTTTCCTGTCCATAATTTGTTTTGTTTTTTGATTGAGCTGTACGAAGCAGACAGTGCAAATGCACTTTCGATGTTAAGCAATATCGCTATGGGTGTTTGTCATACTGCGTTTAATATTCTAAAATTTTATTTTCAACTGAAAATGAATTATTTCAAGAGTATTTCAGAATGTTTCTCAAGTCTATTCAACACTATTTTAAATGATTTATTGATATTCAATTTATTTTTTTAATCTAAATGTTTTATCTACTACCCATACAAATATTTTTATTGAAATCAGTCTAGATTGTCTGGGATGATGAAATTATTTGAAGTATTATTTATTCTATCATGAACTGAATATTAATTTCTAATTTTGTATATCTGTTTCAATTAACTGTTGACAAAGCTGTTATGAATAAATGCTAATTAAGAATGATTTCAAAATAGCTTTAACCCTATGTTATTAGATATGTGTGTATATAAGGAAACCTTTAGCTTTGGTTACCAATATGACTCTCCAAGAACAGTTACCATGTCAGTACACATAGCTCTTCAGGAAGTTTTTAAAGAGCCACTCCGTGAGTCGTTGGAAAACCAGTATTTGGCGCTTTGAGCATGCTTTGTCATGGATATATGCGCGGTATAAGAAAGTTATTAGGTCTTCAAGACAAAGTCTGGAAGACCTATTGTTTTTATCCTGTTTATTATTATTATTAGGTCTTCAAGACAAAGTCTGGAAGACCTATTGTTTTTATCCTGTTTATTATTATTATTATTATTATTATTATTATTTGTACTTTTTTTGTGAATGGGATTCAGCCAAAACTACTAATGCAAATTCAGCCAAATTTGGCAAGCTGATTGCCCTTACTGAGGAATAGACATGCGAAGCTTTTCAGCTTGATCGGATCATGCGTTAAAGGCACAGTACCACTCAAACTTTCAAAAATTAACATTGAATATTTTTTCAAAATGCACTTAGAGACTTGCAACTTTTTTTAAAAGATGCGCAATTACATTTGCAGCAAAAAAGTAAATCATGGCGAATTCGTAGCTTGCATACTTGCGCCGCCATATTGCTTTATTTGACTTTTTTCAATTTCCGGACCCTATGCATTTTTGACAATCTTCTCCTCTGAAGATACATGCATCTAAGAGCTGAAACTCACATATGTCATACCTGAAGGAGTGGCGAAAAAAGTAATAGAGCAACATTTGCAAATTTGTTAATACTTTTTTTTCTGCAACCCTTCAAAGTCAGGCGACTTTGCTCGTGTGACAATGTTCAAGGGGCAATTACTCAAAAAGTTGGACTCACAATTGCACCATATTCACTGGAGTGTAAGATCACTTTGTACACTTTACAAATCAATAAAAACATTGATCGCGAACAGTCGTTTCCGTTCACAATAAACGATCAAAAATCGCACAAATATGTTTAAAAAAAATTAACATGGACTATTTTTACAAAATGCACTTAGAGACCTGAAACTTGTTTTGAAAGAAGCGTACTAACAGTATAAACAAAAAAGTAAATCATGACGATTTCATAAGTATGATAGTTTTTGCACAATATCAACTTATTTGTTCCAGAAATTGGTTTTCAACATTCCACAATTCTTGTGAACACGATTCAGCCAAAACCGCTCAAGCTGTTACAGCCAGACTTGCCAATCTGTTAGAACTGCATGAGACAAAGCCACAATAAGCTTTTGGGTTTAATCGGCTTAATTGTTAAAGGCACAGTACGATCTCAATTTCGAAAAATTAACATGGGAATTTTTTTCAAAATGCACTTACAGACATGTAACTTGATTTAAACTACAGGCAATTACATCACGAGCAAAAAAGCAAATCACGGCGAATTCGAAGCATGCATAGTTTGGCCGCCATCTTGCTTCATTTGACTTTTTGCAAATTCCTGACCCCAAGGGTTAAATTGCAAACCGTTGAAGGTAAACACACTCTAGCGTGATGATATGCAGAAATGCTCCCCCCTCCCAAATGCCACGTGCACTCACCTGTTTAAAAGCAAATGGGAACGTGAGCAGAAGTCTTACAGTGCTCCTGTAGCAAGATTCGTCAAGTGCGTTAGCAAGGGTTAGATTGGATAAAATTGAAGGAAAACATCAATATTGAAGAACGGTCAAGACGTGTGACATGTCCAAATGCAGGTACATGCGCTCTTGTATGTGTGAAAGGGCAAAAGTTGACAGAAAAACTCTACATTGTGCCTTGTAGCAAGATTCTCTGAATGCGTTAGCAAGGGATAATTTGAAAAGTTGAAGGAAAATACCCTTTCTGTCAAATATGCTACACGGGGAAAAGTTTGGGAGACACACCCTCTGATGTCTTCTATGCGAGCACGTTTTGAAAGAAGCGTACTTTAAATAATAAACAAAAAAGTCAATCATGACGAATTCGTAACTAGCATACTTTTTTCGCATTATCAACTTCTTTGCAACAATCACAGTTTGCTTATCGAGAATTTTGAGTATTCAAAACTAAACCTACACTGTTGCTAACATAGTAGGGGTAATCGAAATATTAATATAACATTCAGATAACTTCTGGAAGGATTAAGAATGATTTTAATTAATGAAAAAAGATGTTTATTGTTGATAAGGGTTTATTTACTTATGCAGATACAACAGCAGTGAATGCAAAATTATATTGAATTGTCACTTGGGACCATTACAGTTGATAAGCTGACTTAGTTGATAAGCTGACTTCTTCTTGAGTCTTTTTTGTCTCCATTTACATATCCTCCGCACTCTGGTACCAGAATTTCACAAACTTTCGATGTTCCTGTGTAGTCTCTGAAAATATTCAACACTGGCTATTTACACAAATTACAAAGTTGAACATTATCATTTGAAGTCATGTAACAGCTAATGCGTATGTTCCTAACTTAAAAGGTTTTTTTTATGTTTTATGAATAGTTCCTGTGTAGTCTCTGAAAATATTCAACACTGGATATATTACACAAATTACAAAGTTGAACATTATCATTTGAAGTCATGTAACAGCTAATGCATATGTTCCTAACTTAAAAGGTTTTTTTTCATGTTTTATCATAATAAAAATATCGTTTAGCAGTTAATTTGTTAAATGCAAACATTTCAAATTATTTTGAATTTTGTTTATAGACGTATCTAATCAATAATCCACTATTGATAGACATATTTTTAAAAAGAAACATTAATTGATATATCATATAAATGAATATTGTATGATATTACTAAGAGCATATATAAATGTATAGTATTCATATTGTTGTTCTGTAAATTTGATGTTTGTAATTCTTATTATCGTTCAGCATTTACTTATTTGAATGTGGTCACTAAAACAATTCGATGTTTACTTATTCAATGTTCATATTTTTCACACATTATCATTATAAACGCTACATGCAGAATGCATAACAACTTTAGAAGCTAAATAAATGAGAGAATGAATGTGGTTAAAATTTTATAAGCCTGGCTGAGAGGGACAGTTGAGAACATATGGCATAGAAATATCGAATTACAGAAACAAATTTTCAATAGTTATATTGCGGATTTCTTGTGAACTCCAATAAGAAGAAATGCAAGAATAATTACTTTGCGAGTCGGATACTGTTCTTTGATGAATTATAGAGGTATTATGAGGACAGAACAATGAGGATTCTTAAAAATAACACCACAGTTTGAAGTAGGCGGGAGGCAGGCAGGGCATCCATGCAAGCGAGCATGGCCAGTTATATTCAAACACACTAACAAGGGGGTATCAGATTTCAGTGTTTCTCACCCAGGCTCCGCGGGGTCACACAGCTGCTGGCAGTGACATACCGGCACAGTGCTGGCCCAGCGCTGTAAATCCCCTCCCGGCATGACAACGGCACTGGGCCATTACCGTCTTGCTGCCTGGGAATATACCAGCAAAATCGGCAACAAACTTCTGACCAAACTTTAACATGTGGTAATTTTTAAAAATGCACCTACAGACTTGAAACTTGTTTTGCATGAAGCGTCATAACAGTACACAAAAAAAAAGGCAATCATGACAAATTCATAATTAGCATAGCTTTTGCGCATTATGAACTTTTTTTGCTAATGAAATTTTTACCCATTATAACTAACCGTTCACCACTAACACAAGTACATGTTTATTTTTATAACTAGGCTTTACCTTTTCTCTATATTGTATCTTTCACCATCTCACTCCATTACCTTGTTTAAAAATTTCAATGGAGCAAATGTGCAGTACATGTTTTCGTCTGTGTATACATGTCGCCAAAACGCTAATCACTTCGCGGAAATTCGCAAGGGGTGCAAATGTGCAGTTCATGTTTTCGGCTGTGTGTACATGTCGCCAAAACGCTAATCACTTCGCGGAAATTCGCAAAGGACTGGTAACGGTAATGTTTTCGGCTGTGTAAACATGTCGCCCAAACTCTAATTACTTCGCGGAACAGGACTGGTCACGGTAATGTTTTCGGCTTTGTAAACATTTCGCCAAAACGCTAATTCCTTCGCGGAAAAAACGTAAGGGACTGTTCACGTGACCAGTTGAAGGCTGAACCATCCCGCTTACCAACGTGTATTCGATCGTTCTCACTGGTAATGCTCACACGCGTTTGTTAAGTGCACTGCTTTATATTCATTGTATACAGCTTTGTGATTGGACCCGTGTCTTGCATTGTTAATTGTCTTCATTGATAATCGTGTTGACATTACTACAGGTAGTCTGCATCTCTATTTGAATTATCTTATTGATCATCACTGTATTTGTGTTTTGTATATTCCTTAGTTATTTTAGTTTCATGAAAAGTGTCATTGAATTTAGTTAGTTGGAGTTTGGCTTGATCTTCACCACGAACACGTTTCTTTCACAATTGTTTAAAGCGGGTTCATCGTTTCGTTTCGTCATTTCAAAAGATAACAAGTTTGTTTCACAGTCTGTCATACGTGTGTTGACGTTTACTCGCCTGTACCCCAACTCACTCGTCAGTTTGCGGGCCATAGAATTCCACGTGTGCTGATTTTTACTCGCCTGTACCCCAACTCGCTCACTCCTTGGTGAACCCCAACTCACTCGTCACTTTCCAGGCTTAAGGTGACCGCACCCACTGCCATAGACTTCCATTTCAGCTGGCGAGTAGCGGTAACAACTTTCAGATAACACCCACTGCCAAAATAATTCATTTGATTGAGTGAGTCTACACACTGCCAAAATTATTCTGGTGTCTATCTCTCACTATGCCTTTCTTTCCGTCTTTCCCCTCATCCTGTCGATCCCTTTCTCCCTGATCTTTCCACTCTCTTTTGGATGCTTATCATCCACGTGCTAAATAACTGAAATATTGTTCAAAGCACGTTAAACCCCAACTCACTCACTCACTCTATTCAGGAAGTGAGTGAGTCTACACACTGCCACAAATATTCACCTCAGTGAGTTGTGGTTCAACGATCTTTTAAATAAAAGATTGTCATTACATTTATTCACTTAGTACTAACAGATAAATAAAGTGGAGACACTCTATTTATTTCTTAGTATAATATCTTAGTTTATCAGTTGAAGGGACTCGGTAACTTTTCATCTGTTGTTGATCAGTTCACCTCGAGACCTTTCCTTTTTTTCAGAGTAGGGCTAGTTAGATGCAGATCATCGATTCAGGTACTGCCTGCAATCGGTCTCGTGTAGTTTAAGTAAAATTAGCACTAATACTAATCCTACAATGAGTATGGATTAGTGAAATTATCGCTGATTTTGCTTAAATTGCACTAAATGCAATACCCCCCATGCCCAATTTTTTAATGATTAGCTCATATAGTTCATACTGTGTTGTGTGTGTTAAGATTAGGTCATACTGTGTATTTTTTCATTGTTTCCTGCTGATATGTTTCCACTGTTATTTTTAGATTGATGTATTATTTAGTTTAGATTTTTATTGTCATCACTTCTATCAAAATGCCTCGTAATAGAAACTGGAAGAAGGGTGCATCCCTCAAGAAGGCAAGAGCCCTTCAACAGATGGATGATGTAGGGACATTTGTACAAAGCACCGATCTTCCAGATACTGTTAATGATATTTCAGATGATGTATTTGATGAATGTTCAATAAATGTTAATGATGAAGTTTTGACAACTTGTAATCAAACAGTTTTGCAAGGAGATTTCACACAGGCTCACCCAATGTTCCATCAGAACGCTGGAAAACAATGTGTGAGCAACTGTTTCATGGCTATGATGTTCAGCCAAATCAAATCTCCGAACGAGTGGACAAGAGAAGATCTCAACACAGTTCTGATCAATGGTGACCAATTGTATGGTCACATCCAGAGATCTTCCACCATGTCCAGTGGCTATCTCTTAGTGACAGAACTGCCAGAGTACCTGGAAGCGTTCAATCGGACCTTCACACTCGTTCGTGATGAACCTAAAGCCGGTTACATATGGCCTGCTGAAGATCAGTTACAGTTTGGTGATCTGGTCACCCTGGAAGTTGCTCTGGAAGATACATTAACAAATCGAGCAGCATGTTTTGTTAATTTTAGTCAGTCAGTGTTTGCAGTCTTTCTACATCAAGGCTCTTACTTCGTTTTCGATTCACATTCACGGACTAGGGAGGGCACATTGAGTTCCGATGGCAGTAGTATTGTCATTCAATACAACAGCATCCGTGCTGTGTATCAACACTGCATCCGACTAGCCCAGTCAATGAATGCCAATCAAACTACGTTGTTTGAAGTTACAGCGGCAAGTGTCAGTTGTGAAAACGAAGTCATGAGTCCAACTAGGAGACTGCAACCTGGAAAGGTACCATATGTCAAGAGCAAAACCTCAAGACGGCCATCAGCTTCACAGTCTCTACCTGTGAAAAAAGTTAAATATGTTGTTGAAGAGTCTTCATCTCCAATTATATCTGAAGACAATTCATCTTCAAATGAGTCTGAACTTGAGATTCAATCATCATCTGTTCTTCCACCAAATACTTATTCAGATTCTAGTGAACGTCTCGTTGCAATTAAAAAACGTAAGCGCAAAATGTCAGATGCAACTTCCAGGCTTAAACGTCGTCAAATCATGAGAGAAAAACGAATGAAAGACCATGATGATAGTGTTGGTGGCAAGTCAGATCTAAACATTGACAAAAGAAAGGTAAACGCTGCACAGAAATATGCTAATAATGAACAATATCGTTTAAATTTAAAACGTCGAAGTCATCAGTTGTATGCTGTAAATGATGCATATAACGAAAGTGTCAAGGCGTCAAGCATCAAAAGGTATAAGGGAAATGTTGAGTTCAGAGAACAGGTTAAACTTGCAAGTACCTCTAAATATGAACAAAATCAGGAATTCAGAGAACAGGTTAAACTTGCAAGTACCTCTAAATATGAACAAAATCAGGAATTCAGAGAACAGGTTAAACTTGCAAGTACCTCAAAATATGATCAAAATCAAGAATTCAGAGAACGGGTTCAACTTGCAAGTACCTCAAAATATAAACAAAATCAAGAATTCAGAGAACGGGTTCAACTTGCAAGTACCTCGAAATATCAACACAATGTAGAATTCAGAGAGGCAGTGAAATCTGCAAGCACCACCAAATATAGACAAAATCCAGAATTTAGAGAGTCAGTTAAATCTGCAAGCACCACCAAATATAGACAAAATCCAGAATTTAGAGAGTCAGTTAAATCTGCAAGCACCTTTAAATACCGAGTCAATCCAAAATTTAGGGAGGCGGTAAAATGTGCAAGCAACACTTATCAGAAGAATAGAGTTGTTCACAACAGTGTGATAGACAATGTTATTGCAAAGTTTAAACAGTTAATTCCTGAGGGTCCAGAGTTTATTTGTTCAGTTTGTAACCGTAGACATTTCAAAAATCAAGTTGTTCAGTGCAAGAATAGTAATTACCCTTCATCAAATCTTGCATCTCAATGTATTACACAGGACCATGTTCATGAATGTTCTGATACATGTTCAAGTGCGTGTCCTGCAGGTAAATGTTGGATATGTCATACATGCCATAGAAAATTGAAAGCTGGTAAGAAACCTGCAGAAGCTGTCGTGAATAATTTAAAACTGCATGATGTCCCAGTAGAACTCAAACAACTTAATGATTTAGAGAAACACTTGATTTCAATGAACATTCCATTCACGAAAATGTTAGCCTTGCCTAAGGGAGGTCAAAACGGGGTTCAAGGACCTACAATTTGTGTCCCAGCAGATCTGCAGAAAGTGGCATCGGTTCTGCCAAGGTGTGAATCCAATGACCAAATGATTCGCATTAAAATGAAAAGAAAATTATCTTATAAAGGCCACTACAAATATCAGTATGTCAGCCGCAACAATATCAAAAATGCTTTAGCCTATCTGAAAGCCAACAATGTATACTATACAGATATTGAGTTTAACTCTGATTGGGTTAATCCACATGACATTGACAATGAGCACCTGAATGAAAACAGTTCTGATAACATTGAACTTAACGATGCTGACGAAAATGTGGACCAGGATCAAAATGGGTTAGTGCTTGACACGTGTCTTCAACCAGTGGATATAGGGCAAGACATCCTGGATAATAATTTTGACAACATTGTTAACATCTCCCAGTGTGAAAATAACAAGCCCATACCCATTTCGTCAGACAAAACAAATGAAGCAAAATGTTTCCCTACATTATTCCCAAAGGGGACTCCCACTTTCAATGATCCAAGAGATGAAAGATTAACATTGGGAAAGTATTTTAACACTAGACTTTTAAATGCAGATAGCAGATTTGCTCAGAATACTGATTTCATATTCTATGCTCAATATTTATCTGAACTTGAGATGGTAAAGTCAAATGTATCTATGTCAATACGCAAGGGAAAATCTTCTGGGACCTCAGAGAAAATAACCGCAAAAAATTTGACCGACAAGGAATCTCTATCTCATATTTTAAAACATGACATCGGTTACAAATTTCTGAAACCTATTCGTGGTACTCCACCATTTTGGCAGGCTGCACAGAAAGATTTGTTTGCCATGATCAGACAGTTGGGAATCCCTACATGGTTCTGTTCATTTTCTTCAGCCGAACTTCGCTGGCCAGAAATAATAAATTGTATTCTTCGTGAAATTGGTGATGACACTACGAAAGCGGAGGATCTTGATTGGGCATCAAAATGCTCCATTCTTAGAAAAAATCCAGTAACATCTGCCCGAATGTTTGATAAACGTTTTCATAGCTTTTTGACTGATGTAATTATGTCGCCAGCAGCTCCGATTGGAAAGGTTCTTGATTACTTTTATAGAGTAGAATTTCAGCAGAGAGGGTCTCCGCACACTCACTGTTTATTTTGGATTGAAAATGCTCCTAAAATTGCATCAGATACGGATGAAAATGTTGTTGAATTCATTGATAAATATGTTACTTGTGAAATGCCTGATGTCGATGAAGATCTTCATGATGTTGTCACAAGTGTACAAACACATAGTAAAAACCATTCAAAATCATGTAGAAAAACTGGCAAAAATTGCCGATTCAATTTTCCAAGACCACCATCATGTCGAACATTCATTAGTCAGCCTGAAAAAGATGAGAATGATAAAACAATTGAGGATTTACCAAAAGATGACAATGGCAATCCTGATTTTAGATACCTAGACAACATGTTGAAATCTCAAAAAATGAATTCTAAAACTGCAGAACTGATATTGCAAAGAATTTGGGAAGAAATCAATAATGATGAAAAAGAACATGAGTCAACTGATGATCTGTTTGAGGCAATAGGAGTTAATCAATCTATTTTTGAAAATGCAACCACTTCTCTTGGAAAGAGAACAAGTGTTATATTGCAAAGACGTCCCTCTGACGTTTGGGTCAATCAGTTTAATCCTAATTTGCTTAAATGCTGGGATGCGAATATGGACATCCAGTTTGTTGTTGATGCCTATTCATGTGTTGTTTATATCATATCATATATTAGCAAAGCAGAAAGGGAAATGGGCATCCTACTACATCAAACTGAACAGGAAGCTCGTAGTGATGAGAATCTTGACGCAAAACAAGCTCTGAAGAAAATTGGTTTTAAATATCTCACTCACAGAGAGGTTAGTGCTCAAGAAGCCGTCTTCAGGGTCTGCAATTTGCACCTCAAAGAAGCTTCTCGACTTGTTCAATTTATTCCAATAGGAACAGAAACTGTCAGATTGAGCTTGCCAATCCAGACTATAAAACAGAAAATCTCGTCAGGAGAGATCAATGAAGATGATATGTGGGCAACCAGCATGGTTGATAGATACATCAATAGACCAGCTGAAAGTGAAGTCGAGAACATTTGTTTAGCAGAATTCTGTTCGGAATATCGTGTTGTTTCAATGTCTGAGGTATCTCGTGTAGACCAAGCTAAACGTAGGACGCCGCTCTTGCAGCTTAAAAAAAATCTTGGCTATATGCAAAAGAGAACAAACAGCAAACCTGCAATCATCCGGTATCCTCGCTTCTCAAAAACCAAAAATTCAGAGAAATTTTACCACAGTATTTTGCAATTATTTTTGCCATATAGGGTTAGTGCTCAATTGCAACCTGATAGGTTTGAAACATTTGAAAGTTTCTATCTAGAAGGATCTGTGAAGATTAATAGCACTGTGACTGCTGTAAGAAATATTGTTGATGCAAATAAAAGTAAATTTGAAAAAGACTCAGATGAAATTGATAATGCAGAAGAAATTTTAGAAAGTGCTGGTTGTTTGGAGGATGCATGGTCACAGATTTGCCCTGAAACGGAACTAGAAAGACAGGAGTGCGAGGAATTGACAAGAAATTCAGATGTTGATGAAAATGAAGATAATATTCCTGAATTGACTTGTAATGAAAGTAGGGCTCATTCCACCGAATTGGTTCGAACTTCAATATCTAAAAAAGATGCGAAGAAGCTTTTGCAGTCATTAAACTCTGAACAAAGGCAGATATTTTATAAAGTTCGACAATGGGCTCTTCAGCAAAGATGTGGACTTCATACTCCTCCTTTTTACATCTGCATTCATGGCCCTGGTGGTACTGGCAAATCGGTTCTGATCAAAGCTCTACACTATGAGTGCAACCGTCTGCTTGCTAAAACCAAAGAAAACCCTGATGATGTTTCTGTATTACTTGCTGCGCCAACTGGTGTTGCTGCTTTCAACATCAATGCTCAAACAATTCACACTGCGTTTGCAATAGGTATCGATGCACGTTTGCCTTACGTCCCTTTGAGCGAAGAAAAAATCAATACACTCCGATGCAAGTATCAAAGTTTACAATTATTAATAATTGATGAAATTTCGATGGTGGATCATAAACTGTTGTCCTACATTCATGGAAGGTTGAGGCAAATTAAGCAAACGTCTGAAGAAAAACCATTTGGCAATGTGTCTGTTTTAGCAGTGGGTGACTTTTATCAACTTCCTCCTGTGAAAGGTAAACCATTACTAAGTGAAAAATTAGGAATAGATCATTGGAATGATAATTTTGTTAAAGTGGAGCTAACTGAAATCATGAGACAAAACAATAAAATGTTTGCTGAAATGCTGAACCGATTACGGATTCGAAAACGTAAAGAATCGTTAGACCCAAGGGATGTTGCAATCCTTGAAAGTTGTGATTCTGCTGATGACTTGGACTGCATTCATATCTTCCCAAAAAATTGTCAAGTGGATGAATTCAATGAGCAGATGCTTAATTCAAAGTGTGAAAACGTTATTGCGATTGATGCTGAAGATGTATTGAAACAAAAGCAGACTGGAGTTTTAATTAGAAAATCAAAATTTGGAACATTTGCCTTACCTAAGAGCATTAAGGTTGCGATAGGGGCAAGAGTCATGCTGACCAGAAATATTGACACCTCAGATGGTCTTGTTAATGGAGTTTTTGGATCAGTTGTACATATTTCTTTCAATGAGAATGAACAGAAACCACATCAAATTTACATTCTATTTGATGATTCTAAAGTTGGTGTTGAATTACGGAAAAAAACAACTTTTCCAAATGATGTGTCTAATTTAAGCACACCAATAATCATGCAGGAGGAAAACTCTAGAAATGGTGCCGGATTAAGACGCCAGTTTCCTTTGAAACTGGCTTGGGCTTGCACTGTTCACAAAACCCAAGGATTGACGTTCAAGGAGATTTCAGTTTCATTTGATGGAATAAGAACGCCAGGACAAGCATACGTCGCTCTAAGTCGTGTAACATCCTTAGAAGGTCTAGCGATACAAAATTTTGATCCTGAAAAGATCTACTGCAACGAAGAAGTTACGTGTGCCTTGTCAAATATGAGACATTTCGTTACAGAACCTTTGGAAAATTCTAATCCGGATTTAACCCTTGTACTACATAATATAGAGGGCTTAGACTGCCACTTAAATTGCTTAAAAAATGATGACCGCTTTACTCAAGCAGACATTATTTGTCTCACAGAAACTTGGATCTCCACTGATAATATTGATAGAAATTCTTTACCGCCATATACATTTTATCACAAAACCAGGCGATCATCATATGATAATTCAAGCAGGATGTTTTCCTTGTTGAAAAATCAGTTTCATGGTGGAGTTGGTATGTTTGTGAAGAATGTATTGGTAGAGCGCATGAACAATAACTACAACTTGGAACATATTTGTGTTCATTTGTCAACATTTGACATATTACTTGTAGTAATATACCGACCACAAACTTACACGTTGTCAATTTTCAAAGAAAATGTATCATTATTGATTGAATCACTAAGTGCAAATTACAAGAGCAGGATTATGGTAATTGGTGACTTCAATGACAACATACGCACATCATCGTCTGTCAAAGATTTATTCAATTCAAGAGGTTTTACCCAGCACGTCACAGATGGTACAACTGAAGACAATACTATCATTGATCATGTCTACACACGAGGCATTGAAGACGTTTCCGTGAAAATAATGCCTACATATTTCAGTTTTCATGAAGGGATCAAAGTTGGCATTTCCATAGATGTGACAGATTAAATGTTTCATTGTTGGTCGGATATTTTGATTGTACCTGACTGATAAGCGTGCTGTAACAATTTTGTTACCGATACCCGATTTTGTATTCCGTCCCTGGATTCTGTGGATTTTTGTTTTCTGCAGAAGTTCTATTTGGAACAACTCTTATGGTTACCTACTTTGAAAGTTGTCATATAAATCATACATTAATGTTGGACTCCTGCAATCAAGATGACCTGGCTTCATGCCTGTCTTGAGCGCAGTTTTGTATTGATTATATGTTGGACTCCTGCAATCAAGATGACTTGGCTTCATGCCTGTCTTGAGCGCAGTGTTGTATTGATTATATGTTGGACTCCTGCAATCAAGATGACTTGGCTTCATGCCTGTCTTGAGCGCAGTTTTGTATTGATTATATGTTGGACTCCTGCAATCAAGATGACTTGGCTTCATGCCTGTCTTGAGCGCAGTTTTGTATTGATTATATGTTGGACTCCTGCAATCAAGATGACCTGGCTTCATGCCTGTCTTGAGCGCAGTTTTGTATTGATTATATGTTGGACTCCTGCAATCAAGATGACTTGGCTTCATGCCTGTCTTGAGCGCAGTTTTGTATTGATTATATGTTGGACTCCTGCAATCAAGATGACTTGGCTTCATGCCTGTCTTGAGCGCAGTTTTGTATTGATTATATGTTGGACTCCTGCAATCAAGATGACTTGGCTTCATGCCTGTCTTGAGCGCAGTTTTGTATTGATTATATGTTGGACTCCTGCAATCAAGATGACCTGGCTTCATGCCTGTCTTGAGCGCAGTTTTGTATTGATTATATGTTTGACTCCTGCAATCAAGATGACTTGGCTTCATGCCTGTCTTGAGCGCAGTTTTGTATTGATTATATGTTGGACTCCTGCAATCAAGATGACCTGGCTTCATGCCTGTCTTGAGCGCAGTTTTGTATTGATTATATGTTGGACTCCTGCAATTAAGATGACTTGGCTTCATGCCTGTCTTGAGCGCAGTTTTGTATTGATTATATGTTGGACTCCTGCAATCAAGATGACTTGGCTTCATGCCTGTCTTGAGCGCAGTTTTGTATTGATTATATGTTGGACTCCTGCAATCAAGATGACCTGGCTTCATGCCTGTCTTGAGCGCAGTTTTGTATTGATTATATGTTGGACTCCTGCAATCAAGATGACTTGGCTTCATGCCTGTCTTGAGCGCAGTTTTGTATTGATTATATGTTGGACTCCTGCAATCAAGATGACCTGGCTTCATGCCTGTCTTGAGCGCATTTTTGTATTGATTATATGTTTGACTCCTGCAATCAAGATGACTTGGCTTCATGCCTGTCTTGAGCGCAGTGTTGTATTGATTATATGTTGGACTCCTGCAATCAAGATGACTTGGCTTCATGCCTGTCTTGAGCGCAGTTTTGTATTGATTATATGTTGGACTCCTGCAATCAAGATGACCTGGCTTCATTTCTGTCTTGAGCGCAGTTTTGTATTAATTATATGTTGGACTCCTGCAATCAAGATAACCTGGCTTCATGCCTGTCTTGAGCGCAGTTTTGTATTGATTATATGTTGGACTCCTGCAATTAAGATGACTTAGCTTCATGCCTGTCTTGAGCGCAGTGTTGTATTGATTATATGTTGGACTCCTGCAATCAAGATGACCTGGCTTCATGCCTGTCTTGAGCGCAGTTTTGTATTGATTATATGTTGGACTCCTGCAATCAAGATGACTTGGCTTCATGCCTGTCTTGAGCGCAGTTTTTGCGTGATTATATGTTGGACTCCTGCAATCAAGATGACTTGGCTTCATGCCTGTCTTGAGAACAGTTTTGTATTGATTATATGTTGGACTCCTGCGATCAAGATAACCTGGCTTCATGCCTGTCTTGAGCGCAGTTTTGTATTGATTATATGTTGGACTCCTGCAATTAAGATGACTTGGCTTCATGCCTGTCTTGAGCGCAGTGTTGTATTGATTATATGTTGGACTTCTGCAATCAGGATGACTGAGTTATGCCCATCTTGTGCGCAGTTTTGAATCTCATTTTTGATGGACTCCTGCAATCATGATGACTCCGCTTCACGCCTGTCTTCAGCGCAGTTTTGTATTGATTATATGTTGGACTCCTGCCATCAAGAGACGTGTCCTGAGCCCAGTTTTGTATTAGATTTATGTTGGATGCCTGCAATCAAGATAACTCGGCTTCAAGCCTGCTTTTAGCGCAGTTTTGTATTGCATTTATGTTTATCTATGAGAGCTGAAAATCATACTTATGTACCTAAACCACCACTGGACTCAATACCTTATCGTGGTGTGGTGGTTTGCGTGCTTCAGAGACCCTGAAATCTATGCCAGCTGGAGCTTACATGCTCCTGGTAGGGGCACCCATGCTGGACAGGTCGAAGGGTAGAAGCCTGACCAAATTTGAGTCCTTCCAAAACTTGATCTCTATCTCTCACTATGCCTTTCTTTCGGTCTTTTCCCTCATCCTGTCTATCCCATTCTTACTGATCTGTTTTGAATGCTTCTCATCTACGTGATTCATAACTGAAATATTGTTCAAAACACGTTATTTAAACCCCAACTCAATCACTCACTCACTCACACAATCACTCATTAATATACCTCAAGCACTGTAGTTTAAATTCCAACCATAGAAGCAAAACCCTTCATAGTCGAAGACAGAAAGAAATGTGAAGGTCCAACACTGTGTGAAGTTCAAGCAGGAAGTCTTGAAGACCTAAGTACTGCCTTGGCAGTCCTAGTTATTATTATTATTATTATTATTATTATTATTATTATTATTTGTACTACTGATGCAAATTCGACCAAATTTGGCAAGCTGATAGCCCTTACTGAGGAATAGACAGGCGAAGCTTTTCAGCTTGATCGGATCATGCGTTAAAGGCACAGTACCACTCAAAGTTTCAAAAATTAACATTGAAAATTTTTTCAAAATGCACTTAGAGACTTGCAACTTTTTTTAAAAGATGCGCAATTACATTTACAGCAAAAAAGTAAATCATGGCAAATTCGTAGCTTGCATACTTGCGCCGCCATATTGCTTTATTTGACTTTTTTCAATTTCCAGACCCCGTGCATCTTTGACAATCTTCTCCTCTGAAGATACATGCATCTAAGAGCTGAAACTCACATAATATCATACCTGAAGGAGTGGCGAGAAAAGTAATAGAGCAACATTTGCAAATTTGTTAATACTTTTTTTCTGCAACCCTTCAAAGTCGGGCGACTTAGCTCGTGTGACCATGTTCAAGGGCCGATAACTCAAAAAGTTGGACTCACAATTGCACCATATTCACTGGAGTGTAAGGTCACTTTGTACACTTTACAAATCAATAAAAACATTGATCGCGAACAGTCATTTCCGTTCACAATAAATGATAAAAAATCGCACAAATATGTTTAAAAAAAATTAACATGGACTATTTTTACAAAATGCACTTAGAGACCTGAAACTTGTTTTGAAAGAAGCGTACTAACAGTATAAACAAAAAAGTAAATCATGACGATTTCATAAGTATGATAGTTTTTGCACAATATCAACTTATTTGTTCCGGAATTTGGTTTTCAACATTCCACAATTCTTGTGAACACGATTCAGCCAAAACCGCTCAAGCTGTTACAGCCAGACTTGCCAGTCTGATAGAATTGCATGAGACGAAGCCACAATAAGCTTTTGGGCTTAATCGGCTTAAGTGTTAAAGGCACAGTACGATCTAAATTTCGAAAAATTAACATGGGAATTTTTTTCAAAATGCACTTACAGACCTGTAACTTGATTTAAACTATAGGCAATTACAACACGAGCAAAAAAGCAAATCACGGCGAATTCGAAGCATGCATAGTTTGGCCGCCATCTTGCTTCATTTGACTTTTTGCAAATTCCTGACCCCAAGGGTTAAATTGCAAACCGTTGAAGGAAAACAATTGTTTTGAATGAAGCGCCATAACAGTACAAACAAAAAAGTAAATCATGACAAATTCATGACTAGCATAGTTTTTCCGCATTATCAACTTCTTTGCAAAAATCCCAGTTTGCTTATGACATTTGGTCCCAATTTCACTCTCCCTTTACCACTAACACAAAGAAGCATTTTAAGCTCTAACACTGTGTGAAGTTCAAGCAGGAAGTCTTGAAGACCTAAGTACTGCCTTGGCAGTCCTAGTTATTATTATTATTATTATTATTATTATTAAGGATTCAGCAAATTTTGCTGAATCCTTATTGTTATTGGCGTGTTTTATTATTATTATTATTATTATTAAGGATTCAGCAATTTTGCTGAATCCTTATTGTTATTGGCGTGTTTATTATTTTTATTATTATTATTATTATTATTATTATTATTATTATTATTATTATTATTCCACGATTTTTGTGAACAACATTCAGCCAAAACTACCGACTCGATTACAACCAAACTTTACGAGCTTATAGCCCTTACAACGAACTCGCGACACAAAACTTTTCAGCCAATTCGAACATTGCATTAAAGGCCCAGTCTCACTCAAAGTTTTGAAAATTAACATTGGAGAAAATTTTAAAATTGACTTAGAGACTTAAAAATTGTTTTAAAAGATGCGCAATACAATTGCAAGCAAAAAAGTAAATCATGGCAAATTCGTAAGTCACGTGGTTTGGGCGCCATCTTGAATTTGCGCACTTTTTAGGAATGTCCGACCCCATGCACTTTTGAGCGAACACTACACTGCCGCTACTTGCAGTAGAGAGATGATACTTACACGGTTACACAGCTGAATGATTGTCATAAAGCAAGTTTGTCTTGGAATTTGCAAATTCTTAACACTTTTCCCGCAGCAACTACTCAAAGTCAGTGAATTTTCAAAAATCGCCAACTTCAAGGGCAGATAACTCAAAAACCTACCCGTCGAATTTCATGAATTTTGCATGAGAGTTAGACGTGAACAAGGTCTCTAAGAATCAAGAATAAAATTGCTCGCGAACAGTCATTTCCGGTCATGAGTGAAGGTCAAAGTTCGCAAATTCAGAAAAAGACGTGTAAACAGTGTGTTCTTGTAATGTCGTAACAAACAAATACAAAATTGTACAGCGTTGTGTAATACCTCAAAATACAGGCAGAAGAATATGCTATCAAGGATATTAACATTTAATTCAACCGTGTTTATATCGACTGAGATACGGGCCGTCAAAGTTAGTCAATGTCAAGTTTCATTTTGAGCATTACAAATAGCAGCAATACATGAAACAGCATGAGCACAAATCAGTAAGGAGCAAAAACAGCACATATTCTGATATGATGATTGTAAAGTGTAAAACATGGAGTTATTAAAGTAATTGTTTTGACAAATGCACTTAACCTACAACATAAGCATATTTGTTACGATTCCTTTATTTCATTTCCTATGAACTAAAATTGGATGGATTCAACTATATCCTATAGATATTAGGGTATTGGTGATATATGACCTGATACGAACTTAGTTTCACTTAGGTTTTTGATTGGTAACATAAGATGATTGTAATTGATTGAGTAGCATAGTGTTTTCACATTATCAACTTCTTTGCAATAATCACACATTAGGTCACATGAAACATGCTGTTGTAGGCCAATTTTCATGAAACTTTCAGGGAAGATTGCTAACATCACTATGTGTGTAATGAATGTTCTTTTAATGCGCTGAATCCGTTTGTCGTCGCTTGCGACTATATTTATTATTATTATTATTATTTTTTTTATTCCACCGATTTTGTCATCACGATTCAGCCAATACCGCTCAAGCGATTACAGCCAAACTTGCCAGACTAGTAGAGCTTCATGAGACAAAGCCACAATAAGCTTTTGAGCTTAATCGGCTTAAGCGTTAAAGGCACAGAACCATCCAAAGTGCGAAAAATTAACATGGGAAAATTTTTCAAAATGCACTTAGAGACTTGCAACTTTTTTCAAACGATGCACAGTAGCATTGTAAGCAAAAAAGTCAATCATGGCAAATTCGTAGCATCAGTAGTTTAGCCGCCATATTGCTTTATTTGTACGTTTTGAAATTTCCGGACCCCATGCATCTTTGAGAATCTTCTTCTCTGAAGATACTTGCTTCTAAGAGCTGAAACTTTTGAATTGTGTAGCTAAGGCATTGGGTATTTCATGGTCTTTTGGAGTTTGATGAAAATCAAATATTTGTTTCTCAGCAACCCTTCAAAGTCGGGCGATTTAGCTCATGTAAGCATGTTCAAAGGGTGATAACTCTAAAAGTTAGACTCACAATTGCAACATTTTGACAGGAATGTAAGACCAGTATGTGGACTTGCAGAAAATGTTAAAACATTGATCGCGAACAGTCATTATCGTTCACAATAATCGATCAAAAACAGAAAAAATATGTTTACAAAAAATTAACATGGGCTATTTTTTCAAAATGCACGTAGAGACTTGAAACTTGATTTGAAAGAAGCGTAAGAACAATACAAACAAAAAAGTCAATCATGACGAATTCATAAGTATTATAGTTTTTTCGCATTATGAACTTATTTGTTCCAGAAATCGCTTTCCACTATCCCCGGATTTTTGTCATCACGATTCAGCCCAAACCGCTAAAGCTATGACAACCAAACTTAACAGTATGCTTGAACTTCATGGGACGACGCCACAATAAGCTTTTGAGCTTAATCGGCTTAAGCGTTAAAGGCACAGTACGATCCAAAGTTCGAAAAATTAACATGGGTTATTTTTTCAAAATGCACTTACAGACTTGCAACTTGTTTTAAACGACAGGCAATTAGATTTGGAGCAAATAAGTAAATCATGGCAAATTCGTAGCGTGAATAGTTTGGCCGCCATATTGCTTTTAGTGATTTTTGAGATGCATCTTAAAAAATCTTCTTCTCTGAAGATACTTGCATCTAAGAGCTCAAACTCTCCAATAATGTAGCTGAGACATTGGGAATTTCAGGGTCATTCAGATTTTGATGTCAGTCCAATATTTTTTTCTTACCACTTCTTTGCAAAAACCGGAGTATGCTTTGGAGATAAGGTCAGATGAAAGTTGCTGCTGTAGATTAATACATGCTCCAATCTTCATGAAAATTTCAGTGAAGCTGGCTAACATCACTATGTTTGTACTGAATGTGCTTTTTATGCGCTGAATCCTTTTGTCGTCGCTTGCGACTATATTTATTATTATTATTATTATTATTATTGTTGTTGTTGTTGTTGTAGGAGTCATATATGCCAATCTTAATCAATGGTGTCATTTGATCGCGATGTATCGACTGTTACCAAAAAGACACATTTCAAAGCTTATTGTTTTTTTACAGTGACAATATGAAGGTAGAACGTCGCAATTATGATCGAAAACAAGACAGTGGCGCGCGTCAAATAGTCAAACGTAATTTTGGAGACTTATCTAAAACAGACAGGACGGCAGTTAGGAGTTGATAGTGTTTGTTAGGTTACATAACTAGTATCCATGTATATTGGACGTGATATCTACACCTCTGTGTATTTATAAGGCTGTTTTTAGATTTTCATGGAAAACCAGTATTTGTCATATATATGTCTTTTGAACATGAGAAGTTAAGATGTTTTGATTTTATTACCACATATGACATTTAGGTTTGTATCAAATGTGAATAATATGTTATGAAAATCACGGAGCGTCTCTTTAAATAAAGGACATTAAGGGGGTTGAGGACATTGGATGGACGGAGCGGAATATGGATGAGGTTGTGTAAAAGGGGGTGAGGGTGATTAGAAGGTATTGGGGTTCCTTACATGCACCAAGTTGGCAGTAAGAGTGTGAGACATGGCTCGATCTTCGCGCATCATTTATTTCTTTTTCCCGTTTATTTCAGAGTTGTTTGCAAAAGTAAAGGAATTGTATGGCGGCCTAGACATCTTGTGTAACAACGCGGGTATCGGCGGCGAGGGTCCTAACGTGTGGGAGAAGACAGTCGACATAAATCTGGTAAATGAATGTTATTACTTTGATTTTGAAAATGCTTCCTGTCTTAAACTGCACCGAGGCCCATAAAATATGGTATTAGATAGATTAAAAATATCTTAATTCTAATTAAATCCTACCCAAACTTTCACCTATTTTATTGACCACATTGGCTAGTTTTCCCAGATATTTGACTTTCTTTCTATCTTGACCTCTTTTTTGCCTTCTTTTTCTCCGGTGGCCATTTCATATCTTTAGTCATTGTATCATCTCCTTATTTACCTAAAACTTAAAGCATGCTGGTTACAGAAAGGGACAATTCGAGGGACGACTCTAGCGATGGACATGATGAGACAAGACAAGGGAGGAAGAGGAGGAGTCATTGTCAATATGTCATCTATGGCAGGTACAGTGCTGTACAAAGTAACGTACCCTGTGATCGCGAGATGCTCGCGAAAACGATGAACTTTATTTCGTACACAAGTGTATAACACGTTAACAGGATTCCAAAATAGGGGGATAGGATGACTTTCGTTGTCGGGTATTAATGTCAACTTGCCAAACTTTAATCATGCTGATGTTAAAGAAATAGAAGTAATTCCAAGTTTTCCAGGGACAACGACATGTATAACGATTGCAAGGGGGAATACGTGATCTACTATTATGTGCTTAATTTACTGAAAAGAAAGTAAAGTAAGGACTTTTCGCTAAATTGATTTTGTCGTTGTGGGTATCTTATTCATTCAACTATTTGATTCGTTTTGCATCGTATTCTCGGTCAAAGTCATCCTCGATAATCCAGCGCTTTCGCTTTCTACACTAAACCCCCGTTAAGTTTTCCAGGGCTTGGTAGTGGAGATTAATCGGAACAAAAGCGCTGGATTACCGATGATGGGTAAAAGTTGAAATTTGCATGATTAAAATAATGATCAATATAGTAATGAAAAAATATATGATTGTTGAAGCTGAGTATTTTAGAGTGTTTTAATTCAGGATGCGAGATTAACTTTCCATTCGAAGTTTGAGGTAAAGTTACACTTCTTGCATGGATAAAATCTGCTTGAAGGTGATATTTTGTTTAGAAAGGTTTATTCGGCTTTTATTCCACACTTATATTTTCACATTTATAAATGGTACATTTAAGACATATCTTTAAAGAATAATTTGATGAGTATGTATGAAGTTTTACACTTAAATGATTTTTGATGGGTAGATCACGAACGAGATTATGCTTTGGATGTGTTCACTAAAAATATCGCCATCGCACGTAATACAACTATTGAGTTTGAAGTGATTGTCATGAGTACGATATCAAGGGAGTACAAATAGTCTAGCTAAGCTTTGTTTGTTTCAGGCTCCCATTTCCTTAACTCTGTGTATTGAATATAAAAACGTATTTTGTTTCTTTTTTTCAGGTATTAATCCTAACCCCCTAGGACCTGTGTATTGTGCTACCAAGCAGGCTATCATTGGATTCTCACGTAGTTGGGCTGTAAGTTTACAAATTACATTTGAATATGAAAGTTAAGTTTGTTTTTTTTCAAAAAAATATTTAGATATTCCTTGTTAAGATTTTTTTAATTAGTAAATTTGAGAAAGAAGAGTTTGTCGATTATTTGTTTTTATATTGTATTAAAAAATCCATCCAGACATAGGACTAGTAATTCATAAGAATTTATGACTTTGTCATAAGGAACAGATAGTAGGAACTCATTACGTTTTATATTAGTTATCTCGTTAACGGAAATGCATATGAAACTAAACATTCACTGGACAATATTTAAAATAAATATTCATAAACAAAAGTTTAAAGAGAAGCCGGTTTTCTTTCTGACCAGGTATAATTGAATGTATTCGCAGATAAACCCCGAGTGTTCACAAAATGGCGTGCGTATAAACATACTGTGTCCGGCATTCGCTGATACAGCCCTTGTGTCTAATCTGTTGGAATCGAACACAAGTTCCGGTTCCCAGACTGCTGTGAAAGACTTTGTCAATAAAATTGGAGTTATGACGTAAGTATAGGCAAAATTTAAACCCAACTCGAACCCACGAATTTTTACATCGACTGTTATTTAAGTAAACGTATATGAATTTGTGCAGGATCCTCGCTCACGCTCGGCAGAGACGCAATTTCACACTAAAACTTAAAACTCCATATGTCTCGCAGTGCTTGAAAACAATGTATGATTCGATTCAGTACTTGTGTCATTTGTTGATTATCAATTAGGGAATGAATGAATGAATTGAATGAATAAAGCAATCAATTAATAAATAGTACATAATGATGAACTTTTTTCCAGACCCGAATATGTGGCTGAGGGCTTCATGGACCTTGTGCAAGATGAATCTAAAACAGGGGCTGTCTTGAAAATGTCTAAATCATTTGGCAAAGCATATCATGAATATTGATACCTCGAAGCACGTTTTCTATGCCAAAGACGACCTTATGTGATTTTTGATATGTCTTCTCTTTGTGAAAGATGCAAAATGAATACAAATGAATTATAAGAAAAGTACATAATTTACGTAGGTCGATGTTTGAAATGTCCACATGTATAAAGCGCCAGATATTTGAAGAAACGAAAACAAATTTACAAGCCAAAAACAACTGTACAATTATGATAAGTTAGTTTTTTCAACAATAAATCATCGGCTTATTTTATATATTTTAGTTTTTAGATCTTGAGTCATTGAAATAATTAGTATTTTCATGAAATTTGATTAATAAGAAATTCGCCTTCTCCGTCCATTTAGATAATATTTCTGGCAACCATTGAAATATATTTATACGATGTGCAGGTTGTAATACCCGTTTATTAGATATTTTGACACTTTAAAATTTCGGAATATTTTCATCGATTTACACAATAGTGTATATGATTTCTGCTAGTAATTTCATTTTAGCATGCACTGTCCAATGCAACCGTACGTGCCGGTTAACATAAATAAAATTAATTTTGCGTTTCTTTTTGAATGAGTTTTAAAAGTGTAAGAAAATTAAATCCATTTAGACTTCACTTGACATATAATGTGATTTTTTCCATGACCGATCAACTTTAGGATTTCACGTTTTTATTTCATCTGGATATTTTTTCATCCTTATCAGAAATATTACCAAATTCGAACTTCACTTAAAAACCATATTTATGCATGAGTTTGTAAACCAATTTTTTCAATTGAATTCTTTTTGAAAAATTCACTTGAACTTGAGATAATATGTTGTGTATAAATGTATATACAATTTCATGCATCAGAATCTTAGAGTAGCTTGTGCATGACAGGCAGACAGGAAATAGCTGATATATTAGCCTGTTTGACCTTTTGTATGTAATCATTTCATAATTTAACAATGGTATGTCTTGTCACTAATTTACATGGAGCGGAAATCCGTTGATGACTTTTGTGTTAGTATTTCTGTCAAAGTTTGTCAACTTGAACTACTAGACAGTTTTTATAAAAATTTCATACTATTTGTCTTTTATCAAAATTTCACAACATGGCCAAATTTCTTTTTGATTAAAATAATTGTATCGTTATTTGTTTATCACGGAAGCTATTTTGAACGAAAAAAATCAAAATTTAACGATTTTTCAGAATTGCAAATTACACTTCCTGGCAAAAGAAAAGAACTGTAACGATAAGCCTTCGACGTTATCCTAAAAATGTATCGAATAACGATTTCATTAATTACCATTGCGCTATTTTGTTGACAAGGGCATCGATCAATTATTAGATAAGATGAGAAATTGAGACATAAAATAACTTGAAATAAAATAAATAATGTTCAGGAGTATTAAAATATTTGTAACATTCAAATACGGTTTGTCTGGACTCGTGAAAATAATTCTTAAGCCTGTTAGAACTTTTCTTTCTCATTAAATTCATGTTAATCATTATTTCACGATAAATAAATAATTTACGAACAAAAATCATTTAAAAAATTATTTTTTAGAAGTAAAAATCAAACTTTCATTTGAAATAATTTGTTAACAGAGGCGTCTTTAAAAGAATGAACTTTACATTTGGTTGTTATTTTTTTCTACCATTCAATAATCTACCTCAAATTTTTAAGATAAGGTATTGAACACACACTTACATCAGCTGTGAATGTTTTAAATGTTTTGGTGTATATATAACATTGCATGTTTTGGGGGATATAAGCATGTTAACGATGAAATGAGGTTTTTCGTATTGAACTTTATTTTCACTGCAGTTAAGAAGAAAACCCCTTAAATTCAAGTTAAACATTTGAAAATTAATAAAGTTAATATTTGATGAATGTTTGTAATTTTAACTTGTAATATTCCATGTCATTTATAAGCGTCTGTTCATGGTAGTTATTAGTATTGCTTTTTCATATCTTCATATTTGTTAATTTTCTTTGTTTCCTATACAGCTGTATATACCGAAAGCTTGTTCACTTACTACTGAATCGTAGTACAAATATAATGTAATTTGAGTTTAGTTTGGACGTCAATAAAATAACTTCAGGAAAACTGACAAAGGATCACCCATTGGCCATGTGTTGAATAGCCATTCTTGAACTTATTTAATCAAAATATTGGCATGTTGAAATATATAGAAGGGGTCATGTTTTCGAAATTTCGATTTAATTAAATTTCGAATAAAATGTTCCAAATATTCCTCTCTGAGAATAATTTAAGAACAATCACATTGACTTATTGCGAAGGAACATTTTTTAATGCAGTTGATTACTTTTGAAGGATTTTGTAGAGAAAAATGAAAATTAGTGGTTTGAAATTTTTTACCCTGGTCACTTTAATGACCTGCCAAAACTGGTACGGTTTAATGAGGGGTATGAGAAACATTTGCCTTGAAGAAGAATGGATCTGCACATCTGTATTGAAAATTCAACCTTGTACGTTTCTTTTTCCCAATGCTACGATACTTCAAATGGCATCGTAAATAAAATGATATTTGCACTTGTATACCAAGGTATGTGAACGAACTTTTGGTTTACATCTGTATTCTTTTATGTATATGAATATAAACATACATATTTAATGCATGAAATAAACAATTTTACAATACACACTTTGATTTATATTTATGTCATAACTGATCGGCAAAATATACTCTTTGAAGAAAGTACTGCAACGCTTTCTTGATTTCTGCCCCATTTTCTGTTACCGATGTACGGTACGGGTATTCCAACCAAAATTGTACGCAACCAACGGCCTCTCATACAGCCTCAATGTCTTGTTCCATATGTATTCGAGAGTATACGTTTTGCGGCAGTCGTTCGTGATCACGAGGGGTTAATACTAATTTTTTGTAAACAAGTTAATGATTATGTATAAAGAAGCGAAAGCTAGGCTGAGACTAAATCCTTCACTACTTTAATGATATAATAGTATAAAATGACAGGAATTTAAGTTTGTTTGTTCCTAGTCCACACACAAGCATACTTCCCGAAGGCATTGATAATATTGTGACGTCAAAAAAGCACACGATTGTTAAACATGAACAATATAAGTTACCATGTGTCCACGAGTTTGATATGGAGATATATCATGTGTCCGAGTGAAATATCAAACGAGAACGTATGGAGATATATAATGTGTTCGAGTTAAATATCAAACGAACACATTACTTTCGTTCGTCTGATACCAAATTCCAATTACTCGTTGCATAAAAATGTTATCACATTACCATTCGTTTAGTATTCTCTATTTATCACAGTTTTATGTATGTAGTATAGTACATGTATTTAACATGTGAGATTTCGAACTTCGTTTGTGTGAGCATTTGATTTTGTGGATATGATAGAATTAGTTACTCGCTGACGAGTTTGTGTCGGGAAGCAAGGAGCCATAACATTTGTTCTGTCATGTAATTTATCTTCAAGATAGATAGTAATTGCGGGGTTGTTTATATATAATGAAGTACGATAAAGGCACGTTATTTTAGCATTCTTGTTGTATCACATTCACAAATCTGGGCTTTGCTTAATCATTTAAGTTTCCACATTCATATCTTCTAAAAATGATAATAAAAAACCTAAGCGAATATTTATTTGTTTAAGAAAGTCACGTTACAGTTTACAAAGGTGTAACGCGAATCGCCTAGATAACGTTGAGTGTCACAACCCTTGTACAACATGTACCGCGATCAGGTTGTTTTGTCAGGCTGCTGGTCAATTTGGTCAGCTGCTGGCGTTGGGTTTGGCACCGTTTAGAACTCTGCTGAGAAACAAAATCATATGTAAGCCTATATACTTTGATGAAAAGAAAATTGAAATGAGTGCACTATTTTTGTACATTTTAAGTACAGTTTGTTGAATAATTCTTTAGAAAGAAACATGATGACATTTTTGTAACAAATATTTTATTCATCATTGTATCCCATTACGTACCTGAAAGAGTTCGGTTTGTGCCATGATTGTGCCATGATTGTGCCATGATTACCTGTTCATCTACACCAGCTCTGAAGAGTGTTGTGGTTGCTGTAGCACGTAAAGAATGTTTGGTGTAATGTCCAGTCAGTCCTGCATCCTTGGCCATGTCCGGGATGACCTTCTGCAGCGTGTTATGTCCAACTTTGTCGTTTGGCAGCAGATAGAGCTACATATTTACGTATGCGTACGTGCATGTATGTATGCATGCATGCACACATACATACATACATACATACATACATACATACATACATACATACATACATACATACATACTGTCTTTGAGAAAAATTGTTAGATGTAAAATATTCATCAAAAGTAACTCATATCGCGTATATGAAATGGAAGATATCAGTATGATATCAATATAACACTACATGGTTTACATGTATTATACATTGTCATTTCGTTGTTTTGTTTTATGTTTTATAATACTGTTTACCTCGGTCCGATACTGATAAACATGCTCGGCAGAGCCTCGCATGTTTATCAGTATCGTACCTCGGGAAGAAATTTCCCCTCTGTAATCGGATACAAAGTATCCTCATATAACCTCTATAGTTGTACGTTATTACTTTATTAATGTCTCTATAAACGTTAGTCAACAAAATATCAATTGATATTCTTATTCAAATTATTCACTTTCCAAAATGAAAGGTATTGAATATAAACTTGGCCTTGTTGTGTATGGCAAATAGCGACCAAGCACTCGGCGTTAGCTGTGATATCGCCCTCTCGCTACCGCTCGCGGGCGATATCACAGCTAACGCCTTGCGCTTAGGTCGCTATTTCACCCATATCAAACTCGTGGACACATGGTAACGTATTTATCTCGACGAGGACCCTTATTTTATGCTTTAAATATGGCTTGAAAGATTGGATGGGTCAAAATGGCGGCTGATCTTGTCAATGTTATTCTTTTATCTATGAATTTACAAATATGATTTTTATATCACCGTTTAGAGCACGAAAAGTATAGTCTAGTACCGTGCAGCGGTACTAGACAGGAATTACAGACTAACGAACTTGAATAAATATAACGAATATTGCGGGGCTTTTTAAGTTTTGATTGTTTGGTCACGTGACCTCATATATACGTTCCACCTTGGAAACGTTCGATTTGAAGCGGCGCTAAAATCGCCGTAAATTCCTGACTGTCATGGCGGACCGTCGTGAAAGATGCGATTGAGTTTGAAAGTGTCGGAGCCATAGAACATGCAGGCATCACAACATAATGGTTAGGTTGGTTTGAAAGTTCGATATGAATGAAAAGTCGGCGATGACCTCGACTGCTATGTGTACACAGGGGCGTGTATCGCTTAGAAATAGCTTTAGAAAGACATATATACCCATAGACCCTACCCTACTACTATATAAAAGGATTTTATATAGTAGTAGGGTAGGGTCTATGGGTATATATGTCTTTCTAAAGCTATTTCTAAGCTAGCTTTAGAAAGACATATATACCCATAGACCCTACCCTACTACTATATAAAAGGATTTTATATAGTAGTAGGGTAGGGTCTATGGGTATATATGTCTTTCTAAAGCTATTTCTAAGCGATACTCGCCCCTGTGAAACATTCGATATTCGTAATACGTTGTCGTCTGTCTGTGCATTTGGTTCGTTTCAGTAGTCCGAACGTTTCACTATCCGAACGTTTTTGATGAAAAACGGAAGTGTTCGGATTATCGAGGTCTGACTGTATATACACATAAGAGCAATACACAGACACTGATTCTTTCAGATAGCAAAATTACCCTGGGGTTGTCCGATTGTTGCTTATCTTGACAATCAAATGTCAACAGGTTTTGTTGACAGGAAATATATACATACAGACGTTAAATACCAGACGAAACATAAAGGCACACATAAAGATCGAATTCGATGATGAACTCCAAAAAATGTTTAAAAGAGTTGTCATTAAAATAGGCGTATTTAAATAAAGTCATTTGAAATGAGTAAACATTTTTCATAACGAAACCAGGATCATAAATGTTATGACAAACGGATAAACGCAGATGAAAAATATGTAACTGACTAAGCTAATAGTGAGATGTAATTCTGGACAGGGAAATGCATATCTAAATACAAGTATCTTTCACAGGGAAAATCTGATGAGCTCCCATGTTGAAGGCACTAGTTCACACTAATATTTTGTAAACATGAATAATGCACAAATAATACATATATCTCGATATTTCTAACGAACCCAAATCAGGTAATTTACCATTTCAGTTATTTTGAAAATATGCTCGTTATCAGGATCATAAATGTTTTGACAAACGGATAAACGCAGATGAAAAATATGTAACTGACTAAGCTAATAGTGAGATGTAATTCTGGACAGGGAAATGCCTATCTAAATACAAGTATCTTTCACAGGGAAAATCTGATGAGCTCCCATGTTAAAGGCACTTGTGCACACTAATATGTTGTAAAACATATTATGCGAAAAAAAATACATATATCTCGATATTTCTAACGACCCAAAATCAGGTATTCTACCATTTCAGTTAATTTGAAAATATGCTTCTTATCAGGCTATTCGTTTAATTCTGAAAGACCGGGCTTTAAATATACGCATGAACTACGATACTTATGGCCTTTCTTGTACCAGCCCCATTGACTTGCTAAGATAGGTCTTGCTGCAATTCCCGTACTTTTCTGTGATCACGATAGTCCAATAAGAAATCCTATGAGAAACCTTTCGCCGAAGAGGGCGCTGCACTCAAAAAACGAATTTTGACTGGTTGGCAGCAAGGTTTGAATTAGCCAGTGATGGAGACTAGCGTTTTTTTAAAGCCATGCGGAGGAAGATGATCTTGTTATTGCAAAAAAAGAAATTACCCTATACCTTGAATTATTATTATATATGTGTCACACATTTCCTGTAACGGATTACAGCAGAGATTGTCCGTGCCAATGAGGACATTGAAAGAGGCTGTATTTGATCAATTTTACCAGTATTTTATAACCAAGTTCATGAAGCTTTCCCCTAGGTTTTTGACATCTATGCCCGTTTCAATCTTGTCTGATTCAAATATATTTAATTTCAAGACCATTTAAAGAAATGTACATATATAAGGAAGCAAGCAAGTCGAACCAGGATCAAGGAATCGTTTATATAGTTAACTAAGCATTCACACCTTACAGAATTACAATAACATTCATATTTCAATATACCAATTATGTTTTTTCCCAGATTTTTTTAAATAGTGTAGGTACACGTGAACGGTTTCAAAATTCAGGGACAAAGAATGGTTATAATACCCATAACGCAATCCTGTAGAAAATTAACAGTTTGCCCTGAGAGTGAAATAACAGTACCTACGTGATTCAAAATGACCCATTTTCATTTCGAACGGATTACAGAAACTTCTTACATTGGATCATTCCAACACACAACTTTGTTCAGTTCTTTAAACCTGAAATAATCTCTATGTCAGAGATTTACCATAATAATACATATATAGAGAAGTTTTATATAAATGCATTACATTTGTAGGAGTATAGTCCTACCAGTTTACTGGCACGATATGTGACAAAAGCGGTAGTTATTTAAGATAGTGACCTCCTAACCTTTCACATAGACCAAGTTATAATCGAGTCAATGTATTTTGTTTCCCCACAAACATGGAAGTAGTGTAAATTTCGGTGTACCCGGATGTTGAAGGTCGTACTTATCAATCAATACCGTACTCTCTGTAAACGTAATTTTAGTGATTTAAAACATATATGTTACAATTATATATTTGGAAATTACTGTGTTGATATTTTTGTTACCTAAAATGTGATGACCTATACTTTTGATGACAGATATAGATAATTCGACGGTTGAAATTTGGCTACAGTTAAAACACATATGTTTAAACTAGCTGTAACGATCCGTCCATACATCTAATTACGGGATTTGGGACGTATTATATTACAACTCGTTTTAACTAGATTGCAGTTAAAATTAAAATCCAATCTAGAAATTGTTAGTTTCGGGATTGTAAAATAAATTAAATAATAGAAATCTATGCGCTCAGTTTTGTTGTTACCGTCTCAGAAAATCCAAAAACTGAAGCCTTAATTTAGTATTCTTGACACAACTTAAAACAAACAATCTCTCTCTGATCGAGTAAAAAAAGGATACTCATCAAATGCCTCCAAATGACGTAGGCAAGTATATATATATTAAATGTTTTCAGGTCTGAAAGAACTAGGTTGAGTACAGCGGCATTTGGTAAACCTACTATCTACCTATTTACTACTATGATACTATTTGTCTGTCTATCTGTCTGTCTGTCTGTCTGTCTGTCTGTCTGTCTCTCTCTCTCTCTCTCTCTCTCTCTCTCTCTATCTCTATCTCTCTCTCTCTCTCTCTCTCTCTCTCTCTCTCTCTCTCTCTCTCTCGCTCCTTCAAAATGATTTATTTTGTTATTGTGTTCTTATATATATGTCGTCTGTATGTGCCAGATAGCAGGTATTAAAAGAAGCGTTAGTAAAATCTTTACCAAGGGGCAGACTACTCTAATTATTTGTTTCAAAGACTTGTGAGATCAGATTGACGTGGGTTGAGAGCAGGGGACCAAGTCTTATATTTCCTTAGTTAATGCCAAATTTAACAAAGGTTTGGTACATGTTTGTATATTTTCTCATTCATAACAGACTCATCGAAAGATATTTATTGACTTCAACAGCTGTCAGGTACGTGAGAATCAAGATTCAACATACAAATAAGATTGATTGTTGAATTCTATGATATAGAATACAATATTTAGATGATAATATGTGGCTTTTTTGTTTATTTTAAGTTTATCATGCATTTTTATGATCTGGTTAAATATTTCAAAAGCTATAAGTATTATATCACTGACATAGTTTCAAGTTGAGTGTTTGAGTTGAATAAATGGCTTATTATTTACAATGACTTTGCAAAAATCACTTAACCAAGAATGAAATAATCAAGTTATGATCATGGTATAAGCTAGTTATTTCTATGTAGTTTATATTCTTAGTTGATTGTTTTATTAACTTACATTTATTAAAGAGCCACTCTGTGACTTTCATAACATATTATTTATCATTGATACGAACCTAAATGTCATATGTGATGATATAAAATCAAAACATCTTAAATTTTCATGTCCAAAAGACATATCTATGACAAATACTGGTTTTTCAATGAAATTCTAAAAACAGCCTTATAAATGCACAGAGGTGTAGATATAACGTCCAATATACATTGCTACTAGTTATATAACCTAATTATTATTATATTAACAAACATTGTTAACTCCAAACTGCCCTCGTGGAATTTTAGATAAGTCTCCAAAATTACGTTTGACTATTTGACGCGTGCCACTGTCTGTTTTTTTATCATAATTGCGACGTTCTACCTTCATATTGTCACTGTAGAAAAACCCAATAAGCTTTGAAATGTGTCTTTTTGGTAACAGTCGATACTTCGCCATCAAATGACACCATTGATTAAGTTTGGCATATCTGACTCCAACAACTCACGGAGTGGCTCTTTAAAGCATATAGAATAACCTAGATTTTTAAATTAAAAAATATCTGTTGAAGGTCAAAATAATTTTTTAGAACATGTTTTTTTCGATAATTGGTAATATTATTAGATTGTTAAATGAAAATTTAATTCTTTACTAAATTGATATTGGGAAAAGTAAGGGAAGATGGTAAATGCTGACATAATCTGAATTTTCGTGAAGGAATTTGGCTTGTTTTGTTATGTCATATTAAGTACAAGAAACCTTTTAAATTCATGGCATGAAAACTTACCATTTTTATACCAATAAATTAACAATAAGTTGACTTTTACTAAGATTTATGAACACATGTCCAGGCCTTTGCATTTTTTTGAATATGTTTTTGAAACCTAAGTTACGACTTCCTGCGGAAGTACCAAAAATTATATCAATGTTATTAAAGTATTGTATGCAAAATTAATCTAAAACATCGAAAATACTTAAATATATCCTAAATTGGTTTTGATTTATTCACATTTGAAAGTGAGGGAATGAATCAAAAGTTAAGAAATTTTAATGGTAATCATTTTAATTATTTTGTTAACACTCACAAATTTTGTTTCATATTCAAACTGAGTTTGCAGAAATATATTTCTTGAGTTACCTCTGTCGGTAGAGAATTGCTCATGTGAATTTAACTATCCATTTCACTGGATGAGATGTGCTTGATATCGTGTGCAAATCATAAATTCATATGTTATTGTTCATGAAGGTTAACTGTGTAACATATGTGGAATGAATAAAATAGAAGTCTTTTATTTTGAGAGTAATAAAACTTATGATTATGATTAATGTTATGAAAATGAAATGAACAAACAAACAATTTGGTTTAGGTTTTCATTTGAATTAAATATTTATCATCGATAAAGATAACATGAAGAAATTAGTTAAATATTGGCTTGTAATCAAAGAGAAAATATAATTGGACTTAAAATTCTCAGTTTTATGTCATGATTTCTATAGTTTCTCTGGTCCATTCACATTCAATGAGGGATATTAACAAATCATATTGACAGAAGTATTCATTTCTATTTATTGTTTTTCGTCTATTATTTTATATTCTTATAAAGCATATCAAGAAAAAGGAATAAACGGTTTTATCTTTTCAACAAAAATGATAACATATAATGCTTTCTCAAATTTTTAATAAAATCATGATACATTCTGGCCCAGTTACATATTATTGCTCTCTAATACTAAGTTTCCATCCAACTTCACCATCCTGCTACATCAGCATAATCGATTCCGCTGATTGAGCTCCTTCCATATACCCTGATCTCATTCAAGCCAAAACCCTTGTATCTTTAGCTTTCTAACCAGCCAATGAGACGACTCGCATTCAGTGACAGCGGCACAACCTGGAGGGAAAATCCATTGAGTTTTAGCTAGTAGCTTCTAACTCCTTAATCATCGACATTTCATTGGCTGAAAAAATAACAGGTGAGCATAGCCATGAATATCTAGCTGCGCCAGCTGTGGGATTTGGCCCGAAGAGATCAGGGTATATGGAAGGAGCTCGATCACCCATTCAATTACGCTGATGTAGCAGGATGCAACTTCTCATTCTTCTTATTCACAAACATAATTAGATATTTGGTAACTTTTCCATCTCATTCCAGACAAAATGGCACTAGCGGCTTGCTTGGGAAAAGATTTTGTTGTTGAAGAGAAACGGTTGGTGGAGACATTGGAGAAAGCAAAACACAAAGCTTTATCAACAGGTGAAGAAATGTTTTTAACACAGCCAATATACTAAGCAATAAAAGTGATGTATTACAATAAAGAAAGGATCATTGTGTCAAAATCTTACTTGGTTGCAATTGAAAACTTTTTTCGGTTGTTCATCAATGCATTGATGATATAGCCTTTCAGAATATATGTTAGAAAATATTTTGCTTACAAAGCGATGAACCATGGAAATAATGAAAACAGAATGCAATAGAGGCTGACCACATAAGCATTAATCAATTCGCAATCAGAGAAACATTCGTTTTAATTTCTTTTTAGGTGTCTCGATGAAATCCAACATCAAGTCGGACAAGGATACGATTCTAGTGGAGTTTGCTCCCTTTACTTTGTTCCCGAGTGTGGTTCCACATGAGAGCTTTGAGCAGATTAAGTCATGTATGACTGACTTCAACATTCTGATACACCGTGTTGCTCATGATCACGAATTTCTGGAAACGGCTCTAAAGAAGTAAGTGAGCAATAGCCTGCACAGTTATGTGTCTTCCAATAACATTTATTTGCCCTTAAAATGGTAGAAGATATTTTTTAGGTAAAAAAATGACCTCACGAAAACAAAGTAAATGTTAACAATTGCAGGGCAATTTTTTTAATCAAAGAAGCAGTTCTCAAATAAAGTGAACATGTTGAGTCATGATATGCAAATCCATTTCCCTATCTTAAACGATTAAAGGGTGTTCACACTAAAATGGCTGCAAGCAGTTTGATATACAGCTGTATACTTCATACTATCTTCTACTACTACTACTGATAATTAGATTGAGTAATGGATGTTTGAACCTCTGAAGATAAAGCATTTTGCATAAACTTATTTTTGAGAAAAATTTTAAGAAATAAAATTTCCAAAAAAATGTGCTACTGCCCCTTTTAATATTACTGAAATTTCCTAATTCAGCTCCCATGAAGTAAAATGACCAGTCAGAGACAGCCTGATTAAAACTAGATTGAGTAGCCTAACCATTGGTGTTTCTGCAATGATGTACACTTTGCCCTTATCTATTATAGTTAAATCACAAGGTGGTATCAAGCAATAATTTAGTAAATCATATTCGAATGATATTGATGGATGAGAATTTAATTATTATTATTCCTAGTCCAGGGCAACTGCTAGTGATGTCATATAATTACTGTTTTTGACATCATGAACCATTGATTCCTTACTTCATTCAAAACTCATACTTTTAGTGGAATAAAGGACAAAGCCTCTTTGATTCTTGCTGAAGCAATGCTGACATACTGTTTTTGATGTACTAAGAGTTCCATTGATAATAAGACAACTCTCTTATTACATTTCATCCAAGGCAATCACCTGTTGTTATTCACATAACAAGCGCTGTGAAAGGTATTTAATTAAAATCTAACTGAATTCAGCAGCAACAATTTAATGTACCACTATGTTAATTATTCACCTAATGAGAGGGCATTTAACATTATTAATAATTTTTATTTCAATTTCTCACTTGGTAATATGCTTTTATATCATCAGCGTTGTTGATGCTGACCCATTTACAAGCAAGCTATGGGATATCTATACAACCATGCGGCACATTGATTCCGATCAGGTATTTTATGTTATTTGTTTCCATGGCAACATATTTTAAATTTTTTTTATGTCCAATTGGATTATAATAATTTCATGATAACCATACATTCATCGTCAATTGCAAATTTGAAAATTCAGGTCATGTTTGTCTCCATGGTAATATATTCCTAAAATATTGCCATGAAATTATTTTTCATTTTAAAATACTGAGTTAGTCAGAATAGCGTTCGAACTATCAGTATACATAAATAAGGGCAATGAACTATCTGTTTATCTGTTTGTGAAAGTTTTTTAATGGACCCTCCATTTAAAAAACAAACCAAGAACAATCCCCCCTCCCTACCAAACCTTCTCCAGGACTTGATTCCCCCTACCATTAACCCCAGACAAGAATTTAATTTTTTTTATTAGGTATGGAGCTCTTTACCTATTGTATTGATCTTTGTAAAAAAACTCTTTAGAACATTGAACCCCCTTCAACCCCCCCCACCCCCATAATTTCTCAATGGAAAGATAAGATATGACATTTGCTTTCACATCCTTTAAAACCTTAAGCCTAAGCAAATAATAAATTCATTAAAAATGACCTGCTTAGAATAGTTGACAGCTTTAAAGTAATATGAGTATCTTTATGTTTATCAAAGAATCAGCTTCATAACTTGTTAAAAACTAATTTTACACTTTTGCCTCTTGGTGGGGGATATAGCTGACTCGGTCTGCTTTTTTCTGTTTCTTTTGAATGAAAGACCATTTTGTTTGTTATACTTTTCAGAAACAGAATATTTCCCTCGGGTTACTAAGGAATGATTTCATGCTGGACATGAAAAACCCAACCCGAGCCAACCCCAAACAAATAGAAATCAACACGATAGCCTCGAGTTTTGCGGGCTTGGAGTCATCTCTAATTCATGTTCATAGGTAGGGAAGTCTTCAATTCAAAGTAGCTTTTCCATGAATACTCCATTTTACAGGGACCAAGTCTCAAAAAGGAAGAGCACGGTTACTCATTTAAGTATTTTGGACTATTTGTCTCATCCTGCTAAATCAGCGTATATGAATCCGCTCTCGTTCCTTCCTAATACCCTGATCTCTTTAGGGCTAAATCCCTCGTATAGCTGGCAGCTTGATATTCATTGCTATGCTCAACTGTTATTTTTTCAGCCAATGAAATGTTGTTAATTAAGGAGCTTGAAGCTAATATTTTGAACTTGAGGGATTTTTCTATCCGGCTAGTGCAGCTGTTGCTGAATGCAAGTCGTTGGCTGGTTAGATAGGCTACAAATCATTATCTTTTTCATTTGATTATAAGCTCGATGAGCTATAGAGCCACTAAGGAGAGATTTTTAGCAAGCACTTATTTATATTTGTTTCCTTTCCAGATATTCCTTGGATATGATTGGGAAAAAAGATTATCTTGATCAGGTTGGCAACTAAGATACTTCTCTCATATTTTTTTATCTTATTTTCTTCAATTCGATATTCATTATTATTCAATGTTCCTTTTGTTACATCTGTATCACATTTCTTTTTTTAATGCACAAAATTTTAGGGTTTTCCTGTAGTGCATTTAGGAAAGCACTGTTTGCAAAATAACATTGTATTGTAAAATGTAACTTTACGCACTCACACAGGACTGTGTATGATTACCTCCCTTTGACTGTAGTTTGTAAGCAACTGACATATCCATCGCCTGACGTCGCCTTTCATCTGTCTGTCCATTTAAACAAAGGATTCTTACAAAAAAGATTTTTAAATTTTTTGATAGGGCACATTATTTTTATGATGTTTTTTTTTATTATTCATGCATGAAACAAAACAATCAGCTTAATGTTATTAGGAATATTTTAGTTGATTTTTATTCATTGACATTACAAAGAATAGAACACAATAATTCATTCAAAAAGAAAAACATTGAGACTTGAATCAAAATAGGGAATATTAAGCATAAAAGCACAATAGAAGTTTTCAATGAAAATCCTCTGACTGTCTCTATAAGATGTCTGTAGCTCATTCATCTTAGCTGAAAAAAATCTATTTCCCAAACTCGAATGATTTAAAGGTGTTCATACTAAAATGGCCGAATGCAGATTTTGCTTCACAGATCTTTTTCTATAACTATCTTTAAGAGGTTGGAATACTGAAATGGTTTATCATCTCAAGAGAATATTTTTTGCATACACAAAAAAACAAACTTGCTACCACCCCTTAAAGCAATCAGAATCCTGTCTCTCTCTGCAGGTTCCAGACAATGATCCGGCGCTTGGTTTGGCACGAGGAATGGTAAAGGCTTGGGAGTTGTATGGTAACAACAGGTATTGAAACTTCCTTCATTTATGTTGATAACTTAAGTATTACAGAAATTAAAGCTTTTTAGTCACCCATGTTAAAATTTTTTGACAGCAAATTATGTGCTTGTCAATTACTAAAGGAAAATTAACTTTGTTGAAATGTGATATAATGTTATGTATACTGCCAGACAAGGAATAAAAAAGGTAAAAGAAAAGAGGAGAAAAAAACAAACTTTATATGATGACTCAAGTGACTTCAGAACATATGAGCCCAAATGACCCTTCAATGTAGAACTTGCACCAGTCCAAATCACTGGCTTTTCAAAGCCTTACTGCATGTCAATAACTTCTTTATTCCATCTCTCTAGTCTACTGCGGCTGAACTTGATAGGCTTATCAGGAATTTTAGAAAAGTTGTAAGTTAATTACCACCAAAGAGGACTCCAATTATAAATTTGGGCACTTTGCAACTAAGATTAAATTTGCTCGTAATGGAGATCAATTTTTAAAAGTGAGTCGGGCCTTAAAAGGGAAATTGATATCAGTGTGGTATTACAAGATTTCTTAATGATACTAAGCTGATATTTTGTACACAACAACTTGGATGTGTCATGAGATGGTCCTCACAAAAATATTTTGTTGAAATGTTCTATTTATTTTTCTGTTTTCTTTTCTATTTATCATTCCAGGGCTGTAATTATGTTTATGGTCAGTGAAAATGAAAGAAATGTATTCGACCAGTATGCATTGGAATTTAAAGTGAACTCACTGTGTCGACATGCACGGGTAATTAGACGTACCTTCGCTGACATACACAACACAGGTCGGCTTGACTCAAAGAACAGACTCCAAGTGTAAGTTTTTTTAGTCAGCTATTTTCTATCTCACTGTTGTCTCAATATGTTTTTGAGAAGGGTTGGCATTATTAAAGTAAAGGTTTGAGCTGAACTACTCTAGCATCAGAACATTTTATTGGCCTTGTGTTACTTCTGGCTATTATTTGATTTTTTTTACCTTGTTTATCCTCCATTACTTTGTAAGTTTTCAAATATTGAATATATTAATTTATCATCAAAAAAACTTTTTCCCACAGGAAATATCACTTGAATAAGATTAAGCTTTATCTCCTCGAAGATATTCTTTGGAAAGAAGATTTTGTACAATTCCCAGCAAATATCAATTTCATAACATCACATTGATTTTATGTCAACAATGCTGTGGCTTAAACATGATGATCTAATAATGTTTTGACAGCATACATTTTATATGTAATAGCAGTGTTTTGTTCAGAGATGTAAATTTTTCATTGAAATATGTTGAAAAAGTGTTTCGGATGATATATGGAATCTCTCCCTCATGTTTACTTATGTCAAAACTTGTTGATAAAAGTAAAAATATCCTTTGTGAGCCTCGGATACTTGAAACTTTATTTAATTCTTGTTGATGTAATTGATATTAGGATAGTCAAGACACTGCGACTGGGCTGCGGCTATCTATTTACTTTCATTAAGAAAAACAAGTTTATCTTATCCAAGGAATGCCACTTTGAAATAGTATCTTTCAAAGCTTTCGTATTTAGATCTTCTTCCCAAACAAAAAAAGGAAACATAGATGTGAAAATGTACAGAATAGAAAATTATGTTATATCAAATTTATTGATTTCTGTGAATACACCTCTTATTAAACCCCCTCTCCCATAAAAAAATAAGAATACTTTTGAAAAATGGAAATATTTTAGAATTGAATCATAGTTTAATATGATATTATATTATATAACAATATGTCATGATATTGAATTTTGTATAGACAACTTTTATTTAACCCCCTGTTCCCTTGAAAAAATAGTTTTGATAGATTGAAATATATTAGAATTGAATCATAGTTTAATATGATATTATATTATATAGCAATATGTCATGATATAGAATTTTGTATAGACAACTTTAATTTAACCTCCTGTCCCCTTGAAAAAATAGTTTTGAAAGATTGAAATATATTAGAATTGAATCATAGTTTAATATGATATTATATTATATAACAATATGTCATGATATAGAATTTTGTATAGACAACTTTTATTTAACCCCCTGTCCCCTTGAAAAAATAGTTTTGAAAGATTGAAATATATTAGGATTGAATCATAGTTTAATATGATGTTATATTATATAACAATATGTCATGATATTGAATTTTGTATAGACAACTTTTATTAAACCCCCTGTCCCCTTGAAAAAATAGTTTTGATAGATTGAAATATATTAGAATTGAATCATAGTTTAATATGATATTATATTATATAACAATATGTCATGATATAGAATTTTGTATAGACAACTTTTATTTAACCCCCTGTCCCCTTGAAAAAATAGTTTTGAAAGATTGAAATATATTAGAATTGAATCATAGTTTAATATGATATTATATTATATAACAATATGTCATGATATAGAATTTTGTATAGACAACTTTTATTTAACCCCCTGTTCCCTTGAAAAAATAGATTTGAAAGATTGAAATATATTAGGATTGAATCATAGTTTAATATGATGTTATATTATATAACAATATGTCATGATATTGAATTTTGTATAGACAACTTTTATTAAACCCCCTGTCCCCTTGAAAAAATAGTTTTGATAGATTGAAATATATTAGAATTGAATCATAGTTTAATATGATATTATATTATATAACAATATGTCATGATATAGAATTTTGTATAGACAACTTTTATTTAACCCCCTGTCCCCTTGAAAAAATAGTTTTGAAAGATTGAAATATATTAGAATTGAATCATAGTTTAATATGATATTATATTATATAACAATATGTCATGATATAGAATTTTGTATAGACAACTTTTATTTAACCCCCTGTTCCCTTGAAAAAATAGTTTTGAAAGATTGAAATATATTAGGATTGAATCATAGTTTAATAAGATGTTATATTATATAACAATATGTCATGATATAGAATTTTGTATAGACAACTTTTATTAAACCCCCTGTCCCCTTGAAAAAATAGTTTTGATAGATTGAAATATATTAGGATTGAATCATAGTTTAATATGATATTATATTATATAGCAATATGTCATGATATAGAATTTTGTATAGACAACTTTTATTTAACCCCCTGTTCCCTTGAAAAAATAGTTTTGAAAGATTGAAATATATTAGGATTGAATCATAGTTTAATAAGATGTTATATTATATAACAATATGTCATGATATTGAATTTTGTATAGACAACTTTTATTTAACCCCCTGTTCCCTTGAAAAAATAGTTTTGATAGATTGAAATATATTAGGATTGAATCATAGTTTAATATGATATTATATTATATAGCAATATGTCATGATATAGAATTTTGTATAGACAACTTTTATTTAACCCCCTGTCCCCTTGAAAAAATAGTTTTGAAAGATTGAAATATATTAGAATTGAATCATAGTTTAATATGATATTATATTATATAACAATATGTCATGATATAGAATTTTGTATAGACAACTTTTATTAAACCCCCTGTCCCCTTGAAAAAATAGTTTTGATAGATTGAAATATATTAGGATTGAATCATAGTTTAATATGATATTATATTATATAGCAATATGTCATGATATAGAATTTTGTATAGACAACTTTTATTTAACCCCCTGTTCCCTTGAAAAAATAGTTTTGAAAGATTGAAATATATTAGGATTGAATCATAGTTTAATAAGATGTTATATTATATAACAATATGTCATGATATTGAATTTTGTATAGACAACTTTTATTTAACCCCCTGTTCCCTTGAAAAAATAGATTTGAAAGATTGAAATATATTAGGATTGAATCATAGTTTAATATGATATTATATTATATAACAATATGTCATGATATTGAATTTTGTATAGAAAACTTTTATTTAACGCCCTGTCCCCTTGAAAAAATAGTTTTGAAAGTTTGAAATATATTAGAATTGAATCATAGTTTAATAAGGTTATAATTATATGTTTATCTTCTGCGTTGACAACTATCAATTACTTATGTTTCTCATTCAACAAAGTTTTTATTCATCTTCTTTGCCATCAGTTAAATGTAACTTCTCACTGTTATTTTTGTGCCCAGAGATGGAGAGGAAGTGGCAGTGATATACTTCCGCAGTGGGTATGAAACGGATGCATACCCTTCTCAAAAGGTATGCTGTTGATTAACATTGTTTTGGTAGTTGTTGTTGTGATTGATAATCACATAACGTCTTTCAAATTCGAGTCTTCTACTTAAGCCTTGTTTCATTTACATAGTTTGCATTTCACAGATCTAAAGTGTGAAGGTCTAGAGCCCTTATTTGTTTATCCTACTGATATATATAAATATATATATATATATATATATACCCTGTCTATATGTTCATCTGTCTGTCGTCATATTATTTCATTTCCTAGCAAAACCTTAAACCATTTTTGATTCTTACTGAGACCTTGAATAGGCATGAAATACTTTGGAAATTCAAATTTGATTACTTGGAAACTTTTGGAAAATCCAAATTCCTGATAAAAAAATTCAGTTTTTCTCGCTAGCTCTTATCTTGCATTGTTACATTCTGAGAAAATTTTCTCTTGAAGGAATGGGATACAAGACTGATGATGGAGAAGTCAATGGCTATCAAATGCCCATCAATCCAGTACCAACTGGCTGGAACCAAGAAGATCCAGCAAGAACTGGCTCGACCCGGATCTGTGGAGAGATTTATCTCAGACAAGGCAGCAGTGGACAGAATTCGAGCAACATTTGTCCAGCAGCATAGTGTAGATCTGGTAAGTTTATTTACCTCAAGGGAAAGCTATTCTTACAAACTTAAAGAAAAGAAGTATCAAGATTTAGTAAAGCATCAACACGATGGCCAGTTTAAAGCTCAAAATACCATTCTTTTCTTGTGCATATATCCATAATAGCATGCTCAAACCGCACTAACTTGGAAAATTGATGCAAAACATGTCCACGATATTGAAGGGAATCTTATATCATAATTTTACATTGCAAATATTAAATTTGAGGGTCATCTGTATATGTTATTACCAATTTTATACCATCCTTTAGTTGAACATATTACTGAATATAAAATGGGCAACTTTGATACTGAGATTGAAAACTTTCCGAAAGACAAAAAATGAGCTCACTTTACCTTCATTGGTTCCAGGGTGAAGAAGGAAACAAAGCTGTTGATCTTGCTCTGGCTCATCCTGAGAACTACGTCCTGAAGCCCCAGAGAGAAGGGGGAGGTGGGGTAGTATTTTACGCCAGTAAAGCCATAAATGCTTCTTTCAAAGAAAACATTGTCTAAAATTAAGACAACGAAATAGTTTAATAATTTATCGTTCCATAATCCATAATATTCTTTTCTTTAGTTTTACTGTTACTTCATCCTTAGTTTTCTTATCTAGATCAACGACTTTGTCTTACAGGAAATAATCTCTATGGAAACGACATTCAGAAGTTCTTCGAGGAGAATATCAACTCAAAAGAGCGGAATGCTTATATCCTGATGGAGAGAATCTTCCCCCCTTCCCAGAACAACTTCCTTGTCAAATCTGGTCTACCTACTGTATCTGTAGAGGTTGTCAGTGAACTCGGTGTATACGGTGTATATATTGGGTAGGTGCTGAATATAAAGCTAGAACTTTATAAAGATTTGGTGTCCAGAGAGTTGTATATATTAGCATGTATAACATGACATAGCATTATGATCTTTCTGCATATTTAGCTATTTATGTTTTGTGTTTGTACTATTTAGAGTACACTATTCTTTACTCTTTCTTACCTTTTATACAAAGCCTTCCCATACCATTCATGGAAGTAGCCCTAGACATTCTTAACCTCAACTCCAACCCCAACCCAAGCCTCAACTCCATCCTAAACCCCAACCAAATCTCAAACCTCAACCTCAACATCAACCCCAACATAAACACCATTCAGAACCCAAACCAAAACCCAACACATCCCCAAACGAAAATATGAAACCAAAACCAAAACCAGTGCATCTGAACCAAACCACTATTTTCTAAAGGAGTGAAACGGTAACTTTAAACATGGCTTAACTCAGGCTTCGGCCTAACCAAAACTTTAAACTTAAAGTGACATAGATTATATATCATTGAATTTCATTTGCCTTTGATACAAACTATCATCTGTACTGATTTAAAATTACACACTCAAAGTCATATTCATGCCAAAATGCCCAAAATAGGATATTAATTTGGATTTTGTTTATCATCGGGCAAATGCCATGTACAATGTCAGAAGCAGAATTTCTAAATCCTCATTAATGTAAACTAATTATTTGACCCACCAACCCATAGTTTTCTTTCTGTTTTAGAAGTCCAAAATTACATTTGACTCCTTGGCACATTTAAGTTGCTGAAGATTTTCAGTTTACGATAGAAAAGGATTTTTTAACCTGTTAAATTGTCGCTATACTAAACCAATTAGCAGTATGATGGCAATTTTTGATATAGGACAGTACTGTCAAAGTTTGACATATGTGACCGGAACAACGTAACATCCAAACTTCTCATCCATTAGCCATTTGTGTCTTTCAGATCTTCAGAGAAGGAGTTTATGAACACAGAATGTGGACACATGATGAGGACGAAGACAATTGATACAAACGAGGGAGGAATATGTGCCGGTTACGCGTTCCTCGATTCTCCGTTCTTTGTCAGTGAGGCGCAATTTAAACAACTACAGGATGAGACCCAGAAATCATGATCAAGGATCATTTTCAAACTTTGATAATAAGTCTGACTTTTAATCAGAAAACTTACATACAAAACTAGACAAAAGTGAGGGGGCTGAAATTGAACATTTTAAAGCTCAGTCGGGATGTCTGTGGCTACATAGTCTATATATTCCCCTTTACCCCAATCCTGTTGCTTCGGTTCCAATATCCTGAAGGTGATGGGTACTCTTATCTAGATTCTGAATTCTTTGTCAGTGTGGCACCTTTCAAAGACCTGCAGGATCAAACCCAGAAATCCTTAGCAAGGATCATGTTTCTTCATCTTTTCCTGTGCCTTATAATCAGAAAGTTTACACAAACAGTTCAACTCAGATTGATTCTATGGTAATTTTCTTCCCCTTTATATGGTCAGTTGCATGTTTTTTTAACAATTTATTTCTTCAAATTTTCCAAATGAAATATTAGTTTATTCCTTATGTATTATCTTCAGAGGGTCAAAACATATCTTTATCAAACCCAATCAGCTGAAGTTGTTGAGGAAGTAAATGTGTATCAAGCAGAAACCACTGGCTGCTATTTTGTTGGAACACCTTTTGTTCGTCTGAGGTAAGGAAATGGATTTGCACAGATTAACAGAACGTGAGTGATAAATAAATTGACCCATCTCTCATAATATTCAAAGGACACACCTACAAATTTAATAATCTCTATTTATGGTATGTTTAGTAACAATTCATTGCATTCCTGTTATTTTTATATGCAAGTCTTCAACCTCAAACAAATAATCATGAAAGACCGATGAGCTACAGAGCCAATAGCTTAACTTAGTGTTTTAAAGTTAGTGAGTCCAGGCTAATGAACCTGGAATGTCAGGTTGGTTACTTATTTCATTTTGTTAACACTTCATATTTTGATTGATAAATAATCATTTGTCAATTATTGTTAATAATCTAGTGATATATTGTGCAATATTAGGACTTTCTTCATTTACACTGAAATGTATCCTTAAGGTATAAGATTTCTAGATGTTTTTGTTAAGCTTATTCTTTTGATTTTTTTAATAAAACAGTTCATATGATTCACAGGGTATAGTGTTCATTTATAAATTATCTGTACATATACATCATTTCCTTTGACAATAAAGATGAATTGAAAAATATTTTCTCTGTTTTATACACAGGAAGGTTATCTTCCCATACCTTACTAATACAAGATCAAAGACCTTGATGAGATGCAATTCCTTACTAATACGTTTAAGGGAAGGTTTAAAAAATGCTCCAAGGGATGGACCACGATCACAGCAAGAGTTGATTACTAGATCGATGTAGATAAGTGCAAAGATATATAATGGATACTATCATATGAAGCAGGGGTGAAAATCAATTGTTTCCCTGTCCAGCAGGATTCGAAATGGGACCTCCGAGTTTAGAGTTAGACGCTGTACCGATTCAGCCAAAGGATTATCACTAGCCGAACCCCATCTTGACACATTCACTCCCCTGTATAATGTACCTCATCATTGAGTCAACAATTCGGCAGACATGACCTTCTAAAATTTACATACTTATAGATAGGGTTATGTTAAATAATGGTTTAGTGGCATTGAGGAATAGTCAGGGCACAGAGTGAAGCAGAGTCGGACTCTACCGATTCAGCCAAAGGGATATCAGTCTTGCTGAATCCAGTAGGAACCTTTTGACCTCACGCTGCCACACTTAGCTGCCCAGCTGTATGAGGAAATAGGGGAGAAATGAGTCAGTTGTACACTGTTAACTTTGTTTGTTAGGATTGGCTGCCAATGTCTTGGGAATTAAGATAGCTGGTACAATAAAATATACCATGACATATAAGCTTTCCATTGAAGTGCCATGATTTGTTCCATAATGGAAGGTTATTTAGTTCTTTTTGAGTGGCAGCGCTCTAAGTGTTACAACTGGAGTTTGGTTCAAACTGGTAAATTGGGTAATTATATGCTTATAAACAAATGGTTTTTGAATATTTCAAAAAATATTTTTTCAAAGTTAAGTAGAAATTAATGTGTGACAGTTGATTGAAATAGTCAATCAGCACTTGGGTCGAGATCGGGTGTCTTCTTCAACATCTTCATTCAACTTCTAGGTTAATTGGTTACGGTTTCCTCGGTCCTTGAATGTGGACACAATTTGATGTCAGTTATGAAACCTATCTTTATTGGTCATATGGCAGTTTGCAGTATTAACAAAATCCAGCTGTGTTGACAAGTGTTAGATTCAAGTTAGGGGTGACAATAGATACTGCATTTTGAAATGAACACATTTATATAAAAAGAATTTATCAAAACTACTTCATAAAATGATGAAAAAATCTAAACCAGATTACTAAGTGATCTTCAACCCGACTCCGTCATCCTCAGCTCCCGTCAAATTATGATTTCAGAAACCAGGACCTAGATTTTCTAAATTCTCTTAGTGCCAATTATTAAGCAAGTCGTAAGACCTTACATTAATACTGGTTTACTTCTATCTTAGCACTAAGAGAGCTTCGAAAATCTTGGCCCAGACTTCCGAAACACTGGCGGTAAGAGTTATATGCGATATCTTTCATTCCTAATGCAATAAGACGATGTAATGACATTTAAACCGTGTTCACTTAATAAACCAACGAACAATTTACATTATCTTTACCCTTTTAAAAACAGTAGCAATCAACAATCAAGTAAAGGAAATGCCTAATGTTTGCCAAACGTGTATATAGCGATGGTGTTTTCATCATTCCCATAACGAAAACCTGTTCACATGTGCCACGTTATCACAGCATTATTATCACAATTTTTTAATGATATTTAGTGTTCAAACTGGCAAATCGAACGTTGTTACCTTGTTTTGTACTACATTTTCAATGGTGTCGTCAGATGACGTCATCAAGGTCCAATTCTGTCCGACCGTGGGAGAATCACTAGGGAATTCGAAAGGCTATATTTAGCTAGGTAGACAATAGTGTCTCTTTCCGAAGGTACTCATCAACATATGGTTATTAATGGCAAGTGCGATCAAGTATATTAGGTCTGAAGTCGATATGAACACAGAATGGAAAACATTACTATATCCTTATTTATTCTTTAAATGTAATTACTGCAGTTAATTTCACACCTTTATAGTCTTTCCTAAACAAACATATACGCTACAAATGTGTTCATTAAAAATACGAATATTAATAGGGTGTCAACTGTAAATATGTTATTCCGAATAATCGAAACAATTGCAAATTATCTAAAAACAACCTTCCAAAACCAATTAATTTCATGGTGTTACAATACTTGATTTTACAAAAATTATAATTCAATGGTGACAAACTTGACATCATATTACGATAATACGATATCTTCAGATCAATGCTATTAAGCAATAAAGCGTTGATGCAAAAATACTTACATCCTAACCGGGAATGATGAGGAAATGAATTAATTAATGATTTAATCTAGAATTTAAATTGCGAATGATTATTTTTTAGATATAGAAGATATGTTTGTATGTTCATGCAGATGAAATATTCAGTTATTTGGACTTCACATATGTATTCTCACTCGTTGATAAGCCAATCGGCTGTGAATAAAAACACACGATTTTTAATCGATGGGAGTGATTTATGCATGATTTATGTATGATTTATGCATGGAAAAGTGTAAGAATTAGATGAAACTCATCAACGATCCTTTTAAACCTTTAGTAAATAGATTTTTGGTATTGGTATAAAATGTTATTTTTCTAAAGTTCATGATCATTTGAAAGTCAAAATGTCTCATCTATTCCACCTTTTCTATTTATGTTCGTGTATGCTTTCGAGAAAATATGCTCTGTAAACATTGTCATACTTCCAGCAGTTTCGTAACTACCTTGAAACTTGGTCACTTCATAAGAGAAGCTTAGTATTTTCCCCCCTTTTTATCTAAGCCAAGTGCTAAATAAAAATGTTACCTTCTCCAAATAGGTAAAATCTGCCATTAAGCCAAAGGCCTAAATACGTGAAGCCTTAGTATATTGAATTATCGTTATATTTTATATACAAATTAATATAACTAAACAACATTAAATAAAGACCATGGAAATGTTTTTTCAACTTTATAATTAATATGATATTTAATATTAAGATGAACAACCATATGATTTGGTGTTGTTTTTAGATCAAATTGACCCTGGCCATTATTTCAAATAACAAGAAAGAATTAATAACCTGTTTTTAATAAATCTGTATTGTCTGCAATACAATGTTCATTGATTTTTTTAAATTTTATTACACTCATGGCAGTCACAGAGCAGCGCTAGTTTGAGCGTTGCATTTCCTTTGATTTTATCTGCAGAGCAAGGAAGAAGCAACTCCAATTTTTAACGTCATTTGGTAAACCGAGACCAGGAATGGAACATTCGTCGCATGTTTTCAAGGGTAGGCTACGTTGAAGTTTTATTCTTTGCAGCATGATGACTGAAACTCATTTATATTTTCTGACAAATTATCAATTCATTGATTCCATTCAAATAACTATTTCGTGATCTTAAATAGAAAAGAAGAAAATATATTATTTTAGTTGATGGTAGATATTGATAATCTTAGAATGAAGTGGTTACTTGATCAGAATTATAGCTTGCAGAATATATTAAACAATTAGATATTAATGATAAAGAATGAATATACCAAGACGTATTTGCCCTTTCTGTTTTATACCAAATATCGAAGATGAATTTCACTTTTGTTTAGTGTGCCCGTTTTATCTTGATTTGCGTATCAACCTTCTCCCGAGATATTATCACCCTTTTCCAACTCCTCATAAGTTATCCATGTTATTTTGCTCCGCTTCTCGTAATTTTTGTGTAAATATGAAATATGTATTTCTGGCTGCAAAGAAATGTAACTCCTTTTTCAAAGGGGTTCGTGTTATATAGAATTTTGACAGTTTTCAATATAACACATTGCAAATGTAAAATTCAGCGCCCGTGTAACGTTTTTGTATGTTTTCATGCCCTGTATATGTATGATGGGCCGGTGGCCCCTAAACATTGAATTAAAACATTTATTAAACAATCAAATGAAGTTTACCAAAAATAGTTAGTTACATCGTACGTTTCATACACTTTTTCTGTACATTCTTGTTTCTTCTTCATATACTCTTCAGAAAAGCTACTAAAACATATTAACCTAAAGATATATAAATGTATTGATGTAACAATACATAGCTTTTTTATATATATAACAACCCCACAACAAGCATTAGAACAAGCTTCAGTACAGGTACAAATATGTTAACTCTTCTTTGACATTTTGTTAATAAATATATATATATATAAGATATAAAGGCCATTGTCCTAATGTATAAAAATTACAATTTGAGCTGAAAATGCATGACTGTATTATTAAAAAATGACAAACTCAATTGACAAATCGCTTGTCCTTAAAGTGTTCAAGTAATATTTTTGGAATCTTTCTATTTATTTCAGACAAGATGGCAGTAGTGACATGCTTGGGGAAGGACTTCGTTGTTGATAAGAAATGGATAGAAGAGACAGTTGAAAAAGCAAAACACAAAGCTTTATCATCAGGTAGAGAATAAGTTTTTAGAAATAGCATAGCTCGGTTCAACTTTAGAGTTAGTTTCCACCTTAATGACTATGAAATGTTATGAGTCATAATTATGTTGTGGCTGTTAAAGAGCCACTCCGCGATTTTCATAACTTAGTATTGACCTTTGGTACGAACCTAAATGTCATATGTGGTTATATAAAATCAAAACATCTTAACTTTTCATGTCAAAAGACATATATAAAACAAATACTGGTTTTCCATGAAAATCTAAAAACAGCCTTGTAAATGCACAGAGGTGTTGATATCACGTCCAATATACATGGATACTATTTATATAACCTAACAAACGCTATCAACTCCTAACTGCAATCATGGTTGTTTTAGAAAAGTCTCCAAAATTACGTGTGCCTATTTGACGCGCACCACTGTCCAGTTTTCGATCATTTTTTGTGACATTCTACCTTCATATTGTCACTGTAAAAAAACAACAATGTTAAAATGTTTCTTTTTGGTAACAGTCGATATTTCGCAATCAAATGACACCATTGATTAAGTTTGGCATATATGACTCCAACAACTCACGGAGTGGCTGTTAAACTACAAATGAGATACTAAAGATTTTCATCACCATGCAGTCACATATATGTTGTTCATCTAAGTTCCCCATACAAGCTTGCAGCTGACGTAGTTTGATCTCATGTACTGATGGTTGGCCTGAATCTCTGCTTACAATTATTGTTCTTCATTTCTTTATGTTCTCATGCAGTTACGCATGTACTTATACTATTTGAAAAGTACAAGCCTAAATCTGACCTAGTTTGACATCTTGTAATATTTGTTGGTCTTTGCCCTCCTTACAAAGTTATTCACTTACTCCATAACTGTTATGTCCATGTACTTGTGGAATGTCTCCAGGTTAGAATGGTTAAAAGCAAATCAGTTACTTAAGAGGGACGCATAAGGTCATCACTTGATACCTGTTTGTTGGTTGTTAATTAGAACCAAAGGTAGCATTTAATGATTTTTATGAATATACCTTTCCCTTCTTTTCTACACGGGGGTGATAAATGTTTTAAAAGTAGAGCATAAATTAAAGCCTATAAACAATTAGGAAAAACCGAACTATATATACACTGTACGTATTTCTTGATTCTTCCTTACGACAAAAGATTTTATATAATGACATTTCTTTTCCATAGGGATAACTTACCCTTCTTTTCTGACATATACTTCAGAAAGTAGAGCATAAAGTCTATAACGATTATGAACACCGACTCTGAATACGTATTTCTTGATTCCCCCTTATCATGACATTTCAATAGAGAAACCTTTCCCTTCTTTCTACATGGGGAGTACAGATACTTTTAGAAGAAAGGCACATATGCAATAACGATTATGAAAAGACTTTCCTTTTATTTCGTTTTTAGGTATCTCGATGAAATCAAGCATCAAGTCGGACAAGGACAGACTCCTAATTGAGTTTGCTCCGTTTACTTTGTTCCCGAGCGTGGTTCCACGTGAGAGTTTTCAGCAGATTAAGTCATGCATGACTGACTTCAACATTCTGATACACCGTGTTGCTCATGATCACGAATTTCTGGAATCGGCTCTAAAGAAGTAAGTGACCAATCAGAGGCGGGCTATGCTGTATAATGGTACAGAGCGTCCTGACCCGAATCCGAAAAACTGTCCGAAGCTCCAATAATACTTTAAAAAAACGAATGCCTGTCAGTTATATTTCAATCTGATAATTGATAAATAGAATATCTTTTGAGTAGTTGTTTTCTAAATTGATTTAATAAGCCATATGGCTTTTGTACATGTCCTTTACGAAAATATTTTGAGTGATTATTTCAGGTATGTTCTGTTTCACTAATTTTATGCTAAAAATAACATTTAAGATTATAGTAAATGTAAGTGAGATAAATTCCGTACAGCAATATTCCTGAAAATCCATCCTCTACAAAGTTAAAAAAGAGTTTTTATTATCATTTCTATACACCAAAATAAAGGAAGATGATACAGCGGCCTGTTGCGGGAGAGTGAATGAAACTATTTTTCGGCAATAAAAAATTCTCGTTTTTACTTTTTTCCGCTATCAATGGTCATATGAATCATATCTAATATCATGTATTGGAGGACTTCCATACAAATCAGTGATACTTCACCGTCCCTTTAATCAGATGGTTTAGAAAATTAATAAAAAGTAATATGGAAGATCTGAATTAAGAAGATGCAAATTATGCTTCTAAGAATTTTAGAATTTAGGATTGATTTGTTATCATGCATATGGCATGATGATTAATAACTTTTGTATTTTTTTCTGTTTCATTTTGAATTATATTTCATTGACATTTTTCAAATATTAATGGAAAATTATAATATTGTATTTTCCATTTCATCAGTGTTATTGATGTCGACTCATTTACAAGAAAGCTATGGGATATCTACACAACAATGCAAACCATTGATTCAAATCAGGTATGTCCATTTTTCCATGGTCAGATATTATTTCATTTTCATTTTATATATTTTACATCTCATATCATATTGACTCTTTGAAACACTAACCATTAAGATACTTCAATATTCAGATAAAGTGTGCTACTTGTCTCCATGGTAACAGGTTTGTAATATACTTTCAAGAAGGACAGATTTGTGTTCACAGAGCTACAGGTAGCTGAGTCAGCACGCGTTCATAACATAGACATGTAGGATTAATAAGATTAAAGATTAATAGATTAAGTCCTTTATCCCCCACAATAACGAAGTTGTAGTTGAACAGGATCATTGAATTCTATCTAGCATCATCAGCACCTGCTGTCGTCAACGGTTCTTCCCAATAAAAAACTTTATCGTTTATCTTGCTTCATAAAAGATTCGTCTCGTTTGCAGAAGCAGAATATTTCCCTTGGTCTGTTCAGGAATGATTTTATGCTGGAAATGAAAGATTCGACTCGAGCCCATCCAAAGCAAATAGAGATCAACACCATAGCTGCTGGATCAGCGAGCGCTGCAGCATATCTACCTTCTCTACACAGGTACTCACATGTTACGAGCAATTTAAAGGGACAGTAGCACGATTTTAAAAACATTTGTTTCATTAAATTTCTGCCAATAAACACTAGCTTATACCAAATGTAGCATCACAAGAGGGATCTATATCTCTAATCAACTCGTTCGTAGAAAAAATTGTCAAACATCAAGAAAAATCCACAGGCGGTCATTTTTATCTGAACACCCTTTAATCATTTGATGTAGGGAAATGGATAAACATAATTAAGTGAACATGGTACCTTTGTTTAAGAATTGCTTCCTTTGATTAAAAACATTGCCATGCAATTGGACACATTCATTTTCGTTTTGATCAAATTAATTATCTAACAAATTTTTAGAAAATACTTTCTAACAAAATAACTGTTAGAGTATTAATAGTGAAATAACGCATGGTAAACTGTCCCCTTAAAAGGATATTGGACTAAAAAAAACCCGCTTCTTTCAGTGGTTTGTCAAATTGATTTTAAATTATTTTCTGTGTTCTGTTACATTTGAAATGTTATATGCACTTATATTATCAACTTTCAGATAACCCACACAAGCATGTATGAACGTGATTCAATAATATGATTGAAAATGACTAATAAAGTACATTTTACTTTTTACCACATAGTGAACATATCTCCTTCCATATTGATCATATATGCACATTAGAAATTATCTCCTCACACGCAAAGCTTTAGTGTACGACAATAACTATACACAGGTATTCTACTCCTTTGTGACTCTTATTTTGCAGTTTATCATGATATATTTGCCCAGGTGAGATAAGTATGTGTAAGGTCTTTAAATGAATGTATTAGTGTGAATGAAAAACCCCTTTGTAATATTTGATCATTTATTTCATGTTGAAGAGTGTTAAAAAGTTTTATTCTTCCTACTGCAAAAATATTTAGATGAAAAAGGCATTTGTTCCCAGTCCTCATCTTTTCATCCATTTAATGTTGCGTTTGTATTCATTTGGACCTCTTGTCCCTGAAACAAGAATCTTGGTCAAAGGTTGTTTGCCAATTGGGAGTATTTGATTTGTTGACTGTTGATTTGTTCCTTTCTGACAAATATTTATTGGCATCAAGTGTCAAGACTATTACACTTCTTTTTAAGAAGTGAGACGTGCATTTTGCTAGAAGGATTCCTTTTAGAGATTTGAAAACCTTTGCCAATTGTCAGTAAAAACTGTTGATTGTTCCTTTCTGACAATATCTCTTGGCCAAAAGTGTCAAGACAATAACACTTTTAAGAAGTGTAACGTGCGTTTTGCTAGAATAATTCCTTTTAGAGATTTGAAAATTGATGCCCTAGACAAGATTATATGAATTTATACCTTACAATCTGTATTTTCGGCAACCACGTTAATGTTTCTTTTCTGTCGCAGATATTCTTTGGATATGATTGGGAAAAAGTACTCTCCTGATCAGGTGAGAAAGTGTTGCAAATAGACCCTTTTTCATTCAATTGAAATCATTGAAATCAGCTCGAAACTTGTCCCTTGTACCCAAGAAACGCAGCGAGGTACGAGGGACAAGTTTCGATCTGATTTCAATGAGATTGACACGACAAGGTAAGAAGGACAAGTTTCGATCTGATTTCAATGATATTGTATTTAATTCAAATCGCCTATCTATGAAGGCTTATTTCAAATCAACTAACGTTTATCTCATCGATTTCTACATCTAGATCTAGACACGATAATCCAGGTTACTTTGTAAGATTTTAATAAGTGAACTCCGTTAATGGTGAATATGGATTTGGGTAAGATGTGAACAAAACTTTACATTATTTTCACATGTTTATTAATTATATTTCGGTTTATCGGTTTAACTCATGAATAAAAATATAAAATTGAAATATTTGTTAATGATCAAGTATTATTCTATATAAGCAAAATGGGGCTCTAAAAGAACCGTTTCTCCCCTGCAGATTCCTGACAATGATCCGGCCATGGACTTAGCTCGTGGATTGGTTAAAGCTTGGGAGATATATTGTGACAACAGGTAAAATACAAATCACGTATCCATGTTGATGATTCGATTATTTGAATGTGCATGTCTTTAAGTTTATCTCGTTGATATCCACATAATGATGTCGATATGTAAAACATAACCCGTGGCATATACATGTGAAGCATACGTTTCTACTGATAACATCAAGAACCTAGCATAACATAGCATAACACTGTAAATTCACATTTTTCTTGAATATATGAAAAAAGTAAGAAAGCTTTTTATTCCATTCAAACTTTCACAAAACTTGTGACTTCAAGTTCATGCCCGTTAAGACAAGGTTGTATTTCACACATGCTTGTGTTTCTATTATTATTTATCATTCCAGAGCTGTTGTCATGTTGGTGGTCAGTGAAAGTGAAAGAAATGTTATTGACCAATATTTTATGGAGTTTAAAGTTCACTCTCTGCGTCAAGACGTGAGGATTATAAGACGCACCTTCCTTGATATACATAAAACCGGTCATCTTGACTTGAAAAAAAGACTCCATGTGTACGTTTTTGAAACAAGTTTTTTCTGTTGCTATATCCGCATTTAAGGCCACATTGGCTTATGGCGTAGGAAAATGTCTCGCTGTCATTATTCCATAATTCTGTTTGCACTTCTCTTCTTGAAGTTTTGAATAACCACAAAGGTTAAATTCTTGGGAAGGTATTTCGTTGCATATCGGGGACGAATTTATCTACTTTGCGTCAATTCGGTTGAACTTTATCCATCACTCTCTGATTATGAATCTTTATTCTACGATAAACTGTTATTTATAATATTGCTGATTTATCATTTCACCAAAATCAATCTGATACCGTTTAAGCTGCTCTCTGTAAACCCTATATCCATATTCGTGTCCAGAGATGGTGAGGAGGTGGCAGTGATATACTTTCGCAGTGGGTATGGACCGGATGCTTACCCTTCTCAAAAGGTAAACTGATTGTTAACGTTATTTGTTTTTCTCATTGAAGTAATTTTTCCAGAAATGTCTGACTATTACCTACATCAAAATCTTTCCTTTACTGAATTGGATACAAAACTCTAGTTGGAGAAATCTATGGCTAAAAATGCCTTCTTTATCTTTAAAATAGTGCCGTGTACTTTTCTGATTCGATTGAAATACATATGTAGATTGTGTGGCTGATGTGACATTTGGAAGAACAAATCAAGGAGATATAGTTATCAAATGAAGAATCAAGTCTATTATCACACGAACTTTTCAAAGTATTTTTTCACAAAGTCGAAATGACATCAGTAGGATCTCATAGTCAATTGTTACATTTCTAAGTCCCTGCAGTGTCCAATGTTATCGAAATTCCAAGATTGCTGTTTCGGAAAAATTCAGGAAATTCCAAGGGTTCGATCAGAGTAGGAAAGCGCACATTTTCTTATGCACTATAACATAATGGAGCTTTCTCTTTGAGGAGTGGGATACAAGACTGATGATGGAGAAGTCAATGGCTATCAAATGCCCATCAATCCAGTACCATCTTGTTGGAACCAAGAAGATCCAGCAAGAACTGGCTCGACCCGGATCTGTGGAGCGTTTCATCTTGGATAAATCAGCAGTGGAGAGAATTCGAGCCACATTTGTTAAGCAACATAGTGTAGATTTGGTTAGTGCCCTGAAAGCAAAACTATCTAGAGTATGGTGACTAAGAGAGAAAAAGGGAAGAGGTATAGAGTTTCCATGCTGGCGTACAAAATGGCGGAAGTTGCTTAATTTATGTACACGTGTGCCTTTAAATTTGAAAACATAAGCGCTACTTGTGCACAATATAAAAGGGACTTTTCTTTCATGGTTTTGTTTTAAAATTGTGGAATACATAGAGGGAAACAAATACATTCATGTTATTCTTATATGATATTAATCATTTCATTTCGAAATCCAGTTGAGGTTAATTAATGTAAAGAACTTAAACCAAAATACTGCACTGACGAATATTTTTTGGAAATTATACTTTTTCTAATTTTTCCAAATATATATTGGTTTATGTCAAATGTAAAATCTTCAGAAAGTCAAAGATCTTATTACTCAATCGAAAAGTCCGTAAACGTAAGCGTAGAAGATATGGACAAGTTTAAAGCAAAAACGGGATGGGTTCATTTTAGTTTGAACACCTTTTTTATCATTTAGAGTATGGAAATAGATTCGGGTACCTTAATCGAAGTTGGATCGTTCGTTTAAAGACTCTTAACATTTATTGATTCAAAGAGATTTATTTGTAAATGGTAACATTTGTTCTCCTAATCGTAAGACAATTTTATCTCTCTTAAAAAAGCGTGTTACAGTGTCTTTAAACACAAATTAAATGGAGAATCTTACCCTCGTGTCTTCTGATATCATACATATCAACACGAGTTGATAAAATTTTTTTTACTATTTTTCAACATGTGTTGATATATGTAGAAGACACGAGGGTAAGATTCTCTATTTATCTTTGTGTTTAAAGACACTGTAACAAAATAAACAATCATCCAAAATCATTTTTCATTTCGATTCGTACTCTCAGTATGGTGATGTCATAGCATTGTGACGTCGTCATGTTTATGACGTCATACCATTGTGATGTTATTACTTGATGATGAAAAACAATTGTGGTCTTCCACAAGCGATATCTCCTGTGGAACAGTTTTGGATGATAAGCACATATTGATGTTTGAACGTATGTATTGGTTCCAGGGTGAAGAAGGAAACAAAGCTGTTGATCTTGCTCTGGCTCATCCTGAGAACTACGTCCTGAAGCCTCAAAGAGAAGGGGGAGGTGAGATCGTCATAAGCTGTTCTCCTTACATCATCAGACCAGAAGGATAATGGCGGGGCTCCGAAATCTGGGGTCCCTCCATCATTTTTGACTTTCCGTCTACTCATTACTAACTGCTAAGAACCCAATTTGAATATTTCGAATGAACGTTGCAACCAGGGGTCACAATGTTCACCTTTGATCTTAACATGTAATCCCTTTTAAGATGGATGTGATAGGTAAAGTATATCACAATCTCTGAAAGGCGTCTTCTCTGATATCAGCGTGAAGTAGAATTTTGGAGAAGGAATGTAAAGGGACCACTTTGGGGGATGGGAGGGTGAATAGGACATATTGTTTATCAAGGCATGAGATCAAATTTGATAGATTTTGTGGCGTAGAGTAAAAATATAAGATTTACCTTGAAAAGGTTTACGCTTTTCTTCACCTTACAAATAAGCACAATAATACTGAGATTTTGGCAAAATAGTCACCCCTTTCATCAAATGCTTTACAAATATGCAATGCAAAATATAAACTGAATCATCTTGATTTGATAATAATAAATGAATAAATAATTCATAAATAAATTTACCTAAATTCATGTGTAATTTTCAAAAAGAGATAGAAATGTATCAGAATTATCGCAAGATTTATTTTAATTCTTGTGAGAAATTCATAGTATAAGGTTTGGTAGGAAGCTATATAATTGATTCAAACTACAAGTTTAAAAGACATTTTTCACCTACAGGAAACAATATCTATGGCAAAGACATTCAGAAATTCTTCGAGGAACACATCAACTCGCCAGAGCGCAATGCTTATATACTGATGGAGAGAATCTTTCCCCCTTCCCGGAACAACTTACTGGTCAAATCTGGTGGTCCTGCTGAAACTGTGGAAGTTGTTAGTGAGATATCAGTTTTCGGTGTATATCTTGGGTAAGTGCTTCGATCAGGGCTATATTCGAACAAAGATGAAGAATCCAGATGCAATCCATTGTAAGTGAATATCTCTAGTAACAATTCTACAGATGCAACCCATTGTAGGTGAGTAAATCTAGTAATAGCACCACAGATGCAATCCATTGTAAGTGAGTATATCTAGTATTAGTACCACAGATGCAATCCATTGTAAGTTAGTATATCTAGTAATAGTACCACAGATGTCATCCATTGTAAGTGAGTATATCTAGTAATACATGTAGTACCACAGATGCGATCCATTGTAAGTGAGTATATCTAGTAATAGTACCCAACACAACACAATTGGTCGTCCTAAACTCTAACTTAAACCAAAACCTAGAAGCAAGACCCTCACCGTTTATTCGTATAAACGGTGACCATTTACAGAAAATCTATTCCTTCTCTTACCTCAACCTGATCCTATCTCTGAAACTAGCCCTGGTCCTAACCTTAACCTCGACTTTAACTCTGACCCCATCGACAGATGGAATCCCAGCCCCAACATAGATCTAGTCTTCAATTGGCCATAACCTATTCTATCCCAGCCCCATCCAAACCAACCAAACTGTAACTCTAGATTGAACATCTTCTCGTTTTGTCCAGAAGCCATTTATGTCTTTCAGATCTCCAGAAAAAGAGTTTATGAACACAGAATGTGGACACCTGATGAGGACGAAGACAATAGATACAAACGAGGGAGGAATAGGTGGTGGATACTCTCACCTCGATTCTCCATTCTTTGTCAGTGAGGCACAATTCACAGACCTACAGCATCAGAGCCAAAAACCATGATCAATGATCAGCTTCAAACTTTGATGATAAGTTTGATTATGACACATGGCTACTAATCAGAAAGCTTATATAAGTGACGGTCACCAAGTGTGGTTGCATTTTGGTTGCATGTGGTTTGCATCTCCATTCTCCGCTCTGTGTCAGTGAGGCACAATCTGATGACTTTCCATAACGAAAGCATGTGGCTACATATTGTTACTCTTTTATAGTCTAGGAATTGCAGCTTCATTTTCCAATATAGAGATTTTTAATTTGTTTTTCAGAAATTAGTTTGCAAGGAATAACCTCATTTTAAAATGTTATGATTATATTGATTTGCACACTATTGAAACACTATGAAGTTCCCATATTTATTCACGAAAAAGAGTCTTTGCTATGTTAGTTCGTCAGATCTTGTTGCTTCGTGCACAAGATTAATACTATGATACTATTGGGGTGTTTACGTCATATTACAAATCAAAGTTGTTTCAAGTTTACATACAAATGTAATAATCTTGTTTTTACTGTTATTACTATATGTATATTCTGTGATATTATTAGTCATAAGCATTATTACAACTTTATTATTATTACTTCTACTACTATTCCTACTACTACTACTACTACTACTACTACTACTACTACTACTACTACTACTACTACCACTACTGTTACTACTACTACTCCTACTACTACTGCTGCTACTACTACTACTACTACTGCTGCTGCCTCTGCTACTACTACTACTACTACAAGTTTATTGTGATCTGTCATGCAATAATAAAATGTTCCTATGTAACCAGAAAGGGAAGTAATAAGGTATCTCATACAAAGCTTTTTGTATATGTTTTATTAAACATATGTTCATTGTGTTACTTTCTTAATTGATAATATTTCCTTCGTTACAAGATATACACAGTTTATTGTAAACTGATCTGTATATCTTCATGTTTCTATAGTAATATAGGAGCATTGAAAAAAGTGTTTCAGACATTTTATATATTTCTCCAACTTTTGTCCCAACGAGGCTATGGAAAATACCTTTGATGATTGACTAAATGAAGAAATGTTGTACCAAGTTACTGGTTTATGTTAAGGTTTTTGAACCGCTTATCAAGTAATTTTGCGGGTTGAAACACCAGAAACACCTACACATTCTGATACATACACACTTGTAACATGTGTAACTGTTCGTATTTTGTGCAGTGAATTCATGTCCTGTGCAAAGTGCCCATATATGTTTAATTAAACAATGTGCAAGTAAACATGGGAATTATTACGGATTACCACGTCAGCGTTGATATACGGACGTGTGTTTGACTGAACAACACTATAACCGAGTTGATCAATCAGATTTTTAGATTAGACTATAAAAACCAGAACAATGAAAATCTGTTTTGTTTTTCGGTATATGAAATTATTCTCAAATTCATTCCTTTATGCTCACCAACGACAGGTCCTTTTTCATGAATCGTTTCATCGAAAACGTCATATTGACAAAAAATGCTTACAGCAGGTACAATAGTCAGTTTAAAGGTATGAGGTCCATGAAGCGTCCAATCTTATGGATAATCAAAGTTTACTGTTTTGTAAACTTCAGGAAATGCAAGTGTAAGACCAGAGTATAGAAGACTTGCATATCACGCCTTTTATATAATATAATATAATATAATATAATATAATATAATATAATATAATATAATATAATATAATATAATATAATATAATATAATATAATATAATATAATATATTATATAATATAATATAATATAATATAATATAATATAATATTTATAAAACATTCTCCTCGGTGATACGAGAATGACGATGGAGAAGTCAATAGTTATCAAATGTCCATCATTCCAGTATCATCTGGTTGGAACAACATTGCTTGACACTCACCATTAAAAGGATACATCATCGCTAAACCGGTACTGCATAGCGGCTGCCGGGTGCCAAGGGGCACAAAGCTTTCTGATTTTACCACGTTATGAGGACAAAATATAGTAATGTAAAACTATGTATAAAGCAATATAATATGACCATGCTATAAATTGCAATATTGTATGCCTTATATGGCTGACATATTGAATCTGACTGCTCGCAACCTTCACTGTAAATCATAACGGAAACAATATTTCACATTTTCATATCAATAAGCGCTGTATCCAAAACAAGTGCATATTTTCAATCCTGTGCATTGCAATTAAAAAAATAATAAATCATTCAAAAAAAGTATATGCTTTGTTTTATTCCATTTTTTCCTGCAAACATATGAAAGTACAGATGAAATCAAAATCATGAATACACAAAATTATAGCATCATTTGATACGTTTATCACAACCTACTTTTTCAACACTCAGTAACAAATGAAAATAATCTGACCTTCCCTTGTATAAACTAGTTTCAGGAATATCTTGTAGGACAGTTCTATATTTAACGTTTGATTAACCTTACAAACTTCTTATGAAAAACAAGTAAATGCTTAAAGTGCAATGTAAAAATGAACATACCAGAAGAACAATAATTGTGATGGTGTGATATTTTGAATTTCCGCTAATTGAAACCTACGAAAAAGGGTACCCAGTTATTTTCCCTTTCTGGGATCTACAACTGAAGACATTAGAACAGAAGCTGAGCTATTTTGCACGACGATTTCATTAAAATGACATATTGCTTAACAAACATTTCTTAACATTGAACTACAGGGTCACATGTAGTGCCCATCTCATCACAGCCAATTAGCAACGAAGCCTTTAAATCGTCGGCAAGATTTTACATTATATATATTTGAAAAAATGAAATACTTCAGACGACACTTGCTGTAGATATCATTTTAATGATGACTGGATGCGTCGCATTTCGACTTGTTTACAAGTCTTTTCAACAGAATATATATAAAAATATATATATATATATATATATATATATATATATATATATATATATATATATATATATATATATATGTGAATAGCATAGAAATAAACCTGTGAAGCAGTAATTAGACCATAACGTGTAAGTTGAATGAGATTGTTTGGACAAATGGATAATCATTCAATCAAAACAATTGCGGGCCTCTTGGACAGACATTTAGCAAAACTGATGTTTGAAAGACTTTAATGTGAGGTAAGGAAACTTTGGCAATCATGATAATGAAAGACATGTAAATGCAAAAGGTAGATACATACAAATATAAGGAGTCCAGATACACAAGTAGCGACTTCTTTCTAAAACACTGGGCAACATGAACGATGCTGGAATGTAGTTGTATTGCCATAAATGATTTTACAGGAACATAACTCTAACTATACTGAAATGATTTGTTAACACACATAAAGTATGTCTTTTGGCATGAATATGACAACAGATATCTCACTATACTGAAATGATTTGTTAACACATAAAGTATGTCTTTTGGCATGAAAATGACAACAGATATCTAACTATACTGAAATGATTTGTTAACACATAAAGTATGTCTTTTGGCATAAATTTGACATCAGATATCAGATGAGTTTTGACTTCGAAGCATATCTTACTCATACCACTGATTACATAAAATCGTCTTTTTTCCCTTAATCTGCTCTGGAATTTATAATTGTACACTGCCACGGTAAATGAAAAACAGGAATACAAGGAACAAACATGTTTAACTTGGCTTATACATGGCTCTGATCAACCCTGTATAAGTCGCTGTACATTGATAGGAGTCGTATTGGTTTCTTGTACCAAGGCCAACAAAACGTCACCGGGCAAGAAGCTTATAAATGTTCTCATTAATTAGATTATATATTGCTTGGCACAAATATTCGCCCCATAAATGTGTTTAGAAAAAATAATTATATATGGAAGCTATATCATATGACAAAATATTCTGGAATATACAGTTTCGTTTAGACCATTCACACATATTTACATAGTTTCTCTTTCACTCACAATGCCACTTCACATAAGCTTTCATATATGGAACCAGTTCTTGACATGTTTTGTCACATTCACACATGAAAAAAATTCATTCAAAGGTTGATATAGATCATGAGTTCCCAATAATGTTCTTTTTCAATGTTACAAAGCGGTCGTTTTTTCCAAATACATTCCCTTCTATAGTAGAATTAAAAATTATCCACCATGCCCTTTTTAGATGCTAAAGGAATCTGGTGTAAATACATATGAACAATTTGGATTACAGCTGTATACAACAAGTGACAAGTCACTCGAAAGAAGAACTGATGGCGGGTAATAGTCATGCAAAGTTTTAGAAAAAAATTAATGAGCGGGTTTGAGTTCTGCTCTGGACACAAAAGGATTACGGATAGACGGAAGTACAGAGAGGTACATGACTATGTCCGACGGTTTCACATACGAATTTGATAACGAGTTTCAAATGCAAGAGGTACATATTCAAAGGGAAGAGAAGCCACAAAGTTCATTCTCATATCTAACAGAACAACACTCTTCAACGTTTGGGTAACTTGGATTTGGCATCTGCCTATGACTCCAGAATCGTCGCTCGGAGAGTTAGGAGGGGATCGGGGAACATGGTGATGCATTTCTTCTTTCTGTAGGTCTTATTTGCTCCCAATTGAAAGTCCAGATCTCTAAACAACAAAGCCAGGGTCATCTTCATCTCAATGAGTGAGAACTTATATCCCAGACACATCTTGGATCCTGCACCAAACGGCAACCATGCATGATTGGTTGCATTCTCGTCCAGGAATCGCTCCGGATCGAACACATCTGGATTACTCCAGCTGGCAGGATTCCTGAAATTCATAAGATATTTTAGATAGTTCAAGATATTTAGATTTCATTTATATTTTAGATAGTTTAAGATATTTAGAATTCATTATATATGTAATATAGTTTAAGATATCTAGAATTCATTATATATTTTAGATAGTTTAAGATATTTGGAATTATTATTTCTTACTAAGATTATTTTTTACTTCTAATTTTTCGAAATCTAAAAAGAATATTTTGGAAATTTTAGAAATAGAAACACTTGAATATAACTTAAAATTGTATTTTGATTCAAGAGGTTTTTTTAATTTTTGAAGACTGTTTTACACAACTACTCTCTGGTCTAGACCTAAGTCATAAATGAAGGTCGTACCTGTGTAGAGCATCAACACACAACGTCACGATTGTGCCTGCGGGTAGTTTGTAGCCGTTGATGACGTCATCTTTCAAGGCCTGCTTGGCGAAATTGGAAATAACTGGATGAAACCTGTAAATTGAAGATGCAAAACTCAAAACTGATAGACACATATTGTAATTTTGAGTTTATTTGCAAATTAAGATATGATCTTTTATACCACCTTGTTTCCAACTTGTGTGTTTTTAAGTGTAATGTTAAAGTTATGCAGTGGCTAAATGATATCGTTTTGCTTAAACTTTCTTAAAAGGGAAACAATTCCTTTAGAACGCTAATTATAGAGATATCAATCTATGGTAATTACAAAGTGAGAGCTCTGATATGAAAATACATTCTATGGCATGAAAACGATGGTGTAGGTTTGGAATACCTAGCGGGATGCAATCCCCTTGGAAATGGCTTTTAACTTGGATCAATACAACCCCACCTCTTGTTAAAACGTGTTGTTATTTGTGGTTTGATTTTGTATTGTCAAATTATTATTGGTTGATATTCAGTAAATAAAGCGTTAGTGCTATCAAAATAGTGTAACTAGACCTTACTTTTGTATAATAAAGAAGTGGATTATGCAGAAAGAATTTTTAAAATAAGATTGAAGCTGAACATCATAAAGAGTTGGTGACAAATTGAACCAAAATTCTCTAGGATTTACCTGACAGCTACTTGATGAAAACATGAACTAAGATTCCAAGGATATGCCTTACAGCTCCTTAATGACAGAATTGAACTAAGTTTATCATGGATTAACCTGACAATTGATTGGCGACAAAATTGAAAAAATATTCTTCAGGATTTACCTGAGTGTCTCCTTGATGACACAGGTGAGGTAGGTGAGACTATGCAGGTGATCACTCGTGATTGGCTCCCCCTTGGCAGGCAGGTGTTCTCTCACCTCCTCACGTACCCTCTCCTGGACCTCTGGTCTCTCAGCCAGGCTCAACAGGCACCAAGCCATACACGTGGCTGTGTTCTGGAAAAAAATACAATAAATAAAACACACTTGTACTTTAAATGTTAAAACACGGGGCAAAATGCACAAACAAAATTGCCTCTTGTTTGTTATCACCTGTGCTCCATCATTCTCTCCAAACAGAGGTAACTCCGTCATAAATTTCTATGCAACCTCTGTCTTAATAAGAAGGTTTCTCAAGCACGAAATGTAGAACGCTGATTGGATGCAATCAAAGTAAATTCTGCAATCAACGACGCCGTTTGAAAATTTATCATTCAAATCGCCTAAGTTATTTATGTAAGTTTTCCAAAAGCTAAACTTTATTCGCATAAGCACCTTGGTCTTCGAGTCGTCTTTGCATAACACATACGCCCCATTTTGCGACAGCATCATTGCATAGGGCTATGTGAAACAAATATGGTATTCATGCATTCGGTGTTTTCATTGGCTGAAATATTGACAGGTAGTTTAGTTGCAATATTGCGCCGGATGGGGGAACTGCCTGATGCCCGAGAAACCTTCGTGTAAAGACAGAGGTTGTATAAGAATTTACGACGGAGCTACCTCTGTTGGGAGTGAATGGCGCTCCATAAGGATGTAACTATCCGCTAGCATCACCTGATTGTCGACACAGGACGTGCCTCGTGTATTCCATAAATAACCAACCAATGAAAAATGGGCAACAAATAGCGCAACAATGAGTAGCGATTGGCGTTTGTAATCTACATATTCCTATAGCTATCAATCCGGTTGCTATAAAAGGGAAATAATAAAAGTCAGAGGATTGTCAAAACTGATTTCTTTTAGAATAAATCTGTTTGATCCCTCACCTGAATTCCAGCAGCAAAGAAGAACATGGCGTGGTCCCGAAGCTGCTTGGGTGACAGACCTTGTCCATTGTCCTCGTCTCGAGCTTGCAGCAATACACTCAGGATATCATTCTCTTCCACTGCAAGAAAATAGGGACCCAGTTAGAATTAGTTAACATTGAATCTTCTAAATTCATAAACAGACGCATGATCACCACCTTGATTTAAGATTAAGCAAATGTATTTAAAAAGGCTATCATGGATATAAATGTTTTATACAATTATTAATATAAATTAATCAACACTGTTCTTTACTGAATCTCGTAAGAATTTAGAATAACCGAGTATAAAAAATCAAGTTAACAACAAGTTAACAACAGTACTCAGTCCCTCCTCACAGATGTTTCCTAAATGTTTATATAAATCAATCATTTTACATTTGTACCATATTTGTATTGTAGGCCTGTGGCATTAAAGTATTGAATAAAGTAATTTATATACCCAAATCATTTCTTCAAAAGGGATTTTCGCTTATCATCATTTATACGCACAACGATTCAAACATTGAATCTTCAAATACACAATCAGTCGACGCCTTTACACATTGGATATAATAAAAGTATTTATCATAAAATATCCTATTGCGAAAGGCGAGTATGAAATATACCGCTCAACCACTACTATTACCTTGTCCATTTTCTAACAGCTGCCGTTTTTTTGCCATAGCCTCGCTGATTATCCCGTCACACATGGTTAGGTTTTTCTTAAAGTCACGGTTCGCCTGATTTGGAATGTCCATTGCGAGGGAAGGAAAAACGAAACGAAGCGGTCTGGAAAAAAATGATAATGAAATGTTAATGTTTTGAGAGAAGGATTTAAAAATTTAAATAGTTTTGTACCAAAAATTTTCTGTTTTAATTTCACACTGAAAATAAAAAATATAAAATTCAAATATTTAATTCAGCCAAGAATCTTCCAGGATTGATAACTATTTTCCAGAGTATGAATAAACAACGTAAATTTCCGCAATTAGTTTTCTTTCGAATAAATGACATAAAATTTAGAGGCTAAAGGGGAAGGAATGTTAGTCTAGAGTAATTTTCTAAGAATAACATTTTGAAATGTAAAAAAGTTTTTAACATGAGTTAATGAAAGAAAATTACACTAAAACACACAAAAAAACCTTACCCTGGTTTATACTTGGAGACCTTATTGAAAGCGTTTGTTACAGCAGTGTCCGGATTATTGAGACTGTCCATATCAAGACCAAATCCGCACTTGGCGATAGTGTCAGAGGCCTGAAAATGTTGATTCATGTTTGACAACAAAACATCGAGGAATTTAGGAGATAAACGCAAGACTGAACTTAAAAACTTCATCTAAAACTTGAATAAATATTCAAAGTTGCAATGATATAAATATTAAAATTATTTTCGGAGAATCACATAGGAATCGAAGGATACAATTTTACAATTTAAAGTCTAGAATACCTGTTATATTTCATGACATTTCATACATGTAGATTAGAATATCTAACACAATAACATGTTGTCCCACCATTCTACTGAGATCCTCGGCGATATCCAATTCAACATCCGGGTTTCTTTGCAACAGTTGCAGCCATCTTGTTAACAAGCTCTCACTATGACGCTGAATCGAAGGAATCATTTCTGAAAAAAATAGCAAGATTCTTTGTTTCTTTTGTACAGTTGTTGGTCTTCTACCTTATAAAATGGCTTAAGTTATTGCGTCAGTCAGTTATTGCATCTTTTACATCAACCCTTCCTGTAATGTTTGCAATAATTTTGTTTTCATCTTTAGTTCACCTGTCTCCGGCTTTTGAATATTTGGGACAAGGAAGTACACAAAATCATGATAATTTAGAATTTTCTAGATGTAGAAAAAATATGTCAATGCAAAGTTATCGCCCCATACTGAGAATTGTTTAGAAGAAAGGGCATCACGTACTTTGCAGTACGGGAGTCCTGAAGGCCTGGCTGCAGAGTCGTCTGTGAACATAGTGTTGTTCTCCATTCATGAAGAGGAGATTCTCTCCAATACCCCGTGTGAATACCCTGAATCATCAAAAAAATTATGAATATCGTAAAACTTAAAGGATTCCTAGTGGTAAAAATATTTTGAAGCATTAAAATCTCTAGTTCACCACAATTCGATTGGTCAATATCATTAACGAATGTTTCGGTGTGAAGCGTCCTCGGCTTACACCTCGGCTGCACTAGATCAACGCAAAGGTAAAAATTAGATATGCAGTTGTGGGTAAACATAGGAAATTTACTTACACTTTCATCTCGATCGTTTAATCATAAAGTTATCCTACACTATGTTTACTTTAAGTGGCACTTGAGCTTTTTGCTACGTATAAAGTGACGATCTAATTGAATATTGGCTTGAATGGTTTGTTTTGAGTATATAGTTTTGTAGGTCATAAACTTTTCTTTTTTTCTTCTTCTTTTTTTTATTAAAAAAGCGTGATAGGTCATAAACTTACTCTCTGACGTAGTTTGGTCTGACGTAGTTGTCGCAGTTCGTGACCATGATGTGCTTCATGGCATCAGCGTCAGCCACCATCACCCTGGACTGACCCATGCAGTGGTAGTAACGTAGAATTGACTGGCCCGTCTGTTTCATCCATCTGTATAACACGAGGAAACAAAAATGTTGCTTGATACAGTGCTGTCAAGAAGTAAGTACCCTGTTTGTTAAAAACATGTTTATATCATATGTCATGAATGATTGATAAAGTGACTATTTAAAAATTCAGATAAAACGACATAAAGCACAGATTATTAGTTAATATTTGCATTTGGTTAACCCTTACTGTGTTTACTGTCGCTAATGGCTAAATTAATGCTAAAACGGCGCTAAACAATAACTCACTCACTTTTTTGGTAAAAACGCTCTCACTAGCTCACTCACTTTGTATAAACGTCCATATCCTTGCCATAGAAGTAATCCCTCATGTTTCCGTAAAGAAGACTCCCTTTCGGCATACTTGGCATCTGGAAATTATAGAGTGAGATTAATACACGAGTATTGGATATTGGAATTGGATACATTACATAATGTATTCAGGATGATAACGTCTCCGCTATAACAATTTTGAATGGCTTTTTAATAATCGATATCATGATCAATCACTTTTAGATATATGGAAACTCTCCGCTTGTTCATTCGTCAATTGATCATAAATATTTCATCCAAGGACAATGGCATTTTTCTTAAAAAAGGGCAATGGAGCTTTAAATACACTACGGTTGATTCATAATAACTATTGTTCTATTGGTTCAGACGTAAGGTAGGATATGGACATTAAATATATGAGGAAAATCGTTACAGTTTTTAAAAATTTTTATTATTGAACAACATTAATGAATTATGCTTCGTCAGTGGTGTAAAATATTCGAAATGTTTCAGTAGCCAGAAAAAATTACAGACATCCCATTAAGTTATAAAATCATTCAAATTTCATTAAAAGAACAAAAATACCGATCCACCGAATTTTCAAAAGAACCTTCCATATTTAAGGAAATTGTATAAAATGTGAAAATTTACAGCAATATTAGATAACATTTCAGTCATAATTAAATATGACAATGAACAATTGATAAGGCCTTTGGAAAATTTTTATTTTTACTTTACCTGACTGAGCGGGTCTTTGAAAAAGGCCCGAAGTTTTGGAGTGATGTACCATACAGCTGTGAGCACCAGTGCACCTGAACAGACCCGTCTCCTGAACACGCTGTCTGCTAACAGTGTCTGGAGCGTCCCCACACTGGATAGAATGTCCATTTCTGGAACCAAGAATTGCATATCAATCAGCGTGAAGGGTACAAAGGGGTAATATAAACGGGTTACGGTGTAAATGCCTGTCAAGCCCATATTTGAGGTGGGGAATGTCAGTCTCAAAGTTAAGAATTGGATCCCCTAGGTGGAAGGTACATCCCTATAGGTTTTTGGGTACACCAGTTTCAAAGAAGAAGTCGAATATGTAAAAACATTAAAGAATATCGAGCCAAGCCATAAGCCCCTCTGACCCATCAGGTCTGATGAATTAAACATGGAATATGTATAAAAACATGGAATATCTATTACAAATGTTCTTCAAGAATAATAATCTATCATTACATATAATTCTTTATCTATAACAATGTGTCTGATATATCAGAGTCAACTTGCCAGCAATACCTAGATTTCAAGAGTCTTTAATGTACTGATATCGTAAACTTGGTTATCTCGAATGAAATGCATGTATAGTTTTTATGCTATTTATCGTTTGTTGCTATTCATCGTGACATAAGCAAAGTCCCTGACAGAGTGAAGCAAACAAACCTGGAGCTTACAATTATTACTGAAACCTCGAATCCATTGACTCATCTCTAATAAAGTTCACATCGTTTTAAAGTGTATGAGAACTCCTCCGGTTTTCCGCCACAATACCAACTCTAATATATCGAATTTATGATTGACTGATATTTCAGTACAGATTAATAAATATTAACTGAATTTTACCGATACTTTATTTTTGTTTTCAAATGTTCCCAGTATGTCAACGTGGACATCTTAAACAATACCAATATATTAAACTCGGATAAATCGAACATTTCAGTTCCCACAAGTACCTTCTAAGCTCTAATTTTTCATTTACCTTTATGTACTGATTTTTCTACAAGACGCATCTTGTTCGCTTTGTTTAAAATGCAACTTCTTCAGAATCCGATTCCAAGAATTAAAGATAAAGGGTTACATGTATTGTCAAGTTTTATCTCATCCGATTTGCTAAGAGGGTCACGTGATCATAGGACGATGATAGTTTCATAAATGTACCTTTCAGTATTAAAGGCACACACAGTACAGCAATGAATATAAAATCCTACTAAATCAGCGTATTTGAATCCGCTCAGCTCCTTCCAAATACCCCCATCTCTTTCGGGTCAAACGCCTCGTATGGTTTTTTCCATCTGCGTTGTGCCGCTGGTGCTGGGTGCGAATCGTCTCACTGGCTGGTGAGATAGCTAGCTTTTGACTTGAAGGAGATCAGGGTATTAGGATGGATTTAAATACGCTGATTTAGCAAGATGTATATACACGCACATACCACGTATCTAGAAACGCACTAGAAACTTTTTAGAGTGTATCTAAAAACTTTCTAGTTCGTATCTAGAAATTTCTAGATATTTCCATTTTTTGTTGTTTTTTCTCTCGAATTATTCCAAAAATCATGAGGCGATTTAAAAACTACATTTTTATTAATTCTGCTTATTGTTAAATTTGGGACAATATGAAACTTATAGAAAGAGTGTGATTTAATTTAACTCTTTTCACTGCACAAGGGGAATACTAAATCTAGCATGGTAAGTCATGATATATATATAATTATAAATCTATATCAGCGTTAGTATGGTATGGACACACCATATCTTCATTTATTAGAGAAAACAATTTTGAAAGAATAAGCTTATTACAATGCCCAAGTCGTCGCCATACTTCATGACCTGGCATGTAAGTTGTTAATGGTAAGTATATACGTTAATATCCTCGGTTGTTAAACATATTTGTATGTATTTCACTGGTTTTGTTAACCACATCGGTCATGAATAATCTAACGACCCCCTCCCTTCCTCCCGGCACGCGACCCAACATTCACAAACATACATGTACACACTCACACCACGGTCAAAAATAGAACGTCGCTGCAAACGGGTAATATCCCATTTCAGTAGCTAAGCTTTGTTCCTTGACATTGTATAATGTCACAGATTGATAGTGTGATCAACACATCAGGTCTACTTACTCCGAAATGTTTGGCGATACAGTAGCTTTATCATACCATTAATCTGTATCACGGTGTTTGTTAGTTAAAGGATCTGATATATATTTCGAAAAATGAACGAGTAAATGGAAACATGTAGGAAAAAATGTCGTGTGCTGGTTTTTTTTATCAACGCTTTAAACAATGTATATATATATATATATATATATATATATATATATATATATATATATATATATATATATATATATATATATATTAAATATAACATACTTCACATAGTCGTTTGAAGAATCATTTTAATCCTAGGATTAAAATGATTCTTCAAACGACTATGTGAAGTATGTTATATTTAATCTTTATGTGACCTTGCGTTTGAACCAATTCAACTTTTCATATATATATATATATATATATATATATATATATATATATATATAGTAAAACTTCAATCAAGTGTATATACATGTATATTTATATAAGGTAAAAGTTCAATGAAATGGGTACAGGGTATCCGGTCACCAGTAGTCGTAGAAGAAAGTATGAATTATCAAGCATAAACCACTGGCGGCCATTTTTGTGTGAACATCCTTTAATCACGTGCGGGGAAATAGATTCCCATAGCTTAACTGAACATAATACGTTCCTTTGGAACTGCTTATTCTAATTTAAAAACATTGTCTTGCAATTTGTAACAATTATTTTCGTTTTCATGAGATCACTTTATTTATCATGCTACTATCCTTTAACACCTTGATTAAACATTCAGTTCATCAAATGGTTTGGTAAGACTGTTTTTGAAAAGAAATCAATTGAATTAAGACATTGTTGGTTACTTGTCTACATTGTAGGTGACGGTAAATATTAAGCATCCACCATTCCACGCTTTGTTTAAATAAAGTAAAGGACTGACAAGCTTATGTAACTAATTATACATTACACTAATTGTTCCCACTTCAACTTTTGTAACATCAAAACAACAACAGAAAGACCCTTTTGTTTAAAATTTAGATAAATGTTGAAATATGTTTTTGTAGAGAATTATTAATATGTTGATGTTATATATCCATATATAACACCAACATATTATATATATATATATATATATATATATATATATATATATATATATATATATATCGTCCCATAGAAACTATCATCTAATTAAAACTTTTGTAAATTTTTCTCACTGCTGGCAGCAATGTGCTTCCATAGCTTATTCATTGTCTAATTTACTTAATCAAAATTCAACTATATGTAGAATTATTAAAAATATGAAGAAACATGTGATGGTACTTTAACCGAAAATAGCTTTTGTTCTTGCTGAAAAAACACATTTAAATTTCAGTATGTATTTCTTGACATTCATAATGTAAAAGGCCTTATTTCAACATGCAAAAGGCTAGCCAGACGTTGAAATTTCAACAATAAATAAGAAAAGACCTTCAATCTTATAATCTGTGAATAAATTTGAGTTTCATTCACTTTAATCTGTTTTTCAAACACTTTCTCTCGCTTAAGATAAGAACCTTTTATGGTAGCCAGATTTGTTGAGAGTTGATTTTGACACTAAACATATCAAGCTATCGCAAAAGCATTAAAACGTATACGTGGATGGATGTTTTATTTCTAAACTGCTTGATGATTGTTTTATCTTTTCAATTACACTTAAATACACGGAGGGGGTACAAAATGATGTAAACCTATTTTATTGTTTTTCCATGTTATATTGGCTTTAGCGGCACTTCTCAACTTTTTGGGAATTTACGGGACAAAAGAAAATGTATTTTAGTCTTAGCGGCACGAACCCTTTTTGCAATGAACTGTAACTTGTTGATACAAATGTATTTATTTAGATTAACAATGATTTAATCGAAATAAAGTTGCAGTAAATCGTTACAAGTACTGTCAAATTAGAAAGGTAAAGTAAAATTGATAAACAATCAACTTTTAATCTAGTACGTGATGGTCCAAACAAGCAATAATGGTTATTAATAGACATCTGGGTTTTTTTAAGTTAAAGGTGTTAGATTTATAAAATTAGCTGTTTTATTTTCAAATTAAAAAGATAACGATATTAAACCCCAAATAAATGTCGCTCTGATATTTTAAATAATATTTTGTAACGTTTCGACAACAAACAATGTTAAATTGTTTTCAAAGAAAAAATGTAACGAAATAAAAACCCAAATAAATCACGCTCTGATACTTTTTATCGATTCGACAGCAAAAACATTAAATGTTTTAGCATTCTAAGAGTAAATTGCATAATATAGTTCCAATGTTGTGAACAGTAACAGCTGGTGAAAAAAGAAATTTTTTTTATTTCATATTAATATTCTAATTGTTTCTTACAAAAGAAATCCGTTTGAAGGCTTAACGATAACATTTAACACTCTCAAAGAATTGGAAAATTGCAAGTGAATTAAAAAAAGTACATTTATGATTTCAATGAATAATTCTATATAATTGCCATTCTTAAACCTTAGCATAAAGATGCAAAATCATATGCCGTAAAAAATATTAATTTCTGTGTAAATCATAAACAATTAAATTGCATTTTCTAAAAATAAATTACATGTAACATACTCAAATATGTGGGATAAAACGGAACTATAACAATAAAATAACAATAAGCATAACCATGCAATCAATTTAAAAGACGCAGTTCTTGTTCAATCTTACCTCGGTCAGTAACGCAGTGATTATGCAGTCAGTAGTACTGTATATATCTATTTCTGATCAAACGTCGTTTTGCTCTGATTTTCCTCAAATCAGTTCAAGGGTGAATTGTCACAAATATATCTTCAAACGTGATGTACAAAAACTCTTCTGCAATTGATATAAGTTTCAAACACCGTGTGTGTATATCCCCTCAATACTACACGTAGCTTTCACGTATCAATCTCTGTTATGTTTCTAGTCGACGAGCAGCGATTAAATATCACTGGCTGTGTTTATATGTATCGTCCAGAGCTAATACTGGGAAAACCTTCACTTCCAAGAACATATCTGTCATATGATTGGATAAAAGTACTTTCGCTTTTGGTTCCTGGAAGATTCGAAATGGCAGTCTGCCAACAGATCATAGAGGGTTTTTACATGGTGTGAGTGAGTAAGTGACGATTGCCTTATGTATGTATAAGTAAATATGTCATTTTATTATTGTTTTCGTCGTTTGTATACTATGGAATGTTTTTACTATTTTGAAATAAACACGATCTTTTGTTTCCATAAACAGAGTAAAACGAGAGCAATAATAATTAACTAAAAACATAATGTAGGCATGAGCTTAATATTTTCTGAAACTTGAAAGTTCAAGACGATTTCACATCAAAAGAATATTAAGAAATATTATCAAAAAATTAACTACAATTATTAAAATTTATTAGAATTTTTCTTTTTAAAGAGTTAATGTCGCATGAGCGAATGGAAACTTACAAAATATATTCTCATTAATGTGTATATAACATACATCTTCATTCACAGCATATGGGAAAATATATTTGATTGCATGTGTGTGTGTGTATATGAAGATAGTGATTAATTAAAGTAAAGGTAGCAAAACTTCTAGGGAGACGGCGCAGGTAACTAGTGGGTCATACATAATGATATATATTAGGAAAATATGTAACCAACAAATAATTTATTTTAATATCCCTCAGTGATCTCGTTAAACAGTTAAAACCATAAGAAAACAATAAAATATTTCTCAGGTGTATGGAAACTTTATTCTTCTACTCTACTCAGGTTTATGAAAAATGGAAAAAAAACAATGTCCAAAACAGGCGTGCTATATGCATTTTTATGAATGATTTTCCGTGTTTAATAGTAATCTATTTAAGAATCGAAATACAGATTGTTTCCGTGAAAACAAGTGCAAAACTATCAAAACTTAAAAGCTGTAAATAACCTGCTTTAGCATTGCGCCTATCCATGTCTGAATAACACGTATATCGAATATCAGAAAAAAAAACAGATCTTTTTTGCACTTCCTGAAACGAAATAATCACGGTCAAACGGGTAAAAGGGCAAACTGACGGACAAATAGGTTGATCATTGCATTCAACAGTAATCTACTTCATTGAAATAAACGCTAACGATTAAATATATGGTACGAAGATTATTTACATACATATGTGTGCAATAGTCTGATTCAAGTGAAGCCGCTTGAATACACGTCAATATTTATACTGTTTGGTAGGGATATTGACTCGGTAATGTAAAGGTGTTTGAAAAAAAGAAGGCGTTAACACTACCTATATTACTATAAGTATATATTGATCGGTTCAGTACAAAATATACCAAACAAATCACAACATTGCTACCTGCACATACAATGTAGGTATATATAGATTAGATAAAACACGAACAGGTCAACGCGACCTTGGTATCACATCGTGCATAGGAAGTGTTGTTAACAACGGTGTTGATTGATTGATTATAAGGTGACATTTATGATTAATTCTCTGACATGTACTTTGTCTTTGTATCAATACTGATACGGTTTTTTTAAAAATACCTAACGTTTGGATATATGCACGATTATAATAGTGCAATATGGTTATTGTTACCTGTCCTAAATTAGAAATATAAGATTGAGTATACAACGTCGGGTTCTTACAGGATCAATACTTCTACGATGAATTAAACCCTACCAGTGTCAAAAATAACCATATCAAAATAACCATATGTAAACAAATCGACACAAAAAAATAAAAAATGATAAATAAAATAATGATAAATGGTAATTACTTCCAGCAAATTCCGTCTCATATATATATATATATATATATATATATATATATATATTTGAAAATAAAATACTTCAGACGACACGTGCTGTAGATATCATTTTAATGATGACTGGATGCGTCGCATTTCGACTTGATAACAAGTCTTTTCAACAGTGTGGAGTTTTCTCAACATGGCAAATATATAGAGGTATATATATATATATATATATTAAATCCCTTTCATGGTTTTCTCAATCTTTATAACGTCAATCTCAAAATACAATAGCCGGAGGTAAAGTGTAAAAAAAGTACGTATAAGGCAAAGATGACACAAACGCACCAAATGCTTCTCACAATATGTATGCCGTGAACGTGACAGTGATCAGTTTTACATCATAGAGTTTCACAAGGACAACAAAAGTTGCATTTTAGCAGCAACAAAGCACCTTTTACTTTTGATTCTCCGAAACTTAAATCGGGCATGTTGCCAACCACAGGCCGGGAGACATGAAACAGAATCACGCTTTACAACGAGAGACCTATAAATTGTAAACAAATCGTATGCACTCATTCTTGAGATGTCAAAGAAGCACTATCTTTTTTTATGACACAGTATTTGTCGTAACTGAATATCAGGTAAGGTGTCTAAACCCCTAACTTATCTTTGTATGCATTGTAACCAAAACGAAGTTGAGACAGAGAAACACTTTAAAGGTGGGGGGTTTGAGGTTTAACTCCGCTTTCAAGAGTATTTCACGTATATCGCGGCTGCAAGTATTATTGCAGGGAGAAAGCCCCCAACACCATTGTGGATATGCATTGCGATGGAACCTGCGAGCATCGGTTGGAACTAGCAAATGATGTGTGGTACTGTGCTAAAACTCAGTGTAGCATTGCACCCTAACCTTACTGTCTGTAGAACAGTTATATACTGCTGACAAAGTTGCCGATTTAAAATGGCGGGATTCGAAACACGAACCTCTGGTAATTCTAATTAGGAACTAATCAACTAACAGCTCCTGGCTGTCGTTCCGTCTGCTTACGAAATTTTCTTATTCTTTTTTACTTTTTTTCATAAGATAAAACCAATTATATACTTATTAACTTATCATATAACTTGTCATATTATACTAAAAAAAACCTCACGGAGTACCTCTAATAAAAAAAGTGGTCGAGTTTAGTTTTGTTTAAACTCTCAGAAGGATAATCGTAACTGAAAAAGAAGAACTGACTGTATGAAAGACAATATGATTTTTTTCAAAACAACTATTTAAATGCAACTTAAATATCATAATCGAAAATATTGTACTTGATCCATTGAAATGAAAATATATTAAATAATTCCTGTAAATGCCTTGGATAATACTTTTTCTCATCGCTTAATCTATGCCATTTCCCAACCCACAATGATTAAGAGGTTTTCGCATATAAATGGCCGACCATGTGTTTTGCTTGATACTTGAATTTTTCTCAACGACTACGGATGCTCGGGTTGTTTAATGAGATGTTTTGACACTCTAAAGAAAATACATTTGCTATGTTTATGAGGAAAAATTTGAAAGAAATAAATCTTTCAAAAACTTGTTACTGTTCCTTTAAGAGGCAGCAACGAGGAAGGGAGCTTACACGACAGAGCACTAAAGATTGATAACAGTGGAATATATAGAGCATACAGAACTTGGTCTAATCTAATTGGAGTGTAGTTAAACGTTCTATTTACACAAGTGAGCAAGTGAAACAAATGAAATGTTTAAACAAGTGTTTAATCTGCAATCATAAGACAAGATCGTGACACGCCATTGATATCGTATGATCTATTTGACATTGATATATATAGATATATAGATAAAAAACAAAAGTCTGGAAATGATTTCAATCCCCGACCGGTTTCACACTATTTCCTAGTTTTTATATTGCTTTGCTACGTTGATGACGTAGCATTGCTGAGAGTCCAACCATGTTCCACACGCACCAAGCAGGTGAGGTCCGAAAGACCAAAACAGCTGGCTGTCAATGGTTATATTATCTATTTACACATATGTATTTCAGTGATACGAAACGGAAAGTAGAATAGTAGAAAACAGATCAAAAGTGTTGGCAGATTTAACCTACTTTCGTTTTTCTGAAGACTTTTCTTGTACACGTTCGCCGTTACAGCTGTTTTCATTTTGTTTCCAAGTATTTCTTAGAATGTTATGTTATGCCATCCATCTTTATAATGATATTGAGCTCATCTGTGTCACGCAGTTCATCTAATAGATACGATAATTAGAAAGTACTAAGATATCACAGCGTATAACGAAAATGTGTTAGTATTTTTATAAAGATTATCACTTACGTTTTATAGATTTTTGAAATTTTTATACCCTTGAATTAAAAAACTTTTATCGGTTTTTAATAGAACTTTTCCATTCGTATCTCATTTACATTTCAAAAGAGGTTTTTTTTTCACTTATTTATCCAAATGCAGCTGGATATCTTATAATGCAGTTGTACTTTTCGTGTTTCTGAGACAAGCTTACATACAGATAACGAATTCTTTTTATCTAACCAGTTCAAGGAAATCAACTGATTAGGGATTGGTGATTCTTGGAAGTCCTTCAAACCAGACCTCCTTTATCAGCTCTGTGTAACTTGATTGAAGGTCACCGATTCATTCATTTATCTATATATCTATCTATCCATCTATCTGTCGATCTCTCGACCTACCTATCTATCTTTCTATATTTCTATCTATCTTTCAATCTATCCATCATACATTTATTCATTCTTTAATTTATCCATTCATTAGTTTATTTATTTATTCATTCATTTTTCATTCATTATTCATTCATCTATTAATCTAGTAAGTTAGTTAGTTATCTATCATTTGTTATATCTTTGCTCCTCATAAGTAACTCCGAGAATGTTTCGAATGGCAAAAGTAATACTGATTTGGATTGTGGGAATTGACCTACAATGTATTTTTACTTGAAAGTACTTCTTTGGTAGCAATTTATGCTTTGTAAAGATACAGCTGTGAATCAGGCGTATGTTTTTTTTAAAAATGTAAAACTGTTCTTCACTCTTTCCCTGTCTGACTCTCTCAGTTGGTCTGGTCTATCTTTATATCTCTGTCTCGTTATATCTCTGTTCCTGTCGGTCTGTCAGACTTCCCTTTTGAGTGTCCGTCTGTCCACTTGCCCCTACCCATATCTACATGGCGTTTCCGATATCTCTCGCTGTCTCTCTGTCTCCGTCTCTCTGTCTCTGTCTGTCTCTGTCTCTGTCTCTGTCTCTGTCTCTGTCTCTGTCTCTCTCTCTCTCTCTCTGTCTCTCTCTCTCTCTCACCCTCTCTCTCTCTCTCTCTCTCTCTCTCTCTCTCTCTCGCTCTCTCTGATCGAGTAATATAAGGATACTCACTTTAGTGTCTCCATATACTGTACTGACGTATGCAATTAAGTATATGATATGTTTTCAGGTCTCGCATGAAAGAACTAGGTTGAGTTCAGGGGGCTTTGGTAAACCTTTACTCTTCAGATTATGGGCTGGTGATTTTGACCTGGTGATGAATGGGTTTGCGTTTGTTGTGCGAAGGGGCAACGGAGCCTATCGTTCAGATATAGAAACCAATTTACACGAGTGGATGAAGCGACCTTCAAAGAGTTTCGTTGTATCACATTAAATAGCTTGAGACTTTCTTGATAGTTAGAATCACAATGATTTGTTCAAATGTTTCAGAAAATCATTCTTTTAAAAATCTTATTTTAAAAACGAATTTGGAACTTGATAGATAAGTCTTATGGGCACAATTTAAAGCATGATCACCATCCTCGATAACACAGGGTATACGTTTCGCTCTTAAGCATCTCTACTTCTACCCTGGATTCATCCACTGATTTCACTAATCCATTAACCAAGTAAAGAAAGTCGATACCAATAAAAGGCTGCTAGCATAACTCTCATTCGCCTCTTTGTTCTTGACATTGTTAGGGAGAAATCCCCCCTCCCCCGCAGACATACACAGAGAAACACTTACACACAAACTTCGTTGCAATGACCTTTGTAAATGGCCTGTGTCAACAGGCTAAGTCAAATACCTGTTCGGTGGATTATAAGAGATTTCTGAATCAGAACAAATTTAAATGGGTTAATGGGATAAGCAAAGAGTTATCATCACGTATAAACTGAGTCATCGATGATGAAAAGCGACAGGTCCGTAAGAAATATGTGGTGAATATTTCTACCGCCGTGGAAGAGATATACCACTTGTTTTGAAAGGGTTTTCTTGTAATTACATCAACGTATGTAGTTGTCGATGAACCTGTGCGGTTATGACTGTATTTGAATAGCTTTATTCAGTGATGGACATTTATTTCAAACCTGACCGGCAGAGACTACGACTGTTGACGCCCTGTTACGACGTAAATTGTAATAAAACGTGAATTGTAACACTTGCAGCAAATTGTAATAACTCTTGGTGTAAATTGTAATAAAAACGTAAATTGTAATAAAACCTGACGTAAATTGTAATACGCAAATTGTAACAAAAATTGACGTAAATTGTAATAATCTCTACTTGCGGTAAAATGTAATAACTTTTTACGTAATTTGTAATAACCGATTGCATTTATTAAAATTACGAATTTTAAAGGGGTTTTTGGTTTATAATTATGAAAGACAGAATAAAACCGTCGGAATGTTCATTAGCGTTTTACTGCAACAAGTCAAGAGGAAAAAGTTGTGACAAATAAAAATAGACAAACTGATTCACTTGCAAATAGACACAGAGACTATATCAATGGGAAAGACGAAAAATAATGAAATGCTTTTCTTATGTTTATTTCTTTGTCTTGTTGTTTACCAATAAAATATAGACTTACTGAATAAGGTCTTTATGAATCATGATCATTGGTTTACAAATCTTTAGCGTTTTACATGAAAACAGGATCTTGTGAAAGATGGGATGGATTGTTATTGGTACCTACGTTTTTTCCATCCAATTTTACAAACAAATTTATTGTTTTCATATAAATGTGGTTTTGTGTTAGAGCAAGGGGGTTGTGTTTGGTATATCGTGTTACAAACCGCTATCAATGCTATTTTGAGCTTTAGTCCCTCAGTAAGAGGGTGTAACTCGAGTTGAATAACACAAGAATTTTAAGACAGTAACAGAAAAAAGAGGTTTCATCCTTAAAATCTGTTTGTTTATTTCTCTCTTAAAATGTAAAAGTTGAACATATTGAAATTGTTTCTAGTTACCCTATGTATCCGATTCAGTCTCTACTCAATACCCAAAGGCCTACAGTACATTTTCATAAAATTAAACGAAATAATGCAACACATTAAACGTATGATTTTGGTGTGATCTAAACAAAAAAGAATGCTATGTACTTCATTCATATTAGTACTCTTTTCTGAGTATTAATGCGTGGGATATAAACATTACACGATTCCAGTTTACAACCCTACTCGTACCAGTTGATAAAAAAGAGAATATATCTGTAAAATAATGGCCATAAGAACAATTATGAATTTGTAATTGTCCGGTTGTACATTTTGTTTATCATTTTGGTTTTCAATGTATTATAACGTTCACACATTATCAATCTTGTAGTGAGACTGTAGTTAAAGAGCCACTCCGTTAGTTGTTGGAGTCAAATATGTCAATCTTTTAATGAAAGTAACGAACGTAACATGATCGTTTAAACTATGCAAACCAATTTCTATACCTCAATTGATTAAAAGGTGTTCATACATAAATGGCCGCCAGTAGTTTTTTGTTATATCTGAGATGTTTTGAACCTCTGAAGAAAATACATCTCGCATAAACAAATGATTAATTGGGAAAATTTGAATAAATACATATTTTAAAAATCGTGCTATTGCCCCTGTAAGCGTAAGGGTTACGTAAACAAATCTAAATGACAACCATACGAACTTGCTATATGCAAAACAGTCACAGGGCCCTAACCTGTTTCTCGTAGCGATCTTGAGAGGATATTTAATGTTGCGTGCTAATGATAGAATACAAATATGAATGTTTAGAGTACTCCAATAAATTAATGCCTGTCTAATGAAATTGGAGAATAAGATTGAACGTACAAAATGTACTTTGATTAAAGGACATATCTATATAGGGTTATATCTAATTGCAGCCGTGTCACTGTTTATTTACATGTAATGCAGCATTACTAGAAAACATTCATTGTTTTAAAGTATGTTCTTTTGCATTGACTTAGTTTAAGAATTTGGTTACAAATCAAACCTCATGGTTGTGTTTAATTCGTTATCCTAACAAATACATAGACATAATTGGTCAGTAATTTAGATATTAGTTATGCCGTCATGAAATTAATAGAATAAATGTTAACAAAATATTTTCATTTTATTTGGTTTGGGTGGCATAGATCGATTGTAAGTTAATACGCAGAAGCGCCGACTTTTCTTGTCATAATCATCTACTGTCTCCAAAACACCTACCAATGGCTGGAGACATATAATAATAAATTATGTAAAACAATGTATAATAATAGCTGGTGAAATATCCCTTACCCCAGCCCCCTCGCCATATATTATCTTAAATGTTCACTAGAATTTGCACAACTCCATTTTTCTTCTTATCAACAATGTATGATTTTCTATATATGATTAGCAGGTTCAAGCCCTTGTTTGGCTGTAAAATATATCCGATCAAAGCTTGCCTAGGACATTTAGAAGCATACGGTGTACGGTACAAACCGTTTCCTTCTATGTAGAACGAGAAGCGTATGCAACCCTAAAGTCCCCTTGATATTTCGGTTATTACAATTTACGTAAATATTTATTACATTTTACCGCAAGAAGATATCATTACAATTTACGTCAGTTTTTATTACAATTTGCGTATTACAATTTACGTCAAGTTTTATTACAATTTGCGTTTTTATTACAATTTACGTCAAGAGTTATTACAATTTGCTGCAAGTATTACAATTTACGTTTTTATTACAATTTACGTCTTAACACGCCCCCTCCTGCCTGTAAAAACGTTTCAGTTAAGGCGATTGATGAATGAATTCTTGTGCAAATTGGACTTTGATATATTGTAATTTGAAAGGGGAGTATCCTTATAAAGAGGCTGGCCTATCGGCTACAGTCCGCCATGTTGTTTTGAGAATAAACGATATGAAAAAAGGCACTTTAAGTTTGATAATTATACAACATCATGAAACTAAACAATGTGAATGGAAAGAATATCCACACATTTATAAATGATCTATGATTAGGCTAATCATTAATGCCCTATACTGCCGTAGCAAGGCTTTTTAGGTTCTTAGCGTTGATGAATGACTTCACTTCTCATTCTTGTTTCATTTACCGAGCGTGCACTATGCACTCTCTTTTATCTACATATTATCTAGTAAGAACCAACCCAAATGTTAACCCCAGCAACATTTTACAAATGGATTATAAAATAATTACATAAACGAACAATGTCCCTTTGAATTTCGTTTCCCCCAAAAAATAACCCGATAGGACTTTTCTTTTAAAAGAACAATATTTTCCTTGTACAGTAATGAAAATACGTATACGAAGAAAGCATTATTACCGTGTCTTCTACGAAACTGATGATTTTACAGGGGACCTGATATCAGGTTAACGACAGAAGTAATATGAATAAGTTCATGACAATATGAGCTTTAAAGTACAATATACAGGCTCCGGTAAGCTGTTTCTAGGGTCAATGGCCGTATTACATTGACGTATGGGATTAGGTCGATCAATGGACTATAAAGGCGTCCATTTAGTCACTGATCAACACTTTTTTCGTCTGAATGATTTTAATGGATTTTCATAAGAAAACATTTGTATTTCTGTGTTTCTTTCATGTTAGATAAATGATACCAGCAATCTTACCTATTTTTTACGAGCAGTGAAAGATCATTTCTTTTCAAGTTTCAGGGATCAAACTTTGACATGATGTATTTGCATATTTTCATGGGGACATATTGTATTTGCAACAAGAAAACTTATAATGATTTGGGACGCAAAACGTATTATTAAAACTCACTCAATAAATGCTACTGATCATGGCCTTTGTTATAGACAAGGACGTAGTAAAATTAAAAGCTAAAGTTGAATTATCATTTCTGATTTTATCTCCCTCCCAGTCTCTCTCCGAGCAAATGGAACATACTGTAAATCTTCTTTCTGTTTATGTAGACTGTAAACTTTTACTTTGAGTAAGGTTATCAGTTGAATGTTTAATTTAATTTAATGTATGGAATGTTTCTAATGTATGAAATGTTTATATGATCATGTATTTATTCATAAAATACGTAATACAAATGAGGATGATATATGTCATATACATCGACAGTACGTTCGTTTATATGGATAATGTATTCACTCATCAAATTCAACGAATACATTGTGATTTAAAATGATCAGAATAAAATGAATTAGAAAACACCCCTTTTGTCTTATTCCAACCTTATGTAAGCCAATCAACAACTAAAATCACATGCAGTACCGATCCGTCGAACGGATTTTTCTATCCTAAAACTAGAAATTTGACGAATAGGTATGCGACCATCTCTCTCAACCAATGTATCTTTCCCTCAGCCCGGTCATATTGTATGTATATTCGTCAACCGATTTGACACATATCACCCTGAATTGCGTCTCGCGTGGACGACCCTATGGCTATCTTCATTTACGTTTAGTGCAGGTTTACTAAATAAACCATGGTTCGTTGATTTGACCTAGTATTTATACAATGAGATTGTGTTTATTCGGTAGATGTGTCACAGGCTTAATGTACATATAACATTTTCTCGAGTCGGTGATACCGATCTACACTGACGAGAACTTAAACATGAAAAGCTGTTATCTTGACAAATAATGAAGATTTCTCAAATGATTGGGAATTGCATTAAAGGGGCAAAGAGCATTCTATTTGAGTCAAATATGTCAAAATTCATAAATAGTGTCATTTTATCGAGAAGTAGTGGTAGTTTCTGAAAATCACCACGTTAATGCTTGTCATGCAGCTTTCTATAGTGACAATAAACAAGTTAAAGTTGGCTAAAACGTTATTATGGAAACATTTTGACAAAAGGACAAATATGCATGGCTTGGCAGTTTTAAGTAGACTATCTACCTAATATTCGTGTAAGGTGAGGTGAGGTGAGTTGGTGTTTAACGCCGCTTTCAAGATTATTTCACTTATATCGCGGCTGCTAGTATTATTGCAGGGAGAAAGCCCGCAACACAATTGTGGCTATGCATTGCGGTGAAACCTGCGAGTATCGGCTGGAACTAGCGAACCATGGGTGGTACTGTGCTGAATTTCAGTGTAGCAGTGCACTCAAACCTGACTGCGTATAGAACAGTTCTCTACTGCAGACAAAGTTGCCGAGCCCCTGGCGGGATTCGAACCACGGACCTCCTGATCCGAAGCCGAACGTGCTAACCACTGCGCTATCCCGCCCCCTAATATTCGTGTAAATGGATCGCAAAATTTTGACTTTTTAACATGTTATTGGCCGTTTTTCGATTATCATGAAACATGATATGAAATACATTACTTTTATTTATTTCAAATTTATATGAAAAGTTTCCCTATATAGATATCTACAAGGAATGGAGACTTCTGTAATATTGACACTGACACTGACAACTGATCACTAGTAGAAATGTTTGTATGCATAATTACTAAATTTAATAACTTAACTTTAATTTTTTCAACTGTGTACTTATTTCACTATTCAAAGGATAGTGACGTCACGGCCTTCGTCATCTGATATTTGCTCCGACGTACGACTCTTGTACTGATATTTGCTCCGACGTAAGACTCTTGAACTGACATTTGCCCCGACGTACGACTCTTGTACTGTTATTTGCTCCGGGTACGACTCTTGTACTGATATTTGCTGCGACGTACGACTCTTGTACTGATATTTGCTGCGACGTACGACTCTTGTACTGGATTTGTTCATATCAATTTTCATGTGAGTAAAAAGTTAAATGAGAATTCGAAGTAATTTCATATTCTTTCAATATTCGCGGGAATATGGTTTTCTTTGATATGTAGTATCTAAAACTGTATATGTTCGTCCAACCTGGATTTATACCACATGTGCATTCAGGCTATATTGTTAACATTTAATCGTTATCATATTCCATTCAAATGGATTGCATACATTCAACCTCAGTAAATTCAGTTCTAATGGATGGTCCACAAGAGACATCACCACGCCTGCTAACAGCTACTGTCAGGTCGATACGTGACTCCACTTTGACCTTTTTCATCCGATTGGCTTGCTTCAGATTTTACTGATCACATTACGCCGTCTTTGGGACACTAATTTATCAGTATGACAAATACGATGCAAAGTCACCGACTGGCTGATAAACTTGACCTGCCAGCTTTTCAAGAAGGCTTGACCAGACCTTGTACCGTAAAATTCGTGTGAAGCATTTGCTTAGGATCGATTTCAATGAGATATCACAAATAAAAATACACAATGGATTATGTCTCCCAGAATCACTTTAGAAAAAGACAAGAATAAGATTGGAAGCATCCAGTTTTATTTGCAACAAACATATATAAACATAGGAGAAGAAAAATACAAAAAAAGAAATACTGAAAAGGTATATAAATTACCTGATATATTGTTTGGGAAGAGTGTGTTATAATAATTACAATCGGAAATGAAATAAAACATTTGAGTAAAAAAATATAAATTTATGGTTTCCATGGCAAATACCATTGGTCAAGTCTTCACGCAAAGCTATATGAAGTGGGTTGGGCGCGAGGAGAAGGGCATTGTTGAAGAGGGAGCGAAGTAGAGGGAAGGGTAAACAACTACTCGAATTAATTTCAAGAAATACCAGAGTTCCCTATTCTTAAAAAAATTTAAATCCAAAATTGCAAAATGCTTTTGCTGAACGGCCGGTCGTTTTTGAAGGTTACTTAGTACTGATGAACTAATGCGATCATAAAACATACAGCTGCTTAAGTAAAGTTTGTTTCACTGTGATCTAATTTCTTCATAAAATCATCATTTTTTGGAAATTTGAATTAGTCAACATTTCTAAGCAAGAAACTTTACAAACTCTTTGTTCATTTAGTGAAGGGGTCATTTTTACACCACTTATACAACGGACAGATTTTTGGTTTGCCAGGGAAAATATTGGCATTCCTCAAAAGGGGTCAAAAAGAATAATTTTATATGTATTTATTTTTGCAATAAATCATCACTTTAACATGATTTCGAAAACAAAATCGGTCGTAAAAGACAACCTTGCTTTACTTTATGATATATCGTGTTCTTTTTACAAAATGATATTTTGACATGACCATTTTATAAGATAATAAAAACATTTTTGTAGTTGAATTTTTGACCCCTCGGTTGCATAAATCCCTGCCAAATGGTTTCTGTAATACTCATTTTTAATAATCATATTTGAAAATTTATGAGGAATAAATTCATAAGATATCCTAATTTTTGGATAAATGATGCTTGAATAAATCGATCTCTCTTAACATTTTAAATGACATTTTCACTTAATTTGTATGTGATGAAACAAACTTTTGTTAAGGAACTGTATAATCAACAAATGAAATCCATTGACTCGTTTGTTTATTGTTTACTCATTTTATGAATCCCATCGATTCGTTTGTTCAGTTTTCATTTACTCTTTTTTGTAATAGATTTTGGTTTCGAATTTTAAAAAAAAATTAATTGCTTTTTTTACAAATACATATAAGCGTGATACCACGAGATAAACACGATTCAAGTTTCTCTCGGAAGGAATTAATTGTCTAGTAGAAAAGACAAGGTGACCAAAATTTGACAAATCAATAAACAAAGTCATTATCGATGGATTTAAGGTCAGTCAAATCGAAATTTTATCAGAAGAGCATATCTTAAAACAAAATTGCTTCAATATGTTGTCTTTCATGAAGTTACCAAAGTAAGCATATAAGTTCAAGATAGCATGCGGGAACTCGTATAAGAACAATGTTTGCCATACATTTTATATGTGTACATGCATATATACGATGTGCTGGGTGCATGACAATCAATCTGATTAAAATCAGACGAACGTATTGCGCCTTTCTAGCATTTCTCCATTATCAATTTGCGATACTAATAGCTTGTAAATCGGAAACGAAACAAAACGGAAATAAAACGAAACGGAATTATACAAGCCGAATTCCATCTGATTTTAATCAGATAGTCTTAAAGTTAGTTTATTTCCTATCTAAAACAAAGTCTAATGGACAACGTTGTTGATTCTTAGGGTTTTGACATTAATATTTTTCTAACTGTGGATTTGAGGGCGAGTTTTCTTGGATGATTTTGACATTTCATTGTCTTAAAGAAAAGGGGTTATCACTGCTATACAAGTGACGAGGAGGCATGGAATTAACCCATCGGATCCTGCCGTTGTTGTAGCTACCGTCGTTGTCGACTCGCTTACACGTGCTACAGGAGTTGGGGTTGTTTCTGTTACTGAAGTTGAAGCTGACGTTGATTCAGACGTTGTTGGCATTGACGTTGTTTCCGTCATCGTTGAAGCTGATGTCGATTCGGACGTTGTTGGCATTGACGTTGTTTCCGTTGGAGTTGTTTCAGACATCGTTGAAGCTGATGTGGATTCGGCCGTTGTTGGCATTGATGTCGTTTCCGTTGGTGTTGTTTCCGTCATCGTCGAAGCTGATGTCGATTCGGACGTTGTTGGCATTGACGTTGTTTCCGTTGGAGTTGTTTCCATCATCGTTGAAGCTGATGTCGATTCGGACGTTGTTGGCATTGACGTTGTTTCCGTCATCGTTGAAGCTGATGTCGATTCGGACGTTGTTGGCATTGACGTTGTTTCTGTCATCGTTGAAGCTGATGTCGATTCGGACGTTGTTGGCATTGACGTTGTTTCCGTCATCGTTGAAGCTGATGTCGATTCGGACGTTGTTGGCATTGACGTTGTTTCCGTCATCGTTGAAGCTGATGTCGATTCGGACGTTGTTGGCATTGATGTTGTTTCCGTTGGAGTTGTTTCCGTCATCGTTGAAGCTGATGTCGATTCGGACGTTGTTGGCATTGATGTTGTTTCCGTTGGTGTTGTTTCCGTCATCGTTGAAGCTGATGTCGATTCGGACGTTGTTGGCATTGTGGTTGTTTCGGTAGTTGTTGTTTCTGTCATTGTCGATGTCGACTGCATGGTTGTTGAAGTTGGCTCTGTGCTTGTCGACGTAGAAGATGATTCTGCGGTTGTCTGCTCTTCACCTATGATTCGAATACAGATCTTTCTGATGATTTCTGCTATCAAATTGTGGTTTTAAACAGTTGTCTCTATTTTGGAAAGATTTAGATCAAGAATGATCAAAAGTTTACTATACCCAAAATTGAAACGAGGCGTAAGTGTAGTTCATGTTTTTTTTATTTTGCTTTGTACTCTAGTAGACTACAATCTATCATTTTATGCTGAAAACTCTCAATGCCTTTAAAAGAATAGTTTTACGTTCCACCCTCTTAAAAACAGTTTCCGGAGCAGTTCATCATTTCAGAACGACTCAGTCTCAAAAGCTTGCATTTTTCAGATCGAGACCAAAAACACTGACGATGAACGCCTTAATGAAATTCAATTATCGAATTGACTGCAAAACCTTTGAAGTTATTAATCTCTTCTCGCCATAGTCGTTAAACAACGCAATTATGTTTTAATACAGAAAAGCTACGTTGTTGTAATTTGATTGCACTACAGTAAGAAACAAGGGTAAATGTACTCATTACAACACACAAAAGTAAAAGTAATAAAAGTCACTGCCAAAATTGTTACAGTACCAATCAAAAGTAAAAAGAAATTGCATACATTGTTACAGTACGGAGCAGAAGTACTTATTTTCATTGTGCACAGTCTGTTACAGTACGAGGTAGAAGTTTGTATACTCAAAGCATAAACTGTTACAGTACGATGTAGAAGTTTGTATACTCAAAGCACATACTGTTACAATACGAGGTAAAAGTTTGTATACTCAAAGCACATACTGTTACAGTACGAGGTAAAAGTTTGTATACTCAAAGCACAAACTGTTACAGTACAAGTAAAAGTTTGTATACTCAAAGCACAAACTGTTACAGTACGAGGTAAAAGTCTGTATACTCAAAGCATATACTGTTACAGTACGAGGTAGAAGTCTGTATACTCAAAGCACACTGTTACAGTACGAGGTAAAAGTTTGTATACTCAAAGCACATACTGTTACAGTACGAGGTAAAAGGCTGTATACTCAAAGCACATACTGTTACAATACGAGGTAAAAGTTTGTATACTCAAAGCACGAGCTGTTACAGTACGAGGTAAAAGTCTGTATACTCAAAGCACAAACTGTTACAGTACGAGGTAAAGGTCTGTATACTCGAAGCACAAACTGTTACAGTACGAGGTAGAAGTCTGTATACTCAAAGCACATACTGTTACAGTACGGGGTAAAAGTTTGTATACTCAAAGCACATACTGTTACAGTACGAGGTAGAAGTCTTGTATACTCAAAGCATATACTGTTACAGTACGAGGTAGAAGTTTGTATACTCAAAGCACATACTGTTACAGTACGAGGTAAAAGTCTGTACACTCAAAGCACATACTGTTACAGTACGGGGCAAAAGTTTGTATACTCAAAGCACGAGCTGTTACAGTACGAGGTAGAAGTCTGTATACTCAAAGCACAAACTGTTACAGTACGAGGTAAAAGTTTGTACTCTGAAAGCACACTGTTACAATACAAGGTAAAAGTTTGTATACTCAAAGCACAAACTGTTACAGTACACAAAGCAAAATTATTTGTTCTCACTGCACAAGTTTGTATACTCAAAGCACATACTGTTACAGTACGAGGTAAAAGTCTGTATACTCAAAGCACATACTGTTACAATACGAGGTAAAAGTTTGTATACTCAAAGCACACTGTTACAGTACAAGGTAAACGTTTGTATATTCAAAGCACAAACTGTCGAAGTACGAGGTAAAAGTTTGTATACTCAAAGCACAAACTGTTACAGTACGAGGTAAAAGTTTGTATACTCAAAGCACAAACTGTTACAGTACACAAAGCAAAATTATTTGTACTCACTGCACAAGCCGTCAATACACTGGGGTTTCTCAGCGGTACACTGCGAGCATGCAGCGCCCATTACATATGGTTTCTGGCCAATTATGTTACCTCTGAAAAAATAAACATGCAAATGCATGATCAAACTATGGTAGTCCTGGTGTCACTCGCTTTTCAAACATTTTTTTCAAAAAACGAGCGTAAGCTTTCACTGAGATGTTAAAACTCATTAAAGAAGTTTTGCATGATAAGAATTTGTACCTTGATATACACAGAGTGCAGGAGACCTTCGGAATACTTTTCAGAATGTTCTTGGAACTGTATCTTATTTTAAGAAGTTTCGTAAACGTGAAACTAACCTAAATTTGAAAATTTAGTTAATGTAATGAAAACCATGTAACTGTTAATGTAATCGTTTATTGCAATCTTAAGGACGGAGGCTTACAAAAGTTTACACATCACATTTATGATGTTTTATAGCGGTTTTGAAAATTATGACGTTTTAACCTTAGTTCTCGGTGCAACGATTTATATATATATATAAACGCAATTGAAGCGGAATAATTAACAATTTCATAGCTAGTCATTGAAAAATCATTTCCCATAATCTTAAGAAGATTTCGCGTATCTTTTTGCGTTCACTTTAGATAACAAATGTATGGTGGAAAAAAGAATCCTCTTAAAAAGGCTCTGTTTTGCTGTAATAATGAAAGGCCAAACATTAGAGAATACCTAATGTAATATTGATTGTAAAAAAATAAAAAATATCTTCAAAATTTTAGTAACTTATTTCAGGATGAACATGAATTGTTATTATTTCGGTTGACTCATTTTGCAAATTTGATTAGTTAACAAAAAGGTTTCAAAAGAAAAATCTTGTTATTGAATATCATTAAAGCAGACTCGCTCCAATTAAGGTTGGACTAATCCCATGACTGTACGTCTAGTTAACCTCTTCACAAACAACTCTAGGTTTTGATCGATTTGAAAACCCATTTCCCTTCTCTAACTTAATGTTATAATCTCTTTCTTTTAGAACCGATTTTGAGAGAGCGAGTGTTAATCTATATAAGCACGAACAGTTGCATTATGAAAATATATACGCTTTATAATAATGTCAATGTCAACGACGTCATACTAACGCTGGGGCGTAATTGCAGACAGTGATATAGGCGTTGGCAAACTCAAGGTCTGGAGATGAAGGACAGAATTTAATGCCACATCCTACACGAGTTGTCGTTGCCCAGACAATCTGCAAACATATAAGATTACACTCAAAATTACAGTAATGCAAGAAAGTCCGTATACTTAAAAGAACAAGGGATCATGAACTCCACGAGAGAAGAACGCAGACTTATCTTGACAACGCAGGCGATGGAGACGGATCGTTTATGTTGATTCTTGATCCCGTTTTACGTACAAGGTTACCTTAACTCATTAAGTGCTAATGCTTTTTAGTAAAACGTTATTCCTGAAACTCGATGAAATAAATCTGTTTTTTGGCAAACTCCATAAAATGTTCCCTTTTTAACAGAATAAAGCAAAAAAATTGTTTTGATTTGTATCAAAGTATATCATAGTGCTAATTTTGATATGTAGAATGATGAAGTTTTCTCATAAAATATTATCCAAATTCAAAAATTGATTCAAACAATTTCACAGCCGACAGAAATATACAGAATAAAACCTTATCTAAAACAATAAATCGCATAGATATAAAGTACTTTCAGTACAGTCTGATTGCAATGGATGTATGACAATATACAAAAACTGAATAATAATCCGTCTACCTCCAATTAGCTCACCTGAGTGTAATGGCCACAGTCTTTATTAGGGGCACATGAGTTTATCAAATACATGTAATCGTTTACTTCGTCGTACAGCGTTTGGATGGCTGCAACTTCATCATACCCTCCTGCGAAGAAATAGAAATAGAGGAATAACGCAATTTTTATAACTTTTATAAAGAAAACATTTGCTTCCCAATAATGTAAGGATTAATGCCCATTTCCCTTGTATTAATTTGAATTTGTTTTGGATCTGTTAACGAGATCGCAAGTCACTTAAGATACGTTTAGATCACCATCACCTTTTGTAAAATGTATTGCACAATATGTTTTTATTTATTCATATGGCCTATGTACAAACTAAAGATGATGATAGGGATGATAAATGGACCTTCGTTTCATGAGAAACCTGAATTGTGTGAGCCTATAAAGTGTAGGTAAACTAGGAAGGTGGAGGAATAAAGAAAACAGTTCAACCAAGAGTTGAAGTCTATGAAATCACATCGAAATCACGTGATGATAATACCTTCATTATAACAAGTTACCGCAAAGCATTTAATGCAAACCTTCGTTTTATGAGAAACATGAAATGTAGGTAAATTTGTTGCCATACATAAATCGTTGCAGTCGCATCATTAGTTCTCTATGAATTTTTGGACGGGAACTCAATTTTGTCCCTTTGTTGAAGGTACATGTATTATGTTTTTAAAGCACATCAGTTGTGTGAAACAGATTATACGTCTTCGTATCTTCTAAAGCTTTTTTCCACTTACATTTTTGTTGCCAGGATGATCTCTCAGACCTTTCATGTTGTCATTTTAAAGTGACACAGAGTACGTTTCGTAAATTTTGTATGTGGCTGAAAAAAGAGCCCAAATACCAGATGTTTTGATTTAAGGTCAAATCGCCTTCCTAAAGTAACATCTTCATTGTCCGCTTTTCAACCACAACTTGATTCTAACTTGAATGTTGGTTTTAAATGGAAATAAGAATATAACATTCAGTGAAAAACTTCTTTGATCAAGCTTTAGATATGCATGTGAAACGGAAACGGAAAATCTTATCTGGCCTAGCTCATCGATACTTAAGAGACGGATGTAACCTTAAGTGAATAAACTTCTTGAATGCAGATACAGTTCTTAATGTTAAAATGGAACCCTTACCAAACTTTGCATGTAGGTTTTTAACAACCGTGCAATAAAACAACAACGACTATTAAGTGAACTAACGTTTTGGATGCTCTTATGAAATGATTCCCTCAACACTACTCTCGTGTAGGTTTATAAGAACCGTACAATAACACAAGAACGAACGTAAGGTGAACAAACTTTTGGATGCAGTTTCATATATATATTTAGGTTAGTTATATATTTAGGAAAGGATACTCGTACCACTAACGGCATGAAGATTTTCCCCAGCGGTGTCAGAGGAACCTGTGATTGTTTCATCTGGGTTGTGGATGAACCGGCATGTGTTAGCCCAATTTTGGGCTTTCGTGGCGAGGGTATCATCCCAAACCTAGAGAGGTAATGACATGCTACGTGAATTTCGGGATACATAAATATCATTTCAAGAATACGAGTACCAAATAAAACTCTTGTCCATTGCATATTTAGGTTTTACCTGAGCGAATCATTTGAATCATCATTTTCGATGGAAGCATTATGATTTACTTTATTCATGTAGATGGCAATTGAAGTCTGGAACTGTAGTTAATCTCCATGACTTTATTTGTTCTATGTCACCGCATAAGTTACTTTAAGATATATTAGTGTATATATATTAAAATTATGTATTATATGATTTATATTATATGTAAAAAATTCTTCGTTGTATAAAAAGCCTAAAATATGTAACACTATGGATGACAGATATGTCATTCTAAGTCAATGGTTTTTCATATCTAAAGTTACTGACATAGCTGACATCATTTTGATACGAACCAATTCGGCCATGAAAACCCCGCCATGCGTTAGAAAATAAATGAATCGTTAGGTTTGGTTACTTTCGCCTGTATCGAAGCCGAAAAAAATGACAAAAGATAAATAAAACAATCGCTTACCATAGCACACATATTAGCAGCTTCAGGAATTTTCCTTAATTCATTGTGTTTGTTCAGAATGTTTGTTTTTTCTTCTTCGCTGAAACCAGTTATAGCAGTGTTCACTTTGACTTGTCGTTTGACTCGATGGTGATTGACCATTCTTCCAAGACTTGCAGACAACGTCGGCACCTCTGAAGAGCCAATCAGCGTCAGGTAACAAATCTGACCAATCAAAAGAAAGGTAACACTAGCCATGCTTGCCTGCGGTCTTCTTGTGTTTACGAACTGACCGAAAACCAATGACCTACTGTAGAAGTTGAAAGGAATTAATCCTTTTTATACAAACCTAATTTTCACATCAATGAATTTTATTGATTTTGAACCAATAAGGAGCCATATAGTCGACCTTATAAAAACTGTTTGTTTTTAGTTACTATGGCATATGAGAGGGACGGTTGATCTCCCTCCTCTGATTGGTTGAAAATAATTTGATAAAACTCTTCAGGTTAACTGCGTAGTTTCTGGATGATTGTTCCTCATAGTATTAGTCTCCTGTGGTTCAATTTGATATAAAACACATACTGTTTGGTTTTATATATTATATATCACGTTCTGCATGAGATAACGTGGTAATTCTTGGTGAGTGTTTTGCTTTTCAACAAAGAAAACATGTTTGTTGTTCTGTACAAAGTATGAAGACCGTTCTATAATCAATACTCACTTACGTTTTCAATTAGTATAACTGGATTAGTTGTTTGTATTTTTGGGGGGTAGTAGCAGCTTTTTAAAGATTATTTCCTTCAGATTTTCCACTGAAGGGTATTTGTGGATTATCACACTGCAGTGCGCAATGGAATGACAATGCGTGAACGCTGTTGTGAAACATAGCCGATGAGAAGGATATCTCATAAGTTGCTGGCCTCAAATAGAAAAACTATACAAATAAAGCTGTTTTAATGTTTAAATTTTAATTTTAATGTCAGTTCAGGAACTTCTGATAAACATCAGTATAATGATCCCTTTCTTTACCTCTTATATTGGTACCATCAAAAAGGTCCGAATAAGCAAAAAAACCATATGAATATGTTTTGAAACAAAATATTCTAGTAAGTATTATAGTAAATGAGATTGATTAAAAACTACATATTCACATTCTTGACTTCTTTGCTAGATACTTCGCATCATGTTAAGCATCCAAAATTTCATTCCTCTAGATGCAATAGTTTCCTAAATTCTGTCCCAAGTGTACATTATGGGACTAGGTCCAAAAAGAGACATTTCGATTGAAATGGAAAAAAAAAGAAATTCAAGAAAATTTTAAATGGGCATTATTTGTAGTAGAGGACACGGTCAACAAGTGTGCAATTTTTGTTTGATATACACAAATCTAGAGAAAACTGATTCGAACGAAGAGTGGACGTACGGACACAACGACGGATGGATCCATCTTGCTTCGGGCATAATAACGGCTTGTATTTAATATCATGTCCCTTTCATTAGAATTGAGGTATTTTCTTTACATCAATATCAGTTTAGTTTCCATGTCTTAGCGATAAATCCACACTTCATCGCCGGCACAAGACGATTTGTAATCCGGTTTAAAAGGGACATTAACACGTTTTTTTTAAAGATTTAATTCTTCAAATTTTCCCCAATTAAAATATGTCGAACATGTTGTTTCCAAAGAGTTCAAAACATACCATTACTCATCCTGATCGTCCATAGTCAAAGAGGAAACAATCTGGTCTCAAGCAAACACCATTCGCGGTCATTTTAGCGTGAACACCTTTCAATCATTTCAAAAAGGAAAATTTATCCGTAAAGCCGAACCGATCGTGATGCGTTCGTTTTGAAATTGCTTCTCTTGATTAAAAGATATCGTCTTGTCTTTCAATTGAAACGTATATTTTCGTTTTCGTGAGATCACTTTATCTTTAAAACGCGCCACTGTCCCTTTAGTCAGCAGTTAAGATCATCTACGACCTGCAGGTATGATGTGCTGTTTCGAGGAACTTAATTTGCCTACCTTGAACAAACCAAGAGGTCACAGGTTCCCGGGTCATCAAACAACCCTCACTTCCCGCTCTAAAAAGTATCATATAAAGTACATATATAAAAAGGTAAATGTCAAATTTTTTTTTTCTGACGCTAAAAAGTGCAAAGACCCGTTTTTCTCATCCCGCCAGTGCAGACAAAAACGAGATTGATCACTGAAGGAAAATTTCCAAAAGCTTCTTAGGTATAAGTTCTTGATGTAATACCTTACTGAGGGCGATTATGCAGTTAAAAGTTGCTCAGAACATGACTGATAATTGGTCCTCTGATTTTGATATTCTCTTCAGGAGAAGGATTCTAGTAATTGAGGTCGAATTTATTTCCGAAAAAAGGTATGTGAAATCATTGCTTTGACAACACGATGACGTAAGTGATGGACCCGGATGTGGAAGTTCTTGGCTTGGATAGGTCTTCCTGGACAGACATATCTCAAGGTCTCTTTTGGGCCTGTTTTCCATGCAAATTCGAAGAACAAAATTTGAATAATTAATTGCCGTTGTTTGGCCATCAGTACAACATGATTTTACACTAACTCTCCCACGAATTTTAATTACATGTTTTCTATATGACTTTATTGCGAAAGAGACTTCAAACATTTATGAAAGAAACTAGTTGAATCATACCCGTATTTGCACTCAAGCTGGTAACAAATATACAACAAAATCATTTCTGAAGGAAATACCAGGTATACCACGTTTATTGTTTTTAACGATTTTATAAGAGTAAAGAATTCTCAAATCACCTATGTGTGGGTTTTTAAAAAAAAAGTATACTAGTACTCTTATATTAATAGTTTATTCTTGAAACTGTTAAAGTCATAGTCTCATTTTTGTAAGGCAACTAAACTGAACTAATTATTCTTCACGAACAAAATCTGATCACTAACACAAATATTTCCTGTCGCATTTGCAAAGATTTTCATTTTTATGCCCGTTTTACAGTTTTGGATGAAGCAGCTTTTTGGCGTATGCCGTTTCAGACCGATGAGGTACCGAATCAAGTGCAGTCCCATCGCTAGTACGAAACACCAGAAATCTAGTATTCGCAGCGCAGATACTTATGACAGACGCATTCTTCATTGAGTTAACCACCTTTTTGTTATTTCTTTATTTGAAAAAGCGTAAGCTATTAGCTATTTTTATTTGATATTCAGCTGGGAAATTGTATGTGTTCTTCGTCACGGCCTTAGTGAAATGACGTGGTAAGGACTAACGCTCGCAAAAAACATAATACCTAATATTCGGGTAGGGTAGGGTAGTTTGAACTTCATTATTGAGGGCTTGAATGCCTGCAGAGTTCTGAAAGTTGTTGCAAACGTCAGGTGAAAGATTTCTGTGAGTGATGAACTATTGTCCGGCATTTATTACAATTTTCCTTGCAAAAATGAGACTATGACTTTAATTCTATCTGCCATTAAAAGTTATATTAGAAATGTTATCGACTATTGTCTGTTTATCCGATGAAATACAAACTGGAAAGGATAATTATAGACCAAACAGATTGCAGAAAATTCATTTATTATATATTGTGTCAACTCCCAATCAATATTGTCCTAAGTTCGTGCATGGCGGCCTAGCCTCGGTCAGTTTTCTATCACCAAATTAACATATATTTCAGAAACGTCTGTTCCCAATACACTGTGTGACTACGCATTCATTATACATTTTTAGATATGCAGTTAACCGAGAATTCCGTCGTTCTATGTACACTGAGTTCTCAATCAATCGCTCAGAACGAATAATACAATCTTCTTACCACGGCAGTAATTGAGCCATACAGGAGGATATTTGTATGCATGACTGCCTGTTTATATTAAGTTAAACAGTCAATCAACTGAGCCGTTTTCAACAAGGTAAAAGAATAAAAGTACATATTAGCCCTATATTGATTACTGGAGTGGAACTAGCAGACAAAGACTACATGTCCTCGGGAAAACACGAAACCTGTTTTGAGACGTGGTACGTGTACACTTTACTTGCACCTCAACCTGATTCATAGATAAATGTACAGTGCTGAGCAAAAGAACTTATACCTGGCGTTCGACAGTAGTGAACGAAACAGAATACAACGTGCTTGTGGGTAATCTTGTTTCAGGCACAGGGGCGTGTATCGCTTAGAAATAGCTTTAGAAAGACATATATACCTATAGACCCTACCCTAATACTATATAAAGTATATATGTGTTTCTAAAGCTATTTCTAAGCGATACACGCCCCTGTGGTTTCAGGTGCCAAAGGCATGGTAGATAAACTTGCATCCCGCTTAGACCTATTGGTCCATGGCTACCATTCATAAAAGTGGCAAACGAGTCCTGAAATCTTATGCAAAGTCCCTTTGGAAAGCTATTATTTAACAAGGTAAATATATTAAACTTTCATGTAGCAAAATCATTGACGCTACAAAGCAAACTAAAATATTTGAATAATTATATCACGTTTACCAAACATTGCCCTCTAAATAAGATACACAACAAATAACGTTTCTTAGGATTAACACTGTGCCATATCTTTCCAATTATATGAATATATGTTTAGAAAATATATTAAATTGTCTTGATAACGTATACGGTTTTTGATCATTCTTTTGCATACTTGAGGTAAGCTTAATACACGAGTGTTTAAACGCACTAGTGCACGCCAATATTTCATAAACTCAACGAATACACAGATACTGCATATCTCTCGATATTACTCACTATTCTCACTCAAGTAATCTACCTCGTAAGTTATTTAACAAATATTTACGTATTCAGGTAGTAAAGTGGATTTTTACAGGCCGGAAGTATTTAATGTTACGTTACATTAAATCCGCATGAACTACGATATCGGAAATATTAAAATTTTGCTCATATCCAGAAAAGCGGAAACGGCCGCTATGGTCAATCTAATAACAATGCTAATACTGTGTTATTAAATCGGTTAATTTAAAACATTGCTTTCATAAAACATATTTCATGATTTGTTCTCAGTTCAGAGTTCAGGTAAATTCAATAGCTACACACAATACTAGTTCAGCCCTTTCCAGGTGTCAAAAATGTATCCGTTTTGTGCACAGCTAACCATAGATTTTCATATGTCCAAGCCGACGGCGGTTTTCTTAACGTTTTCATTGTTGATTGCAGGTAAATTGTAAAGAATATTTCGTATTTCATTGCATCGATAGAAAGTTTAAGTTAATGCATAAATCCTCGTAAACCTTAAAATAGCCAATTTAAACCATAAAAGCGTGCACTAGTACATTTAAGTTACCTAAGTATTTGAAATCTTAGAAATATACTCGTATCTGGAAACCATTCTTGACCTTCGAGTGTTTAACGCCCTTCCTATTCCCGAACCAGAATGGCCAACTCGAAGAAACAGGTTGTTCACGAACAGCACGAAGTTCTTGAGCTCGGTACATGTACATCGTGCATCGCCCTTTGACATGTGCTCCTACGTACGTTATTGCATTAGACATTTCAATCATTGCGCTTTGACAGACAAGTAGCACGTGCTCCAACACAAATAGTACTGCAACGATCGAAGAACGTACCCCTGGCGTTCCGCATTAGAGAACGAAGGAAAGTACATCATGCTTTCATGGGCGTCCGATATGTGAGATAACCTGGCTGTATGGGTACAGTGTGCAGATGAATCACATTAGTCTTTTGACAAAACTTAGTGTGACGGTATGGAAGTTATTTCTTACCTCGATATTCAGTGTTCCTATATTTTCTGTATTTTCATTATACCCCGACTAATGTATATAGGATTTTCATTATACCCCGAGTAATGTATATAGGATTGAGGGGAACTTATACCTGGTCATCAGAAAATGATATTGATCCGGAATCAGATATCAAAATTGATATTAATGACTAAGTTTCCGTATCAGAAATATCACATATTAGGAGTTATTGGTTGATTTTTATCATGCACATATTTCTGTTCCCAAAATGTGAAATAAATGCTACGGAAACGTTCGAGGCTAATATATATATTTATTATTTACGAAATATGACACTTTGAAAAAATGGTTTTGAAAAGCAAATCAGAAATTGCTTAGATCAATATCAAGAAATTGACCTTGATTTTGCTAAATAACTTTATATGCCACCAGATACACCAACATTAAAATTGTCGGGCTGTGAAACTGCCTGTGAATAATTCTTTAAAAATACTTTTCGAAATTATATACGCCTCTCTTCAAAATCACTTAACATAGTTTTACAAGATTTCCCTTTCACAAGCAAATATCTTAGTGCTGTTATGATTCTGAATGTTTACCAATCACTAGCCATCTTTGATTCACCAGGGGAAGTAACTTTAACTACCTTCTTAAAAAGCTGAGTTGTCATGTTTGTTTTGTGATTATTGTAATCCTTAAACTAAACGGCGCTTATTATCGGAGGTGAGGTTGTTTCGTTTGTGATTACTACAATCGAAAAACGTATGTCAACTTATCTGTCAAGTAGAAGTAGTCAAAGTTCGAAATGAGTCCTCACCGATCTGAGAATCCAAATTGGTGTACCACAAGGATCGGTTCATGACCGGTGCTGTTTTTACTTTACATTCTCAAAATAGGCAACATCATCCTGGGTCACAGCCTGTAATATTGCTGATAACCAGGAATATATTCTAAGGAAGTTGTCCAACCAACAGATGTCATGTGGAGATGTATTGCTGATATCAGAACATGGATGATCAACAATTTCTTAAAATCGATGACAACAAATAAGAGTTCTTAATCAGTGGAACGAAGCAGCAGATCCGCAATATCGGCGATTGTAGATTTATCGTCGGTGTTCAGTATATATGCTAAATGCCCAAGGTGAAAATTTGCGGCGTTGTTTTCAATTCTTCAGGTCAAGCTCCAACAACTGCAAAATCAGCAACACGCCATCTCCACCGTAAAGGCATCGAAACAAAACTGTAAGTTTAGTCATACGTCCACTCATGGCAGGACTCGGCAACTCCCATGTTTATTGGATATCAGCCATGCAACATCTCCAGCTTGTACAGAACAGACCTATCTTCCAGTAGAGGAGAATACAGTTCAAAATTCTCTTCATCACCTTATCGACTTTCTGTGACAAAATCTCGTCAGTTTTTTTCAAAACATATAATAGAAATCTACTACCTGAGCCGTGTTTTGAAATATGAGAAAAGAGGCGGCCTGAAATAGCCAACCACAAAAACTTCCAGGGGAGACAGAGTTTTTATTGTCGCTGCACGAGCTTTGTAGAACTCCCTTCCAGAACATTTAAGATCCAATTAAAGACTAATCTACTCCTATTGCTACTTCAAAGCTTTCTGTCATCGCTACACATCTAAAATGTAAAATCTTAAATCTTTGGGCTAAATGATGTCGTTATAGGGTTGTCAATGTTAAAAAATCTTATGTAAAATGTACAGAGTAATTTGTATCATCGCATTAACATATTCTGTTGATAAGCTTGTTAAGAATAATTTAACATCAAAACGAATATTGATATGCAACGTTTATTTATTGCCATTGTTTAAATATGTGCGTATACGTTTAGTAAGTATATGTGCAGCATATTTACATAAATATGTAAATGGCAGAAATAAGCAAACAGAACATCAAGGACACAGAGGCTTGGCGATTTGACATAGCTCCTCCTGTTGTAGTAGTAGGGCCTGTACTGGTATTAGTTGTTGTGGGCACTGTAGTCGTAGTGGACACTGTAGTGGAAGTGGTCACCGTAGTGGTAGTGGACAGTGTAGTGGTAGTGGACACTGTAGTGGAATTAGGAGTCGTAGTGGTAGTTGACGGTGTTGTGGTAGTGGACACCGTAGTGGAAGTAGGAGTCGTAGTGGAAGTTGACGGTGTAGTGGTAGTGGACACCGTAGTGGAAGTAGGAGTCGTAGTGGTAGTTGACAATGTAGTGGTAGTGGACACCGTAGTGGAAGTAGGAGTCGTAGTGGTAGTTGACGGTGTAGTGGACACCGTAGTGGAAGTAGGAGTCGTAGTGGTAGTTGACGGTGTAGTGGTAGTGGACACCGTAGTGGAAGTAGGAGTCGTAGTGGTAGTTGAAAGTGTAGTAGTAGTGGACACCGTAGTTGAAGTAGGAGTCGTAGTGGTAGTTGAAATTGTAGTGGTAGTGGACACCGTAGTTGAAGTAGGAGTCGTAGTGGTAGTTGACAGTGTAGTGGTAGTGGACACTGAGGTGGAAGTAGGAGTCGTAGTGGTAGTTGACAGTGTAGTGGTAGTGGACACCGTAGTTGAAGTAGGAGTCGTAGTGGTAGTTGACGGTGTAGTGGTAGTGGACACCGTAGTGGAAGTAGGAGTCGTAGTGGTAGTTGACGGTGTAGTGGTAGTGGACACCGTAGTGGAAGTAGGAGTCGTAGTGGTAGTTGACGGTGTAGTGGTAGTGGACACCGTAGTTGAAGTAGGAGTCGTAGTGGTAGTTGACGGTGTAGTGGTAGTGGACACTGTTGTGGTAGTGGACACTGTTGTGGTAGTGGACACTGTTGTTGTGGTAGTAGCAACAGTAGTTGATGGGGGAACATCAGCTGAAAATTATAGTGGGCCAATGAAGATTTCAAGATAAAGATTTTGTACCTCTTCCAATTAAAAGTGCCCAAAGACTCAAAGAACCGTCGATGTTGAACATCGACTTTTCTTATTTTTTACACAAATCACATTGGTTCTTCGAAATGTCACAAAACTTTGTAAGAAATTAGATGTAGAATTTTCGCATGTATGGTATAGCAGTAATTGTAATAGAATACTATCAATGGTAGTTGTAGACGTTGTGGTGGGAATGGTGGTGGTAGTTGTATAAGAGAAGCATAATTAGTAATTAATGGTGTAAGTAGAAGTAGTTTGAATAGAAGTAGAAGTAGTAATAAGGTCCACAGTATCAGTGGCAATAGTAGTAGTAACAGAAGCATTAGTATCAGTAGTAGTAGCAGTAGTGGAAGTAAAAGTAGAAGCAGTAGTAGTAGCAGTAGTATTTTTTAGTATTTATTTTGCGTATTTATGTGTTTTGTGCAAAAGGAAATTCTATAGGGATGTTTATAGCAATAACACCACTATGTCTTACGTAATTATTGGTAGCGTAATGTTCAGAGACGAAATATAACTACTAACCAAGATTTAAGTTCGATACAGAAAATCTTTCACTTTCATAACGTGTATAATCATATGGAAATGGTGATACTTATATTGCGGTGGACTCCACACCCCACATTATTACCCTTATCAGTGCTTCTTTCATACCCACCTCCTAGGAGTAAACCAGTCTTCTGTCGCATTGACAAAACTTCCAAATCAGGTACCCTATTGCACTGCTTGGTGGACAGTGGCACATTTTGAAAAACTTCTCTTAAATGAAGTGACACCAGAAAGTTTCTCAACTCGCAGGGGCCACAAAGCAACTTGACACTAAGGTTACTATTAGTGACATTCTTTAACATTTCACTAAGGCTATCTGTAGTGATGTAAGGTTATTGTGCAACGTGCCCCTTGGAATTACGCTTACACACTAGCTCCTCTGTTTTATTCGGGTACTCATTTTTAATACTAACTCATATTGTCTATGGTATGCACGTGCCAGGCATATCGAATGTTCATCATGAACATATGGTCTAGTCATGAACACCTGATAGGTTAATATTTTGTGTTTTGAAATTAGAAGTTGTAACTTTGTTTTTCCAAATAAAGCATAGGTAATGGTTAAAATTTCATTTGTTCAACACATGGCAGTTTGAAATGTATCAGTCGAAATATAGGATCGAACCTGTGACTTTTTGGTTAAAGGCCGCGTGAAATAACCATTAGACCACGGAATCCAGTTCACAATGAAATAACAAGATGTTTTTCATGACCAATTGATCAAGTTTCATTTATTGCCTGAAGTAGAACATTTCTTTGAGTTATACTTTCTATATTAATATTTTATTCAATCTCTAGTGCAAAATGTATATTAACATATAAAAATTGTTATGTGCTTTCTGCAAACGGGGTGATATCGACAGTGGCCCTTCAGTCTATTGCGGTAGCTTGTAAATGTCAGCGGGGTGCACGTGCAGCACGAGAAGCCCATGCCTATGTCAGCTATCTGAAATAGACATCGTTTCTCCCTTAAGAAAACGTAAAGATATAAAGAAATACATTTACTATCTACATCATCAAAATTCATTTCATTTTTTACGCGGATTGATGTTGTGTTTTGCTTGTGTGTAAAATAGTTACCGACTCAGACCTCGGGTTCAAGTTAGATGACCCCGAGGTACCAGTTGGTAACTATTACTTCAATATATCCATTCATCTATGGATCAGTGAACCAACCATGCTATCCGACGCACAACGGAGGGTGTAAACCAGCTAAAGAAAAAATGTAAAACTAACCAACATCACATCGCAGTGGTAAATAATGGAAACATCACACAAATTCTATCTTCGAGGACTTCCTAAATCATCGGAACATCAATACACTTTCACATCCTCGAAATATTTGGATGCTCAATATTAATCTCAAAGTTGTTGATTTCAGTTGAGGCCTGGTCACGTTAAAAAGTTAATGTCACACATTTAAACTGCTCTCAGTATCAAAACGTATCTGTTAAGGATAACATACAAGTAACCGTACATTCGTGAAAAAGAATGTACGAGCCGCGAAGCGGCGAGGACATTGTTTTTACGAATGTACGGTTACGAGTATGTTATCTGACTTAAAATACAGCCTAGTTTAAAGTGTTTTTTGTATGACCTGCTTTGGTTTATGATAATAACATTCGTATTTCATTGCATAATTATAACACAAAAAACGTTTTTCAATAAAACAAAATCCTTTAACAAAATTTGAGATGGTCCCAACTGGTTCAACGGTCATTCTTAATGCACGTGCAATGTAACCATCTTGCCGGTACATTCTTAATGCACGTGCAACGTTACCATTTCGCCAGTACATTCTTAATGCACGTGCAACGTTACCAGCTTAATTCACGTGCAAGACGTTTGAAACCGCAATCAGCTTGGGATTTGGTATAAAAGGAAGGTGGTCTTAATTCAACTTAGACATTATGTATGGCAATTTTGTTGTTGAGTGGGAAGACATGGCCGAGTATCCACACTTCGAAGACATTTCTTCAGAGGATGATGTTGTGTTATCAAATAATGAAACCAGTTCCCTTCCGGGGACCATCTCAAAATTATTATTGCTCAATTGTCCATATAGAAGCAGTAGATTCTTGTAGGATAATGTATGATTGAAACAATACAATGACGTCACTGCTGTATTTTAAGTTAAGGATAACATACAAGTAACCGTACATTCGTGAAAAAGAATGTACGAGCCGCGAAGCGGCGAGGACATTGTTTTTACGAATGTACGGTTACGAGTATGTTATCTGACTTAAAATACAGCCTAGTTTAAAGTGTTTTTTGTATGACCTGCTTTGGTTTATGATAATAACATTCGTATTTCATTGCATAATTATAACACAAAAAACGTTTTTCAATAAAACAAAATCCTTTAACAAAATTTGAGATGGTCCCAACTGGTTCAACGGTCATTCTTAATGCACGTGCAATGTAACCATCTTGCCGGTACATTCTTAATGCACGTGCAACGTTACCATTTCGCCAGTACATTCTTAATGCACGTGCAACGTTACCAGCTTAATTCACGTGCAAGACGTTTGAAACCGCAATCAGCTTGGGATTTGGTATAAAAGGAAGGTGGTCTTAATTCAACTTAGACATTATGTATGGCAATTTTGTTGTTGAGTGGGAAGACATGGCCGAGTATCCACACTTCGAAGACATTTCTTCAGAGGATGATGTTGTGTTATCAAATAATGAAACCAGTTCCCTTCCGGGGACCATCTCAAAATTATTATTGCTCAATTGTCCATATAGAAGCAGTAGATTCTTGTAGGATAATGTATGATTGAAACAATACAATGACGTCACTGCTGTATTTTAAAACGTAAGAACCGTCGTTTGTATGCTTTTCCATTCGAAAAAGGATGTACGCTTCATAGTAATCTACTAGTGCGTTTCTTTTTTGAGAGAGTATAGTAGCATTGTAGTAGTCGTAGCAGCGATAAGTATTGGTGAAGAACTAATAAAAATGGTAGTAGTAGTAGTAGTAGTAGTAGTAGTAGTAGAAGTAAGTATTGTTGTTGTAGCAAGAGTAGTAACAGCAGCACCTAGTATTATTGTAGTAGTAATGGTAGTAGAAGATGAAGAAAGTAGAAATACTTGTAGTAGTATTATTACTGGTAGAAGTAGCAGTAGAAGTAATAAGAGGAGGAAAAGTATGAGTAGTAACATTAATATCAGTTTAAGTAGTAACATCAATATCAGTATTTGAAGTAATATAAATATCAGTTTAAGTAGTAACATTAATATCAGTATAAGTAGTAACATTAATATCAGTATGAGTACTAACATTAATATCAGTATAAGTACTAACCTTAATATCAGTATAAGTAGTAACATAAATATCAGTATAAGTAGTAACATTAGTATCAGTATAAGAAGTAGCATTAATATCAGTATAAGTAGTATTATTTATATCAGTATAAGTAGTGACATTAATATCAGTATAAGTACTAACCTTAATATCAGTATAAGTACTAACCTTAATATCAGTATAAGTAGTTTTATTTATATCAGTATAAGTAGTAACATTGATATCAGTATAAGTAGTATCATATATATCAGTATAAGTGCTAACATTTATATCAGTATGAGTACTAACATTAATATCAGTATAAGTAGTAACATCAATGTCAGTATAAGTACTAACATTAATATCAGTATAAGTAGTAACATTAATATCAGTAGCAATGGTAACATTAATTTAAGTAGCAGTAATTACATAAATATCAGTAGCAGTAGAAGAAGTTGAAGTCAAAGCGGCAATACAATAGTAACATTAGTAGTGGTTGGACAATGGACTTTAACAAGTGAATCTGAAGCAAAATAGAGTGAGTGGGATCTTATCCAGTGTGATCAGGTTGTTATAACCCAGAAGTAGTTCAGGTACCGTTGTCGCTGCAATACAGATAATGCCTCCCATTTAGGAAGACGGTACTTACTGCACAGTTTGTCGTCACAATTGGGCTTGCTGGCCGGACACTCACTACAAGGTGTTCCTTCCACGTACGGTGCCTCTCCAGGGACATTACCTCTGAAAATATCAAAGTCCAAAAACATCCGTTTTTAGAATTAGGTAATCTCCGCCATTTTTCTTCAAATTACATCTCCAGGTTTCTACTTAACTACTTAACTTCTTTACTTCGCTCGAATTTTCATCGTTTAGTTATCGTACAATTTTTTAACCTTTTCTAATAATCAGGGAAACTTCTTGGATGCAATTTAAAGTCGAATTTTCAGGATCCCGAGTGGGCTTCGCCAATGGCTCTGCTGGATGATTTATAATACAATGTAAAGATAATTAGGGATTGCAACGAATTTTTCATATAAATATGTGATGTTAAATTGAAAAAATAATTTACAAAGATATGGACTATTGACCGACGCTACATTCCTTTATTTTTTTATCAATAGCTACTTGATCGTCTTTGACACTGTCGTTTTCGACAGAAGTAAACGACATTAATCATTCGCCTTCATATAAAGAGGTCCGGGGTTTGAATCCCGCCAGCTTTGTCTGTAGTAGAAAACTCAACACGCAGTAACGTTTTGGTTTCCACGCTACACTGAACATCAGCGCAATAACACCAATGGTTTGCTAGTTCTGACCGATGCTCGCAGGTTTCAATGCAATGGATAGCTACAATAATGTTGCAGGCTGTCACACTGCAATAATATTAATAACAGTCGTGATGGAAGTGAAACACCCCTACTGACCTCGACAATGCACGTACCTGTGATCAAACTAAAGACAAGAACGCTGCGATCATCCCAAAGACCAAGAACTACTATATCAACTAAAGACAAGAACTACTATATCAACTAAAGACAATAACGCTGCGATCATCCTAAAGACGAGAACTACTATATCAACTAAAGACAATAACGCTGCGATCATCCCAAAGACCAAGAACTACTATATCAACTAAAGACAAGAACGCTGCGATCAAACTAAAGACAAGAACTACTATATCAACTTAAGACAATAACGCTGCGATCAAACTAAAGACAAGAACTACTTTATATATATATCAACTAAAGACAATAACGCTGCGATCAAACTAAAGACAAGAACGTTGTCGTCCTGCAGCACAAGTGAATCATTTGTCCTATTGACTCAGTCTACAAATTGGCAAGGTGATAACTTAAATTTCGAATGTCGAACTTTCGACAGGTAACAATAACGAAAGAATGTGTATCTTTTTATATAAATGACGTCGTCGATGAACACACTATTATTTTCTGTCCATAGTGTGAATTTGAACGAGAAAAATATACTTTTAAGAATCATTATAAGATATTCTTAATTCACATAATGATCACATTGTAAAATATTCGTCAATGACATAAAAAGTTTTATACATGCCAGGAAGTTTCAAAGATAAACGTTCAATCGTATGATTCATACATGTATTGATGTATTCTTGTGAGTAATATGTTTCACTTTCCTAAAGAGCACTGTTACTTATGTACAAGTAACCTTTCTGTTGCATGTAATATGAATGTTTCTGATGAATTATCTCCAACAGAAGCTTCAAACATATAGTGAAGGAAAAATTACAAGGACAGTTCTATCGAAGTATTTTTTGTGAAAACAAAATTCAAGGCGACATACTAGTTTATACATGTATGTTATAAGTACATTGTTATTACATAACCCAGTTGTCGATTATGATTTGGCAACAAGACAGCTGAGACCGCACGCTCAGCAAAAATGAAACAATAATGAAAAGCGAAGCCAATTATCGGCTCTACGAGTTTAAAAAGTCTTCCTAAACACTACAAGGAATTATTGATTAGCCTTGTTATCCCGAGGTTATTATATCATTTCATTAAGTACTCATGGGTGTAGTAGCATAGATGATTCGTTGATATAATGAATTAAAAGATACTTATTACTTACGTTGGGCCATAATTGCATACAATCATATAGGCGTTGGTAAAACTGGATCCTTCAACCACAGTACAATAGTTTATTCCGCATCCAATACGCATAGTATCAGCCCAGACCATCTGAAAGATACGTTATATATCACATAATTGCTTATTAATACATATATTTCACAAGTTCGATGGACCCTCTAACGAAGCTTTCTGTATCAGCTGAGGATTCCCTAGCAGGTAAAATTACATAACACGAAATAGCTGGCGAATTTCAGCCAATGAAAACACTTCTTGTATGTCTTGCTTGCTGAGACCAAGTCGTGGCATGATTCAGTCGGCATCTAATCTGACCGTGTTCTGGCGACTTGTGTGCTGTTCATTGTCGATTAGATTTACCGGAAGCTTTCGGAATTGACAACTGACAAATGTGACTTGATTACTTAAGAATCGGCGTCGCTGATTGCACAGCCAGTTTTGAATGCATCCTGGCAGGCTGCATTTCAAGGCTGAGAAGTGCTCTTATTAGAACAGAGATTAGTGTAGGAATTTGACTTATTAGCTACACATTTGAATAGAGAGTGTTGAACAACGAGTCAGATTGATGATTGTCCCGAAATCATTCCTGACCACTGTTTTCTTCCTTTCCCTAATGCCTCTTACGATTTATAAGCTTTCAACACTTGATGCAGCCCTAAAACAGTTTCCTACGTTTGATATTGTTGTGAAACAGTTACCTGGGTGTATTCTCGGCATCGATCAGAACAAAAGTTGTCCATAGGGTTATAATTGTTTGCTTGCGAAGCCCATTCTTGAATTGCGGCAAGCTCGTTATATGAACCTGTAGAAAAAGTAGATAATAATTTAAACGATGAAACATTGTGAATGATACATCCGTTTAAGACACTGAGATACTCAGTTAGGTCGTTTCATTCTTCAGATTTGTTCCCCTTTCATATGAAGTAAAGTTAAAGGAAAAGTCCCGAGATCATGTAAAAACACCTTACCTGGGTACTTGTTATTTGTAAGGCAGTATTTATTCCCCTGTGATCTCCGTTACAAGTAAACATTGTGGTGATGTTGATTCATAATGAGCTCACTTATTCACTAAATGGAAATAAGTACTAAATACCTGGACATATTAGACAATAAGTTTGCAGATAAGAATTGAGGACAGCGTGATCTAAAGTAGCAAGATTTTAAGTTTAACCTTAAGTAAAAACACGGAAGAAAAGGAACAAACAAGTTTAGGATAGGGCAGATATGATTGGAGGCTGTCTAAATTAGACATATAAAAACAGTTCAAATAGCTTCCAACTCTCAGGTCATATTAAATGCTTACTACTTATCAATCACCCTCGTATTACAAAGTAACAATACATATTTAAAGAGTCACTCCGTGAGTTGTTGGAGTCATATATGTCAAACTTAACCAATGGTGTCATTTGATCACGAAGTATCGACTGTTAATGTTTTTTTACACTGACAATATGAAGGTAGAACGTCGCAATTATGATCGAAAACCGGACAGTGGCGCGCGTCAAATAGTCAAACGTAATTTTGGAGACTTATCTAAAGCAGCCAAGAGGGCAGTTAGGAGTAAGTGTTTGTTCGGTTACATAACTAGTGTCCATGTATATATTGGACGTGATATCAACACCTCTGTGCATTTATAATGCACTTTTTTTATTTTCATGGAAAACCAGTATTTGTCATATATATGTCTTTTGGACATGAAAAGTTAAGATGTTTTGATTTTATATCACCACATATGATATTTAGGTTCGTATCAAAGGAAAATAATTATGTTATGAAAATCACGGAGTGGCTCTTTAAGAGAAAAAACATGTGATCATGGGGGGAAGAAAGAACTGCAACCTTGTTTTCGAGCTCTTGAAAGGACAGTTGGAAATGCCCCTTCGGTTCCTTGATAACGAGAATGTTTACCCTAATTTTATAATTTTTAATAGTTTCTAGTTTCTAATTCTTAGCGACACAGGTCCTTGTGTGTGATTCCACATTGACTTAAAATACATAATTTAATACAATAGGCCACTCATAGGTCCAATGACCTGCATTCTAACTTTAAATGAGCAGTTTTCTAATATGACGTCATACTGATGGCTTTGATAACATAATGTAGAACTGTCGGTCTTAATCTATTTAGATGAATGACGGGACATGTGTATATTTGTAGATATGAGACCTAAATCAAATAATAGATATATTTTCCTTTCACTATTATTCTTACCATGCCGACTTACCCGGTTGGAAGAAGATATTCTCCCCGGCTTGACCCCCGGTAACCGGGTCCGTGGTATTCAAGTTATAGTACCCCTTACACTGCTCTGCCCAGTTTTGAGCCTTAAAGGCTAGCGCGGTGTCCCAGGTCTAGGTGAAAGACAAGATATGACCACATTATATTACAATAATAACTATGGCAATAAATGGCCATATTTTTTGCAAAGCACTTTACTCACTGGCGACTGTTTATCGGAATAAACTGTTGTCATGATGTAACATTATATTTATCCTATCATATACTTGTGGCATTTTAGAGATAGGTATAACAGTTGTAGAATTTTAGAGAAAAAGTTAAGGAAGTATATTTTAACTTAATTTTTAGCATGGAGTTATTGCTTTTATTAAGCAAAATAAACATTTACTAAACATACTTGGTCACGTAATATCTGTCCTCTTTACATACTTTGACCTCTGTGTTTGTCACTTTCCTTACTTGCTGTCGTAAAAAATGATAAAGATAATAATGTGTGTGGATATCTACATGGCGTTTCCAATCTCTCTCTCTCTCTCTCTCTCTCTCTCTCTCTCTCTCTCTCTCTCTCTCTCTCTCTCTCTCTCTCTCTCTCTCTCTCTCTCTCTCTCTCTCTCTCTCTCTCTCTCTCTCTCTCTCACTCTCTCTCTCTCTCTCTCTCTCTCTCTGATATAGTGTCGTACCTACCGTGCAAATATCATATATGGTAATCCATGGACGATTACACTCATGTTCAAAGCAGAGAAAGAGTAAATATAGAAATATAGTTACCAACATAGACATGGCAGTGGCGTCAACACTTCTTCGGACGTCGTTGTGTTTTGCGACAATCATATCTTGTTCTTGAGCGTTGAATCCCGCAACGTTCACGTTCATTTTGAATGCTCCTCTCTTTACCCGCAGACCTGCGGGATCAGAGTTCACCAACAAGACCAACAACACACCCGCAAGATAGGAATACAGGAGAACAGACGCGTGGATCGTCTTCGTCATGTTGCGCTGTGAGGAGTGGAAGGCTGTCGGAATCGTCAGTTTCAAGAGATCTGGAAATATTACAGTCTCTCATAATATGTCAGTTTCAAGAGATCTGGAAATATAAGTCTGTCGGAATCTATCAGTTTCAAGAGATCTGGAAATATTTCACTCTCTCGGAATGTATCAGTTTCAAGAGATCTGGAAATATTGCAGTGTTTCGGAATCTAACAGTTTCAAATGATCTGGAAATATAACAGTCTGTCGGAATCAGTCAGTTTCAAGAGATCTGGAAATATAACAATCTCTCAGAATATGTCAATTTCAAGAGATCTGGAAATATAAGTCTGTCGTAATCTATCAGTTTCAAGAAATCTGGAAATAAAAGTGTGTCGGAATCTGTCAGTTTCAAGAGAGCTGGAAATAAAAGTCTGTCGTAATCTATCAGTTTCAAGAGATCTGAAAATATTACAATCTTTCAGAATATGTCAGTTTCAAGAGATCTGGAAATAAAAGTCTGCCGGAATCTATCAGTTTCAAGAGATCTGGAAATATTACAATTTGTCAGAAATATGTCAATTTCAAAAGATCTGAAAATATCATGGTCAGACTGTAAGAATCTGTCAGTTTCAAGAGATCTGAAAATATCATGATCAGACTGTAAGAATCTGTCAGTTTCAAGAGATCTGAAAACATCATGGTCAGACTGTAAGAATCTGTCAGTTTCAAGAGATCTGAAAATATCATGATCAGACTGTAAGAATCTGTCAGTTTCAAGAGATCTGAAAATATCATGATCAGACTGTAAGAATCTGTCAGTTTCAAGAGATCTGAAAACATCATGGTCAGTCTGTAAGAATCTGTCAGTTTCAAGAGATCTGAAAACATCATGGTCAGACTGTAAGAATCTGTCAGTTTCAAGAGATCTGAAAACATCATGGTCAGACTGTAAGAATCTGTCAGTTTCAAGAGATCTGAAAATATCATGATCAGACTGTAAGAATCTGTCAGTTTCAAGAGATCTGAAAATATCATGATCAGACTGTAAGAATCTGTCAGTTTCAAGAGATCTGAAAACATCATGGTCAGACTGTAAGAATCTGTCGGTTTTAAGAGATCTTATCTGTCAATCATCAACAGAGCATGAGATGATGTCAGCCATATTGGTCCTCACCTTTTGACAAGCTTTCTGTTTTCAGGATCTCCCTAATATTTGGGCATTGCATGAAGGCCTTATATAACTTTGTCAATTTTATGATGAAAATAAATGTTCCCGATTAATGAATTTTAGACGTTTGAAATGGTTTGCAATAAATATAATCACTTGAAGTTATTGAGAATGATGTGATGTTTATGATGAGTTTATTTCATCAATTCCTTTTTATGTCATTTTGCAGATAAAATTTACTACATTGGTTATTAATTTCATTTTGCTTATCTTTTTCAGATAACCTTTTAAATTGGGCTTTGTCAACATTCTATAAGGCTTCAAAGAAAATTTATCGTTTCGTATCACGATCAATCTTACTTCATCCACGCAGACCAACATTGATCTTGGGTAACGGCTTATGAATCAGGGTTTACAAATTTTCAGCATTGAATTTTATTTTTTAAAGAAATCTTTACTTCATGAGTTCAATTGCAATGATCATGATATGATCTCTAAAATAATCTTTTCTAGACATAGGGAGTTTTCAAATCTTAACACACAGTAATCTGATTGGTTACAATCAACATCAGTTGTCCAATCAGCGACGTTATTTTCCCGTAACCGTTTAGAAGACTGGTTTTTTTTAGTGTGTGCGTTCGCAGATTTCTAACATGGCAGAAATCGGCTCAAAATCTGAAACGATATTTTATCGAATAAAATATGGTAAATATCCATCTTGCTTATTCCATTGATTTTGTATTTAGTAGAAGAAATGTGGCCCAATCGCAACAGAGGTTACTTCGGAATATAAAGCCGGGAAATGTCGAGATCTACTAACTAGCTATTATCCTACGATCAATTTCAATATCAAAATGACAATAGCCAGTTCTCAAATTTTCCCTAGTAAAAATAAGTTTACGAGAAATTTATTATCTCAAGCTGGTCAAATATCTCATTACTCAACTCGGTCATCCAGAGTCGTACAAAAAAATATCAAATATTGAGCAAAAACCACAAGCGGCCATTTTACAGTAAACACTTTGCAATCATTTACGTTATCGAAATGGATCTGCATAGTTTAACTATGTGCGTACGTTTTAGCACTACTTAATAAACTTTGTATTGTAAATGGCAACCTTTATTTTCGTTTCTTTTGAGACAACTTTATTTACCTACAACACGTTTAACTGCACCTTTAAAAGACTTAGGAATGTCTGAGGACTATAAAAAGTTTATAAGTAATCGTAAATCAAAACAAAATTTTGACATGATAACATCGAATGTTATTAATGCTTGTTAAAAGTGATGAGAAACAAAATATTCATATCTTTGGTTTTTCCCTTGTGTGTAGGTATTTTGATAATAAATAATTTTATTGTTCGCGAAACATTACCGTGCTGTGAGATGGCGTCAGTGTTTTCTCTTTATTTTCTAATTGTTTGAATTAACAGCACATTGAAATTCGAAAGCATACTTAATGTGTAATAACAGGTGTGTTTTTGTTGGAATTGATGACGCGTGTCTGATTGTGGAAAAAGGCGAAATATATTAATAACACATAATTCTCGTTCCTTCTTGACAGGGGACATAAGGTTGGCTCGGCTTCGTTACCCTGGGCTTAATTGTCTCCGTAGCCGCATCCAGAAAGTTTGTTCATCTATACTTACATATCTCAGAGTAAATATCGTGTAAATTAGATTTCGTTAAGACATCACTTGCCTTGCTCCAAGGACATAACTTTACGCAGGCCCCTGGCAACAAGGGGTTTTGCTGGGACCCTCACACTTTTTTTTGACAAAATGTTACATGAAAACATAGAATACATGTGCTTCTGTAACTCATCAGGCTTATGTAATACATATAATAATGTAAAGTCAATCATCCCCTCTCCCCAAACCTCACATCCTGTCTCAGGGTAAGACGTATAGCTGACGCTCCACTCTTCTTACCCTGGGTGTAAACCCCAGCATAAACTTTGCGTCGTGTCCTATTCCCTACAAACATTTTAAAAATAATCAACCAATGACTGCGCTTGAAAGACGAGTCGGCAATTTAATATTGCAGCACCCATCCCTTCAAATTCAAACCGAGTGAGTGAGTGACTTTGGGATTAACGATGTTTGGAACAATATTTAAGTTATTAAACACGTGGATGACAAGCATCCAAAAGAGGATCGAAAGAATGAGGAAAAAGATGGAATGAAAGGCATTGTGAGAGATAGACAATAGGTTTTAGAACGACTCAACTTTGGTCTGACTTCTACCCGAAGACCTATCAAGCTTGGGTGCCCCTGCCAGGAGCATGTAAGCTCCGGCTGGCATAGCTCTAGGGGTCTCTGGACCACTCAAACCACCACGATAAGGTATTGAGTTAAGTAGTGGAAAATCAAACCGACCTCTTTAAACGGGATGCATGATTTGTTGTAATAAACTAACCAGAATCGCAAAATTGGACTCGGACATTATCACCATGGTCGATCAGTGAAAAAACTTTCGATTCCAGTTTGTTTATCTATGGACGTCGCCATTTATCGTAAGAGCGAAAGCCAACTCCTGTTCGAGAGGCTCTCTTTGGTTGGCTGAAATTTTATCGCACACCATCGCTATAAAAGTATTTGATTGGCTGAATCATGGGTTACGGTGCGAAGTTTTTGCTGGGGTTTACACCCAGGGTAAGAAGAGTGGAGCGTCAGATATACGTCTTACCCTGAGACAGGATGCAAACCTCACAAATTTGTAATTTACACACCTTGATACGTGACAAATTGTACTTGATGCAAGCAATAATGAATATGCGAATAAGACATACGCGTACGTTAATTATTACACTCAGTGGTTATTTTCATTTCTACTCATATCCTATATCAGTTTTGATCCTATGTGTACAAAGTAAAGAAAGAAATGAAAATCTTCAAAATATGATAATTTCTTAATTTTAAAAAAACCCATTCTCATTCAATTCATTCGTGGCCCAATCAGTTAATTGCCATGGCACCTGACGTGCAAATGCAAAGTCAAGACTAAACACAATCTCATTTAAATGCGATCAAATAATAGCTACACTACGTTATGTAAACATTGAGAAGCATTTGAGATTTCATTTCAATGAGATTGCTACTAAACAGTGCTGTAAGTTACTCTTAGCTTACTGATTGGAACAGAAGTTATTAAAGGTTTAAAATCTCTTGCAATAATGAATAATTTAAACGTGTTACAAGTACAAACATATTTTGATGGTGGTCATTTATTTCATTCAAACTTTATTGGAAAAAACTTTTTTTGTGAAGGTTAAGTCAATGTTTATATCTGAAATACGTAAACAACGTGGTTCTAGGCTACATTTTGTGAGTACATTAAGGTTAGGGCGAGTGAAAGCTATGTCGTTTTGAATTGGGATTTCTGTGTAAATTGATCAACGTGAAAGTGCGTGATTCGCCTTGGGGGTTCAGCGTATATAGACGCAGTCGAACTACGAGTTAATTGATAAACATGTGAACAGGCTTCGGCATGCAATATGACAAATACCCAATAAAGAATAAAGCGTTTATTTACCAAGGGTCTCAAAATAAAGCTAACTGATATTGATGCCGAATTTAAAATTCCAAAGCGGAAGATACGGTGACTTCGACTCTACGTGGCGAAGAGTCGTGTAATGTTCATATAAGTAATTAAATGTACATCGTGTGTAAACTTATTACCTTATATAGAAAAAGAAAGAAATGAGGAGACAGAGATAAAATAAAGAGGATAGAGAAAAGGTGGAAGGATGGGGGAGATGATAGAAAGGGTTACGGGTTAAGTAGAGAAGCAGCCAGTCCACTTCTTCAAAAACGTTTCATTATCTTCACCAAATATATATTTTTCAACATCATAGTGAAACTTTATAATGTTCTTTAAATGTTTAAAGTTTAATTCTTTGGTCATACACTTACATCTGTAGATGCACTTTTTAATGATAGTAAATAGAAAGTTGACAAGAATGCTTTCGTTTGGGTCGCCAAGAAGAAATGAGAAGAGATTAAAATCAATATTATCACCGGTTTCATTTTCAAACCATATTCGACAGTTTTCTAAAAGTAACTGCACTTTATAGCAGCAATAAAGCAAGTGTTCAATCGTTTCATTTTCACATTCACATAAAGAGCATCCTTGATCATCATTTTGCCCAATAGTGTATAGAAAAGATTTAGTCACAATTATTCTATGTAGAAGTCGATGTTGAAAGTTTCGGATTTTGTTGTCGATAGATGATTTTTTATTAATCTCGAAGCACTTTGACATGTGCTTTTTCGTAATGACATGGTTAATTTTGCTTTCCCATTTATGGCATAATATTTCCAATGAGACCTGATTTTGTTCACACAAGAGTTGGTATATGAATTTGCAATCTTCGGAGCGAATAAGACGTTCTAATAAGTTGCAATTTCGCACAGGAATGATCATAGGGAGAATCTGGTGTTGATTTTTCAAAGTGAAAATATGTTCATTGGGAAGATATTAAAGCAATTTGAAATAAGCTAGATATGTATCGCGTATATTGAATTCATTTTGAATTAATTTATACTCTTTGATTTCACATGTTTTTGTGAAAATTTGATAGACATGTTTTAGTCCTTTATCGTGCCATCGGATAAAGAAATTTACATCTTTGTTTGCAACAAAATTCATCAATGGGGTTTCTAAGAAAGAACTGATATCAGGTATATCGTCACTTCGCAGTTCTGCGTAACTTGTTATAACATTTCTCCAAAAAGAATTTTTTATCAGTTTACTTGTTCTTTGTAACCCTCGTTTTTGGAAGTTGAACAAAGTGAGATCATAACATGGATATAAACATAATTTAGATAAGTTTTGCCAAAGGCCATTTGTTGATATTCGTTTGATCCATTTGATTTTAAGATATTTATTAAAATTACGAAAGTCAGTCATTTTAAGACCCCCATGTAAATAGTCATTTGTTAACATTTTTCTCTTTATTTTGTCTCTTTTGCCAGACCATTTAAATCTATGTAGAATAGTATCTAGACGTTTAAAAAAGTCATTACCTGGGTCTGGGAGGGATGTAAAGAGATGTGTAAACAATGGGAGTATTTTGAATTTTATTATTGTTACCTTTCCTCTTAAAGTTAGTATCCTAGTGGACCATAAGAATAGAAGTTTTCTAGCTTTTTCAAATTGTTTTTCGAAATTCGCATTTATCATATTTTGAAGATCATCATTGAAGATAATGTATTTTGAAGGGTTCTTCTGACCAACGTAAAGGGATATGCGGGCAAATTTTTTCAGTGCTATTTTTCTTAGACCCAATCCAAATAAGCATACTTTTATCGTAATTAATGTTTAAACCTGAGCATGCAGCGAACTTTTTCAAAATGTCAATTAATTCTGATAGGCTTGTCTCTGAGCCATCGAGTGTATAATTTGTATCATCTACATATTGAAAGATTGACATTGATACCGTTAATTTTTTTGGTTTTTTTAATGCTTATAGACAGTAGTTCGGTACATATGATAAAAAGGTATAGAGAAAAGGGATCACCTTGTCTACATCCTCTCCCTAGATTGAAGTACTCCGAGATATTACCAGCATTTATCATTGCACTAACAATGTTATTTTGAAAAAAATTGATCCATTTTCGGAATGAGATACCAAAATTGAAAGTTTCTAATGCCATATCGATAAAGTCCTATTCAATGGTATCAAACGCTTTTTCGAAATCAACAGTAACTAACAAACCGGGTATTTCATTTACTTCGCAATGGTTCATAAGGTCGTATAGTAGTCTAGTATTTTCTGAAATGAATCGATTTTTCAGAAATCCTGTTTGAGTTTCACTGATGATAGTTGGTAAAACCTGTTTCATTCTACTTGCAATTATGCCAGATGCTATCTTATAGTCAACATTAAGAAGAGTGATAGGATGCCAGTTCTTTAAATATCGACGATCGCGGCTGTCTTTTGGTATACAGGTGATAATGCCTTGCCTTTGAAACGTAGATAATGTTTCGTGTTCGTACGCGTATCGAATTGATCTTATAAGAGGGAATTTAATATCCTTCCAAAAGAATTTATAGAATTCGACGGTAAATCCATCAGAGCCTGGACTTTTTTTGTTCTCCATATGTTTTAATACCGCGGAGCATTCTTCCGGTGATATATTCCCTTCGCATGATTCTCTTTGGTCATTTGACAACTTAACATCTATGTCTGTAAAAGTGTTCAAATTATCTGTCCAGTTCTGATTGTGATTTGAAGAATACAATTTTTCATAAAATTTTGAAGATTCTTTTAAGATGTCTTCTTAAGATGTTAAGGATTCGTTTTGAGGTGTGATAATTTCGCACATGCTTTTGTTGACATAATTTCTTTTTTCAAGATTAAAAAAATATTCAGTGTTTTTTTCGGGTCTTCTGACCATTTTGCCTTGCTTCAAATAATATTTCATTTTTTATGACGGTCAGTATTGTTGTACACAGATAACTTTATTAAACTAGCGACCATCAGTAGGCGAACCATTATGCCACTGTAGATTCGAACCCGACCCTCGTGACCTAAAGGCGAACGCACAACCCGTTGTGCTATCACATACTCGCTATCTTCCATTTGAATCATTGGTCTGCGTGAACTGAATTATAATGACGAACTATATAGTATTATACAATTTATTTCAAATGAACAAAAACATTCTCAGGTTTATAAACTAATGAATTCTGTCTTCAAATCTTATTCGTGAAAATTTAAACTTCGCTGAATAAGTTACCGTATTCAATACTTTTCGTTCATAAAGAAGGGTTTCGTTGACATCATTCTTAAAATTGGGTTAAGCAATCATACAACTCACTAAAGCACACTTCTGTGGTTTTTTTGTAGAGATTCGAAACCATACCTCCAAGATTCATTTATTGAAATATAACGGAAAGTGTCATCGTAATATTAAAACTTTGATTTGTCCAAAATCCAAAATTCTAAAATGAAATTCATTGTCATAATTCATAGAGAATTCAATAAAGTTATCTTTGGAATCACAAATTACATTCGTGTTTTCAATTGCAGTAACTCGAATTGTCACGCTTCAAAGCATGGTAATAAACTTACATGTATGCATGCCTATAAAATCGTACTTCAAATGTTTGTGGTTCATTTCTGTTAAACCCCACTGTGATATTTCAGTGAGATTAAGTTAAACCAAGTAATATAGTTTGATTGTCTATTAAGTGTGAATGAAATTTCTGATCGTAACATGACACAACATTTTTTCATAATAGTCTTATTCCCTGATGCGTTGAAGGAAATTAATGAGTCGGACATTTTTATCCGTTTTGAAAAAGTTAACTGTAATGGGATAGGTTTCATATCTATGTATGTACATAAACAAGGGATTTAGATGTTAATTCCGCTATAGTTTTCTATCGTGTATGGATAACTTCGCGATCGATTTCGGTAATAGAAAATTAGATCAAGAAGTTGGTACAATTGTACATTTACCGGTTCATGAACAGTGCTCCCCTTTAAAACGATATTTCAGGAATCCAACACTCTTTTACATGTAGCCGACATTCCTGTTTGGTTCTCATCGCATTACTTACTGTCAGATAAGTAAGAAGTATACATGTCTAAACGTGTGGGGTTCAATGTCCTGTAAACTTAGAGATCTTTTAATTTGAAAAGTTTTAATTAAAAAGAATAAATATTATGATATGTTTGTGTTTCACGATAAACTGTTGTAGCATATTGATTCCAGTTCAATATAAGAACATATACTCAACAAAAATGGTTTAGGATCAGCCCATGTTATGTTAAAGCCTTATATGTATCGTTGTATACACTAAAGAGTACTTACATATTGAAAATTTGTATACATTGCTCCCATACGCGAGTGTCTGGAGGTTCACTATATTAAAGCAACGAATGTCTCTTTCTTTAATATTTGATTGTTAAAAGGATTTATATGATTTCGAATAAAGGATCTGTTGAAAAAAATTTAGTCGATAGAAAGTCGTTTCCAGCCTTTTTTTCGCGTATACGGAAAACTGGGTAATTTTCTCCGCTGTGTAACGCTAAACTTGGCCTTTCTTTTAACTCATTAAGCCTATAAGGCCCGTTAAGAGTTATGACGTGTTCCGCGTTCCGTACATCGGGCGAAGGTCCGTAAACTTTTCACATATACTTCTGTGCATTGCTTGCACCCCAAAGCTTAAATTTTGCAGGGAGATTCCCCGCACCTTGGGAATTCAAGATTCCAAGGTTGCAGATTTGGGAACGATGACTTTCGACTTCCTAATATATAATTTCACGGAGAAATTCCAGAAACTGACCCTTATTTGACCCTTGCGTATTGGTAGTCGACTCTCTCTCCATTTTACGAATTACGCAGGGTTTTGCCTGACAGCTGTCTTTTAAATTATGACATTTAATGAGTGCAGAGATTTGTAATCAACAGAGAGTCTTCAGAGATAAGATTGATTTCAGGAATGTCTGCAGTTGTTTTCAATCTCCTTAGTTCTTTCATAGCACTTACGCAAACATTTAGATCAAGACTAAATTTATTAATGTGCATCCCAAAGTAATCACCATTAAAAATTGTTCTAACTTCTTTCACCGTTATAATGAAATCTAGTCCAATTGATTTTAGGAAGGTGATAATATGTAGCCATAAGGTCAATAATCATTACTATGGGTTTTTAACCAACTAAGAATTGAGTCCTCATTCAGTAGGCTAATTACGTTATCAAATCTAATCTTTTCTGTATTTCATAAACAAACTTGGTGGTACATGAGCATAATAAGAAATAAAATGCATACACATTCAATTTTCAAACAGAAAATAGAAATTAGTGAAATGAAAAATATAAGATAATGTGTTTTATAATAACAAAGTCTTTCAATTTCTTTGAAAATAAAATACTGATCTTTGTTATATACAATGTTAAGAAGGTATTTAAATATTTTGTCAGAAGTTGTCAAGTGTTTTTAATCAAAATACAATGATATTCTTTTGCGATGGTTTCGGAACATGGTTACGCAAAGTATAGATTTCGGCCCCAATTCCTTGAGCCTTTGACCTCTTGATCTGATTGGTTACGCAGATTACTTTGACCGATTCAATTACTCACCGTCAACTCATTAGTAAATATCTAAACTTCCGATTCTACAAACCGCAGGTTTACTGAACGAAAGTCTTTTCAATTTTATAATTACGTATTTCATGTCTTATATAAAAATTTATAAGATAATGAGTATCAAATTTTTTGTCACGTGGTTTTAGATTATTCGAATTTGTTGCAAAAAGTGATATTTTTTCACAAATGAAACATAAAAAATCTCAAAAGAGTTGTCCCTATTATGCTTTCACCTTTTTAATATATATATTATTTAGTAATGCATATATTATTTGTTGGTTTGTCATTACGTGCGTGTAAATAATATTTTATGGACGTTTCCCAATGCAGTGGTGACTTAAAAAGATAATAAAAAAAGTCATCTTGACGATAAAAATGACGCTTCCTAGTAAATCTTTTCATCTGAATTATTGAATTCACCTGAATTGAGTACTCAGGTGGGTAGATCAATACACTTGAGGAATCATACTCATCTGAATAAACTTGTGCATGCGAAAGGGGTATTTCTGTAGAATAAAACAGTTTTTGTTCGTAATAATAGTATACATAAACTGACGTTATGTCGCATCTATATGTATGAGTAAAGGCGTGCGTGCACGATTATATGTACGAGGTATGTTTTATTGTATACATGTGTGTGTCTATATCAAAAGGGATTGTTTTGAAGATCGATTTGATGCGTTAATAAAATGGTCCATAATTCTCTTGAACTGCTTTTACCATTAGTTCGGAATGTTCAAATGTTTATGAAAGAACTCGGCCTGGTAGGCCTATTTGTTCAGTATCATTCAAAACTGTGTTCATGAGGTTCATGAGGTATCGCTTGGAGAATATCAAACGATATATCCTAGGAGAGGAGATATCGCATGGAGAATATCAAACGATATATCCTAGGGTAGGAGATCGTTTAATCAGTAGATTTTAAACAATGCCCTGCTAGCAAAAACTGTATGACGATTGTTTTACCTAATTAATTAATGTCATAACAATAACAAAGTTTCGTCGTAACTAGTGTTGTAACGATTCATTGATAGTATCGATGTTTATCGTCCAAAACTGTGTTCCACAGGAGATATCGCTGGTGGAAGATCAAGGGATATCTTCTAGGAGATATCGCATTTACAGTAGATTTTGAACAATGCCCTATTACAGTCAAGTTCATGACATCACAATTGGTTTACATTATCAACATCACAATGCTATTACATCATAAACATGATGTCAAAATCTATGACATCACTCCACTGAGAGTCTTAGTGTAGTAGAGTAGTGCAGTGTTCAGATATATACACTTTTCATGGAATCGAAATGAAAAATGATGTTGGATGATAAATAGAATTTCACCCTCGTGTCTTCTGATATCAAATATATCAACAATCGTTGATAAAAGTAAGGCAAGCCTCGGATATTTGTAACTTTAATCAACTCGTGTTGATATATTTATATATCAGAAGACACTTGGGTGAGATTCTCTATGTCTACTACGCGATACAGGATATTAATACCGTGAGGTTCCATACATCGATGTATTGCCGCAAGAGACAATATATCCCAATATTATTTACAAAATTTGTTTTCAACAAATTACTTCATAAGCTGACAAAGTTAAGTTTTTATTCTATTTTAGAAAAATAAATAGAGAGAGGACAAACAGAAACAATATAATATTTCTGATATTTCATCCACAGTCTCTCTGACTTTGTGACTACTGTTTACAGTGGCGGACATAAGTCATGGGAGTAATTTTGCATTATTCCTGTGACGCTATCGCAACACGGTTGGGAGCTGCTCTCAGCATTGCTGCAAATTTAGTGCACCGCCAACGCGATGATTTTGCGTCTCTACTGCGATACACCTTGGCTGTATTGCGATAAAGTGGGAGGGGCTTATACAGGCCGGTCTACCCGTTATTTGACCCGCTACAAGCTAATTGGGTAACTTTAAAGTGGGCTGGTCTAACAAAGCTGTTAAATGTTCATGTACTGTAAACCTGTAAAATATAATCTGTCGGCGTTTGTTAGTACTCCAAATGACTACCGGGAAAATAAGGAACGTGTATTTTCCAAGTTTCCATCATTATTTCTTATTATACCGCCTATCAATATGATAATTGCATGTAATTAATATTTTGAACTCCAGTGTTGTCCTACTTTGAATACTATCATTATTATAACAGTTTGTTCGTATATTACTTTATTGAACTGCCTGAGCGCATCCTATATCAAGCACGGTCAGTAGCGGTCCTGTAACAATAATAGTTTTAGCATATACATTGGGGGTTTTTTAATTCTAAAATATGCTTCATAGATCCACGATCCTGTTTGCCATTGAATCGATATATACACGTGTTAAGTCATATTTAGAGTTGACAGCGTCCCAACAGAATATATAACTTGGTCAATATATAGAGGATACTAAACGACATTCCATTTAATACTATTTTTATTAAACGAGTTAATGATTGAGTAATAACCGAGAAAAAGCGAGTTTGGTACCAACTCATTAACGAGCATTCACGAGCAAATCATTAATCAAGCATGATTGCCGAAAGCGTATTGAACAAGACATTTCCGCGACTTGGCCGCCATTGTGACGGCAGTGCTAACATTGTGACGTCACAACCGCACAATGTTATGACACGTAATACGTAATATCATTTCCATATATTCTTATTTACTATTTAGAAAGTTGAAATTCTCTCTCTCTCTCTCTCTCTCTCTCTCTCTCTCTCTCTCTCTCTCTCTCTCTCTCTCTCTCTCTCTCTCTCTCTCTCTCTCTCTCTCTCTCTCTCTCTCTCTCTCTCTCTCTCTCTCTATCTCTCTCTCTAAGTAAATAAAAACTCAATGGTGAAATATCACATGTTATGTTTCTGTAAAGTATCAAAGTATCAATATTCAGCACCTGCATCTATCTTCATGAAACAATAAAACAATCAAGACTTTATGGCACAAGGCTAGACAGTTTCCGTTGAACAGCGGTGCTTTGAGCTAATTGATCTCGCTATGGTACAGTGACCAGCGTCTGTGGTCAGCGGCCACGGCGTTGAGCCGTGAAGCTGTCTCGGCGTTAATGAGTCAATAAGGATACTTTGTCTTAAAACCGACATAGCGTTCGTTTAATTAAAACTTTGTGTATTTCTGTAAAAAGATAATGTTACGCGCGACAAAATTTACCTAATAAGAATACCATACAGAGAGCTATATCCTTTATCAAAGTCTCATCTCAAACATAAAAAATTTATATATATACAAAACAATAAAACTTGAGTCATCCCTGTAAGGGATGAAAGAGACTAAACACAAAGAGATGTAGAAAAAGAGATACAACATTGTATGATTAAGAATATATGTACATAGAGATATATTTTAAAAATCAATGTTAGTAACTTTACTTGATACGAATGAAAATTAATATAAATGATATATTAGATTATCAGTAAAATTGGAATAATCGTCACATTCAACGTACGTAAAAAAAATGTCAATAAACTCGACCTCTCGCGGTCATGTACAGGGTTTTCATTAATAATGTTCACAGAATAAAGTACTCTTTATTTTAAATTCTGCCATCACATTGTTCAATCTCAACTCTAATCGGGGCAACTCCTTATTTATGACATTTTTAAGATTGGCATTCAACTAGCCCGGTGAAAACCAATGAAGCATGACTTTGCCTGCGACTACATGAACATGTACCTTGTGACGTAATATATATAGTTGTCTTGTGAGGTAGAACTTTATACCAAGGTAATTTGGGGTTTACTGCCTAACCAGCAGTTGTAAAAAATATTCTAGCAACGCCTTATTACAGTATATTTCTATTTTCAAAACGACTGTAAATTGAACACGATTATTGGTAAACCAATACCTGTACAATATGGTGTAGTAATAAGTGGTAAAGTATGTTGACGTTCTCTGAATATCGATAATTTTGTTCCTTATAACTTTAATCGGAATTGATACAAGGAAGCATTTGTATCTTTGATGTAATTTACAGCTTGTCGTCTGAGGTACTTGACTCAATAACTATAAGTTACTATTCGGGACATTAGATCAAACCGATTTTGGAAATAAAAAAAGGTATTTCTCTTGTTCAAAGGTTTATCTTTGGCGACATTTGTTATTTTGAGATTATTACATATTTATATCTAAACCTACTGCTACTAATACGCCTTTTATCACTGGTCGAACTCTTGCATAGTTTGCATTGTTGACTAAGAGATAAGATAGAATTATTTAGCGGGTATTTACTACACTAACGAAAAACAACCCATGACACTGCGAAATTTATTGGAGTGAAGATCTTCAACAAAATCACTACTTTTGGTTTTGTGTGATTTTAATGTTTATAGTTTAATAACACATTTTGAGGTTAGCGGTAGGATGTTGGGCCCGTGATGTCTAACAAATTGATGTCACGACCTTTAGTTCTCTTATATCGTGATCACTGTTATTTATGAGAATATGTTATGTAAAGTTAAGCTCAGTCCAAATCTTATAATTTTAAAAACAATTACCTAATCAATTGCACCAGAGTGTAAATAAATAGATCGTACCAAATAAATCTACAGAAATTGTTTTGGCACTGAACTGATCAGAGAGAAAGACAATGCAAGCTGTTATTCAACAACGTTGTCTGAGGGATGCATCTTAATGAAACAAATATGAATATATCATTTCTTGTTAATTTTATTTTAAAGAGAATGTTCAGTGAATATTGACAGCAGGTTCACATCGTGTCAGACAAAAATATGGTGGATGTCAGCTTATTTCTTTTTATTTAATCAAGTAATCTTTCTCTCATTATCAAAGGTACGCCAGTACTTACATAACCTCGATTATGGTATGCCAAGCCTTTTTATGACTACTCGCCTACTAACCTATCCCGCGTCCATCTCTTGCTAATTAAAGTGTGTATTCAATAGCTTGTGCGGCACTCATTGTTTATTGAGGATCTAAGTGAAGAGAAAAAAAAATGAAATCCGAGAACTCTCATGCGCTATCCTTACGCACAGAAAGTCAACTGTTTGTAAAGTATCCCTTTCTGTACAAAACGACTTCACATCGTTAAGATATAAGGCATGGTTAAAAAAGAATAGAATCACAGATATATTAAAAGTGTGAAATTACCAGCATCGGTTACCTGCATTGCCCACTCTGAACAGTTAATTTGAATTGAATTGAATTTGAAAAGTGAATTGTTAATATAGTGAATTAAATGTTCGTTTGGGTAATTATCTTATCTTTGTGTATACATTTGAATGACGATGTGTCAAAATGACGGTTAATTGCGCTTAGTCTAAGGTTATGCATTCTAAAGGAGCTGTGGTTTTTAAAACTAATATGTCATTTTTCTGAGGTGGTATGACATAAGAAGTTGTTGACAGTCATGTTTACTTAGGACTTCTTTTGTCGGAACAATAATGCGGTAATCGGAGATGTAGGATGGTCCACTACAGTTGTTAACAAGTGGAAGAGTGTGACGAAGTTTTTCAGACATCTTTGTCATGCAAAATATTGATAGTGTAAGCGGTAAAATTGTTAGGTGGAGTCATCCTTAAGCAATACGGTGTAAACGAATTTGAATTTTAGAGTTTGTAATTTGTAAGTTTTCAGATCTTAACCTCTATCATGTTAAGGATAATAACGTAGTATCATTTTCTTCTTGTTGCCTCAAAGGTTTCTGAGGGTGTTTTTAATGAGTTTGTCAGAAGGTTGAAACGTGATATGTTACCAAATACAAGCAAACAATTATTTGTTTTTCATAACATGATAAATACGAGACATTTTCAGTTAATTGTAAATATTACGAGTTTGAAATAAGACTGACATATTGTGATAATAACAATGTTATTAGTAAAAAATAATCTGACGGATATGGTAAGTCCCTACCATATGTTAACTAGTATTAGGTATCGAGCGACCAATGTGCATAATGCTTTTCCATCTCAAAAAATAATTGAGAATGGCTACCGACTTTAACGTTAGAACCATTATTATCAATGAAATGGCAATTTTTACATATAACGCGCATGCAATAGGAAAACGTGTCACGTTACTAATTTGATACTATCATAATTTACATTTAAATAACTCACGATTTCCAGATACAGTAGCGCTATGATATTTTCAAAACCAAAACTTGAATTGAAATGAAGGAGTTCACCAAAACGCCTATCGCCTCGTGTTTCGATACATCTATGTATGTTATATATGAGATAAGTAAAATATGCAACACATAATTGGTTCATTCCTTTTGATATTCATTTTCAAAATCATATGATCCGGCATGAACATGCAGAAATACATGTATACATTGAGACATTATATATCACCTAAGATAAGAGAATTTTCAACTGTACACCTGTCATTTTGATTAAGGAATGTGTGTTGATCAGAATATTGAAGTTAAAAGTAAAATTAGAGTTAATTTTTTTTACAATATTTGTGCAGGTTAATACAGCGTGTCTGTGAAATATCAGAGGTATCACATCATCCTTAAGGCTTTCTAACCTAACTTTCACGTATGGATTCATAAGCTCTTTTACAACCATCATAGACTAGTATGAATATATGACCATTTACACATCAACTATTAGTTTGTGATATAGTTTCTTTGCAAGATATTCGGCAGGTATTTGGCAAATTACAGTTATATGTCATTGGAGAGTCTGGTTTACGTTAACGATATGCATCTCACACGACAATTAACATTACATAACTAAGTAATGCAATCCCCTACTCCCGCTGCCTTACTAGAGCTAGCCGCTCCCCCGCCCTTCCGCTCAGTTCTTACTCTCGTCATTCCTGAATTCGCTTGTTAATTTGTTTTTTAAAGTACATAGGATATCAATAGATGAGTGTTAAATTGTGTTAGAAGAGGCACGGTATAATATGTGTGCGGAGATTCACTTACTTTAGGGTAGACTTGTTTTGTAAAAAGAACACCGCATGAGCGTTTTGATCAATTGAAAATAGGTTCATATTGTTTATAGGGGGGGATATTGTCCTTGATTTTGGAAGGATTGTAAATTGTTTTTATTTGTAAGAAAAACATTACGTTTGTTTAAGTATTGTTTGATATTAATATATCTTAGCGAAACTGATGTTTTAAGTTGCCCTTTTGGGTAGCCAATCCAAAAACAGATTTATTTAATATATTTCAATAACATATTGTTTTAGTAATACTAACATAAATATTCTATTTGGTGACATTCTAACAAATATCTCTCTATGTCCTTGCTTCTTTTTCTTCTCATTCATTTACCAACATTTCTACCAACAAAATACTGAAATACGACTTGCGAAACATAACGACTTTTATCCTTAAGGACCACCATATTTGATTGATAACACCTTCTTTATTGTGAGTTTTTATTCAGAAAATATTGCCTTCCTTATGTATATCACTTCAAAATGTCTATCAAACTTTTATTCAAAGTTTTCAATATTCGTTCATTTTTTGAGTGTACGTGGTACATACGTGTCCCTTTAAAAGTCCGTTGTTGTTATGTATCTCGGTAAAATAGAGAAATAGAATTAAGATGTGGATTTACAGAACTAAATGGTGAATATAATATAATATAAAAAAGGTTAGAGGGAATACAAAAGTAAAATTTTAAAAGTTATAAATACATTTAATGATACATAATTAAACTTGGAAAGAATAAGTAAACTAGAATTAAGTAGATGTATAAGGAATCAACACAGCCGAGTTTGCAGATGTCGAAGACAAAGGTGTAGGGGGGGGGGAGGGGGTGAGTCACCCACGGGTTGAGGGGAAAGGGAAGATGATACGATAACCCTTGAAAGCTTTCCTTTCCGATACATTTACGACACCTTCATGCAATTGCCTCATCGGGGCTAATTAATCACGTGACCTTAGCTCCGCCTACTCGATAAATGCACTGAACCGTGCGCGTGGCTTTTTGCGATAGACTCGCAAAATCCCCGCAACCGACACGCGATATTGGCGTGACTTGACCGCGACACGACCGGATTTCGTTCGCGATAATTTTGCGATAATTCTGCATCCAGACTGCAAGACAAGGGAAGAGACATATGACCGCCACTGTATGTTATGTTTATGCTGGATTTCAATAGAAATCCATTTAAAACGATAACGCCATCTTGTAAGTGCTAACTATTCTGCTTTCTCAAACTATTAAGCATCAGGGTGCGTATTGTATCGCAACCACTGTATCGTGATGATAATCGTCTCTTAGGTTCCTTGGCAATATTTCCATGATATATCGTCTCGCATCTGACACTAGAATCACCATATATTGTCTCGGCACTTGAGCATTGATACACAGGTCTAACGACTATTTTAACTTTTTAATTTATTCCAGTACTTTTGAAGACAACTCTACTTTCACTTGTATTTCCTTCTGAATGAACCTTCAAGATATGTATCGATCCTAAATACAAATCGAAGTTTGAGGGTTACACCGCTTAAAGTTACGATGATGATACGATGATGAATTTCAATCAACTTTTTCTGATCTGTTTTAGAAATAACCCAAAAATACATTAAATAGACACATGAACAAGAAATGTAAAGACACAGGTGAAAAACCAGTGAAGATTTTTGTTTATTTTCAGAGCGATGAATGAATGTTCAACGGAAGTCCACATAAAATAACATATAAAAGTCCATAGTCAGTCGGAACACTAATCAAACGTATGCGAAACTTTTACTTTAGCAAAGTGATGAGTGCCAGTTTTCGAAAAAGAACGCCCATTAGTTCATCGACGAGTGGAATCATGTCCAATATTCCAGTTGACAGATCACAGCCAAGAAAACATGTAGAGACTCGAAACAAACACCAAAAGCTGGAGACTCAACTTGCAACCTATCGGGGCGGCGCTTGTTTCACAGAATTCCCCGTCAAATCCACTTCCGGTACAGTTGCACATACACACGTCTTCGACGAGGACACCGCCATTTTGACATTTGACGTTATTGCAGTCCGGCGGAGCTGGAAGGATATAAATGATCAGAAAGCACATCAAACTCCACATTGACTCAATAAAACAGCAAACTTGATAATCTAGTTAACATTTGTAAATATTGTATATAATTAGTATCTTATCGACAATTATTGATTCACGAGTTCTTTATTCATTTTGTGTTCATCTTAAAGGCAATGGTGTACACCAATATTTCGTACATCAAACGAATGCACACATCATGCATATCTATAGATACAACTAACGATATGCACTCGGATGATATAATTTATAAGTTATTTAGCAATTATTCACGGAGTTAATAATTATAATAAGGTTGATTCTAAAGTACCGGGATGAAATTCGCTTGAACCACTATATCGGACATATAAAAACCAGCCGCATGGTTAATTAATTAATACTAATAGCATGTTCAAATAATTAAGTTACACGGTAGCATAAAAAAAACAATCCTTAAGTCAGAGTAGACAATGTTAGAATGCAGCAAGTAATGGGGAAAGTTGAACGGGAATACAAAAGTGAATAAAAATATTCATAAGACTTCATGGAACATTGATACTAGCAACAAATGTAATGGTTCTATTTCAGTTCATCGCATGTTAATTGCATATTCATTCCAATGGTTGACGTTAATGATTTTTTTTAATCAAATTTTAGAATAATGTCAATTTAAAGATTCGAACCCTTTTAACCCTTGCATTCGCAAGTGACCTCTCGCTCTATATCAACCGATTGTGAAACTATGTGTTATACTACTTACATCAAAGTATATAATAATAATAATAATAATAATAATAATAATAATAATTATAATGCATTGCCTTTCCAGGAATTTGTTTTACATCAATATACTTAAGTATATTACAAAGTAGTATAAGAATTATATATATAATGCTCCTACTCACCACACAGTTTGTCCGTGCACTCTTTATCGGATGGACACTCACTACAAACATCCCCTTTGTTGAACACTGGTTTGAAAGGTTTGTTACCCCTGCGAATAAAACAAATGAAATATGGCATTAGGAGACACATTCCTACCACACTGACCAAACAACAGCTTGTTGTTTTTTTAATTGCATCTGGCTCCACCAGTGTACTTAAATAGCCACTCCGTGAGTTGTTGGAGTCACATATGCCAAACTTAATTAATGGTGTCATTTGATCGCGAAGTGTCGACTGTTACCAAAAAAACACATTTTAAAGCTAATTGGGGTTTTTTTGCAGTGACAATATGAAGGTAGAACGTCGCAATTATGATCGAAAACCGGATAGTGGCGCGCGTCAAATCGTCAAACGTAATTTTAGAGACCTATCTAAAACAGCCAGGAGGGCAGTTAGGAATTGAAAGTGTTTGTTAGGTTATATAACTAGTATCCATGTTTATTGGACGTGATATCTACACCTCTGTGCATTTATAAGGCTGTTTTTAGATTTTCATGGAAAACCAGTATTTGTCATAGATATGTCTTTTGGACATGAAAAGTTAAGATGTTTTGATCACCACATATGACATTAAGGTTCGTATCAAAGCTAAATAATATGTTATAGCTTTTACAATTCTTTGATTCTGAGTGTTTTCGCGTAATGGATAAGCAGCAAATTTAATTGTTAAAATTCAAAATTTCATTGATAAATACATATGAATGAATAAATAATTGGTAAATACACTATAAGATTAGATTATATAATTCAGTTGATAAATTGCAAATTAGAATAGTATTATCAGTATTTAACAGGAGAGAGAATTTTAATCAATTCAAAGTGGTTGTACGAAATAGTATTTAAAGGGAATGTCTTTTTCTCGGGTTCGCATACAACGGACACAATGCATTATGAAGAGAAAATGACGTCCGTCTTCCAAACAATTAAGATTACAAAACCTACAAATTCTATTTTCTGTTTCTATGTTAATAAAACGAGTCATTATTGCTAAATTGTGAGATTTGTACGATATTTGTAATTTAGTACCACTGCCCTGTTTCCTTTAAAGGATTTTAAAACCCTATTTCAGAAAATTTTAGTTATTTCAATGCAATTGTTGATCATATGTTAAACTGGATGTTTGATGAAAAAGCGAAATTCGCGCTGACCTACTTTAGTCAAAATCCGGTAATTTCCGAACGAGACACGAGTTATTCCGAAGATTAATGAGGGGATGCCCAAAGCGAGGCTGTGACGTAATAGTGGCCCGATGACAACGAGAGCCTCTCGCAAAAAAGCGTGGCCGTGAATGGGAGCGATACCATACAGGCAAGTCATTTCAGTTTTTATTGCTCTTTGAATTACGTTTCGCTTATAAAGTTATGGAAAATACTTGAAATATTATACATATTTTAGGATTCAGCCATTGTCATTAACTGTCATTCGATATTTAAGTCAAGAAATAGATTTGAAATTCGTCTATCATCTGTCGTCTGCATTTGTAATGGCTGCAACTCAACATCATGGAAGCGACATATCGTCCACGCAAGACTACTCGTTAACCATTTGATGACAGCTTGATACTATCAGTAAATTATGATATCTGGTACTTGATTCAAATAATTTTAAGTTTTCAACTGTAAAAGATAATTATTTTGTGAGAAATTTCATGTGAAAATGTGGATGAAATATTATCGTGAACTTCCGAAAGAAATATGTCTGATGGCGAAAACCACGTGGTCATTTAGACGTCTGCTCAGACAATGTCATTCGTGAATTTACAAATTTAAGGTACAAATTCTAGACAAGAGAACACAGCTTATTTTTTTCAACGTTATTGAAGTGATATAAAATAAGTATAATTAATTTTGAACTTTGATATTGAAGTTGTATCAGGTCAAAATTACTTCGAATTTGTCTGCCAGTTACAGTTGGCCTGGCCTCCAATACATGACGAAATGGATTTCTGGTGAGTGAGTGAGTGAGTTGGGGTTTACCGTGCTTTGAACAATATTTCAGTAATTAAACACGTGGATGACAAGCATCCAAAAGAGAGTGGACAGATAAGGGAGAAAGGGATCGAAAGGCTATAAGGATTCTGGTACTGATGGGCTGTGATTATATGTGGTAAAAAAAGGTAAGCAAATGATATTAGAAAATAACCATGTCTACTACAATATTGGCCACATATTTACTGAGGCATGAGTGCTTTAATTGAAAAAAAAATTGATCTACAGAGATTTGAATTTTCTCCTTTGTATCAAATCTATTAACTTTGATTTGGCAATGAAAATTGAAGAATAAATTAAAATTACAATTATAACAAATTAAATGCTTGTCAATATTTGTTTCATGACTGGGAGCAAATTATAAAGAATGGCTCACATCACTTATGAAATCCGAATTATTTGTTTTTCTTTAAAATTACAATAGTTTTGAATCACACATCAAGTATATCAATATCAACTTTTAGGTTGATAACTGGGTAAAACACATTGGCAAATAAGCACTAGTCAAATTAATCAAAATCACCAGAGGAGAGTGTCTAAGATACTAAGTTTAATTTAGCCATAACAAATTAACAATAGATGACAGATTGGTAGTGCTGTCTTTTATTGAGCAAATTGAAACCCTGTATAGTTTCTTTCTGATGGAAATGTTGTTCTAATTTTCGAGACAACACAGGAAGGGAAAATCTTTCTCATTTTGGCTGGTAATCTTTTCCAGATCAATCGTGCAAATCTCCTATACGCCACATATCTGTAGGTTCTGTAAGTAAAAAAATAATTTGAATTTAATGTTTTGACAAAGAGACAACATGCTTAATTTATTGGGTATAATAGGTCTATTTTATCGAGGTAACAACTCCTGCAAATGGTTAAAAGCATAAATTAAACATGAAAAATCATTTAAATGTCAATAGCTCAAATCAGTTACTCGTGAATAGGTTGATCCACAGGCCCCTCATACTGGATGAACTCGATCAGTGATACATGCATGACGTCCACATCAAGGCAGTTGACCTGGAAACTTCTGTACTCTGTAATGCAAGGAATTTCCAGTTCTTGCATGAGGTTTGCAATAATGGGTTCCTCACTGCAGCATTTGCACTCCCGGTCTGTTGCCATGATGCTACAGTTGCCACATTCACACCTGAAATTCAACGGTAAAATATGTATTCTCATGTGCAATTTCTAATTTTGTTTCGAGATATGTTTTAAAGTACTTCTCCATAAATTGGAAAACAAATCAAAATCATTTCATAATCACGTAGTTGCTTATAGACTCTCATAATATAATGTCTCCTTTTGAAAAATCTGTTTTGTTGAAATATCTCTTTCCCTTAAAATAATCTGGTTATGTCACAATTTATGTATGCAAAATTAATCTGGTTTTCTTATGTATAGATATAATTTCTACTACTGCATTACCATGTCTTTCTACTAAAATTTACATTTACATTTAGTATGGCAAGTGACCCTTTAATCGAGGTATCCCTATTATCATTGCAAAATTATTTCAGTCTGCAATGCTGACAATGTATTTATAATTACAAAAAGTAAAAACAATTGTAATATCAAGTTCTGTATTCTTCTGTCATTGATTTGAAGTGGTCAGTGTTATTTATATTTTAGAAATATTACTGTATGTGCCTAAATTGAAAAATTATTCTCTCTTTATTATATATTGCCCGTTTGGTTTCTACTTTTGTTTATGAATAGTTGAATAGTCAATGATGAGACATGTGCAAATGGAAATTGCATTGAAGATTTCACATGTGTTTTCATTTTATGTCCAAAAAATATTCTGCCCCCAGTTAGAATTTAATTTTCACATATTTTTTAAGGATAATGGTGCAGATAAAAAAATCATAAATGTGTAAATTCTACTAATTTTGATGAAAATATATATGTATAATGATAAAACCCACGATAATAGGGACTTCCTTCATAAACCATAACATACCACTCTGTATTTTCTCTCCTTCCAAGTTCTTCACCGTCCTCACTACTCATACTGTTGGAAGTATCACTCTGACTGTCTGATTCTTGAGTAGTTTGTGTATTGGCTGCTATTGGCTCAAATTGGTACGGATTTATATACAGTGAAAACTGAACATCTTGTAAATCATTTTCATCTGATGCCATTTTGTTTGACCTTTTTGACATTGAATGGTTACAAAAAAGGGAAGTAACTCATTTAAGGGGAGATAACTTTTATTGCACAACAACATTTTTTTTAATTTTGACATTTTGATAACTTAAATATTGTTACAAAAATTTATGATATAGATATAAGACATACAATTAACATTGTCTAATATTATTGAGTAAATTTCCTAATTCGTTTTATTCTTATTCTCTGAAGTCTTATATACAAGTTTAAGGAAGTTATATGCAGTTACAATATGCATTACTTTGCATTCATGGTTGATCAAAAGAGGATGACCTAGTATGCAGTTTGCAATTTTGTTTTGAGCAAAATGACATGAACAAGGTGCCATTTTTTTTACGGAATTTAACATCATTTAAAACTTTAAATGATAAACTTTATGCAGGGTGAGATCATCTGAATGTTACATTTCCTTTTAAGGTGTTGATAATGTTAGCTATTTCAACCCAATTCATTATGTTTTGGTCTCAATAATTTCCAACCACATATGTTAAATAGGAATTATACATACACAATGAAAATCAACTATTATTAATTTACAGATATCTTTGACAGTCAAAGTAAATAAGGGATCCAGATAAGATGCGTATCTGCATAAAATACGCATGAGTAATTCAGAAATATGCATTAAAAATGAAATGATTAAGTGACAAATAGGCACAAAATTCCGAGAACACGAATCAGATATTTGGTTACAGGAGTGATTGTGATTAGTCCAAATACAGTTTCATTTGTACATGTCTGATCTTTAAATCTTGAATAGTAGCCAACTTGATGCAAACTTGTTTTAAAACAAAGATTACCGAGTTTATATTCCATCAAAGAGAAATCTCTCGTTTATTTACAGATTAAACGTGTTGAAAATATAATCAAGGACAAGCATATCTTGAGGTTATTCCTGAAACGAGCATTTCCTTGGCCTGCTTCTGGTAACTGCTGGTTAGAGGTGGGGGAGCTTCAGCGCGCAACTCTTTATATGTGTGCAAGGCCTCTTTGTAGCTGGGCTTTTCAATTCTTCTCTCTATGATGGCAGCAAGGAGAACTTGAACATAGTCTAAGAGTAGAGAAAATCAAATTAGCTCAAATCAGAGAAACATGTTTGCTTTCTGAATGAATTAGGAGAGTCTAAGCCTTGAGGTTTATTGATTCAATAAAAAAAAGTTTGATAATTAATTATAATTGATATAAATGGCAGCCTTTTTTTAGCTGTGTTTCGTTTCAATCCAGATTATCAGTCCCTGATTTCTAAACACATTAGGTGTATCTACTAATTGACATGTTCATTGCCACAGGTCTTGGAATGGAGACTCGTACCGAAGGTGGGCTCATTATTGACTGGCTTGACAACTGCCGATTCCCCCTTCTTGGCTCTTGGGAAGCAAACAGTCCATCTCTTCTCCCCATCTGCAGTTTCCGACTGCTCCTTGTTGCTATTTTCATTGTAATGAAAAGTGGCAATGAGTAGTCTGAAAGGGTGAAAAGTTTGAAAATTAGATCAAATTGAATTTTACCAATTGATATACAATGGCAATACAAACATTCCCTGTTATACTTTTATTAAATTTGTTTAATTTGTTTACTTATCACTACTCTTTTATTGATGTATGTTTCAGGTTCGACACTGACATAGGGGAAAAAAGCATTGCAAGTGTACCTAGTCTTCATGGCAGGAAAGAAGTAGTGGTGACTCTTTGGGGCAAAGTGGTTCAGAACACTGTGGAAAACTTCCAATGAGAATGTCTGATGGAGCGGGGAGAGCTTAGGGATATCTTTCACAAGATAATTGCTCCCAATAACTTCTTTGAGAAGTTGGTGGGCCCTGCTGTCTGAAAAAAGGTATTAAAAAAATGTTTTCTGATAATTTGCAAAAGAAAAAGTCCATTAATCTATGAAGACATATTAATCAGTATATTAAAATTGTTTGTCAAAAAAAAGTTTCAAACCCATTTACATTATACTACCCTTTTACCCTTAAATCATATGTAGGATGTTAATACCTTTTTTTATCCATTGTCTCTCATATTCGATGTCCCCATGTTCACATTTCGTGAAAGTAGGGGTAGAGTGGACATGGATATTAGCCACATGGTTTGAAATGGATAACCACTGGTGCAACATTTGCTCTTGATTTCCTCCAGAGGCAACCCAGTACATATGATTGCTGATCGATTTGATCCATGACCGCAGATTTGTACATCCTTTCTTCTTAGATGCTGCCTCCAGTTTCTTCTGTACACCTAAAACATGGAGATGTAAAGATTTGACATAGCTTCAATTTAAATTACAAGCTATCATGGTTGAGATTCATGACTTCAATTTAAATCACAATCTTTCATAGTTGAGATTCCATTATTGTCAGAATTCTTTGTTTTTTTGCAAGTATCAATAGTCTTAGTTACCTTTCGCTACATGCCAAACATCAAAGTAGTGTTTGATGTGAGCCTTCTCCTCCCTCATGAACTTTTTTATGCTGACATGCCTATCTGTAACCAAGGCTGTGACGTTGCATCCATTATCCTCAAGATGACCCAGTGACCGTTTCATGCCCTCTATCTCCATTTGATTTGAGGATTTAACCTCGTTACTCTGGAAGTTAATTCAATTTGTTTTTGCATATGTCTTGGAATTTTAAAACAATCTCAGCAGTTATTACTTTTAAAAGGGTTACCATTGTGTACTCCTCACAAAAAATTAGGTAACATGTGATGTTCAGAACATTTGTATTTTGCCTGATTTCGCATTTCTTTAGGGTGATTGTATTCAAGTGATGTGATAAATGATATTATAAAGGGTTAAGTATCCAAGAATTTATTTTGCCTCCAGTATGTTGGGTTGTATAGCTATGGTGTGGTAGTTTTGCTGAAAAATATCCTTGTTTGCTTAATATTTTGTGAGTAGTATACTTATAATGTATCACAGTCATGTTATCTTTATCACTTAATCATTTTTATCAATCCATGCAATTTTCTTTCCAGTTATGGTCATTTTACCTGAACTAACTGAATATCAAGAATGAGACGACTCTCAAGATCCATCATTGTGTAGGATCCAAATTTAGCAGAGTAGCCTGGAGAGTCGCATCTACCATCTCCACCAACAACAAGTGGGGTGTTGCCTATTTGTCTGAGAATAGATGCCTGATAATCAATCCACATTTGATGTATGGCAGGGATTGCATAGCAACTTTGAATTTTGTCATGTGGTCCTAGAAATAAAAGGAACCTTCAAGTTACTAAAAAGCCTGATTATTTGTGCCGGACTACAGCCTGTCAGTAGGATGTTTGAAGCAACCAGGAGATTTCCCCAAGGCATGTCATTACATGTATCCTGTGATTGCCATTTTGATTCGTTGCCACAAGGGCAGTGAGAGTCTAAGACAACCATCGTCCCGACCTCTACACATACTGACACCCTCCTTTTGTCTTGCTGGCACCTGGGACAGAACTGCAGTATCTCTCGCAGTTTGTTTGACGCAACCAGGAAATACCGCTCTGATGAGGGATGTTTTGGTGCACTCAATATCAAATCTGGGTCCGCTGGATTTTCTGGAATTGGTGAGAAATAATGGAAGTCAATATACCGGAGCATTGACTATTTGACAGGTGAGTTATCTTTCCAAAGGACATTTGCTTTTCTTTTAATATTATCTATAGCTGTGCTACTTTATGCCTTGTATTAACAACTGTATTTTTTAAGTCACAATTTACATTGACAAATTGATTTTTTTTAATTTTAAGGATGATTTTGTAAAAATTTTAATTCATCACTTAACGTTAAGTTTTAATATCAACAACTTCTACTCTGAAAAATATGTATTTACTAAATAACAAGAGTTTAACAATAATTCTGAGCCATTAGAGTTCTAGGGTTTGTACCATCAAAGTCATGTTCAGGGATGTAATCTGAATCTGATTCAGAGCAGTTGTCTGAGACATCTCTAGTTACAGTAATGTCGCACTGTATGCCTATAGATCTTGTATCTGGCTTTTTCTGTGTGGAGCGATTACACATCAAACTTCTAGTCTGGTTGCCCCTTGTTCGCATTTTTGGTTGCACTGGAAAGTAAGTTATAGAATTAAATTTAATCAGATATTTCCTTTTACTTTTTAATTATTAATAAACAAAGCAAAACATTTAAATATAATTTAACTTACTGTTTGCTTGACATTTGACATCTCTCTGGCAGGCAATTGGAATTTTGCTTGGTTTGGGTGGAAGTTTAGGGACGCTTTCTTCCATTAGATCAGCATTCTCCTGGGTTGACTTTGCCTCGGTTATTTTGAGCACTTTCTTAATTTCATGAGTACTGAAAGTCTATTAAAAGGTAACTTTGTTAGTATTAGAGGAATCTGTTACATTTACAAATGATATATTGTAAATTTTCAACCTTTCAAAATGTTAATATCATGTAAGCATTTTATTTATCATTTAGTTATTCATTCCTCATCATGTCCATGCCATATGAATGAATAAATTAAATTGTCTAGCAGCTAATCTCTTATTTTCTCTTACTTGGAATTCATGAATTATATGAAGTACATAGTTGTGCCAAAAGTATTCATCACTGTAGGTTATTTACATGGACTTAAATGTTAATTCATTGTTGCAGAAAAAAGTTCATGAGATTAATTAGTATTATTTGGACATTAATTTTTTTAGATAACAGCACAATTATCCTTTTTAAAAGTGAAACTTATATTCTACCGAGAGAAAAAATATTTTTAGACAGTTTTACCTGTCTGCCATTTCGAGCAGGTTAATCATGGAAGCAATGTCAAACAAATTGGTATTTCATAAACAATAAAAAAAATTGATAAAATTCAAAAAGTGTTATTTCTGGAAAATGTAACCTTGTATTTAACTATGTTCTATTGATATAAAAAAAAAAATTTTTACAATTATTTTAAACCTTTTGATAAACTTTTTATTTGGATTAGAAAGGTTAATTCAGGGTCTTCTTTCCTATTCTTTGCAGTAAATAAACTGACACATGTGAAAGCTCCAATTCATTTTCAATTTTAAACATGTCATATCATTAACTATCCAACTGATCAAACAAATTTATAAGTCAGAAGGGCAATATTTTAAGAATAGAGATTGATTTCCAATATAAGGCAACTACTGTATTATTTCCAAAATGAAAATAACGCTGAAGACTTCCAATCTGTAAACAAATAGAAATATGACTTAATGTTTGATAAAAAAAATCATATTTTGAGATTCCTTTAGGCTTGATTTGTTCATTTATTTCAGCATTGGAGACTGCAAACAATTTTGCCACGATAATAGGGTTAGATCGATAATAGGGTCATTTGACATTCATCTAGGCTACATGACGTTCAGGGTATTTAGGCCTTAGCTTACCTGTTTCAAAATTTCTATCAGCATCACTATTAGTTCAGTTGGTAAAATAACGTACCATTACAGATATTACTAAGGAGAATATTTTGCCCGAAAATGTTATGCTACAGATGCTATGTTCTAAAAAATAAGGAAGGACAAGTCCTCATCTTTCGGGATTATGATTTGGATGGCATGAAATTGCAACAAATATAACTTATGTAATACCCAGTTATGTCCCGAAAAAATTTAATAGTTTAAGCAAACATTTTTTTATTAACCTAGTATTAAAGTCTCAGTGAAATAACGTTTTAAAATTTAATTTTTCATGTAATTTTAAAACGGGACGTAAACATTCCCTTCACTTCCGGTTTGCCGTAACATCAATAATAATAGATCGTAATTCCTTTATTTGATAAAATATGAATCTAAATGTCAATAAGGGTATTTTCCTGTTCGATATTTTAAAGATAATTGATCAATTTAATTTGACTTGTGACCCGTTGATCATTCAAACAACAATTTATTAAATCTGTCGAGGTAGCTTAGTTAACGGTAAATGACCCCTTCCTTCTCGGAGATAGGGTCATTATTTTCCCCCCTTTACTGTTGTTTTTTCTTTGACAAACCTCAAAGTTCTTTCGCCTAAAAGAAGAGGGATGTCAGGGCATGCTTCCTTCTTCAGTCTCGGTCTCGGGTTGGAATAACCCCAACTTGCAAGCTGGATGTGGTGGCGATCAAAACATTCGAACGAAAAGTGTTTAGAACATAAAAAGTTATTATTTGTTGGCATAAATGTTTCCCTTTTACAATAATTTGTCTAATTTTGTCTGAGTTGTTTCGCACCTGGGAAATGAAAGAAATGGACGTCAATTGTTTTCCCACTGCGGCTATTACAGCCATATGCCGAACAGAACGGCATTTTGAACTGACGGGCCACTATTACGTCACATTACGGACAATGCCGGAAATCACCGATTCGTTTTGCATATCGGTACCGAAGCTGTTCGGAGGCTCTGTAGTCTAATCAAAGTCGTCTACCGGAAGTGGTATTTTGGCGTTTGTTAGTCGGTAACCAAAGTGTTATGAAGTAATAATAAAGACATAAAACATAAAATGGGGTTTTAAAATCCTTTAAATTAAGTCAGGGCTAGAAATTAACGCTCGCCCGTAAGCCCGAGGCTAGTGAAAAATGAGTCGGGCCAGTAGAAACAAAATTCCACAAGCCCGTCGGACTACTAACTTTTTTCAAATTTTTTTTTGAGAAGAAGTTTATTGCTTCAAATAAGTTTTTGAAAACATTAAATAGGCTATTATTCATATTTTAAACATCACAATGGGATTTTTGAAGGTAGGTTGAATTATGAAATATTATTTCTAAAGGACTAACATCGATCTGTTGAGGAACCAGGAGTGGGAATTACCGGTCTATTTATAGATTGATGAACCAAACAAGAAAATTACTTGAATTCATTTCAATATCAAAGGCAAAATCAAAATTAAATATTGCTATGAATGTTCAAGAAATATGCTCAAGATGATGAATATCTTCATACTTCCATAAAATTTAACCATCACTACATTACTGTTAAAAAGAATTCAGTTAGGACATGACAAAGTCGGCAAATCAACTGTGACAATCTACTGATGGGAACATCAATTTGTTTATAGGGGAGACAGGTGTAATAACTTCTGCTCAAAATATTTGTAAATTTATTCAAATCAAGGTAACTTATCTAAAGTAATGTCGATAAAGAATATCATGAACATAATCAAATATTCTAAAATAAATTCAAGACATTTTGAGTCATTTAAAACATTAATTAACTCTCAACCCATATTCTGTAATAGACTCCTCTAGCACGGTTTTCATGGAATTAGGTCAAGGCATTTCCTGTCGAAGTAGTGGATGGATACAGCTTGGTAACTGCTTCATATTTGGTTACAGAAATGATGTTATTTTGAGACATTCTAAAATCATAAAAGATCAAAATAGCAATTTGTTTACTTTGAGAAATTGATAATGAAAATATAAAAATTTATATATATATCTGCACTTTGTATTACAGGTAAAAGAATGTGCCAATATTTACACATTATGTGGTGGGATATTTAGGTAACTCTATAATATATAAGTTCATGTGGTATACAATATATGTCAGATCAACAGTTCAAATCAAAACTTTTAAAATCATGCCAAGATAAATCTAAAAGAAAAGTTACATTGACATTTTTTTTTTTTAGGATTATTCAATTTATTTTCATAGAAACACTATCATTTTTTTATGATTAACCTTATCATAAACTTGTCATCACTATTATATTTTTCAAACAAACAGGTTTATTAAGAATTATCTCTGGACATGTCAAGAACTTAAGACTAGGCTGAAAATAATGCAATTGACTGTTGATGGTTTAAATCATTTTGAATTTCTCGGGCTAGTTGAATTGTTTGTGGGCTAGTGACATTTTAAAGTTACTAACCCGAAGGGCTTCGGGCTTGTGGTAGATTTTGGTTAGTTTCTAGCCCTGTAAGTACTGATCAAAGTAATATAAGAATTGAAAAAATCAATGTAAGCATTTAATATAGCAGAGTATCGAATAAAGCAATGTAATTATTGAATACAGCAATTCGAGTATTGAAGAAAGCAATGCAAGTATTGAAGAAAGCAATGCAAGTATTGAAGAAAGCAATGCAAGTATTGAAGAAAGCAATACAAGTATTGTCATTGAAGAAAGCAATGTTAATATTGAAGAAAGCAATGTGTGTATTGAATAAAGCACTGTAAGTATTGAAGAAAGCAATGTATGTTACATGTAGAATGTTATCACTAAAGTTACCCACATAGGGAGAAAATGTGATTACCATAACTAAAATCAATATGGGACGAGGACAATATATATATATATATATATCAAGATAATCATCAGATGAAGTAAACAAATCACTTACAGAGGTCCATAATCACACACAACGAAGAAGGCATAGTCGATTGGTGTCCCTCTATCGCAGAACTTCAGTGCGCATCCTATAGCTACCGTGTCGTGCCACATCATCTAAAAGGAAAGGTAGACGCTTTTGTCAAATTATCTAATCTGGAAACATTGAAATGACGTAATCGTTTTTGCAAGCTTCTCTAACAAATGACAAGGCTTTTGCTGGCTACATAAACTCGTCCGTCGGCTTCCGCTTTACGTGTATTATCGTTACCAGAAAATATGAACCAGAACGTGGAACACTTGTACAAAAGTAACGTAGGAATTTGGCATGCACATTTATAAGCAATAGTAAACATTTTTATCAAAAGTAAATAGAAATTAAATGAATATTATATTCATTTAAGAATCACAGACGAGGGAATTGAAATCAATCCAAACAAACAAACATGAGAGCGAAAACATTTTGGATATGACCTCCAACTCGACTAACGCAGTTTCGTCTAGCATCGTACATGTTAGTTTCACCACAACTATTTTCATCCCCGTTTACATCGAATATCACTATCCCCCCTAAAAAAAAGAACAATAGCCCACTTATCTAAGGTCCAAATTTATAGATGACAATATGAATGATATCAGATAGGTATGATCAACATTCTAAACTTAAGCTTTCAAAATCCAGTCATAAAATATTTATCAAATATAAAGTCTTTATTCAAAACTAGTTGATGACTCTGCACCAAAGATTTCAGCAGTGTTATGAATAGTTGACAATACTAAACTGAATTTTGTTTTAACGAGCCAAAGAGATCCCTATTTTCACAAATCACCAGTTGCTAATGAGTCACTCAAATTCTCACTCAAAAATGCAGCGGACTACGTGTGATAGTTTCCTCTGATTTCAATTAGATAATTCTAAGAAGTGTTAAACGAAAAGTGGGTGTAGGGATTGGGAAAGACACCCTTTACAATGGGCCCCTTTTAGGGCTTCAAATATTTTTTAGAATTTTGAGTTGGTCATTCCCCTTAGTTGCAATGGTTGCATTTCAAATTTGAATGAGGCATTTTTTCATCCAATGTGCCAAATGGCCCACGGCCCCTACTTTTCCCAATCCCTGGGGTGTTGCCTATACCTCTCTCCACTGAAGTTAAATGGAAAGAGACCAACCTGAGCGTAGTGGCCACAAGGATACCCCGACATACACGTCCCGTTCGGAAAGAAGTTATTGATTTCATCGTACCATTCTTTGTGAGGGTCCGAGGCGTTGTGCCAGGCTGGACACAGAAGAAGTTATTTCATTGCATGATGTACAGTGTTCAATCTTTATTCAGTACTTATAGGCCACAGGCCTGTAGTACATTTGTTAAATACATTATTTTCATATCTCTACAATGAATGGAACCTTAAATCATTATATACATCATACCATACTACCCGCATTTTGTATAAACATGAATACAATTAATTCTAATCTAAGTATTCATCATATTAAGTTTGTGTAAAGAGGCATAAAAAATATACATAGAAACATTCTGAAGAATATTACTATTTGAATTTGACAGCGTAGGGCATTGTCACGAATTTGTTTATATTAGGATATCTGAAATAATATACTTTCAAGTATTTTTCCCTAAGATGTGAATAAAAAGGACAAAGTCAAATTCCTTATTTCAGTATTGGAGGCCTCACGGCCCAGAGAACAATAGTATTGAAATATATTTTGGCTGTGCGGCATACAACAATAAAATTTATGAAGAAACATATAAATATTACAAGCAAACACATGTAGTGCTATGAAAGTATCTTGAACATATGAGACCATGTTGACAAAAATCTACTTTTGAAGAATCCCATTCATTTGTTCACTGAGTTGTCTTTTAGTGAACTACTATTGCTATTTCAAAATTCATTAAAGACGTGAGATGAGAGAACGCGCTATTTTTGTGAAATTCCATAGATAGTAGACTAGGGAGTTTAGGATCATCATTTGTGAAAATTTGAATTAGCCACTTATTCTTGACTTTGTAGTCAAAAGTTTTAGATCAACTTTTGAAGAAAAATGTTTGTACTTCACTTATTTTCAAAGAATTTAAATTGTTATGCAAGGAACAACTCTGGCATTCAATAAAAACAGGCATGGGGTGAAAATTAGAAAATTAAGACTCTTATTTCATCAATCAAATATCAATTGAACAAACTATCGGTCAAAATGATTAATATTGATTAACATTAAAATATATCTTTAGGGGTTTGTTACTTTGTACAATGAATATTTCCAAATTACCATTTGATCACAAATTTGCGTTTCTTCATTTTGGACCCCGATTGTGAAAAAATAACTAAATTTGATCCCGTAGTAGTACAGTAAGACTTTCATCGATATCAGTATGTGAATGGTATGGAAGGGGATGCGTGCCAAAAATGAAATCCTGTAAACTCGTAATTCGCAAGGTGTAACATGTTGTTCTCAACCATGCACTTCTCGAAAAGACAAGTCCAAGTCTGCAAACCTAACATTTCATTCCTGTAAAACTCAACTTTCTGTTCTCAACTTTACAAAGTTTAAATGTAATTCTAGAAAAGTTAAAGTCGAAACTCATTTTTGTATTTCAAATACGAGGGATAAACACATTTAGCAATGCTACAAATTACGTTTTACAATTGGTGAATGAAAAATGAAGAGTTGTAAAATCACCCTTTGGAAACAGACTTTTGCATCTGGAGTTTTACATGAGTTGCATGGTTATGATTGCAATGTTCCGAAATACATCCGTACACGATTTCGCATTGACCATATTTGGAAGTTTAACGAAGACTGCCGATGATTTCCGAAGATGATCGGTATTTGACAACAACGAGACCTCCCTGATCCAAGCTCCATGCAACGCTGTGCAAGCTTTCCGGATAGTGTTGAGTTGAGTCCACCTCAATGCGCGGAGCTTGGGCATGCCGTCACCTTTTGTAAAAGTTCTCAGTAACTCGCGTATGGTGTTTTTGGACCCCTAAGGCAAATAGCAACAATTGTAATAGAACAAATATCATTTGCAATTAATTCTTATCTGACCATTATCCCAAAAACAATTTCGTGAATACGTCATTCTCTAAAATATACCCGTGTTTATTGTAAGAAAATTTCCGAACTCTTTTCGAGCCCCTCAGATGTTGTGACGGAGTCAACGCATATTAACTTTTCGAGGGCCGATTTCAATAGTTCAAAATACTTAATCAATTTCGTAGCATAACAAATTTTTACAAAACTGAAAAGTATCATTTTTTCAAAGTACATGTTTATTGTTTAGTAATTGGTATAACAATGGAATATGAGCGTTTCCGACGCATTTGGAAAAGCATGATTACTTTGTAGACCATCTTTCAACACCATACTTTTGTGTCGTCTTGGCAATCAATTTTAAATTAATATTATTTTATGACATCACCTAATTATGATTTATCACTAGGAGAATAATGGTTTACATTAATTAACTGATGTGAAGTTTGATTTTATGCATGTACTCCTCAAGCCGCACTTGCGTAATAATACCTTCAGTTGATGAACACAGTTGGTAAGATTTGTAATTATACACAGGCCCGTAGCACCAATTTCGAAATTAGGGATTTAAATTGCTATCTCGGGGGGAGGGGGGGGGGGGGAGGTAATGACAGATTGTTATTTAAGAAAAACTCCCGCTTACAACGTCGTAGAGACCAAATACAGGCAGTTAATGTTCACGTCACTCACAAAGTCATTAGTGCCTTTTGTCAGATGGCGCATGAAACTTATGATATTCTATTTTTCACACAAACATTGAAATAAAGAGCAAAAAAGTTGTTTTTTACCCTACGGGCCTGAAACACATTGGATAAAATTCAAGATATACACTACATGAATCGATAATTAACTATCAATTACGATACAATAGTCGTGTTTTTGTTGCTGTGCCACTTGTCTTGATGCGAGAAATCTAAGTTGTACACCCCTAAGTTATACGTATGGAAATGTATAATCTTGTATTTCAAATAATTGTTAGAATTTTAACATCTTGATGATAACAAAGGTATTTTGATTTAAATTGTATCTGATATCTGAATTTGCAAGAGCTTTTCGACTTAAAAATGGGCAAAATAGCCTATGTATCGAACAATGACCTGATGTTCTCTGGCGGCCTGCAAGACCAGGCAAAAATTGATAGACCATTCGCTTTTAAGACGTCCCTATAATAACTGTTGATCAGGCGGAGAGTTAAAAATAACATGTCACATGATATGCCAGTCATTTGATTTTGACATGTTCTTCAATCAAATTTGTTCAAACTGTTAAAAAAAACGTCTGGTTTAGAACGTTCATAGCTTTAAAACATGACTTTAAACGGTATTAAATAAATGTTTCTTTTAACGAAATAATATTTATTGGTTAAACGACCGAATGAAAGACTAACAAAAGAAAAAAATATTCTTTTCAATGATTTTGGAACTTTCCCCTTACTTTACGTTGCGTAGTTATTTTTCTAACTATTAATTTGAAAGAATAACATGCCCGTGTTTTAAGGGTAACGTGGGTGTACATTATAGATATATTTTTTCTACCGCTATTTGTCTTTGCGAGACAAGTATGCCGATGTTTCATTATTCTAAATCCAGTCTCGTAATTTGGTGAGTTTTTTTTAAAACCCAACCTAAATATCTAAAACGATATTTTTTATAGTGAATCATCTCGATGCAGTAAGTTGTGCAGGGATTTAGTGTCCAGTAAAGTCTAACCCAGAATTAAAGTTCATAATATTCTTTCGTGAGATAAACCTCGTGTAACCCTTACGAAAACAGTAGAAACAAATTATCTAGATCAATAATTGACTAAGAACTTCGACAAAAGGTGAAGGTCGCATGCCCAAGCTCCGCGCATTGTAGCGGACTCAGCTCAGCACTATCCGGAAAGCTTGCAAAGCGTTGCATGGAGCTTGGATCAGGGAGGTCTCGTTGTTGTCAAATACCGATCATCTTCGGAAATCATCGGCAGTCTTCGTTAAACTTCCAAATATGGTCAATGCGAAATCGTGTACAGATGTATTTCGGAACACTGCAATCATAACCATGCAACTCATGTAAAACTCCAGATGCAAAAGTCTGTTTCCAAAGGGTGATTTTACAACTCTTCATTTTTCATTCACCAATTGTAAAACGTAATTTGTAGCATTGCTAAATGTGTATATCCCTCGTATTTGAAATACAAAAATGAATTTCGACTTAACATTTCTAGAATTACATTTAAACTTTGTAAAGTTGAGAACAGAAAGTTGAGTTTTACAGGAATGAAATGTTAGGTTTGCAGACTTGGACTTGTCTTTTCGAGAAGTGCATGGTTGAGAACAACATGTTACAACTTGCGAATTACGAGTTTACAGGATTTCATTTTTGGCACACATCCCCTTCCATAGAATGGAAGATATCTTTTCCGAATCTACTTTTTGCAACTTGATGGTTGAAGAAGTCGAACACCATTTAATTACGGGAAATTAGTACTCAGTTTCAAAGTAAAGAATCGCACACATATGGACAAGTTCTATAAGTGCTGTGAGTTCCAGCAGTTATCTAGGCAGTTAGCGTTGACTGTCCATCATTAACAGTTGTCGCGTCATCACTGCTCAATTTCATTTGTTTAATCTCTTGGAGATCGTCATACTCACGCCAAGTTATGTACATATTTTCTCCAACATATTTGTAATCAAAGCCTTCTATCCTGTGTCGTTTGCTGTTGTGTATGTAGTTACATCCGTTCGCCCAATTCTGTGCCAAATTCTGAAGACCCCAATGCCAAAACTGAAACAAATTAAACTCATTCTTTAATTAACTGACATCTGAAGACTTGGGTACCAAAATTGAAATAAACTAAACTTATATTAACCAATTGCGCTTTGAGGACCACAGTGTTAGGATTGGCATAAATTGAACTCATACTTACAGACAGGCAAATATGTTTTTTCGTGTCACGTGTATTATAAATCGGTAACAGTGACAGATTAAAAACATAAAATAATATACAAACACCAAGCCAATGAGACACACTAGACAATGTATGTACATGTCATATATCATATAATTAAAAGACAAAGAGGTAGAGTTTTATTTTCCGTATTTAATAGGAGTGCAGATTTCTCCATTACTGGTAACTGGATAAAACTTGGGTTAAAAGTACTAAGATTTTGAATCAGATCATACCGAAGATCATAATAAAAAAAAGGACAATTTAACAAAGAAGTGGACATTATCTTCCACAGCCTGATGAATACAGTGTCGGCAAGAAAGTGAGAAAATCTGCCATGTTTATTTAGACCTCTCCATAAAATAGTGCGTCATCTCAGTTATCACCCTTTGCGAGATTCCCGCAGCGTTGCAGATGAAACGGACCAGTAAACGTTGCACAGTCGATTCATGCCTGCGCCCATGAAATTCGACGGGGAGAGCTTTATTTCTGTTTGGTTGTAATAATATAAAATTTATTACCTACGTGGACAATCAATATAAGTTTTTTATCCTGACTTACACAGCAATGTCGTCTAGTTATTGGCCAAAAGCAGTCACGTGCCGTCGGTATATTTTTCTATGTTAAACTGGGTCACGCGCAACCGTAGTAACAAAGAGACGACGTACTGTCAAGAGTTATCTCCCTTGTCCCATTGATAGGTAAACAAAGGCTACGCTGGTTTGTTGAACCCTACCTTTACACTTTCAGTATATTTCCTCATAAATTAAAGTAATATCTGGACTGGAAAAGTAAGTTTTTGTAAAATGAAATGTTCGTGCGAAAAAAATTTGACATGTCATAAGAATTGCCATTCGATATTGATTTACTCGCTTACAGCGAGGTTGTCCATCAACTAGCTGTTAATTGGAATGGTGAACAAGCTAGAAAACCAATCTATATATCTTTATTCATGTGTCACTTTAAAACCAATCTGAGCATTATGTTGTGATTCCTAAATGTTTTGTGCGTCCGACATTTATAAACTCATATTCGCTCCTTTCCATGACGACGGAAAAATATCAAACTCGAACTCTTTCTCGTTTAATATTCAATTCGAACACATGATATGATATAAAGAGAATCTCACCCAAGTGTCTTCTGATATCAAATATATAAACACGAGTTAATAAAAGTTACAAATATCCGACGCTTGCCGAGGATATTTTACTTTTATCAACGAGTGTTGATATATTTGATATCAGAAGACACGAGGGTGAGATTCTATTTATCATCCAAAATCATTTTTCATTTCGATTCCGTGAAAAATGTGTATTTCTGAACACTGCCCTACTCTAAGACTCTCATGTGGAGTGATATCATTGCATTGTGACGATATCTTGATTATGATGTCATAGAATTTCACCCTTGTGTCTTCTGATATCAAATATCAGACAATAAGGCATTGTTCAAAATCTACTGTCAAAACGATATCTCCTAGGAGAATCGTTTGATCTTCCACAAGCGATATCTCTTGTGGTTCATAATTTTGGATGATAAATCTCCATATCATTGTTTTTATTCCTTAAGATGTGAAAAAATGCAACAAATTAATAGTTAAATCGCCCCAATCGTGAGTCGGATGAGTGCTCGAAGATGAGAAATTGCAAGAATTAGTTTTCAAAGCGCTTTAACTCTTTATAAAAAGGTCCCTTGTGACAGCTCTTATACATTTTTAATTTTAGGATTTAATTTCTAAGAAAATTCATTGAAAATAAGATGCCAAAATTACAATTTTGATTGATAAAAAAAAGGCTTGAAAATAATCGATTTGATTTTGAGACTGTTCTATAAATGACCTAACAATTGAAATTTTGCATATATTTCACTTATTTAAGAAATTATGCAAAAAAAAGGGGGAATTTATTGTTCGGAATTTTTCACCACAAAAACTTTTTACACAATTTTACTCGATAACAAGCGTGATTATCCCCATTTTTAGTTGATATTTTAAATCATTACACTTAGTTCTACAAACATGTCAAGTTTCATAAAAATCTAAATGACTTATTCCTGTGTAAGGTATGTCATTGATGCAACAGTTCCTGACAGTAGGTTACATTTGTTTACCATATGTTTGAGTCCACAAACAACAAGGGATTTCCCGAACTAACAAGCGGTAAAAAAGCGAGGGATTCCGGAAATGACGTAATAATATGAGTGACGTCTCGCCCCGCGTGTGTCGTGCTGTTTCCCGCGCCCGATTAAAATGTACGATTGCATGTTGAAACAAACCCTCGTTCTCAAAGCGTAGCATATCCCTCAAATAAAGAATAACCCAATTAAAGTTTTGATTTAATCCGTATCCGATTAACATATGCTTTTTTGTCATAATCTTGAATTGATATTTAAAGGTAAACAATTAAAAATATTAAATAGTCAGTCAAATAATGCACAATAGTGACAATACGTTTCCAAACCGATGAGTTTTGTTATGTAAATTGTACATATCGAAGAAAATACAAATGTCAAAATAGCAATGTACTTTACTCTTTAACTGCACAATAATTATCAGATGTCCGTATGACATTCGTTCATTTAAATAAAATCTCCCGAAAGTGTCACGGCCATATTGTAAACAAAACTTGCCCAGGAGATGCAATGTGCAATGCCAAACAAAACGAGCGTCTTACAATCTCGCACAAATCAAATCAGAAATCGAGAACATAAACACAAACAAAATGCTCTCTTACGATAGTATTTTCAGGTAATGTTAGTAATGTGTTGGCCCTAAACAGGCTAGATTTAGCTGAGTTCAAATCGCGAATCGTGTTCAAAGCTTTTTGCTCCGATTTGTCTAACACATGCTAGGCCTAGTGTCGAATAATTTTGTCATTAAGCCGCATCATTTTTAATTATGAGAGACGTCAGTTGACACAATATAAATGACATGTAGAACTCAAATCCACTACATACAGTAAGTCAGTCATTTTGGGGGGCAAAGAAGAATGAGAATGTATCCATCCAGAAATTTCCATCTAGGCTTGGTGTTGTCGCCAGCGAGATGAACAAGGCCATTTTGAATAAATCTTATGTGTAAGAAATGACCCATGCTTTTTTGACAAATAGTTTTGGAAGGTGCGAAAAGGCTCTTTCAGAACACTTCAAATGTAAAACTAATATGTGTTAGACTAATGTATTAGTAATGGAGTTTGATCGATATTTGAAAAAAGGTTTATGACTTTTAACAAAAAGAGTTATCGTACTTACCATTTGTTCCATATTAGAAGATCCTACATTTCTCCTGTAATTGTTTACTTGCCTCAGGATTTCTACTTTTTCATTAAATGTGAATCCTACCCTATCTTTCGCCACAACACTGAAAGGATCAGCCAAACACGCCCTGAACAACCCAAGAAGGATAACAGCGTACTCCAGCATAATGTGTGGACGTGATGTCAACAGCATATGATGTTGTTGGGCGTAGACTGTACTCTGGGGGGAAATGAGAAAAATGATAGCATGTAAGCATGTGTATCCCTCTCATTTATACCTTTACAATTAGTTTTTACTTTTTAATGAATAATTTGACAACAAATTGTTGGAACAATGATAATAACTTACGGTTAGCTTCTAATATCACGTCTCGCTCTCTCGGCGACTTCAAAATCGTTGACGACCTATGCATTAGCCCCGCCCCTTCCGGTTTTCGACCAATCGGCGCGCTGTATTTTTTACTTACCTTCCCGATGTCGTTTCCTCGGACATCAACAGGCGGCGGGCTTTATGCAATATTTTAGTCCAGACATTTTACGAAGAAATGCAGTGATAACAAGCTAATATAGTAGATGACAGTGTTGATGAATTTGAACAAAGGATCTTATAATTCCGGAAAGATATAGGGCCTATATAGCCCTAATCGGAGACAACATACCCGATTCATATCAGAGACTATAACCTCTTCCCCCAGTATCATCGAGTTTAAACAGACGCCGTCAGAGTACCAAAGATCTTATTTTGGCGAAGCAACTGTAGCTAATCGGAGAGGTACCAAAAAAAATATTGAGAGGTGACTGCATCCTGCTCGGTTGGCCTACCTTTAGAATACCTCACCAAATTTGAGATCTAGAATGGGTTTTTTTCCTCCATTTAATAACATTTTTTACCGGAGATGCGCAGACGCCATTTCTCATCGAAGCGAGGGTCGTTACATAACATAACGGTTTGTAAACGTCTTGTTGCAATAACTTTGTTGAACATTGTCGCAATGACGTCATTGACACATAATGTGCGGAAAATAGACAGTGCATGGAATGTCCGATTGTCCTCGTAATTTATCACAACGTATGACTAATAAAAGAACTTTTAAGCAATGAAAGATACTTTTCCATCTTGAAAATGACGTAACTTGTAGAAAAATTACAACGGAACATTAAGTTGCCCTAATTAGGCCGTGAACAGTAGCAATTTCGGTGAGTAAAATCTCATTTCGAATAGCTTATTATTGCTGGAACATAAACAAATGTAAATAAACCGTTGCATGGTCATACATCTTAAACAATAAGTAGAAAATTTGCTGTTAAAGTCATAGTCTCATTTTTGTAAGGCAACTAAACTGAACTAATTATTCTTCACGAACAAAATCTGATCACTAACACAAATATTTCCTGTCGCATTTGCAAAGATTTTCATTTTTATGCCCGTTTTACAGTTTTGGATGAAGCAGCTTTTTGGCGTATGCCGTTTCAGACCGATGAGGTACCGAATCAAGTGCAGTCCCATCGCTAGTACGAAACACCGGAAATCTAGTATTCGCAGCGCAGATACTTATGACAGACGCATTCTTCATTGAGTTACCACCTTCTTGTTATTTCTTTATTTGAAAAAGCGTAAGCTATTAGCTATTTTCATTTGATATTCAGCTGGGAAATTTTATGTGTTCTTCGTCACGGCCTTAGTGAAATGACGTGGTAAGGACTAACGCTCGCAAAAAACATAATACCTAATATTCGGGTAGTGTAGGGTAGTTTGAACTTCATTATTGAGGGCTTGAATGCCTGCAGAGTTCTGAAAGTTGTTGCAAACGTCAGGTGAAAGATTTCTGTGAGTGATAAACTATTGTCCGGCATTTATTACAATTTTCCTTGCAAAAATGAGACTATGACTTTAATTTGCATGATGAAAGCTCTTTGATATTCAAAAATAAAAAATTCATGTCACGGACCTTCTTTTCACAGAAATGATGATATTGACGGGTTTGTTTTTTTAAAAATGGGGAAATGTTCACTTTTGCTAATTTAATCTTAAAAACCAAAAACAATAAACACCTTTAGAGAGGTTGCTGGTTTTGGAAATTACATCTATAGCCCTTAGGTTAAAATGAAAGATTTTATTTCGTACTTGACCCCAAGCTAACATCGTTCCTTGTGGTTAGTGTAACAGTCAAGGAATCGTCTGAATCAGAATTCAAGAAATATTGTTACTTTTGTCCACGTGGACTGGAGAATCTCTCAAAGCCTCCATGATTTAATGCATCTTTGCCCCCACACCTTTACGTTTTGGTTAAACGTCCCCTTCAGATATCTTCTTAACAACTTGACTTAATAAAATCTAAAAATTTAAGAAATTGCTATGCCGTACTGTGCAAGTGTGCACGTCGTTGTCGCCTAAGCGTAGGTCGAGCTATTCCAAGGGACGTAACTCTAATCTCAAAGTCATCCTCCAAACAGGGATGTGCGCATGTCAATCAAATATGGAATTATTACTATTTCATGATTTATTACTATTTTCTATTGTAGATATAATGCCTGACGTTTCAACACCACCCCCTTTCCATGTTTACCATGGTTTAAATTTCTCACTACTTGCAAAATATTTCAGTTGAAAAATGACAACGAAAGTTCCATAAATGTAGATCTAGATAATTCATTTCAAATTGAATGCGAATCGATAAATTGATTAATTGACTGTCACAGTGTGTAGAAGTTCATCAATGTTCTCCTTGATGCCTACTTGCCTCTAACCTCCCCTTCCCCTCCTCGTGCCTGTGCGCGGGGCCCCTCTCAACCAGACGATTATCTCCTTGTCAATATCCGTGGCAGTGGCATCTGCAAAGGACTTCAGAAGAGCCGCTGAAATAGAACCATTATTTGTGAGTATGGTATCCATTTTTTAAATTGAGAAATCAAAAGGTGAAAGATGCAAAATTAAATGATATGATTTTAACGATTTAAATGTATTGTCGAAAGTTAAAGTAACAGAACCTCAAGGGGCGGATTCAGGAAATTTGAAAGGTCGGAGGGTCTCCACCTATTGAAATAAACCTTTTAATTACTTAAATTTTTCAATATTCTCTTATAATGTTAAACATACCTCTGCACACAGTCTAAGCTCGGAGAAAGACTCTTTTCTTGGCCCATTTCCCAACAATCAAACGCGTCCCATCCAGTTGTACCGGTTGGCGACAATGTGAGAGACGACAGCCGGCATCAGTCTTCTGACTCCATCTTTGACATTTATGCCTCCAATCTTAGAGAGCTGATTTGCCTGTTTACAGATTAAATAACAAATGATGTGATGAAATGTAAGAGCTATGTTGGCTAACAGAAGAAATCTACATTTCAAGAATAAGAAGTCCTGGACAAGGAGTCTGCATGCAAGGTTTCACCTGTCAAAGATTTTAGGTTTTAGAGAGGGTAAAATTGTTGTTAAAGGTTTGGCCGCTATAATTTGTCTTATCAAGAACCTGTCTTTCTTGAAAGAAGTTCAACGTGATAAAATTATGGTTTGAAGAACCCATTGGCTGAAATTATGTTATGAGCCCATGAATATTTTAAGGCACCAATCATTGATTGATTGATCATTTTAGGTACACTTATGTACATAAGGATTTAGCCAATTTTTATTAATTTATTTAGTAAGCAAACTTACAAGAGATGCAAAAAGAGGCTTGTCCGCAAGTCTTGTCTCAAGCTGGAGCAGGTCTTCTATAGAAGTGAGTGGAAGGGCAAATGATTCCGATTCCTCAGTTTTGGAGGTGCTCTGGGTGGTAAGAAGCTACATGAAGTTGTTGAGCAGCCTCCTCTGGTCCAAGAGCTCTTTCTCGCATCTCTCCACAGCCACCTGTATTTCAGACATAGACCTAATGATGGCTTTATCTTTAACTGGAATAGAAAATAAAACATGCTGATTTACAAGGAAATATTTCATTGTTCAATATATTATGTCATTATATATGATGGATTGTTATTCAATTATTGAAAAGCTAGAAGATTTTTTCTGGAGTATTGGAGGCACATACAAAGTTTATCAAAACTTTACTTAAAATATTTTTGGTCTTTTAGAATGAAATTTAAAACGTGAATAGTACATACCATTGTTTGTTGTAAGGAAGATTACAGAGTACAGATCTGTATCAATATCGAGGGATAAGCATTCTTCGTGCATTGTTAGTATATACAAAACACAGCCGTTTGTAATTTAAAGTCTCTAAAGACTCTTGACATGTTGGCAGTAAAACGAATTATCTCTAAAACATTCACCTGTCAACAAGGACCCAGAGGGTGAAACTCCTTTCGGCTGTTTCCTCAGACTTACAGTTTCCTTGACTGTTATTGCTGGAATATGATAAAGAGAACATATACAGATTAATTAGATAGATATACCGAAAGTATAGAACCATGATTTCCCAGAATTTGTATTTTTTGGAAGTGTTTCTTGATTATTATCATATTTCACACCTTTCACTTTAAACAATGCTTCAAACAAATTCATGTTATATTTGAAATTAAATCATAGTGCACATGTTCCTAGTAAACCAACAAATCAATACAAAACTTACATATTGCTTGATTGTCCAAATCTTGTTGCAGTGATGCCAGGTCAACATTGATTGATGGCAGGACAGGCACAACTGGCAGAACCTTCACAGCTGAGAGAGTTGATGCAGCTGATAGAGGTGGTGCAACTGTGGAAGATGGTGCAGCTGTAACAGGAAATCTAGTTTGCTTTCTGGTGGCCTTCTCTTCACCCTCATCCCCATTCTCACTGGGAAGAACTCTTGGCTTTTTCCTTTCAAAAGTTAATTACTTATTTTAGTGTCACTTAAATCATTATCACCAAATGACAGGAGACACCTATCAGAACAAACCCAATTTCTATCTCTAGCACAAACTATGCATGAACATGGTACCATTTAACTCTCTTACCACTTTTGTGTACATGCTTTGAGATGTCAAGTTAAAGTTTTACCTCTTAGACACACCAGAATATTGGACTATGCAAGTTGGTAGAAGACAGAGGGAAGGTTTGGAAGATGGAAATAACTCTCTCTTTTTAAAAAAATATAAATTGCGAAACTAACCTTCCGACACCTTTCCCAAATTCTTCATCAGTTTTGACATCCGATGTCAGTTTAGCTTTCTTTAAATTCTTTCTTCCATCTTCATCATCATCTGTTTGAAAACAAGTAACAGAACTAAGTAATCATAGACATGAATAACTGAGGTGCTAATATTCAGATTTTAATTCAAACATGTATCTAATCATGACAAGATTCTTTATTATTCAAGGGGACTGATGGAACAATGTTTATGAATAGGCAGCTTTGAAGATGTGTGTCTAAATTACCCGAGAAATAAATATTGCTAGATCTGTAGATAAGATTAATTTCAAGTTATAAACCTTTTCATGTGTACAGGGAGGGAGATTAATTTCAAGTTATAAACCTTTTCATGTGTACAGGGAGGGACGACAAAAATGCTTTGAGCTCAAAGGGTAATTGAAAAAAATCCCTCTTATCCTTAAAAAGGTTTCAATCAACAAGATGTCTGAGTTCAGTTTGTATGATACATGTATATTAAACAAGATGGACATCATTTCTTATCCTGATACAATTATTTCCCCTTGAAACAGTAATGACAAATTATGCATGGTCTACCTCTTTGAATTGCCTGTTGGCAAAAACATTTAGAGGACCAGAAAAGTTGTCTAATCTTTTTGATTTTTAAAACATACATGTGATGTTGAACTAGTGATAAAAAGATTGTTCTCTTAACCTCCGGCTAACCTGTTCAAGAACAAAGTTGGACTCTCTAACTAAACTTTTCAATAAATGCAGGAAATTTTCTTAAAGAAAGACAGAAATGTTACCCAATGCCCCATGAACTAGCACATCCTGAGCCAGATGTGGCAACGAATGCACATTGTACATAATTTGGTCTGATCCATACAAGTGTGAGTAATGTTGGACATATATTGTTATTTGCTTAACTGTTAAGGGTGTGACACAGATTGGTATTTATAAGAATACTGATCGCAACAAACAACGAAATGAAATTGTGGTATTAGTCATGTTTTATTTTTCCTTTCAGAGCTAGTTGACCTATAACGTGTAGAAAGAGGCGGAACTCTCTGGCCTTCCATCTGTCGAGTCTCTAGGTTTTCTGGCAAATTCCCTCGGCATAAAGCTAGAAAAAGAAACAATTTTTTCTTGGATCGAAACCCTGATTTGAAAAACAACTCTTTTCTGCAAAGAACCTTTCCTCCAAATCCACAAGATCCTTTTGACAATCCCTAAACAAACCAAATGCATGTAGTCCAAGAAGAACCCAGAGACCATACCAAATAAGATCCGTGAAAGCAGACTTTCATCGACTTGGTGTTCTTCATCAGTCCTTAATCGTGCATTACTGTCTGCAAATGTTATCTTCCCCTGTCAACACCATTTTGAGTGCATTTCTCACAACTTTAATATGTGTGACCCACTATCTTCTTCACGTAGGCACGGGCTGGTGCATCAAACACTACTATCAAAGAGATATATATGTCCACTGTGAAACAGACCATTTTCTTGTAACATCGCCTCAATGAAAGCATGGAGATATTCTATTTGTAAGTTTACTTTTGCCATCGTATGAACCTATAACAAATGGTTCATATTTGTTTGAACTCGGTATCATTCCATATATAGACCAAAATTGTTCATTGGTACTTTTGAAGAGTGGATGACCATCTGGTTGCTCTGGGTATTGATAGTTTTGAAGACCCTAAATTGAGGATCTGAAACCAGAAGAGACTGTATTCTGTAGGCAATCCAAACATGCTACTTGCAGCAATTTGTAGTTCTTCTGTTTTTCCTGTTGCGAGAAGTATCCATGGATCTTTTGGGAAAATTGGATGAAATCTTTGAAGATCACCTAGAGGGTGATTTGATGTTTTACAGCCTATTGTGATAAGATATATGGCAGCTCATCATTACCTCTGTCTTGAAATTCTCATCATCGGTGTCTCAACCTTGTGAATAAGTATCACCATCATCCATAAGAGTATCAAACTCATTATCTTGATCATCATCAAAATATTGTCCACCATAAATTTCGTCAACATCACCAACAGCATCAAACCAAATATCAACAGACTCTTGTTCTTAATTATAGACATTATCAACATAATTAAAATGTGAATAAGTCACAACATCCTTTTTACCACCATCAGCAACATTAACATTTGTAATATTATCTACTAAGACATCATTGTGCCCCTCCCCCCCCCCCCCCCCCCCCCTTTTTTTTGGTTCATTGAAAGTATGTTCAACTGAATCTTTAATATGAAATTTCATCTGCTCAACTGAACTGTTTCCAGATTAACGTTTAATTATATTCACATTTTCCGTATTTTTGCTTCAATCCTTCTACTTTTGTCCATGAAGATGAATGAATGCTTTTCAAAATATCAAGTATTTTTAATTTTGTTTTGACCGATCTTCCTACTTCTATCTATACAATATGTAACTTGTTTTAAGTTACTTGAATCAATCATATATCAATTATTTTATTTAAACCTGAGAAATTCAAGGTTGATATATCTCTCACACTTTAAACATACATCTTATCCAATAAACTATTAAAAGAAATTTAGATTTTTTTATGAAAATGGATTTGACCTTGCAATTTGTGCTAGCTTAGAATACAATTTCATGCTGTATATTAAGCATTTTACTGCATGTAATGACAAAAAATTATTTCAAAAGATCAGTTATGAGTTTCATTTTTACTAAAGTCTTGGGAAGTTCCATGAGATGGATTATAATAAACTCACATGATGAAGTGGCCATATTATGTTGTCATTCTCTGTTGCAGCCTTTCTACAGTTTAGCAGACGTTGATATTTAAAAACATCCCACAATTCATAAGACCGGAAGTGACATACCTGTACTGCTGCAGTACAGTACTGACATTTTATTAAGCACGTAATGACAGGAAGTTGTAAGCCAGTACAGGGCCAGTACAGAGCCTTATCAAGTGAAAATTTTATTTTCCCACGATGCATTGCAACCAATGGACCAGTACTGCCCAATTAAAATTCTGCCATAAATGGGCCGATATAGTAAAAATAATACTGGTCCTGTGCTGGTTCTGTACCGTTTGCCAGTATTCCTTTATCAACTTTATCAGCCAGCACTAGGCCCGTACTGACCCAGTTACGTCATGTTTGCTGGGTGTGTTCCTTGAAAGGTTCGGGTGAAGCAAGGTACAACCTTGATTTGATTTGTCATTGATGGCTTGGTTGACACCGATTATTCATTTACAATAGCAAATTCGAATATGCACCTTGAACCTTTAGTCTTCTTAACAGAACACATCCGCCTCATTTAGCGACTGCATCATTGCATAAGCCTGTGCGATAACAAATTTGTTATTCATGCATTCGGTGTTTTCAGTGGCTGAAATACTGCAAGATTGCTTAAGTTATAATATTTTGCCGCTAGGGGAAATTGCCGGACGACCGAGAAGAGCTCTTATTATAACAGAGGTTGTATAAGAATTTATGACGGAGATACCTCTGTTGGGAGAGAATGAGAGACAAGAATTAAGGTAAAAGTAGACAATGTTTAAAGGAAGCAAAGGAAGGGTGTGTTGGTTAGGAATACCAAAGTGAAAGGTTACGAAATATCATTGAAGTGTTTCATCAACTTTTATAGGGGATTCTCAAAATGTTTGCATGCACACGACGAACAACCTCCTCAAATCCAAACCGAGGCTAAGGCCGCCTCCTACTTCCTGGCTGCATTTCGATAGTGCGATTCGTTTTGTATTTTGAATTTCTTTGAGCTGAAGACGAGTGTGAAATCATGAATTTCAGGATATGAAAACATGTCGAGCGTTAATAAAAACGTCAAAATAAAGGGAAATTCATCCGGGGATAGCTACAAAAAAAATACTGTTTTAGATAGTTACATTCGTGATAAATTCAACATTGACATTTACCAAAATACATACGCAATGATTCTAGATCTGTTCATATTTATATTTGAAACAGGTTTTTTTTTAATTCTACGTCTGTATCATTACTTATAAAAACTCGATTTCTATTTTTTATCTTTTACAGTTAATGTTGCGTTATGTTCATTTATGAGCGTCGATAGCTGTATATTTTCTTGTTTTCGATCAAATATCGCGTTTTGAACCTTTGTATCGTCAACATATATTCAACAGATGAGCGTTCGAATAAGAGTTTTCAGTTACATTCAGTATCTATCGAAAAAATGTCATCAGTGGAAACATGTTATAAGTTTTATTCAATATCATTATACCCCATGGCATATACACCCATATTTCGTATAAAAAAACGATTGCACAGATAACTTGTTCAGCCGTTCAGCTTGTTCAGCTTCGATCCGTTTTGTGCACAGCGGTCTTAAACCTTTTCGTTGTTGATTGCATGTCATTTGAGAAGAATGACAAGTACTTCCTTGCATTTGAAACGCTAAAATGAGTGCAAACGTCCTCATATTAGATTAGCCAGTTTGAACCGAAAAAGCGTAGCTTTAAGATACCTATTACGGCCAGTTTCATTTCATGCGTTATGTCACATCGTATAGGAGCGGTGAACGGCATGGGAAATTTCATAACAAGAACTGGTCTGTGTCACACACGAGGGTGTTTTTTTTTCATTTTTTCCAATTCAGAAAATTGTCAAAATGTATGTTTATCAAGATCAGATAAGCAAAAATCCATGCCGAAAAATTGAAGACCTTTGCCGCCATTTTGACACGAGAAGTCATCGCAGCTGCTTGAAAGATATTCAAGGATAAAAAAAACTTATCCAACTCCAGTTAGACTAGATAAAAAAATTGCGAACGTTATATTATAGTTTATTTTATCATATCTTTTTTTATGTCAAAAGGGTCGTTTCATTATAATTTTGATTACTCGATTTGAAGCGTTCATAAAATAATCAATAATTCCCTAGACGCCCGTGAATGTTTTTGCATCGGGACATCAAGAAGGTATCACCGGTGCACACGCTTTCAAATAAAGAAGAAACTGAAGGTTGGTGTTTTCCTTCGATAATGGAGGAGTTATCAAAAGAAAACCTGATAATTGTCGAGGATATTTTCAACTTTCTTTAGTACCAGCTTTATATGATAACGGCTCTTGATAAAAATGATAACATGCGATTTTGTTGAAATATTTTTAATTTACGTAAAAAACGTACCATTTGGTCAAATGTCAATTTCTTTGTAACAAATCTCGTATTAAACCAGCTCTGTGAAATTTTAACACCAGTTTACGTAACAAACAATTTATCAGCGTCGTAATGGGAAAAAAACATGATTTGGTAATGGCCTTGATTTTAGAAATTGTAGAATTTTGTATAACTACATTACATCTACTTATAACGTTGATGTTATGGTTTAAGATTCTCAAACTGTGCTTGACAACGGCAGTAGTAGTCTATCAACAACAAATTGTCAACATAAGATTAGCATCAAATCATTAAAAAAACTAAATGAATAAGTCATGAATAGCTCAACAATCTTTTATAAATGTTTGTTTATTACAAGTTAAACGAAAACAAAACGAAAAGATTATGTTTCTATGATAATCTATACATTTATATTAAATTCGTATCAGTTAAAAATAAGTGACAAACGATAAGCTTTAGAGATGTACAATGACATGTTCGGCAGCTTTTTACACAAAACATAAAACATGCATAAACAATACAAAAATTGTAAGCATAAACGTTTTTAGTTTAAATCTATCTATGGGTTCGAATTATGTTTCGACAGTTATTTTTATAAACCATTTTTGTACATAAAGGAAAGTGCATTTCATAATTGAAAAAATTCAAATAAAGTTTCAATAGGACGTACGATCGGTACTATTTAAAACACGAGGAAAACATTGTTTGTGCTATTCAAATGAATTTTTTAAAAAGACAAACATTCATTATATTGTTTTATAGGAGGAAATATCTGTACTTTAGCATAACTTGAAAAGCAATAAACAAGACAACCTTCAGATAGAGATTATTACCCGAGGAAGTGCATCATATAACTTTTTCAAAACGAGTTTTGACGAGTTTCGGTAAGTCATATGACACACTTCTGAGTGTAACAATGTCTTTATTACACATTCTATTACATTCGAAATGGATGGAAATATTCAGAACTCGGCATGTTTCCCTTGTGACGGCCTGCTACACTGACGTCACAGACGAAGAAATACGGTAACTTGCGCTGAACCAATCGTTGCTAGGCAAAAGTGCACACGTGCTCATATGAACATTTGTCGACACTTACTATTAACCTGATTGGTAATAAAGATGTAATGTCGTCCCTTCAGACTCAGCCTAACCCTCGCTTGAGTATTACAAGTAACGGATCCAGGGGGAGGGAAGGGTTAGGAGCTCGAAATTTTCAAAAACACGTTTCTTTGGCGCGGTTTACCTGTTTAGAGTCACTTACTGAACTGATAAGCATCCAGATGCTTATTTTCAGAAACAACAACTACGTCTCTATAGAATAACACCATTTATGAAGTTTGACAAATTTGACTCCAACATATGTACCCCTTTAAGGCTCAATCGTTGAACTGGAAATAATAAATAGAGGATATTTGACATTTCTCGTCGGATAGACCTACCATGGATATCTCATCGAGTGAAATAGAAATTTTTATTATGTTTTTAATGGTGAAATATGCCATTTATTAGTGAAAATAAAATCCGTATTTTCACTGAGTGAAATAATAATGGTATTCTACTCAGTGAAATAACACAACAATCATATGACGTCATCTGTGACGTCAAGAAACAATTTAATGACGTCATGCAACAGCCGCGCTAGCGAAGCGATTTAGCTACTCCATTCATATAGTTAAGGTCATTTACGGGGTTTTTGGAAACATAATAAATAGAACATTTGACATTTCTCGTCGAATACCATGTATATCTCATCTCGTGAAGTAGAAAATCATATATTTACACTCGTGGCTGCGCCACTCGTAAAATTATCGTTTCAACTTCACTCGATGAGATATTCATGGTATTCGACGAGAAATGTCAAATATCCTCTATATATTTTCATGAGTGGCGTAGCCACGAGTGTAAATATATGATTTTCTAATTCACGAGATGAGATATTCATGGTATTCAACGAGAAATGTCAAATGTTCTATTTATTATTTTTCCCAAACCCCGTAAATGATCCTAACTATGTGAATGGAGAAGCTAAAACGCTTTGCTAGCGCGGCCGTTGCATGACGTCATTCAATTGTTTCATGACGTCACAGACGACGTCATATGATTGTTGCATCATTTCACTGAGAAAAATACCATAATTATTTCACTCAGTGAAAATACAGGTTTTATTTTCACCGGTAAATGGCATATTTCACCATTCGAAATATAATAAAATGTTATTGTACTATCGCATGATATCAAGTTATTTCACTGGCTGGTTATGTATAACGATACACGGCTAGCGAATGCTGTTCAGGAGGATGTAATACCCAGATAGAAAGGAACCGAGAAAGATCCCCCTCCTCGTTCCTCACATTAAAGAGACTCTTGTATTCGAGTTACTTTTCTGCCTTGTTGAAGTTCTTTTGTAGTTCTGTGAAGAATCCGTAATGATGATTTTGAATTTCTATCTATTTCAATAACGGAAAACAACTTATCTTTCGCTTTGATATCAATCCGCCTCATGAACGTTTAGAATAATGTATTGATCTGAAATAGATCTCAAAGACACATCGATGTTTTAAAGTAACATCGCTTAAAGTTCTACTGACTCCAGTTATAATTTCAATCAATTCTTTCAGATATGAAGAAGAAATGACCCCAAATAACATGGAATAGACACATGAAAAAGAAATGTAAAGACACAAGTGAAAAAAGGGTTAAAGTTCAGTTTATTATCACAGCCATGAAGGAATGTTCCAGGTCTTCATTGGAGAGTCCATAGAAAACAACATAAAAGAGTCCACACTCCACACGGAGTACAACCTAAATTCCTAAACGTAGTCGAGAAGTGTAAGTAAACCGAGAATAGTATCAAAGGCACCTGACATGTATGTATACATGTAAGTATTCACTATTAGCTAAATAACATATAAATATAAACAAGGTACGACAGAGACATATCTGCAAGAGGACCGGATATGGGAACTGCATGGGATCTGTCTACGAAGTTTACACAGGGTTATCGAGCCAGGAAACATATATAGTCATCTCCGGTCCCCTTGCAGACACGACTCATACCTTGTTTATGTTATATAGCTACATGTATACATACTTACACGATTTTGTACATTCAGAGTCTGGCGCCTGTGAATAGTATCGAAAAGAACACTCATCAGTTCATCCAAACGTCCATTTTAAATAAATCCCAGTTGACAGGTCACAGCCAGGAAAAAATATAGAAAATTGGAACCAACACTAAGAGCTGTAGTATGCCACTCAGCTTACAAGCTATCGTGGCGACGTTTTCCATTGGCGGTTTATCTGAAGTCTCACTACTTCCGTCCGTATTTCCGATTTCACAAAATTCTCCGTCGTACCCAATTCCGGTGCAGTTGCACATACAAACGTCTTCGATGAGGACGCCGCCATTTTGACATGTGACGTCATTGCAGTTTGGCGGAGCTGGAAATATATAAATGATCAGAAAACATATCAAACTCCACATTGACTCAATAAAACAACATCTACATAATCTAGTTGACTATATTATATTCAATATTAATTATCTTATCAACAAGAATTTTTCTTTATTGCATTTTTTTATTCATATGTTGTAGTGTACACCAATATTTCGTTGACACAACGAATGCACACATCATGCATATCTATCACTCGAGTGATCTAATTACTTAGTAATTATGTATATATATCGGCTTAGTTTTCTCGATACATCATTTATCATTACAAAAAAGATCAAAGGGAATTAGACCGCCCATTGGATAACTATTTATATATTACTTATATTCGTCCTACTGACCACATAATTTGTCCTTGCATTCTTTTCCGGCTGGACACTCACTACAAGCTTCCCCTTTGTTGAACATCGGTTTGAAAGGTTTGTTGCCCCTGCGATTAAAACAAACTTTTGAACACTCAACATGTATAAAATTAAGCTCCAGGATTCAAGTCCCTAACACTATGACTAAACAACAGCTTGCTTTTCTTTGGGAATTTCATCTGGCTCCACCAGTGCATTTATATCTGCAAGGCTTTTATAATCCTCTAATTGTCTACGTGTAAAGCATCCATTCTAATTAATAAAATTTAAAAAAATGAATTAGTAAATATTTATAGAATAAGAATTTAAAGAATAAATAAATGAATAATGTAAAAGGATAAATAAATTTTTAAAATGAATGAATAAATCAATGTTGAATGAATGAATGAATATATAAATGTAATGATTAATTAAATGAAATAATAATCAGACAAAGAAACAAACAAATATACAGATAAATGAATTAAGCAAAATTGACAGTGCCCGGTTAAGAGGATTGATGAGCAACAACATTCTTGCAAATCTACGAGTTATACAAGCTTGTCGGTGAGAGACAAATGTTGAGGGCCGGGGGAGTGAAGGGGATATAAGTTCTCTCGTAAAGCAAAATTTAAAATTAAATTATATGAAACATATTATGGATAATATCATACAACCAAAGGACATGTTCAGCGTTACGTAGCGAATATAATCTACCCAGTTTTGCATACAGGGAAAACTGGGTATTTGTGTTCGCTGCGTTACGCTTAATTTGGCCTTTGGTGTAACAATGACGTAGTCAGAGGTTTTGGAGTGTTGATATCAATTTCATGTTTGAATGTAATTACTAGAGTGGGGAGAAAATGTGGTTACCATAACTAAAATCAATATTGGACGAGGACAATATTTCAAGATAATCATCAGTTGAAGTAAACAAATCTCTTACAGAGGTCCATAATCACACACAACGAAAAATGCATAGTCGATTGGCGTCCCTCTATCGCAGAACTTCAGCGCGCATCCTAGAGCTTCCGTGTCGTGCCAAATCATCTGAAAAGACAGGTAGAGGAGTTTGTCTATCTATCTATTCTGGAAACATTGAAATGACGTCGATATCTTTTTTTGCAAGCTTCTCTAACAAATGACAAGGTTTTCATAAAAATAAGGAGAGTATCCGTGTTACATATTTCATCGTTACCAGTTTATCTGTTAAACAACGTGAAAATCTTTTACAAAGGTTACGTAGGAATTTGGAATGCAAATTCTTAAACAATAGGCATAAACATGTGATCAAAATAGATAATAATTAAATGAATACTTAAATTCATTTAAGAACAACAGACAAGGCAGGGCTCCAGTTAATTATTTGGACTCGGGGGCATTTCACACCTCAAAATAAAAATACAAGAGTAAAATTACCACATAAAAAAACTAGGAGTATTTCAAGGTTTATCGTTTTCAGATCCTCATTCCGAGTTAGCATTTTTTCGATGAAAGTCGTTGGTTATATTTTCCACACGTTTAAGCTGTGTCCTGAAAGTTTATACTATTTCGAATTTCGTTTTTACTAGCCAGAGAGAGCCCCGTTTTTACTAGTTACGAATGAGTCTACAAGCCAAATAAATACAAGATTTCAAGTTTCTATGATTTTCAGTTCCGTGGGCGAAATGACAAATCCCGATTTACACCGTGACCTCTGTTGACCTTTGGACTAGAGTTAAGGTGACCCGGAGATCACCGAGCACTTGTCACATTATGAAATATACATGTAAGGGTGACATACGAGAGTGAAAGGTATATCTAATTGAAATCAGATCGAACCTTCGGTCGTTCCTGACCGCATTTCGGATTTAAGTACAGTTTAATAATGATCGCGTCAGTGGGATGAACAATCAAATCGTGCCCATGGCTTTTTTCCTAGTCACTGATTGGCTAGAGTTCAAAGTTCACCATGGCCGCTTTGGAACAGTTGTCAGATCAGAAACGAAGTTAAATACGTTTCCTCCGATTTTCCGAAATTAGGTTTGTTGTATGATCTGTTTTAATGCAAATTGGATGTTGCCTATACATTGTACTTTTCTCCCCCGAAGTTAAAAGGATAGAGGACCAACCTGAGCGTAGTGACCACAAGGATATCCCTTCACACACGTCCCGTTCGGATGGAAGTTATTGATTTCAGCGTACCATTCTTTGTGAGCGTCCGAGGCGTTGTGCCAGGCTGAATAAAGGAGAAGTCATTTTATTGGATGAATCTACTTTTGTGGAATCACATTCATTTGTTTATTGAATTGTCTAGTGAACCACTATTTCAAAACTTTCTTTAAAGCGATTGTGCATTTTAGTCCCAAATTTTGCAGATACAGCAACTAAATTTGTTTCTGTAGTATAACGACACTCATTTTTAAGTATGTGAATGGACTATATTTTTCCAAACTTACTTTTGGTAGCTTTATGACTGAAAAAGTCGAACACCATTTTACTACATGATATTTGCACTCAGTTTGAAAGTAATGAAACACTTCTGTTGAGCAGTTCCAGGCACTTTAAGTTCTAGAAGTCATTAGGCAACTGTGGTTGGCTTTGCATAATCATTTGCCGCATCATCACTGCTAACTTTTCATTTGTTGAATCTCTTCGAGATCGGTATACTCACGCCAAGTTATGTACATATTTTCTCCAACATATTTGTAATCAAAGCCTTCTATCCTGTGTCGTTTGCTGTTGTGTATGTAGTTACATCCGTTCGCCCAATTCTGTGCCAAATTCTGAAGACCCCAGTGCCAAAACTGAAACAAATTGAATACAACTTATAATCATCCATCATCTGAAGACTCGGTTGCCAGACCTGAAATGATTTAACTTAAACCCTACTCAACTGTCATCTGAAGACTCAGGTGCCAGAACTTAAATAATTTAAACTGATAGTTAGTTATCTGTCATCTTATGAGCTTTGCAGAACCGAGTGCCAGAACTGAAATCAACGGAACCTTAATCAAACCGAGTACGCTATGGAAACCAAAATGCCAGAATTTAAATTATTGCACTTAAAAACTGCTTACTGGAAAAAATTGTGTTAAATCTGCACTTCACACGTTCAGAAACCAGAAATCAGACTCAAAAACGTTAAAGTGTAAACAGAATTAGAGTAGCATCTTCCCGATTGCAGTATCATCTACCCAGTACTGTATTCACAGACAACGTTTGCAAGATAGGCTGCAAGGCAATATGAACCTTTACACCGATTGCAGAGAGAGCACTAGCAGTAAGACTGTATACTTAGTATGTACGGTTCCTTGTTTCTAAAACAGTACGTAAATGTACAGTATGACACATACAGACATACATACAGAGAAGTTCTCAAACCCTAAATAGAAACCCGTTGCCCTTTAAGAAAACCCGGACAATTAATTGTGACAATGATTTTGTTTTAAAGGGGAGATGTAATGCATATTCTTTGAGACGGACAGATTATTAAGTGTTTGTAAGTTAACTATCGGAATGAAATGAGTATCAAATCGAGACGATATACACTTTAATTATGCTATTATTCGGCCTTTTATAACCCGTTTTTGATAATATCCCCGACAGGGGTTTAAAATTCTTTAGCCCACGACTGGCTCCCACTAACCATTTGTCGCGTAAAACGGCGTAGAAGGTATATTTTCAATTCTGTATATGTGTATTTCGGGTAAATACAGTCCAAATAACTAGGAAAACGTCACAAACTTTATATCCGGACATACTTTATTAACTTATTGTTTCAGTTGTCGGAATCGCTTTTATGAATGAGATAGTACCTTTACACGCGACGTATTCATGGCAAACATCATTTTTTCCTCAACGATAACTATCAGTAATTGATTCACTACTAGATATTACCCGCATGTTACAATTATAGATTTTACTAAAGGCGTGTTTATGGATTTTATGTACGTATTTTGTAAACGATTTCAAGGCGAATATTTCTTTATTTCAAGTTTTTTCTCTTTCTTTTTCAAATCACCACCGCAAAAACTCAGTGACGAAAATCGCCACCTTCAACTATTTTCATGTATTAAAGTAACCTAAAAAAACATATAAGATATGTTTCTATTCGCACGTAATGATAATGATAATAATGAGACTTTATAAAGCGCTATATCCATACACAAGGTGCATGCTCAAAGCGCATAAACATGTTAGAATAAAAGGTAATGGTGTGAAGTATTAGAACTTAAAGGTGTTTGACTATTTGACGCGCGCCACTGTCCGGTTTTCGATCATAATTACGACGTTCTACCTTCATATTGTCACAGTAAAAAACCAATAAGCTTTAAAATGTGTCTTTTAGGTAACAGTCGATACTTCCCGATCAAATGACACCATTGGTTAAGTTTGGCATATGTGACTCCAACAATTCACGGAGTGGCTCTTTAAGATGATTACAAATTCAGACATGTCTAGACTTACCGACAAAACAATTAAGGTTTCTATGTAAATTAGTCATATGAAAGGGCGTTTAAAATATACAATGCAACATGTTTATGCAATAATCATGCGATTGAAACAGCTGCTATTGAACATTTGGATATATAAACTATCCAATTATTGAAGATTTAAGTTGTTTTAATGAAGATTTGTATGTAAGATTGACAGATAAAAATTTGCTTAGACACGTCGGCAGGGCTAACTAAGCGACTTTCATGACGTCAGAGCAGGCAGTTACGCTTCATTGATCACAGGACATTTCGGCATTAGAGAGTGTTTTTTTATGAAGCCGTATTTTCGTTGTTTATCTACCAATTTCAGAAAGTTAAAGTCGATATGTCAATATCTAAAACCCTTTAAATGAATACAGAAAGTTACCAAGGGGCAATTCAGTCGACTTTTAAAAGTAAAAAGAATGGACTACACTATTAACCCAAGTTCAATTTTTGAGCGGCGCCGAGGCCATTTAGTACACGGATTGACAGAACAGATGGATTGTAATTCAGTAGAGAGCAATAAGAAAGCACGACTCGCTCACGCTCAGGATAAAGCGAAATTTCGGCACTCGCGTTCTGAATAAAGTGTAAATGGCACCATTTGGCACGGCTTTTGCAAACTCACTTTAAATCAACATGTTTATATGTGGACCCACTTTGACATTTCATTAAATATTCTTAACTGGGCGAAGACATACTTAGAGAGAGGGTGGAAGGTTATTCTTTGACAGACACTAGAGGAGGGCGAGATGTGAAGGCGTTGCAAGTTAATAACGTATCTTACTAAGCCACTGAGGCGTATTGCCTTAATGTCGCATAATCTATTTTGTATAGGGAGCGACTTTATGATTACACCGATGTATGGGACACGAATCTGTGATTACACCGGTTGACATGAGTTACAGACAGATAGAAAGATTATCCATTGTTCGATTATCCTGACGCAAATAAGTCTGTGTATGAATACAGAGCGGATAACTACTTTTGTAGACCGCGACAGAATTTACGACAAATATTTTTGCAATAGAAAGAGTCAGTGTTGGTGGTCTATTGGCTGGACTGTTTGAGAAGTAGAGATAGTTCGTTCTCTCGGTGCATGTATTCATATCATATTACTTACGTTGAGGTCGAAAGTGGAGCTTGAGTAATCGAAAAAAAGTTTGATATTTTATAGCTTTTCAATTTTATACATTTCTACGTGTAAGGGCAATTAAAGTGACACAGGGTATGTTTCATAAGTTTTGACTTAAATAAGAGCTAAAATAATATATATGACCTGACTTAAGTTCATATCACCTTTCTTAAGATGTATCTTTGACTCTTAAATGTCATATTATACTTGTTATTGCCTTAAATGAAAAAAGGCCAAATATAAGGAAGGCCAAATTCTTCGTCCCACTTACACGCATTTTAGTTGACTGACATTATTTTTAGTTTTTTATGCTATATATAGGTTTCAAAAATTACTTAGTCATTTGCGCGCGCCATTGTCCGGTTTTCGATCACAAATTTCGATTTATGCCTGTCTAAATTATTGCCACTATATTAAACTGATAAGAAATGATACGTTAATTTTCAGGAACAATCACTAGTTCTCGATGAAAAAATTTAATTTCTGGAGTTTGAGATATTTGACGCAACAATGTATCCTGTATGCCTTTAAGACCACGCTCTTTGTGATCAGCACTATGTGACAACTTGAAACAACTTCAGGCAAAGTTTAAAAACCCTTCCACGCAATCCCATCAACCACGAGTCTGGGAACTCGTGGGTACGGTTTCATATGAATGCATGAATGTTGTAATTCAAAAAGGTGAAGGGCAGAAGCACAGGGCACAGCCCGCACCGGGGTAAGGTCATGCCCTAACCAGGTGAGTCAGAGTGTTAAAGAGCCACTTCGTGATTTTCATAACATATTATTTACCTTTGATACGAACTTCAATGTCATATGTTGTGATATAAAATCAAAACATCTTAACTTTTCATGTCCAAAATACATATATAAAACAAATACTGGTTTTCTATGAAAATCTAAAAAAAAGCCTTATAAATGCGCAGAGGTGTAGATATCACGTCCAATATACATGGATACTATTTATATAAACTAACAAATGCTATCAACTTCTAACTGCCCTCCTGGCTGTTTTAGATAAGTCTCCAAAATTTCGTTTGACTATTTGACGCGCGCGCCACTGTCCGGTTTTCGATCATAATTACGACGTTCTACCTTCATATTGTCACATTTTAAAAAAACAAAAGGCTTTAAAATGTGTCTTTTGGTAACAGTCGATACTTCGCGATCAAATTACTCCATTGATTAAACGCACTAGTGCACGCCAATATTTCGTTAACACAACGAATGCACAGATACTGCATATCTCTCGATATTATTCAATATCCTCACTCACGTAATCTACCTCGTAAGTGATTTAACGAATATTTACGTATTCAGGTAGTGAAGTGGATTTTTAAAGACCGGAAGTATTTAATGATACGTAACAATAAATCCGCGTGAACTACGATATCGGAAATATTAAGATTTTGCTTAAAACCAAAAAAGCGGAAACGGCAGTCGCTTTGGTCAGTCTAAGAGCAATGCTAATGTTGTGTTATTAAGTCGGTTTATTTACAACATTGCTTTCATAAAACATAATTCATTATTTGTTCTCAGTTCAGAGTTTAGGTAAATTCAAAAGCTGCACATAATAAGTGTTCAGCCGCTTTCAACTGTCTATAATTCATCCGTTTTGTGCACAGCTAACCTTAGATTTGTTATATGTCCAAGCTGACAGTGGCTGTCAAAATTTTTTCATTGTTGATTACAGGTCAATTGTAAAGAATTTTAAGTATTTCATTGCATCGATAGAAAGTTTAAGTGAATGCACAAGTCCTCGAAAACCTTAAAATAGCCAATTTAAACCGTAAAAGCGTGCACTAGTGCCTTTAAGTTTGGCATATATGACTCCAACAACTCACGAAGTGGCTCTTAAAGATGAAATTTCATTTTTTTAAAACGCTTTTTACAATATGTCGCCATGTGTGTAATCATGAAACATTATACCTAATTTTGTGCATGAATATGTTTCATTTGATATTCGTGTTACTGACATGAAATATATTCCTAAAAGTATTAGTAAAGTGAAATTATCAATACTATCCCCAGTTTCTGGTTGACGTTGTGTATATACACGTATTTCACCTTCTGTAAATGATATTCAAAGGTAAGTCCGTTTCGCCACGCATATTTATACACTCAACGATTATCAATCTTGATGTTTTTATATATGTATCATATGTTCATATACATGATATTCCTTGGTATTTTTAATATTTATGATATACCATAAAAATTTAATATTCATCGTATTCAAGAATTATAAATAACAAAATCTGCTGCTTTCCAAGTTTGTATTCAATATTTGTGATGGATTAATCAAAATGTTTCAATAAACAATTTCCATTCCAGCTGTTGATATCGATGGCATATTGATATTGGTATTACTTGCACAATTTTGACATTGTATCAATGTTACCTATCTATAGTTTGATAATTTAAGTAAGGACCATGTCACCATTGATAATACACAATGAGTTTTAATACACAATGTTTTTAATACATAACTCAAATGAATAAAGTTAATGTCACGCTAAGCATACACCCTGCTGCCTTAAAAATCGACCAGCATATCTACAATCAGAGAGATTCCTGCTCCTGACATGAAAATGATATAATGGAAGTCAATTTCGAAGTATTTTTTAAATTTAAAATTTTAATAATACGTAGAGATGATCAATAAATCATCTATCTTGATATGTTAATTTTAATTTGGTCAAAATAGATTTAAAGAAACAATGTATGTAAAAAAGCAAAGTTGTATGAAAGTTACCAAGATGAACAGAAGGACATCCTTTTAAGAAATAGTCGTATGAGAAATATTTCCATGAAGAGAAGTCGTATAAGATATCCTATTGACAGAAGTCTTATTAAAAACACGACTAAAATAAATATTTGTATAACACATACCTACATAAGAGAAGTCGTATGAAATATATCAATATTAACTGGAGTCGTATGAAAGATATCAATATTCATAGGAGTCGTATGAAAGATATCCATATTAACAGTAGCCGTATGAAGATATCAATATTAACAGTAGTCGTATGAAAGATATCCATATCAACAGTAATCGTATGAATTATATCCATATTAACAGTAGTCGTATGAAAGATATCCATATTAACAGTAGTCGTATGAATTATATCCTTATTAACAGTAGTCGTATGAAAGATATCCATATTAACAGTAGTCGAATGAAAGATATCCATATTAACAGTAGTAGTATGAAAGATATTCCTATTAACAGCAGCCGTATAAAAGATATCCATATTAACAGTAGTCGTATGAAAGATATCCATATTAACAGTAGCCGTATGAAGATATCAATATCAACAGTAGTCGTATGAAAGATATCCATATGAACAGCAGTCGTATGAAAGATATCCATATTAACAGTAGTGGTATGAAAGATATCCCTATTAACAGAAGCCGTATGAAAGATATCCATATTAACAGTAGTCATATAAAAGATATCCCTATTAATAGTAGTCGTATGAAAGATATCCATATTAACAGTAGTCGTATGAAAGATATCCATATTAACAGTAGCCGTATGAAAGATATCCATATCAACAGTAGTCGTATGAAGATATTCATATTAACAGTAGCCGTATGAAAGATATCCATATTAACAGTAGTCGTATGAAAGATATCCATATTAACAGTAGCCGTATGAAAGATATCCATATTAACAGTAGCCGTATAAAAGATATCCCTATTAATAGTAGTCGTATGAAAGATATCCATATTAACAGTAGTCGTATGAAAGATATCCATGTTAACAGTAGCCGTATGAAAGATATCCATATTAACAGTAGTCGTATGAAAGATATCCATGTTAACAGTAGCCGTATGAAAGATATCCATATTAACATTAGCCGTATGAAAGATGTCCATATTAACAGTAGCCGTATGAAAGATATCCATATTAACAGTAGCCGTATAAAAGATATCCCTATTAATAGTAGTCGTATGAAAGATATCCATATTAACAGTAGCCGTATGAAAGATATCCATATTAACAGTAGTCGTATGAAAGATATCCATATTAACAGTAGCCGTATAAAAGATATCCCTATTAATAGTAGTCGTATGAAAGATATCCATATTAACAGTAGCCGTATGAAAGATATCCATATCAACAGTAGTCGTATGAAGATATTCATATTAACAGTAGCCGTATGAAAGATATCCATATTAACAGTAGTCGTATGAAAGATATCCCTATTAACAGTAGTCGTATGAAAGATATTCCTATTAACAGTAGTCCTATGAAAGATATCCATATTAACAGTAGTCGTATGAAAGATATTCCTATTAACAGTAGCCGTGTGAAAGATATCCATATTAACAGTAGTCGTATGAAACATAACCATATTAACAGTAGTCGTATGAATTATATCCATATTAACAGTAGCCGTATGAAAGATATCCATATTAACAGTAGCCGTATGAATGATATCCATATTAACAGTATTCGTATGAAAGATATTCCTAATAACAGTAGTCGTATTAAGATATTCATATTAACAGTATTCGTATGAATTATATCCATATTAACAGTATTCGTATGAAAGATATTCTTAATAAAGATATCCATATTAACAGTATTCGTATGAAAGATATCCCTAATAACAGTAGTCCTATGAAAGATATCCCTAATAACAGTAGTCCTATGAAAGATATCCCTAATAACAGTAGTCGTATAAAGATATTCATATTAACAGTAATCGTATGAATTATATCCATATTAACAGCAGTCGTATGAAAGATATCCATATTAACAGTATTCGTATGAAAAATATCCCTAATAACAGTAGTCGTATAAAGATATTCATATTAACAGTAGTCGTATGAAAGATATCAATGTTAACAGTAGTCGTATGAAACATATCCATATTAACAGTAGTCGTATGAAAGATATCAATGTTAACAGTAGTCGTATGAAAGATATCCATATTAACAGTAGTGGTATGAAAGATATCAATGTTAACAGTAATCGTATGAAAGATATCAATATTCACAGTAGTCGTATGAAAGACGTCCCTAATAACAGTAGTCGTATGACAGATATCCATATTAACAGTAGTCGTATGAAAGATATCAATGTTAACAGTAGTCGTATGAAAGATATCAATATTCACAGTAGTCGTATGAAAGATATCAATATTCACAGTAGTCGTATGAAAGATATCAATATTCACAGTAGTCGTATGAAACATATCCCTTATAACAGTAGTCGTATGACAGATATCCATATTAACAGTAGTCGTATGAAAGATATCAATGTTAACAGTAGTCGTATGAAAGATATCAATATTCACAGTAGTCGTATGAAAGACGTCCATAATAACAGTAGTCGTATGTATACCCCTGTACACAGACTTGGTATGAAGATATCTTTATAACTAAGGCGAATGAACACCCCGGTAATCAGACGTGGTATGAAACATATCCCTATGAACAGAAGTCGAATGGATAACCCTGTAAACGGAAGTAGTAATTAAGAAAGATGTCCCTATAAACATTTATCGAATTATTACCCATTTAAACAGGTCCTGGATTTGTATGAAAGATGTTCTTATATACAGAAGTTGTATGAAAGTTGTTCATTTAAACAGAAATCGTATGAAAAATATCTCTATAATCGGAAGCTGTATGAAAGATATGCCCATAAACAGAAGTCGTATGAAATATATGCCTATAAACAGACGTGGTATGAATAATTTCCCTTAAGCAGAAGTCGAATGAATACTGCTGTGAAAAACAGACCCTTATGACAAAAGTTGAATAACAGTTAACATTACGTCCGAGCTTCTCATATTTATATCCTTCCTCGTTTCCTCGTTTACCCTACTCTTGACCTTGACCCTGTTCCATGAAAAGTTGCTTCTTAAAGGTACCATTGCACAATTTTCGAATATAAGTTGATGTATTTGTGCATATATGTACCCACTGAATTTACCCTTTTCATGCAGATTTTCATGTATACACTCTCCTTTAATCAATGCTCTAAAGTTCAGAACTGAAATATTTTGATAGTGATATCTCAAGAATAGGTAAACTGTGGGACACATTTATACACAAAAGGGAGGGACCATGACTACTGAAAATGTTGCATTTGGAATTAATGCTCTCTGAAATGAAAATGGAGATTTGTCATTATTTAAGATCTCGTGACATCTGGAACTGTGATGTGTGTGTGTTTATGTATGTATTCTTGTCATTTTTCAAACTTTTAATTTGTATATTACTAATATCTATACGATATATGAGTGTTTGCCACAGGTGTTTGTAACGTGAAAACAATTTTAAAAACAAATAAATTTCATATTGTTTTAAAGAGACAGTATACCAAAATGTTTTTTTATCAAAGAGAGTTTGTATAAAGTCTCTATACACCACAAAATTAGTCCTCAAATCATAAAAAGGATATCTCACAACATATACTCTCGAACCGAGAGTATTTCATTCCACAATATTATCAAGGAGAAGTGTCCCTTTAAGAGTTTTTGTCTAGTAAGGAACTGGTCTTAAACAAAGTAGTATTATATGCTTCTGTCAACCCAGACTCACTTATAACTTTCTATACTAGTGTGAATGAGTCCTGGGCGTTAAGGCTCCGGTTCTTCCATCTTGTTATTCATTTTGACAGATATGTGAGAAATATGTAACACATGAATCATTTTATAGGTTGTTGTGACTGGAGTTGACAGGTCATTTGATCTAACACAAGGTCGTTGTGTATTCAGGGGCGTAACTAGGAAATTTGCAGCTATAAGCACAACTTAAGGATGTGAATAACAGAACTGACTAAAACATCATACCAATCACAAAAATACGCTAATGTCACACAACTTAATGTAAACAATTTTTGATAGTTCTATAAACATTAAGATAGTCGTCATGTCGCTAGACATTATCGATTTTCCACGAAGAACTTTGCGTTTTGACGACTGTCACAATGAATATTTTAGAGAAACATTTATTAAAGAAACGTAATTATCAAATAACGTGCACATCCAGACTATACGACGTTTATACTAAATGCTTTTATTTTAATTTGAAAGTGTATGCACTTGCTTTTTGTGCTACCAGGTAGTTACGCCTCTGGTATTCGTTTTTAAATTGAATTTTTTATGTCCATACCTAGATGTACCTTGCAGTGAGATAATTCTTGAGAAGCAAATATTTGTTTATAATCTATGATAATTTTGTTATAATTTTCTTGAATAAATAAAAATGTGATCGATATATGAAGAAGAATTCATTTCATATTAAAAGAACATTATTATTCCTAATGATGACCCATTTGATCGAAGTATGGACTACACACTGTTTCTATAACTCTATTTCTTAATTCAAAGGAGCAATTTAATCATATTTGAAGCCCACATTTATACAATAGTAAGCCCTATTTATAAGCAATCGTTTTAGAAAAGGAACTTGCTTTGAAACATTTAAACACTTTTGTCATATTTCAGTACTAACGTAAAAATAAGCGCATCGGCTCATTAGTTTATAATATCCTTATTATATATGGAAAGGTGTTTGATTCTTGTTTGTATTCATATTCATATAGTTGAATAATAATTTTATCATATCACATGATCATTCATAAATAATGAGCCTTTTCACTATTTTAAATCTTCTATCATAAAAAGAATGTAGTATGGTTCAACTTCAAGAATTAATTATTTTTAAGGACAACGTATAAACAATAATCAGCCAATTTGACGTTATTCATAAATATGTAGACTTATATTCAGTCTCCGAAACATAATTCTCAAAAACGGTTATTTTATCAAATATAAGAAAGGGGCCAAAGAAAAACGGCTCTTTCAGAATACTTCAAATCTAGACTTGCTTTTCAAGAGGTTATGTGGGGTAAAAATGAATGTCTGGGTGTTTGACTAAATCAGTAGAGGAGTTTGATCCATCTTTTAAAATAAGTTTATGATATTTTTAAAGAAAACAGTGATCGTACTTACCATTTGTTCCATATTAGAAGCACCTGCATTTCTCCTGTAATTGTTTACTTGCCTCAGGATTTCCACTTTTTCATTAAATGTGAATCCTACCCTATCCTTTGCTACAACGCTGAATGGACCAGCCACGCACGTCCCAAACAACCCGAGAAGGATAACAGCGTGCTCCAGCATAATGTGTGGACGTGATGTCAACAGCATACGATGTTGTTGGGCGGAGATTGTACTGTGCTTATATCATGCGCTCACTGCTCGGCGCTTTAATGTAGGGATTATTTCATTGGCTGGTTGTAAGTTTCGGACATTTTCATTGGCTGATAAACATAAGGCATTGCGTTAATTTTGTCATTCGCTGATAAATATTGACTCCCGTTATTCAGCTGTTTCGCCGATCAACATTTTTAAGAGATTTGATATGAATAATGCTTTAAGCTTTATTGATAAACCATAATAATGACCTGAACCTTGACAATATGTCAAACATGGGATAATAGTTTTTTATTTCTGGTTGACCTCAAACATGTACTTGTACTGTATATTTTTCACAGACTATGTATCGATCTCTGAAATATTTAAGGAAGAATTCATTGGTGAAATTATTAAAAAGAATAAAAATGGATTTGACAAATATCTTCAATCGACCAATAATTATGATCGAATTCTTTCCAATTGTTCCAAAGCAGACAAATCGGTAAAGATATCCCCAAATAAAATACAAATACATCTACTTGTTGTAACTTGATTAACGGTTGGTAATATAATTTGACTATCGAGATCTTCAGCTCCAAAATCGACTCGTTGAGTCATAACGCCTACGTCATACAAAGCTTGAATTGATTAGATATTACCCCCGGGCCACAATATCAGATAATTAAGGTGTTATTCGGATTGATGTGTGCTATGTTTTAAAATGAGGTACGTTTCAGGGGCAATATCTTAAATACTTATATTGATCTATACAGAATGGTCTATGCTATACGTCAAAAAGAATTAGGAGAATTGATGGTTCGTGATATGTGAAGCTTTCCCATACCGTTTATCCCCTTATATTTGATCTTCTTTACAAGGAGCAGTAACTCATTATTATGTGTAGACGAATTGTGTTACCTTATTTCTAGTCTGTTATTGACAGTCTATCATATATAATAACTTTTAACATTATTATTTAATTTGTCAAAAATTAGATAATAATGTTTTAATTGTGTGTATATATATCATATATGTATGTATGTATATATGTATGTATGTATGTATGTATGTATATAGCATTTGTTATAAAAACTGAACTGTCACATATTTCACATAGTCACATTTTAATCCGATACTAGTATTTCGTCAATAGTATTGACTCATCAGGTATGAAACGATATGATCGTAAACATCGCAAACATAACAAAATATACGTACAATGTACAAGGATATATTGTAAATTATGTAATCAGGTGACATCATGCATATGGTTCTTCCTTCCAACAAATTTACAGTTTGTAAATTGTTCTGACAATTTCAAAATTTCAAAAATGGATAATCTTACAAAGGAATTTTTTTTAAATGTAACAAATGTTTTTTCAGCAGGTGTACACAAGCGCTGTTGCTAACCAACTACTTAGCCCGGGTTGGCAACGATGAGTCTAGTTTCTACTGTGGACGCAGTCTCGCTTTAAAGATCCCGACGAAACAGGAGAAATTCTCCCAAACCTCACAAACATACGTATCACCTTTATACGTCAGTGTTTCCCATTGTCACGTTCTGAACAGAACGTACATAAACAAGAACATCCCTCTAGGCAGTTGAGGCTCTATTTCTTGTCTTCATATTGTTTGGTTATCCTACATCTAATATGTGCAAAAGGCCGAGCTAACCTTTCAGTCAAAATATATGATTTACATGTGCATAGCTTTTCGGGTAATGACTTAGCAAATCTAAAATATCCGTTTGAAGCGATGGTGGTCTTTGTTCGAAGAATGGGAGGATGTCAAAACATCTCCTATTACAAATTTGAAACTGCCATTTTTGCAGTTTTTGGGTTATGTGATTGTGATTCAAGGCAAAAGTCAGGGACGTATTTTTGAAATTTTTTTTAAAAATGACATCAAGTATACCCTTTAACACCGATTAATTTGTGAAATGTTTTATGTGATGTTGGTTGAGAAGAATATCATATAACTCAAAGACTAAGGTACGAACCGTTCTTAAATAAACAGTTTGACGAAATAGAGTTTAAATCTGTCATTTCAATTATTTACACACAGAAATTGTTTCTTTTGGTGACAAACATCGGTGTTAAGGGGTGCTGGTACGCTCAACTATCTCGTAAATAACAATGTAAGGTAATACAAGATATTAACAATGTAAGGTAATACAAGATGGGTATTCTTTCATATAAGTTATTTTGTAAATATATACGTATTCAGGTGATAAATTCAGTTCTAACAGACTCGGAGGAATTAAAGCAACGTTGTATCTTAATCCGCATGAACTACGATGTTGACGATATAAAAAAGTTTGAAACCAAATTGAATGCGTAAAAGCGTGTACATATATATGAAATCAGTTAATTTAAGATACAAATATTTCGATTTTTATATCGTGAATGTGCCGTGTTATTTTTTTCATTATTGAGGGCAGGTCAATTGTAAAGAATAATAAGTATTTTATTGTATTTATTGAATATCAAAGTAAGTGTCTATGTCCTCATTTGCGCCAAAATGCGTGTTATGGTGCCTTTAAAGATCTCGAGAAAGATAATATGTATACATACCTAGTTGAGAAGACAGATATTACGAAATACCTACACACTATTTCGAGAAATAATGTTATTCTTATAGGCATTTAGAAACGTGTTAATGTTTTGAAAGGCATATTTGAGATACAAGCTTGAAGTCTAATATGCAATTTCCATGGAAAATTCGTTTAACGAACATATTAGTACAAAGGAATCATAAAGGAAATATGAAATTCATGTAAAAAATGTGAATGATGTCATGCGTACCACGGTCTTACAAAAGCTTTTTCATTTTTCTCTAGATTTAACAAAATGACTTCAAATTAGATTCATCTAAACGAGATTTTAAAGACAGTGTTTGGTAAATCTCTGACTAAAATTAATATTTGAATTGCATAATTTGAGTTTTTTCTTTAAAATACATAAATCACGTCATACACAAAGAAATTGTCATAATTTTTATAAACAGTTTTCAAATTTGATAAGTTTTCCTTTCCTCAGTGGGAATGACTACAAACCCTTTGAAATTTCGAAATTAAATATTTTTAAAATCTTTTACCCCCTTGTCACCGTTATGCCGTCTCGCCTCATAAAGTAACAATTAAATGCAAATTACTGACATACACACAAGTGATTGTTCATTCTGGAAAGATCTGTGCATACGCATATGTATAATTTAACAGGGCGTGGCCTTGCACAAAAGCATCTATGTAGTCTTGCATTAATGCAAATTCTAGAAATGTTGACGTGTTATTTGTATCTAACTAAGATTATATCGGGAGACGAAATTTACATTTCTTGTTATTATTCTTGCTATTGATTGACACTGGTTTTGTTTTGTTGTTGTTGTTGTTGTTTTTGACAATGTTTACATTCATTTAAGAATTTCTAAAGTTCTAGAATGATCCGGCAGTTACGTTTGATAAAATACTATTTGTTCTACAAATGTTAAGATAATGATGTTAAAAAAACAGGTGTCTGAGTGAGCGCTCCTTAAAAGGAACAGTTTTATTGCAGTGAGAAAGCCCGCGATACAATTATGGTCGTGAAGACCGTCGAACCTGTGACGCCAGAACTAGTTTGGTACTCCAATTACTTTAATTGTATCATCGCAACAGTGTCTTCTAGATCAGGGGAACCTTTCACAGGTTAACCTTAAAATTACACTATGGTTACCTATAGGACTTATAATCACTCCACTCGATTAAAGGACTCCATTGTGCAGACCATTCTAGTTAAACTAGATGTAATGATCCGTCAATAAGGGACTTCGGGACGTAAAATATTTCAGCTAGTTTTCACTAGATTTTGTGCAGACCTATAGAATTTTCGCTAAGCCTTTTTTTAGATTAGGTGAACACAACCTCCCATTTTCAACCCCCACCCCAACAACCCCTTTAAATATTCTTGATCCGCTACGGCACTTCACACCTTTATTCTACCATGGCGCGTATCATCAAGTATCAAATCTACATGTATGTTGAATCACACCAAAATAAATACGCAATATATGTCTGTCTCCTAAATATGCCAGTGGGGCAACTACATTATAAAAAAACACCGTCCTAATTGAAAATAGCGACTCCTCGGACTCATGGAAGAACTTTTATACTGTTGGGAAGTGTACAACATTTAACATGAAAGGGATAAGACACAAGTCACGACTACTACACTCACAGGTGCATGTGACAAACTACTGTAATACCGATGTATATACACACGCGTTTCGCGGGAATCGTCTACACATACTCGAGTGTTGTTAGTTGATAGATGAAATACAGAGGCCCGTGGCTTGACAGCGTAACCAAACGTACCATAAATCATCTTATCGATTTCTCAAATGGATATGAAATTGATGCTGTCCATTTTGGTGACAATCTCGCTTATCAAACACTTTTATTTCCGCATAATTATAATTGATTCATACTGAAAACCAAAAGAAACGCAATACAAAAATTTATAGGAATTATGATTATTTTGTTATATAAATTTATATTTTGTAATGATTATGGGGAAAAAATTCACTAGCAATATTCATAGAACAAAGAGTCAGTTCTCTTAACATCAAACGTGTTCTGTACCTATCAACACAACACCACACCACGTGACCATGCGGAAGTAAACTGAAGTATGGGTAAACCGGTATGGCACCCATTGGCAGTCACGGCACTGTGCATGGGGTGTATGAGGCGGTTGATATCATTCATGGTGATGTGACGCCGCACATACATGAGGCTCTATTATCAAACGTCTCTGCATTCCATCCCACAAATGTTCAATAGGGTCGAGATCAGATCTCAGAGACAGAAGTTAATGTTTTTGATCTTATGTTGGAAAATTTCAAAGAGGCTTTTTTAGTTTGATTACAGCTCAAAATGCTTTAACTTTATGTAATTTGTTATCGATAAGGACAGAAATGTAGTTTGTATATTTCAAGGGAAAGGTCAATTTATAACTTGCGCATAACTTGCTCTAGTCCTAATGACTTGCGAAATGAGGTCTTACAGCTATTCTGCAAATGTTTAGTGCTAAAGAGCGGCTGCCCATTAATACAGACCTCCACTGTTCAAAATAAAAACCCAATCAACTTTCAAATAATAGTTCTGATGCTGGAACACGAAGGCGAGGTACAAGAATTCGGTTCAAACTTTATTGAGATTTTTCAAAATATAAACCAATCCACTCATAAACTTTTTTTATTGGGCTGAACTATGACGGTAATGCGATGATAGCTCACCCTACCTTTTGGGCAATTAGTGACTTTCTGAAATTTGTTGACAATCTTCATAGTCAATATCTTCTCCTTAACAGAGCCAATGTATTTTTATATCACTTTTTATAAATGTTGCCATTGCACTGAAAAACATAATGTACAGAAGATAATATTACCAGTTACATTGTATGAATAATTCTTAGAAGTGTGATAGAAGTCGTCAGATATAGAATTGAAAGTTTTAAAAAAAAGTTTACCGAAATGAAAATGCTGTCTTTTATTTGATTTACACAATACACACATTATGAAACGACGTCACAAAAGTCTGATTGATTCATTCGAAATTTTTAGAAATAAAATGTAAATTAAACACACGAAAGGGCAGTTTCAAATCGATCCCCTTTTATGAAATCGGAGAATTTTTTTTTTCAAATCAATAATGTAATGTTGACTATGTACTGAATTCACATATACATCGAAACTAATATCGAATCGTATAGATTTATTTACTGGTTGTGTCATTATATTTAAGATGCACCTGGGTTGCTATAATACAATCAGCAAGTATGCTATTTCATGCTTCTGTCGCAACCATTTCGTTCGACCTTTGACTTCAATATGCAATCCAAAACCAATTTCCTTCCTTTTATTGTCACTTCATACCTGACGATGTCATATTTTTTATTATCTGAGCGACAAAACTATCCTTTAAAGTGGCCTATAATGACTTCCAGAGGGATCTTCAATTTCGTTTTTGCACTACATGGTATGGTTAATACAACGTTATTTATTACTATTTTTTGTAGATTTAAAAAGGACTGAATATAAATTCGTATGCAACATCAAAACATTAAGTAATAGGTAATCATTTGACTGATATAAATAATGCCTTGAGTCAAGGCTTCCAACGGCATGCACCCAAAACTTAAAGGAGCAGTAGCACGTTTTTAGCTTAAAGAGCCACTCCGTGATTTTCATAACATATAATTTGTATTTGATACGAACATAAATGTCATATGTGGTGATATAAAATCAAAACATTTTAACGTTTCAAGTACAAAAGACATATATATGACAAATATTGGTTTTCCATGAAAATCTAAAAACAGCTTTATAAATGCACAGAGGTGTAGATATCACGTCCAATATACATGGATACTAGTTATATAACCTAACAAACACTATCAACTCCTAACTGCCCTCCTGGCTGTTAGATAAGTCTCCAAAATTACGTTTTAATATTTGACGCGAGCCACTGTCCGGTTTTCGATCATTATTGCGACGTTCTACCTTCTTATTGTCACTATAAACAAACCCAATAAGCTTTAAAATGTTTCTTTCACGATAAAATGACACCATTGATTAAGTTTGGCTTATATGACTCCAACAACTCACGGAGTGGCTCTTTAAAGTAACACAGGCTGTGTGTCATCTAATTCTTATTTGGCTTTGATAAGAGTAAGATATCATATAACTTGGGTTGAAATGAAATTAGCTCCCTGAACTTGTATCTTTATATCTAAAATGCCAAATTCATCATACTTTTTATATTCAATGATAATTTAATAACAGCCATAAAAATGTTAAGAAGTCAAACAAATGTCCCATTGACATTAAGTTACGTTAAACAACCTCCTGAAATACACTCCCAATCGATATTTGTCTTTTTGACTGTTGTAAATAAATTTCAAAAATTACATTTGAGTCATTTGGTGTGCGCCATTATCTGGTTTCCGATCACAAATTACGACTTTAACCTGTTCATTGTCTTTATACTTAACTAATAAGGATTTGGGAGGTGATATTTGATAAGCAACCACTACTTCGCAATAATATAACACAATTTAGCAAGTATCATAAATTCGACTCCGACAATATATTCTATGCCCCTTTAACAAAGAGGTCTCACGAAAAACGAAAATAAATGTTACCCATTGAAAAGCAATGTTTCTTTCAAAAGAACGTACCATAAATTCGACTCCGACAATATATTCTATGCCCCTTTAACAAAGAGGTCTCACGAAAAACGAAAATAAATGTTACCCATTGAAAAGCAATGTTTCTTTCAAAAGAACGTACCATGTTCAGTAATGCTATTGGAATCCATTTTTCTACCTCAAATGATTAAAAGATGTTTACACATAAATGGCCGCCGGTAGTGTTGCCTGATACTTAATTAATATACTTAATATACTTAATAATTTACGACTACGGATGACTGGGTTGAATAAGGTCGTTTTTGCCAATCTGAAGATAATAAATTTGGCATAAACTAATTCTTATTTGGGAAATTTGGTAGATATTTATATATATTTAGAAACTTTATGTTTCTCTTCCCCTTTTAATCATCAAAAATTATAGTCCACTGTCCCCAAAATCTCCAGTCGCTAACCTCGTGTGCGCCGAAAGGTATAGTCCGACTAGATAGGTTTCTTTATGCTTAAGAAATGTTGAATCATTTAGAAAGTTTGGGAGATACGATAACTCACATATCGCTCTATTTATCATTGTTTTTTTCAGGGTCGAAATGAATATCGCTTTTATTTGTCTAAATTATTAATTCATTATTAAAAATCTTTTATTTAATTATTAATTCTATATTTCAAATGAATATGTTATAATTATACATTATTTCATACTCAAGACAGATGTGTTTTGAAGTATTGTTCAGGACAAAGGGAAGCCAAACCTTGGCGTATTTTGACAACACACTGCGTAAGGTACTCAAACAATACGGGAGGTCTTCTGGTTCGCATGGTAGATCATGGAGATGAATCCAATAGACAACTGTCTCTAAGTAAGTATTTTATGAGATAATTTATACATACAGTGTGTTTGAAGTGTGCACTTTGCGCAACCTTTGCACCTGCCAAACAACGGCCGCGTGGGATTATAGAATCATCTTTTTGCGCGCTACCTATTATTGATGCGCATGCGCACTTCATGACTTGATTTTCAGCTCGATTTACTAACCCTTTATTTGAAGTGTCCCTGTCACCAACATGTAAAAACATAACCTAAAGACGAGGGTCGAATAATAAATCTTCCTTGTTTTTATCTTAACTGTTTAATGTTCAATTAGGGGTTTCACATAGTAAAAACAAATCAACCATTAAGATAAGCAAATCAATCAATCTTTATTTCCGTACTGAAGAGGTTTCAAGCCTATTGCACATTTACAATAGGGAAATACATGCATACATATGTTAACATTAAAGTTACATAACATTTGCTCTATGAATCACTGTACTTTGAACGTGTAAAGTAAAATTGTGTAATTGTAGGTAATGTAATTGAGTTTACCTGCTCATGAATTTAATGATACATAGGGGTTGCTATAAAGTAGAATCTTTGAATATATTTGCAAGGTTATCGATGATATAAAAGACGAACAAAGGGAAAATGGTATCCGTCTTTGATTACATTTAAAGTACAGATTGTCGATCTTTTTTTTATATATCTGACATTCGATATAAACAAAATATGAGATGAACACCGAAATCTTGCCAGCGATGCCAAACACATGATAAGTATATAGGCCTATATCTTGACATTAACGTTTTTGAATTTTTGATGATATTTGACATTTCTCTTCAAATGCCATTTACATCTCATCGATTGAAGAAGAACTATATATATATTTCACCGATGAATGGCGTATTTCACCACTGAAAATATAGTTCAGACCTACATTTCTTAAAGTGTTAAAGAAGCAAATGGGTGAATAAATAGAGGATATATAGAGGATACTAAACGACCTTCCATTTAATACTATTTTTATTAAACGAGTTTATGATTAAGTATAAAACGAGCGAAAGCGAGTTTGATACCAAATCATTAACGAGTTTAATAAAAATAGTATTAAATGGAAGGAAGTTTGGTATTCTGTTTATTACTTGACCTCAATAACAAGCTTTATTACCGAAATTATACTGAACGAAGCATTTCCGCGACTAAGCCGCCATTGAGACGTCGGTGCCAAGATTGTGACGTCACAACCACACAATATTATGACGTCATACGGGGAGCGGTATTACACTAGTTTAATATCGCCGTATAAATATTACATAGGGAATACTAAAAGAATGGTAATGTGATAACATTTTTATGCAACGAGTGAATGGAATTTGGTATCAGACGAACGAAAGTGAGTCTGATACCAAATTCCATTCACGAGTTGCATGAAAATCTTATCACATTACCATGAGTTTAGTATTTTATTTATTACTCATCCCCACTTACCAATATTTTTTTATAAATTAATCGTCAAAACAACAGTCAGCTGATCGCGGAACCGGCGTAAGAATATCAATCAGTCAATCGAAACACATAACAGAATAGTTCGCTAATTGTTGGGTGTCTACGTAAGTGACTCGCCTAAAAAATGAAACATAAATCATTTTGGTGAACAAGTATTTCATTTTTAAGAAATTCATTGATATAACAAATGCTAACAAGCAAAAAAAATTGCCATGCCATTGTGCACTCGATACGTGAGTCGTGACGTCATCGGAATGTGACCTCCTTCTAGGTCAGTCAGTTTTAAAAGTTGGCGTAACGTACAGTGTCAGCAGTTGAGGAGGATTGATACATTGACATGAACAACAGAATTGTTGATAGGACCCGCAAATATTGAACTATGGGAACGGGAGTTGCAAGATGTTCAGATTGTCTGCTTGTTGAGGGGGAAGCGACAGGTTGGATGGAACAGATGATGGAAGGGCCAGGCTGTATGGCGTGGAACGGCCGGCAGAGAGGGGACGTAACACAACTTGCGACGGTACAGAAGTTGGGCGAGTGATCATAAGACTATGTGAATAGTGCTGGTTTTCAGAAATATGAGAGTGATCATTGACACTTGTATATTTTATATTTTTGGATATTGATTCACGTCTCGTCGAGAATGCAATATTTGAAAGTCGCCATTTTCTAACTTACAAGTCACGTGATTGGACGATGTCATGTGACGTTCGAAAGTAGTTCTGGTTGTTCGCACGAGATATGGTATCACACGTGTGTTACCAACTCATTGTTATCTAATGAGTGATCTCACCACGGTTGAGTAATAAACTGCGGTATCTTACACGGGCGAGTAATAATTGACATTTCTCGTCGGATACCATGGATATCTCATCGAGTGAAGTAGAAATTTATATTTTCACGAGTGGCGCAGCCACGAGTGTAAATATATGATTTTCTACTTCACGAGATGAGATATTCATGGTATTTGACGAGAAATGTCAAATGTTCTATTTATTATGTTTCCGAAAACCCCGTAAATGACCCTAACTATATGAATGGAGAAGCTAAAACGCTTCGCTAGGGCGGCGGTTGCATGACGTCATTCAATTGTTTCATGACGTCACAGACGACGTCATATGATTGTTGCATCATTTCACGGAGTAGAATACCATTATTATTTCACTCAGTGAAAATACGGGTTTTATTTTCACCGGTAAATGGCATATTTCATCATTCGAAATATAATAATGTACACTATTCCACCTTCCCGCTTACCACTCGTTTACAAAACCGATCGACAATAAAAGCTTTTAACATGGAATACCCAATTTCTTTGTCCATTTGTATCATAAGGTACCACTTTAACAATATTTCGTAAATCTCTTATAGGAAATAACAACAGGTTTTCGATTTATATTTGGTAGCATTAAATTGAAGTATAGAGATAAAGTGGGAAAAGGCTCGAGTTGACTTTATGCCATAATTGTGAGTATATTTGATTTTACTCCTAAGATTTCTTGTGGATCCTCCAAATAACATCCGTATTTTGCATGCTCCATATTTCCGAACCATACAATAATATTAGTCATATTCTAACCACAAAAAAAAAATTGAAAAAGGTTTGGTAAGATACCTTTTTGTTTACAAATATCGATGAATACGTTTTTATTTAATGTTACATTTAGATTGGAATGCTCGTGCCATAGGAGGTATCTAATGAAATATACTCCTAATTTTTGTAAAATACAATTGTATTGCTTTGACAAGTTGAAAAGAAAAACGGGCATAATACGCACCTATGTCTGACTCTCAAGTGACTTATGGAATTGTGATAAATGATATTAATATTGTAAACACACACACACCCTCTTCGGTATGAAAACTTGTTAATTGAAAATAATATTTTTATGTTTTATCAACAGACAAATATAGATCTATGTGTTTAAAGAATTCTGGGAGAGAATTATAAATTCCCGGAGATTTATTTTGATTAAAGATGGTAAAAAATATCAATAATTTGAAAATAATTTCTTCTCCGTAAATAGGTGCATCTAAAAGAGCTTCAGACCTGAACATATTCAATTGGAAGCATTTCAACTTTTCGATATATCTTACAAGTTATACCGGAAATGGATCAGAAAGCGATTATCTCTAATGTTTCCAATTCGTTGCATTCCCCTACAAACCTGAAATATTTAGGAATGTATTCTTGTTTTATTACGTTTCTGAAGCATTCGTAATTTCAATGTGATAGGGAGATATGAGGACCCAGGACGAGACTTTATTCCAAAGTCACAGACTGATATAACGTCTCGTAGCAGTATCTCCCGAGTGACGAGGCTACGAAATGATTCTTCAGAATGCAATATCTTCGAGAGAAGCCTACGTAAAACCAATAACGTACAACTGTGATATATTGAATTTTTTTAAGTGATTTGAAAACTTCATTGAAAATACCTTGCTCAGGTGCAGAAGTTTACTTTCTCTCGTAAAGATTCGTAAAAAATGTGTACATCCTTTGAAGTTGGGTGCACTTATAAACAACCTGCATAGAGGTAAATGCCCTTCAAGTGTACAAGTGCCTCTGTGTGAAGACTTATGTTCGCTACAAGTTGCAATTTCAAGTGCCTGTCAATGCATATACACTGTGGATTAAGGGAAGTGATTATTCGTACGGATACAAATACGTCAGTGAGCTGTAACTGAGAGTATTGTAGCATTTGAACAGACTTAGTACAAGGTTATAATGAGGTGGTGAAAATAAGTCCAAAATTGAATCACGTTTGATATGCATTGATGTTTTACATCTGATTAGGTGGTCTGATGTCTATTTCTACTTTTGAACCTTTATGCGGTTTTAGAAACTTAGTAGTACAGGAGCCTCGTTGCGGCTATGTTTTCAGGTGAAACTTTAAGAGCCACTCCGTGATTTTCATAACATATTATTTACCGTTGATACGAACCTAAATGTCATATGTGGTGATATAAAATCAAAACATCTTAACTTTTCGTGTCCAAAAGACATATATATGACAAATACTGGTTTTCCATGAAAATCTAAAAACAACCGTACAGTTCTTTTGCAATTTCTATTGAAGTATGTCAGCAAGACCCTAAACTATGATAACAGCCTGAGCAAGTCTATATGAAGCCTTGAGAGCATATTTTAAAGAAAGTTTAGTTTCTCATATATCATAATTGTTTTCAAATTCTCATTCCTGAATCTAATTGTTAGACAAGCAAGGAATATCCCCCTGCACTTTCGCTCAATTTCATTTTCAACTACAATATCATGTTATCTTGTTAAATTGATATGCAGTGAATTGATTTGTTACATTTTCCAAACGGTAGGTTATATTTTATATATAAAATTGGCTTTAGTAGATGTATATTGGTTTGTATGGTAGATTATGACATGTCCGTATCTATAAAACATTGTGAAGCGCTCGTAAAATATGGGAAATGATCACAGCTCCAAAACCTCGATGAAAACTTGATTTTAGCATGTAATATTGATCATCGCCATATATCGACGTATTTGTTTCTGTGATATTCCTGCAAATTTCCGAGGCTCGTTTTCATATCCATTAAGATAGTCGTATTTTGAGAATTATTTTTCAGAGACTAAATATTAGTGTAGTCAACGGCATTCAATGTGACTGCATCACATTGGAAAACCTAAACAGGGCCTCAGCAAAAAAGTTGCGCGAAAGGTCACGTGGTTAGAAAAGCTGAAGATGGCCGCCTGTGCGTATCGAAGACTGACCTCGCTAGGTTTAAGAACTGTTTCCGTCGCATTTAGGGGGGTCACCGCACCTAAATGTCACGTCAGATGTTTTTCTGCATCTGTGAAATTATTATCAGGTACATATTTTTTGCTGTCATGTATCATCTTCTGCAAATCGACTCAAACATGTCTTGAGATCATACGTGTTTGAGTTTCCAAATAAGGCACCGCAAGATCTGAGTAAGTTCTTGTCCCTTATTTGGATATCAATGAGGTAGGCAGTGATCAAATGACATGAGCAAAGCCTTTCTCTAAACATATGGTCAGGTTATTGTCCTATTTACAGTTCACAGACAGCATTGCTGTAAATTACCGAAGGATGTTTTGACAAATTTGACTTTGTTTATTTTGACAGTTGTAAATAACTTTACTGCAAACGACCATGCAACAAACCCAATGATGTATTGTTTCAATGGTAGAATATGGCAGACTTCTCGGACTTTAATATGCACTTATTTTCCAATTGTGAGTTTTACCTGCAATGTAAAAATACATAAGGCGAAAGTTTTGAAAAAATTGTAGGAAATGAAAATAGTTTTAGTATTTTAATAACTATATAGCATTTTGAGCTATATTTGCACACTGACCATCTGTTCTAAAATCATAAAAATACTTCATTATGATGTGTATTGTACATATCCGAAACGTGAGTTAGAAAACTATCATATTAAGTTTATAAAGAGATGTAATTGTTAAAAAGTGTGCACATTATTCCTACAAGACTGAAATCAGTTGAAAATGTGAAACAAAATTTTCTGCGATTAAAATATCCAAATATTTTGCTGATTGGAGATTTGCAAAAACAAGAATATCGTCGAATAAATGACTTTAGAAACCTCTGGTGAAATGGTGAAATTAATTTACGTTAAAATTATCCACTAGTATTATATATGGTATCAGTGTCTCAGAAAGACATGTTTTTATATGTGATGTCAGTTGACTAGTAATGCAACGCAGTAAATTGGTCATAGACTCATTTTCATCTCTTAATTGTTCACCTATTTAAAAGAGGACCTTCTTTGGGTTTTTTCCAGAAAGAAAATACACGGACAAACATGAATGGGTGCTTATTGACCAGGGTACAGGAACCGTTGGTATTTCAGACTACGCTCAGGTAAGTGATAACTTTGGACAGGTATTTTAGAATTTTGAGAATGGAATGGAATGCTTGAGAGTATATTGTAACATGACTTCGTTGTATCCTCGATTCTGATTGGTCAGTTCGGAAAAATTACCCTATTTTGAATGACAATGAATACTCACAAATTAGCAACGGCGAATCACCGCGAATTGATACAACACTTTCAGTCTCCGACTCAAGTTTTAATTTTCCAGATTCTTTGAAAATTCGTGCCGTACTCCGATTTGACAGTTGTTTTTGCCCTTTTTTATTTGTGTCCAACGGTAGATATATAACAAATACACATTGATATGATTTATTTTTGAAGAACGAAAATATTTTCAACTGGCTTACTTAGTCCAAGTTTGCCGCAAAGTTTCATGCGGCCGCCTTCTTTCGAATGCCGTTCCCATGGTATGACATCACAAAGGCCAACCGTTTTGACGTCACAATGTTTGCGTCACTGTCACAATGGTATTGGGCTAGTTCAAGACTTTTGTACTCGGGGTTTTACGATATTTTTCTACAAGCTTTATAATTGTTGATTTCTGTTTCGCATTAAACAAGTATATTGTAAGGTCTCCATGTTACAAATGCCACTATTTGCTGTTATCACAACGATGTTTGTAATGTAAATAATGCCGGGAATTCACATTAGCTAGACCTTATCACACCTCTTACAGAAATAGAACAGTCGCAAAGTCCTTTCCACACAAAAATTGGTACGCAAAACAGAGTTTGCTCTAAACTTCTAATAAATGACGGTCATGTTACAATATTGATAAATAGTTGAGTTTGTAAAATTTTCGGGATTCGTTGTTATTCAATGCCCGCAAATTTAAGCGTTTAAAACCTCCGGTTAACGCCGTCGGTTTTAAACTAAATTTTCGGGTGTTGAATAACAATGAATCCCGGAAATTAATAATTTGTCAAGCTACAAAGTCAATGTTGTGTTTTTTTCAAGAACAATTAATGCTGTTTTTCAATTTTATAAATAAACACTTCATTTCTTCGTCAAAATTACTTAATTTAATTTTATCCAATGAACAGGAGCAGCTTGGCGAAGTTGTTTATGTAGAGCTCCCGGAAGTCGGCAAGGATTTATCTAAGGATGGTATGTACCCCTTGAAGTACGCAGATGATGGCGCTTGGAATCCTAGCTTTCTTAGGTCTTGATGTTCAGATACTCTTCATCTCCTATCCTTTTTTATCTGGAAACTTTTTACTCAAATAACCTGCAGCGGTGAGAATTCTTCCCTCTAACAGTCAAAATCTTCTCATATTGTTTATTCAAAATACACACAGACAGATGCCTTAGATTACAGAGAGCAACTAGTTTACCAAGTTGTTATGCATAATAATTTGTTTGTGTGACAATAAACTGCCAACTGGCGCTCCCCTTTAGTCTTGTAATGAGAAAATGAGTTTCATGTATGGACTAGATAATCCATTGTCAACATACAGATAATACTCCAGTAATGCCCTGAATCCAAGGTGAACTCAAACCATAACTTTGTTACCTCCCTTTACCGCATTCTTTTGGTAACAATCAGATACACTACTTGTCATGATAGGGGTCAATTCATTTGTAAACTAACTCATTGAATAAAAGACCAATAAAGGGAGGTAATGAGATTATCCTGTGTCTTGGATACATGTTGTTAATGGAGTTCAAAGAATTTACCCTGGATTATCTGTATGGTTCCTGTATGTATTCCTGTATGCTCACCTTGTACCTGTAGACGAGATCGGAACCTTGGAGAGTGTGAAGGCAGCCAGCGAGGTCTACACTCCAATGTCGGGGACCGTCACTGACACAAACAAACTCCTGGAGGACCAGCCAAACCTCATCAACGAGTCACCTCTAGACAAAGGTTGGTCATCTTTTAGGACAAACCACTAATGGCTGGAATATTGCCCAAGCAGCGCTTAAGAATATCTCATTCAATATAAATATCTTGTGTTGTCAGATACCTTGGATGATACTGATCACTTCACTGGATTTAGTTTATTGGGTTCTAGTGAAATGATTATTTGTTCCAAAATGTTGCTTGTGGTAAAATTTATCTCAAGTTTGTTAATTGAATGATATCAAACTAATAGTTTAAAAAATATGGTAATGTTACCAACTGAGTTATTAATATTCATCATGTTCACCTATAATGTCTGTATATTTCTATACTTCAGATACACTGCAATCTCATTAAAACCAATGAGAACCTATCACTCGGACCTACCTGTATTTCTGGCGGAGTACTGCTCAGGTGGCCTTGTGTTTGACCTTTCAATTTGTTTTTTAATTTCAACCTTAAAAAATTCAAAAGCCTGCATTTACAAAAATCACACCGGTGCCTTTCAAGCAGCATCGTTGATTGGCTTGAGTGAAAGGATGATTGAGATGATCCCTGTGGAGCAGTGAGGTATGGGTGTTAGGTTTGAACTGGTTTCAATGAGATTGAATACAATGTAGATCAGGAAAACAGCTGAAAATTGACTTCATCGCTTTCAGGTAACCTTATATTTGACCTTTCATTTTTCAAACCTTCAAAAATTCAGAAGCTTGGGTTTTCCAAAACTACTCTGATGGCTTTCAAGCCACATCGCTGATTGGCTTGAGTGAAAAAATAATTGAGATGATCCCTGTGGATTAGTGAGGTATGGATGTAAGGGTTTAACTGGTTGCAATGAGATTGAATACAATGTAGAACAGGAGAAGAGCTGATAATTGACTTCATCGCTTTCAGGATGGCTGTACAAGCTGAAGTTGTCTAATCCAGATGAAGCCAAAGGTTTGATGGACGAAGCAGCCTACAAAAAGTTCACTTCAGACTAATAACAACACCAACAGAAGAAGCAGACGTCATAACTCACGAGAATGTTTATTGGAAAGATCCTAAGGAACTGCTCAACTAAACCAATTAAAGCACAAAGATCTGTCAAGATTTTTAACACTTTGAAACCATCAAATTTCAAATTTGAAGTCATCACAACCTATTGTCAAAGGGGATAATCTTAGAATGACTCGAGTAAATCTAGATTATTCATGGACATTTTGGGGAAAGGTTAAGGAAGAGATTCAATCGTTTGCTGGCTGAATTATTTAATCATTAACATTTCATCACATTGAATAGGCCTGTGATTTTCATGTATGTTGGGTGATTTGGTAACTGTTTTTCATAGTTTTGAAATTAGATATGAAAAATTAATCTTTCAATTATGACTTTGCAGTGCACTGTATTGTAATAAGGTTCTTAATAATATTTTTGACAAGGGAGGTAATCAAACTATAAGAAGTTTCATACAATCAATCATTTTCTTTGATAACCTCATTCCACACAATAATCATGTACACTCCTGCTGTTTGAAACACAAGTACTTGAATAATTTGTTTAAACTGAAACCGCTGAAATAGCACTAGTGCACTCTTAAAAAGGCAGTAGCACGTTGTTTACAGTTAACAAAGCAATCTCATGAAAACAAAAAGAAAGTTTCCAATTGCCAGGTAATTTTTTTTAATCTAAAGAATTAGATCTCAACGAACTTATGTTTTGTTAAGCTATGTGTATGCATTGGGATTTCCCATATCTTTAATGATAAAAAGGTTTTCACACTTAAATAGCCACAATCAAATGATGCTTGATACTCGATATGTCTACAAACACTGAGTATAGATAGTTAAGTTTAGTAATATATTTAATTATGATAATTTGATCAAACAAAAGTTTTTAAATAAACCCTTGTTATTAACCCTTTGAAGAGAAAACAAAGAAGATTTTGGTAAATCTACTCTTTACTTGTAGTGTAGAATTAGCAATTTATTTTTTTTTCGCTTTTGACCCTTTTATAAGTATATAGATTTGGATTTTAAGTTAGGATACAGCTTTTGTTTTACTCTGGTATAAATGCTCATTTGGGTCCAGTGATTTGGAATCGCAGTGGTTAAGTAATTAGGATATTTAATATTTTCAGTCTGTGAATCACTTTCCAACATGTAAGATTAATATTGCATACATACCAAAAATAATTACCCAATGTTGACTGTTGGAAATATACGAATGTACTATTATGACCTCACAAAATCTATGTCCAATAACCTCGAGTTTATCTTGTATTGATTGCCATGAGTTGTGCTGTCTTGTAGTTTAATGATTGTTAGCATTTTATATCTGCACTGGTAGATTTCAGGTTAGAAATTATGATGGTGTATTTCACCATTTATTCTGGTTGAAGATCTATCAAGTTATGTACTTTAAATCAGGTGAGAATTATTTTGCTCAGGCCAATTTTACATGTTATGCTTTTTATTTGTACCAATCTTAACGCATAATTTTGATAATCTTAATCTTTTTTATATAAAAAATCTTGTAATAAAACTAATGACTTTATGCAATGAATACTGGTATATGATGTCAATTTCTTTCTTTCTTTAGCTCCTATGTAGTTTTCATTATTTTTCAATATGATGATTTTGTAGAAAAAACAAATCTGAAATCAAATGAAAATACTTGTTATAAGTTGTGCATTTACTCAGAACTTGATGTTTCCCAAATTGAATATTTGCATTTGATTTCAGTAAAGCAAAGCACTGTTCAGTTTTATTCAGTATTTACGTTACATTGCATTTCTTATTTAACTTAAGTTTTTTGTTACACATTTCAGTATTTTTATGTAAATTTGAAATCTTGTTACTTGTTTAAAAACAACCGTGTTCCAAGGAATTAATTTAAAAACATTGCGTCTATAAACTGCTTTGATGGTATCCTTCTCATGAGATCTGACTGAATTCCATATTCTCAAATTGTCCACTAGATTATCCAGCAAATCAAAATCGAAAGCTTCACTATGAAAAACTACGGAAAAGTAGCCCCCTAGAACCTTTCTTTTGTGTAACAATAAAAAATTTATTATTGTAAGTCGTCTGTTTATTTCTTTCTCTTTAAAATCCATTTCGTGATTGGCCTGTTAAACAAAACTGACATCATAACATGGAACAATATTGAATTGTCTCACAGTGAATATTGAGCCACTACAAAATTTGTAACATCTATTCCTTGGAACAGTGTTGATTTTATTCATAATGTAAGAAACTCCTAAATAGTTAGAAATTTTTTTAAGCTTTTGTATTTGGGGTCATGACTTTTACAAGACACGAGGCATTTATTGAAAATATTCAAAGCTTTTGAATCAAATATGAATCTTGTTGCTTTGAATTCCCTGATGTTTTCTGTCATTTTGAGTTCAAAAATTCATCTTACTATATAGCAGTGACCTTTCTTTAAGTCTGTCAGCAGAAAGGATTTAACTTTTTTGTCAGAGAAAATTGGTTCTAGAGTTTAAGGAATGACAAAACACACTGAGACAAAATCCTTTGAACTTGTTACTCATTAAGTTTTACAAAGTGCTTTAGTATTGTGCCAAACTTATCTAACCAGAGGCTAGATGATTGTATTTCATTGTTAAGTGCTGATTGTGATAATATTTGTCAACAAATAGTTTAAAACGATTTGATTCAGTGATTCATTAAATACTTAAAGCCTTTTAGGAAGAAGGGTTTTAAACATCCCCATCCCCTCTTATTCTTCGTTTGATCACTGAGCTGGACTCTTTCAATTCTAATAATAATTTTGAGCATCTTGTGTTTTCAAAGATCTGATGTTTACACTTGTTTATCCAGATTATGACAGTGCGTAACTTAATGGTGCCTGGTGTTTTATATCATTGTGAGATTATGGTTGTTTTGTCATATATCACTGTAATGATAACCATTTTAAGAGTATGGCCTGATTCTGTTATATTGATACATTTGTGATTCTTATTAAATACGCCATCATCATTGTGTAAAATTATTGAATAAGTTGAATACTTAAAAGAAAATTTATTTTGGGGATATGTCCTGCAACTATCAAGAATATATTATAAGGTAAAACCTCGCTCTGAAATGTTTTCCATAGGAAGTTTGTATCCAAAAAGTCCATTTTCTTGTAACTTCATGGGCTGATAGGGATAGAGGTTAGAATTACATAACTACTATAATGAAATAAATATTCATTATGTCATAGGTAATTTTCTGTTGTTTTTTTAAGATAATGAATAATGATTTCAACAGCCTGATCCATACAAAAGTTGGCGGATAAATACAGAAGTTGGCGGATATGTGGAAATGTGTCACTGATTTTGAATTGAAATGTTGAACTAAGGCAAGATGTAGAAATCCAGGTACTGACACGAGTGAAATGAAAGGTGTATAATTTTGATCCAGATATTCAGTATCTAGGTAACTTAAAGTGATTTTTGTCCATAAAGCCTACATAAAATATTGCCCGAGCTGGTCGCAATGATCTAATGCCCTATATATCGACTATCAAAGCGTTTATATCCTGTAAATCGTTCTGAATGTTTTGATACAATATGGAATAGTGTGACGTACAAGATCTAAAGTTAAGCATTCTTGAAAATTTCATTTTTATAATTACAAATCGATACTAACTTAATTGTCAATAAACAAACACAACTCCCATATTAGTGAGCTGATATTTATATATATATAAAAAACATTGAAAAATTCATATCCGAAGACGAAAGTGAATTTTTTAAAGTATGTGCCCCATTGCAACTGCAGATGGACTCAAATCAAACCAATGTTAATGTCTATCATTAAATTTTAATAATTGTTTCCGACTTCTAACTGATTTTCTTTCTTCCTCTCTAACTCTCTTTGTTTCTAGCTAACTCTTTTGCTTTACTCCCTTTCATTTTGTTAAATTAAAATATAATTCATCTCGTCGAAATGAAGAACTGGCGGAACAATGTAATTTGTTCACTTTGGATTCGATAAAATGGATATTGAATTATATGAATTCAAACATATCGCATGCACATTATCAATGTGTATCAGCCAAAATTACAAGTGCCCTATAAAGAAATACTGGAGAAATATCGTAACTCTTTCTAATAACTTGTTTCGATGAAGAAATTAACATTTAAAGGCACTAGTGCACGCTTTTACGGTTTAAATTGTCTTTTTAAGGTTTAAGAGGACTTATGCATTCACTTAAGCTTTCTATCGATGCAATGAAATACTTAAAATTCTTTACAATTGACCTGCAATCAACAATGAAAAAATTTAGACAGCCGCTGTCGGCTTGGACATATATGGTTAGCTGTGCACAAAACGGATAAATTATAGACAGTTGAACGCGGCTGAACTAGTATCATGTGCAGCTGTTGAATTTACCTAAACTCTGAACTGAGAAGAAAGAATGAATTATGTTTTATGAAAGCAATGTTGTAAATAAACCGATATAATAACACAGCATTAGCATTGCTATTAGATTGACCAAAGCGGCTGCCGTTTCCGCTTTTTTGGTTATAAGCTAAATATTAATATTTCCGATATCGTAGTTCATTCGGATTTAAAGTTACGTTTCATTAAATACTTCCGGTCTTTAAAAATCAACTTTACTACCTGAATACGTAAATAATTGTTAAATAACTTACGAGGTAGATTACTTGAGAGAGGATCTTGAATAATATCGAGAGATATGCAGTATCTGTGCATTCGTTGTGTTTACGAAATATTGGTGTGCACTAGTGCGTTTAAATTGGTAACAATATATAGAGGCGATAAGTATTGGAATAACGTTTATCTCTACAACAAAACACTGGAACGTGACTTGAAATACATGTATTTTTCAACAGAACATCGGCTATCTCAAGTGAGTGCGAAATCAGCTCCGCCTGAAGCGCTTGTAAGATCTCCTTCACCAAAAGTTAGTCATCTTGTCCCATCCTGTTACGTCTTTCTCTCTCTTGATCCGATCTCGGGGTAAAACGTATACGCTCTCTCTCCACTCATATAACCTGGGATATAACCCAACTTAAACACTAAATTGCACAATAGGTATACCATAGCTTTTAGTGGGTTTTTATCTTAAGATCAATGAATGAAGCGAGAGCGTATGTGTTTTACCTTGAGACGGGATTACATATTACCCAGCTGCGATCAATAGGTATAAATTATTTGTCTTCAATCTGTCACGGGAATAAGGTTACAAAGTTATGACCTCTTATAGTGAGATGGTTCGACCAATTTAAACTTTCAAGTTCAATCTCTTACCAGGTTCTATACAACTCCACCATTGTACAAAGCTCAAAGTCCCATCCACGGAAGTAAAAAATTCAAGGCTCGAACCAGTCTCAATTGCGGCAAAAATCATAGTTTGAATGAATAGGCTTTATCGTGAAGTAACCTCCATGAAATCGTTGCACAAAGAAACTTAACACTAAAGTTAACCATAGTGCCATTCTTAAAAATTGCATGAAGGCTACCTTAATAATTCAAGGTTACCTTAGAGTTTTGTACAAGGGGACCCATAAGATTTGTGATTGACCTATTCAATTAAGGTGCAGTAGCAAAGAATTGTTGACGGAATGTTGCATGGTTACATTGGCCAATGAATAGAAATAGCACTGGTAACGCCTTGCGGGGTAAGTTGATAGACAATGTAGGTAAGTTGCAGTAGCGAATGTTCAGACAACTTTGAAAGAATTACAAATTCTGTTTTTAAAAAATAACATGTTTATTGTTACATAAAGGCATGGCACAAAATGAAAATGAAATACAAGAATACAAACCGTAATGAATTATTAATTAATGAAAGCGATTTATATCAAAGTAATACATATAAAACGTCAGCATATGTTGAAGGACTGTCTTAATGACTTGGTACATATGGCGATAGATTTGGATATATCCCCGAAATTACTGATTGTATCACAGAATTATGCAAGAAGCATTTTGTTAAGATGTTATTGCCGAACTATTCTGAACTTCTGTTTCTGCGGGTCTTGTATAACCTACCCTTTAGTGAATAATTGTGTTAATTTAGTGAATGTTCTTTCACACGAAATCACTATATCTCTAAATTTCGTGATTTGATAATTCATTCTTTCAATCTCTGTTGTATCTGATCTTTCTTACGGTTTCTGCGCCATTTTTCGGCGATCTAACTTCAAGAGTAGGTCGACCATTACTGCTGGAGCTCCGAACTGTGACTCTGTGTTTTCCAAGTGTTCCGGTCATGCCCTCAAGCTTCTTGTTGCTGAAGGATTTCACACCGGAAGGATTCAATCTGCGAAAGTCGCGCACGGCATCACGGTAGTTTCCTATTTAGAGAAAGAGACATGGAAATGTTGAAAACGGAACACGACAGCAAGGTTCGATTCACTATCCTTTGCCAAGTTTAGAAAACAAACCCATCAACATTCGAATAAACTTTACCTAATGTGTTAGTGCTAACACGGAGTCAGTTAGGATTATAACAAGAAAAAGGATCGCCTGGTTCAATACTTTCTCCCCGCAGAAGCTACCTTTACTCTTCTAGACCTATCAACTTTATGGAGAGAATAGATTAACAAATAAGTAGTCAATTTTATTTCTGCTGATTTCAAGTCACTTCAGTCAAAACTCTTGGTCAAACTCACCTGCTTTGTTGTACTGTCTGGTCAGTCTCGAGCCGCTAGTGGTCACTCGTCCACGTGAGATGGTTCTGAACAGAGCCCGGCCAGCGGTAAAAGCTGCGCGCGCAACCAGAGGAATCCATCGTTTTGGCCTGTTGGACTTTTGTGCCACTTCGTTAACGTAGGCGTAAATATCTATAATGAAAGATTTTCATGAGGTTATTCTCGGTTGAATAATACATCTGTCAAGCATGTTGTTTAATATACTAGGAATTAAAACTAAGTTGTGTAAACATTAGTTCCATCTTGCCCCTGCATTGTCTCCAATAAACATAATGAAGTGAAGACACCCTCCAATAGTTATCAACTAATGTCCAACTTCCTATAGTTTATTTATGGTTTGCTAATATTTTGTGGTTAATAAAACAAGTAATTGAACGCATTAATTTTTTACTTAAAAGCCAAGTGAGAAGGTTATTGAATGAATTTGATGTCTTTGACACTTAGTTAACATAAATACAGCAGTGGATAGCGACCTCCAATAGTTACAAATGACTTAGTTTTAAGTAAGATATGGTCCTCAAAGTCTCCATTAGTTAAGCCTTGGACGAGTCCCTCGGGCAAAACTAATGGAGACTTTTTCGAAACATATCCTACACTTAAAGTACACGATAAGTGTCATAGAGTTGTGACAGTAATAACTGACGTAAATATATTTTCAACATGTTTTTTTCTACCGAATAGTCTGAATTATTTTAGAAAATAAATTGAAATAAGCTACGTTTGAACCAGATGCCTGTGTACTCTTTTGGACTAAAATAAGTCTAGTTTTCTCTTAAAAGATGTACTTATTTTGTTAAATCTGAAGATGAAAGACGAGTATATAAATAAACTGATCTTTGCATTGATTAGATATGCGTATTCATGGACTTAGGATAAGACACGTATCTTACTCTAAATCAATTAAGATGAGCATAACACTATTTAAAAATGGGTGTAAATATTAATAAAATAAAAATCTACATACAAAAGCATTTAAATATAGAACATGTGAATCAATTTATTCACACACCTTGAAACAATTGGTTTCACTAACAAGTAATCTTTCATAGTGCAGACAAAATGGGATGTTAAACGTCGCCTTGCTGACGTCCATAGTTTATATTTATCACTTGAATTGAAACAGGTTTGGTTTTTTAAGAATTGACTTCAACATTTATTAAGTTCATGGAGGTATAAACTTAAAAACCGATGTGCAAACTGTGTGAATCCGCGTAGCGGATTTACGCCGAGTTTGCACATCGGTTTTTAAGTTTATACCTCCATGAACTTAATAAATGTTGAAGTCAATTCTTATAAATAAATATATACATACTAGTTGTTTTTAAAACATTTTATTGCTCTAAATATACATATTTGCACCAAATAGAGCTGCACTATATACGTATACGCGAATGAATTCAACGCTCAACAGCATGAAAAAGAGAAAATGTCAATCAAAACGTCATCGGATCCCTAGCCCCGCCTACAAAACGTTCATCAGCCAATGAAAATCTACAACGCACGTGGCCATGAACTTATCGGACGTCCGTCACACGTGGCCTTGACATTGCACAGTTGTAAACACAAATCGCGAACGTAGAACTCGGAGAGGAAACCAGTCGAATTTACCCTCGTAGATGCCATATACTGGTGGTGTTATGATCTCGATTTAGCGGAATCTGATTAAACAGCACACAGTTCTTAAACGTGTTGAGGAGCCAAGCTTAACTCTGTTCATGAACTTAACGACATTACTTTGCCAACCTCCCTGCAACGGCCGCGAGAGCATTGAACAATGGCATTTGCCTTCTGTGGGGTGGAACACGATCGGTTGTAATTTCTGATAGAGCTCTCTTGTTTATTATGAAAAGGACTACCTTTAAAATCTTTGACAACAATAATTTTTTCATAATGAATTATGTTAATTTTTTATTTACCTACTTTCAAGAAGTGGCACTGCACAAAGTGTTGCTATTTTTAGAAAAACGTAACTTGTTTACAAATAGTTCCGTCGATGGGCGTGGCTTAAAATGATGTGACGTCACGAAATTAAGTTTATGGAGGTATGAACTGAACTTCTATTACCGTGTTCAGTGAATCAGATTGACGCAAAGCAATTGCTATTTATTTATAGTTAAATGAAAAGTTAAACGAAACAACTACTCATGGTGACCTTAAGGTTTTTACCAATAACATGACCTGAAGCCCTTTTCTGAAAATAAATGAAAATATTGCAACGAAACGTCTACGCTTGTTATTGAACGAAACAGAATACTGACGATTCACCACGATAACCTCCTAGTGAAAGGTACAACAAACACTGCTATGGACTAATACACTAATTTCTTATCCTTTAGATCTCCTAAAGGGTTAGCCCATCTTTAATCTTAAAAAAAGGATGTCACCAATCATTATTTTGTAAAAAAATAGAGCCATGGGCTCTGTAGCTCATCAGACTTTTGATGGAAATAGGTGTTTGGGTTTAGACCATGAGGTCATGGGCAGTGTAGGAAAGATAGCCTGTCCCAACGTCCGAGTTATTCACAAATAAAAAAGGCCCATTGCCCATTTGGGGTCAAGGGGTCACCGAACCTACAATTCAGAATCCCCATTGTCCAAGGAATCTACACACAACTATTAAGCTATCAAGACCTTTTGGAACTGGAGAAGATGAAAGTAGGATTTGAAGGTTTTGACCCCTGTGACCCCGTTTGGGGTCAAGTGGTCACCAAACCTACAATTTAGAATCCCCATTGGTCAAGGAGTCTACACACACCTTTTTAGCTCTCTAGACCTTTTGGAACTAGGAAAAAAGATGAAATTAGGTTTTTTAGGTTTTGACCCCTGTGACCCCATTTGTGGTCATAGGGTCACCAAACCTTCAATTTAGAATCCCTTTGGCCAAGGAGTCTACACACACCTTTTCAGCTCTCTAGACCTTTTGGAACTGGAGAAGAAGATGAAAATAGGTTTTTCAGGTTTTGACCCCTGTGACCCCATTTAGAGTCATGGGGTCACCAAACCTACAATTTAGAATCTCCAGTGCCCAAGGAGTCTACACACAACTATTCAGCTCTCTGGACCTTTTGGAACTGGAGAAGATGAAAATAGGTTTTTCATGTTTTGACCCCTGTGACCTCATTTGGGGTCATGGGGTCACAAAAGCTACAATTTAGAATCTCCAGTGCCCAAGGAGTCTACACACAACTTTTCAGCTCTCTGGACCTTTTGGAACTGAAGAAGAAGATTAAAATAGATTTTTAAGGTTTTGACCCTTGTGACCCCATTTGGGGTCATGGGGTCACGAAATCTACAATTTAGAATCACCATTTGCCAAGGAGTATGCACATAAATTTTCAGCTCTCTAGAGTCATTGGTTCTGGAGAAGAAGTCGAAAAAGTGAAAAGTTTACGGATGGACGGATGGACGGACGCCGGACGCCTTGCCATACCATAAGCCCATCGGGTCTTTCAGACCTGATGAGCTAAAAAGGAATGCTTTGCCCAGATCTAAATAGGCCTGATTTCGAGTTCATTTCAATGATATAATTACTAATGGCAGTTTAAACTTCTGAGAATTAGGTAGAACTTATGCCTATACCTGTGCAGAACTCAGCGATTAAGGCTGATCTATTTCATAAACAAAATCGATATTCGCGAATGGTATGGATGAAGAGAAACTTCTATGTAGTTTTGTGTGGTTGCAATACATGGTTGACTACCCATAGATCATAATTTTCCTTCAACTTCAATATCGTTTCCAGAGCATTCATCGTTGTATCTTGCAGATATAAATATTGTCTAGGTACATTCAAGACACGGGTGCAGTCAACTTACCGAGCTCGCCTTTCAGGATTTCATCTTCTGCATCTGCGAGTTGGATAAGTTGTTCCTCTGACAGGGTGGACAGGTCAATGCCGTCGTAGAGTCCACCAACAGCTCCGTCTTTGTCTGTAAGGACATCAGGGGTCGCGGTTGAAAGAATGCTGACAGCAGACGACAATGCGAAGAGAGCAGACGAAACGAGCAAGATGAATCTGACATCCATGACTAATGCTGGTCAGTGGTTGAGCGAAGACTTTGTCTGTATTTATCGTCTGCTTCAAGCAGGCTGTCGTCTTTTTCTAAAGGTGGGTTTCGATGAATATCTTCCAGTTGCGCTCTTTGCTGCCGTTACTTCTTTCCAGTGGTTTGATTGTCGTCTGCTTGTTCCAATAGCGCTGGCTGAATGTCGTCTGCTTGTACCGACCCTGTTTATATACTTTACTAACCGGACACGGTTGAACCTCTGGACCCCATGACCTAATATTTACTCGATTCTCATTGGTTGGTCGAATTTCGTGACTGATGTTCACCTTCTGTGCAAATTAATTTTTAATTCCTGGGAATTCCATAGTTTGGTGGAAGTCAGTTACTGGAACCGGACAGGCGTCATTTGAATTTAAGAGTAAAACAACAAAGGAGCAAAAAATTTATTGCCCATAATTTTCGGAAACCTTCAAGAAATGACGCATTTCAGAGTTACTTGAAGTTTTTAGCATTCTCAAGTTTTGGACTTCCATCAAGTAATGGATTTCGTATTTATTGCAAAATGATTCTTTTTTTAAACCATGTACTTAAAAAGAATTGTCATAAATGTAAACTATGTAAAATTATTGTTTGGCTAATACATAGCACCATGTATAAACTTTCATCAGGTCGCAAGTACAAAAAATTGAAGGAGAAGTTTTGGGTCTAGAAAATGATGGCACTTCTAGTTGCCTGAAACTAGGTACTGTTCATTAGTCCATATTAAAATGTATAAAAATAGAATTGTGGCTATTTGTAACGTTATAAATGATTTACTATTCATTTTTTAATGACTTGAATCTATCATTGATTTTCAAAACGGGGGGGGGGGGGGGGGGGGGGGGTCTTCGAAGAAAATAGATAACCTGAAGTATAGAATACATTAATTTGTTAATTTTCGAATTTTTATTTATATTCATTACTTTAGGGTTTCTCAATAACCACAAGTTTATGCCAAATGTATTACATTCAAGGTCAAAACATCTAATTGCTCAACTCGATTATCCGTAGTCGTAGAGCAGTTTATCAAGTACCAATTAAAAAAATACTGGCGACCATTTTTGTGTGAACACCTTTTTATCATTTTATTTAGGGAAATTGATTCGCATAGCTTAACCGATCATGGTACGTTTGTTGTTAAACTTGTACATGTTATGCTCTGCAAACACAATTTTGTCGATTTTGTATTTAATGCGCATTTGTTGCAAATTTGTTTTACATGGTTTGCGGTCTGGTTCTGTTGTTAACATGCGTGCATATGGTTAAATAAGAAAAAAAATGCAGAGCCAAAAAGGCATAAGGGAATAATATTTTCTTACTAGGTGTGCTGCGATCAGCGAGAGTAATTTAGCCCATTCCATAATTTGGGGGTCAATTTGCCATATTCTATTTATGTGAATTTTGATATTAATGTTGCACCGGGATATTGTTGAATATAAAAATCTGAAAGTATTGTAAAATGCTCTTGAAAACATTTTTTAAAAAATTCCTTTAAAATTGTTATTATGTTTTGGAGGTCTGCATAATAAACTGTGCCATTAGCTTTTAATCGTAGTATGATGTGTGTGCTTTCCATATTATTAATTATACCAACAAGAAAATCTGCATCACATAGAAACTTTTTGAAAAATGAGATTAATTGATAATTGTTGGTACATCTGTATTTCGTTATTTGCATTCCTTTTACATACATACTGTTTGGGGGTTGTTTGAGATGCCGTCTAGTACTGCAATTAAATCTTTAAACTTTTCTGAATTATGTTTTATTATTGTTAAGAACTGGTTTAAATTCTTTTGCATTTTCTTCTTAAAACTTACTTTTGGCACGTCTATCCTCGCAATCCTTTTCATAATAAGTTTTTCAGCTTGCATCCCAAATATGTGATTCTAATTTTTTTTCAAAATTATGAAAGCTTTGATGGAAATTTGAAACATTAGATACGTAAATTGCTTGATTTATAATATTTTAATGTTTAAAATAAAAACTAGACCCTGGAGAGTTGTTTAGTGTACATGTAAGTGGGTAATATCAAGAAAAATATAGCTTTTCTTCAGATTTTTTCATTAAGATTTTTAAATAAGTATTAAGGTCTACCTTAAAATGCTTTACATCTGATAAGCCAAGACAATTCTAGGAGTTTTTGATTAGTTTCTTTTGTGTTTTCTGGGTTTTTTTGTGGGGGTTTTTTGTGTTTTTTTTGTTTTTTTTGGTTGTCTATTGTCAAATAGAGGCTAATAAATGTATAAATGACATAAAATGTAACTCTTGAGCCATAAATGTAATAAACTATCTTTAATGTTTAACCTCATTCTGTCTAAAGTTTGGGGAATTCCCTCCCCTCCGGCGCCTTCTCACGTAAATTCTAGGCCCTTAATTGCCAAATCCAGGTATTTTTCCATCGTAGGGGATTCCCAGTTTGTCGCTGCTTTACCCATAGACTTTATTTCATGATTTTATACCTTAACTTCACACAAGTCCGAAACATACAAACTTCTTGAAAAGTCTTAATAATGCTTTGAAATGTCCAATCTCTGAGACCCCTTTCGGAAAGTAGTTATTTCAAGAATATGAAGAAATAAAAGTTATATATTTACAAAGACGGACTCGCAGTCTAGGTTTAAACTTCCGTAAGACAAAGAAACTGACACGCATAAATCAACTCTGATATATGGCCCGTCATTCTCATTTGCGTATATATACAATATACTCTTTATATGTATACATTTTAACCCGTGTTTTGGTATGTGACTTGATTTTGCGAAAATGTTGATTCCACGAAAAAGTTCCAGGAGTGAAGGAAGGGTTTGTTTTGATTCCTAAAGGATATCCGCTACTGTCACCTTGTGTGGATTAGGCTGCAAATTGATGGTGGAAAACGGAACTCTTCGGGCAAGGCTGAACCTGTCGACCTCTTAACATTTGTCTCCGATTGTCATTCAACAAATTGAAATCTTATATAATTATGGGGTCTTCAGAATTTAGATTTGGAAAAAAGATGTCTGAAAATTAAAATTTAAAAAACTCAAAAACCAATAATTCTGTGATCTCTTTATGTTCGGACCAAATATGATGATTTTTCTTGTCTAATGAAATATCTGATATGTTTTGGGTTTTTTTGAAATATTATATCATATTTATATATATTTTATATTTTGGTCAAGATGACATACTGAAAAGGGGTGATGAATAATGATTTAGATTTTTTTTACTTTACAGCTTCTTTTATCTGTAAAGGAAACTGTTATTTATAGATTTCCTATAAAAGTCTCGGTAGAGAAACGAATTTTTATTTTAAGGACCTGTTTCTTCACCTGTTTTTCGGATGACATATTAGCTAATACACGATGAAGAATTAAAACAAGAATTAAAAGCCTCTTTTCTCTTAAAAGAAAAGCTTCTTTTTTTAATGTCCTTCCTTCTGGCGGCTCGATGGATAAAAGGTGCATTTTGCCCTATTTCTTCGCCGACTTTGCTTAAAATCGAAACATACGTTTATAACAAATTAGAAAAATATTATCCATAAGTTTTTCCATTTTTCTTTGTCTTAGCAACGATTCCAACCCATTTAGTCGCGAGCAAGAAAACCAAAACTGCATGTTTACAGCTGGACAACTAAGATAATAACTTTGACAATCTCAACACATAAAGCCGAATTCCTTTTTCTTATGATATTGAGAAAATCAGTTTGTTGGTGTGCATAAAGTATTTAAATAAAATTCACCTTTCAATGGACAAGTGTGAGGTTTAAGTGGGCTACGTGTGGCTTGGTCAGATTGTGCGAAGAGAAAAGTCCTGGACAGATAGAGTTCGAATCTCGATAAAGTAAACATTTTGAAAATTTTGTTCCTCGTAACACAGTTGATTTTAATCAGACTGTGAAGAAATCGACTATATTCATGTACTTGATGACACATTACCATCCATTTACTAATCCAAAACCCGTAGCACCAATTTTGCAAGTGAGAGAACATCACCCTGCCTATACCCCATCCGAAATGTTGCTAAGGGCTTTAAATGATCTCGCTTATGAAAATTCACATGGATGTGCATTCTCTCCCCACAGAGGTAGCTCCGTCATAAATTCCTATATGACGGAGTTACCTCTGTTGGGATAGAATGATTCATGTTATACGTTTTGAATTTCAAGAGAGTGTACACAGAGTTTGAGACAAGGCTTTTAATTTGTCCCTTCCATGGTTGGTTTAAATTTAGAAATACAACCCACTGCAGATATCTACATTCACAACCCACAGCAGATATCTACATTCAATTGTCTCTCTCGTCCCCACTGAAGGAATCACAATCTATTTCGACTTTCCATATCAGGTTCAAGCAGGGATAATCTAATTCTCGTTTAGATCGTCACTTGTTCAAGTTTACATGATCACATACAATATAATGATAGGGAGTAGATTGTTACTTCATATAACATCGAGAGAGCAGTCATTTTTTACTCTGATTTTGTTCGTAATCTATAGATATTTAAAAATATTCACACAACTGACAAACTCGTTCATTCGTGCTTCTTTCGACCTTGCCGAAATTCTTTTGGTTTCCTAGAGTGTCAGTTGTAATGTTTATAATTTAATGTAATGTAAATTATGTCTAAATTTATGTCTTCCATTTATACATTGTTATTCCTTAATGTAGCTGATTCAAGCTTCAAAGAACAGATCGAAGCACGTTTTTGAAAGATTTATTTCAAAATTCCCCAAATAAACAATAAAGTTTATGCCAATTATTATCGTCAGCGGATCAAACATGTAAATACTCTTACTTAATCAGATCATCTGTATTCGTAGTTGAAATAATCAAGTACCAGGGAGGTAGGGGACAATGCACAATCGATGATAGTATATGAATGCTGTGGTCGTGTAAAGATTTGAGAAAAGCGAAATCAGTTTTGCATAAGAGGTTTGATATGACATAACACAGGTTTGAACTGTTAATGGTTGGTCCATTATCAACCAATCAAACTTCTCGATGTCAGATTGACATTGAAACTATCGGATCCCACGTTAAGAATGATGTAATAGGTGTTTGCGTGAGGGGGCGTTGGAGACCATGGGACTGTTCGAGCTAATCGTCCTGGTTAAACTTCCTCAGTAAATGTTTACAAATTGCGAAAAACAATGTTTGTTAAGTACTTATTATAGTGAAGTGAATGAGTTACTTCCTCCAAATTTAAAAATATTTTAGAGGAATAATGCCTATGTCAGCTACCTTAAAGAGCTTATGCTGTGAAGGTGACTATTCTTTTTAGTTCAAACTAGGTGTAATATTAGACGTCCTAAAGTCCATTATTGTATAATGTAGAACTAGGCTGAACTAAGGGACCGGTCATTTATTACAGGGGGGTGTGGGCTGGGGGTTTTCAGGGGAGGGTCAGAAAAAAATATACAGCCACCAGGGGAGGGTCATGAAAAAAAATACGAAAGGTTGGGGAGGGTCATTTTGAAATAGTTATAAAACCATCCTTCTTTAACAATTGAAAGTGGGGCTAAAACATTATCATAAAGCCTTATCAAATGAAAAAAATCCAGAATATGAGCAAGACTGGTTTATATTCTAAAAAACATGCTTATATAAAAAAAATCACCATGAATTCACTGCTCAATTCATTGTTCTTTATTCTTGTAGAACAAAAAGTAGAAAAGTAGTTCTGTTGGACTGAGAGTTTATACAAGCAGTTAACAGGTGTTTGCTATATGTTTATACAACAAAGATGCATATTTGATAACTAATAGACTCGTAAAGTTAAAACAGCTAGTCAAATTATTAATTTCTGAATGATTATATCAATCGTTCTCAATGATACAAAGTTATGAAACCGTAACACTTTAGCAGATGGCTTGATTGGTGCAAATTTGTTAATATAGCCATACTTATGAAAAATATCTAAATGCATATTTAGAAAAATAAACTCCAATGTTGATATTCCAAAAATTGGGAACATTTGCTATATTCATACTTAAGCTTCCATACTTTTTGGGTTTTACACTATATTGTTTAAATATTATGTAACATGTAACATATGTAATTTCTGTGAAACCTAGATGTGCCTTTGTTATCCTTATGTTATGTACCTTCAAAATTCTATAGATTTCTTGTGCTACAAACTTAATGTAGACGGTTAAATTTGTTTTAATCAAACTCATACATAAACAGTTTAAATGTTATGAAATTTGATAATTTAATTCCTATAAGTAAAGATTTGACATTTTACATTGTTTGGTCCTATACTCTGAAAGTGTTTGTAGATAAATTTTAAATTTTTTTTTTTTGCTTTAAAAGAAATCATTATGTCAAGAGCTTATCTCCCAACCTGATCCTTCCATGGTTTTATCAATTTATGAATTCATTGTTTCAAGTTTTTAGTGGAATAATGTGGGCAAGATATGTATTTTGATGGAATTTTTAACTAGTGCAATATCTTAGCTCTTTTTATCTCTGTTGAAAGTAAATTCAATAAAGAAGTTGATCATCCATAAAAAAAATCCTTCTCTTCCTTAGTGCTAACCTATTTTGTTATTTTAAAGATAAAAAACACATTGTGATTTGAATTTTAAAAACAAATAAAAAATGAGCTTTCAAAGTAAGATAAAATTCAAGTTAGAATTTACACTATGTTAAACATATGTGTGTATTAAAAGCAATAGTATTCAAAACCTATTTTGATATACAGTTGATGAAAAAAAAAGTTCTAATAAAACTGATTTTAAAACACTATAGATCATTATCAGATATCATGTTAAACCCATCAATGGAAGGGTAAATCTGTTTTTTTATTATCAACATTATTTCAAGCGATACCTAAAGAAGTTTCTCTTTTGGAAATATAAAAAAAATTGAATGTAGAACCTACCATAAATCTTCAAAAGACCAATTTCAAGAACTTTCGTAGATATGATTTGGGGGAGGGTCATGAAAAAAAATACGCTTAAATTGGAAGGGCCATGAAAAAAATTGCGATGAGTTGGGGAGGGCCACATTTTTATAGACAATCCAAAGAGAAAACCCCCCGGCCCACCCCCCCCCCCCCCCTGTAATAAATGACCGGTCCCTAAAATGGGAACTATTCAACAGCGATTCCAATTATATTTTCAAGCAATTGCTTCAAGTAAAACCTTAACCTTTTTTTGTCTTTTGATTTTTAGCTCATTAGTCCTTTAGGGCAAGATGGGTTTATGGCATTGGCCATCTTCAGGTGTCCGTCTATCTGTCTGTAAAGTTTTCAAAATTTTAACTTCTCCTCAAGAAGATTGTACATTTCAGGGGCGTAGGAACAGGGGGGGCTTGTTTTTTTTTTTCAAAATGACTATTTTCCCCTTTCTATTACATATTTCCCAATAACTGGTCTAGTAACTAACTATGCACTACTTTGATTGTAGTTCTAAAACTACTCTGAGGGTAGAACTAAAACATCCAATCAAACAAGGAATTAAACTGACTTCAGTATTATGTCCTAATTGATGATAAGATGGGATAAGCAGCCAGCAAGTTTCCTTTTTTTTTTTTGGTTACAAAATTTCAATTTAAGCCCCCCCACTTTCAAATTCGCTCCTACGCCCCTGCATTTGGTCCTGATCTCTGCATTGTTAATACATCTACACTGGAAAGAAAGAGTAAACCATTTTCATTTTTCATTTTTTTATTGAAAGACATAGAAAAAAAATCAAAATATACATTCATAATTCCAATTTGATAAAATATGTATAGGATTTATCAAGAATATAGCTAAAAACCATGTAACGTAAAAAATAGATGCTTGGTTAGAAAAATACAGAAAGCAAAAAAAAGCAGAATTTTTTTGCAAAGATCTTACGATAGATAAAACATTTATAAAGAGCACATACTATTTGGTGTAAAAAGGTTACATGAAAATAAGAATGCAATCCTAACATAAAATAGAGATGATATAATGAAGATCATTTAAAGATGAATGGAAAACATTTATATGAATTTCAAGAGAAGGATAATTTATGCAAAAAATATTAGTTATCGGAATATATAAGTATCTCCATAGTTAATTGAGGAAAATTAAATTCCATAATAAAAGTAATTTCATACACAAAAGATGATAAATGCTTGCCACATTCATATAATAAACAAATTATCAATGCCTCAACCTTCTCAGTATTTATGACAAAGGAAAAGGTTAAAATAACACCCCCCCCCCCCCCCTCCAAATCTAATTTGGCACGAACTTAACCATTAACTATGGTTTCCCTTTGCTGTAATAATTGATACAAAATATATAAAACAGGGAGATGATAAAACATCATTTCTGAGAAACCTATTTCATTTACAAACCTGGCATTGTACTCCAAAGACAGGTTTCATATTGACTGTTCCACTATTTGTTGTCCTATATCAACCTTCAAAATACATCACCTACTCTTCTGGCAGTAAAGACATTACCCCAAGGGAATTACCTGGAAGACTTTATAGTCGTCAAATGCTATCTCCCCCCTCATGGATTTAAATTGCACCAGTCTCTATCACTGGCTAATTCAAACCTTGCTGCCAACTAGTCAAAATTCTTCGGCGAAAAGTTGCTATTCTCTGTATGATTTCTCATTGGTCAATCACGATCCGTCACAGCAGCCTTGGGACCAGCACAGAAAAATACGGTAAATGCAGCAAGGCCTATCTTAGCAAGTCATAGGGATTGGTGTAAGGATAGGACATGCGTGGGAAGATGGTCTAAAGCATAAAAGATGGTAGATATTGGTATTATTGTAGCGATATTTCCATATGTGGATTGACAGAAGTAAACCCAAGCACAATATCAACAAAGATCATTTGAAAAAACTTTTTGGGAATGTTATCAATAAGCAAATATAATAAAAACAGGATCCCTCCCTTAGAGATCATCTCCATCTTGGATACTCGTTAAGGAGTCCTTTGGTTGTTTACATCGTGTGAAAGGCTTGTCTCTTTTCTCCAACAACGTTGAAGGAGACATCAGACTCTGGGAATCGTTGTTGATGCTGTCGTTGGACCTGTCTGAGGATGTTGAGGAAGTGGTCAGTTTTGTTGTCGTTGTTGTCATTGTTCTCACTAGGTGTCGCCTCTTCATCAGTCTGGCTGTACACCAGATCTGTCGCCACAAACACGGCTCCCTGTAAGAAATCATTCCAATTGGTAACTTTGTACACTTAGTGACCTTGACCTCATTTCACTATGGTCCTTTTTACATGCACACTTTTACTCCTGTAAGTATATTTACTCCTAGGAGTAAATATACTTACAGGGAGTAAACATGCCATGTAAACTGTCCCTTTGCAATTTACTTACAGGAGTATATTTGCTCCTAGGAGTAAAATATTCCCCCCCCCCCAAGAGGTAAAGTAAAAGTATATTTACTTTTGCTTCTGTAAGTAACCATGTCATGGAAACAGGTTTTGTGTTTACTCCTGTAAGCATCCCAAAACTAGACATAATATTGTATCATTTCTTTAAAAACAGATGGTCACAATCTGTATATGTCAATTTGAAGAGAGTTTGTGTGAAGACAATCTTTTTGCTGTGATAGAACAGTTATCGAAATGAGCCAAGAGGTTCATAAGATAGAAGAGGAACTTTCTGCTCTTTCCAATGTTCCGCCCATATTGAAATCAACTCAAGAGTTCAGATCATTTAGAAGATAAATAGTTGTGTTTTTAAAATTTCTAGAATTCATTGCTATTCAAACCTGCCTTTTAAGTTTAAAACAGTACAGTAGGCATTAGTTTTAATTTGCGGGTGTTGAATAACAATGAATCACAGAAATTTTAGAAACACAACTATTTGTCGATATTGTAGTATAGCATAAGAGCAAATTCTCTTTTTGCGTATCAACTTTTGAGTGGAAAGGACTTTGTGATTGTTCAATTTTTGTGAGGGATATAGGAATGTCATAATAAAAGGGAATTCCCAACTAAATATACTTTACAAATTAACGTTAGTGTAATACCAAACAATTGTTTTCATAATTGAATCTTACAATATTCACTATGTCATTTTTGACCAAGATTAAGATTTCTACTCAACTATTAATCAATTGATTATAGTATATCAGAAAGTTGGTGTTTTTGGTTAAAGATAACGTCACTAAAAATGTTTTCAAATTTATCACAATTATTAATGTTGTACTGAAAAAGCTGAGAAATTTACCTTGACATTGTGTATATCTAAACTACTTCTATAAATATACTGGTGGTAAATGGAAAATAAAAGAATTGAGACTTAAGATTTTCATTTGAATGAAAAAAAACATAAACCTATGTTGAAAATTGTTTTTATTGTTCATAATCATAAGCTGGCATGTCCCCATGATTACAACAGTTTGACATCCACGTTTGAATTTAGGTAGCTTGAGTCGATATTGTTGTATTATACATCAACTTGGAAAAAGTGTGGATCCTGACCCATTGTCAGAATCTCTTTTCACTACCTTTTATTCTGTGAGTAACGCCACCACAGACGAGTATATACCTTCAATAAAGGTATTTCGATTTGAATAATTCAGCTATGAATAAGTGACATATCGACAGAAATATATATGGTACCCATGATTTTTACGTCAAATCGGTTAGTCTTTATGACATCATGCCATTGGAACAACATTCGAAAGAAAGCAGATTTTCAGCTATAGCAGTACACAGAAAATAATGACAATCTCTTCTTCTCCTTTGGATAAGCAGTTTACTCATTGTGAGTTCTCACCAAAATGATGTTTTAACCGTAAGCAAACCATACATACTTAAGGGTCCTTAATTTTCAATGGAACGTAAAGTAAATATACTTTTACTCCGAGGAGTAAATTTGCTCCTAGGTGTAATTATACTCCTGGGAGTAAAGAGTGCATGTAAAAAGGGCATAAGGCTTTCAGGCAATTGTAAGTCACTGAGGTAACCTTATGGTAATTAAACCACAAGGGTAATATTTTAGACTGGGAGTTTTAAAAAAAGGGGGATGAATAATAAATAAAATTTCCAAATAATTTATAAGTAATGTACATTTATACCAATTTTGGTACTGTTGTCAACTCAGAAGAAATATCAAAACTTGATGAGCTGACCATGTATACAAGAATATATTTTTAAAAGTTCTTTTTCTGGTGGAGGCAATGTTTAAACATTGATTCATCAGAAAATGGTTTGATTTTCATCAGATGGCTATAACTGCTAGGGTCACCCACCTGCAAGAGAGACAGCTTGGTGTTGCTGAACCTGATGTTTTTGGTCACAGGCAGAACCAGGCCCTTCTGACCTTGAGCTGGAAATGATAGAATGCACCCTCATAAGAGGACAAGTCTCTGTGACAAAGATTAAAGTCATTGTCTCATGACAAGGCAAACATTAACGCAGGCAAGGCAAATAGTCCACAACTTATCATAAATTTAAATCAAACTGCATTAACTTTCAAACTTCACTTGCTTCATAGCTTCCAAAATTGAGTTTAAAACAACAGTAAAACTCTCCACTTGTTCCACTTTCACAAAGACACAAGGAATTCTACCAGGTGTAAAGTTGTGGACAAATGTAAATGACTGAAATGGTCAGCATGTATGCATGTATCATCAATAAAGGCAGGTCATATTTGAACCTTTAGGCCATTTTTTAACAAGGGTTAGACTGTGAACCGACTACATCCAATAATCACAAAGGAAAGATGAAGCAACATTCCAGAAACTAGTTTGACATTGCTAATTTACATGTTTCATATTTCCTCAATGCTTTAAACTACTTCTGTAGGACAGTAAAGCAATTTTGACCATCTTTAAAGCTTCAATATTTTCTTTCCTTGATGATACAATGACTTAAGTATTGGCGATCCTTAGGGATCTTTCACACTTGTTAAATACAATTTATCTATAATATTGTATATAACAGGGCTGGCTGCGTGCTGGGTTCAAATCCCCCTAAAAACAACCTATGGATCAGTAAGCATAGTCATATTATATTGTTATTTCACAATTTAAAAAATTGCTCTATATCCTTTCAACCAGCTTCTTTTTATTCTAAAAGAGATTCAATTTGCAAAACTAAGGAAGTCTGTCTGGCCTTTTGATAAAAATCTTAATGAAAAGTGAAAACATCTGAATGACACTCTCATTTCTAGAAACCTTTTAGCTTTTTAAAAGCCTTAAGTGTCACTGCTACTTAAAATCATAAATTATCTAATACAAGAGCATTATTAATAAATCCAACTGATTAAAATAGTATCTGTCAAGCAGAGACAGACACCCTTCCTTTTTAAAGTGACATTACACATCTGGAAGTTCTTTATCAATAAGCAACATATTCAATGAAGAAAATGTCTCACCGTTCAAAGTCGGGACAACAAACCCATCAATGGCGGCGTTCATCATCAACTGTAGGACAAAGGACTGGAAGAAAGAACATGAATTTAAGTTGTTAATATTTTCTGTTTATCAACATAAAATCTTCAGCTATGAATAAAGTATATTTTGCAAGCTCACATCACTTGGTTAATGTCTCACCTGATTCTAATCAACTTACGCTCATTCTCAGAAAATCCTCAGTTTTAAATTTGCTATTTTTTATAACAAATGATGATAATGTTAATATATTGAAAAAAAATTATGTATAGCTTATTTAACCATAAGGTGCAAAGAAATGCAATATCATTATTATTATTATTATCATTATTGGAGAAAATGCTTACACACAGCTTGGCAAACGATATTTTCATATGTGCACATGTGCGCTTACAATAAATATCCTCCTTAGTAAATAAATATGCTTACTGGTACTGTTCCAACCGTTGAATTTGTTACTTTGACCTTGAGACTGAAAAATTAATTGAATTACATAAATATCTTACCATTCATTACATGATAACATTCATAAACTGAAATAAGGAAAGAGGAAAAAAATAAATTCTAAGATATTATATCTGGTTATATACATAGCTAAACAATGTCAAAATGTCATATCGGACATTTGATAAAATGAATATTTCTGACAATTTGTCATTTTCGGATGTAAAAAAATATTTCAAAATTTCATGCATATTTACAGATCTAAAGTTAAATTTTCTTTGGGTTGATTTTTGTCAAGGGCTGAAAGCCTGAAATTAGAATCAATCCTGGTCCAAAAAGTGGTAATATCTATATTTTTCCTTAGTTTCTATAGAACTACAAAAAGACTTTTAAGAAATTCTCACATATTATAAACTAGAGGCACACGACCTGCCTGGACAGTTTAGGTAATTTCCAGATTTTGTCAACCAATGAAATTCAACGCACAGACAGAGCTAATTTCCATATCCACTGAGACATGGAATAATAAACATCTTTCCACTTACTTGGTGTTAGTTATCTTTCCCTTGATCAACTGGTTCTGGAGAGATGCTGTAACGTTAGCGATGAAACCCTGAATATATGAAATATCAAATTACTTCCAGAAAGATAATTTAATCTAAAGCCTTAAATGGCATTACCAATCTTACTGCTGATTTAAAGGTACCATTTGAACCAAGGCCTCTTAATCCAAAGAATAACAGTTATATATGCTATCGTATCCCTGACCAACTCTCCCCTTCCCCTTCAAGGCTTAACACTCTGCCAGTCTCAAACAAAGAGCCACTCCGTGAGTTGTTGGAGCCACATGTGCCAAACTTAATCAATGGTGTCATTTGATTGCAAAGTCTCCACTGTTACCCAAAAAGACACATTTTAAAGTTTATTGTTTTTTTACAGTGACAATATGAAGGTAGAATGTCGCAATTATCATCGAAAACCGGACAGTAGGGTGCGTCAAATAGTCAAACGTAATTTTGAATACTTTTCTTAAACAGCCAGGAGGCCAGTTAGGAGTTGATAGTGTTTGTTAGGTAATATAACTAGTACCCATGTATATTGGACTTATATCTTCACATCTGTGCATTTATAAGACTATCTTTAGATTTTCATGGAAAACCATTATTTGTCATATATATGTCTTTTGGACATGAAAAGTTAAGATGTTTTGATTTTATATCACCACATATGACATTTAGGTTCGTATCAAAGGTAAAAATAATATGTTATGAAAATCATGGAGTGGCTCTTTAAATCAAGCCCTTGGTGCAATATTGCACTAGTACTTGTCTTTTGAGTGTAACCAGACTTTTGATTGGACAATCAGCTTCTGGTGCAGTATGCTAAATATCTGGCACAGAAAAGTGAGGAATTGCAGCAAGATATACATTAGCCTGGATTTGAGAATGGAATGAGTTAGGCCTTGCGGGGAAAGTAGACCTCTGACATCAAGCAAAGATGTGGTGAAGTGAGGTTAGTTGGTATTTAACGCCACTTTCAAGATTATTTCACTTATATCACGGCTGCTAGTATTATTGCGGGGAGAAAGCCCGCAACACCATTATGGCTATGCATTGCGATGAAACCTTCGAGCATCTGCTGGAATTAGCAAACCATGGGTGGTACTGCACTGAAATTCAATGTAGCATTGCACCCAAACCTGACTGCTTGTAGAACAGTTCTCTACTGCAGACAAAGTTGCCAACCCCTGGCGGGATTCGAACCACAGACCTCTTGATCCGAAGCCGAACGTGCTAACCACTGCGCTATCCCGCCCCCATCAAGCAAAGACGTATATAGTATAAATAAATAGTATCTTTATTAGTCTTTGCATTTTAAAAATCAAGTTTAGAAAAACATACAAAATTGATGGGAGATATTGAGATTTTCCATCGGGCATACAGATCAATGTTTCAGAAGTTCATTGTGACATACAATCATGAATAATGATATCAGATTTTCCAATCCTTAGAAGATGATTAATTTTCTCTACAGGGAGAGAATTTCACATCCCTGACATCAAGAGCAGTAAAATTTATAACAATGAGCGAGACATACACAGTTGATGGTGAGAAGATATGGAGATTTGCCATCGGGCAGCTGAGCATACAGATCTATGTTTCCGGAGAAGTTCATCGTGACAATGCTGGGGGAAATGCTGACAACTGGCACTGCCGTCGCGTACATGTTGAACTTGACAGTGCTGTGAGGATACTTCTTGCCAATCTGAAGGTATTGGTTAAATATTTCTATATAGATTTCATTAAATAATTCAATTTCATATAGAGTGTTTTGTAAAAGGTCCTAAATGGATATGTTCACATGTAGATCTAAATCAATTCATTGCCCTAATATCTCACTGTGGTCACATTAAGATAAAAATCACTTAATTATATCAAACTCTAAAAGGTCTTAACTGGATGTGTTCGCATTAATATCTAAATCAATTAATTTCAAACTGTAACTAAGCCTCTACAATCTGAGTAATTTGGCATAAATAAAGGATACTAAACGACCTTCCAAATACTATTTTTATTAAACGAGTTAATGATTCAGTATAAAACGAGTGAAAGCGAGTTTGATACCTAATCATTAACGAGTTTAATAAAAATAGTAATAAATTGAAGGAAGTTTAGTATTCTGCTTATTAGTTGACCTCAGTAATCAAGCATGATTGCCAAAAGTGTAGCCTACTCAACGAAATATGTCTGCGACTTGGCCGCCATTGTGATGCAAACATTGTGACGTCACAATTCGCCGTATAAATATTAAACTGAAATATCTTACACGGGCAATTAATAATCAGAATATATTACACCTCGTTATTTTTTATAATACTGATGGAGCCAATAGTGAAAATGTACTCAGTTATTACTGTTATTGACATAACAACCAACAATGGCTGCTTCAAATCATGATTTGATATTTCTACATATAAAGAGCCTTCACCCCTTCCAAATCCTCCTATATTTGCTCTAAAGAAGGGTATACACACATAAACCACATTTGTTCAAAACGTAGCTGCTAGACTGATTTGTAGAGCCAGAAAGCGAAGCCATGTGACACGATTGCTCATTAGTCTTCACTGGCTTCCCATGAAGCAGGGGATAGACTACAAGGTGCTATGTTATCCTGACGTACAAATGCATCAACGGGAATGCTCCAGAGTATCTCATTAACCTGTTAAGTCAGTATATTCCAGCCCGTTCCTTGAGATCTAGTTCACAACAACAACTGTGCATACCAAAAGTGAGACTGAAGTCATTTGGTCACAGAAGTTTGCACCTGTCTTGTGGAATTCCTTGCCCCTTACCATCAAAGAAGCAAAAAGTGTCACCTCATTTCAGACAAAACTGAAAACATTCCTTTTTAAACAAGCCTATGATATCTAATTGCAATATTTTAGATACTACACACAGTACATCCAGTTATGTCCAGTGAAAGTTTGTAGCGCCTAGAGAATTTGTTAAGTGACTTGTGCGCGTTACAAGAGCACTTACTATTATCATTTGAAATCAACTTGATCTGAACTTCTATAGGTTCCAATTTTAGGAGATTAAACATCTTACCTGAGGAATGAGAGCACCGATGCACTTAACGTTACTGCACGTCGTGTTCAACAGGGATCGATTGGCAGGTGGAAGCTGAGAAAAGATAAATGTGTTTCTATAACCTCTGTCCTTCAAAACTCTTTAACATTTTATAGAGAGAGTTGTGAAACAATGTAAATGTAGGGTAGTTACTTGTTTTTTATCCTCTCTGAAAACTATGACATATTTCAAGGTATTATACATGTTGTGACTCAGCCCGCCCCCATTACTATGAAAGCCCAATCTAAACATAAATTTCCTTCAAAGGTCGACTAACAATAAATATTTGGACAACAAAATACATACAAGGTAATGTAAAGTGATGTTTATCAAGGTGATTTATTTATTAAGGTGGTGTTTATTAAAGTGATGTTTATTAAGGTGATGTTTATTTAGGTGATGTTTATCAAGGTGATGTTTATCAAGGTGATGTTTATAAAGGTGAACCGTAATCTCAATTCTTAGAGACTTAGAAATAACCTTACTGCTTTGTTGTGGGAAGCCCTCATTTTTTATTTCACACAGGACAGAAACAGAAGCCTAGTCAAGAGTGAGTGAGGAAAAACTACTATGACTTTTTATAGAGTGAGTGAGTATGTTGTTGTTTAATGCCGCAGAGCGGCGTGACTTTTTATAGAAAGAGTTCACCTATTGGTAAATGGGGGGTTTGACTTTTGAATCCTCTTTCTTTTAAAATCACCGCCAGGATGTGTAAAAATAGTTCCAGGTGTAAAAATAGTTCCACTGCGAACTTACAGAGTATATTTCTAATATAAAGATATTAATATTGATGTAACATTATTTTGAATTAATATCTGAAATTTTCTAGAATCCAGTCTTTAAATTGAAACAGGCAGATATTATAAATAACAAAACATGAACGTACTTGCCCTTTCTGTATAATACCAACTATAGAAGATGAATTTCACTTTTGTTTTGTGTGGCCATTTTATCTTGATTTGCGTTTCAACCTCCTTCCTAGATATTATCACTCTTTACCAACTCTACATAAGTTGTCCATGTTATTTTGCTCTGTGTTTTGCAATATTTGTGTTAATTTTGCAAAATATGTATTTATGGCTGCAAAGAAACGTAACTTCTTTTTCAAAGGGGTTCATGTTATATAGCATTTTTATAGTTCTCAATACAACACATGGCAAATGTAAAATCCAGCGCTTGTGTAACGTTTTTGTATGTTTTCATGCCCTGTATATGTATATGTATAATAAATAAGCTTAATGTTGATTAGAGTAACGATTCTATCCCTTACATCTTTGGCAGTGAGATTGTACTTGAGGAAGCCATGTTGTAGGGCAGTGTAGGCAAGCGAGTTGCCCATGTACTCCGAAACCCAGAGGTACATCATGCGTGACGTGTCCGATGTGGTAGGCAGAGGTTTTGGTGTGTATGGGCAAGACTCTCTGCCCCCCTTCCAGTACACCTCCCCCTGAAATAGTAGCAATGCTAAAACATAACCAGTTTCATAATAATCATATCTGCACTAGCACTTTGTATCAGTTATCTTTTAAAAAACATATTGTGATGTCACAAAAGAATTTTACTTTTTTATCTTGAACATGATAAGTTGAGTATCAAATGCACATGATATGAGCAACTTTGACATTATAAAACAAATGAACTTGCCTTGAACTTCATAAAGAAAACAAATTCTAATAGAAGCAATGAAATCATAACTCACAAAAAAGTGTCATAAACTTAAGAACTTCGATTATAATTTGTGAAAAGACAACCATCATTTACATTTGTAAGGCAATTTTTTTTTTATCAAATAACAATTTATGCATAATTTTCAACAATATGTTGTACACAGAAAAGCCAAATTTGTTTGAAAAATCATATTTTGTGGTAATTCTTCATAGGCATATTTTTAACGGAACACGTTTATAAGAGTTAAAATACCACAATAACCACCTTATGAAAAGTTTCCATGTACTTGACCTGTGACACTGGTGTGTTGGTCAAACGGTAGTCCAAGTCAAATGTCTTGTCCACTGTGACGACCACTATAAATGAAAAATATTTTTATAAAGGTGCTGTGAAGTGATTTGTTTTTAGGGGTTGAAATACATTTTCAAGAGTAATTTACTTACATTGCAGAGGCTAAATTATTGTAAGAACAACTGTAATATCATTTTGGATAAATATTGCAGTGAAAATGCAAGCAATGGCTATAACTATGAAAGAAAGAGCAGAACTGCACTAAATTTCAGTGAAGCAATTGCAACAGAACCTCACTGAAAACAGCAGGCATAGCTGCAAAAGTGGAGAATCCAGGGGGATTCATGGGTTTGGTTCCTACATTAAATGGACTTTCTTTATAACAAGCATGGAACACCTTGCATCGAAAACTATCCTTATCACTGCATGAACCCCTTGATCTCATTATGTCACTCACCTACTGTACTCATATGCTATCCTATCAACATGCATTGCTAAAAGGATCAGGAAGATAAGACAGGTTCACTAACAAAGGGTGATGAAATGCTGTAATAATTATGCTATTTCTTATATACAAGAGCATCAACTGGTGTCATTTGATCGTGAAATATCGACTGTTACCCAAAAAGACACATTTTAAAGCTTATTGGTTTTTTACAGTGACAATATGAAAGTAGATTGTCACAATTATGATCGAAAACCGGACAGTGGCGCGCGTCAAATAGTCAACCGTAATTTTGGAGACGGCAGTTAGAAGTTGATAGTGTTTGTTAGGTTATATAACTAGTATCCATGTATATTGGACGTGATATCTACATCTCTGTGCATTTATAAGGCTGTTTTTAGATTTTAATGGAAAACCAGTATTTTTCATATATATGTCTTTTGGACATGAAAAGTTAAGATGTTTTGATTTTATATCACCACATATGACATTTAGATTTGTATCAAAGGTAAATGACATGTTATGAAAATCACGGAGTGGCTCTTTAATGGGATACAATGAAAGTTCCAACTTACTTGGTAACTTTGCAAGCTGGTTGTTAGCATCTGTGTTGATAGCCTTCACTACGAGGCCACACATCTATTATTCAAACAAAAAGAAACATCATCATTATTCCCTCAAAACTGATTAAACAAAGCAAAATCAGATTCTGATTAGTTGGTTTGAAAGAAATAACCACAAAAACAAAAGCTGAAATTCTCAAAAAACATATATGTAAAATTGGTCCTCTTCATACCATTGCATGCCAAAACGAATTAATCTAAAGAAATTACCTGGCCGGAGAGAACCTTTTTGACTTTGTTGTCAAAGATTTTTGAAAAGATATTGTAAATCCATGAGGCGCCACCATGGAAATGGATCTTCACACTTCCAATACCAGAACTGCAAGAGCCTCCAATCAGTTTTGGCTTTCCTCCAGCGTCCCCTACAGAAATGTGTTGATTTTTTAAAGAGAGTTTTCATCTAGGCATTGGATTTGAGGTCCAATCATTGTGGGTTTTTTTGCATGACTATAAAGCGAGACTGTCCACAATAGAAGTGAGACTCATGGTTACAGACCCAAGCTTAATAGTTGTGATAATGATGAGTCTCATTTTAATTATGTATGCAGTCTTGCTATAAATGATTAAAGGCTTTGTTCATTTAAAAATTATTGATGATGAAATATTTGTATTTTTGTTTTATATGTATGATATTTGTTTTGATAGAATGTCAACAAATTTTTAAATGTGTGGCTGCCGTCCAACTGTGTAAAGAGGAAGCCCAAGATAGAAAGAGTTTTACTCTCAATAAAGTAAATATTTAAAAAATTTCATTCCTCAATTTTCAGCAAACTGAGAAAGCATTCATCTTCGACAACCCTAAATTAGAAATAAATTCATGCAATAAATGGTTATGTTCTTCAAGTTCTCTTCTCTTACACCTGATTGCAGTTTTTTGCAAACACTTAATTTTATGAAATATATATATTACTATCGAATATCTTTATTTTCTTAGCACAGTTACTCTGCATGATAATCACCAATGATCAAGAATGTTAACTGACATCTTGAAGATTTAAAATCAGAAATATGGGAAATGCTCTCGGTATTCCGTTCTCTGAAAAGAAACGGTCAATGCATGTAGACCTTTATACCATTAGGCTTACGGGTGTGAGGAGCTGAAAAAATGGCTGATATAAAAAAAAGAAAACTTACGGGATATTTTCACATCAATCTGAAAACTGACACCGCTGAGGGAAGCGTCAAAACTGCCGTGGTCTGATATATGTATCCTGAAAAGATTTTTTAAATTAACTCAGCTTCTTGAATTTTAAATGCCATCAGCAGATGAGAACAGAATAGCAAATCATAAATATATCTTATTGGAGGCCACAGGGTCACCACAAATTTCATTAAAATCCACATCTGCATTGTAGTCTGTAGGCAAGATTTCAGTTCTCCGGGGCTTTTGCTTCGGTAGAAGAAAATGACAATAGGTATGACCCTTCTATCCTTTATTTAAAGGCAATTTGGTCAGAAAGTCTATTGATTCTCATTCCCATCGACAAAGGAATCACTATAAAATAATTTAGCCCTGTAGGACTTTTCCATTGGAAAAGAAGATGAAAAGGCTTATCTTGTAGCTCTCTTAAGCTCTTCTATTTTGAGAAAAAGACAAAAAAAGGTTTAAAAAGGCATGGCCCTTGTGGGCCTATTAAGGCGCCACAATGTCACCATTTTTATGAATAATTATCTGCATCTTTCAGGCCTGATGAGCTGAAAATATCAAAGATTATAGAAATAAAACAAATGGTTAAATCTATGTTTATTATCTTAATAAAAACAAAATATTTAATAATAAAAAAATTAAATGTGAATAACCATTTTACAGGATTAATGTGTCCAAAAAAATTTTTTTCAAATCATAACGATTTATCATTAAATGCCTACCAGCCCTGCTTGTACTTGTAATGGAAATCTCCGTGCATGCTGATTCCGGCTCCGCTAGCCTTCCAGCGTAAACCCCCTGTCGAGAGAAGCATTGAACTTGTGGGGGTCGTGAACCCACGAATCTGCATACTGAAAATAGAAAGATTAATCTACAAATATTTTTCAAGCATGTGATAATAATTTTTACTATTTATTAAAACATGACGGTTTATGATGGTACCAGAGATAATCAAACTAATATCAATTTAGAGTCTTTAACAGTTTTCGATATTAAAAATATTTTTCAAGAATATGATAATAATTGGAACTATTCATTGAACCATAATGAGATACAATGCTACCATATATTATAGGGATGGATATCGTTCCTCATTTCCGAACTGCGATTTGTTGCTATACGGAAAAGCGTATTGCAATATGCATTGCGATTTATTGGTAATTTTCAATTTTCAAAGAAATAGCAGTGATCAAAACAGCAATCAATGCTCGGCTATCCGTCTTTTTTGAAAGGGGGATATTTCAACTACTGGCTATGATCTTGAAAACGTTTAAACTGTTTTCATTTCACCACTTCTTGTTTTATTCGGTTGTCTTACTGCAATTTTAGATGAAAATTTATAATTTTGAAACGTCCAATATATTGGTAATTTTCAGAAGTTTGTTCCTGTACGTATCATGTTCTTACTGTATTGCAATATACCGATCTATAGATAATACCGCGCACCCTTAATATATTATAAAACTTGTTACGGCACGTACAGATAACAGCTTAATCTTATCTCCAGACTCTGAGAACTTTACCTTATTGCATACCAATAAACAAGAATTTTTTTATTTAATGTGATTAAAACAGTTAATTATTTTAAATAACCAATAATGATCTATAATGAGGTTGCTCTAAAACAGACAGTAAATCAATTGAATATGAGGAGTCTGCAATTTTGGTTTTTGCATTTTCGGAAATTATCTGTAGTTTTGTTAATTTACAAATTAATGACGAAATTTAGAGAATACTAAACAAGTGATTTTGGATCTTCACATAATAAGGCTTTATTTAGTTTTCATAGAAAAATATTAATTGTCATAGATCATATATTTTCATTTGTTGATGAACTATGTGAGATCTTTTAAGTTCATATCACCATACAGCTGCATACCAAAAATTTGTTCACATACCACTGTATCGTAGTGCAAATGTCATATAATTTTGGTTTTGTTTGAACGTCAATAAAATAACTTTCACAAAACTGACAATGAATCACTTATTGTCCATGTGTAAAACAGACATTCTTTAAGTTCTTTTTGGATCGTCTTGTCTCTCGTGCAATAACCAAAGTGGTCATATTTTCGAAATTCCAATTCCTGAAATTTCGATTAAAGTATCCAATCCAATCGCATAAAAAAATATTGACACAATGACATTGACTTAGTGCATGGGAACAAACATGACTCGTGTTTAAAGCTGTTGATCACTTTAAATGGAGTTTGTAGCGAAAAATGGAAATGAGTGTTTTCGGAATCTTGACCCCTTGTCACTTTAAAAACCTGCCAAAACTGCTATGGGTAAATGTTGGGTATGATATACAATTATGTCAAAGTACAATAGATCTTCTCTTTTGTATTGAAAATTCAACATTATATGTTTCTTTTTCGTAAAACTATGACGCCTCAAAGACATCCCAAATTACATGATATTTGCACTAAGATACGCAGGTATGTGAACAAACTTTCGGTATGCAACTGTACATTTTCAAAGCCAAAAACTTTGTAATGAAAAACAAGGACGGAGTGTTTTTTTTAAGAAGAGGATTGATAAGTGGGGTGGTTTCTTAATACTTACTTAGAAAGGTCGTACGAGATTTTGCCAGATTTTCCTGATTGGTTCGGTATCTTCAAGGAACGTATTTGTTTTGAAAGAGCCAACATAGCAACCTTGTTTGCTGCAAAACATAATGCTCGTTAATTCATAATCAATAAAAATAATGATAATAAAACAATAAACTTTTACAAGAAAATATTTTGAGATTTAAAAACAAAGAAAATAATCATTATAAATAAATAAATAAATAAATAAATAAATAAATAAATAAATAAATAAATAAATAAATGGATGGATGGACGGATGAACGGACGGATGAACGAACGAACGGACGAACGGACGGACGGACGGATGAACGAACGAACAAATATCAATCGATCAAGATATAATAATTAATAATCTTTAATTATTTAGATTTCAATTTTTAGAGCAAAATGGAATATGAACAAATTGTAACAGACACAGAAGAGATAGAGAATTAGAGAGACATAATCACATTTTCAGATAGAGAGAGGAGGTTTTGGAGGTCAAAGACCATAATTGATCCAGAGGGCGGAGCACCACCGAGCAGACCATTTCATCAAAGATGAACATTCATTATCAGAATTAATAAGCAATGCTTATCCATAAAAAGCTTATCAGTGTATGCCATTTCTATTTTGTGAATCAAGTGTAGCCAATGAGGAAGTTTAATAAGTTCTCCAAATCTGACCTGTTATGCATGACCTTCAATGCAACGCACAAGGAAGAATATACCGTAACCTTCAAATCTTGATCTAGATATTCAAAAACTATAAGTTACATTTCTGAATTTCATGTCATGTAGGAGATACCATAACTAGAAAATATCTTCACTTGCATCTCATAAAGGACATCCAAAGAATTTTGTTTAATCAATTACATAAACAGACCTAAGATTATTAAAGTTTCTAAAATGACTATATATTTAATTCTTTTGTTGGGGTTTATGTAATGGAATTAATAAATAAAAGACTTCAATTTGGCCAAATAAATATTCCATACAGTTTTCATGTTCAATTTTCTCTGATTAGTATAATTTTACACCTATACATAAAAACTTTTAAAAATCTGAGATTGCAGTTATATCTTGTTTATTCCTGTGTGAAAATCATTTTGAAATCCACAGGAAAATCTTAAAAAAACTTCATTTTGTTTGTTTTAACTTCAATTAAATGAAGTTTTTTCTATCTGCAGCTAAATCACACTTTAAAGAAAATCAACCTACAGTAGTAAAATGAGATAAAATATTTATCCCTAAGGTATCAAATATAGGAAGAACAAATTGAAAGGAAAGTGAAAGTAGAAATCAAAGAATGAACAAGATATTGTATTAAGATGAATTCAGATAAATTCTAAATATGTTTTTATGGATTGAAATGAATCAAAATCTATGTTTATTCATAAGAAGAGAAAAGCAAACTGATTAAACAAGGTAAACAATTTACAAATATGTAATAATTGAAGGAATAAAGAAAAGAAGTAAGGATAAATACATGATAGAAATAAATGAAAATAAACGAAAATATAAATGAATTGAAAAAACTGTTATAAAGGAAGTGATTTATGAAAAATATTATCATATCTGAAAGTCATGATACAATCTAGAATGACAGTCGATAGAATTAGATGGTTGAAAGAATTATGTTGATAGAAATACATAGTTGAAAGAATGAGTGAGATAAATATAAGAACTTTGATAAATAATTTATACTTAATATTACCATAGTCAAGCCCTTTCTGGGTTATTCTTGTCTTAAACCCCGGGTTCACAGCAATTGCAACAGCAAACAACAGCAGAAGTAGACACAGAACCTTCATCTTGATGCCGCTGGTCACTTTGCTCTTGACAGTCGTTAGCTGTTGTTGTTGTTGTTTACTTTTCAGGCGAACAAGCAACCAAACGCCATCGACTTCTCAAGTCCACAACTAAGTGACTTTCAACTTGGTAGTCGATTCACTGAATGTCAAAATTCAGGCAACAGATTTTCAATCCGGATTTGCTTATCAACAAGGAAGTCCCATCAAAATCCATGAAGTTTCGCTTTCTTGTCTCGGGATTTCCTTTCAGGGGAGATAATTCTGTCTTGTTACCTTTATCTTGAGTGAACTTCACTCGAACTGAGGAATTGAACTTTAAATGATAAGATAATTAAAGTGTGAATTAGCAATCTGGATCGGAGTCATGACTATACGTAGTATAGAAACATTTGAATATAAATAAGTTAACATACTGTACAAATGTCTATCATTTACATAAAAGTGGATGTAATTAACCTAACATTAATTTTGTCTGATAGTTATAAAGATTGAATATTAATTATATTTTACAGTGACAGTGATAAACTGATAATTATACTGTAAATATAAGCTTTATTCTCTTCTCTTTCTTTCCACCTGTGCAGTCCACATTAAAATATGGATATTTGATGGATGACTTCTGTTGCTCATGGCACGTACATATAGTTAACAAACTTTGTAACTTTGCGTATGTGTAGGAGTGTATAATCAGGAGCGTAGGAACGGGGGGCGCCGGCGCCCCCCCCCCCCCCCCCCCCCCCCCCCACTTTTTTTCGAAATGATGTTTTTTTTCAAAATGTCTATTTTCCCCTTTCTACTACATATTTCCCAATAACTGGTCTAGTATTGTTACATAACAGTTACTATGCACTACTTTGAGGGTAGTTCTAAAACTACTCTGAGGGTAGAGCTAAAACATCCAATCAAGCCCCCCTACTTTCAAATTCGCTCCTACGCCCCTGATAATTAATGATTTCTGTAGGTCTAGAGAAATCCTTGGAAAATAAATTAATATGTGTAATAAAAAAGTGTATGCAGTGTTAACTTTTGTACTATATGATTACCTAGAAAATACGCGATATCTTTATAATTTGAATTTGTTCTATATAATGTTCACGAGTTGGACTTCGTAAAACAAAAAGAAAGAAATATTCTTTAACATATTTGGGAAATTGGGGTAGATAACTGAGCGAGCGGGGAGAATTTTCTTTTAATCTCGTCGCGGTGGTAAACGCTGTGTTTAGAAACAGCGGCGATATCAATGTCGTCACGGTTATATCACCTACACTTTTTATAGAATAAAGATAGATCGAGTACTGGAAGACGATGTGGCGACATAATCGTAGTTTTGCAACTTACAAAATTGATGCCCTTGATAATTCAGGCCCCGTGTGATTAGGATTCTAGCTATTAGTACCTGCGAAGGTTCTGCAATTCCCTGATTGTTTTCTCAGGATAGGCCTCTTGTTGCAAACGGCTCATTTATATGTTACAAATATCTTCTTATAGGCTGAAGGATTTCACCGCTGCCGAGAACAGCCGACATTGCTCGAGTTTAAGTCCGATGGTTATTTGTCGGCAGTAAGAGGCAAAATTGAGAAAAACAACCATTGCATCAAAAGGGAGTTGAAAGTAAAATACGTTGATGTAAAAAGATGCATGAGTGATATCACGCTTATCAAAATCAAATCTTCAAACGCCTCTTTTAATAACCAGCATATTCAGTTTTATACGATCTTTTAAATGCGTATTTTACGATTCTTTGATTAATCAATGTAACATTGCCAAGTAACATTGCCAAGTATTTGCATTGTTAAATCTTTCTTTGTTTAAACAAATCTACACAGATAAATTTTATGGAAATGTTTACGAACTAAACAACAGTTGATACTTTCGATTTCCGTGGTTGACAATATAAACGTGGTATATCGGTAGGATTTCCTTCCATCATTTAAATGTTTGATACATGGCTTCTGAGAATCGGCGATTCGTAAAAATGTTCTACTTCGGGGGTGAAGTGCATGTATACCTAGAGGATACAGACTCGTGTTTATACTGACGATCTCAACTCAAGAAAAAAATGATTCCTCTTCGCGTTCGTTGTGGTATCGATGTTATAACAATACTATTTATAATATTAAAGCCGCTGCTAAATGAGTGCTGCTACAAAAAGCATTGGGGAGTGAAGTATATGGGCGACAATCGGGTTAAAATACAACAAAAAGAAACTAACGTCAAATGCCTTGTAACTTAGCAAAAAACACTGCTAACATAGTAAAAAATACCCTAGCTTAAAATATCAACTGGCTTTTTTTTACACTTAAATTGTTAGTGGTGTTGGGAAAATGTTCAGGTATGCGGTAGGGGCTTTACAAGCTGTAAATTATTTTGAACACCAAATTCGAGATTCAAACACATTTTCAAGCCTCTGGTAACCCTTAACATTTAACATCGTCAAACAATACGCTAATGATAGAATATGTATATGTCAAACCAGCGTTCCTTCATTGCATTACAGTAGAAACACTCAAAAGTTGCTTGCAGATATCGTCCAAGGCGCAATCTGATTAAAATCAGATGGAATTCCGCTTGTTTAATTTCGTTTCGTTTTATTTCCGTTTCGTTTCGTTTCATTTCAGTTTAACAAGTTAGTATCGCATATTGATAATGGATAAATGTTAAGCGCGCGATACGTCATCTGATTTTAATCATATTGGTCCAAGGCGCATAAGTTCCGCCGCAACAGAACAATAGAGTTGATAAGTAAGCAATTCATTATTGTGTTACTGTATATGTTGAAATAAGTATATTCAGATAAAGAAATTATTAATTCTTATTTCGTATTTTCACTTTAAAATATAATCATATGCAAATATACGAGTCCATTTATCGTCATATCAACCTTGTTAGAAGTCATCGACTTGTTTGGGCACAACTTTCAGTGATCAAATGATAGAAGTGTCCATAAAATATCCACCTCATCGCATCAAATCTCTGAGCTGATCAGAGTGTTTTGTCATAAAAATGAATTCAACTAGAATGCATTGACGTATAGGAATCAAACGTACGCCATGCCGTTATCTTACATATTAATCTAGATAAAAACAGCTACAGGGTAATAACCCGTAGTATAACCCATATGGTTAATCACAAGTGATAACATATTTTTAATCTATTACCCATACGGTTAATCATTTAAGTGATGAAATATTTTCAATATGAGCACATGTGCACACATCACTTTTCCCTAGCAACGATTGTTTCAGCGCGAGTTACAGTATTTTGTCGTCTGTGACGTCATAAATCCATTGTTCGTGACGTCACTGGGGCGGGCAATCGCAAAAGAAGCAAGCTGTTTTCTGAATATTTCTCTGCTTTTTAAATGGATAGAATCGGTAATATTACCCTCGGAAGTGTGTCACATGACTTTTACGAAACTTGTGCGAATTTGTGTTTAATACAAAAATTCACACTCGTTTCGTAAAAGTCATATGACACACTTCCGAGGGTAATAATCTCGATATAAGAACATGTTCACATGGCACATTTGCCTAGGAACGATTGTTTCTGCGCGAGTTGTCGTACCGTATTTCGTCTCATGTGACGTCATCGAACCATTGTCCTTCCTCTCTCTCTCTACTTATTTCGTTTACATGCATGATTGTTGCAAATTTAGATATTGTATTTTCCAGATTAAACCAACTGGGATTCGACAATAGCATAGCTATATCTTTTAAAAAGCTATTTCTTATCGATAGACCTGTACGGTTGCTCATATTTCTTACTATGTTTGCAAAAGAAAGGGGAATTTTTACTAATTCTCACTCCAACTGTATTGCAGAAGTACGTTGCATCAAAATTTAATTTAAGGTCTTCACAGGTTAAACACAAACAGATCTATTTTGAGAGGGTTAACAACCTTATCGCTCTCTGTCAAACACTTACATTTCTTAAGTCCGTTTAACTTTTATTCTCCTTTAATTAATTAGGTTATAATTACGGGCATTCATTGATAACTAGCGGTCCGTATTAGTGTCGGACATGTAAACATGTTTTATCACGTTTCGCGGTTTCGATTAGCATTTTCACAGGGAAGTATATCAAAATGTCAAGAAATTTACTAAGATACTTCATTTAAAATTCATTTCAATTTAATGTTTTATAGAGCTAGTCTTCTCACATGGTCTTTTATTAATTTGTGAATAAAGATAAAGTGTTTTCTGGTCATAAAATCTTGCTTGTTTTGTCTCTGAACGAAACCTTGAAACTAATCCCATGTAGTCAGCCAATGAATATCCGTCTTATCTCGCTCAGAAATCCAGCTGTAGCCAATCGCAGTGATTGTAACATTTGCAGTCAAAAATCTATCATGGCGACGTTGATGTTTACAAATGGAGTCTAGCTCGAGTGATGCTGCGTTGTGATAATGTGGCGGTAGATGGGGATAAATTTCGATTTCACATAACGAAATAAATTAAGGTCACAATGACGGAGAGGTACAGCTCTGAAACAACGCTGTCAACTCGGAGATACAGTAGAAATGTCGCGTCGGGGAATGGACAAATGCAAAATTTGTTAGGAGAATTTCGTGGATTGTATGAAGGCAAACTTAGAAGGTTGGAGGAAGCCGAAAAATCCGGAGAGGATACTCTAAAGGTATTTTATCTCATGACTTCCTTTTATGTAGAATTGTACATTAATTGTTCAAAGTTATAAACCTTAATCTGTCAGTCAATGACTGAATTTTTACTAACGTTATTGCAAGTCAAAACTCATTCGGAGAAATATTTCATGAATTATTTATTCATGACAACCATATCTCTGATGCCTTAATCTACGATATTTCCGCTTCTTTATCATTTAATGCCGATTTTGACAAGGTAATTTGCATTTGTATTCACATATACACACCGTATATTCACATCAAGTTTAAGCTATATTTTGAGTAGAATGATATCACTAGTTCGTTGACTCAAGAAAGTGATGTTGCACTGTGAAATGTAATAACCAGCGCCAGTAGTCCAAGGGATTTTTAAAGTTCCTAGTTATTGTATAAACGTATTTGTATTTGACAAGCATAGATGAATTTAAATTAGGCACTTACATAAATGTACTAGTCCAAATGACTATTTGCTTGATATGGCTTAGCTCTACCCCTGTACTGGATGGCATTTCATGTCCTATCATTTCAAATCTTAAAATTCCACTTTCTATGACTTTTGTTTGTCTACAGACTCGTGTTCGTATCCTGCAGTCGTATGTGAATGACCTGAGTGAACAGAATGAAGTACTTGTACAGACAGTCGAGGAACTTGAAAGAGAGGCAAACGAACGTGTTGCACTTCTCGAGAACAAGCTTTCAAAAACATCCGGCACTGCCAAGGTTAGTTATTAAATGATTTACAATATTGTAAACAGCACACTGGGGAATTGGCTAATAACGTCCAAGAGGTGCTAACTCGGATACCTGTGTGGAGAGAGTGCTGATTAATAATTATGTAATATGGCTATAGGCTATGTTAACCACGCTTATGAAGAATGGACAGCTTATATAATATATGTTAATTTGAAATGGGTTGACAAGAAAGGAAGTCAGGGTCTTAAAATAGGTAGAGGTTGATGAATAAGTTGATAATAAAGCACGATAAAAAATAGTAAGTAATCATGAAATAATGTGAGCATCTTGGACCAATTCAATTTTTGTAAACTAAGGTCTAGTGAAAATAATATTTAGTCAAGTGGATTTGTATGCAAGGACCTGTGTATACAAATATTTTCATCCTCAATACATCTCTGAATTCAAGAATTATGTTTTTAAACATCTTTTGAATCCTGCCTAGTAATATATGAATTTGAAGTGTTTTATCAAAAAATCAATATCATGATTATGAAAAATATATATTCATCATGAGTGGAAATAACAATATTATCGTAATATTGATATGTCATCAGAACAATAACACCATATTGATATCCCGTAACAGCTGCCTGGAATTGATTTATGTGAGCAATGTATAAACAAGGAACTGAATTAAAGGTAACTCTAACAGTAAGCTTATTATCTCCCTTGTCAGTTACAATGTTCATGAAATAATTTATTTCAAAATGTATGGACTATTACACTGACAAAGCCACTGTCATTTACACATCTGCAAAGTTAAAATGTTTGTAATATGCTTGCTTGAATGAACAGTTTGAAGTTGTCAAAGTCAAATCAATCGATGATACTCAATTGACTTCCTTTTCCCTTTTCCAATTCTTGTCAGTAGAAAGCATGTATTGATTATATTAACTACGGTAATTTTAACGACATGTTTTTAAACATTTTAAAATTAGGAATAAAATCACTTTGTGGAAGAGATCATGCTGAAATTTTTTCTTGAAGATATTTGATATCTTTTGAATGACAGTTTAGTTCACACCCCTAGACGCTTTTACTCATAGGAGAATTATGTTGGAATGAATTGTGGTACACAGAGTTTGCTTGTATTTATTGAGATAAATACTACTTTGACATCGGGGAAAATCACGATATATTTGAACCTGTTTAATTCAAAGTTATACTGCATATCACAAACTCATTTTGTAAAGTACATTATCTAATTACTTCAGCTGAATCATAAGGCAGTTATTTGAATCATTTACAAACCTAACATTCACAGTTTCTGTTGTGATTTTCTTTTACAGGACAACTATGTGTCGAAATAATTTTTGAAATATTTTTTACTACCGATTTCTACTAAACTGATTACCTAATCTTCATTTGCTTATCGCTGCTAATATGCTTTAAAATTATTTCAGTTCACAGAGTCCAAACATCAGGTACTTTACAATCTTAGAGGTGCTGTGGTTTCCATTCTCAATATTCTGAATATCTATGTTAAAACTTTTCAACAATACAGTACATCATTCTCTCCAGTCAGAAGCTACTAAAGTGATTTCTTTTCTAGTGACCCCTGTTACATGTGAGCTATTTTGCTCTGTTCTTTCAAAATCAAATAGCACTGAAAATTGGTACCATGAATTTCATCTTTATTCTTTTGGAATCAAATGTAATTCTGTATCACTGGAAAAATTACCTTGTAAGAAGTATGTGCACACATCACAGGGGATGGAACTCCAGTCCTACTACTACAGTTACTAGAACAGATTGAATGATCAGTTTGAACAACATCACATATTACTCAACTTACTTCAAATGCAAGGAATTAGGACTGTATATTCTAGCAGCAGCACTTGTATCAGGGTTTTTGGGAAGAAATGACTTTTTAAATAGCTTTTGGGGAGAAAATATTTAATTTTTACAAATGCATTTTTCTTTCAGTTCTTCAAAGGGAAGCATGACTTGGGTATTTTGTGGAATGAATTTCAAGGGGTCTCCTTGTGTTCATTTATGATTTTGATACAAGATTAAAATCTAACACAGTCCATAAATCTTTGCACATTTTGGATGTCCATAAATGCAAAATATCTCTAACAGGAATATAATCAAAATTGAATTCCATTCAAAAAGAAAGCCTAAGTCATGCTTTGCCACATTTTTCCTTGCACATAATGTCATCTTGTTTTCTGTTGAGATGCAAAGAAACATTCTGATACAAATGTAAATAGAATGGCATCTTAAATAATGTTGAACAAACATTCACTCACACTTATAGTCCTGATGCAGATTTTTGTTGGGGATGGGGGAGGGGGTTATGGGGAAGTGTTGCTTTTGAAAATGCTCAGGTCATATAAAGTTTCCTATTATAGATATGTCATATGTTTAAAAACTTTATCCCTCTTCTAACAGTCTCAATCAGTTATGTCACAAACTGTCTTCTTTCAGTATAAACATTCTTTTATCCTTTTGTTGCATTATTACTGTTGATGTGTTTGGGATAGAACATGAAGGTGGTTGGTGCATTAGCCTGAAGCTAAAGAGACACTGGATTCAAATCCAATGCTTTTACATGATGTTGAAATTCTTAATACTTTGTTATATCTATTAAAGAGCCGCTCCGTGATTTTCATAACATATTATTTACCTATGATACGAACCTAAATGTCATATGTGGTGATATACAATCAAAACATCTTAACTTTTCATGTCCAAAAGACATATATATGACAAATACTGGTTTCCCATGAAAATCTAAAAACAGCCTCATAAATGCACTGAGGTGTAGCTATCACGTCCATTGTACATGGATACTAATTATATAACCTAACAAACACTACCAACTTCTAACTGCCCTCCTGGCTGTTTTAGATAAGTCTCCAAAATTACGTTTGACTATTTGATGCGCGCCATTGTCCGGTTTTCGATAACAAATGCGACGTTCCACCTTTATATTGTCGCTGTAAAAAAACAATAAGCTTTGAAATGTGTCTTTTTGGTAACAGTCGATACTGCGCAATCAAAAGACACCATTGATTAAGTTTGGCACATATGATTCCAACAACTCACGGAGTGGCTCTTTAAGGTCTTGTTGCTGTAATGCTTTTCGCCATACATTCTTGCAGGTTTCATTCACTTTAAAAACAACACTAGAATCACAGGATTTCCTTTACAACCAAAAAATTAGAACTCGTTATAGCGGCAGTTCGCCTCAACATCTCATCTCCAAATTACGTTTTCAGAACAAATGACATGGCCTATTGCATTAATGATATAATCGTAAAGCACATTGAAATTATTGAATCTCTAGTTATAAATGTCATTTTAATTGCTTAAAACCTTTTGAAATATATTTAGCAACACACTTAAAAAAATAACTTTACGAGATATTTGATTATATATGTCACATAATTTAGGATTATGATAACTATCCTTTCGTAAAAAATTTAGAGATAAATCAAAATGATGCAATTCAGTCTCAATTTCGACAGGATTATATATACTCGCACCTTTTCTTTTGACTAAATTTTCATTATTAGCAAAGATAATCAGAGGAATTGAAGCTATAAAAACTAACCTGGATCAATGCTGGACTCAATGTTTCTAAACTCAAATAAGATTATTAAATGATTACTTTTTGCATGTACAAACACCTTTCTCACTACTTTCCTATCTCTTAAATACACAATGATTTACCTTGATGGAAGTCAAATATCTGTTTAAACTGGCTTGTGTAAAACCAACCTCAATACTCACCTGTTTCTTAACGACTTTGTCCTACCTGGATAAACTTGAGTACCTTGGTGTAAGTGTAAAACCTGCCCCCACACACAGATGAAACACTTCTAGATATCTTAGAAACGTGTGTTAATATCACTATCCCTCAGAAACTCTTTCTTGTATCTTAGCGCCATCAGTGTAATTATATGTTTAATGAATCTACAATTTTATTTACATTTATTTACAATTTGATGTTTAATGAATCTACAATTTTATTACACATTGTGTAATATCATCGCATACTGAACGCATGTTTTGATATATGTTTTTGCTCATCATATACCAAACCGCTCACTTGTTTAAAAAAAATCAAATAAAAAAACAAGACGTTGTTTAGTATTCTCTATTTTGATTTCTAATATATTCCCGTGGCTATTTAGTTAATCGTTAAAAAAGGATTTCTCGAACTGCCTTACCATGCAGTGTGTTCGATATACAGGAATGAAATCTCATCCAAAAGGGATTTTATGAACAAAATGCACAGCATCAACCTAGTATTTCTCTTCTAAGACACATCCCACCATTTTATTAGTGAAATATCCATGAAGGAAGAATTCAATCCAACTTATGTACCACGTGTCAACTTTCTTTGCTGGGTTAACACTCAAAATTTGTGTAACCAAATAGATGTTGATAGATTTTGCTAGTTTAAGCCATTTGCATGTTATTGTTACACTTTCTATCGACTATATTCTTCAGTCTTTTCGTAACTCTTTGAATAGATGACCTAGGCATCTATTGTTTTAGACCATCTTCAACCTGGGCTGTTATGTATTCAAAACCCTGCCTTTATAAGTGACGTGTCTCTATTTGTATTGAGCAAGATAAATCATACCGGCGTGTAAAATTATATTTATGGGACCATAGCAACTGATTTAATTAATTTTCATAATTTAATGTAAAACATGAGGTGTAATATTAATGGTAAGAGAATAAAAAATAAAAAATCTAGTTTAGGGAAGAATCAATTTCTCACCATGTCACCTGGTTTTGGCGTGCATTCCAGATCTGGCGTATAAATTTTACAACCAGACCTTTTGGTATCAATTAATGACACAGCCTCTATTCAAGTCCCGGCCTGAATTCAGGGTACTATGGTTCTTACAAGATAGCTTTGGATTATGTTCCCTATCCATTTGAGTCTTTGACATTAGTAAGGCTCATTGTAGTAACCTAGTAGTGAAGATCATTTTCATGTTTGAAAATCATTCCTTGACAATAAAACAATGTGTTTAGAGCAACATTAATCAAAGGACATGACGGTGGTTTATAGATTAGCTGATTGACATGTTTGAGACATTTAAATGATTTGTCTGGTGTTTTTATCAACCTGCTTGGGACCCTAAATAATACACTTTCTACAGGGTTAAGACAGGGTTATGTACTCACACCTTTTCTTTTTACTACAAGTGATGTTAAACTTAAAGTTTCCCAAAGGGAGTCTTTGAATATAACTTTTGCTTACTTTAGTTTTTTCGTATCAGTTAAGTGTTACAAAACGTTTATATCTATTTATAAATATAGAGGATATTTGACATTTCTCAATGAAAACTATATACACTATATCACTGAAAAAAAATAATATTGTAAAATCTAATTTACATGATTAAGTCATCAATAAGCTGTACATCTAATTATTCATTGTAATTGGTGAGATAACTTCAATGCCATGTGAGCTTGAAAATTCTTTATAACCAAATCTCAGTAACGAGGGGAGAATCAAATAGGTAAATTTCCAAGATTGTTATCTTGTATAGATCACAAGATATGTAGGTAATTGAAGGTTTATCTATTGAATAACCAAAGAGTGGTCACAGTTCATCAAGAAGACATCATCCGCGCCCAGTTAAACACCAAACAAGACAACACTGATCTATCTTTATATGTTTACACTAGGGCTTTGTGCGTCTAATGTTCCCCGTCTGTTGGTGTAGGCAATTACCCGGGTACATTAGAGGTGGGGAACGTTACCTCCGCCTCTGTCTGCATGTGGAAACCTGTTAGATCAACAGGTTAAACTTTCCCGCTTCGTGGCTAATTCCTGATAAGAGAATAAGCTCTTACCCTATTTATCACAGCTATTGAACAGGCCCGCGTAGAGTCGCCTAGGGCAACAATGGGTTCGGGTAGAAGTATGAAAGAAAGCCAGGTTGACTTGGCTGGAACTGACTGAATACTAGTTAGCTGACTGGGATTTCAATAATTAGCTTACAGCACAGCCTGGTGGGTGGGTTACACTGCCCGATGATAAACTAATACCTAGTCGGTGGTGACAGATAGTGACCGATGGGGGTTCCTGATTCTAATAATTATAAACATCATAACCCGACATAGTGGGTTATACTTCCCGGCAATCAACTTGGATACCCAGTGCATAAGGATACTTCCCTTGGTGGTTCTCAAGAGTGAAGGTGATAGTGCTAATTAGTGGAGTAACTGTCATGCCTTGACGAGAGAGGGTTACAATGGATATAGGAGGTGACCGGTATGTGTTACGGAGCCCCAGTCAGAGCCCTTTACGGAGCTCCGGGCGGAGCCCTCTACGGGGCTCACGGCGGAGCCCCTTACAGAGTCCAGGCCAGAGCCCTGTCCGAAGCCCATCTCGGAGTCCGATACGGAGCCCTGGAGGTTCCCCACTTCTGGGCAAAAGAGTCACTTGGAAAGAGCCTGTAGAGCAGGCAAAAACTGCTGTGAGTAGGGGGATAATTTTCCAGGATTAAAATTTACAACAAAAATTATAAGATAGTTTAGTGGTGATGATAGTTCTCATAAATGATCTTGCATTCTTTACAAAAGACGTGTCAAAAGACATTTATAACTGCTTTTTTAAAATCAACACTATTTTTTTGCATTCTTGACAAAAATACATTGAGTCAATAGACATTCATAATTGCTTTTATCAAAACTGAAATGAAATATTTAAAGGATTTTTTATGGCATGATATTGGTACATGATTAAACAACTTAATGAAATATTTCATGTCATGAGCTCTTAAAAAGCTTGGGAGAAAATAGGTATGTGAATTTAATTTTTAGAAAATTGTATTTAGTAAAAATATTTCTGGAATATATTAAATTATATAATTTTGGAGTTTACCTGTATATACCATATCGTTTTTGTAATGAAAAATGATAGATTAAACAAGAAATTCAAAGCTCTTGTCAAGTCTGAACCCACTGTACTTTAAGGAGCAGCTCAGTCCACTGACAATAAACATATAAATTAGAAAGTCAACTTTGATCCCTGTTAAGGAAGTCTGTTGCTTAGATTCATGTTGTTACCTGTACTGATATAAATGTTTTACCTGAACAAAATCTCGTTTAGAAGCATGACAGAGAATTAATTACCTTTTCACTATGCACCATGTTTGATTTGAGTAAGCTTTTAGCTATTTATCTTTTGAGGTCAGTAATTGTTAAATGAATTGTTAACAAAATGAAAGTTTATTCATTTGTGAAAATAGCACATTTTGAATAGTATTTAGTTAATTGTTTAATAAATCTGATAGATATGAACATTACTAAATTAAACTTTAAAAAAGTCAACCATATGTTCATTAATTGATTATTTAACATCAGAATTTCTTTTTCTTATGAATTTAGTTGTTCATTAGTAAAGTATTTAGTTTGATAAAGAATGAAGATGTAATAACAGCGTTTTAACTAATTCTGAAACTTTTCTTTTGCCCAAGGTAAATGACTTTGTCTTCATATTTTATTAAAAAAATGGTTCAATTATAAACAAAATTATTATGATGTTAGTATATAATTTCTAAAAAGTTAAATTCAATTGTGATTTTGACTGTTTGCCCTAAAGATGATAAATTGTTCCTTTTGATGACCAATGTCAATATTTTCTATATTTTGTTTCTCTCTGTATCCTGGCAATAAACATGGCAAAATATAGATGTGTATGAATTATGAAATGCAAGTGTGAAAACAAGTTCAGGATGAGGCCACTGAATTACTTCAACATCAACTTAATTAATTTAACCCCTTCTTTTTTAACAGACTTGGACTGAGGTGTCATATTAGTAAGGTCTTTTATGCCACAGCATAGATTTGATCTTCTCAAAGTGACATAAAGAATATATTGTAAAATATCTTATATATATGTATATCTTTAAATTGTATTGAAATGCTGTAGGTTCAAATTTTCTCTTTAACCAAATGAAATTTTTGGGGATATTTCTGTGATAATCCAGTATGGCCTTATTTATTTTCAGAGCTGAATTTCTAAGTCCAGTTTACATATTTACAAGTAATGTGGCCTTTTATACACTTCCAACCTTCATTTGTCTCTTGTCTGCTATGGATAAAGTTTACAGAAGTTTTTGGACATGAAACATTTGGGATTATGAAAAATGAAGATTAAAAAACAAGGTTTAAGACTCGCTTTTAGCAGAGAAATTCCCATCTAAAGAAAATAAAGTTTTCTTAATTCAGGAAATATGTTTAAAGGTAGAGCCTTGACAAAAGCATGAATTGATGTAGGCCAGATTTGAAATACAACGCATTATACATGTTGAATTACGGCAATTATTTCTTATATTTGCCATACCTTCAACGGTATAAATATCATATTGATTTTACCATATTGAAGATTTTTCATTTGACTTACTGAAAAACCTTTACTGCTATGCCAGTGATTTCTAAATAGTTATAAAAAGGGTATTTATGTTTCTGTAGTAGCTTAATCTTGCATTATTGATGTCACCAGTGCATTTAATTAGTCTCTTATTGATTTTAAAAGACATTTTTCCAAATTCGGTTTCCTGATGTTGATTTAGTTTATCGATTTGAATTCTTAGCGTACAGAAACACACAGTGGCAATGCTCTGTATCTATTCCTGGGACTTGATTTTTGAAGCTCCTTTAGCACTAAGATAGTCATTAGAACTGACATGGACATTGACATAGGCTTACGATTATCTTAGCACTAAGGGAGCTTAAAAAATCTAGGCCCAGGTGACCAAATGCAAAAGTTATAGCTTAGTTTTCAAGAGAATATGCCACATGGATTGGCTATCTTGTACAGGCAGTCAAAGGGTTAATATTGTGCGAAAACTGGAAAAAAATCTTATAATACCATTCTTTTAGGGGTAGTTAAATATAACTTGTTAGAGAAGGGTGTGATGTTATTTTAGCCTGCAGAGGATTAATGAATATGACATTTTCATTATCTTCAAAAATAACATTATTGACATTAGAATTCATTTACATTTCTTATGGTAATGCAATTTATAGATTTTTTCGTTATCCTTGAATTGAACCAAAGATATTGCTGCGCCTTGTTATTTAATCCATTTTACGACTTCTTGATTAAGTTCTCACAGAGTGCCTTTCTTTGAAATTGGGAAGTAGCATGCAGATTTAAATCTCCGAGCTATTGTTCGTATATATCTGTCCCTCGTTATATCACACTGACATTACACACTGCCTTGAGCACTCGTAGCCGACAATCAAACTCCGAGGCTTGTGCAAACAATTGCTTTATGATTTCATGAAGAGAAAGCGTTTTTGACAACCACATATTTCGTATGGATTTATTGCCACTGGCACAATGGCAGTTCATGATTGCTGCCCTCTTTCTTAGTGTAGTAGAAATAGCAAACTTGTAGATATGGGATCTGAATTGTGTGTGAGTACTTGAGGGAATGTAAAGCAAGGGATTCATAGTGATTCAGCTCCAGTTATTGGCAGTCAGGGTCATGCTTTACAATGGATACGTGACTCTACTTTGAGTTTATTCGGTGTTGCATGGCAAAGACGTGCAATACTTGGTAGTGGAAGTGAAGACAGATTTTATTGGTTTAATGCAAGCTTAGATAATCCTTGTCTGTGTGGCATACTTTAATTCTGAATAAATTTCCTGGCATAGGTCTGTTCTGTAGTTCTTAGCAACTGAACATTGAAATTTATCGTAATGTTACTAAAAAAACTATGGTTTGTTTTATTCAACAAAGTTTTTATGTTTTGTTTACTTTGTACAGTTTGGAAGTTTAAGTTAAAAAATGTTATAAACAATAAAAATCTCTACAAGAAAGAAGTTATATCTTGAACATCTTTTACGATATTGTAAAGCCAATCAATTAAGTGACACTTTGAAATGACTGTTGTGGATTGCCCGCCACATTTGATCAGCCTTTTAACAAATGCAATTGTGGAATTTTTTTTTTTTTTAAACATTTATAAACCTTAAACAGCAGGTTCTGAAATTTTCTAGATGAAAGTGGTCAAAGTTGTAATTTTTCATTAGTTAACTTGTTCTTATTCTTGTAGATTGACCACCTTGAATGGTTTTCGATTAAGGTTAATATATAGAGAATCTCACCCAAGTGTCTTCTGATATCAAATATATCAACACGAGTTGATAAAAGTTACAAATAGCCGAGGCTTGCCGAGGATATTTTACTTTTATCAACGAGTGTTGATATATTTGATATCAGAAGACACGAGGGTGAGATTCTATTTATCATCCAAAATCATTTTTCATTTCAATTCAGTGAAAAATTTGTTTTTCTGAACACTGCACTACTCTTAAGACTCTCAGTGGAGTGATGTCATAGCATTGTGACGTCATCATGTTTATGACGTCATAGCATTGTGATGTCATTACTTGATGATGTAAAACAATTGTGATGTCATGAACTTGACTGTAATAGGGCATTGTTCAAAATCTACTGTCAAAACGATATCTCCTAGGAGATATCGCTTGATCTTCCACAAGCGATATCTCCTGTGGAACACAGTTTTGGATGATAAAAAAATATTCTTTATTAAAATATGTACTCTGAAAATAGGTAGGGTTACAGTTTGTGCATGTGACATTAATTGCTTGATCTTCAGAGCTGTGATTTGGAGAATTGATAGACATGTGTAGTACACTATTTTGATGTGAAAGCAGTGAAGATCTGACAGTTGTGTATTGTGTACTATTTTGATGTTTACACTGAGATCTGGCAGTTGTGTATTGTGTACTATTTTGATGCTACACTGACATCTGACAGTTGTGTATTGTGTACTATTTTGATGTTTACACTGACATCTGACAGTTGTGTATTGTGTACTATTTTGATGCTACACTGAGAACTGACATTAGTGTATTGTGTACAATGTGTAGTGGGTATATTCACAATGAGGTATAAGTTGATGTATGCCAGCCTTCCTGACAGGCAAACACTTCACATTGCTATAGATAAGACAGAAAGCCTTATTGGGTGTCTCTGAAGACATCTCATAAAATGTGCTAAGTTTTAGGGTTACCAAGTGTAAAGTTTTATCGTCTTGTGTTCCATGTAATATGAATTTATGAAATTCACATACCTTTTTTAATTGGAATTAAATAACTTTTTATTTTATTTAGGCACATTTTTTAAAGCAGTATTTTCCTATTGGTTTTGGGAAGTCGGTATTCATTTGTATACATTCAGAGAGTGATGAAGTGAAAAGAATTACAAATATTTTAAAAAATTCTAATATTACTTGATATTCACGTAACTCATTTAAAATTGGAATTTGAATTCCCCCAAAATTTTATTAATACCAATGTAATCACTAACAATAACTCATAAATAATTCATATACGTGTGTATGGCTTGCAAAGTTTTGCTTCTTCATTTTGAAGATTTTAAAGTACAATTTAACTATTGAATATTATGGGACATTGTGACAAATTTTTTTCTCAATCATGCGCAATTCTCATGCTTATACTATAGATTTGGATTGATATGGAAACAACTTTTAAGTTACTAATTAGTAATTACCATTTCACCATATCTAATATTTATGGGCTAACTTCTATTCATGGAACGGCCCCCTAAATATTCATATAAGCCTATTTGATTTGTACTTGAGCATTCTATACCCATTGTCATTTTTATGAATATGCCAAATATACAAACTTTTTCTGTAAACATACACTAGTACACGGTGTACAACAGATGTCAAATAACAGAATTATAAGCAAACATGAACCTATTGATGTATTCTCTTGACCAACTGTTAGAATTGAATAGTTAGTCAACATGGCTTGCTCAGCAGTTTGCTTACCAATGGTTTCTAAGAGGTCGTCGAGAGGTTGATATGTTGTGAATGCTGATCCAGTCCAGGGTCTAAATTTTTAAAGCTCTTTTAGCACTAAGATAGCCTTATATGTTCCATCCATTAATTTTAGCAATAATCTTAGCAATAAGAGAGCTTTGAAAAGCTTTGTAGGTCCAGAGTTTGAATCTAAACAGGTCTTGCACGTCATTGCTGTTGGAAATGTTGAACATGCTGTACGGTTTGACTACACTGCACGTTTTAATTGGTTTGTTGAGTTTTTTAACCGATTCACCCCTAGAAAACCAGATACAAATACATTTATGAGTTTGATTTCAGGGCTTTTGGGTAACCAATGACAGATTTTCTGTGACCACCTGATCTGCAACTGGTTGAATGTCATTGCTGTATACTATCCAATGGGGTTGCAGTTATAGCCTTTCGATGCTATTTGTGAGCAAATCATGAGGTCATATAAGAAAATATCAAGATAAAAATCCTCGTTACAGCTTATTTGTAGTATTATTTCTAGTGCCATAATGCCAAGGTGATAAACAAAATAGCCAATAGGACTAACTTTACCAGATTTTGAAGCTTATATTTGATTTACGAATTAGGATTGATCTGTCCATTGTTACAACAAACAACAATGGTCCCTCTGTACTTAAATCTTATTGGATTCTGATTTCTCCTGTTGTTAGTTGCTAGAATAAATACACTTAGCCTTTGTGTGATTGTTACAACTAGTATTCATAGAGTTCTCAGCTCTGGATTATATAGTCTCAGGTTTGAATCCTCTCAAAGGACCGGCCACCTTCATATAGTAGAAAGCTTTCAGATAGGTTTGGTTCTGCATCAGAGTAGCGTGAAACCACCCATGGTTGAATAGACAAGATATTTGACTAGTACTGACTTCAACAATGTAATTATAGTGACTACTGATACTACAAAATTGAATATAAAGGTGAAAGGAGGTATCACGAGTTTTTCCACCTTTGAAAAGTATTTGTACAATAATGTTAATGCAGTATATGAAATAAGCCTGAAAAGTTACAGCCCAGATGTATGATTTTGTCAATTTGAGGGCAAAATTGAAGAAAAACCTCCAAAAAGTTACCAGTCCAACCAGAAAGTAACCATTTTTCGTCTTTGGTATGGTCCTTATTTTATACACTGGTTAATGGTATTCTTGACTTCTGTAGTTACGTGTAAACAGTTTAAGGCATTACCTTGAAAGATAAGAAAATTTTGAGATTACGTTATAAAATATTTTTCAAGCTTTTCCTTATGTGAAATATGAAATTTGGAATAATGCCATAGGTTGTAGGTTTCTAAAGGGTGTCATTGTACTAAGGTGACTTTCTTTAGTTCAACAAAGCTCTTTGAGGTGATCCGTTTCAACAAGTTGAATGGCTTGCATGTCCTGTAATAAAAAATACATTATTCATTCTTGGGTTGTGATTGTGAATACATTGTCAACAGCATAGATGTAATCTATATTGGATCTTTGAATGTTAGAATGTAAGCATTTACAGGCCTAAATGATTGTATTGTAAAGTGAAAGCCATCTTATCTATGCAGGGGTTTAAAAATCTTTTTGGAGTCATTGACTTTCAGTAGTTTTTGGCTTTAAATCAAAGAAATTTGTTAAAAATCAGGCCACAATAACAGGGGATTGTTGTAGTTAGATGTTTTAAAAAAGAGGCAAGTCCTTGACTTTTCATTATTTTTGACGTGAGTCAAAGGTTAAAATTTGGTATGTCAGTGACATCAGACTTATTGTAAATGAATATAACTAAATGTATCCAGAAATTGACAATCAATAACAATTTTACTTACTCTCACCATAAAAACAGCAGCACATGATCTTTTTCCACTAGACTCTTAGCATTTACAATCAATATTTTTTCCTACTGTTCCAAACTGAAACCAATCGGCAAAAGCCTGTCAGACAGAGAGTTACACTAAACTCTGACTACTAGCAAAACTTTACAGTGTTCAAAGTACTTTTTTGCTTTTTTAACTGATCAACCAATGTGATAAATACAGCAAGGTTTTGACAAATAACATATCTAGAGTCACACAAGCAGGATGAGCTTGCTGTCGTCTTTAGCAACTTGCATCATCTGAAAGTAACCAGCCACTGGCCGATAGGTGGGCAGCTATTTGGAACACTGTTGACCTGTATTGGCAGAGAGTGAGGTGGTCCTCAAGCTAGTCCTGGTTGTCCAGAAGAGACTATGCTGTATGATAGGACTAATCCTATGTTTGTATAGATCAGCAGAACACAGGGGTGTAATGGATTTGGAAGAGGCTGTGAAGATATATGTGAACATATAAGGCATTAGCAGGGTTCTGTATCTTGAAACATTTTGAATGGTGTAAGCTGATACTGTTCATATAGATATCCAAGGAGTGAATACTGAACACAGCATGAATGGAGGTAAAATGGATTTAAAACAGGTTGTGTGGATAATGTTTGGACATACTTAGCATTAGCATGGGGTTGTATCTGACCAGTTCTGAACAATGCTGTTGACATAGGTATCTATCACATGGCTCTGAAAGTTCTAAGAGGTATTCATTGATTGTTGTTGACGGTTGACTTGGTTTCAAAACTCTGATTAAAAATTGGTGGTGTGCAGTTATGGTAATGTGGTACTTGTTTATTTGTATTAGTCTGTTGATTGCGTCTTAACACTGTTGTCAGGTATTTTTTAAGCTTATGGATTGCCATAAGTATTATTAGGATGTAAAACAGATCTTAAGTTTGTGACTGTTAATTCACTTGACATTGGCAATGTTGATAACTAAATGGGCATTGACAGTTCCTTTAAATTAATGTGTGATTTTAGGTATTGGAATATATTTTGAGATCTGAGTAGTTGAGCATCCATTAAGCAGAGAAGAAGAAGTAGTTTAGAGTTGAGTCCCTTTGAAGCACATTTGACTCAAACTGACGAGACTAGTATTACATCAGGGTGACAGTCACAGTTATCAACGATTGTGATAAATGATGCAACTGCTGAAATAAACAAACCATGGCACTGCTCTGATTATCAAACAAGTAATTCACCCATTGCTTGTGGAAAAGTTCCTGACAACAGACAAAATTGCGGAGATTCCTGCAGAACTATTGAACCAAGTCAAAACATTAACCACTTTCATGCCCTAAAATTAATAAAAGAAATTATAATGAATTGGTGGAGCAGTTACTTTTTATGATTTGATTGCCTGAGACCTGGAAGTAAGGTTTTGATTGACTTTACTGAAATCTTTGTCAAGATTATTTTAATATATAAATCAGGTTAATGTATGGCCTCCTTAAATGAATCAAAGCTAGAAACAGTTCTCAATATGTAATATTTAAGGCATATTCTTTTGGAAGCTATTGAGCCAAAATAAAATTGTACGTGATATATGATGCATTTCACTATCTTGAGCAATAAGTTTCTAGAACACTGTTTGTTCTTAATATTAGTTGTCTATGCAAACAAACCTTTATCTAGAGAGCGCTGCTGATTGGTTTGGTAGTGTAGCACTTGATGTACTATGTGTTCATATTAGAGGTCAAATAACACTTACTCGTCTGCCTTTACCTATCCGTGACATCTTATGACTTCTTCTTATCTTGATTACCACATAAACCCTTGAGTCTTCTCGAAAGTCTGTTTTACTTGAAGTATAAAAACTTCTTATTTCCACAGCATTTGCACTATTTGCCTGCCCAGTCTTATGAAAAGCGGCAGCGTGCCGAGGAATGAATTTTAAAAAATTGAGCAATGAGGCTGCTTTCAGACGGTTGTTGAGAGGAAATTCCCTGATAAAATTAATCCTGCTACTGCTAGACACCATGTTCTTGCACTTTTATTGCTTTGAACACATTTGATTTTTATCAGACTGCTATTTGCAAAAACTCCTTTCTACTCAGTGTTGATATGTACTCATGTTCTATGTTGATACCTCAAAATGAACGTCAATCTGCTTCTCAAAGAGAACCTGTTTATTTCTTGGTGGTTGTTGGTTTTGCCAAAACAAGAGTTATTTCAAGGTATGTTGTGTTAAACGTAAACCCTTTTTTTTTTTACAGTTGCTAATAAGAATTGACCTTGAAAATTATATTTCTAGTCAAGGTGATTGACTCTATCTTATTGTTTTTATGCTAAGGAATTACATATATATTTTTTGTACATTCCAAAAATGTAAAAAAAAACTTATTTTGACCTTGTACATAGCATAACCATTGGATGACATTGTATTAAGTATTTTCAATAGTGTGACATTGTAACAGGGTTGTAACAAATATTTTTGCTATTCTTTTCACACAATGCAATTTTTTGCCTGATTTACTCCCTGATCTTGGAATCGACCCAGCTGATCTGTGATATAGGACTCCCATTGTCTGGATAATGCTTGTATCATTAGAGCATGTAGACCCGAAGTAACAACACTCATTGACATATGATTTGCTAATTGAGGTCTTTACTGTGACGGTTCAACAATGAATAAACTGTTTAGAGGAATATCTATGTAATCTTCTGGGATCATGGTAGGTGGGGGATCTGTAGTGTCAATTGTGGTAGATGGCCGTCAGGGGCAGGTTTTTAATAGAATTGTGTCAATATTGTGACTTCTACTATAGAAATTAACAGAATTTTTTTACTATTGCTGAGGTATAAAGTTGTGGCCCTAATTTTAAAGTGTTTTCTTAGTGCTAAAGCTTCCTTACCTATATTTATAACATTGAGTTATAATCACCTTAGTCTAAAGGAGCTATATGCAAGTTGGCCCAGACTTCACAATATCAATCATTAAGTCTGTCTTCACTGACATCTAAGCCAGAAAATGAAGAAGCCGACGTAATCGCATGATATTTTTGTTTGCCGAGAATAATTCTTCCAGTGACAATTGAACCTTGATCATAAGCAAGATATTTGTGCCAAGTTGCCTAGCAGTTGAAGCAAAGATATTTAATAGCTCTGACAATGAAGTGGGCAGTGAAGTGTCCAAACAAAACACATGTACTGGTATAAGAAAGAAAAAAGTTGCTTCTTTTTGGGACTCTTTCAAGTCTCATCCTCAATACCTTTTCCCCGAACATAACAAAGTATCTATTAAAGAGCTCTAAACTTAGTAAGGAGAGCGTGTACATAAAGAGTTTGAAGGTCAAAGAATATTATTCAAGATGTGACATTTATAACCAGTAACTTAATATTGAAAACCTTCAGATTATCCATCAGACTGGTTTTAAAAAAAAGGAAATTTGCTGGTCCAAATCACAAAAGAAACTAGGATATCATCACCTGTGATAGTGTTTCCAACCTTGAAATCTTATTTACAATCCTTTTAAAGTGAATATAATTGAAACAAATATTAATCTCAGATTTTAAATTACAATATGCTTTGACAAAGTATTATGAATATGTCTATTAATCTAGCAGCTGTGTAGTTTTAAACAATTGATCATTTGATTGATTTCATAATTCAAATTCAAATAATAGTAAACAAAAATCATAAGAAATGCTTATATTACCTTTCAATATCCTGATGTCATATATCAATCATTAATTTATTTATGATCAATAAAAAAAATAAATCCAATATATGTATATCCAAATGTAAACACGATCCAAAGAAACGTCAACATTGACTAACCAGTAAGCTTTAACTGAACCTAATTCCGATCCCTATCTACAATACCTTTTCAGGTGTGAGTTATATCTACCTTAACAGTTCAAAGCTTTATCTATTATGCCAAACACCTGTGTTCAAAATTTGAATCAGTTTTGATAGACTAGGGCCTGTTATTAGTGTTGAGCCACACCGAGATATCACAAAAGAACTGAGTCACAATATACCCAGGCATTTTGCAAGGAGAAAGGCAGAGTTTATCAGTTAGGCTTCGAAAGCTATCAAGTGCTAAACGGTCTTATGGCACAAGTCTTAACTTGAGCCTCTAAAACTGCACCAGGCTGAAATATTTGGAATTTTTATTTTAAAATTCATGGCTCTTTCCTTTTGAATAGCTTCCAAAGGTTTCTTTTGAAGACTTAAATTTAGATTTTTTGGCTGCTTGGAAACTAGAATGTTTTGTAGTCTACTTGTCAGTTATTGTTTTTGATTGTTCAAGACTGTATTTCTTGATAGAGTAATATATTCACTCTCATTTTCTAGTATCAATAAGTTGCATTTTGTTAGTATAAATGTTTTGAATAAAAAAGATAATGAAAATGAAAATTAGCAATTTATTTCTACTGTATACAGAATATGTTTTGAAGAAATATATTGATGTATCCTGTCAAATATAATTTCCTTTAAGCAGGTGTCAAATGTATAAAACAAACCTAATGAATACCCACCTTTAGCTCAAGACTGCTCGTAGATATCAGACTTGAACACGTATAAGTTGATGATAAATTTTTACCTCAAAATGTTTATTAATCAAATGGGACTAGAACAAGTCGCTCACAAACATTAAGAGACAAGGTAGCATAATGAACTTGTTAACCACAAAAAGTGGTGTAACAATTCATCGATAGTATCCATGTTTGCATCGTCTACTATGCAATAGGATTTCATCGATACAAAACACATTCAGACAATATATCAGGATATATATATCGTGACGGTACACGATACATTGATATATCACCAGAACAGACAATATCCTGATACTGTTAACATAATATCTTTCGAACAAATTTTTTATAACTATAAAAGTTAAAAACTGTTTTATTCTCTTTAAGAGATTACAGTGATTAGACAAACAGAAAATACATATTTCTGATATTTTGTTCAATTTTTACAGTTTCTCTAATTTTGTGATTACCCTTCATCTAAGTATATGACAGTTTGGTATCTAAGTTGTAACTTTTTTATGTCCTATGTATTCTTCCTTCATAAACTGTAGAGAATCGGGATACGTATTGTATCGCAACCACTGTATCGTGGTAATTGTCTTGCAGGTTCTTTGGCAATTCTTCCATGATATATTGTCTCGCTTAATAATCAGGAATCGGGATATATCATCTTGATTGCCACTATGGCCACAATACACATGTCTAACCTCCAAGCAAGATGTTGGGGATTTTTCCTAGCAGGGGCTTGGAAAATGTGACTGATAAGTATATATATATGCAGTAAGGTTCTCAAGCATTGCTACATTGAATATCAGTGCAATTCCAATCATTGATTACTAATTCAAGGAGAATATCTGCAGGCTTTTCAGCCTGTCTCCCAGTGTCAGAAGTGATGTTTCACATTATTGAATGAGTGGGACATTCTTTAAAATGAAAACTATATATGACCATATGGTTCCCAATGTATTGTAGTTAACCTTTACTCTCCTGGTTTGTTTTCCAGATTTTTAAAAACTTAATAGTCCATGATTTAATTGTGGCTGTCTGTGTATCTCATAACCACTAGATAGTCTCAATTTCTACTTTAGCAAGACTTGTTATCTTGACACAAATACAGATGTGAGTCCGAAAGAGAAAGAAAAATATGATCAATAACTCAATTAATTAACAATCACAGCTTTCAGCTCATAACAACAAAAGATGACAGTGAAATGCTTTGGAATATATGAGGAAAGTGGAGTGACTTTGAACGGAATTTTCTTTCTACTCTTTAGATATGACTGATGTTTACTGAAATAAATAACAATATTTTTTTTTTATTCCAGGACTATGTTTCAAAGACACGTGACTTGGAGCGTGAGCTACGGAACTTAGCAGTTGAGAAAACTCGAGCAGAGACTTTGGTTGAGGTATTTATCATGATTAATAAAAAATTATCTCCCCTTTGACAATTACGGTCCTTCATCAAAATGGTCTTTTTTTATGCTTTTCATATATAAGGACTATGAGACCAGATCAGCATATGGAAAGATTAAGGCTGATGGATGAATCACAAGTGGTGTTTTCAACTAAGTGATATTTATATATTTGACTCGACAAAAACGGAGCAGAAAACGTGGGAAAACGAATGAAACGATATCTTTTGAAAACTAATTATGTGTAGATTTGATTACTTGGCTTTGAGTAATATTATTAACACTTTTGATCCATGCATTCTTTTCTCGGATATATCGGACTCTGGCTGCATTTTCTTTTTAAAGGCAAGAGCCAAAGCTAACCACTTTATAAAGTTATTCTTTACCCATTTGGTGAAACATAAGCAGTGACATATTTACAATAAGAGCACATGTGTACAGTACAAATCACTCTTGCCTGGCAACAATTGTTTCAGCATGAGTTACTATATTTTGACATCTGTGACGACATAAAAGCATTGGTTTTGAGGTCAAGTAGTGGGTTAATTGCCACAAGATAGCAAACTGTTATTTGGCTACTTCCATGAGACTCAAATGAATAGAATCAGTTTATAACGAATTTACTACACTCGGAAGTGTGTCATATGCCTTTCACGAAATTTTTTGTAAAACCCTCGCTCTCACTCGGGTTATAAAGAAGTTTAGGTAGAGTTCTTTGAAAGTATTATTACGCACTTCCTCGAGTTATAATCTCTGTATAAAAGTTGTCTGTACACTTGTCTAGGAGTGCAAGTCACGGCTGGCCCGACAGGAGGATCTGGTGAACAAGTTGCGAGAGGAGAACAGCAGCCTGAATCATGACATTGACCAGCTCATCAGCGTCATCAGCACCGCTCGCTCCACCAACAGATGGGAGGTAGGGTATTCAATGTGTATCCAATATCATTATTAGAGGTTGTGTGATGATACTGATATTTTTATATAAATCGAGATATCTAAGAATGAGAAGATTTTCATACTATACTTGTTACCTGATTTTCAGGGATTTTTTGATACCCAAAAAAACATTACCTTTGACAAACCTCAGGCTTTATTGGCAAAATAAACATTTTTAACGTCGGCAATACATAACATAATAAAGAAAATATATCACAAATTGATGACGTTAAGTTAATTTTAAAGATTCTGGATACTATGATGAAGCGTCACTACTTTTAATTGTTAAACCCAGATATGCAGCTCATATTTTGGGTCCATAATTCAAATTAGTAGGTTATAATCGAACTGTTACTAGGATTCAGATGTTGTTTGTATTAATAAATATATATCACTACCTTTTCATACATCTATCTTATGAAAGATTAATGAAAGGAAGAATCATGGAAATTAAGATAATTTATTGCGACGAAATCGTCTGATATGGGCATTGTTCAAGAAAAAACATACGTAAGATATATAAATGTATACAAAAACAAATCTGTAGAGGATAAACAGATGCTTTGTGAATGTCCAGTGAAATGTCCAAATGTAATAATGGACCTTTTCAAAAGATCGCGTCATTAAATAGTTAATGCCGGCATTTACAATCTGGTAATACTTCATGACATACTGAGCCTGGAAATTTTTTATAACAGTGATGAGCAATTATCTGCACATATGGTAAATGAAATTTGGGGATGTAATCATTTAGGTCTTAACGATTGAATCAGTTTGCATGTTTCTGTGCATGATTGTAATGATCGGTTCTTTCATTTTTAAGCACGATCTTTGTAAATAATTCAAACATTAAAAACAAACATATTTTCATTTTTTATTTTACTTAAATCAAGTTGAAATTATTAAACTTTGATTCACTAAAGTTCTGACAGTTGCCTTAGAGGGTGCATTTCTAATGGAAGTGAGCTTTGAATCCAACCAATCGGTGGGCAGCTTACAAACAATCTAAAGAAAGAGTGAAGTTAGCTTAGCTCTGATTGGTAGATAAAAAAGATAACCTGTCTTAATCACTGTCAGATCTTTAACTTTATGAAATACAGTACTCTAGCTTGATTTCATTCATTCATGTAACACTTTTAGATAGTTTCACAGTTTTTAAAAAATACATTCTATTGAAAATGATTTTGTTTTGTTGTTTATTTTGTTTATTTTCACGATAAAACAATCATTTGCAGATTGACAATGTTAGATTTCGCGAGCTCACAGTTGATCAAGTGTTTGGTTCCATGCATGAAACATACACTAAGATGTAAGTATCATTTTCACAATTGATTTTTTGTCAAGCATGAATAGATAGGCATGCTCGAATTTTAGGAATAAAAGAATTTGTTGATGAAACCATCAAATGAGTTCCTCATCATTTATATTTGCTATATTGATAAATTCTGTAAGTAGAACTGATCCAATTGATGTTATGCTAACCATACTCGGTTGTTATGAATAGAAAAACTTCCATTTGTTGAAAAAAATTTGAAAGTCAGGCCATTGAAAATATGAAACTTCAATGATTTGCACGAGTACATCACATGAAATATATCAACCCTGGTATGTTTACCCTCATTTGATAAAGTCTGTTAACGTGCTCCGTGTTATAGACGTCACACAGAGGAGAGTGGTGGTGGTCGTGTTTCGGATCTTCAGGACCAACTCAGACGAAAGGATGACATCATCAAGTCTCTCCAGGTCCAGATCCATGAAAAGGTAAATAGTTATATATACATATACAGTTCAAATATTTTTTAAGGCAAACCTTTACAGATACTGGATGGCCTGAAAAATTCTGGGTCAGCCATTGCTTTTAGTTTATCTCAAAATTATCCCTTTTTTTATTGAGTTGTGTTTCCTGTGAACTGGCCGCCCTGAATGGGTTTATACTAATAGCTGTTGAGTTCCTTAGTCCCTGATGGTAATTTTACAGGTTCTGACTGTCATGAGGATACCATTTACTGCCCACAAATGTAGTTCAAGTCATAAGATCCAACACTTACCTCTGTTCAATTATGAGAACCTCTCAGACTTTGAAGAGATTCCGGTATCCCCAAAAAATGCAACAAAAAGTAGCAGCCAAATTTTAGCTTATGAAATCACTTCTTGAATAGAAGGCTTGCTGGGTGTCACGGAAGTTGATGCCATTATGCTACCATGTAACGTGACACTGTTTTGTCTAGAACTGATCGCCGCTAATGGCTGAAATATTGCCCAAGTGGGGTTAAACAATAACTCACTCACTCTAGAACTGAACTGGGGAGAGAATGGATAATACATCATTCCTACAGATTTATTAACAAGTATTGTTTCGACACAAACTCAAATCTTGTTATTACATAAATGTCCTTCATCTTTGATATCCATAGTGCAATATATTCTTAAGTATTGATAGTTATAAGTGTGTATAAATGTTCACAGCGCTCCTCGTCAGAATCACGACAGGAATATTCTAGTCAGTCGGATTACTCAGTCAACAAACTCAAGTCAGATCTCAGGAAGTACGAGCAGAAGCTGGAGGACATGCAGTATGAGGTAAACACCGGGCCCGTGTCATTCAGCAGTTCCTTCTCTGTAGATTACTAGACTGTAACGATAAATATATCACAGCTGAGAATTCAGATGAATAAATCAGTAACTTAAGATGAACATCTATAAAAGTACTGTGACTATGTGTCTAGCGCTACAATCAGTGTATTAAATAAGCTATTATAAGTTTTTCAATATTTTATACCATCAGAATTTACAAAATCAACATTGTAGGCCCTGAAATTGGAAAAAGAAGTAGACTAGTAAAGCATAATAAATTGTAGTCCAAAGTACTAGCTAAAATTTGAGATGATATGATCATTGGCTGGAGTTGGTTTCTGGAAATGCTCCAAACTAGTTCAATGAGAAATGCACTGATTCGAAATTGCTAGTGCATTGATATGATTGATTTTGACCCCTGCATTTGGACTGGTTACTTTTCTTCCTTATTTCATATGCTGCTTCAATCAGGTATCTTCCATTTGTAAGCAACTTTATTCACAATGTTGCGCCTGGTTAAAGCATGAATTGTTGCATCATAAGATCTGTATTGAAGATCAAGAAAAATTTAAAAGCAGGAAGCACAGTGTGATTGATACTAAGCACTCTAAGATGATGGTATGGTTTGTGAAGTAGTTCTACTTTAAATACAGCTTCAGAACCGAGAGAGGAAGGTTGCTTCCCTGACAGGACAACTACAGGACTTGCAGGATGAGTTGGCTGTGAAAGACTCGGAGAACTCCAACCACGGCCAGACGGTCCAGATGCTGCAGGACAAACATAGACACGCAGCAGCTGAGGTATTGTTGTGAGAATAGTAAATGAGCTTCAGTGCAATACTGTTTTATGCCTCCTGTTAACATGCTGCAAGACAACCACAGACACACATCTGCTGAGCTACCGCTGTGAGGATAGTAAATGAATTTAGTATAAAGTATGAGGATAAGTTATAGGAAGTGAGTTACAGTTCAATGCTGTTTTTATGCCTCCTGTCAAGATGCTGCTGGATAAGACTGTGACTTAATGAATAAACTTTTTAAAGTGAGCACACAGAGAGTAACCAAAGAAGTTTATTCAGATTCTGTGTTATGCAAGTTCAAATACAGGCTATGGTTTTCTCGATGATTAGAAAAAAAGAATTTTAAAGGCAAATAATTCGTTAAAAATGTCCATAGTTGAAATGAAAGATTTGTTAGAAGATATCCTTTTCTGATATTCAGGTTGGCAAGTACGAGGACATAATCCGACAACTGCGTGGCGAGATCTCCGCCATGAAGGATCATCACTCTCAGTCTTCTAACGATGTGAGTTTCATTCCTTTCCACACCATCCCTGTAACTGTTCCAAGCTTTCCTCTTTATTAGCATTCTCTCCCCACAGAGGTAGCTCCCTCATAAATTCCTATATAACCTCTGTCTGAATACGAAGGTTTCTCGGGCACGAAATGTAGAACGCTGATTGGATGCAATAAAAGTTAGTTGTGCAATCAGCGCCGCCGTTTCAAAAGTTATCATTCAAATCGCCTTAGTTATTTCCAGAAGCTTTACAAAAGTTTAACTTTATTCGAATTTGCACCTTGCACTTTGAGTTGTCTTAACAGAACACATACACCTCATATTGCGACTGCGTTATTGCATAGGCCTATGCAACAACAAATATGTAATTCAAGCATTGGTGTTTTCATTGGCTGAAATATTGCCAGGTAGTTTAAGTTGCAATATTGTGCCGGTAGGGGAAACTGCCAGATCCCCGAGAAGCCTTCGTAATAAGACAGAGGTTGTATAGGAATTTATGACTGAGCTACTTCTGTTGGGAGAGAATGGTTTATTAGTTGTATTTCAAGATTTTATTATTTCATCATGTTTGTGTATTGTCTTTCCTATCTCGATCAATTAAATGTAGAACAGATGTCTGTATGAAATAACGTTTTTGTGTTAGGTTGGGTTCATTGTACAGAGTTATTGATGTCATCGCAAAAATATTGATTTCAGGTGACTCATTACGAGCGAAGAATTAGGACGTTAGAAAATGAACTGCGTGAATCTAAGGAATACAGAAGAAAATCACTTGATGAGGTAAGTGAATGAAATCTATGATGTTGATAACCGACAGTCTATATCATTTCAATATCAACAATATATCAGTCATTTTGGTTATGTGGACTGGTGAAGTCAAATCTAGTAATTGCAAAGGTTGTTTGTGTGAGGGTTAAGCCTGAAAGGTTGACCACTGTTACAAGCAATTTCTTGAAACAAATCTCAAAAGGTGGAATTTGAACAACATCTCCTACTCGTCAATTTGTAACTAAGTTTAGCTTACATCCAATTCTGGATCATTTCTTTTGTTAGTGTTTGTTCCCCGAAATTTACCACTCAGAATAAAAAGCACTAATTATATCATTGGATTGGATAATTACAATGTATATCCAGATCGGAGCTTTACAAGAGCGACTGCGAGATAGTCAAGTATCAACACAAGATCATCATGAAATTCTCAAGTCTGAGCTTGGAAGACGAGACGAGACAATACAGAAACTGCGCCGAGACCTGCTGGCTATACAGGAGAAACGTGATGCTGCAGTGGCAGAGGTGATGAGAGTTATCTCCCTTTGTACAGAAATAGAGCATCAGGGGTCAAATTGTATGGCATTGAGTGTGCTATTTAAAGATGCTTTTAAGTTGAAACTGATAATTTTTTGGCCACCTCTAGAAGTTATTTGTAAAACTTGATACTTACAAGATTTTTAACTAGAAATTTTATTCAGAAGTTTTAGAAGTGGCACTATCGGCACTTGAAGTATATGGTAAAAAAAAAATCATACCTCTCACTTTGACTTTTACTGGAAACACAAACATTGATCATTTGGAGTTTAAAGTATTTTGGATCGTGAAATTATGTTTAAAAGATTTATTGAAAGTTATTCTCAGTGCAATATTGAAATATTCACTTTTATTCAGTGTTCATATGATTTGACCCTAAGATTCTGCCATTCTTGTTTAAGCATGCAAGGAGACCCTTTGAGTATAATCCTGTCATTGAATATCCTGATCCCATATCCAAATAGTATCCTGTAAGCCAACAATAAGTATTTTTGTTGTTTTATTTTAAAATAATCTTTGTCTTCCTGTTACTAACAATTCTCAAAAGAACTTGAATGATTTTCATTTATATGCATGTTTTTTCCCAACTGTCGTAACTCATCCATATAATACAAAACAATCTGTCAAATTCCCTTTCATCAAGTAAGAGAAAATTTAACCCTACCCTGTATGTGTGGAACTATCCCAGACAGACTCATGGACAATCTGCTTCTTTTGTCAATAAACAAATTTCAACTTCCAATCAGGGGGAAATAGTACGTTTGGGCCTAAGTGATGACAGAAAACAAAGTTTGATTTATTGATTGTTTACGTAAACATTTAAATGTCTGGTGTTTGTTAAGCCATATGATATAATGACCGGCTGTTAAAAATGCCATCGGAAATTGATATGCAGAATTGTTCTGAAAATTGATAAGCTAACTCCCACAGTAACAGGGCTGCTTGGAGGCAAAATATTCCTGAACAAGCCTGTGAAGGGTTAACTTTTCATCTTATAAACCCAACCATATTGTCAGTCAAGTACACCAAGTCCAGGTCTCAATTAACATTTGGTTTTTAGCTTGACAACAATGTTCGCGTACAGCACAAGTTCGAGGCTCAACATAAACGTCATCAGGAGGAGGTAACTCTTGTCGGTTTGCCTGTGTAACCCGCACTTCACCCTCTCACTGTCAGCGATTGGTCAGATAAGGGCACAGACTGAACTAACTGGATTGTGCTTCTGGTTCTGGTGTAATGAAATAATAGCAGACGTCAAAACAGTTGCAGACTTCAGACAAGATTTTGCTCATCAAAAGCAACCAATGAGATGTATTTCTATCTAGATGTTAATTTTGTGATAGCATGATACATAAAAGACTAGATCAGCTGATGTTTGGCCTTATATTACCATTTGTCTTTGTCATGAAAGTTTAGATTCCAACCTTTAAGTGAATAAATATCCTGAATATTCATTGAATCAATATGGCACAAGCAAAAATATTTCTCAGAACAATTGAGGTAAAAAAGATTCATCATTAATCGATATTATCTTGCCACCTTACCGACTTTCCAATTTGCCGAACAAAGACTAGTAATTTTTACAACTTTCATTTATGTTTTCATTCTGTTTTGTCTAGTCAAGAATGAATTTAATTATATATTCTTCCAATCCTCGCATTGAACCAGAAGCACAAGAGAATCAGCTTTGTCCAGCACCATTTAGTAAATTACATACTGACAAATTTAGAAATTAGATTTAATTCACAGTGAGTGCATAAAAAGTTGAAAGTGTATGTAGCAGCAAATGACAGCACTGGTGAAGGACAACCATTCAGATTTATTACAGGTGGCGGGAATGACTGAAATAAAATCATCAAAAAGGAATTATCATTAGTCAATAGCTCTACCTTGGAAGTATGGAATATTTATTGATATGTATTTTGTTGGTAAAAAGGTTGTTTCCCAGGTTTCCCAGAACAAAAAGATTTTCACAATTAGCAAAGATCCTGGGATCTTAGAAAACTTTGTAAAGGAGTCACCAACTAAATAGTTTAATTGAATTACTAGTTGGTGTGTAAGGAAAATTTTTTCTCCCAAGGGATAAAAGGGAATAAGTTGCCATTCTCTAAGTAATCATTAGTGAATTGTAATATCTTTTCCCAAATCCTATATCCTAATCCACGTTCTAATCCCGCCCTGATCCCAAATGCTGATTCCCAAATCCTACATGCTGAATCTTGATTCCAGAGTGCTTATCCTAAATCCCATATGCCGAATCCCATATCCCTAATCCTTAATCCAAAATCTAAGATCTAAATTGTTGAATCCTGAATCCTAAATGCTATACCCCTTATCCTAAATCCCAATTGTTAAATGGCCAAATGCAGAATCCCAAATCCAAAGTGCTGCTCCAAAAATCCCAAATCCAAACAGCTAGATGGCCAATTTCCATGTATCCCCAAATAGTGTTGCTTACATTTGTATGTTCATACATGGTATATTGCATTTGATTATGAAGATTATGTTAAATATTCCATTAGATAATTATTTATTTGTTTTTATAGGTTTTTTAACATTTTGCATTTTTTAAATACTTCTTATTTGTAGTTTATTTTCTTTCCATTCAACAAAAGTAGCTATTTTGTAGTTTCATTAAAATTAATCCAGTCTATTATTAGTAGTTTTGTAAGTTTTATTTAGAATTTGAAGAAAATAATCCTTATGTTTTGTTTACACTAATACATTTAAACAGAATTAGATGAAACTTATGTTACATAGTAACATTTGTATATAAACTTTACATGATGAAAAAGTGGTAGAAATTGTTGTCAAATCAACTCACAGAAGGGGAGAGCAAGTTTTTTTGATAATTATCTCATGGAACCAAAAGAAATTTATTTGTGAAGAATATGTTTATTAATTATTTATGATAATTTGTAATCTTGGTAAAGGGAAATATTTTCAGTGCACTTTTTGACGTGTCAAGCACTTGATTGATGTTTTTTTTTTTTTTAAGGCACTCGTTTGTTTCTGTGTATACCTAGTGACATGCATGCGTCACTTTGCATGATACGTTTGTGCTTCACATTTCAGCTCCACCTGTATCTGGTTCGATGAAATTTTCTCTCTTACAGGAATATTTTTGTATGGGCTATCAAATGTGATGAAGGGTTATAAATGGCCTTTGTGTTAGGATGAGTTTTCAGAAATTTAAATGGGCCATTCCCCCTATGTAGCAATGGTAAAATTTCTAATTATGATAAGTAATTTTTTCATACAATGAGCAAAATGGCCCATGGCCCCTACTTTTCCCAATCCCGGCCGGAACGAACTTTATCCTTTTTCCCAGTACAGATTTTATGAATTCAATCAATCAGTTTAACTTTTGATATTTTTCAAACAATTTTTCTCACAACCCTAGAACTATAGTCTAGGACCATGCCTGTGTATTGTAGAAGAACCTTTTCTTCTCTCAAAAATCTTCATCAGCAATACTATGTTGTAATGGGTGAAGTTCTGCCAAAATGACATTTAAGAAAACTCTCTTTGCAAGAAACCATCAACTGTAGAAACTTAGATTACAAGCTCCCGTAACATATAATGTAGAATAATTTGCATATATGAATAGAAAAAGATTCTATGTATAGAACTGCTTTTGGTCAACCAAAGGCTTATACTGCTTTGTACACTTGGTTCGATTGCCTGTTTGATCTGTTGCAGGTTCATCGGAACGAGACACGGATGAAGGCTTTGGAGGACGAAATCAACCATCTGCGACGTCAACTTGATGATGCAGACAACGAGGTAAGCTAAAAGAGTTTAAATCTTTAAAATTGTATTCAGCATCACTTTTGTTAAAAATTTTAATCATTATTATTTTTCAGCAAGAGCAGAATTTTTGTTTTGTATTTGTATTTGTATTTGTATTTGACTTTGTTAGTTCTTTGTTACACATATCACATCTCTATAGTTAACTAGTTGTGTGGAGACAGGTATTTGTTTAGGTTACATGTTGAGACATTCTATCCTTGATTTCGTCAGTGTCGCTTTCCAGTGGTCCCAACGACAAGTGCAAGAATGTTGACGAGAGGTTTAATCAGTGAAATAATTTATGTCATACTAGATAAATCCCTTGTTACAACATACAGTTCTTCAAAATTTCGGTGACGTACCCAAGTTCATCTTTCCTTATAACTCCCATTTCAATATTTATCTGCCCTTATGACTAATGGTGTAATAATTCATTGATACTATCAATGTTTGCATCGTTTACTATGCCATACATGTACATCAATTCAATACACAGTAAACAGTAACTTTAAGACAACCAACAACATATTGAACTCCCTTCATTTTTCAGAGAAGATTCAATTAAATGCTCTACTTTTGAATGATCTGTAAAAAATCATTATCAATGATTAATAGGATTATATGATTCTATGGCCAGGTGGCTTTATGGTATCGCTTGATTTACAACTGGATGAGAATAATTGTGCATAAAAGTTATAGATATCATATAATTCTATACTATTGCATGCTGGTCCCAAGTTACTTAAAATTGGTAGCAGTTAATGGCCAGCCAACAAGCGACTTTCTCCAATCAAAGGATACCAGGGAATATTAGTAACCCTAATGTTACGTCCAGGTTAAGTGTTACTGTTAAACAAGCTTTTACCTACACGACAGGCAAGTGGACTGAGAGGGAAGGTGACTCGGTTAGACAGCGAACTCCAGTCCATGAGAAGCCAGAGCTCAGAGGCTCAAACTCAGGTAGCATGTCCACACCCGTCAAACCCATGTACTACTGACCCGCTTGTGTATATTTGACATGCTTAAGTGGAATGCTTAGTTAGATGCCAACCCTGCTTGTATGGAACTAAAAATTGCTCGTCTTTATGCTAAGATGCTTACCCAGCTTATATTTATTGCTTACCTAGAGTGCTTGTTTATTTGGAATGCTTTTTGTGGATGCTTACCCTTATTTTATGAAATGCTTACCTATAATACTTGTCTGTGGTTGGGAGTAGTCACCCTGCTTGCTTATATTGATTATAATTTTTTATGTTTTCCCATCTGCTTCTTTGTCTTACCCTGAGGCTTGTTCAATGAGGTCCGTTTTCCTGTGTATCTTTGTGTCTTGTACACCTGTAAACAACAATGTAGAACATAGGTGGTTAGGAATTCTATAAAGTATTTTATGTCACTTCGTTGACTCTGCCGTAAACCACATTTCTATTCAAGGATCACAAATCAATTTGAAAATCAAAATGAACACTTTACATCAAGACAGCTTGAACATATTCCTTATTAAACAAGCCTCTGTTTTTATGGGTTTATGTAGTTAATGTATTTATTTTGCTTTTTTTTATATTCAGTTTATGTATTGTGTTATGCCAACCTGCATTTATTATCTAGCTTTGCTTTATATATTGGCTTGATATACATATTTCAGATATATATACCCTTTTCGATGACATGAGCACACCATTTATCATGCAGATCTGACACTTTTGTATTTCCTTGAAGGCGACTGCTCAAATATATAGAGATATATATTTCGGCCATCCCCTAAGCATGGTTTGTGCCCCCCATCTGAAACTACTAGCTAGTGGACTGCCATTATTTTGACCAATGATCCTAAATTCTTTGACCTCCATTGGAATCGACTGTGACCTTAGATGGCCACTACCGACAGAGGAATTTCAGATTCATTTCAAGGAAATTGAAACCCACTTTTTTGCATTCAATAAATTGCTCATTGACCTGTTAAAAATTATTAAATTTTTATCATTATTACCCTTTTATTGCCAGAATTCAAAAGCAGCACTTGTAAGTAACTGCACTTAGATGCACCAAGTTTTAGGTTTAGAATTTTCATCTGCACATTTTGTGTTGATCCAAATAGAAGAAAGTGTATGATTGGTCAATTTAGTTTCATATCATCATGGTTTGATCAAGTTTACCGTGTGTCACGTGTGTTTCATTTGTTTGACCTTTGCCCTGAACTGTCCTTCACTGTGTGACCCTATCACTTGTTTGGTTTGAAGTTTGATCACTTAAATCCTTTTTTTCTTCAAAATATATTCATTTCATCGTTATTTTTCCACCAAACACTACTACAACTACACCTTCAAAGATAATTTCCAATAATATATTAAAAACATGTTTCAATATAAAAACATCAATACAAAATTAAACCAAAAATGGGAAACAAAATTGTGTCCTTCAAAAGTAAATGACCTTCATAAGCCTATGACCCCGTGACCTCTTATCCCCAGGTCAACAAATTAACCACCAGTCTTCAGCGACTACAAAGCTCATCTAAAGACACACGGGATGCCCTGACCTCTGAGGTAAGTAGGTCAAGGTCATCACTCATCAAGGTCACTAAAAGGTCAAAGTTAGGATCAGTTTGCTTGCTGCTGCTGCTTAATAAGAACTAGATTTTTGTAGTTTTGTCGACTTAGATTTAATTCAATTAGTTATTTTTTTGTTATATTTTTCAGCTTCTACACAAAGTAATGTAGATGGCAATACTAACTCGATTCATAATTCTTTTTATATATATGTCATTTATTAGTGTTGATACTAAATATCGAACATGTGGTATTTAATCTGTAAATGATCATCACAACATCCTATGGTTTAGATGTACTGTGAAACAAAACCCAAACTCCAATACTTTAAACTTTGACAAAAAATTCATTGACCTCCTGTTCTTGATAAAATAGCTACACTTTTTTTTGATAATATCTGTTCGCTTGTATTCTATTTATCATGTGTAATAATAGCCAGAAAATGGCCTGCTTTTCTTGCAATGGCCTGTAACAGGGATGTCACAAGCAACTGTATTATGAAAGTCAATAAAATCAGGAAGTAAAAATTGATTCTTGGGAAAGGTGATATGTGCACGATTAAAAAAATTGCATCGCTTTTGTTTCACCAGAAGCAGGGATTGGGAAAGATACCTTTGAGAATGGGCCATTTTAAATGTTTTTAGTCATTTTCATAATTTTGAATGGGCCTTTGTAGCGATGGTAAAATGTATAAATTTAATGGGCCATTTATGTTCAAAGTGGCCCATGGCCCCTACCTTTCCCAATCCCTGCATAAGGATAAAAAAAACTTATATTATTATTACAATGATCTAGCCTATAACTTTTTATTATTTGCATATAGCCACCCAATAAAGTCTTAAACTATGACACTACGTAAAAGTCTTTGAACCTTTGTTACGAAATGATCAACATATACAACAGGTGTCTGAGCGACATGAGACCATTGTGAAGCTTCGTAATGAGAACTGCGAGATCGAAGACAAACTAAGAGATGCAGTCTCGACCGCACAACATCGCGGGGATGTCATTGGTCAACTGAAGGAGGAGGTCAAAGTGTCTGCTAGCAAGGTACTTTGTGTTTTTAAATCAAAACATGCCCAAAATGAAAAGAGTAGGAAATTTGCAATGAAAAAAAACCCCATTCCAAACAAATATGAATTATGTGTCTTTCACTGAAAGAAAAAGAAATTTGAAGAAAAACAGTTGTGTTTATTGTTAGATAATCTTTGCCTAATATTCTACACAAGGAAACCTTAGGAGGAGGTCAACTTGTGGATGATATATTTTCTTTATCAAAGAATATAATTCATTTGAATCATAGAACAATGTCCCGAAAAAAGGCTTGCTTCCCACATGCCTTTAACATTGATGTTACAAACAATTGTCCCATGATATCACGAAAGCCCAAAACCGTCTCAATCTTGGCGATTGTTGCTTGTCAAAACAATATATACATGTCAACATTAGAAAAAATTCACTCTCTATGTTTCATAGGTCCTTCTTTGTGCACACAGACCCAGGAGGCCAAGCTGTACATTTTTATGTAATAGAAACATTTGTCACTAACTATTTTCACCAAATGGGTTATGATATCATTTCTTTGTGCACACAGACCCAGGAGTCCCAGCTGAGGCTGGACGAGGCCGAGAGAGAACTACAACAGTTGCAGAGTCGATACACCGCACAGGCTCGTGAGGTGAGACAGTTACATTGGTTCTGTACCTTCTATTTGTACCTTCAGTATCTATGAACTCTTCACTGTCATTAGACTCCAAATGTAAAGATTGGAAAGTCTTAAAGATTAGGATGTCATGGTATTGCACTGGAAGATCATGATGTTAATGCATTGTGATGTTATGAAGTTGATAATCATATGCAATTATACATGATAAACAATTATTGACTTAAAGTGAGGTTGATCCAATGATTTATCAATCTTGGACATGTGATATTCACCGAGGCAACATGATTTAACATGTCAAATGTTATCTCTTAGGAGTTAACGCTTGATCTCACAAAAGCAATTTTTCTTGTGGAACACAGTTTTGGATGGAAAGTAAGTTAACAATAACCATGCCTGTTACCACCTGTCCTCAGATTGACCGCCTCCAGACGGAGGTGCAGGAGCGTGACCTGGCCACGTCCCAGCAGGAGACGATGTTCAAGTCGGAGATGGCGGACAAGGAGGAAGAGGTCATGAGGCTCAAGACCGACCTCAACGTGCTTCACGAGCGCTTCTCTCAGACGGAGGGACAGGTCAGTAGAACAAGAGCTTTGTGATGGTACTCCAGGTCAGAGGTGTTCAGGCTGTTCTGTGAGAACCTTGTGTTGGCCATTGAGTCTGTCAGTAGAACCAAGAGCATACTAATGAAACTTGAGATCAGCAGTGTTCAAGCTGTTCTGTGAGAACCTTGTGTGGGCAAAAATAGTGTTTCTTGAAATGGTTGACGCACAAGAGTTATCTTTTAGACTGATCACAACATATTGCATAAGGGCCCCTTTCACAAAAAAGGAGAAGTGAGTTCTCTACTTTGTGTTTGCATTTGAGGTTTCTATCTGTTCTATATCACCCTAAGCTTTCTTTGGGCAAAATAACCTTGCTTCATTCCAAAATTCTATCATATGTCAAAATTAATCATGATGCATATATCATTTTCCATAAACAGTTCCCTTTTAATGTTAGTCTCCTACTAAGCCCTCCCTCTTTATTTGGAGGACTTTCGCCAGATGTATATTATTTATTGTATACAAACACTCTGACAAAGGCCTGCTTGTTTCTGGTACAGTTGATATCGCGAGACGAGCAGATCAGCCGACTGCAGAGACAGGTGAGGGACATACAGGACGAGCTGACCATGAAGGAGACAACGCTGCAGAAGACAGAGATTGATCTCATGAACATCACAGAGGACAGGCGTCGCATGGACGATAATGTGAGTCACAGAAGACAGTAGGACCTTGTGTTTGATATTGAAGTCTTTGAAAACTATATTGATTTATTTTGTCTTTCTATTAACAGTTTTGAGGACCTTTGCTACTGTTTGTACAACAGAAACATCTTTGATAAGGATTCTAAGATTATTGAAATGCGTCAGAATGTTAATTGTGTAGAAATGAGTAATTCATATTTTTCAATAATTTCTTTGTTTTCATGTATTCAATAGACTCTGGTGACACCTGACTTTGTTCAGAATATGGGGATGGAAGCGAGCATGCCTTTGTGTAGTTTTCAAATTCTCAGAAATATTTGTTTTTTTCTTTAACAATAGCATGTTTCTCTCATGTATTAAGAGTGGTTCAATAACGAATGAAATATTTAAAAACAATTTAACATTGCCTCCTTGTTTCTTTCCAGCTGTCTCGCCAGGACATCACAGTGCACCAGCTATCACAGGACCTCAACCAGGCCAAGGATTTATACAAGGAGGCTGTGGAAGAGAACGGACGTCTCGAGGCGCGCATCCAGGCCTTCGCCATCAACGCTCAGAGTGAACAGGACGTGCTCAGCACTGAGGTCAGTTCTAAATATTCTAAATGTCAAGTTGGTCTTTATAAAGGTTTCTTCAATATGAAACTTTTGTAGTGAATTCTTCATATGGCAGACAGCATCTAATTGCTGTGATGCTGCCTAATATATATGCCTATGAGTGCCGATAAAACAAGAACCCACTCATATTGCACATACAGGGTTACTTTACCTTGTGCTAGAATAAACTGGAATGGCCTATCTTTCTTGCTCTTTGTAGCCTTGTCCAGCTGAATTTGCCAATCCTCAAGCATGGTGCCCTTGAAATATTTTAGAACTTAGCCAGTCATCTTCCTTTATCATCCAAATGGTCCCTTTCTTCTGAAATGGCCAAAATAGTCGCCTTAACATCATTGTTGTCTGTGGTGAATGCCTAGATTTCTTCTTTATTACCCATGTTCCCATGTGAATTGATTTTCACCCATGGATTGTGTAACTTACAAATCATTACCCTAAAAGGTTAAACATTCTTCTTCCAACCTCAGGTGAAGAGACGAGAGGAGGCCATCAAGAAGCTGAAGATGGAACAAGTCAACCTGCAGGAGATGGGCAGTCGCTACGAGGAGAAGGTAACTCACTCATCCGGCCAGGGAATTTACAGTTTTGACCTTTCATCTTGAGTTACTCCTAATGAGAGCAATCACTTTTAGTCATGACTCACAAGTGAAAATTCTTTCCCAATATTAGACACTAAGGAACTGCACGTTCTCAAGATGTATTTTGAGATGTCATCTGGTCCTCAGTTCACGTCTGTGTGTATCTATGTTCCAGGTGTCACAGCTGAATCGTGAGGTGGAACAACTGAAAACACAGCTGAGGTCGTCTCACAACGAGGTACGCCATAATCTTAACACTCAGTCCTTAAGTATTGTCTATATGATAAATGAATGTTGAATGTTTGGGGTAAGAGACAGCTGACAGGGACTACTAGCTGTATTATTTATAATGATAAAAATAATAATGATAATGAGTACCCATTTGTAAAACATAAGTGCTGACTTATTTTTCATGTTTGCACTTGTGCGCAGATCACTTTTTCCTTTCAATAATCTTTCACCACAAGTTCCTATAATGTGTAAAATTTATCATGTCATTTTTCTTGATTTTACTGATACCATCTTTATTCAAAGTAATAGTTATAATAATTATAAATCCTCCCTAGATCGATACCAAGAAGGCAGCAATGCAGAACCTGGAGACGAGTCTGGAGGAAGCAAAGAAGCGGAACGTGTCTCACCTTGATGAGATCACACGTCTCGAGGACAAGGTGCGCGAACTGAACATCGAGCTCACCTCAGTCAACTCTCAGGTGGACGGCCTTTCTCACCAGGTAAGTTGACTACACAGTTCAGTTTGTCAGAGGAATGGCCCATGCTTAGGTGGCTTATGTATGAGTTTTTACATTTTTGTCAGTTGAAAAATTGTCATATTGTGGTTATTTTACTATGTATCATAAAAATGCATAAATAAAAATTATAAAATAAAAATAGTTCATAAAAAGGGTTTTATAATGTGGTAGTATATTATAGTTTATTTATGGTGTTGGTATTCGTCAACTATGTTGATGCTTAAGGCGGTAGTGACAGTATTTCTTGTGTCAAATTACATTGAGAATGTCAGTGTTGGTTGCATAGGGTCAAGGCTTCCTTTCAGAGGTCTTTGGTCAAGGTAGTGTCAGAGGTCCTAGGTCAGGGTAGTGGTATTGGCAAGTTGTTTATCACATGATCAGTTATCTGAGTATCTGATTGGTTAATTGGGCAGCAGTTGTATCTAACTCTGCACTGATCCATGTGACACTCACTTCACATTGGGACACAGGCATCAACACAGACATATTTGGACTGCAGACATTTGGAATGTGTGCTGAGATGGGCCGCGCCATGTGCTTGGTATTGCTGTATCCCACATATATGGCTTAATAATACTGGTCAGCTGGTAACCAACCTCACATCAGCAATAAACAATTGAACCCCAAACAGCATCAGTCATCCTTCGCCTCGGCGACTGTCGATAGCTGTTACACTCACTATTTTGTTGATGTTGATCTTGATCAGTGTTTTTCTCAAATCTGCTTCAGCTTAGAATCTAAAATTTGTATGAAAGTTCATTGATTGATTATAGACCTTTGTTTCCATTTTTGTTCATTTTACTGCAAGGTTGACCAGAAGGGTTGATATCTAAAGTGATAATTTGAGCTTCATTGTTGCAATACTTTGTTAGAATAAGGCACTGACCATGTATCCACATCAAAGGCATGACCCTTCACTTATATTATGATTCCTATGTCCAGGTTGACCAGAAGGACACGTTGATCCAGCAGCTGAGAGGAGACGTGGAGGTACTACAGCGACAGCAGAAAGAGACGGTCAACAAGGTGAGCTTGAATCTTACAGTATGGAAATGTTGTATTGCACACATAATCCCTTATCCCTTCCTACAGCGGTTATTTCAGTGGCAGATCAGGGAATTTGAATAGGTGGGGGTCGCTTATCCCTGGGGATGTTAGGATTTATTGTTAAAAGAAAGTTCTGAAAGTTGCAGGTTAACAATGAATCCCCATTGTCCTCAACTCGTATCTTTTCCAGGCAACCTCTGTAACAGTTTCAATGTTGAGTAGTCACTGGGGAAAGAATGATAAAAATCTTCTAAACATTTTCCTAGTTACCCTTGGACAACAGATGATCTCCAGTATAGATTTCAGTTTCAGATAGCCACTTTATCATAGGTACTATGGACATTTATTTAAACCACTATCCAGGAATCATTTGAAACTTCAAACAGGATGAATTCATTTGAAATTTTAATGTGATCTCTATGTAGTGAAGGTTTGGTAAATATTTCTAGGAAATTATTGATTAAGAGCTATTATATTATCCCAATGTATCAACAGATCTTGGGATAAAAATGTAAACTTTGTGCTCATTTTATTTGTTAAATATGCAGGTGCTATCCCGAGATGACAACATTCAACGCCTGAATGCTGAGATCGGCAAAATCAAGTGTAAATACCAGGAAAAGGTCACGGAGGTAAGCCAAAACTTAAAGTTACCTTTAAGTTGTTACTTATTTTAAAGTGATAGAAGTGAAAGCACTGCACTTCCCACTAACATGTCCAAGAAATTGTTATAATGATGTTAAATGTTACAGCCTCAACTCAGTTCTAGCAGAACTCAATTATATAGATGTATAGTCTTGAAAACTGAAAATTTACCTGATTTTTAACTCAATAATTGTTATGACATCCTCTTCTTGATAATAGGGAATTCTCAGTTTGAAATCATTTGCATATTGTTGTTTTTTGGGAACCTTAATATAATATATGATATAAAATGCATGCTTTTTTCCCCATAAAACCCCTTGAGAAATTTTTGGGGAAAAATTCTTAGACTGCACAGTCAGATCAAAATATGATATTGTCAGCATGCATGTTGTCTAACTAACTTATCAAAAGCTTGTATCAAGGCTCGATATTTAATTTTTATGATTCTGTAGTGAAACGAAGGTAGAGTTTAAAGTCAATTCTAGGTCCTGTTAGAAATTGTAGAGTTAATGGAACATCTTGATTGCAGCTGCATGGTTTTGCCTCGGAGGTATGTTTGTGTGTCATGTAACGTACCTGGTGTTTGTCAGTGTACCCTCTCTCAGGGGCAGATTAATATATTTGAATATAATGAAATATTGTCATATGCTCATCCCTGACACCCTAAGCTACTAATTGTCCACTGCTACACAAACTGCTGCTATGCACCTCTAGTTTTTCCCTGCCACAAATCCAATAAGTCGATATTAACAGAATCTCCCACACAACTCCATCCTTGTCACAGATCCCTCCTTGTCACAGATCCCCCACCTGCCCACTGTTACACAAGCTTCCACTTTCCCTGCAATATTCATGAGCTCCCTAATGCCACACAATCCCATTTCTGCCTCACATTCTGCAACATGACAGCCTTGTCTTGTCCCTTACTGCAGGGATAAGGTCGACATCCTCCTTAGTTATGATCTTTTTATCCTGAAGTATGTGATCCCAAATTCCAACAGTACTTTTTATCTTCTAGTAATGCCATATTCAGATGCTACTCTTGCCGCCAATAATGTTATGCCACTTGCATGTGGCATGTCTCTTTGCCACATCCACTTCCCCTAATAATGCCCCAAGTAATAGCTTTTTACAAATATTAATCAATCTTGCTGAGATTAAAGACAAATGTTGTTATGGCTGATTGATAGTGTAACTATAAACATCACAATGCAACCATAACATGTAATAAATTCATGGAACTGTGGATTTCGAATGTCCAAATGTACAGGACCTCACTGTTTTTCTTGTACTAAACAAACAGGACATAAATGCAATAGCACAGCACGGTACAGCACAGTACAGAACGCACAATTATCACTGCACATCATATTGCACATGATGCTTAAAGCACCAGCACATTGCACATGATTAACAGAGTAAAGCACCCTCATCCTCTAAGGGGTTGATATTAGATCCTCTCTACTGTATTACTGGGCCTAACCAGCCTCAAGATTGAATTACCTGCCCTTGATTCTAATTTGAATGACCAATGTACGACCAACATTGGTTAATGGTCTTGCGACTTTTACACTAATCTTGAAATGAGTCGGCTGCTAGCTACTGTCAGACCTTTTTGCAGCGCACAATGGATGCAAAGGTAAACTAGCCCTGTGATTGGCTGAAACATGCAGGATGAGCTTAGAGTTTGACAGCAAATTATCTCAATGATTGATCGAGACAGGTTGTTTGATCCTGTCAGAGAGTCCATGAATGTCATTATGAATAAAGACTTTGATGTTTGAAGGATACTTTAACTGCTCAAAAGTCCAGTGATTTATTCAGCATGGAGGATTGAATATTAACCCTTTGAGAGCCGAGGTTAGGTACCCAGCACATGCACATGGGAAATAAAACAAGATGATTAGACCCATTAAATCAACATGTGATGTAGGAAAACAAATAAGGCTCTAAGTACTAGTAACATGATTATACTGTTCAACAGTCTTGTTTATAAATAATATGACTAATGGGTGTAGTTTCTATTTTAACATTTGGATATTTTTTGTCTTTGAGTAATGTAGGTACAATGAAATAAATTTTGTTTTACTAATTTGAGGGATGGTTCTAATGTCAAAGTTCTTAAAACATGTTATTGGAAGATAAATTGAAACAAGATGTTATTTGTTTCTATGATTCATAGTTTTAATTGAAATAGCCTTATTAATCTGTTTCTTAGTGGTGATGGTAATGTAACTGCAATAGATGATTTGTTAGTTTAGTGGGTTATAGGAGTATTTATCTAGAAGATGAAAAAGAGACAAGTAATTTAGATTTGTTTGTACATTATATAGTTGACCATTAAACAAATAAATGTATGATATTTCTTTGAATTGCTGTAACTCTAAACCTTTACCTGCTGTATGACAAAATAGTTTGTTGGTTTTTGGCTGATATAATATCTAGTTTATTGGCTTTTGGCTGATATATCTACTTTATGACAATTGACTGTTATTATTGTAATACTTGGTTATTTTTATGTAAACAATGGGTTAAAGTTATAGAGAATATGTTTGATTGTAAACATTCATGGAGGAACTCCCCACAAACACATTTTTAACAAGGACGTTTTTGAACCACCTTCAAATGTGCTGATTAAATTAAAGTTTGCAAAAACCTATCAAAATAAGCCCACACCCTCTTCAAAGAAACAATGGCTAATGGCTAAAACATTGCCCAAGCGGCTTTTAACAATAACTGCTTAGCTCATTCTGTTAAGAGGCTAAAATATGTAACATCTTTGATAAACATTTAGTAGTGATCTGATATAGTGGCAAGTATGTCCTCCAAAACAGTATTTTCACAATGATGAAGGGGTTATCCAGAAACGACGATTATCTTAAATATGTCAGCCATTCAACCTTTTTTCAGATCCAACATCTTTGAGAAAAAGCACTCCAATGTATTATTCTCATAGCATCACTCTGTGTTTCAGATCCAAAAAGGTGCTGAGCTCATCAAGAAGCTTCAGGAGACGGTCACACAATGTCACATTGACCTCGACAACACACGCAAACGTGCTGAAGATGATGTGAGTTGATAGTTGCACATTCATTATATTGAAATGTATTGAAGAAATATTGTGAGCTAGAAGTCGAACCTTTATAACTTGTAGAGTGAAATGAAGATGACGCTAATTGATAGGTCAGCCCAGTTAAAATGACTAGTGATATGCATCAGTGTTCAAAGTCACACCACTGCCTGCCAGTCAGTACTTGGTCAACTTGTTGCAGAATTGTTCAGCTGTATTAGACTAAGCATTTTAAGCTGTTTGAGTGGCATTCTAGAAGTTGTCATTATAAGGAAGACAAGGAATTTAATGGATTATCAACTTCTTTATTGTGCTGATAGCGACGTTTCGGTATAGCTTCTTCGCTTTCAGCACAATAAAGAAGTTGATTATCCATTAAATTCCTTGTCTTCCTTAAGCATTTTAACATACTTGGCAAGCAAAACAAATATTGATAAATTATACTGTATGACAGTGGCTGTTCCTGTACGTGTTCTTGTCTGTGTGCAGGTCCACCAGCGAGAGGTTGCCATCAAGCAGCTGCAGGAGGACCTGATGGAGTCACAGACTCAGTACTCCTCCTGTTATAACGAGGTACGAGACATTCTCACCTGGCTGCCTTTACTCTGCAGCAAACTGTCAAATCATTATAGATGCTTCTGCAGTCTGAAGGTTTTGTCTCTTGATTCTTCTAATTACATCTGATGCAAGTGCTGAAGCTGAAGATGAGATAATGAATTAATTGTTGGCAAACAGGGAACTTTGTTTTTACTCGTTCACATAGTCCACTTATGGCTTTCTCCCTGGTAGAATAATTGAAAATCATTATACAATTTGGAATACATTTTAAAGCAGCAAAAAACCTTGATCACCTCACTAAATATATCGGATGTCAATTGAATGTCTCTATGTCTCCTGTCCCCAACCATATCATTTATGGGACAATTTGATCGAAGCTGACCTGCATTCAGTAACACATTTTTAGTGGCAGGTATCCTTCTTTAAAAATTTAACATTGTTTTTGAGTGTTCTCAATCTTCCCAGGAAATTTTGTGTTACTGAATGCAGGGCTGGACCAAATTGGGAAATAACAACTGTTATCTAACATTTTTCTCTGATTTTTAAACCTCAATACTTAGATTGAGAAGAAAAATTTTTCTAACTTTCACCTGTGATTCTGTCAGATGCTGAAGCAGGAGGATGAGATCGAGAAGCTGAAGTCTGAGAACTCGCAGCTCAACGAGACTTCCCAGCGCAGTGGGCAGGAGGTGGGGCAGCTGCAGGAACAGATGCATCAGATGGAGCTGGACCTGACCATCTCACAGGAGAAACACAGGACCTGTCAGAAGGAGGTCAGTGCTGAACTGACTTTGTGATGTTGGTTCTAGACTTATTTTCGAGGAGATTCTTTATAGTTAAGTGATCATTTCTAGAAAAGAAAATGATTTTTTTTGGTTATTATTATATACTTATATCTCCAAGAAGAAACACAGAACCTGTCAGGAGGTCAGTGCTAAAAGCATTTTAGCAATATTGGTCCTTAGTGTGTGCATGGCTCTGGGCTTTATTTCATAGTCAATTGTAACTCAATGTCAATACTATGGTTGTAGCTTGTATTGCTGTAGACAAATGCATGATTTACTCTCTCTGCATCAGGTTGCTAACCGGGACCAAGTGATTCTGCGTCTACAAACAGACTTGGACACAACACAACAGAAGTACAGTGGAGCCACAGACGAGGTTAGTTAGATTTTATCTTTGCTAAAATATTCAATGTACAAGCTTTCTGCTAGACCATCACATGAATCCTGTATTATGGGACCCTGGCCTCTTAGTTGAATAAAGTCTCATTAAGGCAGCCTTGGTTTATAGTACCAAGATAAACCTTGGTATAAATGTTGATTTCGCAATAACCCCCAAACCTATGATGAGACCTACACTCCCGAGTTCCAAGTTATGAAAAATAATTTTCATTTGACAGTTAAACATTCGGGAGGAGGAGGTCCAAAGACTGAACGCTAAGATCAAACAGCTACAGCAGGAGGTCCGCAACTTGACTACAGACATCGAGGGCAAGGAGCGGCGCATTGCGGAGGACGAGAAGAGAGTTCAACAGTTGCAGCACGACCAGGAGATCTCACTCCAAGAGGTGAGTAAAAGTCCAACTTCTCATCCATTTGAGCTACCATCACCTCCCCTTCCGATTGTTACATGGACATGCCTTTAATGGCCCACCTCCGCTTCTCTGGTGAAAATGTGGATGCCTGACCCTTGGTCATTCCAGGTGATCCAACTCCGTTTTAACAACTCCCCTGCAGGAAATTATTCCCCCAGGCTCCATCACTGGCTTTAAAGCCTTGCTAATTTTTGCCAGTCATTGTGGTTTGAGTGCAGCCTTCTCAATGACAACCAGTTGTAACCTCAAAGAGATTTATCATTTGACTATGAGGGTTGAGGTGTAGTATGATGAAGAGGTGCCACAGAAAAGGTCTTGAAATTTAGCAAGGCTAAAACAAGCTAGTGATTGAGACTGTCTTGAGTTGCACATTGTGGAGAAGTTTCCAGTTTAAATACTCAGGGCCTCCTTTCACAAAGCACTAAGGTGATCTTAGAAGTCTCTAAATTAACCTTAGTGCAATGTTAATGAATGGGAGTTAAGGTTAACCTTAGTAAAGGTTGCTTTGTGAAAGGAGGCCCAGGTGGACATGCCTACTATAGCCTGGACCTTATGTCAGGTCAGACGATCCTTGTTCAACCCGTGAACACGCAAAGTGGATTCAGTTGAAAGTGTACATTACAGGTTTCCTTGTTTTATTACATTACTTAACATGAGATAGGTCATACTGGATAGTTTGCCTGGGTCTTGTTTTTGTTGACCCCAGAATCAGGCTTATGATATTGAAATGGTAGTCATTTGTGCAAACACCCATCAAACTTCTGTTAGCCACCCCCAGTTAAACATGGATGACAAAACAAACGGTTTTTAATTTGAATTACTTTCATAGATTCTGTTGTTGAGTAAGGAAATGCTGCTGAAAATGCTTTTCTTCCCAGTGTAGTGTTCATGTCTGTAGAAATGCTGTGCACTTTGTTGATTTTTAACATTCTTTTTACTCATGTGAACAAATTTCAAAACAAATATTGATACTGTTATGATTGTTTCTATAATTTGACACCCATAATCTTTTTTTTTATTACAAAAAACAAATTATCTTTTCTGTTTCTTGATTCAGCAAAATGAAGAAACAGCCAGTTCAACTTAACTTATGCCCTCTCTCACATTATCATCATGTGCTTAATTTATTCAATAAATATATTTTTATGGAGAATCATTGTGTCTATTTTTCTTAAGAATTGAAAGGGCAGGAATACTTTTTAAAGTAAATTAGTGTGATCTCAAAATACAAAACTACATGTTTCTAATTGCAAGACAAAGTTTTTTAATCAAAAGAAACATTTTTAAAACGGAAGTACCATGACCGGTTAGGTTCATCTTCCCATGCATGGCCTATCCTTGCACTAGCCCCAATGACTTGCTAAGATAGGCCTTGCCGCATGAACCCAACTTTTCTGTGCCTTCAGCCAGGCTGTTGCGACCGATCATATAACAATTGCAACTTATCTCGCCGAAAAGGCACTGCATTCAATAGAAAATTTTTGACTGGTTGGCAGCAAGGTTTAAATTAGCCAGTGATAGAGACTGGTGCAACTTAAAAGTCATGCGAAAGAAGATGAGTTAGGCCAGCAAACCAATTTGAATTGAATGATTGAAAAGTGTTCATACAAAGATGGCCACCAGTGGTCTCTGCCTGATACTTGATTATTTTCTCTATGACTATGGATGATCAGGTTGAGATGAGATATTTTTTCCCTCTGAAGATAAAACATTTGTCATAAACTTATATTTATTGAAGAACCTTTAAAAAATAAATCTTTCAAAAAATGTGCCTCTGCCCCTTTAAAAGGAATAAAATTGAAGTTCAAAGTTATGAATCTAAAATATAGCATTCTTAAAGAAACTGTTGTCATAAAATCATTTCCCAAATTTATTTATTTTTGCTTTGAATTTGGCAGCACCTGTGAAAGTGTAAGGACTGACTAAGAGCTTTCATAACAGGAAGGTTTAGGTCACCTTAGTGAAGTTCTAAAATGTTTTAATTAAGGTTTGCGCATCAACCCTGTAGCCCTATTTGGACAAAGTTTCTGTGGGGCTCTATAGATAGTCTTAGCCGTAGTTTAACCATGCAGCCTTAGGCTTTATGTTCAGTCAATCATAATTCAAGTGAAGGATGTTTAGGTTCTTAGTAAATCCTGAACAGAAACATGGTCTTTACGAATATTTTTCACCTATTCAAAAATACATTTTTTTTAAATTTTGAGATGAGGGCATAAGTTGATTGAGAATTAAGGATAAAGGTAAATGCTAAATTGCACTGTCTATGGTTGGTTGAACTTGCCTTGTGTATGGTTACCTCCCTTGCGCATGTCCTTGACCTTCCTCAGTATGCCAAATTTGGTGCATGTGTTTAAGTCAGCTGCACACTGCCACATTGTAATTTAACCTTGTGAATTAGAAAATCAACTTTTTAGAATTTCTTTTCAAATGTTCTCATTATGTCAATTAAGATGTTAAGATCATGATCATCAATAATTTCTTGTCAAGTTTAAAAGTTCCTCGGCATAATGGCCATTTCATAAAAGATACTCAACAGACTGTCACCTAGTCATTTTTGCAGTTATATCCTCTGGGAAGAGAGTTGAGAGTTATCTTTTTTTAGGAGCACTCATAAGCTGTGGAATTTCTGTAAACTTTCCAATGTGTGTCTATACTCATCAAGAAAACATTCAAAGCAATATGTATTATGTCGGCTCTAGGTTGGGGTCGATGCTGAAGTCCTTGTCAGTAATTTTACTAAAGATATTCTGGTACTGGGGCTTTGCTTTCTATGTATGGGTATATAGTAACACATTTGGACCATGGAAAGTTTTCACTTTGTTTCTTCACTGAATATTGGTATGAAATTGATGGCGATGGTGACATATTATTAGCAACCACGGTTTTGTGTTTGCATGGGAATAAAAGTTGTAGCATCTTAGAAAATCATGTTACAGAACCCTTCTTGATTGTGAACTCTTTTTCATGATTTAAAAAGAAATTTTTGTTTTCATTTGTAGTTCTTAGTTTAATGTGATTATTTTTAATTTGATTTATTTTCTTTGATAATATCTTTTTGGTTTCCATAACTTTTGATTAATGAATGATGAGACAATAAAATTCTTAAAATCAAACTAAAAATAACATTTTGATGTTTCCATAAAATTTCTTATTGACAAAAATATATAAATGAGTATCAAAATAATTGCATGGCTAGCTTGAGATATCTTATGCAACAAGAAAAATTATGCATCACAGCGTAAGAAATTATCCTTTTATTTGTTTCCCCAGTTCAATTGATGTATTCTCATATACTGGCCCAAACGTAAACCCTTTACCTTCCCCTGCAGTGATAATCTTAGTATTCCTATCATTGGGAAATGCCAGATAAATCCTGCTTTCTTTCAGAAATGTGAATAGTGAAATATTGTACCCCATGTAACCCAGATATATCCTTCCCTGTCAATGAAGAACACCATTCAGACATAGACTGTTTAAACACTGTTACCCTAATGTTATCCTAGTTAGTCCATCCCCTTTGGGTGTGAATCACTTTCAGACATTGTAACTATCATGTAATCCTAGTTAACCCATGATCTGCAGGTGAAGAACCACATGCGGAGTCTGGAGCAGCTCAAGTCTGACCTGCAGATGGCTCGGAACGGACACACACAGGAGGTGAAGCGGCTCCAGCAGGACATGGAGCTCCTCAAGGATGACCTTGGACTCACCAAGAATGAGCTCTCCGCCAGTCAGAACCAGAACTCAGAGTACCGGGGAACCATTGACGCTCTAAATGAGGAGCTTGACCGGTTCCGCAAGATGCAGGATGAGGCTTCGTTCGAGGTGGGTCTGAAAATAAATCTTGGATGGCAGATTTTAAATAATTCAAGGCTTAAGATTTGATTAGGGACCTACAAATAAGTTCTGTTTGGAGAAATATGATGTAATGGTATGTTCAATAGTGTATTTTCATCGCTGACGTTGTGTCGTGTAAAATTGATTACCAATTTTGAAGAGGCTGGATTAGTGCTATGCTTAGATTTCTGTTTTACTGACTTTATTGTTTCCTTGATACCAACCAATGTACTTTATCAACACTTCAGTTACATTAGAAGGAGTTAAAGAGTAGAACCCATGAGATGAATGTCTTCCATTTTGATATCCATGCCTACGTGTCCATGTTTGCAGGTTTCAATGAACTGCATAGGCACATTTTGTTACATATTTTCTCAATTCAGTAATTTTCTCCTGTTAATTGCGGAAATATTGCTCAATGTTGCTTAACAGTACCTCATTCCCAACCCATACAAAAGCTTGCTCCTGCATTAAAGGAGAAACACTGTGAATGTATTTGATCTTCTAGTTATGAAAACAACTTCTTGATGGAAGAGCTTTGTTCTTATCATGCAGGTGCGTCGTCAGGCGGACATGTTGGCCGAGCAGGATGTGAGTCTGTCGGAGTCGAGACAACAGCTGGTGGTGGTTGAAAGTCAGCTGGACACAGCCCGACATGACTCTGAGCAGCTACGTCTCAGTCTGGACAGCTGCCAGATCAAACACAGTCAGTGTCTCACACAGATAGACCATCTGGAGACCTCTCTCAAGAGTCTGCAGGACAAGCTTCAGGACAGCCGGGCCAGGGTAAGAGGATTTGGCACTGATAGGGTTAACGTATTGAAATATATTCAGATATAGTCTAAGAGATAAAGAGGTCGAAACAGATTGAGAACAATAAAGGGGAAAGATATATAATATATATAAATATTCAAAGACAAAAAATGACAAATAGCCAACATTACACATACATGTTTTATTGATTTCTTCAGGGAGTCTTCAGTCTTCAGACTCCCTGAAGATATCAATGACTGATATCCAATGTATTGTAGAAGATTGTTTCAGTTTTGTTTTTTTCATGATTGTAGCTCATGGCAGATTAATGTTATCCAATCAATAAAATCAATTACTCCTTTACAGGAACTGGAGAAGGAACGAGCAAATGAGCGACTCAAGTCTGATCTTGATAACCTCGATAAGATGTATTCAGAGTCTAAGCGAGAGGTCAGCAAGTGCGAAGAGGTCATCGAGCAATTGACCCAGGAGCTAAACGCAACACAGGAGGATCTATCTGTATCACACAATCGCGTCCGTGAGACTGAGGAGAATGTCCGCAACCTTCGTGAACAGCTTCAAGATACCCAGCATCAGGTCTGTTGAATGTTTATAAACTCATTAAAATTCATTTTCGTAAACATATTGTCTGTTAGGTAGCAGAACTTTTCATACTTGTAAATTTTTGCATACTTTGGAAAGATAAAAGTCTCCTTTAATTCTTTTGAAATTGTTATTGGTAGACATAAAATCTCATTGAATCCCCCTGAAGTTGTTTTAGGTGGGCTGCACGTGAACTCTTATGTAGTGCGTAAAATATCCTAATTCTCATTCTATTCAATTCTGTTCTTTTAGAGTATGAGACCCTCAGTTCAAGAGAGGATAGTTAAGATTCATGTATCTAAGTTTGTATTGCTTGTACTGAATTGGAAAGTGTTTTGCCAAGGGTCATCCCTTTATCTAAGTCGGTAGAGTGTCAGACCCTCATTAGATACTCAAGGCTCTAAATTCAAATTGTAATAACCTTGCACTGGTTACACGTGAAGTTTGAAAAGTATTTTTTCATTTTTAATGAATTGAGATTAATAATTTCAAACCTCATGTTTTGACAGTCGATGCAGAGAGAGGAGAGAGCGAGGAACCTGGAGTCGGAGTTGATGAACTACCAGACGGAACATAGCCATACAGACATCGAGGTACAAACAAACTTTGTTTTCTTTCATATCTCACTTGACTCAGAGTTTTCTTGAAGAAAGATACTAAAGGATTTTTAAGGACTCAATTCACATAACAAAAGTGTGATTTATTTATTTTTATTTTTATCTTTTTGTGAAAATTTTTTGTAAGTACTATTTTTAATTATCCCGAATCATTTTCATTATGAATATAAAAAAACTTTATTCTGCAGTTTGGAGAGAAAGAGGAGCGCATCTCCCAGCTGGAATACGACCTGCAGGATGCACGCAACACACTCGACACCAGGGGGCGCCACATCTCCGACCTGCAGGCCGAGTTAACTGACCTTCACTCAGAACTCTCACTCATCAGAGAGCAGAAAAGCAGTGCAGAGAGCGAGGTGAGATACCTATTATTATCTATTAGGGCAATGATATTGAGGTAGATAATTATCATGCAATGGCATCTCCAAGAATATTGAAAGAGAGGGAGGGGATGGTGTCAGTTATAATCTAAGAGAAAGCATGGCAAGGGCGTGTCCTCTTACATGTAATTTATATAAGGCATATTTCAAATGGATAAGTTCAAAAGGAAGGTTTGAAACCATCGTCTTTCAACCCCCTGGGTCCAACATGGATCATGTGATGCTCTAAGGCAACCAACTGAAGCAAGTGAGAGACACAAACATTATAGATGGATATATCATCTATAACATCTCCCCACGCATGGCCTATTCCTACGCCAGCCCTAATGACTTGCTAAGAATAACCTTGCCAAATTTCGCATACTTTTCCAGGGTTTGGGAAAGACACCTTTGACAATGGGCCATTTTCAGGTCTTTGAGTCACTAACAGATTCTTTTTCAGAAGGGATCCTCCTTGGGGTACTTACTGCATAAAAATCTGTATTTTTTGCTATATGACAGGTTGTGACTATTTTTTAAAATAAAAAATATACAAAAAACCACTAAAACGTGTTTTTGTACATTTCACCACCCTAACAGGGCCCCCTACCCTGGCGATAACCGTTCCGCCAGGGCCGGTAACTCTATTAGCAAACCACTTATCAATCTGTCATCACACAGTGAAGACGTGCTTTCGAGCTGAAGATTTTGCTAAGTTTTGAACTGAGTTCCACTTTAAGAAAACTGACATGGACAAAGAGACTGTATGTGTGGTAACTTTTATTCTATCTAGAATAGAATAGGTTCGCATTTTCGCATTCTCGCGTTGTGACTTAGGGATTTTTCAAACCTGTCGTGGCCACGTGCTCGCGGTATGGGTTGGAAAATGGACAAACATGACGAATTCTCGAAAGATTTTTTCCCGACTAGAGGGAAATGCTCAATCTTTGGTATGGAATTCGTATGTTGTTTGGCACTTGATGTTATTTTTTGTTAAATACATCTTATTACGTTGGGACGATCGTTTGTGCCTGGTTTTTTAACTTGGCCAAAACTTTCGTTTTCTGACGGGCAAGCCAGTGTTTTTTCATGCTCTTTTTATTGCAGGAATGTTGTTGGGCTTGCTTGATTAAGATGCCTTAGCATTTTATTACTATAAAATCTCGCGGCTTCTTATATTAGTGTAGGCGCATCACATATGTATACACATAGGTACATATTAGTCTACTTACGGTTAAAACACCTTGTATGATTCTTGCAGTCATTCAAGCGGTGCTTTAACTGCGGGGGGAATATTCCCCAGGCGGACGCACACGAACTTTGCCTGACTTGCCTGGTGGAGGACGGCCATGATGACTCGGAGTGTAGCACCTGTTCGGGGTTCTCCTCTAGGACCAGACGTCGCCGTTCCCTAGATGCCGCCTTCTTGAGAAGGGTCTTGGAGTCAGGCGGCAATATTCGTGCTTGCACCCCTCCCTCTAAACAAAAGGTTAAAGGTAAGGCTAGGGACAAGACACCGGTGTCTCCCCGGGTTCCGTCGGACTCCTCTGGAGTGTCTGACTCGGACTCGGGGGCCCGGTTGTCTTCAGCTAGGGTCCACACATTGACACCTTCCCTTGACAATATTAACTCCATAATTAAGGGGCAAATGAAGGGTCTGATGGGGGAGTTGATGTCGGAGCTCCGCAAGGAGCTTCGTGAATCGACGACCCGGTCAGGCCCCGATGCCCAGTCGACTGGCACACTAGGTACCATTGTCGACGCCGGCACTGACAATGACCCGGGCCTTGTCCAGGGTTTACGTCAGGCGGCCGGTGCTCCTAGGCCGGGTCCCTACCAGGCCGCTAAGAGCAATACTACACGGATCCCCCCGACCGCTTCCGGCTTGCCCGGTACGTCGGCTGGGACCGGTACCCCAGAGAGATTAGGTCCCGGCGCTTCGGTGTCGGGGCCCGCACCTGGGCTCCGTGGTCCGCTTCCTTCTCTGGAACGAAGTAGGGAAGGCGGGGAGGTGTTCCGCATTCCTCTTCTTCCTTCGTCTGCCGTTCCGATCGCTCCCGCTGACGCCTTGTCCTCCACGGAGGGCTCCGAGGTGTCGGGGGAGAGGTCGGAGGGGGAGATGGAGGTCGAGGGGGATGGGAATGACGACCCGTCTGACCTACCGTTTTCCACGGCGCTGAGGGAGGTCCGCGAGAAATTCGCAGAGGCCTTTCCTCAGGTCGTCGTTCCTGAGAAGGAGGCAGACGAATCGGGGTTTCGGCTACCGGGGGGAGCTTTCGCTCAGCGGAAGGCCCCCCAGGTGCGTCTCCGCATTCTGGATTCGGTGGCGGCTGATTTCATTTCCCCTCTCCTTTCGGGTACCCGTTCGCGCTTCGACTTGCCGGGGCTTCATAAGAGGTATCCGTTGGGGGAGGCGGGTTTGTTTGATGTGCCGTCGCCAGACCCTGATGTGTTGGCCTCCGTCAACCCGGACTCCTTGGGGGCCCGGGGCAGGCGCGTGCCTCCCTTCAAGGCTAACGAGTCGCTGCTTAGGCAGCTGTTCCGCTCTTTTGAGGAGAGCTACAGGAACGGCTGTCAGCAGTTGCGCGTGGCTGTCCATGGGGCTTACCTGGGGTCTCTCCAGGCTAAGTCTCTTGGGGAAGTGAAGGAGCGTAGCGTTCCAGCTATGCTCCATAGGCAATTGGCGGAGGTAGGTAGTCATCTGTCTGGCGACGCTATTAGGAGCGCGGCCAGCCAGGTGATGTGTGCAGTGATGGGGCTGCGCAGACTGTGGTTGCACCATTCGGAGCTGCCGCAGTCAACACAGAATGTACTGCTCGCACTCCCTTACGAACTCGGTTCCACCTTGTTCCCGGGGGCTGCGACGGTCATTAAGGACACCGCTGACCAGCTGGCACGGGTCAAGGGCGTCAAAGGCGGCCTTGGCAACGCTGGGAAGCGAAAGTCCTCCCCTCTGGCTGACCTCCACACTGGACCGCCTGCCAAGACCTTTGCCAAGTGGCAGCTGCCGCTTGGCGGAGGTGGTGGGGGTCAGTACCAGGGGAAGGGGAAAGGCAAGAAGGGCAAGGCCAAGGGCAAGCTGCAGGCCAAGGGCCAGCAGCAGCCTTTTCGGGGGAGCAGGGGCCCCAACCAGGGCACCTAATCCCCCATGTTCCTATCTTGCTGACGTCTCGACAGGGGGCCGGAGTGCCGCCAGAGTCGAGCGTCTCTTGCCTTCTCCCGCAGGTACCAGTAGGAGGCAGGCTGTCCCGGTTCCTCTCGGAATGGGAAGAGGCCACGTCCAACCCCTGGGTCCTGTCCACGCTCAGGGACGGACATTTGCCTCGCTGGAAGATTGGGCCACCTTCTTTTACCGGAGTGAGGCGCACCCCGGTGCCATCCTCCCCGGAGAAGGCGGAAGTTCTTCGCGCCGAAGTCGTAGCTCTGCTCGACAAAGCGGCCGTAGAGATTGTTCCGGAGGGCCAGGAAAAAAGCGGGTTTTACTCGACATACTTCCTGGTAACCAAGAAGGACGGAGGCTTCCGGCCCATACTGAACTTGAAAGGTCTCAACAAGATGTTGGAGATACCGTCGTTCAAGATGGAAACTCTGAGATCTGTGATATCATCGGTAGAAGTGGGGGATTGGCTCTCGTCTATCGACCTCAAAGATGCCTATCTCCACGTACCCATGCACCCCCAGTTCAGGCAATACCTCAGGTTTGCTTTCGACGGGGTTTGTTACCAGTTTCGTGTGCTCCCCTTCGGCATCGCTACGGCGCCAAGGGTGTTCACCAAACTGATGCTGATTCCGGCACAGGTGGCCAGGTCGCAGGGCAGGGTCTGTCACCCGTACCTGGACGACTGGTTGATCAGGGCCTTGAGTTGCCAGGAGAATCAGGAAGCCACACAAGCCATTCGCAGGATTCTGGAAAGGCTGGGGTGGATAATCAACCTCAGGAAATCGGACCTCACAGCAGTGCAGGACCTGGTTTTCTTGGGGGCCAGGTTCAACACGGGAGCAGGGGTGGTTTCCCTGGCTCCAAACCGTGTGGCCAAAGTCTGCCAGACCACGACGTTTTTTCTCCAAACCCCGACGCACCCGGCACGTATGTGGCTAAGGCTGCTGGGGCACATGGCAGCTACAGTCGATGTGGTCTGGAGGGCTCGGTTGAGGATGCGACCGATACAGCAGGCTCTAGCGGGGCTGTGGTCGCATGCCGAGAGTCTAGAGAAGCCGGTGACTATTCCAGAGTGGCTTCCCACTCATCTGGAATGGTGGCAGTCCGAGGACAACTTGGCCAGGGGTCTTCCCTTGGAAAAGCCTCGTGTGACAGCCACGGTGCAAACAGACGCTTCTCTCTCAGGCTGGGGGGGAGTCCTGGGAGATCACTCAGCCTCGGGCCTGTGGTCTCTGGACGAATCCCAATGGCACATAAATGTGTTGGAACTGAGGGCGGTCAGGAATGTCTTCAGCCGGTTCCTGCCGTACCTTCGGGGTCAGGTGGTCCGCCTAGAGATGGACAACCAGACCGCCATGTCATACATCCTGAAGCAGGGAGGAACAGTGTCGCCTACTCTCCTAGAGGAGGCGTGGCAGTTCCTACTCTGGTGCGACCGGTGCAGCATTCAGGTGATACCGGTGTATCTCCCGGGCGTGGACAATATCCGAGCCGATGCATTGTCACGTCGCATGCTGGCTCCACACGAGTGGATGCTCCACCGGGGGATATTCGACACTATCTCCCAGTTGTACGGGTCGTTCCAGGTGGATCTGTTTGCGTCGTCAGTGAACAAACAGACGCCTGTGTATTGCTCCAGGATCCCAGATCTAGCAGCTCTGGCTCACGATGCCTTCGCGATAGACTGGGGGGGAAGGGTGCTGTGGGCTTTCCCACCGATACCTTTGATACCCAGGGTTCTGTCGCAGGTAGCCAGCCAACAGCCTGTCCTATTGGTGCTCATGGCACCTCTGTGGACAGCGCAGAGTTGGTTTCCGTTACTGCTCAGATTTCTCGTTCGACCTCCTGTACTATTGTCGGGGAGGCCGGACCTTCTCATGCAGGAGGGAGCGCCACACCCGAATCCCAGAATTCAGTGGGTGGTTTGGCCTCTGTCAGGAGTCGCCTCCAGGAGAGCGGTATTCCTGCACGAGTTGCAGACACAATACTGGCTTCGCGGAGGGATTCCACGAACACTCAGTACGAGGATAGATGGGCCTGTTATGCGCGCTGGTGTGGAAATAGGGGGTTACTCGATCCCTTTTCTGCGGGTCTAGTACCAGTCCTTGAGTTCCTTCAGTCCCGATTGGATGACGGCTTGGCCGCATCTACGGTGAGGGGTTACTCTACGGCCGTTTCGGCTTTCCACGTGCCTGTGGATGGCGCCCTGCTGGGTAGTCATCCATTGGTTCAGCGTTTCTTAGCAGGTGTGGACAGGATCCGTCCGCCTTTGCGGAGGATCAGCCCTTCATGGGAACTTAAGTTCGTTCTAGACTGGTTGTCAGGCCCGACGTTTCGGGACCTGAAGACCTTGTCGATGCAACTTTTGACATGGAAGACGGCTTTTTTGGTGGCGGTCACGTCTGGCAGGCGGGTAGGCGATATCCATGCGATGTCGGCCGATCCCGAGCTGACTGTCTTTCATACGGACAGAGTCAGCATCAGACTGCCGGACTCATACCGACCAAAAGTCGATCATTCTTTTCATGTCTCAGCTCCGATCGAGCTGCCTGCATTGACGCAGGCGGCGACGTCAGGGGCGAGGTCGACGCAACCCCACATCCTTGATGTGCGTCGCACCCTCAAAATGTACGTCAAGCGTACTAAAGAGATCCGTAAGGATAAGCAATTGTTTTGCTGTTACGGCGGCAATAAGGCCGGCCTTCCAGCATCTAAGCAGACCATATCTCGATGGATAGTATCCGCAATATATTTGAGCTATGTTCATAAGGGGCTGCAGCCCCCAGAAGGTTTGAAAGCTCATTCGGTTAGGGCGGTAGCAACCTCTAAGGCTTATGCTGCGGCTCTGCCCATTGAAGAGATCTGCTCCGCCGCTATTTGGAGCCGGCCGAGCACGTTCATCAGACACTACCAACTAGACAAGCACTCTAGCGAGCGCGCTCGGTTTGGTCAGTCGGTTCTCTCCAGTGGACAGAGTCAGATACCCTCTAGCTGATTGAGCTTTTTGATCGAGGTGTCACTGATTTTATGTTAAAGTTAGCGGGAGCACACACTAACCCACTAACTCACTGTTTTATCGGACCCTAGCTGAAGTCAACCGGGGGGGTGACTTCTCTGTGTGGGATAACGATTACTTTTTGCCTAAGACCTTCCTATCTTCCTTTGCAAAAAAGGGGGGGGGGAGGGTAGTTTGGCTTACAACAAGGCGTTTTAGCCCTGACGTAAGTGCCCCAGGGGTGAGCGAGACGCCGGTCCTGTTGGTACGGCGAACAAGTCTCTGGTGAGTACATGATTTTAGAGCTTCTTTAGCTCTTAGTTAAGACAGAATTCCACTCCCAAGGACTCTTCTTTGGGAGTCTGTTTTATGCAGTAAGTACCCCAAGGAGGATCCCTTCTGAAAAAGAATCGAACAAACCTGTAGAGGTTTCAGATTCTTTGAAGAGGATCCTCCTTGGGGTACGGCCACCCACCTCCCCTTATTCTGTCTGGCTATGCTGGATTGATAAGTGGTTTGCTAATAGAGTTACCGGCCCTGGCGGAACGGTTATCGCCAGGGTAGGGGGCCCTGTTAGGGTGGTGAAATGTACAAAAACACGTTTTAGTGGTTTTTTGTATATTTTTTATTTTAAAAAATAGTCACAACCTGTCATATAGCAAAAAATACAGATTTTTATGCAGTAAGTACCCCAAGGAGGATCCTCTTCAAAGAATCTGAAACCTCTACAGGTTTGTTCGAATTTTGAATGGGCCATTCCCCTTAGAACAATGGTAAAATTTCTAATATGAATGGGCCATTTCTCATCCAATGTGCAAAATGGCCCATGGCCCCTGCCTTTCCCAATCCCTGCTTTTCTGTGAGTTTTGCCAAGGCTGTTGCCATAGTCCAATGAGAAATCATATGAGAATTGCAACTATTTGATGAGAAGATACTCATAACACGACTTTGTCTTGTTGCCAGCAAGGTTTAAACTAGCCATTGTTGGAGACTGGTGTAATTTATAACCGTGCGAGGAAGGTGCATCTATAATGACTTCATATGCTTGTGTTGTCTTGATTTGGATATGTGTTGTTAATTTTCTCAAAATGCTTAACAACAAGCAGGGAAATGATAATTGCAAAATTCTGATTATACAAGCCAAGTTGTCATGGTAGAACATCACCTTACTTTGAATTCCTTAAATATTGCCGTACCAGCACTGAGCACCATTTTACTCACTATGGTACTCACTGAGTATGCAGTTGGAGTCGAATATGTCAAATTTTATAAATGGTGTTTTTTTTATCGTGAAGTAGTGGTTGTTTCAGAAAATTAACATGTGAATGCTTATCAGTTCCTTAAGTGACCAAAATGTTACACTTGGTAACATTTTTCAGCTGTGTTGTGTTGTAATCATGTACTAATGACTTATGTGAATAAACAGAAATATGTCTACTTGGAATTAGTTTTCACAAAAAATACCCCAATCGATAATACTGTCATTTTAAGGGTAGAAGGGATGACTGAAGGCATAGCATAATCCAGGTTGCAGTTATAAGATGTGCTGCAGGGTCTATGACTAATTATAAGAGCATCAATTGATTTTTATTAAATCAGCAGTATTGTGCATTCAAATATGTGACACTGTTTGCATTATTGAATTTTGCAAAATCATTTTGATAGGTCGATTTATAGGATTACCAACAAAAAAAGCCAATGAAAAGATTGGCTGAAAATAAGTATCCCAAAAGGTTACTGAATTATTAGGTGAAGGGTGCAAAAGAATATTGAATTATTGTTGACAGAAAATTGCTTAAAAAGCATCTGAAATATTTCTTATTGCACTCTTATTTACGTTAAAGCTTTCTCTGGTAATCATTTGGAACCATTAGTTTTAATTATTGCCATACATGAACACGACAACTTAATATGTCAGATTAGCACATATAGGTTTTGGTTGCCCAAATTTACATCCAAGAAGTACACCTGTAGCACCCAGACTAATTGAAAAATGGTGAATCAGAGATAATAGATTATTCATATTTAAAAGAAACACAGTCGAACAAACTGTGCTTCACATTTTCAATGTCAGGAGATTGTAATCTGGAAATATTGCCCACTTGTTACAGAGGTACTCTCAGAAATAACTGAAATAACCCCTCTGGGGCGAGATTAATTCTATTGTTGAATGAATGAAATACATTTCACAGGGCTGCCTACTTGTACTCTTTTGGAGTATTTTGTACACTTGATAGTCTTAAAATATGATTGTACACCAATGTTGCAAATTGTACACCTATTCTAGAAAAAACAGGTCTTCATTTCATAGAAATATTTTTGAAGTATTCAAGTGCTATGTGTTTCAAAATCAATTTGAACTGTATATTCTTAATCAACTAAGTGAGAAAAAGATCATGATACGTTGGAACTTACAGTAAAAATACTAGCTTCATTGTTTTTGTACACATAAAAATTACTAAATACACCTAAGATACATTATGTCTACACATTCATCGAACAGAAGGTAGGCAGGTCTGATTTCAATCAGAGCCAACATGGAAAGTCAAAACATTCTTTTGAAATATACAATATCATAATTGTCAATATAAGCTGACTCAGCGCACAGAGTATGCAATTTAAGGAGAGTGAAATGAAAGTTGATATGTTCTCTTTACAAAAAGGCCCAACCAAACAACCAGGCTTTCTATATGGTGTTGACGTAACGACAAATGGGTTCACACCATTAAGGAATCTCAACTATACCAACACAAAGCAAAATAGAGTCATTAAGATCCCGAGACGAAAGAGCACTCCTTTTTGTGCAACTATCGACTATAAATGGTAGTGACACTGTACTTTGTGAATAAAAGGCATACAAGGTCTAACAGAGTCAACGCTGTATAGGTTCAGGTTTCTTTAGTGCCTCAATGGCAATTTTCAGTGGATATCTATGAATGTAGAAGATGAATAGAAGTGAAGACCGGTGGCTGAGTGGTTAAGCTTTCAAGGCAATCAGTTCAATGTCAGACTCTAGATGTTATAGATCTGAATTCTTCTTTTGACTTGGTGTAATTCAAAACATTATGGATCATGATATAAAAAGTACCAGTATCAAAATAAAAAGTGAAACAGCAAATGGTATTGATATGTTGGTACATTTTTTTCTGTTTTCTTGATCTATGATTTACTAGTACCCATTTGGTATCATATTTTTCACTTTAAAAGGTCAAGGTTTATATAGTTATTGCTAGGTTAAATGAGGAGACAAGTTTGCATACGAAAATTTATCACAGGAGTGATAGAAGAATGTTACAACAAAGACTTAATTCTATTGATATATTGATTGCCACTCTACAGTGGAAGACAGTATAGATAGTTTTATAACCCCCAGGGATTCTTTGACACTTGCATTGAAAGTTTAACGAGCAATTTTGAATAGGTCTAAAATGAGTTTCAGATGAAATTTTTTTTTCCAAATATTAAATACATTTATTTGTTTGAAAGAGGGGTAACTTTGTAAGGGCCTAAATATGGTCCTGTTTGTATTGGAATAGAAGTAAGCTATCTGTGAGGACATAGAGGATATTATATATGAGTGTCCAAGACATACTATGTTTATGACACAAGTGCTTGATATTAATAAATATTACTGATATTAAGGCACAGGTGTTGTAAACATAATATGTCATGGACGCAAATATGATATTCTGTTTATTACCAAAGTTGAGAAATCTAAGAAACTTCTCAAAATCAACATCCAAGCATAGGCATAGTCGCATTTAGAACACAACGTCATAGGCAAACTGTGACATCTAAGCATTGTTTTTGACGTGAAATCACAATGAAAAATATTTTGCCCTATAGGGCATCGTATGAAATTATGACCTCTGATATGATTGCCCTCATAGGTAATAAAAGTCAGAATTGAGAGCTTTTGATTTTAAGATGAAAGAGTTCTTGCTGACAATGTAGCTATTGACACTCTCTAAACTTCTATATCTATATGAGGATACCCTTATTGACAACAAAGGATTATCACATTTCAACAAGTAGCTCATAAGCTTTAAAGATTAAGATGTCTAGATAATGCGCCCATGCACTCCTATTGGCAGTATAAATTCAAGGGGGTAGGATTTATATCTTCGGGTGCTATCACATTATCTGAGCCTCCTTTGAAATCAATATCTCATTTTATTACATTTATGGTTAAACATAAGTAGTGACTTATTTTCCATATATGCACATGTGCAATATTACTAGCATTATCACTTGTTATCAAAAGTTGTCATTAAGATGCAGAAATAATCTTGTTATATATCCTTGCTTGTATGGTCAATTAATGCCAAATAATTTTCTGCAAAAACATCTTGCTCAGAAAGATAATATTGAAGTGACATAGCTAAAGGGTTAACAGCTTCAGTAATATTAAATCAAGTCAAAACAATGGCCCTTGACTCTTTCATGTTATCAGTAGGATTCTTCAGTCAACAAGAGCCATGCCATAAAATGATCACAAACAAACGTGGATCACCATCAGACAAAGCATCCACTCTACAAAAGAACACAACCATCTACCCTCACAATGGCCATTGACACTCATAACCACTATCACTCCAGCTCGCCAGTCATCAAATGCCTTGCTAGCATTGGCTATCGATTCTTTCACAGCATTGCACACATTGTTGACCTAGTTGGGAAGGAAGCCGGGTGGGTTTATTTATATCTGTTGACAGCTTGGTGTTTGTGAGTATGATCGGTGCAGATAAAGTCTTTATGGTGTCTCCACAAGGATATGTACATACCTCTATTCCCACTCACCTCTATACACATAGTAAGACTTGCCTCTGGACTATTGATCACAAAAACTTGTTGCTACTTGAAGTCACTGTCCTTCCTTAGCAGTTTGTTAAATTCTGTGTTGGTCAAGGTTGGGCGGCTTTTTTTACGGTCGGACATTAGTGACCGTATTTGATATTATAATTGACCATAAGGATATGAGTCCTTATTATGGATAATGATTTGTTGTTCTAAAGTGACCACATGGAATATGACTATGTTACGAAAGAAGTGGCTAAATATTTTGACCGGCGAAGCTTGACCACAGCCTGAATATAATGTACCACTTGATGTAAACTGTGCTGGATTGGTTCTAAAACAGGAGTTTGTGATAGATAGATTAATTTGAAATAACAACTGGTAGATAGTAAAAACCTGTTCAAACCATCTTTGACTGAAATCGGAAATATCCTTATTTTCCATGGAGAGTGGATACAATGATATATGGACTGAACTCACTGCAGATCTGATTGGATGTGATTTGGAATACATTCTTTGAGCTTGACCCATGTGGATAAAATGTGTAACTGCTGGACTTAAACACCATCTTAGTAACTGTCCTCTTCAATGAACTCTCTTGTGTGAATACCAGAGGGATGCCTGTGATGAGCACACAAGTCATTATTCTGCTAGAGTTGTCACAAAGAAGCTAGTGCCTGGATTATATTGATAAATTGACCAAAGATCTCCAGAATGACCTGACACCATTGAGTGGATCATCTCACAATATGGAGTTACACAAAGAAATGTACAAGGCAGAAGCCCTGATCAGGGTCAGTTGGAGTGAAGACACTAACACGCTTCCATTCATTTTGTAGAAATTGAAATCTTGAAGGGAAGGGGGCAGGGAACGCTGGAATGTATCAAATGTTTTATTTTAATGTTGTAAGCCACAGGCTTATTTTTGCAAAAATAACCACATCCTTGGTGTTCGAATTTATTAGCACTGACAAGTTTACATGTACTACCAAAGGTGAGGAGATTATTATGCCAAGTGTAAAACATAGCAGTCATTCATCTTTAGTTCTGGCTGTTCATTTTTCCATGCATATTGTTTAATGATATTTATTTTCTCTGGAAGTATGGCCTAAGACTTTGTAATTGAACTTGGTCCCCAACTCTGGATTAATACTTGAAATCATTTCCTTGAGGCGCCTTCAACAAACAAGATGGTATGTTTGTATTACATTGAAGATTCTGTGATTGTTGGTGAATTTACAAATTTATGTGATATGCATGTTATTGAAGAATTTTGTGGCATAGCGCACCCTGTGTTAATCATAACAGTTCCATGTTGAAATTAATAAATTCATATTTTCCCTCCAGATTACACGCCTTGAACAGAACATCCAGCAGTTGCAGATGAGTCTAGCGTCCGCCCATCAGCGTCACAAGACAGACACAGACCGTTATGAGGAAAGTCTGTCCTCCCTCAAGCACCAGCTCGCTGATGCACAGACCCGTGGAGAGTCACTGGAGCATGAGGTCAACCGTAAGGAGGAGCAGATCAAGCGGAACGAGGCCGAGATTCTCTCCTGTCGCGATGACATCAAGAATAAGGTCGATGAGGTATGATGAACTTTTGAGATCACTGTACACATGAATTATTTATTTTTCCTACGGCAGGAATTTGAGAATTACCTTTCAAAGATTTGATAGATGTACAATTATCTACTTTAGAATTGTTAATGCTAGTTGACTTGCACAAGTTTCAATTGAATACCTTGCTATCACAGTGTTTCACTTTGAACTGATTTATTATTGTAATATGTCTCAGATATCTAACCATCTCACTATCCAGTCCCACCTCACCTCATATCACATGTTCCCACCCAACCTCCTTTCACCTTATCTAACTCCACCTCACCCAACGCTTATCTCATCTCACCTCATCTCACCTAATCAGACTCCACCCCACCCCACCTAAACCTCAACACTTCCTACTTCACTCACCACCATCTCTAATGAGGTTTCCTCACTATTGTTTAATGTTTACTTGTCATGGTATATATATGTACCCCATTTCATATTCCCTACGTCCACCCTGATGAAGGAGTAAGCATATATTCGAAACGTTATGAATTTCACAATAAAGAAGTTATTATCAAAAAAAACTTGTCTTCCTTAATGTAAATCACTTCTTGATACCCTTCAAAGATTTCACTTGTTCTTACCCCTCCAAACCTAACCCCCACCCAACCTCATCTTATCTCATCTCACCTCACCCATTGTGACCTTTACTCACCATACCTCACCCATCTAGAGATACTATGTTTGGTCCAATATTGACAAGTATGTTTTTGCACCACAGATAGAGAAGCTGGAGAGAACTATCCATAGCTACAAGCTGGACCTGAATGATGTCAAGACTGCCAAGAGACATGCGGAGGGGACTGTGAGTGTTCTAATCATTTTATTCAGAGACTCTTGAACTATTGAGCGTTCGGCTTCAGATCAAGAGGTCCGTGGTTCGTATCCCGCCAATAGCTCGGCAACTTTGTCTGCTGTAGAGAACTGTTCCACACGCAGTCAGGTTTAGATGCAATGCTACACTGATTTTCAGCGTAGTACCACCCATTGTTCAGCCGATGCTCGCAGGTTTCACCACAATGCATAGCCACAATGGTGTTGCGGGCTTTCTCCCTGCAATAATACTAGCAGCCGCGATATAAGTGAAATAATCTTGAAAGCGGCATTAAAACCCCAACTCACTCACTCTTGAACTATTGAAAGAAAATGAGAAATTTTGATGTAAAGGGCCAGATGTTACTCTCAACTTCAAATAAAGTCCAAAAAGGGTCGTATTGGTGTAACCAAAATTACCTCATTTCATCTCATACTTCAAAGGCTTTGAAGACATTATCAAAGGGGAATGTCGTTCAATCTTTTTGAATACTCATACAGATACTGTTTTCAAGTGAATATGACATGAAAAAAAATTTATGATAAGAGCAGGGATTGGGAAAGACACCTTTGATAATGGGCCATTTTAGGGCTTTCAGTCTTTTTCAGGAATTTGGAGCAATAGTAAAATTTCTAATTTGAATGTGGCATTTTTTTCATCCAATGTGCTAAATGGCCCATTACCCCTGCCTCTCCCAGTCCCTGTAAGAGTTTATACTCAAATTATTCCTGACTCTCTGTATTGTCCAGATTGAGGAGCTGCAGGGAGAGGTGGACCGCCTGAAGAATGATCTGTCCGAGGCTCGCTCACAGTACCGCGACTGCGCTCAGGAGGTGAGTCCTTTATCTTGCTGACTAGTGTCTTTACTTAGTTATCAAAACAATGTATGATTTTAATTTGAAATTTTTAAGATTTGAATATTTCTACAATGTGCATATTTTTTATCAGTTATAATTTGTTGAACAGTGTTGATTTTGGTGTTCAGTGATGTTTACCTTTCTATCAGCTCTTGATCGTGTTTCTGTAGTACCAGAATCAGAATTGGACATTTGTGTTATTTGATTATGCAAATTTGAAGCACAGTCACATTTTATCATATCAAATTCTCACAGTTCTTAAGCACTCGAAGACTGAGGCTAATGCATTTGAGAATGAATTCAAACTGTGGCAATATCTTGCTCAGGCCTACCAAAGAAAGAATCGAACCAGAACGGAAAGCAGCTAAACGACCACATTTACAGACGAAATCGCATCACAATGTAGCATCAAATTCAAGCATTATTCAAGCGACGATCAGCATGTTAAACATGCGATAACACAAAATGAAATAGTTGATACCATACCATACATTAACATTGTTCTACTATTATCTTAGCGCTGAGAGAGCTTTGAAAATCTGGGGAATAAAGATGTCTTTTTAAAAGATATTGTAATTCTTTGCACAGGGAGCAAGTACAGATCTCGTAAGGTTGAAATGGTACATTCATTTGAAGGGGCTAGTGACAGTATCCTAACAGTTGTATTTTATTCTTCAAACTCTGATGAATGCTCGGTTGATACCCTAACATGTTCATCCCAACAGCTTGCACACCATGAGGAGAAGCTGATGCTGATGGAGCAGAGTCTACAGACCACTCAGGACCAGCTCAGCCAGAGGGTCACAGAGGTCGTCAGACACGAGCAGATCAACAGGAAGTTGCAAGTCGAGCTCAAGACTCTTCGTGAACGTTGTGCCAGCTATGAGGAGGAGATAGCTGAACAAAAACAGGTCAGTGGGTTGGAAATGAGGTTATTATCAGCAGTTGATGTTTTACCAACTGATGAAAAGAAATCTTTGAGCTGTTTACATTTTAATCTCTAGTAAGACTTTGCAAATAGACTCAACAATATTTTCACCAGACAGTGTTCTATTAAGATTGGTACGTGATCACCATAATTTGGTATAAGATATGTTTTATGGTGAATGCAGGAAAGAAATCTTTAACCCTTCACACTTTAATCAAAGACTTTGCCATTAGACCACATAACTTGAAGGACTTTTTAATATATCCTATATTCTACTTCAGATGGATGTTATTCTACATGCACTTTACACTTGTACCATGTGTGCTGAAAGCAATCACCCAATTGCATTCACACTTGTCTACAACATGCATATCTAAATAATGATGTATAACCCTATGTATGTACAGGTGATAGAGAAGCTGCGCAAGGACCTGATGCTGTCTAAGGAGGAGCACCACACGTCTGTACAGGAGGGACTGGCCTACAAGCAGCAGGCTCACAAGGTGGAGGTGGAGCTCGAGGGCTCCCGGGAACAGGAGAAGATGCTCTCTGACCAGGTGGGGAAACTTCTGTCTTTTCTGGAAATAGGAAAACTATGACTAACTGATGGCTTTCAACTTGTACCCTGTCTTGCAATTATTTGCTGTTTCTGTATAATTGTGACACTTGAATTGAAACTTTTTGGTTTGGGTACTTTTCATGATATCATGATGAAGGATATTACCTTTTGTGACCAGTAGGGAGCAAAATAAAATATATGATAAATTGGCCGCACCTTTTTTATTGTTAAATCTTGAGTAAGATATTTCATCCAAAGTTTCCTGTTTCTACCACCAGGTGGAGCAACAAGATGTGATCCTGACACAGCTGCAGACAGAGTTGAGAGCTGAGCGAGACCGACACCAGGATACAGGGAGACAACTCTCCCAGAGCAGAAAGATGGCTGCTGAACTGCAGGAAGACATTGACCAGTATCAGAAACAGGCCCGCGATCTTGCTCAGAAGGTCAGAGTTCAGATGATTGTTATGCATTCCTACATAAAGACCTAAAATACTATCTAAAACTCACTATTAGTTCCATCAGAAACCCCTCTTTCACAACTACATCAACAACCATATTCAAAGACCTTTATTCTCATCCACACCCATTTACCCACAACCTCATCAATACCAAAGCCTCTTTAGTGTTACAGGCACCACTTCTTAAAAGAAACCCTTGCTTGTTCCTTGGCTAAATCTGAAAGAGTTGTATGAAAGTGATCCCTAGATGAAAGTTAGAAGACTCAAGAAGGAAAAAGACTTGTACGTCAACCTATTTACTGTTTCCCACAGATTCAGGAGAAGGATGAGCTGAACCTGCGACTGCGGGCGGAGGGAGACGACCTTCAACAGAAGCTGCGGTGTCTGAAGGAGGACCTGGCCGAGAGAGAAGGTCAACTCAAGGTGGCCAATATGAACTTGCAGACTGCACAGAAACAGAGCGTGCACCACTCACATGAGGTATGTGTATTCACATCAGGTATTAGAATTTAATGATTGATGATTACTATAGTTGTTTAGTTTCTTTCAGTGGGCTTTCTATCAAATGAGTTCCTCCATGTTAAATTTGATTAACTTCACACCAGGTGAACAAGTATGAGGAGACACTAGCACAGCTGCAGTCAGACCTGGAGAGGACACAGGAGCAGTACAGACGGGCACACGCTGAGGTAAGTGTAATCATCTGGAGAAGTTTCTTGATGTGGTTTTTGGGGGTTCGTTATCTTTTAAATTCTCCTTGTCTGTGTAAGAGACCTCAATATCAAGTACCTTCAACAACATATCAAACTCCTCTCCCTTTTAGCACCAATGTCTTGAATTGAAGATGTAGATGATCACTTCCTCTCAAATTTTTCAATAAATAATAAAAGATATATAATCCTAACCTTCATCTCCCTGGTGCAGTTAACGACTAAACATTCTAAACATCATGTAATCTCATTAGAATCAGTGACCGTTGTACTAGCTTCTTCTCTGATTGGCTGGTGTGAAAAGTCACTTGACATGACCACTATAGAGTTGTACTGAAATAGGAAATTCAGTGAGGTATTTTTGTTTGAATCAATGTGTACTGGACATAATAATTTAAGAGTATTGTAATTTTTATGATAGATGTTTCATCAGGTGTCAATAATAAATATGTCATTATTCATTATTTCATAATTTTCAATCATTGTAACTTTTTTTGTCAGTATAATTTTGATGATATGAGAAAATAATATGTACCAACGTTGTCAACGGTCAAGCTTAAACCTAATGCTCATCATCATCTGCCCTTCCAGCTGCTGGACAACGAGCAGCGGGTGCATGACCTGAAGGTGCAGCTGACGACGGTGCAGGGCAACCACAAGGAGTCCATGGAGCAGCTCGGGGAGAAGTCTCGTCTCCTCGCCGCACACAAGACAGAGCTCGCCAGGCTCCAGCAGCAAAACCAGTCTATGACAGAGGAGGTATGTAGAGTAGACAAGTTGTGATTTTAACCCTCAAGTTGCTTAAGGTTATTTTGACATATTTAGCCCCCATTATCCTGTAATTGGAACTGATGACTTACTTTTCAAACATAGCAGGAAACATGTATTCGTAAATGATAAACAAAAACAGTCAATGAAAGAGTAGGTACTTACAGGAGAGAGGTAATTTTTTGGATAACAGCTTCCTCAATTAGCTTTCTTATTTGTCAGGTAGAAAACTGAATGATAAGTAAATACTCTTGTGCATTTTCAGAATTAGAGGAACTGTTATCCAGAAAATCTTGTTTTTGTTATATATGCAACATCTAGTTTCTCATCAAAGACATGGGTGTTGGAATATTTATACAATGATATTTCAGATCACCTTCTACGAGGACAGGATGCGGAAGCTGCAACAGGAACTGAGGAAGATGCAGGAACTCAACAAGGCGACAGAGGACGAGGTAACTATTGCCCATCAACTAAAAGTTTATGCAATTATTTCAATTTAGACAGTAATCTCTAGTACATCCAATCACAAAGTATGCCCCAGTAGTGAATAGAAGGTGAGGCGCCAAACTTTGAAGGACTATAATTCTGTCCACAGCTGCAGCACTTTGAGGAGCGGTATACGAGCCTACAGACAGACCTGTACTCAAGTCAGGAGAAGCAGAAGCAGAGTCTGCAGGAACTCTCCGCCAAGGAGGAGGAAACGGTGGTCATCAAGGTGGAGCTCGCCGGGCTGCACGAGAAATACAAGTCATCTGTTGATGAGGTCAGTGTTAAACAAAACGTAGATTTTGAATCAGTCACAACTCTCAATGAAGTTTAAAATGCTTCACATCTCCAAATATTGGATCAGTATCATTTTTCTCTTGCCTATAGTCAGCGAAACTGCAGAATGAGGTACAGCTGATGAAACAGAACTACCGAAGCGCGAACGAAGAGATCCAGGGTCTACGTGTCGCACTTGAGGAGTCTAGGTCTAATGGAGACAGGCTTCATCGGGAGAGCGAGCTTGTCGTCCAGAACGTCAACACATGGGTACAGGAACAGAAGTAAGTTGAAGTGTTTTCCCTGTCTGTTCAAGACTGCCACATCGGCTCCAATAAATGCCAGTTTCTAAATTTTCAAAGCTTTTCAGCAAGGATAGTGAGGCTAAGTTTTCAACATCCTTTGCACTTCATCACACAGTTTTCATCTGATAAAATGTACTGAAATTACCCACTCGGATCATAAAACGATTTGTGACTGAGGACGAGTTGTCTTTTATTTACCAATTTCTTAATGCCGCTAATGGCAGTAATATTGCCCAAGCGGCAACAACAACTCACTCACTCACCAATTTCTTTGTACTAAAAGAGCACAAGAAGGAATTGTTTTTAGCCGCCTTTGGCTATCACCCTTTAGTTGATATTATCTAGAGACTGGTCTGTATTAGAGCCAATGGGTTCTTTTGTTTCCCTGTGGCAAGGTTGTGTTCTTTGTCAATGCTTGTTTGATATTAATGTAGATTTGTGCGTTTGTTGCCAAAGTTGTTTTTTTTATAAGATATTCCATATGCATAATTGGCATGAACATGTTTACAAGCCTAGTTATACAGTGATTACACTTAATACACTATTTTGTTAATCAACAATGCAGACTGATTGACTTTTTCATATGTGATTTTTGTTTTTGGAAATGGAAAAGCATTTTGTATTGCATTATGAAATTATTGCCTTGTTTATGTTGTGTTTGTTTATTTTTGTACCCTATTTTAACTTGTGAATTGTTTTTTGATATGCAAATAAGTGTCACACTTTCTAATTTGTCAATGATTAACCAACCTGTGTCCTATGAATTTACAAAATGAATGTTTAATTTTGTATTGCAAGAGCCAATTTATTTTTGCATTTTTTGTTAAAATAACTTTCATATGCCACACTTATAATGAACTTTGTTAAAAACTTTTTTTCAAATTCTCGGGATTACATTTAACAAGTATATGAGTGATGATGTTTTGGCTAGATTGCTTCTTTCTCGAACTGATTGGTTAGTGGAGAAAAGTGACGCTTACCTGCATACATGTTCAAATGTTGTTTCTTTTTGTTTGTTTGTTTGCTAACAACACGGTTGTTTTACAGAACTGCCAATGAGAAACTGGGCAACAAGATTAGGTAAAATTTGGCTTTCTGTCTTAACTCCTATTGCTCTGTCTGCTTGCCTTGCTCTGTCAACTTTTGTCATTCATTGCACCAAAACTCTTTTTTCTTTAAATCTGAGGGGAGGGATAATGCAGTGGTTGGCACATTTGTCTTCGGATCAAGAGTTTTCTATTTCGAATCCCGCCAAGGGCTCGGCAACTTTATCTGCAGTAGAGGAATGTTCTACATGCAGTAAGGTTTGAATTCAATGCTGCACTTAATTTCAGCGCCCAGTATCACCCATGGTTTGCTTGTTCCAGCCAATGCTCACAAGTTTCACCATAATACAAAGCCAAAATGTTGTTGCGGGTTTCTCCCTGCAATAATACCAGCTGCCGTGATATAAGTGAAACAATCTTGAAAGCGGCGTTAAACTTCAAATCACTTACCTCACTTCACCTCTTTAATTCTTATTCTTACTCTAGAGCACTTAATTATATTTTTCTTTTTTTGAATGCATATATGCAGTTAATCTTTTTTCATGCATTTGTTGCATATTTAGTTGTTTTATTGTTTCAATTATTTCATAAACAGCCTCATTTCATACGTATACCTCAAAATATAAAGATATATGCTCAAACTTAGATATTTATTACATGCATGATGATATAAGCTTAGGTACCTTATAACTGTCAACTTCGAAAGTTAATCTGGGTGTTTGTAAACAAGTAATATTCATAAGCCCTAATTTCATATTTCTTATTTGATGATCTGTTTGAATGGAGATTGAGCTGACAGATGAATGAACATTGTCTGAAACAGATAGATTGTTTAGACAGAAGGATAGATAGCCATATATGATACAGAGGAATTTCTAATATTGTTAAGCATGTATTAAGTTGCTTCTGGCGATGATTATAGACCCCCAAAAAAATAGATAATTTGAGTTCAAGGTTATGAGGTTTTATTTGATACAGTTAATAATAATTATTCTGGCGATTATTTTAGACCCCAAAAAATTAGATAAATTGAGTTCAAGTTTATAAGGTTTTATTTGATACAGTTAATAAAAAAAAAATGGAAACTTAATTACAAATGTCTCCTTTATCATTGACAGAGAACAGAGTAAAGCTATTATGAACCTGACTGCGGAAAAAGAGTAAGTACTGTTCTGTAATTGATACATTTTTATATATTGTAAAATTAATGATTAAATATTCAAGGCTACAATCATTTGTCTTAATATTTTATTTGTCATTTGTAAAATGTGGCATTGATTTTATGACTTCATTCAGCAAAGGTTAAGTTGATCTGTCATTTGAAAATGTGTCGAACATTAATAACTTTCTGCTTAAAAATAATATTTGAGATCTATTTAGAGGGATGACATTCTCACCCCATCCGGATACATTCACAACTAAAAGATATGTAAGATTATGATGAGCTATTATTAGATCAGATGGATATTGGTTGATGGAGAAGGTGGGTAGACAGTGTTGGTATAGAAAGACTTTAGTTTAGGCATTTTGGTTTAAAGTAATACGTGAATTTGAAATTTTGGAATTTGGAAAACAAATTAGGTAAGGGGAATTGGGTTCATATGTTATGTCCAGTGAGAGGGATGTTACATTGTTGTAGTCTGGATGACACTATCTGCGATAGTAGGAGTTCTTGTACCTTTTGTACCCACAGAGTTGGTCAATCCGCTATACTAACTGTATCAGCACCTAACAACTCAATTGCATGTATTTCTAATTGAGAGGGATATTGTTTAGAGGGAGTATTGCTCAAAGTGATATCAGTTTTGATACAGAGATGTTTGGTTTAGATGGAGATAGTATTAGGGTATGTTGGTTGAAATGGAGTAATGGATATAGGCGAGTTAAGTCTATACGGCTGCATTGTACTTATACTTCCCTCTGCTATGTTACAGACAGCTGCTGGAGCAGGTGCAGAAGTACCAGAAGCAGAACAACAAGATCCGCATAGAACTGGAGGAGAAGCGTGCAGAGACAGACAAGTTCAAGGTCAGTATGTCATCTGTCACATTCCTGGAATTGCTTGTGATGACTGTTTACCACTGAAATACCTTATTGTTAAATATTCAGGCCATAGCTATGTATGTAGAAAGGACAAATGCTACATTGACCCTTTTCTTCTTAAGAGGCGAAAATCACACCAGTCTCATTCCTTGCATTATTTAAGCCTTTCTGTATTTTGTGATATTCTGTGCCAGGTCTTTAGCCTACTGCAAATGAACTTCATAGTCTTATCATAAATCTCATTTGCTCAGGTTACTGCCAGTTGCCAAAAAAAGAGCCCCAGGCTTACTTTCACAAAGCAACCTTTACTAAGGTTATCCTTAACTCCCATTCTTTAACATTGCACTAAGGTTACCTTAGATACTTACGATCACCTCTGGGATTTGTGAAAGGAGACCCTGCTCTCAAACCAAGAATATTTTTGTGATGCAGCAAGGCTGCAGTTAGCAGTAATGGAAATTGACACAAGGAAATGCCGTGGAGGGGGAGTTTTCCCTTTTCCTTGAGAGCTAATGAGTGATTGATCTAATCATAATCACATATGCAATCTCTCCGCGTGTTGACAGGCTCTACAGAACCACTCCACCAACCAACAGGTGCTGCTGAATCAACTCAAGTCCAGGCTAGAGGAACATGAGTGAGTATCCAAACTGGGGTCCCTGTCAAACTCTCACAATCTCGCTTCTAGTTTAGCAAAGAACTTTCCCCAGAAAATAACAAAATTAAGAATTATTATGTATGATTGATATTTTAGAGTATGTCAATCATTATGTAGTTTTTGGAAATATCAAACTTTATCACATACCCCAACTTTTTCTTAATAAATAATCAACGACATTTTCCTATTTCAGAGTTGAACAAGACCATGAACTGAAGCACAAGATAGCCACAATAGAAGATCTCCACACAAGACTCAAGTCCAACATAGAGAACATTCAACAGCTGAACCAACAGGTAATTTCCATATACAAATTTTCTTCTTCTATGTCCATAAAATTGATTAAAATATTATCTGATTAACTATACCACCTTTCACCCAGGAATCTAAGAAAAACATGTCATCTTGCCATCCAGCTTTCTTTTTATGTTCAATAGCAACCTTGAGTAACGCAAGAAAGTTTGACTACATTCTACTGCCTCGTAACTGCCAACATCCAAAAAATCTGAATGTTCAAAGTATTAGATGTGAAGTGTTAAATGTCCATACATATTTTTGATTTGAACTATTCTGTCCTCAGTTGAGTGCTGTACAGAAGGAGAATATCCGACTGCGAGGTGAGCTGGAGCGTGAGATCGCTACGAGACAGACCCTGGAACTTCAGGTCTCCAGCAAGGACCAGATGCTGCACGCCAAAACCAACCAGCGACTATTGGAACGCAGCTACTCTCCACAGCGGGATGTGGACAAACTGGTGGGTACCTCATTCGTTCAATAAATCTGTTTCTTTCCAATGTCAACTTTCTCCATAATGCTTAACTTGTGCTGTGCTCAATCAACTAGCAAATTTAAGTCTTGCTGCATTCTGGTAACTTTTCTGTGCCAACTCTTTTGAGCACTGGCACTGAACTTGAAAGACTTATCAGAAATCTCCTGGTGCTAGCTGCTTTGCAAAGAATTTTGGTTCAATGCAGCAAGATGTGTTCAGACAGTGAAGGAGATAGGCACAAGTTTACTTACCGGTAGTGACAGGAGTTGTCATGTAGTGAATTAAGATGTTTTCGCGAAATGTTTTGTTTATAGTCTTACACGGAGTATAGTATGGTGCAGAGCATAGTATAAAATTATGCTCTGTCAGCAGACAATATGCCCATTCAGACATTTTTCCAAATGACGTAAAATAAAAATGTTCAATCATTCCAAAATTTCAATAAGATTTGTAAATGATTTTCATGCTACATGTTTGCAAAAAAAAAATTCTTCCTTGTTATTGGTCAGAATAAGTCTCCCAATATTTATCATTAAAAAATATTGAAGTTCTGTGCATATCATTTTCAGGAGAAGATAATCAATGGAACATTAGTTCCAGCAGAACACGACTGGGTATTTATTGGGGTGTTGTATACTAACTGTTGGCTAACATGTAATGCAAACTTTGGGAATGTTTGAGGTGAAGTTGCTTGGGGTTTGATTCCACATTTGAATGCAACATCCAATGAAGTTGGGTCAACATTCCCTGCAAGGCTTATGAAGCTAGACCTCTTTACTGGCAAATATAAGTCATGTTGCATTAGACCAAAAATCCTGTTTTGAGTGCAGTAACCTTGTTTTTGATAAGTATGATACTCCAGACAATTTTTGAGTAGACCGTCAAGTTGGGGTGCAGTTATCTAAAGTGCTGGCACAGAGCATTTGAAGAAATTTCAAATCAAATTAGCCAGTGATTGCATGAGACTGGCACAGCTAGGCCTTGCAGGGGAAGTTTAAGCAAGGGGAGATAACCTATGCCATGACTGCTAAGGAGAAAGTCTTCAACATCATCATAGCATTGAAATGGTGCCATACCTGCAATAGCCAGCTGGTTATAGGAACAAATTAGTTGTACTGCTCTATATGTCAGTGCAGCATCATCATACAGAGCTGATACATGTATGTGCAGTCCTCTACAGCAAATGCTGTAGCCATATTTGAATGCAGGTTTAATGTCTTGATCTCAAGTCCAAAACACTAACCCTTTGGAACTGTGTGACTATTTTCTGGTACAAAATGTGTCTATAGACTTAAACTGCTGTTATAAATTATTACTAAACTAAAACTATCAAATCAATTTAAGAATTTGTTCACTTGCATTTCTTTCAAAACAAATCATCAATATCTTAACAACTCAACTACATTTAAAAGCCACCATATATATTTTTATAAAGACAAAATGAGCTAATAACAAACTTAGGTTTTTAAGTAGAACAAAAAAAACCAAAACATTCAGACATTTTGTTTCCTAGCTATAAATTTTAATTAATAATTAATTAAACTTTAATTTTAGATTTTGAATTAATTTGTAAGTTATAATAAAGATATTTCAAACTAGTTGAATTTTTTTTTCTCCAGAGTTAATTTAGATAAAATTTGTCCAAACTCTCAATGAATGTTACTGAATTGTGAAATATAAAAATCAAATAAATGTTTCAGACATCCGCGGCTCTTAATCGCGCAGCTGAAGAACTTGGTACTGACCCCCACAGTCTCGACAAGGCGTACTGGATACAGCGAGTGGGAGAGGTGGGTCTTACATCTTTCATTGTAACCATTTGATCCAACAATATTACATTGTAAGACAGTGGTTGTTGGTCAATACAGCACAGTATAGGGAGAAATACTAGATTTAAAAAACTGTAAATTGTAACTTTGTCACTTATGGACATTCCGTGCAATGAAATATTTTGATTTGTAATGACATGACAATTTTACATTTGTTCTCTGTACTGTTACATTTTATCACTTTTAAGCTAAGAAAGATGAAAAGTGAAATGTGTTAAATTTGAAATGTAACTTAGTAATTATACACAGATGTTACTTTGTAACTTAACCTAGAACATGTAGAGCATATTACAAGTTACAATACACACTAAGAGAAATCTTGCTCTATAACTGAGTTACAATAGCATTGTAATCATTAAAGTACCTGACGCTAGCTGTTACTAAAATTCTAGAGCAATGCTAGGCTAACTTAGGTAAAATAATTTGATAGTATTTTCGTAGATATTATTTTCTAGATCATGGATTTCTTTTTCTAGTTTTAATAAAATTTTACATATCTTTTAGAATTGTATCGTTAATTATAGCTTCTTTTAATAGTAATTTTTTAAACTTGGTTTTGATATTTCTCAATTTTGATGATTGATACTAACAAATTTAATGAAATGTTCCGAATTAGAATACTTTTGATATTAGTATTTGAAATACCACCCATTTAAAAATTTGGACAAAAAAAACCTATTTTGTTTGCATATGATATTTAATAATGGTATTTTGAAAAAAAGAGGCAATTGTTAGATGATAAGAAGTCATTTGAGTTGTATTATATTATTTGTCCCATGAAACGTAAACCCTTGCTCCCTGATGTCAGTTTTTGTTCCATTTGAGTTCAACTTCACACAAACCCTGGAATAGTTAAAGGCATTTTATGAATTTTCAATGGTTTTCGTAAAAGAAATCATTTATTGAAAAGAATTGAACATTGATATGTATTGGATTTTATACGGTCCTGAAGTTTGAATTTTGATAACTGATATTTAATGTATCAATTGATCATTATTTATAAAAATTACAATTCCATAACTTAATTATATAACTATTAGTGTCTAGTGTATCTAGGATGAATGACACTTTCCAGAAAACTGATTTTGTTATCAGTTCATCAGTTCATAATTATTTTGACATATCACCTTGTGAAAGGTTAAAGTTTCCAAACCAATCCACTACAGGGATTGGTTATTAAATCAAGTTATAGACGTAAAATTTTGTTGATAGCGTCTCGATTGATGCATATTATTTGATAACAATTTAAATTAAATTGATAAACAAATGATTTGGTTACTGTCTTATGCAAAATTTTCAATGAACATGATTTTTTTGTTAAAGCATGTTTTATAAAGACAATTTGACAAAATTATTTTGTGTGAAATCAAACATTTTGCTTAGGATATCATTTTGTGTTTTACTTGTTAAGCTTTAAACGTTGCAGGGTTGAATGAAGTGTAGAATCTTAGGATGAATAGTGCCACCCCCTGCTTGCTCCCTGTGTTATATGTCCCAGCTTTTCTTTATTTAGCATAATTAATTGAAACCATTAGTTTTAGCTTGAGTTGTCATTAATGGTATATCCTTCTTAAAGTTAAACCTAAAAACTGCAGCTCTCTGCTGAGGTTGAAATTGTTTTGGTCCAGTGAGCAAAGGCTTCCATTTCTACCTTGCTGAAGTTCTGTTGTTTTTCTGGGCTTGAAGCTTTTTGCCTTACGCAGGAGTTTGCAGATGCTGTAGTTGTAACTTGTATTTGATTGGAATCACATCAAGTATGTTAGATATCCTTTATCTGCATTTTTATGAAACCTGGTGTAGGTTATTAACTTTCAATTATTTTGAATAGAATTTATTAACTGAATAACTGTTTTATGAAATGTTGCAAATCAATAACATTTTATGTCTTTGCTCGATAAATGAATTTACAATTGTAGATATTAGATGTTATTTTGGTGTTCTTTAACCTATTGTTTATTTTTGCTTTATTTTGCACAGAAGCAAAGCCCAGCTGGGAAATAGGCATGTAGGTTAGTGTGGTGGGAGTGTGTGTGTGGTGTGCGTTGACTTGTGTGTTTACTTCTCTGCATCTTCTCCACAGATCTGAATCAAATCAGATCCAAATTTTGCTCGTACCATCTTTGAAATCAGGGGTTGATGATGCAGTCGTTACCTTATTCACAGTTTGATTAAAAGTTTGGGGTTTAGATCCCACTTGACCAAAGAACTATGCTGTAAATAATTCATCTCTTTCGCAAAGCTTGATTAGCGCCAGCTCTGACACAGGTTGATGTAAGCCCTCCTGCCAAGCCCATGGATTAAGTTCATTGCTTTTTTTGCAATAAGTTCTATAGAAGGCACTGAGGTTTGACACAGAATAGCTTGAGAAATTATTGTGTAGGTTTGAAGTAGCCAGTGCAAGTGATGAAGGCTGGCTTTTGTTGAGGTTTGCGAGAAAGTTGCACATGACAGTAACTAACAAGAGCTCAGTGTGTGAATCCTAATGGACTTTTGCCAGAGAACTATTCTACATTCTATTCATATGGGTTCAAAGTTGACTGAACCATGAAATAACTTTATATTCTAAATGCCAGTATGTTTAGATGCCACGCTGGATTTAGATTTTAGATGTAAGTCTTTGGTTTGCTTTATCCAGCCTTTGATGCCAGGGGGCGGGATAGCGCAGTGGTTAGCGTGTTCGGCTTCGGATCAAGAGGTCTGTGGTTCAAATCTCGCGAGGGGCTCAGCAACTTTGTCTGCAGTAGAGAACTGTCAGATTTGGGTGCAATGCTACACTGAATTTCAGTGCAGTACCTACCACCCATGGTTCGCTAGTTCCAGCCGATGCTCGCAGGTTTCACCGCAATGCATAGCCACAATGGTGTTGCGGCCTGTCTCCCAGCAATAATACTAGCAGCCGCGATATAAGTGAAATACTCTTGAAAAGTGGTGTTAAACCCCATGTAACCTCACCTCATCTTTGATGCCAGGTTTCACTGCTGAATATTGTCACAGTGGTTTTGTAAGCTTTCTTCCTGTTATAATGATGGCTACCGTCATCAAGATAAATCATTTGAAACTAAAATATCCCCTGTTTGCAAAGATGGTATCAGTGATTAGAGAAGGATCTGATTTTATTAGATTTGGTTCACAAATTCTTTGCTCCTCTTTTCACTCTGTGCATTTGACAGTCTCTCTATACCTCTTTGCACTTTTACTCAAAGCTCATAATACACAGTTGTTGAACTGAACATGATTTCATTTATAATCAATTTTAACAAAATTTGCCTCTGGAATTTCTTTATCGCACAAGTACCCCATTTGACTGCCCTTTTAACTACAAACCAGAAACTTCTATACTGTCTCTGTGTTCTGTTGAATGAAAGTTCTTTCGCATGTTGTTGTTAGTCTGCATGAAGAAGTTAATCTGCACACTAGTCTAATATAGTTCTAACCATAACTAGTTGTGATACTGCTGACCGGTTTCTTTCATACCTTGCTGAAGTTCTGGCTGTTATGATCCCCATGGTGGCAGATCCAGTGGAGGAGGGAGCTCAGGGAGTTGAACCCTCAGCCCCTCCATTGTCCCCCTGCCCTCCTTGCCCCCCTGCCCCCTTATCATCCCTTATGGAAATTTGATAAAAGAAATCGCCAGTGATATTGGTAAACTTGTCCTTTTGAACAGGTTAATAGATGAAAATAACCTCCTCACCACCTTCCCTTCAAAATTTCTGGATCTGTCACGGCTTAAGTTGCCCCTTTTGACAAAAACAATTTCATTTTCTTTGATTACATTTCATTATTGTTCTGTAAATGTTATTGTTTAATTATTTTGATGGATTAATTGTGTAGGTTACTGTATTGAATGCAAAAGAATAGCAACAGAATTTCCAAAAGGTAAGAAAGAAGTGTGTCAGATAGGTATTGAAGTTGGCTCAAAGCAAAATCCAAAGTGGGTAAACTTTGAGAAATAAGATTTAACTGATTACAAATTATCCTTTAACAGTTCAAGATTTGAGGATTGACTAATCACACTATTCGTTTCTTAACACTCATATTGTATGGTACTGGGTGTTCCTTCTGGGGGAGTCTTGTTTTCATTTTCAGTCTCTTGCTTAGTATATACTAAATATTTTTAGTTTCAATTTTCTTTATATCTTCAAAATAGACTCTACCTCTCACATTTTGTAAAGTTTTTCCTTTAGTGACATATGTCTTATATATATGAAATTTAATGAAAGTTTACATCATGAAGATTGTTTTCAAAGCTTAGTACACCAAGGCATTTTTTGGAGGAAACAAATATAATAAAAAATTATTTAAAAAGCAGAATTGCTATAAGTCAAGATTTTGTTTTTTCATATATTTATGTATCTCCCCTGTTAATGGTGATCCCCTGTTGTTCCCAGTACTCATATGATGCTTGCATGCTCTCTCCTAGACTTGCTTTTATAGTTTCCTTAATAATTTTGTGAATTGTTTTTAGAATGTATTCCCTGCCTTTTGTCATGTCTGTTATTGTCACTTTCAGGTTGATTTTTCAATCTTAATCAATTTTCAGATTTTGTCTTGTAGAAAGAGTATATATATGCATTATTTCATTTTCAAGAAAATTGATGTCAAACCATATCTTGAAATATTGTACATGTAGTTTGAGAGTACTTAAAGAATTTAGATTTTTCATTTTCTAACACTTGCAACTTCTTAAGAACAAATTATTCCCATAATAAGAAAATGACAAAGTGTGATACGTACATAGTGTAATAATCTCATGTTGAAAATATCTTTCCAATACTAAGTGAAAAGGACGGTATGTTTCCTTTAATTTTTAAAACTACCAATAAGTAGCTTATTTGAGGCATATGCTGCCAAGACAATCAGGTGATTGAAGGAATAAAGATACCCTGATGAAGCAGGACGATATTCAGTTGATGCTTTCCTCTCTTCCAGCTATCAATTCAGCTTCAGGAAAGCAGTGAGTACTGGTCCGACAAAGTCCGCGATCTCACGTCACAAGTCGACCGACAGAGCTTCATAGCAAACTCGCCCAAACGCTGCTAGACTCATCGCCATCATCCGTCCACTTGTCCTCGTGTACATCCGTCCGTCTGCTAGGATATTTCTCACCTTGTCGGTTAAGTCATGATACAGTATTTATCTATGGCCTTTATTGGCAGGATGAAGTATTGTTCTAAGGTTGTCTTAGCAGCTAAGTTGGTTTGTCAGGTTCAGTCATAATACAGTATTTTTTCAGGGTCTGTTGCACAAAGTACTTTGTCTGCAGAATACAACATGTTACTAAGGTTGTCTTAGCGCCATTATGGTTTTGCAAGATTGTCATGTTCAGCCATAATACAGTATTTTTTCAGGTTTCATTGCACAAAGAAATTATTTTATAGTGTGAAACATAGTCTTAGGTCATCGCTAAGGTGGTTACCAAAGTGCTTTATATAAAAGGAGCCAATAGCTCAACTGACGAATACTTACTAATGTCTACCTATGTGCTAAGATCAATGCAAAAGATGAGGCCATATAATGATAAAATGTTTTTATTTGGTCCAACTGTTGAAATGGCGCTCAGAAACTTAAGTACAGCAAAATGCTTAGGCCTTCCTTATATATCTGACAAACTGACCTTTGTGAAATTGTAGTTAAGAAAGTATTGTGCAACAACCCTGAATATATCTACCATGCATATTAATGTCAGTATTAAGTGACTCTAGGGGATGGATATAACCCAATTCTCCTTTCATGAGAAATTGATGATAATTCCTGTGAACTGCTAATCTTTTAGTTTGAGAAAAAGCTGTTGTGAATTACGTAAAACTGATGAAGAATCAGAATTTGAAGAACTGGGGCCTCTTGAACAGATCCCTTAGCCTCAGGTGATCAATCTTGACTCAATGCAACTATGGTGCAAGGTGGCCTTAGCTTTAAGGAGACCAAAAATCAAGTCTCCTAGTCTTGGACCATTGGTACACCTAGGAGATATTCATAACGTCGAGATTTGAGATCATGAAACTGACCACATCTAAGGCTAACTGAGCTTTGTTCAAGTGAGTCATGGTGAAAATGTATTTTGTTAAATGATTATCTTATGTTCCTCTGTGAAACTTTCTGAATGTGACCTACCTGTGTAACCATTTTGTCTGATCATTAATGCACCTTCCCGTCATCCTATTACACATACCAAAGCTTATATCTATGTCAGTGGAACTGTATATTAGCTTGTAGATATGTATTTATTTTCGTAGTCAATTTCGTTGAACAATTTGCATTCTCTTTCGAACGAATCAAATCTTCCCTCTTCTTGAAGATCAGTGCCTAATAGATGGAATGCATTTGCTGAACGAAAAATTGTACAATATATTGTGCCTTATATTCACGTTATTAATATTAATGTTTTTATTTATTTTGCTTTAGCTAGACCTTACAGTATTGTCAAAACAATGTATAAGTTCATGTGACAAACCATTGGATTAGAGGCAGACAAATTAATCTTTGTTGAACTGAGATTTCACTTTCTTATCAAGGTTCTTGCATGTTGGGCTTCAACGTCAGTGTAAGATTCTTTATTTGAGAAGGCGAGATCAGAAAACCCACATTATGTAGGTTTGATTTTCTTAGTGTTAAGTTCATGACATGTTTGGAAAAATCAAACGCTATATAATGAACCCATTGAAGGTTCTTTTACAAGGTTTCTGAGCCAATCCTTGAAGAGTTTCTTTGATGGGTAAAAATTCCCAAAACTGAAGGAACATAACTTGAAAGTTATTGTGTAAGCAAGTCCATGTGAGTTGCATTAATCTGAGAAAAACTCTGTGTAAATAATCCATTTTGACTATTTATCAGTTTGTCAAATTTGTAAAATTTTAAGTATGAGCTAGTGATTGTTTCAATTCATTGAATGGGTTGATATTTTAAAAACGGATTATTTTCTGAAGGTTTTTGGTAGAGACCAGCCAATTTCTGTGAAAATCCTTCAATGTTCAGGACATTCAAGTCTAGTGTTCTTTGATTTCCAGATTATAAGTTTTGGCAAAGGTATGAGCCAACCTTTGACATATCCTCTTATTCTCAAGAAAAATCTGAACTGGATATTTTTCCTGACTTGAATGTTTTACACAGTGGCCAATCCAATCATAGCTGATGATCTTTTAATTCTTAGGCAAATCTTATTTTGTTGAATATATTACTAACTTGAAGGTCCTTGGCGAGAGACTAAAACCTTTGTCAAGTTCTTACAATACAAAAGTGATGGTTGTGTTGGAACTGTTTTTTAAATGTTCTCTTTTTGGCATGGAGATGATTCAATTTCTTCTGGTTTTCTTACTTAAATGTACAAAAAAGTATTTAGGAAAGTTGCAAAAATTATCTGTTATCTGTTTGCTATGATGCTTTGGTCAATTTTGCAGTACTATTTGTACAGGTGACATGTTTGATCACATGAATCATTTGTAAAAATTGATACATTTTACAACTTTGTAACCATGGTCACATTGATTATTGAATGAACTTTTACCTTTCTCACAAGGGAAATTATTCCATTGTTATAACTGTTTTAGCTAATGAGGATTTCTCTAGACGTACATTGGCAGTCATTTCTTAATCTTTTCCCTTCGTGTACACAGAATTAGTAGCCTCACTGCCACTCGTTTGTGTCGTTATGTGCTTCGTTGTTACCTGATTCTATCTTGCGGTTCATTGGGCGAGGCCATATGTGATTTATAGCCAAGAAAGGTTTTTAATGTTGAATCATTTTACATCATGGAAAAGATTTTTTGGAAAAAGGAGTTTTACGTGTTAGCATTTCATGAAATATATTTTTAGATCTGTGATCATGATTACATTTTATCACCATTAACATTCCAGACAAGAAAACATTAGCTGTAGGAAAAGAAATGTACCTGTAACAAAAATCTCATAAGATTTCATAGATCTCATAAGATTTTAGACATGTTCTGGCAATTTGCTTTTTTGACAACAATCTGATGACCTTAGACTTTAAAAAAGTCCATTAGAATTTCTAATCTGAAAACGGATTCCCTTTTCCTTCTTGATAGACACTTGCTAAAAAAACAATGGGATAATGACATAACCCTGTAGAACCCTAATTTCATGTTAATTTCACAATAAACTGTTTCATTGTAAACAGTAATGATTGTTTTGAACAGCTATCAAACTCTACCAAAAGGACAAGTCATAACAAGTCGTTATTTATTTTTTTCAATGAGGTTAGTAAACAGGACATATTTAAATTTCAATGAGATTGTGTCAAAATGAATTTGGTAGATAAAAGGATTGTCTGGTTGTTTAAGTTATGTGTAGACTAGACACATCTAGACTAGTCCTGTATAGACTTGTGTCCATCTGTCTGTCTGTCCTGTATGGAGCAGAGGACCTGGTCTAGCGTGAGACTGCACTGTGATATTGTCTTTATTTATACTATACAATAAATTCATCTTTATACAAAACTGCTTTTCTTTTCTGTTGATGTTGCTCTAGCTGTTTAATTGAAAAGAAAATAAAGCAAAGAGAGAGAGAAATTCTGATAACAAAGGCTAAGGGGAAAGGATCTGTCTTGATTCATATAAAGAATGAGGAAGAAATTTCCTCTTTGCACAGTTTTAATGTTTCTTTGTAGACGCTAACACTGTTATGAAACATTTTTTAGTTCATAACAGTGTTGGTTCACAGGAAACTTCAAACTCTTGCAATAAAAAGGTGAAAATCCAAAGGACTTCTTGAATTATCATATATGACATATTTTTTCACAAGGATGAGATGGAAGCAGCATTTTAGCTTCATCCTTGATCCAAATCAATGCTGTGACAATTCCATGTCATGTTGCAAGTGAAAGGACAGGATTGTAAGTATCTGTAGACTGGCATTTACCTATACGCCACAGTATTTTTTGGTGTAGGTAGTACCAAGATAGATAGATATTCTTTATTTCCTCCATCACTTGAAGATTACAAGTGCAAAAAGTTTACAGACAGGGTATTTCACATATTGCAGTAACTATATATATTTTTACAACAAATGTTTCCATTTGCTCACAGCAGAGCTAACAATTAACATGACCTTTTTCCAAATACTATACTATACAATACACCTCCCTTTCATTACCATTGATATTACAAATAAAGCATTACATGTTTTATAATATCATGAGCTACAGTGCCACAGAGGCATTCTCCAGAGTGTAATGGCTGTATTCCGATAGGTACAAGTGTGCCAATCTAAAAAAAGCTTTCACTTGCACTCCTGAGCAAATTTCCGATAACAAACGATGCTCTGTATTTGATCTTATGTACATATAGCGTGATACAGATAATCTACGTTGGAGTTCCTCAAGTACCATACCTCAGTAAATACTTCAAAACTTTTCACTCTGGCAGGTATGATATATTCTCTCTACAGAGGTTGTTCAACTTCTTCCCAGGACACCTCTGTTTCAAAGAGACATTTTTCTAATGTCTATCAAAATAACCTAACAGTGTAAATTAAAGCAATACAAAAATCTTTGAAGGGCGTTTAGTAGTGATACACTAAGCAAGGCAAGATTTTCTGGAAAACAACTTCTTTATTGTGAAATTCAGGAGGTTTCGGTGTATGTTTACTCCTTATCAGGTGGGATGGCTCATTGAATTTCACAATAAAGAAGTTGTGATAAAGAAAATCTTGTTTTGCTTAAAGTGACACAGGGTATTTTTCATATTTTCTAATATTGCATAGATAATAGCGAAAATACCATTTGTTGTGCAAAAAGTTAAAATCTGTGTAAAATGTGCATTTTCATCACTGAAATGACAAAATTGTTATATTTGTTTGTTCTCAATAATACTCGAAAAACGATCATTTAAGTGTAACGAAGTCGAAATCCTACGTATGATTGGCCTGTATAAAAAATTTTGTACATACTTAGCTCCGTCATAAATTCCTATACTACCTCTGTCTTAAAACGAAGGTTTCTTGAGCACGAAATGTAGACATCTGACTGGATGCAATCAAAGTTGTGCAATCAGCGACGCCGTTTTAAAAGGTATCATTTAAATCGTTTATATTATTTCCGTAAGCTTTCCAAAAGCAAAACTTTATTGGAATATGCACCTTGCACTTTGAGTCTTCTTTACAAAACACACACGCCTCATTTTGCGACTGCATCATTGCATAGGCCTGTGTGTCAACAAATATGTTATTCATGCATTCGATGTTTTTATTGGCTGAAATATTGCCAGGTCGTTTAAGTTGCAATATCGCGCCGGTAGGAAGCCCGATAAACCTTCGTATTAAGACAGAAGGTTGTATAGGAATTTATGACGGAGCTAACTCTGATGGGAGAGAATATTGGGGGAACCGGAAAGGATGGAAAGCTCAGATTGAAACCATGTCTTGTTTTGAGTTGGAGAAGTTATGTTTGAGGAAAACAGTTTAGTAGAGAACGAACCCATCAAGATTGGATGTAACAGAAATGTGGCCTCTAGTATAGCATAACTTAAGTTATGTTCTTTAGATATTATTTTATTTTTACATACGGGCTTGGTTTTTGAAAGATAAAACGACTCTTATTCAAGCTCTGATCTGAAAGAACTTGACTTACACCAAATACAAAGTATTGTAAATGACATTGTGTGCCTAAGTAACTCTTGGGAATATATGGATATATTGTAGCCATCTGGTTGTTTTCTGGCATCAAGGCATGTATATGACAAATACTGGTTTTCCATGAAAATCTAAAAACAGCCTTATAAATGCACAGAGGTGTATATATCACGTCCAATATAAATGGATACTAGTTATATAACCTAACAAAAACTATCAACTCCTAACTGCCCTCCTGGCTGTTTTAGATAAATGTCCAAAATTACGTTTGACTATTTGACGCGCGTCACTGTCCGGTTTTCGATCATAATTGCGACATTCTACCTTCATATTGTCACTGTAAAAAAAAACAATAAGCTTTAAAATGTGTCTTTTTGGTAACAGTCGATACTTCGGGATCAAATGACACCATTGATTAAGTTTGGCATACATGACTCCAACAACTCACGGAGTGGCTCTTTAATTACTTCGATGTTCCTATTACACATTAGTTTCTGATAATAGATATGAAAGTCTGAAATTACATCCATATTGATTGAAATTATTCAATTTGAATAAATGGTGAAATTGTTCGGAAAACGTCTTTATTCTCCACAATGATAGTAACTGATGCGTCCCACTGATAGAAACAACACTGATTTAGACAGATAGGTGGATGTGTATTGAGGGTATAATGGGTCCGATTGATGGTGCATATATTATTAATACTTTGAGTGAACTGGTCATGCATTGGAGGTTTTGTTTTGAAATGACTTGATGGATGGGGAAACTGTTTCATGTTGATAATCATGATATCTGTAAACAAAACATATTCCCATCCCACATGTAAACAAGTACATGTAAGTTGAATTGCATCATAAATTAAACTGTTGCATTATACATAACGGAAATTACGGAAGACAATTTCAGTAGCTTTGTACCTGGTTTTGTTTGACAAAACATATTTTAGACACTTTATGGAAAATCTTCGGTTTTTGATAAAACAAACTGATCTCTTAATAGCTCAGGAAAGTAATTCCTCTCGTTTAATATCTAAATTCATTGATACACTCACATTTATAAATCACATACGCGAATGCCAGGAAGTCCAGCAATATAATGTTTGGCCTCTTTGAATCAATTCTATTTCTGGTCACTTGAGAACTTAAAATATTTCTCTTTTCTGTCGGCATTAACTTACATACTAATAGGTTAATATCGGGATGCCTGGGAATAAAAGGCTTAGCGCTAGGATGAGACAGGGTACTAGTTTTGGTTCATTATTATTATGCAAAGGTGCCAGCTGTGATGATGTTTTCATACCGCAATGGAGAGGAAAGGTTCGAATCCCAAATAGAGTCAAATTCCTCGGAACACGGTCGATCTTATTTAGACTGATAGCCCACCGAACGCTGAAAGATCTGACGTTTGCAGGCAAATACGCAATTTCCAGACCTGTCCCAGATTGAACATATGTGGGACCACCTTGGACGACAAATAAACACGTGCCAAACATCCGTTAGACGACTTCTTCGTGTTTGCATACGTACTGGGGTTGACTGCATAAGATATTTGCTGTGTTATACTGTTGGTCTTGATTTAGAGCCATTTAAGACAGCATGGATAGTTAGTGCTGGAAACAGAACAATCAACTATCATTGATTCCGATTTACACTGTGCGGTAAGTTTTACCTGTAGATAACCCTTGTGGCATTCAAAATTGTTTCAACACATGAAGTTATAAAATGTTATAATTACAATAAAAAAGATCACCGTTTTTAACATGGTACAAACGCGAGGTGACGTTACCTTCGTCCGAGGATGTCATTATACAACGAAAACAATCTAATAATCTGCATTAATATGCTCAGTTGTGAAAGCGGCAAAGACATGAGAAAGCTTAATACAGTTATTATGGTCATGATGGAAGCTATCTCTTGTAACTAAAAGAAAGTAATCGACAGAAGATATTTCTCCAGTAATGAAGTCATTAATTGGCACTGCGACTGTGTAAAGCCTTGCTAGGGCGTCACAAGGCATTGTCGATTAATGTTTTGTTAATATATGGACAAGCTTTTAATAGATATAGTTTATCTTTATCGAATAGAAGTACAGCTGGTGGTTTTCACGTCATGCTAACATTTCTAAATGGCGAACAGAAAGTTGACATTACTGTTCCTTTAAAATGTCGGTTCCAATTCGTGATGATCTTTCAATTTGCACACACATGTTATCAATATATGATTACTTAGGTTTCATATTTTCCTTAATATTCGAAAATTTGAACTGGAGGGGATCTTTTGTAGGTGTTTATAATGTTCTGTAAAGGCATGCTAAAGAACTTCAATTCAAAAGTTAAAAAACAAGCCTCTCGTCTCACTGTCAACTTCCCCCGCAAGGTATGATTTCCGCCAATTCCATTGATCTGCTAATGAAAGTCTTGCTGTTATGCGGGTACATTCAATGTTTAAGGACAGCGCCCCTTTTTTAAGTTGCAATCTTCATAGGATTCCTGAAAAGACTATCGAGCTCCGCCACTTTAACAAGACAGTACCAAAAAGTTCTACAAGGCTTGAAATAGCCATGCATCAGAACTGTCGCAAGTCATGCCTTGTTGGTAAGGTACCCCATTAGCTTGGAAATCTGAAGTATGAACTTAGAATTGGAATAGTACGCCAATGTCTTTAACCAAGGACCAAAGCAAATTATATGTTTAAGGCGCTTAAGTGCAATCGACGTATATATGGCAAATCCATCCCAGGTTTCATAAATGTTTGGTAACAAAACATCAGCCTTGGTTGACCGACGATGGATCGCTCTAGAAGAAGTCCATTCTTAATCTACAGGATGTCATGGCTGATAAGGGTTGGTTATTTGGTTGGTTATTTGTTCTGAGAAATGAACATTTAAGATAAAATTCTACCGGGATTGTAACTCGTTCTATCAGAGGCTTTCCTCTCCAGAACCAGGAAAGACCATTTTAGAACAAGTTCTTTCGTTCAATATTTATTCTTCGGTCGATTTAACACGGTCGATTTAAATCAGACTGGGTAATTTGCAGGAGATCAACAGCATTTCCCTGTTTTTTTATTTTACAGTTTTATACTACAGAGCTAGACACTCCACGCTATTCGTCTGAATCTAAAAAATACATTTACACCTTTCAATTGTCATTGATCAATCTTAGGTAGTGAATAAAGGTCACCGTGTTTTATCCAGAAAACACTATCTGCAAAACCACGCACGATGTTCCCGCAAGATTTGGTTTTGTAACTTCCGATTTCGAAATAATCGATAGTTAATGATTACGAATTGTACTCCGTTCGTTGTAAAATTGAATTCTAGTATCCGCCCATTGTTCGCAAGTCTAACCAGCTTTAGCGTTATTCTGTTCTCATCAATGTGAGTGCCATATAACAGACAAGGAAACTCTAACTAGACAGGAAATTTATATGGATTATACCATGCCATATACGATCTTTTATCGACCTTTTGTAAACTGAGTAATAAAAGAAACGTCACCATGCAAAATACGAGATATTTCAATCAACGATGAAAAAATGCGTCTTAAACAGAATAACAGCCAATTTAACTATATTTGATAACACACAATCTGTTCATGTTTCTGAAAAACACGCCTTTAAAGAAATCGGCGTTTTGAAAATACCACAACTAGACGAGTTTTTTGGCTGATTTGACGGCGTGCTACTTTAAAGATGCGTTGATAGATTAATATCCAAGAAGCCCATTTATGTCGATATAATTTCCTTTTATTGATTGCATTTCTTATGCAATGTTTTATCCAAACAGCGATTTCAGGACACATTGAGTATGTGTACAGATATCAAATAAAAAGTATCATATTCTGTTGTATGAAATTGTGAGTACTTCTTTACAAAACATGTGCCTATCACAAACATTCAAAGTCTCCTTTCTGGCAGCAGTATATTGTTTTCAGTTGAAAATATGGTGACGTTTTCTTGGCTGCTTTGACCTCCCCTACCCTACCCCCTTCTCCGGCTTTTAATTTCTAATTTCTCATTTCGCATGCTCTCGACGGTAATAAAATTAAGGGTTACATTCTAAATTCTGTCGACTGAATGTTTAACCTTTTTTTCATACAATAGTTGTAAAACAATTCAAGCTGGAATGTAACACCAGGGTTGTTTTTTTTTTTAAATTTTACTTTTTTTTTAGAACACCCCCTGAATAGAATTGTACCTCTGTTAATATAATATATGGATACTATTAACAGAGGTACAATTCTATTCAGGGGGTGTTCTCAAAAAAAAAAAAATTTAATTTAAAAAAAATTTGTTTAATGATCCAAGGGCCTGTGGTTTTCATGGGATGTTTAAGCTTACTGGAAGTCATCCTTGCGTGGGAAGATGAAACGATGTTCAGGAATGATCATACCACCTAGATGACCCCGACGTCCACGTAAACATTTTGTTTCACTCCCCATTTCCCCCGTTATATACGTGCTTGTTTACGCGGGTTATGATACTGAATGCTTTATCGCAATCAAACGTCATTTCACAATAGCGATAGACAATTGACTCATTACACACACTGTGTTTGATACGATGCGTGTCTATCCATACAGGGTGTCAATGAAATTGTATGCTTATCGCTTTATCGATAATTATGTTAATAGGCTTCCAGTGTCCTTTAAAGTTTTGCTCATTTGTACATTTGACTGGCGTGCGTTTGGAGGTGACAAGTCTTGGTATGTAAAATTTTAGTTATTCAGCGTCTCAGAAGATATTTGATGTGTTTGTTTGATAGGGATGTTTTAGTTAGTTTGTGGATTATATCGAGGTCTCTTGTTACGTGTGTTTTGCTAATGGTGAATTTGATTGCCAGACATTTGGATATGGCAAAAGGTATATTCTCTACGGGATAGGTACCATTTAACTTGTGTTATCGGTAACCCGTTTTCTACAAACACTACGTTAAATTTGAAGTACATTAAATGTAAAACAGTTTAGAAGTTTCATAATCAATGATTATGTGCTTTTAAAATGGTACTTTTTAAGGATGGACGGCGCCTTTGATCTTGCTCTATGGCATGTGGGAAATGGATATTGAGTGAGGTTTTGATGCGATTTTGCAATTACGGGTAGTTACAGCTATACCTAGGATGGAGAAATGATATATCAATGTATATCCTTTCCCACACCATATTACAGGACCTATTCGAATGATTTTTGCAACTTTTTTTTTTAGTAAAAAAACCGCTGCAATTCATATTTCATTGACATTGGGTGTCAAATGATAATTCTGGAAAAACGACATAAAATGGATGATAAATTCGAATGAATATGCATGAGTAAGAACTTTCCAAGAATTGCAGCATGAAATTATTCAAGATATTCAAAGAAAATATTAATCCAAAAATAGTCATAAACACTTACATAATATACATATATTCTCTCAATGAATGGTCCAAATTTTATTATTTAGAAATTATATATTTATTTAAGTGTTAAAGTATTTTGTTTGTTACTTAAGAGATAAGAGAAAAATCATATGGAATAAGTTAAGTTCAAATTGTTTTTCTTATGTTTTATCTTTATGTCTTAAATATAAAAATTATATTATTTTCTTTTTATTTCCTTGTAACAATGGTAATGGAGAACGGCCATATATGTTAAGAAGTCGAAATTCTTCATCCCATTTACATGTTTATGTGTTAAATGACTTACTAAGCACTATCAACAAACATGTGTCATTGTGATTGTTGAGAAAGAAAGTATCCAAAATTACGTTTGAGTCCTTGGGCGGGAGATCTCCGGTTTTCGATCACAAATCTAAACTTTAACCGGTTTATAGTCACTACTGCATTGACATGTTTAACTACTTCGTGATCAAATGACACCAATTATGGAGTTTGACATATTTGACCCCAACAACATATCCTGTGTCCCTACAATATTGAATAAAATCTTAAGTATAGATCCTATGTAATTATGTTCATTAAAGAGCCACTCCGTGAGTTGTTGGAGTCATATCTGCCAAACTTAATTTAAAAGCTTATTGTTTTTTTACAGTGACAATATGAAGGTAGAACGTCACAATTATGATCGAAAACCGGACAGTGGAGCGCGTCAAATAGTCAAATAGAGACTTATTTAAAACAACCAGGAGGGCAGTTAGGAGTTGATAGTGTTTGTTAGATTATATAACTATTATCATTGTTTAATAGACGTGATATCTACACCTATGTGCATTTATAAGGCTGTTTTAAGATTTTCATGGAAAACCAGTATTTGTCTTATATATGTCGCTTGGACATGAAAAGTTGAGATCTTTTGATTCTATATCACCACATATGACATTTAGGTTCGTATCAAAGGTAAATAATATGTTATGAAAATCACGGAGTGGCTATTTAATGAATATGCACTAACAATTAGGATAATCGTTGCGTTTTCAAACTTCTCAAGTCAGCTCATATGAGTGGTAAGTTAATTCTATGATATATAATTAGTGTTTTCTATTCAGATAATCCACAAATAAACCAGGAAGTACTCATTGACCTCGTTTGTAATTATCACTACGACCCTTATGTAAATAATTGTATCTTCAATTCATTTGATGAGTTATTTGACTTATTATGTTTATAGACCTCCGATTGATAGAACGTAAAGATACAATGAAGCTCAGACTGAATATTATACCTTAATATGTAGCCGTGGCTTGGTAAGTAATTATTTTTTCTTACATCTTTATCGTACTTTGGGACTCCCTAAAACAGAGTGCAATGCTTTTGTTTGCATTGAAAGCAAATTCAATGGTGAAATTAATATTCATAATCATGTTTTCAAGATTACCTTTGAGCTATGTTGCAAAAGCACATAATGGATATGAGAAATCCGTTTTTTTCACTAGAAACTATTATTTTGTATGTATGACATTTTTGGATGAATATTAAAGCCTCTTGAGATTTTATCACGTGACCATATAAATTATCTTGTTACGTATCAGAGCTGAATGAAACCTCCTGAAATCATCTCTTTTCTTTGATGTAAGTGTATTTAAATATATTTCAAAATTCATAAAAATCGTTTTAATTGAACGATAAAAAATATAGGACTAAAATTTAGAACATGAAATTTGAAAAATAATTTGTATACATACATATATATATATCATTTCGTATTCTTTTTAAGTCAATATGCAGTCTTGATAGCTACACTTGCTAAATGAGGTACATCATTTGGACCGTTTCTAAGGTAACTATATTTTACACAGTCATGGAAAAAGTCTAACGCTTTAAGAGGAAGCGGATACGTTTGTTCGTGCAATTGGTGTCACGTGGTATTTCAAGTAACTATTGAAAATATATTTGATATTGCATTATGTCATAATGAAACATGTCCTTTTATAGAATAATGATTTCTTAAAACAAATTTCTATTAACTACATCAATAAAAGTCTTTCAGTTATCCATATAGTCTATCAAATACTTTGTTTAACATGTTTCAAACGTCAGGATAATATATTTTTCTTGATTATTATTTATTTATTCATTTTTCACGTGGTTTTACTCCATTATATATAGATAATGTATAGATATATTTATACTCAACATATACATATGGGCCACCCCAAAATTCAACATTTATACATCACATGGATAAGTATGTGAAGTATTGATTTTATGGTCTTATGTTACCAATATGTGAATTGTATAATGTCAATATACTACACTATTTAAAATATGTTTTGTATATGAAAAGGGAATAATACTAAAAACATCATGTTTTAGCCCATCTTTCTCATTTTTTAAATCAAGAAGAGTTAGATACAAAAATTATTCTGACTGAACTTTATTTTTTTGGCATTATTACACTTACCGCTTTTTATCTATTGAGACATATAATGTAAGGTAGACTACATTAACTGATGTAAATAATATCAATGATTTATTATAGCCTCATGACACTGTATCTATATATGGTCATTGAGGCTTGAACAGATAAGTATATTTTAAAATTCCGAGAAAAGACATCGTCTTAGACACATGACCCCGAGTTGTCATGACGAAGTATTACTTACACTTTGGACCACCGGGCCTTAAAAGCTGAATACAACTTGTTCGTTTGTCTGTCTGTCTGTCCATCTGTCTCATATTGAAATTGGTCTGGCACAATCATGTTTTGTGTAAGGTGACCTCGAAAATCTGTTTTACCGAGACATATATTGTAATCAACAAAACGGGTGCGAAATTCTTTGAGTGTTCACTTTAAGATTTGCAGGTCTGGTAAAATCAAGTCATAATGCAGAATATAGGTCCGTAATGACGAATTAAGACGGCGGATAACGCAACGGCAATTTGCCCCCGATTACTGGTTTGCTTCTGCGTGGGTTTTCCTTCCCAACATATAATTATTCTTTTCTTCCTGTAAAGGATAAACTTGTCGATGTCATTAGACAGTCGAAGGCAAATCGAACTAACCAATAGGCGCTATCTCTCTACCAGGAACCATTGGGTATTGAATGCTATATATAATGTATCGATCAATGACACGTATGTTACAGTTGAGCCAAACGGTCGATTCCTACTGACAGAAAGCTTTTGGACACGAGTATATAAGTATCGAAAACCAAACCAAGGCGTATTGCTTTCTAACACCTAGGGTTTAAAAAGGGAAAGACAGTGTAACGACACGTTTCCGGTTCAGGTAATTTGATTTTGAATCATTCAGATTTTATTCAATGAGGTGTACGTTGTTGTTCCTTCAAGCAATATCTATCGTGGCATGATATGCGATTATTTTAAAGGTTGAGCGAAATATTTTAATTTTGATCACTTTCTAGTGTCAAGAAAATGTCTATATTCCTTTGTAGAAACCTACGTTTCAGTGTGTTTCGGCTTTCTTGCTTCATGATTACAAGGTATCATACTTAGATTCTTTAAATCAAAATCTATGAGGCAACGTGTAACCGATTATGGTAATAAATGGCATGTCATTTCAATTTAAAATTTTAACATTACAAGCTTCTAATTATACCTTCCACAGAGGCTTGAAACTGTTTAGTACACACTCTTTTGAATTATTAGAATTGCTGACAGTCGTCGTGTTTGACAGTACATGATTCCTGTTTCTGATGGTAAGAATTGTCTTTTAGTGTTTGTGTTTTATTTTGAATTCATTTGTTTAGTATTTCAGTTTCAGGAACCTTTGATATCGATTATATTTTTCGATTTTGGACAATGCATGAACCCTAACTTTCGAACTTGTTTCAAATCTACATTTTTTTTAAAAGGTCAATTTTTGACGAATTTCCTTTAAAATATAAATCGCAACAACATAAATCAACAACAATTCCGCAGGATTACAAGGAATGATTTTGGCGCATAAAAATTATTCCTGTCATGAAGTTGTGTTTCATTGCAGGTTTGAAGTTACCACATCATTAAACAGTTGTCGTCAAGGAGTTGAAAGCTATGACCACGTCCTGGTCAAGGAAAGTTTCATTTTAAGAAAATTGTGTCAACCTCGGAATTGACAATGTTCAATCAATTTGTGATCATTTCAACTGATAACGAATGATTTGCTAAAACTGTCGTCAAAACCGTCATCAGAGCACTTCGTTGTGCCAAATTTCGTTCAACGTCAAATGAATGTGAATTTGTGATTATGAATGTGTAAAGAACCTGTCTCCAGAGGTAACGTGCTGCTACGAGGGATTATCCTATCGATGTCCACACCAACAACCTTGTTCCAGCAATGCTTTACTTTGCACAGTTCATTCTAGTCCATTAGATTGGGCTGTTTTTGTTTTACTCTATTCGTTCTTTCTTACAAGCTTATCTTTCAACCTCGCAACCTTTGACTGTCACTAAAACAAGCCTAGTTTAATTGAGTTCATGGGAGATAGGGAACTTATATATAAACTAAGGATTTTGACATATAAATATATTCCTGTCATTAAGTTGTGTTTAATTGCAGATTTTAAACCCTTCTCAAGTTATTTTGAAAAGACAGTTCGTTTGCTTTAGGTTATTTGGAAAACATCATGATACAGTAAGAGTGATCAGTAGTTATTATGAAATGTACTATTGCAATGTTATGTAAAAACTTAGTAGCTAAAATATGGGATTCATAACCATCACTACATCTGAGGGAAATATCAATAACCTCTGGGATCTATGATAATTGTAAATGTGTTTTCATCTACTTATTTGGTGAAGTTACTATATAGAAGGATTTGTACATCTATAAAATCAACACCAGATTAATTTTATATGAAATGGGAATCAGTTACATACCAGTTCATTGTTCTGTGTCGGTTGACCTATCAGTGCTGATTCATTCATTATTGATATGTGATTTATAGACCTAACACTAAGTACTACACTATAAACGGTTATGATAAGTACAGCGTTAGAACATCACCGGACATAGGACAGAGGATCGAGAATATCTAAGCTTTGATTTTCTGAAAGAGGTTAACCTGAAACGAAGAAACCGTTGTGGTCGAGAATATCTAAGCTTTGATTTTCTGAAAAAGGTAAAATGGATACGAAGAAACCATTGTGATCGAGAATATCTAAGCTTTGATTTTCTGAAAGAGATAAACTGGATACGAAGAAACCATTGTGAACGAGTTTCAAGATCCAAAAGCTGGTCGTCTTGAATTCAATACTAACACCCTTTTGAAATCATGACACTAGCCAGAGAAACTCGCTAACTACAAACTTGCAAGCAAGAAGGGTAAGTCTAGGACTTCACCTTAACTGCGGAATGTTTCTATGTTTATCTGTTTGTTCCTTGTTGTATGGACTCGGACTCGGATAACGACTGAGAAACATATTGTGACAGACAATATCTAACCTTTGTATGTGTGAAACAGCAGATAACAAGAAAGGTGATAAAGAGTAAGTATCCAAAGGCTTACGTGTCGAGAAATAACCTGCTCATTTAACGATAGACGGTGAGCAAAGAATCACCAATGTGAAAAACACAGATTAAAAGACATCAACAACATCCGATTTTCCAAATAATTACAAATTTCAGTTTTCTCTAAAATGTTGAAAAAATGGAGCTCTTCAATTCCGTGTCTTGGCACTTTGGTAAAGTACAGGTTTCACAAACGTGATGCCCTTAAATCTTGAAGTGTGGATCTTCTCTATTGACAGAAGAACCTAGGATTTATCCTAAACTTTATCTCTGTACATATATTAAAGTTCTATTCGACTGACATTTCTTCACAAGTCCATTGAACGGTTACCAATGGACGTTACTGTAGGCTACATCCTGTGAATCTTTACTGGAATCAAAAACAGATTTCTTGCCCTGTTATCAGTAATCACTACTTAGACTGCATCATGGAAACCGACATTTCAAGCTTCTACCTAATGGCGGTATCACTAGGGCTTATCCTGTTCCTTGGTCTGGTGTTGAACTTCACGGTCATCTTGACCTTCCTGTGCAGCAAGATCCTTCGTCAGACTAGACATAACATTCTGACGATGCAGCTGATGGTCTGTGACGTCATCTACCTCGTCTGGGTCATCCCTGTCACTGGGGCGGATATCGTCTGCCCGCACGAGTTGTGTCCTGTGGTTCTCAGATCCGGAAGTCTTTGTCAGGTTTGTAAACACTTACGTTTACCATCCCATAGAAAAGTACGTTGAAAATATATTTGTAGTTACGACACTACCTTAGCATTAACTATAATAGATACATTTCGTGAATTTTTGGGTTAGGTTTTAGACTTTCATAGTGACGAAACTCTACCTATGATGATAATCATTCAAAACATTAGATATTCTTCACAACATGACAAACATAAGTTAAGATAGTTTTCACTGAACATAGAACATCCCTATGTTTGCCGCAGCCCAAATAACACGCGCCATTTACTTGTAAACACTATCAACAATTTTTGTTTAAAGATAACAATAACGACTTTGTATCTTATAATTGTCTCTGCTGAACCGGAATGCAGGTTCGTTGTTCATGTGTAACATGTCTTAATGGCCAACATTTAATCTTATCATAAGACATGTTTTCAAGGTAACCAATTTCGTTGGACACGGAACCAATAAAGATCCGAGGGGGGCGGGGGGAAGTTGGTTGGATTTCTTCTACATCGAAACAATATTAGGCCTAAATACTGCCTCCAATAGACCATGATAAAGCACAGTTACTGCGAATATCCCAAAGTAATACCATAAAGTCTTTGTGGTATTGAACCACGTACCATCAAGTTATTCCAGCGAGTTAATGTGACAATCAACTAGCATGACAATCACAAGCATTAACTGTATATTAATAATAAAGTTCTTATACATCAGAGTATTTATCTGTTCAGTAAGTGCTGAAATATTGGTTTTGAAATAGATGATATACGTTATATTTCTTTTTTCGCTTATGAGCCCTGGAATTATATCAGTGTACACTGTATATACACTGAGCAACAAAAATTAAGGACCACCCAATTATTAGATATAATTTTGTTCATTGATTGAACTATTTCATATCTCATTATTGAAAATTGAACATAGTGGTCGTCCTTAACTATTTTACTACAATTATTTATGAAAAAAATGTACACCTTCCTCGTCGCTGTAGGGTTTTCTCTTAGTTTTCGGTTCATTAGTCTGATAATACTTGAAACGCAAACCCATAGCAGCATTTCTAACCTTATCAAATGATAACCACATCTATCTGAAATTGTTGAAAAACTTATATCGTTTTTTTCAAGCGGGAAAACGGTTAAAAACTGAATTCGTTAAATTCATGTTTGACATCTATGTGTCGAATTAACATAAAAGAGGCCAAGAGGAATGACAATGACAAATTCGTCATGAACTATGGTCAATGTTTAGGTTTTTATTCTTGTTTGTCGAAAAGTACATTAATGAATGAAAGTAATGCTTTGCTTAAGGAAAACTAGTTCATCCTAATATTGCTTTGTGAATAGTAAACAAAATTGATAAATAGTCAACATTGAAAAATAATGTGAGGTATGCGTTCTTGTCCTAAATGTGATCAACAATTTCTTGACGACGTAGATTTTGTTTTAACAACGCTATCGTCAAATATTTTGTCTGAGAAAGGTGAAAGTGCTTTTTGAATAAGTTTCTCTATAAACATGTTTGAACATAAAAGCCAATATTGTCAAAGTGATTGCAGAAATAGTTGATAAGACAAAGGTAATTGAAGCTTAAATATTTACGTATAACAATTTTTCTTATGAATAATAGATGGTAGTTAAGTATTATTGAGCTGTAAAAGCTTGAAGCACACATTTAGTTCGATACCTTTCCCTTGTATAAACTAACCGGGGATTTTCAATATGTGCCGAGTATAAGCTTACTACCTGTCTAAGAGGTTACCCTGAGGTTTCAACTAATCGCCTACAAATTAGTTTTACACTAAAACCGTTTACACGCCGCTAATGGCTGTAATATTGCCCAAGCGGCGTTAAACAATAACTCACTCACTAAAATCGTTTATCTTTTGAACCAGCCGGTTTCGGGTTTCCAGTAAAATGGGATGTTATGACCCTCTGAAGATAATACGTAGTAAATAATGACCTGGTGCCGAGCGGTTATGGCAAATAAACTCGCAAGGGCGTAGCCCGAGCTGAGTTTATTGCCATAACGCGCGGCAATCAGGTCATTATTTGGCTTACACTCCCGCGGAACATTCGTAAAATAACTTTAAACTAAATTATTCATATATATTGCTTTTATAAACGTTATATTTTAACACTTTGCGTCTTTATGTTTTCTGACCGAACGAGTCACATAGAATATTTACAATACACGCCTGCTTTAGATTTTAAAACTAAAAACTAACCCATTTACATTAAAAATATACAAAACCTATTACCTATTATTATATATATACAGGGGGAAATCAGTGTACACATGACACAACAAAAAGTACCTCAGCTGACATGGATCCTCGTTAGCTCAAGAGGTAAAGGTGTTGCTTGACAATATAGAGGTCCCGGGTTCGAATCCCACTTACGCCCTTTATAAATGTTAAATCTCTAGCTTGTTGAAAATTCAAAATTTTACAAGTCAATTTGTTTGTTCACATTGAACATCTCATATCCGACAGGTGTTTAATATCTGAAATGTTGTTAGAAAAAAACACGTTAAACCTCAACTCATGTACTCACTCATAACCGACCATGGTAGTTATGAAATAACCAACCTGCGCACTTGGTGGTTATGGCATATAACCTTCAAATAAAACAAAGGAAATAACTTCCCAAGGGATGTAAATTAAACATAAACGAATGTAAATAGAGCAAATTGGAAGAAATAAATCCTTTAAAAATGTGCTACTATCCCTTTAATAAACGGACTAGACCTCGAACTTAAAGACAAAGCGAAGTTCATTTGTTTTGTTCTGCCTCTACCAAGATATTGTCACAAACATAAACTTACGTTGATGATTTCTTTCATAATTAATGATTTGCTGCAGGTTTTTATCGTTATTGCCAGATGATGAATTTGGAATATGTATTTGACCGTAGTAAGAAAACGTACTCCGCAAGGTATGTCTCACTCCAATCTCATATACTGACTAATTCTGTGCCGACTCTACAGTCTACTGCATCTGATCTTGATAGGAAATATTTTGAGCTTGCTACAGTAATAATCGCCAACGAAGACGTTGCATTGAAATCACGAATTTCTGCGCAATGCAGAAAGCCTTAGATCGGCAAGTGTTTGTGACTGGTGCGAGTGTTCCCTTGCATTGGACATTCTATATACTGCTCAGTCATATATTTGATTTAAATGTTTAAAACCTGCGATAATTTTCTTCTAGGTGACAGGGTTCCTGTCGGTGTTCCAGTGTACACTGGCTAGTCTGACGCTGACCACTATCGCCATTGACCGCTACGTTGCCGTACTACATCCGGTCAAGTATGCAGCCAGATTGACCAAGGGGAGATGTCATAGTAAGGTTAAATGTGTCTTAGAATTCAAATACAATCCGTAATTACGGCATATTCCCGTGACAACCTGTTGGGCGTGGTTAAGTCTCCTGCATGGCGATCGATGTTTTAGAGATAAGTTTGGTAAAGAACAATAATACGACCTGTATTTTTCACTGTAGATGATTATGGAGGCATTCCGTTATCTTTGATGTCTTGTAGAATCTCTATTTCCTAACTTACATCCTTAACAAATGTAAACAACACAAAAAGTATGAAACACATACGTCTTCTCTGTAGTTAGATGTCATTTCCGTTAACAAGAAGACAATGTGAAAAAATCAGGTAATATTTTTTTATCACCAATATATTCTTCACATTGATATCGCTATTTCTTGTGAAGTTACAAGTATTTAATTTCGGTTACGTGTTTTGTCATCTTTGTGAAATGGATACAATTCTACCCCCAAAAAAATTAATAGTTTCACCTTTCACTGAACTTTTTTTATACAATCTTAAAGAGCCACTCCGTGATTTTCATAACATATTACTTACCTTTGATACGAACTTAAATGTCATATGTTGTGATATAAAATCAAAACATCTTAACTTTTCATGTCCGAAAGACATATATATGACAAATACTGATTTTCCATGCAAATCTTAAAACAGCCTTATTAATGCACCTAGAGGTGTAGATATCACGTCCAGTATACATGGATACTAGTTATATAACCTAACAAACACTATCAACTCTTAACTGCCCTCCTGGCTGTTTTAGATAAGTCTCCAAAATTACGCTTGACTATTTGACTTTCTACCCTCATATTGTCACTGTAAAAAAACCATAAGCTTTCAAATGTGTCTTTTTGGTAACAATCGATACTTCGCGATCAAATGACACCATTGATTAAGTTTGGCATACTACTATACGACTCCAACAACTCACGGAGTGGCTCTTTAATTGAGAACTTGTAAAACTATAGAATCATCGTTTTCGTCACCTTCCCACGCATGGCCTGTACTTACGCCAGACCCAAAGACTTGTTGAGATAGGCCTTGCCGCTTTCCCCCTTTCTTTTCTCTGCCTCCACGTACATACGGCCAGGCTGCAGCGATTGATCGCTATAGTCAGAAATGATATGAGAATTGAGACTATTCGCCGAAGAAGACGATGCACTGAAAACACGAAATTTGAGGTGTTGGCGGCAAGGTTTAATTTGCAAGTGATAGAAACGGGTGTAATTTAAAGCCATGCGGGGAAAATGCATTAACGAGAGAACATTAATTTAAATTTTGGGACCTTCATGTTTCAGTGATGTTAACCATGTGCTGGATATGGGCGGGGCTTACCGCCTTCCCTCCTCTTTTGACCAATCAAACGGACGCTAGCTACTCATACCGAGCCTACACGAGACACTGTTCGCCTACATTCAGAGAAAGCTGTTGGTTCTTTTGGTACGCCGTTGCCATGGGATACGGTATTCCCTTACCAACGATGAGCTTTTGCTATTTCAATATAGCAAGGACATTACGGAAGCACCGAATGAGAGTGAGAGTTGTCAAGGTCGTTCCTATAGGCGTCAGTGTTAGCCAAAACTTGACGGTTGAACCCACTTCCGGCTTATCATCGAAACCGGAAAAGAAACATCCGCCAAGCAGCCTTGATAAACAAATTGCGAAAAGAGGTACGTTCGAGAAAAATTTCGGTGTTCTCAAATACTGATCAGTATACAGTCTTAAATCTCTTTTTATATGTCTGTTAACAATTATTTACAAGGAGTTACCAAGACTGACTCAAAATTTTAACAATTTCATTTTTTTCTCTTCATTACTCTGCTTGATTCAGATGAGTTTAACGGTATGTTTAGGCCTCTTTTGAGTGACAGGTACTACGGATAAGGAAATACATACTTTTTCGCTTAATTCACCACCTTAATTATTTCAACACCGGTTTTAAGTAATAAATTCACTTCATTTTCCGCTTCACGTACAGAATCTATCCATAGCATTTATTAGTGTTTTATCGCCTTGTTGTTGGTTTTGGATAGATATATTTTCATTTTTTCCCCAGGTGCCCTGCTAATCATGGCCTACTTTCTCTGCTGGGGTCCATACGCTCTGAACAACGCTTGTCCAGTTCACCTGCACATGTCAGACCCGGTGGGCGTGGCCTCCATGTGGCTAGTGTTCTCCTTGACTGTCGTTAACCCCATCATATACGTGTTCAACAACAAACAGTTCAGGGCAGAGCTGAGGGGTCTGTTCAGGAGTAGAAAGAAAGGATGAGTGCTCAATCACAATTTGGAGGACTAGTGGGAATCTCAACCAGCCAAATGTTTCCGAAAAGACATCCGATTAAATACGATAATTAAAAACAATGACATGTTATCCAGAATAGTTGAGGGGTGTTCAGGAGCTTGTGATAAAGATGACGAAGAACTTCGAAATATTTGCAGTCGTCAAGCGCTCATTTTTCAGAATTGACACAGGCCCTGACGTCAGTTCAAGTAGGGTTTAAGTTAGTGGGCAGTTCTCAGACAGGAAGAGGAGACGAGCGTCCTAAGTGAAATAATAAACTAATGTGAACCGCCTCCCCTTATATTATAAAACGAACGTATGTATGACATAAGTTAATCATTTTCACCTTCAACAACTGACACGTCATGGAAACTGTGTAAAGAAATGGTGGTGATATGGTAAGAAAATGGAAGAGTGTGATTTACAGCAAGACTATGTATCGAATCCTGCTATTTTCACTTATCTCCCTTATTTTTAGCCCTGGGAAGACGTTATCTATGTAAACGTTACAAAAGTGCAACGATATAATATTAGTGGACATTTTGTTACATAATGATGAAAACAATCAGCTGTTTGTTAATAGCCGATATTGAACATGAAGTTTAAAACAGGGTTCGTCGTGGGTTTAAAATCTTAAGAAAACGATACGCGTTAAAGTTGAGGAAAGTTGGCGAAGTCAAACATTCCAAGTTGAAGAAGTCACAAACTCAGTTATTATTAACGTATGTCTCTATCACAAAATAAAGTTTAGAGTACATCCTAGGTTATGGCAGCTGGAAGAGACGACACTGCGAAACCCTTATACAGGAGAGCATAACGTTTTTGAGGATTAAACATTTTGCCTTCCATAAGAATGGAAGTTCTCTTGTAAAGACATGAAGAACATCTTATCAATAGAAAATACCTGGGACCACAGAGCAGGTGCTCGCAAGCACCAAGGTCTGGGTTATCAATGGTACAAGATGGTTGCGAAATTTAGTCGGGATTCGAACAACTTTTTTGCAGAAAAATCTTTCTTGAAATCCATTGACATTTTTCGAAATTATATGAATTCTTTATTAATAATATATAAGACATAAGCAGAAACAATTTGCATTTATTCCTCAATGCTATACAAAAATAAATTCATGAAGACTTCATTGCTCACCACTGACTTCTCTTGGAAAGGGAATTTATACTGAGGACCTCAATTGTAAAATCAATAATCAAAAGAGAATATTTATGACTGGTGTGCTCTTTTGATAAATGGATTATCATTTGCATATGTTATTATTCTAGCAAACTATTAAGTATTCACAGAATATTGCCGGTTAGAATCGTGAGATTATAATGGTATGTCGTTGAATATGCACAATTGGACGTCGGTAATTTCAGCAAATATTTATGTCTCTCTGCATTTGCGTCTGTAGCCCACTTTGAACGTTGTTTTGTACTCAAAGGTCTGCACGATTCTGAAACGAATACGTATTTAACATATAAGTAAAAATTACTGAACTACTTACCATCCACTTTCCTTAGTTCAAGATGTATTAAAAATATCTAGCTTAAACAAAATATCTTCGAATCCTTATAAAAGTACACAATAATTCTATCATAATATTAATTAATTATCTATGATTATTATTGATGACACTCTTGTACTGTAAATAAATTAAATAGTTTTATATGATTAATAAAATATATCCAAATGTAATCCGATGACAAGCATTGTCTTTTCAATTAAAAACTGATAAATATTGAGCAAAGCGATGTTTTTCATAAGAAATGAATAAAATCATCGCTACGGCATTAAAATCACAAACAACGCAAGTGCTCAAAAGTCACAAGAACCCATGATGTGCAAGCGAACTCCACGTAATGAGAGATAGTAACTTCTGTCGGGTACTGTACCTGTACGACGTGCATGTGTCCCAGTTGAATCTTCCACAGGGTCTAGTGAAGGCTTCACGTCGAGACTGTCGAGCACCACGCTTCAAGCTCTGTGTGTAAGTCACTATGGGGCAATGTCTGAAATTTGTAATTGTTGTGCATATCTATTGAATAAATGATACAATCTTGTTATAAAACTATATTTACGAGAAATTATGTGACGTGACTACAGTGTAATTAATTATGTTTCAAGTTGTTTAAAAATCACTAAACTAAACATAATCGGCAAGTGTCTATAAGATGTCTGTAATTATTACGAAAAATCATCTCCCTTACAAATGGTCAATGACTAAAACATTGTTTGAACAAAGTCAGAATTTCTATCCTATTCTTTTTTGCTAAATCAAAATTCAGAGTTTATAGGGAGGAAAACGAAGATAAGGGAACATATCTGCAATAAAATGACAAAGATCTATAACCAGAAAAAGTTCTCTTCACCTGTCTTGACACCGGAAGCCTTTCGTGCCATCCGGGCACCTACATCTGTTGCCACGGATACAAACTCCACCATTTTGACAGATTGGTCTACAGGCCACCTGGGATCCTACATGGTTCATTAAAATGGAAAGGGTTAACAAAAACGTTGAAGTAAACCAAAATTTTTGTTTAAGACGGCACATTTCCGGCTTGTATATACCATTTTATGTAAGGCTTCTCAAAAAATTAGTTTACATATTACTTGAGTACCGCGCTGACTTATTGTTTAACCGACATTCACACGTTCGATCTTTATCCACGTCGGTTTTGAGGTGAAGTTTCGTCGATAAAACATATTTCTCACAAAAAAGATAATATTTTAAAAATTACTCTAATTAAAAATTGTTTCAAAATAAAGATAAAAATAGTTTGTGAATATTTTCGAAAAAAAGAAACATCTTCGAAATAACGAGAAAAGAATTGAAATCAAAACTGATATTCCTAGACTTACTTCTCTCACACCGTCGACCTCTGAAGCCGGGTTGACACCGACAGCGGTTCAATCCGACACATTTCCCGCCATTTCTGCATCCCGGCCGACATCTTGGAATAGCTAATGTTCAAATGATTAGATTGGACTATCATTTACCCAAACTAATTCTTAATTGATCTTATATAATTTAAGCTAAAATTGATTATTCATAAACATAATGTAATAACTTTATCAAAATAAGTCCGATCGCAACCTACGATCCGCACTGATGCAGATGACTTAAATGTTAACTTTTGGAGAGGTACTAAAAACAACCATTGTCACATATGAATCGTTAGTGAAGTCGTGCTATTTTTTAAAAAAGAAAATAGTTCATCGAAAGGAATTAAGAGTGCAACACTAGTCATCTTCAATATGTATCGCACATCGTTGCTTGCTCATACAATTTTACTTACATGTTTGACATCTTGAGCCCGTGAAGCCTTTGCTGCACGTGCATACGTTGACCTTGACACACTGACCTCCATTCGCACACGGCGGACTGCATGTGGCTAAATGTAAACAACAGCGGTTAAGAGAAAGGTAAAACCATCGGTATCTTGATTCGAAACTAACATAATATTTTCAGTGAACTTGCTTACTTTTGAATTTGGTAATGTATCTTTAAGAAGCAATAAACTATGTAAAACAATTTTGGTAAGGATTGGGAAACACGGAGAATCGAAACTTCCAAAACTGAGCATCGTGCGGTTATCAAGTTCCTCACGAAAGAATGGGTGGATGCGGCAGAAATACATAAACGTATGACCAATGTGCATGGAAAGAAGTCCCTCAATATTCTACTGTTGTACAATGGTCAGCTGAGTTTAAGCGGGCTCGAAGCCTATTGAAGTCATAACAGATTACAGTCCACGGGTCTAGGGCTTAATCATGTCCGATCATAGAAGAAAGGTGGACGAGATATTTCAAGAGTGTGGCATTTTTCACAGAAGAGTTTGCACCAAACTTCACGAGCACTTGCACTTGCACATGCCCAGGTGTTTGCAAGACGGGTGCCCCAACATCTAAATGCACATTTGAATACAGTCGTGAGGTCTTGGACATCTTCAGTGTTGATCCCGATCACTTTCATGCCCCTCTTATCACTAGATCCTGACACCAAGCAAGAATGCATGCAATGGCAGCATATAAGCACTCTTCTGCACCCGAAAAGTTCAGCCTTCTGCTCACAAGACCATAGCGACCATTTTCTCGGATTCAATGGGCCGAATAGTTATTGACTATAAACCACCTAACAGGAGCCTACTTTGCTGACTTGTGGCAATTGAGAGCGGCGAAGAAGAGGAGAAGTATGTTGACTGGTAGAGAGTTATGCTTCTTCAAGCATTTCTCGGTCTAGAAATTTTAAAACTGATTGGAAGCAATCAAAGTTAGTTGTCAGCGAAGCCGTTTCAAAAGTTATCAACTTCTCACTTATTTCACTATGCGGATATTCGGAAATTATTCGAAAAGCTAAACTTTATTTGAATATGCACTCTGTACCTTGAGTATTCTTTACACAACACATTGGTGTTATTTGGCAACTGTATCATTGCATACGCCCGTTTGTCGATAACTTTGTTATCAATGCATGCAGTGTTTTCATTGGCTAAAATATTGCAAGGCAGTTTATATTGCAATATTTTGCCAGTAGGGGAACCTGCCGGAATCTCGAGACGAGCTCGTATTATAACTACCTTGCAATATTTCAACCACAGTCGCCAGATTTAAAGGCCGTGTTCTGTCAAGAAGACTAAAAATCGAGTAACTCTTCCTGGGGTATACGAAAATGGCTTTTAAAACGATTGCTTTTGTAACAGATTCGTTGATTGAACATCTTATTTTGATTGCATCTGATCAGGCGTCTCAATTGTTCTCTGAGTAATACAGGAGTTAACGTAAGTGCTCGTATCAAAACATGAGTTAGCGTAAGATTTCATGACCCAACCTACTTCTGGGAGAGAATATGACACTAGAAGCGTATGGTTATTTTGTTCACTCACGTGTCTGACAATGACTCCCTACAAAGCCCGCCGTGCACTGACACACATCCGGGGCTGTGCACCGTCCTCCATTGCGACATGGCGTCCTACACACAGCTGAAAAGGGACACAGAGTATGTAGTTGGAGTCCAATATGTCAAAATGGTGTAATTATATCGAGGAGCAATGATTGTGTCTGAAAATCACCAACGTATGGTAACAATTAACAGGTTGAAGTTGTAATTTATGATCGAAAACCGGACAATGGCGCCCGCAAATGACTCAAACGTAACTCTGGAAACTTATTTAATGCCCACAAATAGAATAACATATCACGTAAATTTGATAAAGAAACTTTACTTATTAAGATCTACTTTGCGGTTTTTCAATTATCATTGAAAGTGGGAAAATATACTAATTTTGCCATTAAGAGATAAAGAAGCAAGTTTAGGGACAACATGTGAATTGAACTCAAGACAGATGGTATTTTGGCTTCTGTTTCTGCCAAATTTATGAAGCATACCCTGTGTCACTGTAACCAATCTCATTAAAATCAGATCCAACGAAACAGATACTACCTCGCTACAGGTTTAATTGATTCGAGTACTGCTCTATAGAGGTCAAGTGAATCATATTGCATGGCGTCTATAGAGCAGTATTCAGATCAGAAACGGAACGAGATACACGTATATATGTTCTAACTGATCTTTAAGAGATTTGAAATTAAGAAGAAGTATATAAACAAAAATAACAGCAGAAGGTGTAGATCAGGTTCGCATTCCCGTCCGCATCATATATGTCCAATAATGTAGGTAGTTGACAACCTACTTGAAGCTTAGTAAAAAGTAAGGTAAGAAGATTCCGTGAACAAACTGTGACTATAAATGACAAGGGCATAATATAAATATCAGATTAATTGCTACAAAAGAAAACGATTTGTTCTAGGAAATCTAAATGTTTTAAGAGTTCAATATAATACATTAAATCAGGGTTCTCAAACGTATTAATTATTTATTAAATCATAATTCATCACATGAAATACTTTATTCATAATTAATGTACGCCAGGAACAACACTGTTTTTAATCTTTCTTTAATTTCGAATCATGCTGGACTCTTCTTTAACGTGTCTTCGCCAGTAAGGTGTATTTATCTTGGTTGAACAACACCCCTCCCCTTGTATTTTTCATCTATATAAGCTGCGTTTACATTACACCTATTTGCCCACGGGGGCAAAATACCCCTGAGGGCTAATTTACCTCCAGGGGCAAAAGGCAAATCGATTTGCGTTTACATGGGTTTTAAGAGATGGGGGGTATAATTATTATCATTATCTATCTGACCATGGAGAGGACAGACGTCTGTTAAAGAAAAGGAGAAGAAACGGATTTTTACAAGTTACAAGAATACATCTACTGTCTGCAGCATTGTCCACGAGGTGTGTAATGCCATTTACACACATATATTTCCAATTAACTGAAAAGAGTCATTTTAAGGAAATGGAACTTTTCAAATTGTTGAGGTGCTGGTGATGCAACTCACATTCCCATTGTGGCTCCACAGCAATTCCACTCTGATTATGGCAATAGAAAAGGGGTCTATTCAATAATCATGCAAGCTGTTTGTGATGACAAATATCGGTTCACAGATGTCTGCATAGACTGGCTAGGTCGGGTCCACGACGCAAGATTGTTCTCAAACTGTAAACTTCGAGCATTGGCAGATGCAGGAGAGGTATTACCCCAGTCATCAGATATGATGAACAGCGTAGGCCTTCCTGAGCAGAAAGTAGACATGCCCGTTGTCATCATCGCAGACCCTGCCTACCCAACGTGCCCCTGGCTACTGAAGCCATATAGCAACAGAGGGACTCTCACAGAGGACTCAGCAGTGCCCGCATGACAGTAGAAAACATATTTGGTCGCTTCAAGGGAAGATGGAGGTGTTTCTCAAAGCGCATTGACGTAGATGTAGAGTTTGTACCAGTACTAACAGCAGCAGCAGTGGCCTTACACAACCTGTGTGAGAATGAGCACGAGTTGTTTGACCCAGACTGGCTGACGGATGTGGAAGAAGGATGTGGTGACTGTGGACACCAGCTCCTCCAGATCCTGTCACTGGATCAGTGCGAGGGGAAGCACTGACAGCCCAATTTGCCATTGAACGACAGTAATGCTTTCTACTGATGAACGTTTGATACTCTTTTATTGTTTATTCAATTAACAACAAAGGTTCCATCAAATATGACTTTTTTGAAGATTTTAGTTAAACAATATATTACGTGAGAATACGAAAACATTAATTATTTCAGATATAAATTGTTTCATTCAAAAGAATCATATTTCTGATTTGTTCCGATACCTTACCGAAATTCAGGTGAAAGGTCATTCACAAACTATTTCTTAAATTAATGATGTAATCAATTATATGGAAAGCATCGATTAAATCAAAGAACAGATAAAGGTAGAAACTTTTAGCAACTTGAACTACAAAAAAATTATCTTAACTTGAATACAGGCATAAACAACTCTTCACTTGCCCTCTTAAAAACTTTTAAAAAGCGTTTACATGACATGTTTGCCTTCTGGGGTAAATATACCCATGGGGGTAAACAGATTTGCCCTACCTCAAGACATGGGGCAAATTTTGCCTCAATAGCCCCGAGAGGGCAGCCCCGGGGACAGACACATACGTTCTCCACCCCCCTCTTTACATTGCTCACCAGTATATGGCAGCCCCCCCCCCCTCCCCCCTCCAGCCCGGGGGACAGAAATATACGTTCTCCATCCCCCTTTTTATATTCCTTACCTGTATGGCAGCCCCTTCCCCTCCAGCCCGGGGGACAGACACACTCGTTCCGTCTCAGACAAGTACCCCCATGGCTACAAGGCGGGTTGCAGATAGCTGAGGGAAGGATCGAGAAAAGAGTTAGTGTGGTTCGATACAAGTTGGGCAATTTTCCTTGTAGATCTGATCCGTCTGCTTTTTAAAAAGTTTCACATTCTTTAACGATGGAAAATTTTAATCCTTTGAAGGTGCTGAAAAATTGCACGAAAGAAATTAACCATGAGAATCACTGGATATACACAAAGAACAAGAAAAAGTAGCTCGGAAGTACCTTTAGGACTTCCCACATCCGAAATTTCTAACTATTTAGGATAGTAGCCATTCGATCCCAACAGAATTAACTCCGCCATACAGTCCTCTGAAACCTCTGTCCTAACACGAAGGTTTCTCGGGCTTCCGAGCGATATTGCAACTTAAACTACCTGGCAATATTTCAGCCAATGAAAACACCGAATACACGAATAATATGTGTTGACACACAGGCCTCTGCAATGGTGCAGTCGCAAAATGTATTCTGTAAAGAAGACTCAAAGTGCAAGGTGCATATTCGAATAAAGTTTTGCTTTTGGAAAGCTTACGGAAATAATTAAGACGATTTAAATGATACCTTTTGAAACGGCGTCGCTGATTGCACAAATAACTTTGATTGCATCCAATTAGGTTTCTACATTTCATGCTCAAGAAAAGTTCATATTAGGACAGAGGTAGTATAGGCATTTATGACGGAGCTACCTGTGTTGGGAGAGAATGGATAGTATAGCATGAGACCATTCTTTGGCACCAAGTCTTATTACAGACGCAATAAGAATAACTCTTTCATGTTCCATGAGAAACCATAAATATGTGCATGTAATGCACTGTGATGTCGCCCGTCCGAACTTTCAATCCAACCCAATCATCCTACCCTTATTAGCCACTTATGGATTTATTTCAAATTGTTTCCATAGAAACCAGAAAGTTATTTTAAAAGACAAATAACGCAGAGAAGCAAACGGCATTATTGCACCACTAAATGTAATCATGTACAGGGTTGAGTTAAATACATATTGAAAGGCTTTGTGATATGGCCCGGAAACGAAAGCATGTCCCTGTCCTCCATATGCCGTAAGTTCAAATATTATGTGAAACAGAACAAAATATAAAAGATAGAATAATCAAGGTAGCAATAGACACCACACCAACACTAGATCTAACATACCAGATTTCGTGAAAAAAAAACATTAAAAGGATTTTGAAATATCACCCGGAAAAGAAAGCATATGGTCGCTATAGCCTCGTATGCACTAAGTTCGATATTTTTTTATTGATTTGATCTAACATTTCAGAAAGTGACGAAAAAATGTGGGAGGTGAGTTTTTCGCAAAACAGATTCCCCTTCGGACGACTAACACACTCTTCGTTCGGGTTAAAAGACAAAACTGAAATATAAATAACTTTAACAAATATGCTTGCCGCAAACATTTCACATCGTATCGAATTATCATTTTATACAATCAAAGTCTTGAGACAATATTTTTATCGAGGATTTTCCAATATTGATATGAAAACGTCAGAACATTATTCAATCATGGAAAGATACCTAACGCTTATTTAAGTTAACATCAATATCACACCACCGTTTTTAATCACTGATCCGAATTTAAAGGATGTAAACACGAAAAAGTTTGCAAATATTTCAATATTGATTTCGTTCAGAGTTTGAGAGGTTTTTGACAATGTTACCAAGTAGATTTGATTATCATGTTTGTATATTTGCGTCATAACGAATATACATCAAAGTGAATAAAAATACTTCGAAGATGAAATATTACAAAGGATTTTACGAAGTTTTTATGTAAGTTTTTCATTGATAATCCCCTTAAGCTGAAAGGGCTTTGATACTTGTCTTTTTCAAGAATCCTTAATGTTCCTCGGAGTTTGACGTAAGCTATTCAAGTGTGCACATGTTGAAAGATATCAAAGCATTGAGAGTTATTTACACCTCGGGCAATATAATACAATAATGAACTCATGCTTCTCCTTTCAATAGAGTTCTCTTCATCAGTAGACGCTAAGATAAATAAGAATGATTATAATCTTTTTGAAATACATATTCTATTTTCTTTGTCTGACAATCAACGAAGTTTTTTTTTTCCGAATATCAATACATCAGACCATGTCAATCCAAAAAATAACATAATTTGAATCTTTGAAAATTTTATTTTAAAGGTTTAGGTTGTTAAATATGTTTTACATGTATCCCTGTTAATAAAACTCATAAATACAATAATGAGACAATGATGCATCGTATTCCCAAATGATTAGTGTAAATATTTCTAAAAACGCTTACGTTTTTAATGGACACTTTAGGGGATTTCATACGGGCAGAATACATACAGCTGCATGCCAAAAGTTTGTTCACATACCTGAATAAACTAGTGCAAATATCATGTAATTTGAGATGCCTTTGAGGTATAGTAGCGTTGCGAAAAAGAAACGTATTATATTGAATTTTCAATACACATATGCAGATCCATTCTTCTTTAAGGCAAATTAAAGGTTTATCGTACCCCACGATTACCCGAAAAGTTTTGGCAGGTCATTGAAGTGACCAGGGGTCAAAATTCCGTAAACACTCATTTTAATTTTTCTCATAGAGTCGATATGGAACATTTTATTCGACATTTAACGAAATCGAAATTTAAAAAATGTGACCCCTTCTGTCAATATATATATATGCCAAATTCGAATTTTTGCACGATTGACCAGACAATGCCAAAATGAGTTCCCGAATGGCTATTTCACACATAGAAAGTGGGTGATCCATTGTCAGACTTGTTGATGTTATTCTATTGGCGTTGAAACGAAACCCAAATTACATGATATTTGCACTACGATTCAGTGGTAAGTGAACAAACTTTCGGTATGCAGCTGTAAGTAGTATCCACCTATAGACGATATACGATACTCAATGTAATTGTTTCTCGATCTACTTATACTCATGTAAACAACGAACAATGCCAAACTACGTTTGTAAACCACCAGTATTTCATAAAAACAAAGACACAAATTTTGGAAAGAGCAGTGCAATTGAAAATTATATCGTAGTTCATGGAATTCTAACTAGGGGTGCGTATCAATTGTAGGATTTTTAAAAACGTCCCGTATGCTTTTTTTCACATTTTCACATAGAAGACATTGTTATAAAGAATATTTAGTTTTTCGTGTGCAACTTCCGATCATAACTTATAATCATTGGAATATTCCTGGATTTTTTCATGGCTACTATCTTGAATGCATCTTTGATGATAATAAAAGGCATTATGCCTTAAAGAACCTATCCTCTAAATAAATCTCATACAGTAACTCCTAAACTAACAAATTGGAAGGTAACAAAAAAAATCGTACCATGAATACAAAAAGGATCTATCCCTATTATGGACGACATGAACACCTGTTAATGAGAGTTTACCTGAACATCCCGGTCCCGGGTAGCCGGGAGGACACAGACACCTGTCGGGGGAGATACAGCGTCCGTAGTTCTTACAGGCTGGCTCGCATACCGCTTTAAACGACAAGATTAATAAATTATATTCAGTGAGGACATTCGTCGTACCACTTTAACTGCTACCGTCTGTATTCAAGTCGTCTTCACATTCTCTCTGAAAAAGGCTAACTTGAAGGTTTACATTGTATAGATGAATAAACTAAATGGTGTCATTATCTCCAGGGAAAGTCGAGAGAAAAAAGCGGGGATCAGAAAAAGAGAATGATTTCAGATCATAAAGTTAAATGAGATACAGAATACAACCAAGTTCGTTAAAGATTATTTTGTTGTATACACACCACCCTTACAACTTCAACTAAAGGACGTTTCTTGAAAATATCGCACTCAGTGAGACTGTCCCATGTGAAACACTGTTATAAGATTTTAAAAAGAAGTTTTATTTTCGGTATATCCTGAGCGATAGCGAACTTCGTAAAACTGTGATGGCCTCTTTTAGTTTCGTCTCATTCCGATACAAGAGTACAAGTAGAGTTATTAGGGAATATTTAAAGGCGCAAAATTGTTTTATTGAGAAGTACTAAATTCTAAGCAGCGCGATATGTTCTCAATGCTGCTTGTGCTAATGACTGTTGTCTTAATGCCATTATACCATGATACTAACGTTCGCATTTCATAAGGTTGTTAATGTTCTTCCGCATCTGATAACCTTCGTGACATGCGCATTCGTATGTTCCTGGCAGGTTCCGGCAGGCCTGCTCACACCCCGCATTCCCGGCTGCGCATTCGTCGATATCTGCGACAAAACCCATTAAACACGTTAAGGTTCATTCTCTCGCAACAGAGGTAGCTCTGTCATAAAATCCAATACAGGAATATAGGAACTTATGACGGAGCTACCTCTGTTGGGAGAGAATTTGTAAGGTTAAATTTTGCAAACAATGAATTCCCTCGAGGCGAATCTGACTGGTGATGGAACCATAAAAAAATATTTATGTAGAGTTAGTTACTTTTTATTTACATTAAAAGCAGTTAACAGGTAAACAAATACATACACTTGCAAAAAAAATACATACAAAAAAGCGCAAATCCTACTAAAATAATCATTTTTTTTATAAATAGAAACTATAAAGTTAATAAATAATCTAAAAAGTCTATGTTTTGTTAACGTGGTTTTACTGCTTGTAGTTCTGCTCATACATAATACATCCACCAGAACATAAATAGAACAACTTTTTCTTCTAAAATACTACTTCTTCTACTACTACAACTGATATCACCGCTGCCATTATTACTTCTACTTCTACCACCACTACCGTTACAACTTCTATTACTACTACTACTACTACTACTACTGCTACTACTACTACTACTACTGCTACTACTGCTACTACTACTACTACTACTGCTATTGCTACTACTACTACTACTTCTACTACTACTACTACTACTACTCCTACTTCTTCTACAACTGATATCACCGCTGCCATTATTACTTCTACTTCTACCACCACTACCGTTACAACTTCTATTACTACTACTACTACTACTACTACTACTACTAATAATAATAATAATAATAATAATAATCCTACCACTACTACTGATATAACTACTGACACCGCTACCATTATTACTTCTACTTCTACCACAGTGACCATCACATCAACTTCCACTACTACCCCTGTAAACTCACCTATACAAGCACTGGTGTCCGTCTCGCCCTTCAGGTAGCCGCGTCTGCAGGAACACCTGAAGGTCTTCTCCGGCAGGTCTTCACACAGCTGGTCACAACCGCCGTTCTTGTCCCTGCAGCTTGCGATGGCTGAAAGTGTGTTGTGATAGAATTACTATTGATTTGAGTCTGAGACTTTATATATAGACATTGTCATTCCAACCTAGTGTAAATGTGCAGACTTTAAAATTAAAGTTATATAAACCTACGCAAATATATTTATATTCGTTATCAAGAAACTACAATTCTTGTAAGTTTCCAAATTGGTAGAACCTACTTCAACCATTTTCACCTATATTTAGGAATAAATAGGTTTTTGTCACACACGTGACCATGTCCCCCTTCGCAATCAAGAAATGAGCTAAAATGATTTAAATGATCACCAAAATAATAGAAAATTGGAAGACTCTGAGTGCTTATGATCTAACAACATTATAAAAACTGTCTCGAGGTGACTATGAACATGAAAAATTAGATCACCTAAATCGTCTGATGTCTGGGTATTCCCACTAACAAGACTGGTACCGAATTTGAAGACTTTAGGTCATTAGATATCCCGCTAACAGGAAGGGCACTGACGTACTGATGTTCAGAGCCTAGCTGCGGAGGGGGACAAATATATTCTCACATCGGGTCATAAATGGTCATCCTTAAGCAAGATCTAAAAACTTACTCCAAACTACCTTCTACTACGAAAACTAGATCTACTATTACTCCCGCTACTCTTGGAGTCACGGATGGGGGCGCTTTAGAGAAATGCAATTGGTTAAAGGCACTATTGCACGTAATCGGTTGATTTAGAGCACATACGAAACATTGGTTTGCGTCGGTGCCTTTAAAAGACGACTCACGTCTACATGATACTCCGTCCTCGGCCACCACCAGAGATTCTGGACATGCGCAGTTGTAGCTCCCTACCGTGTTGTTGCAGTAGGCTTCGCATCCTCCGTTACTCGTAAGACACTCGTTCACATCTGACAAACATCTTTTCTTTTACATAAACATCTAAAAACTCTTGAATAATTCAATCATACCTATTCAGCCAAGAAGGCTTAACATTTCTTAAGTAGGTTCATGTTCCCAATACCAAACAGTCTAATAATGACATACATGTATGTTATACTTGTAAAAAAATAGAGAAGATTTCCTCATCCATGCATGCAGTAGTGTGTGTGGTTGTTTGGAAAACAGAGTAACAGACCTCGACGGGAGCATGTCAGCTATGCATCCGTATGTGTTCCATGTATAAGTATGAATGTCAGACTTATTGGCAGATAGATTATCTCAACAGTCGTGTAGAGCCTGATGCTATAAACGAAACATAGCGTTTGAATGGGTTATGTGAAATAACCAGACAGCTATAATGAAAGCACGGATTTGTGTGGAAATTATGACCTTTCTAATAAGAGTACATGCTGAAGCCTTCATCTCGCTATTGATGGTAAACATCCAATACAAATCCTTTTTTCAGAAATACATGAAATTTAGACAGCGAACATCTTCCAAGGTATGGCCTATCTTGTGGCTGAACCAATGACTTGCTAATTCAGGCCTTGCAGCATTTCCCCAATTATTTGTGCTTGCCGTCCAGTTGGATAGTAAACAATTGCAGTTGTATACAAACATAAACAATCATGTCAAATTCATCAAAAACTTTGGTATTTTTGAATTCTCTAAATGTTGTATAAGAAAACAATATTTCTTAGCTATTTCATCTTTGAAAATGATCGTCATTGTGGGAAGAATAACACATTCCTAAAATAAGAAGACCACCTTATACTTAAAAATAACTTAAAAGGATGACAGTCTGTTTTTGGTTTGCAACAATTGCATTTTAGATTGAGAGTATTACCGACACATCTTCTAGTGTCCATATGAAGCCGATAGCCCTTCCGGCAGCTGCAGTGGTAGCCGCCAGCCTCGTTGTGACACCGGTGCTGACATCCGCCATTCACACCAAGTGCACACTCGTCGATGTCTGGGGTGGAAACATGATTGAGTCCCTTATAACATCCACGATTGTTACTTTTAAACACAGGCTAGCATAAGAACTAATTGGCCTCAAAAACAACGTTTTTCCATGAAAGGACAAGGTCCCTTCATACCTTGCTGAAGTTTTCATAATGTTTAATGTGCCTTTCTAGTGGCATCATTCTTTACAATCACTGTTCACTTTTCATTATTCAAATAACCCGCCATTGAGTCTTGTTATGATACAGTAACCATATGAAACGGATTGATACGAGATGTCCAGATATGATTTGGTAACGCTGACACAGTGCATGCTCGGACATTTTTATCTTTAATTTAATTGGAAATGCTACCTACTGATTGACTATGAAAAAGAGCGTGAGCCAAGAGGTCAACTAAGAACGCCAATTGTATCAACGCAAGACTAAAACGTGTTGTAACCACAGGCCTTCGGATCATTAACAATTTTTTTTAAAAAAAGAATTTAAAAATTTAAAAAGTTTGAGAACATTCCCTGAATCGAATTGTGCCTCTGTTAATCCATATACTATTAACAGAGGTACAATTCGATTCAGGGGGTGTTCTTAAAAATAAATTTTTAAATTTTTTAAATATTTTTTTAAATAAATACAAAATTTTAGTGATCCCAGGGTCTGTGGTTGTAACAAGTATTTTAAAGGCTCGTTTCACTTGCTTACTCCAATCACGGATGGGTATGTTCACTACAGATATTCCTGAAGAAAAGTTAATTAGAGTTAATGAAACAATAGATGATGAATTCTATAAGAGAAAATTAACAGTTATTCGCAACCATTAGGTATTGAATCTTCACTAACCTTCACATGTTTTCCTATCTGGGTTAAGTCTGAAACCATGGTTACAATCACACCGGAAGCTCCCTTGTATGTTTACGCATCTTTGTTGACACCTTCCGTTTTCTATCTTGCACTCATTAACATCTAAAACAAAGTGTAAATAAACACATTAGTAAAGTTAACTAGTTTGTACATATACATATACATCGACTTATAAATTCATGCTCTCAGATTGAATCAATATCCACCAACTCGTCAATACATGTAATCAAATAAACAAGAGACGTTTACAGAAGTATACCCATCACTCTTCGAAGTATTCATAAATTAACCCTTAGAACAGAATTCTTGCCTTGAAGAGCTGTTCTTGGCAAAGATGTGACACGTTATACCGATGAATTTTTCTATAGCGTTAGTTTTAAGGAAGACAAGGAATTTTATGGATCATCAAGTTCTTTATAGTACTGAAGCGACGTTTCGGTATAGCTTCTTGTACCGTTTTCAAGCAATTGTGCAATTGAGCGTTAGTTTTGCTTGTAATATGAAGAGAGACCTGGAGCAGGGCATAAATGAAAACAATATAATGACGTTTATAGAAATATAACCTTCACTTTCTGAAGTATACACAAATTAACCTTTGGAACAGTATATTTTGATTTGAAGTGATCTTTCAATATTATATTCTACAGCGTAAATGTTCCTTGCGATACGGAGCATGGCATGAATTCGAAACCGATCTTCTCTCAATTTAACAAATTTTGTCGCTGGCTGGAGATCATTTTTGATAACAGTCTTTAATTTACCAGTAAGAATGAAAGCAATGTCTTTATTTTATGGAACACATTATAAATGCTTTCCAAATTTATCAGTGTGTTTGTCAATCGTTATCATTCACATCATCATTTAAGTCATATTAAAAGACACAGTATTTATTTGCTTTAAATTTTCTTGAGCATTACTATTCTTTTACGACTGCTTCTATTATTTCTTGTTGTCGCGATTTCTGACTACCAATTTGCACTATATCGACAAAGACACTTAACCTCACTTTCCGCGAGCTCAATATATATATATATGTCACTTTGTTCTGTCTCAGCGATTAGCTAACGCGATGCACGGATTGCACGTGGCGCATGCTTATTTCACGTGCAGTATGCTAAGTAAACAATGACTCACTTCGTATCCGCTCTTCGATTGTTAGAGTTGAGATCATTAATGGATTATCTCACTTTGAAAAGCATGGCGCTGTTATCATTATCAAACTTTCGTGAAAATGATTTAACCGTGTTTTTAATTTGTTAATGTATATTGACAATTGATTTTTTCCAGAACTTTGAAAGGCCAAGCGTTGATATTCGTTTTCATAATTTCAATTCCTCATATTCTTTCTCTTAAAATTTCCTTTATATTGAAATCATTCTTATCTCGCGGTGTATTTCGCTTCGGTTAAAAAATGTCCTCTTTTGGCAAAGCCTGTCTATCCGACATGTCAAATATCAATATCAATAAATCAAGATGAAATTTTTATAACCCTATTTTTAAGAAAACCTTAATCTAAATCTGTTAAGCTTTTAGGCTGTTACCAGCCTTACTCGCAAATCGATAACGATCATTGAGAACGGAAACGCATTTTTACAATGTAAAACAAGATTAGTGGGTTAAGTGCCTTTCTTTTCATAATACGTATACCATTGATCGCAAAGCCCTGTTTGACCCGATTTGTAACCATTCATACTCCGTCCCTGTGGTCGAGTTCGGATTCATTTGATTATTTTTTATTGAAGATAGATAACAAACACAGTAAGTATGTATATAATACCATTAGAAGACACACCTACCATAACAGACGTATCCATTTCCGCTGTAGCCTCGTTTGCATTGACAGAAGTAGGAGCCCAAAAGGTTTCCGCAATGCGCATGCGCGTGGCATCTGTCCTTCTTGGCTATACACTCGTCAACATCTGGAAAGAAGTTCATGACGAACTGATTTTAAGAAAGACACAGTTTGAAGTGAACGCGTGAAAATAAAGTAGGTATCTTCCCCATCCCATTTAAACTTACTTGTGTAACAATCAAACCCTCCAATCTTATCTACTCTGAACAGCGCCCGACTTAACTGAGACCAAGATCCTTACCTAATGCTATCGAGTGTGAACAACAGCAACTGACCAAATACACAGGGGCGTGTATCGCTTAGAAATAGCTTTAGAAAGACATATATACCCATAGACCCTACCCTACTTATATAGTAGGGTAGGGTCTATGGGTATATATGTCTTTCTAAAGCTATTTCTAAGCGATACACGCCCCTGTGACCAAATACAAAATCGAAACCTTTTGAACTTTGCAAACTCAGACTATGTGTTGTATAACCACATGATGTATCCCTGTGGTCCTTCTAACAGAAGGGTCAGCCTTGACATGCGCACTTCTTGATAAAGATAAGTTTGTGTCATCTTTTACTTTACTTAGGTTATTTCAGTCAAATATACCACCTCTTCCTACTTAGGTTACTCATATTTTCCAAGTAACCCCGGTTACAATTGGACTATATTTCTCAGTTCTTTCATTATCCTTTAGCGATGAACATTTGTAACAAAGATAACTTCCTAACTTTTATCGTATCTTAATGTATAAAATCTCCGACTGACTTCTGTGCTGTAAGAAATGTGCAAAACGCACAGGCGAAGGGGCATATCGAGTTCTAAGTTTTAAACAACACCGTTGTAAGCTCAAATATCTATGATTGCAATCAATCAGGATCGGTATTTTTCTACTTGTTACAGATGTTACTCGGGAAAAAATGACTAACCATTGTGGGTTGGCGTAGAGCGAAACCCTCGCTTGTCGATTAACATACAAATTGTACTCTTACTTTCTCGCCGAACATTTGTTGTCTTTTCCGGTTCATTAGCTAAATGGTGACTTGGATACTTGAGTTTTCATGGTCTCCTCCCTAGATTTTATAAGCAATGCAAAGAGCTTTTTTCTCGTCCTTAATCTCCTTTGAAATAAGGTTTAATCAAACTACAGCAATTAATGTCCAAGAAATGGTTTGAACAATCAATAGCTATGTCATAACACTGCCAACCGCCTTGTCCCACAAGGCCCTACTCGCAGTTTAAATGTAGGTTATGCCAATTTATTTCAGTTTCTGATTAAACGTATTACAGAACATACACTGGAAAACATAAGAAAGGTACATGGAATTTCATTATTGATATTGTGTCAGTGTTTCAATTGATGAATATATCAGTTTTTAGAACATAAATTTTCATACTTCATTTTTTTAATTCTAGTAGTATATCTGGAATCTGTATACGTTCTTTGTAGAGCTCACCAAGACAGAGAGTCCCGTTCTTCCGGTAGCCCGCTGCGCAACCGCAATAGAAGTGTCCGGGAATGTTATAGCAGAGTAGTTCCCCCTTGCACGGACTGACTGTGACCTTGCACTCGTCTATATCTAGTTATTAGGGACAGAAATACCATAAGGAAAATTGTCTGGGATTCAGCAAATCGAGGTGGTAGGGCGACACATTGTTTCATTGATCCTCAAGTCTTTATAAGTCTATATTCGACAAAAGTAGACGGAAGTCTACATGAAAACGGGGATTATATTCTTTTACAAATATTATCATTGGGGAGAATATTACCTTTTGATTAAAATATTCAATCTTGTGTTGAAGTTGGTTTGGTCAAACAAATATATAATGCTTAAACGGACTTGAAATTCATTGAATGCTGATCGGACTGAGACCGCTCTTGTGTATCTTTACAGAGGTAGCTCCGTCATAAATTCCTATACAACCTCTGTCTTAATTCGAAGGTTTCTTGTTCACGGAATGTAGAACGCTGATTGGATGCCATCAAAGTTAGTTGTGCAGTCAGCGACGCCGTTTCAACAGTTATCATTCAAATCGCCTAAGTTATTTCCATAAGCTTTACAAAAGCTAAACTTTATTCGAATATGCACCTTGCACTTTGAGTCGACTTTACAGAACACAAATGCCTCATTTTGCGACTGTTTCATTGCACAGGCCTGTTTGACAACAAATATGTTATTTATGCATTCGTTGTTTTCATTGGCTAAGATATCGCCAGGTAGTTTAGGTTGCAATATTGTGCCGCTAGGGGAAACTGTCGGAAGCCCAAGAAACCTTTGTATTCAGACAGAGGTTGTATAGGAATTTATGACGGAGCTACCTCTGTTGGGAGAGAATGAACTTCATAGAACAATTCAATTATCAGTTAGACAGTGTACTTCATAATGAACTCGTACCGACACAGTGACTACCGTTGCTGGAGTACCCCCGCTGACAGAAGCAGGTGTAGCTGCCCACGGTGTTGTTACAGATGCCGTCTATAGGACAAGGGGACTGCAGGCATTCGTTGATATCTGCAATATGATAACATGATGGCTGAAGACATATTCCAGAAAAATGCAAACCAATGCAGTGACTTTTCATTTTTAAGACATGACGCTTTAATTTCCGTGTTTCGAGTATCGAAATTGAACTATCACCGAAGGAACATAAACAGGCGCTTTCAATATTGTTTTCTTTGAAATTTACATTTGAATGCTATTTGTTTTCAATATAGCGTTTTTCCATGCCGCATGTAAATGGGAATGCGGTGATTTGATTGCGGTATAATCTTTACACACATAATATTTATCCGTAAAGAAAAACAACACAGACTTTTTTCATTTTGGCACTAAAGTAGAATATTAGGCCATTAGACTGATTTTGTAAATCATCAGCTGATCAGTATCAGACGAATAAAAATAAAATAGCATTTTATTATATAATAAGCAATGAAATACTGGGATTTAGGCCTATCAGTGAAATAAACCTTGTATGTGGTCACAGTAGCGATATAATATATCGTCACTGCTAGTGAACCTTCCAGGGCCTCTTTGTACCGGGACTACTTTTAGGGTTAAGAAATGTTTATAGACATCATAAATACTAAAAATCAACAAAACTAGAAAGAATTTATATAATAAATAGAATAGTTTATTAAGTTTGTCAAATACAATGTTTATCTCATCTCGTGGTTGGGTTGAAGTTGATATTTTCACTCGTGGCTGCGACACTCGTGAAAATATCAGCTCCAACCCCACCACTCGATGAGATAAACATCGTATTTGACAAACTTAATTAAATATCCTCTATATCTCAATATCTTACAGTGGCGAGGACAGTCACATATGAAATTGCGAGATAACGTGCAACACACAGACATAACTTTCAAAAAAGAGCATGGGGTTCATTTAACCCCTACCTGGAAGCTCCCCCTTAAAAAGAACCAACCCCTCGTTGAATCCGCCTCTCCCCTACCTTCACACTCGCCCTGATTGTAGTGATATCCCGGGGGACACAGACACGTGAAGGACCCTTGTGTGTTCTCACAGAGCGCCCGGGGGCCGCAGATCTCGGGGTCAACACACTCGTCGAAATCTGTCATATGTAGTGAAAAACGAATATAAGTAGCACCGATAAAGACAACGATAGGTTCAGTCGTAAATATATCAAAGTAAAATGGTACTACATTTGTATTTCTTGGGTATTAATTTCTTGTCAGACATCCCGATGGAATTTTAACAAAATAGTTTGCAAAAGTACGCTTGATCCATTTCGCCAGTGTAGTGTTTGATATAATATAAGAAGACATGACATTAGAGTGGATAAGAAACTGTAATTACTCCTGGACAAGATTCATAACATTAGGCGAGTTTGTGGACAAATCGAAGCTTTCATTACCGACATTGTGATTGAAGTTTTTATCAGGAATGGATCAGACAAAGGACAGCTGAAAATACAATTCAGATTCGGAGCCACGCCTTGGCGGACCGGAAACACGGGCTATACGAATAATGCCCGTAATAAAGGTATATTAAAGAAATGTGTTAGTTTTGGATGGAATTTATTTTTAGGGTACTCGAACAATGCCTCTGTTAGTGTTAAAAAAATCCAAAACAGTAGTTTGTCAGCTAGACTATATATATACATATATATATAGCAAGGGCAAACATTAGAGGAGCCGTCTTAAAGGCACTATAGCACGTTTTCTTTAGGAAATAAAAGTGATCTTACGATAAGGAAAATAAATATAAACAAATGTCTTTTTCTTATCACTATTAGAAGTCCTCAAAATAAAATACCGAGTTCATTTTGGCTATATTTGTACTCAAATGAACTAAAAGATATGGTCATACTTAATGGCCCCATGCAGATTTCGCTTGACACGTGACAATTTCTTCACCTGCGGATTATCGGGCCGAGTGGTATGATGTTTGAAGAAATAAAATTTCAATGTCTGGAAATGTTTCTCAAGTTTCTTAGCGTTGTTGAGAACTCATATCCGTGTAATTGATATTTAAATGTCGAATTTCAGTGATACAAATTTCTTCAGGGACTACAAGTAAGTCTAAGAGACTCTTTGCCTCGCCCTGAGAGATCCGCCATACCTTTTACATCTTTCTTTTTCAGTTATCTCACCTGTGCAGATGTTGTCGCTCAGGTAGAAGCCGGAGTTACAGGTGCAGATGAAGGAACCAGGTGTGTTTGTGCAGGTACCGAACTCGCCACAATGCCCCTGTCCGCATTCGTCAACATCTTCAACAGTGAAGGCAGACATTTGATTAACGTGACTTACTTTGAGTCCTAAAGTGCTTTTCATGGCATTCTACTCACACATCCAATTTTAACATTAAATCTAAGTATTTCACATATGAAACAATTCAAACTCAAATATGATTTTTTGGTCATCTTAAGATCTGAAAATGAAGAATCACTAACTGAGCCAATAGTCGCTATGCATTGTCCGGTTTTCGATCAAAATCGCAGATTTATATTTTCTCCTATTTGATTTGTAATGCATTTATTTGCTTATCACCAACCGTCAGTTCTTCTCGGTAAATACACACCATTGACGACGTTTAGCATATCCAATAACTAAAGGAGTGTCTCTTTAAACTAGATTGGGTCACATAGGTCTTGATGTTCCACTCCTATTGACTGAAGTACTTTAAATAGATTTGTAGATGTAGAGTTTTTACAGGAATAGTAAAACTCAAAATACTGCGTTACTATTAAAGGATCGATCTGCCGTTGCGACTGACCTTTCTGTAAGGTTACGCTACATATTATTCTTAGCCTGAGCAGCGCAACAGTGACAACAATGAAATATGTCTATGTGGCGAATTTAGTCATCTTAGGCCATATCCGAATGAGCATGGATCATCGCAGGGAAGACGAACTTGGCCTGGTGTATGAAAGCGGTCGAGGTGGGATACATTCAACATTGCATATTATCATCTCATACTCGGTAAAAACAAACCTCAAACCCCACATTTTGTGTAATATTTACCTTCGCACGTCCTGCCATCGTTCCTGAGTTTGAATCCAGGGTAGCAGCTACAAACGTTTTCTCCGCTACTCACGGTGAAACACATCTGCTCGCATACATCGGTCGCCTCGTCACACTCATCTACGTAGTCGTCGTATATGCTGTTGGCTTCGCCTAGGGGATGACGAGAATTGAATTAAATGATGATTTTAATTAGGTGTTTGTTTCCCTTCAGCAGCTCGTGCCAAGCAGCTTCCTGTTATCATTCAGGTTTTATTAAAGATTCAGTTTTCGAGGGTTTCTTTATCGTGGCACATCTGTACCTGTGATATTCGAAGGAAGACGATACAGTCTGATTAAAATCGAGCGTGTTCCGAGGAATAAAAGTTTCAAAATATTGATTCTACCGAGATTCGAACTCTATCTGTCTAGGCTATCCTCTCCACAACGGTCTGACCGCAGCCTCACTGCTCGCACGTGCTGACACCAGTTTAGCGCAGACAAAACCTAGTCATAAGCGAACCAATCACATCATCGCGTTTAAAAAAAGGATGGCGGCGATCAAGGTTAACGAATGGTAAATGGGAGTTACTTGCCCCTAGCTACTGATACCGAATGCTTTTGCCGCACGCATTGTGATTGGTTAGCTGAGTTTACATAAGAACGTGCCCTACAGGAGGCTGCGATCAGACCGTAGTGGAGAGGATAGCCTAGACATATAAAGAAAAAAATAGATAGGGGGTATTATTTTGAAACTTTTAGTCCTCGGAACACGGTCGATTTTAATCAGACTGGAAGACGTTAGAAAGATAGGCCTACATATTTATACACAGAGATATAATTAGAAGTTCATGGGCAAAACGGTGTTCGTAGAGATTAATTTCAGACATAGCCACTATCCACTATCATTTGGTGGTGAACAATCTCTCCATACAATACAGGAATCGTTTTACACAGACAATACATTAACAAACATGCATGAACGTTCATTGTAAAAGGTTGGGTTTCAAATTGTATACATAGAACTGGAAATCAATGGTTTTTCATGTCCTATAATTTCTATCTTTGCAAGGGTCAGTTGTACATTTGAGTGAAAGGCAATCATGTTTAGTTTATCATGTAATTCAAAGGCGGCAAAACCATGACAAATTTACTCGTTGAATGGGTTAAGTATCTGTGGTTAATTTTCCCAAAGGTACATTTACAATTCATTAAAATGATATCATAATATTGATTTTGCTTGTTCATCTTTCACATTCATTGTAAGAGCGAAGAGTTGTATTTATTTGGCAAGACAAACTTGTTGTTAATCCACAGTGGCTTCTTTAAACCCATAGAGACTTTTGTAAATCCAAATAGACTTATTTTAAGTCCATCGTTAAGAACACACTCAGAAAAAATGATAACATTGAATAATCTACACAGGTGTGCAATAATTTAGTCATATGCAGATTTGTACAAAAATAATTTCAAACGAGTTTCACTTGTCTTGTCATACTCACACTCATTTCGAAGGATAATCTTCATATACACTTACTGTCATCCTCTTTGTATTCTGGCCAGAAAATATACGACTTGGACTCAGAAATCTCGTTGTCTACCTCCACGGGTAAGATTGTGTTGTCGTAGGGACGACTCTCCTGGAAATAGTTTAGAAAAGATCAAATTAATGTAGATAAATGGTATGAAGTGAAAAAACAACATGATTGCGCCATCCTCCGTATATGTGCAATTTTATAACTCTTCATTTTAACCGAAGAACAGGGTGTATTACTAATTAACTTTCTTTTTATCAATTTATCTTATCACTAGGAGGTCTATATCACAAAATTGCGCCTCCAAAGGTAATTGCAAAGTTTAAAGGATAATACTTAGGTTGTCCATACAGTTAGTTAAGATTGATTTATGCAACGTTCGCCGGTACTTTTCCATGGAAACGAACAAAGATGAAAGATTGCCATTAGCAACGATAAATGTTTCAGCGTAGGGTTGTTTAAAAGGTACATTCGCATTTTTTAAAAACATTTAAGTCAGGCATAAAAAATTTACATTGATTCCAATAACTTTAATTGTATCCTTTAATTATTATTCGTTGGTGTTTCCCTATTTCCCTAATCTGTCAGAGAAATCATTATTATTGGCATATCGTGATTTAATTTAATCCTAAAACGGGAACAAATATAACTGCTGAAAACGATGATAATGTTTTCGAGCCATTCTACGATATCTAAACATCAATGAACAGAGCAAAATATTTCAATCAACCAATCAGAATTAAGAAATACAACAGAGAAAATTTACTATCAGTTGTAAATCATATAATGATCGAATCTCTTATATATTTAGGGGAGTATGTGTGACCTTGTACCTTTAAATGAGAATAAACCATGAATAAAATTCGCTCTCCATAACGACCCAATCTTAAACTAATAGCTTTAGTTCGTGACAGTGGTTAATATGCTGATAACCACTAGCCACTTCTCTCCAGGGCTACTATGAGTAAACATCCTTAATTTAGCAATCTTTTCAAGTGTTTCAGCAACCGTCCTTATTCCCCTGAACGCCCCCCCCCCCCCCCCCCCCCCCCCTCTCACTTTTGTTCCTTAATGCAGGGAGGTTATGTCATCGGAGAGGAATTCTGACTTAAATAACGTTAAAAACGAACTTTTTGTGCACAACTTTCGTAACATTGTTAATGACGATTTCAATAGTTTAAACCCAAGGAACCCTTTTTAAAATAAGAATATTTGAAATAGTTTGAATAAGCAAAGCAGTGTATCTGAGTTGTCTGATACAGTAAATAGGACCTTTCGAGCTGTATTTTGAATACAACTACAGCCTGATACAGCAGGACATAGTGAATATACGTTTCAATGAAATGTTTTTCTTGTTAATAAGGCACATGTAATTAGAAGATGTTTAATTCTTAAAGAATCCCAGGGATGATAGATGCATTGTACGTGTTATTGGCCTCAGTTCCTCTTCAAATCGTTAATAATTGGTCAATCACCGCCTTATCAAACCATTCTCATGAAACCCATCGTCATCATAAATTTACAAAGAATATGTACTATGTACATGAACAAAATTTCTTAAAGTTATAAAAAAATATTTTTTTACTAAGATTAAATTAATCACATTTGATACATTTGATTGATTAGCATAAATCAAATCATATTTTGTAAAACTACATTGATGAGCATGATACACGTGTGAGTATTGATGCGAAGTGACTGCACGATATATCTTGTAAACATAGGGGTTAAAATGATGACTCTACATACTATATACGGAGTAAATATGATGAGTTGATGGTGAAGATTATTCAATATACTATATATGGAATAAATACGATGAGTTGAATGAAAAGATACACTTTTATTAAATATTATTTTACATGCGATACATTTAGAAACATGGTGAGTTGAAAGTAAATATTGAATTATATACAATACAATGAGTAACATGATGAGTTTTATAAAAGATTATTTTACCTACAATAAACAGAGTAAGTATGATGATTTTGTTAGAAATGATTATTCTACGTACAATTCATGAGTAAACTTGGTGATTTGGGCAGTATAGATTATCCAACATACAAGATATCGAGTTAAATGATTATTTTGGTAGTAAATATATGCACGGGGTTTTAATGGTTTGGGTAGTAAAATAATTTTACATAAAAAAATGGAGTAAACATAATGATTTGGGTAGTAAAGATAATTGTGTGTACAATACACGGAGTAAACATTATGATTAGGGTAGTAAAGATAATTTGTATACAATACACGGAGTAAACTTTATGATAAGGGTAGTAAATATAATTTTGTGTACAATATACGGAGTAAACATTATGATTAGGGTAATAAAGATAATTTGTGTACAATACACGGAGTAAAAATTATGATTAGGGTAGTAAAGATAATTTGTGTACAACACACGGAGTAAATATAATGATTTGGGTAATAAAGATAATTTGTGTACAATACACGGAGTAAACATAATGATTTGGGTAGTAAAGATAATTTGTGTACAATACACGGAGTAAACATAATGATTTTGGGTAGTAAAGATAATTTGTGTACAATACACGGAGTAAACATGATGATTTGGGTAGTAAAGATAATTTGTGTACAATACACGGAGTAAACATAATGATTTGGGTAGTAAAGATAATTTGTGTACAATACACGGAGTAAACATAATGATTTTGGGTAGTAAAGATAATTTGTGTACAATACACGGAGTAAACATGATGATTTGGGTAGTAAAGATAATTTGTGTACAATACACGGAGTAAACGTAATGATTTCGTTAGGAAAGATTATCTGATGATTAGTAAAGTTATTATTTATATATAGTCCTGCTTCATGACTGTGTATATAAAGAAGCCTTAAACACAATTTAGGTCCACATTTAGCAAGTCTAGATTGACTGAATACACAGTTGAAATAAGGAGCCCAAATAAAACAATATTAGGGATAAAGGAACATTTAATTATCAATATTTTTCATAGACTAAATTTTACATACATCTATTACTTCTAGTTGGCATGATGATTAGTAAAGTTTTTATTTTTCATATACCTAGTACTTCTAGTTGACAAGATTAATTAGTAATAATTAAGTTTATTTAAGTAAATATGAATTATTATTTAGAATATTATTATTACACTTAAAATATAGGGAACATAAAGTAAGCATGATTCATTGATATCAAGGTTATTTTCGTATAACAGATCAAGTAAGATTATTTTGAATGCAGTACATCTCGTCATCATGATAAATTTTGTGTAATGTACATCAACATCAAATGACAAAATGGCAGTAAAAATTATTAAACATGCAGGAAATTTAAATATGCCACGAAATAAATAATCATATATAAGAGCACGGGTAATAAACATGATAATTATGTCGTTTGGGTAGTTGTACGTCTGGTTAACACAAACAATTGAATCAAAGATATTTGCCAATAAGCTTTAACTATGCAAGATAAAATTTGTATACAAATTTAAATTAGGCCTATTACTTACATTTGGTGACAGTTCAGCGTGAACTCCACACAGCAACACCGTTAGAGACAAGAACTGAAGCAGCCTGTGAAACATGGTGCTGAGGAGTTTGAACTCCTACCAGAATCAAGCTTGTAAAAAGTCTTTCCTAAACTTTCATACACCGTGTAACGTTTAACGTAGCCCTGCAACTATCCTTGACGGTCAGCGCCAAGAGCGTAAAGATTACACTCCAAACCTAGAAGTTCGAATCCTTACTTACAGTTACAACGAAGTATGTTAGACTGAATAGAAGTCTCCGAAAAGAAATTAAAAATTAAAGTTGTCCCTCCTTTAATTAGAATTAGTCTCGAAAGATTTTTGTATAAAATGACAGGATTTTCAGAAATGTTAACATGGTATTATAAGGAGTAGATATGTGTGATGACAGAGGGAAGTATTTGAGAGTCTAGGCAATAGATACACTGCGTAGTTACAGCTATTGTTTCCCATCGTGAGTGTGAATGGTAAGAGATGTAACTTAATACTTAACGATACAATCTTCTCTTCTCTCTACTCACAATGCCTGTCGTTTCCGGAAATACACTCCCGTGCAAAAGTAAGTATACAGGTTTACAATAACATATTATTTTCAATGTTTAAATTTACAAATTTTGGAAAGTAATTCACTCGATACAACGTGTATTTCAGAATGCACAGTTTTGTTAAGAAAGGAATTAATATCTTCCAAATTTCCTATTTGTGAAATAATGTGAACAATAACTTTGTACAGTTTTAACATCTAGTACATACCTTAACACTATTCATGAAAGTGTGCGAAAACTTTATTATAAAATTGTGTAAACTGAAAGCTATGCTATATTTTAAAATGAAAAAAAGATAACTTTATGACTTTAACTTAATCTGTGATTTGGCCTCATGTCTGATTATTATCAAAATGTTTACCATATTTACCACCATGAGCATTATATTTTTAAGAAATAAGGAGTTTTACAGTTCGACATCTTAGAAAAACGCATACTCTCCTGTGTAAAGTAATTAAGCATAAACATGTTTCTCTGTTCCTGAAAGATGGACAAATAACAGACAGAGAGACAGACAGACAGACAGAAATTTTATTCAGTAAAATACCACTGGCCCATAATACAATCATATGCAGGTAAATACAGCATGAGCTTTATAGAAAAACATTTGAATTTCTTATTATCCTACCTTGGTATGAAAATAGGCATAGATTGTTAATAACATCTTTATCTTTTGATGACATAAGATTTCCAAAAGTGTACTGTGAAATTGGATGTTTAAGATATTTTAACTATATACTTTGTAGCGTAGTTAAGCATAAACATGTTTCTCTGGTTCCTTAACGATGTACAAATAACAAACCATTTCAAACCTGTTCAGATTGTCCAAAGTGATGATATCCAAAAATTCTTTAAGGAGGAATATATCAACAAATTAACTTTTCTAGTTTGAAAAGTTATTCGAGGCGAAATCGCTGCCTGTGTATTTGTTTAAACAATTCATAACTATGGTTTATTCAATTTAGTATTTCTAATTCGAAATGTCATTTCATGAACGTAAACCGCAAAATACACTGACCGATGGCCTCCCCATCAGGGTTATTTGTCCCTAGTGATTTTGATAACTTACCATCGAATCGTTACCATCATTAATTAAAATTCATAAAAATGATTACCCAATATGAAAAGAATAGTCAACGTTTGAGGATAATTATCTAGAAATAGAAACTTGTTTATAATGATAACAATTATCCTTGTTAATGTCATCACGTACCTAACAGGAATTTTCAGTCAGAAGTACTTTGATTCTTAATTAAAATCTTATAGATAAATTATCAAAGAAATAAAGCTAAGGGTCCTCCTTGACCTGTAATTAAAATGACTGTTAGCTTGAAATACAATACCCATTTTGCTTATTTTTAGAACAAATGGAATATTCTTGGAGACTGTATACCCTCGAATAAGCAGTCAGACACAAATGATTCAACCTACGGTTTGATCGGGCGGCCATGTGTGAAATCCTTAAAGAGACTGGCCTATCGGCTACGGTCCGCCATGTTGTTTTTAGGGAAAATGACATGAAAAAGGCGCTGTTCTTTTTACTAATATTACAACATTATGAAAAAAAACTTGGGAGATTGAAATTGATTAACACGATACCCTGTGCCCCGTACCGTAAAGATTCCGAAGCGAATGAACTTGTTTGAACACTTATGTAAGTTCATCTCATCGACTTACGATAATTCAGTATTCATGATCAACATGGTAAAACTGCCAGATTATATTTAGATTTGTCTGTTAAGAAAATTAACGGTAAAAATGTCACAGCTGGGGTGTGTTGCACGCAAAAAATCGTTTAAGTTTAGCAATTAATCGCTGCTGTTATGACAAACAACACTTCAGATATACGGCAATGTACCTACATTTCTTTATCTTAATTATACTCCTTCTGAATAATTTTTAAACAATTAACTTTCTGAATTTATTTCAAAATGTTCATTTGTTTGGTCGAAGTTGAATTCTATTACTACCATCCCTCAGAAGTAACCTAAAAAAATTGACCTGCTGCATGACGTCAGCAAACAATGTGCGAAAGCGTCATTGATAGGCTATAGGTGTAATCGCAAGCAGCTTAATTTCAGCGGTATCGTCCCATAAGACAGAATTCCCAAAAGACAGAAAGCTTAAAACAACACTTTTCATGGTTGACTAATCATGTGTAACATGTACTCTACCCTTTGAAAATATTGGAACGGCCCAGATAAATAAAGACACCATTAAGATACAACAGGTTTTTTTTTCACTCGATAGATGGCAATAACATATAAACTTTTTAACAAGCATTTTATTCAATTCACATAGGGTCTCTGTTAACACATATATGGGTTATTTCCAAAATTGGTAGCATTTTCTGCCAAATTAAGATTTTTTTGTAAATCACTTGTTTTAAAAGGGTCATTTCAGCGGTGCGTTGCAACGAATAATCGCTGCAATCGATTGAAAGCGATTGGTAGTTTACAACGCACCCCTGAAAGCATCAATCGTTTACGTAACCAAACAAAGAGCGTAGGTCTATTCAATTCATGAAATAAACTGGTCCATACACTTCCCACGGACTGCACGTGCAGGCCATGCAGTCCATGCTTTACCATTGGAAAGTGCAAAGGGGCTTTACTTGATTTCTGATAATAACTTTACTTCTGTTTTACTCAATCGGCAAATTAAACCACTCGTGATATCATTATCATAATTTGGTACTCCATCTATTCTCCAAACCTCGCCTGGTACATTTAAGAAAATATTAGCAAATACTTTAGACATGTGTTCGTTAAGAACGGGGATTTCTTAACATTAATGAGATTGGGCCAACAGTGAATAATAAATGAGAGAATTATTTAAAGAGATGAACACTAAGCAAACCCCAGCAAGCTCAACGACCAATCAAATCGTTACAACATAAAAGTTAAGCTTAACATTTTCTGAAAAACTTTCACAGCTGGGCATTTAATGGATTCAGAAAAATGAAATATTCGTTTAAGCAGTGTTAACACAGCCGTAAAGATCATAAATTGGCATACATTTAGTGGGCCAAAAATATTTAATACCAATCTCATTGAAATCAGCCCGAAACTAATCGCTCGTACCTCGCTGCGTTTCTTGCAAGAAACGCAGCGAGGTACGAGCGATTAGTTTCGGGCTGATTTCAATGAGATTGATTTAATACCTGCGCTATTTTTACAGAAATGATTTTCCTATACCGACACAAAAATCACAATAAAAACTTCCGCCCATCTGGTAAGCTCGTTTAACATGAATTATCTGCCGCTAATTTCACGTAGAAAGATACCAGCAATATTAAAAATGTTTTAAGAAACCATTAGGTAGTAGCATCGATGTACACTCAAGGATTTCACGAGGAGAGTAATGGGTGTTTTGTTTTTTATTGTTCCCAACGAAAGCCTTTCTTCTGGATGAAAGAAATTGATGTTATATCACATCCTTGAAAAGGTTAAATGTACAATCGTCATATTTCGAACTAAAGACTTATTTGCTTATGGCCCACTGAAAAGCGTTACTCTGTTTTTGAATAAACTATCGAATGTCTTTGAATTGAACATCTTATCCAAATCAGAGATTCTTTCATTCTCTTTTATGGATTAATGTTTGTCTTTGAAATGAGAATATTTGATTTTTTTAGTGGTCCTTCTTACCAAAAGATTATTGTCACTATTATCAACTAAAAAGTAAAACCTTTTGTTATAAACGAGCAAGCGTTTTATGTAAAGAATATGTTCAATGTTCGTATTGCACATCTTGGGCTTTTGTAACAAACTAACGACGCATGTACTTATGTAAATGTACAAAATATAGGTCTCATGGGCCAGCATCTACGTAATAAAGAGTCAGCGTCTGAGTCTGAAAAGTATCAGGAAACTGATTTTCTGAAACCCCCTCTGCTCCTCGATAACGTAACACTATTTTTAGATTTTGCCAATAACATACTCTGTATCCCTTTAAAAGAGTGTTCACACTATAATGGACGCCAGCATTTCAGCCCTATCACTTAATACTTTCATCTACGTCTACACGGACGGATTAATGAGGAGTTTAACCCTCTGGAAATAGCACATTTGGCATCAACATATATCTATTTGGGGAAATTCGAAAAAATAACTATAAAATAATTCCCTGCTCCTGCCCCTTTGATATAATCTCTACGATGATCGTTGGTGCCTGTTGATTGCTGAGGTAATTTTTCTCTCTGAATACTCCTTTAAAGAATATTTCTTTGAATGTCCTCGTATCCATTCTAATAACTGCCGTAATGAATATGCGCATACTCAAAAAAAGCCACAGTTACTGGTGAAAGAGACACTATAGAAAGATATGAAGGCTACTTGTCTTTTTTCCGACTAATAGCATTTCGTCGAGAAAAAAATATGATTTTCGTTCTAAATGAGATCATATAACGAACGTCTTTGTCAAACAGTCAAATTAGTTGGTTTTCTTTCAACGGCTGTCGTCATCTGTTATTATTAGGTTAAAATTTCTCATCTTCGTGTTCCATTATTGCTTATGAGCCATTGTATAGGACGATTTGGCGTCAAAACGTGATAAATGATGTTAATTCATTGTTAAATGACGTCAAAATCTTGAACAAGATTTTTTACAAATATAGTCAAGTACAAGAAAACCTAAGGCAACATTCACATTTCATAAAAATGTGCATTATTTATTTGTACAAACATATTTGTTCAAGTGATAATTGGTCCTTTTTGATATTGGGAAACAATCCTCAAACAAGTAAAAAGTTACCTACTACTTTTTATGAATTTTTTGGAACTGTTGGTTTTAGTGCAAGATCAGTTCTCGTAACGGAACTTATCACAAAGTTTTAACAGTTCTTTTCCAGATGATGTTCAAGACGTTTTCAAGCAACTTCACATGAAGGTAAGGGTGGACATATCATGAGTTGAATAAAAACAACAGTACAATGATATATCCCAAAAGCCACTCTCCATCGCTGAAGCTTAAATATAAGTAACGGACTATCTTGACCTTCCAATTAACTGTATGAACCATTCACCATGCTCTTAAGTCTGAATGAATGGTTTAAATGGATATAAGAAATCAGCAAATTAAGAAAATATTTGAATACAGACACGACCGATGTACTTATGAATTCTTACTGTGTGTCATCTGTAGTCTATTTCAATTTCCTCCCGATCGACTCAAATGCATCATCACATCTTCAACGAGTGTAAAATACGCCTGCAAGAACCATCACCATCACGAGGACGAGGACGAGAAAGTTCTACCACATCACTCCTGTATTGAGCAGCTGCAGCTGGTTCCTGTCAAGGAAAAAATCCAGTATTATTTCCCACCTTTACCTATATAGGTCTGAATGATGAGAATTCACCAAGCCATCTGCAAGAGCTTCTACAACTACATCAGTCCACTCTGATATCTATGTTCAGAGTTGTTCTTGTGCTCAAAGACCGATCGTGCCTTAAACCAAGGCTGAAGTAATTTAATCATTTTCAGTTGCTGAACCTGAACTACTGAGCTTTCTTCCCCATGACTGCATAATGATCAAGATTTGCTGTAAAAAACTATCTCAAACCTTATCTCTTCATGAAAGATTTTTAACCTGACTCTTGTCATTGTTGACACTAGCGCAGCTGTTAAGATATCAAGCTGGAAGATGGACGCTCCATAAATCAATCATTAATTATTTATTATTAATTGTAACCTCCTGACCCATGGTGTTTTCTGAGTCGCCCAGACACCACCAATATAATGTTAATTCAATGTATCTTTGTAACATTTGAACGAGTTGGCAGTGAACGTGGTTCTTTACCGGGTTTTTTTCCAGCAATAAAAATCCCTGTGGTCGGGAGAGAACCGGATGCTCCATCACTTTCCACTCCAGCTCGATCTCGGAATATAAGTCTTTATTACATGAGAGTAGCAAGCCCAAGCAAATCAATAAGCAATGAAGTGTATGTATATCGTATCTTGTAATTCAAATCATTCTCCACATAATACAAGGTTGTAAAGCTTCATTAACCAGTTTTCTTTGATAATGTCATTATTAGAATTCAGTTACTAGATCAAAGGGTTTGGGAGACCTGAAAATTAACATCTGACTGTCAAGAACATTACCGAGGGTTAATGGCCAACGTTGGTTAAATATTTTGGTATTTATGACTCGTTGTAAAGAAATGTGTGCAATAAATTTGGCTTTCCATTCTAATTAAATTTACCCTTTTTGTTATTTATTACTTACCTCAATATATTAGAGTAATTTCAAAATGAAGTGAATTGTTTTGTCAAAAATTACAAACCTTTACATAAAAGTCTCTATCAATTGAGGTTATTGTTAATTTTGATTGAATTCCACTTGAAGAGTTTTATGTGAGAGAGTAAACAGTGAATAAATATCTCAATCGTTTGTCATGTTTACAATTTATGAATGTTTTGAGAGAAAATCCATATTTCAAATCATTGCAATTACTAATTAATAGTATGAAAAAATAAATCGGTTATGTTCCACCACAGAACATCAACGTATCAATTAACAGTGGAAGATAATGTGCATACGGTTCTCATTTCCAAAGCAATCTCAGTTTATCGATTTGTACTGTCTGTTTTGTACGCGCATCAAAGTGCGGGTTTGATTTGGCATACCAAGCCGATAGGCAGATGACGCTTTGAAGAACTATCAGGCAGACTACAACATAAGGCAGGTAAGATGCGTTTTATCTTTGTTCCTTTTTAGAGATTGTTAAACCAAAAAGTCCTTAAGGTAAGAAACTTATTTTATTCGTTTTTAACTCCTTTTTATATTAAGAACTCCGTTTCCAAGTATAAAATATATTCTTGTTACGTCACATGTACTTCAACTAGCAAAGGGCCGTGTGTTTTTTTATCTAAGCCGTTTACAATGTCTTGTTGAGTATCGTGTTTAAATTTCGATTTTGTCATTTTGATACAATAAACAATAAAACCCTATTACATTAAATTGTTTGACCCCCAATATTAATTATCAATACGCTTGAGGATCGGTTGTAACTAATTTCTAACAGAAGTCAAATTTTCGGAATACACAATTTTGAAAGCCTTACGTAAGGTTAATTAGAAGTTGTCATTCAAATAAAAAAATTTTTAGTTCATGTTCATGAAACTGTAATTGTGTTTAACATGCCTTCAACGATTTGTCAGTTATACAACATGCTATCGGCAAAATACACTTGCCACAATAAGTAACGACTTATGAAACGGCGATAATTTTCATGAGTTTGAGATAAAGCAGAAAGCGAAAGTAAACCTAAATATATACTGAGTGATGAAATGTTTATAAGGAGTTAGAATTATCCAATCATTGATCAATAACATTTTAAACTTACTTTCGATTCCAACCAACTGGCCTTGTCTTGACGCCTTGCCATGGTGAGAGAGGCGTGTTGGTTAGCTACTGGTACAATCAATGCTGGCGGTGTCGCCTGACTGAGGGTAGTTTCAAATCCCGCAAGGTGCTCGACCCAAAAAAGTACAAGAATTTGTACCATTGAAGAGAGTGTGATCCAAAATATGGCAAAGTTACATTTGTTCATTAGCATGACAAGTATCTCAAATTCAAAATTTGTTCTTGTAAAGTCATCGGCAAAAAAAGACTTGCCACAATTTGTAATGACTTTGAGTTTGTAAAAAGTTTGAGGTAAAACATATCAAGCATAGAACGGATCCCTAAAACGCTGAAACACGGAGAACCAGAACATTAACATAACCAGTTTTGCTCTTGAGAAATTGAAAGGGAGAAGGGGTCAAAGATAAGATTTTTAGACTCTCCTATTGATAAATTTTGTTTAAATTGTAGATTGTTTTATAAATGACCTTACAGTGCACGAGTCGAATGTAAAAAAAAGGCTATATAAACTAATTTGGATAATGTTATGACGTCATCGCTGTTCTTCAGATTTCATGGTCTAAAGCAAGCAAATATTAAAGTAGAGATTGTTAACATTAACCAGTGTTTAATGGGCTTGTTTCAGCATCTGCAATTTCGCGAAAATAATGAAAACAACTACGCTGTTTAAAATGGTAAAGGTAACAAACTATGACGTTTAAGTAAATGTATTGACAGAATTTAATAGATTTACTAATCTCAGTATTAACCAGAACGAAATTCCTTGTTATTCTGTTGTAAAGCACTCGACGCTCTTGGCGCAACTGGTTGATTTAGCTGTGGGTTTTTTCCCTATTTGAATGAATATGCGATATTGGTTGTTAATTTATCAAATCAAAGTCAACAAAATTAGTAAGATAAACTTTATCAATGGAACGCCACAAGCAAGAATGTGTGAACATTATCAATTAGCCTTACTTTATTACCTGGTTTAAAGAGCCACTCCGTGAGTTGTTGGGGGTCATATATGCCAAACTTAATAAATAGTGTCATTTCATCGCGAAGTATCAACTGTTACCAATAAAACACATATTCAAGCTTATTGGGATTTTACAGTGACAATATGAAGGTATAACTTCGCAATAATGATCGAAAACCGGACAGTAGCGCGCTTCAAATTGTCAAACGTAATTTTGGAGACTTATCTAAAACAGCCAGGAGGGCAGTTAGGATTTGATAGTGTTTGTTAGGTTATATAACTAGTATCCATGTATATTGGACGTGATATTTACACCTCTGTAAACTTATAAGAATATTTTCATATTTTCATGGAAAACCAGTATTTGTCATATATATGTCTTTTGGACATGAAAACTTAAGATGTTTTGATTTTATGTCACCACATATGACATTTAGGTTTGTATCAAAGGTAAATAATATGTTATGAAACTAACGGAGTGGCTCTTTAACGTCATAATTCCTCTGTTTTTGTACGTTATAATGGGATAACGGCGGGTAAACATCATTTATGCTTGAAAGTAGTGTTTGATGTATTGTCCATGAATTCATTGATAAATATTACCTTATATTAATTCCTCTGTACTATTATACCTTTGTAGTATGATACCTGTCCCTAAATAATGACATAACACGTGTTATAACTATAAATATAATATCATATCAGACACTCATGCAGTTCCCATTGTATCATACATGTGCCATACTGCTGCTGAAGTTTGTTACATTGTTGATGTAAAATCTTTTATCTTTGGACATTTTCAAATTCTCACCATTTCTTAACGGAATACTTTTAAGACCATAATTTTGGATCAATACAATACCATACAGCTACTGAAGTTATTACATTGTTCATAAGTTCCTATGTAAAATCTTTTATCTTTGGAAATTTTCAAATTCTCACCATTTCTTAACGGAATACTTTTAAGACCATAATTTTAGATCAACACAATACCATACAGCTGCTAAAGTTTGTTACATTGTTCATAAGTTCCTATGTAAAATCATTTATCTTTGGAAATTTTCAAAATCTCACCATTTCTTAACGGAATATTCTAAAGACCATACTTTTTGATCAATATGTTAACGGTTCATCTCTTTACTACATATACAAGATACATGTACAGCTGCATACCTAAAGTTTGTTCACATACCTACTTATCGTAGTGCAAATATCATGTAATTTGGCATGTGTTTGAGGCATCGTAGCATTGCGAAAAAGAAATGGATAATTTTAAATTTTGCACCTTAATGCAACCGGATGCCATACCCAACAGTTAACTATTAGTTTTTGGCAGGTCACTGAAGTGACCAGGGGTCAACATTTCGAAAACAGTAAATTTTATTTTCCCCTACAAAATCCTTGAAAAGTGATCAACAGCTTTATAAACAACTTATGTCTGTTAGTTTGCATCAAGTCAATATGAGATTGCTGATAGTCTTCTCAGAAAGTCGAAATTGAATATTTTAATCGAAATGTAAGGAAATCGGAATTTCGAAAATGTGACCCCTTCTGCCCTTTTAATCATGCCAAAATTCGAAAGACCAGACAATCTCACAATAAGTTAAGAAATGGCTATTTTACACATTGACAATTGGAGATCTTATGTCAGTTCTGCTGAATTTATTTTATTGACGTTCAAACTAAACCCAAATTACATGATATTTGCACTAAGATACAGTAGTAAGTGAACAAACTTTTGATATGCAGCTGTATGTGGTATGCCGGAGAAACTTGTGTCATGGGGTAACATCTTTGCAATAACATCTTCAATTAAACAAATTTTTGGCCAAATTTCCATACAAACAATTAATATTGGTTAAAGATATAACGTATATCATGTCAGTTACAGAAAATATTTTAAAATAAAAAATTTATAAGAAAATTGAATTTTAAAATATTTTGACCCCCATTTTTCACAAATCCATTTTACTTGATATCTTAGTGCTTGATAGGAACATGGTTTTATCTCCTAAAAAATCACAAGTCTTGGCCGAAAGATGGTGGAATAAGTTAATCATAAGCAAACACCTAATTTCATTACATTTGCACTAAGTTTGCAAGTATATTAACAGACTTTAGTTCAGCAGCTGTATTAAGTCCCTGATGTAATTTCAGGCCTTATTAACCCTAATGCAGCAACAACTGCCACGTCAAATACCGCCATTGAATTAGGATGACAAAGATGCCAACGAACATGATATATCATATATCCAAAAAAATTCTATGATACCGATGATGGCGTGTTAGTACCGTAACGGTGTCAATTATTTTTCAAGGGTATCTAATGTCTGCAGGTTGATGAAAAAGAAAAACCACTCCAAGTGCGCGCCAATATTTAGTAAACAAAACGAATGCACAGATACTGCATAGCTCTCGATATTACTCACTATCCTCACTCAAGTAATCTACCTCGTAAGTTATTTAACAAATGTTTAAGTATTCAGGTAGTAAAGTGGATGTTTAAAGGCCGGAAGTATTTAATGTTACGTTACATTAAATCCGCATGAACTACGATATCGGAAATATTAAGATTTTGCTCATAACCAGAAAAGCGGAAACGGCAGCCGCTATGGTCAATCTAATAACAATGCTAATATTGTGTTTATTAATCGCTAATTTACAACATTGCTTTCATAGAAAATATTTCATGCTTTGTTCTCAGTTCAGAGTTTAGGTAAATTCAATAGCTGCACACAGTACTAGTTCAGCCGTTTCAAAGTGTCAATAATTTATCCGTTTTGTGCACACCTAACCATAGATTGTCCAAGCCGACAGCGGATGTCTCAACGTTTTCATTGTTGATTGCAGGTCAATTGTAAAGAATGTTTAGTATTTCATTGCATCGGTAGAAAGTTTAAGTGAATGCGTAAGTCCTCGTAAACCTTAAAATAGTCAATTTTAACCGTAAAAGCGTGCACTAGTGCCTTTAAGTGGAGAAGCCCTGGGACCCTGTGGGTCCTCTCTTTGTCTCTTGTCTTAGGATTTATAATTTCTTCTTGCTCCTCGTATTCGTTGATTTTCCTATCCCGTATATCATGATATCAATTTTGATTGATTGATATCAATTTCTGAACCCATTGCATTAGGTTCTGGTAAGTTAATTTCCTAACAACCTTTACACGACAGCTCGCATAAATAAACATTTTACCTGTTTTGAACAAAGAACACAGGATACGTGTCAGACATGCTAATTAAAGGTTCGAACGTATACACATCTGTTTTCAAATAGAGATGGATCGTCGAGTCATATGTAATAGGTTCAAACATTGAAGTGTCATTCCATGTTTTTATACCCATTTTACCAAATATCGTGTATATATGTAGAAATTGTAGGATAATTTGACCAATTTCAACACTTATGACATAAAGATTGTTGTTTAATGACGTGTATCTCATAATAAAAAGTACTGATGTTGACATGTAAAGAAGCTGCATTGTTAATCAAAATTATTTAACCAGAATAACTATTGTTCGTGCACTAAATATACGGTTTCCGATGACGAAAACAAAAATATTGTCACCAACTTTTATTTTAACCTCAAAACTTTTATTAATAAAGATCAAAATCTTTATAGTAGAGTTACAAATGACATTAATACTACCTTTTCAAAAGCCTCGAATCTTGCATATCACAACACACCAAATTGAAAACGAAGCTGATACTTGATAACTGAAACTTTTGTCACCAACTTAACTTACTTACATCAAGACATCTTATATTGTGCCTAAAACTTAACTGGGGAAAAACACTTTTCTCTTCTCCCTCCTGACATTATCGAAATTGAATAAAAATAAAAATCGTCATTACATTTTCATCTTGTAACTATTTCGTTGAACTGTTTCGAAATGAGTACCTTGTAAAGTAGTGTGTTGGTACTGGCCTTTTAGTGGATGGAAATGTGCTCTCTATAAATATCCAATTACTTTTGTTATCGTTATCAATGTTATTATTATTCATCAGGGGAAGCATGCGACCTAATTTTGAAATATACTTATAGGATAGGATGTAGAAAATTCTACGCTTGACCTTTATGTAATGTTTTTGCAGCAATAACTTCCCTACCAAAGTAAATGCAGGAAAGTGAAGTTATTTTTCAAAGGTACCTAATTCAAGATAATTTAAATCTGACACACTGAACTGAACTGAACTTTATTACACTCAGGCTGCAAACTGCAGCATAAGAGGTACATGTATATAAATACAATGATACATGATACATTACAATACAATAAAAGGCTGACATGCCATTCTAAGGTTAAATATGTTATCTCTTAAAATGCGGCATGATGATTTTACAAAATAATGAAAATTTTCTAAGAGTTCCTAGCTTTTTGGTATTAAAAAGAATTTTTATTTTGTGCATATTTGGTCTGATATAAAAATATTTGTGAATATACTTTTTTCTTTCTAGTTCTTATTTCGGACATAAAAATAAAAAATGAAATTCATCACCAATATCGTCTAAATCACAAAGAGTACATAGCCTGTCAGTTACAGGGATTCGACGCCATTTACCTGTTTCAATTGGGAGATAATGATTAGAAGTTCGGAATTCCAACAGGTTATTCACAAAGCACAGGTGTCAAACCGACAAGACATTGCGAATTTTGGTAAACAAGTACATTTCATTGTTACGAGCAAAGTAAAGGCTAGGACCCGAGGACGAAAAAGATATAGGGGAGAACGGGGCAGGTTCGGCCTCGGGGCACGTGTGTCCAATTGATATTACACATTTCAGTTTAAACATTTCATCTTTTTAAAGATTCGAGGCTGTCACGTGATAAATAACGCAGATCCCACAACATTGTGAGGGCGGTTCGATTCAAATCGTAGAGATCGCGCGGTAAAAACCAATTCCGTGTGTGTTGAGTAAATTTGTGGTATCCCTTCATATCGAACATCTATAAGGCTTACCATTTTGTTCAACTAAATTATTTACATGTAACTGTAATTTATGAACTCTCTTTACACTTCAATATGGTTATCGTCGCTAAATAGACATAAGTTCCGGTAGATCATGTGACATTATTCTATTTATAGTTCTGGGGCACGTTCGGTCTTTTTGCTTGGGGCAAGTCTGGCCACGGCCAAACTTTCCCCCTATAGCTTTTCATAATTTTCTTACTATATTTTTGAATTATATATTGTTCCATATTGTCAGTTAAAATAATAATTACATGAAAATAAGATGACACTACGTTTTGGTTGGAATGGATTCCGAAAGAATGGTCATGGTATATAATATTATCCCACAAACAGAAAGTACATTAGGGGCATAGGTGATATGTTTGTTGAATGTCCTATGTAACACATTAATCATTGAAGCTACTGCCAACAGATTTGTTGGACAAAATGTCACCCAGGTTGTTGATACTCCTAGTAGATCAAAACAACAGCATAGAATCTATCTGGATTTTGAGCTCACTACTAGTGGAGCTAACTAGCCCACAGTAGATATTCATATGGCACTCCTGAAGCCTTTTTGTCACTAGGTGCAAATGTGCAAACTCCAACCATCAGTGGTTCATCTTCTTTTGCATGAGAGCTTGCCAGTCCTCACCCTAAAGCGTCACAGCGAAAACTCGAGGTGGACGAAAGTGTCAAAGACCAGCCATTCTTACATGAACAGGAAGAAAAGAAAAAGGCACACAATGAAACCATAAACTTACTCAATATTTCTTGTAGATTTTGGAAACATGCATAACTAAGTTCTGTTGTTTTTATAATGTTCTGATGTTTGAATTTAGATGTTTATTAAACCTGTTCTAGCTTTACAGAATTCATGTCATCCTAGGCCGAACGTGCCCCAGTCTGTGGACGAACGTGCCCCAGAGCGGGGTAAGTCCGGCCACCAAGAGTCACTTACCAAATATACTGATACTTTCTAAACCATTAATGAAAATCTGTCTTCCTAGTTGTCAATAACAGCCCCATACAACAGCAACACACATGCCAATTTGTGTAAAAATCGGACAACAAATGATCCCCGGACGAGGTTTTAAGTGAAAACAGGACGAACCTGCCCCGTTCTCCCCTAAATTTCTCACACCACTATCAAGTGTCCAGAGACAGTGCTCACTGACGTTTTAGGTTTCTTATAAAACTAATTTTAGACCAATCATGATTTTCTTTTTGTTAAGGAAGTTCTAGCTATAAATAACATATTTTGTAACAATAACATCAAATTGAGTACATCATTAAAATAGTTAAGAATTAGTATATAATTTAATGCTGGATTGAAACTTGAACTACATCTTAATAAACAAAGTCATCAAATATAATTATTAGCATCTACAGCCCCAAATGTGTACTAAGTTCAAATTGTTTCCGTGGAATAAAAATTAAGAATAACCAAAGTAGCAAAAGGCACCACCTAAACACTATACCTAACCACATACCAGGTTTAGTAAGATAATACTCATTAGAGTTTAAAATATAGGTTGGAAAATTACCCTACCCCAATATGCACAAAGTTAAAATTGTTTTCATGGAAACCAGAAAAAAAATTCAAAATAACCAAAAGAGCAAAATGCACCACTCCATCACTAGATCTAACCACATACCAAGTTTCGTAAAAACTATTGAATGGTTTTTTTTAGATATGGTCCAGAAACGAAAGCATTTCGGAATTACAGAATTACGGACGGGATTGAAAACATAATGTCTCCCGCAAAGGGGTAAAGTTATAGATTCAACTATTTACTCTATGACTGTGAATTTGTCTAAAAAAAACTTCGACATCATCTACTACAATAGATTTTAAAAGAAATAGACTACCATAAAAACAAATATAATCATACGTTGATTAGAAGAGAGAAGCGACGATTTTCTTGATTTTCTTAATTTCCTTATTGTCAAAGCAATACATCTACTCCATAAAATGCTTACCTACTCCTGCAGGTTTAATAGCAAAGTTGTATTACAATAAATCAAACTGCTTATCAAAATACAAATACGATAATGATGTCTCATTTTGGTCGTCCTGTCACAAAGAATGTAATTCGAGAAAATATACAAAAAAGTATCTATTTATAGTTTTTTTATTTTTCACATTTGTATATTATGCATATGAATATGCTGTACCAAGATAAAAAAACCAACCAAAGTGATAAACAACAATTAATATTAACCAAATTCTTTTTGTTATATCATTTCTATTCTAAACGTTGACACCCGACATCCGAGTAAAAATCCACTGCATGTGACATGTATTCATGGAATATTCCCTTGTTAACCACAATTTAGTGAAATGATAATCACAAATTAACGAACGACATGTTTACAGATTACACCAGTCGCGGAATGAAGACAATGAAATGACCATGTGGATACTTTTGATCCTCGTCTCTCTTCTCATCACACCGGAAGTCGATACAACGAATGTTAACGGAGCTGGCGCCTCGTTTCCGGCGGATGTGTACTCATCATGGCTTCCGGCCTACAAAGCTTACAGAGCTCGCTTCAAAACGGTCAACATGCGTTATGAGAGTATCGGAAGTGGAGGAGGAAAAGCTCGTATCAAGGGAGAAACGGAACCGGAAGTGGAATATGCGGGGTCCGATTCGCTGTTGTCGGAAAGTGATTACGAAAAATTCCCAGATCTTCAAATGTTTCCGTCAATGGCTGGGTAGGTGTTCATCGATATCGTTGATCATATAGTCTTTCATGGTACATGACTTTTATACGACAATGGTTAAAGAGACAGTAGGCATATAACATTATCTTATGTTATTTTCAATTTTTAAAAACCTAGGTAGAATGAGCATATAGGTTTTAGCATGTGTGGCCAATAATAGGCAATAGTAGTGACATCTTTAGTCACGAAATCAGCTACCCAACAAAGTAATATGATGAAATTCACATTAAAATGGTGTTGTTTTCTCTGTTTAATTTTCAGACCAATAGTATTGGCGTTTAATCTTCCCGGGATCAAAACCCTTAACCTGAGGATGGAACATATAGCTGCAATCTACAGTGGAAAGATAAGATGGTGGAACGATTCCGCACTTCTGGAAATCAACACAGAAATCAATCTTCCGGAGAGGCAGATATTCGTGGTGGCAAGACGAGAAAAATCGGGAACCACAGAAATCTTTACCAAAACTCTTTCAGCCGTAAGCCAAGAATGGTCCAGAGTGTACGGTACGTTCAATGCTGGCTTGGACCCTGACGACAAACCTTACCACTGGAACGGATCTGTGGTCACCTTGTATGGTCAGACCAATAGAGGTGTTTCCGGATTCATATTGTCTACTAGGTATTCAGTGGGTTATATTGTCCTCTCTGATGCCAAGAGTGCAAAACTAACCTATGCACGCCTTCAAAACGCCGCTGGAGTTCTGGTTGATGCATCGGTTGAAGCCGTGCAAAGTGCTATGTCAGACTTCGCTGGGGAATTCACTGAAAGGATGACCTTATCATTGGCAAATCCTAAAGGACGCGCTTCTTATCCTATATCAGGCTATACGTACCTAATTGTCAAGAAGACAACGATGTCTAACTGTGATAGCGCTATAGAGCTCGTCAGATACATTGAATGGTTTTACACAAATTCCATTCCAAGAGTGGAATGCGAGCAAAAATACATGGTTCCTCTCTCTGAGGCTGTGTATAGCTTGGTGATGAACAGAGTGATCAGGAGAATGTCCTGTAATGGCCAAAATATCTATGACCTCGTTTTGGATCAGATTGAAGACGAGGTTCTGTCCCTACAAACATGGCGGCTCCCAGTGTACATTACCGGCCCACTTCTTGTGATAGCGTTTCTCATGCTCCTGCTATTCCTTGTAAAGAATCAGATTCTTCTCCACCGAGAGATGCTCCGTGATGAATGGAGGATACCCGGTAAAGAAATCAAGCTAGGTGTGTTCAGTAAGTCCGCGGCAAATTTTGGTTCCAGTAAGTCAAACAACAAAGTGTATCCCTCCGCCTGCTCTTTCAGCCAAACATCTAGGGATCCAGTTCTCAATGGAAACCTTAGTGTTGGGCAGTGGAAGACCAAATCGATAACACTTGAAAAATGTCAGTTCTTCAATACAATTTACAAGCTTCCGTACAAAACACGGAAGACTTTGTTGTGGATGAGGAACTATATACAACACACAAATGTCGTCGTTTTTTATGGCATTTCAGATATTGACTCCGGATACTTTAGTGTCTGTGAATTCTGTCAAAAAGGTAGTCTGTATGATTTATTACGGAATATCAAGGTCAATATCAATAATGATATGAAGTACATCATCACTGCAGATATTGTAAAAGGAATGAAATATCTTCATAAGAACAAAATTTTCCATGGCATCCTCTCCTCGAAGTGTTGTCACCTTGATGGCAGCTTTAGAGTAAAGATAGGCAACTGGCAGAACTACCGATTAGCTCACCAAATGAAAGATACTGTCATAGCGAAAGACGTGTTGAATGCAAACGACTGGAATATGCTTGAATTTTGGACAGCTCCAGAAATTCTTCGTCTTGGTGTTGAACCAACAGACAGATCCGACGTGTACAGCTTCTCGATCGTGATGCAGGAGATTTTCAGCCGTGAGTCTCCTTATGCGGAACACAACGACACCCAGGACCCTAATGGTATCCTCCAAGCAGTCTTGTCTACGTGTCTGAGGCCTGTCTTCACTCCAGACACACCAGTTGCTGCCAGAGAGATCATGGAGCGATGCTGGGAGATGGACCCCTTTGGACGACCGACATTTAGCCAGATATACCAGACAGTCTCCTCAGTGTGTCCGAGGAACATGTCTCTGATCGACTGCATGATGAACGCCCTGGAGGAATACGTGGAGGTGATTGAGGACAAGCTTCAGGAGATGAAGATGTATACTGTGTCAACGGACATGCCTGTAAAACTCACAAACAATTGGCTTCCCCCTGAGATGCAGTCAACGATTTCGTCAAAACCTTTCGCAGAGTCCTTCGACTCTGCAACAGTAATGGTTTCGGTTCTGCATGGATTCGAGGATCTCGTGAGCAGCAGCTCTGCCTCTGATGTTGCTTCTTTCTTAACAAACGTTTATGCCTCTCTTGACAACGCGTTAGCGGAATATGCCGTGACAAAATTTGACTGTTTCGCAGATACTTACATGGTGGTTTCAGGACTGCCGACAAGAAGAAATGACCATGCTGTCATCATGTCAAAGTTAGCATTGTCCTTTCTGGTCCTTGCCAAGACCTTCATGTTAAGATCATACAGTGATGCTCCGATCGAGATGAGGGTTGGGGTCTGTTCAGGACCAGGAATGGCCGGTGTGCTTCAACCCGAATTGCTACCTAAGTATACAGTTTTTGGTAAAACAGTTTTAACAAGTCAAAGTCTTGCAGCTCAAACTCCGCCCATGACCATCCTCATTGCAGAGAGTACAGCCTCACTGCTCAACACCAGTAGAGATTTTACCATCATCCCGGCACCGGAGAACTCTAACCTGGTAAGTTGTAAGGGAAAAGGGGTTGAACATGGTTGGGGCATACAACACAAAATAAGAAGGTAAATTCTTTCTGAACTTGTTTCAAGATAAATTGCATTCGAAAGGCTGACCCTCTTCTTTACCTTTAAAACTCCCGCATCCGCAAAATCAGAAAGAGAAAAACAGGGAAAAAATAGAGTTGTAGATAGACTCTAAACAAAGAGGTAGAAATGAGTAGACAAGAAATTAGGGGAAGAGATATAGAGAAAGGGAGAGATGGGATAGACAGAAAGAAGTGGATAGAGAGGGGAATGTAGAGGACCAATTTAAAGGATGGACTTCATAATTAGTGAAATTATATGGATGATTGTAGCCGTATTACTTCGAAAATCATATTCACATCATCATTATCAGAGATCTCACAATAAGTGATAGATAAGGCATGAAGATAATTTTGACCCATCAATTGGCAAAAAATCATATGCGCTAACAATGAAACTGTCCGTTCTGTTTACTACAAAATTGCAGAATTACAAGTAATTTCGTTCGGTAGCTGTTTTATGTTATTGTATATACTTTCAGTAGGATTAAAGTATAATGAAAATGCCGCGATAAACACTTATCACAATTCAGGACATTAGGTTAGCGTTATGTATTCAATGAAAGTAGATAATGTCAGCAGATTTTTCAATCGCCTTATATCGTTGATCATTAACATGATTCTGTTTTATCTTTAGAACATCAAGAGAAGCTATTGGTTGACAGGAAGTCGATTTATAACCAACACATTTCCTCCACCCTGATTGGTTCATTCTAACTCGGATGGCGTTTGATTGGCTTATTCTAACTCGGATGTTCAGGTGTTATCTCCCCTTTTCACAGACAGTCATTCGAGCAGACAGAGGGTCGTTTCGGCCAGCGTTTACACCAATGATTTAACATTCTGTTTTTACCAGCTTCAAGTCTGTTGCCTGACGTCTCTTCGGATCGTAACGATTGATAAAGAGGTTAACTGGCTTGCGTTAATTAGTCAGTCCGGCAAGGACAGATCTATTTACCATCTACCCGCGGAGGAATTGTCATAATATCACTAGTACTCTGTTCAGACTGTGTCAAATAAGAGTCGTAGAAGTGGATGAGCAACAGTGATATATGTCCGTGCAGAAATTGTCTACGCATGTGCTTAAACATTACAATTGTTTGTTATTGTTAGCGATTCGTCGACCAAGTGAGTTTCTGTAGTTTTGAGAGAATGATTGTGAAAATTTTGATTCAATGTTTTTCTTCTAAACATTGTTTTAGAAATTCAGTCTTCATTTATTGGTCTTCAAATTTATCATTCATTTTTTATCAAATATGTTGTTTTTATATTCAATATGGAGTGTGTTTCGTTTTACAATGACATTAAAGTTAAATTAAGGTAATTCCACGAGTAAACTGAGCAATTTGAGTTCGTGTAGCAACGTGAAATGTTTCATTTTTCGATTTTATTTTCAAAAGGTCATATGAAACAAATTTTTGAAAGTTTTTTTCAAACTTTCATGCAAAAAACAAGATTTGTTGTAGAAGTGTTTTTACAAGTTTAAAAATAAAAAAACATGTGCTTTAAAGGAACAGTAGCACGTTTGTTCGGTTATGATACGCGAATCCATGATTAAAAGGAGTCCACACTAAACTTGCCACAAGCTGTTAGGCCCTATCGCTATAATAGGTACCATATTATTACCATCTGACGATAATGCATTCGGCATAAATATGTAATTATTCGAGAATTTTTAAAGAAATATCTCTCTTTAAAACACGTGCTACTATCCCTTTACGGGTGAAAAGTAAATATAGCTAAAACAGTATTCCAAGTGAAATATTTTATCAGCTCATCGCGATTACTGGATCAATTTGACTAATTCTTCAGGTATTTAATAATCAATGATCTCTCTTCAACCGGAAACATAACTGTAGAGTCCGTAGTTTTCGCAGCTGCATCTGAATTAGAATAAATATGAGAGTGCACAAACCATACACAGTGCATTATTGATGCAAGAAAAACCCTGTTAACAAGCAATTAAAATGTAAGGAGGAATTATTTCGTTTTCTAGTTTTAAATTGAAAATGCTCTGTGATCAGCATATCAAATTTGTGAAACCTGTCTCTTACCAGTAAACGATAGAGACAAGAAAAAACTTTATCCACAGTATGACCAGAGCTGCTGACCAAAGGCCGGAACAATCGAAAATTTCATCGAATCACTCATCTCAAAATGTTATTCCAAGGACGTGTATAGACCTATATAAATCCTCGGTTATTCTAATTTTCAGATAGGTCAACGATAAACGATGCATGCTTATCTAATAAACTGTCGCACTGGGCAGAAAACGAGATAAACAAGAAGTAACAGCATAAATATTGACTCGCATATTGACTATATCAACGCAAAGCCTCGGTCTAAATCAGAGTGCATATTTGTTCATGGCATCAAAGCCTCGGGGCATTTATCTTTGGGATAGTTTCGGATGTTGATTGATGTGTCAACTGCACAAGCATAAACACACTAAATCACCCAAACAATAGAAATATTGACATGCATTTCTCCCGGTCGTTGGTAATTGATGCATTTGTCGCATCATTTTGAATGAGTGTTAACACATTTTGTTGCTCTATTGTTTGTGAAAAGAGAACCGAAGACTGGTCATGGGAACGTAAAGATGAGGCACACCTGATGTGCTTCAGATTATTGTGTATTTCATCAACTTTAAAATAATTTGTGGATATGGTATTATGAAATATTATATTGACGCTATGTATTGCGATGAGCATCGGCTTGATACCAGCAACCATCGGTGGTACTGCGTTGAAATATTACAACCATCTAGCTAGATCGGGGTATTTGCATCATTTTATGCTTAAAAAAGAACATATTCAAAGGCATGTAGCGGCAAATTAAATTAGATTAAGATAAATTTTTGAAATTACATCTTATCAGTGATATTACCATTCTTTTCACATGTGGCTACTAAAGTAACATCCAACCCGGAAGCTCCGTAACATGTTGACCAAAATCCCGTTTGTTATAAACCCATATCGATGGAAATTTGCAAAATGGATAACCTATTTATGTTCATCCAATCAAAAGTTGTGTAACAACTCCGACTCTAATAAGGACGTAACGCACATTGGAAAGTAGTTTGTCGTTGTGTTCAAATTTCGGGTTTTCAGTAAAGATAAGTAGTTGATACAAGATAATTTGCGGTCACAAAGGTTGCTGCATGTTCAATAAACTATATTCATATTCACTGATGGCTCCAGATTGATTGATGATCCGTTTTTCGCCGAGTTCAACTTTCAGTGACAACCAGATCTCTGAGAACTTGCAGATGTTTCTTTTGTTAAAAGATTTTACAGGGATGAATTAGTACAGTTCAATTAATGCAGCTTATCGAATCATGTCTGATTCGGGACATAACCAATTTGGAACCTATCAAATATGTTTTACACGTTTTATTATTGTTTAAATCAGAACGTGAATATAACATTTGCACTTTTTACGTCGCCCCGAAGCGTTTGCTTTATATGACCTATACGTTAAAAAATACATGTCATTTTTTCATATGTGCACATGAAACATTGCCGAAGTGTCAGTGTTTCAGCACGGGCCTCTGTATTTTATCAGCCATAAAATCAGAAGCATTTAACCGTCACGTCAGTAGACAACGGTGTAACATTGCCTCATCCTCGAACGTTATACAAGAATAAATAAATGGTAAAGATATTAACGAAACTCGTATGCATCTGTATGTAATGCTCTCGCTTGGGGGATACCAAAATTTTACAGTAGTTAAAGCTATATCACAGGGAGACAATCTGGAGCGCCATTGTGACATTTCATTTTATATGAAATAATTTTAGTTTAACTACAACTGAAAAATGAAACTCGTGCAATTTTGATATGCATAGGCCTAATGGTTATATACAAAGCTTTTTTTAAATTAAAAAAAACAACATCTGTGCATGTAATAAAAAATGGATGTCATTTCCGGCAATTAGATAGTTTAAAATCAAACTTTTGATTCGATTAAGTTAAAGTTTTTGTGAAACAGAAAAAAAACACAGTCAAAATTATGTACCTGAACATTAGACCAGTCATTATCGTTTATCAATAAAATATACGTGTCCGTATCTTGCCTCCATTTCTCGACGATGAGAGATAACCTATTCCTGTTGTTTCTTTTGGATTCATGATTTATGTCATTAAATAGCCTTAATCTTTTTGTAACAATGTCACATCAACGTCGGAAGCTTTAAGTTTCCCGTTCTGTTTGATACATGATTATAAAGGTCACTGACCTTGAGGGAATCGAGACAGCTGAAGTATACATGTAGAGTACAATCTCATTGAAATCAGCCCGAAACTAATCGCTCGTACCTCGCTGCATTTCAAGAACGCAGCGAGGTACGAGCGATTAGTTTCGGGCTGATTTCAATGAGATTGATGTAGAGTATAGCTGCATCCAAAACGTTTGTTCATCTACTTGCGTCTCCTGGTTAATAAAATGTTTGTGATGTCATTGTTGCATCGTAGCGAGACGAAGTTATTATGTATCTGTTTATACCTTTTCTTAGCAAAACTCGAAAGAAACCTTTTTCATACCTTACAGATGAGTCTAATTTCGTAAATCGATAAAACGACGATTTTCATGTGTCCATTGTACATTATGCATCATGTTATGTATAAAAAGAACAAATAGTAAAATGTGTTTCACGTTTTATGTGATAAACAGAAAGAAAAATAGCCGCCTGGGACAATAACTTGATTCAGCCCTATATATATATGAGTTTATATCCATACTTAGCGACTTGAGCAAGATTAGAGTAAGTCGCTAGATTAGAGTAAGAACTATCCTCAATACCTCGTATTTCAGTTCACACAAAAATATTATCTTTCCCCAATTGACAATGGCAAAGTCTTTTTTGCACTTTGCCAGATGATCTAACTCCGGTGGTTAATCTAAAGAAAATGACTGTTGGCGGTCAATGTTTTGATAGATTTGTAAATTCTATATACTGGTATTACTTCCCTGGAGAAGTTGTGAAATAGTGAGTTGAAGACCCTTTGAATATGGTCACATGAGCAAAGTCACCGACTTTGAAGGCTTGCTTCAGAGTAGAAGATTTTCAAAGGTGCATAGGGTCTGAAATTTCCAAAAAGTGAAAAAAGCAATATGGCTCCGAAATATGCATGCTACGAATTCGTCATGATTTACATTTTTACTTGAAATTATATTGCGCATGTTTAAAAAAAAGTTTCAGATCTTTAAATTTCTTAGTTTTTTCGTTTTTGTTGATCTGGATCTAACTGTACCTTTAATGCTTATTCTGGTTGGGCTAAGGTTATTGGAGCTTCTTATCATAAAGGTCTACCAGTCTGGTCCTACTTTCACAAAGCAACCTTTATTAAGGTCAACCTTAACTCCCATTCTTTAACATTTTACTAAGGTTATTTTGGATACTTACGATCACCTTAGGGCTTTGTGAAAGGAGGCTCTTGAAAGTTTAGTTGTAATGACTAAAGGTTTGGCTAAATTCTGCTCACAAAATCGGTGGATTAAAGATAATAATAATAATAATAATAATAATAATAATAATAATAATAATAATAATAATAATAATAATAATAATAATAATAATAATAATTAATAATAATAATAATAATAATGATAATAAGGTTTGAGCCCCGATAGCTTGAATCATTTATGATATAAGTGTAACATAAATACATCGTACAAATTATAGGAAGACTTGAAAAAACCCAGCACGAGTAATTTATTTGAAGAAAAAAGCTATATTCTTTCGATAATAGAAACATTGGGTGTTTTGGGGTCCCCAAAACTAATATATCTATTTGGCATTTTGGATGAATATGCAAGATGCTTTGAATAAACAAATCACAATGAGTGTTTTGATATGTATGAAAACGAAGTAGAAGACAATGATAATCATGGAGTTTTTATCAGTAGTTTCTTAGTTAACTTTTGTTGGAGTTTTTATCAGTAGTTTCTTACTTCACTTTATTCTTCCCTTCTCTGGTGAATACAAACATATAAATATACAGTTATAATGAAACTATCTCTCTATGTGTTTTACCAATTACACATGAAAGGATTCGAACCGAGACCTAATCAAGTTGGAAACCGATTACGGCCACGAGACGACGTAATTACCATCTTTTCACGTGATTGATTGCACGTCTTACATATAGGCCTATAAACCAATTACACATGTACGTAAATAAGTCAGAGCAGTCTGTTTGCCTTGGTTGTTTTTCACAATTTCTCATTTATTGACGTCGTTTCAAAGAAACGGTTCCGGTTTCATGTCTTTTTAGAAACCCCAGATCAAGAATAGTACCTGATCTAATTATTTGCGAACATTGCATTTGTCACTTTGATAAAAGCGTCTCTTCGTGTGCGCTGATTAACAGTAAGGCGCACTGAGGCGTGTGTCCTGCCGCGTGACGTGAAAGGAGTCGCCCAAATATCTTCCTTACTGAAAAAAGAACAGCAAATCTTATTAAAGTCCTCCAAACAACTCAAACCTTCGATTTATTGATATTTAATATATCTTTATTAGTTTATTTTCAAGCGAAAGACAGTGCTTTAATACGATGCGTACTATCCTACAGCATGCGCTCATCAATTACGACGCCTATTGTTACAACATCAAGATTGGGTTAAAAAAAATATCTTTTTATGACGAACAAGTGACCATTATGTAATCTAATCGCATTCAAATTAAATTTTTAATTCAACGGTCTCTAACATTCTCTCCCCACAGAGGTAGCTCCGTCATTTATTCCAATACTATATAGTAATTTATGACGAAGCTGCCTCTGTTGGGAGAGAATGGGTCTCTAATCACATTTCGCCTATTGGCTTTTCACGCCTTGGACCCGTTGGTGAGGATTTTGTCAAACGTCCTGTCATAATGGCGTAAATATTTGCATTCGACTGCTACCGAGTACATTGTCACGACGTCCAATTATTATGAGGTGAGGTGAGTTGGTGTTTAACGCCGCCTTCAAGATTATTTCACTTATATCGCGGCTGCTAGTATTATTGCAGGGAGAAAGCCCGCAACACAATTGTGGCTATGCATTGCGGTGAAACTTGCGAGCATCGGCTGGAACTAGCAAACCATGGGTGGTACTGCACTGAATTTCAGTGTAGCATTGCACCCAAACCTGACTGCGTATAGAACAGTTCTCTACTGCAAAGTTGCCGAGCCCCTGGCGGGATCCAATTATTAAGAACCAATTAACTTGTGAATATATAATTAACCAACCAACAATAAATTATGAGAAGGAGATTTGGCTCATGCTTTTCTACCGATACTGATAATCATTTAAAAAGGAGATCGTTTGAAAACGTTACCAAATACCTTAGGTTTATATAGGATATATCTAACGCTAGGTAGATATAGTATGTTATTATATCATTGACTGTTGCATTCATAGAGACATAACCACACGGTGTGAGATGTAATACTACATAACAAGATATCTTAGATACTTACTAACGAATCGTCCACTTTGGTACTAAGATGTCACGAAAATGATTCCCTAACAGACCTCAAAGGAATTGTTTAGTGATTATTGTAGAAATATGTATTTATTTTGACAATTGCACATGAAAACATAAATATTGAACACAGTTACACCAAACTTCTAAATATAGACAAATGATTTGGCTACATTGCATGTAAAAATGTAATTAAAATAGACAAAGCCATGAATGGATTCCATGGCATAACTTGAGATCTATTTCAACGTAGATCTCTTGGTATTGGAGTTACACCCCTGCTAGACAATTCAAGCAGTCAGTATTCTCATCAGAAATAAATGAACACAGAGAGAGGTTTTCAAGTTTAATATCCATGATCGTGTGTTGAGAGAGCGGTGAAAAGCCAGTAGCGGTGGTCGGGGAAGAGAATGATGGTGTAGAGGCTGTCGCCAGCTAGGTGGAAGCCGTGTTCCCGGCCGGCCCGGCATACTGGGGCATCACTAAAGCCATGAACGCTAACTGCACACCAGGTCCTCGTACCACTGCTCATGTGCCTCCTAGATAACAAAAAGGTACAGTGTCTTAATAAAACAGTGATGACTGTTGTATATAAAATAAAAATCTTTTAATTGCTTGATAGGGCTTAAGTTTACAAGCTAATTTCTATTTATAGTTATACTTTATTTTTTAAAAATTTAAGGATTTTTTATTGCAGGGATTGGGAAAGACAGGGGCCATGGGCCATTTTGTACATTGGATGAAAAATGGCCCATTAGAATCAGAAATTTTACTATTGCCACATAGGGAAATGGCCCATTCAAAATATCTGAAATAGACTGAAAGCCTCAAAATGGCCCATTGTCAAAGGTGTCTTTCCCAATCCCTATTATTGAAATGATAAATCTTTGTACAGATTTCAGAGAAATGATGACTTAGTATTTGAATCTTTGTTTTGACGAGATTGCTATCTGCAGAATGAGTGAGTAATTGTTTATTGCCACATTTTAACCATTGGCAGAATGTCTGCAGAATAAGCATTTATAAACAATTTATCTGAAAGACTACCAATCAACTTCAATGTATTTAACACTGAAACATACCAACTCTGCTGACTGCAAGACATATAAGTATACCTGACGACTTGAAGCAGGTGCTCTATGGTGTGAGGGGAGATAACTCCAGTGGCCCTGTACATTCCCAGTGTTTTCTCCTCTGCTGGTTCAGGACTGCGGTAAATGGTCAAATAGTTGTCAGCTTCACCGTCCCTGTCAACAACACCACCCATTGATGTACTCTTTCATTGGTTCAAAACAAATACTCAAATACTCGGGAGGAATGATGATGATATTTATTACTTATGCATATCAAAACAAACAGCCAGGCGCCTTTGCATCATAATCATGGTCTGACCAAGCTACAGATAAGATTGCTAAAGGTGAGGTTGAAAATTAAATGCAGCCTATGTGTCTAAGGTATACTTCAGGTATTAATTTTATGTCATGGACACCAGTTGTTGAATACAATATGTCAGATATAGCACAGGCATGACACAAAGGCAACTTACAAGACAACATCACACATGACGGCTCCGAGCCACTCGTACAGGTCTGTGTGCTCAGTGTCGGGAGATAGCATCGGAGTCAAGCGGTTCTGCAACAGTCTTCTTGTGGTATTCAGCGGGATTGCACTTACTTCGTATTCCTGACTTACAAAATATTTTTGTATTGAACTTGGGCAGATCTTCTCATCTGTAAAACAAAACATCTCAAGTGTGTCAAGTGACAGCTGATTAAAAGGGTCAAGAAAAATGACTCAACTTTAAATATTTTAAATGGCAAAGGTAAAAAATAATCAACATTATCTTATGTTGTGTTATGTATAATCTGCTAAAAGTACACCTTAATTTTTTATCCACTCATACATTGACTTATGTAATGTTATCTAAGTGAATGCAATTTTTTTTTCTTTTAAATTATGGCAGATTTGTTGAGACTATCTAATAGCCTCCTTGATAATAACACTCAATTAAAGCAAGGCGTTTCATGATAAGACACGAATCACTGTATCTCAGAATGAGATGATTAAAGTCTGTTTGAGACAAAATCTTCCAAACAATTATACTCTGACTAAAAATAAATGATTGTTAATGACCCGAAACAACACAAAAGTTCATACTAACTTGGACAGTTATTGTTTAAAAACTTTTCAACAAATCAAAAAACATAAAAAAATTGTAACAAATAATAATCATGGCAAAGTTAACTTTATGATGATATTACTGATGGAATATTTTTGAGTTGTGCAAATGTACTGTCTAGTTATTTAAAACGCATATGAGGCAAATGATGACAAGAAAATCAGAGGATTTTAGACATCTTGCACTGATATAAAATCCCTAATAGAACAAGATGTAGTCTCAAAGATACTGAATGTTGTTGAGGTTATTAACGAAGATGTCGAGACCTTCAGGCAACCATGTGACCAGGAAGTCAAAGACGAGGCTTGCTCTGTCCTTCAGGCGGCTCCACACACGGTTGTACAATTTCCGTCCTGGCGTGAAATGATCCGCAACTAGGTCTACCTCGACAACTGCAGCAGATGAAATGTTAAAGAGGTAAATAAACAAACTTAAGTGCAATACAATTTTCATTAAGGATTTTGGAACACCAAGAGTTCAAATTCTATGAATTGTCCACAGGTGCCAGACTCTGAATTTACAATATCATGTAAGTATATGTACATGTAGCTATATAACATAAACAAGGTCTGACACTAGTGACAGAGTCGTGTCTGCAATAGGACAGGAAATGGTGTCCTGGCTCGGTTACCCTCTTTAAACTTCGTAGACAGATCCCAGTTCGCATTTGCGGTCCTATTGCAGACATCTAACAATATGAAAAGACTTGTTCGATTCACTTCTGGTTGTTAAATGAAAAACATTCAAAGATAATCATGACTTCTGTAACCCATTTCATCTATTTAAATTTGAATGAAATTTTAGACCAAAAAAAACACAGATAGAAAATCTTAATTTTTCAGAAATCGCACTAAGAAATTTAAGAATTGTTATAATGAATACAAAATCACTTGATGCATACCATATTTGGAGGGTTTTGTATGCCTTTGTGTAAACATCGAAGGTTTTCCTTCAATTCCAAGCAATTCGTACGTATCCTTTGTAAGATGTAGAACAAGTTTGCCTGGAAACAGAATATTTTAACAATTTCTTTTGAATCAGGATCTCACCACAGTTCATCAATATTCATTAACTTCAACTTCCATAAATCAAAAATTCAATCTGCATTCATCTTCATGATTTCAATATTTCATACCCTCAAAGTGATTGATTTTAGGGTATAAGACATGATATCTGCCAACAGCTAAAAAATAATTATTCAACATGTAGCACAATGTTTCTTTTTAGCTTAACCAAAGTTTAAGTTATACTTTCCATTAAAATGTCAAAAATGCCAGAACGTTGACAACTAATGTCATCAAAATCAAATAAACCCCCACTCGTACCTCGCTGCAATTTTGATCTGAGTCCTTCTCCAGGATCATGTCATTGACTTGCACATGCAAAATAATCAAATAATCAGAGGCCAACTACAAAATTGCTGGCTTTCTAGCCTCATCGCTGATTGGCTTGTGTAAAAATTTTACCCCTATAGACCTTGTGCATGTGACATAATCTGTGTTTATGCTGTCATGTTGGTGATCAACCTGCAGCACTCGGATCAAGAAATGAGGCAATAGGATAGTTCTAGATTTCTATCATATTTCAATGACATTGGTTGAGAAAAGCAGAAGGTTGTTACAGAATGAGGGAATTATGAATTCAGAAGTTGGGAGATGAGAGAGAGGAAATGATGATTTCAGAAAAGGGGAGATAAGAGAGAGAGGAAATGATGAATTCAGAAGTTGGGAGAGGAGAGAAAGGGAATGATGAAAGATGAGATGGTTTGATCACCTGTGGGTAGGAGCGCTGCACAATCATGGCAGTCAAGTCTTGTTTGATTGGACAGCATGTACAATGATCCTGTAACGGTAGAAACAACGTATTAGTGATACATGAATCTGTACATAACCAACTAGAGACAATATAATGTAGTTTATATCACAATTAAGTGAATGAATGTGTATATCACAATATAAAATAAAATAAAATATTGACACAGGAAATATTTACAGTCTTCAAGATTATAACAAAATGATTGTGAAGTGTGTACACATTGTGTGATTCTTAATTTCATCATAAATTTACAAACTTAAAAACACATCAGTATAAATATTGTTGAGTATGAAAGTGTTTCCTACTATCTAATCAAAGCCTAAAAGTTCTTTTGAAAGTCATGCTCTCAAAACTATGATTTTTCAGATAGAGAATTAACATATTGGAGGATGATTAAAATAATTCAATATAAAGTAGATATCATGAATGTATCATGCAACCCGTCTCTGTGAATTAGATTAAATAATGGGGGAAAATGCTATAGCTTTCTGATTCAAGACATTATTATGGATGACAACTTCTTTACTTAATTCACACGTTTCTTGGCTACTTACCTCTTTTTCATCAGGTGATTAACAAACAAAATGTTTTGTACAGTAAATATAAGCCACAGATTCAATTAATTATGTACACTAGATGAGTTAAAAGGATAGAATGGTATTACAATACTGAATGTTTACACAGTGTAGAGCTTCCTGCTAAAATATTGCCCACCTTTCTTTACAAAAGCTTCAATAAATTCTTTGTCAATCAATCTAAGGGCAGGTAGGCTGTGTATGATGTATGCTTCATCTTCATCAAAGACTTGAGTAACCTCATCTGGTACTGCCTCATCTGGTAGAAGCACAGATACCTACATACAGCATTGCAATCTCATTAAAATCTAGATATAAGGTACAAATGTTTAGTTGGAATGCTTTTAATGAGATTTACATATATCATCATTCATACAAACGAAAAAGGAGATAAAGGCACAAACTGTTTGTTAATTTGTTTAAATAATAAATTAGAAAAGTTTGTAACAATTATGAGAATAGTAGTAGAGAGCAAGATTGTCTCATCAAATTTGAATGGGAAGAAAATGAAAGGCAAAAAAACATTTTCACAGGCAAAACCTTGGAACACCCTCTAAAATATATTTCATTTATGCACAATTTTAAAGTAGGTGAGGTGAGTTGGTGTTTAACACCGCTTTAAAGATTATTTCACTTATATCGCGGCTGCTAGTATTATTGCAGGGAAAAAGCCCACAACACCATTGTGGCTATGCATTGCAGTGAAACCTGCGAGAATCGGCTGGAACTATAGCGAACCATGGGTGGTACTGCACTGAATTTCAGTGTAGCATTGCACCAAAACCTGACTGCTTGTAGAACAGTTCTCTACTGCAGACAAAGTTGCCGGGCCCTTGGCGGGATTCCAACCACGGACATCCTGATCCGAAGCCGAACGCGCTAACCACTGCTCTACCCCGCCCCTAATTGTAAAGTAAGGTTCCCTTTTTAATTTTAATCATTGAATGGAATCGAGCCTGTAAATTGGAGAGGGTTCCGTCACCTAGCATAACTTGTACCTAATCCTTTCTGCTGAATAAATATGTTTGATTCAAAATTGACTTGATGATTTGAACTCAGTGTATGTCAATCTCAGCTCATGCTGCTTTTCCATATTTGTTTTTGTCACTCACTTTAAAATATTACCATTGTTTACAAACCGAAGCATTGAAATAGTGTTCCTCGACAAATTTCTTATGTCTGCTGTTTTTATGTAGAAATGAAGATTTCTCAAAAATAAATTTGCTTGGTGGAGCCATGTTCGGATAGGGCGCGGCCATCTTGAAATCCCGCAGTGGAACGGCTATGCTTGATTCGTATACATATGGGACATGTGACCGGCTGACCCCGGGTCTCCAACAGGATCAACGATTCAAACCAAGTGTATTAACGTACGAACTGTAACAGCTGGTCGTCAGCCAACCTCCGAGTGGCCAAAAAACATTTCATTTATATGATACAAGCCTTTTTTCAACATCTCGATATATTATTGAAAATTATAGGAATCAAATTCAATGTAACATTGTCACCCAAAAGCCAAGTTTAGCGTTATGCAGCGTTTCGAAGCAGATATAATATAATATAAATATAACCAGTTTTACCTATATGCGAACGAAGTTGGTCGGAAAATTTGGGTGTAGTATATTATGTCTGCTGTGTAACGCTAAAGTTTAGCTTGATTTTTGCTCTATCTAGTAATGCATATGTATTAATGTATATGTATAAACATGCATATTGTAATATATATATATATTTTTGAATATATTATTGCATTAAGTAATAATGTAAAAAGAAATTAAAAAGTTGTTGAATTGTCGCAAGAAAATATTTGTCGTCAAAAGTTTTAAAATGCACCTTTAGAAGGCGTATGACGAATGGTGCGCCGCATACCAATCAAGCAGAACCGGAACTACTAATACAACAGACAGTTAACCCTTATTTTTTGTTAAAAAAAATATACTCACCCAACTTGATACAGGTCAAGTAAACATGATCCATAAAAGTTTCAATTTGTGAAGTATAGACTAACGAGACGTGTGGGATCTGTAGCTCATATGTTTCTTTTGGAAAATGTGAAAACCTAGTTAAAAACTTGTCGATATATAAAGTGAATATTGTTCAAACTGTTACCATTGGTGCCAAAAAAAAATGAATCTGACAATATACTGCTCCCTCCTACTAATTTAAGATTATATTTCAAAAATTCGCATCCATAACTAGTTTTATACTTCCTGGACCAAAATCTAGTCTATGAAATATTTCAATAAAAAAATGTTCCTTCATCCATAATATTTTTGTATTTGGGCCCCTTATTTCATAGACTAAACAACTTCATGGGCCTATTATCAGGACAATCTTTATGGGATAAGTGGACACATGTTTCTGTCTCTTTTCTTTACCACTAAATTGTTGAAGCCTCCACTATCAGTAAATCTGTCAACATTGGAACCCATGATGGCTGGGTGGGGGTGCTTATAAGTGTCACGTTTCTGTATCCTTCCTACTGAGAGCATCACTGACTTTCAGTCAACTTTTGTGTATTCAGTCAATATAGACTTGCTGAATGTGGACCTAGACTGTATAAAAGGCTCCTTTATATACACAGTGACTGGTTTCCCGGAGAGAGAGATAAGAAGAACATTTCAGGATAGACATATACTGCCACGACTATGTCAAAAGAAGGCTAAAAAAATATTTCAAACTAAATCTCATTATATCAAAGAAGTCATTTTGTATATTTGAGCTGCACAGGCCAACTGGAACAACAGCGGTTTAAATTGTTTTTATGGGAAATCCATGCATTTATACCAATGTTCAAGCTCTATACTCTTTCAAAGTCAATAAAAGCAATTAGTATAGACGTCATACAGTCTGGATGTACACAGTATTTGACATTTACGCTTCATTTACGTGACTGTCGTCAATACGCACAGTTCTTCGCGGAAAATCGATCGTGTCCAATAACATGATGAGTAGTTTATTTTTTTATACAAGTGTTAAATATTGTTTACATTAAGTTGTGAGGCATTAGCGTCTTTCGTGTGTCTCAAACCAATCATCTGCGCCTTATTGTCAAGTTTAAACAATCACTTTGTATCCAAGAAATAATCTTACAAAACATGTTTAAGAAACTTTAGTATTATGTAGATCTAAAAAAATTGATTTGTTCATTGCGTTTTTCTTACCATAGATATTTTTGATGGTACCTTTTTATTTGATTGTTATGATCGATAAGTGCTTACAACTGAACATTCTTAGTTACGCCCTTGATCATGACATGTGAGAATTCTCTATCAAGTGATCTCATAGAATATACCACTTTCACCAGTGGAAATAAGTGAATGTTGACAATGACATATTAAATACTGCGGGAAAAAATATCGAAGAGCGTTGCAGCTTTTATATAACGCTACCGCCTGACAAATGACGTTAACGACTGACAGCGCCCAAGAGGTACAGCCACTGTTCACGACCCGGCTGCACAAAAACGATCGCAGCTACTTCTTACTTACGCTGGCGCGTGCAAAATCCCGTAACATCAACCAGAGACATTCCTAACTTGATGAATTTCATCTTACACTGTCCGAGACCGCCTATACGTACGCCAGTTTGTATTCGGTGCACATCGACCTACAATTCGGTCAGTACTTACACATAATCATCAGCTTCAATGGTTCAGGCATCACATTAGACATTCTTTTCAGTTCGGTGATGGAGGAATGATTTTATCAAATTCAATCTGTGACATTCTGATGACCGCCGACGTTGCGAACGGAATGTCTGTGTGTGTCATTGAAAGAAATCGTTTCGGTCGTGGTTCAGTCATGATAATCATATGGGATGGAATAAGAGCTAGGAACCCACCTGAACGTATGGTCGTCCAGGGCAACAATAAGGGTGGTTGATAGTGACCAGATCCTTCCCTTACTTCATTGGTATGGTCACAGCATTATTCCACAGAAGGCCAACACAGACTGCACACCGCGTGGTCGTATGCCTACAGATGTTAAGACAGCAGAATAATGTTGACCTTCAGCCATGTCCTGGGAATTCACCTGATCTTTCTCCTATTGAACACTTACGGTATCAACTGGACCGGATATTACGTCGCCAGCCATACCCCATTGTAACGCAGCGATTCAGACAACTGGTTGACATACCCGATATTGAGGCTAGAAAAATCCTTTTTGACCCCTTATGAGTAGGTTGACTAAACTGTAGAATGATTCAATGCACATTTTCTCTTTTAACCAAATATAAACAGTTAAACTAAACACGGCTCATTTGAAAATCTAATACATGATGAAATATGGATTACACTATTCAGAAAAGTTCGCTGTCATTACACCAGAATAAACCACCGAGGAACAAAATGGTAAATGGTTATCGAGTCAATAATGAACCATACGGTTAAGCATTACTTTTGGAAGAATGTTCAATACATGGGCTATTGGATTAAGATATGGCGAACAAACAAGCCACTCCATCTACTCGATTATTACCGTTAGAAAGTACTGTTCCTCCTCCATGCCTGTCATTTCCACCAATTTTACAATCTGCCAAATGTTGCCAATCTATCAGTAAAGTTCAGACTCAATTTAGAATCATATACAACACATGCTCACCAGCCCACTCTTGACCAGCCTCACAGCGAGCAGGAGTTAAGGGGATTCGAACACATGGTCGTCTTGCATGCAAACCGTTCGCATGCAGTCCTCTACGCACAGTTTGTGTGGAAACATTGACCCCACACGTGGTACCGGGGTCACATCTCGGCTGTGTTGCGTCGCAGAGCTTGTAGTAAAAGAAAATGGTCCAACAAGTGGTTCTGTTGATCAAACACGACATCCAGCATGTCGTCTGGTAGTAGTACCATAAGTTTGGAAACGATTCCAACCCCTGTTGACGACACTGTTGCTTACACTTCTAAACAATTATACAATGATCAAATGTCGCCTTAAACGTTATGGATTCCCCACTTTGGCTTAATTAGGTGTTGCAAATTTCTATGGACACGTAATGGCCTTACCGTAGAGACTACAATGGGAACCCTTACATGAAATTTCCTGATGCATGTGCTTTCCATGGTGTGCATTGCTGATTCAGACATTGTTAAATGACTCCTGTGTTTTCGTCAAACATATCCATATAAACATATCCTATATTGATATAGGCCATCTGACAACAGTTTACAAACATAAACAAGCCTTCCCGATAATTTATTTGTGATTTACCGCTTTTTGAACACAGATAACGTCCTGTAATCGTGGAAAGTTCTAAAACTGAGCATCGTGCTGTTACCAAGTTTCTCACGAAAGAAGGGGTAAATGCGACCGAAATACATAAACGTATGACCGATGTGTATGGGAAAGAAGACCCTCAATATTCTACTGTTGCAAAATAGTCAGCTGATTTTAAGCCGGGTCGCAGCTTCTTGGACATTGATCCATGGTCAGAGAGGCCTGTTGAAGCCCCTACAGATGATTTGGTTGCATGGGTCCAGGGCTTAACAATGTCCGAAGACTTCTAACGCAAGGGCGTAGACATTCTCAAGGCCAGTGGGCAAGGTGCATCTAGATCCAGATCCAGTTCTTTGAACTTACAGAATTCCCCTCTTTGGACCATGAATATGTTTGCTGTCATACAATTTGTATCAACTAAATCTGCCAATGATTTAGCAAAAATAAATTCATAAATTGTGTCAGAGTATGCATTACCCCCTTTGTAGAATGTTGTCATATTTGGAGGCATTGGGTGCAACAGGATCATATTCTGTAATGTTAAAAAGTTGCCATAGTGCTGTCACCTAAATCAACTGATATCTGCATATTCTCCCATTGTATTGGTTAACAAGAATCTAGACGTATGTATGGCTACAATAAAATAAATATCCCTGTCCTGCTGGTGGAAAAAATTATTTAAAAATAGAGCCATGGGCTCTGTAGCTCATCAGACTTTTGATAGAAATAGGTGTTGTGGTTTAGACCATGGGGTCATGGGCAGTGTAGGAAAGATAGCCTGTCCCAACGTCCGAGTTATTCACAATCAAATAAAAAAGGCCCATTGTCCATTTGGGGTCAAGGGGTCACCGAACTTACAATTCAGAATCCCCATTGTCCAAGGAGTCTACACACAACTATTAAGCTATCAAGACCTTTTGGAACTGGAGAAGAAGATGAAAGTAGGATTTTAAGGTTTTGACCCCTGTGACCCCATTTGGGGTCAAGTGGTCACCAAACCTACAATTTAGAATCCCCAGTGTTCAAGGAGTCTTCACACAATTTTTCAGCTCTCTAGACCTTTTGGAACTAGGGAAAAAGATGAAATTAGTTTTTTTAGGTTTTGACCCCTGTGACCCCATTTGGCGTCATGGGGTCACCAAACCTACAATTTAGAATCCCCGTTGGCCAAGGAGTCTACACACACCTTTTCAGCTCTCTAGACCTTTTGGAACTAGGGAAAAAGATTAAATTAGGTTTTTTAGGTTTTGACCCCTGTGACCCCATTTGGGGTCATGGGGTCACCAAACCTACAATTTAGAATCTCCAGTGCCCAAGGAGTCTACACACAACTATTCAGCTCTCTGGACCTTTTGGAACTGGAGAAGAAGATGAAAATAGGTTTTTCATGTTTTGACCCCTGTGACCTCATTTGGGGTCATCGGGTCACAAAATCTACAATTTAGAATCCCCAGTGCCCAAGGAGTCTACACACAACTTTTCAGCTCTCTGGACCTTTTGGAACTAGGGAAAAAGATGAAATTAGTTTTTTTAGGTTTTGACCCCTGTGACCCCATTTGGAGTCATGGGGTCACCAAACCTACAATTTAGAATCCCCGTTGGCCAAGGAGTCTACACACACCTTTTCAGCTCTCTAGACCTTTTGGAACTAAGGAAAAAGATTAAATTAGGTTTTTTAGGTTTTGACCCCTGTGACCCCATTTAGGGTCATGGGGTCACGAAATCTACAATTTAGAATCCCCATTTGCCAAGGAGTATGCACATAAAATTTCAGCTCTCTAGAGTCATTGGTTCTGGAGAAGAAGTCGAAAAAGTGAAAAGTTTACGGATGGACGGACGGATGGACGGACGCCGGACGCCTTGCCATGCCATAAGCCCATCGGGTCTTTCAGACCTGATGAGCTAAAAAGAAAACTTCTGCTTATGGATGAATGCAGTGTTGGTTCCAAGGGTTTAAACAGTTGCTCCCGATGCAGATACGTAATACGTAAAGTCCTATTAGGACGGCTTTGGCATATTTTCAGAATAATCTGAATATACTGAATAATTTATTTCAATCCTTAAATTGTGTCCAAGATCCTTTTATGAAGACAAAAAGATATATAAATATTGGTCTCTTTACTTCCAAAAGTGGAGCCATTGGCTCTGTAGCTCATCAGTCTTAAATTCTGGTACCTAGATATCGCGCAATGAATCCTTACAAAACATAAAATAATACTTTCAGCATTCAAGTGCCTATTCTTCAAATAGCTTTAATAAGGTAACCTATTTGACAAAGAGACTCATTGAGCCACACATTAACACATATCTCCTTTCAAATCACAAATAGACTAAACAAAAACATTATCACTATTTTTTTTAAACATAACATTCTTCTTCCCCTCCCTTACTCACCCCCACCTTCCTGTACAAGTCTAAGTCATTTCACCATTATGCATAATTATGCAATAAGTCATCGGACGGACGCCGACCTTGCTACAAGCCCAGGTTCAACTCTGATGAGCTAAAATGATTTCCTATGATCAAAAATAAAAGCAGTAAGTACACAAAGAAGTTTTAATAGTAACAGTGTGGCAAGTACAGCAGCCAAAGTCAGAAGCTGCTAAATCAACTATTTCTTCTCTAGAATCTCAGCTAAACAGATTTGGTTTCATTCCTTTCAGCATTGGTCACATCCTTCTAGCCAAAAGGCTCAAAGTTCCAGTCCTTTCCACTTTAACACCCCTGACACCTAAGAATGTATAAATGTATAATTGTGAAAAAATTACCTACCCTTTACCCTTTGTCATGAAAAGACCAACTAACTATAAATTTTGAAATTTATGAAATAACTGAAAATGCTTACAGGAACAAATGAGTGATCAATTTCTACTGGGTTATTCAAACTCACAATTTCCAATTCGAAAGGTTCAGAGGGTTAGTTTGAAAAGGAAAGCAACTTTAACCTCTGCTGCTCGAGGATACTTCCTTCAGTGAAAAATCACATATTAAAGAAGCATACAAACAGATCTAAATGGACCGACTAAAACGAGATCCAGTGTCTTGGGAGGAGATACAACAATATATACATTTACATGTACAAACAGACCCTACCTGGTGACAATGGAAGGTGAGAAAAGAAATTTCAATGAGAAATCAGATCTTTCAGTTGTTCAAAGGCATGAACTCTTCATCATACATCACTGTAATAATTAATTGCCATTTGAGAGACGTTAAGAATAAAATTTCTTGTAGAAATAAATTTAAGGGAATTTTCCTATTCATGCTTTATGAACCATTAAGCATGACATAAAACAACAATTTGAAAATGTTCCCTTTGTTGTTAATAAGAGTGGCATAAAGGTTCAAAAAATGAAATCTTCTTGAAGTTTTTTTTCAGCAAAACTAAGTATGGTCATACCTACCGGGTAACATTTAATGGGTACCTGATTTCATTTTTCTATCAATTTTGCATGCAAGCTAAGTCATGTTTCACTGATGTAATACAAATATTTTGTCCTTAAATAACCAAAAGGAAGAAAATGTACATCAAGCACTCACTATTTGAAAACAATGCTGTAACAATATTCATCTTTAAAATCAACAAAAAAGCCAAAATAAGGGATAAATTGGAAATATGAATATGTGAAATGAATATGGGATACGATAAACTGAATACACTTTTGAAAGAGAAGGACCATATGTTAAACTATCTAGAAAACCTGTATTTCTAGTTATGTATTTTAGAATTTGAAAGTTGAATTGGATCATCTAATAATGAATGGCAATTTCTTTAGTTAACTCCTTGATAAATTGATCTTAACCATGAGCCTATTTCTTCTTTTTTGAGTACCTGTTGAAAATAAAATAATAAAATTATACAAGGTAACTGCCATTCACATTTTAAAACAGTACAATATCTTAAGGCTATAATTAAGATGAAATTATATTGATTACAGTAATTTGTTTGAAGGACAGATATACAGGAATTATAATTATGGTTACTATCATATAAATAGATGGATCAATAATAGAAATTCATATATTCATTATATATCAACCCTTTGAACACATTTGATACATGGAAGACAAATATTTGGTATATATTGAACACATAATACTGAATTCGAACACATTTTAGGTAGGGACTTATTCTCATATTTAATCAAGAGCAATAAATTCAATTTTAATTTAACCCGAAATGTTAACATAAACCAACTTGGTTCTCTTGTAAAGCCATATTTTTGGATGAGGTGGTTTCGTTTTTTTGCAAAAGAGGTTTTCATCTTGGGAATCCACTGCTGTGATTTTCACAAAAATAATCCAAAAAGGAGTGTTTATAACCCTTATCCCCCCATCCCCTGGATCCAACACTGTTCAATGAGAAACAGCAACATCAAGATGTTTGGCTTTCATACCAAAATGCCAGTCACTAAAATTTCTAAATTTTTTTAATTTAGCGTGACCAGAATAGAATGATACTCCTGCTACATCTCCCCATTTTAATTTTCAACTTCATGATGCTCAACTCACTATATCGCCCCTGAGTTCTAGGAAGTCCAAAGTTAAATATCAATTACCAATCAATAGTCAAAACACACTACTCCAAAACAGAAGATGGCTACTTCTAGTAACAATAAGCTTTTGATCATCTTGAGTGAGTGAGTGAGTTGGGGTTTAACACCGCTTTCAAGATTATTTCACTTATATCGCGGCTGCTAGCACTATTACAGGGATAAAGCCCGCAACACCATTGTGGCTTTGCATTGTGGTGAAACCTGCGAGCATAAGCTGGAACTAGCGAACCATGGGTGGTACTGCGCTGAAACTCAGTGTAGCATTGCACCCAAACCTGACTGTGTGTAGAACAGTTCTCTACTGCAGACAAACTTGGCGAGCCCCTGGGGGGATTCGAACCACGGATCTCTTGCTCCGAAGCTGAATGCGCTAACCACTGCGCTATCCCCCCCTCAATCATCTTGACCTTAAGCATGCACTTGATGAGCCATGCTATCTTCTGTAATCAATACAAACTTACTTTATCAGTCACTCAAGGAAAGAAACAAGGGCAGGTAATTTCAGTTGGTGTCAATCTTGTTAAAATCAGTTCTAAACTATCTCCTGATATGAGTATGCTCCATTCTAGTTATGACAGTTGACCTGTACAACACAGCAAATCAGCAATGAGGCTAGAAAGATGGCCTCCGATTGTATAAAGTTATAAATGGAGAGATATTTAGGCAATAATTCATTTAGGCACAAGTGATTCCATCCTGCTACATCAGCGTAATTGAATCTGCTGATTAAGCTCCTTCCATATACCCTGATCTCCTTTAGGCAAAAAGCCTCATATCGCTAGCTAGCAGTCAATGAGACAACTCGCATCCAGCAACAGCGGCACAACCCAAATGGAAAATTCCGTTGAGGGCAAGATAGTAGCTTCAAGCTCCTTGCTTAACTACATTTCATTTCCTGAAAAATTAACGGGTGAGCATAGCCACGAATATCAAGCTGCGCCAGTCATACGAGGGACTTGGTTGAAAGATTTCAGTGTATATGGAAGGGCTGACCAGCGGATTCAATTAAACCGATGTAGCAGGATGAAGTGATACTGATTTGAACAAAATTGAGTTTGTGTTGTACCCTTGAAAGTCCTAGAGGTGATATAGTGTAGAGAACTGCAATGTTAGCAGTGTATTGTATGACCTGACTAGAAATTCCCCGTTTGAGGTAACAGTTCTAATAATATAAGCCAGTTAATATGATGATTATCATATTTGATATGAAATTGCAGATGTTACAAAGATAAATTATATCATTGCTTATCATAAAATCTTAACGCCCAACTATCAAAGTCTCATACACAAAATATACTTCAGTTAAGATCAAGTTCATAAAATTATCTTAAAATGACATTTTTGAATTACTGAATTTTTTAAAGACAACTGTTCAATTTTCTTTAGAATTGATTCATGCTTTTTCAAACAAAAAGCTAACAATTTATTTTTTCATACCTTTACACAATATAGATAAAGTACTCCCTGAATTCTAGTTTTTTGCTTCCTTACAGACTTAGAACAACTGACTAGAAACTTAATCAAATGTTTTATCCATTCATGTCACCATTTTAAGAAATAGTTAATAAAAAACGATTCACAACATTCATTTCACTAATAAAAACATGCAAGACCAATAAATATATATTACAAACATCACACTAACTGCAAACAGGTTAATATCAGATCATGTAAGTACAAAGTTCTTGTCAAAATATTTGTTTAAAGTGAACTATGAACAAGTGACGTTAGCTTTCACAAAGAAATGGTAGGCACTTGATAAGAGTAAATCAGAACTGTCCAGCATCAAGCCCCTTGTCATTTGCAGATAACTCTATACATACTACTTTCTCAATGACAGTAAGCATACTTTCTCCCCCTCAGATTCCATATTTTCTCTTCTTTCAGATCTGATATAACATGCGGAAGGTAACATCATTCAAAACAGACCTTGACCAACAATCAAACCTTGCTACATTAAGATATGACCGCTCCGTCGATTTATGTATCATGCATTTTGTATGAGATCTTTTTAGTGCAATTTAACTGATCATAGGCCTGAATTCATGACAAATAGAAACAATGATTTCAAAGTCTTGTCAATGATTGGTTTAAGTGACAGAGCATTTGACATCGCATGAGGAATGGTCAGATTTTAAAGTAACTAGGAATACATGGTTGGCAAAATCAGATTTGAACAGAAGGAAATTAGAGCAGAGAAAGGACACAAGGCTCTTATATAGCAGATGTTGGAAAATAACAAATCTAACATCAACTAGAAACACTGCCCAATGAGGGGCATAAGTAAAACAAGTTTCATTTCACCAGTTGTAAAGACATGTTACATATCCTGTATGTAACGTTTCTACTCTCAACAAGGTTATGGCAGAGTTTTAGTCGCATTCCCTTTAAATGACAGATTTTATTTCACTACGGAAAATGACAATTTGGTCGTAATTATGAATTTTCTTAAAGTTTATCTTAAAAAATATCATCAAAGATTATGAAATAAAGTTCTAAGTCATCATATAACATGTTAATTTGGAACTAAATTTTGTTTTTCTGTTTTAACAAATGAAGATATAGATTTCCTTCATGTTCACATAGTGAAATCAGGGTATGCAAGTATGTGTCCGAATGGGCAAGAATTTCAACAAATATTATGCCAGATTTTCTAAATTTTGCACAATACACATCTAAAACATGAGTAAAATCTGAATGCAAGTATTTTGGTATGGTCAGAGATTAAAATATCTAAGGAAGGACGGATTAATTGAATTTTCAAAACTTAAATTAGCTTCCCTAACCCCTTCTATCTAAGTCAAACTCCAACTGATTTGAGTCAAGTTCTGGATTTAAGATTTATCCATGATCTTGTGTTTTAAATAGCTTGCTTTGTGACTGGTCTTCCCCTTGCAATTTGTCAATAGCAGATCTTTTGAGACCCACTATGGGACGTGCAAGACCTTGGGAGACCTCCAGGGTCCTCTGAATAATGTCTGAATGAGATCTCATGTGAACATTCAGCTGGGCTTTGTTGATTGTCTCGAAACCACACTGGCAGCACTTGAAAACAACCCAGCAGACGGGTTGCTGGCCATCTGGACCCAGGGAGTTGTTGAGTCTACCCTCGAGAATCTTCTTTTCAGAGTCAAGCACCTTCTCAAGAAGGTCAGGGTCACTTGTGTTGCTGCTATCAATCCGGCAGTCGTAGTCTATAGCAGCATTGATCACGTCATTGGTGAACTCATAGCTGTAGTTGCGGTCACTTGCATGTCGCCACATGTGTGACTTGAGGGAAGGAAGATGGTGGCAAACATAGCCACAGAGATTACACTTGTACTGCTCAAGAGGTTGCTGAACGTACCGTTGGTCATTGATATGACGCTTCATGTGAGATTTCAAACTCCTGCTAGACACTGCAGTGAAGTCACATAATTCACATTTCAAAGTTTTAGTTTCCTCATGGATGCGAGCATGATCTGAAAAGACTGCAACACTTGTAGTTGTGAAGTCGCACTGAGAGCACTTAAGATTCTCTTTCTTGACACTGACCTCTCTCTGCAGTTCATAGTCAGAGTCGGTTCCATCTGAGTCATCTATGCTTTCAGGCTGGTCCTTGTAGCAGAGTTCTTGCTTGTGTGACCGCAATTCAAGTTTGGTAACAAACAGTTTGTTGCAGAGGTCACATTTATGATAATACTGATCAGCATGGAAGCGCAAATGGTTTCTATAGGTCATCGGATCATTTGTTTCGAATTCACACATATGACACACGAGTGGGTCCTTATCACTGTGTGCTCTCATGTGTGCTCTAAGTTGGCTCTTGTAGTTGAAAGTGGAAGGACAGAGTTTGCATGGGTATGTCCGCATCTTGCAGTGGCGGATCATGTGTTCTTGAAGGTCTTCGCTAGATCCAGCAATAAAGTCACATAAAGAACATTCAAAAGGTTTCTTTGATTTGTGAAGACGCATGTGAAGACGAATAAGGAGAGTTCTTGAGTTGCTATAATGACATAATTTGCACCTGTACTTAGTTTCACCATCTTCTATAATTTTTTCCATATTTTCAATTGAATCTAAGCTGAAGTCGTCTTCCATCGACTCTCTTCTCCCTTTACGTTTATTCTGCCTTCTACCAAGATTTTTTGCATTTAGAGAATCATCTGTTTCACTCTCAGATTTTGACCGTTCTCTGAGTTGTTCAATGACAGCTAGCAGAGATGAACAGATCCCAGTCTTTGGTTTAGCAGATTCTGAAGAGATGTCTTCTGAAATCAATTCATCCTCTGATTCAGTCTCGCTTTCAATGTGAGGATGAGAACTTAGCTCTTTGGCTCCAACGACACTGTCACCTACAGCTTCAAGAGCAGCCACTGAACTAATATTGGGGGCCTTTCTCAACAAAGACAATAACGTAACTGCTTCTTCACGATGTTTCTTGGCCAGGCTATCTGAGATAGCAGCTTCCTTCAGAGCTTCCTCCTCTCTGGCCGCTTTCTCTAACTCAGCCAGTTGTTTGGCTTGGATTGTTTCAATTTCTCTCTGAGATTTCTCTTTTGCAGCTTTCAGTGCTTGCCTTGACCGAGCTCTAGTTACCATAGAAGGTGGACTTTTATTTTCAGCAGTTGGTGTTGTTGAAGTTGATGCAGTGGCATCTGTCATGTCATCCAGCTGGGTTTGATCCTGTACCCGAGGACTGTTCTGTTGACTCTTCATACCAGTGAAGCCTCCAGCAGTGGGTACAGTTTCTACAGTTTCCACTACAACACAAACTTCTTCAGTCTTTACATCTGGCACCTTGTCAAAGCATAATCCCTTTGCAATCTGCAGCATGTTGACATCACCTTGATCAGATTTCTCTCTCTTTGGAGAGTCAGTTTTGGCTATATTCGGTGCTTCCTTATCTATATTTTTCGTTGGACTGATTGTTGGTTTAGCAAGGATGACTGGTTTTTCATTTTTTGATGGGGATGTCACAGAACCTGAAGGTGAGGAGTTCTTTGATGCCGGGCTCTCAGGAGTCTTGTTATCTGCCTCAGTCTTCTCAATGGTCACTACAGTTTCTTCACTCACAGGAAGTGGAGCTTCACTTACTATCTTTGATTCCAATGGCAAAACAGGGGTTACAGTTTCATGTGCTTGTTTTTGTGCAGTTTCCCTTACAAGAGCTAATGTTTTTCCATCAACCGTCTGCATCTGACAAATCGTGGTACCCCCTTCAACTGTTTTAGGGGCAAGCTTTGTTTTTACAAGTTTGATGTTTGTAACTGTGTTCTCTGACACGGATCGGACGTGTGTGACTGGAGTGGCAGCTGTTTGAGGAGTCAGGCTGGGGTTTGGTTCTAGTGAAGTCTTCTCTACCGAGAAACCTAGGGGCTTGCTGACCTTCACCTCCTCATGGGCAGCGACAGGAATACTCTTCTCCACTATCTCAAGGACAGGATCTTCAACCTTCACAAGGCCTTTTGTAGTTGGAAGATCATCATACATGCTAAGAGGTCCATTTTGGAACATTGGATAGTCAATTGCTTTGTTGCCTGAGTGTTTCCAGATGTGAGCCTTTATAGTCCGTTGATACTCACAAGAGTATCCACAAATGATGCATCTGAACCTACCAGTGGCTGGGTCATGAGTAAATGGAGTATTCTCTGCATTTGTGCAAGTATTTTCCTTCGAGACTGGAGCCACAACGTAGTTCTGACCAAGTCTTTGATTCAGTCTAGTCTGATTTTGTTCTTCATTGTTCGGTGAAGGCTCTGGCTCAGTTTTTTCTGTCTTCACCCTATGAGTAAGCATATGCTTGATGAAGACTGTAGCTTCTTTGTGAACAAAGCTGCATTCAGTGCATTTATAAGCAGCATTACCAGGAAGGATTGCTTCAATTACTCTTATTTCCTTTGGTGCGGGCTGTCCTACAACTGTCGCTTCTGCTTTTTTAGATTCAATCTCTCCTTTCTCCCCATGTGTGATGTGAGACCACATGTGAGATTTCATAGCTTCGGTGGTAGGCGCTGTGAAACCACATTCAGTACACTTCAACATGAGAGGCTGCTTTGCCTTGTCAGCTCCTTCAGATGCAGTATGAACAGGTTGCACTGCTTGTGACAAAGTAACTGGATTTGACACAGGCTGAGTTGGTTTTACTGTCTTTGCCACTTGAGTGTGAGATTCAGCATGAGACGCAAGCTTATTGACGTCAGCAGTAACAAATGCACACTCGCTGCATTTGAACACTTTGTCATGCGTCTGAATATGCTTAACCATAACAGATTGTTCTCCAGCAACAAAGTCACAAAGTTCACAGGCAAAGATTTTGTCGGTTTTATGCATGTCTACCAAATGCTTCTCAAATGTCGCTTGATCAGCGAGGTAAGCTGTACACAAGCTGCATTTTATCAGATAATGATTCGTGTGGAGTTTGATATGATTTGTCAAATGTCCCTTCTTCCTGAATGAAGCATTACAATGTTCACATTCATACGGTCTCTCATTGGTATGAACAACCAAGTGTTCCCGAAGTGAGTGGCTGCGCTTTCCAGCATAGTCACAGAAGGGACATTTGTAAGGACGTTCGGGATTGTGTACGAGATCGATGTGCTGCTTCAGGTAGTGCTTGTTGTGGCTTGAGTAGTCACAGTCCTCACACTTGTGGACAGAGTCCGGCGTGTTTTGTGCAGAGGATGTTGAAGTTGGAACAGTGCCCACATGCTCAATGATGACACATGGGATGGAGTCTTTGTCAATGTTCTCTTCCCCAACAGGCGGAGAGGCAAAGATTGTGATGACTGGAGCAGCTCTGTCAGAGGAGCGTTCAGATCTATTGGTGGTTGTCACTTCCATGGCTAGCAGATCATGTTAGACTTGAGTTTGAGAGAGGAAATAGCAGCAGATGTACATCAGCCCAACAGGTGAAATGGTTTGGTGTAAGCTGCATCATTCTTGAGGCCTTCAGCTCAGCTTAGAACCTGGACAGCTTCTTCATCTTGAAAATCTGCAACAGAAATAATGAGGCTTGTGAATTCTAAATATGCAGTTTTCCCAATGACTTACAGGATGGCATGGTCATCAAATTAGTTCTCACTTTTAACACACAACATATTCCTTCTCCCAGGAAAAATAACTGCACGCCTATCTATTGAACTCAATAAAGGTATTGATACCGTGGAGGCAAACACCAAATTTGGTTATCTTATCTTATATGGTTACTGAGGAAGTCTGTCCCCTTAAACTCAGAGGATTAACACACACACGGACGCACCGGGCCCGAACTTATATTCCCCTTCCACTTTGTGGTGGAAGACAATAATACTTTTTAGTTCTAAGGGCATTTAAAATCTGAAAGAATCCAAGACCATATCATCATTTGTTATAATCTAAATAAGCAATTTTTCACATAAATTATTCCAAACAAAACAAGCTGACAGAGTTTAAATTATCCCCCACCATTGGGAAAACAGTTAAAAACTTAGAACGACAACTGTGATTAAGGCTGAATTTTCAAGGAGTCACAAGATTTTTAGTTTATATACTAACTTAAATTTCATAAATTATATATTATATATGTTGGTATTAAATATTATCTACACAAGATGATTGTTTCACATTGTAACTTCATTGGCCATCTACCATCGAATCACAACTTCCTGTTTATTCTTCATTGACACGGCTAACACACCCAACTTACAATGCAAGGTTGAAAAAAACCTTATGAAGAAGTTTATTGAGTAGAAAAATTAACTTGCTAATGGCATTAATGTTGTCGGCAGTCATCTGACATACATACATGACTATTTTCATTCAAAATTAATTTTTAAATGGTCTGATTCAATATCAAATGCAACTTATTACTAAAAATTTAAAGGTTGTTCTGCAATTTCAAGGGATAGTTTTTGCTTTTGAATTACATAAATCAGAAATATGCTCTGTACATTTATTCTAACGTCTCTTTTGATGATGAATTACATTTATTACCATGTTGATTTCTAAAGGGACAATAATTTTCTAAAGGGACAATAATGTTCCCTATTATAAGTAGGCTATATTTCTTAGTTCGAAATAAAATAAATTGCAGTGAAAATTTTCACAGAGATACAGATCACTTGAAAATGAGTTTCAATGACACTATATAGTGACAGGTTTCAAATGAAGGCACTTAGTTTCCAGACATCTGATTGTTGAATACACGAAGTGCTATCCTAAGTGATGTCAGGAATACTTGTAACTGAATGTTGTGTCCGAAATATCACCTTCCACATGTTCAATGAAATAAGTTCATTCATATTGTTATTTTTTTTTATGTAGTTGTTTTATTCAGTTCATAAGATAATTTTTTACATGTCTATATATACCTTATAAAAAACTTTAACCTGTCATTTCAATATGGAGTATTACTACTTGTCATTCATAATGTACACATAGACTGGTATTTCAGATAATTGTCCTTCATATAATTAATGGTCTATAATGATATAAAGATTGATACTATCCAAGAAAATCTTTCACCAATGGTCTCCATTTTTTTTCAAATATAAAGTATTTGTTGTTTTTTGTTGCAATATATTTCTCTATATCTTTATCATCTCTTTTAGAGATTTGTAAAAATTTTGAAATGTAGGAATTTTCCTTCTAATAAATATTGTTAATTAGTAACAGTTGTTAAACAAAAAACAAATAAACCTCATAAATTATATTTTTACAAATATGTAGGTTATCATCTTTAAGCAATGTGCTTCCTGGATAAACATCCATGTGCCTATGCTGTGAGCCAATGGAATCACTTCTTGTTTGATCAAGGTACACAAAGTATTTATGCTACATAATTCTATGGTGTCCACCAATGGCATCTAATTTTTTAAGTTAGGTACATTAGGGTGATAAGGCTGCATGCGAATGTCTTGATTGTTTGATTAACAAGATTTGGTTGTATTGGTATAGAAAATTTAAAGTAGTACCACTTGAGGGTACAATACTCTACACATGTTCATTATCGTATAACCTGTCTTAGCTAATTTAAAACATACAACAAAAAGTGTCAGTTGTAGATGAAAATTGATTTCTTTTTACAAAAAATTTATATTATCTTTCAATATATTAATAATTATACACAGATATGCCCCACCTTTTATATTATAATATGTCTAAAGGTACATAAAAGTATATCAGCTAAAATTTCTCAGAGGTTTGTTTTGATAAGCACTATGTTTTGGAAGTATCATTCAGATTCATCTCACATGTCATATTGTCGTCATATCTTATTGTATAAGTGATGATGGTGTATTTTTGGAACTTGATATAGACGAAAGAAATTCCGTTTGTCATATAATATGAAGGTAAGGAACACTGAAGATTTTGCGAATTAAGTCAATTTTTTATTTTCATTGATTATGGGATGATCATTTAGCATTTTGACATAAAGGTATCAATTTTGTTAGGAATGAAAAATATGTGAATGTTAAGTTTAACTGTCCGAAAACGGAGCCCGTAACCATGCTTCTCAAGCAAAATATTACAATCAGTACATCTTTCATTGGATTGGATATATTATCATACAGTTATTACAAGTATAAAGTAACAGGAATGTACCCTAAAATGCCATTTTTTTAAAATACACCGATGGAATCTTTTGTTAAATTATTCAACTATCAGTGTCAAAAAGCTCAGCGACCATTCGTTGCTAGTCAGCGGACAGTAACCGACTGATTGCTCGTAATTGTTTTGTTGTTGATATCATTCCGTGACTTAATCCGGTATCTGTTTACTTTCGTCATAAATCGTGTGTATAGTTATCTTTGATTTGAGGGGATCCGAGTATAAGTTAGCCATATGTGGCACTAAGCAGTAAGCACATGGTATGTAACAAGAACCGCGCGTTTTCTTGACATCAAATTATTGACAGTTCTTAGGCGATTTTAGTTTGATTGTTTAACAGAGCTAAGGTGCTGTTGTTTGTGATTATAAGACCCACAACCCAATGAGCGAAGGTTTCTTGCTGTTTTATTAAAATCAAAATCTAAGGGACTTACGTTTTTTGACATTTTCACAAATTTTCAGATTTGCTCAATCCGGCCAAGATGGCGACGAAGAATGTCACGTGATCAACTTTGTACGCCAGAGAAAGTCACGTGGTTGAAATTTTTATAAATCATCAAATTAACAAAAACGTGAATATATTGATAATCATGATAACGTAGATGACATTTAACATTCAACCTATATTAAATGAATATCTAAAGCCTTTGCTGTCGAAAACGTGTTTTCGATTACTGTTCATAAATAGTATTTCCCCATCAGCTAATATAGCGAATATATTGAGAATCTGTCGAAAATAGTATTTGATTCAAATTAGCAGATTCCTATCAAACTCCCATATCAATCTGGTAATATTAAAAATGTCAACAAATTTGAAGTACAAAGGGTTTGGGTTTGTTTTTCAACCTTATAAATTCTTTAGATTTGCCATCCATAAAATTGTAATGCAAAAATAATAATAATTTATTTCCGGAAAAAGGAATTCTTAAGACAAACGAATAACTTTGAAACACCCTTACAACACAGTTTCAGGCATACATAGGTACATGTAACACGATAAGCCTTGTGCGTCAATATATGTTTATGACATTTTTCACTAACACATACATTCAGCGAATTTTACCTCTACGAAACAGTGGTCGACTCTACGAATAACATACAGCCCCCTATACAATGTGATTCAGATAGACCATTTTGCCACCTTTCGTTGATATCACGAATGCAGTTTAAGTACCCTCTAGAATTCCTTTGTAATTCATTAAAATGAAATTAAAAGAAAACTTTTACAAAAAGATCCCATCCTATGAAACAAATCATTTGTTCAAATGGAATTCCAACAAGTGCACCAATCAACCTAAAAATTCGTATATTGATTAGTAAAATCCTTGAAAGATCTGCCTTGAAATATATTCTCCGGGTCGGAAGCCTCACTGAAAACAATAATTGCCTTCCTTGAATTCTTAGTAATCGCAGGGTTAGATTTAGAATATGTAAACAAATAAGTAAATATATCTCCCCTTTTTAAACTTCTAGCAAAATTAGAAGGTACACTGTGCTGTGGTAAGAACATAATTTGTAAGATTCACAATAAAAGAAAAACATCACGAAGTTTTGTTAATTTATAGTCATTGCCTTAAACAAATATAGGCTTTTAAAAAAATAGAGCCTGTATTGGATAGTTGCCGGGCAAATCGGTTTTACATTAATCGGGCGATTATTCGAGGATTTACGGTAGTGTTTTTTGTATTAAAGTACTTTTTTATGTAAAAATTCCCTCATTTTGTAACGATTTTATGTTTATTACCAGCATACTTTGTTTGTTGAAAGAACATATGGAATTATCCTTCGCCGTTTGCATTCAGTAGACGCCCAGTGGCAATGAACTTCAGTGTAACTAGTTTTAAGGATATTAGTTTGTTTTTCTGAAAACGGAAGAGAGCTTGCCACGTTTAGACTGCACTGCAACAACAATTTTCACCGGGTGTAGGGGACTGTACGGTTACAAAATGCCAGAAAAACTAACGACAGTGGTGGCTAAGTTTTACGATGAATACATGCAATCAACATCGAAGAGACTTAAAATCGTCGATGCATATTTAGTGTATGTGTTCTTGACGGGAGTGTTCCAGTTCGGCTACTGCTGTTTGGTTGGAACTTTCCCCTTCAACTCGTTCCTCTCTGGATTCATTTCTACTGTCGGTTCATTTGTTTTGGGAGGTGAGAATGGTCCCAACATTGTGGAATAATTGAAAAGGTCATCGATGAATATATAAGATGCCAATGTATGGGAAATGTGCAAATAGATTATATAGAAAGTGCATAAATGCAGAAGAACGTCGGCTTAAGATGCGCAAAGAAAATGATTATCTTCTGCAGAACACATGCGAATTTATAACCTAATATAAAGTTAGATCATGAGGGAATTAATTATAATCTGTTATGCATTAGATTTAAAATAGTACATAACCAGTCTGATGAAAGTGAGATGGGGGGGGGGGGGGGGGGGGGGGTGGCCCGGTGTGCTCCGGTGTGCTGGAGTTGTTAAATGCAAGTAATTGGGCTGAGGTCAGACCGAGGGGAGAGGAAACTCCACTACTCATAGGCAATCGTATCTCTTTAAATCATATTCATCTGAACTTATTACAGAATCTGCTAGTTGTCCGAGTACAGTGACGCCCAAACTATGTAAAATTTCAAACGATTGGGTTATATGGTCATGGTTTTTTTTATTGCCTGTCCTATTGTCAAGTTTGTAATTTTATAGATTAAAATAGATCCAATGGCTCTGTAACTCACCAGGCAATCTATAATTTGTAAATGGTCACAGGGTTACTATATGAATGTCACAGGATCACAAAACCCATGGCCCCTGTGGCCTTATTAGGGGTCACAGGGTCACCAAATCTGTAAATTAGAGATCTCATTGATCAAGAAGTCTGTACACAAGATTTCAGATTTCCTGAGCCAATGGTTCTCGAATAGAAGGTTAGATAGTGGAAATTTTACTGATAAACAGTCACATACCACAGTCTTTCAGGCTAAAAATGGACAGAATAGTGACAAGATGATATTTGGTTTTCCTGTCGTCCCTTTGATTATGTGGAGGCCAGCTTTCAGTCTATTTATGTCAATATTTTTAAGAAGAATTTAATTTCTTGATATCAACAAGATTTTCTTTCTTTTTTTTTCAGTCTGCCTGCGGTTACAAGTTAATCCACAAAATAAAAACGACTTTTATGGAATCAGCCCTGAACGAGCATTTGCAGACTTTGTGTTTGCTCACGTCGTTTTACATTTAGTGGTTATCAACTTCATTGGGTAGGTATATTTGAGTTAACTCTATAGAGGTGACATCACCCCTCTTCATCATGCTCATACTATCTTCTTATAGCCATCAAAGCATTTGCCTTTTAGCGCTTAGCTTTTCATAATCAGCCAATGAAATAACTGAAGTTCAACAATTCTGGCAGTTCTAATGACAACAACCTTCTAACTCGAAATAATTTGCTTCAGGCTCTCATGATACGGATCTTTTATGGCCTAAACAAATTCACTACCCACAGGAACTTAAAGTGATACAGAGTATTTTCATGAATTTTATATGTGGCTTAAATAGAGAAGTCGAAATTCAGCGTCCCATTTACATGTATAATAGTTTAATAACCTAAGCAATAACAACCTACATCTTTAGTTGTTTGCTATGATTAAGTTTCCAAAATTACGCGGGAGTCATTTGCGCGCTCCATTGATTGATGGGTTTAGATCATAAATCTTGACTTTTTTGTTTATTGTAACTGCCCTAAGTAATAAGCATCGAGATGGGTTTTTTTCATAAACAACCACTACTTCTCAGTGAAATAACACCATTTATGAAGTTCAGTATATTTGACACGAACAACATACTCTGTGTCCCTTAAACTCTGTTCTGGTGCAGCTAGCTTGAATTAAGAGCAGGATAACATGACCCGCGGGCAATATTGAAAATAATGTCCGAAATTGTATCAGAACTGAGGGAAATTACGAAAAAAATTGTCCCTGCAGAACAATGGAGCTACGTCGCTGGAGGTTTATAAGTTCTGTTTGTAGGAAACGAATACTAAGAGTTGACAAGAGATGGTTTATTTTCAGTGGAATTGAATAGTAGACAGGTAAAATGATAAATTGTCTGAGACCTGCTTTCTCCCTATGGACCAACAGAAGCGGAACGCTGAAATCATGTGAAAACAATACATTAAACAGCAGATTGATATTACAAGTTTGATGTCAGTGCATATGATGCATTGAATATAAAGCTATTATTCATATATAACTTTGAATGAGAGATCATTCCTAGACTGTGCTACATAACCAATGGCTAGTTAGTGTACATCCTGCTACATCATCGTATATGAATCCACTCTTGCTCCTTCCTAATACCCTGATCTCTTTCGGTCTAAATCCCTCGTATGGCTGACAGCTTGAGATTCGTGGCTATGCTCACCTGTTATTTTTTTAGCCAATGAAATGTTGTTAATTAAGGAGCTTGAATTGAACGGATTTTTTCATCTGGGTTGTGCCGCTGTTGCTGAATGCAAGCGATACGAGGGTTTTGGCTTGAAAGAGATAGTATTAGAGGGTATTAGGAAGGAGCAAGAGTGGATTCATATATTCTGATGTAGCAGGATGGTTCTTGTATCTTTTCTTGAAGGTCTCAAGAGTTTTGATTATTACTATTTATCATTTCATGAATACACAACAAAAGTTAGACATTATTTATGATTCAAACTTTATAAAAATTATTGATGGTAATTAAAGTTTAAGGTCGAATATAAATGGTAGCAGACATTAAAAGACTATTATTATTTTGCAGGTGAAAACTTCACAACAGCTTGTTTTACATCATCAGGAAGGAATGAATCAACATTGTCTGGAGGGAGGGAGGGGGTACTTTGTCATCCATAAATAAATTGTAAAAAACGGTGACACATGTGTTATGTTGATTTTCTAACAAATTGAAAAGAGAAAAGAAAAGAATACCTCAAATAATGTTTAATTTAAATGTTGTAAAAAATGCTTGTATGTTTTTGAATTTTCAAGCAAAAAACAAAAATATCACCAGGTTGGATTTTTTAATTTCCAGATGCTATTTTTAGGAAGTTTGACAAGTGCAGTCTTGAATTATTGAAATCCTTGATATAGATCTTACAGAAATTTAATCAAGTGCAAGGCCACCAAAATTTATGGTGTGCAAGTTTCAAGATCAGTGAGTGCTATTCTGGTTCCATCAGGGAAATTTAATATGACCCTTTATTTTATATTAACTATATAGTAAATAATGGCCTGGTGCCAAGTGCTTATGGCAGATAAACTCTTGAGGGCGTAGTCTGAGCAGAGTTTATTACAATAATGCAAGGAAAATGGATCATTATTTGGTTTACACTCTCGCGGAACATTCAGAGGTTTATAACTTTTATATGGATTGAATTCACTAATGTTTTACTGTTACACTTTGCAGGTTTATGTCCTGACTGTACAAGACCAACAGTATATTTACAATGCATGCCTGCTTGAGATTTTAAAACTTCATACTTTTCATCAGAAATAATAACTTTTACATATATACGTGTATATATATATTTATGTCAGTTGGCAAGGATCCTAGACAGCTCAAGTAGTAAAGGCATTGCTTCTCAACATGGAGGTCCTGGGTTTGAATCCTAGATGTTCTTCTTATGTCATGTATTTCAATTTGTTCAAAATTCTAAAGTTTACAAGTTAAAGAGCCACTCCGTGATTTTCATGACATATTATTTATCTTTGATACGAACCTAAATGTCATTTGTGGTGATATAAAATCAAACAATCTTAACTTTTCATGTCCAAAAGACATATATATGACAAATACTGGTTTTCCATGAAAATCTAAAAACAGCCTTATAAATGCACAGAGGTGTAGATATAACATCCAATATATGGATACTAGTTATATAATCTAACAAACGCTATCAAATCCTAACTGCCCTCCTCGCTGTTTTAGATAAGTCTCCAAAATTACGCTTGACTATTTGATGCGCGCCACTGTCCGGTTTTCGATCATAATTGCGATGTTCTACCTTCATTTTGTCATTGTAAAAAAACCAAAAAGCCTTAATATGTGTCTTTTTGGTAACAGTCGATACTTCGTGATCAAATGACATCTTTGATTAATTTTGGCATATATGATTCCAACAACTCACGGAGTGGCTCTTTAAGTTGTTTGCCTAGGTTGAACATGTCGTAAACCAACCATAAACAAAGGAAATTATGAGTAATAATTACCTGGATTTAGATTTTAAATACTGGTCGCTAGTCGCGCATCAACAGCAAACAACTCGGCCATAAAAGACATTCAGAAATATGATTCCAATAAAAACCGACAATCAAATTTATACAAAGCAACAATTGATGCCTTTAATTACATAACTTTTTACAAATTAGTATAATCAGTAAAACATCACATTGATAACACTGTACAACATATCAAAATAGTTAGTTCTCTTTACTGTATTACATATCCAATGTTACAAAAATAACATTTATTAAATTTTGCTTGACCATTGGTTTGTTCAAGGTACCCAGTAACTATATGTGCAAGTCTCCTTAACAACTTATATGAATTGTCAACATTGGGTTTTTAAAATTAGGGGGGTTTCATAATCTTCGTATCAAAAGCATGGAAGTTATATGGCTGAAGAATTCCCTTTATGAAAAATGGTACAGCAATACTAAATTGGCATGGTATTCTTCAGGGATGAAGTCTGAAACTTCATTTCTGTGTTAAGAATGCAACTCTAACATTATATTCTATTAAAATTATTTGTATACCTTATTCACTGATTTAGCAATCCAAACTGAATAATCAACAATTACAAATTGAAAATGAAGTGGGTTTTTTAATCAGCACCGCTCCGATATCTTTTAATCTTACATCCCAGGGCACTTGTTAGGTCATATTAAAATGTTAGATATTTTTAACCAAAGTGAATATTCACTTTTTTTATTATGCTCTAAGGTAACGCAAATGTACTATCTCATCTTTCGGTTGGTAACAAAAAACAATTTCAACAAACTACTATCTACTATAAAACACAAATTTACAGAACATACTTCAGTAAAAATTCCTATTATATTACATTAAACAAATATGATAAAACTTTGGCATAATATACATATACATTACCCAGTAAACATATGATTTCATAAACATACTGATTTTATACAATGCAACTTTGTACAAATTTGCAGCTTAACTAAATGTATGTCCAAATAACTGAACATGGGACATTTCCTTGAAATCATAGCGGCTTTGATTCTGAATAGTAAAACATATTGCATCTTAAACCGACTGGCAACATTATAAAATCTTTGGTTCCAGACCTCAATGTAACTAATTTCCGAGCATTTATTTCCAATTTTCTCAGTAGGTCTTTATGTTATTGAGTTAATAATGTTCCTTAGTTTAGTACAGTTACCTTTTGAATAAACATTTTTACAAAATAAAACTAATCCCAAACATATCCTTTAAAAGTGTATTGTAACTGAGCTTGTTTAACAATCATGTTCATGGTGATTTTTACAGGCAATTTGAGTGATGATAATATCTGTTTTCCCTTTGAAACTTTGTTTGCTTTAGGTGGAGATCTTGTTCAGAAGTTGACAAGATAAAACAGAAACAAGATTTATGGGTTAAGATGGAAAACTTGGCAAAAAAGCATTATAGTTTGTATTCAAGAGGTGGAAGTAAGGGAAGTAACTCTGATCTCCTTCACTTTAATCAAAGCTAGGGTATGTATGCCTGTATCTAAGACCATCAACGCATTGCTGAATGAACATTATGTTGAGGCCTGAATCCATTTATTGCACAATCAACTCAATGTGAGATTATCTAAACAAAACAATGGTTGACAATTTTTTTTAAATGCATGCAATGAATTCATTCCTCTTATACTTTTAATGTTAAGTTTTACACATGAATTTACATGAAACAAACAACATCATCCATAACAATTTAAGACACATTCAATCATTATATATTGAAATAAAAGCAACAAAATATCACATATGCTGAAAATTCCTGACCACAAGTGCCAGAAAAATATTTTGCATGGTATTAGAAATACAATGAACTGCAAAACGACCACTATTTAAAAAGGACACATATTTGTGTTAATATTATTAGGATATTTCCTTAATAGTGAACAATGTTTTCATCACTGCAGTGAGAGACAACAAAATTACTTTCCCTTGCTACTTCACTGATGATGTCATCAACTTTGTGACATGTTAATTAACGCAAATAACATAATGAAATACACCTTCAAATCATAACGACTACTGGGGGTCAAGTTATGTAACATACAAGAAATTGGCGTAGGAGTTAAAAGTGGAACTATAATGTAACAAGCTTTACACCAGGTTCATTCTCTCCCCACAGATATAGCTCCCTAGTTAATTCCTATACGACCTGTTCTAATACGTGTTCGTCTTGAGCTTCCCCTAGTGGCAGAACATTGCAATATACGCTACCTTGCACTATTTCAACCAATGAAAACACCACAGGCATGGATAACATATTTGTTGTCACACAGACCCATGCAGTGACAGAGTTGATAGATAAGGGGAATGTACTGTCTACAGATGTGCAGAGTGCATATATTTTTTTTTTTAATAAGCTTTTCGAAAGCATACTGAAATAGCTGAGGTGGCATACTGAAATAGCTGAGGTGGCATACTGAAATAGCTGAGGTGGCATACTGAAATAGCTGAGGTGTTTTGAATGATACCTTTTCGAAGACCTGGCTGATTGCACAACAAACTTTGATTGCATCTGATCAGACTTCTACATTTCTAGACCCAGAAACAGTTGATTTGGACAAGGGTTGTACAGGAATTCATAATTGAGCTACCTCAGTTGAGAGAGAATGCATCAGCTTCATGTAAGAAAAAAAATATCTTCATATCAAAATGATTACAAGGTCTTTGATCAAGTTTTGGAACACAGAAGCAAATGGTGTCAGAGTTACAAGCAGACCTAAATTGTGAGGAAAACCTTGCAATATTGCATAAATAATGCAAATGAGGAACTTATATTGTCATCACGTTTATCTACACATCACGTGGACTACATGTGCCATGTTCTCCAACATACAAACAATTAGTTTCACAGTTATGAAATTAACAACGCTGGGCCTGAAGGACAGACATAAATGCTGACTGCTAAACATAAGTGATATCTCACTGCAGTGATGAGAAACTTGGTTTGAGAAAGCTTAATCACTAAGCAATATTAAAAAAAACTAATTTTTTAAATTCATGGTCAAAATTACCTCCAATTTAATTCAATGTGTTTCATAATTCACATTTTAGATTCAACATTAACAATAACTTCATGGGATAATCAATTGTGGATTAGCGTCTAAAAGAGCAGGATCACATTTTCGAAGCTCTCTTAGTGCTCAGATAGTAATTACCTATGATAATGTAAGGTACTTGCGACTATCAGAGCACTAAGTTGGCTTCAAAGATACGGTCCTGACAAGCTTGGATTAAGAGTCTATAATAGTTGGCTTGTAAGACTGAAGAGGGGACAGCGGGGCACATCAGCTGTCTTCTGACGCGGACGGTGTGTGTTGTGTGTGGTGGAGGCGGCGCTGCACCGCCTGGAACACCACCTCTCTCTGTCGGGACCGTACATCATGTCCCCCCGTCTCTGTCCTCTTTCCCTCTCCCCCTTCATCATTGTCTTCTCTCTCTTTCTGCAGATACTTCCTGCAATTAAGGAGAAATTTTCATGATTTATACAAGTTATCCAAATTATTTTTACATATAATCTTCATCAAAGATCTTTGAATCTTCAACAAAACCCCACCCTCTTGATTGACATCAGTGTTCCCTGGTAATGTTTATAATGAAAACACAGATTAAGAAATTATTGTTACAAAAAAGCTTTGTGAGTGATATTTGAAATGTCCTGCTCTATAAGAGAATATTTATTGGTAAGCCTGCTACAATACCTTGCTTGCCATTTCTGGATTTGCCATGTATGGACATTAAATAACCAGTTTAAGAATCAATTAATATAGGAAGTCCCCAGTTTGGAATAAGGCCAAACCTCTCAATGCTATAGATATCTTTTACAAGCCTTTAGCAATGTTAGAAGGCATTCTTGTAGTTTTATGAGCCTTGCAAATAGATAAAAAGAGGATACAAAACAACCTTCCATTTAACACTATTTTAATTACATGAGTAAAGGTAAGTTGGTTTAACTTTATCATTCACAAGTATTATAGTACTAATAGATTTATAGTATTAAATGGTAGGAAGTTTGGTATCCTGTTTATTACTTATATACAAATATAAAGCATAATAGAAGACAGTGTGCTGAATCTAAAATATTTTTGCCTCTGCCGCCATAGTGATGGCGATGCTACGCACTATTGTGACATCATATGTGCAATGATACAACACTAGTTGAATAACCCTGCAATAACCCCCACTCTAAGATCTACGAACTGTTCAGTTAATTACCTTCTAGCTTGTTCCACCATACTCGACTTCCTCTGTTGAAGCATCGACATTCTCTCCGATGCAGATTTGGAAAATCTTCCTCCTAACGGTGAAGGTAGATCTTCACTGAAATCAGAAATTTGAAATTCACACACTGTACCATTCTCATTACCATATGACTATATTTCATATCATGGAATATGATGGCAATCCAACAACTTTATATTTCAAATAAGATGCCCTATGGGAAAAATATCACTTTTCACTATGATGTCAAGCCAAAATCAATGATTAGACGTCACAGTCTGCCTATGATGTTGCGTTCTAAATGCACTGATCACGGTTGCTTTGCCTATGCTTGGAAAAAGACTCGAATGGCTCTTGATTTTATGACTTCAGTTACAAAAAGTAATCCATTTACCTCAGTCTGTAATCACCCCTACTATCCACTACTGGTGTGGCTTGAGCTAACAATGGCCCCTGGTGAGCAGTTTGAGGGTTATCTCCCCATGAATGATGAGGTTGGGACAATGAAATCCTTGTCCCAGCAACCTCAGGTGGCAACTCTGTGTGTGGGACAGCTATCTGTGTTTCAAAGAAATAATCAAAATCATTCATTTGAGAAGATCCCATATTGAGTTTTGACAAACATAAAGGATAATATGATCAAAAAACAAATGAGTTAAAATCATTGCTATGCCAATACTTGAAAGTCGTTGCAAACTTATACTAATTCCCATTGGCCTAGAGGTAATAAAAAAAGATTTAAGCTTCTTGAGTATTTCATTGTGAAAAAGAAGACGAAGATATTGTTTTTATGGCATAACTCATAGCCCATTAACTCACATGTTTAGTTAAGTTACAAGGATGGTGCTTGTACACTCTATTTCAGCTTTGCAAAGCCAGTATTTTATTAAAAAGGTGTTAAAAAAGCAAAGAGTTTGGTTGGATAAAGGGTGCTGGAGGCCTTGCCATGCACCCAGGGTCCTCAAGCCTGATGATCTAAGAGTGCATAACAAGTTGTGATACTACTGTATATTCAATTGAGTATGTGTAGAGAACGGTACCTGCATGTTCTCAGCGTCACTCTCTGCGTCAGGACTCTGCCGACTCGCCAGCACCGGTGTCTACAACGAAAGCAACAAATTCGTTCATATCATTCATGATGATTCATTTGATAAGCCTACAATATATTTGTTGCAATAGTGGTAAAATCCACAAGGCCCTGGGTCATTAAGCAAAATGCACAATTGAAATGTAGTATTTAGCAAACAGATTGTTTTTGATTTAACTTTTACAAGAATTACAAGGCACAGTATCCTCATAATTTCTAACCTACTGTGAAATATGATGTAAGAATAAACGACATCATTTCAAAATCACATCCCTGAGGCAACATTTGAACAAATATTTCCACATTTCTTTCATGAAATATTTAAACTTTGTTGAGTGCACACCAATCAGAGTGGTTACTTCAGCCACACCTCCAAAATCTCCATTTGTGCCAAGATTGATACTTTAAACATTGAAATTGCCCTTCAGTCGATTTGCAGAAAAGACAGTGCATACTTTGTAGGTTCCATTAGTTGATATCAAAAGGTTAAACATTCAAGGATATGTTGATACAAATGTTTTTAGATTGCATGTCCTGAAGGGTAGCGATTATCCATGAAGGCAAGGGTGTATGGTGGAGCGTCGCCCCTTTCTGTACTGTGTAGCTATGGAGGTGTTTCAACCAGGTGGCATCTCAAAACTTCTTTTGTTTAAGGGGCCGACGGGGGCTGTTTAATGACCTTAGCCCCTGTGGTAAAATCGTATTTACTGCCAAAAAAGAAAAATCTAATGTCACATTACAGAAAAGATGAAGTCCTCGGTAGCATGAAATATTGTCATAACTACAAAAGATTGAAAACAAGTGAGACTGCAAGGACTCACTGGTGGTGCAAGAAGCCTGCCCTCAAGGATGTTGTCTACCGTCAGGTTTGGGGAGCGCGTCAGTGCCAGGTCGTCCATGATGGTCGTCAGAGGCATGTGAGGAAAAACAGCCTGTACTTGTCGAGCCTGTATAATTGAGAGACACGTCAAACATAACATTCACTTACTGAATCCATTTTATCATTTTATTACTCAACAGTTGTAGAGAACCGACGTAGAGAATTACAACCCCACAGCTATAATGCTGGGATGAGCTGGTATCCAAAATATGGAGAATACCCTATTACCCTTGTTCTCACCCCTGTCATCCTGCCTATCAGAATATTCTGGCATTAACAAATTATGCATGAGAAATATCCTAAAAACTGAAAAGATCCTAAAGTCTACAATTTCAGCCAGAACACTTTAAAGAAATCTTTCAGGCAAGATGTTCAAAGCAGATGGATTTGAAATCTAAAAGGAGGAAATTAAAAATATTGACACATCTTGTTCTCTCAGGGTTTACATAGGACTTGACAATCGCCTATCTGCCTTCGCTGGATATGCCTTGTATATAGCATCCAATGAAAGGCCAGGAATTGAGCAACATTGGCAGTAACTGGAAATGTAAACTGATAAGCATCATCATGCTTTAATTAGCTATAATTAACCAGAAGGCAAATCCAGTCAGGGCAGTCAGGTGATTGTACAAGCCTGGCCTGATGAAATGTTACTTCATGAGTTATACATTGAGAAAGATTCTAGATGACAGTTTACCATGTTGTCGAGCTGTGAGGTCTGCATGCGAGCCTGTTGTTGCTGCTGCTGCTGTCCTGGGATGAGGTTTGTGTGGGTCACCTCCACGGAGAAGCTCGGCAGCCAGCTCACGTAACGTGAACCTGCACACAATACATACTTTAATCATCTATGAGGGCCATCATATAAGGTTATTTCATTGTTCTAAGGATAAAGAACCTTCATATTGTGGCATTACACTTTGAACTTTATATACCATAACTTATAAATTTTTAATTGATAAGTCAAATTTTCAAACACCTCAGGAATTTGACCTGTTGTGGCGGAAATCATTGTGACAAGTAAATAACTGACCGTCAAAGTGGAAGAAGTGATTTGTTGTGGCTTGGTTCCCAGGTGGAGTAGCCGGTGTCCCAGCATTCCCTGCTTCAGCAGGACCACCTTGTGGCACATTTTGAGTCTCTGTCTGGCCGTCGTTGAGTGACATTCGACATGTGGGGCAAGATGTGTCTTGCTCAAGCCATGATCTCAGACAGGAACTGTAGACAAACAGTTATGGACATCACTTGGACAATCTAGCCAGTACATATTCACTGACCTCACCAGTAATTAACCGATATTGAGTAAAGTGATAATGAGTTGATTATTGAATATCATACGAGCTAAAGTAAGTTTGATCCTGAATCACTTAAAAGTTTTAATAAACTGGACCAAAAGTTTGGAATATATTTGGAATAATTTTCATGTTAATGTTTTAACAGTGGGTAACTCAATAGATAGATCATTATTTACAAGTTTACATCTCTAACTATATTATTGCAGTATTTTAGACAGGCCATATGAAAAAAAAAATCAAAGAGAAAAAGCAATTTGTTGGGTAAAATAAGTACAAATTTTCCTAATGAAAAGTCCTAGGGCTGATATAGAGTAGAATATAAGAACATTCAGCTCTGAATGAGAAGAGAACCTGCCAAAGAAGACTTACTTATGAAAAAGATGACCGCAAGGGAGCTTCCTGGCAGAGTCCATCTTCTCCCAACATATTGCACAGTCGTCTGCGTTCTGCTCCAGATCCTCCTGTGTCGCCATGGGGAACCTGAAACACAGCACCTTGACATCAAACCTCATAACCTCTTAGGGGGCAGGGTTTTTTTTTTAATTTGCAAACCCCCCACCCTCCCCAAACCATATCTTTTTAACAATCCCACATGAGATTAGAATTAACAAATCACTATGAACCCTTGTAACAGATGACACGACAAATCACTTTAACCATCTTAAAGTTTAGCAGATAAACATTTGAGCGAGTGAGTATTTGTTAAGCGCCACTTGAAAAATATTTGATCTTAGCGTGGGAATCATTTGAAGCCAGGATAAGGAGAATTTCATTTTCCAGCTTGATATCATACTGACCTTGCTTCCATGTTTTTGACTACTCTGAGATAGTTCTTGTGGCGCTTGACGCGTCGCTGGAACTCGTAGAAGAGGTATCGGAGCTGCATGCAGATCACCAGGCTGGCCATACTGAGGAAGATGTTACTCCACAGCTGCAACATGCACAAATACATGAAACTTTCACTTGCCTCCCAGTAACAATTTCCTTCATAACTGATATTTGGATTTGTGTATTTCTAAAGACAAACCCTGAGAACCAACCACATTGCCAAGGTTATCTCATCTTTGAAAGTTAATAATGCAGAACACACCCACACCCACACACACATAAATAGTATTTACTTCTTACCAGCTTTCAACCCTGCTATAAAATCTATTGTTTATGAAAAACAAATTATATGATTAAGAAGAACTTGAACCATGGGAACAAAGGCTGTGACACGAAAGACAATGACCAAAAAAACAATAAACCGAAAGTAAAAAGCGTTGAAAAGACAGTCATCCAAAGGCAGTGTTTCTTATGACAATCACACGATGGCAATCTCCCAAAAGTCAATGATCTACAATTAATTGATCAAAAGCCAACGATCCAAAAGGATATCCTTTAAAAGCAATTTCTTCAAAAGCATCACCCATAAGGCACTGACCCCGTCAAAAGTGCTAGGTAGACAGAGAAGCACTCACCAGCATGTGCAGATGATGACAGAAGTCGATGGAGAGAGCGGCGAGTTCGAAGACGAGTTCTGCGTAGTATATGTAGACGGACCTGTTCTCCCACACACCCTCCTTGCTCATGTCCCACAGGTGAATTACGTACCTGCAATCAGATCATACGTAACTCTCAAAGTCTAAATGAAGAGGACAAAGCAAAAATTATTTACTTATCTGCTGTTTTAGTTTCTCAACTGACATCTATAAGCTGACAATGAAATGTTTGAAACTTATCATGAATGTGTTCACTACAATACAACCATGCAACTCTCCATGGCTATAAGTTAAGATATTCTTTGCATATCTTAATAGAAAGGTTACCAATGTTCAATTTGATTGCAATGATGGCAAGTAGTGATTGGACCATTTGATAATCAGGAGTCATAAAGGTAATGATTTGGGTTTAGGCATGAAGTTATGTACGTTTGTCACTTGCCTTGACATAACATTAATTTGTTCATTCACTGTTAATGACAACTTAATCAGAAGTGAGTCCTTGTTATCATCATAAACTTCTCCTCACCTTGTTACAACATACAGTGCTCGTATACCAAGAAGAAGACACTGGAACAGACAATGAGAAAGATTTTTGTTTACATTTTGAACTCAAATTAATTTCAAGAACAAGTGTATGTCAGAAACATGACCAAGTCCCCCATCGCAATCAAGAAATTTCCTGATTGACACGCATCAGAGTATCTACAGAGTAGAGAGCTTTTCATGTTTGATTTATTTGTTATTATCATTCAAAACTGTGTTCCACAGGAGATATCACTTGAGGAAGATCAAGCGATATCTTCTAGGAGAGACAGTAGATTTTGAACAATGCCCTATTACAGTCAAGTTCATGACATCACTATTGTTTTACATCATCAAGTAATGACATAACAATGATATGACATCATAAAAATGATGACGTCACAATGCTATGATATCACTCCACTGAGAGTCTAAGAGTGGTGCAGTGTTCAGAAATACACATTTTTCACGAAATCGAAATGAAAAATGATTTTGGGTGATAAATAGAATCTCACCATCGTGTCTTCTGATATCAAATATATCAACACTTGTTGATAGAAGTAAAATATCCTCGGCAAGCCTTGGATATTTGTAACTTTTATCAACTCGTGTTGATATATTTGATATCAGAAGACACTTGGATGAGATTCTCTATTTATCCTCATTGTGTTACTTGAATACATAAAAAACACATAATGCTGTCAAATACATGTAGGTTTCAATCAAAGACACACACACACAAAAATGGATACAATTTAAACATTTAAAAAACTGGTCAAATCTTGTAATGACCTTGAAAATGAGGTCAAGGTTTCAATCCCGATGAGCTAAACAAAAGAGTAATTTAAAGATCTGAATTAACTGTACCTCAGCAGCCATGAAGGCGAGGAAGGTTATGCCGACCTGGAGACCCACGTACACACAGACAAGGAGAAGCCCTGCACACGAACCTAGGATAACCCACAGAAGACTCAGTAGCTTCGCATGTGAACCTCGACCTGTTGTCGGGGAAAACGACAGCTGCAACACAATGTCAATGGTACAAACAAATGTTGAAATGTTAGAATGTAAATTTATTTTATTCTACTTCATAAGCAAGTTCTTTCAAGTCCTTAATGTGACTAAAGCTTTGATCAAAGTATGATTGAAAATTTTATTTAAAAAAATAAGCTACAGATAAGATTAGGGGATTGCATCATTATGGCAATTATGATTTGATTATGATTTAATTTGAAATATTGCAAAACACCATCATTCTTTGCTACAAGTGACAAACTTTAATAATAACGCTCAAGATTTTAAAAAGTTGTCCACCCAATTCATAAGCAATGTATATATAAAAATGTACTAAAATCCACATTGCTTGACAGCAACACAAGGAGCTCCATTCTCAAAATAAAGGAGTTCTCACCATTCTACTCATTATCCGATATCTGACTTCTAACATGGCACTCAAGATCATCATAATGGAAAGATTTGTCAGAGACACTCACATATTCGAACCTGTCCTTACAGAGCTGTGTGAGGAGGTGGAAGAAGCCGAGGACGGAGAACCACGCCACCCACAACACCACCTCCTCCATGGTCTGAACATTCATCACCCCGAAGACGAAGATGAACTTGTAGAACACAAAGTTCCAGAACTTGTCCTTCAGGTGCTGCAATCAACACAAGCTTCAATGACACTAGGTAATTAACACTCAAATAAGAAAGGAATCCTCCAGTTATCAGAACTTCTTTCAGGTGCTGCATTCATGATAAAAAATCAACACGAGCTACGATAATGCAAGATAATTAACAGTAACACTTAGGGCAAACTGACCGAGGTTCGGACAGTATATTGATTCAAATGTTATGAAACTCTGCATTATAAAAGATAATTAGAATAATGTAAATATGAGCAAACCAAATTATCAAAAAGTAATATTTATTTTGGATTTCTATCTTAAAATGCAGAATTGTTCATAAATTATCCGAAAATAACGTTTTTTTTATTGCCAATAGGAAATTGCCCGAGGTTCGGACAGTTCTGACCTAACTTCGGACAGTTGCACATGATCTACTCGCATGCACCCCTAGCTTAAAAATATTTATCAAAATGGTCTCAGACATTCCAAAACACGCATTGGGTAGGTTATGTACAATAATATCAAGGTTTTTCGGAAACATGAATTAATTTGTCATCTGTACAGAGCATGCTTTCCGATGTTGAATTCTCCCAAAACTGCCGCATGCGTCGTTACAAAATTATGACGTTACAATCAGTTTTGAGGCATTTGACGCATAAACGCTGTACTCGCTAAACCGTAGCTTTTAAAATTTTTATCACTTAGTGAAATATGTTAGTCGTATGTTATTGCATGTTTCCAGAAGTTTTGTTGGTTGAATTACAGCACTACAAGTCTGTATAAGTAAAATATATAAAAAGTGTTCGAACCATGGTCAAAACTGTCCGAAGCAAGGTCATTTTGACATATCATCAATATCTCAACATTTACTTAAAAATCCCCCTTATATATACACCAATGTTCAGCACAATATAACTGTTTGGTTGTTTATCTTTGTTTATGGATACAGTTTAAAATGTTTTGGCGCTTCCTATATTTCCTAATCTGATAGTCAACATTTACGTTGAAACAAATATTTTGCCAATTCCTTACATGAATCTATTATTTGTACATTATAGCAAAAAGTCGATTAGATATACTACCTTCGATCAATTGTCTATTTAATGAAATAAACAAATTGACAATCGAGAAATTCATATTTTAAAACAAATAAATTGCCGACAATGCACGTATTATTACATCAGCTAATAGTCAAAAGTGTCCGAAGTTTGGGCGACCTCGGGTTGTGTACGAACCTCGGTCAGTTTGCCCTACATACGAAAGGACCCCTTCAATGTTTTATCACTGATCAAAAATTTTCCCTCAGGTACTGCGATCATGAATGAAAATCAACACAAAGTTCCATGATACACGGTGATTAAAACTCGATTTTTGAAAGGGTCCCTCCAACACTCAATCACTGATCAGTGCTTTTCTTTTCAGGCATTAAAATTAAATTTGCAAATCCTCATTGTATTACATTCACATCTACTTTAATCTCTCTGAGTTTTGCCCATACTATTAGCATAATTTTCCATGCAGCACGGAGTGTATCACATTCCTTCAATCAACCAGATAAAGGAGTGGACATATTCTCAAAAACTCAAAATAGAAGTTGTGAATCAGGTAATCCTACCATTGAAAGTGTTATATTTTGTTACCATAACCAATTTATGTTGTCAATTAATAACCTCCTACGCAGGATTATCATATAACCCACATACTGCTCTATTCGTAACGGAGATCACAAACAGATAAATGGCGTGTAGCCTCGGTTGGGAGAGTAAGTATTCTATATAGAGAAGGAAAATATAGCCACTAACCTGTTGTTCACTGACTCGTAGTTCTCCAAACACCAAACGCTGGATACATTTACCCAGCAGGATCAGGCAGCAGTAGGCTGTGTTCACCAGGGTCTGTTATAAACAGGACACTTACTGTCACATACATTGATACTCCATTCTACATTACACAAAGTCTTTCAAAATAACCACTATGACTACTGATAATTTGATACAAGCTTATTTGATTTTAACACCACAATTCACTTTAAAAAAATAGAATACTTCTAAATTCTTTACCAAAAAAATCACAGTCAATATACTATGTTCACAGCAAGAGAACTACTCACCCATACACACCACGTCTGTGTGGTCATCACATAGAGAAAATTCCATTCGTACGAGTTGTACGGCAGCGTTGTGTTCCATAAATCGACCCCAAGCTCGGAGTCGGGGTCTGGCTCTTCCAGTCCATCTGGCACAGTTGTGATTGTCACATCGTCAGTCACAACACTCTCCGTCGGCGCGGAAATAACAGTCTGGTGGCTGTAGAAGAGCGAACATGCCAGCAAGATAACCGTGAAGGCAGTGTATGTTTGAAGACTTGGCAGTGGAATCCGCTCCAGCAAAATTGCTGGCATCTTGGGTCTGCAAATAGTTAAGAAATTCTGATAAATAATGGAAAGAGATGATCATCCATTTTAAAAGCTAACTTATACAGCCAGGAGTTTTATAACTTTTCAGGGTTCAAAAGTGTCAAGTAAGTTACTGACTTTGAGAAGTGGCAATGCAATAAGTTATTGAGCTCTGTCTGAAGTTCAGCCTTTGATGGTCGTTAATTTAGTTTACTTCATGATAACTCAAAGTAGGGATGGAAATTACCAGTCTTTTGATTTAACTAGTCTAAACAATTTCCAGCTAGCCAGATGCATTTCCATGATCATGTTATCCAAAATTTTAACTATTTATTCGGCCTACCAGTAATTAAGCCTCTCTAGCCAAAATAATTTTTAACAAGCCATGGGCTACCGGACCCCCTAATTTTTAAACCTGCTATTTGTTAAGCACAAGTTGAAAAAAGCTGATAAATTCAAATTAGAGACGATACAATTGGTTTTAAGACAGGAAGAGACAAGACGGTTTGTAGATGTATCTAGCAGTGTATTGGTAGATGTACATAGAATGTAAATCACTTCTCACTAAGGGTGCGCGGTATTATCGGTATATTGCAATACAGAAACACCACTATACGTACCGGTACAGTCTTCTGAAACTATCCAATATATCGGAGGTTTTAGAATTAGAACTTTCCGTGTAAAATTGAGAAAAACCTAACAAAAACACCCCATGATTTTACTGAAAGTTGTGAACAAAGTGTCAACTTGCAAAGTGGAATAGCACAGACATGTTATAAGTTCGAAACCAGTCACTGAATTATCTCTCTTTACAAAACGACGTCCAGTTGAGCATTGATCACTGTTCTAAATGCTGTTATTAGGTCGAAAGAACAAGGGAAAACTAAAATATGAAAAGTACCAATATATTGCAATACGCTTTTCTGTATTGCAATATATTGCGATATGGAAATGAGGACCGATACCCATCCTTACTTCTCACAGACGCAAAGTGGAAAAGCTTAGTGATTAAAGAGCTTTGAAGTAGCTTATATATTTCCTGTGACAAAATCCTGGGGATATTTGGAAAAAGAAGCTTACAAAATTCTATTCCTAAAATTTTAGCTTCCCAGTGTTTGTGGTTCTTGAAGGGAAGACTCTCGAATGGAAGTCAAGACCAAATTGACAGACTTGTTTACCCGTAATGAAATAGCCAGACAATAGCCAATGTCATAAGCATATCTGGCTTCACAAAAAATAAGTCATCAAGATACAAACAACTCATTAAGCTGTGTTTTGTTGGCCAATCATAGGTTTGTTTTCAATTAAGTACCACTAACCATTCCAAGAGACAAGCAATTTTGCAGAGCTTTTGCAATTCAACTCTGATTGTCTTTTTTTAAAAATATTTTCAATAATACAATCAAGATTTAGGACTTGTAAATTATGATAGGGACTGGTAATTTTGTATGTCACCGGTCCATAGGACTGGCAAATAAAAATGCTAGTGGGAACACTGGCAAAGAGTCAGCACTGGCAGATTTGTTTACATTGGTTTGCCATTTTGGTTTTCAGTTAAAAAAGCAACTGTACTTCTATTGTTAAAGTAAGTAAAGATAAGGTACACATATATGAACTAAAACATTGAAACCTACCATGAACATATGCATGAACAGAAATTTTCTGTTTAATTTCGTTTCAGCAAAATAACACTGACATTACACTCCCTTTGATCTTATCAATAATACCATAATCTTTAACTATGGAATATTTTTTATAACATAACTTATAATATCTAACACTAACTGGTAAGGGTGCGCAGTATTATCGGTATATCGGTATATTGCAATACAGAAACACCACAATACATACCGGTACAGTCTTCTGAAAATATCCAATACATTGGAGGTTGTAAAACTTAACAATGTCCGTGTAAAATTGCAGAAACACATAACAAAAAAAACATTGATTTTACTGAAAGTTATGAACAAAGTGTGAACTTGCAAAGTAAAAATAGCACAGACATGTTAAAAGTACGAAACTAGTCACTTAATTATTTTTATTTACAAAACGACATCTAGTTGAGCATCGATTACTGTTCTAATTGCTATTATTTAGTCTTGAGAACATGGAAAAACTAAAATATGAAAAGTACCAATATATTGCAATATGTATTGCAATACGCTTTTCTATATCGTAATATATTGCGGTATGGAAATGAGGACCGATATCTATCCTTACTAACTGGTAAATATGGCATTAAATTTCTTAGATACAAATGTTTATTTTTTGTCTTAAATGAAATACCATCCCCATTTAAACAGATTTTAATACAACTCACTAGACAAGTTTCCAAGATTGTTGTTGTTGTCAGAAGACATAAAACATGACACAGGAAACAAAAAAGAGAAATATGTCTACTTGTAAAACAAATAACAACTTCTTTATGATCTTAAACTTCAATATGAACAAAGAAGACTTCATTTCATCTTCATCGATACGTGTATGTCGAGGAATCTAACGTCTACGAAATAGTCCTGTCAACGAATACACCGCATCGACAGTGAGTAAACCAGAAAATCAAAGCTGTCGAGATTGCTTACGGAATCGTGACATCGATAATATAAACACACAGAAGAGACGGCATCATCAACCCCCCTTAGAAAATTGTTTATTTAATTACTCAAGATTATAGTTTACTGTACTTACATATGACGTATCTGTATACTTGGTGGATAATCGAAAACTGTTACAAGTCGGTAAACCTAAATGTCGTCCTTGAAATGAATTCCGACAGGAAGTTTTTGTGATTGTTTCGATGCGCACGCATCAATAACCTCTTTTGGTCAACTTATCGCCATTCATTTGTATAATCATAACTATGTATTACGCAACGAAAACTTCAGGTCATAAAACATGTTCTATTTAAGACAATTATTTTTATGATAAATATTTATTAATTTAACAAGGATAATAATAGATGAAATAGACAATCTATTGACTTTTTATTCTGTTTATAATAAGTTGCTGTAGAGAAAGTAATAGTATCTCAACCGGAAGTGCAGGTGCCCGTCCTCCAGCCAGCCGGTAATGCAGACGATGCTAAAGTTGTTGTGTAACGCAAACTGACCTCTATCACTGGTTGTTCTTAGGAGCGTTATGAGCGTGTTGATAGGTTAGAATCATGCTTATGTCTTTATTCTCATCTGAAACCTGCCAACGATATTTAAAACTAAACATTAATACCATCTTTAAAATCATAATATTTTGAAAATGTTGTGATCACCCTCAATGTGAATTGTATTTCCGAAAATAATATCCATCAATGATAACTATCTACATGTACAGAAATCGTTTTATACTCCGTGTAGGTTTAAGTTTCACGCTAACCGCACAAACATATTATAAGTGCATAATAATCAGAACGGAAATAAAACTTGGAAAACTGAAGACGAATATTACAAGTGCTGATTGTCTTTATTCCTTCTGTTTGGGATATGGTGATAAGCCTCACATCTCTCGCATGTTGTTGCTAATCAAAAGCAGTTGTTGTTGAAATCACAATAAGTCTAAGTAGGGCTGTAATGGTTATACCTATACAGAGTATCATTACAAATGCATTCAACAATCATATGTCTAATGCAATTTGGTTTGCAGAATATCATTTTGTAACAAATGAATAAATTTTTTACATTTATATTTTTATTCGGTAAACAATTAATTAAACTTATCTTCAATGTTAAAGCAAAGCATAGCAAATATTAGAAAGAAAATGATGTAAATAAAACGGTATTTCATTCAACCACAGTCCCTTTCAATATATGACCAACAAAATAAGATAAAAAACAAACTACTACTTTAGATGATATTGATAGAAAGAATTCTTACATATCAGTCAGTCATTTGAAAGTTAAACAAATTTACCTTTCATTTATTTGATATCTAATTCTAAGTGCTCACATCAAATCACAACATGAAAAAACAACAGCAGTTGCTGTGATTTGACAATTGATGGAAGCTGTTTCTAAAAGAAACTGGTTGAATTGACCATGTTGATTTTCAGAAAAGAGCCAACAAAAGAACATGTTTCATTTTGATACTATTTTTAGACATGAGTTAATGAATTGCCTCAGGTTCCTTCTTGCGTAAGAGAAATGATTTACCATTGTCATTTACAGGCCTGTCTTTAATCAAACTGATGATTGATAGGGAACTTTTCTTTTGGACTGCATGGTCAGTTAGTATCATTGATGGGTCACATGATGCAATGTTGAAAAGTAATCCCTTCTTATGTTGATCTGGTTTTTTTGTTGTTGTCGTCTTTGATGATAATTTCCTTTTGTGTGTTATAACAAAATTATAAGCTTAAAAGTGAATTGGATATTTTCATAAATACGTGAAAAATAAACTGCAGTACTAGGTCTACTTTGAACATTATGCAAAATTTGCCCACTTCTCAAAATGAATATTACAGTAAATACAAAATTATATAAAAAACACAAGCATCCCTTCTCATTCATTTCAATTGGGGTACATGCAGAAGTAATGCCAAATAAAATCCCTGTTGATTGAATCCCAAATTATCACAATTGGTTGACTACTGGCAGGGAAACTTTTATTTGAAACCTAGGAAAAAGACAACTTTTTCATTTCCACATAAAAAACCTGTCTTAGGAAATCAACGCCTTTTGGTGAGGAAATACTGTTAATTTCATTGAAAATGAGTGACAGGAGCTAAAACTACCCTGATTGTCAAGGCAATCCACATTCATATATCTGAAACTTCCAGGTGAAGTACATAATGAACATAATCAGCCAAATGCGCTTACAGTATCATTGGTATGGGAAAGAGTCTGCCATTTTTCTCTTCCACCAGGTGACTGGTTGGCGCTCACCAACAATGAAGTTATAATTTTTGTAAATTGTACACTCAGGATGGTTCGGATCTATTTCATTAATAGCTTAATCCTCAAAGAGAGTTCTGTATATATTCAGTCCAACATCTTGTTTTGAGCATTCCTGCAACAAGACTGCCGTAACATTGGGTAAGGGTATTCTGGATCACTTGCACATCAATCATAACAAGAACCTGCAAACTTCGATGCCTATGGCAGCTGTCACTCATTACTTATCCACTTGTCAGACTAATGAGGTTAATGATAGATGGGCTAATGGAGTCCTCCTAAGTCTAAACAGTTTACACATTGTCATCTTCTCCTCCCGCCAGGCAACTTTGTCTGCAGTAGAGAACTGTTCTACACGCAGTCAGGTTTGGTTGCAATGCTACACTGAGTTTTAGCGCAGTACCACTCATGGTTCGCTGGTTCCAGCCGACGCTCGCAGGTTTCACCGCAATGCATAGCCACAATGGTGTTGCGGGCTTTCTCCCTGAAATAATACTAGCAGCCGCGATATAAGTGAAATACTCTTGAAAGCGACGTTAAACCCAAACTCACTCACTCACTCACTCCTCCAGAACTGGCTGCAACTCTTATTCGTGAATGTAACTACTGTTAATACCTTATAGAATTCTCTCATTACAATGTTGAATTGTTGGTAAGGCCTGTTATATCTATATCACCTTACTGATAACTTTCTAGAGGTTGATACATTACAATCAATATTCAAATCATAGACATAAATGATAGTTGATTGAGGCAATTTCTTTTTGTTTCTAGGTGGAGGCTCTGGATTTGTGGGCAGACACCTGACCCGCCTCCTCGTAGAAAATGGCTACAAAGTGACAGTTGTATCTCGACAAACAGGGCCTAACAAAATCACATGGGTAGGACACAAGTCTAAAGTCTGAGAAATTGAAACCATAAAAGTTATTTGTCTGTAATAATTGTTTTCTTTTTGTTCCTGAAGAAGTTATTCATATAAACAATGGTGTATGAATGTGGTCAATACTTGTTTTTATGGATGCCAGAAGAACCATACGGTCATTAGTCAGATAGCTATTTCATGTGCCTCATCACAGGTCTACAAATTTTGTATGGTTTTAAGAGGAGATATTTTTTCAAACTTTTTCAGAATGATTTGAATCGAAATGGTCTGCCTCAAGGATGTACAGCTGTTGTCAGCATGGCTGGAGAAAATATTCTCAATCCCATGAAGAGGTGAGACAAAAGCCTAATTTTTAGTTATGCAGAAACAAAAAACTGATTTCACAAATTTGGGACATTTTGTTAACCCCAATATCTTGAAACATTCCTCACTGCTATTAGCCACACAACTATGGATTTCTAACTAAGAAGATATTTTCTCCATAATTATGTTTGCTGACAAAAATTTTGGTTGTCAATTAGAAATACCAGCACTAAAAATTCTTGATCATCCATCACAGAAAGAGTATATCTATTTTATCACTGGAAGAAACAGGAAAATGGTCGACCTCCTTGTAAGTTTGCATAGTTGTGCTGTGGTTAAAACCTGGAGCAGGAAATGCAAGGATTTATAAATGCAGTTGTAGCTTGAAAGGCATTAATGTAGAACTGATCAGCAGATATTTTAGTCTCTCATTGATTCAGACAAATCTATGATAAGTTTACAAGATGATAATTATCTAATAATGTATATTTATCTACATGACACAATTTGGAAATTTGTCCTTCGAAAGATTGCCTTTGCAAAATTCTTGTTTCAAGGAGGTGGGAGACGTTTAGTTATGTTCAATATTAAACAAAGTTCCATCCAACAATATGGCTTGAATCATTTTTAGCTCTCAGTTTGATGGGTGACACAGTGACATGGTATGTTTTATTATGTTTCCTATGGCTTAAAAGCGCCAAAACATCATATGTCCAAAGTTAAGTTCAAATGTCCTTCCTAAACTTGCATTCTCATCTCTAATATGCCATAACTGTGATATTTTCCTCTTTTGTAGTGCTAATCGGAAAACAGCCATATATATGTTAAATTGTTGAAATCTGTCTCCTACTTACATTTATATTAGTTAAATGAGTTACTTAACACTACCAAATCATATTTATCTTTTTTTCGCCCATGTAAACAAGTTTTAAAATTTGCGTTCGAGTCCTTGGCATGCACCATTGTCCATTTTCTTCATATTCTTCTCATAGTTCTGGCAAAATGAAATTCATTTATTATTTCTTTCAGATGGAATGAAGATTTCAAAGAAGAAGTTCGTTCCAGCCGTGTGACTACCACTAAAGCTTTGGCATCAGCAATAGCTGGTGCTTCGAAGCCTCCGGAAGTGTTTGTGTCCATGTCAGGCGTTGGTAAGGGCTTTGACTCTCTATCTCTCTCCATAGAGATTTCGTAAGTCATTTGTTCCCATGTGGCCTCTATTACAATTGAGATTTCTTAGTTCTTTCATAGTCTTGAAATCCTTCGACAAAGAGACAGTCCAAATGTTTACCTCATCAGGCGTATAAGGCTGGCGGATCTTTTCCAACCAAATTTCAAATTTGGGAGTGTAGCAGAAATTGAAATTCTGAACAGCTTACTCATGATGTTCAAACACTGACATCAGATGCAGGCCCATGGCATTAACCAATCTTGCATTATAAGCTAAAAGTATTATGTCATAACAGTGTGCAATTCATTATTCGTAAGAGCCGAAATAAACCTCAGTTTGTTGTTGCAGCGTATTACCCGCCGAGTGAAAGTGCCGAGTACACAGAGGATAGCCCTGGGGGAGACTATGACTTCCTGTCCAAACTCACCACAGACTGGGAGGCGGCGGCCAAATTGCCAGAATCGGTTCCTGTCAGACAAGTCTGGGTTCGGTCAGGTGTGTGCACTTCACTTGTAACTCTGTCACTTTATAAGACCTTACATATCACTTGCTTGTTGTTTTACAAGCTCTAGGATAAATCCAAGTGTTGAGATCTGTTTTGGGAATAGTACCAAGGCTGTCCCTAACTGCCCGTTGATGATATTGCCGTTTATTAAAGCTACAATGTCATCACACATTATGTCAAAACATTGCATGCTTCATAATTGACGTGAAGTCATAATTATTAAAGCAAGATGCGCCACATCTGCAATGGTCAAGTAAACCAGTCCTGTCTTAAATTGTACGAAACTTGTGAATGGTTTTTGTATCTAATTGATTCGTTAAAACCAAAGCAATCATTTGCTTCATAAAAATATTGTTAAACCGAGCGTTGTTTAGTATAAACTGCAAGTTAATTTAGTTCTTATTAACATTGTACAAGAAAATGTTAAGCTTATAACAACAATTGATTTCCCTAAAAGCCTGCTATATTGTAAGTTTGATCTTACGATTAGAATTATATTCCCTCAATAGAATTATTAAAGTCCTGGAGTTAGGGCACTCTGACTCAGAGAGGTGAAGCACACAAAAAATCAGGAGTCTGGGGTTTGTTCTGATGTAAAAAAGAAATTATTCACATTGAATTGATCAATTTACTGTATAATTTAGAGTTTTTGATGACTATGCAGTAAATAAAGGATATCCCTTGTCTCTTGCAGGAGTGGTATTGGGGCGTGATGGAGGGATGATACAACAGATGTTTCTCCCATTCTACCTTGGGGTCGGAGGTCGGGTCGGGTCAGGAGCTCAGTGGATGCCATGGATCCACGTCGAGGACATTGCCGGCATATTCACACATGCTATCATGAACACCCATGTAAGCGGGGTACTAAATGGGACAGCACCACAGGCTGCCACTAACTCTGATTTTACTAAAGCCTTTGCAAGGGCATTGTGGCGGCCAGCCTTCTTCCCAGTGCCTTCTTTTGTTATGAACGCAGTATTTGGAGCAGAGAGGGGTAAGGTTATTTTGGAGGGACAGAGAGTGACGCCCAAAAGGACTCTAGAAAGTGGTTACAAGTTTGTCTATCCTGACTTGGCGTCGGCTTGTGGAGCATGTACTGGACTGCTTTATTCTAATAAACTCGAGTAAAAAATGCGGTGATATTCATGATCTTGTGTGAAATTTGATGAAATTTTGTATCTGTTACCTATACATGTGCATTTGTTAAATAAATAACATGAATCTCTGTCTTGTTCATTATTATGGTCTTTACAAAATTATATATACATAAATATACACAAGCTGCAAGCACTTGTAGCAAATACCTATTTGCTATAAAGGGCACAGAGTATGCTGTTGGAGTCAAATGTCAAACTTTAAATACGGTGTTATTTTTTCAACGAGCAGTGTTTGTTTCATCCTAATGCTCCTCATCAGTGTGATCAGTGTAATGACAATAAACCGGGTAATGTCGTGATTTATGATGGAAAATGGGTCAATGGTGTGCGCCAAAGACTCCCATGTATCTGCTTTAAGTAATTTTCCAAAAATACTAAGATAAATAAGGCTCGATATGATATGAATTTTAAGTTGTGAACTGCTCATGCAAGTATACAGGTTCCCTAGCAGAGTTGATCAATAAGCCTCTGTCCCCCTTTTCTTAAAATCATTTCAGCTTCAGAGCAAGTGGCACTATTTGAATACTTTTCATGTCCAAACAGGTGTATCAGTCTCAAAACTGTCCCACTACTTCATCACCAGACCTGTATATCGTGGCCAGACAAATTTATCCCGATTCCAGTTTAATAGGGGAGACAATATATCATGGAAGTATTGCCAAGGAACCTCCGAGACAATTATCATCACGATTCAGTGGTTGCCATACAATATGTTTCGCAATTCTCTACAGTTTATGAAGGAAGAATACATAGTACATAGAAAAGTAATGTTACTTCTTAGATACCAAACTGTCACAAAAATAAGATGAAGGGTAATTACAAAATTAGAGAAACTGTAAAATTGCAGATAAAATATCACAAATATGTATTTTCTGTTTGTCTAATCACTGTAACCTCTTTAAATTTAAACTTTTTAGTGTTATTTGTTTGAAACAATGTTAACAATATCAAGATATATTGTCTTATGTGATACATCGATGTATCGCATACCCTCATGATATAAACATATTGATCTATTGTCTAAATTTGTTTTGTATCTGTGCACTTTTATCGCATAGAAGACAATGCAAACATCAATACTATCATACCACTATTCATCACAACAAACAAAACAAATTTCAGACATTAAAGTTTATTTGGCAGGATAATAAATGAACGTAGCTCTTCAATGCAGTGGTATTAACCACATTTCACAATATTTTACACAGACAGGCAAAGTTCATAATATATACAAACTGTTCAATACTTCAAATGGTATCTACAAAGCTGAGCTCAATTTTACAGACAGCCAAATATCTGGTTATGTACACCATTTCCAGTCCTAGAACATGCATCTATCGACACAGAAGCACATCAATTTCACAACAAAGTCAGGCTCTAGTGTTGTCAGAAACTTTGTACAAACAATTCACTCAATCAAGCCTTCATCAAGTTCTTCATGTACAAAAAATCTTTAAAGATTATGACACTATTCATTTCTCATTATCACTTCTTGTAAAGTTGTTAACTGAAATAAATAACACATCTTGTATCTCTCGCCTTGAGAGTTGATTAGCATGCTGAAAACTGAGTTGATGAGTGATAAAGCGTTTACACTAGCAGATATGAAAGGGAGAAATTAACAGCTCCGGTTCACAACCTCGCTTTCTTTCAAATTCTAGATTCAGACAGCTGTTGATGGACTGGCCCAAATGAACCTGTTATGATTTAGAGGTTATACAGCATTGTCTTTAATATCTGTCTGCATAAAGATGGCTTACAATGTTATTGCCAAACATCCTATTAATTATTGCAATAAGGAGTCAACCTTTCAAAAAATGGAACACAAATAGCCGAAAGGGCCTCCCATATTCACATGCAATTCTGTGTCGTTGTGGATCTTTCATCAGAGAATTAAATATCAGTAGATCATAAAAAAATGATTTGGTGTATTTTCAATGATAGAAATATAAATTGTGACGACTTCAGAAATGTTACATAAGATATTTTGTTATAAAACAGTGGTATCTGCGATTTTGATTAACCAATTGTTTTATATTTTACAGTTTGATGAATATAATGGCATGCATCACAGTCATACTAATGCCAACATTGTGCAGTTATCCCAATAATTACATAACATGATTATTTAGTTTTCAGAAATAAATAGGTGGACTTAAATACATAACCATGTCAACCCATATTGAACCTGGTTTATTCCTACAAGATGTGTGGTGCTCTGATGACCTTTAATTATCTTTGATCACAAAGCTATCGTCTTTAATACACTCAACACAGCACCAACATCTAGTCCCAAACAAACTTCCGACACAAGGCATGGCTTGAGCCAGTCTCCATCACTGTGTAATACCAGCCTTCCTGCATTGCACCAACATTTATGTCTTGAGTGCAACCTTCACTAAGAACAAGAAGTTACCTTGAGGTAATCAATGATTTTCTTTCAAGTCCAGGCACAGCAAGCTGAAGAGGTGGCATGATGAGGATTTAAAATTTGAAATTGCAGTAAGGCTTTTATTAACCAGTGATTGTGACTGGCCTGAGTCTTGCCTTGCAGGGGAAGTTGTTCAAGGACAGGCTCCGATAACATAAATACAGCCAATAGGAAAGTATATTACAATCAGACCTCTGTACAATTCCACATGATATATATAAAATGATGACAAAGCATTCGATAATAACAAACAAAGCATGTGCACATATGGATTTGTTCTCAAGATGCCTTACATTGCATGAAGATGAGGTGGGCCAAAATACGAAGAAACCACCACTGTACAATCATTCACTTTCTGACTATATAATCAATATATACATTACAAGATCTACCTATGCAACATCAAGCACAATGTTTGCATCTTACAGTTCTGTGCCGTTCGCCAAGGAGTGACAGTAGAGTCTGGACAAGAGGCAACAGAACAGACGAGGAATGAAGTGTTCATGAGGTCGATTCAGTTTCCCACGCTGTCTGAATTTTGTCACTTCCATGATACTTACAGACTGTATTGTCTGCCAATCTTCCGGCCCCAATAGACAGACGTGCTGTTACGCAAAGAGATGTGACATGACGAGAGACGTGGCATGGAAATGCGTGACGTAATGTGACGAGACGTAAGCTGACAGTTGGCCCGTCATGAACAGGATCTTATCCCATTTTTCACTTCATATCCACATCTCTGAAAGACTTGCAATCTTGACTGGGGACAAATTCATTGTCTCTAAATAAATAGGTTATTCTAAATATGCTATTGCCACAGGCCTTGAGGGAAATTACTGACTTCTCCCATCTCTGTCACAGCATTTCCATTCTGTGTGTATGTGATTCGTATTCTCATTCTAATAGGTTGCTGAAATCAAAGTTAAAATACATTGTAAAGAACTGCAAAACAAACGTGATAATGATATTCTGTGGATAAGAAAATGTAAATTTTACTAACTAGAATATCTAGTTTCCAACATCCTTTCACCGACTACTTAAATGATTGAATATGCTACTCAAATTGAAAAGCTGTGTTCCACTTATGCTGGAATAGTCAGACTCAGACAAACAAAGGGATATTCCTATCATTGAATTGCAAAGGCATACAGCAAGATTTTACCTTAGATGGGTTCTGTAGGCGGATGACTTGTTCCACAAATCCCTCGTTCAGAGGTGGCACAACGTTGCCAGACGGCGATTGTAATTGAAGTTGGAATGACTGCAATATAAAAAAAAGTAAATAATAGACTTATAATTGAGGCTTAATATCGTAAAACATGTGTTGAGGTTACAGGAAAATAATTTGTCACCTCCAAGATGACTCAACTTAAGAGATACAGGTTCAGTGAGAAAGCATGACTTGGGTATCATATGGTAGGCTCAATAAAAAAATAGTTGCCAACTATTCACCTTTGGAACGGCAGCTTGAAAAACGAACTCTGTCATGGGAGTTGGGAGGCTGTTTGTAGCCTTCATATTGATGACAGTGACGTCAGCTTGGCCGCCATCACGCTCGCACTGGAACTGCACGTCCAGCCCATTCTTGTTAAATGCTACAATTGGTTGGAACCCTGCAATAAAGATGAAGACAATCTTTACTTTACTATAGAAGCCGTTCTACTGGTCACTACAGACTGAACTTTACAGCAATATTTTCTGGAGGGAAACTTTTTAATTGTGAAAAGCATCATATGCTCAAAGAGTGGTACACCAGAACATCATTTTCACAATAAAGAGGTTATCTAGAAAATCTTGCTGTTCTGATGTAGGTCATTTCTAAATTTCCTTCATGTCATTAAAAGGACAGTCCTATCAGGGCATTTTGGGGTGATCTGAAATTCAAGGGGCACATGTATTATATTAGTGTGTGATTATTTACTGAGGGTAACATTGTGGTTGATTTAGATTTGACAAGCAGATAAATGAGAGCACACACTCAGTAAAATAAAACAAGAATGAGAAGTGAAGCAACTTATCAGCGCAAGTGGAAACCCTGCAACGGCATTACCAGCCATTGACGGTTAGTCTTCTTATAAATCATTTGTAAATGATTGGATATTCTATCCATAAAAATAGTTTATTTTAATTATATTCTAATAGTAAAAGGACAGGGCCTTCTATCATGTCTGTTATCACGAGTGCATCTGAATATTTTATCTCTTGAGAACAACTCGTACCTGTCCCTCCATTCATCTGGTTACTGAGAGGCTGCGTCTGCATTAAGCCGTCCATAATGTTGTTCTGGGGAGACAGCGCTGAAATAAGTACACACGGTTTTCAGCAGGCGTGGCGCGTTACCAGATAACATTTACACCATCAACATTTCCTTAATGGTTGAATTAGTGGAATGCATCTCAAAACAGATCTTACAGCTGGAACCTTGTAACAGAAGCAGATCTTCATGCTTGTACATCATTACAGATGATCTGTCTGGTGTTTCCAGCAGCAAAAACTCATTTGATAAGGCATATCACAGAATTTGCCAGTGAATATTAAAAATGTTTATGTTTCGCTTAATTAATAAATAAAGACAGCTGCTGACAGTAGGAGAATGAAGAAGTATAGTTACGAGTGACAGTGGGGGAGGATACTGGTCCCATGCCCCCCAGTAGGTCAAGCAGGTCGTCCACACCGCCAGACTTGCCCCCAGGTTCTGGTACAGTGCTGCCTGGACTTGACTGTCCCAGGATGTCCAGGATGTTTGAGCTCTGCAGACACAGAGTATAGATTAGCTGATGTCATTTTCGTAGGTTTATTTAGAAATATCACGACTTCCAGAAAAATACAAGATACTTGCAACGCTTGATTGCAGTAGTATGTTGAGAGCATTAAAATCAAGTTCCATTTAGATAGAGAAGTAACATTATTACATACTGGAAAAATAAGTTAGGGATATTGGAATCTTCATGAATAATCTTAAATTTTTGCGACAAAGAATGATAAGATCTATATTCGTAAATTCAAAATTTCAAAATATCCGTAACTATTATTGTCCAGTATAGTTCGGATCACATTATCTGGAATATAAAGGTTGGTCTGAACAAATGAAAATAGGTAAGCAATAATATACAATTGGGGCCAGGCCAAATTAGCCCATCACATTAAAAGGGCAGGTCTAAGTGAAGAAAGATTTTTATAGCCTTATGCCCCAGGGATGGTACAAAGGTAAAGAAGAAAATAAAAACGTATTAGTGTACCTCTGTTTGTGTGTTGTTCTGGAGGTTGTGTGCGTTAGTCTTCTCGACCATGTCGGATGTGTTGAGCAGGTCATCCTCCTCCACCCCGCCCTCTCCGTTCTCCATCACGTTACGGCACTTGTTGTGCTCTAGTAGCGGCATGTGCTCCAGCAGAGCTTCTCTGGAATAACAATACAGACTTGACTGTCAACAGCCCTGCACTCAGTAACCCGAAATTTCCCTGGACGTTTGCAAATGCTTGAACGTTCTTGTTATAACAGGACACTTTTTTTAATCATTTTACCTATTTCAGCGTCGTATCAAGAAAATTGTGTAAAAGTTGACGGTGACTTATCCAGGAATTAGGAGAGGGGGGAGGGTGTCACTATTTTTTAAACCTATTATATTCCTTATCCATCCAAAAGAAGGAGTCAGAACCTACTCCAATACAAAGAGTTCATTTACAATACAGATACAAAAACAATCTTGATCTATCTTTGATCTACAGGTTGATGAGAATTTATCTTCATAAAGCATATCCAACTGCATCACCGAAACAAGTACAGTAATTGGTCCAAGCTTCGTAACGAGAACTGAAATTCACCTAGGTGTTCACTAGAGAGGAATAATGGGTAAGTGCATTGTTGTTGGGGATAATTGTGACCTGAACAGCATTATTTTGATGGTACAAAACAGCATCAACAAGGTGTGTATGCTATATTGCCTCTTAAGGTGCAAGGAGTGTTGTATATGTATTTGTGGTGTGGCCCGATGATGGTGAGAAGAATAGAGACAAGAGAGAAGACGAGTACACACCTCATGCTGTGTGAGGAAGTGCATTGTTGTTGGGGATATTTTGACCTGAACAGCTTTATTTTGATGGTATAAAAGAGAATCAACAAGGTGTGTATACTATATTGTCTCTTCAGGTGAAATATATTCGTGGTGGCCCAATGTTAGCGAGAAGAATAGAGGAGAAGACAGGGTACACACCTCGTGCTGTGTGAGGAAGTGCATTATTGTTGGGGATATTTTGACCTGAACAGCTTTATTTTGATGGTATAAAAGAGAATCAACAAGGTGTGTATACTATATTGTCTCTTCAGGTGAAATATATCCGTGGTGGCCCGATGTTAGTGAGAGGAATAGAGGAGAAGACACAGTACACACCTCATGCTGTCGTGCTTGTTGAGGATGCTGGTGAATTCCACAGCTCTCTGCTGCAGCTCCACGTCCGTGTGACACCCGTACACATCTAGTGTGCTCTGGATAGTCCTGAAACATTTGAATAAACCATGAGCTTCAGCATCAACATTTTCATACATTTCAATCTTGATCAAGAATGTTTTATTGACATTGAATACAATATAAGCACAAAATCTGAACTGTCATTGACATTTATGTCAACATCAACATCAACATCACGAGCAACAACAGTATGAAAATTGGTATCTGCATTCGAAACAATGATATTACCATTATTCGTGAAATACATCAGTCATTGACTTTTTGAGTATTTTATGGGCATGTAAATATGATCTATGGTCAGTAAAAGAAATTAGGTGGTAAGTCAGCACTACTAGACATATCAAGCACTAAGTGAATGAGAGTAAGCTACTCACGACTTGATGCGGGGCATCCTGGAGCTGAGTTTCATGATGGCCGTAATGGCGTACTCCTTGGTGATGATGGACGAGTTGCTGCCAGCCAACACCTTCTCCAGAACCGCCACAATCTCCTCCTCTGTTGCCTGTCAAAACATTTACTTTTCTTATTCTCATACGTTCATGATAATTAGCAATTTCAATAGCAAGACATAAATCTACCATGCCCCATCACTATAAAAGTACATCCTTTGTTCATTGTGCCAGACTTTGCTGTTTGCCTTCATCAGAGATAAGTAGAAACCTCCAGATGATTTATGATTTGAATATCAGGTTCAAGCGCAATATGCTGAAAAGCTGGCACAAAATACTATTGAGATGTTGCAAGGTTAGAATTAGCCAGAGATTTAGACAGGCAGATGTCAGTCATTGGTAGCTTGATATACACAACAACCTCATGTCAATACTATTCATACTGGTGCAGTAAGGCAGAGTGGGCTCGGATATATCTGTGGCTGTACCAAGCTGTATTTGACTTCCTCAAGTACAGAATCAACTATCATGATTTTGAACACAGGAGAAGTTCAATGAACAAAAGGAGGTTAGGTTAGTTGGGGTTTAACGCCGCTTTCAAGATTATTTCACTTATATCGCGGCTGCTAGTATTATTGCAGGGAGAAAGGCCGCAACACTATAGTGGCTATGCATTGCGGTGAAACCTGCGAGCATCGGCTGGAACTAATGAACCATGGGTAGTACTGCGCCGAATTTCAGTGTAGCATTGCACCCAAACCTGACTGCGTGTAGAACAGTTCTCTAAGGCAGACAAAGTTGCCGAGCCCCTGGCGGGATTCGAACCACAGACCTCCTGATCCGAAGCCGAACGCGCTAACCACTGCGCTATCCCGCCCCTGAACCAAAGGAATACAATAATATCAACTGATAAAGGGCACGCAAATGTCCAGCGCCAGCAATTTGGCTATACAAATGCATTATCATTCAATTACCACACAAATGATTTTTATTGGTATTCTTATTTCCTTGGTCATCAAATATCCTGTTTAAAATAATGTCAGTCTCATGATGATAAATGTTCTGCAGGTTTAATGTAGCAAGATTTCACCTCATTTAAGTGTAAGACTTAACATATGAAAAAAAGAAACTGGACTGAATGATATACTCACGTCAAGTGGCGGTTCATCTTCGATGGTCTCAGAGAATATCTGCTCTCCATATTCTCCAATACACCATGCGGCCACTTGGACCAGAGGCTGCTGGGTATGGTCTTCACGAAGAGCACGGAACAGCTGCACCGTGGTGTAGCCATGCAGCGTCTTTGCCTCAGCAATCAACTGAATGAGGGTGGACACCACCTCCCCTCTCATACTATTTCCAGCCTGCAGACAGAGTTTCAATGTTATAAGATTTGTTTTCGCCCTCAAATCAGTTTTTTTCAATATCTAATTTATTGAATTTCAAAGCATTCAAATCAACATCGTGTAGATGAACTTGCCAGGGTATAATAGCAAATGAACTGAATACCTCAGCACTTTTAGTCACATGACAAACTACAAAAACTTTACAGGCAAGCCAACTTTTAAAATGATAATATCTGGGTTTAAAAGCAATCTCAAAAACCTCCCTCTACCTTAAGCCTGAGACTTGTACAGACATTCAAACACTGTATAAGATACACAAGGGAGAAAAATTTAGCCTAAAAAGGGCTTCATTAGAATATTGAATATTATCTTATCATTGTTGTAAAGGAATTTTCAAATAATTATTGTCACAACCTCACATTACTTACCGTGGTTAAGACTTTCATTATTGTATCTATGTGCCAGCGCTTGTTTGGTGCATACCTAAAAAGAAAGAAAGAAAAATAACATAGAATTATACTAAATATACAATTTGTTATGCTTTAGGAGAATTGGCTTAAATTGATATCAATGCATAAGAAATGCATCAGTTATTCCTTTCATCAATGACAATTCAGACTTAACACAATCAGAATCTGCTATTCCCTTATTTAGCACAAAGGGGGACATGAAAACGACAAAACATTTGGCATTACTGTGTAACTAAAAATAGTATAGGTCTCCAGTCCTGCAAGACATTGTACTCTGCTCAATGATAGATACATACTTTGTGGCAGCCATGATGATGTTGGAGCAACAGTCAGGCTTGAACTCGAGGTCACAAGTCTCCAGGAAGTGGAGCAATTCCTTCATCATACCTCGCACGTTGTTAGCATTGATCAGGGCAAATGACAACTCGACCGCACGTCTACAACACAACCAGATTTTTTAACAAGGTATAATATTTCTAAGATTGAGCATGCAAGCTATGCGCTTCACACAATTTTAACTTTAAGGGAGAATAGGATATTTCTGTCAAAATCAAAAAGGAATTTGTGACAATGGAAAACTACTTGGTAGATAGTTTTCTGCAATAATGTCAGTTTGAAAAATCAATACTATTTTGAGGACTAAAATTGCTTCTATCAAAATACAAATTTGTTCAGGGTTTTCCTCTCCCTATGGCCTGAGAATATAGGCCAAATTGTTTTTTAACTTTTATATAACAGGGTCAAATTTAGTTGTACTCTCAGACAGAGACAAACCCTTTAACTACAACCACCTGTATATATATATCTGTGTACATGGGCAGCGGGCCTTGATATACATAAAAAATTTGACTTTAACTAGTGGTACCCAAATATTCCGAGATAACAAAGCTTAAACCAGAGGCTTATCCTCGAGTGCAATATGTATTCCATGTTAGTTAGTCACACTGCATATGGTGCTAATTCATAAAACAGCAAAAGCATTATGAATAGATATCTTAAGATAGACATTTTTCTTACTATTAATAAAATAATGTCTTACCTCCTTATTGAGATATCTGGATCTTTGAGACAATCCACAATGGTTGTCCGATGTCTCTGTACAGCATTGTAGTCCGCTTGTACCACCCGTAACAATGTGTTTAATGCTACATATCTGCAAAAGCAACCAAAAAATACCTATAAAATGTGCAGAAATACTTCCATAAATTCATTTGATTTGATGATCAGACAATTCACTTGAAACCTAATATGCAGGTTGTTGTTTTTGTGGTGAAAACTTACCTTATATTCTTATCATTATTAAGGAGAAATCTTCCTAGAATATTCACAGCCAGAACCTGTAAACAAAGATCAAAGATGAGCAAGAAATATACAGAAAATGGAGCCACTGGCTCTGTAGGTTAACAATCTCTAGTTAAAACTTATAAATTAAATACGCCATACCAAATTAATCATCCTTAAACATGCAACAAGAATTTGCTGTTAAAGGTATGTCAAAAGTCAACACAAAATTAAAGGTTTCTAGCTTTATTTCATTAGAAGAAGCCATATCACACTTTACTGCCCAACATCAACTCAAATCAACCTCACTGCATGTATATTGCTCTTATCTCGTGAAACTTTTCTCAACAATTGTATAAAAAATAAAATACATATAATTTCCTTCCACATGAAATATATTTAATACATGGAAGTAAGTATTTTGTCACTTTAGTAACAAAAAGAACTTTTTTACAGGGAAGCCACTAACCAAAGACAAAAAGCTTACCCTGAGCCCGGCTTCAGACTGAATACCCATTATGGTTAGTACAATCTCATACAGGATAGCATGACCAACATTCTTGCTCGTATCCGTGTTTGTTGCAACCTGCAAGAAAACACTATGAAATGAACCATCCATTTCTAAGCAGACTAACAAATGAGGGTTTTGAGCAAATTTACAAATACATTTATTGTCTGTAGTTTATTCAAGAGATGACAAATTTAAAACAGACATTTTTTACATTAAGTTTGACTCTTTTAAAGGAAGCCAAGAATCCAAAAATTTACAGAAATTGAGAAAAAGTTCACTTACCTGTGCCAAAATATCATTCATTGTTTCGCTGGCGTCATTGTCATTTTTACCCAGGATCCGTAACAATCTTAAAATCTTGACCTAAAAGAGAACCATGATGTCATAAAACAACATTCAAACACTTCACATCAACAACAGAGCTTATTATATCTTTCACACAGACTAAGTCTTGAGTTCTTATAAAGCATTGCAATTCACTTTTTGGCTCTTAAAATGTGCATAGGAATGCAAATATGTTTCAATCTCTCATTGCACTGAAGTGTTATTTATTTTCTATCATTATTCATGATTTTTCTCTACCTTGTTGTCTTGACAATGAGTATAAGAGAATCTTTGTGAAAATGCGCTGTATGGACTAACCTGCAGATACGGGTCGCTGACTCCAGACACGTCATGCTCTGGTGAGTAGCCCGCCATTATCAAGTTCTTCAGGATGCGCACTAGCTGGGGTACAAGCTGCAATACAGACACAACAATAACTGCTCTGTCCTTCAAGGCTTAACATCAGTCTCAATCACTGGCAAATTAAAGTATTTCTGCAATTCAACGAAATTTTTTAGAAGCTCTTCAACAGCTGAACAAGGAGTCCATTCAGAAATCTTTTCACTGATGGTGACTCTGCTCTCCCTACATGAATTTAGATGTAAAGCAACAAGCCCGATTTATCAATTGGAGATTTTTCAAGGTTAAGCGTTGTTAGGGAAGTTGGCACATTACGGGCAAATAGTTATAAAGCCTTCAACCCATTAAGAACCATAGATGCCCTATACAGAGTGTAAGAATGCAACAGAAGTTCATAACAGTCCAGCTTTAAACACAAAGAGCATGAAGCAGGTCAGGGAAAGGAGGCTAGACGAAGCTGATGTCTTAATAGATGTTCATTAGCTTCTCCGTGAATTCTCATTAGACATAGCATCTTCAGTCCGATATCAATACCATACAGAAATTTGATATTTCATGAATGAATGAGTTATTGTTTAGCGCCGCTTAGGCAATATTTCAGCCATTAGCGTTGATGATATTTCATGCATTTCAGAATGAAAAGATATGATAATTGTGATATGCTTTATATAATTACTCTTTAAGAAATAGAAGACTTTGATGTCATAATTGTGAAAACTGCTTATACTTGGTTGATCCATCATCTCAGACTTGAACCTACAGGTATATTTGAAATCAGTAAGTCTAGTCAACAGGTAGCATGCAACAGAATTGTTAATTGTTTTAACAACTGACTAATGACTTTGTGTACTTATTTATGAAAGCAATAGTTATGATTGTTATTAATTTAGGACCTTGTAAAAGCAAATATGTCATTTAATCTTATTCATACGTTGAACAGGAATATTTATGAATGACAGATTTCATTTAATTTCTTGCTTTGCTTTGATAAATAAAAAGTTGTTTTCAAATCAATGCTAACTAATCAATCAAATCAATGCTGCCTTCTACAAATTTTATCTTCTGATAAGTACAGGTACTTGTTTCCAATTCTGATATTTAAGTTCATGGTTCCTGTATTAAGAAACATTGTGTTTTATAACATTATTCTTTTCTTTTCAAACACTTGCTTAATCAAAGTAAAATAACATTTAATTGTTTGCAAAACAAGTTTTCCATTGATATGTGCAAATGTCCCTTTTATCTTATTAAACTGATTTAAGAAATAATTATTTGTATTTGAAAGACAAAACTGTCAAATTGAAAATTAAACCACAATCAGAGGCCAGATATTCATGTATTGAAACGAAGGAGAAAATATTACAAAAACATAGAGCAACTGGATGTACAGCTCATCAGGCTCTCTATAAATTATTTTACAAATGGTCACAGGGTCAAAATATGATATGAGCTGCCACAGGATAACCAAATCCATTAATAATAATCCTCATCAGTTAGAGAGTTTTTACACAAGATTTTAGCTTTCTATGCTTTTTCTTTTTGAAAAGAAAAGAGGCAGAAAAAGGTTTGCTCAAAAGAGGTTAATAGGTCGTGGCATGGTTTGCAGAGTAAATGGTTCTGGAGAAGAAGATGAAAATAATCATATTTACACAAAATTGCCCATTGCATATCACTAACGTATCATTAATAAAATATGAGCAAGTCACCCGAGACACAACACATGTGATGATATGAGAAATGTAAACATCAAAGGCAACAGCTGGATGCCTGTCTGATGTTAGGTATGCACTTTGATATTTTATGATCCAACGGCTAGTGTTGATTGAAGGCGTAATGACACCAGGGAAACCATGGCTATTTATATGAGTAAAATTTGAAAGTGTAGGCGGAAAGAGAAAACTGTTTTCAATTTCAATGCACCCAAATTCTCTACAGCTACAAGACAGCCAAGCCCTTTGAATCAAACTAATTTACTCAAGGTCAGACACACAAACCATACTTGGAGAACATTTTACATAATTTAGCTTCTTTATCTGACCAAGTGTGTTCATCCTTTTTTGCAGTTAATGTGTCATTTCATAGGATCTCTTTATGGTAGTTATACCTTCCAAGGCCTTTATTCTTTGAATCTATTTTTCTAAATCTAACCAATGAACCTACACATTAATACGCATCTACATGCAGACTGAACACAATGGCAAACACTGATACATAGGAACCTTTAAACACTCATTTTAAACATGTAATACTTTCATCGATACAAGGATACAATCTGTCTAAGCTAACAAATGTCACTGAGTCTAAGTTTCGACCATTTGCCATCTGGTAACCCTATAGAAACACAACATAACAATGGCTATTTTCAAGTAACATGTCCGTTTAAACACCGTCCCACAGAAAAAGCAAGCAGTAAAAGAAAGCATACATGAACACAGGCCTTTAAGACAGAATCAAAGGAATGAAATAGAAGAGAGTTTGGTAATAACCGCCATGCAAAACCTGACTGCAAGCTTGACTTAACACAAGAACACATAAGTGGGACCCACGTACCTCCTTTCCCTGACAGAAGCATTGGGAAATAAACACAAAGCTGACAACAGAACAGTCAACAAAGGAGATGGATGCCGTCAGGCAAATAAGGCCAATAACAAATTAATCAAGTTAAACAAACTCTTGGACGTACAGCCTTACCACTTGAAGAGTAGTTTGATAACATTAAATCCACCGAAATTTGGTTTTGGAGAAAAAAGACATAATTGATAATTGAAGTATTTTTCTTGAAAGTCAAAGTCCCTTATCGAAAGGACACTTTTTTTCTGTATCTATCCGTTGAAATAATACTTCAAATTTGGTCTTGAAACATTAAATAAACATTTATTTTCAAAACTAATGCATATAGCAAACACCACTCTGTGATTTGAGCAAAAAGGAGCCACTTCCGCCAACCAAGTTTTAAAAAATAACCATTTCCCCTCGATCGCTACTATAGCTGCTGAATAAAAAGGGCTAAAAGTTGTCTCAGGCAAAACAAACTTGTATACAATGTATATAATTTGAGTTTTATAAGTGGTTAAGCTAAAGTTATTTGCAAAATTCCTGGATGAGTAGCCAACTGAAAATTTGTAGGACAAAAACCAAGCCTAACTATACCACTTTCACAAACAATCCACGCAAGATTGCAACTCTGAGGAGAATATGAGAAATCAACAAATAACTTCAATCAATGCTGGTTACAGATTTTCTCATCTAGATCATTTTCAGAACAAAAAATATAACTCAAAAGAGGTGAAGAAGCAAAATAAATTTCCTTGAGAATTCTTTAACTTCTGAACCTAATCAAATCCCAAAAAAAGTTCTAGGTAATCTACATTGTTATCCCTGTACAGACAAAATGAGGGGGATTTCTTACACAAAGTTAAGTCATCATTTATCAAGAATCTAGCAAACAAACCTGTGCCTAATGCAATATCAATCTATCTATTTGTCTTCAAGTCCTGCCTTGATTCCACTTTACATATATACATGAATGAATCAGCATGATACCAATCCTGAAAGAATATATGATAATGAAGACAAAGAGATTATTAAATGAAATAATTCTTGGCTGAACAGAAAGAATGTCATCTTACACTAACCAACTTGACATATTCCATCATCAAAAGAAAATTTTAGTCTGTGACTTGGAAACTGTCATTACATGTCCGAAAAAGGTTGAAGTGATCTAGAGTAAACTGGGGAAAGATTAACCCTTAAAATGAGCAATCAAAAGATGATACGTGGAAAGAAAGTCTGCAGGTTTACCTTGCGGAAGTGGTGAAGTGTGTCAGGGCTCTTCTCACACATCTCCGTGATGAGGCACACCGCCGTCAGCAGCACACCTGTAACATTACACACCATGAGCTCATGTGTCCATGTGACAAAAATGTTACCAGATGCAGGGATTGGGAAAGGTAGGGGCTATTGGCCATTTTGCACACTGGATGAAAAAATGACTCATTCAAAATTCTGTAAATGATTGAAAGCCCTAAAAATGGCCCACTGTTTACCTATTCAAATCCCTGTCAGATGTCAAGCTTGTACTAATACGTATTCCAGTGTTTTCATACCTGTTAACACCCCCCCCCCCCCTACATTGGTGTACGTGTTAAATCCTTTAAACCCATGATTGCCATCTCAGGATTTTCCTCATACTGCAAACAACTGGTCAATCTTCACTAATGGTGGCATATAGATGTTCTTCTATTCTCTCATTGAAGCTAACATTGTTAAGTCATACTGATTTGAACAGAATATAAAGTTTGGCATTTACATATCCATGTAACATCTTATGAAAGGTACGCTATGACACTGTAATATCTAGCTGTGAACTGACCGTGGTTCTTTTCATTGAGCAGCGACCTGGTGGCAGGGATGTACATCTCCATCAGATCTGGAACTTTTCTGATGATGCGGAAAGCACACAAAATAGACTGCAAAAGAAATCATATTCATGTACATATTTGTGATGACATCACACATTACAGACACTATTATTTAAGAGTGTGAGTAATTGGGCAGTGATGCAAAATTTCAGTGCTTTTGATCAAAGGATAAACAGTATGAGTATAGTATTGTATAGTGCTTAATCAATACTTATATCATTCTCAAAGCACTCAAAATGTATTTTCTATGTAAATAAATAGTAGATGTAAACTCAGCTCATCTTTCTCTGTATTTACAAAATCAGAAAGTATAAAATAAGTCAAAGACAATTGTTCTTGAAATGATTTACAGCACTGTTTTGCTTGACTTCCTTCATACACTGAAAGTTAAGGACCATTAATAGAAAGAGATTCAACCTTTCCATTTAAGCTCAATCAAAGGGTTCTCAAATTCAAACTATATTCTTTCAGCATGTAGATAGAACAAGATTTACTGAAGGAAATCGGTTACTATTTATCGCTGATGAGGGGAACTCCTACCACCACTTTTGGCTTCTTAAATGAGTGATGTCATGCCTTGCAGAGGCAGTAGTACGTTAACACCAGTCATACCTTTTTCTTGATATATGCATTGGAGGATTTGATCATTTTTTCTATTTCTCCTGCCAGATCGCGACTCATCTCGACGGAGCAGATAGACCCCATGGTGCAGAGAGCCAGACTCTGGATGTACTGTGTCTGGTGGCTCAGGTCACTGTGACACAACACATCATTATGTTACAGAATGTAATTTTATTCATCAAATATGTTTACTTATTTTGAGAGCAGAAAAGTATGGATTTGAGTAACCCAACTGACAGAGACAAAATCGATGCTACTTCACGTAAGAAAACATATCACATACAACAATCAGGAATTTATAGAGTCAAAGGCTGCATATCCAAAGTTACTGACTTGCCTTATTTGACAATTGATTCAAAAATCAATGATTTGCCTCTATCCTAGTCATAAAGAAATCAACTTCAATAATGACTTGACTTTAGTACACAGTTGTTTGACATTAGGCATAAACATAATTCAGTAGTCACTTTTGGATATTGAATACATTATAAGACCCTTGGTAATACAGTAAAGCTGACATATGCAAGATCCTCCTTAAGCAAATCATATTAATTTACTTTAATCATCTGGGTACTGTTTTGTCAAAATATTAACATACTAAGAAATACAGATCACTAATAAACACATCACGCTAATAAACAAAGAGATCTGTTCTGCAAGGAAGCAAGAATCAAGATGGCACTGAAGTTTAAAAAGTCTGATAAATACAGGCGTCTGTATAACCAGTTAAAATATGAACCTACTGACATAGAAGACTCTTCATAGTCTTCTGCTTTTAGTGTACTGACATCGAGAAGAAGCAGTATGATTTGCCTCTCTCAGAACCGTTTCACTTTTAATCATGGTGGGCATTTGGGAAGCATTATAGTGGCAGTGATGGGAGAAAGCCCAGATAATATAATTGAGAAAGGCAAGCGTACTTCTTGAGAGAGTTGGTCACCAGCAAATGAACATCCTGACGCTCATCCAGAAGCAACATGGCACCCAAGTAGCCAATGCGCTTATCTGTGAAGCGTGGAGAGGCAATCAGCTTTAGGCATTCCAGCTGTAAAACAAAGTGAAGTCAAACTATTAAAAGATCTTAATAACCAATTCATAACAATCAAAACAAATCTAAGGCAAGACAAATAGACTAAATATCCATGAAAATTCATAATTTATGTCATTCAAATATAAAGATATCTTCAAGAAAAGACACTCCATTCAAAATCAAATAAACAAATCAAAAACAATTATGATCAATGCATGGTCATAAGGCCATTAAAAGTTAGATTTCAAATTGCTAACTGCCAGATTAATAACGATAATACAAAAATAAGGATGATATTTTGAGACAAATTTCAGAAAAGGGATGCCCTAATATTAATGTCTACTTACCTGGCCAAAATGTGCTGGATAGCCGAGCATATGTATATAGAGTAACTTGGCCACATTCCTGCATCGGTAGGTGTTGTCTTCATCACGGAAGGAGTCTCGAATTGCTGCACACTCCTTATTCACAACAGACCTTTCGTCAGCAGCAGTTCTGGCTGATCTTATTTCTCGAATAAGGTCACGCAACCGTTTTGGAGTTGGCATTGCTAATGCCTGAAACAAAACAAAACAAAATAAAAAATTGTGATAACATCAAAATGTTTCTTTCTGAAAATAAAGGTAGTAATATATGAGTACATTTATATCACTACTTTTATGCATGTGCAATAAGCACTTATTAAACTGTGTAGAAAAATTAAGTCCCCGTCATAAGTAATAAGTAAACCAAAAATATATTGAATCATAGAACAGAATGCTCTTTTTTCAGTACTTGAGACACGATTTCCATAAAAATTTGATAAAATCTGATTTGATAAATGATAATATTTGAGATAATCAGATGCAGATAAAAAATATCTTCAGCCTTTAACATGTTATAAAATGTATACTGGAAATTTGTATCATGCTTTTCTAAAAAATACTCTATCTACATCATTTCATTTTCTTTCCAACTTGAAGAAGAGATAGCATTTAATAGTTTCTGATAATTTCACATTGATGGCGGGTTGGCTGAAAAAAATTGATGATATATAGTTACATCGAATAATTCATTATTATGTATTTAATTTCTAAATTTAGATTGGTAACAAAAGCAATTTTTCAATTGTAAGGAAACGGAAAGATCATTGGTTCAGGGTTCATTTCAAAGCACCAGCCACTGCTTCACCCACTGACCAGCTATCACTTGGTCATGCTTGATTGCTCATGAAATAAAAGCCTTTGCTGACAGAAGTTTCAGGCTCAATGTAACCCCCAATTGGAACATAGAAGTTCTAAGTTAATGGTTTGAACTTTAATTGGGCATACACAGTATCATTTCTTCACATTATGACATTTTATGAATATCCAGTACGGCCACTGTATATCTTACACGTTTCGGTTGCCGGTAAATCCAGTTCGGCTGCCGATTATATATCATATATGAGCGTGTTATGTTACCTCATTTCCCAAAAATTAATGTGAATGGAATTATGTAAATCCATACGAAGCAAATTTTTCATGTATTTCAGAGCTCAAGTGTTATGAAAGCCGTGACTTCAAAGTTGTTTTGCTTGATTTAATAAAACATTCATAAATGAACTATTCTTACTTGGGTTGTTTTTACTAATTACGTTGAGATGACACTTAACAGTGTTAATCCTTTTATAGCGAGATATTCCGTTAATCGTTGTATCAACCAGTTGACAACATTGCAGAATGCCAGAGTATGGTTCATGGATGGCACATTCCGTGTCGTCAGACGACCATTCCATCAACTCTACATTATTCACGTGTTTCTATTATCAGACACAGGGGATTGTTGGCCTGTGATGTTAAAATCTTGGTGTCATAAATTGGTTTATGTATTTGCAGTCAATAAACAAAGTGAAGGTCAATAAAATATGATGTGAATAACTCAATACAATATATAACAATCAATTTTGTTCTCTTTACTTGTCAAGACATTTTCCGGAGTTTACCAAGTTCCTGTGGCGGACGAACTGGGTTATTTAGTGCGGCCAAACTGGCTAGTGGCCTGACGGGGTGTATCCCGTTTTTATGATGGGAGTTTTTGTTTCATTTCTGGTATTGTGCATTGAAGCACAGAAAAGTGCTTTAAATTGGTTAAGGACAAGGCCAATTGTGCAAATAAACAGATGTCAAAATGACTACAACTGGGGACAATAAAGAGCCGTTGTCTTATCATAATTTGAGACATGTGAGTTATCTCCCTTGAATAGAAATTACCAAAATAATGACATTCTGATAAAAAGAAATGTCATCTTTTTGAAAACAAATTGTCACATTTTCTGTTTAAAAACGCCTGGTAATTTGCTGATCATTAGTCTGATTGTAATGTCATACGAAAGTAGAATGTCTTATAGTTATTAACATGAAAAATAATTCATCCAAAAAGAAATAAATAGTAATTCATTGCATCTTTGCAAATAGAGATAGTCAAGTGAAGATATAAAACACCTAAATGAATATCATCAATAAACCCGGCTTAGCAGAAATGATGAAAATGGTTTTTTTACAAGACAACTGTTGCAACATTGAGTTGTGGGGAAATTTATCATTCAAATGTCTGTCTACACCAGCTAAAATCAATTTGACATCAATGTAGTTCTTTGTCAATCAAGACTTTAACTCATCAACAATCAAAACATGAAATCAGATTATTAATGTGTTTCACGTTCTATGACTAGCTAAGTTATGTTTGTCGCATGACTCAAAATGTCACAATTAAAGACTTGTGAAACATCAAATGAATACGACAACTTGCACACTCTATTATTCACAGATTGCTTTAATTTTAAATTGTTTAGTAAATGGAATGCATTGTGCCTTTAACAATAATGCGACATTCAACGTGACAGATTTCAATCCGACAGTGTCATAATTTGTTGACTATTTAGCATACGAAGGAGGTGGAGATAGCTTGAAGCCGGCACCAGTTTACCTTTTATCCTTAGTCGACAGATCTTCAATGCAAGAATTTCAATAGACCTTACAAAATCAGAAAATTCCAAATCACAAAATGTGGGACACACACTTGAAAATGACACCAGATGATATATTTTCCTTATTTCTATTAGTTTACCACATTGCCTTCCTGCAATATGGCGGTGGGTGGTAAGATATAGACCGGTGCGCGACATGAAAATAGTCCTTCAACAGATTCAATTCTATTCATTCAGTTGTACACGCATTTAGTTTAAATAAGGTTCAATTATACACAAATCCTTTATGTTGAAGAATATGATACAACAAAACAGTAAACATTTAGCGTATTACATCTAAAATAAAAACAAACCTGAAAATAGTGCCTTACTACCGTGGCAAGTGGTTGTGACGTCACATCCGCACTGTTTTGGGGAGGTAATTCTCACCTGAGTTTCTACTGAACACCACAACTGAAAAAGATGACTCGGTTTTTGTACATTGTTACCCTGCGACTGGTTTTGCCAAAGTTGCTTCGTTCATCTCGCTATACATTTTGCAAAGAATTTAACATTACGTTTACAATTACTAAATGAATTAAATTAAAGAACAACTCGGATGCCCATTTTTGGATGAATTACTGGCTACAAAAAGAGTTTTCAATTTGGCAATTGCAAGAATTAATATTCCGAAATCAACTAAATAACAACAACTCTTCGATTTTGTGAAGCTTTATTAGCGCCGACGGATGAATGTTGAAATGAAGGTGTAGTACAAGTGACGCATCTGATCATGCTGCAGGACGTAATATCTGGCGCTCAGCTATGTGCTCGTATGAAAAATGCAAGCAACATATATAGATGCACGATAAGACGGTGCGATATGCTTACAGCACATATAATAGGTTTTAGCCGTGTTGTGTAAAATTGTGGTAGTGGTGGTATGGAGCTTATTACCACTATGTAGCCTACCTGTAGAATATGGTACGAAAAGTCTCCATTAGTTTGGCACAAAGGACTCGCCTAAGGCTGTTAGGAGACTAATGAAGATTTCTCGGACCATCTCTTACGAATACAAAGTCACTTAAAATATCGGGGATCGCTAAACACTGCCATATTTACCTTAACTAATTCTCAATAAACATCAAGTTCTTTTTTAAATCTTCTTATTTTTCTTTCAAGTAAAACATCATTAAGTCATTTTACTTATGCAATGTTTTCACCGCAAAACATTGGAACTCTTGATTATTTTTTTGAGGTTGGACATTAGTTTAATAATATTTGAGGGTATCTAAATATAGTTATGACTTTTGGAGACAATCCAAGGGCCAGATGGATCTAATTTTGACACAACTTTGTTTTCACGTAGACATACCTTTTACATTTCATAATCTAAAATTTTGTTCCCTGTTGAAAATATTCAAACACATTAATTCACAGTTTTGAATAACGACATTCGCTAAACATATCGTTTTTTAAGTGACAGTTGGAATTTTGTTGTGATCATATTATATGTAAAAGGTTATATTGGGGTTATCGAAAGGTAGTGGTTTTTGCTTATGATTCCCCTTTCCATGCCATCAATATAGTATACTGACAAAATAAAGTTACGTTTCACTATATATTCAGCGCTAATTTCTCTAAATTCTAGTTGAAAGCCTAATACCGGTCGTCATGTTATATTGTTGTAGAAACGAAATTCGAGAGGACATTCCGGTTTAATCACACCTGTTAATTATATCATAACGCTAAAAAGGCTTTATGATTCTAAAGTTGCACACCTTAACGCCCTTCCTTTTGGGGTTACGACACATTTTAACCTCCAACCTAAATAGATAACATTCTCATAATTTGATATTCGTAGCCTCAATGGTTTTTGAATGAAAGTAAAAAGTTTTGAGCGTTGACAGTAGACTACCAACTACTTCCATATTTGGGGGTCGATCAAGACCAAATTCACAAACTTTCTTGATTTGTTAAACCACGCCAAACTTGTGCCCATGCCAAACCATATTTTGGGAGGGGGTTGGGGCGGACTAAAAAAATTACACATGATAATCTTCGTACCGCAAATTTGAGGTTCCTATCATCAATGGTTTCTGAGGGAAGAAGATTTGAGGCGCAACACCCGCCTCGCCCATATCTGATGGTAGGTGAAGACCATAAGCCAACACATAATCATAAAAATTTACCTTACTAATTTAAGCTAACTGGTTTATGAGGAGAACTAAAACCATAACCAAATGTAAAACTTTGCGCCCATCTTTCCAAGGTACCTTCCCAGAAAAAGGAGAAGTAGACATTGTGAAAAGCTTGCACTGGGACGAGAGAGATCTCGACATTTTTATCAAAACAGAGTCTACTCCTCTGATTCCATAAGAAGTACTCTGAAACTTAAAAACAAATAATATAAACTTCTGAAAGAGTTAAGAATAAAATATGGAACCCTCCACTTGTAAACTCTTTTTTCCACCTGACTGACGTATGTATAGATATCGTCTGTCAATTAAAGTACAGTGGACATCACAAGACAGGTAAAGTGTGGGACGCATGTGGAGAACGTAGGTAGCACGACCCAAACAGGGTATTGGTTGTAAATCGCATCGCGTTGCGTAAAAAATTGCAATGCACGCGCACAGACTAATCCATTTAAAGAGTGTTTTAAAGTTGTGTCACCTATTTGAGGAGTGAGCACCGAAAATGTTATAATACTTTAGCAGGTATGGGACTGTGTATTCGACTTAAAATAATGACTATGGTTTTTTTTGTGAAGTTGTACATGAAATAAGCTTGAGATTGCATTAGGATTGGATTTGCGAACAATAATTGACTATTGACTACTTTTCGCGAATCAAATCCTTATGTATTCTCCAATACATATTCCATATTTCTATCTTCTACGCACTACTGATTTTCAAAATAAGAGGATCTTGGACTGGACATCGTTTTTTCTATATTTGAATGAAGTAGACTTTGATGGATTTTCAAAATAATTTTGAAAATGTTGAAAATCCAAAGAACTCCTTCTCATTCAGCTTGACAACTTCTTAATGTCTCTCAAAGAAAATTGTATTTCTTAAAAATTTTCAAAATGAACATTAGCTTATGCAAATTATTTTTTTCTTCAAAGGGTCAAAAAGTTAATTCCAATTATCCGCAGTCGTAGAAGAAATTATCACTTATCATGACTGCAAGCAGCCATTTTTGTGCGACCACCTTTCAATCATACTAATGAGGGGCTTGAATTCGCAATTTAGTAACATTTGAATTCCTTCCTAATCGTGAGATTTTATTTTCCTGAGGAAAACTTTTCTATTCACCCTTAAGAAACCAGACACTACTATGTTTACGAACCTGATTTTCGTGGTATCCTGCCAAAACTTGTAAAGCTTAAACAACAAAGTTCATGGCCCGCATCACCAATGATTATCTGCCTATAATTTACCTCAGGTGCAATGAATGGAATAGTCCAACTACATGCAGTGATTAAGAATGTTTATAAACAATAACACTTACTGATATCCTGTCAACATAATCATTGATCTTTTGTTTGATCACCAATATCAGAACTGATTTAATGACATTTATAGATATCATAACAACTTTTTGATTCAGTAAAAAAAATACATGAACCTTATGCCAACTCACATTTCATGATACATTAATTGGTTTTGTATTATGAAACGTTTGACAATATCAGCACATATTTTAAATCATATTTACACATTACATCACTATTTAATTTTATTGATTTGATTTTAGTTTTGTCCATATGTCTATCAAAAACAATAACAGCACTGATTTATGATGTCAAGATATCTGATTTCATGAAATGTCATTAGGCCACTTTAAGGAGGGGACTGATGGCATCCAGAAATACACCACAAAACCAGGAAACTCACTTCCCACTGAATGGGTGGTACGCTCGCGATATTCTTAAAGGGGCAAAGAGTATGTTGTTGGGTCAAATATGTCTAACTTTAAAAATAGTGTTATTTTATCAAGGTATAGTGATCAGTATAGTGACAATGAACCTGTTTATGTCGCGATTTATGATCGAAAACGGGACAATGGTGCGAGCCAATAACTCAAACGTAATTTTGGAAACTTACACAGACATAACGACAAATTCAACCTGGGTCGATAGTATTAATGGGTCCTTTAACTAATCCACGTGAAAAATGGGATCAGAAATTAGACTTATTATTATTCATTTGGCCGTTTTCCTATTATCATTTATAACAAGAATATATTTAAAAATTGGCATTTTAGTGATAAATATGTTAGTTTGGGGAGGTGATTTGAAGTTAACTCAGGACATATGGTATTGTGGCTCTTATCGAAGCCACATGAAAAAAGTCATAAAACATACTCTGTTTCGCTATTAACAAATTAAACCGACTTTGTCCGTCTTCCTTTGCATTTGGACTTCACATACTTCCAGTGATTGCAAGATTGTCGTACAAAATGCTTGTTGTAGACATATCCACCCCGGAAGACTTGCGGAGTTTCTTTTTTGAGGCTATGATTTCGACCTTCCTTTATCCCAGCCATGTTGTATATCACAAATACAGGTTCTCAAAGGTAATATACATAGATAACTCTAAGCGACGACCCGTTTAATAACATTTTTATTGAACGAGTTAATGGCTTGGTATTTACAGAGCGAATGCGCCCCAATACAGTAGCATCGACATTGCGATATACCGAGAATTTTGTCATTGCATTGCCAATATTTATGACAGACGCATTTTTCATCGAGTTTATCGCCTTTCGTGTTAATTCTTTATTTCAAGGAAATAAGCACGAGCTTTTTCTTTTCATATTAAGCTGGGAAATTTGATGTGTTCTAGGTCACGAATGTCGCGAATATTGACGCGATAAGCTTTTTCGTACGACAAAGGGGTAGGGTGTTTTGAATTTCAATATTGTCGGCTTGAATGCACGCGGAGTTCTGAAAATTGTTGCAAACGTTAGGGTATAGATCGATGTGAGTGATGGACTATTTAACTGGCGTGCATTAAAATTTGCCTTGCGAAAGTGACCCTATGACTTTAAACAGTGATCTCTTCAACGGTTGAATAACGTCGATAGCTTTGACGTCAGTAAAGGTAATAGCAAACGTAGAATCACTGTAAATGTATTAACTGAACTAATTGGGAAAGTTTAGCATCAAATTAAATGTGAAAAGTAAGGAACTCAAAAAGAAATAGGTACATTAACACAGACATATTGTCTGCCACATACTGTCTGTCTGGTACATTAAAATTATATAATAAACATGATTGGATACACAGAATAATGATCGGACATATGCCACTCGAATGGTGTTATGGGACACTTATAAAGAAAACATACAGTATCATTGAGACAACTATTAGGATTCAGCTCTATCTATTCACACATGGAGTAAAGCGTGATATGAAAACATTAAAAATATTTATATAACATTTGCTGACGTCTTAAAAGTATATTTAGCATTTTTTTAAATAACTTCTTCTGAGCTTAAAAGGAGTGGTATCTCCTCAGTTTCCTGTAAAAGAAAAACATGGGTTAAACACTTCACTGATGTTAAAATATATTCTCTCATGTCGTTGTAAAGTGGACATTCGAGAAACGGTGTGTTCAGATTAAATTCTGTTGGGGAAACATTTTCTCCTGTGCAATTCGACTCCTTCAAAGCGGCCAGATTCAATATGTAAAGGGGCTGAACGAAGCAGGGCACATCTGTGAAATTTCATGTGTATTTAAAGATAGGCCTCTTTTTTGAACGTCGATTTATTATTTTTGTATTGTTAAAGTTTGTTCTTTCCCGTATACCTCTTTTAGCATTTTCCCGTGGTGAGGTTCCTCAAGCTTCAAAGGATGTTGAGGCGGACCTTTCTATTTTTAGCGATGATTGCTATGTATGACGATTTACCATTGTGTTGATAAGACCGTACAAGTCATGACGTGACTCTCACATTCATCATGAAAGTAGGTAACGGTTTGACCTAAAGATAAATAAACGAACTGATGTTGTATGACACTAAGGACGTTTATAGCCTACATGAATGTACGTCGATCCGTGGTAAAATACAAAATATCGTAACGGAATTTTTTTGTATTGAACTCTTTTTGAATATTGAATAATGTTTTAAAGCTAACCTTAGAAAACAAAAATAAACAAAAACCGAAAGGGAACCTCTCTGTTTTTAAAAAAGACCATATGTTGAAGTTTCTTAACTCTTTATAGACTTGCTTTGGTTTTGTACAATTACTTTCCGGGGTATTTCTTATAACGTTCTGCTTAAAAAGGTATGCAGACAAAGTTATTACATATTTCGATAAGGTTAAATCATTTAGTATGTTGAGTTCATATACCTACAGAAAAGATCTAATTTTGTATCGTTTCCAAACTGAAAAAAAAATGCATTTTGCATCTTGACAACTTAACAACAATAGATTGTCATTGGTGGTATGACAATGAGCGGTGTCAAAAGAAGATAAGTTGTCGGTTGTCTGTTGTGAAGGATTTGCGTATTGCCAATAACTTATTGTTTGAGACTATATACTTAATCATAGTAGTCTGAGAGTGTCTGGTCGTGAAATTGACCTCGTTTGAAGTTCGTGATGCAGAATATGGTAATAAGTTTGACAACTACCTGTGCGCATTTTTACCTGTGATGGATTTGTCGCCACAGTGTAATGCCAGGGTTCTAGAAAGTTCTAATTCCAAAATAGTTAAATGACGCAAAATAGCGAGGTACCTTAATCGACCTAAAAAGGGTCATTTCCCAAATAAGCATATCCTTTTATAGATTCTATTTACGAATGAAGACTCACCGTAACAAGAGGGATTGGTGCATTAGCTAACGCGGTCTCCCGTCTGGGGTTTTATAGCTGATGTTATAGATCGACTCCCATGGCTTAAAACATATTCTGGATTCTCGTCAAGAAATTTCAGTATGAATATAATAAGTTTTAAATTTCGGAAATCAACCTAAAATAACTTAAAACGGAATTTTTCTAAACACTTTTTGAGGGCCGAGGGACGAGTTCAAAAGATAGGAAAGTGCGTTAAAACGCTCTGCGTGACGTACCGTATTTCCTCTAATAAGCGCTGGGTCTCTTATAAGCGGCGGGCCTCTAATAAGTGCCGGGTCTCTTTCATAATCATATTTATTTGTATCAAATGTAGTAATTTAAAAGGATTTTCTCGTCCGATCATGAATTGGTATATGGCTGCTTGATACTTCAGTTTGAATCAAATATCGATTGAAGAAATAAGCGCCGGGTCTCCAATATGCCCCGGGCCTCTAATAAGCGCCGAAGGTCGTAGGGTGTTGAAAAAATAAGCGCCCGGACTCTTATTAGAGGAAATACGGTAGTTACCGGCGCTTATGGGCTTAATTTTAAAAATATAACGTCGTCGATATCCTTTTGTCAAATCAGTATAATGATATACGATAGATGTTTATTTTGATTAACAAAGTGGTCACAATTGTTCTGTATAAAACTCTTTCTACCGTGGAGCACAATGTGTAATCACTATCCGAGCAACACATACATTTCATCACACAAGTTGCATGATAATTTGTTTAATGTCTTTTGATGGGAATGGTATTTTGAAAGTTTCCAGAGGTGAAAAACTCTTGACTATAGTTTGAAGATTATTGAACTATATGCAGTCTTTCAAGTAGAAACAAATATGTGATTATATCTCATACACTGGTTGTTCCTTTGCATTTACAAAATCTTGAAAAAAAATCTTACATATCCGTTCTTTTCAAAAGAGTAAGGAATTCTTTTTCAGATATTAGATGGGAGACAACATACCATTTGTTAATCTTTTTATCACTTTCAGGTTACAGGTGAACATTTAATTAAGGCTTTAAAGGGTGGTACCACTTTGAATTACACATCTGCCAAGTACTTATTTTTTTCGGGTATGACAATAACATTTAAAAATCTGAATCTCCTTCCAATAAAAAATATCAATTTTTTTATCAAGAAATCAAATTGACACTTGAATAACGCCCTCCAATAAGTTTGGCATATGTTACCCCATTAAAGCATAGAGTGTCCTAATCAACAGATGCAGATCCTGGGATTTTTGAGGGGTAGGGAGATAAAGCAATTTTTGTAAATTGGGGGGTAGGGGGCTTGAATCCACCCAGAAGTTATTTATGGAACTGTAGGGGGAAAAGGACAGGAAGTGCTTGTGTGTATGCCCATATGCCAAAACTGATGACATCACATGACATCACGTGACTCCATGAGCATGCACACACTCCCTACATGTCCAAGTTTACCCTAAATTCCTATTCATAATTCCTTTAGAAAAGACAGAGGGAGCATCAGGTTTAACATTTTATTAATCTATATTATTACTGTTTTGTTAAGTATAAATATGACACCATGACATCATTACCACTATATGACAGAGAAATAACAATATAAAAACTACAAAGGGGAGAACTATAGAATAATGCAAAAAATACCTGCTAAATAACACCCACTCAAATTGTTCACCTACAAATTGATTTCTGACATCAAAATTAAATACTTTTCTTAACAATATTTAACATTTTGTTAAATCATATATGATAAATGTTGTATCTCATATCTGATCTTTATTCATCTCCATCCAAAATAAATTTCTTGAAACAGATCAAAATCATTTTCTAATTAACCATAGTTGACATTCTCAAATAGTAATAAGGTTAATGTCATATCTATTATCTAAATTCATGGCTTAGATAAATCACTGTTTAAAAAAACATGAAATCACTAATTGAAAAAGAAATATCATAAAGGATAAATTCTTTGAGGCCAATGCAATGGTAAAATCAAGAAACATTCAAGACAAAGCCAGGCACTTGACAATTGGAGAAATAATGAACTTAGAATTAAACTCTTTATTGACTAATCCTCATTAGAACTTTATTCTTGACTTTCAGTTTGTGTACTTTCTGTCAATTCTTGGTTAAATGTTGTTAGCACCAAACATCATATAAAAATGTTGTCCAAATCCGTTCACTTTTTATTTTTTGATACTGACAAAAAACAAAAAATATTACTTCACAGTTAGACCAAAGGGTGTTATTTTCACTGATATTCATCAAAAGTAAATTTTATATTGTAAAATACTGTATGAATGTTGACAAAAAAATGGATTGTTTGAGTGCAATGATAAGTCTATTGCAGTCAGGCAGTTTGTTAACAAACCAAATCGTTATTTTGGGTAAACATCTAGTGAAGAGTTAACATTTCAGCACCTACAAAAGCTTAAAAGGTTCAACATAGTTGGCACAAGGAGAAAAATTGGCAAAACAAGTTGTAATATCTAATGAAAAATGCAACGTGTTGTGAAAATATAATGTAATAATTGTGCAAAAGAAGAATTTTATCCATGGCCTAGGAACCCTAGGTCACACTGGGCTTATGTTCACATTCACTACACTGTATCAACAGTGAGGCTTCTCATCAAGAAATTTCATATTCAAATAATCTTCCAATGATCAAACTAAGTCAATTGGTTGCACAAACCTCTTACAGGACCCCTTTTAACAGGCTTTGAGAAAATGTCTGCTATTTTTTTATACATTTTTTGTGTGTGCCAATTAGATGACATGGTGCCTTTAAAATCAAAATAAATGTACCTGTAAATGAATATACACTGACTAGGATAGTTTAACACCAAATTACCAAGACACATAAACGATGTCATCTCATCTCAGACTTTTCATTGGTGATTTCATTTATAACAAGGTCCCAGAGTGGTAATTGGAATAGTATTTGAACATGATGCTTAGATTGACTGTGGATGTACCCAAGGCATCAAAGGTCAAAGAGGGTAATGATATTACCCTTTAAGCATCCTGCTACATCAGCATATATTTCTCCCCGCCTAGCTCCATTATATACCCTGATATCCTTCAGCCTGAAACGCTTGTATCGCTAAATATAGCAAAGCAATGAAATGACCCGCATTCACCACCCAGATGAGAATTCAAACAGATGTCAATGTAGGCAATAAATAGCCATGAGTAACCAGCCGCAAGCGATACAAGCGTTTCAGGCCGAAGGATATCAGGGTATATGATGGAGCTGGGCGGAGACAAATATGCTGATGTAGCAGAATACTCTTTGAGTGGACACTGGTTTGCAATGGGAATTGCTGACTGACCTCCATCTTTGATACTGCTCATGTTTATCAGCATTTTTATGACGATATCATAATTTACCATTTCATATTGACAGTTGATCTACCGTAATTTCAAAATGATATTTGATCTTTGCTCAAAATACAACAAATGCTATGATTGGCAGAGGACAGATTAATAGAATACATACAAAAACACCTCTAACAATCAAGACAATCACAGACAATCAATCACATCTAGGAGAATAAACTGATATATCAAGGCACATCTGGGTAACTATATATTCACATGTTTAATAAAACATTGAGTGACAAGCTCCATATACTACCTTGCTGAAATTCAAATATTTTATTGCTTGTGGAGATTATGGTTGCCTTTCAAATCTCATTAAAATCAGATCAAATGATATTCACACCTTGTTGCTCTTTTGATCCATAGGCCCCAAGTCAGGTGACCTTTCAACTTCCATGAATTCAAATGACAGACCCTATTAGGGTGAGATGGGAGAAACAAATACAATATTTTAGAATTTGTTAATTTTTTCAAAATAGCAAGTGTATTTTATCTGAAAAAGTAAGAAAATTAGGGGGTCGCGTAACGATTTAAAGAGTTATCAAGGTGAGATGGGACGACCAAATACAATATTTAGAATTTGTTAATTTTTTCAAAATAGCAAGTTTAGGGTGTATTTTATCTGAAAAAGTAAGAAAATTAGTGGGTCGTGTGAAGATTTAAAGAGTTATCAGCTTATACAATATTGTTGCTGTCGGCAAATTAAGCTATTTTTGACCAATTTTGTGTACAAAAGTGCTTGTTCTGTTAATAAACTCAGAATCCTTCCATTTTTATCACATACCGGGATGCATAGCACTTCTACTTAAAATAATGACATTATTTCAAGAAATTAAAAGAATCTTTAAAAATTATAAAAACAGCAATTTATAACTTTTTTGGGCAACAGAATGGCCTACCATGTACTTATTGATAAAACTAAGACTGCAGAAAAAAAAAGCAGATATTAGTTTATCATAAAAGGCAATCTTAGTTTTTCATTTATTTCAGATATGAATGTAATAAAGACAACAGACATGAAATCATATTTACTGGGAATATAAGTGACATTGACATCATATGGCATGATCATAAGAAATTCTTTGCGATGAATTAAAGCAACTTGCTTCAATTTATGAAAAAGTCTTTAGTCTCATGAATGTAGTGCATTTATTTGAGATTCATTTTAATATGTAAAACATTGTCACAAAATTTTACTGTAAGCAAGTTTGATTTCTGGGTCCCATCTCTACTTGAATACTAAATAATACCACTGACTTCCTTTATCTTTATTCAGTTGAGTGAAAGGTCACTTGTCATTTGTTAGGATATAAATATCACCAAACAACAAAAATGTTGTTAAGTTTTTTAAATTTGTGCCAAAATAATTTTTTGCATGGAAATAATCCCAATATTGCATAAGGATTTTTCTGTCAACAATCAAGGCATAAGTATTAAGGCATACTTTTTTTAAATGAATTTCTGCAAGGTCGGATAGAAATCTGATAAACAAGTATCGGCCACAACATTAGTGGAAATTGGTCACTTAACATCCTTATTGAAGAGTTCTATGGATAGACAACTTCTTTATTGCACGCAAGTTGACTATCCATAGATTTGTTATTCTTCATCAATCAAGCTTCTAAAAAATGATCCTTAAATAAACATCCTTATTCTTGGCCTTAATGATTAAATCTTGGAAGAAACAATTTTTTATAATTGATTAAAGACGTTATTTCTTACTTAAAAAAGGTGTACTACAGGGTTGTCACTCCTGTCTCAGATCATTTCTTAGTAAACCAGAAACATTTATTGTGACAACCCTCCTCAACAACAAAATTCAGGACAATATTCAATATTTAAACATCATTTGGATCATTTTATGAACTATAGAATAGCTCAAAATTGAAACTTGGGGTGTTCCTTAATTAATTTTTATGAGTATATATCAAATTATGAAATAGCTCGGAGAAATTGCTTTTGTATTATTACAAGGTAGATACAACCACTATTGCTTAAATGTTACAAAGAAATAATAAAATAACAATTAACAAAATTCAAACAATTGAAAAGAATAACAGATCAGTTCTTTAATATCAATCAATAATAGTTTTAAACATGAGTCTCACAAAATAACCAACTTCCATATTTGTTCGATATGGCAATCTAATAGGGTGACCTGAACTTTTGACATGTTCTTATCTTGTCACACACATACATAAAATTAAGATAAAAACTGAAACAGTTCTAATTATGCATAAATGATTATGAAGAATAACATTTTCCAGACTGAGATTAAATATCATGCCAGTTATCAAAATATGAATATTCATAACACAAGTCAAAAACAGTTTTCGAGAGAAATATGATATGACAACAGGTGATTAATGATAAAAATCAGTTTAAAGTAATAAGCCAAGAGGAAAGTATTATTATCTATACAGCTTCCCTGCTTGGTTTGATCCATCAGATTAACCAAAATATAAACTCCATATTGCATAACTTTTAACAAATAGTCTAAAACCATAATGAGAAATATGCCAACAATTAAATCACAATGATAATAAAGAGTTAAGGGATATGTAATTCTTAAACTTATGAATTGATATATTTAATCACTGACATACTGATAAGATAGCAATCCTTAATAAAAACAAATATCCCTAATCTACTAAGTGTAGTATCCACTACAAAATAGCACATTTGACCACAAGGGAAAATCACTTCCATAAAACCATCTGTTAACAGTTTAGATTCTCTTAACAATTCAGTATCATAAATACTATTATTAAGCAAATATTAACGTCTTAAGATAAGCGCATAAAGGCTCTAAACTTATCTGAGCACTTGAGGTAAGGAAGGTATTTAATGCAAACTGGTTCACAAATACAAGGGGACTATACTTCAAAGTGTACAAGGAGTAAATCCTTGTATGCTAATCAACTCATCAATTGGCACTGTTGCTACCATTAAAAAATGATAGTGCTAATTTGGACTCTTCATTTGATGGGACGCTTATTATTATAAGAACATGTACGATAAAATTTAAATACAGAAAATAGTGTGAGAAGCTGGGAAGACCTTGGTCCCTTCTTCTGGGTTCACTCAACTTATGCAATATTTGTTCAGAATTTCAATTATGAATATTTAAACCTGGTGATCATGAACTGTATATTAGTATTTAAGCAAACTTCTAGAAAATCGATATTTTGATCAATTGACAATTAAAAACTCAACATTTTGACCAAAGGAAGACGATGAACTCCACTTTTACATCATATTACAGCTGTTCATGATTTAAAGGTTTGACACAAGAAAGGGGATAACCTTAGTAGAAAACAATCTGTTACCATCAGATACATATAAGGCATGAAGGCTTAGTCAAACGCCGCAAACTTCATTAAGTAACATATCACAATTTGTTATATAATTCTCCTTGATTAAGTAAATTATAAAGGGTACAAAAGTTATATTTTTATTTTACCCAATATAGTCTGAAAAAACATGCACACACCACCATAAATGTTCCATGTTCGTAACTTGATATAATATTAAACCATGACCAATATTATGGCTTGATGATCTAATCAATATATAATCATAAGGAATGATTACAGTCATTCAATAATACATACAACCATTATGTCCTGGACTCTAATACCACATCCAGTCTAGATCTTCTTCATCTTGAGGATTGTCAGAGAGGAACGTGGACATGGCTTCCTCGTAGCTGGGTGGCGGTTCGTCAGAATAGGGAGGAGGGGCTGACTCATACATAGGCGCAAAGAGGTCGAGGAGTATATTTCGGGGGGAGTCGCAGATGCGGGGGGAGCTGGAGCCCGACCTTGACCTTGAACCACGCGAGCTGAAGGAGGATGAGTCGGAAGTGAGGTCTTCTTGACTGGACAGTGGAGACTGCTGCCTGATGACCACTTCAGCTGCTGCTGCAAACCGGTGGATGTGTCCTTCCAGCCAACAGTCGGGGGAGAAGTTCTCAACCTGCCCGCTTAGAATTTCGTCGTAGTCTACGTCGGGTAGACTCTTGGGCTGGAAGTCCTTGATGCAGAACCTGTTTGACCACAGGTCGGATTCTGAGGGTGGGTTTGCCAAGTTCTCATCACTCTGAAAGTCTCTTTCATACAGGAAGGGTCGAAATCTGGATATGATTCTGCGAATAAATGTCCACCGTTCCATTTCTTTAGGTCTTACTCTGTAAAAGAATAATATATTTGAGAATGACTAAAAACAATGTTTAACATCTACAGGATCTTAACAGACAATTAAGATAAGTTATGCATTTATTCATATATATATTATATATCATCACTTGATATTATATATCATCACTTGATATTGATCGTTAAAATATTCTATTTTTATTATTCATTTCTTTTCTTATGTACAGAAGATGACATCAAAAAGTGGAGAAAAAATCACTTTGGTATTATATCACAAAGGAGAAATAGTACAGTATTTGAATGATGTGACAAAACAATAGCATTGTGACGTCACCAGCAATCGCCCTAGTTGAAGATCTTCAATTCATGGCCCAATAACATTTATTTCATTTACAATTTTGTCATGTCATGCGTTTTTAAATAGTGCTATTATTAGTGTCACACCATTCCAGCTTCAGCCTTGTGAATTAATGATAGTTCAGGGCAAAACTTGACTCCATTTTAAAACACATGATGGTTGAGGCTACTCTATTTCTAAATAACATAGATAACCAATAACCAGACTAAACTATGGGAGAATACAAGATGAATAAATCATTCCTCAACATACTTCCAATGATGTAAAAGTACCTATGAATACTTCACTAGGTTTAAACATTATATAATTATGTTGAAAATGTTTTCTACTTTGACATACACCTTAATGGTATAAATAGTACTCTAATATTTCAATGTACTCCACTACTGTACTTTAGGTCATATGGCCTTACATTACTGAATAAAGCTTCTGTCTGTTATTCGTATTAAATGAGCCAAATCAAAGTCAACAATACACATTATGATACAGGAAATGTAGAACAGATAACTGATGTCACGATACATTCATAAGCTCTTAAAGCCAAAACATGAGGCAAAAATCACTTTATTTTCTTTTTATATGCCTATCTCAGACCTATTTAGCAAAACCAACTTAGAACATGAGGCTATTTCTCAATGGTATTAGTGTTAGGTATAGTATATTTTACATAAACAACTGAACATTATGAAGCTGAATTGAGGAATGTCATTTGACACAATATTACGCAGTAAAATGTTCTGAACATGGAAGTAAAAAAGCTGACTTTATTCCACTTACTTCACAATTTGTTCCATCACATAGACAATTTACTATCAACTTACTATAGATTAAAAGCCAAAAAAAGACTATCATTATTTATAATGTCAAAAGAACAACAATAGATTTCAAGGTACAAAAGATTGAAATATTTATGAGATATGTTATGTTGTAAGATTAAAAAAATCATTGGAAGTATCTAAAACGGAACATGTTTCTTAACCTTTAAGATATACAAGTATTTCAGTCACATTTGCCAATATGATAAATAATATTCAACATCAGACAAAATATGCATCATAGGGGTTACAAAATAATGAATTCAAAGGAAGTACAAACCAGAAGATTCCTCTCAACTCAAGGAGAAAAACAAGAATCCTCTCAAGAATTACAATTTTCGCACGTGGGGGACTCACTACAGAGTCGACTGTACATCTACAAGTACATCTGTCAACTGAACAGGGTTAGGTACCACTGTGTGAGTTTGTCATCTTATACTGCATCAGCTTGTTATCAGCATGTTTTAATTAGTACTTCCTTAATTAGCATCTGCTATGACATAACATAATCCTTGTAAAGGAACTTCCTCAGCTAATATCAAACACAAGGGGGACACCATCCAAACTATCTTCTTTACCAATCATCTTTATCACTTAAAGGTGTGGTGTTGATTGATCAGTTATTAGTATGTTTTACAGGAAGTGTAGATGTAATATATTGCAACTGATAATACTAGATGATGACAAATGCCCCTAGGCAACTTGACGTGAGCTAATTTAATCGCCAGTTAATTATAATTGTTTGATTGTTACCTTAAAGGGACCATTCGAGCGGCTTTCATCCGCCATCTTGAAATGTTAGTGTTGCGAGAAATCTGCATTGCGAGTAAATGCTGTATTAAGCTAAATCATTGACAAAATTAAGAAATAACAAATAGATTGATAGAAGAGCGGCATATTTACAAATAATTCATAATAAAATTTGTCAGTTACGACAATGTTTTGTCGTAGTAATGCATTCCACATTCGTAGCTCCGATGATTGGCTTCATTTCACGAAGTTTTTCTTTTTTGATCGATACACTTGATTCTTTGTCAAATTGTTAAATCTTGAACAACTGAAAGGTTTACCTCGTGTACATATTTGAAATTAAGTGTGAAAAGAATCATGTAAAAATCATATATATTTGTTAACAGGAAAGTCCTCCTGAATTTCGTTTCCACAAAAAATACCCCGCTCGAATGGTCCCTTTAAACATTTAGTGGACATGCAGAATATTATTCAAACGTACCCGTACTACTAACTATGACTGATATCCTTCTGTTCAAATCTGTGTCTAACAAACGCAATTGTTATAAATAATATTATAAGGATATTATATTAGTAAATTATTAGGTGGCGAGAAGATAATACAAGTTAGTTTCAACGCTTGAAAGAAGTATGAACATTTAAACACAATGCATAATAACTCAAATGCTTATCTGGACCTGGTTGGAGAGAAAATCTAGATTCTTCTTACCTGCCATTGTTCTTTAACCACCTCAAAAGCTTAGAAATAAACAATAATAAACAACAGGTTCCCGGAAGCAAAGACGTCAGAAGGTGTCGCTTTGTTTACATGCGCAGTTAGGAGTTTGACGAAAATATTCTAACGACAATATTTGTAAAGTAGTGAAAGAGGTCAAAATATAGTCAAAACGAACAACCTGACAATTTTTCAATTGTAACTCTTATATATGTTTAGCATGATAATGAAAGTATATGATAAAAAATATGCGAATTTATATACGACTATCATAAAGCAAATTGAGAAAGTAATATCATTACGACATATATCATATGATATGAACAAAGAGGAGAATGGGTTTTGTGTTGCCCATTTCAGATTAGAGTTTGCGATAAAACGTAGGCTACACCTAATCATTGCTTAATAGGCCTTACGTCATACGGAACTAAAACAAGAAATGACTCTAGATTATTTTGGTAATTTGAGAGAGATAAATTGCGTTAAAGGTACACAAAGTATGTTTTTGTGGCAAAATATGTCAAACTTCATAAATGGTTTGATTTGATCGAGAAGTAGTGGTTGTTTCTGATAATAAGCTTCTTAATGCTTGAGTGTACTTGGTGAAAAAAACAGGTCAAAGTCGATATTTGTGATCGAAAACCGGACAATGGCGCGTGCCAATGACTCAAACATCATTTCGGAAACATATTTACAGTAAACACATTGACAAATATAGGTTTGTTTAGCTAAATAGGTCATTTATCTTATATACATGAAAGGATGACTCAGAATTTCGACTTTTTAACATGTACATGGCCGTGTTTTACAATTTAAAACAAGAAAATATTATTATTTTGGCATTTTAGGGATAAAGATCTTAACTTTAGAAAGGCGATTAGAACATAACTCAAGACATATGGTATTGTGGCTCTTATTTAGCCACATAACAAAATACGAACCATACTCTGTTACACTTTAACCGTATTTTGAGCAAATCACCCGGGAGTTGAACTTGAAGCAATATACAGCCTAAAAGACATTTGATACGTAGATGTCAAATAATCTGGCGTCAAATAAGGCTTCAAAAACACTTAACATTTTAGTGTAAGGCTCAGTGTTCAAGATCATGTAATACATATGTGTGGTCGAGCTGAAGAACTGTAGTTTTATATAACCTCCTCCCCCAGTGTCATCGAGTGTATAAAAAGGCGACGTCGGGGTATCTCAAAGCCTATTTGTGCGAAGCAACTGTAGCTAGTATTAGTCATGCTTATGTTCATCAGAGAAACGGTGTTGAACTGGAAACAAACAAGTCTTTGTCTTGTCGTGATGTACGTGCTGAGATGTATACACTAACTGTACGACAATTGTCAATGATTAAACAACGCTCTGTAGATATTGTTATACAAATTTGATGATATTTTTCTAAAAATTGAGAACGTCGAAGAGTACTTTAATCAGTAAGTGTTACGACATGCAATGTTTAGATTCTGTAAATGGTAAAACAAATTGGGCATCCAAACTGAAGAATATTCTTTACACTTTCGGATTCGGCTATATTTGGGAACAACAACACAATTTAGGAAATATTAATAATTCTTATCCGAATTTGTGTTTAGACTAAGAGTAAATTATGAACAAGAATGGTACACTTCACTTGTTAATAGTTCAAATTTCCCGTTTTATTCTTGTTTTAAATTGAAATTTGGTGTTGAATTTTACATATGTAATTTATCGTTATCAAAATTTCGACGAGCCCTTGCTAGATTCAGATGTGCTTCACATCTCCTTCAGATTGAAACCGGTCGTTATACTAATCAGCCAAGACAAAATAGATTATGCACTTATGTAAAGATAACTTTATTGAAAATGAATTTCACTTCTTGCTTGTATGTAAATGTTACCAACAACTAAGACGCTTGTATTTACCGCATTATTTCTATTTAAATCCAACTATTCATAAATCTAACATGCTAATGTCAATTGAAAATTATGATGTTTTCCTAAACTTATCAATATTTATATACAATGCTATGACTTCTAGATATTCATTGTTATGTCAATAATATATTAACAAATGCCTGTTTATCATGCTTATATTAACTTATTTATTATTGATTATCTATGACTATTTACATTTAATGCACATATGTATCGCTCTGTGTATACTGAAATATAGACTTGGCCTATGGCCTCCACTACAAATGAATAAAGATTGATTGAGTACTTTATTACAAACTTTAGTACAAATTAAATAATCTATGTATAAGTCAGATATTACCCTTATCCAATATCATGAACGTTACAAAAGTAATGATAATTCCCAAAGTGTCCGAGTTGTAAAAGGATACATATGCACAGTTTGTTAAAGAAGCTATTGCGAGGCGAAACCCGAGTTAAATTGTTCTGATATTTCCCTATGCAACGAGGAAAATATAGTAGTAAATGACCTTATTTAAGCCTTATATCGTGCATATTAGTACTGCTTCATGACTGTGTATTAAATAAAGGCCTTTAATACAGGTCCACTTTAAGCAAGTCTAGATTGACTGAATACATATATCAGAAGGAGAATAGGAGCCCGAAGAAAAAAATATATAGATGAAGGAACAGCATATCATTAAAATATTTCATAGACTAAATTTTAGTCTACGTGCATATATACACAGTAAATTACAAAAAAAAACATTTATGAGCCACCCTTTGAAGCTTATGAGAGACTATATATACACAGTAAAACTGCACAAATACGTATACATTATAAAACAGATGAAACAAAAAAGGGATGAGAAAATTTAAGAAGAATTTAAAATTTACAGAAACATAATCACCGGTATAAAATGTTTCCTTTATGTTCAAGTAAAAGCTTGCAGACTTTGGCGCTTATAAAATACATATATCAGGGTTGAACAAGATAAAAATTCCTTTCACCATAAAAAAAAGTTAAAAGTATCACATTCCGTTCAGAGGTTTATGCCCTTTAAAAAGCCACTCCGTGATTTTCATAACATATCATTTACCTTTGATACGAACCTAAATGTCATATGTGGTGATATGAAATCAAAACATCTTAACTTTTCATACATATGTATGACAAATACTAGTTTTCCATGAAAATATAAAAACATAAATACACAGAGGTGTAGATATCACGTCCAATATACATGAATACTAATTATAGAACCTAAAGGCACTATCAACTCCTAACTGCCCTCCTGGCTGTTTAGATAACTCCCCAAAATTACGTTTGACTATATGACGCGCCATGCACTGTCCGGTTTTCGATCATAATTGCGACGTTCTACCTTCATATTGTCCCTGTACAAAAAAAAATAGTTTTAAAATGTATCTTTTTGGTAACAGTTAATACTTCGCGATCAAATGACACGATTGATCAAGTTTGGCATATATGACTCCACGGAGGCTTTTCGCACATTTATTATTTTCACGCAGAATATTGCCTCCTTAGGCTTATCAGCATTAACTAATTATATTAGAATTTATATTTAGTACAGTTTTCAATGTTCGTAGTTGTTTTTAGCTTTCCTTAGATATTTCTTTATGTAAAAAAAGTGAAAATTGAAGAACAACCAATACATCAAAAGAAGGCTTTTAGCAATTAACGTATGTCGTTAGGAGTGTAGTATATTTGTCTCCAGCGTCTCTCTGGAAGCGGCAAGTATAAACATGAATTCGTCCAAGTGTCTGTGATGCTATTTATAAGGATATGGGATTATTAAAATAAGACTTTCGTGAGTTCTTTTCATAACGATATATTTTATGAAACGCAATGTCAGTTTTTCCCCACGTAGTCTCATTTTATCACAATTTCTTCTCGGAAGCAAAGCACAGGAATGTTTGTTATTGTCCTATTTTCGGTCAGATAAACATTGAATGATTGAAACGCTGATGCGATAATACGGATTGTACACGTTGTCATTGGAAATTGAAATGCTTTTGAGTTTAACCGAAATCAGTTGAGACACAATTTGAGCAATGATAGTTTATACATTTGTTAGATTTTGGTGAATGGATTGCCGAATGGAATCAACGAATAGAAAAACAAACTTTTTGATATTTTGTAGGATGTTTGTTTTTTTTCAAATTATTTTTCAAAATTAGCATATTTCTTCTTTAACCTAAGTGCATAACATCCAGGATAAAATTTAACTGTACTTTCTAATTATATCAATATGTCATAAGATCATGATTTATTTTTAGTGCAAATGTTTGATACTGAATTATCCAAGTGTTACGTCACACACATTGTCAAAGGGAACCTGTCAAATAAACCTTATTTGATCATTTCCTCATCAGATTAGGTAAATTTGAAGTCTTCTGCAACCAAATTGATCTGATTAGCTTTTCAAAAAATAATTTCATTAGCTGCAACCAAATTTTTATAATAGCCAAGGTATGAAAAAAGATGAATATTTGACAAAAAATAATTTGGTTGCAGTTGCCTGTAGGTACTGCAACCAAACTAAAAAATAACATGATGATTTTTCATTTTGAAACCAAACTCCACGAATCTATATACCATGTTTAATACAGTCAATTATTTCAGCTTTCAGAATATCTTCATCTGAACCATTTACAAGGATTAGATTCAATTTTATAGACGTTTTAGATCTCCGGTCATTCGGACCCCTCATTGACTCTTAGGCCAAAAAAAGATCATAGAACTAACTTTATATAGGGCCGAGGTTTTGACATTGTTTCACTAAAAATATTCTGAAAACTGTTTGGTAAGTATTTATCTGATAAAGAACCCTGTAACCTCCCGGATTAACATTCATGTGAAACACTGGGTACTGACAGGACGATATAGACTGCTTAGCCAGGACCCCGCCGCAAGTCATTTTGGGCCTCGCCATGCATATGTCAGCAAATGTTAATTGTAACTAAGGAATTAAAGCTTTTAAAACTTCTTCCCAAGTCAAGTTATTCATCTACAATGCAAACCCCCCGCAATTTCACCAAACACTTATATTAGAAATTAACTTTTATTATTGATTTCAAGTTATTTATGCAGAAGTTTTTTGTACACTGACCTAAATCAATGGTTGTTTATATCAACTCATGCAAGGTTTTGACAGCTTTGGGTAACTACAGGCAATATTCCCTTATGTTTGTGCATGACTAGGTTTGCTTAATTCATTACGATTATTCCTATTATCCCTAAGCACACAGCTAATTGTGTAATTAAAATGATATTATATTATTTTGCATTAGTGGTGTTACGATTCATATGCTTCAATCTATGGGCTGCCGATACAGTGTGTAAAAAACATTGTAATCGCTAAAGTTTATGTGTCTAAGGAAAATGTTGTTATCATGTGTGTTAGTTGTATGTTTCTTATATGTCCCAATAAAGACAATTCACACCTGCTCAAACCAAGGTCATGTTGATCTATTACTAAACTCTTAAAATCTTTTTCCAAGTGTACTACTGTTAAATAACAGTTTCTCTTTTGATATGAAACAATTTATGATATTTTTGAGCTTCCAACGCTTATTATAAGTCATCATTTACATTGAAACAATTATTTTGCCTATTGCGTTCATGATTCTGTTAAAGGTTGACTAAAATGCCCTATTGCCAGTTTTGAATTTGTTATAATTTGAATTTTAAAATTGACTTTACTTAAAATTTCTGAAATCTTCCGATAAATAATTTGAATACAGCGTTTTAAAAAACCAATTAATTAGCACCAGTGAACAGAACTCAAAGAGCTTGAGGCCACTGAAGCCTCTTCCCCCGCATGGCTTTAAATTGCACCAATCCTTATTACTGGCTAATTATCCCCCGCCCAAATGGTCTCCGTCCGTCCGTTCGTTCGTCCGTCCGTCCGTTTGTCCGTCCGTCCCGATAATGTTTCCGGAGCACAACTCCAAAACGGTGAGACCTAGCTCGACGAAACTTGGTATGTGCAACGGGCATCATGGGGAGATGTACCTTTTGGGGTTTTCAACTTCTTTGCATTTTTATTTTTACCCGTTTCCATGAAAACGTAACATAGGATTTCTTAAAGGTTGTTTGTAGAAAAACAACATGATCACTGTTCAATATTCCACAACTAGTATCCTTAACTACCCTTTCCCTTTGGCGGGGGATATATCTGACTCTGTCTGCTTGTTTTAACCTTGCTGCCAACTAGTTAGATGGACAAACAGGTGCCCAACGTTTAATCCCATCCCATTTAAATTCCATTCTTAATTCACTGGTCTCTAACTGCATCTATTTGATTTTCATGCCTCGGACCCGTAGGTGACTAGTGGCTTATGTCAAGCATCTCATGTTCATGCTGGTGACAATCATTTGAAAAAGTAGATTGTATGGAATATTTTACCAAATTCCTATGGGATAATACAGGATACTTCTATCACTGGCGCCATGAATGTTATTATATCATTGATTGTTACATTCAAAGACAGACACATTTAATATTGGATAACAAGATATGTTAGATATCTACAAAATAATAATCCGCCTAAGTACTAAGTTGTCACAAAAGTTAGATAAAAGAAAATATGATACATTGTTGCTACAGTAAACATGTATGTATTTTTAACCAAATGTTAACCGCAAAAGAACCATACAATTTATTACTGACGATGATTTGATTATACAAAAGATTGAATATATTTGAAACATTTTGAAACAAAGGGATTGTAGAGATTGCACTTACTATTGCTTTAGTCTGAAGTTCTAGCGACAATGGGTGGTGTTGAGCACTAGCAGTCATGTCGTCATCAAACAGTTTGCCTTCTCACATACAAGTTGTCAATGGAACCCAAAATATTGATCAAACTATCAGTTTGTCCTTCCTAGAATCTGAAAATAGTTTTAGAATCTTCAAACATCTTCATAGTGTTACATGTAATCAAATACTGCCTTCTTTAGTCTATTTTGAATTTACATTTTACAATAAGCAGAGGGGTTATCTTTTCAGTGTCTTTGATAAAAACATTTCAACATGATTATTTTATGTTAATATTATATATGAAACACTAAATTTATAATATTGTATGATTTAGTGAAATGTAAGTTATCGGTTGTTACAATTTTGAGGTACTCTTACTTTTGTAAGGAGTTACGTTATCTAAAACATCAACAAACATCATTACTCATTTAATATTCAAAGTGAGCACTATATCCAATATGGTTAAAACAAAATGACAAATACACTCTTAATTTAATCAAAGTTATTGATGAATAGATTTTGGAGTATGTCTAAACCATTCTAATAAAAATAAAAATATTAATGATAAAATAATGATAATATGATATAAATGAAATAATAAAAATGAATTCTGACATTTTTGTTCTTCAGGGCCAAATAAAGCCGGAAGAAACACAAAATAAAAAGTTTGATTTACTAAAGCTATCTTTTTAGAAAAATTACTGCAAATTTGTTTTCAGCAAACTAAGATTCAATTTCTTATTAATGGAAATTTTTAGGAATAAGAATAAGTTTTTGTAAAGATGTGGTTTGTGTGAACCTTGAATTTAGACAAGGAGTTTATGGCACTCTCAACTGAAAAATATAGGGCGCTAACTAAAATAAAAGGTAGTTAATTCTCGAGAATTTTGCTGCCTTACAATTTTTTCTCCACAAAGTATAACTTGCACAATTCTCAGTCATTGGCTTATCAAAGTCTTACTGCATTTGTCATTTTTTCTGTGCCAGCTCTTCAGCCAGTTCATCTGAACTTGATAGTGCTATCAGAAATAGGTTTCCATTAACCTCTGATTCAACCTCCAAGTCAGGGCGCCTTCCCTTCGAGTACCTCTACGGTAGTAGCCCTGCCCTCACTTGCGGGGGCATTGTTGTCAAGATTCTTGACAACAATAGGAATTGATGTCATCAATAATCTCGAACCAAATTGTTATTTTACATACAAATAAATTGGTTCGAGAGTATGTTTTAAACGTTAGGCGTATGAAATTCTATGAATATTACAAAAGTTGGTGTAATTTGCTTCAAATATAATTTTGTATTTGATGAGTATATGGTGGACAATTTGTTATGTTTCAAAAATTCAAAGACAACTTGATAAAATAATAAAAAGTTTCGTTTGCCGTACTCATTTCTTGAGTTGTTGTTTGGAGTTGCATTGTGAATCCTATGAGTTAGGAGCTTCACTTTTAGAGCGTGACATCAATCGTTAGTTGCACGCGCTGTGTTAGAGCTTTTTCACCTTGAAGCCCTCTGATGGCAGCGAGTATATTAGTGACGTTACGGAGCGGATACTCGCTGTCTGGAGCTAGCCTCTGATTACTATGCTTAAAAAATTTTGCACAATGCAGCAAGGCTTATATTAGCCAGTAATGCATTGGAAGTTGGTTGCTTTATTGATGTATTGAGAAATGGGAAGTAGGGAATGATTTGACATTTTCTTTACATTATTTTCAGGTTATACAATTGACAACTTTGCTAGAAGAAGGAAAATGAACTGTTGGTCAAGAATGGACCAATACACAAGCTGAAGATATCAGCAAGAGCAATATTTTGAATTTGATAGAGACTGGTGATGTAGAGATTTGATGGTAGAGACTTGATACTAGAGCTTTTATGGTGGAGACTTATGGTAGAGACTTTATGGTAGAGACTTTATGGTAGAAACTTGATGGTAGAGATTTGATGGTACTGAGTTGATGGTAGACACTTGATGATAGAGACATGACTACCGAGGGTAGAGAACTGTCACTGATAGACTGCGGTATCCAGTCCCTACAAGATGTGCCCTTGAGGGAACAACTGCTAGTGCTCAACTTGCACAGTAACTACATCCAGCGTATTGAGCACCTGACTCGTCTCTCAAGCCTCGTGCACCTTGACCTCTCGTCCAATCAGATCTCTCATATCCAGGGGCTTGATGGACTTATCTCTCTTCGTACTCTAAATCTCTCGTGTAATCTCATCACAGAGGTTACTGGATTGTCTCCTCTTAGGTGAGATATTCAAATATTTGTATGGGAAAATTATGTGAAATTCACTTATTAAAATAATTACACACTTATTTTTTCATTTAAAATTTTTACATTTGATGTATTGCTGTTATAGAGACCCAGTTTAATATCGTAACTGGCAAAGCATAATGGTCAACTCACACTATAAACAATAATCCCACGAAATACTAGAGGCGTCTTTCCTTGTGCACCAAGGTTGGGTTGCGGCACATTTTTGCAATATTACCTTTTCCAAGTTAATTCAATTCATGTAAATAAGTTATCAAGAATGGTTTGGTAGTAATTAATTGAGCAGTTGATGTGTTTTTTGTGTTGTAATACATTGTAGCACAACACCTTAAATCATAACATTATCTAATAGAGTTGATCATGTCCTTTTTGTAAGGATGTTCTTACATATATAATTGTTTGATTAATCTTTTGTTTTCCAGATCGCTGGTAAAGATTAATCTGAGTTACAACCAAATTGAGAGAATTGAGGGTTTCAGCAGTCTGACCGGACCGCAGTATAAAGTGTCGCATATTGAGCTGCATGGCAACAAGCTCAGATCATTGACCCATGTGACCCAGGCTCTGATTGGCTGCTTTAACCTGCGACATCTCGTCTTGTCCCAAGATGGTTCAGGCAACCCGATCTGTCACCAGCCTGGTTAGTAGTCTCTTGTACTCCTCCACAGTGCCTCAGTAATCTACACACATCAATTCCCATCGTGAATGTAATGTGACCCAGAGATAATTTGTTTGTTCTGTATGTCTAGACCGTCACTATCGGGTTGAATTAATCTGAATAAAATTCAATTTCTAGGATTGTAAAGTCAAATCCTTCCCTTGAGTTGCTAATATCCACAGACTGTAACATTAGCTTTGGTTAAATCCGGCTGAAATATCATACAGGATTGTCAATGGAGAATATAAAACTAACCCATAAGTCTTTATTTGATCAATTAGGTTTATTTATAAGCATTGGCGATATTTCATACTGAAAAGGTGAAGGGAAATGATTACATCAGAACAAGTACTCATGTTTTGACACGTGAATTTAATTTGCTTAAGGATTTTCTTCAAAGTCACTTATTTTTGTTGAGCAACTCAATAATTAAAAGACATCACATCTGTTGAATATAGAAACTATAAATGTTTTTCACTGTATTAATTGTATATGAGTGAGTGTGGAATGGAATGATTGTGTGGTAAATTTGAGACCATTTGCTGAAATTGAGTGTTAACTTTTTCAGCAAATCATAATTTGCCAATTCCAATCAGTGGCTCATTCAAGCCTTGCTGCACTATACCAGAATTTCTGGTTTGTGTGCAGAGCCCTGATTGGTGAGTAGTAGAAACCTCGGTGAAATTATGTCAGGACTATTAAGTTCAGGTGCAGTAGGCTGTAGAAATGGAAAAAAAGAAAAGTTTACAAAATGCATTAGAGAGAAAGTCTGCCAATGTTGAGTCTATGTGCTGATGTTGAGTCTGTGTGCTGATGGTGAGTCTGTGATGATGTTGAGTCTGTGTGCTGATGGTGAGTCTGTGTGCTGATGGTGATTCTGTGTGGTGATGGTGATTCTGTGTGGTGATGGTGAGTCTGTGATGATTTTGAGTCTGTAGTGATGTTGAGTCTGTGTGCTGATGTTGAATCTGTGGTGATGTTGAGTTAGTGCTGATATTTACCCTGTGTGCTGATGTTGGGTCTGTGCTGATGTTGAGTCTGTAGTGATGTTGAGTATATTTGCTGAAGGTGAGTCTGTAGTGATGTTGAGTCTGTGTGCTGATATTGAGTCTATGTGCTGATGGTGAGTCTGTAGTGATGTTCAGTCTGTGTGCTGTTGTCGAGTCTGTGGTGATGTTGAGTTAGTGCTGATATTTACCCTGTGTGCTGATGTTGGGTCTGTGCTGATGTTGAGTCTGTAGTGATGTTGAGTCTGTGGTGATGTTGAGTCTGTGTGCTGATATTGAGTCTATGTGCTGATGGTGAGTCTGTAGTGATGTTCAGTCTGTGTGCTGTTGTCGAGTTTTTGTGCAGATGTTTTGTCTTTTCTGGTGTTGAGTCTGTGTGCAGATGTTGAGTCTGTGATGAGGTTGACGCTGTTTGCTGTTGTTGAGTCTGTATGCAGATGTTGACTCTGTATGCAGATGTTGAGTCTTTGCTGTTGTTGAGTCTGTGTGCTGATGTTGAGTCTGTGTGCTGATGTTGAGTTGGTACTTGTTGGGTCTGTTGGCTGATGTTGACTCTGTATGCAGATGTTTAGTCTTTGCTGTTGTTGAGTCTGTGTGCTGATGTTGAGTCTGTGTGCTGATGTTGAGTCTGTGATGAGGTTGAGGCTGTTTGCTGTTGTTGACTCTGTGTGCAGATGTTGAGTCTTTGCTGTTGTTGAGTCTGTGTGCTGATGTTGAGTCTGTGATGAGGTTGAGGCTGTTTGCTGATGGTGAGTCTGTAGTGATGGTGAGTCTGTAGTGATGGTGAGTCTTTGATGTTGAGTCTGTTTGCTGATGGTGAGTCTGATTGCTGATGGTGAGTCTGTAGTGATGGTGAGTATGTGTGCTGATGTTGAGTTGGTGCTGATGTATAGTCTGTTTGTAGGCTACCCAGGGGAGATGCTGTCCAGTCTACCACATCTCAAATGTCTTGATGGCAAGGACAGGAGTGGAAGGCCTGTAGACCTTACCCATATCCTCACTGACATTCCTGGTGAGCAACCCATCTTCTTCCGTTCTTACAACTGCTCAAGAAAATAACTTATTTATCTTAAATTTTAAGATCTATATGTTTTTAAGACACCCTTTTGATAATTTATCTATCAATCTTTCCTTTTTAATTCACATTCAACCATCCATCGAACCATTTGTCTATTGATCAATCTATCAAGCTACTCCATCTTTCTGGTTATCTATCCATCCATTCATCAGTGATGAATGTAAACGACCAAAATTTTACTCATTGAAATTTCTTGGCATTCTTGTCATTTTGAACTATGTCAAGCAATCAATTTCCTTTAAAAGGTAAATTTTCTATTACAAGAGTTCTTTCAATTGACTAATGTATTTTATTTTCATAACAGGAGAACAGATTTAGCCTCATACTCTCTTTCAAAGCACTCTTTGACAAACTTGTCACCAATAAGATCTGTTAATTTTATTAGATTAGACATTTCAACAAAATGTAGTCAAATACATCTATCATACAAGCTAAAGAGTGAGATGGTGTTAGGAGTCAATTAATTATGTTTAATGTTGAAACATTATTTATATGCCTGTATTCCGCCATACACAATATTTGTCTTCAATTAATTCAAGGATACATACGAAAGGATCTGTAAAAATTCAAGTGTCTAGGAATATGTTTTTAACAGTTGAATTTGATTATCAAATTGCATGTTAGTCAAGCAGCTGTTTAACTAATGCAATCTACATAGGTCATTACATTTTTTTTACCTTTTTACTTTTTACTAGTTTTGAAGAGGTTCATATATCTTAGCATATTTACCAATATCACTTTGACCACATTTTCCTTTGCTTTGGTGATTGACAGTTATGGTTCAGAAATTAACTTTTAGCGTAATAATTTTCTTTTTATTGCAGGCCTGGAGGACTATATGGATTTCCTTGAGTCAAGAAGCAGTTCAGTTAGTAAATTTCTTTTCAAGGTTACATTTACTAGGGTAGACTATCTATAACTATGTTGCTATTCTGTCCAGAAGGTTTGCACATTGGTAACCTCAATTGAGTTAAAACTTGAATGATCTCTGTTGTCCTTGTGTTTGGTTCAGGATCATCAGCTATCTGACATGATCACGCCCAAGATCGACCAGGCGCTGGCTGCATTCCGACACCGCCATGTCCAATCAGGGGAGACAAGTATGGTGTCATCCTCCGACATAGAGTCCAGTCCCGCCCTCACAAGGAGCTCTCCCAACATTCAGGTATCTCACACTTAATTTTATTTCACCTGCTTTTCAACCTAAAATGATAATATGTGTGGACATTTATATCTTGTTATTTCTAGGTACGGACACTGCTCGAAGCGCTACCTACATCATCACCCTTTGAAAATTGTAATTCAGAAGAAGCTATTAGGTGCTCCACTTCAATTGACCTTGATTGTTTGACATATGATTTCAGGTCAACTGAAATATGAGTTCCATGCAGGGATTAAACTTGCGATAAAAATCTCTGTTTTTATTTCAAACATAAAGGCCAAATGACTTTCATAATGTGTGTGGATATTTTTATTGTGCTTTATCCAGGTACAAATACCTGCTCAAAGCACTATCTACATCTTTACCCTGAAAGAATTGTACTTTATATGCGACTACTGAACATTTTGACCATGTCTGTATGTGCATTTGATTTTCAGGTAAACTAAAAAAAGGATTTTCATGAATGGATTGGACCTGTTATAAACCTCTGTTTGATTTTCAAACATTAGGCTAAATGATTTTCGTAGTTTGAAAACCAAGATTAGCGAAGCATTTTACATGTGCTTCAGTTTAGTTGCTGAACTACTAATGAGAAGTATTCTGCATTTAGATTGTGACAAATGTTTTATCTTTGGATCCTGTACTAACAACTTATCCACTTGTCCTATGGACGTCAGGTCTGCAATCTTTTTTTGGTTGGGAAATGATAAAATAAAGTGCTGAATTTTCACTAATTTTACAATATAATGAAAATTAACTAAATGTATTTATAAAATATTCACACATTTACAAATGATTAATGATAAAACTTATCAACAATGCTTTGTAATGCTGCTGCAAGGCCGTTTTCACACGTAGCAATGGCTTTACTTTTCATTGTTGACGAGTATGCGTTCCTCTATATAAAGTTGTCAATTCTAAATCAACAAAAAAGTTACCCCTTAGTAACAAGATTCATTTGATTGTTTTATAATCATGTACTATGAAAATAATATGTAGAAAGTGGAATGTCCCCATGAAATTTGTTTTCCACAAAAAATATGTTGATAGTCTGTCTGTTTAACCATCAGGCTTTAATGAGTTGTTAGTATGGACAGTGCTGGTTGTAGCTGCCTAACTCCTGAGTATTTGTATCATTGCAGATTATACGATCCATATATCAAAGTTTTTCATTTTTGAAAATCACATCTTTCTTACGAAAGTCATGTTCGATAGACAACAAATTTTGTAAGATAAAGATTCATTTTAACTTCACACTCTGCCTGGCTTTGGTATTTGAGATTTTCCACGTGTATATGCCTATAACGCCTGTTAACTCTTTTACTTAGCAACTGTCTAAGTTAATTTATCAAAATTACTGTAGCAGGCCATTTCTTCCCCAGTCTAAACTTTCCCTGTGGAGAAAATAGCCTTGGTCAAACTTTCCCCGGGAAAGGTATGGTCTCCCCCCTGGCCTCAATCTTCCCTGGGGAAAGTCTGGCCTAGGCTAAAGTTTCCACACTCTATATTCTATATACAATTACTTTCTATTGTCCAAATTCATTACAATTTGGACCCCACTAAGCTTACACTTACAATTTTTTTTATCTATAACGGGGAGATATATTTATACTAGTAACTTCTTTGCTTTTCTGGTCTAGCTAGGCTACTTGCTCATTTTTCTTGTGCTATTTAGAGGTTGCACAAGGTGCACTCTGGTTTGTAACTAAAGGGACACACCTGTCTTGTTATTGAAAACACTGAGGTACAAACCATTGCTGGGAAGTATCATTTTTATGTTCATCGGTTCAGTATTGAGAAAGTTTAGACTTTGACTGGGTTGCTGTCTGGTTGGTGTACGCCAAGTAGACAAAAGCAATTTGGGAACTTATTTAAAGTGACAGTGAGACCAATTTGAGCTGATAGGTGATAAACACTTGTATTGATGTAAGTGGACAATGTGAATTGGTTTCCGTTTATGTATGATAATTTCATTCTTTTCCATTTTGGAATGAACATATGAGATTCTTTTAATTTTTCATGTACAAGATCTTATGGATATTCAACTTCTTTATTGACAGAATAGCGTTGTTTCAGAATAGATCCTTATACCATTTTCATCATGCTTGAAAACAGGATCTCTACCAAAATATTGCTAATCATTTAATAAAGAAGTTGAATATCTATAAAATATTGTACTTCATTTCCAATCCAATTTCTAGAATGCAATTAAAAAAAGCATTATATTTTCATCATAATGGTGTTTGGGCACAGATCAAAGCCAAATAAAAAGTCATAAAAAACATGAAATTCCAGTTGTTGCACCAACAAAACACTGGGGGCACCGTCAAGAATTAAGATCATTTATCCCATATATTGCTACAATTATTGATGCTTTTGATCATCCGAGTACAGGTCATTTACAAAGTTACATTCACTGGGCACAACCTGCTGGGAAATGCTACCAGCATTAATGCAGAAATCTGATTAGTGATCTCACTTTTTGTATGCATTGCTGCTTTTATCATTTCTTTATATCTGATTACTGTAATTAAGGTAATAAGTGCCCTGGGCTCACAGTTTATAACTTCAAAGAGGCAATAAGGCTACTCTAATGATGTACCCCTGTCGAGTGGATGCTAATTATTGGCAATGTCAGACATTAATAAAAAGCATGATCATATTTTCCATAATTTTATTTAAAAAAGTAATCAAAGTTTTTCCTAAATTTAAGATTAGTTTAGACATTGACAATATAAGACAAATGAACAACATTTAAAAAATGATCAGTCAATGGTAACTCTCATGTTTTCAACAGGCATTTAGAAGTGATATACATGATGAAAAAGATTTTCTGGATAACAACTTTTTTATTGGGATATTCACAACATATCAGAATATATGCTTGCTCCTTTATCAGGTGGGATGGTGAAGGAGCATAATCATATACTACAAAACGTTAATTTCACAATTAAAAAGTTGTTATCCAGAAAATCTTGTCTTCCTGATGTATCAGTCATTCTGATGTGGGAAGAGAGAGCTTTTGTTTTGAATTATCATTTCAGCACTTGATCAATAGGGAACAACTTATTTTGAATTCATTATATTGAACTTGGTTCTCCTTCTCAAAGGCCGTCCCCCAGTCATGTCAGGAGCAGAGGTTGCAGCAACTTGAGGACCAGCTCGCCAAACTTCTCCAAACACATCAGGTAAGACTCTGCAAGAAGTTACCGTGAGTTTTTCACATTAGTGTTCAGATTAACTTTATTTGAAATGAAGGTTTGTATGAAGTATAAGAAAAAAGGCTTGTGTGACCAGAACGCCTTTCATAAGGGCTTTTTTTTTATAGATTTTTCTTTATTTTGCCATTAAATTAAATAAATAACACCTTTGGGCTGGTTACTTTTGAAGCATTTCATACACTCCCATATGAGTACCACCAATGGTTTTATAACCTCTGCTGGCAGGTTCCAACCAAATGCATAGGCAGAAAATGTGGCTGCTTTAATCCTGACACAATACTAGCAGTTGTATGATTATATACTTTGGAAGCAGCCCGAAATCACCTCAGGCCATGACCGACAGGTTTGCTGGAGCTCTGACAAACTTATACCAAGTATTATACAAATATTTAGCAAGATATCAGTACTATTTAAAATTTAGTGAAAGTTTTGGTGCATTGAAAGTTTTGATGCAATGCTACTTTGAAATCCAATTAGTAACACCAAATCTTTCTAGTTCCAGCCTATTCTGGCAGGTTTCACCACAATGCATAGCCACAAGATGTTACTCCTTCTCCTGCAGTATTATGATCTGTTATAATTATGTACTCTAGAAGTCAACCCAGATTGCCACACGTCGGCCTATAACATTCTCCACCTGACAGGTGTTTGCCAGATATCTAACAGGCCTTTGCACTAAGTTCTATGGTTTGAATCCACAGGTGCTTCTTTGTATACCAAATGCTTTCTCTCACTAAGAAAGGTTGAGAGATGAAGGATGCACTTCCCTCTTGTCAGGTGCAACACCTCACCTAGAGACTTGGATGTAGCACAACAAACACCTGCAGCAATGATCGAAAAATACACAACACTTTTTTTGAGCATTCTTTTATCACTCAAAAATGAACGACCATCAAAGGTGATGAACAAAGGGGAGTCATTTTATCCTATTCATTGCAAATTGGACCCTTTGCAATGGTAGAAGTACTCTACTTCTGAGAATTTAAGGGTACACCAGGTATAAAGGGTGAACCCCCTCTTGGAACAACACTTTATATCTATGTGATTTATCAGACATTACAATATAAGTACATTGTTATTATTGCATGTTTGAACTATAAAAATGAAAAAATTTAAAAGGAAATGGGGAAAAAAACAAATACAAAACTATATATAATAATCTTAAGCAAAACAGCTTCATGGATCAGAAAATGTATATTCTGTACGCTAATGCAAAAAATATAAAGGAAATGGGACAATTTATAAAAACTAATAATCTAAAAAATAAAAAAAATATGACAAAGTAATATCAGTTAATTCTCATAAGGAAATTTATTAATAGTAACCATAGCTCCTCATTGGTCATTTGATTATTTCATAAAACATCTGCATTTTAGTAGTTGCTTACTCTTAGTGTTTGTATATTGCCTAGAGGAGCAAATAGTAACCAAAACAAACCAACGTTTTAAAACCCCACTTACCTTGTCTATTGGAAACACTTGGGAGGAAAACCCAACAAAATAATGCTTAAATGCCTTTTAATTCTCACTTCCTCATTGTAGAAAGCTTTCTAATACATAGTATTAAATGCATCTGTGGAGCTTCGTGTAGCTGAACTGAATGTTTTGTAAGACACTGAAAAGCAGAGAATAGTTCACTTATGCTATATATAAATATTTGCACTGAAAAGCAAAGTGGCAACTTTTTCTCAAATAGAAAAACAATGCTTTTATAAAGTGAGTGAATAGAGATAATGTGAGTTTAACACTAATGCCATACATCCCATGGACATCTGATTAAACAAGATATCGTTTAATATTTTTTTTATCACTGATTCAGAGTAAGCTGCAAGAAAATTACTGATGCTCCATTGTAAGTAGAATAGGACCTTTGTTGGAGACTCACTAACGCTGCGACAACAGGCTTTGTGATAAATAATAAGAATAACAACAACAACAATAATAATATACTTTTTATTTATTTATTTATTTATTTATTTATTTATTTATTTATTTATTTATTTATTTATTTATTTATTTATTTATTTATTTATTTATTTATTTATTTATTTATTTATTTATTGAAATATCAAAAAATGACTTTAACTTATTCAACAGCTACCTATTGTTTACATAATGTGTTATAACAGTGTTGATTTTTAAAACAGTGATGTCTTTGATAATCAAGTAATGAGGGAAAAGGTTGTTTCAAGAACAAACATGCACTTTCATATGATAAGAATGAATTCATAACACTTATACCAAACACCAACCTTATGCTCATAGCTCTTCACATCATTGCCCTGGCATGTTGAAAGTTTCCACATCTCCTTAGGGACCATGCAACCAAAGCTATTCACAAAATGTCATTCTTCATTTACCAGGTACCTAATTATTCTCTTGGGTAATGAGAGACCTTTTGAACTTTGGGGGAGACAACATTTAAGCTTTAGATTGATACTTCCATAGTTCGATACTAATACTGTATAGAAGCAGCTGTTCTGTAAATTTTCAGTACAGAACATAGATTACAACCAACTGATATCACCACAGAACACTATTTTCCCTTAAAATTAAGTCTGAAAAATGAAGAAACTGAAAAAAACTGAAAAAACTTCACTTTGATTATGGCAAACCAAACTGAAAGACAAGTTATGCTGTTCAACCAGAACGCCAGATAAGCTGCATATCATTGGATAATATGCTGACATAATCAGAAAATATGTGTTAATCTTAAATCAAAGCGTAGTAAATAATCAAGATAATATTAAGAATATTCTAAAGTTTGAGTATGGAAATCATGCTTGTTTAAGATTAGCGTCTACCAACTTCACTTACTGTAGTACTCTAACTTGAGTTAAAATGATAATCTAACAAAGGATGTGTTAATTGCGATGTTATATTACAGATCCATCATAACATCACATCAAAGATGTAAACTTTTCAACATGTTAGGAGATTATGATAATGTAACAAACGATGTGTTAACTGAGATGTTATGTAACAGATCCATGTAATATACAAGATGCAAAACTTTTCAACATGTTAGGAGATTATAATGAAACGCATAAAATATTTATAAATGTACAACGTTACATAGTGACACTGACTTTTTTCTTCACAAATCAAACAAGATGCACAATGTTCAAGATTTGATACCCACTCCTGTAAAACCTTGTGGGTATAAAAAATATGAATTCCAATGTCCCATAGATGACCCATTGGATGTCAAAGTAGTTGGTATCATGCCAACTTTTTATAAAAATCTTATCTGGAGCTCTGTCAACTACTGTAATTGTGAACCATTTCATCCCTATTTTGAATAATGTCTCTCTGTGAAGGTGATGCACATGTCTCTCCACAAGATCTATCATGTAAGAAAGTTACAACAGCTTCTTTGCATTACTATATCTGTATGTTTTGATTTGTTTATGCCAGAACCAATTCCTGCTCTCCTTCTTAGATTTGAAGGTATTTTTAGGACTACTTATAAGATATTTATGTCAAGCTTATATCAAGCTCTTTGTAATTGATTGCTTTAAATTTAGCAGAAAAATATAATAAATGAGATGATGATTTAATTCTTAATGTGTATTCATTTTAAGATAATAGTATACATTTTTATCCTATATTTCTTGATAGAGGGTGATATAGCAATTGCCTCATTGAAATTTTGATGTCAAAGGTTTGAAATCCTTGACTGTTCAAGCAAATGTAATGTATTACTATAATTTGCGTTTAAACTGACATGTTATCTTTTGCAAGTTGAGAGTTTTGAGAGGTTGACAATAACACAAACACATCTTTTATCTCAAATTCTTGTGAGATTTGCAATTTGATATCTGTTATTGACACTTATTTAGATTGTTGTTGAAAGTTAAGTGAAACTAGCCCTTTTATTATGAAAGTTTAACAAAATACCAACTAAGATGATATTACAAAAAGATACTCTGAAGTATGGTTGGTATAAGGTGGTTTGATTACTTTATATCAGCTGTCATTTTCAAGTTCTGAAACCACCTAATCTTTACTAGATTGAGACTTAGCAAGAAAATCGTTGACATGATTCAAACACAAGAACTCTTATTCCAAGCTGAACACTGTGCCATTTGTCCCCTTGTTCTTGTATTTTAACTGTGTATGTCAAAGTCCACAGTTAGTGTTAGTAAGTGTTAATGAGCCTTGTTCACACGTATCGCATGATGGATTAGCAAGATGTCTGATCAGAAAGCTGTAATTCTCTGGTGTGTGATTGAACTGCAGAGTGTGTTGTGTCAGTCAGTTTGAAGCTCATTCAAGATACATCATGCATATATATGTCTTTCTGTCTGTCCTTCTATTCTTCAGTCTGTCATTTATTCGGTCTATCTGTTTTTGTATCTCTCTGTCATGTTTTCTGCACAGGACATAAAAACTGCTGGGTTTAACCTGTTGCCTCCTGGATTATTTTCAGGTTTTACTGTAGCGCACATGGTTGGTGCACAAAGTTGAGAAACATCAACATTGATCATATACTGTATACATATAAAACCGCTTTCCAGCAGGCATATAAATCTCTGATAGACAACATGTTTTACACATGGTTTGTCTATGTATGTCAAATGGTTGAATGGCACTGACACATGTCAATGTGTAAAAGAGTAATGCTGTCCTTGGTACTGACACATGTCAATGTGTAAAAGAGTAATGCTGTCCTTGGTACTGACACATGTCAATGTGTAAAAGAGTAATGCTGTCCTTGGTACTGACACATGTCAATGTGTAAAAGAGTAATGCTGTCCTTGGTACTGACACATGTCAATGTGTAAAAGAGTAATGCTGCCCTTGGTACTGACACATGTCAATGTGTAAAAGAGTAATGCTGCCCTTGGTACTGACACATGTCAATGTGTAAAAGAGTAATGCTGCCCTTGGTACTGACACATGTCAATGTGTAAAAGAGTAATGCTGTCCTTGGTACTGACACATGTCAATGTGTAAAAGAGTAATGCTGTCCTTGGTACTGACACATGTCAATGTGTAAAAGAGTAATGCTGTCCTTGGTACTGACACATGTCAATGTGTAAAAGAGTAATGCTGCCCTTGGTACTGACACATGTCAATGTGTAAAAGACTAATGCTGCCCTTGGTACTGACACATGTCAATGTGTAAAAGAGTAATGCTGTCCTTGGCTACTGGTTAAATGAAAGAGGGGTTAGTTTGATGAGTAGACTGGTTTGATGAAATACTTCTTAGCTTGAGTAATGTTGGACACAACTGCTCAACTGTAGTAAATATTTGAGACTAATCTCCTACATATCTTAGATTGTCCAGTTTTTCACCGCTGACAGAACCTACCACTCTTGGTAGTAGGTTGTCATCTCTTACCATTATTGCTGGATTTCTTGCACCTGGGTGTTAATTTCAAGGTGTACAGTCTTTCTTCATTTCAAATGCTACCAAAACTTACCTCTTTGAGTTATGTAGCTGTCTTAGAGTTACTCATTAGACAGTGGCCAATTAAAAATTCTTCCTTTTTTAACAAGTTCGAATTCTAGTAAAGAAAGGTATACACCATTTCAGTTAAAGGGGCACAGACTTTGTTGTAATTTGTTATTGATGATTAAACTTACTTATGGAAACTTATTTTCAGCAGACACAAACACCAATATGGGTTGGTAGTGTTTAGTAAGTCATGTAACTAGTATGTTATACATGTAAATTGGACCCAGAATTTTTACTTTTGAAGCTTTTAATGGCTGATTCCAAATTTTCATTGAAAACTGGAAAATATCATGATTTTGGCATTTTAGAGATAAAGATGAAAGTTTGAGGAGATGGTTTGAACTTCACTAAGGACCATGGTCTTTTGGCTATAATTTAAGCATTATGAAAAATCATAAAACATACTCTGTGTCTCTTTAAGCTAAAAGATTTATAACTCAAATGATTAAAAGATGTTCACACGAAGATAGCTGCGTGAAGTTATGTAACTTGATATGTGACACTCAGTTTTATGAGTCCGGATAAGATGCTTTACCCTCTGAATAAATTAATTTTCTAAAACTAGTATCCAAAGGGGATAATTTAAACAAATAAAAAATCCAAAAAATGTTTTAGTGCAGACAGTAACTCCAATCTGCAGTTATTATTACATGGACGATGTTTGATGTCTTTCAGAAAGCAATATCTTATGTTTTCTGAGGGCAACAAAGGTGTTTATGATAACTTTAATTATTTCTTTTAACATCTTTCAAATTTAAAAAAAAGAAATTTTTGTACACAATATTTTTCCTAATGGATGTTCTGTCTCCAGTTAAATTGGTGAAGTGGAGCATGCCCTTCCATTATCTGTTAGACGGTTTGTTGCCCTTTTTATTCCCTGTGTTGATACATAAGCCCTGTGTTTTTACCTTAATGTGTGGCGTCTGCTTCTTGATTAAAGATGCTGGTAAGTTATTAGACTGTGTCAAATTTGTGATGGATTGACCGAATTTGTTTTCTAAGTCTGCAGCTTGTGCACTTGCTTTTCTGATACTTGGCGCACCTCTTGGCTGCAGGGTAGTTTAATAAATTGTTTAATAGGTTTCACTGGGTTCAATAGGTAACTAGATGTTTATCAGTAAACATTCCATCTGAGATAAATTTTCTAATTTCCTTTGCCTCTTCTTTTTTGCCTTTGCCAATTGGTTTGTTGGAGACTTCAAACTATTGGTATCTTTATCATACAATATCTTTATCATTTGGGTATTTATTTTCACATTATACGACTGGATTCCGAATTGCAGCAAATGAGCAATGATGATGCCAAATGGTTTGTTGGAGGTTTCGACTGAATGTTATCTTCATCATTCAATATCTTTGTAATTTTAGTAAATATTTACATATGTGGGTTCCAGTTGATTGGGTTGTTCAGATGAGCAGCCCTTGGGCCGACGGTCAATGCAGACTTCTGCCCTGGTCTAGCCACTCTATTAGTGAAGCCACTCTCCTTCCTATAACTTAATGTAAGCATACTCAAGCTTGATGAGTTAAGTGCTTGTTGGACAAACACCTCCTTGCCCCTCCTCAGTCTCTGATGTAAGGGAGGAAAAATGTCACCCTTTGATCTATTGGCTCCATTGAATCACTGTAACATATTTCTGAAGGAACTCCCCGATGCTAGTGTTTCCCCGAGGTTGGAAAAAGGGCAGGGCAACTGGATTTGAAAAAGGGCACGTCTCTTTTCAAAAGGGCACTTACATACACATTCATTTGAAACAAACACAGCGCTACTTTACACCTATGTCAATTCTAGCAATATGAAATATATTTGATAACTTTCCGAGTGCTTATAAATAAATTCAGAAAACATCACATTTATTTTAACTAATTTTAGATAAGCTATAGATTTCAAACGTGCATTACACTCATTACATAAAGTGAGATCATTCGGCTGTGTCCTGCTATAATCCCCTTATTGTTTCTGTATCTAGCTAAATATGTGGTCAACAGGTGTATCCCAGTGAAACAAAGGATGCGTCATTAGTTTGTTTAATCATTCTTTTAAGTTTATTCACAGTTTCTTTTGTGCTTGTAGCTCCTATTACCATAGCAATGATGAGCTCTTCATACATAAGGATAAGTATCTTATGTAAAATACAACTGTGACATTGTAGATAAGTTCAAATGCATTTGATATTCTGTTAAAGGCCTTTGTGAAGATTTGAGTTTGCAACAAGGCAGGGCGCTCAGGAAAAAGGGCAGGGCGCATGTTGAAAAGGGCAGGGCATTGCGCCCTGCTAAAAATGACTAGGGGAAACGCTAGATGCTGTAGAAGTATCAATTGTTTTTTTAAAATGAAGTTTAAGGGGTAAATCCTATTAATACATACTTGTGTTTGTTACAAGACCATTACTTAGTTGACAAATTGTACTGAAGGTCATAATTTAAAAAATATTTAAGTTGCTTTTTATTTGTCAATTTGACCCCAAAGTAAACAACACTCTGAAGTTAAGGCTGTTCTATAGCAAGACAATACAATGTTGATCAGTCCAATTATTCGTTTGTAAATGTGTGTAATTTGTAATACATATATATATTATCATTATCAATTTGTGAAAGTTGTAAGATTATGTTTAAATTTTTTACATAATTTTGTAGTGCAAACAAATTGGCAGCCCCTTATAAGATGATAGAAGGTTATGCTATGAAATTAAAGACAAAGACAGCTATGACGCAGACACTTTCAGACAATATCTACTATCTTTAATGTGTCATTTTAGTAAGGAGGTTTATAAACGGAAATAACATGTTGTTTTGATTATGCCAGGGTGTGTCTCGGGACAGGACATGACAAAAATTGAATTGCAATCTTTCCATTTCAGACAATATAACTTCAGTAATTAATCTGTTCAAGACTGAAACCTGCCAGCTATTCAGCTGACTGATCTCACATTGTTTGCTCAGTTACGCCTCTATAGCTTGTCCCCATTAACTGTACTCTGAAGTCCCTGCAAATAGCTATCTACCAGTGGGGGTCTATGAAGCAAAGGATGTATTTTAACATCTTGGAGGATAGTTTCCTACCAGTTTTATATTTATACATGATAAATGATGAAAAAGGGGTTAAACAGTTCACAGTTAAATAGTTTGAACTGCCATATTTTGCCTTTGGTGCAGAGTGTCCTTGACAGTGTGATTTCTGTTTTTGCTATACATATCTTATCTTGTTTATAGTATTGAATCTTATTAGTGGTATTAATTTCATGGAAACATATTTCCTGTACACATTGCATTATTTATAGATGAGGCTTTTATTCTTAATTTCTTATGATTTATGATAAAATGATTATTTGTTGAATATGAAAAAATTATTTAGAGATAATTTTTGTAAAATTGTGAAAAACATAAGCAATTAAAGTAAAAGAAATATTATGAAAGATTGAGTATTCATAACATGAACTTTTTTTTTTAAAGTGAGAACAAATTTGGCGTTGGATGTTCATAACCATTACTCCCCGTTTGTTAATCTTTTAAATAATATGAGCTATGTTTATTTTATGTATTTGGTTGATAATCTGTAAATGGTAATAGTTAATGTTATGCAATTGTAATTTATGCAGATTGACGTTTTTGTGGGCTGAAAATATTAGGGGTGGGCGATATAACCGGTATACCGGTATATTGCGATTCAAACTACTCAATATATCGTATCGCGGTACAGTGTCCAAGAACCGGTACAGGCGATACGTTCGGCAATTTTCAGTGAGCATTTTTGGTAACTTCCATAACATAAAAAAATATTGAAACGTTTTGAATTTCCTTGTTATTATATTAATTGTTTTGAGAATGTTTACTACTCATATAACGAAGATATAAATCTTTTTGATTGATGATTAACGATACTAAGAAAATAATGAAGTTTCGTTGATAGTCGTTGTCCCGTAAACAAACAAAATGGCGGCTGAAAGAGCACACGCTACTTTCACGAAAATAACAAACAGTAAGGCAAAATCAGCAATTTGGAAAAAATTCAGCTTTAAAAGGCTTGGAAATGGGGAAATAGTTTGCAATGTGGCATTTTGTAATCGATGTGACGCAGAAGTTATATATTACAGAGGGACAAAAACTTTGCGACCGACATGCGACGACACCAACTTTCGTATTTGTAAACGAGTAATTGACTATTTGTTAATATTTTGAATTGACAAGGATTCAGTTCTATTACCTACTATTGAAACAACTATAAGCTGAGATTTAGAAAACAATAAAAACATTGACACAAATCATGAAATGTAACATATCTGTTGTGTTTTGGTTTGTTAAATATTTTTCATTAAAATCTGTGCCATGAATATGATAACAGAATAACTATTCATTGATTCAAGTGACCATTTGTAATTTTTGGTAGTAATTACTAATTAACAGTCCCAAAACCCAATTGCACTTTTGGCAATATATTGCAATACGTATCACAATACGGCATCAAATATTGCAATATATCGCAATACGTTTTTTCTGGCAATACCCAACCCTAGAAAATATCAAGGACCTAATTCATAATCACCAATTCACTATAAAAACGTTACTGGCAATTTTTTTTCTAATATAGAAATGCTTGCAATCCACTGAAATTACAAAGTGATACAAATATCTTTAGAAATGAGAATGCTATGACGCTTTTATGAAAAGGCAATCCTCAACACAATCATTTGTTTTATTAACCCTGATCATTATTTGGAGTGAAGCCACAATACAACTTGAAATTGATAACAATTCTCACACATGCAGAACAGTTTACCTTTGCTTGCACTTTTGAGGGTAAAGAATAACTTTTCCTTTGGCTTTATCTTTCCTCAGTCAGACAGTTCCTTTAAGGTTTCTAGAGAGACAATTTTCATTTAGGACAGCAAATGGAATATAGAATGATTTCTGCAGCTCTTGTTTGAAGTTACTGGTTGAAATCATTTTTTCATCAAACTATGTTTCGTGTGAAAAGTTTGTTTATAAAGAGTACATAACACAAAACTTCTTACACCATTTTCATGAACTCATTGTTAAGCAGATATCAAAGTTGCTTGCGCTGGATTCCAAATGATTAACTTCATTAAAACACTTCACAGGGAACTTCTCTTCTTTCCTCAGTTTCTGGCATGAAATATATTTCCATGGTTTTGACGATTATGAAAAATTTTACAAGCCTATCCTCCGCTGTTGATTGATCATTTATTTTGTGGTATTCATTCTATGAAAGGATCTTACTTTAGATTCATTAGATACTTCTTCTAGCACCATAATATTTTGCTCACTGTCTGTTTATGTGATGTTTATTAATCAGTAAGATATATTAAACAGTTGGTTATTCTGCAAATGTGGTCATTATATTCTTCTCAACTGCAGATCTCACTTCCATAAAATATTATAAGAATAATCAAAAAGGTGCAAGGAATAACTGTTTATGTGTCCTGGGTGGATTTTTGTTATAAATTGTGAGCTTTAGCAAGGATTTTTTCACAATAATATAAAGATAATAAGATAAAGTGTAATTCCGAGCTTCGAGTTATTATTGTTATTATTTTCTTCTCAACTGCCTGTATATGTAAAATCTCACTTTTATAAAATATTTAACATCTCATAATTCTGCATGTGGACGTGATTTTCTTCTCAACTGCCTGTGTATGTGAAATCTCACTTTTATAAAATATTAAACAGTTCGTGATTCTGCATGTGGACGTGATTTTCTTCTCAACTGCCTGTGTATGTGAAATCTCACTTTTATAAAATATTTAACAGTTCATAATTCTGCATGTGGACGTTATTTTCTTCTCAACTGCCTGTGTATGTAAAATCTCACTTAAATAGAATATTAAACAGTTTGGATTCTGCATGTGGACGTTATTTTGTTCTCCACTGCCTGTGTATGTAAAATCTCACTTTCATAAAATATTAAACAGTCTGGATTTTGCATGTGGACGTTATTTTCTTCTCAACTGCCTGTGTATGTAAAATCTCACTTTATGAAATATTCTACATCATGATTCTACATAAATTGACATTAATTTCTCACAACTGCCTATAATGTAATATTTACAAATCATTAGGATTTCAGCGAGATAAAATGTATTGAACAGTTAGTGATTCTGCAGTTAAGGGGCAGAGCACACTGGGATAGTGCCAAGTTTTGATGATAAACAGGCTGTACTGCACAACCTATATTGCATGCATATGAACACTGCCTGGCAGCAATCTTGTCTTATCATCAATCATGTAGGTAATAAAGGGGGAGGGGAAGACGAAGGGGGATATAAGGAAGCGGGCAGTGGAGGAGGAATTTGAGACTGGATGGGAAGGGGAGTTTGGGGGTTGAGGTTTGGGGAGGTATACTGGAGATGAGTGGTGATGTAGGTAATATATTAGGAGATGATGTATGGTGGGGAGGTTGACATTTACAGGTGGTCTCAGAGCTCCACTGGATAGAGTGAAGGCAAAGGGGCGGGGAAGGATGATATAGCAATGAAATGGGTGATGATGTACAGTTGGGAAGGAATTCTACTTGTACACCATTCTGGACTTGATAGGGGGGGGGGGGGGGGGGGATAATGTAGGTATGAAATGGGAGATGATGTATGGTAGGAAGGTTGACATATACAGGTGGTCCCCAGGCTCCACTCACATGCGATACAGAACCTTCCCTTAGAGCATCATGCCCTCTAGTGTATCTGTGTGAGGGATCAAGAACAAGGGAGGTTGACATTTAGTCATTTACAGGTGTTCCTAAAGCTCCATTTGTATACCATTCTAGACACCAAGGTTGTTGGTGGGGACAGGGGTTAGTTGGGGGAGGGGAATGGGGATGATGTCGGTATGATATGGGGGATGATATATGGTATGTAGGTTGACATTTACCGGTGGTCCTCAAGCTCCTTTTAACACAGGATTCAGGATTCTGATAAGCAGAGGGGGGGGGGGGGGGGGGGGGAATGGGGAGTTTTTGCAATTGGGGAAGGGGAGAAGAAATAAAAGGATGTGGGATTATGTAGATATGGAGTTGAAGATGATGTATGGTATGTAGGTTGACATTTACATGTGGTCTTACACAGGATTTAGGAAGGAGGGATGGAGATAGGAAAGGGGAGTTTTGGGGGATGGGGGAAATAAAGGGAAGGGATATTATGTAGGCATGAAGTGGGAGATGATGTATGGTAGGAAGGTTGATATTTACAGGTGGTCCAAAGGCTCACTCACATGCGATACAGAACTCTCCTTTAGAGCATCATGCCCTCTCAGTCTTATTGTATCTATGTGAAGGATCAAGAAGATGTATTAAAGCTTGCTCCCCCAATAATTCACTGCCTCACTATTAAATCAGTTATTAACTCTTTATCTTCTTGTCAAGAATTATCATGACATGGCTATATTAAGCCAAATCTGATAATTGTTTTCGTTAATTAGTGATTTCTGTAAAATTCGACTGGAATTGGTCTTAAACTAATCAATTTAGCCCCTGAAGTATTTATTCATTTGGACCTTTGCTGAGAAACAAGCCTCATTATCCTATGCTATAATTTTTGTTGAATTTGTTTTGTAGCAGTATTACGTAGCATTACTTCTGCATTTATATGAAAAAAAAAATTGATTTTACATATTATGGTACATAATCAAAAAATTTCCTGGAGCAACATGCTTGTTTTCGTGATGACTTTATGTCATGCAAATTGTGCCTTTATCATCAATGTCATATTTGTTCATATTTCTTTTTGTAGATATGAATTTACCCCACGTGGATTTGAAAATGATTTTCCTCAAATAAGAAGGAATATTCTTTGTCATATCAATAGTGCAACTATACAGTATTGCAAAATGTAAGTTCGGTCAGCTTTGAGAAATATATATATATATATATATGTATTTATTTTTATATATAATTTTCTGATGTCTTTTATATTTAATTTCAAATTCAGAACTGGTGTCTTTCTGTTGTCTAAAGAATGGTGAATGGATGTTCATACATGGGATCTTAACCAATTTTGGTGATTTTACCCAATTTTGGGTGACTTCACCTGCATCCCAAGCTAGACATGAAAATAGTGCGATTTTTTAAAATATCGTAGAATAAGTGCTTGAGAACACTGGTACTTTCTGTGAAATTTCAGTAGACTACAGAATATGAAAGCCTTGCATGAAGTGTCCACAGTAGTTTTTGTATTTTTTATTTCTAGTTGTGTAAATATTACATGTAATATGTTTTTTTGTTGTTAATACAATAACAAAAATTATCAGGTTACAAAAAGAAGCTAATACAAATTGATATTTACGTTATCAAATGTGTCATTTGAGATAAACAAGCTAATTATGTAAACAAAAGTCCTTTGTCAACTGTGCATTTGGTTAAAAAAGAGCAGTTCTTAGATGAAATGGAACAGTTCTTAGATGAAATGGTTGATGATATTCAAGCAAGTGGACATTAATGACGCAGCCGAGTGATTTCAAAGTTAGTTGTAAGAGCCAGAAATTTTAAAGAATTCCTCCTATAAACTAGCCCTTATATAGGTTTCTGAACTTCTAGATGTTTCTAGCAGCAAAGGTCTGTCTGAGACATTCAAGAAACCGACAGAATAAGCTATGTTGCATGAACAGTCAAAACATTGTGTGACATGAAACTGTGTCATACAATGGACTTATGAACATTCAAGTACTTATGCTATGTTTGCAGTGCTTTGTTATTGCATCCAGTCAGTTAGTTGATCAGTTATTGCTGTGGTTGTTCTTTATGTAAATGTTGTTGTGGAAAAAGTTGTAGGGCATTTATACTCTGATTGAATTATTTTAGAAAAAAAAATTCCTGAAAAGTTAATTCAAAGTTTTGATAATTTTTTTCATAGTCCTTTGTTCAGAACTTTTTGGCCGCAAGTCAGTTGCTTATTGCAATTGTTGAAGTCGATTTTGTCATAAGAAGTGGTTTGAATCTGATAGAATTTTGTTAGGTATAGTATTGGAAAATAACTTTAAACTTTTGATATTTTTCAACAATATTGGTTGATGTCGTAGACTAAGTGTCTGAAAATATTGATTTTTCGGGATATTTTCCATTTAAAATTACTTCCAACTGATGTTTGGAGATGTTTGGAGATACCATTTTCCTGAATTAGAGTAAGAAGTTAAAATTATTTGCACTTAGACAGATAAGCAGGTATCTATGGTGTGTGAGGGAGTGATGTATGCCGTGAGAGATGAATGCAGATAGACTGGGGATGCACTCATCGTCAGTTGAAGTCATCTCATTTCTTTAACCCCTTCATAACTGAAAATGAATGTAGGAAGCCTGGAAAGTTACCAGTCCAAAAGTATGATTTTGTAAATTATGGGGCAAAATTGAAGTAAATTATACCTTCAAAAGTTACCAAAAAATAACATACTTTGGGCTGACTGACCTTACTACAATGACAATAATAGTTCTTCATTGTCCAAATTACATGGTAAATTTGGAAATTCTTTGTGTAGTGATGGCACCAGGTAAGAGATGTTCTTTTCTGTTAATGAAGATAGTTAAGCAAGGAAACAAAATCTCCTATCTTCCATCTTTAACGTTTTATAGAATGACTCTTCAGGGAATAGAACCCACGTCTCACGGGTGATTTTTCTCAGAATCAGGACAGATGAACAGAATAAAAGTGAAAATATTTTTCTATATGTTATACTGTCATTGTTTTATTCCCATCAACATCTGATAGGTTCATGATCTGTATTGAGACATTCAGAAAACCTAACAGTCTACCATTCAGGGCCTCCTTTCACAAAGCAACCTTAACTAAGGTTAACCTTAACTCATATTCTTTAACATTGCACTAAGGTTACCTTAAGGACTTGCGTTCACCTTAGGGCTTTGTGAAAGGAGGCCGTGGATACACTTTTGTGGATTTGAAACCAATTATAAAGAGATAAAGAAAAGCTTTGCATGAAATCTAAGTTTGCATTGCTTTGCATTTATACAACTGATTAATAAGATGTAAGGGGTTAACATGGAATTCACAGAACATTAAAATTTCACACATATCAAGGAAACTCAGTTAAACTTTGAGATATGAAATCATGTTTGATGTCATCGCCCCGGCTGATAAGTATTCAGGCAACTAGCAGGAGTAGTAGTGAGAAGAGCTTAAACTCCACACCCTTGAAGTACACAACACACAAGTACCGTAATCAATGTAATTTCACCCAAGATCCAAGTCCATTACAGAATCAAGGATGTTTTCATGTGGTATTGACTATACACACCAACAGGATCCTGCTTGAAAATGGGACTACCATATTTGACATGTTAAGAGCCGTAGACCTAGATTTGCAAAGCTCTCCTTGTGCTGAGACAGTCGAAAGTACCATGCATGCATTAAAATTGGTCTGCAACTATCTTAGCAATAAGTGAGCTTCGAAAATTAAGGCCTTAACAGATTCTTAAATATATATCTCATATACATCTCTATATATTTATACTTATCCGAGTTTCTAGTTTCCGCTTGCCACCATGTGGAATATCAAAACAGTCACATGAATGCAAAGTTACAATCTTAATGTAGCTCCCTGAGTAAAATTAAAACTCAGATTATTTCATTTTATATTTCACATAGGGTAATTTATCTGAAGGGGTGCTAGATTTTATGTGACTTTAAAGTATTTCAGGGTGCTTATATGGAGAGAGCGCTTATTTCATTGAAAACAGTTCTTGTGTATTTACTCACACTCCAATATGTTTGTTATATGCAATAAGTCATACATAATTTTATGGTTGTTTCAATGGAACAGTAGATTAACATTCATTTAAAAAAAAATAATTCACAAAATTTAAGTAATTTAATAATAATAATAATAATAATAATAATAATAATAATAATAATAATAATAATAAATTGCCCGATAAAGGAATTCTTATTACAACAGTGACGCAATTTAAAAAAAATTTAAGCTCAATATAAGTTTTCTTCTTTTTTTCATTTAGATCTGAAAAAATTATCTCATGTAAAAATGCTCACTATTCAACACTCACTCATTACATATTCTCTAATAGTCATGGCAATCAGCTAGCCTAGGTATCATTGCCTGATCACTGATCCCAGTAGATCTGGATCACTGTGTTCAATATAGGCACAATTAAGAAACATGAACTCGCTGTGTGGGTGTTCTTCATCATATCAGCTGGTAGCATCCATAAATCATTGTCATCCTCGATTCTACTCCGCCTAATATTGAAGTGAGCCCTTTGTCTGAGGAAATTTCTCCCTTTGCTTCCACATTTTACAACATTTTGCTTTTGTAGACTAGAGTGTATCAGTGTATCAATATTAGATAAAAAAAACCTCAAGCCTGTCTTTTATAGAAATCAGGAGCTCAGAGATTTTTGAGAGGGCCTGGAATTAGAAAATCATAATATATGGTCCACATTTTTGCAGTCGAGCTCCATGCTTACCATGGTTTAAAAAGTGGATTGTGTCCACTTCTTCTTAGCCAAACGTACATACAGAAGCTAAAGGTGACTCTAAATAATAATGATGATGATGGTGATGATGAATATTATAAAAATGATAATGGTGGTGGTGGTGGTCGTGATGATGACAAAGATGATGATTATGATTTTGAAAAAATATTATTCTAGTTCCATGTTTTGTTTACTTTCCCATTTATATCAGGGTACAATGGTTTGTAGGATATGCATAGTTATGTATATACATTTCAAGTCAAATTTCATCAAATGTAGATAACTAAAGTCAAGCATTTGTTATTGTGGATTTTTGAAAAGGTATGTTCAGAGAACCATTGGAAGCGTTGAATTCTGCTGAATTACATTTGGATAATGTGAACAACTTTATTGCTAGGTATTATTTCAATAGTTCTTGCTGCAAGGGTCTAGAGTTGGGTTTAATTCTCTTAGCATTACAACTGAAAAGCAGTAATTTAGTTCTAAGAACAATTTAATTCAAAGTGTTATTATTTATACCTTTAAAACAAAACAATATATCTTCAATAAAATAAATTGTTCATGATGATGATGTTGATTTTATTACCCTGAAAGAATTAAATTTGTATTGTAACAGAGCTGGCAAACAATAAAAGACGAGCAACTAATTAAAGTTTATAAGTGATACAAAAAACAAGAACATTCGTTTAACTATTTTAGAAATAATAATGTAATAAGTATCTTCTTCAAGAAGGGCGCTAAACAAATACTCTTAGCTATGTACCGTTTGTAATTTTGATAATTCATTTGATATATTTCTTTTCTTTCATAACAAGTTTCACTTTTATGATTTTGAACTCACCTGTCTCATAAGAGTGTATGAAGTTGAGTGATAAAAAATTAGAAGTCAATTCAAATTAGAAGTTGATTAAAGTCAATCCAAACGCAGCCAGGGAGATCAAAGTACATTACAAGAGGTTAAAGTAAAATTTCACCAAAACAACTACAAACTGCAATGTAATGGTATATGAATTTCACTGTTTTAATCCTGAAACATTCCTTCATAATGTTTTTGGTAATTTCTTTCATGTTATTTAGCAAATAAATTTTTGTTTAACAGAGGTTGGCTTCATCGTTATCTCTCTTTCAAGCGATATTTTCAAAAAAACCATTTTTAACTACATTATAATTATGGTATTCTCATAAATTGACTTGACTTACAAGCATAGATTAAAGTTATCAATTGGATGGGCGTAAAAGACTTTGACCTTTGACCAATTGCAGATTAATTGCAATTAATTAATATGCTCTACCTTCTCATTTTGCTATCCCATTACAGGAAATAATGTCCTTACGCCTATTTTATTCTGATTGATTAAGTATGGGATGAAGACACTAAGCAGGTGTTTTATTACCTGGGACTGTCACATTGTCTGCAAATAGGTGAAAATGTCAAACCTTAACCTCTCATTTGACTGTGACCAAATTATATACTTCTGTCAAATTTACAACCCAGAAACAATGTCATTCCTTCACTAAGTCATTCTGTGTCACAATATTGATGTTAACTATCATGTACTCTGACAATTTATTTGTTATTAAATGTTAATTTTGGAATTTCAATAAACTATTGTTGAATGCTTCAATGAGAGAAAGCTTCACATTAATGCAATCATTTATTATTATGCATTAATCTGTTAATATATATATATTTTTTATCTTTAACACCGCCTAAATGAATAGCCACATATCAAACCTAATAGCAATTTTCTTATCAACAAATGGGATTATTTTGGTTCTGCATATGTATGGTAAAATGTTCTCAAGCTTAAGCTGTTTTCATGGTAACTATCGGGTCTAAAAAAATCCATAATTAGAGAAGCCAAATCTAGAAATTCTTACACACTCAATCCATAGAAGGTTCAACAAGCAGGTCAAGTTTTGATAACATTTTCACAAGTGTTTCCATCTAAAAGAAACCAACCATCTGCTTTCAGGCACTGTTTTAAAGGGGCATTAATAAACAAAGTGATCTCATGAAAAATATTTTTTTTACCAATTGAAAGGCAATCTTTTTAAATCGAAAGAAGCAGTGTTCAAACGAATGTAACATTTTTAGTTAAGGCACACAAATACATTTCCCTGCAATGAATGATTAAAGGGCCACAGAGTATGTTGTCAAATGTGCCAAACTTAACACATGGTGTTATTTTATCGAGAAGTGGTGGTTGTTTAATAAAATTAGCATCATACTGCTTTTTAGTTCAGTATAGTGACAAAAAAACAGTTTAAAGAGTCGATTTGACATAGAAAACTGGACAATGGCGCGCGTCAATGACTCAGACGTAATTTTTGAAACTTATTTACAGCAGACACAAATGTATAAATATGGATTGGTAGTATTAATCAGGACTTTTGACTAATATACATGTAAAATGTATGCAGAATTTAGATGTCCTGATATTTATGTGGCTGTTTATCATTTATCATTGAAAACATGAAAATAACACGATTTTGGAATTTGGTAGATAAAGGTGCCAGTTAGGTAAACAATTTGAAGGTAATTGAGGACATATGGTAATTTGGCTCTTATATGAACATAAAAAATCCTAAAACATACTCAGTGTCACTTTGATGAATGTTCATACTCAATGGTTGACAAATACATTCTTCTACGACTACTGATAAGCAGATTGAGTATTGAAGTGTTTGATTGTCTGAGGATAATGCATTTTGCATATATTTCGGGACAATATGAAGAAATAAGATTCATATTTGCCCCTTACACTTACTTCATTTATCTAAGTCTGGTGATTTTTCCCTGTAGCCCTTCACCCCAGCTGACGCCTCCAACAGTGACAGTCCTGCCCAGGTGAAGGGGGGGAAACAGCATGAAACAGGTATTTGTTTCTTTTGAGGTTACCTCACAGGTATCCGTTGTCATTTCTTCCCTGTGAAACATACTACAGTTCTATATATTTACATGTAAACAGCAAAATTGAACTAGTAAAATAACTCATGATTTTGTGAGTTTTGTCATCACAATGCTAATACTCCCGTCACAGTTGTATCGAACAAATTACCCTGTTGGTTATTTTGCTTGATTAAAATGGATGAATGATGAATGAATTCTAAACCTTCTGCCGTGTTATACAAGTTTTATCGAACTTTTTCATTAATATGGTATCAGAGTCGCTCACCACAATGATTATTTACCAAACCATTAACTAGTTTGATAAAAGTCATATTGCAAGGAAGGTTTCATCTTTGTATCAAATGTACCAGCAAACCTATGTTTTACCTTCTATGAATAATTTATTTCTTGATACATTTCATGCACATTGACACAAGTTGATTTTCTCAGGATCAGGTGAGACCGAAGATAGTGATGCAACCATAACAAATTCAAAAGGATCAGGAAAGAGAGCAAGTCGGAAGTTGAAGAAGTCAAAGGTGCCGACATATATGAAGAGCACACGTTGTTCTCGTGCCAAGTCTGAGGAGCGTCAGCCTGGCACAACGTCCTCCAGGTTAGTGAAACATTGGCACATATTTACATCTTACACCCTTACATTTATACACCTTTTCACCATACGTCCTTTTACTTTACATCCCAGCATAACATCCTCTTGGGTGGTGGGACATTGCTGGAAAATATGTTCACTTTATACCTGTACACCTTTACATTTGTACACTCTTACATCCTTACAACTATTTACCGTACGTCTGTACACTCTTACATTCAAACAGTGCCTATTCATGTTCACATGTCAAGTCTGAGTAGCTTGCAAAAACCCCGCACATCATCCTGCAGGAGAGGTGAACAATGCTAATACATATCTACACTTGTACAGATTTACGCCATACATCCATACACCGTTACACCCTGACAGTTTTACACCTTTCCATAAAAACTTCAAACACTGTTGTCGAAATATTACAATAGGGATGATGTGGCATCAGACTTTATATTGTGATATTTTACATATTCTTGGGTAAATCACATCATTAGATTATTTGCTTAGACAATATTCTTTCTAAATTACATTGCATTGTAAATATACATTACAAGGTACTGTAATGATTGTGTGAACGTTGACAGTTGTACCTGGGCACTTGTAATAGTATGGTTTAAGATTTTATGTCTGAAAAAAGAACAGGTTAAAGGAAATGTAGCTCATCTTCTACAGCATTCATATTATAAAGTCTACATATTGTATTTTTTCCCCATATGACTAAGTATTGCACAGTTTATACTGATATATACTGATATATATGTGGTAACATTGAACAGCCCTACTGTTGAAGACCTAAAAAACAGTAAACAGTTATTCACTTATTTAGCAGGCACCTATACACAGTTTTCTATTTACATCATATATCCATTTACAATTGTATACCAAAAACCCTTTCACCCCTTAAGACCTGAAATTTGGTTGAAAAATGTTACTGTTTTCTACGTTGTGATTGGGTTTACAATAATCGTTTCAGAGTAAAAAATCATTTGCTTTGCAGCATTTTTTTCAGATTTACGGAGCTCCGTCTGAAAGCCAAGTTGGCAGTAGATTTGCTTAAGAAACTCATAAATTATCTGACTTTTTTATATGTTCAGTTTATCAAAGGTTAACTATGTCAATGACATTTGACTGAAACATTTCAAAACCTATGAAACAACCAAAGCTATGAATTTACCTCAAATGATGGTTGTGTTGGTTGGTTCCTGTCAGAAACATGTGAATACAACACTTGCGTAATCAGAACTAGTTTTTTTTATGAAATTCGAATAGCTGATTACATTCACTGCAGGAGAAACCAAAACTGGTTCAAGAGCTTTGATGACTGGTTCGTGATTATCTTTCTTGTTTGAACACTGTGTAATGAAGACAAGAAGCCAGATCAATTGTTAAACCACAAATACTTTCACCTGATTCACTTCGGTTATTATGTTCATCACTTGTATGGTCTGTTACCGTTACTGCCTGCATAAAGGCCAAAGTCAAATTAGCTGGGCAATATTAAAAATGAACGCTAATTTGAATCATCCTTTTATAGAACACTCATCAAGAAAAAGTAGTTTTGTCAGATTATCAAATATCATGTACACGTGATTTGGTTTATTGCCTATGTTTTTAAGCAGTTTTGTCAGAGGATCAAGAATCAGTGATTTGGTTTATCGTCTATTTTTTAAAAGTAGTTTTGTCAGATTATCAAGTATCATGTACACGTGATTTGGTTTATTGTCTATGTTTTTGATAGTTTTGTCAGAGGATCAAGAATCAGTGATTTGGTTTATCGTCTATTTTTTAAAAGTAGTTTTGTCAGATTATCAATTATCATGTATACATGATTTGGTTTATTGTCTATGTTTTTAAGCAGTTTTGTCAGAGGATCAAGAATCAGTGATTTGGTTTATCGTCTATCTTTTAAAAGTTGCTTTGTCAGATTATCAATTATCATGTATACATGATTTGGTTTATTGTCTATGTTTTTAAGCAGTTTTGTAAGAAGATGAAGTTTCTGGTGATTTTGTTTATTGTCTATGTTTTTAAGCAGTTTTTCAGAGGATTTTGGCTGTTCGATGAATTTTTAATAAGGTTGTCATGGATTATGGGAAACCTTCAGGTAAAAGGCTGTGTTATGCAGTCTTCTCACAACAAAGGACAGTTTGAAAACACATGATGTCAAACTCAAGTTTTAAAGTGTGAACAGTTTAAGACCTTGTCAACAACACCAAATCCCGTGATGTCAAACTGTTACAAAAAATAGAATGTCTCCATTCGTAACAACATTTTCATGAAACTGTTGGATGTGTCTACAAGTTTGTCTTTGAAGTGTTGTCAAACTCATGTCGTGCAGAAGCGACCAATAGAATGTGACATTTGGGTCACATGACTTTGTTTCATCACATGTATAATGTCGCGTTTAGTTTAAAGTTGATAACATGTGCTTGTCATGCGAACAAGGAAGTTTACAACTTTCAAAAGTTAATTGGCCAACAAGTTTTGTCAAACATACGTTTGATGTGAGAAGGCACACCATATGCTAATTTTAAGACTGGCTTTTGTTTAAAAACACAAAATTCACGTCTCTGCACATGATTTTGAGATTTGAGCTTACCCCGGGTAGGTTGAGCAATGGTAAGGAGCTCCTCATTCGCAAATTCTAAGTTATAGAGATATTTCTGTCAGGGCATATTTTTTTAGAAATTAAATAAGACATGTCTATTTATTTGTTCCTCTTATCAATACATGAATGTTTCCAAATACAGTCGAATATGAGAATGTCACCCTCCTCAAAACTGATAAAATAGCTTCCCTAAGGATGTGCACGTAGTTCTGTGTATGAAGGTGATTATCAGGTTGTTTACAGTAGATGTTGCAGATTGTAATGAGTTGAATTCGAATGAAGGAAAGAAATGATGTATTAGAGTGTGCCTATTGATGTGATATTGTATTCATGACACAATTTGTTGGCCATCGTCATAGCATTCTGCTTCCTGTATTGAAAACAAATTTCCTGAGCAAATGGATGTTTTGTTGACGAACATCGCCATGTAATTAGGTGACAGAAAGAATATGCAAATGACATGTGCAGCAATATTTGTGCTTAAATTTGTTTTTATGGTTAAAAGGCTGCTCCAATGATACAGTGAGGTTTGATAGAATCGTTAACATGTTCGATTTCAAATCTAAAGGTCTTGAGTTCAAATCTTGCATGGGTTTTGGCAAGCTATGCAGTTTAATAAACTTCAGCATTGATCAAACTTGCATTACATATCACAGTGGACAGGTTCAGTAGATTTCCAACAATTTTGCTTGTATTGTAAATGCAATTATTACAAGGAACCACTTGTATGTATTACAACAGATTTATGATCTTGTCCTTGTAAAACTGAAATTTGTTTTTACATATTACATTTTGGTTGTTTAACAAGATTTGTTATTTCAAAGTCACCTCTCTCCAATATGTCCTTGAAGTTATAATTTTTGTGTGTTTGGAGTTGTTTTGTTGTCATCCTATTGAAAACATTTTTATGTGAAGGGGCAAGGCAAAGCTGTAAATTGTTGCGATGCAATCAAAATGTTCCATCCATATTATTTGACTTGAACTTGAACACCAACCACTGAATGCCTTTCATTCCGCTCATGGCTGAAATAGTGCCCGAGGCACTTAACTATAAGTCACTAGCTCACTTAAGAATCTCATTTTGTTCTAATTAAGATATCTAGGATGCTTGTTGCAGTCTTGTCCATGGCAATTATAATTCTCAGAATGAAGGTTCTTGGTGTGAAATCTTGTTGAAAGACATGATAAAGTGATCCGTTCTGATAGGTGTGGTCTGTGATTGACACAACATGGACTTATAATTAGACTTTCTGGTTTTGTGAGCTTCGACCCTAAGGTGTAAATACTTGGAGAAATAATTCTCAATACCTAAACAAAGACACTTTATTCCAGATTTCATGTCATTGCTTTAAGATCTATGTGTTCAAAATGGATTTTCTTCCAATAAACAGGAGGTTTGATTTTTTTAACAACCAGGATAAAGATTATTAATGTGTAACTCATCACTGTGTATGTAACTAGGATAAAGATTATTTTTGTGTAATTCATCACTGTGTGTGTAATTATGATAAAGATTATTTTTGTTTATCTCTTCACTGTGTATGTAACTAGGATAAAGATTATTTAAGAATTGACTTCAAAATTTATCACGTTAGGAGGTATAAACTTAAAAACAAACTGTATAAAGCTGTATAGCTCTGGCCATCCCAACATTTTATAAATTGATTAAAAGGTAATTGTTACTGATAATAAATCTGAAACTGCGTCATCAGACATCACCGTATGCTGCTCTGTCTCTTTGTATCTGCGTTAACTAGGAAAATTGTGCAATAGTGCCTTTTGAGTAGGGTCTTTTTGCTTAAACAACAAAATATCTTGTTAGCCCACCTTTAAGATTGATGCAAAAGGTAAATGGTATTGAATTCAACCATGGACTTTGACAAGTGTGAGCCTGTGTGACGTGAACAAGTAGTTTGCTTGGAAGGATATTGAGAGTGAGATTGTTCTTGAAGAGAGTCTGATCTATGTGTAATATAAGACTGTTCATTTCTTAGTAATCAATAGCTTTCATTTCTCTGATGGGCAACAGGTAAACATGTCAATCAAATTTCTTCATTAAGGCAATATCTGAATATCTGATTGACTGCTAGGCTGAAAGCCTATCATCTTTGACAATGATATCAACGTAATTAATTGTTACAATGATTAACCCTTCACCAGCGACCCCTAAAAATTTCCTGTCTGGAGACTTATTTTGACAAATGGTATCAGAAAAAATAAATTACAATTGTCAAAAATATTTACTGTTTACCAGCAATACTGAAATATTACTAGATTTCTTGTCTGAAGACTGAGGTAAGACAAATGATATTAGTAGGAATGACTGCAATTTTCACTATGATTAACCCTACACCAGTAATACTGATATATATCCAGTTGTTTTGCTTGATGCTTGATTATTTCCCTTACAAGTGCAGTTAATCGGATTGAGAAATGAGGTGATTAACTCTCTAAAATTATGCATTTGTCATTTTCTGACAAAATTTGGAGAGAAATAAAACCCCCAAAAACTTACTGCTCCGTTAATGTAAAGCAGGAATACTATGGGATAGTCCATATTTACGAAATTGCAAGTTCCTGATTGTTACCTTCATTTACGATATGATTTAGTTATGGTTGATGTAAACTAGCAAGGAAGAATAGTATCACATACACTATTAAATCAGCAAAATGTGTCTTTGAATGAAACTTTTCCAAACCTAAAAACTTTTAGAACAGTTCTCTACAGCAAAATGAGCAAAGATAGCTTAGGGATATTTGTCAGACTTGTTATTTTGCCGACTCACATATGAAATGATGGTTCTTTTACAAAGTAAAGAAGAGACCTAATTAAGTACATACTCCCACTGGATGTGAAAGCTAGATCTCTTGGATGAGGATCTGCTGATCTGAACATGAATATCATCACTAAGTGAAATGTGAGAATGATTACTTCATCATACTTCTACTTCAAACATAACTACGGAGGCTTTGCTTATTTATAAAAGTCTTCATGTAGAACAACTTACCCTACATCTTTTGGTTGCGCCAGTCTCCGTCGGTTTCTGATTTAAACCTAACTGCAAACTTCCCCAAAATCATGTTATCAATCCTCAAGATTTCTTATTGGCCTATCCTGATCCGTCGCAGCAGCCTGGATGCCAAGCATAGAAAATTTGGAGAAATGCTGCAGGGTCTGAACTAGCCAGTTTTTGGGTCTTGAGCAAGTTCATCCGTGCGTTTGAAGACACATGTAGAATAGTTGTAAGTGCTGTTACCCAGGGAGGTTCAAGTTCTTTGAGGTCACCAACTATTTTCTTCTTTAGAGAAATGTTCTATGTTTAGTATGTTATATAAGTATATGCAATGATACATTTAAGATCTTTGCGGATTCAATGGTTCCATACTTCAAACCATGTTTGCCTTAAAAGCAACAGTGATATTGTCAACTCCCATGACAAAGTGTATAATACATAGTCTTCATCACTGACTGTTACAATTCTTATTAGCATTTTTACTGATTTCTGTGCCAACTCTCCAGCTGACAATTCTTTACTTGATTGACAAATTAAGTAGGACAACTTGAGGTTACTAGCAATTACTCCATGCAGTCAATGAAGCATGATTTGTGTCAAATAAGGCAATGAATGAAATTTAAGCGGTTAATGCCTTGCAAGGGAAGTTCATGTTTTATGGGCATACCACCTGATGTAGCCGTCTTGAAAATTAAAATAGTGTTCATGAGTGTTAAACCCCCTTATGACCTCACTTATCTATGGATCCAATTTTTTTCATGGATGACAACTTAATTATTAAAACATTATCTTTTGATACAGATTCTTGTATTGTTATCAAGCTTTTAAGTTTAAGTTTTGATAAGTAATCATGTATAGTTATCAAGCACTTCAGTGCAATGTTTTGATACCGATTCTTATATTGTTATCAAGCACTCATGCTTGCTGTTTGATACAGATTCTTGTATTGTTATCAAGCACTTATGCTTGCTGTTTGATACAGATCTTGGTATTGTTATCAAGTACTTCAGTGCAATGTTTTGATACCGATTCTTATATTGTTATCAAGCACTTATGCTTGCTGTTTGATACAGATTCTTGTATTGTTATCAAGCACTTATGCTTGCTGTTTGATACAGATCTTGGTATTGTTATCAAGCACTTCAGTGCAATGTTTTGATACCGATTCTTATATTGTTATCAAGCACTCATGCTTGCTGTTTGATACAGATTCTTATATTGTTATCAAGCACTTATGCTTGCTGTTTGATACAGATCTTGGTATTGTTATCAAGCACTTCAGTGCAATGTTTTGATACCGATTCTTATATTGTTATCAAGCACTTATGCTTGCTGTTTGATACAGATTCTTGTATTGTTATCAAGCACTTATGCTTGCTGTTTGATACAGATCTTGGTATTGTTATCAAGCACTCATGCTTGCTGTTTGATACAGATTCTTGTATTGTTATCAAGCACTTATGCTTGCTGTTTGATACAGATCTTGGTATTGTTATCAAGCACTTATGCTTGCTGTTTGATACAGATCTTGGTATTGTTATCAAGCACTTCAGTGCAATGTTTTGATACCGATTCTTATATTGTTATCAAGCACTCATGCTTGCTGTTTGATACAGATTCTTATATTGTTATCAAGCACTTATGCTTGCTGTTTGATACAGATCTTGGTATTGTTATCAAGCACTTCAGTGCAATGTTTTGATACCGATTCTTATATTGTTATCAAGCACTTATGCTTGCTGTTTGATACAGATTCTTGTATTGTTATCAAGCACTTATGCTTGCTGTTTGATACAGATCTTGGTATTGTTATCAAGCACTCATGCTTGCTGTTTGATACAGATTCTTGTATTGTTATCAAGCACTTATGCTTGCTGTTTGATACAGATTTTGGTATTGTTATCAAGCACTTATGCTTGCTGTTTGATACAGATTCTTGTATTGTTATCAAGCACTTATGCTTGCTGTTTGATACAGATCTTGGTATTGTTATCAAGCACTTATGCTTGCTGTTTGATACAGATCTTGGTATTGTTATCAAGCACTTCAGTGCAATGTTTTGATACCGATTCTTATATTGTTATCAAGCACTTATGCTTGCTGTTTTGATACCGATTCTTATATTGTTATCAAGCACTAATGCTTGCTGTTTTGATACCGATTCTTATATTGTTATCAAGCACTAATGCTTGCTGTTTTGATACCGATTCTTATATTGTTATCAAGCACTTATGCTTGCTGTTTGATACAGATTCTTGTATTGTTATCAAGCACTCATGCTTGCTGTTTGATACAGATTCTGGTATTGTTATCAAGCACTTCAGTGCGATGTTTTCATATAGATTCTGGTATGGTTATCAAGGACTTAAGTGCGATGTTTTCATTCAGATTCTGGTATGGTTGTCAAGGACTTAAGTGCGATGTTTTCATATAGATTCTGGTATGGTTATCAATGACTAAAGTGCGATGTTTTCATATAGATTTTGGTATGGTTATCAGGCACTTAAGTTTGATGTTTTCTTACAGAATCTTGTAATGATATCAAGCACTTAGTGTGCAAATGTTTTTAATACAGAAATAATGCAACTTCTAAAATGCAACCTTATATACTCCAAGGTAGAAGTCACCTCTGTTGTTGTTTTAATGATAGGAAGGAATTCCAGGGAAACTTACTTAATTACTCTGCTTTATGATTACAGCCTACATGAAGTAATGCAACTGCTTTACAATATGTGTGAGAGTTCTTAAGGGACTGTAGAATCACAGTTGGTATTAAAGGCACGGTAAGAGGGTTTTTTATGTGTTCAAATTACCCATTTGGTATTGGTTTAGATTCAGTAAGATCTTTATTTTTCAGAGGATAAAACATCTCATTACCTAACATGAATTTCGATTGTCTTGGAATACAGTGTCATTTATCAGTATAAAAATGCATGTGGCAATTTTGGTGTTGACACCACGGGAAACCATTTGAGTTAAGGGTTTTGCTTCACATAGCATGTTCAGTTGTGAAATGCTTGTATTGTGTAAAACTGTTGTCTTTCAATTGGTCTCATATGTTGTCTTTGTCTTGAGATCTCTTTAATCATTTCTGCTACAGTGCTACAGTGTCTTAAAGCTTGGCCACCTTCTTCCAATCACGCTTGTTAGTTCATGTTGGTTGAGATAATTCATAATTTAAGCAGAACAAACGTTAGTAAAGTGAAATAGAAACTGTTAAAGATTTTGTCCTGGTTGTCCATATTCCATTTGCAGAAAATTGTCTGATCATATCTGACTTTAAAAACAGGAAAAACAGATTTTATTCTCCCGCAACAGAACAAATCTTTTGTAGCCAAGAAAAAGATAAACATTTCAAGACGTGGTCAATAAAGGAAAGGTCTTTTACCTTTTATGGTGACCAAAATCCTATCTGACATCAGAAACAAGATTTAATCACCTCTCGATCCTTTTTATTTTTCATATATCTATAGTGCTATCTACAAATGTTTATTTTCAAGAAGTCATCAATTCCCTATACAAATGTGAGTAAGTACTGATGGCTAAGTGTTCGTAGCTACATGACACCCTTTCTAATTGAGCAGAAAGTGTGTCTAATTTAACATCTTTTTAGTCCACAGAAAGGTTATTTTTTATGAATTGTTTATATCAAAGAGTCAAAATGTCTTGTTTCTATAGCAACCTATGAATGAGTTTCCTCCGATCTACTTTAATCTCATTTTCCTTCTGGTGATCAGATTTTAAAGGATACTTTGATTTGTCTCAAATGTTATAAGCTTACACGATCACCTTTCTCCTATTCTGAGTTTGCCATGAAGACAAATCCGCAGTTTCGCATATAAAGTTTGTACCTATTGTGTAATACAATCTGTCCATTTACGTTTCTCGTTAAGGAATTCCTTACGTCAGATATGGGTATGAGTCACTTTCATAAAGTGTAAATTTAAAAAGATGAAGTACACATACAGTTGTGGCTCTTGAATGTAATTTTGTTCATTGATTTAGCAGAAACATGAACCTAATTGATTGGGGGAAAATGCAATCATAAACAAAAGGTTATCATGTGAAACCTTCTACAAGGATTTATGTTTTTAGTGAAAATTAATCATGGACAGTAAATAGTGTATCTCACATCCCTGGTAAAGTAATTTTTGTTTATTTATTAGACGTCAATTGTTAAAAGTAATTTCTTTTGCCATTAATGTGTATAGGTTGGTTACCATATTCCATCCATTAGTTCAAGCCTTTTCCGACTGCACTACCCTTGGTTTGTGGAAGTTTATTCCATTCTGTTCTGTAATGATTTTTTATTCATTTTTTATGATATTCACATTCATTTGAAATGCCTCATTGTCCCCCGCCGCAACGCGTAACGGGGGACTATGAATTCAGCGGCGTCTGTCTGTCCGTACGTACGTACGGATTCTTGTTAACGCGATTACTCATGAAGCTTAGCTCCTAGAGTGTTCATATTTGGTGACAGCTTTCAATGGAGGAAGACTCAGACGCCAGTCGACTTTGGTGACCTTGACGTCATTTTCAAGGTCACCACGAAACTATGTCCGTCTGGATTCTTGTTAACGCGATAACTCATGAAGCTCAGCACCTAGAGTGTTCATATTTGGTGACAGCTTTCAATGGAGGAAGACTCAGACGCCAGTTAACTTTGGTGACCTTGACCTCATTTTCAAGGTCACCACAACACTTTGACCACTGTGTAATACATTTTTCATGCAATAACGGCGGGTGACATTGCCATGTTAGTGGCTAACACTTGTTATAAGTTTGAATCAAAAGGACATCTGGCAGCGAATGTTGTTCTCTAAGAAGACTTTTGTTATTTTTCGAATTGAAAAGAAGAATTTTTCTGCAACCTAGAATTATCGTTTTCAATCTTGATATCGGTTGAATTCTGGACATCATTATTTACAAAGCTCTAAAAATTCTGAGGCCAGGTGATGATCTGTTACCCGAACGAGACAAACTGAAGAAATAATTCACATCACAAGCCTGATGCACAAAGATGTTTAGTCAACACAAAATATTTTTTGAATGATATGAAATAAATAAGCATCCTCACAATAGTTAAATATTCGTAAAATAAGTTTGGAATTATATTGGCACAAGTACTGTTTTATCTTCTGTTCCATCTTGGAAATCACCCTTAGCATTTTATGAGTCAAACCTGATATGTTTTATGATTTGCACAATGTCCATCTGTAAAAAGGTGTCTTTAAGGATTGATAACTGTTATTTTGTATGGCAAGCAGCAGCTAAATGCAGACACCAATCTGAAAGTTTGAACACCCAAAGGAATACACTCAAATGAGAAAGGCTGACGACAACCTTGGAAGTTAGGGAATAATTAGCACATGGTCGTAAGCACGGAATGATGACTCTTTATTGGCCGCAATACAGTGTAAATTGGAAATTCCTGTGCTTTTTGCAGCCAGTAGCCACAGTGAAGTGCCAGTACGGCATTGTTCTGTTCCCTTAACGCTGAGTTGTAACCAATAAAGCAACAACTACAAACTTTTAATGTCATTTGGTATGACACAAACTTGAATTCATCCTGGGCCTCCCGAGTGTTGAGCAGACGCACATTCTACAATGTGAGCTTCAACCTGGTTATAAATCACTTTCCACTTTTGATGCTCGCTAACAAACATTGATCTCTGACAGTCATATCCATGAACATTTTTTTTACCAAATAAATTTGGAGCTTCCTTTTGAGCTGTTAATTTTACTCTGGCCAGAAAATCCTTGGAATACTAAGCTCCTGGGCATTGGCTATGTATGTATGACTTTACATTTTGTTAATTAGAATTATTTGAACATGTTTATGGCGCCATATTCACAAACTAGACAAATCTCAAAGTGCTTTTTCTGTATGGTTATAAGAAAAACGCAGATGGTCTAAAAGTCACTTGATGAGTCAAGGGAGGTGTCTGATTTGATTGCTTCATGAAGACCATTCCACAGAGTAGGAGCTTCGAAGCTAAACTGACTTTTATTGTCATACTGTTTGTGTCAAACTGTTTCGAAACTAACATCTTGTCTTGCTGAATTGCCAAGCCTTCTGTCTGGTTAATTTATGACAACGACAAGTTGTTAGCAATGGGAATTGAACACTTACCACTGTTAATTCTTAGCTTTTTATGATATTCCAGCACCCACGTATGAAGGTTTCATTATATGTGCAGATAGTTTTCAAATTCTGATGCACTTACATTCTTGTAAGCCAATCTTGAGTTAAAGTACAATCATCCGACATTTTCATTCAAGTATTTTGATATAGATGAAATTGAAGCAGGCATTCCTGTTTATACATGCATCTATGTTATTACACACTCAAGAAATGTTGTTTGCATGGGGGGAATATTTTGGTGATTTCATAATTAACAATTTGAAACAGAATATTGAAAATTTATTCTGGATAAAAACTATGATGTAAGAATCTGTTAACCAGCCCTATTAGTGTTGAAACCTGCTACACATTTTGTATTATAAAAGAGTTGTAAAATTTTAAGAATACAGCTTTTTTATTATTTCATAGGATGGTGAAATAACAAACAAACATAAAGGGTGAAGCCTCCTCAACAACAGCTAATTAAAAAGTCGGGGTTCTTAAATTTTCCACTCCTCATCCATCAAATATCAATAAGACTCAGAGTTATGAGAGACACAGAGGAAACCAGATAACAGATATTGTAAAGTTTGAATCATCAAGACCTTGTTGTACGCTGAAGTCTCAAGACAGAGCTCTGAGGTTACATTTTAACATTACAATATCATCTTGAAATTTTCATGTAAATGCCATACCAACACACCACTTTCAAAAGAAGTCGGATGTAAGTATCATAGATTGAACACAGAATTAACTGCAGACCTCAAAATATTCCAAAGCAACCTATGTTTGACAAATGTCGGAAAATTGGCTTTGTCAATGGGTTTTTTGACTGTAATTCACACTGTAAGAGTGGAATTCACTTATTTAGCATGCACTAATAATCCAGCACTATAAGAGAGAATCATTAACTTTTGAATGACTTCACTTGATATAGATTTTGCTACAATTTGCAATCATGAAGCCATACTTCATCTTTTTCTTGGTTTATAGATTTTAACAGAATCTTTGCCATTGATAGGCAAGAAAAAAGTAAAAAGTAGTTTTTCATATTCTCTTTCAAAAGAAACTTTCAGCTGCATGAAAAATATAAAAGGTATTTTGAGCTAGGTTTAAAAATCCCAAGTCTGTTGCAGTCTATTAAATTCACATTTCCATCCAATATAATAAAAATGATTGTATCTTACTGCGTTATATTTCAAATTCCCTACTTGAAACATAGATACTGTGTTGATGATCTACAATTTATCAACAGTGCAAGTTTGTGGGTGTCACTACCAAGATGGCGAATTTTTACCTGAATTTCAAAGATTGCAATCAAACTCTCTTCATTAGACCTAAAGTTATCTATCTCTAAATATTTTTTGGAAAAGTTTTTTTTTAATATTATAATTCTCCTGTTGTGTTGGGAAATATTCTAACTTTGTCTTTTGTCTTTATTTGTCTATTGTATTTGCAATGTAATCACAGTGCCAGTTTTTGGGTGTCACTATCTTTTTGGCAAATTTTAACATGAATGTCAAAGATTTCAATCAAACTCTCTTCATTAAACCTTCAAAATGATCTATCTCTTATTAATTTTTTTTAAAGTTTTTTTTTAATTAGCAATGTACTCAAACACAACTCCAAAATAAATTCAGAACCTGTTCAGATCACGTTTTCCCTATCACATATTCTTTTATACAAGATGTTTTGTTGAGTCATTATATTATAAAATAAATTTTTTTTTCATATTATTTTATTGAGAAATAGGCAACAAATGAAAAATATTTATGTTATGGACTTCAAAGAAACCATTTGAAAAACAAAATTGAAACTACGTAGCGTATTTGTAAAGTTGCTTTTGTTATGAAAACATGATTTCAATAACAAATGATATTTCAATTCATAGCATCTCATGAGATAATTTCCCTGATTTTGATGTGAAGTATTCTCTATTTATTTTTAACTTAGCTTTGCCTTTGGTCTTTATTTTTCTATCGTCTTTGCAGTGTAATCACTATATATCACATATTTATAATAATCAATTCTTTGACCTTCATCGATGTAAGTAAAACCAAATAAGAACCTGTAATTAATTCAAGAATAACCTTTCCATAAAAGAATTTATTCTTGGGATTTTATCTATAATACTTTAGATTAAGTAATATTAGCTTAAGAAAAAGAAAAAGAAATTTTAAAAAATGCTGAAGTTGAAACAATATGTCAATTTATTTTTCTTTTATAGTATTTCAAATTAATTTTGTCAGCATTAATTTGAAAAGGCAAATCATGATTGTTTCTTTTTCCACTTCAGCAATATATGTATAAATGGCGGATCTGAAAAGCAAGACAGGAAACAAAAGTACGACCTGAACAACTTTAATGAATTGATTGAAACATTTACAGTGCAGTAAAATTATTGAATAAACACTTTGTATAAACGCCTGTCTTGAATTAAGAAAATGTTAACAAGCTGGTAAATAATACCGTTAGAGCACTTCCTACATATATGAAATTACTTTATAACCCTAGGACAACCTCTTTAGACATTAAGGATGGGTATTGCTCCTCATTTCTGTATTGCAATATATTGCGATACAGAAAAGAGTATTGCAATATGTATTGCAATATATTGGAACTTTCCATATTCTAGTTTTCCATGCTCTCTCGACTAAATAACAACAATTAAAACAGTGATCAATGCACAACTGGCCCATTGTGTTATAAAGAGAGATTATTCAGTGGCTGCTGTCGGACTTTTACATGCAGTGCTATTTTCAGTTTGCCAGTTCACAATTTGTGTTACAACTTTCAGTAAAATCTCATTTTTTGGTAACGTTTTTTCTGTAATTTTACACGGAAATTGTTTGTTTTGAAACCTCCGATATATTGTACATATTTTCAAAAGAGCGTACCGATACGTATCGGTTTGTTTCTGTATTGCAATATACTGATATACCGGTAATACCGCGCACCCTTATTAGACATATGACAAGAGTTATTTGGTTATTTAAAAAAAAAAAAATTCATTATGATTTTTTTGTTCAAAATTAAAGTCATTACTTGGAATAAAAAAAAACGTAGTTTGAAATTGATAATTGCTAATTGACCATTCAAGGATATATACGGTAGTGACTTATAATTGTAGAATACTAAAACCTTATTGTGATAACCAATTTGTCTTTGTATTGTTGTTTTTATTTCAAATCTGTTATTTAATAGAAAATCCTTAATTAGGTGCCTGTCTCGAACAAAAGTCTGCCGCAAATAGATGCCCTTTAAAGAGCTTTCTGAAGAAATAAACGCCAGCCTTACCTAAACACAGTAAAACGCAATCAGTTTCAACAATCGCTGCTTTCTTTGCATGGTGATTAACGTCTCTCCATTTTCGATTTTATTAACATGGAGTCCTTTCATTGTTACATTTTCATTTTATACAGAAAAGTTGTTCGAAAGATCAGTGAAGATTTTTGGTTCAATCACGTTTTATTTTACCCTTGGAAGATATCTGTTGAAGATTACTCTTTGATAAGCTTTCAAATAGACGCCTGTCTCTCCAAGCCTTATTGCGAAATACATGCCTCTCTTGAATGGGAGCCCGCCTCAAATAGACTTTGGTGCAGATGCTTTGAAATAGAGAAGCCTTTAATTAAGGATTTATAATATACATTTATATGCAATTTTATTGCAATCAATAACACATAACACATAACAGATAACACATCTTCTTTGGGATTGTATACATGTACAAGCCTTCTGGAAACTTTTTCTTGAATTATTAAATGATAAATGCCCACATGTTCATAATATGAACTTTGACTTGCAGCTCATTGTGTTTGGATTGAGAAAGAATATATTCACTGATGATGTGTTTGATTTGCTGTTATTGTTAGCAAAATTTTTCGTATATAAATGTAAGGTTTTAAAAACTACTCTTGATTTTAATCACTTCAGACATTATCTGCACAACAGGTACATCATTGAAAAAAATATTGCTTTTAGTAAAAGCAAAGAAGATAAGTTCTTTACAAAGTGGATGTTATACCATGATGTTGTAGATTTAAAGTAATCTTTCTCGAGTATTTCTTCTTGCATACCAGACCCTATATAATTGATTTTCTTATCTCAGTCTTGTTTATTATGAGCCTTATTGAGCCCCTTTTAACTCATGTATACAGAGTGTGTGAATGTGTGTGCGAATGTGATATGCTTGTCTTGTGTAACAATATTTGACAAAACTTACAGAAATCTGTTCCACCTTCAATCAATACACTGGAGCTCTTACTACCCTGGGTAGAAGCCCCTTCATGTAACAGGGATTTCTGTAATAAAAAAAAAAAAATAAAAAAAAAAAAATGCAATTTTATGAACAGACCCAATCTGAGGTATCAAAGAATGTTTTATTTTTTATTTTTTTTATTCACTTGAACTGGATACCATCAATAATTCTTCGCACAGTAACAAAATATCATGGCATGACAGTATAAAGAATGGAAATAACATGCAAGTTGAAAACCAAAATTTTGGAAAAGTATCATGAGATAAACATAAGTATTACACAAGGAACATTGATCTGAAGGCATTCACAAGAATGTTTCATTTTCCTACAAAAGAATTCATTTTTCTTGCAATAAAGCTGTCAATGTCAAGAACATCCTTTAAAATGCCTTTATATGTTTTGAAACTTGGTTTCACACCTTTCATATTCATAACAAAGATATTGCGCTTTGCTAGTAGCTATAGTATCCTATGATTCAACAAATGGTTATCATTCGCACAGAATAGTATTTCTTGAGTAAAGAGTTCAGATGTTCTGTTAAAAACTTTATTTGAAAATTGAATTCCTTTCAGAAAATTCTAACATTTGAACATTCATTGTAAACAAGATGACTACTCTCACTAAAGCAGTATCAAAGATTTTCCTTTTTTTAATACCTCTTGCAACATTGAGCTCATTCACTTCTGATAAAAGAATATAGCTGTATAGTAATCTTTTATAAAGATCATCCACAGCCTTGATTGCTCATGTCTTGAAATGTGTATTTTCTCATTATCATGATATTACTCACACCGATGGTTGACAAACCATCTCAACCTTTTACAGTGTAATCCATGTGTTAGCATTTAGTTATAGCATTAAGGATGTGAAAATTTCATCACATTCACTTGTTAACATGAAAATGAAGGCAATCGTTGAGCTACGGAACCTTCAATATTGACCAAATAAATCAACTTATCAAACGCCCTGGGCACAAAATAATCGAGCGCTACATGAAGAGGATTTCCATTTTGAAGGGACTCTTTTTAAGAAGGATGTAATTTTGTTTTGCCATCCATTTCTGACAGCATTTTGATATCAGGGTGATGTTTGTTTAATGTACAGTGTTCACTCATTAAAAATGGAAAGCTACAAGGGGGCTTTTACAAGAGTGGGTGTGGAACTTAGCGAACACTAAAATGCTTTTCGTCAATTTTTACGCATTGCCTGCACATGCATGGTCTGTATTTTTCAACAAATACCAAGATAACAGCTTTGTATTTGCTTGCACATGGTCTGTAACTTTCAATAAATACCAAGATAGAAGTTTTGTTTTCTATCATAGGTCTTTGCATTTTAACTGATCTTACTAAAACAATATTTTAGGATGAATTGTCAAATATTTGAATGGAACCTTGCAGCACAGTTATATATATTCTTTTTGCAATCAAAATGAAAGATACATGCCAAAAACTACTTAGAGAAGTTAACATGAATTTATCTTTTCATGTGTATTTGATGACCATTTTGAGAAACAATGTTTTAACATGTTGATGAATAATGTTTAATTGAGGAGCGTTGACCTATACTCGTATTTCACAGTGAATTGATATCAAGATGATACTCACTGATATCAAAATTGACAAATCAATGCCAACAAGCATTTTTGATTTGTTTCTATGACAAATGTAGTATTTGACATAAATCAAGTGCTGTGACGTAAACACGGTAATATTGTATAAGGTTTTTTGCTGGGACGTTATTGCTTTTAGCTTATGGAACAGAGTGTAATCTACTTAGTATATAAGGTAATAATAGTATTGATAGCAAGAGAGATCTTCTTATCAATAATTATGTACATGCCATGTGCTTAGTGTTGATATGTAATTACCGTGAGTCTATATCTTTATCAAAGGATTCTGTTATCAATGTCCCTCGTCAAAACACCTGGTAGAAATCATCTGCTTTAAGATGTTTTTTCGGTGCATAAAACCCCATGCAATTTATGTAGTATTGAAGAATTATACAAGTTGGAAGTCAATTATTTACAAGTATTTATTGGTGATTTCAACCTCATGCAATTTATAAAGTATTTGAAGAGAATTATGAAGTTGGAAGTTGATTTAGGACAAGCAGTTTTTAATGATTTTAACCTTGTTATAAAATTTTTAAGTTTTAAATAGAATTTTGGAAGTTTGCATGCAGTCAATTTAGGACATGTATTGATTGGTGGTTAAAACCACATTCAGTTTGTAAAGTTTTGAATAGAATTTTGGAAGTTTTCAGTCGATTTGGGACAAGAATTCATTTGGGATTTCAACCACGTGCAATATATATAATATTGTAGAATTTTTTAAGTTTGCAGTCAAATAAGGACAAAAATTTCAGCCTCAAACAAATTATGTATTGTTAATTTTTTAAAGAAGTTTTAGGTTGATTTAGGAGAAGTATTCATTAGCACTTTCAACCTCATGCAATTTAAATATGTAGTATTGTAGAATTTTAGAAGTTGAAAGTCAAATCAGGACAAGAGTAAATATCAGCCTTGTGCACTTTATGAAGTATTGCATAGTGTTTTGGTCTTCCTTTTGTGACTTATATTGCACTACATTTGTCAATGATTTCTGAATATCATGCACAATTGAAAATAAGAACTTATCTGTTATTTGATGAAACATTTCAGAATTAAATGTTTTATTATTATTTATATTCTTTAGACTGGCCATACTCATTTCATCACTTGGCTCATTCTATGATAGAGAAGAAGTTCTATGGAATTATGACTTCTTTATTGCATGATTGCGACGTTAACACGTTTATCATCACTTGCTTGGTAAAGGTGTTAGTAACTACACCGAAAGGTCACAATTCTTCAATAAAGAAGTTGTAAATACATAGAACTTGTTTTCTATTCTTCTCACAAACTTTTAAATGCCTTTCAAAGAAGTGGCTCATTCTGAACCAACAGAGGTTACTAAAGAAATTACTTCCTTTATGAACAACCTCTGTTACAAGTGTAACACCTTTGGACTAGAAATACAGAATCATGGTTGGTATTATCAAAGTTTGTTGTGGATATTGTTTTAGATAAGCATTCCCATTACTGTTGAGAAGACTTGAGTTTCCTTATCTTTCATCCTGCTACATCAGCGTATTTGTCTCTGCCCAGCTCCATCATATACCCTGATATCCTTCGGCCTCAAACGCTCGTATCGCTGAATAAAGCAAGCCAATGAAATGACATGATTCAGCAATAGCGGCATAACCCAGATGAGAATTCAAACAAATGTCAATGTAGGCTATAAATAGCCATGAGTAACCAGCCGTAAGCGATGTGAGCGTTTTAGGCCGAAAGATATCAGGGTATATGATGGAGCTGGGCGGAGACAAATACGCTGATGTAGCAGGATGCTTACCTTTGAGATGCAGCAAGACAGAAGTCATTTGGAGATTTAACAAGATTGGTTAAAACATGTAGATGGTAGATGCCACACAAAGAAGTGCATGTAGATGGTGTCAGTGTTACAAGTTGTCAGTGTTAGTGGATTTTGAAGAATTGTTGAAATGTGGCATGTACTGTTGGAACTTAAAAGACGAGTAACTCCTGTGGGAGGTGAACACACTTTTTTTGCATGGGGTCACAATTTCAAAATCTTACAGAATATTAGGAATTAGTAATGCATTGCCTCACATTGAATTTAACAAGTAGTGACTAAACACCAGGTGTTCTAGAAAGGTCAGAGTCATTTTATAATGTGTCAGTCTGAAAGTTACAAAGGCCCTTTTCAATGCAATTTATTTAGGGCTTTTATTTAAAAATTCCTACACATCTTAACTTGAAATATCATGAAGTAAGTAGTTTTGTGAGCAGATGCGATTGAGGAAGTGAATTTGAATCCATTATGTGGCCAGTTTGATATATAGAAAAAGTCCAAATCTTTTGTTCTAATCAAATCTCACATTCTTGGTTGAGTAAAAGTGCATTTTGTGTCAGCGTTTTCTTCCTGTTCAACAGTGTGTATGCTAGGAAAATGAAAATTTTCAACATAACAGTCATTATATATATTGTGACTATCAGTTCAGAGTTTTTTAGCTGTAAGGTTAAAAAGAAAAAATGAAATGTTTCACAGATGTCTGCGCATCATAATCATATAAGAACGTGTTACTGCTTTTTATTGCCATTTGGAAAAACATTTTTTGAGTTTGCCTTGTCACTGCTGCTCAAATGAATTTGTCAACCAAATACAAATATTGTAAAAAGAACTGTTAAGATGTTGTGTATGTCGTAAACAATTTCAAACTTTATTTCTGATGATAAGAGTAAAATGTTTTTCCCCAGCATCCAATACAAAGTAAAATTAAAGAACTACCGCCATGTCACTTTTGACAAAAGTATGCCCAAAAAAATTTGATTATTTTTATGCAGCCTTATCATTTTTTTAACACACTGAGATAGATTAAAACATTGTTATATTACTTAATTAATTCTAGAATTACAAATAGCAAGTATGATAATTGTTAAAATTGTTTGAGTAGCATATTAGAAGAAAGTAATATAAATGGGACACACTTTTAGAAGTTGTGTCAAACTCAATCATTTTTGCATTTCATGGTTTTTTTTCCAAACATCACATTTCAAAAATAGTTGGTATGTCTATGTCGCTGTTCACTGCAACTTGCTCTACGTGGAACCCAATATCCTACACTTTATCTTGGTTACACCCCTAATTAAGAAGTTAATAATCTATTAAGTTTATCATGACTGATTGAAACATTGGAGCAGAACTGTAATTAACCTGTTAAGTGGCAATTGATTAATCCCAAACAATCTTTCTGCTAATTAACAAATATTGCAAATAGTAAATGAGATTACTAGACTGGCCTGTGACTAAAGATAGGCTGAACAAGAATATTCAAAGAGTTGAAAAAAGGGAAAAGTTATTTTCACATCCAAAGAAAGAAATCACCAACTCCAGGGAAAGAAATAACCTAGTTACATTTGAAACCTTCTTGTTATGTTGTTGAAGTTGTGTTGTATGGTACAAGTGGTTATGGTACAAATAGTTATTGTACAATTGGTTATGGTACAACACGTTTTGGTACTGTAGTCAACTTGTTTCAACACATCTGCACATCAATCAGATTCTTCAGCTTCATCCTTGTCCATGATGTTGGTTGGTGTGTCACACTTTATGTCGTCTGAATATTCAAAGAGAACTGAACTGATCATTTGATTATAGGAACTTTGAGAAAATAATTTATTCTTTGTAATGTTAATGTATGAGTAGTTGTTCTATTTCTTGACTCGTCCAACAGGTTCTTCTGTAACATTCTTGTTTATTTCATAGAATTGCCATTTTTGTTACAAATGTAAGACATATAATAATGTTAACCAATATTGACTATTTTGAGCTGTGACCAATTATTTTGTCAATTATAAAAATAAGAAAATCCAATTTTTAAAATTTGGACCCTTTGCCTCTGTTGATGAATGTCAGACTCAGAAGTGTATTGTTGCATATGAAATATCCATCCCATGTAAAGGTAATGTAAAATTTCTTTCTTTCAAACTGATATAAAAATTTTGACCATGAAGTGTCAAAGAAAAGTGGCGTATATTTCAGTACTTCCCCAAATGATGGTTGACATAGGAACTATTTCACAGTCAAGCAAACTTTTGTTCAGCAGGTTTATATTGGTAACATGTTTAGTAAATCTAGTCTGAAGAGTGGCCATTCAAGTTGAAGATTTACCATGATAAAGTAAATGTCATTAACAGATTATGACTCTGAAATTTAAAAATATTTCTATCCTTTTCTTAAACTGAGACTATGTTTTAAGATTTTCTTTGTTGAATTTTTCAAATCCTTTTTATTAACAAAAGACATAAATAACTAATGTTTTTAAAAATGTCTTTCAAGAGATTAATTGTTGGTAATATTATATCTTTGGCCTTTCAAACATGCTTATTTATAAAAAAGATTCCATATCATTATTGCCATCTTATATTTCTGTCATCAAATGATTCAAATGATTTCACAAATTTTTGAAGGACTCTTTTGAAAGCAGTACATGAAGTATCAAGTGTCTTTATAATGTGGTTCATAAATAAAAAAGAAAAATATGTGTTTTGACAAGATATAGGTAGGTCGCATGAAAATCTGATTCTAATAAATCACAAAAAAGTCCTTTCTGTTATTGTGTATCTTTTGGTAAATGATAAACACTCACAGTCTCAAATGCTATCAACATAGGTAACTACAGGATTACTTCTTGCAATCAGAAAAAGATTTAGATTGATGATGAAGCTATAGTTGACCTGTGTATGAATGGTTAAGTTCAGGGATGCATGTAGATTAAAACGTTTGCCAACCTTATATTTCACATTTTTTAACCTAAACAGGTAACTCGGAAGTTTACTTATTCATAGATACAGAAAAAAAGTATTTTTTTGTCTCCTCCTTTAATACTTTCTAGTAAATAAAAAATTTGTTAAGACGCAATAAAATCTATATTGTAATAAATAGTGATAAAAAAAACTTATCCATAATCGATTTCAATCAACAAAATTAGATTATTCACATTGATTCTAATATTCACATAAAAAGTTTTGAATACGTCTAACAAAACTTAATATGACAAAATATCTATATTTTGGTCAAAACCTTTGGTTTATCAATTTATATCTATTATATTTCACGATATGTAATTATATTCTATTAAGATTATCTTTTAAGTAAGGATGGGTATGGCTCCTCATTTCCGTATTGCAGTATATCGCAATACAGAAAAGCATATTGCAATACGTATTGACATATTGCAATATATTGGTACTTTTCATAGTTCAGTTTTCCATGCTCTCTTGACTTAATAGCAGCAATAAGAACAGTGATCAAATGCTCAACCGTCCGTTGTCTTGTTAAAGAGCCACTCCGTGATTTTCATAACATATTATTTACCATTGATACGAACCTAAATGTCATATGTTGTGATATGAAATTAAAACATCTTAACTTTTCATGTCCAAAAGACATATATAGGACAAATACTGGTTTTCCATGATAATCTAAAAACAGCCTTATATATGCAGAGAGGTGTAGATATCACGTCCAATATACATAGATACTAGTTATATAACCTAACAAATACTGTCAATTCCTAACTGCCCTCCTGGCTGTTTAAAATAAGTCTCCAAAATTACGTTTGACTATTTGACGTGCGCCACTGTCCGGTTTCGATCATAATTGTGACGTTCTACCTTCATATTGTCACCGTGAAAAAAACAATAAGCTTTAAAATGTGTCTTTTTGGTAACAGTCGATACTTCGGGATCAAATGACACCATTGATTAAGTTTGGCATATATGACTCCATCAACTCACGGAGTGGCTCTTTAAGAGAGGTTATTCTGGTGACTGGTTTCGAACTTTTAACATGTCCGTGCCTATTCAATATGCGAGTTCACACCTTTTTTCTATAACTTTCAGTAAAATCAGGTTTTTTTTGGTTACGTATTTCTGAAATTTTACACGGAAACTGTTAATTTTTAAACTTCCGATATATTGGATATTTTCAGTAGAGTGTAATGGTACGTATCGTGTTGTCTCTGTATTGCAATAAACTGATATATCGATAATACTGCGCACCCCTACTTTTAAGTGTATAAGTGTAGTAAAACTAACCATGCAACTTGTTCATGAATCACCGTTACTCTTTACCAATATAGCAATTATCTAAAAGTTGTCTTTTTTATAATTCTGATCCTTGATGAGAGTGAAGCCACTTGAAATCGATAAGGATTTTTTTGCTGACTTGCTGTTTGGCTTTATTTACACTTGGATAATAATAATAAGTTGTGATTTCTTTGTTGGCTAGATCTCATTACCAGTTATGATAGACAAGCAGGGCAACTAAGGCCTGTTTAAGTCTTTGTTTAGTTTTTTGTTGTTGATTTTCTTCAATCAGTCAAACGACTTTCCAAATGTCTGACAGGTCAAACTCATGAAATTCTTCAGAGGCATTTAGATGTCATTTTAAATTTTTAATGTTAGTGATGAAAATTACTGTTGTAGTTGAAAATTTTAACTATGGCCTATTTCCCTGATCTAACGTTACAAAGTGTTATATTCATCATAACAATAAGTTATAATATAAATAAATAATAAAAATATATAATTGAAAAATTTGGTCGCATAACAATGTTTTTTAAGAAAGATAATCTCAAACCAAAGTGCAAGTTGTCACATGTTATATTGAAGTGTATATATAGTCACATGACCTGATTTTCTAAGAAATTTTAATCTCGAACCAATTTGCAATTTATTACATGTTGATTTGTTTGTTAACATTTCAATTATGTCAGAAACATGGCCAAAAAGGATCATTCACTAAGGATTGGCAAATTTTAGGAAATCTGCACTGGATTTCCTAAAATCATGCTTAAAATATTATTAATCATAATTATTTTATAAAAACAATTTATATATTTTTTATTATCATTTTTGTATGTTATTCATGTCATTATCATAATTAAATCTTTATTAAAGTTCACTTCCGGTCGACTTATAAATGAAATGTCCGACTGGCAAAATTTTGAATCTGCAACCCTGGTTCACACAAATTGATGTTTTGACTCTTTGAAGATAATACATTTGTCATAAACTGTTTATTGCAGAAAAATTGAGGAAATAAAACTTTTAAGAAAGTGCTACCAACCGTTTAAGAGCGTCGTAATAATTAGACATGATTATGTTACATAAGGAATACAAAGAAATTGAAATAAATATCATAAAATGAAAGTAATGTTTTAGCTCAAACCAGGTTGATTTAAAATGCTGCTACATTGTTAGTTCCATAAATACTTTCATTGGGGACTTTGTCCTAGATTGAAATCTGTTGTAATGCATTATTTTTTATGAAGTCAGCCGTAGTCTATACTTATACTTACCTACTTACTTACTTAATTGAACATTCTGGTTGATAAAGAATTAGACACATTTGCTGAAATAACAATTGTTGAAAAACAGGAAATATTTCTTGAGAATTTATATATTTTTGCCATATTGTCCAATTACAAGTCTAATTAATGTCTTCCTATCACAAGGTTTTATGTAAACAAATTGATTCTTGAACTTTGTGATGTATTTGTTGATATTTACTTCGCACCTTGATAAAAACTGACATCCAATAGAGTAGGGATAATAAAAAGCAAAACCAAGGTTTGTGTGATCTGCAGGTACTATGTAGATCGTTCATATAGATATTGTGAATACAAAAAGTGTAGCTAATGTATAAACTCTGGCTGCCAATGTAATAGATCAGTTTCAATCTTATGCTGACTCACTGAATATCGTGAAATGTACATGATACAAGGTAATGTTTTCTCTTTGTCTTAGTTCAGTTCAAGTATCAGAACAAAACAAGTCACAACCAAACTGAATCAATACCCGCTAAAGTTTTCAGCTATTTTTTTTTAAACAAAATTGTTCCTTCAATTTGTTATTAAATTTATTGTTTATTCATTCCAAGGTGTCATGTCTGCCAAACTTGATCAATCTTATTACCTTATTGCAAAAGGTTTATTGCCGATTATGCCAGGAAAGAACATCTTTGAAACAGTAAACTACAGTGCCGTAAAAGTTTTACCCACTGTTAATCAATGTGTCCTTTTCTTTTTTCGAAATTCTCACACCTTCAAAATGTAAATGCCATGTTTAACAATAACAGATCCAGCTAGCTGCCAGTAATGGAAACTGTTTCTTGGTGGACATAATGATGATATTTAGCTGAAGACCAGCTTACTGAAGGCAAAACAAGTCCTATGGATTTACAACTTCTTTATTGCATCTTTATCTATTTATCTTATCTATTCATCTTACCACCTTCTAAGTGCCTCTCAAATAGCCAAATTTCAAACTAACAAGCTCTTTTGATTCTAAGAAGTTTGATCTGATGAAGTCTCTCAAAGGGCCATATTGATAAAAAACTCTTGTTCTTCACCTCTTAGCCTGTCGCTGTCTGTTGGTTGGCCCAACTTCTCGTCTAACGACATTCAAGTAAAGAAAGTTCAAATTAACCTGAGGAATGCTGACACTAGTGATATGTGTTGCCGGTAATAGTGGAGTCACGTTCATTGCATTTGATTGTACTGTAATTAAACAAACAGTAACAAGATGATTCAATTTGGCTGTCAAGCATGAACTGCATAACCTTCGAGGGAAAGTGCACAACATGCAATAAGAGACTATATCTGAAGAATACTACACATTAATGTATGGAATCCATGTTTATATCTTCTAAATAGTGAACAGCCGTGTTTGAAATAAGTGTTTATTTTTTCGAAAAAGTGCACATCAGTGTCTGAAATAAGTAATTCTATCTGCTGAATAGTGTACATCCATGTTTGAAATAAGTGTTTATATCGGAGAAATTGTGCACATCAGTGTTTGAAATAAGTAATTCTATCTGCTGAATAGTGTACATCCATTTTTGAAATAAGTGTTTATATCTGAGAAATTGTGCACGTCAGTGTTTGAAATAAGTATTTATATCTGAGGAATAGTGGACATATACGTATGAAATAAGTTTTTTTATCTGAGGAATAGTGCACATCAGTGTATGAAATAAGTATTTATATCTTAGGAATAGTGCACATCAGTGTATGAAATAAGTATTTATATCTCAGGAATAGTGCACATCAGTGTATGAAATAAGTATTTATATCTCAGGAATAGTGCACATCAGTGTATGAAATAAGTATTTATATCTCAGGAATAGTGCACATCAGTGTATGAAATAAGTATTCATATATGTGGAATACTAACAAAGAAGTGTTTGAATCTGATATTTATATATGAAAGTCTTATAAATGTTGCACATTTGTGTTAGATATAAAATTTTATATCTGAATATTTGAGGAATAGTGCACATCCCACTGACTGACAAACTTTATGACTCTGCGACTAAGTCATTTGGCATAACAACCACATAAACCTTGGCATCACAGTTTAAGGATAACTTAACATATACATTCTGGAATAATTTGTACTAAAACCCAATTCATATATTCATATCAGACCTGTAATATGTCATACTATACTAATAAAAAACTGCAGTAGAAAACTTCAGATGAACAAGTTAGAAATAATTGTCATACCTGTGATATGTCATAACACTGATAAAAAATTCCATTATAAAATTTCATGCAGAAATGTTATATATATTTGAAATGAATTATATTCATTTATCATCCAAAACTCTGTTCCACAGGAGATATCGCTTGTGGAAGATCAAGCGATATCTCCTAGGAGATATCTTTTTGGCAGTAGATTTTGAACAATGCCCCTCTGACGTCAAGTATATGACATCACAGTTGTTTTACATCATCAAGTAATGACATCACAATGCTATGACGTCATAAACACTACGACGTCACAATGCTATGACATCACCGCACTTGGAGTCTTAGGGCAGCAGGGTGTTCAGTAATGTTCATTTGTCAATCAAATGTAATGAAAAATGAATTTGGATGATAAATAGAATCTCACCCTCATGTCTTCTGATATCAAATATATCAACACTCGTTGATAAAAGTAAAATATCCTCGGCAAGCCTCGGATATTTGTAACTTTTATCAACTCGTGTTGATATATTTGATATCAGAAGACACTTGGGTGAGATTCTCTATATCTCCATCTTATGGTGTGCAAGATGTCAAAGGATAATTTATACTTTTATACTTAATACATTATTCGTTAGCTATCAATTCTATGACACTTTCTGGCACATCATTTACCTTTGAGAACTGGACCAATTAAAAAAACAGGGCTAATTCAATAGGAAAAACTGGGCCAAAGAAAAATGGGCCAGTATGATTCTGATCATGGGCAGACACACGAAGGTAGAAACAGCCAAGCTATCACTTAAAAACTTTCATCAGTTCTATCGGTTCAACAATCACATGAATTATTTGATTTGATGAAAATGAGCTCTTTGTGATGGTGTAAGTTAGTTTAAACAAGTTTTATTAAGAAATAAGTATTTCCATGTTGTTCATATTTTCAATTGCTTAAACAAAAGTATTTTTTAAAATATGAAACATCATATGTACCTATAATCAGCTTCACCTCTTAACAACAATTGTGAATTTCTTTGATCAAGTTATTTTAAACTCATAAACACAATATATTGTCATGAACTAGTTAATAATAATAATAATATATGATAAAAAGGATAGTTTTATAGCGCACATATCCACACCGAATGCATGCTGAAGGCGCTCCCTGCATTATTAAGCTCTTGAAGATCATCTCCAACACAATCTACACAATTAGTACTGCTTGTTGAACAGAAACACATTTTGAATAAAGTCCCTCGCCTAAGGAGACACCACAAGTTTTTCAACTCGTGTCTCAGTGTGGGGCAGGGTATAACCCTTTAATTCTCAGATAGTACAGCAATGATCGGGTAACCCACGCATCCGGCGAGCCACGCCAGATGTTGCTGAACTTCACTGATCGATAGTGGTCAACTGAGCTACACACAGGACCATGTGCCACCACATACAGTTAATACATGATTGTGAATAAAAAAAACACCTCATGCCTTTAAGCAGTGGACAATGATGTAACGTGATTCCTTTGAAATTGGTTTATTAACTGTGTGAGTGTATTCCCATGCCAACAGAACAGCCTGTATGTGGTTATTGATGATAATAAAACAGGGCATATTCATTAATTCATAATGATGGATTTATGAATAACTATAAGTGGTCTTATCGTATCTATTCTAATTAATTCCTTATATAAACATGTTCATAAACTTGATGATTTTGTGAACATTAACATAGTTAGTAACTTGTTGCTGAGTCAACAAGCCTGTCTAGACAATGATTAAAAAGGGAAAGGGAAAACAGATTGTTTTTTCAAACATTTACGAATGTTCTTATTCTTTGTAGATATCTTATAGCACAATTTTTATGCTCATATTGACTATTTAAGAATGCTTGATATTCCTTAAGATTTACCTCAAGAAAGAAAACATTAAGACAAACTCACTCAGAAACGTAAAAAAAGTAATAGTTGGTTTTGCACAAAATGGGAAATATTGATCATTGGAAAGTGCTGATCTAGGACTTGGTTAAAAATTTGAATAAATTTTAATCACTGTAGTTGGAAGAATGACAAAATAATTTTCATGAAGGTATTTCTGTAACTTCAACAATTTTGATTGCATTTACAATAGTGAACCTTATGCAAACATTTTAACTAACTGATATTAAAGTTAAGGCATATACATGAAATGTTAGAATCAAGTTTTGACCAAATTATGTAATTGTACTTGTAGTACCTGAGCATGAATCATTTATGATACAGAATGATATGAATTATCTATGCATCATTTATTATTATGAAAAGGTGGAGGGCTTTGAAGCCATAAATAAGAGAATTACATGATTAATGTAGGAGGTAGAGATACTCTGTAATTTCCTGTCATGAATTTTTATCTTTTATTACCTATATCAATTAATGTAAAAGAGGAAATATTACACAGGTTTCTTTAAAGGGAAAGGAAGAACAGAAAGGGTAGGGGACAAGGAGGTTGAAATCAATGTCTATGCATAGCCATATCATATCCAGTTAGCATGCCTTTACATCAAGTTTACTTATTTCTTTACTTTATTAAAGAACAGCAAGATTTTCTATAAAATAACATTTTGATACATTAACGCTTTAGGATGAAAATGCTAAATGTTTAGGAGCATATACTTACTCATTCATCAGGTTTGGTGTCAGGATGAAGCATATGCTGTTGGAAGCATCTTGTATATTCACAATAAAGAACCTGTTATACATAGCGTTTGTTGCTTTTCTCATGTTGCCTTTTTGCTTACAGGACTATATGTGTATTCCTTGTGAATGAGCCTTCCAAAATGATAAATGTTCCATCACTTTTACTTCAAAGCTTATTTTATATGAAGAAGGGGCAGTATAGTGGTTAGTGCGTTTAACTTTGGATCATGAGGTCCGGTGTTCTAATCCCGCTAGGCGCTCGGCAACTTATTCTGCAGCAGGGAACTGTTCTACATGCAGTAAGGTTTGCGTAATATGTTACACTGAATTTCAACGCAGTAGCACCCATGGTTTGCTAGTTCCAGCCAATGCTCAGGTTTTTCCACAATGGTGCTGCACAATACCGGCTGTGATATAAATGAAATACCGCAGAAAGTGGTATACCCTAAAACAAAGAGGTAAGGAATGCCTAAATTAAACTTAGTATGAATGAAATTCAGTACAAATGAAAATCCATTTGACCCTATAGTATAATCAGCTTATTTGATAACTTCTCTTGCCTTTGGTGTCATGAATGACATTCATCACAATCCTGAGTTTTAATCTAAGTTTTTGTTAAACATTTTTGTTTAAAGTTAAAGTTTAAATGTACGATGAACTGTTTACAAATTACCAGCCAGGAAAGGTGAGAGAGAAGTGAAAATTATTAGGTCTTCAGCCATTGAAAATGCTAATTTCTTCAAGAAACCAATTACCCTTCAGGATGACATAAAATCTCCATATGGACTTTCAGGAAATAAACTACCCTGCTCCTATCTTCCCATATTGGTGATTAAGTGCAGATGACTTGCAATAAGGCTCTTCAATGTGTTCTGTATTTACTCTATGAAAACCCTGTGGCTATACAACCTGCAGCATATCTATATTTAGGTAACAAGTGCAGATGATTTTACATGATTTTAAATATGTAATGTATCTACTCTAATAGAAACCTCTGGTTATATTCCCCGCATGCTGTAATCTTTTATCGATAACAGCCTACAAATGTAAGGAAAAAATGACATTTTTACAAAAAAATATTTATGTTTATGAAGTAAGTGATGTAAGTGAAACAGTATGTTACATTTTTTGGCATCACTATTACAGTGTTGCAAAATCCTTTGGTAACCCAAATTTTAGCTACATCTTACACAAACATGCTTATATCGTACACAAATTGAATACTTTTAATATGAACAGTATCTGTGAGAACAAGCCGGAGCATAAAAACTGGTTAAATTTAGCAAGCTATCTCCATACTAGTTCCATTCATATCTTGCTTAGTTCCATTCAGTTCTTCAGTTATATATCATGTTGCACTGTAACCTTTCCGTGTATAAGAATTTCATGTTGTTTTTGTCTAAATATACCTTCTATTACCAGTAAATTCATTCAAGTGACCTTGCTTCAAACAAACGTTCTCTGATACAACAAACTATTTTGAGATTGCAATATATTATATATAAGACACTAAATATGTTTTCTTACTAGGTAAGATAGACACATTGAAAATAGTACAATGAAAATTGATAATTGAACAGAAAATTTATGACCTATTCATGTTAGGCTTTCATCGGACTTGTTGAAAAAAATAAATAAGATAAAAACTCACCATAATCACTGGGTATTTATTCGAATCAAACTTTTTTCCTTGTATGTACAGATACACTTCAAAAAGGTGTGACGAAATTTACGACCAAAGACACAAAACAAGATGAAGTTGAATGCAGAATTTACAATAACCATTGTCTCTGCTGTTGCGTTAAATATTTCCAGGGAGAGGGGATAGTCTCCAATCTTTCCAGATTGCACATCGTTCACTTGAAGGAAGAGAAGTTGGACAGTCCCAAAGAGTTGACAGACAAAAAAGACAACAGTGAGAGCCAGCACCATAGCAGTTAGCCGATGCTCGTCAAGGGAATATACACGCCATCGTCGACCCCGCACCGCACTCTTACGCCGCTGCAGGGTCTTCAGAATCAAAATATTTAACACCGATATAGTCACAAAAGGCAGGACAAAATGGAACAAAAAATTGAGATACACTAGATAGATGACATTGTAGAAGTTACTCTGTCCAAACTGAGAGTTCTCAATGACATATGTCGTTTTGTTGTTGAGGGGGTCCTGCACACCCTTGAGGGTGTTATCAAGACATCGTGGAATGTTGTACAGGAGAGACCAGAGCAAGATTCCATAGATGATCTTCCAGGCCCGCGACCGCGTACAGATGGATGTGGCCTTCAGGGGCTTGACAATGGCCACAAACCGCTCAGCGGTGACCACCATGGTTGTATAGATGGCCCCTGTGTGTGCGATGTGCACAATGGGGTAGAAGACCTGATAGGCAGACTCCCGGATATAGATGTAGCTTTCGAGCACATCGTTGTGCTGGCAGATGATAGGAAATGTCTGCAGCAAGATGACGAAGAGTAGCAGCAGGTTGTCATACAGGGCCAGGAAGATCAGAAAAAGGGCTGTAGAGGAACGCATCAGTTTGTTGGACAACACAAATATGCAAATAGTGTTGCCTATGAGCCCAAATAATGCAATACTGGTACCGCCCAGACCGTGAACATAGTACCAGATGTCCAGGATGGTGGTGAGGTCCGTATTGTATAGTCCATATTGCTGTGGAATGTTACAGTTGCTCAGGTTGCTCAAACCGATACACCTAGATGTTAGGTTGCCATTTGTGTTCACTGCCATCTCGCCTACTAAATCCATTCACTTTTATATATGTCCTGATCAAGAAAGTTTATAACTTCTTGAAATTCATACAGGTAGCAATGGTAATATTCTTCCTTCAGACATGAATACATGCAGTAATGTTCAAACTGGCTGACAACTTCGAGACTTCGCGTCGCAGAGTAGAATCAGCAATTCATGGTCTGCGAGATTTTATCCACGTGAGAGAGGAGTGGCTGATACACTGTCATCCTTGGAATTTGAATTCACATGTACACCTCACTGGCACACAAAGTTTTTCACTTATGGTAAGGTGGTCAAGTTTGTTATTTACACTTAAACAAATGACTAGGAAGCTCGGAGATCCTGTTAATGTGAAAGTTTGCTTGATGATACTCTGGTGTGGAGGTGCTCTCCATGGTGATCTGTTGTGTCGTGTATGTCACATTGCCACTCCCAGCATTCATTGATTTTCTAAATACTCTCTTTCACATGTATGTCCAAGCATTCCAATCTTGGAGGCTTGAGGCAACTTTTTGGGGCGAAAAAGTTGTAAACTCACCACATTTTCTCTTGATTTCACAAAATATTTAAATATAAAGTCGTTAAAGACCTCAATGCCGTCCTGGGGGATATCACTTCTGATGAAAATATCCTTTCAGCATTCAGACTTCGTCTTTCTTGACCAGAGTGGCTGAAAACTTCGGTTTTATGTCCCAGTGTGGGGTAATGAATACTAAAACAGTGTAAATCTCTGCTCAATCACAAAGTAGTCTGGCGGAGGCAGTGAGAGGAGAATGTCATCTTGGGAAATGTAGTGAGCAGACTGTGTGCACACTAGGCTACTCGTCTCCTCACTGCTAGTGCTGTAGGTAGGTAGAGACCAGTGCTGCTCCACACACACATTGACGCTTGCAGTCTCTGTCTAAGGGAGAGAGAACTTAACTGGCCGTGTGCAGGCGGCAGAGGGGCAGGGCACTACAGGCCAGGTGACTGGCAGATTATGTTGCAATAACCTCTCAACTTGATCACTTAGGTTTGACAGTCTTTAATATCAAACATCAATTTGTGGACAAACACAGACAGAGAAATTGCAGGTGCTGTGACCGGAAGACGTATGTTCTGATTATACTACAGAGTTGATAGAATACAGTTATATCTGCAGATTTAAGATTTGATGAGACTTGAGTTCTGTTTTAATTTTACTAAATAAAAAATGATTAATGATTTTCTCAATTCACTTTAGAAGAAAGCTAGATCCTATTACTATTAGCCAAAGGCATTTCTATAAACAACAGAAAAGAAAGAAACTATAGTTACCTAGTTACTAAAATAATGAAATTTTGTACTATTAATCAACTTAAGAAAAAGTTTCCAATTTAATTGGTGAGTTAAAAAGAAAAATGACAATAGAAACAGTTTATTATTTGATATAGTTTTTCAAATAATTTTCTTTATCAAGCTTAGATTTGGCTCTAATTGATGTAAGAAATAAAAGTGTTAAAAAAATCAATGTTAATAAACTTGTTTGCAATTAATTTCTGAAAAATATTTCTCAATACGCTTTGTAAACTGATGAATGCTTTTCCCATATTTATTGCGTTTGTTAACTATCAAATCTTGTCAAATGGCTACTGAGAATTGATGGCTCCAATTAATTCAATAAAAAAAATAAAATCAATATAATGAAGCAACAACAATATAAATTAAACCAAATATCTTAATTGGTTTAGTTATATTTATCCTGATATTCTTTATGAAATATACTAAAATCAATGCATTTCAATATTTCTTGAGTGAAACAACAATCATAAATACTCAACATAATTATTAAACACCTTAATTTCCCATATTGATATGGTCTCGAACAATATTATTTTCTTTGTAATGGTTGAAAACTAGATATTTGGGTGATCATTTATTTTTTTTGCAGTTTTTTTGCATGTAGTCGCAAGACCAAATTAAGTGTCCATTGTTAAGTCAACGTTTATCCTCCATTATATGCATTATGAAATAAACTAAAATCAATGTATTTGGATAATTTTTAAGGTGATACTTTTATATTATGACCCGATAACTACATTGGCTTGATTGACAAATATCCTGAATATATTTATGAAATAAACTTAATCCAATGTATTTCGTAAATTTTTTTGGGTGAATTTCATCAAATAATTCAATGAATTAATTGGCTTAAGTGACAAATATCCTCCACATGTTTTATGAAATAAACTAAAATCGATACAGGAAGTGTTTACACAAAAGCCTGTTACATTATCAAAAGAAGTATCACACAGGTGTGGATGTTAATAAAGCCCGAAAACACACGCGCTGGTGCATAGGGCAAACAAGGACACCTGTTGCAATCAATGCACTGGGCTGAACACTCCCCGCCTAGTTCAGTCTACTGAACCACAAAGGAAAAATTGGCAGATCCATTCTTCCCTGTCATACCCATAGTCCCAGGAAATGTATTCCAAATATTAGTTTGGGTAGAATTTACATTATTGCAGTAATCAAGCGATTTCATGGAGTCTGTGTCAACAACTTGTTGGATGCAGTTGATCCGTCAATTTACCGCCTTATTTGTTTTGCGTGAATGCTGATGGTGTTGGTCAAAAATAGCAGCGGCTAAGTGAAGATATTTTGATATGTACGATGATAAATGTTGGCATGTGTTATTGAAGTGATTGTGGGTACATGTCATGTAGTTTATCCAGAGCTTTGTTTGTGGGTGTTGGTATTTCTTACATCTTTTCCCTTAAATGAATTCCAGCCAATAAATCTGATCTCAAAACAATTGATATGATAGGGGTTGAACTAGTTCATGATTTAAAAAGACAAATGCTGTTATGTTTTGCGGCTCTTTAGATTCCCCTTCCTCTATGCCCCTTCCTCTTGAAGGGTGTATAATGAGGAAGGGTTCAAAAGAACACCAAAGTTTAACAATTTGAATCCTAGCTTTGTGTCCAATAAAGGAATTTATATAAATTGGTATCATAGTGTTTGAATCCACATAGCTCCTTCCAATACCCTGATCTCCTTCAGACCTTCACAAGCCAATGAAAGAAGTCACATCGAGCAATAGCAGCACAGCCCAGATGACAAACCCATTAAGTTCGAGATATTAGCTTCAAGCTACTTACATAATAATGTTTCATTGCCTGGAATATTTACGTGCAACCTAATAAGAAGTCACGAAGAGCTGTCAGCGATACAAAGCAATTGATCTGAAGGAGATGAAAACATTGGAAGGAGCTCTGTGGATTCTGCTGTTGGAGCTGGAAGGTTGTTATACAACTCTTCTTAACCTCTCAAATAGCCAGGCGCTTAGTGTTACCAGCAACCATCAGTGGGTCCTCAGTAATGACTTTCTCTTTCAGAACTGTGACTAAGCACCTCCAGACAACAAGCATCTGAGATTTCTTTATTTTCAGCCCAAAATAAAGTTCTCTATTCTTCTTTTAGACTTGGTTAGGTGTTTATGTTATTTAGGAATCTGGGTGATAGACTAAATCTTTCTTTGCATCAGTCATGGAGAGTTTCAGCTCAGCTACTGTATCTGCTGCTCATTAAACTAGTGTGAGAAATAGCCTACATTAAAGTCAACTTAGTAGCAAAATTGAAAATTTAGCTGAAGTAATTACTTCCTTACTATTCTTGATAGCTAGTTTAAAGTTATCACATGTTAAAAGTCATCACAACTTGAAAAGAGAGAACATACTCTTGGATATACTGATGTCTTAAGATAAACATTACTAGTGTATTTGAGATCCATAGATTAAGAAATAACAAAACATGTTGCTGCCAACCCAGAGCTTAATCTATGCCAGTTTTTAGTTTTCCTTAACATAATTCTTATAAAAATCATTTATTGTAATAAGCACTTTTTTATCGCACATTAAAGCCTTATGCACATTGACAAATATTTTATCAATGATATTTTTTTCTTCCAAATTTCCATTTTCAGTTCAATTCCATATATCTTAGAAAAAAGTAATTATTGATAATGCATAATTCTTTTACATATACCTACCAAATAGATGAAATGACAATTTTACTATTTTGAATAACATTTTTCCATGATGTGGGTCAGCTGTAATCTGAGTATTTATGTAAAAGGTTGTATGAGGAATTATACCTCTGTGGTCATTATCCTACTAAGTGAACTAGATAATCTGATAGGTCTTTTCAATTACCGGTATGGGCTACTTTGTCATATTGATGCTTCGATCTCTGCTGGTAGCCCCACAGAACCACAGCCACAGTGTCTTGTTAAGCCCCAAAATAAATAGTATTACGTTAAGAATTGAATTTTTGAACAATGGCTATTTTTTGGTTGGAAAATTAAGAAAATTCCAAAGTTTGTACTATGAATAAAGCAAATCGAGATAGAGCTCAGTTTAACGTTGTTATAGTTTGGATCATATTTCCTGATATAAATGGTACAAACTTTTGTACTTTTTTGCTTTGATTCATTGTTGGATGTTTACCCACATCCTCAGAGTCATACAACCCCTAGTAATGAAGATCAGCTAAACAACTGGACAACCAGGCCAAAACTCAACCTCTTGAATTACAAGAATTTGTCCTGTATCAGCTTGTGGTAAATGGAATATCTGTGTATTGTATAGTTATATCTTTAAATTGGCACCAAATATACTGATATTTCCATGTCTAAAAGATTTGAACATGTCGATACAAAATCTCAAAATTTGTTTTTCCAATTTCTCTAGCATTTTATTTTTGCTCAAGAATGCCTCAGAACGATAGACCCAGCATATCGTACAACAACTCAAAGTTATAACAAGTATTGAATATTTCAACACTCCCTTTGTTGTTAGTCTCTGGAAACTCCTTGATAAACCATTGATTCAAAGGAAACATGAAACATGGTAATCAAATTATTATCATTAGAAATACATGCCGTTTAGATAGTAATCATTTGATATTGTTAACATGTGAACTAATGTATATATCACAATTGATTTATTGTGAATTAGAAATGATTTGCATTTAGAAAATGTATGCACTTGATCAATACAAAGCTTGTGATAAAGTTGCTGTTAATGATTCCAACATATGAAAAGTGGATTCCTACACGGTTAATTTCATAATTGTTTTTTGATAAGTGAGGTCAATGTAAGGCTATCTATATTGTTTTCTGTACTTTCAATCTCAGACCGCCCAGAATTTCCTCTGTTAAATCGCCTGAAAAAAAGAAAAACAAATTATTCTAAAGTAAAACTGATCAAAGTATTAAAAGTGAAGTGGATAAAAGTTGTATAGTGATGCCTGAAAATATCCTAAGGGATGATATTTCCAACTGATGTTAATCAATATAATTGAAAATTCAGCATGTTTCGTTTTGAAACTTTTTGTATTAAAATATTACCACACACAGATGAGAGATAGAGGTGATACAGTAAATATACTAAAAGTAAGTGTACGTAACTATATATAACAATGTGTTACACAGATCCATTAACAAATGATAGAGATATAGAAGAAATATGCTCACCATACCTGGGTCAGTGTTACACACATTCATGCATAGATAATAGAGATATATATATATAGGGAAATAAAATAGAAATATTCCTAGCATATGTGTCAGTGTTACACAGATAAACTCTCAGATGATAGAGGTAATGTTGTAGAAATATGCTCACTGTACCTGGGTCAGTGTTACATACACAGATGGTATATATACGGTGTTTCCGTTTACCGGCATGTGCCGGTAATTTACCGGTCAAAATAGCTAAGGACCGGTATAATTATGGCAAATAGGTGCAGTGGACCGGCTACATATTTACACCTACATGTACATGGCATCAAACCCGATTTCGACATATGACAAGATTTCAAACTTATTCATTTATTTCAGTCGTAATTGAAACAAATCTTTGTCGAAAACACGATCACAAGAGAACGTTGTTTTTGTAGACCGGTGATTTAGAAATTAGTTACAGAGTAGTTTTTATTCCTGTTTGATAGCTGAAGCTCGATAATTTACGGAAGAATAATGACGAGATCTGTTACATTATCTTACACCGTTTTGAATATCGATGCATTTTCTTTACGACAAATAACATAAAAAACATGCTTATGTGTCCATGATAATCTTTACGATTGTCTATTTTCAAGTTATAAATGAATATATATACGATTTATTGTAGGTTTCTTTATTTTAATAAAATATGAGTAAATGATAAACAGATTATGTTTTTTTCAAACATTCTATAGTGTGGCACTAATATGTTATCATGAAATTATCACGACCACGTGTTGACCAACTAAAATTTACTTCGCAGTTCGGAGTGGTGTTTTTGTACATAGCTTTAGAAACACAATCTTACTTATTTTGTAGGGAGAATATTTGCAAACAAACCATAATTTCCATTGTTTGAGAAGTCAGGTATGCTATTCTATTTGACATTTCGGTAAAATTTACATGAATGAAACTAGCTTAGTCAGACACTGTCGATAAACCGTTAACATTTCTATTTTGCTAGAAGTGCATTTGTAAACAATGTCCTCTCATCGATTCATAAATAATTTAAAACAATCTTTAATTTATAGATTTTAATATGATGGTCACAGATGTTGGACTTTCTAGACTAATTGAAGTTTTATCCAATTAATATTAACATATATATGTACTGTTTGTCAATTTATATTTTCAATCAACTAGTTATTTTGAAATCGGATTAGTAAAGATAGCAAATTTGAAGTCAGATAAGTACAGATAGCGAATTTGAAGTAATGACAAATTCAATTTAATTTGATTAAAAATAAAGATAACACAAAATAAAATTGCAGGACAGACACAAAAATCTTATGTTATTATCTTAATTATATCTTAATTATTGACATAAAAAATAATAGACTTATAGTAACTATGTGATGAGTTGAAAATAACATTCTTAAATAAGGTAGTTTTGCTGTCACAACATTAAGTTATTGTTCAAACAAAACACAGAGTAATTACCTGCATTGAGATTATTGAAGTGTTATGTAAAAACTTTTTCAAACAAATCTCTCATGTGACAAACAGCGTTTTAAAAAAAATATGTGTAGTAAAATAACAATACTAAGTAAGTACTACATGTACTTTCATTTTTTTTACTGTTTTCAGACAAAATAATTTCAATTATATCACCTTGATGATTGAAGTGTAAGCCAACAATACATTTATAGGTTTAATTTCACATTTCGCGTACATGATTATTAGAAATGAATCAAACACACCCATGTTTTGTTTTATTTTCAAGTATTAACATATGAAAAGTAAGTGGACTGGTAACAAAAGTATTTGACTGGTATATTTGATGCTAACCAGTCCTATGGACTGGTAAATTTGAAACTCACTGGATACATACATTCATACATACATACATACATACATACATACATACATACACACCTACATACATACATACATACATACATACATACATACATACATACATACATACATACATACATACATACATACATACATACATACATACATACATACATACATACATACATACATACATACATACATACATACATAGTTAGTTAGTTAGTTAGTTAGTTAGTTAGTTAGTTAGTTAGTTAGTTAGTATCATGCAAAAAAATTGCAACATCTAATATTTCCCCTAAATTGTATTTAGCGTATTTACAACCGATCCAAAACGAAACGGTTCACAAGTCACAGCATACCCGAGAATGGTTGAGAGCAAATCACGTGACTTTAGTAGAATTTCCCGTGGCCTCACCTGATCTTAATCCGATCGAAAATATTTGGCAGATAATGAAAGACAAAGTAGAAAAACTTGAACCAAAAAACATCAATGACTGGCAGAGACTTATCAATGAAACCTGGACTTAAGAATACATAGACAATCTTGTTAAGGTAGGACTCGTGGATATAGATCACCAACGCAATATGTTACCAGGACATGGGAATTCACTGACAGCTCTGCGCATGCGTTTCCACGCAAAGCCACTCGCACACTTCCTGTACATCATTGACGCCACCCATACGTATACATACGTTAACACACTCCCAATGTTCTTTTGTTTGTTTTTGTTATGAAATTATAAACCTGAAATAAAACATCCAAACATATCAAAGCACATTTATGAAACTTGATTATTTTTTTTTAAGGTTATTTGTTTATCTTATAATATTAAAAGTCCTGGTAATATAAGATGCAGTTATTCAGGAAAATGCAGAATGTCTCATGGCTTCTACAGTCAAATATATGATAGCTTTCCTGATCGCAGGCACTCGAGAAGTTGAGAGGCACTTGCTCCCTTTTTCGTCATACAGTCTGAGAGTTGTTGATTTGTTTCTACCCAGTGAATGTTAGATACTACATTCTGTTGCAACATTTGCTTTATACTGGCAATGTCAACACGTAAACGTTTTTCACTTACAAGTTTTGTTGAATGAATGTTCTCAAACAAGGATTTGTTGTCAGTGAAACAATCAATTGAGATCACGTTGGTATTTCTCCTGAAGAGAACTTCACTGAGGAGATACCCAAGGTAACAAGCAGTATCCAAGCCATCCACCATAGCTAAAGCCTCAGCTGCCAATGTACTTCTCACTACTCTATGTATCTTGTTAGCTTTCCAGGCAAGAGGGGAACTTTGACATCTGTCGTCTGTCAATAGAATGATAAACCCACAAGCACTTGAGACTCCATCACTAAGATTAGCATGTGATGCATCACAGAATAACTTTATCCTCAAATATGAATAACTATCAAACTTTGGAAAGTAGAGAGGATAATTCTCAAATTTCAACTTCTTCAGTGTCTTATTAGCCCTAAGAATGTCCAAGACTCGCGGGTGCTTTATGGCTGTGCTAAGTTCCAAGACATCAAAACAAATATCAGGCCTTGTCTGGTTTCCTACCCAACTTAACTGTCCAATTAAACTTCTCAAATGACCTATTTCTTCTTTATTGAGATCATCATCTTTTTGTGCTGAGCGACTTGTCGATAAAGGTATTGGTTCTATTCCAGTGATGTAAGACCACTGATCAAGGATGATGCCTTCAGTTTGTTTGATTTCCATTCCAATGTATTTGAACATCAATTTCCCTTCCTTTCCAATTCTAAATGTAGATCTTATTGCATCAATGACTGTTGTTTCAAATAAGAGTGTTCCAGACCATAAAAAGTCATCCACATGCATCAGGAAAAGGCCCTCTAACTTATCACTGTACCAATAGAACAGAGCTGGGTCTATTGTAGACTGCAAACACCCTGCTCTCAGCAGTTCTTCTCTAACACTAAAATACCATTTCCTCGATGCATCATTGAGACCATATACACACTTTCTCAATTTCCACAAACCTCCTTGTGCATCAGCCTCAATAGGTGGCTTGAGGTATATGTCACGATCAATGTTGTGTCCTTGCAAAAAAGCTGCCTTGATATCAATGGTATTTAATTCCCACCCAAAAGTTGACGATAGAGATAACAGAATTTTGAGAGTATCTTTCCCTGCGGTTGGTGAATCGCTTTGTATTTGAGTAGTTTCTTCAAATCCACGAACAACTAGTCTGGCTTTGTTTATCAGTTTCCCATCCTGTTGTTTCTCAGTCAGAACCCATCTTGTCGACATTTTCTGCTGACCTTGGTCAGGAACTTCTTCATAGACATTAAAGTTTTTCCAATTGTCCAGTTCTGTTTGTTTTGCATCATCGACACTGTTTGAGACAGCAAGAAAAACCTGACTTCCATCAGCGTTTTCTTCAGGAGGGTTCCCGTCATCCTGCGAAGGTTGATTTAATTCCCATGACGTCACTCCCGTCTCAAAATTAAGGGATTTAATCTCTTCGCTGCCACAGTCTTTGATGTTAAACCAAGCTTTGTTCCTTCCATTCACCTTACCTCCACGACTAATCACTGTTGCAGAAACCCATTCATCACTTCCCACAGGTAAATATCTTATTTCCATGCTAGGTTTTGGAAATGCTGACTTGGTAACTTGCCTTTGATGATCAAGTGGCCGAGATTCTATGCCTTGACAATCATCCTCCAAGATTTCTTCTGGTTTTTGATTTTCAACAGTAGTTTCTTCACATTGTTTTTCCTCTTCATTAAAAACAGAATTTGTGTTTGCATGGGTGGATAACTCTTCACCCATTCTATTTAGTCTGCATGGATGTACTCTTAGATAAACACTTCCATGTCTGACAAAAACTATTTTACCATCCTGTCCTATCACTTTTCCAGGTCCCCGCCATGTTCCGTTGCGTTGATAATAGACAGTCTCTCCAGTCTTGAAGGGAATACCTGATGCTCTCACCTGATGTCTCAAGGCACGTCTTATTCTCTCTGATGATTCAGCTTCAACAAAAGCCTTCCTACTGCTGTGAATGCTATTCAGATGTTTAGCAAATATTTCGCTTACAGTTTTTCCTTCCAAAGCAGGTGGGCGGTCAATAAGCACTGATGGCAGGTTGGGATTGCATCCGAAGACAAGTTGATAGGGACTGTATCCATGTACCATTTGAAGAGAATTCTTTGCATTTATTGCCCACACTATTGCAGTTTCTAGATCAAGTTTTGGATTGTCAGCCAACATTTTCTGTACACAATCATCAAGAACAGCATGATTCCTTTCACAAGTTCCATTCTGCCAAGGACTCTGGGCTGCTGTAGTACACACTTGAATGTTTAGATTTTCCGCCATGTCTCTGACAATATCATTAGCAAACTCACCACCATTGTCTGTAAGAATTTTCCCTGGGACTCCAAAACCACTTCCTATCCAAAGTCGAAGGACTTTATTTACTATGGTTTCAGGCAGCTTGTTGTAAATGACTGTTGCCAAACTAAATCTGGTTGCTAGGTCTACCATGTGGAGGAAATATATTCCGGTTTTCCATTCTTTCAAGTCTAGTGCCACTACTTCATTAAATTGTGTTGCCAATGGTAAAGAAACAACTGGTTTGGGGAGAGTTTTCTTAAATTTCTTACATGTGTCACAAGTAATAGTCACATCTTCAACTAAATTTTCAATGCCTTCTTGATTACAGCCTGCATCTTGTAAAAGAAGTTTTAATCTGTGGCTTGATGGATGCCCAAATTGTTTGTGAAGTTTGGTTACAATCTTCTTCTTTTCTTGTTCAGTCTTTTCAGCAACATTAAAATATACTTCTGACATTGGGATAGATGAACTGTCTTCAGACAATGATACACAATAATGTCCTGAAGAGGTACACTGCAATTCAATTTCTTTTCCTAAAATGTTAGCTCTGTCATTTTCAAGATCAAGTATAACACGGGCCTCTTTCATGGCTGGTTTCCCAAGAAGAAGGGGAATATCGCTATTCACAACATCAGTTGTAATGGAACAGTTCTGTCCTGCAATTTTACATGGAATAGTAACTTTCTTGATTGATTTTAATTTTTCTCCTCCACCAAATCTGAAGACTTTATCACTTTCACAAACAGTTACTTTCTTGCGCTGATCTTTATCTAAATTGTCAACATAGTTGTCCAACCATATCTCACCTGCCACTGTTGAAGTACAACCACTATCCAAAACTGCAGCATTCATTGCTTCGCACATCAACACTTGCATTTCTGTTCTCTCGTTTCCTGTGAAAAGTACTGCCTCTTCATTACCTTTCATATTTTCATAGGAATCTGGACAATCCCTAGCAAAGTGATATATTGAATCACAAATAATACACCTTTGAGGTCCATCTTCTCCTAACGGATTAAGAATTCTATGTCCCCTACCCCTTTGTCTGGAATTTGGGAAATGTGGGGGGTTGTAACCTCTCCTTCCACGTCGACTATTCCTACTGCGACGTTGTCCATATGAACGTCCACGTGTGTAATAAACTGTCTCATCTGCCAAATACACTGGCTCAAGTTTAATGGATGGATTAGAAAAAGTTGAGCTTGGCATTGATTGCTTCCCAAAGAATTTTCTTAATGATAAAGACATTTGTTTGAAGAGAGTGGTTGTATCATTATAATCAACTCCTGTGAGAACTAATTGTCTGTCTTTATGTTCTAAACCAGAACCATCAAGTAAACGAAAAGCTAACACTGATTCTGGAAGTGTCATATTAAATTTCTTAGTTTTGTTGTAAAGTTTTTCAAATTCTGAAACATACGTCTCCATACTCATGTTTGTCGATCTTTTAAATCTATCAAAGTCACTGTATACCTCATACGCTGCCGTAATCTCATCCTTCTTGTAAATTCCATCCAAGAATGCAAGAAGTAATTTCACGCCAGCTTTATCGCCAAGTTTTGCCGCTCCCAGTTCATTAAAAACTTTATCACGTATATTATCCGTTTCTGGTAATGAAAGAGCTATAGCCGCACCTTGTTTTTCTTCAACTAAGTCTGTTACTGTTTGCCACACTTTCACTTCTTCTACCCATCGACTGTAAGGCTTGTCGTCAAGAAACGCCGGAGGAATTCTGTAATTTCCTGTCGCCATATTGTTTTACTGCACGCTACGCTAATTCTTCATTTCACTTCACTATTTATGTCCTGTCAATTGCCTGTGAAATAAAATCCACGCTCTGCAACCATGTTAACCCTCAAGCCGCGGTATAAGGAATGGTCCGGGATGAAATTAAACTACGCCGCAGTTAGCCTTAGCGAACCCCGGAAGCCGGACTTATAATGTGACGCATTTACTAATTAACGCAATTGTACCATGTAGCGGATCCCGGAAAAAAATTGCACGGCAGTCGTGTCGGTTGAACGCGTGTATTTTCGTTCCGGCTTTCGCTAAGCTGCCGATTTTTTCCCCGTTGTTGTTCTAAAAAATGGGGGCATATTTTCCGAAAGTTTTATAGATATTGGTCATATTTATCGTACCGAAAATATGCATTACAAACGCTCAATTTTTCCCCACTACCCGCCGGGCTTGCTATAGCCCTGGGGCTTATTGCTCCTCTCGCGCACGAGTTTATCGAGCTGCGCACGTTATTGTTTGCTCAGGCGTGCGCACTCACAACAAAAGCACACCTTGCTTTCGCACGCCGTATGATCTAAACCCTTGGGCGGATTTCAATACAGGTGGGATCATTTGAAAGAGGAGAAAATTGTCTTTAATTCGATATAAATTACGAATATGCGCTACCTGAACTGAATATACAGCATGTGCCGTAAATGAGGTGATTTTTACATATTTTTAGTTTTACACCGTTTTGTCACACCAATTTTCACATGATGTGCTCAACTTATTTTGACAATTTTTATATTATAAGATAGAGAGAAAGATTGTCTTTCATTCCATGTAAAATTTGTACATGCGCCAAAATAAATAAAGACACAGCAAGCGCCGCACAAAAAGCTAATTTCTCTATTCAAATCATGTAAACTGAACGGCGATTTTGACATGTGCCTTTATTTCGTTCATATCTTCTCAACAGCTAGGCGTATTTTAAAATTGATTACCTCGTGATAAAGAAGAAATAATTGTCTTCGATTTGATGTAAAAAAGTTATATGCAGTATATAAAATAAAGATACAGCAAGTGCCGCAAAATTGCGACTTTTCTTTATTCTCTGTGTATTTACCATTTTCTCGCACTTTATATCACATAAACTTCTCGGGACATTTTGAAATTTCATATATCAAAATATAGAGAAAAGGATGATCTATGTTTCCACATAAAATTTGTATGTAAACGAAAATCAGACCCGACGAGCATCGCGCAAACAGGCAATTTCTCTATTCATATCTTGGTAACCGAGAAGCGATTTTTTCAACTGCTTTTTACACTTCCTATCTATTTAACGGCAGAGTGCATTATCAACATTTTTATATCACAATAAAGAGAAAAGGATCGTCTTCAATTCTATATAAAAGTTGCAAATTACAATGAAACAATAAAGGAGCGGTAAGTGATGTCGCAATTATCAAAATCTGTTCTCAAATACCTGAGGGGACAATCTTTGCAAACTATATATATTCCAAACCAAGCGGTACATATTTATCATTTTCATATCAACGTAAAGAGGAAATAAATACCTTCATTTTCATGTGTAATTTGCCCATATTTGCATCAAAATAAAACGTGTGGAAATTATGCGACAAATGTCGCGGTAAGGCGATTATCAAAGACTTTATTCACTAGCTTTACCCACGTTTCGTTGGTAATAACTTCTAAATACACAGCTAAAGATTATTATGATTTATTTATCCGTAAAGAAGAACAAATTGCCTTCAATTCCATATATAATTTGCATGTATACAAAGCGAATAACTTGAATTATAAAATTGGAAATAAAGACAATTTCTGTTAAGTGTGAGTGTATTTTTCAGCGGGGATACCCTGCCTGCACGCGCTGAGCGCGTGCGTTTGCCCGGGGCTACTAGCTTAGTAATATTACTGTGGGGGTCAGAACGTTATTGGGGTTTATCACTACCCTGCTTTCGTTATTTATATCTTTCGTTTAGGGTGGCGTATCGTAATGAAATTTATCGTAAAATATAGAGCAATAAATTAGCTGCATTTCCGTATATAATTTGTCTATGTGCACTCAGTGATTAAATGATTTTATAGAGTTTGAAATATAGACAATTTTTGAATAATCGTAAAATTCGTTCGAGACATATTTTTGTAATAATTTTTATATCGATGTCAAGAGGAACTATTCGCCTTTAGTTTCGTTTTGATTTCGCGCATGCGCTCTCACAATTTTAGAGTAACGGCGCTCGAATTAAAAACAAGTTTACTTCGGTTATAGAAACCGTTAAAGGGGTGATATAAATTTCATTCAAAGTGCCAGGTAAGTATCATCCATTTTTAATACGGTATTCGCCGACTAGTTTTGTAGACAACGATATTTACATCCGTATTTCGCCACGTAAACAAACCATATATTGGCAAAACGGTCGCGACTCGCGGCACTGGAAAATTCAGCCACTGGTGCTAATTACGCATTAACGGTAGCGAGGCGAGTGCTTGAAAATTCAGCCACGGGGGCAAAACTGGTCAAAATAATATTCAGCAACTTGAGGGTTAAGGTAGGACTCGTGGATATAGATCACCAACGCAATATGTTACCAGGACATTATTTATTCCAAACTCAAGGACAGAGCTACCATGCCCGGCCGGTGCATGGGAATTCACTGACAGCTCTGCGCATGCGTTTCCACGCAAAGCCACTCGCACACTTCCTGTACATCATTGACGCCACCCATACGTATACATACGTTAACAAATCTCATTAACAGCATGGAGCGACGAATCCAACAGTGCATTGAGAGAGAAGGGGGACTTACAGATTATTGACTTTGAAATACATAAACGTCAGTATTAAAGCAATGTTTGTTCTAAGTTTCATCGAATTTGATCAATAATTAATCATTTTTATTGAACCGACAAAAATCTAAATTTTTCTGCTCGATACTATATATATTGGGGAAAAAAAAGTAGAAATATGCCTAGCAAACCTTGGTAAGTGTTACACAGATGAACTCACAGATGATAGAGATATTATAGAGGTAATGTAGTAGAAATATGATCACCATACCTGGGTCAATGTTAGACACATTCATACACAGATGGTAGATAAATATATATATGTAAAGGGAAATAAAGTACAAATATGCCTATCATAGCTTGGTCAGTGTTACACAGATAAACTAATAATTGATAGATTTATTTATCGATCCTACCTCATGAAGTAATTTTGATCACCACTAGGTCATTGTGACCCTTGAAAACTACTGATATCACCCTCTTGAGCAGAGTGATAAATATGTATACCCCTCCATGATAAAAACTTGCCATGAAGAAAAGCATGAAGAATTAGTGTCACTATAACCATTGAACTGTCTGTTTGAGCGCTGACTTAGTTTCTTTGTACATACCAAATACATTTGAATACACTTTCTATATTTGTGTTCAATTAAAATATTCGGTAAGATAAATTTGTTATAACATTCTGTCAAGGGTGATATGGATATATTATTCCAGTTTTATGCAAATCACCTCTGACTCGTTACTTAAGACACTTTAAACTAATAAAAAATCAACATCCAAGCATAGGCGCATTTGAACACAATATCATAGGCGAACTGTGACATCAAAGATTTGTTTTGGACGTGACGTCAAATTGAAAAAGTGATATTTTGCCCTAGGGCATCGTATCAAAAAAATGAACCCCGATATGATTGCCCGTGTAGGTAATAAACATCCCTATGCCACTCTTGATGGAATGTTGTAACTTAAAATATAGAGTTAACACAGTAAAATATATATGCCAAGCATACCTGGGTCAGTGTTGCACACATAAATTCACAGAGAAAGAAAGATAGATAGAAGAAGCTTTGTGCTCCTGTGGCAGCCAGTGGGTTCTAACCTCTAGAGATTATACAGCACGTCCTCAACAAGTAATTAGGTCCAAGTAGTTCACATGTGTCCTGTATTACCAGCCTTGTTCTTCATGTCTTGTTGAATGCTAGACATACAAATAGCTGTGAATAACTATGTGCTGTTAAGAGAAAGTGAATGTTTCTTGTAATTTACATACCTTTCCTGTCCTTTGTGATGTTAAATATAGTTTGATGATTTGAACTGACAGTCAGGAAAGACAAGGGGTGTAAAAACTCACTCGTAAGCATCTTGCTATAATTGAGGATTGTCAATTATGAATGTGTTATTTTTCAAACATTTTTGGAGAAGAGAACTACTTTCTATCATAAAATAAAAAAGTAAACACAGTTTATTTTTGTAGAACTGAGTAAACTATTATCACAATATCCACAGTTCCAATTTTTTTTAATTGTTTAAGACAGGCATTACAAGTATATGTAACTACTTCCATTACACTTGAACCAATTTTGTTTGAAACATTTCAATATAGTCCATGTTTAAAAGTTATCCAAATAGATATTTAGGTTCCACTTTTAGAAATATATTGTTCTTCAAATTACACATGGACTATTCTTGTCGGCATACCTAGATGGCATGTGTGAGGAGCATGTGTATTGTCAACATTGTAAGTAATAACTGGACATTTCAGAGGATAATCAGAAAGTGTCATGTCTGTATGTAAGATTTTATGTTTGTATGTAAAATTTCATGTCTGTATACAAGATGTCATTTCTGTATGTGAGATGCCATGTCTGTATGCAAAATGTCATTTATGTATGATGTATGTAAGATGTCATGTTTGTATGTGAAATGTTGGCTCTTAATGTGAGATATCATGTCTGAATGTATATTCTTATGAGGTATGAAAGCTGTTGGTAGGATTTGTTTTGGATATTTGAATTAAGCTTACCCACAACAGTTTGTTTTCATAAGAAATTACATAAAGATATCTGGTTATTATCTGCTCTGTAACTGTGAGCAATTGTGGATGAGGCTCTATGTCCAGGACAGATTCTAGTGAGCTTTCTGGACGCCCCTAAATTGTTTGTGCTGGGTGTTCTTAGGCAATTAGGAAGAGAAGAACAACAATATCAGACTCTGATTACCTCGGGGTTGATTGGATGCCAACACACTAATTATCCTCAAAAGGATATCAGCTCTATTTGTCTTTAGCCATACAGCCTTATCAATGGAGTCTTATTTCCCCATGGACAATGATCAAAATCTTTAAAATTGCCCTTTTTGTACTGTTAGTACTTTACATGGAATGAACACCTGAATTTAATATTACTGTTCCAACTTTCTCTCGTTATGAAGATTTTAAATCGGGTATTGAGAAAAAAAAGCTGAATGATAACATGAACTCTTCTAGAGAACATCACAATGAAATTTTTTAACTTTATATGGTAAGATTGGTGTTTGGCTTGTGGCATCTGATAGGATGTTTAGGGGGGGGGGGGGGGGTCTGTGTGTATAAATGGATTCTGTACAGCTGTGGATGTATTGGTTTAGGGGTAAGGGAATGGAGTTCTATTTTCTTAATCATGATAGTTATTATACTTTAAAAATTCATGTTACCTGTATGGACTACTTCGTGGGAATATGTATACATATGTGATGATAACAATAGGATGTGCATGAGCTAAAAAGAAGTAATTTGAGAAAGATCACTATGAATTTGCAAGCTCATGATTTAGCCCTCATATTCTATATCATGCCTCTTCTCTCCCAACTTTTGTCATGCTATTACATGATATATTTAGGAATATGTAATAGCATGACATGTAATAGCATGACATGGTTAGAAATGAACCCTGGTTTCCGGGGGATGAACATCTGTACCATCTGAGCTTAATCAGGGAGAAATATTAGTAGCTGGAGAAGAGAAACAGTAAAGGAAGAGAGAGAGTGAATATTGTAGAGGAAGGAATCAGCTGAAATACTGTGTTGTTAGAATGAAAACAGGATAGATGAAGAAAAAGAGCAAGTAAATAAAGTGTGGAGTATTCAGTAATAGTGCGTTGATAGAATCATCCCTTTCAGATTAAGTGCTTTGAAAAAAAAAGATATAGGAAGATTGAATGAATTAGGTGAATTACTTGTAATAGAGTTTTGATAGAATTATCCTCTTAACGAGAGAAGAATGAGAAAAGAGAAGATGTAAAGGAAAAACCAAGTGAATTGTGTGGAGAAAGGGATCAGTTATGATAGCCTCTTGATAGAATCGTTCCTCTATATGTAAGAGCTGCAATATAGAAAGATATATGAAGAGGTGAGGTGATTTGGGGTTTAACGCTGCTTTCAATAGTGTTTCGCTTGTATCAAGACTGATAGTATTATTGCAGGGAAAAAGCCCGCAACACAATTGTGGCAATGCATTGCAGTAAAAACCTGCGAGCAATAGCTGGAACTAGCGAACCATGGGTGATACTGCATTGAAATTCAGTGTAGCATTGCACTGAAATCTTACTGCCTGTAGAACAGTTTTCTTCTGCATAGAGAGTTAGAGAGCCCCTGGCAGGATTTGAACAACAGACCTCTTAATCTGCAGCCTAAGGTGTTATATACTTTGCTATCCTGTCCATAGTAAATGAAGAGAGGAGATGCATTGTGTTGTCGGAAAGGGATCATATCTAAAAGTGTGTTGATAGAATAATGACTTTCTATGATAGAGCTGCAATAGAGAAAGGTAAATGAAGAGAGGGAATGTAATGTGTAATCAGGAAGAGATCAGTTACAATAGTCTGATGATAGAATGGTACTATTAGATGAGAGAGCTGCAATGGAGAAAGGTAAATGAAGAGAGGGAATATAATGTGTAATCAGGAAGAGATCAGTTACAATAGTCTGATGATAGAATGGTACTATTAGATGAGAGAGCTGCAATGGAGGAAGGTAAATGAAGAGAGGGAATGAATTGTGTGGTCAGGAATTGATCAATTGTAATAGTATGATGATAGAATCTTTCCTTCAAATGATAGTGCTGCAGTTGCGTTAGGGTGATAGAATCATCCCTTTAAATATAGAACTGCAAAAGAGAAAGTTAAATGAAGAGAGAATTGTGTGGTCAGGAAGTGATCAGTTGTAATAGTGTGTTGATAGACAGGCAGATTGTGAAAGGACTTGTGATGCTGTGTGGCGCCCGCCCGTTGTAATCCGGCTACAGGTCGGAGTCGTGATCTGATTGCTCCCTCCCTCCTTTACACCGGTGCTGCGGCAGGATATCTCGCTAAGTCCTCCTCCATGTGGAAATCAGACTCCAATCAATCCCACACATAAAAAGTCCAGGGCAAATAATCATTTAATGTGATTACTCTGGCCTTTACGCCAAGAATATGATTAACTTTTGTTCTGCTTTTGATGCACATTGGATGAAGGTTAAGGAACGCTGTCATCAACCTTGTGAAAGACTTAGTCTACACGTACTGAATCTAAGCAGGATTCTTTCCTCATTATTCACAACATCCATGTTGCATTGAAGTTAAAGTTTGATCCGATTTTATTCTTACACAGTGGACTGTGGATCTAAAATCATCAGAGTCAGGTCAAACTGACCTTTGTGATCTCGATGGCATAGTATCAAAAAGTAAAGCCACCAATGTTTTGTTGGTTGATTTTTGCTTTTGCTCATCGGCTAGCTGGATTTATTTCTCGATGTTATCGATGCTATAACAATACAATGGGTTTAAACAACTGCTATGGACCTATTTGTAGCACCTACCCAATTAAGTGCTCCTAATACTTGGCATTTCAGTGAAAAATCAGTCAAAATTATAGAAACGATGTTATTGATCATATTAAACAGGTCTCATCAGTCAAATGTTGTCACAAAATTTTATACTAGAAATGAAAATTAGTGGCCAAAAATATTTTTACTGTTGACAATTGTTTCAAATATTTTTATAATTTGTGTGGTAGATGAGAAAAGTAGCTCAATAGGTCTGATAATGATATATCTTCCATTCCATTTCAAATGCATGGAAATATTCAGAAAACTATCTCTTCTCTTTCAAAGGCCTGCTATAGTGACTGGTTTTATGACATCACAGATGACAAAATACGGTAACTCACGCAGAAACAGTTGTAGCTTTTATTAAAAATATGTCCCCGCTTATGATTATCCATAAGGGTTATGAACCAGTTTATAAAAACCTATACTGTTACCAAAAATGAATATTCTATTAACTTATGTCTGCTGTGGTTCAAATTCATGAAAAATGTAATCAAAATCAAATCACTCTTCCTTAATGCAAACATAATTCAAATAAAAGGGATTAGATACTTCTGCTTTTAAGAAAAGTTTGTCAATTGAATTCAAACTTTGATTTATGAAACTAACATTTGGATGTAGAAATAATAGTTGACCAAGAAACAAATGTTGTAAACCTATGATTAATACTATTTTAATGAACTTGTATAAACGAGAATGCCCCCTTGAATTTTATTTCCACCAAAAATATCTCGATAGGACTGTCCTTTTAGGTAACTAACCTTTCCCAGAACTATTGATGAGAGCAGTGTCAGCAAGTCGTTATTAGTTGTATAAGTCAATCTTTCACTTGAAAACTTGTTGTATAACAGTATGAAATTGAATCAAATATTTGTTCCTCGATCAGCATACAACCTTTGCTGATCCTTATGTAATTACGGAATAATTATGTAATAAAAATTATGTAATAACTTTTTAAATGGACAGATATTCCAACATCTTGTTTGGTTCTTGTTACACATGATAAAACATACTATGATGTGTGAAAACTAGCCTTGCAACAGAATCTTTGTTTTTTGCAAGTGCAACCTCGAATTTATGACATGGTTTCAGCACATTGCCACAAAGACATGAGTTTGGTTTTGTTAAATTTCAGTACTGTCACAATTAGATATATATAATTTCTTCAATTGCCTCTATGAAAAGTTTTAATTCGATAAATTAGTCCTTCAATGAACCATTTTTATGTCAAGAGTGATTCTTGACTACAAAATTCTGATTTTACCAAAACATGATAATGAACCTTTAAAAATTTGGTGTTACTCAAGTTCTAAAGTATAACATATAACACTTGTAAAAAATTATGTAAATTCAATGAAAATAACAGAGAAGTTCTTTCTTTTTCAAATTGTAAATAACTTTTCATCTGTTTTAATCTGAACTGATGTTTTGTATCGTAAATGTACATTTTCATGTTTGCTCTTTCAGCCCCCTCTCAATTTTGGCATGTCGTTACATGTGTATGACAGGAATCCATTGTTAATTTTATTGAGAAGTGCAGACTGATGCTTAAAAGTAAGGCGGTTCTAATATTTATTTCAGGTAAACAAAGTGACCTCAGGAAAACGAAGATAAATGTCATCAATTGCAAGACAATATTTTTTATTTAAAGAAGCAGTTCTAAAACAAACATGGCACTTTCAGTTAAGCTATTGGAATCCATTTGCATACGTACCTGAAATGATTCAAGCGTGTTCACTCAAAATAACAACCAGTTGATTCTGCTTGACACTTGAAAATTTCTTCAATGAATATGGATGATTTGGTTGAGATATGAGGTGTTTGACCCCTTGCATATACCAATATTTATTGGGGAACATTTTTAGAAATATACACTTTTCAAAATATGTGCTATTGCACCTTTAATTGCTAATCAGTTCAGTAAGGTGACAATATTGATAACCGGTGAGACATAAAGTTGTGATCTTGATTAAAAACCAAACACTAGACAGATGAGTTGCCATCAGTCAAACATAGTTCTAGAAACTTATCTTTAGCTGATGGGAGTTGATATTGTTTGATTGTTTATTATAACTAGTATACCTATCGTCGAGACTTATATTCATGAGACAATTGTGTGATCTATCAAAAACTATAATTTTATTCTTTTTATTCAAATTAATTATTTTAAGGCACTTAGCAAAGCCAGATAGAATATCATGAATATCATTGAGTGTCACTAAAACCACATCTCCGACTTGATACTTAAATAATTACATATATTATATATTACAAAGATAGAGGATTCTTTTGTTTGAAACGTATAGAAACGTTAGAAACGTATAGACAACCAAAATAGTAAATCCTTTCACAGCAGGCGCCAAAATATTCTTATATAGCCAGTCCATTTTAGGATAATTCAATTTTGTTTGAGTTTTGTTTCCTGTTGTTTTTTTTTTCTTCATTCGTGTAAATTTTCCTTATAACTTAGAAACGACAGAAAAACATTTGAGTAATGAAAAGTGGAAAATGAATGGAAATACATACTTTGAATACATAAAAATATTCATTGATTATGACTCTTGATAATCAGTAGGATTCTCTGCTCATTTGCAGTACATTATTGCCCTGAAGGAATTGTACTATTGAGGCACCTATCATAACGCTTGGCGCTACCATAAGGGATTGTATTGCCCTTGGTTCAGTGACATTTGATTTATAAACTATTAGCTTGTGTGTATGTAATTGCGTTCCGTTGATATTGCAGTGTCCGCAGTTTTAGAAAAAAACATTTTCAATCATTATTTAGTCTTTTCTCTGCTCTTAACATCTTAAATGTGTTTATAGAAGGTTTATGGCTTGCTGTCTTTCTCTGATGTTAACCCAGATATATTACTGAGACATGTTCAGATGTATACAATAATATTGGACATGAATCAATTGTCAAAGGAGCTTAACCAAATCAAACGCATTCTGTATCCTATTACTTGGTGGATGTTCCCTGGGTATCCAAATTAAAAGTTATTTTAGGAATATTGGGAAAGTTAATGGAAACTGCAAATGTTACTATGAACTGATGTCAAATTACCACGACTGAATTGTTTTTCTTTTGTAATGTACATTATTTGATGTCTTGAAATCTTTTGTTGAACAATATGATTAATTGAGAATAGAAGATAAGTCTCTGTTTGATTTATACAGAATGAAATAACTATATGGATGGTCAATCATAAAACAGTTTTGTTATGTTTGCCAGGAAGAAATTCTTCTCGTATATGACAGTTTGAAAAAGAATTGAACTTATCAGTGTATATGAATTATATATTTTACAGTAATTGATAAACTAAGAACCTTATGTTCTTAATTTGACATAATGTAATAATATAATTTAACATAATGTTGTCGTCACGTAAACCAAATGTCATATATCAATGGAGTTATTTTATATAGAAGTATACTGACTGTCGCTGAAAATTACAAACTTAATATTGTAACAATAGAAGGGTGTTAAGCTTTTAATTAAGAATCAGACAATGTACTGAGCCTGGAGCAGCCTCATACTGAAACCTAATTTAGAACACAGAACTGCAACAGAAAAAAGAAACCATTTGGTTGTTGTGTAAGGCAAATGTAAAACTTTCATTGATAACCAAAAGTAATTGTCATTGGTTAGGCATTTGAGGATTGATATGCAAGTCATTAGATGACTGGAAATCAAATCAATACATAGATTCAAACTTTCCTTGATTTGCAAAGTTTAATTGAAGGTTTTATAAGGATAGCCAGAGCCTATAGCTATATATAGCTATAGGCACTAATTGATGAGAAATTGGAATCACATGATGCAAGATTGAAACTTAGCTATAATTCTTAAACTCTTGGTATTCATTTTACTAATAGAAATGAAAGAAATTTTTTCGGTTTCTTACTTGTAATACACAAATGATAGGCAATAAAAGATACTCTGATTGAAACAAGTATATGTTTGAGGTCTTATGATTTGTTTTCAGTGCACAATGCATAAACTTTTAGTTTCATAGATAATTAACAATTCTGATTACACTATTATAACTGAAATTTCAATCTTCATGTAATAAACTATCCTTGTCCTATATCATGAAGTGACTCTTTCCCATCCATCTATAAACAGTGCTTTATTATTTTTGTAAGTTCTTACAGGCTTATTTTCATCATAGCATTTATTTCACAATATACACTTAATTACTCATAGGCAGGCCGAGGTCAGGTCAGACCGCCGAGAGAGTCAGGTTCGAGAGTCCTTGTATTTCACACAATGACCTCACCATGAGTAATTAAGTGTTTTATTATACCGAAATTCTTTTCTCCTTAGATTTGTTATGCATGTGTTTTATATTAACAGATATTAGATTGAACAAAATATCTCATTTACTAACACAATCTTGAAAAAAGCGTCACGTGACAGATGCAATCATGTGACAAATCATGTGACGAGTCAATATCTCAGGTCAGTGTCACAAATTTCTGTCACAAAACTGACCTCCTCACTAATAGCCGGGGTCAGTTTTATGGATATATTTTTCAATCACGTGATGTCAACTGACCAATGATATGCTTACAAATTTAATAGAGGTATAATAATGTTCATTCTTCGACTCATTTCCACAATAATAAAATATTTTATAATTTGATAACAAGAGAAAGGTTATACCATGTTCATGATTTTTCAGGAAATTCAAGAATGTTTATGAGAAGTCTTCTATTTGCGTATATGCTATTTCACTGCAAAGCAAACTGTGCGGTTAGTAATGTTTGTGATGGTCTACAGCAGAAAAACAAATAAATATGACATTTAGATACAAAGTCTTGATGTTGTAAAAAGAACCTGTTAAATGTCACTTGTGTAAGGGAATAAGCCTCGCAAACATTGCGACCACTGCTACATTCTATTGCAGGCCTCTTGAGAGATATAGATGTTTCGCTTCACTCTTTTGCCTGGTAACTTTTGTGCCGAGCTGGTAATTTTTTACTATAGGAGGTCTTTCTCTAATTTTCCCCCAAAATTTACAAAATCATACTTTTGGACTGGTAAATTTCAGACTTATTTCATACACTCATTGCAAGGCTTGAATGTCTAAGTGCATAAAGCCTTGTGTTCTATGCATTACAAAGATAGTTATTTTTTTTAGCTCATCATTATCATTTTAATGCATATGGAATGGTTAACCATTGATTGCTCGTAAGATTTGAACCTTTTTAATTTCTTCTCAAAAATCACTGGCTCAAGCAAGCTGTGATTAATAAAAAGTTTGGAAGCTAAACTGAAAATGATATTAATAATAATAATGATGATGATGATGATGATGATGATGATGATGATAATGATGATAATGATGATGATGATGATGATGATGATGATGATGATGTATCATTACAGATCTCGGGAACATACAAGACAAGCAACACAGGTTACTAGTGATAAAAAAAGCAATCACATACACTGAAAGGAATGAATGTATTTTTACTATAGGACTCTTATTGAGGACTAAGTGACAATTCTCCTAACTATTTCTCTGTTGTTATATTTGGGATCACACTATCTGCAATAAGAAATGTTCTTGTACTTGTTCTGGCCAGTGGGATTCTAACCCTCATCCTCAAAGTAAAGCAACACAGCCAGCACTGACCGTGCTTGACAGCCTTGTGAGGCCTGGTGCTGTTAGCTGTGTGGGTTAGGATGTTGGTTTGAATCCCACAAGAGACTCAATAAAGTAAATAATTTTTGCACTATTGCAGAGACTAAGAGACTGTCATGAATTCAATGTAATCTCTTAAAAGATATCTGAGCCCTTTAAGGACCATGTGAAAGTTGATATTCACATTAACATTCCATTCACTTTCTGTTTGTAATCTTGTTTGATAGATTGGAAATATCTCTGAAATATCAGAGTGGAACAGAATAATTTATCAATGTCGAGAACCAGAAACTGTTTTCTTGTTGGCCTTACATCTACCTTTACTTTGAGATGTAGCAACAGATCAAAGAACTACAGGGAGTGTTGTGAAGCCATTTAGAAATTATTCAGGTATACACAAATTCTAGTATTTAGGATGAGATTTACAGATGATTAGATTATGCATTTTTTTAACATACCAAAATTCCATGAATAAATGATGGCGTTTCTTTTTGCTTCAGTTACCTTGCACTTTCTTCCTGCAATCATGGGTTAAATTCAAGGTGTTTTCCTATTTACTGTCCCTGCAAGTCTACTTTCGGTATTTGTGTATCAAGGGATAAATTCAACTTTGATAGCTCCCAGGTCAAATTCAAGGCCCAGTTTATATCTATTTCCTTCACAGCATATTAGTTATTAGATTTATTGCATTGAGACTATGAGATGATATATTATAGTGAAATCTGCACTTGTTGGCTGGAAGTTTCAATCTCAAAAAGGATCTAAAATGACTTAACAAAGCTTAATTAACCTCCCTTGGGTTTGTAATGGTTCCCCCCGTTTTTCACACCGCGGATAATAATTTTTTTGGTTTTTTTTGATTCAAGTAAATTATATGATTATCCAGTCAGAATTGTTAGCAATCGATTGTTTAAACTACAAAGATAATGATATAGAATACTAAAGAGTAGTTTGTACATTTTAAACATGTTGCTTTGAGATTTATAGTTTTGGCAAGGAACAAAATGACACGCCTTATCTACAAATCATTGAGCATGGAACAAGTAAATATTTTATGAACTCTTCTTTTGATGCTCAATGAAATGTTTTTTGTTTTGTTTTTAGTTATTTTAAAATTGAACAGAGTAAAGCTTTTGAGTTTTCTTTAAACATGATTTTCCTATATTTTTTACTAAGATTTGTTAGCAAACTATTTTTTCAAAACCTTTACTGTTTAGATCCAAAACATCATCGTTCCTTTTGTTAACAAGTTTTGATTGCTGTAAATTGCTTTCGCTATTCTGAATGGTTTTAACAGTGATCAACTCAAAAGTTTTAGTGTTGATAACTTAACTTAAAGCTAAAAAATGTCTTATATGAGATTTTTAAAGTGTTTTTATCATCCATGTAAGGGGACTGACTTTGAACTTATCTTTCCTCAAGCAATAGAGTGATGGCAAAGTCAATATTTTATGAACTCTTCTTTGGAAACTGTGCAGTATGATTTTATGAATTTTTTAAAGTAATGAATAGTGTTATTGAAAAAAAAGATTTGGATAAAAAGAACTTACCGCAAATGTTTTTTCCACTCATGATGGATACGATTAGCTCAACATGCATTTTTCTGTAAATGACCTAAAATGATATTCACAACATGTTATGTAAAAATGTACAAAAGTCTTAAAATTCATCATCAAGACACTTTAATCAATATGAATATTGCTGATTTATGAAAGTTTGAAGTATAGACAGAAGTTGATATAGGAAAATTTGGACATACCTTTTGAAGAGTCATAAAATCTGTGAAAAGACCTTGCATCCTGTCTCTGGATAAAATGTTTACGCTCTTACTCCACTCACTACTTGATTATATAGCATTTGATTTTATCTCATGTAGGGACATTCTGGTTCCCTAAATACATGTTAGCCAGTCAAAGCACAGCGTAACACACTTAAGGACAGAAATGATGTAAGGACGTCACCATGTTGCAGAAAGGAACCATCCAACTGTGCTATATAAGGCTCTCTGTAGTCGGCTGAAATTTAATCGTCAACCCATGATAAAACTGTTTGATTAACAAGATAATAGGTCACAGTGCATAAGTTTTAGCGGGGTTATACCCCAGGGCCTCCTTTCACAAAGCAACCTTTAGTAAGGTTAACCTTAACTTCCATTCTTTAAGGTCCAGCCTGCTGCAGGCTCGATACGCAGCAGTCAGTGACCTTCGCTCAGCATCTGCGGGCCGCTCCAGCAACGTGACCCGTAACCTCTTATGAATTCAGACAATTACGGACGTTTAACTGCCTCAACTAGCGAAATAAATGTTACAAAAGGAGTCTACAATGAAAAACTAATTCAATAATATGCATAACTTGTGATGAAATTCGTTATTCATGTTACATGGGTCTACAAAAAAAGCAATCAATGCGTGGGGAAACTTCCGGTAAAAATTGTCACATTGGCCGACGATGAAAAAATGAAGGTTACCAGAAAAGTTGTCAATAAAGTAACTCTTGTTCAATGACAGTTAATATGTGTTGTTGATTTATTACACAAAGCAAAATTAGTTAAAATTATGTTAATATAGTATTTTTGACTTATTTCTTCAAAGGAAAAAGCGTTTGTCAAAAAAATAAATGTTGTTGTTTCGTTCAGCTAGAAACCGTTAGGCTACAGAATATATTTTTCACATCGATAAATATATGCTTCCTTTTAAAATTAAAATGAGTGCCACCTACAAATAAAAACATAAATCTTGTGTTTATATCTCTCAATAACAAAAATGCTGGCATTGTCAATATTATTATCTACTTTCAAGCACACTCGATCATCTATGTCAACAATACGACGAAAGTTCAATGGCGGATTCAGGTAAAAAAAAGGTACTATGGTTACCTTAGTGGGGTATATGAGAGGAGTGAGAGTGTATACATTTTACCCTGAAACAGAATGAGGACCTTGTTGCTGGTTGTATTTTAGATCATGCATGCATGACCAGAGATCTATCCTTTCTGACTTAATTTCTTTCCAAGTAGTTGATTGGGGTTTGGAGGAAAATTTGAATCCTTCTCCTCTCCTCTTAACAAAAAGGTTAACTTGTTTGTTTGCATTTCTCTTAATATCAATTAGGTGAGTGCTAGGTACGTATAAGACTGTTGAGAGACTTGCAAATTTTTTATAATCAAGCCATGATTTTACATGAATAAAAATTTTCACCCCACCAAAACATCTTTGACACTACATCTTGCAGCTTGCTTATTTTCTGCTGTCTGTGTCCTTTAAAAGTCATATGGGAACTCATCAGAGGATCCAGAGGACTTTTTATAAAAATTTCACGACAATTAATGGAATGAAACTTGATATCGATAAAAAAAGATTGTCACTCAATTGATACGATGTGATTATTGACTTGCGAAACGAAACGGCCACGCAACACATGACAATAATTCTTCACTAAGCACGACAAAACTCTGTTAAATCCCAGGATATTGATAGATATGCTGATGTGCCTGTTACAAGGATTAGCCTAGTTTGATAATCTGATATCCATTTGTCACCAGTTGCACTGACACAAACTAGACTCTAACTGAAATGAAAATCCAATCTTGCCATCCTTCTAGCTTGTTACTTACAGAAATTGGCAGTGAAATTTAGTAGGTGACATTAATGAGGTGCAACTTCAAAGTGTGTGGACAGACTGTCTCACACCTGACAGACCCTGCTCACTGCTGCCTCAGACCACCAGCTCTCAGTTCTATAAGGAGTCCAAGTCTCGGGGGTATTGGAGGAGGAAGAGAATCCTATTGGACGAGAATTTCTAGAAATGCTTATCTCTTTACATGCGGGAAGGGATCGTCTTTAGTTGGATTATAATATCTTTCCCGGACTGAACTGTTAACTTGTTTTCTTACTTTATTATTCCTTGGATAGAATAGAGGGGGCGGGAAATATAAGTAGCTTTGATTTAAGTTAAATACTCTTGAAAGCCAAAATCACCTCACTTATGTTTTGGACTTTTGGTTGCTGTTAATTGACCAATAAAAATGTAATTATTGGCGTAAACATTCCCTCTGGGATGAGCTGTGCCCCTTCTCTCTGTTCCCTGAACCTACCTACAGAAGACTGAAAATCTCTAATAAAAAAACCTAAGTTATATTTACCTTTAGTGGTATGCACCTGTCCTTCTTCTATCTGGAGTTAACTCCCCTTGACCAGGTAGGTGGCAGCTGCACATTCTCTTCTGTAGCCCATGTGTTCAGCAGCTACTTCAGGAGACTGAATTTCTTTTGTGCTTCTACATGTGCTACTTGGATTTCCTGTGAATTTAAGGGTATGTGACATCGACATTGGGTCTTTGGACAATCGCATTGTGTTTATTTGTGAAATTTTGTGATTTTTTTGTGACTTGTAATTTTTTTCCTGTGTGACATCGGCGTTTTCCGCGAAGTAACCACTATGTCTCAACGTAAGTGTGTCAATTGCCAACGTTTTATGTCAGATAGGGATCCCCACTCGTTGTGCTTTCTTTGTGACAAGGATTCTATTTGCTCCATGGCAGCACGCTGTCTTATGTGTAGGGATTTACCTGACGATGAGTGGATAAAGATGTTTGAGATTAGATCTAAGAAACCCCGTTCTACTCCTTCCAAATCTAAATCGTCTGCTATTTCTAAGGAGGATTCAGTAGGATCATCTCAGATTTTGCCAGCCACTTCAGTAGCTCCCCTAGCTAAACCCCTTGATTTGAGTGCTCTCCTTTCCTCTTTCAAGCAGGATCTAGTCGACTCTTTTGCTAAGTCTTTCAAGGATCTTGAGGATCGTAATGAAGCTAAGATTAAAGACTTAAAGAAATCCCTCGGTAGATCTAAGCCCCGTTCGGGTACCTCGGGTAATTCCGCTTCCCCCCATGGGAATGAATCCCGTTCCGGTGCTAGGCAGTCCTCTGAGATTAAGACTACGGCTGGTAAACGAGCTGCCGACCCCAACGGCGGGAGTTCGGAGGTTAGGGTTAACGATCTCCCCCCCAAGCGGCAGTGTTTACCCCCTGGGGGCCTGCCGGCCTTGTCAGGTCATGGTGACCAAGGGAGCATCAGTGTCCGCTCTCTTCCCAGCGCCGCAAGTGGGGCTGGGTTGATCGGACCGCACGGTCGTGACTTCGATAACCTTCTCCCTCCCACCACTGGGTCGGTAAAGGCCGGGTCGCACGTGCTGGGCAATCAGCCCGTGATTGATAACCGTGGTACGGAATGTGGGTCAGACCCATCTATTACCGGCCCGGTTAGCACGTGCGGCAGGCGGCCGGGCGAGTTGACAGCTACTCAGCGCACGGACGGCTCGGGCTTCCCGCTGGGCTTAGGTCACGATGACTCTCAAGTGCCAGGTCAACAACAACAGAGGCAAACAGAGTTTGTTGACGTTTTCAACCCGCCGATTTTGCCGATAATTACGGATGATAATTCGGGGAATGACTTGTCCATGGATGCCAAGTTGGACACTCATGAAGGGATGATTGTTATTCCGCCGGCGGATGTGTCGGGGCCGGACCTTGTACCGGAATGGACCTTTGTGGAAAAACTTGAGAAATTATACAAGCTGAAGCCATGTACCGTTCCGTCTTCGTTTGAGCAAGAGGATTCTCAAGATCTTCCGGAGGAATTGGGAACTTCAGGGTTTCTTCCAACGGCTCGACCCCCCAAGAGATCTTTACCTCATTCTTCAGTTGTCAAGACGGGGTTGGACTTAGTCAATAACACCTTGTCTAAGGCCAGAGATGTTTCTAGTTTGCCTAGGACACAGCAAAAACAGGCTTATGTGATCCACGATCGGATGTTTCCCGCCTCTGCTCCCGATCTTGACAGGGATTTTGGGCGGTTGGACGCGAGAGCACTTCAGAGGAAAGCTATGGCAAAGTTGGTTCTCACACGCAAGGATGTTAAGGACATCAATGCTTCAGCCAGGAGTTCGGTGGACATCTTATCTTATATTAACTGGTTTGCGGCGGGAGTCAGACAGCTGTTGTCTGATGTTCCTCTACAGCTACCTCAGTGGCACAATCTGCTTACCCAACCTCACTCGGGTGCGACACACAAGAACCTAGCGGCACTGAATCTACACGTGTGGAGATTGTCAGGAGATCCCTCAGAGAGAAGGGATTCAGCGAGGGTCCCTCTGATGCAATCATTAAGGCGATCAGACCTTCCACCGCCAAGTTGTATGACGCCAAGTGGAACGTGTTTCATAGATGGAGAGTCCAGCGACAGCTGTTAAGCCAGGACATTTCGATACCTATGGTAGCAGATTTTTTGTTATACTTACGGGTGGAAAAAGGACTCAAGCATGGTACGATCGAGGGTTACCGTTCAGCCATCGCCTCAGTGTGTGACATTCAAGGTTTATCAGTAGGGTCTAATGTCTCTTTACATAAACTTCTCAGATCTTTCCAAATCAAGGACTTATCAGCACCTTCAGTTTTTCCAAGATGGGATTTGTGTATTGTGTTGCAATCCTTGTTAAAACCGCCATACGAGCCTATGCAGGCTGCAAGTTTAAAGTTTCTAGCATTCAAGACAGCGTTTCTTCTTGCCTTTGCCTCAGCAGCTAGAGTATCCGAACTTCATGCAATTGATAATTCCTCAATAAGATTCTCAGAGGGATACAAGGAGGTGTCTTGTCGGGCGTTACCTGAATTCGTAGCAAAAAATCAGTCAACAGCATTAGGGCCTTTGGGATCGAGAGTTTATAGGATTCCTGCTCTGCCAAGTTCATCATCTCGGTCTGACAAGTCAAGATTATTGTGTCCAGTTAGAGCTCTCCGCTGGTATCTACAAAGGACAGCATCATTTAGGCGTGCAAGGAGGAGACTGTTCTTATCTTGCAAGACCGCAGTCGATACAGAGATATCAAAGAATACCATAGCTTCATGGCTAAGGAAGACGATCGCGTTTGCCTACCAATCTATAGATCAGGAAACAGTAAACCAGAAGTTTTCGCCGCACGAGATTCGTGCTCTAGCTACCTCGTTAGCGGCATGGAAGTCTGTCTCTATTGATCGCCTAGTGGCGGCTTGCCAATGGAAAGGTTCAAATACTTTTATATCATCATATCTACGGGACATAGCTTCATCGATGGAGGGCCTACATGAACTAGGACCATTGATAGCTGCCCAACAGTTAACACAAGCTTAACCCCTTTTGCAAGTAAAGCAAGAAAAGAAAGGGGGGGGGACGGGTCGTCAAGGACGAAGGACGGATTGACCTGGATATCTGCAAGAACTGTTATTGGGAAGGTGAGGCTTCTCCATTATAGAGAATGGCGGTGGAGGGCCAAATCTAACGTGGGGTAAAGGAAAGTCAATCACGTGTTGTGGAGTGGTAAACCACGAATTATGCACCTGACTAATTTCATCTCAGGATATGACGTTTGAGAGCCTTTAGACGGGCCTATGTACCGGAAGTGACGTCACAGAACCGGAAGTGACGTCATAGAACCGGAAGTGACGTCACACTGCCGGGAGGTAAAAGGCGTTAAGTCATGTAGATGTAACCATCAGAACACAATTGTGGGAGGAAAGTACCACTGGTTAGGGTGTTAACCGAATATAGGTGGTTTTGAACCAACAATTGTAAGGTCATAACGTCATATGCTGATTGTATACTAATAAAGTACTAAGTGGTGGTGTGGTTGTTTTACTGATCTACCTTGACCGGTGGCGGAAATTGATGCATTCTATAAGTATAGGTTTTGAGGTAGAAATGCATAATTATAAGGAGAAGATAATACTGTATCATAAGGATCAATAGTCAATCAACTAAGTTTCCTAGGATTGAGCAGTAAAGTTAAAGGGTTATTGGTGTGAATATTCCCTCAACATTGAGCTGGATCCCATCCTCCTTTATGTGGAATTCGGGACACAGCTCATCCCAGAGGGAATGTTTACGCCAATAATTAGGAACAATTACTTGTATTGTTAGTAATTATTAGTAAACTTACCTCTGGGATGAGCGAATTACGCCCGCCCTAGTAAAGTTTTACTAATGCCTCCCCGCATGATTCCAGGTGATGTTTCGGGTTGTTTGGCGAGAATGTGAAGCTGCCACCTACCTGGTCAAGGGGAGTTAACTCCAGATAGAAGAAGGACAGGTGCATACCACTAAAGGTAAATATAACTTAGGTTTTTTTATTAGAGATTTTCAGTCTTCTGTAGGTAGGTTCAGGGAACAGAGAGAAGGGGCACAGCTCATCCCAGAGGTAAGTTTACTAATAATTACTAACAATACAAGTAATTGTTCCTTTTTGTGCTAATTCATTACACAGCTGGAATGTCATAAAAAATGGCAAAGTAGTCTAGGATTGATAATATAGTGATGATAATAAGTCTTTATCATCCTCATTTCATTGTGAATTTGAATTCTTATATTCCTGGGGGCCACAGCGCAGCACAATTTCAAGCGTTGTTCATGGCGTTGTTCATGGCGTTGTTCATGGCGTTGTTCTCCTTGTTCATGTTGAGTGCCAGGCAAAGGAGTCAACAACTCCGATCTTTTATCATCTGTGTGGTGAGAAACTGACGAATCAAACCTGAACCTCCCAGATGTTAAGCAGACGCTCTACCAACTAAACTATTTTTGAAGTTAATACGTTTTTGAATTATTGTGTATTTACCTGTTTAAACCTTATGTTTTGAATCAGAATGGTTCACCTTGATTCATTCAGGTACTAATTCCAACAATTTACTTCAAAATAATCAATAACCTAAAGATAAAATAATTTTTTTTGTTTCTGTTTAATCAGAGCAAACTTACTTAAAAAATGAATTATTGTTAAGTATCTAAGCTTGATACCAAAAAGTGGGATTTTTTTTTGTCTGTTGAATATTTTTTTTATCTTTATTGCTTTTTATTAATTACATTATGAAATAATTCCTGAGCTGAAAGCTGAAATTCACCTTAAAGGTTGACCTTTTTACTTTGTTAACCTTCATTTTGATCCAACAAGTGATGTGTAGAATTAGCCCATAATCAGTTGACCGCCTTCAAAAGATAGAGTATCAAACAATCAGTCTGTTTACTTCTGAAAGGGTATCACACTAAATATCTTCCCCAAGAGACAATCATTTTGAAAGGGCTCCAATTTTGCTTGATGCCCAAGGTGGTATTTCATTCTTTGTCTTTGGGAGAGGTATTATTCATGGTTTTATTCATTCAACAACTATAAACACTTGACAGAATTACTTTAAGGAACTTTGGGTATTGAAAAAGGACCAAAGTGATTCTGGATTGACAGATTTTGCAGTGTTTGTGTTGGGCTTGTAATTACAAACCGGAATATCACTTGCGTTCATTCCTTTATGGCTAATCACTTAGGGAAACGGCAGTTATTGCCATGCTTTATGCATTTGGAAGACGCCACAAATCTCAGGTGGTTCTCATCCATTATACTTATACAGCATGTTTGTGTTGACAAATGAAAATTGCTATTTTCATTCAATCTTGTAAAGAAATCCTATTTTGACATTTAATTTCGTGATTCAATCTGTAGGAAATTGAAATAAAGGAGAACTGTGAAACTATTATGTTCTTGACAGAAAATGAAAATTGTTTTCGCATCCTTCATTTTTGAACATGATTTATGCTTATTTGATTCCTGAAAATAATATGCATTGTATAGAAATGCTTATTGAACAAATTTGTTAAATGTTTTATTTTTCAATCCTAAAGTTTTCTTTTGTCTTTTCCGTTTGTGATTATCCTAATATGGATTTTATTTAATACCTATTGAGCTACAGAGCCAATGGCTCTATTTTTGCTTTATTTGCATTTCTAATATCATTAATGTTCTTTCTTCAGTATTTTTTAGCAACCTTGATTACTTTTGATAAGAGGAGTTTTAAAAATTCATATTGATCTATCATTTGTATAATGCATAAAGAAAGCAGTTTAGAAATCATTTGTGTTCATATCAAGTTGTCTGGCATAAAATCCAACTGAGATCTTTGAATTTTTATTCAAAATATATCTTCATAGAGTGCAGCGCTACAATGAAATTCATTCAAGTTGCTAGGTCCCGTCAATCCTTCAGGTTCCACTACACTGAAGTCTGGTGATGCAGGCTTCTTGAATGCAATATATCTAACCATTGCTTATAGTGTAGTAAAACACACATGGAAGCTGTGTTTAATCAAGTATCACCTCACATTTATTTCCAAAAGAAGTGTCATTTGTTTTGGTTTAAGGTTGTAAGTTATAATCATAATTACAGGTTAGTTATCATTGATGAATGATGTCTACAGATGTTTTAAATATTAAACCTATATCTATAGAAGTTGACTCAATCAAGTTTCAATTTTAAAACAGTAATGATATTCAATAGTGTTTTTTTCTTACCTATTTAGGGCTCACTGCAGGTAGTGAAGATTATGTCATATCTGTATTGTAGTTTTTTATATGTATGTATGGAAATAATTATGGACATATGTAAATATATGATTTGTGATCAACTACCAAGTTAAGAAAAGTTTTGCCAGGGAAACATAATCTTTCAAAGTTTAAGATATCGGAAGTTATGTCAGCTTTTTTTACTAGAAATGTTGTTTTATGAACTAATAAGCATTCTATATCAGAAGTTCATACAGCTTAGGTCATCCCTTCTAGAAGCATACAGGAAAGTTTTGCAACACCAAGTTTTGTTCTCTTCGTACCAAATGCACATATGATTATTATTAAACGGTTTGTTGGTCTTTGTATTTTAAAACATGTCCCTATTTCTGTCTGTCTTGTTTAACATTAAACAAAAAATTTGATTAGAATAAATTCCTCATCAATGGAATATCAATAGCTTTTGTAACAAAGTCATTGAAAAAATTTGGAATAGATTTTCCCAGGTGTTTATCTTACGTCACAGTCAGTTTCTGTCTGCTCTCAATATGTATCTCCTTATTTACTTTTATTGGTTTATCTAATGTTCAAGCTCATTGAAAACTTTATCACATCTGTTAAAACAAGACATGTATGAATGTAAAGCCAGCTGTATATGAAATATTCATTTCCAAGCTCAAGTCATTAATTAATCATGAAAATGTTGTAGTAACCGTGTTAGTTTGTTGATGAAGTTACTAGAGGAACAAATCATTTTATGTCATTCAGCCATTTCAAGATGAAATAGATTAAACAGAAGTGAAGTATAGAGATTTATGGTAATTGAGTTGATGATATAAGCACCCTGTCACTTAATTAATTAATTGGCTCCTATATATCCCCTGCATTATTATCTTATGTGGGAGGTTTAGTCATCAGCTCCATCGTCTGGCTTCTGTTTGTATTTCTGTCCGTCCATGATCACGTCCTTTCCAGAGCAGAACTCGGTAACCATGAGGCATAGCTTAACAAAACTTGATATCATCAAATGTACTTGTGCCTTTTGGGTTTTTTAACTTTCTGGAATTTAAATTCTTAACTGTTTATATGAAATGCAACTTATATTAAAAGTTTTTTTCTTAAAAAAGATTATAACACCATAAGGCCTATGTTAATGAAACTTTGTATATATAGATAATCATCGTGTGTAGTTGTGTCTTTTGGGTTTTCAGCTCTCCAAAATATTAAATTTTGACAGTTACCATGAATATGCAACTTATAAAAATGTGTTATTTGATCAGGACTAAAAAGGCCTAGGATAATGAAACTTTCTATACGGAACAATCATCTCACGTAGTTGTCCAAGGGATAAATTTTTTCGCTTCTTTCTGTAATTTCATAATTGTAAAATACTTTTGTTTCTGGGGCCATTTCTCAAAAACTTTTATTTAGAAAAAAAACAACTTGGTATATATGGTAACACATAGTGCCAATGTGGTGACTTTTTCTATTTTAGTTAGTCTGATTTTTTAAATATATTTTCTGGTTTCCATAAAAACAGTTTGAATTTAGTGCATATCTTGGGTGGAAGCCTTTTCTTGACTCAGACATCTAGCATTAAAGTATCTTTTTTTAAATGAAACTTTGTTTGATTGATGCCTTTTGTGTATTCTGATTTTTTTTCTAGTTTTCATTGAAATAATGTGAACTTTGAGGCCAAAAAAGGACACAATTTGTATTAATTTGGAGGCCATGGAAATGAACTCATAGGCAAGAAAACGTCCCGAACTCCAATATGTACTCAAAACTCATAATCTCTATGGTAGTAGTAAATTGGTTTTAGTGTTTATTTTGGATTCATTGACAATTTTCACTTTCATGGAGATAAGTTAATCTTAATGCATATCTTCTAGCAATCAGGTAATTTTTCTTTACAAAACATCCCTCTGCGCTTTGCAGAGTAGTTGTTTTTTCTAACAAAAAGTTAAGGAAAAGACTAAGCTTTTATTATATTGTCTAAAATAAGTTGGATAATCATGATGTTATTACCAACTGAAATATCATAACTTGCTAAAGAAAGTATGATGATTAGGTTGAATTAAAAGGTTGGCCAAAATAACAGAAACAATGTAATATTTCTCTACAGAACCTAACTCATTGGTTTGCAAAAGAATCATGTATGCAATAAAAGAATTGAGAAAAGGGACAAAACTTTTCTCATTTTCTTTGAAATACATTGGAGAATCAAGGTATTAGAACTAATTGAAATATGATATCATAGGTTGTATTGAAAGTTGGGCTCCAGGACATCACTGTGCATGACATGCACATTTTTCTAGTTTTTCAATTATGTACTAGTAAAACTGATCATTCAACTTATGTGGGCCGGGGGATAAGCCATCCCCTGATAGTTCTTGTTACAAACCTCATCTATTAAAGTATACCCTCTCCCTTTCTCAAATTTCACAGTAACTTATAAGTCAAAATGAACTCAAGTGAAAAACTAACAACTTCAAAGTGCTGCTCTTTCCAACCCATGTGTCAGTCTTGTACCTCGAATGGATGAACATTTGGACAAATATGCTACTATTTTCAGTTTATTGGTTGATGAGAAACAGAGAAATAAATGTTACTGTAGATAAGCAACCTTTAAGCCTTACAACTCATTCTTTTGATTATACATCGATTGTTTTATATGTTTTCTTGTCACCTCCTCTATCAAACTGATCGAGACCTTAACATACCAGCCCGAGAGCTTTAGGACAGATATTGGTAGAAAGGTGATACAGGAAGTGATTTATGAAAATATCCATATCACACTATGTTTGTCAATTATTGTTTCCTAGGATTTTACATATATTCTGGTATAGGCCAATCCCTCAAAGTCGCAACTTTTTCCCCAGGGAGAAAAATAACATATGCCAAAGGTTCCCTCCACCCAGGCAAAAGTTTCTCCTTGTTACAACTATGAAGGGTAGTTTATTTTAATGTCTCATTAAATGGAAATAAGGGAGATTCTGGTCTTTTTTGACTATTTCGTGATAATTTTTGGAAGGATTTTCAGAAAGGCAGGAGAATGACAGGAAATTGTAAGGGAATCACCTTCACAAAGCAACTTTTTTTTCGTGAATCTTACTTCTGTTATTTTACTTTTCACTAGGGTATAATTAAGTCACTAAAAATGTTTGTGAATTATGGCCTTGCATGGCCTTAAACTTAAATAACAAGTACAGGACACCTGCTTGTCAATTGGTCTAATGACACATACTGACTGGTACAAAATATCTTTTAGTAAAAGTGTAGGTTTATTGACACCTACTGGCTGGTACAAGACATCTGCTAGTAAAGGTGTTGGTTTATTGACACCTACTTGCTGGTACAAGACATCTGCTAGTAAAAGTGTTGGTTTATTGAAACCTACTGGCTGGTACAAGACATCTGCTAGTAAAGGTGTTGGTTTATTGACACCTACTTGCTGGTAGAAGACATCTGCTAGTAAAAGTGTTGGTTTATTGACACCTACTGGCTGGTACAAGACATCTGCTAGTAAAGGTGTTGGTTTATTGACACCTACTTGCTGGTAGAAGACATCTGCTAGTAAAAGTGTTGGTTTATTGACACCTACTGGCTGGTAGAAGACATCTGCTAGTAAAAGTGTTGGTTTATTGACACCTACTGGCTGGTAGAAGACATCTGCTAGTAAAGGTGTTGGTTTATTGACACCTACTGGCTGGAACAAGACATCTACTAGTAAAAGTGTTGGTTTATTGACACCTACTGGCTGGAACAAGACATCTACTAGTAAAAGTGTTGGTTTATTGACACCTACTGGCTGGTAGAAGACATCTGCTAGTAAAGGTGTTGGTTTATTGACACCTACTTGCTGGTAGAAGACATCTACTAGTAAAAGTGTTGGTTTATTGACACCTACTTGCTGGTACAAGACATCTGCTAGTAAAGGTGTTGGTTTATTGACACCTACTTGCTGGTAGAAGACATCTACTAGTAAAAGTGTTGGTTTATTGACACCTACTGGCTGGTACAAGACATCTGCTAGTAAAGGTGTTGGTTTATTGACACCTACTTGCTGGTACAAGACATCTGCTAGTAAAGGTGTTGGTTTATTGACACCTACTTGCTGGTAGAAGACATCTGCTAGTAAAAGTGTTGGTTTATTGACACCTACTGGCTGGTAGAAGACATCTGCTAGTAAAAGTGTTGGTTTATTGACACCTACTGGCTGGTAGAAGACATCTGCTAGTAAAGGTGTTGGTTTATTGACACCTACTGGCTGGAACAAGACATCTACTAGTAAAAGTGTTGGTTTATTGACACCTACTGGCTGGAACAAGACATCTACTAGTAAAAGTGTTGGTTTATTGACACCTACTTGCTGGTATAAGACATCTGCTAGTAAAGGTGTTGGTTTATTGACACCTACTGGCTGGTACAAGACATCTGCTAGTAAAAGTGTTGGTTTATTGACACCTACTTGCTGGTAGAAGACATCTGCTAGTAAAGGTGTTGGTTTATTGACACCTACTGGCTGGTACAAGACATCTGCTAGTAAAAGTGTTGGTTTATTGACACCTACTGGCTGGTACAAGACATCTGCTAGTAAAAGTGTTGGTTTATTGACACCTACTTGCTGGTAGAAGACATCTGCTAGTAAAAGTGTTGGTTTATTGACACCTACTTGCTGGTACAAGACATCTGCTAGTAAAGGTGTTGGTTTATTGACACCTACTGGTTGGTAGAAGACATCTGCTAGTAAAAGTGTTGGTTTATTGACACCTACTTGCTGGTACAAGACATCTGCTAGTAAAGGTGTTGGTTTATTGACACCTACTTGCTGGTACAAGACATCTGCTAGTAAAAGTGTTGGTTTAATGACACCTTCTGGCTGGTACAAGACATCTGCTAGTAAAAGTATTAGATTAATAACTGAATTTGTGAGTAGTTCCTTGCTTTAATCACTTGATACAGTAAACAGTGCTCATCAAAGATAGGGAGATCATGTCAGAGTACAAATGGATAGATCATGTCAAATAGTTACTTCAACACAAATATTATATACCATAATCATTTCATAATGAATTTTAAAGAAAAAATGTCATGAAAAAGCTCACTGTACATCATGAGGATTATCTAAGCACTTCAGCTGTGGAATATCTCAATGTCAAACCATTCTTAATGGCCTATTTACAGCAATCAAAACTCTTTACAAAGGAAATTTTCTGAGAACACCTCCTGCTTATCTATCCAAGGATGATTCCATATCCCATACAGTTTTGAAAATGCCGCTTTGGCAAGTCCTTTATATTCTCAATTTTAGAATGAATTAATTGCAAAGCATATAAATTACACAGTGTAGCACAACATGGCTTGAGCAGAGATGATATGACAATGTGCATAATGAAAAACATTGGCAAGATTCATACACTGTAAAACACAATATTTTCACAAACCTTTACATTTCAGCAACAGTTTTAAATCTTAAAGCAAAAACATTGCATGCACAACACATGTCCTCAATATTTTTAAAAACATGACAGTAATTATAGTAATTTTTTGTCATAAATATCATGTCTGGTAAGTTTCTATCTGAAAATATTCAAGATGTGAAACATGTTGTAGATTATTATCAATAAAAACACATCTTAAAAAATATTCCAGATAACATGTTCAACTTATTTTGACAGGCCCATAGTACTTTTTTGAGATTTGTTGTTTGAATTGTTGTTGCCTTTGAGGATAAAAGTTTGCCTTTTGGGAACCAAAGTTTTCATTTCCTTGCGTAATTGGGGGATGGTGAATTTTATGCTTTTGAAATTGTTTTACTTAACAAAACATATCACATATAAGCCTCAGGACATACAAAACCAATGTCTCTTCTGTTTTCCTTATGTAAAATATGATCATGAATAAAAAAACATGAGGTTCCCTGCTGTTGCAGGTACAAAGAAAAGGGGGTTTGAAAAGATTTCTCTGGGTCAGCCTTTTCACAGCAATCTTGATAATGAGAGTGTGTTGAAAGTTAGGTCATCCAGAGCAGTCCACTGACAGTAAAGTCTATATGTAATGTTCAGTCCAGTTTGTTCCCCTTCAGTCCCTTTGTTCAGCAATCCACTGAGATAAGATTTGCAAGGTACAAAAATGTGATTGCCTGACTCCAGATACCAAAAACATTTCATTTTATGCCATAAAACTAGTCTTTGGAACTGGCATATTGGCAACTTACCACTATAGTATAAATCATAAGTTAAATAAAATTGAAATTATCATGATATTAACATGTATGCTTTCGTCATATCACTTAACACACATGTGTATCCTTCAGTGTCATCATGTCATCTAAAATTATGTAACCTGAAGCGTCATCATCTTCTCTTGCACACATTTGTTTCTTGCAATGTCATCATATATCATCTTTCAGCAATTTGCATCCTTCAATGTCATTATGTCATCTAAACATATGTAACCTGAAGTACAATCATATTATCTTGCACAAACATGTATACTTCTGTTGCATCTTGTCATCTTCCTCTTGTCTGTAAACGGAAGTTGTATCTTGTCATCTTGCACACATGTGTATCCTGCAGTGCCTTGATGTCACCTAAACACATGTGTATTTTGAAAAGGTTTCATGTCACCAAAAGACATGTATATCCTTCAGTGCCATCTTGTAATCTTGCACACATGTGTATCCTGCAGTGACACCATGTCATCTAGCACACATGTGTATCCTGCAGTGCCATGATGTCACCTAAACTCATGTGTATTTTGAAAAGGTTTCATGTCACCTAAAGACATGTATATCCTTCAGTGCCATCTTGTATTCTTGCACACATGGGTATCCTAAAGTGACAACATGTCATCTTGCAAATATGTGTATCCTGCAGTGTCATTAGGTCATCTTGCACTTATGTGTATCCTGCAGTGCAATCATATTATCTTGCACAAACATGTATCCTGCACTGGTATTATGTCATCGTACACATATGTGTATCTTGGTGTTGTATTTCAACAGTTGCACATATTTATGTTCTGCAGTGGCACCTTGAAAACACTAAATCATGTAATAGTTCTGTGTCACACTGAATTGTCTTCATCACATCTGTGCTCTTTGCCACTTCTTACAAACCACAACACAACTAGGAATGGTGAGGTGCCACCAGATTAGTGACTGGTAAGCTCTACCTTAATGATGCTATCAGGTGACCTTATCGACATGTGGCATGTTTTGCACATGTTATTCAAATTTAGTGACTTTTTGTAAGTTGGTGTGTGTTTGGAATTAATCTATAAATGCATGTGTATGTTCAAATGTACATATACATACACACTCATTGAGGTATGACCTAGGTAACAGATAACTGCATTTTGGTACTATCAGATAATGTTAGTGAAAATTTTTTTTACAATGGCATGTTATTTTTTAACATAAACAAAAGGATCTCATGAAAGTGAAAATAAATGTTAGCAATTGCAAGGCAGTCTTTTTTAATCATAAGAAGCAGTTCAAAAACGAATGCAACTATGCAAGCTATGCAAATCCACTTCCTGTAAATTATCTAAAGGTTTTCAAAATGCATTTAGTAAAAATGTATATTTATGAGGGAAAATGTAAAGAAACAAAATTTACTACTGCCCTTTAAACAATAAACAACCTCTTGTGCATACATATAATTGCTGGACACTTATCTTGTCTGGATGATAAAGTAATGCATGATGCATGATAAATGTAAAGTACTACTAAAACTTAAAAGCTACCATCCCATCTCACATGCTTCCATATAAGCAAATATATAATTTATAAAAAATAAAAATCTGGCAACAATCATGCTTTTCATGATGGAAAATAATTAAAAACATCATGCCTTTCATACCTACAAAAACAAGAGAATCTTGTCATCATTGTAAACAACCTTGAAAATGAAACATCTTGGTATATCTTTGAGAGTTCTTATCATGATCTAAGTAACTTTATAATAAGTTTGATATATTTATAACTTTTGATATGTGTCTTTTAAGCCAAATTAATTGACATGGGTAAAATTAGATAACCAAAGTGTATGATATAAAAAAATGTTTTTAAGGAAATTTTTTAAAGTGCAAAATATGAGATAGAGGCAGTGCATTGATAGAATTTCATGCTGATATTTTGATGAAGGAAGAATTTAAAGGCACTGTAACAAATATCCTTTTGAATAAGCGCCGTTGAAAGCTGAATTATTGCCCAAACGGGTGCTAAACGATAACTCGATCAGTCACTCTTGTGAATGAAGGGATCTCATTAAGGAAATGAAATTTAATGAAGTTATTTCAAGCAATACCAAAGGTTCCAAAACCTATGTACAAAGATCTGTTTATCCACATGAATCTATTTGACAAAGTCACATTATGTTTGGCGGGACAAAATTTTTTCGCTTTAGTATGTGACACCATTTTCTGTGGCTGCCAATTGTCAGGTTGAGAAATAAGATGTTTTACCCTCTGAAGAAAGTATATATGCTAAAGTATTATAAAAGTGACAAATTTGAAAGAGAAATATGATACAGTGCCCTCAAAGTGTTTATTATTGGGAGGTAACATGACATAAGCTTCATGTAAAGTGAGTAAGTGGTACAGTGGTACAAACTAGATGCCAAGAGTACTAGAAACTAGAAACAGAGGAGGAGACCCATTTTAGCAAACTCGTTAAGTTGGAGCAAGGCAAAAAGTGTAAAGACCTCTCTCAACTATTTCCAATTTTTGTAACTTAAAAAAAAATATAATTTGAAAAATTTATGATTACCTGGTATTGCATTATTCCTTAAAGAGAACAGAATGCAAAAATGGAAACAGTTGAATTGCTGCAATTGAAGAAAGTGTGATGAAACTGATGTAATACAAAAGAATTCATGCTGTAAAAAAATATAGATGCCAAGATACAAGACTGCTACATTTCGATACGGAGCCTTCTACCACAGTCAGGATATGACATGACTTGTACCATAGTGAGGATTTGGTGTGTGTCATTATACCACATTCAGGGTATGATATGATAAAATGAAATATGATGAAAGGTTACGATAAATTTTCATTGAGGATAAATGTTTTAGAAAGAAAAGGATACGGAAATAAATGTTATCAAAATTATAAAGGGTATGGTCCAAGAAGAAGCATTAGAAGATTGGTATCATGATGTATAGTTACATTGCTAGAACTTTATATTCTTGTGTTTTAAACATGCAGAGTTTGAAAGTTTTAGTTTAGTCATGTATTTGAAGGGTCTTTATAATTGACGAACGAGTAGTTTATACTCCAAAACGTTGCGATGTTCACAATAAAGAACTTGTTATCCTGATAATCTTGTCTTCCTCATATGATATAATGTCAAATTGTAAAAGGGTACATTTTCAAAGAAAAAGAATCAAAATTCATTTTATAATTACCTCCCTAGAACTACAGTCATGTGAGTTGAACATGCAAAGTATGAAAGTTTTAGTTTCAACATAGTCATGATTCCCAAAACTCAAACAAAGGTTTAGCTTTTGCAAGTTTGATTCAACGTTAATTTGGTCACTTGAACTTTACTTGTATTTACTATTAATTTTTTAGGTAATCAATTTAATGAGCTTGTTAGAACTCAAATATGTCTGTATGTGTCCCCGCAAAATCGAAAGTTTTTTCAGATTTTTTCTTTTTGCATGGGTACAAATCAGGTACTTGAGTCGTAGATTTTGGAATCATGTTACCCAATTTCTAGAATCAAACTTCCAGAAGTTGATAGACTCATGCCTTACACTTAACTTTTAGGGTCATTCTCTGGTGATGAGAGAGTAATGCTGAAAGTAAACAGTAAGTTTTGTATTTATTCACTAACAAGGGAAAATTCTACACAAAGTTGTCAATTAGTAAAGAAAACATAAGGTGTTAAAGAAGAATAAGTTGAAAGATGTGAAGGTGATTGTCAAACAATATTTATAAGAAGAAGACAGGAAATGTATGAGTATTGATAAAAGTTTTGTACCTTTTACAGATTCAATAATGCCACACAAAGTTGTCAATTAGTAAAGAAATTTATCTTAGTTTTCAGGGAAAGTTGAAAGTTATGATGAAGATGTTTGTTAAGATATATTTATAAGAGGAAAACAGGGAATGTTAAAATACTTCCGCTAGCTATTTGTAGTGTTTGGTTTGATCTGAAACAAATCTTCTACGTCTATTACTAAAAGCATCACACTAAGGACACTTCCATATCACATGTACGGACTCCATTCGTTCGGGTATTATAAAGAGTACTTCGGTACTGCAGTGTCTTTTGTACCTTTTTGCAGCCAAAGATGTGTAAGAATACCATTCTGAACTTCTTCCCAAACAAACAGTACATAACAAAGTTGGTCGCAGAGTTAATCTCCACCATGAAGGTGCTCATTGTGAAAAGACGATTGTAGTGAATATTTTGCATGAGCTCTTCTTTTTCGAAGGTCGCTATGAGAATGTTGTCAATTATAGAAGGGAACTGACACACGAGGAATAGGATGATGACCGCCACTAACATCATTGTCAGGTTGTGTTCACGTGTCGCAGAATTGGACATTTGTTGTCGCTGCCTCTGCGACTGCTTGAGCGCTCGGATGAGAGCAGAGTTCAACACAGCTAGTATACAAAATGGAATCAAAAACATGAAAAATAGCTGGAAGTAAATGAGATATACATGTTTGAAGACATTGTCTCTCCCAAACTCAGTCTCTATTGATACTATCATGGTTTTGTTGTTGTGAGGTAGTGTAGTTGTTATATTAGTGTAGTGAAAGTAACGTGGGATGTTGTAGACTATAGACCACAGGAATATCAGCAGCATGGCTTTCTTAGCACGGGACTTCGTACATGTGTTGGCTGCATGTAGCGGACGACACACTGCTATATAGCGCTCAATCGTGAAAGCCATACATGTGTAGATAGAACCCATCTGAGCAGCCAGAGAGATGGGGTAGGCAACCGGCAGCACATACCGATGGCGATATTCGTATTCTTCTAGGATTTCAGTCTTTGTTCCTTTGTAGAGATTTGGCAGACCGAAGAACACGATCATCATTACGAGGATGATATTGTCGTACAAGGCCAAGGTCACCAGGTAGTAGGAAGTGGAGGAACGCATTTTGCGATGTCGTAGGATGATAATAGACAAGGTGTTTGCAACTAATCCAAACACAGCAAGGATGTTTCCAATGATTCCAAGAATAATTAAGTTAAAACTTGTGATATTCTCAAACGCACTTGAAAAGTTCCGTGCTTCACTTTCATTGTACTCCAAAATCAACTCTGTTCCACTTTCATTTAGATAATCCATCTTTGAGTCTCTGGAAAGGAAAGAAATAATGATTAGGAAGTGGATCAATGTCTTAAGTTATTCAACTGGAGCAAAACCTGAAATCTCAAATTATTTTTTACAAAAGTGCATGTCAGTTTAATTTGCAATCCCTGAAAGTGGTTTGAGAATCTAGTATACGATGTTGCTATCATGAAATAAAGAAATTGTATTGATGATGCTCCATTAAGAACCTAGCTTTTCTTCCTTGTATTACTTCTTGACTATAACTCTTATATTTATGAATATCTATGTCTGTAATATTTACAGCATTTGTTCTGTATATTATCCAACAACAGACTGTAAAATAGTGTTAGTCCATATCAAAGTTCACATTATTTATCCTTTTATACTGATTCAACAAAATAATTTTTTTAATACAACAATCAATGAATCTAGGGATATTTTTTAAATTAAGACAATATGAATAAGTAGAAAATAGGACAGTTACTTCAACCAATTTGTTCATTCTGTGTATACAAACACAATTTTTAGACGGTCAATTCCTGTGGTAGAGATATTCATCCTACTAATAGATAGGTACAAAGTGAACAGTTTGATAGTTATGACGTCAGTGTATGTATTTGTTTCATTTGGAAGGGTTGCCGGTAATTAGAGAAAGTTCAAATTGATGCCTTGTATATAAGAAAGATAAACCAAATCAATATCCAGCTCTGTCATTGAAGAATAAAACATTTGAGACTGTTACAAGTCAACTAAGTGATTCATATGTACTGTTTGGTTTCTTGTTCACATATTTGATATATAAATCTTAACCAATATGAAATTATGTACTTATTTCATCAATCCCTTCAAAAGCAAATATGTTCAGTGGCGATCAGTAAACATCTACATATAATGTACTGGGGCAAATTATTGATACAAAGTATTCATTCTCTTGGTCGATGGCTTTTAGTGTATTTATTCACTACATTGATACAATTTTGTATTTATTCAATAGATTAGTATATTTGGAAGTATTTATTTAATAGATTGATACATTTGGAAGCATTTGAATAATTTTGGCTTGCTCTATCATATAAGGCCAAATGACATTGTAAACATGGCTATGTAATTCATAAGAACAGTAAACATATCTGAGAGTAGAATGACTTGGTGTTTGAAAATGAGTGCTATTTTAGTGTAGATCAAAGGATGCCGCCCACCTTTATTTTCCACATAAGTGTCCACCTTTTTAGAGACAACAAGAGAAGATTTCAAACTTGAATATCAACAACTCTCCGTTTCCTCTCCCCCAACCCTTTGGATACCACATTTATACATCATGTTGCAAATAATACCGTGAGGCGTTACATGAAGGTTACTTTGAGAATATTGTGTGGCCAGCACTTATAAGGGCTCACTCCATTACCTTATCACATTAAACCTTTTCACAAATACTGCTTGTTAGTACCTCAATACTGTTTACATGAGACATTATTTTGCCCTGAACGTGTCACAGTACATCTTCTTTAAATTGACACAGCTAATGGCTGATATATTGCCCTAGTGCACTTAATACAGCTCACTCACTCCTTTATTGGACTCGATAGAGGTGTGCTTACATTCTTACAGTGGCCACTCGTCAAATAAAATGTGGTTCAGTGTAAAACCTGAATGAATAATGACTTTTTCACATTCCAGGTATTCACCGTAATTATTGACCATCCTTTGATATTTGATAGTGAAAGTTGGATAAGGTTAGAAAACAGATAATTAATTACCTTAGTGCGTCCAATGTGGAAAAAAAAACTTTTTAAGTACTTAATATCCGTTTCGAGTCAATTAACAAGGGATAGATTATTAGGTAACTGATTAACTGATTAACAGATGTGACACTGTGTAAGGTTGTGCATTTCATTTACAACATCAATTAGTAGGGAGTGATTTTTCACCTTCAACGGAATTGAGAGCAATATTCATCATGTGCATTTACATGTTCAACTTGCATGTTGATTAACCAGTATTCAACTAAATTGTGAATTTTACATTATATTCTGTAGATGAGTGAACATAAAGTTTTTATGTTTTGGTTCAAACTATAGATAGTCAAATGAACACGTCATCTTAAGTCCTTTTTTAATTATGTCTTAACCATCTGGTAAAGGGTTGAGCTTGTCAAGGGTGATATCCAAATTTGTCTGTTTCTCTTCCTGGAAAAGGGGGATAACAGTCACACATGTTATGGAATGAAATAATTTTCACTGTGAAGTGGCGCAATCCATTCTTGTTCGAAGAGATGTTCAATTCAAAAGACAAATATCTATAAGGATTTGAAGTCAAGGATTGTTCCTATGGATGAACAACTTCTTTATACCAAATAGATTTAGAGTATCTAAAGTATCTTATGTATCTTAAATGTTTATCACAATCAAAGGATTGCAATAGACTAGAAGTCTACCTTTCAAATACACATCTATGAGCAGGCTTCAGATATTTTTAAGCTGTCTTAGCTCCGATAACCTTTTAAGTACCAGGTCTTAAGATTTCCTTAAAACTATAACAGTGTAAAGAGATGTTCGATAGCAATCCAGGTCCTATTAAGTATGTATATTGGTCAAGTACACTCTATCTAGTAGGGTCAATGATAGATGGTTAAACTCTGATTCTTAATCTTCCTACACACCTGTCACTTTAAATCATGAACCAAATTAGGTCTATTAAAAGGTTAATGTGATCAGGGCAATGTACATCCAGGAGGAATACAAGGTCTTAGATGACAGGCTAACCTGACCCAGGTTTATCCCTCATGTCTGCTTATAGAAGATAAAGTATGAGTGCCTGTGTTATACTGTGTTTCCAGCACAATTGCCTTAAATTAATTTTGGTGTTTCATGAAAGCAAAGGATAACTTGAATCTAATATTTTGAGACTGAATATTGTCATCTTAGTTTGACTGGGAACAAATGATTTTCAATGCAAGATCAAACATGAACTTTTTAAACATGACTGTTTCGAGTTGATCGATCTATTATTATTCACTTAAATTTACTTACAAATAAGATGAATTCTTGGAAATACTACATTGTAACTTAGCTTATATCTTCATTGGATAATGGCAAAGCAGTTTTTCTGACGAGCATTGTATGAATTTTATGAATCCCACTAATTTATCTACTTATTTCGTAAATGTAGTTAATAACCTTTTTTATATGATTTTTTGGGAGAAGCTTTCAAGCAAGGAATGTTTTTGACTGTATTGAAAGCTTTTCCCTCTACCATTACATCTAAACGTATTCACATCATCTCATTGTGTATCCTCTTTGAATAGTGAAAATGTTGTAAAAGGACGTGTTCCACATGGAAACATCTAAGGAGATGAGCACTTAGGACACGCGGTTGACTTATTGAAAAGGGGAATGTTTCTGTACTGAAGGATCCCAACAACTCCAGGAGCAATGATGGAACTATGCTGTTATTGATTTTAATTCATAACTATTGAAGAGAATTGAATATGATTGGAATTCAATCTGTTCTTTTGAGAAGACACCTTGCTGCAAATTGTTCAGTGCTTTCATTGAATGATGAATTCTGATATTCTGAAAGTCATTAAATTGTCACTCTAGGTTTAGCAAGTTCGATGTTGTTGACTGTTATCACAACTAAGGACAAACATCTGCACACATTCGAGAACAAATGGTGTCCCATTATGCACATTCCAGAACAGAATGAATGTCAGTTACATCTTGGCATGATCGTAAGTTACTGGAATGATAATTTGTGTTGATGTTAATGGGTGTGTTGGTTTTTTGTTTGAAGTCTAGAGAGGCATTCTAAAAGTTTGCAGCTTAGAGAAGAATGGGAGTTTTTATAGATATCAGTGCTTTTATTATATGAAAGTTATTAGAAATCCTAATACAATTTGTCCTTCCTTCAACTTTGAAAACAATTTGGGGATCGATGATAAAAGGTACAAATAAAAGTGAAATAAATAAAAAAAAGAATATAATGAAAGTTAATCATTTTGAAGAGAATAAGTTGATCTTCAATAAACTATTGGCTTGATATGCCCGAACAGGATAAGGATCAATAGCAAAATAAAGCCTTAATTGCGATTGTAAACTAAAGATTTTATCTTCCTTTCGAAATCCTTCCCTTTCAGGTTTGTTTATGGCCCAGTTGAAAATAGATAAAATTAACATGTATTTTTATTATTTCATTTCCTGTCCTCTCGACAAAAAAGTTTATCTGGATGAAATAAGAAAATGTCACGCCAACTTTGGTTGCACAGTCTTAACATCATGGTTTCTTAATTGTTGATGAAATCAACCACTAGAGTTAAAACCAAGATGTCATGTTTTTATCAATCTTTGGAATGTTTGCGATCATTAAAATGAATATTCATGAGTTTAAACTTTGAGAAAGACATGATCTTAATTTTGCATGCAAACAAGGAACCTTGAGATATTGATTAAATGATTATGGATGAAATTTGGTTTGAAATCAGATCTGCTCCCAACACGGTTATAAAACTGTGTTGAAGCCGTTGGGAGTCCTAGGAAATCAAGTTATCAAAGATCTGTTTAACAGTGGAATACAAACCATTGGTGTGACAACTCGATTCATTATGGTTTGGCCTAGGGATTGTAATGTGACATGCGACATGAAACATGAAATAACAAAATAACAAAATAAGAAATACATAGGAACTCTGAGAAATATTATTATATCAAATTTGAATTTAAATCATTTTAGGGTTACAAGGACATGCAGTAGAATGTTTTTCAGCCCAAAGTATTTTATGGGTAGTTGAAATTGTGATGTACAATATGTTTTGTTAAAACTTGTATGGAATTCCTATTTATGAAGTGATCATTATTTTGGCTATTGCAATTCTTCTTGCTTCAACAATGCTGACAATCATAAAAATAATAACATACTGGCCATTTTTCCAGATTTCTAAAGAAAGAAAAGGGAATCATCCAGAAATATATCTGGACAAAGATTGTCATTCTTAATATATTTCATGGTCTGAAATTAAAGGGATACTTGTATTAAGTTTATGATTTGTTAACACTGTAGTTACAACTGTTAACAATAGGTGCAGTGCAACTTTAAGAAATTCCTGCAGGAGTACCAATGATCCACAAGACCAATCCTGATGCTTACAGGTTCCACTACAATGAACCAATATTTACATTTTAGCCATTTTCAGTGCTTGCTGTTTGTTGATTACCATAGTTTACAGTTTGTGCACTGCCAGATATTGAAATTCCAATGATCTACAAGTCCATGCTGTCACTCATAGGTTTATACGTTTCACCAATATTTGCATTGGCCTTTCTCTCTGCTAACGTCATATAAGTAAAATACACCTGTGTGAAGTTAATAGCTTGTTTGTTTATCCACTAGTTACCACTTTTTAACCATCATTTCAATGTTATATATAAAATCTTTCAATGTCATGCAAGTTGAAACTAACACTCTATAGGTTTCACTGATGTCATTGGCAAATTATTATTTATATTAAATCGATAAAATGAGAAGACACCCATGTTAAATTGATAGCTGTTAATAGCATGTAGCAACAACTTTTTGACAACTATTTACATGTTATATATAGATTCGTGCAATATTGCTCTAGATTTAAGTAAAAATCAGGTCATTGCAAAGTTGTAATTGTGCTTTTATTCACTGCTATGATACTTGCTGACGTGATATAAGAAAAATACCCTTATGTCTACTTTAAAGTTGTTTCAATTACTACTGATTTATAGTTGGTGTTATATTTATACCTAAATCCCCATGATGTCATGATCTTACTGTGGCCTTACTCACTGCTGGAATACTTGCTGATATGACATAAATTAAATATCCTTGTGTTAAAGTTACAGTTTCTCAAATATTACAAAGGGTGTACTTCAAAAACTGTGATAAATGTAGTATTTGTCAAGAAAGGACAATTTTCAGTTTATAACATGTTCAATTCATTTCATTCTCACAAAATCGGCTAGCCTTTACATTGAATAGGCACAAGAATGAGTCTGTCGCCAAACCAACAATATTGTATCATGAATATTTGATTATTGTTTAATGACGTCAGAACACACAGGACATTGGTGACTGATAACGAGTTCTATTGATATTTTCTCATGGTTTGTCTATTTTGATAGATCCTTCTATTTACTGACAATCAGGGGGTAGGATAGTGCAGTAGATCAAAAGGTCTGGGGTTCGAATCCCGCCAGAGGCTCAGCTACCTTGTTTGCAGTAGAGAACTGTTCTACAAACAGTGAGGTTTGGGTGCAATGCAACACTGAAGTAGTATATGTAGTACCACACATTGTTTGTTAGTTCCAGGTGATGCTAGCAGGTTTCACCGCTATCCATAGTCACAATAGTGTTAGGAGCTTTCTCCCTGCAATTATACTAGCAGCCTCCTTTACTCCTAAAGCAGTGTAAACTTTGTATCACCTTGTCCACCTAGTGTTGACACAATATTTTCCCATGTTAGTCTTCAAGTAATACATTCAAATCTGATTACCATTTGAAAATATAAGCTCTTATAGCTACAATGTAGAAGCTTTCAGTGCTATTATCTTTGCAGTATGTGTTCTGAGATGAAAGCTGAACTTTTGAACTGGCTGAGCCTTTGAGAAAACTGAAAAGCTTATTCATCGATTGCGTAATTTAACCACTTGTAATCTAAAGTAAAATAAAATAATGTCTTCACAATCTTTAAAAATGATCTTTCACCAAATTGAAATTTGATTTAGCAAGTTTTAACATATTTTCAAGAATTTTTTAGGTAAATTTTAAGACTTGTTATTAGGATGTAATAATGCTTTTCATAATGTTAAAATTAAATGGATCCAGTAAGTGATATCAATTTTAAAGATTAAAAGATTTTTTTGACAGTATTAAAAAACTTTTAATTTGACTTTAGTAGAATACAGATGCATTTGAACTGGTGCCAGTAAACATTTTATAAGCTTCAAAGATTTTAAGATTTTTAGATACAAAATTAAAAATTGGACACTCAAATTATTTGGTGGGGTTTGCATTGACATGTCTTTAAAATTATATGTCTAACAAATAGAAGTTAACAGAAAACATATACATTCGTTTCCAATGATTTAAAGGATATTTTTTAACTTTCAAATTTTTAAAATCTTTTGTTAACCAAATTGAAATTGACTGGGCTTAGGAGCCCCTTTAAAAATATTTTCCAGACTTTTTGTTTAGAATTCAAAACTAGATTAGCAATTTAGAAGCTTCTTAGAAAGTTTTGCATCATTCTGTTTTATTTCATAAAGACCTAGTTCCTTTTCAGTTTGACAATATCATGAAAATGAAAAATATCAAAGACAGCTTATGAAACCCTAAAGGGACTTGGAAAAGAAAAGTTTTAAGAAGTAATTTCTTTCTTGACAGTAGATCATCACATAGTTTGGAAATTATCTAGAGGTTTTTTGTGCAGGTAGTTTAACCAATTTCATTATATAATGCATTTTGAATAAAAGTTTACTGACATATTTCCCCACAGAAGTATTGACTTCATAATGGTGAACTTTTTATTATGTCATAAATACTTCGGACATACTGCTATAAAAAAAATTCAGGAAGGACACTCACAATTTCGCAGCAAAAATAGTTTTCCATTGCCACAGATGCTTCTACATCCAGGCCATATTTCGTTTTGATGAAAGAGTTAAGAAGCATGTTTGTATGGAGTTATTTAGTTGTAAAAGAAAAAAATTGCATACAATGTTCTTTCTAAATTGTCTTGGGAAACATCAGCAGAGAGTAATTAAGTAGTCAGTAGAGAGTTGTAAATCCTGCAACATTGTAAGATAACGTAAGAATGATAGACTTGTGTATTTAAGTACCATAATTTTAACTTTCAGCATAAAAAGTGCAATGCTAGCAATTTGACATTTCTTAAGGAATGATGAAAAGAAATATATGGAAAACAACTTCTTTATTCAAGATGACAATGTTCTGACACAGATATTTGTATCTCTAATTATAGGCAGATGACACAAGAATGTGTGTCGAAACATTACTTATCATGAATAAAGAAGTTGTTATCCATACATTTCTCTTCTTCATCCGCAATCAAAGTTCTACAATACCTCTGTAAGAAGCCATTTCTTAATGGGAAATCATACTTCGAAGCTTCAAAGTTCCACAATGCCTCTGTAAGAAGCCATTTCTTAATGGGAAATCATAAGTCAGAGCTTTAATTATTATGTTCTGCGCATGCAGCCCTCATGAGGTAACACCTGCAAACCTTAACGAGGATACACCTGCAATACTGATGAGGACACCCCTGCTTCAAATCATAGCCTCCTGCATGATGCAGAGTAAATGTATCCACTGCTGATTGACATCTGGTTGTGGTTAATTTAACTATGTTTCTCTTGTCCTGTTTGTATAGATGACTGTCCTTTGCTCAATATCCCTTAACTTTATGTCAAATTTATGAAAAGGCTTAAGGGAAACTACATAGGAGTTGCATGTAATTTGCTGGTCACTTTTTCAATATTTGTGTGTTTATATGAATGTATGTATGAGAGTTGCAGGTATCAATCCTGCTGCAGTCAATAAGACTGCATCTTTTGTTAATAGGATTTCTTCTGTCTGGCTGTGTCCAGGGCATTTCTTCTTTGCTTTAATGTAAGATTCATCTGACTTGATACACATGTCAAACAAGATCCCTAGAAGTGTCTTTTGTGGTTAATCAAGACCTTGTATTGCAGTTTATTGGTTGTGTGTTCTGTGGAAAGACAACTCAAACAGTGTCTCTACAAGGATATCTACATAACTCCCTATCTATATATACAATTAGATTTTGAATTGATCAACAGTGGATTGATAAATTGCTAATTGTGAAAATACCTCTAAAGCTTTATTCTCCACTTTCATCCCTACACATTTATTAATCAACAATCAATGGTGTGCCTTAAGGGAAGTTTCTTGACCTCAGTGGTAAATGGGTATTTGAGAGCTGTGCTTGCTTTTACTCTAAATAATGTCATGACTGCAATAACCTTTATATGAATCTGCTTGCGAGTTTATGAGATTCTCCATCTCCTTGGTCATTGCTTTCACATCTGCAGGTATTATACAAAAGCATTGCATGTATCTTTTCCCTTAGATATTTTGCTAATACCCTTCCAATTGTTTCCCTAACCTCTGAGTGACCAGACTGAAGAATACCATTCAGGTTCGTGCAGTAGTTATTGGATGCTTCTCACTAATCTGCCACATCTCATTTGTTAGGCTAGAGTGAATTGCTCTTAATGAGATTTACTTTGATTATCTGTAAATATCATTCAGTAACCAATCACTTATCAAAGTTAAGGTCATTGATTTATGTCAATTGATAATGTTTGGTAAACACTGAGGGTCGTATTCAAATGGCAATAACATGAAACTGCATTTATCTTCAATGCTCTGAAAATGATAAATCATCATATAAATACCTTTTTAACTTGAACAATAATCATTATTGCAAGCACTAGATTTATGGAAATTTTTTAAAGAGCACATATGTCATATGATTTATAAACAAGTTCTTAATCTTTGTGAACTGAAACAAAAATGTTGAATAAATAAACAAATACAGAATCATTTAGAGAAGAAAATATTAATGTGTGCAAATATGCGCTTATGATATATATAGCAGGGTTTATGTTTTACCCTCTGTAAATAATGAATGAATCTTGATAGTGAAATGACCCTCATATGGAGTGTTTGAAAGTGCACCTGCCGTTTATGATGAAAGTACATTATGATGTATCTTTATCTTGATTCAATAAATAATGTTTTAATGGGGCAGTCACACATTTCTTGAAAAATTTATTTTTTCCAATTTTTCCTACGAAGCAGTAGTTTACGCCAAATGTATCAACTTCAGAGGCTGAAAACATCTCAGTACTCAACCTGTATATCCATAGTCTCAGAGAAGTAATCTCAGAGAGAATAAAAGTATCAGGCAAAAACCACTGGTGGCCATTTTTGTGGGAACATCTTTTGATCATTTTAGGTAAGGAAATGAATTTACATACGTTTACTGATCATGGCACATTGAAACTGCTTCTTTTGATCAAATAAGATTTTCTTGCAATAGGAAAATATTTATGTTGATTTATTGAAATTACTTCATTTGTAACAAAAAACCTGTGCAACTGGCCCTTTAACATTTAACTCAGAAATTGAGAGAAACATCACATTGATAGAAATAGTGTGACAATAAATTTTGCATTTTACAATAAATGAAAATTAATTCTTGATAAAATGTCTTTATTGTATTATCCACAAATTTGCTTTTCTTATCAATAAAAGTTTTGTTTGCAACATAAATGTTCTTCAAACACAATTGTTTTACCACATGTTGAAACACTGATTGGTTGAGATTGCTATCTGATTTGATCTGGATTCGCATGTTTGTATAAAAACAGAGCTGGTGTTACATGACTCGAGTTGATCGTTTTCTGTGATACAGAAGCAATTAGACCTCCACATGTCACCAACACTCTCCACAGAGCTGATATTGAAACCACAATGGTTTGAGTTGAATGATTTTGTGGACTTCATACTGTTTCCTGAGAAGCAGGGGAATATAGGTGCTTCATCTTTCCCATCTCCACTCAGTATATCTAACATTTCTGAAGTTGATTGTGAAACATTCCTGGTTTCTCACAATCACTATCACAAAGTTTACAAGACAGAACTAATAATTTCCCTTGTTAGGCTGATATGGCGCGTTGTTATATGATTAGATTATTTCAGTCTTTCTGATTGGCCTATTTGTCGGATAGGCATCGCTTTGTCTGCTACTGTTCTAAATTAGAATTACGTACATCATTCCTATTTGACGAAGAACATTAATTTAAGATATTATGAATATAATAAAACAATTATAGTCTTCAGAATCAGTTGATAATATGATTAATCAATCTTGGATACGTGATATTAACCTCGGCTTTGCCTAGATGAATATCACGTGTCCAAGGTTGATGAACTATCGGATCAACCTCTCTTGAAGTCAAAAATGTTTTAATCACCAAAAATTGTGTTCCATAGGACGTTATGCTTGTGGGAGATCAAGCGATATCTCTTCAGAAATATCATTTTGAAAGTAGATTTTGAAGAAGTGCATGACATTGCAATGCTATTACGTCATAATGATTACATCATAATGCTTTGACATCCCCACATAGGGACTCTATGGATAAACATATTAAAAAAAATGATTATGGAAGATAGATAGAATCTCTTACTTGTGTCTTTTGATATCGAATATATGAAGTAAAACTACAATTGTTGATAAAAATAAAAATGTCCTTAGCAATTAAACCTCAGATATTTGTTACTTCATCAACTCTTGTTGATTTGTCTGAAATCAGAAGGTACTTGGGTGAGATTCTGCATGTGATTACTCAAAGTGTTACTTCACCTAGCCTCGGTGAGAATCCACATCTCGTCAGTTAACACGTTAGCAACTGAATTAATTAAGTTCAAACCTTTCTGAATGAAAAGGGAAGTGCTTGTATGTACCTTCTAATGATTCCTGAGAAATTGAACCTGCATAGAACTTTTCTTCATTCTGGCCAAGTTTTTGAAGTCATTCTTAGTTGACAATATACAGGAATGACAGGTTTTTGAAAATTTAGGAGTATGTAAGCTAAGTCTATGATTACTTTGATTCTGACTTTTGTAACTAAATTAGCAGGTTATAGGATTATTTGCCAATCCGTAACAGTTATGGATCCAGGGAATCCAGAAATTGGGTGGGATGGTTACTGAGTGGGAGGCAGGTGTCCAATCCACATCTCTCTTTCTTTACTTTTTGAATGGTGGTTTATCTCTTAAATCACATGTATCGACGCCATTATATCTAGGATGGTTTGTAGTACTGGACTTAAATCTTATGTGACATTGCCTTGACTGTACTCTGTTGATGTCAAATCTTATAAGTGTCTCACCTTTTACAAAAAATTCCTTTGGGATTAGAATTTGTCTGCTGTATATGAGGTAAGAAGAATGATGGGAATAAACTTTTTACACTGCATTTGTTCTACTACATTATGAATTAAAAGAAATTTGTATTTTGAAAAAAAAATTCTGACTAAAAGTAAAAAAAATTTTACTGTGGTTTTATGGCTTTTAGCAGAACAAAGTATAAAATCATATTCAAATACCTGAGAAAATATTTCTAAATCTTAAGTATACTTAAACTCAAAACATAAACTTTTCAATTATTGTATATTTTCATAATTTTTAATTTTGAAGTACTTAAAACATTTTTTAACTTGGTCATCTGTTGTAAATACTAATAAGATTTTGCTTTAAACATTACTAAGTTGACAAATATGTACCTGTTAAACAATAAAAAGTCAATTTATAAATTGTTTATAAATCTTACTTTTCAGTAAAGAATTTAATTTGTTTAGTTTTTAACATTATTTTTTGATAATTTTGAGATTTTGTTTGGATGCAATTTCCAAAATTTAAATTAGATTTTTTTTAAATTTGGTAGTCTGAGGGCTAATAGTTTAATTTATCATAATTATTTTCCCCATAGCATAGGAATTGGAATTGATAGGTTAGAAGTTAAGATACAATAAAGGAGTTCTCTAATAACCTTACCTTGGTTGGAGTAAATCCTTGGTGAAAGCTTATCTCCAGCTTGTCGTCAAGTCACAATATTCAATGAACATCATTGTTCACAAACTTCTTCAAAGTTATCCAAATAATCCATCAAACCTAATCAATAATTCCATAAGTGATTGAAAGGAACCTTCTTCTCAGAGACACTATAATACTGAGGAACTATCACACAAATTGAAAACGCATGGATGTCCGAAGCTGGTTACCATGCACCAGCAAGTGACAGACTGCCCAGTGGAAGAAGTCTAATACCCTTATAGTGAGTTCCAGCACTAGCTCCCTTCCTACTCAACTCGTCTCCTGGCAATCAATACAGTCCAACTACCTGCTGGCTCTCTGCTTATATACCTCCCTGACACTGCCCCTTTAACTAGCACCTAGCTTCACTCCCTCGCTCTGCCCATCTGCTGGATCTCCGCACTAGCAATCACTACCACACATTCTACAGCAGCTAAATCAGTGACAGCTATGCTGCTCACCACTCTGCTCACTGCCCACATCTCTGTCTCTTTTCTTTTCTAGTTTTTTTATGTGTCTTTTGTTTATGTTTGTCATAGGATATGTCTTTTGTTTTTGTATGTCTTTGTATGTTTTTTATTTGTTTCTTTGATGTTTCTGTATGATTTTGTATGTTTCTGAAAGTTTTCTTTCTTTAATTTCTGTTAAATTTATATTGTTATGTTATGATTTTGTATGTATTTATGTTTGTCATAGGATATGTTTTTTTGTTCTGTATGTCTTTGTATGTTGTATTTATATCTGTTTTGTTTTTTTGTATCTATATGATTTTGTATGTTTCTCAATGTCTCTTTTATTTCTGTTAATTTCCCTTTGTCTTTGTATGTTTTATTTATTTCCGAATGTTGTTGTCAGGTTTTTTTTCTGTTATATTTTTCTGTATGGTTTTGTATGTGTCTCTTGGTTCTATATATATGTCTAAGCATATCTTTTATTTTAGAATATATGCCCTATTATTTATTACCATTGATTGTTAAATTATTTATTACGTATACTGCTGTATGTCTCATTGAATTTATTTTGTTTCAGAATGTACAATTATGTTTCCTTTGCTTTGTATTGCATACTATTTTTGTTGTCTCTGTATATTTTTGGTTGGTATTGTTTCTATTTTTCTATATATAATTTATTCCCTGCCACATGTTAAGCAAAGCAAATAATATATAGTATGAGGCAGCATCTGTACAAAGGTGCAAAATTGGGAAACTTAAAAGCCATTGACTGGATTTCTTTTTTATTTTGTATTTTTGTTCATCACAAGAAGAAAGGTCAACCCTATTGAAGTTTTGGACCTTGACCTTCATTTCAGCAAGGCTTTAAATTTTTCAGAATTGAGACCTACATGTTAAGTGTTTAAGAACTGCTAAGCTAAGGCAACGAATCGCTCTATTCTCTTCATATTTTCTACCAAGCATTTTATTAGGAAGTAACACGTCCAAGTTGATTTAGGTGACCTTGATATTATATTCAAGGTCACAACTAACATTTTCACAATGGATACCTGCATGTAAAGGTTGTCAGTGCCATATTTTGAGAACTATTTTCCAGGGCCTCTTTTCACAAAGCAACCCTTACTAAGGATAACCGTAACGCCCATTCTTTAACATTGCACTAAGGTTACCTAAAGTACTTACGAACACCTTAGAGCTTTGTGAAAGGAGGCCCAGATTCTCTTCATATTCCTTCTGAAACTATGCAAAGCCCAGTCAATTTTGGTTACCTGTGTATTATTTTCAGCGTTGCATTGACTCACTATATATAGAGTTATACTTATTCACTATATATGGAAACTTTCACATAAAGCTGTGGAATTTGTCATGAAACGTTTTATGGAAATTTCATCATAACTTCTAGAGAATGATGACACATGGTGATGTCTTTTTTGGTCATCTGGACATTGTTGAAGTTTTATGCATGGGAACCTGTATAGCATGTGACGCTAGCCTGTGTTGTCACTGTTTCCTGTTCATGATGGAGTTTTCAAGTAACTTTATCTAGCTTATTGATGTTTCTTTTGACATTGAGGTGAGGTGAGGTGAAAATGGGTTTAACGCCGCTTTCAAGAGTATTTCACTTATATCGCAGCTGCTAGTATTATTGCCCGCAACACCATTGTGGTTATGCATTGCGGTGAAACCTGCGAACGTCGGCTGAAACTAGTGAACCATGGGTGGTACTGCACTGAAATTCAGGGGTAGCATTGCACCCAAACCTGACTGGAACAGTTCTCTACTGCAGACAAAGTTGCCGAGCCCCTGGCGCGATTCGAACCACGGACCTTATGATCTAAAGCCGAACGCGCTAACCACTGCGCTATCCCGCCCCCCTCTTTTGACTTGGAAATATCCTCTTCACTATTCAAACGATAATGATTGCGGCAGGGGATTATTTCACCATTTCACAATTGCTTATTTGTTTGTGTATTTCAAGGAATATTTCATCTTATTCTGCGTATAAGTTTTTGGGTTTCCTTGTGTTTAGAAGTGTGTTTCTTTTCTTTTTAAATTTCTTCACTTTTGTCTTTGTTTTTCTTTGTCTTAGTATGTTCTTTTATGTTTAAAAAAGATTATTTTTATCTGTATTTTTAGCATATTTCTTTGTTTCTGTTAGTCTTTGCATTTTTTTTGGTATGACATTGTATATTTCTTTTGTTCTTGCATGCTGAAGTTTGTTTCTTTCAGCATGGTTCTGTCTTTTGATATGTTTATTTATGTTTCTTTTTTATCTGTGTCTCTTAAGATCTCTTTGCATGTCTCTCTGTCATTCTCTGTTTCTACGTATGACTGAGACTCTCATTCTTTGTTCACTATCTTTGAATTTCTTAAGAATTCTCTGTATGTCTCTCTGTCCCTCTCTGTTTCTATCTATGAATTTCTCTCCATATCTCAATATTCCACAGGTCAAAACAATTGGACTCAAGTACTCGATGGGTCAGACTCAAATTTGACTTGAGTAGCCGAAATTCTTATCTTTACACAAGAGGTCATGTAATTGTTGTTCAGCTAAGGTATTATAAACTTAGTATCATAGTTTGTTGATTGAATAAGCCAAACCTTGGTGAGGAAATAACAAACTCTTTTGATCAGTAAGAAGCTAAATTATTTTGATGTTTACAATCTAATCATGAAATGATGGTTATGAGTGTGTTCGTCTGCTTGTGTGTGTGTTGTTTTTTTTTGTCTCTGTGTTTCTGTGTTTCTGTGTCTCTGTAAGTCTTTTTTGAACGAAAAAAACCTTCAGAGACATCTTCATTTTAGTTGTGTCTATCAATATGTACCTTTTGTTCATCAAAGAGACAATTTGGAACTCTTGTCTCAATTAACTGTGCACAAAGTTGACAAAATTACATGATTGCAGCACAAATTAGGTTGCAAATCACAGCAAAATAACAGCAATTACTCTTTCTACTTTTCTGATTCACTGTGGTCCATCACGTGGGACAGATAAAAAAGTGTAATAAATCCTAGATTTTCTTTTTTTGATAGTCTTGTTTTTTCCAGTTATGTACATAAATGTTTTTGTTTATGGTTCCAATGGTTTCAGCTAGCTATCTCAACTATCATATTATTATTTACAAGGAAGTCATTAAGAATGACTTTAATGACTTATGAGTGTTGAATGCCTCGCTACAGCATAACAATAAGGCGTTACTGATTGTTTTTTTCATTTATCATTTGTTAACCTGTTAATATATATCCAAGCTAACATTCAATGTTATCTTGACTACTTTGTCAAAGTGTAAATGCATACATTGCAACCAAATTGCAGACCAATTGTGGACATTTCTTTCACTTTTAGAATGACAAGGATATTTGGCACTTGGACAAGAATGTTAATTAAGGGCTCAAGAACCTGAGACGTCATTTTATGTTCTAAGTGCGCAATCTCAACTCAGGTTTGCAACATTATAGTGCTTTATTGCAGGAAAGTTACACAAAAAGCTCAAAATGTCCGGGATAATGGTCAGGCCATATTTCATACCCTGTTCACCTGGCTGTAAATGGGTAGGTATGACTATGGTAGATAAACTTATTGCATATCACAAAGGAAGTTGATGATGAAAAAGAATTGTTTGTTGAGGTGTGACATGTAAAGCACCTGTAATTAGTGTAGCTACATATTGGAACAATACAAATGTTTCAATCCATAAATCAGGATGAAGAATGGACATGGCACCTCAAAATGGTACAGTGTTGATGTGTAATTTATGGTGTATTGTGCATTTATAAAATAAATTATTAATAATGTTAAAAAAGTTCAGACACGGTTGGACATGTAAAAAATGAGACTATCACAAAATCAAATATTAGAAGGAACCAAACAATCGTCGGACCAAATGTAGTTGACACGATGATCATTTTGCAGGGTTCACTGTATCTTCATTGTCAGAATACGAGGGATATTTTTCAAAACAATCAGAATTAGTCAAGAATTGAAATATACATGTTACAATCTTTGGTCAAGTGACAAAGTGGAGGAGGCATCTCAAACTTGTTCAAGCATAAGTGAATCTCTCATTTGGTGTATTGCTGATTCATTAGGTACAAGCTCAAGCAATTAGTATCATTGTGACCCATGTGTATTGAGGTATTGTTTGTGTGGCATTGACACTTGTGTATTTTAAGCATTGACCAAATTAGAAAACACAATCGATTAGTTCACACTGCAAATCATCAAGTCGCACCTCAAGAGAAAAATCAAAGGCCAAACTGTCATACCTAATTATTTTTATTTTAATCACTCAGCTTTGTGTTCCAGATTTGTTATTTCTTTTAGCAAATATTTTCAATTGAGACACAGCAATTAGTGGTTATTGGTTAATTCCTATTAAAAGATTTGAATTAATCAAGACAAAATTGCATCAGTTCTCTTGGTGATGTCTCCAATTTGTATATCAGACATCATGCATTCTTTTAATATTTTACCAATATTTCCATTTGTTTCTACATTTTCTGGCAGAAATGTTTCAACATGACATTGTTTCTGGAAGCAGTGTTATCTGGTGACATCCTCATGCTTCTGCTGGCAGTGTTTATGATCACATTTCTTAGAATTTATTAATCTATCTGTATTTCAAGACAAAAACTTAAGCTGAATATGTTGTTTGTTGATTTCCTGATGTTTTTGAAGACTATTGTTTTGAAAAGACTGTCTCTGACCATGGTATCGATATAAATGTCTCTGCATGGCCTTGATTTTAATAAAAATGTCTCTGACCATGTTATTGATAAAAGTGCTTATGACCATGGTATTGATAAAAATGTCACTGATCATGGTATTGGAAAAAATGTCACTGATAATGGTATTGATAAAAATGTCACTGATAATGGTATTGATAAAAGTGCGTTTGACCATGGTATTGATAAAAATGTCATTGATCATGGTATTGATAAAAGTGCTTATGACCATGGTATTGATGAAAATGTCACTGATCATGGTATTGATAAAAATGCTTATGACCATGGTATTGATAAAAATATATGTCACTGATCATGCAGGTATTGATAAAAGTGCTTATGACCATGGTATTGATAAAAATGTCACTGATCATGGTACAGATAAAAGTGCTTTATGACCATGGTATTGATAAAAATGTCACTGATCATGGTATTGGAAAAAATGCTTATGACCATGGTATTGATAAAAATTCCCTGATCATGGTATTGATAAAAGTGCTTTTGACCACAGTATTGATAAAAATGTCATTGATCATGGTATTGATAAAAATGTGTTCTTGATGACTCTACTCATGTTGCAGTGTCGGAGAGGAAGGAGGAGACAGCCCAGGAGGACAACAGACAGAGACAGAGAAGAGAGGCAGAGAGGATATCAAGTCTACGTATGTGGTAAGTATACATCAACAAACCAGAAACCAAACAACTTCCCCTGCAGAGCTTAATTTGTGCCACCACGCTGCTGCGTTGCCGCCTTGTGCCAAGACTTGTTGTTAAATGGAGCACTCTCATAAATAAGAAACAAACACAAGAGGATTTAAAGACTGTAAAGTTCAGCTGCAGTAGGCTGAAGAACTAGCACAGAATTGTTGTAGATTTGAGGCGAGTTATGCTTTCTAAGAACAGTTGGATAACTATGGGTGAAATAATACAAAGAATAATTGGTTTATTGTGATGCGACAGCTGAAATACCATACAAGATAGTCCGCCAAGAGAATATCAAATAAATATTGTGAGCAAACTTTTAGTGAAACAAATAAGAACACTAAGTTGATTAAATACTAATATAACATTATGTTCTCTTAGATATTTCATCAGCTTGAAGATACTGATTTTTTAATCAATTAAAAGACTAAGTAACTAAACCACCAAATATAACTTTATATTCTGTTAAACATTTGATCAGTGTTAGGTATTAACATTCATTCGTTTTACATTACATTGGAAGCAAAACTTTCTTGAAATGAAACTATAGGAGAGTGACCTTCCTTTAGAGTGTATCTAGTCTTATTTGTCATTGGCACCTTACCTATAGCTGTTATGAAACATGGAACAACGAGTCTTTTATGCCCTTAAATGAAATATATATTGTTTCACTGATCAGATTATAATGTTACACATCAGACATTGGGGTATATATGTACAGCTGTAACACGGGAAATTAGATATTGATATAGCAGTCATTAAGGTCAAATTAGATCTCGTTTTACATATTTTCCTTTATGTTTCTAATGTATCACAAATGAATTTATGACAATGAATTATAACAAATATAATTTATCATGTCTATGAGAAATATGATATTCTGTCAGCAAACTAGAAAACAGAAATCATAAGTATATCACAAGTATACAATAAGCAAATTTTTTTATGTGAAGCTGTCATGATATTTTATGCAATCTATGCAAGTTTGATTGAATGGTGATTTCTAAAATGTCCCTGGTAACTATAAAAAATGGTATCGTGCCAAAACTTAGACAGCCATATCTTAGACAGCTTAAAACAACAACATTTATGGTCAAGTACACAACTAATCCTCAACCTGTTACCTACATTTGATAATGGAATAGTCCAAGAAAATCTATAAAAAATCCCAAAACTTAGACAGCCAGTTCGAAACAACAACAAATTGTAACATTGGTATGTTTTATGTGACAAGTTCTACCTTTCGCAGTCCAGCCATGTTGAATAACGTCTTAACATCAAGGTCAGTCCTTTTATATTGCTGTTTTAAGTTCGAAGGGAGTTATTTTCAAATGAAAACATCTCAGCTACATAGTTAAATGTTTAATAATCACCAAGTTCGAAGGTAGATATATTTTCAAATGAAAACATCTCAAAAGTTTTGTTTTGATAATCAAACTTGCATCAAAGACATGCATTTTCAAATGAAAACATCTCAAAAGTTTTGTTTTGATACTCAAACTTGCATCAAAGACATGCATTTTCAAATGAAAACATCTCAAAAGTTTTGTTTTGATAATCAAACTTGCATCAAAAGTTTATGTCTATTAAGTTATATTTATGTATGTTTTGTTCGTTCTATGTCATCATTTATGACTTTTGAGAAGATATTTGACTTGACTTGACAAATGAAAACAACTCACTAGTTTACGCATATACCTTTCTGTTTTCATTATCATGGAATATTATATTTTCAAATAAAAACATCTCATTAATTCAAAATTAATGTCCCTTTTGATGCTAGGGGAGCACTAACTAGGACTGTTCCATTTTAGCCACGGGTGTTGTGTTAATCAACCAACAACTCGAGTGTCTAAGATTTGGCTGTCTAAGATATGGCTGTCTAAGTTTTGGGACATAATCATAAAAAACACACTAAAAGGAAAATGTTACCGTCATCCTCAGTAATAAAACAGTAAACATGCAAATATTATATTTGTTACCTGGTCTTTTCATTAATTATATTTGGTAATCTTTGGATCAATACATATATTCCATGATTACTAATATGTAAAATTAAACAAAATACATTTTTTTCACAAAATGCCACCAAATATAAGATCAACCATAGATCGGCATTACTCTCTCGCACTATTATGCAGGTCATGTATTGTTCCTTTGATATATCCACAGTGATTGGTGAATGCGACACTTTTTTCAGTTTAGAAATAATGCTCTCTCAGCAAAGGCAGATAAGAAAGAAAGAACAATCTTTGATTTACAAATCTTGTCTTTAATTTTCATTGATGTTGTTTTGTTGCTTCATGTCAGATAATTATTGAAATTTGCCTTAGGGGTCCCTAAAGACACTTGTTATTTTTACCGTTTTTAATTTTGTTTGATTTTACTGTGAAGATTGCTTATATATAAGAATTGCATATCTTTTGTGGTTTCTTGACGCCTGGTTTTCAAAACTTTCTTTCAAAAAATCTATTGATTGTGCATTGTTTGCTGTAGACAGGATACGGTGCCCAAGGTCTGCTTGGCTACAGCCAACACAAAACATTCATACATCCTGTAACCTCAATTACTAGTGATTTCTAATCAAATCACCATTTATTATTTGTGTCTATATTTACAGACTATCTTTATGATATATTCTCTTTGTGTTTTGTAAAAATTTTAACTTATTTAGATAAGACACAAAGAGGAAGGGTTTTCCCTTGATGTGATTCAAAATATTTTCCATGAAAGAAAAGGTAGGAAAGTTCTTATACCTAAAGACTTTTGTCTTTATGGAAATTCTTCACAGTTGTTGCAACTTTTTCTCAAAAACTTATTCTTTATCTCGATGTTGATCAATGCTAAAGAATCTCAAAATGATAAACAAAATGTCTGAAACATAGAGCTTTTTTGTGTAGGAGTTCACGCCAATGGTTTTGGGCTTGAATCCTGGTGAGGCACCAAAAAACTTGTAATCTGGGCTTTTTACTGTACTCCTTGGGCAAGACACTTTATCCCCATTGCACTCTACCAAACTGTACAAATGGGTAACTGCAAACCTGGGAAGTATGGACTTGCATGGTCAAGCAAAGAACTCAAGAGGCTGCATCAGAATACTATTCCTTCAGAGTAATAATACAATATCTGCACTAAGATAAGAGCATGGGCCAAGATTTCCGAAGCTCTCTTGGTGCTAAGAAAGTCGTAAGTACCATACATTTACATTGGTTTGCAACTATCTTTGCTCTAAGAGAACTTCGAAAATCTAGGCCATGATCTGTAATGGATGTACGTGGTACAAGTAGGCTATCATTATAAGTGAAATATGAAAAAAAGGGCATTTGTCTATATGGGCTTTGCAGCATTTCTAAGAAATGCTTTATTGATTTCTTTGCATGTGTTTACTTCACCTTCATTAAGACCTTTGATATGCTATTTTGATTGTCATTAGTGGCAACAAGCACAGTAGTTGATGGCTATCAGGAGCAACACCTTGATCTGAATAGCCTGATTATCTGTTTTGTTAGTGCCAAGCCAGTTGTGACAATCTCTGGACTATAATCAAGGTATTTGAGCACAAATGTGTGTCTCTTTAAGGGCCTTGGTTAATAAAAGCTGTTTACTGTCAAGCTTTGTAAAGCCGCCTTAATGGAATTTGCAGCAGTTGATGAAGAAGAGAGATTTACCGGCAAGGATCCGATAGACCACTTAGTGACTAGCCAGTGCATCTATTGACCACTGGTCTGCCGCTCTTCAGAACCACATTATTGATTGCCAGGACAAAAAGTTCCTTTCAATGCTCTCATGTCATGTTTCATTGAATATGACTTTGGATATGCTGTCCAAATTATTGGAACTAATACACTGCCAAGAGACATTGTTCATTTACTTATTCAAGCATTCTTATATGTTAATTTAGTTTGATGGAATTTTGAATCAAAATTGTTGGACACTTTCATTGTCTACACACAGAGTTCTTTGACTTATCGATTCTTTCATGAAATTATCCTTTTTATAAAAATTTTAACGCTCAGTACAGACTGAAATAACACCCCAACAACTAGCTAATGGGCCATGATATCAGATTATTCAGGAGTAAACTTCATTGATCAATAGTGTCTAGTTTTGTTAATCTTCTTGTCTCGTTGAGTGAGAAGGTTTCAAGTGTGAAACGCTTAAGTTTACCATTTAATGAAGGAAAATAGGGTCGGTGGTGTGGGGGATGGTGGAATTGAGGATCCGATGCAATGTTTCAGGGTTTTTTTAAAGCCAGTTAAGATTGATTAAGGACAATGAAAATTGGTGAAAATTCCTTGCTCTATGAGTGATTTTCTTCATTTAGATCTTTGTATTTCTTGTAAACATCAATGCTTGAAAATGATTCAAGAATCTATAAAATTTCATCTTCAATGCTCAAACCATTAGAGAGATCTGTATAAGTCAGTCTCGCACTTTCTTAATAGATAAATCATCATTCATTATCCTTGTCCTTCATTGACATCCAAATTTTAAAATTCAGCAGAACCTTAGATATTAACGACAAAGCTTAAAAATTTGAAATTTCTCTGAGGCATCTTCCAAGTATGTAATAAAATAGTCATTCAAAGTTATCAAAAGTCATAGGTTTTAGAAGGACTAGGAATTTTTTCGTTCCCTTACCTTGTTGGTACTCCCAATTTCCATGAGTGTTTCATCCAATGAACCTATGGACAGGCTCTGACAATGTTCCGGGATGGTGGAGGCTCTGACCAATATTGTGGGAATGGTAGTGAATTGTTAGAAGTACTGTACCAGCTTGTTACCAACTCTTTAGTAGATGCCACAGGTGTGATTGAAGTAGGAAATAGGTGCATGCTAATTGCTTGTTATTGTTTGTCTATTATGTTACCATACAATATAACCTGATGAACTGACTGATTTTCTATGTCAGAAATATCTGTTCTTGCATTCCATCATCATGTATGAATATTGAATTAACCTCGATACCTCAGTCCACCCATGTAATGGGCCTAAGTATCCTCTTTGGGAAAGTTTGGAATTTCCCTGCAGAAACCTTGGCCTAGTTCAAACTTTTGTCCAGAGACAATATCTGAGGAAAAAGCTTCTTGTGGGGACAGTTTGATATTAACTTTTTCTTCCTGTTAAATGTTTGGAATTTAAATCACGTATGGTATCAAGGTCAAACATTAAGTCTTAACATTCATTGAGTATTGTCTTTAACTATCCTTACAACAGGCTAATCCAGTTGGATGGTCAATCTATCAGAGTGAATGTTTTGATTGAGTGTTAGTAAGGGCTCCACACTAACAGAAGTTTGATTCCATAAGTTAAATGATTAATCCGTCAGAGTGAAAGTTTTGTTTGTGTGTAAGGATGTGGCCTCCAGACTAACTTTCCTTACAAAAGTTTGATCCCATCAGTTACATGGTAAATCTGCCAGAGTGAAAGTTTTGATTGTGTGTAAGGATGTGGCCTCCAGACTAACTTTCCGTACAGAAGTTTGATTCCATTAAGTTAAATGATTAATCCGTCAGAGTGAAAGTTTTGTTTGTGTGTAAGGATGTGGCCTCCAGACTAACTTTCCTTACAGAAGTTTGATTCCATAAGTTAAATGATTAATCCGTCAGAGTGAAGGTTTTGTTTGTGTGTAAGGATGTGGCCTTCACACTAACTATCCTTAAAGTAGGTTTATACCTCCAGTTAAATTGTAAATCTATCAGAGTGAAAGTTTTGATTGTGTCTAAGTTAAGGATAAGCTAAAGGATGTGGCCTCCACTATCAACACAACATCATGCCCCTGAAAACTGAAAGTTGTGACTCCAAGTGTATTGGAAGGAAGTCCAGACTGCGGGAACGCTATCAATACACAGTCAATAAATCAATACACTCTCTGTCATTACTTCCACTCGTAGCTGTTACCGACATCCGCAACCGTACGCCAGTCATCAGAACAGGTAATCCTTACATTGCTTTTATTGGATTTTTCCGAACAACCAGCTGAAGAGTGCAAAATAAAAGTAACTAGGGTTAAAAACACAACTTTCAACAAGTGATGTTTTCATGTTTCTCATACACATTCATACAAATTGTGGTCCTTTCAAGAGAGATCAAACAATCAAAGTCAGGCTGATGAAAGAGTTGGGTCTTTCTCATCTTTTGTTATAGATGTTCAATAGAACCACCATTTTTAAATATTGGTGGGATATGACAGAGCACGTTTGTCTAATGGCTGTACTTTTAGACAGGAGATCATATCTTTGCATTGATTTATAAGTGCATAAGTGCATTCAAATAATCTATAAGACTGAGGTAATTATTTATCATCTTTTAGCTGTGATCGACTTGACACATCATAAAAAAGTGATATGGCTTGACTTTTTATTGAAAAAAACTAAATATCAGAAAACAGGTATGTCCTTGACTTACTGTCACAAATTTTTTTTATCTCTATTGTAATTGCATATAAATCTATGCTTGAAAGAATTCTTTTTGCCTTCCAAAATTCTCTACAAAGATTGAGAATCTATATTAGACACTATACTGTTCCAATAAGGACAATTTTACCAGATACCTTTTTCTTGCCTTAGTTTGGTTATAGGTAAATATTGTAGATATTTGAAATAATGATGATAGTAATGTGGATATAAATAAGGTGCACAGTTCCATCCACTAATGCATGCTACTAACATTATTTTTGAACTAAGTCTCTTGCCCAATTAAATATCACAAGTCTCTCAGCTCATGTCACAGTGTGATAAAATTGTTTTGAAGTTTGTGACCTTCAGAAATGTTCACGGTCACTGCATTAATTATTGATTATCACAAAAACCAATGTATAAATAGTGTCAGTTTTGAAGATTTTATTGCCTTTTGATAGGTCTTTAAGATTTAATTTAAGAATTTAAGATGAAGTAGTGCTTATATCAAGACAACTTTTACAAAAAAATTTCCCTAATTGCTACCAAATTGGAGCGAATTAATCTGCTAACACCCACCAACTAAGTAAATGTATAATGGCTTTTTGGAAAGTTTCATCATGACCGTTTTTAAAAGACATGTTTTAAACACCGTGTAAAATTAGTCATTTGATTTTGTCATTATAATTCCCAGTAGAAAGAACCTATTAAAGTTGTGGCTATGGTAATAGCCACCTTTCTTTCAAATAAACGGTTGACATCATAATGAAAATTCTCACCAAAGCTTATTATCTGCCACCTGTTGAACTGATTTTATCCATTGGTTTTATTTGTGAAACAAAATGAAGCTGAAATTGAATGTTTTCATCAGATAGATTGACAATGCTGTGTAACTGTTTACACAACAAACAGATGGTTTGATTGTAGTTTCTCTGATTTTTTCATTTGTTTTTTGCCTTAAGACTTAGCTTTTTCTTGAATATTTAAGATTTTGATAGCATGTGCATATTTGACTTTCCAAGTGAAAGTTAACTTATCTTTTAAGATACTGAATTAGTTTTTGTTTAACTTTTTTATTCTGACTTTTTATAATTGATAACATGGAAAATTGTTGTATTACCAGCACCCGTACACAGAGAGAAAGGGTAATGTTCATTGATAGGTGTCAGGATATTGAAAGAAGTAAAGAAATATTTTTGATCAAAATGTCATGCAAGCCACACTACAATATCACATCAAATGACTTTTGCACCTGGTGATAAAGGTTTTAAGTCATTTATATAAATTATGATACTTACAAATTATTGATAAAATCATCATCAGATAAAATTTCGCGTTGACACATTTATGTAACATAACAACACTTTATTACTCAGAGCTGAAGGGTTTAGTCAATAATTTGTATCATGAAAATGAAAAAAAAAAGATTATTATTTTATCATCTGTGAAAATATCACATTTATAACACTTCAATCTAACATCACAACTCTTTGGGACAAGGAAAAGTTTATGTCATTATTTGTATCATGATACAAAGATATCAATACACTTATCAGTTAAAGTAACATGTCAGTGATACTAAGGCATGATGTCATAACCCTGTGGTAACGAATTGTCTTATTTACAACATCATGTCAGAAGGACTACAATGAATCAGTTTGTCGTATACTTGACTGATTGGTATAGGGCCAAAACAATTGAGAAATCAAATTAGCCATCACTGCCAGAATTGATTGGATGAGATCCTCTGAAGTGGACTGAACTCAGACAAGTTGGTAACTCGAGTCTCCAGAAGCTTTTAGCAGTCTGCAGAGACATCAGAGACTAAACTATTGGAGACCTGTTTGATCTCCCACGTTTGGACCAATATGCTGTAGACATGAAAGTTCTCAAGCAGCAATTCTTTACATTCTATCTGTCTCAGAATTAGATAAAACAAAACTGTTAAGTAATAGTCAGCTCAAGCTCTGATTTATATGCCACAAGTCTATCTTTTATGGAAATGTCTTCTTTTAAGTTTGATCTATATGCACAATACCAGGCTGTGTCCGTTGTAGGACTTGTATCCGTTGATGTCAGGCGCTCACCCTGGACATGAAAATGCAATTAATGCTTGGATTTAATGTGATGATATACACCTCATCTTTGTTCAAAACCAAATAGAAAAACTATTGTTATAAGTTGTTTGATCTTCTTTGTAAAACAATTTATTTTGAAGTCAAACAGAAGTATGGTTAATTACGTAAGAGTTTCAATGAATAATGTTATCATCTTTGTTTGATGTTCTACAAGATCTGATATAGCCCTTGATGATGATGTCAGCCAGACAAAATAAAATGTTGAATTGAATTACACTTGTGAAGTCATTGCTTTCTTCTCTTGCTCATTTATTTTGAAGTAATGGAGTTGTAAGATCTTTTTGATGAACATCAGTTTTAGTGTAATTGAAAGTGGTTTGTGCTTGTCAATCAACATTCTCGAAAACAATGTTTTTGACGTGAACAGCTCTCAGTTACCAAATGTAAAAGTTACTCGAGTTACACGAATTAAGTCTAGCTGGACTTGAGTCCATCTTCTTGGGCTCGAGGACTCAAAAAGAGGAAAACACTTTTCCTTATTTAAGAAATTTAAGACTTGATGTGTGAAGTCAGATGATCAACATGATCATGTCAAGAAATCCTTGCAATGATAAACCATAAATGTCCATATAAAAGTCAAGATATGTGTATTAGAACTAGACTGAACAACAAATACATTGTCTTGTGTGAAAATACATATTTTGGGTACAATTAATACCCCACCAATTTTTTTGACCAGCTGAATCCCTATAAAAGGAATTAATTTGACATTAATTTGTCAAAAACTTGGTTTTATTCTTGTTGCCTGATTGCGATGGTATGGGCTGAAAAACCTGCAATGGAAATGTTCTGAAAAATGGAATGAATATATCATATGTGCTTCGTGCCATACCAATCATAAAAATGTACCATTGATCATGAAAAAATTACTAATAAATTTTTTTAGCCTTTGGATTTGTACCGCTTAGGCTATTGGGGGTTCCTGAATGTAAGACAATGGGAACTTCCAGTAGTTGGCTACATTTTGGACAAGCTTTAGGGTCAGGAGGAAGTTTTCTATATAAATTTATATCTTCAAATTTTTCCCAATAAACATTAGTTTATGCCAAGTGTATTATCTTCAAAGCTTTTCATTATCAATCAGATCACCAGTAGTCATAGGGGAAATAATCAAGTATCAATTGCAAGCTAAAACCACTGTTGGTTATTTGTGTTAACACCTTTTAATCATCTGAGATTCAGAAATGGATTTGCATATGTTAGCCGTACCATAGAATGTTTGTTTTTAAACTGCTTCATTCGATTAAAAAGCATTTTCTGTCAGTTTGAAACATTATTTTTGTTTTTCTTGAAATCACTTTATTTACTTCACAAAAAATGTTAAGGTTCTTGGGACACAGACATTCAGTGTTAGCGAATGTTTCCAGACTTTGAGGCTGGTGTTGAAATCCTTCAATTCCTGAAAATTCGCAAAAAGAAGATAGTGTTATTTTTCATTCACTCAATGAAAACTTTTCTTTTCATGATACTTGTTCATGTTTATGTAAGTAAAATTGACAATTAATCAAATGCATATTTTTGGTAACAGTCTGTCACTGCATATTGAAGAATCCCAGTTTAATTATGATAAAAAGGATTGATAGATCTACACTTTCCTTAATTAAAGTGACCAAGTGATGAACGAGCTGATAGTATTGAAAACCGAAAGCTATATTTACAATGAATAAGAATGATATAACTGGTGTTATCTGCTATTATACTCTAGCCTTGAGTCTGAGTTGACCCAGTTTGATTAACAACATCACTGACCACAGAGTTGACCATATGTCTCATCTGATGCTCTTTTAAAGTAACAGAATGAACCAAATATTTAAAAAAGTGTGTCAAGGTCAATGCATAAGATTTTATTTATTAGTATACTGAAAAAAGTAGTTAAAAATGTGTTACGAATTTTTATATATGGATCATGGCAAACTTACGAGATTTGGGCTCAAAATGTAATATAGTCAATTCAAATGGCAAGCTTATTCAAAACCTCTACAATTTACTGAAATGAATTGAAATTAGAAATTTTGAACCGCTGTGTGTCAGGCTATATTAGATATGTAAAAAAGATCAGAAACAATTTGGTTTTGTGATATGTTTTGCAGTACATTCATTTTACAAAGATGTAGCTTGAAGTTCAGTCACTTGCAGTTTCTGACCCACATCTCAAGCAAATGACACAATAGATGTATCAAACTGACAGATATCACTCTTTAAAACTATTCATTCATGCATAGTTTAATATCTTGCATGTTCAACTAGAAGTTTCGTTTAATAACTTTTGTTGCATATATATTGATTCATTATAGGCCAAGTTTATTCAAGGACATAAATGTTCATTATTCTCCATGTGTCTGATCCAAAACAAATATTTGTATTGAATCAATGAATTTGGTCCTTCATTCAATATGGTGCCTGCATGGTAAGATGCGTCATTCATACTTCCTACATGTTGCTAATTTGTCACAGTGATAATCCATACATGGCATATTACCCGATTTCGGCGGGTTTACCCGATTTCAGGCCGCCTAACCCGCGTACCCGATCGGGTATGGAAAAAACCCGATTTTAAGAAGTGCTAAGAATGATTTTTCTAAGGCTGTGTTACCTATTTTAAATCTTCGATTTGATAAAATTTCAAACCTATCAATAGTTTTTAGTCGAAATTAAAACAAATATTTACGATCGCAAGAGCACGTTGTTATTGTACATCGGTGATTCGAGAATTAATTATCGAGTAGTTTTTATGTCTAAAGGATAGCTGAAGCTCGATGAATAACGTTTAAGTTAATGATAAGATATTACAATATCATTATAATAGACTAATAAAGATCGACAACATACCTCGTAAACTTCAAAGGATTTAGTAATCGCAAAAATTACCGAAAATGAACGTTGAAGTCGTGAACATTTTCTTACAGGAGCTATAAAAAGGAAACACCGTTTGGAAAATCAATGCCTTTTCTTAACGACAAATTACATTAGAATTATGCTCTCGTGTCCATGATTTTCTTTACGATTGTCTTTCTTCGAGTTATATAAGTATAAATAAAAGTATTTATTGTATGTTTCATTATTTTAATAAAATACGAATAACTGCTAAACAGATTATGATTTATTTTAAATTTTTTGTTGTATCGGTAATATGTTGCCATGAAATTATCACGACCACGTGTTTCGACCAACTTGTATTTACTTCGGCAGTCCGGAGTCCTATTTTCGTACATAGTTTTAAAAACACGATCTAATTCATGTTTTTAGGAAGAATATTTGTAAACAAAACATATTATCGATGTTTTAATGAGGCAGGTACGATTAAACTATTTGAAATTTCGGTTAAATTAACGTGAAGTAAACGCGTTTATTCATTCAAGCACTGTCGATAAACCGCCGTTCATCAACACTTCTAGTTCCATTATTGCAAGAAGTGCATTTGTAAACAACGTCCTCTCATCGATCGGTAAATAATTACAAACGATCTGTAATTTTCAAATTTCAATGTGACGATCACAGACTTGGATCTTACTCAATATTTTCAATTAACTGTAAATTATTTTGATGTCAGTTTGAAGTTATAATTCAATCTAAGTTGATAAAGATAATAATAACCAAAATAATTTATTCATGACAGTCACAAACTTCACATGTTAATTATTGAGATCCTGTTTAAAAGACTTGTATTATGATTTATGTTAGAAATAACTTTCTAGGTTCTTACAGATTTATATGTCACAACATAAAGTTATTTTTCAAATAAAACATAGTAATTTATGGTTTATATTTGTAATAAGCTAGTACAAAAATTCCTGCAATGAGGTTTGAAATATTATCTAAAAATAATTAGATATTATCTTGATGAATTATCTGTTAAACAATAAGTTGTTATTATTAAATACGATAAATCATATGTTCTGAAAAAAAAGGAAAACCCCCATTTCAGACCCTAAAAACCCCCATTGAGAAGGAAAAACCCCCATTTCAGTCCCTAAAAACCCCCATTGCCTCTGTTGGATTACCGGTATGCCATGTATGATAATCCCCGGAGCTCCATACTATACCCACTTCCCTCCTTCCATGCATACACAGCGAGAGCTTATAATGAAGACAAACTCATTGTTTCTGTCAACAGTCATTTGATCAGAGTTGGATCATAAGTCACTGCAAGGTCGCTGAGGTGTGATCTCCTACATGTTCTTGTTTTTCTGGGGGCGTGATTGCGCAGTGGTTAGTGCGATCGGCTTCGGATCAAGTTCGAATCCCGCCAGGGGCTCGGCAACTTTTTATGCAGTAGAGAACTGTTCTATACGCAGTCAGGTTTCTGTGCAGTGTTTCAGCACAGTACCACCCATGGTTCGCTAGTTCCAGCCGATGCTCGCAGGTTTCACCGCTATGCATAGCCACAATGGTGTTGCAGGCTTTTTCCCTGCAATAATACTAGCAGCCGCGATATAAATGAAATTTGTTTCGATATTTGTCTTGTCATCCGTATGAGGCACAAACCAAAACTAGTTTGTTGAAATGCAGTTGATAGTGAGTCTGTCAGAATGAGGTGATAGAATGTCATCTTTTTCTCAAAGTCCTTTTTTACAAAATTGGTGCTGTCATCCATATGATGCTCACTCCAAAACTGTTTCTTTGGAAAGTGTATAGTCAGTCTGTTAAGATGGAGTGATAAAATGTCAACTTGTCCTCAAATTCCTTCTTTTTCTATTTGGTCTGCTCATTCATATCATCCATACTAAAAAACTTTTACGCTAAACACTTAGTAATCAGTGTGAAGGAATCAGTTTTTACATTTACTTTTGTACCCATATTATCCAGATCCAAAGCCGTTTCATTGGACAGTTGCTATATAATCAGTCTCTAAGAATGAGGTGATAGAATATCAACTTGTCCTCTAACACCTTTTCTTTCTACATTGGTCTTGTCATACATATCATCCAAACTACCAAACTGTTCCACTGAACTGTTGATAATCATTCTGTGAGAATGAGTCGATGGAATGTCAACTTGTCCCGTAATCCTTTTCTTTCTACATTGGTCTTGTCATCCATTTTTTTCATACTCCAAAACCTTTTCATTGAACAGTTGGTAATCATTCTGTGAGAGGGAGGTGATGGAATGTCAACTTATTCTTTTTCAACATGGGTTTTCATTATCATTCATACTCCAAAAACCGTTTCACTGAAACGTTGATGATTGGTCTGTAAGAATGAAGTGATAGAATATCAACTAAAACACACAACTTCGGTCTTGTGGTCCCTGTTACCCACACTCTTGGTGATAGAATATCAACTTGTCTTAAAACACATAACTTCGGTCTTGTGGTCCCTATTACCCATACTCTATACTAGGTGATAGAATATCAACTTCTGCTAAAACACATAACTTTGGTCTTGTCATCCCTATTACCCACACTCTTGGTGATAGAATATCAACTTGTCCTAAAACACATAAATTTGTTCTTGTTGTGCCAATTACCCACACTCTAGGTGATAAAATATCAACTTGTCCTAAAACACTTAACTTCGGTCTTGTGGTCCCTATTACCCACACTCTGAAACTGTTTCTCTGAACAATTAAAAGTAATGATTCAATGTTGAAAATAAAGTTGACCTTAAAAGTCCTTATTTTCATAATGTTACTAGTGATCCATATCCTTCATACTATAAGACTTAATACAGACAGACAGACAAAAGTATTGTACAATAACAAAACATTTGTAATATAATTACATGTACTTAAACGCACTAGTGCACACCAATATTTCGTAAACACAATGAATGTACAGATACTGCATATCTCTCGATATTACTCGCGACCCTCACTCAAGTAATCTACCTCGTAAGTTATTTAACAAATATTTACGTAAACAGGTAGTAAAGTTGATTTTAACAGGCTGGAAGTATTTAATGCAACGTAACTACGATATCGGATATATTAAAATTTTGCTTATAAACAAAAAAGCGGAAACGGCAGCCGCTTTGGTCAATCTAATAACAATGCTAATGCTGTGTTATTAAATAGGTTTATTTACAACATTGCTTTCATAAAACATATTTCATCTTTGTTCTCAGTTCAGAGTTTAGGAAAATTCAATAGCTGCACGTAATACTAGTTCAGTCGCGTTCAACTGTTCATGATTTATCCATTTTGTGCACAGCTAACCATAGATTTTTTATAAGTCCAAGCCGACAGCGGCTGTGTAAGCTTATTTATTGTTGATTGCAGGTCAACTGTAAAGAATGCAGTATTTCTTTGCATCGATAGAAAGCTTAAGTGAATACGTCCTCTTAAACCTTAAAGTAGCCAATTTAAACCGTAAAAGCGTGCACTAGTGCCTTTAAAAACTGACATCCATACATACTTTGCCTCATGAACACACATAACAGAAGACATTGAATTTGTCTTGCATTGAAAAAATATTTTACAACACTTAACAAAACTTGAGCAAAGTAAAGAGCATACAGAATATCAATTTAATTAATGTCAAAATAATTTTTTTCTAATTCATACTCCACATCCTGTTTCACTCAACGGTCTCACTACCAGTAAATAGATATTAGCTAGGTCAAAAAGGAACAGCTGCTTAAATAAACTTTAGTTGATTAGTCATAACATCTACACTCAAAAAAGTTTCAATAAAAAATCCCATTGCCATTATTGTTTTACTTGGTTTAAAAAAGGATAATATTCACACATCTGCCATTATTGAACATTTGGTTTGTCATCATATGATCAAATTTGTTTTTCCTTCAAATTGGTCTTGTTATTATATCATTAGCACTGATGCATGGATCGTTGCCCACCTAGCTAATTTTCACATGCTTGTTGGTAGTATTACGCATGTTGATATCTGTGAAGTGAGGACACTTCATTATTCTGAAGTAACATCTGCTTCCAAATGTGCTTCTAGTGCTGTGACAGTTCATGTGAAAAAGTTCATCCCAATGAGCTACCACTTATGGCGATTTGAGTAAGCATTGAAAGATACCATGTCTTATTCATCTTTAACCAAAATAATATATGGATAGAGAGTATAAAAGCATAACATTTTTGAGAGCTATCATAATTCTGTTATTGGCTGCTGGTTTTTGGTAATCTCAAAAGGATATTGCTATTTGTAGGTAACATTCTCCAAGTGTATGAAGGAGCTCACTCTAATTTGTAGATGTTTTTTGGGCTATCAGCCAATCTATGTTCAAGAAAAATACTGCAATTCTTTCATAACGGACAATTTTATTGAATTGACTTTGTAAGTAATGTTTTAGGCAGGTTTATGGTTTTATTTTGACTATTTTGGAATAATATTTTGCTTTATAACTGCCCTTCAATGGCAGCATGGAAACATGATGCCAAGCTGTAGTGTGGGCTCGAGGTTAACCTATATGTTATCGACATGATATTGATCAACACTTTTTACCCTTTGTTAATTTTTGCTGAATTTACATCTTTGTTCCTGTGTGGTTTATTCAAGTGTAATGACAGTGAACTTTCTCTGAATAGTGTCAGATGTGTCAGATGTCCTGAATCGGGTAGTGATATGTAGAATACATTCAATGGTCCTTAGAACAGTATACTAACAGCTGTGAAATAAGTGAAATACTAATGAAAACAGTGTTACAGCCCAAATCACCTCACCTCAAGCATTTCAAGGATAATCTGACTATCAGGATTTTTTTAACAAGCTAGTTTAGACATATTGTTGTAAAACCAAATGTTATTCATTGTAACCAATGAGAAGTGAAAATTAAAGATATTTATGTTAAAGGCTTTTTTCAAATGAATTTTTCAAGTTTTACCAGCAGGTATTTGAACCTTATATCTCCTGAAGGTAAATCATTAATTCAATGAGAGAAGCAAATTAAAAGGTTATTACACAATTACCACTTGATGCAAATCCTTCATCATCAGGTGATGGCATGCCAGAAGGACATGACATGGATGGACATGTGCAGTGGTCAGTGGTTAGTGCTGTGACTGTGAAACATTACCAATCTAATGGTCAAGCTCTGTAGTTGACCTTGGTCAAACCTCACTGGAATTGTTTCTGTGCATGTTTGCATTGATTCCATGTCCGGAGTCAACTTGTCAGCTCTGCAACAAACGACCACATTTCCTAATCCATATATCATGCTAAGTGATAGCAAGGTCATTTACCTTGGGGAATTAGAGAAGTCATTGTTGACCTCAAACTGACCCATTCAGCTCTTGAACTCTACAGAAAAGTAAACACTTCACACGTGATCAACCCTCTCCTTGCAATATCTTTAGTTTTTCTAACATGTTTTTTTTGTTTTAAGTTAAACCTACCAAAATTTAACATGTGAGACTCATGTTTTTCTCATAGATAAAGAATCCAGAGATTAAGTACACAAAGAATTAAAATGGCAATAATTCTTGTATTTGAATCTATCAACACAGTACTACGGGGATGTACATTGCTTACAATGATCCAAAAGAATTATTAATTTAATCATTATATAATGAATCTGATTGATTTGATATTTCATAAGCACAGGGTTAATATTTTTCATATGATGCCCTGGGGCAAAATATGACTTTTTCATTGTACTGTTACATCATAAACAATCCTTTGACTTCAAAGTTTGCCTTGGAGATTGATTTTGATCATTTCCATTAATTTCACTACTATGGTAATAAACAGAATATCATTATCGTGCCCATGACATACTATGTTCACGACACTTGTGCTTAAAATATTGGGATTTCCCTTGCATTTACTTGAGAAATACTAATATTTAGGCACTTGTGTCGTAAACATAGTATGTCATGGACACTCATACAATATCCTCTATTCATATATAATGACTTCCAACAAAAAAATTGTTTTAATGCACCATCACTATGTATAATTTTCAAAGTTGATTTATGAATGGAATAAATATATTCATAACTAACGGTGATTGGTTTGTAATTATTTACTCATATGTAATTGCTTTGGAGCAGCCTAGAAATACTCCCCCCCATAAATTCTTTTAACAATAACAACAATAATTCTTGGAACAATCTCTTTGCCTTTGTTCTATTACCATTCAAAGGGAAAGTAGGACATATTTTAAAATAAATAAAGTTATCTCACAAAAACAAAAATAAAAGTTTCAAATTGTAAGAAAATGTATTCTAATCAAAGGAAACAGTTTTAAAACGAACATACAATGATCAGTTTAGATATACAATTTCATTTCCATAACTCAAATGATTAATGGTGTTCACACTAAAATGGCCGCCTCTGGTTTTTGCTAATATTTGATTCTTTCTTCTATGAATACAGATGATCAGGTTGAGTAATGAGATTTTTTTTGGCCTCTGAAGATGATCTATTCCCAAATGTTTATTGGGGAAAATTTCAAGAAATAAATCTTTAAAAAAATGCTACTGCCCCTTTAAAGCATTTGAACAAATGTGTTAATTCCCAGTGGACATCATATAATTCATGAATTAATTCATGGAACAAAAGCAAAAACCTGAATACTTCTTCAAATGATCTTTCGAACAAAATTTCGAGAGAATAACGCCTTTAAAAAATTCTATGAATCAATTTTGCTTCCATTATTCCCTTTTACAGAGTGCAAGATAGAGAAATAATGTTTTTGTTTCTTGAATAAATTTTGAAATTGGATATGTTTTATGACCAACCTGGGGCTACATGTTTTGTTCTTCAAAACATTTGTTCCACACTCCTGCCACAGGCTAACTACACTGCACTGGAACACACCCAATGTATCATTCAATAATCTTTTTAGGGCATGATCTAAACCCTGAGCGCTCTTTCAAATGAAATGTATCCCTTTATATCACAATTTAGTGTAAAGTTTGTTTTAATCAACAGATTGTCTCAATTTAAATGTTATTTATGATTTCAATAAAGTTTAATAGTCCTCTTATATTCATATTAAAGAACAGAAAATCCATTGATGGAAAAAATTATCTATCTTTATATTTTAAGTTAGTTTAAATGATAGATACACATTACTATTCACAAATTTAGAATGATGATATTTTCTATAAGTATGCTGTAACTGAAATATATAATGATGGACAATGGTTGTGTCTATATATGATGAAAGATTCATGCACAAATGAATATCTAATGGAGCTAGTGAAAGCAATGATGATGATGACCATGATGATGAAGACGACTGTGATGACGACATATTGTTATGGTGATGATATTGATGACAATGCTTTGCATGGCAGTAATGATTAACATTGTGATAATGATTATGTTGGTAATGGTGATGACGGTTATGAAAATCATCGTGTTGATGATGATGGTAATATGGTGATAGTGATAATGATGATGCCAATAATAAATATTATGATGATGATGATGATGATGATGTCAAAAGTAATGATAATGATGAATGTGGTGATGATAGTAATGATGATAATGATGATGATGAAGATCGTGAAAGCAATGATGATGATGACCATGATGATGAAGACGACTGTGATGACGACATATTGTTATGGTGATGATATTGATGACAATGCTTTGCATGACAGTAATGATTAACATTGTGATAATGATTATATTGGTAATGGTGATGACGGTTATGAAAATCATGGTGTTGATGATGATGGTCACATGGTGAAAGTGATGATGATGATGCCAATGATAAATATAATGATGATGATGATGTCAAAAGTAATGATAATGATGAAGGTGGTGATGATAGTAATGATGATGATGATAATGGAGACAGTGAAAGCAATGATGATAAGGACCATGATGATGAAGACGACTGTGATGACGTTATATTGTTATGGTGATGATATTGGTGACAATGCTTTGCATGACAATAATGATTATTTTGATAATGATAATGTTGGTAATGGTATTGACGGTGATTAAAATCACAGTGTTTATGATGATGGTCATATGGTGATGATGATGATGATAATGAGGATTAGGAGGATGACTGTCATGCTGATGATGATCTCAGTTTATGACTATAATGATGATAATATATGCATCATCATTACCATAGTGATAGAGATGATAATGATCATCATTGTCATGAATGATCATTTTTTAGTTGTAACAAGTTTTAGTTTTTCAAGTTCTTGTACCATAGTACTCATATCTTTAATTTTTACCAAAAAAAATTAAGACCAAATTGTTATTTGAATGTATTGATCTCAACATTATACTTTAACATGCCTTGTCAAGCATTTTCCTGACAAACAATAGATTTATATTTACTCATGGGAGTGAAATTTCATTGAACATTTGAGATTAAACAGAATTCTTCAATATAAAAGAGAATTTTTAGAGTTTATTTATGTCCTTAGAGTACACATCTCCCATGGAGAATTGACTTCAATGTAGCCAAGGGCTGTTTGATATAACACACATTACTACCATAATAGTTTTCTTCATTGCTGTATTCATTTGGCATTTATCAAACGTGACAAATTTCTAAGAAAAATACCCTCTTCTTTAATCATTGTCTATTTGAAGGGAATATTATGTTGTAAGACTTTGTATTTTTCTGCATTATGTGTAAGTTATTTCAGCGGGGAATCTCAATATAAAGATGTATTAGGAAAGAAGTTATGAAGGCTGTTCGTGCCAGAAGCAGGGTAAACGAGGAGACAGAAATTGTATGACTGAACAAAGGAAGAAATTGGGAGAAAAAGACATGCATTGAATTGGAAATGTCATAATTTGCCGTGGGAGTTGCGGGCTGTTGTGTGATGTGAAGGGAGACGTGAGATGATAGACAATATGTTCAGGGGCACAATTGTGTTTGGTGTAGGGGAGTTGTTAAATCTGATGCGTTTTGATATGCTTTCACACGATATCTTGCTGATGTTTTGTTTAAAAAAATGAAAAAAATGGATATTGTAACTAAGGAGTATAGTATGATAAGGGGTTAAGATTTTATTTGCTCATTATTATCCCCCGAAACAATAAAGTTGCATGGGGTATTTTTTGGTGAACCATCACACATTGTGTCCGGCTCATAATTTTTTAACTAATCAACTTTTTCAATTAAAATTTGTCATGGAATTCAGATATATGTAATGTAACGATGTGTCATTTTTCCATTTTAAAAATATCTTTAAAACATTTGGGATTTTGGGGATAAAGTGATGATTTTGATAGACAATTGTTAAAAAGTTCTGTCTGGCTCAAAACTTCTAATCTTACCATCTAATATTAATCAAATTTGGTTTGAACATGCATGAATACATGAAGTTGTGTCATGATGATTACTTTTGAAAATATTTTTGTTAAATTTTGTGTTTTTTGACAAAAAAATGGGATGTCTGTTAAAACCTGTTTTACAAGTTGTAAACTAATCATCTAATTTTGATTAAATTTGGTAGGGGGATACTAACATAATAACATGAAGTTGTGTCATTATAATTTTTAAAAACTTTTTTTACTTTTTTGTTTTGATTTTGCACTTTTTTGGTGTGAAGCAATGACATGTTAGTTGTCTGGCTCATAACTGCAAAAGTTATAATCCGATTATAATAATATCTAGGAGATTCATACTACATGAATTTTAAAATTGTTTTTTATCATATTTTGACATATATGTTGAAATGTGGTGTGGATGCAAAGTTCTTACAAGTTCTCTTTGGTTCATAACTTCTTAACTAATCAACTGATTGTGTTAAGCAATCAGCTGATTTTGGTACGATTGGAAGAGTTGCTGAATTCATGAAGGTGTATCATTATGACCAATTTTGAAAATATTTTTGTGAAAATTTTTGTTGTTGAGAAAAATGTATTTGATTGAAAATTGTAGCAAGGATCATAACAAGTTTTAGGTCAAATTCATCAAGAGGTTGATTTGAAAAATTGATTTATGATATTGATTTTTGGGTCCCTAAATGATAACATTAATTAAAAAAGCCTGAAATGATCCAGTCTTCTCCACCTAAGTTATTCTTTTTATTTGGATTTCAATATATATTATGATCACAAATTATGTGAGTTTGTCAAAAAAAATTTGATTTCATTCTGTGCTTGATTGAACAGTATCCTTGTTTTATCTATATACAACATTTTACAAATTACATTAATTCAGCAAAATCATATTAATGAATCATTAATTTGATTTAGTCACAGAAAAATATTAAAGTGATAAAATATATATAACGCCATAAGAAATGTGAATCATGAAGGTTTAAGAAACATGATGTATTATGTTAAATCAACAGTTTTCTGCCCTTTGTTTTTAAAGGGTAATTTTAAAACAATTGCAGCCATTTTCAATTGAAGCATAGCAGCCATCGCGATCCTCTTTAAAGAGGAGAAGTAACGCATGCATTTTATTATTACAAATTAGTATCTGTATTCGCTTCACTTATATCAATCAATAGAGCCAAAAAATTTGAAAATATACGCTTTAATTCGACTACTAGGAGACCTTTTATACCCCTGTTTTGGATAGCCGCCTAATGAGACTGGCGAACGCTTACACAAAATCACCGAAGCATGACTCGAAGCCACGCCCAGTGTGTGACGTGCTAGTGGGCAGCTGAAAGCCCAGCCCTTTGATTTTCTCTGTATTTTTAAGCTAATTCAACAGCAAAATAGAGGCAATAGCATGACCGAAAGAATTCCAAAATACGATATATAACAGCTTCATGATATCAACTTTCCCTCTCAGTCGTCAAATCCATCTTAATTAGACTGTGACAATCCTTGGACGCGGTTTTCTTGGGTGGGTTTATATCAAAAAGGTAAAGAACTTGGTCGGTGAGAGATCCAATTACAATGGGATATCACGTAGTGTTACAACATGTATTTATCGATATGAAGTTATAAATTGTCTCGAAAAAAATTAAGGTTTTTGTAAAAAACGGGAGACAATGTGGAAACTTTTATAATGACTATAGAACAAATAATTTTGTTTCACTTCACTTTCATGACAACTTAGTACTTATTGGAATATTCGTTTGTATTTAACTAACACATATCATATTCTTATCTAGTATAACATCTCACACCGTGTTGCAATATCTCTGTCTTTGAATTTAACATTAAATGACATGAAAACATACCTGACGCAAGCGTTAGAAACATCCTATGTAATCCTAAAGAATGTTGGGTCCCGTTATTCACGATGTACTTTTTTAAATGTGTGTCATCGTCCTTAGAGGTGCATGAGCCAAATCTCCTTCTCTTAATTTATTGGTTGAATATATATTCTACAAGTTCATTGGTTCAAAATGACTGGACGCCGTGACAATAAACTAAGTACCAGTCAAATGCCATGTCGGCGACATCACCAAGAGGTGGAAGCAGACGCATAAACCCCAACCCAACAACAAACATGCCAAGAGTTACGCCATTATGACAGGACATATATTCCGCTTGGCGGGTCCAAGGCGTTAAAATTCAAAAGGTATAATTAGAGACCATTAAATCAAGAATTGAAATTGAATGCGATAGGATTACATAACGGCCACATGTGTGTCATAAAAAACAAACAAACTAGTTAAACCAATTTGATTGTTGTGAAAACATTTGGCAGACGTCGTAATTGATGAACAACTTAAATTCAAGGTTAACCTTAGTGACTTAAGGCTACCTTAGAGTTTTGTGCAACGGGACCCAGGAAATTATCTTTGGATGTACATTTATGATGTATGACCTACAAATGTGATAGGATTTGACTTCCACTTAGCTATTCTTACGACGATATCAACAATAATGTCTCACTCACCATACACTACATGCCTGCATTACATTTAGAAAATTGTGTGAACGCCAAAATACATAAAAATATGGATATCATATTCAAATAATCCATGGTCAATAATACATTCAATTTTATTGTTATTATTTCTGTTGACTGAAAAAATATATAAATATAATGGAGAATTGTTTTTTAAAATAATCAGTCCAATGCAATTTAGCATTAATAGTAAATTCTGAGTTTTGTTGTAATAGCATAAAAATTAAATTGAAAATGCCAAAAGAAATTAAAACACACAAAAAATCGTCTCTTCTGTTTCTGTGCCACTCGAACTGTCATTTGGCTCATATAAGTAAGGAAAAGTATCGTCCCCGTCAATTGAAATTAGCGTTTCTGAACATGATTAGACACATTCAATAGATAATGATATCTCGCTTTCTGAATAGCTGGTGGACATTATGCGTTAATACTTAATAAAGGTTATATTTTTATGGGAATAAGGATGCCGGTGCATCCCTTAATATAATGTTCAATAAGTGAGCATAGTTCATGTAAGAAATACTTCCGGGATCTCACGCATTAGCGCAATCTTATAACTATGACAACATGGCGCAGGGTCGTGACTTTGAAAAACATTCCGTAGGAAAGTGCACACAGCATCGTATTTAATCAGGGTCTTGCGCTTGCAAAAATAGAAATCTCCAGACAATGAATTAAACAATAGATTCCTTTAAGGTTTGAGTTGTTTGGATAACGTTTAGTAGGTAAAACCGACAGTTAAACTGTGAGATTTACTATCGGCTAGTGTTGTTTTACATAACGAGCGAATGATGATATGCCAACTAGCACGTCACGAAAGATTCACGCTTCAGTGACCACAGGGCCTTTCAGGTTCTGCTCGCCGGTCGTAATTAGGCAATTAAATTACAAAGCCGTAATTATGTTGTTTAGCGGCCGATTTCAGGAATTTAAAGTTGAGTCCACGTCAAATTGTAATCCCTTTTAACGAATTCCGAAATCGACCATAGGGCATTTCACCCGATCTTTAACAACCATTCCCCATAGCGATTATGAAGTTGAAGATTTCACGTTTCTTTTGGTGTTCTTTATGTATTGTGTGGTCTTTGACATTTGTTGCATTAGTCTATCTGTCACTGGTAAAAAGTTACAATGATAACAGGAATGTTATTTGTAAAAAGCATTCAATGACATATTTTACATCCTACTTCATTAGCGTAATTGGATCTGCTGATCGAGCTCCTTCCATATACCCTGATCTCTTTCGAGCCAATTACTTGTATGGCTGGGGCGGTTCTATGTTCGTGGCTGTGTTCACCTGTTATTGTTTCAGCCAGTGAAATTTCGTTATCCAAGGAGATTGAAGCTACTCTTTAGAATTTTCCATCCAGGTTGTGCCGCTGTTGCTGGATGCGAGTCATCTCATTGGCTGGTTAGATAGCTAGCGATATTAGGCTTTTGGCCTAAAGGATATCAGGGTATATGGAAGGAGTTGGATCAGCGGAATCAATTACGCTGATGTAGTAGGATGCATATTTTAAGAATATATAACATATTCTTTACTATAGTTTATAGTCCATTGCAACATTTTTGTTTTCCTTTTAAATCATTTGATAAATAAGCTACTCATATTTTCTTGTCCTGTCATTTTCTTATGACTAAATAATGAAGACAAGTTTATTTGATTGGGTATAAGCTAAGGTTTGCTGGCACATGTCTATGTTATTTATTTACAGAAATTTCAAATTCAACTTCATTACTTTGAAATGAAATCAAATAACGGACCTTTTTATTCTCATGCATATGAGTGCAATACCAGTCATTTCCCTTAATATCTAATTTATTTCAATATGAAAATGCCTGATATCTCATCTATAAACAACACTGTGAGTTTTTTACATTCCCCTATTGAATTAAATACAACCAAGTTATACTTACTCTTATTAGATGTGAAATATTAGCTGTCAATCAGTTTTTATTTATTTTAGATGGTAGGTTTAAGGTTTAAGGATAAAAGTGTTCTTAAAACATTATGCAGATTTTGCCATTAAAATACGCCAACATTACTTTTATTAACTCCCTTTATGGGGGTGTTTATACATATAAAGAGTATGTCAGTTCATAGTGATGTCCTAAAGCATAAATGCAATAAGAAAACACATGCAGAATCAACATAAAAAAGGAATAATTGACGCAATACCAAAGAAACAAAGTGGGTGTTTTCTGCCTAAGGACTTTGCTGCAGTCACATGTGAAGTGCGGCCAGGTGAACAGTTGATCCAGTCTCGCGTACTCCTACGAGCTGCAGCCAATAGAATTTCCTCTCATGCTTCGTTGATAGCTCCTTACTCTCTGACAAGAAAGAAACAGATTTTTGAAAAAGGTTTAACCACTTAATTGAGCTGCCATTCAGGGGAAAAAATTCACTGACTGGTGAATACGTTTTTCATTAATCCACTTTGCAGGGATTTTCATGGGATAAAGCAAAAGGTTTCGGACATTGTGGCTCAAATGAGATATTTAGGCTTGAGTTGCTTTCAGTGAGTTAATTTTTGGAATGAATTATTTGATTTTGCTGTATTAATTGTTTTCTTTATTCCATGAACATGTTGTAAATGTGGGAATATGACTTTGATAATGACCAATTACTAAAACTTAGTAATGATATTTGAATTCAATTTCCTGTGATATTATTTTTTCTGTCTCAGGTGGTATAGTGACAACTACATGTCAAGAAAATATTATTAGCATGATTTCATTTATTTTTTCAAATTGATTTTGTAATTGTAATTGAGCCGACAGTGATTACACATTCAAAGAATGTTGTATTCATTCCATCAGTATCAAACTTATCTGCAGGTCCTTATCCCTGGACCTTCGTCCTTCATTCTTGTTCTAAGCTTGTTCCCTGGTCCGTGGTTTTTGGCCTGTAAGGTGTTAGGTTTTGGGTTAATGGTCATGTGGCCAGAGGTTCCATTGATCAAGGACCTTTTTGCTTTATCCCAAGGTTCCTCCATGGTTGTTAAATGATACAAGGTCCATGCGCATTGTCCTTGAGTTGTTCCCTGGCTCAAGTTGACCTTGGGTTAATACTTGTCAGATCTACATTGGTTCATATTTAGTAGAGGTCACATGATCTTATTACGAATTACTAAAACAACGTTCTGGTTTGTTTCACCATAACATGTAGACATAAACCTAAGATATAAGAAAGCTTTGTTTCAAAACCATATTGAAAAGCTTTAAAACAGATTTGCTCATTTGATTTTTTTTAAAAATCAGTGCAGATATGCCTGTTTCAGTTTTACATCGCCTCATGTGTATAGTTATAGCTACTTCTCAAATCTGACAAGAAACATTATTAAGTTTCCCCCCCTCTGCCATCAAGAAGAGAATTTGATGGATTGCAGCAGTGAAATTATGGATTTGAGAGAAGTCACTTAGCCACAGTAATTGATTCCTCCAGGTCCTAATAACATTTAAAAAGTGAGAAACGTGAAATATTGGCATGTTCTAATCTTATATGTCAATTCATACGTGACTAATATTGGATCAGATCCCATATAGGCGACAAACTTGAAACCTGCCTCTAGTGTAAGCAATATTATCCAAATTGTTTCTCTAGCACTTGTCACTAACTCTGCCAATGATTGATAAGAATGTTAGCGATGTCTGTACGGTGTCTGTTAGGATGAACTTCGTGTAAAGTAGAGCTATGAAAGATTTGAGTGAAAATGCATATTACTTTCTAATGATTAAGAATGTAGATTGACATGTATCCAAGTATCTACTTTCTGCAAGTGAGGTCATCAAGTGGATGTCATTGGGCATCTTAATCAAGATGATAGTGAAACTCCTCACCTCTCTGGTGCAGGTCAACATGCTTGTAATGGCTGAAGAGTTATGAAATGATGACCGATCGGTGCTTAACAATTATTCATTCATATTTTTGCTTTTTGCGAGGAGAATTGTGGTTATGTATGCATGTTCTTTGACTGATTGGAATAAATTGGTTATTGCCAGGCCAATGGAAAGAATAATTGCATATGATTTGCTGGTTATCCAAACTTTAAATGGAGTCTAAAGACTTGTTTATAGCTTAGGATTTCATCTGCCAGGGTACCTGGTATTCTGTGATTGTAGTCAGAATGTGGATCATAAATGATTGCTATTTTGTTCTGTTACTGTGCTAGAGGCTTACCACATCTGTTTTTTCACAACAAGTCAAGTGGGCACAATACATTCGAACAATTTTGTGTATGGAAGGAGTTGTTATTGGCAGAAGAGTTATGTCTATTTTCAGCTTGCATACTTCATTAAGGTTTTGGAAACAAGCTACTTACGAACTCGACAAGACCTTAAACCCAACTGCTTTTATAGGTCGAGTGGCAGTATCGAAACACGACAGCAATTTTTACAGGATTCTATTTACATTTCTTTGGTGCCACAGTGTAAAAGAGAAAGTCAAGTCTGCTGCCAGTATGGTGTGACACTAAACAAGAAAAATTGACCAGGTGTTCTAATTTGAAGTTACAACTATCCAGGGAAGCAACAAGACATTTTAAGAGTGCATGCAGAGCAGACAAACGTTATTACAGCATTATTGGGAATGCTTCATTCATTTTTGTCTTCTCACAGCTGTCAGTGTCATACATAGTAATGAAGAAACACAAAACATCTTTTTTTTTTATTTCCATTTTTTTAACAGTGCATTTCCATATACATTCACAGGCATATAAGCAGGCGTTTTATTGTAGGTCTTTCATTGTAATATGTCTAACAAACGTAACAATACAACATTACAGCATCATGAATTTCTGAAAAGCAAATGGAGAGAAGACTAGAGGGTATAGAATCACAAAACAACTTGATGAAAGTGCAATTATCTGTCAGATAATTTAAAGCGCCAGTGAGCATCCTAGCATATCATATGCAGTATGATCAGTTTTTGCAATTACTTACATGATAATCACAATTACGTTGCAAGCTGTCTTGCTGAATGAAAGTAGATGCTTTGTTGTAAGTAAATTACTATTATGAATACCGTTACATATTCCTTTCACATGTTTAGTGATTTAAACCTACGGGAAATAAGTTCTTATACAATCCACAGACATATGATCGATGATAGTTTGTGAAAGTAAGTTGAAGGGCAGCTGAAAACGTGTATTTTCTTTTAAAAGTTTTATTTCTTATCTTTAATCAAGATTTAATAAAATCATAATGATGATTGATCTAGGCCAGAAATGCATTATTCCAAGGAGATTACTAAAAAAGGTGCAAATAATCTAATTTCGTTAATTCTTCTTCTTTGCTTTAAATAACAGCAACATTTTATTTTAGAAATGAGCAGTGTCTAAATATTTCAAACTGAACTTTTATGAAAAATAAGCATATCACACATTAATCAAGCAGCCGTTATGTGTAACTTCAAGTGTTGTTTTCATTAGGCTTTAAGAGTCACAGTTTATTTGTTATTAATACAGCTATATTACAAATTAGTTTATATCTTAATTTTTTCTTGTATCCTCAATTATCATGTCTCTCAAATGAAGATAATTATACCCCTGCCATTAATTACCTTGGGTATAATTAGTCTCTTCATATATGAAACTCACTACACAGGTTGTTTTTTTTATTGAAAATTAATAAAAATCAATCAAGTTATGATATCAAACTACAATTATATGATTCAATCAAATGCCTGTTTCCCTTGGATGGGCGTTCCTTTTTCCACAAGTGGCAAGTGGGCATGATATATTCAAATTGTCTCTCCCCAGAGAGAGCAGATCATTACTACGCTTATGGGACAAGCCTATCCTGTAAGCATTTTATTCCTATATATCAAGGTTGTACCTGAGTCAATGACAGCTGTACATCTTGCTGGATAGACACAGATTGTGATGCGTCTCAGCAGTTTCGGTCTTGTTTTTCAGATAGCAATTATTTTCAATGAATTATTTCTAGTAGGGTATACATAGAAAGGATCTATTTAGTGGATTTGAACATAGTCTTCCTGCTGCCTGTACACTAATCCATGGGAGACTGTCTGAAGATAGTCTTAACATTAGCCCAGTTATTTGAAAATGAGTGGAATGTACTCTTATGAATGTTCTGACAAAATCCTTGACACCAGGGAGTGTAACACCAGCTACTGATTTTAAGATGGTATACAGATCTATATAACTACTTAATATCTAACAAATCAATTGCTATGGCAAAAAAAATTTGATTATTTATACATTTCTTGTACACTCTTCAAACATGACTAGAATGCCCCTGAAACAGTGATAAAGTTATGATATTTTGAGAAAAGCTAATGGCATATGCCATAATCCATTGTTTGGTTGGCATCTGTCTTCCATAAACTTCTTTTGACAAAAGCATGAAAATTGACAGCAAGTATATTATGCGTTCATTGGTGTCCTTCACCTTCTTATGAAGCCTAAGTATTGTCGCTTTGTTCTTCATATTCATCAACTGTAGGCAAGAGTTTTTGACTCTTTCATTTGAAAAAAAAATTGGTGAACACTAGATGTGAGTTCAGTTATGCAAGTGATTATTTTCTCAGAGGAAGCTCTCAAGGCATCATCTCCCCCATTGCTCTTTCAATATCATATGACAAGTCTATGTAATTTTGTATCAAAGACATGAACGCTTTCGATTGATGAGCGCCACTCAGTGCAATGTCATAAGACGGCAAATAGTTCTTGCTTACAAAGCACAAAGAATAATCTCATAGCTCCAAAGTAAAGTCATAGAGCTTTTGAAAAAAAGCACAATTTAAGTATTCTGTTTATATAAACCATGCAACAAATCAATGCCGCTTACCTTTTCTGTCCCCTAATTGACAGTGTATGAGTTTACCTCAATGATTTCCTGTGAAAATGAGAGTCATTTGAGAACATTTTCAAAATAATTGCCATTTCTTTTTCTTTTTTTTGAATTAAAGAAATATTTAATTGCCATTTCCCTGTTTATTTGAAGAAGACAAATTTGAAGAAGAAAAATCAATATGAAAATGTCTTGCCATGAGGTAGAAGTTAAGGGTCACCATAAAACCAAGAAAACTTTTCACTGGTCTTAAGCATTATTTCATGAAATGTTCCTTTGTACATTGATCATCAGTAAACTTAGTACTTGGTTAAAATGTAAACATACTGTGAACTCTAATTGTAGGTGAACATGAACTGAGAGATTAAGTTTTGTCATCTTTATACTGTCATATGTCATATTGTTTAGCACTATGATAATGATCTACTGTGTGTTTAAATATCGGAGGATTATACCCTGCTACGACATATTTCCGGGCAGGGATTGGGAAAGGCAGGGGCAATGGGACATTTTGTACATAGGAAGAAAAAATGGCCTATTAGATTTAAAAATTTACTATTGCTACAAAGGGGAATGGCCGATTCAAAATTTCTGAAAAAGACTGGAAGTCCCAAAATGGCCCATTGTCAAAGGTGTCTTTCCCAATCCCTGTCTTTCTCAGTCTTTGCGTTGTGTGTGTGTCTCCAGAATTATGAAAATGACAAACAGATGTGATGCACTGAGGGGAATATCAATGTTGCAGCACCTGATGCAGGAGCTGGAAGGGGAGAGAGAGAGGCGATGGAAAGCAGAACAGGCTGCCAAAAAACTTGCAGATCACATCCGATCTGTCCAGACTAGAGGTAGGTTTCTTCTGTCTTAAGTTGATTTGCATTGTTGAAAGGAAACAAAATTCAAGCGGACATTCCAGTTTATGCATGTATGTTGTTAGTACATGATTATAACAAACACATGTTAAAACTGGTTGAAGCTTTTTTATCCTTGTAAGATCTTTATGTGCTCTTTTCTCACTAAACTGTTTAATGGATCAGGAGATTGGCTTACCATCAAATTGCTCATCAGCTTTTTTGAGAACATGCACTATTACTGCTCAATATGACATGACGTGATCACTGAATAATTCTCTTTAGGTTAACTATTTTTCATCAAGTTTCTGTCAACCACAGCTGTTTACTTCATTGTCGTATCTCATCAATTCAGATTACATTACCATTATGATACATACAATGTTAAGATGTAAATTGGTATTTAAGCAACATTGATATCTGACTGCAGATTAGATATCCCTTGTCAAGGTTTTTGTCAGGTTATTACAATGTTTGTTTAATTTGATATAGAAAAACATGTAGTATCGAGCAGAAAAATTGAGACTTTTGTCGGTTCAATAAAATAATTAATTATTGAATTCGATGAAACTTGGAACAAACATTGCTTTAATACTGACGTTAATGTATTTGAAAGTCAATAATCTGTAAGTCCCCCTTCTCTCTCAATGCAATGTTCGATTCGTCGCTCCATGCTGTTAATGAGATTGTCTATATATGTATCCTTGAGGTAGGTCCGTCCAGGTTTCATTGATAAGTCTCTGCCAGGCATTGATGTTTTTTGGTTCAAGTTTTTCTACTTTGTCTTTCATTATCTGCCAAATATTTTTGATCGGATTAAGATCAGGTGAGGCCGCGGGAAATTCTACTAAAGTCACGTGATTTGCTCTCAACCATTCTCGGGTGTGCTGTGACTTGTAAACGGGGGCGTTATCCTGTTGCAGTCTATATGGGATGCCACTTTGAGAGATGTTTGATTCTATCACTCCCTCACGTATCACTTCACAGTATTTCCTAGAATCAAGTCTCCCGTTTATTTGTAACAGAGGCGTCGTTCCGAGCTTGCTGATACCACCCCAAACCATAATACTGGGTGAGAACTTTGGGACCATTTTCCGACATCGGCCGCCTCTTGACCACCGTTTTCGGGTTATTTAGTAAACTTGGAATTTAGATTCGTCTGTAAAATGACATCAGAAAAATCTGGCCCCCTCATTTGACGACACCAGACGAGCCGCTTTACCGTGTGGGCATCGGTCATCAGTGGTATCTTCAACGGCACTTGCTTAACGTGGCCAGAATTGTTCAGATACGTCTGATTGTCCATTCTGATACTTCAGGGGTACCTTGACTTGCAGCCCTTATAGCAATTTGTTTTGAAGACCAGTTTGGATAAAGTGAGGCGAGACGCGCAATGCGTCGTCTGTCATTATCCCCAAGGGAGGCACGACGCCCCGATCCAGGCTTGCGCTCTACTCCTAAACCGGCTTGAAATTTTTTAATATTTCGGAAAATGGTAGACCTGTGTAACTGTATGATACGTACAAGTTTATTAATTGATCGGATGCCTGATTCATACAATGTCAGGAGACAATATCTCTGATCTTGTTTTGCCATTCCCTACTTCCGCATCGTCTGCTAGCAACGAGGTCACGTGAACACGCTACTGGCGTAGACAAGGGAGATAACTACATAGCAACTCGGGGAAATGGTTAAAACCAAAGAAATCCGTTTTGGATCGGTTGTCAATACGCTAAATAAAATTTAGGGGAAGTATTAGATGTTGCAATTTTTCTGCACGATACTATATTTACAGATCAGTTGTTAAGTGTTAGAAATCTTTTTGAGAATTTGTTATAGAAGCCCAATAAATGTGTTTGAATCAAGATACAAAGCAAAAAGTAATGGCTTGGGGACTACAACTCTTACTCTTACTTTAATTGCTCTAGGGTTTGTAGAAAATTTGAGTCATTGTTACAGGTTATAACTTTCATCAAAAGAGTAATGCAGTGAAGTCTAATGACCCCTAAGGGTGTCACAAAGCTTTTTTTTTGGGGGGTGGGGATCCTACAAAAATAAGTAAGTACTGCAAAACTAATCTGGCTATATGTATATAAATGTTGTCTTTTTGTGTTCATGACATTTGTGTTCCCCCCCCCCCCCCCCCGAAAATTAAGTTAATGAGTTGTGTACCAATGTGTTCATGAAATGTGATGTGTTCATATAACTTTGTTCTCAGGATTTGATGAAATTTTAATTGTTCTAATGAGTTATGTGTGCTTGAATGTTGTTTCCATTTATATAAAATGATGTTCAGACAAAGTTATGAAGTCTTCTTCCAAATGTTATGGAAAACATTCTTTCTTCTTCAAATGTTCCTTTTAGAGCTTTATACGCAGAAAATAGATTGTTAAAATCAATATTTTTGAAATTCCATGGAGCAATATCCATGTGTGGCAGTCAAAATAAGTTATTAAGGTGCGAACTTTGTGATCATGTCATGTTGGATAGCGGTTGCCCTTTTGAGGGTGAACACAGCACTTGTTTTATGAAAACATCCAATAATTTAGCTCGTATCAAAATATCAACTGCGTAAACATTAAAATTCCTAGCTCACACAGCTTGATTGACTTTTAATCAGGCGACCAACCCGTTTGCCTTGCAGCAAAAGAGGACAGTGAGACAAAGACAACAGCTCTGGAAGCTACAGGACACCTCAAGAAGGTCCTGATGAACGAGCGTGAGGCCAAGATGAGGCTGCAGGAGGAGAACCAGGACCTGAAGGTTGCTTACACGATCCTATCTGGTGTAGACAGTGTCTGTTTATTGTCGGGTGTCTGCATTTCTGTGTCTGTATTTCTTTATGTGTGTCTGCATTTATGTGTGTCTTCAATTCTTTATGTGTGTCTGCATTTCTGTGTGTCTGCAATTCTTTATGTGTGTCTGCAATTCTTTATGTGTGTCTGCAATTCTGTGTGTCTGCATTTCTTTATGTGTCTGCATTTCTGTGTGTCTACAATTGTTTATGTGTGTCTGCAATTCTTTATGTGTGTCTGCAATTCTTTATGTATATCTGCAATTCTGTCTGTCAGCGTGTCTGCATTTATGTCTTGGTGTGTGTCTTTCAGTCTGCTGGTCGATGTGTGAATCTATGCGTCCACTTGTTCATCTTTATGTCCATGTGTATGCCCCTTCTTGTCTGTTATGTCTGTTTGTGTGTTCATGTGACTGTAAACATCTTTGTTTTCATCTGTCTCTAAATCTATCCATTTCTAGTGATATGTCAGCTGTATCAATTTGTTTGTCAATGTATCTATATTTCTTTGTTCATTTTAATGTCGCTTTATCCTTTGATATGATCATCCATCCTTATGTCCTTGTGTTTATCTGATGGTCGATCTATCTATTTGTCTGTAAGGAACATATCCCTCTGGAAAGCATATGTCCAGAGGGATATGCTTTCATTAAGATTATGACTATACTTTTTTCAAATCAACAAGCTTGTTAAATTTACCTTGTCATTTTGACAAGATGCATTTTATGACTTTGTAGGATCGTATAAGTGAAATGACAGAAGCATTGTCCAGATTGAAAGAAAGTGAAAACAATCAGAAGATGGCGGTGCAGTCCCTTGAGGATGCTGTCAGGAAACAGGAGCGGGAGCGAGTGCAGCAGCAGGCTCACGAGGTGACCACACTTCATTAACCCTCTATACACTACCATTATCTGTAGTGCTTTAGGTAACCGTTTTCAAACTTCATGCATCCACATTCTCTATACCATCCTTGACTGTATATCTTTTAGTAAACGCTATCACATTCAATCACCATCACTATCTGCAGTGCTTTAGGTAGCTGCTCTCGGACTTAATTAATGCTTTATACACCATCACTATCTGCAGTGCCTTAGATTAACGCCTTCATGCTCCATTAACACTATTCACCATCACTATCTACAGTGCGTAAGGCAACAGCTCTCACACTTCATTAACCCTCTATACACCATCACTATCTGAAGTGCTTTAGGTAGCTGCTCTCGGACTTAATTAATGCTTTATACACCATCACTATCTGCAGTGCCTTAGATTAACGCCTTCATGCTCCATTAACAATATTCACCATCACTATCTACAGTGCGTAAGGCAACAGCTCTCACACTTCATTAACCCTCTATACACCATCACTATATCTGAAGTGCTTTAAGTAAACGCTCTCACACACCATTAATGCTCCATACACTGTCACTATCTGCAGTGCTTTAGTTAATAGCTCTCACACTCCATTAATGCTCCATAAACTGTCACTATCTGCAGTGCTTTAGTTAATAGCTCTCACACTTCATTAACGCTCTCTACACTGTCAATATCTGCAATGCTTTAGTTAATAGCTCTCACACTCCATTAACGATCTATAAACTGTCACTATCTGCAGTGCTTTAAGTAAACGCTCTCACTCTCCATTAACCCTCTGTTACTCACTTTCACATTCCATTAACACTCTGTATACATTCTTTAGCTTCAGTTTGTTAAGTTAATTTTTGTATTCATTTTGCTGCAGATGAAGAAGCTACAAGATTCCCAGATGAAAGCAGCCGCCATGACACGTGAGGCGGAGATGTTGCGACATACTACTGAGAGTCAGAAAGGACAGCTGAACCAGCTCCGAGAACTCCTAGCTACACGAGAACAGGAACACAGGTGAGAGCAAAGGACAGTGGTTAGGGGCAATTGGCTCAAGGGTGAGGGACAGATGTATGGGTCAGTGTTAGGGGCAGGGACGTGGTTCAGACATGGCTTACGTTTTGGACATGAATATAGGTTAAAATGGGTCACCTTTTGGGACTATAATAAGTGTCAGAGTCAAGAACATAAATACAGATGGATTTCAGGGACCTCGGCCATAGTCAAGTCAAGAATAAAAGTTACAGAAATGCAATCAAAAAGGGCATGACAGTGCTTTGATAAAATGTTAAATGCAATCTATTCAGTCTTGAAATAAGCTTATAATCAAGCACCGTTCCATGTCTTTAGCACAATTTATTTGGCCATTAGGATATGAAATCAAATAAAAGATAAGCAGAACCACCTGGGTCCTTTCTCCAAGCCAACACTCACAGGTTTCAAAAATCATATTGCTGCAGTGGAAATGATGCTAACACACCAGAAGGCCCTAAGCCACAAGTGAAGTACTCGTGGAAGTGACTTTAAGGCCCTAACCTCTCCAAGTCTATGTGCTGATTGTGGGTGCCACTCACTTTGATTACCAGTCTGTAGAGAGCAAGAGACTGCTCTCATCAATGTGCAGATCATCCAAGGGTCACTGTTCCCAATCTGGGGTCAGTCTGACCATCCCCTCATTAGGGGACCTTGAACTGACAGACAGCAAAATTATTCACTTTTCTGTCCAGTCATTGCAGCAGTGCTCCCCATAAGCTGCCATAAGTTTATTAATCATGGCAGCAATCTACATCATTGAACACATTGCTTGTCATTCATGGCATCTTGAGAGATGAAATTCCACAGGAATCACTAATGGCATAAAGATTTACAAGAGAATACATGAACTTAATCATGTGTGTTTACTTTCGTATAACTGTATACAGTTATCTTCTTTCAGTGAGGTGAAAAAAAATCATTTATTAATTTTCGAGTGCCTTTTTTCAGTCTGCCAGTAATAGCCAAAATAAAGGCCGCAAACAGCTATAAGGAATTTCTTAGTCATCAGACATGTTCCTTTCAATGTTAACCCTTCACATGCCGATTCAGGAATATTCAAGGATAACTTGAAAGGGGTTGAATCCTTGTTTACATTACAGGTTATATTAGCTGTAAATTAGCCTCCAAGTTATTGGCACATATTGATTAAGCAACTGTTTAAGAGTCACATATGCCAAAAGTTATCAAATTGTATCATTTGATTGAGCAGACTGATGCTGAAAAGTATCAACTTATGGCTATTTGGTTCAGCATAGTGTCAAAATAAAGTTTTAGCATTCCTATGTTAATTGAAAACAAAACATTGTAAAGCTGCTTGCGTCTATCATTTTGATAAAATGTTATTTTTGAAACTATTATAAAGCAGACAGAAGCTCAGATTGCTGTTGATTGTGTTTGATAGTTTGTTATATATCACTACTCATATAAAGGAGGCTTGTCAGATTTCTCCAGCTCATTCAGAAAGGTTTGTTCGATTTTTATTGAAAAATACTGATTGTCATATTTGACATTTAAAGTTGAAAATTGTAGATGTTGTTATTTATGTCAGCTTATATGATATTATTGAAAAAATCAAAGCTAAATAAAACTTCAATCTTTGACAATCACAGAATACTGATTGCATTGAGAAGGTACAGGACCTCAGGTTAGGACATGCAGTTTCAAATCTTTTTCCGCTGAATCTATTAAATGTGAAAGGATGTATTTGAGATTTGAGAAGCTTTGCCTGGTTTCAGACATGAGAGACATGAGAGGAGACCTATTAAATACTTCATATCTAACCTCCAGATATGTTCACTCTGCAGCACTTGAAACCTTAACTTAATGGAAAAATTTTATCACCTCTTATCAAAATAAATTGCAGTTAGCGTTTACCAATTGCCGTCTTGTCAGGATTGACAAGCTTAACTATTCTTTATCATTTAACATCTTGGACCTTTTATCAAAATAAAGTGTAGTTCCACTCTTGGTGTCATGTTTGAGAGAGCAGTAAGGAAACTGCATTGTGCCAAACTGTGTTTATGGGACCCATGTGTCAGCCATGATGCCTGTTGCCATCTTCTGGGTGTAAAATACAGACTAAGAGTGGACAAGTGTCAATCATAAACTCCTCACAGTGTTTCCTCTCCCAGCATCAAATCTTTATCAACACTTCATCAAAACATTCGATTTTTGTTCAGAGAAACGGAAAGAAGTGTCAACGACAAACTCCTCACATATATCTGGCAGAATTTTCATCAACACTTCATCAAAATATTTGATTTTTGTTCAGAGATTTGAAACAATGTGTCAACCAAAAACTCCTTACAGTGTTGCCACTTTCTGATTCAGGAGGCACCTTCAATGTTGTGGTTGTCCAAACCGGATTTGCCACTAACCAGCGAGTGAAGTGACAGCTCCGACCTATATGAGGCAAATCCTTGAAAACAATCAGGTGACCTAAGGAGTGTCACTCATAACATTAGTATACTCTAATAGAGCAGGATGCTGTTGCTCATTTTGTTTTTATCAACCCTGCCAAATATATGATTCTTAAAGAATAAGAACCGAAGATCAACCGCTAAGTAGTCACATGTTGCCTATCTGAGGATCGAATCTTTATAAATTCTGCATTTAAACATATGCTTGCAATTCAGAGAATTTGAACCCAGTATCAACCACTACCTACTCATTGTTGCCTCGAGATCTCTTTGTATCCAATTATTATGAACAGTGCATTGTATTAAATGCTGTGTGTCAGCCACTGTCACTCCGCTGAATACGGCCGTCCACTTTGACTAGTTACTGTGCTTGAGCTAGTTATAGTTACAAGCTCTTCTGCAAGGCACTCTTCATGGGGAGATATCTGTAAGGAGTTGAAGAGTGATGTTCTCACACTTAATAATTTTCCAAGATATCTCAAGGACTTGTCTGATCCATGAAAACTCGATCAGCCAATCCCACATCCACTCAACTTCATTGGTTTCCTAAAGCGTTAATAGGTTAATTACTTTCCTTGATGTACAAGTGACTTATGGTTTGGTAAAGTATTTTATTTTATATCTATCTTTTAGAATTTAGGTCAGGGGAAACCCCATATCAATAATGCAAACAAACGCATATCAAGTTATTAACTTCAACTTTCCCTCACAAACAAATTAAATGAATATCCCTCCAAAACGTAGACGTGCCATCATTGATAGTGATTCAGATTCTGAGCGAGTACTGTCATTTCCTCTTGTTGAACTGTTCTGTAACGTCATCTCCGTGTTCACTCGTTCACGTTTGAATACGTTGTGAACGAACTTTGCCGAGTGTCAACGAATGTTTCAAGTTATGAATCTTTATATTGTATTCAAATGAAATGTTGATATGTATATATATACATGTAAGTGATATGCACGTGTCATTAAAGACATTTTAAACATATAAACAAATATCTTGTGTCTGTTTTCTTTCATCACAATTTTGTGTGCACTCTATTGCCATGTGATGTCATAGGTGGAGGAATGTGATGGGGTTGGCGGAGTAATTTCTTTAGGTCAAGGCAACATGTAAACACTCTTCCGTGTTCGGCTTTATTTTAAGTAAATTAAACGAAAAAAGGGTATGTAATAAATATAGAACGTAATGCTAGTGCATGTTTTCGTTTGTATTGAACTCGTAGATGTCACAAAGAGCAAAGAAACAACGCGTTCGCAGAACATCTACTCGTTCAATACAAACGAAAAAATGCACTAGAATGACGTTCTATATATTTTTATATTATATATAAGCATATATATAATGCGTTGTATCTAGCAATATATGGGCACTGGTGGATAACAGGACCCTTTAGTTCAAGATATGTGTTTGTAACTCAAAAACGCAAAAAATTACCTGCTAATTAAACATAGACATGGTAATAACCAGCCAAAAGCAATATGAGGCATTTGGTCTGATAGATGTCAGGCATTGTAGGACCTTAATGAATACATATGCACTGACGTAGCAAAATATTTGCATTCTTGTAAATGTCCATTTATAATACACTTTTGAAATTATTTATATGATACTGATACAGATGAAAGAGCAAGAAAAGCTTTTTAGTCCCATATCTCTTGTTGAACTCATGAATGATTTAAGGTTATCAGCTTGCAATCAGTAATCAATTGTCTACCAGCTCAAAAACCTTACATTTGTTATTTTCTTTAAACTTGCATGTATCACTTTATTGAAATAATATTGATAGATATTTTAATATTTACTCTAAACCACTTCTTTTGAGTAGTCTGTCTGTCAATCTAACAGCTTGTGTTCTTGCAAAATCACCAGCTCTCTCAGTTTTTATCACCTGCTATGAAGGGAAAGGGGAATATCGGTTTGAGCTCCATCTGAGTGTGCATGTGAGAATTCTTCCATTTAGGAGAAGGGGAAAGTTTTTCTTAGACACGATTTAAGATAGGAAGACCAAATTCGGTCAGTGGCTGCAGGGTATAAACATCTTAATGGAATTTGAAAACAAAAAGTTTACAATTATTCCCCTCCCCCCCCCAAGTTATTTGTCTTGTTCCATTTTTTACTCTGTTTGAGGTATCTTTCCAAGGGGTCAGCTTTTCCAAGATAGGAAAATAGAATTTTTATGTGGCTTCAGGGTATCAATACCTTTTTCATTTAAAAATGAGAAGTGCACAGTTATTATTATTGATTTAAATTTTTTCTTCTGTACAAATAGAGACGTAAAGACGGTGACCCAAATTTCTTAGTTAGACTGTCTCAGAGGTTTTATTGAGATGTCTGTTGGTGTGCTATTGTATAAGTGCTAGCACTTAAGTGTGAGAAGCTACACAAAGTAAACAACATTATACAGGAGATACAATCAGTGCCTGCAGGTGCAAATTAGTTATCAGACATTGGGTATTTCTGGAAAATGCTTCCAGTTATAATGAGAAGCAACCTGGAGGAGGATGTTGATAACTAAGTCTTCAATCTTTCTTGGCTTGTGTACCTTTACCTTCCAATTTCAGACTCTTGGTAAACTATAGCCTTTGCTCTTAAGTTTTGCTTAGTCTGTAATATGTTTTTTATAAATGATTATATTTGTCGTAAAACGGTTGAAATGAGGTAATAATTATACCCTGCTATGACATGGTCAGCGGTATAGAGCACTCCGTGTGTGTGTAAGTGCATGCGTGCCTCTGAAATCTTTTCCTGAGCATTACTTACAATAACTATATGACAAATAATAACTATATGACAAATTTAGTATGAATATTACATCTGGGGTGCTGATGTGGCCTTATGGGTCTAAACTTCAGGGAGCAAATACTTTTGGAAATTTTGACCAACAAAATGTTCCAGACATTGTTTCTTTTCCAAGAAAAGTATATATGACTTCGAAACTTCAAATTTGGTATGAATGTTACCAATCTTATATGTGTCTTTTAGTGGTTACAACTCCTAGGTACAAATTTTCTTTGAAATCATGAAAAAACAGCAGTACTTCGAGTTTGATTCTATAGATGACGTATATGTTAACCTTTACCTGTCCTTATATGTTACATTACCTTCTTCCTCAGAGTGATCCTCAATCATTGATATTATTGACAACACAAGTTTTTCAGATAACTGATGTTGCATATAGCTGGTCAAACTGTAGCCGACGGTATGTATAACACCATGGTTTTGTCTTCATATAGATCTGAGTTGAAGCAACACTACAGCCTTGGGAGTCCAGAGCTGCAGCAGCTCATCCAGCAGGAGGCCCAGAGAGTGTCAGCCAGACATGAACAGGAGCTGCAGACGTACACAGAGAAGTGAGTCTCCTCATCGTCATGCATCTCAGATTGGCATGTCTTAGTCTTGTTATAATACCAATGATTCCATTTGTCCGTCCATTCGAGGACATTTTCTGTCCAACCGATTGTAGTTATTCAGTCGGTCAGGGATATACTGTCAGGAGTATTAGGCATCCACAATCATTTTGTTTCTTGTTTTAGTTGTATTATTGTGTGAGACACATCAGACTTGATATGTTCCAGGATCGATGTGCTGACAACCCAGTACAGTGACCTTGAAGATGAATTCCGCCTAGCCCTGCAGATTGAGGCCAACCGATTCTCTGAGGTTAGTGTGACAAGTTAGGGATGGATGATCTCAAAATGCCTGAAACTCCCATTCCAAATGCTATATACCGCACTCGTTGAGTGACAAAATCCATTACCTACTTTGCTGAAGTTGAATTATTTGGTCATTGTAATGTATATTATTTAAAAGACAATATTTCCTTATGTTTAGTGATTTTGCAATACATTTTGTGCAATATTCGACGATAGCAATTGCGGTAACATAGCATAAGATTGTATTCTGCAAAGACACCTAAAACTTGAGTTTGAGACCAAGTAACAGGCAATATTGTGCCCCTGCTATAACATACAGTGTTGTTGTTGGTGTAGCTGCAGAGAGAGTTTGAGCGGACTGCACGGGAGAATTCGGAGTGCCAGCAGAAACTATCAGCAGCCCTGAAGAAAGAGGAGAAGTCAGCGGCCATCATCACAGAACTCACTGCGGTCGGTACATGCAATACCACAGGTTTAGTATTGAAAGGGTTGACTCTTGATCTCAAATGTATAACCAAATAAATTGCAGATATATGAATACAAAGATCTGTCGTAGACTGGTCCATTTTTTTCAGTTTAAAATAGTCCTTGCCAAGTGGTATGTGTTAAGCATTGAAACAAATATGTTCTAATCTCGTTTAGAAATATTCTGCTGCATCTACACATACATTGCAAGACTATTAAATTGATTTGATTATTTGTAAATTCCAGTTTCAGTTACACAAAGTTTATAAAAATTATTCTATGAATCTTGCTGGCACACCTTGTGTATGATTTGTTATTAATTAAACTTCTTGACAATTTTAATGACTCTTGCAGATGGTGAAAGAACAAAAGGGCAGAATAACAGAACTGTCAAAATCTAAACATGAGCAAAATGTGGATTTCAGGGTGAGTTTTTTTTCTGTTGCAAAACTTCAAGGAGAAAATTATTCAGTTATCAAATAAGTTGTCATTTACATTCATTCGGCTTGAGAATCCTTTCTATTCTGTTGAAATAAATTGTATTGGGCGACAGAAGCTTCATTCTTGTCCTGACACTGTCATGGTGTAATATATATGTTTTAATTGACAAATAACCTAGCAATTACCTGTGAACTGATTAGAGGGGACGCTAATTTTACTTACAAACCAGACTGTGAAATGCTTTTATCAAAAATATTCTTAAAACGACGGGATAATTTAGCCATGATTACCATTTGAATGTTTGCAACCTTTCCTCATCATATGATTGTCCACATTAATGAACAGGCACCCTGGAAGTACACATGATAAGATGACATGACTTAAGATTTACTGTTATTGTCAGCTTGAGGAGGGATAGGGTTGTGCTTGATGTAGTAATAATACTAATACTTAGATTGTACTGAGATTGTATGTGCGTTGCTGAGTCTGAATATCACATGAGCCATCCTCAAGATAGCTCCACTCACGTCAGATTAGAAGGGAATCAAGGTTAATATTGTTACATAAGCGTGAAAGGTCAGAGATGGCACTTCCACAGATTTTGCCATTGCACATCATGAATACAGATCAGATCACTCAGTCCCTGGTGTAGAGAGAACGTCAATGGAATCTCTGTAAATATTGCATATTTTTTCTCAAAGCGGTACGTTGCATTATGAAAACTTGTGTAACAAAGTACATTTCATACCTCTTCTATCTAACCCTTTGATAACACTATTACTTCTTGTACTTTTATATCAGTTTACTCTTGAAGGTAATTTTGTTACCAATAACTCATTTTTTTGCTTAAACTATTAAAAAGGCTCCGAGCAGTGCTTTTTACAGCTTTTCTTTGGATTAATACCTGATCCAATTTCAGCATAAATAAGTAAAAATAAGTAGCTTATGACTATAAGTGTCATCATTTCATTTAGATATAATTAAGCTGGATCATCACTGGATTACCCAACCTTATAACTTTATCTTATAATTCTGATTACATTTCAATATTTTCCTTTTTTCACTCAGGTTTGAACTTATTAATTCACATTAGGCTCCAAATTCTGGTACAATAATATTATTCTGCATGTGGCTGTTATTTACTTCTCTTCACCTTTGATTTAGAAAACAAATTTCACAGATTATCAACCATTGCTTATCACAAGTAACACCGGTGAAGATGTTTTTAATTGTTTGAATTGATAGAAGATTTATCTCAAATGAAGAATGAAAACACAATATCAATGTTTGTTGTATTTGTCTCTGTTTTTCAATCTTTACCATTGGAGCTATATGTTTCATAATATGATCATTCATATCATGAACATGTTACTTAGACTCATCATGTTACTTACTCTTGTGGTTGTTACTAAGCTCTGCACATGTGTCTTTAACTAGAAATGCTACATACATAAGCCTTGGAATGTTACTAAGCCTGACAATGTTACATGTATTGACCGTGCAACAAGAAAATGACAAGTTACTTACCATGTTCCTAAACCTGACCATTTTATTGCCCTTACCATGTTGTTAAACCTGGCTGCCTAATTGTTTTTCAAAACTTGGCGTAACTGTTTTACTTAAGTAAATTGTGTTAACATTTTCCTTTTCCTGACAGTTGAATTGAATGTAACATACTTCATAAACCTAACCATGCAACAAAATCTGAGCGTTACTAAGATTGATCATATGCATGTTACTAAACCTGATTGCTATTAAGCATGACAATGTGACTAAAGCTAACAGTTAACCACCCTGATCATGTAAATCAACCTGACACATACTGAGTCTGACAGTGCTACTTAGCCTGATCATTTTACTAAACCTGACAGAAACCATGACCATGTTACTAAATCTGACAGTTACTAAGTGTGACAATGTTACTAGACCAGACATTTACTAACCATGACCATGTCACAAAACCAGTGGTACTAAGCGTGACAAATTTACTACACCTACCAATAACTAAGCGTGACAGTATGTTACTAAACCAGACAGTTATTAAGCTTGATAATGTTCCAGGAGCGGGTGTCCAACCTGGAGGCCCATGTGGAGGAAGCCAGGAAGAGGATGGTGCAGCTTGAGCTTCTCAAGAAGGTACAATCTCCAACTATATGAAGTTATCGATTTAAACTCAACTTTTAAACCATGTTTGAGGGTCAGCCGAGCTTTTCATTGAGAGAGTGTGTAACACCTTCATGTATTTGATTAATTTTGCACAAGCAAGAAAGTGAGGAAGGTTTGATGTACAATGCTTGTGACAAATGTACAGGAGAAGACCAGACTGACAGCAGAGGTACAGGCCCAGGAGTCCGTTATTCAAGGGCTGAAGGCAGAGCGCAAACTATGGGGGCAGGAGCTTGCTCAACAAGGTACCATACTCATCATTGATCTAATATATGAAGTGTTTGTTTCCAAAATGGTTCAGATAATGTAAACAAGATATACAAACTGGTAGATCTATCACATTTTTTTCATAATTAGTGGCGAGTGAGAAAAGCAACTAATGGCAAATACTTGCTGATGAGCAGTTAAAAGGTGATTTCATGAAAAACCAGTACTTCTTGTTACTGTAACACCATTGACAGTAAACATAAACACAACTCTAACAACATGGGTTAAATTGCCAGATGAAAGACAAGTGACTGCATGTTTGATGGCCTTTTTAAAGGTTTGAAATAACTTAAGAGGTAGTGAAATTGTTGTTAATGATTGCAAAGTACTGCCAATGGTTGGATATGATGAGAAATGAGTGCAAAAATGTGCTTCAGGTGCCTCTTTAGCCCAGGACCGAGGGAGGCTTGAGTCAAAGATAGAGATACTCACACAGGAGAACAACTCCCTGAAGAAACAGCTCGAGGTCAGTCCTTATCTCCTTGCTCTTAATCAAACATGTACTTGACTCATTTAATTCACATTGAAGTTTAAGTGATGAAGATGGATTTAGAATTGGTGCCTTGAACTAATGTTACATAGTTATATTTGGGGTCTCAATATCAGTCTGCCTGATAGGGCCATAAGCTGTTGGTAAGTGATGACTGCTGGTGGATATTGCTCCACTCTGAGATTGTAGATTCCATGGCTGTTAATAAAATAGTGAAAGAAATTGTGTAATTTGTGATAATGAGACGCCAAATGTAACAAATTTACACAAAGAATGACAAAGATTCTTAATGATGTCACTCATTTATCAAACATCCTTAAAATAATTCCCTCAATCTTCAATTTCAATTTGCATCGTTTTCAAGACGACTCAGATTTATTCAGTGATTTTTGTCTAATTAAAACTTATCTAAACAGATATTAATTACCATTTTAAGAATTTATTTAAATAACAAGAAGCACAACTTTTGTTTTAAAAATTCATTGTTCTTTTGCGTAAGATAGATATAGCTTTAGTGGTTAAATCACTAAAGTATTTTATTAGTTGAACTCATTTAACATTTTGTGAATGAACTCAATAAAAGTTTTGATAGTGATACAGTTATTCAAGGTGATGACACAAATATCACAATTGAATTCTCATTTCAGAGGGAAAATGATGGGTTGAAGATAAAGAGTAAAGTGATTGATGACCAGACAGAAACCATCCGCAGACTTAAAGAGGTAGAACAAACAGACCTTTGTGGTGCATGACTTGATCAAACTTCCTTGATTAAGTCATAACATTTGTGTGGAGCACAGTGGTGTAGTGGTAAGCTTGCTTGCCTCTCAGGCCAGAGACCCGGGTTCGAATCCCGGTGGAGACACCAAATATTTGTGACTTGGGTCTCATCCTGTGTTGTGTCCCTGGGCAAGACACTTCATCCACTTTGCACTCAGTACAAATGGGTACCTGAACAAGGAGGAAGTACGGACCTATACGGTCGCGCGGAGCGCTTGTTAATCGGCAGCACCGAAAGTACTATCCCTCCAGGGTAATAATACTCATGGCGCTTTGAGCATGCTTTGTCATGGATATATGCGTGGTATAAGAATGCTATTATTATTATTATTATTATTATTATTATTATAACTCATTCCAGTCTGCCTCAGTGTCTCACTTAAGCCTTGCTGCTTGCAATGCACAAAATTATTTGAGTGCAGGTCCTTTGTCAACAATGAGAACAGATAATGCTAGAACTTTCCCAACAAGGCATAATTTGCCCAATTCTTTATCACTGGCTAATTAGCCTTGCTGCAGTTCTTTATAAATCTTCCATAAAAAAAATTCAATAGGACTCTCTTGAAGCTGCGATAGGCTAAAGAACTTCAGATTGAATGTAGCAATGCTTCAATCAGCCAGAGAGAAAGACTGACACCAATTTTGCCATGTTGGTAAAATTTTACTTATTATTTATATCAAAAAGCTTACCAATGTTCAAGATTACTTGGCCCTCAGTCTATCTAAATTTGATTATTTTTTTCTTTCTTTCTTTAATATTTCACTAAAAGCTTTTTAAAAACTGTATTTGTTCTATGGGCAGACTCTAGATCAATTAATTCAACTTGTTTTCTGATATGATTCATTTTCTTGATATTACAAAACTACATTTGTTTCATCTCTAAATACAAATGAAAAAGATAATTAATGGTATGCCATAATCCATCTTTCAACTACACTGCCACAGCTGTGCAAATTGGCTGTTGTGGTCCATTAATCATTGAAGAGTTGGAATTGCCTAGATCAGTAGTTCAAATTCAGCCAGTAATATATCTGTGTATTCCACATACAGTATTTGTGACATGTAGTGTAGGACCAGCCAATGCTTGAAGGTTTCACTACAGTGAAGTGCCCCATTCGCATTGCCGGCTTTCTTCAAAATTATAAACCTCCAATGACCACCGAGTCGATCCATTGATCTTCAGGGTTTCCCCCGCTCATATCTTGACATCTAACCTGTGTTGCCTTTCCTGTATGTTCAAGCTCTGTGACGATACAAATTGAATTCCTTTCAGGGTAATAAAGTATTATTATTATTATCCCCCGCCCTAACGTAGTTGGTGGGGGATATTGAAATGGTCTCCGTCCGTCCGTCCGTCCGTCCCGATAATGTTTCCGGAGCACAACTCCAAAACGGTGAGACCTATCTCGACGAAACTTGGTATGTGCAACGGGCATCATGCGGAGATGTGCCTTTTGGGGTTTTCAACTTCTTTGCATTTTTTCCGTTCGTCCGTCCGTCCCGATAATGTTTCCGGAGCACAACTCCAAAACGGTGAGACCTATCTCGACGAAACTTGGTATGTGCAACGGGCATCATGCGGAGATGTGCCTTTGGGGTTTTTAACTTCTTTGCATTTTTATTTTAACCTGTTTCCATGGAAACGTAACATAGGATTTCTTAAAGGTTGTTTGTAGAAAAACAACATGATCACTGTTCAATATTCCACAACTAGTATCCTTAACTAACCTTTCCCTTTGGCGGGGGATATAGCTGACTCTGTCTGCTTGTTATTATTATTATCTTCCACAAATCTGATATGATATACCTTTCACAGGCAGTTTTTAGTAAGTAAGTTGATATGTTCAAAATAAAATAACATAAGACCTGTTGACTTGATTCTTTTCATGTTTGTACATAGGTTCACCACAATAGAGTAAGGTTCCAGTAGATGTTTGTTATTTTGAACTTTATTTCATGGTCAAGGAGACTGCCCTTGTGAATGCGACATTGCAAGACCCATTCACAATTTAATTCTCTTTAATACACAAAGTTTTGTTAAGGGAAGACAAAGGGTCCAGTCAATTTGATGACCATCACATTACTTTCAAGATTGCAGTGAGGCTTTGAATTTTTCATCATGGAAACCTTCATGTTAAGTCTGTCTGTGCGTATTACAAAAACTGGTCTCTATATTCTCGTCATATTTTGCACAAGCTTCTTGTTAAAAAGTTGCAAGCCCCGATCAAGTCTAGTAACCTATTTATTATATTCAAGTCCAAGTGAAGTTTGTCTCACTTGATATTGTTATGAAGTTCATTGGAAGGTTTGAAAAAAGTTTTGTGCAACAACAAAATTAAAGAAACTTTTTCAGATAATTAATCTTGACCATTGAAGTTTCTGTTGACATGAAAGTCATCTTGGTGACAGTCAATTCTGTACATATATGATATTCTGCTTTCAGGTAATCAGACAAATCAAAATTACAATTTGGCAGTTTCTAAAAAAAATGTTATGCTTACAAATATCTTTGTATTGATCCTGAAGCCTTTAGGGATAGGATTACAAATATGATCTGTTCATGTTCACATGAGTAGTCTGCTGGACAGCTTTTCACGACATCACTGCACACAGAGTGAGGATTCATTTGATGCCAGATACAGATATGTTACAGAGAGCAATTTGTCAAGTCATCTGTTTCAGTTGCGCAACATAAATAATAATCGATTTAAACATTTTATGTCTTCATTATTCTAGTACCAAGGCTATTTCTTTATTCATTACTTTATTTCAGTACATCTGTCTTTAAATTATATTATATAATGTATTATCTTTTATCCCCCATAAGGTTTAAATGTCTTCAATTTTGTCTGTTGGTCTCAGAAATGGGAACCTGCCTTGCAAAGTCAGCTCCTCCCACAGTTCTTAATCATTGATTCTTCAACCTGCACAGACTTTTGATATGCATCAATGGGCATATCACATTTTCGGCCAAGGGTCCACTTTCAACCTTCTGCTCTTTTTTGAAAATGGGGGCAATATCTTGGATGAAGCAATATTCCAACAAGCAAACAGCAAAACCATTTGCATTTGATTTCAAACATCCTGAACAGATAATTTTTTATAATCAATTTAACAATATTATATTTGACATAATGTATTTTTGACATTAAATCAATAATTTGATAATAATTATATGAGTGTTGATAGTTATCTTCCAGACTGATATCAAAGCCTGTATCTGGATATTGTATTACAAAACTCATGCACAGTCTTTACTCATTTATCAAATGTTTTGATATGGCATTTACCATTGACTGATTTGGCTTTCAAGCCCATTGGCATGGTTATAAAATCTAATCCATGTGTAAAATGTTTTTTAAAGAAATCGTTCAAATATGTTTGTTTAAGATTAATCATCGTACATGAAACAGATTAGGCGAAAGGTTAGACTCTTCCCAAGAGACCACCTGTCATCAGATCTTAACATTAGTTATCCTCAAAAGAAATAGAGATTATTACCTGAGGAAGTGTGTCATATGACTTTTACGAAATGAGTGCGAAGTTTTGTATTACCCGAGCGAGAGCAAGGGTTATACACACGTTCGCACGAGTTTCGTAAAAGTCATATGACACAATTCCGAGGGTTATAATTTCTTTATTACCGATTCTATTTCATTTAAAAAACACGGAAAGCGGCCTGCTTTCTTTGCGGCGGCCCGCTTCATTGACGTCACGAACAATGGTTTGATGACGTCACAGACGATGTAATATGGTAACTCGCGCTGAAACAATCGTTGCTAGGCAAAAGTGATATGTGCACATGTGCTCATATTGAAAATATGTCACCGCTTATGATTGCCCATATGGGTAATAAGAGTTTTTATTACCTATAAGGACAATCATATCAGGGTTCATATTTTTGATGCGATGACCTAAGGCAAAAATAACTTTTTTGTTGTGACAGTCTGATTAAAATCGACTGTGTTCCGAGGAATAAAAGTTTTAAAATATTGACTCTATCAAGATTCAAACTCTATCTGTCTAGGCTATCCTCTCCACAACGGTCTGACCGCAGCCTACTGTAGCACACATTCTTACGTAAACTCAGCTAACCAATCACAATGTGTGCGGCAAAAGCATTGGGTATCAGTAGCTAAGGGCAAGTAACTCCCATTTACCATTCGTTAACCTTGATTGTCGCTATCCTTATTTTAAACACGACGATGTGATAATGATTAGTTCGCTAATGACTAGTTTTGTCTGCGCTAAACTGGTGTCAGCACATGCGAGCAGTGAGGCTGCCTTCAGACCGTTGTGGAGAGGAAAGCCCCCCTGCTAGAGTCATTTAAAAAAAACTTATATACCTGGGAACACAGTTGATTTTAATCAGACTGTCATTGTGACGTCACGTAAAAATCAATGCTTTGATTAGTTTCTTTGATTTCTTGACTTCTGTAATAAACAGATTATCATATTCGTGTCCATGACATACTATGTTTACGACACTAGTGTCTTATATCAGTATATCCCTTGCTCTCACTCGGGAAATACTTATATTATATAGACTCAAATTCAAATTCAGCAATTACATGTAGACATAGTCATGGAATTTACTTGAATTGTTAGAACAAATAATAATATGTCATTTTTGAAATTCTTCAAAGGCATTTAGAAGTTTGTGTATTAATACAAGACAATGTTATGGATGACAAACTTCTTTTTTTATTTCTAGTGATTTGTCAAATGAATAAAGAGAAATGAATAAAGAAGTTGTCATCCATAATATTGTCTTGCATGTCAGATTTGGTTTATGAAATTAAGCTTTTTTTGGATGATGTTTTTCTTGTTGAAATATAAGAAATTCATGTTCACATTGATTTTATTTAGTGAGCTACTTTTTTAATCATTTCTGCATGTCTTTGATAAAAAAAATGTGTGCAAGGAATAGTTTTTCTGAAAAATGAATTCATAACATAGTATTCATGGAGTGCCCTTATCCATCTGCAAATGCATGTTTAAACGGCCAGTTCGACCGGGTATTTTCTGTTCCACAAATATTCGGGAGGGAATTCCCTTTTGCACGCGACACGTAACTTTTTTATATATTCGATTTGTTTTCTATTTTCTGTGTTTACAACTTTTTCATGTTTGGTAATTAGTTGTAATCCGTCCTTCAAACTGAAAAAAATAGCGAAAACAATCGAAGCCACTGACCAGCACTACCAAGGGGCTTAACTCTATTGCGATCATGGCGGCCATTAGATTGTTGTCCGCTGCATGATTGATCTGCGTTGTAGTAACCTTGTAGTTACTTGGATGTTTTGATTGTTGGGGATTAATAATGTAAATAATGTTTGCATAACTAATTATGACATCTCAAATGGCTAAGCTCAATCAATATGACACTGAGGAGAAAAGTGGCTTCGCTCCGGCTTCCCAATATAAACAAAGATTCGTCCAGACTATCGCACTCCAAATTACTCACAGTGCTGCAGTTTTCCGTACATTAAAAACTTTATGTGAAGTAACTTAGATATCTTTCTTAAAAAAGAAGAGTTTTACTATGAGTGAAGTTGTGCGAAGTCGAGGGCGACCGCGAAAGTACGATGGAAATTCGCCTGCGAGACGACAACAAGAGAGACCCATTCGACACGCTGACACAAACGTGATTGTCGCCATGTTGTGAAAACATGCAGCGTTGCATTATGGGAAGGGACTTTTCTCATTCTATTTATAGATCTACTTAACTGCTGACGCACTGTATCTAAAAATAGCTTCGTTAGCAGCATAAGCTTATCGCTGAAAACGTAATCGAACTGGCCGTTTAAGGTGCAAACAGATGAAGAGTTTTGATAAAGTAATAATTTTGCCCTAGATGACACATTAAGACCCATGCTCCATATTTCAGCTTTTTAACCATTTCTATTACATAACAAAATTACACTTTTTGTTGGACTACTTTTTAAGCCTTTTTTCTTTTCTATTGTTGTTAAGGGTAACAGTTCATTCTCTGAGACTACCACATTTCCTCGAATACAACCCCAGGGTTCTATTTTGTTCAGCATCCTCCTTATTTCCAAGGTACTATTCAATGCCTGGCTTGTATTTGAAATTGAGTTTATAAGTGTTATACCTGGGTTGTAACTTGTACTTACCTCAGCTCCCCATGACCCCATAAGATGGTTGTACATGAGTTACATTTGAAACCAGGGTTGTATTCGAGGAAATACGGTAACTTTGAGGTCATGCAATGTCACCTCCACGTTGTGATTGTTATCTAGGGGCTGCTGGACAGAGATAATGAAATCAAGAAAGCTCGTGAAGATGCCCTGAAAACTCAACAAGACCTCGAAGCTCAGCTTCTCGAGGAGAGAACAGCAAATCAGGACACTCAGGCAAGTCATCAGATTCTCTCTTTAACGTGTCTCAGGGAAAATGATGTCTGGCATTTCCTTCTTAATGTGTTGAAGATCTCTTTGAAACTTAAGTCTTTATGAGAAAGTCACAGAAAAATAAATTAAGTGCTATGCTATGACATCAACAGTAATGGTTAAGTGATCAGACTCTTTTAATGGTACCAAAACTTCTACCTAGTGTATAATGACTGAAGCAGATGCTGGTGCATATGACTGAAGTATATGACTGAATTATATGATGATTTATATGACTGAAGTATTTGACTGAACTATAAAGCATAATTATATGCTGATGTATATGACTGAATTATATGCTGTGGTATATGACTGGAGTGTATGTTGATGTATATGACTGAAGTATATTCATGTGTTCATATGAATTAAAAAAACCGGTGTGTAATACTGAAACCTGTGACTGGTCTATATGACTGAAGAATATGACTGGTGTATATGCTGGTCTATATGACTGAAATATATGATTAGTGTATATGAATGAAGACTATGACTCGTGTATATGACTGAAGACTATGACTGGTGCATATGTCTGAAGACTATGACTGGTGTATATAACTGAAGACTATGACTGGTGAATATGACTGAAGACTATGACTGGCGTATATAACTGAAGTCTGTGTAGGACAATATGACTGAAGACAATGACTGGTGTTATCACTGGTGTGTAAGACTGAAGTCTATGACTTGTATATATGACTGAATTATATGCCTGTGTACAGGAGGAAGTGGAGAGGCTACAGGAGAGGAAGGAGGAGCTCAAGCAGCAGCTGGCGTGTCTTCGGGATGAGCTGGAGCAGTCACAGAATGCCCACAGGTCAGTAACATATTTTCACAACTTCTTGATAATCGACAAACAATTCCATTGTCAGTCTTTTTCCTGCTATAAGTTTGAACCTCATCTTTTGTACCTTACTTGTTATTTATGTACTGTTGCTTCCCCATTCTCACCTCTACCTTGAAATGTTTTACTTGCAACATCTGTCAGGTAAAGCTTTGTGGATCAGGGAACATCCTATTCAACTGTGTATGTGCCCAAGTACCTCTGTAGTCTTGCTAAAGGGTTTTCTCATAAACCATTTCAACCATTATGTTCAAATTTCTGTGTACACATCTAATTTGGAAGGAACATTTGAAGAAAAATATTGTTACTCCATGTCATAAATGTGATTTCTATGTATGCTGTACATGATTTAAATTAGATTCAGGAAGTAAGAAAAAAAACTTACTTTTTTGGATATTTAAAAACACTTTTGTAAATAAGTTCGATTTATATGTAGGTGCTTGCTTTCTAATTAGAAGAGATTATCTGTGCATGTAATTTCATGTCCTTAGTAAGATTGATGATGACAGGTACTGGTTGATTAGAATTCAAAATAGCATTGCCAGATTATGGAAGATTACAATTTAAGTCAAAGGAGTGATGGGTGGCTGTAGATTCGCATGTGATTTATTCTTGTCAATGATGAGATGAATGCATTGTGCCACAAGTCAAATGTAAACTTGGAACTGTAAGTAACAAAAAGACAATTATGAGTTGGTAGTGGAATTTTCTTCAACGGGAATTCTATTCTGATCATGTTCAGTAGATCGAACAGTTACAAATTATTTGGACATAAGATTTTAGCTTCTTAGCAAGCATAAAACCTTTCTTTAATTTCATTGAAAACATTGAATTAGATATTTGGATTTTGGGATGAATATGCAAGTGAGGTCAGATGATTTTAACCACAATCAGTACATGTGTTTTTTATAGCACATCTCAAACCCACACACTTTTTATTATTGAACGATTCCTATGCCAGTTTATTCATTACTCACAGTTTATAGTTACATATACAAATTGGAGGAGCTGAAATTAGCCACAGAATCTACAGTAGGAAGAGATTTTCTCTTGAGAAAAAACTGATGATGAGACCAGAAACTGACTTGGATCAGTCTGGGTCCATGACAGGCGGCTATCTGTTTGTTGGTGTAACGAGACAGCTTGTCTATCAGGGTGTCCTGTATGTAGACCGTATGTCTGTCTCTCTGGTGGAGCATCCTTATAGAAAGCAATCACTTCAATACCCTTACCCAAATCGTCAAGATATCACTGAAATCACTCAATTATCTAGGCTAGATATAAGACTATGACATCAAAACTGTAGTGAAAGACATTTTTATTAGCTAAAGGACATTTTCAGCAGGGTTATATGCCTGAATTGGTTGTCAAACACAAACTTTTTAAATATTTGTAAATATATTTATACTTTGGTAAAATAGTTAAAACTTGTATTTGAAACAATTGGCCCGTGGCAATATTGTGAGTAAGATCAAGAAAAAGAAGATTAAACTAATACAGGAGCTATCAAGATATAACAAGTCTTAAGGGAAAGTGATGATATAAAATCTGGTCTGAACATATCATAACTATGCTAAAGTACTGCCACTGTTCTGTTATGTCCATATGTTTCATGCCCTTTCTATCCAGCCAATCATGAACATGTCTAGGAAATCATCAATAAGAGTCTAAATGCATGTTGGCCTGTGATTTGTTAGGCAATAAAAGTTGAAGATCACAAGAACTGGTGGCAGTTTTGATTTTAAAGAGATTGATTAAATCTTAAAAACCAAGAAATCTGCTTATTAATCTGACTATAATGATTTCAGTATCCTGAGTAAACGCTGGAAGGAGAAGTCTTCTCTGATTGGTCAGCTGGAGCAGCAGGTGCAGCAGATGAAGGAGTCGTGGGAGGGAAAGGAGCGCACTCTTACTCAGGAGCGCAACAAGGCCATACAGGCTGCAGAGTATGTGTTACTCCTCACTTAAGTTTCTCATACAATCATTTTGATTTAATTTTGTAAAATTTACATGCATATGTGGGGTATTTAAGTTTGCAAGGGTGTCTTGCTAGTGAGCTGATGGTGACAGGTTCGAGCCACGCTGTGACAGATATAAAAGCCTTGTATTCAACATCATTTTCAGAATCTCTCAGTGTTGTCACAACTTCAAATGTATTGTCTAAAATTGTGTGTACTTCAAATATCAATGTTACATGATTATTTGGTGGCTATATACTCTTTAGTTCATGCAACTAGTTGTTGGTACAGCAATTAGCAGTTTACTGAGGCAAAATAGTATGACATATCCCAATATTGGCACTACACAAATATTGATTTAGATAAGTGAATGAATATTTTTGTTGTGGTTGAAATCCACTCAATGAGTTGAGGTAGTTATGTTGTGTGTACATATGATGAATAAGACAATACATAGTAAATGTTATGAATGAGCAGTGATAACTGTCCTTTGCAGTCTTGCTATAGAGAAGCTGCGTGGTATGGACGATGGTTTCCGCAAGCAGCTGGAGTCAAAGGAACAGAGTCACCGGGAGGAGATGGCCCTGCTCCATGCCCAGAAACAGCAGGAGTTGGCAGAAGCTAACCGGAGGGTCAGTCTCTTTCTTTCAATCTCTCAACAAACAGCATACATGAGATGAAATGAGAATACTCAGGAGATGATAATCGGCCTCTGTGAAAAGTACAGGTTTTTTAAAATTATAACATCAATTAAATCTCTAAATATGTGTTGGGCTGAGGAAAGATGTTCATTTTAAAAAAAAAAAAGATGTCACCATTAATTAGTTCTTTTTATCAAAATTTCGAAAGTATGGCAAGGAGGGGTTCAAAGCTGGAGAAATAAACCTTTGATCCACCACTGGATGGTTCTAAGTATTCATTAATGCAATTACAGTTTTGGTTTTGTTATTGTCATGTCCCGTCGGCTGCAGGTTGAGCTTGTGGAGGATGAGATGCGGACACTGCTGAGAGAGACAGAGTCCAACAAGAAGAAGATGGAGGACAAAGTTAGACACATGACACAGGCTCTGGGAGAGATCCAGTCCAACCTCTTCTAGCTCCTTCCTGGCTCAGTCCATATCCTGACTCTCCTTGAAGATTTTGGAATGACTAATTACAATTGAAGTTTAAAAAAAAGTTGATTTAGAGAAATAATTTTTTTAATTATCCAGGTCTTTGCTCTACCAAATTATCCATTTGTCAACTAAAATATATATATCCGCAAAAGTGGCTATTATACTCTTTTGTATGCTTTGGTAACTTTAAAGCTATATCCCAGTATATTGAATTAAATTATGTTACTTCCGCATCATCATATGTCTGAATAAGAAGTCCTTTTGCCCTCATCACTTTTGAAAACATTTGCCTGAGAAACATTCAATTATTCTATGCAGCCTCATGCGAAATAATATAAACAATGCTGTATTTTACAAACTTTTACGAATTAGTAATGATAGAATTTATTGATATATTTTATGTAATCTTCTTCTGGTATTAAGTTCAAGTTTGGTAGAAATTCATACATACCAAAACTTAGAAGAGTTTCATCATTTCCACATGTTATCGTGGCTCCTAGTTTGACAATTGCATGAAGTCCAGTTGTTCCATCTGACTTAGGGTTCATAATTACTTTAATTTGCCCTACTTAAAAAGTGATTTAGGGAATTTCTTTGTTGCTCTTTGTGCCAGACAGTCACAGTTCAGCACCAAGAAACCATGATAAAAGCAAATGTTTTTGGATATAATAAAACAAACTTGTTTCAATGCTGTGAGAAATATTCATCCTTATCAGTGTTACACGACTGAAGTTGTCCTCTGATAAAAAAAAAATGGTTGTCTTCCACATTGATTTTTTATGCTATCTTCATTTGCTATTGTTGTCCTAGTAATGTTTCAGATTTATTGACTATCATATATATATATCTAACATTTATGACATTGAGTCATTAAAAATAGCAATAATTGTTGGTACCTTGAGTTAAAATAATGATGGCTGTAGAAAGGCTTGTTGAAATGACTGAGTTTAAGAGTTTAAGATTGTACATGTACTTTTGGAAAACTGATGAGAGAAGATATTGTGATATATATACATGTCTATTGTATATATTTCATTTACTTTCAATACATTTATTGAAACCTAAGTATTGAAAGTTTTATGTTCTGTGGAGAAAGGTTTAGATTACAAATGTAAATATGAACATGACCACTACAGGTTAATTTATGTCAGATTCCGTCCTTTTATGATTGCTATATTTTGATATAGCAATATGACACTATACTGATATATGATCCAGTTTCAAGTTTAAATTATCTACATGTAACATAAGTATGAAATTTGTCATATACATTCCAACTTGAATAAATCCTTAAAAAAAGTTTTTCAGTTTATTATTTGCTTCCCTTAGCCCTGATAAACTCCATATGTCAGTTCAAAAAGATGTTGTATTTTAAATTCTTCTGACTAAGTTTTCTTCTTCACACACTCAAAATCTTAAACCTTGATTTATACAAAGAATGATTTACTACAAATTCATAGGCTTTTTTGTTGGGTAAACCCCCTTTTAAAATTCCTGGAACCATAACTTTTATATCCTAAAAGATTATAGAACAACCACTTCAATGTCCTAAAAGATTATTGAACCAACATTTTCATATAATAAAAGATTATAGAACAACTACTATCATATCCTAAAAGATTTTTAAACCACCGCTTCAATATCCTAAAAGATTGTGGAACCAACAATTCGATATCCTCAATGATTGTGGAACCACCTATTTGATATCCTTAAAGATTGTGGAACTGACACTTCAATATCCTAAATGATTGTGGAACCACCGTTTCGATATCCTCAATGATTGTGGAACCACCATTTTGATACCCTAAATGATTGTGGAACCACCATTTCGATACCCTAAATGATTGTGGAACCACCATTTCGATATCCTCAATGATTGTGGAACCACCATTTCGATACCCTAAATGATTGTGGAACCACCATTTCGATACCCTAAATGATTGTGGAACCACCACTTCAATATCCTAAAAGATTGTGGAACCACCACTTCAATATCCTAAAAGATTGTGGAACAACCACCTTGATAACCTAAATGATTGTGGAACCACCACTTCAGTATCCTAAAGATCATACTTTAGTTACCATTGCAATAAAACAAAAGGCTGACAAGAAATTAAAAGAACTCATAAACATTGTGTTACATGAAGTTTTGTACCTGACCTACTTATTGACTACTTTGATTGGGGATATCGGTATTTGAACACCAACTAAAGATTGGTTGCTTTGACTGAAAATGTCAAGATTTAAATCCAAACATGAGATTGGCTACTTGAACTAAATACATCAATATTTGAAAACCAACAAAAGATTGGCTGATTTGACTGAATATGTCAAGATTTGAATCCGAAAAAAGATTGGCTACTTTGAATGAAGAAATCAAGATTTTAATTACAAAAAGACACTGGCTACTTTGAATGATGATATCCAGATTTGAATTACAAAAAGAGATTGGCTACTTTGAATGAAGATATCCAGATTTGAATTACAAAAAGACATTGGCTATTTTGAATGAAGATATCCAGATTTGAATTACAAAAATACATTGGCAACTTTGAATCAAAATGTCCAGATTTGATCAAACCAAGGGCTTCATACCTGCGGATGCAGATATTATGAATGGATCAATAGAGTTTGGCTGCTTTAGTTGAAGATTTAAGGATTGAATGCACCCAAGGGCTTGACACCATCATGTGAAAAATATCAAGAATTGATCCGACATTGGATACTTTGGAGAAAGATGTCAGGGTTCAAAAACAACAATGGCCTTAGTTACTTTTTGATGAAGATGTGGATTTAAAATCCTGCAAATTCATGAAATACACAAACACAACTTATTGCATCAAATGACAATATGTTGTATATGAAAGATATGCACTGATACAAAAGAGACAATATATCATTAATGAAGATGACGCCACCATCATTTACACTCTCTAACTGATTCATGTCAATAGCTGGAATGGTATAATGGGCTTTCATCATGGAATGACATGCATCTTATTGATGATGTGGTAGGCAATTTACCTTTGAGAGATACATTAAACAGCAAATTGCCACAACAGTTTTGGATTGCTTGATAATTTGTAGGGAATTGTTGAAAAGAACACACCAATTGAAGTCTTACAAAATCGTTGTGTCCCGACATTCATTTCTGGATTGTTTTTGATATGGTAGGAAGTACCAAACAGATACGCTCAGATTATGTTTCAACTCAATTTGGAAATAGCACTTTACTTTCAAAGCCATGGAACATGCGGTTGTATGTTTATCGCAATGTGGGGTGACATGTGGTCCAGTATAACCAAGCTTTCCAGATCGAGCACAACTCAACGAACGGGTAGTTTTGTCGGGATGTTGAACTAAGAGTTTGAAGGGCAATAGGTCGCCCCACTGAGACATGAGTGGTGTTTTCTTGGCAAGAGACTTATTACAAAATGTGCCTCTGTTCGCCTAGCAGGAAATGGATACCTGGTAAAGCATTGGGTTGATGGTGACTTTCTGACAAATATATCAGTTTGGGTTGTAGCAGAGTGATGGATCTCTTTTAAAGGCCTCTTTAAAACTTTGAGTTCACAATCTGGAGATTTGGCGCTGAATAAATGCTGTCAATTATTATCATGTTTATCATCTTATATCGAGTGTTACTGATGAGATGGTTCCTGCAGACAGAGGCACAAAAAGCAAGTGCCTAGTATTTGACATTTACATTTAATGAATAAATGTGTCTGCTGACAACACTGGACTTTGCAAAAGAGGATCTCTATCCTAATATCCATGTTGATGACAAAACACTTGTGACAATGCCAGTGTCTTCTGCAAATGCCGATTGTTTCTTTAAACGGAATTAGACGTGTTAAAACGTATCTCAGATCGGCAATGGTAACGGAACGGCTAAATGCGATCACAATTCTTCATATCAACAGAGATTTTGATAAGGTATAGGATGATTTCCCAGAGGGAAAACACGAAAAATGGCACTTTTCTTCAAATGAAGCTGATGTTTCAAAGCAGTTCACAGTTTAAATGTCTTGTTCTTGTTCCTTTGAGAACGTTCTTGTATTTCTTAGAGTTCAGGTTTATTGTTTCGTCGGATCATTGGACGTTTCAATAATTAATTGTAGTTTCACGTTGTTCATTGCGTTATTCTTACCATATAAAATTTTGATGGTACCTTTACATTCGATTGGTATGATGTTTTAGTCAGTTTGGTTTATCACATCCTTAAGTTGTGCTTGTAACTGGAAATTTCCTAGCTACGCCCCTGGCAGATGGTTACACAAGTTGAAATTTGGGTTAACCGACTTGTCTCTATCGTATACAGAATAAAACTCTAAGCACCTCCAATTTCTTTTACACGCATATCTGTCAGTAAAAAGGAACTGTTCTATTAATTGTCTTACCACAAAAGAATCCCAGAGGTTCAAAAAATCATATAATTATTGCCTTTTTTATTCTGAAAGTTGACACGTTAACATAATTTTTTGTTATACAACTGAAACATAAAATCTAGCACGTAGTTTCGAAACACCAAGTATCATTAAATGTTATTTTAATAAGTTTCATATACCATTATGTTTAAAAACATGCAATATCGTTTATGCCTGAAGAAAATTACACTGAACGGAGCCAATATTTTCATCTTTGAAATACAAAACCCCTTTTTGCTGTAAGTTTTACGTGCCTTCTATAATATGCGTCGTCAATTTCTTTTGTCAAATTTACCCTGCGGCGTTTCATCAAAACATACATGTTAAGTTAAGGAAAGATCATATTGGAATGTTTTGAAGAATAGAGCGAGGCTGTTTATCTTTGTAGTTATATGTCGGGGTTTTTTTGCTAATATTTACTCAGAACAAAAAAGAGAAAGCAAGTTTTTTCACCGCAACTGAGATAACTCGTTCACTCCCCAATACATCTAGGTCAAGTGAAATTTTTCAATCGTAACCTCTGGTGTATCTCCAGCACTTTCTGAGTTTCCAACAATTTACCCTTTTCTATATGTGCTTATCTTTTTTAGCAAAGTGCAAACTCGTATTTGTCGAAACTGTTCGGAGCTTTTCCGTACAGTTCTTTTCCTGAAGATTGGCTATTATTTATCTACATTAACATTAACAACCCTGACAACTACCGGGGTTACTTAACTTCAGCAGAAAATATTAAGTCTTTTATGCAAGACTTTCAATCTGGGCTAATTCTAAAGATACGATTTCAGAATCTTAACCTGTTGTCAGACAGGGCTTTTTCACAGTCGGGCATATACATGGACTTACTCATGATACCACAATACAGAAGTGCTTATCTAAGAAACGGGAAAAATTTATATGTGCATTGCCTAAATTTTGAAAAATACCATTTAATTCTTTAAATCGTTTAAAATCGTTATTAAGTCTTTGAATACAAGTCTGGGTGGTAAATTATCCATAGCTCTCAATGGAATTTATAAGTTTGTAAATGCAAATGTGAGAAAGAACAATAACCGCTGTACACATTATTTTGAATGTTCTGTTGTCTGAAGCAGGGGTTTATAATTAGTTCCCTTCCCATTTTCTCTTTTCATCAATGAATAGCCATGACAAATCCTTAATATCTAAGATTTATGTAAGATAAATATCTGTTTGAATTTGTTTAAATGAATTGAAGATTGTTCAATCTACATTATTGTTTAAGAATGTGCCAATGGTTTAGTAGAGAATGAATATTGTTTTAACTTGTGTGTGAACACAAAAATTGCTTAAGAGAGCTTTTTTTCCAACCTGAAATTGTGTCTTTAATATTATAAACGTTTACTATCTCATGATGACGGCAAATGAAGCAATGATGCTCATCTAATGTACATGTGTGCTTCACATCCTTAGGTGAAAGCAAGTATTACTTAGATTACCATCAATGTATGTTTAGAGGTTATAACATGCCATTTTTCATATCATACCCCATATCAGCCCGAGACCTCCATATCAGCCCGAGACCTCCATATCAGCCCGAGACCTCCATATCAGCCCGAGGGCTCGAGTTAAAGTAACGGTTATCGTAGATAGACATGACCTGAGCTATCTTACCTATTTTGCTCAGATATTCAACTAAGGAATTTACTCATAGCTTTTGCAGATGTTTGTTTAGGTGCTTTCCCAAACTGACAATAGATTACCTGCGATCATTGGGAATTCTGGTACTGTTAACAAACTTATGATTCAGTCACATTTATAGGCGTTTCATCAACTCACCATCCAAAAGGTGTTATATAGAGCACCTAGGGAATTCTGGATCTTTATAAAAAAAACAACTTGAAACGAGGACATTCATTTTCAAGTCTCAAAAGCTGCCTCTGTTGATGTCAACTCTCAGTCACAGATAATGCAATGACGTCAATTTATCAAATTAATCTTTTAAACAGTGATTTAAACCTATTTAGGGAGTTACTCGTATCCTTTTACAGAGGTTGGATAAATGGGTCTGTGTCTTTGATCTCCCCAAGTTCATCTTATTTATATGTTGCTGTGTTCTTTGGACAATCTCTTATTTTGAGAAACTCTCTTTTCTGCCACAGGCTTATACCTGTTTCATCAACTAACCATTACAGAGAGGTTGTAAAGAGCACCTAGGAGATTCTAATGTTAGCTTTAAATCTATAATCTGTTGCACAAATTGCACATTTTCTTATGATCGTCTTTCCAACATAGGAAAAATGTAGCATTTTGTTGTTTCCATCATAATGATAAAAAACAATTGTAAAGATTTTTCGTGGTGTCATATAACTGACATCTTCTTGAATTTTGTTTACCTTCAACAACGACACTTCTTTCTGTAATCTATTTACTAAATATATGGTTCTAGGGTCATTTAAGAATATTTAATTTGTTTAAATCTATAATTTAATATAATAATAATAATTTAAGTAAAAACTCTTTTGTGATGTGACAGTACCCATGCAGCCTTCGATATCGTATCTACATGAGCAGTAATTGACAAGGCGAAAATGATACACCGAAACCTGTGTAATGTTTCACAAACATATGTATTTTTGCGAAAACATATTCAGATATTAGTACATGGGGAAGTTTTGGGGAAAACCATCGTTATAAACACGCCCAGGTGTCCGAGAGAGTTGATATCTTATTGGTCGGCTAGTTGTTGGCCTAACCAACAGATTGGGTGTCAATGTCGGAGTCATTTTCCTTTCAAAGTTGCTGTGGATACGAATCTCCACACCTTTCCGTCAGATCATAGATGAGTGACAAATCAGAAACCAATATAAGACTAGGAAATTAATCAATGATTTGATTTCAATTGAATTGTACATTTTTAAGTATTAAATATTCTGAGATATGTTTGTCTGAAACTAAATATCATAGAAATGAAGGAGAACCTATCATTCCTACCTCGCTGGGTTTCTGATGTGAGTACATGTTCATAAAGCCCGTGCCAGATGGCTTTGTCTGTGATCCTCAACCTTCCATACGTTTAGAATCAGCGGCACCACGGGTATGTGGTAGCGCTTAGATTAGAAAGCAGCGAGGTACGAGTGAAAGGTGCAAACTGATTTCAATAAGCTGTTGTAAATCGTGTCTTAATTTTTCTATTCTGCAGTCTGCCACTCTTAAGTTAGCTTCATTCCGGGAAAACATGGCCGAGGTATTGAGGTAATGAGACGGATTTGGAAGATTATAAGCAGCTTGGTCCTTCATGACAATATCACCTTTTTGAAACAAAAAATACCCAAGGCTGTTTCAAGAGACCTTTGAAAGGTCTTTGTAAATGAGGTCGTTCGCCTAGGACAAAAAAAGTAATGGTTTAAAGTTTTTAAAAATTTGATTCTCCAAAGAACATTAAAATTTTGAGTCGAAAAGCAAAACTGTATAAAAGCTAACCATTCAAAATAAAATCCTGATCAAAGAATATAGTTTAAATGTCACCACACATTGTTTTTATATTGTCTTTTAGTTCCATTTGATGAGTGCGTTTTGTAAACTGTGGTTATATCTACAATATTGATGTAACGACTATAATTTACAAACGCCATGGGCCAGGTAAATCATTCCCTTTTTTGCATTTCCATTGCGGGTCCATATAGTTTTAGGTATGTAGGAGAAGGACCTTCGATCTGTTAAGGATAGTGTACATACTGAACATGAGTTAATCTCTCGATGAAACTTCCTTTCTTTCTTGAAACGTTAGAAATATGTTCTCCAACATTGAAAAAAATCAGCATGTATGGAAAGCAATCTCTAATGTATCCTGACATTCACTTAAAACTAATTTGATGAACTTAGTCTGACCTGAAACAATTTCGGCAATTTCAGGCGAGAGGTTTACTTTGTCAATTACTTGTGATCTCATGCTTATTCCACTTTATCCATTGAGGTCAATGATCGAGGTTGATTTACATCAAGTACATACTGCTTCCAACTTATTTGATTTCAAAAGTGGCACCGATGACTAAGTCTATCATTACAGTCATGAAACAGATGGCATTGGTGTGATGGAGAAGCTGAACTATTACTGACTTGGAGAAAGAATTGAAAATAGGTCAATGCTGGTTGATATCATTTTCATCGCAATATTGTTTCGTTTTCAAACGTAAATGCATCTTTAAATTGACAATTGATAATAAATGGGGTTTGTGATAGACTTACTTAAGGGTTTGTTAATTCACTTATCAGCTTTTTATTGATTTAATTAAGGAACCTTGTTTATCTTCATATCCGATAACTATCGGTCAAATTACAAATGTTAGAAAAACTACCATAACTAAATCAATTTAAAGATTACAAGGGAATTAGATGTTTTTGCTTTAAATAGAAACTTATAATCATAAGTACTAGGTTGAATATTTTTCATTTATCGATGTTTTTTCGCTCTCTAATTTGGTACCTCTTGGTTTAGGGTTTAGCAGCGAATGCCTTCGACATACATATGTCTAATAAAGGATAAAGGATAAATGGTTTGAAGCTTTCTAACGTTACAATAGCAAATGCTTTACAATGATAATGATCGGGTAAGTTTACATTAATGAAACATTTGCAACATATTTTAGATGATGTCTCTTATAATGTACATTAACTATTCTTAGAATTATTGACAACCAAACACTTTGCAATCTTCTAATCAGTTTCTAAACTTCTGAGTAACAATTCAACATTATTCAAGATTTGACAAATAAAAGAGCTGGTAAAGTAGCAATACTACATACCTACCTTACAATCAGAGAAGTTCATAATTTGTAATAATTTGCTAGTTGAGAGGAAGGGTTTAGCCTTCATCATGCCAACTTTATTAACTGCCTGTAAACCTCATATTTGAACCACTTCAACTAATTCTATTGAGATCAATAGTCGGTTTGGAACTACAGCAAGACTAAGATGACAAGAATATATTGCTACGAAGTTACAACTAATCCTTTAATTCTGGCATTGGTGACTAAGCCTATGATTGCATTTACGAAACGGATGTCTGTAGGGAAAACATTTGTCACTGATGAAGTGACCATAACGTGAAAGGATGAGACCCTTAGGAAACTTGTTATGGAAGTGTAGTAGAGCATTTATAAAATAGGTATAGACTAAAACGATCATGTCATCATACAGCTGCATATCAAAAGTTTGTTCACATACCAGGGTATACTAGTGCAAACATCATGTAATTCAGGATTCCTTTGAGGTATCGTATCATTGCGAAAGAGAAACATGTAATACTGAATTTTCAATACAGACGTGTAGATCCATTCTTCTATAAGTCGAGTGTTTCTCATACCCACAGTAAACCGTAACATTTTTGGCAGTTTCATTTAAAATTCTCTATAACATATCAACTGCTTTAAAGATGAGACCTGTTTGTTCCTTTGCACTAAGTCAATGTGATTTTGCTGATTTTATTCTCAGGGAGTCGATATTGAACAATTTATTACAAATTTAACAAAATCTAAATTTCCAAAGTATGACCCCTTCTGTCTATTTCAACATGCCAAAATTCGAATTTTTGCACGAGAGACCAGAAGATCCCTTAATAAGTTCAAAAATGGCTATTTTATACATGGACAATGGGTGATCCTTTGTCATTTGCTGAAGTTATTTTATTGACGTCCAAACTAAACCTAAATTATATGATATTTGCACTACGATTCAGTGGTAAGTGAACTTTCGGTATGCAGCTGTATGTCATTCGGAAGTATGAATGTATAGCAAAAACAAACTTTTGAATCACTTTTTCGTATCCAAATTTAGATGAGTCATGAAAGTCCCAAGTTTACTAGACAACAATTTGTAATGCCTAGAAAATATACAAAATCAAAGGATTATGTACTATGTATAAAAAATTATAAACCATTCTGTAAGGATATCATACATGGGCGATCTAAAACTAAGTCAAGGCATAAGCCCAATAATATGTTTCCCTTGTCCCTCTCACTTAAACATTCCAAAATGCCATTTAAGTGCCATTATCGGATATTTAGGAAGTTTTGTTACTCGTAATCAAAAGGTTCGATAAACTAAAATTACCGAGTCCGTTATTCAGGAAATCTGTTCCAAAACTAGTTTGTAAATGACCCCCTTATACGATAAAACAGAGCACATCCTTGCTGATTTTCATAATGGTGCATTATATTACTTATTCATATTGAATCATTGGACATCATTTTGTCAGTATTTGTTATATGTGTTAGTATATGATTTTATCATTAGATCACAGCTGTTCTCACACTCATATTCATACATATACACTAATTAAATAATGACAAAATTTCCCATCCTACATCTACTATGGTGTATGTAACAATGCATTATAGATATTCTCTAATAAAAAAACAGTTTTCATTTTAGCCGGTGTTATGAAAAATCCATTATTATGCCTTAAAAAAAGAAAACTATTTTGAAGGGGTAAAATTACATCATAGCAGATTTTCACAATCATATTAACTATATAAAAGATATCATAAATTATGATGTCCATATATGGTATGATGTGAAATTTACAATTTTAAAGATGTGCTAGTTACCATATATCTGTGACTAAAAGTAAAGTACAGTTTCTAAAATGTAAGTCAATATGGAAGAAGATATGAGTAAGTTGGGTAGATTTTGTTCATCGAAGACATTAGACCATTCTCTCAGAACAGAGGTAGCTCCGTCACAAATTCTTATACAACCTCTGTCTCAATACGAAGGTTTCTCGGGATTACGGCAGTTTCCCCTATCGGTGCAATATCGCAACCTAAACTACCTGACAATATTTCAGCCAATGAAGACAACGGATTCATGAATTACATATTTGTTGTCACCCAGCCTGTGCAATGATTCAGTCGCAAAAGGAGACGTTTGTGTTCTGTAAAAACGACTTAAAGTGCAAGGGAACATTCGAATAAAGTTTAGCTTTTGGAAAGCTTACGGAAATAACTTAGGCGATTTGAATTATAACATTTGAAACGGCGTCGCTCATTGCATAACTAACTTTGATTGCATCTAATCAGCGCTCTACTTTCTAGACCAAGAAACCTTCGTATTAAGACAGAGGTTGTATAGGAATTCATGACGTAGCTACGTCTCTTGGGAGAGAATAACATTTGACCTAAAATATGACATTGATTTACATGGACAACAGCCATGGTCAGTACATTTTAAAAACTCTTATCAGAAAGTATAAAGTATACACCCAAGGTCTTCAACCTTTATCAATTAAAAGAATGATTTATAAGAAATAAAAAAGGTTTTAGTTTTCTTATTGTTTTTTGACACTTGGCACCAAAGGTCCTCAACCTTTATCAATTAAAAGAAAAATGTATTAAAAATAAAAAAGGTTTTAGGTTTCTCATTGTTTTTTAACACTTGGCCAGAAATAAAGTGTCACCAGTAAAAACGTTGAATGGCGTCAGTCTAGTAAGGAACATGAATATCTCCACGTGTTTGATTCCGAATTTCTGTTTCTTGTTTAACTAGCAATATGAGAAAGTGATCATTTGATATGGAATAGAGAGGGTTTTAGGTGAATTAGAAAACTGAAACAAAATTGCTTGAAAGTAGTGTGAAACCAATCCCTAACTCTTTGCTATGATTCAACGCCCTTTAAAATGTCCCTGAACAACCACTTTTATATTCTGAAAGGTTATAGAACTATAACTTAGATATCTTGACTTGTTAATGCAATGAGAAGAAAGAAATACTCTAAAAAACTAAAGAGGATGGCGTTCCCTTTAGATTTCAACCCAACCCATAACATGGCTACTTTGGATGAAAATATCAAGATTTGAACTAAAAGAAATTTGCTACTTTGAAGGAAGAATTATTTTTTTCGTTTTAGATATGGTGTTTAAGCTTGAAAAACACCATAATAAAAAGAGCAATTTCTCTCACCACTGATTACACAACTGATAACAGGCACTGGATCAGACATCAGTTTAGCTTAATATGGGGTTAGAGTTGGCTTAATCAGTTTTCTTGTACACATTTAGCGCTTCAATGCCAAGATAAAATTACCGTGTTTCATACATTATGCATTTTGCAAGGTGTTTTGTTTCATAATGTCTGTGTTTCAACACATGACATTATACAACCAGACAGCTATATATTCAGCGTGGTAAAAGATGAACACCAAGTAGATTTAGATTTCCTCATCCTTGTTTTATTCAAACAACCAGACTATGGTCAATTTGTGTTGAATAATAATGCAGTATGTGGGGTGTCTCATTAGTAATCCCTCCGTACTTTGTCGTCTTTCACTAGTATGTGAAAAATTTCATATCTTTCAAATCTCATTAGCAAAGTCTCTACTCAACCATTAGAAATCGGTTAAAAATGCTCTTAGATAGAGTCACCCTCAGTACTCATTTAGCCTAAGACCATTTATATCTTATCCGTTAGTCTTTTCGTATAATGGTGTCCATTACAGTTATAAAGGATTACAAATTCATAGAAGCATGGTATGATCTCAAGTCACAATAAATAATGAAACATTTAAAAACTGTTGATTTAAACTTGTAGTGGGTTTGTTATGAAGGACACATCCTTTTTGGTCTTGAAAAACAAAGTGTTTAGACATGAATGCTTGCATTGTTTATCATGTGGTGCATTCTCTCCCCACAGAGGTAGCTCTATCATAAATTCCTATACAACCTCTGTCTTAATACGAAGGTTCTTGATCTAGAAATGTAGAACGCTGATTGGATGCATCAAAGTTAGTTGTGCAATCAGCGACGCCGTTTCAAAAGTTGTCATTCAAATTGCCTGATCACGAGTTATTTCCGGAAGCTTTCCAAAAGCTAAACTTTATTCGAATATGTACCTTGCACTTTGAATCTTCTTCACAGAACAAATACGCCTCATTTTGCGACTGCATCAATGCACAGGCCTTTGTGATAACAAATATGTTATTAATGCATTCGGTGTTTTCATTGGCTGAAATATTAATAAAATAAGGTAGTTTGAGTAGCTATATTGCGCCGGTAGGGGAAACTGCCTGAAGCCCGAGAAAACTTCGTATTATGACAGAGGTTGTAGAGGAATTTATGATGGAGCTATCTCTTTTGGGAGAGAATGGACCTCAGAACCTCAGAAAATGATCTTGAGAAAGTGAAAGGTTTCTACTTAATGCCAGATACTTATTGAACACCCCTTGTAGTCACACGTCGTAGAGGGGATGGTAGTTAGATATTTGTATATGTTCTATGTACCAGACAGAAGTGCTCAGATTATATTTCAACTCATTTGGATATGCACTTTGCTGTAGAGGCAATGGACACGTGACTAATGTTTCTTCCTGAGTTTCAAGCTTCCACTGTTGAGAGGTTTCATCGGTGAGGGTTACATAACTTGATATTATATGTATTTACATATACATAAAGTTTAGCACGTAGTTTAGTTTAGTTTAAACATATTTTATTCATAAAGAAAAGGATGAGGAACAAGTTCTCCAACTTAGAATACCTTCTCCTTTAGCACGTAGTTTCGGCACAGTTTCATGTGAATAAGTTTAATATATTACTGTGATAAAAAAAACCTATTTAATTTGTTGATGCCCAAAGAAATATATATTAAAGAGACTTCTCATATCTGCAAAGAAATATAATCGCTTTTTTTCTGTAACTTATATCTTCATTTTTTTCTTTTATGTGTAACCAATTTCAACTGTCAAGTTGATTATTCAAAGTAAACACACGTTCACATACCTGTATATATTAGTGCAAATATAATGTAATTTGAGATGCCTTTGAGGTATCGTAGCGTTGCGAAAAACAATCGTATAATATTGAATGTTCAATACACATATGCAGATCCATTCTTCTTTAAGGCAAATGTTTATCGTACCCAACAAATATCCGTAACAGTTTTGGCAGGTCATTGAAGTGGCCAGGGGTCAAAATTCCGAAAACACTAATTTTTATTTTTCTCCATAAAATCCTTTATAAGTTATCATCTTCTTTAACCATACGTGACGTTTGTTCCTTAGCACAAAGTAAATGTGATTATGTTGGTTTTAATCTCAAAGAGTCGATATGGAACATTATATTTGACATTTAACAAAATCAAAATTTCAAAAATGTGACCCCCTCTGTCTATATTAGTGTGCCAAAATTCGAATTTTTGCACGAGAGACCAGACGATCTAAAAAAGAGTTAAAAAATGGCTACTTCACACATGGACAGTGGGTTATCCATTGTCAGTTTTGCAGAAGTTATCCTATTGAAGTTGAAACGAAACCAAAATAACATGATATTTGCACTACGATTCAGTGGTAAGTGAACAAACTTTCGGTATGCAGCTGTATAAGAAGTGGTACTTACGGCACTTAACTTGAAAATAGTTTTTTGAATCTCCAAAGATTTGAAGATGATGGTGTAGACATGTTTTTATAAACCTAGGAATAGTATTTTGCAAAGGAGCACAAATACAGAGATACATTGTACACAAATGTAGAGAATGAAATTCTTAAAAATTTAATGTGAACACTAAAATGACTTAGAGACCTCTGTTTGCCAACCTTAGATTGCTTTTTTCCCAAATATTTTAAAGTTTAAGTATCTCATGACGACGACTGTGTTGTGTATATGTTACGAACAATCTGGGGTATATCACAATCTGCAGATTGTTCGAACAATCTGCAGATTGTTTGCTCACAATCTAGGAATTCCTAGATTGTTTAAACAATCTGCAGATTGTGCGACCTGAACAATCTGGGAATGATCACAATCTGGGAATTTGTGTTTCAGTAGTATTTTCATCATTATAAAATGGGAATTATTTAGGTTATTAAGGTTTTTCTATTTAGCAAGTATAATGGTCGATTCCTAGATTGTGATGAGCAATCAGCTTGTCTCTTTCTCAAAACGAGAGGGTATGGGGGCCGATTCCCAGATTGTGAAGGACATTCAGCTCGTCTTTATGTCAAACTTAGGGGGTGTAAGGGTTGGATCCTAGATTGTGAAGGGCTCATAGCTCACCTTTATTTAAACTGAGAGGGTATATAGAAGTCGATTCTCAGATTGTGAAGGGCTCACATTTCGCCTATATGTCAAACTGACGGAGTATAGGGATCGATTCTCAGATTGTGAAGGGCTCATAGCTCGTCTTTATGTCAAACTGAGGGGGTATAGGGGTCGATTCCCAGATTGTGAAGGGCGTCCAGCTCACCTTTATTTAAACTGAGAGGGTATAGCAGTCGATTCTCAGATTGTGAAGGGCTCACATTTCGCCTATATGTCAAACTGACGGAGTATAGGGATCGATTCTCAGATTGTGAAGGGCTCGTAGCTCGTCTTTATGTCAAACTGAGGGGGTATAGGGGTCGATTCCCAGATTGTGAAGGGCGTCCAGCTCACCTTTATTTAAACTGAGAGGGTATAGCAGTCGATTCTCAGATTGTGAAGGGCTCATAGCTCGCCTATATGTCAAAATGACGGAGTATTGGGATCGATTCCTAGATTGTGAAGGGCTCATAGCCCGCCTATATGTCACACTGAGGGAGTATAGGGGTCAATTCTCAGAATGTGAAGGGCTTACAGCTCACCTATATATGAAACTGAGAGGGTATATAGGAGTCGATTCTCAGATTGTGAAGGGCTCACAGCTCGCCTATATATCAAACTGAGGGAGTATAGGGGTCGATTCCCAGATTGTGAAGGGCTCATAGCTCGTCTTTATGTCAAACTGAGGGGGTATAGCAGTCGATTCTCAGATTGTGAAGGGTTCACATTTCGCCTATATGTCAAACTGATGGAGTATAGGGATCGTTTCTCAGATTGTGAAGGGCTCGCAGCTCGCCTATATATCAAACTGAGGGAGTATAGGAGTCGATTCTCAGACTGGAGTATGGGGACCTATTCTCAGTTTGTGAAGGGCTCATTGCTCGCCTTTATGTCAAACTGAGAGGTTATAGCAGTCGATTCTCAGATTGTGAAAAGGGCTCAAATTATGGCCTAAGGCGAAATCAAATTCTTATTTGCCGCATGCGCCTTGGCTGCAGCAATGTCAATTCACCTCTGATTGATACCGATCAAATCAATACTTTTAAAAAAACGACATTACATTAAATATATCTTAAGCGGCGTCAAATCTTTTTCACAGAGTGTTAGTGAATCCCTAAAAATATTTTTATATCATTTCATAAATGATGCTAACCGATTTTTATAGCCCTTTTGTAAAATCTGTACCAATGCAAATGCAAAGTTACACAAAGCTTATTATCAATTTGAGTTTAGTAAGAATAATTGCAAAAGTAAATGTCCACCAATATACATGATACCTGAATCGTTTTATGTTTGTTTCAGGAGAAGCATTTATATAGTCATTTGCTGCCTGTTTGCTAATCCTTTTCTTTTTTGTGTGTATATTCTGAACGTTGTGTATTACATGTCTTATGGAAATATAATACTGTTTACATCAAAATACTTGAACGACAACCAACAACTCGGCAACATGCATTTAATTACAAAGATGGTGTTTTCATTAGTTGTATTTTCTGTTTTTGTGTCCAGTTCATTTTGTTGTATTTAAGGAGCGGTGTTCAAATAAGCCTCAAGGCTTGTTCACCAATCCTTATTTCATTTAATGAAATAAAAATATGTTTAAACCAAATACTTAAACGACGATCAAACTCATAAGTATATAAATAGTTGCCACCCGAGATACTTGCATTGAATAAACATTAATTAGAAAGAGGAAGTTGGTGTGATTGTACGAGATTGCACACTCGAGTCCAACAGAGACGCGACGCAGTGACACTTTGTTTTGATACGCAGACCCCGCAAAGAGTCTGAGTGGAGACGCGACACAGTGACACGTTGCTTTTATAAGCAAACCCTGAGAGACATCTGGTCTAATATGACAACACAAAATGTTAACTGTTACAGTATAATGAATTTTATAAATACATATGTTTATTATAATTTCATATGCAAACCTTAAACACATATAAAAAATAATGCTGACAAATTTAAAAGATATATATCTGATAAATCTAACTGCTCTTGTGGCCACCAACGAGGACGCACTTCATTACTTCTTCGTATGCTCCAGATTACATTCGATAATATCCAACAAATATTATTACACAAACGGCTTTCCGCTAGAAATAATTTTATATGGACATCCTTCTCTGAGCATTGTAACAGGATCTGATATATTAAAACCAGTTTACAAATTCATAACCGAATCCAAACGTTTTACTTATAATTAAATGCTCATATTATGTTAATGATTGCAAATGCCACAAATTCATTTCACTATCACTTCTTATACACTTTGGTTTGTGATGATTTGATCATATTTGTACCATGTTCGCTGTTATTGTTATTGTCATGTTCATGTTTCTTAAATGTTTGTTGTTGGAGCGGCCTTCACATAAGTTCTGTTGAGCATGTTGGCCAATCCAGTTCATGTATTTTTTATGAAATAAATATGTTTAAACCATAAGAAATAATTCTTACTTCAAACAGTGTTGTACGGAATACCGCTAACTATCATTAATAAAAATCTAAAATGGCAGAATCGATATACTAACTTAGTTTTCACCTTCACATAGTCACAATATGTGAATTGAAACCCCTACTAGCTAAATAGAATACAAACACAAGCGCAATGTCCTTCACAATCTAGGAATCTGCCCCTATACTCCCTCAGTTTGACATCAAGGTGAGCTATTAGTCCATCGCAATCTGGGAATCGATCCCTTAACTCCCTCACATTGACATAAAGGCGAACTATTGGCCTTTCACAATCTGAGAATCGACCCCTATCCACTTTTTCTCACGTTTCCGAGAATCTATGCTATACCCTCTCAATTTGACATATAGGCGAGCTGTGAGCCTTTCACAATATGAGAATCGACTCCAATACCCTCTCAGTTTGAAAAAAAGGCGAACTGTGAGCGCTTAACAATCTAGGAATCGACCCCTATACTCCCTCAGTTCATATAAATGAGAGCTATGAGCCCTTCACAATCTGAAAATAGACCCATTTACTCCCAACGTTTGACATAAAGGCGAGCAATGAGCCTTTCACAATCTGAGAATCGACTCCTATACCTCTCAGTTTGACATAAAGGCGAACTGTGAGCCCTTCACAATCTGAGAATAGATCCTTATACTCCACATTTTGACACATAGGCGAGCTGTGAGCCCTTCACAATCTGAGAATCGACCTCTATACCCTGTCCGTTTGACAAAATGACGACCTGTGAGCCCTTCACAATCTAGGAATCGACCCTAATACTCCCGCAGTTTGACATAAAGGCGAACTGTGAGCCCTTCACAATCTGAGAATAGATCCTTATACTCCTCATTTTGACACATAGGCGAGCTGTGGGCCCTTCACAATCTGAGAATCGACCTCTATCCCTGTCTGTTTGACAAAATGACGATCTGTGAGCCCTTCACAATCTAGGAATCGACCCGAATACTCCCGCAGTTTGACATAAAGGCGAGCTGTGAGCCCTTCACAATCTGAGAATCGACCCTTATACTCCGTCAGTTTGAGTTAAAGGCATGCGGTGAAACCCTTCACAATCTAGGAATCGGCCCATATACTCCCTCAGATTGATATATGGGCGAGCTGTGAGCCCTTCACAATCTGGGAATAGATCCCTATACTCCCTCAGTTTGACATATAGGCGAGCGGTGAGCCCCTTTGTTTGATATAAAATCGAGCTGTGAGCCCTTCACAATCTGAGAATCGACCCTTATACTCCGTCAGTTTGAGTTAAAGGCATGCGGTGAGCCCTTCACAATCTAGGAATCGTCCAATATACTCCGTCAGTTTGATGTATATAGGCAAGCTATGAGCCAATCACAATCTGAGAATCGACTGCTATACTCTCTGAGTTTAAATAAAAGTGAGCTGTGAGCCCTTCAAAATCTGAGAATAGATCCCTATACTCCCTCAGTTTGACATATAGGCGAGCGGTGAGCCCTTCACAATCTGAGATTAGATCCATATACTCTCTCAGTTTGACATATAGACGTGCTGTGAGCCCTTCACAATCTAGGAATCGGCCATTATACTCCCTCAGTTGGACATAAAAGCGAGCTGTGAGCCCTTCACAATCTAGGAATCGGCCCCTATACTCCCTCAGTTTGACATAATGACGAGCTATGAGCCCTTCACAATCTGGGAATCGACTTCTGTATCCTCTCAGTTTAAATAAAGGTGAGCTGTAAGCCCTTCACAATCTGAGAATCGACCCTTATACTCCGTCAGTTTAAATTAAAGGCATGTGGTGAGCCCTTCACAATCTAGGAATCGGCCCATATACTCCCTCAGTTTTATATATAGGCAAGGTATGAGCCAATCACAATCTGAGAATCGACTGCTATACTCTCTGAGTTTAAATAAAAGTGAGCTGTGAGCCCTTCACAATCTGAGAATAGATCCCTATACTCCCTCAGTTTGACATATAGGCGAGCGGTGAGCCCTTCACAATCTGAGAATAGATCCATATACTCTCTCAGTTTGACATATAGACGTGCTGTGAGCCCTTCACAATCTGGAAATCGGCCATTATACTCCCTCAGTTGGACATAAAAGCGAGCTGTGAGCCCTTCACAATCTAGGAATTGGCCCCTATACTCCCTCAGTTTGACATAATGACGAGCTATGAGCCCTTCACAATCTGGGAATCGACTTCTGTATCCTCTCAGTTTAAATAAAGGTGAGCTGTAAGCCCTTCACAATCTGAGAATCGACCCTTATACTCCGTCAGTTTAAATTAAAGGCATGTGGTGAGCCCTTCACAATCTAGGAATCGGCCCATATACTCCCTCAGTTTTATATATAGGCAAGCTATGAGCCAATCACAATCTGAGAATCGACTGCTATACTCTCTGAGTTTAAATAAAAGTGAGCTGTGAGCCCTTCACAATCTGAGAATAGATCCATATACTCCCTCAGTTTGACATATAGGCGAGCGGTGAGCCCTTCACAATCTGAGAATAGATCCATATACTCTCTCAGTTTGACATATAGACGCGCTGTGAGCCCTTCACAATCTGGAAATCGGCCATTGTACTCCCTCAGTTGGACATAAAAGCGAGCTGTGAGCCCTTCACAATCTAGGAATCGGCCCCTATACTCCCTCAGTTTGACATAATGACGAGCCATGAGCCCTTCACAATCTGGGAATCGACTTCTGTATCCTCTCAGTTTAAATAAAGGTGAGCTGTAAGCCCTTCACGATCTGAGAATCGACCCTTATACTCCGTCAGTTTAAATTAAAGGCATGTGGTGAGCCCTTCACAATCTAGGAATCAACCCGTACACTCCCTCAGTTTTATATATAGGCGAGCTATGAGCCCATCACAATCTGAGAATCGACTGCTATACCCTCTCAGTTTAAATAAAAGTAAGCTGTGAGCCCTTCACAATCTGAGAATAGATCTCTATACTCCCTCAGTTTGACATATAGACGCGCTGTGAGCCCTTCACAATCTGGGAATCGACCCATGTACTCCCTCAGTTTGACATATAGGCGAGATATGAGCTCTTCACAATGTGAGAATTGACCCCTGTTCCCTCTCAGTTTGATAAAATGTCGATATATGTAAGCCCTTCACAAACTAGGAATCGATCCCAACACTTTGTCAATTATATATATAAGCGAGCTATGAACCTGTCACAATCTATGACTTGACAACTATTCTCCATCATTTGAATGCATACACAAAGAAAAACCTTAATAAACTAGACAATTATCATGTTATAATGCAAGATATACTACAAACAAGCAAATTCCCAGATTGTGATCATTCCCAGATTGTTCAGGTCTCACAATCTGCAGATTGTTTAAACAATCTAGGAATGAAAAAAATTCCTAGATTGTTCGAACAATCTGCAGATTGTGAGCGAACAATCTGCAGATTGTGATCATTCCCAGATTGCACGGAACATATATATGTGCTTCAAAGCTTTAAAAGAAGGCATATATTATTTGGATTGCCATCATTGCATCCAATCAGGCTTTTTCGTTTCTAGCCCGTAAAGTGCTCGAGTTAAAATAACAGTTATCGTAGGCAGAAATGACTTCAGCTACCTTACCTTTTTTGCTAAAATATTCAGTTAAGGGATTTACTATTAGCATTTGCACAGGTTTAATTTGCTGGGTTGCTTATCCCAAACTGACAATATATTATATGCGATCATTGGACAGTCTCTAATTGTTAACAAACTCGTTATTCTGTCACATTTTTAGGCGTTTCATCAACTCACAATTAATAAAGATAGAGCACCCAGGGGATTTTGAATCTTTTGTAAAAAAATAACTTGAAACGGGGACATACATTTTCAAATCTCAAAAGCTGCCTCTGTGGATGTCAACTCTCAGTCATAAATAATGCTATGACGTCAAGTTATCAAATTTACTTGTAAAAAGTGATTTTAATCTATTTCGCTAAATCTTTTAACAAAAGGAGCTACTCGTAGCCTTATACAGAGGTTGGATAAATGGGTCTGTGCCTTTGATCTCCCGAAGTTCAGCTAGTGCTTATTTTGAATTTATATGTTTCTGCGTTCTTGTAACAAAGTCGCTTTTATGTCACAGGCCTAGGCGTTTCATCAACGCACCATTACAGAAATGTTACATATAGCACCTAGGGGATAGTAGGGCTAGCTTCAAATCAATAAATCTTTGTATTACATTCCTGTTTTTCAAGTGATTTTTGTTCCGTTACAACTTTGGTGCTTGATGATTATAAAGAGTTTGCCTAGTGTCATATGTTTGACATCTTTATGCAATAGCATCGATCTCGTTGATATTTTGCCTTTAACAATGGTAATAGTATGTTTCTTTCTGTAACCTATTGACTAAATATCTGGCTTTCTGGTAAAACAATTTTTTGATGTGATTACACCTGTGGCCTTAATCTTTAGTCATAAATCTTTGAACATAAATTTTCAAGTGTCAAAACCTCTTTTTTCTTTAATCAAATCTTATGGAAATTAGCTAGAACCTATCTCTCCTACCTTGCTTGCTTTCTGGTCTGAATAATGCGCCATGTGGACCGTTATAGACGACGGTGACTGTGAAGTTTAACCTGTGAAATCTGAGGCCTACTGAAATGTCAAATCGTCCATGTAGCTTGCTAGCCTCAGCGCTGATTGGTTGGCCTGCAAAGGTCATCTGAACCGTATGTAGCTGTAAACAGATCAGGAGGCAGCGAGATAAAGGTTGGAACTGATTTCAATAAATTGTTTTAAAACCTGCCTAAAACCTTGATACTGTTTCCTGCCACTCGTAAATTACTATATTTCAAACGAACACGGCAGACGTAATGGAAGTAATAAGATGGATCCGGCAGAACATAAGAAGCTTTGTTGTTCAGGACAAAGTCACTTTTTTAAAACAAAAAATGGCTTAGGCTATTCAATGATTTTAGAAAGGTCTGCGTAAATGCGGTCCTTGGGTTTTGACAAAAAAGGAAATGGTTTAAACATTATCTTGTTTTGTTTCTTCAAAGAACTTTCAAGTTTTGAATCGTAAAGAATAACTATAGACCATTTACCCACTGAAAGCTTATTTTAGAAAATAGTAACGACCATTGCACATCGTTTTTTAAATTGTCTTTTTGTTTCATTTGATGAGTAGTTTTGTAAACTGTGGTATATTTCCTGTATGGGCACAATGCCATTAATGTGAAATGCATGGGCCTGGTATTTCAATTAATTTCTTGCATTTGAATTGCGTTTCAAGTGTTCATACTGAACTTTGATGTCTAAATTAAGCGTACAAACTGAACACTACAAACTGAATCTAAAGATCACTCTTCTTTTCCAATGTCAAATTTCTGTTATTTAACACTTGACAAAAATCAACAGTAAAAAATAGACCAGTATCTAACGTATCCTGATATCAGAGAAAAGCAGCTTTTGATGAACTAAGTTTGACCTGAAGCCATTTTTCCAGTTTACCGTTTTCAATTACATGTGAATCCCACGCTTATTCAACTTAATCCCTTAATCGAAAAAGGTCAATGATCGAATGTGAACTACATCAAGACTAAATGACGAGTTCATATTGGAGCCAACTGAGAACTAATTCTCTAATTTTTAAAATTATCGCTTTGGACTAAGCCTATCATTACAATCATGAAACGGAAGCCTGTGGGGAACGGACATAATGCGAGTAAAGTGTTCCTTATATGATGTAGAAAAATATGATAGGGAAAATGTTATAGACTTGGAGAGTGTAGTCAGTAATAGGTTTAGGCTAATTGAAATGATTTTCCATATCAATAATGACATAGTCTTATAGATGTTTTATCGCCCTGTATTTCTCACCTTTTGGCTAATGACACATTCTCTCCAAACAGAGGTAGCTCCGTCATAATATCCTATACAACATCTGTCTTAATTCGAAGTTTTCTTGGTCACGAAATGTAGAATGCTGATTGGATGCAATCAAAGTTAGTTGTGCAATCAGCGACGCCGTTTCAAATTCAATCAAATCGCCTAAGTTATTTCCGTAAGCTATCCAAAAGCTAAACTTTATTCAATTATGCACCTCACACTTTGCGACTGTTTTATTGCACAGGCCTGTGTGACAACAACTTTGATATTCATTATTTTCATTGGCTGGAATATAGTCAGGTAGTTTAAGTTGTAATAGTGTTCCGAGAGGGGAAACTGCCGGAAGCACGAGACACCTTCGAATCAAGACAGAGGTTGTATAGGAAGTTATGACGGAGCTACCTCTGTCGGGAGAGAATGGGTGTGACCACGAATGATGTCAACATAAGTATGTTTAATAAAGGAAAAAATGTTAGTAAGTTTCTTACTATCAACGGAAAATGCTTTAGAATGATAATGATCGGATAAGTTTGCTTAAATGAAAAAGGTTTAATTTGGTGCCTCATTTAATGTAAATGTATCTCTTATATAAAATATAGACACTTTGCAGTCTTGTATGTTATTTATATTCTTATTATATCTTGAACATTTCAGCATTCTTTAACATTGAAAATAAACGAACCGATAAATCGAGAAACTTCTGTTACAACATAGAATCATAAGGATTAAAGCTAACTTTGATTAATGTCTTTGATCTGAAATTATTTCGCAAGTAGAAAGGAGGTATTTTTACTTGTATTATGTCAATCGCTTATAGACCTCATATCTAAACCACTAGAACCTAATTCAATGAAAGTCAATTATTGGTATGGAAGTATAGCTAGACTGATATGACAAGTATTTATTGCTGCAAAATTGTAACTAATTCTTTACTTCCAGCACTGGTGACTAAGCCTATGATTACAATTACGAAACGGATGCCTGTTGGGAATAAATCTGTCATTGATGAAGTGATCCTTTCGCGAAGAGATGAGGCATATAGGAAAATTTTCATGGAAATTTGGTAGAGCATTATGGAATAGGTCAAGACCAAAATGATTTTAATTTCATCATATGTTATTAGGAATTATTAAAATTCGCAAATCGGGGTTTTCAATCATTAAGTAGCAATTTGAAAGGACTAGAAAATGAAAATCCCACAAGGTGTTGTCTTATTGGTGATGTTTTTAAAGAAGAAACTCTAGAAAAAAGAAGGTGGTGATTCTTAGCAATTATTTTATAATAATATTATTTTTATAATATAATTTCGTTCCTTGTCATTGAAACAATCCAAAATGCCATTTCAATGCTAGCATCGAACATAAAGGAAGTTTTAGAACTTATGTCAAAAAGTTAAAGCGGTTATCCCACTCGTTTTTGCTGAAACTTACGAGTATTTGTGGTAGTTGTGATATCAGGTATGATTTTTCAGAAATCCCACTTAGCTAAGGCATAAAGGCAAGATCATATTTTCATTTTAAACTACCTGGTAAGTATGCAATAAAAAAGCCAGAAATCTGACCTTTATCCAAAAAAATTGATAGTTACAACACTCATACTAGAATGTTATGAAGAAGATAAAAAACCTATTATGTCAGATGACCAAATCCTCTAATAATCCGATAAGTATAACACCACACCTGATTCAACTCTGTATGATATTGGAGAAATGAGGTATTCTGTGCACAGGACTTGAGGGTTTGATTAGTTCACTTCCCCAAAAAAATGGCAACTAAAGAAGTTATTCACATGGAAGTATAGGAAACTTTTTACAGTAAGTGTTTGATTTATTTATCTTATCACAGGTGACAGTTTCTTATCAACTCGTTTTTTCATTCGTTCTGAAAACAAAAATGTCTAAAGCATATTGTTGTTTATATTTATATGTGGATAAATCTTTTTTTTATCGGTTCTTAAATACTGAAATCGTGAAAATCTTTTCCTCAAAAACATGAACACATCTAACTCCTCTAAAAGGTGACACAAGTATTTGATAACAAAAAATCTTCTTTGTAATTTCTTCCCTTTTCCCATTAAAAGAGACTTCTTAATAAAAAAAAGGCTTCGTGTTCAAATGGCCATATCTGTATTCCATATGATTTTGTCTTTAACATTTTTAAAGACTTGTTTGAAATTTTAAAAAAATCACTTTCAGATTAATATGAAAACTGATCGTTTGGTATCAAACTGGACTTGAACTTATCTATTTTATGTTTTTTAGTCGGCGTTTTTTATCACTTGTGTCGTTTATAAAGTATGTCGTGTCAATTTTGATTGAGTATCAATTTCCATAAGTGTAAATCTTAAAGTAAGAAAATGTAGAATAAAGCTAATTGCAGTTCAGAGCGGGAATCTTTAAGACCCTACTACTACTTTGGTAGTTCTACTTTTCATTCTAATTGACCTTTTTTTGTCAACATGATTGCAGCTTATCACCTTGGCCGATTTCAGTGAAACTCTCAGATAATAGCCTGTGGCATAAACTATCTCTATACGTTAAATCTCTGTCCTTGAAGTTGAAAGCGTATTGAAAACATAATTTTTATATATTGAAATTCAAGAATGAGATGCCTTTTTGTATAATTTTCAAAGTGACAAACAATGTATGTAAATACAATTTTAATGTAAATAAAGTCCTTTTCACAACTCAAACAGTTAACAAGTTCATAAACATACAATCCAATCTAGAGCAAGTGTATCACAAGCCTGCAAAGTTTTACTGACCTAAGAATTTCTGGCTTTCAAAGTCCCCAATGCAGATTGAGCGTGTCCTGGTTGTCGATCAGACAAATTAGACAAATTGTTTAGAGCCGAATTTTCTTCGATAACAACACCATCCTCACACTAAATTGAAAAGACCGTAGCTCAAAAACTTTTTGTAAAAGAACGTTCTTATATATTGTTTGGATAACGATAAGTGTTTTGATATTTTCTTGACATTAAAGCCACTATCCAGGTAATGACATAACTCTATGTATGTCAAGAATAAAAGTTGGTTGCACGGACGGTATTCATTTCAACATGGTCTTCATGAATGTCTTGTCGGCAAAGCTACATTTTAACTGTGTAACATACAGTCAAAGGAACATATAAATACACAACTGAAATACGTCTTTATTTCAAGGACTGTTCAGGTAAGTTGCATCGAAAGGTACATTCAATCATTTCTTGCTTTATCTTATTTGTTGGTGTTACCAATAACGTTTGTTAAATGTGTAGGACGTATACATGTTATCAAAACTAAATTTTCTTTGTTTAATTAGTTTGTATGGAGAACTGTTACTAAAATAAATAAAGATAATAACTTAATAATCAACTTACCAGAAGATAGTCACAGACTGTTGATTTTTGTGTTCATCTTCAGATAGACACCCCAACTCTGTATAGATCAACTATTATCTGCAAATTCAAATATGTGTGTCGGACACGCCCCGAGTTACATCTCATTTTGAGGAAGAAATAATGTTATTAATAATGCAATCGATAAGTTTTTTCTTTTCACATATGGTTCGTGTGCCAAGAACTCAAGCTCTAACTCTAATTTCATTTCATTGTTAAACAAAGCTCGCCTGTCGCCACCAAACTAAGCCTTACAATGGACTATCGAAAAAGTTTTAATTATGTTATTTGTAAATTAAGAATGACATGAGTTACATCGGTACAATTATTGTAACATGTTATCAGTACTTCAATTGCTGTCTGTTGGAGTCTTTCTGTGGGTTACTGTCCTACATTTATGTCACACCTATCTATATATACTACTCTTTAAGTAAATTAATTCTGAAATTATGTGAAAAATCTGCAAATACAATTAACAAAACAAAACATCAAAAGTCACATGTGTAGACGAATGGTAATTTTAGACCCGAAAGATGTTGATAAGTTTTTCCGAGGTGAGATTTGTTAAAAAGCTGTGTCCCCAAAGCATCTTTGGTTGACGGAATCGAAGCAAGAGGTGGGTTATCAAGATGTTTGTTGTCTGATTACTCACCTCTCGGCTATTCAGACGTCGATTTTTATTATTACAATAACTTCTAAAACAAATAACTGCCTCACAATCATTTATTGAGTTCCGTTCCACAAAGCAGTTACGATCAATTTTGGACTATACCTTTAACTTTGTTTACAACCGATTCTACCTTTCTAAACAGTTACAGCCGGTAATTCCTGAAATATTGCTTAAGCGGCGCTAATCAATAACTCAATTATTGTTATCAGTTATAATCATTTTGTGGAACGGGACACTGACAATCACACCAGATACCAAATTGTTTGTTCTTTGTTTCTTTTGCATTTGTGCATTTAAAAACCTGTAGGTCTGTGTGTGTATCGGTCTTCTGTCGATATCGCTTAGCTGTTATTATTATTGTAGGTATAATCAATATTTTGAATTGTTTTGCCATTATTCTAAGCCATATGACTCATATTTATATTCCTATTAATGTGGATTTTTTTAATACTTGAATATATCATATTAAGAACTTCTAATGATAAAACTCTAATATTACATCAATGATAAAAGCTGTTATTAATTCTGTTGATGGTGAAACTGTTGATTTATCTCGTTGTCAAATTACTTATTGATTTTGTCTCCATATTGATGCTGTTGTTTTCAGATATTCTAGTTAATAATCTTGTTTATGTTGATGATGAATATATAACTAATGCGGTTCGCGTGAATGTATTTTTCTCGAAATTGTAAACATATCAGACGAAAATACTGGTGTGACCGATTTCTCTAAGTTACAGATCTGATTTGCTTGTCATCGAAAGTGAAAGTAGTCATTTAAGAAAAACGTTTTATCTAACAGTTGATGTCTATATGCAACTTTAATCTATTGAATCCAGAATTAGAAATAAGTTAATTTAAAGGGAGGAGCTGTAACTTATTCTTCTTCTCCACTACTACTGGACTGTATCAAGAAACAAAGAATCAGTTAAAACAACACTCATTCAATTTAGAATTATAGTTAAGATTAAGGTAAGAATGGTTGTCAACTATATTCTAGACTTGCTTCCAGCTTAAGCTGGAGAGAAGGTCAAATGATAAACGACAAGCTATGGCTTAAAGTCGTGTGTACATACTTAAGTTTAATTCTTCTTATTAGTGATTGAGTGGGTTATAATGAGGTTAAACGTAATTTTGTCATTCAAATCGTGGGTGAAAATCATTAGAAAAGAGTTGATAAATCAAGGAGAGGAAATTAAGGCGACAGAAGTTTTTTCGAAAGTTTACTCCGACTGATGTATGCATTTCAATAGGTCATAACGCAAACTTGCAATTTAATTTCCGGTGTAGTTATTTTACCTTTTGAGTGAATTAATCAATGTTTCTGCTAGGTTGATGTTAACGCATTTATGAGGTTTGGAAACTTACAAGGTATTTGTAAACATCGTTAACGTAGGGGGTTCTTTAGTTAAAAATACCTAGTCTTTTATATTTGTTAATTCTCCATACCTAATTCACGAAAACCCTGTTTTATCACTAAAAGGTCGCCTGCCTGGTACACATGGTAATTTGTCTTACCAAAATGTTAATTTGAAATTCATTTCGAAGTTTTAGTTTAAATTAAGCAACTGATTATTGTCTTCAAATACAATCAGAATCACATAATTTTGTCGACTTGTGAACTAAACATCTTTAAGAAAATTGCAAAAGGTGTCACAGTTCATCGTGCTCCTTATAGAAATCAACATGTCTTTTAACATTGTAATATATTGAGAAGAATTTTCGACAGAAAAATGATAAACGAAGTGAAGGCAGGTAGATCTATGAAATTTTCTTTGAAATAATGTGATGATGTTCGAACATTTTTCAAATTGGTCAGTAACTTCAAAACTATCAATATTCAAATTGTTTAAAAGAGTAGTTATTACTTCTTGTATGAGAAAACAATTTTAATTTATTGGGCGCTCTCTTTTTTGTGAGTCAATATTTACATTTCAAACATGTTTTGCAAATATCATGTTGAATAAGAAAAACTAATATTCATGACGCCAAAGTGTCTGAGAATTGATGGAATTAAATCTTTTATTCCAGCGAGTGATGTTTTACATTTTAAAAAATTAATCAAGCTCAATTCAACTTTAATCGTCGTGTTGGGTATTAGTTATTTTTTAAAGAAAAGTATAATTTAAATTATGTTGCCGTTTCTCATTCTTGAGAGCAGCTTCACTTGATCTATTTGATTACATTTTATTACAGGTACACTGGTGTTAGTAACTGATCTGATTAGCAATGAGATGGTCATTTTCAGAAACAACCACTACTTATCGATAAAATAATTCCTTTTATAGATTTTGACATATTTCACTCCAACAACATACTCTGTGTTCCTTTTTAAGCAACAACACGAAAGTATAAATCGCAATTGTAAAAGAAAACCGAACAATGTCACTTGTAAATTTAAGAAGTTTTGAATTGATATCAGCATATAAGATAATTTGAAAGTTATTAAGCCACGTGAATGCATGGAATGTATTTTTGAAATTGTACTAATTTCATATTATTTAGATTTACCCATCAAATTAGCTTTTTTCTTATACTTCAGGATAAACAAAACTATCTATATTCTTATTTAAAGGATTTTCAGTCGTTAAGCATCTGTGCTCATTTCTCAAATTGTAAATTAATGAGATACAAGAACCTCCGTTTTGTCATTCTCAAATTTTCAACGGGTACCAACACTATGCACATTCCATGCATGTGTTGATATTGAGTGATTGCTGTTACTTGTATCAGAGAACAATTTGAGAAAGGAACGTGGAAATGTTCCTAGAACAATAGCAGTGAGAGTATTCAGCTGTCAAATTGATACTAGGCATGATCACTCAAAGAACGTTTCAAATGTTAACCATGATATGAAACAATGTTGGAAGAAGTCCAAGGTACCTTTACTTACAGTTGATATAATGGAATTTTAACCACACTTGTTCACGTTTCTGTAGCATGAAGGTGTCACGTTCTGGAGATCATGCCCTTTCCTACAGTTTATCAATTCATAGGTTAATAAACTATGTTTGGTTCACTAAGTTCTTTACAGTTATAGAAAAGTTACAATATGCGCCCCGAGGATAGTACATCAGTGTATATATTTTCTGTTTTCTGACTATCGTTTCCCCTGAACGGAAACAGGAACCAATATGTTTACAGTGTAACAGTTAGAACCATGAAAAGTCGGGTACTAACACGAACATGTTGGCTTTATGTAAGTTTACTTATATTGTCTTCCTGTATAGGAAAAACATCTTCCTGTATTGCCAATACATTGATTTTGCCTGTCTCTTCCCTCCGCTGGCGACTAATTCTACTTCCTGGTGACAACATTACAAGTTAACGGAAATATCACTAGAGTGTCCCATATTCACACATTTTTTTTCTGCGGCACAGTTGGAGACTAGTAAAAGATACCCTTGCTTACAAGATGACTTATCTGACTGTCATGTACTCGGAAAAATAAGCATACTGTAACAATGCTCATCTCACCTCGAAACTGAAATGTCATGAAAGACTTCACCATAATCTCCTTCAAGAACATCGGACGAGTTTCGTTGTTTACCTTATTACCAACGAGGAAAATCATATGGGGCTTCATTCCTTTCATACGATGCCCTTGGACAAATTATCACTTTTTCATTGTGACGTCATGTTCTCTCTCTCGCCCGAGAAATACTGATGTTTAGGCGTTATCATAGTACGTCGTTGACACTCATATATTATCCTCTATTTAGTAAATAAAAAGTCGTCATCCAATGCCGGTGATGACAAGAGGGTTGTAAACATAAGATTCTTACAATTTCATTGTATTTCTTTCACCTTCACATTCATGTGTAAATAATGAAAATATAAACTTTTCCATCTTTGAAATTGTCTTAACAACCGTGTTAGTTTTCTTCTGTGCTCTTTTATATCTCACATATAAATAATCAATTACACAGCCATTTGACCAAGTGCCTTATCTGGTTTGGATGTTAGTTTGACTCTGTGACCCTAAGAGCAGTGTCAGCTGGATTTCCCCAGCAGGTTCCACCAAGCTGAATTGGTCACAGAGTAGAGTGCAGAAGAAAATTGGGTCGTTTAATTCTGCTGTCTGTTTCACTAAATACTTTTTTCCGTTTTCATATTTCTCTTTCCCTCCCTGTACCGATCTGTCTGCTCTCTTCTGGATGACATCATCAACGTGTTAAATAGTTGAAATAGTGCTGACAGCACGTTCTACTCACTCATTCATCAATGTCTTATTACCATATTTAGGCTCATAGTGATAAAACAGCATTTATAGTGAGAAGACAGCAATGGCATATTTTCAAACGGTTTTCTGAATACCAACATTACTGTGGCCTGTAGAGCCACGATCAATTGTAACATTGGTAACAATCGAGTCCACGCGATCCAGTAAACATGATACTTCAAATACGTGTAAATTACAAAGCTAACTTCGCATAATATCGAATTTAACTGAGTTTAAACTTACGTGAACCTTTTTACTTATATTCCATGAATATCCGTTATTTAGGCGCTTTGAGAATCAGTTTCTTAACAAACACTCTTTCAAACACTTTTGTATCACTTATACTACCTTAGTCAATTGTGGAAATATATCTAATAACTATAAAAAAATCCTATTGGAACCTGTCAGATTATATTTTCGCCCAACCTTTTTAGACCTATAATGATAGTGGTGAAATGTGGTGTGACTTTCGCAATGTTTCCACATAGTGACTGAACAATGGAAGATAGCAAATTCAAATTATTGGAATTTGTGTTGTTTTGTTAATATTTGTTGCATTTGTATTGGCATTGGCTCAGGCTATGAATGAGACCATACATGTTGCTATATTTGTATTTTGGCATGTTAATACAGGTTTTGAGAGGATTTGTGTTTTAGAAGTAGAGAAGTTAAATAATTCTTAATCATTACTCAATTTTCTTTTCAAATTGCAAAAGGTGAAGATATTAATGAAAGTCATATTTTAACTAATAACCAAATATCTTTAAAAAGTTATATAACCCGACTAAATTAATTGTGCTATGGAAGTTCTTGTTCAACGCTTTCTGAATTAACATCGCAACTATTGTGCTACATGTACGTTGTCATCAACGATTTCGTAGACATAAAGTTATTTCTTTCAGAAAGTACTCATAGCTATCTACGATATTCAATATCTTTATCAAACGGGAATAAATTTCGTGTGAGTAATTTGATCTGGAAGCTTGTTTTCAGCTTGTATTTCCCCGAATTACCAATATCTCTCACTATATAACTTCAAAGAGAAGTAGATGATATTGGTTCTATTTGGATGATGGTATATCGAATGACCAATGAACAAAACTATAGCAAATAATGGACCAAGCGATCATGTCGGAAATACGAAATGAATTGCATGCTTTATCAACGTGGAACCTGATTAGCAATCATTTGGAGGTACCTGAAGATGCCCCAAACTATGCTACTTTCCCTTCTTGTCTCTCATATAAATGGCAAGGGTAAACAAAAATATACCAAAGACCAGTTTATTCTTTCCCTCTATATTGAATTAATTAATTTGAAAACCTACCCAACTTTCGTACACTCCTAACCCACTTTCATGCATCAAGACATTGATCTGCATATTCTCTCTTCGCACTATTATAAATGACACCAACTGTATACGATGGCATATACGAATGTATTATAGTTGAATGGATTTTCACTTCTGTAATGAAAATTAAAAACTATCCGTTTCTTTTTTCCAATGCTACCAATCCTGAAAGAGATACCAAATTATATGATATTTGCATTAGGATATGCAGGTATGTGAACAAACTTTTGGTATGCAGCTGTATATATAGAATAGCATGTAGATTGGAACCGGAAGACGTATATGGCAGTCAGTCATAGTTTGGTTTAGATTTCGAAAGCTCAAATGTTCAACAACATGTAGATTATTATCAGAGGACGTAGATAGCATACACCAATAGGTCGTTGGTATACATTTCTGAAAACTTACATGTACAAGTCAATTGGAATCGGAAGACACATATGCCCAACAGACATAGTTTGTTGGTATACATCTTGTAGGCTCAGTAGAGTAGAAGAGTAGATTTAAGTGTTTATATCATAGACAGGAGTGGACAGATCTCCTCTATTATATTGCAGCTCTTGGTATGTATATAGCGATATATACACTTCACACCAAAGTATTGAAAACAATGAACTCAAATGCAAACTATTGTTTTATTCGTTTGTGATTTAATATGAATAAGGAAAGAATAGTTGTGACACCTAAAGGTCTAGGAAAAATTTATTCCTTTACTAAACAAGCTCTCTTCACTTATGGTGCCAACTTCAAAGACCTCTAGTTGTTAAAAAGAATTATATCTACTTGAAATTCTACGATTCGCAAAGTTTGTAAAACTTAAGGTTAACAACCATGTTTGTAAGATTTGCAACTGAGGTCGGTTTTCAAATCATAAATTAACTAACGTATTTTATTCCATGCATGAGTGGTGTCCAAAGTTATTGCTTCACCGTGTCTAAACGAGCTTTGTATAGCTAAAGGAAGACAGAACTGAAGTCTATAACAACAGAGGAAATGGAATAAGCTGTCAAATTACAACAATGAGAGTCAGCCTGGCAAAATGTTTTCAACATTAGTCCTAGATTAAAAATGATAAAACTGTTGCAGCTGCATTTATTAAAGTGAGGTGAGTTGGTGTTTAACGCCGCTTTCAAGATTATTTCACTTATATCGCGGCTGCTAGTATTATTGCAGGGAGAAAGCCCGCAACACCATTGTGGCTATGCATTGCGGTGAAACCTGCGAGCATCGGCTGGAACTAGCGAACCATGGGTGGTACTGCGCTGAATTTCAGTGTAGCATTGCACCCAAACCTGACTGCGTGTAGAACAGTTCTCTACTGCAGACAAAGTTGCCGAGCCCCTGGCGGGATTCGAACCACGGACCTCCTGATCCGAAGCCGAACGCGCTAACCACTGTGCTATCCCGCCCCGCATTTATTAAAGTGACACAGAGAATAATTTTCATGATTTTTCATCGGGCTTTAGTAAGAGCCAAAATACCTGACCTCTAAGGCCTGAGTTTAGGTCAAAAAGTCTCCATTAACTTGCATCTTTATGTCTAAAATGCCAAAATTATTACATTTTCTTGTTTCGGAAAACGGTCTTATAAATGTTTTGAATTCGCATTGATACATCCGATTAATTAGTTAAATGACCTACATACAATTTACATAACACTATGACCCATGTTTGTCTTCGGGTCTGCTGTGCATACGTTTCCAAAATTACGATTGAATCATTGGCGCGCACCACTGTCCGGTTTTCGATCACAAATCACGAAATTAACCCGTTTACTGTCTTTTTATCCTGAACTGATAAGCCTTAGGATACTCATATTCTAAAACAACTACTACATTTTGATAAATTAACACCATTTATGAAGTTTGACACATTTTACTCAAACAACATAATCTGTGCCCCTTTAATCAAGTTTAATAATATCTTTCAAAGAAGAAGATTAACATTGCTACAGCCCCTCTACATAAGGGATTGATGAAACCTAAGTAATTTTTTCTATGGTCTTTTTAAGGAAAGTCTGAGTCTGCTTTGGTAAATTCTCACATGGCCTTTGGATTTTCTCCCATAATAGTAAAATAACATTCATTCTGTAATAGCAGTGTTTTAAATTTTTTAAGCACCCTTTTCCAAAATGCATTAATATTTGTTCGAATAGACAGAGAAATCTAGATTTTGGTTCGGTGTTTCCTTTTTTTACTGTTCAAATAATTATTATTCATTTTTCAGATTTTAGTACTAAAATGTAATAAGTTTCAAATACCCAGTAAGTAAAGTAGTTACATTTTCGTTAAAACATCCGTTGTCTAAAAAACTTGGTGTCTGTTAAAAATTAGTACGAGGTATCAGGAGGATTGTAGGCGTTTTCTTTCTGTCGACTTTTCGTTTTCTGACTGATATTCCTCAGATACGAAACAGGGAGTAAAATCTCCTTGTTGAGAACACGATCATTATGGATAGGGAAATTGTTCATAAAAATTCGACTTCTATGCACTTAAAGATGTGTATAACATCTTCCTGTATTTACATCTTCCTGTATTTACGATAATTTGATTTTAGTTATATATTTATCTTTCTGTTTATATGAAGACGTCCAAATGCTTTTATCTTTTTCTTCGGTATGAATTTCTTCAAATGAAAGTGTTTATTTCTCTTGGCATCAATTGTAATTAGTCATGTACGACTTTGAAGGGCATTTAGAGGTGATGTTCATAAGAAAGACAAGATTTCACTTTTTTAAATTTCGCAATAAATAAATTGTTCTCAAGAAAATCTTGTTGGTCACATAGTTGATGCTTGTGTACGAAATGAACATTCTGACTGTAGTAGATAAATAAATTTGGTTGGGCTATACATACTGAGAGCTGTAATATAATTGAGGAGATCTGTTCACTCCTGTAGAAACGAGACCATACTTTCAGTATTTCAAAGTTCTATTTCTTCAAATAAAAGCCAAACGTGATCATAACTTTAAACATGTGTTCATAAACGTTCGTAGTGATCACATCGTCACAAGTAATGATACAATACCATACATTTCATGTTACATCTCGAATCGTCCTCAAACTTCATAATATGACAAGGCACGATGTTACATTCCATACATACAAATCAATTCAGATATTTTCTACCATTTAGAACTCATAGTACGATAAGAAAACCCCTCAATATTTGATTTGTCATTAAACTGCAGAACATTTCTGAACATATTACTCAAACAAGATAAAATGTATACACCATAGCCATACTGATTGTCACTGTTACAGCTCTTAACTCTTTCAAATAATGGTCTTGAAACTGTATGTTGCTAACTGTTTGACATATTGAGAGTACAACATCCTTTCGACTTCGTATCAGGGAATAATAATCTCATAAACTATTATTAAGATGGAAAAAGCGGGTTCATGTTAATTTCTTGCTCACAACAAGTTTTGGTTTCAACTGCTTCAAAATGAGCCTACTGGGATGTTGAAGACACGGTTAACATGCGTAGCTATTCAAGGGAATATATTTGGCGAACCTCTCGGAAAGATAATGATTAAACTGCAAAGATGATAATGATATGCTATCTGAAGCCAATTTGGATAATAATGTTGTCTTAACTCTAAAAAGATCCCTACATGTATATATTTTTTAAATAGAATTTTAAATTAAAAAAAAACAAACTCTAAAAAGAGCTAATGTTAGCAGTGTTACTCGTTCAGCTTGCAGGTTCTAGGCCGGAAGAAGGCAATAAGCTATGGTAATAACCTATTTGTATAACTAACAGCTGTGAAGACTTATAGGATGGATGCGTAATGGGCATTTAGAATTCTATAATTCGTACAAAAACGTGTGGAATGGATTTACAAAGATGGAAAGATGTATGACAGCCCATGATTTAAAAAAATAATCATAAATTGAGCACAGAACGAAAGTGAGATTTATTAAAATGATGAGAAAGCAGATTAGAATTAAGCCTGATCTTTGAATGGCAATGCTCTTGATTACGATATAACAAAATTGTAAATCAATATAGTACAACCCATAAACATATTCCGTAAAGGATGTCCCATCGGCAAAGTTGTTTCAGCCTGCCTAATGATAGATTTATAATTGGGTAATATCGTTTTCAGCTCCCTTATAGAAATGCATGTTCAGACATGTTCCATAGTACGACAATCATAAAGCCCTAAGTTGTCTTTTATTTGGACCTTTATATCGCAGAAACTCCAGGAACATAAGAATGTATATACTACAACAACGAGGAGAGATCTAAAACTTTAGCCACTATATTAATCATAGCTATTAGTTTTCCTGTTTCTGAAAAAAAAATTCCGTACAAACTTCGAGTTTGCTCAAATAATAATTGTGTGATAAAAGTCAACTTTTTTTAAATTATACGATTACCAGAGAGAAATATTTTTAACAGAAATTATGCATGCTTGTTTGCTCTTGCTCTTGTTCTTCTATCTTTCTATTCTCCACAAAACGGACGATTGGAGTGTACAATAAGCAAGCAAATAATCCCGTGTTTACCGCATGTGACATATGTGCACTCTCATGATTCATTCCTACCACCTCCAGGTTAATGGTACATGAATCTGTGCTGCGTGCAGGTGTGATGTTGTAAATGAGCCTACAATTATGAACAGTTACACGTGTCAGCATTGGACGTAGGGACATGACATCTATAGCCATAGAAATTCTTGCTATAGATGTCATGTCCCTACGTGCCAGTTGTATATTTTCTATGTACTAAAGATTATTTTGTTTTACAAAGCATGTCGACTGAATTATACCACCAAACATGAATATGCAGTTTACCACATGTTATACTGGAACACCAAATTGATACAGATCATCCATGCATGCAGTTGTGTGTGTGGTTGTTTGGAAAACATTTGTAACAGACCTCGTGGGGATCATGTCAGCTATGCATCCTTATGTGTACCATGTATTAGTAAAAATGTCAGACTTATTGCCAGATATATCATCTCAACACTCTTGTATAGCCTGATGGTATAAACGAAATATCGCGTTGGTTATGTGAAGTAACCAGACAGCTATAATGAAAGCAAGGATTTGTGCTAAGGAAATTATGACCTTTCTAATAAGAGTACATGCCTTCATCACGCTATTAATGGTAAACATCCAATACCAATCTTTTTGGTTTATCACAATAAAAGTGTTACAAGCCGTCTTTTCTTTTACATAGACATCTAAAAACTCTTGAATAATTCAATCATACCTATTCAGCCAAGAAGGCTTAACATTTCTTAAGTAGGTTCATGTTCCCAATACCAAACAGTCTAATAATAACATATGTTATACTTGTAAAAAAATAGAGAAGATTTCCTCATCCATGCATGCAGTAGTGTGTGTGGTTGTTTGGAAAACATTTGTAAGAGTAACAGACCTCGACGGGAGCATGTCAGCTATGCATCCGTATGTGTTCCATGTATAAGTATGAATGACAGACTTATTGACAGATAGATTATCTCAACAGTCGTGTAGAGCCTGATGCTATAAACGAAACATAGCGTTTGAATGGGTTATGTGAAATAACCAGACAGCTATAATGAAAGCAAGGATTTGTGTGGAAATTATGACCTTTCTAATGAGAGTACATGCTGAAGCCTTCATCTCGCTATTGATGGTAAACATCCAATACAAATCCTTTTGGTTTATCACAATAAAAGTGTTACAAGCCTTATGTTCTTTTGAAGTATACAAAGACATCTAAATACTCTTAAAAGATTCAATCATACCAACATACCTATTCAGCCAAGAAGGCTTTTTCTGAAGTAGATTCATGTTCCCAATACCAAACAGTCTAATAATACCATACTGAACACAGCTGATCTGCTTGTAATGTGTGATGTTCGATATGATACAAGAGACAGGAAGGTAACGCCCAGCACCGTTGGCATGTCCGATACTTATCTCCTGTTTACCTACATGTGAACTCTTGACCTCTTCACAAATGTTCTTGAGATGAGGTTACACGGTCTCGGGCAATCTTTTATAGATATTAGTCTAGCAATTAGACTCTGTAATGAACATTTGCTCAATAAGTCTTCTAGTTGATTTTCTTAGGCTTTTGTCGTATTTCAAGGTCTGGCTGACAAACTCTGTAGATACTTCTTGAGGTTCTAAAAGAAAATTATTGAAATGTTATGAACAGTTATTGAAAAGTTACAGATTATTAGTCTTATTATATAATAACATATTAAGTCCTCTCTGCAGATGGTTTTAGGTTCCATTACAGCATTGTAGGTTGTCTTTATTAATGGTTATATACTTATACTTATATATAAATTTTTAGTTTGGTTCTGTCACATTTTGTAATAACATTAATTATTCTTCAATTTGTTAGATATAGATAACTTGATATAAGACACTTGCATATAATCAACGTTTTTGTTTGTCCTGATATGCACCGAATGTACCGGATTCTTTTAACTTACAAGCTGAGACTTTTACTCGACCGAAGGGAATTAATTCATGTCAAGGCTTTATAGATGTATCATTACATGCACAAATACCAAAGAGTATAGTTGACGCCATCGTGTCTGGATATTGAAGAAATCTCGTAATTTTTTATGGCAGGGAAATGTAAATGCGTTGGTTTTTATTAAATCAAGCTCTCTCTATTCTGTGGTATCAAGTATCAAGTATCAACAGTTTGTACTTAACTTTCTAAAAGACACTTACAACAAAATGCATTTTGATGTTCTTCGAAAGAAAGTGAATTGATTCAACTTCTACAATTTGAAATGTACACCTTTAATGATTTTTGATTTAAATGAACAGGTAGGATGGATTAATGTTTATAACAAACACCACAATATGAAGAAAGCATAAAGAAATATACACTAATTGGTAAAAGAAAGTTACCATTCATTGTAAGAACTCTTATGAAACAATGAAAAAACGTTAGAAGTTTTAGACAAAGAGGTCTTATAATTTAAACCAATCTCATAAAGACTAAACAACTGAAAAGTTACATTGACATTACCATTTTTACGCTGTAGAAATTCAAAATCAGAAGGGGTTTAAAATTATTTTCTGATTCTAACTTTCATACTTTTCTCGATTTTTCTAACATTAAACCCGAACATGCTTAGTCGAGTGACAACACATTCTTAAAGACTAATGAGAAACAATTATATTGCCATCACATCACTGTTTCCGTTTTCATGTTAACCTTGCATCGATGCTTCTGTTTTTTTGACATAATTAGTTGGGCAATCAATGACAAACAATTAGATCTTGTGATCACATATAATTAAAATAAACTTTGAAGGTTTTTCCTGCCTAAAGACATTAGCCATTTGTCAAAGTTAAGTGGTCAGTGTATGTCCATTTAGCTCTGATTTGACCCGTACATGGTCCTAATTATGTACATAATGCAATAACGTCCTGTAGCATATGACGTAGATTACGTCACTAAGAGAAAGGTGGTCTAATGCAATTGGATATCATTCATCATACAGCAAAATACCATTTTTTTGCTGGTTTAACTTTTCAAATATCCCCCATCCTGTCTACATTGTGAAAACACAATACCATTATTTCAATAATTCATCAAAGTCATGGACAGGTTTTGTCAATTTTCAGAAGTTACTGACATTGTTTTGGTGTGCTTTTTGAGGGCTTGTAGTGATTATTCCATTATTTGATGACCATCATTGGCTACGAGCTTCTTTTAGTTCTTAGTCATGTGAGTTTACATAACAAGCCAGGTCACGTTATTATCACCTTTTTGTATTTTTATCCAAAATGCGTGAAAATGTATTTATCATCAGTGTAAAATCACAAATTTAGGGTTTTGGCCAACACAGTTTTCATATTTTCAGTTCATTCAGTGATAACTTTGGAAGAGTTAATATTGTCGTTTATAAAGTTTTTTTTGTAATCATAATGTTGTTTAACACTTGTTGTGCCTCTGTCATTGTATAGCAGCATTGCGATTTGTATATTTGACACACTTTGTGTCTTTGTTATACTTCGATAGAGACACACTATATGTTCGATGGTTCAAACAAATATGTCGAAACAACTATCAACTAAAGAGGCAAACGATAAATAATTACATTGTTTAGAAATTTCACCAAACTTGCAAACTACGAAGAGAATGGATTAAATCAAATAATTTCAACTACACCCTATTAGAATTTCAAAAGTTGCCTTTTTATCGCAACAATATGTTTAGGAAAAGTGTATTTTTAACGTTTAACAAGAAGTATATCAGAACCAAAACGTTCATTTCGTAAACAAGCGGTGTTACGCTAAGCTACAGACAAGCAGATGCAAGATAACATATTATTTAACACACATATGTCGGGACAATTATCAAGTTGAAGGCATCTAAAAGGTACAATTCTTAGCGATGTATTACGTAATCAATATTTACTTCACTGGATCACATATGTACATTAAGTGCCATTAAGTCCCTAATAACAGTTTTAAGGGTATCATGATAGGTGTAAATATTTCACTGAGAGGTCTTAATATTTGATGCCTCTAGTGGCTACTTCCACCAATTTGGAAAAGTTAAGAATTAAAGTCAGTTTTGTAAAATTCATGACATTTTCTTTTTCTTATCCACGTGTTTAATAACTTTAATGTTGTTGAAAACAAGAAAAAGCCTAACTCACTCACTCTTGTTTAATTTTTTTTATATCTCAATATCATGTTTAGATATTTCATGCAAAAGAAACTAAATGCATTTATTTGACATTTTTTCGACTAAGGTAGTCCTTAACCAGATTGACTGAAGCTGATTTTTATGGATATCTTTATGAACTCATGCATAATCAAAAAATGACATATATGCATCAGAAAGTGTTATTAACAACTAATGACGTTTATGATGATGAACAGTTGTGTGTTTTGTGTACTCTTTCTGCCACCTGCGTCTTGTCCATCGTTTTTATATTGAACATTTTTGCTGACTTGGCATTTAGTTCCATCCTACTTAGCTAATGTACTTTCAAAAACTAATTCAAACTTATCATTTCGGATTTCATTCTCATATTTCTCTTTCGTCTGACGTTCATTAAACATTTCCGTTTCTGACTAATGGTTAATGATAATATCTTTTGTAATTTTTTTAATTCTTTACATTAAATGGTGAACATGCCACTATAAGGTAAATTTTCCAGAACCATACTCCCCTTAGAATGTTTACTTCGCATTTGTATATGTTGTAAATTGCTTTAAAGTATTTATTTCTCGAACAAACTATATTGAGATGTTAAGCGATCTTAATGCGATATTGATTTTTTAAATCATTTGTTTGTTTAATCACTGATGCTTGATTTTTAAAAAAAAAATTCTAAATACCGGACTCCAACAGATAAACTCGATTTAGTGATATCGTTAGAATTGTTTGGGGCTGCTTGAATATTGACTACCCGTTACGTTTAATAGAATACAACTGTATAAACATAAAATTATTGTGATAATTCTATCTTATCTTTCGTTGAAATATTTTGTTGAAGTTGTCTTATCTGTAATGTTTTTTTCTATTTAAAAAATCTGAGACGTTTTTAGCCAAATAAACTGTAAGAGCAGTGCAAATATGCATCGAAGCTTCCTTTTTTCAGATATCTAAGAGCGAGTACTTTGCTCAAATTTTCAAATTTAACTCTTAATCAATCGTATGTTGGAATGAATATACCTTTAGGTCCTTTTAAATTCATATAATGTGAATAATGTTTATACAATATATATGTATATAAATGATCTTTTATCATCGAGTATAATGGGCCTTCTAAGTAAAATAAACAATCTTTGAATGAACTCTGCTGGTCAACCCACCTTTATATAATCAAAACACTGTAAGATTTCTTTCTCTGACCCTTCTGCACCACCTTATGCTTATCTCAAACATATATTGTTTGAAGAGGCTGTGATCTTCCCATAATCTCATAAAGCTACATACTCTATTTCCTGACAGAGCAGGAAGTAGACGTTACATCAACATACCATCATAGGAAGGTCCCAATAGCACCTCAGGGATTTCCAAGATGATTGTCTTATCTATTCCTCTCTGTAGGCATTTTCTAAATAATAACTATCCATAACCGAAACTTTTTGAGGACAAAACTTCAGGGTAGAACGGAAAACGAAACACGCGTGTACATTGATCTCTGTAAACTCTAACTAAGCCACAACTATCAGAACCAAGGGGACCAACGTTTCCAATAATATATAAAACATGGTAAAGTCCCTTCACTAAAAGCTAAATGATAAGTATTGCTAATAGTGTTATCATAAATGATGTCAAACTGCAAAGAACATGTATATAAGCACTTGTTGTACACATATTTTATTTTGATTGTCCTTTATATTGTCATATGTTGTGTCTAGTTCTTTTGTATTTATTTATCTGATGTATGTGCTGGTGAGGCATTCACATAAGCAGAGTTTTGCACATTCTTCTATAAAAAAAACTCCCATAATTACCGGTACAAATTTAGCTCAGTGTAGCTAAGTAAGGGTTAAATAGATTGTTATGTTATGCCTTTTGATGCTTGTTTTATCTAACGTGGTATAACATATATACGCCCGATGTGCTACAGAAGTAATTATATCTTATGTCTTTATAATGCAAACTTCAGTTCTGCTACGCCTCTGAGAGGAATTTGCCTCTAATCGGGACAAATTCGTATTTCTTTCACTAAATAATTCAAGTCCAGACCTTGACGTCATATGAAAAGCAGTATGTGCAAAAAATAGTTCAACAATGAAATGTTGATTCTCGAGTTTCTTGTAAAAGTTACAAAATAATCATAATTTAAGCCATTCAACGCTCAGTGAAAATGCACACACGCTAACTCTAACCCAAAGATTTTTCCCTTTATGTTAGTTTATAGAAATCATTCATCTGTTCATCTGGTATGTTGATGTTACCTACACCTGATGAGAATTCGTTCCCTTGTTTGTGTTTTGTTTACTAGTAAGAGTGGCAAATCACTTGCTTACTAATCGGAATCGGAAATGATGAAGTATCGATTATAAGCACTTTGTCACAACGTCTTACATTGAAATGAGTCTAGTTTCACGTCCTTAAATAGTCAGCCTTTAAGGTGTTTGAAATTCTAAAATATCACTAACAGTGTTTAAGTTATGAAATAAACCTTAATTTCTTTCATATTAACCTTGAAATATAATCATATCAACTATGTGGTATTGCAAATAGGATGTGAACACTTTTCATTTTAATTTAGTATACTGATAGTACGAAACAGGTATGAACAGACAAATAAAGTATTTTTTTCAAATTAATTCCATGTCTTTGTGACACATTTTCGGATAAGCTTAATATGACGTTGTAATTCGGCAGGGTTAAACTGGTGCAAGCTTCATTAGATGGTCAAACAAATTTTGTCTAAAAAATTGCTTACTTCCATTAATTTTCAATTAACCTGACATTCAGTTTGTAGTGAAGAACAAGAGACTTGCTATGGCATATACGGTTAATTAATAAGCTTTCGGTTGGATATGGGTTAATTGAATTTGCGGTTCTGATGAAATGACATTTTACTGGGTCAACATGTGTCTATCAAAGCTGGCACGAGAGTGTATTAATATTAATCATTAACTTTATTTTCTTTGCGTTATATATTGACTTAAGGTTAATATAATACACTGTCTTGTTCACGGTATCGCATGAGTCGTAATGGACATCACGGAGGCCGGGACATGAGATAACAATTATACCATTTGATGCCCGCATTTAGTATAAAATTTAAAATCAATCCATAACATGATTTTAAATTTTCGTTTTGTCTTCAACTATGTAGTTGCTTTGATTTTCATTTGCAACATATACCTTATAAAACATGATAATGTGATTCATATTAAAATTTCATTAAACCTGGTCTAAAATTGTTATTTTGGTCTCAGCTTCTGTTTTGTTAACAATTATTAACAACGTGAGAAACAGATTGATAATATTATAGTTTTCCCTTTAAAATTAATTGAATGAAAATGATATATTTCTTCTGTTTTAAGAGGATTAATCTAATTAATTTGATATATATTAATTCATTTTAATGTTCATTTTACGGTGAAGCGTTGTGTTTGTTATCATGCTTAATGGGTAATGTGGCACAATAAAACAATTGTCACCTTTGCAACATTATAAGTTTGGAAAAGTGAAATAATATGTTCCTCCATGGAATCCGGTGCATGTCATAGTTTCATGTAGCCCTTCTACCTTGTGTAAGTAAAACCATGTATTAATCTACCAACAAAAACACTTCACATGTTATAAACTGCAAATTGTTTTTATTTCAGTAAATGATTACGTTTATTTTCCTTCCTATTTTAAGTGTAGTTTATATTAGTCATACAACACTATTATCATTTGCTATTCGAGTGGAAACGACATGATACTTTTTTTTTTTTTATTTCGCTGTTTTTGGTACAAAGTCAACATACAGAGATTAATCAAATTGTTGAAACATGGAATTATAATACTAATCTTCCAAGTATACAGTAATAATCATAGCGTCAGCGTTGTAGATAAAGCGTCGACATCAACTAAACAACATATGACAAGAAGACCAAAATGTGGCAAAAGGTGTTACACTACAAGTTATCTTTGAATTGTATTTATCTAAGGTGTATGCAGATTCAATGTCATGTTTAATGTGTGCCATGTTTGGGTGTCTGTTTGCTAGTCTTGATTTAAAAATGTTGTACTTTGTGATAATGATGATACGATTGACTACGTCATTTCTTCTCTCTCGGTATCCAAATAGTATCTTCGACTTATCGAAGTGAAGAAGGGTGCCAGTTTTAAGTTGAATCCATCTAATAACATTGTTCCAAATTTCTTTGATTATATTGCACTCATAAAACATGTGCATTATAGTTTCCACTTCGTTTTTACAAAAAGTACAGACATTGGTGTCAATCAATTTCATTTTTGATAACAGTTCATTTGTTGATATGCATCTGTGGATAATGCTATACTGAAACCATTGATGTTTTACATTTACAAGAGCCCTGAAAGGTATCTTATGAAAATAATTCCAGTCAATATCCAATATTTGTTGGTTAAAATCGATATTCCATTTCTTCCTGTATTTGTTGTTTGTATTTTGATTTTCGGTTGTTTGTAGTGTATCATAAAATATTCTGCATCCTTTGCTTGTTTTCACTAGATCTTGTAAAAAATAAGGAATGCAGGGCATGCAGGTTTTTCTGAGTATAGTGTTATTCGACATGATACTTGTATGTGTATATCATCCTCGTGTTGAAATCTTCATGAATGTCAGAAGAAACAGCCAATGAGATTTTATGGTAAGTGAAGCAGCGTTCTCAAAGTCATTCATATTTAAAATGTTACGCAGTAATCGATTATACTTTTCCTTAATTGAAAACTTTTAGGCTTATGAGCATGATTTGAAGTAATTTCAATGTATGCTTTAAAGGTATGAAAATCATTCTTAATTGGCAAAAATCTCGACTTAACTCCTAACGTGAATCAATTAATTAAAAAAGTGTGAAATTGTCTCACAGAAATTCTTCAAATGTGATTATAACACATTTTTCTGTATAGATAAATTACCTGTTCAATGTACCATATTTGCGCGGGCTGGTATAAGTAATTGCTATTGTTTTGCTTTTATCATTATTATACCATCAAATAAGAATAATAATAAAAACCGTGAACACAGAAAATGAGGCATTAATACTGTAATATGTGTTGCTTTTGAGATATTTCATTGGTGTTCTACTAAAAGGTAAACTTTCTCAACTGACATCCAATATACATATCATTTAAGACTTTTATCATTAACTGACATCAGATTGTCTTATTTCGACTATCATAATAAGTATTTTGCATACAATTCATATCATAATAAATCTGTCCTTAATCTAATAAATGATCTTGATTAGATGTAATATCAGCTTTGAAATGGTAGAAAAGTATTGAAACGCTATAGTCCTTTTTAATTTCAAATTAAACGTGTGAAGATATTGAAATAAGATAAAGAATCGTTTCATTTGTCGCTGGTCCAAGAATAGTATATAAGATGAAATGAATACTTGTATCTTGTTGGCACCTTGATGCCTTTGCAGTGAATTAGTCAAACCTCATTTCATGATTGAGCACTGAGTACTGAGTTTTGTAGATAAAGCACGAGAGAGTTACTTTGCACATTGTTTTCTGATCGATAGTAAAACTTATTCAAACACAGCATTGCTATGAAGTATGCGTTTCTGACATCCTTAAAGTTAGTCCTCTGAAATGAAACTAGACATTTATTCTAGTTACTTTCATATTAAATTGTAATGGAAAGATTATTAATGTTTCGAACGTTTGCACAATAACATTATACATACATTGATATATTCTATACTAAATACATATACTTTGATATTTGATAAACTGAAATATCTGTAGTTTCCACTATGTCTAAACAGTTAAAAGGTTTTTGTCTATGTATATAAAAACGGCAATTTTGTTTAATATTAAAAGAAATTATTGTCAGGAAATGCGAACTTTCAACCAATTTGTATACCTTGATGCGATCGTCTCTGAGCTTTTGAATATAATAGAATACTCGAGGGGTTATTCATACGCCACAAAGGTTCTTCCCCTGTATAGTTCTCGAGTCTACTTGATTCTTATCGTAGGACAGTCATGTTTGATGAAAGCGCAATCTCAAACCATTATCTTAAAGTAACTAGCAATCCGCAATCATCACAACATTACCGAAAGGTCACAGTGAGTGCCTTGGGGTTGAGTGGTTCACTTTTAATCTGTACATCTACATCTATTTATTTGCCGTTTGCCCTATAGAAGCAGGAGAAATACTGGTTGTTATCGTCTCAGTAATACGTGCTAGATAGGACAACATGATGAGAGTATCAGTTTCGACATGAGTTTCAAGCAGCACCTGAAATGGAGGTGAGGTGAGGTGAGGTGAGTTGATGTTTAACGCCGCTTGCAAGAGTATTTCACTTAGATCGCGGCTGCTAGTATTATTGCAGGGAGAAAGCTCGCAACACCATTCTGGCTATGCATTGCGGTGAAACCTGCGAGCATCGGCTAGAACTAGCGAACCATGGGTGGTACTGCGCTGAAACTCAGTGTAGCATTGCACCCAAACCTGACTGTGTGTAGAACACGTCTCTACCGCAGACAAAGTTGCCGAGCCCCTGGCGGGATTCGAACAACAAACCCTCTTGATCCTAAGCCAAACGCGCTAACCACTGCGTTATCCCGCTCCCAACTGAAATTGAAAGTAGTCTGTAAATAATTACAAATAAAATGTACTTATGTGCTACTTGTACGTGATATTCAATGTTTTAAGATACGTTTTCAGTAAGAAACCCGACAAAAGAGAAGGTTTCATTGGGTCTTGTCGTATGAATAGATATGTGTTTCATGCATCACAGCACCTGTCAAGATGTAATGATAGAAAACAAGATGGTCACTTACAAATGAAAACACATGATTATTATTTTTTTATCTTTAATTCGCCAAAATCACCGTGTCCACTGATTCATGTCAAATATATCGGTGTTGTTTTTACACACACTAGAAGATTTAAAAAATAATCACCCTTACGGGCAAATTTGAAAATATCTAGAAAATCAAACTATTATTTTATTTTTTCTAAGTATCCTCGGCCAATCTTCTCTAAATTCATGGTGGCAGTTTGAAAATAACCCGTGATTAATTTATGCACCTAAAAGTTATTGAGTTGAAACAAATGCTTTTAATTACGACAAATGATATAATCATAAATTCCTTTAATGTATTCAAAGTTAATGCCAACGCTACATACATAAAACAAATTTTCTTCAATCTTTCATGAACTTGAATATCAGATTAATGGTTATGAGACAAAAATGGGTATGCATCAAAATCCTCTCTGGATGTGGTTAACCTACCGCATAATTTCTACATTGTATTATTAATTTTTGTGATCCAAGTGGTGACGTTTCATTTTTCTTGCAAACTGATCAAAATAATTTCCGAGACAAAAAAGGGCGAGTCTAAAAACAGGTCTGGTTTGGGTAAAACAGGTCTGGTTTGGGTAAAGCAAGTTAAAGGGACAGGAAGTAGTATATCTCGACGCTCTTTCTGTTGATGTTAACTTACAGCATATACTGATGTTATTTAACAGCATACCGTGCACTAAGTGGTAAATCATTAACAGATGCATGCATTTTTTATCTCTTACCGTTGTGTATGGTAACTGACGATATCGTGTAAACCCTATAAACAATTTACATGTCATGTTTGGTTATGACTTTAACTCTAATCCCACCAATCTATTTTCGATGATTTCATTATTCAACATTTGGTTTCATAATAAAGTTCTACCGATTAGTTTTGCTATGTTCTTGGTATATCAATTTCGCTAGTTATCTCATCAGTTGGAAATTCCATTATAAGCATCAAGAACAAATTAACATTCCGGTTTGTTAAAGGGTTAAAGTTATATAGATGTAAATCGCAGATGATATTAATCATCGAACTGATTTAATTTCTGAAATTTGGTGTCATCATGTACACCAGTTCATAATTTTTGTTCATATGAAAACCACATTTTCTTGAGATCAGGAGATATCTACACTAGTTTGGCATTTGTGAATGGAATCATTACCAGAACCAGTTCACCAACATTTTTTCATATAGAAAGGAACAATTCTCTGACTTCAATATTTTCAGGGCCTAATTTGTCATCACGATGCACATCCTGTAAAATCAGCGTATATGAATCCGCTCTCGCTCCTTCCTAATACCCTGATCTCTTTCGGGCTAAATCCCTCATATGGCTGGCGGCTTGATATTCGTGACTAACCTGTTATGTTTCAAGCCAATGAAATGTCGTTAGAAAGGAACTTGAAACTACTACCTTGAACTCAACGGATTTTTACATCTGGGATGTGCCGCTGTTGCTGAATGTGAGTTGTCTCATTGCGTGGTTAGATAGATAGCGATACCAAGCTTTTGACTTGAAAAAGATCAGGGTATTAGGATGGAACGAGAGCGGATTTAGCTGATTAAACAGGATGCACGATGCAGAAAAATTGATAAATTTCTAAAACCTGTAGGATGCTTGTGATATCGTGACATCCCAACATGCATAGCCTTTCAAGGGACCAGTCATTTACATCCTATTGTAAGGGAGCTCGATCAATTACTTTAAGTTACAATGCTACAACAAAGTACCGCTTCAACATTCATTTATACTGTTTCATTACTATATCGAATGTCACTGTTTAATAAAATGACTTTAAGAAAAATTTCTGGAAAAGAAATATGATTTCCAAACACCCATTTATTTACCCCTTTCACTTCGAATAAGGAGATATTAATCCTGAAGACCATTGACAGATAGGAGAACTGACCATTAGTTATTTGCTGCTGACCGCATGTTCTGTTAGCTACTGATTGAAAATTTGTCCTCCGCGTGGGTGTAGAACGCCTAATTAACATGCTCAGCTGCACCAAGGGAGTTAATTTACCAAACCTCTCGGAATGACTATCATTTACAATCCAGGGTGATCACAACATGGAACTAATTTCCAAGGTGTTTGGATGCGCACGTGATAAAATGGCCACTGGCAATTGGAATAATCCTATTAAGTATTAGAGCATACTTTGGCAATTTCATTGATTCCAGAAGCAGTACAATAAGTATGCTAATGATACTATTAACATACCGTTGATATTTTTAGATGTTAAGGTGATAATTCAATAAGAATTATTTAGAATTTGGGAAGTGATACATAGTCGTTTGATGTTAATAATAACTATTTTTTTACATTTACTACGCAACATTTAATGGGCTGAACATTTAATGGAAGCCCGTAAAGTGGAAAGAATGGCCAGTATCATGGATTTTAAAATCGACATCTGAAATATCAAGATTATAAGGTCAGATTTTCGGACTGTGATGTTAATTGTATACGAGTTATTGAATTAATTGTAAATCAATTATACGCAGAGGTTTCAACTCCTCGTGGTTAAAGTTCCAGATTCCTCCCTTATTTTTTATTACTGTACGACATTCATTTAGCATTGTACTTGTTTTGTATGATTAGTCTTTCCCAGTGAGTGCATTAGAGCTGGAACATGTTCTCAACAATTAATTAGATAGTAAACGCGTGGACGAAATTCATCATAAGTGAGTAAGGAGGAGAGGGGTCAAAGGGTGAAGGGGAAAGTCTGACAGAAAGACACAGCAAGGAAAAGACATGTACAGCATGTTTTAGAAAGAGTTAAATTTGGTCTTGCTTCTACCCGTCAACCTATCCAGCTTTGACTACCCTACATAAGGGCATGTACGCATGTACGCATGTTAGGGTTTCTGAAGCACTCAAAACACCACACCATGATAATGATGATGTATTGAGTCAAGTGATTTTATAACTGATTCCATTGAAACCATGTTACCGAACATACAGGCAGTTTATCATCAACGCTATTTGGAGGATAATAATCTTGATGTGAAGGATATTAGAATTTGTATAGGTAATTCTTTTCAGTTGAAATATTTTCTAATAAATTGATAGTTTATTGAAACAAATTTACTAAGTTAATGATGTACGAAATGCATGCGTAATTTTGACACAAACTCTTCAGTTTTTCCATTACACCCTATGTCACGCAACAAAAACAAGACCACAACACTAAACGCTTTTATAGAATTTGGTGTACTGTGATTCAGATAAAATCAGTAATTCTATTAACCCGTGTCAGTGCAATATGAAAATGAATGATAGATAAGACGTATTTATTCCCTCTTACTGGCTTCTGGATGAATTAATTTTCTCACGGAAACAAAATCTTGTGGTGTTTGTGCTGGTAACATCGTTTTACATTGCGACACATATTGACTGGATTATACACCACCCAGTTTTTATTATTAGTTTACAACATCCTGCTTCATCAGCGTAATTGAATCCGCTGACCGAGGCACTTCCTTATACCCTGATGTCCTTTAGGACAAAAGCCTCGTATCGCTAGCTATCCAACCAGCCAATGAGACGACTCGCATCCAGCAACAGCGGCACAACCCGGGTGGAAAATTCCGTTAAGTTCAAAATAGTAGCTTCAAGCTCCTTGGATAACGATATTTCATTGGCTTAAACAATAACAGGTGAGCACAGCCGCGAACATCAAGCCGCGCCAGCCGTACGAGGGATTTGGCTCGAAAGGGATCGGGGTACATGGAAGGAGCTCGATCAGCGGATGAAGCAGGATGAGTTTACAACAGGTAACATGGGTACACAAAGTTGAAACAGAAGTCCTCCTTCGTATCTACCTCGAGGTAAAAGGCAGATGGTACTGTACAAACAGCCAGGCTGGTGTAAATGTATTGTGATGAATTTTGAGACCACTTACAGTAACGCAGGCCGTAGGGAGTATGTCATCAACAGATACCTATATTTTTCACAGATGTGGTGACACATTCACCCATGACCTAATGTTGTATAAACATGTTTGTTGATACTGCTTTATTCCGTGAATACAATTCAAATTTTCAAGACGTTGAAAAGTAACAGATTTAAGAAAAGCATGGTTTCTGAATAAAACTTAAGGTAGAAAGCAGATCAGCTTAGAGTAAGTGTTGACGCCTTCATATGGTGAATGATAGAATTCATACATTGAGTTCAAATGTTGTTCAAGAACCTTCTTTCAGACAGAAATACTTCGTAGGGCAAGAAGACTTAACACCTCTTAAGTAGATTCATGTGTCTTATAGCTTCAACGACCCTGATACTGTAGTGAATACAGCTGGTACTTGTCAGCCTATGTGTGATGTTGAACATGTGAATGAATATGGATGATAATACCTAGCGCTGATAATGTCGGTAACTTATCTCCTGTTTACCAACATCTGATCTCTTGACCTCTCCACAGATGTTCATCAGATGTATTAGGTTACATGGTCAAGGGTGCATATAATCATAAATATCATATAAATATAATCATTAAGTGTCCCTTGTTATAGCCAAAACTAAAAGCTATTTAGGAATGGACCATTGAGATATAATCTTATGAAAACTTAATTAATACATTTAAGAAATTAACTACTTAAAGTCTCAGTGACAAGGATACTTTTCTGATATATACAGTTTGTTTCATTAGTTTAAAATTTAGTGCAACTATCATGTAAACTGCGTTCTCTTGTGATCTACTTCTTCAAACATCATTCATCACAAAATTACGACTTTTTAAAAGGCTGAAGAAAAATCTGTTATCCTATTACATATGATAGTCATAGTACTTCAGGAAAACATCTGGCAGGGATTTATGCAACACTGAGATCCAAAATGCAAAAAGTCAAATTCATGGATAACTTATAACATTGTCATTTCAAAAAATATTTGCAGACATAAGAAAATTGTGATTTGATTTTTTTGGACCCAATTCCCATTTCATATTATATTTTTTTCCTGGCATCCGAGATATCTGTCTCTTGTATATTTAGTGTAAAAATGATCCTTTTAAACAAAGATGTGAAAGTTTTTACTGTAAAGGATTTTGCTTAGAAATGGTAACTCACTAAAACTTTCATTTATTAAGTTCTCGGAGCTATGGCCCTTGATATAAATTGTTTGATTTCCCAATGTTAAACTGATGGCATCTGTAATGGTGCACATACCAAAATGGATATACTAGATATCTCGAGAGCATTTGATACCCTGTGAGTATGAGCTCTTCATTTTCTCCTTTCAGACCAAACTCTCCTCAGCTTAAACCTTGATTCAATAGGTTAATTGGTGAGTGATCTACCTTTGATACTTGCTGTGTATCCCTCATCTTAAAACCATTTGAATTAGGTCGTAGATTTAAATGGATTTGACTGTTTTGTCTTTGACCCTGACAGAAGTTTTTTCTGAAGTCATAAGCAATAATTGCTTAGCGATTTGCCTTTGGTCCTTAAAGAATTGTAGCCATCTGACCTAAAACATAGGATTTATGCTGTTAAAATTAACATGATTTTATCAACAACTGTGATAAACTGGTAAAATTGCATCAAATCCTCTTGATCAACAATGGCAGCAGGTCACGGCTCAATGTTGTCACGTTACATCTCAGGCTAGACGTGAACTCGGGCAAAAATGGTATATACCGATAACATTTGCATGTAACACAACGATGTCCCACCTTCGATGCTTTATGAAATTGTCTACTTGGTTTCACTTCATCAAAATCAAATACATCAAGGGTTCCATTTGGAAAGGTACGAAATAATTGTTGTCATAGGAATTGACGTGGCGAGGAAGGTTAATATTTACCTCCATATAAATAATATCATCGCTAAATATTTCCTGAGGGGCTTCCTGTGACAAAATTGTAATTAGAGGGGCATTGGTCCAAACAATCGCAATTTGAAAGGGACAACAAATCTATTATCAATTATTGCCCAAAATGATTTTCGCAAGTATTTGTATCTAGTAAGAAAAGCCCTGTTCGTGCATATAGTCAGAAAATGTAGAATTTTCAATCCTAAATATCTTCAAATCGCTTTCATTGCAATTAAAACATCTACTAAATACGATTTTTATCAACATCGAAATATTTTGTTTTCAGAGAAGGTCATTCAACAGGAATAAAGATGAATAAATACAGCAACGTCTCGTCAATTTGACTGTATGCTGTCAAGAACAGTTATATTTGCGGCTACCAAAATACATGTCTGGCAGGAAACAGAGAACGCTGATCAAATACGTAGATCAAGTGCTCTCAAAAGGTTCGGTACAGACAAGTGACCTACGAGTAGATGAAGTGCTTAGTTTTGACACACCATTGTCATAGGATTTTATTACAGACAGTACAGACAACTGACCTACGAGTAGATGAAGTGCTAAGTTTTGATTCACCATCGTCATGGGATTTTAGAATTTACTTTTTATTTACTGTTTTCTCGGAGAATGTATTGTTTGTCAAAATGGCACAGTGTTAGGATATAATTCTGAAAGGTCGCTGAAACGACGCTGTTTCCTTAAATCTTAATCTAGACCATTAAGGATAATAGATTTTCAACCATTAATCAAATTTAAGACATCCGATATCATACATGAACACAACACAATTTTCCTGCTTGGCTTCTCTCAATGGACGTTTGTTATAAGTAGATTAAGAAAATAAGAAATATCTTCAACACGAGTAAATATATATGTAGTTGAAGACAACAGGGTGCGATTCCATTGATCATTGAAATATCGAGTAATTGATATTGTCATCCTATGCAAACCAGTAAGGCAATCTGGTAAAATGTTTCCATGCTTTGTGTCTCTATCGAAGAAAAACAGCAGCAAATAAATGAATAATCTATAGAATAAGTTGCCATCGTCGATAGAGACACAATACATTGAAGATAAAAGTCGAATGTGAAGTCAACAAGTTAAATGCGCAAATATTGCGCAATTCTTGACGATGACGCCATCAATGTTTTCTCCACTGCAAAGTACAGTCATAAATTATAGGGTATTATATATAGAGTAAACATACACGAAGAAGTAAAGCTTAAAGAGGCAATTTCTGACGTGAATACAATCTTCATGTATAAACTTTTCGATTCAAGGGAACCATGCATGTAGTTGCCAAAGTTCCATTTATTGCTTTTGTCATCTCATTAATATACAAAGGCACCTTATGCTTTAAGAATAAACACATTTTATTGCTTTTCTCAATAAACATCATTGAAATTTCTTCGTGTTTTTCTACACTTCGAGCTACTGCTCTTAACCAATTATGTCACCTCGCAGTTAGTATTCACCCGAATTTTCGTTTTTAGTTTTTACAAATATACTTGATTATAATTCTAAGTGTCTCTTAGTTTTGTTGGTAACATGATAACAATATCGGTTGAATTCCATTAAGAGAATACATGAACGTTTTAACAAATAATAATTTTGTATGAGAAAACCTGAATGAAAATACAAACTACGTCTAATGTTGACCATCTTTTTTGCTGTTAATCTTTTCCCATCAATTTAAACTTTGTAGACTTGACATTGAGTCTCATGCTTTGCCTAACAAAATTAAATTCCGAATTGAATTAGTGTCTTGTCATTTCAGTGTTTTTCTCCTTATTTTCCTCTGTCTGACAATTAGCGAGACAACATTGCATTGAAACATGGTAAATAACCTTTTTTTTCCACATAAATCTCTGAAACTGGTGTAGCTAAATATGGTTAATATCTTTATGTGGTTAAATCATCATTATCAAGAAATATGTTCCTTTTAATATTAATTCCCCCTTCCAGTAGTCATTTTGAAAGAATTTTATGCAGGGTAAATAAAATACCTTTGGATGTATAAATCTTGTCTCAATCTGAAGATTCATAAATAACCAATGTAATATTTTCTGCGTGCGCCAATTTGACCAATGTATGGTTAATGCGAAGTGAAGTTTCTTACTCTAAATGCTTATCTCAAGAGTTGTTTAAGATGTAACATTCTACTTTCTCATAAAGTAACATTTGTACAAGAAGTAGGCACGCCATCACCATACAGCTATTCAGAGTGGGTTTCCCATCAATTCATCTAGATCAATTTCTTATTTTAGACGTTCATGCAGACCGTAATTTCTCCAGAACGGATTGTTGTTCCTGACCCGTCACAATATTAACTTGGGGGATATACAATTACGAGAGGCGGAACAAAGCTTCTTCCTTGATGTGAGATGATGTGAGCTATGAAAAACATTACTATTCTTAGTGTGAGTTTTATGATTTTTCATTTGGCTGAAATTAGAGTGAAAAAACAAGTTTATGAGTTAAACTCATATCGCCCCACATAATCATCTGTCAAATGTCAAACTTTTGGTGTTATCTTGTTTTCAATGATAATTGAAAAACAGCCATATAAATGTTAGAAAGTCGAAACTCTGCGTCCAAGTTACATATATTAGTTAAATGACCTTCTAAACAATACCAAGCAATGTTTGTCTTTGTGTCTTACTGTAAATTATTTTCAAAATTCCGTTTGCGTTATTGGTGTCCGCCATTGTCAGGTTTTCGATCACTTATCACGATTGGAACCTGCTTATTGTCACTATACTGAACCAATAAGCACAAATATACTGATTTTCAGAAACAACTAGCCAGAATGTCTCGATAAAAACACCGTTTCTGACGTTTCTGACTCCAAAACATGCTATGTGGCCCTTAAAACCCCCCTGTTGGTAAATGTTAACGTTCAACGTTCAATGTTAACGTTGAATTATCTTATTAACTATTTATAGAATAATCTACAGTCTATTCTTGAACAAGAAATAACGTCTCGTTGAACTAACGATAGATAGACCCTCATCCAAATTGAACGTTACGATTTTTAAAAAATAAAACACTTAAAGAAAATTACAGATAATTACGTTTGAAATTGAATTTGCACATACCGTAGTCCTTAGATTTCAAATATGTTATTTTGTTGTTGAATAAAATTATCATGCACATAACGAGACCTTAGAATGAAGAAATAGATTAACGGATTGTATGAATTATGATATTTTAAATACGAATGTCAATAGTTCGCCTCATGAAATTCTCTTGTGTTAAAAGAGTTTGAAATAAATAAATGTGTACTTATTTCCTTTTTTCAAACTATTTCGATAAGAGTGTTCGGTGAGCACATCAATCCCAACACTGCTGCATATACACATTGTGTAAAGAACTGTTGAAATACAAGGATGTTGATACTTGACTTGCCTCTAGTACCTCATGAAGCCAAGATAATAATTAACCACTTGCCAGAAATTGGAAAATCAAGTGCTTGCAAGATTTTAAAAATATGTATCAATAAAAGTTGCCAAAGGCATGTTTTACATTATGAAGCATGTAAGGAAAAGTATGAAATGAGGAACTCAATGGCTTTGAATCAAGATCAGAACACTGTCATTGCAACCAAAATGATAGCATATAGTATACTGTTTCTCATGGATCTCAACGGAATTGAGGGGAGTTCCTGCCAGATACCGACGGACGAACATGTTGCATCACAAATTAACCCCTTTGGCTTCAGTAAGTTCAAACATGTTGAGAATGAGGCCTAAAACTGACAGAATGACATTCATAGATGACAAGACGATCGTTTAACCTTCCTAAATAACTTTGTGGTATTTGTTTGATGTGGAGAGAGGTTAATAGAAATCACTGAATTGCCGACAGCATCAATCCATCGTGTGGTTATCACGACTGTTGAATTGTAAGAGACAATGATGTTGTGTTAAAAACTTATCATATATATGACAACACTTTCCATACAGAAAAATGCTTCAATAGTTTATCTGGAGGTGTATGGTATCAAATTACATCAGCGTAGTGTTATCCGCAAAGAACCTACAAAACCCAGATGTCTATCAAGGCAGATTTCTGCCGCGAATATTTGCCTTCTAAGTTTTAACTAAGGAAGAATTATTAAGATGATACATAAAATATAAACCTAGTGTCATCTTATATCAAATGATTCACACTCGCTGATAAAAATATAATATTCTCGATAAGCTTCTGATATATGATACTTTAATCAACTTGGGTCGATATACTTGTTATCAGAAGATACTTGGCCGAGATTCTCTCTCTATGCGAGACACCTCATTTTGAAGACACGTTAATATTTAATAAGGTGTGTGATTGTATAGCAAATTAATCATGAATTCATTTTGTATACAGCCAGTCACCAATGAACAACAAGCTGACACTTGATGCATTGGATATTCTACGCCATTAATTTGATATGCAAAGTAGATGACAGGGGAACAGACACACGATACACAATAGTATGTAAATTGCTTACATTCACGAGAAAATGGGTTTGTGAAAGCGTTTTATCATTTTATAACGATAACATCCTCATATCTAACGCGTTTTTTGGTAGCGCGCAATTTCAACTGAAAAGATTTAAGCAACTTGCTATGAACTGAATGGTTAGTACAAGAAAATGCAGGTAAATCTAACCAACGTCAGAACAAAGTTAAATTTACCCAAAAAGCTTTTTGAAAGGGTATTCTGAGATGATGTGGATGAATTTAACTTTATAAAAAGATATTCATAAACAAACACTAAAACATATACTCTAGAAATTACATGTATACAAGTAGTGTCAACTGTGCAATTGAAACAAAAGATCAATTGATGGACTGGTATATAACTTCTTCCTGACTAGAGCGGCGATAAATTTGATACAGATCAGCATCTAAGCCTATGATTGTCAATAGAAACGGAAGTCCTTAGGGAAGTCACCTTGCTTGATCTAGTGATTTGTGTAAAGCATTGTAAACGTTATTGGAAACATGAAATAGTTTATTAGGGCACATATAGAACAAAGGTCAAATTTATCGGTATGTTTGATTTCCTACTATGTGACGATATCTCTAAGATATGAGAGAAATAGAAACAACAACTTTACCTATTTCCCCCCCCCCCCCCCCCCACAGATTTAGTCTAACCATAAGAACAACAAAGATTGTAATGGTTGAGAAATCAATCTCACTATAACTGACTCATCAATCCTTGATCTTCATTCAAATTATTAGACGGGCATATTAAAGATTTCCTGTCGAGATCATACCAGTCTGATTTGATAGTTTTAGATTTGTTGATTTTCAAAAATCAAAAGTTTACCTTGGTTGATTAAAGCTTAAATCTTGACTAAATAGCATTGATTTAAGAGTTGAGGTTCCAATTTGGTTCATGATATTTCATGATCAGGTTTGGATGGCAATGTATCAATATAAGATATGTGTTGATTAAACCATCTCTCCTGACTTTACAATTTGACAATAGCTAAAGATGAACAGCGGTCTTGTACATATACAGAAACAAACATGTGGGGTCTCGTGTACTCGATATATTATATCGATAAAACATTAATGAGTTTCTGTCTGTTTCCCACATTTACGTTTGACTGATTGGCACAAACCAGCCAAGATCGCATACCATTATATTGTCACTTTACTTAACCAATAAGCATTTTAAATGATGTTTGTCATGTTTACTTTTGACGAAGCACAATTAATGTCATGTTGCAATTGAGACTCCATTAACAGTATTGTAGAACCTAAAGTGCCTTGCATTGTTGGTATTATCGAAAATCATATACCTGTTTCTGTAGCTAAAAGAGGGAAGGGTTGCCGGGGTTGTTTGAATCCATATTACGTGAAATGGCAGAGTGTAACCCCTTCCTTCATTCATATCTAACGTAACATGTTTGGAACTTGCGCTTTTAGACAAAACAATCAGTTCCGCAAATGTCTTCCTTTTTTAAATGAAATGTCCAAAACATCTGGCTCAGTGTTTTGAATCGTTTTGTTTGTCGTTGTTTTGATAGAAATAAACGATACTGAAATGCTGTCGACGCCAAAATGTCTTGCGACAGAATAATAAGCCGAAATTATATAGATACTGAATGCGATCGTAATAGCTTGTTTTTCTTCTAATCTAACGTACACTAGTTAAGCTATGAAGTATATTGCTACTGACATATTATAATGAGACCTTTGTTTTATCTATTCTTTATTCTGGAAGTTAATTGGTGCCAAAAATAGAAAGAGAACTTGTATCGTTTTTCATTTCAAGGTTTTGAATTGTAATCGATCAATAATAATCTAAATTGATACATCATAAGTGAAATGCTGTTATAATTTAAAAATGATTTTCACTTTCTTTATTTTAATGTAATATCTTACTTTTCAATGCAATATTTCACTTGATATAACTGTAAATTGTGTCATAAAAATAAGTCGCTATATACATTTTTAACCTTTGAATAAAGATATCAGTTAATGAAGAAGTTGTTAATGATTTGGTATGGATCTTATAAAGATTACCAATAGTGCCTTGTATGCATTCGGGATTGTGTAAAGTTCTGAGTAGACGTTGACGAGAAGTTGACCCATTTTAATATCATGATATACAAGGCCAGTTAAAACCAGATGATAATGTTCTGTTAGTGATCTGACCTAAAGGGGAATGTTAAATTATTCGTTTACCCTTAAACGTCTTGTTTACGAAATTTGGTTAATAATGTATTTTTCTGGTAGTTTGGAAGGATGGAATGTAAGGTATTTTGAAAAAAGTGAATAGATATCTAAAGAGGGAGAAAAAAACTGCGATATCAAGTGGGAAATTAGACTGAAATAGAAAATCATTACATGATAATGAAATCATTACTAAATCATCAATCTCATAAGCAAAAGTAGGTATGTGTTCATTCTTATCCCAAAGTTTAGAGTACAGGTGTACTGAAACTTGTTTACAGAATTTTCTTTCAAATTCAATTTAAATTTTCTTGACATCTTTTTCAAGGTTCAACTTTCAAAGTTAAAAAAATCAAATGTGCATACAATCCATGTTTACTTCCAATTAGATTGATGATTAGTTTTTGGAGCGAATAACAGTCACGATATATAAGTTTTCATATAACCCACTCGAAATATACTTTCTGTATTAGTTTTATCATCATTTTTATATGAGACAACGTTGAGATCTTAACATGAACACTATATAAAACAATTAAGTTTTATGTATCTGCATCTACTTTAACATGTCTTCAAAGGAAAATTGTCTTTGAACTTAAAAGGTTCATCTTTCAAACCAAGACTTAAATGTATCAGGAGATATGTTTTCCTTTGCTCTTCATCTGTTGTTTTTTGGACGGCCTTTCACATACATGCACTAGAATGTTTTAATTTTTTTCTCTTTTGATGGCCCTGAGTCAAGTAAATGTTAATCCCACTACAAGTGATTTCTCGATGCTCCTGTCATTCAGCAATTTTGCTGAATCCTTATTGTTATTGGCGTGTTTATTATTATTCCACGATTTTTGTGAACAAGATTCAGCAAAAACTACTATCTCAAATACAACCAAACTTTACGATCTTATAGCCCTTACAAGGAACTCGCGACATGAAACTTTTCAGCCAATTCGGACTTTGCATTAAAGGCTCAGTGCCACTCAAAGTTTTGAAAATTAACATTAGAAAAAAATTCAAAATTGACTTAGAGGCTTGCAACTTGTTTCAAAAGATGTGCAATTAAATTGCAAGCAAAAAAGTAAATCGTGGCGAATTCGTAAGTCACGTGATTTCGGCGCCATCTTGAATTTTCACACTTTTTGCAAGTTCAAGACCCCATGCACATTTGAGGGATCACTTCTCTGCTAATACTTGCAGTAGAGATCCGATACTTACATTATATGTAGTTAAAGCATTGGCCTATAACAACATTGTCTCAAAATCTAAAAATTCACAACACTTTTTCCACAGCGACCATTCCAATTTGCAGAATTTTCAAAAATCTACACGTCGAATTTCATGATTTTTGCATGAGAGTTAGATGTGACTAATGTCTCTACTAATCAAGAAAAAAATCGCTGGCGAACAGTCATTTCCGGTCATGCGTGAAAGTCAAAGTTTGCAAATTCAGAAAACGAGGCGTTTACAGTGTGTTCTTGTAACGTCCTAACTAACAAACAACAAACCATACAACGTTGTGTATTACTTCAAAAGACAGGCTAAAGAATATTCTATCAAGGATATTAACATTTAATTCAATCGTGTTCCTGACAATGGAGATACAGGCCGTCAAAGTTGGTCGATTTCAAGTTTCACTTTGAGCGTGACAAATAGCAGCAATATATGAAACAGCATGAGCACAAATCAGTAAGGAGCAAACAGCACATATTCTGAAATGATCAGAATTGTAGTAACTGATGATTGTAAAGTGTAAAACATGAAGTAATTAAAGTAATTTTTTAAACAAATGCACTTAACCTAAACATAAGCATATTTGTTACGATTCCTCTATTTCATTTCCTATGAACTAAAATTCGATGGATTCAACTATATCCTATATATATATATATATATATTAGGATATTGGTGATATATGACCTGATACGAATTTAGTTTTACTCAGGCTTTTGATTGGTAACAAAAGATGATAGTAATTGATTGATTAGCATAGTTTTTTCACATTATCAACTTCTTTGCAATAATCACACATTAAGTCAGATGAAACATGCTGTTGTAGCTAAATGCGTCGGCCAATTTTCATGAAACTTTCAGGGAAGATTGTGAACATCACTATTTGCGTAATGAATGTTCTTTTAATGCGCTGAATCCGTTTGTCGTCGCTTGCGACTATATTTTACATTCTTGTTATCTTGTGTGCAAGATCATCAACACACCATTATAGAGATGCTACATAGAGCCGCTGGGTGTTTCAAAGTTGAGCCTCCTATCTGTCATTTTAACACACTTATTGCCTGCTCAAGAAAAACCTGAAAAAAGTTTTATACAATTTCAATGATAATACATACGCAAGAAAACAGGCTTGGTAGGTATAAATGGGGTCAAGGCATCCTTTGGGAGCACAAGTCAGATTGTGGATTCTTATCTTAACGATGCATTCAGGATTGTATCAGAGTTCTACTCACTAACGTTCATTAGAAGTCAAATTACCAGTCATTGAAAATGGTAACTGTAACATTCTTTAAAACGTTATCATGTTATAAAATTAATGACATTTATTAGTTTATTAGTGTTTGTAAAAGGAAAGTAAACGATTTAAAAACCTAAACTCGTTCTTCCCAACATATATTTTCTCCCTACAGAGATATCTCAATCATTAATTCCTATACAACCTCTGTTGTAATACGAAATAATGTCGCTTCTGACAGGTTCCAATATTGCCAAAACAGTGCAACATAAACTATAAGCAATATTTCTGCCAAAGAAAACACATCATAAAAGGATAACATACGTTTTGTGATACAGACCAAAGAAATTTTGCAGTCGCTAAATAAGGCGAATGTATTCTGTTAAGAAGACTCAAAGTGCAAAGTGTACATTCATATATGATTGAGCTTTCCCGAAGCATACATAAATAACTAAGGTTTGTTGAATATTTATTTTTGAAACAGAGATTGTGTAGAAATCTGTGACCGAGCTACTTCTGACGGGAGAGTATGCCAATCGTTTGCTTTGTAAAGTGAACACTCTAAAAACGATTCATATTATTAAATGTATGATGTTTCGTTGAATACCTTACCTTTATCCTCTAAACCAGATCAGTGGTCTATTTCATGATGTTCATTTCACTGGAAGCCTTAAACTTTCTTGACTACTCTTCCCTCATTCTTTCATTACATAAATGCACCTGCGTATATATATTTGATAGAAGTATTTGTAAGTTAGAGTTATTGTGGAGTTATTCTTATTCATTATCTGATTTTTTGGCTTCAGTATTCTTATTTTCATGCATCCAATATTACACCTAGGGTTTGAAAACTTATAATTATTTTCAGACGTTGATGTCCCTATTTAGAGATTACTAAATGACGTCCCGTTTGATAACAGTCTTATGAAATTGATGGGTGGTTTGGTATCCACAAGCAAAAACGGATTAGATATCGATACCAGTCATTACTTTCATAAAAATGATTTTAAATTGAAGTGACTATTACTTGCTGAATTATATTATCAATAATTGCAAGAAAATAACTAACATTACGCTAACACTGTGACCTCGTGCTGAATGGTTATGAAATCACTAAATAAGAAAGCACGCCATTAGTTGCTTCATTTCTTATATATTCTCCCCAATCTTAATACTATAGTATTAACATGCTTCAGGTCAGCATTTTATCCGTCAGATAATTCAACCCCAAAATCATAGAATCTCAAAATTGTTTTCCTCAAGCTTCATAACAAGATTGTTAACCACTTTCATTTTTACTCAAGCTTAATAAACAACAAATCAATTGCCCACAATGTCATGAGAACGAACATTTGATAAAGCCAAACACGTTCAATGTTGAGGATAATAATGACTTGCTGCAACACAAAACTAATGAGCCCCTCTACACAAGTCTGGAAATGTCACATGGCAAGCATTTTAACAGTTTTACAATTGTTTACTGCCTTATTGCATGGAACAAATAAACAGAAACAGATTTCAAGTTCATTACTTGCTTCAACATAAAACTAATGAACTAATAAACCAACAGAAGAAGATTTGAGATGAGAGTGGTTTTCGTCCCTTAAAATTGCTAATTGATATCAAATTGATTGACAATAAAGACGGTAAACACAATTGTAACAAACGTTTTATATTGTTTGTTTGTTTCAAAGATCCTCTTTTATCTATTTTGATATGACTTTAATCATTCCCTCATTGTCACATTTCAGTTCTGTGTTTTCAGTACTTCATGTTCAAATTAACTATAAACATTCTGGAAATGTCACATGTCAAACATTTTAACAGTTTTAAAATTGTTTTCTGCCAATTTATACATAATACATGGAATGACAGTAGGTTTTAAGCCGTAAACTTTGCTTACATTTAAATTCATAAACGATGAAGACCGTAAATATATTTTATTATTGAAACGATTTTCATTGAAACATTAAGTGTTTTTCTCTCATTGTCTAAAATGCCACATTCCAGTTCTGTGTTTTCAGTTTTTCATGTTCCAATCTACTGTAAACATTCACCCTTGTGCTTCCTAAACCTGTAACCAACTACTTGCACACCTGGACGAGTTCCTTCAATCTCCACACAACTCACAGAGTTCATGTATCTGTTGCTCTGCTTTCTTGGTTATATATATATCTCCCTTACACGACTTAAATGTGGCTTTTTAGTGCTCCAAATATGTATACATCTTTTTACACTTTATTACTTGGATATGTCATCATTACTCAACAGACCTATGGCCGACTGAAACACTTCCTCTACACCTGAACGATTCTCTTTTATCTCCGAGTCATTCTCATGATTATTAGTAGGTATCAGAAGCTCTGCTTTGCTTAGTGATTCTCCTGGTTAATCGTGACGAGAGATTTGAGAGTGGCAGTTACCCCTTTCAATAATTCATAATTGTAAGCCTGTATCCTTACACTTCTACAATCCTGTGACCAACTGGTTCCCTCCCTGTACATTTTGACGGCTCCAATTTATCTTCCATGCTACAGATGGGTCGAATGTCTTACGTTCTTTTGTCGGAAGCAATATCCAACATCATTTATATCAATATTTCTGTTTTGGTTCAAGTTATGTCGATTCTGAGTAAATATTAATTTATATGAACATCTTGAATTAAGATACAGGGTTCATAATTTTAACACAAATAAATAAAAACGTATTTTTCTTTAAGATTTATGATGAAGGGAGTTAGGACCAATCACGTGAGGTAAAAGAATGTAAAATTTGTTAACACTTGAGTGCTAAATACACCTATTGTATGATATGACTTTGTATGCGCAAATCAAGTTTTTCCCAGTCATTTTTACAAGGAATTGGTAATTCATAAATCTGAGATCGGCAATTAAAGATTCAAATGATCAGTTGTGAAAAAAAGACATCATCCTCATTTATCATAAATAAAATTTGTAAAGATGCCTATAACTATATTTCAGCACCTTTAATAATTATGTTCCTTGCTTCTTTAAAGGAACCGATTTTCATTGAAAAATTAAAAGTTTTCCTTTGTCAACATGTTGTTTGCTTAGTCGCAATTATCAGTGATTGATTTGTTTACTATCATTAAGTTTTGTCACGATTGATGTATTTGATGGGGCTCATTTGCTTGTCTACTGGCTATTCAGTGAAACATTAAAGTCATTAACCCTTACTAATAAGGTATTGATCCAATGATCTCTATGCCATTTTGAATATTTCATGAAGAAATGATAAAGATCGAGTAAAAAGTGCAAATCATTATGGTTTAAAAGAATATTTGATTAATGAGTTACGAATAAAATCAATAAATATTTATGAAAGTATGTTGCAAAGTTCACTCTCTGCTGTCTATAGAAATGAATAAAATATAATTTACACAAAGATGGGAGGAAGATATAACAATATTGTCTATTGCAGATTTCGCTAAAGGTAAGATTTTAAACTTAGATTTATCTGGGAAGATAACACAACTGCACCTTGCAAATGATTGCTATTTAGGTTAAAATCACCACTGATAGTTTCATTAATACATTTATCAAATGTATTACTGAATAATTGATTGATTTATCAAAAAGTGTATACCTTTAATGTCTTCTTTCGACATAAGGAAACTCACTGAACAAATTCTTTATCACAAGCAGTTGCATACAAACCGTACTTATTTTCATGCATGTGCTTGTTAGTAAGATTTATCTTCACGGTTGAAACATCGATGTTGTGTTTATTGATTAAAGATAATTGAATGGAATGTATGTTGGAATGTTTCCCAAAGCAATTTCTACCATAATGAGTTCTGATCATATCTAAATGACAAATTCGTATAAGCAGCAAAGTCCCCTTGATTTCTTTTCAACAAAAAATACCCAAACTTTACTCTCGCTTAAAAGTTTTCTCAGCCATGTGGATGACCTTATTGTACTTTCCACTCCTCATAAAATAAGGTGCTACGGGCCTGAATGTATCAACCAACTTGAATTCTTACATGAATGTGACTGATTACATACTGAGTTATGATGATCTTATATCTGCCTAGTTACTTCATGTTAAAACTCGTGTTTTGGTGATATTTTTATGCACATGTACCTGTTTTACTATTTTCCGTACTATTTTAATCACACAGTGGGTCAGTCGTATTTAAAGAATACCACATTGCTTGGCAAAATACTAACACTTTCACCAAAATGGAAACAATAGCAATGAAGCAGAAAATTAATCGGACATGAGATAATTCCGTTGGCCTCTTATAGATGTACTCTATTATATCAATTGTATTTCGTATATAAAAATATTAAAATCTTTTTGTCCATCATATCTGACTAAAACATGTTTGGAAATTATGCTGTTAGACAAACAATAAGTTCCTCAAATGTCTACAAAGTGAAATAGCTAAAACATCTGGCTCAATAATTTGAATCGTTTTGTATGTCCTTGTTTTGATACATGACGACAAATTGATCCTATTTGTTACACACATGTATCGATAAATCATAAGTAAAATGATGTTTTAATTTTAAAAAACAATGTTCACTTTCTTTATTTCAATGAAATGTTTAACTTTTCAATGCAATAAATCACTTGATGTAAATAACTGTTCTTAAGTAGATTACACCATTAGAATACGTCCCAAGTATGCATATTTTATACTTTGAATATCAATATCAAAAGAAGATGTTAATGATTTGTTATTAATCGCATACAGGTTATCAAAAGTGGCTTTGTATGCAGTCGGCGATGTGTAATGTTCGGAGTAGACGTTGACCAGAAGTTGACACAGTAGTATCAGATTCACCCTCGAATATCTTGTTTACGAAATTTTTTAAATAATGTACTTTTCTGGTAGTTTTGAAGAATGGAATGAAAGGTATTTTGAAAGGAGAAAAAGTTGATAGAATCTGAAAAGGAAAATATAAACTTCGATAACGAAATCCTGTTTGAAATCTAATTTAAATATCTTTACATAATAATAGATTATTGCAATATCAATCTTAAAAGCAAAAGTAGGTATGCGTCCAGTCTTATCCAGAGTTTACAGTACAAGCGTACTGAAATTTGTTGACAGATTTTCTTTTCAAGGAATTCAAAATTTACTTGTCATAGTGTTTTCTCTAAGTTTTTCAAAGTTCAACATTTTCAACTAAAACACCTCATATGTGCACTTTGAAAAACAATCCAGTTTTACTTCCAATTAGATCAATGATTAGTTTGTGGAGCGAGAAACATTCACAATATATAAGTTTGCATATAACCTTATCGAAATATACCTATCACTTTCTGCATTAGTTTTATCATATATATGAGACAACAGTGAGATCTTTATATGAACACTTTGTAAAACAGTTAAGTCTTATGTAACTGCATCTACTTTAATATGTCTTCAAAGAAAATTTGTCTTTGAACTTAAAAGGTTCATCTTTCAAACCAAGACTTAAATGTATCAGGAGATATGTTTTCCTGAGCTTTACATCTCTTTGTTGTTTCGAAGACCTTTCACATATTTGCACCAGTGTGTGTGTAATTTGATTCTAGGTTTTTAATGTTTTCTCTTTTGATGGCCCTGAGTAAAGGAAATCTTAATCCCAGACAAATAATAGATGGATGCCCCTGTCATTTCCATTAATCTATCTTAAGTTATCTTGTGAGTGCAAGATCATCAACACACCATTATAGAGATGTTACATAGAGCCGCTGGGGGTTCAAAGGTGAGCATCCTATCTGATCCTTTAATACATTTACTAACTTCTAAACAAAAACCTTTAAAAAGCAAGCTGATAAAATTTCAATGAGAAACAAAAAGAGACAACAGACTTGGTAGATATAGATAGGGACAAGTCATCCTTTGATTGCACAGCATAGATGGATAACATATTTGTGTGACACAGACCTAAGAAATGTTGTAGGAGCTAGATAAGGCGATTTTTTCTGTTTAGAAGTGCAAAATATACATTCAATAAACAATGAGCTTTCCCGAAGCATACATAATTAATTAAAGCTTTTCGAATTCATATTTTTATCCAATTTTAGCTTCACTATTCACAAATCATTAGAACGTTTTTCATGCATCCAACTTCCAACAACAAGGTTTTGGCAAAAAATTTTTTCAGGCGTAAATGTCCCCATTTAGAGAATACTAAATGATATCAAGATTAATAACAGTCTTATGAAATTGTCAAAAAATTATGAATAAGTGGTTTGGTATACACAATAAAAAACGAACTAGATATCCATACCAATCATGACTTTCATAAAAATGATTTTAAATTGATGTGAGTCTATCACTATTATATTGTCAATGATTGCAAGTAAATAACTAACATTACTGTGCGGATGCACCGCAAACATTGTGACCTCGTGCTGGATGGTTATGAAATCACATCAATCAATAAGCACGCCATGTGTAATAACAGTTTATACATGTATTGTTAACGTTAGATGATAGTTTCCTAAGAAAGCTGTTTCCTGAAGTACCCTCATATATTTTATTATCATTAATCTGATTACTATAGTATTAACTTTTTTTAAGGTCAGCATCTTATCCGTCTTATAATTCAAAAATTAATAAAAGAATAATCCCACAAAGTCCTAGAATATCAAAATCGTTTCCCCAAAGCTTCAGAACAAGATTGTAAACCATGTATGTTTTGAATCCAGCTTAATCTCCGATTAAACCAAAAAATTAAACGCCTACAAAGTCATGAGAATGAAAAGTTGATAAAGCCAAACACGTTCAATGTTGTGGATAATACTGACTTCAAGTTCATGACTTACTGCAACATAAAACTACAGAGACCACGTACACATTCTGGAAATGTCACATGTCAAACATTTTAACAGTTTGGAAATTGTTTACTGCCCATTTATACATAATACATTTATGGATTTACAGTAGCTTTTAACCCGTAAAATTTGCTTAATATGAAATTGATAGGCAATAAAGGCCGTAAAGACATTTTCATTGAAACGATTTCCATTGAAACATTAAGTGTTTTTCCTTTGTCGAAATGTTGTTTAGACGCAATTATCAGTGATTGATTTGTTGACTATCATAAAGTTTTTGCATGATTGAGGTATTTGATGAGGCTCATTTGTTTGTCTATGGGCTGTTAATAGAGACATTAACCTTTACTAATAACGTATTGATCCAAGGATTTCTCTGCCATTTGGAATATCATAGAAAGAAATGATAATGAATAGAATTGATTAATTCATTACCAAGATAATGAAAAAGCAATAAAATATTCACAAAGTGTGTTGTTAGTTCAGTCTCAACTGTCTATAAACATGAATAAAAACAAATTTCAATGTCGAGTTTGTCGAAAACTCTACTGCAGATCTCTCCAAAAGATAAGATTTTAAAATAAGCTTTGTAAAGGAAGATAGATAATTAGGAATTTACTGTGACCTAAAAGTTACTACAAATGAACGTGTAGAAACAATAATGTATAATTTTGTATGTTCCAATTTGTTATGATGATTAGGATATAAAATTGTAAAAATATTTCATAATAAATAAAGATTTTAGATCACATTCATTACTTAACTTTTTATCCCTTCATCTCCAAATAATATTCATCATTATCATTGCTGTCAATTATAGTCTTATTAAAACGGCGAGAAATTGTCCGTTATAAAGATTCCGAGGAGTTATTGGGAAGAGGAACATTAAGCCCTTGGTGACCGAGGATGGGTTTGAAGTGATCTTGTAGTGCCAACATATAACACAGTAACCACTGATTCACCAATCGTTTATACGTATGTAAAATTATCTTTTCTTACCCAAGACCAAAAGAATTTGCTGGATTATTAAGTTTGTTAACAAAAAACCTAATGATAACTTGATTTATTATCTTTAAGCCTTACGCATGTAGAACACAAACAACATACAACATTTTTGATAAAATTCAATTCCATACCTAGAAACTCTATTTAGATCCAGGTAGATAGATACCAGACCTAGATGGTATTTTGATTAGATTCCGGATAGGGTATCAAACTATCAAATAATAGTTAGGTAAGTACATGTAATTGTTTTGGAATCTGCCTATTGTCATATAATGGTTCATGACATATGTTTGATATTTCAGGATGGGACATCTCATTTCTCAACCAGATCATCCGTAATAGTAGAAGAATAAAGCAAAATCTGCTTGTGACCAATTCAGCGTGAACATCTTTAACTCATTTGCGTGAAGGAAGTGAATTCACGTAACTTCATTTAAATACTCATTCAACTGATTACAACAGTTTGCCTTGTAATGAATAACATGTGCTTTTCGTTTCGTGTCAAAACTTTTTTCTCTAAGAAAATGTGCTACAGTGCCTTTAATTTGTTCGAATAGGACGAGGACAAGGTTCACCGAATTTGGACTTTCAAATGAAGCTGACATTTCTTTGCCATCCTTCAATTTGTGAACAGTTTTAGTTAAATTCTACTGAGGCTAGGTTTTGGTTTTCATTCAATTTATAACAAGTTTATTCTATGATGAATTTAATCAGTCACCGTAATTGGTTTAGTGATTTCCTCTTTGCCCTTCAAGATACTGTTCTGTTGAATGAGTCATTGTTTCTTTAATGAATATAATGTTAACAATAAATTATGAATTATATATTTCATTAATTTTTTTTAACAATCTTGCGTATGTTTGCATTGTTATTTAAAAGTTTCATGTTACAACTGCATTATAAAACTGGAAATCAAAATTTACGAATTTCGTAGTTGAAGTGAGTTACCTTAAGATGCTTTATCATCGTCTGAACACCTTTTTCCTAAAGTACATTTAGTAATATTGAATACAACTACAGCGTAACACTGTGGTTAAAGCAATGAAATCGAATACTGAATATGGCTCAACTCTTCATCCAAAACATCATCCAAAACCTACAGTAATGAAAAACAGAAATCCCAGCATAAAGTCCAATTGAATTATTAACCAGAACCATGTGGTGTTTGTGTAATAATAAGCTCCAGCCAGTGAATACTTTAATACCAATCTGACTGATACATCGATACTTATCACAGAAATTCACTCACTCAGCGTTCTTTCTTTCAACCATATAGATGCTTTACACAATACTAGATTATTTTTCCAAAGTTACTGAACCAACCTGATTCTTATCTCAGAACAGCTGTGTTTAATATAGATGTATTCTCAAACCAATGTCTTCAGGCAACAGACTTGCATTCATACGTACGTGCTTCATCAACACATCGTCAACATTAGAGAACGGTCAAATGAAGTGCCTAGGGTTTAGGTGTTCACTTTCAATCTTTCTTATTTTTTCCTCAAAGGAAACAGAACGAATGTTGTTAGAACAGCATTATTTATCAAAATTTTTGAATTATTGGAGTATTATGAACTATATTAAAAAGCTTACTCATCAACTTTATATCAGAGATAAATTGATGGTAGGTATTTTCAGGCAGTTCACCATGACATGTCGGTGACAAAATGACCTCAACCTGCAGTATTTTCAAAGAAATATCTCTTCCTTAAAATCAAAATCCCAACTCTAGTTATAAAGGAACCCTATTTGTCTTTCAAATCCTTGTTTTCAGAAGGACATTAAATGTTGAATACATTATTAACCTCGTGTGTTATAATTAATTTCATATATTTATTTATGACATCTTAAGAACGTACATGTAAGTCCCTAAATTATATTTTTTATAAAGAAGATCCTCTTGTTAAACCATAGTTTTTTCAGTTCATGTACTAATGACTAGCTTACAATGAAAGGTTGATAGTTTGGTTGCTCAGTATATTTGAGTGGATTTAACTGAGACGTGGTAGCATCACAAATCAGAATAACAATTTTATGCTGTTTGACGAAGTTTTCGGAATCTTCTATTGTAATTTAAATATTTTGTCCTACATGTTTATCAGCGTTTTTTGTATAAAAATAATGTGCATTTTTGTGTTTTTCTGTTGTGACAGCATAAGGTTTTCTTTTGTTATCCGTACTTTCAATTTGCAATTGTGAATTTATTTATTATTTAATGATTGCGTGTTCATAATAATTGATTGAGTCCAAATACCATCAATTTCTTTTATGGCATAAGGCTCCCTGAACAAATTCTTTATCACAAGCATTTGAATACAATCAATAGTTATTTTCATGCATGTGCTTGTTAGTTGAATTGATCTTCATGCCTGAAACATTAATGTGTGTTTATTGATTTTGAGGAAATGTTACTAAAACCTAGAAAGGCCCCAAGCAATTTCTTCCACAATAATATAAGAGAGCAATTAGAGGGTCAACAAAGAAGAATACTCAATATCAGTAAAAAACCCAGCTAATCGTACAATTTAACGGATGAAATTGCATCATAATTTATTAATACGCAACGGAATTCTTTGAAATGGAATCTGTCATATTATTCCCAAATAGAAGAAGTGTATAGATGATGCATTCCAGTGTACTAATTTGGCTTTGAACAGAAACAATATTGACATTGTGATATAAGTGCAAAAATATCGCCAATGAAAATTCTTTGCCATTAAAGTAACATTTTGCTGTGGAACATCACTTCATGTAAAGAAAACTACCTTCTAACGAATTTAAAAGAATCAAGTATGCTTATTAATCAACAAATCGACTTCTAGAATGTCTATCAAAGATGACAAAAAAGAAATGTTTAAAGGTTTTATTCAGTTCTGAAAGAATCAAGTATATTCAACCCCAGAACCTTCAGAGTGCAAGAAGGGCAAGGTCACCTGAAAATATGAATTTCTTACACACATACTATTCACTAGATGCATCGGGATTCTAAAACCACGTTCACAGTGCATTATATTTATGAAAAAATTACTTCCTGACAAGTTAGATACAGATTCGTTTCTAAGCCTAACATTATAAGTAGAAACGGAGGCCCTTAAGGAATGTCACTTTATTGAATCTAGTGATTTGTAATAAATATTGTAAAGATTATGGTTATTGTAAGATTGAAATTGCTTATTAGGGCACATAGGACAAAAGCGAATATGTCAGTATGATTCAGTTCCTACTCAGTAACTTTTGTCAAGGTATACAAGAAACGAAAGTTAAACCGAAATTTGATTTTTTTTCATAGCTTAATTTTACTATAAAAACAACAATGAACTTTGTCGTTCAGAAGGCATACTCATCTACAACTGACACATCAGTCTTTATCATCATCTATATCATAAGATTGGAATCAAATAGATTTCCTGTAGATTCCGTAAGGGCTGATTTGATAATTTGATAAAATCGGGTCCCATTTACCTATATATTATTAATATGACTTATATCTTATGATATGATTTATCACTAACACATTAATCCCTCTCTGTCTGCTTCCTACAATGATGTTTGACTGATCGGCGCTCACATTACTGAAACAATAATATTTTAATTTTTTTTCAATAAGTACATGAGATGATAACAAAATTAATGTCGTTTGGCGATTGTACATGTGACTCCATAATAACCATTGTGGCACTTGAATAGTTGGTATTATTGTCGGTTAATCATATTCCTGTTTCTGTAGCTGAAAGAGGAAAGGATTGCCTGGTTGAATCCATAAAACGTGCTATGGAAGATTCACCCCTTCTTTCTGGTTTCAGACAGGATATCCTGCGGGGCTGCAGGACTGATCGGATCCTTGCAACACACGGTCTAACATGGATTAATAATATTTTTTCTATTTCAGTATAATTCCACCTGCAGTCTACTGTATAAATCTAAGGTTTAAATTGTTATTCAATATCTTTTATATCTATATATGGATAGTTGATGTGCTTTTTAGCTTGCTTAACCTAATGCCTACGCTTGTTATTCCTCTAAACATTAAAGTTCGTCAGCTATATGGAAATACTTCTTTTCAAGCTGTTCAGGTCCCTCGTTACAAATTTCTTTTTATACAATGGCCCTACAACTTAAGAACTGTGATATGTGATAAACTTTATAATGACTTGTTTGAAACTCTTTGAAATATATAAAAATGAAGTATTTCATCGATATACATGTGTAAAATGTAATTTTATATAAATAAAGACTAAGAGTATAAATGAGACGTGCATCACGTTTCTCGTTATAAGTCAACTTCTGACAGATCACTGACACGTTCAGGGGTTCAATATTGTATCGTACACTGCAACGTTTATCTCCGAACTCATTTTTGTATACCGTCGCATTTTCCTTGCTAGAGTTGAATTGTTTTGTCGTTTCAATAAGTAGGCTCTTGTTTGAAAGTTTAATGATGTCCATATCTAAAAATTGCTGATAGTATTATATGATGTGATTGATGTAAAGTAATGACATCACCAATCTGTGGGTACGCATCGATTGTCATGAGTTATGCGCCTCTTGTTCTGTGACGTCATATCATGGCAACGTCATAAAGACCCCATGATGATCACTGAATAGTGTGAAACCGGTCGGGGATTCAAACATTTCCAGACTTTTGTTTTTTTTATCTATTTATTTCTTGAACTTTGAAGAAGTTTTTTTTGGGTCGCACGTGAAGTGAATGTATATTTGAAAAATGAAATACTTCAAACGACACTTACTGTAGATATCATTTTAATGATGACTGGATGCGTCGCATTTCGACTTGTTTACAAGTCTTTTCAACAGTGTGGAGCTAAACGCTGCAACAATGTGTAATAGACTTAGATTGATTAGCAAGTGACATGTGGTTAGCGTGAGTAGTGCCCAATGCACTATTTATGAGGGATTAAGATTTGAGTCATTATAGTGGCATCTTCCTGGTCGGTCCCTGTCCGTGAATTGATCTATTGTTTCAATTGCACAATTGACATTTCTTGTGTACATATAAGTATATGATTTTATACTTTTTGAAGAGTGTCATTTTATGAAGTTGAATTTACTCCAAAAGCTTTTTGTAATGTTGTTTTGCGATGATGTCTATGAAGTATCATAACTTCTCTCTTCCAATTTTGATACTATTGAGTCGTCCTTCACGCTTTATAAACTTGTGTTAGATCGGTTAAGGTCCTCGGATGATTGTAAGTCATCTGACTGGCTAAATACCTCTACAAGAGAACATATCGGATGAGTCTCTGCAAGTTTTACCTTTCTTATTATTCCATACGAATTTAAAAACAATGTTTGTTTTGACCTCTCTTTGACATGGGTAGGCTGGACTCACTGAACGAATGAAAAGAAATAGTTCTGTCAGCCAATCAGATCTCGAGTTATTTTTAGAATAACTGTAATTCCCGTGACCATTATGAGAACTTTAATACCCGGCATATTTGTTCCCGCTTGGTTAAGAAACAGTTGTAAGTTTAGCATACAAGACATCATAATCGTCGTTCTTAACTATTACATTTGGTTGAGAAAAAAAATGATTTTCATTAGCAGTAACGATGCGGTAATTATTTTGTTTTCTACATATGGAATACAAAAAGTATTAAATGCTTATGTATATTATGTATATAAAAGCGATGCGCCGATGCCCGAGAAACATTTAAATCAGAGTTATCAAACCATGAAATTGCAAATATTTATAAGAGTTTCAATTACGAGATGTCTAAGATATTTTGGCACTTTCTTTAAATCGTTAAATCTACCTCCCCGGGATGTTTATTTTCAAATTAAACAAGCTATCCTTTAAAGGCCTTTAAATCAAATCATATATCTTATATGAATTATTAAAAAGAAACATTTTGAAAGAAACAACTGCAGTAATTCAAGATCTTTTCGTGGTTGAAGTCTAATTGATCGAATATTTGATCAAGCCCGGTAGGTTTGACCATATTGTTTTTTACTGGTTAAATGCAAAAAGGATTTTAATAAGCACAGTCAGATTGTTTTCTAAATTGTTAAGACCGTTTAGTATAAGTCTCTGCTTGATTCAACCCAGTTGTGTTCAATATTACGATGTTTATAGAATCTGAATAATTTTACATACCTGCCATGGAAGCCTAATGGAATCGTAACGGGTAAAACTTTATAATTAGATGTTCTTCAATGATGTTTCCTCGGAAACAAACACAGCTATCTTTTTCAGAGCGCTGCAATTGATCCCATGATGTTGAATAAAATATGAGTTTGATATTACTCCTTGATTTCAAAGTTCAAAAGATATGATTTTTTTCAGGAGCATGTTTTGACATGTCACAAAATGGGTTTTTTCTTGTCAAGTGTACAAATGAAAAGACTATTTACCTTTAATGTATCAGCTCCTTGATACAATTATTATGATGGATCAGACTTCACGTGATAAATTTGAATTATTCAGAAATAATGATCCATAATGATAATATCGTTTGATTAAAATAGGAATCATGCAAGGTAGGCCTTAAAGTAAAAAAACCCATCAGATCACGACCATTCAATTCGATTACTTTGTAAATCGTACAATTGGCTTGTTAAATTCATTCTTAACTTATTAGAATGTTTAATTTGATAATTATACGTCTCCTGTGCGAAAATTGACGAAAATAGAATTACGTTCAGTCCTAAACGCAACCCTTTGGTTTCCCTAAAAGAAGCTTGAAATCGACCTAAAAAGAGTGGTTATTTGGGAAGCAGATGTACTCATTAGACAAAATGGAAGGCGAGGCTGGTAATGTTTAAATAATCATGATCCACTGATCTGGATATAGAATGATATATGATATATATAACACATTAAAAAAACATTATTCTCGTGTCCCTTTCTCGTGAAGTAGAAAATTTTTCTTCACTTTCTCGTGAAGTAGAAACTCATATATTTACACTCGTGGCTACGCCACTCGTGAAAATATAAATTTCTACTTCACTCGATGAAATATCCATGGTATTCGACGAGAAATGTCAAATGTTCTATTGATTATGTTTCCCAAACCCCCGTAAATGACCCTAACTATATGAATGGAGAAGCTAAAATGCTTCGCTAGGGCGGCCGTTGCATGACGTCATTCATGTGTTTCATGACGTAACATACGACGTCATATGATTGTTGCATCATTTCACTGAGTAGAATACCATTTTTATTTCACTCAGTGAAAATACGGGTTTTATTTTCACCGATAAATGGCATATTTCACCATTCGAAATTTAATAAAGAATGATATATGGTATATATAACACATTAAAAAAACTCCCATTATCTTTAATCCCAGTCAGTAACGTTACGGTTACCAGCTGACTTTTGATCCAAATAAATTAGTCATGAATACATGGTTAAGTGCATATATTAAGGTATGAATTTTATATAGAAATATGTTAAAGCGAATCAAAACAATATATCAACACATTTTGGGGTGAGGTAAAAAAACTGCGCACTCTTCTTTCACTCCACACTCGTCTTTATTTCCGAGCAATATATGACATCATGCACTTGTATTGTATCTTTTCTCAAGTTACTTATACCATAAATATATGTTGAAAAATGCATATTTACTACTTTCAATAACGATAAAAAGTTGGTTATTTTTCATAAGGTATTGGTCAAAAGTGGACGTTGACTAGAAATTAACCAACTTCAATATCATATGAAAAGGTCAATTAAATGCAGATGAAAATGTTCTGTCAGATAAGTGAATCCAGTTAAGTGAGCCTGGCGCTGTGTATCTAGTTAATTGAGGTAATTACAATGTTTTTAGACACAGAGTAAAAATTTTGTTTTGTCAGAGAAATATTTTTTTGAAATGTTTTTTCTTACATATTTTGTAGTGCGGAATCAAATGCATTTTGGAAGAGGAAAATATTAATAATAATTAATAATTAATAATAGTAATTACTTAATTTTCCTAGCATTCTAATTTACATTTTGTTATCTGTTTCAGTGCAAGATCAGAGGTGAACATCCTTCATTTTGAAAAAAAATAGTTTTATGAAAAACTCAAAAGGCGAGATACAATATGTTTGGTTGGTATATGTAGGGACATGCAGATACAGCATCCTTTGGTTGCACAAGTCAGATTGTGCTTCCTTGACATTAACGATTTATTTGTGACTGTATCAGAGTTCCACTCACTAACGTGTATCGGAAGTCAATATCTGTATATATCTTGACAAATATGAGACTATTATCGATGATGATGATATCATGTTATGGAACAAATGACAGTTCATGGAGAAAATCGAGCACATTAAAGAAAAGTTTTGATAATTCTGAATCAGTCAGTCTGAATAAGTGAATTTACCTCACAAATTGTTCTGTTTTAATCCATGAAACAGGTACATATGAACCGTGACAAGTTGTATTCTTTAAGGGACACTATCCTTTTCTGTTTCAATTTTTACATAAGACAATCCACTATTTCACATCATATCCAAACAAACGTCACTGAAAACTGATTGCATATGTTTCATCACATTATGTAAATTAAGTTACTTGTGTTTCATTACAAGCCTAGTTTACATTCCAACTTACTCAAAGTTTTGCACAAACAGCAAATGAATCTACCTATTTGAATCATTTAAAATGCTTCAATAAATATGTGTTGTTAAAAAGGGCTGTTTTGGAAGGGCTTACATTTCCATTTAAATGCAAAGCTTTGAAATATATTCGGTCGACATTGTCACGAACTCACGCTTAATTACTTGGAATTACTTTGTTTCTCTTTCTTTACCACATTATAAAATTTTCAAAACGTTAACAATTGTCACCCCTTTTCACTGTGTTTGAAATCTGTATAATCACTTTGTATGATTTTCCTGTTCAGTATATCTTTGGTAGAAAATTACCACTATTATTTTCTGGTTTGTCATTTTGAAACGTTGTCTTAGTTTCCATTAACACACTACTTTAAAATTTAGTATTGATTCCTACTTAGTGACACATAGCATATTTTAAAACATTAAATGACTTTAAAACTTAAACGAAAACCCTATCTCAATGGCAATAGTAATTAATCAGGACAAAAACATTATCTCTCCATTGTTATATAATGCTTCAAGACAAGCTGGTAATCCAATTATGGTTTATCTCGAGGGTAAACTCTCCACAAATAAAATTATAAACGCCTACAGGTTCATGAGATTTAATAGATGTCGAAGCCACCTCGGTCAGTAACAAGGATAAAACCAGAACTTAGTTTAGCACTTGCCAAAGCATAAAACTGATACAGATTTGTTTAAATAACGCCAACCAAACATTTTCACAATAAATTAAGAAAGGTAAACATCGTTATTTCCTGAAACACATCAACAATCGACAATTATGACAAGAGGTAAGAGTTTAGCAAGCTGGAAATAACTTATGCCAGTCTCAATCCGTGGAAAATTTAGCCATGCTACAATTCTTAAACATTTCAGTACCAGCACTGAAGTAAATAAATTACTTCTGAATTTTACTGTCCAATTTGAAATATTTTACAGGATACCACTTCTCCCCAATGACGCTGCATTTAATCCAACTTCTATGCTATGCAACGAGGCTATAATAGCAAGTGACTGAAACCGGCACAAGTTATGGCTTGTGGATGAAGTTGGCCTTAAACTTGGATAATAAAACTTCATTTAACTTGAAAATGTGGGCTCAAGTGCTTAACACTGCTGAACAAGCCAAAGGAAACATACGAAAGACACAAGCAATCTGACATTACAACAAAGATGAACAAATGTATAACTGTTACGAAACCATCTCGGGTATATCACAATCTGCAGATTGTATGCTCACAATCTAGGAATATCTCACAATCTAGGAATATCTCACCATCTTAGATTGTTCAATCTGTAGATTGTGCGATCGGAACAACCTGGGAATGATCACAATCTAGGAATTTGTTTGTTTGTAGTATTGTCGGCATTGTAAGAGGGGAATTATGTAGCTTATTAAGATTTTGATTTGTGTTTGCATACAAATGATAAGTAGTAGATTGTGATCCTTGATTGTGAAGGGCTCACGTCTCGATTGTGATCATTTCTAGATTGCATCTCCACATCCTTCACACATTGTTAGATTATCGGAGTCTAATTTGTATCTTCTGATAATGCCTGTTACGATTATCTTTGTACATTTTATAGAGTGTTGAATTCAACCAAAGCGATTCACAATGAAGGAATGCTGGAATTATATTGATTATTTTACGTTTTTAAAACACTGGGCATTCACTAAAAGGATTTTATGCAGTTTAGAATCACCTACAGCAAGCATGCGATTATATGAAATGTAAATACACAACAACATGAAATTAGTAACACTTATTGATTTAATCATTTAAACTCTATAATACTTCATAAACGATGTTATTTACCAGACCAAGTATTTCTTTCAAGTTTTTTAAAAATATTTTCTTTACTTTGAGCAATATTCTATGTATCAACATTCTTAAGTTGTTTCATGTCTAGTTCCGATATTTGAGTGAATAAGAATTGCCAAACGTATTGAAATCGTGAAATGTCAATAAAGGATGTTGATTCAGAATCAATTTCTCATACCCAAGACACCACACTATTTTGATTATGTTAGTATCTCCCATGTCTGTTTTCTTATCATTGCTTTAAGATGTAATCTTATAATAGTTTGCTCTCGCCTCAGTTAATGTTCTAACTGACAGAAAAAAACACTCCTCTGTTTTAATTTTTTTTTATAAAGGTGTGTTACTTAGAAAGTAGAATCGAATATCAATTAAAAATGTCAGTGGTGCTCATTGACATTATCTCAATGTTTTGTGTGTGTGAGATATCAAAGGGAATCTAATTTCTAACATCATTAAATTAAAAAGATTTAGAGAATCTCCCCAAGATGTCTTCTGATACCAAATATATCAGCAAACGTTGATTAAAGTGAGAAATATCCGAGGCTCGAGGATATTTCTACTTTAATCAAACATTGTTAATACATTTGGCATCAGAAGATACGAGGGTGAGTTTCTTTTATTATCCAAATCATCCTTAAACAGTTTTAAGTAATAGAATCAATCTCTGACTATAAAACTGCCATAAGGTATCTTAAATATTGAGATCATAGCATTAATGCTGATGACGTCAGGTATTGTTGCGTCATCAACATTGTGACGTCATAGAATCGTTCTGAGGTTCCCAGTCTTGCCATAGCATTGTGAAGCCATATGCTGATGATGCAAATGCATTATGATATTACACAAGAGATATCTACGTATACAGCTTTTGATGATACAATGTAAAATCTGATTGCGTTGATGTACGATGTATGTTTGATGTACGATATGTCCTGGCGTGAAGTTAGATGAAATGTAGCATTGTGATGCCAGAGCTAGTGAGTACAGTTAAAATCATAACAATAGTTTATATTTTATCAGTGCTTTGGCAATAATTTAGATAATATTTAACATGAACTTTCTTTCATTAACAAATTCATTTGATATCCATGTATCCAGTTTCAGTTCATATCAGTAGTACCATGGTCCCATGTGTATTTCAGTGGCAGCCTGTTTTAACCTCAACTGGTTTCATGCACTGAATGTACCTTATTACGTTTGATCCGAGACGTCACATTTTCTCCTTCAACCAGTATTTGTACATAACTATTGTTTTGATAGAGTTGTTATTTGCTTTTTCACCTTTGATATCTTATGCCAGCTTTTACACAAATTCTCACGTAATTGTACTATTTCCATACAACAGTCTTTTGTGACATTGATTATTGTATATAAAATTTGTATCCCCATTTAGAGCATAAAAACGATATCCCATTGGATAAGACTTTTATGAAGCAAAAACGAGTTGGATACCAACACTAGTAACGAGTTACATAGAAATGTTGTATAACGGAAATGAGTCTTGTACTTCGTGTATTACTTCCTGAATTATATTGTCAAAAATTGCAAGAAAATAACTTATTTAGATAATATTTTGTGGCTGCACCAGTAAATATGGTGACAGAATGATCAACTATAGTGACATTAGGAAAATCACATAAGCACACATTACAATATCTTCAACTCCCGATAAATCATTTCTGTTATTAATCTGTATATTATTATTTCGTGTATTCAATCAATATATCTATTAACATATGAAAAATGACAAACCTGTTTGTTAACATTTGTTGATACTTTGATATGAAAGTGGATTCCTGAAGAGCTTCAATTTATATATATTCTTTCAAATCTTAATACAAAGGTATCATCTTACTTCACGGAAACATATTATACGCCAGATAATCAATTGCAACCAAACTCCTAGAATCTTCTCATTGTTTTCTTAAAGCTTCAGAACAAGATTACAAACCACTTACGTTTTTATTCCAGTTTAATCTCCCAATAAACAAACAAAATAACGCCCACAATGTCATGAGTATAAATGGTTTTTACACGATGAGACTAGCTTCATTATTTGCTGCCTCATAAAGCTAATAAGCCTATCTACAGCAGTCTTGAAATATCACCTGCCAACCATTTCAATAGTTTAACGAGTGTATACTTTCTAATCGCATGGAACACATAAACAGATGAAGATTGGAAAACAACATTAAACGGATGACAGTGGCCTTTATCCTTTAAAGTAGCTTTAAATATCACAGTAATACGTATTGTTACGGTAGATTAATTTTAACAGTTTTACAGACGGTTGTTTGTTTCAAAGATTGTGTATTACAACGTAGATTATTACTTTTAAGATGTTTTTGACAAATTACCTGTTATTCATTGTTATCTTTGTGCTGTCTATGCAGTTTTCCTGTTCAAATTAACTGTAAACATTCACCCTTTTGCTTCATAAAACTCTAACCTTATACGTCTTGATGGGTTCCTTTAACTTCCTCTCAACTCGCAGAGTACATGTATCCGCTGCACTGTTTTTTTTATCGCGTTCTCTCACCTGACTGGAATGTGGCATTGTTGCAATGTGCCCCAAATATACCTTTTCACACCTTTTTACTGTAACATTACATCATCAAGTTTAAACTCTAATGAGTTCTTCAATCCCTGTCCATCTGAACGACTCCGTTTTATCTTCACATCATTCACATGATGCATATGTCTACTTATATGAAGCTCTGCTGTGGTTTGTAAATCCCTTCTTGAATACGGATTTGTTGTACCTTGTTTTACAATCTATAACTGTAAACCTGTATTCTTACACATTGCAAATTCTCTGACTAGTTGGCCCCTTACCTGAATATCTGGACAGCTTCCTTTCATCTACACAACACTCAAACAATACAGGTAGGCAAGTGTCTGGCGCTCATCTGGTTTGGATGTATCTTTCGATATGATTTGGTATTTAAGTGCCCCTATCTCTCCTAAAAGCCTTCATCAATCAAGTGACAATTTCATATAAATTTACCAATGGAGAGACTTTAACATACGTTTTACGGAGACAAACAAAATAAAACTTATAAAAAGGGGTTGCAAATGTGATGAATTGTTTACAAATACAAAATTCATCCATAAATTCATAAATTATTATATTTTCCAAATCAATACAGAAACAGTTTCTCATGTCAGAAACAATATCCGATTTTCTTTGTATTGATATTACACACATGTTTTGTTTCATGACGTAGATTTTATTCCTATTTGGAGTTTTCCATTTTGAATACAGGCTACGGATTCGTGATAAAAACACAAACATATATGGAGTATAAGAATAGATTTCTCTGAACCAAGACAACAACCAGGTGTCAAAAATAAGAGATAGGCTTTTTAACACATGATTGCTTGATGTTACTCTTGTGTCATGTGAATCAAATTTTGGACCGTTTATTTCTACAAAGATTTAATACCCTATAACTAAAAGTGTGAGGGAGATTTCAAATCGGGTGATATCAACTTTAAATAAAAAGAATCGCCATCAAATAGTAACCTTGGTAAAGATGCACATAATTTTCTACAGCGTCCTAAACGATTTTTTGGCTCCTATAACTGCAGCTGATACGATTCTTTTGTAAAATACATATGTTGTCTTCCTTTTCCTATTGCTGTTGTTCATTCGCAAATTATAATTTGTTTTCTTCCTTTTCCTATTGTTGTTACTCATTCGCAAATTACCGCGATTGATTTTCTGGCTGTCATGAAATAAGTATTTAATGAGGCTCATTTATTTTCTATGGGCTAATCAGTGAATCATTCAAGTCTTTAACCTTATATTGTAGATAGGTATTCTATGTCATTTGTAATATTGTGAAAAAGAAAATAAATATTGAGTAAGAATATTGATAAACGAAAGCAGTGCTCGAAAGTACAAATTAATTTGAAGAACTAGGACATTTACAACTTCCTTATTGCAAAGAGTTGCGACGTTTCAGTGTAGATACTCACACCATAATCAAGCAAGTGATGCTGAACGTTACAACACTGTGTATACATGTTATCAACACTCCTTATCATATTTACATAATCTCAGTGTTGTTAAGTATCACTAGCTTGCATGTCTTTGCATTAAGGAAGTTGAAAATCCTTAAATTTCCTATTTCTTCATTATACCAACTTCTAAAATGCTCAAAGAAGTAACATATTATTTGTCCCTCAGGAACTATAGTGTCAAACATCTGGCCATGTCAGCTTTGGATTATCACAATAACAAACTCACGATAGATAATAAGCTGTTCCTTGCAACTCTTTGATGGCTATTTTAGCTTAAGATGATAATAATACTACAATCATGTATCAAGGAGATAGAAACTGTAGTACATCACTTGATTTCATGATGTCACATGTCATCCTCTGAAAAGTAACATGAAAGATTAAATATGTTAAGAAGCAAGTCGAAACGTTCATATTTTGTAAATTGTCTCTTATATCAAGAAAACGGTAAAATATTAAAAAATATTTACGTATTTTAGTTTAGTTAGACAAGTTAATTATCGACACAAGAGAAATACTGAGTCCAACAACCATCTCATGAGGAAGCGTTCTATCTATGCTGTCCATGGGTCGGTTACATGTTAAGTAAGGAATGGGACCAAAGTTATTCCCTGAAGCTATTTCACTGGCTTCTTGTAATAAGGCTGACCTATTACACGGGAACAGGAAGTTCTGTTTCATTACATCGTAATTCTAGCCATACAACTAAAGACAAATTTTCCCTGAAGGCTTGAGGTTTTCTTTACTTACTGATATGATTTATCATCCATATGCCAGAAGACCTTGAACTCTTTTCTTTGTGCCTTTTATACGGTTCAGTATTCAATCAAAGCAATTCATAGTGACACATTTACCCTGCACCTTGACTATTAGTCTTTTATATAGTAAAAATAAAGGTTTTCTATTGCTTGAAAAAGAATAAAGAAGTTGAAAATCAAGATTAAGCTTCTGTATCCATTAGCAGTAACGAGAAATCTCACCTTATGGGAACGTTTTCAGACATCCAAGTTATTGGGCTTTTGCAAGTTTGATCCCAATTTAGAGAAAGCTATTTGACTTCACGTTAAAAAATTTTTTTATGAAGCGGGTGAGTGGTTTGGTATCTCTCGAGCAAGTTAGATGCCGTTACCAATAAGAAACTTTATAAAAATGATTTTAAAGGGAAACGAGTCAAGTCTTTCATTTATTTCTTGCTGTGTTAAATCGTCAATAACTGCAAGGCCGCGCCACTAAAATTGTGATGTTAATTTACACAATTATAATTATGATGTCATGCCATCACAGAATGTGTAATACTATTATATATTTATTTAACAGCGATAGAAACATAATTTTTTATTTATCAATCTGTGTTTTTATTTGTGTATCAATCAATATATTTTAAGACATATGAATCTGAGTTTAGGGTTTTCGAACAGGGCGATATCAGATTCAAAGGGTCCGCTAAGTAAAAAAATTATTATCGATCTGAATAGAAAAACTTATTTGCTTCTTTTAATGAAGCGAATCCCTTGCAACAAATAAAAGTTCTTTTCCTTTGTCCAAATGCTGTTCGCTCTCCGTAATTGATTTTCTGGCTCTCATAAAGTTTATTCACGATTGAAGTATTTGATGAGGCTCATTTGTTTGACTATGGGCTAATTTAGTGAAACATTCAAGTCATTAACCTTTACCATTTATCTAAGGGTTTCTATGTCATTTGCAATATTGTAAACAGAAGTGATAAAGATTGATAAAAATTGAAAACGATGTTGAAGTGTTCAAAAGAGTAATTCACTACGAAATTAATTAAAAAGCGATCAAAAATCATGAAAACATGTTGTGAAATTCAGGCTAAGCTGTCTAAAGTTAAATGAAACCAATTTTTTTCAGTTGAGGAATGCAAAAGGAATTTGTGCTTACGGGAATATCCATTGCATGTTTCTTCAATAGAGCTGGTTTTAAAACTTCTTTTAAAAAGAAAAATAGAACGTTACCAAACTTTCAAATGGCGACCAAATATTATTACATATGAAGTCTCTGCGATGTTTTGGCTCTCAGTGTTGTCGAAAACGTTGCAAGTCCCTTGGTGCATTTCGAAAGTTAGGCCATGTTGAAATCGGAAGGTTTTCTCTTTGGAGAGAAGTTCAAATTCCTAATGAGGGATGTTAGCACAAGAAGAATGGTTGTTCTGTGACCTTTTTGAAAGTTGAAACAAACATGTAAAAAAGTACATTATGAAGGTTTAATTTTGTTATGATGAATATAAGATAAATTTCCTATTAGATATTGAGTTTCAAGTTTCATTACTTGACGTTTTCTCCATTCAACTGCAATTATTATTTTTTTAAATTATTATCATTACTGTCATGGTATACTGAAATAAAAACCAAAGGTATTTTGTCTACCTGGAGTAAATTCAATTGCTTATTTTTTTATCTGAAATATTGTCAGAGCGGCACTAAACAGCAGCTCACTCACTCACTAAATGTGAGTTTTGTTAATATGTAGTTTTTAAAATTTACCAAGTCCTCATATTGAAGTATTGATGAAGCAAACACATCTCACATAAGCAAGTCTACAACGCTCAGAGTAACCAGAAAATGGTTAACCTTTTTCTCTTTAAGTTCAAAGATAAAACATGTCTGTTTTGAACGTGTTTTTCAAGGTTGTATTTATGTTACATTTCTGTTTGTTTCAGGAACTGGAGCCGCCAACAAGAATATTTGAAATATTTTAACCATTCCTTCACGAGAGGTCTATCATGAATTCATCCTGCTATACAGTGAACAACTTGGATTTAAGTTCTGTGTTCAATTAAAATGTGAATGATAAAAATAAAAAACTCACACACCACAAAAAAAATAAAATAAAATGTCTAGAGTATCATTGATCATTCGATATCAATCCTCTCGTTTCTTAATTTCTTAGATGTTATAAACAGTTTGATAGTTGGAGTGTTGTGGAACTCGTGTTTTGAAACAAACGATAAGATGCTAGTCATTAGAGTTCATGTCACAAGTCTTTCTTCATCCGTCTTCTGCAAGATAAACAGCAGTCGAAGCATTCTCATTCCATTTTTTTTAATAAAACCAGAGAGAAGGAAGATGCATATATGCATGTTCTTTATAAATAAAGGAGGCAGGCTGACTTCAACAAATATCTTACATCAAAGCTTATTATACATGCTGTCAGAAGCAGAAACGAGGGGTCGGTTACATGCTAATGGAGGGCACCAACATATTCCCTGAGGGAGTTTTAAGGTTATTTATCTGACTTCATGTAATGAAGCTAACCTATTGCACCGAAACAGGAAGTCTTGTTCCATTACGATCTTAATCCACACCATTCTGTTTAAAATGCGAATGTAAAAAGACCAACGTTCTCTGAAGTACCCGTTCACTTAGCCTTGAGCTTCTCTTCTCATTCTGCCAAAAGAGAAAAGGTGACTCAGTAACAATGTAATAACAGCCCTCTGTTCGACAGCACAAGCTTCAGCTCTGTGACAGAATAAGTTTGTCAAACACTTATTAACTGAGGTAAAAATATGGAGGTACATTTTCCATAGCTTTAAACTATGCATCATCGCATGAGTAAATACATGTTGGAAGGGTGAACTGAGGCAAGAATAGTAAATAAATTTATTAAATAGTCAAAACAATTTGTCGCTTGTTGTGGCACTATATCGGTATATCCTTTAATTAATTTTTGGGATTTTGTTGATCTAATTTTTTTATCGAAAACAAATAGAAAGCAAAATCAAAAGATCAGGAATATGCTATCATAAATTCAATTTAAATCTTCATCAAACAAAATGGCATCAGATTGGAAATCCTGAAGAAAAGGAAAACCCTTTCGCAAGCATACATACATGTAGCTCTTGAGAACAGAACACCAGATGTCAAGTACTATACAAAACTCTTATTAAAACATAATCGATTCAAAATCAGCATAGTCTGAAATGAAAAAAAAAACCTCTTGAAAGTGAACTTGATACCAACTCTGGGCATCATTAAAACCAAATTCCATTTTGCTATTCAAGTGATTTAATCGTCAATGTTTTCAACATGAACAAACTCCTTCGTTATTTCTTAATATAAAAAAGTCATGTTAAGATGAGAAACTGTGACTGATTAAAGCAGCTCTTATCTGGTTCATTAGAATGTACATATTATCTTTTCACTGACTGTAACAAGGTAACTCATATTTAGTCACAAACTTGAAACTGGTTGAATAACAAAAGGGATGTCATTATTCACCAAAAAAGCCAAGCTTCTTGTTTTTTTTTCCACAGGAGCTTTACAAATATTTTGAATTGATAAAATAAGCTGCTATGAAAAATGCGACAATACACAAATTAAAATAAATGATCGACCTATGATTATGTAATGAACACATTTAGAATTTTGGGGAATTTATGTTCTCATATATAAGTAAGAATATGTAAATCTAAACTTAAGGGAAATCTTTATTCAATTAGAGTGACATTAGAGAGTTTAAAAGAGAACTTAAGCAGAGCTGAGGCTTATTTTGTTATCGATACTGTCATACCAAAAGCAGAGTTTGCGGTTTATACCTTGACTTCCTGCATTATAGCTCAGCGTTGGCGAGGGTAGGAATATAAATGCACCATTTAAGTGGATCTTTTCATCTTTCTTTCAGTTGATCTTCAACAATTAATTCCAAAAAATATTTGAAATTGTTTCAAGGCATTTAATTTGTTAAACAATTATCATATTGCAATAATTTTCATACTGCATATACATGTATTAGCATAGTGGTTACATGACGATTGCGCAATTAATGTATATAAATAAATATAAATGATTTCAGTAATAACATAATTATAAAGGTTCTTAAAGTTGACATTAATCATGTTTCAAAACTGTTTTGTCCTCCATAAGTTTCAAATCTCCGTATGTCTTGATCTAAGTTCTAATAATATCACTCAACGTTTCATAAACCGCTCCAAAGGTAGAAAGTATTACATTTACTTGATTTCAATGAATTAAAGCAACAGTTTGATGCATGTGCCGAGGCCCAAATTACAGTCCCCGTTAGATGTGTACTACTTGTATGATCTTTCAGGAAATACCTTAGTCTGACTTTCAGTGCCCCTTACATGTGTACAAGTTTTATGATCTTGAAGGAATTACCTTAATAAATCTTTCTTTTTATATGATAATGTTTCGGAAGTCATGTTTGACTTATTGGCGTTATGTAAAGCATCCATTACAATATGCGACCATTACCTTTTTAATGTTACTATTCTGAACCAATAAATATTAGAATAGTAATGTTCAGCACCCGTTAGTGCTTCTTGGATGGAAGAAGAAGAAGATGGAAGAACCCCACTGACTCATAACTTTAATTAACTATTATATGACCCTAATAATGTGCTTATATGTTATATACTTCCATTAATTGCAAAATGAGTGAGAAAACAGTGTTGTATACTGAAAAAGAAAGTACATGAACCACAGTGGCATAAAAAATCTTTATGAATTAACACAGTTAGATTCATAAATTATTTATCATTGGCCTTTGTTACCCAGTGACCCTTTTTCATAGCCTTTGAAAGTACACCAAAACTAGATGTTCATTTTCATTACTTTTTACTTCATATGATATAAGACCTTGAAATGACACTTAAATGAGGTTAAATAATCCTTTTGAAATGTACGTATTGACATCTAAAACGCATTTTGCGATTTTCTTGTTTCAGTTTAGTGTAAGTAGGTTGGTGGAAAAAGAACTTGTACAAGGTAACACAGAATTTTCTTTGCATGTTAGTTTCCATCCTCTCATTTCCAACCGTTTTATTGGTTTTATATATGTTACAATGACTCAATAAATTATTTACATGTTTAATATTGCAGTATTACGAAGTAAATCTGAGAGTCAGGTGCCTTTTATTTCTTTACTTGAAATATTGTCGAAACATTTATCAATAATCTTCTAAAAAAGGTAAGGGTGAAGTTTTGGTGTTCTAAAAAGTTGATAATGTGTCAAGGGAAGTAAAGAAACAGAGAAAATATCCATTCTAACTTTCCATTGCGTCGCTGCAACTATCAAATTCACTGAATTCGATGCGGTATAATATCTGAAAGGTAACGTATCAAGCATTTTCATAACCAACGTGGTTCCTTAAGTTCCTTAAAAGATTTATTTATTTCGTAATATTCGACCGCTAGTATTTCTTTTTCGAAATATCGCAACGAGATATAAAGTGTTTAATATAGTTTAATATGTTAATAATGTTTAATAACCTTTTATCATGACATGAGTTCTTTGTAATTGGAGGAAAGATTAGAGCTTGGATGCAGAGTTAAACCTTCTTACCTCTCTGAACAATGCCATGTAGGGATTGAGATAAAGCTGCAATTGAATGTACAGTTAATTAAATCAAACATCAGGTAAGCATTCTAAACCTTTCATCGGGAGAAAGTCAGAAGTGTTTACAGGAGATATGGTCAATTTCACGTTTGACTATCTCAACATTGACATATTGACCTTGTCGTGAACCTAGAGTTCCCCATAAGACTTTTGATATAATCAAAAACTGATATTTTATTTTCAGATAAGGGTCACTTACAGGTTGTGATTGGAATGTCATCGACATATGTTTTTGCCTGAAGCTAAAAATTTGAGCTCTTGAGCTTTTGAGCTGCGATGCAAGTACAGTAATGCAAATCGATTAAAGAAACGCGAAGCATTAGTATTCTGCCAGAGTGCATTGCACCTATTAGAAATCGAAATATTATTTTTTCTACCTTGTCCTTTGATAATTTTATCTTGGGAAGTGATATGATATTACTTAAGTACCAATCAAAAACAGAAACTCAAATAGTTGAATGCTGATGCTGAAAATAAATTGAAAAATCTAATGCAGGGAAATTGATATCGAAAAAATAAAAGAAATATTTAAACGCGTGTTATCAAGCAAGCATGCACTTTAAGCAAATCCCGTGCAGCATTCGCGTGGACGAATCCATTTCATGAGGATGGACTGCGCCGCATTTTCGATGTTACATTAGTGCCATATGCTAAAGATGTCCATTATCAATCCAAAATAATGCTGCTGTGAAGGGTGAAATGTTATATACAATGTAAAATGATAATCTACACTTACGGGACGTCAGACATCGACTAAGATGGAAAATGCATTGATGGCCATGGGTTGGCCGTTACATGACTATTAGACTTTTACTTGAAAGGCCCCATTTCATGGCTTATGGGCAGCAAGTTTTTAACTCAATGAAACAAAGATATCTATCTATACATGTATACTTTTTTGGTGAACTATTGACGGAATCATAACCTACATAAACCAAGGTTCTACAATTTAAAATGACAATTTAAAATATGACAATCCCTTATTACATTCATTATATTGATATTCATCTAAAAAGTCATTTTGTGATGTAAAAGTGTACAATCATATGACATTTACGATTACTGGCTGTAGCTGCCATTTTTTTAACTGTACTGAATCAGATCAGTATTTGACTTTTTATCAGTAAGACTACATGACATCACGAGAAGCTATTTTTGTATTTGGAAGATTTGGCACTTTGTCCTTTGTCCTGAAGGTGAGAGTTAATGACATTGAAGATCATTCTCATCATCATCATTTAAAACTGGAACTGGGATGATAGAAGGTTCTTGCATGCATTGTGTGAATGATGCAACATTCCCAGACTGTTCATTAGAGTAAGACATGGTATTTTTAATTAGTGGTATCGAGTAAATGCTGCAATTCTTGATAAAGGTTTTCATCCCGTCGTCAGCAACTTTACGTTATGAGCGTATCATGTTATCAGATAATTCGTCAATGACGCTATAACATTGTAGTTATACGTCTTTAGTTATTTACTGGTGACTGAGTTTATTTTTAGAGAAACAGTATATCACTGGCAAACATGATCTATCCTGAAATTGCTGGATACAGATGGCACACAAGGACACGTTGCCCTGCGTAAAACTGTTAATTTCTTATGGTCCACGACTTCTTGTTTTGTAGCCAGACTGAGGAAATGGAAATCCTGTACTGGTTCCATTTAACGGCCGAGACTGCTTGAGTGAAATCTATTTAAGGGGTTCCCCTTACACTGGCCATGATGTAAAGACGACAAGCAACAAGCCTCCCTACTCTGACGAATGAAAACTAGACAAGCCAACAAACCAGAGTTGCACAACCAATATTAATCCATTTATATTTAAGAAATAAATGTTTCTTCTAACCTTCTTGCTGACACAATCAAAAACATTCTATAAGACTACTTGGATACCTTAAATAGGTGGTTTTGAAAGTGATTTAACCAATACCTGGACCAACATAAGTGCGTTTGTAAAGAGAAAATGTGCCCTTACTCTAACATTAATATGAAGATCCGTTTGAATTCTAATCTAAGTTTTATGACATAAACTATACAAAGAAAGAAACTTGACACTGACTTCCAAAGTTCAATATAAATACCACAGATGCAAGTTAAACATTGAAATGAAAACTAAAACGCTGTTTGAAGATCCCGTTCAGTAAATTTTATTCAGAATAAGCATGATCTTGAAATGCACAGGTGCACAAGTGTTTCAACATCACAGGGGTGCACAAATATCAGTATTGGTTATGTCCACCATTGGCATTGATTATTGCTTGGCACCGACGACCCATGGATGCAATCAAGTTGTCAATCACAGCCTGTGGAATGTTCTGCCATTCGTGCTGAAGTGCTGCAAGAAGTCCTGGAAGTGTTTGGGGTGGTTAATTCCTACTGCGCACGCGTCGATCCAGTTCGTCCAAGAGATGCTCATTTGGTGACAAATTTGGTGACCTGGCTGGCCATGGCAATGTCTGGACATTGTTACGATTTACAAAGCCTTGACAAATACATGCAACATGTGGTCGAGCATTGTCCTGCTGAAAGAGACCACCATAGACGTTGACGTGAGGAATAACGGAAGTCTGTAGAAACAAGTCCCTATACCGTACTCCAGTGAGGTTACCCACAACATGCACAAGGGGTGTCCTAACTTCGTCGAAGCAGAAAACGGGGCTCATCAGTGAAGAGAACGGTTTTCCACCTTGCACCACTGGAGACGTTCCGCCAGATGACGTTGCATTAAAACGGGACGACGAACCGGTCGTTGTGGAAAAAGTCCAGCCTCTCTCAGTCTGTTGCTTACCGTTTTGTCGGAAATTCGACGCAGGCCTGGTATCTGTCTTGTTGTTGACGTTGCTGTCCTGGTGCGTTCCCGAAGGTGGAGCAGTCGGATGTACCACTCTTGGGCCCGAGTAGTCACCCTTGGTCTGCCTGACCTTGGTCTAACATCAACGCTGTTTCGGGTGTTGAAACGGGTTCACAATGAGGAGATGGTCTGTCTGGACACGCCAAAGTGTGTTGCGTTGCGCTCTGTTCAGTCTTGGCATTCTTCAGGTCGCTGTACCGATGTTGTGTAGTGTGAATGAACAGCGGCTGATATGGCTTTTTTATACCCCTAACGCAGACGTGTCTGCATGTAAACCTTCATGATCCCATGCTGCACATGCTTTGGCAGAAAATGCATTTGGACGAATCGCTCGTTTTCGTCCCTGAACACAATGCAAACTTTTTGGGACATTTTTTGGGTAAATTTACACTTTTGAGCAAGCCTTTCTTTAAATTACAGGTATGTATCATGAAAAAATTTTACCCGTTTCGAAAAAATCAATTTCGCATAAATGTCAAGTTTCTTTTTTTGAAGACTTTATTATTTGTTTGCCATTTCTTCTTTGACCAATTGACAATTAAAAAGGCAGGGAACATGCCAATGATATGCACAAAACAAAATCTAATCTTGTCTTCAGAATCAGACTGGTGGTAACGATCAATAACAGATAATTTTTAGCACTTGATCCTCTAGATGAAATAAGATGTAATATTCCTCCTTTGTGTCTACAAAATGAATTAACATACAAAGTTAAAGCAACACTCTATGTTCTAAAACTTTGATTTCTTACAATTAGTTATTCGAAACTTGAACACGTATAACCGTCATCAAACATCAAACGTTGGTAAAAAAAAAAGGATTTATTCTTTCCTTTCAAGGTGATTTGATTTTTTATGGAATCAAAAGCCAGAATCGACATTACATTGGTGTTATAAGGTTATGTACGGTTCTTGAAAGTCATGATAGCCACGTTATTCTCGTGTTGAGTAGTTGTAGGTGCATAAGAAAATCTTCCTCTCATGATTTGTAGTTTGACCTTGCAAAGCTTCTTTAATTTACTTCTTGCTATTGTCTATATCGTATACAGTATCTCTTTCTCGACAAATGAATAGCAGATTAAGTTCAATCAAAACCTTGCTCTTTAAATGAACTGTGGTACTGATCACAGGGGCGTGTATCGCTTAGAAATAGCTTTAGAAAGACATATATACCCATAGACCCTACCCTACTACTATATAAAAGGAAAGGGATGTAACGACCAAACCACCCCATGCTCGAACAAAGTCAGTTTTCGCATCCAAAATAATTTTTCTGGACAAATTGTTCACTACGATTCGAAAGCTAAATGATTTCCCTACAAAACGAGCTATGAATTGTCAAAATCGGGTAATTATTTCAAAAGTTACATGCACCGACGTCCCGAAAATCGCTACCGCCAGATTTTCAGGCCAAAATCCCCACTCACGGAAAACAGCAAAAACTCACCGTTTAACATCGTTTATTGATTCCAGCAATGTTGACAACACCAATGGAGAGCTCGATTCGATCGGCGACATCGAACTACATGTTCACAATATGAGAACAGCACCTAATTATTGTTTCTACGAGTGCTAGCATACATTTTATCAAAAATCATCTGCTTTGCTGTTGTCTTGTCTGCCATAACAGTGGCCTTGACATTCATTTGACCTCGTAGCCGCGGCAAATTTAAAAATTATAGGATTTGGTGGAAATCAACATTGAGTATTTTCTATTAAATTCCCTTCTGCAGTCGTGTGTGTTTTAATGAGCCCAAAATATTAAATAAACTCGTTCTTTACAACTATGGGTCAAATCATAATTTTTTTTAAACGTTCCAGAAATATGAAATTATTTGACTGGCAAATGTCAAAATTTCAAACGAATCGTTAGAAAATCGCAACATAAACTTTAATTGACAAAAAATTTTTTGGGTAATTTATGTAGAACAATATACTTATTAGTATGATTTTTCATGTTTTATTAAAGAATATATAAACAACTTTTACTCGGTTTACCTAAAAATATTGTTTTGATCTTTTTCTCCAAAAAGTGATGGCATATATAATATCAACCTGTTACCAACATTAACTTGATAGATTTCGCTACCCTTCTTAATTAAAGCATATATTTTTAAAACTCAGTTGTGTCTTATAATTGGAAAAGAAAATATTCAAAAATTAAAAGAATTTGTAAAGAGGTTTGAATCTCAAAGGCAAATTTGAAAGCAACTCCTCATTCTTGATAAACTACTTCCATGTTGAATATTTGATGTGCAGTTCAGATACATTATTTAATAAAATAAGTTAACCATTATACCATATAGACTATAGAGTACCTCTGTTACAATTAGATAGGTGATTTAACTTTATTTCTTCAAACAATAGTGATATGATTAAAATTATCAAAACTGTGTTCGACAAAAAAGGGGATATTTATTTTCAGAGGTCAGACAGAATTATATATTTTTATCAATATTGGCTTGGCTCAGGAGTGAGATCATGTAAATCATAAAAGATGTGGATAGCAATCATTGATATAATGACTTGTATTTTGTAACTCATACTGTTCAACCACCCTGATGGTTAGGGGCATAATGCCTTGCTTGGAAGGTTACCTTAGTTTTCTTTATTGGAAGCAATTTTGATTTTCATAGTTAAAAGATTAAAACAACAAAAACATATTAAGTTACAATATGCTGCATTAAAACTTATTAACAGTTATGTATAATCATGTTGAAAAAATAACTTTTCTTATAACTTCAGTTGAAAGGTAGATTTTTATGCCTCATGAAAAGGTGATTTGATTTAAGTTACTAAAATAAGGCCAGTCTCTCCCCAATAAAGGAACAAACATTAACAGTGTGTCCAATAAATAACATAATAAATTTCATTCTTAAAGTAATCAGTATATTTTATTATGTATAAGGTCAAAAAAAGCATGTCTGAAGTAACAGATCTCCAGACTGGCATAGTACTTGTATCTTTAATTGCTGTTTCAAATGCAATAAATCTGATTTAGTTATATTTTTTAGAATATTTGCGTATGAGGGCATTTTCCCCAAAATGTCCTGAATTTGTTTGCCTTGCAAGCAATAAACTCTTTAGTTTCATAAACATGTCTGTAATGGTTAGAATTGTAATCAAATGAAGGCTCTACCATTTTTACACTTCAAAGAAATTAATTAAGCTCACTGAAATTAATTTGAGTTGAGCGTGATAAAATAACACAAACCTTAACAGTGATACACACTCAACCTTTTTACAAGGTTCACAGGCTCAGAGGCACATCAGTTCTGTAATATTTTTCTCAGTTTTAAAAGAATAGAGTCATGACCCTGGAGCTCATCAGTCTTCAAAATCTACTATCACCAGGCTATAGTATTATTATACCAATCGCTTATGGAGCATATAAATATTCCATCTTTCTTAGCTTTATTAAGATTATTAAAGAAGATATTTATAGGGCCATGACCTGTGTGACTTTAGTCAGGGACAAACAAGATATATAATATATAGTTTAGAATCCTCATTAGAATGTACAAAAAAATTCAAGTTTCTTCACTATCATCTTCAGGAGAAAAAAATGAAAATAGGCTTTAGGAGTGGCCCTAGAGGCCTTTCTTAGGTCACCAAATTTATAAATTTAGATCCTTATTAGTCAAGGAATTGGTACACAAAATTATATAAGGACACCGTCCCATGTCAGGCTAGATGAGGTGAAAAGTGAAATTGAATCACTTATTTGCTTGCAGTATAATTCAATTGGCATAGAATATTTGATGTAGAAATTATAATTGAAAATGTAAAAACACATTCTTTGTACATCATCTGTTATATATCCAGCACGAAACAGACTGATTTGATTTGTAGCCCATATTTCACCTACTGTTAAGCACACATTACAAGTTATGCCAAAATAAACTTTCCTTGCCTATTATTGATGTGTATATTATAGTCATAAAAGTATTTGTATCTAGTATTGAACATCCTTTGAAATTTATCAACTCAACCTTTTAAGTATTCATAAAAACATCATGAAAGGCTTTTATGAAGTACAACCTACTGATCATCTAAGATATGCAAAGTGTTAACAATTCCTCATGGTTAATGGTATTAAACTAAAACTTTGAAAAGGGAGGTGTTATCCATAGGTGGCTAGAAATTCATGTATTAAACACATGAAATATCTATTTCACACTCTACAAAACACACGTTTAGTTCTTTGAAGGCTAATGGCACCTAAAATGATCACATATCAAATAATAAGAATCAATTGAATTCAATACAATCAATATAATTGGATATAAGTGATGAAAGTAAATGTATTGTTTTCTTAATTGGGGACTCACTTGTATGTCTGTATATATATACAAAAACATATTAAAGAATCCTCACAAATAAATTCATTGATAGTCAATTTATTTATTTTATTTGAAGATTTTATTGGATTACAATAGCAGAAAAGTTTCAAGAGTGTCCATGTATTAGAGATTCTTTTCCATGTATGCAGCAAGGATATTCTCCAGATTAAACTGTCCCCTCTTGATACTGAATCTTGTAACTGAAAAATATAAATTGGAACCAAATTGAATATGAGGCAAAAAAAGATTGTTCCATTGTCATTATAGCTCCTCAAGTACTACAATATTAATTGTATTTAATGTTACAAACTAACATTTAAAATAACAAAGTATAGTCAAAGTTGTTGTTCTCATAATTCAAACAATCATGGAACTTAATATTTGGTTAATCATAATCTACATTGGTAAAGGTGTGTTGTATAAACATTTATGATTACAGCATTTTGCTTTTAAGATAGCTGAAATAAATAGGTTTTAAATTTAAGTTGGATTTCTTTTGCCTCTTTTACAGAATTGCTCAATCAAACTCTAGAAACAAAGTGACACTTTTCACCAAAAAAGTTTCATACAGCATTAACAACAGCTTAAGACATGGTACCTAACCAATAACCCTAAAGCCCCCTTGTTATCTCCTTATTTTCCCGAATGGTTAGGCCCTTCCACTACCTCTCCTCCCATTGAACCTGTTGTGACAATTGTCTTCCCTTTTCTCACTCATGGTAAACACAACTATTAAGTAATATATCTAAAAAAAATTACCTTGACAAACATATTTCAACTTGATCATGTCTCAGTGGCATATATCTAATACTCTACATTATCTGCTGAAATATATTAACCAAAAAATTAAAAAGTATGTCATGCAATGATCCAAATCTTTAGATTGTGGCTGTTGTGCTTACCTGAAAACTTTCAAATAATGATAGAAAAGTGTCTCCACTCTCTCCTCCTGTATTGAGACACATGCCTGCAAAGAGAGAATCTTTTTTGAAAAAACACTTCTATATTTTAAACAATGTACATTTCATCCTTTTTATTTCTTAAATTATTATTTTTTTGGATAATTCTAGGCTACATCATGTATTTGTGCTTGTCAAATTAAAACCATACTTGCTCTGCTACTCTCTTTAGAAACTTTTACCCAAATGAATAGATATGTACATGATCATATATTATTATTTTTTTTTTTTTTTTTCCAAAACTCCATACAAAAAAAACACATATTAGAATAACAGTTCCCAACATAAACAAATTTTACACAAGTAAGATTTCATTAATGTATACAAGATATAATGGATAGGCAATCTTATATTCAAAATCAATTCCGACAGTAGGTTGAAAATAGTAATAATTAAAAACTAATCTAATACTTCAGACAAGAGTATGACAAATAGACCAGAAATTCATAAAGCTATCATATTTACAGTTTGTGTAGGCGTTAAATCGGGCAACAAAATATGCAGTTTTAATATCCTCTTTAATATGTTTAAAATTTGGGATTTTCTCCTGTTGTTTCATTTTAAATATATTGTATTTCACAATGTTTGTCAGTAAATTCAGAACATAGTTTCATATCATGATCATATATTAGATATTTATTACAAAAAGCCAGAAGGCTATTAACCAGCTGTCACCATCAGTTTGTAAGTGTAATACGGAAGGCTCAATCTTTAAATTATCTACATGTATAAATATGATATTACAAATGGGAATAATTCAGGTACTAGTATTCTAACAGTCTTGAATATAAATCAAATATTGAGCAGCTTAGAAATAGAAGTGCTGGTAAATACATTTGATGGTGTTATATCAAATTGCTAACCAGATCATTAAAATGACATAAATTCTCAATCAAATACTTAGTGTTTATGTCTGTGACATGCCTTCATCTGAAATCCAAAATAAAAATCATGACTTAGACTTTTGTTAAAATGGTTTCAAACTTAATTTAACTAATCATTTACCTATTCTAGTTTCACATATATATATTTTATAATCATATACAGATATAGCACCTTCAAATTTTCAAAAGGCGTGCATACCTAATCGATAAAGTTGGTATTATTGTCATATGTTTAAAAACATGGCATTTTCATCTAAAATCAATAATCAATTAAGCTTGTCTTATTGGTTTTTTTTTTATGGCATATTGGCAAAGTAATTAGATTTATAAATAACATTTTAGAGATGTTTAAACAATCACTAAAGTAAAATAATAAATTGATGTTAAAATGATAGAATGATGGCAATTAAAGAAAAAAATATAATGAAAACATCGTATACGCCGATGCTTACCTGATGGAGGCTTGGTAAATTGAAGGCATCGGTCCATTAATTATTCCCAGCACTGCCAGCAGGGGAGAGAAATGATTCGAAGCGCCTGGAGTTGGAGAATCGTTTTTTCCTTTGCCGATTCAGACATAAAAATTTAAACTCCTAAAAAAGGCTCTCTTAAATTACTATATGTGACTAATTTCCAAAACACAACAGCTCCAGTTGCTTGTGGTAAGGTGGACACGTCTATAAATCCGAAACTTTTCTCGACCACGTTGTGATGTTTACAAACATGGTATTGAAAGGAGTGTGAGGAGTTCGATCAGAGTTCGGAGTTCGCTCAGTTGCTTATTTGCTGCGGCTACGAGGTCAAATGAATGTCAAGGCCACTGTTATGGCAGACAAGACAACAGCAAAGCAGATGATTTTTGATAAAATGTATGCTAGCACTCGTAGAAACAATAATTAGGTGCTGTTCTCATATTGTGAACATGTAGTTCGATGTCACCGATCGAATCGAGCTCTCCATTGGTGTTGTCAACATTGCTGGAATCAATAAACGATGTTAAACGGTGAGTTTTTGCTGTTTTCCGTGAGTGGGGATTTTGGCCTGAAAATCTGGCGGTAGCGATTTTCGGGACGTCGTTGCATGTAACTTTTGAAATAATTACCCGATTTTGACAATCCATAGCTCGTTTTGTAGGGAAATCATTTAGCTTTCGAATCGTAGTGAACAATTTGTCCAGAAAAATTATTTTGGATGCGAAAACTGACTTTGTTCGAGCATGGGGTGGTTTGGTCGTTACATCCCTTTCCTTTTATATAGTAGTAGGGTAGGGTCTATGGGTATATATGTCTTTCTAAAGCTATTTCTAAGCGATACACGCCCCTGTGGTACTGATAGTTGTCGTGGCTGTACCAGCATCAGCACACCTGCGATATCATGATGAAAAGTTTGATTAGAGACATTTTGAATCGAAGTAAATTTCTCAGGTGTTTTAATTCTAAGGTATTACTATTCAGTATCCATGTACAAATGTACATATTTGAAAAGCTGATTTCATGGTGTTTGGATACACAGACAAACGTTTTATTCTCTAAAGAGGATCACTCAAGATTACTGTCAATTCTATCACAAACAGCGTTTCTGATTTCTTAACGTCACTTTGTAAGTAATGGACTACCCTATCATAAAGAGGTATTAATTGTGTTATGATTTCCTAGAGAATGAATTGTTTTAAATGTTTATTCCATTATCATATGTAACCTGTATAATGGATATATAATTATGAATTGTAAGGACTCTATGAATATTTGAAAAAGAAACGCAAACGCATTTTTATCGATTTACCTCATACAAAAGTTTTACTAGATTTCGAAAGAACCAAACGAACTCAAAACAAGTGTCTTAAAGTATCAATGGTCTTTTGGTATAAATTCTCTCTACATTATAGTATGTTAAATTTTAGCCAATAAATGGCTGAAGTGTTGTGAAATTCTAATTTCTAGCAACCAATGGAGTCAATGTCATTTGAATTAATGACGTCACATATCTTACCTAGTAAATCCCCGGAAGGATAAAGCATATCATAATGGCAGACATAAATATTAAAACATGTTTTTTTTTACAAAACCAAACATACGTACATGTATACAATTTATCTTGTTTTGAACTGAAATTTCTATTCACTAGTTCTCAGATGAAAGAGATAGGCATAGTCCAGGAAATATTTTATGTGGAAGCTTACCATACACGTTGTTAGAATCATAACAAGGGGATGGTTAAATGCTTAATAATGAAACCAAGGTTATTTCCTAAAGGAGTTTTAAAGTTAATGCGAGTTTTAAGAGACCAATGTTCTCTGACGTCTTTCACTTAGCCTTGAGTTTCTCTAAACATACTAGAATCAAGAGAAAAACATGGTAACGAATTTACCAGATCTTGAATGAAACCCTTTGTATTAATCAAAGTAATAAAAACATATTAACTTGGTATGAACTGTTGAAATAACGTTTTTAAAATCTTTTAAAATAAGCTGACACTCTAAAAGTAAATATAGAAATTCAGAGATACTTTAAGCCAAGGATTAAATCACAGTATCTAATTGCGTCAACATTAAAGTAGAGATTCAATTTAAATTTTATAGATTGCCTGGACAGTACTGTTTAACGAACCTCTGTTATTGCTTGTTAATTGTTTGGGTCAGTTTCTTTTGATATTTCACCCTTGTAGATATCATAGATGACAAATTTGAAGTAATGTAGATCATTTTCACGTTGGATACTTGACAATTGTAACTGCATCAGCAATCACTTTCATCATCCCAATAATGATATCCAAAGGAAATGCACCGAAATTTAGTAAGAGAACCTTCTCGTCATTTGGTACAAGAACCGTTGAATTTTGACAGCAAATATATCATGCGTCAATGATGCATAATGATGGAGCCTCCTTTGATCAAGAATGATTAATAGAAAAACGTGTTAAAATACACAGAGAAGTAACAAGGATATGATATATTACGGATGAACATGTAACCTTAGATTCAACCACAAATTGTGCATTGTTATGCTTGCATACTTTTATTTGAGCTAACTAGCTTATGAAATAAACATAAATGAGAGACCTTTCAAACAAGAAAATCATCTTGCTTAACAACGACAAGACACACTGTGTTAAAGCGTTCCACAGCAAATCTGCAAATCCTGTGGTGGTAACAATGGAATAGCCGTGAGCATTGGTACAGACATTCATTTTTTGTTGTATCAGTGAGATTATGTATGGCTAAACGTTACCGAAAGCTTTATTCAGTTATAGTTTCATTATCTAGAAGAACTTTACAACAGAAATACCAATACCCTCATTAGGAGGTTATGGATTCGCTTTGGGTTTTCATCAAGGACGCCAGACTAAGCCTTTGGGAGTTTCCTGACTTCTTGCAATATAGATCAGCATTCAGCCAGTGATGTGACATAAACACATCTTACAAGTGAAATGGTTCATACAGTTGATCCTAAACAATCATAAAATCTGTTTCATTTGATTCGTTTCAATGGGTTGATTTTGTGAAAAATGTTATCTTATTGAAAGTTATATTGATAGCTCGCATGTTACAGTAGTTAGATATGGTTATGGTGAAAACTGACTTACATTTGTAATTAGAATATTTACAGTGATAAATTTGGATTATTACTAGTGACATAGAGTATATCTTATTAATTTTGAAAAGCTGTAATAGGTGTCAAGATACCATATATTCTAAGTTATCAAGATATTGTATATTCTAACTTATCGTCAAGTCATGTAACTCCATTTCAATATCTCCTCTCCGTTTATACATACAAACATACCGAAATAAACTACCAGGCAAAAGAAAGTTTTCACTCATTTTTCAAGTCTGTAAAATAAAAACAAAGACAGATAAGAGAATTCTGACGATTGGTTTATAAACAGAAATCATTATCCATTATTCTCTTTAAAATGCGTCCAATTATCGGCATTTAATTTGCCCCAATACACAAGGAAAGAGACAGGGGTCAATATAAAAAAGTACACAAATGTGGAGTTAAAAGACAAGTGATCTGAAACTCTCAGTAGTCAGAGGAATCACGGAGTCTGTCATCAGTAGCGAGTGTGACCACCCCGGGCATCAATGCAAGCAAGTACACGCCTCCTTATTGAAGTCGTCAGGCGTCTGATGACGTCAGCAGGGATCCTGCTCCATATGTAAACAGAGCTTGCTCCAAATCCTGCTGGTTGTTTTGAAGTGGCACCAGCTGTCTAAAATGGCGGTCAAGGTGTTCCAAAAGGTGTTCAATGGCTCCATATCTGGTGCGTTGGTTGGCCACGGCAAATCAGTGACGTAAGCGTTCTCGAGGTAGTCTCTAACAATTCGGCCAGTGTGAGGTCTTGCATTGTCGTGTTGCAATATCAATCTTCTTGGCTGTTGTTGGATGGAAGGAGCGACAATAAGTCTCAGTATCTCATCAATGTATCGCTGGCGAGTCAGATTCCCTCGCAGAACAACCAGAGACGTCGTCTTTTGGCCACAAATCCCTCCCAAAACCATGATGCCTCCGCCTCCAAACGGGCCGGTGAACCTCTCTAATGCAGTTTGGCATGAGACGCTCGCCCTTTCGTCGATAAGCTCAAACCCTGCCATCGTTCCTGAATAGGCAAAACCTGCTTTCGTTGGCAAACAGCACCCTCTACCAGTCACGTCACTGCCACCGGCGTACAGTACGTGACCATCGTAACCTGCGCTGATAATGTAAACGGGTCAAAGCTATTTCAAGGAAGGGGAAGTAGGCTCGTAGACCAGCCAAACTAAGGATTTTTAATGTGCTGATGTCATGACAGAGTGCCGTCGACGCTGTTGATGTCGCTGTTACGCAACGGTTTCGGAGGTGAATCTGCCTGATGTAGCGATCTTCGGCTGCATTTTTTACCCTCGGGCTTCCCGATCTTGATCTGTCCTGTGAGTGGCCTGTCTTGCTTTAGCGTATTAACAGCCTTCTGAAGGTGGTTTGGCTGAAGTTGAAGGTTCTTGCCATTCCACGTTGGGAAGCCCCCGTAGACGACATACCGACCGCTTGGTCACGTTGCTCTTCCGTAAGTTTTTGCATACTTTTGGTGTTCTTTTTGAGACTGAATATCTGCTCTTTACAAACAGGGAACTTATGCAACATTGCTGCACGTAAATCACAAATCATGCCTCAAAAACACGTTTTGCACGTGTTTGTAAATGCACAATTCCAGTTCATGCGTACGATGCGATGCGTTCGTGTAGAGGAGACCATCATTTCCTGCTTATAAGCAAACCCGTAACAGCCCTCCTTATGTTTTCATGAAATAAAAAGTAGTGAAACCCTTCTTTTGCCTTGGAGTTTAATTGTACTTCAACTATGGTTTTTTCGTTTCTTAAAATGTACAAGGAGAAAGAAAAAAGAGTTATGAGAAGGGAGAGAGGCAATTTATTAACTATATATGTGTCATTACTGCTGAATATCTTTATGGAAAAATATTCAGTAATGTTTTTCTATCTATGTTCTTTTTTAACCCTTAATGCATATTGACTGGAACCAAGTGGGTGGTTTGATTACATTCTTGATGAGGATATCGAATTTGAATAGAAAAATACTAAAAAATACAAGTAAAGACAATTGTTTATGTTACTTTCACCATATCAATTGTTTTGGCTCTTTATGTATTAGTTTATTGTTCGTTGGATCAAATTGTTGGTATTACAACGAAGAGAAGGTTACTCAGAATTTACACGTTAGAGGAAGTTGACAATCCTTTGTCATATTCGCATTAAATGACCAGATATATTAACTTTAAATATATTACTGATTTGATTACACTGACTGTAGGTTTCATCTTTCAATCAATTATCAACAAGGTTATTCCACGAATTTTATTAGTCACATACATCGTATTTGTTTCATCAATTACGAATTCTAGTTGTAATATTGGTTTGTTGAATAATATGAGTTATTATTTCTGTAATGGAAACATGGAAAAAATATATTGAATTCTTATCTTATTTCCCCCCCCCCCCCCAACTTGATTGTGTTTTCAGTGGTAATTGAGTTTTGAATAATGGAATATTTGATGCAACAATAGTGATAGAAACTAGGAATCAAAATGTTACTAAAGTTTTTTGTTTGTTATAAATTTGTTAAATTGTTTTCTTCATATCGTCTGAAAATAAATCTGTTTAATGACTTTCAGTGAGGAAAGTGATTTTGGTGTTCATTACTGTTCTAAACAGTCCGCAGAACTGAACTGACCTTTATTACACTCAGGTTGCAAACTGCAGAATAAGAGGTACATGGATATATATATATATACAATGATACATGATACATTGCAAGACAATAAAAGGCTGACATACCATTCTATAATATCCTATCTCTTAAAATGCAACATGTGGATTTTACAAAATAATGACTATTTTCTTAGAGTTCCTAGCTTTTTGGTATTAAACAGAGTTTTCATTTTGTGCATATTTGTTCTGATATGAAAATATTTGTGAATATACTTTTTTCTTTCTAGTTTCGGGCATAAAAATAAATAATGAAAGTCATCACCAATAAATCTAAATCACAAAGAGTACATAACCTGTCAGTTACAGGGATTCGACGCCATCTACCTGTTTCAATTGGTAGATAATAATTAGAAGTTCGGAATTTCAAGTTATTGTAGTGCAGGGAGTTTAGGTATTGTTCAAAATTGAGAGATGGATTTTTAAAAACACTATAAGTTTTTGCTTTTGAAGAGGTTTCAATTGTTGATATCAATGTTTGCTGAAAGGTATACTTTAATTTACTTTTAACAACTGATTTTAGCCAGAAGATCTTCTAAAATTTGGAAATTTCCAAATAAAACTCAATCCAAGATCATCGAAAATTGTCTGAAGATACTTCGTCCATTTATGTGCATGTTTGCCAATATGAAATCGTTGAACATCAATTTATATACCAAGGCGCTCAATTTGGAAGATTTTTCAGATATAAGTTTAGCCCAAAAACATACCATCCTGTTTTTGATAACATTTATAAGAGAGAATCTCCCAAAGTCCCCATATACCATGTAGTTAGGTGTACATTTCCGCAGTGAGGTTAAATATTTAAGAAAACGAAGATGGACATTCTCAAAACATAAAGTGTTTTCAAAACCCCAAACCCCAAGTGGGCAATCAGTGAAAATGATTGCTTTTCTATTGTAGCTTTGATTGCTTCAATTATCTAACATCTGCAGTGTATCCAATACAGAATTGAATCTGAAACGTATGTTTTATCACGATCCCGAAATCTGAAGTCCCATTTTCTGATCTTCATTTATTGCATTGTATTACAAATATTTAATCAAACACTACCTATATCGTATCTTAATTGGTTTTGCAACATGATACGAGGCGTTCAAGGAAAAGTTATGAGCTTAAATGATTAAGTCCGTTTTTTAACATTTTGTCATCACATCTGTTCTATGTAATTGCGGAAATTTTGACACTTTGAACCAAGGCACAAATGAGGCATAGTTAGGAGATAAGGCCAGTTTTACTTTTGGCTCTTAATCATTTAAATATTGACCTTAACGTAAGAGTTTCCCTAAAAGGCTGTTATTTCGACCAAGATAAGAGTTTCTTCCATGATCTAATTAGCTAATCGTTGACATATTTAGCTGCCTGAAGCTAAACATTTGAGTTTTTGAACTGAGATGCAATTACTGTAATGCACATCCATTCAAGTACTCTGTCAGATAGCCATGTCTTAAAAACAATTTTTTTCAAATGTTTTTTTTTCAAAAATGTACTGTCACTTCCATCATCTGAATGTTTCTAAAGCTTAACTTAATCTACGAGACTTTATATTTGGGAATTGATGAATTACAATTATTAGATTCAAAACATTTGTATATGTGTCCAAAATTAATCCACAGTTTTATATGATAAAGAGATCCCATACGCATTTTGGCTTGTGCTATTAAAGTAAACTATTCCTGAGAGAGGACTTGGTGCATTGAAACAAAGCATGATGGTGTAATTGATGTAAAATCTTTTGTTAAAATTAAACAACAGGCCATGAACGCTTATCATCGCTATCAAATACTTTATGTTTTGGTCAAAATTTTGAATTGACAAACATTAATACTTGTTAGATGAAAAGCATTGTTTAATTGGAATGTCTAACAATAACCAAGTTTTAAATGTTGCAATACTTTGGTCTTCTTCAGCGCGGTTGTGTTATATTAGTTATTGTATTTCATTAGCACCATGGTGTAAAGAACATAAATAATAATATTTTAAAATGCGTTTTGGTTCCCTTTGCAAACATTTATGTATGCCGGACAGGAAATATTATAGTTTTATAAAGATTTTGTTAATAAAGGGGATAGATAGGAATAAACTAAATCAATGTTATGGAATGTCATTGAGTATCATATAGTATATCTGAAGTATGCGAAAAAAGGCCTTACCGTCACTACAAGATTAAAATTACTGGAAAACTATATGAAACACAAGTCCAATAAGTTGTAGGGAATAACAAAATGAAAATATAGTGTCCTAGTCAACTGAGATATTTTCATTTATTATATAAAAAGTTGATATGAATATCATTAATAAACCTATGATTTGTAAATCGGAATACACAAATTTATTCATAGTATTGACTATACATGTTCATACATGTTTAAAAACCCTAGGGACGATTTATTCGCTGGTTCATGATATCTTGTCAACAGAATGTTTGGGTTTTAAGTAAAAACCTATGAAAGATGAATATTAAGTAAATAAACTATGTTGTTGACAAAATGCACCTTCCTGGACATTAATAAGTGTAGAACGTCCTAAAACCCAAAATCCCTATTACACTCTCCTCTATCTCGTCCAGATAAACATATTTCCAAATAACAATTTTTAAAACACGTGTTTTTTTTAAACATGACCAAAAATATATAAATAAATATTTAAAAAATTATAAATTGTGACATGATGTAATAACCTGTCACTCATTTTAAAAATTCTTTTTGGATTATATTTTCTTCATTTCATGAAATCGCATTTACAATATTACTATTTCTGACTTTAGTTCCTTGCTTTCACCCTGCATCTTACTGTGTAGTTGTATTGTTTAGTCATGTTTATATTTTATTTAAATGAGAATGCAATTGCCATCATGAAACATAACATTTACTTTGTCCAAATATTTTGAAGCAGATCAAGAAACAAACAGAAAGTTTATTTCGTATTTGTCGTCATCATTGCGAAAAAAATGAATCTTTTCAAATTGATTCAAAGGACCCTACATTGTTTATCATATACTAAAGATTAATATGAAATGTAATTTATCTTGGGAAGAGTTTTTATTTTCTTTTCTTCACACTCATTTGATTTAAGAGTTCTTAAACCATCTGAGCAATGAATTTATAAATTATTTGCTTAAAGATATATAGTTTCTCACTAACTAAATGTCTGCTAATTTCAATATGAAATCATAAATCTTAATGTAACTCAAGTTATTTTGATGAACTTAATGCAGAACATTTCAAAAGATGTAAGAAGCAAAGTACTACCTAAAGTTTCGAATCATCAACATTCACAGTCGCTAAAAAAGAGATTCAGTGAAATGCAGTGTTACTTTTTTTTTTTTATCTTGAGACCATTCTGTTAACAACCATAAACTGCCTGCCCTGCATTTGTAAATTTGCCGACTGTAAGTTATTATCTAAAAACGATAGCAATTTTTTAAATCGGAATACTGAGTGAGTGAGTGAGTGAGTGAGTTGTTGTTTAACGCCGCTAGGGCAATATTACAGCCATTAGCGGCGTGACAGAATACTGATATCAATGATTCAAAAAAAAGGTAATAGTATCATTAACATACAAGTGATAGTGGTCAGTATTTGTCTGTTGATTACGTAAGTTCAATGAAGTCAGTTAAGTTTATGTTATGAGCGTTACAGGATGTCAGACAATTTGTCAATGATTTAAGAAAACTGTAGTTATGTCTTAGATTAGTTACTCGTGACCGATAGCAGAGTTGAGTCTATTTGATAGACCCTAGTAGTTCACAAGCAAACCTGAGCTAATTGCTGGATGCAGTTGGAACACTGTGACACACTATCCTTATGTAATGGGGTTCATGTCATATGTTCAACGTCGTCTTGTCTTCTAGCTCTGATTCTAGCATGATGTCAAGATGACAAGCAATATACCTTCCTACTCTAACTAATGAAAACATTAACGAGTCACCAAATAAGAAATTCACCAGCAATATAGATATTGATGTATATAAGATACCCACGGCATTAACACAATGGCGAACAATGGGACCCACGATGTGCTTTATTTGACGATACAACCATGCGCGAGGTTAATGACGTCATTTCAGTAACGATACAAATGACGTCATATTGGCCAAGTCCATTGATCAAATTTGAGGGGGCTATTTTCCATCATGGCTGACTCGGCGACTGTCGATTCGAAACCAAAAGGAGAGGTGTGGGTTTGCAGAGAAAGAAAAGCACGGATTAGAGGCGTAACGTATCCCCTGGGGACATCTTCAAATTCATATTGATTGACCAAAAAATTTAATTCTATTATCTTGGAGAGCCCACCCCTATACATGATAATGTACTCATCCGAACATTGTTTTAAAAATGTTTTTGTTAAAAATACCATAATTTTTCAACTGTTTTTATATATAAAGCAAGTAATTGTTAAGGGTATGCGCCCTTCGTGTTTTATGCTCCCTTCTATGTTTTATTCAACGATAGATGCACACCAACTCGTCTTCTATTTCTTAAATAAATGAAGAATAAATATTTCTTCTAATCTTCTTGATGATCATCTTAAGATACATTGAAATAAAATCTATATAAAAGTATTTGGAAATACCGGCCTATTAATTGAATTATTGGATATATTTTAACAAATTCATGGATATGGCTAAACAAACTCAATACATTTAAAGTGTCCTTATAAAGGATGTATGTACCCAAGATGAACTTCAAAGTAAACTTCAATCAAACAAAAAGATATCACTTTCAATTCTACTCTTTGTTTTTGATAACTTATACATTTATTGCCGATTTCTAATCTGATTCATTCAGTTCTAATTAAAATAAGTAAATTGCCATGTATACGTACGTTTTCTGACCTTAAAATCGGACAAATGAAATGGCAGGGTAAATGACAATTTTATAAATGTTTCATGATCTCATTTAATCTATAGAATCAGAACTGCATAGAACATACTTGAAAAAAAATCACTCAATATGAAACAAGAGTACATTTATTGTCTTTTGTAAAGCAAATGATTGTATAAGTTATTTTCTAGTTCAGTCAATCTGTTTCTGTTTAAGGTGTTTGCTGGTATTATATCTAAATCAAAAGACCCGACTACAAGCTAATTTTTAAGGGACCGGTATTATATATCTTACCTACATTTTCTGATGAGAAATGTCAGCCAAGTTATTCTCGGTTAACTCTATCACTTATTCCTTTGTTCCTGAATTGTATTTGAAAGTTGTGTCTTCGAGAGTGTACAAATTTACTTCGATTCTCCTAATATTAATTTCGTATGAAACAACCAAACACACTCAATTAATTGAAACAAAAACAGAAATGTCTCAATTTTGAAAAAGGGATGACAGGTTCACTAGAACCCATTATTTGTGTTTTGAAATAGGCACCAGTTTTAGTATCTTTTAAATTTATTTTAGTTGAATTTGTTTGTTTATTGTCGATCGCCCTGTGGGAAGTACAGAAAATATGTTTATCTTAACTGACTGTTTATTTTGTGCACAACGATTGTCATTGTGTTTTCTCAACATTCTTTCTTCACAAAAGATAAGAGTTCAATTAAGCTGTATCTTATTGGCCTAAACATGTGGAAAAAATCATTTGCAGAGTTGCTCTACACAGCCTCATAGTTGTATAAAACAAAAGTTCTTACTAAATGTATGCACATTTTATAAACTTTTGTTGCACAAGGCACACCAAAAAGAAGATTTTCATAGCCTCCCGATTTCTATGGAGTTCCACCATATAAACAATAATCCCTTGTGGGATATTAACTACCAATGAATAGTGTCATTAACGTTTCACCAACATCTCAGTTTTGTCGAACAACCATAGTTCATCTTGAACAGGTCCTTTGTTCAAAAGTCAAAATGTGTCCCGTGCTTATTGGCTAAAATTTAAAGAGAGACAATTTTGATTCGAAGCAACAATGCATGCAGGTGCTATTCCTGATGCAAGATGGAACAAATATAACTTACCTCGGACATTGTGATTGAAGGTTGGTTCGATGACGTTTTGAAAAATCAAAGGTGTGTCAACATTAGCACAGTTGCATTAAGAGATCCAGTAACATAAAAAGCAATATATTGAGAGGTGTGATTTTCTCGAGTTTGGAATGCTGTTAACGTTGTGCTTGCGAATGATAACATTTCTTGAAATAGGTTAGCGATACGGTATATAAAATAAAATGTATTACAAAATTACTATTTATCAAAACAACGTACTGGGAAACTAAACATAGGAAGCTTAGTAACCTTCAGTATATGCTCACATCTCTGATTTCTCATGCTTCTCTACAATTACATCAATGGCATTCCATCATAGTAGGTAAATTCTTTTGCACTTGAAGCCAACCCAAAACTCGCGATAAATCCTGCAAGTTCACTTATTACCCAAATAGAAAATAGAAAGTGATATTTTTAAACTGCTAAGAATTCCCTTTGTAAATGTATAAATTCAAATGAAAGTGATTGGGTCTTCATTTGGTTTGAATGGAACATTGATCTTTTATGAATCGCTATATCACACCAGTTATGTATCGTTTCTTATTATCAGTGATTAGAGAAGGCAATTGTCCACTTTCTACTATCAAGTTACTATAAGGACTTTGGGTGTTATGAAAATGTATCGTTTTATATTTTTAGAGTGATTGTTTGATTCCGAAGTGAAATGTATGGGACACATCGAACTCATTTCAATAAAGAAGTTTTCTTTATCAATAAAACGTTTTTCAACTATAGAGCCAGTTAAAAATTATGTTTAATGACCAATTAATACAATTCAAATTTATTAGTCTGAAATATTTGTAACTTGATGGCAAACAGTTTAATTCGTTATAAAAATGTTTTTAAAATGTTTATTTCACCAGGCAACCAGCATCTCCTGTCTCAACTTGACCATTAATTTTACCAATTAAGTCCCAAACCCAGAAAGGTCGCTGCTCACTAGATTAATGTCAATTACAGGAACTGACTCACATTTCTAGCCCCTTTCTTCAGACAAATAACCTGAAGATCAATGACATTTTGTCTACCTTGAACCTTTCGTAAGTAATGTAAGAGGTCCATGACATTAATATAAATGTGACAAAAAAGGAATGATCATAAAAGTTTATTTCCGTTTATGATTTACAAAAAAGGCAAAAACCTCTTCATTAGTCACATAATGAATTCGAAAGTAGGATCTTCCGAGCTGTCAAAGTTTTATCTGATTGGATTTAACTTTTTCTAATTTGCACAGGATGTTAAAATTGTCTATGACACACTATTGGTATTGTCTTCTTACAATGCACTCAGGATCGATTTGAATCTTCTATTCCCTCAGTGAAAACATGAACTTATTTAGACAAAGTATCCCAATAAACCATAAATCGTATAAAAGACGTATTGAGAGCATTTCCCTGAAAAAGTTATAAAATCGTTTCAAAAAGCCACATTTGCCCGTTTTAGCGAACGTGCAAAACGTTGTTGAAAGCGTTATAAAACGTTCTACAAACGTCTGAAAGACTTGAAATCGAAGTGAAAACGTGATCAAAACGTCATGATGTCTACAACATACCCCACCGACTAGCCCCCACATCGATGCTTTGGATAAGCTGAACACTCTCTAAGAACGTTTGGACACAAAACGTTGCTGTGTTCTGCAGCATTGAAAACGAGTTATGTTTTCGCCTTCAAATTGCTAAACTTGCATAAACTACATTGCCAACAAGCGAATAGTCAATGATAACATTAGTGATTGATTATCAATGTAACAAACTGTAAGAGTTTGCCTACAGATACTTTGAAGAACAAGCCAAAAGAAAAAATAGTTCAGAATGTACATTTCCTTATAGTGATATAACGAAATTTAAAAAAGTATCTGATAAGTATTTTGGTAACAACAATGATTCACGAATCATAATGTGAATCATAATGAAGTGAGTGATTTATGCCACGTTCGATCCGAGGTGGATGCTTTTCAGTTCTTACATGCATGATGTTCTTAGGAATATTCTAAAACATGAAATTAGAATCTCAATACTAATGGTAAATCATCGAAGTGATTTATCTAATATAAGACTGAATATATGAAACAAATACAATACATATTAGTTAGCATAATAATAAGCAAAGGGTATTAAATATATATATATCCAATTCAAATCAGAAACCATATATTTTCAAGTAGTAATCACTTCAGTATCCTTCAATAAAGACTAGTATAATGAAGTAGTTCTAAGGTTTTACAATACCTGATCACAATATTTCGTTTCCTGACATTTCAATCTATCAAAGGATCTCATACACTTAATGTACTTGTTCAACATTTCTATTGTAAATTTTTGTAGCTAGAACTTGATGTTTCATTCACAATAACATTATTTATAACTCCAAGATACAATGCTTCATTTGTTTATGAATCGAATTGCCATTCATAAAGAAACCATTTAAGGCACTGTCTGTTCTCTCAACGATTTCATAACATAAAGAAACAGTAAACATATTTCACGGTTCGCAATATAATCGCTTTTAATAGATAAAAGCTTTTGGTACATGAGCCTACCCATTTGTCTGACTCAAAAGATGTTCACAAGAAATAACTGCATGAACGTTTGCTTGATTCGTGGAAACTTTTTGTATTACTGAAGATAATCTAGTTTCATGAATAGATTATACATCCACTGAAAGACAGAAACTGATATATATATTACCCATTCTGGCAGAGGTGGATATCCGCTGACGTTGATTGGTCGATTATCCAGAGAATGATATATGATTGGTTTACGGGACTTTTTGCACATTTCATTGATAATTAGAACATGCCGAACACGTGCATCGCCATTCAAAATTTGTTGAAAGCGATGAACATTCTTAAACACTTATTACAAGTTTATATTCTAACATATGATTTGATAATTCATGTAAGTGTTTCGTTGTGACTTCCCAAGCAAAATAGGCGTCGTCGTTGTTTGTAAACAAATAAGCGTATTCGTGCAAAAGCATTTGAGAGTATTTGTTTTTATGATCTGTATGTGTCTCAAATATGAAGATCATGTGATGTATTATTTAGGGAAAAGGGCATTTTGTAATAGAACTACATTGTGTAGCGTTGTTGACTAATTCACTTCCTCAGATGTTTTGTTTTTACACGCGTATGTATACAGATCAGCTTATCAATGTCACTACCGTATTATAACCGTCTCTAAATGACAAGGATTTTCAGTCGTAATTGGTTATTTTAATTGCAAGTGGGTTATATATAAAGTAACCAACTCGTTACGAGTGATAACGGGAAATATCCACTCGTAGAAATAATGGATAATGGATATTGGACTCAAGAATAATCTTTCCAAACAACACTGTGCGATGTAGATGGAATTCCCAATAGGGAAAAGTAAGCGCATGCCTTTCTTGAACGTAATATAACAAGAAAGGTCATCAGGAGTGCCTTTTGGTTTCAAAGTTTCTGTATCTCCTGTTCACTGTAGAAACTGTTAAATGTCACGAAGTCATTGGAGACAAGCTGCTTATCGTCCATCTAACAATTTCTCCCCTCTCTCTCCCCTCTACAAATGAGGCTCATCACATGTCCAAAAGAAAAAAGCTTTTTTTATTCTATTAATTTTTTTTCTTAAGCTGAGGAGTATGTATTCTTATCTCAAGAGAATGTTTTCCCTATCTGATCAAAGGATCATTCTTTCCTCCTCTTTGTGTCGTTTGCATACACGTAATTCGTGAGACATGTTCAGAATTACGATCAGCACAAGCCACAGATTCTTGTGAAACCTTTACCATGACCAAATCATCGCTGGATAAATAAATAAAAACTACATCAGGTAAAGCCATCAAATAAAGTGATCAATTAAAGATTTTATGGTTTATCTACTTGCGAAAAAATAGATACGATATTTGAATCAAATTGTCACTGATTTTAAAACTTGTATTCGATTAGTTGCAGTTTGTGATTGATAACACCTGGTTTGAGATCTACCTGACCCTGATAGTATGAAAGGAAGATAGGTATCTATTATAACGTCAATATCACAATGGAGACCACAACCGATGTTAGGGGATGCGTTTCTTTCTGTTTGATTACCATTATCTTAGGCTACACCAGTTTTTTAAATGAAATATATCGAAGAGACCAAACACTGACGTAAAATACACACAAATAAGAGAATGTTTTATTAAGAATTCCGTATCAAAGTACCTTTCTTTTGATCATAATCTCTTAATTTAAAATTGTAAAATTGAATGTAATTAAAACGACTCTAAGAGTCAACCTGTTGAATATAAGGCAAGAAAACCGGGACTAAATGCTGACAAAACAGCTATAAATACCGAAAGATGTAAGGTATTGTTGAAGTCTCTGAAATTCCTTTATCATTTTGATGATTGTAATCTTATCAGGAACATTCTACTGTACCATTTGTGATTTGGTGAAAGGTTAATAAAAGGAGTGTCTTGATTTTGTTGGAATAGAGATATATAAATTAGATGATTTAAAGGTTTCTAATTATCACATATAATGATATAGAAATTGAAATGATTCTAACAGGGACAGTTGCACGTTTTTTTGAAAGATTTATATAAATATCCTCAAAACATCTTATTGCTCAAACCGATCTTTTATAGTCAAACAGACAGTTATCACTAAACGGGCAAAATAAAAACAAAAAAACTACTATTTTTTTATGTTGACAATTTTAAACATTTGAGGTAGGGAAATGGATTCATACTACTACCGATAATTAATGTCCATTCTTAAAATGCATTTAAGCAGCAAACACTATCTTGCAATTGGAAACATGTCCTGTCATTATCATGAGAACACCTTATTCATTTAAAAACACGTCAATGATTCATTCCTCTATCAATAAAAAGCACATTTACTTTTTGTCATTGTCGTACTACATGACATCATGAGAAGCTAGTTTTTGATTTGGCAGATTTAGCTTTTTATCCTTGTTATGAAGTATAATTCTCTAACTGTCCTTAAACTTGGAATTGAGACGTTCTTGCATGTATTGTTTGAATGAATCAACATATCCAGATTGTAATTTGGGGGAAAACCCTAATTTGCGGTATGGAGGAACTTGTTGTAATTCATTATACGAAACGTTCATCTCCTCGGCAGCAACATTAAGTCATGTTGTCAGACAATCCGTGAATGACGCTAGAACATTTTAGTTATAAGTAATTATCTATAGACTGGTGACTGATACTTGAGTTCATTTTTATTGACAGATACTCTATTTCACCCGCAAACGCAATCTACTAGGACACACTGCCCTGACCTAATACTGTTCATATGTTACGATAAACGAAGACTTGTTTCGTAGCCAGACATATTACATTGATATCCTGTATTGGTCTAATGTAATAATTGAGACCTTTTGCGCGAAATATAGCTAAGAGATTCCCCTTACTCTTGCAATGATGTCAAGACAAGTAGCATGCCCCCCTACTCTAAGGAATGAAAACATAGAGAAGTCCACATATCAATGTTTCACCACCAATATAAAAATCTAAGTACATACAAAATATGAAAGTTTCTTCCAACCTTCTTGCTGATGATTTGACGATACAATCAAATAAATTCCAAGTATAAATATTTATAGATCTTTATTAAGTGAACACGAAACGTAAGTGTTTAAACTAATTCCTGGATTCCCATAAGAGTGTGTTTGTGAAGAAAATGAGTTCCCGAGATGAAATCTAACATTAACTTTAATCAACAAGCAGATCTCTGCTAGTCTTTGTTTTATAACATATACATTTGTTGCCATTGTTTATTTGATCAAGTCAGTTCTAATTAAAGGAATTAATATAGCCATGTACATTTTCCGGACAAGATCTCAAAGTAAGACACATAAATTGGCAGGGAGTACCCAAATGATATGAAAGAAACAAAATCTACTGCTGTCTACAGAATCAAGACTTGTGTTTGATCAATAACTGATATTGTTAGCATTTGATGAAGTCATTTTTATACTCTTTTTATTATGTGATAATCAAATAATTCAAATGGAAAGAAGGTGATTATTTTCATTGACAGTATTTGTCAGGTCTTAGACTTGACCATTAAAATGTAAATCCTTAACTTAATCTCCAAAGAAACAAACGAATTAAAAACAAATGACTAAAACTATCAGTGATCATTTGGTATCATATCTAAATGCATATATGCCTAAAACTATCAATGAATTGGTTGAAGTGTTGTCAACTGCCAATCTATAATTACCAATAGAATATCTTCCACCCCAGAGAGGATAAAAGCAAATCGAAGGATAAATATTTGGGATTTGTTTTCAAAACAAAAGAAACGTTAATGAATTAATTTTTTCTATACATGTTCTCGTTTTACATGAAAGGATTTATCACAAGTTCTTTGACGAAAGAGACTGGCTCGGTCAAGCACCCATCTTATGTGGAAGCTTACCATCCATGCTGTCAGAATAAGAACGAGAGGATGGTTGCATGTTCAATAAGTAAGCCAAGGTTATTCCCTGAGGGAGTTTTAAGGTTAATGCGTGTATTAAGAGACCCAGTTTCTCTGAAGTCTTTAACATAGCCTTGAGTTTCTTGTTACATGCTAGAATCAAATTAAAAACTAACACAGTACCGAATCAATCAGCTGACCTGACTTGCTATGAACTGTTGGAATAACTCTACGGATATCTCTTCTCTAGAATATGAAGAATGCAATCTAAATAACTCGATATTCTGACATTAGATTAGCAATTCAGAGATAATTTTTGCAAAGTGTTTAATCACAGTATGTTTTTGCGTAAACATTAAACTAGGGATGCTTTCATATAAGAATTTCATTTATAATATTGTTGGAGAAACATCTATGTAATTGCGCATCAATTTTTTTCAAGTTCTGTTTCAATCTCATCTTATCAATTTAATCTTCGTATTTACATCTGTCAATTCAGAGTTATAGTTTTATCCTGCAGTAAGAAAACTTTTTCCTCATTTGGTCCCGTTGGGATGAGCATGGTTGAATTTTGACAGTATAACCTGTGTCACTGAATGAAAGTATTGAAAGAGCAACATCAAGAGTGGTTGATAAAACATGTAAAAGAGACACTTAGAGGTAAGAACAGTATTTTATATTGTTTTAATTCTTTTGATGTGACAATATATGGATGTACATGAAACTTCAGATTCAACCGCAAATTGTACATTGTTATGCTTGCATACTTTTATAATAAGCTTAAGACTAATACATGAAAGAGTGACCTTTAAAAGACGAACATCATTTTGCCAGAAAATGACGAATCCAGCTATGTTTAAATGTGCCACAGAAACTCCTCCTGTAGTAACAATGCTATAGCTTTGAACATTACGGTACAGACAGTCATGTTTCCGATGTATCAGTATGATCATGAATGGCTAAACGTTACTGAAACCTTTATTCAGTCAAAGTTTCATTATGAAAAATAAGTTGATAATAGATAAATCACTTAGCCTTATTATCAATGCTGCGATGCCATAAGCAGAGATGATTGATTCACTTTGGTTCCATTAAGGACGCCAGACGTAGCCTTTGGTTGTGTCAGGGTAGTGTTCTGACGTCTTGCATTATAGCTCAGCATTCAGCCACTACATAAACAAAACCACATCTTGCATTTGAAACTTAAACCCTCTACAGTTACTCCGCAACAATTTTAAAGACATCTCATTTGTTTAAAGTGGATAATTTTGTGAAAAAGGTTGTCATATAACTGCACTTTTATTTAAAGTTACACTATGACAGCGCTATAGTAACATTTAGATTAGTTAGGACGAAAGCTGACTAACACTCTTAACCCTAAATTTTGACAATTGAATAATAGTATAAATAATCACATTTCGTAATTACCGCCAATTCATGTTACTCCATTACACATTAGAATAGTAAATTTCAGGAACTGATAATACCGCTTAAGAACCATTGCAACATATTTGACCAATCAACATACGATATATCCCTTAATACATACAGAATTTTTCTCTAATGTACATGTACTCTTTGAAATCTATGTGGGTGGTTTAATTACTTTCTTGATAATATATAAAATTTGTATAACAAAAGAGGCTTCAAGGCTAGCGTAAAGAGGTTTTTAATGTATCTTTACCATATCAATTTCTCTCTGCACGTTTTGCTTTTGTCAGTATGATTTAAATGTTTGTTATGGATCTTGGACTAGGTTACTAATAATTTGCATTTTTAGTAAGAAGGTGTCTATCTATTCGTCCAGCCGGTTTTCTTTATTTTGTATGACTTTTATTCCACTGATCTTTGAAAACAGTGAAAAATTCAATTCGTGATAAGAGATTAGATTCGGAAGGATTTTCGGTTTTAAATAATATTAGTGTGTCCATTTGGAAGCCAATCATTTAATCTACCATTGAGAATTAACAATTTTAAGTGTCCTTGCCATATCTACAAGTTTAATTGTTAATTGGCTTAATTTGATAACTGAATAGGCGATATTAACAAAGTGTCATTCAATTTAGCACTGGACTAAGACACCGCTTGGCTAGATGTGCTGAAAAAACAACACGATAGTTAAGAACATGTACATGTATATTGGTAATGAGAATACTAATTATTACTATAAGATCATTACAAAATTATCACGAGGCAAATCTGTAAAGTAAATAATAAGTATCTTTCTAACAATTTTGCTGCATCGACTCAATGAAAGTGAGTGAATTATGCCACGTTCAATCCGAGGTAGATGTTTTTCTTTTCGTTGCATGAAGATGTTCAGAGGATAATTCCACAGCACGAAATTAGTATAGCAAAAACTTATGATATGTTTGGTGTACATCATAAAAGTGTTGTTTAACATGATTTTTTTTGTGATTTTAGGTACAAATCAGTTAGCATACTTTTGATCAATGGATATTCCTCGGATATAAGTAGGTAATTAAAACTATCTATATTTTTAAAAATTCAAATTTAAAACTATATACTTTCAAGTGGCGGTCACTTTAGTAGCCTTCAATAAAGACAGGAATAATGAAGAAATTTTAAGTTATTAATTTTTTTTTTATCACAAAAACATTTCCTTTCTTGACATTTCTATTTGTCATTATCTCTTGCTTTTATTACATTTTGTTCACCACGTATGATGTATATTGATGTAGCTAGGACTAAAGTTTTCATTTACATTATTTTTATTTAGAACAACTCTAAAGTAATTTCCTTTAGGTAATTCGTCGTTGCCTGTTTAAAATGAATGGACATTCATAAGAAGACACAGTATCGTGTTCTTTTCGCTTTTAATCAATAAAAGCAGCTGTGACACGAGTTAACCCATTCTCTCCCAACAAAGGTATCTCCGTCATAAATTTCTATACCACATCTGTCTTAATACGAAGGTTTCTCGGACACGAAATGTAGAACGCTGATTGGATGCAATCAAAGTTAGTTGTGCAATCAGTGACGCCGTTTCAAAATTTATCTTTCAAATCGCCTAAGTTATTTTCGTTAGCTTTCCAAAAGCTAAGCTTAATTCGAATATGCACGTTGCACTTTGAGTCGTCTTTACAGAACACCTACGCCCCATTATGCGACTGCATCATTGCATAGGCATATGTGACAACAAATATGGTATTCATGCATTCGGTGTTTTCATTGGCTGAAATATTGCCAGGTAGTTTAAGTTGCAATATTGCGCCGGTAGGGGGAACTACCTGATGTCCGAGAAACCTTAGTATTAAGACAGAGGTTGTATAGGAATTGAAGACGGAGCTACCTCTGTGGGGAGAAAATGGAGCTAGATCAACCGTTAAATCACTGCATAAAGGTTTGCTTGATAGTGCCATATTATTGTTGTAATGAATAATATCAGGTTAATTAAGTAGAGGATTCATCCTCTTAAGACACGCCGCTAATGGCTGAAATATTGCTCAAGCGGCGTTAAACAATAACTCACTCACTCACTCATCCTCTTAAGAATATATATATATAATGTATATTTAAGAAAGTTTTAACAAATTAAATATTGAAAAGTACTTTGGTGCCTTTAAAACTTTTGTAACCAAAGGGAGACAGTTTCCACTTATAAATCTTAACACAACGCTGTACATCTAGGGATAGAAAACGCATGCATTTCTTTCACACAAAATTACTCTAAAGGTCATTAGGAGTGCCTTTGGGTTTCAGGGGCTCCTGCATATCCTGTTCACTGTAGAAACAGGGAGAATACTGTTGCCGCCACAGCATGCTGAAGGCAGATTAACAAACATCATATTAAGTGTCACGAAATGCATGGAAACAAGCTTCTTATCATTGATCAAACAATATTCTTCCCTCTTCACTGCAAATGAAGCTAATTTCATGTAACAAGGTAAATCTGTTTTTCTTCTGTTGACAATCTGTCAAGTTTTCAGTAAAGGATTGTTTTTCATTTCATATGTAAAGAGTTGATTTTTCTCCAACTTTTTCTCCTTTTTTGTTGTTTGCATACACATGAGTGATGAGACTTAAGAATTAAGAAAATATAACCAGCAATTGACTCTTTTAGAAAGCTTTATCATTATTGAATCATCTAAGGGGGGTGATTAAATTGAATCTACTAGCTATGGCTTTAATCGTTCCAGTAATAACCTCTTAGATGTTATTGCTGATTAACTTACAATTCGAACATTAATGATTACAAATCAATAATTTATGTATCAATACTGGATATGTAATCAAAATGAAATAAAATAAATGAAATTCATATCAAATAGACGTAAATATATAAAAGTTTAGATAGATGCAATCGTTTTACGTTTATTGTGTAATTTGTGTCATTTGAATATGATATTCAACAAATGCGACAGACGATTGTTTCAACTTTAAATCTTCTTTAAATAAGCAGGGAATGATGTTCTCCTCCGAACGTCAACCCATTGGTGCTGTTGGATTTGTTGACTGGAATGTCTTTCTAAAATTCCCTTCAAACTCTTTATAATGTAGTTGTTGAGTAACATTACACACAATTTATCAAACTTCATTCCTTCGATTTTTAACAGCGGTCTAATTTCATAAAGATTATATGTAAAAAAAATTTTTTTATATACCACGATGTTCGCAAAACGTATTGTATCCAAATGTCAAAATAATTAAGGTCTAAATGTACTTTTACAACTATAAAAAGATGGTTAAACAAATGCACTCTTAAGAATCACAGATCATGTTCACTATTTCATAGCCAAAATAGAAATGTCAAAAATCATAATCTTGTTATTAGAAAAAGGTTTATACACAGTCATATCTTAGATTAAATAGGGGCGAGATTAAGGTGAGGTGGTTTTATAAATAAATTGTCAAATGTTCAACATTCATTTACGGATCCCCTCTGATTAACTGACATTTAACATTGAAAGGTCTTTGATTCGTGAAGAACATTAAAAACATTAATGCCCATTATCATGAGGTGCAGTGTGTTTGAGAACATTATTTCTTTGAACAAAGAACATTTGTGACTCATCGTTTAATACTGTTGGTGGTTAGAATGCATCTCACCCACCCCCCTATCATCTAAACGATACTGGCAGATAAAAAGACGATCTGGTGTGCGCTTTATCTATCTCTCATGGTTTTTCGTAACTGAGTCTATACCCGCCTACTTATCCAGCATTTGACCGACTAACACACTACTATATTCAACTTTCCTGCATATATAATGTCTCTTTCATCTTCAGTTCAACTCGCAGGTGGTAGGAATATCAAGATCTCCTACTGTCTGAATTACTGTCCTTGCCCTGGGATTCCAGTGTCCCTAGAACACTGTTTCATATCGTATTAAAAGCCTCATCCTTCATGTTTGTATAACACTGCCCAACTGACACACTACCATGGATTGACGGCTCTTTTTCATCTGATAATCAATCCGACAGCGCAGGTGTGCCGAGTCCAATGCTCTGCTGTGCCTGGTATATATGCTGCTGCCTATCTGACATTGATATGCCTGCTTGTAGCCTTTGAAATCTTGCACGCTTATTATGAGCTTGCATTCCGTCTCGAATCAAAATAGTAAGTTGGTAGCAATCTGTTACTGAATAAACACTCCACAAGAAAATAGACCATGAATAGATTTTGCAAACGTTATTGATTGCTTGTTTAACCGTAATCATAAATTGTTCTATTAACCAAATAAAAATGATCGTCATAGTCATATTATGATTCAGTATTCCATATTCTTTGTATGTATATTACATTACATGCTTTAATTGTTCCATGAGTAGTTCCAATACTTGAGTCCCGGAGTCATGGTTTTAACACTCACCTATCCTGTCCTATCCGTCTTGTATATCAATTTCTTTGAACCAAGACACTGCACTATTTTGATTTGGTTATTATAGCAACTGTCTGTTTTCTTAACATTTCTGTTAATTATCACCCGGTAACAGTTTTATGTTCAAAGTATATACGTCTCCCTTGTAATAAAAGCTTTATAACTGTCAACTCGATATCATAAACTTGACTTAATTATCCACTAAAGTAGTTGTCACACTGTAAGAGCAATTTGTTTCTCTCGATTCGGTATCAGTGATTGGTGTTCCTTTGAAGTATAAGATGAGACTAATTAGAGTAATTAACATAAATTGAAAATTAGTATTTCCACGATAGGAAAGTTTTGCCGTAAACAACAAATATCATCCGAACTATATTATTTAATTTGCCTATTTCATGCTTATGTTCTGCATATTATGACTGCTTTCAGGGGACCTCATAGTTTTGATTAACGTGATGGTTTGTGTATGGCTTTTGGTGACATTTATAATCAATGAATTTATCTGCAAAGCAAGTTACCACTTAACATTTTCTATTTTTGTAAAAACTCAAGTGCTTCACAAATCACTGATATTTCTTGTTTAAAAGGCTTTAAATCCATCAGCTGTTGAACCTTCGTTTAAATGCATTTACTTTTGGAATACTGTATTTGTTATAACTATTTAATTGGAAATATTTCGTTTTTAAAATGAATAATCTTAATATAAAGAAAGTAAGACACCATGTCATAGGTACACTTCTAAAGGGTGTTATGGTTAAACAATGATCATTGGTCAACATATCTGTCAATTTTCGCTTAAGTTCAGACAGTCAAAAATAAAATGAAATGTGAAATAAAATTACGGAATATCTGGAAGGCATTAAGAACTTTCTCCAGTAGGTACTGCTAGCTTTTTATGTTTTTGTTATCGTTCCTGTAATGATGTAAAGTCTAAATTTACCCTTTTATGTAACTTACTCAAAATGTCATCGTAATAAGAGAACTAAGTACTGTATTCTTAAACTTTTATAGTTTAAATAGTTATAGTTAGAGCGCGAGAGTCTGTTGTTCAGTCGTTAAAGTTGTAGTCTAAACCACGACGCGGAGCTAACTTACTTAGTACTTACATCCCAAATATAAAGTTTATTGTGCATTAAATGTTAAACTTTTTTGGGGAGTACCCGAATGATCTAAAGAGTTATCAGCATTAATGATACTGTTAAGAGTCGTCATATTACACTGTTTTGGACCCATTAGAAGCTTTGAATAAAAATGGAAACACTGATTAGAATTTCGCCTGCCAAATGATGTTTGTGAAACCACGTTTTACAACACAGGAGTCCTGGTTTGATCACTTTTACAAGTCTCACGACCTGGGATTAAATGTTTCTAGCAAAATTTCGATTTAAGGTATGATCTCAATCAAATCGTATACTTGAATGATCGATGCAAGAGGTGAGGTGAGGTGAGGTGACATGGGGTTAAACGCCGCTTTCAAGAGTATTTCACTTATATCGCGGCTGCTAGTATTATGGCAGCGAGAAAGCCCGCAACACCATTGTGGCTATGCATTGCGGTGAAACCTGCGAGCATCGGCTGGAACTAGCGAACCATGGGTGGTACTGCACTGAAATTCAGTGTAGCATTGCACCCAAACCTGACTGCGTGTGGAACAATTCTCTACCGCAGACAAAGTTGCCGAGCCCCTGGGCGGGATTCGAATCCATGCAAAAACAACAACGGATTTGCAGGCCAAGTGGCTATAAAATACTACAATTCTAAGAAGTGTTGAAGATCTTTACGCTATTCCTGATCAGAAAATGCAAAATCTACGAATGTGTTTCTTCAATAAAATGGCGATGTTGATGAGGAGATTTTGCCAGGCTCATAGCGAATACACTACATACTGACGTTTGAGTATCAGTCCCCATAGGTCAAAATGAGTTTGTTCCTTTTATCATAGATCTCTATTTAGGCATATATTTTGTATATTTTGTAAATAATATTTTCTTCATAATACGCTCAGGTTAGGTCAGTAAGTAACTCTTAGATAATCTCATTGCGCATACAAACACCTATTGTTTTGATAAAGTGCCGCTAGGAATTAGCCAGCCGGCGTGCCTGAAGCGTTCCAATTAAACAATGAAAGTCTGATTTCACTGAGCTAACCATATGTCAATTAAAGTAATTACAAAGGACTCAATGGACTGGCCAATAGACAGGGAAGTGTCAGTCTCAATAATTAATTGCGATGTCTGATACGGTAACGGGTATATATGTATCATCCCAACTTGGGATCGCGTCCCATCTTAAGATGGGACGCGTCCCAACTTGGAATTCCAAGTTGGGACGTCCCATCTTGAGATGGGACGGGGAATACTTTAACATGTTCATAATATTCTTATTCTAATGTAGAATTTAGCAATAACATGATAACATGTATCATTTAGATAAGCGCTTTAAGGCCCTCGAAAGATATTTTGATTTTATGTTGATTTTCATGACTTATTGGCCATATCTATCTCTCATCGCAAACTCTATCTCTCATAGTACAATACGATTTCAAAAGTAATTCTTATACAAAATTTTATAAATTATTTTATTAAATTGATAAAAATGTTTAATTGTGACAGCATGTTTAGCAAATAAAAAAAAGAAATATACACTCAAACCCACTCATGCTAATGCCTTCTAATCAGTTCAAATGCTTACTCATAAACCGTTCCGTTAAGCATGATTTCAATGTACTCATTGTGTTTGATAGTAGAATCTAAGACTATATTTTTCTTAAACATAATTCACAAACACTAACCTATAAGTGGTGTTCTGTCAATGCTTATAAGATGTCCAGTAAATAAATCCAGTTATGCCTCCTTTTCGATCGAACCTGATCTGATCAAATGGCAAACATACCTGCGTGGTAGTTCAGAGAAGGGTGAAGGGTGTAGGGTGGGTGGAGGGGGAGAGGGGGTCCGAAAGAAGGTATTTTGGTAAACATCCGGTTCGGTTATGACACTAATACCTGTGTGTCACCTTCCAATTAGTGACAAGAATGGGTACCAATTGTACATGAGCACGCTTGTAACACTGAGGTACACGCCGAGCGTTTGTTGTTTTAGTCAATGAGATTATCATTCTTATTTATCAAGGCATTGGCCCCTATCGGCAATATCACTGATAGGAAGCAGACGTGATCAAATGTTTATGTTTATTGTTATTGTATTGTTATTCGATGAAAGTTTTTTGGCCAAACTGAATATATTCAAAATATTTTTTTCATAAACAGAACGATTATAATGTCAAGTAACCAGAATGAAATCTAACATCATTAGAAATACAACATTTCAACTCATTTCATATAAATACTACAAGAAGATTATAAACGGAGTTTGTTGACTTTGAGTTAATTAATAAACTTTGTTTACCTTCACAAGATTTTTTGACACAAACCAGGGTACAGAGTTGAGTAAAATTAGTTTTTTTCTACTTAACCAGAGGTAACATATGATATTTATCAGTATGAAAAGGTTGTTTTTATATGTACAAGCGTCTGTCTAGGCTTGTTAGAAGCGTCGAATTGAGAGAATTGTTGTGTGTTGTTACTGCTAATAAGTTGATCAACTGATCAACTAAGTCAAATAAGATGACTAGGTGAGAGGGAAGAATTACATTTCAGTGAAATATTGTTGTTTTACAAATTAAAGTTTACGTAACTAAATGTTTTGTTATCTTAAATATGCTACTTAACTTGTCCCCCCGAAAAAGGCATTAGGTTTCTAGAAACACATCAACGATGTTTTATTGATAAACTAACAATTATCGAGTTATTTTGTGCTGACATACATGTTCTAATGTGTTATATTCAGAGGACTAAATGATTCATATTGTTATTGCTTAAACAAATTTGATATAGAAACTGTCATTTCTTATACAAATTTGATATTGAAAATGTCATTTCTTATACAAATTTGATATTGAAAATGTCATTGCTTATTGTAAAATATTATCATATTTCATTGTTTGAGAATATGCAATATGTGTAATCATATAATGGTTAGTAAGTATACTACTATGATTTAAACAGTATTTAATTTCCATAAAACATGTGTTACACAAAACTTCAGAATATATATACAAAAAGGAAAAAGGATGAACAAACAGGCAGCAAATGCGTATATAAATTCTTTTCCTGAAACAAACATAAAATGATTAAGATATCAAGTACATTGATGGAAATATACATTTGCGATTATTAATACTAAACTCAAATTTATATCAAGCTTTGTCTACCTTACATTTGGTACACATTTTAGGAAAGAGCTTTAAAAATCGTTTGGTATCATTTATGAAATGATAAACAGTTATTATCAGGAATTCGTCAACACTCTGTGACAAAGTTTTATCGCCCTTAAGATAGATTTAAGTATATTGATATGATTTACTAGGGAATATTGGAAAATATCTAAAATGTTGGGGAACCAGACTTTGATAATAGGAACTTTTAATTTTCTTTACATTTGATGCAATAAACCAAGTCGCCAAGTAGATAAAAAAGATAATAATTTGTTAAAACAACATGAGCTTATGGTGTCTCCATATGTTGTTTTAGCCTAACACTACCTACGGTGGGCAAATTGGTGCCCAATCAATCGTCCTCTGTCATGCCAAGCTGTCTCATTGACACATTCAGTGTATTCAGTGCTGGGTTGTAACGATGGAGAGTACCTTAATTTCTGCTTATAGAAGGTTTTTGCATGGATTATTCATTTTTTGTATCAGGTACGTTTTTTAAATATATATTTTTTTAAAAGTAATGTATCACTAGTGTTGTAAAACTTGGATCTTTATTAGAATAATTTCATATCGTTGTTTCTTAAAAGTTTATACCACCTTTTTGTAAAGAAACTAAGAAACAAATATGTCTCTGTGAAATGTGGAGCCGTTTGGTTTCTCTCTGTTTACAGCTGTTCGATCTACGCATGTACTGGTCGTTTGAAAACTTATGAAAACTATTATCTAAATATAAATCTATATATTGATTTGATTTTGTTATGTCGCTTAACAAATGTGATTCAATCAGTAATCAAATGGGACTTTGAACAATTGTTTGTGTAGTGTTGAATCGTTCGTACTGGATAACAGATGAAACCGAGTCAGAAAGTGAAGTAAATGAACATCAAATCAAATTTTCTTCGTAGATGTGAAAAGAATAGAACAAAATTATCTAAAAACATGTTTTACTTACACAATTCATTATAAAATATGAATGTTATTAACATGTTTTAATATCCCCCGACCCATCTTAAGATGGGACGTCCCAACTTGGAATCCCAAGTTGGGACGCGTCCCATCTTAAGATCGGGCGGATCCGCAGTTGGGATGATACATATATAGTACCTCAAACTTTGAACCGTCATATTAAAAGACTCGCTTTAACTGACGCTTCTCTCTGGTTTATTTAAGGTAAGCTACGTTCATTCATATTGTTTCTTTGAATATTTAGGTTAGCATGTGCTATGGTTATTAATTCCTTTACTTTGCATAAGTTATCTTGTATAGGTTCAGGTTATGTTAGAGACCATATTTAGCAAAGTGACTTATTTGTAACGAAGATCATTTATACAGTTTTTGCATTGCATTATCGAATGAAGGTCAAGTGCATAGGACTCATGCGTATTGAGCATCATTTATGTTGTATAGACCAATTCAATGTAATCATTCACCTGTATATACACGTGCCACTGTTGCCCAATGTTTAGCGTAGATTAATTTGGTATATTGTTATCATATTTGAAGTACACATCGTGTAGTGAATACATTACCTTCATTATATTTAGTTCACACCTTTTGATATGTTGTATATATATTGGCTATTTGCATCAAACATGCAATAACGCTTATAAGATATTTCTATATTTCAATTCAATATGTTACAACAATGTTGTAGTGATTGACTACGGAAATAGATATCTTTGTACTATAAATTCCTTTACAATATGCTGTTGAACTCATTACCTTCGGTACATTATCGTTCAAGCATAATTATAGCATTGTATATATTTATATATCACTTATACATCACTACCTAGGTTTCCAATCTTATATTTCCAATGGTATTATATTTGATTGTAGAAAGACTAGCCACGAAGTGATTATAGCTAAACACATATATTATATTTTACTGTATATTTTGAACACATTACCTTTGGTACATATAGTTCACGTACAGGTTATAACAATTGTAAATATCATTCATTCATTCATCACTCATTAGGTTTCCAATCTTATATTTCCAATGGTATTATATTTGATTGTAGAAATACTAATCACGAAGTGATAACAGCTAAACATATATTATATTTTACTGTATATTTTGAACACATTACCTTTGGTACATATAGTTCACGTACAGGTTATAACAATTGTAAATATCATTCATTCATTCATTCATCACTCATTAGATTTCCAATCTTATATTTCCAATGGTATTATATTGGATTGTAGAAATACTAAGCACGAAGTGACTATTGCTACCCACAATATTATATTTACTGTATATTTCGAACACATTACCTTTGGTATATTTAGTTCACGTACAGTTGCAACATGACGTTATACTTAATCAATACATATTAAGTATGTCAATTGTTCCTTTATCATCATGTATTATTTGATATTATCATATGTTTGTGTATGTTTCTTATACGACATATTAAAAGACTCGCTTTAACTGACGCTTCTCTCTGGTTTATTTAAGGAGTTGTGACGATCCCGTAAGCTAATTCCCCAAGAGCAATTCTAGGTGTGTAACATACGCCTGGCCTAAAATAACCGCTAGGTTCCCGAGGTCAAGGTCGTTCCAGATTTAGTTATGCACAAGTTTATTCACAGGAACAATTTTAACAACAGAATAATAATAACATGTAGATTACAGGTGGATGATCCCTCCAGGGGCATGACAATCTATATATATATACACACAGCCCCTGGAGTCTAGATTTGAGAAGTGTTTAGATGGTATCCGAACTCTAACTCTAACTCTAACTCTAACTGACTCTAACTGACTAAAGATTAAATTTCTATCTTGGTTTATATAGGTAAATGAAGGTGATCTCTCATTGGTTAGATTTTTAATCTCGTTAACAGTGTCACTAATATTCTAGCCAGTTATTGTTTTCATTAGACTTATAAATTGACATGTCTTGAAAACTTGAAGATTAATTAGATGAGGTCAATTAAGTTCTTAAGTGGATTAGCTTAATTAGCCTAAGGCTTTATCTACTAAAATCACTGTCAGTGTCATCGCTTGTAAAAGGATTATTAATTAAAGACTATTGTCTTAGATAGACGAGTTGTCTACTTTTTAGAATGAAGATTTACTCTGACATTTTGTATCCTTAGGTGAAAAGGTGATTATGAGAAATATGGTCTACTTGTAAAAGATTGTGACTATGTAAAAGACTTTGTATCTTATGAATAATGATAAATTGTATATTTGAATTGTTAATGTAATTTGGATATTTCTGTAAATTAATCATACATTTTTCTAATTTCTATAAATATAATTTTTAATGTAATTTGGGTAATATCTTGCCCATGATATCTTCCCCTCGCTTGCGAAGTTTGGTCTCCAAACTTATATAAGGTTTAAATTGAAGATATCGGTGATATAAATTACAGGTTACATTGATAATATAAGTGGGGATTCACATGATATATATGTAACTGTTGATACATTGACATTGATGAATAAAGGTAACAAAGGTGTGCAAGGTTGTGTGATTATCAAGCCAGTTGCCATAAACAGTAACATATACATTGTTATTACTATTGAATTAAATTATACTACAATTGGAGTCACCATGAATGTAAATGAAATTAGGAGTCTTGTATTTTGAGCCCAGACTCGGCAAGGATCCTCGCAGAATAATCCCAAACAGAAGACAAACATCACACCAAATCGGCAAAATGCATCAGACAATCAAGGCAGATTGCAAAATTCACACTCGCATGCCAGCAAGATCTTTCCTATAGATCGCATCATTCGTTGCAAAGTTATGCGAGGTGTCAAGTATTATAAGGTTAAATGGACAGGATACTCTGAAACCACTTGGGAGCCTGAATCCAATCTCAGTCGTGGTCTTCGTGGCGAATTCCACAAACACTGGACCGCTTCAGGACGGGCCAAGAAACGTAAACCTAAGTTTTTCAGATAGTTTGGTAAATATGCATACTAGACACCTACTTCCTTAGTAACAATTTCACAATGGTAATTTGGCGGATAATGTTTGACCAACCCTTCTTACAGTAATTTGTTTCTGTGTTCTTAGTGCTAGGATCTGCAATTGTCAGTGCACGGGCGCTTGCTTTTCCATGGTCATCTTATCTAATAAGTTCCATTATTTTCGCTTTTTCTAAGGATCAGCATGGAGTCTGGTGTTTCTATGGCTACTATCTGTCTTGGTTCATCCTGTCATGTCCACACGTCCAATCCAACGACTGAACTATGGAGTCATCTTTCAACCAACGACACAGCTGTTCTTGGCAACTGAATATTGGGTTCATACTTATGAGGTCAAGCTACCCAATATCCCAAGCATTCCAACAATGAGTGGCTGTCACAAAGGAAATGATGACTGTGCTCTTTTAAACCAATTCCAGATGCATCTAAATGTTGTAAAGACAAAATGCATAACTCAATTAAATGCCACACGGAATCAAATTATTAAATTGGTTCCAGAATCAAGGATTCCTTCTACATGTACAACTCGTTCAAAACGAGCTATTTTAGGTTTTGTAGGGTCATTGTCAAAGACATTGTTTGGTACCGCAACAACAAATGATGTCAATATTTTAGCACAGCATATCAACGCTCTAACCAAAGTTGAAAATAACATGGCAAACACACTGACACAACATGCTGCTCATATGTCATCCTTTATGAAAGTCGTTGATAAACGTTTCAAAAATGCATTAAAAGGTATAAAAGAAAATCATGATGCAATTCAGTTTACAACCATTGCTTTAGAGAAGAATAGTCAGTCTATTAGATCACTTCTGGTTACTCTAACCTCTCTTTTAATTGACCAAATTGAAAAAGCATCAATTTTAGAACACCAAATTGAAGAATTCAAATTAGGCATGTACGATTTAGTAAAGAATAAGTTATCCCCCTTAATTGTACCCCCAGAAGTCCTCCAACAAACAATTGATCATATATCAAAAATTCTCTCCAAAGATCATCCATCATTTCGAATATTGCAATCTTCCCCGAGTTATTATTTTGCCCAGGGTAAGTTTGTCTTCACTAGGTCCAAAACCAATGTCTATATTTCACTCAAGTTTCCAATATCTTCCTTGACCCAACCATATGACATGTACAAATTATTATCCATGCCTTTGCCCATAAATGATACATCAACCCATTCCACTCAACTCTTGGACTTACCAGATTTCCTTGCCATCTCACATGACAAACAGCACTATGTAGAGTTATCTAGTTCTGTCATTTCGTTATGTTCAGGTGATGACAAAACTCTTCATTGTCCTTTCAGAGTTGCACTTCATTCTATGACAAAACCATCTTGTTCACTAGCTGTCTTTCAAAATAATAAACATCACGTCAAAACTATCTGTGACTTCCGCTATATCACTGCACCACAAGCACCACAAGTATCTATGATAGATTCTTCTCATATTCTAGCATATAGACAACCTCTTCTTCGTCTCGCCTGTCCTGATGGTCATCGAAGGATAAAAGGTTGTTCATTTTGCATCATAGAAATTCCTTGCTACTGTTCTATTGCAACAGAAGAATTCTTTTACCCTGCAGCATTCTCATCATGCAACAATTCTTCGCAGGACATTTCCCAACTTTTCCCTGTCAACCTTGCCTTGCTGCAACAATTCTTTGATTCATCCGCTCTTACAACTATTGAAGGTGATACAACATTTCAGAAGGCAATAAATTTTTCTATTCCAAATTTTAAAATGTATACACATCAAATATCAAACGTTTTAGCCAATGATAACAAAGCACATCTTAGTCTTAAACGTATTGCCAATAGTGCCAAGAACGATGAAACTATATTTCAGACAATGGCAGAACCTATCTTAGATGGCACCATTCCTGTGGACTCTTCCTGGTTTTCTATCAATTCATTAGTTGCCATCGTCTCTGGCATGTTCTCTATGATTACTCTATCCCTTGTTATCTGGATGTTCTTTAAAATCAAAGCGCTATCTGCGGCTATCATACTTATCACACGCCCAGACGCAGTTAAAGCTGTTCTTCCTCCAGAACTTATGTACATTCCCTCAACTACTCCTGCATCAGGATTAGTATACTTTGTTCAGAATAATCTTTCTGACAATATTGTTTCAATCCTTCTTGGATTATTATGTGTTTTGCTTTGTGTTGTTCTGTTAGTCTTGTATCGTATTCATTTCTCTCACCCAAATGGACTCATGTTAGAATTAACAACAAAGACAGAGTGTGTCACTGTATTTATTACACAACTTTCACTCTGCCCAACACATTACGATTTCGAAGCTCCCTTTACCGTCAATAACATTAAAGTAACTGGTACACTCTTTCCCAAACTTTCTGTAACTTGGCAGGAGTTTACTATTAAAAACAAATATTCGAATAGATCCTTGAATGTGCCAGATGTCATTGACATCTCCATCTTTCAAGCCCGAAAAATTAGGAAAATTATATCTCAACAATTTGATGCATATGTCCTTTTAATGCACAATAGAATGTACACTGTCCTCAATAAACACCATGTTTTACATCTAGCATAAATACGGGCAAGTACGATCTGAGCAATACATCCATATGTATAAACAAAGTCATTTCATGTATTCATGTTTTTTATATTGCTTTGCTTATAACCTTCTATTCTTTTTTTGTATATTGTATTTATACATGTATCGTTCATTCAAAGTCACTTGGTCTTCTTTTTCTTAAGATTGCTTTTGAAGACAAAAGCTCCTCGAAGCCATAGGGTACTATCATAGATCTCTATTTAGGCATATATTTTGTATATTTTGTAAATAATATTTTCTTCATAATACGCTCAGGTTAGGTCAGTAAGTAACTCTTAGATAATCTCATTGCGCATACAAACACCTATTGTTTTGATAAAGTGCCGCTAGGAATTAGCCAGCCGGCGTGCCCGAAGCGTTCCAATTAAACAATGAAAGTCTGATTTCACTGAGCTAACCATATGTCAATTAAAGTAATTACAAAGGACTCAATGGACTGGCCAATAGACAGGGAAGTGTCAGTCTCAATAATTAATTGCGATGTCTGATACGGTAACGGGTATATATAGTACCTCAAACTTTGAACCGTCATATTAAAAGACTCGCTTTAACTGACGCTTCTCTCTGGTTTATTTAAGGTAAGCTACGTTCATTCATATTGTTTCTTTGAATATTTAGGTTAGCATGTGCTATGGTTATTAATTCCTTTACTTTGCATAAGTTATCTTGTATAGGTTCAGGTTATGTTAGAGACCATATTTAGCAAAGTGACTTATTTGTAACGAAGATCATTTATACAGTTTTTGCATTGCATTATCGAATGAAGGTCAAGTGCATAGGACTCATGCGTATTGAGCATCATTTATGTTGTATAGACCAATTCAATGTAATCATTCACCTGTATATACACGTGCCACTGTTGCCCAATGTTTAGCGTAGATTAATTTGGTATATTGTTATCATATTTGAAGTACACATCGTGTAGTGAATACATTACCTTCATTATATTTAGTTCACACCTTTTGATATGTTGTATATATATTGGCTATTTGCATCAAACATGCAATAACGCTTATAAGATATTTCTATATTTCAATTCAATATGTTACAACAATGTTGTAGTGATTGACTACGGAAATAGATATCTTTGTACTATAAATTCCTTTACAATATGCTGTTGAACTCATTACCTTCGGTACATTATCGTTCAAGCATAATTATAGCATTGTATATATTTATATATCACTTATACATCACTACCTAGGTTTCCAATCTTATATTTCCAATGGTATTATATATGATTGTAGAAAGACTAGCCACGAAGTGATTATAGCTAAACACATATATTATATTTTACTGTATATTTTGAACACATTACCTTTGGTACATATAGTTCACGTACAGGTTATAACAATTGTAAATATCATTCATTCATTCATCACTCATTAGGTTTCCAATCTTATATTTCCAATGGTATTATATTTGATTGTAGAAATACTAATCACGAAGTGATAACAGCTAAACATATATTATATTTTACTGTATATTTTGAACACATTACCTTTGGTACATATAGTTCACGTACAGGTTATAACAATTGTAAATATCATTCATTCATTCATTCATCACTCATTAGATTTCCAATCTTATATTTCCAATGGTATTATATTGGATTGTAGAAATACTAAGCACGAAGTGACTATTGCTACCCACAATATTATATTTACTGTATATTTCGAACACATTACCTTTGGTATATTTAGTTCACGTACAGTTGCAACATGACGTTATACTTAATCAATACATATTAAGTATGTCAATTGTTCCTTTATCATCATGTATTATTTGATATTATCATATGTTTGTGTATGTTTCTTATACGACATATTAAAAGACTCGCTTTAACTGACGCTTCTCTCTGGTTTATTTAAGGAGTTGTGACGATCCCGTAAGCTAATTCCCCAAGAGCAATTCTAGGTGTGTAACATACGCCTGGCCTAAAATAACCGCTAGGTTCCCGAGGTCAAGGTCGTTACACTTTCAACAGTGTTCTAAACTACCATATAAACATTACGGATTTAGTAACTTGCAAACACTTTTTCAACAAAGTGTGTATGACTTTTATACAACCATTTGATTTGAACACAATTTGTTGAAATTGAAAAAAGAAATTGTCACCACCGAAATCGGTGAGAGAGCCATTAATCCATTAAACGTGTATCATACTGCATTTTACGTGTACAACGCTGCTGCTTCATAACAAAATATAAATTTTACCATAGGTATAGTTTGTTAAAGGAATTTTGTAATTTGATTTCAAGGGTATATAACGATTGCTCGGGACTTGGTGGTATCCATATTTTCTATTGATTCTTCTCTGTTAAAGGTAACTTATATCATAACTTATGATTCTGTTTTTCATAGCTAGGAATTTAAAAGCCTACACGTGCACATCCGTCTTTACAGAGGCAACGTTTCGACTAAACATTATCTGTACATCTTGAAGGCCCACTTTATCTCATGATCTCAACAATGTATAAATTTCAGTGTTTGGTATATATCTCCCTGATCTGGCATTTCGTGAAGTTTTCATAACCCCAAAATGAATCGCGTACTATAGGTATCTGGCCTACTGACATGATATCCGCTCAGCTGCTTAACACAATTAATATATTTCATTTCTACAGAAATTAGGGCACATATCATATGATTAGGTGTTTACTAAACATGATAATTCAAACATATTTCATACAAATGTTGACATGTTTTGAGAAGATGAAGACAAATTATTGTCTTTAAGATGATACTAAAAGGAACGCATCTGTCAAACACTTATGCAATACTATTGTCCAAATTTCAATAACTTCTAATTTCTTTCTAACCTTATAAATTCAATCTACTGGTTTGTTAGTAAAAATCGCTATATATCATATCATGTTAACGAGATGTCAATTTTGACCATATATTTGCCAACAAAGTGTTCGAGTGATATTCTATTCTATATTTTGAAATACCAAATTAACAATTTTGACCATCATTTTCTTGGATTGCAAAAATTGTTCCTTAGATACAACGTTTCCGTCTCCTGTAAATGTAAAATTGATAAAAAGATTAAGACTGTAGGATATTTTACTAAGAAATTGTGACTAATTCAGAATTCCAAAAACATAAGTAGAATTTTGATTTAAGAATCGAATTGGGAAAACATTTGAAACTTACAACATTCTCTCTTCTGTATGAACCTTATAGAATTAAAGATCAATATATACAAAGATGGTAGATTTTCAGAAAATATTGAAAAATAAGTAAGAAGAATAATATAAGGAAGATAAGGCAGAAAGACCCTCTTTTTATTAATAAATTTGTATCATGAATGAAATATTTAACACATTAAAATGCATCTACATTTTCGCATATATGACTAGTCTGTACGCCCTCTTGCAAAATTTAATATTAATTGAAACACATAATAAGTTATCCATGCACTTTAATGTAAACATTAGTATCTATCTTGCTTTGAGTTCTCGGATTTACCTTTCCTAAATGTATAAAATCGAAAGTCATGAGCAGACAATCAGTTTCTTTTACAGCAAGGAAGAGAAGATAAATCTCTTTTAAATGTCCAAGCATCGAGATTGGTATAAGTTTAATCTTTTTGGAGAGTAGAGCAGCAAGTTAGGGTGGTGTTATTTGTTCCTGAGTTTTAAACCTTAAACTATGTTTTATTATCGATAGTATTTGTCAATCTGTTTCAAAATTAATAAGTGTGTGTGAAATTTGTTTTTGTACGGTAGTAATCATCCTTGCTGCTTGTAATTGAATCGCTTTCCTCTATCTCCACATCGCTCAAGAATGAATGATTATTAACTTATAAAACTTAATGAACACCAACAAGACATTCTTTACTCGTACACTATATTCGATAAAATGCTTGTATTGTTTCCAAAACAAGTATCCGTGCACTTTACTATAACATGTTTTTTGTTTTCAAAAATAAAATATATTGAGTACTCTGTTTAAAAAATCATATTATTCTGTTTAAAACAAATCTATGTAGTGTTAATTAAAAAAATAACCAGTAACCAAATATCGGTACGGATATATTCCAAGGATCACCAATTTGCAAATTCAAAAAGACAAAAACATAAATAATGTTGATTTCAATTTTATACGGCACACTTCTTCATCCATTTGTGCATGCTCATAACATTGCCAACATAATTAACCTGGTCTAACCCAAGCTGCCGCTAGAAGATCATCGTCAACAAACACTCCTTGACCAGATACCCACGTGGCACAGTATGAGGCAGGTAATAACCCTTTTAAAACTCAGTTTATTCAGCAACGGCGCATCCTTCTTAATCAGCATATATGAATCAGCTCTCGCTCCTCCCTATTACCCTGGACCTAGATTTTCGAAACCCTCTTAAGGCTAAGGTAGTCGTAAGCCAATGTTAATGTATGGTACTTAAGACTATCTTAGGCTCTAAGAGAGCTTTGGAAATCTACGCCCAGATCTCTTTCAACCCAAACCCCTCGTATCGCTAGCTTTTGAACCAGCCAATAGAACTACTCACATTCAGCCACAGCGGCACAATCCGAATGGAAAAATCCGTTGAGTTCAAGGTAGTAGCTTCAAGGTCCTTAATTAACGACATTTCATTGGCTAAAAAAATAACAGGTGAGCATAGCAAGAATATCAAGCCGCCATACGAGAAGAGAGCGAGAGCGGATGGAATAACTACTTGCGTCATATTTTGTTATCAAATACATGTATGAAGTTTTTATCGTTTTGCTATAAAATCGTGGGGTTAACTATGTGGAAGGCAAATTTTGTGATAGGGAAACGGTTCATTTTCTAATTAATGTAAGGCCAGGGGTGTTAAAAGCATCACATCAGGAACGTACACTCTATTCGAATGAAGCTTTAGGACAACAGAGGTGTGTGTGAGTTTAACGTATTAATTACACTATTAAAACTATTGAAATAATGCAAATGAATATTTACGTTAATAGAGTACACGATTATATATTTGTTTTCTTTTCAATCTTCTAAACTTCACATAATTTTACTTACACCAAAAGTTGCATTCCACTTGTTTAGGCATTCAATGTTCGCAAAGACTGTGGATTTTTCTATTTCGAAAGACACATCCAATATTATCCATCCTATTTATATGATAACAGTTTTGGTTTAGACATGTACACATACTAGGAGTTTTATGAATAATAACTGCATTCTCTTGTTTTTTCCGAAGACCAGAGACAAACTCAATCTCTCAACCATAGTACAAGGAGACGTTAAGTCCTTGCTGTCAAAAGCAGAAACGAGGATACATTACGTGCTAATGAAGTAATTCCCTATGGAAATTGTAAGGTCAATGCTCTGGTTTTGTGTTACAAAGCTCACCTATTACGTTGAATGAGGATGTAATATTCTTTATCGCCCGCTATCCATGTATGTTTTTACAAACGGCGAGAGACAAAGGACTAACTTTCTTTGAAGTCATGAGATTCTTCATATTTAGCCTTGAGTTGCAGTCATTTAAAACACTGAACAGCTAACGGGAACGTTAACGTCATTTTTCAAAAGACGTATACAATCTTTTTGTTCTTAATTTAAAAAACGAACTACTTATTAAATAATAAATAAATTTTCACCTGATTTTATCTTTTTGTTTGGCTGTTAGCATAATTTTTGAATGTTGTTGGTTGGTGACCAGACACCAGATTTTCTACAAATGTATCTTTTATTTTTATGTTTGATTCTGATATCGGATATCTTAGGTTAACTTAGTCCTAATGAGAATAATTCCATATCATTCACGATTGGATGTAATTTCTCTCTTTATCATTTTGGAATTTTTGTGTGAAGAAACAAGGAGGCAGTTATTCAGACTAGTCACATGTGCAGTCATTAAACAACCGCTAACCTCGACTTTATCACTTCTCGATTTTCGCTCAAAGATTTTTCAACAAAATATAAGAACTGGGCTTGACTTTGGTTAATTTGTCCAATAAACACCTTTAATTAGCCTTTCAATAGACAGCGTAATTATCGGCTAGGGGCCTGAAAATTCACGCGGGCGTGACGTAATAAACAGACTATACAGAGTGGCGCATCATAATTTCAACTGAAATACCGCCTTAAATAATTGTTTAATTACCATTGATGTGGATATCTTTTTTACAACAAGGCTTAATAGTGTTACATCGTCAGATAATTTATCTAACTGAGTGCAAAACATTCTCTGAAAATCGTTAATTATTGGTTTTTCTTCTGTGATATTGTTACGATAGATGTATAGATCACGAGGCAATGATTCTGTTTATGACGTCACAAAAAAGGGCGTGCATTCACTGGTTTGTGGCCAGGTAGATCTAAGTGGCCCATCAAAAGTGGCATTAAAAAACAACTTTCATTACCAAACTGAATATATCTGAGTAGCGACCTTTGACGCACTATACAATATTGTAATCAGACATTCATATATTCCAAAGAAAATAGTGAAATATGTCTGTGGTTATGTTATCTTTAATAGATTAACGATATACTAACTTGGTTTGAGAGTTCTCATAACCAGTTTACAATAGAGCTAGAAACCAATAAGTACTAAATGTCAAAACTTGAATGATATCGACACGTATGTTATTGTCTTCTTGAACTTGCCCACTTTGAAGTTGTGAACAGTACATAGGAAATACAATACTGAGGCATCAACAACAATGACTTTATTCTCACTTAATATATATATTACGTTGAAAGATGAAGAAGCTAAATTGTACCGAGAGTCGTCCCATGGTTGTAAATACTAACATTATTTGCTTCACGAGAACAACATTGAAACACACAGGCTATCTTGGTCATTATTTAAGGTAGTATAGACGTTTGAATCATGTATATAGCAAACAAGAATAGTGAATTAATCTTGAAAGAAAAGCTGAATCGAAATCAAAGATAAAATGTGGACAAGCGATCACCTTGCACAAATGATCAATGCACAATGGCGTATACACTAATTTGGAAAACGAGTTACTCCCATGTTGTATTGTTATATTGTATAGCCTTATGAATCTTATAAATAATCCTGTTAAAGAATGAAACTACAAGACTTATTTGGTGGCACTTTCAGTAATTCTGTCAAATCAATCCCTATTCTTATCCGACTTTCATTACACTTAGTTAAACAGTGCTTATTAAAACGTTTTCAATAAATCATCGAATAATATACTTAAGATGTGTTGATGTTGATTTTTCACATTGTTTGTTTTAATGTAGTCCCGTCCCCGCAAATGTCACTCTCATCTTAATAAACTTAAAATTCAGCACACGCACAGTATTTACCGTTTTGAATAAATTGCGATAAGGACCGTATGGAAAAAGTGACAAATTAAAAAACGAGCATGTGCAAAATGCAGTAAATAAGTACAATGAATTCCAAATAGTATTTAGCAGCAATTGTCTTGACACCGTGTTGCCAATATACGAAAATAAATTTTAGTGTTGATAATGTAAGGTGAGGTGAGTTGATTTGGGGTTTGATGCCGAATTCAAGAGAATTTCTCTTATATCACGGCTGCTAGCTATAGTATTATTGCAGGGAAAAAATGTGGCTATGCATTGCGGTGAAACCCGCTAGCATCGACTTGAACTAGCGAGCCGTGGGTGGTAATGCATTGAATTCAGTGTAGCATTGCACCCAAACCTTACTGCGTGTAGAACAGGTCTCTACTGCAGACAAAGTTGATCCGAAGCCGAACGCGCTATTCCGACCCCTGATGATAATGTAAAATTTAAATCATTGCTGATATCAAGTAAATTTCTTGCTCTCTGTTACTTAAAATGAAACTAGAACATCTCGAAATTTTCAAAAGAAAAGTATATTATGGGGTAGAAATTGAGTTTTATTCTGCCGTTCCTGAATCAAGGTAAGATAAACAGTAGATTTGAGTAAACAAATCACTAAAACATTGTACACATTTATATACAAGTTCTATTTATCGTTTCCTGTCCTACATTCAACTCTTTAAATGGTAATTTGTTTATAAAGTATGAAATTGTGAGTTCGACAGGAGACAAACCAGAGATTTGATTTTTCAGTAATAACGTCTCAGTTCAACATCATATGACTTGTGAAACCTCAATGTAACTTCAGCCTCAAGGCAGGAAAACTACGTCAATGATTTGGTAATCGCCTTTAGCATTGACATGGGAAAACATCCGTGTTAACCATATCAGACGTCTTTTAGGGCGAACTCTTGCGTCAGAATACGGTCAATATGTCATGATAGGGGGCTACAAGTGTGCAATTGACCATAAGCTTCCAAAGAAAACATCTGACTGTGTCTCTAGCCGTTTGCGTGGGCATGATGTGTTGCTTTATTGAATCAGTAGCACTTGCCAAAGCTGCTTTATCCTGATCGCCTTCCCGCCAAGTTCAGACAGAATTATCAGGGGCTAAACATATTCAACAGATTACAGACAGATCAGAGATATGTGAGAAACATAGCGTTAAAATGGTTACTTACTTCCAGCCGAACCGCATTGCATTTTTTCATGCAACATTTCTACACTTAACATAATTCGCATTATCGAGAGATCAGTGAGGCAGTAAAATTAACTATTTCATAATTGAGGGGTCAGTGAGTTTCGGATTAACGTGTTTTCTACGATATTTCAGTTGCTAAACACCCGGAAGACAATCACCCAAAAAGAGAGTAGACAGATCAAGCGATCTAAAGGATAATTGAAAAAACGGAAAGAAAGGCAAACTATTAGAAATAAACCAGGTTTTAGAAGGACCCAAATTTGGTATTGTTTCTATGCGTCGACCCAACACGAGAATTTACATCTTATGTTGCTTGGCAGAGTTCAGGTTAATGGTGGAGCCATATACTTATCATATTAGCATAATCATGGTGAAGTGTCGGTAACATTTGAAAGAGTTATGTCTACCACGCAAAGGTTCACACAACCTGCGAAATCAGCGTACATGAATCCGCTCTAGCTCCTTCCACATACCCTCTTTCAAGCCAAAACCCTCGTATCGTTAGCTATCTCACCAGCAAATGAAACGACTTGCCATTCAGCAACAGCGGCACAACCAGACAATACATTGAGTTCAAGGTGGTAGCTTCACGCTCCTTGCATAACGACATTTCATTGGCTGAAATAACAAGAAAAAAGTGAGCACGGCTCATATACCCCCGCAGCTCGTCTGATTTCTTCTCCCTCTAGTCTAAATTAATATGATTCTGGATAACCTGATTTACTAAAAGTTACTGTAATAGTTTAGGAGTAAATGCATGTGTCCCCATATTGGAGCAACAGATCTGTTAATCGCTACAAGTCCAAGTGTACAATCAAGGGCCAAAAGTCTGTCAATAATAATATTTCGGAAATGGCTTTCGAACTCGATCATGAGCATCAACAGGTGTGTCCAAAACCAAAATTTCATTCACCTAAGTCTGAAACTGTCTGAGAAAACGTCTCCCCATTGAAACATCAGATCTGGGCAAGGGGCAATAACTCTTTATAAATATAATTTTGGAAATGCTTTTGAACTCGATCAAGAATATCATCAGGTGTATCCAAAACCAAAATGTCACTCCTCCAGGTGTAATAGTTTCTGAAAAAATTTGTCCCCATTGGGGCATCAGATCTGTTAATCGCTCCAAGTACAATTGAGCAATCAAGGGCCGTTAACTCGTTAAAAAATAAAATTTCGGAAATAGCTTTCGAACTCGATCAAGAATAGTGGTGTTACGATTCATCGACTATTTCTGATATTTTATATGTAATTTCACAGTCACTCTAATTTTTGTGATTTACCTTCGTGTAATGTCTATGACAATTTGCTATCTAAGAAATAACATTACTGTTCTACGTCTTATCTGTAGTTCTTTCATAAACTGTAGAAAATCGGGATACGTATTGAATCGCAACCACTGTATCGTGATGATAATCGTCTTGCAGGTTCCTTGGCAATAATTACCTGATATATCGTCTCGCCTAATAAAACTAGAATCGGGATATATCGTCTCGCCACTAAGGACAGGATACATAGGTCTAATCAAAAGTATCACCATATAGGGCCATAACTCGTTAAAAAAATATAATTTCGGAAATGGCTTTCGAACTCCATCAAGAGTATCATCAGGTGTGTCCATAACCAAAATGTCACTCTTCTAGTCGTAATGGTTTTTGAGAAAATCTGTCCCCATTGTACACCATATAACTAAGTCCAAACAATGACGTTTCCATGGAAACGACAAAAAATTAATTCCAGAAAATTCAAAAGTGGTCCAAATTGTAGACAAGGTTATGGTTAACAATTGTGCAGTTGTGTGGTTGATCTAGAGTAAAGTTTTTGAGTAAACTGACCGGACGGAAGGATACCCCCTCTACCATAAGCGGGCATACTTCGTAGCGGCGGTTAATAACAGGTGAAATAAGCCACGAATATCAAGCCGATCCAGCCATACGAAACTATTGGTTTGAAAGAGATCAGGTTATTAGGAAGGAGCGAGAGCGGTTTCATATATGTAGATTTAGCTTCACTGTCAAGCTGCATTTCATGTATTTTCTGACGCCTTGGTTAATGAACTGTTATACACATTGAATCTCTCGAATAAAAAATAAAGGCTTTAATGATATCTATGAATATCTAAAAATGAAAAAAATATAAATGTTTTTAGAATTTGAAGTCGAAGTTGACCTTGACTTAACTTTCATTGATATCCATAAACTATCACTAAAAGGATCGTTTCATTCTAAAGCGGAACAAGTCAGCAAATTTAAAAATTAACTAAATAGACTTTATACATCCCAGTCAAGATAGATAACCAGTAATACAACGCTTTACAAAGTGACATTTGTTTGTGGGTTACCTGCATAACCATGTACTGAAAAGCATTTTTATTTACTTTCCGATTCTGCGCTGCATAGACATAAGCGAATACCTAATATGAACGGTTGCATTGGAAAATAAAATTACTGTTACAAACTTTGTGGGTGAAAAGAAATTTTCTGTCTGACAAAGTCCAATTTGCTTTTGAGTAAGAATACATGAATGCATTTCAGTGGGGCTGACGTCAGAAGCGGCAAGTTTGATCTAGTTGTGGACGACGAGATGTATTGTATCTAAGAGGGTTACCTGTTAAAAAAGTTGTTATCGAGCGGAAGGTGTGAACATTTAGGTTATATTCAAACGTAGGAAATAGAGCGAACTCGTCTCAGATTCTGGAACCCCCTGTTACTCTGCTGTGATGGTGGCACCCCCTTTATAACTACGGATGAGGTCTTTGATATAGCCCTGGGCCTCATTTCGAAACTTTAACTCTTTTCTCCTATTCTGTACCATTGCACTAAGGTTTCCCTAGTACGTAATACCTTAGGGCTTTAATTTGTGAAAGTAAGCCCTGGTTGTAGTTGATTTGGATTATCAGCACACACAACAGAGAGTTTGCTTGTATTATTTAAAATTTCTTCTTTAAATCACCTCCTCAATTATGATTTCTTCATTTGAACAAAAATCCCCCTACCTCATAGTGTTTTGAGATCGATCAGATCCTAGTATAGAATATTTGGCCTTTTCATATCATAGCCTTTTGATGTCCTCACATCAAATTAAAAAATATGAAATGTAAAAATTTAGGGTCAACATAAATCAAATGAAAAAGTTATAGGCACAAACGTTACCATTTCCCCCGCCCCAATTGAGAAATGAGTTTTAAAAAGGCTTGCAGAGTGTTTACAGAGAAGTGAGCTTTTCATGTTTGTTTCAATTGTTTTTATCCTAATGAAAACGTACTCGATGATGACATGGCCAAAAGCATAAACCTTGTGACATTAAAATACTGGAAGTTAAGTTTCAACGTGACCACAAACCTGAAAATGGTGTCTTGAAATACTTCATTAATAAGTTGTAGAAAAGAAAATATATAAAACATCAGTGTTATCAGGTTAATGCATCAAGGACAAGTAGCGCTAATATATACATTTTGGTATCAAATAAGGAATGAAAAAAAGGAAATTGTTGAGACGCATTTCTCGAAATGTCGGCAAAGATAACAGATGCACTGACTCCAGACTTGGCCATTTCCATAAACTACTGGATATATGATAGCCCGGAAGGTTTTCTGAAATCTAAACGATTGCTCAAGGGTACTTAAATGTCTGGAATTTTTCATGTACATTTACTTTAGATTATAACTTTCACAATTATATATATTGCAGTGATTTAATATAGCACAAGATTGAATAGTCTTCTGGGTAATAAAAACAGGTGAACCTTTGACAGGATATCAGTATCATTTTTCGTAACTATACTTCCGTTTTTTTCTAATTCATGAAATATCAACTGAATTGGTGTATATCCATGTACAACATTCAAATAAGTGTATATGACGAGAAAATGTACTCCCACTTTGTGCTTAAAAGTTGACAGAGCTGATTGGCCAGAGAACCTCAACCCAATGTAAGATGCTCTCTTAGAGGAGGAGCGTGCGCTCCCTATATTAGAATACAAGGTTTATCAGACATGGGGCACTCACACCATTATCATCGTAGACGAAACGGCTCAGCTCCTTCCTAATATTAGATAGGAGCTGAGCGGATTCAAATACGCTGATTCAGCAGGATGACCATACTCAAACTTAAGGCTTCTGTTACGTATCGTTCAAACATCTTTGATTATCACAATAATCTCTTAAGGCAACCTAAAGTTGAGAGCTGCGAGAAAATAGGTGTGCTGCATGCCAACATACAACAGCCAACAGACAGCCAACTCTAGGCCTCAGGATCAACAGGATCAACAGGATCATTATCAACTCTTAAGCCAACAGAGTGTTCCTTACTCGTTTCTATCATTATATAGTACATCGTTATGTTATAGACAGATTCGGGAGCTTTAGCAAGTTTGGTTGAAAGCTGTAACAGCAAATAATAATGATTCCAGATAAAACTTTGAATCATTTATGATCCTCTCATCTATCAACGTGACATTAGTAATGAAATTGAAATTAATTAACACAATCTTTGATTAACATCAGCATGCATCAAGTTGCAATCAGAATGTTGTCATCAAAAGTCTCAAATTGCACTTTTAGAGTGTTGAGCTGAAATAATCAGTATTAAGTTGGCTTGATTGCTTAAACATGATAAGTTGGGTATATTAGTGTTGTTGTATTATAAACATGTTGTATTCTTGACGGTTTAAGACGATTTGAGGTGACAATTCTCAAGTCTGTCTCTAGAAAGAAGAGGGGAAGATAAAGCTGTTGCAGCAATAACAACCGATTAAAACAGACAAATTTCAGTACATATCACTTCTCGCACAAAGCAAACTTCACTGGGTGAAATGGTGAACTCTTGCATATTATCAATTATCGAGAGGTTATGTTTCGAGAATGATGAATGTTACTTTAAATCGTAGTTCGCTTACATCGCGGCCGCTAGTAGAATTGCAGGAGAAACTAGCGAACCATGGGTGATACTGCACTGAAATTCACTGCAGTATTGCACCCAAACCTGACTGCGTGTAAAACAGTTCTCTGGTGACAGTGGATGATGCTCACCTCGCCATTTCAAAGGAGCAAAGAGGACAAAGTAAGTGATTTCATTGTTTTAAGCGATAATATAGAAATGAAATTGTTTCGTGATTCAAATATCGTATTACTTAATGTGTAGCGTTTTCGTCATTGCTAAAATTACTTAATTCATATTATTATATTGTTAGTATTTATAAGCTGTCTAGTAAATTGCTATGCCTATATGCATCTAAACATCTTCTCAATTACAATGCATTATATAAAAAGAATGCTTTCTAGGGCGCGTTTTGACACCGATCCTCATCCTGAAATCATCGGTGTCATCAAATGTAAAAGAGGAAATTGTGGAATTTGTGACAAATTAATAGAGGACAAATAAATTAAACTGTCTAAAAACAAGCGGAGTTCAATGTTCATGTCAACATGAATTGTAGTGCCCGAAATGTTATTTAGGTAATCACATGTCATGGATGCCACGAAAAATATATTGGCCAAACAGAGTCTCTAAGGGAAAGGTGAGGGTTCACAAACGACAAATTAAGGAACCAAACACCCGGTGTATACCCTTCAGTGAACACATAGACTCGTGCTCAAAAGGAAAAACAATGAAATTTACAATCTTTCCCTTTTAACAACTGTCAAAAATTATGCTATGATGCGCAAAATAAACGAAGAATTCTTTATAAAAAATAATGTCTATCATTAAACAGGTAGAGCGTAATCTTTACACTAGCTGTTTGTACATGTCAAACATTTTGACGGCATAATACGTGACGTCATAGACAATGTAGTCATTCTCCCTGAAGAGTAAATCGAAAGATGTAGGAGAAAATGTATGCTGTTTTCTCTATCAACGCTTTTTACTATGAAGATTGTACACTTGATTGAACTTTCACCTTAAATAATTCACAAACACTACTCTCATATCGCTTTGAGCATGTCTTAGCACGTGAAGAGGCGCCATATAATGCTGTTTCTGCTTGTTTTCCTGGTCTTTCCGCATTGATGTTTTATTCTGCGAAGATTTATTAGCAATATAATCTGTAAGCATTCTTACATGTGATGGAGTCCTATCTCATCATATTTAGATTACATCAAAATTAGCTGTAGCCAATGTTTACTCGATCCAGATGTCAGAAGCGACAACAGTTTCCTTAAGGAAATTTGGTTCTAATATAACGTGACATACCTGCTACACTCTCGCGTTTATTTCGGGATCGAAATCCCCTCATTTGAATTCATTACCCAATTGCAAGTTTTTCATATTGCTTGTGATGTTGATAAAGACTGATTATATTGAGCATGAGTCGTGCTTTTGGTTTAAATTTTCTATAAAATATCATCCATGTGCTTTGCTATCAGTTGAGTTTATTTTTAGGTTATATGCATTTATGTTTAGAATTTATTTAACGAATGAAAACAAAAAACGATGGAGGAAGGAGGGTAATTAATTAAAAATGAATCTCAGATTGTCGAAACATGCGATAATATAATGTGATTAACATTTGATTGGCCAACCAACTTCTCATGAAAAATCAACGAGAAGAAAATTAACTGACATATCATCCATCTTCCCCGGCAAAGCTAAATTTGCGCATCTTGCCATGGCCTGCTAATTTAAGCCTCGTGGGCGAACGCCAAAATTTTTGGTTCGTGTGACGCGCCCCCTTCAGGATTATATTGTAACCGTCATTAGATTTCTGAAAGGAATATCCAGGTTTCCCACAGTAGGACTGAGGCTTGACACAGAAAGCTTTGAGAAATGCAGCAATGTTTGAATTAGCCAATGGTTTAGTCTGGTGCTAGTTAAGCCTTGCGGGGGAAGATGATGATCATCGAGAGGATAAACAAGATCAAACTAAATGAATTACTTTATGAAGCCCCACAGAATGAACTTTAGGTTCGGCGTTTTAAAGATGTCATGCAAGGAACGGGAAATTCTTTTGGAGCAGCACCGATGTTTAAACATAACTTATAAACTATAAATAGTTGTCTCATGTTAATGCACGCCTTAACATATAATGAGAGATTGTTCCCTATAAATGATCACTTTAATTTTTAACTCTCTAGAATGCAAATCAATATTGTAAGGTATTATTATTTGCTGGACAACTTCGTTTCATATGTACAACAGAGTATATAGTAACAGGGATTGCCTTTGAAATTGAGGGTTTTTATTCATGTCTGAATATGTGTCGCCTAACGTCACCTAAAAGAATATTAAGTCACTGTTGTATTATCTAGAATAATCTTGAGGCATTATTCATTAGGAGATATATTTGCATACAGCTAATCAGATTCATGGAAATCATTTATTGCAGCATAAGGTCATCCTGGCCCTTAAAAGTTGTTTTCTAACTTAATATGATGGATAATTTCAAGTGAAAAGTATTGATATATACTACAGGTAAATGGCGAATTTTGATACATTTCTTTAGAGAAAACAGTACTCGTTTTGCAAAATTAGAGATTTTTCAAATAATTGGTATATTTTGATGGTTCATTTTGAATTTGACGCTTGATTTTATAAACTTTGTTAAACAAATGTATTTGCTACCTTTGAAAGGAAAATTAATAAAAAAAATCACTTTGACTAATTCGTATTAGTATGAAAATAGGATAATAAATTATTGTGAGAATGTTGTAAAACATGTTTAAATCTTCTAGTGGTACAAAATAAAAAAAGACTTCAAAAGTTTTTTTGAAAATAGTTCCTTGATAATGACTTTCAAATGACAAGGACTGGGATCTGTCAGTTTTCTTTTAACGATGCCTCTTGTATTATCAGTTGCTTTTTGCAAACTGTTTTGGATCACACTTGAACAAGGTACCACAGAATCTGTACTTTTATATAAAGCTTTTTATGATATGACAATATCTCATCTATAAAACAAGTTTATGAGCTGATATAAAATACTCGTCTCATAAGGCTGATGATAAACAAGGTGGAAGTGAAACATTTATTGACACTGTATTTGGTTTCAACCATGTGGTATATTCTGGCTACTATTAATGATAATCATATGTCGAATTAAATTCATAAAGTCATATAAAATGAACTTATTAAACACTTGATCAGTAATCTCGAAACTCAATACCCAATATGTTTATGAAAACCTCAAGACTGTAGTTTGACTACTCAGAATTATATGCATGTTGCCGCTGACTTAAATAAACTCTCAATTGAACTAAGGGAATAAAAGCTGTATTCCTGTCGTGACGTTGTGTGACTGCAGAATATGGATGTGATAGAGCTCTATGTAATACTTTGAGTTGATATATCTTATTTCAAGAACATTCAGAATCCAAATTCATTCTACGAGGGTTCTAGCCTTGATATCACAAAGTCTGCTTATAGGACACCGTTAACTCATAGTTACAAGATTGAGTTACGATCATCCTAGTTTAAGGAAGATTTGTCAAGCGGGCTCCGGACACTTATTTATGTCTTAATCCTCAATTTTAAAATTTTTATAACATAACTGAATCAATCCATTGGGAAAACGTCTTATTAACATCAGATAAGAATGCAGAAGGTATTTTTAAGGGCAAAAAATCAAAGAAATTGTAATGATGTGTTAGCTTGATATAGGCATGTATGTCATTTATATATTTAACGATTTTCAGTTTACCTTTGATAAATTGTGTTTAATTTAATTGTTTGTCAACATTGTTTACTGCGAATTATCTAATTTTAGTTTTCAATTATAATCGAAGGAGGATGTACTTTTCATATGCCTGGTGACAACATTTTGATAATATTAATAACATAGTCAAATTTCAGTTTTATTAAGAATAGTATAAAGCATATTTTAAATAGATAAATAAATAGGGTTTTTTTCGATTTAGATTATTATCGATATAGATTATCGACTTGGAAAACAATTTTGATTATTCTTTATTTCTAACCAATTCAAATCAGACTGAACCGAGTATAGTTCAATTTCGAACACCTTTATGAGAAAAGTACTTCTCATTGACAGTGAAAAGTCATTCTCCAGCAGTAATGTGTATTGTATATCTTCGAAGTTAATTAATCAGAGACATATTAAACCAAGACGGTTTGATGTACGTTTATAATATGGCTAAGCTGGCTATAATGAATTGCTACGAAGTGGCTACAGAATAAAATATTTCAAAGATGAACAAGGCAGAGAAAATGTCAATCTCATGGACAGTAACTTCGTAGCCTAAATCTAACAAATACTATCAAGAAATGAATAAGTACAGAAAAATTCTAGTCTATTTCTTAAGAATATGAATTATCTACGTTGACAGTGGAGACAGCGTTATCTTTTCTACATTTTTTTTAGTTTCACAAGACGCCGTATCCTAAACCCCCAACTTACCCAACAAACTGCATTCGTTCAATTTAGTGCGAACACCTTTTAATCATTTGAACATGGGAAATGAATTTGCATAGCTTATTTAAACTTACGTTCGTTTCATATTTTTAAAAATTTATCCTTCAAATGTTTTTTTCCTTTTCGGAAGGTAACTTTTGATACCGAAGTAAAGGGGCTATAACGCCTTTAAAGACGCTCTTTTATTTGGCAAGCTGATTACAAAGTCTCACCACGCCTATGTTTATCACGGAAGGTTGTTTTAAAAAAGATCATCCGCACTAAAAAAATCCTTCACTTCACCAAAACCACAGTCAATACAGTACATTCTACAATTACTGTTCAATATACCCATTTATGATCGGCTATTGTAAACAAATCAGAGGATGTTTAATCTGGTTATACATTCTTCAGCAAATGTTAAACCGGCAAAAAACACGACAGTTTACATTCTTTTTAGGAAGGCATTTTAAAATATGAAGTGAGACCTAAGTCATAAAACAGTTTTAACGGCAGAATATCTTACCAAAAATTCTAAATATAGAATGCAATCACCTCAAACTTTCGAACATCCAAACCATAATACCGACGTCAAGTTATAAACTATTGGATACATTATTCCGAACGCTGACGCCTGCCTCGAAATACTAATAGAGTTACCTCCCTTTAAAGCATTTGGAATTTGTCAGCAATGTCCAAGGTTTGCTACAAGTAACGTCATTCGAGAATCCAAAATACGTCATCTCTGTATGTCAGTCCATGGACATCGATGACACAGCACAGCCGAGCTAACAGGAAAGAATAGTTCAATTTCAATCGTTGATATGGTAGAATGGGTTGAAACATTACTGTGTTTGGATATCAGAGGCATGTAACGGAATTATAATAGTTCCAAATTATCCATTAAAACCCTCACACTAAGCATTCGACTTAGTACTACGTAATTAATTGATAAATACATTAAATACATAAAATCAAGTTCACATTAAATTTCTTGAATAAAAAGCTGTCAGCGTTTTTTTCAATTTCATACCTATGTGAAATAACTCTTGAAAAGAAGGTCTGTTATTCATTTCAATTCAACAGATGTACATTTGATAGCATACAAAATCTCATGTCGGTATTCAAAAGCTAGTACAAAACATTATGAAGCATTCATTGAAAAGAGCTTTTCATTTAACACGGAATGATTGCAGCTCTTTTCTGGTATAAATTGGTCTAAAAGAGTTACATCTGTAGTGCAATTCTGTATTTTTTAACACGACATCAAACTCATAACCTCTTGCTGTCCAGTGAATGCCCAATTTAGTTGGGAATGATACTACCCTGGCTTGGAAAAACGACTCTCGAGACAATAGAAAACAAAATAAACGATTATTAAAACAGCGGGGGTTTATCGGAAATAATACATTTTCTTAATTCCTTATTAAAAATACCAATGCAAATTTAGCCAGATACATCAAAATAGTCCTACATCTTTCTATTTCCTTTACTCTACCTTTAGTGGTAGTCCCTGTGTTAAATAATTGAAATCTTACTGACGGCACGTCAAATTCTACTCAATCACTCAAAATGTTTCACATAATGTACCTGGCCTTTGTAGATAAAACACCTTCTACACAAGAAAACTTGCGTAACAACCGAGACAGACCCCGATACAGAGAAACGTACATTTACCAAATATGAATGATATTGTTTACGGAGAAAGAGAACTTTTTTATTGATATTACTTGAAATTCGTTTATAAAAGAAATATATGCGTATACAAATCTTGTGAATTTTATCTAATATGATTAAAAGCGTTATAACCCAATAACTGGTACACAACATGAGACTTTGCATAATAATGAATCTCTCATCTGTCAACATGACACGAGTAATAATATCACTTCTAATCACTGGTCAGCAGTAAAGGTCAAGCAAGCAAAGCTTTCAACTTTCCTTCATTTTACAGTCATCAGTCTTACATTTCATTTATCAGGTGATTATTTTATTTAATTAGTGTTGAGTTTCCAATAGTAATTTAATTTGGTAATACGGTATACCATTGTTTCTGACCTGGATCACGTTCGCGAACAGATGTCCTTTTACATAACGTTTGAGATCAGGCCCCAATTCAATCCCGTAGAAAAGAAGGAGGATAATTATCTTGTGCATCTGATGTAAGCAGGCAGCAGCTGCCTACTCGGACAGAGGTGTTTAATTATATTATTGTCCTTTACAAACAATAGTAAACACATTGGTCCTTGGAAGTTGGGGTATAATATAACAAATATTAAGTATTCATTCATTTAGATATTTAAAAAAAAGTATGGCTACATACAAATATGGACAAATCAAATCATTTGATCAAGTTTTAAGGTTTCATACATTGGTTGTTTTAACCTTTGAGTCTATTTAATGGCGAATATGTGTCTATGTTGCATTAAAATGTACATACTTTCAGTCCAGGAGATCTGCCTTTCTAATTTCAATTATAAATAACACTGAACAAGGAACACTGAACAAGGAACACTGAACAAGGCAGAGATCGCCTGATGATGTAATCTCACCTGGCCAGTCACGGCATGGCCTGGTGTCCGCCCATCCGTCTGTAAACATCTAACTATTTTATCTTCTTCTCCAGAACCATCTACTCAGGAAATGTTGTTTATAGACTGCTTGACTTGTGAGGGTATTAACTGATAAATTTGCGCACCCTGTGTATATGAATCCGCTCTTGCTCCTTCCAATACCCTGAGCCTAGATTTTCGAAGCTCTCTTAGTGCTATTTGCTGGTGATATAGCTAGCGATACGAGGCTTTTGGCTAGAAAGAGATCAGGGTATTAGGAAGCGGATTCATATACGCTGATTTAGCAGGATGATTGTAAATGTTATTGTTCAGTACATTCTTTGTCTACATTTCAAGCATGACTTGAATACCTGTAAGACCTAAAATCGGGGCAAGCGGGACATACCTGACTTGAACATAAATTATTTGGACACAATGTTACTTATAAAAACATTCCAAACTCTAATAGATCCTTCTTGTTATTGTTGATTACTCATATACAACAAACACCTTACTGTGCTAGCCCCTTGATGAAATATTGGTTAAGTAAAAGTTTATTTTCATATTTAAAACTTGTTTTAATTTTGTGATATACAGCTGCAGTTGGTGCTATCGGTAGATGAGGGCAAGATATAATGGGGTATAATATAATCAGAAAGCCAATTTTGACTGTTAAGGAAATTGACACTTAACATCCCGGTTCAGTTCTAGTCGACGGGATAATGTTTTATTCTCTCGATCAATGTATACGTTATCAATTTTTAAAAAAGAAATACTAAATTACAAAAGTGATTTTTGACATTAAGTTAGTACTAAATCATGCTGTAAAACTGGTGTTTAATTCATTAAACACTGCTTTCTAAAATGTAACATAATTCACTACATCAAAGCGTGTCCCCAATGTATTCACTTGTTACGGACTTACGGTCCATGAATTAAATTAAGATTCGGATCCTGGATATGTGATGATTAATTGTTGTCAAGTGGGACACATTTAACTACAAAACCCATCTTAAAGAGTGAAGAAAACTATCACCACTCCCTAAGATGCCACGCAAAACACATATATTTGCTCAAACGCATTCACCATGGTTGACCCTGAACCTAAGAACTAAGCTGAAATGAGTTTAATTTTGCATAAATATCTCTTCAGTTTCAATAAATTATAGTTTGAAAAGATCTAACTCTTTTCAATGTGTATACAGACAAACATTTTTCTTAAATGGGAATTGTTAAATCACGCGTGTACACAATGCATCTAAATAATGCACATTCACATTGTATGATTTTCCGGATCAAGTTTGTTCTAGTTCATAATAGTGCTAGGCAGTCGGGCTAGTCTTCTTGAAGACTTACAAGCCAGCTGGATACGTCACAGACACATAGTAATGAAGGCGATGCGATGTCGACAAGGTATGTCGTTGATTATTTCTAAGCTTTTACGGTAGTCATAACAATAGATTAATTTGGTAAACGATTTTTAAGAGCAGAGGGCAATACTGACAGATTGTGAAATGCACTAATAACATCACCTCGACAATAATAATGCATCATCTTTCTTTTAAAATGAGTCGAACGACACGCTTTTACCAAGTCAGCACATAATTTGGGACTTTAAATGATGGAAATTTAATTACCCTACATGAATGCGTAATTTAAACCAATAGTTAGAGGCAATGTGTGGTTGATATCTCCAATTATTACCCATATGGTTAATCATAAGTGATGACATATTTTCAATATGAACACATGTGCACATATCACTTTTGCCTAGCAACGATTGTTTCAGCGCGAGTTACCGTATTATGTCGTCTGTGACGTCATCAAACCATTGTTCGTGACGTCACTGAAGCGGGCCGCCGCAAAGAAAGCAGGCCGCTTTCCGTGTGTTTTAAATGAAATAGAATCGGTAATAAAGAAATTATAACCCTCGGAATTGTGTCATGTGACTTTTACGAAACTCGTGCGAACTTGTGTATAACCCTCGCTTTCGCTCGGGTAATACAAAAATTCGCACTCATTTCGTAAAAGTCATATGACACACTTCCTCGGGTAATAATCTCTATATACAATGTGTTAAGTACACATGGGACATGGAATGATAATATGATACCTTCCTTTATCTCGATATAATACCAACTTGAAAACGAAATCCTTTGTAATTGACATGAACAAATCAATATATGCTGTTGGTGTTTGAATGAAATACCATATTGATAGTCGGAGTCTATTCATTGGAATATTTTCAATTTTAGAAGAAAATGATACTAGAGCATGAGACGGTTAACTGTTATTCGTTTGTCGTTTGCTTTGAAAACTAACAATGGTAAGTTATTATTTTTGTAGCACTGGTCTCCAGACATCACTACTCATCAGCACTTTGGGGAGTTGTGCATTTTCAGGAAATGTACATTACTTAAACACATATTTCCTGAATATCGTTTGGAAATTTTTAAAAACTATCTCAATTAGAGGTGGAGATGGGCATTGTTTTCTTTAAATATATTGCTCTAAGCAGACAAGGTTAAACAAAGTGTTACCTTTATTATTATTTATAAAACATCTAAACCAAATGTGAAGGGAGGGAAAGTGTAAGAGAAAATGAAAAGAAAGATATAGTGAGAGAGACGGCAGAATTGTGAACTATCCTTTGACCTGTTCGACTCGCTTGAACCTGCTGGTAACAGACACTGAGACACACAGACATCCACTAAGGTACTCGATCACCTGCGTAGCTTCTTCCCTTCTGAGAAGAGCAATTCATCAAATGTCTGTCTACACCTTTAAAAGTCTTATCTTGTCTGTGTCCATTCATCGAGTACAAACAAATTGAAGGACTGTCTGGAGATGAAAGATAACTATAACTGATGTTTAATGTGAACTATGATGAAGTAGACATCAGAAATCCAATAATGACACTGTCCTAATCCGGAAATGGATCCTATTCCTTATACAAGGTTACAAACTTGTTATTCTAAGTTTCCTGTTTCACAATTCACTGCTCGCTGTAGTAAATTCCCTTTAACACAAAGCAGAATCGTTTACGAAACAAATTTGCATAGACATGGGTTATTTGCCAGTTAAAATATACTGATAAAGTTTCAACCGGATTTGGGAAGATACAGATTAGGACATGAATCTCATTGACTTTACTTGAGTAGGTAAGATTAGCTGTCACAAAGATTTCTCGGTTATGAATGTCAATCAAACTTTCTATAGAAAATGTCTAAACATGCGTCCTTCGTTGTTAAAGATTTGATAATGATATTTTCGGTCGGTTCCCATTTAAGCTTATCTGGCTTGAAAAAGCAGATGAGCTCATGGCATGCCATCTGGCGTCATCCATCCGTTCGAAAACCTTGCACTATCTACTTAGTTAAGAAGTTTTGAAGTATGAGATCTCGTGCACAGACTCCCCATTGTTAATGAGTTCTGAATGAATTTTTTTAAACATTTGAGCGACGATCTGAAATATTTACATCATTTTCTCTCTAGTGAAAGACAGAAGCAAGTAGTGATGACCAGGGTAACTTTAAACCGTATCAGCCAGTTCAAACAAAACGTGATAATAAATGAATAAATAAAAGGTCCGAATAATGTATAACGCAAATGTTTCTTCACAACGTCAGCATTGTATGAAATTGATATAGACTGATGTTAAGGGTTGATAGTTCATATCATGGAATCAATGTGTGGTATCAGGAAGCATAATTCAAAACGTGACATAAAAGTAAAAGGGATTCATTTATCCTCAAGTTCCTGTAGAATTTTTAAAAGATAAAATGGATAAACTGATACGATAGATAAAAATACGCATACAACACGTTGCTCCACGATGGATATCACAAAACGTATTTGGCTCATGATGGAACGTGGCTTACTTTAGAAGAAGAGGTTTGGTTGTCACAAAAGGAGAGGTTGGAACTAAACTTGTTATCAAAGTTTTCTCTCATTTCAGTTAACCGTCTAGTAATTGCACCATTCTCTCCCCATTGAGGTAGCTCCGTCATTAATTCATATACAACCTCTCTTCATTACGAAGTCTTCTCGAACCTCTTGCAGGTTCCCCAATGTTCAGCCAGTGAAAAAAACACATAAATGGATATCATATTTGTTGTCACACAGGCAAACGCAATTGTGCTGTCGATGAAAAAGGCGAAGATGTTCTATTAGGAAGAGTCAAAGTTTAAAGGAATAAACTTAACCTTTCTCAAAGCACGTGGATATAATTGAGGCGTTTTGGATGATTACTTTTGAAACAGCGTTGCTGATTGCACAACAATTATTTAATGTATCCAATCAGATTTTTCTAGAGCATGAAACATTAGTATTAGGACAAAGGTTGTATAGGAATTGATGACGGAGCTACCTCTTTTTGGAGAGAATGGTAAGTACGCAAGAACCGAGACAGAGGCATTCTCTCCCCACAGAGGTAGCTCCGTCATAAATTCCTATACAACCTCTGTCTTAATACGAAGGTTTCTCCGGCTTCAGGCAGTTTCCCTTAGCGGGACAATTTTACAACTTAAACTAACTGGCAATATTTCAGCCAATGAAAACACCGAATGAATGATTAACATATTTGCTGTCACATAGGCCTTTGCAATGATGCAGTCGCAATATGAGGCGTATGGGTTCTGTGACGACGATTTAAAGTGCAAGGTGCATATTCGAATAAAGTTTAGGTTTTTTAAAGCTTCGGCAAATAACTTAGGCGATTTGAATGATAACTTTTGAAACGGCGTCGCTGATTGAACAACTAATTTTTATTGCATCCAATCAGCGTTCTACATTTCGTGCCCGAGAAACCTTCGTATTAAGACAGAGGTTGTGTAGGAAGTTACTTATTATATTAGGAATGAGTTGTAATTACACGAAATATTTTCGTTAGCCTTACAGTCCAATCATAAAGTGGGGAAACCTTAATATATCAAACTGATTAAACATCGAGCTCATCATGACCAAATAACACTAATGTCCTCGACCTGTTACACACTGCAAATATACTTTTATGAGTAAGTTCCAATTACGTTAGGTGAGGTGATTTGCAGCTTAACGCTTTCAAGAGTATGTAACTTACTGCTAGTAATATTGCAGGGAGAAAGCCCGCAACACTATTGTTGCTTTGTGTGGTGAAACCTCCGACCAACGGCTTCAAATAGCGAATCATTGGTGGTACTGCACTGACATTCAGTGTAGCGTTGCACGAAATACTAACTGCACGTAGAACAATTTTCTACTGCAGACAAAGTTGACAAGTCTCTGGCGGAAGTTGATCCAAGAATGTGAGTTGTCCCATACACCAATACCGTGCAATACGACACAGTGGTGTCATCCATATTGCCATTAATACGGCCTTCTCGAAAACAATCTATATTGCCTCTCATTTCCAAGTCATAAAAGCTTGGATTCACATTTAATGGTCACATTTGTCTGAGTGGACACACTTTGACGTGAATAATAACAGATTGTCGTGTGTTATCTTGGCTTACGACGAGATAAATTTGGCAGGTGAAAAAGGCCAGTGCATCATTATTGAGATTACAAAGCTCGTAAAAGACCTTTCATTTTGAATTGACATGTAATAATAATAAGTGTTCTTAACCACCATAAAAAACTGATAAGGGCCTTTTGATCTTTACAGTTTGTCAAATTATTATTGACATGTGATATTTCCTTCCACTGATAATTTCTCAATAAATCTTTTTTGGATATTTTGGTCAATGTCATTTATCAAAAAAAACGAAAGAAACACAGCATTTGAAAATACGAGTGTTGGCTATTTTACTCCTTATTTACACAAAATTAAAAATCTTCTGGTATGATAATGAGATAAAGAGAGATATTTATAATCCATGTATTAAGTCGACTCTTGATTGGGGATTTGAAATTTATGCTGTCTTTTCAAGGATTCTTGTAATAGTTGTTCCATTTTGTTTTGGCTTCTCAACCAGTTGATATGGACTTCTATATAAATAACACCTGATATCACTTAGTTACTCTGTTACAGATTTACCTATTGGTAAAGAAATTTCGTTTCGAAATTATTTCGTAATTTATCATAGATTTTGATAAATGTTTTTAACGGGGTAAATTTGTAATAGAGCACTGCAAGTGCACTGCTAAAAGTACGGCTTTTACTAGGAGTCTAAGAGCAGTTTTGAGCTCAGTAGGTATCGAGTATTCCATGAAAACGTTGCTATAATGAGAAAACTGTCGACCGTAAAAATAACTGTTACACAAAGTTTTACAAAGCTTAATCAGATTACAGTTTCATAAATGATAAAATTCGGAATTAATGACATGGTTGTTGGTTTGCATACCTTCATACTTTGTATGAACCATGGTAAGCTGTTCACTACTACTTAATAAAATTAATGTTATGAATTTATATCACGACAGGAACAAATCAGGTGTTGCAATTCTTTTTCCAGGTTAACATGAAATGATTTTATCAATCCAAGGTAGTAAATTTAGCTGGCAATTCAAGTTGCCCTCTAATTAGAAGATTGCGTTTGTAAAATTTCCGGGATTCATTGTTAGCCGGAGGTTTTAAACGCTTAAATTTGCGGGCGTTGAATAACAATGAATGCCGGAAATTTTACAAACGCAACTATTTATCGATATTGTAACATGACCGTTAGTTATTAGAAGTTTAAGAGCGAACTCTGTTTTTGCGTACTTATTTTTGTGTGGAAAGGACTTTGCGACTGTTCTACTTCTGTTAGAGGTGAGATAATGGTCTAACTAATGTGAATTCCCGGCAATATTTACATTACAAACATCGTTGTGATATTAGCAAATAGTGGCATTCGTAACAGCGAGACCTTACACCATACTTATTTAATTCGAGACCGAAATCAGCAATTATAAAGCTCGTAGAAAAATATCGTAAAACCCCGAGTACAAAAGTCTTGAACTAGCCCACAACCATTGTGACAGCGACGCAAACATTGTGACGTCAAAACGGTTGGCCTTTGTGACGTCATACCATGGGAACGGCATTCGAAAGAAGGCGGCTGCATGAAACTTTGCGGCAAACTTGGACTAAGAAAGCCAGTTGAAAATATTTTCGTTCTTTAAAAATAAATCATATTAAAGTGTATATGTGATATCTACCGGTAGACACATTACAAAAAAGGACAAAGACAACTGTCAAATCAATGTACGGCACGAATCTTCTAAGAAACTGGAAAATTAAATCTCAAGTCGGGCCGGCACTAGTGAACATGTTGTATCAATTCGCGGTGATTCGCCTTTGCTAATTTGCGGGTATTCATTGTCATTCAACATAGGGTTTTTTTTCGAATCGACCAATCAGAATCGAGGATACAACGAAGTCATGTTACAATAAATGTTAGGCAATTCCTAATTGGTGAAATGTATACAATTCTCTGGAGAAAGTGGTCTGTCTGATTATGTCATTATCTGAGTTGAGCTATCTCCGTCACAGGAAGATTGTGAATATATATTTCTATGACCGTCTTATACTTATTGTCCTCAATTATTCTTTAATGAACAAATGTATATGACTACTTAAATGATATGAAGAAAGTGACTTCTTATGTTGATTATTAAACATAAATTTGCAGATAACAATACTGTCTACACAAATCAATATGAATTTTTGCAATTATCTTGGTTAAATAAGTTAATTCTTAAATATAAATTTGCAGATACCAATACTTTCTGTACTAATTTATGTGTCTTTTTGCAATTATCTTGGTTAAATAGCGACCTCAACACGAGGCGTCATGTCACACACGTTTGCGACAAGGCCCATTTTGTCTTCAATAGCTATGTTTGAATACATAATAGCGATGAGCTTCAATAAAGGTTTTGGTATGTGATCGCTTTAATGTAGTTCACTGACTGGTAACGACAGTCTCACAAGGGATTAGCCAATAAAGCAATGAGACAGCTGTAGAGGTCAGATATGGATACTGTTTGCCCGCTGACAGAGGCAAGAGTTTTTTATGTGCAATACTGATAATCGTGCGAGTATCTTTATCAATATCTGACCGAGGTGACGATATTTAGAAAAGAACCATTTCAAGACATTGCCATACATGTATATAATTTTCCCGACAGGAAGACATTAAGTAATATGCTTGATCATACTTAAATTGCGGCTTGAGTAGGTTCTTTTGCAAATCACTCCTTGTAAAACGACATCGTACTCTGTTTACACTTGTAAAATGCATTCATCGTTTTAATCATATTCGTTTTCATTAAAGGGCCACAGAGTATGTTGATACAAATTAGAAAAAAGTGCCAAAAATCCATCTCGTTGAACGATCTTTACATAATTTTTCGCCAATTGTTTCGACCCCAATTCAGCCGAGAAATCTAACTAATTAGTTGTGGTGTTTCCCGTGTCTATAAATAGATCGACTTTACTATTTTATTGCGCAACGCATTGTTGTCGAAGGTGGCTCCCATCCTTTAAACAAAGATAACCAGGTGGGGACGGAAAAGAGAAGCAGAATACAGTTAAAACGACGATAGACCAGAAGGGGGACAAGTTGATCTACAAAAGGAAAGTCAAAACGGCGAAACACATATATGATTTATTTGAAAGTGAAACTCGCTTGATTTTGATTCGTTTTAATATGGGCAGGTTACTTGACTATTCATACTGAGAGCGCCCATTGTACGTTGTTCTAAATTATATACATCATGATCAAGATGTTGGCGAAGTAACTCTTATAAACTTTTTGATTTCCATAGAGCAAGGGGAGATAATTAGCATAAACCAATCTTGTGACAACAGAATCTACTATAATTTCTCAGTCTTCGACGGAACAAAGATCTTTTTGATTTGCTTAATGTTTTATATCAAATTAACAACAACATCCTTTTTTGTGTTGCAAGTTTGGGTCATCCTTTTGTTTAAAAAAAAATTATGGTTATTTCTTTTCACGAATTTCAAGTGTTAATAATATTTTAAGAAAAGAAATTGTATTTGTTTATTTGTTATCACTAAAACCCGAGCTTACATGTACGTAGCACACAGAAAAGGAAAATCCGCGTAATGGCATCATAATTCAGTAGCTCGCGCTAATCGTACGGGTGAAATATAATTACACCGACTTTTTGTGGTAGGTATACTATTTCTCACATATCACGTTGTAGATGAAACAGTTTTCTACCAATTGATATAATTTTTAGGCGTTTTTGAAAAAAAATTGTGTTACAAACACTAACATACTCAGTGGCCCTTTAAATCCTAGGTTACATTTCAAGGCCTTGAAATAATAGGTTCTTCGCTTATGTCGAATATGTCTTACTCACTGCAAGTGTTATGTAAAAAAGATGAAGGCCAACGGCTTTATAAAGTTTTGTGAAAATGTAGAAGCATGACAAAAAGGCTGTTTAAATCAAAATCTTTTTAACAATTCATGCTCACGTACTCTTTTCGATGATCTTTCCCAAAGGAGGTAGCACAAGTCTGCGCTAACCTCTGTTCAATTTAGTGCACTTCTCTGGCTGGAAATGGAAAATTTAGTTATGATGCCGAAACACCTCAGTCCTTTCTGTGCTCAGGGTAAACTAGAATGTATTCGTCTATGTATTAAGAACTTATAGTCTTCTTGTCAGAACATGGTTGTCTAGTTCTGAGACTGAATCGTATTTGCTATTGATGATGTGTTTATATTGATTAAAATATAATTTTTTTGTGTTTTGACATATTAGAACACAGTTTCTTCTGTAGAGAGAAGGCTTTTAAACTGGATTTCAAAATCTTTATAACGTACTCGGCCATGCTTTCAGTTTCTATATTATTGCCAATTCTATTTGCATTATACGAGTGTTTATATAGTTTAGTTTTCATATTTGTGGATATACACAACGATTTGTTGTAAATCATGGTAATAAGAAGATTTAAAGCATTACCTGTAACTTACAAAAACTAATCGGTTCATTTGTGGTAATTTCAACGTAATTACAAGATAATAAGCACGGTATGCCCTAAGAGATAAGATGTTTTGTTTTGGATAGTTACCTATCTGTGTGTAGAACCTTATCAAGAATTATTCGCCTGCTTTGAATATTAGCCTGCCTCAAATAGATGCCTATGGTGCACACAGTTTGAAAAAGTAAGAAGAAATAAGAAAAATATAGAAGACATGTTTTTAATCAAGGATTTACGATATGTGATAAATTTCATAAAGGTGTCGTTCGCTTTTCATTAAAAACTAACAGTCGTCATGTCATTGCCAATTTAGAATGAATAAGTGAAGTGTTGTGGAATAAGTATTACCCTAATGTGTGTTTGGATACCTTTGTCGAATAAAATGCAATGGAATCGCGGAGTGTCTTTTTGTAAGCTTGAATGAGACTCCTGCAACTCTGCAGGCTCCCAACAGCTCGTGCGTCCTGTGCAACCGTTGTCGTATCAGACTCCTACCTTTTCTTAGAGAACTCGTCGCTTTTATAAGGTATTTATAAACCTTTAATAATAGTTTGGTTTCCAAAAAGGGAACAGCTGCTATACAGTAAAAGTTAACACGCCCTGGTGTTCTCGTCTTTGGTCATCATCTCTAGTCTCATCTCATACCAAATTGTGTAATGGAATAAATGTCAACAAAACCAGGATCGATAACGTTAAATAGTTTTATTTGACAATGCAAGAACGTTTAGAAGAGATGGTCGGAAATGTTGCAGCCTTTATGTTTCTATGGAGCTTACCTTCAGTCTTTTAATGTTTTGTCTATAACTATGAAACTACATGTATTATTTTTCAGTATTGATGGCTTAGCACAGCTGTCTCCAGAAATTTAAATAAACGCGTTTAGGCCATCTAAGAGCTCGACCTACTCCTTGAACCACAATCACATATCATCTTCAGTTTATTACGGAAGCTCTTGCTCACCGTGATAAAGACCAGGAAATCCGACGAACTGGTGATTGACTCACTGAGCAAAGCGATATTGAGGAGGACGTTACTCCAGCAGGTCTCCTCCTTCTGACTCATCTGAACGGCGATAAGAAACCGAATGAGAGCGAAGGGCAGGGACAGAAGGACGTAGACACTCGTCATCGTCAGGAGAATCGTTGACTGTTTTCTCTGCTGGACATCAGAGTCTCTTGTGGTCGTCGACAGGTTTAGTCGTTTGCTTTCTTGGGAATGTCTCCGTATGGACACCAGAGCTGCTATGTTAAACACAGCAATGACAAAGAATATGAGATAGGGGAAGATCAGGTTTAAGAAGATGAAGATGACCATGAGTATGTTAGTTGTAAGAGTTGATGAGACTCCTGGAGTCGTAATCTCCAGAACTGAATTTACTTCTGTGATTCCGTTGAGAGAAATATTCAGATTTGAAGCGGTCATGTTCGTGTTTTCTTCAGCAACCTTAAAACAGGAACTAGAGGACGACTGTTCAACTGACGTGTTCTCTGTAGACGCCCGCCCAGCAGTGCTGACAAGCAAAATAAAAGTAATAATACCACCAATTGTTTTTGGGTATTTTTGAACACGACTCTTGGTTTTCCATATTTTATGAATGACGAAGAATCGATCAGCCGAGATGAGAGCATTTATGGTATGGCTGAGTTGCTTCAGACATGTCCTAAAGTTAACCCAGAGGAAGTAGACCCACCCGTTCCTATTAATATTGATCATGAGTGTCGTGGTCATAACACAAATAATCATCAGATTTTCCATAATGTCCACGGCACACAGCAGGTTGATGTAACAAGCTGATGCTGTTTTCTGTTTACTGTAGATAACGACGTTGAGAATATTTAGCACCAAGCTTACTGTGCCAACGATGATTACTAAAACAATAACCCCCTTTGACAGTCTGTCCATCCTATAATCGTCATCACTTGCATTGACATCAGAATTATCAGTCATGTTGCTTGTTTTGTTGGAGACTGAACCAACAGTCATTGAAACGTCAGTCGCTGGTGAATCATGCTTGGTGGTAGAATCTTGACTGACGTTGTTATTAGCTATTGATGTCACTGGAATTGAATCAAACATAGCCGTAAGAGCTGCCTTACTTACCAAAGTTGAGCTTTCATTAACACTTGTTGTTTCAAATGTCAACAAAGCAGTCGTTGCTGAATCTTTCATCACAGTAGATAGATCTGTTGTCATAGCAGTAACTCCTGCAGTCTGTGTCAGATCAGTCGTTGAGATATTGATAATTGCATCAATGAAAGTTGTATTGTTGGTCGGACCCAAAAATATGATGTCCTCGGCAACATCCTTTGCTATAAACGGTTCAGTAGTAACGTCCTCGTCCATTCTCCAAGTTATCCCATGAGAGAGTCCATCTTTCGGTCCTGAATCTGTCATTGTCGAGTTTTCCGGATATGCATTAGGGAAGCTTAAGGTCTGCTCTCTCGAAGAGTCATGGCTGTTTCTTTGTGTTCGGTATGAATAGTCGTCACTGTTGATATCCGTCACGTTTTGCAACGATGAACTTGGAATTGTCGGTAAAACGCTGTAATTCTCAAAGTTTGCGTTTCCTGTTGAGCTTTCAACATATTTAGCAGTAGTAAACTGTTGGTTTGTGACAGCATTCGAAGCGTTTGACTCGCTTGCGATGATAGAAGCCTGAACATGTTTGGTGGTGAGGAGCAGAAGTGCAAACCACCTGGAACTCACGAGCTTCATGTTACTACTCAGATGGACAGCAAAGCTCTCTCATCTGGATCCGAGTCATGACACTCGTTGATTTGTCACTGTCTTCGTTACCACAGATTTACTGTTAATTACATTGACGTCATTAGGATTTAATGATTGTAGGAGGATTATGGAAGGATGTAAAGGGGTCATTATCCACATGTTTATTCTTATTTCTTTCTTAATTAGACAGTGGCAACTAAGCCTATGATTGTCACCTTGCGCACATATGATTGGGAACTATTGTAATTGGATATCAACGTATACGTCCATATTTTGTGACTTCAACTTCCTTGTAGATAAAGGTCATACAGACTTATGGTTGTGTATATAATTGTTTTACTATGCCTTCTCAGAGCATATATTTTTACATTCACATCTGAATGTGTCATTATTATTAACCAAAATTGTTTTTTTAATTACTTTTTCTATGTCATCTTGGGTTATTTCCATATAAAGTTATTAACTAACTAAAACAGTGTTTATGATTACCCTCTCTTCTTGGATTAATTCATATACTCAGTGAATAAAGTGTGATAGTAAGTTCCTATAAATTCATTTGTTAATGACTATCCCAAGTCTTAGTTAACATATCAATAATAAGGTGTAGGCCAAAATACTTCTTTAACTTTTACAATGAAGACTACCGAATATCTTTCATTAAGACAACGTTTACAAACGCATCTGATATGACAATAAACTCTTCCTACAATTTAATGTCACCGTTGAATATGATTGTAGAATTCAATACTTCAATAAGGTTACGTTCAACGATATCAACACTTCAACTTATTGAAGAAAGACATCCCTATTTTCATAATTTGTCTGTATTTTTGGCATCCATTTAGACATATATGAAATGTGATTAGATATATGACTTAATCAACATTTAAGGATATCAATATTTGACTGTTAAAAGTATGAACTCTTATAATATTTGTCTCATATAAGTATGAAAAGCACGTTTTAATTTGACAAATTAATAAACATTAATTATCATCATGATATTAATATCTCTGAAATGATCATATGCTGATGTCCATAACCGACCTCACTGGTCAATTTGTCACTCCTGGATAATCTTAGACCATAATTAACAGTTTAATACATGTTATGATAGTATGACTTTCGTAACAAAACGATGTAAATATAATTAAAGTCATAATCCAAACCAAAAAAGTAAATAAAGAACAAATGTAACCATGTAATTTGAAATTTGATCCTTTTCCTAGATAATAAATACATGAATACCAATACCAATTGTTTTTGATGAAAACACTTTTACCTTCACATAGGTTAAAATAACTGAAAGTCTGTGTGTTTAACTATCACGTTGTTAATCTCCATTTCCTGTAGTGTTTGTCAGCCAGGGGCTTGTTATTCGTGGTTCAACTGTACAGGAATAGCCATTTACAAGAAGCAGATGCATCATTAGGATATAGCATGGCCGGAATAGCTTGTTATCGCTTTAGGCCTAATTGTGTGTTGTCTGCAATTGAATGCTGTGTAACAATACATCGATACGTCCCTTCAAGAGTAATTCCAGCAAAGGTTCAAGCCATATATGACTGTAGATTTTTTTGATACAACGAAAGATTGTATTAATTCGGTAATGAGATTATGCTGTTTAAGTTAAATACATACATGTACACGGAATAGGCAAGTTAAATGTTACTGGTGTGTAGTTATTTTAAAACCGAAGACAATTCCCGAACAGTACATGGAAAGGCGCGGATTCTTTTCTTTGCACGTCATGTAAATGAATGGGAGGCTTATTTACCCAAAGTGCGAAATTATCTGGCAGCATATTCTTCTTACTGGAATGTCGGAGCAGTTTTAAACTGAATGGGTTATTTAGATAGAAATCTTTGTTAATTCGAAATGTTATGTCGATCTTTGTCATTACTTCATGACAATTTGAAATTGGAGCGTCCTTGTCTCTATAACTACATTCAATGGAGACTGTGTTTTTGTTTAAGAAATAGGTTTCATAATGTATTCGTTCCCTGGCTTATATACGGTTTGGAGTGTAGGTTTGGATTAATAAAATTTAATAATGGGTTTGTCTAAAAGATTGTTACCTGTTTGAAACGTGCGAAAGTCTCAAACACAAATGATAAATTGGCAAAACATGAGTTTTTTTTTATCCTATTATGTAATATTGTCTTGAAAATAGTCACTCTGTCCGCCAGTACGGTAAACTTTTTCCCAATTTTTTTTATTAAAACATTAAAAAGCTCGTTTTTCAAATATTTCTGAAACTGGGCATGTGTTCCTCGCCTACTGAGATGTTTTCGTTAGCCTGCAAACAACTATGATTTGGTTTCTAGGTAAAGGTTGCTTTATTTTTGGAGCAAAACGTATACGATTTATCCATCTTTCTGACACTTTGATCGAGTAATATCCACCTACTGAAGATGGGTCTTTCGACATTTTCAGCATTCTTAAATTAAAATGTTTTCGTTTCCATGGAAACAAGATGAATTTAGACGCTGTCAGGGTATAGGAAGGAGTTGAGTTGAATCAAATACGTTGATTTAGCAAGTGGTATCAATTGAATGCCTCTTGAATTCAATCTTTAGAACAGATCAGAAATGTATTACACTCAGGCCGAGCTCCTCGGCATATGATGTTCAACATGACAGTAACATACATTTTACAATGTATTTCAAATGTATTTGAACAACAATCCAAGAGCAGGACTATGCAACTATGTTTATTATCAATAGTCTGTGCCCTGCATCTGTTAATTTAAAAGAAATGAAGCGAGAAGCTTCGAAGAACGGAAGTTACTCTCATTTGATGTATAAAATTTCTATCAACCATGGATCTTCAGGTAATCAATCTGTAGACCGTCCTTGTCCAGACAAGTAGCCGGCATTACCTGGGATTTAATACTACATGCATCGCATTGTGTCTTTCAATGGAAACTGATAAAAGAGTGACAATTGATATGATTGTTAACAACAGGGCATCAGAAAATGGAGCTGAAGCACGCTATATCCGACGTACGGATCTAACCTAAATGGTTCTGCCTTTCCATATTTTCGAAAAAATACATAGTAAACTCATTATATCCTCAGTCAAAATAGTCTTTTTTTTTGAGGAAAAAATGCTCTTCATATTCACTTTTGAACAATGATTACATATTCGAACCCAAAGTGAGTCAAAATCAATTATTTTTTCCAGACAAACTTCCTGTTTCTATCAACCGTGAAAAAGACTTTCTAAACACATTATATACAAAGCAATGCTCAGGACATCTTTTGGGAATGAATGAAAATATAGATGACAGGAAACGCCCGTGGGAATAATGCTTTGATTCTAAACATATTCTACATAAGAAGTCATACAACACAATTATTTTTAAGAAGGATATAGTTTGAGCTAAATCTCATGAAGCAGAATAACATTACACCGGTTTGTAATTAAAAGTTGAAATAAATTGTTTTGAGTTTCTTCAATGTAAACTTAAACCTGTTACTGAACATATGTTACTATTATATATATGAGTATCACTGCACTGAAAACAGCCATATCAAGACCATTTCATTATTCATACATGACTCGTATGTCCAAAATCTAACATTCTGACCATTGCTTTCCTGTCTCATATACACGTTAACTCCTACAGTCTCTTTTAAAACATTAACCTGTATGCCTGTGCTGTCACAGTGACAGCGGGAGTGATTTCGGTTTCCTTATACCAGTTTTCCTAACCGGTTCGTCCTAACCAGTTTTCAGGCGCACGATTTGCACGTGCATTGTCTAAACTATTGTCAAAACGAGGTTAACCAAGAACCATTTATACTTATAGAATCAACTACCGATATACACAAGACAACAACTAGTCGTTCATCAGTTGTCTGGTCATTCAGTTCACTCCCCCCCCCCCCCCCCCCCCTCCCAATCATACCCCCCTCCCCCAATTATATCGTGCTGAGTAATTCATTATGGTAAAATATGTTTCATACTCTACAGACATATAAGACATAAAGATATATCCATCCCAAGAGAGTTTTAATGCTCGGAAAGCTTAGTACATAGCACTTGCAATGGAATTGCTTTGATTTTATCTTGTGCTGATTTGCTGATATTACAGTTAAAGACGGAATCAAATAATTATTTTTAAGCATACACGGAAATGTTGATACCCATTTGATAAATGTTTTCATCAACTTACAGTCACGATTTAAAGAATGTATGTATTCCAATCAATAGTGAATAATAGATATAAAGGATTTGCTAACTTGAGTGTCTATTTCATTTATGATTCCTATGGTTCCTATTAAATTCTGTCATTTGATTCATAACTCCGTTCAGGATGACGGACTGAACGCATTTAATAAAAGGCAGGAAAAGTTAAGTTTGGTACTGCAAATCAGACTAAAGTCAGTTGTTAAGAGTAGTTGCACTAACCGGAAACATCACAAGCAATATGAGCTTTCCTTTTTAATTTCTTTTTCAGAGAGACAACATAATGTGTAAAGTTATAGGATTGATTTATTTTAATCCCTTGTGAATATAGTCAATATAAAATGCCTGTTTCATTTATGATTTGTATGACACCTATAACTTTACTCATTAAAGGATGCTGGACACTGTACATTCGTTTAGAAAGGAAAACTAAAAAGTAATAAGTAAAAATACTGCAAATCATACATACAATAAGTTTTTAAAAATAGTTGCCGTAATAAAAAATTCCATAGAAGAGTTAATATACTGGTAGCACATCATGTATTGTATAACAGTTAAAATGTTGTAAAACGTGTTTCATACATATGTTTCATTGATCCAATTTCAGATAATCAAGGTGATAAACAAAATAATCCTCATTTATAGAACAGAGGTTACAAATTAAGTATTCTCTTTGTTACCATTTCTATGATTCGGAGAGGTTGGGTTGGGAGAATTTCTGAGATTTTTATTTAGCTAAGGGATAGGCTCAACTACGAGGTGATAATAAGATACAAAAGTTAACTTTTGCGTACACAAACTTCTCTGCCCCATGCTAATTTAATTAACTCGCTGAACCAACCTGTATGATTTTGTAAATTGCTAAATATAAGTTTTTGTCTAGCGTTGTAAAAGATGTATATCAAGAGAAAGTAATCTTGAAAATTCAAGTTAACAGACTGACAGAATTATTCCCAGTACATTAAAGTAACAGCTCGATGCCTTTTTCCTGCAGAACAGACCAAATCAGAGAGAATATTTTAACCATTGCCGTTGAACATAGTTCTATACAGTCAGTTCAATATATGAAACACTTTGGAAAAAAGAAGACTGAATGTTTATCGAAATGGTCTCCGTCTATCCTTCATTCCATATTAGTTTGATATTTAGAAAATTGAAAGCTTTTTCGAAACGTTTTGCGATTAAGTTACATTATAAAATGATGGTGTCCAACATTTGACTATTCAGAAAAGATGTTTGTAAAAGTCCCGTCTGTTCAAATTTAAGAGTCCAATTTTGATAAAATTTGGTATATAGATAAATAATAAGGTGAAAGTGTGCCAGAAAAAAAGGATTCATGAATGGATATGTTCTCTTTAGGTTTGTTATTTAATCAATCTCAGAGATCCACAAAGACACATAGGAAAATTTTATAACATGTCTTATCATCAATTGAGATCTAGGGGCCCAAAATGGTAACTTTATAAGAAAACCTGAAATTAACTTCCCTTGTTCATTTCTTTGTATTCCATTTGATTGATTTTTATCAAAGCACTTGATTGACACATAATACTTGAAGACGTGTTAAGATTAACAAACAGGATTAGAAATAATTTCCTTGACATGTTTTGAGTGTGCTGAAATTAATAAAATGTGAAAAAACCCGTCCAAGTCTGGAATAAATGGCTCGACAAGATGCTTGTTGATAGTTGCTATGTCAAGATCCGGCTGTCAATGATCTCTCAGAGGCCATTAGAAAATTTAAAAAACTCTTATCCAGTAAAATCTGACGTATTAATTGGTTCAAAATGGAAATAAAGACTGAATCAGAGGATAAAATATGAAAATAACCATTTTTTGGTAATATATTTCCATCAACTTCTCTGTTACATATATCAATAACGACGATATAAGCAATGGTTTTGTCGTGTCCCATGTCAACTGATGTATCTTATTGAATGGGAATAATTCACAATCACAAAGATGAAGGTAATTTTGTTGGTAATACATGGTTGTGTTTTTTAATGCTAGTGCTAGAAAAAGAAAATGAACGGATATGTTTGAATATTTCATATGTTAAATCATGATTCCATCAATCACCAGTAAATCACATATCAAGTGTAGGCACCTAAAGGAAGTTGAGTCATGGCAGAAAAATTGACATATTTAGTAAATGAGTCTGATTGAAGGAATAGAATACCATTGGTATATAAAAAATTAAAAGAAGAATACCATTGGTCTGTCATTAGTCTGTCTCTAGGCAAGGTAGATATTCTTTAAAGACACTTATGTATTATAATATATCAGATGGTTATCTTTGAGCCAACACTTAATAATTCAAAATAAACCTTCTTGATCTTCGATTTAGTATTTCGAATTTCCACTGAACTAGAAATACAAAACAAACCCATATAACCACGTTAATAATGTGAGGTTTTGGTACGAGTACGTAGTTTAAGTAAGCCTCTAACTCTGTCTATCCTAAATGAAATGTCTGTCGTTTTCCCCTTATTTTACTATATAACAGTTCATAGATCTAGCCCTTCAGTCATCCTATATGCTATGCCGTTTGCTTTAAAAGTTTCTCTGAATAAACTTGTTTTATTGATTCAAGAAACCTTAAACCGAAACTGCATGAAGAAGTCATTTTGACTATTTTATCTTCAAGAAAAAACTCTTTAAGTATTTGTAAGAAACCCAAAAGCAGAACGATGCATCATCATTATCAATAATAATACCAGCCTCTTCTGTTCATTAAGGAGAAATGAAGCAAGAAGCTTTCCAAGAACGGAAGACACTCTCATATGATGTATAAAATTTCTTTCAGCCTTTGGGCCTCAGGCGATCAATCTGTAGACTGTCCTTGTCCAGACGAGAAGTCAACATTTCCTGGTATTCAATATCATATGCATCACATAGTTCTGACACTGTGTCTGTCAATGGAAATTGATATACGACTGATAACTGATATGACTGTTAACAACAGGAAATCCGAAAATTCTACATCGTAGGGTCAATATATCCTTTGTTAAAATAATCTGTTTTTGAGGGAAAATTCTAATCATATACAAAAATTAAAGAGATGTGAATTCAAAGTGAGTAATGGTCCATAGCTTTCTCCAGCAAAACTTCCTGTTTATCAACCATAGAAAGGACTTTCTGAACCCATTACAGGTTCAGTTAATTATACCCTATTTAACAAGATATAATCCATGAACAAATACAATGACACAAGCCATCAGGGAGAATTTAACTCATCATGGCGGAGAAAATTACAAAATGGAAGTATTTGATCTAAAATTAATTATTTTCAAATCATTGACATAGATTTGACCTTCATTTCATGAATGTTTCACATAGAAAAGATATTTAGAGTTTCGCTTTGGCCGTTGATTTTTGGATGAATGAACATATAAATGAAAGAAAACACCAGAGCAAGTGATGCAATGACGAATACTTCAAGGTGATTCTAAAAGTAAAAGTATAACTAAATTCTTTGCTCCTCGTGATAGATGAAGTCAAATGCAAAATTGAAGTATTTGATCTAAAATTAATTATTTTCAAATCATTAACATAGATTTGACCTTCATTTCATGAATATTTCACATAGAAAAGATATTTAGAGTTTCGCTTTGGCCGTTGATTTTTGGATGAATGAACATATAAATGAAAGAAAACACCAGAGCAAGTGATGCAATGACGAATACTTCAAGGTGATTCTAAAAGTAAAAGTATAACTAAATTCTTTGCTCCTCGTGATGGCAAATGCTCTTATTCCTAAATATTTCATGGTAAACTGTGAGATAATTCTCCCCTAATATTCTGGATTCTTTATAGGCTCAATGTAATCATTTGTGACCACACGACTTTTTTAAATATTCATTTGGCTGTCTCTCCAAGTTCAAGACATACCAATCAAAGCTTCCCTCATGGCGAACGAGTAACAACCGTCTGAGTAACAACCGTCTGAAAATACGGCTTTGAGCTACATCTTATGGAGCAGAATGATATATACTGCATCAGTTGGATAGTGATTACTATTTTTTTCTTATAACAATCTGGTTTTGTTATAAAACCTTGAACTGTCGACTGAAACTAGAGAGACATGTGTATCACTGCACTCGAAACAGTCATATCAAGATCACTTCAATATTAATACATGACTTGTATGTCCAAATATTGAAATGGTCTGACCACCGCATGCCTGTCCCATAGTCTCTTTTAAAACATTTATAATTACTTTCATGCCATTGCCTAAACAATAGTCCAAACGAGGTTAATCAAGAAACATTTATACTTGACATACAAGACATATAAGACATAAAGATATATCTACCCCTAGAGGGTTTTAATGCTCGGAAGGCTTAGTACATACATGTAGCACTTGCAATGGAATTGGTTTGATGTTATCTTGTGCTGATTTGCTGCTATTTCATTTAGATCAAGACCATTTCAGTATTCACTTCTACAGTCTCTTTAAAAACATAAACTTTCCCACCATAACCTACACTATAATCTAAAAAAAGGTTAACCATGAAGTACTAATACTTACAGAATCAACTACAGACAGTAAAGCCACATACGTCTGATAATGCTTCCAAATTGTTGAGGCCAACTACTATTATCAATTACGTATCTGAAATATACAGTGAATGCTTCATGAAGACTTACAGAAATTTGGACATTGATTTGATAAAATTATGACATCTACCCCGCAGTAGTCCTTTGTCAATTGTCTGGTCATTCAATTCACTTCTTTCCCCCCTGATATTGTCTGGATTACAAATTTCATTATGGTAGAATATGTTTTATACCCTATAAGACTTATAAGACATGAATATATATATCCACCCCTAGGGGGTTTTAATGCTCGGGAGGCTTAGCACATAAGAATTGCTTGCTGGAATTGCTTTGATTTCATCTGGTGTTGATTTGCTGCTATGACAGATAAAGACGTAGTTCAGATAAATTAGAAAAACTGAAAGAAAATTTTCGAGGTACTTGAATAATTTCACAAAGAGAAAAAATAAACTGATTACCCCACACAAAATACAACGTATTGTAGAACAGGTGAAATGGTGTAAAAAGATTAATAAAAAAAGATACATCTGACTACATTCGATTGAATCAAGTTGTAGGTAATAAAGTTATTGAACCAAACAAGGTTATGGACAAAATCTTTTCTTTCTAGCAATATTTTGTATAGGTAAGATTGGATTGGAAGAAATACAATAAACAACTCTAGGAATACTATCTTTCAAAGACGTGGCAACAAAAGGTTAGTTTCCATGGTTGCAGATTTCAAAATATGTTCTCAATGCATTAAGTTCCTAGTTTACAGCTATGGTTATTTTGCAGATAAGACCAAATCAGATTTAAATCATTTCTGTGTAGGAAATAAGAAACAGTTTAAACGAAAACGTTCAAGGAAAGCTGTATTTTTATCCAAATCCTTCATCATCGATTATGAAGATGCGAATAGCGAATGAAATTTGCTTTTTTTGTTTAAAAGTTGGTTTAAAAGTTATAAACTGGTACATGTCGTACTTTTATCAAAATAGGTACATGATTGAAGGTCATATTTAGATGATGGTGTATCATGATAATGAACTTGAAGATGCTTTAAAAATATCATCTTTTGTTGATATATGATGACTCAAATCATTGTCACAATGTATGTATGGTCATTAACTTCTAAACAGACTTTTTCACTTTGATCAAATATGGCATAAGATCCTAATTAGACCAAGGTGTCGTCATGCAAAACAAATTTGAAAACAATATTTTGAATGGATATGACCGTTTTGTCTCGTAAATGATTAAATTAATCACATAGATCAACAAATACACCTACATCCTGGTCGATTTTACGAAACGGGTAAATTGTTAGAAGGTGGATCCAGACTTCTCTTTTTTCATTGGCTTTATTTCTTCAAAGTTAAGCTAAGTGGTTCTACAGAGATTCTACGCTGTAATAAATATGTTATTTATGTTATTATGTTATATAATAAGTAATTTACCCAAACGTATAGCCAAGGATAATAACTGTAACAAGAATGAAACGGTTCAAATAGAGTAAGATATAAAAAGTTTGATACATTTAGCAATCCTCAAAGTACTAAATCATGGTAATAGTGTAACGTGGATGTTACTAGTCAGGCACAAGTCCAAAGTTTGGTTAGTTGAGTGGAGGTGAGTTGGGATTTAACACCGCTTTCAAGATTATTTCACTTATATCGTGGCTAGTATTATTGCAGAAAGAAAGCCCGCAACGTTAAAGTGAAACTTGCGAGTATCGGCTGGGGTGCGAACCATGGGTGGAACCACCCTTAAATTTAGTGTAGCATTGCACCCAAAACTTACTGCTCGTAGAACAGTTCTCTAGTTCTGCCGACAATGTTGCCGAGCCCCTGGCGGGATTCGAACCACGGACCTCCTGATCGATCCGAAGCCGAACGCGCTAACCACTGCGCTATCCCGCCCCGACTGTTTGCTTTAACTATAACACCTTATTTCAACTTCTGCTGTAAAACTTATAAATCGTAATGAACCACATAAGAGATGTGTAGCTTTACTCCATCAAGAATTAGAAAGTTACATCATGTGAAAATTTGGTATATATAGTGAGTATTAGGTTTAAAGAGCCATTCCGTGATTTTTATAACATATTAATTACCTTTGATACGAACCTAAATGTCGTATGTGGTGATATAAATCAAAACATCTTAACTTTTCATGTCCAAAAGACATATATGACAAATACTGGTTAACCATGAAAATCTAAAAAAAGCCTAATATATGCACAGAGGTGTAGATATCACGTCCAATATACATGGATACTATTTATATAACATAACAAACGCTATCAACTCCTGACTGCCCTCCTGGCTGTTTCAGATAAGTCTCCAAAATTACGTTTTACTATTTGACACGCGCTACTGTCCGGTTTTCGATCATAATTGCGACGTTCTACCTTTATATTGCCACTGTAGAAACCAATAAGCTTTAAAATGTGTATTTTTAGTAACAGTCGATACCTCGTGATCAAATGACAACATTGATTAAGTTTGGCATATTTGACTCCAACAACTCACTGGGTGGCCCTTTAAATGAGCCTCTAAATTTGTAAATGCTAGATAAAATGTCTGTCGTTTTCACCACGTCATACCATATCATAGCACATAGAATCAACCTCTCAGTCATTCAAATAGCGATACGTTTAGTTTAAAAAGTTTCTCAGAATATACTTGTTTTAATGATTTAGGAAACTTTGAAACCGTGACTGCAAGAAGAGGCCATTTTGACTTTTTAAGCTTCAAGAAAAATCTTCTTATGTATTTGAAAAAAAAAATCAAAACGCAGGACGATGCATCATGTTTAATATTGACATTCTGTGCCCGGCCTGCATCTGTTCATTTAGGAGAAATGAAGCGAGAAGCTCTTAAAGAACGGAAGACACTCACATTTGATGTATAAAATGTCTTTCAACCTTGGGGCTTCTGCTAATCAATCTGCAGACTGTCCTTGTCCAGACAAGTAGTTAACATTTACTGGTATTCAATATCATATGCATCACATAGTTCTGACACTGTGTCTGTCAATGGAAAGTGAATGTAAGTGATAAATGAACTGACTGTTAACATCAGGACATCCGAAAATGAAGCTTAAGCACGCTATATCCGACGTACGGATGTAGCCTGATTGGTAATGCCTTTCAAAATTCTCCACGCAGATACATTGTAGACTCATTATATCTTCTGTTGAAATAGACCATTTTTGAAGATACCTTTCTATTCATATACTTAGAAAGCGAATAAAAAGTTTATGAAAACCTATTACAATCATCAGCATAATGACCTGTATCTAGTAATCACAAAAAAAGTGTACAAAACAAACATATTTGATCTAGAATATTTTTCGGGTTACTAATTACCTTTTCAAATGATAATAATAGTCATCATATTATGTATGTCCAACAAATACAGTAGTTTACGAATCATCAACCGGAAATTAATCACGGGATGTATGAACAGATATATTACAGAATAGTACTGAGGTATTGGTACTATGATTTAGTATTTGGCAAACGAACCTATGCAACGCTATAACTTCCTCCTCTGGATGTTTCAGGTCAAAACCTCCCTATCCTAATTAATCTAGGGTAAACAGTCAATTAATTCTCCCCTAATATGCTGGATCCGTCATAAGATCGACCTTTTGAAAATCCATTTGACTGTCTGTCCACGTTCAGGAGACACCAATCAAACGCTTCTCTCATATTAAACCTCGATAACCAGAAACAGTGTCTTAAAATATGAACAATTCCTTTGGTCGTGTCATTGCTTTTTGAAAAAAATTTGAAGGAGGATATGACGTCAGCTAAATCTCGGAGGACAGACTGATGTCACGGTTCGTTACAGTCGCAATTCAGAATTATATTTTAAAATTCTGTCTTCTTAAATGTAAAAAACCCTTTTATTCAAAGCATATGTTACTACTTAATCAATTTGATAAATATATGTTTCATACTCTACTAGACATATAAGACATAAAGATATATCCATCTCCAGAGAGTTTTAATGCTCATAAGGCTTAGTACATGACACTTGCATAGCAATTTCTTGATTTGATTTGATGTGGTGTTTCTTTGCTGCTAGAAAAGCCGACTATAAAACGCAAGTTATAATATTAAAGCTTTGAAAGAAATGTTGACACTCAGTTCATTATATCTTTCATCTATATACAGTAATGATTTCAAAAAGTGGTTTATTTCGATCAATTATGAATTGCCCATGTGAAGTTTCTATTTCAATTATGATACATATGACACGTATAGCTTCTGTCATTTAAGTCATTATTTGATTCAAGATGGCGCACTGTATGCAATCCTAAAGAAAGGAAAACTAATATTTAGAAATTGCAAATCAGCCTTAAAATCATTTGTTAAAAGTTTTATAAGAAAATAGTCATAATCAATATGCGCTTCACTTTTTATGTGTATCAGAGATATCTACGTAGCTGTTAAAGTTATACTATCTTTATCAACACGAGAGAAAGAATTGTTGGAGTGAAAAAAATTATAATCAGTTTTAACATGGACGTACATATCAATATTCAAGAGTTACAAACCACGGACGGTGTTGAAAGGTTAATTCAGCATAAAAGAGCAAATCTACTGATTTCACATGCATAATACATAATGTATAACAGTTGAAATGTGTGAAAACTTCCAAGGCAACAAAGAAAGATCTAAGTACGATTGATTGCACCCAGTGTAATTTAATCGAGTTTTTGAACCAAACGCTCCTAGTAATGGAAGAGATGTTACGGGCGAAATGTTTACTTCTTAACAATTCCTGGAACTAGGGAAATTAGATGGCGCAGAAATTTAGCATTTGAATAGCTTTAATCTTGATGTAAAAATCATTGTTGTTGTTGTTAACTTGTGCGTTCACGATAATCTTTGCCATTAAGGGACTTGATTTACTTGTAAGTATGTAAAAGCAAGATTGCTTTGAAAAGAATATCAATTTCTGCCCAGTGTTGTCGTAAATTTGTTTTACAATGGAAAGTAATCCTGAACTTTTAATCTAAAAAAGATAAAACTGTTTTGCTTGGAAAACTGTCGTTGGATAAATTCAGAGACGTTGCAACAAGAGATTAGTTTCCAGGTTTTCAGACTGATAGACATGTTCTCAATGCATTAACCCAATTGAATTACAACGTTATTTCACGCAGATAAGATCAAATCAGATGGAAGATTTTAATCATTTCTGTATAGGATAGTTAATAAGAAAGACCATTAGAACCATATTTTAATTTTTTCTTTAAAAACTCGTAATTACGAGAAAAAAGATGTTATTACGAGATTGAAAGAACACATCTGTAAGTTGTATTTTCTATTTCGAAAAATTCGTAATTACGAGAAAATATTCGTAGTAATGAGCACAAGTTTCATCAGAAAGTTGTGACGGATAGACCAAGAACTTCAACACTAGAGAGTCTGATTTTAATCAAAGTTACATGTACATGTATGAGAACTTAGATGAAGGAGCGATAAACAATTTTGAAGATACTTACATTAAAAGTTTCATTATTTGTTAATGTGTCATCACTAGATTAACTCGGAAAACTGTCTCGGAAATGTCCCGTCTGGCCAGTGACTCCCAAACTTGCTATCTGATCTTGATGAATCTTGGTATAAAATTGGGTCATGATTATATAAGATGATTGAAAATTCAAAACATTATTGTGGAAAAAGTTTTCTTTTTGTCAGAAAAATGCAGTTGTTAGAAAACTGTTGAGGGTCCTATAAAATTAAAACTTCAACTAGACGAGTCTGATTTTGATAAATTTTGGTATGATGATAAACAAAAAGATGAAAGTGTGCCAAAACAATTACCATGTTGAAGATCTTTGTAAAGGATTGTTATCTTTCGGTTGGTGTCTTTCTTTATATCATTAAAGACATAGCAGATATATTGTTATATTGTCTGAAATGTAAATTAGCAAAATGAAAATTAAGGAGTCTTTAGTGATAGAAAAAGCTCAAATTGGTAAATCATTGTCCAAGTGGCAAGATATAACTTGTTGATAACTGATATGTCATGAGAAACATTTCAAAGAACAACGATCGATCTTAGACAGTGTTTGTCATTTTAAAGTAAAATGATTTCAAACCCCAAATTAAAAAAAACCCCAAACTGAATAAATATCGCAGATCATCTGGTTTGAAATGTAAATTACTTATGAAACAAATAATGAGTAATGCAAAGATGCATTTTGTTTTTGGATTTAACTTTCCTGTTTCGTATATTAATCACGATGATATGAGCAATGGACGTTTAGCGTGCCATTCCAACTGAGGTATCTTATCTTATGTGCATGCGACAATGATGTAAAACAGAATTGTGCTTCATGTCGATCAAAAACATGTTAAACAATCAGTTTACTATTTGTAATTTGATTATGAGCAGATAGAAGGTAAACAATTTTAAAATAAGATAGTTAAACTGATGCTGTATATCTGATCATCAATACAAGTAAAATGTGATATATTTAGTGTAAAATATCTAAGCAATCAACACATTATGAATTCATCAACGAGACACAGTAAAAACATATCAGATTTACAGATTTTGTGATCTTAGAACTAAAGCAAGTTTATGATATGCTGGGGTCCGTTGCACAAAGCAACTTAACAATAAGGTTAACCTTAGTGCCATCCTTTAACATTCCACAAAGGCTACCTTAGTGACTTAAGGTAACCTTAGTGTTTTGTGCAACGGCCCCCTGGTCTATTACACATTACCTAATTAGCCTAATTCTTACGACTCCTGTTAATATTCTGATTAACATGATGTAATAGGTTATGAAAAGTTGTGTTGCCAGTTGTGTTTTGAACAAAGAACTACTTGTTTTATGTATAATAGAAACTCTCCTAATAGTGGATTCTCAACTCCATCAATTTTGTGATAAAATAAGTTTTATATATTCAGTGATCTTTAAAGTACAATGTACTATCGGTATCCACTGTGACAACGGCGATTACTTAGAAAGATAAGTTGTTCTATTTTCTTTGCAAGAACGTTATAATATTTGTTCAGCATACCAATGTGGTAAGTAAGTTACGTCTCATTGGCTGTCATCCTGCTAAATCAGCGTGTATGAATCTGCTCACGCTCCTTCCTAATACCCTGATCTCTTCCAAGCCAAAAGCCTCGTGTCGTTAGCTATCTAACAAGCCAATGACACGACTCGCATTCAGTAGCAGCGGCACAACCCGAATGGAAAAATCCGTTGAATTCAAGTTCTGTAGCTTCAAGCTCCTTTATTAACAGGTGAGCATAGCAACGAATATCAAGCTGTCAGCCATATGAAGCCTTCAGAGATCAGGATATAAGGAGGGAGAGAGAGCGGACTCATATACGCTGATGTAGCAGGATGATTGGCTTTATGAGAAACACTGCTCGTAGCTTTCCTTTTCTTTCATACTCGTTTGATTAAAGGCAAATCACAGAATTCACAGATTTCATATTGTATTTTTGTTTGTGTTTCAAAATAACAAAATTATATCGTCGCATATAGTTATCGTGATGGTCCAAGTTTATATTTTTACCTCTATGGAAGTTATTAACCATGAACATACTTTCCTTTCCCCAATGACTGAGGTAAATATCACTCCAGTAGTTATACTTGCTGTGGTTGCGAATTTTTTGTCTATTATATAATTTTTGGTTAGAGATTATTACTCTTATCATACTATTATTATACTCTTATGGCTCATCATGACATTCAAATCATTCCATAAAGTTAAATTAGTTGATTTGAGTTGTCGAGCACTTCCCTTTCTTTTCTTCATTTACAGTTCTCGGTACCCTTGTTGCAGACATCTTACTCATGGGGTAAATTCTAGTAAATTTAATGCACTCTCGCAATGTTCAATGTTAACCATAACACGTCTATCTGCAATCGTCACGTTCACAACTTCACAACACGTCAACCAAGCAGACTTGTTGTAAACATAAACATAACAACTTAACCCTTTCTATACGAGGTTAAAAGATTGGAGGTCCATAGGGACGTTCTCATTACGAGACATGAATATATATAGGAATGAAGTTGAGCCATCTCAGAAATAATAGTAACATGTAGAGTATACAACATCTATTTTGTCACAAAGGGTTTAGCTCTGATTTCTCAACCACTACAATCTCTTGGTGACAGAAGCTAAAGATTATCTTCAATCACGCGTCTTTGCCTGTCTCCGGAGATACACTTAAATGTGTATTTTCGACCATGAGTTGATCCCTGAGAGCTTTACCCTCATTCTCAGGTGGCACCAATGATGTTTGTTTGTCCAAATCTAGGACACTGTCATGATGTACATCTTGAAGAAACGCTGAGTGACGTTTTTAGTCATGTATAACTTAAGTTGTATTTTTAATCGAGGAAAAACGCCTTGTTCAGATGTTTCAATTTGATATGATAATTTGTTTGGATGAACAATATGAAATAAAAAATCTTATAATTATACTATATTTCGATCGTCAGCTCTTGTGGATTTATTATTTAACCATTCTGTATTTTACGTCTTGTAACGTTTACAGTCATGCAGCAAAAGGTCAAATAAAATGTTTTCTTATGAATGATTGTTCCAACCAAAGAATAACACAAATGTTTACAATGTACATGTATATATAGGAACGTCCCAGCGATTGTCATTTTTTGGCATGATATTCATGTCAATTTTAGTTTTGAGGGTGAAAGGTTTGAAACTATTCACTCTGTCTTCAACTACAAGCTCATACATCCGTTAAAAGTTGTGACAAGACTTAAGCGGTTGCTTTAATAAATGTAATTAGCAAGACTTCTTCTCAAACACATAAAGTCAGAACGAAGCGACCTGTGAGAAGATGTCATTTCGATCCCCTTTCAAAGCACACACAGAGTATGTTTCATAATTATCCCCCGCCCAACGTGGTGGGGGGTATTGAAATGGCCTCCGTCCGTCCGTTCGTCCGTCCGTCCCGATAATGTTTCCGGAGCACAACTCCAAAACGGTGAGACCTATCTCGACGAAACTTGGTATGTGCAACGGGCATCATGCGGAGATGTGCCTTTTGGGGTTTTCAACTTCTTTGCATTTTTATTTTTACCCGTTTCCATGGAAACGTAACATAGGATTTCGTTTCCGGACCACAACTCCAAAACTGTGGGACCTATCTCGACGAAACTTGGTATGTGCAACGGGCATCATGCGGAGATGTGCCTTTTGGGGTTTCTCAACTTCTTTGAATTTTTATTTTTACCCGTTTCCATGGAAACGTAACATAGGATTTCGTTTCCGGACCACAACTCCAAAACGGTGAGACCTATCTCGACGAAACTTGGTATGTGCAACGGGCATCATGCGGAGATGTGCCTTTTGGGGTTTTTCAACTTCTTTGCATTTTTATTTTTACCCGTTAATGTTTCCGGAGCACAACTCCAAAACGGTGAGACCTAGCTCGACGAAACTTGGTATGTGCAACGGGCATCATGCGGAGATGTGCCTTTTGGGGTTTTCAACTTCTTAGCATTTTTTCCGTTCGTCCGTCCGTCCGTCCGTCCGTCCCGATAATGTTTCCGGAGCACAACTCCAAAACGGTGAGACCTAGCTCGACGAAACTTGGTATGTGCAACGGGCATCATGCGGAGATGTGCCTTTTGGGGTTTTCAACTTCTTAGCATTTTTTCCGTTCGTCCGTCCGTCCGTCTGTCCGTCCCGATAATGTTTCCGGAGCACAACTCCAAAACGGTGAGACCTAGCTCGACGAAACTTGGTATGTGCAACGGGCATCATGCGGAGATGTGCCTTTTGGGGTTTTCAACTTCTTTGCATTTTTATTTTTACCCGTTTCCATGGACACGTAACATAGGATTTCTTAAAGGTTGTTTGTAGAAAAACAACATGATCACTGTTCAATATTCCACAACTAGTATCCTTAACTACCCTTTCCCTTTGGCGGGGGATATAGCTGACTCTGTCTGCTTGTTTTCTTTGTGGCTTAGATAATACCAAAAATATGTAAACTAATTATATGATCTAAAGAGCACTACCAACCCGTATTTGTCTTTGTGTCTACTGTAAATATGATTCCTACATTACGTTATTGGCGCGCGCGAATGTCTCGTTTTCAATCCGAAATCGCTACTTTTACTGGTTTATTTTGACTATACTGAACTGATAAGCACTAAACTTGTAACTTTCAGAAATAGCTTGTCCTTTCCGATTAAATCCTGCTAAATCATTCGGATTGTGCCGCTGTTGCTGAATGCGAGTCGTCTCATTGGCTGGTTAAATAGCGATACGAGGGATTTAGCTCGTAAGAGATCAGGGTATTAGAAGGAGCGAGGCGGATTCATATACGCTGATTTAACAGGATGAAATTACACCACTTAAAAAGTTTAGCATATTTGACTCTGTGTGCCTTTAACAACAATATAGACATCACAGCCGCCTGATAATTTGCTAACTGCTACAATATAGACATCACAACCGCCTGATAATTTGCTAACTGCTACAATATAGACATCACAGCCGCCTGATAATTTGCTAACTGCTACAATATAGACATCACAGCCGCCTGATAATTTGCTAACTGCTACAATATAGACATCACAGCCGCCTGATAATTTGCTAACTGCTACAATATAGACATCACAGCCGCCTGATAATTTGCTAACTGCTACAATATAGACATCACAGCCGCCTGATAATTTGCTAACTGCTACAATATAGACATCACAACCGCCTGATAATTTGCTAACTGCTACAATATAGACATCACAGCCGCCTGATAATTTGCTAACTGCTACAATATAGACATCACAGCCGCCTGATAATTTGCTAACTGCTACAATATAGACATCACAGCCGCCTGATAATTTGCTAACTGCTACAATATAGACATCACAGCCGCCTGATAATTTGCTAACTGCTACAATATAGACATCACAACCGCCTGATAATTTGCTAACTGCTACAATATAGACATCACAACCGCCTCATAATTTGCTAACTGCTACAATATAGACATCACAGCCGCCTGATAATTTGCTAACTCCTACAATATAGACATCACAACCGCCTCATAATTTGCTAACTGCTACAATATAGACATCACAACCGCCTCATAATTTGCTAACTGCTACAATATAGATATCACAGCCGCCTGATAATTTGCTAACTGCTACAATATAGACATCACAACTGCCTCATAATTTGCTAACTGCTATCCGTCTGCCGGTAACGTCAAGTAGAAACAACTGAAATCTGTTATTATTGAAAGGTATCGATGATTAGTTTTTTCATCTTAGCAGCATTTAGCTTCATGTGACAATAAAGTCAAACAGGAAAATTGCTCCTTTCCCTGTTAATCCAGCTTGAATGCCGGATTCACGTTAAGGTGTGGTAAGGCATGACATCCAGTGCCTGTTAACCATATACTTAAAAATGTTGGCTTCTTTTTGAGAACCACTGAATCTAGAAGTTTGACAATCGCATGTATAGGGTCTATGGCTAATAGATATTCTATTACTTGTTTATGGTGACTCCTCATAAAAAAACAAAAGGGAGGCGACCAAAAACATAGTAATTCAGCTTTTTCCAAAAGCGATGACCCCGTCCCCTATATGCAACGGTGTTGGTGTCTACTACATCAATTGTAAACTAGTTAATTAGATCCCCTCATTTTGCTAGCCACACCTTCTCTCACCAATCGATCATATAAGTCGATACAGTTTGATAAATACACTTCGATAGTGACCATACTCTGCTTTACCTTCAGTAACACAAATCTAGCAACGGGCATCCTGTTTTACCATTAAGTTACGCCTCCAGGAAAACTTTCATACGATAGCTATGCGGGTAGTGATCACGTCCCCTTTTTATGTCTATATCGAATAAGTGAACATACCAACGAAAACAAACAAGAAAGTGATAAATGTTTTTGCGATGTATTCTTGCTTATTGACGAAGCAGAGGTGTGTCATGAAAGAAGCCCTTTGATTGGTACGCTGAAGATCTCCGCGTAATCAGTTGACTGAATGTGTTAAAGCGCAATTTAGCAGTAGATCTATTGTAGGGTTTGGCACATTGCTACTCAGGCATTTCTTCCTAGGGTTCGCTAGTCTGATTCCAACCCAGGCTCGCAGGTTAAATTACAATTCATAGCCATTGTAGTAATTCAATAATGATGATAATTCGAATTGATTGACATAATGATTTTGGGGAATATTTACGAAATATATGTTTTATCAAAAACAAGTAATTACTGCCTTTGGTCACAGAGATGTTCATTTCTTCCAACCCGTTTGGTAAAGAAAATTGTTTAACTAATTTATTCATTAAATGAAGATTAATGCAGAATGGCGTCTAGTCCAATTACCAGTAATCAGACAAAGATTTCCTTACATAAGCCAAAGACTGCGCTAATGCTAAGCCAAAACATGGTTACCAAGGTAATCACAGGATAGCATGACAATTACAAATCATTTCAATACCAACCCCTGTAGTTTTCTTACCATATCAATTCTTTTCCTTTCTCCCTAGTCTTCTTTAATATACTAGTATTATATACTTTCTTTTTACCCAATTGAAATCAGCTTGATGTTTCTGAGATTCAACTGTTTCTGAGGATGGGGCCATTGTATAATACCATTACATTAGGAAATTCGACCAAACAGTAAAAAAAGTAAATAAATTGAATACCAGAATCCCCTCCCTGTTAAGAGAAACCCCTTAAGTTGTTGGAGTCATTTACTCTATTTCTTTTTTTATGGAGCCAAATGGTCGTGAAATACTTTTCAGTAATCAATTCAGTATAGTGATCGAAAACCGGACATTGTACAGCTGCTGACTCGTGCCAAACATATTCTTTAAAAAAAGTAGGGGAAAGTGAAATGCAAATATCTATGCAGGTTGTGATATGATAAAATCGCCAAAATCGATGGAGGGTTTCATTGTCAAAACTTTGTCACATAATGGAAGGGTTAATGAAAACTGCCACGTGCTGTTTTAATCAATCTATGTTTACTTTCCTATCGGTTCTTGCAAACGATTTACTGTTTTAGCATGTCTTTGTTTTAGTGTGGTACGTTTAATTTTCAATCGGCTACATGCAGCCCATTTGCATGCGCGACCAGTGTATTAAAGTGACACAGAGAATGTTTCATTTATTTAAATGGGGCTTTAGTAGGAGCCAAAATACCTTTTGTCCTGTGTTTAGTTAAATTACCTCCCCAAACTCGCATCTTTTCCCCTTAAATGCCAAAGTTTTCATATTTTCTTATTTTCAATGATAATCGGAAAACGGCTCTATAAATGTCGAACATGCGAAATTATATTTCCAATTAACATGTTCATTAGATAAATAACCTAACACTATCAACATATGTTTGTCTTTGTATCTGTTGTAGGTAAGTTTCCAAAATTACGTTTGAGTGATTGGCGCGTGCCACTGTCCGGTTTTCGATCACAATTACGGCTTAAAACCCTTTATTGGCACTATACTGAGCTAATAAGCATTAATATTCTGATTCTGTAACAACCACTACTCCTCGATAAATATACCATATATTGAGTTGACATATTTGACTCCAACAAAATACTCTTTAACTCTTTACCCTTCAACTCGCCTGCAATTGGCAAACAGGCGTCAATGTTTTAGGCAGCGTAGAAATTGGGGTAATCGTCGATAGGCGTGTGTAATGTTCTCAATCAATCAATCAAAGTTTATTTCTCAAAAACCACCCACGGTGGTACAAGAGAATACAAATATACATATATTACATTAACATAAACAGACAAGAGGTGTGATATCAGCAACAGAAGTAATTTGAGCTTTTCGTAAACAATAAGAAGATATTTCGATAGGTTTTTAATATCTGACATTCTATTAGTAAAAATAAGGCTTTTGTATTTGTACATATTCGGCCATTTTAACTAATATTCATTAATATAGAGACGTTCTGTTTCAAAAACTTTACATTTGAATACGTAATGTATTTCGTCTGCTATGGCTGGAGAATCGCACAGAGGACATGTTCTATCCTCACGGGGTAGACCACGCCATCTGCCGGTTTCTACCGGTAAGTTATGGTTAATTGTTTATGGTTAATTGTTCTTAATTTTAAAATTGGAATATGTAAAGATTTTTGTAGTAGGAGATAACGCCCGAAGGAAGGTGTATCTTTAATCAGATTGTAATACATTCCTTTAGAGCTATTGAGAACAGAACTTCGCCAGGATTGATAAAAGTGATCTCTCAATGTCATTTCTACTTGTGACGAGACCCATTTAGGGGAATAGTTATATGGATTTGTGAACACGTCACTCAGACCACATCCATCCACTATATACTTAACATTTTTCTTACCATTATAAATATCATGCATCAGGTATTCCAAGATAGTTTTAGATAATTTATGTTTTTCAGTGCTAAGTGTAGTGTGCCAAAACATGATTATTAAGGATTCAGCAATTTTGCTGAATCCTTATTGTTATTGGCGTGTTTATTATTTTTATTATTATTATTATTATTATTATTATTATTATTATTATTATTATTATTATTCCACGATTTTTGTGAACAACATTCAGCCAAAACTACCGACTCGATTACAACCAAACTTTACGAGCTTATAGCCCTTACAACGAACTCGCGACACGTAACTTTTCAGCCAATTCGAACATTGCATTAAAGGCTCAGTTCCACTCAAAGTTTTGAAAATTAACATTGGAAAATTTTTCAAAATTCACTTAGAGACTTGAAACTTGTTTTAAAAGATGCGCTGTAACATTGCAAGCAAAAAAGTAAATCATGGCAAAATCGTAAGTCACGTGGTTTGGGCGCCATCTTGAATTTGCGCACTTTTTAGGAATGTCCGACCCCTTGCACCTTTGAGAGGACACTGTACTGCTTGTACTTGCATTAGAGAGATGATACTTACACGGTTACACAGCTAAATGATTGCCCTATAACAAGTTTGTCTTGGAATTTGCAGATTCCTAATACTTTTCCCGCAGCGACCACTCAAAGTCAGTGAATTTTCAAAAATCGCAAACTTCAAGGGCAGATAACTCAAATATCTACCCGTCGAATTTCATGAATTTTGCATGAGAGGGAGATATGACCAAGGTCTTTAAGAATCAAGAATGAAATAGATCGCGAATAGTCATTTCCGGTCATGAGTGAAGGTCAAAGTTTGCAAATTCACAAAACCAGGCGTTTACAGTGTATTCTTGTAACGTCGTAACTAACAAACAACAAACCATATAACGTTGAGTACTACCTCAAAAGACAGACGAAAGAATATACTTTCAAGAATATTAACATTTAATTCAATCGTAATCATAACAACTGAGATACGGGCCGTCAAAGTCGGTCTATTTCAAGTATCATATTCAGCGTGACAAATAGGAGCACTATATGAAACAGCATGAGCACAATTCAGTAAGGAGCAAAAACAGCACATATTCTGAAATGATCAGAATTGTAGTAAATGATGACTTGTAAAGTGTAAAACATGGAGTTATTATAGTAATTGTTTTAACTAATGCACTTAACCTACAAAATAAGCATATTTGTTACAATTCCTCTGTTTCAGTTCCAATGAACTAAAATTGTATTGATTAAACTATATCTTATATATATATTACGATATTGGTGATATATGACCTGATACGAATTTAGTTTCACTTAGGTTTTTGATTGGTAACATAAGATGATTGCAATTGATTTAGTAGCAAAGTTTTTTCACATTATCAATTTCTTTGCAATAATCACACATTAGTTCAGATGAAACACGCTGTTGTAGCTAAATGCGTCGACCAATTTTCATGAAACTTTCAGGGAAGATTGCTAACATCACTATGTGCGTAATGAATGTTCTTTTAATGCGCTGAATTCGTTTGTCGTAGCAATACATGAAACATCTCTGGCATTTATAACCAAAGCATTTTTATTTAAAATTTTACATTTTTCACACCAAAAATATATTGACCCAATGATTAACATCTCAGCATTCTTAAGATAAAATTTCATTCATGTCCGAACATCGGTAACACCTCGGGGATTTTTAAAAAAACCCATCTTGTACCGTGCTAAAACCGTGCTTTGGTACAATTTTTTTTTTAATCGCAAGTTTGTACTAGGGGCGAGATCGTTTTGTTTACAAATTCATTCACAATTTCCCAAGGGAGAGAACTCTACATCGAAGGTTTACGAAGCCTTGAGTGCTGCTGGCAAGAATAGTAACAAACTTTGTTGATACAAATCATCATTAAGTCCAAAGAGACAATAAACATGGATGTGAGCTATGTGTTATCCTTTTACTTTCGGTACGATTTTAATGGCGAGTTTTCATAAGGGGCGAGATCGTTTTGGATACGAATTCATTAACAATTCTTCAAGGGAGAGCACTCTATGTTGGATTATCGAAGGTAACGAAGCCTTGATTGATGCTGACAATAATATTAACAAACTTACACTCAAAACGTTGTTTTTTTAGTTCTTCGCGCTCGTTTAATTGACATTTGACCTTCTGTTGTTATAATACGATGTTATTTCTACTTCTAGTCGGCATTTAAGCGTGATCACATTAGAAAGTAATACCAAGTGTTTATTTAGGTCAAAATGGCTGCCGTCAAGGACACATAGGTCATCCTCGAAGTTAAGTAGTTTGTACATGCACAATAACCAATGCTAGTTGTTGCAAACAGTTATCGCCGCTTTACAAGTATCCCCTCGCTGTAAGGTATTATAGGACTTTATTTTTACCCTAATATTCGTCACTGAACCACCGGTCCGATGTTCTGATTATGATAAATAAAGCAAATTCATAAAACAATATTAGCCTAGTTTATCACATGCTATGAAACAGGTATTCAGCACTTATGAAATATAGCCAACATTACGCAGTCACTTGACCTGTTGAAAGTTCTTCTTTTATTTTTGGAAATGTCAGATTTATTGAAAATGATCTACTTAGTAAAAATATCAATTATGTGATGAGTTATTATTTTAAAAAGAACATTGTGAGAATTGTCATGTTTAAAATTGACTCTACTTACAGCATGGGTCAACTTAGCTTACAAACAAATTGGCTATAGCAATTTCAGATTCCTTTTGCCTACAATCCTTACAACAATATCAATGGAATTGATAAAATCAATTTTTAATGCAATGATTATATGTAATTATTAACATATATTATATGCAGAGCATGTTTGGAGGGTTTTGGGAGTATAACTTGTCAACCCATATCTGTAGATGTGTCTTTTGAGAGTTAATCCAATTGTTCAATTAGATCTTTGTGTTTCTATGGAAACAAGACCCAAACTGAATATATAATAGATTATTTGGCTGATGCATATCTCGTATTCATTGCAACCTAGCTTCACTAAACTCAATAACAAGAATTTGAAGTCATATGAGGATATAGGCACCCATTTATGGTTTTTATGGATCCAATGAAATACTTATTATACTCTAACATTGACCTGTTATCAACAATGAAAAAGTTAAGACGGCCGAAGTCGGCTGAAGATAAATAATCTATAGCCAGCTGTGTACAAAATAGGGGATGATATAGACAGTTGATAATGGCTGGGTAGTTTTGTGTGCAGCTGTTCAATTTACCTTAATTCTGAACTGAGAATCAAGGATGATATATGATTCATTAAAGCAAACTTGTAATGTATCCAATTTGAAAAATGTATTATAAGCATTGTTATTGGATTATGATAGCTGCTGCCATGGTAACCATTCTGGCTGTAAGCAAAATTAAAGATCGTAGTTCATGCGGATTTAATGCAAGGTTGTATGAAATACCACTGGTCTTTTAGATCAACTTTATCACCTGAAAACGTACATAGCTGTAAAGTTTCTTACGAGGTAGATTACATGAGTGCAGTTCATTAGTAATATCAAGCGATATGCATTTCTGCATTTGTAGTATATACCAAATATTGATGTGCACTAGTACATCAAGCAAGATCCATACACCTGTCACCCATGATGTCTTAGGAGCCTTTTAAGAGAAATATTGGCAGGAACCCTGAGAGTTTTGTTTTCCCCAAAATTCATTCATTTTAAACCTGTTGGATGTTTGTCATGGCCTTTTAATTTGCTAGACAGATATGTGTATTCAATTTCCTTTTTTGTTTTAAAATTGAACTGTAGAACCTTTCAAAAAAATTTCTTGGGAAAAGGACTATTTACAACTTACATACAATTTCACATCTGTATTGTTCAATATTCATTAGATTTGTAGTTAGCCTATTATCCCCAGCAACAATGTTGATATTGCAACAGATGTAGACTCTGGAATCTGGAACTTTGTAACAGTCAACCATTTCATTTGAAATATGACATGAATTGAAATTGAAAATGTAATAGGCTGTAATTGACAATTTTTAAGCTACCTACATAAAATTTGGGTTTGTGTAAGAAAATGATCAATTTATACGAGAAGTGTTACCCAATCCTGTCCTGTTCAAGGCTTGTTCTGAAACCATCTGATTTTGAATGAATGCGTATTTTGATACATAATTACATAAAACTGTGACATGACTTTAAATTTTTCTCAATATTTATGTAAATCAATTTTTGTTGAATTATAAATTTATGAGAAAACTAAGTCCTGGTGAGCTCCTACCATCTGAACAAAATATCTTATTTTCATCAAATCTTGTAATATGAGAATATGTTTGTACAATTTGGCATTGTTTGTTCAAAAGTGATGACTTTGTTAAAAAAGCACTTGCAGGTTCTGCATGGCTCATAACATCTTCACATCTTTTAGTTTTAAACCATTTGGTTTCAAGATTAATAAATGAAGGTATGTCATGATAAAAAAATAATGGTATTGGAGAAAAGCTTTTCTTATTGGCGTGGGTTGGTGATAAATTTGAAGTCATCACTGGCTAACTTCTAAAGAAATATTCTGATTTTGCATCAAGATTTATTAAGATACATTTATTTCATGAAGAAATATCTTGATAAATAATATCAAAGTATTTTCTTAACAAATGTCAGAATTTTTCTATCAGAACAAGGGGATTGAAAGAAAGTTGTTCACCTTCTGTCACACTTGTATGTCAAATATTGCTTTGAATCCAGTTAGGTATGATCATGTATAATTAGACTTGAACAAGTGTCATTAATTCCAATTTTGAGTATTTTGGTCAATTTTGAGATTTGCGGAAGGAAGTGAACTCTTTTTGAAGAAATTGTTTGTGATTCATGTCTGGATCCTGAGTGTTCTCTTGGTGTGTCAAGTTCAAGAGAATAAAAAAAGTTCCTTTTAAGATACATCTTTAAAGACAATGATTTTTGTGAACCCAAACAGTAACGTTTGTACAAAAGTGATATTTTCCAGTTTTCTGTGCTTTGTTTGGCTTGATAGCTTTGTTGAGCAGCACAACATACTTGAAACTATCATGATGAATGAATATGATCTGAGAGTATTTCGTGAAAAGTTATGTGTGTTTGTCCCACTATTGCTAATTAAAGTCATTTTTCAATGTAGAAAAGATTAGAAATCATTCGTAAAATTGATAGAATCTAAATGGAGAAATGGATTAAAAGTAAATTTGGGCCCTGCTACATATAATTTCCTTTAAAAAAAAATGATTTTGATTGTAAAAAGTGTGAAAACACCTACAACCATCCACAGTTTTTAATGATTTTTTTCAATTCAAACCATTATTGTTCAAACAATATGAATTGTTCAAACAATATTGATTGTTCAAACAATATTGATTGTTCAAACAATATGACAATCTTTTCCTATTCAAGCGTTATTTTGAGTTTTTGATAAAAGCGAGAACAAGACACAAGAAATCTTCACAATCCTGTTTATACATCATTCAATTATTCATTGATCAGATTATATGTAGCTTAAAAGTGTTTATTTCCAGTATTTTGTAAAGCTGGCGAACATAAAGAGGGGCTGTATAGAATGTTACCGGAAACACTTACTATGGCAAAGATACTAATTTCAACTAATTATTCTTGTGGAATAAAAAAAGTTGATCCGTTTGGCCAATCATTCCTGTTGTGTTTGCAATAATTTTTATTTTTATGCCCGTTTTACAGTTAGGTGGCAATTCTTATCATGGCCTGCCATTTTAGCTGAGCTTGCAATAAATCAAGTCACAAGTACAATTTACTGACATTATTATAATTGCTTCATAGAAACCTAATACATATGCAGTCCTAAATGAGTTTATCAACTTTTTAGTTCATAGGCCTTAAAAGGCCCGATTGGCTTATGACATTTTGTCCAGCTTCCGTCCGTCCTGTGAATAAACTTTTCATTTTTGTATTTCTTCTCCAGAACCATTGGCTCTGGGAAATATGATATCTTTTGTTCAGTGTCCATAGATTTGGTGACCCTGTGACCTCAAGACCATAAAACCTATTTTCATCTTCTCTAGAAGCTACAGGCCTAGAAATGTGAACCTTGTGTACCCACTCCTTAGCTGATGTTTTTTTCCCTAGACTTGGTGAACCAGTGACCTGTAAAATAGGTCACTGGTGCCATGCCCTTAAAGTGACACATAGTATGTTTTGGGATTTGTTATGTTCCTTGAATAAAGGCCAAATTACCAGATGTCCTCAATCAAGTTCAAATCGCCTACCTAACTCGCACCCTTATCTCCCTAATTCCCAAATTGCGCTATTTTTATGTTTTTTTAAGATAAATGAAAAACGGCCATATAAATGTTAGGACGTCGAAATTCTGCATACATTTTACAAGCATATTAGTTAATAGTCCTAATTAATACTACAAACCTCAATTTACGTTTGTATCTGCTGTAGATAAGTTTCCAAAATTACGTTTGAGTCATTGACGCGCGTCATTGTCTGGTTTTCGATCACAAATCGAGACTTGAACCTGTTTATTGTCACTATACTGAACTTATAATCACTAAGATGCTAATTTTTTTAATCAACATCCACTTCTCGATAAAATAACACCATTTATGAACTTTGGCATTTTTGACTCCAACAACATACTATATATGGCCCTTTAATAAACTAGAAGCAAAAGGCCTAGAAAGCTGATAGTATACAGACTCCTTAACTAATTGGGATTATGATTACGGTAGGTCTTTAGGTCATCAGACTTTGGTTATTATCCTCATCATTATTCTCATTTTTGTACAAATTTATTGTATACTTTAGCTTCAAAACTACTGATGCAAATTCCAACATTGAGGGATGATAGCTTCTAGGCTGAAATTGATAAACATGAAACAAAATATGAACTTCCTACTTCTGGTTAAAGTTTAAAGACCCTTTAAATGGCTCAAATTAACATTAGCAAAATTTTAAAATGCACTGAGAAACTGGTTTGTTTAAAAAAGAGATGTGCACTCACACTTAGAGAAAAAAGTTAATCATGACAAATTTGTAGGTCTTTAAATGCCATCTTGCTTTAAGTGCACTTTGGAGCATTGCAGACCCTGCCCATCTTTTAATATCTTCTCCTCTGAAGATACTTACACTTAAGAGCTGAAACTTATACATAATGTAGCTAATGCAAAGTCCTATTCAGGATAATCATCAGAACTATGTAATCCTTATACTTTTTGATCAGTGACCATTAAAGCTTTGCTTACAATGAAAAATCACAATCTGAAGGGCACATAATTCTAAAACTTACGTCTTGAATTGCATGATTTTACTGGACAGCAAGACATCATTGTGGTGTACGAGAGTCATTTCCAGTTCAATTAAATTTTTAAAAAATTAACAGGGTCATTTTTCAAAATAAATCCATTGACTTGAATTTAGATTTAAAAAATGCGGAATGGCATGAAGCTAAAAAAAGGTTTACCAGTGCGACATTGTAGGTCACATGATTTAAGTATATTTGTACATCTTTGCAGTTATGCCATTACCAAATGGTAGTCAAAATGCACTTTTGTCTGCAATAGAGAACTGTTCTACACGCAGTCAGGTTTGGGTGCAATGCTACACTGAAATTCAGCGCAGTACCACCCATGGTTCGCTAGTTCCAGCCGATGTTCGCAGGTTTCACCGCAATACATAGCCACAATAGTGTTGCGGGCTTTCTCCCTGCAATAATACTAGCAGCCGCGATATAAGTGAAATAATCTTGAAAGCGGCGTTAAACACCAACTCACCTCACCTCACCTCCATGGAAACATACTAAAACAGTGACTCTATGACCAAGTCCTTTGTTCCGAGCATATCTCCTAAACTATACATGCTAGCTTCACCACACTTCATACACTTATCAACCATGATCCCTAGATGTGCCTTTTGAGGGTTAGACCAACAAATGATTTTTATTTTTTGCAGTTTCCATTGAAACATGACTAAAACCCTGAGTCTATGTCCAAGTTCTTTGTCTGGAGCATATCGCCTAAACTATACATGCTATCTCCATCAAACTTCATACACTTATAAACCATGATCCCTTGATATGCCTTTTCATTGTTAGACCAACAAATGATTTTTATTTTTTGCAAGTTCCATGGAAACAAGACTTAACCAGTGAATTCATGACTTTGTCCGGAGTATATCTTCATAACTTTACATGCTATTCTTTATCAAACTTCATACACTTATCAACCATGATCCCTTGATGTGCCTTTTGAGGGTTAAATCAACAAATGATTTTTATTTTTTTGGCGGGCTTCCATGGAAACATGACTAAAACAGTGAATTTATGACAAAGTCCTTTGTCAGGAGTATATCTTCTAAACCGTACATGCTATCTTCACCAAACTTAATACACTTATCAACCGTGATCCATTTGTGCGCCTCTTCAGGGTAAGACCAAAAATTAATTTTTGTTTTTTGCGGTTTACATGGAAATGTTGCTAAAACAATGACTATCTGACAAAGTGCATTTTCCTGAGCATATCTCCTAAACTATACATTCCAGTTTCATCAAACTTAATACACTTATCAACCATGATCCCTTAATGAGCTTTTTTACGGTAAGACCAACAAAGAAAGCCAGACTATAGTTTGAAGCGGAGATTATGTGAGCTGTGCTCACTTCATAACTTGTTGGATTACCAACTTCTTACTGTTACATTTGGCAGTTGCTATATTCATTACCCAATCAGAACTCATAGACCATAAGGCCCAGTTCATTGAAACTTGGTATGTTGAACAATTGACTTTTAAAGTGGTGCCTTTTGGAGTTTTGAACTGTTTCATGATTTTATATTCTATAGTTTTTTGGTTGCTTTCCATGGAAACGTAAGTTAAATGTTCTGTTTCAGGGTAAAACAGGAAACCTAATGCTGACCAAGTCTTGATCCTAATTAGAATGCATTTCATTATCACTAAACTGTTTCGGTAGCATTCAAATGAAATAAAAGTTTGGAGTTTAGTGGATTTATTCTTTTTAGCTCATCAGGTCTGAAAGATCTGATGGGCTTATGGCATGGCAAGCACAGGCCCTCAGATCATTAAAAAAAAAATTAAAAATTAAAAAAAAACTTTTTGAGAACACCCCCTGAATAAAATTGTTCCTCTGTTAATAGTATATGGAAAGGCCAGACATTCCGTTCGCCTCCACCCGCTTTCTTGACCGAATGCTACAATAAATAAGCACGCCATCAATATAAAATCTATGCAGACATGATGTCAAATGATTTGCCTTTCTACTCCAACTTACTTAAACCAATAAATCTGACACTTGACCTTGCGGGGTGTGTGGCCGCAGCGACAGATTTCATTGGTTTGATGCAAAGTTAGGAACAGATAACTCTAATTCTCCGTTCTTGCAACCAATGAGATCTGTCGCTGCGGCCACACACCCCGCAAGGTCAAGGTGACGAGCGGCCATTTGTCCCATCAGCATTAAGTTGGGCGTGGAAATTGTCTTTCAATCGTCCTCATTAAATAACCCCAAAGATTTCTTGGTTTCAGTAAGTTGGAGTAGAATGGCAAATCATTTGACATCATGTCTGCATAGATTTTATATTGATGGCGTGCGTATTTATTGTAGCATTCGGTCAAGAAAGCGGTAGGGGGCGAACAGAGTGTCTGGCCTTTCCATATACTATTAACAGAGGAACAATTTTATTCAGGGGGTGTTCTCACAATTTTTTTTTTTTAATTCTTAAATTTTTTTTCATGATCCGAGGGCCTGTGATGGCAAGGCGTCTGGCGTCCGTCCATCCGTCCGTCCATCTGTAAACTTTTCACTTTTTCATCTTCTTCTCCAGTACCAATGACTGTAGAGAGCTGAAATTTTAAGTGCATACTCCTTGGCAAATGGGGATTCTAAATTGTACATTTCGTGACCCCATGACCCCAAATGGGGTCACAAGGGTCAAAACCTTAAAAATCTATTTTGATCTTCTTCTCCAGTTCCAAAAGGTTCAGAGAGCTGAAAAGTTGTGTTGTGTGTGGGCACTGGAGATTCTTCATTGTAGATTTTGTGACCCCATGACCCCAAATGAGGTCAGAGGGGTCAAGACCTGAAAAACCTAATTTCATCTTCTTCTCCAGTTCCAAAAGGTCTAGAAAGCTGAAAAAGTGTGTGTAGACTCCTTGGTCAACGGGGATTCTAAATTGTAGGTTTAGTGACCCCATGATCCCAAATGGGGTCACAGGGGTCAAAACCTAAAAAACCTAATTTAATCTTTCTCCCTAGTTCCAAAAGGCCCAGAGAGCTGAAAAGTTGTGTGTAGACTCCTTGGGCACTGGATGTTCTAAATTGTAGATTTTGTGACCCCATGACCCCAAATGAGGTCACAGGGGTCAAAACATGAACAACCTATTTTCATCTTCTTCTCCAGTTCCAAAAGGTCTAGAGAGCTGAATAGTTGTGTGTAGACTGCTTGGGCACATGAGATTCTAAATTGTAGGTTTGGTGACCCCATGACTCCAAATAGGGTCACAGGGGTCAAAACCTGAAAAACCTAATTTCATCTTCTTCTCCAGTTCCAAAAGGTCTAGAGAGCTGAAAAGGTGTGTCAGTTTCTTAAGACAATGGTTAAAAAAAACTGTTTCATATTTCTTTTTCCTCAGATGCCGAGAAGGAAGAACTGGCGAAAAGGGACAGGGAACAAGAAGACTTCTACTGAGGAAGCTGTCCTCACTAAAAACAGCAGCACTAATCCGGGACAGCCTGTTATTGCTCGCAGGTTGTCCTCAAATGTTACGAGCAAAGATCCGGGACAGCCTGTTATTGCTCGCAGGTTGTCCTCAAATGACATGAGCAAAGATCCAGGACAGCCTGTTATTGCTCGCAGGTTGTCCTCAAATGATACGAGCAAAGATCCGGGACAGCCTGTTATTGCTCGCAGGTTGTCCTTAAATGACATGAGCAAAGAACACCATTCTGACACCCAAATTGAATCCGTGATTGGCAACCAGTTTGAATCCGTGATTGGAAACCAGTTTGAATCCGTGATTGGAAACCAGTTTGAATGCATATTTGAAACCCATCTCAATGATTCTGAACAAAACCTTGAACAAAATACCACTGTAGAAGAACACTATGAAACAAATTGCTCTGTTGTGAATGCTTCTTTTCACCAAGGAAGTACGGTGTTTGGTCAGAATGCAGGCCGTCAATGCGTGGCCATGAGTTTGTCATCAATGGTATATTCAGAAGTCACTAATGCAAGAAACTGGACAACAAATGACCTTAATACAGTCATGTTTCATGGAAACGAATTGTACACGTCTTTGCAACAGTTTGCATCAATTAACCATGCATATTTGAATGTTGAAGAGCTTCCAGAAAATGTTGAAATAAATGGAACTATATTCAGTCTGAGGTTAAGTCCAACTTTTTTTGGCCTCTTGAGCACTGAAAATGACAATGCCGTCAATGCAAGCATGTCCTTAGCAAATTCCTTGAGAAGATCTTTTGACAGTCACAACTATGCGTTTGTTACATTTTGTGAATCTACACTTGCTATCCTTTCCACAAATGACTCATTTCATGTGTTTGATTCACATTCCCGAAACAATGCTGGTGAACTCTCAGTCAATGGTACATGTATTGTAGCACATTACAACAGTTTGGAGCAGGTACATTGTCACTGTATGCGTCTTGCCACGTCCATGAATTCACATGTGAACTCCCAATTTGAAGTAACTCCTGTCACTGTTACAGCCGTACGTTCTGATGAAAGTTTTGAGTTGCAAAATACTGTGATTGACATTGCTGACTATGACTCAGATATTCTCCCGAATACACCTGATAGTGAAGAGAGAACAACAATGTTTGAAACGGTGCATGATCAATTGGCATTCAATTCCATTGGTCAAAAGAGAAAACAAAGCGTCTCCAAAGAAAAAAGACAAAAACAAAGGAAGTTTTATATGAGAGAGTCAAGAGCTGAGAAGAGAACTTCAGATACTTTGAACCATGAAGTTGAATCAGTTAAGAAAATGAAGAGATATAATGAAGATGCAGAATATAGACAACGCAAAAAGGAAGATAGCAAACGGAAATATGCTATGGACACAAGTCACAGAGAATCTGTAAAATCGGCAAGCATTGAAAGATATGCCACAAACTCAAAACACAAAGAAGCCTTGAAAAGTGCCAGCATAGCCAAATATGCAACAAACCCAAAACACCGTGAATCAGTGAAATGTGCCAGCATTGACAAATATGCAACAAATACGGAGCACCGTGAATCAGTGAAATGTGCCAGCATTGACAAATATGCAACAAATGCAAAACACTGTGAATCAGTGAAATGTGCCAGCATTGACAAATATGCAACAAATACGGAGCACCGTGAATCTGTGAAATCTGCCAGCATTGACAAATATGCAACAAATACGGAGCACCGTGAATCTGTGAAATCTGCCAGCATTGACAAATATGCAACAAATACGGGGCACAGTGAATCTGTGAAATCTGCCAGCATTGACAAATATGCAACAAATACGGAGCACCGCGAATCTGTGAAATCTGCCAGCATTGACAAATATGCAACAAATACGGAGCACCGTGAATCTGTGAAATCTGCCAGCATTGACAAATATGCAACAAATACGGAGCACCGTGAATGTGTGAAATCTGCCAGCATTGACAAATATGCAACAAATACGGAGCACCGTGAATCTGTGAAATCTGCCAGCATTGACAAATATGCAACAAATACGGAGCACCGTGAATCTGTGAAATCTGCCAGCATTGACAAATATGCAACTAATGCACAGCACCGTGAATCTGTGAAATCTGCCAGCATTGACAAATATGCAACAAATACGGATCACCGTGAATGTGTGAAATCTGCCAGCATTGACAAATATGCAACTAATGCACAGCACCGTGAATCTGTCATATCTTCAGGTATTGACAAGTATGCTAATAACAGACAGTATTGTGAAGCTCTTAAAAGTGCAAGTATTGACAAGTATGCTGGAAATGAAAGTCATCGGGACACTGTCAAGGCAGCGAGTTTAGACAAATATGCCAGCAATCATGATCACAGAAAAAAATTGAAAACCAGAGTTAAAAACCAAAGACTGTCAAAGAAAAAACAAAAACAAAGTATTCAACATGTTACTGAAGCATTTAGATTATCAATAAAAGAAGGTCCTGACTACGTGTGTGCTGTTTGCCAAAGAAAACTGTTTCGTAAACAAGTGATTCAGTGTAAGAAAGAAGTTTACATGGCTAAAAGTGAGCAGTCTTCATTAGTTGCTGATAAGTGCATCACTGAAACTTATTTGCATACCTGTTCTGTAGATTGTCTGGAAACTTGTACCTTATCAAATGAATCATCATCAAAACTGTGGATTTGCCACTCATGCCATCAAAAAGTCTCTCGAGGAAAAATGCCAGGTGAAGCAGTTGTAAACAATCTTCAGTTACAACCAATTCCTCCAGAACTTGAAACCCTGAATGAACTTGAGGAACATCTGGTATCATTGCACATTCCATTTATGAAACTCGTTCCTCTTCCAAAGGGTGCGCAAAACTCAGTACATGGGCCTGTTGTCAGTGTTCCATCAAACATTGTCCAAACAGTGAATGCATTACCGAGAACTGACTCAGAAGATCAGCTTGTTCAGGTGAAACTTAAAAGGAAACTGACTTACAAAGGACATTACAAGAACCAATATGTGAACAAAACCAAGGTCTTTAAAGCCCTTAACTATCTCCATGCTAACAACAGATACTACAGAGATGTCAATTTGAATGAAAATTGGAATAATCCACTTCCAACAATTGATGAAGAAGAAACCGTTCATGAAAGTGATGACCAATGTGAGATGGATGTTGCTGATGAAAATGCTGAAAATGTTGATTTGACTCGTGAAGAATCTGACAATCATGGTATGCTGTTAGATACATGCTTACAACCCATTGACATTGGTCAGGAAATACTTGATCAACATTTTGATCAAATAACGAGTATAGCACCAGCTGAAGGAAATACTCCAACTCGAATGCTTCAAGACAATGATGATGAAGCCAAAGCCTTTCCATGTCTATTCCCAAAAGGTAGTCCAATCTATCATGACAACCGTGAGGAGAAACTGACTCTGTCTCGTTACCTGCACTGTAGACTAATGAATGCTGATACAAGATGTGCACAGAGCATTCCCTACATTTTCCATGCTCAGTACAGATCTGAACTTGAGCAGGTGATCTCAAAAGCATCTATTGCTCTACGCAAAGGCGCAGGTGATTGCTGTAGACCACAAATTAATGCTGACACACTGAGTGATAATGAGTCATTGCAAAATCTCCTGAAAAGTGATGAAGGATACAAATTCTTGACGCCGATACGAGGAACTCCCCCTTACTGGGCAGCTGCACAAAAAGATCTCTTTGCCATGATTCGCCAGCTTGGCATCCCAACATGGTTTTGCTCCTTCTCATCTGCTGAAACGAGATGGCCTGAAATAATTGAGAGCATTTTAAGGGAAGATGGAGATCCACGTAAGGCAGATGAACTCGATTGGAATGAAAAATGTGCAATTTTGAGAAAGAATCCTGTCACAACTGCTAGGATGTTTGATCAAAGGTTTCACTCATTTTTGAGAGAAGTTATCATGTCTCCTGCACAACCTATTGGCCAAATCAAGGACTATTTCTTCCGAGTTGAATTCCAACAGCGTGGTTCACCGCATGTTCATTGCTTGTTTTGGGTTGATAATGCTCCAAAGATAGATGAAAACACTGATGATGAAGTAGTTGACTTTGTTAACAACTATGTTTCCTGTGACTTGCCTAACCAGGATGATGACTCAGAATTGCACGAGATTGTTACCAATGTACAGAGACACAGTAAGAGACATTCAAAAACTTGCAAAAAGAATGGAAAGGAATGTCGTTTCAATTTCCCACGTCCTCCTTCTCAGAAAACCTTTGTTTGTCGTTCAGAAACTAAGACTGTTGAAGTTCCAGTTGCTGACTATGACACAATGACTGAAGATGAACGCAGAGTTTTTGATGAGAAATTACAAGAGGCAATTGACAAAAATAGTCAAATCATGACTAAGGATCAAGCTAGAGAAATCCTTGGCAAAATATGGCAAGCCTTGCAGAATGAAAATCTCAGTTTTCATACCGTTGAAGAGGTGTTCAGACACGTTGGTATTTCCCAAGAGATCTACGAAAATGCATCAAAAACTCTTTCAAAAAAGACCAGTGTTGTCCTTAAGAGAAACTCATCAGACGTGTGGGTAAATCAGTACAATCCTGATCTCTTGCGCTGTTGGGGTGCAAACATGGACATTCAGTTTGTAGTTGATGCATACTCATGCGTTGTTTACATTGTGTCATATATATCAAAAGCTGAAAAAGAAATGGGTTTGCTACTTGAGCGGGCACAGAATGAAGTGAGGAAAGAAGGAAATGTAGATGCCAAAAATGCAATGAGAAAGATTGGCACAAAGTACTTGAACAGTCGTGAAGTGAGTGCACAAGAGGCAATTTTCCGAGTATGCACACTTGATCTCAAAGGTTGTTCAAGAAAGGTTGAATTCATCCCAACTGTCAATCGAATCAGAATGAGCATGCCTCTCAAACAACTGAGAGCAAAGGTAGCCAAAGGAGAAATAGATCAAGATGACATATGGTTACCCAGTACTGTTGACAAATACAGAGCCAGACCTGACACACCTGAGTTTCATGACATGTGCCAAGCCACATTTGTATCTGAGTACAGATTCCTCTCAAAATCTGAAGTCTCCAATGTGGCTGATGAAAATCGACGCACACCTGTCATTCCCTTACAGAACAATCTTGGGCATGTCAAGAAAAGAACAAACACTGAGCCAGCAGTTGTCAGATATGCCAGATTTTCAAAGGAAAAAGATCCAGAAAAGTACTTTCAAACAAGTCTTGAATTGTTTCTTCCCCACAGAAGTGATACTGAACTGTTACCACAACAGTTTCATACGTATGAACATTTCTACAATAATGGAGCAATTGCAACAGCTTCAGGCAATTTAGAATCTATCACGTCAATTGTAGAAAGAAACAGACAGGTATTTGACATGAATGCTTCAGACATGCAACTTGCACAGGACATGCTTGAAACTTCTGGTAATCTTGAAGATGCCTGGTCACAGATATGTCCACAAGCTGAGGTTGATAGACTTGAATGTCAAGAGCTCAGAAGTAATGATCAACCTTTTGATTTGAATGAAACAGATGATGACCAGAACATACCAGATTTGCTTCCTCACGAAGAACGTGTTTCACGAGCAGAAGCACTTCAAACAAATGTTTCCAAGGAAGAAGCACAAGCAATCTTGAAATCCTTGAACGAAAAACAGAAAGAGGTATTCTACAGTCTTAGACAATGGTGTCTTGACAAGCGAAATGGCAAAGATCCTGAAGCTTTTCATGTATTCCTGACTGGTGGAGCAGGCACTGGAAAATCCCATTTGGTGAAAGCTATTTACTATGAAGCTACACGTTTACTTGCTCCAATTTTGGATCGCCCTGACGACACATCAGTTCTGTTGATGGCACCCACTGCAAATGCTGCATTCAACATCAAAGGTTCTACTATTCATTCAGGATTGTCTATTGGTATTGCAGTTCCAAATCAATATCAATATCTGTGTGAAGATACTTTGAATACACTGCGATCGAAATGTGGAGGGGTTCAGATTCTTATCATTGATGAGATTTCAATGGTCCACCAGAAGTTGATGTCGTATGTCCATGGAAGATTGAAACAAATCAAACAGAAGGATTTCCCTTTTGGCAATGTCTCTATTCTTGCTGTTGGAGATTTTTATCAGCTGCCACCAGTAAAGGGCACACCACTGTACAAGCCAGTTCTCGGATATGATCTGTGGAATGACTGTTTCTCTGTGGTAGAATTGACAGAAATAATGAGACAAAGAGACTCAGAATTTGCAGCTTTGCTAAACAGACTCAGGAAAACACCAAAGGTGAACAGAGATGATGATGAAATCAGTATTGCAACTGATGATCTTGATTTACTTGCCAGTCGCGTGACAGGAGAAACCCCTAACTGTCTACACATATTGTCAAAAAATGATGAAGTTGACAAGTATAATCAAGATATGCTTCAGAAAATGTGCACTGACATTTTTCAAATTGACATAGAGGAATTTGGAAAGAATCTGAGAACTGGAGAGTTTGAAAGGATTTCATCTTCATCTCAAAATATCGGAATTGATGCTCGAGTCCTCCTTACACAGAATATTGACACTTCTGACGGCTTAGTGAATGGCGCTTTTGGCAAAGTTTCGCATATTGCAACTGAACAAGGAAAAGCTACTGTTGTGTATGTTGTCTTTGATAACAATGAAGTTGGTCAAAAACTGCGCAGAGGAAAGAGACTTCCTGCAGGCATTCCATTAAACAGCACTCCCATTTGTCGTCATGATGAAAAGAATGCATATTCAAAGAAAATGAAGCGTCAATTTCCATTAAAATTGGCATGGGCCTGTACCATTCACAAAGTTCAAGGGTTGACAGTAAAGCAAGCAGTTGTTTCTCTGAAGAACATATTTGCTCCAGGACAAGCATATGTAGCGCTTTCTCGTGTAACATCGTTACAGGGACTCATTCTCAAAGACTTTGACCCAAAAGCCATTTTTTGTAGCAGTGATGTGTCAGAAGCCATATCAAACATGCCTCAGTATTGTCTGCCAGCTCCAAATGAAACCCGTGACCACATGTGTCACCTTGTACTTCAAAATGTTGAGGGTTTGCCTTGCCACATTGACAATTTGAGACGTGATAAACGCTTTCATTCTGCAGACTTCATATTTCTCACAGAAACTTGGCTCTCAGATGTTCAACATCCAGTTCTTGATGGATTCATGTTCACGCACAAACAAAGATCACAGTCATATGATGAATCAAGAGCCGTGTTTGCAAATCTCAAAAGTCAGTCCCATGGTGGTGTAGGAGTTTTCTGGAAAAAACATTGTGAGTTTCCACATGTTCATTGTACAAACCTTGAATACTTGACAGTTTTCATCCCAGAACATACAACAACTGTTACTGTTGTGTACAGACCACAAACATACAAACTGACCCTTTTCAAGAACCAGCTAAAAGCTTTACTTGATGAAATTGGTCAATACAGTGACAAGGCAATCATTATGGGAGATTTTAATGAAAATGCCCTCAAAAGTTCCTCCATCCAAAGGTTAATGGAATCGCACAATTTCACACAAATTGCAAGATGTGCCACCACAGAAGCAGGTACTTTGCCTGACCATGTGTATGTGAGAGGTATTGGCCAGGCATCGGTTGAGGTTTTGCCAACGTATTTCAGTTTTCATGATGCACTTGAAATCTTTTTCTAAAAACATCATAAATGTGTCTCAACAAGACACACAAATGTCAGAAATCCTGAGGTGGAATATCCACCCACTGATCATTTGCACACCTTATTGTTCAAGGTGTGCAGGGGAACTTTCATAGAGTGGGTGGTCCCCTTTTACTTTACTTCATTCATATGTTTTAGGTCGAATGTTAAGGAGATAATACGAGGGTAAGTCAAACTTTTTAAAGTTCAACTGTCAATACTTTGAAAATTAAAGAATCTCGATTGTAGTTAAACCATGCAATTTCTTGAACCAATTTCAAAATCCATTAATTATCAAACCTAATCACTGTTTTGTCACATTTAACTCTTCAGTCCTACTTTACAAAGATTCTTTTAGCATCATTTCAATTTATTTCATGATCCATTAACATGAAATTCGGACTTAACCATGTACTTCCTAATTTACAAACTATAAGAGCTTAGCTTGACTTACCCTCGTAGTTTATAATCTGTATTTTAGCATTTTTAGAATCAATAGTCATAGTTGTATATACACCTAATCAAACATATATGTGTGATATATATATGTGAATGTTATCAACATTGTTTTTTTTCTAGATTTTCTTTTTTATTGATGTTTCGTAAAATTTACATTATGTACACTTTTTGTCTAAGGCAAATATTGAAGTTGTTAATGTAAGTTTTTTTACATTTCTTTCATTCCTTATATATTCATGCAACTTAAGTTTTCGACAAGATTTACTTATTTACACTGCTTTGCAACTTGCTGAAGAATGGATTTCATCATCATGATCATCATCTTCATATATAATGAAGATTGCCTGTGTTTTGTTGTATCCAGACATTCATTTTGCTGCGTTTCCCATGCTGGAGGAGACATAATAGAGACAGTGATTTAGTAGAATGGTGTGTGATGTGTACTAAGCGTTGACGATGTTCGAGGAAAACACTACAAAGTGTTCACGGCACATCATAAAAGAGACAAAAGTGCCGTAAAAATCAACTGATTGTCAGTTGTTGCACTATAATTTGGAATGTGTCAACCGACTGAGGTGGTTGCAGAACACAATTGATACTGTTTAATTGGGAAGGGAAGAGCTTTGCTTTTCGGATTTTTTGTTACCCCACAAGTGAAACCAAGTCTGACAATATGAAACGCAAAAGATGCATCAGGCTAACTTCATCATTGATGTTACATCAAATAGACTGGTAGTTTGTAACTGCTCAACTGTTCAACTGTCTCAAATCTTCGAAGCGTCCTCATGATTAACTAAATGAGAACTTCAAGAAAGCAAGTGGCATATGCAGTTTATTTACTTTAGTTCTATCAAGTGACATTAAATCAATGTTAACAAAAATCATCATGCTAATGTTGTTTGATAATGTTGATAAATACAAATGACATGATGGTAAAACATCGACGTTTGTTCTGTTCTGTTAACAATTTCAAATCATTGAAAATATGTTGATTTGAGAAGTGCTAATGATGTTTTCAAACAACTTATATAGCATTTTAGTATGAAAGACATAAAAGTTACTGGCGATGAAACATATTCACAGGTTATGATTTTATCAATATGACATTAGTTTATATTCATATACCTTTTAATGCGTATCCTTTGATTAGGTGTGTATATGAAATGAAATATTCTATTACTAAATCATTATTGTTCGTAATCTGTTGTTTTCAATTCTTAGGTAATCAATTTTTTTTAAAGTTTTGATGAGCTTTACAAGTTAATGATGATATAAAGTATAAATTCTAATCATACAGAAAAGTGATTCTTATTTAAGCAGCATTTATTGAATAGAATTGAACAGTTTGTTCATCGTTATCTTTATAACTTCAAATCACAGGAGTACACAATGACAATTAATCATGTTGCTTTACTTAAAAGGTTTGAAATACAATGTGATATATCCTTTTCCAAGTTGAAGGTTATAACTAAATTCTTTCAACATTCGTGGCTAATCATGCAATCAACCCAAAATCCAAATCATTATGAATTACAATGTTGTAATGCAAATACCTTGAAACAAAAATTGAACACTGCTACATATGTAACCTATCTCATAAGTGCAGAAAAATTATCTGTCTACAGTGTAAGATATCGATGCACTTGTTTGATAGGAAATTGTAACACAAATGGATGCAGTTTTGTTTGTATTTCCCATTCCACAAGTTTGGGAAATAAAGGAAGTCCTACAAGGAAGTGTGATTCTCTAACAATCAGCTTGAAACACGAATGGATGCATTTCTGTTTCAAGTTTGCGTTAGTATTTTAAGTCAGGACTTTTCTTCAAAGTAAAATGGTATAGTCTTACAGTCAACTTGAAATACGAGTGGATGCATTTTTGTTTCAAGTTTAGCTTTGTAAACCTAATACCTTAAAACCTTTATTCAATATTCTCCACATTTTGAAGTGTCAATGATATAGTTTGCTATCGAACATTACATCTATATCGATTTGCCACAAACGTTTTCTACAAAGCGTTTAAAAATAAGTTTTACTTTTATGTGTATATCACCTATTGTTATGGTGATATTATGCTTGTAATGATTAGCTGTCGTCAGAGCTTAGCTTGACGACTCCCTTACTTACCTGTAAGACACCTTTTACTTGTAAACTTTTCTGTAAGTAACTGGAGGCTCAGTTTTGCTGTATATATATATGTTTTTATGATGTTGTTGTGTTAAGTTGTTATGCATGCGTTAAGAGAATAACCGCTTCCATTGGCTTTAAAGGCCATTTTATAATAAGAACAGTACATTAAATTTCTAAAGCATATCTAATTTCTCATTTTCTCATTTACATTTCTATATGTCACTGTTCATCTAATTCATTCATGACCATACAAATAATATCAACTTTACTCAACTGCTCTCCAGGTGTCATTTACATTTGGAATAAAAAACATCATTCTTCATACTTATTACTTTTTGTTGTACATGCAAGTTTTTATTGATCACAACATCATACAACGTATTAATACGGTGCGTATCCTTTGATTAGGTGTATATATAAAATGGAAATATTACATTATTAAATCATTATTATTCGTATTCTGTTGTTTTCAGTTTTTAGGTAATCATAAGTTTTTTAGACTTTCGTAAATAATTATTATTTCAATTTTAAAGATATGTTTGCGTCGTGAAACAGTTTGATCAGTTTTGAACAGGTAATGATGCTATGAAGTGTAAATTCTAATCATGCAGAAGAGTGATTCTTATTTAATCAACATTTCTTGAATAGAATTGAACAGTTTGTTCATCATCATATAACAGGATTACACAATCACAACTATCATGTTGCTTTACGTAAAAGGTTTTAAATACAATGTGATATATCATTTTCCAAGTTGAAGGTTACAAATAAAGTATTTCAACGTTGAGTGCTGATCATGTAATCAGCCCAAAATATAAATCATTATGAATTACAATATTGTAATTCAAATACCTCAAATTTATCTGTCTATACAAGTGTTAGATATCCATGCACTTGTTTAATAGGAAATCGAAACACAAATGGATGCATTTTTGTTTGTAAATCCCATTTCACAAATATCACAAGTTTGGGAAATAAAGGTAGTTCTAGAAGGAAGTGTGATTCTCTAACAATCAGCTTGAAACACGAATAAATGCATTTCTGTTTCAAGTTTGCGTTAATATTTTAAGTCAGGACTTTTCTTCAAAGTAAAATGATATAGTCTTACAATGAACTTGAAATACGAGTGGATGCATTTTTGTTTCAAGTTTACCTTTGCAAACCCAAATACCTTCAAACAGTTATTCAATATTCACTACATTTTGAAGTGTCAAAGATATATTTTGATATCACACATTACAACTTTATCGATTTGCATCTGCCTCAGCGGTTTTCTTCAGAGCATGTTAGAAACAACTCTTATGTTTATGTGAACCCCTATAGCTATTTTTTCTATCATTATGCTATCTCTTCTCTAATTGTAAACTTTTTAGAAACTATCTGGAGACTCAGTATTGCTTTAAGTATATGTTGTTTACTTTTTAGTGCATAGTCATGTATGCGTTTATAAAATAACTCCTTCCAAGACCTTCATCTAATGAAAACATTGCATAACATATGATTTTCAAACCATATCAGATGATCATTCTCTCATTCGCAATTCTTTATTTTGCTGTTCATTTAATTATTCATGACCGTATAAATAAAATATCAATTTAACCGAACTGCTTTCGAGGTCTCTTTACATTTACATTCAGAACACCATTTTCCATCTAAACATCATTATTACCTTTTGTGGTACATGCAGGTTACAACAACATACAACCTATTAAATACATTTGATAAATGTTGATTACATAACAACTTATCAGGCTTTATCGCAACTAATTACCTTTTGGGCACAATGAATTGTTCCATTAATACTAAAGGTGCACAACCACCCAAAGTTTTGAAACTTAAGAGAGAACTGTGTTACCTTGTGCGCATTTGGGAAATAACACCTCTGATTCCATTAAAGAGAAGAAATGCACACATTTAAAAGCCGATGCATTTGCAAATACGCCGACTTTTCTTACATAAACGGGTTAGTAAGAATTTTCTCACTGTTAACTTTGAAACTTTGTGAATTTGAATAAATCTCCGTTACCTGACTGATGACTTTATTGATCTTTTCAGCACTTCTAGATATATATATATATTATCTTGACAATCAAAAAGCGATATAGTTCTCAAAAAGTCATTTCTACGCTATAACGATAATTAGAACCTAACACGAGATAACAATTTTTGACAAAAACAACACTGTGTGATGTCAGAGTTATATGAAACGATTTACAATTAAATTTAACGTAAATAAGTCAATACAGACAATTCATTACGCATCGTATAAACTTCTAATCGATTTTCTTTTCATTTGTAATTGTGTATAGAGTTATTAGCTGCAGTGTCTGGCAACACCGGGCTCCAACAGCGCCTGTTCGCCTATTAATAGAAATCATGCACGCACTCACTCTGCACGTTGCAGGCACAAAATGAACTCATTAGCTCACACTTATTATTATTACGTAAGGTTCAAGTAATACCTGTTAACACTCGTTATTTGGTGTCATAATACTATCTATACGCTTATGATAGGATAATGTAATCATATGAGTTAGGTAGCGTTTTTAGAAGAATCTGTTCATATCGAGAAATAGCCGCAGCGAGTCCCAAGTAACATATTAAATGCACATAAGATTTTGAAACTTTGTAGGTGATGTAGTTTGACATTATACATTACGAATTTTAACCCCATTACAGAGTTACTGAATAAGCTGTTATAGGGAAATATATATTATCAACTTTTCAAGAAAAGTTAAAGAAATATCATCATAAGGAATGGCTGACACCTTTGGAAGAGCTCCGTCTAAGTCAAAATCTTTTAACATACCCGTAAACGTTTTGAGAGTGTAGTTTAATAACTAATAGAAAATCATACAATCAACATGGTATAATACTTAACGCAGGCAAATTATCATGAAATTGCAAAATCATATTTTTTTCTGATATAGTATCATCTTATAATCATACAGGATGGCTTTGTGCACTGTGAGCTATACAGTCAATTTATTGTATTGAAATGATCATTTTATATTACTTTCTGTCAAAAGATTAAAAAGGAAAGGTCTGTTCATAAGATTAGCACAAAAGTTTGCAAGTTTACGGTATTCACCAAAAAATACTAACTTCTCAAACACTCATTTAATTGCTATGAAAAATTATGATTAATTTTGAACATCACATGATCAATAAGGCGCACTTTTCTCCCACATCACAATTTTAGACCCTCTATCAATGAATAAATAAAAAACAATATTACAAGATTTATAACCATGCTTGTTCAGGGCTGGAACTGATTTCATAACGGTGAGGCATCATTGTCTTTTATTGTTATTGCATTTTTACACAAACATGAACCGTTGGCTTGTAAGTGAACAACGTAACGATGAAATGATAACTCATAAATAGTGTCCAAAGAAAAATGATCGACATAACATCATCAAAAGCACAATGATCGGATAATTCCATGACGTCACAGTAATCACGTGACACTTCTTCGCGCGTTTTCTACACAGACCATCATCTAGACAATGGCCACCCCAGGGAAGAGACCCCGCATCGAAGCGGAACACGTTACCAAATCAGGATTCCTGCATAATGTTTCCCCTCTGAAAACAGGTGGAATCGGACAACACAAATATTTTACGGCTGAAATGCAATTAGACAAGGATTCCTTCCAAAAGGTCGTCAGTTTCAACTCAGGGGTCCATGCAAAGTTCATGGAGGCAGCAAAGCAAAAGTAAGTTTTTTCCATTTTAAGTAATAATTCATTTTGTGAGCTTCGACTTGGCACATGTTCTTTGAACTTCTATGATGGGACCAAAAAATTATTGCAACTGTTATATATGTTGTGTTCAAAAGCCGTTACTCTGAAAATAAGAATAAAACGTAGACAAGAGGCCGCGTAAGAGGCTATGTTCAATCGGCGGCCATATTGAAACGGAAGCGAGGCTACGAACGCAAGCCGGTTCGGCGGCAGTAGGGCCATCATGGAGTGAACGATAGAATAGGCCTAGTCTGCGCAGCTTTTCTACCTCACTCCAAATTGTTCTCATTCGTGTGATCACATTTATGTAATATGTATATAAAATTCATATTCGTAATATATATATACTTAACCATGTAGCCTAGTCAGGACTAATTTATTCAGATGGAAAAAATTTAGTGACCGTTACTTTACTGAAAATGATTGAAGTTAATGGGAGCTTTCTGAATGTGTTACATAGTCTAGCCTATATTTATTACCATGGAGTAACCTGTTTTCATGGGTCACCTGTTTTCGTGGTATTTACAAAAGATGTCTATTCTCTCTAACCCCTTACTGCAGACATGTTAGCACTTATTTTATTCACCAGTTGTTCTGCATTGATCCAAGAAGGAAATGATCACTATTTCATCAATCTATTCATTGATTCATTTCAGTGATGAATATCAAATGAAATTTCATGCTTTTCACATAACACCTTTTTTGACAACATTCATGGTTGATTTTTTTAAAACACAATCCATGTATAATTTTTCAAACAATGTTTTCCAGTAAACCCATGTTATTCTAATCCTGAATCACCTGACTTTTGAGTATAATACCTGTTCTACGAATAAATATATGGAATCATAGAAAGGTTGATTCTTATATATTTTTGGCTATTTTGTATCATTTTCCGGTGCAGTGAAAGTGAGTTATTGCTTGAAAAGTTTATCTTTGCATTACTTGCTAATATTAAATCTTTAACTACTTGAAATGCAAGGTATTTGGTGACTAGAAGATTTTCTAATACTAAATATGCTCTAAGCAGCCTCATGATTACTTTACTTTACCAGAAATAGACATTTTATGATAAATATTGACGAAAGTGAAATATATCAATGACCCTGTAAATATTTTAAACACATGTCAACATCAATTTAAATGCTATTGTACACTATCGATCTCTGTATTAAATAAGGAAAAATTTCAGTTGTTGTATGCGTTGTATTCTCATAATTTTATATAATAAAAATACCATGGAAACAGGTGACACCAAATAGATTAATAACAATTTTCATGTTTTTTAAATGTGAACAAGATTTAACAAAAGAGTAAAACAACTGTTTGTTTAACACTACCTAGTTGAAAAACATGTACTCTATCACTTTATGATGTTTAGGATCTTTGACTTATCGGCATTAACACTTAAAGATGATTATTTCTTATTACCACAGAAATAGGTAACACGAGGGTATAGATCTTGATCATTGGATCATAATACGGTTATACTGAACTAAACTGGATTAAATCAAGAAGAGACTTGTACCAAACCGTTTTACATTTTCCAAAACTATGTGACTGATTATGAATGAAAATGATTTCTGCAATTTAAGATTGTCAAAACAATGGTCAAACGAACTTGCATTGTTGATTTAGCTTTATTGTTCATGCATTGTATAATGTCTTGAGAAACTACATGGAATATAAGATATATCTATAACAAAATGTAAATTATGCAGTGTTGTTATGTTCATGATGAATTCAACTTTATATCATATTTTAACTATCTTTTAAATGTCAAAAGCATGTGATCATTTATTATGAATTGGCGAAAAAAATCTTAAAGTAACTTTTTGTCAATCTGGCATTAGGACAACATAATTGTTATTGTTATTTACTAAAATTAATCTATCATTAATTATGGCTCAGATTGTTGACACAAGTGCCCTTTTCTCTGTAAGACTGGTAAATACATCTAGGTTAACAATCACTGCCAGGTTTTTATACATCATTTTTCAAGTCATTCTTATTCTTATCCATTCCTAATCATAATTCCCATATACGAACTGTCAGGACGCATGATTTACGAGATGAACCCCTTGTCGATGACTATAAAATAATAAAATAAATTTATGATTGTATGATCATGAGATTAAAACTTAAATTTTTACTGATAATTAGTCAACTAAAATGCGATTTTGTACACTGTGTTGTAACACATACCAGTGTTTCCAGTGACTTTCAAATTTACCAGTCCTTGGGACTGGTAAGCATAAAATATACCAGTCAAATACTTTTTTTATCAGTCCACCTACTTTTCATATGTTAATGCTTGACAATAACATATAAATGGCTGTGCTCGATTTATTTTTCATACTCAAATGTGAAATTTGAAATTACACTAAAAAATGTCTCGTTTGCTTGCACTTCAATGTCAAGGGGGCATATAATTAAAATAATTTCATCTGAACTATGAAAACAATATGAAAAATAAAAGTATATGTAGTACATACTTAACATTGTTATTTTACTACACGTCTATTTTTGAAAACCTGTTTGTCCCATGCTAGTTATGTTTGAAAATAATTTATTATTTTTACAAATTATTTCAAAATTCAATGCAGGAATTGTAGTACTAGCCCATTACAAATATTTTCCATAATTACCTCTGTTTTGTTTTAAATAACTCAATGTTGTTACAAAAATCTTGACCAAGAATGTTGTTTCCAATATGTCACATATAGTTACAAAAAATCTATTATTCACGATATCATTAATTAACAAAGTTTTTGTCTGTCCTGCAAAAGTATGTTTTGCTCTCTTTATTTTAATCAAGTTACATTGAATTTATCATATCAACTTATTTTCAATGTCGTAACTAATCTGACTTCAAAATAACTAGTTGATTGAAAATATTAATTAAATAAAACTTGATTTAGAAAATCCCACATTTGTGACCGTTATATTGAAATCTATGAATTAAAGATCATTTGTAAATTTTTACGAATCGATGAGAAGACATTGTTTATGAATGCACTACTTGCTAAAATAGCAATTTCGTAGCCATTTATGACATACATACGAACACGTGACTCCAAACTGCAAAGTTTATTTTACAAGTTGGTCAAAACACATGCTCGTGATAATGTCATTGCAACATGTTAGAGATACAATATAAAATGTTTTAATCAAAGATGATCTGTTCACTATTCACTCTTATTTTCAAAAATAAATAAATCTGCATTAAATCGTATATTTAATCATTTATAACTTGAAGAAAGATGATTGTAAAGATTATCATTGATACATAAGCATGTTTCCAATCTTATTTGTCGTCAAGAAAATGCATTGATACTCCAAACGGTATTTCCTTTTTATAGTCTTTGTAAGATAATGTAAAAGATCTCGTCATTATTCTTTGATGGTTTTTTGGTGATTGTTGAATCTTTTGAATTATGTGAAAGATGCTTTCGACCATCTTTAGTCTATCATATTAATATTGTTATAATTTCATCATTCACCTCAACGTAAATTATCAAGCTTCAGCTACACAACAGGAAGAAAAACTACAAAGTAACTAACTCTGTTATCACTAGTGTACAATAACAACGCGCTTTTGTGATCTTATTTTTAGCAAAGATTTGTTTTAATGAAAACTCCAAGAGATGACTAAGTTTAATATGTTGTCTTATTTCAAAATTGGGTCAGATGCCAATGTGCTGTAAATTTGTAGGTGGCCAACTGGACCTATTTGCCATAAATATACCGCTCATTGTATATTTTTAACGGTAAATTACCGGCACATGCCAGTAAACACTAACACTGCATACTCAATAACAGTTCAAAACACCCTATCATCAAGGAAACCCTTTTACTTAATCTTTATAACTTGTGACCAGTATATCCTGCACATATTCATTTCTTTGTAATCATCAGTAATATTTTAAAAATTATGGCAAACATATTTTAATAATTTCTGAAAAATTATTGTGTTTTATTAATTGTCAACTTGGTGTTCAATGATGCTTGTAAATAGTTGATAATTATATGAAAATTCTATTAATATAAAAAGTGCATTGTTTTTACAATTGTTTTATCAAGGTTCAATTTACTGCCAAATGTAAATACCAAATCTCAAACCCCTATCTGCCATTGATCAGAAATTTCAAATACTGAGTGAAAATTCTTTTATCCAAGAATTGATTTATAGTGACAAAAGCCAAAACATATCCACACAAGTTGAAACCTTACTTTTAAAAAAATTAAAAGAAATTTTGTGAAGTTTGTAGTGTCCAAGTAAAATGTAAACAATGGTATAATACCAGTGTACCAGAACTTTTTATCTTATTTTTTAAAAATTGAGGTATTCTAAAAAAACACTAAGAAAGATTTCACTTTGCAAAGATTTAAGATTTTTATCTCATATCTCATATATATCAAATGGCAGTTCAGTTGTGAAACGATTTCTTTACAATGACTTCTCACATGCATATCTGCTTGGATAATTTGCTCAAGTAAGGACACCTCGCAAGTAAGGTGAACGAATCTACTCGTAATTATATTTAAAAAAAGCTGCCAAAGTCAATTGTTACATTTAGTCTAAAGAGAAACATGCCTATTCAGTGTTGTGCAGACATAATTATCAGGCAATCCAAAGAAACCTGACTCAGCACTATGTAATCTATGCAATTGTTTACTAATTCTTGAGGACCTCGATTGTAAAATTTTATTCTTACAGGGACAGATAGCAAGGCAGCATCAATTCTGTAGATAGTTTTCGACACAAGTACATGAACATATTGAGTAAAAACATCGGATAATTTGAGCATGTCATAGTAACCAAGACGCAAAAATGTCATGTTTGATTGTTAAACCAAAAGATGGAAAAACGCAAAGATGAGCTTAAATGAATTCATCACCAAATGGAGGGTTATATACCAAAAATTCATATATCACATTTCCAAATGCAACAACGCTTTTGAGCTCACAGACACCTTTACAATACAAGTGCTTAAAGTGACAAGTCTTTATATATAGGGCACTAAACGACCTTCCATTGAATACTATTTTTATTAAAAGTGTTAATGATTGAGTATTAAATAGAGGAACTTTAGTATTCTTTTTATTACTTGACCTCAGTAATCAAGCATGGTTGTCAAAAGTGTACTGCACGAAAAATTTCCACGACTAGGCCGCCATTGTCACAGTAGTGCTTACATTGTGACGTCACAACCAAACAATATTATGACGTCATACGCGCAGCGGTATTACACTACTTTAATATCGCCGTATAAATATTACACTGCAGTATCTTAAATGTCTCATGAAGCTAAAAAATGATGAGACATTTTCAAAAACAAGTCAATCATTAAAACAAACAAAAAAGTCAAATAGTTTGTTCTCATGTTTGTGACATAAATGTTTCCATTTCTCAATATCAAAGTCGGTCATGTAAAGATATGTATTGAAAATAACATGGGAACTATGCAGAAGGTGTCTAAAATATAATTTTAATTCAGTCATTCAATTCATTCTGACTCATTAAGTTTCATAACACTTTTTAACTAAATGCTTAACATTTCAATGTATGATAAGCAAGTTTCACTAGTCATTCATTCAGTTCATCACGACTGGGTTTTTAGAATTTTATTGCAACAGCAAAGCAGACGATGTACAGATCTATTTTTTGACGTGTATCCGTGCCGTGGTAAAATACTGAAAATATATTACATTGAGCACTCAAGTTCTTTTAAACATGATTGAGTAGCATTATGATGCATATTAGCTACTTGACACACACCACGTAATGTTTTGACCCTGTAATGAAAGCCGACAGTGACAATCACCTCGGATATGATATAGGTCACTATTCCTTTGTGCACCCCTTTTAACGCAAGCTCCAAACACTGTGGGCTTGATATATATATCATACTCTGTCGATGCATGGAGCTTTGTAACCGGATATTGATGTTATTGGAGGGAGGGTATAGTAACAGCATGTAAACAATGAGGACTTGTGATTTCACGACAGTTTATTATTGTATCCTCTATGAAGATGAGCTGACAGCTTTTGAAAAATTTAATTGTACAGTTAAACAATTGCACGCGATAGTTAGGTGCATAAGGCTGAAAACCCATGCAACATTTTTTATAAGTCATGCAACAATGTCACGGTTGCGCCGTAAATCTGAAACACTGTTCCAAGGCTCTTTTTTGTTTTATACCTTCTAGGCTCTTTAATAATTATTACATATGGCTTTCATTTGAAAAAAAAATAATACAATTTTTCTTCTTTTACAGGAGTCCAGTGAAACTCTCAAATTGTGATGTTACGCCAAACCTCATCAACGGGAACTTACTAGATATAAAGTTCACAGCACGATCCCTGTTTGGGTACAATGAGAGACCGTCTTTCACCTGCAGAGCACCGGTCACTGAGTCAGTCCCTGAGCAAGCGGCTTTAACTTGCACAATCAACGAACTTCAGAACTTGACATCTTCACAAAAGGTATTTCAAACTATTTTCCCTCCAGAAAAGAACAAAGATATGCATACCTGCAAGGTCTCATAGGCTTACAGCATTGCCTTTTTCTCTCATCTATCTGAGATCTTTCATAAACATTTCACATTTTCCAATTTACCTACAAAACTGCTGCACACCTTACGCTGAAATTGTGTATAGTGATACCTAGGTGTTCAGCATTTGTGCATACCACACTGATTCACACCCTTCAAAGATGAGCGTGGTACGCCTTTCTGTTATTATTGTAAAAAAAATAGTCTATTTCTCCCGAAAACCTTTAGTAAAATGGTCTGAAGTCACGATGCCCAAAACTTTTATACTTTAAAAATCTTGTCCATAGAAAGGCAATATATTCAGTTATATGACTTGTAAACAAGTATTGTGAAAATTAAAATTAAATGCCTAAATCTTCTTCACCACAACCCATCCATACTACAGGCTCTTCCCCTGTTATCACAGTAGTAGCTATGATCTGATATGTATCGACTCACCTTACCTACAGCTAATACACTAATTCATAAAAGATCATTTCATGAAGATTGTTTGAAACAAGAAATATCACTTTGTGTTGAACAATTATAAAACATAACTAATTGTCCTTCATTTTATTACAGGCAAACATATCTGCAAAAGTGATCAGCGTCATCATTCTAAAAGAAGAAGTGCCAACCAGATACGGTGTAAGGAGTTTTCGAAAAGTTCTCCTTGGCGATAAAACTGGCACAGTTTCCTGCTGCCTGTGGGAAGATAAAATGGAATCCGTTGACATCGGCAAAAGCTATATGTTTGAGAATATAACAATGAATGAATTCAAGGGAACAAGATATGCGTCGACAATTCAAACAACTCAAGTCACAGAAATTCCAGATCTAAATGTCAAGGCTGAAGACTGCTACAAATTAGTCAAAACTTCAATAAACAGTGTGGAAGTCACTAAAATGGAAAAATGTCCAACTTGCAGAACAAGAATAACAATCTCGCCAGAACAACTAACAGTGAAATGTACAAAATGTCAGAAAAGAACACTGGCGAGATCTCTAATCTTGGATATGACCTGCACACTGTCGATTACAGTTGACAAAAACTTTAGAGAGGTGAAAATCCCCAGTATGATGCTCAACCAGTTACTACAGAGTCTGGATTGTAAGGGTGAAAACCCTGATGAGATTGAAGAGACTCTTCTCCTAGCTGGAGATTTTGAAATGAGCCTACATGAAGATGAGATCATGTTCATTAAACACGTTTAGCCTCAGCAAAAATATAGTTGCAGCGGGTATTATGACAGGCACCGTCCATGAACTGTAACCGTGATATGTGTAATGATGCATCATGGTGAATTATTTTTGAATTTCTTTCACAAAATTTGGATTTAGGCTGAAAAGTAATCATTTTGTAGGAAAACTGTTAACAAGTCAACTCCAGGTAATAAGTCTTAAACTAATTATGTAGTTATCATCAAATTTGCTAAAAACAAGAATAATGACATGAAGGATTTGGGGTTTATGAACAGTTTTGAAAATAAGTTTACTTTTTTTTATATTTTGTGTTCATTCGTAATAAGTGTTGACAGTTTCAAGGCCTGTTTACCAAAGAACATGTCTTATATATAGCTGGACCATGTTCTGCGTGTTTTATTAACTAACTGGAGACCAATGGTTAACCATGCAATGTTATGGGATTGCATTTTGGTTGTAAGTGCTCAGTGATACAATCATTCTTTTTGTTTAGTTTTGTTTATGTTACTTGCGTAGCTTACTGATAGTTTGTAGAAAGTTTTAAGAAAATGTATCATTCCAATTCTGACCTCAACAGTTAATGACCTATAAAGTGACCCATAGTCACAAAATCCTTTGCAAATCAGCATCATGACTCAGAAAGTGCATACACTGAAAAGCCTGCAAATATTTCAAAGCTACATTTCGAGTCTACAACCATGGCTTGCATAAATTTTCTGTATTCTCATGTAAATTGTACCAAAAATTTCATGATTTGTTCATTTGAAAAATATATATAACTACATTACCCGCAATGTCATTGTTAACTTAATGCTCTTCTCTAGAAGGTTTCTAATGGATTAAAGAATTTCCTCAAAAATAAGTAATCTTCCCAGTTTCTTTTCTTAATAACATAAATAAAAATGGTGCTTACAAAACTCAATGCTTTACAATAGAAATGTTGACTGCAATCTAAGATATTTTATTTCTATGTAGCTTTTTTTTGGCAATTCTCACATTTTTCATTCTTACTTCATCAAGTATTTTCCAATCTTCTAAAACATGGCTGCATCATCACTTTCAAAATGAATTAAAAGAAATGAAGTCATTCAGACTTTTTTCATTAAGAATGTGGCATTGTATGCAACAGACACTATCAACGTGCATTCAAACTGAAATGACATTATTGATTTAAAAAATCTTTCAATAACTATGACCCTCCTCACTACATGTTTACACACATGTTTAGTTTCTCACTGGTCTTCTGATTAAACAAATTGAACTCTTTATTGTTTGTTCTTTCATTTTACTTGATATTTGCAACATAAATGACTTTTTTAGGACTATAATTAAATGTTGCTTTATGATTAAATCACATATCATGTGTATGATTTTACTGTAAGGTCCTACCAAGTTCGCCAGAAAATTGTTTCATCATTTGAACATGGTAAGCATACAACAAAACTTCAATTCCTTGCTCTACTTATCTGCTTACAAGAAATCCACCTTAATGTGACAAAATAAGTAATTAATTTGTCAATAAACCCCTGCAATTTTGTACATTTTGAAATTGTGTTCACCCCAAGCCACAAACTCCAGTAACTTTGTTCATTTCAATAATTGTTGAGTCTAACTTTCTTCATGTAAGCAAGTTCACTGGCACATAACTAGTCCAGTTACACTTCTCCAATTCTAAGGAAAATAAGACCAATATAGACTTGTCAAAACTTTCAAAACATTGTTGCCAACAATTCTAAAACATGAATCCTAAAATAGGGCAATTTCACTTTGAACAAAACATGGGCTATTTTTTTCAAAATGCATTTGCAGACTTGAAACTTGTTACAGATGCGTAGTAATATTATCAAACAAAATAGTAAATCATGACCATTTCATAAAAAGCATAAATTTCACGATTCTTGTGAACAAAATGCAGCCAAAACTAGCCACTCAATTACAACCAATCTTTACAATCTTATAGCCCTTACACAGACCTCGCGACAGGAAGCTTTTCAGCCAATTCGGACATTGCATTAAAGGCTCAGTACCACTCAAACTTTTCAAAATTAACATTGGAAATGTTTTCAAAATGCACTTAGAGACTTGGAACTTGTTTTAAACGATTTGCAATAACATTTCAAGCAAAAAAGTAAATCATTGCGAATTCGCAGCATGAATACTTTCGCCGCCATATTGCTTTTTTTCGATTTATTTAAATTTCCGGACCCCATGCATCTTTGAAATGTAACTCCTCTGAAGATACTTGCGTCTAAGAGCTGAAAATCTCCAATAATGTAGCTGAGACATTAGGAATTTCAGGGTGATTCAGATTTTGATGAAAGTCAAGTATTTATTTCTCGGCAACCCTTCAAAGTCGGGCAACTTTGCTCATGTAAGCATATTCAAAGGGAGATAATTAAAAAAGTTAGACTCACAATTGCACCAATTTTTCAGGGATATAAGAACAATATATGGACTTGATGAAACTGTCAAAACATTGCTCGCGAACAATAATTTTCGTTCACAATAAAGGATAAAAAATGTGAAAAATCATTATCAACAAAATTAACATGGGCTATTTTTTCAAAATGAACTAAAAAAGTTGAAACTTGTTTAGAAAGATGCGCAGTAACAGTACAAACAAAAAAGTAAATCATGACCAATTCATAAGTAGCATGGTTTTTTCACATTATCAACTTCTTTGCAATAATCACACAATAGGTCAGAGGAAACATGCTGTTGTAGCCAAATGCGTCGGCCAATTTTCATGAAACTTTCAGGGATGACTGCTAACATCAGTATGTACGTAATGAATGTTCTTTTAATGCGCTGAATCCGTTTGTCGTCGCTTGCGACTATATTTCTTTTTGATATTCTTATGCTCAATGGTTCTCTTCCTAGCTGACCATATACATAGAAATTAGGTGTAGAATTTCTTAAACCAGTTGACAGTTTTAGAAATTTAAGAAGGAGCTTTTCAATGACTTCGGTGTTTTCATGGCCCCAAAGTTCACAACCATACAATAATATAGGTGCAATAATGACATCAAATGCTTTGTAGAGAGTATCTGCTGGTAGATTGCTATTTCTTGCTCTACGCAGAAGACAAAACATTGCTTTAGATGCATTGTGCCTCAACTGTTTAATGGCAAAACCAAGCTTTCTGTTTCTATGGAGGGATATACCAAGGTAGGTGTAAGAGTCGTGAAATTGAATTTCTTGACCATCTAACACAAAACGTGTTCTGTACTTATTAGCGGGTCCACCTCCAAATACCACAACCTTGGTTTTTGCGATATTAACTTCCAATTTCCAAAAATTACAATATCCATTAAATGCGTCTAAGGAGTGCTGCATGGAGATGGGGTCATTACTAAACAGACCTGTGTCATCTGCGTAGAATTTGTTACATGAGACTCGTTTCATCGTAAATACATTCAAATTGAGCTCCCGTGGAGCCTGCTTTGCAAAGATGGGACTCTAGGTCATTCATGAATAATGAAAACAAAAGGGGTGATAAGTTTTCACCTTGCCGCACACCAGAGTAACATGGGAAATTCTTCCGGTTGCGCATGTGAGGAGACAAGACGTGTGTGTTAAGGCTCTTGCCAAGTAAAAAAAATATCCAACTCCATCGATGTTTTAAGAAGCCTTTACTGTTATAAGGTAACGTCAATTCATTAACAAACTGTTGGCTGAATTAATAGAAGAAAGAATTTACAATAAAAATATTTCTGTTCAAGAAATAAGTTTGAAAATGGCCAGTAAGCCAAATCTGCGTTCAACAAACCCCACGTTGGAGGAAGTGGTAATGGCCTCTGAAAAACGTTTGGCAGAACTTATTCAATCAACTAAAGCAGATTTGCAATCTGATATTCAATCCTTGAAATCTGAAATGCACGTTGTAAATAAACGTGTCGAGTCCGTAGAATTCGACATAGAAAAACATGGCGGCGAAATCGAAGCCCTGCGAAGTGAACTGAATAAAGCCGAGAAAGCAAACGAAGAGCTCATGAAGCAGTTTTTGTTGAAAGACATACATGACAGGAAAGTAAATTTATTATTCTATGGAGTGAAAGAGGTTCCTGAAGAAAACACCGAAAGGCTATTGAGAAACTTTCTAATTGATAGGCTGAATTTCACAAGTGAGAGGGTATCAGACATGTTTTTTAAAGCAGTCCATCGCCTACCGATCTCCGAATATCAACATAAGAACCGCCCGAACCCGATTCGTAGTATCATCGCAACGTTTCTGTCAATGTCTGACAGAGACGCTGTGTTGAAAGCAACAAAGGCTCTGAGAGGTTCAGATTTCAGCGTTCAGACCGATCTACCCCCCATGTTGAAAAAGAGGCGTGCCATATTAGGGCGGCAGTCAACAGAAATCCGAAAATCTACTGGACTTTGGACAAGAGTGCGTCTGGTCGGCACAGAAATTGTGATCGAAACTAGAAACCCAAAGGAACAGAATTCAGCTTGGAAAAGATATGAATGATACGTCCTGTCAGTGTGCTGAACTCTGTGCGTCGAGAGAGTGCATAGAGGTCAAGGCTGTGTCAACATTTGATGTCAAGGCCACTTGCGTGTTTCTCGTGCAAAACTCTAACACATGTGGTCGTTGGTGAAAACCCCAACTGGATGTACATAATTTCGCCATGGAAATATATGTTTGGATATTACCTTTAGAATGTAACAGACGCCTCGGAAGTGAGTACTTTGAACTACATTTGAATTGTATTTCAACAGAGGGATGACTTTTTCTTTTACGGTACAGAGGTTACTCTGAGTCTAACTCTACATACTGGGACAGAATGTTTAGCTAGCATGAGATATGCATGTTTGTTTGGAGGCAAGTCATTATTTTCGGAACGGGCCATGACTTGGGGGTATACAACAATTATTCGTTTATTTGCTTGTTTGTTAGGATTTTGTAAGTAAATTTTGTGTTTGTTTGATATTGGGAACCTAATCTGGTGACATCCTTATTATGTTATAACCATAAAGATTCAGAGTGGAGTCCTAAATCTAAGTAACATTAACTCTTTGATTTATAAAGGCAGGAGCCTTACACAACAAGGTGAGCATAAGTTATGATACAATCTTCACCGGATGCGTATTTGTTTTTATATTTTGTTTTCCTTTTTTATGTTAAAAAACAAACAAAAATCAGTTCAAGTCTTGTGCACACTGATAATGTCTTTACTTACACTATGAGATTCATACAATATTTTATTTATGAGTAATAGAATCAAAATTGTTTCAGCCAATTGTAGAGGCCTAGCACAAAAACAGAAACGTAAAGAAGTAATGAACCTAAGGAGGAAAAAAAACTACTCAGTCATATGCCTCCAAGATATACATATAGACGAAAACACAGAAAATATTATGAGAAACGAATGGGGCTTAGATTGTATAATAGCACCCTTTAGATCGAATGCACGTGGCGTAGCGATATTATTTAATAATAACTGTGAGAAAGAAATACATACATTTAGTAAAGATGAAAATGGAAATTACGTGATAGTCGATGTCACTTTACAGGGTTTACGTCTTACACTTGCAAATATATATGGTCCAAATACTGATGAACCAAAATTCTACGATACCCTTTTTTCCAAGATAGATAACATTGACAACGAGTCTATAGTAATTTGTGGTGATTGGAATTTAGTTCTTAATCCGAATGTAGATCTGGAAAATTATAAAAATATCAATAACCCAAAAGCAAGAGATGTTGTATTAGACTATATTGAAAAATGGAACCTGGTAGATGTATGGAGAGAATTCAACAAAGATAAAAAGAAATATACATGGTGTAAGACAAAACCAAGACAGCAAGCCAGGTTAGATTTTTTTATTACTTCAGAAAACATACATTTCATAACACAAGAAACCGCCATTTTACCTGGTTACAAATCAGATCACTCCGCAATGGCAAACCAAACCAAATTATCGCCCCTTATCCCTAATCCGCTAGATGTCACGTTGACTAGGGACCAACTACACTTCCGGTCGCTTAGATTGCATTGCTTTTGGCATAAAATATCGTCACAGAAAATAATGTCCTCGAGTTGTTGTTGTGTACCTGGCTGTTCAAACCGTAGAGGTTTGCGGTTTCCTAATGACAAGGATCTGAGAAAAAAATGGATGGTAGCCATTAGAAGAACTGACCCGTTCCACAAATCCAACCTTTGGGAGCCGTCGCCTCACAGCATTGTATGTTACGCTCATTTCAAGGACACAGATTTTCACTACGTGAATTTGACAGGTACACATCTTACTGAATATAAGTTAATATTCATCTTTTAATGTTCACGAGTTTTGTTACCTTTTTTAAAAAAATCTATCATGTGCGTATGTTTATATGGTAATATTAGCCCTCGTACTATAGACCCCAAATGTCCCCATGTTACCTATTTTCGTGGTATTAAGATATACATTTCAATGAAAATAAGTGGTTTCAATAACATTATGAACATCATAAATTGTTAGGAGACATATTTTATCACTTGATATAAATTTTATAATTATTTCATTCTCTTGTTGATTTTGATTTAAATTTTTTTCCAATAGCTGCAGATTTTCAAAAATATTTTTGGTGTCACCTGTTTTCATGGAACTTGTCTTTTCTAGATTTTTCTAAAATAGGTTGATGAAGTATAAAATAAGTTCTATTATATATGTCTAAAGTTAACATTATTGCCAAGTCATGAAGCTAATGTTATAATGATCACATCACTTTCTTTGCACTGGAAAATCATGCAAAATAGCTAAAAATATTTTAAGAAATAGGCTTTCGGTTACACGTCTTTTTTTATATAGAAAAGGAATTATCATCTAAAATGAATTGATTTAGAATATTGGTAAAATGACCTTGTAAAAAACATTGTTTGAACTTTTTTAAGGGAGTTCGTTTTTTAAGAAATCACTCAGAAAGGTTATCTCAAAATGTATATTGTGAAAAGCATGAAATATTGTTCTGTTATCATCACTCAAGTGAGGAGTTTAACATATTGATTTTATGGTGATAATTTGATATCTGCTAAGACTCATGCAGATGAATTGATCTACAAAATAAGCTTTAACTTGATAGGAACAAGAGTACAGTAAGTGACACGTGACATCATTGGTAAGTACCACTAAAATAGGTGACCCAAGAAAACAGGTAACTCAAGGGTAATGTACCAGACAAAGTAATTATAGGATATTAATAAATAGTATTTAATGAATACATTATTTTTCCAAATTTCAAAAATTAACAAATATATTTATTTTTGTCCATTATAACTGAAGTGACTTACAGAAACATTTATTATCAAGTTTTGTGTGCTAGTCCACATAGTCAATTAGTTATAATTCTTAAATGTACAGGGATGTTTAATAATATTGAGATTTTGTTCATAAGGGGAGAAAAGTATTTAGATCCCAATTTTTTTCTCTTATTCCCACCATTTGACTTGTCCACTTTTGACAAAGGACTAATAGTAATTTCAAATATTCAATGCCTATCTTTTTATATAACGATGAAAATGCAAAACCTGGGGTTTGTACCCATCCATGTTCAGAATAAAAGGGCTAGATACATGAATTTTCATTGGCATGATCCAATTTTGTTCAAATTCATTGTTCATTGAGTTATTTGTTTGGTTCACATTTTTTTGTTTTCAGTTCAGACTTTACTTGGTTGGCAGTTATGCTGTTCATGAACATAGTTGCATGTGTTTCATGCACCTGTTTTGATTTCTTAAATGACTCAGGTCTATGTCAATGGTAAGTATGTTTATTATTATTCTTGTACTAGTTATTTGTAAAATTCAATTAACTAGTGATAACTTCAGAATTTAAATAGTGCAGAAATCAGATTTCTCCATAATCCCTAAAACTGTCCTAAAAAGAATTAATATCGATGCATCTATGTTTCTCATTTGTTATGATATTTATCAAAAGTTTATTCAGTTGCAAGATAAAAGTTACACAGATGTCTATTTCAATGCATAGATTTATGTACATTTGGCAACAACTATAGCTTTTGACGTCATAAGACATGACTATGAGTAGAAGTCATTGATTGAAATTGAACTTTATATTTTCAAATTATACTATATTTCCATTTACCATGTATAAAATGTAGCTTATATTTATGACACTCAATGTAATTAATTATCATGTTTTCAGTACACATTTGAATATTCCATGCCATTCATTACCTCTTTACATATGATATAAAATTATATTTGTCAATTTTCAGCTGATTCCCCTAGGAGAAGACAGAGAAACAAAGATGTTGTTCCGTCGGTCTTTCCATGGACCTGTAACGAGCTTGAAGTCCAAGACCAAAGATACCAAAGACTGCAGAAGAGACGAGAGACACTTGTTGAGAGCACATCAGCCGTTGAAACAGAGGAAGAATACATTCCTCATCCCATGGATATTGCTGGAGAGATCTTGATTGAAAACTCAAATGATGATGATGCTGTTGATGTTGTTGATGAAGAGGTTGGTTCAAATATTACAACAGAGAGAAAGACTTGCTTTACACAGACTGAAGATTCACCAATGTTTGGCATTGACAAGATCAAGGATAATGATGACACTTTCTTGTTTTACACTGGTCTAGCATGCTATAGAGACTTTAAGTATGCTTTATTTAGCCTAGGTGATGCTGTGCATCACTTGAACTATCTGTATAATACGGTCAAAAATGTTACTATTGAGAATCAATTTCTTATTACTTTGATGAAATTGAGGCAACATAAAGCTAATATTGAATTGGCATTTTTTTTCAATATCTCTGAAACAACAGTAGCAAATATTTGGATCACATGGATTAACTTTATGTACTATCAGTGGGGTGAAGTAGAGAGCTGGCCAGAAAGACATCTTGTTAAATTTTTCTGTCCATCTGATTTTAAGTCAAAGTTTCCATCAACACGTGTTATTATTGATGGTACTGAAATTCCAGTCATGAAGCCCAAACCACCAATTGCTCAGCAGTCCACATATTCTACATACAAAAACAAGAACACTGTAAAAGTTTTGGTCGGATCTACACCAGGTGGTCTAGTCTCCTATGTATCTCCAGCATATGGTGGATCAACCAGTGACAGACAGATTGTAGAGCGCAGTGAACTGGTCTCAGCTTGCGATCCTGGTGACTCAATTATGGCCGACAAGGGTTTCAATGTGCAGGACATTTTTGCTCAAAAAGATGTGACAATCAATATCCCGACTTTCTTCTCAAAAAAGAATCGTATGTCTACCCAAACAGTAATGAAAGATAGGAAAATTTCAAGCAAACGAGTTCATATAGAACGAATTATTGGCTTAGCCAAAACATTCAAAATTTTGACTTCTCCACTTAACAGTACAGAGACAAGATTGGCAACTGAAATTATCAGTGTTTGTTTCATGTTGTGCAGGTTTAAAAAATGTATTGTGCCCACTACATCTTAAACTCCCTGCTCTACTCAGCAACAGGAGGAAAATGTTATGAAGCCTAGTTTTCCTTGGCATGCCAATCAGTGAACATTTGTATAATCAGGATAATAGTTACTTTTCAGCTCAGACCTTGGCTTATGGCCATTCCTGGCGTCTTGGGTCTGTTTGTCATCCATAACAAAAAATTCCCATTTTCAATTAATATACAAGTATTTTTTTAAATATAACTCCCAGTCTATATAAAAACTATAAGAATAATGTGGGATTGATCTAAATTCCTTCAGAGTAATGATGTTGGTAGCGCCTTGTGCAGGTATTAGTTTCTTGAGATGGTGCAATATAAGTATCTTCAGTATTATTTTCTAATTACTTGATCTTTCTTTAAATTAGCCAAATTAGACCAAATTATAAAGATTCACCTAAAGTCCATTGGTGACCATTTTGTGTGAACATCTTTATAACATATTTGTATTTATTACACTGTATTTCATTTGGAACCATTTATTTTCATTTTCCTGACATCACCTTATACTCCCCCTAAAATTGTGCTAATGACAATCTGAAGTAATATGAACTTAATACTTACTGAAGACTTTTGTACTTTTTAGCTCATTAGGCCTGATAGGCCCAATGAGCTTATGGCATGGCATGGTGTCCAGCGTCAATCCGTCCTTAAGCTTTGTGCATTTTCGACTTCTCCAGAAATATAAGGCCTAGAAAGCTGAAACTTTGTGTACAGACTCCTTGACTAATAGGGCTTATTAATTGTAGCAGTGGTGACCCTGTGGCCCCTCAAAACCTTTTTCCATCTTCTTCAGAAGCTAAAGGCCTAGATCCCTGAAATCCTGGTCAAGACTCCATCTAATGATTGTAATTTATAGTTTTGGTGACCCTATGTGGCGCTTGCGGAACCTTTGGATCCTATACACTAAATTATCAATTAAATATTTGAGGAAATACCATTTCTGAATCGATATTCTAGTACCTGAAATCACATCGCCTATATACTGGTAGGGTTTGTGACCCTGTTGCGTCTACGAAGGGAGAACGGCATTGCCTACACTTTAGTCTACAGTGTAATAGAAGATGAAACCTGATGAGTTACAGAGCCAATGGCTCTTTTTTTTACTTTTGAGAAGTTCTTGTACTTTAAATATATTTGATGGATGAATGACAGTCTGGTGACTTAAAACAACTTCTGAGGTTTTAATACTGCCATGTTCATCTTGTCGGCCAAATGTGATATCAAACAGATCATGTTGAAATAAATACTCATGAAAACTGGTAGATTTATGTGTGTTTATTAGCTCATCAGGCCTGAAAGGCCAAATGCGCTATTGGTATGACCAGTCCTCCATAACCAAATGTCCATTTGACATGACGTTGATAAAATGCCACAAAATCAATTAGTATATAATACACATTAGTGATCAAGAAAAGTCTACATTCATGATCTTACATTAGACATTGTTATTTTAATGTGACAAGATCAATATTTCATTTTTGTCCATCTGTACTACCAACTTCTAGCATGATGTTCAATTTCTTAAATGTTGACAAGAGACATTTTGCATTTCAAGCAACTTGTTTATCCGCAACATTGTCAAAAATAGATTATTACTTTAAAAAGTAAAAGGATATTTATAGTAGCTTCTGAAGAAACCTTTATCAAGAACACTGACCTTCAATGATGCATCCATCCCCATCAATGCATACATCTACTATATAGGTACAATGTTTCTTCATTTCTGCTTTACATGATGATCTGATAAAATACATGTTATCAAAGGGATGTAACCTGACATATTTCAAAAATTGACTTGTATACAAATTTCTTGCTGCTGATCCAACCTTCTTCCTGAAAGGTTCTAAATAGTAATGTATAGCAGCAAAGGCTATCTGTGGAAATGTTGTATCGCTATTCACATCCTTGTAGTTTGTAAGTGAGGGAATGTCCATATGATATTCAATTTCCATATCTTCAGCTCGTCCACCAAAGTCATGATTTCGGTCATAGGCTTCCAGTCTGTAAGAAAAAAATACGATATATTGTACTTAACCTCAAGGCAATCAATAAAATTTTAAATACCGTAAAACTTTTAATAATGACCTGCATTGAATAATCACTGAGTCCAAGTAATTTTCAATATTACAAATGAAAATACATTGATAATTATGTTTTGGTAATACCTGAATTTATGATTATATCTTTGATAAATGCAAACTTTGCCTTAGATAATCATCTCCATGGTTATTCATTGATTTATGGTAATGATAATCTACAGTTCAAATATTATAATCATTCACAAGCAATAATTCCTCAAAATGGCCATGATAGAAAATGCCTTGTGCTATTATTTTTAGCAAATTTAGAAAACATACAATCAATGCCAAACTTCATCACACGAATAAAAACATATAAAGCCATTTATGTTGGGAAAATCGTTTCAAATGTATTTTTTATGGCAAGAATATATGTTCTAAGCCTAGATATATACATATTGCCTTTAGAGTTATTTAGAGTTACTTCTAAAAAAAGAAAAGAATACCACTGAATTTTATGGCAAGAATATATTAAAATTAAAACATTAAAATTGCAAACATAGTTTTATTATTAAAGTTATTTCAGTACTCTGTTTTGGTATTGTCTGATCATTTTATAATGCCTTATATATAGCTCGATTGGCAAGCTTTCAGCGAAGCTACCACCGAGAAAGGGATGCACGAAAACCGGTGGTCTCATTTCATTAAGGCAACTCGAGATTTAAAAAAAAATTTCAAACAATGGAAGCTGTGTTTGAATATCAATTTATGTATTTCCGATACCATTATTATGATTAAGATTTTTTTATCAAACAATTATATGAAGATGTCAACGAATAACGGAGTTTAGTGAATTCTGGATTGTTTTGTACATTTGACACAGGCCGATTGTAAATCTGATTATTAATGAATTAAAACTTCAACTTACCGGTCTATTAGCTCGGTTTTCCGACCTGACAGTCTGGCCCCTCGAGATTTTAATTCAGCTTTAAGCTCTGGAAGCTTCCATGTCTCGTATCTACTCATCCTGAAAGTTGCCGTATGTTGAAGATGTAGCTATGGCGGCGAGTTTGACAGGGGCGCCTTGGTCCCTAGAGGGCGCTCTCCGATATTTAGATCAGGGGAAGATAACTTGTGTTTGGTCTCCCATTAGTATTTCTTTTTCGAACGCACTTGATAAAGAAAAGGGAAAAGGTTATTGGAAGTTAAATACATCCCTTTTGTATGATAGTGAATATACAAAAATGGTAAAACAAACCTTGATAGATATGAAAAAGGAGTACTGTCAGGAACATTACTCGAATTTGGACACTGATGAAAATATTAAATTAACTATTTCTGACACGCTATTTTTAGAGACATTTCTAATGAAAATAAGAGGAAATAGTATATCATATTCTTCATTCCGTAAAAAAGAAAGATCAAGGAAAACATTAGAATTAGAAGAAAACATCTTAATTTTGGAAGACAAGATTAGTGAGGACTTTCAAAATGTAGATGAAAATACTTTATCACAATTATCAAAAGCGAAAAAAGAATTAGAAAATATTAAAGAGGAAGAACGTAAAGGGCAAGAAATAAGAAGTAGAATCCGATGGTATGAGGAAGGTGAAAAACCAACAAGTTTCTTTTGTCATTTGGAAAATCGAAACTATACAAGTAAACTTATAACTAAAATACTGAAAGATAATGGGGATATCATTACAGAGGGAGCAGATATATTGCAAGAACAAATGAAATTTTATCAAAAATTATATGCTATGCCCGAAAGTGAAACAAGTGATACAAATACCCTCAATGAAATAGAAACCCCTATACTAGAGGATGCTTTGCAAAAATCAGTAGACAGACCTATGGAAAAACAGGAAGTTGCTGCAACAATAAAGGCAATGAAGAATAATAAAAGCCCAGGTATTGATGGATTTAGTGTAGAATTTTTTAAGTTTTTCTGGAAAGAATTAGGAACGTGGGTATACAGGTATATTCTAGAAGTATTAAATAATGACAAATTAAGTCTTACAATTAACCAGGGAATAATAACGTGCATACCTAAGCCAGGTAAAGATAGGACTTTGTTAAAGAACTGGAGACCAATAACACTCTTAAATATACTTTATAAGATATTAAGCTCATGTATTGCAAATAGGCTAAAATTAGTTTTACCAACTCTAATACACAGTAACCAAACAGGATTTATATCGGGTCGATGTATAAGTGATAATATTCGCTTATTATACGATATTATATTTGAAACTAAATTAAGGAAACAGCGTGGTCTTCTTGTATTAATCGATTTTGAAAAAGCATTTGACACTGTTTCTAAAGGTTTTATAATAGATGTGTTAAAGAAATTTCAGTTTGGAACAAATATAATAAAATGGATTCAAATATTGATAAACAACAATCAATCTTGCGTTTCACAAAATGGTCATCTTTCCACGTTTTTTGATAATGAAAGGGGTTGTAGACAGGGCGATCCTATCTCCCCATACCTTTTCTTGTTAGTGGTAGAAATATTAGGGATAATGATAAGGCAAAATAAGGAAATCAAGGGTATTGTTTTACATGACACTGAACACAAAATAGGACAATATGCTGACGATACAGAATTGTTTTTAGATGGATCTGAAAATAGTTTACAAGCAGCAATGAATACTCTAGAAACTTTTTATAACATGTCTGGACTGAAAATGAACAGGCAAAAAACAAAGGTTGTATGGCTGGGCTCTATGGCAGGAAGTGGCCTTAAACTATGTAACAATCTTCAGTTGGACTGGGAAGAGGGGAACTTTGAAGTTTTGGGAGTCACACTTAATGCAATGCTGGAAGACTTATGGGTGATAAACACGCGCAAAAAGCTAGACAATATTAAGAAAATATTAGGGAATTGGCGAAAACGCAATTTAACGCTAATTGGCAAAATAGTAGTAATCAAATCTTTGGCAATGTCAACACTAGTACATATATTTACAGCTTTACCTAATCCGCCAAAATCTTTCATCAAAGATCTTAATAAATTATTTTTTGAATTTTTATGGAACGGTAAAAAAGATAAAATCAAACGGGAAAATATTATGCGAAACTATGATGAGGGAGGGTTACGAATGATACATATAGATTCATTTGTCACTTCCTTAAAATTGTCATATCTACAGAGACACATTAGAAATGATAAACAACAACAAAACTTTCCAGTAGATTATATGTTCAAGCTTGGAGCTAATATTGATAAATTTGTTACTTTAGAAAACCCTTTTTGGCGAAATGTACTGGAATCCTGGAACACTTATTACAGGCTGTATAAATGTGATGGAAATGAAATAGGGGATATTTTGAAGGAACCGCTTTGGCTAAATCATCAGTTTGTTCATCCAGATTTTATTATCAAGTCTTGGTTTTCTAAAGGAGTCTGTAATATTAGAGATATATGTGATTCTAAAGGTATATTGTCTTTTGAACAATTAAAAAATAAATATGATTTGAAGGGCACTATACTACATTATAATAAAATGTTATTAAATATTCCTATCAAATGGAGAAAAGTCATTTCTGAGGAACATCTTATCAAGGAAAATATTTATATTTCAGAAGCATTAAGAAATATGATAAAACCTCATGGTTGTAGATACTTTTATGACATCTTGATAAAGAAAGACAATCTACCAAAGGTCTGTGTTAAATGGCAAACCCAATTTCCTGAAGGTATTAACTGGAAAGATGTATTTACTAGATTTAGAAAATGTACAAAAGATGTTAAACTGATTGATTTCCAATACAGATTCATTCATAAGAAGATTTACACTAAGCGTGAGTTGTTGTATATGAAAATTGTTGATGACGATATATGTTCGTTTTGTATGGAAGAGAAAGAAAATGTAGAACATGTGTTTTATTACTGTAAGCATATCAAAATCTTTTGGTCTCGATTAGAAATGTTCTTAAAAGACAAAATACCCGATTTTGTCTTAACTAAGTTTATAGTCTTTTTTGGCTCTCAAGACTCCAATTACCTTTTTAACCATATTACCATACTGGCTAAGAAATACATACATAACATGAGCATAAGAAGGGAAATTCCTACATTTCAAAATTATTACAAATCTTTAAAAGAGATAATAAAAGTAGAAAAATATATTGCAACAAAAAACAACAAATACTTTATATTTGAAAAAAAATGGAGACCATTGGTTAAAGATTTGCTAAGTTAGCACTATTATCTTTATATCATTATAGACTATAAATAATAAGAATGAGAAAGATCTGTAATACCAGTCTATGTGTACATTATGAATGACAAGTAGTAATATGCCATGTAGAAATGATACATATTTATATACAGGTTTAGTTGAATGTATGTAAAGACACGATGACAATGATTTTTGAACTGAATAAAAATATACCAAAAAAACAAAAAAAACATGGGAAATATTCTGATTGTATATTATTCACAACAATACAAGATTTGATATTTTTTTTATAAATGTTTTGTAAAAAATTTAGGAATTTACCGTTAATACCGTAACTTCGTAGATGAGTCCAGATTTTGTCTTGATTTCACTGATTGGCGTGTTCGCGCTTGGGCGTGTAATGAGCAATTAGCTAATGTCTTTTTCCAAATTAATTTATTATGTTTACTGAAAACAAGGTAAAGGTCCAATTAAGCAAAAATTTAGCCAATCATTCATTTATATTCAAAACTTTAAATTAACTTGTTTGCCCAACCTTATTGCTTTCTCATCAGCATCACTCTTCCTGGTCAGTTTAAGCCAACAGTCTTTTATTTGCTTTTGAATAACCTAAATAATACCTTTTAGCAGCATATACTTCCCTCTCTGAAATTGCTTACGTTGAACATTTTAAATTATTTCTGTTGTATAATTATCAAACTTCTTATTCTTATCTAAATTATTTCTAAATGAAAAATTATCAAGGAAAAATAAACGCTTTTATTTGTACTGATGATAATGTGAAAAGTTATAATGCCGATCGTATATGTCATGCATTTATGTTAAATGATGTAAGCCTGTTTTCTCAGAATTAACAATCATTATAGGCACACTAAATCAATCCACTTACCTGCTATTAATTCATGATCCATTAATATCTCGTTCATAAAACAGCTAAATAAATTCAACATGTATTGTATTCTACCATTGTCATTTTATACTCTGACAATCTGTATTTACACTTCTTAAATTTTTAAAACTATATAGGTGTTAAAGGTATAATTCATGTTTTTTCACATTGCAAGATGTATTTGACAATTTGGTGTGTGGGTTTGATAGCACAGACAAAAGAGTTTTCAAGCAATTTACAAATCAATGTAAAACTTTTGTATCTATGATTATTTGTATATTCTTTTTATTTTCAACATATATGATAGTAAATTTGATTCAATCTTAATTCATTAACATTCAGTTATTGCTGTAATAGCCACAGCAATTTTAAACATTTCATACCAAATAATTTGTGACGGGTTGCTGTAAAAGATCTGTTTGTCGAAATCTGGATACCCGATGAATCTATAAAAAAAATCGGGAATAATTTTTCTTCAGCTTTATTACCTACATTGTATTGCTGTGTGACTTCTACATGTACGTTGGCTTAAGCTTATTTCGTTTACAAAACAAATATCTTGACTCAGTTAGTGGACCAAACCGACAAACAAGGTTGGCAACTCTAAGGCATTTTCCTGAATACATGCTGTCATTAAACAGGACTGCTGAGGCTTGTATAGTGAGCTAACGTCTCCACAAGCGAGTGAGTGAGTGAGTTGGAGTTTAACGTGCTTTGAACAATATTTCAGTTATTAAACACGTGGATGACAAGCATCCAAAGAGAGTGGACACATCAGGGGAAAAGGGATCGATAGGAAGAGGGAAAAGACGGAAAGAAAGGCACAGTGAGTGATAGAAAGCAGGTTTTAGAAGAACTCAAATTTGGTCTGGCAAACCAGCGGATTGAAAGAAAACATTCTAATGCCCAAATTATTTTTTAAAGTGATAGGATTGACTCATACATAGTTAATTCCCATAGTCTTAAACATCTATGGTGGTAAACAATTCCTAATTCACATTTTTGAAATTTAGTTTGTTTTACTCAGGTGATGTTTTCACTTTTCATACTTTCCGTTATGTTGCATGTGAATTTCAACGTGCTGCACGTGCGGCGCGAATTGCTCAGGCTTCTATCACCTACCGCATTTTGGCACACCGTTTGTTTAACTGGAATTGCCATTACTATCAACAAAAAGTTGATCTATTACTTTACATGGGCCTAATATATTTTGGCATTGTTGTTGTTGCTGTTTGAATAAATGTAAATAGTTGAATGGTAGGTAATTTGCCAAACTCGTTCTCGGCCAGCATGAATTTGAACGCCTAGGGCACGTGCGATATAATCCCTACGTGCCTAGGTTTTCCAATCCTTGAACACCTCCATCTCGGTTGGTAGCTATAAGGTATAACAACAACGCTAATGGTAGACATTTTGCCAAAATTGTGTAAACGTTATCTCATACGCCGATTCATTCAATTTGTATCAATATACATAGCCATATCACATGTTATGAAAATCTCTGACTGCGACGCTGTCTCTTAACATTCCGATTACTTTCAATTATATCCACGAACTATTCCTAGCTTTGGTTTGTAACTTAATGACTACCTTGCTTGCCCTACGAGCCCATTAGGTGTCTAAGTTGGGACATAAAGCTTACCAGTCTACATGCTTGTATCATAACTCAATCTGCCACTCCTGTAACAATGTGGCATGTAAGTGGCTACTGTCAAATGGCGTAATTTAACGGGGGAGGGTGAACTACGCAATCGGCGAAATGCAGAGGAAAAGAAGAAGAACTCAACAAGTTCACAATGTCTAAATTATTTTATAGCATTTGTACTATTAAAATTTGACTTTTCACTAGGTTACTGTTTTACATTGTTAACTTGGTAATTACAGAAGAGATTGTTTGTAAATGTGTTGACATGTTATAACTTAAAATAAGTAGGCCTTAATATAAATCAAATGTTATCAGTCAAAAATCATCTTTTTTTGCGACAATTATTGGAAAAGCAGGTTTGACATGCATTGACATCATAAGAGCTGTATCTGGAGTATCCAATGTTAATTTTTTTTTACGTTAATAATGTTCAACTGATGCAGTTTAAATAATGCACGACGCTCTTGTGTCGTATCTTCAGATACCGTTGAAAGATCTCGCGTTCAAAGATCACGAGTTAGTATGATTTGTATCGTAGAGTAGCTATAGTCCTGTTGACCTTTCATGATCAGTACCAAAATACAGATTGATTGATTGATTGATTGATGTATTAATTGCTTTTTACAGATGAAGTCCATTTTGGAATGAAAGTATATTATCAATAATTCTATGAACATTATTTTTTAAATGTCTCGTTTATGATATTTTACAATTGCATACCATGATATAACGTTGATTTGAATATATCTTCTTCTCTCTTGATCTTCTGTAATAATATTTTGTAAACAAATACTGCTTTTCACTTCCACTAATCACCAACATCGCTGTTACACTTAACATTTTCACCTGGAAAATTTGACTTTTCACTAGGTTACTGTTTTACATTGTTAACTTGGTAATTACAGAAGAGATTGCTTGTAAATGTGTTGACATGTTATAACTTGAAATAAGTAGGCCTTAATATAAATCAAATGTTATCAGTCAAAAATCATCTTTTTTGGCGACAATTATTGGAAAAGCAGGTTTTGCGATGCGTTTTGCCAGGCTCATAATGTCTTGTATTTTTTTCGTGATAAAGAAACGAGATCATTTCTTAAATGTGTGTATGTTAAGGGATTCAATGGAAACATCATGCTGTCAAAAATAAATCTCAGAAACTTTTACTCCACTTTCAGGCAGCATCAATCTTATAGAAATTGTTACCGACTTACTGTTCTACGTTTCTATAATTTGAAATAACAAAAATAATTCATATTTTGGATAATGATATAATCATGTTGTAAATTGCCATTAGATAATGATTAGTTTCAAAGAGCACCAGACTGATTTATGTGTTTTGGTAATATCTACTGGGCTTGTTCCTCGCACTTAAAGCCCATTTCCATGCGACTAAATTCCTTCAGACAGGGTAATTACTAACATTAAAATTAATAGGTAAAGTTAATGCTTATCGGCGGAGCAGCTCAATTCTTTAAGTCTGGAATTTCGAGACATCTCTCGAACTATACTGATGTTACCTGAACAATATTTAAAAAGTGATTTACAAAATTTGTGTCGTTCTAAACCTGTCGTCTATCTCTTACCATGCCTTTCTTTACTCATCTTTTCGAATCCTCTTTTGTTGATTTTTAGCTCATCAGGTCTGAAAGACCCGATGGGCTTATGGCATGGCATGGCGTCCGGCGTCCGTCCATCCGTCCGTCCGTCCATCCGTAAACTTTTCACTTTTTCGACTTCTTCTCCAGAACCAATGACTCTAGAGAGCTGAAATTTTATGTGCATACTCCTTGGCAAATGGGGATTCTAAATTGTAGATTTCGTGACCCCATGACCCCAAATGGGGTCACAAGGGTCAAAACCTTAAAAATCTATTTTAATCTTCTTCTCCAGTTCCAAAAGGTCCAGAGAGCTGAATAGTTGTGTGTAGACTCCTTGGGCACTGGAGATTCTAAATTTTAGGTTTGGTGACCGCATGACCCCAAATGAGGTCATAGGGGTCAATACATGAAAAACCTATTTTCATCTTCTTCTCCAGTTCCAAAAGGTCTAGAGAGCTGAAAAGGTGTGTGTAGACTCCTTGGCCAACGGGGATTCTAAATTGTAGGTTTGGTGACCCCATGACCCCAAATGGGGTCACAGGGGTCAAAACCTGAAAAACCTATTTTCATCTTCTTCTCCAGTTCCAAAAGGTCTAGAGAGATGAAAAAGGTGTGTGTAGACTCCTTGGCCAACGGGGATTCTAAATTGTAGGTTTGGTGACCCCATGACTCCAAATGGGGTCACAGGGGTCAAAACCTAAAAAACCTATTTTAATCTTCTTCTCCAGTTCCAAAAGGTCCAGAGAGCTTAATAGTTGTGTGTAGACTTCTTGGCCAATGGGGATTCTAAATTGTAGATTTTGTGACCCCATGACCCCAAATGAGGTCAGAAGGATCAAAACATGAAAAACCTATTTTCATCTTCTTCTCCAGTTCCAAAAGGTCCAGAGAGCTGAATAGTTGTGTGTAGACTCCTTGGGCACTGGAGATTCTAAATTGTAGGTTTGGTGACCCCATGACCCGAAATGGGGTCACAGGGGTCAAAACCTGAAAAACCTATTTTCATCTTCTTCTCCAGTTCCAAAAGGTCTAGAGAGCTGAAAAGGTGTGTGTAGACTCCTTGGCCAACGGGGATTCTAAATTGTAGGTTTGGTGACCCCATGACCCCAAATGGGGTCACAGGGGTCAAAACCTAAAAAACCTAATTTCATCTTTTTCCCTAGTTCCAAAAGGTCTAGAGAGCTGAAAAGGTGTGTGAAGACTCCTTGGACACTGGGGATTCTAAATTGTAGGTTTGGTGACCACTTGACCCCAAATGGGGTCACAGGGGTCAAAACCTGAAAAACCTACTTTCATCTTCTTCTCCAGTTCCAAAAGGTCTTGATAGCTTAATAGTTGTGTGAAGACTCCTTGGACACTGGGGATTCTAAATTGTAGGTTTGTTGACCACTTGACCCCAAATGGGGTCACAGGGGTCAAAACCTTAAAATCCTACTTTCATCTTCTTCTCCAGTTCCAAAAGGTCTTGATAGCTTAATAGTTGTGTGTAGACTCCTTGGACAATGGGGATCCTGAATTGTAGGTTCGGTGACCCCTTGACCCCAAATGGGCAATGGGCCGTTTATATTTGATTGTGAATAACTTGGACGTTGGGACAGGCTATCTTTCCTACACTGCCCATGACCCCATGGTCTAAACCCAAACACCTATTTCTATCAAAAGTCTGATGAGCTACAGAGCCCATGGCTCTATTTTCATCCATGTGAAGTACTGTTGGCAACACGTTAAATCCTAGCTCATTCACTCACTCATTTTTGAATGTAAAGACGTAATCTTCATGTGTGAAAAATAAATGCGCACTTGCACGTATGTTCGTTTTTAGATATAAGTATTTACATCACGTGAATCAATTCTCACAGATCTGATAACATGTTTTGTTAATAACTTAACCAACTAATCCTAAATCTGCGTTCTTTTCCTTTGCGTGCTTTTAAAACAACTTTTGGAGTCTCTGACATTTGGCCAAAGCTGTTTTAGACAGTTATCAGAGAGGTCCTGAGATACTGGCTGTCAGATATCAGATGCTCTCAAATTGCAATCGTCGCACGATTGTTCAATTGAGTAACAATATCCACGATGACATATCAGACAATCTGATTAGTCGAGATAGACATTAAAGGATAGCATAAGTTCAAAATTACCATAAATGATTTTCTCCTTAGTTCCAAATCACATTCAGAAAGTATTGTTATTAATGAAATGCACTTAACACGTGATAAAATTGGACATGATAACGTGTAATGTTAATGTTAAAGAGTGTTTATTTCTTTTCATGGCTGTTGTTTGTTTTATAAAACTGTGCAAAACTATTGATTATAAAATAATCAAGGTCAAGCAGTACCAGTAAAGCTAACATGTCCCGACCTTGTCATAAATCCAAATGGAAAAGATTGCGGCAATTGTCATATCAGTTTTATCCATCCTTTTAATCGTTTTCCTCCCTGTCATTTCATTTATAACGAACAACCATAGAAAAAGAGAGACCAGCTTCAACTTTTGAACCAGGATTTAAAAAAATATAAATTCGTTACGCTTCTGTTGAGATCCACGGATCCACGGATTGTTTTGGGAACACCTAATACGGTACTTTTCTGTACTTTTCTTTTTTGTTTTTGAGCAAGTTTTCTGTATTTTCTGGTATTGTTTCAACAAAGAAATGATTTAAAAATTCGCTCACATTCGTTTTCACTGTGTCGACAAAGGTTATATCAGTAGACCTGTTACGGGCAGTTCATATTTATTGTCTTCAAATGTGTAATTCGTCAAGATCAACATAATGTAATTTATTTATTAGAGCAACAACTCTCCTTTAATTTACAAAGCTCTAAATCATGGCTGAATTAGTGTTCGATAATAAATAGAGGATAACATTGTTGCAATCGTATGAGTTTTGTCGGACCAGTGATATTTGATAATTACCAAAGTAGTCCCTTCCCTCCACTGGTGTTTGTTTCACTGCTTTAGCGTGCTCATGTGTAAATATGTGTAAAGGCGATAAGTGAAAGGCCATGTTAATATTATTGAAGTGCAGCTAAAATTCCCCATTTTCATACGTTATAGCTTACATGAGTTGAGGTAAAGATGTATGAATTGATCAGTTGTGGCTAGGTAGTAAGTGACAAGTTGTATTGATTGTTTTTATACTTTTTAATATATTCTGTACTACAAAACATATCTTGTGAATGTTTGGCTTGTAGTACCGATTCTCGTTACACTATATAATTAAAAACATCAATCTCATTTATTTTAATTTCGCCTTATAGCCTCCAGGCCAGTCAAGCTATTGTAACATACAACAGCCCTGTTATAGATCAAAACTGTCATGACTAAAAGCATCAGATACAAATGTCATTTAGAGTGATCAATTTAACATTGTTATAATTGGGATCACACTCTCTATAGCTACATGCACAGCTCTCATGGCTGTGTGTACGGACAGCGCTGACTAACTCCAAGAGTGTGGGTGCGTATCTCGCAACAGATTTGACCTGTAAATTACAAGAATTCTTACTAATGTAGATAGCGTGGTCTTACATATAACACTATATATTCGTTCACTGTCTTTATAAATGAATTTATGAAAACTAACTTTAAAGTCAAAAGTGTTAACAATTAAAAGATTTTGCAACCTGCTACACCAGCGTATTTGATTTTAATGAACTTCTTCCAAATACCCTGATCTCTTTCGGGCCAAATGTCTTGAATGGCTGACGGCCTGAAATTCGTGACTATGCCCTCCTGTTATTCAGCCAATGAAATGTCCTAATGCAAATTCTTGACGCTTCTTTCTTGAATTTAACGGAGTTTTTCATCCGGGTTGTGCCGTTTCTTGATGCGAGTCGTGTCCGTGGCTGGTTAGAAAGCGAGCGGTACGAGACTTTTGGCCTGAAGGAGGTCAGGGTATTTGGAAGGAGTTCGGCGGATTCAAATACTCTAATGTAGCAGGATGAAGATTTTTTTCAATTTAAAAAAATAGAGTCAAATTGAAAGAACTATCAGCATATTGCCAACACCGATCATATTTAAGTGTAGTGTGAACTTCCTTTTATAGAGTTCACTCGTTGAATCAAGAACAAACAAGCATCTTGAGGCCTCAGTTAGATGATGTCAAACCAATTTCGTGAAATGCAAAACTGCTTAATTTAACCTATGAAACAGTTTTTTTCAGATTTATGCACATGCTATTCAGGTGCCATTGCTTTTACTGACTGAAATAGCTTGATAACACCTTGATAACGTAATCCGAGTATACAAATTTTGTAATACGTCCAACTATACCTTGTTAAATCAGGTGTTGCTTTAATTTTTCCAGTCAGTATTTCACCATGCATCCCCCCCATATAAGTAATTTTTTTCAGTTAAAGATGTGAAAACATTTATTGACTTTAAATATAATCTCGAGGAAAGTTAGATAAATGCCAGAGATTGAAGTAGTTGATTTCGCCAGTAATAATAATAAATATATAATACATCCTAGTCTCATGTCCTAGCACAGGAATTTAAGACAGAAAAAATTTTCAAAATCTATACATAATTACATACAACCTGTGAATATACTATCCGGCAACATGCAAGTCACGTTTGTAGAGCCAGATCAAAGAAAAACATTAGAAACTTTTGCTTGGATAAGGATTTTTTCTGATTTGAGTTGAGTTTGTCCACATCTTATACAGTGTTTGAAGGAGTTGCGAGATGTGAAACTTCATTTATCTGATTGTCTTTTGATGTTCCTTTTTAGACATAGTAAGCAATAATGTAAATGGTGAATCCCTTGTTCATTGCTCATATAATAAAGGGCAAGCCTTTTTGGGAAAGTTTAAAGAAAAAATATAAACTTTGCGTTTTAAAACATAAAAAAACAGCACTTTGATTTTTTTCATATGATATATGAAATTCAAAGACCTTTTGCATTATTCAAGATAAGCTGATTGGAATGATCAAAATGGTTTCAGAAAAAGTCCTTTATGTATCAAGTATTAGGTTGTAATAAGATTTTATCTTTTTCAAAACTTAGTACTTAAGCACAAATGTTAAAATAAAACTTGTATTAACGACGGCTAGAAAAAAGTGTTGTTGTAGGTATTCAATAGACATCTTCATTAGGATGATAAAAATAATCATCTCTTTAAAAAAAAAACCAATTCAACAGATGTCAAATATTTTGTGAACTGATTCTATAGAAATGCAAAATTGAGAATACATGGTAACCTTATACTGTGAAGAGAGTAGAAAATCGTTTGGGTTCGACTTCCATCAAAAATTCAAAATTTTATCTCTATTCGGTATCTGATTGACAAGCATTCTTATTTTGTTTTTATCCAAACGTTTATAAATCACTTGGTAGCAGCTGTAGTTGACAATGTAAATGACAATGTGTTATGTCACCAAAACTACGCAATAATATTAAACATCAATGTTAGTAAATCTGTACCGTTTTCCTGCACAGTTTTGACAAAAGACTATGACTATATAGCTATTGTTAACAAATTGAATGTAATAGGTTGTGTACCATAACATAACAATAAACGACTTTCCATTGATTATATTCAAATTTATTTTAAACAAATAGCTATATTACCCGACTAGTACCTTGAAACCTTAGAGCCATTCACACTGTCAACTACAGCAGGGAACAAGGGATTTGCAAATGTTTGGATACACCGCAAATAATAATGCACGTCAGTGAGATACCAAATACAGATAAAATAAAGCCAATCTTACATGGTATTTACTCTTACTCAGAGCATAAGGTTCTATATTTTCTCAATTTAGAATTTCCATGGAAGATCCTTTCACAACATATTAGCCACCAGTCCAAAGGATTCTTGAAAGAGATATCATCGGTTTGATAATTGTTGTCAAGATGTCTATTGAATGCTTACAAGAACCCTATCTAACGCTAATTTCAACATTTGTCCGTACGTTACAAGTCTTGAATTTTTAAAACCACCTTCTTACTTCTCAACACTATTAAATAACAATATTGGATAGATTGAGTTTTTTAAAAACATGTTGATCATGCCGGTCAGTTTTTCTTGAATTCTTCAAAGGGGTTTTGGAATTTCAAATAAAATGAAAAATCAAAGCGGAGTTATTTTTATTTCAAAACGCCTAGTTTTTTTTAAATTCCCGTCCAAAATGTCCTGACTAGATTAGAATATTAGCAATGAACATGGGATTCAATATTTACAGTATTGCTTACTATGTCTAAAAGGAAACATCAAAAGACAATCGCACGGTGAAGTCTCCTTCAAACAGGTGTACGGTGTGGACAAACTTGGAAAACTCTTATCAGAGATGTTCATCAAAGAAAAAGCCAGTAATGCTTTCCTTTGAGCTGACTGAACAGGCGTGACAGACTTGATTATACAGCTTCTTCTTGCATGTTGGTTGATAGTATATTTACAGCTTGAATCTAAGTAACGGATTGAAAAAAAATACCATTTTACATTCCTACGCTAGGACATAAGACTAGAAATTTAAGCTAAACATATTTTTCTTTTAAATATTTAAAACATGATAATGCTTGAAAATAATTTAAGCTTTCTTTACATTCCTCTTACTTTTCTTTCACTTCATCTTAACAGTCAAGAAATGTGATCCCATTTAAAAGAAAGAAGAACTAAAATTTGCCTATTGATTTATAAAGGATAGAAAGGTAGAATACATATGATTTAAACGGATATTTGAAAATGAATAAATTATCTGGTTAGAAGGCCTTTGTGTTTGTGTGTATTTCAGTTAATGAAACAAATGCACATGTATGGCAAACGTTTCGTATGTATTCAGTATGCATGTACGCATTTCTGAAAAGACTGCTTGAAAAGCCGTACACGACAATGGTTCGTAACCACCTATTTAAAATATGCACTTTAATGACAAAAATTCTTTCTGGGCCCACAACTCAGATTCAGGCAGCGCTGAACGTCTTGCAGTTACTTGGCGCTGTGCCTACAGATAGTGTAACTCAAACTGTAACAACGTTACATCTGTTCACTATCTAAATGGCATGTATGTAAATGCATTATGCCTTGATACATTTTGTAGCTGTGGCAAGTTTGATCTAGAGGAGTTGTACTGAATATGATATAAGCTAAGCTAAGCTACTGCGAGCCGCCAGGTGGCTATGAAGCGAAATCAAAATGAAATTGTTGGTTTTGTTTCTTTTGTGTAAAGAGAATAGGTACTAAAAGCCAAATGTTTCCTTCCATTATGATACAGTACAATACACGATGTACGATACATCATATTTGTCATAAATCAATCAATAAAGTATTTACATATTTTTGTACCACATGTTTAAGCATTAAAGTTCAACCATGATGCAATGTCATATTTACAAGATAAGTTTCGTACTACAATACATATAAAAAATGACAGAAAAATAAGAAATGGGGAGATTTACTTGCACTTCAGATGGCATGAACTTCAACTTATCCCTTTACAGATATATGCAAATGAACTCACAAAAGGAATTAAGCAAACACCAGGAGAGTGAAGGGAATATTTTGACAAGTATAAAAAAATCAGTGGTCAAACAAAACTCGTACGATAGCATATAAGTTAGTCATGCAACCTATTTACAGACACTAATTCAAATAATTATTTTGATAAATGTACGTTAGTGAATAGTTAAAAAACTACTGACATTATATACATGAACTTTCAATTTTAACTAACATTAATGTTTAATGTATCTCAACCTCTGCATCCATGTATTCAATATTACAAACTGAACAAGTTAATACAGTTTCCTTCAGTGCCATTCTTACCGAAGATAAGATTAACTTAAAATCAATGGATATCCATTAAAATGTTTGATTGCTGAAGATCTGTACATCCCGCATATAAATGTATTAAAATCATCTTTTTGTCAACAATAATACTGAATAGGAGAAAGTTTCCCAATGTTTCATATGTACAAACAAATCTAACTAAAATATATTTCTGTCATGCTTGATAACAAGCAATAGAGAAAATTGCCATATGAGGGGCTTCCAAAACAATGCATGTATCTTTATCATAGAATCAAGTTGATACTTTGGACAGGAAAACCGATTTAAAGTTTTTGAAATGTTATAACCTGGTTCAAAAGGTGAAGCGGAGTTGTCTATGGTTTCTAAGATTAAAGGAAGGCAATAGTGGAAACGATAGAAAGGAGGGAGATGGCTGACATCACTATTGCTAGGCGTTGTGAAAGGCTCGTGTCATGTCAGTTCAATTCTAAGACTCTTCTTGATCAATATATCATGAATTTATCTACCTACAACCTATGGAAATAACTATTGTTTGAAAAGAAAGCAAGCCTCTTTAACAATATCACAAAATGTTTTCACGTCCAATTCTAGCATGTGTTAAGTACGTTTTATTAAACTTAACGATTTCTGAAGATGCTTTACTCCATCTCATTAAAGCAGTAAATTAATTTCTGGTGATTTGGAACTTTTTTCCTTTTTTAAATTAATTGTCATTATTTTAATTATTTTAATTTGGAACATATGCTGCCCTCCTATTTGGTATTCGATTGGTCAGTTTATATATTTCCTCGTTGATGCAGTAAAGCAATTAAATAAACGAAGATCCGAAGATAACACTTTGAGAGCATCTGATATTACACGGTCATTATCAATACAAGTGTTCAAACAAATTTTTCAGGGGCAGCTCTCATATTTGTCTTATATCTGTTATGATAGTCGATGTCGTCAGCGACCATCGGTGTTTGTATAAGCATGCAACTGAAAAACTATAATTAGAAATATTTGGTTTTAGATGTTCAAGAAATTTTAAGCAAACATAAATCTGCTAATTCAACGTCACAGTACAGAATAAAACAATCACCTGGATAATGTCAACATAACTGACTAATATCACATTTCCTTTTGGAAATTAAACCTCAGAAAACTAACGTGTTAAAGCAATCATTCGGGAGTTATGGAAGATATGTATTAGTTACGATACTAACACAAATGTATTTGATAATACTTTTAGATAATAGAATTACAAATCTACTTTCATGTTGTGCCTGCCATCCAAATTACATGGAAGCTTATTACTCCTGCTGTTAAAAATAGAGGGTTCAGTGACATGCTTATGAAGGGGACAAAGTTTTCTTGCTTCTTTTAATAAAGCTTACATATTACATAAAAACAGGAAGTCTTGTTCTATTACGACCTTAATTCACTTCATTTGATCTAAAATGGGAATGTAAAGAGACCAACGTTCCCTGAAGGCTTGGGTAACTGTTCGCCTGGCCTCGAATTTATTTAAGACTACTACAGTAAGTATATTCCTATGTCGTTCCATAGACGAGAGACAGGCTTAATGCAACAACCATATTACAAGGAGCCTTGCAGTCCTTGCTGTCAGAAGCAAAAGAGAGTCATTTACGTGCTAACGAAGTAATTCACCGCGGGACATGTAAGGTTAATGCTCTGGCTTTATGTAATAAAGCTCAGCTATTACCTTGGAATTGAAATTCGTGTTTCATAATTACAGTACACATAATGGTTTTCTATCGATACTGTCCTGAAATTAGCCATGCATTTTCGTTTTCACTTTTTGATTAAACAAGCAAATTGATTATTCAAATTAATAAAACTAATACTAATAATGCATTCCGCAGCATTCGGTGTTTACATTGGCTGAAATATTGCCAAGTAGTTTAAGATGCAATATATCGCCGGTAGGGGAAACTGCCTGATGCCCGAGAGGGGCGGGAGAGCGCAGTGGTCAGCGCGTTTGGCTTTGGATCAGGAGGTCCGTGGTTCGAATCCCGCCAGGGGCTCGGCAACTTTGTCTGCAGTAGAGAACTGTTCTACACGCAGTCAGGTTTGGGTGCAATGCTACACTGTATTTCAGTGCAGAACCACTCATGGTTCGCTAGTTCCAGCCGATGCTCGCAGGTTTCACCGCAATGCATAGCCACAATGGTGTTGAAGGCTTTCTCCCTGCCATAATACTAGCAGCCGCGATATAAGTAAAATACTCTTGAAAGCGGCGTTAAACCCCATTTCACCTCACCTGATGCCCGAGAAACCTTCGAATTAAGACAAGAGGTTATATGGGAATTTATGACGGAGCTACCTCTGTTGGGAGAGAATGGTGCCTTTGATGAAATACGAATATCGTTTTATTACCGACCTATTTATAACATTCTATTGTAACATTATTCAATCAATCCAAATTTTCATCCATTAAAGCTTTTAAGCTGTATCCAACACTTCACAATAATTACGTTATTTAATGTTTAGTTTATTGAATTTCTTCTCTATATACTTCTAATTTCTAAATTTTACTTTTGCTACGCGTTCGGCTCCGAATGAAATCAAAAGGTTTCGAATCTACGTTCGAATCACAAAAAATTAAAAACACAATAGGTTTATCTCCTAACTCACTTACTCTCTCATCCTATCAATTCCTTTTCCACTGATCTGTCCACTCCTGTTCAACAAGAGATTAGACAGGCGACAGGTTTTGTGGTGGTTTACGTGCTTAAGTGACCAAGAGAGCTATGCCAGCCGGAGCTCACATGCTTCTGGTAGGGACACCCACGCTGGAAAGGTCGACGGGTAGAGGCCAGACTAAATTTGAGGCGTTCTAAATCCTGGCCTAAATTTGAGTCCTTCTTAAACCTGTTGTCTGTCTCTCTATGCCTTTCTTTCCGTCTTTTCCCTCATCCTATTGATCCCTTTATCCCTGATCTGTCCACTCTCTTTTGGATGCTTGACATTCACGTGTTTAATAACTGAAATATTGTTCAAAGCACGTAAAACACCAACTCATTCACTCACTTTTAATTATCAGCTAATACATTTTTGCAAGTGAACTCAATCAAATACGCAGTTTGGATTTATTTCTCAATGATTAAAAACGTCGTCTGACGGGTTAATTTTCAAAAGACATGTGGTCAATATTAGTTTTAAAAGTTTATTTGAACTTAAATATCGGTCAGTGATGTAGACAATATCTAGGTGATGGTTTTATTTTGCACAGTGACAACGACTAACCACGTAGTTGATATCGATAAACTCTTGATTTTAGTAAGACGGAAAGATGTATACTATAATAAAAACTGGAACTTAAAAATACTATAGGTTATTTTAGAATTAAATCACATTATAACGATGCAAAAGGATGTAATCACGTTAAATCACAACTAGAAGTTAACGCAGTTTCAACTTACTTCTATTGTGAAGAAAGAGTATCCAGATTATGAAAATAATATAAAACTATTAATAGTTATACATACTGCATACATAGCAATTAATACATAATTAAATTTGTCCGTAGCTACAGATTCATATACGCCGTCAATTACTTGTAAATAACAGATAATTCAAAGACGTTTGTAGCAATTCTCGATCACATTATAGTGGTGAGAATATGTTCTTAAATTATGTCTATTTGTAAAATAAAATTGTCAAAATTTAACTTTATTTTATTTATTTATTTTTTTAAAGTAGTATTGGAAATTTTTTTATTTTTTTTAACAGAAAATAGATGGTACAATCAGACAATCATTGTTGAAAACTTTTCATTTTCACCATAAATCATCACAAATAAAACAGAACAGAAGAAGAAAGGTAGATAGGATAGGAAATAGGCGAGAATGAAAGGGTGAAAAAGATGCAGAAATAGTGGGGACTCACAGTACATTATCTATTTGGTACAAACACGACCATTTTCTTTGAAAATTGGGGTTATCCTCCGAAAAAATGTATTTTTCTAACTTAGAAATGAAATTCAATGAAGTTAATAAGTTCATTGAAATTCAAGTCGTTGGTGCTAAACCTTGCTTTGTTTACGAACTCTTTTGTTATAATAAAAATGTGGTTAGTCAATTGGTTTGCCTTTGGGTCCCCGAGCAGAAATTTTGTAATATCAATGTTCAGACTTATTCCCGTTTTGGAATCGAACCAGATTCTTAATTGTGAAATAACATGCTTGGTTTTCTCACATGAATAAAATAGATGCTCAAGAGTTTCTATTTCTTTACCACATAAGGTGCAAAGATTATCCTGACAAATACCTATTTTAAATAGAAATGATTTTGTTGAGATTATTCTGTGAATAAATTTAAACTGAAAATTTCTTGCCTTGTTCTCTATAGTAGTAGCATTTATGAGTGCAAAACAGTCCGAAATATAGTTATCAGTTAAGTTAATATTTAGTTTTGATTCCCATTTCAGCTGAAGATTGTCTAAGGAAATGGCTTAAAATTTAACTTTAGATGAAAATTCAAAGGCGTTACCGGAAAATTGATGTACATCAAGACAAACTAAATACTAAGTACGAGTTTACTATAGAGTTCTTTAAGCCTGAGATGTTTAAAGAGATCCGCGAAATGATGATGATCAATGAATTGAATTTTTCAATTTGATTCTTCTTCAATCCCCCAATAATAGGATTGTGCAATGAAACCCTTCTCTGGAAGCACCGTGGTTGACTCATTTCTAGGCTTCTAATTTGGTCACAGTTCTCTTCTGTGAGGAAAGATGAAGATTTTGTGTGAGAGGAATTTAGCATATAGACTTGTTAGAAATATATTGCTATGAAATGTTGTCTCATCGCCGGCGAGTTTAAAACACTAAATGCAGGCTTTGAATCCTCATCTTTTCAACAGTTACAGAAACGGGAACTTACATTGATATTACACGTGTCAGGTAAAGCGATACTTTCATGTAAGTCAATATCTTTGATAAGGAAACCAAAAGGTAGCAAATTATAAATCAATTGATAAGCAACCGAATCAAGATAGGTTGCTGATTTTAAAAAATAAGTTCTCTACACATATTTTTTGGCTTACCTTACCACATACAAAACGATATTTTACTCACGTTATCAATTTAATATGATGAGTTAGGATTTGAAAAGATCAACAGTGAAACAGATTAGATTTTAAAATATTATGTCACACTTAATATGAAAGGGAACAGTTAACGGGCCATGTAACCTGCAGTGATATTTCAATTTCATGAAATAAAATAAATTTAAAAGCTCATTTCACTTTAAATTTTTTTACTTCGATTTAGTATGCATGCAACATGATTAAAGGAGACTGGAGCAATCTTGCTAGTTCATGTGTTCTCAGCTCTTTCGCCCAATTATGTTAAACATCCTAAGCACACGCTCAAAGTGGCAATTTACAATGTAGAGCAGTTGAGAACATATGTACTCACTTACAATTTCTGTGGATGCAACGAAATACCTATTTCGACTTCGTTTACAAGTCTTTTCAGCAGTGGCGACGCATCCAGTCATCATTAAAATAATATCTACAGCAAGTGTCGTCTGAAGTATTTCATTTTTTCAAATATCACCTTTTTACATACATACATACATACATACATATATACATATATATATAATCACATACTTGGAACTTTGAACTATGCGTAATCTGTGTTTCATTTATGTTTTGAAAATATCTTTGAGTCAGTGACTTTTAAGGGTATGATTTATGTTTCATGCTTCGAATAGTCTATGACTGTCAGTAAATGAATTAGAAACCGCCAGTGAAATATTTGTGCATACATGCATATACACATATGCATCAGCCAATGGGGGTAATAGTTTGATTAAATATGTGAACCTCATAAGGGCCATTAAATTCAATCCTCTTTACTTCTTTTCATGCCCTTCTCTTCATGTCCTTCTTTGGAACTTAAAATCACTGGAAATCATTGTACAGGTCTCTTAACAGTTAGGTATTATGTCCCCCCCTCGGGAGACATATTGGTTTTGGCTGAGTTCCCGTCCGCGTCCGCGTTGGCGTTCCCAAACGTTTCCGGAGCACAACTCTGAAAGTACTTGACCAATCTTCACCAAATCTGGTATACATCCTCTTCATATCATGTTAATGTACCTTTTTGGGGTTTCAACTTCTTTTTCAATTTTTTAATTTTTTTCCCTTAGCAACCGTTTGGACTTGGTCAATTTGAAGGGTAGTGTTAGTTTCCGGAGCACAACTCTGAAACTACTTGACCAATCTTCGCCAAATTTGGTACACATCCCATTCATATCATGTAGATGTGCCTTTTGGGGGTTTCAACTTCTTTTTCCATTTTTCAATCTTTATTCTTCATAGCAACAGTTTGGACTTAGTCAGTTTGAAGGGTAGTGTTAGTTTCCGGAGCACAACTCTGAAACTACATGACCAATCTTCGCCAAATTTGGTACACATCCCATTCATATCATGTAGATGTGCCTTTTGGGGGTTTTGACTTCTTTTTCAATTCTTTGTCTTTGTTTCCTTGGCAACAGTTTGGAGTTGTCATTTTAAAGGGTAGCGTTAGTTTCCGGAGCATAAATTTGAAACTACATGACCAATATTCACCAAATTTGGTACATATCCCATTCATATCATGTAGATGTGCCTTTTGGGGGTTTCAACTTCTTTTTCAATTTTATATTTTCTTAATCTTAAATTGAATCATATGTAGTTAATATTTTGTCAAAACTGTGGAGATGTTCATTAACCTAAACCTAAAGTTTATGTTGTTTTATAGAAAAATTCTAAATTTTATCCGAGTTTAAAAAGCTGTTAAGAATTTTCAAAAAAAAAACCAATATGCTGAAACGGTGTACGGTCGAGACATCTGTTTTTACGAGTAAAAACAATTTCTAGTTATAAACTGTGCTCATTTTACTTACTGATCCTAAAACTTATTTTGTCATATTACTCACAAACAACGTCCATCAAAATCTGAAATATTCTGAACAGTAGCTTTATCCATAGGAATTCTGAATTTTAGGTAGGATTGCGCTCCTACCCCTCGACGGACTACAGGGTTCATGACCCTGTGTCTCAGGACTAGAGACCTAAGATGATATAATTCATAAACACTCTTGACAAAAATTTTGTGAAAATCTAAATGACCAACCTTAGTATTACTATCTGAAAGACCCAATCGTTTTATGGCATGGATAACGTTTGTCCGCCAAACCGTCTGTCAGCCTAGCTGTACATCCATACTCTTCAGTTCTAGTTCGACTTCTCAGAAACCCCCGCATACACTGAGCTAGAGTTTTGACAGGTTGCGAATAAGAAGCTGCTTTCCCTGTTTTCTTTGTGACATTTGTTAAGGATTTTTTAAAGTTTCTCCCGGTAATAGCTCCATAAAGCAGCATTGCCTTTAGCAACATTTTCCTTAAATCATTTAAAGGTTTAAATCAACAAAGTTACTGACGAATGTTAATTTAACTTCGTGTTAGCACGTGTAATTTGCACCTTATCAACCGGACTGCGACTAATCCCGCTTTGAACACATCAAACAACGTTATACATAATAAAATCATTAATAAATCGCACTACAGACGCTGTCCATAAATCAAGTCTTCCCCTTGCCAAAAATATACTCATCCTAAACAGGTCACTAGTTAATGTACTGTTAAAGCGAAATCGTGTCGTTTAACGTCTGGACATGTATTTATTTTCAGCCTTCCAATTTTTCAAACTTCCAAATATCTAGAAATAGTTTCACTCATACACAGATAACCTCATTTCCCATTTGAATGCCTCTTGGGTAGACTGATTTTGTTAAACTATGTCTTTGCTACATGTAAATGAGACATTGCTGCAGTGGTTTAAATACCAGCTTCACAACACATGGACTACTCTTGAAGTAGGTGGTCTAAGTGGGTCCAGCATTTGAACTTAAAAATTATATTAATGTTCAAACGATGTGGACAATTTCTATTAAAAAAATTGGTATCTAACTTTTATTAAACACTTTAAATGCTATAAACTACTTTTATTTTCAGGGCAATAAGTTAACACCTAGTTTTTCTAAAAAAAGTTTTAATTATCAAAAGCACGTTTAGGATGAGCTTATGTTGTATTCTATGTTCTCCATGATAATTAATTGATTCAGATAAATTTACAGTGCTAGACACGCTAACGAACACTTCGTGTGTGTCGTATTTACACATCCTAAACTTAGATATTTAATCTAATACTGAAGTTGAAATGAATCATGAAATGCTAATCAGTGTTAAGTCCCAATTTATTTTGATATCAAAATGATTGTACTGAGATATTTTGATATCAAAATGAATTGGGACTTATCAAGGTGACTGTACCGAACCCTTAGAGCTATGCCAGCTGGAACGAACATGTTCCTGGTAGGGGCACCAACGCTGTACAGGTCGACGGTAGAAGCCAGACCAAATTTGCGTCCTTCTAAAACCTGTTGTCTATCTCTCACTATGCCTTTCTTTCCGTCTTTTCCCCACACTCGTGGCGGGATAGCGCAGTGGTTAGCGTGTCCGGCTTCGGATCAGGAGGTCCGTGGTTCGAATACCGCCAGGGACTCTGCACTTTTGTCTGCAGTAGAGAACTGTTCTACACGCAGTCAGGTTTGAGTGCAATGCTACACTGAAATTTAGCGCAGTACCATCCATGGTTCGCTAGTTCCAGCCGATGCTCGCAGGTTTCACCGCAATGCATAGTCACAATGGTGTTGCGGGCTTTCTCCTTGCTCTAATACTAGCAGCCGCGATATAAGTGAAATAATCTTGAAAGCGGCGTTAAACAACTCACCTCACCCTGTCGATCCCTTTTCCCCTGGTCTGTCCACTTTCTTTTGGATGCTTGTCATCCACCTGTTTAATAACTAAAATATTGTTCAAACCCCAACTCACTCACTTCTAAAAAAGTTTTAATTATCAAAAGGACGTGTCGGATGAGCTTATGTTGTATTCTATGTTCTCCATGATAATTAATTGATTAAGAGAATTTTACAGTGCTAGACATGCTAACGAACACTTCGTTTGCGTCGTATTTACACATTCCAAACTTAGATATTTAATCTAATACTAAAGTTGAAATGAATCATGAAATGCTAATCAGTGTTAAGTCCCAATTTATTTCGATATCAAGGTAATTGTACCGATGCACTGCGCCAATGACACACTGTTAGTTTTGCAAATTTTTTGTTATAAATGCAGACGCAGATTCGAGTTGATAATGTTTGATTTCCTCTCTGCACAAATAGAACCACATAGGTAGCTCAAGTCACACCCACTACTTGTTTATCGATTTTGATGGGAAATGTCGATTGCAGAATAATTTTCTCTTTTGGATGAAAATGTGGGTTTGTTAGGGACACACTCTCATACACATTTATGGTGTTTAGCATTTTCCCAAATCATGAAGAATGTCATAAAAATATGGAACATTTTCACAGTTTCATCGAGTCTCATTTACAAGTGTAGCACTAATAAACAAATTTAATAAAGGAATAAAGAGAATTGTCACCTTTATGCCATGTTCGAAAGAGATATTAATGGTAACACAAACATCTCTTAATAAGGAACTGTGAATGAAGTCATGATGTCAACCAATATTCCCATTCAAGAAAAGCATTGATGATAAATTTTTCTCTTGTGACCCTTGAAATTCACGTTTGATTTTATTTATTTAATCACATTCTTTGGCTTTGTTTTCTGGTTTGCAACATACAAACTTATTTAGCAGCAATACTGTCAAATAAAGTTTTTGACTATCTACCCAAGTGAATGAAAAAACAACAACATTTGTTGCTGTTTAACAAATTAAAACTCACTAAATACACAATTAATCAACTTCTTCATAGAAGACCTAGACCTATCCTTTTTCTATTATCCTAAGTAAGTGCATTTCTTTACACTTCGCTAGTTCCAGCCGATGCTCGCAGGTTTCACCGCAATGCATAGCCACATTGTTGTTGCGGGCTTTCTCCCTGTAATAATACTAGCAGCCGCGATATAAGTGAAATAATATAAAAATAAAAGGGGCGTTAAACACCAACTCACCTCATCTAGTTATACGTATTATTTATCATAATCAGGACCTAGAAATACCATTGTTAAAGGCATTGTCTCTTGGCCCAAACCTTTGATAATACGTGAGAAGAATGTAACAAGAAACTCTGATAGCTTTTGAGCGGTGTGACATAGATATACAGTGACAAATCCAGTCATTGCTCAGAAACATCGAGTTGGAGTAACAAGTATTAAATAATATAAAACCGAAAACACTTTGTTTTGTGAATACATGTATATTGTTAGGTTGCCACTTCACATTTGCAAACTGAGTTTGTTTTCAATGAAGATCTGATAAAGAAAAGTGCAAAGTTACCTTAGATGAAAATCGACTACTGATTGAAGCAAACAATTTGTTTGTTTTTAAAAAAAAAATGTATGTCAAAGATCTTAAGCTCTTAAAGAAAAGCATTGTTCTACTTGACGAAGGATCTATCTTAATAAATGGTCATGTTTTTCTGCTTCAAAATCGTACTTATCCTCGTTTAATAACTGAGATATTGTTCAAAACCGTTAAACCCCAACTCACTCACTCGTATCCTCGTACATGCTCGCCTTACTCTTTAGAAGAAACGCAAAATAATCCTCATCATTTTGGAAATATCACAGATCAAACATTGAAATGCTGTGTGGGAGATGCAGCCCTGACCTTAACGTGATCTAACATTAAAAAATGAAATATAAATATAAAAAGGATTAGAACAAATCTGATACAAAGAAAGGTGATAATTCTTCGAAAGCCTAATATGGCTTAGACTCACGATTAATTCATGTCAATATCCCATTTAGAATTAAATACAAAATACTTTAAGCTTTTACGAAAATAGCATCTTGAAAATTTGAATCGATTCTGAAAAAAGTTTACAAAATCATTTGATCTCTGGACGCATTTTTGGATTGGCATAATACTAAAATAAATAGCATGTTGGTTAATAAACATAATCTGAATACTTATCAGTAGCCATTTTGTAATAATTTTGACCAGTATTTGATCTATGTCAAATGATAATCAACACTCATCCAATATCTATAACACTACGTTACCTACATGATTACCTTTAATTTTGTGGCATTTATTGTGAACTTGACTCTTGTGGTAAATAGAAAACGTAATTCTTTAAAATCAAATTTGACTTGTAGAGCTGATCCGAGATGGCTACAATACAGAATTATCCTTAGAATGCTACAAAAGACATTTTCTTCATTAGGTAAAATATGTTGGTACCACACTATGCACCTTTTACAAGGGAAAAACATATATCCACCTTTTACAATGACTCTGACAAAACTATTCATCATATGTTCTGTTCTCTCATACGAGTGTAGTAGGGTGAAACTTATATGGCGTCAACTGAAAATGTGCCTCAACAATGAAAATGTACAACTATCTATTACAATTTCTCAGATATTATTAGGGGTGAAAGGGAAACATAATTATGCCTTAATTGCTATGGTCATATTAGTATAAAATATCATATACTAAGAAGGGGTTTATCTCAAATATGACGTATATCCAAAGAAAAAGTATACACTACTATAACATCACAAAATACATTTACATTAACCTAAACCAGGAATTATTTTCCCTTGTATTGTGGTCTAATTTGAAAATCTTATTCAGAAACTCTTAGTCAGAAACTCTCCTGTGTGTAAAATGTATTCATTTTGAATCTGTATGTTTATGGAATAACATGTCTTTAGATATTACCCCGTGTGTCACCCTTGATGTATACCTACATTTTTTTAGTGATTTAATTGATTATCTTAGAGATTGAAGAGTACACGTGAAGACATATTATGAATCTTACATGAATATGACTTTATAGAAAGAAGGGACGTGGTCGACTGCAAGGGTACATTACAACCAGAGAGATACGTGTACATAAACATAAACCCAGGAAATGGAATAGATTGCAGCAATTTTGGTGTAAACATATTTATTCAGAGAAGAACTGATGGGATTGGCAAATAAGCAAAATCTTGGCTTATAAGAATGCCTCTCCCGACAATACACAAATATCAACTCTCATGAAATGATGACGTTCACAAAACATTGAAGAACAGATCAAATATGCATGTACATTTGCAGGCTTACATACTATTATTTAAAGATAAATTCGTTTAAAATTTCGCAAGGCATTTGAAGAAGGTAATGTAAGTTGGTTAAGAAATATCTGAAAACCTTTCAGAGGAAACTAAAATTATGGACGGATTTTAAGAGTTTGTTATCATGTTGATCTGTAGAGCCAGAGTTGCCGTAGAGGATAGATGGTAGATTATGATCTTTTTGAAAAAAAAGTGTTTAGACTTAATTCGTGGTAAGTGGGACACATTAGGAAGAAGTGGAGTGCATCCTTAAAGTGATGACCGTATTTGCAGTTAAGATTATCGGATATAAATCTGATGAATTTATCACCGTTAAGTCACTGCAGCCAATATTGATGTCACCCTCTCCACCCTTTCAATCGTCTTCCATCCTCGTCTTTCATTAAAACCCTAGCAAACATCAGAGACTAGCTCCAACTTTGGAACCAGGATCTAAATACATTCGAATTGTTTACATTTTGCGTGCTTCAGAGACGCCGAGAGCAATGCCAGCCGGAGCGTAGTTATTAGGGACACCCAAGCTGGAATGGGCGATGGGTAAAAGCCAGACCAAATTTGAGTCCTAAATCTGCTTTCTAACTCTCACCATACCTTTCTTTCCGTCTGTTCCCTCATCCTATCGATCCCTTTTCCCCTGATCTTTCCACTCTCTTTTGAATGCTTGTCATCCACGTGTTTAACAACTGAAATATTGTTCAAAGAACGTTAAACCCAAACTCACTCACTCACTACATATGTTATCATTGTTATTGACAAAGGTAATTTCCATAGACTTGTTAGGTGCTGTATCTTCAGCGCATGAGTCATATCTCAGTGGCTCTCTATTGACTTGTAATAATGAAAACCATTATCTCGCACATTTATGAGCCCTACGTTGTTAAAAACATTCAAATATCATGAAATAATGTCATGACATTCAGAGCAGCAACTTCTAACTATTTTACACATATCTAAATATGGCTGAATTTGCGTCTGATAGTCTAGGGAATAACAGTGTTACATTGTATGAGGTTTGTTGGAACCTCTGCTATTCGATGCTTACCAAAGGGAATCAAGTATCGTCCCTTCCCTCTTCTGGTGTTTGTTTCATTGCTTTGGTGCGTTCATGTGCAAATATCAGTAACGGGGATAAATGGAAGCAATGTTTATATGATTTGAAGTGCTTCTTAAGCTCTCGATTTCCCTTTTACATCAGTCGAGATAAAAATGTATGAAAATGTGTCTTTTAATAAGACTTGAGACTTTTTAGCTGAGCTGAGGTGATTTTTGGTTTAAAGCTGCTTTCAAAGGTATTTCACTTACACCAAGGCAACGAGTATTGTTAGAGGGAGAAAGCACGCAACAAAATGTTTTATGTCTATTTAGGAGAAACCTACTGCGCTGAAATTCAGTGAAGCATTGCATCCAAACCTAACAGTTATCTACCGCAGAAAAAGTTGCCAAGCTGCTGCATCATGATTGAACTTTGATGATTAAGAAAAGAAGTTGAGGTGGACAACTTTATTTGACTGTGGAGTTCTGTATGCTGTAAAAAATTATGTTAATTCTTGATTGAGTGCTTTACGGTGGCTTAGTAGTTACATTCTGAATAGTATGATCGTACATCGTACATTACCTTATCATATTTGAAGGAAGTTTCTGGCTTAAAGAAAAGATTCTCTTTACACAACCGTACCAAAACAACAGCCTCATTTAAATAATTTTGCCTCATTACCCCCAAGCAGTAGTAGTAGTTGAGCTATTTTTTACATTCAACAACCCTGATATAGATCAACATTGTATCAACGGAAATTCATTTCATTAGGGGGCGGGATAGCGCAGTGGTTAGCGCGTTCGGCTTGCGATCAAGAGGTCCGTGGTTCGTATCCCGCCAGGGGCTCGGCAACATTGTCTTCAGTAGAGACCTGTTCCAGTCAGGTTTAGGTGCAACAATGAAATTTGAATCTTAACCGGTTTATATTTATCATCAATCTATAATCATCCTATCTCTTGGAAAACTCCTAAGTGAATCAATCATGCAAATATATGTTTATACGGAAACTGGAATTGTTTTCCATTGTTTTTAAATTTAAACATTTTACTATGCAATGGCGAGGGGATTTGTTAGGTTATACTAGCAAAGTTTTGCTTCAACGTCGACCTAGAGCTTAAAGTCTAACTAAAAACAGGCAACATAATTGTAATTTCGTGATAGATGTTTTCACTGTAAGCTTTCTTATTTTAAGCTTATTTATGGCAATTTATTATATGTCAAGGTACTTAAAGCAACATCATTCATTCCATGGCAATTTGTCATTTAAAATTGGTTTTGAATTTCTTACTTAAAGAAATACTTTATTTCTTTTTCTAGCTTGAACCAACTCAACAATGAAAGGTTGTGTACAGGAAAATCCTTTGTTTTGCCTACAATAATTCAAATATTTCGAGCGAGAGCGAGGGAATTATCATTTTTCAGGCACGAGTGTTGTAAATACAATATGACATCCACGCGAGTGTGTTAATTTCTTTATTATCCATCTTCTGTAAGAAAATTAATTCCAAAATGATCAAGATATTCATATTCAGCCGCGATCTAAATGTAGCAGTAGGCGTATGATTACAGTGACGACAAGGTCAAGGTCGCGGTGCACTGACTCTGTTGTGGTAAGACTAGGTAGTTCGGAGTTCTAATGCGCATCTCCTACTGTCAGAGAAAACTTGCTCTTGATGACGTCATCTAACGATATGCAATACTCTCCCACACGTGGATATGTGCTTTCTTGTGCGCTGTTTGAATATTCGCCGTATACATGTTGGGTGAATATTTTAAATCATCTAAATAAATATCGGAAGTGTTGAAACCCACCCATCACGCATCTGTTGGTTCTAAACACAGCGATCACACAATATTACGTGACACATTGGATTAAGGGTCAGGGAAACTTTAGGAGAATATATTTTAGAAAATGGTGTGTCACATGATCATGATATGTTCTATTAACACCACCACAAACTAGCGACAGCATTAATAATGTTTCTTATTTTCTTTGAATAAATATTATGGGATAGGGACCAATAATTTTTCACAGAGAACAGCAAGTCAGTTGATCAATAAAAGTACGGGAGTCGTCGTAAAATATTTAATTTAATTTTGAGTTCACGTGTACTGGCCGTATCGTTATCACTTGTTCAATAGTTTTCGTACAGTGCATTTAACATTTGTGGGGCTTTTCTTCTGTGATGTCTTTGTAATCTAAAGAGTAGTACAAGAGAGATAAACTTAGTGAACAGATAGTAGCCTTGTTAATAATATCTTAATTAATTTGACGGTCTGCTGTATATATACATATACATATATACATACCTCTATAAATATGCATGAAATAGTAAAACAAATTAGCTAAAAATACACATAATGTTCACAAACAATTAGACCTTTAATTTGTGTAGATTTTTGCAGAAAGAAGATGAAAATGCATATAGACAGTTAGTGTAGTTTTGTTTTTAGCTGCGTTACATCGATGTGCGGATATCAATTTTGTAATTTGTAATTAACTTTATGACATTTTTAAATGAAAAATTTATACTAGAAATTGACGCTTATTCTTTAGTTATTTGCATACAGATCCAATTTGAAAAAGAAAGGAAAGCTTTTTCGTTTGCACTATTAAAGTGCTTGAAATATTTTGCAAAAGTTGATATTTTACGAATGCTTCGCGTTACAACTGTTTAATGTTAAAACATTTTAACACTTTTTAACGACTGGTCCCTAAGATATTAAGGGGAGCTAAGCCACTTCGTGTCCGACACACATATTTGAATATGCAGAAAAGGGGTCAACCAGTAAATAGGTGGGGCTTAGCTGCTGTCGGGAGATCAAAACAACAACTAACAGTACACACCTTCTGGGCAATAAAGTACATTTCCCCAACGAATTTCGCGGAAAACGGTTAGCTTTCTTCTGTTGAGTTGGTTTTTAATCAGGATATAGTAAAAGAATTAAGTTTTTATGAATTTAAGTTTTTGATCCGAACTGCCTAGTAAGACTAAATCTAGCGCCAATTTGAAATCGTCATAACACGACTCTTTCTCGAAAACTCACATAGTTCTCATTTCATTTATTATTTTAACTTTCAAATTGATTTTAAGAAAAAATATAAAACCAGTTACATTCAAAAATCTTAAATATTAACTCACATTTGAGAGAATCACGTACAGTAACTGATACTGCATTCGAAAGGAACACACTGTCGGAATCTCTGACACTAACAACAAGAAAAGTAAAAAAGAAAGGTGACAAGATTAACGACTGAACAACAACTTTAGGTCAAACGAATGTCAGCACTTGATCGGCATGTGGTATTTAATCGTCATCCGAAGAATCTGGAAAGACAGATTCGTAGACGCTTCGGGTTGGGTTCACTCGCACTAGGGTGATCAGCTGATTGAACGGCACTGGCAGTCGCACCCGTTGCATTTCCAATGCTGATGTTGGAAACACCTCCGTATATTGGCCCAGCAAAGATTGTACAGATAATTTCAGAGAGAATTGCTTTGTTGTTGTTCTGGACTGAAAAGACTTGTGAATTTTGTTTCGACGGGAGAATGTTTTAATCAAAATCGACTGGTAACGCGTCAACGTCGCGAGAATTCGGGAGTGACAACTGCCTATTTGCTGGAGTTTGGGCCGACAGAAGCGAACCAATATTTCTGTGTCAGGAATCCGACAATCTGGAATGATTTATTAGAAACGATCGAAGTTTCGGATGCCACGAGATTAACGCAAGTCATGGTATAAAGTTTGTACATAGTAAAAAGTTATGAATGAAAAAAGTAGTCCCACATTCCGATATCAACCACAAATTGGCTCAAATTAGGCCAAGTCTTGTTATTTTCACTTCGGAATATCCTTAGGGATTCAGCCATGGAAAGCAAGAAGTTTAAGACTTGCTCCTTGTGCATATGAATTATATTTTCATTTAGACCCTAAAGTAAATTCATCACAATATTTCATCGCTTTTGTTTCTTGGGACTCTTCTAATTACGAACCATGATAGAGTGTTATTCCTGAAACGTGATACATCATATCATATGAAAAGAGGTTTTTCTTTCATTTCCATAAATAGATTGTGAATGAATATGATAGGAAAGGCATTAACCAGACGGTTTGGGTTCTGAAATAGAAATTTTAAAATAGGGACGTCAGTGAGTGATTGATTTCGCCTCATAATCTGTCTCTTTCATTTGTTAAAAGTTCATTCCTATGTAGGACAAAATAAAGAGATCATATTATTGGATTTCGGCAGACAGACTCCTGGCGTATGAGGAATATAATAATAATAATAAAAATAGCATGCTTATATTGCGCTGTTTTCCATTTGAACAATGCTCAAAGCGCACGACACAAATATGTACAAAAGCAGGAGGATATAGAGAAAGATCAGTCGTCAAATGCTAGTTTGAAGAAGTGTGTCTTTAAAGAGGATTTAAAAGCAGAGAGTTCTGTACAGTCCCGCAGATGTTGGGGTAGCTGGTTCCAGGCTGTGGTTGCTGCGTACTTGAATGATCTTTGTCCGTATGTGGTGGTGTTTACGGAGGGGACGACGAGAAGACGTTTGTCCTGGGAGCGGAGACAACGAGGTGGACGGTGAGGCGTTAGGCAGTCGGCAAGGTACGAGGGAGCAGTTCCAGTCAGGCAGCGAAAAGTGATGCATAGAAGTTTAAATTTAATCCTATAATAAATGGGTAACCAGTGAAGATAGCGAAGCAGTGGGAGAACATGGTCATGTTTACGGGATTGAGTCACAATACGTGCGGCATCATTCTGAACTCGCTGTAGTCTCAGTATCTGTGCTTTAGTGGCATCGGCAAGAAGGGAGTTACAATAGTCAATTCTACTTATAACAAGTGCTAGAACAAGAGTGGTGGTTGAGGTAATTGTGAGGTATCGTCGTATGTGCCCAATGGTGCGAAGCTGAGCAAAGCAGGTCTGAACAAGCCGTGAAACGTGATCATCAAGTGACACACAGGAGTCAAGTATCACACCAAGGTCTTTTACATTATCCGCTATAGGAATGTCTGTTTGGTCGAACTGAAATTCTGTGATACTGCACTGTATCCTCCTTTTCTGTGGCCCGAGGAGAATGCACTCATATTGTTGAAAGGGCGTCATCATAAATCGTCATATATTCTCGACGATGCCTGTGTATACACTTCATCCTAATATGAGTTTTTCCGAGGTTAAACATAAACACAAGGAATATATTGTATTTATCAGCAAATGATATCTTAAAAATCTTAAGCACAACATTAATGCATTTTATGCATTTCGACAGACACATTTCCCCTTTGCAGCACGACAGGTTTGTTACGCTTTGACAATTATTTCAAGGCGAGACTAAATACTATTGGAGCACCCTCGTATAATTTCATCTCTTTTTGATAAGACATGTACATCGTACAATTACAAATAAAGACTATAAGACGAAATCGGTGAGGGGACCTCTCTTGAAAAAGGTTCATGCAATCTTGGCTAAAAGGCTCGTCAACCAACCATTACATGACTGGTTTCTCTTTCAAGAATCTGACATTTATTCAAACACAAAATACGAAGATTGCGTATAAGTGTTTTATAATTTAACATAGGGGGTCGACCATACGATCCTGAAGCAAGATTTTCTCAGATTAGACTCCAATTTTCAAGGTCAGATTTCTCCTCAAAAACAATTCTGTCCACTGATTTATCTTCAAGGCCACCTAACGGGAATTATAGTTTAGTCTTATTTTAGAAAGCCTCTCCGCCAGACTTCATTCGTGTCACTGTGATGGTTACTTTGATGTTCCTCCTTTGGTGGAAATGGAAGCTCATCAATCATACATATCAACCCATGGACATAATTCTTTTGAATGGTGATTTAATCTAAGCTTGCCAGTATTCACTCATTGATAAACATCAAAGGTAGATGTTGTTAAAAGGCTATACAAATTACAAAACATGATTATAGCATGTTTCTTTGGTAAGACAGTCCATGTTAGGAACGAAACTACAAGTAAAAAGATATCAAAGGTAACGTGTCGAAGTCAATTATTGTAAGACATTCTGATTTGTGACTCACGGAAAGGCGTTTGGTTAAATCTGTAGGAAGTTAGCATAGATAAATCATTAATGAATAGTCGTAAAGTCTGAAATATTCATTTAAATGTTTAAATGTCGACGACACTGCTGATTGAATGAAATATGCCATGAAAATAATTTTGGACTAGCACAGAAAAAGAAACAAATGAGAAATTTAAAAAATTAGGAGGAATATTATAAGAGATGATCAATAATGCATTGGATATTTGAAAACATTTCGTATGTGAAATTCAGCTTGAGCATTAGATATTATTAAAAAAAAGGACATAATTAGCTTTGGGTTTTCAATGTTTTTAACAACATTATTCACATGCAAATATTTCAAGTGATTCCACTTTACAACTAAAAAGAAACGTGTAACAAATTCATGCACAATAAGCAGTTAAGATTGTTATTGATGTTCTAGTTGATCCACATTTATTCTTGTTACCATCCACTTATTTATATAGGTATACACCTTCTTTTTTTGCCAGGGTCAGACATTTCAATCAGTTTGATAGCGGTGTTATTTTCCACAACTAATTATACACGTCGCACTCTAGCAATGGAAAAGGCTATCAAGAAATATTTTGTGGTTTTATTTTAGCCTTTATATTGATCTCTACATTAGATAAAAATTCTTTATTTACTGGAGCTTATTGTTTCTGAAACCTAATGTTCGATATTTGTGTGACTGTTTGTTCAGTTGTCCAAGTGGGATATCATGGTCCTATTGTTCCCCTGTCAAGATGAATGTATGGTACTCAAGTGCGTTCACAAAACTGTTGTTGAGGAAGCTGGAAGCTGATCATATGTACCTACTTAGTGATTGAGTATGTTTCAACAATATTTCAGTTATTCAACACGTGGATGAAAGTCATTAAAAGAGAGCAGTGTTTTGGTTTGTTTGCTTGTGTTCGTTAAATCAAAACGATCACTCACTAGACATTGAGAAGTTTATTTCAGTTTGGAAATACAGAGGTCAAACACAAGAGAAGGAACTTGTGATCGTTTGAAAAGCATCCCGACACTGTAGGTTACACTTTAGGATAGATATCTAATACATATCGTTTCTATGTAAATGCTTGTTTTTTACGGACACCAGGTGTTGATTTTTAAGTGTTTAGTAAGTAGCTTCTTTCCAGTGTCTCATCCCTGGATCACCCCTTTTAAAAGAACTGAACTTTTTCACTTTAGTAAATAACGCCTTTAGGCATAAACCTTTAGGCATGCTCTAGAATTTATTTTTCAGTTTGAATGATTAGAAATCTTGAATAACATTAGTCTAAGTCTCGCATTGAGTCCAATCTCGCCGACGACCATGACGTTTAACCAACACGATAGATCTTATCAAAGCATTAGTTTCAGTAAAACGATCACCTTGATGCCCCTTTCGCAAGCGATTCTCATCGGGCATCAGACATATCGCCATTTTAAGATGACGCCAATCTTAATGACTCTGTGCTCACAGAAGTCCTGCTTGGTTAAGTTTTTACAGAACAGGCGGACACGCTGGTCGGCAACATCTAAATTTGGAATGTATTATAACACTACTGGAGAAAGTATTGTATTTTTAACATTTAAATGTTGTGCATCACCATGAATTGACTATGACCTTCCCTAACATCCTATAGCTAATTTCTCAGCTAAACGTCACATTTTTAAATTGAGAGTAATTTGGCCAAAAACCATCCTATTTTCGTGAAAGCTTGTGACGATTCATGCATGTGTAATTCCGTGAGAAAAAAATGCATTAGGCCCGACGTTTCACTAGAATTATGCAGTTTGGTTAATTGTTTTGCAATGATTTTGTTCAAGCAAATGCGTCCAAAAAATTTTTATGCGACAATACGTCCTCGCTTTAAGCCTAAATATCGTTTAGACTGAAGATTAGGAGCTTTTTACCCATTGAAAAAAACCCTTGGTTTCTAAACATTTGAAAACTTTCAATTTCACACGGTCTTCATGTACCTTGATGGCAAAACAAGCCAGTTATTGACACTTGGTATCGTACAATAGGCTGTTTCTATCTTGTTTAGAAATATTAACTGACACTTTCTTACTGATAATTTGACATGAAGTGTGGAAAATATCACGATAACAAAAACATGTTTACGATGTACGGCATCAAATAAAGTAAAACTTGTGATTAAAAATAGGAGATATCGTTCAATTATGTAGATAAGAATAAGTCTAAACATACATGCACAATATTTGTAAAGAACAATTAGGCATATAAATCTATTATATCTTCATATTGTTTGTTTCTTCATGAATTCGCTGTTAGACTGTACATAAACATCGTTTGTCCTTGAAGTAACTTTCTAAGTACACTTAAGAAAAGAAAGCTATCATTCTTTGATGACAAACAAATAGTTTCTCGAACAAAAGGCCACGTAGGCTACCATTACAAAGAACTATGAACAGACTGGAGTGAATGTTGCTCATAATAGTATATTCTTAAGCAGATATATGCGAGTGAATTTGCTTTCAAATCAGGGAATTGAATCGGATAGCACATAGGACTGGCAAAGCTACGTCAGACAAAAAAAACTTTAGCGAACTGTACAATAAGTTGACAAACCAGGTTTTATTTTGGGTATTTGATAACCTTATGTTATCGTCAAGTAGATATAACAAAAATTTCGAATAATTTAGATGCCACATGATTTTTAAATTACCATGCTTGCTGTATTAGGAGATGTGTTAAATAATATAGATCTATACAAGTGCTGTTTTAGCTCCATTCCGTAATGGTTTGTCTTGTGTTTCATAATATAAGGGCAAGTTCAAGTTAGCGATGTCACAGAGAGAGATTTTCACCATTGGTGACCTATTTTGGTAAATGTTTTCATGGACTCTTGAGGAGTAAAATTGCACCATTTCCTTGATTGTAGCAGAAAAATTCTCACAGGAATTCTAGTTTAAAGCGGCAATAACACATTTGTTTGAAATTTTACTTTCCCCAATAAATACAATGTATATATATATATATATATATATATATATATATATATAGAGAGAGAGAGAGAGAGAGAGAGAGAGAGAGAATTTGTTTATTTTTGTCTCATCTTGTACATTCAATAAAACATTTCACATATATATACATTAAAAGATGTACAAGCCACCAAGAGGCTATAAGAGACAATACATTAAAATCAATATTACAATGCATATTATTTTAAAAAATTAAAAAAAAGAATTAAAAAAAATGAAAAATATATATATATTTATACCAAATATATTATTTCATAGATTTATCCACCTCATTACTCAACCCGATTATCCATACTTGTAGAACAAGCTTTCAATTAAGCGATAATTCCTGGCGGACATTTTGTGTGAACACCTTTTAACTATTAAACATCGTGGAATGTATTCTTGCAAACGAAACATGTTGCATTTTGTTTAAGAACTGCTTCTGCTAATTAAAAAATAATTGCCTTGCACTCTTTACAAATAAATATATTTTATGTGATCCTTTTGTTTACCGAAACACGTGCCACGGCCCGAAACACGCTATTTTGTATGAGTTACTATCTTATATAATTATTTTTATCTAATTTATCAAAAATGAAAACGAAAATGGGAAAGGCTAATTTTAGGACAGAAAATAGTCAATAGAGAAATGTTAATTATAGCACGGTATGAAATGTTATCATAACGAAACACGAATCTATTTCCAGGCCTTAGTTGCGTTTTATTATATTAAACTAGAGGATTAAGCTTGCAACTCCCGCAGTGAATTACTACATTAGAACGTATCTGACCCTCGCTTTTGCTTCTGACAGTTTCATGGTGGTTTGATTGAACCTGTCTCTTTAGGCTATGGGACAACATGGAAACATACTGTGTCAGTCTTTTTCTACAATGGAAAAAGAAACTGGGGGGAAACAGTTACTCAAGCCTTCAGAGAACGTTGGCCTCTTGACACTCCAATTTTAAATAGAACGGAGCGGATAAATGTCGTACTAGAACAAGAATTCTTGTTTCAGCATTATAGTTTAACGTTATCTAAAGAAGCAAGAGAATTAACTTCAAAACTCCCTCAGGGAATAACTTTGGTCCCCTTCAGACGCATGTGGCAAAGTGGGAAGACAATGTAACTGACCCCTAGTTTCTGTTTTTGACAGCGTGGGTAATCCGCTTCCATGTAATTAGGCTGACAAGCGTAACGTGAAGGTACATGTATTTTCATTCTGTGAAATCTTTACTCTACACATTTTTGTAAGTAAACACAAATAGATAGTCATACAAAGGTTCTCTAATTCTTAATATTATATGTCTTTAATAGACACTGGATCATGTCTAGGAAAATTCAATAGGAGTGACACAGCCTATTGGTATTATTTGATGCCTGTCACAATATAGTAATGCGAAAGGATGTAATCACGTTTAATGACAACTACAAGTTAAACAAGTCACCTTCTTTGAGTCCTTGCATCCTTTTGTATCATTGTGGTAAATCAGAATCAAAATTAGGAGTGAATGAGGGTTTAACGCCGCTTTCAAGATTATTTCACTTATATCGCGGCTGCTAGTATTATTGCAGGGAGAAAGCCCGCAACACCATTGAGGCTATGCATTGCGGTCAAACCTTCGAGCATCGGCTGGAACTAGCGAACCATGGGTGGTACTGCGCTGAAACTCAGTGCAGCATTGCACCAAAACCTGACTGCGTGTAGAACTGTTCTCTACTGGCGGGATTCGAACCACGGACCTCTTGATCCGAAGCCGAACTCGCTAACCACTGTGCTATCCCCTCCCCCAAAAAAAATTATGAAAACAATCCCGTCATGTAGTAATCATAATCCCATTTGCAAGTACGAACAGACTGATGGACCCGTCCAAAATATAACATGTAAATGATAATTCAAAGACCATTCTCAATCACTTTAGATAGGTCGTCAAAAAAAAGTAAAGCAATTTGAAAAAAAGGAGATGAATCAAGAAGTCAATCGCCTTTGCAATCGTTCTCAATAAAAACATATTGGTTTACATGTGAAAATATTTAATGTTATTTGTTAAATGATTATTTATATAAGATAATTATAATTTTTAACCGTGGAATGTTGTACATCTAAGACAAACTGAAATCTTAGTATCATTTGAACTATAAAACACCAAGCTTTAGGATGTAAAAGATATTTGCACTATGGTGATGATGATATGAGCGCGCGCCCATGAATTGAAAATGTCCATTTAATTCTTCTAAAGCCTTGCCACAATTGGATTGTGCAATGAAAACCCTTCTCCGGAGGCACTGGGTTGACTCGATCACTACCAGAATTCCACATTTGTGCAAAGTTTTCTTTTATGAGGAAAGATAAAGAATCTGTGTGAAAGGACTTCAGCAGATAGACTGGTTAGAAATATATTGTTGTGAAAGGTCATCTCATTTCAAGCAGGTGTATAATACTAGATGCAGGCTTGGAATCCCCATCTATTAAACAGTAACTCATTCTCTCCCAACAGAGGTAGCTCCGTCATAAATTTCTATGACGGAGCTAACTCTGTTGGGAGAGAATGACAGTAACTATTATGTAACTATTATAGATATTGCGTTATACTCTCATGTTAAACGATAGGAAGATATAAAGAAAATCAAACGATTGAAAAGTCATACATGTATATCAATAAAACTCAAGTTTCAGGTTTCAAAAAGTTTTTTCCCCAAGGTAATGATTTATATTTTGATTTTATCCAGCTAGACCTTTACTTCTGGAGCTGAACATCGAAATCGCCCGCAAATGATTATGAAACTTCGCACGTGTTAACCACTTTTAAGGTTGTGTCTTTTGATATTTTCAGATTTCTGAAAAATAAATGTATGTTAGAAATAATGTAAGCCACCTACTGAAATGGCGCCTTTTGATTTTTGAGTTTTAGTGGGGTAATCTCTACTCAATGGTCATGGATATGTTTTATTTTAAGATGACAAAGATTTATGTTACAAATTATGTGGGATATGCCATATTCTGATGACACGTATTACTATGTCCAATCATCAAAATACAAAGCATAATTTTGGCTTTAAATAAGCGGTATATTGCCTTTTTTGATAACTTAAAGCCCTTATGGGCTATGGTTATGAATGGATTCATCCCGATTCATTTGAAGTCAAACGTAATAATACTTCTCTTAGGTTAATGCTTTATAAATCTATTGAGGTTGATAAAATGACCTCACCGTAGATTTTCTTGTTTGAGCGTTGCTGTAAAATAATAATGTCCGTTTCACTGTTTACGGAAACATTATTCGTAAATATTAGAGATGTACAACTAATATATGTGAAACTAACACTATCAACTTGACATTTAGTTGTTTTACAGTTATCGGTTCAAATGTGGAGGGAGAGAGTGCAAATTAATCTGCTAATTCTAGCCGATTGGTGTATATGCCTAACGAACATGAACGACACATTGATTTAACAATCAGACCCTAGAGAAAATTCTAAGGAAGTATTTACGTTAAGGGCAACTTTGCAAGTTTATGTGTTCTCAGCTATCGCTTTTATTTATACCATAAGCACTAAGCACTTAGTGTCTCTCTCTAATTGGCAATTTACGATGTAGGGCAAATGAGGACAGTGCACTCACTAGAATTTTCTAAATGATGCAATGGAGTACTTATTTTTTGTAATTGGATGTACTGTTGGTTAAAAACAGCTAAACTTAGCTTGGGAAAGTGTGCATCTTTTGAGTACCTTATTCATATGTAATGATGCCATGGAATACTTATTTCTGTAATTGGAATTACTGTTGGTTAAAACCAGCTGAACTTAGCTTGAGAAAGTGTGCATCTTTTGAGTACCTTATTCGTGTGTAAGGGGTTACCTTGGTATGCCTTTAACTTATAGTTAAACATTCAGTTTGACGTTGCATAAATCACAGCGCTTGTCGTTTTTGGTCTTAGACTATCTGCATTATTTTTATATTGCCAATATTGTAGCTACTGTAGATTTCATTCCGGTCCTTTTATACATTATAACCTTTATATACCATGTTTTCCAAATGAACAGAACATGACAGAATTTTATTTGAATAAGGGTCTTATGGTTTACAGTACAATAAAGTAGACTGAAATTGTCATTTCACGTGACATTTACATTGCCAATAACTTCAACATTCTTTATGATTTTGACATCTTCCGTACAAAAAGGTACATATTTGAATTGGATGAAATATGCCTATAACGAAAATCTGAATATTTTTTTCACAAAGAAACAAAACATGAATTTCGTCTTTTAGTGCACAAATAATATAATTATAATATATTATTTAAATATAAGAGAGAGTCTAAATTGCTATATTATCTTTGAATTATTAATACTTTCTTGGCCATTTTGAAATGCTATGTGTCTCAGAGGTTGTGAAAAAATACCAAGAAATAATGAAATATTGCCAACATCTTGGTTTATCAAAACATAAGAAAAACTTCAGGTAAATTATAACATTCTTAGATCGGACAAGCAACTACATTTTCCGCTTTCAACCATGACTTTCAAATTTTCCTAACACTGGTGAGGATAACGATAATTTGGCATTCTTACCAGCTTGATCTAATATACCAGCAGGAAGCTGTGTAGTAGTAAACATATAACACTTTCCACTTTCACCTAAAAAATCCTTATTAGAAATTTTTTACTAACTCTCACAAATCGTTTGAATAGAGAAGCATGAATTTTCTCAATAAAATAACAATAGAACAAAAGAATAATAATAATTCAAACCCCAGCACCAAATCGTTTGAATAGAGAAGCATGAATTTTCTCAATAGAATAACAATAGAACAAAAGAATAATAATAATTCAAACCCCAGCACCAAATCGTTTGAATAGAGAAGCATGAATTTTCTCAATAGAATAACAATAGAACAAAAGAATAATAATAATTCAAACCCCAGCACCAAATCGTTTGAATAGAGAAGCATGAATTTTCTCAATAGAATAACAATAGAACAAAAGAATAATAATAATTGAAACCCCAGCACCGTATTAGCAAATAGTAGCAATTTTACAGACACAAATCGTGCACGCTGATTTTTACTGAGATTTGTTTGCTGTTTTTTTTTTTATTGAAAAGCTTCAGTATAGGAACCATTACTTTAAAAGTAAAAGAAACTGGACATGCCTTAGACCATTTAAAAGCTGATGAAAACGTTACATAAATTTATGTGTAATACGTATTATCTTTTTGTTTTTATTTGCCAATTTTCCACCGTTCATGTTGGGATACTATCCCACCATCGCCGCTAACGAATACATCTCAGTTCTAAAAATTATAGGTTATATTAGGTTCCTTTAATAAAACATACAACACAACGACGTTTTTATCAAATTGTTTCATTTTTCTTATAACTAAAAGAAGAAAAATACAAAGTATCAAATGCTTGATGAGCAAAAGCTCGTTTTAGAGGAACAAAAGCTCGTTTTAGATGGGCGTCTGACTTCTTTCCGTGATAATTAACTTGTATTCTAATTTCTCGATAATTACATTGAATTCTAATTTTACGATGAAGATTAAGTTAACGGACACTTCGTCTGGCATAGTAGTCACAAATTCTAAACTTTCCAATCATTGATTATATATTATCATTTATCTGATAATGTTATTCTTTTCTTGATTACTGACAATGGATGAACTTCCGCTTTGCTTTTCTGGAAGTACATTCTAGAATGTCCAATCGAAAGATCAGTAACCTTATTATCATGTAAATAATTCATTCCTAGTTTATCTACCAAACGTGGAAAAAAATTGGTCTGCTAACACATACGAACTCATCCCATATAAACACTACTTCAAAGATAACCCGATGTTATATTTATGTTTTCTAGTTTACGTACCAGCCTACCCATGTTCTGTCATAGCAGAATCTCCAAAAACATTACAAGTTATCTATTTCATTTAAAAACATTTACACGAGGTGAGGTGAGTTATATGGGGTTTAACGCCGCTTTCAAGAGTATTTCACTTATATCGCGACCGCTAGTATTATTGCAGGTACAGAGCCCGCATCACCATTGGGGCTGAAAACCTGCGAGCGTCGTCTGGAACTAGCGAACCATGAGTGGTACTGCACTGAAATTCAGTGTAACATTGCACCCGAACATGACTGCGTGTAGAACAGTTTACTGAACAGATTCGAACCACAGCCCTCTTAATATCGCCACGGCGCTACGGGGCCCCCCCCCCCCCCAATTTCCCAATTTACTCGCAATTACGAAAATAAAAGATTGTACTTATCCATACTGACTTATTTTCAACATTTCATGATACAGGAAAATATTTATAATTCTTGTTCCGAGTTGTGTCAATCTTGGATTGTTGTGATATGTTAATGATGGATTGTCGTGTTAAGTGAATAGTGGATAGTGAAATACGGTAATTGTTGTGATCGATTCTTGGATTGCTAATACGTTGTTATCATAAATTTTCGATCTCGTGAGATCACTATACTAATTTAAAAACAGACGTGCTGCTGCCCCTGTAAAGTTTCATTTGATTGTATAAAATATGTATTTTAAATAGATATCGGCTGATAATCCTTGAATATCACTTTAAAAAAAAAAACAACAGTGTCATGTTCAAGGATGACCCATGTTATTCTATCTTGATGTTGATCAGATACATGTATTGAACATACATACATCAGAAATCATATACTGCAACCACTCTCGTGATATTACTTATACTGGATGTAAAGGAATGCAGAATTTCTACTCACATAAAAAGAGGTGAGGTGATTTGGGGTCTGACGCCTCTTTCCAGAGCACTTCCGTAAAATCACGGCTACTAGTATTAATGCAGGTAGAAAGCCCGCAACACTAATGTGGCTATGCATGCGGTGAAACCTGCGAGCATTTGCTGGAACTAGCGAACCATGGATGGTACTGCATTGATTTTCAGTGTATCATTGCAACCAAACCTTACTGCTTGTAGAACAGTTATCTACTGCAGACAAAGCTGTTAAGCACTTGGCGGGATTCAAACACCTTACACCATGATCCGAAGCCTAACACGCTTATCACTGTGCTATCCCGCCTTTCAATGAACAAATCAGGGAGGAAAGGCTGAGGGAAAAGACGGATAGTGAGGCATTGTGAGAGGTAGACAGCAGGTTTTAAATGTGTATGAATTTTGTTAGATGGATCCTTCACATTTTAAAAACTGAGACTGTGATTAATATCTGATTTAATACATGGAAAATTTATACCTTAGATAGAAACGTACAACTTATTGAATCAAACCATTTATTTTGAACGTTCAAAGACCTTAAGATTTATTTTAAAAAAAAGCTTCGTTCAACTTTGACTGAGGATCTGTCTTTTTAAAAGTTCAAGATTACTGCTTCAAAATGTGGACTGACATGTTAAGAATGAGTGATGAACTTATCCTTGGATATACATTTTCGTCATCCTCTAATGGCGTGACATGAAAGTCTTTGGAGATTCAAACATCAAATCCCCAATCGAAGACCAGTATGATGTGTGAGAAACGCAACCCTGATCTTAACGTGATCTAACAGATTAATAGATGACATTAAGATATAAAAAGCATTAGACGAGAGAATCTGATTTGAAGGAAGGTGCAAATTCTTCTAAAGACTAACAGACATGATAAAATACTTAGCCTTAACTTTCATAGAATTTTTAGGTTATAGCTGGCTTTACAAACAGTGTCTCAAGATTTGTCTTAAAGTAGCGTTATGAATTGTTCATTACGAATACTGTAATCAGACAATGCATTATGAACAAGTATAAACCCTCTGTGATTCCGTTCAATCTTGGGGGCGGGATAGCGCATTAATTGGCGCGTTCGGCTTCGGATGGGGGCGGGATAGCGCAGTGGTTAGCGCGTTCGGCTTCGGATCAAGAGGTCCGTGGTTCGAATCTCGCCAGGTGCTCGGAAACATTGTCTGCAGTAGAGAACTGTTCTACACGCAGTCAAGTTTGGGTGCAAAACTACACTGAGTTTCAGCGCAGTACCACCCATGGTTCGCTAGTTCCAGCCGATGCTCGCAGGTTTCACCGCAATGCATAGCCACAATGGTGTTGGGGGTTTTCTCCCTGCAATAATACTAGCAGCCGCAATATAAGTGAAATAATCTTGAAAGCGGCTTTAAAACCCCAACTTACTCACTCACTCACTCGGCTTCGGATCAAGAGGTCCATGGTACGAATCCCGCCAGGGGCTCGGCAACTTTGTCTGCAGTAGAGAACTGTTTTCACGCAGTCAGGTTTGGGTGCAATGGTACACTGAATTTCAGCGCAGTACAACCCATGGTTCGCTAGTTCCAGCCAATGCTCGCAGGTTTCACCACAATGCATAGCTACTATGGTGTTGCGGGCTTTCTCCCTGCAATAATACTAGCAGTCGCGATATAAGTGAAACAATCTTGAAAGCGGCGTTAAACACCAACTCGCCTCACCTCATATATATGAAGTATGAAATTTTGGTATTAAATACTTGCAATGGTTTGGTTGCTAAACAATTCAAAGAATATTTTTAATCGCGTAAATATATTATGTAGAACAAGCAAAAATGAACTGATGAAGATAAGTAGTCAATTTTAACAAGTCATCTTTGTGAATGTGCTTTTAATTTGATTTTAAAAACCCTATAAAGGTCTAAATTTTAGACACGTCTCCAACAACCCTGCACGTTCATTAAAATAAACGGTAAAGCATATGTCCAGCCTCAACAATTCATTCGTTTTTAAAAGTCTCGTTACAAGATTATCCACGATAAGTGCTTATATAATCATCGCATCTCGATTTTACGTATCTGAATCTGCAGAAAAGTTGAAATTTGAAATGACTCGTTGATCCACAAAATGGAGAATATGTAAGTAGATAATATCCTTGTACATAGGAATTCTACCTTGTTTATCACAATATAATGTACAATTGTTTTGTTTAGTAAATAATGTAGTCTCATTTAATGAGAGGTATATATATATATATATATATATATATATATATATATATATATATATCGAGGAAAGAGAAACTACTCGTAAACATGTTATTTATCAGTAGATGTTTTATGGCTAATGCGTTAGGTTTCAAACCTGCAATCTGAAATTTGATTAACGAAATTTGCACAGCCAGAGAATTTTAGGAGCATTAAGTATGACTAAGCTGTACATCTAGATGTAGATGATAATAGCTTACAACACACATAAGCAGTGTAAGAGCCTCTTTTTGGTTTAATTAGAAATTTAAATAGATAGAAGGAACGTGAAAAATCGTACGCAACAAGAGAAACCTTCAAAAGGGAAAGTTTGACCAACCTTAGTTAATCTAGGAACTATTGTGAAACGTAGGGTTGAAAAAAGGTTCATGTATATAGTACCTTTATTGCCGCCAAATATGTAGAAAGCAAGAGTACACCTGCAAGACAAATACACGATTATTTTTCAATGTATCAAATATGAGCATACGAGGATAAATTCTTCAAAACATTACTGTAGCATATATATTGATGAACCTTATCCAAACTTTTTTGCCAGTGGTTTATGATTTAAAATTATAAAAATCTTTATCAGTAGGCTTATATAAACCAACTAATTTTGGTTCACACTAGGATGCTGCATTGTAAATTCATTTCGGTTTAATCAAAAGCAGTAGTCACCAATTTATTCAAACTGAGTGTCTTCTCCACTGATTATAAGAGTTTTTATCCATCTGAGAAGAGGAAATGAGTTTATTTTTAGAATATCCTAAAGTCATAATAACGGGCTTGATATGTTTGGTGACTTTGCAGATAAGTATTTTTTATATAAATAACTTGTTTATCAAGATGTAAGGATTGATGAGTAGGGGTTATATCAAAACATGGTCTATAAGTTATTGATTTTTGTACCAATATATGACAGACATGTTGAATGGTCTTTTCAAGTTTTACATATCGGCTTGAAGGTGGATGCTTTTAGTGTCTATAGTTGTTATAAACCTACCTATGAACTAGTGCACGTGTGGTCAGTAACAAATAGAATTGTGTTGAATTGAAAATGATGAAATTAGCCACAGTTTTGACTCCAACACACCACTCACCTGTTTTCAAATTTAAGAATTTGAAGAAGTATATTTCCTCATCAAACGTAACAGATTCTTTTTGAATGGCCACATGATATCTGTAGATAAAATTGGTACAGATGTGTACATTATTTTGTCCAAACTACAAGAGGCCAAATATATTTGTTGGACATTATATTTGAAAAGTAATGAAATGTAACAAGTTGAACGATATATGAAATAACGTGTAATGTTATCTTTACGAATTATATCATTTGAAAGCGGCGCTAAACACCAACTCTAGAGATATTGCAGTATAAATCTAAAAAATGTAATCATTACTCAAAATACTCTCCTACACAATTGTACCATTAATGTATTGAAAACACTTTGAAAGGGCCTCATGTCTCTATTACGATTCGTTTAATTTAAAACAACATTGATCCTTTCTTTTTACTATACTTTACTAACATGCTGGATAAAAGTTACGGTTATTTTGTTTGAACTAATCTGCAATAGTCTTAAGTAGTTTACTGTTCGTGCACGTCATCTATTAAATTTCTTCTTTTCAGATTCGGTATACAATTCAGGAATGTATGTAGCTCGGTGTTGTAAATATAATTGATTTGCATTTAAATGAATGCAATTGAATAGAAACTCATATGATCTTGAATTTTATCGCATGTTCATTAGGAACATTAATAGAATCAGAAAGTTCTAAATGGAAACAGCTTCTGACTTACACATCGGAATAAACTAAGGTACATAGCGCGATACAGGAGCCTTAATCTCGGTATGAATTGAAAATATATTCAATTCAGATAGTATCACTGATCCTTTGTTACTATTGTAGGTAATCTATGTAAATAACCTGCGGTAGACCAGGTTTGACTTTTGAAAGATATTTATGAGTTAAATCCAAAGACGTTATGAATTTATGTGTATGTAAATGGTCCAATTTACAGTTCACAAATATGAGAGTACTTTGCAATTGATTTAACATACATGTGAATTTTACATCAACAGACAGCACTTGGTAATAAATTTATCGCGCTAAACTCTTAGTTGAAGCCAATCGGCATTGGCAATTATTTTATACAAAATTTATATAAAATTTTTTATTTCGGAGAAAGTTCAAAAGTGATGCATATGGCTTAATATAAAACGACCATGATAGGTTATACATGTATTTTGATAAACGTACACATTTGCCATATATGCAATGATAAGGATTCTAAAGACTGTCATACTAATTTAAAACCTTTAAATTTTAGTAAAGCTTATCAAATGTAACTTTTAGCAAACGTTTTTGGTTCATCTTTGCCAACAATTGTTCTCATTTAAATATCTGCAATTACTTTTCTTACGATGCCCTTTAAGAATAAACATCAAAAGAATGATCCTGGTGGAAATATAAGGTCTAATTGGCACATCACACATCTCATATTCCTTCATTTACAGTCCAAGATGCTTATCGGGAGCTGCAACCCTGACGCTGACTTGATAATTCAGATTATTAATAATGCTAAAGGGGCTAACATCAGACAATCTGACTCATGAGCATGATTCTCAAGTGCCCTTACTAATCTGGGACATAAGTTATGAAAGATGATGATACTGCTTTATTTTAACCGCAAGATTATTCTCTGACGTTGGGCCCTAGATGACAAAAAGGTATGAATTTAAATCCTTAATCTGTATAATTCATATAATTAATCAGACTACGTCAAAGCTAACACGTTCAAAATCTGTCTTTTATGTGTCACTGATATATCCTATCTGAAGTCACATCAACGATTGATTGCCTTATTTTCTCCACATATCCATATGTCTACATGATTTAGATTTAAAATGTCACTTTTGTTTTAGGGATTTTCTCTGTTTAAAGGAGTGGGTAACACGTATCCTGTATTGTTAATACCTTATATTGTTTTTTAAACATTTTCTTTCTTTACATGGTGAAGCAAAAGAAATGTTTCACCTAACTGACGCCTTTAACAACATCTACAAAATGATACTTACGAGAAGTCGACACTTCGTTTTAAGTTCAATGTATAAATGGCTTTGGCTGAATGGAAACATCAAAGACAGAGTGCTCATTGTGTAACCAGCTCAGAAAAAGTGCTCATTATCTATCCAGCTCAGATATAGGACTCATTATGTATACTGCTCTTATACCATACTTATATTATGTATCCAGCTCATTTATAGTGTCCCTGGTGTATCAAACTCAGATACCATGTTCTTGTGTATCCAGCTCATTTATAGTGTCCCTGGTGTATCAAACTCAGATACCGTGCTCTTGTGTATCCAGCTCATTTATAGTGTCCCTGGTGTATCAAACTCAGATACCGTGTTCTTGTGTATCCAGCTCATTATAGTGTCCCTGGTGTATCAAACTCAGATTTCGTGCTTCTTGTGTATCCAGCTCATTTATAGTGTCCCTGGTGTATCAAACTCAGATACCGTGTTCTTGTGTATCCAGATCTTTTATAGTCACCCTGGTGTATCAAACTCAGATACCGTGCTCCTTGTGTATCCAGCTCATTTATAGTGTCCCTGGTGTATCAAACTCAGATACCGTGTTCTTGTGTATCCAGCTCATTTATAGTGTCCCTGGTGTATCAAACTCAGATACCGTGTTCTTGTGTATCCAGCTCATTTATAGTGTCCCTGGTGTAGCAAACTCAGATACCGTGTTCTTGTGTATCCAGATCATTTATAGTGTCCCTGGTGTATCAAACTCAGATACCGTGTTCTTGTGTATCCAGCTCATTATAGTGTCCCTGGTGTATCAAACTCAGATACCGTGTTCTTGTGTATCCAGCTCATTTATAGTGTCCCTAGTGTATCAAACTCAGATACCGTGCTCCTTGTATATCCAGCTCATTTATAGTGTCCCTGGTGTATCAAACTCAGATACCGTGTTCTTGTGTATCCAGCTCAGATGTAATGTCCCATGTGTATCCAGGTCAGTTATAGTATTCCGTGTGTATCATACTCAGATTGAGTGTTCTTTGTAAATGAGATATAGTGTTCCTTATGTATCATACGCAGGGTTACTGCTCCTTGCGTATCATACTCTGATAAAGTGCCCCATGTGTATCAAATTCTGATATAGTGTCCACTGTGTATCAAAATCAAATGTAGTGATCCTTATGTATCAAACTTTGATAGAAGGGTCTCCTGTGTTTCCAGCTCAGATAAAGTTCCCATTGTGTACCCAACTCAGATCTAATGTCAGTTATAGAGTTCAGTGTGTATCAGATTCAGATGTAGTGTGTTGTGTGTATCAAACGCAGATGCTCCTTTTGGCATCCAACTAAAATGCAAAACTGCTTTTGTATCCTGCTCATACATAGTGCCCCTGTTTCATGGGGAACTTAAACATACTTAATCACAAATGTATCCGTTAGTAAGTTATAATGGCAACATATTATCATACTTGGGATATTTTCTTATGATATAAGATACTGATAAGATGTTTATTAATTAAATGAAAATGAAAAATAAGAATTTCTTTTATGTAGATACAAACAAAATTGAAACAAAAGAACAGACACTTTTACAAATTATTGCGAGTTGCAATTCATCATTAACAAAATGGTGCATTTAAACAGACATAAGAAGAGAGCCCTCGGAGAGTATCTGATTCCTAATGGTGAAGATGACTCATTTGCAAACTGACTCTATATATCCTGGAGAGATTCAAACCCCTCCGCAATATTAGTAGTAACCATAATGATTGATCATTGGATAGCAAATCCACGTGCATAAGAATAGTTTAGTAACACTAACAAGAACCTTTAATATTAATTGGAGTTACAATGCTTTATCACAGCTCTGCAATGTGTTTTTACATGAGGGAAATGAGAAGCTGTTTAAAAGAAATAAAACGCTGCTTTTTATGTGTGAAGAAAAGTTTTTGAAGAACTTCAACCAAATACCAATAATCGATTAATATCTATGATTATATTGTAGTTGTGTTGAATAATACTTTCCATGATTAATGATGAAAAGACTTTATGTCAGTTAACCTTTCAAACTTGATAAAATCTTGGTTCTCTTGGGTACAAATACAAACATTACTTGCATGCTACTGAGAGTTATTCTCGCATAATCGCTGATTCTGCTTCAAAAGAGTCAATTTCCCCTGCAGTAGATCCTGCTGCTGTCAGCATAAATGTCTCATATGTGATATTTCCTAAATTGAAAATGCCACAACGGATAGTTTATTGATCGATGGTGACTGTATGAGCTATCCCTATCATGAAGAGTTCTAGATCTGGTGACTCATTGTTACATGCTTGTCCTTCCTGTCATGGACTTGATATTATTTTAATAAATGGATACATAAAACATCATAATATGATGTATATGAATTAATGGCTGTTTATGACGAACAACAAAACCTGTAGATGTTACCTTGAAACAGAGAAAATATCATGTTGCCTGGATTTCATTAGCATTGTCTTTTGAGATATAATATTATCTGTATGATGAAAGAAAATTCCACACTATGTTTATTAAGAAGTTAAATGGAACTGGTACAAAATCATGTTGCTGATATAGAAAACAACTAAACTAGCATGGTGGGAAATAATTTTCTTCAGCATATGTTAAGGTATTTATCGATTTTTAGTGTTCACATTATCGAGTGATATATCGCATCTTGACTAACTTGCTAGAAACATTATTGAATTCTGAAATTTGTATAAAAAATAAGTCAAGTGTGTTCTTCTAAAGGAGAGCTAGTCGAGATTCACATTTATACCTCTGCCCACTCAGTGTTATTGAAAAGTACTCATCCATTGAAAAATAACTCAAATAGTCCTTTGATGTGCTTTTTCTCTATTTCCTATTCTAGCACTACAAATATTGTCATTTGAACTTTGGTTATGACACGGATGTGTGCCATCTTTCTCATTTCTCTAATGGTCATATAAATCAAGTCCTTGAAGGGCATTAAGAAGTAATATACCTAAGGAAGAACAAAAAACTGGATAACATCTTTATTCCTATGGCTATTCCTTCATCAGGTGGTCATATATCTGTACAAGAAGTGACCATGGCAACAGTTTTCTCGATTCTCAACAATATCAAATGCTCAAAAGATATTTTGCCACATTTGGAAATAAAATCATCGATCTTTCTTCGTTTAAAGTATATCTCATCATAAAATAATACAAATACAAATATTCAGATATTTACAAAACCTATCAAAAATTTATTATTGTGATTTAAGACATAGTGCTCCAAGTTCATGACGTGACAATTACAATGCAATGCTTTCCTCTGTACAACCTCCATATTACAAATTAAAGGTACAGTACATGTAAGTGAAGATTGTTGTTTTCATTGAAAGTTTCCAATATCCGATATCCTCGGGTATTTGAAAATTGCTTTTTTCTCTCAGGAATATCAAGCCTTCTAAATGATGTAAATTATATCATCTTACAGGAATATAACTGCCAACTTTTGTATTTAACAGAATATAACAATTAAGATTATCATCATTTGAGGATATGACAATTATTTTACAAGGATTTAACAACTATATCACAAGGATATAACAACTATTTCAATTGAAAATATACATTTGAAAGTTGCCATCAATCAAATACGTTTAAGAATCTAAATATCTGTCAACATTGTAGATAATAATTTTTTGTGACAATGCCTTCAAGCCGTCACTGTTTAATGCCGGCAGAGCAATGGGGACATTAGTATTTGTCACCCAATGTTATTAAAACTTCCAAACTATTTAAGCGGTAAGTTGATTTTGTATTTGACAGTGTTAATCTAAATGAATGAAAATACTTTTTTTGTACAAGAGATCGTATTTTTCTACTTTTTTAAAACAATGTCAACTGTTTGGAATACGTAAGTAAAGATTGGTCATTGTGATTTTCTAACAAATGAAAAAGGTTTATATGATTGAATTTAACTAATTAATCTCATTCCTGGTCTCTTCGAAATATTTTCATTTATAACCATGTACGATAATAATTTTTATTTGAGGAAGATTATTTTAAAAATACATCTTTTTTAAAAGGAGCATTGTTTTTCCGAATAGCATAGTGTGTGTTTAAACAGGAAAATGAAAAACGGATATATTCTTGGATGGTCTTTATTTTCGCATTTCCCAAATGAATAAACGACTTTGCACGACAATGTAAGTGAATCATATTCATTCATTCAGCAATTCAGACACCACAAGGGGAACTTAAAAAGTTTCACCAGTTGCAACAAATGTAAGTTATCTTAAAGCCCTGTGACATTATTGGACTTGTGCTTACCTTGAAAAACAGTTAAACAACTTTCTATTATAAGGCATAATCATTGGGAATGTAATTCTCATATTTGGTAATTACAAATAATTATTCATGAAAATACTAAATTCATGAAAATTTAGGATCCAAGGAATCTATCAAGCATACGGATATGTTTATTGTTAAAATTATTGGCTTTTCCGAACTTCAGTGCAAATAACCTAAATGAACCCTTTATGTACTCCAAATACCTTTCAATCATTACCAAAACACTAATCCCTTGCTTTAGAAAAGTTTCTTTGACAAAAGTGCCTGATGGTCTCTATTACGTTTGTTCTTTACTAGCTTGAAAAGTTGTGCACTTCAGGACTCGAGGTTACAATCATGCATAACTTATTATGATATCTTATTTGAATAATATTTCACTCTAAACTAGAGGGATTGCAAAAGTAAGCCTTTCATAAAGATAAAATACCTTGCTCACAAACCGCTTATTATCACGCCAAGGGAACCTATATAATCAATAAGTTATATGATTAATGACTATAACTCAAAATGTTTTTTCACTTGAAACAGTCCAATCATATCATATTTGCGTAAAACATTATGTCACACCACTTCGCACGCAGCCAACTGTTTGTTTCCTCCTATACTGCGATGGCATATAAATAACACTCAATTTTTGTAACACAACCGTATCAATTTACAAATTGAATGCAGATACATGAAAACAGCTATGCAGGTTGAGATTGTTATGGGTTGAGACAGTGGAGGCATTATTTACATCTTTGATAGGAAACTTAATGAATTGGTGGACCCTAATGTTAAAAGTCTTAGTCATAGCTGTAGCAGTGTACCGTAATTGAAGTACAATATAAGTTGAAAGTAATTTTCCATCTTCGCATTTATCTTCTATACACCTGTGGTTAGAAGAGTCTACATGAAAGAATTTCGAAAACTAACCAAATTATTTAAGAATCAAATGAATATTATTCAGTTGCGATATCGATTGTATTTCTTGTGACAAAGATTAGTTCATCTCAAGTGTAGAAAGATCAAGTTTTCTGTTATTGTTCTGTATAAATCCATACTGGTAAGAAATACATTTCATTGTGAAATGAATTTGTCAGCTGTGAGGTCTGTGGTCCTTAGATAACCTAAGAAGAACATCTGAACCAAATCAGAAGGCGGTGATTAAAAACCTTATAAAACAATTGCATGTAATACCTGAGGGGAAGTATTTTCTTATTTTAGAGACATTAATGTTTCATTAGAAATTCAAATGGATAATAGCCACATGAAATCTGCGCCAAGAACAGTCTTACAAAAAAAAACCTCTGATACATAATCTAGGAAATATTCTGAAACGCAGGGTGTAAAACAATTGCCAAATAAGAAGACAACAAGTGGTAACCTGCAAAAACTTCAAAAATGAAACCCTTTGTGTTTACAATTAGTTTTCACTATTACAAATATGACAATAGTTAAGCAAAATACCATTAACATTCAAACGATTATTTCCTTAAGACGTTAGTGTAAGATACATATACATTCAAATTCAAACTGAGTGTGTCCACTAACTATAAGAATGTTTATCAGTCTGAAAAAGGTAAAAGGGTTTACTTTTAAGTTATCAGTCATAAGTTATGGTGCCCTGAACGACTTGAAATGGTGCCTTTGCAAATTATAATTTCTATTTTTAACTTGTTTTCATATATAGATGTACGGATTGCCAATACGAGATATATCAAAACTTAAAGTTATTGAATTCTTACTGACATAATTGTGACAATATATGACAGACAATGTTAAGTCTTGATAAGTTTACTACTTTTCTTTTTAGCTGCCTCAGGTGTTTGCTCTTCGCGTATATAGATGAAATGGAAGGGTTATCAAAGATACCGAGTAGTGTTACACACCTGCCATATGAAATTATGCACTGAGATAGTAAACTTGTGGTCAATAACAGGTTGAATTTTGCCTTTCTTGACTTGAAAAATGACGCATTTTACTACCGTCTAGACTCCAAGACACAACTCAGTCCCTTTAAATCTGGGATGTTTGGAAACATTTAATTTCAACATTAAAAGTTACCAAATACTTTGGAATGTTGACGTGGTCACGTAGTGAGACATTTGATACAGATGTGTTTGTTACTTACATTGTTTTCTCAAGAACACAAGAAGGCCAATTATGTTTGTAAGCAATTTAATTTGAAAATTCCCAAATAAATGTATTAAGAAATTCAATAATCATCTAAAAATCTTCTTTTGTTTAAATCGTTGCTACGGAGTCAAGAGGTAAAAATGGCTTCTATGAATTGAACTGCTTCTAATAAATTGTAATGTTTCATTTACTTGACATTTCAGTCTATGTGAAAGTGTATACAATCGGTATTTTACATAAAGGCCTCCCGTACACAATAAGGCTTTCAAATTATTTTATATTGCCTACTTTTCCGCACTTGATTGTAACAAGCTATCAACTAAAAGGTTATTCACAGAAACGTGGAAACGGTCACTTTTCTCTTCATTGGGGTTCATGCAAGTTAAACAATAGTATCACTTTGTGAAAAATAGCTCGTGTATGTGGAATTGTATGTCTTGAATAGACATTTCACTTTCATCAATGCATTTTGAATATGGCGGAAAAACTAAAATAGTTTACGGTTAATTTAGTTTCAAATAAACTAAAAACTTCGATTGAACTTCATTCCTTAAGATAAGTATAATCTCTTTGGATGCACGTCCATCGCTGCTGCAACAAAAAATATGATATTATATCAATCATAAATTAGATATTAGATGCTATTTCAACATTAATGGAATCAGTTTTTAATATCTTAACAATTCTTAAGACAAAGCTTCTAAAGTTTATGAATCATAAATAAAACGAAAAAATATAATGAATTACAGGAGTCCTTAAAAATGAATTTATTTCAGATAGTATTACTCATCCTCTGTTTGTAATGTAGGTAAATAGATGTGAACGACATGCAGTCAAACATGTTAAACAGTTTTTCAACGTACAGCCTTCAAAAGCTCATTAAGCTTGACATAAGACATTTGAAACGGAAGATTTTGAATTAATTTCGATGCAAATTGACATGTATGTAACTGGTCCCATCTACAATTCACAAATTCATGTGGCAGGAGCTTGAACATTCACGCACATGTGAACAGTTTCAAACAAACGACAATTGACACCTAATTAAGAGTTCTGAAAACGTTCTTCAGTGATGCACATTCCATAACATAAAACGACAATGATCAATCATACATGCATTCTGATCTGAAAGGTGGAGGGAACTGACGGAAAGAAAGACATCGTGAGCGAAAGGACAGTAGGTTTCAGAACGAAACAAATTTGGCGTAGCTTCTATCCGCCGACTTTCATGAGCACTACATGTAGCTCCGGCAGGCATAGCTCTCAGGTCTCCGAGGCAAGCTAACCAACACACCACGATAAGGTATTAGAGTCAAGTAATGGAGTCTTTAAAGAAGGAACATCAAACGGACGATCATGGTGGACGGAATAAAGTTCAACTAGCACATCACACATCCCATATCCCTTTCATTTAAAGTTCAAGATGCTTACCGGGAGCTTCGATCCTGATTTTGACTTGATCTTTTAGATTAACAAGTACGCTTAAAGTTCTTACATCAGACAATCTGACTAGAAGCTTGAGTCTAAAGTGCTCTTAATAATTTGGGACCTAAATTATGAAAGATGATACAACGACTGTAGGTTTCCCAAGAATACTTTCTCACTTTAGGCACTGGATGACGGTAAAAGGTATGCATGAAAATCCTAAACTTGAAAAATCGCTTGATTCATCTAATCAAGCATATGATTAATCAAATCAAGCATATGATTAACCAAACTAAGCATATGCATATAAACTAATATATTGGAATTCTTTCTCTGCTAATGTGTGTCACTATGTTGTTTTTATCTACGGCCAGGTCCATTCTCTTTGCTCCGTGGCTTGATACGAGGCTTTGGCAATCAGTAGTAGATTGTTCACATCAGTCAACTTCCTTCATTGTTTAAACTGAGAATCCCACTAATGTTTCACTGATTTTCTCTGTTTTAAGTGGTGGATGATATGCAACCTGTATAGTTGGTCCTCTGTTTCTTTTATTAACATCTTTTTGAAGCTGAGTGTTCGTTAATTATCCAGGTCAAGTTCAGTTATTGTGCTCATTGTGTATTTAGCTCAGATTTAGTCATCATCCGTATCTAGCTCAACTATAGTGCTCAGTGTGTATCCAGCTCAGTTATTGTGCTCATTGTGTATTTAGCTCAGATTTAGTCACCATCCGTATCTAGCTGAACTATAGTGCTCAGTGTGTATCCAGCTCAGTTATTGTGCTCATTGTGTATTTAGCTCAGATTTAGTCACCATCCGTATCTAGCTGAACTATAGTGCTCAGTGTGTATCCAGCTCAGTTAGTGTGCTCATTGTGTATTTAGCTCAGATTTAGTCACCATCCGTATCTAGCTGAACTATAGTGCTCAGTGTGTATCCAGCTCAGTTATTGTGCTCATTGTGTATTTAGCTCAGATTTAGTCACCATCCGTATCTAGCTGAACTATAGTGCTCAGTGTGTATCCAGCTCAGTTAGTGTGCTCATTGTGTATTTAGCTCAGATTTAGTCACCATCCGTATCTAGCTCAACTATAGTGCTCAGTGTGTATCCAGCTCAGAGATAGTGTTCATTGTATCTAGCGCAGTTATAGTGTTCATTGTGTATCTAACGCAGACATAGTACCCCATTTATTTTCAGCTCAAATATAGGACTCATTGTGTATCAAGATATAATGCACATTATGTGTCCATCTCAGGCATAGTTCACATTTTGTATCAAATTTAGTTGCACTCACCATTGTGTATCCGGCATCTCACTATTTAGGTAATCATCGAAACTCAAGGAGAATCTCTAAAGACTTGCACAAATTACACAATTAACCGTTATTAAAATTATTATCGCAACGTATTCCCAAAATGAAGATATTTTCCTTTTGGTGTCTAATACCAGTGAGTTATACATTCATTATTCTAATAAAACTTCTTTTTACAATTGTTGTCTATGTAAAAGCAAGCAATGGTGTAAAAAAAAACTTTTACAGACGAAACTTACATTCTAATCATATTAGGGCGTTTCATCACGAACAAAATTAGTTTTGAGAGTATGGGATTTATAGTCGAAAAAATAATTTGTGAAACATAGTTGTCATGGGATAGGAAGCCTCCATATTTGCAAACTCTATCTATACACTTGATAGATTCAAACTCTCTTATTTTCAATTATTAACATAATGATTTTGTTTTGCTTGGATAGTAATCCATTTGCACGAGATAAGTTGTCTTTAAAAAAGGACATTTCATAATGGAGTTATTTATATTTCTTAAATACAGGTGTAAGCTATATTACAGACATAACAGGTGTATTGACATGAAGAAGGGATAGAGCAAATGTTTAAAAGAGGAATGTTTCTCATACCATTGATATAAAGGTGTGAATTATACCTTTCGTAGTTTCCACACAATGCTTTGTTTCCACACAATGCCGATGATAAATTTTTCATAAACAGTTTTTGCAAGAAAAAAATTCAAAAGAAAACCGTGTGAAATATTTTTTATTTGTTGATTCAACGAATCTTATTTAAATAAGATGAGTTACAGTTTTAAAATAACCTTACCTGGTGTCTTCAGTTGATAAAAAACATTTTTCAAATAGTTAAATAAAATCATTTCAAAATGCCAAAATTACAACATTGTTCAAGAAAGCTTCTGCTGATATATGTCCTTCCTTTATAGGAACAATTCGATGAAATATTGTAGTGTAGTAGTGCTTTCCACGGGTGATGAATTATTATATTTATGTCAGTTAACCTTTCAAAACTCTAATAACTTGGTTCCCTTGGTTACATGAACAAAAGTAACTTGCATGCAACTGAGAGAAATGCTCTTATATTTGCTGACTCGGCAAAAGGTCAAGTTCCTTTGCAGTAGATTCTCTCATAGTTGCCTTGTTGTCAGCAAAACGATCTCAAACATGGTATTCCGTAAATCGAATATGTCACATTTATGATCCATGATGATTGAATGAGCTGTCCCTTTCATAAAGAGCTCTGACGTTACGTGTTTCTCCTTGCTGTAATGAACTTGATGTTCTTTTTACAGAAATGAATAACAAAAAAAACTTGTGTTGAATAACTTAATGACCATTTTATTCTTTCTTTTTTTGTGATCAGCAAAAACTTGTAAATATTACCTTGCAACAGAGACACAGTGTGTAGCTTACTTTTCGCACGCAATATATTTATGATGAATAAAAAAACATTTCTGAAACAAGTTAAATGAAAAGGGTAGCAAACATTTCACATATATCATGAACAAATGAAATAGTTGTTATTTAATTTAAGAAAATACATTTTGAAAAAAAAACTAGCTGTGAGATACTACTCGAGGTCCATTATTACATCTAAAGACTTCCATGTAGCGCACGCGCGAACATCGACCAATCAAAAGACAGCTGGCCAAGGACTTCGAATCGTAGTTCAATGCGACTGTACCGCTGTTCTCGAATGTAACTGATGTAGCGAATGAATTTCGTTGAATATGAGGGCAGCATTAATCCTGTTCAGATATTGTTGGGATGTGTTGTTTATCCTTTCATTTGTGCAAAGTTAATTAAATTTAGGTCAGACAATCACAGAAAAGGTATCAAGGATAAATATAGACAAACGTAGGACAAAAAGACAGCAGAAAGGTAAAGGACAGCAGGTGACAGAAACCAAGACGCAAAAGAAGCTCGTCTTTGATTGGTTCAAAGCTAACTTACCACCCCCATTTTACTGGTCGGTTCAAAGTTCATCAAAGGTCAGATGAAAATTACCTCAATCAGTAATTTTCTAGAGATAACTACAGCTAGTTTGAACTTGATTGATGAAAATGAAGCTTCAGTGCAGTTGTTGATTTTATGCTGGGACTCTACAGCATCTGTAAAGGTTTTCCACGCCATTCAGTTGATGTATCAACAATTGCAAAAATTTAGCGATGAATAATGACGAGGTCTTTTACATTATCTTATAGAGGCTATGAAAAGATTATCAATGCATTTTCTTTACGACAAATAACATTGAAAACATGATTGCTTGTCCATGGTAAACTTTTTGATTATCTTTCTTTAATTTATACATTATAAATGCAGGATTTATTGTATTTTTCCTTATTCAAATAAAATATGAGTAAATATTTTGCACATTATGTTTTATTCAAACATTTTATATTGTAACGCTAATACAGTATAAAAAACCCTACCGTACCGTATAGTTTGCTGTAAACTTTTGAAACTTCAAACTCGGTCAGTTAGTCGATGTTTTCTAAACCTAAATATAATCTGAGCAGGGCTTTGATATTCATTTTCTAAATATATTTGCATAAGTAAAAATTTTTATGAACTTAATTTACAGATTTAGAATGTGAAAATAGTGACCATGGCAAGTTCCTTTTACCCATGTCATCTTTGGGGAATTTAATAGCATTTGTCGTTTCATCTGATCTCTAGCTCAAAGCTTGAGATGTATAATGATAGAAAATGAATTAGTGATGACACCAACTTGGATCCCAGTCTTTTGTCATAGGATTTTAATTGCCTAAAATGTTCTACCTTTTTCAAATATAAATTATTCCCTTTTGATGTATGTCCACTTTGTCCGCCTATACTCATCACAATTCAAAATCTGTTATTCTATGATTATGGTTTCGAAGATTATATCGGAGAAGGAAGATCAAAAGACGAATAAACGTATCAAGAATATCATCTCTTATTTTCTGCAATCAGAGTACAATAGGCTAAACCGGAAATGCAACTCTGACGCAAGCAAGGTCTTGCCACTTTTACAGACACATAAGAGGCAGTCAAAAAAGAACAAATATTGTTGATCTTTGTTTTTATCCAAGATTACACCAACGTTACAGAGCAGATTATGCAGTTCACTCACATTCCCTTTTGGTAAAGTGTTTTTATTAAACCCTTAGTTCAGTGACTTCAAGTAATCTATGAAAACGTTAAGCTGGCATAACTAGAAATTATTATCCGAGAATGTGGGGGATATCAACTTTTGCTAGCGGTGACACAGCCTTTTAGTTTATTAATTTCAAAGTGGTTGTCTTAGATAAGACAGAAATAGTTAATATGGTCAATTGAAAATTCATCTTCTCTTCGCTATAAACCAACAGTTAGGTTCCGGGATTAATTTAATGATGATTTGTTTTAACACACACACTCTGCTATTTCCAAAAAAAACGATGTTCAATATTAGATAAGACGTTTTTTTTCGAACAATGTCTTATAAAAGATTAAGTTGTCCGCACAAAGCTGTCACTGAAAATGGAAGTACTGGTGTCAATTATGTATATAGCTATGGGAATAGTTTCAGAAAAACATATTCAGATTAGGATTAGATTTTGTGAAAACCCCGTGAATTGATTATATCCGCATATAGACAGAAAAAAATGATAGAATTATTTAGGTTTTTTTCCCCAAGTGTAAATCCGATTTTGTATTTCGTGCACTAAAAAAAATCGTACACTAAAACAAGAATAGTAAGAAGTATAACCAGAGGCAATAAATGTTAGTTATGATAATGTCATGTGACAGTGTTGCACTTGCGAATACCTGAAAAAAGGCATTGACATCGCTCTGTTACAAGGCTTAACTAAATTCTTGTGAATTTAATCAATAAATTTGTTTTAAATTTTTCTTTTACAAGACCTAACTAAATTTATCGTGAATGAAATCAATATATTTGTTCTAATGCAGTAGCACATTTTTATGACAAATAAAGTGATCAGACCGAAACTAAAATACGTTTACTAATCAAAGGATGCAGTTCTTAAAATAACGTTCTATGTTCAGTTAACGGGAATCCATTTCTCTACTTAGCTTGATTTAAAGGTGTTCACACAAAAATGGCCGCCATCGGTTTTTGATTGATAGTTGATAATATTCAAACGACGACGGATGGGTTGAGTAATGAGATGTATTTCTCTCTAAAGATAAAACATATAGCATATAGTAATGTTTATAAAAAAAATTAAGAAATATTTCCCCTTTAATGATTGAAGGAAGAGTGATCATGTGAATCCAGGAATAAATTGCTAATTGTTATTCAGAACAACACCTTTTACTATAAATCTAAAGATTGTCCAAAATGATTTCCTATCATGACAACAAGGAATTTTTTATAAATAACCAAACATTTCAGTTCCGTGATCAATGTGATCAATTAGTGCTTTAGTGAAATCAAGTGGTTCATCTAAAATAGAATATCGTTCATAGCAAATAAACCAAAACCATCGGACAAAATCATTTGTAAGAGAAAGACTTCTTTAGGACTGTTAGCAATAATGGACGTGGTTCAAACAATTTAAAATGTTAACTCTTAGATCATTGAAGGCCATTTAGAACATCCAACAAGAACAACAAGACAACGATAACATTGTTTTATTGTGAAATTCACTGGGTTTCGGAGTGTATGCCTGCTGCTTCATCAGGTATAGAGTGAGGAATAACTAAAATGTTCCAAAGGTTCTTAAGTTAATCTTAGCTTAAGAGATGCAATTTCAAGCCGCATCAATTTATAGTGGACGATGGGGAAGATTTATATTTATCCAATCTATCTAAACACCAATATTCTTTAGATTTAGGTGTTATGACACCCACGGGATATGTGAGATGTATAGCAGATACATCCCATACAAACTACTGCTTCGTCATATCAATTATGTCATGACATAAGTGATTTCATTCTATATAGCAGTCAGTTACGCTATCATTTAACCCATATTTCTGCGTCCAATTTTCTGCGTGACCAGCAACTACGGGGGCTGTTGTTTGCACAACAAATTGTTCAATAAATGCAATTAGAAATGACAAACCACTTATTACTACGACCCTCTGTATATATGTGAACATATGGTATATTGTGAAAATAGCTTATGCTACACTAACACATGCATATAATATGGATGGCCACTAATAAGTTGAACAGATACTTCCTTGATACAATATATAGCCATTGGACAAACATTAAGAGAGAGCACTTTGCAATCATCTTATTTCTAATGATCGATATTAGCAAACATTCAGCGATCAAACATATTTATATGTTTACAGCTTCTACATTCAGCTTCCAAAATTTATATAAAATGAGAATTTAAAGGGACATTATCACTTTTTGGGGAAATTTTATGTCTTCATATTTTCTTCACTGAATATATGTTTATGCCAAATGCAATAGTTCAGAGGGTTAAACACACAGAGGTTCGAATGGCTGATTAGACGTTATAAAAAACGATTTAAGTTCTTGACTTTTGCACCCATTTATCGTTTGCGTAAGATATACCTTTCAAGTTTGAACAAAATCTGATTATAATTAAAGACTTTAGAAAATCTTCTCGATCTGAAAACACAAAAGAGATACACATACCTTTCAAGTTTGAACTTGTTATTCAGAACAACACCTTTTACTTTAAATCTAAAGATTATTTCCTATTTCCTATCATGACAAGAAGGAATTTCATAAATAACCAAACATTTTAGTTCTGTGATCAATGTTCGGTTGCTGAAACCTAATCAAACAGAGGACAACCCGACTATTTCAACGTGCAGTTCAATGAAAACCAACGTCCTTCACAAAAAATTGCTTTGGGATCGTAGATCATTCCTTCTACACGATGAACCTCTTACCCAATTTCTCTAACTTTATCTCAGTTTATACCACTCATCCTCGCATTAGCAACACCGCCATCATTGAACACCAATGTGACGAAAAGTTGGAAAACATCATAAAGAGGCACAAAGATGCTTTTAAGCTACTTGAGACAAAGCTCTCATTCTGGTAACGTTGCTTGAAAGGTTTTGTCTATTAAACGCTTAAATTTCCCAAAGGATTTAGTTATCTGGAAAATTGCAAAATATCCGATGACCTGAATATGCTACAACGTGAAGTTTATTTATCTTTCATGACCTAAATATTACTCGTAACATGAAGGAGTATTAGTCTGGCATGAAATGGTCAATTATCATTGTTTGAAGATGGCATCAAGCATAGAAAAGACGACGGTTGTCTGAATAATCAAATTAATTTCCTCTAAATATTGTCTCTATTGTAATTCGTGGTCTTCAAATATTTCTTATCAATATTTCTATACATCACAATCAAGGAAATGTTTAGCTTAAATATATTCAAACCAGAAGCAATGTACATTTAATGAAATCAATTTCATTATAGGATGTGTTATGACTTGGGGTGTGTATGTGGCATCAATTTTCTGATATTTCCTACACAACGTGATGGTTAGCTTGACCGTGATCAATAGGTATTTGACACAGTTCTATACCATAATCAATACCCTTTTGACCAGAATGATAATTACATCAGTCGATGGCTGAATGTGTTTACTCCATCTCACTGTCGCAACAAATTCATGTATGATAATCTGGGGTTTAGGTTGACTGTAATAAATTGAGAATTCTACTTATCGTTCAAGGATATTTCCCAATGTACACGATAAAGCAATTAAACGAACCTTGAGAGGAAGCAATTTAGGATATCTGATTCCTGATGGTCAGTATCACACGTCAGTGGTCAATTGCAAGCTAATTAGCCAAGCGATAGCAACCATGTAGTTTGGCTACGAAGGAGAGTCATGTACAATAAGATGTAAATGTAAGCTTAAAGTTGGGGTTTGAAATTCTAGGTATATCAATGCAAGATATCAGAAATCGTTGTTCATCTTTAAAAGTATGCTTCCTCAGTATTATAATCGGGCTATGTTTCCAACTGTATATATAGAGAATCTCACCCAAGTGTCTGCTGATATCAATTATATCAAAACGAGTTGATAAAAGTTACAAATATCCGAGGCTTGCCGAGGATATTTTTACATTTATCAACGACTGTTGATATATTTGATATCAGAAGACACGGGGGTGAGATTCTATTTATCATCCAAAATCATTTTTCATTACATTTGAATGACAAATGAACAAAAGTGAAGACCGTGCTGCCCTAAGACTCAAAGTGCGGTGATGTCATAGCATTGTGACGTCGTAGTGTTTATGACGTCATAACATTGTGATGTCATTACTTGATGATGTAAAACAACTGTGATGTTATATGCTTGACGTCAAATGGGCATTGTTCAAAATCTACTGCCAAAAGATATCTCCTTGAAGATATTGCTTGATCTTCAACAAGCGATATCTCCTGTGGAACACAGTTTTGGATGATTAACATGTATATATAATATCAACATTAATGAGAATAGTTGCAATAATTGCATCTACATAAAAAACATGCGACCTGTAAATGTACTAGTCAAATTATAATCTTTCAAGTTATTAGGACACTGACTATGTATATAAGAACCAATTGTAGTAAAAGTAAGTAAACATATCTCTAGTAATGTTATTCAGCGTTATATCATTCTTGGTAACTCCACTGACATTAAAACTGACATGCACACGTGTCAGATTTGCAATTTGTCTATGATTTTTGCAATCAGCTTAACAGTCTCATACTTGATCTTCCCTAAATTCAATATTCCCCTATCAATGGTTTATTGACCAAATTGTATCCTGAAGCAGCCTTACGTATGCTCGAAATGATCTCTTCAGAAGACGCATTTTTATATGGATAGAATATAACTATAGTAATAATTATTAACTCCTATATTTCTGCCAAACAGCGTATATGAATCCGCTCTCGCTCCTTCCTAATACCCTGATATCTTTCAAGCCGAAACCCTCGTATCGCTAACTATCTAACCAGCCAATCAGACGACTCGTATTCAGCAGCAGCGGCACAACCCGGATGAAAAAAGTCGTTGATTTCAAGCAAGTAACTTCAAGCTTCTTAACGACACTTCATTGGCTGCAAAAATAACAGGTGAGTATAGCAACGAATACCAACCGTCAGCCTTAGGAGGAGCCCGAAAGAGATCAGGTTATTAGGAGGAGCGAGATGGAATGCATAAACGCTAATTTAGAAGGATGCCATTGTTTCGGTTTGGATAAATATGATACAGCACTGCGTGTTCAATACTTCCAATGAATCATATAGAAATTAAATATAATACCAGTAGAAATACGTGTGAATATAAACCTGATATTACCACTGTAGATGAGATGGATATTATGCTGTTAGCTTTATGCACTACTAGAAATGGACATTCTTATTTATATCATACTGAAAAGTTCCACAAAAAACGAAGAAACATTATTGATGACCAAGACCATCACTTACCTTAAACGTTAGTTATTGCCTTGACTGAAGGGAATTAGTCTCGAGGAAATAGGCGCTTTATGTGCAAGAGTCAAGCCAGGGCATCTTATCAATACACATTCATCAATCTGCCGCTATCTCAAATCTATTTTCGTTTGATTGTCATTTGACTTAAATACCGGAAGGAATGTCTCCTGTATTCATCTGTCAGTATTTGAAAACAAACAGGACCAAAGATGTGCCATATCATGTTAATAATGAAATGAAGGATATAGCTTAACGATGGGTCATCTCAATTTGATATTCCTCTGTGCACAGATTTGAACAATGAATGTTGATCAATTGATGCTAGAACACCTAATGTATTATCCGATTGAATTTGGATACCCCTCTCCCATGAAGTAGCAAATGGTTATATATATGATTCCCCTGAGTATATGGTTTAATGTTATTGTTGCTAATATCTTCAAAGTAAGACTTCAGGGAATGCAGTTAGTGTGATGTGAATCAAGTAATGTGACACAACAGACCTGGAGAAATATCTTGACTAATAGTTGAGCAAATGAATGCCGAATGAATATCAAACATTTCTTCCCCAGAAAATAAAAAATAAATTGCATACAACGATATTATATTTATGAAATTCATTTCAATAAAAGTTTAAATAATAGATTATAGTTTTAACAAGATAATGATAAAAATCCAAATGTTGTTATCCCCCGCCCAACGTAGTTGGTGGGGGATATTGAAATGGCCTCCGTCAGTCCGTTCGTCCGTCCGCCCGTCCGTCCCGATAATGTTTCCGGAGCACAACTCCAAAATGGTGAGACCTATCTCGACGAAACTTGGTATGTGCAACGGGCATCATGCGGAGATGTGCCTTTTGGGGTTTTCAACTTCTTTGCATTTTTATTTTTACCCGTTTCCATTGAAACGTAACATAGGATTTCGTTTCCGGACCACAACTCCAAAACTGTGAGACCTAGCTCGACGAAACTTGGTATGTGCAACGGGCATCATGCGGAGATGTGCCTTTTGGGGTTTTCAACTTCTTTGCATTTTTATTTTTACCCGTTAATGTTTCCGGAGCACAACTCCAAAACGGTGAGACCTAGCTCAACGAAACTTGGTATGTGCAACGGGCATCATGCAGAGATGTGCCTTTTGGGGTTTTCAACTTCTTTGCATTTTTTCCGTTCGTCCGTCCGTCCGTCCGTCCCGATAATGTTTCCGGAGCACAACTCCAAAACGGTGAGACATAGCTCGACGAAACTTGGTATGTGCAACGGGCATCATGCGGAGATGTGCCTTTTGGGGTTTCAACTTCTTTGCATTTTTATTTTTACCCGTTTCCATGGAAACGTAACATAGGATTTCTTAAAGGTTGTTCGTAGAAAAACAACATGATCACTGTTCAATATTCCACAACTAGTATCCTTAACTACCCTTTCGCTTTGGCGCGGTATATAGCTGACTCTGTCTGCTTGTCATGTTTTAATTAATTTCATTATAAGTTACCATGTGTCCACGAGTTTGATATGGAGATATATCATGTGTTCGAGTTAAATATCAAACGAGAAGGAAGTTTTTATCTCGACGAGGACCCTTATTTTATGCTTTTAATATGGCTTGAAAGATTGGATGGGTCAAAATGGCGGCTGATCTTGTCAATGTTATTCTTTTATTTATGAAATTACAAATATGATTTTTATATCACCGTTTAGAGCACGAAAAGTATAGTCTAGTACCGTGTCTAGTACCGTGCAGCGGTACTAGACAGAAATTACAGACTAACGAACTTGAATAAATATAACGTATATTGCGGGGCTTTATAAGTGTTTATTGTTTGGTCACGTGACCTCATAAATACGTTCCACCTTGGAAACGTTCGATTTGAAGCGGCGCTAAAATCGCCGTAAATTCCTGACTGTCATGGCGGACCGTCGTGAAAGATGCGATTGAGTTTGAACGTGTCGGACGCATAGAACATGCAGGCATCACACAATAATGCTTAGGTTGGTTTGAATGTTCGACATGAATGAAAAGTCGGCGATGACCTCGACTACTATGTGTATAGAGATTGGGTTTTTAGTTCACGATCCCCATCTTCAGCTCACTGACGGACAATCTCGCTACGGGCAAGTGAACCGGTAGGCCAATGGAAAGTCTTGTAACTTGTCAAGGTATTTTCGCACGAACATTTCCTTTTTACAAGAACTTACTTGTTCCATTAAAGAAAAGCGAATGACTTCAATCAGTGGAAAATACACTGAGCTAATAATAGGTTTCAACAAACCAGCGTAGCGTAGCCTTTGTTTACCTAACAGTGGGACAAGGGAGATACCTCTTGGCAGCACGTCGTCTCTGTTACTAGGGTTGCGCGTGACCCAGTTTAACATAGAAAAATATACCTACGGCACGTGACCGCTTTTAGCCAATGAGTAGCCGACATTGCTGCCCAAGTCGAGATAATATAAAATAAGCTATTTGATGTTTCCGATAAAATTACAGTTATTCAAATTAAACTGTTACAATTGATACCTAAATAATTCTGAAAAACTGTGTACTTCTCGTAGTGACTCATGTACTACACACGTATTACGAGTTAATATTTCAAAATGGGTATTAATATAGACAAAAGCTTCAGTTAACTGTCAATTTACAATGGTTATTTCCAACATGTATTCCACCTCTATTCACCTTGTTCTTGTTGAGAAATAGATTAAGCTTGGTACAGTTTCTCGTTTTGATTTGGAATGAAATTTGATCTTAATCTATAGTTTTCTTTATGTTTGGGGAATTCAACAAGATTCTCAAACCTTCAACGCGTTGATCGATGTAAGAAATTAACCGGGGCGTTGCTTAAATTGATACCAATAATAGATAAAATAAAACGGAGAAGTAACAAGGCGAGAAGTGAAAGGAAGTTTGAAGCAGTCTTGGTAAAGAATTTATGTCTGTTATCAACCAAGATTTTGTATACAAAAGATGTCACTCCCTAGATACCAATAATTATTAACCTGTGTCCATCTTCCCATATTGCAATCATACTTTGTCCGACCTCTACCTGAATATCACACACGTAACAGTCACTATGTTAAGCTGGCTCATTATCCGACGTTCCTGGTTTCGGTATTGACAACAGTAGGCCTAACTTACTCGTAAGTCTACATTACTTTAAGAAAATGCTACATGTAGGTCAAAGGGTTGGATACTATCAAAATCGTTACATCTCAGTTCAATAAAATTGTCTGTAGTCTGTATACGATGCCGTATCTAAACATATAAGATCATTTGACCTGCGAGATAGGATAGACGAATAGTGAACACTCATTTCAAGGAAAATAGCTGAGAGACAAAGATCGAAACTGCCATGACTATTTTACTGAAGGTACAATGAATCAATAAGAATCCACGCACTGATTTTATAGCTTTAATTTCATATCAATCCTCTGTGCTCGTCTCGCCAGATGGGTGGATTACCCGATTTAGTGCCGGATAAACTGTGACTTTGAAGGCTGAAAACCCCACACTGAGACACAAGTAGAGAATTTGATGGTGTCACCTCAGGTGAGAGACTTTTTTCAAATTCAGCCTCTGTTACTCAGCAGTACAATTGGGTACCAGGTTTCGATGAAAATGTGGAAGAATAACCATAATGCGCTCAAAAGGCTGCTTGATTGCAAACTCCTTAGTAATGAAAACAGAACGATGTTTGTCGTAACACCGAAATGATATTGTGTGGAACTCCCAATACCATTTATGACTTGCATACATGTATATCAATGAATGGTTGCAACAAGCGAACCGTTGGCGATCTGCACAGAATTGATATGATATATTCAACCTTGCTTAAACTAACTGTTTTTACACAAACAATTATTTACGGCAGACAATTAGAGCGTGATTTGAGTCGAACGCTATTATCACTCACCATTACATATACCTAAGAACATGTGTATTCATTGAAATTATTGGGAGACAGATATTCCTCATCAACAATGTTAAAGCACACACGATGTACATTTAATTACTAATTACACGACTCCTAACCACGTAGAGTCGAAGTCAATGTAAAAACGTGGTAAGTTCTGTGTAATAAAAATGTCAAAAATGAAAAAAAACAAAAAAAAAACAAAAAAAAAACAATGTTAAGGCCCCAGAGACGTCGAAGTTTAGAGATTCTTGAATAATGACATGAATGTTGGACATTTAGTTTGAACGCGATGTCAGAGCAGTAATGAGATGCTAGGTTTTCCTAATGGTCCAGGCCATTTTATGACTAATCTGCAGTTTCATCACCATGCCACTGTCAAATTGACTTTGTGACTGTCATGTCCTCAAATGACTGATACGACTCATACCAAACTAGAAAATAAAGACTGTACTGCCAATTTCTGCCTTAAATGTTGAAGTTTACTAGCTTGTTCTATTTTGAACACCAGAAATATATTGAGGTAACTTCTTATAGTGCAATACATATACATACTGAATGATTATTCTTTCTACTTTATGTTTGGCCTGATATTTTGATTCACTTTAATGCATGTCATTATACGATATGCGCTATGATTTGAAAAAAATTATTCGACTTTCATCATCCAAATATGATATAATGAGTACTACGTGTACGTTTAACCTAGATGAATTCCCCACAATGTTTATTTTATCCTGACCCAATTCTATGCTAGTTACAAAAATGTCATTGACATTAAATTTTCCGTTATCATAGACAATTGTAGATTATTTGCTTTTCATATCAACAATACCTTATAGAGCCACTCCGTGAGTTATTGGAGTCATATATGTCAAACTTAATCGATGGTGTCATTTGATCGCGAAGTATCGACTGTTACCAAAAAGAAACATTTTAAAGCTAATTTGTTTTGTACAATGACAATATGAAGGTAGAACGTCGCAATTATGATCGAAAACTGGACAGTAGCGCTCGTCAAATAGTCAAACGTAATTTTGGAGACTTATCGCAAAAAGCCAGGATGGCAGTTAGGAGTTGATTGTGTTCGTTAGGTTATATAACTAGTATGCATGTAAATTGGACGTTATCTACACATCTGTGCATTTATAAGGCTGTTTTAGATTTTCATGGAAAACCAGTATTTGTCTTATATATGCCTTTAGGACATGAAAAGTTAAGATGTTTTGATTTTACATCACCACATATGACATTTAGGTTCGTATCAAAGTAAATTATATGTTATGAAATCACGGAGTGGCTCTTTAAGATATATTGTCGCTCTACAACTTCATTGTGCGAATAATTTGGCGTGATTTACATAAAGTATTATCAATATTGCGTGATTAATTCACAAAATGTACGATATGCGTAGTATTGACATTCGTATTTTTTAACATTAGGATTTACTTGCAACGACTCTGCAATATGCCACTGTCTACACAGATCGTGTTTAACACCATCCAGCTCTCTATTATTTCGTATCTAGTATAGTGCGTTGTGTTGATTTATTGATTATGCAAAAGTTAACTTCATATTGACACGTTTCGTCTCAAGGTGATCTAAATTATCTTTAGTGACTAGGTTCAGCCTTCCGTAATTCAAAGTTGGAAAAACTATCATTAAAGAATAAGCAATATTGCGACGAAGTTTTTGCAAACATGTATATGCTATCAACAGCATGTTAGACTGCAATACTATTTTCCCATACCAAGTAATCTGATATTATATGGTTTGCTTGGTGGCACAGATCAGTCCATGATTTCTAGTAGTACTCTTTAATTATATAAAACAAACCGATAATCATTTTTATTATGTGATCTTATTTTTCCGGCAATCCGATTGGTCGAGAAGCCGTCACGTGTCAGTCGACAGAAAAGCATATTGACTTCACTCCGAGTCCGACCAAAAGTGATATTGACTTGAAACAGACATAATGACGTCATGCCATTGTTATCGTGACGTCATTTGACCGTCATGTTGAACAATTGATCCAAAATGCTGTTCATGACTGTAGTTTTTTCTTTCCATTTCGTATATATATCGAAACATAATAAAACAATTATGGACTGGTGAATTCGGTCAATACCTGTTTTTATAGACCCGAGGAAAGCAATATTGACCTCGGACTTCGTCCTCTGTCAATATTGCTTTCTTCGGGTCGATAAAAACAGGTATTGACCTCATCACCAGTCTATAATTGTATAATATTATGCGAGCTTATTTTTCCGGCAATCCCATTGGTCGAGAAGCGGTCACGTGTCAGTCGACAGTATACAATTATAGACTGGTGATGAGGTCAATACCTGTTTTTATAGACCCGAGGAAAGCAATATTGACAGAGGACGAAGTCCGAGGTCAATATTGCTTTCCTCGGGTCTGTAAAAACAGGTATTGACCGAATTCACCAGTCCATAATTGTTTTATTATGTTTCGATATATATACGAAAAGGAAAGAAAAAACTACAATCATGAACAGCATTTTGGAACACTTGTTCAACATGACGGTCAAATGACGTCACGATAACAATAGCATGACGTCATGTAACAACGGTTTGACGTCATTTTGTCTGTTTCAAGTCAATATCACTTTTGGTCGGACTCGAGTGAAGTCAATATGCTTTTCTGTCGACTGACACGTGACCGCTTCTCGACCAATCGGATTGCCGGAAAAATAAGATCACATAATAAAAAAGCATATTCACTCCGAGTCCGACCAAAAGTGATATTGACTTGAAATTGACATAATGACGTCAAACCGTTGTTACATGACGTCATGCTATTGTTATCGTGACGTCATTTGACCGTCATGTGGAACAATTGATCCAAATTGCTGTTTATGACTAGTTTTTTCTTTTCTTTTCGTATTTATTTCGAAACATAATAAAACAATTATGGACTGGTGAATTCGGTCAATACCTGTTTTTATAGACCCGAGGAAAGCAATATTGAACCCAATATTTCGTCCTCTGTCAATATTGCTTTCCTCGGGTCTATAAAAACAGGTATTGACCTCATCACCAGTCTATAATTGTATAGGGTATCGATTCATAACAAGACACGAGGGTTGATAAGACTCATGGACAATTCTTAAGGAAAAGTTTTCATTGTAAATATTGCTAGGGGTGAAGAGTATTAGCACACAATGTAACATTTTTGCAGATTAACATGGAATGATATATACGTCACATCAACAAATATATATATAAATAGATGAAAGATTGAAGATGTCACGCAAGGAGGCAAGTTCAGTGTAACCTTCTCCAAAAATTAGTACATCGAGCAAGACTTATAGTAGCGACATATTCTCTAGAGGTTCTTGCATTGATTATATTAACGATTATTATAGACCTAACCTTTGATGCTGTTACTTATATCAATAATCTGAATGCTGTGTATGTAAACAATAATGATTACATTTTCATAATGTATGGAACCCTGAATCCCTGTTCCATTTCATGAAGCACGACGACATTGAACGTTTTCCAGTATTTTGCATCCTCGTCACTTGTTGACTTGTGATACTCTTTTAAGATATAAAGGGTATATTATTCTGTGCAGTTACATGTATAAATACAATATCTATCAATGAAACATTGCTTTATTCTTCATAATAAATGTATGATGAATGACATTTTTGAAAACAACTTTAAGAGAGAGATTCTAATAGCTTTTCTGAAAAATTTAGTCTAACTTATCAAAATATTAAGTTCATCAGTACCATGCTCTTCTCTAAGACGTTGAAAGAGTATCTTTCACATATCTATTTTTGGGCGAAACTACGCACCAAATTGTGTCGTGAGAGACTTGGTTATCATTTTACATGAACATCAGTGTTAATAGATGATATTTAGCTTCTGCTAGCATGAAATAAAAGTGGTTTAGGAGTCGGGCGCACTTTATGACAAACCTGATGTTGTATTAATAGCCGTCTTATGGTTTCTGGGATGACTGTAGTCGTATTCGATAAATGCCAATGTTTTTGGTAGTCCTGATTAAGTTCTTACTTGTATTTATTATTACTGGTATCACTTGTAGAGAATTCAAGAAACATTTAGTATGAACAAGGAAATTGGCTGATTTCGAGAGATTTTCAGCGAAGATTAACTGGATGAACAACTGTCAAAGTTTTATCTGGCTAGGTCAGAGAAGGAAGAACGGTACAAGAGAGCGACTTTTTAAGTCTTTTCTCCATGGAATCTAATGACAAATCGAAATGGCATATATGTCAGCAGGGGCGCCAATTTCAAAGAATTCTGGACATGGTGCAAGGCATTTGGTAAAGGAACTGAAAAGAATTGGTAGCGTTGAGATCAAACACTACCGGCAGGCTGCAGAGGCTGATTTAGACCACCACTGGACTCAGTACCTTATCGTGGTGTGGTGGTTTTCGTGCTTCAGAGACCCCAAGAGCTATGCCAGCCGGAGTTGACATGCTCCTGGTAGGGACTCCCAAGCTGGACAGGTCGAATGGGTAGAAGCCAGACCAAATTTGAGTCGTTCTAAAACCTGTTGTCTATCTCTCACTATGCCTTTCTTTCCGTCTTTTTCCTCATCCTGTCGATCCCTTTCTCCCTTATCTGTCCACTCTCTTTTGGATGCTTGCCATCCACGTGTTTAATAACTGAAATATTGTTCAAAGCACGTTAAACCCCAACTCACTCACTGATTTAGAAAAGCATTTTGACAGTGAATCTCCGATTCACTACTTCTGCCTCAGTACTAGGTGAATATTTATAACTTGTTACATAACATAAGATGAGAAGAAAGGGAAGGGATGTTAATAAGATATTAACTGACTATTTGCAAAAACGCGTGTGAAAAATCACTTAAGATTTTTGTTTGATAAACAACTCTTGATGTAAAATTGGTTGAAGCGTATGTGTCCTTCTAACGTTAAGAGTTAAATTCAACCGTAAATATCAATTATCCTTAATAGTTTGTATTTTTTAATATCTTGCAAGACATGCCAGATGCCAAGGAGCGTCCACTGAGATCACCAAGTGTTGAATAAGTATTATTGACGTTAGTACATGTTTGTCTTTATTTATAAGATGAACAATCAGTGTTTAGTTCAGGGAAATAACGATTTTAAGTAAAACTTTGAGAATCTCGCAATTTGGGTCGTTTTTTTTGTTACAAAGATCAATCAAAATGATTTGACATATAAAAAAGCTTTTTATTCCACAGTGTCATTCGATTTGTTTTCATGGCCATACTTTCCTTTATAAGTCTCCAAAGTTCCACGTCATATTTTCATTCTCTAAGCCCTCGGCATAAATTTAGATATAATTTTAGGTTATCAAAGTAGGCAAAATCCGTAAATAAGCCTTGGTCCTAAATACGAACAGTCTCGGGAGGTTAGCTCTTGTCAACAGGAAATTTGTAGATAATTATGGTGACAGTAAATACAGGACAGCTAATCTGACTACCTGTTTGAGTTCGATGACACTATCCTGTTATGTCTCTCATAGTCTGGTAGCTTAAATGTCAAATGCACACGTCGTTTATAAGTTCATGTTTAAGTACTACGAATTTGTTTCTTAACCACTTCATTAGATGTGGATAACGTCTGTGCCTTTTTCTAAACACTAATTGTACATTTACTCACAGACGAAAACTAGGTATGACAAAAATATATGATGTAGACGATATTGTTTATCAGGAAGTCATCTGTCATAGACAATCTACAGATAAATGTTTTGATGCCTGAAGTTAATGGCAAGTTCAGTGTAAAGTATCAATCCCCAGACAGCCTCGCTCAAAAAATAAACAAATTAAAGTTTGATCGGAAGTTATCAAGGTTGAAAAAAATTCTAATACATAATAATTGTTACTTTAGGTTCAAATGCCTGACATTCTATTATAACAATAACACGTTATGTTTCAGCAAATAGAAACCCGAAATGTCTAATTTGGTTTGTTTTGAAAAAAACCCTTTTAATAGACATAACTGAAATCAATGTCTTTCGTATACAGATACTTAGATGCTTATTTATAGCTGCCATTTTTTAATTCTCTCCCAACAGAGGAAGCTCTGTCCTATTACCAGCGTTTATAGGGCTTCCGGTTGGTTACCCTAGAAGCAAAATATTGCAACGCAAACTATCTGCAACATTTAAGCCATTAAACACATCTCATGCATAGATAGCACGTCTGTTGTCACTTAAATCTCTGCAATTTAACAATTTAAGCAATCGTACTAGATATCTTTCGTGTCAAACAAACTATGACTATGTCTTTATTGCCATATTAAGATGAAAAAGATAACATTTGCAAGTCAAAGACGATTGGTTGGTAAAACCGTCTCGAAGATGTGATGCAATAACATACCTCTTTGATTCATCATTAACGTTGAGGAAGATTTATGTTTCTTGAATGAGAATACCAAGAAAAACATTAAACTTGAAATGCGCTACTATCCTTCACCATGAGGCTTCTATGACCGGGGTAGGATATATAAGATACAGGATGAGACACTTCCTGCCCATAAAGCTACTGCTATGTCGTTATCAATCAAGAAGAAATTGACACAATTTCACAGAGCTGTCACGAACCTTAATTTAGATTTATTGAGGTTACATAAAGTAAGGTCATAAACTTCAGTTCAGCTTTCATACGTGCCAAGAATTCGTATGTACCAGTTTTACTCAACTCACTCATCTTTCATGTACATTCGGAAACACAAAAACACATTGAATTAGAAACCGAAATTCCGGGACCCATTAACATAACACTTCTTGCATGACCAATCCAACATGCAACAAAAGTTTTTAAGGGCTGTTAGTTTTCAAAGTTACGTTTAATGGGAGAAAGTTTACCATGATTTTTTAGACAACAAAAATTTAAAAGTTTCTTCAAGTACAGGGGGCGGGAAAGCGCAGTGGTTAGCGCGTTCAGTTTTGGAACCGTGTATGGAATCCAGCCAGGGGCTCGGCAATTTTGTCTGCAGCAGAGAAATGTTCTACACGCAGTACGGTTTGGGTGCAATGCTGCAATTTCAGCGCAGTACAAATCGTGGTTCTCTAGTTCCAGTCGATGCTCCTTATTGTGTGCGTTAAATATGGCTTCAATGATTGGTCAAAATGGCGGCCGATCTTGTAAGAGTTATTTTTTTATGTATGAATTTACAAATATATTAGTCTCCTATCACCGTTTAAAGCACAAAAAGCATAGTATAGTACCGTGGTACTACACGGAAATTGCGGATTAACAAATTAAATAAACATAAGGAGTATTTATAATATAACAGATATTTACGAATGTAACATTATTTCGAATTAATATCCTGAATTTTCTAGGATCCAAGCACTTGTCTTTTAATTGAAACTGGCAGGTATTATAATATACCAAGACATGAACGTACTTGCCCCTTCTGTATAATACCAACCATCGACCCATTTATCTAATTTACGTGCCAACCTCATCTTTCGATATTTTCATGCCCTGTATATGTTTAATGGGCCGGTTGCCCCTATAGCTGAATAAATAATTCACTCATACGTAATCGCATGTGTAATGTGATGGATAAGAATACTCAGGACCTCCTGATTCGAAGCTGAACGCGCTGCACTAGCCCGCCCCATCAGTATTTTGAAAACAAAATATATCTGTTTTTATTGGATCAGAAAATAGCTGAATAAGTAAATAGGCTTCTCTATAATTGTATTTCGCCCTTGATCTCCGAAATTTACCACGTGTTGGTTTAAACTGTCTGTAGCGAAAATATGTTTTTTCTTATATGCCTCTTGTTCAAGGAAATAAGCAGGATATGCTAGTTACTTATTATTACAATTTTTTAAATAAAATATTTGAAAAGTTTGCAAAAAGGACGAGCTAAATATGACAACATTCTGGCGTCAACAAGACTTTTTCATTTTCTCCTAGTAGAACAAATTATAAACGAAACGATTCTTTACATATGTGTTAAAAGTTTCCGATGTTTGATAAGGAACCGTCAAGACAACTTTGTACCAGATAGCATTTACATGTGCAAACTCATACTTATTCAACTTGGAATCATGACAGAGTGGCATGCAGTAATTTCCTTATTTCATGTCTTCATCTCTACGTGCGAAATTAAATGTAAAACTGCACTTTCCAGACCTGAGAGGAATTTTGTTAAACATTAATACAGCTTAGTTCACTGCTTTGCTAGTCTTCATGCCTCCTGTAACTCGGACATATGAATAGTAAGAAGTAACTTTGCCCTCTGCATAAATGTTTTTATGATCCAAAACTGTGTTCCACAAGAGGTATCGCTTGTGGAAGATAAAGTATCGTTTAGACAGTAGATCTTGAACAATGCCCTATTACAGCCAAGTTCATGACATCAATTGTTTAACATCATCAAGTAATTACATCACAATGCTATGACATCATAAACATGATGACGTCACAATGCTATGACACCACTCCACTGAGAGACTCAGAGTAGTGCAATGTTCAGCAATACACATTTTTCACGGAATCGAAATAAAAATGATTTTGGATGATAAAATCTCACACTCGTGTCTTCTGGTATCAAGCCTCAGATATTTGTAACTTTTATCAACTCGTGTTGATATATTTGATATCAGAAGACACTTAGGTGAGATTCTCTATTTATTCATTATTAATTATAAAATCGCAGAGTACCCCCTTACTGGCAAAAGAGAAGGCTCGGTCCGTGAGTTGGTGTGGAGTTCTTCTTAGGGTGAGGAGAAAGTCGGATGAGGATCGGAGACATTGGGGTAAATACACTGATATGAGCTCCTTAACATAGTCTGGAAAGTAAGCGAGGTGGAGGCAATGATGAGTCAGGACAAAATTCTTAAAAGAAAGTTTTCCAGGGATGCGTAGCCAGTGTATGAAGTACTCGAGTCATATGTTCATGGCGTGGAGTATGTGTGATACATCTTACAGCGGTATTTTGGATCGTCAGAAGTGTTTAAAAGTGTTTAAAAGCGACAAGGCAGTGCATGAGAAGTTTGTGTACAGGTGTCAGTGTCAGCTGGAGACCATCAATGACTTAACCTCTTGTATACATAGCTAAAGATTGTTGATCGTGAATGACATGTCGATAGACTCAAATGCTTTATATTTGTTGAAACCAATAACATGTTTTTCCTTGGAGGACATCGTAAAGCAATGACAACTTTGATGATTGTACATCTCCGGTTTTGACAGATTGTGTGCGGCCATTCAAATAAGAGGAGATCCGTTTGAGTGCATTCCTGTGATCCCATTGCGACGTTCAAGTTGAAAAAGAATCAGAGAATGATAACTGGTATGGCAGTTTCCGCGCTTGAGACCCCGAGAGCTTTCAGCCGGAGCTTACATGCTCCTGGCAGGGCAGGGAGGCCAAGCTGGATAGATGTACGGGTAGAAGCCAGACAAATTGTAACATGACTTCGTTGTATTCTCGATTCTGATTGGTAAAAATTACCCTATGTTGAATGACAATGAATACCCGCAAATTAGCAAAGGCGAATCACCGCGAATTGATACAACATGTTCACTAGTGCCGGCCCGACTCAAGTTTTAATTTTCCAGTTTCTTAGAAAATTCGTGCCGCACTCCGATTTGACATTTGTATTTATCCTTTTTAATATTGTGTCTATCGGTAGATATCGCAAATACACTTTAATATAATTTATTTTTGAAGAACGAAAATATTTTCAACTGGCATACTTAGTCCTAGTTTGCCGCAAAGTTTCATGCGGCCGCCTTCTTTCGAATGCCGTTCCCATGGTATGACGTCACAAAGGCCAACCGTTTTGACGTCACAATGTTTGCGTCGCTGTCACAATGGTATTTGGCTAGTTCAAGACTTTTGTACCCGGGGTATTACAATATTTTTCTACGAGCTTTATAATTGCTGATTTCGGTCTCGAATTAAACAAGTATTTTGTAAGGTCTCGCTGTTACGATGGCCACTATTTGCTAATATTACAACGATGTTTATAATGTAAACATTGCCGTGAATTCACATTGGTTAGACGTTATCTCACCTCTTACAGAAATGGAACAGTCGCAAAGTCCTTTCCACACAAAAATAAGTACGCAATAAGAGAGTTCGCTCGTAAACTTCTAATAACTAACGGCCATGTTACAATATCGTCGGTTTTAAACTAAATTTGCGGGCGTTGAATAACAATGAATCCCGCAACTATTTATCTTCTAATTTTGAGTCGTTCTAAAACCTCTGCCTATCTCTCACTAACTTTCCGTCTTTTCTCCATACTATCAGTAATTTTCTCCCTGATCAGTCAACTCCCTTTTGGTTGTTTGTCATTCAACTGATATATTGTTCAAAACACGGTAAACCCAATCTCACTCACTGTATTCTAAATAACCTATTACCTTTCAATAAAAGTCTTATCATAGAAATATTCAAACCCTATTGTACAGAGTAATACAATCTAATACGTCTAAAAACATCCCATACATATTCAGATTGAGCAGTGATCATCATTTTTATCATAATTTCTGAAACAATCTATGCAGAGGGATTCACGAATAAGATAGTGATCTAAACTGAAATGGAGTTGAACTTCTGTGTACCTTTGAAGGTTATATAGATAACGTCTTTATTTAATTTTATGTGTATAGTTGAGTTTACTCGTTGAAGTATCATCAGAGGATAAATAAATATAAAAAATGCCTGAAAATCATTCCTTCCAAGATGGTCATCGTGATTCACTATAAGGCTTTGTTAATGTAAAAGTGCAAGAACAGGGAAGTCTTTCAATAGCCATTGAGATCTGTACAATTCTTCAATAGTACCTGACTTCTTCTTCGGCACCGTCGATAAGATGACGCAACCAATACTAAGTGCTACTGATGTACAGCGCCGTTTTCATGTAAAATTGTAGACAACTTTTCGTTTAAACTTTGAAATTGATTAAATCGATTTCATTATCGCTACAGCTTTACAAGCCTCTTCACCTTATGAATGGGATAAAGAATCTCAGAGCAGATACTACAGTTTACTTTGATCAATGATGCTGTTGCACGATCTTTTCAGTTTTTCTGCTTCAAAAATCAAACAATTCATTAAAAATCATTCTGGCGATTTTCAGTCCAATCCAGAAAGACATCTACAGACATGAGTAATTATGATCCATTTGGACATCTTGGGTTTCGCGGAACTCCTTAATAAAAGAACAGGAAAAGTACCCTCATCGTGACATGAAATTCTTCCGGAGACTAAAATATCACATCCCTAATCAAAGTTCAAGATGCTGTGTAGGAAATGCAATCCTGACCTTAATGTGATCCAACAGATTAGTCAGTCATCAATACGGATTAGAAAAGAAAATCTGATTCAAAGTAAGACTTAAAGGTCCTGATTCTTCAACCAAGACTGACCGGACATGACTGATTATCCAGCTTTAAGTTCCAGGATGGCGGACATCTGATGACATGATGTCTGGATCTACAAAGAGTGTCTAAGTATGACTGTCATGTTACTGTCACATGGAGGCTTTATGTAGTTTCATTGAGAAATCCATAGGTTACTGGGTCAGTTATATATTCAGGTATTGAATTCAGGCTTGTAAGCCTTTCCGAATGTCTAGAGTAAGATCATTTACAGTACACATAAGTGATCGCGTGTCCAGTGAAGTTATGTATTCTACTTTGCAAAATGTCTTAATTGAATGCACTAATGACTTGAATCAGAGGGGGGCAAGTAAACCTTTTATATCTCCCAAAGCGACTTAAGATGTTATGGAAATAATATGTTTAAATTAAAGTTTGTGCAAACTTTTCTATCTCCCTTTTTGAAAAGAAACGAAAAGTCATATCTATTCCAAGGTTACTATGAATCAATTTTCGACTGCAATGCTACAAGATAAGTCAACGTAGCCTATGACTTAAATGGTGTATTGGACGACAGTTTTTTCATAATGATATCAGTGCAATTAGAAACTCGATTGTCAAAGGCACTGACTGTATCAGTTTTCGAAAAAAAGAGACTAAACCAAGTGGAGTTGGGGGTTTGCTATGATTTTATTTTGGCTTCAGTGATCCGGACGTTGCTTGTAGGGGACATTTGTGCTTGGTGTTCAGTGAGGTTTGCACTATCAAATTCACTGAGTGTTTAGCTGTATTCGAAAGAAAGAGACGTACGAAAGCCTCAGCCTTAAACTAAAATTACGGGAAATGGTCAACTTTCCAAAGTTAAACCCTTCAATATTCTATTGGTTTATTGTTCTAACACAACGTGACGTGGCAAGTAAACCATAATCAATTGTCTATCAAGTTAAATCATAACTTTGCACCCTATTCTTATAAATTTGCAAGGATATTAACTAAAAGATTCTGACCAAAATACCGCTGTTACTTTGATTCTTTTGAGTAGTATATGTTGACTGGAGGACTTGACAAGTTTTCTATTCGGCATTTATTCTGATTACTTAGTGCAACACTCGTACTGTCACAACACTGGTTGTATTCGTTCGACGCATTCTTGCTCCTATGTTAAGAGCTTTTTGTAATACATTGAGGTTAAATTAATTACTGCCTCTCTACCCTTATGTGCATATGTCCATCTAACTCTACTACTCAAACTAACTTCTGAAGATTATGTTGTTTTCCGTAACTTAAAATGTGGTTTATATTTTAACAATTACTCAGATATGAACTAGATCCTTACCAAGCAAATTTGATCTCGACAGTCATTAATTATGCAGTATGTTTTTCCAGCTTCATTAATTATAAATCAATGTAGATTGAGATTAAGATTACTGATATCTTTCAGTTTATACAGAGCATTCGGGTCATAATTATCAAATAAATCAAAGACTATCTCTTCTCAAATGTTGACCAACCTTGAAATAAATTATCAGTTATTCATAAAAAACAATTTTTGTTTACTCAGAGAATCAATTTTACATCAAATAATAACACTTTGGGGGTTATGTTGATTCCAAATCGTTCTGGTCCGTTGACACTTGATTTTTGATAAAATTTACATTTGTTTCTATAATACATAATATATTTTGGCGTGTAACTTGGAACAAAACAAAAGAACCAAACAATTTCAATCCAAAAATCTTAGCTAAGGACTGTAACTGCCAATATGCTTGACCTTTTCCATAAAGTGCTGTATTGTTACATGTATTTTCAGTAGTTTATACGTAAAGTTGATAAGAACCGTTTTCAAATGAAACATCTTCGTTGGAGAAAAATGTCAAGATTGCAGGGATATGCCATTCATATTAATGTTTCTTATTCTGAACATCAGACATCTTCACGTTGCGCAAAGTAAAGTTTCTTACATAAAATAAAAATGGACTCATAGACGTCAATATCACTATGTTACAATGTGTACTTAGCCCAAATACTGTTTGCCTGAGTGACGAACAAGCTTATCAACAACTTCATGTTTTGTTGTCTGTTAAAAAGACACATCAAAAGAGAATTTTCCTGACATGATTAAAGTCACATATGTGGCATCGCATTTTTTCCTCCGGCCAAAGTACGAGAAGCTAGTGCTACTCTGTCAATTTTGTCGCAAGAAAGGTCTATCTACTTAGCCCTTCAAACAAGAGCCACTTAGAGGGATAAGCTCTATAACATGTCGCTGTAAGCATTGCACCAGACATGTCCAGTTAGTTAACCTTCCCTGATACTTAAAAACCTTATTTTTTACTTTAAATCCATTTTTAAACTATAAAATCTAGAATTCTAATAATGGACATTTCTTTGACTGAAAATGAAGTGCTGATTCCGTTAAATGTTTGGTGGTTACTTTTAAACATAGCTTGTGAATTTAAGGGGAAGATTTGAAAGTGCAAAGAGGTTATAATTTGATTGTGTTCCCATTAAGATGGTAAGGTGTTTGCATGATATATTTACTCACACATCATATTTTGCATCTCCTGAATGAATGTAACAAATTCGATATTACTACAACCTCAAACCATGGACGTATATAATGGACAAAAAATTCCATTCCAAACGTCGTTAGGTTCCAAAGAACCAATTCGTCTAATTCATTATTTTCAAAATTGTTATCCTTGGCTCAAGTGATACATATAAAAGCAATGATACTCTATCATGATCATCCAGTGAGGATTTACTTGTCTTTTAATTGAAAGACCAGCAGTAATATAAAATAGATAATGTTCCATTATCCCCCCTTTTGAGGTATTTTATGACAGAGACGCTTTATCTAAGATAAAGTCATTATATACATAAAGTCACCACCTTAATCGGTATCAATCTATCAAGATTGAATTAAAACCATAGTTTATAAATCTATATTTGCTGATGCTGCAAGTTCTTCAAATGTGGTTTCACAGTCCAGAACAAACAAAGAAGATGGCAAAATAAATTAAATGGAAACTTAACTCTTTTCTGGACGCCTCTAAATTTCATATAAAACGTGTTTGGTAGCAACGAAATCAAAATAACAGCTGTTATTAAGATCTATTTTATAGCATCATTGATAATTATCTTTCTCTAGACACATAGTTTATGCGCAAGTTACTATTATGTTGGTGGATAAGGCAAAGAAACTCCATTAGCAATGAACATTCCATGATTGATTTTTCATCAACAAACCACTTGCTATCGATTTTTTAAATTGAATATGCCAATGTTGGTAGTTTATTCTTCCTAAATGACTGACATGCTTGTTTGTATCAAGAAGAAATTTGACATTTTGATGTAATGGTCTTCTCTTCTCTTCAAAATATTTGATAGGAATGCGAGAAGTGTGTAGCATAGAGACTACATTTATATACATGATAAGCCTTTCCATCACAATACGAATGATTGGTTTGACAGCAAGTAACTAATTGAAGACGGTATCTTTAATGTGATACCCTAATCTTTGAACATGCTTATCATTGACTACATGTGAAAATCCCATCTGTAGATACACGTATTGGTGTAAATTTTATATAAACACTATCTAACTGCAAATATGATTGTAAAAGTTCATTTTGAAGATAAGACATTTATGAAAAAGCGTTACAAAAACTTGCTTTTATAGATATTTTCGTTTATGTGAAGGGGCTTGTTAGATTTTATGGTTAAACTAAACAGGAATATCTTTTAATATAATCATCTCATTATCAACTTACATAATGATATATTATAATGATAGAAGGGTATTTATCCCTTGGAAATAGGCTCAAAGAATGTCTAACCAAGACAAAATCATCAATATTTTGCTATCTGGAAAACATTGCCGTTTAAAAGTCTCAAATGATTTGAATCCCAGATTGATTTATTCCTGCAATTGTCGGTCTATAAGTCATAACAACTAGCGTTGCTTGACCAAAACGACTTAACAATCGGGAGTCGGCTACAGAAAGTTAGACGAGGGTGCTGTAAATGGTCATTATGCAATGATTTAAAAATTATAAGTTGGTTAGTTTGGGTAAACCGTGCATTTCGTTGCAAAATTAACTGACAAAAATAACTCTTGCTAACTTAGGCAGTCATAAATGAATAGTTCAATAAACGAAAGAGCAACTCTACACCGAAGTGAGGTGCTTTTGGGGTATATCGCCTCTTTAAAAAGTATTACACCTATATATCATGGCTGCTATTATTTTTGCAGGGAGAACGCCTGCAATGCCACTAGAACAGTAGAGCAGTTCTCTAGTGTCCGAGCCGAGGATTCGAACCACGCACGTCCAGACCCGTAGCCAAACGCGCAACCACTGTGTTGTCCCGCCCCTTCCTACCCCGAATCAATGGCGTTTGGGATACTTATTTCAATTTAGGCTACGACCTTTTAGAAGGGGATAATTCAAAAGTTTTTTTTATTTGGTAATGATGTAAAAAAGATTATCGTTTTCTTATACGGATATGGCTGAATGACTGTCCGTCCGAACACTATTGCTGGATACATAACATTGAAAAACTATTTCGATAGGCAATTAAAGATGACGATGAAACTATAGAGGGAAAGCCGAAAAACCAATAAAATAACAAAAATATTTGAGTGTTGAAATCAAACTTTCTTAATAGAAATGTATAACGTTGCTACCTGATTTCAAACCTTGTCGGAAAGGCTTCGTATCACAGTTATATTGAAATCGCTTTATCTCGAACTTGAAAATAAAACATAACTGAAGTTGAGCAATCAATCAAGAGGCAACATTTGCTGATAAAATCTTGGGTTCCAGCCACGATGTAAAATTAATGCCCACATTGGTACAATTATATTAGCACAATGATCTAAATGATATAACCATATCATCCTGATCAGGTGTTAGAAGTATATTACTTCAAATGATTTTTACCAAAGAGTAAAACTAAATCTCATTTGTGCAACGCATTCATGTATGACTATTTCTTTACGATGTTAAACAATATCAGAACAAGGGAAAACTACTAATGTTTGGATATTCCGCCATGACCACAATTACGCAATAAAACCTTTATCGTGTGAAGTAATTTCGGCTTATCTGATTCCTAATAGTATCTCATTTCAGTGGTCAAACAAGTTACAGAGAATAGCATTAAGTAGTTTTGCTAGCTTTCAACACTTGCATGTTCTTTGAAACGTAAGGAAAGTGCGAAATCATTTTTAAACAAACTTTTATTCCATATCACAAACTAGATATATGCGGCACTTAGAATACGTTATATAGTCATTCAAATAAATATATGAGCGACGAATCTATAGATTTTGGCTCTCTAGTGAACAAAAAAAAGAGAAATCTTCTAATTATAAATTACCATGGAAATGGTTGTAAAAATGGATGTCTGCTATGGTTCATTTGTAAATGGCTTTCATTGTTTTAAACCAGAATAAATTACAGAAACTTTTGATTTAACAAAATGCATTATGTTTCCTATACCTTCTTGATATCCGTTTCCCGTGGTGTTAAGTATATATAAACAAATTACTACAGTATTTATTATCCCTTTCAACTGCAAACACGTTTGCATGGTAAAGTTCGACCAGCAATGAAAGTATGTTGCCACTTCTTATCATGATTTTAATGGAACAGCTACGTTTGTACTTTCCCGAACTTATTATTGTGCATCATATCATGAACATGTGTAAGAAGCTAACCTTGATTGCGTCAGAGGACCGAAAAATGCGCTTTTTCCCCAGAACACGTCTTTGTATGATTAATCCAATTATTATTTTATTATACACCAAAACATTTAAACGAATAATATCAATGAGGTATACTTGCCTTTTTCAGGTTGTAATGGCAGTTATTGTTTTAGCATTGTTATAAATTCAATATGAATATATAAATCTCATTAAAAAAATTGAAATATATTTCTTTCTTGCTGCAAGAAGGAGAGATTTCTAGAGTCTGAAACAAGATTGAAAAGAATCTTTATTGTTCGTAGCCATTATTTACTCCTCTTACTTTAAGTGTTAGTTATGTCCCAAATGAAAGGAATTAGTCTCAAGGATATGGTCGCTTATTGTACAAGAGTCAAGCCATGGGCATCTCACAATACACATTCCTAGGTCTGCCACTATCTACCATTTTCGTGTGATTGCCAATTTATATGATAACAGGAATCATTCCTGTATCAAATTACTCCATCTCGGAATAACATTCGACATCTTAGGAATTCTTGTTAACAGATTAAATCTAGCTGGATCATTTCTTATTTGAATTGAAAATGACAAGGTATCGCTTTTGCTCTCTTTTTTTTTATTCAAATACGTCAATAATAGAACCTACATACCAAAAGTTTGTTCACCTACCACGGTATCGTAGTGCAATATCATTTGATTTGGGTTTTGTTTCGACGTCATTAAAATAACTGACAATAGTAAATTGTCACCCATTCTTTCCAAACAGAGGTAGCTCCGTCATAAGTTCCTATTCAACCTCTGTCTTAATACGAAGGTTTCTTGATCTAGAAATGTATAACGCTGATAGGATGCAATATAATCTTATTTGGGTTTTGTTTCGACGTCAATAGAATAACTGACAATAATATATTGCCACCCATTTTTTCCAAAAAGAGGTAGCTCCGTGATAAATTTCTATACAACTTCTATCTTAATACGAAGGTTTCTTGATCTAGCAATGTATAACGCTGATTGGATGCAATCAAAGTAAGTTGTGCAATCAGCGAAGCCGTTTCAAAAGTTATTATTCAAATCAAGTTATTTCCGTAACCTTTCCAAAAGCTTAACTTTATTCGAATATGCACCTTGCACTTTAAGATTTCTTTACAGAACACATACGCCTCATTTTACGAGTGAATCACTGCATAGGCCTGTGTGACAAAAAATATGTTATTCATGCATTCGGTGTTTGCATTGGCTGAAATATTGTCAGGTAGTTTAAGTTGCAATATTGCACCGGTAGGGGATACTGCCTGAAGCCCTAGAAACATTCGCATTAAGAGAGAGGTTGTATAGGAATTTATAACAGAGCTACCTTATGTGTAAATTAGCCATTCTTTAACTTAATTTGGAATCGTCTCGTCTCTCGTGGAGTAATTCAAATTTTGGCATAAAGAAATAGACAGAAGGGGTTGTTTTTTCGAAATTCTGATTACTTTGAAATTTTGATTAAAATATTCCAGTTCAAATCTCTTAGAAAAACAATTGCACATTGTTTTACTGCATGCATTATTACAGGTGTCATGAAAAAACCTTGATTGAATAAGCTTAAGTGGCTCAAAGGGGAAAGACTGTTATCATCAGTAGTCTTTTATCGCTAGCTTTGATGACAGGACGAGAAGGAGCCAAACGTGTTATGACTCTGCATGGGAAGATGACATTTAAATTTTAGATTTACAAAGAACTTTTTTTATTATTAAACAAGTATTGATGAGTGTGCTTTGATTGCCCGTTATATAAGTCTTTATGGCCACCTCTCGCGTTGTAGAATCGTTTAATTCCATTTATTCCGTTCATTATTTATTTACAATTATAGAAATATGTTTTTATAGAAACATCCTTCAGTGGCATTTTAGAAGCTGGATTGATGATGAAGAACGAATAAATTTCTTATGGATAGTCAACTTCTTTATTGCAGGAATTGCGACGTTTCGGTGTAGATACTAACACAGTGTTTACAGTGGCAAGTAGTTTATACAGTAGACTGTTTATAGAAACAGTATAGAAAGATGGTATTTACAGATTGACATTTTCAACTAAACTGTTATTGCAGGAATTGCGACGTTTCGGTGTAGATACTAACACCGTTATCAAGCAAGTGATACATATGATTCGATGAAGGCAAATATATACATAAAAGAGATGATGTTTTTACAATTAAATGGTTTGATGTACATATTGTTTTGATAAGGAGTGTTTACAGTGGCAAGTAGTTTATACAGTAGACTGTTTATAGAAACAGTATAGAAAGATGGTATTTACAGATTGACATTTTCAACTAAACTGTTATTGCAGGAATTGCGACGTTTCGGTGTAGATACTAACACCGTTATCAAGCAAGTGATACATATGATTCGATGAAGGCAAATATATACATAAAAGAGATGATGTTTTTACAATTAAATGGTTTGATGTACATATTGTTTTGATAAGGAGTGTTTACAGTGGCAAGTAGTTTATACAGTAGACTGTTTATAGAAACAGTATAGAAAGATGGTATTTACAGATTGACATTTTCAACTAAACTGTTATTGCAGGAATTGCGACGTTTCGGTGTAGATACTAACACCGTTATCAAGCAAGTGATACATATGATTCGATGAAGGCAAATATATACATAAAAGAGATGATGTTTTTACAATTAAATGGTTTGATGTACATATTGTTTTGATAAGGAGTGTTTACAGTGGCAAGTAGTTTATACAGTAGACTGTTTATAGAAACAGTACAGAAAGATGGTATTTACAGATTGACATTTTCAACTAAACTGTTATCGGATTACAATGGTATCAACAAGCATAATTAAAACTAGTTTAATTCATGGACATCTTTGTCTTTATAGAGGACAATTGTCTATCGGTCTTAGAAATATTTTTGTTATAGTTTCATTGAAAGAGGAAAGAATCTATAGCATGTGCGTAGTTTGAAACCTGGAATATTGACATAAGAAATCCAATTTCAGATAATGTGAAAACATATTAACATCGTCCATTTCTTTGCAAAGCTTTTGAATAAAAACTTTAGCCATTTAAGAGATAAAAAAGGCAAACATTCTTTTAAATAATGTTCCTAACTATCATTTATTTCACAGCTTACAGCTTACACACTAATTGAATCTTACATTTTCATATAGTTAAAAACCTGATATGCATCATTCGATTTGTTTGACAAAACATGTCTTTAAAATGTCGACAATTTGAAAACCGATTTTCCACGCAAGGCGAATTACAGAGTAGATAGGAAAAGTAGAAAAGTTTTGTGATAAGTGTTGTTACTCTCACGTTGTTACTTTCCCTTCAGCCCACGTAGCAAGTTGGTTATCAACAAATATATAAATACATAAGTCCCTCGATCACTGAAATTTCTTATTAAATCGGAGATAAATAATTCTTTTTACTTGTAAAAAAATAATGTTTGTCTCTTTTATATTGATTGCTCATTCGTTTTTTAGCCATAACTTAGCAGAAAGATTGCAACGATCAAGTTTCAAAATCAGGAGAGCACGTTTGTATGTTGACCAATCATGTTGTTTTTAAAGGGATATATCGTGTGGTATTTTTCTTGATATCAAACAAATCTTTAGTGAAATGTGTCATTTTTAATTTTACAAATATGTTTTTATGTTATAGTCACAAGTATGTTTATTCAAATAGAATAGTAAAATTGAACCAATATATTATGAATGTTTCCAAATATAATATCGAGGCAGAGCGAAGGAATGTTTCCTTTGTAACAAATTGGGTAAAACGTGTTTTTTCATCATCAAATCAATGACAATAATTTGATTAAAATTATAGTCATTGATTTGTGTAGAATCCAAACTTGTTTTTGTTTTGGAACCAGAATGATTGTTAATATTGACTGGAAAATGGATTAATCGTTTTGATTAAGGTCCTGGATAATGGATTGTGGAGAATTATTTGGAGTGATAATTGTAAATGACAGAATGTTTTGTTTTGTTTGATTAAGATCAATTGCATCCTTGATTACTGTGTCAATTTAGTGAAGCAATAAAAACATTGGAGACAGCATAATATCATTTTCAGGGATCACGGATGATAATATATTGGATATTTATATAAAGAGAGACATTTGTTCATGACAGAGTAATATTTTCTTCATTTGATTGAGATCATTTTCGACAAATATGATCCTTGATTACTGTTTTGATGACAGGAATAGATAATAAATAGAAGACAGCATAATATCAGTCTGTGAAAACCAATAGTGAAGTCAACACTAATCAGATCATAGAACGTTAAAGGGTTGAATCAATTCCAGAAACGTTTAAAATGTTATTTATCTATCATGAGATATGTACTTAGTTTTGGAGAATGCAGCCCCATGTGACAACTTGTCCAGCCTATCATTAATCAGATTTCAACATCTGAGTAACTCTCCATTTCATAAAGATAAATGTAGTGAGGCGCCTTTTTATTAAGGGAAGGAAACTTTGGAGAATATCACCCTTCTACAAAAATACACTTTTCTTATTGCCTATTTATCAACATATGTTGGAAACCTTTAATATTTTCAAATTTCAAATAAATGTATGTCAGATGCAATGAATGTTAAATGAAAAATAATGAAGCACGGGGACAATAGGATGACATTATAAGAGTAATTTAATTCGTATGCCAAACTCAAACTGACATATGTACATAAGAGTTTACACAAATGCCAGGAGAAAGTCTTACCCATTTCCTTTGCTTAAGTGACTTTAGTGCCTTTATATCATATTGAACAAGACGTTGATATTTATATGTTGACACCAAGTGGACCAATTTATATTTCTATATTTGTTTTCACGATATGACACAATTGTTATCTTTAGGTAGATATTTCAGGTATAACCATCCGATTATTGGTACAATGGGATGTTGGTCATCGTAATAGTTCTATGCAATTCAAACCTGCAATAGTGTTCCCTATTATCATTATTATCATAACTACAATTTGTGCGCCGGAAATCCTATATCCCTATTCTCAGTGATGTCATGATAATGTAATACTACTAGCTTCTGATAGGTACCCACTAGGAATTACTTACTTTCAATTACTTTAGGTAACATTATCAGTGACAAAAACCGTGAGAGTAACTATGAAATGAGCTGAAACTGAAACGTGTTAAGTTTAAGAATGTTCTATCAATTGGTACGATTAGTCAATCGTCATGTACTGATACGTATGCTCTAAATTTGGCGTAAAAGTCTGCTTGACCCTCAAGACATCAGCGGATGACATGTTATGTAGGTATCTTTATGTATGTGTGTACGCTCCGATGTCAACTACTGTACACATGAACAACAAGTTAACCTGTATTAAATCCTTTGAAAGAAAGAAGACAGCCAAAGAGGCAGGAAACACATGGACAAACGTGAATAACTATAAACATTGAAGTGATCCGTCTTTCATTATGTCAATTTGTGACACTATTGTTCATTAGCCCGGAATCATAAATCTTTGTAACGGAGTGGCTTAAAAATGTAGATTTTCAACATTTTATTAATGTGTAATAAAATTTGAAATTTTCATGAAAACACCATTTGAAATTGTTATGGAAAGTTCAGCAAGTCTAGACATTGACAAAGAATTGAATGGTTTAGAATAACACCAAGGGTAAATTTTGAAATATTATAAATTTATATTTCTTTTTAAATTGTTCTCAGAATCATATAAAATCACACAAAATATTTATGTGAAAGTTGAAAAGGAAAATTGATTTTTTTAAAAATATTTCAATATTTTAATTTAATTAAAAAAAGTAAAATTGCAGTTAGCCTTGGTGTTATTCAGACCCCTTCAATTGTAAAGGCATTAAATATTCATGAACAACTTTTATGGTTGAGTGCATGAAAGAGTAGACTCGTTGTCGTTTTCGCTTCATAAGTTCATAAGAGGATTGAGGTTTTACACTACTGGAGGTGAAAGCTTTAAATGTTGTATCTCTATCCATATTTTGCGTTTGGATGTGGATTTAATAGCTTAGCTAAGTTGTTTGTTGTTGTCTTGAAGCAGGTCAACCATTTTCTTATGCAACATAGAACTTGTTATAAAAGCAATATGTTATGGCTTCAGATAACATACAGTAATGTGTTTTTGAATAATTATTTCATTAACATTTTTTTAATAAAAGTGCAGTGATAAATAAACAAATATGTTTCAACCATTGTTTTCTTCTTTCTTTGATTTATTATATGTAAATAACATTTTTAGGATTTTCTCCCGCTTTTGCGTCTTTACATTTGATAAGACTACGATAGTGATATCCTCCGGTGTCATCTGTTTTCTCATTACTTAGACATATATCAATTATAAAATCTCGGGTCGAAACTACGCCTCAAGTTGTGTCTGCTGTATGGTCAAATATGGTTATCAAATGCGGACATGAGCCATGGTAGATAATCTTCAGATTTTGTAACAGTGCAATGAGAGTGGTTCAATTTAAGATGAATTAAACTGAGCAAAAATGAAAACTTGACACTTAGCTTTTCTGGCACAACAATTTTAATGATTGTTTTAAATCAATTATTGCATTCGTATGTTGTGCAAAGATCAATTGGGTATGATTAGAAGAAAGAAACACATAATCATGTTTGTCTTTAACGTCGATAACGTTAATGACGTCTGAATACCCTCCCAATTAATTCCCCAGAATAAAGAGAATCGATCAGAGGTAATCAGTTACGATTGTGTCCACTTCTAGCGTCTCACACAACGTCTCCTTATAGATCTTAGAAGGTTAGTGAAAACTGCCCGAGGAAGACGTCGCTATTGCTCAACAAGGTGACGTTAACAATCTTGCAACGTCTGTGGTGGATTAACTTGTTGACGAACACGTCGACCCAGTTCATCCCAGATGTGTTCGATCGGATTGAGGGCGGGGGCTTTGCGATTGCCAATCCAGGACTTGAACACCAGCATTTGTGAGAAAATTCTGCGTCAGAACTGCTGTATGGGGCCTAGCGTTATCTTGCTGAAACGTTAGTCCAGGGCCGTGTCTCTGCAAGAACGGAAGAAGAACATGTTGCAAAAGTAACTTCCCTTTAACAACAATCAGTGGAGAACGACCATGTGCACAGAAAGACCCCCAAAACCATGATGGTGCCGCAACCAAATCGGTCAACATTACGTACGCAAACTTGAGCGTGGCGTTCACCTTGTCTGCGGTACACACGGGCCCTGCCATCGGCAAATCGCAAGGTGAATTGAGATTCGTTTTCTAAAAACAATTGAATTCCACTGTCGTTGAGTTAACCTTAATTGCCTTGTGCAAGACGGTTACGGCGATGAAGAGGTGTAAGGGTAGGTCGTCTATAGGGTCTCTGTGCGCAAAGTCCAGCAACTTCCGACAGTTTGTGGGGTTATCCGTCCACCGAACATCTCCCTACTTGTGGAATTTGCAGATACAAATCGGTTGCGAAGATGACATAAACATATTGCTGCATCTTCCCGGAGAGACGTCACACGTGACGCTCCTGGCAGCGGGCGGTTTGCAACTATTCCCGTTTGATGAACTCTTATTTGTTTTATCCAAATGAGCTTCAAAGTGCTTCTCAGTTCATGCAAACATGCATCAATTGACCTCATGGTTTTGTGTTTGCACATGCATTCGCAGTTTTCCGAATTTTTTGGCTACAAAGTCAATGATTGCACGTGACTTCACAAATTCCCAACATTAAAGGGGTAAAAAACCCTAACTATCACTACAAATATTTCAATGATCAGACAGAAACGATTTCATAAATTTACCTGTGTCAAGTTTTCAATTTTGCTAATTATATTTGGCAATGTATATAGGTTGATTTATCAGCCGTGTAATGGTTTCTCAAGTGATTCTTATTTTCTGTGTTTTTATACAGGTTTATCCCAAATAAATATCACAAAGCCCCTTTTCCAAATCCTTTGTAACCTCTATATTTTGGTGTTAAGTTGTAAATTTTGTTGGCAGCATCACTATTTAATTTTTTTTTTTGGTTAGAAATTCTTTCAATCCACTAATGTCTTAACTTTAATATTGTCTTACCTACTTAAGGTAAATGTAACTCATGATCATACATACATTATAGCGTGATAATAATCCTCATGATAATGAGACCATGGTTAACATGATTGTTGATACAATTACTAAAACAATTCCATCTCAATTCATTATTTACTTAATCAATAACTTGTATTCTTAAATGGACATGTATTAGGGCTTTCCTGATGATTTTTTTAACTGATAAATTGAATTGATCAAGATTCTTGTTTCTACCTTTGGGGAAAATTACTATTTATACATTTAGTATCCATTTTCCTTCATGGCATTATTTTGCTGAAATCGTACAAGGAAAATGAAACATGAAGCTAAAACATCTGCCATGTACAACTGACAAAAATATTTTTACTCAAAAACGTGTCATTGATATCACTATACCAAAATCCAAAACCACATTTTGGTGAGCTTAACAACACGTCTGCAGCTGTTAGGGACCAATATTGGATCAAAGGGACAAAAACATTGTGTACTGTTTGAACAGTGTTCCGAATTTGAAAATGACATCATATTGAAAATCATTGCTCTTTGTTCGATAACTAGACCTGCATTAATATTTCAACAGTTTTATACACAAAATCCTGCAGCAATGTTTCAACAGTTTATGTTTTAAAAACAAATACCTGCAGCAATATTTCAACAGTTTATGTTTTATAAACAAATAATGCTAATACCTGATCGTTGCTTGTGTAGTATGTTTTAATGAAAACAAATGATACAAACGGTGATATTTGTTTGGGGATGTTATTTAATCCTTCTGATGTCTCTTAAAAGTGTAATAAACCTTACTCTGTATTGCTAGTTTAAAATAAGTATCAATGTGAAACAGGACTCTCCCAAGGACAATACAACCTAAGCCTTATAGTGCTAGTAATTCAGCATTTTACAGGATTTACAACATTCATGAAGGACATTTGTTAACCGTATCAAGCTACCAAACACTCTAAACATATCTCACATATATGCTACAATGTTATATCTAAATTTGTTCAATCTGACAGTAAGTGATGCAATAAGTAAAACACTATCACTGATAACGCAACGTGGTTCAATCTTTCAGACTGAAGGAGATAGGGTATTGCAAAAAATAATTAAAATGAGATATTGAAGACGATTATGTTGTTCTGAATAAAAATGTTTTCATAATGCAATAAAATGGGAAAGGGTTAAGTTAAGACACAATACTGACAATTACATTGTTTAATGTTTCACATTTTTATGACATCAAGATATCAATAAATATTTTTACAAGAATTTAGCTGGACTTGGATTCAATAACTGCCTGGTATTTCAGAGGGAACACAATCAACCTTTATTAAGCTTCATTTAAGCTTTCCTTTCAACTTATATTAGTCTTTTTATGGCTGGTTCAAGCAATAACAAGGTTCCCTTTTTACCCAATGAGTTGTTTTAATCTCCCTGATTTAACCTAGACACTTATACTAGATATGGGACGTCTTCAATGCACTATCAAAATGAATTGAAGGAATTTTACACCATAGTCGCCGTAGTCACTCACTTCAAATCAAATTCCGGAGAGCAGTCGACCTGCAGGTAGAGGAAATATTCAATAGACTCAAAACATAGAACCATTATACAAAATTAAGATTCAACTTAGTTTTTTCTCATGGACAGTTATTAATTAGTACTGCTAAAATAACCATTATAGCAGTTTATTAAATTGTACACATTGATGATATTTCTGATATCTTAATATCTTCACTGGATCCATTATGTCCATGTTTTAGTCCAAGGCACACAGTATGACGTACGTTCGCCTTTGTCACCAACAGGAAATTGGTGGGATATCTGAATGACAGTAATGAAAGAACTGCTTAATAGGTAGCTAATCTGTCTACCTGTCATAGTTGGAAACCATCCTGTTATGTCTCCCACTGGCTGACTCACTTCATTTACAGAGTTCATCAACAAATAGAACATGTAATGACTGCACCTACATCCTTCAATGTGGATAAGATCGTGCTTTTATCAGTTATAACTTAATCCCGACTACAGACAAAGCACTACAAGTGCCATAAGTATATGAGGTGGATGAATTGCTTGAGAGGAATTATCATATCTCGTATACTGATATTGACAGTCTACAGATTCATGTCCTTTACTACATGGTTTAAGGTCATCTCACACATCAGTACCTTCCACCTTTAGACAACCTTTTGATTTGTTTCAACACAATTAAAGGAATGTTCATACTGTTTGACAAATGTTAATTTTCCTTATTTTCTGTTTTAGTCGTTTATTGAACACGATCCATATGTCAATCATAGAGAAAAGTTTAGGAATTTTGAAGTCTTTAACTTAATTGCAATTCGTCCAGCTGATGGTCAAATCAAACAAAGCAAATACAATATTCATGATATCATAAAATCAACGTCAATCAATCAAAGTAAGGCGTGTGGATAGATGCTATCAAATTTATTAATTGCCATAGCAGAAATAATCAAATGAATCGCATTAAAATCATTACATCGACGCATTTTATGACCTGGAACTGAAAACTCAACATGTAAACTAGTTTAAAACACTAGATGCTGAAGCTGTAATTGGGGGAACACATGGTCATTTATTATACTTCTGTAATGTCGGAGTGTTGGCGTGAAAACGAGAAGAAAAACTGTGCCAGAGCAATAAAAATAGTGTTGTTTTTTAAAAAAAAGGAACTTTCGTGAGACAGATTTAACGCAGACCAGTCTACTTTGGCGACCTTGGTTAATTTTCAAGGTGATAACAAATCATCGGAACCTGATTGTAAAGCGTAGTAGCGCATTGTTTTAATAACCATTAGCTTTCTTCTCTATTCTTCTTTCTTTTTTTAAACCAAGTTCCTTTTTAAATGTACACGGCCAAGGGAACGAAATTTTAGAGCTGGTATAAAACCTTATTACAGGAATGGCTATTACATACATAAATGATAATTTTTGTATTTAAGAAATAGAGTAGCCTCAACCATCATGTGTTTTGCAATAAAGTATAGTTTTGCCCTGAACTATTATAGTTAAAGCACGAGGCCGAAGGCCGAGTGGTTTGACGTTGATAATAGTTCAGGGCAAAACTATACTTTATTGCAAAACACATGATGGTTGAGGCTACTCTATTTCTTTTCTAGCATGTCGATTTTAACTCGTGTAAATCATATTTCAGCCAAAAATAACTTAAATGAAATTAATCGAATTTGGCAGTTAATTGAAAATGCTCGACCAGGTCCATAACCAGTGACGTCATAACGTTATTGTTGTTGACGTCATGAGTCATTGTTTCATGACGTCATTCAAAAACTATACTTTATCGCGGAATAAAGGATAGGCGGCGCCTTTGATCTTTACCGCAACAATGCTAGAAAGTATGTTATTCCAAAAGCGGGCATACTGCCGGGGTTGTTCGTTACCAGAGCAGTCTCGTCCCTTGTCCCTTGATTGTCGTCAAGGCCGATTGGTATATTTATCATAGTCATGTAACGATAACTTTATTATTATAACTAAAGGTTCTCTTTGCTTTAAAGACTATAGAGAGTACCAAATTTCCTAAATAATATAACACGTTGTGGGATGTAAGTAAAATGAACGAAAATAAAGATTAAATTGAATCCAAATCTATTTTCGTTAGACTATAGGTTCAAATTTTAAAAACAATTGTATCTATTATTCAGTTTTTCATAACATAAAATAGGACACCTACAGAACAGGTAAGGTGAAATATTATTTGGAAATGTTCAGTACAAATGTCAGGATCTGTGGCAGGAATATGGCAATCGTTTCCAACCTCCTTATTCTGAAAATCACAGATGTACAAGTTATACAAACTAAAGTGCCTTATATGAAATGAAAAGTATGTTTAGACTTTATTGGGTCAGTACGTATGTATGCTGCTATGATCCTGATCCTGTTTGCCTGATTATTCAGCTATTCAAGGTAACTTGCATACGCGTTATGAACAAAACACTTTATTCAAGCACCATATATATCAATGACGAAATAGGAAGTTGATAAACTGCCACTTACTTCCTTATTGACATACAGTAAAACTTTTTACGATGCCATCATAAGACATAATAATGAATTATGTACAGTACACATATTCTAAGGTTTGACAACATATACTTGACAAAAGAGTTTTTAAACGTATGAGCTCTACTTCAGGGCTGTGCATTTTAAAATTCTTAGTTATTCCTAAATTAAGTTAGGTTATCCAGTTTAATGACAACGTTGCATATCCGGGATCTGTTTGGATAGAGTTATACAATTTGTGTACAATTTAAGTAAAGGCTTAGATACACATTATAAACTAAGTAACTGTTTAAAACGTTATCAATCTAATAATCTGTAATTAACACACTTTAAATCATTACCAATGAAGTTGGGAATTAACTCAATGTCAATAAAGACGATGATAAATAGATATCAAAACGGACATTTTTTGTAACGACTACAAATGTCATGGAAACTGTGTCAAATTTTGGTCGCAACCCAGCTAGCTAGTCGAAACGTATATGTATAACAACTGTTTTTCGGTCTATTTTATAGCTTAATTGTAAATTCTCTACCTTGAGACACATAGATGAAGTGCAAGCTACTTGAGAGACAAGCTTTTATTTTTGTAGATAGGGCTAAGAAAAGTCTACGAGCAGCTAACATTTCAAGATTGAAAACCGCTTCTTATCGTTTTGCTGAAATTGAATATGCCAATATTGGTTGCCCGTATCAAGAGGAGATTTGACATTCGGATGGAGTGGTCTTTTCCTTTTGTTAATACAAAATGTTTGATAGGAATAATAGAAATGTACAGTAAAGAGAAGATGACAGTTATATCAATGGCAAGCTTTTTCTCACAATAGATATGTTTTTATTTCGATAGAGCAATTCATTGTTAAAAACGGTATGTTGGTATCATATACCAATATGTAATGACTAGATAATATATAATTCAATGTGTTTGCAATAACTCATCCATTCAGAACAGACTCAAAACTAATCTTGAATCCTTTCCTGTGCATGTGTATTACGTTATTTTGTTTGAAGATATTCAACCTTAACAACGGATATCTATTACTGATAAAAGCTTAGAGGTAACACAATCCTGTAGAAAAATCCGTTAGTATAAGTATAGTTGAGCAATATTAAATCTGCAAAGGTAAATATATAAACGGGTTGTAATCTGTTAACAATGCTTTTTCGAAGAGTATCACTAAAAACAAATTAATATCTTCTTTAATGTGAAACATTAAATAGCTTTTAAAGTAAGAAATAAGTAGTTATATACCTCGATCCAGTTATTGTGATTAAAGGGTACTTATCTCAAGGAAATAGGCACAAGGGACATCTAACCAAGAGAATTTCATCAGTCTGGTGCCGTCTGGAAAAAATTGTCGCTTACAACACCTCAAATGATTTGAATCCCAGAATCATTTCTTCCATTAATTGCCTTTCTCTTAGATAAACAAACTACTAAATATTAGTTAGGCTACGATGCACACTTTCTTCCTTACAAATCTTTAATACGCTTTCTCGGTAAATTCAACCAGCAATACAATACTTGGCACTGAGATATTAACTTGATAAAACAAAGGCACATTTCCTCATTTCTCAAACTAATTATTATGCATGATATCATGAAATATGTAAGACGCTACCTTTGATAGCAGGCGAATATCGATAATATCAGTTGCCTTTTTGACCGAGAACACTATGCATTGTATATCTTGATCCATTTATTTTACAAATCATTTTACACACAACCAAATAATAACAAGTAAGTATAATTGCCTATAACAGTGTTGACGCCACGTAGTGGTTTAACATAGTTGATAAGACGATAAGGTATATACATAATATTAAACTAGTTGAAATTTGTTCTCACACGGTTTAAATATTAGAAAATATAGAACTACTCTTAATCATGATCTGAGGTATATATATCGTTACATATATCGTTACATTTCAAACGTCCAATAAAACTATTACAATCCCTTTTACTTAAAATGTTATTTATGACATTGACTGAAGGGTCGCTGTATAAGGCTCTTAGTGCAAGAGTCAAGCCAGGGACATCTTACCAATACACATTCATCAGTCTGCCGCCATCTAAAAACCATTTTCCAGTGATTTGCAATTTGTATGAATACCGGAAACATTCCCGGCTGAAAGATAGTTGATCATGTAAATCATGGTAAGAAATAGTTTGAGGTTCACCTCATTTGATTTTTTTATGTATAAGAAGTTGAATTAGAAATTTAGTCGATAAGAAGTATGCAGTAATGTTATCGTCTCCAAAATTGGTAAAAGAAAAAAAAATAATTAAGCTCAAATACATTTGTAAGTAAAGAAAACGTCATAAATTTATGATAAATATTGAATATGTTTTAGCGACGTAAGAAATGTGGATGATAAATACTTTCAATTTTCAGGAAGATCACTTGCTAAAAGTACGAACATTTAAATATCTATTCTTTCATTTTCAGGATTTCAATCAATAGTTTTCTGGCTTCATATGCAACATATTAACACACATTTAAGTGAAAAAAAACACTGATGGAAAAGAACGTCTACAACTTCACAACAAAATAAAATTTCGACAACAAAACATTTTTACTTTAATAAATAACATAAATTACTTAAAAGCAAAACCTTAGCTTATTGATCGTTAGTAAGTCATTTATGTTAAGAAATTGAATTAAACTAGATCCAGTTACTTAATTGAATTCGGAATGCAAATTGTCATTGTTACTAAACTCTTCAAAAAAAGAAACTTGACATTCATGCGAAATTTATTTTTTCGAAACGGGTAAATTTTTTTCATGATACATACCTGTAATTTACAGAAAGGCTTGCTCAAAAGTGTAAATTTACCAAAAACATTGGCCCAAAAAGTTTACGTTGTGTTCAGGGACGAAAACGAGCGATTCGTCCAAATGCATTTTCTGCCAAAGCACGTGCAGAAGGTTTACATGCAGACACGTCTGCTTTAGGGGTATAAAAAGCCATATCAGCCGCTGTTCATTCAGACTACACAACATCGGTACAGCGACCTGAAGAATGCCAAGACTGAACAGAGCGCAACGCAACAACGCTATTGGCAGACTGCAAGCAGGAGCGACGCAGCGAGATGTTGCAACACACTTTGGCGTGTCCAGACAGACCATCCCTTCATTGTGGCCCCGTTTCAACAGCGTTGATGATAGGCCAAGGTCAGGCAGACCAAGGGTGACTAATCGGGCCCAAGATCGGTACATCCGACTGCTCTACCTTCGGGAACGCACCAGGACAGCAACGTCAACAACAACGCAGATACCAGGCCTGCGTCGAATTTCCGACCAAACGGTACGCAACAGGCTGAGAGAGGCTGGACTTTTTCCACGAAGACCGGTTCGACGTCCTGTTTTAACGCAACGTCATCTGGCGGAACGTCTCCAGTGGTGTCAAGACTTTTTACAGCGTAACAATGTCCAGACATTGCCATGGCCAGCCAGGTCACCAGATTTGTCACCAATTGAGAATCTCTGGGACTAACTGGATCGACGCGTGCGCAGTAGGAATCCACCACCCCAAACACTTCCAGGACTTCTTGCAGCACTTCAGCACGAATGACAGAACATTCCACAGGCTGTGATTGACAACTTGATTGCATCCATGGGTCGTCGGTGCCAAGCAATAATTAATGCCAATGGTGGCCATACCAGATACTGACATTTGTGCACCCCTGATGTTGAAACACTTGAGCACCTGTGCATTTCAAGATCATGCTTATTCTGAATAAACTTTACTGAACAGAGATCTTCAAACAGCGTTTTAGTTTTCATTTCAACGTTGAACTTGCATCTGTGGTCTTTATATTGAACTTTGAAAGTCAGTGTCAAGTTTTCTTTTTGAAGAGTTTAGTTTTGTTAGCAATAATTCACAAGTAGATAGGCAGATCAAAACTATGTTTACTATGAACAGCGTATTTAAATGATAGGAAATTATAAGTTTAGGTTAGGCACTAGTTGTTACATAGGCTCAATACACATTGAGAATGTGTCTAGTAACAAGTATCTTAGAAACCCTTAATTGATGCGTAACTAAAAGGGGATATGACCGGATATAGCCTATTCTTGACGAGTAGTCTCTTATCATTAGCTTTCATTAAATGAGGAGAAAAAACGATTTTGAAAGAGTTTGTGCTATTTGCATTTAAATTGTATTGTTAAGTATGCTTTTATTGTCAGTTACATCAGTCCTCATGGTCATATCTGGTCTAATAATATTGATTGATTTAACTAACTTCGTTAATTAAGTATGTTCTCACAGAAACATAAATTTGACATAGTAAGCTTATGGGGCGTGACATTTTCAGCTTAACGATATTGAATAATTACGGTATTAACAATAATTATGTAAACTAGATTTAAAGGAATAGCTCTCTCCGTATAGTGGACAATTGTGTATCTGTGTTAGAACTAACTTTGTTAGACTTTGTGAAAGGGAAAAAAACGACCTGTAGCATGGGCGTAGTTGGAAAATCGAAGGTTAAGCATCACCTTTAATAAGATGAGGAATATAATTTCAGATAAAATTGTTACAAAATTAAGCACCAAAATTAGATACAAGAACAAAATTTTCCAGTTTGGGCAAATTTCAATTGTGACCATTGAAAGATGATTAGCAGTATAGAAAATAATCAAAATGTTCTTTATGGAATACAATGAGACAAATGTTCATTTACTAAATGCCATTCGCAAGATTCCATTTAGGTAATCCAGATTCAAGATTCAAGATATTTTATTTGTAGAAAGGCCAAAGACCCAAAGTACAAATTAGATTGCAAGAATATGTTACAGAGTTACCATTTTTTGTTTTATACATTCAAATACATGTTTAAGGAATTTTGCAAGATTAACAAGAAAGATATTATCATTCAAAAGACATAAATTTGAATCATTGTCATTAGTGTTGCTTTTACAATCTGGGATGAACCGTTCTCTCTCTTTAGCAAAATAAACACAGTCATACAATACATGTTTTTCATTCAGTAGTACAAACCAGTGTTTACAGATGTGGGTGTCATTACTACACACATTTTTTCTTCTCAGAAATCCACTTCTAAATAAGGTTAATACACGGTACTCAATTTGACTCTTATTACATCTACCTGTATTTGTCTTCATCTATGCATGTGTTATAAATAAGTCTAACCTTATGAAGTAAATTGATGACCAATAGCCTGGAGATTTGATTGCTAACATACACACTAAATAGAGGTTGACATTTTAATATTATTAAACTACTGAAATGCATCATTTGTTATACTTGTCAAAACAGATGTCCTGAACAGATCGAGAAAGCAACTGAGAGGTGACACATCCTACTAAATCATCGTACATGACTCCGCTCTCGATCCTTCCTAACACCCTGATCTTTTTCAAGCAAAACCCCTCGTATCGCTAGATATCTAACCAGCCATTGGTACGACTCGCAATCAGCAACACCGGCACCACCCGGATGGAAAAATCCATTGAGTTCAAGTTAGTAGCTTCAGGCTCCTCTTTTAACGACATTTCATTGGCTGAACAGATAATTTAACTTATACCAACAAAGCCATGTTGATTAATGTTTTGAATATTAAAAGTTCATTCGATTTGACCATAAATTATCAAAAGGATTGGATGTCTCAAGTTTCCTTTTTGAAAGGCTAGTATGAGAGACTTTGTGAAAAGTGTCAATTTATTCAATCCCGTGGGAACAAAAATTGTTGTACTATATTATGACTGTCTAAATAGATGATATCGACACTGTACGAGAAAACATTTCCTTCAAAACGAATTGGTTGAAAAATCGCAATCACTCGATTTAACTCTTGATGAAAATGAATGACATGATTTTGTGTAGAATCATAACTGTGTATTTCTTTTGGAACTAGAGTGGTGTACGTTACTGATGAATTTATCGAATTAATTAAGATCTTGGACAATGGATTGTTGAGAATAATTTGGAGCATTAAAGTGAAATGACGGACTATTTAGTTTTGTTGATTAAGATCAATTGGATCCTTTATTACTGCCACCATTGGACTCAATACCTTATCGCGGTGTGGTGGTTTGCATGCTTCAGAGACCCCGAGAGCTATGCCAGCTGGAGCTTACATGCTCCTGGTAGGGGCACCCAGGTTGGTTAGGTCGACGGGTAGAAGCCAGACCAAATTTGAATCCTTCTAAAACCTGCTTTCTATCTCTCACTATGCCTTTCTTTCCGTCTTTTCCCTCATCCTGTCGATCCCTTTCTCCCTGATCTGTCCACTCTCTTTTGGATGCTTGTCATCCACGTGTTTAATAACTGAAATATGGTTGAAAGCACGTTAAACCCCGACTCGCTCACTCACCTTTATTACTGTGTCAATTTAAGGAAGCAATAAAGAAAATGGAGATAGCTTTTGTGAAAACCAACAGCAAAGCCAACTCTAATTCAATGATAGAACATGAAAGGGTTGTATCAATTGCAGAAGCGTTTGAAAACGTTATTAAATCAATATTGAATAAATCCATAGTTAAGAAATATGCAGCTCTATGGGAAAACTTGTTCAGCCTATTTTTCTGTAGGTTCCAATGTCCGAGTAACTCTAGACTTTATAAAAATAAAGTAGACGAGCCCATTATTTTCACGGAAAGGAGATTTTCGAGGATACTATCCTACAATCATTTCTTAAAATCTTTAAAATTCTGAAGTTTCAAGTTAAAAGATAATTTCAGATGCAATGCACCTTAAGTTAATGACAATGAAGAGCGAGAACAATAGGATAACATTGTAAGTGTAATTTAACTAGCATACTTTTAAATGGTCTTAGATGCGAAACTCAAACTGACATATGTTCATAAGCGTTAAGACAAATGCCAGATCAATTTCCTTCTCAATCGTGACACTAATGTATGTACGTACGCATTATACAAGACGCTGATAATATTTAGTGAAAACTAAGTGATCCAAATTTTATTTTCATAAAGCTTTTTTCTCGAATGACACGAATAGCTACTTTAGTTTTACACCCCTTGGGAAGTTATTTCCTTTGTTTTATCTGAAGATTATATGCCATAACCACCATGTGCGCAGGTTGGTTATCTCATAACTACCATGGTCGGTTATGAGTACATGAGTTAGGGTTGTCGTGTTTTTCTAACATTTCAGATATTAAAGACCTGTCGGTTATGAGATGTTCAATGTGTACAAACAAATTGACTTGGAAAATTTCGAAATTTCAACAAGCTAGAAATTTAAGATTTATAAAGGGCGTAAGTGGGATTCGAACCCGGGACCTCTCTATTGTCAAGCAACACCTCTACCACTTGAGCTAACGAGGATCCATGTCAGCCGTGGTACTTTTTGTTGTGTCATGTCTACACTGATTTCACTTATATTATATTATACACTTATATATATATATATAGGTAATAGGTTTTGTATATTTTTAATGTAAAGGGTCTACTTTTTAGCTTTAAAATCTAAAGCAGGCGGGTATTGTAAATATTCTATGTGACTCGTTCGGTCAGAAAACATAAAATCGCAAAGTGTTAAAATATAACGTTAATAAATGCAATATATATGAATAATTTAGTTTAAAATTATTTTACGAATGTTCCTCGGGAGTGTAAGCCAAATAATGACCTGATGGCCTCGCGTTTTGGCAAAAAACTCGGCTCGGGCTACGCCCTCGCGAGTTTATTTGCCATAACCGCTCGGCACCAGGTCATTATTTACTACATAACCTTCCCTTTCCCCTATCCGGTTACAACGGTTGTTGATCAGCGAAATAGCTCTATGCAATTCAGACCTGCAAACCCATGTCCCATTATCGTTATCATCATAGCAACCTCCTATTTCTCCTATTTCCCATTTTGCAATGTTATCATTTTAATGTAACTCTACTTGTATCTTCTACATTGTCCAAAAACCGGAATCTTTGAAGAAAAATATTTAAAAGCTTTTTAATTTAAGATGCAAAAGCAAATTTTAGATATTCACGGCTGACCAGTTAGCCTCGGTGGTTTTTTTCTAATAATGGATTCTTAAGATTAGCGGTATCAATCAAGTAACATAAAAAGCCTTTTTTGCTAATTGAAACAGAAGTCAAGAATGAAAAGAAAGAAGAGATCTGAGAATTCTTTTTAATAAGGTCGGGGAAGACCGAAGTCACACTTGTCCGGAAATCAGGACTGCATAAAAACAACCTTTAATCTATATATACAGGCACGCAACAAGTGTCACAGGTATATGATGTTCATCCTTTGACTAAGAGGAATTGTGGTCATACACTGATATTTCCATTCTTCAATTCATGTCCTATATTACATGGATGAAGGTCACATCATACATCATTTGTAAGTGCCTTTCATATCTAGGAAACCTTTCTGTTTGTTTCAACTCGATAAAGGAAATGAAGATTTGTATAGGTCCTTTAGGCCTTATACATTGGTCAATATTGATTACCTCTTTCGCTTTGACAAATGTTGAATTCCTTTGCTCTCTGTTTAAGACGTCTCTTAAACATGAACAATACACACATTATCAATTAATTGTCAGTCAGTCAATTGGTGGTACATGAGAATATGGATAACATATATACAATAGAATATATTCATACCCCTAGCCAATTAAATTTCATGAAATAACAGAATCGTTTGATGTGATCTTGCAAATAACAACCGTTATGAAAGATAAATACTGTGTGCAGATTCCATTTTAAATGTCAATTGAATGAATGACTTCTAGTCAGTTTATTAATGCTTTCTGTGACCTGGAACAATAACCTCAAACCACCGAAATTACCACCGAACTTTTGGCACATGATTTCAATATGCTTTTTGTTTCCATGCTTTCAATAAGGGAATGATATGAAATAGATATAAACACAACGGAATAAAATTGTACTTTGGGAACACAGTGCTAGTTTTTTATATTTATGATTGAGAAATGAACTGTTCTGCGTGTCTGTAGTGTTTGAGTAAAGAAGAGAAAATTTCATAGATATAAAAATAGCGTTTTAAAAAATTACACATGACAAATTTAACACAGTCCATTTGACTTGGTGACCTTGGAATGGTTGAAAAGACGACAGCAAAGCATAGGAAGCCGCTTGTAAATCATGCCAGTGCATTGTCTCAAGAATGGTAGACACCATTTGGTAGATTATCCATACAATCTGTTGATTACATGTTAAACAGTTTCCCAATATAAATGCTGACCATTTAATCGACAAGATCAATTTCCACAAGATCAAAGGTTGTTTCAAATGGAATGGATGAACATTATCAGGGATTGTTTGAGGAGCTATTCCATATCTATAGAAAGACACCATTAGGAAAGGAATATTGATGTCTGATTCTGTTTGTGTTCATGATTGGCATCTTTGGTAGCTTCAATAAATTTAGATATGACTTTACAGTTTATGTTCTTGATTATGGATCGACAAGACTGGAAAAGATATGAAAAATCCATGATTTTAGGAGAATATGGTAGGTGCCGTATGTATTTGAAAAAAAGACCTACTATTCTCTTCTCTTTGTTCTAATACGAGCTCATTTCGGGCTAGAAGGAAAGAACCTTGATTGGATGAAAGCAAAGTTAGCTTTTACAATCCGCGAAAAGTAAGTATTTGCAAAAGCCGTAGTCAGTCCTGTATGCATTGGAAATGAATACAATTTCTTTCGACTGTGACCTGCACTCCGGAGTCTTTTTGTCGTTACAGGATCACATAATATGAGGCGACAGACTTATAGCATTTGCCTTGATGACAGCCCGCGAGCATACAATTCAAAAAGTGTTTATATTGGCTGAAATGTAGAAGCTAGTTCGTGTTTTAATGTTATGCAGCTTGGGGAATTCAACAATTCCCGATAACTTATAATTTATATCATAGGTTGGTGTAGGAATGTATGACATCAAGCTACTTCGGTAGGGCTATAATGTAGTATCTGCTCAAAAGGTAGACACCAGGTCTTAAATAAATAACATTGGATTTGAATTAAGTTTCATGTTACTTTGTAGGTAGTTTGATAATGTTTTCATAGCAAAAAAAGTATATTACTCAAAAGATTACAAGGGACAGGGGGTATTTGGGGTTATGTTAGGGCAATAAAAAATTGTAAAGGGTTTGACGTTTGAAATTTGGCATTGACATTTTACATTTGACATTGAAACATGTCTTCTTTCTTGTAGGTGCATATAAGTTGTGTCTTTTTCTGTGATTTGCAAATTATGGGATTTCTGTTTAAGGTAAATTTAAGTTGTACTGTTGATTTGAGTGTAGCACATCCTTTATGTTTGGTCAACCAAACTGGAATAGTTAATGTGTTGATGGTGAGTGATAAAATAGGAATAAGAAATTCAGTCAAAATGAGATTATTATTTACATACAATTTATAATATTAAATCAGAAAAAAACATATTTTCCATTCAATAATGCTTTCGTTGGTCTTTTAAGCTGTTGCTGCACATTTTCAAATGATTAAATTTTCATATTGGATTGCCAGAAAAACTATAAGGCAATATCAATCATCTAGAAATTATTTCAAGATGTTCTCATAATATTCACTGATTTATTACAGTAGACATTAAAACGTTTAGTGCCTCCAGAAAAATCTGCTATTTCATGTTGAATTAGTTTTTAAAAGAACTAACACATTTTTTCTATGATTAGTAATATATTTCAAGAATTGAAATTTCTAACACTAGAGATTGCAACATTTTACACTTAGGGAACGATGGACTTAAATTTAAAACTTTGCTTTTGGTTTTTTCTTTGCAAAGATAATTTACGTAAAACGGTGTCTCGACGTAAAGAATTCTTAGCTATTTTTTACAAGTTTCATCTAGTATATAGAAACGTTGATTATTTTCATATCAACATTTGTTTGATTACAGTTTTACACAGTTGAAAACATAGATGATAAAAACAGTATTAATTGCATAAGTAAATCCACCCCAGCTTAGTATACAGTAGTTTGTAGAAGTGTCATGGTTTGAACATATTCTTTGATATCAGTGTTAATGACCAAAAACCTCAGTTGATAGTACAAATATGCAAGACTCAAATCCATGACAGGCCTAACATGTTTGGAGGATTTCCAATTCCGTTTTTGTAATGCATTGCCAAGTGCCGCAACTACCTAAATGTGTATTCATGTTGGTCGCGATGAAAAACTTTATTCATATAAGCAAAAAACTCCACCAAACAATTACCTCCATCATGTTTGATTCATTGTGACCGCATCATGAAGCTTCATCCTTCATGTTTATTTGATTTTACTCTATTAGATAAAGACACCCTCTGATACATTCTTAACTTATTAGCACAGAAACACACTTCCCGTATCTAAATAAAATGTCAGATTACTTATATACGAACCAGACACTAAGTCTAGTCGCCTGCAAATGTTATATCATTAAGAAAGTGGTTGCAGAACTCGAATAATGAGTTGATAAAAGGCAGAAACTTTAATTTGTACTAATTAAAAAGACATGTTTCATGATTTCTAAGGAAGAGCCAAAATACCTTATGACCTGAGTTAATTTAAAATCGCCTCCCTTAAGTCGACATCTTTATCTCTTAAATGCCAAAATTATTATATTTTCTTGTTTTTAATGACAATTGGAAAACGGCTCTATAATATAAAAAATTCGAAATTGTGTCAAATTGCCGTGTACATTATTTAAATGGCGTACTTCACATTATCAACCTATGTTTGTCTTTTGTGTCTTCTGTAAAAAAGGTCCTGTCCGCTTTTCGATCACAAACCACGACTTATACCCGTTTCTTGTCAATGAACTGATAAGAATGAGGATTCTGATTTTCTAAAACAACCACTACTTCTCGATAAAATAAAACCATTGATAAAGTTTGACATACTCTGTGCCCCTTTAAATATCAGGACTTTGCTATTGAGGTAAGAACCGAACGAGTCACATTTACTTTCGTGGAAAATTTGCTATATATTCTCAGTCTTTTGAAATGAATAACACTGAAGCCTCAACTGAAAATTGTGTTATTTGATCATTGTATGCCATTTATCTGATGCTTACATCATATGTGATTAGACATAGTTACTAATGTCATTTTTGTTTTACAATACATTGTGATTGGAAAGTTGTTTATGCAACAAATGAGATTGATGTACATACATGTAGCATGACTGAGTAAGTGATTCGAACAAAGTCAAATCAAGTCAGATTTATTCTCCAAAGTCATAAATGATGACATAGAGTGAACAAAACATACATGAATATAGTATAACATACATATCAATTAAGCATACGCAGACCATTTTTTTTTATATAAAGAGCCATTTCAACAAGTATTGGTTTGTATGTGATGGACATAAATGAAATATATTTTTCAACTGATGAATGTTTACAATAATATGCAGGAAGATATTTATTTCGTAATTCATTATAAATATTACGTCTAACATAAAGTGAAATCCATCCCCCTTATTATGCTTACATGATGGACATGATCTATGTTCTTTATCAATTTTATACCATCTACCAGTTTTGACTGGGAGTCTATATTTACAAGTTCTAAGTTTTGTTATATATACGTAAAGTCAAAGGAATTTGCAATAAATTGTTTTAAATATATAAATTATCCTTAAACTAATTATAATAATGTCATTCCCTATCAAATTTCAGACATAATTACGTTACGATTATGGTTCAACATGCAGGGAGAGAAACATGTCTTTGGAAAGTTGCTTATTTTGTTTCGTTAATGAGCGTTATTAGAAGGACGTGGATAAAATATACCATTTTTTTTACTTTTCATCGACTTTCTTGAAGAATTATGATGTTGACTCAATTTCTGTTTAATGGGCATTCTAAAGACTATTTCCTCTTTGCCAGAGTCTTTTGGTGCAGTAGCGTATACAGACACACCGACGAATGGTACATGATGCAGGGGATCCGGGACCTCATTCCACATTAGGGAAAGGCAAGGAGATACCGTACTGCTTTATTTGTTACTGAAAAGCAAATATGATACTCATTTACCTCATATTTGTCTATTTAAACATAACTATAGTTTACAATTACCTTGTAATAAACCCCAAATGGTTCGGAAATGATTAATAATGAAAATTTCCGTTCCTGCATATATGCTAATATTGAACAAGTGTTGTAAACAAGAGAAATTAAAGGCACCAGCGTAACTTCAAAGACAATTCAATACAAAACAGATGATTATAATCATTCAAAGTTGTTTGTTTATCTAAATTTTAAGAAACTAATAGATTGACTATCAACTTTATATGATGCATAACAATTTATTTTTTCTCAATATTTTGTCTCAAGTTGTAAGGGCTAGATGGTACGTTAAAGACAAAGGTGCTACTGCAAAGACAATAAGCAACTAATAATCCTTAAGTTTTGTGTATGATGGATGTTGAAAGTAAACACATTTTTTAAATAAAGAGACAATTATTAAAAAGCCTAGTATCTCTCTTTGTCAACAACTTTTATCACACATAAACAAAGTATAAACACATACTTCTGGGGGATATTAATTCTCTCCCAACAGAGGTAGCTCCGTCATAAATTCCTATACAACCTCTATCTCTATACGAAGGTTTCTTGGTCTTGAAATGTAGAACGCTTATTGGATGCAATCAAAGTTGGTTGTGCAATCAGCAACGCCGTTTCAAAAGTTTTTTCCGTAAGCTTTCCAAAAGCTAAACTTTATTCGAATATACACCTTGAGTAATCTTACAGAATATAGACGTCTCATTTTGCAACTGTCGCATTGCCCAGACCTGTACCACAACAAATATGCTATTCATGCATTCGTTGTTTTCCTTAACTGCAATATTGCAAGGTAGTTTATGTTGTAAAATTGCGCCGTTAGGAGAAACTACCAGAATCCCAAGAAACCTTTCGTATTAGGACAGAGGTTGTATAGGAATTTTGGACGGAGCTACCTCTGTGGGAAGAGGAAGCAATCTTGATAGAATTGGGTAATTATAAGAAAAACTTCTTTTTAATTTGTTTCTTATTCGTTCCTATAGATAAATCAGGTAATCAAGCTTTACAATATATGTAGATCAGTAGGCAATCATACAGTAAGAGATCAGTGAATATCTAATTTACAGTCTGTCCAGCTTTGGTACAATGTTTTCTAGCAAATGTTAATTTTTGACTTAAAGATTAAGTATTGCGAATAATGGAAGCCATTTGTTTTCAAATGTATCCATTTCCTTTTCCTTTTGTTTATGTACTTTTCAACAATGTAAATAATTTTCAAAACCTTTAGATAAGTATGTACTCTCGTTGTTATTTTCTTTAAAGTACAGCGATAAATATACTTTTTGGCAGATAGTATGATATGAAACAATAATGAATTATCGAAGATCCCAAACCAAACCAATTTTTTGTTACTTCAAATGTCTTTATGTTTTGGGTAATCCCATTTTCCAGATTCCCAATAAACATGACATAAGGTGTCGTTATCAACATTAAAACAGTTACATTGTGAATTAGTTTCATTGTAAAAAGCTACTTTAAAGTGAATTATTCTATGCGAAAATTTGAACTGAAAATCAAAAAGTTTTACATCATAATACAACTTTATCTAAATTACTGAGTACAAGACGTTTCTAGAATCGCCTAGCAACTAATTTTCAACAGAGAGGACACTCATCAGATTAAGTTGACTGTGACTCAAATATTCAATCTTACAACATCTACAATGTCATAAAGACGGATTATTCAAACATCATGCCTATACTCTGCCACTTTGTGGTAACAAAAACGCGGATCAACCACAAATCGCATCTGAATTGATGACCTCGGTTGTCGTCTCATATGCAATTCAATACTTATTGATAATCCATTTGGGACTTATATGATGGTAACTTCCCTTTGATGTCTTGGATCAAAAGAGAAGACATTTAGTCAGCATGACAGTAATGTAGAAGTATTGTGATGCAAAACTTGTCGGAACAATATTCAGAAGGAGACAACTAGATCGATACTTCATTTCAAGTCTTCCTTAGTCTCATTTATCTGGATTCTTTCTGCGGCAAGAAACATTGTTTACTTCATGAAGCACTAGCTTGTATCTAGTTACAGTAAAATCTTAGACCCAGATAGACAGGTTCTATACCATGACAATAAAATGAACCTATTCCTGATGTCAATTGTAAAGTTACTCCTAAAATGTAGTGAATATAATTTAAAAACATTTCTACTTATTCTTATTCATATAGCTCTTCGTAAGATGTGTTGCGTATCTATGAAATTATGATAAAATATTGACATTGATGTTGGTATTAGCTAGATTAATGAATTTGAAGGTTATTATCAAGCCGCAGACTAAGTATAATCGAAAGAAGAGGCTACTCAATACTAATAAATCTCTATATTTCAACCACTTACAATTCATAAACCAAACCTACATATAAGAGGCGTTGACATCATTTCTTTGTAAGTTGTCAGTGCTCGGGCGCAGAATAGTACATCAATAACAATAAAAATCTAATTCCGGCCTGTCTCTACCCACTGTGTAATATGAATATATAGGTGGTTTACAGATGAAAGATAGTTATGATTGATATCTAAACTGACCGTGAACAGCGGAACATCAGGAAATTAGTCTGCTAGTTTCCTTTGGCTAGAGGCTATTTGTTATTTCATTGTATACAAGTTCATGTACATTGTACTTGTTTAATACTGTGTTAGCTCCAGTGAACAACTATTAATCAGAATATCAATCAGCATACTATTCATGACTGAAGTGAATTCGTGATTCTGAGGGCTTGATTGTAAACATTTCCTCATGTAAATTGGCAATGAATACCCGCATATTGGATAGGGCGAACCACTGCAAATGATAAATCATTCCAATATTGTTGTTTTTCCGATATAGATCATGTTTCATGTCACAGTGTAAATCCATAGAAAAAATGAATCATAAACTTTTGCCATGATCACTGTGAAAGTGAAACAAAAATAGTGACATCAAAACGATTGACAATCATTTTTAAATACGAAACAGTTAATATTGATAGTCATTTGTGATATCTACGGGTAAAGACAATCTCGAAAATTACAATGACACTTCCCAAACTTGTACAACACAAATAACAATTGTTAACACCTACATTTTGCACTGATTTGCCCAAGTCAGTTTGCGGGTATCCAGTTATAACAACATAGGAGAATTTTCCAACGCAAATGATGACAATAAAAAATACCATAAACCCTATTACTATTACCGTTTGTTTTCCAAAATCCCTGCATTTTCATTTATAGCAAGGTTATTTCCTTATATGAACCACACTTATAGAATCATGGAAGTTTAATTTTTTTTCCATTACTGAAATGTCATTTTCAAAACATAAAACAACATTCTTACGTGTAAATGTCCTTTAAGGCCAATGACGAATGTGATTAGTTTAACAAAATGTAAGGCTAAATGTTATTATTTGTTTTCCTATTCTAACATTACAATTTACAAGTACTTATTCATTTTATAGTTTTGGGGAAGAAATATATAATCTGCTTTGTAGAAAACTGCTTAGATACTAAATGTTTAGTTATTCAGAATATTAAATACTCACAACATGTTTATATATTTCTAACATTTCTATGTTATTCATATTGATGTAAAAACATTTTTTTAAACATAAGCTACAATTTGATAGCGAAATTCCATTTCACATCGATTGTGAAAACATTTTATCACAAATAATGCTAAACAAAGAAGGATTATAACCCAAAATTTAGGATAGACTAAACCTAGGATTAAATAGAATACAAGGAAAGAATAACGCTCAAGAACGACCAGGAACGAAACCATAAAAGTAACTAATATCATAAAATTGTTCCCTAGTCTGATCATACAACAAAATGTATTCAACCAGGATACAATTAATGGGAAAGTAAGGCTTTAGATAGGCTGGAGAAATCTGGTTAAGGATATGCATACTAAATAAGTGAACATTCCCAGCAGACTTCTGGTTAGCGGTATTCACTGTAATGGTGCATTTGTACTAACTTAATCACAACAGAAACCTATTCTGCTAGTAACTGATATCCCAGAGTCCTCACTATGCAATGAATGAAAATCTCGCCGTATGTCATTGAAGATAAGGCAGTTCACATACAAAATGAACTTTGGGATTTAAATTTTATGTTTCATGTCTAGGTTTAATGACACTTTAATTGTAAAAAATAATTTCTTTCGAATTTTGGATTATCAAATTTTTATGAATGTAGCATAATTTCTTTGCAAAAGTAATACTATGCTGGATATACAATACTCTTCTTATAGAATAATTGCAAAAGGAATTCAAATCTTATCAACAGATGCCAAAAGGTTACAAAATGATGTCAACACAATTTAGTAGTATTTTCATCTTGTTTGATATTCTTTATAGAAAAGTACATGTACAAGGCTTGCTATTCTTGGTTTAGACAGGAAAACTAATACCCTTCAGTCTATCACGAAACAAACAAACACTTTTCTTCGCTTCAAAGGAGACAATTTAGCATTCCAAATATTCCCCAGTCTATTGAGTACAAACCGTCTGTCCGGAGATGAAAGAGAAGTGTAATTGATTGTTGGACAGACTGAAAACATCGGAACATCGATCGGAAGTCAATTGATCTTTGTATAGTCCTTATTTGGATATCGATCAGCATTTGCTACAATATCATGGACATCATAATCTTACGATATGGACATGAAAGACGGAGAAAAGAAATGGTCATCACGACATCTAAAAGTAGCATGACCTTGTTAGTATACGCTGTGTCAAATAAATGATACCATGTGCAAATCATAATTGTGAAATATGTTATCATGTTAGTAGAAAATAAGTGTAAATGATTAAAGAACAAAACTCATTCACATCTTATAAAATGATAAAGTCGTTGATAGACGTGAATACTAATGAAGAAGGCGCAGAACTCACACACATGTACTGAAGACATTGTTACGTTTTACTTGTTCACGAGCTCATATTTTATATGAACTTTTGTGAGCTTTTGTACAAAATATTGCGAGACGATAAGCACCATGATGTTGTGATTGTTATCATGCTATCCTGTTGTAAATGTCACTCAAACTACCAATATCCTTTTACATCATTGTGGTGAAATATACGCCATACTTTATACCAGGAGTATGTCCTTATGTCTAACAGAAGTACGCCTATGCCCTTCTTGGTAGCAGGTGTGTGTTGATTGATCTCTGTGCCTTTGCTTCTTGTACCCAAAAATTCTTACATATGCCAAAAGCCATTTCACTTCAGCGACACCGTGGAAACTAGTACCATATCAAATAAGTCTAAGGATTAATTTAGTAATAACAGATGCTGCAATTTTCATCTTATTGTATACATTGATGTAATATGATTCGCATGCAATTTATCTTAATTTACGATACATTATGGAAATAGGTGATATCTCAATATGATTCTCTTCCATATTTCCCGATGTAGATGTTGATGTTGAAATCGTCTCATTTTCTTAAAAATGTACATCACATACCTAACTATTGATTCCTCTCCTTCAGACAGATAGTGATAACTGTTACTCTTGTTGTAACAAATCATAGCCAATTCAATTGAACAAATTTGACAGTTACTTGTAACAAAATCAAAGGCACGACAACATAAAGATCAGCCGACAAACTGAATGCTTTCATTAAGAGAATTTTGATCTGTTTTATTCATCTCGCAATTATTCCTTATCACTAGATCAGTAATTTATGAAAGTGCATTAGATTGATGTGGCGGCATATACGCCTCGGATAAACAAATAGAAATGAATAAGCATCTTACAAATAGGAACAGATCAGTTACACGACTCCGGGAAATCTTTATCGGAAAATCATTACACTGTTATACAGAGTCTCTTGCTTGAAAACCACTTAATATATGTGATCTTGGAAGAAAACTAATTTCGTGGATTTTAAGGATTATCAGTTTTTCTATATTGAGAAGTTATTAATAACTGATTAAGAGTTCAAGATTTCTACTAAATACTAAAGTACCCAGGCTAATATAATGCTGTGTTGAAATGCAAAACAGTATAAATCAAAATTATATAACATTATTCATCGATTAAATATGGGAATATTTTCAACAATTTACCAAAGACGAAGTTGGTATATGAATAATTTGATTGTATTTTGATCTAGATTGTATTTTGAGTTGGAAATCCGCCAACTTCAGTTGATGCATAATGAGGATTCTCAAGCTATCGACCAGACTTGCTCATCCAGACTTGCAGATGACAGTGTTAGGTGATTAGGTGGAGTTAAGATCTGTGGAGTACCTTGAGGAGAGGTATCGCCAATCATATTTCTAATCTCGATGTCGTAATGATTTTGTTGATCTGTGAAGAAATCTGAAGAAGAAATCGAAACCACGGAAAGGTCAATCGTGTTTAATGAATCCTTAAAGAATAGTTTATGTTAATCTGATTCTTTAAGAAAAATGAAGGAATCTAATGTAACTAATTCAACATCTTGTGAATCTCTTTGGTTTTGATATTGAACTAAATAAATCATTTGATATGAAAGTTATTTTTTCACATTTCCTGATTTTGACATTTTAGATTCAAACTAAGTTTACAAGTATATCCAGAGTCATCAATGTTCCATAAATTGTTGTGTCAACTTTTATAAATGAGATTTGAAATCAGCTTTGATCCTCTTTAAGCTCTTACTTCCATTTAAAGTCGTATCTGCGATGGAATATGTGTTTTCAATAAAGGTTGTTACATTGCCTGACAAGAACTAGCAACGTTCACATGATTAAAATATCGTGTATTAAACATTTCACCTTTAGCCAAACAATAATGGTCTACTTAGGCACACGACCAATTTGTCCTTTTGGCTACAGACTGCTTGATTTTATATGGTTGTGTAAGGGCTAAACTGCTGCTATCAGTCTAAGGTCATATCTGGTCATCTCGGGTTGCTCTGACCTCTCTGAGTTAGGTATCTCCAGGCATGCATGAATATTCAGGAAGGGTCGTTATATGAGTCCTTAGCTATTCAGTGATGCGGATGTCTGATGGACTTATTGAGGTCACTCATTGGATCTCTCCCCGCGAATCAATTCTGCCAATTGAAGTAGAAATGTTTAGAAAATTTGTTTATCTTCTTTGAATTTTTATAAACAATCCAATATTCAATGTTTTGAAATTCAATTATGAAGTGCTTTTACTGTAGAATGATCTGTGAAACCTAATTGTTGCTTGCTCAAGTTTTTCTATTTCAATAATGGCAGAAAAGTGGCTATAAATATGGCATATCATTCAAGAGTTTACTTCACAGGGAAAGAAAACCTGCATTTACATATATGGCTTTTTAATCTGGAAAAGAAGATAGATAAAGGTGCCACCAAATCCCTCATTTATAATACATATATGTATAGGCTAATTTGACTCAGCATGCAAAAATTTCACTTTTTTTAGTTTCAAATGGAGGAGAATTCTTGTTGACGAATAAACTTACTTGTAAGTTTAAGAATGAATATCAAGCGGATTATATGATTATCAAAACTGCATTGCTGACATTTTGCTGCAAAACACTGTTGCTTCATAATAACAGGAATAACCAAAACCGTCATGTGTTTGTAACTGTAATAATGAACACTTAAGTACTGCTGTAAATCTGATAATTAATACAACTAAATTTAATGTCTTTAATTTTAAACTTCAATACTGTTTCAATATACCTCAAAACGTTACAAAAGCAGACCATATTTGCAGATTTATTTCATCCTTAACATGTTAATACTACAAATGTATGGAATATGGGTCCACATGTCAATGTTCATTCAGCTAAACCTTTAAAACTCTCGTTTCGTCCCTGATTATTATGCTCAAATGTTCAAATTTGTATAACTAATGAGTTTTGAATAAATGAAACTACCTGTTTATGTTAACACTATGCATATAAACGAATAGTTGCTATAGTGTTTAAATAGTTTCAACTCTTAAAATACTTGTAACTCATAAATATTATTATTGAAAAAGTCCTGATTCCGGGCAAAGAAGACGATTCAAAACCATAAAACGTCATTTACCGTCAGGATAAACTTAAATTCGAGTGAAAATGAAGTGAAACATTTACCTTATTCGGAAATGGATTCTCAGTCATTTCTCATACGTCCATGATATCTGTTAGTATTCATCAAAATCTTTGTTCTTCAGGTCCGATGCAAGTTATACAATCAAAAAATAGTCGAGAGCTTCTATGTGCAATGACTTATGGCCCATAATGTGCCCACGAGGAAAATTGCACCCATTTCTTTAGGATGTTAGCCTCTCAGGCACCTTAACCTTCACTATGTATGATCTCAAATATCAAATATATTTTTAAGACGGCAATTGCTATGTCAATCATTACTGGGTATGGTCGGATGATTGGAATCTTTCATATTTTCATGACTACACTTTCTTATGCTTTAACTTTTAAGGTTCCTTACTTGAGACAATTTAATAAGGGTGCGCGGTATTATCGGTATATTGCAATACAGAAACACCACAATACGTACCGGTACAGTCTTCTGAAAATATCCAATACATCGGAGGTTTAAGAATTAACACTTTCTGTGTGAAATTGCAAAAAAAAAAGTAACAAGAACACCCTAAGATTTTACTGAAAGTTGTAACAAAGTGTACTCAATTAAAGTTGTCAACAAAGTTTACACGTGCAAAGTGGAAATAGCACAGACATGTACGAAACCAGTCACTGATTTATCTCTCTTTACAAAACAACATCCAGTTGGGCAGCGATCACTGTTCTAACTGCTGTTATTTAGTCAAATGAACATGGAAAAACTAAAATATGAAAAGTACCAATATATTGCAATACGACTTTCTGTATCGCAATATATTGCAATATGGAAATTAGGACCGATACCCATCCTTACAATTTAATTTTCAAATACCATTATTTCAGCCAAAGATGGTGACTTGAGTTGGAGTAATATCCCTTTTGATTTCTGACTGTAAGTTCAAATTTATTTAAGCGTACCTACTCTTTGTTTTTCACGTCATGTGCATTAGTAAGTTATAAGGAATGAATATGTTTATGTTCGCAAAGTTGGTCCCTGATGATATATACAGGTGTCATGTTTTATATATCAAGAAATTATGTAACAGCTTAAGTGCATGTTTTTATACACTCTAACACAATGTGATAAACATGTTGCAATTTATGATGCAACGTCCATTGTCGGGTGAGAGTTGCTGGAAATGATAACCCTTGTCAAAATATTTGTGTCTTGTGCAAATACAGAAAGGATCGCAAATCAGTTTAGAACTTCAGAGAATGTTCAGGTTATAGGTTAGAGTATTTGGTGTTCGTAAGTTTGAGGCTTAAACAAACCAATTAGTAGAGACCTTGCAAATAATCAGACTTTCTTAAATGTTTTCGTCATGTGCAAAGATGAAAATGACTGCAATTTGGTTTACAACTTCAAATTCAAGGTTTACGTGTTTAGTGTTCAAAAGTTTCGGGCTAAAATAAACCCTCTTACATTCACTCCAACAACAATCGACGAAAAGAAGTCTACTGTTAAAACCAAAGCGTAATCATTTCACAACATAACATTTTTATTTTTTTTCTAAATCATAAAATAGACATCTATATTGACATCTCGGGAAACTTTTTATCTTCTCAGCCGGGATTCTTGGCAGTCGTGTGTCTTGAAACTATGCACGTAGTACATAAAGAAAATGACCTTACACTCTAATCAGGTTTTCAGAGTGACAGTCATCATTACGAAAAGAAATAGAGAGCCAAAAGGAGCCAAATATCCTTATTTACTTGTTTTGTGCATTGTTCTTTTACATGATTGAGGGTAATCTATTAGTGATTACTTTCGTGCCCAATTTCGTTCTTAAAATAATCTGCAAAATATGCAATGACCTGAGGGCCCAGAGTAATGTACCTTATGCGCTTTATAGTTTTATTTCCTCAAACCAAGCCGATTTAAAAAATTTCAATGACAGATATATTGGTCAGAAGGCTTTCCATTTCAAAGATTAATATGATTTATAATCCCAGGTAACACATTAAAAGTTGGCTTCTTTTTAGGTATCCTAAGTATAAGTTTATGAAGCAAAAAGAAAATTTACTCACCTTGCAATCTTTGCGATGTCAATAAAACATTTTTTTTAAATGTCAGTTTGTTTGATATTCTCATAGGAGATGGATTTTGAAGTTTGAAGACGCCATATTGCATATCTTTTCCAGAGTATCACGTTTTATCAATGAGCTTCTTAACTTAGTATCCAGACTGGACAACAGTTTGCAACGATTTGAAGATATGGTTGTTTGTAAGACAACTAAATACCTTATGAATTAGACTTAAAAGTAACCAATTGTTTAAGCTCATGTTTATTCATAAACTGAATGACATGGCCCAATTGGTTCAATCTGAAAAAAGATGATGCAATTAGTAAAATGTTATTAAAAAAAATCATGTTGAGTGGTTTTAATCTTGGGACTGAAGGAGATGGAGCATGGCAAAAGTTAACAAGAATATCAAAGACAATTGTGTTGACATGAATACAATGTTTCATAGTGACAAAAAGGGGTATTGATAAAAATTGGACAACCAGCTACCAATACCAGTGGTTAATATTTCCCATCTGTCTAAGCTTTATATCTAAGAAGTATGTAACTAAGGCCAATTTAATGCATAACTGCCTGATAATTCAGATAGAACATGCTCAACCTTGAGTGAACCTTCCTTAAGCTCTCCTTTTCAGTTGATATGGCTTCGTTTACCTCTCTTCGTTTTCTCCTTTCGTTTTCTCTTTTGTTATAAAGTATTGTTTAGCTCACTGGCTGAGTGAGTACATGCACGCTTGCAATTGATAAAAGACGCGTGTATAGTCCACGAAAACCCAAGTGATATATAATATTGTTAAGGTTATATAGTAACACCGACGTCAGACAACTTCATATCCTTTACGAGTAGTTCTCGAGAAAATATATTTTAAATATAAAAGGAACTGTAGTTCTGGTAGAGCTGGTATCTTACTAGAGTAGAGGGGTGTCTATCAACATTCAAGAACAAGGAATTGTGAATTAAATGATTCAAACTAATCGATGCATTGCTAAATACATCCATAAGTAAGGCGTTCATGTTATCATCATTTGATAAATGAGCAAATTATGATTAATGTAAGAACCTTATGTTTTTTGTTTTCAATACCTTTATGTGACCTAGCTACTTTAAAAGCAATGAAGAACGAGGAGGAAAAGGGTCCCACAAAAACGGAAATACAATTTTCAAAGTGAACATAGTATTGATAATTAGAAGCAGGTCTAAATCGAACGTACCAAACTCGTTTATGCTACGCGAATCTGTTTCTTTGATAAACTGAGATAACTTGATATGTGGCAGTCAATTGGGTTGAAAAATACAAAGAACCTTTATACACGCGATATTTCATTATGCACAATGTTTAAACAGTCAGGATGTAATCATTTCCCATTTCTAGAATGTCTTTGTTTGTATATAATCCGGTACATACACAATTTCATGACTATGCTAGGCCCGATGGAACATGAATGTTGTGTCTCTTAATACAGACATCAATCAAATGATTCTTGGAGTTCTTGTTTACAACTTCATGAATGCATGTAACTAGAAATAAATTAGATAAAATGATTCATTCATTCTTTGGATATTTTATGGGCGCTTCCAGCAGAGCTGATTTCGCACTCGGATGTAATGACTCCAATACTTGACATAAAAACTAGCATCATTTCCCCTATAACTATTCCTGAACAGTTTCAGGTTGTTTCTACAACCATTGTATTCTCAATCAGTTCTAGATCACAAAGTCAAAATGTCTAATCAATGTCATAAACAAAGACTTCAAAGAGCAGTGTTGGTCCAAAATATCCCCTACACCGTCTGCTCACACAAAGAGGTCAACGAATGTGATCATTCAGGCTCTCAGTACTTGATGCAAGATGTACCGGGTTTTAAAATTAGGTGTGATGTTTCATCCGTGCTTTAGGTCATTTTATTGTCTATTTATACACAAGATTTATTTTACGCTATTGCATCGCTCCCCAAGTCAAATGCTGTCTGACCACGTAACCTAAGCAACAAGTAGAACATATTTCATGGTTGTTTTTTCGAAGGTCTAAGGTTTGGAAATTAGAAAATGTAAAGGGGAAAAGACTATTAGCTCATTTTGACACACCATCACAGATTGCCTAACTTACTTTGATTGTCACAATTCTAAAGTATTTAATTAATGTAAAGAAAATGTTTGCATGTGTACTCACAACATATTTGTTCATATTATTCGGATCGATCAGGTTATTCTTTGAATATCGTTGGTCTACTGATAAGTATGGCATGCTTTAGATCCCATGTAACGCGTACCTTATTTGTTTTTATGAAAAAATCTTTATCATGTTGCACAAAAAATCTAATTTATATATAAACCTTTATCTTGATAAAGCTTTATCAAGAACATGTTATAATGTGTAAATACCTAAAACAACAGATTCATATGGAGATAATGAGAAAAAACGTAACACGATAAGATATCATGAAGCTGCCAAAACGTGTCTATCTATGATTAAATGATCAACAGTTTCCGTATGTAAATGCTAACCACTTGATAGACCAGATCAATTTCTACTGGATAAAACATGTTGTTATAAATGGTTTTGATGAACAGTGATAACTATAAGGGGACTTTGCCATATCTATAGAAGTGATTTAATGGCAACATTAGCAATGGAATTGTGACCTGTGTCCCTGTTTATGTGTTCACGGTTAAAGAGTAGACTTGGTGTGACTATACAGAATAGAGACGATTTGTATCTCTGGTTACTTTGGAAATTGATGCAAGTTTACAGTTCAGTTTTCAGTTTGTTTATGGGAACAGTTGTCTTATACTTCTCTGTGTAATCATACTTTTAGAAGATGATGGTGGGTGTAAAATTGATTTGAAAACAACCCCATTTACTTTATCTTACTTGATGTGACTTGCCACAAGTACTCCAAAAAAATGTAATACACTTCTTTTATGATATTTTTAATTGATTAACACCCCTTGTGTGAAGATTGTTGCAATTCATTATGGTATTTACCAAGTTAATTTTTCATGCGTCCATAACATATTGAAAAGTTAAAAACATTTTGAAAATTCATTAATTGGACGAAATATTTTGGTAGGAATGAACCTTAAAAATTACTCATCAAAATAAGATGATATATAAAATCATTGTAACCTAGAAAATATTTAAAAAGCTGTAATGATGCTAAATTTATAGTGTAAACGCTGTAAACTTCGTGACAGTTGATGACATTTGAAATTATGACCTTAATATATCTGTTTTTATTGTAAATTTCAAACTTTTTTCAATCCTCAACTGTGAGATAATGACCCAACTGTATCAGAAATAATTGGAAAAATAACATTGTTTGTATCATAGGCTATTAAGTCAATGACATGGACCTCCATCGACTTCTTGTCGTCACACTGTCAAGTAGTCATAAATATTGTATCCTAAATCGTTTCTATAAGAAATTTATAAAAGTTTAGGTTTTACATTTTGATTCCAGTATTTCAAATCCATGCCAAATGTGTTCTAGTGGGACTATTAATATTAAAGTCAAGAATGCGATAGGAACATAATATTTCTTCATTTGCTTAAAAAAAAGTTTTGGCTGTAAAATGATTGAATGAATCGATCAAACACCTATTTACATGACCTTTGCACTTAGTTTGCAAGCAATGTAATCAACTATTGTTAAGCAGCTGAGCGTATATTCGCACGAGGTTAAAACATTTGGCACAGGCATCATGGGTTTGAAAAGTCAATTCAGATTTTTCACATAGTGACACTAACACTCAATATATAGCACACAATAACAGCATAAAAAACATAGTAATCAGGATATTTTGGTAAGAAACATTTCTAAGAAATCGTTTACGATAATTCAAAAACTTAACTCATAAACTCGCTGTGAAAACATCTGATACCTTCAACATTTGACATTTGTATGCAGACTCATCCTTTTGTACTCTTCATTCACAATATAAAACTTTATAAAACAGCACCAATTAATAGTTTTGTATTGACTTGATATGAAGGGAAAACAAGGTCATTTGATAGGGGTAATAGATAACGAAACGTTTGCCCAAAAATTTGTACTGAGCGTTTCTCGATTTGTATGAGTACTTTATACAGCTGCATACTGCGTGGGAGAGGACGCCATTGTGCAAAGGTTTGTTTGGTGCGAGCGTGGTCGAACTGGATCGAGTCCGTCAGACCTGCACGTTTTTGCACCGACAATAATGTATGGTTTGAACAATCGTTGGCTTCATGGGATTTTATGTTGTGAAATGATTATGATTAATTCTAAGTTATCATTAACGTATCGTTCAGATTATGTTTTGATGTTTTCATGAATATGTTTATGGCAGTCATGTTTGTTTACAAACGCGACGCCTATTTTCAAGTATTTTTCTTGGGAAAAATTATCATTCTTGTAAATTACAGTCATAGCGAAACACTTTGATGAAGTGTCAAATTATGTGTTAGAATTTTAACTTGTAATAAATGTATAAGAATGTTCATCTATCTACGCTTTTCTTTGAAAGGCGATGCATGTGTTCGGCACGTTCTATTTATCAATGAAACATGAAAATAGTCCCGTCAACCAATCGTATTTCATTCTCAGAGTAACCGACCAATCAACGTCGAGAATCACTAAAGAGCACATGTGCGGATATCAAAAAAATATCCACCTGTGTCTCCTCGCCCATATGGGTAATATATAACAATATCTGCTAAACAGTTACAATGTTTTAATTTCTCTATCATGTTGAGTATAATGTGGTAAACTTAATATCATAAAATTAGGTCTGTAAAGCAAAGTCATTGATGATGGTCTATCTTAAAAGATAAAGACACTCTCTAGTAGGCTCTTAGTTAATAGACACAGAAACACACTTCCTGTATCTAAATCAGTATAATAGATTACAAATAATTGATCCATCTACTTGCCGACTGCAGTTCTCATATCATTAATACATTGGATGAAAAACACAACTAATTAGTTGATAAAGACGGGAACTTTGCGTTGCGAGGTCAATATCACGGCTTTGAAATTGAGGTTATAACTGCAGCAGGAGTCAGATATAACTCACATGAACAAACAGATAAAAGGTATGCAGGAGAAAGATTGTGTGAAACAAACAGAAGAAACTGGTAAAATTTCCACGTAAAATAATTCTGAAGCCACAGCTGGAAGTTGGTTAGTTGGTTCATGTTAATTATCATAGCTGACCATTCACCCTGAATTTGTTATTGTTAGTCTCATTTTGTCTTTGTTATTCGACCAATACATTAATCTGATGTTTACCAGATGTGTCCAATATCTATTTGTGGAATATAATATCATCTACTGCAACCAACAAAACAATAACTTCATTCTGAAATATTCTACATGTGAAAACAAAAGCGCTTGTTTATGTATTATGTCAAATTACGAGAAAAAGTTATCAGATGTAAACTTGTATGAGAATAAATAAAAAAGTCATGTTAATAATATTTCACAATGTCTATAAATTTTGTGCAATGCAACGTTCTTTTAAAAAATATATATACTTATTAATACAGAAAATCGTGAATACATGTTTAAAACAACTTTCATCACGTAAACTTTGTTAGTCCGCAGTGTAAATTAGCCGGTCATGAAGATCATCTAACCTTTATCAACCCAAAAGGAAGATAACCTTTATCAGTCCATTGTGCAAATAACCTGTATCAGCCCTAAAAAAATAAAGATTGTATCAATACCGACGTGAAGAGGAAGTAACTTAAGGCATCCATATGGCCTTATGGGTTGTTCTTAATATCGGGTTTATACAGGCTATTTGCTTATTTAAATTTATTGGTTTATACAGGCTATTTGAAGTGCAAATAACCTGTATAAACCCGACGTTAAGAGCAACACATAAGGAATATAACCTGTAGCAACCTGTCTTGAAAAGACAATAACCTATACCAACCAGAAGTGAAGAGAAAATTACCTGTGTCATGACATGGCTTATCATCGACTAACAGACAAGATAAGTACGATGGCAGGATGATCTCACTCGAAATGTATTCTTATAGATCTTATCTGTAACATTTTCAATGCTAATTAATTGAAGTGCAAATAACCTGTATAAACCCGACGTTGAGAGCAACCCATAAGGAATATAACCTGTAATTCAATTGCAATGTTTGAATACATGATGTGCCGTAGCGGCTAAAAACTCACAGTACCATACATATTTTTTTACTTCTTTCTGGAAGAAGATTATGTTAACTCTAACATGTTTTCATATTAAAAAAAGTTTAATACAGGAACTAATCAAAATTTAAGATTTCTCCGAAAAGACTCCCATGTTAAAACTCTGACTGACAGATGGATCTTTGTCTTAAAATACCTCGAAAAAACCCACACTAACCCCTATTTTTTGGGGTGGATATTTACAGCAAATACACTAAACCTTTGGAAAAAAAATTAGAAAAAAAGTTTAATACCTTAAATTTGATGAACGGACATCTTTAAGTTATGTATCTAAACGGGTTAGCCCGGTGTAAACGAGAATAGATGATAATTTTCCGAACATCATAAGCAATTAAGTCGCACATGTATGGCAGTGACGTAAAATGCCTTTTTTTAAAAAAAAGTATGAGGTTCGTATGTTTTATTCATTGTCGTCAAATTGAATAGTCATTTTACGTTGTATTTCTTGAGCATGATTTGTGGCATAACGATAATATTACGTTGTAACATAAAGTATCACAATATGGGATAAACTCCTTTTATCTTCAGTTAGACGATTTCCCTCCGCTACCGTTTCTCCCTTATACCCTGTTCTCTTTCAAGCCAAAACCCTCGTATATTGGTGGCTATCTAACCAACCAATGAGACGACTTGCATTCAGGAACAGCGGCACATCCCGGATAGAAATATCCTTAAGTTTAAACAAGTAGCTTCAAGCTCCCTAATTATCGATATTACATTGGCTGAACAAAATAACAGGTGAGCATACCCACGAAAATCAAGCCGCTAGCAATACGAGGCATTTAGCCCGATAGAGATCAGATCATATACGCTGATTTAGCACGATGCTCACGATCAATGTGTGGGTTGTGACCACACTGTACTAAGTTTTTCTTTCTCAACTCACTCGATTAGACAGCAGTTTGTGAAATAAGTAAAGGCGTTGGAAGCATAACTTGTCAGTGTTGGTATTTTACCTAAGGCTTTTTAAAAATAATTGAGTCATATATCATGAAACACAAGTGATTATCAAGTTTCGTAAATATTATATGTCATGGGCACGAATATGATATTCTGTTTCTTACTGAAGTCGAGAAATCAAAGAAACTAAACAAAATCAACATCCAAGTGTAGGCATAGGAAAACAACGTTATAGGCGTGACGTCACAATGAACAAGTGATATTTTACCCTAGGGAATTGTATAAAAAGTATGAACCCCGATATGATTCCCCTCGTAGTTGATAATACGTTTTATACGTCTCTTTCGGGTAATTACGATCAGATGTAACACTGTTTCGATCAGAACGCACAAACACCTTCTTCTTTTAAATCTATTTATTTGGATAACATCTTCTTACAATAACAGTACAGGTTGACTGAAACAAAACAAAGGTCTTATTCACTAACATGTATAAAATAGCATTCTTATGTTGAATGAAAATATTGACTTGAAATAAGCATTTCACAGTAATACGCAGTAATACCTTCAAATGCCTTATGCACTTATGGAATAGTTGCCTTACAGAATTATATATAACGAACAATTTCTTTATCCAAAGAGAAAACAATTAAGTTACTAAGTTATCAAAGCAAAAATATTAAATGCATGTAGAGATTTAACAAATATGGGCATCTTGAAATGGAATAATTTCTTGAAATTGCCTTTTACAAGAAGATAGAACAATTATATTGTCTTATGCAATATTTCAATGAATGAAATGCTAATACAATCTAATATAGTAAATAAATTACTTAAATTTTGGCCTTATGCCAAACTTCTTCAAAGGATATCTTAAACTTAACATAATTTATTTGAAAATGGTTGATGAAATATTTAGGGTATTAACGGTAATTCTACAAAACATAACACAATAAAATCTAACCTAAAATATTTACCAGAGGAATAATAGTAATAAACCAAACAAAATGAACTTACAATAACACTTTTTAAGTTTACCTTTACCTCACTTATTCATAGAAAATAGCATTGAAAAACGTGATAATACATGACCAGTTGAAAACCACAAATATGTGATAAACTAAAATGAATAAACCTACAAATTTACCTACTTCAATACAGAATTATTTTGAGAAAGATTTACAATGAATTTTAATGCTATAATATTGTTACCGTTTGTTGGAGATGGCATTTTGGGATACCGGGCGCTGTCATGTTTCCACGAAAAGTTCGTGCTTGAAGGCAGAATACTCTTAAAAAAAAGGAAAGAGCATACCGCTAATGAAAATAAATGCCCTGTTTACGCAGCTTGGGGGAAAACAATTTTGGCCGTTACATACCACCTCTGTACCACTGTCATCCTAACCAGGTGGCTCAGAGGAGAGAATGAATTGTATAAGACTCACCACATCTGACTTCGCTAGGCTAAATTAACTGTTGAACACTTAAAACTACATTATACATTAGTTCTTAGGTCTTAAAGACAGTAAGTTCGACTACTAGTCACAGGGAGAGCTTATAAGAAATTCGTGCATTTGAATTTTCACCGAAGACGCAATAACCTTTTGCATCATATCAAACTTGTAAATGCTTTTGAAAACCGTGCGTCCTTTTTTGATTTCTATACAGTCGGTTTCTTTAAACACATGAGAAACTAATTTCCCAAAATAAACGCAGGATGAATGAGCTTCGAAGTGAAACAAACAATCATTGATGGACTGGGTAGTTGACACAGTTTGTTTCTTACAGAATTAGTTAAATAGAGATATTGATCACAATAGATTTGTTACTATTGTCTCCACAGTATTGATGTCAAATTTGGAATGCATTGAAAGCATTGGCTCAAAAGGTTAAGTCTTCAGTTATGAATAAAGATAATCAAAATGATTTTAATGTTGAGTGATTTAATAGTGTTCCCGAAATAGCTCAGTTTATAATCAGAAATATATAATCAACAAATGAAACCAATATAACTATTTCAGGCCTCTTTGTCATCAAAAGACCAATACTATAACAAAACATGACAAAGGACACATCATTTGATCCTTGATGTACTTGGGAAATTAAAGAGATATGCATCTTGTGAAAATAAAATCCATATAGCAGTGATAATGAGAATACTAAACCTATCGTCATTACACCCTCAAAATAACAATTGCTTACTCTCACTATTTTGTCAGTGAAATATAGAAAATATCGTTGATGAAGACATTAATCATTGTTCATTCAATCTAGTTTATTATACAAGTTATTCATTTGTAAATATACGACCTAATATTGATTAATTTGAATCATTGAATACGTTCCTGATATAGTAGTTGAACTGCATTCCTCAAAGGAAAACTGTGATGTAACAAAATTTGTAACAAATAGAAGTAACATATTTTGCTTTATCAACGTCTGTATCAAACATGTTTCATAGAACCTTGTTCAATTTAAATGATAACAGAAATGTCTGAATTAACTGTGGTTACTAAACATGGGTTGAAATAACCATATTTATGTCAATAAAAGATATCACTAAACGACTGCGCCGTATGTCTGAGTGGAATAATGCTCGAACTTTCTTAGACTATAACTTTAATACTAGATTTATGTCCTGAATAGCAGAATTGAACAAACCTAGACTTACAAAGATCACCATAATAAATCGTACTCAATATGAAGAAGAAAGTTATAAAAGTTCATCCTTGTCTTAGGGTCTATTCTATATATAATTTACTACAATAATGAAAGCCAAATCATGTCTGATTTATTTTCAATCAATAAAATAGTTAGTGATTTTTTAAAAGACTTCTGTTCTTCAACCCTACATTTAATTACATTCACATTTATCTAATTCTCATTCATTATGTAGGTTTTTAAAACTCGCTTGATTTCACTTTTAGTATACGGATTCAGGTATACAGCCTTAATATGAAAACTACCCTTTCACATTCTCTACCCAAAGTGGTAGCTCCGTCATCAACTCCTTAACAACCTCTGTTATGATAATGATCCGGAGGCCAACGGGCATTTCCCGAGGGAGGAGGGGATACTTTTCAAAAATGCCCACGTGTCATGTTTTATCCAACTTATAAAACGATTGAAACAGCGGGAAAACAATTTTGTACTAAAATATTAAGTGGTGGACACTGTATTGAGAAGTCGATCCAATGTGTTTTCGGTTTTGAAATGCATCGCGCGAACGCAGCCGCGTAAGATTTGGTATGCGTTGCATGTGCGGCCAGCATTTATCTGTAGTGGGACATTGAATCGCGTGATTTTCACTTGAAAATCGACTAAAAATCCCTAGATCGTCAAATAATTTTTAAGAATGATTAAATGATATTCTTAGCTCTAGTTTACTTTAAAATAAACATTATAATAGAAAATATCAAACCACTCAAACTCAGACCTTTGTTATAAATGGAACTAACTTAAGTGTTTCTTCAGAGCTGTCACATTGGCTCAGTAGTCAGAGCGTCGGGTTCTGCGTTCTGGGGTGTGATCTATGCAGATTCGAAACGGCATATCTCCGAAAATATTTGCAAATGGGAAAATACAGTAGTGCTATTTTTCTCAGTTATATAGATTGGAAATATTTGAGATAATTGCCCAGGGCAAAGGGCATTATCAAGATAATTGCCCGGGTTAGAGGGACATTATTAAAATAATTGCCCGGGTAGCGTGATTGAACCAGGAATGAGGGAAATTACGTAAAATATTGTCCCTCGAATATATATTGACTTAAAACTGCTTTTATTCATTTTTCGCGAAGCGGGTCAGGTCGCCATTACCTGCCCCGGAAGTAAACAATGGCTGCCGAAATGACCTTACCCAACACTTACCTTGATTCTTATTGACTAATTAGTAGAATAAAAACAACAGTAGATTTTGCAGAGAAATTTAAAGTCTGTGCAGCCAATGAGAGTCGAGGAGAGTGTGGGTGCGAGCCTCAATTCGAGCCGCAATTGCTACCTTCCGGGGGAGGAAAAAGTGAACCGACTAGCTTCGCGAAAAATGATTAAGCAACAGGCATAAGTAAATAAATTTTAAGGTAAAGTAAGCGGTGGAGTATCTTAGAATAAATGTTCGATCTATTCATGCTAAATTTGTACTTTGGATTTGCGCTTAAAGGACATTTTACACGCTAGGGTTCGCAATAGCGGGTGATTTACCCTGTCAATATAGTATATACACAAGGGGTCACTGTTAGCGGGGCCAATGATGCAATACTAATGCACATCCTTAGCAGCAAGAAATGTCGAAAAACTTTAGCAAAAGCTATGAAAATAAGTGATTTCGAAAGACATGTACAATCAGTCTGAATCAGGTAACATCAGAGGTGACAATTTCAAAACTATCCATGTTTTCATGGTAAAATGCAATATGAGAATTAATAGATTATACAAGTATAAGACAGATTGATCGGGAATTAATGGGGGTGTTAATTTTTAACAACAAGACCTGCCTTTGGTGATTGAAAATCAGAAGTGACAACTTGAAATTCGGAAGTATACCAAATGGAACCAATGGTTCAGATCTTGCTGTGACAACCATTACTAACTTGTTTTCAAAGTTACCATGTCTTAATTTGTCAACCGAGAACTCATTGGGGAGCTTAAGACCACATGAGGTAATACAGGCATATTTGCAGAATGTAGATTTGTCACGCTTTGCTTCAATCCCTGCAGATTCTTATTGAAGATAAAATAGAAAAAAAGCAACTCGTCACAGGTGGCGATAGTTACAACGTTCATTGTACAAATAACAACTTTTCTATGTAAATTTTTTCTCCGTTGGGAAATCGTGCATTAATGATTGTCATCGTGACTGACTCAAAAGGCATCTTCTTTAGTACCAAAAGTTTAAAATAGGTTTATCCAGACATAATGCGCAGGTTAAGGTAGATTAAATAGAACTGTGTAACTATAGCGAGAGACATCATTTCCCCCATAACCTAGGTCTGATGTATGTATTAAACATGGTCAAGCAAAAGATGTTTAATTGATCATAACTTTGAGTGAATTCTCTCTATTTAAACTTTCTATGCACCAACATTGGAGTCATTTTCATTCTGAATAAAGTATTTGCATATATCTTCGTAATAAATCTTTAAAACTTTCAAAAACTTTTCAGTTTAAGGTTATTTTCAATGACAATTCTTTCTTAAAAACCTTCATCAAGAAGTATTGATTCATAATTTACAAGAATACATTACATATATCTTTAATAAGCTTTGCCTGAACAAATAGCTTATCTTCTTGGCTCTTATACTGAAGAGACATTGAAAAACTTCCAGGCAATTCCAGATGTGTCGATCACTTACATAAGAGACTTTGAGCACTGAATATCTTTCAACATCGTATTTAACAAATACAAAATATCACATATGTCGAATGATGTAACCGTTATTGTGAATAGTTATTTGTATATGGATCAAAGTGAGGTAACTTTAACTATTTCCTATTCCGTTTTCAGTTACACAATATGGTGGTATTTATTCACAACGAAAATATGTTACAATTTTACAGCTGCTGAACAAAATATATTCAATAATTTCGAACTTTCTGAAAATTAAATTTAATATTGTGATTTCATAATCATTCCAATCATCAGTTCACGGAAAGTTACACCTTTTTTCCAGAGGATGGAGTAAATAACCTTTTCTCAACAGTTACGCAATGAATCTTAAAAAAAAAAGAAAAAAAAAGTATAATCAAATTACTCAAGAATGATACAGAATTACCATTTTGAAATAACTTTAACAACTTGAGATATTTCATAAAAATTTAAAAAATCTTCTTTTTCATTCCTTATCCTTTTGGTTGATGCAAAAACTTATCCTGCAAATGTATTATGACATCACGTTTTATTTAAACACTCTCCCTGAAGATAGTCAATGCATAGATACATGCAAGTTATAACATTCTCCCTGAAAACTGTCAATGCATAGATAAAAAGTTAAAACACTCTTATCGTTTCTGAAGTACAGCATGTGTCTTCATCGCAATACCGTTGAAAAAAAACCAATCAAATATTTGAAGCAATTTGAATTGTATGGGATGATAGATTAGGCTTGACCGACAAATCAACATCTAAATTTCAAAGATTTATCAATGGAAACCGTTTCCTGCAACCAGGGAATTTTGTATTCTCTTTAAAGACGTTAAATGACGCTAAATGAAAATTAATTGATATAAAACATTTCGCCAAATGAAATGTTATCACTGACTACTTTATCTATAAAGATTTGCCGACAAAATTATAAGATAAACGAGAAAACAGTATTTTCTCTCCTATGAGATTGCAACTAATTGTCAAGAACTGTCACATTCAAGAGCTATAGATAGATAAAGCAATAACAATAAACGGATTTTAAGCATTAAAAAGAGATAAGTAAAAAGCAAAAGTATTTAATTGATGTCATTAAACACACAGGACTCGTTACCCTCATGTCCACATTGACAGATTTGGAAGACAATCCTTCTACAGAGAATTCTGCACAGAATTTCTTTCAAGACGTTTCAAGGACTGTTAGAATATAATAATTATAATAATAAGGTTGTTAAAATAAAGGAGATGTTATCCAGTAAACACTTGAGGTATTTTGGAAAATATTGAAATATTGGAAAAAGGAACAGGGATTATTACTCCATGGTCATTGGCCCCGTTGGACGAAACATTAAAGTTACCAAAGTTAAAGAATGGCACTAAGGTTAACCTTAGTAGGTTAACCTTAAGTAAGGTTAACCTTAGTGATAACTTGTACTGTGCAACGGACCAAAGGTTCGAAATATTCTGAAGACATTGAGAACAGCTAGCTTCACTGGATGACAAACACTTTAACTGTATAAACCACGACGTTTCTTCATATAAAATAATACATTTTGCATCATTCTCCTTGATCTATGTGCGTCATAGTAGTCACCTTATGCGAGATATTAATCAGTAATATGATATCGGCATATGTATCAATCTATCACATGGTACTGAGTACATATTATTAAGTTAGAAAAAATGCCTGAATTGTACAATATGCTGCCAAAGTGTATACAGATAAAATGAAAATAAAATAAACCTTAAAAGACGACCTTCCGGCGTTTCCATGGTCTGAGGTAACTTCGTCTTAATATAATATACTCATCTCTTATCTTATTAGCAGAATTTGGCAGGTAGTTTGTCTCATTTGTCTCTCTTTTGCCATTATGTTAGCATGCCAGAGGCCTGAGGAGAACTGCCTCTGTAAGTAAGGTTTCAGAGGTGCATGAGCTTCGAAATGACGAAGTCGCTGTTCATATCACTCTAAATTTCCTTAATTATAAATGTAAAAAGATAAAAAGTAAAGTCTTTTAGTTAATGCTGGAGCATTTACTGTTTATTTTCTTTAGTCGAAAAAGCGACAAGTGACATGAACATCATCATCATCGACATCGACATCGTCAGCGATGAACATCATAGAAAACAAAACAGTCATGATGTTTAATCGGTACTCGTGAATTGATCATATCACTAATTACTGTTTGTTCTGTAATCATTCATTCTCTTTCATTCATTGGGATCAATATCGCATGACGACATGATCCTTGTTTACTAGTTAAAAGTTAGCTTGGTAATTGCACAATTTATTTCTGTAAACCCGTTACGAAGTATTCGGGGGTATATACAGGTCAGCACGACCGTCTGTCATCCTTTTTGTTCTACTCGGACCTTAATTTTTGGAATGAAACAAAACTTTAAATTTGTAATCGCTCAAAATGGTCAATTAAAAGTCAAAATGGCCACACACCCCCAGTGAAAATGACCATATGAAAAAGTAAAATTGGCCTAAGAAAAAGTAAAAATGGCCATATATTTTTTAATAAAAAATGACACAAAAGAAATCCTATAGATACTTTATTCATCTTCAACAATCATCATAAATATAATAAAAGCAATAATCTTCATCTTATGGCATGGTTTGCAATGGTATGTTGCAGGGCTACAGGTTCGAGTGACGAGTGATAAGCTGTCACATTCCGGATTCATTCTGCGGGTCCAGTCAGTTCAGAACAGATGAGTTTGCCATCCTGTAGAGTCGCCACGTCGCGAAGACTTCCTCCTGGTTTCTGGTGGCTTAGTTTGGGTGTACATCCTTAGTTTTCCGTAGTAGTGGAGGAGTCTTCTCTGGATTTCCACCTGAAGTGCTTCTTTGTGAAGGGCCTCAACCACCTCCAGTCTCGAGTACAGTGAACTGTACAGGGGCATCATCTTCAGTGCCAAAATCATCTTCGTTGATGGAAAGTTCCATAGACCTCTTGTTACTAATAAATTAGACCATCCTCATTTTTAAAAATGTACCATTTAAAAAATAATACAAAGGAGAACTAAGTTTATTAATTACAATTCTCTATCTAATGCCCTTTTTACATGCACTCGTTACTCCCAGGAACAAATTTGCTCCTAGGAGTAAAAGTATATTTACTTTACGTTCCATTGAAAATTAAGGACCCTAAGTATATATGGTTTGCTTACGGTTAAAACATCGTTTTGGTGAGAACTCACAATGAGTAAACTGCTTATCCAAAGGAGAAGAAGAGATTGTCAATATGTTCTGTGTACTGCTATAGCTGAAAATCTGCTTTCTTTCGAATGTTGTTCCAATGGCATGATGTCATAAAGACTAATCGATTTGACGTAAAAATCATGGGTACCATATATTTCTGTCGATATGTCACTTATTCATAGCTGAAATATTCAAATTTAAATACCTTTATTGAAGGTATATACTCGTCTGTGGTGGCGCTACTCACAGAATAAAAGGTAGTGGAAAGGGATTCTGACAATGGGTCAGGATCCACACTTTTTCCAAGTTACTGTATAATAAAACAATATTGACTCAAGTTACCTTAATTTAAAGGTGAATGTCAAACTGTTGTAATCATTGGGACATGCCAGCTTATGACTATGAACAATTAAACAATTTTCAACTTATGCCCTTTTTACATGCACACTTTTACTCCTGTAAGTATATTTACTCCTAGGAGTAAATATACTTACAGGGAGTAAACATGTCATGTAAACGGTCCCTTTGCAATTTACTTACAGGAGTATATTTGCTCCTAGGAGTAAAATACTCCACCCCAAGAGGTAAAGTAAAAGTATATTTACTTTTGCTCCTGTAAGTAACCATGTCATGGAAACAGATTTTGTGTTTACTCCTGTAAGCAAACTGAATGCAGCATCCAAAAACTAGACATAATATTGCATAATTTCTTTAAAAAACAGACGGTCACAATCTGTTTATATCAATTTGGAGAGATTTTATGTGAAGGCAATCTTTCACTGTGATATAACAGTTATCCAAATGAGTCAAGAGGTCACAAGATAGAAGAGGAAGAAAAAATTGCAACTCATTTCACAGGGAAAGGCAAAAATAACTTTTGTGTGCCATTTGCTTTATCTATTCATGATTTTTATTTAAAATTGAATTTTTTTTCACCTTCTTGTGTTTAATCTTGCTAAAATGCGCTGAGCACATAAAAATGAAGAAATCAAGAAATATTGTGTGAAATAATGGTGTAAATATTGGAAAATCATCATTTTTTCTTTTAAGTTGTGCAGATATGTTTTAAACCTTTCTGCTCTTTCCAGTGTTCTGCCCATAATGAAATCAACTCAAGAGTTCTGATCATTTAGAAGATAAATAGTTGTGTTTGTAAAATATCCGGAATTCATTGCTATTCAACACCTGCCTTTAGGTTTAAAACTGTACAGTAGGCATTAGCTTTAATTTGCGGGTGTTGAATAACAATGAATCCAAGAAATTTTAGAAACACAACTATTTGTCGATATTGTAACATGACCATGACAAGGACTTTGTGACTGTGACAATTTTTGTGAGGGGTATAGGAAGGTCATAATAAAAAGGAATTCGCAACTTAACATACTTTACAAATCAACGTTTGTGTTATACCAAACAATTGCTTTCATAATTGAATCTTACAATATTCACTATGTTTTTTTTTACCAAGATTAAGATTTCTACTCAACTTTAATCAACTGATTATAGTATATATGAAAATTGATGTTTTTGGATAAAGATAACATTACTAAAAAAATTTTACTTAAAATACTGAGAAATTTACCTTGACATTGTGTATATCTAAACTACTTCTATAAATATATTGGTGGTAATTGGAAAATAAAAGAATTGAGACTTAGGTTTATGGTTGTTTTCATTCAAATGAAAAACTTAAGTTGAAAACTGTTTTTATTGTTCATAAACAGAAGCTGACATGTCACCATGATTCCAACAGTTTGACATTCACGTCTAAATTTAGAGTCAATATTGTTTTATTATACATTAACTTAGCAAAAGTGTGGATCCGGACCCATTGTGAGAATCCCTTTCCACTACCTTTTATTCTGTGAGTAGCGCCACCACAGATGGGTATTTACCTTAAATAAAGGTATTTCGATTTGAATATTTCAGTTATGAATAAGTGACATATCAAGGGAAATATATGTTCCCCATGATTTTTACATCAAATCGATTAGCCTATATGACATCATGGCATTGGAACAACATTTGAAAGAAAGCAAATTTTCAGCTATAGCTGTACACACTTTGTGTACACATCTTGTAGTTCCAACTCCAAATAGGTTACCGATAGTTCTGTATTCAGAAATTGATGCGAGTCAATACATGGTTATATCAACCATATGTTGAAGATCTATGGGTTCTCTGACTGATGCCACACTACGAGGCAAAAAGGTCTTAATTCTTCAAAAAGTGCGAAAAAATTTTCTCTTGTCATGCGGAAGTTTTCTTTCCACTGTTCATCATTAAAATTACCTCTCACAATGTCATTACCCCATGTCCGAGAACGTGTTTTTGACCACTTATTTCTGTGAGTTGACAAACCAAGCACAAAACCTGTACACAGAAAATATTGATAATATCGTCTTCTCCTTTGGATAAGCAGTTTACTCATTGTGAGTTCTCGCTAAAATGATGTTTTAACCGTAAGCAAACCATATATACTTAAGGGTCCTTAATTTTCAATGGAACGTAAAGTAAATATACTTTTACTCCTAGGAGTAAGTTTGCTCCTAGGAGTAAATATACTCCTAGGAGTAAAGAGTGCATGTAAAAAGGGCATTAGGTTTATGTTGTTTCATTTAAATGAAAATCTTAAGTCTCAGTTCTTTTATTTTCCATTTACCACCAATATATTTATAGAAGTAGTTTAGATATACACAATGTCAAGGTAAATTTCTCAGCTTTTTCAGTACAACATTGATACTTTTAATAAATTTGGAAAATGTTTTAGTGACGTTATCTTTAACCAAAAACCAATTTTTTGATATACTATAATCAATTGATGAATAGTTGATTAGAAATCTTAATCTTGGTAAAATAAATGACATAGTGAATATTGTCAGATTCAATTATGAAAGCAATTGTTTGGTATTACACTAACGTTAATTTGTAGAGTATATTAAGTTGGAATTCGCTTTTGTTGTGACCTGCTATACCCCCCACAAAATTGAACAGTCACAAAGTCCTTTCCACTCAAAAGTTGATACGCAAAAAGAGAATTTGCTCTTATGCTATACTACAATATCGACAAATAGTTGTGTTTCTAAAATTTCTGTGATTCATTGTTAGTCAACACCCGCAAATTAAAGCTTCCTGTACGGTTTTAAACTTAAAAGGCAGATGTTGAATAGCAATGAATTCCGAAAATTTTAAAAACACAACTATTTATCCTCTAAATGAACTCTTGAGTTGATTTCAATATGGGCGGAACATTGGAAGGGCAGAAAGTTCCTCATCTATCTTGTGATCCTCTTGGCTCATTTGGATAACTGTTCTAACACAGCAAATAGATTGTCTTCACATAAAATCTCTTCAAATTGACATATACAGATTGTGACCGTCTGTTTTTTAAAGAAATGATACAATATTATGTCTAGTTTTGAGATGCTGCATTCAGTTTGCTTACAGGAGTAAACACAAAACCTGTTTCCATGACATGGTTACTTACAGGAGCAAAAGTAAGTATACTTTTACTTTACCTCTTGGGGTGGAGTATTTTACTCCTAGGAGCAAATATACTCCTGTAAGTAAATTGCAAAGGGACCGTTTACATGGCATGATTACTCCCTGTAAGTATATTTACTCCTAGGAGTAAATATACTTACAGGAGTAAAAGTGTGCATGTAAAAAGGGCATAAGAAGGAATGTTCTCAATGCACGTTTGTACTGTTCAGTTAACAAGATGATTTTCTACTATAACCCTTCATTACAATTAGGCAAATCAGGAGTCTAAGCGTTAAGCTTACAAATAGAAATACTGCTACCATAACTCATTTCCACTTCATTTATGATCAGTTTGGTAGGAAAATCACAAAGGTATAAGGGAAAGATTTCTCATAATTCTAAAGTAAAAGTAAAACCAATATCGTGGTTGCATCAAGGTATTTAACATGTTTCTAATATTTCACAAAGTGTCCTATTAACTTACATGTATGCTTAATTTATAAGACCTTATTTTTTCATTGTATCGTGGAATTTGTCAATAAGAGTAACAAGGGCTTTTGAAGTGGTATTTTTAGATCTAGGAGTTAAAATCAACTCATTATCACCCTTATTAATATGTTGAAAGTTGTTATATCTTCCAGATCTAAAGGGAGGTTTCGCAAAATATCTTATGACAAATTGTGTGTGTCAAAAGTTCAAAAAACACATTTTCAAACAAATTCGAATAAATGATACTTCAAAATCGTTAGGCTAATACCTCGGCATCAATTAATTGCTAATAAAATAAGATTTTGATTTAGATTGGTAGGCATGACAAGTGTAAAACCTTTAAAACGATAACGTATTTTCAGGTCATTGAACTTTAGTAATTCATATTGAGGAGACAATTAAAGAACATAAAATACCTTAAAAGTAAAAAAGGAGAGTTAAAATTAAGGATCAGATGGATACCCATAACTCTCGACTCTTAGAAAAACAGTGTGATGACGTCAGTGCTGGCGGATTTGCTTGATTTTGACAGATGTGATGCCGATTATCAAAAAATGTGCAATACACGCTTTAACTTCCGTGTTAACGTGTTTACTTCCCACTGTACCTCTGCTGCAATTAATTCCTGATTTATGTCAAAATGCACTCAAAGTTCGTGTTACATCAGGAAAGTCCAATTTTAGGACTACCCTTATCGTAGTGTTATACGATAATTTATTTCGACCTTTGTTTGACGAAAGGATGGCTATTTTTTTAACACTCAGTATGGTTTGTGACTTAGTTTTACCACTAGTTTATGAGGATGGTCAGATGTGTGGATGTACAAGGTCTTAAGTGGATAGGTCTTATAAATGTTGAACATATAAAATGTTGATTAAACAGCAATGACAGAGGAAAGAAATATTATACCATGATGAAGCTCATTCAGATGAAATTTCCTATGAAATATTTAATCTTGAACATCGAGCTATTTGGGGACAGTGAGGAGTATAAATAGAGAGGAAGAGAAAGCAGGGAGAGATAAGAAAAAAACTAGTAAATATTAGTTCTTGTATAATTTTCATTCAAATTTCTCTTATGAAGCTTTCCAAATAATTTGGCAGAATGAACATTTTTTATTATGTAAAAATATTCGTTGACTTGGTCAATGATGTAACATGGCAGTTTGTTCGAAATGTTTAAACTGTATCAGTGTATGTGTTTCAGAACCTTACTAGAACGTTAAAGTACATTATTGAACGTTGAACGTTATTGAAGTTTCTAATGACACTGTGAAGGTAGTTTTTCGGAAAGTGTTAAGCTATAGATAAGAACCACAAAAAGTTTAACATAGGTTTTTATAGCAACAAATGAGAGGTTTCCATCAAATAATGAATATAATATAATATCCGTCCTTCAAATAGATTCAAATTAATCTAATACATGAGATGATTTCTGTAATGGATATTTCCTGCCTTTTGGATACATTTGTAAGGTTAAGTTCATGCCATGACAATTTAAGATGTTTTTAGCCATTTTTCTCAGAAAAACTATCCCCACTGAAATTAGAGGGAATTATTACAAAATAACATGAGTTTTCCGTTCTCAAATATGAACCACATTCAAAAGGTACTTTTATGATAGTTTGTTTGAGGATCAAAACGCAACGTTTCGCATTTAGTTCGAACATAATGCATATCAGGCTCATGCCAGTTATACTTAGAACCAGCGGATATTGCAAAATGAACTACAATGGTCAATGATGGTTCATAATAGTTTTCAAAACGATTAATCGGACCTTAATAGCATACACTGTACATTGCGTTACAGGGAGCCCCTAAGTGATTTGTATTAATAATACTGAAAGATAAAATTATATTTATGCCCCTTTGGCAAGCCAGTTAATTTTGGAGGAAGAATCAAAACAGGATACATTTGTCGTAAAGGCCTTAAGCCGGATACTTTTTGAGACACAGATTAGTTCCGCTAGGTTTTGAAGGGTTTAGCGCTTATACGACAAGGGGCGTCATTGGGTATTAAAGTGACGGGCTTCGGCATATATAATATATAATAGAAATATTGTTTACGTGATATACAAAATTGTTTGAATCTTTCCATTGTGTTCTTGTAGTCAATATAAAAAAAACTGTTAAATATTATGAGGTGTTGACTAATATTTCTTTAATTTTCAGTTTGTCTCCAGTATTTGGTAAAATAAACGTCGCTTATGGACATCTTCGCTTGATTGACACATGTTTTAATGAAAATGTCGGTCATAGTCTCAGTTGAATACGCTGGCTTATCATTTGTGAGGTGATCGTCATTTATTTTTAAAAATTACCTTTGTATTCTTTGTTGCTGACCTCTACTGTAAATAACTTTATTCATTATTGCAGCTTGTGAACTAATCTTTTCAGATGATATTTTGAGATAAAGATTTTGGGGAAAGATGATGGCAATTTAAATATACGGTTCTATTTTCCGAAAACAATCATATCATGTTCAATATGGGAGCAGTAAACATCAGTGGATGGAGTTTTAGTCTTAAAGCATGGGCGATGAAAACTAACAAACGATTTATTCCCACAGAGAAAATCTAATGAATTTTACTCACATTGTTTGATACAGATGTCATATTGAATAATGTTCAACAGCATGATTTCAAAAATATAATGCAGCTGCAGTTTAGTTTATAAGTAGTTAGATTTAAGATATTTTAAGTCATTTTAGTGAATAGCGGCTCATGTGCAAGCAGACTTTTTTTTTTCCAGCCGCTATGTAACCATATAGACTTCGCCTTTTCTGTCCGTATGTTACAATTTCATTTCCGGAGCAGAACTCAGAAACAGCTTATCAAATCCTTCTGAAACTTTTGATGTGCAATTCCAACAATCTGGCGGGATACTTTCTGATATCTTCGGATTTCTGAATTTTTGTTTTCGTTTCAATGTTTAATTCGGACTCTATTCAAAGATTTGATTTCCGGAGGAAAATTAAAGAACAGCTCATCTTCCTGCAAATGTATGTTGCATGTACCAAATTATTGAAGTGGTTCCTTCAAAAATATTTGTTTATTTAATTATTGTTTGTTCATTGGAAACAATAAAAATGGATTGTCTGCAGGGGTTTCCGTTCTGATCAACAACTAAAAAAATGATCATGATATCCTTCTGAATCTCTACTCAGTGGTTTTATGTTTTGTTTAGAAATATATATTTATCGAATTATTGAAGACTTATTGGATATGTCATCTCCAGATGACTTTGTTTCAAGATCGGATTGTCTATTTCATTCTCGTTATGTTGTTTTCGTCTAGCTCATATATATTACATAACCGAATGTTGCTTTCTTTCTTTGCATGATAGTTTTTTTTAAATACCTCAGCCAACACAAACCTTAAAATTAGGAACAAATATTCCGAGCGAGTAAATAATGTTGTTTCTAAACTCTTTTTATATATCCTTACTTGACGTCTGAATGATTTATTTTCGTTATTCAATTTCATAATCATAATGTTTACATTACTGGTATTGCAACTGTATTTGGGCATGCTTGTTACATCATAAGATCAATGTTGAATTTCATCAAGCTTGACCAAAATAAGTAAATGTAAAAAACGTAAAACGAAATGCGAATTAGGGTAACAGAAGTATATTAGATGAACTAACTTAAGAAAACTGATTATATTCCCAGTTTTTATGTTTTCAAGACAAAGTCTTTCATTTCAAAAGAAAAACATTATTGAAAACATTTACACAAACAAAACTATAAATCATAAAATGTCTGTGAAATGAAGGGATTTGTTGTAAATAAAAATGTTGATTTATGAACATACAACCTACATGTGTTCAATGAATTGTAAAAAGGTTGTTTGCATTCAACTTCATGCCTGCATTAATGAGCAGATCGCGAGGATCAGTTAACAAAGAAGGTAAAAAATGGAAATAATTTTGAATCATAAATCATTAACAATATTAAGAAAACCGAGGCATGTGTGAAAGAGACGTGTGACATGAGAGAATGTTATACAGCTGTGAAATAATCTATTAATGATTTACACTACCAAATTGAGCTGTTAAGCTGTTTTAAACCTAAGCATAATTGTACATCCCTCGTAAATAAAGTAATCCCAAATGTCACGAATACGGTATGTATTGTCTTCTTGTGTTATTAAAAGATAGAATGTTAGAATACCTTGGACATAAACCAAACGTCGATCTGTAATTGAGCTAAGGTAATTGAATTTATCGCCAATACCATAAATAGCAATGATTTTACTTGACATGACAAAAAGACATTTAAGTACATATTTTTTGCATGTGTTACACACTACACCCTTTGTTGATTAACTTCTATCTTCCGATAATAAGTTGAAAAATCTAGATTTCATGATTGCCAGATATAATCATAGGGTTATATGATAAAACTTGCTTTCAAAATATGAGAAAGACTTTGAAAAGACTTGAGACGTGTCTTTTTTCACCTCTTTGAAAACACCATATCGGAAATAAGATAACTCTGCAGTTACACATTCGTAGTGCAATCACGTTGGCTTTAATGTTGAAATATTCAAAAGTTGTACACAAATAAAAACGGTTAGAAATTTAAAATATTTCAAACGGTTATTATTACCATGTATCAATCATGCGGCAAACTAACCTTTGGAACATTCTTGATAGTTAAAAGGCCAAATTTGGAGTCAAAAAGAATTATTCTTCCAGAGTTATAATGGATGTCTAAAAGTCTATAAGTCGATGAATGTTTATAGTCAAATTTAAAATCTCATTTAGGTTTACAATGGTTTACTGCTTCTTGGTTTCGCCTGCGGCAATGATAGGGTAATTATGCAAGATAATTCCATATTGGAGTCAAAAGGTTTTTACCAGTTTTCCATAATTAGCTTCATTATAATTCTACAGACGGTGCAGATATATTGACTTGTCCTTTGATCACAACATATTACATTATTGATTTGCCCTAATGACTATTAAATGACCTAGTTTTATCATTCATGAACCATACACAGAATTTCTTAACATTTTGGCTTTCTTCATTCTTAATACTACTTCATAATGGTTAAATGAGGGTTGAATTAACTGACATTGCTATATGTTGAAATTGGAAATAAATTGGACTATCATCCCCCCCCCCCCCAAAAAAAAATCTAATATTACGTAAGGTCATTGTCAATCATTTATCATTTTAGGCGGCTAGCTATTCTTAAAAGATAGGCAAGGCAACATTAAGATCATTATTTTAGGCTTTTACAACCTGCACATATTGACAGGACACCAGTATGTTTATACCTTCCTGCGATTCTTTCTATTGTCTAAGGTAACTGTCATAAAGGATTTAGTTGATTACAAGGCCTAATTATTTTCTAATGATGAGTTAGTAATACATCAATCAGCTAATAAGTTTCGTAGCAAGCAAAAGAGATGTAGTCAATTCTATTACTACATACTACTACATAGCATAAAAAGTAAACATGTTGAGTTACAAAATTTGCTGTTAAAAATTTCAAATCTTTTCTCAATTGATAAGAAGAATAGGAAGTGTCACTTCAAATACGTTTGCATGTTACTGACACGAGGAATACCCAATCAGCAGCGTGAGAACGATTTTCTCATTTAATTCCGTATCTAATCGCTCCAGATTACCAAGTCTTACTATCACATCAAATAAAAGCCTTAAACATGATTCCCAAAATTGCGTTTTTTGTCCGCTTTTTTATTCCAAATCTTAATCTTGCAACTCTAAATAGGATGTGTAATATGTGCACAAAATCATATTGAAGTGATGCATTAAGCAATATTGCAACTGCGACTGTTTTAATCCTCTTACTGGATTATGACAGTAGTACATTCCTGAAAAAGACATCCTTACTTACAAAAAAATCTGATTGCTATAGATGCGTATAATGATTGTTTAACTTCAGGGATCAAACGACTTACTGACCCGCAGTTTTCATGTGACATGCATTATTTCCTTAACGAAAATTTTTAATTTCTACGTAGAATAATCATTCGACTTTAAGGATCAATTGAATTACAAACCCGCAATTCCCATGTGACATGTTTTATTTCAATACATAAAGACTTATCAGAGAAAACTAAACTTGTAAAAAGGATCAATTGACTTACAAACCAGCAATTTCCATGTAACATGTTTTATGTCAATACATAAAGACTTATCAGAGAAAACTAAACTTGTACAAACATATTAGATTGTCAACCTCAGTAAGCCAAATGATTGTTTTTCATATCCTTTCCTTAGCAATTGGGACAACTATTCTGACATTATTCAATATTAACATTACTATTGATTTCTGAAACAATTGGTGGCAGGGTCAAATAAAAAGATATAGCAGATCTTTGCTTGCGGCTACGGGAACAGGAGCTGAAGTCTCCACAAAACCAAATAAGGTCGAAATAATTCTAAATAGAAAACTAAAAAGTTTTGAAAAGAAAACGTTCTCAATGGACAACCAAAAATTTGACATAGCCTTGCCTATGACGTGTTATATAATAGTCGGCTTAACTATAATCTCTTTCTCTAATATTTGAAAAAAGGTTTCATATCTGCAAAGAAAAATTCCATACTATTTTGAGCAGAGGTGACATCCTGACACAATCGGATGTAGCATAACACTATAACCGTCGTTCCCCTTGTGTAATGGTGTACCTTGCAGTTATGTAAGTCTAAACATATTGTGGTTTGATTTCAAGTTAGAATCAATAATCACAAAGTTGATGGCTTTTGTTATGAAGTAAAAACCCTTTTCAGCCTTGCAAAATCAGTGTTTCCAGTATTCTTGCTTGCATTGTTGAATTTATTTTTAGAACTAACAAAAGTGAGGCCATTCAGTATTGAATGTGAAGCTTTGGCATCTTGGTTGAGAATAGTCAAAACGATGCGATAAGTGAAGTCCTTATCACACAGAAGCATGATAGGTAGTGACCATTAATGGAGTTATACATATAAAGTAGGTCGATTCGTAAAGGTCAATGTAGTTTTTAATAACGCGCACGTCTGTGTGCATGATCGTTTCAGTGACATTTTACCTAACTCAACACACAATAATACTTACTTACTACTAATTTTTTAGATGTTCATTGTTTCAAAACGTTTTTATAGTTACAGGGTGTCTAGCTACACCCCTGGCATGATTAGAACATTCATCAGTATGATACTTTCAACTACATTTGTCATTTTATAAAATGCTATTTCATGCAACCGATGTCCATGTAACAAATGGTAATGATAGGGAAAATTGGAAAAAAGATGTCAATTCAAAACTATTATCTGCCTGATTAATCTTGACTTTAGGGATTTAATGCACCTGAAAACTTGTAAACTTTAAAGGAAATTAAAAATAACAAAAGACTCTAAAAGCCATACTCAATATACAAAATATTACTGAAAAATGTCACGTGATCTATTATTTCAATTAATTTCAAAAAATTAAAAATCTTCATACAAATATCTCGTTCTAAGAATCCATTTCCCGAAAGTATCCTTTAAGCAGAGATTAGTTTGTTCTACAGTGATTAACTTTAAAAACATTTTCATGAAATTATTAAATCATGGTAATTTGCAATCGAATCGATATGATATTAGATTATCATTCCTGTAGGGATTGATGAATTGCGACAAGCTATCATTAGCGACCACAATATTAGTGAAATTATGAAATTTTTATTTAAATTCCAAGTTTTGAATAGATTGAAAAATGAAATAAAATTGGTTCGTTTATCAGTTTTGATAGATCAAGATTAAGATGTTGGCTCTTACGAGAGTAACATTATTGCCATGTTTCAAATTGATTTGAATAAAAATTCAAACTCGTTCAATACTAAGATATAAATAGAAATCAGTTACATCTGAAGTTACTATAAACGCACCCACTTCAGTCTGCATACATGCGTTTTTAAAATGAAGAAATCGTGACATTTTCCTAGAGAAAACGAGCTTCTTAAGGAGCAAATGGGATACTAAACATATCGAAGCTAGAAAAATAAACAAAGTGTGACAAGGGGTGGAAATAATTTTTTTATTCCCTCTACAGAAGTTTATTGGAAGCCACTAAAGATAACTTTCAAACATAATTTTAATACCATTGTCTCTGAATTTAGATTACGTGGTTTCATAACATAAATCATGTAGAGCCAACTTAGTGCAAGAGTTTAAATCTAATTTCTCTAATCAAAACTTGTCAAGTCGCAGCTGTCGACATTTTTATTTCTAAACACAGAGATCGTGCCTCAGCAAGGGGCACTTCACACAACAATACCTTATCGTTTGACTACCCACGTATCACTTTGCGAATTCGTCAACATTTTCCTGTAACATGATTATGTAGTAAGGTATTATAATACTTTGTTTTTAAAAACAAAAGCATGATAACCAAGTTTTTGCTCAGATGTTTAATTTGATTCAAACCATTTTCTGCAGGACATGGTTATAAAGAATAACAAAATAGTTAGTGATTTAAGGAAAATATTACCTAAAAATTGCAATGGCATTGACAGAGAGACAGAGCATTCCATTTTGCCTATTTATAGAACGTATTGTAACGAAGGAAAATAAACAATTGAGGTTAGACGATCTATCTATAAAATATCAATCAAATATCATACACGAACAAATATACTATATTTATTGATGTTCGTGGTATTCCAAGTGGTAATGAGATTAATTAATTGATCCTTAACAATCACATGTATCCACATCAAAAGCAATAAGAACCAGAGGGACTCAAATAAAAATCTCCCTTGCCATAGAGACAGGCCGGTATGCCAAGCCACCCACCCCTCTACAAAATAGACTGTGTAATTTATGTTTAAAAGATGGTGTTAGTGCCATTGAAGATGAAATTCATTTTTAATTGACTGTAAACATTATACTGATCTTACATCCCAACTCTTCAAAGCAGCCTCAGGACAATATGACTACTCCCACTTGCAAAGTGCAGATAAACTTATAGTATTATTAAATTCAGACAACTTGCAGCCTCTCTTGGGAGCAACTCTATTTAATATGATGAAAAGAAGACTTGCTCATAAATAACCGCTCATGTATATATTATTACTACTATTTTACTTTGATATATATAAAGGTATGGATGAAAGGGAGCTTGATGTGTCAAGAATTTTTAGTGATGTATATTTTTGTGTGGTTTGTTTTGAGTATGTATGTAGGTTTGATGAGTTTATGTATGTATGTATGTGTGTATGTATGTGTGTATGTGTGTGTGTATGTATGTATGTATGTATGTAGGTATGTATGTATGTATGTTATTATGTAGGTATGTACGTAGGTATGTAGTTTTCTATGAGATTATATGTATGAATGTATGTATGCATGTAGGTATGTCTGCAGTTATGTCTGTTGGTTGATTGATAGGTTTTTACAGGTTGAGGTATGTTTACAAGTAGGTATGATGTATGTAGGTATGTGTGTTGGTATACTTGTATGTATGCATGTTTGTGTGTGTGTATGTATGGGTGTAGGCGTGCATGGGTATGTGTGTATGTGCATACACATGTTTGTGTCTTAGTATGTATGTAATAATGTGCTTACGTGTGGATGTGTGCGGATATGTGTGTAGTGTATACATGTATGTACATACTAATGCACTAATGTACTAACGTATGGGTATGTGTATGTATGTAGTGTAGGCATGTACTAATGCACTAATATAGTGGCACGTGCGCATATGTATGTAATGTATACATGTATGTACTAATGTACCAACGTATGGGTGTGACTGTGTATGAACTGTACGCATGTGCTAACATACTAATGTTTGGGTGTGTGTATGTATGTATTCTATGCGTGTATTAATGTATGCAGGTATGCTTGTAGACTCGTATGTTTGTATATATGTATTGCTATAGTTTACTGTATGGAATTTTTATATATTTTAAGGAATTTTTTATCAATGCTTATTAGTGTCTCATAGGCCTGTGTAGGCCGGGCCCTGTTTCAGGGTGTGACACTTTTTGTAATAAACTATTCTTCTTCTTCTTCTTCTTCTTCTTTTTTTTTTCTAATCCTATTGAATCCTATGACTATTATCCTATTGAATTTGTATTGTCATTTACATTACATTTTTTGTAATAAAATGATAATGGGATGATAAACAGTATCATTTAATGTTCGATTGAAGAGCAGTTACCCTCATTATAAGTAATACATAAACCAGATGGCATTGGCAAAGTTTGAAAACAGACAACGATTGTATATGTATTTGTTGGTGGAGCCAGCTAGTCTGCCTTTCAGGAATGTAGCACCCCTCAGAAATATTCCAGCTCCACAAGTGAATTACCAATCTCGAAAAATGTATTTGACTGTCAAATAATGATGATGAAACGCTTTGTTTTGAAACAGGTTATGCAAGAAAAGTTAAAAATAATCATTTTTGAAGGGCATGTGTTAACAAGGTTATTACAATTCGCATGAACATCGCTTGCTGTGTTATCTGAAACAAGTAATATTTAAAAAATTTGATGCACTTTTAGAAAATGAAACTGTGGTCATTATTCAGAATCATATGTCGGAAATGTCAATTTCATTAACTTTCAACCGCGGGTGGGAGGGGTTTAAAAAACACATATAACTTACGTTTAGAGTTCAAGAGTGACCAAAATGTATGGTCATTTTGCCTATAAGATTAAAAAATTTGGATTGTAAAATTGAGAGATTTACTTCCAAAGGGATCTTATATTCATTTAAGTGATGTTTCGCATATGAAAACATGTTTTAAAGGACACTCCGTGTATGCCCTGGCATTAACGATTTGATAAGAAACATGTCCATACAGATCGTCAGAGGCCGGAATCGAATATCCCATATACATATGCATAGTAGTTTTGTAAGCTTACAAACATAATTTCATGCATATTTCTGTTTTTCTGCTTAAGTTTTGTTTCCATGTTAATTTTTCCTTAGCGGCGCCAACCAGCCTCGAAACATGTTCTGTGTTTAAAACGCAAAAAGAAAAATCTAATTTTTACATTGTTACAATACTAAAGAAAAATCAAGAATTAGAGTAGTTTCAACAATCGTGTATTTTTCAATAAGTAATAGTTTTGCCTTGAACGCTTATAGCTAATGTACGAGGACGAAGGCCTCAGTTCAATATTTCGTTTCGTTTTTTTATTCGTGTAGGTTTTTATATTTCAACCTTAATCAAAACTAATGAAAGGAGATAATTTATAAATTTGACCATGATTTGAAAATCCTTGACCTACGTTTTTGACGTATTGGGCCTATATCATAACCTCATTAAAATGTACATTAATTTACATATACAATCTGTTCTATTGAACACTATAATAAATATACGTTAATACATATTACAAAATCAGTTGCATTTAGTACCCTAAAATTATCATTATAACTTATTGACAATAACAAGGCATACTCTTCAATAGGTTGTAGACATTCTTGATTCAGAATGCAACTTCTAGCAAAAATGTATTCGTCTCGAACCGCAGAGAATACCATAGTTTTCAAATTCATTCTACTTACACAGATTGCTGCCAACGTCTAGTTTCTACAGATTAGTTCCTTCAAAAGGAGGTCTTGAAATAGAAATGTATTGATCTTTTTATTATTTTTATTATTTATTACTTAACATAAATCTGAATTTTTTTTAAGAATTAAATTTTGTAATATTGTCCTTTTGAAATCGTTGGATTTTTAACTTTAATTTGTAGTTATAGAAAAACTTGTTAAAATGTACTTGTGTTTATAACGTGGTATCATATTATTTCCAGAATAAACGAGTGCGGTCACTTTAAATGACAGTATGTGCTAGATGAGCTGAAGTTCGTAGTGGGTTGTGACTTATTTGAAACTAAGTCTTTGTATCAACTGACAATTATTTGTATGTGATTGGCTTTTGGAACTACGTGATTTTAAATTTAAACTTGCCTTCCTTTTACTTGCCTTCCCTTCACTAGCAGATCTCTATCTGATTAGTCACCTCTTAGAGTGAAGAACCTCCCTAGGGTATAGTGGAGAGATTCGATTTAATCCTTCCTCTCAATTTTACACCTACACAAAAAAAAGCTTGTGAAACGGAAAGACGACCTCGACGGGCTAAATTAAGTGCATTTACGTTTTTACTCAACTTAACACTTCCTTTGATACTGACTGAATTGTGTGAAAAGTCTATTGACTTAGAAAAACATTTTGGTTCAAGGTAACTACATCTTCTTTCGCACTAAAGAAACATAATTTATCAAACAAAGAAAGTAGTCGTTAATGTGGCTTTTATGGTAAATAACTAATATTTATTCACGAAATTGAAATTCATGAAAACGAAACAACAAATATTGATTGTAATTATCACACCGGCATTCGAAATGCTACATATACACACATTCATTATGGGTAAAACCGGGGAACGTTGATCATGAATGGTTTTGCAACTGGTACCAGTGCAAGAATACTAAGGGGTCAAACAACTGCTAAATGTAATCATTGCTTTAAAAATATGACAAAAACTGAAAAACATACTTATTTCAAATAACACATAGGGGTTTAATAGTTTAAATGCTCAGGACAGGAAAAAACTTGCCTCTTTGCGAATGATTACTAAAATTTGCCGACGAGATAAGTTGAATTTACCATTTAGATTTGCCTGTTATGTTGACATATGCACCTGGACATCTTACACAGGCACGATTGGACCGTTGGGAATCCTAAATAAATAGATACTGACTGCATTAGTCCCATCAAAGTCTAATGGTAACGTGGTGAAACCGTTCGTTTGTGATAAACAATCAAGTTAACACCCATTGTTAACAAAACAAGAAGTTTCTTTTTTTGCACAAGGGGTTTACACCTCATCATTTGCTGCTTAAAGACAAGATATTGAAACCTTCCCAGGGGCTTGTTGTAAAGATTTTTTGAACTCCGTCTTCTGAAATTGAACCCTACATTTACGCCTTTACTCGACGTGAACACTTATGTAAATACTGAATAAATACTATGTAAATAGTCTTTTGCTGCAGAAAAGGTTTTATTCAAGGTCATTGCAATTCCATGGTATATATTTATATATATTTTTCAAAGAATTACGAAGCATAAACTATCAAAGAAATAAAAACGTAGACGTTAATGACACGTTAACCAAACCGAGGCATAAATCTATTAGCATACTATATTGATATATGACATTATAAAATATGAAAAAACCCCACAAGAAATGTTCATACTAGATTTCATATTTACATTCGGTATGTTAGCTTTTATATCCTTCATAATTGTTTAATGTTGAACATGATGTGACCTTGGTACATGTACTAAGGCAAGAAGACTTCGAGCACAAACTACTGCTACTTGTACAGCGTGGAATGGGGAATGGTAAACGGGAGACAAGTAGAACAGAAAAAATCCCAACTGTCTCTTGGTCCTAAATTCGCCTATGTTTTACCACTCACCTATAAAGTAGTTCGTACCAGGTGGGCATGTCCATTTGGACATATGCACCACTTATTTCACAATTGTAATCAGAAGTATTCGAAATCTAAATGAATAGATTCACTACATTATTTCAATCAATGGCTTAAACGATAAAATGTTAATTTGTTTATAGGGTAACAATAATTAAAACGATCATCAATTTAAAAACCCGTAGACATTACATGACCTATTAAAAACCAACCGCAAGAAAATAAATTAGTTTCAATACACAGGCAAATTCTCCAATAGCAGGTACGTGTTCCTCCAACTGTTGCTTTGTTCTGTTTAAATCATCATCAAGTTTCTTACTTTGTTTTGTCAGCTCCTCCAAATCCTTCAATGTTGAGCATTACTTGATTATATATAAATATGTAGAGAATAAATGGAATGATTATGCTTTGGTGATAGATGAATATAAAATTCTCATCAAACAAAAATCTCATCAACACTAAGATCATCCTGCTAAATCAGGGTGTAGGAATTAGCTCCTTTTTAATACCCTGATCTCTATAAAGCCAAAACCTTCGTATCACCAGCTATCTTACCAGCCAATGAGACGACTCGCATTCAGCAACAACAGCACAACCCGGATGGAAAATTCTGTTGAATTCAAGCTGGTAGCTTCAAGCTCCTTAATTAACGACGTTTTATTGGTTGAAAAAATAACAGGTGAGCATAGCCACAAATGTCAAGCCAGCCTTATGAGGGTTTTGGCTTGAAAGAGATCAGGGAAATAGGAAGGGGTGAGAGCGGAGTCATATACGCTGATTTAGCAGGATACACTAAGATCTGAACCTCTTTATTTATGCATGTAAATAAATGTTCTCATTCAGTTGAAAGGTCATTGAACGAATCAACAGAAAAGACAACCCAATAATTGACATTGTCAACTAGAAACGTACAGTACAGCAATAAAGAAACATACCCCGTATCTAGAAACACACTAGAAACACACTAGATACGCACTAGATACGCACTAGAAACTTTCTAGAACGTATCTAGAAACTTTCTAGAACGTAACTAGAAACTTTCTAGAACGTATCTAGAAACTTTCTAGAAATTTCGAGTTTTCACTCTTTTCAAACTATTCAAAAATTATTACCTGATTCAAAATCCTCATGTTTACTTTGCCTATTGTGAAATTTTGAACAAGATTGCATAAATAGAAAGAGAGATAATTAATATTGAACTTTAAATTTTCCTCGTTTTAACGCTCCTCTTACCGCTGCACAAGGGGCAGTCTATATATAGCTCACGTCGTATATTAGCACCTCATTGATCAGCGCTAATTCGATCGCTCGTCTTCAAGATGTTCCGACGCATGTTGTTGGTTTTTGTTGTCGTTCAATATAACACTTATATGTAATATATAACTTTGCAATAAAGCATTAATAAAATAAGTAATTATAGTTGACATAACTTATATACATTGCGATTGCCTTTTTATAAATAATGTATACGAGCTTATGAAGGAAGAGGCATTGGGGACATGTGTAAATCTGTCACTACATGAATTATATCATGGTTTAAACATATTTTATTTCATTATATAAATATCCCTTCTTAACAAATATACTATTACATAAAAAGTGACGTACATATGGACGAATGAATACATACATACAGTAAGCAGGACACTATAGATGCATGATTATATTAGACACTTTTCAATGAAACAATACAAATTTACAAACTTATTTCATACCGCTGATAACTACATAACTACATGTTGTTTGATTGTTTCAGCAAGGCAGGACACATAGGAAAAAGTTTGTTGAATTCCGAAAATCTTTTTGATAAAGTGATACAATTATTAACAGATTTCAAAAGTCCTTGGTTAGCCTCTTGTGATGAGCCCGGGTGACCAAATAGAATTGACGACAGTTTAAACCCTTTTTGAAAGAAATATGCCTTTAGTCTTATGTCATCAACATTTGGACAGGTGATGAAGAAATGTAAGGCGTTTTCAAAGCGATAGCCACTGTCACATATAAATCTAGTATAATCCATTTAGATCACTACACCCAAGTCGAATATGAAAAGATTATATTATGATAGAGAATCCTAGTTGTGATTACTTCTATGCAATCCTCAAAAAGTCCTAAAGCCTAAAGAAAACTGCTTAACATATGATGTTTTTATCATTCAATACTAAAAGGAAAATGCCTACGCTAACCAACTTAAAAATGCGAGGTTTTGTAAAAGAAGCATGAAATGCAAGTATGCGAAGTAGAACAATCGTTCCGCAATATAACATTATCACTTGATGGATACACTTTTTATTACATATAAAAACGGGATAGGAATGGTGAACAAGCTTGTTAATAAATCAAAACATCTCTCAAGACAATGTACTGCAACTGGCCAAATCAAAATAGTGATTACGCTAAATTAATAATGTGTATGTTATGTTAACAAGATAAAGGCATACATATATACAAGGTTATCTTTAACATGTTTTAAAGACAGCTGTTATGATAGAGGTCTGGTTCAGTGTTTCTTACATTACTGTGTATAAAATCGCATTTGAATTAACTATTTATCAGTGAAATCTTAAGGGCAATCTCATGATGATACAATCGAAGATTGATTTAAAATTTTCATTATTTCATAACTATCGACAGGGGATTCACCTCGAGCGTCATGCGTTCCGATATGGGTTTCTGATCATCAATGGGTAAGAATCAGAAATACTTAAAAATGATATTTACAAACCTGGCAGTGCTGGTTAACGTATTTACCATTCTTACAGAGAAAGGCGCACCAACGTTCTGTGCCATCATTAATGTCATGTCATTAATTACAATAAACATTATCTCGTCCTAATGCTGGATTGACTTATCGTTATTTATTTTTTCGTCAATTCTAAGTAGATGGATACATGCTTTTGACATTTATAAGATAATGAAATTAAAACATAATGTTGGATTAAGATTGAACATAATAAAAACCGCATAATTTACATTTTGTCATAGATACGGTATCATATTCCACCTAGTTTATCAGACGCTGTACCATGCATGAACGAACCGGTTAAGCTTCATTCAACAATGATGTTATCTAATTAATCAACCAGCCAGCGAGGCGTACAGCAATAAAACACAGCTGTCTCGGAGCGGGAAATGATAATAAAGATATTATGTAAGAGATCGCCGACATACGTAGTTTATAGCACTTCAAGGAAGTTATATAGTACTTGGAAAGTCTGATCAAAACAGTAACTGTAATCTCGCTCTTCTCCCGTGTCTTCAGTTGACGAGCTGTAATAAACATTGTCAATTCACTTCCTCTCTAAGACTATTTTATTTGTTTACGAGTGTATGAGGTGAACTTTTAGATGCCCAGTTAAAAAATAACATCTTCTCACAACCCGCTTACCGCTCGTTATTGAACTAAGCTTTTCCCAGTGTTTATATATTCCACCGATCGGCACAAAATCGATGGATCGCCAAACAGTATTTATGAACAACCTGTCGGAACGTAGACATGTCTAAATGAAAACGTTCTTCAAAAGGAAGAATAATCCCGCGCCTGCATATCTATGTAACCTACAACACCTAACATTAACGACAAACTCAGAGAAAATTAATCCGTTCGAACAGTAAAATGTAGTACGGCGTTAAATGCAAGAACGTTTTTCCTGACACAATAAAACTATGGAATTATTTAACTCCTGGCAGTAAAATTGTTAATTTAAATGAATTTGCTAGATTATCCACTCTCGGCCGCTGTGGTGAATTGAACGCTGATAAGTTAAACAGACATATCATAGAAAGCCAGGCCTGTTCCTGCATGTGGTCACCCAGTCGAAAAACGCTGTTCACTATTTCTTCACATGCCAAATGTACATAGATTAAAGACAGAAATCTTTCTTTTATCTGAAAGAATTAAGTATAAAAACTGTACTACGAGGATGTACATCGCTCTTATTACTAGATTGTTGAATTCTATTCACCATACATAATGAAATATGATCGATTTAATATTTCATAAAGACTGCCAAACAAGCGAAATGTTATTTATGCATAACCACTTTCTTTGAACCTATGATCGCAATAAGATGCGTGTAACTATCACAAAATTTTATATTCATTCTCATATGTAATTGCTTCGGAGTGGCCTTAAAATAAGCACCTTGGATCTTGTTGGACAATCAATTCATGAATTGTACATTTTCATAAATAAAAATGTTTCAATAAAAACAAGCATCTCATCTTCAACACAGTCGGTACAGTTAAAACACTCTCTCAATAAGCGAGATTTACATAACGCTAACGTTGTTTTAAGATTTGTCGGTGCAACACCGCTTATGACCAAAACTAACGGTCGTCTTTATCGGTAACGGCTTTTGGATACATATTTCCATGCTGTAGTCTTTCATGATTTTGTTTTGGCACAATTTATCAACTCTGCTGCCACTCAAGCTGACACCCTAATATATCGCCCACATCGTTATTTGCAACACCATTTGACGCTAGATACACTGAACGGAGTCTTGTCCGTCGTGGAAATACACGGTTATAAGAAAATTATCCATTTGACGTATTAGTATGTTTCGATATTAGTAACCGTTTAATTTAAAGATGTCGAAGATAGACATGACAGCTATGAAAGTTCAACAACTGTTCATTCATCGTTCCAAGTAACTTTGTATGGTTTGATTCTGCAGAAAGTCAAATACGCCGTGTGTTCATAAATTTTGATTTCTTATTGCATAGAATTAATGAAAATAATAATTTTTAACCGTATGTTTTTTTCGAGGCGAGATATAACATTTATGTTTATATATAACGAATTATATTACTTTGAATATGATTAATGTGTTTAAAACTGCAGCCTCTACCGTCTAATGGTAATAGATATGCCCCCTGTCGTAGACTGAATTGCGTAACATGTTTAGGCGTTTTAGTCTGCAGAAAAAGATGAGCATTCACGTCTATGTCTCGGCAGCCCGTTTGTGTATTGTAGAATACACTGTTAATTCAAACTGAAACCTTTGAAATTACGACATATTCTTTCCAGGTTACGCTTCTCCGTACACTTGCCTGTTAGGGAGATACGGTTCACTGAGTACATTGCACGTAAAACAATAATTATTATTGCAGTTACTCGTCATCATTCCTTTAAAATTCTTTCGTATATGAAAGAGTGAAAGAGATAGTAAGGCTTGATAAATCCCGTTAAGTATTTGACGACTTTATATGTTTGTCTTTCGCCATAACTTACACAGTCGAACAAACTTCAACTTAAACTCACAAGTTACATGATAGTACTGACGCTATGACTTGTTGATTTCCTTTTTGGTTAAAGGGGCACATAAAATGTTATTGGAGTCAAATATGTCAAACTTTATAAATGGTGTTAATTGTATCGATTAGTAGTGGTGGTTCATGAAATTCAGCAACCCGATGTTTATCAGTTAAGTATAGCGACAATAAGCAATTTTCAGTCGTAATGTGTGATGAAAAACGGACAATGGCATGCGACATTGAGCAAAACGTTATTTAGAAACTTATTTACAGCAGACAAAAATACAAATATGGGTTTGTAGTGTTAAATAAGTGTTGATTAATGAACATGTAAATGTGACCAAAAAGGTTTAAACTTTTAAACAAACATATTGCCGTTTCCAAATTTAAAAACAGGAAAACATTCCTTGATTTTGGCATTTTAGAGATAAAAATGAATGTGTAGGGAGACGATTAGAACCTCACGAAGGACCCATGGTCTTTGAGCTATTATCTGTGTTATGAAAAATCATAAAACATACTCTGTGACACCTTAAAATGACTGTTTGCAAACTTACAAAACATGTCATATTCTAATGTAGATTACTAACACCGACGTTACCGGTAAAGCGGTTATACATCTGAATCCATTTTTCTACATTAAATCGTAAGGGAAAAAGGAATGTAATTTCTACTTTGTTCCTATCAATACGTAGAAACCATCGACAGTAAAATGATTATCTCTATGTTGTTTTCTTATATAATTAAATGCATATAAATATGTGAATAACATAACACTGCGTACATGTCAATATGACTGAGTTGTTATTAAATTATAATACAAACTGAGATATATCTTTAAACACATGGACATAAAATGCCGTTATTGTTGAAAATATTATTGATTTATAACATAATAAATTGTAATTGTGGGGATGAGGAACGAAGGGAAATTGTCTAGCAATGTCAAGAACTATAAAGTCTTCGTCGTTTTCTTGTTTTATAAAGGTCAAATAGGAAATGAAGGTTAACGATAATGATCCTTTATAGTACGTTATATAAGTGATTTGTTTCGTTCAGTTTTGTATCTCTCTGTTTGGCATAGTTCCAAATGCAGAACTGTAAAACGTTGAACAGTTAAAGGGCCACACAGTTAGTTGTTAGAGTCAAATATGCCAAACTTCATTATATAGTGTTATTTTATCACGAAGGGATGGTTGTTGCCAAAAATTAGCATCTTAGTGCTTATGAGTTCAGTATAGTGACAATAAAACAGGTTAAATCTTTGATTTGTGATCGATAACTGGACAGTGACGCGCGTCAATGATTCAAACGTAATTTTTAAAACCTGTTTACATCAAACTCCAATGTAAATATTGATTGGCATGATTAATTAGGACTTTTAACTACAACACTTGTAAAATGTATGCAGAATGTCGACGTCCTGACATTTATATGGCCGTTTTTCATATATCAATGAAAACATAAAAATAGCAAAATTTGGGAATTTGGGAGATTTACTGCATTTATAGAATATAAACACCCCACGACGAACTTAAAACAGCAAAAGATATTGTTCGCTATTTAAACTAGTTTTATCATTTATAAAAGTTTACACATAAATATATAGTTTTCATACTAAAGATCAATTGTATTATCCAAATGTATGTTGTTCCAATCCGTTACTACTCAGTATTACTAACAAGCTTATAGCATGGAGGAAATCTGATATACCGTCTCAAAAGAAAAAGTTTATGAAGCAAACACACTTCTGGAATAAAAATATGTTTAAACCTTTAAACCATACCATGGATAATGAAACAATTCAACATTATTTTGATCGAATCTTGAATATGTTGTCACAGTGTTTCACTAATCAGTATATAAACATACACCTTGGAGAATTACTGTGACGCTCTACTCACTGTGTGAGTGGACATCGGCATGGCTCTTATAATTATGTTGTCAAATAATACGACGCGACAAGGATGAGCGTACCTTCATCTTCCACAAATTAAAAGATACTTCCTAAGATTATCCGTAGATAGACATGCACATAATGTGTTTGTAATTTAGTCAACCCCAATTGAGCCGATAAATTGAACAAATTAGTAACGGTGTTTCAACAGTCTGAATATAGTTCGAGTTTACTATTGTCAGGCCCAAAGCATTGTAGTCGTACATGTAGTAAGCGCGCACACTATAAACAAAGATGAGGGAAAAGAAAAGCTTAAGACAAACTAGAACGGCGACAAGTTGATGTGACCGACGACAATTGCTTAGTTAAAACTGCGAATACTTTCACGATTGAATTAAACGTCAAAAGCGCATGCTTGCTTACACCTAGAAAACCCTTTTTTCTCAACATTCCGATATGTCATTATAACGTGTAAATGTTGCCTTCATATTTTCATGTAGAGACAGAGAACTAGCTCTTACAATCTTTTCATTTCCTGGAGAGCAAGCAGAGGTTCTTTGCATTAGTCAATCCCCCTATAACCAATTCAATTATAATATGTAAGTCTTTGAAGAAACGAGGGTATTTTTGATTTGCATAATTACTTCAAATATGTCCTATATTAAACCAACAAGAATGTCTTCTTTTTTTATGTCATTCACCTATTTATTTCATAACGTTTCTTTGCACTTATGTTAAGTTTACAGATTGAATATTACGAACTGAGAGAGAAACGTAATTTACTAATTCCTTTTGCATATAAGAAAGATCAATGCTTTTGACGTGCATGAAATAAACATAGAAGACTTAGATAGATAGTACGTACGTTTTCTTTTGAGGTGATAAAGGGCTTTGATTATAAACCTAATCAAAACCATTTTGAAGGCAAAGCTGTACGCTGACTTAAGTTGTTGACATGAGTTAACGATCAATATTAACAGCAGGGGTTTACTATCTCAGATACACCAACTTAATATCAAGATATGAGATAAACAATAAGCAATAAACAATCAATTACAACCATAGAAATTGTCAAACACATTGCATATGCCAATGCAACCAATTCTTAATGCAAGACCAGACCCGTTACAGCTCATTAGTGGGAGCCGGAAGCTCGTAAGCAATGCGTAGCGTTATAATGAGGATGCGTTGTAGAGGAGGGAAACTTTAACATTGAATATCATCTTTCCTAATTAACATAAGCAGTTCATCTTTTCAAATTGTGCAAAATATAACATACAGTTTCAGAAACAATCAAAATTATTTGAATATCTCTCAAAAAATAAAAACTCGAAATTTCTAGAAATTTCTAGAAAGTTTCTAGATACGTTCTAGAAAGTTTCTAGAAAGTTTCTAGATCCGTTCTAGAAAGTTTCTAGATCCGTTCTAGAAAGTTTCTAGATACGTTCTAGAAATTTCTAGAAAGGGGGTAGTTTGTTTATGGGTGTAGTGTACATTGCCTATTATGAGCCAATAACATTCTGTATAATGTCATTGGGAATGATTTATAGATGTAGTAACCTGGGGCCTCTAATAATGGTCACAACAAAAACATCCTCAAATCTATGTTACCTTTTTCAAGACGGAAGAGGCGTAGAAACTGAAAGGTTTTGTAAAGTCCACTTGGCTACTGGGCATGTCAATGTATAGATTTGGTACGTGAGTGATTATCATAAAAAGAACGAACAGCACACTTTAAAAACAAGTTTTACTTTCTTCTATAATGAAAATGAAGTGTTTGATATATTATTTGGCCAGTGAAAATCCGCAGCCAAGTAATTATACATTTTATAACCTGAATGAATTCATAGCACTGGCGTACTTTGTCATGAAATTAAACTATATGCAATTTTTAAGAAAGTAAAAGTACATAAATGTTTGAAATCTATATTAAACAATTCTCAGAACTTAAAAAAAATTATAGCTTACATAAGGAATTATATCTTCCTTTTTTGGATATTTGTAAAGGTTAACTAAAACGTTTCGAAAGATTGGTTGCAGTGTGTATTCTAATATGATGCTGAATCATCAGAATACTAAGCCATTTTCTGCTGTGTCAACCTAATTGGTACAATACAAAACAAAATAATACAATTTCGTTATTAAAGTCTCACCATTTGTACAACATGAAATGTTTGTTTTTGATACAACGAAGATAAAAGTACAAATGTCACCCAAAAAGGGTTACGAGAGACTACATATTACTGTTAAGAGCTTTAGGTTAAACATGTAAAGTAAATTTAAAAAGGTAGTTTAAGATGCACTTGAATTACACATAGTTATAGTCGAAGGAGGTAAGTATAAGTAATACAGATTTTAAGATACATAGAGAATCTCACCCAAGTGTCTTCTGATATCAACTCGAGTTGATAAAAGTTACAAATTTCCGAGGCTTTCCGAGGATATTTTACTTTTATCAACGAGTGTTCATATATTTGATATCAGAAGACACGAGGGTGAGATTCTATGTTTCATCCAAAATCATTTTTCATTACGAATTCGTTAAAAATGTACTGCACTACTCTTAAACTCTCAGTGGAGTGTTGTCGTAGCATTGTGACGTCATCATGTGTATGACGTCATAGCATTGTGATGTATTACTTGATGATGTTAAACAATTGTGACGTCATGAACTTGACTGTAATAGGGCATTGTTCAAAATCTACTGTCAAAACAATATCTCCTAGGAGCTATATCTCCTGTGGAACACAGTTTTTGATGATATACATAGTATATAATTAGAATGCAAATTGTACAAGTATAAAACAACTTGATTGGTTGCAGAAAAGGATATGTTCAACTTTGTTGGGTAGTCAAAGAACTGTATGACAAAAATGTATAGGTAATAAGTTAAGAGGATTATCGTCGGAGGTTTTGACTAGATTATAAAACTGGGAAATACTAGGTCAATCTCTTTTTGATTTGTCTTTTTGACAAATTCAATACTCTCAATCTTAAAGAAAACCTTGAAGAAAGGTCTTAAGTTATCAATAACAAATTATGTAGCTGTGATCTGCCTGTTTGTGTAGCTTCTATATTAATACTGCTTTTGTCAAAAATTTTGTCAAACATTTTTAGTTATTTCCTAAGAAGTGGTTTAATGTGTTTGAAGTGTTTCTGTTTGGATACATTGAGTTGTTGTTATTGTGAACCAACTTTGGAGTACAGATCAAATATAGCTACATCAATATTTTATTTCAATAATCACTATCAATAAAATATGATTGATGTTTCACGAGGGAACAGGCTTGAACTCACAATATTTGGCTAAATTTATATGTTATTATCACTTTATAATTTTACCGATGATTTTATTAAAGACGTGAAGAACAATAACAAAGAGCGTTTAGATTTTCACAAGACGCAAGTACAAAGGTCTCTGGGACGTAAACTAAGACTTGTACATACCTTTGACATTTAGTCACGAAATATCTTGTTTATTGATGGATATTTCCTTTCATCTGTAAAACTGAGGATTTAAGAAATCTAATAAAGAAAATAATATCATTAAATGGGAATTGAGTAACTTTCCTGACCTTTCATCATCAAAAGACTCAGTTGTTCAACGTGAATGGTTTAAGTTGCTTTGAAAGCAAATAAAACTTTATGAGTCACTCTGTCTATCTTTCAAACAAACATATTACATCAAGTTAAAAGAAAGAAAATCGGCAATAAGTATCAACAGTAAATTATGATTTATAATTAAGTCAGACATTGTAAAAATGAAAAAAAAACAGTCACCCAGTGGAAAGCGAAATCCGTATTATAGACAGTGATAGTGAGAGCGTATTACGAAAAGAATTTCTTCACATATCTGAAGATAATTTGTGATGAGTCATCTTTATTGACTTCATAATAAAGTAAGATCCTCGTGAAAAAGACAGTGACAGTCAACAGTCAAACCAATATTCATTAAAAATCAGTTTATAGTAATTAGACGATATATTTTGATAATAAAACAACACTCATTTATTCGAATTGGTGATAAAGAAATTGATTTGCATTCCTGAAAAACTTATAAAGTGAACAAAATGTGTTACATACAGTGTTCAACACCCTATGTGCTTGAAGACACATGAACTTTATTACTAAAGCAATAACAATAAATCCAGTGCTTGAGGTTCATGAACATCAACCGAGACAGCCATTGAAGCCATTTTACACGCTTGACGAAACGTTGTTAGACATTTCATCCCAAATGAAACGTGTTTTTTTTATCATATTTCATATCAGGTTCAAATCCTATGCTATTGTCCTTGACAAAATATCTCTATTAACGACGTATTATTTGGTTAGCTTTGAGTCATCAACATCTTCTTAGATTGTTTGTATGTCAACAAATGAATTAATTCAAAACCACAGATTTAACAAAAAGTCATACTCAATCTATAAGGAGACAGAAAAGCTTGAAAAAACTCATCCTGCTACATCAGCGTAATTGAATCCGCTCTTTCAAGCTCTTTCCATATACCATGATCTCCTTTAGGCCAAAACCCTCATATCGCTAGCTATCTAATCAGCCAATGAAATAACTCACATTCAGAAACAGCAGAACGACCCGGATGGAAAATTCCGTTGTGTTCAAGATAATTGCTTCAAGCTGCTTCGATAACCACATTTCATTTGCTCAAATAATAACAGGTGAGCATAGCCACGAATATTAAGCCGCGCCATCCGCACGGGAGATTTGGCCCGAAAGAGATCAGGATATATGGAAGGAGCAAGAGAGGAGTCAAGTAATCTGATATAGCAGAATGTTCAAAACATAATCATCATAAATTGTTAGATAACGCGTTGGCATTTTTCCCTTAGCCCTCTCTGACAACAGTAATTAATGTAGATAATTGATATAATACCATGTTTCTATGCTATCGAGGTTAACGGAAAAACCGATGAGCTTATTTTAATTTCATTTTTAAGTAAAACTGTTTTTGAGTGAAATGAGAATATAAAAATATCGAGTTTGCCAAAATACAAAGGTTTTGCTTTGAAATTCACATTAATTTATGTTCATAGCTGTTTACTATGACAGTCGAAACAGGTAACGTGGGAATACATAAAGTGCCATTAGTTTGATCATTGAAATTCAAAGAAACATGAACATGTTTACATAAAGCTTCTGATTTTAAAACCATCATACCTGGTGTAAAAGCATTGACATCGCCGTTATAAATCTGTCATTAAATCACATTAATGAAAGTTCCTATAATGATTTGATTTCCATTCCTAATGACATCAATTTGGATATGGATAGAATTCAAGCTTGTTCAGCTTTTCCTACAAACGCAAAGCATTTACCAAGAGGACATGAAGTAATTGTCATTTACGCTTTTCACAAAATTGTTGTCAGGGTTGAAAACGCAAGCCACAAACGCAAATCACAGTTAGCTATAGGGTATATATTTCTTGAACTGTCTATCACTCTTCAGGAAAACTTTTAATCATTACATCAAAAGCAACAGAAAAGGACCTAATGGACAACCTGAAGCGTTGAAGGAACCTCCTTGTCACTGGTGATGAAAAAGTTCATTATTTTATGGTTAAAATCTTAATCGAATCTTAAGGCCATCCAAAATTGATTGACACCTTTGAGAGATTTGATTCTTTCCTCATTTTCGTACAGTTTGCAACATCAGGCCAAACCAGAAGAAATTGATGCATAAGGTTAGGATTTCAAAAGAACTCATGAATCTTGTCAACTGATCATGTAAACGAATTATTCAATCTGCACTTCTATTCAGGCATTTGAACATGTAAGACGACATTTTATTGGATAGAAATAATGTTATTTTGGATGCATTTATAACCGCTTGATGATGTTTAAGGAACCGAGGAATACGACCAAATTATAACACGGGTTATGTTGAGAGATATGAGTTAATATACCTATTTGGAAAGAAAATATATCAAACATATTTTCTATTTTCTATTGACAGTCGTTATAAACAACAATGATAAGAGTTAGTACCATATTATCCAAAATTACTTCGAAAACGCCCAGAATGGACCATAAAGGTCATTCTAAGCATCAATTAACGTAATATATTGTGCGAGTAGTCATACCTACTGATATAAATGCGTAATTGTATTTTTCAAAAGATCAAGTTCTTTGCAACATGTATGCATTTCATTCCTACACACATTATGTCCAAAGAATTGTGAGCATGTACCTTATCGTGGTTCGGCGGTTTGTTTGTGCCTCCTTTACACTGTTAGTGTGATTATAAATGTTCCGTAGCTTACAAGGTCAAATGGTAGAGTCCAGATATAACTGATTCCTATTTTGCTGGTTTTGTCTCACTTTACCTTTCTTTATGTCCTTCCCTCCAGTTTCTGCTCTTACTGCTTTCTTTTCGACCAGAACATCCACTTTTTAATCGGCTGAAATATTGAACGTTAATAGGCACAACATTAAACCCATCTAACCCACTTTAAATGATTTGCAAACTTTTATTGGCATGTCAAATAATTATGTGAGGTGTAAGGGTGTGCCGAGAACCTATTCCATTTTAAATTGGCTGTTTTCGTTTAAGTTAACAGCATGAAAGTATTACTAATACTTGTTATTGGGCAGCTGAATGAAACAAACTGATAGATTTGTCATGGATGAATGAATGAACGAATTTCTTTAATTCCTCCAGATACAATCCGAAGATCAGTGTACATATAACCATTTACATCAGATAAGTACAACATAATCACAAGGAAGAATATGTACAAAGCAAAGGTTAAAATAGCTAAAATGTACACTTGAGTGTGGAAAGCAGGGAATACAAGTATTTACTGAAAAGTACTATCGTACATCTCCCTGATATTTCACTTTTTTGATCGGTTAATAGTAATTCACCTCCAGATAAGAGAGGTATCATTTCATCTTCAGTTAATAATACAATTTTTATATACACTCAAACAATAAAAAGCTGATTTCTGATGTACATAATTATAATGTTCACAAGATAATGTTACAGTGTCTTTCACAATATTTTGAACATTTTCTGTGAGATCTGGGATGCAAGGAAACTAAAGTCTTAATTGCGTGGACGATTAACGAAGCAGTCCCCTAGATTTCGTAATGTGGCATTGGGAGCCATTATTGCTGCATTATTATGGCCAATTTGAAATTACGAATAGCAGCGTTTACATGCAGTTTAACAGTATAAACAAGTTATTGATTTCAATGTCCATTATTCATCGAATTGCATATTTAAAGATTTTTTATTTTACAATACCAAGTAAAATTCAAAGTTAAAATTTAAAGTTAATATCTGGGTTTCTACGCGCTACTCACGGTAGGGGGTATGCTTTTCGCTTATGTTTGCAATTGTATAAATTTAAAAGAAAGAACTTTGAAAAGATCTTATTTAAAGAACATCTTACAACACATCACTTTTCAAGTCAGTAAATAAGCTCCTCAAGCAAAACAACGAGGTGGTGAAAAATGCAAATTATAATGTGTCCGTCGTACGGTACAGAGGTGTCTGACAAAAGGTCGCATCCTTAATATTTTAAGTCTATTTTCAAAGGTAAGCATTCAACTTTTTTTTCAAAATGAATTAAAGAACTTAAAAACTGTAATGCTCGGAGTAAAACACTATATCAACCATATAAAATAATATCTACTATAGCGTAAAAGCGTGCTAAGTTGGCTATACTCGTGATTGGAAAGGGATTCGCCGAGTAAGAATATGACAAATAAAGAAAACACCATACATAAACTTTAATTACATTGAATTTCAATAATAGACAGAGTCAACATATAACCACGATGTATCTTATTCTCATTACTCAATCCGAGGAAAACCTCCCTCTATGTGCCAATTATCAGCGTGTGTTATGTGCTACTTTATTTACTATACAAAGTAGCTTTGTTTCTCTGGCAACATATTCCATGTGTCGCCTACAGCCTTTTATTCATCTTTCTTTCCATCAGAAGGCTGTTTCGCCGCTGTCTTATATATTGAGTTGTACTTTCCACCCGTATTTGGCTCCACGCCAAATCACGGGCTTCTACACCTGTGACGTATGACAATTTGAATTCACATTCAATTGTCATCCGTCAGCCATCAAACATGCATGGCTGACGATTCAACATCTTCCTAATGTTGACCATTTCATTGTTACAGGTGAGCAACTCTCTATATTCTTTCTCATTTCATCATGCTAGATATGTAATTGTAATCAAGTATCTTAAGTTAGTAATCATTAGATTACCGATCGCGCATAAAGTAATCATATCTATCGCGTATCACTTACTAACTTAAGCACTAGCACGTAAGACAGTGTGTGAAAGGATACTGTAATATATTTATATAGTTTTATCATCAACACCCACTGTATATATATATTAACCATAATATATATTTAATCACCTAGATGTGACGTAGTCATGTAAACTATCATTATACAATTGTAACCATAATCATAATGTATGTAACCATACTTTATATATGCAATTGTATAACATGTTATGTGCCTGATAATTGACATTGAATTGTCATCCGTCAGCCATCAAACATGCATGGCTGACGATTCAACATCTTACTAATGTTGACCATATCATACATTACAGGCAATAAACGAGATGTTTTAACCACGAGGATCTCCGTCCTTTATTTTGTCTTCATGGCTAAGACTGAGGCCTGAACCCGCGACAAATTGGCGCCCGAACAGGGACGGAGTCAATCAACCTCGACAGCAGCAGTACCAACGGCTTCAACAACGTCATCGTCTTATCCACTTTGTCATCGACGTCGCCATGGTATTCTGTCTGCACATCTTCATAACCAACTGACCATGATGTACAACGTTCAAACTCCTCCCATCGCTTTTCATGGAGCGACACATCAACAAACAGGTTTTGACTATTGAATGCCATATACGCGTACTGTGATATATAATGCAATGAACTCAACAGAACGATATTCATAACTGATCAGCTGTGATAACTGTTCATCTGTGATAATAAACATATCACCTGTGATAATTGTTCACCCGTCACCATATACATATCATCTGTGATAACTGTGTGTATTTGTGATAAGTATGATGGACTATGAATATTCTATGATAACTCATCGATCACATGAACTATGAAGATTCTGTGATAATTGTGATGAACTGTGAATATGTTGTGATTGAAATCTGTTGGCATTTATCATCAGAGACATTTCATAGACAATTTATCATCATTTGCCATTTACTCACCTTTTACATAGCAATTATACATTGACTTCATATGACGTTTTTGTCTTTTGCATTTTTGTATATACCCTTGCTGTGATATTATTACCTGTGCAATAATATACATGTATTTCTTTACCATGCTCAAAATATCTTATTTTACATAGCTTTTGCTACTGCGTAGCAACCAAGTTTAGTTTATTTAGTAAACTTTAACATAGTTTAATATTTTGCTTAGTTTATTTAGTTCTTTACTTTAAAGTTAGTCGTCTGTAAAAACGACGTCTTGTAGATTGACTGAAAGGTGTTGATTTCTTTGGTATTTAATATCAGTAGTGCAATATTGTTTGTTTACATTATGATTGTGTGAACGCGTCCGTTACATACACCTGCACTAACATTTCAACACTGCACTCGCGTCAGATACCGCGTTAAATACCGCGTTCGCGTTTGTAGGTCATTTTATATAATCATAAACTTAAAGCTTAGGGTCTTCATTCATTCATTTCTCTATCCTGTAGTTCTGTCCTCGCCTTTCCTATCGGCGATTACCTCCCTTTGTTTTCACTCGCTTCAAGTTTTGTTTTTGGTAATGGTTGCGGTGTTTCATTGGTAATTCATTTACTCTTGTTGCTCTTGAATATATAACTATAAGCTTCAATTACGGTTTACACTTCGTGATTTCCATTTTTGCATTCTCGGGTGTTTACATTTCTGTACCCACTTTTGGTACTCTACCGTATTGCCTCTTGCAAACATCACTTGCAAGCTACCTGTATTTTCAACCTTATGTAAACACATTTTTGTATTTGGGTTGTATATATGCATTATCAGATTAAGATCTGCGTGCATATTAACATAATGTAGCATACTTTCTTTGTTTACATAACATCGCATGCAGCAGTGCCTACAAATATAACAACTTAGTTTGCATTTATGCAAACACACTGGCATAACCATACCACCTATACAAAGCAAAATACATTCCTTTTTGATTTTTTATTTCTATGTGGGTATTTGCTTAATTGCCACTTTGTCATTTGATCAAATTAACCACATATTTCATGCCACATTCCTTTTCAGGATCTTAGTTATATTTCCTATTTAAAGGAACGCATTATCATTTTTATTATTGGTAAATCACACATTGTTTTATATATATCACAATATTTAAATCATGGCAAACGGAAGTGAAGATTGGGATGTCAAGTCGGAAGTGATATCAGATGAGGATGAAGCCAGGATGTTGTCTTACCTACAGAAGACTGGGAAATACAACATACAACCCTCCTACACTTCTACACCACACTTTTATCCCAAGCCTTCTTCCTCATTTACCCTTCGCACTCCCAGCTGTCCTTCTTATGTCCATACACCAGGCACTTTTCCCATTCCAACTCAGCTCTACCCTCCTTCACCTTGGCCTGTATATCAGCAGCCACCACGCATCTCTTTATTCTCTGGTGAAGATCCAGTTCCAAAGGGAGAGACCACGTTTGAGAATTGGAAGTTCGAAATCAGATGCCTAATGAAGGATGAGACTCTGCCCACTACAGCACTCACTCAAGCAGTCCGGAAGTCACTCAGAGGAGACGCTGCTCGTTTACTCGTATCCCTCGGAGAGTATGCCACTATTACAGACATCCTGCAACGTTTGGAAGGACCCTATGGCACTATTGTCACAGCAGAATCCCTACTTCAGGAGTTTCACCAATCCTCACAACAGGAACGGGAATCAGTGGCATCATGGGCAATCAGATTGGAGGACTTGCTTCTTCGTGCATTGGACAGAGGAGCCTACATGGATACACATGGAAGGAATGCCATGCTTAGGAACAGATTCTGGACGGGACTGAGGAATCCACACTTGAAGGACGCAACTAGACATGCATTCTACTCGTCGATGGACTTCAACAACTTGCTACAGACAGTCAGGCTAATAGAGCAGGAGCTTACAAGTTCTCAACCTCCTAGATCTCGGCCACCACATAGCACCCATCAGCCACAGACTCTTGGATTCCCTCAGCCACCGGAAGGACCTACTACTTCCTCTCACACGGATATCTCGGAGCAACTCACTTCCATCACCAGGCGACTGGAGAAGTTGGAGACAGCTCAGAAGAAACCATCAGCTGATAACAAGATCCTTCAACAGATTCTTGACAGGTTATCAGCGTTGGAATCACAGAAGGAGAATCCGCCTACCCAAGTCCCTCTACAACAATCAAGGTCTCGAGGCAGAGGCAGGAGAGGAAGTGGAAGAGGCACTGGCAGAGGAAGAGGGAATGAGACTTTAAACTGATTCAGCCTACTACAGCGGGGCATGCAGAGGCTGAAGACTTTACTAGCCCCTCCAATGACTTACACCGAAGAATGATAGGCAAGGCGAACGAGGCATCAATCAACATTGAAGAGTTGGATTGTGAAGCATTGATAGATCCTGGATCCATGGTTTCCACAGTAGCAGAAGGATATCACAAGACAAGTCTTAGTCATCTCCCTTTGAAGGCTCTCACAGACTTTGAAGTGGAAGTAATGGCAGCAGGTGATAACATCCTTCCCTACACTGGATACATAGAGGCCAACATTTTCATCCCTTTCATCAACAAGGACTTCACAATCCCACTACTTGTAACTGGTGATACAGAGTACAACAGAAGAGTCCCTTTGGTAATCGGCACGAACCTTATAGATCAGGTTGAATATTTCTTGGAACCAGTTGATGGTAACATTCCTCCATCATGGATTACAGCTCTCCGATCTCAAGCCTCTAATGGAATCATCGGCCAAGTAAGATCCACAAACAAGTCCCCTATTCACGTCCAACCGAACCAAATGATGACTGTCTATGGACTTGTACGACATCAACCGGGAAGAACAACAGCTATTACTGAGCACTTCGACTTGGACTCTGATCTGCAAACAGGACTTTCGGTATGCCCAAGACTTGTAGATGTTGGAAGACATGGCAACTCTTCAAAGATTCCTGTTCGAATCTGCAACCTCTCTGCAAGAACTATCACCATACCAGCAAAGACAAGACTCTGCAAGTTACAGGAGGTCCGTGTACTTAGCCAAGTACCCATTGATGCCTTACCAACTAAGACTCGGATGTCTACAGAGCAGACTGCAGCTCCATCAGTAAGCATTGATCTTTCTAACAGTTGCCTCACTGATACACAGAAGGACATGGCCATGACTATGCTTCGGAAGTGGGATTGTATCATGTCAAAGAGCCTTATGGACTTAGGACACACAACCACAGTACAACATGAGATCAACCTCACTAATGACATCCCTTTCAAGGAGCCTCACCGTCGCATACCACCTGGTATGTTTGAGGAAGTCAGGGAGCATCTTCATGAAATGCTAGCGGGTGGAGCAATACGTGAGTCACATAGCCCTTTCTCTTCCAACATAGTACTAGTTCGCAAGAAGGACAACTCTCTGAGACTTTGTTTAGATTTTCGCCGTATTAATCAGCGGACCGTAAAAGACGCCTATTCCATTCCTCGGATTGACGAAACACTGGATTGCCTCTCAGGAGCAACTTTATTTTCAAAGCTGGATTTACGCTCTGGATACTGGCAAGTGGAGATGAAAGAAGATGACAAGCAGAAAACAGCATTTTCAGCCGGCCCACTTGGTTTCTATGAGTGTAACAGAATGCCCTTCGGACTAACTAACGCCCCAGCTACTTTTCAACGTTTGATGGAGAAATGCATGGGAGACCTTAACCTGAAGGAATGTCTCATCTATCTTGATGACGTCATCATCTTCTCCGAAACGTTCGAGGAACATTTGGAACGTTTGGAAGCAGTTTTTCAACGTCTTAAAGACAATGGACTCAAGCTCAAGCCATCCAAATGTGAACTGTTCATGGATCGAGTGATTTATCTAGGACATGTAGTCTCTTGCAACGGCATAGAAACGGACCCAGAGAAAGTCTCGGCACTGAAAACCTGGCCAATTCCAACTAATGTCCATGAAGTCAGAAGATTTTTAGGATTTACTGGATACTATCGCCGTTTCGTCAAGGACTTCTCTAAGATTGCTCGACCACTGAACGATCTCCTGACTGGACAACCAAAGAAGAAGAGAAGGAACTCCAAACCATATCCAAACTGGAAATGGAACGATGAACACCAGGAAGCATTTGACACCTTAGTCAGGCATCTCACGACACCTCCCATCTTAGGCTATGCAGACTACTCTCTTCCTTTTGAAGTCCACACTGACGCCAGCACCGATGGACTCGGTGCAGTGCTTTATCAGAAGCAGGATGGGAAGATGAGGGTCATCTCTTATGCAAGCCGTGCTCTAAGGAAAAGTGAAAAGAACTACCCTGCTCACAAACTGGAGTTCTTGGCATTGAAATGGGCAGTAACAGACAAGTTCCATGAGTATCTCTATGGTAACAAGTTCGAGGTAAAGACAGACAACAATCCGTTAACCTACGTCTTAACATCCGCCAAGCTGGACACTACTGGTCACAGATGGTTAGCTGCTCTGTCTACATACGACTTCATCATCACTTACCGAGCTGGAAAGACTAACATGGATGCCGATGGATTGTCAAGAAGGCCAGATTACTCCAACAGTAAAGAGTCACGTTTAGAGCTAACCTCTATCAAGGCCATCTGCCAAGTTCATCACACGCCTTGCATAGCAGCTGAGAGCCTATCCTTCAATGAGGAAGCTGTGTGTCCTGAAGACGTCATTCCATTGACACCAACGTCATTGTCCTGGAAGAAGGAACAACTTACTGACAAGCATCTTCAGCATGTTGTCCATCTGTTCAAGCAAGGTCACAAACCTACAGCACGTCAACGGTCACTAGAGGATCCTTATGTTCGAAAGCTGATCCAAGACTGGGACAAGTTGTCACTCCGGGATGAGATCTTGTATAGACTAGTTAAAGTCAAAGATGAACCTCAACATCAACTTGTCGTACCTTCTCACAGGATACCAGAAATATTGAAATCCCTTCATGATGACTCTGGACATCAGGGACGTGAAAGGACCTTACATCTTGTCAAGTCTAGGTTCTACTGGCCTGGAATGTCCGAGGAAGTGGAGAGATATGTGAAGAACTGTCGGAACTGCATAAGGCGCAAGTCCAAGACTACAGTGAAAGCTGCACCTTTAGTCAGTATCATGTCATCGCAGCCAATGGAACTTGTGTGCCTGGACTACCTGAAGTTGGAGGAATCTAAAGGAGGCTATGAGAACATCCTCGTCATAACCGATCATTTCACTCGTTATGCCACAGCCATCCCAACTCGCAACCAATCTGCAAAGACAACAGCGAGAGCCTTATTCGACAACTTCCTCGTCCATTACGGTTTCCCAGTTAAACTTCACAGTGACCAAGGGAGAAATTTCGAAGGGAATATCATCAAGGAACTCTGTCAATTAACCGGAATCAGGAAAACAAGAACCACACCTTATCATCCACAAGGTAATGGAATGACTGAGCGGTTCAATCAGACCTTGATGAATATGTTGGGCACTCTAGACGAGGAGAAAAAGAGCGATTGGAAGACCTATGTTCCGTCTTTGGTACACTCGTACAACGCCACCAGACACGAGAGCACAGGATACACACCATTCTTCCTCATGTTTGGACGGCACCCTCGACTCCCAGTGGATGCATTTCTTGGAGTTAACCTTGGAGAAGGACAAACGACGCACACTCAGTATGCCCAGAACCTGAGAAAGAGGCTACAGTTTGCTTATGATATTGCCTCCAAGGAATCCAAGAGAGCTGGTCACCGCCACAAACAGAACTATGACAAGAAAGTGAGAGAATCACTCCTGCAACCCAACGACAGAGTGTTAGTGCGCCTGGTTGGACTCACAGGTAGAAGCAAACTTGCTAACAAATGGGGAAAGGAAATTTACATCATTCTGAGACAGCCCAATGAAGATATTCCGGTTTATACTGTGAAGCAAGAGAGCGGCAAGGGACCCATAAGGACTCTTCATCGCAACATGCTCCTACCACTCCAGTCTGTTTCCCTACAGCCAGCCACGCCTACACCACGTGAACGTAACCACCACTGCAGCAAGAAATCTGTCTCCCTTCGCATGAAGGAATATCAAGCTGCAGAGGAATCCGAAGATAACAGCGACGAAGAGATACTGCTGCTGCCAAGACTCAGGAGTCAAGTAACAGCAACCTCTGCTGGATCAGAGTCTCTCATCTCTGATCAGAGTCCCACCATGTGTGACGAAGCCACCTTTACAAACTCCTCGACGTCTCCACAGCACACTACTGGATCTACTGGAAGTGCTACCGAAGTTCCAGTTTGTCCAGAAGTTATCTCCCCTGACAGCACCTCGAGTCCGGCCTTAACGTCGAACACAAGTGTACCTGCACAGAGAGAGGATGTAAGTTCTCCTGTTATGGAAGATGGTCCACCTGCATCGCCTATCCACACTGATACTCCACAGCCGGGGAGGCCTACCCGGTTGAGGAACCGTCCTGCCTGGATGAGAGATGACCAGTGGATCATCAACTTCGGATCAACCATCAGAAAAGGCACAGAAGTGGAGGAAGGTGAAGTTTTCGTATAAATATTCATTGTATATATGGTTGCATTCTTGTGCTGTATTTGCTCAGTTTGGTTTTTTTTTGTCTGATCATGTCTCAAAGGTTAAAGAGCCATTGAGAATTTAACGGAGGAATCTATTTTTGGTTCGTTCTCTTCATTTTAAAGACATAATAGTCTTTTCAAGCACTGTAGTTTTTAATATTATCATATGTTTTGGAGCTTCATTTCCTTCATCCAATGACTCTTATCATTGGTGATGTCCTTAATGTTGAGGACAACATTTTCCAAAGGGGGGGGGGAAGATGTAGCCTACAGCCTTTTATTCATCTTTCTTTCCATCAGAAGGCTGTTTCGCCGCTGTCTTATATATTGAGTTGTACTTTCCACCCGTATTTGGCTCCACGCCAAATCACGGGCTTCTACACCTGTGACGTATGACAATTTGAATTCACATTCAATTGTCATCCGTCAGCCATCAAACATGCATGGCTGACGATTCAACATCTTCCTAATGTTGACCATTTCATTGTTACAGGTGAGCAACTCTCTATATTCTTTCTCATTTCATCATGCTAGATATGTAATTGTAATCAAGTATCTTAAGTTAGTAATCATTAGATTACCGATCGCGCATAAAGTAATCATATCTATCGCGTATCACTTACTAACTTAAGCACTAGCACGTAAGACAGTGTGTGAAAGGATACTGTAATATATTTATATAGTTTTATCATCAACACCCACTGTATATATATATTAACCATAATATATATTTAATCACCTAGATGTGACGTAGTCATGTAAACTATCATTATACAATTGTAACCATAATCATAATGTATGTAACCATACTTTATATATGCAATTGTATAACATGTTATGTGCCTGATAATTGACATTGAATTGTCATCCGTCAGCCATCAAACATGCATGGCTGACGATTCAACATCTTACTAATGTTGACCATATCATACATTACAGGCAATAAACGAGATGTTTTAACCACGAGGATCTCCGTCCTTTATTTTGTCTTCATGGCTAAGACTGAGGCCTGAACCCGCGACACATGTATCGAGATTGACAAAGTAGAACATTTTAAATGGTAAGTCAATTTTGCGTCAGTTTTCTCTGTTTAAGCATTTTACATGAACATTTTGCTTTAAATACCTTGCAATGCGTGTGAGTATAATCCTTGATACTTTCTTTGCATGTATGTTTGTAAAATATTTATTAAGATTTCCAGCTCCCGTAATTCATTGAAGATGATATGTTGCATTTTTAGCTCATCAGGTCTGAAAGACCCGATGGGCTTATGGCATGGCAAGGCGTCCGGCGTCCGTCCATCCGTCCATCCGTCCATCCGTCCGTCCATCCGTCCATCCGTCCGTCCATCCGTCCATCCGTCCATCCGTAAACTTTTCACTTTTTCGACTTCTTCTCCAGAACCAATGACTCTAGAGAGCTGAAATTTTATGTGCATACTCCTTGGCAAATGGGGATTCTAAATTGTAGATTTCGTGACCCCATGACCCCAAATGGGGTCACAGGGGTCAAAAACTTAAAAATCTATTTTAATCTTCTTCTCCAGTTCCAAAAGGTCCAGAGAGCTGAACAGTTGTGTGTAGACTCTTTGGGCACTGGAGATTCTAAATTGTAGATTTTGTGACCCCATGACCCCAAATGAGGTCACAGGGGTCAAAACATGAAAAACCTATTTTCATCTTCTTCTCCAGTTCCAAAAGGTCCAGAGAGCTGAAAAGTTGTGTGTAGACTCCTTGGGCACTGGAGATTCTAAATTTTAGGTTTGGTGACCCCATGACCCCAAATGGGGTCACAGGGGTCAAAACCTAAAAAACCTAATTTCATCTTCTTCTCCAGTTCCAAAAGGTCTAGAGAGCTGAAAAGGTGTGTGTAGACTCCTTGGCCAACGGGGATTCTAAATTGTAGGTTTGGTGACCCCATGACCCCAAATGAGGTCACAGGGGTCAAAACCTAAAAAACCTAATTTAATCTTTTTCCCTAGTTCCAAAAGGTCCAGAGAGCTGAATAGTTGTGTGTAGACTCCTTGGACACTGGAGATTCTAAATTGTAGGTTTGGTGACCCCATGACCCCAAATGGGGTCACAGGGGTCAAAACCTAAAAAACCTAATTTCATCTTCTTCTCCAGTTCCAAAAGGTCCAGAGAGCTGAATAGTTGTGTGTAGACTCCTTGGGCACTGGAGATTCTAAATTTTAGGTTTGGTGACCCCATGACCCCAAATGGGGTCACAGGGGTCAAAATCTAAAAAACCTAATTTAATCTTTTTCCATAGTTCCAAAAGGACTAGAGAGCTGAAAAATTGTGTGAAGACTCCTTGGACACTGGGGATTCTAAATTGTAGGTTTGGTGACCACTTGACCCCAAATGGGGTCACAGGGGTCAAAACCTTAAAATCCTACTTTCATCTTCTTCTCCAGTTCCAAAAGGTCTTGATAGCTTAATAGTTGTGTGTAGACTCCTTGGACAATGGGGATTCTGAATTGAAGGTTTGGTGACCCCTTGACCCCAAATGGGCAATGGGCCTTTTTTATTTGATTGTGAATAACTCGGACGTTGGGACAGGCTATCTTTCCTACACTGCCCATGACCCCATGGTCTAAACCACAACACCTATTTCTATCAAAAGTCTGATGAGCTACAGAGCCCATGGCTCTATTTTTTCTTTAATAAATGTTCTGTTGATTTCAAATACATCAACTAGAGTTATAAAAAGGATGCAAATGTACGGCGCTTGCCATGAATACTAGTACTTTCATGAAAGAGTGTTGATATATATTACATCAGAAAACACGAAAGCGAGATCTATTTATCATCCAAAATGAGTTTACATTACGTTACCATAAACAAATTAACAACCCTGAACACTGCACTTCACCTCGACTCGTCGTGTCATTGACGTTGTAGCATTTTGTTGTCATCAGGTAATGATGTAAAATAAAACTGACATCATTTACTGGGCTTGGCATGGCATGGCTCAAGTCAACTGACAAACGATATATCCTAGGAAATTTCACTTGTTCTCACACAAGCGATACGCTTGTAAAATGAATTTTGGGTGATAAATGATACTGCTTATTCTTGAAAGCTATGTAATTCTGGAAACAGAAGCAACTTTTCTCAGTGATCCTTTGAATTGAACTTCTTTCTGTGAAGGCACTTACGTGCAAGGAATTGTTAAACTCTTGTGACAGATAACAACTTGGCACATGTAACGTTTCTCAAAATATCTTCTATGGGAGCCGGTCGAGGATATGCGATGGATGCTGTTATAAACAAAATGTCCTTTAAAGTGGTACCTCTATATTATGATACTTAACGTAACCGATGCTTAATATTCTCCATTAGTGATTTTTTAAAGGAGTTTTTTAAAGAAAATAATTATATTTACAAGAATAAGATGGTAGTTTTACACTCTTAAAATGATTCTTTCGGGTATAGAACAACATCAGTTACTGGTTTATAGTATCTATGGATCTACCTAGGCTGCGCATTGGAAGAGTCTTCATTCCATTGTGCATAAACCCTCACAGGTTATCCAAATGTAGCCGAAGCATATTTTGTGGCATCTCTTTTACATTGTTCAAATTATTCTATTTCATGTAGTCAAAATCATTTCTTTATACATTTGCTTTTTGATCTCATGGTGTTTGCCAAAGTCATGGAGCTTACATTAAAAAATCATTAGTAACGTACATTTGTTTATCGAAATTTTCATGCTTTGCCATAAAAACGGTAAACATATTCAGGTACCTCGTGTACATGTACTCTGATTTAACCTACATGTATTGTCGTGTGGATGAGGTGATTTTGGTTCCTGTATTAGATTGGATTGACATTGACGTGATAGGCCAGCATGCTAATCACAACCACGCCGCACTCCAAGAATACTTGAGTATACAAGAATAATGTGTCCTGTTTGGCATATGGTAAAGATTCTGCTTGAAAACAGAACTTGAATTTCTTTTGACTTTTTACAATATATTTTAACAGGTCCAGTTCCTATAGAATTTGCTGGAATTGAAGTAAAAATGATGTCATGACAGAGTTGTCATATATAGAAGGTGCGGCAAAGACAGAATCTGTATTTAAACTTTTCTTTATTTCAAATTCTATCCCAAACCCTACGTTCCCCGGCCGGGTGATAACAAAACTCTCCCTTCAAAAAACAAAAAGCATATAGAGTCAGCTATATCCCCGCCAAGTGGCAAAAGTGTGAAATATATCAAACACTTGTTATTGACACCACTATGTATATACCACGATACATTGAGCGTAATTGGGGTGAGGGGTGGGGGAGGATAATGTAAATGCAAATTGTGATAGAGGATAGAGGCTTTCGAGTCAGGAGGCCTTCACAGTCATATCTTATTTCAGGGAGTGTTTCGTGCCCGTGGACCTGTTCCCCTATCAACACGCTGAAACTGCCATGAATACACTTAATCGATATGTCAGCATGACAGTCCTACGCGTTGGAGCCAGTTTAAATCGTTCTCAATACTGGAACGTATGAATATGCTGCACTGATATCTTTGTAGTTTTTCACCAACTTTCGATTGTATTCGATAATCAAGAAACATCTGCTTCGAAATGCCATGATATGCTACATCTTAATCAATCTCCCTCGCTTTTCAAACATCATAGGTGTTATGATTTTTGTGACACAAGTTTTCAAAAACACGAAAAAGCCAATTTTAAAAAACCGATTGTGATCCAACTGAACCTCAGGCTGTATCTCTATTGAATATTTCTGAATTTTTTCTCAGGGTGATGCCTATTAAAATCCATTATTTTGACCCTTCATTTTAATTGGAGGAGAAGGTGTAAACATCTTTACAGAACATCAAACGATGTCAACATGTTATCAAATTGAAAGCAGTGAGGGGACAAGTAAGGGATGTTAAGTAAAGAAAATATCATTAAAAGCATTAATAAATCTCCTTATTCTTTAACTAAGAACGCGTATGAGAAATGGCAACCAAGATTTCTGTAAGTAGATCAAATAATGTCCAATTTGATTACATTATGTTGCCAAACTAGATCATAACTTTTTGAATTCTGACATTTGTCATGACAGTAAAGTGATATGTATGTATAAAATAAGGTATACATTTATGTCGTAGGTAGAGCTCCTTTTCGTCGTAAAGTGTAACGGTTGATATGCGAGTTTTTAATAAGGATTAAAATAGTTTACTGATTTTGAGTTCAGAAACAAATCAATGAACAATAACTCCTTATAGAATAAACACTATTAACTAGTACAATAAGTCACAAACAGAGTGATCGCTAACAAAATAATGCAATGTTTTGTTCACTAACTAAATGGCATATGTATGCATTTAGCATGCAGATGTGTCAACATACACTAGGAGGTTGTCAGATAATAGCTAGACTCCTCATAATTGAATTTGTCATGATCTGATCGTCCTTTTTGTAAGTTGGATAGTGCCGGCAGTAATGCCTTAGTGTGAGGTAGGGGGTCTTAATTCCACAAGGAAAGTAGACGCAATGGTAGTTGTGCACTCACTTCACATTTATGCTTGTTAATGGTTCCAATTTTTTAAAAATCGCCACACAGTGAAAGTACTTGTCACATCACCATTCATGTTTCTTGCTGGTTCATTTGGTTTCATGGTCTTTATACAGGCTAAATCTAGGACCTTTAATTTCTAATTAGATTTTGTAGTGAAAAGTCTAAGGGGTTAAACATCGTAGAGCATCAGACCATCCGGCCCTGTATGGACGAAGTGTCCGATTTACATGTTAATATATGAATGCTTATGATATTCATATGATTTATTCATCTATCATATACACCAACATTTGATGTATAGGAAACTAGGCGTACGTGGAACATAAAAATTAGAGCATCGTATTACCTGAACTGTTGTCGTGCTATATTTTATTACAAGTTCTTTTATTGCAATGCAAAATGTCGTCGAACAAATAATGACAAATACAAGCTATAAAGTATTTTATGTCAGTTCAATGAATAAAAACAGAAACGAACATGTTGATTTATGAACTTAAGGAACTACATAAAAAGTCAAAACAATTTCAATTAAACTTTTCTACATTTTCAGATGAATTGCAGTAAACTGTTGCCAAATAATGTTGTAAATAACGTGTTTCATAACTGAAATATTGTTACAAACAGCTTTAACCCTAACATACTCACTCTTAACTTGTTTGGATGAAAACGAAATGGCTGTCCCTATTCTGTTGAAGTACTACTATAAAGTTAATTGCCTTCTTACTTACCTCAGCCTTTACAAAAGCCATGACTCCATGTGAAATAACCCAAAAACAAAATCACTTTATATTGCTTATTTCTATATTTTTTAGGACAATCATTTCCAAATCTGTAAGTAAAAACTTATCAAAAAGTTGGGATGCACAACTACTGACTAAACAATACGTGATGAAATAACTCAATATCAGTTATCAGAATATTTATTAAAGTTAAAAATGTTAGGTAATTGTATAAAATCGTGTTAATAACTACAGCGAAATATTCATTTTTCACCATTTATATACAGTGTATGACATAAATGCGCAGTCATTAACCTAAACAACCCGATTTCGATGTTGTTAGCAAGTCGTTATTTTTAAAAAATCCAGATTAGGTATGAGGTCAATGACTTATGGTCTAAATTCCTTAAATTTTACATAACCGCAAACGTTTTTCACTGTTTTCTTTGGAATATATGGATGTCTGATTACAATAATGTATATTGCGTCAAACGTCGCTACTCAAATATGTTCAGTTTGGAAATGAAAGCCGTTTTTGAATGACACTATGATGGGCCGCTCTGATCTATCTGGCCACAAACCATTGAATGTATGACTGGTCACACGCCCTGTTTGTGATGTCAAAAACATCTATCGTAACACTATCACAGGAAAAAAATAATTAACGATTTTCAGAGAATGTTTTCCACTCAGTTAGATAAATCATTTGACACTATTTAGATTTTGGTGTAAAAAAGATATCCACATCAATGGTAATTAAACAATTATTTAAGGCGCTAATTCGGTTGAAATAATGATGCGCCACACTGTAAGCCTGTTTATTACGTCACACCCGCGCGAATTTTATGGCCCCTGACCCAGGTTGGTTTTTCACAGCCGATAATAACGCTGTCTTAATGAAAGGCTAAATGAAGGTGTTTATTTGACAAATTAACAAAAATCAAGCCCAGTTCTTATTTTGTTGAAAAATCTTTGGACGAAAATCGAGAAGTGATAAAGTCTAAGTTAGCGGTTGTTTAAAATGCTTAGTTGCGTGAACTTACCTTATTCTAAACACAGTCAATAAGGTTTTTAAAGTGAGTATTAGTCGTCATGTGTTGACCAAGTAACACACTAATCACGAAAAATATTTCCTAATGTAAGGGAATTCGCTAAATGAATTTACTTTTCTTCATTTAGACATTTAAAGACTTGGTCTGAACGGAAACCATATAACTTCGTTGTTACTAGTATGTGGAAAGCAGGTAACATCTTATGCATCTAAATCATTATGGAGAATTCGGAAATGTCACGCATCCTCATAAAACATGAATAACGTCACGTTTTCCTGTCACTTTTCCTTTCCCCGTAAATAAAGTCATGATAAAGAAATACAACTGAATGAATATCCATAGGCGACCACTAGCACTGAGCTAATGAGAATGGGCCAAGTAAAAGCCACATTCAACACATATACATAAGATTCACCTGGATAGGTTCTTTGTCTTCATTTTAACGTAATCAAGGTATTAAAACTGCTTAGGTTTAACATGGGTCCTGAATTGTAATTGGTTGAGAGATCAAAGTCTTGATAGTTGACATAGCGAAGTTGAGTGAACAAAGTTCATTGTTGCTTACACCTAAATCGGCTACTGATAACGTCGAACCTACTTAACTGGTATTTATTTTCCTTGTTTAATTGTGAACTCATTTTCTTTTTTTCTTCTCGTTCTTCTTTTTTCTATATTGTTAAATGAAAAAGAAATATTTCTTATGATTATTCGAGAAGGATATACAACATGAGAAAGACTGTCTTACAATAACGTTAAGTCCAAAAGCTTGTTAGCAATTATCCGTGTAATCCTCGCGTAATGTCTTAATAAGGCCAGAGTTATTCTAAAATTGCAGACTCGAGTAGAAATGATCTCTTAATTAGATGTCTGAGAATGCACAGGACAACGAAATTTAATGTTCTGATGTTTTAGTTGATTGGTTTCTCAATATTGACTAAACCATTTTCAAAGTTTGTGTAACAAGCTCTAAACGCAATATTTTACCAATTGTTACTCGCCCGTGTAAGATACTGCAGTGTAATATTTAAACGGCGATATTAAACTAGTGTAATATCGCTGCACATATGACGTCATAATATTGTGTGGTTATGACGTCACAATGTTGGCACCGCTGTCACAATGGCGGCCAAGTCGCGGAAATGTTTCGCTCAGAACACTTTCGGCAATCATGCTTGATTACTGAGGTCAAGTAATAAACAGAATACTAAACTTCCTTCAATTTAATACTATTTTTTTCGCTCGTTTTATACCGCATCATTAACTCGTTTAATAAAAATAGGATTAAATCGAAGATCGTTTTGTATCCTCTGTATTTGATGCTATTAAACACTCACAGAGACACAGAATATGAAAAAAAACCTTAAATGTATATTTACGTGATACAATGTACATAATGACAATTTTATAATCCCGATCAAGGCACTTTAGATAACAATCGAAACTATAATCACATCATGACGTCATGGTATTCTTAGGTGGAATATTGAAATATATTTTCCTTGCATAGGAGACATAATGGCACCAAATAATCAGATTAAGATTCAGATTCAGTTTATTAAGTATTAATCTTCATATTTACTGTCTCCCTGACTTGGGTTACCATAGTGCAATGATAATTAAACATTTCCTAATTTAATCAATTCCGATAAAAGCTGTTTTCGTATCTTTGATATAAATTCTCTGATCAGATATCCAGCTATTTGGGATTTTAATCAAGGTGAAAGGCTTTTAATCAGTAGGGAAGTAAGTCATAAACAATAATATTCAAATCGTATTCACCAAATTTACTGTATTATTATCATTTATCTTTAACACAACAACAACAACACAAACACAAAATTATTTTTCTTTCGTTCTGAATATTGGAATTCAATCCATGTCGATGAAGGAAATCTCTAATTGAAATGACACTATGGGAGAGTTACCTTGGTCCTCTTACACTCCCACATTTGATTTACACAAGTGTTATGTTATAATTCTTGCAAAAGCGCAAGTTTTGATAATGTTAACAAGGTATTTTTAAACCTCTCCAAAGACAATATTCGACAAAGTTCAAAGATATCGAATGTCGGTATGACAGAACAGGTGGAATCACGAGAGAAAAGGTTTGATGGATCTGAAAAGTTTAAAAGCCAAAACATTTACACAATCCTTTTGTATCTATACTTATGCTTGAATATAAACATAACACTATCAAATAACTATGATGTAATATTATTGCGCCGATTGCTGGTGTTGCGACATGTATGTGTGAACATTTTATACGTATTTTTAGTGGCTTATAGTATTGATAACAATGATTTTAGTACAGAACCTGACGGTTACATTGCTGTATTCTTATACACCCTTTTATTCATGGAGTGTCAAGAATAAACAAAGCTTACTATGACAATATTTCATTTGAAGCAAACACTGCTTTAACAACATGTGGTCGTATTAGTAATAAAAGTCAAGCATCTCAGCACAAGAGCTGTTTATCAGTTTATCAATGGTACATGCGGCACGAATGGTCTTGAAGACAATCGAACACCAAACAGGATTACATCATAAACTTTCTAATAAATTCCTTCAAGCACAAAAAAACTCATCTTGCTGGAACTATAAATCTCTCATCCTGCTATATAAACGTTTTAGTTTTAGCAAAGTAACTACAATACCCTGATATTTATCAGGCAAAATGACTCGTATCGCTATGTATATGTCTGATATTTTCTTCAAACTTTCTTCTTTCATTGTTTGAAAAATCAAAGCGAAACATGTTCATTGTTAACCACCCGACGGGAACATAACATTTTCATAACATATTATTTACCTTTGATGCAAACCTAAATATCATATGTGGTGATATAAATTCAAAACATCTGAACTTTTCATGTCCAAAAGGCATATATAATGACAAATACTGGTTTTCCATGAAAATCTAAAAACAGCCTTATAAATGCACAGAGGTGTCGATATCACGTCCAATATACATAGATACTAGTTATATAACCTAAAAACACGATCAACTCCTAACTGCCCTCCTGGCTGTTTTAGATAAGTCTCAAAAGTTACGTTTGACTATTTTTGAATTACCCATGTACATTTGAATTACCCATGTACATTAAACGCCTGAATGTTTCCTGTATTCCATCAAAAACGAAACAAATATCATCATGTGTTTCTAAGGTAAAGTTTAATGAAGGAATGTTGCTTAAGGTTTAATTGTCTTCACACTATATTAACCAAATAGCACATACCATCTCTTCGTGTTTGGTTATTCACTGTTTTAACGAATATTTAATCTCCCGTGAGCAAATCTTTATATCAAGAGAACATATTCTTATGCAAGCAACCCATTGCCTAAATTTGTCATAAAAATCTTTCAAAAAATGCTTTCAAATATAAATAAATACTGTAAGTCTTATATTCAGATTAGCCCCGCCGGATATAATCAACATCCTGTCCATCTGTCCGTAAGTATTCTGATAAAAAACCTTTTCTTTAGATCGTTTAAAAAATATTCATGTGTATTGCCAACCCGCTGAACTAGTGTTTATAATTATTTTCAAATTTTCAAATTATTTTCAATTTACAGATTTAAAACTGTTTTTTTGTGGTTTCAAATCCGATTTGCACGCGGTAAAGACATTTGTTCATTCGCTTAGACAACGGAATTCGAAAACTGTCCATTATATAATCTGTTGTATTTCACAGCTATTAAAGTACAGCTGCATGCCAAAAGTTTGTTCACATACCTGAGTAAACTTGTGTAAATATCATGTAATTTGAGATGCCTTTGGGGTATCGTAGCGTTGCGAAAAAGAAAGGTATAATATTGAATTTTCAATACACATATGCAGATCCATTCTTCTTTAATGTAAATGTTTATCGTACACCACAATCACCCGCAACAGTTTTGGCAGGTCATTGAAGTGACCAGGGGTCAAAAGTCCGAAAACACTAATTTTTCTTTTTCTCAATAACATCCTTTATAAGTTATAATCTTTTTAAAAAATAAGTCACCTTCGTTGCTTAGCACAAAGTCATTGTGATTATGTTGGTTTAAATCTCAGAGAGTCGATATAAAACCTTTTTTTTGACATTTAACGAAATTGAAATTTCGAAAATGTGACCCCTTCTGTCTATATCAATATGCCAAAATTCGAATTTTTGCACAAGAGACCAGATGATCCAAAAATGAGTTCAAGAATGGCTATTTCACACATGGACAGTTGGTGATCCATTGTCAGTTTTGCTGAAATTATTCTATAGATCTTGAAACGAAACCCAAATTTCATGATATTTGCACTACGATTCAGTAGTACGTGAACAAACTTTCGGTAAGCAGCTGTAGTGCTTTTTTATGTTCAAAGATCGTGTGATTTGGAATTCTATATATTTTTGACGTGTTTTTTTTTATGTCTGCCTACTTTGGTTTTAAATTCATTTAATTTCTTAGATTTCTGTGATTTGTGATTGCGCTGGAATATGTCATTTACTTCTGTTCAGAAAAGTAAAAGGATTTTAAAAAATGTTATTGTTCAGTTCAAGCAACAAACAATTCAAGTGTTTTCATAGCAGTTATGTACTGTATGTTGCGGGGGGGGGGGGTTATTTTGAAATCGAAAAATTATGGCACAATTCGAAATGTATTCCGAGACAAATATCTTCATTGAGTCAAATGATAGCCACCGTTACAAAAACTCCCCTTTACTGACACCCCTAATTATTTCTTCGACATTAACATGAAACGCATATCTATGCACAAATACCTTAATTAACATCTCCTCCCCATTTAAACAATGAATTGGTCCCGAGGAGAAAGGAGACATCACGTCTGGAAACCAAGTCGTGAAATTTGATAAAACAATCACTTATCATTGAAGAAAGTGAAAGACATCAATATACTAACTGCTTGTACAATATCTTGGTATTATAGTTAAAAAAATTAATAATATAGTTATTAAATTCAATTTTGTTTGCGTGTTTGGTATATTTGGTGAGGTGAGGTGACTTGGGGTTTAACGCAGCTTTCAAGAGTATATCACTTATATCACGGCTGCTAGTATTATTGCAGGGGGAAGCGCTATGAATTGCGGTGAAACTGGCGAGAACCGACTGGAACGAGCACAGTTGCTACTGCACTGAAATTCAGTGTAGCATTGCACCCAAACCTTACTGTGTGTGGAACAGTTCTCTACTACAGATAAAGTTTCCGAGTTTCTAGCGGGATTCGAACCTCAAACCTCTTGATCCGAAGCCATAGGCGCTAATGATTGCGCAACCCGCCACCTCGTATATGATGGGATCGTGTTTTCCGATAACCTTTGCTTTGTCATCAACCTTTACGTACAAAGAGTTACTAGACAGTATGAGGAATCAAGGTTTGCGTCTATGAATTACTAAAATGTTGTTTAAAAGGTTTTATCAAAATATATGATCAATAGAATAAGGAAATAAATGTAGAGATTGATATATTTTAGCAGTTGAAATTACATTGTTGGGCATCGAAACAATTACTTAACAAAGCGTTATGCTGAAGTTGTAAGTTTTCCTTCATTTATACCGCCCATCGATCATCAATATCACGCGATGTCAACTCACATAACACAAGCACAGATAGTTGATAAGTTCCATTATCTGAGATGACCGTTGATATTACTAAAAGTGATCTCTTACCGTCTTCAAGGATGCTATTAATCTTGAATATTGATGAGATCTTTCCTCTCAGATAAATGAAAGATAATTAAGTGCAGTCATTGTGTCGATTACTTTTATTTTGTGAAGTACTTAATGACATTGCGTAAAAGTTATATAAAGTGAAGGGAAATAGAATCTTACAAGTTAGAACATGATTTTGGAGTTAATGGGTTTCATCAGTTATAAATTATAAGATTAAAAAATTGAGTCATTTGAAAAGAATTTAGATTCAGCGAACCATTCATCGACTGATATTTGATATTTTCATCAACTAGTATTTATATCAAAGGCATTCGTATTGAACATGAGAAAAAGCTAAAATGATATTAATTGTTTAATTTAACATATTCGGCAGTGTGCGTTTACACGAAGGTAACACCTTTTAAAACAGCAAAGGCATTCTTTTTGGAGTCAAATATGTCAAACTTTATTAATGAATATTTTTTACCCAGAAAGTAGTGGTTAATTATCTTAATGGTAAATGCTGTTGTTGTAAATGGTCTTGAAGTCGTACTTGGTGATCAAAACCGGACCAATGAATCAAACGTAATTTTAAAGTAAAAAAAAAGTCATAAAGTCAAATATAGGTTTGTTATTTTAATGACAGCTGCGTATCAAAAATTTGTTCACTTACTACTGTATCTTAGTGCAAATATCATGTATTTGAGGTTTGGTGTGAACGACAATAAAATTACTTCAGCAGAACTGACAACGGATCTCCCATTGTCATTGTGTAAAATAGCCTTTCTCTTGTTGTTGGATTGTTTATTCTCTCGTTCAAAAATTAGAGTTTTGGCATGGTTAAATAGACCGAAAGGGTTACATTTTTGAAATTTCAATTTCCTTTAATTTCAATTCAAATGGTACATTCCCACTCTCTTTGAACAAGATCAATGTAATCATGATGACTTAATGCAAACGAACAAACATGACTTGTGTTTAAAGCTGTTGGTCACTTATAAAGGATATAGGAGAGAAAATAAAATTTACTGTTGTCGAAATGTTGACCCCAGGCCATTTAATGACCTGTCAAAAAATTATATGATGAACTATCAGGTATGGCATACGACTGCGATAAGGTGCAACAGATCTTCACTTCTGTGTTGAAAATTCAAAATCACCCATTCCTTTTTCGCAATGCTACGATGCCACAAAGACATGCCAAATTACATGATATTTGCATTAGGATACGCAGGTATGTGAACAAACGTTTGGTATGCAGGTGTAGGTTCTTAAACTAGTAATGATTCAAATCAGTACCAGGAATTCCGATTTTTCTTACCGTATGTTTACTTTATATTACCATTTAAGGGATTTAGACATCAGATGAGGATAGCAATTATTTATCATTAGAATAAGAAATAGACACTGTATATAAGTTACCAAAATTATTCATGAAGGGTGCTCGAATATAAGTTGCCATCAACACATTGAAATATATAGGGAAAATTTTCACTTGACTCAGTGGCTAAGGTAAAGTTTTCAAAAACCTGAAATTCAATATAGGGCTATTGTGTTGAAAGGGAGTAAATCAGTATCTATCTTTTCATCATCAAATGTGGGAATCGACCTTTTGAAATCCCCGATGTTATCATGTTTTATGTTTTGTTGTGAAAGTTTTGAAACTTTCATTGTCACAAGTATTGATACTGACAATAAATGATTGATACAAGGCTGCCTAAAGGCATAAAATCATGTGTGGGAGTCATTGTAATACAATTACATTTGATAAAGCAAAACGCTAGGTAAGGCGTCTTTGCAATTTCATCTGCAAGAAAAATAAGGATTTCCAAAGTATTGTTTCCTAAAATTGTGCCGTGTAAATTAATCTTTTTAATTTGTATGTAATCTGGCCAATATTTTTCGCACCTAATATTGAATTCAATCACATGTTGATTTAGGTTCAATCGATAGAAAATATCCTTTAATAGACTAGGTATAATTTTCCTACCGAATTTTAGATGTCTGTTACTGTAGAATATTTGAGAAATTGTAGTTTTTTTTTATTTTATTCAATTCTTCACGTAAGTAAGTGAGACACAATTTTTAATTTTGTCTAATGCATGACTGTCGATGGAAAGGAATTAAACGTGTGCACAGTGATGAGAAGTGATTGACATTTTTATTAAACCATTACACTCATATGTCACACTAAACTGAATTTAAGTTTACAATTAAGATCACTCACGCACCTTTATAAATTAAAAAATACATGTTCCAAAAGAAAAGCTTGCGCATATCTTTAGTTGGGTACAAGTGACGCCACACTATTGTGTCATTAATGGTGACAGGGGCGGTTCCTGTCACGTCACCTCAAAAGGGATTTAATATAAATTGAACTAATCTAATAAAATTAATAATGTCTACATCACACAGTATGTTAAGTATTGACAATATCAAGGAATATGATAAAGAAGGGTTAACACAAGAAAACTTCTTCATAGTTCAAGTAATAAATAGATAAAAAAACAAAAGTCTGGAAATGATTTTAATCCCCGACCGGTTTCACACTATTCAGTGATCATCATGGGGTCTTTATGACGTTGCCATGCTATAACGTCACAGAACAAGGAGCGCATAACTCATGACCATCGATGCGTACCCACAGATTGGTGACATCATTACTTTACATCAATCACATATATGATACTAACAGCAATTTTTAGATATGGACATTTTAGATATGGATATATGACATTAATTGCATTTAATTGTGGCTTGAAAAGTTTAATGAAATAATGTTCTTTCATCTTTCTCTTTTCATCGCTGTTCGACATGACTTTATAGAAGGGGAATATTTTAAAATTATCCCCGGCGCATCTTTCTATATGTCCACTCAGTGGAATGTAGCGGCAGGACGGTTCCCTGATTTGCTGCTTATGGACCCTCACTCTTGATCTAAGTGTGTCCCCCGTTTGTCCTATATATTCGCCACAACCACCGCATTTGATGACATATATTAAATTTTGTGATGCGCATGTCATGTTTTCCCGTATATGGAATAAGTGGCCACTTTTGAAGTTATATTCTTTCCCTTCTAATAAGTACGGGCAAGTGCCACAATTTGGTGTTCCACACTTGCTTATTGATTTGTCAATTTGGCTTGACTGATCAAATTTAGCTTTGCTTATTATTTGTTTCATATTTCGGCTTTGCCGTTTACTCTTTATAAGATGTACATGTGAAAGGTATCACAATTTTGTAGGGGGTGGAGCGTTTCTTTAAGTTATGGGAATATCTCTGGGTTTCTTGGATTAAATGTTGATACAAATGGTAGTGCCTTTTCTTGTACTTGCTCTTTAACTTTAAGGAGATCGTCACGATTTTGCCGTTTTGCTTTCAAAATAGCGTCATCAATTATTTGTTTCGGATAGTGCCTTTTTAATAATAGATCTTTTAATTCATTCAATCTATAATCAACACGATTAGTATTTGAAACAGTCATGCGGATTCGTCTAGCTAACGAATACGGAACGCTGTTTTTTTGTATGGCGAGGATGGCATGAATTGAAATCCAAATATTGCTTAGAATCAGTTGGTTTGTAGTATACATCCGTTTCAACAAGATTATTTGAGATGGATACTTTTACATCTAAAAAGGGAAGCTGTGTATCATTTACCTCCTTGGTTAATGACAAACTTGGGTGTAAATTTTGTAGTTCATTTGTCAGACATTCTAAATCAGTATCGCTCCGTTTCCAAAGGATGAAACAATCATCTAAAAATCGCTTCCATTGTGTTTGAAATTCGGTACTGAATTCTATTCCAAATTGATGCTCAACTTTGGAGTAAAATATTTCTTCCAAATAGCTCAGGACCAGTGTGGCGTAAGTTGGCGCCATTTTGGTACCCATAGCGGTCCCTTTAATTTGTTTATAATGGGCGCCATTGAAATGAAATGTGTTTTTATTTAATTAAGATAAACTGTATACTGTCTATTATGAAGTCTTTTGATACTCGTTCAGGTATAGCTGAAGGATGTTTATCTAACCAGAAACGGATAGCCTTAATCCCTAGAGCATGTGGTATGTTTGAGTACAAGTTTACTAGATCAAAACTTACCAATTTAGTTGCGCTATCTACATATTTGGGGAGGTTATTGAGAAAGTCTGTATGGTTTGTATATACTTTAATATTTTATGATTAAAGTTTAGATATGGCTTTTAAAATATTTACATAACCAATGCGTTATATTCTTAAAAATGTACAATATTAAGTATAATCACTGAAATAAGATCCAATGAGTTAGTATGAGTATATTAACTTGAAAAATGATTCGGAAGTATTTCAAAGACCATTTCCTTCGTTGAAGTACTATAAACAGTTTTCGTTGTGAATTCACGACCTAAATTTTTGCTTCTTTTCATATCATTATATTTTTTCTAAATGAAGTACCATTTTCATAAAATTTAGTAAATGTCAGTTGAAAAGCATTCCTAGTATGAAAGCTCGATTACCTGTTTCAAGGTTTCTATTAATTTTCTGATTGCTTTTTGTTATTAATGACATGTTTCTTGAATAACTTACGAACAGACAGAAAGTCGGAACTGTAGTAATTGATTAACGTGTAATATGCCTGATGTGTCTCCTTATATACATGTACAATATAAACATCTTACACGTTTGCCTGACGTTCGACAAGCTTGGTTATTTTACAAGAAAGGTGTTCATATGTCAACTTAAATGCCAGCAGAGATTAGTATAGAATAATAATGAAAAAATGGTACTTGTAACGCAAATTTCTCCATACCTCAAAGCGGTATGCTTAATGGTCATAGTCTGTACGTAATTAAAAATTGGACACATAACAAATTGGAAGGTGAGAACTTATTACAATGAGGTGACCAATAAGTCATGAACGCTTTAACAGGTAGGCGGCGCTTAATATGGGTTTTTGAGTCTAGTGTAAGCGAACTAATGCAATGATCCAGAGTGGATAAAACGAGGGAGTTAATAAGGAGAGCAATTGTATCAATCAGTTTGTGGCGAAAGCTGGATATATTTCGTAGGTGACAATGAATAGTCATGAATAGTTGATTTAAAAGAATTACCTTCTGGAGATGAATTTGTCCACAGTGTAAATATCCTTAAGAATGATTAGGAAATTGCCAAGATTGGAAGTAATTTCTTCAATGTGCAAGTATATTCGTATTTGATGCCGCAAGTTTTGTCGGTAGCTCGACAAGTGCTCATTGTAAAAAAAAAGAGGTTGATGTACGATTTTATGACTTAAGCTACCTCTGTTGGGAATGCATGAAAGTTGTGTAATATCAGGAGTATGGGGAAAAAGTAATTATCTTCAGCAACCTGAAGCAAACCTTATCTTATGCATAGAAGTTTTTGCTCGTCATTTGGCGTGACCATTTTACTCTAGGAAGCAGTCAATCCGTCAAGAAGAAAGTTCATTACCTGAAAAGACAGAGACATGTGCGTCCTTGAAAACTGACAACTCAGACTCTTTTGGGACAATTTATTATTTAACAGTTCATCAAAAGTAGTTTGCCTTCAGAGAACCTCAATCCTGTTATGTCATGATCAGAAGAACAAATTACCAAAATTTACCTAAAAAACAAATATATTATTATTTTAACATGAATATTGTCAATCGGCAATGACATTAAAACTCTATCATTCATTTTATTTATTTTAACTTGGAGCTTTGAAAAATGGGTAGTATAAGGCATGTTATTCTGCAGAAAAGCGACGTGTATTTGATGGACACTTTCCATATATTCAAGACTCCAGATGTATGTGTAAATATAGCAAAAATGAATACTGTAGGCCATAAGAAACTAACTATTGACCGATTAGCATGCTGTCGAGGGCATGTTTTTTCATCCAGACATTTTTAGGAGCGATGTGATAAGTGACAGTTCAAAAAGAGTGCAACGCAAAGTTACTCAGCATATATATTTAAACATCGTGGGTTTAACAATGACGGGGTTAAATCAAACTAAGAAAACATCAGCAGTATCGCCACAATCTTCATTACAGCCATAATAAAATAAAAAGTTTAGATGTTTTGATTTTATATCACCACATATGACATTTAGGTTCGAATCAAAGGTGTAAATAATATGTTATGAAATCCCGGAGTGGCTCTTTAAGGGATGCTCCTCCTGAAAACCTCTACCACCTATTGTAAGATGAGAAGCGGCACTTTACTGGCAATTATCTTCTCCATCGTATCCCGGACATGCTCAATTGGAGCCAAAAAAGGGAAAGCGATGGATTTTTCAATATACTGTCCTGTTGCAGAAGGTATAACTTGCGGTTTAGGTTTGTCATATATGCACAGTGGAGCAAATATTTCTCACTGCAGGTAACGACCGTGACAAGAGTGAAATTCACTTGAAAGCGGCGTTAAACCCCAAATACCCTCATCTTACCTCGAAAACAACAACATCAAGATATTTATGGTTTTTACATTTTTCAACCACTTATTCCGTAAAAACACTGTCACATGCGAACCTGTCGTACAATAAGTATGATCTCTAAGTGTGTAGTAGGAGGTGGTTCCACTTTATCGAACACCATATAACATGATATCTCACACAGTTTTGAGGTAATAAAAATATCTTTTGTTAAGCAGCTGTATTGTCACTATATTTTACCGATCAGATCAGATTAATTGACACTGTTAATTCCGCGCGGCTCATGTGGCTCCATCAACATGAGTAATCTTTCTCTTTGTATGGATTCCTTGTCTAATGATTAATGTTTTTTTCCCACTAAAGACCGGATATAAACATGTCCTTGTGGCAATAATAATGTTATGATTTCTGTAGGTGGTTCAAAGAAAATACACCATTGTTTTCTCTTATTCAGAATTTCTATCAGTGGGTGGATAACGAGAGGTCATGTTTATGATCTGAACTTGCTAAAACAGTAGTTACTTTAAGGAGTTTAACGATAGAGCAAACTATCGACTTAGCGCGATAGTTGTTGTGCTGATAGTACTTTATCGATAGTAACATTTAAAAACTTTAAAAACTATCGACAGTGTCGGAAGCATTACCACCTATCAATTATATCAATAGTTAAAGTGACACAGAGTATGTTTCATGACTGTATATCGCTTGAATAGAGCTGAAATATTATTGACCTGACTTTAAGTTCAAATCGCCTATTTAAATTTGCATCTTTATCCCCAAAATTATGATATTTGCTTGTTTTCGATTGTAAATTAAAACCGGCCATATAAATGTTGAGAAATCGAAATTATGCGTCTCATTATAGATTTTATTAGTTAAATAATCTACTTACCAATACCAACCTGTATTTCACCCTGTGTCAGTTATAAATTAGTTTCCAAAATGTCGTTTGAGCCATTGACGCACGCTATTGTTCAGACTTCGATGATAAATCCTGACTTTTTTCCAGTTTACTGTCGCTACGCTAAATTATAAATATTGAGATGTTAATTGCCAGAAACAACCACTACTTGCCTTTGAAATAAAACCATTTATGAAGTTTACCATATTTCACTCTAACAATAAACACTGTGTCCCTTTATGAGAATTTAGATGCTTATATGAACCTCTAAGTGATATTCTCTAAAAAATACAAATGTAGCTATTAGATTTGAAAGCATGCTGTGGCAGATCCCTCATAGATCCTTTCTATCATTGTCTCTCTGATCTTTACAACCTCTTTTACAGGCTTGTCATCCACGTGTTAAATAACTGAAATATTTTACAAAACATGTTAAATCCCAACTTACTCAAATCATTTTTAACAATTTATCAAAGGCAGTCATTGATACATGGTAGAAAAAGTATTCACAATTCACATTTGTAAGAATTTACATGTTGACAATATCACCTTTAGAAAAAAAACATCCAGGCACATTCAATTTTTAAAACTTCACACACTTGTAGATCATCAATCATATATAATGGATAAAAAATAAACTAATAGCCTTGAGCTAATAGGAACTTGCACAAATGTGTGCAAGGATGTTTCTCATTTTGCGTGACTTATCGCCTTGAGAGTCCTCCCAGTAGAAACATCATTACCAGAAGACTTAGAAACACATCTGTGTCTTTCAAACGTGAAGGAGAAAACAATTTAGGAGTTAGACATTCATCTGGAAGTTTTAAACCTTATTATACTCCATAGTGTAATCACAAACATATACAGAATATTTCCATAATTTTTACTTTTAGATATAAAACTTCTTTTGTGAAACATAAATTAAAAGTTTGTTACACGGTGAGTCAAATGGAAAGACTGATTTCCAGTTGTTGAAGGTTGGACACCCGTGGGTGTACAAGTACCAACACAATCACGCTTCTTGTCAATCAATCAATTTCCGACTTCCTATCAATATAAGTCAGGAAACATTTGATCAATATCAAAGTTAGAAAGATGCGTTACACCCAACTTATAGGTTAATGCTCTGTCAACGAAAACGAGTATTAACTTTACATTAGATTATTGCTGTGAGATTAATTGACTCCTACATGAGTTAGGCTGTGTAAATCAATATTGTGTTTATATCAAGAGACCTAGTAATACAAAACATATTTCTTGCTTGTCGCACATTCAGGAACCGTATAAACACAACAATTCATTCTACATACGATAAGACGAAAAACGAATTCATCAATTGGATGACTGGTTTTAATTTTATCTCAGATATTTCTGAGGTGACCAACATTATTGTTTTCTTCGAAGGGCACTTTCAAAGTTGGAAACAACTAGGTACAATATTGGACGATAATTTCTTTATTCTAAAATTTGCAACGTTTTGATAAAGATTTTTTACGCTTGACGACAATACAGAAACCTGATTCAAAACGTCGCAAATCTCAACATAAAGAAGTTGTCATCCATAAATATCGTACTTTGATATTGCTTTCGTTGCAAGCATATTCAAAGAGAGTGATGTAGTATAATCGTGAATAGTTTACTTTAGATATGCTGCATTTGGTTATAGTGCACCTTGTGGACACAATTGTAAACATTCTATCATAAACCTGGTTTTGAAGAGGCTGTTTTTTAGGCTGCCTTATATTAATCAAGTCACTTATGTACAACATTTGTACAAGCATTATTGGCGAAAAGTACCGTTTAATTGCTGAAATATTTCTTTAAAGGTTTGAAATCAAATGATGCTATATGCATATCTCTTTTAGACCGTAAAGTATGAACAAGGGAAAATCAACTTTAAGGTTTATAAATGATATCTCTTTCGGAATCGATATGCAAAAGACAATGACATTTTATGTGAAAATGGCATAACAAATATTTGTAGACATAAATATTCATCATGTGATAAAGATCACAGACTTACACAAGCAATGAACACTCTTTTTTAAGTCACTAAAGTATTGATATGTGAGATTTAATGAAAACATAGTTATGACAACTGAGAAGATAAAAGCTGACCAGTGATATCAACCAAATCAACCAAGGACATCGACATCAATGTTTAATTCTTAAAACATATTCTCTCGATTGTTGATTTCCTCACAAAAAGAAACCTTTTTACCATTATTATATCTAATTCTCTGATCAAAATTAGCAACGACAATACAACTTTAAAAATTCAGTTTGTAGTAATGGTTTACCCTCAAAAATTAATCATGAAAACCCTACAAGCCTGCATTTACGATATTACACTCTGAGGTTATACATAGATAGATAGATAGAACTGCAATTAAAATGAACTATAATAATAGTGTTGTCATCGTCGGCATCAGGTGGATTGAATGAAGTAATAGAGGATAAGTAAGACTGTCTGATGAACTGGGAAATGAAATCAAATACGTCGTTTTTCGTCATACCAGCTGTGCCCTAGTCTCATAGGAATCAACGATTAACCAAGCAGACTGCTACTTCGCTAGTCAGTAAACTTGTAATTGTGATTAACTTTGTGTTACTGCAATGTCCGAAAATTATTCGGGTATTTAGTGACGTTACTGAAATAGTGTTTTCTCGGAAATATAGCGTAACAGATACATCAAATGATTTCCAGTTGAAATTGTCACGTTTTCACCAATATATGTATGGGTAACGATTCACTATTCGTGTGTTATTCTCGCAGGGCTAAACAAACTCTTGCTTAAGTTTCCAGTAATATAATTTTTAGCTTGCAAGAAACACCATGACATATTTACCCTCAAGAGAATATCCTACATCAAGTGAACGTTTAACATACTTCCTTAATTTAAAAAGTAGGTTAAAAATTGCTTGCATTACATGGTCGTCCATTTGCAGATAAGAAATCACTTAAATAGTTAACATGAATGGAAGCCATACGTACATATCCTTACATATCCATTATAAATTTTTATGTCAGAAGTTAAAGCTTCAATCGATCGCTTGCAGTTGAACTGCACTCAAAGATTACCTGCAAGTTAAAGTTACTACCAATTTCATTTTCAATGTGGCAGCTAATTTAGTAACTGATATACATTTATTTCCTATAAAGGGAGATCAAATAAATACTTATAACTGTCAATACGGTATATATTTTTGGGATTATTTTGCGCCCTTGACTGATGTATTTATGAAGTTTGCACTCCATGTGTGGTAGCACATAATTTTTGCACGTCAAAGCGCTAAGGACTTCTGAAATTTTTAGTACAGTCCTATCCCATCATAAAATTTCCAATTTGTTTTGTATTTTGGATTTCTACAAGGAAATGTTTTTGTTGCGTTGTGACATATCTTGAAATCTATTATCTGGACACGTCTATTGTAAGCCACCTTAGAACTAAGAACAAGCAACGAACAAATAATATGATTAAATTGATTTACATTGAGACCACCTTGATCAGCAACGATAACAATGAAAGCAGTACATTCACATGCTTGAAAAGTTCAGAGAAAATAATTAGAAATTACTTATCGGCGTGTATGAATCCGCTCTCGTTATTTCGTTATACTCTGATCAAGCCAAAACACTCGTATCGCTAGCTATCTAACTAGCCAATGAGATGACTTGCATTCAGCAACAGCGGCACAACCCGTATGGAAAAATCCGTTGAGTTCAAGCTCCTTAACTCATTAACGCCGAGAGCCGCGTATATGCGTCAAAATAATGAGATCCTCACAGCGAGACCCGCATATAAGCGTCAGCTAATTAGCAGTTTCTCACAGCGAGAGACGCTTATGTGCGTAATAGAAAGAACCTCTTATTCAGCGAGAGCCGCGTATGTGCGTCAGTCGTTTAGTATAACAATGAACTTATTTTAAAATCAGTTTAGCATCCATTAGTGTAGATAACAGTTTCGTAAATAAGATGCTATCCTCAGGAAAGCAATAAGAAATGAAAATCGTTGCTCTTTGTGCAAAAATATGCTAATTTCGGTAAATGAAAACATACTGCATATGTTGGTCTTGGAAGGGAAAAATAAACAATTTAAAAAGAAGGTTTATTAAATCAGATGAAACGATTGTAGTCTTTGTGAAGTTACCAATTTTGAAACATTGTTAGATACATTTTATTTGTTAAACGCATTGAATTCATATATCTAAGACGAAACGAGAGGAAGCGTTATTATAAACATTTATGTACATGTATTCATAAAACATTTGTTAAGAATTTGAGGCTATTTAACGTTACACTTTGATTTTAACTTTACTTCTTGAATGCATCACTTTGGGAATGTCACGTCATGAATTATCAATTTGATAATTGCATGTAATTAATATTTTGAACGCCAGTGTTGTTGTACTTTGAATACTATTATTGATATGACAGTTTGTTCGAATTTTACTTTACTGAACTAGCTGAGCGCATCCTATATCAAGCAGGGTCAGTAGCTGTCCTGTAACAATAACAGTTTTATTATGTACATGGTTTTTTTTAAAACTTCTACAATATCCTTCATAGATCCACGACCCTGTCTGCCATTGAATGGATACATACACATGTTAAATTATAATTAGAGTTGACAACGGAATAGATCACTTGGTCAATATTAATAATCAATACATTCGTTGATGTTACGTGCTATCTCTTAAATCGGGATATCATTTCCATAAATTCTTAATTATTATTCAGATGGTTGAGATACCGACACACTGTATCTACTCAACATGGTGTGTAGATATGCATTATTTGTATTTACAAATAAAAAATACATGTTAATCAACATATGTGAAAATAAATTAGGTACGTTACGTGATTTTGTGTTAGTACTTGCAAAGGTGTGTACAATATGCCGCCATCAAATCACTGTAGTGGTAGATTGAGAAAGACAATCTAACATGCAGATTGACAAATGCTTATAAGTGATATTTGGTTATGTGTATACTAAATATACATTATAATATGTAAGTGTGTGTCTGTGTATATTATTTGCGGTTAAGCTTGCTGTTTAAGTACTGTTGTTTAGGTACAAGTAAGAGAAATTGTCTCTCATAACATTTTAACCAATATAAAAGGTGCGATATCTAATGCAGTTTACATGTCAATTTTATTTGGTGAGACAATGAAAACAATTTCACTAACTCTCTCTCTCTCTCTCTCTTTGAGTATGTTGATGAATTGAAATCGGACAAACCGCAAAGCATAAACTCAATGGTGAAATATCACATGTTATATTCCTGTAAAGTATCAATATACAGCACCTGCATCTATCTTCATGAAACTATAAAACAATCAAGACTTTATGGCACAAGGCAAGACAGTTTCCGTTCAAAAGCTGTCGCGAAAAGAGCGGTGCTTGAGCTAATTAGTCTCGCTGCAGCCAGCAGCGTCTGTGGTCAGTGGCCCAGGCGTTGAGCCGTGAAGCTGCCTCGGCGTTAATGAGTTAATTACATTGGCTGAAAAAGTGACAGGCGAGCATAGCTACGAATATCAAGCCGCCAGCCATACAAAGGATTTGTCCCGAAAGAGATCAGGGAATTAGAAGTATGAAGGGCATATTAATATACGCTGATGGAGCAGGATGGTCTTTCATAGTATTGTAAACGTTATCGTAAATGTTTTTTTGCATTGATAACCATGAACACTTAAAAACTGGGATTCTTAGTTGGAGCCATACATATGTATTTTGTATTGAAACTGACAATGATCAGTGTTATAATCCGTGTAAAAGTTACTAAAATTCTAGCTTATTTGGCCTGCAAGTAGATTAAAGCATGTGCTTGTAAGAATATTTATTGGAGAATTTGTAAGTAGATGGAAAAGAGGTTGACATACGACTTAATGACTTGAGCAACCTATGTTGGGAATGAATGAAAGTTGTGTAATATCAGAAGTACAGGGAGAATGTGATTATCTTCAGCTTTAAGAAACCTTATCTTTATGCTCGTCATTTGGCGTGACCATTTTACTCTGTGAAGCAGACAATCTGTCTAGCAGCATGTTCCTTACTTGAAAAGTCATAGAAACCATGCCTGTCCTTGTAAACTGACAACTCAGACAATTTGGAGACATATTTTAATTCAGAGCATTGGGGAACAAATAGTTTAAGGCATGATATTCTGCAGTAGAGCTAAGTGTTATTGATGGATACTTTCCCTATAATCTAAATTCCAAATATATGTGTAAATAACTATATCAATTATATTTAATTGACTAAAAAATATATACTGAAGGCCATTAAAAACTAATTATTGACCAAGTTCGCACAAAGCGCTTTAAAAAGATGCATGAAAGTTTATTTCTTCAGTATAATAATATGAGTAAAGCATGCTCTGTCATGGATATAAGCGTAGTATAAGAACACAATGTTATATAAACTTGAACAAAAGTTAAGCAACCCCTAGGGGTCTTACATTTAAATGGGTTTTTTTTTATAGGAAAGGAGACTGTGTTTAGGAGAATTTAATCGTATCTGATGTTAGAATAACTATCTAAAAGTTGAAAAAACCTTCAAAAAAGAAATTTTGTCGACAATGATCATTTCAGTCAAATCATCCAAACATTTCAACCGCATCACATTGTCGTTTTGATATTGTGGGTTACTTAACTTTTTTCCGGGATATATTATAATCTTCTTACAGAGTGTGCAGATAAGTAGGGGTTACGCGTGAGGAAATCTCAGGTACGTTTGAGGCCGTCACAGATAACTAATAACTCTGAATACATAGTGACTCGTAATTCTAAAACATGAACAACGCTAAGTTGATGTTTTTTTCTGATCCGTTTTGGTAAAACATAAACTGACAGCAATATCTAAGCATGTTTCTCCTCTTGATAGTTACGAGTTACAGGAGGCAGGATAGTTCATAGTTAGTGTCAGTGGCTTCGGATCAAGAGGTCTCTGGTTCGAATCCCGCCAGGGGCTCAGCAGCTTTGTATGCAGTAGAGAACTGTTCCACACGCAGTGTATTTCAGTGCAATACCACCATACCACAATGCATAGCCATAATGGTGTTGCAGGCTTTCTCCCTGCCATGATAAAGGCAGTCGTGATATGAGTGAAATACCTTTAAAGGGGCGTTAAACCCAAAGTCATCTCACCTCGATAATATATATATAAGGTATCAAGATATTTTAGGTTTATACATTTTGCAACCAAGTATTGCACACAAAAACTTGTTACATGCGTTCTTATCGTACACTGAGTATAAACTCTGAGTGTGTTTTACATAATATCACACAAAGTTTTGAAGTAACCTAACAACGTTTTGTTAAGCAGCTCTATTGTCACTATATTGTACGATTAAGTTAAATGACACCGTTAATTCCGCCCGGCACATGTGGCTCCATCAACATGAATAGTGTTTCTCTGTGTATGGATACCTTGTCGGATGATTGATGTTTTTCTTCCCTCAAGACCGGATATAAACGTGTCGTTGTGGCAATCATAATGTTATGATTTCTGTAGGTGATGCAAAGAAAATACACCATTGTTTCTTCTTATTCAGCATTTCTGTGAGTGGGTGTTACATCCTGGATAACGAATGATCTTATCTTGCAAAAACAGTAGTTATTATTAGGGGTTTAACGATAGAGCAAACTATTGTCTAATTATATTCAGTGTAATTTAAGTTAAGTTCATTCTGTCCCCCCCCCCCCCCCTCTCTCTCTCTGATGTGTCCACTCTCTTGTCCTCCACGTGTTTAATAACTGAAATAAATTTTCTAAACACGTTAAAGCCCAATTCACTCAAAATATTTTTGTAACCCAACCTTACTCACTAAAGGTCTCGTCATGCTCTCGAACATGGCTAACACTATTAAGTCCGATAACATGATATGTGCACATGGCTGTGAAGTGACAGATTATGATAACATAACCACTACATACCTTTTATCACTTTTCGAAAGATAATTAGTCTACAATATGTATTGCTGTTATTTGACCCAACATTACATTTCAAATTTCTTTAATGACATTTTCGTCAAAACAAACGTGTTCAAGAACCTGTATAAACCAGCAAAAAGTTCTAACCATTGATCAAAATAAGTCTTTATCTCTTGTACATAAAATATCATTCTATACCTCGATTTGTTTATAATGATTAAAACAAATCATTTTGAAAGTGGCCGTTTCCTTTGAACCATATGAACATGATTTTAAACTAGCAGTACCGGACAGTATGAGTAGTTATAGGACACTTAGAGGAACAAACAGCATGTCACATGATAATGAATAAAGATCCTCTAAGAAGAAGAATATGCCTTCATTAAAATATGCTAAAAAGATCCTTGATTTATATCTTGATACTGCTTACAAATGGTCTGTTTTCTTGTTTTTAATAGTTGTAATCTTCATTATAAATATTTTTTAAATGTAAAATAGTATTGTGAAACATCAATTAAACGTATATTACACGGTGAACTCACATGTAAAGACTGATTTCAAGTTGTTGAAGGTTGTACACGCGTGGGTGTACAAGTACCAACACAATCATGCTTCTTGTCAATCAATCAATTTCCGACTTCCTATCAATATAAGTCAGGAAACATCTGATCAATATCAGAGTTAGGAAAATGCATTATTCCCAACTTAAAGGTTAATGCTCTGTCCATGAAAACGAGTATCATCTTCACATTAGATTATTGCTGTAAGATTAATTGACTCCTACATGAATATAAAATTAGTCAAACATTTTGGCTGTGTATATCAATATTGTATATATATATCAATGGACATAGTAATACAAAACATTGTTTTTGCTTGATATTTATTCAGAAACTGTATTAACACAACGATTCATTATACATTCCGTGGAATAGTAGCAACGAAAAACGAATTCATCAATTGGGTGACTGGTTTTTAATTTTGTCTTTTCCAAGTTGATCAACGTTATTGTTTTCTTCTTTAAGTGGCACTTTAGAAGTTGGAAATAACTTAATACAATATTTATGGATATCAACGATATCAACGGTACAAGAATTTTATCAAAAAGTCACAAATCTCAGTGTAAAGAAGTTGTCAACCATAAATATTGTACTTAGTTATTGTTTTCATGCAAGGACATTCTCCAGGTTCCCTTTAGGAAAGAACTGTTTTGTTTTTTTCCTCAAATTATCCATCAAAGAGAGTGATAAAATGTCATCGTGAAAGGTTTTCTTTAGATATACTGCACTTGGTTGTATTGCATCTAAATGACACAATAACATTGTATGATAAAACTTGTTTTGAAGAAGCAGATTTTGGAAGATTAATTATTGAAAACACTATATCTGCTTTTTGTTTTTATAACAACATTATTACAGGCATCATCAGAGAATTCCAGTAAATACAGTCTAATTGCTGAAATTCTTTTGACACGAATAAATCAATGAATGCTAAATATATATGCGTATATCTTTTAGACCGTGAAGTTTGAACAAAGGAAAATCCCTTTGATGCTATAAGTGATATTAATTTCAAAATCGATATCAGAAGACAATGACATTTTATAATAAATACTTAAAGATATAGATATTCATACTGTGACAAAGCAATAGTTGATAGTTGATTAAACTGAAATCAAAATGGACTATAGTCTTAGTGTTGTCTTCGTGGGCATCATCTGGGCAATACTTGAGAAGATAAAAGCTGACCAGTGATATCAACCAAATCGACAAAGGAAATCGACATCAATGTTTAAATAATAAAATATATTCCCTCGATTATCTATAACCTCACAAAAAGAAACCTTTTTACCATGATTATATCTAATTCTTTGATCACTATTAGTAACGACAATACAACGTCTAAAAGTTAAATTTCATTTTGTAGTAATATTATAACCTCTAAAATTCATTATAAAAACCCTACAAGCCTGCATTTACAATATCAAATTATAGGTTATAAAAAGATAGTTAATTGCATAGAAATGAACTGAAATTAAAATTAACTATATTATAAGTGTTGTCATTGTCGGCATCAGGTGGATTAAATGATAAGTAATAGAACATAAGTAAGACTATGTCTGTTTGATGAATTGGGTAATGAAATCAAATACGTCGTTTCTCGTCATACCAGCTGTGCCCTAGTCTCGATAGGAACTAATGAGTCAAGGTGTTTCCTGTCCACACCGGAATCAACGATCAAACAAGCAGACTGCTACTTTGCGAGTCAGCAAATTTGTAATAGTGATTTACTTTGTTTTACCATTATGTCACATACTTATTCGGGTATTACGTGATATTACTGATCATGAAATAGCGTTTTTCTCCGTTTTATAGGGTAACCGTTACATTTTAAAAACTCATTTTCAATTGAAATTGTCACGTTTCAACCAATATATTTATGGGTAACACTTCACTATTCGTGTGGTATTTCGCTGTGCTAAATAAACACTTCGGTAAGGTTGCAGCAGCAACATTTTCAGCTTGAAAGAAACACCATGACATAGTTACCCTCAAGAGAATATCCTACATCAAATGAACGTTTGACATATTTTAACAAATTAAAAAGTGGGTAAAAATTGCTTTCACTGCACGGTCGTCCATTTGCAGATGAGAAATATTCCGAAAATATTTAAGATGTATGGCAGTCATACTTACAGATTGCTTGCAGTTGAACTGCATTCAAAGTTCAGCCGCAAGTAAAATTTACTAGAATACTTTCCACGTTGTATCAGGAAATATCATGGACAATTTCTTCTTCAATGTGGTAGCTAATGTAGTAACTCATATCCATCTCCGTTGAAGGGGTCGAATCCCGCCAAATTTACTGAACACTGTACTACTGTAAGACTCTCAGTCGGTGATGTCATAGCATTGTGACATCATCATGTTTATGACTTCATAGCATTTTGATGTCATTACTTCATGATGAAAAACAATTGTAATGTCATGAACATGACTGTAACAGGGCATTGTTCAAAATATACTGTCAAAACGATGTCTCCTTGATCTTCCACAAATGCTATCTCGATAAAACGTAATCTAACTAACAGAAATAGCCAGAAATAAAAGTTTAGTGTATTTACTCTATTCATTTGTATTTTCAGTCAGGTAAAAAAACATTAAAGGGTACAATTTGTTGCGAAATTTTACTACACTCACGCAACTGCAAATTATGTTATCACGTCACATACTGCAAGTTGGAGGCAAATTTTTTTTATAGAATGAGAACTAAACCTGTATACCTGTAGGGTAAAAACTTGTTATTGTCAAAATGCAATTTCGAACCATTTTAATCCATTCATTGCAAAAAACAATGACCAGTTTAACGATTAATTTCAATGTATTTAAAGCTGTCATCGAATTTCAAAGCATATACACAACATGCACGCATCAATTTCATTACATTGACGTGCTTAGAAATTAAGAAAAGTTGTGCAAGTCAAGCGGACCAAGGATAGCTGTGTAGAATGAATATGACGTAATATTGTCAAGCAAATGAAATCTGTTATTTGTGTTCTTGACATTTTGTTAGGAAATGAAAAAATTATATCCTTAAATCGTAAAGAGAATTCAAATTACTGAATTCAAATTACTGAATCATCTGAAAAAGGATAACTACCATGTTTTAGAATGAGTTTCAATACATCTCATGTTTCATAATTTCAGGTTTTAAGATGTAATTTGTTGAAAGTTTATAAAACAATGTAACATATTTTATATCAAACCAATCTCATAACATCAAGATGAGTTACTTTAAATCATTTATTAATGGCTTTTTTTTTATTGTGTATACGGCAGCAGTAAACTTGTTTCACGCTTGAAGTTGTGAATAGGTAACATTGAAGTTGTGAATAGGTAACATTGAAGTTGTGAATAGGTAACATTGAAGTTGTGAATAGGTAACATTGAAGTTATCTTTGAGAGTTTACATATGTATTAAATATTCCTGCTATTGACAATTACTTTACTGTCTCATATGAATATGATATCTTAACATGGTACTTTTAAATACAAAAAGTATGTTGAATCAAAGGTTAAGGAGAGGCAAATATTTCAATCAGATAAGGAAAAGAAACTTTACTTCTTTGAGTACAAAATTATCGAAAGGATGAAATAAGTCATTTATTGAATAATGTTTTTATAAGTTGTTTTCTTTATCTGGATAAAAAATTTAAGGGTTTTTTTTTCGTTTTTCGTTCTGTCCTAAACCCTTGTGTGTCCGTCTATTGAGTACTGTGTTGCGTAAAATCACCTTAACGGGTTAATAAGTGTACAATGTATATGAGGCACAATCATAACTTGATTGAATTGCGAATGACAGCTTTTTTTATATAAAATGACAATTTATTTTGAATAGGGTTGCCAAAGATATGTTTGTTTCTATGCGGCCTCTGCGTTATCTCATGGGTAAGGAATTTGATGAAACTAGATGAGATAAGCATTGCTTTTCATCCAAAACTTTATTTCGTGATATGAATTTATTTAAGACTTCTACAGATGTAACATGTAATGATATAAATCAAAGTAATCTTATAGGATTAGGATAGGTTGTTTTTATTTCGATAAAATCTGACATTTAATCGCAGATAACCTTTTGCACAAACAATTAACTTGCCTCCAGTCTTCTTTAACACTAAAAACGACCAAAAACCGACCAGTGACATGTTATCTGCTGATGTTTTAGGTTAGAAGATGAAACTGAAAACATATTTTAAATATAAAATCAGATATTACTTATGAAACCAATTTGAGCCATATGATAAGATATTAATTAAGAAGCAATTCGTCATGAAATTTGTGATGCCAGCGATGTAAATTGGGTTGCCTTCAGGCCATAAAATAGGACAGATTTGATTATAATCACACGTTACACGGGCTAATTGAGTAATACAAATATTTAACAGAAAAATATCGCACAGATATAGTATCGAATGTACAGCCAACAAACCGTACCATTTATATTTGATTTGTGCATGTGTGCAAAAACGTGAGTAAAAATCATAAATCAAATCATCTGAAAGACATTGTACAATTAAGTTTTTCAACGATTGCTAAAACGCTTTTTTATTTTAAAAAAATTCTTGCAGGAAATATTCTGAGGAAACGTTCTTACATCGATACATTTTAACGTTTCACACAACAGCAATGTTATAATCAGACCGGCAGACAGGAAATTCGTAGGAAATTGGATACAGTTCATGATTTGGTCGAATACCATTTTGTAAAATTATCATAATGCTTTAGAAAAAATATATATAAATATATTCATTTCAATTAGATTGCTTTAGACATAAATCCAATTGATTAATTCAATGTTGGGATCCTGTATGTACCTTGACAGGAAGACTCGCCATTGAGGTTTCTACTGGAGATTATCCAGTTACGTCCAAGGTAAGGTTTAACTTGTTCCAGTGGTTTGATTTAAACATATTTTATTCAGAGAAAGGATTGGGTACAAGTTATCCAACTTAATGAAACCCTCTCCTATGTACAAAACTGACGTATATAAAGTTTTACATAATACATGTTACATGAATATATACAAAGAAGAAGAAATACATATATACAAAAGAGCAAACAAAGAAATATAGTAAAATACAGTTAGGAGAATATAAATTTGCAATTACAAACATGGGCATCCTTTTAAAATCTAGTTTTCAAATCTTCCAGAAAGAGAAATGTATTTATGAACTTCTTTAAAAATCTTTACATTATCATTATAAGAGAGGTCTCCGATTCCATTTAACAATATGTTCAAATTAATAAGTTGTCTTCTGTTGCATATTTTACTTATATTATAAAACATTTGTTGTCTAATATTAGAATACAAAATACATTCCATGAGATAATGATAAGAGTTTTCGCAAGTGGATTTACAAATACATCCAGGATCTTCTGCTAGACCAACATTATACAAATCATTGTTTAATCTACTGGTTGAATATCTTAGCTGAGTATGTATTATATTGAGTTTTCTTTTACCAAATGCGAAATATAATGGCGCTTTAAGTTTACGTGGTTGTACATACGATTTAAAACTTTTGACTGATTCGGCTTCTCTAATGTGCGGTGGGAGGTTATTCCAAAGTTGTGTGCATGATGGGAAAAATGATTGACTGTACAAAGTTGTGCGGGAATATGACAAAGAAAGATCACGCACGTTTCTAAGGTTGTAGTTTGTCTTAGCTTCAACAGGTTTAGGCATAATGTCACAAAGGTACGATGGGGCATTTTCATTGTATATTTTATAAAATAAAGATAATTTTCGATATGTTCTTCTCTCCTTTAACGATTGCCAACCCGTTTCATAGAATAAAGATTCTCGGGAGGCATATTTAGGAAGGCCAGTTACTATCCTGGCTGCTTCGAACTGAACTTTTTCAATTTTATCAGAAGCCTCTCGTGAACAACCATCCCAAAGTTCACAGGCATATTCAAGATGTGGTCTTATGAAAACTATATAAATCTTATTCAGAGTTTCTCTGTTTAACATAAACTTTAATTTTCTCATGGAAGTTACCATGGAAGAGGTTGTCTTCACAATGTTATTAATATGGGTATTCCATTTACAATCAGATGAAAAATTTATTCCGAGATGTTTATGGGCCTTTTTAAAATCTACGCACTGGTTTTCAAATTTTAAATTCAAAATTGCATTCTTGCTCTTAAGACTAAACAGAATAGCTTCCGTTTTGCTTGGATTGTAAGTAACAAGCCAGTGTCTAGCCCAGCATGACACACTTTGGAGATCTTTGTTTAGCGTATCTTGCATAAGCCTGTGATTGAAAGATGAAATACCCATAGATGTATCGTCAGCGAATAAGCGTGCAGCACAATCTAACTGATCTGCAATATCGTTTACATAAACAATAAACAGAAATGGACCCAGCACTGATCCCTGGGGTACTCCAGCGGATAAAATTTTTGTACTTGATAACGAACCATTCACAAAAACCTTTTGGGTTCTACCATTTAGGTAACAATGTATCCATTTCAGTAATCCTCTACCTATACCATAGTTTTCTAGTTTATGTATCAAACCTCTGTGCCACACTCTGTCAAATGCCTTAGACACATCACAAAAGACCATGCAGTAATCTTCTCGTCTGTCTAAGGCATAACAAATGTTGTTATATAACTCAATTAACTGATGGGTGGTAGAATGCCCTACTTGGAAACCTGATTGATATTTATATAGTAAATGATTGTCAAGAAAGTAATTTGATAAATATTTCAAGATGGTTCTTTCAAAAATTTTACCCAAACAACTTATTAAAGAAATAGGTCTGTAATTACTACAGCAACATTTATCTCCTTTCTTAAAAAGTGGCATTACATGTGCCTCTTTCCATCTATCCGGATATCTACCTGTTGACAATGATTTATTAAATAACAGACATAAGGGTTTGCTAATAGAATCTGCGATATATTTCAGTATTTTATGGCTTATTCGATCAGGACCACTCGCTTTGTTAACCTGCAAACATTTAATGATATCAGAAATTTCACGTTCATCTACTAAAATATGATCAAGTTTACTTGATGTACGCAATTCAAAGAATGGGAGAGCTTTATCCATATCGTCAAGCTGACAAATAGATGCGAAGTACGAATTTAATGCTTCCGCCTTATCAAAGTCTGAAAATATGCTTGGGGTATTATCAGATTCACTCGATCTTAATGCCGGAATAGGATTTATAGAACCTGAGTCTTTGACGAGTCTCCTAAGTACTTTCCAATATGATGGTTTGTTTCCTTTGCTCATTTCAGCTATAAATTCATCTAGATTCGAAAAATATTGTTCCTTTGCATAACACTTCATATTATTAACCTTATTTCTTTGTTTGCGATATGCTAGTTTATCCTCATTTCTATTAGTTCTTTTGGCCTTTTTCCTCAAACGATTTCGTTTTCTAGATTCGCGTCGTATTTCAGAATTATACCAGGGTTTGTCGTTTGGTCGAATCGTTACCTTCTTTGATGGAATACAATCTTTTATATATTTTCCTAAGTAATCATAGAATATATTTGTTGCTTCATTAATGTCTGTACTATTTGTCATAAGAACATTCCAATCAGTATCACGGATATAACTATTCAATAGATCATAATCACCTTTATCATAGCACCATACATCTCTTGTATAACATAAAGACATTGAAATAACTGTATTTATGGCAACAAATGTGCCTCTATGATCACTGATACCTGTTTTGAAATCAATCACTCCACTATCAAACACATCGATGTCACTACTGATAAGGATAGGATCTAATAACGTTCTGCTCGTTCTCCCAACTCGTGTTGGTTCTTTTATGACATTACATAACGCTTTTCTGCTCATAATCTCACTTAAATTCTCAAATTTGTCTGACAAGAGATCTTCGTTTAGGTCACCAATCAATACAAGTTTTGAAGTATGATCAAGTGAGTTTTCAATAGCATTTTCTAATCTCTCCCAAAAAGCAGCATTATTACCCGGGGGTCTATAGACTGCGCAAAGCATGATTGATTTCTGTGGTAAATATATTTCCAACCAAATTATTTCATCACAATTATTTTCTAACTCATAGTGTCTTTTAAAACTTAAACACTTTTTTACATAGACCATAACACCCCCACCAAAGGCATTTCTATCTTTACGTAATGGTTCATGAAAGGTATCCCAAGCTAAATTTGTATTGCTAATAGTATTATCTAAATGCGTCTCAGTGAAACAAATAATTTGGTTTTCTGATAAGCATTCATTTAAATGATCAAGCTTGTGCCGTACGCTTCTCGTGTTAAGATGAAAGATTTGTAAAGTTCTATCTAATGACTGTGTTACATCATGGATAGGGCCAGGGTTCAACTCGATGTCACCAGAAAGCAGAAGTAACAATAGGAATAAAACAAGAACATTGGTGTTACCAAACAATGATGTAACGAAACACAAAGCACTGAAAACAATACACGCTTTACACTCAGTTGTAAAAATATACAATGCTGAATTGAAAAGACTTGAAAAATATGTGTAAACATTCACTCGTGATTTTTGTCCTTTCGAACTTACTCCATGTGTAATTCTATAAAAATTTCCAATAGTTATTCGGTATTGTGTAATGTTGATACCCATACTCACATAGTAGGCTCAATGTTAATGTTTCAAATTTAGTTAATGTTACACGTTGTAGGACAATTCAGAATTCGGAGATGGTACAACCCTAACTAGGTGATATTTATATATACAAGGCATACATATATACAGAAGAGGTGGTCACAACAGACAAGAGTTATGACAATGATAGCAAATATACACTATATTACACAATATATAGAACAATACTTTGTACAAGGCGACGGAACTATTTCTGATTGTAAATGGTATTAAAGAGGGTTTTACAGATAGTTGGATACTTATCAACCAGGTGGTAACTACGAATGATAACTTAGTCTACCTATGAGTACATGCTAGTTGTTGGTTTATACGTTATGACCTAGACAATAATAGTCAACATTACTTACTGATTAGGAATCCCTGATAATCCATTAAGTACCTTTAATGAATTTCACACACTTAACTCCGGTATCTATCCAAGTCATAGTCACATTTAATCTCACGGATCATTCCCTCGGGCTGTTCTTCCACGAAAATCCTTCCGTCTCGTGTCCATGTACCTGAGAAGCACTTGTTCTTGAACATGTCCCTCGACGTCTTGAACAGCTCACTCCTAGCCTTCGTCAAGTCTTCGTTGATGTAGACGTTCTTGTATTTCTGTCCGAGACGTCGTCTGTGTTTCATCATGTAGTACTTGTTGTAATGGTTCATGAACTTCACTATGATTTGTCTCGTCTTCCCTTGACTTTTGTGTCCGACTCTGTGGCATCTATCTATAGCTGATATAGGTAATGTCTCGTCAACAGTGTGTAGCACATCCATCACTACTTTATCAATTTCTTCGTAAGGCGACTCCGGAACACCAGTGATGCGAATAGAGTTTCTCCGACTGTATTGCTCAAGTTCATCGGTCCTTTCCTCAAAGTGTTTTCTGATTGTTCTTATTTCAGTCTTCTGTTTCTTTATTTTCTCTGATTTACTTTCAACCTCTTCCCTGAGTTCTTCTATTTCTTCTGAACAATCGTCAATCTCTTTCACCTTTTCTTCAACGAGCTTTTTAAGAGATTTCACTTCGTCTCTTAGCGGTGTTATCTCTTCCTTCAATTTCTTGAGATCTTTAATGTCATCTTTAATGGGGTCAATCTCACCTTTCAGTTCTTCTAGGCTCTCCTTCAGTGGGTGTACGATAGCCTGTACATGTTCTGTTATTAGTCTTGTAGCTACCTCCAGTGGTCACAAGCATTACTACAGATTCACCTGACGTAATTAGTAATTTCCTGTATGGACTTTACATGTTGTCAATGTGAGATTTATGGAACTTCACCTTCTCAAGATATAACTCACTCAGTTGACCTTTATTATGGTTTTAATGAGGCCTCAATAATGAAGGTATGATCATTCTACTCATCAAAGTAGTAACTACGAACATATACTCATTGCACTGGGAGCAGTTAAGCTATGCTACTCCTATTACATTGACATGAATCATCATTATACTTACATCATCGTATGCACAGAAATACAAATGAACATCGGCCAAAGTTGGATGGCATGGATCCGTGAAAACGATGAAACATTCATACACATATATGTCCGTCCCCAGATAGTATCTCATCCTCTTCGCACTGTAGCCTTTTCCCTCGTATACTTTTGACTTCAATTAGATCAATATTAACCTTGAAATTTAAAGGCACTGTAGCACATTTTTTAAATACTTTACCCAAATTCTTCCCATTAAATTTAAGTTTTTATCAAATATATTTCATTCAGAGGATAAAACATCTCAATACGCAACCAAATTATCTGAAGTTGTTTACCAATGTGATACTATCAAGAGAATATTGTAACTGGCCATGTAAGTATGATCATTTTTTAATCTTTCTAGTTTCTGATCTATTTTCTTTATATAAGGCAATTGAAAATTTTATTTTATGATGACTGACAGCGCCTCGAAACTGTAGATTTTTATTGGTAACTTTTAATCGACTTCGAGGAGTTGATATTACCATGGACTGCTACCGATAGCGAAGTTCGTATTTCTAAGTGGTTTAACAATGAAATTTTTCATTTTACAAAATATCAGGATAGTTCAAATTGAAAGTGTTTTCAAAATAACACGAGTCAGTGATCAAGTTGATTACTCATGGCACAAAGGTTACTATGTCCACTTTGCACATCGAATACACAATGGATAGTTTATATCTGTAATGCATTCAGTCAGACATTGTGACCAACTGTGAATCACTGTAACATGATTATTTAAACGTCCTTAATTAAAGGATCATTAAATTGATTCTTTTTAAAAATCGAAATTTTCATGGTTTGATAATTTTAGATATTCATCTAATAAAATATGTTATTTGGATCATAACTTTGCTGTTTTATAGAAAAGAAAATTATTATTTGACATCCATAACTGAATGTATTATTAATATTTACCTTCAGGGTAACTCAGTGTTTGTTGGTTGATTTATAGGAATTAAAACTGTTTGATTTTATGGTTGCTACATGTTGTTTTTCGTTGAAAACATCAGGGATTTTTCCATTCATGCAATAAACAAGATAACAATATCCTGATATTCAAAGACAGAGATGAAATAGCATTTAAGCAAGCACCTTTCTGTGCAAATCAAAGAAACCTGAAGGGAATTTCTCTTGTGTCAAAGCTTGGCTATCGAATTTGCTAATGCATTGATTGTAAAAGTACACTAAAATTGCTTCATTGTTAGACTCGAGTACAAATGTCTGATTTGATCTATCCCTCAATGAAAATTTGCTGACAGCAAGCCATCAGCAGACCCTCTAATGGAAATGGCTTATGAAAGGCCAAATGTTAAGACCGGACGAAAGCTTGATGTCCAGTTATAAAGTGACCAGTAACTCTGATGAAAAGGTAGGCCGAGACAGGAAGACACCAGTGGGCCATAGTTTTGACAAGTGGACATTATTCTGATGACAGCTTAATGACACCGTTTTCTCAAAATGTGAGGGAAATGATCCTTTATTCAAACAGAAACAGTTCACTTAATGTTAATGTTATCACCGAAACAGGACAAACAGGAGCACATCAGCAATCTGGTATGTGATATGTGTATTTTGCCAGAAAATAAACTTCGTCACTATATCATAAAGCGTAATGTGCTAAAGGTTAAGATGCATGTTCTGCTTTAAGGTGAATTAATTTGGAAGCTATTGAAAACCATCATGAAATGATCCCGTAAACATACAAAAATTTCTACATTGTAAGCCTGGCAGAAATATTTTTCAAAACTTGAAATAAATGATGTACACATATCTTTTCTTCAACGCGAAGAACAATTTAAATCATTACTTAAATTAAATCATTATTCAATTATACATTATGATTTTATGGTAATATAAAATTATTTAAAGTTACATTCTCTGTTAACAATGTTATTGCAGTTGTATTTTTCCCTCGATGTTTGAATGACATTGTTTTAATCAGAACGTTTATCACCAAATGATAGATTCGTGACAGAAATGACATAAGTCAAATCTAAATCATGTATTTACACACAAAATATTTTTGGAAAACGGGAGGGAAATTCAGTATATTTTATGTTGATTAATCTATCGTCTGACAGCTTCTGCCTGAAGAAGCACCCGTGCTTCGAGGAACAATGAATTCCAATAACCGGTTATCAACGTAAATACTCTCATGCAACTGCATCCCAAAATTGTGTTCACATATCTGCGTATCCTAGTGCAAATCTCATGTAATTTTGGATGTCTCTGAGGTGTCGTAGCATTGCGAAAACGTTTAATGTGCACAGATGTGCCGATCCCTTCTCCTTTGAGGCAACTGTTTATCACACGCCACAGTCAATCAGTGGTAACAGTTTCGGCATTGATGTGTCAGGGGTCAAAAGTTTGAAAACACTTATTTCCATTTTCTCTACAAAAAAACAGCTAAAAACATTAGTCCTGTTTGTTCCTTTGCACTAACCCAATGTGATCGTGCTGTTTGTATTCTCAGAGAGTCGATATGGAATATTTTATTCGAAATTTATCGAAATCGAAAGTTCGAAAATATGATCCCTTTGTATATTTCAACATGCCAAACTTCGAATTATTGCACGAGAGATCAGACGATCCCTAACTAAGTTCAACAATTCCTTTTTCACACATAGACAATGGGTGATCCTTTGTCAGTTTTGATGAGGTTATTTTATTGACGTCCAAACTAAACCCAAATTACATGAAATTTGCACTTCCATTCAGTGGTAAGTGAACAAACGTTCGGTATGCAGCTGTACATGGACTATAAAGTTCAACAATACTTTTCACAATGCATAGTCCGAAACTAAAACCAAAATAAATAGTAGGCAATAAATAGTTAGTGATAAGACTAATGAAATAATTTGAGAGAACGGGAGTCACTGCTTGGAGGTATAGATGTAAGGTTGCATGTAATCTAAAGATGTTTTAACGGTCATTTGACATCTAAAGCTGAACCAATTGGTCTGATTCTTGGATATATGCTCGAAAGAATATCAGTCTAGTTTCCGTTGTGGTGTGCTTTGCGACAAATGCGGTTATCAAAGTACTTGAAAATTTAATTGTTATTGGTATAAATTTATTTCATATTTGATCGACGTGTAACTCTTACAGAGGTATTTCAATTTCTGAAGTAAATAAGATCGTGGTACTATTTTTTGTAAAACATAATCTAATTGAAAATAACTTTTACTTGGTCAAACTGTTTTGAACATTGTTTTTTTCGCAACAAGCACAATCTAAAGCAATGTTCAAATGAGACGTTATATTTTCACATGCATAAAATTCATTGTATTTCCACTACTAACCTACATTCAATTATGGGTTTTGCTGCTAATTTAAAATAATTTTACAAAGAATGACTGTACGTTTGTCAAATCGACAGTTTGTCATCAATTGAAACAGTGTTACCCTAACTTATGTACCAAACAACTTTTTACATCGTCTTCAATCATACCTTGCTCGCTTTTGTTGGACATGTTGGCTCTAAAGATCTTACAACTTAGCAAATACATAAAGCAACATCCCATTAGAGAACTATTAGTTATTGAGTTATTGAGATTGTTTTCAGATAATAATAATGTATGTTTAGGCACAATCATTTCCTTTGGGTAACAAAGTCTCATTGTGAGATAATTACATGACCAAACACTTTCTTTTCTTTGCCTCGAAAATAATATTGAACACTTGTGTACAGATTTCTTGAAAATAGAATTTTTTATCATAAGTTTTATATTTTCTCTGTGTCCCTTGCTTTCATCCTTATTATAAATAATTTGTCGAATAAAACATGAAAGCACATCATTATGTAATGCAATCAATACGCATATTGACTTTCGGAAATATTCTATCATTAGGTCAATCCAGATATTTACTTATGTAACCATTTCTCACAATCCTTAATGATGTGTACATCAATTATGGCTGGGTACCCGTATTGTCATAACCATCAGATTGCGTCAGCAAGTCTACTGTTTCATGACTAAAGGTGCCCATTAAAATTCAATTTTTAATTACATGGTCTCCAATTACAACTATATGATTTTCACGCCTTTGCCTTGGACGGGTTGGTGACTAGCGGTTTATGTCAAACGTCATGTCATAACTCACGGCATTACACAGTCACAGAGCTTACAATTACAATGTCCAATCATAATAAACCAATGAAAGTGTAGAATATATAATCATCAAGAGGAGGAAGAGGAATTTTTTATGTTCTACCGTATAGGACATAATAATTGATATTTGGAACGGTTCCCAAAATCCTTATCATTATTAAGGATGTGTCGGATATTGATATAAAATATTCATCGAGTAACTGGTGACTGACGGTAGCAACAGGTGTGTTCTTCTATCATTAATTGTTACATACATAAACATAGCCACAGCTACATGATGTGATGTGTAACTTAGCTGTTAGATATAAACAAACGAAAGATAATCGCAGTTTCGAAGCAAATGAAATAGCACGAAATAAGTACATTTAATATTTACTATCATTTAACTCAGAATATCTTTAGGTATTACAAGGTGATATACATGCAGCTACAGTAAGCATATGTGTAACTTTGAACTGATCCCGTTTGGTAAAGAAAGGTAAATTACATTTTGGAATGAATGTTACACTTCGTGTCGATAATTAGTAGTTATTGAATACATGATAATAATCATTAATGTATTTTGTCAGTGTTTCATATATTTAACGTACAGAAAACGAATAAACCAGGTGATGTGACTATGTTGTTTAGATCTTTGATATGCATATTCCATGTGCTGTGACTATATTTATGGGAAAGGTAAGGTTATAGGGTTTGTAATTCATGAAACTCGGACGTTGAAGAACAAAAATAAAGACTTTTATTTTGTTTCTTGACAATTAGGCATTGTCGCCGTTTCCTGTCTTCTTCCCTAGGTACGTTGTACGCTTACAACAATACCTAAAAGCCGTAAATACTCTGATGAGAAAAAAGTCATGATTCTTGATTAAGAAAATCCTTTTTTTTACATAAATCCTTTAACGGCATGTAGGTTATGCCATATGAAATGAACTGCTGTCTCGACGGCGTAATGCTGCCTATCAATTTCTACAATCGACCAGAACTGGTACTTTTAGCGTAGAGCGATATATCAGATGGATAATAGGGGAACGAGACATTCTCACAAGTATTCACTGTAAAGCTGACAGAAACACAACTTTTCGGCATACTTTTAAACCGCACATACAGCACACACTTGCAAATTTCTCTTTACATATTCGGATGTAAGTAGTCGTTGTTTCTACCTCCTCACTCCTCATATCTGGTATTTTCCTTCCCCTGGTCCTCTTAAAACTTTACAGGCTATGTCATTCAAATAACTGACATTGCTTCATGTATCAATTTCAAATTGGTTATCGGAACAGCATGAATTGTATGATAATATATATTCCATTCATATTCCATTCCAAATAAAAAAGTTTTAAAAACAAGTTGATCATTGTAAGGTAGCTAGAGTTATTATCTAGCTTAAAAAGATTATGTGTGAACGACAGAATCAAAATTGAAGTTTGCATTTATTAATGCGATGTAATAGACCCACTGGCCACCCTATAGAGAAATAAGAACTAACATGTTAGTGTTTATTTCTAATTTCCTTCCTATCACGCAATATTTTCTTTATGGAAAATGTGGCCTATCAACAGTCGTGGCTTACTGTAGAGGTACTCGTATGTGCTTCCAAGTAGTAGCTCATTCATTCATCCAGGCGAGAGAGAAATCAGATAACTATTATATGAATCATTCATGTGCGCTTTAACATCAAATGGCCAATTGTTTAAACAAGATTAGTTAATTGCTTTTTCCAGGAGAGCTGATAGGCAATGTTTATAATTGTATTAGTTAATGGTCGTCTCCGAGTTGTATTAGTGTATACAGAAGCTTATGAAGCCCACTTTCCAAACATTTGTACACATGGATTGGTTTGATGCTAAAGTGTCCGTTAGAGCTACCATTTACTGAACTTGAATAGTTAAAATGAATTGTTGTGTTTCTTTTCATGTGCAGTTACATTATCCAAAGAAATAAATAAAACATTGGTATATATATTAGGATTCATGTCAAAGTATTTGGTGGTGAACAAAACGCTCAAAAGTAAATGGGAATGTATTTCAGTTGTGTCAGGCTTTAGAATATTTCGTCAATAAATGGAACGTTTAAGAAAGTATTAGTTTCCTTATATAAAGTTGATATTTTAAACGCATAAAATATTTTCTATGGTCGGGAAATTGGAAAATGGATGCAAAGAAAGATTATAACAGATGGATATCTAGGGCTTAGAAAGTCAATGAGTTGGACTTCAATATGTTTTCAAGATTATTTCAGTTACTCAATCCGTTAATGAAATTTAAATCATTTAATAGAACGCGGACAAACCAGGTTGTATTACCCACGTGATCAGCGTATAGGCAGTTGCATACTAATCCTGTACGTCACACGAGTGTCGTATCGCATTGATCTGTGTCATAACCAATTGACCCGTATTCTAACGATTTGATTGGATAACCGTTGACCTTTCACTTAGGTCATGTTCTGACGGAACTACTTTTTCATTCGTAAAAATTTAATTTTACAACTTTTACCACGTCATTTTCATAGGGTGTTACATCTCGCATGAACGATAGTACTTAAACTAATTACAAGAACAGATAAAATTGAAATAAATACATAATAAATACTGAAAACATCTTTATAAGTATTTGGAAGATACTAAAAGTTTGACAAACCATTCTGCTAGGAAAACCATGATTCAATCTCTTCGTTCGAGTGATGTTGCTGGCACTGAGATCATGCAGATTTCAGGTCACAAAAATATACAGAGCGTGAACAATTATTCAAGCATTACAACTGTTCAGCACCGCCAGCTCAGCAACAACATTTCCTGTGACGGTGACCTTGCCCTTCAGCAAACCATGCCGCCCAAATCCAACGCAGTCACTGCCAGCACAATGCGACCATAACTAGTTCGGACTCCATTACGTCCTGGGTTTGTGAACTCGATATTCTCTGCCCCCATCTATGGTGGCACGACAAACATTAACTTCTGTAGCAACCAATGTCATGGTGGGGAAAAGCAAGTGAATTCCGTAAGACGTCCTGTGATCGAGTCGACTCAAATGCTAAACGTCAAGTGTCGTTCAAGTGACGGTTGACAGTAGATGTTGTACATGTGCGGAAAAAACCTATATGCACTTTATTCTGTTGCGCATACTCACGATTATCAAAAGAAGTGCAGTGGCCTTGGGTCATCTGAAATTCCTCCGCAACCGCTTTACGAAACCGGTTTCGGTTTGAAAACATGAAAACTACAAAATAACAGTATTTTTTTCCATTTTTTTTTTGCATTTAGAACGTGGGTAATAAATAAAATACCACACTCGGTCTCACTACCTAAGAATTATTCGAAACTCGTGACCTTCCTTTCCAAAGGAAGGACACTCGTTTTGTATAATTTGTACGTAATGAGACCTCGTGTAGTATTATCTATGTCAGGTCAAGTGGAAAGACGAAAAGAAAGGCACAGACAACTGGGTTAAGAATGATTCAGCTTTGGTCTGGCTTCTGTCCGTTGACCTTTCAAGTCTGGATGCTTCTACCAGGAGCTTGTGAAGTCTTGGAGTCTCTGCAAATGGACCCTCCTTAATGGGCGAGGACATTAACATTCTTAGTTAAGTATCTAATTCAATCCTAATAAGTTTCCCAACTTGAATGATTCACAATGAAGTATACATAATAAATATAACTTCCTCCATCAATCAGTGATAAATATATTTAACAATTTGTAGTTAATTTTGTCAATGTATGATGAACAAATAATGAAAACAGTCACCCAGCATATTAATGGATGTGATTACACTGACAAATATACCCTGCATCAAATACACATAAATATGGAAAGGACCCATAAATAATTCATCTGTGAGTCTCCGGGACACAATTATTTTCCTTGTTCTATTGAAGAACTCTCTTAAAGAACACATCTGCTTGTGTTGGCGAGTTCCCAGACTCAACAGGTCATATTTGTAAATTTATCACTGATATTAATTTTTCTGTTATCATTAATTCTTGCTATACTACTACTGAGATAGTAGCCTCTGTCCAACATTATGGTGTGGTAATCGTGTAAGCCTGGTTTTAAAAAATTATTTTGGATTCATCTTAAGTAATCCTAGTAGTTGATCGTAGTAGTTTCCCTTCTTGTCTAAAAGGTCCATGTGAAAGTCTCCTGTGCTCGTCAACGAAGGTCCCATGGTGTAAAAAACAATAATTGTTTTTGCTGTACATTTTACATTCTATAGAAACACTGCACTAACAATAAATTGTTTTATTTGAGGACTTATGAAGCACAATTTATAAGATAGTTTACTAGAGACTGGAATACATCAGTCGAGTTTACTATACAGACTTTTATTCTAACATTCTAAATCTTGTCGTATAGTTCAAAATGTCGATTGAGAATAGAATCAAATATTGATTTAATGTGTCATTTTTATGTGTCTGTGTACACTGTAGTTATGGGAAACTGGCTGAGAGCTTATTGCAAATCTCATTCTGTATTCCAACGGTTTGAAACATGCACCTTTACTCGTCAGAGTACACAATATTTCATCAAAATTAAAAAAACAGCAAATCCCGTACATAAACAGTGTACATGTCTAATAAGTGACTCAAACGTTATATACATGGACCGCTACCCACGTAGTCTATATTTGCTATTTATTTACAAATCAGATACAACGGATTGTCAATGGTCAATACCATGAAAAAACATTCGACAGGAACAAACATTCGAATAATACAGTTTTTATTCTTAATGTGATGATAGACAGAAGGTGTTTCAAACTTGAAATTGATACACCTAAAACGAACGTTTCATAGTTGTATGGCTTATCACAATCGTACAAACCCATTACAACAAAAGTCCCGTCTCCTGAGACGTAAGTAACATTTCTACAAAGTCAATTTCCTCCCTGAAGCTCTTATTCTCATTCCAGGAGGTATAAGAACATTTTATATCTGATGCTATCAGAAGCCTCTTCTTAAAACCATACTTTTACATACTTATAGATATTTTCAAAAATATCTGTCTTCAAAATATCAACTCCCCGACTGAAAGATTTACAAAACATGTCGCCAAATGAAATGCACAGCTGCTGTTTCGGCCTCATTGCAATGGTATTAAGTTTTTCTATGATCATTTCTCTTCCCCAGTTTCGTTAGAATATCGACAAATTCTTTAACTTATTATGTGCAATCAATAAATGAAGCTTAAGTTTTAATTTGAACTCACTTTTTCACGTTTGCTAGAAAACACATTGTATCAAAAACCTTTGGCAACGTGTAATTCTCTCAAATTTTCTCACGAGTTCTTTTTCAGTTTGATATTAATGGATTAGAAATAATTGCTTATTTCTCAATTAATTGTCATAATAAACACTTAGCGTTTAACTTATATATCTTAAATATTGCAAATAGTTTCAACTAGAACAGTGAACCCTCACAGAGTTGGCGTAAGTTACTAAGAGATTACACCTGAAAAAAGCTTTGTGTAAAAGTTGAGAAAAGACAAAAGCTGCTAAAATAGTAGCAACTTGACAATGTTTTAATGACAGATTCATATCAGGACACTATTTAATTACTAATGTCTAGGTCTTTTTTCACGATGTAAAAAATGCCTCGAAATACCATTAGCTTTCTTATAAAAACCACACAATATTCGATTCGTAAGATTGATAAAAATAAGCACATTTTGGCACTTATTAGTGAACACCATTTCAAGGAGGCGATATTAACTTTTAATCTCACTAGGGATTTTGCCGTTATTTAGGAAGATGTGAGCATCTCAAATGAAAAAAATATGAAAATCTTAATATAACGATTGTTCAAGTTGTTGCAATGAAACATTTAAAAACTTGTCGGCTTTGATTGACTTCATCAGGTGCTAATTCCATAGAAAATTTTTTTAAAGCACACATGGTCTTCTACCAAACAATCAATACCAAAAAGATCTGATATTCATTTATCAGAAGACGTTTATGTTATTGAAAATAAAAAAAAGGTGTACCACATTTCCTCAGATAGCTAAAGGGTATCAGTGATAACTATCAGTGAAGAAATGTAAAAAAGCAAATAAATTTTCTCGCAGGCTCGACTACAACTCCTAATGTGACTTGCCGGGAAATTACCTACATCCATAAATCAAATTCCTCTTCTTTAATTCATCAGGAAGCGATTGCCATCTTTCAGAAATCATCACAAAAATATCAAAGATTCCATCGCGTTAAGGGTTTTTAGTTATCCTTCGTGTTGATGTGTTCTGCAATGCAGGAAATAATTCACATATATTTTGATTACATCCGACGATATATTATATAGTCCAAAAGGTTTGATTAATTGAAATCTTTTGATAATAGATAATTCGTAAAATGTTTTTGTGTTTTTATGTTGTTTAGCATTCTGATTTTATAACTTTGCTGAATTTTAAAAAGGTAATCAACCATATGAAATTTCACAACAGAAGACAATAGCCAATCATTATGCTTATCAGGGTCCATCATCCCTTCTGTGTAACTTTGATTACTGAACTGAGACAATACATAATCAAATAACTTAGTCATAATCTATCAGAAGTTATCCTGTATCGGAGTTCCTTAACACCTTATATGAATCACCAAATGGAAATGAAATGAAATATACCATTTTCTTATCTAAACGCTACTGTCTATTCATGAAATCATGAATCTGAGTGGACAGATCAGGGGGAGGGGAGTCATTAAACTAAATATTTACTACATATACACCACCACTGGATTCAATACCTTAACGTGGTGTGGTGGTTTGCGTGTTTCAGAGACCCCAAGAGCCATGCCAGCTGGGGCGTCCATGCTCCTGGTAGGGACACCCAAGCTGGACAGGTCGACGGGTAGAAGCCAAACTAAATTTGAGTCCTTCTAAAACCTGTTGTCTATCTCTCACTATGCCTTTCTTTCCGTCTTTATCCCTCATCCTTTCGATCTCTTTCTCCCTGACCTGTCCACTCTCTTTTGGACGCATGTCATCCACGTGTTTAATAACGGAAATATTGTTCAAAACACGTTAAACCCCAACTCACTCACTCACTACTACATATACATGTATCTTCTGGCATCTTCAAAAGGCAGAAACACCAGTGAGCCAAAGGGGAACAATTTAGTCCAATTCTCGATTATCAACGTCAGACGTTCAAATATACGGAATGTAGTTATCTTGGCCCTTCCCAGTCGTTAGTCCCATACTTATACTTAATAAATGTGTAAGTAGACGAAGATAAGTCTAGTTAATCTTCTACGAAACTGGAGGTAAGACTTTAAAGCAGAATGTCAATAGCCAGTAAATGGGTTACAGTTTGCGGACAATTCAATTTTCAAACAATGATTATTAATTGATGCATCTGCTCGGAGGGATAGGTATCAATATATATCAGCTTGAGTTTTTCATAGTACAATTAGACAGGTCTCGACTACTGCTACTATTGACGTAATGTAAGGTAATCTATCCTTGAAGATATTGGAATAATATGTACTTATTGAGATTATAGCAGACGAGAAGAAATAAATCAAGGTTACATTTAGTTCTATGAACTACGATGTGAGCAATATTAAGATTTTACTAACACAGTGATAAACAAAAAACAGTAGCCACCGTTGACAAATTCCAAAACTGTATATGGCTAATTATAGGTTTTTAATCTTTTCCAGCTAAATCATTAGGATGTTGCACACGTTGCTAGTTCAGCTGTTCTTATATATTCCATTTTGTGCATATTTTTTCTCTATGCCTAAGTCATTTTCAATGGTGACTGCAAGTCAATTGGTAATCGTAATAAGTAATTTATTGCATCGATTAAAAGTTGGATTAAGAGAAATGTAAGCATTAAAACCTTATCTGTAGTTCCTTTAAATATGTCTACATTTCAAGTTTTCAAGTAGAGCATGGTTAAAATTTTGAAATGTGTATTCTCAATTTGTTAACCATTTATGTTTACGACTTATATTACGTCAATATTTCTATGTACCACACATTTTATCAAATAATTGTATATTTTGTCTGTATTGTAATTAGCCACTTGCAAGAGCCTGATAACTGACTGAGTTATGGCATGGATGTGAAACGTCACTAACATGTGGCGATTTGAGCCAAGTATCAATTCAAGGTTCAATTCTAGCATCGATTCTTGTATCCCTCACCTGATCCCTTAATGGAGTTGTGTTGAGGTATCATCGGCTAAGCTGAATGGGATTTGGTAAAGTGGTTTCAAGTTGACAAGCCTCATAATGTCTATTTAGTTAAAGACACGTAGCTTTAACGGAACGTCGAAACAAGAAGATTGGAAACACCTGTAAGTAAGTGGACAAGAGGGCATTATTTCTATAACACATATAACGTATAACATATTATAATGATTTTCTTAATCATAATAAGCATATATATTTGCTATGTTTTTATCTGTTCATTGTTGTCTCTCAAAATTAATAATATGAGAAATATAACACTATAAATAGCAATACCAAACAGTAAATACCACTTGCGATAATTTTATTTTGCGACATCTTTGAAGGTCATTATTTCTTTATGTTTCACAATCACCCTACCCTGATGATTCCGAAACGTGTTTTTTAAATAGTATTTAGCACTTGTATAAGACGTCATTATTCGTCCTCTCCCGTATATGAAGGGCATTTTCACGAACATTTCACTTAAAACTTCAAATATTTCCTTTTAATATTTTCCCAATTACAGGAAAGTTATGTGTTTTAACCTCAAGGGGTTATTAAGATAACTTGTTTTCTGGAAAGACTAGTTTTAGATATTGATTTTCGTCCCAATTGAATAACAGAACATCTATGAGTTTTAAGCACGTTTTATGAATTAAAGCAATTTTGACAATTTTCACGTTGAAGTGATATTTTTCAAAATTTATTCTGTTAATAACTTAAGATTTAAGACTTTTAGAGTTTGAAACTTAGTTGCACAACTACAGAAGATATATATATATATGTTGCCTTTGGGTGCCATCGTCTACTTATCTGTTCATATTATAGTTCTGCGGGCCAGGTTATGTCGGATTATTATTCTCTGTAGATTTGGAATAGTGGATTTTGATATCTAATGCCGAAGATTGTGGAGATTGTACAACCACTCTTTTCAGTCTAAAATGCATTTAATTGCTATCTACAATTTGTTTCGCTTTCAGGATAAAATTGTATGAGAGTACATGCACAATACTGAACAAGGACCCGTATCCCTTTCTTTAATTTTTTCACATTCAATTTCCTCAAACTTTTACCTTAAAATATGATTTTTTTTCTGCAGGGGTAAAACATCTCATTTATTGACTTATCCGTAGTCAACAAAACCGTGCCACATAAGATGCAAAATCTTTATATAGTCATTTTAGTGTGATCATTAAAGATTGGGAGATTGAATTTCGTAGTAATGAATAACAAAATGTTTTCAAAATTTATTTAAAAATGTCAATGTTGATGTCATGTTAACAGTTGCAATGTCAACACGTTGGTGTGAAAACCTATCTGTTCTGCATATCCATATAAAAAAGAATACATTAAACTGTCTGATGTTACATAATTGTGCGACAGAGTGCAAATGTGACAACAGCACAAAACTGAATTTGTGTCAAACTATCACGTCTAGCAGGCCCAAGATCCAATAATTATGGCGAATATTGAACAAGCATTCCTATTTTGATGAGGTGGATATATATAAAATTTCCAAACGAATCAGCAAGAGTGACAACAGCTATTTCTCGCGTTAGACCAAATAGAACTATTGATCAAAGACACTGGAAGCACATTCACAAACACTGACAAACGATTTACTATTGTGTTACCGTGATTGCTTTAAGGTTTAGTTGAAATAACATGTCAGTCACTGTTCTAGGAACCATTTGAGTAGATAATAAATGGGTGATTTATAAAATGACCAAACACTTTTTTCATTGAAAGGGAAGAATATGCATAAACTCTTTGTTTCTTTGATGTTTTGACAGAGAAGTATTCAACTTCGCCAAACAGATTAAACACCTCTTGATTTATCTTCACCGTTTCTCCAAAGCTCTCATACAAAGTATTTTTTCCCTCGCAATATTCATCTGCAGTGTTAATCATATTTGTTGATTCAAAGAGATAAGCATGTTGCTATCCGTTGGTGATACAGCTTACTCAATTAAAGTAATGTGATAATAGCCTAAGAACTGACTGATGATAAATCGTGTGTTAATCTCTCGATTCATATCATCGTGATAACATTGTGGGTATCTTTTATATTGTTTCTTTTTTTTATATAGAGTTGCAGAGTTAGTTATTAACATTATTTCCATTTTATTTTCCATTAACATTCAAAAATGATATATCTTATATATAGGATGTCAAAACCCAAGATTATTTCACATCTTTCGGTTGATATCATTGGAGGGGTAACAATGAAATTTGTCAATGTTCATTTAAAATGATTATCAGTTCAAAGACTGCACAAAACAGGATGTTAAAAATGTATGTACCAACTGCGCGGCAGATTGACCTGAGTGCCTCCAATAAGGGAAAATGTGTGTATAGATTCCTTTGCTGATATGAATTATGAAGGCTCCTTGCGTCCTAAATAGGACAATTAAAAGTTCTAACAGTCTAGTTTAGATACTCATTAGCAAATGTTGCTAAAATTTGTAGGTCTATTTAATCACCATACTTCTGGAATTTTCAATGTTCCAACTTGGTAAAAACTAGAGCAAATTGTAATATTTTTCAATGCAGTAAATTCGACTTTAATCAGATATGCTATCATTATATATTGAACTATGAGTCAAACCAGAAATTCAGTTTTGCTCATCTTTATCGTTTATTTAATACTGCCAGTGATGAGCAAGTGAAAAGAGCCTTTAATTACCAAAAGTGACTGTAGAGTTTCATTGAGAAGATGAGGATATATGGGGCTATATCAATATAGACTTTAACCCCCATGAGAAATTAATAGATCCTGATGTGTGTATAACGAAAGTCGAAAATTAATGGAATTTGCTTAAGTGACGCAATGATAAAATAAGATAAACGCTTGATATAATTGTGTTAGTGACTGACCAGAAGCTTTGATGGGGATATGGTTTTTCCAAAAAATCTAGAAACATTCTTCCGGTTATGAAAGGACAAAATAAATGCTTCATTTTTAAGAAGGTCTACATGAGAAAATCAAATCATTTCAAACGAAATTTCAATTTACATTGTACTCATATAAAGAGCACATACACGCGTAAAAAACAACTATCTCATCATTGAAATTTGGCCAACTTTTAAAATCGAATTAATTTTTTTTCATGCATTCAATTTGAAGTTGAATTCACTTCAAAAACAAGTCTTTGTTTCTTGTCATTTCATTGAAATGTGAAAGTTTAGAGTCGGGGTGGGGAGAAGGGAAATGGGAGGTGTATCTTGCGTTGATTATTATGCGTTTGATTACTTCCATTTCATTCCAGTATATCATGAAGTTATGTTTGAGATTTATAGGACACCAAGTACATAGCTGAATATTTGTCAACGTTTTAATGTCAACAGTTACAAGTTTCCAATCCTGTTTGCACCCTTTAACATCGAAATAAACTATCATCTAAACTTTCTTTATAAGCAAGTACAACTTCATTGATTTTTCAACATTTTATTTAACTGAATTCAGTTGGTGTAACAAGTGGTACATCGATCTTTCAATATGAGATTGATTTTAATTCTCATATGGAGCTTGACGTAAATTATGAGAGGTGAAATCAATCGTTTTTCCAAGTTCTTTACCCATGTGCACTTTGGAATATGACATCTCGAAAACTGCTCTGCGAATGTTTGCATTATTTTGTCTAAGAAAAGAATGCTTTCCAGGTTTTATAGATAATTGGAAGTAGTAGATTGTTATATCATTTTTATGCACTCTTGTACAGCAAATTGTAACTGATTGTCTTTAATACAGCATATATAAACTTACCTAAGTGTTTGTGTTATTTTAGGGTTTTGTACCAAAAACTTGATATGAAACAAATCATTTTGTAAGAAAGTTAAAGCGAGAGAGATACAACAGCAATTAGAATGACTCATGTTTAGTCTTGCTCTATGATCTGTTAGCTTTAGACTGGGAACATTTATGATCCCGCTGACGTAGCTTTAACGGTCAAGCTAGTGAAATACACCCCTAATAACAATGCCGATCCTCCCCCCGCGGGATGTACAGTTATGCCTCCTTACACGTATAAGCACGGGTTTCATCTAGATCAGTACACCTTCACAAAGTTGGTGTAGGTGGCTCAAAGATTAGACATCAAGAAAGCTTTGAATAAAAGTTGCGAAAAGACAAAAGGCTGTTGAAATAGTGACGAAATGACAATATTCCAAGGACAGATTCAGATTAAATTCACCATTTTGTTATAAATATCTAGGTCTTTTTTCACGATAAGAAAATGGCCTTGATATACCATTAGCTTTCTTCATAAAAGTCATACATCATTCGATTCGTGAGATTTGATTTTAAATAAGCACAGTTTGATACTTATGAATGAACGCCATTTCAAAGAAGTGTTATTAACGTTTTATCTCACTTGCGATTTTGTTATATTTGGGAAGATGTGAGCATCTCAAATTAGGAAAATATGAAAATCTTAATCTAACGATTGTTCATGTTTATATCAATGAAAACATTTTTAGAATAAACGGCTTTCTTTGATTTAAATAGGTGCTATTTGTGACACAAAACACAATAATGTAGGATAATGTTCATTCATAGAAATGAGTTTTAAGATGAAGATCGTTTTAAGGTATTTTGCTGATTTCATAGTTTTTAAGCATGCATCGTTTTAATACCAGATAGATAGGATAATTATTTATAAGTAGCCGTTTATGTAATTGAAAGTTTAAAAGAACCTTTACCACATTTCCTCAGATAGCTAATAGATTATCATTGATATAAATACATATAGTTATATACATAGATTTTCTAGTAGGCGCGACTACAACTTTTAATGTAATTGACAAGGAAATTGCCTCCATCCATAAATCAAATTCCTCTTCTTTAATTCATCAGGAAGCGATTGCCAACTTTCAGAAATCATCATAAATATACCAAAGATTCCATCGCATTAAGTTTTTTTAGTTATCATGTGTTTTGATGTGTTCAGCAATGCATGAAATTCACATATATTTTGATTACATCCGACGATATAGTATATGGTCCAAAAGTTTTGATTTATTGAGATTTTTTGATGATGAAAATGATGATAATTCGTAAAATGATTATGTTTGTTTATGTTGTTTAATATTCTGATATAACGTTGCAGAATTCTGAGAAGGTAATCAATCATATGAAATTCACAACACAAGATGATAGCAAATCAGTATGTTTATATGCGCTCCCTTTAACAGGATCCATCATCCCATCTGTGTAACTTCGATTACTGAACTGAGACAATAGATAATCAAAGAACTTAAGCTATAAGCATCGTCATAAGCCATCAGAAAGTTATACATACCTTGTTTCTAGTATCAGAAATCCTTAACAACAATCAACTAACAATGAATCACCAAATGGAAATCAAATTAAGAAACCATTTTTTATAATCTAAACTCCAGTGTCTATTCATGAAATCATGAATTTGAGTGTGTAGATCTAATTGTAGGGACGGGAAGTCATTTAACTAAATATGGACTACATATATCGTCGGACAGCTATAAAAGGCAGAAACACCAATGAGCCTATGGGGAACAATTTAGTCCCAATTCTCGATTATCAACGTGAGACGTTCAAATATACAGTATGTAGTTCCTAATGACACTTCCCAGTCGATAGTCCCAAAGTTATACTAAATAATTGTGCAGCAAAAGTAAGCAGAAGATAAGTCTGTAGATAATCCTCGAAGAAACTTGAGGCAAGACAAAAAGCGGAACGTTATTAGAAGAAATATTTCATCTTATTGCTGTTGAAAGCCAGAAAATGGCTTCCAGTTCGCCGACAATTAAATTTTCAAACAATTAGTATGACTTTTATACATCTGCTCGGAGGGATATCAGTTTGATTTTTCTTAATGGAGTGTTTTCAACAATTTTATGTTTTTAACTTCCAACGGAAATGAAATATGACAGACCTAGCATTTTGGATGACTCAGATTACATGAGGGTAGAGAGTAGTTGAAATATAAGTATAAATATTACGTGAATTATTATAATAAACGTCATTTACCATACATAAGTACTTTTCAAATACTGATATGTAGTCAAGTTCATTAAATTCTGGTCATCATGACACAAATGGGTTTTATTCCTATCGAGTCAAAATACGCCCAAATGATTTATTTTCTTATATTTCGAATATAAAACATTTTAAGGGATATGAAAAGTTTAAGAGTTAAAATCTTTTCAATTTGCTTCAATTTCAGTTTGACGAACAAATTTTCTAAGGTTTAGATAATTCTGATAAATGACCAAATGAAAGTTTGGGTAAAAATTACCCCCTTGGCGATAGGATTTGGTACAAAAGAAATATATATCATCTTGAGTTTTTTTATACTACAATTAGACAGGTTTCGACTACTCTTACTTTTGACAACATTGATGAAGTAAATATATGTTGTATATACGTATACCTATGTTATTAAAAGCTAGGGATTAGTGCCACTGGTTTCATTTAATATATTCGCTTACCAAACATCAAGAGGGTTCACTTAAAGAGTCTCTGATCCATTAATGGTTATTATTATAGCGGGCAAACAAATTACAAATTGGATAGTCAGAGACATAGTCTGACTTTTCTCAACTGCTGTATTCAGAAGGACTTTAACAAAAGGTTGTCTCGGGTAGCCAGCATTCAAACTCCTCAAGTTTGACAGTGTCACAAGGGTCAGATACTATTTCAATGGTGTCTGCAGCTTAATTGGTCATCATGATAAGTAATTTATTCCCATTATTCATTTATTATTTATTAAAAGTTAAATTGAGATTTGTAGTTCCTTTAGATATATTTACATTTCATATGCATGTGTGATGATGTTTTCAGGTAAAACATGGTTTGAATTTTAAAATGTGTATTGTTAAACTTTTATGTGTGTTACGACTCGTCAATATTTCTATCAAAAAACATATTCTATCAAAGTTTTGTTTATTTTTGTCTGAATTGTAACGAGCCACTTGCAAGAGTATGATAACTGACTGAATTACTATGAACTGTGATAGGTCACTAACATATGGCGATGTGACTATCAATTCAAGGTTTTCTAGCATCGAGGTTTGTATCCATCCCCCGATCCCTTAATGGAGTTTTGTTGAGGCATACTCAGCTCAGTTAAATGCCATTTGGTATAATGGTGTTCCAAGTTGATAAGCCTGATATTGTCTTTTTAATTAAAGACACGGACCGGAGCTTAAACGGAAAGTCGATGCAAGACAATTGGACACATATCTGTAACTATGTGGACAAGAGGGCATTGATTTTATAATAAATATCATATATAACCTACTAATTTTTAATAAATCATAATAAGCATATAAAATTCTCATTTATATGAAAATTCAATGCAATGCACCTTCACGAATATTTCACTTAAAACTGTAAATATTTCCTTTGAATATTTTCCCCGTTATAGGAAAGTAATGTGTTTAATCTCAAGGGGTAATTGTGAGATCTTGTTTGCAATGAAGACTATGGTATGAGTGGATTCATAAAATTCAACCACTCAGCAGAATGAGCTGTGCTTATGGATTATGTTTATATTTTAAATTTTGATCTTCGCCCCAACTGAATTACAGAACCCTCCTTTGAGTTTTATGCACGTTTTATGAGTTAAAGCAAATTCGACAATTTGCAAGTTGAAGTGATATTTTTCAAAATGTCATTCTGTTAATACATTAGGATTTAAAACTTTAAGAGTTTGAAACTTAGTTACGCAACTGCGGAAGATTAGATATTTTCCCTTTAAATGGTCATGCTAGTAATTCTCGATTCTCATAAATGTACCAAATGTTGCCTTTGGGTGCCAACGTCTACCTTTTTCTTCAGATTATAATTCTTCGGGCTAGGTTATGTCGGATAATTATCCTCTTTAGATTTGGAAAAGTGCATTTTGATATCGAATGCTGAAGATTGTGGAGAATGTACAAACATGCTTTTTTGTTTGAAATGCATTTTACTGCTCTCCAAAATTGTTTCGCTTTGAGGAAGTTGTGTGATATTAAATGTACAACACTGAACATTTTAAGGCCATGTATCACATTCCTTTTTCAATATAATATATTTCGTCAGGGTTAAAACATCTTATTTATAAAGTTATTATCGGTAGTCGACAAAAAAATGCCACAAAAAAAGACTTTATATAAATTTGTTAGTTACTGGCCAGTTGCTTTTAAGGGGATATGGTTTTGCAAAAAGACAGAGGCATCATTTTTAATAAGGAACAGTTTGGAATTCATGAGAAAATCAAGTCAATTCAAATGAAAAGTTTTGAATCTCAGCAGCACATACAGCCGTCGAAAAACAACTATTAATTTTACCAACTTTTTACATCAAATTTATTATTTTTATTCCATGCACTCAATTTGAAGTTGAATTCAATTAAAAAACTACATGAGTCTTCTTGTCATTTAATGTAGATGTTTAGAGTCGGGGGGAGTATTTGATGTTGATTATTATGCGTATGATTATTTCCATTTTGATTCCAATATATCACAAAGTTGTATTTGAGATTTAATGTGAACCATGTACATAGCTAAATATTTGCCATCGTTTTGATGTGAACAGTTTAAGGTTTCCAATCCTGTTTGCACCCTTTAACATCCAAACACAGGATTGTATCTAAACTAGCAACACAAGCAAGTACAACTTCATTGATTTTTCAATATTTTATTTCAGTTGTAAAAGGTGGTACATCGTTCTTTCAATATGAGATTAATTTCGTTGATTTAAATTCTTATATTGAGGTTGCTGTAGATTATGAGAGGGGTTAAATAGACGTAAATATCTTAAATGAATTCCTTGTCGGATGATATCTCACAAGTGTTCTCGGATTTGCATTCCGACTTGCTGATCGTGGAAACGTCTCAATATCATTTTGTTGCAAGACGTTAATGATAGTATTTGCTCTGTTTGGTCTGCCATTGTCACCCATAAATGTTGGTTAACAGCCCTGTTTAAGATTTTCTCTTTGTTCCAGAACTTAATTTAGGTCCATTTTGCAAGCTATTAAAATACACCCCAACACCATTATTGATCCTCCCCAAAAGGGAGCTGAAAATCTTTGCTTCCATACACGTATTCAAACATGGACCAAATGCAACAAAAACTGTCTTCAGAAAGTAAACATTCTTAAAGTCATAGGCTCATTTTTGTAAGGCAACTAAACTGAACTAATTATTCTTCACGAACAAAATCTGATCATTAACACAAATATTTCCTGTCGCATTTGCATAGATATTCGTTTTTATGCCCGTTTTACAGTTTTGGATGAAGCAGCTTATTGGCGTATGCCGTTTCAGACGGATGAGGTACCGAATCAAGTGCAATCCCATCGCGAGTACGAAACACTGGAAATCTAGTCATCGCAGCGCCGATACATATGACAGACGCATTCTTCACTGAGTTTACCACCTTTTTTTATTTCTGTATTTGAAAAAGCGTAAGCTATTAGCTATTTTCATTGGATATTCAGCTGGGAAATTTTATGTGTTCTTCGTCACGGCCTTAGCGAAATGACGTGGTAAGGACTAACGCTCGAAAAAAACATAATATTCGGGTAGGGTAGGGTAGTTTGAACTTCATTATTGAGGGCTAGAATGCCTGCAGAGTTCTGAAAATTGTTGCAAACGTCAGGGGAAGGATTTCTGTGAGTGGTGAACTATTTGTCCGGCATTTATTACAATTTGCCTTGCAAAAATGAGACTATGACTTTAAATGATGCCTTAAGAAATACGACCACTCCATGGGGTTTTGCTGTTCTGTTGGTCTGAGATAATTTGTGCAACTATAAAACTATTCCATATAAATAATAAGGATGAGTATTCAACTCATTTTGGCAAACGGGAGTATAAGGGAAAAATTATCATCAGTATATATTGAGGGTTTAGAAATTCACAACCATGGGACATACCCAAAGTACACCATAGCCATCCATAAGATAAACATGATGTACATGTATCCCAAGATATGAAATTAATACATCATATCTAAAGACATCCCCGTATACTTCTTTACAGATTTCTTGGTAATTGGATTATTATTGCTTAATTATTTTCCTATTTTTGTATATATACCCCTTCAGATATTCATGTAACACAATATCTATTGTTACCGGTAAAATTGTTAATGGCACAACCCATTTCAGAAGATGAAATAAACTGGTATTTGTCATTAAATTATCTTTCATTTGAGTATAGATACAAGGTGGTACAAATATTCCTTGATACTCTCAGAAGTTGTTGTTTAACATTTTGGGTAAATAGTAACGCATTTTGTGGCTTTACGGTATGACCGCCTCTATGTAATATAACGTATTGTACCTCATTTGATAGGTAATTAAATTATCTTTCATTTGAGTATAGGTACAAGGTGGTACAAACATTCCTTGATACCCTCAGAAGTTGTTTATTATTATTTTGACACAGTAACGCTTATTGTGACTTTACAGTACGACCGCCTCTATGTATTAAAATGTATTATACCTCATTGGATAGGTCATTGAATTATCTTTCATTTGAGTATAGATACAAGGTGGTACAAATATTCCTTGATACTCTCAGAAGTTGTTGTTTAACATTTTGGGTAAATGGTAACGCTTATTGTGATATTACGGTATGACCGCCTCTATGTAATATAACGTTTTGTACCTCATTTGATAGGTAATTAAATTATCTTTCATTTGAGTATAGGTACAAGGTGGTACAAACATTCCTTGATACCCTCAGAAGTTGTATATTATTATTTTGACACAGTAACGCTTATTGTGACTTTACGGTACGACCGCCTCTATGTATTAAAATGTATTATACCTCATTGGATAGGTCATTGAATTATCTTTCATTTGAGTATAGATACAAGGTGGTACAACCACTCCTTGGTACCCTCAGAAGACTTTTTCGAATAAGTAAATGGAAAATTTGAATATCGAATAAGGAATAAGGAATAAGTAACCAACTTCACACTGCCGAATTGAAGCACATATGTAACTTACTATATGAGTGTGTATATGTAAAAATTTGCATCAAAAATTTCATCGATGCATCATCTCTAGTGAATTGCAACATGGAAAATGTACACTAAAAGTAATCTCTCCGGTTTTTAATTTATCTATATCAATAAATATTTGTTTTAATTTATAATTCTAACTGACTTGAAAACTAGAATGAACTACTGCTTTCTGATTTACGTGCAGTAAAAATCAATGTAACATTCAAATTGCTAAAATTCATGTTAATTTTAAAGCAATAAACTCAAAAAATCAAAATCATGAAGTTGACTGAATTCCTTATAACAATGTTGTCTATGAATAACTACAACATTTTCTTGTTTTGAAAACAAACTGATATATTAAAATAGCTTTGTTCTGTCAACTCATGCAGACTGCAAAGAGATGTCAACCTGGCCTGCGTAACTCAACACTATAACAAAAGTGCTCGCTTATTTGTTTCAAGAACTTATTTAATACTAGTATCATATTTTACTTCCAATGAATAATAATGTGCAATTATACTTTCTAATATGTGTAATTTCATTCTTAATTTTCTGAGGCGGAATTTCCTATGCAAAATGCCTTATAGAATTATACTTTAGCTACTTGTAAACAGGCAAAAAATTTCTATAAATGGGAACATGATTCGTATCAAATCTAAAAGCCCTCAGTTAAATATTGGCATTAATATGTCAGAATTAGCTAGATATGAGGGAATGTAACTGTAAAACACGAAAGGTGAATTTATCTGGGTCACCACACCCTCTTGCAACTAGCTTCGTGGCATGCTGCAGAATATTTTAGGATAAAAATTGGACACGAGAGTAATCAAAAACAAATTATCCTCAATCTTATGTAAATACATCAAAGAATAAATTGATGAAAATTAGGATATTGGATCATATTGCCCTACCATTTATTTAATGCTCAGTGAAACTTTCTCAAAATAGAAGGTCATTTCCTTCTGCGGTAGCTTCTGATAATTTCGCCAATAATAGTAGCCGAGGGGATAGATGGTTTCATAAGACTCTCTCACAAATGGCTTTTTGGAGTGTGTGGGTTTTTTTATGAACCCTTAGTTACGATATTACTTTCATTATATGATAAATATGTACAAAATACATTAACAATAAGCTTAGATGCGCTTATATATTTGTATTGACAGTAAGACATTAAAGGGATATTAGTTACAAGTAAAAAGTAAAGTAAAAATGTGACAAAGATAAAATGAATGATTCCAATGGTCCGATCAAACCTTTAAACACCACTCTTTTTTATATATCAAAACACACAAAGTGAAGGTTAAACTGTCTGAGAGGATCACTTCCTGAAAAAATGGGTGTTATTTCTCTCGTAGGCACATTATGGACATTAGTCACTGCACATAGAAGCTGTACACTAAAATCATATAACTACAATGTCACTCTGACATTTTATCAAATTTGCAAGGTGTCAAGGAAAGAATATAAAAATATTTATTGTTTTCTCATGGCTTTGGTTTTGTCTGGTTAAATCAAACTGTTGGTAATATTGATGCTTTTTTGAAAATATTTCGTAATCAAGCTGTAAGCATGTTTCTTCAGGAATGGCAATCGAGTTTGAATAATAGCACACGCTATGACTCTTATAGGACATTTAAAAGTCTACTTCAGCCAGAAAAATATCTATCGATACTTACATGTAAAGATTTAAGGTGTAGCCTGATTAAATTTAGACTAGGAGTTTTGAAGTTAATGGTAAATGAGGGAAGAAAGATGTCAATAGAAAGAAACCAAAGACTCTGTCCATTGTGTAAAGATGCAGTTGAAAACGAAATCCATTTCATGTTTATCTGTAAACCATATGATGAAATCCGAAAGAAATTTTTACCTGATTATTACCTGTCAAAATCCCCGGAAGTAGCCTTTAGGTCATTAGTATCATCATGTGATGAACAAAATATTAAAAATTTGTCATTGTATATAAAATATGTTTATAAGTTAAGAGACGAATTGTTAAACACATAATTATACACTCTCATTTATTCAATCCTTACGTAAACTCTGTAAACTGTATATGGGCCGGAGGCCTCGAATACAATAAACTTGACTTGACTTGACTTGACTCGTAGGCACATTATGGACTCTTAGTCACTGCACATAGAAGCTGTACACTAAAATCATATAACTACAATGCCATTCTGACATTTTATCAAATTTGGAAGGTGTCAACGAAAGAATATCCGATAGACGAGATAGACGAGATCGTTGACCCAAATGGTATAAAGTAAAGCAGAAACAGCCTTCATGATTTATTGTGAATAAAATAAATCATTATGAAGTGTTAGATGACTAGAGATATTTTATCTCAATTAAGCATAATGAAGAGTCACTGTCGTCAGTATATTTATTTTTTTCAAAACCTTATTATATATATAACAGGGTAGCCTCCCTTTCTTCGAAAATATTGAATTTGTTAAGAAGTTCTGCCAACAGTCTCTACCATGAAAACCATCACTCACGGTCTAGTTGATGACTTTTAGACCTAGTCATTGATAAAAAACATTATTGAAAGTTAATTTATTAAATACGGATTGTTCAAGGTTGTTTTAAGAGCGTTGAAACTTTAGAATTATATCAATTATAATTACCTTGTGTATTTCATCAAAGGCTTTTCTTTACAATACTCTCATTCAGTTAAAAAAAAATTTATACAGAGAAAAAAGATATATAAGGTGATGAAATATTTTTGAAAAATTAAAGTTGAAATGACATCTATTGAGTTAATAAATTGAGGAATATAAACCATCTGCTTGCACTATTTTCATCATCAAACATGAATAAAACTGAATTTGCAAATGTCTTCATTACGAATTCAGTGATCTATAGGTCAAACTTTTTTGATGGTAATTTTTTAGGACTTGTATTCGAGTTGGAGAAAAAGGAACATTCATGAATACGGACAGATATCATGGACATATAAGAAATGGCCTAGAATTCCATTACCATATAATGTGTGTGTCATATCGTTTCGGACGGGATTTACTTCTATCCTGACAGTAAATGGCGTTTGATGACAGAGAACGATAATGGTCTTCTTTGACCTGAACCAGGACCCTGTCAAATATAATCTCTATGAAATCTTAGTAGTGTATAGAGGTCAAACTATTCAAAAGTGCAGAAACAGATGTTTTTTCAATCATATATACCCTCATTATCCTGCCCTTGTTGAAAAAATAGGGTTAAGCAATCAACAAATGGGTTTTAAGGCTTGTTCTAAAGCATCAGCACTTAAAAATGATTTTGAAAACGTTGAATATTTCATAGAATTATTAATAGAAATTGAAAGAGGCTAAAAGTTATTTAAACGAGTTTACTGTAATTGACATAATGGATTCGTGGTGTAATGAGGAATTCCATTGTTAATACAATATGAGTAACGACAATAATTCTATCATGAACATAAGAACACGATCGTTCCTGAATAGCCATGCCTTGAGATACCTAAATCAGAGAGGTCAGAGCGGTCCTTTATGACCAGAGATTACTTAGAATGATAGAAGCAGTTCAGTCTAACACATAATTATATCAAGCAGTCTGAGGCCATATGGACAAATTGGTCGCGTGCTGAAGTGGACCTCGATCTGTTTGGTATAAGATTTAATGTTTAAATTCATGACATTTGAATCATATGAACGTTGTTATTTCTTTTCAGACTGACCATGTTAGTGTCAAAAAGGTAAAACAAATGATATCAATAAAATTCAGTCTGGAATGTAATAACCTTTGATACATAATTTGAATGCTAGTGAGTGCTCAAAGCTGATCTCAAATCTTAATCATAACAGATGGTTACATGTTTGGGAAAAAGCAGATATATAGTATCCCTAGTTCGAAGTTAAAATGTTTGAATCAGCAAACGTAAAAAGTAATTTTCAGTTCCAATTGAGTATTACGACTGAGGAGATTCATATTATGTGTATGTAATATTACTTACATAAAGATTTACTCAATGATTCTTCGGATTCTGATGAAATAGTGATTATTTTTTCAGGATTCATTTGAAAAGATCTTTCAGGAAAATGCGTTTAATCACCTCATGATTGTGATCACCAATATCATTACGACATTGAGTCTGACCTTGTACCTGATCTGTACATTAGAAACCTGATTAGCAGTACTCAAGGGGCTATCTAGATCTTAACAGCACCACATCACATCACACCGCTGATCTACAAGTCTGGATGAGCAAGTCTGGTCGATGTCGCTAAACCTGACCATACATCAATTGAAAATGGCAGATTTCGAACCCAAACTGTACAATGAAAAACAACATATATAAACTATTTTTGTACCAACTGAGTTCTTGGTAAGTTATCAAAACTCTCTTTTGGTGTTCACATTAAATATATGAATTTGATTTATAAATCATTGTCTTTATGGCTCGGATTCTAAGCAGGTAAAAGTAAGAAAAATAATACTTAATCATATATTCAAATATTCAAAACTTCTTAACATGGCTAAACCATAACGGCTCTCCCTGCCATATTTCCATGTTGACCTTCCATGTTGAGCCTCTAAACCTAAATTAACTTTCCATAAAAACTGAAAAGTGGAAGATTGTATCCCAATAGCGTATTTATACTACACAAGTAACCACGATACGGTGTGTTGAAGGTAAACACATAATGAATGAATGAGAAATTCCAATTAAAACTTAAAATTCAAGTGATAATGCTGTGTTTTAAAAGGGCCTTAAAATCCACTGAGACGGAGGTTCTTGTGATTATCCCTAGACAAAGGATCTGTGTTTATTGATTTTTGTTTATTATTGATTTGTTTTACTTATGATCACTTGTCGTATGGTGAGCGGGAGGAATGTACATAAATGTACCTTCAGCTGATATATAACAAAATACATTGTCACTAATTGCCTAATTTTTAATACCAGAAACCTAAGTTTAAATTGTGCCGTTTGAATGATTAAGTGTGTATATGTGGTATGTGTGAAACATTAAGATATTTAGGAAATGTTAATTGGACTAGATATTTTCTTCTCGAGTTATTAACTTTTCACCAAATTATCTGGATTTATCATTAAAAATATACAATAATGTTTTGATATAAGAATAATAATAATGTGGATATTTATATGGCGCCTGTTTTCAGGTTCCCATTTAATTCTCTTTCAATTCATATTCGATTTCAATATGATACACACTCTTTAAATATAAAAACTCCTTTGTTTGATTATAAAATGCTCTCTTTGCATTATTGACTATAATCATAATTGAGCTGTATGCTATAAACTCTATTTCTATTTCTAGCGGTTAGAACAATCGAAAAAAGTACTTTATCTGACCATAAACGTATAGTATTTTCATGACGAAAGACTTGAATGACGTTATTCGCCCCCTCGTGATCACGCGTTTATGGAAACCTTTGAACTCTCTTCTATCAATCAACATGGCGCATTCCTATAAATATATAACATATTGGCGATTAACGATAATCTTATTTTAACGGACAGATGCTTCGAATTATCGAGTTCTATCTACCAGAAAACAAAAGTAAAGCAGCTGCTTGTCTACTGTTGACTGACAGCGTTGTTTTGGTAGTAATTCGTGGTGTACATCCCCTGCGTCCTCGTGCTTTAAATAACTATAATAGTTCAGGGCAAAACTATACTTTATTACAACACACATTGAGGTAGAGCAACGTTTATTTCCTAAGTATTATACAGTGATTATGTCCTGTTGAGTCGACGAGGAATTTAATATTTTTTATTCAAATAGATTTAGAATTCGAGATACAATTAGAAGATGAACATGGACGGTTATGATTAAACATTAAGTATTCCAGATCATCCAAAAAATTACAGACAAATGTATGCGAAATAAGTTATCTTCCATCAATACAAATATTCAGTAGTTTTAAAAAAAGGGATTTTACATAAAACCAATACTTTTCCTGATGAAATCGTAATACTGATCTGTTTCTGCTTGTTAGATGATTATTCATCGCAATCAGTTTGTCTTAGTCGTATACGGCCCCGACATCAGTCTATAGCAATTTCATAAATTGCTGATCTCATGACAAGGAGAGATGAATCATAAAGATCGTAATCAGCTTATCGAAATCCTTAAATTGGTTAGCGTATCTTGCAGTAACTGATGCCTTTGATTGGGTTCTATTTTACCATCCAATGTTTTTGAAAGGCAATGAATTGTTAAAACTAGGTGACCAGTTATCACTGTCTGGCTGAAGTAAGGGGAACGATAGAATGCGCTGCGCTGCGCCGAGATTCAGATGACAGTCAGTTCAACAAGTTTAGTAGATTTTCTCCTTCGAAACCGTAAAAAGTATTTTTTCTTTATTTCAACAGTTTTAAGATTACGTTGTTAGTACTTAGAAAGAAAAGATCATAACTTATAGGATCTTTTATTAGCCAATGCTCAAATAGTTTTCAGTTTCACATTTTTGTTCAAAATGATTTCATCTACGGCAGATCTCTTTCCAAGTTTCCCCTACTTCGCTCAATTAAGCTTGGGATGTATACTAAGCTTCATTTAAAACACACTGCCCAAGATTGCAATCACAGAGAGTTATAAACGAATGTTTGAACCCTAAATTTGGCATGGATGTGTGGATATGCTCTCAAACAACACTCCAAAACGAAACGATTTTTAAGGGTTTCAAACGCATGGAAACTATCTGCTTCGGTGAGTGGTTAATTCCACATAACCATGCCCCTTTAAAGATGGAAATTAAAAGATAGCTTCACTTTGCATGACACCTTGTCATCAGAGATATAACAATGCCAAGATTAAGGGACCATGAGCGAAAGAAAGCATTTGAGATATTGTGAGGTGGAATGTCGACATTCAAGGGCTAGACTGCTGAGCTGCAATACCAAACCATCGGTAGACTCCAACGAAAATACAAGGTCACTGGCGTTGGTACGTATATACTAAATCAAAGATCATTTAATGCATTTAACACACCGGTAACATCGGTAACAAATTGTCACTTTGTCATTAATTATCAAGTTAAGCGAGATCTAACCTTTATGTCAGTTTGCAATTGTAACAAAATAGTGGATATCTATGAATTTTTCAGGTTATTGTAGAGTTTCGTCAGGAATTTCAGAACTATAGAATGAAGTATGTGATTTTAAAAAATCATTACAAAATTATTTTCATTTATTTTCGTCGTTTTCAGTGTATATCATAACGATGATTTTACCTATAAATGCCAACAGAAGTGTTAATTACATTAGGAAATTTATTTTGATAATTGTTCAATTTCAATTTCGGAGTTTGTCCAACCTGCATAAACAGAATCGACAAGAAAAGTAAGTGTTAAAGGAAATTGGCATACTCCTCTATATATCAGATGTGTATCTGTCTTATCATTTTACAGAATTATAGAGTGTTACCCTATGTGATGACAATGACATTTCATTAATGCCCAAAGTGCTAAACTTCTATGAACCTTAGATTTTGATTCGAGTTTAGAAATTTAGTATGCTATAAAAGAAAATGCGAGCATCCCCATGTCATCTGCATCTTAAAAACAACCAGTAATCGTAATAGGGTTTATGGGTATGTTTTAATGTTATCACGGGAGTTAAAAAATACTCCCATGTTGATTTACACTGAATGACCGCAAACTGACTGAGGTGGATCACTGCTTTATGACATTTTCGTTAAGATTTGATATTTGTGCCGTACTCAAATTTGGTTAATGTTGTTTTCCGCCTAACGTCACGTTGTTTCTCTTGAATAGTCTTCCCTTATGGTGTGGAACTGAAAAGGTTAAGTGTTTGGCTATCATAATGTAAGTTTCACTCTTACAAGGCTATATTAAGGATTTATTTGATTAGGATATTTCGCTGACATAAATGTTTACATTGGAGAAACTGAACAGTATTGAAATGATGTATCATTTGCAGGGATTCTCCCTACCTACTTTGTTGGTATTGCTTACTAACTTTAGTCAGTTTTTTCCAGTCAACCACTGATAATCAAGAATCCACTTCGGTTATGTTTGAAAGATATGCAGACTGACATTCTGATTACCGTCGTTCACTGGAGCTAACGCAGAATCAAACAATTACTATATACATGAAATTGTATACCAGGAAATAGGAATAAACTCCTGGACAAGGAAAACTAGCAGGTTGATTTCCTGATTTTCTGCTATTTTCGATCAGCTTAACACTCAATCATAACTATCTTTTATCTGTAAAGCACCTATATATTCATATTTGACAGGAGGTAGAGACAGACCGGATATAGATTTGTAATGTATATTGATGTACTGTTCTGCTCCCGAGCACTGACAACCCTCACATTTCCTTATTATCATACAAATGAATGGTGTCAAAACCTCTCATAGGTAGTAATAATAATAATAATAATAATAAGGGTACTTTTACCCCGCAGACATCTACATGCAAGGCACATGCTCAATACGGCAGAAATATATATATATACAAAGAATAAGAAAAATTGGGTAATCTGCTTGAAAGAGCAGGTGTTGACTGTTTGAGCGTAAGGAACGAGTCTGTTGATATGGTGACACTAACTTCTGTATGTATATCGGAGCAGAATGATTGACAGATTTGTAGGTTAGGCACAGGATTTTTTGTTTTTTGAGTTGAAAGTGATTGGAAAACAGGGGTTAACCAGCGTCGAGTATCAATTGCTCTCGACTGTGGTGCATGTGTGGCTAGATGAAAACGTTCAAATTCATTAAGTCAAAACCAAAATGAATGGAAAAATGTCATCATAATTTCATAGAAACACTATACATCTCACCTAGAGATCTCTTAAGTGAGTAAGAACCAGGGGAATTTGTTTGCAGAATAATGTTAGCTACGTGGGACTTTACAATCGTCATGAATATTGGTTTGACGTTCTTACGAACATAGTGTAAAACCAGTCTCTCAGGCTCTTCATCCTTACTAGCTTAGACACTTTAGATCTTGTTTTTTGGTAGAATGCATCCTAGTTCTTAATGAAGGATACTCTGACTTTTGCTGCAGAAAGAATTAAGATAAATTGGTTTTTGGAGGAAATTAAATTGAAGTATCACATTATGTTGTTTCTCTTTAGGTATTGTTTCTATAATATTTGCATTCGCAATAATTCTACTATAGTATCAAGCTGGTCTCTCTACTCTTTTGATCCGAGACATGAAAGGAGGAGCTTCAATCATATAAGTCCACAATGAATCATCAATAAGCATTTAATTGAAAATGCTAAGACAACCGGGGTCATTAATTTTGAACTTCAAATGTGATTTGTGGATGATCAACGCTTTTGTTTCTTTGAAATGACAAGATAAATCATAATTTTCGAGTTATCGGCTTTATTATTTGTGCATTTTTTAAAAATTAAATCCGTGAGTATACACATTTCACTCAATCTGATAAATTTCCTTTTGTTTGAACAAGATGTTAGGCGATTCTAGAAACAGTTTTGTTTTTCAGTTAAATTAAAACGATGTTGTATCGAGTTAGATTACTATGATTAGTTTGCGTATTGACAGATTGGTAGGTTAGGCACAGGATTTTTTATTTATGAGTTGAAAGTGATTGGAAGACAGGAGTTACCAGCATCGAGTATTCATTGCTCTCGACTGTGGTGCATGTGTGGCTAGATGAAAACGTTCAACTTCATTAAGTCAAAACCAAAATGAAAGGAACAATTCCGTTCTTGTAAAGACGTGTGGTTTATTATTAACTCTGGTAATGTTGCTCGCGCATATATATCCCAAAAATGTGCTACAATAAATACAAATGACTGATAGAGAGTATCTTCCCTTCTGATACTGATTCAGGTTACCTTTCCTTTGGACTTATAGAGGCTATTTACTCTTTGGACTGATTCAGGAGTTAACTAGGACAGCATGATTGCACATCAACAGATTATCAAAATAATTTCTAAACCATTACTACTGTATAAGGAAATAAAGACCTGTCAATATGTCAAAGTATAGATAATAACGTGAGACAAAGAGATTTGTTTAGCTGATCTGATGATTTTTATCTATTTGTATCCTTCTCCACTGCTTTCTTGACCATCTCCTGTCATCTATGTATAAATTGTAAAGAGTCGATGTAAATACCAAGTACATCTGCATGCCAAAAGTTTGTTCACATACCTGAATATACTAGTGCAAATATCATGTAATTTGAGATGCCTTTGAGGTATCGTAGCGTTGCGAAAAAGAAAGGCATAATATTGAATTTTCAATACACATATGCAGATCCATTCTTCTTTGAGGCAAAGGTTTATAGTACCCCACAATTACCCGTAACACTTTTGGCAGGTCATTGCAGTGACCAGGGGTCAAAATTCCGAAAACACCAATTTTTATTTTTCTCCATAAAATCCATTATAAGTTATCAACTTCTTTAGAAATTAGTCACGTTTGTTTCTTAGCACAAAGTCAATGTGATTATGTTGGTTTTAATCTCAGAGAGTCGATATGGAATCTTTTATTCGACATTTAACGAAATCGAAATTTCGAAAATGTGACCCCTTGTTTCTATGTCAATATGCCAAAGTTCGAATTCTGCACAAGTAACAAGACAATGCCAAAATGAGTTCAAGAATGGCTATTTCACACATGGAAAGTGGGTGATCCATTGTCAGTTTTACTAAAGTTATTCTATTGACGTTGAAAGGAAACCCAAATTACATGATATTTGCACTACGATTCAGTGGTAAGTGAACAAACTTTCGGTATGCAGCTGTAGATGGTACTTTTAGTGACAGAACTTGTCCCTCATAATTTTCTATGTGAATACAGTTCTGCGGGCTCATCATCTGTATTGAACATTATTTTTTAAAATGCATTATTACAACCATTGTTTCTCCAAATATTGTGAAATATTACTTACATGGTTTTGATTTATTATGAAACATAGTTACGTCAGATATTACCTTATACTAATTTCTCATGATACTCAAAACGTTTGTGTTAGTGTATCCCTAGTATTTTGGAATATAGTTAAACTAATTTGACATGATACTTAACATTGTTGATGGTATATCCTAATATACTGAATAAAGTGATTGTTTTCCAGATGGATACATGCAATCACCAGACACATGTTGGACACATCTAGTGTTAACGTCAGCTTGATTGCATGTATTGATCGGAAATTAAGGATACAGTTATATAAGAATTACAATGAAAAAATCACTATGAATTTTCAGGTATGTTCATATTTCCAACTTTCAGTGATATCGTATGAGAAAAACTTACCAGTTCCTTCCATAGTTTGGATCACACCACCTTTCAACTACACTAATTATCCCCAACAACAGTTCGATTAAGGAAGTTAAACACAAGGTTTCTGTCTTTAATTGACCCATTATTTTGATTCTCATCCAATTTATTCCTGAAAAGAAAATTGTAGTCAACTAGTGTGTCTGGGGTAATTATTTGTAATTTGACACACTGATTTATATACGGAAAGTGTGTTTCTGTGGTAATTAGAGAGGACTCGTTCGGAGGCTGTCTTTATCTCCAAAGATAGGATTAGATTAGCATCTAGGACGTACCTTTGCATACCTGAGAACATAATGTAAAGCTTTACCGCAATTGTACATGTGATATTTTAATCCTTTTCAAAATACCTTTGTAACTGACACTTTTGACCATTTGTGTTGTTTCACAGAGCTTTAATTTGTCGAAGAAAGTTAAAAAGAGATGAGTCTTGTTATTGATGTAAAATATTTAAGTTAACTAATCTCTTTTTTCTTTTCAATCAGTCTCAAAGGTGGTTTTGATTTCATACAATGGTGAATCGTTCGGCTGGATTGGCTTGATATTCGTGGCTAAGTTCACCTTTTTTTCATCCAGTGAATGTCGTTATGCAAGGATCTTGAAGAACAAACTTGAACTGAATGCATTTTTCCATCCGGGTTGTGCCGCTGTTGCAGGATGCAAATCGTAACATTGACTTTTTAGATAGCTAGCGATACGAGGCTTTTGGATGAAAGTGATTAGAGTTTGTGGAAGCAGCTGATCGGATTCAAATACGCTGATTTAGCGGGTTGCTTTAAAGGAAAACTTACGGCAACCTCAGTCATGTAGGATCGTGGTCCCTTTGATTTATCTGTAATTTATTCACGGTTAGCCTAACGTCTAAGCTAACTGCTTGCCAGATATACTTATGGACGTCTATAGGCGTGTATATAGTCATGACAGACTTTCTTCGTTAATATTTTTTTATCATGGAAAATTACATTCGTATCAAAATAAAAGTCGTCAATGCATGATATACTTATTCATATCAACATAGAGCCACTAAGTCTTTTCTTTTAACCTAATTGAATCAGATTAGAATCAGAATCAGGACAAAGTGAGCTATAACAGTGTAGCATATCAAGTTATTTGAAAATGAAAGAGAAGTTAAAACATTTTGAAACTTTAAACCTGTGGATTTGGTCTGCTGATTAACCAGATAATTAATATAAGGCTGACTTAACAAATGATTGAAATAGTGAATGACTGATATAAAGATAACGCTGTTTATCAGAGCATTACCATTCGCAGAAGCCCAATTTCTTCAATTAACTGCCCGACGATCGAGGGCAGTTGAAAAGACCGTTGGCATCTGCAAACGATAATGCCCTAAAAACAGTGTTACCGTAAAGCTGAAATGGATGAAATTTGTTCTTTTGTACGGATTTATTATTTCACTTTAAGTAACACTTGTACATGTACAAAATGGCAGAACCACCAAGACGTAAAAGTGAAGAATGCCGTCATAGTCGCTTTCGTCGCCGTAGTGATTTGAACCAATTCGCATGGCAACCGTTGGTCGAGAGAACAAAGTCACTCCGTATCCCCTTATTCAAATATTTACTGTAAGAGTTGTCTTATCAAATAACTTAACATAAAAACTATGGAAATCAATGAAGTATGAACAATCGGCAAAGGTAGTTTAAAACTGACCTGTGGAGGTAATCCCTTGTAACAACAACCCAAAAACAACATAGCACTTCAAAGGATTTTTTCAGGGTCGACAAAAAGATAAGTCACCCCTGTGGATACGCAAATCTGCTGAATGCGACATGGATTGATAATCTCTTTGTTTGAAAACCCTATTCTCCAAACATTTACTATGCAATTATTCGTTTTATGACAGATTTTGAAGGGCGTGTCCTCCTGTTAAAAAAGTAAAACAACAAGCTTTAAAATTTGCGAGTCGATGCAAAAATTTGGTCGCCATATTGTTAGAATTTCGACGCGAAATTCTATCATGACGTCACATGGATTGATATTTGTCCTTCGTCAGAATTGAGCGGGCCATTTTAATTTCCGATAATTCCATCCCTTTAGCCAGAACGTCAAGTACATAGACTTGAAGGATAGGCTTTTTGATAACAGCTTACATGATATGCATTATGACTTCTTATAATTCAACGATTCCTTCAGTCTGATCAAATTTCAAAAATAGTTTTAAAACAGTAATAAGTTTATTTTTAAAACGATTACATATTGGTATCCTTATTCTATTTGTTAGATGTCTAATGAAATAATCAGATTAAGAATCGTGCTTCTACAAAATTTCATTTGGCGTCTCCATTAGAATTACATTTTATTTAAAAAATCATAGACCAAAAACCTAAAAGTCACATCTACATTTTTAAGCTACTCACAAAACAAATAAACCATATCCTAGGCTATCTGCGTTTTTTCTCCAAGAACAATATTGTGACAAATGGACAATGCCTTTGGCAGATCACTTTAAAGACAGATCGCGTCAATGTCTAACACCAAAGCTTGCCACGAGTTGTTCGCCTATTTGGCTGTTTCTTTCTTTGATACGATTCAATACTGGTAAGCCCATATGTATGTTGATGTTTAAAGTAGAGGACATCGCAGTGGACAAACATCAACAAAGAAAGCAAAAATAGTTATATCCCATGACGCCTTGAGGGCCGAGCTCCTTTTAAAGCAAAACTTAAAGCATACGTATCAGCATATAGTTTAAGACTAATTATCCCAATTGAATGAAATTCTAAAATGGTACATACTACAGCTCCTCCATTACAAAAATAGTCAAAGCAGGAAATTAACATGGCTGTCCAGTACGTTACTGTCACGGCTATCCTTACTGACAATGATACCACAATTAATTGATAAATTATGCCTACACAACGCAGAGTTAAAAATGCCTGCGACGCAATTTGGCCGTAAATATTTCAGACTTTTTATGGCTTACTTTTCTTCAAAGATTCGGATGTCGGAATATGTACAAGAACCAATTAGTATTAGATTTCAAAGAAGTAATGGAAACACTACAGGGAACTATGAGTACAGGAGCGCAAATAACAAATGACGATATTTCATATAATGTTGCAGGTTTCTACTGCATAGAACTTTAGTGATGATAATGAGTGATCACATTGTCCAAGGTATAGAAAGATTATAGCTGAAGTGTCTATTCATGTCTTTTGAGAAAAAAGGCATTTTACTGAATTGAATTCGTTTAATTGGTTTTGACAACCGAGGTAATGTTTAATGTGTACATGAATGGATTACAGCTGCATACCGAAAGTTTGTTCACTTACCACTGAATCGTAGTGCAAATATCATGTAATTTGTGTTTCGTTTCAACGTCAATAAAATAACATCAGCAAAACTGACAATGGATCACCCACTGTCCATGTGATAAATAGCCATTCTTGAACTCTTTTTGGGATCGTCTGGTCTCTAGTGCAAAAAATCGAATATTGGGATATCGATAAACACAGAGGGGGTCACATTTTCGAAATTTCGATTTCGTTAAATGTCTAATTAAATGTTCTATATCGACTCTCTGAGATTAAAACCAACATAATCACATTGAATTTGCACTCAGGTACAAACGTGACGTATTTTTAAAGAAGATGATAACTTATAAAGAATTTTATTGAGAAAAATAAAAATTAGTGTTTTCGGAATTTTGACCCCTTGTCACTTCAATGACCTGCCAAAACTGTTACGGGTGCTTGAGGGGTACGATGAACATTTGCCTTACAGAAGAATGGATCTACATATCTGTATTGAAAATTCCATATTATACGTTCGTTTTTCGCAACGCTACGATACCTCAAATGCATCTCAAAATACATGATATTTGAACTAGTATATACAGGTATGTGAACAAACTTTTGGCATGCAGCTGTAGTGAAACGATAGAAAAGAAATGGAATATCTTCTGGCATTTTTCTTAACTCTAATGAACATATGTCAGTGTGAGTTTTTCATGTATGGTCTTGTAAACGATGCTACAGAATGGACGGCTGAGCTAGTTTTCAAACAGAGACGCACACCTCCGTACTAAGGATATGTACCATGACATTGTAATAACATTTGTCCTACTATTAACATGTATACAGTTTCATGTTCTATAATTTAATTAGTGCTAGCTTTGCTACAACTTGTCACACAATGATGTTGTCCTGACACTGATTTCTGTTTATATCCTTTAATCGACAAAATTCGTGTATTATCTAATTAGCCATGAAGGAAATATTTTCTCATTCACTCTCCATAACATGTATTGAGATAATCTTACATTATGGGTTCTATTTATATTATGTTTGAATAACAATATTTGTTCCTCCGGGGCCTCTATATTATTGTAGTTGTGTACTGTTTAACTTTATACAAAGACTGATTATGATACGAAATATCCCTTAAAAAAGGAAGTATGTACCGGATGTTCAAATTACCAAAGCGCTCTCTTTTTTTCCCCTTCAAAAAGGCGAAAGTTGATCGTTCCAATCTTTCTGCTAATTCATGAAATAAATGAATGAGCAATTATACATGTATGTGGAGCAAAATCGCTTTGATGGTATAAGTAAAATCTTCAGTTATCTCCGATACATTGAGAAATTTCTCTGATCCAGGGGGTTATGCATTTTTATTTGTTGGCCAACTTGCTATGGGGGCTGGGGAAAAACAACAACGTGGGAGTGAACTACACACCTCTTCGAATTCTCTACTTGTCCTATCTACTCTATCATTTGCCTTACGTGGGAAGTTGCTTTTTGACTCTTCGACCAGTTTAGGACATTTATTGTCAAATATAATGAACGATGTATTAAGGAAAATTAACACTATGAAAAAGTTATGTCAAGTTTAATTTGTGATTTTATTTGGATGTAAGCTGTTTATACAGGAATCGAATCTTCAATCCATCGATATAATTCCATAAACATAACACATTCCACAACATCATTAAGGATATATAACACATACGGTGGTGAAAACAAATACACGTGCAGCTAATCCTGACATAGCTGAAACTTTATTAGACTGCAACTTTAAAAGGTTTTTGACCCCTTCAATGGAGTCTTGGCATTACATGCATATAATTTGGTCTTATTTTATTCTTTGCAAAGGAAATTAAGGAACAGTTAATTATTTTGTGTTTTCTTCTGCTTTACTGATTACCTTTATCATGTTATGGCTACAAATTTCGTTTAAAATACGTTGCACAGAAATGGACCATGTTGTTCTCGAAACCAATTTCTATGCTAAATTTTGTCACATTATCTGAAAATGGATTCTTCTTGTCGATAATCAAGGTGAAGCTTTAATCTCCGAGGTTTCAAACTATACAAGTGATATAGATATTTTGGCCTTATAAAGACAATCAATCTAAAAATGATAGTTCTAACACAGATAGATAATATTCCTCTATACAGACAGTCTTTTAAACTTAATATCAGTGCTTTCAAAATAACAATACATTGTAAGTTTGATTAATTACGTATTTGCAACACACAAGCGAGTAACAATGATACCTTCCATTCTGAATCAAATTAGGAAGCTAGAATTATTTCAATTTTTTACATGAATGATTTAGATTTTCATCAATAAGCTAAGGCTTTCTTATGAAATTATCTAATAAGTGTTATATTCCAAAATTTTAAATTAATATATTGCTGATATTGTTAACTTGACTGAATATTTGCGAACAAAAATGTTTTGTTGTTGCAATATCTTTTTATCAAGTTGTAGACAATTGTTTGTTTGAGGGCCACTTATAACTTACATAATGCTTGCATATGATGCAAGGAAAGTATTGATTGTAATCCTGAAAATGAAGGCATGAATATTTCCCGGCCTTTCAACGAGCGTCATTTCTGAAGATTGAAAAGAATTATCGTCCACACTACTTACGTCACTTAACCTTATACAACATTGTTTCATAAATTGACAATGTTCCATTGTGGCCGGGATATGTCCTGCTTCAATAGGTAATAATTACAAATTGATGTTGTTACACGTTTTTCGGCAATTCTGATTGGATGTGAGCTCTCAAAAACATGCAACCATTTCTCGATGAATGCAGAAAATTGTGCTGTTATACATGTACCTCGTGCATTCATACTTTATGACGTCACAATCCGACAGAACAAATTGACGCAACAGCTAGTCCGGTTATGACAACAACGTGTCACTTTGGTTTTTTTGCAAAATAAGAAATGTACGTATGTCATCCTCTTCATAACTGAGTGGATAACCAGATAATACTTTCCTTCCCCAAAGGAAACAATTACCTTCACCGAAAACTCTTGATTTTAATAAGTACGAGTCTGAAGATTGACAGCTCGAATCGTTTCACAAACGGTAGCCATTTTGAATGTCACGTGATATGCTAATGAGGGTTTTTTTTAAAATGCGGACTCGAGTTAAGACGAACTGTGATTGCATGCGCGTCAATGCAGATAAAAAGGAAATTAAATCATATTCCGCTTAGTACATGAAATTCGCAATTTTGACTCCACCATGTATTGTTGTGTGTAACAAACTGCAAACTAACGTAATGTTGACGACAAGTATCCAAGATGTGTTAAAATTATTCAGAAAATCTTTGGAAATAGAGTTTATTTTGTAATTATAAGGATTGTTTCGCTACGCGATGTTATACCATTTGTTACTGTTATACATCGATAGAGGCACAAAAAATGTAAAACAATCCTTAATTATCAACAAATTCATATTTCACCTTATACCACAGAAATACATCAACTCTGATGTACCTCATTCGGTTTCTTCCAATTATTTACATGATGAAGTAACTTTGATACAGCAAGGAAAAATTCCGGTTTTCAAATAAATTGCCAATCACACGAAAGTGGTTTCTAGATAGCGGCAGACTGATGAATGTGCACTGGTAAGATGCCCCTGGCTTGACTCTTGCACATAAAACGCCTAATTCACCGAGACTAATTCCCTTCAGTCAGCGTCCTAACTAACGTTTAAAGCAATGGGGTTAGTAATGGTTATGGAAAATCCTGATTCTGTTTGCTATTTTATAGAACTTTTGAAGTTTAGCGAAAGTTGAACTGATTCAAGTTTAGCGATATATATATATATATATATATATATATATATATATATGGAAAGGAGAATTGGTTCAAACGCAAGGTGTCATATAGATTAAATATAACATACTTCACATAGTCGTTTGCAGAATCATTTTAATCCGATACTAGTATTTCGTCAATAGTATTGACTCATCAGGGATGAAACGATACCCTTTCATCCATGATGACTCAATACTATTGACTTAATACTAGTATCGGATTAAAATGATTGTATTGACGAAATACGTGTTAGTTTATTACTTATACATCTGGAAAAAAGTATTGCATCACCTGCTTTTTAGATGACTGTCTTCACAAAAATATTGATATTTAATCAATAAGAAAGAATTCATATCAAGGTGTTAAATGCAGATTAGACCAATTTATGAAAACTAACAAATTCGTCAGTACAACCCACTTTATCATTTCAAAAGCAGCCATCGACGTTATCCATGTAAAACAGTCAAATATCAAAGTCCAAAATGTTTTGTTTTGACGGCATTGTTTGAGTAGGAGAGGCTAAAGTTGACATTAGTGACACACAGAAAAGGAAGAAAATTAGTAGTTGGTGTAACCTAAATAGTTGTTGTACAACATTCCCTATTTTACTGGTGTAGACGCTGAACAGTCTTCGAGGTTATTGGTGATGTACTGTCAGGGAAGCTGTTATATTTGAATGAGGAACCTTAATAGATTAGTGTTGCTACACTTTTACAAGGTGTATATGTTTACCGTGTTAAACGCGCCAGCATGTATCACGATTACTTTCAATATTCGTATACCTTTGCGAGTCGTCTCATTGGCTAGTTAAATAGCTAGCGTTACGAGGGTTTCAGCTTGAAAGAGATTAGGGTAATGGGAAGGAGCGAGAGCGGATTCATATACTCTGATTTAGCAGGATGATCATGAATCAATAGTATCTTATGATATTGCACACTAAGAAGTTAGGGAAATGACATTAAAATGTGAGTTACTGCGTAAAAATCATATCAAGCATTGCCAACATACGTTCTTCGATGGTTGAATTTTTTGTAGAAAATGTGATGGCTGTTTAATTGCTATATTATGCTTTATTGGATCAACGTAACTGTCGTTTTTCAATAGTCGTGTCACAAGTACAATTAGTAGCAATTCCTTTATATATACAGAGCACTAAGAGAAACGCAATCAAGATGTTATTGGAAACCGAATTCCAACCAAACACTTGAAGCTTATTGCGTCAAATGTGTGTTTATGAACTCGACATTTAAGTTACTTAAGAAAGAAAAAAACTGAAAAAGCGAGAGTTACCTTTGTAAGGAATAAACATTGAAAAGAAATGAAAAAAACTAACCAAACTAACTTACTTATACCTTTTAAATCATCGCAAATGACCAAATTATTTATTAGAAAAATACCAGAACTCACTAATCTTACATCTTCGTTTTGGTGTAGTATGAGTATTTTGTATGCCACACAGACAGCCAGTACAGGTAGAAGTGAATCTGGGAATAAAGTCAGGATTAAACCACATTGTTTTCCACACTGCAGCAGACTGATGAATGTGTCTTGATGAGATGGCCTTTGTGCCAATTTCCTTGAGCTAAATACCTTTCAATCAGTTTAACAGTTAATAATGAGAGAAAGAAAATAAAGAAATTTACTTGTTTTTTAGTTTCCATCCACGCCATGATACCAGCAAACGTGTCAGCCATTTACGATCCATATATTAACCACATTTAGTTAATCAATTTAGAATAAAACGATATGAAAAATCGTGAGATGTTAACTGTACGTAGACTTTTCTTCGCCTTATCAACCAGAATAAAAGTTTTTCTCCCAAGGAGCTTGCACTTTATCGTTGTTTCAATGTAGAGAATTGAAAATGTTGCTTTAAAACAGACTTCAATAACAACTGTTCAATTTCAATTTATGAGGGCGTTTCTGTCAAAATGTCAGAAGTTTCAAAGAATTATGTAGTCATCAGAAAAAGAGTGAACTTTCCATTTAATCAGCTGCCATCCTCTGTTTGGCTATAAATATCTGAATCTGAACATCATTATATTGTGTAACTATATCTTAAGACAAATGAAATTCAGATAGATACCATCTTAGCTAATTGAACTTACAAAAGAAATGTTCGAATATACAATAAATACTCATCAAGTGATCTTAATGTATTGCTGAAGAATGTATTTTCATCTTTTCAGCCAAGAATAACCATTTTTTTAAAAATATTAATTACAACAATAGTTTGTAACAGCAATGATGGGTATGGACATATGTCACTACTGTGGTTTTGCAAACAGTGTTGGTTTAAACGAAATAAATGTATTTCATATTCTCAGGATTCCAAAGACATTCTTGTCATATATTGAAGTTTTAAGTTTAGAGTCTGTAAGCTATGACTACTTTTCAGAATTTAAAGGTTTAAACAATTGTGTCAGTATGATGTTTAGATTTTAAATGTGGACATAGCAATGTGTGAATAGTATGCTTTGAAACGCGCTCAGGAACCCCTTATCACATCTTCTATTTCATCAAAACCAGAAAAAACTAATTTCATCGGTTCTTGTATTAATAACACACACGCATCAAGTGATTTACAAAAGATGTTATTAAACTTCCTTCAACAATTAGTTATGCCTTGTAACAGAAAATCGTTTTGCAAATATTTTCCAAAATGTCAATAATAGAATCATGTAGTGCTTAAAAACAATTTTGTCACATGAATTTAAAAAACATTTCATGTTTTGCCTCTGGCAGTATTTGTTGCAATTCTACGTGATGCGTGTGCTTTGCTTTCCGTGCGCTACTTTTGTCAAAATACCTCCTGTTGCCTCTGGTGGTATTCCTGAAATTCTTAACAGCATATTCATAGTTTTCGTTGCAGTACCCAATCGATTCTGTTAAATGCATTTGAGAATATTTGTCAAGGACTTCTTTTTAACTTAAATTGAAGATTATTTATCAAATTACAATATTTTAAACACTCCTAAATCTGTTTTTAAGGGTACAAGAATTGACACAAACAAAAAAATCTATGAAAATTTAAAGAAAGCATTACCCTTATACAACTACTGATTTTATGTAGTGCCTTTTCAAAATACCTCATATACAAATTTATCATTTTTGAAAATTGTCATAATTATGATTATCATAAATTTGTTTTAATCATATAAGGGCGTGATAAAAGTCCCAGGACTGCAGTATGCAGATGATCAATATCTTTATCATTTAGAACCTAAGAATACTTTACGAAATAATGAAGACGACAATGAATTAAGGGGTAATGCATTAACGTCGATGTGATGAATTTGGTGTGTTATTTATGAAACATGATCTAAAATTTTATATATATTGAGATACTCTTCATCGAGATGAATAATCTGTTCTGTCATGTCTGTGAAGTCTTGGATCATAGAAGAACATCTTAACAATGTCACGTCAGATTTCCCCCATTTGGATGCCTCTTGTTTAGAGAGCTAAGTAGATAGACAGAGTTGACAGAGATGCATTTACGGTATAGCATCTCATACTTTGGCTTGAAATAAAAACCTGTGATGTCAAATTTGAGACTTTAATCATGTCAGGAAAATGCTCTTTTGATGTGTCCTCTTTGATGTGTCCAAATCTTGAGAGGCGTTACATTTCTTTTGAACTTAAGTTTATTACGGGACGAGACTGATCGTTAGCAGAACAACACCACAGTGTGTCATTTTAGTGTACAATAGATACTCTGAATAATATATACTCGCAATATATTGTTAATCAATAAATAATGAAAAATAAATATTATCGGTCAACATTTAAGAATTTACAGTCTTTAATTGACTTGCTAATTATGACTTTATCATATTTCATAAAATCGAAGGCCAGTTACTGTGCAATAAAAATTAATGACCAAGGTTTTAAGTTAATGCATAAAGCCAATGACAATGTCAAAAGATTTGAAAATGACGACCTTATTTCTTTGGCCTTTTTGTTAGGGATACGCAAATTACGTATCAAAGGCTACTAAATGACAGTTCAAACTAGAGAGCAAATCCTAGAGTTAAGCTTCATTTTAAAGGATTAGGTAAATATCTATCATTCTCGAACTCTCGAAACATTCCAAATAAAAATAAAATGTGCATCAAAGATCAAATGCACACATTAGAAATCAACATCTTTTCCAGGATAAACTATGTTTGAAGATGCGAAAGCTAACACTGAATCAATTAAAACTTTCGAATGTCATTGTCAAATCATTTAGCGTCACAGCAACGTTCGAGAAGTTCTTGTATCTGTTACAAATAGTAACAAATTACTGGACGAGACCGTTAGTTGTCTCTGAGATGGTCGATTGTGCTGTGGTAGATCATGTATATATATATATATATATATATATATATATATATATATATATATATATATATGTGTTCATACTGGTTTGAGAAAAATTAAATCCCAAAAAATAGTGTTGAAACCCTTATTCCGGGTATATGGAACAAACTAAAAAATTAAAGAACGTCATTTGTGCCATTTGAAAAAAATCTGATTTTAAAATTTATAGTGACTGATACTGAACAACTTACATTTTATAACCCTTATAGATTGTAATCAAATATTACTGGCGCCAAGTCTTTCAATGGCGAAAGTAATAATAAATTTAACAAATGGCTCGAAGCTAAAATGAATTGATACATGAATTCTTAAAGCATAAAACCTGAATAGTTTAATAAAAGGTACGATTTATGAGTAGGTATAAACTTCTACAACTTCTCAAAAGAGAACATTCTTTGCTATTGTTGAGGGAACCTTTCCTAAACATGTATACAACAAACTTATATAATATTTGGTGATGACCAGGTCACAGGTACATACATGTGTTTATACTTATAGAGTTCAATATTTTAAAACAAGAAACCTGCTATAAACGGCTGGAACTAGTGAACCATGGGTGGTAAGGCGCTGAAAGTCAGTGTTGCATTGCAATGCATGTAGAATTTTTCTCTACTGCAGACAAAGTTGCTGAGTCCCTGGCGGGATTCAAACCACGGACCTCACCACTGCGCTATTCCGCCAATTTTTAAACAGAGAAAATTCACTATCGATATCCTATATCTGGCGTTTATATTCCTCATGTGCGTCAAAGACAAAGAGTTTCAATATACCCTTTAAAGCGATCTTTTGACCTGTGGAAATAAAAGCATAGAAATATGGTTTTAATAATACATACTACATGTCAAACGCTAACATCCAGCACACCGTACCATTTTATCGATTTTGACAAATTTCTATCGAAATTGGTGAAAGAAAATTAATCTTCAAAAACTTTATCGTAAAATGAATGCTGAATCAGCACCTGTGCATTTCATTTGGCGAATTCGATTTTTATAAATCTTTCAGTCGGCAATTTGCTCTTTTTGAACGCAGTCGACGATTATTAAAATAAATATAAAAGTTAATAATGAATCAAATCATATGGTCTTAAGGAGAGGCTTTGGATAGCATCAGCTTTAAAATGTTCTTTATATTTTTAATCAGAAAATGCGGTTCAAGGAAGAAATGGATTTTGCCGAAAACATGGCTATGGATTTCTTAGATTCAGGGATAGTGTTGTAATCGTACGTGAATGAACTATAAAACAGCTGATAAGCCATAACGTTACAATAAATAAATATAAAACCCTAAAATGTACATTTTTGGTGTAACGATTTCTTATTTGAATGTAATATAACCAATTCGTCTAAAATGCAGCATGTTTTAACGGCAAGTTTATGTTTGATATTGACAATTGATTAAATATAAAGTTAGAAACACACTTTTGATTAAGCAATGTTTGACATCTATGATATACAATTAATATTATACCTTGCAAATTATTAATGCATTTTCAGGTTACATAGCTACATTGTGAAAGGTCATCATGTTTGATTTTACTATAAAACTATCCAATGACGAATGTACGTGACCATCAACTGACCATTTAAAAACCAATACCGTCTATTTTAACTCTCCTGATGTTTGGTAGCTCTTGCAATTTAAAGTATAAAACACTAGCAATTATAGGCCACGCTACTCAGTAGAACGTGTACAATTGTGAAGACTTAAAATATATTAAGTTTTTTCCTCACACAATAGTGAGGAAATCTGACCAGATGAAGTGGATGTTTCAATCAGTTAGAGTGCAGACTAAGATCTCAAATTTGTTGCTAAAAGAGGTGGAGTTGGAGGTCTTTAGACATGTTCTCAGACCATATATATACAGTGTTTAAACACAGATATAGACGACATGCACATTGGATCACAGTGCTATTCATTTTTGTTTGTTAATTTTCATATAAAATACCTATATGTTATCCTAGTGTTTATAAAGAGTTGTAAAACCTACACCATTGATCGTAACTTTTGACATTGGAGTTTAATAAACTTATGATAGCGTTATTAAAACATTTATTCTAATTGATGAAATTCTTTAAAAGTGTCATCGCCTACAAACGAAAGCCTACCAGTTTACAGTGAATTACAAAATGTTCTCAAAACACGCATTTGGTGACATTTATTTTCAAAGGGATAAGATTTTTCTACGACCCAGAAACTCTTATGAGCAACTATGCATATGAGATAAACGGGCACCTTAAATCGACCATTCCTAGTAGAAACTTGATTATTGGTATTTCCTGTAACAGCGTATGCGAGATCACAACTGGGAGCTTATCAGGCTGATTTATATCCAAAGATTCATGACCATACAAGTGTTGAGCTGAAAGATCAAATGTCTTTCAACCACCGTCTTTATGGAAAGACTAAGGGGTGGTATAATTGCCCATCCGTATGTACATAAAACGACCACATCCCATACTGGAATAACCCAACCGATGAAACTGATATTATAATACATTTTACAGCTCTCATATGTTAGTTGACAAGATAAAGTCAACTAGGCTGCAATAACATAATGGAAGTGACATTGCTTTCCGTTGCACTGATATATAGAAAAAATTGTGACAAAGAAATAACCTCGTTTACTTAGATTAAGAGCATCATAAGTAAAGGTGAACAACCTGTTTTAACGACAGACACCTATATCCCCCTTTAGGTCTGTCAAGTGAATTTTCACACTTATTACTAATGGCTTAGTTATTTTCCCTATTGATGTTGGTAATGAGAAGACGCATTTTTCCTGTAAACTTTGAACATGAATACTTACAACATTAGACATTGACCTTTATGATAGAGTCTGACGTTGACAAAGAAAATGTTTGAATGTGCATTTTTGTTTGTCCATTTTCAAATAAGTTATTAACACTGACATTTAGTTTTGAAAAATGGTGTTATAAAGTGCTTTTATTGGCAGTTTTGTAGAATGTTATTATGTTTCAATAATAATCATTTGTGATTATTTAACCTTTGTCAGTAAAGAGCCGTTGTCAATAACATTGTCCTACACAACTGAAGGGGCAACGAAATAAAGATTTTATCACCTAAATCGTGTTAAACGTGAAACAATTCATCACAATCTGTTATAGGTTATATAACCTGGTTATTTCCAATTACATATTATTTTAATTTGTATTTTTCATTTCATGTCGGAATTTCAGAATTGTGAAATTACAAAAAAAAATCCACTGAGCAAAGGAGTGGGTGATAAGGGTTTGACTTGCAATTAGGAATATTTCAGCTATTAAATACGTTGATATTGCTAATTCAAAGAGAGAAGATAGTTCAGAAAAGAGAGGGCAAGACACAGAAAGAAATGGAAAGAAAAAAACAGGTCACTGATCCTCTTGGAGTCATGGAGAGACACTCACCATCAAACCAGGATAAGTTACTGGGTCATACTACTCATAAATTATGCAGATATAAAACCAACAGAATACCAAAATGTGATTTAGCTAAAAACGTACATAGTATGCTATAATAGAATAAGGTGAGGTGAGGTGAGTTGGTGTTTAACGGCGCTTTCAAGATTATTTCACTTATATCGCGGCTGCTAGTATTATTGCAGGGAGAAAGCCCGCAACACCACTGCGGCTATGCATTGCGGTGAAACCTGCGCTGAAATTCAGTGTAGCATTGCACCCAAACCTGACTGCGTGTAGAACAGTTCTCTACTGCAGACAAAGTAGCAGAGCCCCTGGCGGGATTCTAACCACGGACTTCTTGATCCGGAGACGAACGCGCTAGCCACTGCGCTACCCCGCCCCCTCTAATAGAATAAACCATCGAATGTAGTCAGAATCATATGTCTCAAACCCCTATAGAAAAAGACTACTCTGGATTTTTCTACTTATTCTCACAGATTGTACAAATACACATGTCAATTAGTTCACGAGATATTAGTCAGTAACATAAGAACATAATCATATTCGACATGAAGGAGAGCATTGTAATTAAACATGGATACAAATGAAGTCGACATATTTTGATTACTTTTGACAAACATGAACAGACGTGTTAGACTAGTAGCATATGTAACATATTAATCAAATGTTCCAGTCATAGTAGTTGGAAAGAAGGAACTAATGATAAAATCAGAAAATGTATGTCCAATTATTTATGTTATTTATTAATCATTTATCTTTGGTGCATGATAACACTAATGATTAAGTCCAAATAAGCATAGATCAGTGATTCGAAAGTCTGGACTTTTTAGTTTCCCCTGAAATGACAGTTAATTGGCAATACATGCATGTGCACGAGTAAGGATTAAATTGGTCGATATAAAACATGAGTAATACTCTTTTAAAGAGATCAGTACGTTATATCTTTACTTAATAATGTTAAGTTTATATTAGAAATTCCATCAACCAATTTTGTTTTAATAATTAATCACACAGCATTTAATCTCGTAAGTGCAGATGAATGATTCATATTAATAGTTATCTGATTTCCTCGTCTGGATGAATGAACGAGCAACTGCTTGATTAAAGTAGCACTTAAGTGTACCTTTCCAGTAGGCTTAATGGACTACATTTCCTAATCTTGAATAAAACCTTTAATACATGAAAATCCATTTCTGATTTCCTATATAATTCGCATTACTCGAGCGAAACTTATGTCAATGAAATAATAAGGAAATAAGTAATAAACACTCATCTGCTAGATCTAATTTCTCTATAGCGTCTCATTTTTCACAAAAATCCAAACGACATCGGTTCGCCCAATCACATTCGCTATATCACACCTAATCCGTTAAAATCTCTTAATCTCTAATAATTATCTCAAATCTTAAAAAACCTTTTCTCCAGCTTTTATAGAAATAATAAATTTGTCTTTTAAACTCCTTTATAAATTACATTTATATGACTTTTTTTTTGCTTTAGTATGATCTCCTCTTAATATCGTCACCTTTGATCCCAGTTCATTAATTTCAAGATAATTGTTGATCTACCATACAGCGACACCTGATAACGTTGGTGACAACTGGCGGATCATAACTGCGACTGAACTAAATTATTTTAAGGATCAGCACTCAAGTCTTACTGCATGTATATCACACAACATAAACATGTAAACTGCCACTATGAAAATTGAACAAGCAGGCACATTGTGTTATCTCAATCCTCCAATGCTATGGATCAGATCCTGTAGCATAGATGCCAGTTCCTCATTTATTTTATTTCCAATCCCTAAAGTGATGGGTGTCTTTACGAGTCCAGATACAGTATACAACTTGAATCTGTTTCTTAGGTTTAAGAAAATGTACATTGAGAGTCGTGAGCTACCAAAGGTTAGGGCTGGATTTATGTTTTATGGTACAGTTTTCTTTATTCCAATAATGAAACATCTCAATTGATTTTGTCCTGATGTGTGTTTTCACTATGTTCTTGTCTTTTGACAACTTGGCACAAACATGTGTCTTATCATTTATCCCGTATGCTGTAGCTTTTTTATGCGACATGTTTGTGTAAATTTGAGGCAAGACTTAAATGACCATGTAACCAATTAACAATAAATTTAAGATGACATTTATAAACTGATAACTTAAATTACAAAGGAAGTTTTGGGTAAACTCATTCCCCCCCAAAAAACCCTCAACAAATCCATGAAACTATATTGCGAGCGAGTTACGGTTAAGATAAATGTACTTTTACTGCTTTAAACTTAAATTACCTCAAGCTACAAATGTAATCTTTTAGAAACCCAATAAGAGCGATATCATATATATCATTCAATAAAGTCCTTAGTAAATTTTTAAAAACGTTGAGATATGCTCAACCACATTTTTTTTTCATTTTATTAGTTTTCATATGATACAGCAAACATGTTGTCTTCTTTTTTTACGATATGTTTAAGTCATCATCCAGCAGTATACTTGATTTTTAAAAAAATATTAGTAATATGTTATTGTGAGAAATAACTTTTGTGGGTTTTTTCCATTTATATGTTGAAAACTTTGTTGATCAGGCACATAGTTGACCCGATGTATTGTAAATGAGTGTTCTTTCTTAACAAGTTGAAGAATACATTTAGTTTTATCACATGTAGGCTCAAACTGAAATTGTTCAGTAAAACATTTTGAGATTCCATGCAAATGCATGCTATGCGTGTAATTATAACTCGAGTTAAGATCTAAAGGTAAACGAATTTATTAACACATCATGATGGTATAATGTTTTCTTTCGTTCACGTGACACATATATACGTATTTACTGAACAGGAATGGTAATACATTTTAAAGCTTTCCTTCTGGAGGTTTTAAGTAATGATCAAATAATTATGCCATCTTCGGACCAAAATTGTGATATTTGTTAACAATGAATAGAAAGCTGTTTACACCCGTCTACAATTTTTAAATATGAGGCTTTTTCCCCAAGAGGTAAATTTGAGTTTGCCTCGTTGCTGATGCTTTCACTCCAAAATATGTAGGCTGAACTTTAACACCAGTAACAAAACTATTGAAATATGGAGAACATTGACAATTTGTTCAACCAATTATCTTTTAAGTGTGTGGTAAATATATGAATGATTTAACATTCTTAACCATTAATACATACGATATATACATAGTATATGAGTTCCTAAAGTATACAAAGTTAGCAAAAGGAAAACATACATGCATATTTTTGCAGATGTAGAATTTAATTGAATGTCATGACACTCAAATGAAAACATTCGAAGTAGATTTTAAGCACAAAAGTTGACAAACTATTTGTTTATCTTAAGATTGATTGTTAAACTTAAAATGCAAATACTTCACAACTGACGATTGTTGTTTAAGAAAACGCAACATAAACAGCCAAACAGGAAATCTGTGGAAACCTTGTATCTAATCAGCTACTGTTCTTGGCGGTCATGTACCTGAAACTATTGTAACCTCCTGTAGATAAATTTATTTTAAGTAGATGACCATTTGAAAAGGCTTTGAGCGTTTCAGTGATCACCAAAAAGAATAGAAGGCCAACTGATTCAAATATCTTATTTTTCTGTTTTGTTCAGTGTACTTTCACTCGATTGAGGATAATGTGTTCTTAATAACTCTTGTGACCAATTTATCTGCAATATGCGTTGCAAGAGAGTGATGATCCAGATAATGTACTTTTCCTGCATCACTATTATTTCCCTCAAAACCAGCTGAAATTCATTGAGACTCGATAGATAAAAAAAAATGACGTATCATAAAATAAATTTGGATGTTCCTATGCTTTGCAAGTCATTTTGAGTTTTGATAATAAATAAGTTGTTTTAAACAAGAGAGCAAACAATTTAGATATACTTTTTAATTAGGCTTGATAGGAAGACATCAATTTACAGTCTTCAAAAAAGGAAAAAAGAAGGCTATCAAAGAAATCATTTTATTTCAATTATCATATTGATTTATAGTTTATCAAAATAATTCAAATTTTTTTAAAAATTGAGAGATTTCTCTGTAAGGGTTCAGTAAATCACAAACTTAGATTTATTGAGGGTGCATTAGGTTAAACAAAAATACATTTCATAGTATCACGTCATAAATTATTTTCTAGCTGTATTCGTTCCTAATCGTTCAGATTATGTACTGAAAACCAACCTATTTGAAAACTGTCTTTCTTCTTCATGTTTTGAATGGTCTTGCTGCAAAGAGAATTGCTTTTTTAAAAATAAAATGTTTTTGGTTTTCTTTTATTAGGTGACATTACTTTTCATTTAAGTTCAGATATTTTGCCTATATGCATTAGGCATGAGATATTGATATAGAATAAACCACTCAAGACGACCCAGTTGTAAAGTAAAAAAGACTCGTCTATATGCACTATCAGCACCAGAGAACATTGGTTTTCGTATGGCCAATTGTGTGTTGTTCAAAGCAAGTAAGAAAGGTTGAAGCACTACATTTTGATGTTTGAATTATAAATGGGGCTATTTTTGGTTTCATGTAAAGACGTGTGTTGCCTCATCAATAAAGAGTCTCTATTTTCCTGAAAGTGTATAGCGTTTGCTGTGTGCCTGAAAGCATTGCCCTCTAAATTGCGCATGTACATTATATTCAGCGTTAAGTGTTACTAAGTTATCGATGCATGCTGTCGTGTGGTAGAAGATAATAGTTCAACCGACTATTGTCTACGTGTATGACAATTTTCCATCTTTTCCTGATTAAACAATCTAAACTTCTAATAAAATCATTTGAATCAGCTGGTTTTAATTGGTTTGTAAGACATTTATACAGCAATGGTTTCCTGCATAAGGCAGGATACAGTACCATTTGGGGGAGGATCAACAATGGTATGGATTTGAATTGCCATAGCTTGATTGACCTCATCACAAGTTTGATGCAATTAAAACATTTTAACAAATTTTGATAGGACCATCTTAATGTATGTCCAAAAAGGTCAGAGCATGATACAAGGACACGACAACTACATATTGATTCATGTCCACGCTCTTCAATCTTTAATCTTCAATCACTTGTATCTTGTCACAGTTGCATTCCCTAGGTAACTACTGACCCCCATGTCCCTAATCAAGTCTAGTTACACTCACCGACCTTCAATAAACATAATTATGCCGAATGCACCTGTTCTCATTAATGAGCACACTTATACTTTGACCACAGTAACCAGTTGAATTCTTGCTTATATTTTGCTTATCAATTGCGCTACAACATACACTTGGACTTGATTGAATCCTCATTACCACATCAAATCGATTCAACATTTCACAAAGCTTTTAAAAGGGTAGGACCTTTTGCTTTTCAATCCTGCCACATCATGTATAAACCCCTTCAATGTCCGTAATTTGGGTGTAGGTCAATTTTCAACCATCCAAAGATGATAATCTCTCAAAATTATATTCTTATTAGCATCAATGGATTCTGAAGAAATGACAGTGTCAGTATACACAACTTGCCATGCCCAAATTCGAGGGGGAGGGGGGAGGATGTCAAGATCTTTAAATATTATTCTCAACTTACCAAAGATGTTACTCTGAAAAATTGACAATGATCAGCCAACTTGTTTAGGTTAGGTTAATCACGTTACATTACACTCCTGTCACGCCCATACGTTTGGGGTAGGACGATGAAATTAAAAAACAAATCAAAGTCAACATCCTACAAAGACCTTTTTTCAAATTTGAGATTTCTAGCATTGATCACCCAATTTACAAACTTATGTCTGTGTGTATGGAAATATAAACTTACAGTCAGCTATGCTATTTTGATTTGGAGAAGAATATTTCTTTTAGGTATCAAGGAATATAGCCTCCACCGCCTGGTTTTCCTAGGTGATTCAATCGAGGCCAAAGGACATAAATGATGTACAGTAAGAAAAGTGTGAAGTCAGTGACAAATATTATTTACGCTTACGAATGTCCTAGAGATATAAAAGTGTTGTGGAAATAGAATGAACAAATATTCAAAAGTCTATCTACATAGTCAACAAACTGAGTGTGCTATTTACAATAACACGAAAATACCCCCCTCTCTATAAAATTAGGAACTCATGATGAAATTTACTACCAGCCATACTTTGCATGAACTTGTTCCAATATTGAATTACTTCTTAATATGATATGATGTCCTTGAGATATAATATGTATGTATCCTCTGGGAATGATGCATCCAGAATGATTACTATTTTGCCCTATACGTCGTTAAGTTGGATTGTCGTTGCATGACAGAATCTGAATTGTCTCTGCTCATTTATTTCTCTAAATATCCCCTGAAGAACTGTTGTGGTGAACACTATAACAGTATAACAATGACCTTTAGCATATCAACCCTCCTTCCTTTAAGTAACAAAAATAAATAAACAATGCAATTTTGGTAACTATTAACATGATTTGTTAAAAGGGCATTTAATTTACCATTATAATCACACGTAAGATAAATTTCTAAGCCTTCTTATTACAGTTATTTCAAATGTGATTTTACTTTTTATTTCAAAATTGTTTTCCTTTTTGTCTACATATGTTGACGAATATACCAATGAATGCCTGTCGAACTGTACTGTGGATTTCATCAGATACAGAATTCTATAATTAAGATATGAAAGTCAATACACCGACTTTCATAATTCAAATTAAGCTCTACATGAGAAATAGAACTCGATGAAATTGATAGATTATTTAACTACAACGCCTGTAACAACTGAATTCAGTTAGATAAAATATTTAAAAATATATTTCTTTGCATTTTATGTGGCCTGTTTTGATTATAGGATATATTTCAAAACGTACAAACAGGATCGGAAACTTTTAATTGTTCATATCTAAGATAATAAAGATCAGCTATGTGCTGAATGCACTGTAAATACTAAAAAAAACTTTGTTAAGAAATGACACAATAATCATCATCACTGAATCTCCCTATTCCTTACATTTTTAGTTGAATCAAATTAAAGAAAGTGAATTAAGAAGGAACTTGTTTTCAACTAAATTCACAATTTAGGTCAATTAAGGACATAAAATAAATGTCCTTTGAGAAATTAGCAAATTGTATCTCGAGATGATGTATTTTTGACAGGTGTATTGGTTCTTTCTGTTAGCAATGGTGAGATTCATTATGAAGCCCAAGCTGTCACCTATTAAATGATGCATATATGTGGACCTTTTGTCACCTGAATAAAGTTTTTAGATCTTTTTTGGATAGAACCATGTCCCCTAGCTTAGTCTAGGTTAATCATCAAGGCTACTGGTCAGTAACAAATCTACGGTTTTATTCGCTTCTATGGTTTTATTCGCTCTTATCTCTGCGCTACTCAAGCAAATTCCATTATGTTTAGATTAAGCCTTTCGTAATACACCCATCAGGATATGCTTGATGTTTGGTTTCACTAAGAGATAAAAAGCTTTTTATTGATATAGCCCAACATCGCCTTATCTTGTCAGAGATCCTCAACAATCTATTTTTGGGAATCATACCTATCATCGGCTCTCTTCATTTGCTCATCACTCGCATCAGTAGGTATTAGAAAGTTCTTATAAGTGAATATTTGGTTTGACTCTTATAAACCTAATGATAGCAATTTTTATATAATGTCTGGTTAAGTTTGAAAACACCGATTGGAAGCATTCATTTGATATTCTACCATAACTATGCGAAATACTCATTTCTGTTTGCTGCTTAGACAAATCAGAGGGTAATCTGGTTATAAAGTGTTCTGTTTACGTCTTCTTACCCGCAAGAATTCACTATATGCCTTGCAACAATATTCTCTGAAAACTTGTGTGCCGGACATTTTCACAAAAGAAAACATTGCCATTTACATGTCAAAATATACATTTCCAATTTAATTAAAGTACGCAAGTACTAAACGTGGTCAAACCCGGCAAAATCCAGACAGATTACAGTTCATGAAGACAGACATTCAATAACATGACGTAAGGCCATGTGATGGTCTTGTAACAGTTTGAACAGACAGCATATTTTACCAAAATAAATTTAAAGTACAAAATGTACTCACTTCAAACTTTATTTAAAACACCAATATCACAATACCGACATCAAGTTTTAAATATTGCAGAAATTGTGCATTTTATATGAATATTGATACATTTCATTGTTACCTCTCAGCTGACACAGCCGGACGATGTGAATCAATCTTAGTAATATTTACTTGGTTTGTCAACCTAGGGAGTAAGAATGTGTTAGAAATATAGGAAAAGGAAATTCTGCAACTCTTTCTACGAATAAGTTCTGAAGCTTAAACCACATCACTTTCAATAAGTTTGCAGAATTAAATCTAAATGAAGAATGTCCACATATGGATCTCAAAGCATAGATAAATATTCTCAGGACAACTGGAGATAAACATTGCAAGGGAAAATGACTTTGAATGAGAGCCCGGGTAGAAAACCCGATGAATGTCAGACGTGAGTTTGATTTTATATGTTTATAATATTTACATATACATCAAGTGGTATGGTTATCAGATCAATGTTAGAGGTAATAATTCTTAGTTACACCCTTTGGGAGGGTACGCAGGTTGGTTATCTCATAACTACCATGGTCGGTTATGAGTGAGTTGGTGATTTGGGGTTTAACATGTTTATTTGAGCAACATTTTACTTATTAAATACTTGGGTGGGTTATGAGATTTTAAATTTTTGGAAACAAATGGACTTGTAAAATTTGCAACAACTAAGAAATATAAGATATATTAAGAGGGTAAGTGGGATTCGAACACGGGGCCTCTTTATTGGAAAGCAAAGCCTCTGCCACTTGAGCTAACGAGGATCCATGACAACTGAGGTACATTTTGTTGTCTCATGTCATCACTGTTTTTCTCCTGTATACATTTATAGGTAATATGGTTTATATATATCTGATATAAAGAATCTAGTTTTTAGCTTAGAAATATCAAGGCTTGTGTTGTAAATATTATATTGGATTCGTTCGGTCAGAACAAAAGTGTAAAAGTATAACGTTTATAAAATTCATTGTATATAAGTAATTTAGTTAAACATTATTTCAGGAACAAGCCACGGGAGTGTAAGCCTTTAAGATTACAAAACGTAGATTAACCTTGCATTGACAATAGTCTCACATCACTCCAATCTGTTAGAGAAGATTCACAGTCCATACCTTTACTCAGTCAGTTGTAAGACTCTTTATTTAGACTGAAAGCAACATTTTAAGATTGCTAATACGCGTATTTAATGCGACACTCACTTGCTTGACCTCACTCCTCGCGTTGAGCTTATACCAGGGGACGCAGATTGTCTCATTTTCCAATGCTAATCATGAACGAAATAGAGTCCCTTAAACTAAATCCTCCTGATGTTTTGTTAAAACATATCAAATTAAATCTGTACCCCTAAACAGTCACGTATCAAATTTTCATTATCATCGAAATAGACTATTATATAGCATGTTCCTTTTGTCACAAGAAGATGAGATAGAAGTGCAGAATACAAATGCGACCTAGTATTTTCTAATCAGAACCAACTGTCCAGGAGTGAATTTCACTTACTGCCTAATCCATTTATTGAGTATAAGTTTGTGGCTAGGGATTGTGAAGGTTCATGGCGATAAACATTGTGAGAGTCTGACATTGATAAAAGAATAGAAGCTCTAAGAAAGGATATGTAAGAAATATACCATTTAATCAATTACTCTCCAAGTGCTACTTCAAGAAACTCAAATTCATGACTACATTAATCGTGAGTAGAGTTTGGATGATGAATTGAAATTTCAATTTCGTGATTCACGTTAGATCTTTATTTATATGAATTGTTTCGAGCTTATGACTTTGTTCTTCGTTTGTCTATTGTCTATGTTCAGTAATCTGAGTCACAGAAGAAGTGTAATGGATCATGTTAAGGGGAATTCATACAAACGTAATGGTTTTCTTTCATCTTCGGCAGTGGATCTTCATAGAATTGATTAACTTCTCAGATGGCAATGGCAAATGGCAAAGCAAGAAGTTAAATAGAAAAACCAAAAATAAATGATCTTCCAAATATTTCGTTCCGGAAGAATTTTAACATCAAAAGATTTTTAAATGCTTTTCGATATTGAAAACCTATGGTCATATATAACGCATTCCAGTACAATTCAGAATGCAGGTTTACATCTATTTGATTTATGAATTTAGGCTATTCCCTGGACAAGGACATTCGTAATGTCTTATAGTTCGTAACCAACCTTGTTGACTTTTGCTTTTGCTATATCTTTTATGAATTGTGAATTTTTTCTTCTACCTTTAATGAAAATGAAAGCTTGACACTGAATTCATTCGTAAAATATTTCCAAGATATCTTGCTATATTTTAATGACATTTGTGAATCTGGGGCGTTTTGCATTTCCTCTTTTACAAACATGATTTTGTAGGACGTTAATGGTAGAAGTGGTAGATTTGTCGCTCTTGTGTATATCAGGGCCATTTAAGATCCGAAAACAAGACGAGGCTTTTGATAAAAGGCCATATACTTCCCACTAAAGGCAGCTTCTCATTCTGTTTGGTGCATAGATAATTTTAGTAAATCAGAAGTTGAACCCTGGCAAATAAAAAAGTAGATGACCATTCTTCAAGAAGTTCAGGACTTGGCATATGTGCAGATCCAAGATATAATAATTTTCCAAGTTCAAGAAGACTGTTCCTCCCTTAATATTATACAATTATTGATTCGCTTAGAGTCAGAACAGCACTCTAAGGAGTTTGGCAGTGGTAATCTATTTTTAGTTCCAGGTCATCGGATTGTTATGTTAACCTCGCGTGACGATTACCGCGGTCAACATTAGGTCTCATCATTGTCGATGACCAGCTGCCTCAGCCAATCAGAAAGTAGAACACTCGTCCATCATATAAAAAAACCATATTATTAAAATGGAATGTTGTTATTGGTCAATATTTTAGGAGCCTGTTGTCAAGTCTCAAAATTTAATCAAAGCAACTGGACATTGTATATCTGGACAACATGAAGCTTTCGTTCGTTCATCATCTCTGAGCCACTTGTACAAACTCTGTTTAGGTAATTCGTTTCCTGGTAAATACTAGATTTAACGTTTATATCCCATATCCCATAAGTCCTTATTACGGAGTGTAGGACAATTATATTACCGCTTGTTTGAACCAGATTTAGGTCAGCTGATTATATTTCTTGCAAAGACTTTTTCATTTGGAAAAGATACACTGGAACACAGAGTATTGATATTTGAATTCAAAAACATAAGAATCTCTTTGTGAACTTTTACAACAAATGTATACATAATGTCTGCGTTCACAAAGCTTTGCTAGCAAGTGTTTCTGTAATCAAGTACTTACTATGAGCTTGTTATTATTTACATTGAGCTTGTAATTACTTCATTCTAATAATTTTCATTTTAGATATAAATCAGAACCCAATAGCAAGTTATAGAAAATATCATTGAAAGCTTTTCTTTTGTCACGAACTTTCAAACATGAGTAGAATTGGAGGGTTCATATCAATTCTTAAATTTTTCAAATCTACACGTCTGCATCATTTTATCGATTCTTTATGACGAGATAATCATATAGTCGATAATTTGTCGCAATTGGTGAAGAGATATTATTTAAGAAAAACATTAATCCCAGTGAAATGATGCTAAAACGGCAGCTGTGGTTTAATTTGACAGATTTTATGTTTTGTTAATCTTTCATTCAGCGATTTACTTTCTTGATTCCAGATTATTATATTTAAGATTTTAACTGGGAATGATTTATAAATAAAATCGTATGGTCTTTATAAAAACCATTTGATAGCATCATAAACAAAAAATGTAAATGCTTTTTTGGAATCAGAAAAGGCGCTTCAATGAAGAAATGGATTTGCAGAAAAGTTATTAGTAATCAGTCCATTACTCGCAGTTATATATATATTTCCACATATTTTCTAATTAAAGTCGGGTGATTGCCCTGGCCAGTCGGTGGTAGGTTCTTGCCATCTTTCAATTGTAAGTCTTGACATATTGAGTGTTGCATTGTCATCATTTAAAAAAACTTGGGTCAACACAGGACATCACTGTTCATCTATTAGGTCAGTGTGTTCCTGTGAGTTCAGGGTACCTTCAATGATCACGACTGTTTCAATCACTCCAATACAAACTGTCGTATTGCTTCCCAAACATGGGAGAAATGAGTCCTTTAGTGGATTTAAAAATAATATTTTTCTTTCCAATTACAACATGTTTCATCAGAGAAATTCTACAGTGAAATTGTGAAATTTTCCTTACACCACATTTGTTTCTTTTCTTTAAGCTAACATGTTCTTTTAAAAAATTTTGAATTCATATGTCACCTCAGTCAGAGATTGCCTGCGATGATTCCTGTTAACAACCCAGCAAAATCCGCGATCACCTCCTATTTCTAGCCTTATTTTCTAAATATTTCAAATTCTTTTCTCAATTGTGTTTTTGAAATATCAATCCTTCAACTGGGAAGTAATTTCTCTCTTGACAGCAGCCATTAATTCATTTCTAATATCGTATGCTTCACCTACTTCCTGTGAAAAAGTAACCACTAAATATGTTTCTAGACATATTTTTAAATGTAAAATCTGACAATTTTTTGTCTGATTACATTATGGCCATCACTGACCAAAAAGCAACGGCGGCCATGTTTCATGCATTCTTGCTGTAGATACATAATGTCTGTTTGATTTGGCTGTAAAACTATATATAGGATATTCGATAGGCAAAGGGTTTTGCTATCCCATGAGTAAATTACGTTATCACGATTGCCTGACCATTTTATATCCAATACCTCCTATTTGAACTCTATTGATGTGTGGTAGCTCTTGTATTTGATTATTAAAGCAGTAGTTAATAAAGGCCATGATAGCTAGTAGCTTTTATAGTTTAGTAGTTTTTTTTTATGTCTGATGCACCAACAGTGATGTGTGATGAAGTGATGTTGCAGCGCTGAAGATATATTCCCTTTAAATAAGTGAAGGTTGGTTATGCCTCACGTACTGGTAACTTCTTTTTTGTTTGTTTACCTTATCGTTGTGTTGTGGTTTGGGCGCTTCAGAGACCCCGAGAGCAAAATCAGCCGGAGCTTACATGCTCCTTTTCGGGATAGTATTAGACCAAATTTCAGTCGTTCTTTAACCTGCTGTCTTTCTGTCACTTAGCCTTCAATCGATCTGTTGTGTTTCAATTGTGAGGAAATCTAATCAGTAGTAGTGAATATTTCAATCATTTGAAGTGCAGAATGAGATCTCCAATTTGCTGCGTGGAGTTGGAGGTCTTTAGAGGTGAGGTGATATGGGTTTGACACCCCTTTCAAGAGTATTGCACTTTATGACATCAGCCAATATTATTGCAGGAAGAAAGTAAGAAAATTTAAGTGTAGCATTGCACCCAAACCCTCCTGCATGTTTAACAATTCTCTACAACTGTCAAACCCCGAAACTGAATGTACTAACCACGATATCCCTCCCCTGAGGTCTTTAGACATGTTCTCATACCCCATTCACAGTGTTTAAACACACACATAAATGACACGCTGAATCACAGTGACATAAATTAGATTTCTTGATTTTCTAGAGAAAACTGCTCTCTCCATTGACGTTTTGAGAACATTCTCACGAATCTATACAGCACAAGGTTAATACATTAAAGTATGAAAATATTTTTGGTAAAGTCTAATGTGGGGTTTTTGCCTGTCTTGTCCACTGTGCCTCCAAAGTTCTCAAATGAAATACTTTTATGTTCGTGAAGTGTTTTAATAGAATGTAAAAGCTCTATCATAAATGTTTTAATATTGAGAAAAATAACATCATGAGAACATTACAGAAACATATATTTTACATGATGATATTCCTTACAGGTGTCATCCCTTACTAACGAAATCCGACCAGCTTGCAGCAGTTACAGAATATTCCTCACGCACTCCTACAAAGACATTATTTTTCAAAAGACTTTACGTTTTAATGACCTTTTACTTCTGAACACAAATATGCAAATTACATAAATGGGCATCTTTAACCGGAACATTCCCAGTAGAAACGTAATTGTTGGCAATTCCTATTACGGTGCATACAGGATCACAACATGGAACTTATCGACTGATTCAACACCTCAAAGAATTTAACTGAAATGCCAAATGTCCTTTTATCATCGTTTTCTTGTTACGACTTAGGGGATATATTAATATCTCATCCATAAGTACACAAAAGCTACCAGACCTCGTATCGGAAAACATACTCACCTACTGCCATTTTAACACATTTAACACATTCATATTGTAGTTTACAAGATAAAGTCTACTAGAATGCAATTCCATAATGGAAGGGACATTGCTATCCGTTGCACCGATATATAGAGTAAAATTGAAGTGACCGAGACAAAGAGCCATTTACTTAAATTTGGAGCATCAATAAAAGAGGTGAACAACTCGGTTAAACAACATACACCTAATTCCCCCTTCATGTCTGTCAACTGAATCTTCACGATTATTTTCTGCTTAGTTATTTGCCCTATTGATATTGGTATTGAGATGACGCATTTTGCCTATAAACGTTAAAACTTAATACTTAAAACATTAGATTTTGACCTGTAGGGGAAATAGTCTGACGTTCATAAGCAAAAGGTTTGAATATATTTATTTACTTCAAATATGAATGAACGTCCATTTTCAGAGATGAGTTATCAACACGGTCATTTAGTATATTTATACTTTGATGTCATAAGGTGCTGTTATTGGCAGTCAAAGCAGTTTGTTGGATTGTATTCATTCTTCAATAATAATCACTTGTGATTATGTAAAGGAGTGTGACAGTTAATCAGGTAATCAGTCATCTGTATTAAAACACGAAGGATTTGCTGCATGTCCGATTCGAACTTTGTCAGTTAAATGTTTTTGTCAATTACATTGAGCTTTTCAATTAACAAAAACTTGTAGGGAAACGTTATGAAGATTTTTATCAGGTTAAACGTGTTAAAAATATTATATAAATTATATAACCTTCTGATCAGACTGTTAAATAATCTGTTCCGTGATATCTGTTTTCTTTGTTTTCGATTACATAATGCTTTTTATTGTATTGCAATGTGTTATAATTTCATATCAGAGATTCAGATACTCTAAAATGATGATGAACGTTACCAATGTGATGAACGTTACCAAGGTGATGAACGTTATCATACATACAAATGTCAATGGATTTCAGTCTTCATGATAACAGTAGTGATCAAGTCAAATAAAGCACAGGTCAGTGATTTGAAAATCTGGGCCTAGATTTTCGAAGCTCTCTTTGCACTAAGTTTGACTTAAGAACAATCCAATAACATTGGCTTACGACTATCGTAGGACTAAGAGAGCTTTGAAAATCTAGGCCCTGGACCGTTAAGTTTCCCCTGAACTTACTCTTAATGGGTTTGGTTATACATTCATGTGCATGAGTGAGAACTAATTGGTCGTAATATAAACATGAGTAATATATTTTATAAAGATCAATACAATCTTCCTTTATTTAATAATTTTAAGTTTTTAGTAGAAATTTGATCAAACGTAAACGTTTAAGAAATAAAGATAATCGTTCATGCTTACTATCAACTTATTCAACTATTGATGTTTGTAAATATCTCTTCTGAATCAGATGTATTCAAAGGAGAGTAAAAGTTAGTTCTTTTATCAAACATTTTTATCTCAGAACATGTTTGAAAAGAATAACCGAATAGCAATGGTCCAATAGTTAAAATTTCTCATTCATATTGCTATTAGCTTATATCAATCCTAATCTTTAATCAACAAATGGATGAATAAAAAAATTCCAAGTTATTTCATCACACAGATTTACAACAACACTCAATGTACGATATCATTGATATAATGAAATGAGTCACTGTGTGGACCATTGCGTTTCTACTTTCTGATGTTTTTGTTCATCTTGTAATTTGTGATGAAAGAAAATTTGCTTCAATGTGGACAGAGGCAAAACCTTGTTTATATTTATGAAGAAATTGTGTCCTGGCGTATGGCAATAATATAAGTTAGAATCTGTTATGTCATAGACTTACTCAAGATAGCTTTATGTTCATTATCAAAAACTTTTATATGAATCCGAAAATAGTTTACACTTATTTAATTTTTTAAGCATGTGAGCTTTATTAGTTTCTGTTTATACTAATGCGACTGGGAGACGACCATAACCTATTACATAAAAAATTATATGAACCTTTCCAATCAGCTCTAGGGGGAAATGACATGCAATAATCTTGTTTAAACAACTGAACACACAACATGTCATCTCATAAGTGCAGCTGAATGATTCATATTAATAGTTAACTGATTTTCCTCGTCTGGATGAATGAACGAGCTACTGCTTGATTAAAGTAGCACATAAGTGTACCTTTCCAGTAGGCCTCAGTCTTTAATGGACCTTATTTCCTTATCTTAAATAAAAGCTTTAATACATGAAAATCCAATACTGATTTCCGATATATTTCGTATTCATCGAGCGAAACTAATGTGAATTGAATGAAATTGTCTGATAGAGAGGAAATAAGAAATATACACTTATCTGCTAGATTTATTTCCTCCATAGCGTGTACAACAGGTCTGATAAATCACATAAATTCAAACAACTTTGGTTCGCTTATGGCTTAATCACTTTGGCTCTTTCACACCTAATCCATTGAAATATCATCATCTCTAATATTGATATTGATTCTAACAATAACTCTTAATATCTTCAGCATTCAAAACATAATAAGTTTTAAACTCCCTTTTAGATGACATGTATATGACAATGTTTTCCCCATGTTTTTTTGTATTATTATGATCTCCTTTTCATGTGTTTGGTATGATCACCATGATATAATTGAAATGAAAACATTTTAATGATGAAACACATTGTGTTAACAATGTTATGAAGAGTTTGCAGATAATAAAGTTTCAGTTTGGAAATTGATACATAAAAGTATGTCAAATATTTGAATGGAACAGTCTGTTAATTAGAATGGCTGATAGCTTAAATTCATACATAAAATATAAGACCTAAAAGACAACAAAAAATTGAGAGTGTCATTAGGAAGGATCTTGTGATCCTGTATGTGAGAATAATATCATCAGAGTTACTGTAGATAAACAGCGAAGTACCTCGTTTGTCTACAATACAGGGAGACCTGAACAAGCCGACATACAGTTATATTATTGTAATGTTAGTAATCTAAGATACTTAAACAGATGTCCCCTTATTCCCAAAATGATATCATGTGTTCACATCAAATTATAAATAAATATCCACCCTCAAACAATACATTTTTAGGTTAGTTCATCATGACTGTATGTATGTATTTTGACATTATGATGAATAATCTTGCAAAAATATATATACAGGCCAGTTTCCAATAACCGCTGAGGCTAAAGGTGGTCTGAAAAAACCGGGGACGTCTATCTGAGGAAGAACGGTATATATTCTCATAATTTTTACATATTAACATATTTCGGGGATGCATGGGTATTCTATTCGCCGGTGGACTACATCCATATAAGTGTAATATTCATTACAGAGAGAATAGAACCAAAGAAGAATACAGCGTATGAGGTGTCTTCCAACACAATATTAGCAATGATAAAAAGGCTAGTTTTGAAATAAATGAATTATTTAGTTTGAAATGAAATTTCACATTCGATGTGCAACAATGCATTTGAAACGCGAATTAATGACACCTTAAAATTCAATAACAAAGGAAATCTTGGGAAGACTTGCATTTCTTCAGATAAGATTCTTATTTTGTATAGAAACTATCAGAACCTACCGTTGAAAAGTAAAGGATTTTACATATCATTTAGACTTTCAGAGTTACAGTCGTCAATAAAAATAAAACAGAAAGCCCAAAGGATGCAAATTACGTTATTTTCCTGTTTTTGTATTTTATTTGGTTGTGCCACATGATTTAGTACAATCAGTTCCTGATTACCCTAGAGACACTTTATAAAAACAAAAATATCCAAGAATCCAAGAAAGTAGTTTGCGAGAGAGTGATAGCCCCGATAAATGTACCTTGTGTGCTTAGATGACCTTAAGCTAATTTAATTAAAGCCAATGAGAACAATATTGCACAATTTAATTTAGTTTAAAGATATAAAGAGTATAGAAAATCAAATGACACATCTCAGAACAAGTTTATAGAAATTACCTTGAAACTTAAAAATATTTTATGTTATTATTTATTTAAAAGTCAATATAGCAAAGATATGTTTTTTGAGAGTTTTTTAACGAAGGATTAAAAAGCATCATTAACGATTTCCTTTGCTCATTTGTTGATTGGCAATTGGGCGACCCCATACTTTGTATCGTTTTGAGTTTTGGGAAATGATTTGTAGAATAGATTAAACATAATTTCTTGTAATCCAAACTGAAATGATAAGTAAGGTGCTTCGAGGGATGCTTTGAAAAAGATTAAACACATTAATCACAAGAAACTTTAGCCAAAAGCACTTTATGAACACATTATGAAGATTCATTGTTTTCTTTCATTCTTTCTTTCACAAAAAATACATTATAAGAAAGGTGTTAACCATTAAAATTTTTCTTTCAAAAGTTTGCAATAGGTCTCATTTCAGAATCAGAGTATCATAAGTTGTGAGAGAAAAAGGTGAAATTTTTCCAGATATGCTTAAACTATAATCGGTTAGCTTTTTACACATGAAAAGTTTTCTCATATCATATTTTGAAAGAACTTGCAAAAATGATAGATACTACTTTTGAGTACAATATACTTGTTTCAAAATAGAAGCAAATTGGCATTTCAATGCTGCCCCAGGCACATATACATCAGTAACAATAGTTCTACCATATAAGAAAACTTGAATTTAAAATATTTTCTGATTTTTTATCGTTACTTCTATAAATGGTTAATGTGCAAAGTGAATTGCGTTTATGGAACTACTTTACTTTGTTTCTTCGTTCATTTGATGGCACAAGTTCTAAAACCTTTTGCCTGTACGCATTAAATAAAGGAGATTGGTATTGCAAAAACGTTTCACAGTGCCCTGTTATATCAAGTTAGTATAAAAACACTATCAGAATCAAAGAAGGTTTTTGCATAGTGTGAGACCAATGCGTGTGGTATTTCTAGTAAAAGGAAGGTGACAGCAAAAGGAGGTGCTACTGTAAATAGAACACAATCTGATTTCATGTAGTAATAAGTGTGGCAAGATAGGAGTATTTATATCCCTGGAAGTGTAATTGAGTTTGCTCCGATGCAGATTGGTGCACGCCATAGTGTCCAAGTACTGAAAAGGTTTGTACTGAGTGGAATGAAAATTAATCTAATGGCCTTCTATGAAATGTATTAAAAATATTCGTTTATGTGCAAAATGTTTGACCATTGTGGCTGCGAACATCGGCTGAAACTAGCGCACCATGGGTAGTACTGCGTTGAAATTTTAGAGTAGCATTGTACCCAAACTTTACTGCCTGTAGAACATTCCTCTACTGCAGAAAAAGTTGCCGAGCCTCCCGCGCGACAACTTGATCGGAAGCTGAACGCGCAAATCACTGCGCTATTCCGCCCCCGTTTACCAACTGAAATATTGTTCAAAACACGTTAAAACCTAACACACCCACTCACTCACTCACTTTCTTTGATAGCATAAAGATGCGTCTCCGAGATGAATGATGATGAGACCTTGCTTCATAGAAAGATCTCCAGATTAGAGTGACGGGATCGTCAAAGCTTTTTAAATTGATGCCATTTTCACTTTTAGTGAAAAATTCGAAACAATGCAAATTTCTGCTTATTACAACCGCAACTTAAGAAACTACATCGTCCTGATCACAAGTGATGGTATTAATCATAAGCAACCTTTAATTCTCATGCCTGTTCTTACATCGTATCTGTAAACAAGAATAGGAAGTAATAGAGTTGACTTTTATGTGCTCAGGGGCGAGATTTGGTACTATTTATATCGACACGCATCTCCAAAAACACCATCCAATCATTAAGAGCAACTTTTTTTAGAAGGAAAATAAATATTATACCATCCAAAGAAGGATAATCTGTGTATCGTCTAAAGATGAATTTCATCATATACGGCTTACAGAATGATAAAAAGCCTTTTGTACCGTGAGATTTTTTCAGTCTAATGGGAAAGTTTGCCCTAAGCAATCTGCGACCCGACTCCGATTTTTTTATAATTCTTTCAAAGCAATAAGTACCATGTAAAATTGTTGTTGATCACTTATGTGTGTAAATATCGAAATATGTAATGATAAAGTTGCAATGCATTATCATGGCCAAGTGTATGATCATGTAATGTATCTCATTTGAAGACCGTTACTCGTAGGAAATGATTGTGCTAAGAAAATCCAAAATTGTGCTCTGTGATCAGATTCAACACTTAATCTCAGAAACCCAATACCTTATAGTTCTCTAATGGTGTGTTTCTTCATGCAATTGGCATAGTTATAAGATCTTTAGGGCCATAATGTATAAACACAAGCGAGAACAATCGTTTTAGGAACAACGCAGTCGTGCAGTCGTCACAGTTACCTACCATTTACAATTCAACGTCGCTTGCCAGGATCGACAATGTAAATAAGATTTAATCTATCCATGGGAATGTCATTTAAATATTTGCCAAATTTAACCAATATTTAACCTACAAAGTAGTGTTAGACACGTGTGCAATACACATGGACTAAGTGTCGTGCTGTTGTGAAGTATGCCGATGTGTTTTCACTGCGAAAGGATATATACTTAACGACGATAACAACAGTAAATCGGTCTTAATGGTAATGGTGATGAATATGTGGATATTTAAACAGCGCACTTCCCACCACCTTTTGCTTGTATAAGTAGTAGAATGGTAATGTTATTCAAATATTTGCAAGTATTGATATATTAATATTTAACGTAGTTGCGTAGGTATCTGTTCAGTGGCATGCTCTCCTGAGAGTACTTGGAGTGTTAACATTACAATGGCATGTTTAAAAGCACTAGTGGGCGCTCAAATTGGCGATTGTAGGGCATAAGAGGATATGCGTACTTATAACATGCGCAATAAAAATACGTTCTTTTTGCAATTCAACTGCAATCAATAATGAAACGTTTTAGGTGTCGGCTGTACATAAAGGTACAATTCGGTAATATTGATTGTTAAAAAAGACTGAATCAGGAATGTTCATCTTTTGAATATACCTCAGTCAAATATTGATTGTTAAAAAAGACTGAATCAGGAATGTTCGTCTTTTGAATATACCTCAGTCAAATATTGATTGTTAAAAAAGACTGAATCAGGAATGTTCATCTTTTGAATATACCTCAGTCAAATATTGATTGTTAAAAAAGACTGAATCAGGAATGTTCATCTTTTGAATATACCTCAGTCAAATATTGATTGTTAAAAAAGACTGAATCAGGAATGTTCATCTTTTGAATATACCTCAGTCAACCGAGTACACAGAAAGAAATAATCGTTATCAAGATATATATGTGACTTCACCCATTTCCTATACTCAGGATAAGCAATTTTGTTGTCGCGGCTGCCGTTTTGGCTTTTGAAGCTGTATGCAAAAGTTGAATATTGTTGATAGCGTTGTTCATGCATATATTCCGGTCTATTAAAATTAATTTAAGGCTGAATAGGTACATGTTTCGAAATGAAAAATAGATTACCTAACTGAGTGTGCGTCATCAGTAAAAGCGAGAGCTATTTATGACCAATATTAAAATAACACCATCTGTGAATATAATAGTTAATACATTTTTCATAGAATAAATGTATAATAATAAAAACGGGTATTTGTTATGCGCAAGTACATACACTAATGCATGCTCATGGCTCTACATAAGTAAGAGATAAAATATGAATGATTATACAAAAAGGGAGTAATCATTGCAGAACTACTAAGGAAAAGCAGATTTGAAGATACATGCGAGTTGGCAAGTTTCATTTCAGTGGGGAGTGGATTCCACATGTGGGAAGCTGGTATATCTTACCATCCGGCTAAATTGGCGCACTTATGATGGATTCCTTTTCCATCCTGCTAAATCTGTGTATAAGAATCCGCTCAGATCCTTCCTGATACCCTGATCTCTTTCGAGCCAAATGCATAGTTTTGCTTACACAGCTCTATATTCGTGGCTGTGTTCACCTGTTATTTTTTCATCCAATGAAATGTCGTATGCTAGGCTTGAAGTTACTATCTTGAACTCGACGAGTTTTTCTATCCGGGTTGTGCGTCTGTTGCGGGACGTGAGTCGTCTCATTAGCTGGTAAGATAGCTAGCGATAAGAGGCTTTTGGCTTGAAGGAGATCAGGGTATTTGGAAAAAGCTGAGCGGACTCAAATGCGCTGATTTAGCAGGATGAATGATGGCAATCGAATTATTTATTACGAACTTTAATTAAACCGAGAAATCTATATCATCCATAAAATAAAACTTTACATATAATGTAATGTCAAAAACATTGAGTGTAAGAATTTTCATGATAGTATCGTCCATGACATAATGTGAGTAAAAATACATTAGATGATTAAAAAATTATTACACATGCTTTGTCCAAGATTTGCATAGATACTATATTTTATCCATTAATTGTTTAACGTTTTTTAAAAATAAACTACTGATAATAAAAACGCACTGTTTTCAAAAGCGAACATTTCTACAAAATGAATAGATGTAGGGTATTAATGAACATTTATTTGAACTTATATCACTTGATGTCGAGCGTTATTATATTTTACATAACATCGTACGCATGTGAATATATAACGTCCCAACTGAACAGTGCTTCAGACTGTGCTTCTGTACTATTATGCGTGGCGAAATAAACAATGTTTAAAACTACTAAATCAAGGTAGGGCCTAAACCTTTTTAGTTATATTCTAAAGAAAGCATCACTATCTACATGTACTTATGAAAATATGATACTTTCCAACATCTGACAGAATTACAGTTCCAGATTAAATAAAAAATAAATATAAAGCAAAACCAGTTTCATGTTCATTTTCATGAATACTTTGTTAATCACAATTATGGCTATGCACGACATATGGAAATAAGACATATATATCTTCGAGCATATGTATCAATTCATACTGATTGTTTTCAAATTGAATTGACCAAGAAACAGGCCAATTTACTCGGCTATAGATCTTCAAACTATGTACCTCCAAGCAGTGCCTCCGGTTCTCTGAAAGCGTTTCATCGGCCTCAACAACAACTACTTATTACCTATCTATTAGGTTTTAGTTAGGGACTCTGCATTGTTAAGGGTACTCCTGACCTACATTGTCCATGTTTGAGAGTGAGACATTGATAACCGATAATTGGTCTTAATTGTTCCCTCGAAGCACGGATGCTTCTTCGAGCAAAGAATGATAGATTGTTGAATTATCCTCCAATAGTGAAACCATAATATATATGCAAATGCATAATCTAGATTTAAACGATTTTATTTATTTAACTAAAATTTCATTTAGTGATAAAAATGTTTCTGCATCGAGGGAACACTACAACACATGCTTAACAGAAAATATAACTTTTAATTTGTTTTTAAAAACATACATATGTGTTATCATGCTCTCCCAACAGAGGTAGCTCCGTCATAAATTCCTATACAACCTCTGTCTTAATACGAAGGTTTCTCGGGCATCAGGAAGTTCCCCCTACCGGCGCAATATTGCAACTTTAACTACATGGCATTATATCAGCCAATGAAAACACCGATTGCATGAATACCATATTTGTTGTCACATAGGCTTTTGCAATGATGCAGTCGCAAAATGGGGCGTATGTGTTCTGTAAAGACGACTCAAAGTGCAAGGTGCATATTCGAATACAGTTTAGCTTTTGGAAAGCTTACGGAAATAACTTAGGCGATTTGAATAATAAATTTTGAAACGGTGTCGCTGATTGCACAACTCACTTTGATTGCATCCAATCAGCGTTCTACATTTCGTGCCCGAGAAACCTTCGTATTAAGACAGAGGTTGTATAGAAATTTATGACGGAGCTACCTCTGTTGGGAGAGAATGGTGTATTATTAAATAATGATTAAATTTTAGTATTGATTTGAATTTCTCTTCGAATTAGAAAATATACTAGGCACAATAAATAAGGGAACCCCCAAATTGATTTTATAATAGAAGGAATGATACACAAAAGTTGCAGCCTTATGGTATTCAAACCCAGAACTGAATGCATTGAGAGCTGAACATACAGGGTAGCTGCATGTTTCCTTTGCGTAAAGCACATGCATCACGAACCGCACGTGCATTCCCCGCTATAAAACTGACAGTATCTGTGACCCGCTATCACTTGTGAAAATGCCACCTCGACAGTATCTGACGAACGCACAAAAATGGAAGGCCATCGGCATGTTGGAGAGTGGACAATCTCAGAATGCTGTTGCCCGATTCTTCAGAAAGTCGAAAAGTGTCATTTCGCGCCTTATCAACCTTTACCGTCAGACAGGGGGCGTTACAATGAGGACTGGTAGAGGAAGGCTGCCTAAAACCACCCCCAGACAAGACACCTTCCTGAGAACAATAGCTCTGAGGAATCGGTTTGTCACAGCCCCGGAACTGAAGAGGGAATTCTTCAGAGCTACAGGTACACAGATTTCGACCTCTACCGTACGAAACAGGCTCAGGGGCAGAGGTCTGAAGGCAAGACGTCCTTTCAAAGGTATGATCATGACAGCTAACCACAGACGTCTCCGTAAACAGTGGGCTCAGCAACGTTTGAGGTTGGGGAACCGGGAATGGCGAAATGTGATGTTCAGTGATGAGTCCCGCTTTTGTCTGAGGTTCACGGATGGACGATCACGTGTGTGGCGTCGTCAAGGAGAACGTTTTACGAGAGCCTAAGTACAGGAACATGACTCGTATGGAGGCGGCTCTATCATTGTCTGGGGAGGGATTTCGTTTAACACAAGAACTGATTTGATTCTTGTACAGGGTAATTTGACAGGCCAGCGTTATGTGGACGAAATCTTTCGACCACACGTGGTTCCAATGGCGCACAGAGCAGGTCGGAACTTTGTGTTTCAGGACGATAATGCACGTCCTCACAGAGCTCGTGTTGCCATAAACTTTTTGGAACAACAGGCTGTGACAACTTTACCCTGGCCGGCCAAGTCCCCAGACCTGTCTCCAATCGAACATTTGTGGGATGTGTTAGGGCGTAGAGTGCGTCTCAGGAACCCTGCACCAGCCAATCTTGATGCATTAGGAAGAGCACTTCAACAAGAGTGGCACTTGATTCCAAGGGCGACAATTCGACGGTTGGTGTCCAGTATGCTTGCAAGATGCCGTGCGTGTGTGGCTGCTAATGGTGGGCACACTCGTTATTAAGTGTGTCTGACATACACGACATACAGTAATGTTGAATAAACATAAGATGTTTCACAAAATCAAGGGGTTCCTTTATTTTTTGTGCCTAGTATATGTATACATCATTTATTTCAAGCTTTCGAAAAATAAACCCATTTATTCAGGCAGGTTTCACGAATACAACAGTAATTTGGTGGAATATCTGATGATTTGGGGATAATTTGTGATGATTTGCAATTGCTTCCAAATGAATTAACCTGAAGCAGATTACACATCTTTATGATTTATTGACGAAGGTTATTTTTTAGTAAGGATCTTTCCAAACTTTTTACATGCTCATTAATGTCCTATTTCTTCACCAATGTGATATTTAACATTAATGATCGATAAGAAGACACACGTTGATCATGTTAATTTCTTTATATAGTAAATTTGTAAGTAGAAAAAAATCAAGTTTTAGAAACTTTTCAAAGCAGAAAAAAGAAAACTATAGGTAGTGTTTGATTGGTAATATAAATATGTAATTTGAACTTAGATTTCATGTCTCTTAAATTGTACAGGACATTCTTGATTATGAATAAAAACAAGCAAATGTCTTTTTTCAGAAATTGGGTAAAAATCTGCACCTTCAGGGCTGTAAATGTAACCTATATCAGCACACATTTTTTCACGTATAAGAGCCAAATAAAATTTTACACAAATGTTCAATGTCAAAATGTTCTGGATTGTATCGGTTTGAATCTAACATACATTCACACGGATACATATTCATGCAATACAAATTTCTTTAATTGTTTCGATTGTTACATTTCGCTCTAGATCTGCAACTCATAAATAAATAAATTAATTAATAAATGTCATAGTATCGTTGGAGTTAAGTCGATACAAATACACTGATAAAGCAGAATAGAATTTAATGTATGAAAAATAATTGGTATGTAAAGGTCCATTTTCTTATGATGCAATGGATGTTTTACAAATTATGCTATGTTCTGTCTCATGCAGGTTCAATAAGAGTGAGTCTGTCTGAATTGAGCATCATTTCGATCACATGTTAATAAAACTGTGTCCTGTTTTCAACCTCTCATCAGAATAATGTCCACTTGTCCATGCTATGGTACACTGGTGTCTTCCTGTCTCAGCAAACCTTCCATCAGGGCTACTTTACACTGTATAACTGGACATCAAGCTTTCGTCGGGTATCAATTTTCGTCCTTTCTTATGTCACTTAAGCTATATCCGTTATAGCATCAGTTGAAGGGTTGCTGTCAACTTATTTTCATTAAAGGATCAAGAAATACATCCAATCAGGCATTTATACTCAGTCAAACAATGACGACATCTAAGCGTACTTTTACAATCCATGCATTAACAAATGCAATAACGAAAATAATTTTCATTCATCTTTCTTTGGTAAAATGCTCTCACAGCTCTCACATTGTGGCCTTGCATCGCTGTGAAACCTGCGAGAACGGCGAGCCATGGGTGGTACTGCGCTGAAATTCAGTGCAGCATTGCATCCAAACCTAAATGCGTGTAGAACAGTTCTCTATTGCAGACAAAATTGCCAAGCCCCTAACATGATTCGAACCACGGGCTTCTTGATCCACTGCGCTGTCCCGCACCCGTCCCGTTTTCAGCGTCACATAACAATTTGATTTTCAACGACAGCGAGATAATGCTCTTAGTTTAACATTCAAAAGACATAAAAATTATTAACATAATTTATTAATTATATCAACAATGAATTTAATCATGCTTCATAAAACAAGCACGTTTTTAGCAATCATGTTACTGAAGTACACAGTATTGTACAGTGATAGGTAAAATGTTGCCATGTCAGACAGAATGTAATTCTATTCCCTTTGTGCATTTGATTTACAAAGGGGAACCACGTATCCCACGAGTAATCAACTTGACCACTCATGGCTCACTTTGACAATTATATATCGATTACTTCCATTTGAACTCTCCTGATGTCTGATAAGTTACTACACTTTATTGCTACACTCCTAGCCCTATTGGAAATACGAGCTGAACTTTATTACACTCAAGCTGCAAACTGCAGCATAAGAGGTACATGGATATATATACAATGATACATGATACATTACAATACAATAAAAGGCCGATATGCCATTCTAAGTTTAAGTATGTTATCTCTTAAAATGCGACATGATGATTTTACAAAATAATGACAATTTTCTTAAAGTTCCTAGCTTTTTGGTATTTAAAGTTTTCATTTTGTGCATATTTGGTCTGATTTAAAAATATTTGTGAATAAACTTGTTTCTTTATAGTTCTAATTTCGGACATAAAAATAAGAAATGAAAATCATCACATATATCGTCTAAATCACAAAGAGTACATAATCTGTCAGTTACAGGGATTCGACGCCATCTACCTGTTTCAATTGGGAGATAATGATTAGAAGTTCGGAATTTCAACAAGTTCTTGTAGTGCAGATAGTTTAGGTATTGTTCAAAATTCATAGATGGATTTTTAAAACACAAAAGTTGTTGCTTTTGAAGAGGTTTCAATTGTTGATATCCATGTTTGCTGAAAGGTATCTTTAAATTTACTTTTAACAACTGATTTTAGCCAGAAGATTCTCAAATTAAACTTAATCCAAGATCATCGAAAATTGTCTGAAGGTACTTCGTCCTTTTATGTACGTCTAATATCGATCAATTTATAGACCAAGGAGCACAATTTGCAAGATTTTCCAAATATAAGTTTAGCCCAAAAACATACCATCCTGCATTTGATAACGTATATAAGAGGGAATCGCCCAAATTCCGCATATACCATGTAGTTAGGTTTACATTTCCGCAGTGAGGTTAAATATTTAAGAAAACGAAGATGGACATTTTCAAAACATAAACTGTTTTTAAAACCCCAAATTTCACAACCATATAAAAGAATTGGGGTAACCATGAACCTGAAACATTTTTAAGTGACACTCGATGGAAAGGTTAAATTTTCTACCTTGGACTATTAAAAAAATAGGCTTTGTTGCTTTTTCAACCAATAGCCGTTTGGTTTTAGTAAACTAATTATTTTTCTGTAATGTTATACCAAGATATGGATAATTATCTACATTTTCAAGGATGGTATCCCCAATATTAAAACTTCTTTTGTATTCCCTTTTAGATCCGCCGAAAATAAGGATTTTTAATTTGGATGTATTGATCTTGAGTTTCCATTTATTGCAGTAACTACTGCAGCATTTGAGGACATAAGCACGGTATCATTCGCAGATTACAATGCAAAAAGTGTATTGTACATGAATCTGCAGCTAGAGAGTCTTCAAGATCATTTAAAAATATTAAAAATAAATTTGGGACAGATTTTCACCTTGAAGGACACCTTGTTTACATAAGAAAAAGTTAGAATAATTACCGCCGTTACAAACACATGATTTTATATTTTAATACATGTTAAAATAAACTTCAAACGTTTCCCAAATATGTTATTTTTGAGGAGTTGTTGCCTGATTTAGTTGGTTAGTTGAGTCCTGGAGCCGTATTAATAAAGATTCTAAGAGTTAAATGTAACTCTTAACTTTTGATAATTCTAGGAGTAAACAGTTATCTAGTCTTAGAATTAAGAATTTTCCTAAGTCAAATTAATAAAGTGATTTTACTCTTAGAATTACTCTTAACTCTACTAAAAGGTAGGAGTCCTCCCCTAGCACTCCTAGCAATCTAAGAATGTTCTTACATGAGACAAGATGGCTGCACAGCATCACCGCCTAAGAGTTTTCAGAGAGAGAAAAGATGTTTATACAGAGTACACTGATCACGAAATGATAAGTCGGTATCGTGTAGACAGTGCTGGCCTAAGGTTCGTGACCGATTTGGTGAGAAATGAACTTACTTCCCCCACAAAACGAAACAAGGCTATAGACGCCGACATCAAAGTTGCAATCACCTTACGGTATCTTGCGACTGGAAAGATGCAACTGTGCAACGGAGACGACTTTGGAGTCAGTCAACCATCTGTTAGTAATGTGATAACAGAGACTCTTGATGCACTTTGTCGACCTCAATTAATCGGACGTTTCGTGAAAATGCCGACACATCGACAGGAAATACAACACCATCAACGGCAGTTTCATGCCATAGGTGGATTTCCGGGTGTAGTAGGGGTGATAGATGGAACCCACGTAAGGATCATCGCACCTGCTGAACATGAGAATGAATACGTGAACAGAAAGAATTTCCATTCTTTGAATGTTCAAGTAGTTTTTGACTCGAACGACCGAATCTCGGACATAGTTGCCAAATGGCCCGGTTCGACTCATGACGCTCGCATCCTGAACGAAAGTGGATTAAGATTACTATTTGAAAGAGGAATGATCCCTCATGGTTGCCACTTGCTCGGCGACAGTGGATACCCCTGTCGAAGGTGGTTATTGACCCCCTTCCTTCATCCTCAGCCCGGACAACAGCAGAGATATAACAGGTAAACATTCACTACGTTAATTACTCGCATTACGAAATGAAAACATGAGAGTAGCTTCCCTTGACAATCGGGTTCACAAAACATTGTACCGGTTTTCGTGTCGAACATAGAGAATCCGTTTTTAGATTTTGAGATATTGATCTTTTATTATCATAATGAATTTATATTCAATAAAGATAACTAGTCTTAATATCATTTTAATGTCGTTGGCATTATAAGTATGTTTATGTAGGGAGTATGTAAATGAAGTTAAATTGAATTTCAAAACAAATTAGTATGTAATTTTTTTTATTCTTATCAATACCATATGGGCCAATTTATGAATTTGTTGAGAGATTCAAAATATTTCTACAATCAATTACAATACAAAGAATTATTTCAGTGCACATAAGGCAACAAGATGTGTTGTGGAACGAGGAATCGGGCAGTTGAAGAGGAGATTCCATGTACTACATGGAGAAATTCGTCTCAAACCCCAAAAGGCAGCAAAGGTATATTCATTTCTTTTCTTTAATTCAAATGTGTAAGATGTCAAAATGATCTTTCAGTCAACATAGACTTAAAAATACAGCTAAATATATCCTTTATTAATAATAATTAATAATAATTAATAAACACTAATTTTGTCAATTTGCAATAATTAAAAAGCCACTAGTTATATAACCTAACAAACTCTATCAACTCCTAACTGGCTGTTTTATATAAGTTTCCAACAACTCACGGAGTGGCTCTTTAATGTCATTACTATTTTCCAGGTTGTGATGGTGTGTGCGATGCTTCACAACATCTGTAAGGATAGGAACATTGGTCTGCCACCAGGAAATCCTGCACTGCCTAACAATGACGGCTTCAATTTGCCTATCATCCAACCAGCTGGAAATGGTCTACGGTACAGACAGCAGTTTGTTAACACTCACTTCTAAACTTAAAAGGTAAGTCTCACATCATAAACTACAGACAAAAAGTTTTTGACAACAGTCAGTTTAATTTCTTTCAACAAATAACAGACAAAAATGTTTACTGACAAAAGCCAGTGTCCATGACAAACGTAACAAAGAAAATTGATCAGGGATAAATTTTATGTCAATAATCTGAATTAATTTAAAAGTGATTTTTGTAAAATTGACTAATACAGCACAACAAAGTAGTTCAAAGAATGAATGTATATTAAGAATATCATGGGGATCCAGCAATTTATTTTTTAGAGATAAACACTGTTTAAGGGAGTTCAGAAAGAATGGGTGGACAGACTATTCACTAAAAGGCTAGCACTATATTCATCCACCACTTCCTGTATTATTTAATATTATAACTTAACCATATTTACTCATAAGTTCCTTGCAATTGCATATTCAAAGTGAATAAATTGATACTACAATCAAGGTAAAAACCCTGCCAGGTGAGTAATTTGATAAGTTTCAAATAGATATCAGAAAATGATTGAATGTATATAAATACAGGATCAGCTCACATATAAAAACCAGAACTTGTAAACAGTCAAACAAACCGAAAAGCCGGACAAAATGTTGTTAAATTATGAATAATTTATAGTACAGTTAAAGTAATTTAATGGGAAACCATGGGAAAGTGTTTTTTTACAGGAGAAGCATGACTTTTAATTTGTTAGACACCAAAGAAGCGTTGGAGAAAAGTACAAAAAATCAACCATAACCCATTTTGCCATACAACATTATTATTTTTATATGATACTTTGTTAATTGAGTTATTATTCAATAGGTCAATTAAATCCAATGACCAAATATTAAAGATGGGAAGAAATATTTAACAGGGTGCTAGAATGGAATGAATCGGAAAATATACATTTGATGACAAGTAGACATACTCCAAAGTGATAATTTGAAATGGTTTCAGTTTTTAAAAAATCTTGACAACAAATAATTCTTTACATAAATTAGGAAATATTGCTTCACCAATGGGTCCATTTTATCACAAGATGCCTGAAAGTGTCCTCCATTCACTTTATAATTATGTCCATTATGTCTAATAAAGGAACTTGCAATGTGGTTTAAAAGTTAGCTAAAGTAATAATGTAGTTATAACAGTAAATAGTTTCTTTGTTTAAAGGAGTGAATGAAAAGCAAAAACCTATGCAAAGATAGTCATTAAATTAAAAGAATTACAAAACTTATATTACAAGCTTTTAAGGATGTCCGCTCCTCAAATTTAAAGTATTAATCTTTTTTTCTAACTTGTATATTTCAAAAGTTTAGTGCATTTGCTTGATGTACCAACCCAAAAAAAATGGGGGTTAGTGTGGGTTTTTTAAAACTATTTTAAGACAAAGATTCCTTTTGTCAGTCAGAGATTTAACATGGGAGTCAATGGGGAAATGATGACCTTTTTTGAGAAATCTTAAATTGAAATTAGTTCTTGTATTATACTTTTTTTAATATAAAAATATGTTCGAATTAACATCATTTTCTTCAAGAAAAAAGTAAAAAATATATATTTTAGCCGATACGTCACAACATGTATTGAAACATTTCAATTAAATTATCAATATTCAATCTATTTGTTTACTAAAAACATGCTTTCTCCCACTCATTTTCTAAAAATCATACATACAAATCATATTCATTCACCAACATCTACTTCCTAAGAAAAACATTTCATAGAACTTGCTCACATGATAGTTACAATTGAAAATTGCTGAGTCAGTAAAAATTGTGAATTATTTAAGAATAAAAATACTATGTTTGTTAATTTTGATGAATATTTAATCAGAAATCATCAAAATTAAGAAATTACCGCTTCATTTGGACTTATTATATAAGAACATTATTATTTAAGGCTATTTAAGTTTTGTAACTGTGACTTGTAAGCAGGTGAGGAGCGAACATTCTTAAGATAACTTAAAAGTACTTCCATTTACTTAAGTCAATCATGATATCATCTTTAACTTAATAATTCCTCCAAATGTACAATTATATATATTATTTGACTTGATTTAAATAACAGACAGAAAAAATAAGCATTACTGAACATTTTTTATCTTTTTGATTTTTAGATTGTAATAGAGAAGTTGGGCTTCCAAAACATCAAGCTCAAGCTGACTTTTCCTAGCTTCATGGGATGATGCTGAGGGGGGTACTGGCTGGATGTCCTGGATGACACTGCTACAGCTGGCTTGTACAGGCTGCACCGAGGCAAATAAGCTGTCACTCTCCAGGGAACTGTAATGGTTTATGATAATAATAAACAGTAGGCCTGTATATTCTCACATAAAATTCCAACAAAAATACTTATTTTATTCAGTATTTTAAACTAGCTTTACATCAGTTCATAATGAAAATAAATTTTGACATGTCTTTGATCTAAATATAGGAATATACAAATATAATAAAAATATGTAATTCACCAAAGATATTGCAAGATATTATGAGACAATTTTCTACATCTTTTATTTTGTCCTGTTGATAAAAAGAGCTCTTCACATCACTATGATAGGCTAATTAAAACAAACATAATTATTAATAATACTGGTCTGCATAACTATTTAACATTCATTGTGCTAGCACAAATGCTTGATAAAAGATATTTTTTCAGGTACATTTTATTTACAACTCTTTCCCTGTTACATTGTATAGAATGCAAATATTTCATGTAAACAGTAATATAATGTTGAATGGAGAACAAGTTTTGGAATAAATGTTTTAATACTGTTTGGTTAATATTTACATTATTATTGTTACTATGACATGTAGATAAAATGTGTGACATATGACATTTAAGTATAATTATATTGATACTGAATTTGCATTTTTGTGGAACTTACCTTGTCATATCAATGATTTGGAGAAGAGATGAATCGACCCCTTCTTCTAGTCCTGATATGGAGGCATTGGATTCTCCCAGGATATCCTGGACTGTTTCAGCAATTGCGGACAATTTTGTAGTGCTTGGTCCACCCCCTATTAAATCAATATTTGAATGTAAATTATGAGAATTAAACAATTCCTAGTCATGTAACTCCACAGGAATTAAATTGTATCGTACCTGCCACCCGAGTGTTCGAACATTTATTTTTGTTTTAGAGGAGTATATTAATTCATTATGTGTATAAGAACCTAGCCTTGGTACACTAAAATGCAAAACAAACATTTTCATATTTTATTAATTGATCAAATTATCAGTAAACACACTGTTAATATTTTTGAAATATTCTTAAAAATCAAATGACATTTGGATAAAACTTGGTGAAACAAAGGGAATTTTAATTGAATTTTTATTTAATAAGCTTATCCCTATTATCGTAATTATCATTTACACCCATTCCCACGATTCATTGTTGTTCAGTCATCAATATCTAAAATACCAATCTTTTTTAATCTATTTTGTAAAATCTAAGTCTACCTGTTCCAGTTATTTCTCTTCTGTAGGCTGCGATCTGTTGCCGAGATTTGGAAAGAAGATTATACCACTTTTTTCGCATTCATCAGACGTTCTAATTACGTGAGGAAAAGCCACAGAGAGCTGTGTGGCAATAGTTTGCCAAATGGATCTCTTCGTTGTTGACGAAATTTTTTGGGAGAATTTACCTCGCAGTACGTTCTTATTTTCTTCTATAAGTTGAACAAGTAAAAGATTTTCGTCCGTGGACCAGTTTGGCTTTCGCTTGTCATTTGCTTTTGTACATGCTGAAAGTTCTTTGGCAGATGAAGTCATTTTTAAGTTTTTCAATCTACCTGTTTACGATCGACCAAAACTATCGTCTGATTCTGACAGCGCGTGCTTTCTCAAAATGCAAATTACTACATACAAAAAAAAATCCCCTTAAATATGTTTATAGTTTGCCACTAACGATGTAAGCGACTTACCTTTTAATGTTTCATCTTGATGTCCGAATTGTCTGTCTCCTACATCGGGAAGAAATTTTCAGACCACTTGAACGGAAGCGGAATTCCTACATTTTACTCGCATCCAACCAGGCTGTGTGCCGTCATACGATTGCGCCATGCCGCTATAAATAACATGGGCTTTCCCCAGGAATGTCGGGATTCCGCAATCTTTTTATTTATTAGAAACAATCAGGTACGAAATAACGATTGAGTCTATAATTGATAGTCCCATTTAAATTGCGTGTTCTTTAAAATTTTCATTTGTATTATTTTGATTGTCGTGTTTTTCCCAGTCGTAAAATACATGTATCATCAAAAGAGCAAAAGTGTACATGAATTTGTGAAACATTTTTCTGCAGCAAGTGCTTGTTAGATCACATGACTATCACGTGATGAAAAATAAAACCTCACAAATAAAAGAGTTCTATTGTTACTATAAATAGTTCGTTATCCTTAGTTACCAAACTTAAGTACTTTCTAAGAGTTGACTGACAGACTTAGCTAAAAGTTAGGCTAAGAGTATTTCTTGATACACTTTTAAGAGTTACTTTTATCTAAGCGTAACTTTTAAGATTCTTAGGTTTTTTTAGGAGTATTCTTAGAATCTTTATTAATACGGCTCCTGATCTCGAATAATTCCGAAAGATGAAACAAAGTGAAAATATGTTCTGCCGGCGAATATCCTTTTCTAAAACCAGCCTGAGCTTCGGAGAGAATTCTGTGTGATTCATTGAATTTAGACAATCAACTGTTTAAAATAGAAGTGAAAAGTTTTCCGAAACAGCTCAGTAATGTGATTGGTCTGAATTTCCAATTTTTTTCGGGTCGCCTTTATTTTTATAAATAGGTTTGATGATACCTGTAAGCCACATATCTGGGAATATACCAGTCAAGAACCAGGTTAAACATTTTAACATAAATATCTATGAAACCATCAATAGAAGAGGAAATATATTCATTAATAACATTGTCAATACCTGGTGCCTTATTGTTTTTGAGATTTTTAACACATGATAAAATCTCATCATTAGTAATCATAGAAATAAGAATAGTGCTACTTACAGTGTCGACATGAGGAAAATTATCATCAAAATTTTGTTCAGAAGATGTTTCATCGCTTTGAGACCTAAAAAAGTTAAAATATGCATCAATGTCCGGTGATTATCCAAACCCGTTTCTGTCTTACGATTTTATAAGTATTTCCCAAAAGGAACGTGGATCAATTTTCCGAAGTAATGATAATTTATCCTGGATTGATTTGCTGTGTTTCTTTGAAAATTTTATGAGCCCTTATTAAAATGCTTACTCGCATTTACCAATCGAGCTTTATTCTGAAGAGTTTACTATTTTGGTATAAATGTTTTGCTTCAAAGTATTTTCCACGTACAATTTTGCATTGCTTGCGGAAGTATATGTAATCAATGTAGATTTTAACTCATTGAGTCCAAAATAATTTCCAAATAACCATCAATCACCTCGAGATTATGTCGATCATCTTGCGATAAACTTTCACTTCTCTAACATGAAGTTTATAGCCCTGCTGCATTTACTTGTTTAATCATTTTTTGAGAAGAAACAAGATTTACACGGACCTTTTTTTATCGTTTAGTCATATTGTTTCATTATCGTTTCAAAAAGATAATGAGTGAGTCAGTTGAGTTTAACGTGCTTTCAACAATATTTCAGTTATTAAACACGTGGATGACAAGCATCCAAAAGAGAGTGGACACATCTGGGACAAAGGGATCGAAAGGATAAGGGAAAAGACGGAAAGACCACGAAAGGAAACGCAAAATCTTTGAAAAAAAATATTACAATGGGAAATGGTTGTTAAAATTGACGGTTGCTATGCAGAGCTGCAGAATCATGTTGTGGTCTACAACTTAAATGAAAATAATTGTTTTAAACTGCCCTTATCAGAATACTCGTGAAGATTAACTCGTTGATCTAAAAACAATAAAATATGTTTCCCTTACATTCTCAATTCGCGTTTCTTGTGGTTTTCAGTATACATCCAATTTCTACCGTAACGATAACCTTTTTAACCTTAAGGGCATTTGTGTGTATGTACAAAATGATATGATTTTAGTCTTTTTTGCATACACACAAATTCACAAAGGTGTATATTGTATCAGTTTCTATATAGATGGAATACATTTGTAAGAGCTAAAACAAATGTCATCTGTGAATTATACCTAACGGAGGTGAAATTCCATGAAGAATTTTGCTTCCATACGAAATCCAATGATTTAATATTTATCACTGATTATGCCTACTTCACTCAGATTGATTTCGAAATGATTTGTCATGGCCTAATACTTGTGACCACCAATATTCATCGATAACCTCGAACTTGATAGTTACCAGTAGAAAGCTGAATCGCAATTCTTCTTGTCAACGTAAATGTAGAATCACAACATTGAATTAATCAGCCCGATTTATGTCCAAGGTTCATGACCATGCAAATGATGACCTGACTGGTAACCTGCCCTTCAACACTGTTTCCTTGTTTAGATCAAGGAGATAGCTTAATTTCTCGTCAATATGCAAATCAAAACAGCAGATATCACATATCAGAAAGTCATCGACGGATATTGACCCTGCTAAACATTTCAACAGCTTCAATAAACTAGTTTACAACCATGGATGTGTTAAAACGACTGGACAGCTGTCGTTACTTCACAGTGTCACTGTTCAGCCCAACCAGATAGTATCGGTCATCTCTCATCAATATCTAAATAAAATGGCCGATCTCATGTCAACCATTGACACACTGTTAAACATTTTTAGTTTCAATAAGCCACGTTACAACAAAACTAATAATAGACCCTGCTGGCATATATAAATAAATGTGATTTTTCTTCAAGAAGACATCTACAATTGAGTAAGTGAGTTGGGGTTTAACGTGCAGTGATCGGGAAAGGCAGTCTGATCAATGAGCCAATTGATTGAATGGGCCATCTGAAAAATGAATGGGCCCCCCATTCCAAAATAATTAAACAACAATTTTTATTGAATAAAACCAATTTATTCAAATTTTTGGCATTCAATTTTCATTTCAAGCAACTGCTTTAATATAAAAGGGAACAGAGTATGTTGTTGGGGTAGTGTTTAATAGTTATATTTAGGTATACATTTATATGCATGGCCGTTTTTAGATTTACAGCCGGATACAAGAAATGTCATAATTTTGGCATCTTAGAAATGAAGAATTGCAGTCTTTTTAAATCAACTTTTTAACTTGAATACATGTTTTTAACTTGAAAACATGTTTTTACATTATCTTACACATTTTTAAAATATTTTTAGGTTAGATTACCTGAGTGCAGATTGTTAGTAATACAGGGAGATACGCATGATCAGTGCATCAGTTGTGTTTAAGAAGTATTGGTATGCACTAGTGCTGTTAAGATTTAAAGGTTATCTTGCGAGATTTCTTGGAATGCCAAAAGTCGTGATTTTGTAGGCCCTTCCCATGAAGGCGAACTCGAAGGAGTTTGTCCGAAATGCCACTTCCTAGCCTATTCCTCAATTTGGTTAGGATTTGGTTTTGAATTGAAAAAGTCCTTTCACAATCAGCTGTGTGAAGAGGTAGACACAGAGCAATCTGAGCGAGGTGGATCAGGTTGGGAAGCTCCTCTTTGTGGTAGACTGTCAGTAGTGACCAGAGCACTTTCATATCGTCAACTGGGTAGTGGAGGGACCTGACAATGGACTTTGCAGACGCCCACTCCTTTCTCACATCTTCCTTCACTACAATAGGTGGGGAAATGGTGCCTTTGTGAATCTGAAACAGTTGATGTTGTTTGTTGAACATTTTCATTTAAATTTTATTAAGTATGTATCGTAAAATGTATTGTTCATGATTAAAAAAAACAACAACTGAAAAATAAAATGTTCGAATCAATTTACCTTTTCTTCACCATAGTGCTGAAGGAGTGCTTCTATTTCATTATTTCCATAGCTTTCTGGGTTGTCAACAAAGTTGATGGTTCTCATGGCCATCACAAAGAAATTGTTGATGATACTCCTGTTAGGAAACCTGGAAAGAGTAGTAACATTGTTTAACAAAAGTGTCCAAGTATACGTTAACCTAACAGTTTAATTCTTAAAATCCACTCACTCTTTCCATATAAACCAGACTTTAATTTAGCTTTTTCCTGTATTTTCACACTATTTCATACTTTTAATTAAGATAATTTCTAAAACATGAGATACCTTTTAGTGATATTGTCAATCAGTTTGTTGATAAATTGACTCTTCAGTGCTGTCAGGTTTGTGTTACACTTATGTATTCGGTGTCCACGAAACTCCATATGATCACCTTCTTCTGTGACATCAGCATGAAACTGGTCGAGATGTGTGGTGTACAGCTGACTGTCAGTCCTCAAGCGTTCCAGATCAGCAAGACAACTGTCCAGTGAAACCTGTAACAGGAAATTTTTTGTGATTTATTAATGAACTGGAACAATGTTAGAATATCTTCTGAAACATGATATAAAGCCCTCCTTCAAGTCAATTATTTCAAATTCATAATGGATTTTATTACAGATTGTAAAATCATCTGTTTGGTATATTGATTTTGATCAAATATTACCCTTATTTAATGCTGGTATTATATACATATATATATATATATATATATATATATATATATATATATATATATATATATACCACACACACACACACCACTTTTTATCTGACATTTCATTCTGGAAACATCTTTACTTTGACAAATTTGATTTGATTGTGATAATTAATGATCATATAATTTGGTGTGAGATTTTAAAAAAATTAAACTTAAATAAATCATGTGCAAAAATGAAAAATATAAGTACCTTAGCTCTTGCTACATCAAGATCTTTCCTCTGAAGTTGAAGACAGAGTTTTGTGATGACTGGAAGTACATCCATCATAAGATATGTTATATAGATAAACTGGCCGGTCCCAAGGGTTTTCAGCAAGCCTTTTGCTTTTGGGTCTTTTTTTGCATCCCTTTGATGCAAAAAGGTTATCAATGGATCCAAAGTCCTATGGACTGCTTCTACGGCTTCAAAACATGACAGCCACCTGACAGCATGTATCTCTCTGTACTTGAGAACTGGGTGGTCAAGTATTACTTGAACTTTGTGCAGCTCCTGTTCACGAGCCGGAGAGGCTTTTAAATAATAAAACAAAGATGTCAGCCAGTGTTGATACTTCTTTATCAAGGGCATGCCGTTAGCAGCCTGACTAGTACACAATGCTAACCTGTGAGCCATACAGTGAACATGGTACATGTGGGGATTCTCTTCTCTAAGTTGACCCTTTACTCCTTTGTCATCCCCAGACATCACAGCTGCTCCGTCCGAACCAAATCCTAGAACTTTCCGAATTGTAATATTGTGTTCCTTAATTTCCTCTTTAATAATATCTGCCAGCCCTTTTCCTGTACCATCTTCATATTCAAGATCACAGTTTCTGGCTGTGATGTCTTGGGATCTATAATACGAGCATGTATTGTCATCCTTTTAATGTTAGCAATATCTGTGCTTTCATCAGATAGAACAGTGATACAGGGTGATGCACTTATTCTTTCATCAATTTCTGCTTTAATGTGATCTGATATTGCTGTCAAAAATTCATTTGCAGAATAATAACTAGAGTAATCAACTCTGTCAGTAACTTTTAATGATGAAAGATTTACGCCGATATCTTCAGAGAGTGCTGTTAAACTTTCAAATTTTGACAGGGGAATGTTTTCGGCTGCCATCCAGTAAGCTATTTTCAATGCTTTGATGAGCCCCTCGTCATCTTCCTTCCTAGCAGTAGTGACAGCAGCTGTGAAGTTCTTTTCTACATCAGAATTTAATGCTGATATGTGATCATCTATCTTCTGATGACGTATGATACTGCTTGTTTTAAATGTTGTGCAACCACTTGTCATGGTATTTTGCTTTCCTTTCCCGAGACAAATTTTACAATACATTTTACCGTTCTTATGATCCAACCAAGGCCATAATTTTAACCATTTCTCTTGAAAAAGTCTGATGTTCTTGTCTGATTTATTAGACGAAGTGTCAGTGTTCTTTATCACTATTTCATTTGAGTCATTGTTAACTTTATTACTTTCTTCGGTTTGACTGTCATTTGAGATCTGATTTGTGTCAATTGCAACTCAGAATTTTCCTTTGTGGTGTCGTTAATGTTTGTTTTGATGAATGAAAATATAGACTTTTGTAAATCATCTACCTCAAATCTTTTCCTTGGTGGCATTGTTTTATGTTATATTATGCTAACAATTGTGATTCAGAAAAATATTTTCAATACATAATCTGAAAGCGAACGATATAGGCCATCGCCATATTGCTTACATTCAGATAACTTCGTTTAACATCGTAAACAGTTACAAGATACAGTTAAGAATTTATAAATTCACAAATGCATTCCAAGGGAAGTAACTCGATGCCGTTATCGTAGATCGGCAACTTTTAGCTGGGATAATATGAGGAATGGAAATCTTAGTAAGACCCCTAAATACCACAAAAAGGTCTGGAATTTCTAAAACAAAATGCCTTTGCGCCATTTGGGCACCTCTATGACTTAAAAAATGCGCCAAAAATTCTTAAAATGCGCAAATGGCGCATCGCGCGTGCCTTTCCCAATCACTGAACGTGCTTTGAACAATATTTCAGTTATTAAACACGTGGATGACAAGCATCCAAAAGAGAGTGGACAGATAAGGGCGATAGGGATCGAAAGGTTGAGGGAAAAGACGGAAAGAAAGGCATAGTGAGAGATAGACAACAGGTTTTAGAAGGACTCTAATTTAGTCTGGCTTCTATCCGTCGACTTGTCCAGCTTGGGTGTCCCTACAAGGAGCATGAAACCTCCAGCTGGCATAGCTCTTGGGGTCTCTGAAGCACGCAAACCACCACACCACGTTAAGGTATTGAGTCCAGTGGTGGCACAAGACATCTATTACTGTATTATAATTATCATTGTTATCGTAAACTAAACTTCCTACAACATAGTGGTGTTTATACAAGGTGACAAAAGGCCGAATGCTGTGTTTGAATCATAAATGTTATCCTTAACACTGTTTGCTTGCTTAGATAATCCTATCTGTCTATCTGGTAACGACATTGATGTTGTGTCGAATGTTGAAATGACCCCACGCATGAACGTTATTTCAAAATGTGTTTCATTTGAAGAAAAGTTTATTATCAGGCAGCCATTGAACAAGCTAACTCTACATTTTCCTCAAGGAAATCTGGAGATGATTTCATGTATGGTTTTAATAACTTTTTTTTAGACATGGAAACATCTTATGTAAAGGTACAGTTCGTGGGCTCATAATACTTTATCTGAATTCATTTTGTGAGTATAAAAACCTAATAAGATAAAAAAAATGTGTATTAGTCATTTTGATCGTATTATGTAAATTCAAACACTGATTACCATGACCTAGCTGCGTCCTGTTGTGATATTTAATATACTAATATTTACTGATTTCTTAGCCTATAGGCAAGTTGAAGTTCGGCAGGTTGGATAAATTTCATAACACATTGCCTCTAACCAAACATGTTAGCATATAAATTAGATTAAATCGTTTTCATTATTTGTAAAAGTCTCAGTGTCAAATTTGATAAACCATAAAATATTCAAGTCTTGTTTTTGAAAACAAATTGTAACTTGACTCATTTAAATGTCGCTGGAGGCAACCAATGACATATTTGTTTCAAGTTAATTATTGGTGCACAATCTTATTTGCGATTTTTATCAAAATAACACAAGGATTATATCTTAGCTTAGAAATCAACAATTTTAAAAGTAATATGACAAGGCTTTACATCTGTATGAATTCATCTTCTTATTATAAAAAGTTTTTCGGATGAATAGGCAATGCTTATGTCATGTACAATGTAACTTAATTTCTAAACTATGAGATTGGCACAGTCAATTAAATATACGTGAAATGGTTCATGACAGAAAAAAACGTTCTTAAGTAGACTTCATTCATATAAACCGGAGAATAAGTAGCTTCATTTATAAACATAATATTTTCCGCGTTATATCATACAATGGAAATAGACTCTGTTAGATCGCCAAACATATTCATCCTATCCAAATTTGTTGAAATAAACAGTAATAAACAGAACATGTGCACGATAAGCAATGAATTATCTATTTCCTCAAACATATATTCGTAAGTTATGTGTATCATTAGAAACAGTGTGTGAAATACATTTAATACACGGCAAAACTGACTGATCTCTAAAGAATTTGATGTAATTGGCGTGAATGAATGATTCATAGTGGCCAATTTGCCTCTTGACAGAATAAGCTGTTTCTCATAAACGACAATTATCAAATAAAAGTCCCTTTCAGTGAGCCACGGCTGTAAATTGAACAAAAATCCTCTTTTCGTTTCTGCAATCTTTAAACACACAAAAGTGTGAGTGAGTGAGTTGGGGTTTAACGTGCTTTGAACAATATTTCAGTTATTAAACACGTGGATGACAAGCATCCAAAAGACCCCGAGAGCTATGCCAGCCGGAGCGTACATGCTCCTGGTAGGGACAACCAAGCTGGACAGGTTGATGGGTAGAAGCCAGACCAAATTTAAGTCCTTCTAAAACCTGCTTTCTATCTCTCACTATGCCTTTCTTTCCGTCTTTTCCCTCATCCTATCGATCCCTTTTTCCCTGATCTGTCCACTCTCTTTTGGATGCTTGTCATCCACGTGTTTAATAACTGAAATATTGTTTCAGTTATTAAACACGTTTCAAAGTACGTTAAAACGCAATTCTGGTCTTATGAATAAAAAATTAAAATAGAACCATTGGCTGTATATAAGAGGACATATGGCCCACAATACTGAACAATACTGAATAAAATATGTCAGTCTGTCTGTATAATATAACTGGAATCTGGATACAGTGCCAAGGTACTAAGGCAAGGTCTGCACTTGTTAGGGGCGGCCTCAGTAGAAGAGAGATCCAGGTTTTCAAACAATTGAAGTTTACTATAACCCCACTACGAAGTAACCGTTGAGTCGTTCTAAAACCTATTGTCTATCTCTTACTATGCCTTTCTTTCCACCTTTCCGTCATTCTTTCGACCACTTTCTCCCTGATCTGTTCACTCTCGTTTGGATGTTTCTCATCAATGTGTTAAATAACTGAGAAACTCGTTCTACCCCAACTAACTCACTCACTCTCTAATTGGACCTCTTTTGAATTTTCCGGAATTAATTTCTTGTCGTTTCCATGGTAACGTTAGTTTTGGACTTACTTTAATGGTGTACAATGGGGACAGATTTTCTCAGAAGCTATTACACCTAGAGGAGTGAAATTTCGGTTTTGGATACATCTGATGATACTCTTGATCGAGTTTGAAAGCCATTTCCGAAATTTTATTTTGTAAAGAGTTATGGCCATTGCTTCTGAAATTGGACTTCGAGCAATTAACACATCTGATACTTCAATGGGGACACGTTTTCTCAGACTGTATCACACTTAGGTGAATGAAAGTGGACCTGTCCTGTAGTCACGTGAGGTCACGTCATGACCTGCGCAGGGGAGAGGGGAAGTGCGGCCATGACACCGGAAGTGACGTCACGGGTCCTGGAATTCCTAGAACCTGCCGAGCAGGAACGGAAACTGTCGAGCAGTTACGGAAATTTAGCTAAAATTAACTGAATTAAAATTAGCATTGAAACAGTGTTCTTTTGTGAAATGTGGTGGCCCTGAAAAGGGCCGTTTGATTTGTTGATGTTGTTTTTAGCTCAATTTCAACAGCAGTGACATTGAAGTGCTAGAACTCTGAAAATGTGTTGCCCTGGACAAATGAGGTCGTGATCTTTTTGCCGCCGGGGGTCGTCTTCGATGGTTGTTTGGCAATAGATGCAGTGGGGCATAGGGTAATGGAACCCAGGGACGCTGCCCATGCAATGAACACACAAAATCGTTGATAGTGTTAAATGCTTGCACAAGGGCAGGTCAGGCTGGTTTTTGCAGATGGCTAAAATATCAGCGGGTAGGGTGGGAGCATCTTTTTGTGCTGCCATGATGACATCCTCCTCATCAACATGAACGTCAGGGTTCACGACAGGCGGGATGAAGGGTAGAGAATCAGAGGGAGAAGGGACAGGCAACAAGTCTGAAAATTGGTCTAGCCAGTCCTGTAACCCGATGTCGTCGTCGTCGTAGTACTTATCTTGGTAGCTCCACACAACAGACCCTGCTTCCGTCTCACTTTTTTCATCATCAGCATCGCCATCATGATGATCATCAGTATCACTATCATCATCAATGACAATAATGTCTGCCTCTTCCTCACCCTCTTCTTGTGAGCAAAACATCTTGTGAGCATACATGATGATAATGTCTTCCTTTGATGGACACCACTTTGCGTCTTCTTTGGGGGGGGGGGGGGGGGGGGGGGGGGGTTCTTTTCTTTGTCTTTTGTCCTTTCTTTTTCTTTTTTTTCTTTTGGACACCCATGACCTCTTCATGGATGCTTTTGGACGTGGATTGGAGCAGACGTTTCAGGGCTCTCTTGCCATGGTGTTTGAGTGTGCCCAAAACAGGTCTTTTGCCTTCACTCAAATCTACCAGCAATTGAGGAAGGACGGTGAGTCCGGTGACCAATGCTTTCTGTCCTACTTTTTGGTATGCCGCCCACCTGTTGCCGCCCCCCCCCAAGAAGAATCTGCTGCCCTCGAAGCGTCATTTCAGGGGCTTTCACAATATGCTGATGGAAAAACTGCAGCAACAGATGACCGTCATAACCGCGGTAGTTGTGGGCCAGGAACAAGATGGTCTTGTTCCGCTGCACATTTGTAGCTAAAATTTGTTCTTCCTCCTCCTCCTCGGCCTAATTCTCTGCTGTCTAAGATCGTTTTCGATTCCTGCCTCTTTTCGGTTGCTCTTCAAATGTTTTGTTCAATGACAGGATCCAGTGGCCCATGTCTTCCAAAGTGGTCGGACCCTTGAAGACTTTGATGCGACTGGGGCCTTCCCCTTCTTCCGTACGCCATGGACACTCGTCACACAAGTCCTCTGAGGCATGACCAATGCAATCACTACATCCCAGATGCACCACGCACAGATTGGGTTTGTGGACCCCTGTCTCTTGCATGCATTCAAAGTCATAAAAGACAAACAAGGGAGGCAGCTGCTCTTCCTCTTCCTCGCCTTGAGCTGAGATCTTTTTTCGAGGGGGTGAGACGTAGCATAGATGGTGAGGCACGAGGGGTTCCTCACAGATCTTGCAAGGTCTTTCTTTACGACATTCATGCTCTTCCATGGGTTTTCGCAGCACATGGACTTCCTCTTGACACACTCGGCACTTGTGCAGGCGCCCACATGTTCCCTCATGCTTGTGTCGCTCGAAACAGGTAGCATTCAGGAACCATCGATGACACTGAAGGCAACTGATCCCTTGATTCTCCACGGGAGGACAGGATCCCTCGTGTTTACAGTACACACAGCAATACTCCTTGGTGCAACCATATGTCCTTTTGTCAACAAAGCCTGTGTCACACTCTTCGCAGTAGTAATTGTATCCAGTGAAGGCCGCCATTTTCGTGATGACATCATAATGGTCATGGTGATGGTACAGATGAAGGATCTTTGTAGGTTGAGGCACTTCATTCTTGTACACCAGTTTGTTGAAAACCTCTTGAGAATAAATCTTGAATTGAATCTTGATCCTGGCACAATACTCTCCAAATTCAGTCCAGGTGTCGCGTCCCGTACAAGGCCCCAGTGGAATTCCCATCTGACCATACCAACATCGGACTTTTTCACCCAAAACATCCATTCGATCAGTGCGGATATAGGCTTTTCTCTGGGCCTCCCATTCCGTGGTGACAGGTTTCGGTTTGGTGGCATAATGGTCTGCCACTATCAGAGCACGGGCAAAACACAAGTTGTCCTTGTTCCTGATTTGAACAATGCATCTTTTTCTTTCCAAAAAGTCTGGCAGTCCCGTCACATGTCGCAGTTGATAACCCCCAGAACCCCCGCCTAGTCCATCTGGATCCTCCACGTGCAGGAAAGTCACTTCCATTTGACTATCAATGTTGAGGTCGCCATTACTCTGCTGTACTTGCTCGACTGCAATCATGATGTCTTCGCCATGAAGGTCTTCTTGACGTTGAAAGGGAATGCGTATGGGAGCATCCAGTGCAGGGTGGTCAATGGCCAGGCCGACTCGGTCTTGAAGGGAACCATTCACGTCCTGTTGCAATTCTTGCAACACCCAGTCAAACCGTTCTCTCAAGATGTCTGGGAGACGATCCACCTCTTGCTCTTCCAGCCAGTCTTCATCAAACTTTAGAGAATAATTTTGTATACTGGTTCTAAACTGTCGGGCTCTCTGTTTGCTGATTCGGTCTAGGGTATAACCCTTGGCGTTGGCGTTGGCGCTTCCTCCAGGCATGCTGGACTCTGCTGTAACTGATTTGGTCCTCAAAAATCCAGCTCTTTATATAGTCCTCTTTGTTTAGCTAAAAATAGCTCTTGGACAAAACCCAAGAGCTAAAATTCTAGAAATAACTCATGGGCAAAACCCAAGAGCTAAAAATAGAAGGTGAGCTATAAATAGCTCATGGGTTTAACCCAAGAGCTAAAAATAGCTTGAGCTAAAATTCTAAAAATAGCTCATGGGCAAAACCCAAGAGCTAAAAATAGATCAATCAGAGAGTATAAAAGAGCTGAGATCAAACTGCTTTTCCTCATTCGATCACATACATCTGACAGCTAACTGCTCACTGTTTGAGGGTTGTCTGTAGTGGTGCAACGCCCACAAATACACCTTGCAAAGTGACATTACTCTACTTTGATCTTGCCACATAGCGTTGCCTTATTAGAGCCACTGATAATAAGCTTATGTAATAGATTGCAATGGAATCGGATTCGTTTGATGTAATACATCTTATTAAAAATATTTTAAAGTAAGCGTAAATTAAAAATAAGATGAACATAATTGAACGCTTTAACGTATTGTCGTCTTCTGACGATTTAAGGATAAACATGTAATTTGTTCACTACCTAAAGAAACTCTGTAGCTTCTTGATGTTTGAAATGTCAATAACGGACACAACAGACTTAACTTGCTTGAAAAAATTATGTCGTGTTTATTGGACAACAGATATCCTGTTTGCAATCACAGTTATCTTAATAGCTGAGGTGAGTTGGTGTTTATTCATATTCGATAAGTACATGCAAACCCACTCCATTGATTAAGGAAAATTCATTTTAGTCAAACTTTATTATGATTTGGTTAAACAGTATGTGCAACAGTCTATCAGTACCCATGACCATGACTATAACCAAAAGAAACAGCAGGCGAAATAAAATTGATGATGACGATTTGTACTTCAAGATGCGACTAATTGAAACAGATCATTTAACTCCTATCATTATCTCGCTTTTCAGTTGTTACCATGTGTGGAATCTCAGATTAAGATTACATTACATTTTCCGAAACTGATGACTAGTATCATATTATTTGTCAAGCCATAATAATTACGTTCCAATACATGAGGTAGGCGTTTTTTATTGTAACATTGATTCGGCCTACATACTTGGCGATTTAAACGTTTTTAGCTGCATGAAATTATCCATGAAAGACGCAAGGCTGTTTTTCTAATTGTCAGCTTTGATACATTCGTTTAATTCGATATGTCACCACATCTGACTCATCGCGGTGAATATAAATTTTAGCAAGATTACTTTCATAACCGCTTAGAATCTTCATTTTTCAGAAGTCATGGCCAATATGGTAATGTAATTAATACCCACAACACTGTTTTACACAATGCAAGTCATGATGCATATCACCCTTCTAAATAAGTCGGATATCTTTTAACAAACGTTAAAAGGTTTTTTTTCAAATACTCCAAATTAAAGTGTCTTTAATAGTAAAAATGAATCGCCATTTAACAAGGACCTCAACGTTTGATAGAAAAAATCAATGTTACAAATTGTTACTTGGTACATATGCATTATTATATACTTAAGTCCTGATTCAATTTGAATCTAGTCTAGTCACATAACAGTTACTACCTTATGCTTTAATTGAACAAATATATAAATGGCATACAGACTTTACAGGCATGTCCAGAACAACTAAAACTCTGACGCTAAATCCATATTGCATACTGTGTCTTAATAGATAAAGTTTAGCTAATTTTGGTCTGATGACTGGTGAAAGGCGTATTTGTACATTTAATGAACAATTCACAAGGCCATGCACTTTTGAAACCAAAATGTTTACGACATATCTAAGAAAAAAATTATTTTATTTGGGACAGATATATATTATCAAACGTGTATCATGTGATTTCACTTATGCCTAATCAAAGTTTATTCTTATATTTTATTAACAATTCACAAGGGACATAGACACACTTTTCATTCATATCATTATTCAATCTACGATGGTATGGAGATAAATAACGCGGTCAGAATAGAAACTAGCCAATTAAATGTGCTTCAGAGTTCCTTGCCAGACGGGGACATTGTGTTGGTAGAAAATGGAACTTTTCCTAGTTTGTTTGAAGACACTCGTGAATGAGACCAATGTCATTGTGTCTCAGCAACCATTAATGGATAACACTATCCAAACATTTAGTGTTTTGTGTTATTTTCCTGATGCTGCCTGAAAGGTAATGAAAGTGTGAATAATTTATGAGGGTTTTCTTACGTTGTATTGTCTGGAACTTGGTCGATCTTATTTGCGTTAATAGCGCCTTTACTGTTTATTCTGATCGACGGTTGACAATAGACACATACATACAATACATATTTAAATCTTTTTGTGTCACCATTGATCAGACATAGTGGTTAAGTAGGGAATATTCGTTATTTATATTCTTCGCCCGATGCCAACATGATGTTTGAACTGAGGCATGTTCACAGTGACAAATGACAGTGGCAATGGCTGTCTACAGAAGCAAGAGTCTAACATCTGCGACTGTAATACATAATGAGAAAGCACGATTCGTATCAGAATACTCTAGTGTTTAATTTATGACAGTGTAACGTTTTAAGTCCATCTTCATTGGATGACATATATTATGAAGAATTCTAAAGTAATTCAGAAACAAATAAAGAAATATAAATATAAGTATTATTTGGTTTTCGTAACACTCAACAACTACATCAAACTTCTAACTTGACTCAAACCGGTATGGTAATCATATTCTGGCGATAATCCAACTTTGTTGAGTCCTTAACATATGGTATACATATATAAGCATTTTAAATACTTAACAAATTCAAGACTTTGATATTTATGTTTGTACCCACTTGTACACAATGTAGGTAGAATAAGCTGGGACCATTGTACTTTTTTTCTAGAAGAACAAAACTGATCATTCTCGGTTGGCTTAGGTATCAAAGCGCATACTTCAAAGCTCCAGCTACTAGTACAGGCCTCATAATTTTCAATTCCAAGTACAAGAATATTAACTTTACTGTTAAATATAGTTGATTAAAATCCGAATGAAAAATTTGAAACGTAAAAGACCTTTGATAAATTGTTTTGAAAATTTAGATACACAAGGTAGTATACAAGTACCAAAATGATATAAATCCAAATTAATCCGGTCCTATTAGAACGTCGCTTTCGAAATTTCACTTTCACAACGCAACAAAAATATGTTCATCTAGTCCAAATCACGAAAAGATCAAGAGGTCCGTGGTTCGAATCCCGGCAGGGGCTCGGCAACTTTGTCTGCAGTAGAAAACTGTTCTACACGCTGTCAGGTTTGGGTGCAATGCTACACTGAATTTCAGCGCAGTACTACCCATGGTTCACTAGCTCGAGCTAATGCTAGGGGATTTCACAGCAATTCATAGTCATAATAGGCCTCAATTTGTGCACGGAAATACGAAAACAATATTAATGATCACAAAATTAATTTCATAAAATATCTTATTTACTCTTCTAGACAGTTAAAAAATAAAAATAAAGTGTAAATTGGTAATACAAACAAATAGCGACTTGATATAGTGGCAAACACCTGATAAATTAAGAATTGTCTTCAATAATCACTATTCATAACCCTACATCTGCCAAAAAAACTGATTTCAGTAACGTCACTTAATAATCGAAGTTTCTTTACAAAACGATTAAACAATGTAAAGCAAAAGTCCCAACTGACTTAGTAGTGTAGTTTAGTAGCAGTCTGCTTGTAGTAATCGCTGATTCTTGTGTGGACAGGAAACACCGAATCTCATTAGTCGCTATGAACACAAGAGCACAGCTGGCAGGATAAGAAAACGATGTATTTGATTACAATACCTAATTGATCAAAGAGACTCGACCCTACTTCTCTCCTTCTTCTTCTCTTATACCTCATTATTCTTAAATGGTTTTATAATGTGTGTGTACCATACAATATTTTCCCACATAAGTGGGGGGGGGGGGGGGGGGGGGGGGGGGGGGGTTCGGAACAGCATATCCATTGATTTGTTTTATACAATTTGTTAGTAGTCAATTTTTTGTTTGTCTTATGCTTGAAAATAGTTGACACTTAACTTTTATCATTTATTATTATTTATCTCTTCAACCTCTACAAAGCCTTTTCAAAAAGAAGAAAGTTTTTACCCCGACTTCATATGTAAATGTCAAATGTATTTAATAGTTTAAGTTTATTTAAAAGCAAACGTTTGTGTCTTAATTATAATACAGACTTTTTGAAATTTGTATATTGGGCATTGTGATAGTGAGTTATCTTTTCCAGGATGCAAATATATGTCTACAAATGTATGTTTTGCCATTTCAAAGAAAATGTCATTGCCTTTTTAATATTTATTGAAAAGTAATATCACTTAATCAGCATTATTCTAATTTCGTTTTTTAAAGCAGATCCGTTTATGTATCTGGGATCCAACGAGTTATTCCTCTCATACAGGTAAGAAAAAATTCGGAAAGTGTATATTCGCGAATTCCTTGATTACTCTTAGAAACATATTTTAAAGAGGTTGAGTTGAACAAGATTAGGAAGTCAATGCTTTTCATGGTGAAGCTTACGAATCTGCCTCCTAAAAATCAGCTTCATCTTAGACTTATTTTTGACATGTCCATAAAAAAATTCAATCTTTCCAAATGCAGCATATCTAAAGATAACCTTTCGTGGTTATGTTGCATCTCACGTGATTAGATTTGCCTTTTGATGAAAGAGAGTAAGAGGAAATGATAAGGAGTAATTTCCTAAATGGAACCAGGATTATTATGCAAGGGAAAACAATTACGTTGGTCAATTTAGAAACATCCGAGATAAAATTTAAACAAGTAAATCATTTTATGAATTCTATATGCTTTGCCGTGGTTTTTGTAAATTTAAAATGAATCGATGCTGTTTTATTTAATGTAAAATGTGCTTCAAGTTTAATAAATGTATAGCATTTCTAGGGTATTGGTATATACCGGATGTTTGTTCACAAAAAATTTATAACAGAACTGTTTTACAACATTTATAGTCATGCTTCTCTGCTTTAGAATCAATTCATTTCACTGGAGTAAGCTCATGTGAAAATAATAGATGTTTTATGTACAGGAACGGTTTCTTTAAAAAAAGCTAAGTTAAATCTTAAGTTAGTTTACAAAAGTATGCTGTTTTCCATGTTCATTAACCTAAACCTTGGTCCCTAACTATCCAACTGTCTCAAACATTGGTGCAATATATTTAGACATACGTATAGACAGGTCATCACTTGACTCGATACCTTATCGTGGTTTATGTGCTTCAGAAACCCCGATAGCCATGCCAGCCGGAGCCTGGACAGGTCAACGGATAGAAACCAGACCAAACTTGAGTCGTTCTAAAGCTGTTGTCTGCCTGTCCTGCAATATGCCTTTCTGTCCATTCGTTCTCTCATCATTTAAATCCCTCTCCCTGGCTGGCATTGCTCTCGGGGTCTCTGATCTACGAAAAAGATAAACGGTGGAACCTTGTAGAGAGCATCTGTAATGTCGTCAGACACATCCTTAAATTCCCATTAATGTGAGGTGAGAGGGAAATAAGCCACACCGACGTTCTCTTTTGACCGCTTTTACAAGTAGTGCACTTTCTGTGGTACAAAAAATCGTGATTGGTTTTTACTTGAAAGAACACATAAGAGGCACTTTAAGCAGACGTGACGTGGGAAGAAATGAGTTGAGAAGACTCTTTAAGGAATGATCGGATAAATTAGTAACGTTCCTTATTCAAAGACAGTACTTAGTCATCACATCGTGATCATTGAATCAAAGTTATCCTATCAAATATAAAGATTTTCTTGTAGTATTCTTATTCACTTCAAGATACCATACGGCAAATGCAATTCAATGTCATCTTAGCAAGGTTGGATTTGAAAAGGGTCAACTTGAAATGAAATTGGTTTCTGTTGCATGATATTTTAGTTTCTGTTGCATAATTAGCTGGTTTCTTTTACAAGAATATGTTTTTGCTGTTGAATAATTAGTTGGTTTTCGGTGCAAGAATATTTTGTTTCTGTTGCATAGTTAATTGGTTTCCGTTATATCTTTTGTTTTTGTTGCGTAATTATATAGCGTCAGTTGCACGATTCTTTCTTTGGTGTTGCATGATTATTTAGTTGCAGTTGTTTCATTATTATGTTTTAATTTGCGTGAGTATTAATATTTTGTTTCCGTTGAATGATTTATTAGTGGTTCATACACACATCGATATTAGTTAAAATCCCGCAATTTACTGCAGATTTTACTCATTCAATTCTGTGACACCGGTTTGTTAAATGATTCTATCTAACAGATGTGCTCTTTTCTCAAATTTATAAATGACAGTTTATATAGACCCCTTTGATTGCTATACATGAATACGTTAAGTCAGTTGTGCAGTTGCATTTGCTTGGGACTCGTTAACATCAGTTCAGTTCCGGATATTCACAACATCGTTTTAATGAGATGCCTAATCTCACTTGAACTTTATAGCTTACTTTAAACACGTAAGATGTATGTTATGTTAAAACTTTGTAATGTAGTTTGTGAAAGCGTACTTCCACCTTGATTACAGTTAGGTAATTATACAGCAGACTAAGCCAATCGAAAGGTCCATGGCTATAGACCACTGTCTGTTTCATCTTTCCTGTTTACAGGAAAATCATTAAAGGGACACATAGTGCATATATGTTGTTGTATCAAATATCAAACTTTATTAATAGTGGGGGTTTTTAAATCGAGAAGTAGTGGATCTATCTGAAAAAATCTCGACCTCATTCCATCAGTTCAGTACGTATGTAATAAAAAGGTTTACGTTGTAATTTATGGTCGAAAACCGGACAATAGCGCACCCCAATGACTCAAGCGTAATTCTGGAAATTTATTTAGCAGATACAAGGACAAAACATGTTGATAGTGTTTAATAGATCAATTAACTGATATTAATGGGGACCTATTAACATCTCTAAAGCGGATTTTGTATTATTGAAAGCAAGAATTTTGGCATTTAGACATGAAGATGCCAGTTTGGGGACGATATATGAATTGAACTAAAGACTCTTATTTCAGCCAAATAAACATTTATTAAACATACTCTGTGTAACTTTGATTACAGCAAGCAGAATGGATCGTTGAGTCAAGCATTAAATATTCTTAATGGAAATGTCCTGATTCCGCTGAGAGTTTTAAAATCGTGCTTTTTGCATATACTTAAAGACATATGTTTGCCTGTAATGTTAGCTTGGGGTTCGGAGAATGGTACGAAGTCTCCATGCCGTGATAAAACATACACAGCGCTCGTCTTTCCAAACTGAAACTGCATTCATGGTCTTCATTCATGATTTATTATTAAACTTAGCATGTATTTCTGAATTGTTTACATTCATAATTGTACAAGGTTTATCATTGTACATGATGGTTACTAAATTGATTACATATATTAGCACTACATATCATCTCTTTAATATTCATAATTAATTGCTCGCATCTCCCATGACTTTAATTAAAACGTTATTCAAACTGACATAACTAAAATGTTATATGTTGTTTCTAATGTATTACAGACAATGTCATTACGTAAATTTATGTACCCTGGGCTTTCAGGTAAAGGAAAGTCATCAATGTCACCTTAGTTCATGAATTATTCATATTCGTATCGTATATTTTTCCTCAATGGATTAATTGGCACCGGGTTGCTTACAAACCACCAACGGTAGATAAATGTTACTCCAGTATTCAGACTCTTACGCAAACTACACAATTCGTTAGCTCCTTGTATGTTACATGTAAGACATCGACTATCTCATCAAAATGTCTTCATATTAAGAATATTCTGTTACTCCAATGGAATATCTGAGTTGTAGAAATGAACACTATAAGAACATATTTAATAGTGGACAGGATGGTATAGTGTATAAAAAGTCGTTTAATATTACTAGGAGAGAACAGAGGATATTGAGAGTAAAAAGTTTAAACTGGGGCTAAAATACATAAAAAGTCAAATTAAATAGTGAAGTGTTTATTATTTGTATTAAAATAATAAGGAGAGAACAGTATTTGTTGAGAGTAAAAAGGTTTTACTGGGAGTTTGACGATAATTACTTGGTAAGATGCTGTTTCTTGTAGATTTCAGTGATGTACAATAAAACATACAATGCACTTCATCATTAACAGTAGTTTATTTAAATTATTTACAAAATTTATTTCAATTTATGTTTTAGTTCACTCTCTACAACAGAGGTAGCTCCGTCATAATGTCCACATAGCCTCTTTTCTCTTACAAGCGTTTTACGGTCTAGAAATGGAGAGGCCTGATTTAAAGCAATCAAAGTTAGTTGTGCAATCAGCGACGCCGTCTTAAAAGTTATTATTATAATCGCCTCAGTTATTTCCGTATAATTTCGGAAAGCTAAACTTTATTCAAATATGCGCTTGACACTTCTTTGCAGAACACAAACGCCTTGTCATTCGCAATGATTGGTAGAATTTGTCATTAAGGACCGTGCGTTTTATATTGACTGTCTTGATACAGAATGGAGACGATGCTAATTTATCCTGTCTCAATGTTCAACTCTCATACTGACATACTTCTACTAGTTTTCTTTATTCACCTATGTAATGTTAAAGACGGGAAACTATTGTAGTCTATCCCCAGTCACTCACTTCAGACGAATTTTGCCTCACCGCCTTCAAGAGATGTTTGCAAGTTATTCACATAGAATCCCCTTGATAGGTGTGTTCTTCACCATTGGGACAATGTCCTTGACAATCCAGTTTTTGTCTCATTGTTAAAATACCAATTATGCTTTCCTTTGCTCATTCTGTTGATATGACCTTCAACACAAAGGTATCTTTTGAAAGTGAAAACCAATTTTCAACTTGTGTTTGAAATAAGAAATTTATTCATTAATGACAAGTGTCATAAATGCATGCGTCACCTTATTTTCAATGGGATCTTTTCTGAAAAACTTTCTATTAATCCTCTTTCATCTTTCATCTCCAGAACGTCACAAAAGATTAATGGTAAAAATTTCATGTAAGAATCTTCCATTTTCAATAAATCAACCCGCGACATAAGATTCCTTTGTAATTTGTTGACAGATATAATTATTGTTATGCGACTTGTCGCTATTTGCAGATGGTTTTATCATATGTCTTTTTGTCCTTACGTGGTACTCAATGATAATTAGAGTATGAGGTACTTATACTTAGTTTCACTTTTCATTAAAACAGATAAGAAATCTTTATAGACAGGAGCCTTTATTCATAGTTTGTATGCTTATTGTTTGCGCAGTTCGTTGATCTCAATGAGGCCTTGGGTTCTGAGCTTAAAAGTTTTAAATCTTTAATTTCATGATTTTAAGTCTCCTAAAACTATTCATAATTTCATAGCGGTTAGTTGAAATCATTTTTAATTTTCCTTACACTTTACCAAATGCTTGAAGAATCTCTAAAGTAATTTCATTAATTCTATCCATTACTTAAATATAATTACCTTAGCTAATGTATTATAAAGTAAAAAGAACTATTTTGTAATAATTTTTAAGAATGTTTACATCGAAACACAATCTTAAGGAACACTTTGCCTCTTTTTGAAATCATATTATAGAAGTTTAATTAGTTTTTAGACTACGAGATGAAATGCTGACTCATATAAATTGTTGCCTCCAACACCTCAGATTTAGAAAGACACAGATGTGTTTCTTGGTCTTCTGGTAATGATGTTTCTACTGGGAGGATTCCAAGGCGATAGGTCACGCAAATTGTGAAGCACTCCTGCACATTTGTGCAAGTTCCTATTAGCTCAAGGCTATTAGTTGATTTTTCAATTATATATGGTTAGTGATCGACTAGTGTGTGAAGTTAAGGTGAGTTGATTTATACGCCACTTTCAAAATGTGTTTTAATTATATCACGGCTGCTTGTATTATTTCAGGGAGCAACCCTTCAACACCAGAGTGGTTATGTAAAGCGGTAAACCTGCGAGAATTGGGACTGGAAATAGCAAACTTTGGTACCGCTTAAATTCAGTGAAGCATTCAAGTTAATGTGCCTTGGTATTTTTTCTGGATGCATGGTATTGTGATATCGTGAAATTTTTAATAATGAAAATGTCAAACTCGGAAATGAAAAGTGAATTTGAAGATGTATGTATAGTTATAAGTTATGTAGATGTTATGTAATCATCGTGTGCCACTTCAAAGGACATCTGCACATATCATGTTAACAGTAAAATAGTGGCCAATTGTATTGAAACCAAACAAAATACTTCTGCTTGGTTACGCCTTTCATGTCCTACAATAAAGATAGAATATCATTACATTTATATCACTTCATCTTTATTATGCGCCATAGGAATCGACAGAACAGTCCAATTAAACGATGTTTACGTTTTACGCCTGTATAGATTGGTTTTTCACACTTCAGAAGATTTTATTTGTGTTGACCAAATGTCATTATATAAAGATTAATAACAACACAACATTTTAATGTTAGGTCAAATAACAGCAATGATTAATGTACTTGTTTTGTGATCATCATCTGTAACTTCAAAGAACATGTGCAAATATCATGCTTACGGATTTAATAGTGTTTAATAGTTGTATATTTAAAAAACATATTGTCAATTAAGTATGGTATATAATCATTAATGTTATGAATAAACCATGACATATGTTTGTTCATGTATTTTGGGGCAGTATTCATATAAGCTATTGCATCTTGTTTTCAAATCCAATTCTTTCAAGAAATATTGCCCGAGCGGCGTGAAACAATTAAGAATTGACTTCAACATTTATTAAGTTCATGGAGGTATAAACTTAAAAACCGATGTGCAAACTGAGTGAATCCGCGAGTTTGCACATCGGTTTTTAAGTTTATACCTCCATGAACCTAATAAATGTTGAAGTCAATTCTTATAAATAAATATATACATACTAGTTGTTTTTAAAACATTTTATTGCTCTAAATATACATATTTGCACCAAATAGAGCTGCACTATATACGCGAATGAATTCAACGCTCAACAGCATGAAAGAGATAAAATGTCAATCAAAACGTCATCGGATCCCTAGCCCCGCCTACAAAAAGTTCAGCCAATGAAAATCTACAATGCACGTGGCCATGAACTTATCGGACGTCCGTCACACGTGGCCTTGACATTGCTAGTTCTAACAGTTGTAAACACAAATCGCGAACGTAGAACTCGGAGAGGAAACCAGCCGAATTTACCCTCGTAGATGCCGTATACTGGTGGTGTTATGATCTCGATCTAACGGAATCTGATTAAACAGCACACAGTTCTTAAACTTGTTGAGGAGCCAAGCTTAACTCTGTTCATGAACTTAATGATATTACTTTGCCAACCTCCCTGCAAAGGCCGCGAGAGCATTGAACAATAACATTTGCCTTCTGTGGGGTGGAACACGATCGGATGTAATTTCTGATAGAGCTCTCTTGTTATTATGAAAAGGACTACCTTTAGAACCTTTGACAACAATAATTATTTCATACTGAATTATGTTAATTTTTTATTTACCTACTTTCAAGAAATCAATTGTACAAACTGTTGCTATTTTTAGAAAAACGTAACTTGTTTACAAATAGTTCCGTCGATGGGCTTGGCCTAAAATGATGTGACGTCACGAAATTAAGTTTATCGAGGTATGAACTGAACTTCTATTACCGTGTTCAGCGAATCAGATTGACGCAAAGCAATTGCTATTTATTTATTAACTCACTCACTTAATGGCATCAGCCTATTTGTGAGTTTATATACGAGACTCTGAAAAATAATGAAGGGCTTGATCTCAGAAAAGAAGTTACTTCCAAACTAAAGATATACACCAAATGCAATAAAGGCTGTTTTTATAAGACGATACCATTACCTTGAAAAACATGGCTTCTCATTATCAAGTATCCTCCTCCAACTCAGCCTTTTTTCAAATCGTTTTTATTCATGTCAATTCGGCGGGATTCCAACTTACAGAATTGCTCACTACAGGAAACAATTGCATATTTTCTTTAAATCACCTACAGAAATTTTTACGATTACAAATAGCACAATGATACCATTATATCCAGTCTTCAGTTGAAGAAAAACATCTATCAACGAACAGTGTATACTTAAGTAAAGATACACTCCTTACGTTAGTGTAGCCACGTATGCCCAAAGTAGTTAATGGTGATATTTAATCCTGATGAACTGATTGTTGCTGAAAGTATCAATAGAATGCCATACAGTGACAAAACAGTTGCTTAACAAACGTTTGTTTCATAACCTCCTCCGAACTTCCACCACATGACGCAATACCTTATGGTAATGTGATGGTTTGCGGGCTATTGATTGAACAAGAATTCAAATCGAAATGGATGACCAGTCAAATGACCTGATCTAGGTGATCGTTTACCAGGTCTATTTCTAATGTGCAATTATTCATGTTATGAACTTGATCCTGAAAAACGTTACGAGAAACTACTTGTGTCAAAAGTTTAACCAAACTGATTTTCACAATGATATTACAAATTTACAACCTTCTTATAATTTTTAAGTATAATCAAACCATTGGACATGTTTTAATCTGCTTTTGAATTCAGACGAATAGCCATTTCTTTGGGATGCATTTCTACATGTCAACTGAATTAAATGATGCATATCTCCTCAAGTTTTTCAGTTTTGATATCGCAAGATATGCAATTGGCGACAGAATTCACATTTTGCAAATATAATGACAAATTTAGCTCAGTTACGCCTTCATTATTACTAAAACTTGCAATTAGTAATTCAAAATTCTAACCATGTGATGATAGAGGAAACCAATATAATGTGATGGAATATGGTCTTGTACATTGCTAAGTTGACCCCTGTCAGTGAGGTTTAGCAACATTAGGCAGTGCTCCCTGGATAATGGGTCATTGGAGATTCATTGCTGAAAATGCTGTGAGGGTGCGGAGGGTGATTCCCTGCCCCACAGTGAGACATGAGTTGAGAAATGTTTGAAATGTGCCTCTGTTAACCACCAGTAAAAATGTTTACAAAAGTCAGAGCACTGCGACAGATAACCGTAAAGCTCTTAATTGGCTGCTCTGTCGTATACCCCTACCTAAACGACACAAACTCCATGGCAGTATAATGATAATAAGTTGTTCATTTATAATTTAAGATAGAGATAGACGAAATAGTTTATAAATAGTTATAGAATTAGTCTGCGGGGAGGAAATGGATAAGAGGGACCCTGATAATTTGTCTTTAATGAGGTGGAAATTAAAAGAAACGAAAAAAGCAGACGTAATTTAATGATTAGAATTATTCAATTAATCTAATCAATTTCATGATAAGTAGATTTAAGAGGACTTTTCAAAAGACAAATGGAAATGTATGGAGGAATGTTTTATTTGAATATGTGTTTTTCTTCTGATTAAAATTAGAAATTGGTGTTTGAGCTGATAATTCGAGGTTGATATAAAAAATGTTCTTGCATATAGTCAAGTCACTCGAGGATTTAGAGCAATCTTCCACATTGATAACTTTATGAGATGACAATTTAATTAGGGATAATATATTATAGGTTTCATGGAAAATTGTTTTTCATAACAAAAATACTTTAAAAAATAGAGTATTTTTGCAAATGAATATTTTATATATATATATATATATATATATATATATATATATATATATATATATATATATATATATATATATATAATATTCAATTGCTAGAAACAAAACATATTTCTTGATCGTTTGCCTAGAAAGAACGCCAACGATACTACTTGTAAACCTCTAATTAATTAATGAAAGAATACATTTTAATGGCTAATAAACTACAAAAGGACTCGAACTAATCATGAAAAAAACTCTAATCGTTTTTCGTTAAACATATTACATACCATTCCTTACGCATGAACGAAACGTGTCATGTCAGCTAAATTAATGTTACAGCACCTGCAAGTTGAATAGACGGCAAGTCAAGTGATTTTAAGCAAGTGATCTGTTCCCCTGTCTATTTGTGGATGAGATAGGATGAGATATATTTTATAATATCTGTCGTTTCCTTAGAAACACTTGCAACTTTCACATGAAAGAAATAAGGCTTTGCTTAAACAAACGGAAACAAGACTAATGAATGTTTAATGAAGTTCATCACTTACGTAGGACGTGTCTAAATTTATTTGGTTTAAGGAAGGCTATGGTACATCAAAGAAAATAAATACTATATCGTATTTTTACACATCTTGACTAACACAATATCTGATATGAGAATTGAGGACTCAGACAATTATTTGACTTGCTTGTGAAGAGGCTTGTTAAGGTCAAAATATTAATAACTACTGTCTATTCTTTGACTATTTCCACACATTTTAAGAAGCTAATAATTGTATCTATTAGACCCTTGGCTTCAAATTTGATGAGATCTGATTATATCCATTCATTTTCAAAGTCTGCAATGACAGTTTTAAGGATGAATTACCCTCCCTTTTATTTTGTTTAAGATCTAGCACTGTTGCCTAATTTTTACTACTATTGTTTTCTGATGGTGTAGGATAATCTAATTATAAAATAAAGAAGAGGATGTTTCTTTATGGACTGGGTAAATATGTAATCAACATATTTTGCGATAGAAATACAATGGTTAAGATAAAAAAAAATTCAAAATAAATAACTCTAAAACGATAAAGCGATCGAAACAATATATAAAAGTAACATACTCTTGGAAGCGGCGTTAAACCATTAATCACCTCACCTATAAAAGTTTGACACATTGATAAATAAGCATGATCTTGACAAATTATCTTACTGTTCAGTTGTTCGAGAGAAAAACTTTTTTTGCAACCCAGCTAATGGTTTTTCAACTCGAAAAAACAAATGTAAAAAATGTTTTTCTTTAACAAGATTTGATCGCAAATTAATGTCGAGGAATGTTCGGAGGAACTTCCAAGCTTTTAAGGGATCATATTTATCATTGCTTTTTATGCCAATTTCGAAAATACATGTATATTAATTAACTACATGAGAAGAGATGTTTTAATGCATTATTCTATGTTTCAGTTAACCAGGAATTTTCCCTTATTTTTCTATCAAAAATGATATCATTTTATGTGTTAGATAGAAGATGAACCACGCAAAGGTAACTCTCTTTAATAACATACAATTATAGAGAAAGGAATGTCGTTTTTAACTTTAGATAAAGGATTTGAATGCGAGTTATGAAATATTGGCAACCTTAAACTGTTGAAAAGTTGAAATGTACTTTTGATCGATAAAGAATAGTTTATTCTGTGTGACCAACTTCAAACATCCTGTCTCAGGGTAAGAAGAGAGCATCGTCAGCTATATATCTTACCCCGATATAAACTTCGCGCCGTGAATCATGACCTACAAAAAATGAACAAGACAGCGCTTAAGGCGAGTCGGCAATTTAATATGGCGCCCATGCCTTCGAAAACATGGCAATGTCCCCCGCCGTTATGAGATATTTGGCATAATTAATATTATCGCGTTAACAATGTATTACAGTGGTCAAAGTGTCATGGTGACCATGAAAATGAGGTCAGGGTCACCAATGTCAACTGGCGTCTGAGTCTTCCGCCATTGAAAGCTGTCAACAAATATGACCACTCTAGGTCCTAAGCTTTACGAGATACCGCGTTAACAATGTATAACACAGTGGTCAAAGTGTCGTGGTGACCTTGAAAATAATGTCAAGGTCATCAAAGACGACTGGCATCTGAGTCTTCCGCCATTGAAGGCTGTCAACAAATATGAACACTAGGTGCACGTTAAAAATGTATTAGAAATTGGTCAAAGTGTCGTAGTGACCTTGAAAATGACGTCATGGTCACCAATGTCGACTGGCTTCTGAGTCTTCCTCCATCGAAAGCTGTCACCAAATATGACCACTCTAGGTGCTAAGCTTCATGAGTTATCGCGTTAATAAGAATCCGGACGTACGTGGTGTCGTGGTGACCTTGAAAATGACGTCAAGGTCACCAAAGTCGACTGGCATCTGAGTCTTCCTCCATTGAAAGCTGTCACCAAATATGACCACTCTAGGTGCTAAGCTTCATGAATTATCGCGTTAATAAGAATCCGGACGTACGTGGTGTCGTGGTGACCTTTAAAATGACGTCAAGGTCACCAAAGTCGACTGGCATCTGAGTCTTCCTCCATTGAAAGCTGTCGCCAAATATGAACACTCTAGGTATTCTAAGGTTCATGAATTATCGCGTTAACAAGAATCCGGACGGACGTACGGACAGACGCCGCTGAATTCATAGTCCCCCGTTACACGTTGCGACGGGGGACTATCAAACCGAACTCTCAACACTGAATCATTTAAAGTTTATTGGTAAATATTTTAATGAATTACGAATATCATACCACGGGTAAATGTGTATGATTTTCTGCAATTAACTAAACAGAATCGCTAAATTGGACCCGGACATTATCACCATCATCGATCGGCTAAAACTTTCGATTTCAGTTTGTTTATTTATGGACGTCACCTTTTAGTGGAAGATCAAAAGCCAACTGCAGTTTCAGAGACTCTTTCTGATTGGCTTAAACTTCGATCGTGATAAAAGTATTTGATTGGCAGAATCATAGGTCACGGCGCGATGTTTATACCGGGTTTTACGCCAAGGGTAAGAAAAGTGGAGCGTCAGCTTTACGTCTTGCCCTGAGACAGGATGAATTTCAAATAACTCGTTCAAGGAAAAGAATTAATAAAATCATAATAGTAATAATTGTGATGTCTCACAAGAGTTCTGGTCACAATGAGGTTTACCTCTATGGCAACATCCTTTTCATGTTGTCCAATAGGGATTTTTTCAAGTAATACAGGATAATCCTTGAATATAACTGGGCAAAGTGCAACTATTGACATAGTTGATGAAACATATGAACCGGTTGGCGACGTCAAAATCATACATCTATTTGCAATAACGCTTGCCCGAAATTGCTTAAAATTTAGTAACACTTGTACATCCTCGATCACCCAGGGGTTAAAGTTCTGATATTCATTACATCCGCCTAGGTAGTTTCATCAGAAGAATTTCGTACTCTTGAATATGAATCTTTAAGCCTTGGCATCAGGCGTTGGTATAACACGTCTTGATATCATTGGTTCTAAAACTGGGTGTAAATTAAATAACAAACAGGACCCGTTCTTTTTAACTATAGATTTTCTAAATGGAAATAAAATGGATGTCGTATATTCAGATCTAAAAGAACGAAGATTTCTAATATCAAACTTTCAATACGACAGCGCTTCTCATACATCCATATCCATCTGTTTTGTTGCTGTCGGTTTTTAAAAAAAGATATTTAAGAAAAACATAAGTTGTGGTCTAGTTTCTGACAAAGAGGCCAACTGATTAAAGCATTTCACTTAATGAAAAATTGCTATTTCAGGGTACAAAATTAGATTTGATTTGAATCAATGAATTAGGAATTTCAAGGGGATACTGAAGTTTATACATGTATGTTATTAGGACGTGATCATAACATAACCCAGCCCAAACATGATACTGAGGAAAACATTTTGATTTATCTATAATTGACAAGATAAATGAGATCGCACACTCAGGAAATTAAAAAAAAATGAGAAGCAAAGCCATTCGACGGCGCTACGAGTGTGAAAAGCCTTGCTACGATTTTACAAGCTAGTGAGCATTGGTTTTATAATAAATAATTTCTTTCTATAAATTGCTAAAATTGGCAAAAGTAAAGGAGTTTTTTTCATGTCATTTCTAACTAAACAAAATAGCGGATGGGATGCCGACAGGTCAGTCTCTTTGCAACCTTTTCAAAGAACATCATGCCCTCAAAAATAAATAATCCTCAAAAGTGACAGAGGACTTTGCTCACTTAACTTCGCTATGTCAGTTATTTAGATTTGATCGACATCAATACTGACTAAAGTTAGCGTGATTCTGCAACACGATATATGCCAGATTCGTTTGATCAAGTACTAGTTAGAGCTTTTTTTTTGTATACCTATAGATCCGTTTATTTTAATGGAATTTGACGTCACAGGGGATGATGTATATATACATTTTTCTGCATTCCTCAAGAACTGATAGCGAGTTTTTGAGAGCTTTTGCCCAATTAGAATCAACAGAACTAGCAAAACAAGATGATTTTGTATAACACTATGGCTGGCATATATTCATTAGAGTTATTTAAAATGAGGGAAAAAGTTGACAGAAAAAATTATCCTTATAAAAGTATATATTTTTCTCTCTATAATTTGTTGCTGATCTTAACTGGATCTGTACTAATCAATATGACTCGGCTGTAAACCCGGTTCCTTCTGCATGTTTTTTTTATGATGAAATTATCTGTTGGCGCCATTGAACAAACGACAAGGCGATGCACACTGTTAACATGGAAAATAAATACTTTGACCAATACGAAGTGTTAAACATCAATTCTTTTTAGATGGACGTTTTCAGTTATATTTTTTAACGTTTACAATCAATCATTCGTGTATACAAATTATATTTTCCTAAGTGAGTGAAACATTTCATAACTCATCTTGATTCTCCAAAATCCCCTTAAAGGGTTACAAGCAAATATTACCTGCGGCGAATCATGTATAATTACCCTAATCATCCTAGTAACCGGAAATGGATAAGCGAAGTTTAAACAATCTTTGTTCGTTTCTTTATGGAATCCTTGTGTTTAATAAAAATATTCGTGCAAAAGTAAAGAATATAAAAGAGTTCTAAAATCATCCTGCTGCATCAGCGTAATTGAATTCGCTGATCCAGCTCCTTCCATATACCCTCAGCTCTTTCGAGCCAAATGCCTCGTAAGGCTGGCGCGGCTTGATGTTCGTGGCTGTGCTCACCCGTTATTGTTTAAGCCAGTGAAATATCGTTAAGCGACTCTTTTGTATTTCCATCCGGGTTGTGCCGCTGTTTTTGTATGCTAGTCGTCTCATTGGCTGGTTAGCTAGTTTACGATACGAGGCTTTTGGCCTAAAGGATATCCGGGTATGTGGAATTCAAGCGGATTGAATTACGCTGATGAAGCAGGATGTTCTAAAATATAATAATCACATTTATATAACCCATCTACCTCAATATTGCAAATCCTTTAGAAATGTTATGTTGTTATTCATGTAAGTTCATAAATCGTTTTGCATGTATCTTTTCCTCTTCGAAATAATATACATGTTTATACTTTGACCTGCATGGTGGTTCTGAAGTCTTACGGAATCCTGAAAACGTGAAGATAGTTCAATTGGACCTATTTCTTTTGGTATCATTTGATAAGCTATTTTAACCCCTATTTGCGATGTCATTATGAAATTCAGATTCGAAAAGAATTTTCTAAAATAAAAACTTATGTGCAAATGAAGAGCCTTATTATGTAACAAACGCAAACATATACGTAAGTGGATAGTTGTTTTGTGTCAAATCACATTTTGTAAAATTATGTATTTGTAAGTATAAAGGCAATAAATTATATCACAGGCCCATAGTAGATTACGAAACAGACATTGGATTTCATCCAAACAAGTTAAGTTGAATGTACTATGCTAAGGTGCGTTTAGTGATACACAATTACAGTGATATTTGGGAGATGTTTATTCATTAAGGATCAAGTGTTTGGATAAACTTGTAGATGTATACAAAATTAAACACTAACTTTCAGCCCATTTCCCCGCCTACCAGCTTTAAGGATCTAATGCCTTCTGTAAAGAGATAAATAACGTTAAATAAATCCTCTAGTTCTCTTATTGTCATAGTTAATTGTGTTTTGATTTATAAACATTTTTTCCAATTTTTATCTTTACGAGTCGTCTCAACATGTAAATCATACGTTAAAAGAAAACAAATATTTAGTAGGTTGATAAATTCATAAATCAAACCTTTTCTATTTATCTATATTCAGTAGACTGACATATAATACTTTATAGCTTTTGTTAGTCATAATGATTTGGACGACATTTTCTATTGCAATGGAATAACTGGCTGTGAGAATATAACAGCTTGGGAAGACTTTCACAATAGTTCAAGTAATACGTTACTCAAAATTTAAGTTTAACATAGCTATCAAGAAATCAAATTATATTTCTCCGATTAAAAGAATCATATGGAACGTATCATCTTATATGTATATTCCTATAAATGATAATCTCTGTTACAAAATGTTCCGATGCTCTACACTGTATTACCCTTGGGACATTCTTCAGCAAATCTACATCTAAGTTATCCGACCTTGATTTTAAAGGCTTATCAAATTTCTACATCGATTGAACCGATGGGTCTCATTTTTAACGCGTTCACCCTTAACAAGTGGAAGGGTTTCCTTTGAAGTTTCAAATAAAAAGTGAAAGAATCTTCCTCTTGAGTATGAGACAGAAATTATGAATCGCATATGAGTGCATTTTGCAGTGTAGCGTCCGTCCCGGTTTTAATCACAAGTATTTCATTCAATGCTCACGCATTAACAATTACCTGTACATAGTGATATATTACGTAAACAAATAAGAATAGGAAATGGGAACGAACGCTGACAATAATAATGTTTTGTATATTTTGGTTACATCCTCCCTGCAAATGTAGGTCTCTACAAGGACTCCAAGACGGAGAGAATAAAGCATCGTTCCTCATGAGACCAAGGTGGTTATCAGATTTACAACTATTACAAATCACGATCAGTTGCTAATCCACATGATGATGAGTCTTAGTCTGACTAATGTCATTGACCACGTCTAAGACAATGCCATGTTTAATTAGTCTTGTGATTTGGACGATTTGGCGATAAGTATTCTTCTGGGCTTTTATTACTTTATAAAAATTGTGTCCAATGGACCCATTGATGCATTCATTACCATCATGAAACATCAATACTGATTGCAAAACACATATATTTCATTGTCTGGATACGTTATCATGACTGTGAATGTGACGTTTAAATGCCAAGATTGCAGAAACATTGCTGGGAGAAAGCCCGCAACACCGAACCATTGCTGATTCTGCGCCGAAATTCAGTGTAGCATGGCACCGAAACATTACTGCGTAGAGACAGATTCTCTACTGCCGAGCCCCTGGTGGGATTCGAACTCCAGACTTCTTGATCCAAATCCGAGCGCGCTAACCACTGCACTATCCCGACCATATTCAACTCTCATCATGGGGTGTTACTAGTTCAACTGTCAACAATGCGTAACATTGTTATGTTTAAGATCAAACTAGCTTAATCAGAACAATTTCTTCAACGTCCCTTTCCCAAACCGGCATTCTAACATTTAAGCTTCACCGCCAGCACTAACCTACCTACCAGCACGGCAAACAGGTCTTGACAATATTACAGTTTAATAGGAGCAACATTGTTTGAACCCAAATTAACTTAATCCCTTCCCTTTAAAAGTTGAAATCAAATGTTTACCAGCAATACCTTGTTGATATTAATGACTTATTTTTATTAATAACCATTCTCGGATCATATTTCATATACGAACGTAACGTTGTGACACCTTTTTAACGTTTACCAATAGTCTTTTTGTGGCCATGTGGCCACGAGGTTTCCTCCCGTTCGTGCGTTCTTCCGTCGGTCAGTTAGTCAGGACACAGTAGGTGTAAATTAACCAAACTTTAAAAACTAGTTAACTATTCCCTACTTGTAAAAACATCTTAATGAAATGTTGTCTTGTTATCTTAGAAATTTAGTGTCAACTTAGTTTCCAAATGAAGACACATTTTCTTGAATATCAATTACATCTAATTGGTCTTCTTAATTGAGTTACAACGCTATTTTAGAAAACAAATGTTCAATGACTTATGGCCCATTGTGAAATGTAGATTGTGGGGGTAAGGGAGCCATGCTTTTAGGAGTTTATATGGTAACCTCACATAGCCCAACTGCACATCAACTTACAGAAAAATTAAACTACCTTGGTTGCCATATCTCACACACTATCTAACTTAAAGGAGTTACATTAATCATTTTAGTGTCATTCCAATTATTTTATATCCTCCACATGTCGCCTTATCGCTTTCAAGATGTTTTGCAAGTATAGCGTGATGACATGGCGACATCTTTTGATCTGAGTTAAAGATGTTAACTTGGAACTCTTTCCAATTAAAATCACTGGTCAAAAGACACGTTTTAAAAAGCATCTCACCTGGAGACATTTCAATATTCCAAAACTACAGGCAACGTTAATGATTTATCCTGGTAATGAAGTTCCATCATTATAGGAAAGAAAAAGGTTTTGGAAAGCACTACAAATTTGTCACCCAGAACTGATAAGATGGCAGAAACGAAATGTGACGCTTGTTGTTATACAGGGGAAGTAAAAGGACTGTTGCATGAGATAGCATGTCAATAGTGTAGTATTTCAGTGTACAAAACTAGACATGAGTTATCATAGTATAATCATAAAATCATTGATTTAAAAAACAGTCAAATATATTCAAATCATTATTGACTTAAATATATTTTTTATGTAATTCATGTATCCCGCTAAAGGCTCGGCATCTTTGTCTGCCATAGAGAACTGTAAGTAATGAAGTAAGGTTTTGGTACACTGAATTTCAGCCCATTACTACCCATGGTTCGCTATTTCAAGCCGATGTTCGCAGGTTTCACCGCAATGAATCGCCACAATAGTATTTCTCACTGCAATAATACTAGCAGCATGTTTTAATGTGAAATACCCTTGAAAGTGGCGTTAAAGCCTTAATCATCTCATCTGTGGAAAAAAAGTGACAGATATTCACAGGACAGTGTTTGCAAGAAAATCATGGGGTATGAGGTGTCATCTTTATATACCTTTATGACAACCTGAATTGTAACCTTGTCCCAAGAAATTTTTTTATTGAAATAATAAACAGATTTCTCAAATATTTGACAAATTTTATTTATTATGCCTTCCTCGTGTATCAGACCGTTGGGGTGTTTTTTTCAAAGTAATAACTTAAATGGTCACAGTCCTCTCCGAATAGCTGATGATTATATTCAAATGTAAAATATGACAAATGGAAGGTCTTAAGCTGAAGAAACATTATCAAAGGCAAATGGCATCATAAAAACATTTTCTATTACATGCTCCATACAAAAAAATCTCAAAAGTAAGATGTGATAAAGTAGTTCTTGACAAAATTCATTTCCCGAATCAATAAACCTTCATTTAATACAGGAAGAACGCCTTCTGATTTCTGATTTCTGATTTCAGCGTCTCATTTTTATTGAGAAATTATTGAACTTGACAGTCTACTATTATTATCCAAGTCCATCAGCTCCTTCAAATCAAATGGCTGATCATACATGATTGAAGAAATGGTCGTAAACTTCGAAGCGCTACAATGTTTATAACTTTTCTCACCAAAGACGATGAAATGTTAGCTTTTTCTTTTCGTCGACATTTAAACTTTGGGGAAGACGTTTCATTGAGAATTATCTTTTAAAGTAGACAGTTTTTTTATGTTCAACATACGAAAACAGATTAAACTAAGTTGAAGATTATTAAAGCTCTGAAATAATAAACTTGCCACTTGTAAGGGATGAAAGACATAAAAAGCATGTTTTAAACCTGACAAACTGATAAACATTTGAAACATGTTTCTCTTCTCCTATTGATAATGAGGAAATAATGCTTAGGAAATTATACATTGGAAGTTAATGCTCAAAAACTACAGAAATTGATAATTCATTTCAGTCAATCTGTCTGAAAATCAGCCTAAATTTTCAGTCAATCTGTACATTGACTGCTTTTTTCAGTCAATCTATACATTGCCTGAGTGAATCAGGCAATCTACAGATTGACTAAAAATTTCAGTCGATCTACAGATTGACTGATTTTAGACATTGACTGTAACATATACAGTCTTGTTCTCTAAACTTTAAATTTTAAACCAGTTGTCATCCGTTTCAATGTGCACATCTTTATTTATTACTGCCTCGACAACAATAGCCGTAGTCGAAATTTAATAATCTATGTCACATTTTTAGTCTAACAGTCTATGAGTTGCATGAGTTGTCAGATGAAATTATCATGATATATTTCGTGTGTGTTTTGGCCCGAGTGATTGATACCTAATGGCCGTGTCACTGACTAACCGCAAACCATATAACGTCAAATTCATCGTCAGTCCAATGTAGCAATTCTAATTACACGCATTCCTCTGAACTTCATCTCGCACTAAAAGAAAAAGGTGTTCCTCATGCAGTATATAACTTATACTACATTTATCTTCCTCATTGGTCTTTAATAAAAGTATGTTCATCTGTATGTGTGTCTGAATATACATATTAAGCCATTTGTGAATTTTTTACGGGCTGTAAACCGACAATGTGCTTACACTACCGAAATGTCGATTCAGTTCATTATTACATATGATTTGACAACCTGCTAAATCAGTGTAAATTAATCCGCCCTCGCTCCTTCCTAATACTTAATGAATATTTATAAAAGTGCAACGGCTTTCAGAAAGTTAGCCCGGGAAGATATAATGTGAAATCAGATTACGAAGAGGTGAGATGATTTATATGGAAGGGATGTAAGACGATATTATCCGAGATTGACCTTTTTGTTCATTTGAAAAAATCTCAGATCAGAATCGGATTTTTTATCACTTTGCAATCAAAATTCGTTTTCAATGCTTGCTGAAACTTCATTCAGAGTTCATAAAAGGCCTAATCTAACGGAAGATCTCTAATCTGACAGTTCATGGCGATCAATAGCCATCTCAAAGGCAGGCGCATGTTATTTTCTCATTTGCCTAAAACAACATCGTCAGTAAATCTAAACAGCTAAGTTTGATAAAGTGGATCTCCATTTAATTCAGAACACGTCTCAATAGAAAGTGAAGAGATCTCTGGTTTCAGCATAAGGTTTGCATTGGCACCTTTTTCAAATTCAAAGACAGAACCGAGAGTCAACTTTCATCTGAGTCATTTATCAACTCCTCACAAATCAAATGGTTTGATGTTACTAAATGGGAGAATTTCGCCAGCACCATTGGAATAATCTCTTATCTCACTAGTTCTAATCAAGCAACATTGGTTGCCCTTCCTGGCAAGTGTTCAGTATTAAATTTTCAGTTTTACCTTCAAGTGCATTAAAAGAACAGCCCTGGCCTACTGCAATCTGGCCTTGTTGAAGAATATGCTTCTCTAAACACTCAGATCCACCTTCCACTCTGAAATTCCTCCTTCTAAGACTTGCTTGAAAACCTATGGATAGCGATTTTTCTTCAAAACCTTGAAAAGTGACTCTCCTTAGACACCGTTAGAGCTAAGAACTCACCTCTTGAAAACAATTCAACAAGGGTGAAGCTGCGTCACAAGCAACTGCATTTACGCAATGTCAATAATAGGACGGAAGACAACACTGCAACTACTACAACACATACTACTTTTACTACTACTACTAATACTCATCATCATCATAAATAGATGAATAAAAGTGTGTTTCTTAAAAGATGAAAACTTAATTGTATGTACACATAATTAATATCAAAATGATATTAAGAATTTAACTACCTTAAAGGTTTTGTCAATTTTTTTTTCAACTGTGTGCTGTCAGGGGCATTGAAAATCAAATTATCTCTGGTTAATATTAAAGACAGTTGTTTTATGGTTGTATGGAATAGTTTTTGTTTATGGTATGAGAGTTAACTTTTCTTGTTTTCCCTAACGCGCCGAAATGGTATTTAAACAGAACTTTTCCAAAATTGACTGAACGTTTAGAATATCCTACTTGACCATTTTCGAGACATCTTACCAAATGATCAAACTGAAAAGGGATTACGTTCCAAAAAACGCCATGTTTTGTTCAGTACAAAAGATAACCAGACACATTCTGCGATCTTATCAGTGGCAAATAGGTAATCAGATTGAACAAAATAGAATAACATATACTGTTTATATAACGATTACTTTGTTCATTGTTAAATTCAACGTAATCAAATTATATGTCTGGATTGTTGTTATTTCTCCTATTCATACTCAGTGCCTTTTGCAATCACGATTACAATCAATACAGCAAACATTTACGAAATAGAAGAAGTACACAAACTTAATCTACTCCTCAATAGTAACAAATTTCGATGTTTAAAGAACCTCTCTCTGTTTATCAAATGCATTTTTTCACCATTTTTAAAAGTGTATATGCTGTTGTATGTTACTTTTTATGTTATGCATGCGCAGTCCGTATCTTTACTTCTCTTTGTAAAATTGCTCATGTACCACCGTGCGTGGTTTTAGAGAATAAAGAATCTGAATCTGAGTTCTTAAAAGTCTTTTAATTTTTAAGTTATTAAGTCTTTTAAACCAAGCTATCTTTAAAAAAAATTCTGAACTCAATCTAGCTCCTCGAACATCTAGAGAATTACACACCTGTTCAGTGAACTTTAGCTAATCAAAGGGAACTGCAGCTGGCCCAGCACTTAGAAACGCGCGTCAATGCGATTGTTTCGACGTTCTTGCACTTCGATTCCAAAATCCGATTGTTACCGATGTATTTTTTTGTTGAAAAATATGATGACAGCGTCAATTCTGTGCATATTTGTTAACGGAATATTTGTGTGTTGTTGATTTATTCATTTGTGCAAAAGTAAATAAACAAACTAGGTCAAACAATCAGAAAAATAGTTTTATAGGATGAATATTGACAAACGTAGGGTAGCACTCAATTTTCTGCAATCATTGCGTTTGTTGTAATTATAATGAACTGTTGTTTCTGTATATTGTATATTGTAAAATCACCATGACATGTATCATATTTGTATCTTGGAGCGGTATTTACATAAGCCTATGGCTTGTTTACCAATCCAATTCATCTTTTTGAAATAAATATGTTTAAACCAAACGTAGGGTGAACGTCAGCATGTGACATTTACCAAGATGCAAAAGAAGCTCCGTGTTTGATTGTTTGAAAGCTGACTTCCTGCCCTCATTTTACTGGTCGGTTAAAAATCCATCAAAGGTCAGCTGAACATGACCTGAATCAGTAATGCTCAAGATGTAATGACGGACCATTACGTCTAGTTTTAACTAGATTGTGCTGAACTAACTCTCCGCATGACCCAGGACCTTATAAGAATGAGGGTGTTTAAGTGTTCCTTGACCCTAAGGGCTACGTCAGCAGAATTAGTAATGTTATGGCTTTAAAAAGCTGCAACAAGGTTGAATAGTTCAAAGTGTAGTCCAGATGAAACTTGCTCGAAATTCTTTTTATCTTTCGTATAATTACATCTTTATTTCCGTTTTCTCATTTCCCTTTCCCTCCATTAATTTGACACTCACCACCCAATTAGTATTGAAATCATCTATCCTTTATTGCTATATAATCGTTTACACAGATCGAAAAAAACATAAAAACTAAATGCTAACCCAACTCATGACTGATTTAGGTTCGTTCTTGTGAATAAAATCATCCATCCTTTATCTATATTTAATCTTGTACATAAATCGAAAAAAGCATCAAAACCTAACCTAACTAACCTAACCTTAGACTGATTGTGGATTCGTTCTTTTGAATAAAATCATTCATCCTTTATTGCTATGTAATGGTTTTCATAAATGAAAAAAAAACTAATCAAAAGATAAATTCTATCCCAACTTCAGGTTCTTTCATATTTTAAATCAAATAATTGATCTGTTTGAAAAAGGGTTAATGATGCGCTGAGGTCAAAATGTCAAGAACTAGGACATTATTCTTCCAATGGTATGAATTATTTCTTATATCATGATTGAAAAGATTCAAGATTTATATACATCAATTTCTTCTGGTCTTGTCTGATGTTATAAACTGTATGAATATATTAAAGCATTAAGTCTCTCGAAGATGTCAGTCAAAGTAGGATGCCCTAAAGATTTGATCAATATTTTGAACATAAAATAATGAACTTTTTCCTCACCAGGTTGTCATTTAGGATTTTTTCTGATCATCTTTGATGTAACGATTGAAAATTTTTCCTGGGAAGTTATAGACGGTTCAACAAATGTATACCCTATAACAAACTTTAATTATTTATTTCCTAAAGCGTTGCTTTTTCATTGATAACAAGAACGTTGTACAACATAGGTTACTGCTTTGTGATCGTTGGAAATACACAAACGAAACCATTCTGTTCTGATAATGTCCAGATTACATATTCTATGCCTTTTTGATGAGGTTTCATCACTTTCAAGTGGAACAAGCTTGAAATAAGAGAATTTATGTCCTCACCCCAAAGTTGACCTTGTCAGAATGCGACGAGCTTTACTGTTAGATTGATAACAGTGATGTCAATGCTTTTTACATGATGAATTATTATAAAATCAAAATCTTATGTCAATATCTTCAACTTTCTCTCAATTTCAGTTTTTTCTTCAAATAAAGCATTTTGATTATGTAATGGAGAATACATGAGGAAGAATGGATGTGGAATAGATTCGCTCATACCCTCTCTTCAAACGTCACAGTAAAGAATTCCGATTATTTCTGAACATAATATAAAGTTTCTAAACGTTATAAAAAATTGAGTTTTATTGGAAAATCTTATCATTTTCTTAAATGAAGAAAATAATTTGGTCATTATATGTAAAAGTTACTTTAGACTTGATTCAATCAATCTCATTTAATACACACTATGTATTCAAACACAATATCTGATCGCAGCATATGTCAATCCCTTTCCAAAACTCAACTCTGTAAGAGACACATCTGAACTTTAAAATTCTACATTCTCATTTTACGAAAATCATCATTGGGTGGAAATTGAAATAGGCTCATATAATTCAGTAAAAGAATTCTCAATAAAATGATTATTGAACGAAAATAGATAGAATATGATATCACATTAATTTTCAGAAGTAATTACTGTTTTTAAGAGGGCCATGTTGTGCCCACTCATTATGAACGATTTTTATTTGAAGTATGTTTTAGCTTTCTTTTTGCAAAATGAGAATGATCTTGTGTGAAATCTCATCTTATTTTCAATTATTTGATGTTAAGGGTGACAAAGGTGTAATATCAGACATGCATGATGCCATGTGAAAACGAAGGACTTTGTTTTATTGGAAAAGGTATGAGAATGTAACTACATTAATATAGTAAAATGAGTTGATTAAAACATTTGACTCAAAATTAATACAATTATTAACGCGATGTTTAATCAAGTACATACGATCATACGACGTGAACATAATACGAGTAGTTAAAATAGTAAAAGTTACGTTCCATTTAAGATCAAATGTCTAATATTGCTTAACAATATTTCATCAAGCGTTTGAAAAAGATTTAAGATGTCTCTCTGATCTGTATCTACCTTAAGCATCACTGGATTTATGTTATTCCGGTAAAAATGAAGTTCGTGTGTCTTCATACACATAGCGTGTTGACCAATGTATGTTACTAATGCTGTTCAAAATATAAGTTTTTTTCAAGAATACAGATCAATTTCTATGTCGACAATGGTGTGAACAGTTGATTAAACAAATATCTACTTTTTCTTTATTTCAATCTATGAAGGTATTCTTGGTTGAAAGTTAGACAGTATGACTCATTAGGTTTTAGCTATTCAAGCTAAACAATTCGGTCTGATGATGATGAAAGGTCAGGACACAGTTATTTGATTTCCATTTAATGATATCCTTTTCTTCATTAAAATTTCTCGAATGATTAATGGCAATTTTACAGCGGAATGTCTTTAACATCAATCAATAATCAAGATCGTTCATGACTAAATGTAAAACATAAGTATACGTCTTAGTTTACGACATAAAGACCTTTGTACTGGCGTCTTATAGTAATCTATATTGTTCCTTGTTATTTCTTGATTATGTTTTTCACATCGTTAATTAAAGAGTTATCAGTACATTCATAAGAGAATAGTAACATTTGGATAAGTCTGATTTATTCAAATATTGTGAGCTCATGTCTGTTCCCCAATGAAACGACTACTCGAGGGTATAAGATTAACGCTATGTTGAATAGTGAATATCTTGCCAATTATTTTCTAGTTTGGTCTTATTATTTATGTTTTAACATTTTTTTTATACAGTCAGACCTCGATAATCGAACTCTTCCGTTTTTCATTTAAAACGTTCGGAGAGTGAAACGTTCGGACTACTGAAACGAACCAAATCTACAGACAGACGACAACGTATTACGAATATCTATTGAGTTTTATTTCATATACACATAACAATTGGGATACATATTTTAATAAACAATCATTGCACAAAAGCCTTTCTGGACACTCACTCAGGTTTGAAGAATTTGCCGATTACAGATTGTGTACTCAATTGCTTGAAGGGCATTTTACTGGTCATTTCATTAGTCCAAACATAAAGTGCTTCCTCTAGTTTTTGATGTTTGGCATTTCTTGCCCTGATAAGTGAAGCAGAATCTTCAGAAATATTTAACCACTTATCTTTTGTGCGGCAGTAATTTCGAATCGTTTACGCTTAGGGGCGTGACAAGTGTCAAATTCAACTGACCTCATTCTGACAAAACGATATTTATAACTATCACACAAATCACAAAGTGAGACATCTCAATTTATTACAATCACAAACTGCTGACACGCTCAACTCCCGTGTCAATCCACTGTCATTGATGTTTACCGATTCAATCAGTGTGGTGCTTGCTTGACTAGTGGATTACCGAACTCTTTGATGAACAGTCGGATTAATGAAGCAGAAATAGCTGTAATCCGTTACGGCTAATTAGCGTTCGGATACGGAGACTGAATCAACGGATTAGTGAATCAACAATTAATGAGTTTATATAGAGATTAGTTTGGTTACAGCTTGCTACCGTTCGGATACTGCGAGATTCGGATTATCGGTGGCCGGATTATCGGGGTCTGACTGTACACAAAACATTATTTTATTCACGAGATGATATCCGTTGTTGTTATATTAGTAAAGATATTGTAATTGAAACACAATTCAAGTTTTCCTTGATAGTTATTATTGAAATGAGAAATTGATTTAGCTTTATCTAATCTTTACGCAAAAGTTGAATAAATTTTGGTTAAAAAACCCAAGTTCAGTATCTCTAGACCTTGTGTTATTAATACCGCTCGGATCAGGAAGTCCGTGGTTTGAATCCCGCCAGGGGCTCGGCAACTTTGTGGTTTAAACATATTTTATTACATGAAAGGGATCGGCAAACAAGCCATATGGCTTATGTTATTTTCAAATAAAACTAAAAAAGGTCCTAAGCTTCAATTACATCTTAATAATACTGCAATTTCCGAAGTATGGGAACATAAGCACCTCGGTCTAATTCTACAAGAAGATGGGAAATGGCAGAAACATATTGATTATATAGTACGCAAAGCAAGTCCTCTAATAAATTGTCTGCGCAGTTTGAAATATAGGCTGAATAGAGTATCTCTTGAAACCATGTTTAGATCATTTATAATGCCAATTTTCGATTATTGTGATACGATCTGGGACAACTGTACTAAGGAACAGGCTCATATGATAGAAAAATTACAATTAGATGCTCTCAGGACTATTTCAGGTGCTGTGAGAGGCACAAATCACGAAAAACTGTATTCTGAGACAGGCTATTGCTCGTTAGCTGAAAGGCGTCACTTTCACAAATTATGTATGTTTTATAAAATGATAAATGGATTAACACCTCAATATTTATCTATATGGGTACCACCAAATGTTTCAAATATGAGTAGCTACAACTTACGAAATTCGGAGAATCTACGATGTACTACCGGGCGTTTGTCTCACTTTAATAACTCTTTTCTCCCATCTACTGTTAAGGCTTGGAATTTGTTGGATCCAAATATTAGAAATGCTAGGTCTCTGACACAATTTAAGAAGTGTGTTTCATTCGACAAAATCTTATCTCCAACATTTAAAAAGTATATATCTTACGGCCCCAGGCGAAGCCAAATTCTTCTCTGTCGTTTGCGCCTTGGTTGCAGCGACTTACGTTCTCATTTGTTTGATCGAGGTTTATCAGAAAATCGTGTCTGTTCTTGTGGAAACACTCGGGAGGACCCTCTTCACTATTTCTATCAATGCACACTATACGGTATATTCAGATTAGATAAATACTTTTTTATAAATAATATTAGCTTACAAACTATTTTAAGCGGCGACGAATCTTTGTCACAGAGTGAAAACGAAACTATAATTAAATCAGTTCATGATTACATAAATGAAACTAACCGGTTTTCATAGTTTCCCGTCCAAAATTAAATTGTTCTTCGACCTCAAGTTTGGTATAAAAAATTACATGTACATGTATTATAGACTTTTGTACTTGTGCAATTAAATTGCTTTTTTCTTTTTTGGACATGCGTAGTAAAAATGTATTTCCATATATGTACTTAAAACCTTATTTGTTATGTTTGTCTAAGGAGAAGCATTTATATAGGCTGCATTAGCCTGTTTGCTAATCCTTTTTCCTTTTTGTATATACAGAATGTTGTGTATTACATGTTTTATGGAAAGAAAATACTGTTTAAATCATATGGCTTATGTTAATGCCTCTCCCATACAATACAAAACACTTGAAATAACACGAAAATGGCATGCAATCTTGATACAAAAGTTCTATAAAACAATCATTAGTATGTAATATATAAAAAGATATCACAATTCTGGTAATCGTGTGGCCGTTCATTCATCATTATGAAAAGACTTGTAAATTGTTTAAAGAGTTAAACTGTTATTAAATCGTTTTGAAGAATGAATGAAGTAATGTACAGATTCTAGTTTTTCTGGGTTTTTTCTCTCCCTTTATTTGCGTTCCCAAAAAGTACACTTCTTAAATCAAAACCTTTCTTATAAAAATAACAGTTTGGTCTCAGCAATAAATAACAGGGACAGGTAAAAAAAGTAGTGAAATACGTCTTCGTTTGGATGACCACATGAACAGGGGGGTGAATCAAAGATATATCGTTTGTATTTGTCTGCATTTAAATCACTAAACCCTAGCCTAAGGCGACAGTGTAAAATTTGTAGGAGTCTGGGTCCAGAGTTAAAATCAAAGTGGAGAGGAGATGACAATTTGGTCTGTAGCATTAGTTTGAAATCATGTAAAGAAGTTGCTTTCTTCATATTGTCGGGAAGCTCGTTCCAGCGTCTTATTGTGTCTGGAATAAATGATCTGGCATATAGTTCTGTCTTACAACGTATGTTTTGAAGGTCTGTCTGGTTTCTTAGATTATAATTAGAATTGAGGCTGACTGAATCAGGCACAAGATCACTTAGATAATCGGGAGTCAATTTATTGATCATTTTATAAAAGAGACATAGTTTTGAATCAGCCCTTCTTTCTCTTAGGGGCTTTGAGTTAGTTTCCTTATAAATGTTTTGGTGACTCGTCCCTCTTACCGCACCGCAAATAGTTCGTAGTGCGTCAAGATGTAGTTTCTCAAGTTGGAGCTCTTGTTGTTTAGTACAGTTGTTCCAGATAATACTACAGTAATCAAAATGAGGTAGAATAAAAGAGTTAAACATTATTTCTAAGCTTTTTCTAGTAAGACGATATTTGAAGCTTCCAAAACAGTTGATAATGGGGCTTACTTTTTTAATAATGTTCTCAATGTGGGAATTCCATTGGCAGTTATGCTGGAAGGTTAGACCTAGGTGTTTGTGTTCTTTGACTTCAGATATCATGGTACCACTCATTTGTAATGGAGGAATAGCTATAGGGTTGACTTTACGCGAAAAAGTAACTGCTTCCGTTTTTTCTCGGTTAAACTTTACCTGCCATTTATCTGCCCAGTTTACGATGCGTTCGATGTCAGAGTTGAGTTTTAAAGCAGTACTAAGTGGGATTTCAACAATAACATATAGAGATGTGTCATCAGCAAATAATCGAATATTACAGGCAATGCCTTCAATGATGTCATTTATGTAAACGAGAAATAATAACGGTCCGAGCACCGACCCTTGAGGTACGCCTGCCAAAACTGGATTCGATTCTGAACATTTCCCTTGAATTACAACTCGCTGTGTTCTGTTAGTTAGGTAACTTTCAAACCAACTAAGTAGTGAGCCACGAATACCTTTTGACTGAAGTTTTGAGATAATTCCCTTATGCCATACTTTATCAAAAGCCTTACTGATATCGCAAAATACTGCTTTAACTTCCTTATCTCATTAAGATAGGTTAGTTAATAAACTGTCGAGTCTCCAGGCATAGATCCTGATTGAAGATTTGTGAGCGAATTATTGTCTCTTAAAAAGTTAAATACATATTTAAAGACACATTTTTCAAAACATTTGGATAAACAACTGGTCAAGGCAACAGGTCGATAGTTACAACAGTCATGAAAAGAACCTTTTTTGTGGATTGAAATTATCGATGCTTCTTTCCATACGTTAGGGAAAATAGAACTTTGAAGAGAGACATTAAATATATCACATAAAGGTATAGATATTTCATCTGCTATGATTTTAATGAGTTTATTGCTTATGCCATCTATGCCAGTAGCTTTACTAATATCGACAGACAGAAGTATATCTTGTACTTCCTGCACTGATAGATTTATGTCACATAGAGTCGGACCTGTTGTAGACTCCGTGTGGGGTAATTCTTTGTCAGGAAAAGATACTTTTGACTGTTCTGAAAAGTAATCGTTAAAAGTATTTGCGATATCTGTAGTATCATCAATAACATCGCCGTTATGATGCAATGGAGGAAATTGGATACATTCAGATTTAGTTTTCATATATGTCTTTACCAAACGCCACCATAGTTTAGTATTATGTAAGTTATTTATATGATTATCAAGTTTGGAAGTATAATCTTGCTTAGCTTTTCTGATAGCTGATATAACATTATTTCTCATTCGTCTGAATTTAGTCCAATCATCTATTCGGTTCTTATGTTTTGTTGGCGATTTCTTTTTCGAATTAATCTGCGTATTTCTGAATTCATCCACGGCAACTTTGTCTGCAGTAGAGAACAGTTCTACACACAGTAAGGTTTGTGTGCAACGCTACACTGAATGTCAGTGCAGTAACACTCACGGTTCGCTAGTTCCAGCCGATGCTAGAAGGTTTTACCGCAATGCATAGCGACAATGGTGTTGCGGGGTTTCCGCAATTATATTAGCAGCCGCGATATTAGTGGAATACTCGTGGAAGCGTTAAACCCCAAATCACTTCACCTCACCTCACCTTTTTTATCCTTTATATTTTACATGTTCTTTCATAGGAGGAACTCAAAACCTCTTGTTAAAAGCAATGTGAAATATAAAAGCTTAACAAACAGGCAGATCAAAGTACACACGGATTAATCAATTTTACTGACATAATGCTACATACTTTGATTTTTCTAATTTGAACCCACTTAGAATTTTGTCGATGTTAAGAGTACCAGTATTTGCTAGACAAATGTAAAAGAATTAATTTTTTTTTCTATTGTTCAATTCGGTCGAAACCTCTGAAGTCCTAAATCCTTACCTTAACATTACAGTCACATCATCTTTTGACTATCCTAAAAAGCTGGCATCTTCAATCTCCTTTCTGCTGCAAATTAGGTTGACACAGCAGAAAAAAACTTTAAGTTTTGTTTTGATTAATTGGTTTACGGAAATATTTCATGGAAATCCACAGTCGGTGGTCGAAAAAAACCCAAAATAAAACCTTGCTTGGCACAATTATTTTATCAAGATTTGTTAAAAGTGTCAGTAGGGAGGGTCCAAAAAAACAACCTGGCATAAAATAAACATAAAACTACAATGCATATTACTTGAGGTCTGTTTTATTAAAAGTTTTAATACAGACTAAAGCATTCAATCTTCAGAGCATAAAGAGATATTCTAAATTTACAATAACTTCTTAAAAGAGACTTTTTATTATAAAGAACACTATCAATGTATTTTTCAGGCTCAAATACTGATTTACAATTGCAATAATAGTAAGAAGAGTGGAAAAGTCAAGTGATTCATGCAACTTCTGTTTAAAAATATCTTTAATACGTAGCTTACACATTGCAAGAAATATATGTTTTTCATAAACATCGTGCTGTCAGTCTATTGAGGCCTGGAGAAAGATGATTTGTGACATTTTGCCATTGCTTGCACACGACACGCAAACTCGATAAACCATACATGATAATATGAGAGGAAACAGGTAAATGAGGTAACCTAAAAACTCGCTACAGGGTTGAAATGCGATGTTTGGAGCTTGGTTGCGGAATTTTTTTTAAGTTGTTTTAGAAATTTCTGATCAACAAATGTAACAGTACTAGTCGGCGGTGAAATAATACTGACTTTTTGAAAAGTTTTATTTTTTCAGATTTTCTCGTAATGAGGGTCGGCGGATCCGTAAACCATGAAATAAAAAAAGAAATCGCCTTAGTATTCTTATGGTTCTTGTGATTCCGTATCATAATGTATAAGTATACTCGGTGACCAATATTTCAAATTTCTACTTGGACTATGTCAGTGAACAGGTGAAATATATAATAAAAAGTAAGACTACTATTTATCAATGTACATCACGTAATCTATTATCTTTATTGATCTGAAAATTATTGAAAGGTGTTTTTGAGACTGTACTAGCATGTTATTCGTGTGTATATAGACCTCTTTGGTTTTGGAAAATAAAGAAAATATAGGCTTCATGGCATGGCATCGGTAACATTTAGTAGAGGTCACAGGTTCAAGAAATGGATAAATCGATTGAAAATCATTTGAAGATATGCTGACTGCACACCTGAAGGCACCTAATTTCAATCATGTCTATATATGTATTCATATATCATGTAAATATATATAAATTCATAATTATTTCCACATTTATTGAACAAGAATGAACATGTTATTTATACACGAAGGCTAATCACACAGTAGTTCAATATTCACAGAAATGCCGAGACGAGTAAAAACGTAAGTACACTTAAGTGCATTAAGAGGTTGTCAATACATTTCTCAGGTTATTTTTGTGTACATGTAAAAGTCAGAGGAAAAGTCTCATCGAATCTCTCCAACATTTCCCTAGGGATTCTCTAATATAGGTGACTACTCAAGTAGAGCACTGCTTGTGGAAAGGAAGACAAGGTTATATGTGAGAACTCATTCGTAAAAAATAACTGTCAGTTGATAAAAAGACTTAGTGGCAACCCACTCGTTTAGCTGAGCCATAAATCCTGCCTTATAAGTTGACAAGATTTTCCTCGTTTCTTTAAATAATATAACTCTTTACACACACAGGTACATTTATTAAGTCTTAGCTATAACTACAAATTCAAATCCCCAAAGTCAACCTGAAGTAACAACTCATTCAAGAGACCATTATCAATTATGAATATTCACTTTCTGAAAAAAACAACCCATCTAAACTTTATAAATTATCTGTTTTCTTTTTCAAACAATTCTATATTAAAATACTAGTATGTAAAGACTGGACGTTTGCAATACACTGTTAACCTAGAATGGATTTGCCTGTAATGCTGTATTGCCTAATTGCCTGTAGTCTGTGACAAATACTTTTTATTGCTAAAATGTGTCGTTTTGAACTATTAACGTTCATAAACTTATCGAAAATTATGACTTTTCATTGTCCAACCCAATAAAATGCTATAATCAAAAAATGATAATAACTATAGTTGATATTATTATAATCATTATCAGTTAATAGATTTGCTAGTTTCGGCCATTTATAGTCATTGGCTCATTCAGGCATTCTCCAAACTGCCCATTTTCGGAATACTAAAAGTAGATGACCTTCTAATTTGCGTTTGGCGCTTTTGAATTTTTAAAAAGTAAGTGTTTTTAAACAGCAGTACTCGTCCCCGGTTGAGCGTAATAAATTGGACAATTCAATGGTATGATATTGAATTACGCTCAGAGTTTCTTTTTTCTAAATGAGCGATCAAATGTTAAAGATTCTTTCATCTTAACATCAAACTAACGAGCTGCATTCCCAGATTCAGTTTTATCATTTTTTGTCAATAAAGTGTTACAAAAACGTCAATCCGGATTGATATGTACATCAAGTAATCATAATGTAAAACATGAAAGAAACTTGTACGTTGTTAACATGATTTCTTGTGCAAAGTAATCAAAATATAACAATGGTAAGAGAGATTAAAAAGGGGAAATACCAAATATATAACATTCTTTGATCTTAAATAACAAACCCAGTTTAATCTAAAATGCAATCGTGTAACTTGTAAGGTTGATGCTTCTTTTGTTGGAAATAGTTTCTTGAAGTTTATCTTTTCAGACATGAAATGAAACATTCTGTAGATGACAAAGGGATAAAGGGAGTATTGGATAAGATTGCGTCAACCGGCAAAGGGGTTTTCGCAATCTAAATGAACATTTGTACTTGAGCAATGAGACCCCAAAAAAGTTTAGTTAAGGTTGTTCAAGTGCGAGAAAAGTTTTCCTATTTCACCAATCATTTAAAGTTTTTATATATACATTGTACATTCTATTGTCTTGGTGAAGATTTCTTTTCAAACCAATCCTTTCAATAAGTAATATAACTCAACCAGTCAAGACAGCTACTAAGTTTCGTGTGAATTATATTAGCCCTTTTACAATGTAACACATGCTTTCCAGAAAACGTGGAGATGATTATGAAAACAAAAGTTCCTAAATAATATGTTAAAACAAAGCTTTTCATTGACATTACATGGCAATCAAATCTATTATCCGAGATTGCCGAATCAAATATTCAAATGAAGTGTTTTGTAGGCGTTAGCTATCCCTACAGACAGACTAGCCGGTTCCAACAAGCAAATAAATAGACAACTGTTGTCTGATTTCTTACACTACTAATTCCATGAGGCTTATCTACATTGTTTAGGCTGCCTTTTATATTTGATAAGCCGAATTTTACTCTATTACAAAAACATGGCATGTAAATGACATTGCTCAATAGGATGTTAATATTCGGTTAAGTTATTCCAGTTGTTATTTCCTTGAACATGATGTGGTTATATGATTGTAAACAATTAATCATTTGATAAAATATCAAATAAATGTTTCACCTATAATAATCATTCGCCAATGCGAAATGCGACTGCATAAATTAGTTATTCTTTGATGCCCAGACACGCGTATTGCAGAATTCCTTTTGTCAATAAGAGGCATTTTGACTCGCGATGTTAATTTGTTATTTTCTAAATTTATTCAGGCACACGCGGTAAAACCAGCTTTTTAAAACTAAGTGACAATAAATGGTGTTTTGTAATACCATTTAAGTAGTTAAACATGTTCATCATTGTTGAAGGAATGAATTAAGGCCATATCCTTATTCAAAGAAAATTGAGTGCCCTATTTATCAGTGTTCTAACTCCGTTATGGTGGTGTGGAATGCCTACTTCTTTTGCTAGGAAGAATCAGCACAAGCAGATCAGCTTAGGTTTTCTATTGAACTCTTCAACCATAAATTCCCTATCCCAACAGTAGCTCCGTCATAAATTACTATACAACCTCTGTCTTAATTCGAAGGTTTCTTGGTTTCGAAATAGTGAACGCTGATTGGATGCAATCAAATTTAGTTGTCCAATCAGCGACGCCGTTTCAAATGTTATTCAAATCGCCTAAGTTATTTCCGTAAGCTTTCTGAAATCTTAACTTTAGTCGAATATGCACCTTGCACTTTGAGTCGTCTTTACAGAACACAAATGCCTCATTTTGCGACTGTTTCATTGCACAGGCCAATGTGACAACAAGTATGTTATCATGCATTCGTTGTTCTCATTGGCTGAACTATAGCCAAGTCATTTGAGTTGCAATATTGTCCCGCTAGGGGAAACTGCCGGAAGCTTGAGAAACTTTCGTATTAAGACAGAGGTTGTATAGGAATTCATGACTGAGCTGCCTCTGTCGGGAGAAATTGATAAGAGGTTTATCAATTGTCTTGTCAGGATAGCTTAACCAATTACTCACGAAAAGATTTGAACGCTTTAAGAGTATAAAAGCATATAACACTAGCAGAGTAGATCCGTAAGTCGATTGCTTCCGTCGTGTCAAAAAAGTTTTACGTTTCAAAAAGAAATTGTTTTCAGTTTTCATGACCATTTAAAGCAAGAATAAACTACTGTTATAAGAGGCTAACAAATTCTTGATATAGGATATAGAACCTAACATCGTTATTGCAACACAAGAGTCAGATTTATTAGATATGTTCGGTGCTAAATTTAATCCCGTGTTTGACTTTTATTGGGTGCAACATTTATCTCTTTTTATAGATTAAGTTTGTGGTCATGGAAAGCAGATATCTTCTTTTATGTAAAACTTATGACTTCAGATAGTTATGTAGATGAAGTTATATGTGAAAATCATGCTCAATTGGCTATGATGAGGTAATCCTCTTGTCAGAAAAATTCAAACGTAATTAAAGTAAGAAACGTAATTCTATTTTAAAAATCTAAAAATTTTGACATTATACAAATCGAATTTTGTTACCCGCAATTAACGTGTACAATATTTGCTAATTGTTTTCAATGAGTGAGTGTGGAGTTGAAAGTTTTAAGATATCTATTGGAAATTATTAAATTTCCCTATTTTGGGGTTGTTTTATTGTTGATTGGCTATTTACATTATCAGTAGCTTGATCTGTTTAGTCGGTTAAAAATTATCACAGTAGTACAGAAAATAACTACATAAATAAATCTGATTGTTAAATACTACCATAACTCAAAGTGATCATAAGTAAAATTACAAACACGATTTTTTCGGAAAAAGTCGGATCTATATCCACAATTTCAATTAATAAGGTTTGTGTTATTATGCTATCATCTATTTCATATTTACTTTAAATGGATATATCCTTATATTAGCTTATCAACATGTAGCATTATATATGATCGGTAAGAATTACAGAAAAATCTTTATGAAGGTGCTCAATGCTTGACTTGATATAGTTCTGTGAGAATATACATTACATTTTAGATAAAGAGATGCAGGTTATTAGCCTTGTGAATGAACAATAAAGAATTCCTAATCGTGATATATATTTTCCGTCTAACACCAATTTCATTTTTTTAAAAATAATTTCTTCTTTTTTTCAAAAGCTTCACATTAACGTTTTCGCGATAGATAGGCTTAAATTATAAAAGAATTACTTTTATTGGCAATAGCATTTTTATCAGCCGATTTATTCAACAATGTCATTAAAGTCACTTATACAACTTGAAGATTGAGTAAGGGAGTAATAAAGTTCAGATATCAAGTAAGTTTTTGTATGGTTCATGAATAATAAGTTCTGGTCATTTAAAAGTCATCAGGACAAATCGATAATATAATATGCTGTTATCAAAAGACAAATCAATATACCTGCACCGTCTTTAGATTTATAAAGAAGTTTATGAACTAAATCTGGTGAAAAACTTGGACTCCCACGTTGAATTAACATTAAAAATATGCTTGCGGAACCAAGATTCAATCAGTCCATTGTGAAAATCTAATGAGATTTTAAATTTGATTTAAATATTCAATGACTCAAGGACAAAATTAGTAATAAATAACTATGGAGTTGAACTAGGAGGTAAACCTGTCGTTTTTTATTTGTGTGTGATTCAAAGGTAAATTTTATACCTGTTGTTATTTTCTGAGCTGAACACGTGTGAGGATTCGATATTGATATCAAAAGATATCGAATCTACCTTTTAATCACAACAACAAAACCAATAAAATAATCTCGATTCTAAAATGACGAGTTTTAAGTATTTTAGATACATTTCTTTTATATCAATATCTTTATACGTTGATATAGTTTAAAAATGAGAAGCGCATTTATGTATAAACAGGGACTGGAAACTCAGCGGTTTTCATTCAAAGGTCTTCTCGACATGGTCTAACGCACACGGCGGTTGGCCGTGCCTGTTGATGTTAAAATGTGAAGGTGCTGCGCTCTGGTTAAACTACATGTACTTGCACACCAACATTTCAAGAGAGATAATCGGGCCCTGTAGGCACATGCACCGTTTTGAATAACTATACCTATATGGTGATGGATGTTGATGCCAATGCTTTCTTGTGAATATATATTTATTATATATGAGTCACTTTTGTTGAAATCAAAACTATTTATCTAAATTTTGTTGAACATAAATGATGTAGCACAATCACCAGGCTCACACTTCGTACGATTCAACAAGAAGACGAGATGCATGTGGATTTTTCATGGGTTTATTTCTTCTAAGTACTTTGACTAATCTGTCTGTCGATCTTTCTCGCCCGCTTCCCTGGGTACCCTCACGACGCGTCTCTGCTCACATGTCAGGTCGTGTTGTCACCAGCCCATAGCCGAGTGCTGGCTGGGAGTCAACTCTCTCTCCAGGACGATGGCTGAGAACTTGCTGAGAACTGACTGAGAACTGCCCTTTGAAGTCAAACCCGGGTCTAATATACCCAACAGACTCGGTTGTCAACACATTGTCGCTTGACAACAGCTTAATGATTATAACAAACTAAGGGATTACTTTGGGATGGGATTAGCAGAGTATTACATAGGTTTCATAACCATTATGTTACACACCTCCATCACCAAACAAGAAATATTGACAAAGATTTCTTTGCTCTGTTTAGCCAATGATAACAACATTATATATCTATGAATAAATGTACATAACAAACTTACAACAATTAATTTCCGTAAAGGATCTACACACTGTTAAGCGCCCAAATACATCAGCATATTATCATACATACAAGAGAATATACATCTCAGCGCTTATAAACATATATCGATATTTAATGGCACACAAATACATCATTCCAATAAAACATTACATTAGAAATACAAATGCGCTCATTTAACATTTAAAATTGACTTAACAAAGTCACCACATGGTGAGATAGGGTTCGAAGAGTCTCGGTTCAGTCCTGGTAATAGTAGCCCACCGTCGGGTACAGCTGAATTTCCACTGTTTTCCCGGGAACATTGGTCATCCTACATGGAGGCACAGATGAATTCCATCTACTGACGTTCACCACGTCCCCTGCTTTAGCAGACACCGGCCATGTTACAGGATGGACCAACTGCTGCTCCCACACCGACGTTATCCATGGGTTCTCGATCTCACAGGTCCAAACCGATCATCTCCCGCAGTCGTGTTGTCTTCCTGCATCATTGCTTCCATTGATGGATGGAAGCACCAACTGTCGTTTCCCCACCCTATCTCCTCTGGGTTCTCCTCTCTTAACCTTACTAGCACCTAAACCTCAACAATGAAATATTTTCTTATCTTTCTAGCTGCATATCTACAGTTTCATGAAACAACATTGCTCCTTACTACCATATTGTCTTGAATAAATTACCCAAGACAGCTAATATATCTGACCGTCCCAAATAATTACATTTAAGCTTTAATCTCTTTAATCCAAGGAATTAAAGCCTGCAGTTAACCCTAGCCTTTGCGTTGTGTTTTTCTCTACAATGGTTACATAATAAGTTCCATCTCAAAGACCTTAAACCCATCGTTGCCTAACCTACTGCTTGATAAGATTTTGTTCGTCTATCCTTGGCCTTCAGACCAAGGGCTAATCCACAAGAATCCCTTTAATCCGGTCTGTAAATCAAGGCCATTCAAGTCAATTTATGGCAGGAGCTTCGTCTCGGGTTACAACATTATATGCCCAACTGCTCAGTCTGAGCTCCATCCCATTGGATGCCCCGCGGGCTTACCATATAATGTACCCGTCCACTCGTCTACCACTCTCTCAGACTTTAGGATTTCTAAACTTCATCTTAATTCAAGCCCTCCCCATGATCTTTGCTTGTATAATTCACCTACATCTACAATCAATTCTAATTTTCCTTCAATACCCCTTTCCGTATTTTTTTTTTCATTTTGACTCATTAGACATTAAAATTCAACAGCCCATACCATTTTCTTACTACCAGGCTGATCCCGCCAAAACAGCAAATCAGCCATCGGCATAACGTTCCCCGTTAACCCCTGATTTGTGTTAGTTCTCCTAATGTCCTTTACCTCTACTCCTTACTGCTACACTAACCTCCCTAACACTATCAATAAAATTTAATTGCAAACACTTAGGGTCGCCCAGAGAAGCGGGGTAGGTCGACAACAATCAGTACTCACCAACCACCAAGTCCAAGTCCCTCTCTCTTGCTGAATCCGGGTCACGGCACCAAAAGGATCCCCTGTGTAGCACAATCACCAGGCTCACACTTCGTACGATTCAACAAGAAGACGAGATGCATGTGGATTTTTCATGGGTTTATTTCTTCTAAGTACTTTGACTAATCTGTCTGTCGATCTTTCTCGCCCGCTTCCCTGGGTACACTCACGACGCGTCTCTGCTCACATGTCAGGTCGTGTTGTCACCAGCCCATAGCCGAGTGCTGGCTGGGAGTCAACTCTCTCTCCAGGACGATGGCTGAGAACTTGCTGAGAACTGACTGAGAACTGCCCTTTGAAGTCAAACCCGGGTCTAATATACCCAACAGACTCGGTTGTCAACACATTGTCGCTTGACAACAGCTTAATGATTATAACAAACTAAGGGATTACTTTGGGATGGGATTAGCAGAGTATTACATGGGTTTCATAACCATTATGTTACAATGATGTCAAACATTGACAGATAAAGCACACGATCTTAGTAAAACATTTTTACTTGATGTGATGGATTTGAATATGTGTCATCATGTACTCAACCCTTTAAGAAAAAAGACCGAAGCCATATATTGCATTATTGTGGTGTGTTCCTGACAGGGTGTGTACATTTTACCGCGTAAATTATAACTTACGTCGTAACAGACCCTGCTGACCAAGAGTATGAATGACGCGCTGCAATTGATGTCGGTGCATCCTTGATAATTTTTCATTGAACCTCTATGATCTTTTGGTCAAATCCTAAATGACCCGCCTCAAGTCTTAATGAATGCAATAAAGTTGTTAAATAGATATTTGAATTTCTGTTTTCAGTGTCTCAATCTGATATATTTGTCACACTTACATCATTGTTTTGTGACAGTTATTGTTTTTTTAACTGTTTATTAACATACTTAAAATCAATATCTGCATAAAGTTGTTTTGGGTTTTATTCCTTTCCTTTCCCTTTCATTGTGGGGACGCTTCGACTCCAGACAGGGGAAGTGCCTTATTTCACTAACGTTGTGCAAACGTTTTACTTTGGACGTTGTGGAAACGTTATTTAAAGGCTCTTTGTAAGTCCTAAATAACGTTGCAAGAAAGTCTTTTCGACTCCACATGCCACGATCTATGCTGCAGTTTTGAGGACGTAAACGTACTGTAATTTAATAAATCGTAATCTTGTTTGCTGGAATGTGTAGCGGGGTGTACTTACCATTGTGTAAGTTAATACATTTTAATTAATTTAACCCAAGACATGATTTATGTAATGGATGTTTCCTACACATTTGATAGTTTATATTTATATGTTCATGCAATGATATTTTAAGATATCTTAGCCGTGTTTCTCAGAAAACAACCCTCATTATAAATAAAAGGAATAATTTCGACATTTACTTGAGTTCTTAATCATTATTTCTTAAAGCACAACTATAGAGTGGTTATAAAGGTCAAGTAATTTCCTAAAACATATCTTAATGAGTTGGTACAGTGTCAACATTTTAAAACATGGACTAAATCGAAGAAATAATTTACGGATTTGCCAAACATTTTTTGCATAACAAAATCCTTTCACAAATGATTGAGAAAGCATCATTAATTACATCAACATTACGTTGCGACAACGTTGTGAAAACGTCATGGGAAGGTGTCAGTAACCTAACATCTCAACTTAATTTGACATAATTTGTAGATTCCTTTTTACGTAATTTTTACGTCTTTTATAAATGTTACCAAACCAACGTCCAGGGAACGTGAGATTAGAAAGATACTTTTACGTTATTTTTAGATTCCTTTTTACGTTATTGTTACGTCATTTACCGTCGTTATCAAACCAACGTCCACTAAACGTGAGTTTCGAAAGTTATTTGTAAATTCCTTTTAACGTAATTGTTACATTACATATTTCATTTCAAAATACAAGTAACTTTAACGTAAGATTAAAACTTGACGTGAACATAGGGAACAAACATCATATTAACATTGTTTACCAACGTCCTCGATCCTAATGTCTCAAATTGTTGTCTCGTTAACATACACTCCGACATCCTTTCAACGTCTCAATCTAATGTTCTCTAAATGTTTTAAATCGCCGTGCACTGGATGTTCTAATCTGACATCCCCTCAACGTTGTAAACTGGCATCACATTAACGTCTCATTTTTACATCCTCTAAGCGTCTCAATCTTAAATCTTCCGAACGTCTCAATGTGACATCCTCTTAAAGGGTTTAGGAAATCATGTTGAAATTACACTTTCCACATGCAACACCTTACTCATAAACGTAATGATATTAAATTCCATTGAAAACAAAATTTTTGGGACCATGCATTTAAAAGTTACAGGCTACGTAAAGTAGCTGAAATCGACTGACCTAGAAAAAGGACAAGTTTTATGTCACGTGATAATGTGACGTCATGAAGGGAACACGAACATGGCGTCAACACGTAAAGAGTACCAACTGAGTGACCACAGTGATGGCTCCCCGTGGCCTTCCGACTCATCTGACAATGGAGATGAGTCGGATAGGACAAATATTTATTGCCGGCAAGTTCGACCGAACCGCAGAATCCGTATAGATTCGAGCCAGTGAGGGATTCCTCCTCGAGTTATGACGGCAACGGCTCTGACGACCATGACCGACTGAACACTGCTTGCATGGTAATTTTCAAGTTATTTCATAGTAATGAAAGCCTTGTTTTTTTTATGTCTAAGCTATATTCAAATTTAATTTGAAAAGGGATTTAATTAATAACAATATCTGTTAAGTAGATTATTTAACAAGTTGCTTGAAATGAAAATAATATTGTTAGGAGTTACTTCCCTTGGCCATCGATCGTATGAAGATTGACCATATTCTTTTCTGAATTATTCTGTCAAATGTAGGATAATATAATATCCTCGATTTCTATTATAGCTGATCTTGTTTTCATCTTTATATGTGACCGTTTCGTTATAAAATACACTCATTCAAAGTTATCTAAAATAGCAAACGAGTAACCTTTATTCACGTGTCACCTGATTTCGTAGTAGTAGTATTTAGTACTATTTACATATGACAATCTTGCTCGCTTGACATAAACAGGTCCCGGCTAGATAGCACTTAATTTGTTGATCAGTTGTTTTGCATAGACACGATCAATATTCAATAATTCTACCCAACTGCAGGGTTGCATCTAGGATTTTAACAAAGTGGGGCATGTGCCCCATCTAACACAGAAAAGGGGGGCATCAGGTTTTTGTTTAGGGGCACTGAAATCAATGACTAAAATGAAGCATTCAGACTGTACCACATAACTGAAATCAGAACAAGTCCTTTTAACTGTTGCTAAATGTTTCATTTCAAATTCAATACAAATAGAAAATGAATATTAAATATTTACCCGATCTTGACTGTAACTCACTGGTCCTCATGGTGATTTTAATCTTCTGTTTCAAACGCACGAAGCATTGATTCTGAACGCTTTGCGAAAGCATTTGATGACAACACTTTAAAATTACTACGTAGTTTCAAATCTTCCATCGCTTCTTGGTGATCAGTTATTTCAAAGTGTCTGTCCAGTGTCGAAGTACGTAAGTTCGTATTGCCACCTCGGCTTGCAAAGCTGTTAGTTTTTCCCGTTTGAATGCACCACTTGCACACCATTCCTCCGGAATCGTTCGTATCTAACCATGGGCGATCTTTGACCCATTCTTGAATGAAACAGTACTTCCGTTTTTTGTTAACTTGTGAAATTTTACTAGGGGTTTGACCGCTGGTAGATCCATCGGCATCCGTGGATGAAGCCGATATCGTAACAGGTTGTTCATCAGTATGTCGCGTATTTTCGATAATATCAACAAATTGGTCGTCATTTTTTTCGCTGTCATCATTTTGGTTTCGAAAGAAATGAAACAACGTTCTGGTTTTCTTTTTCGGCGCCGCCATTACTGCCAATGTCACCAGAAAGCATGGTAAGCTCACGTGACCGATTTGGCCAATGAAAATGGCTTTTGTTTATGCTTTGATATTTAGGCCAATCAAAACGCTTCTCTCAACCAACTTAGGTTAAAAACCGAAAGTGAGAAGTTCTTTAGACTCATGTTTACCAGTTTTCGTGAGTCACCTGTATCGTTTACAAATTACGTTTTGCAGACCTATTTTTTAATAATTTGAAGGATGTAAAAAAAAGATCATGATATGCCGTGTTGTTAATCAGAAAATGCGGCATTTACAGTAATTTTGCGGCACTAGTGGCGCACAATTTCTTTAAAAATGCGTCAATTGAAATATTTTTGCGGGGATGCCGCAATGCCGCACGGCTAGATGCAACCCTGCAACTGTTAACTTCACTAATGAAAATCAAGTGCTATTTCATGCTGTTCACTTCATACAACTTCAAGGAAATTTTTTTTTATCAATCATTTGTTCAAAATATATATGTCACCAAATTATATTAATGGTTGCTTCCCCAGGCTGACATGATTCTTATTGTCAAATATCTAACCAGAGAAGAGTCCCTGATCAATTTTTAAATCTGTGCTAATGCAGAAGGGTTATTGCCTAAATACATTTTGGCATTTGTAGAATTTTACAGTGAAAAATAAATGATGCATCATTTTAACATCAAACTTTGCTTGGATCGCATCTATAGAAATTGATGTTATATCATATACAAGATATAGGCTGTTAAGAAGAATTTTATATCTACATGAACACTTACTAGGCTTAAATTCTTTTTCCTTCACCTGAAATATTTATAAATTATATATTAAATATTAATATTATTATATATATAAATATTTATATCAAGGACAATGTAGTAATTCAATGAGCATGTGAACTTTTTAAACATGTAACAAGTTTAGTTTGAATGGTGTTTTGTTTAAGTCACCATTTGTGTTTGAAATTCAGTAAAATATTACCTGTCGCATGGGTTATGTTGCCATTATTTGATCCAATACAAATACAATTTAAAAAAGTGACGCCAAAATTATTAGTAAAACGTGGCATCTTTTTGAATGATGTTTAAATATAATTAACACCAGAATAAATGTTTGTTCAGTTTAAAATGTTTGAAATATGTACAATCTATCTATGAAGTGCACAGCAGTTGATTTCTTAATACAACGGAAATAGGTGACACGAGAGGGAGAGGGAGAGTAAACAAACGTTTAACTTTTCTCAAGTCTCTACTCATCATTTATGGATGGATTATAAAGTATAATATCACTTCACATAGTCAAATTCTTTTCTTCAGGTGAGAGTGTAACCATTGTAATATGATGTCCACAGCCAAAGAGAGCCAGTGTTGTCAGGAGGTTGACCAGTACAGGGATAAGTGCAGGGCTAGGGACCCTCCTGTCTGCTGTCTCACCCTCCACCCTAGTTTTTATGCTGTTTGCCTGAACAGTGAACACTGATGTGCTGGATACAGCATAATACCAGTTCAGGCAGCAACCAGATGAGCAAGTCAAAGTGACAAAAAAGAAGATAAATCTGAAATGAATTATTTATTTCTTGACAATTTTTATGTGTAATGAAAACACAAGATCAAATTCCAAATAATAATAAACTATACAGTGGTCAAACTTATTATAAACAAACTGCCCACATAATAAATGATTCTGAACTCATAAAAATTTTCCTCTGTTTATTCTCATGGTGTATTTAAATTACATACCAAGCATTTATATGACAGATAAACATTCCAGTACCATGAGTTCAATTTTCTAGCAAACAGTAACAAAAGTCTATGACAAGGTGATAAACTGTTATTCCTTTTATTTCGAAAAAAAATCTATGGCAACATTTCCCCCTCCAAATATATAAAAAAATCTTTTAATGAGATAATGTATAACAAATAAATAATTTTATTTTGCTTATGCTAGAAAAAAGTAGGCAATTTTGTTACTGTACTGTTACAGTTTTTTCCGAAAACCCATTGGCTCTGTATCTCATTAGGAATCAATCCTTGGAGTAGAAACACCTGCAATACAAAATGAAATTCATCAATTTTCATAAGACATTGAAATATGAGGAACTGTGATTTTCACACAATACAAAATATTTAACAATTAAAAAATGTTAAATAAAAGGTATTCAGTTTTATCTTTCATCTAATTTATACATTTGTCTAAAACTTGTATGTTAATATCTCAATGACACTATTTACTAGATTAAAATCACACTTGGAGTCATTTTGCTTTCACTGTTGTATTTTACAAACCTTTACTCCTCTTTGGTTTCAAATTAAGTTGAATATTTTTGTCCTTTACCTGGCTTCCATATGCTTGATTGATGTAAAAAGCACCTTCCATAACATACTGGTGTCTGCTGTGTTGCCCTCATCAATCACAATTTTTTTTTGTGATTTGGCAGTACCCTCGGCATCATGATCATGAGTTCCTCTTGTCTGTAGCTTCTTGAAAAAATATAGGAACAATTTTTAGTGATCAATTCTTGATCACGTGTGAAAGAATTCGCCTAGGTCCAAATCTAACGCTGAATTTCAAGTGATCGAAAACAGGACGACACATAATCAAGAGCACGTTAAATTGTCATAATAGCCGACGTTTGTTTAGATTTTGCTTTTCGTAATCATTATAACTGATATTTAGTTACAAAATACTTACAGAATAACAGATACATATTTACTGTATTTAACATGATCAACACTCACCCTTGAAAACTCCCTCTGCCGAACCGATGAGCGCTAGGTCACTTCGTCGTATACGCCTACTCGGCCATTTTTTGTTCTTTCACTCGCAATATTGCGCTAACAGTTTCTTAAATTATGGCATACATGTGTTGGCAAGACCGTGAGACATGCATTCGGCTTCATTTTTGGGTTTCGATCGTAACGTTGTAGCTACAAAATTAGGTTTGATGTAGGAATCGTCGTTTAAATGTGCTGAACAAATGTAGCTGTATCCACTTAGGCTACTGGGTCCTGATTTCCAGTCGGTTCGGGTTCTTTGCACAATTTTCGTCCATTGTTTTGCGATATCCCATGGCAAAACATGAAACATTAAGTTTACTTGTGTGATGTTACTACAGTTTACAGCCACCTAACACACATATACGAGGTATTTCCGTCTCCTCTGTTCCTGACTTCCATTCGTCTCTATGTAAACAAATGGGGGACGATTCCCTTCGTGACGTCATTAGGTCAAAGGTCGAATTTTGTTTACGTTTTTATAGGTGATCAAGTTTAGATGCCAATTACTAATTATTCTGGTCGGTTAAAAATTATTTGTTTGCATCATAAGTCACTATACACTTCAAATAACATTTCTAATCTTCAAAATAGGTCATATTTCCTATTCCCTTTAACGTCTCAATCTGACTTCCTCTCAATGTTGTAAATTGACGTCCCTCAATGTTGTAAATTGACGTCCACTCAACGTCTCAATCGTACATCCCCGTAGCGTCTCAGTCTGACATCCCATGAACGTTGCAAGCTGACATCATTTTAACGTCACAATTTTTCATAATCTAAACGTCTCAATCTCACATTCTTGTATCGTCTCAATGTGACATCATCTTAACGTCTTAATATGATGTCACGTGAATGTCGGAACTTAACATGCCCCGAACGTCTCAATCTTGCTTTACCGCTATGGTCTGAATTTGGCATCCTTTTAACAAGATCAACTTACTTTTCCTTAATGTTGTTAACTGATGTCCCCTGAACATCATACACTGGCTTCCCATGAACGTGTCAATTGGACGTCTCCTCAACGTCTTCAACTTATGGTCTACTCAACTTCATTATATAGCGCTTAGGGTAAGGGAGGCAATCGCTGATCTTAGTAACTGCAACACCAATCAGCGCTCGCCGCTTAAATTCAAAATGGCGTCGAGAATACCTGTTTTGATGATGAAACATTTGGTAGAACAATAATGTGATGACGATGTCAGATCAGCAGCAGAAATGGCGGAAACTGACTTTCCTGAAGAGGTGAGAAACAAAGTTACAGCAATGAGATCCATAAATAGTGTCTGCAACTGAAATAATTTGTCAATTAGACTGACATCTGAATCATACTCATTTTTATGTTCACAGACACGGGCGTGTATCACTTAGAAATAGCCCCTGTGTTCACAGATATAATTCATCAATTTAAGTCTAACTGTCTCGATAATAGGGACACCTCTTTTCAAATACATAGAAAATACATTTTCATTTAATATCTTATTATATTCTCCTCTGATAGAATTTCATTTTCACTTATTTTAACGATAATTGTGCAGTTATTTAAAAAAAACACAACCATGTCTAATTGTACTTATTTCGATTAAAATATACATGTGTTATGATAAGACCCACTATACAAGTGACATCTTGCACGCCAGAAACAGATATTAACGGGGAAAAAGATTTTTTTTCTTCAAATATTTCTTATATGGCTAAAAACAATCTAAAAGCGTTATGCTTCGATTGCCGACCTGGAAGCTCAGGCCAAAAGTTTCCGAGGAAAGTTTCATTCAAACATTTAATTTTTACTAATAATTATATGATAATAAACATATGAAGTTTGTTTGTATTGATTTGTTTATGCCTATGAACCCCAATTTTTTTCATAAGTATAATATCTTATCGGGGAAAATAGTGATCGGTGAATAACCTTTATAGTGTGCAGCAGCAATGTACAAAACTTTGTAGGTGTTGACTCATGAAAACCAGGCAGTAGGGTCCTTAGTTGCATCCATTGGGCGGCTACAGCGAACAGAAAGATCACGCTAAATTGAGTGAGTTGGGGTTTAACGTGCTTTGAAAAATATTTCAGTTATTTAACACGTGGATGACAAGCATCCAAAAGAGAGTGGAAAGATAAGGGAGAAAGGGATCGACAGGATGAGGGAAAAGACGGAAAGAAAGGCATAGTGAGAGATAGACAAAAGGTTTCCGAAAAACTCAAATTTGGTCAGGCTTCTAACCTTCGACCGGTCCAGCTTGGGTGACCCTACCAGGAGCATTACACGCTCCGGCTGGCATAGCTGTCGGGGTCTCTGAAGTACGCAAACCACCACACCACGATAAGGTATTGAGATAAGTGGTGGATCACGCTAAAATTGAGGACTACTTGAATACAATAAACAACTACTGCGCAGATGATTTTCACATGCATTTACGCATGCAGAGGAGCAGTGCCGAGGTATGTATTGAATATCTTCCAACGTTAGTATTTACTAAGTAGCACAACAAAAGGCAATGTTATGAAGACTTTTTTTTTACGAAGGATTTAAGTCGTGTTAATGAAAAGTTCACTCAAAGAAAAGTATTCCCATACGTTTGGAATTTCTTTTAGATAAATATGAATGAGGATAAACGGCTTGATTATTGAGGCAATGTTTGGTTCAGGATGAATGAGGATGAGTTGAGTTGATTATTGAGGCAATGTTTGGTTCCTGGTGAATGAAAGTGAAGATGAGAAAAGAACTGGTTGATGAAGATGATGAACAATGCTCGTTTGGTGACATGATCATGTGACAACCAAAACTTGGCAGATGCCGATGATTTGTGCTTTGAAGACCATAGCATTCATAATACACAATGATTGTGGATCATTCAATTAGATTGCCTTTTTGCAATATGTCATATGTGACATTTGTTTAACTTAATTCATTATGTATATGTTTTACTTACTAATTTATCCATACATGAAAGTTAAATAAATTTATGTAAGATATAAATCCATTGAGTTTTGATGAGTAAAAAGAAAATCAATTTGTTGAAATATCAAGCCCTTATATCTTACCTTCATCTATATGTGTCACTGTGTCCATGGTATCATGCATCAATTCACTGGACTTGTTTATTTTAGTGTCTGAAACATTATTGAAATTATTGAATGTGAAAGGTAATAAAAAATTGGGGGAAAATCTACAAACAAATCAACGACATTGGCATTTTTGTTGAAATCATTCATTTTTTTTCAACTGACAATTGTCATGTAATAAAATCATACCTGTGAATTTGACATTGATTTTGAATTTATTTTATAATATTCTTACTACATCGTTTTAGTTGTCATAGCAAGACAATCACAAACTATTGAATTTTCCCCCAAACAAAGGTTTATCATTGACCTGAATTTTAAGAATTTACCTACCTTCAATATTTTGCTGATGACGAGAAGGTGTGTCATCGTTAGATAACTTAAATATCAAAGCATCAAATAATCATAAATTTAGTTTCAAAACATGTGAATACACATTTATCTTAAGCAATGAAGATGTGTTACTTAGCATACAATGTCGCTCAAATATTACAGATAAATCATAGCAGTCAAATTAAATTCATTATATATAAGCATTTTGAATAAATCTAATGTAACCATGCATGTTGGTCAGTTAAGTTATATTTCATTAGAGTAAATGAAGATAAACTGTGATTCTTGCACATTTTAACAAAGGTATAAACTGTGCATGCATAATATTTGACTCTGTGCTTTTGGTCGGAATTGAACCAACGTCTTAAGACATCCATACAAAAGCTGTACTTGATAAGGAGTCCTTGTGTTAGGACATTGTTAAAAAATCAGGAGAATATGCAGACCTTGCATAAGTACTAAAACTTGGCTAATAAGTGATTCTTTCACTCTACCAATAAAGAAAAAGGAATTAGCACTGTAACTCACCAGTCTTGACTAAATAATTCATTAGATGAAAATTATCAACTACATTGTCATTTTAAATGGTCAAGATTTGTTAACATGAGACCTATACATTCAAATTATCTTTTTCAAATTTGGAAAAAGATTTTTGATTCATAAAATTGCACGTGGCAAAGTCAATACCACACTTTTTAAAAAAAATTCAAGATAATTCAGCGTAAACTATGAGATGAACTGATAAATTAAGGAGGATAAAATGAGTGAGTGACTTATTGCTTAACACCGCTTGGAGGATAAAATGAACATATGAACAAGTTACAGATGATTGACATCTGCCCGTCAGGCCCTTTAGGCCTGGCAAGCTAAAGGTGAAAAACTCAAATGAAGAATAAACACAAATCTTGTATGATTATTTTTCATACAAATAAAAAACACACATACCTCTTTGCAAGCACGTGTATATCGAAAACATAGGCTACAGTATAAAACTAAAATCATATTACATAAAATATTGTCATAATTAATATATAGAGTAACTTGCTATTGTAGACAAATAGGATATTACACAATTGCACATTGCATTATGATACCACCACTGGACTCAATACCTTAACGTGGTGTGGTGGTTTGCGTGCTTCCGTGACCCCAAGAGCTATGCCAGCTGTAGCTTTCATGCTCTTGGTAGGGACACCCAAGTTGGACAGGTCGACGGGTAGAAATCCTGAGTAAATTTGAGTCCTTCTAAAACCTGTTGTCTATCTCTCACTATGCCTTTCTTTCCGTCTTTTCCCTCATCCTTTCGATCCCTTTCTCCCTTATCTGTCCACTCTCTTTTGGATGCTTGTCATCCACGTGTTTTATAACTGAAATATTGTTAAAAGCACGTTAAACCCCAACTCACTCACTATATTGAAATGCTATGTAATTTGTCCTTCCAAGAAATGATAAAATTGAAAGAACGAACTGGCAAAACAACTTCCTGAAGATTGAATAAGGTAAAAATCACACAAATTAAACTCAGACAAACCAGTTGTTTAGTTGATATGAATTGGTCAAAGGTTGCCCAATCCACAATTGTGTTCAATATCCAGGGATGTATGGCATCAACTGCCTCTTGGCCAAGGTGATTCAAATTTCTCATTATTTGATTACAAACGGTTTTTGAAAACGTTTTAACGATCACTTTGGCCCCTTCATCAAGGAATTCCATAACCAAATTTGCTGAATTGTGATCCTCCGCGACATAGGATGACAATGTTTTATGATCAAACAAATTTTGAAATTTTTTGGGTACAAGATTTTCAATTGGCCCTGCCACATGGTTCAGCTCTCCTACAATCAAATCATGTGAACATCTGATTACAATTCAAAATAATTTACAGAAAAAACACAAAAAGAGCTCAAAATGAACCTTGTCGATCTGTCATTCATATTTACTATTTAATGCATCTCTTTATCTAATTATGCATCATGTGATACTGTAGTATCGGAACGTGATCACTGCACGAATATTCACAACAACGCTTACGGTTCACCCCGAGAGCTAAGCCAGCCGGAACTTAGATGCTACTGGTAGGGTCACCCAAGCTGGACAGGTGCACGGGGTAGAATCCAGACCAATTTTGAGTCGTTCTTAAACCTGTTGTCTATCTCTTACTATGCCTTTCTTTCCGTCTTTTCCCTCATCCTGTCGATCCCTTTCTTCCTTATCGGTCCACTCTCTTATGGATGCTTGTCATCCACGTGTTTAATAACTGAAATATTGTTCAAAGCACGTTAAACCCCAACTCGCTCACTCATTTACAAGATCATGTGAAATTAGGGTAAATGTTTACATAATTTGATAAACAAAGCCAGAACAAATTGTGCGTTCTCCTTTAAAATCACCTTAAGCGGAAACAATTTGAATAAATTTTACTTATTTCAATGTATCCTTCCTATTCTATGTAACATCTTACCTCGTTTAATCAACCCGGTGATTCTCTCAACATATTTCTCGTCAACCGACAGACTTTTGACTAGATAGGCGGCCATTTGGATGCTGTTTCCAAGCGTGTAGCGGAAGGGCTTAAATTAAACGCAAACGGTTTGCTGTCAGCGGTGCGTTGCGCAGACCAATCGCTGCAATTGATTGCAAGCGATTGGTCGTTTGCAACGCACCCATAATGTCACCATAACGTGGCAAATGACGTCCCTCCCAACGTCTCAAACTGACGTTCCCTGGTCGTCTCAAAATTACATTCTCTTTACGTCTCAAACCTACGCACTTTTATATTCCGAAACTGATTAGGTGTATGACCTAACGTCACTTGAAAGTGACAAACTGAACGACGTCCCGTGAATGGTGTAACGTAACATCCCCCGAAGGTTGTAAACTGACGTCCTCTGAACATAGAGATCCAACGGATTATTTTTAATGTTTTAATCAACATTCCCTAAACGTAGGCAAGTCTTTGTGTTCCTCATTGGTTTGTTTTACGGATGGATTCAGATTACAAAAATGAATTTTGTGATGTTTAGTTCACGTATGTTTAATACCTAATGTTCATTTGTGCAAAATGTAACCTTTCGATCTCGTTTATAAAATCAATGTGTAATTAGGAATCAACGGTCTCTGTACTCGTAACACTCGCCTAGAATTTGTTCATCAAATGTTATTGCCTTTTATAATCCCACTCAAATTAGTTCCGATTAATAATTTTTCGAATTTTAACAACGATATCAGTCAGAAGTGGTCATTGAAATTCTACATAGGTTATTAAAAGGCAACTGACATATGAACAAAAGACTAGGGCAAAGTTACTTGTAAAACTGAACTTCACAACGCATGCAGAAAAAGAAGAAAGGGAAAAATCATAGAAGACATTTTCAATTGTATTTATTTCATCTCGTAGTATATAGTCATAAAGGCAGTATATGTCATCTTGCTTTCTTGCTGAAGCCCGACACGTAAAACCAGATTGGCAATGTCCTGGAACCGTGTTCCCTCCACGATGCAGCAGCAAGGGACTGGAGGGTTTACAGTCAATACACCATACATACTTAAGGAATAAAAAAACATCTTTTGCAAAATATCAATCAAAGTGAATATAATAGTCGTACTTTGAAGTTATATCAATTTCAAGTACTAATTCCGGACAGCACGGAATATGACCTATGGTTATCGACAACTCTATTAACTTGAAAATATATCTATACCTAAATGAAATTATTACCGCGTACGAAATAAGCACTTCCTTTTGAGAAACAGTATCAGACTGTCCAGTTAAATCGTCTAAAAATGGCCACCTTCCCTTGAGACCTGGAGACAATGTCTTCTGTAAGAAACTGAACCTTTTGTTAATATTTGAAATATGTTTACATAATTTATTTACACAACATAGACCACCACCTGTGTTAAATTAAAAATGAATTCGCACAGTTTGATGATGAAATTTACAAAAGAACACAATGTAGATGTAACAAGAATAACTACATCAAAGTAGCGGAAATGTTACAGAGAACTTATCTGATTATTTGCAAGTTGCGCATACCTAAAAAGGCTTGCGTCATATGTGAACACATCAATTTGGATGAAAAATACGTCTACAACAAAGATCTAGAACGTCTGACTTTAGCATCAAGGAATGTTTCGTTGAATGTTTAAATGGCATTCACTAGTTATTCGTTCGGATCTTATGCTTCCCACGACCCCGTTAATTACTAAACTCTAAAATATTACGTTCTATATTTATAATGTCCTGTTTTCAAACCCCTGCCGGACCCCAAGAGCTATGCCAGCCGGAGCTTACATGCTCCTGGTAGGGGCACCCAAGCTGGACGGGTAGAAGTCCTTCTAGAACCTGCTTTCTGTCTCTCACTATGCCTTTCTTTCCGTCTTTTCTCTCATTTCGATCCCTTTCTCCCTGATCTGTCCACTCTTTTGGATGCTGGTCATCCATGTGTTTAATTACTGAAATATGTTCAAAACACGTTAAACCCCAACTCACTCACTTGAACCCCTGCCAGTTGCCAGCGATCTGTCTTTCCTTCAGGTTGCGTTGATCTGACTATGTATGAACCTGTCCCCATCAGTCAAACATAACTATTTGGAAAAAACATGAATATTTTCAGAATGATTACAGCTATTAAAGTCAGTCTGATTTATGCAAGGCAAATTGTAATAAATGCCGGACAAATAGATCACCACTCACAGAAATCTTTCCTCTGACGTTTGCAACAATTTTCTGAACTCTGCAGGCATTCTAGCACTCAATAATGATGTTCAGACTACCCTACCCTACCCAAATATTATGTTTTTTTGCGAGCGTTAGTCCTTATCACGTCATTTCACTAAGGCCGTGACGAAGAACACATAAAATTTCCCAGCTGAATATCCAATGAAAATAGCTAATGGCTTACGCTTTTTCAAATACAGAAGTAACAAAAAAGGTGGTAAACTCAGTGAAGATTGCGTCTGTCATAAGTATCGGCGCTGTGATGACTAGATTTCCGGTGTTTCGTACTCGCGACTGGATTGCACTTGATTCGGTACCTCATCGGTCTGAAACGTCATACGCCAATAAGCTGCTTCATTCAAAACTGTAAAACGGGCATAAAAATGAAAATCTTTGCAAATGCGACTGGAAATATTTATGTTAGTGATAAGATTTTGTTCGTGAAGAATAATTAGTTCAGGTTAGTTGCCTTACAATAATGAGACTATGACTTTATTGTATAGTATTACACATCGTATCAATAAGTTATCAAATAGTTAATCGGTACCGAGAAGTTACCAGATTAATTGCAAGATGATTGAGGTATCAGAGGAGATCTAATAAGTAGGTATTTAAGGCAACATAAGTAAATAAAGTTATAGAGTTAATTCTTATTAGGAATCGTAGCTGAAACGAAACGACATCATAATAGAAAACAAGAAATGCAATCATGAGACAATGTTGATTATAATTACAAGCTAAACAGGAATACTGGACTCCAACCCCAACCTTCCCCGGAAATTAACCAATACGAAAAACACAAGCTAAAAATGTTCTAATCGCAAATAATTTCATCAAGAATTTGACAGTTATAATGTTTAGCGACTATAAAATAAAAAAATAAAAAAAATAATGTCGTATAAATTTTTACCAAGAAATACTCGACGTGGCGTCAACCACCACAAAGTTGTTATTAAGATCATTTTTGTTGTTTGTGACACTCATTTACCAATTGTTTCCTACACCTCTTATATACAGTAACTTTCAGGCAAAGGTTTGTCATCCCCTCTTCGTCTTCAACAGGGGCCTTGAGGACGTCATCAAGCAAATCTTCATCATCTTCGTCGACACCCGATTGAAATGCGATGCGTCTCAGCATGTTCATGATATCTCTCTGGTTTTCCAGAAACAATTCCAACTTCGCGATTTAGTCTGAAGTGTGAGTGAGTGGGTTGGGGTTTAACGTGCTTTGAACAATATTTCAGTTATTAAACACGTGTATGACAAGCATCCAAAAGAGAGAGTGGACAAGAAAAGGGATCGATAGGATGAGGGGAAAGAAAGGCAAAATGAGAGACAGAAAGCAGGTTTTAGAAGGACTCACATTTGGTCTGGCTTCTACCCATCGACCTGTCCAGCTTTGGTGTCCCTACCAGGAGCATGTACGCTCCGGCTGGCATAGCTCTTGGGGTCTCTGAGGCACGCAAACCACCACACCACGATAACGTATCGAGTCTAGTGGCGGTGTAGTCTGAAACAAACAATACTTTAAAGGTCATATGGCGTATACTTTACCTTATCAGTCAACCCTATAAAGTTGTTTAATGTGCAAAAGTACTTACTCGTTGACGGCATTGAATAAGAATTTGAAGGTCCATGGCATTAAAACCGATGAGAAAAATAAACAATGCCTGTTATGCGTTTGTGACAATGATGAGGTGACCATTGGTCTTTAAAAAGTTTAATTAGAAGATAGATCTCAGTGGGAAGGGTCTGATTTAGACCAATAAACCTCTTTATCTTTAATTGCTTACTTTCCGAGCTCATTTGGTTCCTTGGATTACTTGTCTGCCTACTTATTGGACTTATTGGAATGGGATCGTCTGTCGTTGTACATGTAGAGATAGCGACGTCGTCTATTGGCATCGATGTCAGTGTGGGTGGATTGTTTTATTGAAGACTTCGCCCCCTGTGGTCTTGCTCGCTTCTGATTGTCATCTGTAATAATTAAGTGATTGCTCTTCAATTATTAAGATATATTACATCAGTTGATTAAGAGATTTTAGACATTTATACACAAAATTCAAATTTCTCGCTCATGTCACTGTAAATAAGTTTAAATTTGCATATTGATCACGAATCAAAATGGAATTGTTTAAGGGATAACATTTGCTTAGCAATTTGCGATGGTATCCTTACCTTCAATACAATCTTCGTTGTGTGTCGGATTTGGCCTTTTCCTCTGCTTGGGCATTGCCAGTTCTTCTTCATCCCTTCCTCCTAGTTTGAGGTGTCCTCGGCCCTCCTGGCAAGTTTCGATGCTCGTTGGAAATCATCTGTAGATCAATTAATATTTTGTTAAAATTCATTTAATAAGTCAACTTAACTCGTTCGCCAACATGTAATGTTTACATGAACGATTCTATTTAATAAAGGTTAGTAAACGGATACCCGTGTAAAACCATTTTTTTCACATGAGTTTCAATATCTTATATCTACACTAAGGATTTTGAGAAGGCGTGTGAATGTAAGACATACTTTGATACTAAATGTCCATATGATGAATAATTACACTTACCAACGTATTGAAAAATTCTTATTTTGTATATATGCGACCGCCTCTTATCTGGATATTTACCCCTTTTTGCACGGATATGGGCCCCTGTTTTGGGCCAATAGCAGAACATTTGCAAAAATCAGAATGATGAATCAACATAATAGGTTCAGTAACTCATTTCTACAAACATTAGTTAACAACACATTCTGTCCTCACTGAATGTTGTTATCGTCATATATTTATCATCATTATTTAGATATTAACATTTGTAATTAAAATGCATATAAAGACCATGCTTACCTCCCCTATTGAATCTATCCAGGTACAATGCACAGTTTCCTCCCCAATGAACTCGACAGCAGCAAATTGTTGGGACATCTGTAATGAGTTGAATGTACCTTTACATTATTGACTATAAATGCAATTATTTATCTTCAGATTGACGTGTAATTGATATAATGGGTATGATAGGTACTAATTGTGTAATTAATGAAATGCGATTGAACTTTCTAGATCATAAAAGTGGCTTACATGAAGTTCAATATTCATGAAGGATTGCCATGAATAAAGATGAGTCATCTCCTTCGACATTAATGGCCTTCCTTTTCAGCTCTCATTCGTGAACGTACTCCGGATACTTTAAAAACGCCTATTATTTTCGAAGCAATTGACCTATTGAACAAGTCGTGTGGGTGAATGAAAATTCTGCAAAGACACTTTCCTTCATTCTTTCCTACCACTTTGCAACCGTTTCCATTTTCCAATACGAAGGCATTGTTGGGCGTCTAACACGTGGCCTCTAACGCTGGAGCTTTGGGGTGTTGACCTGATTCCTGTTCTCTTTATCTCCTAATAATTTGAACTCGTGGACTCTTCCCATTTCTATTTAACTTTTTTACTTTTTGCAAGTAGCTCTCAAATGCAAAGGCACTGAAAGTATCAAGACTGCCGAAAGTCTCAGCATCTGAAGCTATGTGGGTTAACATTTGCACATTGTATACTAGGAACTCCATACAATAGTTTTCCTTTTTTCACAAAGTGAATCAGAGATTGATGTGCACGGCCTAAACTCTCTGAAGTCATTTGTCTTGCTAACCAGTAAACAAACGGCACAACTCAATGTTATGAAATGATCATAAAGGCCTTGTCTCAAGATGCCCTTAAGAACTAATTTCCCTTTGTTGAAGAGGAATTGCCCATATTACGTAGCTTTCCATCTATCAATTTCCCTCATTCTCCTAGCTTTACGAGCAAATACCTCTGGAATGATATTCCTCATTGACAAAAGTCTTTTGCCTATCTCATCTACGTGCCCTACTGACATCTTAACATCCCGTTTACCTCTAATCCAAGGAAGTAACAGTCTTTTCATTACCCCTAGGCAGACTTGTAATCTATTGGGAAATCTTTAACCATGTCCACTCACCATGTGAGTGAGTTGAGGTTTAACGTGCTTTCAACAATATTTCAGTTTTTAAACACGTGGATGACAAGCATCCATAAAAGAGTGGACAGATCAGGGAGAAAGGGATCGACAGGATGAGGGAAAAGACGGAAAGAAAGGCATGGTGAGATATAGACAACAGGTTTCAGAAGGACTCAAATTTAGTCTGGCTTCTACCCGTCCAGCTTTAGTGTCCCTACCAAGAGCATGTTAGCTCCAGCTGGCATAGCTCTTGGGGTCTCTGAAACACGCAAACTACCACACCGCGATAAAACCGTTTCCACGTTTATGTCAGTGATCAAAAGTGTTCGTGCAGTTACTGGAAGATCAGGGTAGCCTCTATTAATAATATTGCAAGTAATCCCTCTGTAGCATTGTGCTCTATCTGGTAAGTGTTTACCCATTTTGCAAGATCACTTTCCAAGCAGCTAACATCAAGACCGATGCCTCTACTTCCATCGTCTGAATCGGATGATAGTGTTCTATGATTGTCTATTTCATCCCAAACATCCTGTGCTTCACTACTTGACCTAAGCTTCTCGGTACCAAAACTGGAAGGTTGAACATCATTGCATCGATGAGTTGTTTGTAAGTCAGAATCACTATCAGAATTGCTATTGAGCAGGTCAAAACGGTTGCTACTGCCTTTATGTCTCTAAGCCGCAATCCATATTTTCCTGTAAATACGCGTTTTTTTCTCCTCCTTGGTCGGTCATCCTACAACATTTCAGGTCAAAGTTTACTAAAATAATTAATATGAGCTTTTGATGATTATCAGAATTGATATAAATATGATAAACAACGGTCAATACGTCCCAATGATAACTACCCACTATTAGATAATGAAAAAATTAGAAAAAGCAGGATTTGTCGAGATAAGTCTTGAATATATAAAGGAATGTGTCATCATGAATATATTAACTGAATTTATCGTGTATGATATTTTAGCATTTTCCAATTTAAAAGGATTTGAAAGAGGACCAAGCTGGATAAGATCCAAGACATAAAATCTCCCTAAAATCTGTTTGCTTAACACAATGTTAACACATAAAACATTGTTTATAAAGAGTCGGAAATGTTTGAAATAGAAGGAAATGTTTCTTCTAAAACCTGTTGTCTATCTCTCACTATGCCTTTCTTTCCGTCTTTTCCCTCATCCTTTCGATCCCTTTCTCCCTTATCTGTCCACTCTCTTTGGATGCTTGTCATCCACGTGTTTAATAACTGAAATATTGTTCAAAGCACGTTAAACCCCAACTCACTCACTTGTGGAGAAGTGAGGATAACGGATGACTGTTTGATAAAAGAACTCACACACCTACATGGCACAATGCATTTTCTTTTAACACATTTGCTTTCTTCAGGCCTACCAAGTCCAATGTACGCCCATTCGAAATGCTGTGCGGGTGGACGAACATAAATACGTGGCAAATGGGGCATTTGTAATTGTTCACGGGAGTTAATGGAAGGGGAATTGTTTTTTATCAATAGCATGTGGGGATAACGGATGGATCGGATAATACATGATGACTAAAACTCCTATTCATTGAAACATGGGGGACTAGGTTCGGAGTTTACACTGAATAAAACGGTCGTCTCAAATCAGGCTCCGATTGAACTCTGGCGAGACTCACCGGGAACGATACCGAGGGCAATTTAGGAAACACACATCTGTCATAATGTGTCAGATCAAAGAAGGAGAATGGGTATGTGAAAATGTGAGTATCCGAATGATTAAAACTGTTTCCACTACTTGCAGTCTCTGTTACAAAAATCCTATTTTAATTTGACATGTTATACTTATATGAATATTTGTCCTCGGATATCTTCTTCACGTCACTCTGGTCTGCAAAGCAATATATGAATAAAATGAAAAGGCTTCATGCAAGCTGAGGGTATTTTAATCTGTAGTGGGTTTTTTTAATTGTAATCTGAAGACATGATACATCCAAAATTGGCTTGAAGTTTATGCATACTTTGTGAGATGTAAGTAAAATTAATAATTAAGATCTTTCATTTATTATTTAAAAATATAAGCAATTTCAGACCTATTATTAATAAACTATCTCTCACTATGCTTTTCTTTCGGTCTTTCTCCCATCCTGTCTATCCCTTTCTCCCTTCACCGCAATGCATAGCCACAGTTGTGTTGCGGGCTTTCTCCCTGCACTAATACTAGCAGCCGCGATATAAGTGAAATAATCTTGAAAGCGGCGGTAAACCCCAACTCACCTCACCTCACCTTTCTCCCTGATCTGTCCACTCTCTTTTGGATGCTAGTCATCCACGTGTTTAATAACTGAACATTGTTCAAAACACGTTAAACTCCAACTCACTCACTCAATATTAAAATACAATTAAACCAATTCTTTAGCAATTTTGCACTTGTCTTCTGTCCTGAGAAGGGATTCATTGCAAATTATTATTTGTTTTGGTGATTTTAAAAATAATTTTTAAAGTGTACTGTACCTAAACTCAAAAATCCTTCCACCGAAAAAGACTCATTCGATTTATTTCAAATTTTGCACATGTCGTCTTTCCTATTAGAAGAGACGAAGTGCCAATTTCGAAGCAATTTCGTAAATTTAAAGATATTTTTACAAATTTCTATTTTTGTACGTTTTTCTTATAGTCAGAAGAATAGCAGAAACATTATTAATCCGATTCTTTTGCTCACGTCATCAATCCTAGTAGGAAGAGTGCTGCGTCAATTTTCATGTGATCATGTGAATAATTTACAAATTTCCATGTTTTGCACTTGGCCTTTTTCTGTAATCAGAATTTTCCAAGCCTTTTTCTGAATTTCCCCATCCGATTGCAGAAATAATGTTCATCCATTCCTTTTAATATTTTCACATGTTTTCTATCCTATTAGGAACGTTGCATTTGCCTGAAACAAAACATTGTCATTTCTTTCTTATTATGGCTCGATTTCTGTGCTTTAGATTCTGATGTTCAATGAAGCCAATTAAGAACATCTGCTGGTAATCTCAGTTCAGGGATGGCCAAGCTGTACGAAGTTTCCAATAATTCTAAATACTGATTTGATGCAATCAGTATAAAGTAATTATAACATTTTAAAGCTTGGGATTAAGCTGTCTATATGTTAACCTCTAAGACATTTAACTTAAGAAACTAAGTAAACTGTTTTGTGTAACTTTTCACCTTAAATTGTGATGAAAATATAGTTTCATATTCATAACCCATTATATTGTGAAGGCAGGTGATAATACAGGGATGAAATCAATATGGTAAAGGGATTAAACCTTTGCAGTAAACGCTATAAGCAATTTGTGAATAAAGAATAAAGACAATTTAATCTATCTTCCTTAGCAAACTGAAATACAATTCGAAATGTAAATGAGGTGTAGAAATGTTCAATATGAACTTTCAATTAATTGATGAAAGCAGAAACTAACCTTGTAAAGAATATCAAAGCAAATTAAAAATTTGTTATAGTCCCTTTTTCTTTTTTTGCAAAGATTTTCATGTGCTGTCTACCACGACAAACTTAAGTGGTCTTCAAGAGAATTGACTATCATATTGTTCTGTCAACTTACAAAATATTCGTCGCATGTTCTCTATGTTTCCAAAACGACATGAAGATCCACAAATTCAGGTAACATCGCCAGCACCTATTTCACGTAATGTTTAGATAGTAAAAAGTAACATTAGATCCTTCCGGTTTAACTTCCTTAATTTTACATCCTTAGATTTTTCTTTTCTGTTGGCAACTTATTGTGTTATATGAAAACATAGTATGTGTTTAAACGACATTTCACTTGTCAGGTCTACTAAGCAAAATCAGGTGTTAATAGAAGGGATTTTAAGAAGCCAACACCATTTATAGCCATAGATAGAAACATACCTAAACATTCAGCAAGGAACGCTAATGAGGCCTGAGCGGTATTACGGTACTCCTTTGAAATATTGGATTTTTCATGTGTTGAAATCGGTATTAAGCCAATGCAGTAAAGAAAAATGCAGTAAATTGTATTGTGTGATACCATTCCAAGCAAAAATGTTCAGTTGTCAAAATTTGTGAAAAAGCAAATTGAGTGGTTTTCTTCACTAAATCTTCAATTTATTTTGAAATATGAATGAACAATATCAGCATATTTCGTAAAACGTATTAGAAGGTTACAAATATTATTCCAATTTCACACGGTCTTAGAATGATGCAACATGTTCAATGCAGTCAACTGGCATCACAAAAAAATCATCACATTTACATTTCATTATTTTTGGGTTTTTTAAACTTTTGGTACTACAGAAGCTGCCATTTCAGTCAGTCACGATGACAGTCATTAATGCACAAATTCCCAACGGAGAACAAATTTATATGGAAAAGTTGGTATTTGAATCTAATGGGCTTTTACAGTGAACAGCGTAAGTATCGCCACCTGTGACGATTTGCCATCTTCTGTCTCTCCTTTTTTCTTTAATAAAAATGATTGACGCAAAGCATGACATATCCTCATTCTGTAAATATGACTCCAATACCTCACGTGGTCCTAAGCTCCATAACGAGTTCTTGGTTGACAAATTATTGAAATTAAGAAATGGTTGTCACAGCATGAACAAGTCCTCAACCGTTACCGCCCTCCGAGATATTTCATAATATTAAGTAGTCATTTCTGACTTGAATTCCCCGCCGGCGTCGACTGTCCGTTTCGAAAAAGGTAACATGTCTTGCCAATTTAACACAAACAGATTTGATCCATCTTTCTGAAACTTGTATATTACCAGTATGGCTTATATAGCGTTATGGGACGATGCAATTTTTTCTACCACAGTTTTTTTAATCAATCTATCTGAAACTTTTAACAAGTTTTGGGTATGGAATAGTGGTAGTGGTAGGCATATCGAAATATATCGATTTTTTCCGGCTTGAGGACTCTTGAATGAGAGCATCTTGAAACTTCCTTACAGTACATGATGAAACTTTGAAATCTAAAACATGTTTACCTTCTCAAAGTTACATCTTAAGGTCAAGGTCATATACTATGTACATACCCATTTTCAGCCTAGAAAATGTTGTCCATGTTTTTTTAATGTCAATAATGGAAAACTCAACCAGGAAAACTATTTATTAACCTCTTCCCTTAAAGACACTAGGGCACGCTTTTACTGTTTAAATTGGCTATTTTAAGGTTTGCAATGACTTATGCATTCACTTTAACTTTCTATCGATGCAATGGAATACTAAACATTCTTTACAATTTACCTGCAATCAGCAATGAAAACGTTAAGACAGCCGCTGTCGGCAGGAAATTGAAAAATCTATGGTTAGCTGTGCACAAACCGGATAAATTATTGACACTTGAACTAGTTCTGTGTGCATGCAGCTGTTGAATTTACCTAATCTCTGAATTGAGAACAAATTATAAAATATGTTTTATGAAAGCAATGTAAATTAACCGATTTAATAACACAGTATTAGCATTGTTATTAGATTGACCATAGCGGCTGCCGTTTACGCTTTTCTGATTATGAGCAAAATCTTAATATTTCCGATATTTTAGGTCATGCGGATTAAATGTAACGTAACATCAAATACTTCCGGCCTTTAAAAATCCACTTTACTACCTGAATACGTAAATATTTGTTAAAAAACTTACAAGGTAGATTACTTGAGTGAGGATAGTGAGTAATATCGCGAGATATGCAGTATCTGTGCATTCGTTGTGTTTACGAAATATTGTCGTGCACTGGTGCGTTTAAAAATGGCAAAATGTTAAGTAAGATTATAGCATGTCTCTGTTGTCTTGTATTCCCCCGAAATCTTTTTGGAGTTAAAAAGATATTGATCTAAGATACATCAAGCGGATTCACATATTCTATCAAATGTACGTGATTTGGTTATAAAGCTCATTTAACGAGTGAAAGTTTATTTGAATTAGGTATATCTAAAGAGATTAAGAATGAATACTGATAAGATTATTGATGAAAATAAACATAAAATTGCAAACAAAAAAGCAAATCATGGTTTCGGCGCCATCTTGTTTCTTTCACATTTTACAAATTTCCAACTCAATGCACATTTGAGCGAAAACCTTTCTGCTAATACTTCTACCAGAGATGTCATACTTGTTCACTTTGTTGCTTAAACATCGCCATTTAAGACGATTATATTAGAGGTGTCGTTTAGGAAACACTGTTTTTAGATTGACCTTCTTGTGAATTTTACAAAATCGCAAACTTCATAGGCAGATAACTCAAATTCATTATTTTTGCGTTAGAATATACATGAATATAATCTGTAAATCTCAAGAATATTTTCGAAGTCATTTCCTGTCACATAAGAAAACACAAAACCTAGGAACTTTTCTTTCGCGATTCCATTTGTTTTTTAAAAGAGAAAATATCGGGTTCGAGTCTGACAGGTCAGATGTCCGTAAAGTGCATTAAGTATTTCATCCTTCGTGTTTGTCAGTCTTAGCTATACTAGTTTCTCCTCGTTGAAAAGAAATTGTCTAATTATGTATTGTTAAAAGACCTATTGCATGTACTGGTACTTACAGGTTTGATAAAATGCAAATGGTTGTTGTCTTGTATAAAAAAAACAATTCAAGTATATAACTTAACATTTTAACTAAATTGGTTTAGTCGGATACGGTGAGTCTAAAATCTATTCCTTTGATGAGAATATGATTGTAAAAAACTCAGATATAACTGCATACGTAACTTTACAATAAACCTCTCTGTTAAACATATTTGCTGAATTCCGAACAAACGTTCAATAAGAGTGGTGATCTCTGACAATATCCAAAAAATTAACACTGCACATACATGAGAAGATGCCTTCAAATAGTAGAATCGTAAGAGATTCTACTTGTTTTGTAAAAAAATAATTTTCAATTGTATTGTTGCACAAAAACGCTTATAAACAAAGACTGGAATCTATTTGTCTGAATTAAAAAATATATCTAAGTTACTTATAGTGCTTTCTAACTAATTATTGTACAAACAGTCCAGTTTTAAGTTTTAATAAATTCAAAGAAATATTAATTGGTCTTACCTATAATTTAATTATTGAGAAAAGAAACAGAATGGTCCGAAATTTTTTACAATCTAGACCAATATTTTTTCTCTGGAGAAAGATGATGGATAGCGAGTATGTCTATCTAACCAATATAATAATTAAAAGCACTGTCCGACATTTTTCTAAGGAAATAACAAGATCTCAAGAAAAGGAAAACACATATTACTAATGGAAGGACAAATCTTTTTAAATCAATGTAAGTTTTTAGTAGGGAAGCACCTCTTTCGATAATGCAAGACGATTCAATTTTCCGAAATCGAAAGATGTTACTCTTAAATGGCGGCATGTAGTTTAGGATAATAGTATTTTTTCAGATTAAGTAATGATATGTTTTACCGTCTGAGGGAAATATATTTGCAAACACTAATAATTATCCAAGTGGACAATCTTTAAATTTGTCGATCGTCAGAAAGCTATAATGTAATTTTCCTATGTAACTCATTGATGGTTAACGACGAAAGAACACTTTTTAATAAAGTGAACGAAAACATACCAATGTAAGTATATTTCTTTCCAAATTTATCATAGTAGATTAAATTAAATTAAAAAAGGACAAAATGTAAAATTGGCTCTAAATATAAGTTTGTAAGTATTGGTTTCCGAATCTTATATAAAAGATTTTATTGAAAAACAAGTGTAATTATAATTGATTAAATTATTTTTAACATGAATACATCAATATTAAAGATCGTTGTTATATATCAATAAAGTCATTTAATTCCAACACATCTTTTTTACTTGAGAAGAAATAAATTGAAAGAGATATTTATGATATTTATGTTTGCAATTAGTTTCTGTTTACCTCGGAACAAACTGGAAAAGTAACGTAGTAATCTGAATACCTATGTTGAGTGTTGAATAGGTACATTACTTGACGACGTCCGTTGTTTTTTAATTTATGTGAACCTTTTACTGAAAAAGGCCTACATGTACGTTTTACTTTATTTAAAATAATCTTGCGTTCTTCTTCGGATCAGGAGGTCCGTGGTTCGAATCCCGCCAGGGGCTCGGCAACTTTGTCTGCAATAGAGAACTGTTCTACACCAGTCAGGTTTGGGTGCAATGCTACACTGAATTTCAGCGCAGTACCACCTCAGGTTCGCTAGTTTCAGCCGATGCTCGCAGGTTTCACCGCAATGCATAGCCACAATGGTGTTGCGGGCTTTCTCCCTGCACTAATACTAGCAGCCGCGATATAAGTGAAATAATATTGAAAGCGGCGTTAAACAACTCACCTCACCTAAAATAATCCTGATTTTCTCTCATTAAAATCAATTTTCACTTCTGCGATTTGACATTTTCTAAAGTCTATTTTTCATCTTACTAATGTTCAAGTTCTTCATTGTGTTTGGTGACAAATGATTTATTGATAAGAAACCTCCGTCCTACACCAACGCAGATGCTCTGAAGAGTTAATCAATCCAACGAGTATGTATTGCGCAAGATGCTGTCTAATTAAGTACAGTTGAGTCACAATAATTGAGTAGAATCGAGTCACAACCCACTCGTTCGTGCTGAGGTAAATCTTCAAATTCAAGGTGAATCGAATATATTTTAAAATTTTCTCTGACAATTCTATAATGAATTGAAAATCAATTCAACATCCTAGTTATCGTTATGTAAAATATAAAACTCATGAAATAACGATTACAATGTCAACCTTTTTGTATATCATACGAAACGTTACTTTTCAATTTGACAACACAACACGATTCTGACAACAAGCGTTTAAAAACAGGGTTTTCAAGTCACTTTCACGCGTGAAATGTTTAATAGATTTACGTTTTAAATAAATATTTGAGAAATTTCCCCTGCAGTTTCATTTCGTTTTCTCCAAGCTAACCCATTTGAAATTATAGGCTAAGACTTTCTAAATTTGAAATGTTAGGAAAGAAGACAACTGTATAGGACTGTTTTAGTTCCTGTTCACAAACCAGCTTTTTTTCGCTTTAGAGCAAATTTGATGTCATCTAGTTTGATCCTTCAGCTTTTGTTTCTTATCAATTTAACTGTCAGTTGGTTGTTAAACGAAATTTCATAATAGATTAATTATATGCCAAATTTACGAACGCAATTCATCAAACACAAGGAACACAAATCGTATTCTAAATTTAAAAAATATGCAAAATGAAGACTGCGTAATCTGATAAAGCCTCTCATATCACGTTGCTCTAACTACAGATATCTAATGAAAATTTTCTCAACAGCAAATAAAATAGTTACTCTCAATTAAGGATATATTTTTATTCTGTCCAATTAAATTCATAAGCAAGGTTTTATGACCAATGCAATGTATTCAAAGTTTGTAACTTAAAAAATATAACAAGCTTTAACGAAACGAAAGCCTGTAACGTTTCATTAAAACGTCCATTATGGATATTACAATTTCATACAAATCTGATTGAAATTGAAAATGTTTTTACTGTAGTTATTGTTTAAAACATGCCTTGATATTAATAGCTTAAGAAACAATCGATTTCTAAAATGAAGTAATTTTAAAATGGATATGATATTAATCTGGCGATTAGTTAAAACTCAATAATATTGAAAAATAAAAGAAAATGTTTTTAAAGGACCTTTACTACTCACTATTTGCAGCGCATTTCATAGATGGATGACAATAGCTAAAAATACAGAAAAAAGCTTCTAACTCAGCTTAGGAACTTATGTGCCGTAGGTCTATTGATCCTAATGTCAATCGATTATTCGACAATTAGAAATTGCCATGCATATAAAGAAGAATTTCCAGTGGTGCAAATTAACTAGATGCAAATGACTAACAGGATAAGATGAATCGCTAAATACTTGTTTAATATTTATGTTTAAATATATTGACGGGCATTATAGTACCATATCATACAGAAGCAGATTAATCGGATCGACAATAAATTAGTAATTTATCCGGCTGTTACAGCATAAACAAGTGTTTGCCACTAGCATGGCAATGTCCCCCGCCGTTATGAGATATTTGGCATAATGAATATTATCGCGTTAACAATGTATTACAGTGGTCAAAGTGTCATGGTGACCATGAAATAAGGTCAAGGTCATCAAAGTCGACTGGCGTCTGAGTCTTCCGCCATTGAAAGCTGTCAACAAATATGAACACTAGGTGCACGTTAACAATGTATTAGAAATTGGTCAAAGTGTCGTAGTGACCTTGAAAATGACGTCAAGGTCACCAAAGTCGACTGGCATTTTAATCTTCCTCCATTGAAAGATGTCACCAAATATGAACACTCTAGGTGCTAAGCTTCACGAATTTGTCGTTGTGACCTTGAAAATGACGTCAAGGTCACCAAAGTCAACTGGCGTCTGAGTCTTACTACATTGAAGGCTGTCACCAAATATGAACACTCTAGGTGCTAAGCTTCATGAGTTATCGCGTTAACAAGAATCCAGACGGACGTAGTGTCGTGGTGACCCTGAAAATAACGTCAAGGTCACCAAAGTCGACTGGCGTCTGAGTCTTCCTCCATTGAAAGCTATCACCAAATATGACCAGTCTAGGTGCTAAGCTGAACAAGTTATCGCGTTAACAAGAATCCACACAGACGTAGTGTCGTGGTGACCTTGAAAATGATGTCAAGGTCACCAAAGTCGACTGCCATCTTAGTCTTCCTCCATTGAAAGCTGTCACCAAATATAAACCCTCTAGGTGCTAAGCTTCACGAGTTATCGCGTTAACAAGATTCCGGACTTACGTGGTGAAGTGGTGACCTTGAAAATAACGTCAAGGTCACCAAAGTCGACTGGCGTCTGAGTCTTCCTCCATTGAAAGCTGTCACCAAATATGAACACTCTAGGTGCTAGGCTTCATGAGTTATCGCGTTAACAAGAATCCGGACGTACGTACGTACGGACAGACGCCGCTGAATTCATAGTCCCCTGTTCCGCGTTGCGGCGGGGGACAATGACGGCACACAATTCAATTCCTATAAATTGCCTAATAACTTAAGACCACAGTCTTAAATTGATGAATTCAAATCACTTCTTTAGTGTGTTGGATTTGATTTTAATCTAACAACTATGACTGGGTTTTGATTTTGGAGATTTCGATATGCTTAATCAATCATATATCAATTAATGCTTTTATTTCCGCCAATAAGTTTATGCTCGTGACTCTGCGATGAAACATTTGAGTCCCTATTTTTTTCCATTCATATGTGCAAAAGTTAATTATAAGAAGGAACTTTGTAAAGCATAAAAAAACCACAACATAAATTGGTCTACGGTATTAGGGTTTAATGACACATCAAGATCGTTACTAGATTTCATTGTTATTGATCTTCGGTTCAAAGTGAGTGAGTGAGTGAGTGAGTGAGTGAGTTGGGGTTTAACGCCGCTTTCGAGATTATTTCCCTTATATCGCGGCTGCTAGTATTATTGCAGGAAGAAAGCCCGCAACACCATTGTGGCTATGCATTGCGGTGAAACCTGCGAGAATCGGCTGGAACTAGCAAACCATGGGTGCATGGTACTGCGCTGAAATTCAGTGTAGCATTGTACCCAAACCTTACTGCGTGTAGAACAGTCCCCCCCCCCCCCCCCCCCCCCCCCCCGATTCAAAGTAGAGGAATTAAATAAGGAATCTCTCTCCCTGCTTGAGACAAATGATAAAGCGAGTCATTTTCTTTTTTTCCATCAGAATCAGAATACTGAACCGATTAGAATTAAAACCATACTTTTCAAAACAGATAGAACTTAGTTAGAACAGTTAGAACTCGATAAAATTACTTAATTCAAAACACTTTGTCTCTTAAACGTCCATTACAAACTAAATGTAGTAAACCTCTATGGAATTGAAGGCCACATGAGTACAATCTTCATCATAATTAGACAACTTCTGCATCATGATTCCTATTTGTACAGAAGCGTATAATGACAGAGGTTACTGTGCTACAAATGAGATAGAGTGGCTGAGATATGAGAAAGTAGGTGTCGGGAAGTAGATTCTAATGTAGATTTGTCTGACTGATATCAAAAGGGTAATATAGGAGATAACAATTTCATACTTAACGTCCTCATGGATTTCATCTTTTCTTACTCTGAATGCAAAATAAACTATAGAATGTCTGTACAATACATGTTATGTTTTTACGTTATTAAATAGTTGTTTAAAAAAGAGTATTGCTTAAATATGGTAGTCTTACTTCACAGAAGTTAGTATAGACAGACCCATGAAGACCATCAACGTAGGCCATATGTCGACGGTTTCAAACAAACTCTTTGGTGAATGAGGAGTAGGATTTATAGATTTAGCGAGTAATAAACATAATACTAAACTTTCTATCATTATCATATCTAATCAAAACTATTACTTATTAAACTCATAGATGATTTGGTATCAAATTCGCCTTTGCTCGTTTTACACTATTTCAATTGTTTATTTTATTTTTTTTTATCAAATTGAAGGTCGTTTAGTATCCTCTATACAGCAAATGGTTAATTCTATGTTTATTAATGACGATAAGGAATATTTCATTAGAAAGATAATTCGCTTATGTAACTTATCTCCACTAAATCGGAATGAGCTACATTTACAGTAGTGTATTTGGTGAGGCAGATTAACTTGAGATAAACGGTCTCCATAGACAACAAGCCTGATCTATGAAAGAGAAGTGTCTTTGGATTATCTTGAAACATTATTTGATTCCCTTCAGGCAAATGAGATTATGAGGAAAATAAGAACAGATGCGTTGTCAAATTTAATCTTTTCTCTACGGATTATACTTGACGTTGTTGCTATTATTGATTTGCCCTGGGGAACAACTTGAAACCAAATTTTAAAATGTAGTAAAATTTAATCAAGTGACACAAGTGATTAAAATCTTATGTTGTTCGAAATGTTCTAAAAATAATTTCAAAAGCACCTAAAAGGTAACTGTGCGTCTATCTACACGAAAACATTTTAATATTTACATTATATTCCAATATTGTGCAAGTTATTCCGGCCATTATATTTGCCAAATACTTCCTCACTCGAATAGCGACGATGAAGATTATACAAATAGAAAAACCATTTAGGTATGCGCAGATATGGCATACATGGTGTGTATAATAGAAAAGAGAACTTAGTCTGTATCCAAATACTATTCCTTTCATTTTACATTAAACTTAAAAGTGTTGAATGAATCAGAATTTGGATTGGTTATGTATCGATTGCACCAACGGCATAGTGGGTATCTTGGTTTTTATTAAAGATATAGCCAGGAGCCATATCCGGCCTCCGGTTACGGCACACATTGTAATCATGGTTGTCATGTGTAAATGCTGCAAAGTTTCTTAAATTAAAGTGTGTGAGCTTACATTAGCTTGCGGAATTGAGTATCACTTCACTATTGACCTACTAGAAAAAAACTTTTCATATTTACAATAATTTCCATAGTGAGTGAGTGAGTTGGAGTTTAACTTTCATTCAACAATATTTCAGTTATTAAACACGAGGATGTGACAAGCATCCAAAAGAGAGTGGACAGATCACGGAGAAAGGGATCGACAGTATGAGGGAAAAGACGGAAAGAAAGGCATAGTGAGAGATACACAGCAGGTTTTAGAAGAACTCAAATTTAGTCTGGCTTGTACACGTCGACCTGTCCAGCTTGGGTGTCCCTACAAGGAGCATGAAAGCTCCAGCTGGTATAGCTCTTGGGGTCTCTGAAGCACGCAAACCACCACACCACGTTAAGGTATTGAGACCAGTGTTGGCAATAATTTCCATATTGGCAAGCGAATATTTTCTTGAGAGATAGAGAGCTGGTTTTTAAGGGGGACTCTAATTTGGTCTGGCTTCTACCAATTCCCCCAAAATGTTATTTCACAACGTCGACACAACCATACATTTTTACGTTGTCACAACGTTATGTTACAACGTTGCCACAACGTTTTGTTTTCTGGGGCATAGTGAGATAGAAGGCAGGTTTTAGAAGGATTCAAATTTGGTCTGGCTTCTACCCGTCGACCTGTCCAGCCTGGGAGCCCCTACCAGGAGCATGTAAGCTCCGGCTGGCATAACTCTTGGGGTCTCTGAAGCACGCAAACCACCAGACCACGATAAGGTATTTCCATTCGGGTTGTGTCGCTGTTGTTGAATGCGAGGCGGGTTAGATAGCAAGCGATACGAGGGTTTGGGCTTGAAAGAGATGAGAGTATTAGGAAACCTGCTAACCATCTCTCAATATGCCTTTCTTTTCCTTCATCCTCTCGATCCCTTTCTCCACGATCTGTCCACTCTGTTTTGGATGCTTGTCATCCACGTGTTTAATAACTGAAATATTGTTCAAAACACGTTAAACCCCAACTCACTCAAGCTCCTTTATGATCGACATTTCATTGGCTGAAAACATTACACGTGAGCATAGCCACGAATATTTAACCGCCAGCCGTACGAGGGATTTAACTATAGACCCTTTTTCCCGGGAAAAATAACGCGACGGCTAGCTCATGAATATTTAGTGGAGGCAGAAAGACCGGAAGCTCCGTAGCGTGCCTCCACTCGCCTCAACATTTACAGCGCGTAGTTTTCAAATGTTTTGAAGTAATTCCACCATAAACATAGCATTATTAGCGAGAATTGGTCGTAAATATTTCGTAGTTAAATGTATATTTCACCAAACCTATCTTTAAATTATTTTAGACGGGATGTAGGTTGTCAAGTGACGACGCCTTTGCATGTAGTCTTAGCTTGTTTACAAACATTGAAATACCGATGTATCAGCAAATAAATTAAAACCACAGACACAAAGGTCTTGTAAAACAATAATTAATTCGTATTTTGATACAAAATCATACATCTAACATAAATGTGATTAAATAAGACTCTAAAGTAGTACACCGGTCCCCTCAAAAAGGGAAGAACGTTGTCTCATAGATCCAACCCAGTCTAGTGATAGGCCTATGGTTTGCTGACATGGGTTTATTAGATATCCACAGGATATTTTACTAATTAATATTTAAATGAATGTGAAACAGAGATAGTGATAAACCCTCCTGTACATCAATAAAGGCTCTATATCTTGAATCTATTCGATTTGTAGATTAACTTTTTAGTACAAAGATAGAAGAAATTTACTTTCATAAGACGTTCCAATCAACTATCTTTGTTTTAATGGAGAGTCAATAAATAAAGGTAATGTAAGACATTTATGTAATTGCCTTTATCCTATAGATGTTATTTTCTTATTTCAGAGGCAACACGAAATATGCATATTTATATATAGATGTTATTTTGAAATGATGAAATATTTCACAATGAGTAACACAAACAAGCAATGTGATTTTTTTCTAGATTTTTAGCAATGGATTTTTGTTTTTTTCACAATAAGAGACATTAAAATACAACAATTTACCATTTAATTAACAAAATTTAAATATATTTAGAGTATTTCACCAGAAAATAATCAAAAGTCTGGACGGGAGTCAAGGATGTTGATAGTCCCCTCCTCCTTATCCTATCTCAAGTGAAATGCATGTTTCAATATTGAAAAAAATATTTATCACTGCTAGTAAACAGTCTGTCTTTATAATCACATTTGTTCTTGCATATATTGTTTGGTTAATAATAAGATGGTTATTATGCTAAATGCAGGCTTGAAAGTTTCAAATATATTTTACTTATTAAAAAAACATGTAACCAGAGCAATTAGTTGAAATTTGAGCATTTTCAATTCTCTTTTACTAAAACGGGCTACAGCTTTACCTAATCTTATTGATATTCACAAATTCATCTAAGAAATTATTTGAGAAATAATTGATGAACAGTTACTATTTCACTTAATACATCATTTACTTTTATTAGTAAGATTTAGATTCATAAACAAGACAAAAAGGTAAGGATGTCGGTAACTTTTTCAATTATGAACTATGATTTATTTATTTACTGATAAATTTACTGAACAATATTAAAACAATAATTCCAATAAGCCCAACTTATCTCGTCTAATTTATTTCATATTTAGGATGTTATTATATTTGAAGTCTATACATTCAATGTAATGATAAAAATGAAATACCTTGGGAAACTATTTATGATTGACAGTCCAATCTTTGCCTGACACACTGAGGTTGTCAGAAAGGAAAATTATATGCAGATAATTAAAATATATGTATCTTGATTAATACCTAGGCAGTTTACTAAGTAGATTTTGCTTCCCATGGCAATATTTGAAAGATGAATAATTATTGTGATATCCCTTACATCTGTCCAGAATGATCCCTACTCAGTATCAACTTAGGATTACTAATTTTAATGTTTAATTTTTCATTTTATTTAGGTAGGTCATTAATTTTCTTAAATTTATTTGCTTCTTTCTTTATCCTCCCCAATTAATAAGGACTGTATTCATTGATATATTCTTTTGAGAAAAAATTCAAATGGTCAAACCATTCATATATATTTTGAAATCACATTAACCCTTCCGTTGCTGAATATTATTTTGACCAGTTTTGCCCCCGTGGCTGAATTTTCCAGCACTCGCCTCGCTACGGTAATAACGCAATTAGCCCCTGTGGCTGAATTATTTCGCACCGCGAGTCGCGGCTGTTTTTTCGATAAATGGTGTATTCACATGGCGGATTACGGATGAAATTGACCGTTCGATACAAAAGTAGCCCGCCAATCCCGTACACAAATGAACGATCTTTATCCGACACTTTGAATGAAATTTTTATCCTACCTAGAACGGTTTCTATTGCAATATGAAGATTGTCTTTATTTAGAGTTACGGAAAATCCTTAAATATAATCGCACAATTGATTTTTTTATATGGAATTGAAGATACATTATTCCTCTTTACGATGATATATGTCTTTTTACAATGCGACCTCTAGTTAGATTTCTACAATTATCTAAAGATTGTCTTTATTTCCGGCTGAATAAAATCCCTAATACTTAGCGCGCATACATGTATTATATATGGAATTGTAGACAATTTATTCTTCTTTATGATGATAAAAGATTGTTAGAAAATGTCACCCTGTTCAAAAGATATACGCCGCGAAAGATGGTTGGGGGTACCCCGAGGATGCTCCGACATAACGGGATTTTTAGCCAGAACTAATTCTCCCTTGGGCAGTCTGGCATCGGTACGCTAATTAGTACCGTTATACCCCCGGGGCACCCCCGAGGCACCAGCATGCGAGTGCCAGTGTTCTAAGCACCAGCGTTGCTTCCTGCTGTACCGATCCTCTCGGCGCGTGCAGTCACACGCGGGCGAACATTCCGAGATAATAAAATCAATCATTCTATACGCACGCCGCATCGTTATTTCTTGCTGCGCATGTACAAATTATACATGGAAATAAAGATAAATCTTTCGTCCTTACGACTGTGAAAAAATAATGAAAAGGTGCCAACTGGTTCAAAAGATATGAAAAACGAAAGAGTGATACCCTCAACTAGTTGAAAACAAATTTTGATAAGCGTTCTATTTGCGACACCAGTCGCATCATCCACCGCATCGTTATTATTGACTGCGCATATGCATATTATACATGGAATTAAAAACAATTATATTCCCTTGAAATAGGTGAAAAAAATATAAAAAAGTATAAAATAGTTCGGGAGATATGAACCGCGAAAGAGCGACACCCTCAACTACTTGAAAATAGATTTTGACAATCGTTTTATTTGCGACATTTGTCGCAGCACTCGCCGCACCATTTTTATTAATTGCGCACATGCATATTATACATGGAATTAAAGATCATTCTTTCCGCTTGAGAAAGGTGGAAAAAAATTTAAAAAGTGCCAAATAGTTCGGGAGATATGAACCGTTAAAGAGGGGTACCCTCAGACATTTGGGGAAAAAAATTGATAATTGCGACATTTCTCGCATTATTTGCCGCTTCTTTATTATGTGTTGCGCACATACACATTTCATAATGAATCAAAGCCAGTTCTTTTCCCTTTACGATGATGTAAAAAGTATGAAGTTTCGCCACCCGATTCTAAGAAAACAAATTGCGAAAGATCGGGGGTAGGTTCGTGATGCGGCTCGTATCGAACGTCCAGTGACAGCTCACATTGACTTTCTCTGTCTCTTTTACGACTTAAAAAAAAGATTATTTTATTGACAATCAGTATTTTATATTACACTTATTCACCTTATTGATGTGAAGAATAAACTTTATAAGGAGAGTAACGCTCATCCACACTTCTGCTTCTTTCTTCTTTCTTCAATCTTCTTGATTATCCCCCTCATTTTCCTTCTCTGACATCAAACTGATATAAGCTTTAGTGCAATCTTGTGACGTGTGATAAATTCTGAAACATGGTGCTGCACATAGAGCCACATTACACTCGATACATTCGAAAGAAGATTCTTTGCCTACCCTTTTCTTCTTTCGAACTGGCTGATTTGTTTCTTCGAATTCCCTTCGACGAAGTTCTCTATTCGCTTTGGAGCAAACAACACACATGCGTGTTAGGTTTTTCTTCTTTCCAACAGGCTGAATCTTTGATGGAAAGTGACGACCATGGAGTCGCAAGACACTATCGTCGCTCGTGCTCGGCCGGCCGCGAGGACGTCTGCGCAGGAGGGCACTTTTTCTGTTTCGGCGAAGGTGATCATATGCTGCACCAAATCTTTTCTAAATTGACGGCTTGTTTTCAAAGGTTTGTCTTCTGAGAATTCTTTATAGATAATGTAAGAATTCAACATGGCAACGTTCAACACATGAAACCACACGCGCTTCCACCATTTAAGAGTTTTCATTTTGAACGGGGTGTACGACAGCATCTGGTCGGCCCGATCCCACCTCCCATATATTGCTCGTCAAAGCCACTGAACTCTTCCTCTGTGGAAGTACCAGCCATAGCAGTTTCACCCGTACCAGCTAATATGTCTCTTGCAATGTTTCTTATTTCTTGATCACTATCAATGTCACTTTCACTATCACTGTCACTGTCACTGTCACTGTCACTATCACTCTCATCAGTTGATTCCATATCAGAAGCTTCATCGGCATGGACCTCGTTGATGAAGTCGTCGTCGCTAGACGTTGACGGACCTTCCCAACTCCTGGTTCGCGGCCTCCTGGCCTTAGGCATCTTTCACATCAATCTGTAAATGATTGAAAATAATTTAGGCACACGCAAGATATAATAACATCAACACATGACCTGTTGTACAGAGAAATTCAATGTGAGCTTCATGGACATTCAATTGCCACATTTTGTAAGTGTTTGAAACAAATTTGCCGTTGCGCGCCTTTGGCGCCAGCGGTCATCAATAATCCGGACATTTTCTAATTGTCCTGGCGAAAGCCGGACATTTTGTTTCACGATTTGCAAAAATAACAAATCAGGACAAATTCTAACATTGCTGGACAATTTCTAACTTTCGGACAACTTTTCACAATCCAGCCGAACAAGTTCTAATGTCGCCGGACACTTTCTAACTTTTGGACGACTTTTCACAATCCCGCCGAAGGTGCCGATGGCACCGACGGCCGCCGACGTTGTATCAACATTATCAACCCTGATGCCGCCTTCTGACTCCTATGCAACGAGCCGGCGAGTCGCGAACAACTGCCTTCTACGTCAGGAAAGTTCTGATTGTCAGTTGTGGATTACAAAAGTTTTTCAACTTTTGACTTCTCTTCCGAGAATGATAGGTTCCACGGGCCTATCCGTCGGGACGGCCGTAGTCAACGAGCACCCGGCCCCTTGTCTTTAGTTCACTGGAAGGAACTCATGCCATCCCGACATATATAGCAAATTATTTAACACATCGGAATGCTACCAAACTTTTTTTTCAAAAATGAGTTTCCTCGACCAACAAAAATTTGGCAGAAAAAAACACATACCTGCTGGCGGTGCCCGACGAAAGTCCGCTGAAATTTTTTTTCTCGAACACGAACATTTTCGTTGGACACATTTTCTCATGACCTGATGGCGGTGCCCGGCGAAAGATCCCCGACATATTGTGTCTCAACCACAAACATTTTCGTTGGACAACTTTGCCTTGACCTGATGGCGGTTCCCGACGGCATCCCCGACATACTGTGTCTCAACCACAACATTTTCGTTGGACAATTTTCCCATGAACTGATGGCGGTGCCCGACGCAAAAATCCCCTAACTCAAAAAAGACATCAATAACGCTATGAATGTAAATCCAAAAGTTTTTTTTCCTTCAACTTTCATGGTTTATAAAACTCTATAATTGAACACTAAAGAAACAGGGTTTCCTTCATAATTTTTTTTACTTATTACATTTATTTATAACATTTTAGCGGCGCTTGTTGAGTCTTTATTTCTATGAGCGCATAAACAAATTGTATATCAAATTGAAGAGAATTTTCTGCTCTTTACGCTGATACCAAACGTTGTTGAGCGCGCCACTTTGTTACAGAAATACGAAATGCGAAACTTGCCAAATTTGCGGCACTTCTTGTGCCTTTATTTTTGTGTGCGCATGTATGATCAATATATTGAAATGAAGAACAACGTTCCGTCTTTATTTAGACGTAATATTTATCAAAATCCGCCAAGTGGTATAGAAAATATCGAGTGCCAAAGAAAGGTACATGAAAATCGAACTTCAGATCACATGAAAAGAACCCTTTGTGCGGCGCTTGCTGCATCGTCGTTTGTTTTAGCGCATGTACATTTTATATATCACTTTGTAGACAATTTATTCCTCTTGATAATGATATAAATGGTTTTGAAATGTGTCATTTGTACACGGGGATATGAAGTGCCAAAGTTTCCCTATTTGCGTCACTAACGGAATTGCGAAGTGCGAAAGTTGTTCTTTTTACGGCACTTGTTGAGTCTTTATTTATTTGCGCGCATAATAATTGATATAGGGAATTAGAGACAATTCATTTGTCTTTATAGTGATGTAAAATTCAACAAAATCTTTTTCACGGTGTAAAAGAAATTCATTGTGAAAGAAAGGCACATGAAAATCGCGCTTCAGATCACATGATAAGGAAGTCGGCAAAATTACCTTTTTGTGCGGCGCTTGCTGTATCTTTATGAATTGTTGCGCATGTACACATTTTACATGGGATTAAAGACAATCTTTTTCTCTATCTTGTGATATAAAAAATGTCAAAATATGTTGAGCACATCATGAGAAAATTGGTGTGACAAAACAGTGTAAAACTAAAAATATATAAAAATCACCTTTTTTGCGGCACATGCGGTATCTTTATTTCACGAGGCGCACATATGTTTTTTACATCGAATTAAAGACATTTTTTTTCTCTTTCAAATGATCCCACCTATATTGAAATCCGCCTAAGGGTTCAGAACATAGGGCGTGCGATAGGAAGGCGTGCATAGGGTCAAAATGCACGCGTCTCAGTAAACGATAGCACGCGCGGGTCGGTAAGCTCGTGCGAGAGGCTAGAAAGTGCCCACAGGCTATTAGCACGTGCGGCGGGGATCTCAGTAACAAACATGGGGGTCTCACTGTTTACGTCGTTTTGCAGACATGAACCCTTCACGTAAGTTGAACTTTTGGTTGTCAATCCTCAGTTAAAAGTGTTTCTGATTTAAGAAATATGAGGGATGCTACTCCCCCGTGTTTTACTTGTATCAGTAGTTGATAAGAGAGAGGATTAGTATAAATTGTTAGTCAGCCGCCAGTCCGATCGCCGCCATGTTTTGCCTCCACCACGATCAGCTGTTATGTTAATGAGGTCATGGTCGTATGTAAATGAGCGCGCGAAAAAGGGTGTATTAAAACAGAGTTGGTATAGCATTCCTTCAAAAATATTTCTGTCAATTAACGTGCATGGAGATCATTCAAAAGTGATCATAGGGAAATGAAATGTACAGATATGGGGGATGGGGATGGATGGGGGGGGATGGGGGGGGGGGGGGGGGGGGGGTGGTTAAAGGTTAAGGTTTAGAGGACGGACAGGAAAAGGTAAAGATGGAAGAGAATAGCAGTTTTAAATGTTACGCTTCTATCCGGCAACTTATTCAGTTTGCTTTCCAGAACTAGGCTGGCATAGTGGAAGTTCTCGGGGTCACTGAAACACCCTCACGCGCCATATTACATACATTTTATACTTCTTACCAATGATTTTGTATATTCGCAGGCATCATGACATTCACTATTACTACTTTAAACTTTCAAATGTAAACTTTCGGCAGTGTGGTTGGATAATATATACTTACGCAAAATTATTTTATTTACAATACAATACACGTAAGACTTAAAGGATTTTAAAACCCTATTTTGTGTTATTTAGTTTCACTATTGTGCTAGATTTCAAAGGTAAATGCAAGCCCACATGTTTTTACGCAAATTTTGCAAACCCGCGCTGACACTTGTGCGCCGCTTTGCGAATCCGGCTGGCCGATATGCAAAAAGATCGGCAGCTTTCGGCACCTTCTGTAAGGCTGCGGATCCACCAAGTTTCATGCGTCACGTATCACATGTCACATGTCACGCATGACACGTGATACGTGACATGTAGGGTTTCGACTGGATTTCACATCGAACACGTCACATGTCACATGTCATTCGTCCTGTGTTAGCCACGGGTGACGGTTCAGATTCATCTGATAACGAGGAAGTTCTTGCTCTATGTCTGTTGTACCGGCGAGCTAGGAAGAGAAACTGCAGCAGGCGCTTAATATGGTGCAGGGACCATTACTTATTGCGTCCAGAAAGGGGCGAATTTACTAGAACTTTTCGCTATCTCATGGACAATCCAGACAGAGAATTATTCTTCAATTACTCAAGAATGTCGTACGAAACCTACGCAGAATTGAAACAATTAGTATTGCCTCATCTACAACCAGTTGGTACCAACTACAGAGAAGCTATATCGGGAGAGGAGAAGCTCAATATCACACTTAGGTAAGCATCGAAAAGATAATAATCAAACCATGAAAGTGCAAATACTGCAGTTAGTTTTATTTTAAAAAAACAAAAAACAGAAAGGTTGCATATCTTATGCAGAACATAAATTATAACTATTTGGCACATCAAGATAACAATAGGCTGGTTGGGAATATTTTGCCAATTTACAGCATCAAGTTCGATCAATTTGATCAATTTCAATTTGGATTATTTAACAACCCCAAAAATGATTCTTGGTTGGATATCTCACTGGTAGATCCGAAGGTATTCATATTGTTGGATGGCATGATTGCTTGTTGGTAGTAAATTGGTTGGAGCACGGGCTGTGAAACTTCTTTCAGATTGCTCAAAACCTTAAGCTGGAATTCAATAAATTGGTCGTCAGTGAGGGATTGTATTTTTGGCATTAATGATTTGAAGAATCCCATTCTTGGACACTCACGGGCAACAGATTTTTCATCCAACCTTCTTTGTAATGATTTGAATAAGGCAGCTTCTGATTCCTCTGCGCGACGTTTGGAACTGGCTTTCCGTTTGACGACGCTTTCCTGTGAATTATGCCTGAGAACTGATGGTGTTGATGGTGTTGATGGTCGTGGAGGTGTGTCAGTCAAAGTATCTTCATCGTCTGCCTGAGAGGTATCATTGGTCTCATCAAAAATACCCGACCCTCTCGCTGCCTGTTCCAATATCATGCTGCTGTCGTCAATACTGCTAGCAGACTCGTCCAGATCTTCGGCAATATCATGGCTGCTACCCAGATTTCCCGTCGTGGACCTTTTTTCCTTCACAACTTTCAGGAAACTCATGCTTTTCATGAACATCCACGGCTTCGAATTTCCAGCTCCATCACCTGACTTACTTTTCATGCGTTGTAATGCGTTGTTGTAACTTCTTGTAAGTGATGTCCATGTATCTTTAGCAGTACAACCTGAAACAAATAACATAGTGTTAGCCAGCAGAAATCATAAAAATGGTGTGGTTTAATTCAAGGATTTTGGTGGATACCCCTGATTGATGTCATTATTATTATAATCATAAGTACAGCTGTATGTTCAGTATTAATAATAATGTGCTATTCTCATTTTCCAGATTTCTTGCAACTGGTTCATCATTTGCCTCGATGACTGTACCCTTCCATATGTCCAAAACTTCAATAGCTCGTCATGTACTAGCAACCTGTGACGTCCTGTGGATAGTCCTTCAGCCTATCGAAATGCCCATTCCACATGAAGACGACTGGAAAAGGTTGGCAAAAAGATTTGGAGATTTGTGGGACTATCCGTTTGCTATTGGTAGTCTTGATGGTAAACATGTGGCATTGGTTAACCCCATGAACAGCGAATCACTCTTCTACAACTACAAAGGGTATCCCAGTATTGTGCTATTGGCATTGAGTGATGCCGATTCGTGCTTTACGTTAGTAGACTGTGGACAGTACGGACGAGTGAGTGATGCTGGTGTATTCCAGGCCTCAAGAATTAGACAGCTTCTAGAACAGCAAAGGTTGAACCTACCCGATGAGTCTTTTGTGATCAGCACCTCAGACCAACGAATACCATTTCAGATTGTTGGAGATGAAGCGTTTCCATTAAAGAAAAACCTAATGAAGCCATATGCAGCCAGAACGCTTGACAGATTTAAGCGAATTTACAATTATAGGCACTGCAGAGCTAGACGTCCAGTTGAGTGCACTTTTGGAATAATGGCAAAAAAGTTTGAGATTTTCCAACGCCCGATGCGCCTCCAGCCAGACAGAGCAATTACAGTTACTAATGCATGTACTGTTCTGCACAATTTCATCCGTAGAAGAGATGGACATATCATAGATCGGTCATCAGAAATTACATATGACATCAGGCCCAACAATGAACATGGATTAATGAATCTGCGCCCCCAACAAGGTGGCAGAAACTCTGATGAGGCTACAAAAATCCGTGATTTGATTGCAGAATTTTTCAATGATCCTCGCGGTAGTGTCATGTGGCAAGATCAGAATGTGTTCCGGAATGTTCTTCTTCTCGAGGACTAGAAATTTCAAGAAATTTGACCTGTCCTGTCGAGGAAAAGGGGACTAGAAATGTCAAGAAATTGAAACTATATTCAAATCATAACTGTTCAATCCAAGTTCATACATATGTTTCTTGATTTATGTTTGAATAAATAAATGTTGCATTTGCTTTGCGTGTATCTGATTTCTATTGTTGAATCATAATTATTTTTGAAAACACAATCTGTGGATATTTGATTAATGAAGAATTGACTTAAAATATATTAAGTTCATGGAGGTATAAACTTAAAAAACGCTGAGCATACTTTGCATAAATCCGCTACGTTTTGCACAGCGGTTTTTAAGTTTATACCTCCATGAACTTCATATATTTTAAGTCAATTCTTCATTAATTAAATTACATACCTTCTACTGGTGGTGGAAGCTTTTCATCAATCTTCTCCCACACCTGTTTTCTTTGGTCTTTGTTTTTATAGTCTTTATCTCAGGGGTCCCACAGAAGTGGGGTCTTCTGCACAAGGCATATCAGGTTGTGCTTATAGTCATTCATGTTTACTTATTTCAGATGATAAAAAACAGGCGCTGTTTACGATACGAACACGTGGAGTTAAAAGGGAAAGTACACTGTGGAAAACCCAGGGGAAACCCCAGATCGGTCAGAAAGGTGACATGACACGGGCAAAAAGAATGAACATGTTCATTCTTTGAAAACGTGTCATTTCACGCGTGAAACGTGAAACGTGACATTGATGGAAACGGTTCCTACCAAAATCATATGTTTCTAATTCGTGACACGTGACATGTCACTTGTCACGTGAAACTTGGTGGAAACGCAGCCTAACGTGACGTAATAGTGGCCCGTCACTCTCGCCCAGGCGTGGACTGCAGTCAAGGCTCGTGACAAAACAAAATTATTTCACTTGGGACATAAACTTGATATGAAAGGGGAAGCTCGTTTGATATCCTATAAACATATGCTATCACAAACTAATTATGAACTTATTCGACAAAAAACTTTATTCTATTCGATACATTATTTTCCCATTTTATAATCAGACTAAGGTTTTGCTTTAGGATTTTAAGTCTTGCACGAGTTGTTTACAGTAACTGAATAGCTTAAAAATTGAGGACCACGAATTAACTTTGTTTACATATAAGGTTTTTGATCATTCGCTCCATTACGTGGATGCAATGACCATAAATTTGGCTATTATGAAAGACAACTTAGAGCTCAGGGCCCGGATTCACCTGGGGCGGTATTCTTAAAAAGTCTTAGACTTTTCTTAAGTTTTTTTCTTAAGTCTAAATAATTTGACTTAGCCAAGTCGAAAATCTAAGTCAGTATTCATAAACGACTTAAGCTAAAAACTTAGCTGAGACTTCGTTAAAAACTAAGTCAAGTTGTCAATATGCGTGCGCACGTTGTTAGGGGGAATCCCTCTCAAAACCTGCGCTACGTCACAGGGTATTCCCGGAATTTCCCGGATGTTTATCGCAGACGATACGATAAACATGGCAGAGCCTGTAGAAGAAATCCCGACATCGAGAAAGCGTCAGCCAAATTGGAATAAAGATGAATGTCTAATCTTGGCAGAACTCGTGAGGGAAAACAAGCAGGCGATTGAGGGCAAATTTACAACGTGTCTGACTGCTCAGAATCGAAAAGAGACGTGGCAAGTAAGTGCAATTGAAAGAGGTTTCCTCAACTTGTCAACAATATTCCTCACATTTATTTCTAAACGGCTTTGAAGATACGATTACATTATTTTATTGCCTTCCGAAAAGAAGTATTTCGAAATTGAAACTGAAAGCTTTTTTTCTAAAATATTAAATCCGTACGATGGAGCATTTTCGTGGGTCTTTTCATTTTACATGTTTATGTAGATCTACATCGACCTAAGTATTATCTAGATGCTTCTAATTTTTTAGATAACGGTTTCACAAATATTCTTAAAAAATATTGAAAATCTCAGGAAAGATTTTAAAAATTTTATTTGTAGAAATAAATTTAAAATCAATTGTCTGTATAATGTATTTTAACAGAAGTATACCGGTTTAATTAGATTTAAATTAATAAGTTAATCGATCAAAATTCAACAATGATAAATTATCAAATAGAAATTAAATGTCTTTTGAATTGATATCAAGATTTGATGTATGTAATTGCAAACTAGAAAAATAACTTAATAATGTTAATAAAACAATAAGGGTGAAAACATATTTATTGATTGACTGATCTTATTACTGAGTTATATGGGTAGATGAGATCTATTCAATATAAACATTTGCTTTTGTTGATGGATTATAATTTAATCTCTACACAACATCTTGTACAATAACTATTATTGATGATTCAAGTATTGATGTAGCCATGGTATAGAATTAGCAAAATATGATTAAGATATTATGGCTATGTTTTTCTAATCATATAATTTGTATTGTTAACAGAAAATTACAGACAAACTGAACTCTTCCTGTCACCAGAACAGAAGCAGGGAAGAAGTGATAAAAAAGTGGAAAAATCTTAAGAGTGCTGGCAAGAAAAGCTACAGCACTTTCCGAAGTGAGACTACTGCAACTGGTACATGTTTCTTCATAATAATAATTCATAATAATAATAATTCATTTATATAGCGCCTAGTATCCATCTCTAGAGTTGCTCACTGGCGCATAACAAATTGTGTTATTTTTTGTCCAATACAATATATTACATGTCAAACTTAAATGTGTGAGATCTTGTTATCTTTTATTGAATTAAAATGTTCAGTTAAATATGTATAAAATATAACAATTTGATTGTTTAATTTGAAGTAATTCCTTTTTTTGGAGTGTTTCCAAATAGTCATGAATGTAAATAATTTGTTGAAGAAATTAAAATAAATTTACACAATTTAATTAGGAGGTGGACCTCCCCCAACACCAGTAAGTCCAGTAACAGAGGCTGTTGTGGACTGCATCGGGAGGGATAGCACAGTGCTGACAGGAATAGGGCCAATCTCCATGGATTCGACATACATCCAGCTCCTTGAACTGGAGCCCACCTTTGAAAAGTAGGTAATGTGCTTTAATTCAAGTATGAAATTTTACATCAATAAATGACTCAAACAGTGGAATAAAAACCATCGATTTTGGAATCTACTCTATCAATTTGTCAAAACGCTCTATCATCATCACTTAACGATCTCAACCTGGTTAATGAGTAATTATTATTTTATGTGTGATTATATGGATACAATTTGGTGAGGTTCTGTTATGATGTCATCTCAAATGAAGGATGAACATTAATTAGATAGTTAGTGTTTAGATGTTTTCCCATTATGTAAGGAAACTGCAGATGATCAGTAGCTCTGCAATTGATCTAACAAACTAAGAAATTGACATTGCATAATTTTTCCTATTAATTTAATTAAAGTCTTATTTGCTATTATCAAGTTTAAGTCAATAGAAAGTTTAAAAAAATTTTAAATGTACCTTTCCTATTTGCTAATCTAGGTACATAGAAACTGACAAACTATGTAGGATTTGGCTAAAGGGAAAAAATCTCCAATTCATAATTTTATTTACACCTCATTTCAATTTGACATTCTTTGTTTACAGCATATGTGAGCCGGTTTGTGACATGTTGAACATCCCCAGTCACTCGCCTCAGCTGCCTCGGGAGCAGATCAAGGAAAAGTTAACATCACAGCTGCCTCATGATCTTCACTCTCTAATAAGACAAAAAATCCAATTAGAAATTGAGTGTTTAAAATTGAAAAGACAATACCTGAAAAGGAAACTTAACATTGAAGAATAAATTATGTATCATGATACCCTAAGTTGAAAATAGAATAAGATACAGTTGCCACTCAGCCCAATATTTATCAAGAAGTTATGATTGCATTGTGCAATGAATCATTACATAACCTTATTATTGTAACAACGAATCTGTCCATTACACATTTTACATCATAGCGTTGTAAGTAATCGACAATTCAAATTAAATTCTGTCATGCATATGCAAAGGGTCATAATCAACTGTTCTAAGAATACCTTTAAGAAATTGTTGATTCATGAGGGAAAGTGATGAATTTGTTAGAAACTGTTAACGAGGCCTGTTGCGCTCATTACTTTCATTATTAGATAATGTGTTCTTAAAATGTCATGACTCTGTTACAAAGTTTGATAAGTTCTTTGCTGTTCATAACTTCTTAAGAAATCAACTGATTTTGATCAAACTTGTATGGAGATGCTACATACATGGAGTTGTGTTATTATTACAAATTTAGAAATACTTTTGTAAAATGTTGTGGAAAAAAGTGCTGTATATGTAAGAAATTAAGTCATTTTGTTTTTGATTGAACAGTTTCCTTCTTTCATCAATCCACATTTCAAGTGATATTAAGTCAGCAAATAATATCAAGGAAACGTTAATTTGAATACAGTCTTAGAAAAATCTTACATTGATAAGATATGTAATACCTAAAAAATATTGTGCCAAAGTAAGCTACATATTCTGTTTTATTTAAATGTAAATTGACTATTTATCCTTATCTATATAAGTAAGGCCACCACTGGACTCTTTACCTTGTCGTGGTGTGGTGTGGTGTGGTGGTGGTTTGCGTGCTTCAGAGACCCCGAGAGCTATGCGAGCTGGAGCTAACATACTGGTAGGGGCACCCACGCTGGACCGGTCGACGGGTAGAAACCAGACCAAATATGAGTCCTTCTTAAACCTGCTTTCTGTTTTTTCCCTTATCCTTTCGATCCCTTTCTCCCTGATCTCCACCACTTGACTCAATACCTTATCGTGGTGTGGTGGTTTGCGTACTTTACAGACCCCGGCTGGAGCATATTGCTCCTGGTAGGGTCACCCAAGCTGGACCGGTCGACGGGTAGAAGCCAGACCAAATTTGAGTCCTTCTAAAACCTGGTGTCTATCTCTCACTATGCCTTTCTTTCCATCTTTTCCCTCATCCTGTCGATCCCTTTCTCCCTTATCTGTCCACTCTCTTTTGGATGCTTGTCATTCACGTGTTTTAATAACTGAAATATTGTTGAAAGCACGTTAAACCCCAACTCACTCACTAAGTCGCTAATTAAGTAAGGAAATGTCTGAATTTTATTTCAGTAGAATCATATCATTTGGTGGTTTGGGTGCTTCAGTGGCCCCGAGAGCTAAGCCAGCCGGAGCGTATAATGCTCCTGGTAGGATCACCCAAGCTGGACCGGTCGAAGGTTGGAAGCCACACCAAATTTGAGTCGTTCTAAAACCTGTTGTCTATCTCTCACTATGCCACTCTTTCGTCTTTTCCCTCATCCTGTTAATCCTTTTCTCTCTTAACTGTCCACTCTTTTTTGGGTGCATGTCATGGTCATTCACGTGTTTAAAAACTGAAATATTGGTTAAAGAACGTTAAACCCCAACTCACTCACTCGCGTTGCTCTACCACTTAAATATTGTCAAGTCGAAAGTTCATCCGAGATAATTTTTAAAATAAAATAACCTGATCAATTTACCTTGGAGAAGCAACGCATTTGATCAAAATAAAACGAGGCATTAAGGGCTGGGAAACGTAACTAAATCTGTTTTAAATGGAAAACACGCTTACTTGGCCCGGATTTGGCCCGAAAGAGAGCAGATTCAAATACACTAATGTAGCAGGATGCTTAGAAACGTGTAAGTCAACGTAAATTTTCCAATTCATTACTTTTAAAAAAAGGTATTCGTTCATTCTCGACGCGCCATCAGTGGACTCTATACCTTATCGTGGTGTTGTGGTTTGTGTGCTTCAGAGACCCCAAGAGCTATGCCAGCCGGAGCTTACATGCTCCTGGTAGGGGCACCCAGGCTGGACAGGTCGAAGGGTAGAAGCCAGACCAAATTTGAGTCCTCCTAAAACCTGCCTTCTATCTCACTATGCCCCAGAAAACAAAATAACGTTGTGGCAACGTTGTAACATAACGTTGTGACAACGTAAAAATGTATGGTTGTGTCGACGTTGTGAAATAACATTTTGGAAAAACCTGCTTACAACCTTGATGCAACATTCACTAACTTCTAGTTTATGTATATTATTCCCTTCAAATTTTATCCTAATTGGTAAAAACGTATAATATATGCCCGTGTATCGCCCTGGCCTTCTGATAATCCTCATTAACATAATTTCAGTTTCTTCAAAGACAAAGTGAAGCTTAAATCTCCAAAAGTGCTTAATCTTTTGTCCCTTTATTTCAGAATAATAGTGCATTTTTCTGGAGACAGAACATTTTCTGTAAACTTAGGTTGATTTTCTCCAATGTAATTCAGGAGTTTAATTTAGTGTCTAATTTTCATAGTTTGTCAGAATATATGAAATATCATGTTTGCTTTATTAGTTTCTCATTGTTAACCCATAATATATCAAACTCAAAACAACAAAAACATCAAGAGTAGAGTAAATAAATTTATTTCACAGTCAATCACTTTGAAATTGGGGGCGGGAAAGTGCAGTGGTTAGCGCGTTCGGCTTCGGATCAGGAGGTCCGTGGTTCGAATACTGCCAGGGGCTCGGCAACTTTGTCTGCAGTAGAGAACTGTTCTACACGCAGTCAGGTTTGGGGGCAATGCTACACTGAAATTCAGCGCAGTACTACCCATGGTTCGCTAGTTCCAGCCGATGCTCGCAGGTTTCACCGCAATGCATAGCCACTATAGTGTTGCGGGCTTTCTCCCTGCAATAATACTAGCAGCCGCGATATAAGTGGAATAATCTTGAAAGCGGCGTTAAACCCCAACTCGCCACCACTTTGAAATTCACAAACATGTCTCTGAAGAGTAGTCCACCACTTGACTCGATACCTTATTGTGGTGTGGTGGTTTGCGTGCTTCAGTTGTTACAATACACCTGTTACATCGTTCATTGTTACAATGTAATATTTCATGTTTTGTCTCTCACATGACATATTAATTCTAATTATCATTTTTAGAAGACTTGTGAGAAAAATCTGGTATTTTTATAAGTATAAAGCTTATATATGTCACTGACTTTGGTGTGATGAGGTTGCTTCTTAAACTAAGTCAAAGCCAAATATGTGTTTTATTTTAGGTGTATATGTATCATCCCAACTGCGGATCCGCCCCATCTTAAGATGGGACGCGTCCCAACTTGGGATTCCAAGTTGGGACGTCCCATCTTGAGATGGGACGAGGGATACTAAAACATGTTAATAATATTCATATTTTATACTGAATTGTTTCAGTAAAACATGTTTTTAGATAATTTTGTTATATTCTTTTCACACCTACGAAGAAAATTTGATTTGAAGTTCATTTACTTCACTTTCTGGCTCAGTTTCATCTGTTATCGAGTACGAACGATTCAACACTACTCAAACAATTATTTAAAGTCACATTTGATTACTGATTGAATCACATTTGTTAAGCGACATAACAAAATCAGATCAATATATAGATTTATATTTAGATAATAGTTTTCAGCATTTTTCAAACGACCAGTACATGCGTAGATCGAACAGCTGTAAACAGAGAAACCACACGGCTCCACATTTCACAGAGACATCTTTGTATCTTAGTTTCTTTACAAAAAGATGGTATAAACTATTAACAATCAAAGATATGAAGTTATTCTAATACAGATCCAAGTTTTCAATACTAGTGATAAATTGCTTTTTTAAAGATATATATTTAAAAACGTACCTGATACAAAGAAATGAATAATCCATGCAAAAACCGTCTATAAGCAGAAATTAAGGTACTCTCCATCGTTGCAATCCAGCACTGAATAGAATGAATATGTCAATGTGACAGCTTGGCATGACAGAGGACGAATGTTTGGGCACCAATTTGCCCAACGTAGGTAGTGTTAGGCTAAAACAACATATGGAGACACCATAAGCCCATGTTGTTTTAACGAATTATTATCTTGTTTATTTACTTGGCGACTTGGCTGATTGTATCAAATGGAAAAAAAATTAAAAGTTCCTATTATCAAAGTCTGGTTCCCCAACATTTTAGATATTTTCCACTAATTCCAACTGAGGGCTTGAAAATTCCCTAGTAACTCATATCAATATACTAAAATCTATCTTAACGGCGACAAATCTTTGTCACAGAGTGTTAACGAATTCCTAATAATATCTGTTTATCATTTCATAAATGATACCAACCTTTTTTTAAAGCTCTTTCCTAAAATTTGTACCAAATGTAAGGTAGACAAAGCTTAATATAAATTTTAGTTTAGTAAGAATAATTGCAAATGTATATTTCTACCAATGTACTTGATATCTAAATCGTTTTATTTTTGTTTCAGGAAAATAATTTATATAGGCATTTGCTGCCTGTTTGCTAATTATTTTTTTCATTTTTGTACATATATTCTGAATTTTGTGTAACACATGTTTTATGGAAATAAAATACTGTTGAAATCATAGTATTTTACTTACTAACCATTATATGATTACACATATTGAATTTTCTCATACAATGAAATACATGTATGATAATATTTTACAATAAGCAACGACAGTTTCAATATCAAATTTGTATAAGAAATGACAGTTTCTATATCAAATTTGTATAAGCAATAACAATATGAATCACTTAGTCCTCTGAAAATATCACATTAGTACATGTATATCAGCACAAAATAACTCGATAATTGTTAGTATATCAATAAAACTTCGTTGATGTGTATTTGCAACCCTAATGCCTTTTTTCGGGGGGACATGTTAAGTAGCATATTTAAGATAACAAACGATTAGTTAAGTAAGCTTTTAGCTGTAAAACAATAATATTACACTGAAATGTAATTCTTCCCTCTCACCTACTCATCTTATTTGACTCAGTTGATTAACTTATTAGCAGTAACAACACACCAAAATTCTCTCAATTCAACGCTTCTAACAAGCCTAAATAGACGATTGTACATATGAAAACAACCTTTTCATACTGATCGAAATCATATATTACCTCGGGTTAAGTAGAAAACAATAATTTTGGTTTGTTTTTTTGGTTTCAAAAAATCTTGTGATGGTAAACAAAGTTTATTAACGAACTCAAAGTCAACAAACTCCGTTTATAATCTTCTTGTAGTATTGATAATAAGTGAGTTGAAATATTGTATTTCTAAATTAGCATGAAGAAAGTGCCTTTGCGATATTGAATATCTTAACCGAATTGTGTTGCAACCGTACATCGTATTGTTTTGACATAACTTTGTGTTGTATGTTTGATGGTTTCAAAATATAATTTTTATTGGCGCGGTATTAATATAAGCTTCCAGATTGCTTGCAAATCTATTTTCTTTTTTTTAAATGAATTAAATATGTTTGAAATATAATCTTCTTTTTTAAATCTTGGAAACTAAGTTCTAAATTTAAAAAAATCCTATTAAAAAGCCTGCTATTTTCCCATAAATAATTAATAGATGATTGATTTCATTTTGGTTATTTTACATGATAATCGTTCTATTTATGAAAAAAATATTTTGAATATATTTAGTTTGGCAAAAGCACTTTCATCGATTAACAATAAACATAAAAATTTCTTGTTGTTTTTGGTTAGGGTTTGATCACGTCTGCTTCCACCTATCAGTGATATTGCCGATAGGGGCCAATGCCTTGATAAATATGAATGATAATCATTGACTAAAACAACAAACGCTTGGCGTGTACCTTTGTAGTGTTATAAGCATGCTCATGTACAATTGATACCCCTTCTTGTCACTAATTGGAAGGTGACACACAGGTATTAGTGTCATAACCGAACCGGATGTTTACCCAAATCCCTTCTTTCGGACATCCCCCCCCTCCACTCACCCCACACCCATCTCTGAACTCCCAAGCAGGTATGTTTCCCATTTGCACCACGACACTGATCAGATCAGGTTCGATCGGAAATATGAGGAGGCATAACTGGATTTATTTACTGGACATCTTATAAACATTGACGGAACACTACTTATAGGTTAGTGTTTGTGAATTATGTTTAAGAAACATAAAGTCTTAGATTCGACTATCAAACACAATGAGTACATTGAAATCTTGCTTAACGGAACGGTTTATGTGTAAGAAATTGAACTGATTACAAGGCATTTGCATTCTTCGTATTCACTAAGAGTGGGTTTTTAGTGTATAATTGAATATAATTTCTTTTTTTAAAAATTTGCTTAACATGCTGTCACAATTAAAAATATTAAAGAATATTAAGAAATAATTTATATAATTTTGTATAAGAATTACTTTTGAAATCGTATTGTACTATGATGAAAGATTCGTATTCGATGCGAGATAGATATAGCCAATAAGTCATGAAAATCAACATAAAATCAAAATATCTTTCGAGGGTAATAATGTTATTACTAAATTCAACATTAGAATAAGAATATTATGAATATGTTAAATTATCCGCCGTCCCATCTCAAGATGGGACGTCCCAACTTGGAATTCCAAGTTGGGATGCGTCCCATCTTAAGATGGGACGCGATCCCAAGTTGGGATGATACATATACACTGCAAACTTTATCAAAAGCAGAAATTCAACATTAAAAGAGAATAAATTCAATGTATTAGTGTTACAAAACATACCATGCTTGCTTTTATTGATGACAGTGTCACTTTCTGAATGAGATGAAACATCTTCAAAAGTTACATCTGTAGCTTCTCTTTGTAAATATCTCCTAACAGCAAGCCACTGCCTGTTGTAAGATCTCTTTTTTATCCGATCCATAGTGCGAAGCTGAAATATATAAATATAGGAAAAAAATCAAATGCCATGGGCTATTAAATTATAACAGTGATCATTTGGCTGAACGAGTACATTGTGAGAAAAATATAGACTAAGAGGTCGTCTGACATGCCAGAAAGAAAAATATTAGCCGATACGAGAAAAAATGGTATCCATAAATAAATGTCTAAAATCTTAAATACTTTGTTATTTCGACCATCCCATCATAGCTTTTATGGGGTAAAGTCTGTAAACCTACAGATAAAGATAAACGTTCTAAAAGTTGATAGTGACCATATATGGCAAACTCACCAGTGTATATTATTTGAATATTTTGAAACTACATTATAAAAGAAAAAAATGAATAACGTAAATATGAGCAAACCAAAGTATCAAAAAGAAATAATTATTATGATTTTCTATCTTAAAATGCAGAACTGTTTATAAATTATCCGAAAATAACTGATTTTATTGGCTATATGAAAATGCCCGAGGTTCGGACAGTTCTGACAGTTGCACATTATCTTCTCGCATGTATCCTCAGCTTAAAATATTTGTCAAAATGATCTCGGACATTCCAAAACACGCAGTTCATGTACAAAAACATAATGGTTTTTCGTAAACATCAATTAATTTGTTATCTCAACAGAGCATGCTTTCCGATGTTAAATTCAACCGCATGCGTCATTACAGAATTATGATGTCACAATCACATTTGTAGGCATTCGAGGCAAAAAACGCAGTAATCGCTAAACTGTAAGTGTTAAAAATTAATCACTTTATAAGTTTGTTAAACGTGTTAGTCGTATGTTATGGCATGTTTTCAGGAGTTATGTTGGTTGAATTAAAGCATTACAAGTCCGTATTAGGAAAATATAAAAAGTATCTGAACCATGGTCAAAACTGTCCAAAGCAAGGTAATTTTGACAAATTATCAATATCTCATTTACTTTAAATTCCCCTTTAAATGTACCCATGTTCAGCATAATTCAACTGTTTGTTGTTTCTCTTTGTTTATAAATACAGTTTAAGATGTTTTTGGGCTCCCTATATTTCCTAACCCGATAGTCAACATGAAACAAACATTTGGCCAATTTCTTACATGGATCTATAATTTGTACATCGTAGCAAGAAATCGATTAGATATGATACCTACAATCAAATGTCTAGGCTATTTAATGAAATGAATAAAATGACATATAAAAATTAATATTTAAAAAAAAATATTTTGCCGACTATGCATTTATTATTGCGTCAGCTCCTTGTAAAAAATGTCCTAAGTTCAGGCGCCCTCGGTTGGTGTCCTAACCTCGGTCAGTTTGCCCTAAATAATACTGAGGCAGAAGCAGACTATAAATGGCAAACGATTTCTTATATTTGCGCCAAAGAAACATTCTATTTGAATATGATATTGCTTTGATTTTCTGCAAACAACGCAGAAGCTACTGTTAATCATCACTTATAAACATGTATGAATGATTTCTTACCGTTATAAAATTGTTGTTGTGTCCAAGATAAGCACGAAACCAACTCCGCGTTCCCTCTCACACCTTGAAAATGAAGGCTCGCGGAAAATGTAACAGAGCTGTGCTCCCTAACACACTTTCGTAGAAGTCAGAAGCAAATCAATTAAATTTATGTCGAGATCGTAGACTGTAAAGTCTTTAAATAATATCTACATTTATGAGATGATATAATTATTAATTTCTTCCAATGTTTCTTTTTTAATACGTGAATAATTTAGATCAATGTTACAAAGCAACGTTCGTGCAGGTTCGTTGTACGAAAACCTCCATACAACCTGCAGACACAACGTTGTGTGTTTGCTGGGGCCTTTCTTTCCGTTCGACCCCTTTCTCCCTGATCCGTCCACTCTTTTGGATGCTTGTCATCCACGTGTCTAATGACTGAAAAATTTTTCAAAACACGTTAAACCCAAACTCTTTCACTCACTCATTCTCGACGTCGGGGAAACAAAATGTTGGTCTTGCAGGAAGATTCGTCTGCAGTCTTCTTCCCATCAACATCTGAGACGGCGACAGACCGCTGTCTAGTGGAGTCGACCTGTAAACAAGCAAACCCATGTGAGGATCAACACATTTATGCAAAATGTTTTTGACAATTTGAACAGTCTTTTCTGCCAGGCCATTTGACTGAGGGTAGTACGGGCTTGACGTTTTATGGTTGAAACTCCACTCATTTGCAAACTCTTTGAACTCGTGGCTTCTAAACTGAGGACCATTATCAGTGAACAGTTCATTGGGCACACCATGTCTTGCGAAAACAGTCTTCAAAGCAAGGATAACTGCTCTGGATGTTGTGGTAGACAATGAACAAACCTCAGGATAGTTCGAGTAGTAGTCCACAATCACGAGAAGTCTTTACCGTTACAATGAAAAAGATCAGAAGCTACCTTTTCCCACGGTCTACTTGTAACTTGGTGTGGTTGTAGAGGCAACGGCTGCTGCCTGTTTCTGTACGTCTGGCACTGGGAACAGTCAAGGTACAGTACAAGGTCAGAGATGTCATGGTTCATCCTCGGCCAAAACAACACTTCTCTAGCCCGATGCTTGCACTTCTCCATGCCCAGATGTCCAGCATGAATCTTGTCCAACATCAGTGATCTGAGGGTTCTGGGGACAACAATTCGGTCAGCTTTGAAAATCACACCATCAACAACAATTAGTTCAGCTCTAATATTCCAGTACTCACGGATCTCTAGAGGACACATATGTCTGGATTCAGGCCAACCAGTCTTGATCACATCCTGCAACATCACAAGAGACTTATCATTATTGGTTTCACGTCTGACGTCATCAAAGCGTTGCTGAGATACGGGTAATGACGTAACCATCATGACGACATAATCCTGGACGGATGTTTCAGTCGAGGACTGTACTTGATCACCAGGCTGGCAGGATCGCGAGAGGGTGTCAGCTGTAAACATAAACTTGCCAGGCACATAACACACATTGACATCATATCTTTGCATGCTAATCAACAGTCTCTGCATTCTCATTGGACAATCATTCCAAGACTTTTTGAAGATCCCAACTAATGGTTTATGGTCAGTTTCAAAAGTTATTGTTTGTCCATAGATATATTGATGAAAACGATGACAGGCAAATGTAATGGCCAACATTTCCTTTTCAATTTGTGCGTACCTGCGTTCCGCATCAGTGAGAGACCTGGAAGCATACGCCACGGGTAACCAATCAGCATCATGATTCTGTAGGAGAACTGCACCAAGGCCGCTCTGGGACGCATCTGCAGATATCTTGATCTCTTTGTGAGGGTCAAAGAACTTCTAAACAGGATCATGTGACACAGCGTCTTTAAGAGACGTCCACGACGACTCCTGCTGCGGAGACCACTGAAACTCAACATCTTTGTTCAATAGTTCACGCAATGGTTGAGACTTCTCAGATAAGTTTGGGACAAACTTACCAAGGTAGTTTACCATGCCAAGAAACCTCTGTACATCTTTCTTGGATTCAGGACGCTGCATAGACTGTATGGCTTCAATTTTTTTGCTTTCTGGCTTGATTCCGTCAGATCCAATCACGTCGCCTAGGAAGGTCAACTCGGAGACACTGAAAACACACTTATCTGGGTTAAGTTTCAAGTTATTCTAGCAATGTCAAGAACTTGGATCAGCCTTTCCTCATGTTCCTTCTTCGTACAACCGGATACGATGACGTCATCCATGGAAGCGTCTACACCTTCAATAGAGTCAAACAGTGCATGGATAGTCTTATTCTTCTGAATCATAACAGCTGTCATCAGACGAAGAACAATCTCCATCCGCTGTCTGTAGTGTTGGGGCAGCATTGGCATTTGAATTTTATGTTTGCGCGAAAATAACACCCCCCGAAAATAAATGATTTTACAGTACTTAAGGCATTGCTTTCGTTTTCTTGAATTCAACAGCCCTGGTGTGGCCGATTGATTGATTATGAGTTTTAAGTGCATCGTGTTTCAGATTGCTACACCCCATAACAAAAGGCCCACGTTTGTATCTGTCATAAGATGATGGGATGTTCGCTTGTGACAATGGCCCATAACAAGATCGACAAACTTGACAAAAAAGAGATTCCTTGTCTGTTATAAGCCACGGAAATTCACAGCTCCACTTACTTTGATACTTACGCGATCTTTTATTTTGTTCATAATCTTTTTCTTTTTTCTCAGCTTTTTTTTCAAATTGAGTTTTTTCCGCAAACCGTTCAGCATTGGATAAAAAAATAAAAATTTTGGATTGTGACATCGTTACGCTAAAAAGTTAATGTTTACGGCGCCATTTTACTTGAAAATGTAAACTTGACTGTAACACTAGCTATGATTGGTCCATGTGACTAAGAATAACCAATCACGGCGCAGATTACTTGACAAACTGTCGTGTAATTTCTTATTTCACAGACTGAAGATTTTTACAGTTAGGAATGTACAAAAAAGATCGGTAACAAATAAAAAAACGCTCGTCTTTCTTTCATAAACTTTAATATCAAAACAATATGAAATAAGCTTCAGTGAAAGAGTAAGTATTCGGATTATCTGTCATATTATCAGCCAGACAATCGGGCTGGTGGGGAATTATTTTAGGCAGCCCGACAAGAAATTTGCCAGCCACGGGCAGCCGGGCAGGCCTGAAGGGTAACCTGAAGAATCTGTACCGGCCAAAGGGAGTTATGAAAGTGCAGAGCTTAGAACTTTCTTCGTCTAATCTCAATTGCCAAAAGCCAGAAGATGCATCAAGTTTAGTGAAATACTTTGCGCCCGAGAACTTAGACATGACACAGCGTCTTAAAGAGACGTCCACGACGACTCCTGCTGCGGAGACCACTGAAACTCAACATCTTTGTTCAATAGTTCACGCAATGGTTGAGACTTCTCAGATAAGTTTGGGACAAACTTACCAAGGTAGTTTACCATATTTCATCTCTTGATGGAAGTTTAAAGTGCTCACGCTTGATTGCCAAATTCAGATTTTTCGGATCAAGACAAACTCGTAACTTTCCATTCTTCTTTTCGACAATCACAAGAGGACTTACCCAATCTGTCGCTTCATCTACCTTCGTGATGACATCAAGTTTCTCCATCCTGGAAAGTTCTTCTTTCAGTGCGTCACGTAAGGCAAACGGTACTCTGCGACAGGCTTGAGCGACAGGTGGAACATCAGGATCAGTCTTGATATGATGAATGCCAGGGAGACAACCAAGACCTTTAAAGACATCACCATATTTCTGGAAAATTACATCAGAGGTAAGTTCAACATCGATGGAATGAACCCTTTCAACAAAATGAAAATCCTCACAAGCATTCAAACTCAACAAAGATGGTTTATCATTGGCAGTGACGACAAATGTTAAGTTCAAAGTCTGATCACTATGTTTGACAGTTGCTGTACATTGTCCGAGGACAGGGATGCGAGCATTAGAGTAGCCAGTTAACCTGCTGTTAGAGGCGTACAGTTTAGGCTTATTCACAATTCTGTCATAGTCATGTTTAGACAATACATTTGCATGAGATCCAGTATCAAGTTTCAGAGACAATGTGGTACCATTTACAGACATGGGCATTATCCAGTCCTTACTAGATGCTCTAGCATTGTGAACAACATCAACAAAAAGTTCCTCTTCTATCTCCTGAACAGCATGTACTTTGCTCTTCGAGTTGGATTTGCAAACGTTAGAAAAGTGATTGTTCTTACCGCATTTATGGCATGTTTTACCAAAGGCTGGGCATTTCTTAGGAGGATGATGACGACCACAATTGTAACACTCACGTGACTTGGGCTGTGTACTAGTTGTCGATTGTGTACCTTTCTGTTTTTGTTGTTTCTTGACTGTATGAACCTGTGCAGACCCGCTGGATTCTGTGGTTGGATGTAGTTCCTGGACATGAGTCTTGCTAGCTTCAGATGCTCTACAAACTGCAATAGCTTTATCAAGAGTGAGGTCAGAATCACGAAGCAAACGTTCACGAACAGAATCAAACTGAATTCCACATACAATACGGTCACGTATCAAAGAATCAGACAACTGGCCAAATTCACATGTTTTAGCCCTATTCTTCAATTCAGTTACATATTGATCTATTTTCTCCCCTTCCTTATGGTAACAAACAAAGAATCTGTGCCTTTCAGATGTGATATTCCGTTTAGGTATGCAAAATCCCTCAAATTTATTCAAAATTGGCTGAAGTTTCATTGCGTCTTGTTCATCATCAAATTCAAAAGTGTTATAGATTTCAAGAGCCTCTTCGCCAATAGTAGATAACAAAATGGAAGATTTTACCTTGTCACTTTTGCCATCTTTGTCACTTGCAGTCAAATAAAGAGTAAACCTTTATTTGAATTTCCTCCAGTTTTCAGCTACATTTCCTGATAAATCCAGTGGAGGCGGTGGAGTAAACTTGTCCATTTTGTTTTGAGGACGAATCCCACTCCTGACACCATGTAATGTTCTAGTTGAATGAGTAACGCAACAACATTGCGAGTCAACAGTTTTAATGAACTGCGTGACCTTCGAGTACAGGTACGGCTTTATGGGCCGTGAAGCATGAAATGCACGTGCAGGTAACCCGGATGAGACGGCTACTGTTAATGTCTATAAGACATGTACATGACGAGAACACATATCAATACACTTGTAAGCAAATTGATTATTTCTATATTTTTCACTAACAATCATATAAAGCGTATAAATCTACAGTATTATTAAGTCTTGGGGAATTAAATTTCATAGTAGATCAGCTGATTTCAGTTCTTTCTTTGAGCGTGAATAATATAAATTTATTTGCAATCAACATTGTCAAAAACAAAATTATGTACCGATAAATATTAACCAAATAGCGAGCAAATATTGACAAACATGGTTACATACATAGTTATGCCTGTAATGAACGAACGCAAAACTATAATATTCGAAAACGTTTTGATGGCACCAAGCTCTTTTATCTTGTTTAGGATTTTACTATTGAGTAAAACAAACTTAATTACTTAATGATTTCTTCTGAATTAAGACCAATTGTGAAAAGACTTTTACGACCGATTATGTTATATATTTTTTAATCCTTTGTATTTGAGTGAGAGTATATTAGTATTTCTTCATCAAATTCAACAATAGATCGTTGAAAGGTCATATTGGAATGTAATCAATTATGAAAATAATTTTTCGCTATAGTTTCTCACTTTTGACCGCTGTTATGTCCACCACTGGACTCGATACCTTTCCGTGGCGTGGTGGTTTGCGTGCTTCAGAGACCCCGAGAGCTATGCCAGCCGGAGCTAACTTGCTCCTGGTAGGGTCACCCAAGCTGGGCAGGTCGAAGGGTAGACGCCAGACAAAAGTTGAGTCCTTCTAAAACCTGCTTTCTATCTCTCACTATGCCTTTCTTTCCGTCTTTTTCCTCATCCTGTCGATCCCTTTCTCTTTCTGTCCCCTCTTTTAGATGCTTGTCATCCACGTGTTTAATAACTGAAATATTGTTGAAAGCACGTTAAACCCCAATTCACTCACTCACCGCTGTTATGTACGAACTAGAGGTGAGGTGAGTTGGTCTTAAACAACGCTTTCAAGATTATTTCACTTATATCGCGGCTGCTAGTATTACTGCATGTAGAAAGACCGCAACACCATTGTGGCTATGCATTGCGGTGAAACTTTGAGCATCGGCTGGAACTAGCGAACCATGGGTGGAACTGCGCTTAATTCGAGATAGGTATCCAGCTAGGATTTTATCACATATAACCATATTCCGGTATAATAATATTATAATTCAGGTTCAAACACAAAAAGGTCATCCAAAGGAATATGATATTCTGTTCTGTGTGAATAACATCTTTTTAGATAAAGGAGAGTCCACCTAAGGAGTGTGACGTGTCTCTTCCACTTAAAACGAATATTCGAATTCTACTTCTAGCTAATTCAAGTCATTCAAAAGAGTATGAAGTGTCTCTTCAGTCACGAACGAAATATTACACCGTTATATGTGTCTTTTTGTCAATTACACATTTGGAAACACTACACCTTTGTTTAAGTGGAAACTCACAATTTGAAAGATGGGCAAATTTAATAAAAACAGAATGGCGATTAAACCTTTATGCAGTACTGCAAGGTCACAAATGGGACACAATTAAGATTGAAGCTTTCTTAATGCGTTTGAATACTTAGATTGTTGCTGATGCACATATTCTTGCTTCTCTTTATGCCTTACCTGTCCATACACAAGGAGAAATAAGATTCATTTAATTAATATCTGACCTTTCATTTAATAAGCACATTAAATCATGCTTAGTGCTGTAGAGCTACAGACGAAATTAGTTGATACGAGATGGCGATCTCCAAACATCAATATTTTCACTATGGCAGCTAAGGTCAAGTAATGAAGTAAAATTCTCATTAAAAAGAGTGGTAAAAACCGTATTGCACTTTCACTACCAATATCAGTATCGGCGAGAGCGAGCGAGTTGGGGTTTGTGCTTTGAACAATATTTCAGTCATTAAACACGTGGATTAAAAGCATCCTAAAGAGAGTGGTATCAGTGAGTGAGTGAGTTGGGATTTAACGTGAGTGGTATCAGTAATTCAGCTATAAATGACTACAAGGTCCGGTTCACACTACTAATGTAACGGTTCATCGATAGTATCGATGTTTGAATCGTCTGCTACGCGATAAGAGTGGATAGATACAAAACACATTTAGTAATAAATCAAGATTTTCATGTCGCGAGGGTCGATGCATCGATGTACCTCCACAAGAGAAAATATATCCCGATGCTGTTAACACAATTTGTTTTAAACAAATAAATATAAAAGCTGACAAAGATTCTATTCTATTTAGTGACACATTGAAAAGATGAAAAGAAAATATATGGTATTTCTGATATGTCATTCGCAATTACAGCCCTTTGAAATTTGTGATTTCCCTTCAGATATAGCTAATCACATTATAGTAGCAAAAAATAAATCACTTGTTCATGTCCTATCTATCATTCTTTCATACTGAAGAGAATTGAGATAGGAATTGTATCGCAAACCATGGCATCCTGATGCTAATTGTCTAGCAGCCTATATGACAAATACTTGCATGATATATCGTCCCGCCTTAATAACTTTTCTAAGGATAAGATCACGATACACAGCTTCACTTCAAACCCTTGATTACCGAATCTGGTCGACGCCAAGTAAATGAAACTAATTTGTACTAATACGTTTTGGGAAATATTGTTAAACAAATATTGATTATTGAAATATCCCGATGAAAACCTTTAAACTTTGCATATCTTCTTTCATTTGATCTTAAATAAATCCTCTCAAATGGATCCTCATATCGTACATTTCTCCCTTATCCTTACATCTTGCTATATCAGCGTATTTTATTGGCCGAAAACTTAGCCGAAAATCAAGCACATACAGCCGCTTGAGGCATCTGGCCCGAAAAGGCCAGGTTATTAGGAAGTAGCTTGCGGATTCAAATACGCTGATTTGGCAGGATGTTAATTTATGAAAACCGATTATTGGAGCCCTAGTATGGCTGGCGACATGAGATTCGTGGCTCTGCTCACCTGTACTTTTTTTCAGCCAATGAAATGTCCTTAAATAAGAAACGTGAAGCTACTAGCTTGACCGCAACGAATTTTCCATCCGGGTTGTTGCTGTTGCTGAATGCGAGTCGTCTCATTGGCTAGTTAGATAGCTAGCGATACGAGGGATTTGCCTTGAATGAGATCAGGGTATTTGGAAGCAGTGGGAGCGGATTCATATGCGCTGATTTAACAGGATGACTGCTATAAAGTCGTAAGTTGGCCCTGTTCTATAAATATGAAATCAGTTCGATCTTTCGGAAACTTCACATCAGTGTTACCCACATACTGGTTTGGTGTATTGTGATATTTTCAGAATTTGCAAAATAAAACAATTTATAGTTTTCATGGAAATCTCTTGACTTTGGACTTAATACAGGGACAGCTTGTTTCCAGAGCAGAACAACAAAACTTCTGAATTGATCTTTCTAAAACTCTGTATGTTGCCCACCTGTTGAATTGGTACATTTTGATATTTTCAGACATCGGGACAATGTTTTTTCCGCCTCTATGGCAACATATAGACAGACTACACAGAGAAAGCTTCTTTTCTATATCTCTACTCACTGGTTTAATTAGAAAGTTTTATGTTATGATTACAAAGATATTCATCTCGAACTATAGGTAGCAGTCAGGATATGTCATCTTCAGATGTCTCTTCTTTATCGTGATTTATTAGTAACATTAATACAGAAAGGAGTTCAGCAGTTTTAAGTACACTGATTTAGCAGGATGCATTTCATCAAACTCTTTGGTGAATACCACCACTTGACTCAATACCTTATCGTGGTGTGGTGGTTTGCGTGCTTCAGAGACCCCGAGAGCTATGCCAGCCGGAGCGTATAATACTCCTGGTAGGGTCACCCAAGCTGGACAGGTCGACGGGGTAGAGGCCAGACCAAATTTGAGTCGTTCTAAAACCTGTTGTCTATCTCTCACTATACCTTTCTTTCCGTCTTTTCCCTCATCCTATCGATCCCTTTCTACCTTGAATGTCCACTCTCTTTTGGATGCTTGTCATCCACGTGTTTAATAACTGAAATATTGTTCAAAACACGTTAAACCCCAACTCACTCACTCACTTTGGAGAATATGGAAGGTGATAATAACAACTAATCCATTACCAAAACCGATCAGCCAGGATATACTTTACCATTTAGCTTTACTCAAACCGTGGTTGCATTTACAGGCACTGTTACTATCTTACATAGTATTTAGTCCAGTTAGGTGTTTACGATATGATGTTTAGCAACCAATCAAAAGACAGATGACATAACTCATGTCCGCTGCTAATGTATGATTTCAGCAGACCTATTTTAGACAATTAATAGGACTGGTCCGTCGAGGGTGATTACCACCACTGGACTTATCGTGGTGTGGTGGTTTGAGTGCTTCAGAGACCCCAAGTGCTATGCCAGTCGGAGCAGGGGCACCCAGGCTGGACGGGTAGAAGCCAGACCAAATTTGAGTCCTTCTAAAACCTGCTTACTATCTCTCAATATGCCTTTCTTTCTGTATTTTCCCTCATCCCTTCGACCCCTTTCTCCCTGATCTGTCCACTCTCTTTTGGATGCTTGTCGTCCACGTGTTTAATAACTGAAAAATTGTTCAAAATACGTTAAACCAAAACTCACTCACAAACTTTCGAGTTACATTTCACGCCGCTAATGTTAAATCTCACGCCGCTAATGGCTGTAATATTGCCCAAGCGGCGTTAAACAACAACTCACTCACTCACGCCGCTAATGGCTGAAATATTTCCCAAGCGGCGTTAAACAATAATTCACTCACTAACTCGAGTTACGTTCAAGGCAGTAATTTACGCATTATTTAGTGCCTTGTAACTGTGATTTGTCTTACTTGTCTTGACCAATTTCGTCTTGTCCTTAACGTCTGACCATAACGTACTCTTTCCGGATCGAACCATTCTTCTTTACTGATACAGAGTTTTCAAACTTGGTGGCTCATTGATTTAGGCTTAGAGATCAGTGAGTGAGAAGTAGTGAGTGAACTTTGTACACTATCAACTCTTACCATTAAAAAATCTCCCAGCGTCAACCAGCTGTAGAGAATGGGCCAAGTTTTGTAAAATTAGAATACCTATTGCTTAACTTAGACCCATAAAATGGACATACTGGTTCTCTGGCAATAACCCATATAGCACTATTTCCCAGTTGAAAGGACGAAATGTCTGAATTCTGTCGCCTTACGTCTGTCTTCATCTTTGGATCTTGGTTTCCTACCTGAAAGTGAAGGCAGGGCACTCTAATCAAACGGCTGCTTATTCTTTCGATGTTTCCCTAAAACAACTTCACTTCTTTCTTCCCCCTCATCCAAATCGGCAGAAGCCTCTTACCTACCTCCAGACGCATCTGATTGCATGTAACTGTATCATCCCAACTTGGGATCGCGTCCCATCTTAAGATGGGACGCGTCCCAACTTGGAATTCCAAGTTGGGACGTCCGATCTTGAGATGGGACGGCAGATACTTTAACATGTTCATAATATCCTTATTCTAATGTTGAATTTTGTAATAACATGATAACATGTGTCATTTAGATAAGCGTTTTAAGGACATCGAAAGATATTTTGATTTTATGTTGATTTTCATGACTTATTGGCTATATCTATCTCTCATCGCATACGAGTCTTTCATCGTAGCCCAATACGATTTCAAAAGTAATTCTAATACAAAATTTTATAAATTATTTCATTACATTCTTAAATATTTTTAATTATGACAGCATGTTAAGCAAATAAAAAAATAAATTATATTCAATTATACACTCAAAACCTACTCTTAGTGAATACCAAGAATGCTAATCTAATGCCTTGTAATCAGTTCAATTTCTTGCACATAAACCGTTCCGTTAAGCAAGATTCCAATGTACATATTGTGTTTGATAGTTGAATCTGAAAGTTTATGTTTCTTAAACATAATTCTCAAACACTAACCTATAAGTGGCGTTCCGTCAATGCTTATAAGATATCAAGTAAATAAATCCAGTTATGCCTCCTCATATTCCCGATCGAACCTGATCTGATCAGTGTCGTGATGCAAATGGCAAACATACCTGTTTGGTAGTTCAGAGATGGGTGTGGGGTGGGGGGAGGGGGGGATGTCCGAAAGAAGGGGTTTTGGTAAACATCCGGTTCGGTTATGACACTAATACCCGTGTGTCACCGTCCAATTAGTGACAAGAATGGGTACCAATTGTACATGAGCATGCTTGTAACACTACAAAGGTACACGCCGAGCGTTTGTTGTTTTAGTCAATGATCATCATTCATAGTTACCAAGGCATTTGCCCCTATCGGCAATATCTCTGATAGGTGGAAGCAGACGTGATCAAACCCTAACCAAAACCAACAACAAATGTTTATGTTTATTGTATTGTTATTCGATGAAAATTGTTTTGCCACACTAAATATATTCAAAATACTTTTTTCATTAACAGAACGATTATCATGTCAAGTAACCAAAATGAAATGTAACATCATCCATTGATTATTTATGGGGAAATAGCAGGCTTTTTGATAGATATTTTAAAAAATGAGAACTTAGTTTCCAAGATTTACAAAAGAAGATTATGGTTTAAACATATTTTGTTCATTTTTATAAAAAGAAATTTGATTTGGAGGCAAGCTGGAAGCTTATATTAATGCCGCTCCAATAAAAATTATATTTTGAAACCATCCAACATACAACACAAAGTCAAACAAATACGATGTACAGTTGCAGCACAATACGTCAAGATATTCAATATTGCAAAGGCAATTTATTCATGCTAATTTAGAAATGGAATAGTTCAACTCATTTCTTATCAATACTACAAGAAGATTATAAACGGAGTTTGTTGACTGAGATTATTAAAAAACTTTGTTTACCTTCACAAGATTTTTGGACACAAACCAGGGTACAGAGTTGAGAAAAATTATTCTACTTTTTTTCTACTTAGCCCGAGGTAACACATGATTTTGATCAGTATTAAAAGGTTATTTTTTATATGTACAAGCGTCTATCTAGGCTTGTTAGAAGCGTTGAAATGAGAGAATTGTTGTGTTGTTATTACTAATACGTTAATCAACTGATCCGTACATAAGTCAAATAAGATGAGTAGGCGAGAGGGAAGAACTACATTTGAGCGTGATATTTTTATTTTACAGCTGAAAGTTTACCTAACTAATCTTTAAATATGCTACTTAACATGTCTCCCCGAAAAAAAGGCATTAAGTTTGTAAATACACATGAATGAAGCTTCATTGATATACTTACACTTATCGAGTTATTTTGTGCTGACATACATGTACTAATGTAAAATCTTCAGAGGACTAAATGATTCATATTGTTATTGCTTATACAAATTTGATATTGAAACTGTCATTGCTTATTGTAAAACATTCGATATTTCATTGTATGAAAATATGCAATATGTGTAATCATATAATGGTTAGTAAGTATATTACTATGATTTAAACGGTATTTTATTTAAATAAAACATATATTAAACAATATTCAGAATATATATAGAAAAAGGAAAAAGGATTAGCAAACAGGCAGCAAATGCCTATATATTATCTTTTCCTGAAACAAACATAAAACGATTTAGATATCAAGTACATTAGTGGAAATATACATTTGCAATTATTCTTACTAAACTCAAATTTATATAAGCTTTGTCTACCTTACATTTTTGTAAAAAATTTAGGAAAGAACTTTAAAAATAGATTGGTATCATTCATGAAATGATTAATATATATTAATAGGAAATCAGTAACACTCTGTGACAAAGATTTGTCGCCGTTAACATAGATTTTAGTATATTGATATGAGTTACGTGGGAATATTCAAACCCTAAGGTTGGCATTAGATGAAAATATCTAAAATGTTGGGGAACCAGACTTCGATAATAGGAACTTTTAATTTCTTTTACATTTGATACAATCAACCAAGTCGCCAAGTAGATAAACAAGATAATAATTTGTTAAAACAACATGAATTTTTGGTGTCTCCAAATGTTGTTTTAGCCTAACACTACCTACGGTGGGCAAATTGGTGCCCATTCATCCGTTCTCTGTCACGCCAAGCTGACACATCAACGTATTCAGTCTATTCAGTGCTGCATTGTAACGATGGAGAGTACCTTAATTTCTGTTTATAGAAGGTTTTTGCATGGACTATTCATTTCGCTGTATCAGGTACGTTTTTTAAATATATATTTTAAAAAAGCAATTCATCACTACTATTGTAAAACTTGGATCTGAATAACTATATATTTTTGATTGTTAATATTTTATACCACCTTTTTGTAAAGAAACTAAGATACAAAGATGTCTCTGTGATGTCAGCTGTTCGATCTACGCATGTATTGGTCGTTTGAAAAATGCTGAAAACTATTATCTAAATATAAATCTATAAATTGATCTGATTTTGTTATGTCGCCTAACAAATGTGATTCAATCAGTAAAAAAATATGACTTTAAATAAATGTTTGAGTAGTGTTGAATCGTTCGTACTCGATAACATATGAAACCGAGTGAAAAAGTGAAGTAAATGAACATCAAATCAACTTTTCTTCGTAGGTGTGAAAAGAATATAACAAAACTATCTAAAAACATGTCTTACTGACACAAATCATTATAAAATATGAATATTATTAACATGTTTTAGTATCCCCCGTCCCATCTCAAGATGGGACGTCCCAACTTGGAATCCCAAGTTGGGACGCGTCCCATCTTAAGATGGGGCGGATCCGCAGTTGGGATGATACATAACCATTTGGATCTTATCGTTTGGCAGATCACAGAATGGTATGATGCCTAAATAATGGTCTTCATTGGCTTGCTGTCTTTAGGACTCGTCTGTCCTAACGAGATACAAGATGTAAATAGTTATTATTAATTGAACGCTGGCCAGAAAGAAAAAGCGGAGCTTTTGAAATTGGCATTCCTTCGATATTAAACAGATAGATTTCATTATGAATTGTTTTCCGCATGTCCGTCCTGTTCTTGTTGGCGCGAAATCTCGTGAAGTGGAGAAATACCCAGCCACCAGTCGATTTGGGTGACCGTGACTTTATTTTCAAGGTCTCTACTGTTGTTATCGCGATATATTTTGAAACGCTTGTCTTCAAATGTGGTACCAGACTTTTCTGAAGGAGTATCGAGACGCCACTCTATTGGATTGACCTTGACTTCATTTTAAGGTCAGTACTTTGGCCCGTTGTTGAAATGCTATGCTTGAAATGCTCACCGCTGAAACTGGAAACTTCTAATTTAGTATCAAGACTTCAAAGGAGGAGTTCTCAGACACCAGTTAATTGGGTGACCTACAATTCATTCTCAAGGTCACTACCAGACTTTGTCTAAAACATTTTAAGTAGTAATGCATCTTTTTCGTTTTGTTTTCCTGTTTGCAATAAAACATTTTTTAAATTAGCATTTATTTGTTCTTGTTGTATTTAGGTTACTGATGATATTTGTGGTTTTCTACAACCACTTAATGAAATATGTCAAAAACTAGGAAAACATCTTTGTGTTCCTGTTGAAACTACAACTTCGTTGAAGAAGAACGAGGTCTTATGGATAGTCAACTTCTTAAATGCATGGATTGCGACGTTTCTGTGTAGATACTAACACCGTTATCAAGAAACGTCGCAATCCATGCAATAAAGAAGTTGACTATCTTTAAGACCTCGTTCTTCATCAACCCGGCTTCTAAAATGCCCCTTAAGGAACTTACAAATTCGGTCACGGAGTTTATTTTCTAGGCCGTTTCGATATCGAGTACCAATTCAGGTCATTAACAATTAAATCAAACATGAACAGTTCACTACCTTTGTCTCCTATCTGTCAATCGCTCGCCGGCCTCTTAGGAGGCTTCGGACATTTTGTTCTGACCAACCGATGGTTGACTGCCGCTATCCGTTTCCCCGGCATGACGCATTGATTCGATTGGACTTAAGCTTGTTGCTGTAGTTGAGAGAGCGGGAAGGAATTTGAGCAGCGATTAAGATTTTAAAGATGACGTCACTGGTTGCTAAGTGACGTCATACGAGGAGTTTGAAGATTAACTTGCGCTACGCTAAGACAGTGCAACGCAATTGAATGCGGATACCAGGCGTAATGCAACCAGGAAGTAAATGGGGATTTTATGTATATTTGTTTAGTTAAATATTCTCGGAAACTCTGTAATAAATAAATTCAGGTGAGTATCAGAAGTTCAGAATAACAAACTGACTTTTAGAAGAATGCCCGCATGAATTTTATTTTCAAGTATGTTGCATAAACGTTTTCTGATAACTAAGTATTCCCAGAATAATTATAATTTAATAATACATATTAACTTTATTTGTTATATCCATCCAACCTTCCACCAATCAATGATTTCCATAAGGGGTATATATATATATATATATATATATATATATATATATATATATATATTTATATATATATATATATATATTATACATCATGATATTGAAAAAAAAATTAAGGATTTCTGTCTATATTTTAAAGAGAATTCAACACGTATACTTGCTAATTATTAACTTAAATTCAGGTGATCAACATTTTTTATTTATTCCTATAAAGTTCCAGTTCATCATTGTCTAATGTAAAGTATTTTTTTTGAAAAAACAAAACATAAATTTGTGACTATAAATCTGGTCTTTGTCTTGCTTCCGGGTTAGATACAGTAATGAACTAAGTATTATTTCATCCCCAAGACTTGTGTAACTATATAGTAAATATGTAAAGTCATTTTATTGTATTTATTAAAAATATACCTTAAACCAAATAAAAAAACATAAACCCAAAGACAAAGGCACAAAGAATTTTAAACGTCCATTTGAGGAACTTACTCTTAATTCGTATCCAAAAAATTTTCTGACATTGATTTAATGTCTTTGACGTATATTTTTGGGGAAAACATGTCACAAGTGTCAGAATATACAAACCAAAAGCATGTTTTTGAACTGCTTGACATCGGCCAACTGCAGTTCTTACGCCTGGGCAAGAGTGACGGTGCCGAAAGCTGCCGATCTTTTTTGCATATCGGCGAGCTGGATTTGCAGAGTGGCGCACAAGTGTCAGCGCGAGTTTTCAAAATTTATGTAAAAACATGGGGGCTTGCGTTTACCTTTGAAATCTGGCACAATAATGAATCTAAATTTCATAAAATAGGGTTATAAAATCCTGTAAGTGTTATGTGCTCTTATGATTGGTGAAACGCTGCTTTCGAAGGTATTTCACTTAAATTGTATCTGCTGGCGGTTTTGACATGGTCATTTTACCGGTGTCCATTCAAATAAACTTTATACTGCATTTTACAAAGTATAACCGCCGTATCTTGGCGTTTACACAAGTTGTGTTATTATTGACCAAATCACGGACAACAATCACTCTACTACTAATCGAACTTTAAAGCTATAACATTTTCCCTTGTATGATTATAAATTCTTCACAAGGATAACGTCAAGGACTTTTGTATACGGATAACAAACAAATTAAACACCTTTTTTCCCCCAACAAACATAGTATAATGTTTGAAAACCTATAAAGTATAGATTTGATCTTTTCCGTATGATAAACAAAAGGTGTTGCATGACTTTTTCCAAGCGCATAGTTGCCGATGTACGTTGCTGATGTTGTCGATCTCCGATGGGATGAGCCTTCCAGTCTCATTGTACTTTCGACCCCGTCATGTTTTGTAGACAGTATGGCATGGCACTGTTTAATTTCATTGTTCGCCATCGCCTTTAATTAGATTTTCCGTAAATAAAAATGTCACCATAGTTATCATATGCCTAATGAACGAAGCTATTGTGTTCCACGAGCTATCTAATCGCCTCGTTAGTAGCATTAGCTTTCGATGAAATACGTGTTGTGAAGAAAACCAGATATGAAATTGAAAAGCAAAGCTATGGAGTTATTTGTTTGTGTGTATACTTATACATATAATCAAACCATGCACATCAAAGCAACGATGTATAATCAAACCATGCTCATCAAAGCAACGTATCACCTCGTATCGGAGTCTTTGTTGAGTTGAGCTCCATCTAGTCTCCGAGATATATCGCATGATGTGGATATGTAAGTATTCTGTAATCGTTAACTAATTGCTGTCTGTATCCTTTGTATACGGAACACTTTCCTTCTTTTTCTGCACATTAGGGGAAACGGCCTATAAGCCTATTTTTATTTTTTGTAGAAATCTGAAATCTTGTGGGTTGTCAGAATGACGGGGTATCTTAAACGACTAAATATGTAACCTTGTCCTTGGAAATGGTTCACTTGAAGATATTCTGAAAACTGATATTATTGACTGTAACATGGTGTGAGTTTCAGAATGGTAAATCATTATTAAATCGAGTAATTTTCGATTTTAGGCAAATGCAACAAAATTAATTTTTTGTCAATATTCATAATTTTCCATGCCTTGGCTGATAATAATTTGGTTGAAGGTAATGATATATTATGTTTTGAAAAGGTAATCAGATCAATTTGGTTGCATAAGGTTTAAACTTTACCTAATGTTGCAGTAGCCTTTAGCTCTGCAACCAAACTAAAAATGTTTTATAATTTATATCATTGTATAGATAATTATGTCAGCTATGATAAAATTAATATTTGAGCTTTTTGAAGGACCTGGTTCCGCGTCATTCGGACCCCTAATTACTCTCATGTCTAATATATTTTTAGCTCATCAGGTCTGAAAGACCCGATGGGCTTATGGCATGGCATGGCGTCCGTCCATCCGTCCGTAAACTTTTCACTTTTTCGACTTCTTCTCCAGAACCAATGACTCTAGAGAGCTGAAATTTTATGTGCATACTCCTTGGCAAATGGGGATTCTAAATTTAAATTCCAAAATAGTTCATTAAAAATTCACATTTAATGTTAATATCAATTTTCATTTATGGTTTTAGGCGGTATATTCTAAGAAGTCTTGATAACTGACATATCAAAATAAGTAATTTTTTATCAACATCAACATTATTATCCAAAATAATATACAGTAAATAACTAAAAGTTGCTTTGACATGTTAAACTAGAATCTACAAGAAACGTCATCCCACACCCTTTCAGTGATAACTTTGAGAATATTAAAGAAAAGTAACAAAATAGATTTACATGAAGAATATTTTTAATCGATTTAGACGATCCAATATTTTTCCTATTTTGGAATAGATGTCATATAAATTTGTAAAAGTATTTAGGATTATATACGTATATTACTATGTATATTAATTCTGTTCACATATGTGCTATTTATTTCATCAGCCCAATACTGTAAGGCTACAAAATGAAGCAGAAAGTGCTATTGATTAGTTACTGTATAATGATATTTCAAGAAAAAATTATTGCCTTGAATAAGTAGATAATTATTTTGATTTGAAAACAAATTCAGAGGTTAGGATACTGATGCTGTAAAGACAGGCGTTTGCTTGCTAAGTTAAAGAATTTAAGAAATCCATACCAGATTCACATCACATTATTTTGACAAGTGAATTTTGAATCTATTACAACTGTCAGTTAACGTTCTATTTCAGAGGACAAATGATCAGATGATTGCCTAGACTGGTAGACTGCCTCATCCTACATACATCTTGTTAAAAAGAGCTATCTAGGCCTTTTTCAGCGGGTTGTGTTGGATTTGAATATATACAGCTTCTTAAACAGCGGTTGTTCTGTTATTCTACTATCACAGCTTCCATATATGCAGGTGATCGGAGCTCGGAGTATCGAAGCTTCTACACCAGAAGGTGAACAAGAGTTTCTATATAAGCAAGTGATCGGGTGTTTGATATTCGTTATCAGTTGGTGATCGAAATATTTACTATTACAACTTATACAAGCTGATTCTGGAGTTTAAGTACAAAAGATCCTAAACTAACAGATGATCGGTGGAGATTGGGAGTTTGACTTTTATATCAGCCGGTCACAGAAGTGACACTATAACAGACTCTATATGCATGTCCTTGTGTGAAACAAGTGAAACGAAAATATAGTTTTTTGTATGTATCTCTTGGCCACTATTGATCGAGCGTTTGACTAACAGACTCTATTTAAATAGCAGTGATGAGAAACTCCTCCAACACCACTTACAGTCTGCAGGTGACGGATAACACTGGACTCTACATGGGGATGATCTATCTTGTGATCTCAATTCTTGTTCTGGCAACCAACGCTATTGTCATCCTAGTAATGGCCCATACGAAAAAGCTGCAATCCCCATCGATACTGGTCTTAAGCCACATGGCCTTCTGGGACTTCATGCAAGGCTTGCATGTCCTTGTGTTCGTAGTGCCCTCAGCCTTCCTGAATAAGTTTGCTTACACGAGAGAGGTTCTTGCGTTTGCTGCTTGTGGGACTTCATTCCTTGCAGGACTTACTGCTTTGAATACGGCATCAGCTGTCGTAGACAGGTTCCTTGCAGTCAGCTTCCCGATAGTATACAGAAACCTCAAGACCAAACATGTAGTCACTGGAGCCTGTGTTTTGAACGCCTTTGCCGTCATAAGGATGTGTTTGATTGCATTCCCAGACAAAGACTTTGTATTTCTTGAAATGGTATACATTCCTGCTTCAAATTTTAGTTCATTACAAGGTACGGTGGCGTCAATAGTCAGTAACTTGCTAGCTTTTGGGACAATCGTTATATTGTCCATTTCAATGATTATTAGCCTGAAACGCCGAAACCGACGCTTACATTCTTCGAGGCATGTGGTCATCTCCAAACAAATGGCCAAAATCACTCTTATGGTTATACTTAGTGCCGGAGTCTTCTGCCTATCCTATGTCCCTGTAATGATCAGTGTGCTTCAACAGTTTACCAACGGCATTCCAAAAAGTGTCTATACTTCTAATATCTCCAAAATTTTCTCCAAAGTAGTGATAATTAGTTTAATGTCAAACAGTATTTGGAATGTATTTATTTACACAATTAAGTCAACACATTTCCGATCTTCTCTTATTGCTATCTTCTGCAAATCTTATTATCTAAACAAGAGGCGAAAACGACAGATATGTGACACTAAGACAGTAAGAGTGTCTGTTATTTCCTCTGGGACCGCAGCTACCAATAACTTGTAAAATTACACAAAACCTTGCTCGATCAACTACAGTACGTTTTTAAACCCTTGCAAAATGAGGGTATAGATATTACCACCGTCCGTCTGACCATATGTGCATGTTGGACGTTCTTTCCAGAGCTAGGAATCAGAAACTTTAAATCGGTCTCATTGAAGATTTGTAAATGGAGCAATAAGTATGTTTACTGATTCCGTTTTTCTTTTCAATTTCTTACCAAATGGTACTTAATGAAAAATGAGCAAATGGAGTGTTATCAATACGAAAACTTTTGTTTGACTATTGCATACTAGATAGAAATATTAGATAATAAGATAATGGTATGATGGCATAGATGTGCCTGGTTTTGATTTTATGTGTCAGAACCTCGAGGAATGTGTATTTTAAGGGGAAAAATCACATTACATTTGGGTTGAGATATTCCACATGGCTCAATAAAGAAATGAAATTGCAACCATGGAAACAAATGATTGTGCTTCATGCCATGTTTTTGTGTATCATACCTCGACTCTTGAGATACTGCAGTGTACAAAATAATTATACGTCAATATTAATCATTTGTAACAACGCAGTGATGTCACAATGATAGCATCATCGTCAGAATGGCAGCAGAGTTGAGGAAATGTTTTTTGTTGGTGAGTAAAAAATTACTAAACATCATACGATTTGTTACATGCTTTTTTTAACTCGTGAATGATTTAGGATTACCTAAAGGATCGCTTATCTAATGTTGAATCAGAAACCCGTCTCATTGAAATAGAATGAAACGGGATTTCTCTATTTGATATGTAAACGCGTGAACAGATACTGTTCACAAATCTTTGAGACTACTGCCGTATGATATTTCTCATTTAACCTCCAAAACTTCATCAGCGTAATTGAATCCACTGATCGAGGTCCCTCCCTATACCCTGATCTCCTTTTGGCCGAAGGCCTCGTATGGATAGCCATCTAACCAGCCAATGAGACGATTTGCATCCAGCAACAGCGGCACAACCCGGATGGAAAACTCCGTTAAGTTCAAAAGAGTAGCGTCAAGCCTAAAAGGAGATCAGAGCATATGGAAAGAACTGGATCAGAGGATTCAATTACGCTGATGTAGCAGGATGATTTTTAATTTGCATGGTTAAGAGGCTTTGTTATAACATGGTGATTAAGAGGCTTTCATCAAAGTGAAAATGTCCATTCGTTCGGAACAGGAGATGAGTCATTGAACGTTGTTTTAATATGTCAACCCCGCTGTGAATATTCTTTAATCAATACACCAACACAACAGCGAGAACTCTCAATCTATCATCACACTCAAACCGAATGCATCCATAGAAACGTTATAATCCCTTAGAACAGATAAGACAATCTTTTTCCCCGTCTTACTGTGGGATTTAAAGTATGTTTAATCAAAGTAATCATTCATGTATAACATTATAGAAATGATATCAGGATAATGATGTTAGGACTTAAGCCCCAGAGACACACTTTGTACAAACTTAAAAATAAAGCGTGATGAATCAACTAAACAGGATGGTTGTCTTCATGTTAGTTATTTGACAAATGCGAAGTTTAAGAATATGAAATTGTTTTCTTGTAGAATCCTCATTCATTCTATTTTATGGCTTCCACTAAACCTCCGCACTGCCCCCTCTCTTCAAGTGCTTAAACGTCATGTCAAAACCTACCTGTTCAAGCGTTACAAATACTGACTTTTCAGTTTCCTCCTTCTGATAAGTTCTCTCCTACTTTTTTTATTTGACTCACGTGTTCCATTTTTAATGTATGTAAATGTATGCGCATTGAGCATGCCCCTTTGAGGTTTGGAGAGTTGAGGGTTACAAGTACCCTCTTTATTATTCATCTTATGATATCAGCTTGAAAAGAACTTTTTTGTTCGCAACAAATCCAAGATGTTACCAGTAAATTTCAAACTTCTAAATTATCTCAATCGTTTTCCAAATTTAACGTTAACACCCCCCTCACTATGATGTGCCAACGTAATTCATTATGTAGTAATATTGAATAACAAATCTAGAAGGTTTTGCTATGTTCGTGTTGTCCATTTTTTGTCCATTTCATAAAAGACAGGATGTTTAGCAATCATAATAGTGATATCAAGATTCGATTCCAAACGTTCGAGTAATTTGTTGTTGCCATTTAATTCTATCCATCTATGAACACGAGTCGAATCGGTCTGTAAACGAGTGGATCACCTATCATTGTCTATTATCATTTGATAAAGTACACTTCAGAACAACTGGCGAGTGAAATTTGAATTCAGGACACATTACTATAAGTATGGCAATTAGAAGTGGCTTCATCATCTTGATGCCTACTTATTCATTATCGATGTGTGTGTGTCTTCGTAGCGGGAGCATCTCTCTCTCTCTCTCTCTCTCTCTCTCTCTCTCTCTCTCTCTCTCTCTCTCTCTCTCTCTCTCTCGTGTTATTATCTCAATCAGCCCTCTCTTAAGTGACTTGTCTACATCCACATGTGAAATATTGCTGATGGTAGGTTCAACCCTTTTCATTCACGCTCTTGTGTTGGAGGTGACTGTAAATGACATCTTAGGTTGTTGTATAATGAAATGATCAACCAATAACGTTCGTTAACACATGTATGCATTTGATCAATATGGGTATTCTCTATATTGTTTATTATTTAATGACAAGGAAATTACAGATGGTAGGGCGGCATTGCTGGATAAATTTATTACAAACATTTACTACGTTTTGGATGACAATAACCGAAATCCTAAATCAATGATTAATCAAATGCATATATAGAGATTATTACCCGAGGAAGTGTGTCATATGACTTTTACGAAATGAGTGCGAATTTTTGTATTACCCGAGCGAGAGCGAGGGTTATACACAAGTTCGCACGAGTTTCGTAAAAGTCATATGACACAATTCCGAGGGTTATAATTTCTTTATTACCGATTCTATTTCATTTAAAACACACGCAAAGCGGCTATCTTTCTTTGCGGCGGCCCGCTTCAGTGACGTCACGAACAATGGTTTGATGACGTCACAGACGACATAATACGGTAACTCGCGCTGAAACAATCGTTGCTAGGCAAAAGTGATATGTGCACATGTGCTCATATTGAAAATATGACACCACTTATGATTAACCATATGGGTAATAACAGGTCTTATGAAGAAGACAAAAACCCTATAGAAGGAACTATCAATTCTTACACGTATCATGCTCATCATTAGGAATGAGACGATTATTGCTTAATTGGTGACATTCTTGTCACCATAGAATGTCACCATGTGTGAATGTAATCTATCAGCATCGGAGTTTTTACAAAGCTATTTCTCCGTGACTATATGGACAAACGTGGGCTGCATCTGGGTTTGATTTTCCCACTCAAGAGTCGAGTTCACAAATCAAACACTGAAAACAGATAATTCGAATTTCGAGGAGATTCAAGAACAAATTTCGATATTTAATGATAGCGAATTGTTAGGTCATGGAAATTGGGGATAGCGACAATTTATCGCATGAAAAAAAATTATGAATTAAATATCAAACCCGTTGCATAAATATATTTATCAATGTTATTAATTTCTGAATTTTTAAAAGTATATAAGAAGTTTCAAGATAACACTGAAGTGCAGGTGATTATAGCTGATGGTAATTCCGATGTTTCCCCTTTTTGCATTGCAATCATTATATGAACAAATTCAATTCATAACACATTACCAATTAGCTCAACTATTTCTTGTGTACTTTTTACTTTACTGCAAGGTGGAGAACCATTCTCTTCACTGATGAGTCTTGTTTTCTGCTTCGACGAAGGACGTGTATACCGACGTCGTGGAGAACGTTATGCTGTCAACTGTGTTCAGGAGGTTTTTGAGGTGGGATTCGTCACGGTGTTAGGACACCCCTTGTGCATGTCGTGGGTAACCTCACAGGAAGGAAGGCACTTACATCCTTTCTCAAAGCAGATCGACAATGTTAAAATGACTTTTTATTGGTATTTGATAATTCAATTTACTGAATTTACTTATGATACCATTTGAATGTCATGAATTAATAGACAACATGCATACATGTGAATAAACTACGTAAGAGACCCAAATAACGTTAAGAGTTAAATAATAAGATAGTTATATATACACGTATTCAACAACGAAATATTGTAAAAGCGTCCTGAGCACTTTTTACCCACAATTGCAAATCGCAACATAACATGTGTTTGCTAAAATGACTCGTACATGACTATGAAAACATATACGAAACATAAAACACACAAAATGAATGGTTTATTTTTAAACGAATCGTTTTAATGATTCCTAATTATCAAAATGAAGTGAAATCAAAAGTAGGAACAAGCGTCTGAACCTTTCATGGGATTTAGGGGCCACAAAGAACCACAATTATTATTGGCAAAGAAATCTACAATCATAATTCTGGGTCTGAAAGGTATACAAATTACATATGTTTATGAATATATATGTAATCCATGGCAGGCCTCAAATCTGTGGCGGATTTCCAAATCTATGGCAGTTTTTCAAATGCCTGACATTTGTACTTTTTTGGTATTTTTCTGCAATGATTAACCAAACCTTACGCTAGACAAACTTACCCTAAAAACCGTCAACAGGAATCTAAGAGTTACAAAAGATAGTTTTTCAATATCTTAGGGCTAAAGAAGATAGACTCACCGAGGGCTAAAAGATCCTACAAAATAAACACTATTGATGTGGCATGAAGAATTGGGATATGAACTCTTATTATTTGGTCGTTATCCGTTTGCAATATCTCTCTGTGACTTACCTAATTATTACGCTTGCGACGCAATTAGGCCTTACGACGGGAAAAATTAGCTATTATGACGTCATCGCACAATGACGTCACCTAGCATGACGTCATGAAACAGTGTAACAATCAAACAAGCCACAGATAAGGAAACCCGCCATAGATTAGAGACCCGCCACAGATCTGAGTCCTACATATATACAATTTTGCATCCCGATATATCAAGATCTCTATACACAAGATTACAGCTTTCTTGGACTTTTGCTCCTGAAAGAATATGATAAAGATCATAGTATCAGAGTCACAAATCTATTGTTCATAATCCACATGGGACAACGAGTCTTCAAAATGATTAATTTTCTAGGGCCAGTAGATCTTTAGAATATCAAATAGTTTTTAACAGCATATGGTCCCCATGACCGCAAATAGGGGCAGCAGAATCAAGTAATCTTCAATTGACATTCCCAATTGACCAACCTCTACACGATATTTTAACCCTACAGAGTCAGTTTTTCGTAAGCAGTCAAAACAGCGAAAAGGTTATGGACGTTTATTTACCAATTCTATTTGGTATCGCCTTACATAGGATAGAGTAAATTATGTGTTAAAATATTGTGTATGAGCACGTTTTCTTAGTTAATCTACCTCAATCGTTTGAAGGCATATTTCTTTGTGAAAGTAATGTCTGAATATTCTGAAACTCAAAAGAAAATTATGTTCAAAATGTCATTTTCCTGGTGGGAGCTGAACTGGAACTGAACTTATATAGACATTCATTAGCTATTTTTGGATCGTTCGCCTATCCCCAAGTAACAAAAACCATTATCATTTACTTCTTTAATTGATTCATAAATGGAAAAACAACTTTCAAAAATCATCTTTAAATTATCAAAGCATATAATTTTTTTGGCAATTAACTAAATATCTTGCATTCGACACATTATGATTTACATCTATATTTATAAACATATCAGAATGTTTATCTGGAAAAGTAACAAGATACATTTCATATTGCTAAGAATTTATATAATATTGGCTTTGGAAGTCACTTAATTCTATAGTTTCTTTGATAAAACTGTTCCTTTGCTAAACGCGTTATTGTCATGATGCCATATGTCTTTTCCCCAATTTAATTTAAAAGCTACTGGTGGGGGCAATTAAGAAGACTACACTTGACAATTATGTATAATGAAACATATTAAAAACAACAATTTTTTGTCAAGGACATTCAATTACAACGTGTGCAGGATTGGTTTCCGGGAAGATTATACGCGAGAACGTCAACTTCAATAACAATCTGTGGGAATCCAATTAGAAACTGGCTCCATCGAGAAAACATCTTTACATAGGTAACCCAAAGAGACATTAGCGCACGAAGATAAAAATGCAGCTATATTCAGAGAACAGAATTAATGACACGTTCCAATCCTATTTTTACAAATCCCGCTGTGGTAAGTCATTGCTTCTGTATAATACAATTATAAATTCCGCATTGGGGGTCTTGTCAAAGTGACACAGTCTATATTACATAAGAAGCTTTTGCCTTTGAAACGTGACAAAACTCATGAACAACATATTTATTATAAGTCAGTGTATGTTAATTTATCATATAATGGGCAGTGTTATCGGTGCAATAAACCCATCTTGTAATCATGTTATCAGATCCCTGATAACAATGCAAATGAGGGTAACTAGGTCGCACTACTTTCGCTAGCTCCGTACCGAGAAGAGCGAGACAAACGATGTGTCGAGTTTGGTGTGACGTAGCGTCAACGTAAACAAACATGGCCGCCTCGTCAATCGGCGATAGTGTTCACATCGATAACAAAGGTACTATCACAGCTGTTTTTGATATGTATAATGGGAGCAAACATTACTATGTGCACATAGATGGTGTAGAGTATGAAGGAAGGTTTGAACACTCCCGCCTGACAAAGAAACATTTATGACGTATTTTGTGTGATGTTTTATTCAAACAAAACGAGTTCACTGTTGTTGTAAAAGGTTTGACAAATTGCATTATTTTTCTCTTGTGTGACGTCATTTTCCTATGATGCGAAATGGAATGTGAGTTTGCCTAGTGATGACGTGGGTATATTCATACGCCCTTTTCCGTTTGTAAAGGGGACACAAAATTAACCGAAAAAGAAGGTTTATTTAAAAATGACATTATATGATAAAGAGATTATTACCTTCGTATGTTTTGATATCGTAAATATCACTATATGAACAATAAAAACTATGTATTAGGCTCGGTAAACCTCGCCTAATACAATTTTTATTGTTTATATAGTGATATTTACGATATCAAAACATACTCTGGTAATAATCTCTATTTACCCTTATCTTGTAATATGCATTTGTTTTATGCGAACAATTAGGATATTCCTGTATTTTGTTCTGCTTTTCTGACTTATTTTGTCGTTTCCATAGAGGTGAGGTCAGGTGAGTTGGGGTTAACGCCGCTTTCAAGAATATTTCACTTATATCGCGGCTGCTAGTATTATTGCAGGGAGAAAGCCCGCAACACCATTGTGGCTATGGGTTGCGGTGAAACCTGCGAGCATCGGCTGGAACTAGCGAACCATGGGTGGTACTGCGCTGAATTTCAGTGTAGCATTGCACCCAAACCTGACTGCGTGTAGAAGAGTTCTCTACTGCAGACAAAGTTGCCGAGCCCCTCGCGGGATTCGAACCACGGACCTCCTGATTCGAAGCCGAACGCGCTAAACACTGTGCTATCCCGCCCCCCGTTTCCATAGAATTTATCTTTTAGTTTTCAATGACAAAACTAAATAAACATATTGCCTTACTTTATGAGACTACGTGTGTGAAACCATCATTACTGATTAAATTATATTTTTTCATTATGGAAATAAACACTTATGTTTAGAGGACAAACGTTGAACACAGAGGTCAATGAAACTGTGATATTTTAATTTCGTGACAGATAAATTTATTTCCAAGCTTTTTTTCTAACAGAAACTCAATCAAAGCTTGAATGATACATAGATATCCGTAATCATTATTTCATATATTTCTAAATGCACTTTCTCAATAATGTGGGAGAAGTGAAATATTCTTCAAAAGATACTTTGCTTTGTCTTGTGTTATATATTTCAAATCTGTACGAAAATCAAACAGTTTGGTTGGAAGGCATAAAATAGTTTTCCTTGTTGCATAAGTTCTTCAACTTGAAGAATTATGTGGGCGGCACACGAACTGACATCGAATTGAAATGGCTTGAGCGTTTTGGCTGTTTTAGTGTATTATAACATTATAAACATTCCAAAACAGTATACATTCTAATTGGAACCATAAAATAACTTTAAAATCGTTAATTACTCATTACGTTTTCGACCTCATCCAATTTTTCTAATTGCGTTAATAATCCTCATAATATTTGTAATTGAGCAATTTCAATCCTACTCTCTGTGCCTCGGAAATAGTTGGGGTTTTTTTCAATCATGATTGAATTAGTTCGAAAATTGCATGATAAAACAGTTCAACGTGCGACTTCCATGACAAACAACGTGGTTCGAATTTGCTCACCGCAAATGTTATTGTAAACTCCATACTTATAATCAATGTCTTACGAAATAACCGTAACAAGATGAAACACTTACGGACATTACTAATAAAAAAAGTATACAAGAAATGATTTTGCAGAGCAGTGGTGATATGGTGAGCGTGCTGGCTCATCAAGCCAGTGGTCCGGGCTCGAATCTATGGAAGGGATGTGTGCCAAAAATGTCATGACAATGGAATATGAGCGTTTCCGATGCCTACTGCCTATGGTTACTTTGTAGACAATCTTTCAGCACCATACTTAGTTAATTAATTTTAAATGATTATTATTTTATGACATCACCTAATTATGATTTATCACTATAAGAATAATGGTTTACATTTTCTTAACTGATTTGAAGTTTGATTTTAAAAAAACCAAAAATCTAGTTCTATATGTTCTCATCAAGGCGCACTTGCGTAATCCCTTCAGTTGTGCACTTGCACACAGTTGGTGAACACAGTTGGTAACATTTGAATTAAACGCACCTTTGGATAAAATTCAAGATATACACAACGTAAATCGTTGATAATTAACTATCATTTACAATACAATATTCGTGTTTTTGTTGCTGTGCCACCTGTCTTGATTTCTCTGATGCGAGAAATCTAAGTTGTACACCCCTAAGTTATACGTATGGAAATGTATAATCTTGTATTTCAAGTAATTCTTAGAATTTTTACATCTTGATGAATACAAAGGTATTTTGATTTAAATTGTTGAGGATATTTTAATTTGCATAAGATTAAAATTTGGCAAATATGTATTGAACAATGACCCGACCCAATGCCAGAACGGGCAAAAATAGACCGTTTGCTTATACCCTAACTGTCGATCGGGCGGAGAGTTAAAAATAACATTTCACATGATGCCAGTCATGTGATTTTGACATTTTCTTCAATCAAATATAAAAATAGTTCGAACTGTTTACAAACGTCTGGTTTGGAACGTTCGTAGCTTTAAAATATGAATTTAAACGGTATTAGTTGAAATCAATGTTTCTTTTAACGAATAATAATAATTGGTTAAACGACCGAATGAAAGACTTACTAACTAAAAAATCATTCTTGTCAATGATTTTGGAACTTTTTCCTAACTTTAGGCTACGTTACGTAGTTATTTTTTAACTCATGATTTGAAAGAATTACATTTCCGTGTTTTAGGGGTTACGTGGGGATACAATATAGATATTTTTTTTCTACTGTTATTTGTCTTTGCGCGTCAAGTATGTCGTTGTTTCATTATTCTAAAACCAGTCTCGTAATGGTGTCCAGTAAAATCTAACCCAGAATTCAAGTTTTTAATATTCTTTCGTGAGATAAACCTCGTGTAACCCCTTCAAAAACAGTAGAAAGTAGTATCTAGATCTATATTGACCAAGAACTTTGACAAGAGGTGAAGATCACAGACCCAAGCTCCGCGCATTGCGATGGACTCAACTCAACGCTATCCGGAAAGCTTGCACAGCGTTGCATGGAGCTTGGATCAGGGAGGTCTCGTTGTTGTCAAATACCGATCATCCTCAGAAATCATCGACAGTCTTCGTTAAACTTCCAAATATGGTCAATGCGAAATTGTGTACAGATGTATTTCGGAACATTGCAATCATAACCATGCAACTCATGTAAAACTCGAAATGCAAAAGTCTGTTTCGTAAGGCTGATTTTACAACTCTTCATTTTTTATTTACCATTTGTAAAACGCAACTTGTAGCAATTCTAAATGTGTATATTCCTCTTATTTGAAATAAGAAAAATTAGTTTCGACTTTGACATTTCTAGAAATACATTTGAACTTTGTCAAGTGGAGAACAGCAAGTTGAGTTTTACAGGATTGAAATGTTAGGTTTGCACACTTGGACTTGTCTTTTCGAGAATTGCATGGTTGAGAACGACATGTTACAACTTGCGAATTACGAGTTTACATGATTTCATTTTTGGCACACATCCCCTTCCATACGAATCCCGACCATCTGAAATCTGGGCCTTGTAATGTGTTTTTTTCCATGAGCAAGACACTGAATCCACATGGCACTGAGTCTTCCCATCTCTACAAATGGGTAACTGCACAATGGAAAGTATGGATATATACAGTCACTTTAAAAAACATGACATAATGCATCAAAGTACTATTCCGTCAGGATTCCAATACAGTTTATGCCTTTGTAATAGATATTATTTCTTCTTGTTTTTTTTAGAGTTATATATCTTTTATCCGTACTTAAAATAATGGTTATGGAGGCAAAGGTACAAAGCCCAAGATAATATTTAACAGCCACATACATTGCAAATTAAAGCTGCCAGATAAGAAAGAAGACGAAAGGGAAGAATGGTTTAGAATTCTAAGATTATTTAGCAAATATTAGTAATTTAAAGTGAAGAGGACCACATTATATTAAAATAAAGATGTCTGACCATGGAATATTGTAAATGTGCAATGTCAATGATGGCTGTACTTGTCAAATTAAGGCAAAGACAAGTGATACTGTTTCCTATTGAATTTAACAACCCAAACCTATTCACAGTCACTTTGAATTCAACATCTCGCCTACCCTGAACTATGTTTGAAAAGTAGCGTATTCTGTAACAGTTTGATTATGTTATAGAAAAGGCCTAAAGACAACACCCATCACACAGCATAAGTTCATGTGGTTATTTGTTACCTATGATTCCTTTTCGACTATGTATGATCAAAATTGCAAATGATGTTTTGCAGAAACAATGTCGATTAAATTTTTTCAAAGTTATTACATTGTTTCAAAGAAAAATTGGATTCTAAATCGTTAGTCACATTCTTATCACTCGATATGATGTCGATATCATCCACTGGTATTTTAACAACCTTGAATGTGTATGTTCATTTACTTTCCTTACCTGAAGTCACCAGAATTTCTTAATATGTTGACAGGAGTATGAAAAGTGAAAACTACTTAACAAAATCAATTAATCCATTTTTTCTTATTCATGGATGAATTGAATGTTTACCCTCTGTTTGATGACGATGAAAATATACAACATTTTTTTAAAATGAAAAATATCGGTTTAATGTCAATCATCTAAGTTACATTTATCTAAATGGTTTTATTAACACCAGTTTGATTTTCATATAGTGTTTGCAATAAAATGAAAAGCAATAAAGCGGTTTCAAAGTCAACAAATGTCCAGATAATGAACACTCAATGTAAAATGAAACCATTAATTGAAATGACATTTTCCTACGGGCATGGCAATTCTTCGTGGGTTTTTTGTTTGGATTAGCTTGATTTTCCCTTAGAATATTGACATTATAAAACTCATGAAGCTGACCATAAATCAATTTTGAATATTGAAAGATTTTCTTTAATTCCTGAAAGATCAATTCACTGAAGCATATTGCTGACATCGATGACAGGGCACAGCCGATTCAAGGCGAAATCATGTAGTTGAAATTTGTATTTTTGTTGTGGTAGAATATATGTAATGACATGGAACAATCAGCACTTAGTGATTTGGGGTTCGTACTCTTCCGATGAACAGTCTCATGTATAAGTGATGTGAATAATTAGAAACACTTTTTTTCAATTCGGATGAAGATATTATCTACTTTAAGGCTTCAATTTTATTTAAAGTATCAAACACACAAACATTTACTGAAGATAAATTTTCTTTTCGATGACTTTTAAATCGAAAATGGTCATTAAAGGAAAAGGTCACAATAAAGTAGGTTCTAATTGAAACATAACTACGATCTCAACACTCCTTAACTAACAATTTGTAACAGTAAACTAATTACAGCCATATCTTATAATTAAACCACTGTAACTTTAGACATTATTTAACCATTAGAAAGTAATATGTTCAAATTTAAATAGTTTTTGGTTAAAATAAGACCAAGTTCACATTGATTTGAAACTAAATGCAAGTGATTTAGATACTTGCACGTTTTGTACATCATTGCTCATACAAACCCTTACAATGCTTTTCGGTCTGTCTTTTCCCTCATCCTATCGTGTCTTCTCTTCCTGATCTGTTAACTCTCTTTTGGATGCTTGTCATCTACGTCTTATATAACTTAAATATTGTTCTAATTACGTTATACCACACCTCTGACCATCCTCATCTTGGGCTTGATTTGATTGTGATGAAAACGTGTCAGAACAGTTGCACGAACTTGCGACAGTCATAATCTTAGAAACATTTTAATTTTGTCAATTTACTTTATAAGATACGGATAACAAATACTCCAGGTGACAGAAAACTAGAATAAACCAAATACCTTTTTTTTTTCAAAACATACATTCAATTTCTACTTCAATTAAATCCTTTTTAGGAATGTATAGAGATTTTTATATGTTTCCAAGAGTGCAAATTTTTAGAAGTACTTGACCCGACCACTTAACCCTTTTTCTTGAAAATGTACTTTTAGTTCGCATATGTTTCATATTTCAAATGATCAAATTTGTGTTTTTAGGTTGTGTCAAACGTCAGTCTTACAGGCTATTTCAGATGTTACAGGCTCCCCATGGTATTTCCTACTCTGATATACTATCACTGTAAAATGGGCCTATGACCATTTACTGAAATAAAGCATTCATTCATTTGCATCATTTACACACTTGAACGTTTATATTTACTCACGATTTATAGATAAATTGACATTAACAAACTTCTGAAAGATCCTTTAAAGGAAACTCTGATAATGAAATAATTATTTAAATTTTCCATTATAATGTTCATCGAGCATGCCTCTTTAATATAAATTATTATGCGTATTATTTGCAGGTTGTAAATAAATCAAACTCCAGTTAACTTTGTCAATTATTTGATGATAAGTGTTTACTCCATTAAATGTTAACCGGTAAACAAATAATTCTCCATTGCAACTTGTTATATGTAAAATGACAAACCATTTCGGTGTGGTATTTGTCCTGTTGAAATGCCACTCCTGGAGTTTCTCTTCATACGAGAGAAAAATTCCCTTCAACGTATAGTTGATAGAAAACTCGTTTGTTGTGAGGTTATAAGGTCAAATATGATATGACTGGAATCATAGGAAGTGTACTGAACTACTCAAAGGTGGTGGCGTCGTTTGCTTTCTTCTTTTGGATTTCAAATGCTGCAATGTGATAACCAAATTATTTGTAGCAACATTGTGGGAGTGAGTGTGTTGTTATTTAATGTTTTCAACAATATTTTAGTAATTAAACACGTTGTTTCCAAAAGAGAGTTGACAGATCTGGACTTCCCATCAACTATAATTAAACAAGTTTCTTTTCAACTTTTTTCATTTTCATAAATAAAAAATATAAGCAACTTGTGAAGGTAGGCTCTATTATTTTGGGACGCATTCTTTCAAAGAAAAACTACTTTAAAAAGTACTTAGAAAATTCTTGATCACTTTTATGAAAAGGAAAAAACAAAACTCTTAATAAATGGTATGCATAAATTATTAACTGTAAAACAATCTTAAAACATAGAAGGTACTCCTATGAGTCTATGACTCTAACGTTATTAGGTTACTGGGATTTAACTAATAAATGTTTCGTTATAAAAAAAGAAACACAACCAGAGTTATATATATTAATCATGTATTTTTGCAAAACTTTTAAATAAATGTTCTTAACGAAAGTGATAACTCAAGTTTTGGCCTTTATCGGATTTAGTGTACCGATTGTCACAAAATGCTTTTGACTACGAGTAGAAACACCCTTCGAGGTTTTAGCTATATCTTCTCACGGAGTTTTCTCCAAGGAATATTAGTAACAACGTGATATTTTGTACAATTTACATTGTTTACTAACATCGTACACTAAATACCTCTTAAGTCCTTCTAAGTATTGCTATAGGTATTGATCTGTTGTCTGATTATTGCCATTTGTAATCAACTCAATAGAAGAATCACATTTTACAATGTTCGTAAATAAGACTCAAATGTTGCTATCAAGTGTCCTCTTATAATTACTTTGAATCGTTGATTAAATGTTATTTGACATGATTGAAATTGAAACAGTTGCTCATCTTTCGCACGAATCGTTCTATTCATTAATGTTGATAATGATATCGAGATGATTTACAACTTGAAAGACTTGAATTTGATAGTAATGTATAGTAACTTTGAACAAATGTAAAATGAAATACATCTTTTTGGATTTTGCTTAGCAGTATTTGAAACTAATGGTTAATGTGATTGTGTTACCATAATCAGTATTTGTATAATCGTACAAATGGAATCATATTTCACTGGTTATGTATTTGTTTTGATAATCGATTACATCTTAGCTCGTGGTATTAACCGGTAATATAACTTGATACTGTCCTGGTTTATGTTATTGTGTTCAATTTGAAAGCCTGGGCAATTTATTTTGAAATTTGAGGATGATACATGATGCAATTTTTGTTGGTAAATGAAATGTATTTTTAATTTTTTTAAAGTCTATATAAACATATTGTTTAAGTTGTTGACCATTATTATCACAAGTGCACAGAGGATTTATCACATGCCACACATATAGACATGGTAACTCATTACATGCCCTCGTCTCAAGGAAATTACACAGTATGCATTAAATTGTGATATAGAACGATGCGTTACATCACATAAAAGAAAAAGAAAAAAGGGGTGATTTGAAAACAGGAAGGAGTGCGGATGCGAAGTTTGTAAGATCATTGGGTAGATAATTTGCAAATGTATCTAGCAATGGGTGTATGACCTCAACTTCATCTTTCTTTATCTCACGTTACCACTATTCCTTGCAACAGGTGGAAGAAGATAAATATAATTGTTGATAACACCTATAAGAAAAGGAAGTCCAACACTTTTAAATATCATAAACAAATTGTAACATTACCAAGACTTTTAGATGCTGTAAAGACAAAGATAAAGCTGTTCATTACAGCATTCATCTTCCAGATTGTTCTAATGGGTCAGACAATCACAGACAAGAATCAGCATAAGTTACTATGGAATATAAAAGAGAATAGCTTTTGGGTTACTTATATTCTGAAGAATAATCTACCATGGTAATTGCTTCTCATGCGTTACACTATTTCAATATTTCAATTACACTTTCCCAGATTGAAGTTATGATAAGTACTCCTTTTTTATATAAAACAGATTCATTAACAAAATCATTTCACAGAGAGAACCTTCATAAGCCTGGATTGAACATCAAAAGTGAGGAAGTATATTAAAATTTTCAGGTGACATCATACCCAAAAGAACAAATGTTTGTTCTTGATTTTTAGATTAAACTTGTAGGGAATGAAACATTTAAAAAGGGTTTCTCTGGAAACGATTTTCAAAGGTTGTCGATTCCTATCTCGTTTCTGTGATATGATTGGAATCATGGGAAGTGTGCTGAAATACGTAAGGGTGGTGGCTGTTATATATATTGACGTTCAGTTATACATTTTCACTTTTTATTACGAATCATTACATGGACCTTTTTTTGTATTGCGGATTATTTAAAGAAGATGTTGAATATTATCCTTGACCAGCCGATGAGGCCTTGGGATGCCTTCTTTCAAATTTGTTAAATACGATTTAGGAACACAGAAAAATATCAACACAGCATTAAGAAACGTTAGATTTCGCTGAAGAGTAAAATTATCGAGAAAATAAAATTATCACATATCAAATAACTACACCTCAAGTAATCTTGACTTTATTGAAAGTCAAATTTTAAAATGAAAGCATGTCACATCCATTCCGATATAAAAGATGAGATGTGATATTAAAGATTAGATGTTTCCTTGAAATCGACACATCAAAAGCAGACAACAAAGCCATGTTTTATCGCCTTCCTTAATCTTTATCACACGCCTTACCGACATAATTACAAAAAGACAAACCCATCATTTGACATTTTTAAGGCAGACATTACAACAGAAACATATTTAGCTGACTCTCTCTTACTATTGTGATTAACAAATTCATGAATTATTACTTGATTACAAATTGAACTGTCGCGGTGAAATTAGCTGTGTTTGAAATATGAGATTATCCTGAAATGAACGATTGGGAATGAAAAATAGTAACTTTCATTGCTCTTTTTCTTTACTGTCTTACATTCTTACATTATAATCTTTTATCTGTGCTCCTCAATATACAACATTTACACTTAAGCTATAAAAATGTAAAACATCATGTAGGGCGTCAGAAAGATTTTTTGTTTTATTTTTTGAAAAATAAGTTCATGTGAAGATGACTAGAGTAAAAAACTGGTTTCTAATAATAAACATTATTCAATTTAATAAGCTTCCACACAAAGGTCCCTTTTCTAAATGGAAGAGATTATGTTCGGAAAACAAAAATAATAATAAGATGACTCATGGACTTAATTGAATCCAATTCCGGAATTTGCAAAAGGCGGTCTTCAAAACCAAACATTGATTGTTGTAGAGAATATTTTACTTCAGATTTTAATCAGATTTATAGGTGCTAAAGTATCTTTGGTTTTGATTGAACTTGAAAATGCTCATCTTTCCAAAGAAGAAATAAAATTAACATAAATTGTAAACATTATTAGATTATAAGAACAATCCAAATTAAAAATATTGTAAATTAGATGAGGTATTTTGAGGTTAACGCGTTTAAGAGTATTTTGTTTATTTCACGGCAGCTATTGTTATTGTAGGGAGAAAGGCCGCAACACCATTTTGGCTATGATGTGCAGTGAAATCTGCGAACATCGGCTGGATCTAGCGAACCATGGTTGATACTGCGCTGAAATGTAGTATGCATTGCACCCAAACCTTACTTCGTGTAGAACAGTTCTCTACTTACGATAAAGTTGGCAAGCCCCTGGCGGGAACTTAACCGCGGACCTCGTGATTCGAAGCCGTTCACGCTAACCATCGCGCTATCCCCCATCGTATTATATATGGTACTTCGAAACCAATCAATTTGAAACCAAAAAAAGGAGAGATGTTGGTTTGCAAATTGAAGTATACGTCTTAGAGACGTAACGTACGCCCTGGGGACATTTTCAAATTCACATTGATTGTTCAATTCCTTTGATTCTATTTATATTGGAACGCCCACCCCTATACACGATAATGGACTCGTCCAAATATGTTATACGATTGGAGGCATCATTGTTTTCAAAATGTTTTTCAAATTTTTCAACTGTTTTTGTATATCAAGCAAGTAATTGTTAAGGGTATCTCATATAAGAAATAGAAAACTCGTTGTTGTGCATCTATCGTTGAATAAAACATAGCAGGGAGCATAAAACACTCAGGCTTCGTGTTTTATGCTCCCTGCTATGTTTTATTCAACGATAGATGCACACCAACTCGTCTTCTATTTCTTAAATAATGAACATTTTTATTTGACAATGAAGCAACATAGCACAGCACACACAAATGTTCATTTTATTCAAGATAAAAAATTATTAAGAAGAGGGTTCTGATAGACGACCAAAAGGTGAAAACTTGTGCTGGCTTTAAATAATTCTAGACATTCTGTAGATTTGTAATAATTAATATTTCTCTTTGAAATAATCTAACTGCTTAATATTTCAATTAGGTACTCCTCACCAAACACTCACAGAATATGGACATCGACAGAATGAATATACAATTGTTTCAGGAGTTGATTCACAAAAACTACTAACAGTTGAATAACTGTATTTTGTCAAGTATGACATGTTCTATCTTCATTAATCATTTGCATTCTTTTCTTTAAAATATGAAACAAATTTGGTTTGGAAAGTACTTGCATCTGCCATAAAACCATGCAGAAGCCTACGTTAGATAAATTCATAGATGCATTCATTCAATGTTGAAAATGTGAACGTGAACAAAATGACACTGAGCTTATTAGTTAGATAGCCAGATATGAAATTTGCCTCAAAATGTCCTCAATAAGAAGGTTAAATTAGTTATCTTTATAAACAGTTATGATTACATACACTTACCGTACTCACATGATCAAGCTGCGCAGCTATATATAGCTACCAGCTGATGCACGAGGACGATCTGTAGGGACAGATTTAGACACATCCAGTGGTCTTACCAACAGCAGCAAACATTCTCAAGTACTACCAAGGGGCATCATAAGTGATCGTCTGACAAACCGGAGTCCTAACACATCACCGCCGGCAATGTCTATGACAGTGATATGAACAATGAAAATTTGACATATGTACATAATAATTACTACCATAAACTCAGAGATATAAAAGGGAAATGTGCATAGCTTATGCGTTAGTTTTCTAATTTGATATATCAAGGTTCCGATGAAAAAAACCCCGATGTAATTGGCTTAGATATAACATATTTTAAGTTTAAGTTTTAAGTTCCCCCTTCCTACATATGATACATATGTTTATCATGAGTAAACATGTTCGTAAATTACATGTATTTATTCAGGACAATTCATAGATAACTATTTCAAACCTTTTACCTTTTACATTGAAAATGTGAACTCTCTAGATATTGGTTTAATCAAATAAATACATGAACATTAACTTAACATTGACAACCAAATACCTAAATAATGTTATAGATTACAAAAAAAAACAATAGCAACAATTTAAAACAGGAAATAGTACAATTTGATAACCAGAATTAACTTTTCACACTACCCGATAATTTTGAATTGGAATGTCTGTCAAATATTTAATCGGCATTGTATAAAGACACAATTCATAATTTCGTTTCTAACAGGACATATCTTTTTTTCATAAAATAATATCCATATATATATATATATATATATATATATATATATATATATATATATAAATGAGTTATTCCCAAAATGTCTCCCATTTCATCTTTTTTCTGTTCATGTTATTTTTAGCTTATCGTCACTGCAACAAGGACGTATATTTTCCAACACTGCAAATATCAGCAATTAAGAAGAAATAAGTTGATAAAGAGTATATTCAGAAATAAATTTTTAAAAAGTCAATGGTTTTTATCAAGGACATTCAATAAAACCGAATGCATGAATGGCTAGACGATTTCAAAAAGGTATAGATATTTAGGTCAATATGGATCTACTGTGAATAGCTAAACGCTTCCTGTCTGCGATTGCAAGGTTGCTATTCATCTAAAACTCGATTATCGACAATATTATTCAGATAGATACGTTTTTGATAAAAAAATTCGGATGATCAATTACAGACAGGAAGCATCGAAAGTTAATCATTAATATGAAAGAGAATACCTATTGGGCTAATTCTATCATAAATAATGGGGAAAACATGGTTATCTGATCTCATTGGTCATTCAAATGTTTCCATGTTTCCCTGATTGAAGTTATGTTAATTTGTCCTTTATATAATAGAGTTATTATTAACATATTACCTGGTAATAGAGAGAAGCTTCACAAACCAGTAAGATTAAGGTGATAAGAGCTCTACACAAATAATTCTTTTTGTTGCATGAAACTGATCGAAGGAAGTGTTTTGTGAGCTTACCGTGAAATTGTTGAAAGTTACAAAGTTTCTCTCTCTAAGGAATTGGTTATTAAAGGATGTCTTTTCCTATTTCACGATGTCCAAATATCTAAGTAACATGTTTTTGTATAATATATATTGCATTTCCATTATATATACTAAACTTGCAGGTTCATACCAGAGCAATGCATTACACGGACCTATTTGGTAAATTTTGGTGTGTTGAAGGATGATGTATAATGTTATGATTGACACAAAAGAAGTATTTTAAAATTACCTACTTATATATCTTTTGAATGCCTCAACCAATTATTAATAGCATTTCCACTAGTTTTTTTGTAAGAAACACTAAAACATATCAATCAGTTATTTAGGAAGAATTTCAAAGCAGTTTTAAAAAGCTATGAAATTCATTGCATCAGTATAATAATTGCAGTAATCTTGACTTTATGTCAATTTTCATTTGAAACCATGTATTATCCATTCCGATAAAAACATTTCAATTTTCCCCTGTAATTGAAACATCACAGGCCTAAAAGAAAGTGTTCTAGTGCGTTCCTTAACCTATATCACACGCCTCACTGAGATAGCAACAAAGAGATAAAATCCATTATTTGGCATTTTTTATGGATGCTTCAAAGCCTTCACAGATATTTTTCAGCTGACTTACTCTTTCTGTTGTGTCAAACAAATGCAAGAAATATCTATGTGATTACAAATTGAACTGTCACAATAAACTAGCTGTCTTTAGATGAAACATGAGCTTTTTCCCAAATGAACGTTTGTGAATGACAAATACAAAATTTCAATGTTCTTTTGATTCGCTGTCTTTTATGTTGGATGAGTGATGGGCACTCTAATGATGATTCACTAGAAAAAATAATCATTTTAGGTTTGAGGACGCAATATTTCTATCACGAAAACACTTGAAATATCTACCTTAATTCAATTAATAATATCATCTTCAAAGAGCAGCCTCAATACGACGTTTAGAGCTTTGAACATAAAAATGTAAAATAGTGGGTCAGAATTACTGTTTTTTTTTGTTTCAAATAACTCATATTAATAAATAAATCCAATAATAAATAAATCCAATTTATTATTCTGTATGTTACATCTAATGGAAACGTCCATTTGTTAGCAAATGTATATTTTATCTTATTCATTTTATTTGACTGAGCTAACCTGTTATTGTTTTAGGCCAATGAAGCTTGAAGCTTCTCTTTTGAATTTTCCATCCGGGTTATGCCGCTGCTGCTGGAAGCGAGTCGTCTCATTGGCTGGTTAGAGAAGCTAGCGATACGAGGCTTTTGGCCTAAAGGATATTAGGATATATGGTAGGAGCTCGATCAGCAATTCAATTACGCTGATGTAGCAGGATGTCGTGGATTCAAATGCAATGTTGTAGCAGGATGGCAAATCTTAAAGTAATTCTTTCAATTATGTAAAAAAATGTTTATGACATTTGAATGGACTCGAGAATTTTTGTTTTCATCCCCATATCAGAGATGGAAAGACTTTGAAAATATATGATTAAAATGATGAGAACAGTGGTAAAACTCTTGAAAGAGCTCCTTTGGTTTACAAAAAAAGAAATATTCATCCTTGTATATTCAAATAACCAGGATATTTTAATTTGTACGAGAAAGTTAGCTTTCCCATAAACAATCATTTATTTAGTCCATATTTCCCGCAAATACATTTCATATTTGGTGTATTTTGAAATTTCATATTGTGTAAGATGTTTAGTCTCGAAAAGTGAAAGAACAACTATTCAAACATGATCTTGTATTATGCAATGACAGGCAATTATTATTGAATGTTTACAAAAACCATTTCAAAGTCCCATAGACCAGAAACTTTTATTTGAACGTATTGGAAAATTTGGTTGACATTTGTTAGCTATTTTTGTTTAAATATAAAGCACAGCATCTATTATGTGCGTTTCATTTTAGAAAAAAGTTAACTGTTTAGCCAAACACGTTGTACATTGCTCTTACGCTCCATCGAAAACAAAAACATATCGCACTTTCTATAATAAAATTGATTTGATTAAAGTTAATGACAACGAGGATAAAATAACATCCGACAAGGACCAAATGCCCAATAGGCAGAATCATACAATATACAACGTTGTGTCAATCATTGAAAAGAGGAAATTAAGGTCAACGATTATCATATTTACGATACGAATTAGGCAGCACTCATTTGTCGATATTAACTTGACAAACTATGAGAGACGGATTTCATAACCAAAAAAATCATCAAAATTTGTCAAATGTGTTATTAACAAAGGTAACGTAAATATGGCTCAGACGTTATATTTAATTTCTTTTGCTAGGAACTTAACGCTTAACTTTTCATTGATACAAACTATTCCTTCGTTAAACGCATTAATGTCACGATTCCATATTCCATTTCCCCAATTTCTGTGGATGCCACGGAGACATTCACTTTTAAGAGCTTCTTCTGTGCAATTAAGAACACATTAACCATTGATAAGTATTGATGATTGATGATTTAAAAGCAAAATTATTTTGTCAAGGAAATTCAATTACAACGTATGCAGGATTGGTTTCTGGAAAGATTATATGTGAGATCTTCAACTTCAATTACAATCTGTGGGAATCCAATTAGAAACTGGCTGCCACGAGAAAAACATCTTCAGAGACCCCGGCTCACGAAGATATAATGCAGAGTACATTTACAGAAATAATTATGCGTTCCCATTTCCTGCAGTTGAAACTAATTGATTCGATATAACACAATTATGAATTCCGCATTGGCTGTCTTCAAAATTTTAATTTGCTTGTCAAAGTGATTAAGTGTATATGACATTAAAAACTTTTAGCTTTGACACGTGAAACCACCACCTGACTAAATACCTTTTGGTGGTGCGGTGGTTTGCATTTCTCAGATCCCGAGAGCTATGCCAGCCGGAGTTTAAATGCTACAAGCACGAGGGGTGTCCCAAAACTTCCGGCCTGACCATCAAAACCAAAAAAACATTCAACTGTTTATGACTTATTTTTGACATAATCACCCTTGACCTCAATGCATTTGCCCCGGCGTTTTTGTAAAATCTGCAACCACTCTGAACACCACTTCTTATCACGAGACCCCAAAACCTCCTCTACTGCAGCAATGACGTAATCGTCAGTCTCAAACCTTTGGCCACGGAGCTCTGTTTTCAGTCGAGGGAAGAGGAAGAAGTCTGTACTGCACTGACTGCAATTTGGCGGTGTGAACGGGAGCATTGTCCTGCAAAAGCCACGCAACCTTTGCTCAGTTTACCCCTTCGTTTCTCTTTGATTTGTTCTCGTAATTATCGTAGTTCATTTTCATCAAAAGTGCCACTGATTGTAGAACCTGTCTCTAAATAATCAATCATTTTAACACCCTGAGAGTCCACAAAAAGGATGTCATGACCTTCCGATTGGAAAAACAAGATATAAACTTTTTAGGGGTGGATGATGTACTGTGTTTCAATTGCATGCTTTGGCGTTTTGTCTCAGGATCAAAATTAAGAACCCAGGTTTCATCTTGAGTAACGACATGAGCGAAAAATGATTCTGGGTCTGCGCGATATTCGTCAAGAAGTTGGGTAAATGAGTGAGTTAGGGTTTAACGTGCTTTGAACAATGTTTCAGTTATTAAACACGTGGATGACAAGCATCCAAAAGAGAGTGGTTAGATCAGGGAGAAAGGGATCGACAGGATGAGGAAAAAGACGGAAAGAAAGGCATAGTGAGAGATAGACAAAAGGTTTTAAAACGACGCAAATTTGGTATGGCTTCTACCCGTTCGACCTGTCCAGCTTGGGTGTCCCTACTAGCAGCATGTATGCTCCGGCTGGCATAGCTCTCGGGGTCTCTGAAGCACGCAAACCACCACACCACGATAAGGTATTGAGTCAAGTGGTGGTCGTCAAGAAGTTGCTGACTGACCATGACACGTTTTCGCTTTTGGTCTTCAGATAACATTCTGGGGACCAAGCGGGATGATACCTTTTTCATATGCAAATGTTCATGTATAATTCGTTCATCTGATGTTTTACTGATAGGGTGAGTATCAGCCAATCTAATAGTCACTCGCCTGTCTTGCCTTATTGTGTCAAGAACAACCTCAATGTTTTCATCTGTGGTGACATCAGATGGACGTGCAGGGACAAGGCTCGTCTTTAGTGCTTACTCTACACCGTTTAAATTCAGCACACCAATGTTTAATGGTGCTCTATGAAGGAGCAAAGTCACCTAATGTTTGTAACATATCCCCTGAATTTCCGTTGGAGTTTTCTCAGATATTTGATAACAGTCCTACATTCACTTTTCTCCATTTCGGTAAAAGATGTTAGGGTACCTTTGAATGACAGGCTATTATATGCAATTGAAGAGTATGCATCTCGTGATTTTCATGCCATTTACAGGACAATGAATGTTCTTCATGCACGTACAGTAGGGTTGCGTTTCAGGCATGTTTTCATATTCAGCCGGATACTTTTGGGACAACCCTCGTATCTGTTAATTTTTCTCACCTTAGAAACAAACACTTCTGTTCAAAGGAAAGAAGGTTAACACCGAAATCAATGAACCTTACATCCTGCTTAATCAGCGAAAACTCCGTTGAGTTCAAGCTAGTAGCTGCAAGCTCCTTCACTAACGACATTTCATTGGCTAAAAAAACCAGCTGACCATAGCAACGAATATCGAGTCGCAAGCCTACAAGAACGGATTTAGCCCGAAAAAGATTAGTGTATTAGGAGTAAGCGAGAGCGAGTGAATTCGTAACATTCTTATATCACAACATAGTTGTAAAGAAAACGTATTTGCACATTTTATCAGCGTTTATGATATTGTTTCAAATAGATATTAGTAAATATATTATTATTAATCGTGCAATTATTGTCATGACAACTGAAATGTATATAAGTCAATATCGTCTACTGTTTTGATTTTCTCTACAAACGACCATTCACTTGTTTAATTAAGTGGCAGGAAACCTAGTAAAACAATATTTAAAGATCAATTCTGATTTCCGAATGATTTCAATGTTTACCTTCTGTTTTATCGTACTGAAGATACCGAATCTTCGTTTGTAAAATATAAAATCTGTAAGATGTCAATCATGAACTTAACAATTGATAATATCAGTTTAATCTCCGTATAGTGTTTGCACTTTAAAAAAGAAAAGCCATTTTCAGATAATATACACTAAATGTAAATTAATAGCATCAAATGAAATAACTTTTTCTGGTTTTATATCATCTGAATCTGAACCTGAAGTTTGTTGTTGGAAACACACCGAGGGCTTACACTGGTAGGTGTAATTCAACATATCCATCGGATCGTATTCAATAAAAGGCGTTTGCATAAAAACTCAAACGTTAAGCTCCGATATTATGACTTCGGTAAGATGTAAAGTGACCACCAAATGACACAATAATAGCTGATGGAACGTTTTATGCTTTTTAGGCTACTGCTTTATAATATTATATATATATATATATACAGATATATATAAGATATTATCTGTACATGTAACTGATTTTTATAAAGCAAATATATTTCTTGTTCGATATTATATACTTGCTTTATATAAATCAATTATATGTACAGGTAATATCGAAATAATATTATTTGATTATTCATGTTTCGGGGAACTGCATCATTATAAGGAATAATTTGCACATGGTTTTGACTAAGTGACGAGATATCACAGTATATATATCTTCTTATATTGTCTTCATTATTGTGACATTCGTGACAGCTTAAGAAACAAAATGGTTCCAATTGTTAATTAAAAACATCAAGTTACACTAAGGAAATTGATCAATTTCCAGGAAATGAAATTATATCAGTATTTTCACCTTATCATTTTATGGACAGACTACATTGTTGTTTTGTTTAAATTGTAATAACCAATGTTATAAATGCAATCCAATCCTACGTCGCTCCCAGTTGAACACCTAAAATAAAAATTTAATTAATTGAAATTTATCATGGTTATCTTATACGTGATTTAAACCACGTGACTTAATTCGCTTCTGGTACGCTAAAAGCAGAAAGGAAGACTAACAATGATTTGAAACTAGTTATACATCCTTTACGACTTGTCATCAAGATATATTTTACACAAACCTGCCCATTAAGCTTGTTTGGGAAATAGCCAGTGACATAGTTTGTAATAAGATATTGAAATTACGTATCGTGAACAATAAGTTCAATTCTCAAATCTTAGGCAAAGGTTTCAGAAAGAATTTTCCTGATGGTGTGTATAGGGAATTAAAGCCCTGGGTGGACGAGGATGGAGAATACAAGAATTAAACCCGGTGGTTGGCCTTAAACCAATAAGTTAAAATTCGAATTAACTTAAAAGAAAAAAATATTACTCAAAGATATGATAAAGTTGCCTTTCAGAAGGTTCGTATTAGAAAATTATATAATTAGAAACGCTCATGGGTGAGAAATGTGTAAAATATTGGAGCATTCTGAACTTGATGAAATGCGATAATGTTTAACCACTCGGGAGTACATATCATTTACTTTCAGGCTTCAATTTTATTCAAAGTATCCCCATGACATCAGAAATGTGTTCACAAATATAATTTTACAGAAGATCATTATCCTTTTGTTTCAAATTGTAACATTATCCTCAATATTTATGCTCACTATTGGAAAAGGTCACAATGACGTAGGCTCTCTGGGCAACATTAGTACGATCTTAACCTTCCTAAAGTAACAAGGTGTTAGAGTAAACTCATTACAGGAAAATCTAATCATGTAACCACTGTAACTTCAGACAGAACTATACCATTAGGACAGTTTATGATCCTATCAAAATGGTTCTGGTTAAATCAGACAAAGTTCAGGATAATTTAAAACTTACAGCACTTCATTTAGATAATTTCTCTTGAGGTTAGGAACCATTTGTCAACATTATATGGTTGTATAGATTTTAATTGGACTTCAAAATCGGTCAGAACATTTGTATGAACTGGCGAGGACGGTTAAATTTGAGAAACTTTAACATTTTCATAATATCCTGTCACGTATGAATTGGTGCGAAATAAAATTTGTGTAAACAGACACCTACTATTTGCGCTATAGCGCTTCTTGTGATTGTAGTTTTTGGTTATAATTCTGAAAACTATCAACTCTATAATGCTCTTTAAGAATATAAAGTTTATAGATACGAAATGGTATTTTGTAATAAATAGAATTAAAAGTTTCAATTTATTTCTTTAAGATTGGTTCTATTGGAAATTTTGACCACTGCTGTAAAATTTATTTAAATATGTAGGGGTTATTGTTTAATACTTGTTATTTGTATTCAACTCAAACAATAACTCATGTTTACAGAGTTTCTTGAATAGGTTCCAAATGTAACATTATCTTGTTTCAAGTTACTTCGGTTCGTGGATAGAATGATCTTTTAGCTATAAAATGAACCTAAATATCATGTGAAATGATTAAAATTGAAACGATTTCTCAAAGTACACACAACTCGTTATCATCATGTAGGTTAATAATGATTAGAGATTGCCTCACTTTTCATAATCAAGTTTAATTAAATGCTTCACTTAGCAATACGAACAATACGAACAAATCTCAAATTAAACATATTCTATTTCATTGAACTAGGGTGTATTTCAAGATGATGATTTATGTGATCATGTTACCATATTCAATTATTGCCGAAGAGTACAATTAAGATCATACTTCACTGTTTATGTATTTGCTTTTATATTCAAGCACATCGAGGTATTAACCTATTTCATTCCACGATATTGTGTATTTAACAAGAATGCCGTGGCAATTTCTTTGAAATTCTAGTCATTGATACTTTTGATTCATAATTGCACATGAGTCTATTTTAACAAGATGCTTAGCTTGTTGAGCATGAATATCAAAAGTCCCACAAATAGAGAATACTTAACGACGTCCCGTTTAATAACATATTTATGAAACGAGTGTGTGGTTTGGTATTTAACGAGCGAAAGCGAGTTAGATACCGAAACCATTCACGAGTTTCATAAACATGTCATTATACGGGACTGAAAAATCATGAAAATCGCCGGGATAACCATTGTCGGTGCGCCGCTAACATTGTGACGCCATGCTTAACGATTGTGACGTCATGTGACGTCAATCAACACGCGATGTTATTACACAATGTGTAATAACTTTGTAGATTTATTAAACGGCGGTATCTTCAACGGGAGAGTAATAAACACAAAACTACAAATTGTACGATTTTTCAATCGATCGTGCAAGATATTGAAAAGGCCGACATATTTTCACCAATTACCTACGTAAATTTATCATCTTTGGGCTTTAGAGGACTGAGTTATATGGAAGTGATCAATATATTGCTATCTAAGTACATAAGTCTTCATTAATGTCCTTCCACAATTGAAATTTCTTGTTTACAGTTTATTGCCTGTCATAGTTTGAGTGTCTTGGACAGGATCGGTTTACTCAGAATAATGCTGAAAATGAAAAAGACATTTTGTCTCGACTAGGATAACAAGGTCATTCCGAACTGGACGTGTTTCCAAGAAACGTTTGACTGGTAATCAAATTTCTTGATCTGTTGATCTGATGCAATGAGAATTTAATGATTTAAGTAAATTCCCTAGTTGAGAAAACCTTAGTTTTAGGAAATCATAAATATCATGTACCTTAAAGTTTTCAAAATAAAATCAATATCTCGCGTAGAGGTAACAGATCGAAAAATAGCAGGCCATGGAATCCGAAAATGGAAATAGAAAGTAAAACGCCTACTAGTTAACAGATTTTGGTCAAATACGACCTCGGATACCATTTACAATTTAGTTATTTATATTGCTTCAGACCTAAATTCAAATGACTTTAAATCTAAACACATATGCAGCAGAGTCTCAATTAAAAATATAAAAGGCACGGTTTGCCGTCCTTTGTCCCACTTTTTTCTATCTAAAAAAGAAGACATAATCTTAGACATCTCCGATGACAGAACCAGATCAGTTCAGAAATCGCATCTTTCATCTAAGAACTAAAATGTACATGCTGGGTCAAATTGTTTATCTTTCAATGCAACTGTTTACATTACTTATCCAGTTATACCTGAGGGGGAAGTACGGACCTATACGGTCGCGCGGAGCGCTTGTTAATCGGCAGCACCGAAAGTACTATCCCTCCAGTGTAATAATACTCATGGCGCTTTGAGCATGCTTTGTCATGGATATATGCGCGGTATAAGAAAGCTATTATTATTAAACCAAAGCATTGCGCCTCTACATTAGCGAACAGCCTGTCCCATAGTTACCGAATGCTTTAGACCATGGCGTGACGACCTTCGAAAAAAAATCTATACGAAAACCAATGGATCAAGGGTAGTAACTCCATGCAAAAATATTTGCCTTCTTTTTCGCTCTGCATAATTATAGTTATACCCTGATGCTACACATGGTAAAAGTATGTAACCACCGACGTTACTGTACTGTTCCTTAGGGACATGATTTCCCGTAATTGCCCCCAAATCTCATTCAATATCGCCTTCTCGGTTAGTTATCTTGTGAATGTCCTCTGTCCCCTGTAATAATTTTGATAATGATAATGTCCTCTGCTCTAGGCAATAATCATTATAATACCCTCTTCAATGGGTAATCGTTTGATATTATACTTCATATCTCCTTTGAATAACTTATCAATAAGTTTCATGTTTTTTCAGTTTAAGTGAAAGGTATAACTTGAGAAAAAAAACAACTAAATTTTCAATTTTCAATCTGCAACTGTTGTGGCGACCTACTCAGCAGTTGCGCTGAAAGAGGCCCGTTCATAATCTACTGATTTCTTGTCAACTCGTCGTAATTCGAATTTGTTCGCGGTTTATAATGGATAAATCATGACCCTCTCACCCTCCCAAAAACCGCAATCGGACATATCCCCCTTAATAATTAATCATGCCCCCTACCATCCTTTAATTGTTTTTGAGAAGTCATTTTAAGACAATAATATGACAATAAACTCCGACTAACAAATGTTTTAAGAAGATGTTAACGTTACAAACCATTTGTAATCATCAATACAAAATCACGCTTTCATCTTATTTCAATCAAAGAACCTATTAACGATTTTTTATAGTTAAAATCATTTCAGAATGAAGATATTCTGGTTATTCGTGTCAAAGTTAAATAATCAAATCGAAAGAAATCTATTGTAATGAATAACGTTCTTCATATTCGCCTACGTATCAACATCCTGTCTCAGGGCAAGACGTATAGCTGACGCTCCACTCTTCTTACCCTGGGTGTAAACCCCAGCAAAAACTTCGCACCGTGTCCTATTCCCTACAAAAACAATCAACCAATGACTGCGCTTGAAAGGCGAGTCGGCCATCCCTTCAAATTCAAACCGAGTGAGTGAGTGAGTTTGCGTTTAACGTGTTTTGAACAATATTTCAGTTAATAAACACGTAGATGCCACGCATCCAATAGAGGATCGAATGGATGAGGGAAAAGACGGAATGAAAGGCATTGTTAGAAATATACAATGACTTAAATTTGGTCTGACTTCTACCCGACGACCTATCAAGCTTGGGTGCCCCTGCAAGGAGCATGTAAGCTCCGGCTGGCACAGCTCTAGGGGTCTCTGGACCACGATAAGGTATTGAGTTGAGTGGTGGAAAATCAAACCGATCTCTTAAAACTGGATGTATGTTTTTTTGTAATAACCTTTCTATTCAATTTGGCGTAAGAGCGAACACGCGTTTTATAACTAAAATATTGTTCAAAGCACGTTAAAACCCAACTCACTCACTCACTCACGTAAGAGCGAAAGCCAACTCCTGTTCGAGAGGCTCTCTTTGGTTGGCTGAAATTTAATCGCACACCATCGCGATAAAATTATTTGATTGGCTGAATCATGGGTTACGGTGCGAAGTTTTTGCTGGGGTTTACACCCAGGGTAAGAAGAGTGGAGCGTCAGCTATACGTCTTACCCTGAGACAGGATGACGTATCAACAGCAAAAATAAACCTTCGAAAACAAAAACGTAAAAATCTATTACTTTCACCATTCAGAATTGTAACGATACAGATTATATAATACATTTCTGATTTCAATCCTGATCATCTATTAAAAAAACAATCTATTCAATTTTTAACGATGAAACAAAGTGTTAAGTGTTAACTAGTGTCACTCAAGAACACTAATACATTCAATGTGTTTCTGTACCTTGGTCACTGAAACAAGATTTAAATTTCTGCTCTACTCTTCGCACGTATAAATGCTGCAAGAAAGCAAGAATGACATCCTTTAATGGCGTCATTGTAACAAACATCCGGTTCGTTTCTGAACAGTTCAGTATTCGATATCGTTGTCATGACCCAACATTTCGTCCAAAAGAGGGATGAATTAAAGTTGCTGAATTTTATAGATATTTGTTAAAGATGAGCAAAAGTTGGAATTAGTCAGAAAGTTTTTTTCTTTCTTTCTGTGTTCGGGTTCAGGTGCAGAGTCATCACACATAACACAAGTGTTGATATCTGAACTAACCTATTACTCACTCACCAACTTTTTTCTGTTTTCGTTATTCAGTGTTCGAGGTCCTAGCACTGTGTGGTCGTAGTTTTTCATCTTATTTTGTTTTCTTTTGTATTTAAAAAAGAGACATAGATGCGAGAAGAGGAGTAACGGTAGTATCAACATGAAATCCCCATCATTCCATAATTACATGCTTAGTCTCTTGTCTTATGTTCAAGTCTTAGTTTCAATTGAAACCATGTCTACTGTATTCAGATTTAAACGATGAGACGTTTTCTTGTATTCGACACATCACAAATCGAGAACAAATGCGTGGGGTTTTTTTTTGCATTCCTTATTCTGTATCACGCGCGGCACTGAAATGATTAGAAATAGATAAAAACTGCCATTTGACATTTGACTAATTCGTTTGATTGTGATAAACAAATGCATGGATAATGATTTGATTTCACATTGAACTGTGATAATAGTTTCAATAAAATATGGGAATTTTTATCGAATGAACGTTTCTGAGCGATACATACTAACTTACACTGCTCTTTTGATTCGCCGTCTTTCGTGACATTAATCATCATTTACAGGTTCAAGACCGCAATAAATCATTTGGATTTTTTTACATATTAACTTCTATAAGCACTCCTCAATAAGACATTAAGAGACCAGCCTTGAAAATTTAATATATCAAATATGGGACCAGAAGCTTAATGAAGAAAACTATTTTATGATTAATCTAAGCAAATTCAATCAAATCTTCATTAACATGAATATCAATAGCGAAAGTTATTCTATTATACATTGATACTTCTTTACAAACGTTTGCCTAACTAGAGGATAAACCGAAATATGGGGTTTCTTCAATTCTGTAACATCAACACATTGCAATCATGTTTACTCAATTGAGTTTTGTCTTTTAAAAAAAGTCCAATGGCGGGAGAGCGCAATGATAAGCGCTTTCGGCTTCGGATCAAGATGTCCGGGGTTCGAATCTCGCCATGGGCTGCAGTAAAGAACTCGTCCTCACCACTATGGTGTTGTTGACTTTCTCCCTGCAATAATACTGATAGCCATGATTTAAGTTGAATAATCTTCAAAGCAGCTTTCAACCCAAAATCAACTCAACTCGAATGAAATGGAGAAGAAAGGAGTCGCGTTGGGAACGCAACAGTCTCTATCAGCTATTATTCAAAGTTTAAGTAAACGAAACTATTTTCTTTTATATCCCTTGCGTTTTTCCAAATCTTACAAAGAAGACTCACTTACTGGATGGAAAGTCAGAGGTTGTCTTCAGGATGAGGGAATGACAAAGATTATTTTACATCATATTTTATTGGCTTTCACAGGTGCCAAAATATCATTTGTCTAAATGAAGTTCAATAAATATTACACGATTAATATATCCATCATGAAATGTCCGCTGTGTTGGAAAATCTAGTCAGCGATGGGGATTGAACAATGCACATGTTTTTTAATCATGTGCTGTATAATTTATATATTACTATTAATAGTATTATACTACGCACGCAAGATAATGAAAACTGTTCAGAATACGTTCATATATGCGGTTTAATACTGGGCACTGTAATTTGATGATGAGTCAACTTAGAGCATTGATGTTAACTTTCATGCAGTTTCATATCATTCTAACTTCACCTTCTTATCTGTAGTATGAAGAACATACGTTAAAAAGCATGTATTTTCCACATGACAAGCGTAAAATAGTTCAAGTAGCTGATTCAAAAAGGAGCAACGACGGTGAACCGATATATTCAGTAGAACAGGTATGATGTATTCAGTATAACTGGTTAGATGTGTTCAGTATAACAGGTTTCAACCTCTTTCAAACTTGTAACAAACGATTACGTTTGGTTCGAAATCTTGAGATAACTTGACTGTCATAAAACTGCAGAAGGCTAGTGTGGATAAGTTGAGCAAAATAATTTTCTTTGTGCTTCAAATCGAAAATTCTTTGACGTTATCCTTGTACTTTCAATAATGGAAAGTGTCAAAGGCCGATATTTCCATGCAGGAATCATCTATACAGATAGATTATGATACATCCAGTAATCACAGAAATAGCATCAAGCTGGCCCCACAGTGTTCTCTCACCATTCCTTTTAGTCCTCTGTATGTGTTCGTTTGACAAACCAACGTCTTAACACATCACCACCGGCAATGTCTACAGCAGTGACATGAGGAGTGAAACTTTGTCATTGGCCTCAGAGAGTCAGTGTGTAAAGTAATGTGTGCAAAGATTATATTCTGTTTCATTTTTACAGGTGCTAAGAGGATAACATTATTGCAATTGGCTTGATTTGACTTAGTTCAAGTAGAACATTTAAAGATATTTTCTTTCAATGTGGCAATTTCGAAAGCAATTAAAGGTCATCTCATTGATTAAAAATTGAAATAGGTTTCAAAGTCAACATCCTGCTAAATCAGCCTATATGAATCCGCTCTCGCTTCTTCCTAATACTCTTATCTCTTTCGGAACAAATGCTTCCTACGGCTGATCGGCTTGCTATTCGTGGCTTTGTTCACCTATTATTTCAGCCAAAGGAATATCGTAATGCAAGGATTGTCAAGGGTGTACCTTCCATCCTGGTTGTGCCCCTGTTGCTGGATGCAAAGTCGTCTCACCGGCTGGTTAAATAGCTAGCGATACGAGGCATTTGTCTTGAAAGATATCAGGGTATTGTTTAGAGATTTAGGTCAATGGAATGTAACGAAAAGCGCCACTGATTGCAAGGTCGCTATTCATCTCGAACTCAATTATTGACATGATGTTTCAGTTTGTTACTAAAGGGCTGATGATCAATCACAGACAGGAAGCATCACAAGTAACCGTTAAATATGAAAGAGAGTACCCTTTGGGAACATTATAACATCTTAACGATTGATCCACTATGGTAACTTATTCTCATCCATTTCATTATTTTAATGTTTTTATTACGCTTTCCCTTTTTGAAGTTATATTAATTATACCTGGTATAATCTCGTTTTGTTAACAAAATCATGCAGCTGGGAGAGCTATCACTGCGTTGAACATGGAGAGTGACGAAGTTTCACATAAATAATGCTTTTTGTTATCTTTATTATCTTTATTTCAAGGCTAATTTCAAAAGAAAGCATTTTCTTTATTTAATTTTAATTTTTAAAACAACCTTTGTCTCATCGATTCCCATTTGAAAAATGAGATGTTTCCTTGTACAAGACCTATAACAAGCGGAGAACAAAGTAGTATTTTGATGTGTTCCTTATTCTTTATCAAACGCCCCAACGACATAATGACACAGCAAATCCTTCATTTGACATTTTAAGGAAGCCATGCAAACAGATGAATATCGAGTTCTCTTTGATTGAAACATATTTTATTCATGAAATAATACATGAACGGATTGGCCAACAAGCTCCGAAGAGCTTATTCTAAGGCCGAATCAATGTTTTTTTTATCAATTAGAACATGTTTGTTTTCGATGCTTTTAATGGCTTTTTTTATTTAAAAGTTGCAACAAATGATAGAATATACATGTTAAACTAGAGATGTAGCGACAGTTAATCTATTCTAAAGGCTAAGCTTGATTAATCATAGATAAATGTTACAAAAATGGACGTGCACAAACTGAATGCGATCATGCGTCAAATCGTCAGACAGATTTAGACATTTCCAGTTATCACACCAGCAGCAACAAACAGGCTCCCCTTTGCTCTGCCCGTATGGGCAACGTATGTGGTCGTCCATCATCCCACGCATGGTCTCTACTTGCGCCACTGACTTGCTAAGATAGGCCTTACCGCATTTCCCAACTTTTCTGTACTTCTGTACCAGGCTGCTTCGACGGATCGCGATTGTACAGTGAGAAATCATATGAGAATTGCAAATTTTCGTTGAAAAGAGCGTTGCTCTTATTAGACGAATTTTGACGGAGTCTTAACACATCACCGCCGGCGATGTAACAGCACCGATATGATCAGAGGACCGAGGCCATTTCCATATCCCCCTAAAACTTCGCCTGGCGGAGGATAGAAATTAACATTTTAAAGTCCTTTTGTTAATTCTGTAGGCGTTGAAAGCTAACTCATTGATTCATAAATGAAATATTTTTCTAAGTGAAATTTAAAATCAACAGTTCTTGAAACAATTACCATTTCGTGTTTGCATCTTAGTGAGACAGAAGTTTCCTATTTATTGGAATAACTATTTTAAACGTTGCCTCTTATTGGCATATCATTTGCTCAGAGTTTTGCTCAACATTGCTTTGTTTTGATTCTCAAATTACTCTTCTTTCAAGATAGATAATGGAGAAACTTGATTTTTCCCTCACAATGCCACTATAATTTCCACTCCGACAAACCTAATAAATATAACAAGGGCTCCCGTTTTAAGATGGTTTATTTTGTATGATAAGTTGTAAACGATATTTCAGCAATGTTTTCCCATTCTTCTTCTCCTTTAAAGTAGGTCCCTTTCCACATCAAGTTGAATAAAGGAAGATGTTATGAGATGGCCAAACACAAAAGGACTCAAAAGATTTAGGTCATTTGGATATATAATGAAATATGTGGAGATGAGCTTAACCGTCCTGATACCGACTGCAAGGTTGCCATTCATTTCCAACTCATTACTTGCTTGCTACGTTTAGTACTTGCAAACTTTGAACTACTGATGACCAATTACAGACAGGAAGCATCGCAAGTTACTATCGAGTATAAAGGAGAGTACATGATGGTTATGCTACATCACAAAGGATGAACAACCATGGTAATTGAGTCTCAGCTTTTTTTCATGAATTATCACTTATCCGTCGTATGATATTAAAAAGCTGATTATATGGGGAAACTTCATAGACCAGAGTGTAAAACCAAAAGTTAGGAAGTTAATTATTTTATAGCTGATGTTCTTCCTCGCCATAATCAAAAGTTTGTCCCATAAGAATGTTAGCTTTAAGATCTGTGTGAGCTTTTTTGTGATTAGAAAACATTTTTAATAGGACAAACAAGACAAGTTTCCTATACACATAATTGAAGCGGTTCTCAAATACGTTATCTGTTCCTTTCTCCTGATACCTAATTAACGTAATGATACATATTTGTGATTTTGATTGCATTTTAACTATATACATGTACTCAACATTTTCAAAGATGGACAAAGAAATATGACGAGCATCTACTTCATTGTAATCTTTAAAAATGCAACTGTAAAATAGTGTTCATGTTTTTTAGGTGAACAAGAGATCATGATCTCTTTCTTCAAGTAACCTTACCTGAGTTATCGTACTTGAATTTGAGACTTCAGTCTCCAATACGTTGATAAATGCACATTAAGCAATTACGCTAAAACCTTCTATTGCTATTAACGCCATGGGAAGGACTATCTTTGTTTTTTAAATGTCATTTCAAGTTCCGTAGACCAAACCATATTTACTTGAAACACAAGTGATAGTTTACACAGAAATAAATTAGTAGTGCGTTTGGAAGTTGAAAAAAATATTGCTCCTTAAATAAACACCTTATGAAAAGTAAACCAAATTTGGTTTCATCTACACGTCGATTAAATGACAACATCTTTTATTTTATACCTTACAAGACATCTATAAAATATAAAAGCTTCACAAAAGTTTTAAAAATAAATCATCACTTACTTCTGGTTTATTTCCAACTACGGATTTGTTGGAAAGGTGATGGTAATTGTATTCAGACAAGCTGTAATAATTGATTTCTTATAGATATATCATCCCTTGTCTTCTGTTTACGTTTCTTGTTGTCCATTATTTACTTGGTTTAGTGATACATATATGTATGACGGAAGTAAATATGCTTATAAAATATGTTCGCAAGCCTTTTCGAAAATTCACAGTCAAATACTATCGATCAGGTGAATTGTCTAAATCTGTCGATTACTACATAAAAATGACGATTAACTAGCATGTTACAGCAACCATATTCTGAAATGATGCCGTATGCTAAACGAAACTCAGTTATGAAAAACAGGAAATTGCACATTTAATTTTTTACGACAGGAAAGATACAGCGGCATACGACTTGTCACAATACCCAAATAATGATACACTTACTCATGCTAAAACCAACATTTTCAATTATGTTAAATAAGGATGTCTATTGCCAGCATTGTTTGAAGACCCAGATTCAAGAATAGGAAGTATTTCTTATTTATGAAAATTCTTAACTTCATAAATGATTTATAGTCAAAATGCTATATTTCGTTCGCTCATTTCATCATTTGTTTTTCATGTATTCAAATCACTTTTAAACGAAAACCAGTGTAAAGAGGATGTACATTTTAGCATTGTCAGTATGGGCATTTAAGATGTAAAATAGTTGTTAAAAAGTCCATACTCTAAAACAAAGAAAAATGAAGATTATCAAGGACATTCAATAAAACTTTTTGCAGAAAAAGGTAAAGAATTTCAAAAAAGTAAATATGCGAGGATTTTTACTTACAAACTTGCAATAAGGAATCCAATAACAATATTGCTACCACTAGAAAACATACATTAGCGTGTAAAGCTGTTATCTGAGGAAATGGTTTTACACGCAGAGAAAAAGCCAGTTTATTTTTTTTCACTCTTTGAATTCCAAATATCATGTCTAATGGAATGGATCCTATCATGATGTGCTGAAGTTTTTGGAAAGGGAGACGGACATACACACATAGAAAAATGTCACATGACAATAAAACAATCATACGATTGTTCATTTTTTATTATAGATAAGTTACTCGTGGTATAGATTATTTGGCCTGTGAGTCATGAATTTTTTACCAGGGATTAGGTAACAATAATTTCAAGAAAACAAATAAAGTATTTTTAAATCTCTTCTATCTTTGAAAAACACTCTTTATGTGGCTATATTGACGATAACCTTTATCGCAACTCTACAACATGATGACAATTTTTCGATTGTACAAGAGGTTTTCAGAAGAAAAACATCGTTTAGAAAATATATAAAGTTACTTTCAAATAAGAGTAGGTCCAAAAACATATGGTATCTTTAGGCATCTAAGGGGCATCTGTTTTTTCACATTTTATTACACTTTTTTGCAAGGGAAAGGGGCTATTATTATGTCATAACTGAGACGGGAATATGAAATCGTCGCCATAGGTAAAATAGCAATCTGCAGTTGGTTGACACTTGGACGTTCATCAGAGCTATTTTGCCTTTTTGGTCGGTATCTGAGGACAAATTTCGCAAAAAGAGCCGGAGACGTGTGCATCTCAGACTTACAAGCCGAGCCACATCGACTACATAAACTACGTGTCATGTTCTTGTCAGAACCATGTAGACTACACAACACATCCACGTTTTAAAAAGAAATTCATCCAAACTTAACGGAATCGTTTGCGTAAAGTGAAAGAAAAAAATCTACCCATTTTTGAGAAACATCAAATCGCTTTCTGTGGTGTTTGAAAGTCAAGAACATGAACATAAGAAACCTTAGAAAAGTCTGGTTCGGTTTTAAATCACTTGTGGTCTTCATTGACGAGATCGAAAATAACGTGTCATAATGCTGTAACCTGAAAAATAGTCAATAGAATAGGTGGAGACAGTGTCATTTGTGAATGACAATAGCATTCCCTGAAAGAGTTCATTTAAAAATGGCTCAGAGGAGTTTGACAAAAAATATGTATATCAGCAACGTCCTCGGACGTCAATTGAATCGGATTATTGACCAACAAAGGGAGTTGTGACAGCATTATACATATGCAGCATGCGTCATGGTCCCCTTCCTCATTAATTCTAATGTTAAACTCTTGCAGTGACCTTTATAAACACCATAAGAAACCCCTGAAGAAGACACATTGAAAATCTCGTATTCCATTCACGTCAGTGTCACATCACGTCTTAGGCACATGAACGAATGATCATCCCATTGTATAATGAATGGGGAAGAACTTTTTATAGTGAAACAGAGTATGTTTCATGAAATTTGTTTGTGGCTTTAATAGAGCTAAAATATTATATGAGTTGAGTAAATTTCAAAACGCCTATCTAATGTTGCATCTTTATCTCTTAAATGCTAGAATTATGACTTGTTCTTGTTTTCGATTGTAAAATTAAAAACAGCCATATATATATATCATATATAAGAAGTCGCATTTTAACGTCCCATTTACATTATTATTAGTTATTAATAGTACTAAGCATTAACAACCTATATTTCTTATTGTGTCTGCTATAAATAAGTTCCCAAAATAACGTTTCAGTCATTTGGAGCGCGGCATTGTCCGGTTTTCGATAACAAATCTCCCCTCTTTACTGTCACTATGCTGACTGGTAAGCAATGACATGCCAATTTTCAGAAACAACAGCTTCTTATCACCATTTATGAAGTAAGCTATATTTGACATTAAAAACATACTCTGTGCCCATATCCTTGCGGAAAGGATGCCAAGAAAGTATTGTTGGAAATGGTTGCTATATATAAAGTACTTATTTTGACGCAACCTTGTGGACTAATAAACACAAAGACACAATAATTAGACACAATCCTTTTGGCTAACGCTTTGTGTATTGACATGAGAATTTTCACCTTCTTAATTCTTTAATTAAGTGATAAATTGCTTTCGATGTTAAGCAACAAATTTTTTTAAAAGGAACTTTAGTGTTTCTTTTTTGTTGTTGAAGGGTTTACTTTTCTACCTAACTTGATGAGATAAACATGGTATTTGTCAAGGAAAAACAGATATCCTCTGTGTAATTCTTTAAAATTTTCAAATACATCTATAGTATCTTCATGTTGTAAATGTTCTCACTAGAATATTGGCACTGGCATATTTCAGAATTATTTTTTGACATATTATTGGTTGAAATTTTATCCTCAATATCCTTCCTGTATAAAAAAATTCAATTCAGTGAAATAAATTCTCTTCTTTGCAACTGCTTACACACTTAAATGACATTTTGACAAATTCTTAATACTCCATTCGTGAAAAGCATTGAATTCAAAATGCTTTAATCTATCCCTTTGCCTAAGCATTTTTTCTCATTAGAACTGTTTCGGAGAATTCTTTAAAATGTCAAGTTTACACTTATTGCTTCGATAGACTTTTCCTTTGTTCCAAAGACTGCAAACGACACAGAACTATACAGTATATTTAAAAATTTGATGACGTTTCCTTTGCCCTAGCGTGTATATTTGTTTGTATCTGGATATCAAATATTGGACACAAAAATATTTCCTCCTCTCAACCCACTCAGAGAGAGTTTTTGCATTCATTTGATCTGTACCAATTCATGAGAAAAGCTTGCCCAAATTTAAAATAATTTCAATAATTTTTTGTTAAAAGTATTAATTAGTCCGTATTTTCTGTGCTTTTTAACTCGTTTCATATGTGGTTAGTTCTCTAATGGCATTTATGTAGTTTTGGGAACGTTGCCAATTAGTAACCATTTTCCTATAGATGTTGGTTTTTATAAACTTAAAGACCCGGATATTTGAAAAAGTTATAATTTTATTTAGGAAGTCCCTTCAGATTTCTATCGATGCAAACAAATACTTATTATTTTCTACAATTGACCTGCAATCAACAACGAAAATGTTAAGACGTCCGCTGTCCGTACAGAGATATAAAATATCTATGTTCAGCTGTGCACAAAACAAAAAATAATTTATGGGAACTAGTAATGTATGCAGCTATTGAATTTATCTAAACTCTGAACTGAGAACAAAGCATGAAATATATTATTAAAGAAATCGTGTAAAATAACCGATTTGATAACAGAGTTTTAGCATTGTCATTGAATTAAGTACAATGGCAGCCGGTTTCGCTTTTCGGTTGTAAGCAAGATTTAATATCGCCTTTAGCGTAGTTCATGAGAATATAATGCAACGTTGTATTAAATACTTCCGATCCTTAAGAATCATCTTTATAACCTGAAAACGTACATAATTGCCATTTAACTTACGAGGTAGATTACCTGAGCGCGTATCGTTAGTTATATCGAGAGATATGCAGTATCAAAATATTGCGTTAGTGCCTAAACGATTTAAAAAATTTCAAAAATGTTTACAATTTAAAAAGAAGTGATATAAAGTAGTTGGTGTGATATAAAGTGATATAATAAGGTTGCTTGGTCTAATATCAAGTAAACTAATCAATGGTTGATTGTTTCAACCCAAACGTTTCAGGTGAAAGTTATGGAGAGTTAAGATCTTAAATATTGACAACAAAAGTTTTTTTCTAGTGTTCACAGTCCAAATCGGCGAAGCGTTTTTAACATATTCCCGTAAAGAAAATTTGCTTGGGCAATTGAAGATACTAATTGCATGAGAATTTGATGATGGATGATACTTTTAACCAATCAGAAGTAGGTATGTTTAGTGTATATATACTTAAGACAGTTTTCTAAGACTTGAGGCGCAGTCGGGTACAACACCCAATTAGAACGTTTTGTTTTGGAAAAAGAAAACAAATGTTCCCAATTGCAGAACAAAAAAGCAGTCACACGATCGTAGTCATTTCGGTCAAGCATACGCATAGAAATTTCCCTCGAATGATTTAAAGATGATTTCTCTGCGATTAAAACTCATTCAAATTATTGTTTATGATATTTCTAGTGCCAAAGAGAGACACGTACGTTTCCTCAACTTATCTTATCAAGCTTGAATGTGTACATACAATACAACCTCTCTACTGATGTGTTTCACTGTGAAATTTGACTCTCAAATTGAGAGTGATGCGGGTATCATACAGTCCCTCATCGTCATCCGTAATAACCGTTGAGCTATTCACGTGACCTTTCTTTAGAGGTCTAAGGATTGGTACACCTTTGAATATTCACCTACACTGCTTCGCATGAATGGCTTTTGAACGATCAGAATTGGGAATTCAACTTCAAGGTAATTAACTGTATGAAGATATTGTATTGAATTTTAGAAAACCGACATCGATGTAAATAGCCTTATTTTAAAAGTCTTTGCAACTTAAAAAAAACTTCCTTTGAAAAGATAAAAGAGTCAAAAATGAAATACATTTCTTATGCATCTATGTCAATAGAACTTTTTTTTTACTAAAAGATAAAACAACTGTTTTAGATCAAGAGGACAACCTATATTTAAGTATCTTTCTGAAGTATTTTCGAACTGAAAACTTAATTGCACCTTCACTTTTTAAGCTTCATGGCACTTTCGAGGTTTCAAAGGTACCCCAGGCTTTCTTCACGACAGCACACACTTGAAACATCTTTTGTTAAGTGCATGAAGATAAAAACTATTTACTTAGTGTTCACGATGTAAAACCAAATCCATCGAAAAGAATGAATGCTATGTTACAAGAGTAAAGCATTTCTTTTACAATAAACATGTTTTGATGTTGCTATAGCACAATGTTTATTTATAGATTTCAATGGTTTTATCTTTATCAATGTATATCATATATATATATACATATATTTACAACTTTTTTTGTCAGTTTTCACAGTTCTTCAAACGTTATTGTCTGTTTCTTGTTCTTTCTTGTTCTCTAAAGCGAATGCAGTATGGATGTTCTTTGTACACGAAATGTGTAAAACAATTAAGGAAATGTCTTGATCAAGTTGTTTTGATAAGGTGTTTGAGGATCAGATTTAGTAACAATTCAAATTTCTATAATCTCTTGAAGCTTCTTCTTGAGTATATATTTGTATATGATTGACTCTACATGTTTTTTAGCCCTATTACCATTGATTGTTTTAAAACAGATGAAGGAAGAAATTTTTATTTTCTATTTTATTATCAACAATAGAGGGATTTGTTTTATTGTGTGATGAAAACATTAAGGGTTAGTTCTCTTATATGAAATAGAAATCAAGACGAAGAATTTCACAAGAATGTTAATGAAATTGAAATCACAAAAGTAAACACAAGCTATAATACACTGTAGACATAATCCTCAGTATGAATATATTCCTAACTTTTTCAAAATGCTTACCAACGTAATGCTTTACCAAGTAAACTTGATTGGTTGATTTGCGTTCGCTCATGGAACGGACAAAATTTAGTTATGTAATGCACTTTTTCGAGAAAAGGGAAGGAGTCCGAGGGATTTTGTCTTTACATTATAATATTCATAAATGTCCCGTTGATATGATATTTCTATCAAATTACTTTCAAATACCACTGAGAACACAGTATGTAACTCACATTTGTACCTATATATTTGGTTACCCTGTTCGAAGAATAAGGTTTACCAATCATCCCTTCAAGTTGAATATATTTTAGACCAAATATTGGAAAATTATATTTCATTTTAAGCTATTGTCATGTTCCCATGTACAGTTAGGATGGTAACACAGGCGTTCAGATCTGAAGAAAGATTACAATTCGATAATTCATAGGTAGTTTCTTTTCTATACTGCATGCTTCTTTGCTTGAACTTATGCAACGGTATTGATGATATTAAATGCAAAGCATTATAGAATAGATAAGTAATAATAATAAGAACAAACGAAACCATAAAATGTCATAATAAGGTGATGGTGAGGTGATATGGGGTTTAACGCCGCTTTCAAGACTATTTCACTTATATCGCGGCTGCTCGTATTATTGCAAGGAGAAGGCAGGCAACACCAATTTGAGAGTATACTAATTTGAGATATGATCGTATAGATTTGTACGTTCGGAAACCGTAGAAATTTTTTAAAGAGTAAATTTGATATTTAATCCATGTTAGAATTTTGTTCATTTTCTGAGTGTGCTAGTAATGAATTTAGCCTTTTGATATTAATTGTAAAAGTGATGTAAAAGCATGTGAACATAAATGTGGCTGTAAGAATGCATCTAATAAGGTATATGCTTCCTATGCTTAAGTATCAATCTGTCAAAGATAAATATATATTTATTTTTATCAATTTTCACATTCACATTCATATTCACATGATTACAGGCATCTTAAGCACAATGTTTCAGATAATATTTGCACCTCGTTACATCAATCAATAGAAAATCGCAAGAACAGCCATCAGTTAAGGGTAATAACTGCCACTGACTCAGTGTCTATTACCATTATACAGCTGAATACCAAAAGTTTGTTCACTTACCACTGAATCGTAGTGCAAATATCATGTAATTTGGGTTTCGTTTCAACGTCAATAGTATAACTTCAGCAAAACTGACAATATATCACCCCCTGTCTATGTATGTATGTGAACAAATTTTTGGCATGCAGCTGTAATTTGGTAACTGCTATCGGTAACAAAATGTTGTTATACTCGGAAGCACATGTAAGATGGTGTACTAGTACAAATCTAGTACAAATGGATATTTTCAAACAGTTTATACCTCATTTCTTGACTGTTGAATGCAAGGTAATGCACAAATACTTTATATGCTGTGTTGTGTATTCAGAGAAATGAACGGTCCAGTAGAAACATATCGCAGATTGATTGCCAAATACATTGCTTGTGTATTTATCGTTAAGAAAACGACAGTACTGAATACGCTTATATACTTTTGTGCGGGGATCATTAATCAGCTTGAAAACTATATTAAATCTGTTCGCATTGTGTAATAATTGTAAAAGTAACGTTAATGGTTCCCAACTCATCAGTTTGTTCTCCAAATATATAAAATCTCGAAGGATGTGAAAAACACAGTTTTTATAGGAAATGACAAAAGGATCATGTTTCAATCGTGGGAGACAATTTAATGATACATGTCTGTAGAAAAAAAATTGCAAAAAAGCTCTGTGACTTATCTATACTTAAATTCGTGACAGCAATTAAAACCAATAGCCGAAAGCTATTTGAGCGATAAAGTTGGCATTTAGCAAGGTTATTGACAATAACAAGTAACAATATCTAATGGTTGCTGAAATATCACTAGATCACACATTATAGACTGACTGCTAACCTTATTTTGTAGCTAATTTAATTAGCTTACAATGGAAATAATGAATTAAATTACACCCTTCAGGTATTTCAATTAATCAGATTTATGTAAACCAAGTCGCCCTCAGTTAACATACTACTATCAAATTTCATTTCATGTTTATTAAACATAACTAGTACATCACAATTTGTCTGAAAAGTCTGGAAATGGTTTGAATCCCCGACCGATGTTATGTAGTGATCATCAGCGTCTTTATGGCTTTGCCATGCTGAGATGAATCTTTAAAAGTATGAGTATCATTACTAATCCCAGAAGATGTAGCAATATTTGCAGTTAGCATTGTACATCTGCAAAAGAAACTAGATGCTCTAGTAACATACTTTGAGAAACTAGAAATCGAAATTTGTTGTCTTCAAAAAGGTGGCACTCTATCAAAGCTTTAGACATTGTATATCAAGGGCGAAAAAATAAAAATGACATCATACCATCAATATGTAGGTAATGTCTATTCCTATAGGAACATCTTTACTAAAGTAATGGGATTGCATCTCTACAAAAAGAACAGGAGTTGTTCCCAAAAAGCGTCTCAATAATATTGAATAAAAACTATGCCTATAAATGCTGCCTTTGAATTATTTGATGTGAAATATAAGCCAATGTTGTTGTATGGCGCAGAATTATGAGGTTCGGGGACACAAAAATCTTGAAAAGGTGCAAATTTACCTTTGAAAAAATATTCTACCAGTAGGCTCTAAAGCATATTATTTTCAAAAGCAACCGCTAGTAAATCTAACCAGTATTTTAACCATGTAACTTAAATTGTCAATTCAAACGGGTATCGAATTTAAGAAGACAGTCAAGAACATACAAGTATAGCATCCCAGGAATTCTACCTTGAAGTTTATGAAACATTACCTTTTTATTCAATTATTTATTACAGGGGGCGTGATAGCGCATCGGTTAGCCTCTATGGCTTCGGATCAAGGTGCTCGGAAACTTTATCTGCACTAGAGAACTGTTCTACATGCAATATGGTTTGGGTGCAATGCTTCACTGAATTTCAGCACAGTACCACCCATGGTTCGCTTGTTCAAGCCGCAGCTCGAACCTTCTTTTAAAATTGAGGACATCCCCCGAAAATATTTGTTTTAATGGTGATACATCATGATGTGAATTAGGTGATTGAAATTCATGTTATTTGAGCTAAATGTGTTATATTGGTGAACTCTAAAGTGACAATGAAAATATCTTTAAGTTATACATATAAAGTCATCTTTATTAGTATCAACTACTATTTTGTAAATGGCCGAAAAAGATATGAGTGATAAAATGAGTACTGGTGTTTAACATGTCTTAAACAAGATGGAGATTATCCATAGGCAAGAGAACAGATGGAAAATGAAACAGTTCCAAAAAATAAAGTCAGTCCTCCTACCGTATTTAACAACAATGTACTGGTTCTAACATAAAGAAGTTATGATGTGTTGATGATGTAGTGTTATGTATATCTGAAGGGTGAACATTATGGCAATCTTGTCCTCTGATAATCTTCAGAAATATTGATCACATATTTAAGTGACAACGTGCAATTTTTTTTAAAAAGAAAAAAATCTTTTTTCCAAGCAATTTGTCAAACAACAGTAATTCTAAAGTTTTAATGGATTTCTCAAAATTCAAAACAGGGATAAAGTTAAATTTTTTTACTGTCTTTTACATTTAGGTTTTCTTTTTGACATATTCAAACTTTTGTTTATGAAGTAAAAATTCACGTTATAAAATGCGTTTTCTTCTACCAATGACATTTGAATTATTTCTTTATCATTGATTTTTTATTTTTCATGTTTCATATGAACCATTTATGGCATCACTTTCTTATTTTTTCCTAATCATTATATTCTAAACAGCTTTTTCACACTATGAATTAACAAATAAGGAATGGCTAGAAAAAGTATCTCGTTAAACCTTTTTTTTAAAATTCATTTTCAGAAAAATTTAATTTTAGAAATAAATATCTATTTAAAACTCGAGACGTTTTTCATGATTTATGTATTTCTATCATAACTTTAACACACAATTAATCCTATTACATGGGTGCGAACATTCTCAATTATGGCAATTATTAAAGATGCATGTTATATCAAACAAACAGTACAAATACCAATTGCTGCCAGAAGGGGTCTTCAGCATAATAGATAAATCATTCTCACTGGGAAAACAGTCATACAAGGGCAAGTAATCAAAGGGGATTATACTTTTAAATAATAAAAAGTACTATTTAGCAAAAAGGTATCACGTCCTTGTCGATGTTCATACCGTCTTCATAACAAGCAGGTTTGGGCCTTATTATAAAAAGATCAAAAGGGCCCCCACACACGCCCACCTACAGATATCTACAGCATTTTAATAAAACCCTTGTTTCCTTTGTATCACAAGCGATCACTAATAAACCAGATAGACATTCGCTACATTTATATATGTAGGTTGTTATTAACCATGTCAGATGGAAATCTATGAGGAAAATGCCTATGACAACAAAAAAAGGATAATTGGGAAGGCTTTGTCAAGCTAGTTAAGATTTTTGTATTTTTAAGATAAAAACAGTAACTTGGTAAGTTTTTGCTTGTAAGTTTGTTTAAATCCTTTTCATTTATATTCAATGCTTCCTCTTTAATTAAACATTTAATTAACGACAATTTCGATTTCGATCCCATTTCTTATACATGATTTCCTTATGTTAGTTCTCACATTATACATTTTGGAACACTGTCATGTAGAAATAAAGTAGCTGAAGTGTAAATGTGACTATAAATACATAAATTTCAAATAAGAGTTTGATAACACTGTTGATAGCACTTAGTAATAACGTTTTAAAATGAAAAAGCAGATGAATGACATTCAAGAATAATCAATGTTTTGAAAATCAATCACGTTCTTTTATATATGGAATAGGTAATAGGCTGCTTTGATCTTTATCATTGAAACACATGGTGGTCCCTATCACGTCATCCTGTCCCCATAGCCATAAAACGCTAACCTAACCGTTGTTTGATAACGAGCACATTTCGGACCACGGGAAGATTTCCAAAGAGGGAAAACAATTGCAGCACAAATGATCAATGAAACTATCTTCAGCAAATGAAAATAAAACTTGCATTGAAAACTCGCTTGTCACCGATTTCAATCTTAATGTACATGACGGTGTCTTCTTCGTGTCAATAAGATTCACAATTCGAAGTGTCCAGTCAATTGATATCTGGTTTTTCCAGTTCATACGGTAAATACTACAGCTTCTCAAAATAGTCCTTTTAAGATGATTTCACAACTGACGATGATTACATCCAATCAGGATTATCCATTTCTTGACCGACAAATACTCGTATTTAAACAGACATCAGGTCAGGACTTTATGACTGTAACTATGCCTGTGCGGAAAGGTTGCTTTCAACTTCACTTTGATCATTTCAAGCTCCAAGCAGTCAAGAACTCAAACTTGGTAACTGTATGTTACTGTTTTATAATAATCAAGGGTCAACATTATTCATAAGAAGAACTTTTAAAACATTTCATTATTTCTGGTAATCTTGTCTATAGATACCCATCAATAAAATTGTTATGTGATGTTTTTTCATAAATAAGAAAGTTATGATGGTTGAAATTAAAAGGTATTTTTCAATGTTGACAGAGCTTTCTGATATTATTGACATTTATAGGCACAGAGTGTGACAAGCTATCAATAAACGCATTTAGACTGAATAAATTCATTTTACATTCATTTACATTAACGAAGAGAAAAGGCTGTTCCGATAGTCAAATGATTTTTAATCGAAAGTTTACATGTAAACAATTTAAATCATAAGAACGTATTGTATGTGCTTAGATATAAAGACGACTATTAGATATATTCATTGTATACACAGTTTCTTGTAACAACCGTATGAGACATAATGTAATACTTTCCGAACTAGTGTAGTAATTTGTGACATTCTAAAGAGTTAAACTTTGTTCAAACTTTATTAAAAGAGCAATATTTCAAGATAACAATGTCTTGATTTTTTAATGCCTAGTTACTGTAATATGTAATTCATTTAAAGAATATTACATGTTTACTTAGGTTTCGTAATTGAATTGAAGTAAATAACTGTTTTATGATTAGAATGTATTTTCGCTTAGCGTTATTCGAATGTAAGTCTTCTTTACAAAGAACGGTCGTCATGTATACTGCATGCCATAAGATTCAGTGACAACGTACATGTTATCGATGCATCGGGTGTTTTCATAAGCTGTAATACTGCCAGATACATGTAGTTTATGTTGGAATATTTGCCGCTAGGAGGACCTGCCAGAAGCCCGAGATGATCAACAGAGGTTATCATAGGTATATAAAACGGAGTTTCCTCTTAAGGGAGATGATGTCAAAGTTAGAACAAACATCAAATAGAACTAATTTTATTGGATTTTACTTACTCAGTATTAAAAACAGCGACTAATGTGATTACGTTATGTTAATACTTTAAATGTGTATTAATTCAAGGCTCGTGTGATGATCCAATTTAACCACTCTAGACTGTCATGGTTAAAGAAGGTCTTGATATGTTTTCGAAACTAATAATGACAATTAAGGATTGTTTTACTTTTTTGTACCTCTTTTGGTGAAAAACAGCAACAAATTGTATAAAATCGCGTCAAGCAAAATGTGTTGCTGATTTACATCGGTACAGGCACAATAGATATAAAACAATACTTCCAAAATTTTTCTGAATTATTTTAACAAATCTTGAAGAATTGTTATGAACATTACGTTAGTTTGCAGATTGTTACACACAACAATGCGTAGAATCCAAATTGAAAAATACATAAACCTAAAACGGAAGATGATTTAATGCCCTATGGCATAATTGCACACAAACCCCTCAAATTCATCATCAAGTATGTCACCTACCGGATTGTCGGTTAAAGAACATATATGTAGCAGATAAAAAATCCTCTATAACCTTTCTTATTCAGAAGAAAAAGTAAGATTTCAACGGCACACAAATCATGCGCCAGTTTTAAACCTTAAATCATAAGGAAACCAGTTCTAAAATGTCTCCTTGTAATAACCTTTACACATTTGATATTTCAAAACATGAGTGTTTAGTTTAACGTTTCATTAATGTCTCTTAGAGCTTATATATATGGTTTCAAATGTATTCACTAGCTTTTTACAGGACGACACAATTTAAAACATCTCAATTAAGTGTATCAAGATTAAGCCTTCTTGCAATATGTTAACTATGACAAGATTCTGCTTATAAAGGCAAAAATAATATTAAGTATCTTTTAATGCTGAAGAGGATTCGGTGCAGCAAAACATATTTTAACATTCTGTATGATTCAAGTTGTCAATAGTTTTATCTTTTATAGTGAATCCATTTACATTTATAGTGGTGCCCTATCGCGTTTGATATTTTTATTCAAAGCTTGTTTCTGTCTTTGTTTCAAAGCTCTGATCAAATAGTCATTTTCTCAAAACAATGTTTCAAAAGAACAAACAATTTGTATTAATCAATAACATCAAGGGCATTGTGACATGCTAAGCTAAAGACAAACAGAGGTGGTCTTTTTCAATAAAATGTTTAGAAATAATTAATGAAATGTCGTGTCCCATTTGTTGCAGTTCACTCAAAAAGGATAAGAATTAGATATTTACAGCTGTCTGTCATCTCATGTAAATGTTTAATGCTTTAGAAAAAAAATTTGAATCAAACAATATAACATCACATGTCATACATGATTTTGAAAGATTATTGATGCTTCATAACTTATTTGTTGTGCACCAACAAATAAAACTGAAAATATATATGTTTAAATATTAAATGTAAGAAATTCGGAGATATTTTTGTTATTCAACGTAAAAATGTTATCATTGTGTAAAGAGGTTTTTCATATTTACGAAGGGAAGACCATCGAAGGGAGACATGAATAAAACGTAATGCTTGATGTTGATCTTCCTAGGTAGTTCTCTGAAATATCACATTACTAAAATGACAAACAGTAGATATATTTGATGTACGAAATTCAGATATCACAACAATGAAAAAAAGATTAATAGCAAGTAAATTTTCTTTTATTACAGGCCGAAAGACAAATAACGAATAACAGTAAATTCTGATTACTATTTAGGTGGTCGCTTGAATCCTAGTTTGCTATAGCTACGTTTCAACATGTACAAGGGAAGATTTATCCTTGCACGCGCTCATATTTGTAGGTTGGCGTCTATTTGACTATTAGTATCAATATTCTATAAACGTTTAAATAATGATTATAATCATGTTTCTGTATCCACGTTAGTCCTTCAAGTACATCATATATAAATGTTGTATATAATTTGTATGTCTATCAATGAAAACGGATAATTATATCAGGATTAAGATTTTTCATATGATGCTAAAGGCATTAGAATAGTGCCGCAAAGTCTGGCCAGAACTCGATTCTGAATATTAGTATACCCCCGCTCTCGAGAGATAGAAAGATTGGCGCACTCTGCAAGTATGTAGTTGACGACGATGCATATTTATCAGCATTTATATAGTGCAAAATGGCATCATTCCAGAGACAAACCACGTCAATACCTTGGGCAACGTCTAAAGGAGTGACAGGAAAATGCAATTTCAACAAAGTCAATTTATTATCAATTATCCGAGTTGTATTGGCCGATACAAGCACAGTTTGTCTGTTCGGTTTTATTTCAAGTGTTGTAACTGCTGGTTTAATGTAAAATTTATGGTTTTACCTTGGTTTCACATCACACATTGTCAGTGAAAGAAATACACTTAAAATTGTTTATTTCTATGAAAAAACAAGGCTGAATCACTGCTTCGTATATAAATGTTACAAATCTTTAGACATTCGCAATTTGAATACATTTTTGTCTTAAAAACGTGAAATGGGTTCATCACCGAAACAAAACTTTTCTGTGTTGAAAGGCAAATTTTATTTATGAATTTCATGAAACATTTCGCAGCAAAAAATATTTTTTTCCTTTTTAAACTGGAGACATATTGACACTCACACCCAACTGTTATAACTGTCTCGTTATTATTTAAAAAGTTTTTAAGTTACATAAGGTATGCCCAACCTTATAAGAAAATATATAACATGTTCAAATCAATGTTAAATGTTAATGGACCTGAACTAAATGCCATAGCTTATGCAGAATTTGTGATCTTTTCGATCAAGTTCTCGGGAAATGGGAAGTATCCTAGACCATTCTCTTGTGACCACATGACAAATAGGGCTCTTTCACTGTTCTGCCATCAGAGAAGCTATCTTTATTTTAATACTTGGCCGAGATCATTCTCCGTTCTTTCCGGTTACAGAATAACTATTCATCTGTCCTTTAGTGTTTAGAAGTTACGAAAACAAATAACAAAACCAAATTAACAAAAGGCTGCTGTTACAAGCATTTTTTAAGAGGTGTTTACAATCACTATGATTTTCAAGCAAACTTTCCTCCATAGTATTTATTTCTAAAAGTTAACTTGCTTTTCTTATGGACCTCAATAAAAAAGGAATACTGACTTCGTAATTTGAACTACTATCTGAGGGCTCCATTGCTTTACAACATTGGATGTTACGAAATGTTTGGAAATGAGCTAAAAGCAAGTCCAAGTGTGCTATTCATCTGTAACTCAATTATTGACGTGATATCCCGTTTTATTGCTGGAAGACATTGAAGAGCTGATGATAGTCACAGAGAGGAAGCATCACAAGTTACTGTTGAACATCAATTGTGAAGAGAATAGCTCAAAGGTCTTTTACAGGACAAAGAATGATTCCTCTTAGATTTATATGTTGCATAAGGTTTCCATGATCTAGAAAGGTGTTTTTAATTACAAGTAGAGAAAAGTTTTCTTGCCATAGAATTAAATCAATTTTAAAGGGTTGTAAAAGGGTTGTTTATTACTATCATTCTATCGGAAAAACATCTTATGAAATGACCTGCTGTTGTAAATTCGAGTGGATCCATGGTTGATGTACTGTTTAATTTGAATGCGTTGATCGATGAGGGACATAAAAATAGAATTTTAGGAAAGGAACTAAATATTTTGCTGAAACCATGCAATCTAAGTTCGTTGTTAAATGTTAAATTGAGGTCCTTTTCTTCTTCTTAGGTTTCAATGTTTTATTAACATTTCAAAAGTTGTAACAAAGATAGGACCTTATCTAATTTTCATTTGTTAAGAGAAGAGTTTTTTTCACATTTGTTTTTATTTGTTAGCATCAAAATTGAGTAGCGATCAATCTTTTCTATAAAATCACCTGAAGATTTAAAGATTTTTCTTTCCTTTTTTTACAACATATGCAATCAAATAAAACAAGCTTACAAAAGTTTCCTCGTTTTGTGGTTTTTAGTATGTAGGGACTTTGCGTTCAACAGTATTCCCTGGTTTAAAGTATTATTCAAGTAAAAAACGTCCGTAATATGAATGACTATTAGATAGCTTTATAGAAATAGATCGTGGTATGTAATGAAATGTGTTGAGATGTGCTAAAAGCATCCTGTTAACTGATTGAAAGTGTTCGATTCGTCTCTGACTCAATTATTGGCGTGATTGTTCCGTTCGAAAGCTGGAAGACATTGAAATGCTGATGATAAATCAAAGACAGGAAGCATTACAAGGGAATAGCTTCAAGGTATATTACAAGACAGAGAATTCGCTATTGATCATCCACTGTATTGTTGCTCACCCGTTATTGCATCACTTTAATTTCCCATTACAATTCTCCTTTTTGGACTTATTTCAATAATGTTCATTAACAAACTCATCCATAGGGATAAGCTTAATAAGAGTGTTAAACATCAGAAGGAGGAAGGTGAGTAAACTGATAGGATCCCACAGGGAATAATTGTTTGTTCCTAGAGACGTGAAGATAATTTACTTTCTGTGTTTTATAAGCTGTTTTTTATCTGAAAGTATGGTTCTACAGTGACGATTTAAATGGGAACACTTTCTCGCAGAATGCAATCAATTATCAAATAAGCGGCTGTCCATAGCCATATCACGATATATATACAATTATCAAAGATTAGTTGGTTGGTTAATTGGTTATTTTGAACTCTTTAACCAACATCGAAAATATGTAGATATGTGACACACTAAAGTATCATTTTAAAAGGTGGCTAGATACATAGGTTACATATACCTGCTTATTACCCATATGGTTAATCATAAGTGATGACATATTTTCAGTATAAGCACTTGTGCACATATCACTTTTGCCTAGCAACGATTGTTTCAGCGCGAGTTACCGCATTTTGTCGTCTGTGACGTCATAAAACCATTGTCCGTGACGTCACTATAGGGGGTCGTCGCAAAGGAAGCCGGCAGTTTTCTGAATATTTATTTAATGGAATAGAATCGGTAATAAGGAAATCATTACACTCGGAAGTGTGTCATACGACTTTTACGAAACTCTTGTGAATTTGTGTATAAACCTCGCTTTCGCTCTGGTAATACAAAAATTCACACTCGTTTCGTAAAAGTCATATGACACACTTCCTCGGGTAATAATCTCTATTTATATTTGACTACAGTCTCCTTTATTTGTAAAAAAAAATCATGAACATGTTGGATTTCAAAAACCATATAAGCAGGAGGAGTCTGATTCAAAGGTGAAAAAACAGTATTCAAATCACATTTAAGCCGAAACCTATCATGTGAAGGGATTTGTTAATGACACCATCTTACACAGGGTAATTCTTTAACATCGTTAGTTATATTGTGCTCTGTGTTAAAGTTTTAAGGTCTTGCCCTGAAAACGATTGTTTGTTTAAAAAAGATTTTTTAAATTCTTACCAGGAAACAGTATTGCAACTTATTTTTCTTTAGAAAAAAATCTAATAGCATCTCTAAAATTATAAGTTCAATTATAAGTTCAATTTTTAGTTCTGGTCTGGAAACAAATTCTAAGTTTTTTCTTTCATTAAACAGCAAAATATAAAAAAGGAAGAAGTTAAAAACCAAAAAAAGGCACCACAACGTATGATGATTGTTCATCATACCAAGATTCAATGAACTAAATATTCCATTTTTGAGTTACGGAAACAAAATTCTATGTTGCGTTTCATTGGACATGGCCAAAATTAAAAGTAGGGAGGAGTTTTTATCCAAAAATGGCATCACGACATATTATGATTGTTCCATAAAACGTGTTTCATTGAGCTAGATCTTTCACCAACTATCCCACTGTAAGACCCATTGATGTGCTAGTTGATATCCTTTTGTCCCTGTTGGAATTGGTATAATTAAGTCAGGATAGTGTAAGGTTAAACTATTTACCTCTTTTGTTTTTCGATGAAAAGAGCTGTGGATATTAATTGAATGTGTTTGTCAATTATATTTACCTTGTCTAGCAAGCCTGATTTCAGTAATTCTTTGGAAACTGGTATTTGATGGAGTTAAAACACAAATCATACATGATGTGTTATATACTGAACAACATAAGTTAATTGATATTGTAAATTTTAATAAGTAATAATGCATCAGTTGCTCAAAGTAAAATCAATATAGAATATTACTTTTGGATCTATAACCAAATTTCCTTATACTGAAAGCGATAGGAAGAAACAAATATCGTCTCCATGAATTACATTTTAATAGCCACTAAACGTGACATCTGATATTTGAAATGTGTACTTTTTGAAACAAATAATCTATCGTGCCTATCAAATTTGATACTATATCAATAAATAGGAAAAATTTGAGAGTTTCTAATTTTCAAATTTTTTTTTTACAATAATTAATATTGTAATTGGAAAAAAATCAATATTGACTTTATTAAACACAATATCTATAGTAGAAATTAACTAAGTGACAGATAAATTAGTGTTACAAACTGAACCAGTACAAAATGCCAGAGAGTTATTATGTCCAATTGCGAAATTCATGATTTTACCCTCAAGATATCGGTGAAATGGAAGTGTCCTCGACCGATTTCTCGACGCCGGACGATAGACAGTACAAATAGATTTTCAAGTTACTACAAGAAGTATTACGCTGTGCAAACAGTCTCCCTGACCTGTCTGAGAAACCCTCTCCAAACATTGCGGTAGTCACATATACAACAATGACAGAAATGGTGATATTACCACATAGCAAATTATATCAGGAATAATTTTTTTTAAAACAAAAAAACCCACACAGCTAGTGTGGAATTAGACGTTTTATTAAATAATCATTGTCTTTTGAAGAGCAGCATTCTTTTTAATGATAAATGGGAAATTTCAACTTTTCCTCTTCGCAATAATTCATAAGTTGGTAATGATTCTGTCCGCCAGTCCGTGCTCAGTTATTTTCTGACTGACCTTTTGTAAGACGTTCTTCCGATTCTTTTTTGAAAATTTCAAATATCTTTTACCCTATAAGGAGAGATGCATTAACAAATTAATGGCGATTTTGTAATTTTTTTTCAATTTCTATGTTTTGTACTCAACCTTTCTTTACATTCTGAGTGTGTCTGACCCCCTGTTCAAATTTCAAATGTGACTAGTGATGGTGAGAAGTTTTTTACTTCTTTGGATAATTCTCCGAGAGAAGCAGTGATTAATTACAAATGACTGCATATATTTTAAATTTTGTTTACAAATTTCTATAATTCATATTAAGAGATCATCCTGCTTATATGAATCCACTCTCGCTCCTTCCTAATATCCTGATCTCTTTCGGGCTCGTATTGCTTGCGATTTGATATATTCGTGGCTATGCTCACCTTACTAGCTTGAACTCAACGGATTTTTTCCATTCGGGTTGTACAGCCGATGCTGAATGCGAGTCGTTTCATTGGCTGGCCAGATAGCTAGTGATACGAGGGCGGATTCATATACGCTGATTTAGCAGGATGATTAAACGATCTGATTTTTTCTAAACAATTGCAGAAAGAATATTACCCTGACAACTTTAAAACATTTTCTACCTCATCAGCAGAGTTGCAGAGCTATGTACCAAGTGAAATTGCAAAAAGGGGTTAATTGTTGTATTTTTATCTTTCTTGTTAAATTAAATTTAAGTTGATTCATAGGAGCTTAATACAGATATCTGCAAGTAAGAAGACGTCGAAGATAAGAGAATTTATTTCTAATTAAATTGTTCAGGGATGCACTCTCAGGAATGTAGTTAGCCAATCTCAGTTTCGCTTACTTTTTGGTGGTATTTCAAATTCAATTTCAAATAACTTCAAGGCTAATCTATAATTCATACTCTTATAGCTTTTCTGTTTCTAATTAAAAAACACGAAAATTTTTAAAACAAGCCATAGCAAAATAAATTGGTTGCAATAAAATCATGTTAACAAATACAGGAACATACGATCTCTAAGGACTGTCAGATTGACAACAGTATCCCACCCATGCTTTGCGCACATATAGAAATTATTTTAAAATGAATTTCCAGTTTGGTCTTTATCATGATGGTGATTAATAACGATGGTAATCTTTTTTTACATCTAGGGGTGTTTTCAAGAATAAGAACGATTACATTTCCTTACATATTCTTTGTATAAATTAATAATTTGTTTAATTGTCATAATTATCATTATTCTTGGATTCGACATATAGCTACCTGGTGTCTCTAAGGAATTGCTGAGGAAAATAACATCGAATCTCAGCACAGAAATGAAAAAAACTCATTTAAAAAACTGCTTATACAAGATAATATTTTCTTAACAAAGTTATCTTACAATTTGTATGGCGTTAGTTAAAGAGGTAAAAGCATCCTGTTAGCGATTGCAAGTTTGATATTCCGTTTTATTACTGAAAGACTTTGAAGTGCTGAGGATAAATCACAGACAGGAAGCATCACAAGTTACTGCTGAGCACCCATTGTGAAGAGAATATTTCAAAGGTCTTATACGGGACAGAAAATTCTCCACTGAGCTACCAATGACTTGATTCTCATCCGGTTTGCATCACTTAACGTTTCATTACAGTTATTCTGATTGAAATTATTTCGATAATACTTCATATAAAGTAGAGATATTAACAATTGCATATCAAAAGGAGAATCATAAAAAAAGTTTAATAAAATTCCAAAGCTGATATATCCATCAACGAATAATTTTTTTCCATTAAACTTTTAGCTTGAAGTGTTGATTGAGCTCTCTTTGATCTGTGAGGATAGTATTTTAAGTTACAAATGAAGAAGAGAAAGGTTGCCTTGCGAAAGAATGGAATTGATAGTCAAATCAAGTTTGTCTATAGCTTTCACACGATATCCAATTATCTTAATTTTATACTGATGCCAATACCGTTCTATCTTAAAGGATAAAAAGTAATGTATGATTATAATAATGTAACTAATGTACAAAAGTCACTTTGCTAAAGAATGGGAACGACACTCAAAAATTGCTTTCTAAAGCTTTCACACGATATCCAATCGTTTCAATATTATATTGCCGCCATTTCCCTTTTATGTTATATTCTTAAGAATAATTGCAGATTCATGATGAAGAAGTGATTAATAGTTGCTGAAATGGTTAGCTTAAGTCGTTTAGAAGATCAAATCTAAGTGCAACGTGTACAATAGAAAAGCATTTTAGAATATGGACTTGGTTGATACCATGCAGGTGGAAAACTTAAGTTGGCTCTTAAATTTTTAATTGAAGAGATTTCATCTTTGTTGGGCTAAATGTAGATGTAACAAATTAAAACCACATTGAAATGTTTAATAAGAAACTGTTTAACATCAATAGGGGGAGAAGTTTAGTTAACTTTTAAAGATGATAATATCACCCATCAAATAATTTGTACCCTGACACTTTAAGCTTGACATGTTTAAGAACTTTCTTTGATCTGTAAGGATTGTCGTTTTATTGAAAAATGGAGAGAGTCTTTCGTTTTGAATCAAATCGAATATGAACGTCCATTGCTATCATAAAATACCAAACATTCTTAATGCTGATGCCAGTATCGTTCATTCTTATACTAGTAACTGCTTTGGCAGATTCATGTTGAAGAAGTAATGAATGGTTGAATTGGTTACTTCGAAGGACCTTACTCATCTCACTGTAATGTGTGATAAAGAAATACAATTTAGAATAGGGATTGACAAAAGTGGACCTCTAACTGTGTTAACCTTCTCATTTAAAAACATTTTCTGTTTTATTTGAAGGAATGTGTTCCTTCATTTGTCTTAAGGTTTATTCAAAAGTTGTAACAAAGCGAAGTTATTGCATCCCCACTAAGTGCCATCTTTATAAACAGAGTGGCAAATCAAATCTATTTTCTTCTTTTTTAAATGTTCGTTTAGTTTAGTAGTTTCTAATCTGGTTTAAAGAAGATTTATTAACAAAATCATACCAGAAAAAATTAATAAGAAAGTGTTAAACATGGAAGGAAGGAAGCTCAGTAATCTTTTAAAAGTGATAATATGCCCAACGAATAATTGTTTGCTCCATGAGACTTTACGCTTGAAGGGTTGTATGAACTCTCTTTGATCTGAAAGGTTGGGTTTTTGTTAATTACAGTTCAGAAAGGTTTTCGAAATGGAATTCAATCTCAAATAAAGGGTTGTTTATAGCTATCACAACATACCCAATTATCTTAATGTTATACTGATGCCAGTTCCATTCCATCTTATACTCCCAAATTGCAGATTTGTAATGAAGGATGATTATGGTTTGTGAACAGGTTAGTTAAAGCAATTTGATGGAACCCAAAAAACTTTACTTTAGAATACAGCCGAGATGTATAGGAGCATACCATGAAGGTGGACCGCTTAAGTGCGTTCAATTGCTTATCTTTCCTAATACAAGAATTTTTATTATTTAATTTGAAGCAATGTTGTCCTTTTTGCAGTTTCAAGGTAGTATCAAAATTTAAAAGCTGTAAAAAAAGAATGCATTTCACCCTAACTGCCATCTGATAAAAAAGAGCAGCAGTTTAAATTCGAAATCTATCTGTTAATATGGTAGTTTTAAAGTTTTGTAGTTTCTAATCAATGATCTCCTGTTGACATATTTAGGGATATTTCTGTTTTGTATTTCACACTAAATGCATTAGACGGATTTAGGGGGAAACCATTAATGTCGGGATCGAATTTCGTTTCAGTTGTCACCACTTACTATTTACATTTGTGTAGAGTATTCCATAAAATTGGATAATTAACTTTGAACCTTGTGTTATGTATGTATTTTGTTACTTGTTAGCGGCCATTTCATTAAATTGAGAAGTTTTCAACACTACAGTGAGATATTTTCGACAATGCAATGTTGAAATGAAACTGCAATTCAAAAGTAAGTTATGTTTGTCTTTTTTTTTGGAGTTTTTGCGATTGACAGTTATCCAGTTAGGTTTGAACACAAAAACCCTTTTTCAAATTATGAGGTATTTATGTACGTCTCACATTGATTTTATGATCAAATAAAGTAGCGTGATATTTGGTCTTATGAGATGTGGATCTTATTCTAAATACAGTAATTAAGTAAGTTTGATTACCTAAATAATTTAGAATCTCATATTTTACTACGTAATCTATCCTAAAAGTGACCTGAAACATGAATCATCCAATATAGAGTTGTAAAGAGGATCTTTAATCAAATATCTGTTTATCAAACGAACTCGTAATTGAAAAAAACAAGGTATCGTTCAGCTATGAACATTTGACAGTAAGAAACGACATCTTTTATATATCAAGTTCGAAATATCTTTAAAAAATAATAGATATTGATGTGTTAAGAACATATTTCTTATTGGTATGACTGAATTGAAAACCTTGATATCTTTTTCATGAAAAGAATTGTGGTGAATGTTTATACTTCTATCAAATGCACATTACAACTGACATTGTAATCATAGAGAAAAATATATTGAATTTTGAACATATCTGTTGTTACAGTTTTTTTTCATTGAAAAGATGAAATATGTTTCAATCAATGTTACAAATTAAACCTGTAGAAATGCCCGAAAGACTACATGTCAATTTGCAAATTCACAATTTTACCCTCAAGTTAACAGCAAATGGGAAGTGGCATAGACCGATCTCGCCAGATGAGTGACAGTAAAGATAGAATAGGACAGATTAAATTACCACAAGAAACATAACTCTATGAAAACAGTCTCTCCCTGTCCTATCGTTTGATATACTTTTCTATACTTTGTATCAGGTCATTGTCTCATATCAGATTTTGTCATTTCTCAGCAGAAAAAGTCATCCTATCCTTTTAAAATTTGGCTCATGTTTTTTTCATTTTCAGGAGAGTTCCATGTAGAGTTGTGATTTTCTTTCTTTTTTGGGGTTATTTTTTATATTAAGACGTTGTTGATAAATTAATCTTAAATTGATCCATTCACAAGATAATACAGCAACAAATTTGTGTTCTGTGACGACTATGTTGAGAGAAATCATCAGTTATTTGACTGGTCAGGGATGTAAGAAATTGGTTGCAGTTAAATTCATTGAAAGTCTAATGTTCAAAGGGAAACCTTGATTCTTAAGAAAACATCCGCTTTGATCCTGCCGGGTTTTACACCTGTAATATGTTCCTACATCTGGAAACAGACAGCAACATTAATCTCAGATAGAATATAAGGCTTTTTCCATGTTTAAGTCACAATTAGGTTTGTATAAGGTTAAATGAGAGTTTTTTAACCGAGTAAGAGAGATGTATGTCACATGAAGAAATGTGTGAGATTAGCTTAAAGGGTCTCAGTGATGATTGCTAATGCGTACTATGTGCCTCTAACTCAATTATTGACCTGACATTTCCGTTTGATACCTAGGAGACTATGACGTGCTGATGATCAATCACAGACAGGAAGCATCACAAGTTACTGTTGAACATCCGTAGTGGAGGGGATAGCTCAAATGTCAAAGGACAAAGGATAGCCCATTGATCAACTTGTGGATTTTTTCTTTTGCATCACTTTAATTTACCATTACAGTTATCTTGATTATATCTTATTAAATGTTGTCCAAAATAAAGTAGATTTATTAACAAATTAATACCACCTGGAGAGGCTTAAATATGAAAGTGTTCAACATCAAAAGGGGAAGAAGTTAAATAAACTTTAAAAGCTGTTAGTATTCCAAAACGTTTCATAAATTATTGTTAACTCCATGAAACAACAAGATGAAAAGTTGTATGAGATTTCTTTGATATTATTGCTTTTTTATAATGACAAATTGATACGTTTTCTTGTTAGTGGAAATGAATTCCGAAAAAAGGGTTGTCTATGGCTGCAACATTTAATCCAATAAATCCAATGTTATATGGACGCCATTAACATTCTTTGTTATATCGTCAACTATTATTGCAGATCCCTGTTGCAGAAAAGAATAATGTTTGGTAAATTGGTTATTTTTACCTCATAGATGCAACCAACAAACAATGTAGTATGTGACAGAGAAAATAAAGTTTTAATCTGGGAACTCTAGATACATCCAGTGATAATATTGGATAGCTAAAGTGCGTTCATTTGTATACAATAGTATACTCAGAGAAAAATTTAACTGTCACCAGCGTTTTTCTTCAGTACTTCTTAAAACATCATTACCTCTTGCCGATAGCAGTTTGAATGGAGCAAGATACAGAAACGAAATTGCAAATGTTCCTGTTTTACCGTTTTTACAGCAAAATGGCACAGGTTTGCTCAGAAGGACAATGCCAGGGACAATGTTGCTAACGGTGTGCAGCATTTCCTTATAGAGAACAATGTCCTGCAGTGGCCAGCAAGATCCCAAGATTCATGACCGATCGAGTATGTTTGGGATGAGATGGAACGGTGATAAGTACCTTAACAGCTGACCCAAATAACATTGCAAACACTCTCAAGCACTTCCAAGGACGTGGAATATTGTTTTTTTACTGTGAAACTGACGAAAAGTTTGTCTTCTGTATATTAAAATCTTCTAGTCACAATAGATATATTTTGTCAACCTAGAACTGTATATATCTTGTATCATCACAGTAACTTGTGCCTTTTAGTATATTATTTAGAGGTCCCTTTGATGGTTAAATGGAAATCATGTCCTTGTCGGATTTTAAAGTATTACCTACAAAAGTTCTGATAATTTATATTAATGTGACTTCACTTAATTTTCATCTGTTTAAATAGACAAGCAGTTAAAATTAAGAGTGATTTCTTTGGTTTTATTAATGTAACTTTTAAAATTTAGTAGTTTCTGATCTTTCTGATGCTATAAAATCACTGATAATTTCCTAAAAACATTTCAAGATAAATCTTGTTTTATTCCACACGGAATGCAAGACACAGATTTAAAAGAAAATGGCGAAAGTCAGCTTCAGATTTCATTTAAGTTTTCATCAGGTCCTATTTGCACTTTTGTAGATTTTTCAATAAATTACATGTATTTAAATTGAGAAATCTATTTCCTTCTTTTTTACTGTAAATTTCAATCTTAGTTGTTACCTATAACATAAACCTACTGATCACTTGCTGAAAACATAGAGATACAAATGCAACAAGACTTGAATATAAGGAGACGTTGTGGCTGGAATTCATGTTGGCCACATCACCCGATTACTACATTATTGAAGAATAGTCAATAAATAAGATGGATTTTTACTTAATTTTATTCATATCATAATCTTTACAGGCAATTTCGCATTCTTTCAAAGGTTTTATAACTACATTGTGATAGAATAATAAAATAAAAAGACAGAAATAGTTTATGTCGTGTTCTTGTTTTGTGATGTTGGGATCTTGCAATGAAGAGATTTTACCAGCTTTAAAGTATGTTGAGCTGCTATTATATGAAGAAAAAGGAACCCTATTGGAATTGACTACGATATCTTTTGTCTAGTTTAAACATTGTTTTACCTCGGAAGCAAGCTAATTGTACACCTTATACAAAAATCTGTCTTGAATTTGTCTTGAAGTAAATTCAAAACTATAATTCAAAACTGGAAAGGGTACATGAAATGTGAAGCATTCGTGATTTGTTCACAGAGTAACGAAGGGGTTCACGACTTACCCTCAAGTTATCAGTAAATAGGATATTAAATAGACCAACCCACAGTACAGACGTATTTGAACAGTTAGAGTTCAACTTTCTTTATTCTGTATTATATCATTGTTACAGATCAGACTTTGTCCGATCGATTTCAGAAAAAGTAATAATCTTATCCTTTGAAAAGATTGATTAGTATGTAAAATTGTGATTTTTATCTTTTTGAGGTAATTATTTCAATATCTCAGACGTTTTTCGTTGAACAAAATTCGAATTTATTCATTGAAAAAAAATCATTCGCCTTCTCTGGGACGAGAGTTTAGAGACCTTATAAGCAAAACAAGGTTGTAATTAGATTAGATTATGGTCAGATGTCTTATGAGAAACGTTTATCCTTAAGAAACAATCGTGTAATGTGTTCCTACATCTAGTAACAGATGGCTCACTTAATTGAAGATAAAATGTACGACTATTTTGATTTTGACAGTAAGCTTCATAAGATTAAATGTTTCATTACCTCTTCTGAGAAAGAATGCTTTTAATAAAATAGGTCTTTATCATAACCTTTTGACACGTTACAATCATAGAGTCCGGATTTACAAACAATCATTTAGTTATAATAAGGAATGCCTTCGGAAATAAGATCAAAGTTATAAGCACACAAACGAAAAACTTTAAAGAACAAAATACTATTCTTCTAGGACTTTTTAAAAGAGGTTATAATCATCATTATGAATTTTTCGACGACTTTGTCACGTTATATTTTCTTATCAGAGTCAACTTACATTTTTATGGAGCTACATGAAAAGGAATACTGATATTTCAAAAGTGATTGAGTAATGTTATGCCTTTGACATATAATGAAGTTAGCGAAGATGAGCTAAAAGCGTCTCGTGAAAGATCGCAAGTGTGTTATGAAATTATAACCTGATATTTCCGTTCGACATCTAGAGGACACTGTGCTGATGGTCAAGCTCAGACAGGAAGCATCACAAGTTACTTTGAACATCCATTTTGAGGGAATAACTCAAAATTATATTAAAGGACAGATAATTCTCCATTGATCTACCACTTTTACTCATCCTTTCTTGCATTAATTTAAGTTTCCTTATCAGTTATCCTGATTAAAAACATTTCAATATTGCCTGATATATAGTAGATTTATTAACAAACCCATACCCTAGGCCACAGTTCTATAGGATAGCGTTAAACATCAAAAGGAAGAAGTTAAGTAAACTCTTAAAGCTCGTTATATCCCCAAACGAGTGATTATTTGTTCCATGAAACTTAAAACAAGCAGAAAATGAGGTTTTGTATGAAGTTTCTTTGATATGAAATTACAATGATAAATTGAAAAAAATTCTTGTAAACGAATTGAGTGGAATCTCAAATAAAGGGTTGGCTATAGCTATAACTCGATATCCAATTATATAAATGTTATCCTGACGCCATTACCATTCCAAATACCATTGCTTGTCTATTGCTATTACACGATATCAGACTATCTAAATGTTATCCTGACGCCATTACCATTCTCTCTTGTATTTTCAAATACTATTGCTTGTCTATTGCTATTGTCTATTTACTTTCCTTGTAAGTTTAAATACAGCAATAATTTTGAAACTGATATTTAATAAGCAATTTATCCCAAAGTTTACTAGAAATGTAAATCATATATGATATGTTCACTAAAGACTTGTAAAGGAGATCTTTCATAAATTCTTATATTGATAAAAAAAATTACAAATCATAACATCGTTCACATGAACGGACATATGGACAATGAATGACTGAGATATCTTTGATCGTTCAAATGCGTAGTTTCTGAAGCAATATAAACTCTTTTCCATACAAATATTTTTTAATTACATCAATAAGTAGGAAACGTCAGAGAATTTGGAATATTTATGTTTTATCTGATTTTTATTCACTGCAAAGTCTTTTGATATTTGTTTATAATCTTGGAAACTGATATTTGAGAAGAAAAAATTCAAAAGGTTTCTTGAAAGATATATCATGAATAACTTGTTCAATATAGAGTTGTAAATTTGATCTGTTATCTAATTACTTTTTAAAAAAATTAAAATTGGAAGAATAATAATATCGTTCTCATGAATGGACAACTTGATACTTCACAAGTACGACGTCTTAGATATTTTAAATGCGTATTTTCTGAAGCAAAGTAATCGTTTTTTCCATATTACGATTTTATAATGCATTGAAAAATAGGTCGAAACATTTTGGAGTTTTTAATATTTCTTCTTTTTAAGGCCTGAATGGAAAAAGATCTTACATGAAAAGAATGTTTAGGAATATCTGCTATTCAGCAATAAACACGTAGTGATTCCCATTGTACTTAGAGAAAAAAATAACAATATTTATATTTGAAAATATCTGTAACCAAAGAATTAATGTAGTCCATTTCAAATGTTTAAGTGCCCATGAAAGACGTTTTGTTCATATTTATATAACTGAAATGAAGAACACATAACGAAATATGCAAATGACTTCGGTCACTCTATGATTAGAATGTATACTTTCATTTAGATTAGTTTACACTTATTAAAGTATTGTACGTGGTATGCTTTAAGTGCAACAAACTGACCAGCCGAGCTGTTGCCGTGACACACCAGCTAATTTTGGTTTTCTCAAATGTATTTTTGAAATAATCTCACTAAAGTATTTTCTTTTATCTTGTTTTTTTCGAATACGAATAATAAAGACTTAAGTACAGTTTTGGTGCAATGCTACACATAGTTTAAGCGCAATTACACCCATAGCTTGCTAGTTCCAGCCAATGCTCTCAGGTTCATCGAAACGCATAGCCACATTAGTGTTGCGGGCTTTCTCCCTGCAATAATACTTACAGACGTGATATAAGTGAAATACTCTTGAAAGTCCAAATCACCTCACTTAACTATAAGACTTATAGAGAATAGTCATTCCTTGTGATGGTCCTTCTAAAAGAAAGTATAGATAGGCATTAGTTCATTCTAATCAACTACCAGACAGTTCTATTTGTATTGTCCGAGTGACGGAAATGACGTATTACTTTATCTTGTTTTTACTCATTCTAAAAGTAACGAAATTACTTAATCAATTTAAAGAGGAAGCCTTTATCTGCCCTTTCCACCCAGAATTGGGTATTGTACTAATCAGTCATAAAATCCAAGTTTAGAACATGAGATCCAAGTTGTCTTCGCGAAACATGCATTCTGGGTCATGCACTTTACGAGTGAAATTGATATTCTCATCCCTTACTTATCTTTGTGTAGGCCTTTAACAAAATGATGCAAGACAATGTTCTACTCACCTATCTTGGCTTCTTCTTTCCCCTTTCTGCAGGTGGATGATGCCACTTTCAAACTTTTCTTCTTTTCAAATGCGATTGTTGTTGAAAGTTAATTCTTAAATACGATAACTGTAACTTCAGAATGGTAACATCAAGTTATATTTGACATGCATATTAGTTTCAGCCATTTTGAAATCGACCAATACAAAAACCTTGCAGTGTTGCCTTCGTCGTTGTAGCGAAAACATCGCTCTTGCGTAAAACGTCTATGCATTCAAACGAAACCTGTTGCATTCATTAAGACATTTTCAACCTCTTCCTCAATAGTACTCACTGGTGTTTATAAAGGCAAGAGTCCTCTTCAGTGCGGAATTAAGCGTTGAGTCAAGTAAATCAGTTTTCATCAGTTTTAAACATTCCCTCCAGTCAGGAGAGCAAGGATAGCTCCAGCGAGGATAATTGTTTGCACAAAATAGATTTCGTCAGCCAAAAGGTAGTTAAATGAAACATTACAGCTGAAGTTTATTTGATGATTGAAGTAGGTAATAATTTTTTTAGATTAGTTTGATATTTGAATCGCGTCTCCATATCAACTAAATAAGCATTGGCAAATAATGTTACTTTCGTTTTGGTGCATGATATGCGCAGACATTTATGCCACGAATGTAAAGGAATTCAAAACATCAGGTAATGATTATAAACAGTTTGAGATTAAATATGGACACATTGTTTATATTGCTTTCTGTCTGATAAAAAATATTAACGGATGTTGAATAGCGAGTTTCTTAATTGTTTGTACACGCAACTATTTATGTTATGAAATGACACTTTTCAGCATCATTAATTTCTTCTTGATTACAAGAACACTGATAGTGTGTGGCGTATGTGGCTCCAACAAGGAATATAGTCTCTTTACCATTTAACAAATCTTGAAAACTTTAAAACTTACTGCTTACCCCATCTTATCGTCAATTAGATGATTGGATGTTTTAGTTCTACGCTCAGAGTACTTTTAGAAACATTAAGTTTTAGTGCATAGTAGCTGTTTTGTAACAATACTAGACCAGTTATTGGGAAATATGAAGTAGAAAGGGGAAAATAATCAATTTGAAAAAAACATTTCGAAAAAAAAGTGGGGGGGGGGGGCTTAAAAAAAAGTGGGGGGGCTTAAAAAAAGTGGGGGGGGGGGGGGGGGCTAAGCCCCCCCCCAAGCCACTCCTGTTCCTACGCCCCTGGACACTAGCGCATTCCAATATTTGTAAACAAAACTAATGCATGGATAATTGATATTTCCAGATACCAATTACGTTCTGCATTCAGTAAAACTACAATAAAAGTTAAAAAAATAAATAGTTCATAAAATAATTCGAAAAGAATGAAGGAATAATGCAAAGTTGAATCCACATGAACTACGATATCGAAAATTATTAACATTTGCTTGCAAGCTCAATCCAAAAGCGGCAGCTGCTACGTTTGGTACACAACCATGCTGTTATTGTGATTAAGAAATATGTTTTGTCATAATTATACCTACATCTTTTAAAGAGCTTAAGGTATATTTAATAGCTGATCACAATTCTGTTTTAGATGTTTTCATCAATTAATGTTTCTTTTCTTCCTTGTGCACTATCGCCTGTAGAATCTTCATATTCCTTAGTGACGAAGGTAGTCGGAACTTCTTCATAATGTATTGCAAGTCAATTGCTCAGAAAAAAAAATTGATTGCGTCGGCCGAATGCTGAAATGAGTGGCGATGTCCTCATGTGTTTTAGACGTTTTCAACAATTTATATTTCTTTTCTCCCTTGTGCACTATCGCTTGTAGAATTTTTATGTTCCTTAGTGACGAAGGTAGTCGGAACTTCTTCAGAATGTATTTGCAAGTCACTTGCTTAGAAAACTAAGTAAGACAGAGAGCTGAAATGAGTGTCGATGTCCTCCTGTTAGGTACGATATACATTATTATCTAGAAAATGCGTGCACTATTGCCGCTGACAACAGCATCGAACTGCATATCGGATAATAAGATTACACACTTAAACAGTTACATTTTCAACGACATGCATTCGTTGACGAACAAAAAGACATCAACAAAAGCTCGCATTAACATGAATCCCATTTCTGGTTAAAATTTAATTCCTTTCACATTAAAGTTTGTCAATTGACTAATCAATGTAAAGCCTTTCAAAAGCGTGTATAAATATTTTTTAAATATAATATAGAAATATGAAATCTATGTAAAGTAATTGAATCATGTCATAATCTCATTGATAGTTTTTGAGTTGTTTTCACGACACAGAGAAATAATGTTGCAACTAAAAGGGGTCATGATATGAGATTCGAAAAAGTGAAAAGGTTTCTTTCAGTTTTCCCGAACTAATGCAAAGTAATAAAAAAGCAAAGTACATTATGCGATTCCTTATTCCCTTTCTTATTCAATTCCCCTATATAGCTTCTAGCTATCTGAATGTAAATAATGTGTCCAACATAACACAACGTTCTTTTATAACAAGGTGAAAGGTTACTGTAGAGTCGCTCTTGATTCGACTTTCTCTGCTACAAAAGAATTAAATTTACATGCCATTTAGATAGTGAACACATGTAACACTGTTATATTTGGGATCATACTATCTTCAACAGGACAAATTCTTTTACTTTTTCGGTCCAGTCCACATCCTAACTTGATTACTAACCGATTACAAATTCTTGAACGAGTCAATACGATCTTGCGGTTTGCCCGACTGTGATCATGAGGGTGTGGGTACGAATTCCGCAAGTTGTTCGACACGAAAAAGAAGTCCTTCAATATTTTCTATTTCAGATAGTGTATTCCCAAATAGAACAACGTAACGTTATTTGGAACTGTATTCTAACTTCACTTTGGTTTGGGTTCAAAGCTACATTAAAGTCAACGCAGTTCAATCCCTGTTCAGTCCCGTTAGTTTTCAATGGTTTCTCCGACATTCATCAATCTCATTCAAATAAAATTTAAATTTAGAGCTTATTTTAAAGAGATTGTGAAATTCATATGCATTTTTCTGGACCGGTGATCAATTCATGATACATGAACATTGTATTGATTATTGACATTCCTTTCATGTTATGTTAAATTGAACAAATAACGACATAGATCTAGAATGATTTATCAAAGCATTTAGTGACATGTAATACATTTGTTTGCTTCTCATATCAATTTACAATGTGATGATTCTATTTCAAATCTTCTCAGTCTCATGTTCATGTAAAATGAATAAACTGATAATTTCTTGTTTTCAAAGAAATTCGCGCATCGACATTGTCCATATGTGGTGACCGAAATAACAAGTCTTATTTACATGTATATTAGTTATATGACCCTTAAAGATGCATTTTCATCTTTGCATAATTTTTTATGTAATTTTAACGTATTCTTTGCAAACCCAAATGCGTCTTAAGTTTTTTAAGATAACTTAACATAATTATGTTTTATCGTAATAGGCTCTCCCGCCGTGTTACACATTACTGTCCGGTATTAAACAAAAATCACAAACGCCTTTATACTGCCCAATTAAAGAACCACAGGCGCCAGACTCTGAATTTACAATATCATACAGTAAGTATATGTACATGTAGCTATGTAACATAAACAAGGTCTGACAGAGTCGTGTCTGCAATAGGACCGGAAATGCAAACTTGGATCTGTCTACGAAGTTTACAGAGGGTAACCGAGCCAGGAAAGAATTTCCGGTCCTATTGCAGATACGACTCTGTCACTAGTGTCAGACCTTGTTTATGTTATATAGCTACATGTACATATACTTACATGATATTGTAAATTCAGAGTCAGGCGCCTGTGTAGTGAACATATCAACACACATTTTCAGAAAAAAATCATTCCTACTCAATAAAACAACAATTTTGACAACATTTGACATGTCACATTCTCTCCCATAGATCGAGGTACGTCCGTCATAAATTCTTCTACTTTTATTACGCAGCTACCCCTGTTTAGAGAAATATTGTTACTCCAGTAATATACTAGATGTTACTTTAAATACGGAGAAGGCAAAAATATCTATAAATGTGTAGTAGTTTGGAAAAATAAATTAAATAAAGTATAGTTATTTCTACAAATATTCCACATGTATATGAATTAACAAATTGTCTTATTACATCCACCGACAGGCATATGTCATGTTTGTCGGTTACGGTGCCGTTTTAGAAATTTTACGAATGCTTCGACAATTTATCTGATTATCTGACGTCGGAGTTTTACGTGTAGTCCATTCCATTTAATAAATTGTATATGATACGCCTTGTTATTCAAGCACAGTCTAGTTTCCGTAACTGTCTAATAGTAACTGCGTGCGCCGGATCAAACGCATTAAAAATGGCCTCGATCTAATTGACTCGTTGTACATACTCTCTGGAATAATTAATATAAGCTCCGGCGTGTACATATTGAAAACTAACAAGATCTTTAAAAACGATAAAAATACAACTATAGAATTAATGTTATAAGTTTCAATTCATGAATTGTTCCAAATGAAAATGTTCACAATAAAAGAAACTTATCTGCACTCATATAGATAAATATATAGATTATTCTCTAAAAATGAAATTTGATTGGAAAACTGATCGAGGCGTTCAGTTACTCAAGTAGTGCAGCCCTAACGATATTTAGAACTTATTTTAATGAGATTGAATTTGCTGCTGAAATAAACAGGAATATCACATGTTGAAAATCATTTTAAAGAATGAAAAATAATAAATCAAGTGACTAAGATTATTTGTTTTAATCCATTAGAGAAAATCTTCAGAGACTTTGTTTCTCTTTATGGTTAGCCAACCTGTAGCCTTAGTGATCGGACGAGATTTTCCGATTGTATAATGTAAGGGAAGGAACTCTTGTTCTCTAAGCTACGGCAAAGATGGCAGCCTCCATGAGAAAATGTCTGACAATTTTGTCGTCTGCTACTTTTAGGTATTTCCTCTTTTCTTTCGAATATTGTGTCTTGTTAAAGGGTGAATTGCTTATTTTTGTACAATTTATGCTAATTTAATACTTTGCGAGTAGTAAGGTATTCATATTTAGTTTCATGTCACGTTTTCCTCCACTTGTCAGAGAGTCTGGAAGGAAGATGAACTTTGGACTTTACACTTACCTGTGTAACCTTTCACCTGAATAGGTAGATTCGTGAGACTTACAGCTTTTACCTTCTCTTTAATCAACTTTTATCTTATCAGGGTGGTGTGTGTTTCATTTCAATGAACTTAGACTTTGATTGATTGTGAAATGTCAATATCAAACTATCAAAATGTTTTGAATTTATTTCATTCAATAAGAAAAAAATTGTCGGAGCCGTTATGTTACAACTTTAGAATTGGTTCGCCACCCATTTTCATAACATACCTTTATGTCTATGTTTTCTTCGATATATCATCTTCAATATCATTCCCCTTTTACGTAAAGGGTAAGGGTTTAGGTTTAGGATTAGTGTTACTGTTACTGTTAGGGTTAGGGTTAGCATTTGGTTTAAGATATGTATTCTAATTTCTAGGTGGCGAACCAATTCTAAAGTTGCTCCCAACAGATAATAGCCATGATTATGAAGAAAGTCAAAAGTTTGGCTATCAATGAAAACATCTAATTTGATGTTTTTGTTTCGGTTTCCATAGATGAAAAAAGGAAAAATCCTCATAGCTCTGTTTTATCTGTCAGCGTGGTCAGTGAATCAAGCCTCATCAACACTGCATCAATATGTCTTGATTATGTAATCCTTTAGTTTTTACCTTTTGGTTATGGAATTTTCATATGCAAATGCCTCATAATAACATGTGTCTGAACAAATCATCTTTGAGACAGTTGTTATGCTCACAGAATATGTTTTTTTAATGAATTGAAAATTGTCTCAAATATCCATCATTATCGCGTTCTAAGCTATCCCCTACCTCCTTTATATTTTACGCCGCTAAATGAATGGCTGAAATAGTGCCCAAGCGGCTTTAAACAATAACTCACTCACTCACTCCTTTATATTTTACATCATTGACAAGCAATGAATATTTAAGATGGGGGTTATCATACCTAAATGGGCAATTGAAGTTGTATGTTTCATTTCTTTTGACTAAGAAGGCAAATTCCTCACTGATCAAAATCATCAAGAAGCTGTTCAGATAATCTTCATTGAGAGGGATTTAGAAGTTGGTGAGATGAATAGAGAACAAGTTCTATGGATTACCACTTTTTTATTGCAGGATGTGACATTTTGGTGTTGCTACTATCTCTATTGTCAATTTTGATGTAATGACAACTTGAAGTTGGTCAGGATATATTTTAATCAGAAAAATACTTTGTCATTTAGAAAGGCTATTCCAATGGGCGAGAGGAGCTTTCACAGAATGACATTCCCGTTGCTGGCTGCACATGATGCAGAGTTTGCACAAGCAAAAGAAAAACTTAAAACTTTGTCAGAAGACCCAGGCAATGACGTCAAACTGAAGATGTATGGCTTGTTCAAGCAGGTAAATGTTATAAAAAAATTTTAAACGAAAAATATTGTTTAAGTAATTTTTCCCCTGTTGAGAACTTCCTTTTGAATTCATGGGAAATTGGATAATCTTTGGTGAGCTTTCTATGCAAAGTAAAAATTCAGCTAATCAATGTTACTACCTTGCTGTAGTCTATGAAGTGTCTTTTTTGTATTCTGGTCACCCTGTGACAACCTCTTTCAGTTTCAGTTTTTATTGAAGTGCCTGTTTCCATCCCTTTCTTATTCTTCTGCCAAATTATTTTGAGAGATGTTTAGAAAAAGACATTCTTCTATCTATAGTTATTTTTAGTAATGTTTGAAACTTTCACCAACTTTGTTAAAATGTTCTCATTTGTTTTTCCATTTTTCTGCCTTTTTTTCAATGATCAATCAATTATTAGGCCTACAGTTAGTGATTATGATATTTGACTATACTAAATTAGCTACAACTGATATTTTGTTCACAGTCAACATTGCCTATATTAATGGTATGAAAGGGCCATAGAGTATATGTTATTGGAGTTTAAATGCCAAACAATATAAATGGTGTTATTTTATCGAGAAGTAGTGATTTAAAAAAAAATTAGCATCTTAGTGCTTATTAGTTAAGTACAATGCCAATAAAACGGTAAAAGTCTCGATTTGTGATCGAAAACCACACAATGTCGGCGTCAATGACTCATATGTAATTTTGGAAACCTATTGACAACAGAAACAAATGTAAATATGGATTGGTAGAATTAATTAGGACTTTTTGCTGATATACATGTAAAATTTATGCAGAATTTCAAGCTCCTTACATTTAAATTGCTGTTTTCGTTAATCATTAAAATTATGAAAATAGCACATATATGGAATTTAATGGTGCAAGTTAGGTAAGCGATTTGAACTTAATCAAGTATATATCGTAATTTGACTCCTATTCAAGGTACATTAAAAATTCTAAAACCTACTCTATTTCACTTTAAGAAAAGACAATTACTGCAATATAGATATTGATTGCTTCCTACTTTTTTATGGCCTTTTCTTTTCATTTGATTTTTTAAATCATTTTCAGGCAACAGTTGGGACCTGTAATGCTCCAAAACCAGGAATGATGGATTTTGTAGGAAAAGCCAAGTGGCAGAGTTGGAGTGATCTCGGGAACATGTCTCAGGTACGTATTTATTCATTCTGATAATGACTTAATTTCTATGTTGAATTGTTAACAATATCTAAATACTTTATTTATCCATCACAGTATGTAACATCACAGTATGGATACTTGATCTGTAATAATTGATGATATAAATAATTTGTTATGATAACTTGATAATAAATGGAGGATATTATGTTAGTGTCCATGACATACTATGTTTACTACATGAGTGCCTAAATATTAGTATTTCAAGAGCGAGAGCAAGGTTACACTGATATTTAGGCACGAGTGTCATGAACATAGTATGTCATTGGCACGGATATGATATTCTGTTTATTACCGAAGTCGTGAAACCAAAGGAAATCATCAAAATCAACCTCATAGCATAGGCGGTTTACCCACCATTGTCATTGCCATCATAGGCGAATTATTATTATTGATGACGTGACGTCACAATGCAAAAGTAATATTTTGCCCTAAGGGCATCGTATGAAAAATATGTCCAGATATGATTGCCCTCGAAGGTAATGATAATTTATATTGATTTAATGCTGCATATTCATATTGTGCACTGTGAGACTTGAAAGCATGAGTACAGCACTACATATCTTTTAATCCGGTTGGAAGACATTGCTATTCATTCTCAACTCCAAAATCATATAATTAGTAGTTGTTTTTGAGAACTTCCAGGATTCACTGTCAGTCAACAACTTCATATTGAATCAAAATTGTCAGTCTGTCATAGCAATGTTAAATTAATTGTGACATTCTTATAACAGGACGATGCCCAGAAAGCATACATCGACCTTGTACAGTCTCTGGTTGCGGCTGAAATAAGTTCAACCCCTGCTGCTGGAGATGGTGGCAAGTATAAGGAGATCAAGGTGACCCGGGAGGGCAAGGTCTTCAAAATTCTCCTCAACAGACCCACCAAAAAGAATGCCATCAATCATCAGGTGATGAAATAGCTGAGATATTGAATCCTCTCACCATGTTTTTAATGACTTCCCACTGGATTGAATCCAGTAAGAAATAAATTTCATAATGTGGTTGCTCACTGGATTAAAGGTGAGGTGAGTGGGGTTTAACGCCTCTCACTGGATTATAAAGGGTTTGCATATTTCAAATTGTCATAAATGGTAGGACTAGTGTGGTAATTACCATGGTATTTTGTTACAAGTACGCTTCATTTGACATTTGTTTATAAATATGTATGTATTGGTTGTTTGTGCAAATAGGATTGGCAACAAGAGAAGAAAAAAAAGTAAACAGACATTGGAAGTTTATTCAGACTTTGAGTATTCATATATTTCAACCTCTTCTTTGGCATTCATTTTCAGATGTACAATGAATGGATTGAAGCTTTGAAGGAAGCTGGGGAAGATAAAAGTGTTACCATTGCAGTCATTACTGGTGAGTGTTATTTAGCCTCCCAATTTCTTTTCCAAAACATCCTACAAAAAGGATACTCCAAGTAACAGTCTTCTATTTGTAGGAATTCCTTCACTCTGCCAAAAATGCATGGTTTCTACCTATTTGCAATCAAATGAAGTTCACAGCTGGGATATAGAGATTATTACCTTCATATGTTTTGATATTGTAAATATCACTATATAAACAATAAGAATTGTATTAGGCGAGGTTTACCGAGCCTAATACATAGTTTTTATTGTTTATATAGTGGTATTTACGATATCAAAACATATGAAGGTAATAATCTCTATCATATAATGTCATTTTGAAATAAACCTCCTACACTATCTTTGGTTAATTTTGTGTCCCATCTACAAACAAAAAGGGCATATGAATATAACCACGTCATCACTAGTCAAACTCACATTCCATTTCGCGTCATAGGAAAATGATGTCACACAAGAGCAAAATAGTCTGATTTGTCAAACCTTTTCCAACAAAAGTGTACTCGTTTTGTTTGAATAAAACATCACACAAAATGCAAAACGTCATAAATGTTTCAGACATATTTAATAGCGTTCAAAACATTTGAAATTGAAAATGTCACAACATTAGACCTGCGTAGCAACACAACACAGGAACACGCTAACAGGTCATGTTCAAAAGTTCTCGCACCGGGAAGACAGAACACGTTGTATGTCACTCTTGACTGCTGTCGGATTCAATAGCTGCAATTCTTCTGTATTTTTCGAGGAGGAGGAGAGAATTTGGTGATTTGTGGACATTGACTGTTATACTGCAAATAACAGCTGTGATGGTACCTGTACCTTTGTTATCGACGTGAACACAATCGCTTATTGACAAGGCAGCCATGTTTGTTTACATTGACGCCCGCTCGACACATCGTTTGTATTGCTAAGGAAACGTTTTAGGATTCGCTCTTCTCTGTACGGAGCTAGCGAAAATACTGTGACCTTGTTACCCTCATTTGCATTGTTATCAGGGATCTGATAACATGATTACAAGATGGGTTTATTGCACCGATAACACTACCCATTATATGATAAAGACGTTTAACATGCCTGCTGCTCTCCTCCAGGTGCTGGTGATTACTTCTGCAGTGGAAATGATCTTGCCAATTTTGCAAACATCAACCCCAGTGAAATCGGCAAGATGGCCACTGAGGCAAAACATCTTCTTTGGTAAGTTACTTGATTTTCCAGTGTCTTCTCCAAGTGTACATGATAATGAAGATTTCATCATTACTGAAACTGACAACATTGGGAATTAAATGGGTATGAGCAAAATCACCATAGAATAAAAGAGAGGGTTTTAAAAATCCTTTAACTTAAGATTGTCGATATTCATGAGAATTGGTGGCTCATATTCCTGTGATCTTTTCACATAAATTTGTAAATTCTATATCTTAATGACAGAGGTTATATAACATTGCAAAGTCATATTTTTCCCCCAAATGCCTTCTCTTCATGGGTTCATAAAGAACTTATAGGTTTTTTTTGTTTGTTTTTTTTATTCATGGGTGGAGTGATAGATATCTTGATATCTTGAATATGCCACATGTGTCATCATGTGCTGATATCATGCAGCCATGTGGTTTACAAAACAAATTCAGCTTGACAATATTGAATCACAGTGTAAGATATCGTTTTAGTATTTGAAAACAATTCAAAGGATCATGGAATAATCAGAGAAAATGACCCAAAAATATCTTCTTTCTAAAACAGTGTTTCCAGTGTTGTCTACATACCTCTTCATGCTGCTTTTACATCTATTTACAGTAGATTTGTTGATGCCTTTATCGAGTTCCCGAAGCCCCTGGTGGGTCTGGTGAATGGTCCAGCAGTTGGTGTATCTGTCACTACCCTCGGACTGTACGATGCTGTGTATGCCACTGACAAGGTATTTATTCAGATAAAGTTTTTGATTGGATACAAAGATGCACTTGATTAGGTATGGTGTGTTTTGTTACACAGGACCTGTGTACATTTTTGGTTCTGTATACCATAACTTTATGAAACTAATGTTTATAGCTGAAATAAGCACGCCGATACTGGTTGAAATGTTGTCCAAGTGGCGCTAAACAATTTCTCACTCACTCAATTTCTATTAATATATTTTCAGTTTGGTTACTTTAGAGTTTAAATTTTACCATTTGCATCTGCCTGTTGAACTGCATGTTCAAGCATGTCCCTTTAAGCATACTTTTTCTATTTGCAGTCATCATTCCACTGTCCATTCACAAACCTCGGACAGTCTCCTGAAGGTTGCTCATCTTACATCTTCCCCAAACTCATGGGCGCAGCAAAGGTAACTGTTTATTGCGTAATAGTTTCATTAACATCTTAACATTCTCATCAAATATAGGGTAATCAAATCATTTCTGCCATTGTAAACCCTGTAATGAGCGAGGTAAAAATACAAAACTCACTTGGTTTAAAATGAAATTCCTTTCACTATCAGTGATGTTGTTTCTAACCAAGCTTTCTGTCTGTCCCTTTAAGGATTGAGAATACTATGGTTCCTTCCCCTGTGCTGTAAGCACATATTTCTTACAAGATTTTTAAAGTTGTAAGAAATGGAAATTCACATTTTACATTGTGTAGATTACATTGGTGTCATGTTGCACATCATTGCCGTATGAGGATTTTGAAAGTGAGTGAGATTGAGTGAGAGATTCTTTTTCAGAAGGGATCCTCCTTGGGGTACTTATTGCATAAAAATCTGTATTTTTGGCTATATGACAGGTTGTGACTATTTTTTAAATAAAAAATATACAAAAAACCACTAAAAACGTGTTTTTGTACATTTCACCAACCTAACAGGGCCCCCTACCCTGGCGATAACCGTTCCGCCAGGGCCGGTAACTCTATTAGCAAACCACTTATCAATCTGTCATCACGAAGTGAAGACGTGTTTTGAGAGTTTTGCTGGTTTTTCTAACGTAACCGAAAGAAAACATGGACAAAGAGACTGTATGTGTGGTAACGTTTATTCTATTTAGAAACAATAGAATAGGTTCGCATTTTCCGCATTCTCGCGTTGTGACTTAGGTGTTTTTCAAACCTGGCGTGACCATGTGCTCGCGGTACGGGTTGGAAAATGGACAAACATGGCGAATTCTCGGAAGATTTTTTCCCGACTAGAGGGAAATGTCCAATCTTTTGTATGGAATTCGCATGTTGTTTGGCACTTGATGTTATTTTTAATAATGCATCTTATTACGTTGGGACGATCGTTTGTGTCTTGTTGGAAAAACTTGGCCAAAACTTTCGTTGTCTGACGGGCAAGCCATTGTTTTTCATGCTCTTTTTATTGCAGGAATGTTGTATGGGCTTGCTTTTAAGATGCCTTTAGCATTTTATTTATAAAATGTCGCGGCTTCTTACTTAGTGTAGGCGCACACATATGTATACACATAGGTACATATTAGTCTACTGGCTTTAAAATACCTTGTATGATTCTTGCAGTCATTCAAGCGGTGTTTTAATTGCGGGGGTAACATCCCCCAGGCGGACGCCCATGAACTTTGCATTACCTGCCTGGTGTAAGAGGGACACGACGACTCGGAGTGCAGTACTTGTTCGGGGTTTTCTAACCGTACTCGACGTCGACGATCCCTCGATGCTGCCTTCCTCAAGAGGGTGTTGGAGTCGGGCGGGGATATTCGCTCATGCACCCCCCCCCTCTAAGCAAAAGGTCAAGGGTAAGAGTGTTAAGGCTCCGGTGTCTCCCCGGGTTCCGTCGGACTCCTCTGGTGTTTTCCGACTCGGACTCGGGGGCCCGGTTGTCTTCGGCTAGGGTCAATCCACTCACACCATCTCCGTAAGGAGCTCCGTGAGTCGACGACCCGTTCAGGCCCCGATGCCCCGTCGGCTGGCACCTCTGGTACCAATACCGACGCCGGCACTGGCAATCACCCGGGCATCGTCCAGGGTCTAGGTCAGTTGGCCGGTGCTCTTAGGCCGGGTCCCTACCAGGCCATTCAGAGCATTGTTACACGGATCCCCCCGACCACTTCCGGCTTGGCCGGTACGTCGGCTGGGACCGGTTCCCCAGAGAGACTAGGTCCCGGCGCTACGGTGTCGGGGCCTGCTCCTGGGCTCCGTGATCCGCTTCCTTCTTTGGAACGACGTGGGGACGATGGGGAGGTGTTCCGTATTCCTCTGCTTCCTTCGTCTGCCCCTTTGATTGCTCCCTCTGACATCTTGTCCTCCACGGAGGGCTCCGAGGTGTCGGGGGAGAGGTCGGAGGGGGAGATGGAGGTCGAGGGGGATGGGAATGCGGACCCGTCGGACCTACCGATTTCCATGGCCCTGAGGGAGGTCCGCGAGAAATTTGCAGAGGCCTTTCCTCAAGTAGTCGTTCCTGAGAAGGAGGCAGATGGATCGGGGTTTCGGTTACCGGGGGGAGCTTTCGCTCAGCGTCTCCGCATTCTGGATTCGGTAGCGGCCGATTTCATCTCCCCTCTCCTTTCGGGTACCCGTGCTCACTTCGACTTGCCGGGGCTCAACAAGAGGTACCCGTTGGGAGAGGTGGGGTTGTTTGAGGTTCCGTCGCCAGACCCGGATGTGTTGGCCTCTGTCAACCCGGACTCCTTGGGGGCCCGGGGCAGGCGCGTGCCACCCTTCAAGGCTAACGAGTCGCTGCTTAAGCAGCTGTTCCGCTCTTTTGAGGAGAGCTATAGGAACGGCTGCCAGCAGTTGCGAGTGGCTGTTCATGGGGCTTACCTGGCTTCGCTCCAGGCAAAGTCACAAGAGAAAGGGAGGGAGCGTAGCATTCCAGCTATGCTCCAGAGGCAATTGACGGAGGTTGGTAGTCACCTGGCTGGAGACTCCATCAGGAGTGCGGCCAGTCAGGTGATGTGCGCAGTGATGGGGCTGCGCCGGCTGTGGCTTCACCACTCGGAGTTGCCGCAGTCCACCAAGAATGTACTGCTCGCACTCCCGTAAGAACTCGGTTCTACCTTGTTCCCGGGGGCTGCGACAGTCATTAAGGACACTGCAGACCAGCTTGCACGGGTCAAGGGCGTCAAAGGCGGCCTTGGCACCGCTGGGAAGCGGAAGTCCTCCCCCCTGGCTGACCTCCACACTGGACCGCCTGCCAAAGTCTACGCCCAGTGGCAACTGCCGCTTAGGGGAGGTGGTCAGTACCAGGGAAAGGGGAAAGGCAAGAAAGGCAAGGCTAAAGGCAAGCAGCAGGCCAAAGCGGCCTTAGAGATTGTTCCGGAGGGCCAGGAAGAAAGCGGGTTTTACTCGACATACTTCCTGGTGACCAAGAAGGACGAAGGCTTCCGGCCCTTACTGAACTTGAAGTATCTCAACAAGATGTTGGAGGTACCATCGTTCAAGATGGAAACTCTGAGATCTGTGATAGCATCGGTAGAGGTGGGGGATTGGCTTTCGTCAATTGACCTCAAAGATGCGTATCTCCACGTACCCATGCACCCCCAGTTCAAGCAATACCTCAGGTTTGCTTTCGACGGGGTTTATTACCAGTTTCGTGTGCTCCCCTTCGGCATCGCTACGGCGCCAAGGGTGTTCACCAAACTGATGCTGATTCAAACAGACGCCTGTGTATTGCTCCAGGATTCCAGATCTAGCAGCTCTGGCTCACGATGCCTTCGCGATAGACTGGGGGGGAAGGGTGCTGTGGGCGTTCCCACCGATACCTTTGATACCCAGGGTTCTTTCGCAGGTAGCCAGCCAACAGCCCGTCCTTTTGGTGCTGATGGCACCTCTGTGGACGGCGCAGAGTTGGTTTCCGTTACTGCTCGTTCGACCTCCTGTACTATTGTCGGGGAGGCCGGACCTTCTCATGCAGGAGGGAGCACCACACCCGAATCCCAGAATTCAGTGGGTGGTTTGGCCTCTGTCAGGAGTCGCCTCCAGGAGAGCGGTATTCCTGCACGAGTTGCAGACACAATACTGGCTTCGCGGAGGGATTCCACGAACACTCAGTACGAGGATAGATGGGCCTGTTATGCGCGCTGGTGTGGAAATAGGGGGTTACTCGATCCCTTTTCTGCGGGTCGAGTACCAGTCCTTGAGTACCTTCAGTCCCGATTGGATGACGGCTTGGCCGCATCTACGGTGAGGGGTTACTCTACGGCCATTTCGGCCTTCCACGTGCCTGTGGATGGAGCCCTGTTGGGTAGTCATCCATTGGTTCAGCGTTTCTTAGCAGGTGTGGACAGGATCCGTCCGCCTTTGCGGAGGATCAGCCCTTCATGGGAACTTAAGTATGTTCTAGACTGGTTGTCCGGCCCGGCGTTTCAGGACCTGAAAACTTTGTCGATGCAACTTTTGACATGGAAGGCGTCGTAGCAGGCGGGTAGGCGATATCCATGCGATGTCGGCCGATCCCGAGCTGACTGTCTTTCATAAGGACAGAGTCAGCATCAGACTGCCGGACTCATACCGACCAAAGGTCGATCATTCTTTCCATGTCTCAGCTCTGATCGAGCTGCCTGCGCTTACGCAGTCGGCGACGTCAGGGGCGAGGTCGACGCAACCCAACATCCTTGATGTGCGTCGCACCCTCAAAATTTACGTCAAATGTACTAAAGAGATCCGTAAGGATAAGCAATTGTTTTGCTGTTACGGCGGCAATAAGGCCGGCCTTCCAGCATCTAAACAGACCATATCTCGATGGATTGTATCCGCGATTTATTTGAGCTATGTTCATAAGGGGCTGCAGCCCCCAGAAGGTTTGAAAGCTCATTCGGTTAGGGCGGTAGCAACCTCTAAGGCTTATGCTGCGGCTCTGCCCATTGAAGAGATCTGCTCCGCCGCTATTTGGAGCCGGCCGAGCACGTTCATCAGGCACTACCAATTGGACAAGCACTCTAGCGAGCGTGCTCGGTTTGGTCAGTCGGTTCTCTCCAGTGGACAGAGTCAGGTACCCTCTAGCTGATTGAGCTTTTTGTCGAGGTGTCACTGATTTTATGTTAAAGTTTAGCGGGATAACACACTAACCCACTAACTCACTGTTATATCTGACCCTAGCTGAAGTCAACCGGTGGGGTGACCTCTCTGTGTGGGATAATGATTAATTTTGCCTAAGGCCTTTCTATATTCCTTTGCAAAAAAAAGGGAGGGGGGAGGGCAGTTTGGCTTAAAACAAGGGTTTTTTAGCCCTGACATAAGTACCCCAGGGGTGAGCGAGGAGCCGGTCCTGTTGGTATGGCGAACACGTCTCTGGTGAGTACATGAGTTTTAGAGCTTATTTAGCTCTTAGTTAAGACAGAATTCCACTCCCAAGGACTCTTCTTTGGGAGTCTGTTTTATGCAATAAGTACCCCAAGGAGGATCCCTTCTGAAAAAGAATCGAACAAACCTGTAGAGGTTTCAGATTCTTTGAAGAGGATCCTCCTTGGGGTACGGCCACCCACCTCCCCTTATTCTGTCTGGCTATGCTGGATTGATAAGTGGTTTGCTAATAGAGTTACCGGCCCTGGCGGAGCGGTTATCGCCAGGGTAGGGGGCCCTGTTAGGGTGGTGAAATGTACAAAAACACGTTTTTAGTGGTTTTTTGTATATTTTTTATTTTAAAAATAGTCACAACCTGTCATATAGCAAAAAATACAGATTTTTATGCAATAAGTACCCCAAGGAGGATCATCTTCAAAGAATCTGAAACCTCTACAGGTTTGTTCGAATTCTTAGGGAGAAAGGACTTAAACTATGTAGCTGTTATAGGTATACAGAATGAAAACCCACTTGAAACACTTTTGATATTAAAGGTAGCCCTTTATATTTTCAACTCTGTAAAAGAAAAAAACAATGATAATTCTAAATGAGTTTTGGATGATTTTTATTGACCCATTCATTACAGTTCTTTGACATAAGGATGATAAATCCACAATGAATTTAGATGAAGTTGTTCTTTTGCAGGCAAATGAGATTCTACTGTTTAACAGGAAGCTGACAGCTCAAGAAGCTAAAGAGAGGAATCTGATCACAAACATTATCCCTGATCACTCGTTCCAGACAGAAACAGAAAAGATGATACAGGCATACTCAAAACTTCCTCCTAAAGTAAGATTGCTGTTTAATCACTGGGGAATGGTTAATATTGGATACATTTTTTTAAAGGATATTGAAGTCTTTAATGTTTTGAAAGTGGACATTAGATTTTCTATGTGAAGGGGGGCGGGATAGCGCAGTGGTTAGCGCGTTCGGCTTCGGATCAAGAGATCCGTGGTTCGAATCCCGCCAGGGGCTTGGTAACTTTGTCTGCAGTAGAGAGCTGTTCTACACGCAGTCAGGTTTGGGTGCAATGCTACACTAAGTCTCAGCGCAGTACCACACATAGTTCGCTAGTTCAGCGGATGTTTCACCGCAATGCATAGCCACAATGGTGTTGCGGGCTTTCTCCCTGCAATAATACTAGCAGCCGCGATATAAGTGAAAGAATCTTGAAAGCGGCGATAAACCCCAACTCACTCACTTCTTTGTGAAGAGTTCTCACTTCTATGTGAAGAGTTATCTGTTCAGCAGTAGATATATATATAAAAATGTTACTGGCATAATGTTCATTCAGTTTGAATTAACCTTGATAACCATGATATATGAATAATTTTGAAACTTATAGCACTGTCCTGGAATGATTTCTTGGTCTGTGAAATACTTTTAAAATTGTCATATTTATGAAAGGCTAAATCATCAGAACATTCCGACATGGAAACACATTCATAGCAATTTGTTATAAAAGGTGCCTTATGCTATTTACACTCTTGTGGAGCGATTTGCTATTCACATTGAAATAGAATTGTCAGCTTTGCCTTTTATATATTCCCAAATTGAACATTGATACATTTATTATTAAAAAAGCACTTTTAGCACTAAAAACTATCAATTTCTCAAACTTTGTTAAATTCTTTATTCAGAGTATGACGAGTGCAAAGCAGCTGATCCGCGAGTCGGAGAAGGAGAAGCTACGGGAGGTCAACAGGAAAGAGTGTGACCTTCTGGAGGAGCGGTGGCAGTCTGATGAGTGCATCAACGCTATCATGGCCTTCTTCACTCGCAAGTCCAAGATGTAGAACAATCATACCTCATCTGTGTACTCTAAGCAGTGGATGAAATATTTTGTTAGTTTTTTATTCGTACTTAACTGAAAATGTTAAAAAAACAACCCCAATTGGAAATATAAATAAATTCATTTTAATGGATATGATATTAGAAAATACAAGTTTTGGATGAAGGAGTTTATTATTTGAATTTTGTATCATACTTGTGCAGTTACACTTACCAATCTAAGCACTTTATGTAATTAAGAGCTCTTCTCTATATATCAATGTGATTGATTTCAGTGTAAATAATGCATTGTTCTACTGCACCAAGGATTTTTATGAATTCTAAAATTTCAATTTCCATTATAAGAAGTCCTGTACAGAATCTTCAATCACATGCTGCTTATGTACTTATGCAAAATTGTTGTGTGTGAAAGGATGGACATTTGTTTATATAAAACATGTGATGAAATGTTATTACAGAGGCTGCAATTTTCCAAATAAAATTACGTTATCATCAGCTATGGTTACTTTGTCTTTGCTAAATTGATAATATCACACCATCCTAAAGGTTACCAGCTTGCTGCCGTGGGTTTCACTTCAGCCCATTGATTCAGAACAACTTCTATCCTTCACCTGGTCATGTTTTGTCGAAACTACATTCGAGACGTCATATGTGCTATCATCAATCAATCCCTTAGTTAATTCTGCATTAGTGGCTTGATGTTAAAGTTTTTTTATTACTTGCGTGTTCACTGATAAATGTCCCTCTTATCCTGAAGATTATGGTTTACCATATGGATTTGGAGAAATGTTACCTTACCAGTATGTGTAGAAATGTAGAGAGCTGTTGTGGGTATTACATTATCTTGTAATCGGCCTGTAGCTCAATGTCCAATGGTTATCAGTACTGTTATCGAAAGTTCCTGTTTGTGCTTTATTTCAAGAAAAGGCTTAGCTAATAGAAACTTGCAATTGGTTTATGGAATTCATGTGTAGTGGTGCAAGTTTTGGGGCCATTTACATGGACATTTATTTTAGAATTTAGGACCAGAACTAAAAATTCCATAAGGCCTTCTTTGATGACATTTGGAATTGGTATCTTTAACAATTATCATACATGTGCCTGTTGGGGTTTTCAACCCCTTCTGAATTTTATTTTTGGCCGGTTCCATGGAAACACAAGTAACAATTCTGTTATAAACTTTACACCGAGCACAATAAGATTGAGGATGTTAAACAATCATCATGCGTACCAAAGTTTTTTAAGAACCACTTCACAAACAAAAATGTGAGATATAAAGGGTTTTTTTTTCATCGTTCAAGCTGACACAATATAATTTCTATTTATTACAAAAAAGTCCCCAATTCGATTCATTCCAAAAAGGAAGTCTGCTGAGTACTTGCAGACCAAATATTTAATATGAAATCCCTACTTTTGTCTGTGTTCATTTATTTTTTAAAAAGTCTCTTCTTCATACAAAATGTTAGAACTTTCATTATAGTTTCATGTGAATGTGATATATGTACACGGCATTCAGATAAATCTTTTGCATAAAACATTGAATATTCATTTAGCCAGTGAATTTTTTGTCCGAGTTGATTCCTTTTTGAAATTATCATTTGAATTGGACATTATTACACACCAATAAGTTCAATATTTTGCATAAAATGTTCAGATCAGCATAAGTATCCTAAATACTCCGGTGATTCCGATACTGAAGGGTTGGTTAAGGACTAAAGCTTCATTAATTTGAATCATTAAATAATTAAAAACAGCATCTAACAGTTCAGTATAGTGATAATAAACGAGTTAAAGTCCTGATTTGTGATTTAAAATATAGAAAATGGCACACGCCAGTGACTCAAACGTAATTATGGAAACTTATTTACAGCAGGCAAAAAGACAATTATAAATTGGTAGTGTTTAATAGGTCATAAATAATACATTATCATTTAGATAATTAAGTAGTAAATTTATTTGATGCAGAATTTTGACTTACTTACATTTGTACGGCCATACATTTCATTTATCATTGAAAGCAATGAAATATAATAATTTTGGCATCTTAGAGATTAAGATGTAAGTTTAGGAAGGCAATTTGAACTTAAATCAGGACATACAGGTTTTTTTTTCTCTATTATCAAGCCACATATAAAATAATGAAACATAAACTGTGTCACTTGAAAAAACATGTGTTTTCATAACTTAGCATTATGATGAAACAAAATACACATTGCTCTCCTTTCACACTGTTTCAATAAAAAAAATTTGGAAATCATTATTGAGATTTAACTGATTTTCCAGTTTCCCTTTCCTGTTACAATGACTCAAGACACTCATGAGAGACGATATTTAATTTAGAAATGAACTATTTCACTGAAATTCAAAAGCAAAGGAAGCCAAGATTGCAGACACACATAGAACATGTTCTTATGTAAACGCAAAACTGTTGGGTGTCAGAACATGTTCTTATGTAAACACAAAACTGTTGGGTGTCAGAACATGTTCTTATGTAAACGCAAAGCTGTTGGGTGTCAGAACATGTTCTTATGTAAACTCCAGCAAAACTGTTGGGTGTCAGAACATGTTCTTATGTAAACTCCAGCAAAACTGTTGGGTGTCAGAACATGTTCTTATGTAAACACAAAACTGTTGGGTGTCAGAACATGTTCTTATGTAAACACAAAACTGTTGGGTGTCAGAACATGTTCTTATGTAAACTCCAGCAAAACTGTTCTGTGTCAAAAGCTAGGGGCAGGTAACTCCCATAAAGCATTTGTTACACTTGATTGCCACTATTCTTCTTTGAAATGCAATGATGTGATTGGTCCGCTTATGACTAGATTTTGTCTGCACTAAACTGGTTCCATAACATATGATATGAATGGCTGCAGACAGATTGAGGAGAATAAGTCCTAGACAGAAAACGTTTATGAATAAAGTTTTCATGAGACAGTTTTGCAATTCCTTCATTACCCAAGAGTCCTTGTTATTTTTTAAATATTTAAACTAAAATCATTTTTTCAAATCTCTTCCTAGAATCTATTAACAGTGATTATTTCTACCTCTACAAAAGTTAAACAATTGTACTAACAAATAATCATAATCCAACAAAACATGTAAACATAACATATTCCAAAGGAAAAGTATATATAGTTTTGCAGAATTTGCAGTTGTTATACCAATTAAATTTTGACGTCAACGGACCAGAATGCGATTAATAGCAGTTTATACAGTCAGCTTTCAGTCAAAGTTTCCAAAGTACAGACAACCACTGTTAAATGTTAAAGCTTGAACCATGGTCAATTTAAGCCCTGGCTGGTCTTTGCTCAAGTACACGTACTTGCATGAAATGTATATTAATTAAGTACTTAATTTCTTTGTATTCATTTTATTTCAAACATGAAAGTAAATATCATCAAAATAAAACACACATAACATAATACACCCTATAGATGTCATCCGTGATAGACTGGATATATGACTTGGTTCCTTTTTGGAGACATTTGACCCTGTTGCAGCCTTTTAACTCTTATGGCTTCAATTTCTTTTAGGCACTTTATACATGCTCCCTTTCCAGGGACATAACAATGAGATTTCTATTAAAATAAATAGTTATCAACATTTATTACTCTTTTTCAAAGTAGTATACCTGATATAATTTGCATACATTTCTTGAACAAAACAAATATTTGGTTGAAATGGAACAAGTCTAAGCTCCAAACTGCTTAAGGACATTTGCTGCAATGACGAGTCTTTGTATTTCACTTGTTCCCTCATATATTTCTGTTATTCTGGCATCTCGGTAGTGGCGCTCAGCTGGCATATCTGTCACATAACCCATTCCTCCAAGCACTTGGATGCACTGATGTGAAACAAAAGTAGCAGCCTCTGAAGCTGCAAGTTTGGCCATAGCTGCCTCCATAGAAAATGGTCGGCCGGCATCTTTGAGCATGGCAGCCTTCCAGGTGAGAAGTCTTGCACTCTCAAGCTGCACCTGCATGTCTGCTATCTTCATCTGAATAGCCTGAAGCTTGGCTATTGGTTGACCGAAGGCCACTCTCTTGGTGGAATACTCAATAGCACACTCCAAGGCAGCCTGACCTATTCCAAGGGCTTGAGCGGCTATGCCTATTCTCCCTGCATCAAGTGTTTGCATGGCAATTTTGAATCCAAATCCAGGTTCTCCAAGAATGTTTTCTTTTGGTATACGACAGTCTTCAAATATAAGGTTGCAGGTTGAAGAAGCACGAATGCCAAGTTTGTCTTCTTTCTTACCAAGTGATAGACCATCAGTTGGTTTAGGTACGAGAAATGCGCTTATACCCTTGTGCTTCGCTGATTTATCTGTCGTCGCAAATACCACAGTTGCTTGAGCTTCGTAACCGTTGGTTATCCAAGACTTAGTTCCGTTGAGCACCCAAGAATCCCCATCAAGCTTGGCAGTGGTAGAGGCTGCCCCAGCATCACTGCCATTTCCTGGTTCACTAAGTGCGAAACATCCAAGTCGTGCTCCAGATAAAAACGGTGTCATAAAGACATCTTTTTGGGCTTTGGTGGCATATTTCTGGATAGGACCTAGGTACAGTGAATTGTTAACACTCATAATGACTCCTGAGCTGGCACAGCCTCGACTAATTTCCTCAATAGCAATTGCATAGGCAAGGTAATCCAGTCCTGTGCCCCCATCCTCTTCACTCACATCAACACACATCAGCCCAAGTTGCCCCATCTGTTCAATCTGCTTTTGAGGAAAGGAATGCTCTTTGTCTAATTTCCCAGCAATGGGAACAAGTTCATTATCTGCAAAGTCTCGACATGTTTTCTGCAGAAGAACATGTGTTTCTGGAAGATTTATCAAGCCACTTGCATAACGAAGATTTGGAACTGTTGATTTTATCAAATTTGTGGAAGCACCTTTCAATATTAACTTTGGAGTTGAACACAATAAACGTGACATGACGGTAAAAGTGGCTGTTCAGGGGGCTTGCACCTTGCAGTTGTCGAAGGTCACGCCTTAGATATTAGCTAGCCTATATGTTTACATAAACTTTGACACAGACTGCTGATAACCCCAGCTTTGATATGTCACTCACTGTAGGCCTATCACTTTCCGCGCCTTACTCGCACTCTTTGGATGATTTTGCGATGTCAAACAAAGTTTCCTCCAGTGATTTGCATTTACGAAAGTACATGAAGTTATGAAATGAGCCGCTACTTCTCAACACTTTTATCTAACTTGATAAGCCGTGTAGGTACCGGAAATAACCGGAAAACGGGTTTGCGGTTATTTTGCGACATGCCTCTAATCTTTTTAATATACCACAATGGAAGAAAAAACATAATTACCGGTAATAATATTTTTCTGAATCATTTTTGTAATGAGGATGTAAATAACGGCATGTAGGAATTTATTATGTATCTATTTCATTACCGCAAAATAGGAAATAGGCTGTTTCCGGCATAAACAAAAATGCACATGAGTGGCAACGATGTTAAAATGATAGTTCTTCATATTTTGGCACATTTGTAAACTATCTTTTTTTCATTTCAGTAACCTACTATCCTTATGACAAAAGATTATTAAATTATCTAAAAGATTGTTTAAAATTTGCACGAATGAAGGCTAGATTTGTTTTTATCACGCAATGAAATGGAAGGATATGAATTTTCCAACCAAATTTCACTTGACGAAATTGTAAACTTCATACATATTTTATCGAAATTTTAACTTATGTTGATTTTTCAAGTGTCTGAAATCACTAACTTGCCAAAATGATGTCCAGACAAGCCAGTTCTAAGGTGAGTGAAATGATCACATAGTTACGCAGTCACTATATAGAAGCGTATACTGTATAGATATTAACAACTTTGCTTAGCGTTATAGCACTATGTTATATATAGGTTATTGGAGGGGGAGGGGGGGGGGGGGGGGGGGGTGGATGTGTTTGGCAAAGAGGTACATGGCAAAAACAGGACCCTATATAAATAAATATGATAACAATGAGTCAATCTACTTCATACATCAAAAGATTTACTTCATCTGATGACTGTTGTGAGATTAAGACTTATTGATTGTATAATGAAGTTGTTATGAACATTAATAATCAGTAATATGTTCATAATTCGATTTAAGTTATTGTTTACAAAAATTTTGTTATCTTATGAATGTTATGTATGTAAAGTTTGCCATAACAACCAGTGCCGTTTTCACCCCAGTGCTTTTTCAACCCTCACTAAGTGCTGTTTTGCCCAGATGCTGCTTTAGCCTGATTCCCAAGCAGCTCAATTTACCACTTGTTCCACTAATTTCAGTATATTGGACAAACAAGGGTTCCAAGACCACGTGCAGTAATAAGGTAAGTGTGACTCAGTGTGATCATTATGAATTGCACAACATATTTACATTATAACAAACAGCTTACTTCTTAAAATTTCAAATCATGATGGCAAAAAATCATTAAACAAAAAATTATATGATTACAGAAATTTCATAAAGATAAATACTATAGTATTGAAGTGATATGTTGCGACTTAAAATCTTATTAATTTAAACCTGATGTCTTAAATGGCATATACGTATAAATTGCAGCCAAGTGTTGGTAAAATTGAACATTGTTTTAATGCACCAAAATAGACATAATCAAAATTTGTTATGTTGATCACTGAATCTCTATTTTGGTCACCTGATTAACGGCTGAATTTGACATCAGCCTCCCTGAATGCAATTTTCCCCAGAAATCATATTAAGCGGGTTTTAGTGCCTGGCTGTTTAAACCTTGCTGTTATTTGTCATAATTTGTGGTTTTGGCCTCAGGGCTATTTTAAGTCATCTTACTTTTCGAGACAACTGAGGGTGCAGTACGCTAAAGAGCTGACACACAAGAGGGGACAAGCATGAGCTGTGCTTGAATTAGTGATGGATACTGGTGCAAGTTTTCCCTTTTATTGTACACCAAGTATATCAGCAAATATATTCTACATTAATGAGTGATAATTGACCTTTTTCTTGACAGTGATCGTGAGATCAGATACAAATGTTCCCTACAGAACACCATCAGTGATGTGCTCAGAGACAGACAGGGTTGGCAAGAAGTCATTGGGTACGTGATATGTTGTGAATTCATATCATTAAAAACTTTTCAATATCCGACAAAATGAAATGTACAGTGCAGAGGTGTTGATCATAATGATGTCATTAATGATTTGAATATTTTGCATTGTGATATAATAATATAATAAGTAATATTATTAGTCATTGTATTTTGATGTCAATATTAATTGAAGATAAGATATTGTGTTCTTACCTTATAAGGTATAGGTAAAGTGAGAGACTACCATTTGAGAGATGAAATTACATTTTCAGCAAATTTCTTCTGATTACATTGACTTTCCATTGAAACATTTCCACAATGGTTATTCACAAATGAAATATTTTTGTTGATTGCAGAGAAGGAGATTGGGATTTCTACTGGTGTGATCGTGAATGGTTACATCAAAATTACGATACAACATTTCTCCATGAACATCAGAAAATACTCCATTTTAGAAACCATTATGAGGTTGGAATCACTTGTGTATTCATGGGGACATGTAATAAGAAATTTATTGAACCTAGGAGAAAAATTCAAGGGGTGGGGGAGAAGGAAAATTTTTTAAGATACAAGGGGTTCAGGCAGAAGGGAATTTTAAAGAATTTAAGATTTAGGGGAGAAAGTTTAAACATTCAAGGGATGCATTGAGAAGAGGAATATTTAAAAACTTCAAGGGGCAGTGAGAGAAAATGAATGATTGCAAAATTCAAGGGGCCTTAAGCATCAAGACACTTTATAAGTACTTATTCTTAAGCTTTAATTTTGAAATTTCTATTCCAGCTAACAAGAAAGAATTTGATGGTTAAAAATCTTAAAAGATTGAAGAAACTTGTAGAGAGGGAACAAGGAAAGCTTGAAGCTCAAAGGTCAGTGAATTTTTTTTAATATAACTTGATACATAACTACATAATAACTATATTATAATATTAATTTGCAAAATGATGCAACTACAAATGTCTTGTCAGTAGTGTCTCAAGATGAAGCTTTTTTTTCTCAGATTTTCCTTTTAAATTGTATAATTGATTTTAAAAGATTAACTTGACTTGAATTCACAAAATGACGTCTGCATCTACATGACTACAATGTTAAATGATGAGACAGAATAAATCTTATTCATAATCGTATAAAGAAAATTTACAATATTACACTACTGTGTGACTAGATCTTATCAAACAGTCTTTGAATTACAAATTAATTTCAATTACTTTCTATCTCAAGTTGAATATTTTATGAATGCTTCAAATATTGTTGAAGATGTAAATAAGCATTCTGTAAGAAACTATCTACCGGGCAATTAAAGCTAGAAGTCACCTTATGCCACCTAAACTGAATAATTAATGGACTTTGAGACTTATGATATTACAGTTTGTATTGATATGATAACAATGATAATTATGATAATGATAAGTTTTTCTATTTCACCTAATTTGTTTTATTCCAGTTTTGATTTCTATCCAACAACATATGAACTGCCAGTAAGTAAACATATCATTGATTGTTGACATGCTATGTAAAAACCCTACCAATGATTAATTTCATTCAAACAGAGATTTCATTATAGAGAAATTTCACAATACAATATAATGATATCTCATAACAATACGATTTAATACAATACATGTCGCGATAAAATATTATCAGCAATGTTAGATGAAAAGAAAGATAAACTTTTGATGAATACTTAGTTTATAGGCAAAATAAATCATTTTAAAGTCGATGATACGTACCATGTTACACAGACAGTATCACAATAGATTTATTGTAAGATGAAGTATCATAATTCTCATTAAATGATAAATTGTCACAACTCTTAACACTATGTGTTTCCTCTTTGTAGTCTGAATACCACATATTTGTGGAAGAGTTCAAGAAAAGTCCAGGGGTGGTGTGGATAATGAAACCAGCCGCCAAATCACAAGGCAAGGGAATCTTCCTCTTCCGCAGACTCAAGGATATTATGGACTGGAGGAAGGTAATGTTTCAACACAATATCATAATAGACTATGTCTTTTTATGCTTTCAATAATTAATTGCATAAAGTCTGAATCTTAAGTGTGAAACAAGGTTGCTTTTAACATTTCACGGTTCTGTATTTCTAGCCAAGAAAATGATCAACTTGTAACGGAGGTTACTCGGAAGATATAACTTAAGTAACTCTATAGGCAGAGACTTAGGGGATCATGTGAGTTCACAATAATGAAATTGAATGAAACCATTGAGAATATACAAACCGGTCACTTGCAGGGTGAGTACCAACCTGTGGGGGAGGCTGGAGTGAAGGAGGGACCGGAACTCTACGTGGTGCAGCGCTATATCGAGGATCCATACCTCATCGGGGGTCGCAAGTTTGACATCAGGGTCTACGTTTTGGTCTTGTCAGTGAGTAGAATCGGAGAATTGTTTCTGTCTCCCTGATGAAAAGAAGCTGAAGAATTTTCTGACAATTATTAGAAAAGAAAATAGAGTAAAATAAAATTATCAACTATTCATCCCCGGCGAGCCAGAAAACTGGCTCTCGATAACGTGTGTGGTTTTTAGCTTTTCTCTCCTTTATTCGTTATATTTTATTATATCATATATATTTCTCAATGTTTATACAGGCCTTGTGTACTCTCTGAGGTGCATATGATACTAATATTTCATAAAAACTTCTGAAGAATTGAGATATGTAAAAAATAAGTAACACTTTACTAGAAGGACTAAGTTCTGCTGAATGTTCTGAGTCACTGAACGTCAAGAAACACAACACATAGACAATACTCAAGTCCAGATTATGAAAGAGACATGGATGTAAAGTATACTAAACGACCTTCCATATAATACTATTTTTATTTATGAGTAAATGATGAAGTATAAAACAAGTGAAAGAGTGTTTGATACCTATTATTAACTTATCAACGAGTTTAATGAAAATAGTATTAAATATATGAAAAATCAAGCATAATTGCCAAAAGTGTGCTAAAGGTGACATTTGGCTTCCATTGTGACAGCCGAGCTGACATTGTGACGTCACAACAACACAACGTACAGCACTGTTTCGCTAGTTTAATATTGCCATATAGGTTTTACACTGCTGAATCTCACAAGGGGGGGGAAATCACTAGGCAGAGGAAAAAGCAAAACTGTTCCCGTGCTGAGTTTCAGCATTTATACCTTAGATCATGCCAACTAAATTTTTTTCCTCATTCTATGAAAAGATTATGAATTTATTTCTTGTTCCGTTTCAGTATAATCCCCTCAAGGTTTGGCTCTACAGAGATGGCTTTGCACGCTTCTCCAACACAAGGTTTTCCCTTGACTCTATAGAAGACACGTGTATCCTTTATATTAAACAACTTCAATCTGTGTCAAAGTCACAAACATGTAACATCACTCCCAAAGACAATTCTTCCTTCAAATTACGGTGTTTCAATTAGTGTCCTCAAGCTGTTTAGTTTCAGGCTGTCCTACAATCACCCAATGGTGCGAGTTTTAATGTTGCACACTATATCAGCCCTAGGACTTTTCAACAGATATATTTAATGTCAAATCACCCGCCCTTGATTTTAGTAAGTCAATCAAAGTGCTATGTTTAGTGGTCCTTCAAGACATCTTATAATAGGTTGTTTTTAGGAATTTAACTTATGCTAACTATTGTATAGTTTACAAGTTGTAAATTACAACCTATAAGATGGCATATAAGCTTTGAACTTTTAAAGTTAATTCCCAAGGCATATCTGCCAAACAGGGGGCTTGATACAAAACCACATAGATTCATGACATTCCATGCCAAGACTTTTCAATGGTTATTTGATTCATACCAAACGTCTAGGGCTGGACATTCAGTACAAATTTCCTGATGAAAAATCCTAGGGACATATATGAAGAATATCAGAAATTTCAGTCCTTGATGACCCAGGATGTCCAGCCAGTGTACTATAGTTTCTTCTTTGCCAGTTTATTTGACAAACTGTTCTTTATCATAATTCTTGAAGGCATCAAATAATCTTTGCTTGTTTGCCTTAACCATTTGTAGATGTACATTTGACAAATGTTGCGGTACAAAAGACAGCGCCTGATTATGATCCCGAACGTGGTTGTAAGTGGTCGACACGGCAACTGAGACGGTTCCTGACCGGCAAGCATGGTATAGATGCAGTGAGTTGTAGTCGTCTTTTTTACTTCTGGAACTATTTTATTACTACCTTAAGAGTTTTATAGATGGCTGGCAAAGTTGTCATCCTGCTACATCAGCATATTTGAATCCGCTGAGTTCCTTCCATATACCCTGATATCTTTTTGATCAAACGGCTTGCATGGCTGGTGGCTTGCTATTCGTGGCTTTGTTCACCTGTTATTTGTTCAGCCAATGAAATGTTGTTATGCAAGGAGATATCTTGAACTCAACAGAGTTTTTCATCCTGGTTGTCCCGCTGTTGCTGGATGTGAGTCATCTCATTGGCTGGTTAGATAGCTAGCTTGGCTTTTTGTCTGTAAGAAATCAGGTATTTGGAAGGAGTTCAGTGATTTGAAATAAGCTCATTTAGCAGGATGCAAAGTTGTCAGTAATTGATTTATGTCTCCTTATGATGGTGGTTATATAAATTTTCATGAAATAACATTCTTACATATGACCTCATTCATACTCACAGGTAAACAAAACCAGCATCATATTCATCATATTAGCACAAATCAATTCAAATGTTCCCCTATCTCATCATAGCTGATGTCACCAAAGATGTTATCACTGCAAAAACACTGAAAAATATCAAGAAAAAAGTTTTATAAAGATCGGCATGTATTTTATAACATTCTCTTGTGCTTAGCCCATAAAAAATGTACCCCGGTACACTTTCTTGTATCCAGGTTGCTTTTTGTGATAATCTCTAAATAAACCCCAATTCACCTCAGCTAAATTCGCAGTTATATATTGCAGGTAAAGAAATTATTCAAGAATATAGACGACATGATTATTAAGTGCCTACAAAGTGTACAGAAGATTGTCATCAATGACAAACATTGTTTTGAGATGTATGGATATGACGTCTTATTGGACTCCCAACTTAAACCGTAAGTGCTTTGTATAACTTTTGTGTGTTTACCGTATCTATTATTGAAAAACAAAAATGATTATGTTCATGTTCTGCACTATTTTTCTTTGAAATTTCTTATTCCAAAATCCTAATGTCTTATAATACCTTTCAGTACTTTAGTGAGAATAAGATGTTTTATGTGCTAAAGTTTCACACTTCAGTATAAATAAAACTTTAATAAAAACGCACAATGTCATTATTGATAAACATAATCTGTGTATAGAATTGTAACCTATTATTATTACATTGGTAATTACAATGACGCAAATGGTGATGTCTTTTGTCATATCTATGTTCTAAATAAGTTATATTTATTGAACTTAACATTTTTTCTCAGTTAGAAAGTGATGTTCTCACCCATCAGAATATTAAAGTATTTACTTAAATTACAAGGAACAGATTTCCTTTCAAGAAAATTATTTCAGAAATGAGTACCATCTTTAGAAATCATTGGAGTTTTCAGTAAGGGAAGTAACTCTGTTATCCTTCAGTGTTTTTGCAGCTATTGCATTGTTTTGTTTACAGTTTGCTCAAACATGAATTACATATATTCTAATGAATGTGAATTCTTTTAATGATATTTCCAGGTTGCCAGGCAACTGATTTTAAATTTATATATAAGTCAATCCAATAAGAAGGAAAGTAACTCCTATCCGTTATTGTTTTTTTATTCCATTGGTCTTATATGTCGTAAATCTGAATAACATAAATCTAAAATGATAGGCTTAGCAGAAATTCTGTCAGGTCATTTTGTTCTTGTCTCTTCTGAATTACATTAAATATTCATTAATCAATAATTATAATATCATTCTTGTTTGCCAACCAGGCTCTGCGATAATTTTCATATGAGCATGTCATAACATTTTGGCAGGAAACAGGAATAATTTTTACTGAATAAGTAAATGAAATTAGAGTTCTGCTAGAAGTTTATGAATCAACCTAAAATTTAAGGTCCATTAAAATATTCCTTTAAATATTCTTGCCCATTCCATCTTCAATCACCTTGGGCTCATTATTCTGAACTCTGTACTATATATATATGCATATATTCCCTTTGACTATTCCTAAAAAAGTTCTTATCCAAACTAAAGACCAAAAATACTACATCATGAACACAAAAAAATCACTTGTACAAAAAACAAAATGGCAGACCCATCTGGTTAGCTAAGAGATAGATTATTCCTCTGCTATTTTCACTACCTGAAATCTCAAATATTTCAACAAAACATTAAGAAACTTTTGTATTATGCAGATGGCTGATTGAGATCAATGCATCTCCGTCTCTCACAGCCAGTGGGAAGGAGGACTATGACCTCAAATATGGACTGCTCACAGATCTGTTGAATGTTCTTGATCTCGAGGACAGGTAAAAACATGTATATATATATGAGATTTGAATTTTCAACTATTTATTTATTTTAACTATAAGTTATTATAGTCACAAAATGATACAGAAATTACCTGAGAGATCTGTAATGGTCTTCCGATGGTCTTCAGGGCCATGTGGTTAGCACGTTCGGCTTCAGATCAAGGATAGGGGTTACGAGTCTCTGCATTTTTGTCTGCAATTAAGAACTGTTCTAAATGCAGAATCGTTTTGTAGCAATGCAACACTGAATTACAGCGCAGTACTGCTCCTGGTTCACTAGTTCCAGGTTTCACCACAATGCATAGCCTCGATAGTGTTGCAGGTTTTCACCCTGCATTAATACTAGCAGCCATGATGTAAGTGAAATACTCTTGAAATCGGCATTTACCCCTAATCACTTCACCTCACCTAAGAGGCAATATATGTAACTACGTGTTCATTGGTGGATATATTACCTTCAGAGGCCTTTTGGTTTATTTCATGACCTATTATTTGTCTTTGAATCATACTTAAATACAAATTATGTAAAAATTTAATTACCAGGTTTCTCACACATTTAATCCAAACGGACAATGTTTCTTTTCAGTGATAATTGAAACACATTATGCATGTGCAGAGGCTGAGATCATATATCCAATTTACCCGAATACCAGTAAACTATCTGCGTTAGATAAGTTCCGAAATAATGTTTGATTAATAAACACGCATGACTTGAGTAACGTTTGTAGGGAAAGGTAGTCGCAGTGTGTGAAATTACCATTCTAGTCTACTAAAATAGGAATCAATTTTGACATAAAACAAGGAAGTTAATGTTTTTGCAGGTTGACTGGTGCCGAAAAGCGGGTTGGTGGATGGGACTTACTGTGGGATGATGGGCCAGTTCTTGCTGATGAGGGTAACATGGAGTGTAGTGGCGTCAACGCAACTGCCAATTCCAATTCCTTTCTTGGTAAGATCAATCCTGACCTACAGATAAACTGAAAATCACTGATCATCTTCCCAAGCAAGCCCTATTCTCACGCCTGCCTCTATGACTTGCTAAGATAGGCCTTGCCGCATTTCCTGTACGTTTTTGTGCTTGTTGCCAATGCTGCTGGGGTTGGGGTTATAAGCTGCATATCGATAATCATTTTCCCAAGCATAGCCTATTCTCACGCCTGCCCCTATGACTATGGTTAGATAGGCCTTGCCGCATTTCCCGTACGTTTCTGTGCTTGTCGCCAATGCTGCTGAGACGAATGGCCATAGTCCAATGAGAAATCATACTTTTTGCCAATGAGGGCAATGCACTAAAAACACAAAATTTGATTGGTTGGCAGCAAGGTTTAAATAACGCTGTGATAGAGACTGGTGCAATTTAAAGCCATGTAAGGAAGATAATCATTGATTACATGGATATGTCTTTGGCCCATTGTTCAGCTTTGGTGTCATGTCTATTGTTTATTTGGTGTCATCAGTGAACTTTTCACATTTTCAACTTCTTGAGAATTTTTTCACCCGAGAAAAGACATATTTTTCTTTTTGTATTTGTTTTTCTTATATTCAATGTTAAGCACTTGAGAAATTTATTCGACTCTTAAAAGATACATATATTAAAGAAAAAATAAAAATTCTTGAGAGAATACTTAATTACAAATTATTATTAAAAATAAAAAGGAAGGTAAAGCATTGGATTGCTAATATCTCATTAAGAGAAAGTAACGAGCAGATTAAGTTTGCATTTTTGGTGAAGGATGCATGTTATTAACATATTATTTCATGTGTTAGTCATTCAACATCAGTTTTCTGATAATCCATGCAAAAACTGATGAGCTACATAGCTATTGGCTCCGGGGTTTATTTTTAGATAAATGAAAAGTCAAAACTCACAAATATGTAAAATCTTGCTTGTAAACCTGTGATATAATTTCAGATGTTAGCGACGGAGGAAATAAGGACGCATTTTTAAGAATTAGGCTCGTATGGCATCCGTCAGCACTATAATCTATTTGTAAAGGGGGATGAAATTTTATCTTCAAATAAACTTTCAGATATTAATTATTTTCGATTCCTTGTGAAATGTACATTCAAAGCCAATAAAAACGTAATTTCAGTTTCAAAGCTTACAAATGACTATGTTGATTCCTTCATGTTGATATTTAATTTGATGAAATTGTATAGTTGTGATCATGTTTCTGTCTGCGTAGTTTCATTACTCCTCTGATTGCTATAAAATCATGTTGCAATGTGATACGGATTGATATTTGTTGTTATATTGCTGAGAATGTAATTCCCTCAGTGACATTTCACACAAATACAAATTTCACTTTATCGCCTGAAAGCAGAAGAGTGCAGGGTTTGTGTTGAGATGTAAGGTGCTAGTGTTGAATCTAGAGTATGTCTTTGCATAATGACACATACAAAGTAGGCACATTTTTACAACAAATTTGGGCCACTCAGCACCATGAACACTTAATTCCTTGCATGAAATAATATTTGGAACATTGGAAAACAAGATAAAAAATCAATTGTAATCTCTGCTAAAAAGGTACATTTGGAAGCCTGAATGTTACTAGTTGGGGGTTGGTGGTGGACCCATTTGAAAACACAAGGTTGACACTTTTAAGGGCACACTCATAATAAAAAAATGTGAAAGGGGGTCCAAACTCTGCTTTGGCTTATAAGTAAAAGTATTGGAAAATTAAATTCTTCCCTGGGTGACTGAGGATCTGTCAATTTCCTTTCTCTTGAGAATACATGATATTCATGTTATACTTGCCAGGTTGCAACAATGAGAGGAAACCTCAACTCCGAGAGATGTACAAGATGGCACAGATGGCCAAAAAGGCTCAGTGACGGCACTGAAAACTTTTCGGATGAAATAATCTCAGATGCCATTGGTTGTTGTGGACTTTTTCTATCAATACTTAAGATGGTTAAGGAGATCTTGCTACATTCCAGCACAGCTCCTTCAATACAATGATATCTATCCAGAAAAATGACTTGTATCGCTGACGCCTAGTTATTTATGGCTATATTGCATGTGATTTATTCAATAAAATGATGTTTTCGAGAAGTTTAAAGTAAAAACTCTTGGACCCATGCAATTTCGTTCTGAGAAGTTCAGCTATTGCTGGATGTGAGTCATTTAATTGGCTGGTTATATGTATAGCGATATGAGGCATTTTCCTTGAAAGATATCAGCGTTTTGTAGGAGCTATGGTGTTACAGGATGGATAAACCATTGAGGTGCTTTCTATTAAGGGTCCGCGGTACTATTGGTATATCGGTATATCGCAATACGTAAACAAGAAATTACGTACCAGTACACTCTTCTGGATGTATCCAATATATTGCAGGATACAGAATTAACAGTTTCCTTTTAAAATCGCGGGAAAATATAATCAAAAAACATAATTTTACTGAAAGTTGTGTAAACTCCCAAAGTGAAAATAGCAGAGACATGTTAAAAGTTGGAAACCTGTCACTGAATTATTTCTCTTTACAAAACGGGCCAGTTGAGCATGTAAGAAAGAAAAGTATTGCCTACATCCATTTACCAAAAATGAAATTGCACTTGATTTTTAAGAGCTTCCAAAATTAAACATTTAATTTTATTAATATGTATATACTTGACAAAGTAAGTTAGGAATATTTGTGTGTTTATGATTGGTATTTTATCAATATGCTAATTTATCAATATCATTATTCATAATTTGAAAATTTACAAAAATCCTTCCTATTTTATTTCCAGTGTATATTATCAAACATGAAGTTTTATTAGATAAAGATAATCTTATTGCGCTACTTTAGCAATATTTCAGCCATTAGCAGTGTTATTTACTGATAATATTGTAGAATATGGTAGGCATGATATATAGAGAAAGAGAGATGATATGTTCACTGCCGTTTATATGTTATGTACAAATACAATAGTTTTGCAATGACAATTCCTTAATGTAGCTTATATGGCAATTGTTTTACAAAGAAAGCAATATGATTATTGTCAAAGCCAGTCACAAGATATTTTAAGCTTATAATATTTAAGATACATTGTTGTTGCCTTGTCTGACATTAAGCTTGTTAGTAAAGGCAATTTTTATAAACTTTTATTAATGTGAGAGTTGGTGAGATGAAAAGATTCATTGCCAATTTAATCCCTGGCATGAGAGAAAAGATTTCAGTGTTGAAGAGTCCTTTCTAGTATTTTTTGTGTTTCCATTCCATTTACTCTATATACCACCAAAGAATGGGATGATATTTTTGTTGGTTGAAGATTTGAAATTTGACAAATGACAACATGCTTATTTGAAAGATTGAATAATGAAAGCATTCATTTATGCTGTGAGTGTTGAAGGCCTTTCGTTGCCATGACAAGCCTTTGCTGGTGAGTTTATCATTAATAATTGTACATTTGTAGATATTCTAACAAAAGTCATATGTTAACTTCATTTTGTTGTAAATCTAGTTAAATACACTTTTTTACATTCGTGGACTGAAAGCCGGCATATATTTTCATTAAAATTTTTAAATATTTTAAAATCTTGCCACCAAACTCGACTGGCCGCTAATTTAAGAGGTGTTGTAAAAGTGACAAGTCATCCATTTGGCTTGTTTTTAAAAAAACATTTATTTTTAAGTTTAGTACTACATTTCATAACAGGGACTGATCAAGTTTTTAACTATATGGATGATTTTGCAAGAAAAGGACTGAAAATTATTCGTTCGCTCAGATGATGTACATTACAATCATTACAGGTTTTGAGATTCATTTTGTGCTTGGTCTGTCTTTCTAAACTGTGAAAAAGCTGTTTAAAGGACAATTTAAGAAAAAGGTTTATCTAACTATCTATCTATCAGTAAGCGTTGCTTTGTCTTTCTAAAACTGAAATGGATGCTAGAAGCAGAAGCAAAATTGTTTTGTGTGAAAATGTATTCTGTAAAATTATATGTAATTATCCTCCCGATAAATTTATTTTTACTTCAGTTTTCTTACAGATTTTGTCTTGTATCGTTATAAAAAAGAATCTTTTTTATATATAAAACTTCTGCATTGTATTTCAAGTTTATTCCAACGGGACCATTTATTTTCTCTGTTATCATAATGTTTCTTTAGCTTATGTACCTTTGCCCAGATTTTATAACTGTAGGATCCTTGGGTGCAAAGGCGACCAACATGACTTATGAATAAAACTCAGGTTCATATTACAATTATTCCACCATTCCGTCCACTTTCTATTTAGAAATCTATTTTTTATGAGAAGTTATTTGTTTGATCACTGACTAATGACTGTATTATCAGTATAGGTTGTCATGAATAAATTATCGTTTGTATGTTAATATTTATACCAATTTTTTTTTTATAATTAACCTGGTATCAGGGTCAAGTCAAGTCATATGTTTGTTAATGTTATATTTTTAAACTTAAACCACAGTAGGTATTTAATGAATGCATATAAACTGCTACCAACTGAATGATTATATATTTTAATAACAAGCAAAGACTTGTATTAAAGGGGGATTTGTTGTTAAATTATGTATTTGAGCAATATTTTTTTATCTACCCAAAATGTTCATTTCTGGTTGAAATAAAGAATATTGCCATTTAATAAATTCTTTGTAATTTTTACCTTATCAGACCTGAGGGCAGATGAGCATATTGGCGTCAGACATCCATTGTCAGGAATCCGGCATTTAACTTCCATTGGGCATCATCCGTAAACTTTTCACATTTCGACTTCTCCTCCAAAACTGTTGCACCCAAAAAACTGAAATTTTGTGGGGATATAACTTGCACCTAAAAATTTTTGGACAGACCCCTCTTCAAATAAGGGCATGGCAGGGATTTTCTTAAAATCTTGAAAAGTCTTCTTCTCCAAAACAAATTGGCACATGAGGCAAGAAATTATAATTATTGTCCCACACAAAATAATATCTGCGTGGCTGGGTGCAAAATTTTGTTAAATTACCACAACCAAAACTTTTGGTGTTGGCGAAGGAAGCTAAAATTTTCAGAATAACATTTTTGTTCTGTGACGATTAAACCTTGTAGATTTGTTCTTGACGCCCTTAATTCAAATATTGGCATGACAGGATAGCCATCCTGAAATATTCTCTTATCTTTTTTTCAAACAAGAATCATGCTAGCAATCTAAAATTTTGAGAATATGAATTACATGATTCGAAATATACTTACTTGCTAACTGATAATTCTTTTACAAGATTTTGTTTCCTATTTTCAATCATGATTTAAAGAATATGATATGGTTTTATCAATTTTCTATCAATTTTGTATTAAGACATCTTGTCTAATGCACTGACCCTGGACATTTTGTTAATGCATTTGACCTGGAGAACAAACGGTCTTATAATTTAGTTTTAAACATCATGAATACAAAATTTTGCAACCTATTCATACCTCATTTATTACATCACATTATATTTTGTAAAAAAAATTTTGTTAGAACTTTTATTATAAAAGGACAAGGAATGGCAGATCTAATCTTTGTCACTTACAGTTTAGTAACGTATCAGTAAGGAATGTTCTGAATTTGAACAAAAACTACTCAATAGTTGACCAATGCGGTGCGAATTAGACAGTAACATTAGGTGTGGTCACTTGTGTATGTCAACGTTTGCACGTGAAGCACAATTTCCCCATGCTATGTTCCTGGTTGCCCTCGAAGAAATACCTTCCATACGAGGGATTTAGCCCGAAAGAGATCAGGGTATCAGGAAGGAGCGAAAGCGGATTCATATACGCTGAATTTGCCGGATGTAAGGCTCATTGAAACTTTTTAGATAGAAAAACTTGATGTGTATTGATGCCTTTTGGAGCTTACTCCTAATTTACTTTTAGCCGTTTCCATCGACATATTATTTAGTTTTAAAAAAAACCCATATGGTATAGCTCTACAAAACTTCGTGTGTAGATCATGTTTAGTGGTGACTCTGGGTTTTTGACGTCTTCAGAATTCTTTGGAAAAACAAGTCACTATACTGTTTCCAAGGGTGAACCTTAAAATCTTTACGTTTATCATAATGAAACTAAGGATCTTAAACAAGCATTTTCTGAATGATAAATGCATTACCAATTATATTCTTAGGAAATTTTTCATTGAAGAATATGAGTTATTGAAGATTTATGAGAGAATATAGCTTTTTAACTTCTGTTCAATATATTCAACACTTTTGCCACTTTTGAGATATAGCCGACTCTGTCTGCTTGTTAATTTGTGATGCATTTCTCAGATGAACTCTATATATACCTGTAGTAACCAATTGTTATAAAACTGGTTATTGAACATGGGAAGACATCAAGAAGAAAATGGTGTTGCAATTTTTACAGATTTTTAAAACATACCAAACAATTCCACGCAAACTTTAAATCGTGTTATCACATTTGTAAAGTTTCAAAAGTTTTACAGAGACATTTTACAAGTGTGAAACCAGACATTATATAACACGCCAACGTAGAATAGTCACCCATTGAATTGGCAGAGAAAGTCTTTAATACTATTCAGTGTTCGTATGATAAAGTTGAAATCTCCAAGCATGTTCAGACTCTTTGATTAAGAATGAATAGTGACGAACTGATTTGGCCCACGGGAATAAAACCAAGAGAGCGCTACATGTGAAGGTATTCATTCTACTCGCTCTTACCATCTCGGCTTAGCTATTGTAAAACACACGTACTCCCCGAAAGATATTTAAACTAATGGTTTTCAAGTTTTAACAAGCTACTTGTATTGCTAAAAATGTAAATGGATTTCGCTGAAACGTGACTTTGAACATTAAATGTCAGAGTGGGAGTACGAGTCCACCCATTGTGCATGTTCAGGGCTGCTTCAAATTCATTTAACTTGGGAAAGGTCATTATAATTAGGTCTTCACAATACCACTTGTACAGAAATTGTAATGTTACACATCATGTCTTATAATAACGCACTTGTTATGGCCCGTGTGATATGTCATCCTCGTTAAGTTCTATGGCTGGAATGTATGAAATAGACAGGAGTGAGTGAGTTGGGGTTTTACGTGCTTTGAACAATATTTCAGTTATTAAACACGTAGATGACAAGCATCCAAAAGAGATTGGACAGATTAGGGAGAAAGGGATCGAAAGGATGAGGGAAAAGACGGAAAGAAAGGCATATTGAGAGATAGAAAGCAGGTTTTAGAAGGACTCATATTTGGTCTGGCTTCTACCCGTCGACCTGTCCAGCTTAGGTGTCCCTACCAGAAGCATATAATCTCCGGCTGGCATAGCTCTCGGGGTCTCTGAAGTACGCAAACCACCACACCACGATAAGGTACTGAGTCCAGTGGTGGAAATAGACAGGAGTCCTTAGCTGCGATATGATAAGAATGAACTTCAAAAATACGTATAGAAAACTCAGAAATTCTTGAAAACTCTGATCATATACTCGGACACTGGTAATTGTCATGTTTCAAAATTTCATCTGAAACTGAATCTACTTAAAACACCGCTGAGATACTTTCATACCTACGTGGTATAACTGCTAGGCTCGATACTTCAAAAAATATTTATGATCACAGAAGAAAGACGGACATAAAACATAATTAAAGTAGATACACTCCCTCCCAAATAAAATGAAGATTGGCGTTTTTAGAAATGTTTGGTTGAGTTTTGATCAAATTTTAATCAATAGAAACTTGATTCTAATTTCAACTGGTCTGGTGGTTTAAAGGTAAGCCTGGCTACTTTTATAGAAAACTCATGCAATGTCTCTTAATCACATATAGATTTCATTTTAGGTCTATAAATGACACATGTGAGGTCTACAGATCATAGAAAGACTTCATGCGAGGTATCCTTATCACAACTAGACCTATTTTGGTGTCGTTCAGGACCTAACCCCAGGTTAAAGCACGGCGTTAAAGAGCCACTCCGTGATTTTCATAACATATTATTTACCTTTGATACGAACCTAAATGTCATATTAGGTGATATAAAATCAAAACATCATTACTTTTCATGTCCAAAACACATGTATATGACAAATACCGTGTTTCCATGAAAATCTAAAAAACAGCCTTATAAATGCACGGAGGTGTAGATATCACGTCCAATATACATGGATACAAGTTATATAACCTAACAATCACTATCAACTACTAACTTCCCTCCTGGCTGTTTTAGAAAAGTCTCCAAAATTACGTTTGGCTATTTGACGCGCCACTGTCTGGTTTTCGTTCATATTTGCGACGTTCTACCTTCATTATTGTCACTGTAAAAAAAACCCCAATAAGCTTTAAAATGTGTCTATTTTTAACAGTCGATACTTGGCTATCAAATGACACCATTGATTAAGTTTGTCATATATGACTCCAAGAACTCACGGAGTGGCTCTTTAACACGTTTATTACATCACCAGAGCCGATGAAAAAAATAGATCAAAAATAGAAAAAACAATCAAACTATCGTTTGCAAATTAGAAATCTATTCAACATTGTCGATTTCAGTCACATCACATATTTAGGATTTTCTGGTTTCTTTTGGCGGTCTGAATTTCAACTCGTGGCTTCGCAACATATTGTATAGATGGTTTTCGATATTATCTCAACAAGTGCTACCTACATTTGTATATAAAGGCACTAGTGCACGCTTTTACGGTTTAAACTGGCTATTTTAAGGGTTACGAGTCGTATGCATTCACTTTAACTTTCTATCGATGCAATGATATAATAAATATCCTTTACAATTAACCTGCAATCAACAATGAAAACGTTAAACGCACTAGTGCACGCCAATATTTCGTAAACACAACGAATGCACACATACTGCATATCTCTCGATAATACTCACTATCCTCACTCAAGCAATGTACCTCGTAAGTTGTTTAACAACATTATTTTATATTCACGTATTCAGGCAGTAAAGTGGATTTTTAAAGGCCGGAAGTATTTAATGTTACGTTACAGTAAATCCGCATGAACAACGATATTGGAAATATTAAGATTTTGCAAATAACCAGAAAAGTGGAAACGGCAGCCGCTATGGTCAATCTAATAACAATGCTAATACTGTGTTATTAAATCGGTTAATTTACAACATCGTCTTCATAAAACATATTTCATTATTTGTTCTCAGATCAGAGTTAAGGTAAATTCAATAGCTGCACACAGTACTAGTTCAGCCGTTTCCAAGTGTCAATAATTGATCCGTTTTGTGCACAGCTAACCACAGATTATGTCTAAGCCGACAGCGGCTGTCTTAACGTTTTCATTGTTGATTGCAGGTAAATTGTAAAGAATGTTTAGTATTTCATTGAATCGATAGAAAGTTTAAGTGAATGCATAAGTCCTCGTTAACCTTAAAATAGCCAATTTAAACCGTAAAAGCGTGCTCTAGTGCCTTTAAGACAGCTGCTGTCGGCTTGGACATATACAAAACTATGGTTTACTGTCACATACTGTCACATATGTGATCTATCGCAGAATCCATAAATATAACTTTAAAATGTTTAAAGTCATTTTGCATTGGCTCATATCTAGCAGTTTAGTGTGTCCTCCAGAAATAATTCTAAAAAATGCTTTTTATTTCACCTGATGATTTTTCCACATACCAAGTTTCAATGAGCTAGGCTTTTTAGTTTATTAGCTCTGGTCTTTAAAGAGAAATTCTAAGTTGAGTTTCTATGGAAATTGTAACTTAATTATTCTATATACAAAGTTTCAATTAGGTAGGCCTAATGGGTTTTGATTTTTGATCCGAAAACGAAATTTTAGTTGAATTTCAATGGAAAAGGCCAAACAATAAATGTAGGAAGAAAATGAAATCCACAAAAGGCACAAGAAAAAAGTTTGGACAGTCGGACGGAGGTCATTCCTATATACCCCGTATATTTCTTTTGGCGGGAGATAAAAATGGAACAGACAAACTCACATATTCAGCGTTTTTTTAGATATGTTAAAAAACCCCGAGAAAATCATGATCCTCGTGCGAGAAGATAGCGCACGTATAAGATGTGAAAGTCGAGAAGCTCGTGCAGCATGATGAAGTAACAATCATTCAGCGTAGACACTTGACTTGTGATTGTCAAAACAGCCTCAATAGGAAAAACAATATTTCATCTTTTGATTTTGACTTTTAAAAATGGATAATGTGTATGCATATCATGTCAAGTAAGCCTAATTTCAATGACTTCGTATTTCTAAGAATTTCCTTTCCGCGTATATGAGAGAAAAGGCGGACAAACATGAATGTATTGTTTATTTTCAAGACTAGACGATCGGTAGTTTAATACTCAGTTCCTGTTCACGGGACGGAACTTCATAACGACCTTCTTGAGAGAGTATCTGTCCCGCTTCCACGTCCACCATTCAACTCCATCGTGAATCTGAATAAAACAGTTAAAAATGTTGATTACCAATATTCTATTCATATCCGGTTAAAATGATTCTAACTGCGCTATTCTGTTCTAGGAATTTAAGACGGTCCTACCCCTTATGAAGTGAATGGATTTAACTGTGTATTTTGTGAAATTCTATAAACCATTTAGCCTGATTACACATTTTGGTAAAAATCCTAATTAAGGTGGGTCTCTACAGACAAGCTTGTCTTTGAGGGCTTTCAACTGCTATTCTTCAGCCGAAACGGCGGTTAAGTTTAAAGTTTGTTTTATAAACAAGATCATCGCTATCAGCGAGAACCGACCCCTTGTATATCGGTTCGTTTCCGATCTGAAACCTGCTCAAGTTTTGCCGTGCCAGACCGCTTTGACTGTGACCTTTCACCTCCAAAAATTTTAGGTCCGCAACATTTAAAAACGTGCCATTGATTTGTAAGCGTCGTCACTGATTGGCTGGACCTTACATGATCCCTATGTAACAGTACTCAGATCGCTAATTTAAACAGCGGACTACGAGAGATGAGTTAACTGTGATTACTGCTGTCGTAGATCTATAAGAGGTGAGGTGAGATTGGTTTAACGCTGCTTTCATGGAAAAAGCCCGCAACACTTTTGTGGCTATGTAATGCGATGAAACCTGCGAGCATCGGCTGGAACTAGCAAACCAAGGGTGGTACTGCGCTGAAATTCAATGAATCATTGCAACCAATATGACTGCGTGTAGAACAGTTCTCTACTACAGAAAAAGTTGCCGAGCCTCTGGCGGGTTTAGAACCATGAACCTCTTGATCCGAAGCGGAACGCGCTAACGACAGCGCTATCCCGCCTCCTCGTAGAAAAGGACATTGTGTTTAGAAATAGCAATATGACATTGTTCATCCATAATCAGTCAGAGGTTAAGTACCTTTGTCCTTTTCATAAAGGTTTTCATGAGTCTAAGAAGAACAATTTAATTTCGTCCTCCTTTTATTATACAAGATTTTAATAAGTCTACAAATCGGCAATTCTAATCCGTCTTCATACCCCAAACCGACATCAACAATTCTCATAAAAGTCATAAAAGTAATTTTAAAGGGCAACGGATTTAATTAATTGTGTCTTGTTTGGATTAGATTGCGCCATTATTGTCGATTCGTAAATCCGAGACATAATGTCTGTGTCTCTAATTTTAATATCCTGTTGGCAATAGTTAATTATATTACTAAAACTATTAATGTTTCTGATTAGGTCTCAACCCTTGTATACAAAAGACACGATTTCTCAGAATACAGCCTACTATATTTCCTCGAATTGACGCCCCCGTCTTTTTTTTTCAAACACGTGTGGTTGATTTTTTCCGGTGTAGAGGGAGAATACATTATTTGTTTTCAAATACGGGAGCATTGATTAATCAACTTATCACCCGGCGTGTATTCGAGACCCGCCGTCTATTTACTTAAAACAGCCATACCCCCAGCCTCTATTCGAGACCCGGCGTCTATTTGAGGCCCGTCGTCTATTCGAGGAAATATATATACGGTAGTCCTTTTCCAGCTTAATGACCGACAGTAGTAAATATAAACTTTTAAGGACATGAAACTCAACGATTTTATTTTTATTCTTAGATTTGAAGTAAAGCTCTATTGGTAAATATGAATAAATTCATTCTTGCAGAAAATAAATCCAAAATTCAAAAATAATTTGTAGACCTTCAGTTCTTTTACAAAACACATTAGAATGTATGTTATAAAGTCTGATACCGGCATCTTGTTACATCAGACACGACAATCAGGATATTTTACACGCCTTGCGAGTATATAAAAACCCTGATGTAGCAGGGTCGAAAATTAAAATACCTTAAAGTATTCAAGATTTGGTATCAATCTGAAACACTCACAGTCGCCGTGTAGTAGCCTTGGTTGTAGTGTCTGCCAGTCGGGTTGGCAGACCAACACTGGTTGTACCAGAAACCGCTACCATACAGGAGAGCGCAGTTCTGACTGTGTTTGTCGTTGTCACGGTCCCAAGTAGAGAAATCCATGTTGTTCTGGGAGAATCGGGATCTAAAAGATGTAAGCAAAATTGTGAGCAAATCATTTGGACTTTTCATCAGGAGACTGTTTATTGAAATCACCCCCTCTTGATTTTGGTAAGTCAATGAGACCCCTATGTCGACCTGTGAGCCTCTCTCAAAACACGTCTTAAATATCACTTATTATTGATTAAAATGTCCCGGAGTGTCTGACGATTAGAGAATTTCCAACCAGGTCAAAGAAAATTAAATTCCCTTGGCATTATGAAGATTAAACAATAGAGTTAATTGATCTGACCTCACACCAAAGAGATAGTGGAGCAAATTTAAGTTGACATCAATGAACAAACTTTATCAATATTATTCAACAAGAATATATGGTCATCAAATTTCCTCCGCCATTTTGGTTGTCACTTTAACGGACAACATTTACCCAAATGTCCTAAATCAGATTAACAAAACAGAACAAAAGCAATGACTCCGAAAGTTATGTGTAATTGCACGCTTCTCATTTTAGAACTCCATCTAGATACTGATAACCTAGAGCTACCAAACACGTTTGGTAATCATATCTTGAAAAGCTTAAACCCTTTGAAGATACCAAGTGCAGCAAAAGGAACAAGGGCAACAACTCAAGGAACGAATAATTGCCCGCTTCACATTTTTTAGCTCCATCAAGATATTGACACTATGAAGCTACAAACCAAGTAAGGTTATCCTATCTCAAATGGTTGACAAAAGTTGGACGGACTGACGTACGCAAACCTATTCCTTCCTAACACTTCGTTTTAGTGGGTAACAACACAAACACTCACGAGGGGAAGTTGAAGGGATCGCCAGCATCACCGCTGTAGTTGCCAACATTAATGGCAAAGTTTCCAGCTTCATCGGCGATACTGAAGGAATTGTAGAAGGCGTAGGCTGTGTTGCCTTCCCAGTCCCACATGTCCACCCTCAACTCCATAGGCTCTCGGGCTACGAAGGAGTGGGTCAGCTCACTGCCCCACCAGAAGTCACTCGACAGAATACCGAATCCGAACTTGTACTCGTTCCACGTACGGTTGAAGTCGACGATACCGCTTTCGTGCCTGAAATTTTGTGTAGAGAAATTAAAATTGGAATTTTCTTTAAGTAAGCGTATTTTTCTCCGGGAAAATAAGATCTAGAAACCTTAACAAAAATAAATATTATAAAGATAATAAATATCTCCTTGCGTAAGTAATACCACAGCTCCTTTGTGTTTAGGAATTATTCCTTTACCCATCTTGTACTTCCGAACTTAGGTTTAACTTTGAACACTTTATCGATTCTTAGGGCCTCCTTAGACTTATGATTTTCCACTTCGATACCTCATCACATTGTCCATCGGAGCATTTATTCCGCGCAGCGTATCATATTAAACTCTCTCTATTTTTGTTCAGAGTCGGAGACCACCAAACATGACCATTAGAATCCCACGTCATGTATGCAATACGTAGAATGTTACCACCGTCTTGGACATCGATTTTAGTAACAATATACTGTTTCTGTAACCGTTAAAAATCACTTTGATTTATCAATATAAAATGAAAATTTATAACTTTTATGTAACCTCTATGTAAAAAGGCAGTGAATCTATGCCGGTTTATGCTTCCACAATAGTTGCAGTAATTATTCGCCTCCCCGCAAGGAATAAATCGTGCCTGCCTCGTCATTGGCTAACTTAAGACTTGCGCAAAATGTCTTGGTTTGAGTGGCGCGCTATCATCAGCGAATTAAGAGTTTTTTTATTCGACTGTCAATTCAAGGAGCGTTATGCTTGAGATCTGGTTAAAGACAATGGCGAAATGCAGTAAAGCAGCAAAAGACGTAGCTATAAATAACTCGAATAATGCCTTTAGGTGTTCCTACGCCGACTAAACTTCCGAGGAGGTAGACTTGATGTAATGGATGGGTTACTCACTGAAGAAGCGTCAACCAGCCACCTCCATCAGTTGTCATGTCACACAGTGCAAGGACCTCCCCTCCCCCGGGGGCCCTGACCGAGTATACTCCGTCATACGTCATGTTCTGGTACTTCCTCAGATCCCAGCACGTGTTCTCGGGGGCTTTTGGAACAGAACGGAATGTTACAACTTACCAACCAAATGCCTTACGATATTAAACTTGACATATTAATCAGACCTCGTGATGCAGAATCGTTACATATTATCCCGTTGCACAAAGACACACTTAAGACACACCTAACTCGATGTGATAAACCTGGTACTTGTCATGAAATGACAAATATTTTCTATCGTTTTGCTTAGTTCATGGTTACAAGCAGAAAGTTTACATAGTTTACTGGTGAGGATTATGGAATACTGACGTGGTCAAGGATCAGTATTGAAATGTGAATGCAATTTTGAGTGTGGTTTAAACCGTTTGCGTGTAATGTGGAAGCCTATCCTCTGTAATTATGGTTAATGATGGTAAGATTTTACGAATTTTTGTAAGCAAACTGTCTACGTGCAGGAGTGGAACAAGAAAATTCTGTCTAGTGTAAAAAAAAGTTGTGGAAAAAGCGAAAAAGGCAGATGATTAGTTAAAAGATCATATTCTTATTTCATCGGCTTACAGAACTGTAGGGACTCATGAACTTTTTTGTAAATTTGATTTTATGTGTGGAATTTCAATAAATTAATTTACGAAAATGTTTCGCCTTAATAATTTAGAATATTTGTCCATTCAGGACGTCAAAAGTACGTTAGAATCGGTTCTACTCAGAGAATCACATTGGGGAAATGGTCAATACCTCTTTTTAATGTACTTACTTTCCTCGCAGAAGTTGCCCTTGATCTCTGGATAGGTACAATCACAGCTGTAGCTTCCGTGTGAGTTAACACAGGTGCCGTAGACACATGGCTCTGCAGCCAAACACTCGTCGAAATCTGAATATTACAATAAAATCTTAATATGATTGTTAGAAAAAAACCTTTTGCTGGTTATTCTTGAAATGGTTGTAGGCAAATAGTTTCCTGAATTCAATCAAACAGGGCACAAGATCAAACTAAAAGTCAAAGCTACATAGTTTAAATAATTAGTTAATATATTTAAATATGAGTTGTCTCGTCATTGTATTAAAGGAATTGAATTAAGAAAGTTTCTTAAAGGTTTGATTAAAGTCAGATAGAATGTTATTCTTATACCTCGCTCATTATCAGATATGAACATGCGCCAAAAGGGTCACGTAAAATGACCTTTCACCTAAACCAATCAACGACGAGCCTTGACAATCTTTAACAAATTTCCAGAGCCCGTGATTTTGCTAAATCTACCGAAGGTTAAAAATACCGCAAAGGACACTTGACATGACCTTAGGGTAAATACTCGGATATGACGTAGCGCCGGAGAGACGGAAGCATCGTTCTGATATTGAAGGGGCAGTGTCACATTATATAAATAATGTGTTAACATAATTGATAAATGAAAAATAAATGATTGATTATTTCCTATACGATTCAGGTTGATAAATGGAATGTTTTGGCCCTCTGAAGTAAATAAATTTGGCCATAAACTTATGTCGGAGTGAAGACATAAATAAATTAAAAAAAACACGTGCTACTGCATCAATTTTGTCATCTCACCTTCCTCGCAGTTGATGCCACTGTAACCTGGTGGACATGCGCAGTAGTAGGCGTTGATGTCATCCAAACAGAAACCTCCGTTCTGACATGGGCTAGACAAACAGTCATTTATGTCTGAAAAACGATGGAACATTTGACAAGACTCATAGTAAAGCAACATTAGCAATGAGAGGGAATGGTATGGTGATTGACGTCAGTGTTGTATATGCCAGATTCTCTCCCCATAGCGACTACAGTCCATTTCTTCCAACGTAATAGGACATGACTGAGACACCTCTGTGGAGAGAGAATTCTATGTGAAGGCGTAATCTGATTTCTTCTGAAAATTGAATATTTCAATGCTACGTGGACACCAAAAGGTGGACAGCAAAGTTTATGATACCACCACACCAGTATCCACTTTGTTCAATATGGAAAATAGCATTGCTTCGTTTATGTCATATTAATATGACGAAGAAATGTTATATTCATTTACTGGCGTTCCGATAACATCGGATTAAAGTATTTTGCAAAAATAAAATAAATTGATTGATTCAATAATTGATTGATCTAGGTTGGTGTGACTTGACATGTTCAATCTATCAATTTTGAAGCATTGAAACCATCTAAAAAAATTCTATTCTTATACATTACATAGCTTAGGTAGTTTTTGCCTTTGTTTAAGTTGAAGACAGGATGGTTATCTCATAACCTCCATCTGGACAGGATGGTTATCTCATAACCACCAACTGGACAGGATGGTTATCTCATAACCACCATCTGGACAGGATGGTTATCTCATAACCATCAACTGGACAGGATGGTTATTTCATAACCACCATCCGGACAGGATGGTTATTTCATAACCACCATCTGGACAGGATGGTTATCTCATAACCACCATCTGGACAGGATGGTTATCTCATAACCACCAACTGGACAGGATGGTTATCTCATAACCACCATCTGGACAGGATGGTTATCTCATAACTACCAACTGGACAGGATGGTTATTTCATAACCACCATCCGGACAGGATGGTTATTTCATAACCACCATCTGGACAGGATGGTTATCTCATAACCACCATCTGGACAGGATGGTTATCTCATAACCACCATCTGGACAGGATGGTTATTTCATAACCACCATCTGGACAGGATTTTTTTTTTGTTTTTTTTTTTGTTTTTTTTTTGAGGGAACAGTGTGGATTTTTATTGAAATGACAATGTAATACAATGGATATTTAAAGTAAAAACATGAACCAACTATACACTTGAGTGGTAAAATAAACAAAGTCCTTCAGGCTTAATTGAAGTAGTGGCCTTTGTTAATTTACCATATACATACCAAATTTCATATTTCCTGCATTCCATCTGATGAAGAAGTAAGCATATACTCCAAAATGTCGTAAATTTCACAATAAAGAAGTTGTAACCAGAAATCTTGTCTTATTTTTGTGTATCACTTCTAAATGTCCACAAGGACTTGAGCAAATGGCTTTAATGGATGTATGTTCTTATTTGGGGTTTTTGTCAGGAGGCAAAAGTCAATCGATTCAAGCTGAATATCTTAGATCTTAAAAGAGCAGGTTTAGGTCTTTTTCAATGAGATTGCATGACAGATTGCATGACATCTGGACAGGATGGTTATCTCATAACCACCATCTGTGCACGATGTAAAATATGTAAAATTAGTAAACTGAAACAAATTGGAAAACAAAATTTAAAATTATAAAGTGGGATTCGAACCAGGGACCTTCAGGTTGAAAAGCAAAACCACTTACTTATTTCACAGCTGGAACCAGAGAATCCGGGTTCACAAATACAAGTGTAACGGGCGACTAAGTCAGTACAAGTGCCGCCATCACCACACGGATTGTTAGCACACTCGTCGATATCTGGTTAGGAAACAAGCAAAAATAAAATTAAAATCATTCACACATCATGAGCTTATCTAATGAACTAATGAGAGTCAATCAGTCCAATGCCAAAAACTAAAAGGAATTCTACATAGCATGAACTTTTTAAAGTTAACATTGAAATTTTTAAATTGTTGAACAAATAATAGTTGAAATGATTAAGTCAGTTCAGTAGCAAATTTATTAAATTGCTCTTTATCTCTTATTCGATAATATACTTCTAAGAGACTTCGCAGACAATGGTATTAGGGCATAATCGCATTCATATTTGATTTGAAACATAAAACATCGTCGTTGTTATTTGTATACGATACTTACATCTTAGATGGTTGTGATGACGTGACATCGTTTTATTTAACGTTATGCACATACATACATGAAGATGTTTTGATTTTATATCACCACATATGACATTTAGGTTCGTATCAAAGGCAAATAATATGTTATGAAAATCACGGAGTGGCTCTTTAAGTAGCAATCTAGGGTGTTTACTCACAATAAACCACATAAGGTATAATATCCAATAACGCTTACTTACATCAATTTAACTATCTCTTGAGCTTTATATTACCAGTGATTGGTAACTTTTCATGTTTAAGATTTTGTTATGTACAAGAAATGAATGACATCAGACACTTGAACAATTTGAATAAACACAAGCTAAGATTACTCATGATGCGATATTTTGAAACGACTTACTTTTACGACTTGATGAAATAAATGATGATACGACCTTTTAGGACAACCAGTTATCTTATTGATCTGATATGATATTTAGTATCAGTGTTCCTCAAATGTTTAACCTTTTGATTCCATAAACTATATATTAATGCTTCTGAGGTATCGTTTCTGAAAACGAGAATTTTTGAATTCATAAAGAGCCATAGAAATTGGATCCACACGATTATTTCCTATTTTCTTTCAATATATATAAAATATTGGCACAGTAGCAGATCTGAATGTGGTTTCAAGTGAAACAAATCTCACAAGAGAAATATACGAGTAAATGTAATAACATATCCAGCTGGGTTACTTCGAATGAACTGAAGTGCAATAATATTTAATATGTAATATTTAACTGACTTGGCAGTACCTACCACTGAACCCATTCAAATCGTTGTATTCCCATATCAAAAAAGGTAAGACCATGTGGAATATATTGAATATTGATTTGAATACTTTCTGATTTGTCGATTTGCTAGTGAAGTCACTCGAATGATAAGAACCATATTCTCACACCAAACTGATATTCTTACCGATTTTGAAAGGCTACCCAATTATCTCACAGTTACGAATTCTCATTCAAAACTAAATAATACCAAAATAGATATATGACCATGGAAAACTAATTTCTAAGTCTTTTCTAATTAAAACACTCGTTTAGGTACGAATGTTCATTTCAAGCGAGGTGATATATGATATATTATCATTCAATACCTACTCTTTGCAAGTGAAACAATTTCCACAGCAACATCAACATTCTCTTACCAAAAGGTGTGATAAGCATCACATCAAATATAAGATGATTAAACATTAACTGACTTCGCCAATCTTAGCCAGCGAAACCATTTCGCGCAAACGGATGTGAAATACTGACTACCGGGTCTTAGCCAGTGTAACCATTCTCACGCGAGTAAATATATTCTCCAAACGAGGTAGTACCAGATGGAATCTTTAACAAGGTTATACTTACTGACAAGCCAGGAATAGTCAGCATAATAATTACGACCAACGAAGATATTCTCACTACAAACGAGGTGACAACAGGGTGAATGTATGGCAATAAAATATTTTCTGACGGCATTCTGAGCCAGTGTAAACTTTCACACCAACGACGATATCCTCTGTACAGACGAGGTAATATCTGATGAAATCTTTGACAGAGAATACTTACTGACTTGACAGTCTTTGCCAGTGTAGCCATTCTCACAGATACAGCGATATTCTCCTATCAGATCAGTACAGTTACCATGCTCACACGGGCTGGCGGAACATTCGTCGATCTCTGTGTTTTGAAAAATAAGATATCACAATTCAATAATAATAATAATAATAATAATAAATGGGTACTAATTGTGCGCCGTAGTCCATCCACAACATGCTGAAAGCGCCTGAAAGAATTGTACTTTCGATGCAGCTACTCTGCGCGAAACCATATAGGTCCATACATCCCGTATTCATGTACCCAATTGTACAGCTAGGTGGATTGGCTCAATGTGTATGAAGTGCCTTGCCCAAGGACAAAAAAACAGTGTAACGGTCAAGTTACAAATGTTTGGTGTTTCCATCTGGATTCGAACCCGGGCCGTTAGCGTGAGAGGCCAGCGCGCTAACCACTACAACACCGTGCTCCACGGTTTCAAATTTAGAAAAACATTTATGATCAATTACTAAAGGTAAAACAAACGTTGTACAGAAGGATAGTCTGCTTAGCCGTGCACAGGTATGAGCACTGCTGTCCAAGCTAAAAGTACCGCTTGTATAAAACTCTTTAAATCAAAGACATCCTTCAGACCAGAGACACAAAAAAGAATTATAAACGAGCTTCTTGCAAACATGTAAGATTTGTTATTAAATGTGCAAAGACAAGGTTTAACGAATTGAAATTCATTTCGCAGTTTACTGCTCGCCCTCATATTTAAAGCGAATCCTTATACAGTGTCGACCAATATTTATCGAATTCATACTTGTCGACTAGCTTTATGTACCGATACTTTATTTTGACATCACATTAACATTTCAGCCTCCTGACAATGATGATAAATTGTTGAGTTACAAAAACCAATAAAATATTATAATGTTCATTACTTGTACACGCCCATCATTTTTCATTACCTTTTATTGTGTCTTGCAAATCACCAAACCGATTTGGGAATGTAATGTTCTCCGAAATTTGTAGTATCGATCTTATAGTTAAAAAATTATAATTCCATGATATCATTCATTCAAAATGTTCAAATTTACCTATTCATCCCACGAGACGAATTTCAATGTGAATTCTAAGCGATAAATGCCACGTGTCGGAGTGAGTGCTGTTTAAGAGAACATATTTGCATCGCAGACACATTAAAAATGATTCATGAGAATTGGTAATCGTTTGCCTTTCCCCGTTTCAACGTAAATTAAGTTTGTAAGTAAAAACCCGGAGAAACCGGCATTTGATAATTTCAAGCTCTGCAATTAGATCCAGAAAGTTGTTATTTTGTACCGACAGAAAATCGTGGGTGTGTATTAATTTGCGAAGAATATACAAGAAATGTCAAATTGGCATTTTGATTATGGCAATGTCTTTCAGGACACATTTACGAAATATTACCAATTCCTGCCTTGCTGTTTTTAAACTCCTTATCCAAACCACACTCTAAACAAGCATCTCGCTACATGGTCTCTTGGGTTGTTTCAGTTCAGAATGCGTCTTCATTCTTCTCGTAACCTCTGATGCAAATGTAGCATTTTATGAACTACAGACTTGACTCTTGATTGGTTGTCAGAAAAAGTGAGCATTTCGTCTGTTCCTGTATTTAATCTGTGGAAGCTGGGGTCAATATAGTGTGCGTTATGCTCATATTTCTTACAATATGAATGTAAGGGAAGTCAAACGTCACTGCGATATTGGTATCCGTGGTAATAATTTTCAAAATTAAAACTCCGAAATATCGTGCACTTATGACGGAGGTTACGTGGCGAGAAACACCTTGAGTAGCATTTTTTGAGGAGGGAAAGAGAAGCCATTTTCATCAAAATTGATAAATATATGAACTTTGTTGCATGTAATATGAAACCTTACCTGTCTCACAGATATGTCCGGTGTAGCCTGGTTTACACACACACAGGTAACGATCATTGAGGTTCTGGCATGTACCGTTATGAGCGCAAGGGGCAGATGAACAGTAATCTGGAATAGAATAATGAATAAATGCATGGATGAATTGACACGTAAAGAATGATGATCAGTATGATCTAAAATTTCATGACGGAAAAACAGAAATAAAGCATTTCTATTAAACTTACAAAATGTTGCTAATAAGTGTTCGTTCTTGAATAAGACGTCTTCGATTCAGATACAAAACTTGTGTATCTGATTGTCCCTAGGGAATCCTCGTGTGTTGTTTGGGTCGCATATGCCAAACGTTAGCACTGGTTTAATTTCACTACTGACGTTGTTAAAGTATTACCTAAATGCTGTTCGGTTCAGTTTAGTTACGTTTAAAAGATTTCCTGTTGACCATCAAACATCAAACCTTGTAGTCAAACCTAATACGAGATATTTATGCAAATCAGAGAAAAGAATAGATTAGAGTAGATAGTGTTTGATAGGTTATTCAACTAACTATCATCCATGAAAATGGGATTTTTTTTATACCATAACTATTTATTTTTGGATTTTGGATGTTTAAATTTGTTATAAATTGTCATCAGTAATACAGATTTTCCCTTTATGAAGCGAAATTGTTTTCATAAATCGGCTCTTTCTTTGTTGAAAGCTCTGTCCCATTATGAAGCCGAATTTGTGATAAGGCAGTGACTTTAAGAGTTAATGTTGACCATACTACCCTCCTTGGCTGATAACGAATAATGAGGGTGAACTAAGGCAGGAGATCGAATGAATAAACGAAGGAAATTGTTAGGTGAAAGAAAGAACACAAATGTAGAAAAGTTCGAAAGTAGAATAATAGGCACTGAAATTTAATAATTCATTCAATATAAAGAAACAAATTTAGAAATATGAATGAGAGGTTAGATGAAAGTGCGCAAACATGTACTATTATATATTGAGGGAATACTGAAATTAATTATTCTAGAATCACCAGTTATATCACGTGATTTTACTCCAATGTGAAACAAAGTGTGTTCCTTATCTTTTCCTCGGCCAGACAATTGTAACTATAGATAGTCGATTAGAAAAATCAAATGTTCAGGAATGACCTCATTATATAAGGCGAAAGTTTGGGTATAAAATGGTTTTTAAAACTCATTTCACAATTTTCAAATACAATATATTATTACCCGATCATGTATGCAATATGACTTTTATGAAACGAGTATGGAATTAAGAATGGATTATTTTCATCCATTTTTCATGTACACATTTGATTGAATATAATGTAAGCACGTGTAAAGATTTTTACGAAAGAGACACACGGCGTTGTAGCTAAGATATTGGAGTTCCCGTTTATGCGAATGAAGTTTCAAAACTTCATATGTGCACATATGAACAAAGTGACACGGTTTGTTTTTACTTGATTAAAAGTGCTTTTCACGACAGATCAATTTGAATGCTGATTAAGATACAGTATGTCATAGTGAAGAAGAATGAAAAAGAAAGGACATTTCATTATTTTAGTGTCTTGCGATCGCGATCGGTGCAGATTCAAACGTGATGTATTCGCCCGAACAAGACAGTCTATTCGACACAGTGGTCTTGTTAAAATCAATCTCATTAAAATAAAATCTAATATTGCTGCACTACGTTACTCGTAATATTGTGGAACATTTAGATTTCATTTTAATGAGACTGTGTTAAAATAAGATACAAGTGCTTCAATAAAATGTACAAATTCAATAAAAATGTCAACCTGCTCCGATGTTAGAGAAACTAGAGAAAAATATAGCAAGTTTTTATTCAAAGAGGCTGTAGCACGTTCTTTTTAACAGAAATATTTATTTCTTCAAACTTTCTCAAATAAACATTATATTGCTGATTGAATTACCTTCAGAGGGTCCAAATATTTCAATACTCAACCCGATCCTCTGTAGCCGTAAAGAAAATAATAATGTTTAAAAAAAAACAATGGTGGCCATGTCACGTTCGTTTAAAGGGGTTGTAGCACGTTTTTTTGAAAATTTTATTTCTTCAAATATCCCCCACCAACATTATTTTACGCCAAATGTGTTGTCTTCAGAGAGTCAAACATCTCACGACTCGACATGGTCGACTACGGTCATCAGTAGTCGTATATGAAGACGTATCCACCACAAATAACAGGCGGCCAAATTTTTTGAACAACTTCTTATCATTGCAAGTTGCTTTTAAAATATTTCTGTTTCTTTTGATTAAAAACATTGTCTTGCAATTGGTAACATTTACTTTCAATTTTGTCGGATAACTTTATTCATCTAAACCACGTGCTACTGCCCCTTTAAAACAGATTCATCTGATTTAAAACAATTGTCTTGTAATTTGAAACACCGTTTTCGTTTTCTTGGGATCACTTTATTTATCTAAAACAAAACGAGCCATTGTCCCTTTAACGCTTATATTTGGTCACTGCGCAAGTATCGTGGAAATGATTAAAAATTGGTTTTAATATTTGCGTTTCAAGCATTATTCTCCCCAGAAATCATTAAATGATGTTTCGATAACATTAAAGTTTAAAATGCACGTCTTCGCGTTTTCCTTTTTGCCCCCTAAGTAATTTTTTTTACATATCTCAATACGTAATAAAACTTCTATGCGAGCAATGCTATTACTAATTGCTTAAAGAGACACTCTGTGGATTAAATGACATATTGTTTCGGTTTGATTCGAATATCGAAAACATCAATCTCAATATTGTGAACTTTATTCATATATATATATATATATATATATATATATATATATATATATATATATATATATATATATACATATATATATATATATATGATATTTATCTCCAAATGACAAATGATATCACTCGTTTTAAATGAAAATATAAACACAGTCCTAGATATGTGCAGAAGTATATATAAATATATATATCTTACACTTCCAAATTACATAAATACAAATTACAAGACATATTACTTATCAAACACTATATACTGTCCTTTATCTGTTCAGATATTTTCTTAATGACCTATCACGTTTGAATATTTGACGGGCGCTACTGTTCGTTGTTCGATCAATTTTGCAACATAAATCCTTTATAGTGTCACTGTATTCATCACTCGGGCTTTTGGTACTCTGCACATTTCACCCCTGGGAATCATCGTCAGGAAAATCTGTACTGAAATTACCTGCCCTTGAGTCTTGTTTTGTAACAATATCCCAATCTAACGGTTTGATATGAGTTTTTGAAGTATATTTTTAGCAACTCTGAATTTTAAACTTTAAAATTCGAACTTTAAACTTAAAAAGAAACCGTTCCTTCTAAATAGCTGAAAACATGAAATGATGAGCCAATGAGTGAAATTGCAAACTAACTTCCTCAAAGGAAGACTGAAGCGTGTTGTTAAAAGATTTCTAAGAGGCTCGCAGTTCCAAACGACATAGCAATTTCACTGGCTTATTGAAATCAAGGGCGGGTAATTTCAGTTCAGATTTTCCAAATGAAGATTTCCAGGTGTGACCTGTAAAGAGTATCGGCATAAAATGTCCAAGGTGACCGAGGATGCATTGTACTTAACAGATTAGATTTAAAATTATACTTTAAAGCAAAAGTTGGTATGCCATTTGTCTTTTTAACTTTGAAGTCATCGCAATAACCTTACCGCCTCCGATGACGATCTTGCCCGTCAGAGAGGTGTTCAGATTTTCTAAGTCAACCTTCAGATCTGTATTCTCTCTCTGAAGTTGGGCAGTTTCTCCAACCAAAATCTGGACAAGGTTATTAAGCTTTTTGTTCGATTCCTTCAGCTCAGCCAACTCGCCCAGAATGTTCGTAGCTGACGTGTCATTGTCACCAAAGTAGCCTAAAAGCTGCAGAATCTGCTTGTCATGGCGCTCCAGATGAGACACGATGGCTGAGGCCGTTCTGTTGTCAACCACTCCAGGGTTCTGGAGAGCTTCATGAGCAGGAATCTGGAGTGTATACGTACACTCTCCATCTGGATCACAATGTCCCTGGAATTGATGTATCGTATACTCAAACGGTCCCTCCCCCAAAACTGAGACGAGTATAATTGAGAGAACACTTAACCGCCACATGCTGCCGATAGGAATGTTCTTCGAGAAAGAACCAAGATAACTCTGTCTCAGAAGAGGACATAAGATCACGTGACCTGTTGAGATAAGACAATACCTGTGAAATATATATTTTTTTTACAAAATTCTTAATTTTTATGTCTGAAATTGTATTTGCATGGAAGTGGTTATTTTGCTTTTTAAATAGAGGTGATTGTTAGCAATTTCATGAGAATTAATTTGATTAAAATGTAGAAGTTGCGGAATTACGTTATCTTTGTCTTGTGGGAAATCGCCAACTGTGTGTTTTAAATATATCATTGAGCTGTGATAGAGGTTTGAACCTGCTTGTCATGTGTTACCGAGTACATGGTAATATATAGAGACGCGTTGGAACTATATAAAGTGAAAAAATGAAAACGACTACAGGTTGTCTAGCACACCTTTCCCCTTGTATCAATGATAAAGTTAGGAATAAACTCCTCAAGGAAATTTTGACCCAGGTGTTAGTAGACGACTGACAACACTTCACATGGTGTATAGATGAGCATTAAAATTTTAAAATTATCCATAGCTAACCCAAATCACTTCTATGCTTATTTATTGCCGACCCGGTAGTGGTAAATCCTTCCGAATGTGAAGAACAGGGAGGGAGGAAACGTAGCAAGGTTTGGGTGTAATGTTTCCATTGAATTTCAGATCGGTACCAACCATGGCTCGCCAGTTCCAGCCGTTGCTCGCAGGTTCCTTCACAATGTATAGCCAAAATTTTTGTTGCAGGCTTTCATCCTGCAAAGGTACTAGCGGCCGTGATCTAAGAGAAATACCCTTGAAAACGGCGCCAAACCCCACCTCCCCTCACCGTATGGGCTTGTGGTAAACGGTGTATTCATCATACTTATCCAGAGTCCGCGGCGGCGGTTGATAAACCTCTTTAATTTTTTTGCCACCTCGTATCCTTTTATAAGTAATATTATCCCTTACCAAATATGATTGGATGGTTTTAATATATTATTTTTGGAGATCGCTATTGTGCTCTAAAAAGAGTCCTTTCAAGTGGATTACTTTCTCTTTTTTTCTTAAATATACATTATTTCTTTAGGCCTCTCAAAAATTAATTTCCGGATACTATACCAATGGATTTTCTGGGCGCTCCTAGAACGTGCGTCCGTCACTCACACATTCGCAACAGGAAAAATTCGTAGCACCAATTTGCTCTCCGTTTTTATCGCCGTAACAGAACTCATATCTATATATTCTTTGGTATTTGAAATCTAATTACAAATATTTCTAACGCATTTTACTTCTGATTAAATACTTTTGAAACTAACCTTAAGAAACCGATTCTACATTAATATCAGAAGTAATATAATATATATATGCCAGAAATAACTTTTCATTATACAAAGTAGGTGAGACAAGAGGATATTAATTTAATTAGGAACTATTGTTATTGCCATGCATACAGTTTCTGTATCAAACTACAAAATCTCTCTCAGCAAAGAAACGATAACTTTGAAACATACCGTGGGCGTGTTATATATCAACATTGTATTTGTTTTTTTATAATCAAGAAAGTAATCTATTTCCAGATCGAGAATGAGATCTGCTTCAAGATTACGACTGAAATACAATCTAGCTAAAACATAATTCTCTCCCAACAGAGGTAGCTCCTGTCTTAACACGATGGTTTCTCGGGCACGAAATATAGAATGCTGATTGGATGCAATCAAAGTTTGTTATGCAATCAGCGACGGTGTCTCCAAATGTATCATTATAGTTATTTCCGTAAGCTTTCCAAAAGCTAAACTTTATTCGAATATATGCACCTTTCACTTTGAGTCGTCTTTCCTGAACACATACGCCTCATTTTGCGACTGCATGATTGCGTTGGCCTGTGTGACAACAAATATGTTATTCATGCATTCGGTGTTTTCATTGACTGAAACAATGCCAGATATTTTAAGTTGCAATATTGCGCCGGTAGGGGGAACTACCTGAAGACCGAGAAATCTTCGTATTAAGACAGGTCGTATAGGAATTTATGACGGAGCTACCTCTGTGAGGAGAGAATTTTAAACATATTGCTTGAATTTTTTTTTTCATACTCGTTACAATGAATACATAAATGGAAGCATGCTGATGGTAAAAAGGTTGAAAAGCATTATTAGAATGAAATATTACATATGGTATAAAGTAATAAGCTTGGCATGACGGTGAAAGCTGCGGGCATCGGCTGGAACTAGCTAACCGTGGCTGAAATTCAATGAAGCATTGCGCCCAAACCTTACTGCGTGTAGAACAAATCTCTACTGCAGACAAAGTTGCCGAGCCCTTGGGGGAATTCGAACAACCGACCTCCAGATCCAAAGCCGAACGAGCTACAGCTTGTCAAGATTTTGTGAAATAAGTTTTTACAATAAAGGAAATGTCATATAGTGTTAAAATAGTTTTTTTGGTGTGCATCGCTTCCTTTCGTACCGAGCAAAGCTTTAAAAAATATGCCTTTCATCTTTCGATTGCCAATTTGCAAATTTGCACATCCAGATAATTCGAGTAAATGGATTTTATGCTGGTTTTATGACATCACTTAGTGGCAGTTGCATGTGCAGAGATGGAAGGATTCGCATATATCTCTCTAGATGAATATACTCAACGTCAATAAACACTGTGCTGTTGATAATATAGTTGGTTTATCGCTATACCTCATTGTTGTGTTCAAAAGATAAACTTTTTTCATTGATCCTTAATTAGAATAAACCATCCCAATTGACATATTCACATCCTCAACTTTATCTTTAATGCAATCAATACATGGTTTACGAGAACACTCAGTGTTAGTTTGTAAAAAGGGATGGCCTTAAAATTTCATTTAAAGGACAATCCTATCGGGGTTCCTGGTTGAAACAAAAGGGACATTTCCTTTTATAAGTATGTGAGTTAGTTCGGGTTTAAAAACTAAAATAATCTTTACAACATGTTAAACACTAAGATGACAAGCCAGTAGTTCTAATATCCCCCGACTACGTTGTAGTGGGGGTATATTATAATAAGGTAAATAGATATATTCAAAAGCTTCAAACATTTTTAGTTCAGCCGTTTCCAAAAAAATGTTCTAGTTTACTAACCCTTTTTGACATTCATTTATCATTTTGGCTATCGTAATTTTTTAACCATTGATTGAATATTTTAAGGAACAGTTAGACTTACGCATCGATAGAAAGTTTAAGTTAGTTCCTATGTGCTCATGCGCTTTAAAATAGCCACTTAGAGCTCGAAAATACATGCTACAGCGCCTTTAAAGATTGCCATACCATCTGAAATTATTTACACTAGTCTGGACACAGACGCCATAATGGGCTGTTTATCCAAGACTCAGGAAGACAAATAAATTCCCTTCCGGCCATTGATCCACGTAACTATCAGAGAAACTTTCAAAGACACGTCTTGGGTAATCAGAAGAGTCAAACAGGCCGATCGTTACTGATGAGGTACAGTGGCTGCAACAGTAGCTGATGTTCATACCGCGATTCCATTCTCACTATTGTTACCACCGCGTAGCCGCAAACAAACGTGACAAGGCTTTTGATGCAGTTCATGGCAGGGCTTTCAACTTATCTATTCGTAAATTGTGGTTACGAAATTATGCTCTCCCTGATACTTCCATGTGCTGTATACTTCTGAAGGTATTTGCTTAGAGTAATGAATTATTGAAAAATAGTCAATATGCAGTTTATTTACTGTCGAGAGCATTGTATTTTTCAAGTTGACAAGTGTCGTAACAAAGCTATTTAAACATTGATGATTTCATTCTGAAGTAAAGAGCTTAGGAAAGGGAGGGGTGAGAAGCATGGAAAGATATAAAAACCCAAATTCCGACTTGACTGTACCCTTTGACCTGCTGAGAACATTCATGACCCGTCTGACGTTGCTCCAAGTGTCACGGAGAAGCAAGAGAGTTCTCGATGTATTCGAATTTATGACGGAGCAACCTCTGTTGGGAGAAAATAAGGAGGGGGCTTTTGACAATATTATCAAATCCAAACTACAATGATGTAAGCACTATGGAATGAAGGAGGTGCATGTTTGGTTGTCTGGCATTCAATCGGCAACTCTTCTTATGACAACTCTCAAAGAGTGAGATCAGGTTTATGTACTACTGAATGAACTGCTGGTGAAAGGCCTTTCATTTAAACAATTTCAGAAAGAAGTTATCAGGTCATTTGAAATTAGTTATATACGCCCATAGACATAAGTTAAGTAGCCCCCAATATTAAAAAATACAATATCATGCTGTGAATGTGTTTGTATATTTTGACTGAATTATTCATTGTCGAAATGTAAAACGTAGATTCATTATAAATGTCTTTATAAATAAAATTTAAAGAAATTTCGACTAAAATGTTACTGATATTGATTTTTTTACCCAAAATAGATATTGTTCTTGTTCTTCAAAAACAATATTGTCGTTACCCGAAGGACATAAACAATTGAAAACATCATTAATGTTTCTATCATAAAAACCAAATTACTTTCACTGAAGCAGAGTCTTCTTTCTTCTCAGAAAATCATCCTGTAATATATTCTTGTCAAGGAACATAAACTGGCTTCATTACCTCGATGACAATGTGATAGGTTTAGGAATGATGACTGTAAGCATTGTCAAAAGAGTATCCTATATCAATGCAATTGAAGTACAGAAGAAATCTGTACAGATTTCAAAGTACATGATAATTTCGTAATATAGGTGCATATACTTTCTTGTATACAGTAAAGTGAAAAAAATGAACATTTAACCAAACTACATTGTGTAAGACCTTCGTAAGTGTGGCGGCGTCATTATCCGTAAGTTTCTAAAGATGAGATGATTTTTCCAATTTAGTTATCAGCAAAGAAAAAGGTGATGTTTAATCTGAATACCTTTCAACATGATCATCATTTTTTTCAAAAGTCACAATGGTCTCAATCAATAGTAAAACATTCGGATAATATTTATTTAAGATCAGAAAACAAATTCCATTCACTAAAGGAACCAATAGCCCTTAAGCAATAAATGAACTCTAAAAAAAGTGTTCTGTTTATAAAAATTCTTTCTAAAAACCGGAATGATTAGCTCGTGAAACATGTATTAAAATGCTAATTCGCAACAAGAAATTGATACCAGGTTTATATTTCTCTGCGAAGTTATTAAATTCATATGTATCTCATTTTATAAACATAACAACAAATTGCAAGAGATCATCCAGCTTTTAAGCACTTTGAAGTTTGAAGAGAAACCAATTTCTAAGGGATGATGCTATAGTTGGCCTTTTTCAGAACATCAAATAATTTTCATATTGCCAAGGAATATGATTTCATTGGTATAATCTCACTCATCATTGTTGCTTGATTACCCTGTAAAATTGGTTCCGTGGAGTACATCGACATTTAAATTCTTCAGATATTGGATATTTTGTTATATGGCATGTTACATGACAACATTTTTTGTACTTTATAGAAAGTTCATTAGCTGTTATACAGGCAAAGACTACTTTGTTAAACAAAATACATGAGTGAACATTCTTTTTGGTTTAAATTAAACTCTTATCAGATTTCTTATTTGAAATAAGTATGGATTGGAGATTGCCGTGACTTTTGCGTGAAAGGCTTTTGCAGGTTATTTCCTTGAATTGCATCGTACATAATCCTTATAGTGTATATAGAATCTAACCCAAAAGTCTTCTAATGTGAGATATACCAACTGGGGTTGTTAAAGCGGACTCCCATCTAATGTTTGTAAAATTAAGCCCATGGGATTCTACTCAAAATGATTGATAAGTGACTTTCAATGAAAGACGTACACATTCAATGTCATGACATTGTAGCCTCACTATGTAGATGACATAATGACGACATTGTGCAAAACGTACTAACATTATTCCCAATAGGACATCACTCGATGACAGAAAACAACTAAAACTTTCATCTGGCGACCCTCATAACTTTATGCCAAACAAGTGATATCTTTCATTGGGGAAATTTATGTTGCAAAATTGACAATATCCCAGATGTATACTTCAAAGGGAAGTAATAGAATTGAATGCACTTAAAGATAAATGTAAAACTTATTCATCTAAAATATTATTTTTCAAATAGTTATTTTCAATCTCTGGGTTAGCCTAAGGCTTTTGCATTGTTATGAGGACTTGAACAAAGGAGACTGCAGACAACAGACTGTATCCTGACAATGTGTCATTTAAAAATCCTTTGAAATACATTCCGTTGAAATTTAGGGCTGTAGTTTTATAGCCAAAGGATGTCAGTCACTTCTTTATTCAGTTTCATGCAGATAAATTGCTTGATTACTTTGCAAATCATGGCTGAAGGGAGCTTTCATACCTCCAAAGACGTTGATGTGGAAATTGTCTGACATATTACATATTACAAGAACGTGGGTTAAAATTTGTAAGTAACTTAGCTCATTATATATATAATTAGAACACTTTCTGAAGCTTCCGATATATGTCTCCTGCTGCAAGCCTAATTTCTTTTAAATTCGAGCCAATGGAAACTCTTCTTGGATGAAGGATTTGCTTGCTGTTACCGAGGCCAACGCCATGATTCAGTTTCAGTTTATATGACAGAACAATTACATGACAGTGTTCTGTCATGAAGACAACACTAAGAAATTGCAAATGGCTGTGAGAATGGAATCGCTAATTATACATTTGACGTTGATTGCATATGATCAGGCGTCAGAGGTAAATAGAGGTAAACGTAGGCAGATATTACTTGAGCTACCGCTTTGAGGAGAAAAAAGTGGAGTGTGGAAAAAGACCTTGTAGTTCACAATTTTGAAAGAAGTGTTTCGATGATAACATGAATTTATTATAACCACACGATAATTACACTACTGAAACGGATTTTTATAATATCAAACTATTCACTATTCAAACTGATCAACCCAATAGAAGAATTAGTGATGCAGATACAAATGTGAAGGTGTTAAGTAGATAAAATACCTAGGGTATAGAAAACTTTAAGATTTAGCTTGTTACATTGGGAGTATCAAGTTAACCACAAAATTTAAAGGATCAAGACTTTTGGCACCCTGCTAAATCAGCGTTTTTACTAAAATTTACTAAATTTTCAATCCGCGTGTGCCACTGCTGCTGAATGCGAGTCGTCTCATTGGCTAGTTAGACAGCTAGAATTCGAGGCTTTTGGCTTGAAAGAGATCAGGGTATTAGGAAGGAGCGAGAGCGGATTCATATACGCTGATTTAGCAGGTTGGACTTTTGGAACATACCACATATGTTAAAGATGTTGACATCAGATTGTCATTATGTCCATTGCGAAATTTGTCGGGGAAAAATATTAACTGATTACTGATTTGGAATTCTTCTGAACCGAAAACCAATTCAATACTGTAAACTGACATTTCTGTTGATTAAACAGTAATTGAAGTTGAAAATAAGATAAAAATGAATTGTAGAAATAATTTACGTTTTATTTTGAAATATGTTTTTGATTCGTAGGAAAACCGTTTAATAGGCACAATTTTTATCAGGATTTTTCCTCGCCTCAAGTTTCGTTAAATGTGTTAAATCTAATCATATTCTTAAAATCAAACACGAAAACATGCAATTTGCTTCTAACATTTAGCCAAATTTAATAACATGTGAAATCGACTCGGATAAGATGTGATTATGTACTACGGGGTATAATTCAATCCTTGATTCAATCTCACGCATAACCTTTGTTTGATGAGATTGCAATAATGACTTCAGGGAGTTTCCACGCGTTAAGGAGGATTTGATGGGAATATTGTCTGAGAATCAATGGACACCTTGTTGCTTTCATGTTCGAGTAACTTTTTAAACTATGCTTTATCATGTGAAAAGTATGTTTTTGCTGGGGAAATATCTATTTCAATCAGTTCTTACATGCAAAATCGCTGTAGGGTGAATGTCATCAAAAGTGATATATATATATTCCAAAAACTCTTGATTGTATAGGATGTTTGTAGTAAAGAACATTGAAAGATTTAACTGTGAAAATGACACGAAAACACAAAACAAGTCCTCATTTACTCTAAGATTCATGATTGTGTAATAATTTGTAGTAAAGAACATTGAAATAATTGATTCTTGAAACTTACGAAAGATTTAACTCTTTGTAGATAAGGAGAAAACAATTATTCTATGTTATGGAAAACCTATGTGAGCAGCAGAGTATTCAGAGAGATGTAACCATAGGTCACTGAACATTAATCGTGATTGGAAAGGTTATTTTGACCGGAGCTTAGAGGACATAATTTCATCCTCGATTTTGCCTCACGTCAAGTGAAAGTATGATTACTATCCTACGATTGCTCAGTGAGGCAAAGGGTGTGAATGAGTTGCGACGCTAATCTTGATCCAGATACTTTAAAATATCTAAGCTACATACATACGCAGGTATTATAATCAAATTAATTTTAACTGACAGTGTGAATGACATTTTAGTTGGCAGTGTAATGAGGTAAAAGATATGTTATTGATAGCAAATTTACAAATAACTTTACAAATATTTGAAAATAAACCCGTGCTGCTGCATGATTATTTCCGATGCTAGACAAATATTAACCTCTCTAGAATTTGTTTTCTGTAAGAATGATAATTGTTATTATTAAGGTTTATATTAATCTAACAGCTCTGGTATCATTCCCCGATCATTTTAATACTGAACAGTATCCGCTTGGATGAATTAAAAATGAATTAATAATTAAGTGTCAGTGTCTTCCGTATATCACCATCAATTTATACCTATACCAATTTCGCCTTAAATAGGGAGAAACACTCTGAAAAAATATTGGAATAAATGATATACAAATAATATCCTTTGTAGGTAGGAATCGTGTTACATAATTAAAATTCAGAAATCTGAAAGATAAGCCACCCTGTCGAGATCCCTATGTGACCATAGTTAACACAAATGAGAAAATAAGCTCATACCAGAGCTTGTAATTTCATCATTAATCCATTCTCACACATTAGTGTTGCTTGAATACTCCGTAATAATCGGAATCAGAGTGATGATTTGTATGCCTCAGAAAATAGACTGATACACTTGACATCAGAAACCTAATACAGAATAATACACCGTTTGGAAAGTTTGAAAATAAACATTTTTTTTGATTTACAATAAGGACAGTTGGATATGGATATGGATACACTATTTCCTTATTCTGTGAAAATAACATTTCGTCAGAGATTCTAATGTCATTGTCAAGGAAATGATGCGATCGGATATGCATGGTTTTCCCTCTTTGGAAAAATTAAATATTAACTATCTATAAGTAGCCTTCCTATCTTCATGCATACTTTGCATACTTAAGCTTTTGTTTCTTTTGTTTGACTTCTATCCCCTTAACTTACTCATGAATTTACCAACATAAAGAAAGAATTATTCAAGAATCATACATTAGGTTAATTATTCTGTAGATGTATGCATATCATAATATTGTGGAACACGAAGACAAACACTACACCGCAAAGTAATGAGAAAGCATTTTGAAAAAAACCTATTTCATTTTTACACTTATTGCTTTGATGAATAGAACAGTACAATTATTATATTTGGTGCGCTAAAACATGTAAACGTGAACCTCTTGACGTCGAATTTATCATGCTGACTTTAGCAATCATATAGAAAAGTATTACAGTGATTATTCTCTATAGAGACAACCTGTTGATTGTTTCAACAGTCCTAGATTATCATTCTGTTGAAATGGCCTAAATCTTGTCATTTGTTCATGTCAATGATGCACCAAACTACATCTCTACTGTCCCTGTGTCATGTTCTAAGTTACAATCAATTTATTCATAGCCATAACGAATATTTACAAAACAATTTTTCTCTTGTGTTATACTTCTTCGCGATTCTTATTTTGTACAATAGGATAGACAATAGTGAAGCTCATTCATGAGAATATCTTATTTGAATATTTCATTACAACATTGATCTCCCCCGCATCAAATAATCAGGACATATTGGGTTGCTGTTTGTAGTCGAGCTAGGAAATGAATTACAGCTTAAAAGGTTCTTAACTCCAAACAATGTCTGGGAAGTAAACACATCAGACATAAAATCAGCCACAAATTTGCTTTTAGAGTGGCGACAGCCTGACCAGTTGTTATTTCATGCGCTTCAACATTCAAACATGTTAACAATTATGTTAAATTATATTGTCATAATGTTTTCAGTAAGTGCCAAGGTTACTATGTTAGAAGTACCCTTCATTAGCCCTTTTCCATCCAAAGTCGTCCTTAAAATATAAGGGGACCTCTTAATGGGAAAAATTTGATGATATGCATATTTAAAAACAATAAAAGTAATGCCAATGACAGAGCTCCTGATTGAGGTTTCAAAGTAGTTGAGTACATTGATCTTCTTGAGGTATGTTTTTGATATTGTAATTCTGAGGAGTTGTCTTCTGTATTCCGAGTTTCAACAATTTTAGACAGTGTTTTATTTTTAACTAATTATGTTTAATAAGATAATAATGGTCTTGCTTTGTATTACAATGTTTAGAAACACTCGTCTTTGAATCTTTCCTAGTAGAATCTTGTGGTTAAATGGTTTAAAGGAAGTTCATTTGGCATCACAGTCAGCTGGTCTTCTATGTTCAGACTAGTGTGAAATCAACCTTCAAAGCATGAAGGTTACATATTTGATAATGTAAGACATTTCCCAATTGGTTGAAAGATAAAATATTGGGATACGTATTTTTTGCAAAGTCTGAAATTGTTTTGATATCTATATTATGGCTTATATACGTATAAGTGTCCTGTGCTAATTTGAAATCAATATTAAATCAACCTTATCCAACTAGAGTATAATCTAATCCAGTTGGATGAAATGCATATCTTTTTCTTCTGACACTGATAAACCATGATTCATATGTTCCTTGTGTTCTACAGGGCCCTTTCTGTACTTGCTAACTTAACATCTCTCCTATAAGCATGACATTTCAAGAGACGTTCTTAAAGTTCTTCAAAGAATGACTTTTATGAAAACAATTAGAACTTTAGTGTGATGGAAGTTCGAAAAAGATGAAATTATTATAGGATTTTGTCATGGCAAGATTTCTGTTTTGATTCAAATGTGACAAAAATTACTCTAATCTGATACTATTAGCAAAATAAGAATAATTCTGTTGTAACAGAGGCTTTAACAAGCATTTTCTTAATCTGTTTACTGATATGGAATGAAAAACATGGTGTCAGAGCTATTGGAACAATGAAAGAAAAACTTCACAATGAGGAGGATAAGATGTATTTTGTCTATTCTGATTATCAAAGGGAATATGGGCATGTTGAAATCAATCTTTCTGCCTGGTAGAGGAAGCTTTTTCATTACAAAATTGTTCACGGGAACAATAATGAATGATAAAATGTTCTATGGGTACTCATACTTGACAAGTCTATTCATATTTCGGATTATCAGTATGCAAAGATGCAAGTTGAATATTTGCTTCCTAATTGAACTTGTTATCTGGTTTCTTTACTACATATTCAAAATACCCTGAGTCGAAGAAAACATCAAAATTGGTATGTTCCATTCTTTAGCAAATATTGCGGAAATGAGAAATAGCCGGGAAGGTTATTCGTCTTAGAGGGCTGTATCAACAGATATCAAGACTATATCATACAATGATGAATCTTGTCTTCTTCTCCGGATATATCACATTTCATACAGGTATTTCTGTTTTAAAGCTACATTACTGTAACCGTTGTTTGTTTTCACGAAAATTGATAGTTTAGTATCCTTTTGATGCAGTGACAGTTAATGTTGTTGATACATCTTTCATGTACTTTGTCTTTTCAAAAAAAGGTTGTTTTACTTTAAATCAAATCAATCTGTGAAGAATGTGTGACTACAAACAAATATAAAACCTTGATAAAGCTGATAACTGGCAAATCTGATGAATATTGTAGTTATTGTCCAAACCGAGGTACGGAATTAGTTAAAATAGGAATGACGAATGAGTTAAATAAATCCTTATGATCAGAGATACCATTTGTTATACCTTAATACTGCTTTACAGCGATGATGGCATGTGGTTTTGTCTGATTTTATTTAAATATGTAATAAATCTAATAACACAATATCTTTAAAAAAAATTTCTTAGATGTCTTATGTTCAGTTCTTACGTAGTCAATTATGACATTGTTAACGAAGGGGACAGAAGGTGGTAGTTTAGAATGCAAAATGCTTCTATGGGAGGCAAAGTTAAAAAACAGCTGTTAGTAACTTTTTATCATATCTGACATGGCTACTTTTCATGCCATAAACTATAAATAATCGAGTCTAAGACTCACCTAAGGGGGAAAACTGTTCGTGATTATTCCAAACCCTTTCATTTATAAGACGTCTTACTTACTTTCCTGAATAACACGTTAATTTGAAATGCTTTATCTCTTGGGTTATCGTTTTCTCAAAGAAAGTCATTTTCTTATCTGCAGGCAATGTTCATGTTTTGGTAATGTCCTTTGTGCACCAAAAAATCTTAATGCTGAATGCCATTTATACTCTCTCAACACTCAAGACTAAACACTGTTAAAAACATTTCTTCAAAACATAAAAAACGACAAATGATGGCTTTTTACATCGTTTTTTTAAATGTTTTGCCTCTTTATAAGTCAATAATGTGAATATTAGCTGGTATGAATGTTATTATAAATATTCGTATATTCATTCACTAGGGTTTTCACATTAATACCAACTTTAACATTCTTTGTAACACGAACCAAACTGACAGATGATAACTTACAATCTGAAAAATACTTTAATGAGGGAAATGTAAGGTCATAAAAACAGGCTGCCATCGTTGATCTTTAAAGTAAAGACAAAGTCTTTGACATTTTGAGAGAAGTTAACTTATTGTTCGCGCTGAAAACGCTTCTACAATGACAATAGTAGCCTCATTATTTAAATCTTTTATATCCATATTTAGTAATGTAAATAATGTAATTTATACTGTGACAGGTTATGTATTTCTTATATGCTACTTCCCTGTGGTATAGACTAAAAGCATATTTTATGTAAATAAGTTATTTTTTAAAAATATTTCTAAGTAGAACTCATTGGTTACGAATCAATAAACTGAAATCAGACTTTTGACTAATTACTACAGAAAGTACACACGCTATATTCTATATATAAACTTTTAATCTCAGAGACCGTTTTTGGGTATAATGTTATCAAACACAAAGATCGTGTAGTAAATGATTTTAGTTTTTAATTTGCTGCTCTCAGAAAGCATAGTTCCTTCAATTACTCATTAATTACGTTGAACTTGGACAAGTCTGTAACAGTCATGTATCAAATAGCTTCTTGTTCTGTGATCTTGGAAGTAAACCTTCTAGCTGTATCACATGTGTGGATTACCGCAAACTCAACCAAGCATTCTCTAAGCCTTTGATAAAATGTCCCACTATTTCATAGCAACATATTAGGATCTGCAACTGCATCCCAAAAAATTTGTTTGCCAACTGGTTTTAATCTAAATATTATGTAATTTAGAGTTCGTACGGATGTCAGTTACGTTGTTTTGAATAAACTGACAACGAAAAGTAAATAACACAATTGATCAAGCTAGGCTAGTGAAATCAAGACGACGGGATTCTACTCAAAATCATCGATAAAAGCTTTTCAACAATGATATATATATTTGATACCATGACATTGTAATGGGGTTTTGCATTGTAATAAAGATTTGAAAAGTGCAGACTGCAAACAATACCTGATAATTTTCCAATTATAAACCCTTTGAAATCAATTCGGAGTTATTGCAATAGTTTTATAGCCACAGGATGTGAGTAAATTCTTTATTCATTTTCATGCAGTTATATCGCTTGAATACTTTGAAAGTCATTGCTGAAGGGGGGTTTAACTCCGTCTAAGACTTCAATAGGCAATGTTGTCTGACATGTTATATATGGCAAGACGGTGTGTAAGATTATTCAGATTAAACACCTCTCATCACGATGGTAGCTCAATTCACATCCTGAGCACTTTCCGAGGTTCAGACCAATGGCAATAGTTGCAACGAAGCATCACTAATTAATGTCTATTGAATTTTAGCTGATGAGAACACTTCTTGGATTGAAGATTTCTTCTTGTAACCGAGATTAAAGCTAAGATTCAGCTACATTTTATGTGATAGTGTTCTGTCAACTAAGCAACACTAATTAATGTCTATTGAATTCTAGCTGATGAGAACACTTCTTGGATTGAAGATTTCTTCTTGTAACCGAGATTAAAGCTAAGATTCAGCTACATTTAATGTGATAGTGTTCTGTCAACGAAACAACACTAATTAATGTCTATTGAATTCTAGCTGATGAGAACTTTTCTTGGATTGAAGATTTCTTCTTGTAACCAAGATTAAAGCTAAGATTCAGCTACAATTAATGTGATAGTGTTCTGTCAACGAAGCAACACTAATTAATGTCTATTGAATTCTAGCTGATGAGAACTTTTCTTGGATTGAAGATTTCTTCTTGTAACCGAGATTAAAGCTAAGATTCAGCTACATTTAATGTGATAGTGTTCTGTCAACGAAGCAACACTAATTAATGTCTATTGAATTTTAGCTGATGAGAATACTTCTTGGATTGAAGATTTTCTTCTTGTAACCGAGGCTAATGCTAAGATTCAGCTACATTTAATGTGATAGTGTTCTGTCAGAGAGATTCTTGGGTCATTATCATTCGGATCATAGATTAATGAATTAATGTCAGCAAAGCAAATTCTAAAATACTTTTGGAAAATACAACATAATTTAAAGATGTTAAACAATTTTTATGATTAAGTAGCGAATTAAAATTATGTAAGTGATGTCATTACCTTTAAATATTCATCCAGATATCTTTAGATGTAATGTGATTAAGTCAAACAAATATGTATAATACTTGGCTTAAGTATCAACATAGAATTTGAAAGGTTGAATACCACCCAACCCTAACTCAACGACCTACATGTATTTCAAATTAACTTCTGAATTAAAAAGTTATTTTAAAGTATTGTGTGGCCTTATTGGTATCCTCTCTCTATTTTCAGAACCATGGCATTGAAATTAGAACAAAACTTTCTTCATTAGACGAATTAAGATTTTCTTTGATCTTTAAGTGATGATAAATTTCATATTCCGAAACGGCTTGCAAAAAAATCCCTTTGGTTGGGCAGTTGAAGTTTGACAGTGGAGTGTGAAGGTAGGGCAGATGAGGTTCACAAACTCTGGAGGCAGTAGCAAGTCTTTTTTATTTTTTTGGCAAATATTTTTCCATTTAACAATAATTTAGGCCAAATTGATAATCGTCAGAGTGTTAAAACACCTTTTTACTCAACACGTGCCTCGGTGAGTTTAGAGAGAATAATCAAGTATCAAGAAAAAAGCAGTGGCGACCTTTGTTTAGAACACTTTTTAATCACTTGTGGTAGGAATATGGATTTGCATAGCAAATCATGGTGTGTTTTTTTTAATCAAAGGGATTGTCTTGCATTTGGAAACATTTATTTTCGTTTCCATGAGATAACGTTATTTAATTAAAAAAGTACTACTGCCCCTGTCTCACAAGTCATGCTTGAAACAACGTTTGTTATCTATTATAAATAACAATACCACTCTCCGACTTCGAGCTCTTGAGCTGTTAATGGTGAATCACGATATTTTATATACACCATTTGTGTAATTGAATATATTCTATACATAGTTCTACTTAAACTGTAACACGTTTTAAGTACGTTATCAGATAACAAGTATTCAATGCAAGCAAAAGTAAGATGTATAAATATAAATTATAACATAAAATAAATTCATATTTGAATGACAGTTGGAAAAATGAAGAATAATTTAAACAATTCTTTGGCATTTTTACATTATTAATCATTAGATATATTATGAATGAAAAAATATTTTCCAAAACCGTATGTTTTCCCCAATAGCCCTAGTCTGAAGGTTTCTGTTAAATATATGAAATCTAATCATATTCATAAAAAAAAACAAAATGAAAACATGCAATTTGCTTCTAACATCAAGCCAAATTTAATAACATGTGAAATCGATTCTGATAAGATGTGATTTTCCGCTAAAGGATATAATTCAATCCTTGATTCAACCTCACGCATAACCTTTGCTTGATTAGATTGCAATAATGACTTCAGGGAGTTTCTACGCATTAAGGAGGATTTGATGGGAATATTGTCTGAGAATATATGGATATCATGTTGCTCTAATATTCGAGTTACATTACACGACTGTGCTTGATCATGTTCTTAACATTATAATGCTGATGAAATATCTCTTTCCATCAGTCTTTACACGATAGAAGTTTGCAGTATTTTAGTTCGCAGTAGGGAGAACATTTTTTCCCCTTAAAGTAAGTACAGAGGACTGTCGCCAAAACTGCTATAATTCAATAATTCTTGATTGTGGGATGTTGTCGGAAAGAAAAATTGAAATAATTCATTCTTTAAACTTAAGAAAGATTTAACTGGTTATAGATGACGATAAAACACAAAACAAGTCCTCAATTATTCTATGTTATGGAAAACTTGAGTTAGCGGCAGAGTATTTAGAGAGAATTAACCATAGGTCGCTAAACATTGATTGTGATTGGAAAGGTTATAATAACCGGAGGACATAATTTCATCCTCGATTTTGGCTCACGCACGAGCAAATTTGATTACTATCCAACGATTGCTCAGTTTGGCAAAAGGTGTGAAGGTATCGCGACATCATATCATGATTAAAATTTCATGATACATGTTTAAATAGCTGAGCTACAAAAGCACGCAGGTATTATAATTGAATGAATTGTAACGGACCTTTGAATGGCATTTTAGTTTTTTATATTCTTATTTCATGTCAACTTATCTATTATTTCAAAACCTTTTCAGTATAGAATCTTATACCATTTTTTCAAGCATATATGGAAATGAGATTTCAATAACAAGAGAATAATATAAGTGTTATATATTTCATCTTTGCATGATTGTTCAATTTTAAGATGAGCATGATATACCTCAGTCAAAAACACAACATTGAGCTTCTTATTTCCTGTACTTTTTGAACGCGATTCTTGAAATTCTTCCGTATACCACTACCAAATTTGCCTTCAAATAGGGGGAACACTTTTTAAAAGCATTGACATCAATGATGTTAAAATCTTATCCTTTATATAAGGAATCGTGTTTCATCATAAGGTATCCAAAGCGTAAAAGACAGGCCATACTGTCACATCTCTATGTGACTATTGTTAACACAAATGAGAAAATAATCTCATGCCACTAGCATGTTATTTCATCACTGAACCATTCTCGCTCATTACTGTTGCTTCATTACTCCGCAATGATGAGAAAACCAGTGGTGATTTATGTGCCTCGGATAGACGGATACACATTTTGTACAACAAATTTTGGAAACATAGTTCAGGGCATTAGACCCTTCTGAAAAACATTCTTGATCCCTTCCCTGTATTTGAAAAGTGCCTTAACAAACATAGTTTGGTGTACCGTTTCTCAAAACACTAATTAGTGAAGTGTTAGAGAATGGTATTAAATTTAACTTTAGGGTTAAGTTGTGCAACGACCTTGGCTTATTATATCCAAATCTTACTTATCCCTTGATAAAAAATACGATCATGAGTTACTTTCCAAATAACAAAATGTAATTTGACACTGAGCTGAGAAGAACTTTACAAAAATATGATTTTGAACCTTTTCAAAAACTACAAGCATCTTTTACTACATGTAGTTGCTTGTATATTCACAATAAAGTAAATTGATTTCAGCCACTCTTTGTTGTAAGTAAACTTTTGCTGTGACGTGTGTATAGACATCTCCTTGTTTTTGTTCTATGTTTCAGTGTTAAATGTAATAGAATAGAAAGCGCAATGCTGATTAAGATGGTTAACATGTATATCTATCTAGGTAATAGACCCGTGAACATTTTCTTAGGTAAAGGTAAGGATTGAACTGCCCTATTGTAGTTAATTATTGCGATGTCTCATCATTATATTTATCAGATTGGCTTGAAACCTATTTTCTATTCAAGATGTAACATTTTAATTAAGCCATGCAGTCACCTCATTGGTTCACTTAGCCATGTATAAAAGTACTTAAAGCTCATTTACAATAGTGTTGTAATGAACATTTACAAATATTTCCGAAATATTCCACGACATATACATAAGAAAGCGTATTTGTACATTGTATTTGAAAACAGTTATACAAAACAAAACAAAATTTGTCTTGTCATGTACCTTTTCTCACGAGGTGCATATTTAGAATAGGACAGAATCCTTTAATGAGAATATTGTAATGTTGTATTGATCTGCCAAGCATGAAGTAATCATGGTGTTGCTGTTCGTTGTCCAGCTAGGAATACATAAGTTAGAAGGTTAGTGACCCCAAACGACCTTTGTAAAAAAACCAAGTCAGCTTAAGACATAAACTCATCACGAAATTAGCCTTAATAAAATCAGCCAGAAATTAGTTTTCGTGATTTATATTGGCAAGAGCCTGAACAGATTTTATTTTATCCATTTCAACATTTCACATGTACACATGTGAGAAATGACTTGTCTGAGTGAGTTTTGTAATATTACATATCCGTTTATATAATACATTGACAATATGTAACTCCAAATTTTCTTGAGAAATTGGAACTTTTGTTTATCTTTAGAAAAAGTTCCATTAATATATTTACCACTTAATCAAGTTTATGATATGATGTTTTGTCAACATGTTATCCGAATATGCTCTGTATAGAAGTTCCGCATATGAGGGTTTTTCGGTCCAATGAAAGCATGCTGTCAACCGTAAGAATAAAAAGGACCTCAAAATTAGCAATCTTTTTATGATAAGACACTATTTTGGAGAAATACCAAAGAAATTTTGGTCGTAAATCCGGGAAGAAAACACTTGTTTAAGAAATTCTTGCTTAAATGATTGAAAGGAAATTCAGTTGGCAAAACCGTTTAAATAGACAGTGACTAATGTCGACTGCAGCCTAACGTGAAAAAACCCAACCAAACATGAAGATTTTTATGTTGATGATGTAAGATATATCCCAATTGATTGAGTGAATGATAAGAGCAATTTTCCTGGAAGCTGGAATTTAAAAATATTTTACTTGCAGCTAGCATGCGCAAAAGTTGATATCCTCTGCTAGGGAAGTCAATATTGTTGACGTTTCCAAACACAACTAGTTCAATGATACCTATCAATCTAAATATGTTTTCATGCAAACACTGAGAAGCTATGTTGCATATTTCCAATGTGTTTTAAATCTTTGCACTTGCTAAATTAGAATCACTCCCTGAAGAATGATTTTCCCAATAGCAACAAAACTTTTAACAAATTACATGGTTACTTCTTATAAACTAAACTGGAAGTAATGTGTAAAGATCTTTACAATAACATTAAAGTGTAATTATACAGGAATCTGGACAAATATTAGGAAATGTTCATTGGGAAAAAAGCCAATTGATATGGATTTTCGAAATGAATATTTCCAAACTATTCATCTGAATCGAGTCTTAGACTCGTCTAAGGGAAAGAACTGTTCGTGTCTGTTCCAAAATCTTTCAATTACAAGATGTCTTACTTACTTCCTTCAATTACATGATATTTTGGAATTCAGAATCTCTAGGGTAATCATTTTCTTTAAAAAAATAAGGCTTACTTGAAGTTCTTTTCTTATCTGGAGGCAATATTCCTGTTTTGGCAGTGTCCTTTGTGAACTAAAGAACGTATTAAGGAAACGCTGAATGCCATTTATACTCTTTCACTCATGCCTAAACGCCTGGTTAAAATCATTTTAAAATTCTTCAAAACTTATAAGAACGACACATGATGTTTTTTTACATTGTTTGTCATTCTACTTCTTTGTAAGTCAATAATGTCATAATTTCAAACTTTAGATTGTATTACAGTTATCATATTCGTATGTTTAATTACTAGTGATTTCACATTTTAACAAACCTTTAAGTTATTGTAATACGAACCAATCTGACGGATGATAGCTAACATTTTTAAAATAGACTTCAACAAGGAAAAGGTAATAAAAACAGTTGATCTTTAAAGAGGAGATGTAACGAATAATTGTGATTATTACAAATTATTATCTGTAGTCGCTTACTTATAAGAATCAATAGAGCCAAAACATTAGAAAATATACGCTTAAATTCGACTACTAGGAGACCTTTTATACCCCTGTTTTGGAACTTTGTCTGCAGTAGAGAACTGTTCTACACGCAGTCAGGTTTGGGTGCAATGCTACACTGAAATTCAGCGCAGTACGACCCATGGTTCGCTAGTTCCAGCCGATACTCGCAGGTTTCACCGCAATGCATAGCCACTACAGTGTTGCGGGCTTTCTCCCTGCAATAATACTAGCGGCCGCGATATAAGTGAAATAATCTTGAAAGCGGCGTTAAACACCAACTCACCTCACCTCACCCCTGTTTTGGATAACCGCCTAATGAGACTGGCGAACGCTTAGACAAAATCACCGAAGCATGACTCGAAGCCACGCCCAGTGTGTGACATGCTAGTCGTCAGCTGAAAGTCCAGCCCTTTGATTTTCTCTGTATTTTTAAGCTAATTCAACAGCAAAATGGAGACAATAGCATGACCGTAAGAATTCCAAAATACGATATGTAACTGCTTCATGATATAAACTTTCCCTCTCAGTCGTCAAATCCTTCTTGATTGGACTGTGACAATCCTTTGATGCGGTTGTCTTCGGTGGGTTTATATCAAAAAGGTTAAGAACTTGGTCGGTGAGAGATCCATTACTATGGGATATCACGTAATGTTACATGTATTTATCGATATGAAGTTCTAAATTGTCTCGAAAAAATGAAGGTTTTTGTAATAAACGGGAGAGAATGTAGAAACCTTTTTAATGTTTACTCATGAAAAAATAATTTTGTTTCACTTCACTTTCATGACAACATAGTACTTAGTGGATGATTCGTTTATATTTAACTAACATATATTATATTGTTATCTAGTGTAACATCTCACACCGTGTTGCAATATCTCTGTCTTTGAATTTAACAATCAATGACATGAAAACATACCTGGCGCAAGCGTTAGAAACATCCTATGTAATCCTAAAGAATGTTGGTACCCGTTATTCACGATGTACTTTTTTTAATGTGTGTCATCGTCCGTAGAAGTGGATGAGCCAAATCTCCTTCTCTTAATGTATTGGTTGAATAAATATTCTACAAGTTCATTGGTTCAAAATGACTGGACGCCGTGACAATAAACTAAGTAGCAGTCGAATGCCAAGACTTACGCCATTATGACAAGATATATATTCCGCTTAGTGGGTCCAAGGCGTTACAATTCGAAAGGTATAATTAGAGACCATTTAATCAAGAATTGAAATTGAATGCGATAGGATTACATAACGGCCACCTGTGTGTCATAAAAATAAGACTAGTTAAAGCAGTCTGATTGTTGTGACAACATTTGGCAGACGTCGTAATTGATGTACACATGCCATGGGATAGTGCGCATAGCATCATATTACAACACTATCTTTCGCTTGGAACAAAACAAAAAATTAAAGATTTATTTAACATCAATTTATCGGAGGTTTGAGTTGCTTGGATGACTTTAGATATGTTAAAACAGTTGTTAACACTGTGAGATTTTCTGTTGTATTTTCATTAAGGAGGTTATACTTCCGCAGACTAGCACGTCACGCGGCAGGACACGCCTCAAGGACCACGGGCCAGTTCAGTTCTGTTCACTGGTGCTAATTAGCTGGTGATTCGAAAAAGCCGTATTAAAGTTGTTTATCGACCGATTTCGAAAATTTAAACGCAAGTTACTGGCAAATTAGAATACATATTTTATGAATCACGAAAGTTGCCATGGGTCATTTCAGTCGATCTTTAAAGTACAGATGTAACTTAGTCTTTGACATTTTGAAAGTATTTATCTTTGTCTTTGCGCTGCAATTTTTTTTGCAATAACAACAGTAGACTAAGATGTTAATTCTGTTACTTCCTTATTTTGTTAATGAATAATTTGATATTATGCGACATGTATATTTTCACAGACGACAATGATATCCAGAAACTCTTGCTTTCTTCAACTTTAAAATACTATTTGAAGAACTAAACATAGTTTATGGAAATAAGTCATAAATTGAAAATAATTTTAAGTAGAATTTGACCACTACCTCCGTAAATATTATTGCTTACGAATCAATAAAATAACGCAGATTAACTGTTGACTCAGTTCGTCAGTAAGAACATCACATGTAAGGAAAAAATTCAATTATTCATGACATCGACTTTTTGGGAAAATGTCATCTATTAGACAGGCTAGCAAACACAACTATCGTGTATGCAAAGGATTTTAGCTTTTAATTTGCTTTTCTAAGGCTGCACAGTTCTTTCAATTACACATTGATTACGTCCAACTTCGAAGTTGGACAGGTCGGTTAAGTAAACATAATAGTCCTGCATTAAATAGCCTCTGGTTCTATGGTCGGGGGAATAAAACCTTATAGCTTGATTCTAAGGATGGTTTACCGCTATTGATTGATCTCAAAATTAACCAAGAATTCTTAAAACCTTTCTTGTCCAATTTTTTAATAGCAACATATTCAAATCTACAACAATATGTAGATCTTCTAATGTGAGTGCAAATATCATGTTGTTTCGATAACGTCCAGTATCAATATCATTATCATAATAACACTGAAAAAGAATCATCCTTCAAAACATATGTGACAGTACTCTTTGATATATAAGGTCATATCTAAATATGATTTGTAGACATGTTTTCAAGAGGTAGTAGCTATTGATGTGAAATATGATCAACATGACCAACAAAGAATAAAATTGTGATAAATGACATTGTCCACAATCACTTATTTTTGCAAAGCAACTTAAAAAATATATACAAAATAAATTGTACTAAAAAATCAAGAAACAACTGTTACCAAAAATAAGTTACAAAATATCATTACAATCATTCATGCATTTATAGCCGTTATGATCTCCATGAGGTATTGGAAACAATTTTGAACTCATTGTTATAATAATCCTAAAGAAATTCGCATATTTTGAGAGGCTGGAAGATTGAACATGTTTAAGAGTTAAAACAATAAACATGCACAATGCTTTTTTAAAATACTCATTTAACCATAAACTCCATAAAAGTCCAGGCCCTAGTCTTTCCTTTGAAAAACCTTTATCTTAAGTCTGCGGGACAGCAGAACAAATGGTAGGGGTTATTTTTTCAGATATTTGAAAATGGCATTACTTTTGTCATTTATGTTTAATATGTACTGATTTAAGAAAACAACAACTTTGCTTTCTGAAACAGAATCTTTGATTGCCATGATTTCGACCGAACTGCTTTGTATAACGCCCTTCAGTTGTTGAGATGAAAAGTATAGGTCAAACCTATAGCTACTTTCAAACTTGCAAACAGTCATTCATTGGATGTGGTCCTTCATCCAACCTTGAAATGCACATTACAAACCAACATAAAACATGTTAAGCCAACCCATGAAAATGAAGGATACAAAATGTCTACACCATAATGGGATGTTTGTTCAGACTCAGGATGCTCAATCGATGGAATAAGCTATAGGAGGTTATTTCTGAGGCTGGCTTATGTCATCGATGTAACATTTGTTACACTGTGAATTCCTTTGTTTTTACTTAAAATGGCAGAAGCCTGTTTTTTAGGAATTTTTATTTGGTCAAATTTTAGCCATTAGAAAATTTTTAATCCTAAATGCAATAACTTCAAAGGATCAACACTTCAAGACCTAAATCGATTGTCTGTCGCTGTAGAAGAAACTATCAAACATAAAGCACAAATTGTTGGCCGCCATTCTAGTGTGAACACCTTTCGTGTCACACCAAAGGTAATCAACCGTACCAAATTATTATAAAATTGATTACATCTGAAACAATATTGTTGAGTTTTTTACAAACATTTTGAAACCATTGAACAAATTTTTTAACATTTAATGCATTATTAATTATATGTATGTCAAACTTTTATTTGAAGGTGAATTACGATAGTTTCTTTCAGCAAAGACAACTGCATTTATAACTTTGAAATTTTTACATTCAAATTATGTTCTAAAAAGGAAACCATTATATTTTATTCTATTTGAATGCTAATCATGTAAATAAGCAATATAGTTTTAATGTTGATCAGTTTCCAAGGCATCTTAATGGGTTTTATTTGAAAATATGTAACACAAACATACAGAAATGCATCTTGGCTACTATGAACGTAAATGTACAAATTATTCATAACAATTTATCAAATTTCTGTGAAAGACGTGATCATGAATTGTTAATTTTGAGGGCCATTTACCTAACTTTTTAATTTAAAAAAAAAATCAAATACAATTTCTAAAATGCCCATAAATTTCATCAATGAATAATTCGTCATTGAAACGACTAAATGTATAAAATAGCAGAACATGTTCTACACACATTGTAACAATCTCTATTCACTCTTCCATGTTTATATGAGTAAGTGCATCGAAATGTTCATCTTACGATAAAACAAGTCTGTTTATTACATTTTCTGAAAACTAGACGTTTCATCACTGATGTTCGTACTGTAATTTTAATTATCAAAGAAACACTAAAGGGTATGATGTAATTAAAGTTGTGAAGAATCTTAATAAATCTTTTTTTATTAGTTGACTGTTGATCTAAAACCTTCCATTAATCATACGTTAAGGGTGATAACTTTAATGGGAGACAGCGAAATTGCCTTACAGAAAGAAGAATATTTCATTATTAATAACCATTCATGATTAAACAAAATATGGACACCGTGCAGTTAATAACACTGAAGGCGTCCTCTCAATGCGGAATATTTCATCAGCTTAGATCATAATGTGCGATCTCTTTTAACTAGGTTAAAGATATGGAATGTGATTAAAATATTCTTGAATGTTTGCCTAATACTACGTTTAAAAATAATAATCTACACTAACCACTTATAATCAACACAATTACTATAATAGTTACATGCAAATGGCAGTTAGCTTAAGTCAAATTACATTATATATACCCAATTATATATATATATATATATATATATATATAGAGAGAGAGAGAGAGAGAGCTTAAGTCAAATTACATTATATATACCCAATTATATATATATATATATATATATATATATATATATATATATATATATATATATGTATATATATATCATATTCACATCAAGCATATTCTCTCAATTAAAATTCGATTCGAACATTGATAATAGAATCATAATGTTTCAATCTTATTTTATTTAGTTTATTCAGGACGTTATTGTTTGAAAAGAATCATACCTTAAGATGTTACTTTGGTATATGTCCTATCAAAAAGATCAATATTTCCAAGAGATGTGTGCAAAAGATGGGATATGGTTGATGGACCCTTAATTAAATTGACTCACGAACAAAGTTTAATCCAACTAAAATCAATATTCTGAAGAAAGGGTATTTGATTTAATGCTCTCTATTACCACATCCTTATAAAAATGGCAACCCTTACAAAAGGCTGTTTGTGTTTTCCATATCTTAATTTAGTTATAAGGTATTGTATAAATAGACAAACCCCAAAAAGACAATTTGATAATATAAAGATTTTGTATATTTAGTTATCAGAACGTTTCAAATGGCAACTTTCACCCAATTTATGTATGATATGACTTTTTCTAAACAAGAATAATTTTGGGCATGAGGGGAAAAGATCATTTGTTTGACACAGACTGTTATGAATAAAATAAAAAATCGGGCACTTTATAACATTTTAAAGTGGATACAAATATCCATAACCGACTGTTTGTTGGACCGCCAGCTGTGTACAGTGGCCTCACGAACAAATAATCTATAACATCAGAAATGACCAAATACGGAGAGGCGTGCTAAAACAAGTGTTAGCAATTATTCTATTTGCTTTTTGAAAAATATGACACCACTTAAGATTTTCAATTGCATTAATGAATAGCAAACACATTTTTGCATACTAATGATAATTATGTTAACTGTACGAATATCAAGTGCATTAAAAAGTGTAATTTCAAGTGCAGGTTCAGGTATTCATTTGTACAACTGGGTTGACTAATGCAATATTGATGAAGTGTATTTCTCAGGGACACAACAAAGTTTATTGCATAGGTTACAAAATATATGTGTCCGACTAGGTCTTCGGCATGAAAAGCAAAAATGCAAATGGCTTGCAAATGGAATGCTTGGCTGACTTGAAGATCAACCAATATGAGATAAGCAATCTGTGGAATAAAACCTTGAACATGAGTCCCAAGCCCATACATATTCAAACTTTTTGATTCATTACCATTCTATTTACATCACCAATGTGTCTCAGTCTGTCTTATAAATGAGTATATGAGAGAACAATGCTGTCTTAGAACATAAGAAGATGAATTAATGTGATACATAATATTCGTGTTTGGTAACCTGTCTGAATAGGTTTAACATCAAGTGAATGCCAATTTGTGTTTGAACGCATATCTGACATCTGAATTTGAATATAGAAAACATGGGTTGCATTAGATCAAGAACTGGGTGAGCAGTACATTAGTGTTTAACATGTGACAGAAAACGGCAGGGCGGAACAGAAAAAGGGCAGGGCAGGGCGTTGCGCTAAAATGACTAGGTGGAACACTGTACATGTTCGTTTTATGGTTTCTAAACCAATGATGTTAAGGCGATTAAGTGTATAAAAAGAAACACCTAACTCTGTGAATTTTAATAACTTACTTCAACCATATTCCTGTGATTTTTTTAGTTAAAATGATATAAAAGCAATTTGAAATATTCAAAGAAAAGTTTACTGAAAGCACCATATGATTTAATCCCGCCCAAAATATACAATAACTTTTCAAATGCCAAATATTGAAAGTAAGCTTTTCTTTAAAATGTCACCGGTGTCAGTTGGCTTGGAATAGCTAACCCTTCTCTTATGAAAGTCACTACTCTCAATCCAAGTCAACATCTCTGTCTATTAAATTCATTTACAAATAATACACAATATTAGGGACTTGATTAAAAATGTGAAACGACTATGGTTTATGGATTCAAATAGTAACCAAGTCAGATAATAAAAAGGACATTTCGAATAAATATCTAGTTTCCTATATATTTCTTATGGTTTGAAGACTTAACATGAAGTTCTTAACAGGGTTATGAGTCTTGGCTGATGAAGAAGATATATGACAGTCAGCGTTTGGTAAACAGTAGATTTTTTAATTGACTTTTTGTGCTAAGAAATACTTATTGCTAATACGTGTACATTTGAACTGTTACTTTTATGAAAAGACAAACAACATTATGCTAAAAACATTGTGATTGTTCAAAGTTATCTATTTCGTTTGTATGATAAATAATTAGATATTTTATTACATGTTAGTATTGGTAACATGTACTTCAAATTAATTAATTGTTCATGTACTATTTGAAGTATCACGGAAGAAATGGATAAAAAGCGATTTCCCCACACCATTCCTGTTTTACCATTTCAATGTTAGTGGTTTGGAAAATAATAATAATAAAGAATAGAGAATACTAAACGACGTCCCGTTTGATAACATTTTTATGAAACAAGTGAATGTTTCGGTATTTAACGAGCGAAAGCGAGTTAGATACCGATATCATTCACGAGTTTCATACAAATGTTATTAAAAGCGACTGAGTTTAGTATATTCCTTATTATTCGCAGATTTGTTTGAAATAAAAAGCATGCAAATCGGCTAGATTACCATTGCTGCCGCGCCGCTTACATTGTGATGTCATACTTAAAGATTGTGACATCATGTGACGTCAATCAGCACGCCATGTGATGACGCAATGTGTAATAACATTGTAGATTTATTAAACGACGGTATCTTCAACGGGAGAGTAATAATAAGGTTTACTAGTAATAAGCTTGGTCTTCTTGGCGCTATTTGTGTTGGAAATTCTACAGGAGTTGATGCTACAGATAGTGAAAAGCACTCAACTCAACTGTGAAACAGTCATAGTTAGATAGCAGAAGTAACAACAGATCTCTCGCGGCATCAGTACTCGTAAGGTTATAAATTGCTATACGAATAATTCCGTTAAATGTACAATAGTAACTACAAAATGTAGTGAAGATGAGGCAAGTGTATACGAATCAGAAAGACATATTCACTACACATCATCCTCTTGCTATTATTACAGGTGTAAGGATCTTTCCAGATAGGAAAGAATAAAAAATGACTCGTGACACAACTTCTACCAATTCAAATTAGTCTAATGGAACAATTGCCTTTGTTATTCAGGTAAATCTTATCACAAAACCTTCAAACAAAGCAATTGTTGCAGGTTTTGTGGTTTTGTGGTTCTCTGGTGTATACTTGTTTAATGCCTTAACATTTTAATTTTCACAACTTTAGAACAAGATGTCACAGAATTCATATTAGTCTAATGGAACAATTGCCTTTGTTATTCAGGTAAATCTTATCACAAAAACTTCAAACAAAGCAATTGTGGCAGGTTTTGTTAAACTAGTTATTTTCTACTTTTTGCCCATTACTAATAATAAAAGGAAGTCTATAGCTACAAGGTTAATTGTATTTGGCAGTTAATATAAACGCTCGAGGTGTAGAAATAATTGGCAATAGAAATGTAGCCATGTTGCATAGTGAAAATTACCGAGCTTGTCTTTTGTGAATGGTTTTCAACACTTAAATGACACTGAGAGGCATACACCTTAATTAATGTTATATTTATATCCGAAAGCCAGTACCAAACATTACATTGCTACCGGAAGTCGCTGTTTTCAGAATGTAAAGTCTGATAGGAAATGTTACAACAATTACTGACGTCACGTTTATAGTATATGTTAAAAATGGCATCTAAGAAAATATGAATCCTGATATGATAACTCTTTTAGACAACAATATTGTTCGGTGAGGTGAAATGATAATTATGGGGTTTAACTTCGTTGACAAGAGTATTTCACCAATATCGTAGCTGCTAGTATTATTGCAAGGAGAAAGCCCACAGCACCATTGTGGCTATTCATTCCTGCGAAACCTGTGAGCATTGGCTGGAACTAGCGAACCATAGGTGGTACTGCGCATGAAATTCAGTGCTGCATTGTACTCAAACCTTACTGCGTGTAGAACAGTTCTCTACTGCAGACAAAGTTGCCGAGCCCCTAGTGGGATTCCAGCAACGGTTATTTTTCAGAAATTGTGTGTTGAAATACAGATGTATGAAGGCTATGTCGCTAAGAAAGGCAAAAAAGTTAGCCTTCATTTCAATCTCTGTGTACACTCTCCTGAATGAAAGACCTTTCACATTTGAGTGAATATATATTAACTGTTAAACTTTTCTATTTGAAATGATGTTTCTATTTTCCGTTTTCAGTAAGTTTAATGTGGAAATTTCTGTCTGAAATTAGTTTAAATGAGTGGGCTGTTTGAATTAGGATTTAGAATAGAATTGGATTGAAGAAAATATTGATTACAAACAATCTGTAATGAAATGCAATCGTGTCTAGTGTTCTAAAACAAGATCGATACTATCTTCAAAGATAATAAAATTTCTCAACAGTATTGATTAATACTTAGGTTTATTTCGAATCAACATTCAATTAAACTTTTGCAGGTTTTGTTTCTCATCCTTTTTCTTGATTTGTTTCCTTCTGGCATTAGCCGCTGTATACCAGATCGCCTCAATGAATCATACCCATTATAAGCAGAGCTGAGTTTGGTTCATTGCTGGCTTTAATGATTTATCTATATGTCATCTCTTCGAAGTATTTAGGACGACTGCAATACCAAAATGATTGGCTGACTGCGGTGAAACATGCGGGTCACCCTGCTCCATCAGCGCTCTTTCAATTAATTCCTTGATATTTATCAGACTAACGTTCTCGTATCGCTGTGTATGTTACTAGCAAATGAAGCGACTCGCATCTGCAGGAAGCGGAACGTCTCTGAAATCCGTGAAGTAAGAGATATTATTCCAGCTTCATTGCATAACGATATTTCAAATAAAAAAAATACATGCAAAATATAGCCATGACTTACCAGTCGTATCAACACGACGCGTGTGGCCTGATATACATATCACGGTAATGAATGAACAACGCAGGTTAAAGTACTCAGGGTTCCCTTTACTCCTTTACTTTTCAGCCTTTAGATTTGGGTCACGTTAAACAGTATTTAGAAATAGTTCTCCATATACCTCTCATTCTTAATTACAAACATGGACAAAGGAAGGGAAATAATATTTCACTGTTCTTTACCGACAAGAATTTAGAAACAATTTAACAATGGGGAGGGATTTCCGCAAGAAAAAGGTGTTCAGATGTATTTCATCATTCTGATTACCAATGGATAGAAGTGCAAATTGGATTGCGTTATCTGCCTGGCATCGTTAGCGACAGCTTCTTATTTGTTTGCCGTGTAAAGAGAATAGCAACAAGTTTTTTGTCTGATAATATTTCATAAGTTCAGATCACCTCACGTTTCTGGTTATGAAAGATTTGCAAATTATTCATGAGAATTGCAGTTGGCTTTGTTATCTAATTTCGCTCAGTCGTACGTTTCCACTGTGTTTTTGCAAAAGATTTAGTCAATCGTATTGCTATATTTTACCATTTACCATAAAATATTCAGATGATATTTATTACTCATCACCACGTTGAAAATAAACTCGTGCCAATAATTGCATCCATCAGGACGTATGTATTTTTCAAAATGTTTCTTTAAGAGCCTTATTTTTTGACATTCTCAAGTGATTGTCAAGTGACATTGGAATTCTCTAGCAAAACGGTGATTAAGCAAATGATTTTAAATGATGACGTTGTAAAGGGAAGAGATGCGAGACCGCGTGACAAATCAATCATCTTTATTATACAGTTTATTATATAGGTATACACTAATCACTTACAACCATTTGAAAAAAATTAAAAGGATTACAATTGTGTATCAGCATATGAATATTTAGAGACCTTAGAGGTTTTACTGCCACTTTTTTTTCTCTTACTGGTCACATATTCTCTTAATGTTTTTATCTTTATTTTCAATAATGCCCAGTCATATTTCTGAATATGTAACCTTTTAAAGATATTCTTTGACAAACGATTGATGACGCTTTAAATCAATTCAGGAACAATAAATTAAGTGCACTCTTCTGACCAAATCCATAAGTAAATACACTTGTTTGAACCCATAATCAAATCCTCAATAATCTGATAATGTCAGACGCGTGTTCGAAACAAGAATAGTATTTACTTGGAGGCTAGCTAACCTTATCTATACAGACAGGTCGGTCAAGCAAACACAATGATCATGTATCAAATGAATTTGACTTAAGGTTTGATAGTCCAGGGCTGCATTTAGGGGCAGTCCTGAGGTTTGGTCTTCGATAATGTGCACCGAGACAGTTTGGTCAAGCAAACACAATGAGATGAGTTCAGCTTCTGGTTCCATAGTCTCGGTCATCAGTTGTCAAGCTTCTACTAAACAGGATTGTTGTTTGAAAGATACATTTCATTCAATATCATTCTTATATATAAGTATATAATCGAATGACATTTGTGAGCCCTTTGAATATACGAAACTGAAATAAGTAAAAGAATGACCCCCGAATAAGTCATAACAACCATAGTGTCTTTATTACTAAAATATTCGGAAAAAATACCCTTCCTGAGTTATCAGATTAGACGAGTGACATATAACACATTTGTATATAGTAATGCTTCGTCTGATTGGTACCTATCATAACCACTCGGTTCAAATTCTAGTAGGAGAGATAATGTATTCTGTAACAAAATTCACATGAACATTTTAGAAGGCAACAGCCAATTGTTGATGTTTATGTCATATTGAAGTGACAATCGTTTATTTTAGATAAATGAACCTTAGTTTAGTATTTTGTCAAGAACTTTTAAAACTGAGAAAAAGGGTCGATTTATATCGACTTGACCTTGCTCATATACGTTGCTATTTATACAGAATATACTGGTTAAGGTACAGTTGTAAAATTTTTGGAGCATCCATTTTCTATTAAATCACAACAACTTAAATGAAGGGATTATTTGAGGCGTATACTTTTCGTGTCTTTATGTTTAATAAGAATGTATCTGTAACTATTTACACATCATATAAAAACACTCATAATTTAGTGTAACATCAGAAAATGGAAAGAATTAAACAATAATAGCAAAACATCTGAGCGTATAAAGCTTGCCATGATAGAAAAAATGGGTTTCTTTTGAATACATGACCACCATTGTAAAATTATTGCAACAGATTTGACATGACTTCTGAATTTATCAAAAGATTTAAATGAAAGAAGAAAGAATGTTTGCATCAGGCTTTACATTTCTCAATGGTAAATATCCCTACTTCTTAATGGTGCCAACAGGTCTTGTTTTATCTTATGAACCGACCACTAATTTCTATTACGCTAAAAAAAAATTGATAAAAAGAAAGATATTATGTACACAGTCCGTACTATATCACACAGGTAAAACACAGAGCTTAGTTTTTTAAGGGCTTATAATTCCCACCTCTCTCTGCTCATAGGTTGGTGTACAGTGGTTTAATCGTCCATGTGGTGAATGAGGATAAATTATCGGGTCGGAGACAGTTTGAAGCCAAAAATATTTGCAGATTAGAAATTGAAATTTGAGTTAATAGGTAATTATTTGACACTTTGACTTTAGCCTTAGACTAAACATCTAGTCCTTAAAATATCAATATTTGAAGAGGGATATTCCACCACAATGTCGGAAATGATATCCATAATATCTTGGACATTGCTGGTATAATCCCTCTGTCCAATGAGGCAATTAGAAATTTTAAAAAATATGACCCCCTAGAAAATTAGTAACATCACTAGAGGTTTGTGGTAAAGATAACATGATAAAATAGTTTATTTTATAATGGTTAAGTTAAAAGATTTGTGAAAAGTCAGAAAAATTAAAACCCATCTGATGTGTTCATACATGTATATATAATGTACAGTGTCAAATCGGTTATTAAGTATTGCCCAGTTAATCACACCATTGGAATTCATCGCCCAGTTAATCACACCATTGGAAATCCGATGAATCTGGTTAATGACCCTGCAAGGCTTTTGCAAGAGATAAACTCGAGGTTAAGAAATAATTTACAAAAGTTCAGTTGAAAGGTTTTCACCACCCTGACAAGAGCTTGTACACCAATTATTGTGTGTATGAGCTACATAGATCCTTCATGCCACTGGATTCTTTTGGGACATAACCTCTGTAAACATGTCAGATACATTCAAAGCTCTTAATTAGTAATAGAAAACGTTATTTGTGTAAATGGAGAAAATCATCGTGAATTTTACTTTGTCCTCCATGTCAAATTGTAACAATATCAAATATTGTGTATGTATTTTGTTGTAGTTTTTTAGTTTTCTCTGAATACAATATTAAGTCAAGCATATCTTTTTATCCTAGGATTTCACACTTGGCTTACCCAATAATCACTGAGCTTCTGCACGAGCATGTTGACTCACGTAATCACCCGTGCACTAACAAACAATAGTCTACCCCAAGCGCGACCTTCTCTTTTCTCTTGCTTCCAGCTTTAAAGCTTCTCCCTTTCTTGATATAATGTGCATACGTTGTCTTTTGCAATTGTGATTTCTTACATTATATCTGTGAAATATTATTTTGGGTCGTTAGGATTAAAACTATCAAGGTTAGTTCTGGTTAATTTTAATGAATGGGTACTTCTAGTATTTTAGGGATAGTAAGTTCATTAGTCTGTCATTGGTATCGTGTATGTTTGTTTAATATTGTATTCTATGTTTATGTTATTTGCAAACACACAGCACAATGTTTCTTTAGTGTTTTATTTTACCTCTAAACGTCAATCAAGTGTTTTTGTATGGAAGGTATGAATGTTGACACTTCTACTTATACATGTTTTGTCTATTATAATGCAACGTGTGTTTGGTTGAATGTATGACTATACAAACTAATTTGTGTTATGGTGAATGCTTGCATAGATGAATAAATAAAAGTTTTTAATCTTTTAGGATTTTAGTAAAGTTTTAGTATTCTGTATTGTCTATTTGGAAGTATTGTAATTACGTATTTTATTAATACAGATGTTGAAGGCGATGAAGAACATGAAGTGATGCGACGACTGGTGTGCAATCCCAATTTCATACACTCGGTAGGATTTCCTTTTATTGTCATGTCATGTAATCATAATATCTCTTATTGTATACTTAAATTTAACTAATGTAGCATATATGTATTGAAATTATTCGTATCTTCATACTTGTCTTCGTCATCTCCGATGTCAAAGTTGGAATAAAGTGTTGTATTCTTTAGGAAAGGAAACAAATCCATAGATAAATTGTGGTAACTATTATGATAGTAAAAAGCCCTCAACTCAACTGTTTAACAATCTGTAGAATAAGCAGAATATTCCGAAATGATTACTATCATTATTCAAACCTGAAACTATGAATTGGTACAACAGGAATAACACAAACAATAACTTTTTACCCATTGTTGCCATTTTGGATATTTGGATGTTTCCTGAGTCGGATACATGTGTATACGATTCACTAGGACGAAATTAAGCAGCTGGCAGTTTCCAATTATGAGGGACTGTTTTAGGTGAGGTTTTGCCAAATTCAAGGGGCTTCTGTTATTGAATCATGTATGAGCAAAACATTAATTTGAAATACATTAAAATTCATTTTATCCATTCATCGACCAAATTAGAAAGAACTCTATACAATTAAGTACATTTGATTATTATACTGGTAATATTTGAAGTAACAATTGAACAGAATGTGTATTTTGACAATTCTCGGGAAAAATGTTCAAAAAGCAAAGATAATTTCAAACATTGGCAAATGGCTAAACTAAATATAGATATAAACTCGCCTCAGGGGAAACCTGCCCCTATCTATTCCAAAATCGTTCAATTACAATACGTCTCGCATACTTCCTTGAATAAGGAGAGAATTAGGAATGCTTAATCTCTTGGGTTAGTATTTCTTAGCACATGAAGCTGAAGGCACGGATTATATTTTGAGTATTTTTGCCGTCTAGTGTTTACATAACATTTAATGACACATTTCCTAGAATATATGTTGAAAGCAATAAATGCCAAAGTTTTCAAACCATAAGAAATACCAACCAAGATAATTTATCGCAATGATGTTCGTAATCTGGCTTGGTTATTATTTGAAATTTACAACCTCTTCCTTTTATGTATATAGTGATTTCCACATCTAAAATAAAGCCTTTTGTTATTTTGTATTTTTTGTATTAGTTACTAACTAGATACAGATGATGACTCGGGTTTAGAAGAGAGGCGTTTATGAGAATGGTTGGCTACTCAACTCACCTGTCGCTTGTGACATTTTGAAGTAAGGATAGCTTTCAGTATTTGACATTTATGAAGCTATATTTTGAGCTGGGCAAACTCCTTAACTGTTTTCGGTCAACTATTCTGTTGAATATTTTCAAATTGCGTTTTATATTAATTCAACAAAAAGGATTTCAGAAATACTATTCAAACACATTCCTATGTCGCATTAATCTATATTCATTTGTTCTAAGACAGAGTTGTTCTTTAAAAAGCTCTTTTTTATATAGATTGAACTGAGAACGTAAACAGAATAGTCATAGTCAATTAGTTTTCTCTATGTATTGGCTGGGCATTTTTGTTCAAGCTTTTTTGAAAGATATTTTATCTGGTATTGGATGATCTGTGGCGTAGTGTATTGAGCATTAAGTGAAATACCCTTCCTCAGAATATAGATTAAATCTAATTGAAATACTCAATGCGATTAAAATATTTTTTAGGAGTCAATGTAATTTTACTAACTTACTATTAGCCATTTGGCATCTTTTGCAACAGTAGGTTTAAAAATCTAATACAAATATTTATCTTTTTGAAATGGAATGTGCAGAAGTAACCGCAAATACTCTACGAATTTTAACTGTCTTTAGAATGTTTAAAGACATTTGCTATAAATACTTAGTAAGTGAAGATAACATCCTGTAACTTAGGTCAAGTCTTATGATTGTCATACATTTGTTATCATGGTAGTTCTGTTTATGATCAATGGTAACTGTAGATTTAGAGAAGAAATTATTTTAGCGTATATCCAAGAGAAATGTAACATTTTGTAATTATTTTTCATCTGGATACAAGACACCCCACATGAACTAAGATCTGACTACTGTCATCTCAGCTTAAATGGTTAGTGATTATAGATACCGCTTTAATTCGATGCTTTCAGTGCTCTTCTCGGTTTACGTATATATCTTTATTGTCGTTTAGAGAATCACCACTGGTTATTTAGAATGATATATATATATTATTGGTGATAATAATAATTGATAATATATATAATTCTTGGAAAGGTAATTACGTTGTCGCCCATTTCAGTTATCCTACAAGAAGATGATAAATGGAGGGTTTGAGATAAGCATTCAACACGACCCATCAATAAAGATAAAATGTAAATTTATTGAGATCCTTCACAAAATATCATTTCTTTTGAGGTTTTTAGTCGAAAATGTGAGTAATAAGACCTCTAGTTTATAGAGAATGCAATAAATACACACAGATGAACAATTTACCATAACAAAGTTGAAGAGTGAATAGTTATTGTTCCACAGTCGTGTGTAAAACTGGCTATGTTCTTTAAATACATTTACCCCTTGTCATGACAAATATCTATGTAAGGAATTTGCTTTATATTTATAAGATGTATCATTCGAATCGTCTCATCTTTCAATTCAATCAATAATCAAAAAGACTAATCATATCCAAAATTACATTTTTGTGTTCAAACATTTAAATGCCTTCGTCATTCCATGCATGTAAACCCTTTATATCAAAGTGAATTACGGTACCAATTTGTCAGCATTTACAACTGCATAAAATCAATATTTTTTCCGATTGGTAACTCTATTTACACAGGAAATCATTCACTTAATGAAAGGTTGAATAGTTTTTTGTATACTTAAATTTGATAAATTCACAAAAGGGAATGTACTGCTAACCCTTTTTTTTATATGTCTTTCAAGACATAAACTATTTAGATTAAATATCTAATCTAATGATCATTGATGACATCAGCCAGACTCAGAAACTGCCTCCGGTAAGTAATCTATCAAGGGGTTGAGCAAATTGTTAACGTATCTTAAGTCTGAAAAAAACCCATCACTTTATGGTGTAGAAAGGTAAAAACGTATTTGTTTCTTCTTTTTCCTGTGTTGGCTTAATACGGTATTTTTTGGTTTATGTTGTGCATGTGAAGGTTGGATTAACGACTGATTAAAAGGCTTTATACAGAGCAGTTTGGTCGAAAACCTGTTTCTTAAAGATTCTGAAGCAGAGACAAACTAAATCAGGCAAAGTTTTTTCAATGAGAGAACAAATTAAAAATAAATGGCAAAACTTAAGCCATTTTAACATGCCTTGAAATGAATTACCATTTGTCTAGCTTCCCTGCAATTTACATATAACAAAAGCATAGACTTGGAATTTATGAGAGTTTATGAGTAATAGTTTAATGAATTTATCCCCACACACATTAGTACTTTAAAAGTTTGAGAAGTTATTGAGCAAAATGTTTTAAGCGTTTAATTGACTTTGATTTTACATTGTTTGAATTCTGGAAACATGCTGCATTAATTAATGTACTGTATAAAATTGGATTTTTTTAAACATTTAGCATTTTCATCATACTTACTTTTAAACATGATTGATGATTCATGATCGTAGGCTTCTCAGAATTCCAGATTGCGTTTCCATTATTCTTTTGACTTAGTATCAAACTGAGTTCAAAGTTGTTGCCGATACGATACTGACATCACTACGATATCCCTTTATGAATAATTGTTGTCCATCAATTTGTTGTAACTGTTAATTGGGCACAGATGTTTCGTGACCCTTTTAATATGATTGCTTTTGTATATCATTTTGAAATTACTTTGCAATTAAGGATTGTTTAACATTTTTTGTGCCTTTATTGATGTATAACAGCAACAAATTGTATAAAATCGCGTAGCAAATGTGTTGCTGTTATACATCGATAGAGGCAAAAAAAATTTAAAACAATCCTTATAATAACAAAATCAACTCTACTTCCAAAGATTTTATGAATAATTTAAACAAATCTTGAATAATTGTCGTGAACATTACGTTAGTTCGCAGTTTGTTACACACGACTATACATGGTGAAATTCAAATTGAGAAATGCATGAACTAAAACGGAAGATGATTTAATTTCGTTTTCATCAGCATTGATGATCAGGCAATCAAAGTTCGTCTTAACGCGAGTCCGCATTTGGGGGACGAAAGTATTATCTGGTTATCAACGCAGTTATGTAATGATGAGATACGGACAATTCTTATTCTTTGCAAAAGAATCAAAATAATGCTCTGTTGTCATAACCGGACTAGCCGTAACGTCAATTTGTTCTGTCGGATTGTGACGTCATAAAGTATGAATGCACGAGGTATAGCTGCAAACCTTTTTGCATTCATAGAGAAATGGTTGCATGTTTTTGTGAGCTCTCGTCCAATTAGAATCGCCGAAAAGCGTGTAACAACATCATTTTGTAATTATATCCAAATGATTTTGGGTAATGTGTTATTTATCACAATGTCTTCTTTCCTGTTCACTCTATTCTATATCAATAATTACTCTTTCTGGAAAAACGTCCACAAAATCATATTCAGATAAGCCATCATATTTTACGTTACTGTTAAATATGTTTCAAAGGATGATTCTTTGTCTGTGCAAGTGAAAGATGCAATTTGCATGCATCTGTAAGCCTTTCAAACTTAATAATTACACCTAGGTTACGAAGTTGAACAAACATTTGTGATGCAGCATGATAGAAAAATTTGTTGCTACGAGATAGCAGGCTTTTTCCTCCAAAGTTTTCAAATACACTTGGTCCATTTGGAGACAAATCAATAGGAGCAAACTATTCGTGGGATAAAGCTTGATGGTTTTATATCCAGGACCAGAGAACCTGAAGCTATTTGATACATGACTATTATGTTTACTTCACCGACCTGTCTAGGTTCAACCTAATCGTTGAGTAATTGACACAACGATTCTGTACATGAGCAGCAAATTGAAATCATTTCCAAATGATCTTTTTATTTGCAATCCTGTCTGAATAAATAACATTACCCTCTGTCAAATACATGAATAATGGAAAAAACTTTTCGGACGTAAGATAATTAAGATTTTCAATTTAAGATATAGTGGCTGTACTGTATTCTGGGTTCGTTTTATTAATAGTAAACAGTGATATTTCAGAAAGTAGTGTTATTTTAAGATTAACCTACATGTAACATTGCTTTTAACTAATGATATTTTCAAATAATGTGTTTAAACATAAGAAAGCAAGTTTTTGTGTGCATATCAACGTATTCTGTTATTGTGCAATATTTTAGATTATTTATCTAATACGAAATAAAGACTTAACATATGGCTTCACTAAGAAGCGAAGATAAGGCAGAATTACGTTTAGAAAATCAAAGACTAAGAGACATTTTTAATCTAAGATCAACAATGACAGCCTGTCTTTTCAACCTTACGTTTACTTCATTTAGGTCAATTTTCAAAACGTAGGTTCCCATCTGTCAGTTTTATATAATAAAGAAGTAGAGAATATTAAACTTGCTCCAAACCTGAAATTATGTGTTTATGTGAATGTTTATAAAAACTGTTGTGCCATCCATAAAAAGTTGGATCGATATGAAATTATTTTTAAAAACCTGCATGTTGACTTACAAAGAAGTTTTTAAAGTCATAGTCTCAATTTTGTAAGGCAACTAAACTGAACTAATTATTCTTCACAAACAAAATCTGATCACTAACACAAATATTTCCTGTCGCATTTGCAAAGATTTTAATTTTTATGCCCGTTTTACAGTTTTGGATGAAGCAGCTTATTGGCGTATGCCGTTTCAGACCGATAAGGTACCGAATCAAGTGCAATCGCGAGCGCCGATACTTATGACAGACGCATTCTTCACTGAGTTTACCACCTTTTTGTTATTTCTGTATTTGAAAAAGCGTAAGCTATTAGCTATTTTCATTGGATATTCAGCTGGGTAATTTTATGTGTTCTTCGTCACGGCCTTAGCGAAATGACGTGGTAAGGACTAACGCTCGCAAAAAAGATAATATTCGGGTAGGGTAGGGTAGTTTGAACTTCATTACTGAGGGCTAGAATGCCTGCAGAGTTCTGAAAATTGTTGCAAACGTCAGGGGAAAGATTTCTGTGAGTGGTGAACTATTTGTCCGGCATTTATTACAATTTGCCTTGCAAAAATGAGACTACGACTTTAACGCAACACAATACAACACTTTGAAAAAGACCTCATGTTTCATATCATTGGTTCACAAAAGAACAAGGTGAATACTGAATCTATTTGATTTGAAAAGAACTGCAGGTTAAAGTTACTGTTCTCACTATTTTGAGAAAATGGTGGCCGAAGGGGTAAGCATTCAAAATTATCTTGTAATTCAATGAAGTAAGTTAAAGTTAATTTGAATGATAAGTTGCCGAATGGACAGATGTTGCTTGGACGAGTTTTAGATTAGATTAAGATGAAGCATTTCCCAAAACCGATGCCCAAAATCAGTACCAACTGCCTTTTTCATATAAACACTTTCCGATTGTTGACCATGTTCATGCATAATTATAAAAATGAAATAAAGTTATGTAAAAGAATTATACTAATATTTACATTCTAGTATATGGTATAAGAGGGAACCCTGTATTTTGCTCACATTTTGAGAGATGATGAAAAATGAATGAGAAATATTTTATATCCGTTTTATATCCGAGAAAATCACAGAAGCAATTCATCTTGTAATACTTGAAAAATAGTACTCCGACTGTCAATATGTCATAAATGACTCAATGACTCAAATGATACTCAACATATAAACTTAACATACAATATTTAAGAAACATTTGTCAAAAACTTATTGATTGCACCAAAAGGACGTTAAAGCTGTATTTTTCCTAAACGAGCACTAGCTACAGTATTGATAGTTTTAAAACAGATACTAGAAATGAGACAATACACATTTTAAAACAGACAAGATTCATCATAACATCGGATAATCTTGATATCTGTACTTACAGCCCTCAGAGGAATGACCCTCCGAAAGTCAGCACATTTTCTGTCATGAATATAACCTCATCTTCCTCAAGAATACAACAATCCAAGTTTCATCTTCCATCCGCAGTATATTGAGTATGCATCAAAGAAAACAGATAACGAGGCCAATTGGAAAGCAAAAATTCACTTTTCATGTTTCCAAACTATTAACCCGAACATTGAGTAGATCTTGACTTGTCAACTATGAGTGACCGTAGAAGTTTCGCTCGCTCATGATTGTTCCAAAGAACATTAGCATAATAATGCGTCCGACGCCACGCAGAAAAAATAATTTCAATCTGCGCGTCTTTCCCTTTAATAAGAGTAACAGACATCTCGAGCATCCAACTGTTCCATCAGCTCTGTTATCAATGTATTCTCTTTCAATAAATAGTTTAAGAAATTGCTTGGTAAAGCCCTTGTAATAACAGAATTATTCTGAATTTGCTGATTGCATCATATTCAAGTAATTGCTTGTCCTATATGCCTCGAAACAGAAACCGTGCAACGACAGAATCATTTTTGGTCTGACAAGCAATGATTTTCATCTAAATTGATGTAACATTTGCAGGTCATCTTCCATTACACTAAAGTTCTAATTTTTTAATAAAAATATTAAAGACTTTTAAGAACGCCTCTCGCTCCAAGGAGAGATTTTAAGATAGCAAGTACCAATTAAGTGGGTCCTGTTAAACACAATGAAATATGCAACGTGGTTTATCAGTGTTCGAAGTCAAAACATGCATTTTATTTCACTCGATTAGATTTATTGTTCTCGTTTGAAAAAAATCCCCAAAATATTGATTTCGAATTATCAGAGGTTCTCAACGTTTACGCATCTTTGCCATGAGATAAATGTCAAAACTATTTTTGACTTTGCGAAAACTCGATCATATACTTTTTTCATTCAACCAATTGGAAAATGTCTTACATTATCAACTTAAGCAAACCCTCATGTTCGGCTGTTTTGTTTCACGCTAGTTTGAACGCAGACGACTTAATTGACCGTTTTTTTAGACTGTGTTGCAAATTGAATCTACTAGAAGTTTCAAAGACGAGTGTTTTCTCAACACTGCATAATTATACAAAACATTATCATTACTACAGTACTAAATATACAGAAAAAGTCTGTAACCCCTGTTTAATATTGTGGAAACAAAGAATACAGACCACTCCTTGGATTTATAATTATAGCAAACAATCTTTTAAAAGAACAATGTCTTCAACTACATGTACTTAAAAACCTTGTGCATGTGTTCCCTGATGATCATATTATAATTTCATCAAACGTTTGTCAATCTAAAAGTCCCCTTATTTCTCAACTTTGGCAGCAGGCTTTTTTGGACGAACGGTAATTATTCTTCTCAGAGTCACCACTGCAATCTCTGATAACATTTTAACAAAACATCAAGTCTTGCTTAAGACGATCAGAATTTAGATAAAGTGTTAATTTATTCTAAATTCGTTTATGATACGGTATTATTCGTTGCGTCGTCTATAGATGCGCATTCGCCCATCATGATGATAAAGCTGGAACCGGGATTCATCGCTGAACCATATCGTCCTCCAGTGGATTAGTGTCCATCTGCGAACGTTTCTGCACCAGTGGCGACGGGCACGACGATGATGACGCAGCAGACGTGGAGCTGTACAAGGCCTCATTGGTCGTATGCCATGTTCTCTTAGGCGGTTTCTAATCGTCTGCGCCGAGACTTTGCGAAGTCCAGGAACGTTGTCGGCGGTGTGAGTAGCAGTTACAGTTCTGTTACACAGATAGAAGATCCTTATGTAACGGTCCTGCGCAGGAGTGGTCACCCTTTGGTCGTCCTGATCTTGGTCGGTCTCGGGTGGAGTTGTGCAGTCTGTAGCGCTGCCAAAGACGTGAAATCGTGCTTTGACTCACGTTAAAGTGTCTTGCAACTGAACGTTGGCTTTCCCCGCGTTCCATACGCCCAATTGCTCGATTTCGGTTTTCTTCATTACGTCTTGGCATTTTGCAGGTAGCATGTAGGAAAAAGCTGAGAATGAATTGTAATGGGACTGATGAGTTTTTATACCCACTATTGCCTGGGTGTAATATCCGAAGTTTCACGTGGAGCATGCTTACAGATTTTTATGCATGCAAATTTCGGCACCTTATTTTCAAGGTGCATAATTTTGGCAACAAAACATCAAAAGATGCGTTCGAGCGGATAACATTGTTGTATTGACTTGTACTGATGATAATCAATCAAATTTAGTCTATTTAAAACATTAATGGCTAAATTATTGCAATTTGAAAAGTTGATTTTAGTGATGCGTTTCTTTTTTTGCCCAGTTTACTTAAGGATCTCAGTCAGCGTGACAGGTTTGATTTTCATTTATCAATATCTTTATAGTTTTATATATCAAATATAATTCACTGACATTGCCCTATACATCTAACAACTGCTAATATTTTTTTTCTAAAAAAATTGGTTGTCCCATTACTCATTTAACGATGTTATCTTTGTTTATCAAACAAACTGTAAATAAACTGAATCAACAAAAGTCTTGACTTAATCGTGTTTTATGCTTGTCTGCAATTCTCCAATAATAGCGGTCATAGTTGATGCTCTTTGTAATCTTATTAACTCTATATGTCTGTTCACTGTTCATACTTTCTGAACTGTATGATGAAATCAGGGTTGGTGAAGTGCTTTTCTCAGGACTCAACAAAGCTAAATGCCGAGGTTACAATAGATATATGTGTCCAACTGGGTATCTAGCTTGAAAAGCAAACATGCAAACAACTACTCCACTTTGTTTTACATTAGAGCGTACAGCTGGGAAACCTGAAGATGAACCATTATGACATAAACCATCTGTGGAATAAAAGCTTAAACATGATTTCCAAGCCCAAACATAGTGAAAATATTTGCTTCATTACCGTTCTGTTACATCACTACTCTGTCTCAGTTCATCCTATGAATGAGCATAAGAACAAACGTGAACACATCGTAACTGAATCCGCTGATCGAGCTTCATCCTGCTACATCAGCGTAATCGAGCTCCTTCCATATACCCTGATCTCCTTCGAGCCAAATTCCTCGTACGGCTGGCGCGGCTTGATGTTCATGGCTGATGAAATGCGATACGAGGCTTTTGGCCTAAAGGAGATCAGGGTATATTGAAGGAGCTCGATCAGCGGATTCAATTAAAATGATGTGGCAGGATGACATGATTCACATCTTCCTATTTTGGAAATGTTGAATGCCATTAGTGTTTACACACAAACTTTGCATTATATTATGGATACATAACAGAAACAGGTGCTGTATTTCCTTGGTAAGGATTACATGTTCGTATTGTTAGAGTTTTACAGTGAATACGTGTATAACAAGAATTACCGTTCACTATGAATTTTAATAAATTATAACAGCCTAATTTATGTTTGTTTTCCAGTTAAAACGATATTAAAACCATTTATATACTAAATAGAATAGTTTACAAAAACACGGTAGTTAATCCAGCTAACATATACCATGATAACTTTTCAGATGTCAAATACTGAAATAAATCTTTTGAAATGTCATCGGTGTCAGTTGGATTGGAGTAGTTTACTTTTCTCTTACTTCTAAACCCTATTTGTCATCTCCATCAATATGGTTAATATTACAAAAAGATATATCAAAATATATAGTTTGACTAGCAATGTGAAATCAAAATATCTAGAAACAAAAATGTTTTACCATTTGAGGTTTATATTGTTTTTAAACATCATTGAGAGTCATCAACTTATCTTGACAATCGAAAGACAAAATATGCCATTCAACGTTTAATAAATACTTGATTTTTAGTTAGCAAAGAATATTCAAAATAGAAACCAAGCCTTCCGCTTCATGTTATAAGAATTACTAGCCTAATAGATTAAGTATTCCTAGTTCTCTTGTTATTTGAGTAAGTAGGTGAAATGTCTTGGAGCTGAAAGGCTTTGGAATAGATAGGGTCAGTTTTACCCGTAGGAAAGTTTATTTCTAGATTTAGTTGAATCCTTATGTTCAAATACATATTGTTTAAAGGTATCTCTACTTTAATGTGATAAGTATTGAATAAGATGAAATAAATGTCTTTCAAATTATGTTTTTCCCATGTACAAAGTATCACATTCACATTTTGAGTCGTACTTTAAAAGGAATACTACGAACTCTCAGTTTAAACTTTTTTTCCACCATGTATACTTTCTAGTATGTTTATTCAGACATCTCCATACATCTAATAAGTCCAATGTTTCTATGTTATTTATGACAACATCTCTTGATTTTGGATTATTTAAATGTTTATAGTTCTCTAGATTAATTGAGGGGTCCAAAACAAGGTTCCAGTCTCCAACTATCATTATTGAGTCTTTGTCGAAAGAAAATACACTCTCAAAAAGTTTAATATAGTAGTAATGTATATCCATATAAGTTTGTTAATGTAAACCTTTTCTCTTCAACAGTAATATCAGCAATAATATAGTTTTCATCATCATCTTCTATAATTTTGTGAATAGTAAGATCAACATCATTATTGAAGAGGATTGCTACTCCCCTTGCGTTTGATTTGAAGGCTGCAACAATAGATTGCACTCCCCATTCATTTCTCATAGCATTAACATCTTCTTTTGCTAAGTGGATATCTTGAAGGCAAATAATTGAATAAGCTTTTTTTCTATAAATATTCATTACCTCCCTTCTTTTATTCTTATCCCCTAATCCTCTGCAATTTGATGAAAGCATCATTATCTTTTTTATATCACCTGCATATGAATTTTGCTTGACAAAATATTGTCTTAATCCTGGCTTGTATTTGGATTTCTTTGAAGTCATTTAAGTTTAAACTTGGTTAGTGATAGCTTCATTGAATAAGATACAAATTTACACGGCCCAAGCAGCAATTAAAACTGCTAAAAGGAATTTTAGTTTTTTTTGGCATTCTTCACAAATTCAGTGTTTCCAGTGTGAATAAAGATCGTAATCATAAGATTTACCGGTTTATCGTAGGTTTGTTTTAGATCACATTCAGCTGTTAGACAACCATGGTTACATAATATATATACGTGTTCATCAATAGATTACGAAGCTCCAGAAGGGACATGGTAAAAAAAAATTTTTTTTACGTACGTACGTGTTATTATTACGTACGTACGTGATATCATCACGTACGTACGTAATAAATAACACGTACGTACGTAGTAAGCTAATACGTACGTACGTGATAATAACACGTACGTACGTGGTAATAACACGTACGTACGTGATACTTTAGGATTTAAGGAGGAAGTAGATCTAAACATGGAGAGGGACATAATTGTTCAACTCTACTTCGATCTGGGTTTTAACAAGACTGAAATGCTTTATTTCCTAGCTGCAAAAGACCGGATAGTAGTAAGCAATAGACATCTGAAACGCATTTTGAAAGGACTGTATCGACGTAAGCATTCAGATGACAGAAATGCTATTGCACAAATCGAAAAGACCCTTCAGCTGAACCTAGAGATTTTTTATAGAGTAGTATCGAGAGAGTTTATGTAACTCATAGCAGAAATGAGAAGATCCCGATTGAAGATAAATTGAGTGATGGGCGTATGTCTAGTGATGGACAAACTGTTCTGGGACCCTGGAAAGATGGTTTGTCGAATCTTTTGAGTTGTAATTGTAATACGACTTGAAAATGCGTAAATTGTGATATGGAAAGTGAAGATAATAATCTCAACAAAATGTCCTTGACGATTTAATTCAACAGTCGAATAGCTTTCTCATTTCTCCACATGATTAATACTTTGTTCATTTAGTTTGAGTGAAATCCAATTTAATTTATAAATTGTTTATTGATGTCAATATATTATACAATGAACTAATCTTTTCTCGTATAAAAGTTTTGACACAAGGATTTAAAAATAGTCAATCTTGGTATGAAATCACCACCATTACAAATTTAGTCGTAATATATGTGGACTTGACACTTTCCTTTTTTTTCGTAGAAACAGATGTCGAATAATAACGTTTAATAATGTTCAGAATAGTTGCTTTAGTCAAATCATAATTTGCGAGTCAACTGAAAAGAATGATAAATATTTTTCTGCAAGAATACGAAGCTTATGTGACTACATGTGCTCTTAAATTAGCTAATTTTTCAGCAACAATCATTACACTATAAGTAAACTAATAGTGAAACTTAAATTTTCACTTATAGTGTGATGCAAACAAATAAATTTACAATATTTGTTGTAACAACAAATATTTGACTGTATTATATCTGTCTAAATGATGTTATTTTTAAAAGATAAACCCGTTTTTTTACTTATCATTCTTGAAGACACACTACGAAATAAAAATATAGTATCTTTTAAATGAAGAGTTTCCTTCCTTCGATGTGACAGTGTGATTGACTACTGTTGCTCGAATGTGAATATGATTTCACAACGTGAAGTTACTTTAAATGGGTCATTTTCGAACAAATCAAAATATACTTATCTATACAAATTCTAGTTTTTACTGAAAGCTTATAATATTTATGTGCCCTTCATTTTGTTCTATATATCTCTGCTAAAATCAATATAAAAATGCAATGCCTCGATAAAAAATATTATATGGTGATGAAAAGTGAAGGTTTAATCAAGGTGATGCTTACACAATCCTTTGCGTTATTTAGAGGCCATATTTTAACAAATGCTGTTGCAAATGCTTGTTAGGTGATATGATAAGGAGCATAATCTTGGGAAAATATATCTAATTTAATTCAATTTCTTCTTTCTTCAATTAGAGTAATGTAATCTTTAGCAAGTTACCGACAAATGCAAACACTTATTATAGACGGCGATCAATCAACGTAGCCGGTTCTTCAATTACGACATACCGTAAATCCTTGAATAATCGCCTGTCGTTAATAATCGCCTGCTTTCAGTATAGGCCGGGTCTAAGATCTCGTTAAAATGAATAATCGCCTGCCTTGCCTTGCTTGGTTTGCTTGAGCATTGTGAAAAACATTTTGAATATCACCTTTTTCTATGTTTTCTGGCTTTTTATAATATATGCATATTTTGAGAACAGTAAGAGAGTCTATTTTAATGTTTCAATATAAAATTCGCGATGATGATGATGTTTTTGTTTCATTATTTTGCCTGCCTCTTAAAAGTCAAATCGGTGGTTGAAATTAATAAGCGCTTGATAATTATTCAAGGATCTACGGTATATGTTATTTTCCTATTGGACATTTAACAAAGTGAGTGTTTCAATAGATATTGTTATTTTGTTATAAAACGTCTTTTTTCAAATATTCTTTTAGGTCAGAAGTATTTTAAAGAAAGAGAAATTAACAAGTGATTACATAGCTGATTAGACATAATTTATTTTAGGCGACATTTTGTTAATGTAGCCGGCAATTCAAGAATTGTCGACACATCAATTCTTGCCCATGACCGCTTAGAAGGCTAGTTACTAGCTTGAGTTTGAATGACTTTCACTAAAGACTCTTGTTGTATACTGTTTGCTGAAGAAAATAAGATGCCTTTGTTTATGTCCGAAGTCTGTCTCATGAACATTCTTTACGTCTTGAAGTGCAATAACCATACAACGGGAGATAACTCCAAAAAAAGTTAAACCGAGCCATACTCTATTTCTTGTATATATATCCAAGATTATTGATAGATAGAGTACTTATAGGTTTTGCAAAAAGACCACTGCTACTCAATCGCCTTCTAATGAGATTGCAAGATAAGAAATTAAATGTTCATAGCAGCTTAGTGAGGCTGTGTTCAACATTTACCTACGACGTGGTTTGTGTTTGTCACTTGCTACACACGCTGTGTGGTGACTGCTTATAATATCATATGTTATTTCTTATCTGACCTCTCAATTATCAATCAAAATAAACATTTTCTGAATCCATGACAGAACTGAGTTGACTCAGATAAGTTTCTGCTTACTAGCGCTTTCTATCGACAGCTCCTAAGCTTACAACATTCAAATTTAGTTATTACGTACGTACGTGGTATTTTACCACGTACGTACGTAATATTATCACGTACGTACGTGATAATATTACGTACGTACGTAAAAAAAATTTTTTTTTACCATGTCCCTTCTGGAGCTTCGTACGAACAAGTATGTCCCCCTCCATGTTTAGATGTACTTCCTCCTTACATGCTAAAGTATCACGTACGTACGTGTTATTTTCACGTACGTACGTATTAGCTTACTACGTACGTACGTGTTATCATTACGTACGTACGTGATATTTATTACGTACGTACGTGATGATATCACGTACGTACGTAATAATAACACGTACGTACGTAAAAAAAATATTTTTTTACCATGTCCCTTCTGGAGCTTCGTAATAGATAAATATTGTTAACATTACTATAGACATAATTGCTTTAAATACACAATGGTGCATACAAAACGAAATGAACATATGACAAATTCATACGAATCACAAACAAATATTCTCCCAACCAGAATTTTTTTTCTATCTTTATAAGGGTAAACAACTTTCCAGGTAAAATGAAGACTCTTAATAATGAATAACTTTTACCATGCGTTAACATTTCTGTTTTAAGCAAATGTAAAATGTTGCTCATTATTCAGGAGAAAACAATACTTTCTTCACGTCTGGGACTCTTTCACGATCATGAATATTCATTTTAGAAATTAGACCAAGGAGTCAAGAAAAAATTCAATTAACAACTTTTTATATTTATAATTCAAAACAGGAAGAGTTTCTGACTTGTCAATTATGAGTTGTCAAAGAATTTGTTCTTATTCTTGCCTGACGCTATGAACGTTTGCAATGAATATTCATCAGATTCTTCCTATTACGAGGTCAGGCAGAAAGCTCGAATCCAATATGCACATCTTTCTTGAATAATTAGAATTGTCAATAGACATCTGTGCTTCCTTATAAGTTTACCTCTCTGCTTTTTCCCAATTGAGAATTCTACTTCAGATAATGGTTAAAGGATATGGCTTATTATGGCTGCTGATCAAGCCGATTATCTACAGTTAAAGAAAATAATTAGTTGAAAAAAATGTATTAAGTGAAAACCTCATGCGGTCATTTTTTGTGAACGCATCTTAATCATTATAGCCTTACTGAATTTGATAGGTTCTCTACAATAGCCGGATATCGATCAGAGTGAATGTCCTGCTATTCGTACAATCGTTTTTTCTGTTGGTGAAAATGTGCTGTACCTTTAAGAACTCAGATACACAACATCTTGAAATTCAAAGAGAAACTAGGACGTGGCCCTTGTGACCCTTTTTTTTGTTTAAACCAAACGTAGAATTAATGGCTCAGTTGATGTTAACCATATGAGATAATTTGTTCTGTAGAAAAGAAATACAAAATGTTTAGCCACTTCCAGGAGTATTACCATGCCAAGAGGCAAATTTGATGGTTTTTTTGTTGAGGGAAAAGGGCATTTGCTTTTGTTTAACACGTCATTCCCATCAAATAAGACTATTTACTTCTATTAAATAACTACCAAAAAGCCTGGCTCCTGACATGTCAGCATTGCAATTTCAAGAATTTAAGTAAGGTTCACAGTTTGCCCTGAAACATACACGGTGTTTTCACACACATTTAAAACTGTCTTCAATTTCAAACTATGAAGGTCTTTTTATAGAATATTTTGCATTAGACAAGAAATATTTGTTTAAAATGTTTATACATAATCTATCCTAGATAATGAATAAGACTGTAAATTATGTCCATGTGCAGTTTGAATCATCTCTGAAGAATAGAATATAATTAATGCTGTTGTTTTACATTCGTTTACATTATTTTCGATTCTTCTCTAATTAAGTAGCACATTACTACACTCTGTCCTAAAATAACAACCAACTAAATCTGAACCTGAATCTGATATTTCTTTATCCATGAAAGTTATAATAACATTTATTTACGTATTCACTTATGATCATTGAGATGTAAAATAACATTTGCTCTTTTAACAGTAATTAGATCTAATTTAAAGACCATGTTTTAAAAAAATATTCTAGCCTTTTTCAATTTAACTTCACAACCAAAATCAACTTTACTTACAATTTAAATTAATTCATTATGTATGGGCATTTTTCCAAAGCAACACCAATCCTATACAAATAATTATCTGTACGTAACACACACTAAAGCAAATGGTTAAATTGAGATTTGTTGGTAAAAGGTGAAATATCACCACCGTCTTCGTGCTAAATGGTGTAAAAAGTAATGTTATACTTAATTGATATTAAGATGTGAAAGTTCATGTTGCCAGTAGCTTCAACAGTCCATTTAGAGGCATGATTGGATTTGATCCATTTGATCCATGAAGATAAAGCGATGTTTTATTCCTCTTCTTATCAGGTTGTGCATGTCAGTTTCTTTTGTACAAACGCTTGTTTTTTATGATGGAGTTAGCAGAGAACAGATATGTTTTTTTGTCATTTTTTGTTATGTGGACAAATGATCACATGACAGTACTGTTCTCTTTTGGTTATTTCTTACACTCATGAGCAACAAATTATATTACCATGGGTGGTTTACAATAAACAACGCATGATTGACAAAAGGAAATTTCAACCCTATCCCTTAACTTAAAGCCCTCCTTAAGATCGTTCAACAATCCTTGATATGCCTTGTATGCCTACCTGAGCGACTCTTTTATTTGTCTTAGGACAAGTCACGAGAAAGGTTTCCGATAACAACCTGCAGTTGGATACAGACTAATGAACTGTTTGTTCAGACTCTGTTGCCCACTGCAGTTGTTTTAAACCACTGAATCATGAAATTCTAAGAGAAAAATTTAAATAAGGCGTGTCATGTAATTGGTGGCAATTACTGATAACATTTGTGAAACATCATTATGGCATGACCTCTTAGGATTGGTTTACTAATGAAATGTAATGTAGTCTATTAATTGCTATGATTAAGCAGAACGTATCATATTTGATAATAATTTTTGATAAATAAAAAAATAATAATTAACTAAGGTGATGGCATATTATATATAAACTGATATGGCAACACTGATAACATCCATCAGCACAAGGCATTGTGTGAAGTAAAAATGATTGAAGCTGAATTATTTGCAAAAGAGAAATAGACGGCAATTTTGTTATTTGCATCTTTGAATTATAATTGTTACCTTTCAAAAGGCTATGTTGATAATTGACAATAGGACTTTTATCTTAAACACGAACACATCATTGATTATAAATAGATGAATATATTGGCATGTCTATTATCTTGATTAAATTACTTTTTTGTATAACAACCTGAAGAATTCATATCAAAAGGCCGACCTAATATGGAACTTGTCATTAAAGATATAGTTCTAATTTGATTCTCGACTTATGAAAGGTTACTCAATGAAGTTTGATTGTCAAGACTCAAAAGAAATAGATCTTGGATTTTCGAAATAAGCATTTAATTTCTGATATCTGCAAAACAAGGAATAAAATTTACCCATTGGTGAGTTTCAAAATCAAATATTGTTTTCTGAAGGGCACTAGCTATTTACAATACAAATTCTTATCAGTGTAAAGTAATGTAAAGTATCATGTGAAAGCAATGTTCGAGAATATATCAATTGTGAAATTATATCCTGCAGTCATGAGATCATGTTCATATACATTGAGGTGTTTTGTTTCTTAACAATGGTTTAAAATGAGGTACATTGTGTTTTATCTTTCTGAAGTCTTCGTATCACTAAACTTACAGTTTTGTTCCTGCTTTTGATATAAGACAGATTGTAAGATTCAAATAAACCTTAAACTTTGTGACATGCATGTTCTCATGGGGAGACTGAATGCTTGTTTTTGAGTGGAATCAATACACATAAATCGGTGGTTTTTTTTGTGAAGTATAATGTTAATTAAATTAGCATGCTCGGAAAATATATATATTACAATATTATTTTATAATAAAAATATGATTTTAACAAAGGGCTTTCAGTATATCATCATGAAAATATTTTTAGAAGTATATACACTCTTAACTCTTAACGTGTTAGAACTGGGTGAATTTATTTTACAACTGATCCTATCTGCAATGTTAAGAACAAATTTTCCAGAAAATATTCCAGTCCATCTCGACACGAATATTGTTTCAATCTGTTGCACACAGACTGTTGCTCCTTGATATTTGAAATACGATGAAATATCTACTAACGTAAAATAATATGGCATCGAGCTTGGGCGTACAGAGAAAGGTTATCTCATAAGGAATATGTTCAAGTTGGGATGTAAATTTGATTTCAGAACCCATCGCTAACGTTGTAGGAAAAGTGTTAGGCTTGTTTTAGGCAATGATACCAAAAGAGGAAGGGTCATTTCAAACTCTTACCTGCCGTAACACTATAGGGTCGAAACAACACAAAGGGTTCAGAACAACCCTGTGCATTGAACTCAGGAATCAAACAATAGGTTGCATACACTGAGTACAGGTCAACATGGATTTATATGAATCTGTTGCATTCAGATTGATGCGTCCTAGCATATGATAAAACTCAAGAAGAACTATTTACTAAGGTCAAATGTCCAATTTGTATGGCGCGAGCTTTGGTGCATAGAGACACGTACCTCATAAATGAAATGTTCATATTGATATGCAAATTTGATTCCAGCATATTGCCATCGTTACCAAAGGCTTCTTATCCAATTTCTATGCAAATCGTCAGAACAGTTTCCTTATTTGGAAAGATCAGGTCACTTCATGTTTCTGGTTAGCAGTGTAAGATTCGGTAATTGAATTCAAGCTGTCCACTTGATCATGTTATCTGCCTTCACCCATACATATTTAGGAATTTCGAAGACGGGCTTAACCAGCTTTCACAGATTGGCATCTGTTTGCATTTTTCTTCTGGCAAGTGAACTACTTGCTTGTTTGTGCCTTTGCTTTGGACATGCAGTTAATATTTTGAAAATAATACTTTGAGCGTCATTGTTTAGGATTCAATCATTATTTTGAGAACTGAATTTCTTTCTTTACCGATCATCCGTTTAGAGTGATATAATTTTCAGCGTCAACCGTATGTTTATCAATTAGTAAAATAATTAAAGGGGTTCATAACGTCATGTGTGACTACTGCATTGTGACAATTCAACTGGGAGTAAATAATCAACGGAGTATAAAGTATAAAACTAAAACATACAATTTCACCTGTTTTTAACTTATAAAAGAAAGAGCTTCTATCGGTTTCATAACACTAATAATTTCGGATATATATTTACTTAAGAAGAAAAATACCTTAAATGAAGTTTTGTTTTATTTCTCGTGACAAGAAAACATTTTTGCTTTTTTTGAACTAACTTATGTCTTTTCATTATATATAGTGCGAATTTAATATGGTTTGATCACACTCATGAAAAAGAAAATTGAAAATGACAATATCTGGAAAGGCATGGGAACATGACATTTGAAATATACCATAATATATCCCAAACTCAACTGAATTCGAAGATAAAACTTTATTTAGTAGGAACATGAACTTTACTTTTCAAAACTTCTAAAAGGTATAGTTCCTTAAATCATAAGATAATATCAAATGATAATTCATATTATGTAGCTTTTGCCTTTTTAATATAAGTAGGTGTTAGCAGAGTGTGATAAGTTTACTCTTTTATCAGAAAATCTTAAAAAGCCATGGTAAAATATTTTGTCAAGGTATTTAGCTTTTACTTTAAGTCTATTTAGTAACAGGGACAATAGCATTTGGCAGAATAACGCTCCAGGTAAAGAAATAATTGGCGACTATTCAAAGGTGTGCCGTCCTGTTGTATAGTGGCAAGATCTTGAACGCCTTTGATCTATCTTCTCACCTGTGACCGGTTCCTCACACTTCCGATGCCTATGAATGGCTTCACGTGGAAATAATCTTTTCATTATCAGTTTCCGAGTGATAGAGAGATTTAAAGATAGTAAGATAACATGCTTTTGACAAAAAATCATGACCGGAAATCGCTGATTTCAATGTAAAGTCTTAACGGAAATGTCATAGCAATCGTAGTGTGGTCAAGTTTATATTTTGATTAGCAGACAAACATCATGGAAAGGTGAATAAATAATCATTTTACGGTATGATACAACTAAATTTGTGAATACTATCAATTCTGATGTTTAGAACAACAAATACAACAAAAGTATGACATTACATTGATAGAACAGATAAAGTCATATCACGTTTTGTCAGAACAGATATTGATTAGTGCCAAATGCATTCCATCATTTGTGCTCTAAAAATTATGGGACCTTAGGAAGAAAAACGCCAGAGGTTAGGAAATAATTGAAGAAAGTTCGGTTAAAAGGATGCCATCCGGATGTATCATCTTAAGAACGTTAGAATCAATCATCAAGTATGGTCACTCCAATCCAATTATGTGCGTATGATGAAATGGTTTAATGAGTCAACGGTTATTGCCAGATACTTCCAAAAGCAATGAATGTTGCGAGACTTACTCTATATCCCCTGTAGACTCGTTTCGACACCTATTTTCAATGATGCGTGTATTTCACCAGCACTTTTAGAGAGATGTTATTTCACATTTAACCATAAGAGATAATAATTTGAAATAATGAACATGTAATTGATAGTTAAACATTTACTTTGAATATATGCTTCTTTCTCTTTAAACCGATGAATTAACATGGTTTGGAAGGATAGAAACTAGGATGCAGAGATTATTGACAAAGAACTGAACACAAGCCTACAATCATTTAGTATTTTTTTAAAAATAAATGTTATATTATCTTTTGAAACTGGTAAACAATATAATTGCTTTCTTGAAAGAATGTTTCCATCTCAGAATCTGCTGACTGAACGTTGATGTGGAACGACTACATAGCTCAGCAAAGTAAGTAAATTAGTCTCCATCTTAGTATGTACAGACAAATATGAGTAAGGTCTTGTATATCTTAGTGAAATTATTCGTTAATCTTTTTCATTTTAGTTTTAATTCAGACTGATGTGGCAAATTCTTCCTGAATTAACTTCAAGCGTTCTGTATAGTGTTCTAAGACGAGATCAACGCAATCTTAAAGGAAAAGGATTTAGTCAACATCAACTAATGCTGAAGTTTAATTCAAATCCTCATACATTTCACCTTTAGCAGGTTTTGCTTCTCACATGTTTTTTCGTTATTTGATGCTGGTTATGTGCACTTGTGTTTTAGACACAATGATTCATACCAGTTAAAAAAGAATAGTTTGGTTCATCATCTGATTGTTGTTTAATGAGTTGATCTACAAAGCATCTGATAGGGGCATTGTGACTGTGCGTATGTGGTGAAACCTGCTGGTGTACAGAAACAAATTTCAAAGTTCAGGAGTAAGGAATCACCCAAGTAAAAGAAGAGATTCAACTTTTAAATTCAGATTATACAACCAAGAAGCAGGTCATCTATTGGGGGTCTGGCGATGTTCTTGAAGTTTACTGAGAACATTTAAGCAAGCTTGGGGATTTCTCAGAAAGACAATCAGAATTTTACAATTTTACAATCAGAAAGAAATGTGACGATCTTTCTCGTCGCTGATATCAGAGATGCATTTAATTTCTCCTTGACTTGAATGAGATTTGGGTCACATGCAGCCGCACTAGGAAGGGACTTCCTAAATCTCTCATTCTTGATGTTATACACAGGGGAATTGGAAAATAGCCGTACCACACTGACCTATTCAGACAATATGCTAGAAATTGTGCAGAAATTGAGATGGATTACATCGTGAATAACATGTTCAGATCTATTTCCACGTTTCTGATTACTAAAGGATAGAAGGGCAAATTGGATTTCAGATTTTTAGTTGACAGCGTAATCGGGAGCTTCTCATTCATATTCTATGCAAGGTGAATAGAATCAGATGAACGAGTCTTACGTTTGTTTGCAACAGTAGAGAAGTTCGGATTACCTCACATTTCTAGTTGATATGAAAGATTTGCAAATCATTCTTCAGATTTCCGTTTGGCTTTGTATTCTCATTTAGACTGTTTTTCGGTTTTGGCAACAAATTGAGTCTTAATTATTGACAAGGAGTTATGATGTGCTGTTGTCCAGCAAATAGAATTAATTAATCATAACAAAGAAATGAAAACAAAAATCATGCCAAAACTCTGAACTCATACAAGACGCGTATATAATTTTTAATGGTTTTTTTTGGAGGCTTACATTTTTACATTCTCAATGATTCCTCGCATCAACGAATCAGAGCCCTATCCTCCTTAAACCATTTTAAGATATAAGTATAATTTTTTAAAAACATTTAAAGTCACATGTATATTTAAGAACTTTTAATTGCACTTTTTTCTTCATACTGGTCACATATTGTGTAGGTGCTGGCATCTTTAATTTAAAAAATGACCATGGACATATTTTTGAACATGTAAGTTACTAAAGGTATTGTTTGACAAATGATGAATGACGCTTTTAAATGATTCACAAACAAACTGAACACACCCTTCTGACCCATTCTAAAAGTAAATACACATGTTTGATCCCATAATTAAATCCTCAATTAAATCCTGATAATGTCAGACGCGTGTTCAAAACAAGAATAGCATTTACTTGGAGGCTAACTTTATCTATTCAGACAGGTCGGTCAAGCAAACACAATGATCATGTATCAAATGAATTTGACTTCTTGTTTGATAGGCCAGGGCTGCATTTCGGGGCAGTCCTGAGGTTTGGTCGTTGATAATGTGCACCGAGACAGTTTGGTCAAGCAAACACAATGAGATGAGTTCAGCTTCTGGTTCCATAGTCTCGGTCATCAGTTGTCAAGCTTCTACTAAACAGATTCGCTTGTTCGTATTGATTTCGCCTTTCGATTTGGACAGTTGCTTATCAAGATTACGGTTACAAGGACACTCAATCTAATTATCATATTGTGCCATCACAATACCTGGAAGTTATTTTTTTTAGAATAGATGCATTGTAAGTCAAGTTCCAAAATGACTGAACAACGTGTAAGTGTTTTTTTATATACGAAACTGAATAATGTGAAAGGATGTTCTTAATATAAATCTTTACAACTGTTTTCCCCAGCCATAAGGACTTAAATACACCACCCTTGTAATTATACAAGTGTGCGATATAGTAATGCTTCATTTGACCTTTACCAAGATTGATACCTATCATAACCACTTGGTTCTCGTAGGAGAAATATTGTCTTCTTTAACCACATTAACGTTAACTGTCTATTCTTAAAAGCCAATTGTTGATGGTTATATCATATTACCCTGTAAATTATTATTTTCAATTTCGAAAGAATTATGTTGGCTTTCGACAAGAATTTGTGGGGCTTAGAAAGAGGATCAGTAATTATAATGGTCATTTACGATATAAGGGTAAGGTATATGTTAGGTTACATTTTAAGAGAGTTAAATGTATTTATGATGAAATCACAAATCGCAACAATCTTCATGCAGAAATCATTTGAGCCATTTTGACAAGTAACTGACATATCTGTGTTTTGCTGTTATACTGACTATGAATATGTAATCATTCAAGAAATCATTTGTTCAAAAGTGAAGTTGTTTGTCGATATTGTTCAAGAGGACAAAACTAGTAATAACCAGTTTTGAGTTGTTTAAGCTTGACGTGACGTAGGTTTCTTTCGTTTAAAGAAACATCATTAAAGATGCGTGATAGATTTTGCATGACACCAAATCTTTTTTCTGTTTTGCTAATTAGAATGGTTACGTTCTTAATTCATTAAAAGCTATGGATAGAATATTAACCCCCCCCCCCCCCCCCCCCCCCCCTTTTCCCCGGAGTTTTTTTTTTATTACCGCCCATTTTCCCCCGCCATTAGAAATTGGCTACTGACCCCGCATGGCCCTTGCAAGAGACACGCTCGAGGTGCAGAAATAATTGGCGAAAGTTCAGTTAAAAGGTCACTATCGTCCTTACTTTGAACAGTCATCATTGTATCTTAGCTTTAAATGTAAATATAATGTGAATCACCGATGGTAGTTTCTTTTGTAAAAGACTCAATTAGAATAGAAATGTTACTAGTGTAAACATAGAAAGCATCGCGAAGTGTACGCTTTCATGACACATTAACGTTTATAGAATGACATTATGTTGAATAAGATGCAGCGTGACAAGATTCGAACATACATACAACATACACTTTTCTGAATAGATATCCTTAAAGTTGTCATCTCAACGTGGCTTCAAATAATTCTAAATAACGTGTTTTTCTTTTAAAATAGCGATGAATTATTCTGCATTGACAGTTTGCCATTGACATATAAGGAGAATATTTTGGAATGATCATACATTCGTAAAAGATTAATTATACATTAATGAGAGAGAATATTTTAAATAAAATTAATCTGAGAAATACAACAATTAGAGATTTGAAAAAGTGATGAGTAAAAAGACATGTTTTAGCACCTTGCAATTATTAATTTGAAAATTTATAAAGTGTGTTTTGTAATGAAATTGAGTTGGATTTAAAATCTAAATGGGTTATTATTATTATTATTATTATTATTATTGTTGTTGTTGTTGTTGTTCGTCATGGAAGTAGGATCTACACTTGTTAACAAGTCAACATTTTGTGAAATGATTGTTTCCACTCTCTTTGACAGAAAATACCAACTATCAATATAGTTCATTGTGATATATGGCGTCCTAAAATGAATAGGATGCTTGAAATAGATTTCAAATTAAATGAGATAGAAAACAATATTGATTCTAAACAATTTATAATGAAATTCAATCTTGTCGAGTGGTTTTAAATGAGATCAATAGTATTTTGAAGGAAAGAATTTTCAGTAAATTACCTCAAGAACATTGATTATTTCTTGAGTTCAATATGCAATCAAACTCGTTCAGTTCAGGTTTCCTTTACATTAGGTTGTTTGTTTCCTGGTGGTTCGTTCGTTCCTGTGTTTTTTGTTCCTCCTCATTTATTCATTCCTGGTAATTTGCAAGAGTGTTTCAGACGGACACAATAGTTTCAGACGGGCACAATGATTCATAGTTGTTGTGTGAAGAAGTGATGTCGGTTAAACCCTGGTATGAAGATAATGTAGTGTATATGTTACGAACCATCTGGGGTATATCACAATCTGCAGATTGTTTGCCTAGATTGTTTAAACAATCTACGAATGAAAAAAAATCTTAGATTGTTCGAACAATCTGCAGATTGTGATCATTCACAGATTGCACGGAACATATACATATGACGTTAGTAGTATTTCATTGGGACGGATGTATCACTTTGAATGTGCACTTGTGGTGAATCATGGTGGTAGACATTTTGAAGGACACCACATGTCTTATTTTGGAGTGAACATCAATCCATTAGAATTAAAATTTCAAAGCAAAAAGCGCTCAATCTTACGGGCATGATGCAACATTCAGAGTTTATCTTAGACAGAAAGCTACAATATAAACCAAGAGCACAACAAGAATGTTTGAAAATACAATGTAATCAAGAAATTAAGGATTTTGAAACCTTTCTCTCTCTTCATAATCGGTTTTTAATTGCTGGTTTTTACTCAAACCCCAATGAATAGTACAAAATATAATCTACATGTACCTCTGATAGTCGCAATATACTTTATAATACCTGACCTTAAGAGAAGCTCTAATTGAATAGACCAGTTTGGTAGATTTGAGTCGATGTTGGTAATAAAGGGAGATGAGATTAGGCTATATCACGTTAAACACTGTTTTCAAAACTGTCTTTAACAAGGGCTCTTTATATTGTCGCTGGAAGAAATCCTGCTTTGCCAACGTAGTAATATTTTTCAGAACGGCCAGAAGTACGTGACTGGACAACATCAGCCTTCAATCGACAATGAATATTTAACTTTGACTTATGAATATCCATGTTGCTTGGAAGATGTCTGGGAATTGGGATGTACAATCATCGCAGGGAAATATCTTCAGGTGAATTATAACACTGATAAGGAGTGGAACGATGTGTAAATTAGATTCCACCTTTCTGCCAGACATGGTTATATGAGGGTTTGATGCATTTTCTATGCAAATGTACACAGATGATTGAATGAACTAGAATAAGTGATATGACTGCCAATAATTGATAAAAATAACAGATTACTGGTAAACATGAGCTAATTTGATATAATATCTCCGTCACATTCATTGTTTTGAACTGTCACTATTTTGCGAAGGCAAAATGCCCCATTATTATCATTATTTGAATAGTGTTTTTATAGAGTATCGAATGCAGCTTATATGACGAGCAGCTTCTCAACACCATGTTGAACAAACTCATCCAAATGTGTTCAAACTGTACAAAAAAAGTATTTTGAAAATGTTTCATCCGTTGATGTATTACACGTTATTTGATTATCAAACATTGAGTTAGAATATAACTCACATGAAAGTTAGATATTGTCATGACAGAATGTAATTCAATTCAACCTATAAAAACACTGCTGACTTTTGGAAGAGCTCATTCATAAGTTCAAAAAGTTTTACAATTGCATTTTGAAACTATATAGTAACATGTAAATGTACATTGTTAACTGAACTGTTTCAAAGATAAATTATTTATCTAGTTCACTTTATCTGTCATATACTTCCCAAAGGTTTAAGTGCCATTTTAACACATATGTATCAAGAATATATTTTACCTATTCTTTTACAAAGCATTGCTTTTCTATTGCATCCGATTCCAAGTCAATATAGTGAACACCCCAGTGACTTTCATCCATATGTAAATACACCCTCTAGATCTATCTTTATGTTCTCACTAATCCGATAATGTCAGATAGTTATACTAATAGCATTTATTTGGAGGATAATGTTATCCATTCAGACAGGTCAATCAGGCAAACATAGTGATCCTGTGTCAAATGAATTTAACTTCTGGTTTGATGGTCTTGGACTGCATTTTATGGGAGTACCGATGATTACTCTTCCATAAACTGAACTGAATCTGAGTAGTCAAGCAAACACAATGGAACGAGTTTAGCTTCTGGTTCGTTGGTCTTTGGCATCGCATGTGAAACAGATTCCTATACTGATAGTGATTGTGCCTCCTTAACAGACCAGATGCGGACTTTGGTAGCAAAATCGTGTACGGCATGGGGCCTAGGGTCTGCTTATGTACAGTTCCAATACGATACCCATATGTGAAATCATTCTCAGTGAATTAATTAAAAATCAATGGTATGCCAATTTACAAAATAAAGTTTTTAAGTGATACCATTTCTAACTGAGAAGTTCAAAAGGCTGATGAAAAAAATCTAAATCTTCTTTGAATACGATTTCGTCTTTGACACATTTGTAACTTGTATTCTTGAACAATATATATATATATAATAATGTAATACAGTTTATATGTTATGCTATTATCTATGTTAAATAAAATACAAAGGGAAATACATTTTGTTGTTATTTTCATTGGGTTTTTTTATTACAAAACACATCAGACAGAAATAAATAAATAATGACAGAAACTGGAGACAGCTATAGCTGGATAAAATATTAATTCTAGCTTACAAACAAATCCTCCATAATGAATTAGTTAAAATTCAATCGTTAAAGACAAACTAGCCATGTGTTTGGTTAAATAAGGAACAGGCCAAGAATGGGAATTAAAAAAAACGAACCACTTTAAAAGAATGACCATAGCTGTACAAGTGCGAAACATGAGTTCATTACTTAATGCAGTTGCCACAAGATCTATATATACTGAGAAATGATATTTACTAATGACATAGATTTTGAACATCAAATTTAATTTTTTTAATTACGTTGATCCAAAAGTCATTTCTTCGTTTGTAACTTGTTACAATTGTAAACGTCCTGGTGAAAAAGAACCCAGAAAAACTGATTGGTGGCAATCAAATCTTCCTGTCCAATCTTATGTCCACTTATTCCAAATTTTAGCATTTGATCTGTTCCTGTAAATGTTAAGAAAACTTTGCTTCACTTCTTCAATGCAAGTATTACAAACCCAGAAAAAGTCAGGTCAAGAGGTAAGAATATGATAAAGACGGTGTCCGGGTTGAAAATTTTATACTCTATGATCTTTGTAGGAACTTAGACAATCTGTTCACTCGTTACAGAGCTTAGGTGGAATAATGGGTTGAATGAGCTCCCTGAGAAGGAATGATAATCCGTAATCCGAGGTAAAATTACATGCAAGTTTCTTTGCTCCTAAAGATATGACAGAATTAGGGTTGTTTTTCATTTTCAACGTCTCTCGTGTATACAAATCATGCTTTAATTTTGCCAACTGACAGTTATCGACTTCCAATTTCAAAAAAGTAACTCTCAGCCATGGATTAAAAGCTTTAATACTGTCATCATGTATATTCTAAAATATAAAGTAAGATTTTAAGATTTTAAAAATGTTTGGTAATGTATGTTTTACTCAGAAAAGAAGGAACAAGTTTGATGAAAAAACGTTTAATAAACGAAAGGGCATTCCCAAATCGGCTTAAGAATGTAGAAAAGAGGAAAGGGAAGAATTATTGCAAGGTCGAGCAAAAATAGTACAGGGAAAAATTTAAGAACATGTCATCTTGCAAAATCACAAATGAGTGAAAAGAGAAACCCGCAACACTGTCTTCTTATATATTTGCAATTACATTGACATATCAAATCTGCAGTGATCCAAGCTTTTACTTAAAAAATTTCTTACACTCAATGAAAACTGTAAACATAGCATCACTTACAATGTATAAAATGTTGCAAATAAATTACAAAAGATTATTTCATTTAATCATCTAGTATCTGTAAAATGTATTTTTTATTTTCCCATTTTCCCATTTAGCTAGTTTATTAATTAACCATCATAGTTATTCCTAGTTGTAAAAATGTAATTGTTTCAAAGACTGCCGTCATCTCCCGATTAAAAAAACAATCATGATTTTTTAATTCAGATTTTTCTTTTTCGACAACTAGATCGTCAGTACCGTTACCATCGCGAAAAACAAGGGTGGCAATAAATACAAAACAAAACGGCAAGTTATAAGATGTTGGTATTCTTTAGAATGAATCTGTTGTACGGATGCGAACTTTGGAGTCAACTCTCACAACACAACGTCAGACAGCTATCTACAACATGGCACTACATGGCCAAAACTCTTCAGGGGTTTCAACCACGAACAAGAACTGACATGTGTCTGAGCATGATTAACTGGCTTCCGATCAAAGAAGAGATACATAGACGACAGCTTATGTTCGTCCATAGACTCTGCCTACTACCTCCAGAAAACATTTCCAAAAAACTATTTCATAGAAGAATATTTCAGTTTTTTCAATTAGATAAGGCCTCACAAAAAGGCTTCATTCCACACATTGTGAATATACTTTGTGAATACAACTTACAGGATACATTAAGTAACTATCTTAACTGTAACAAGATTCCAACGAAGCATCAGTGGAAACGACAAAAAATCAACACATCAAAAGAAAATACACAGCAGAGTGGTCAGCTCGCATAGATGGAGATGAAGACTTCCGGCGCTTCAAAATGTTGCATAAACTTCCTGGAGCAGCAACTGTGTGGTCATCAGCCAGGAAAAGACTCTATGTAAAGCAATATACCCATATGGCTCAGCTATGAGTTACCATTCCACAGAACACTGAATCTAAATGTGTGCTATGTGACGATAACTATCACGATCTCATTCGACATATTGTGACATCATGCTGTATGATGCATTCTGGACAACAGTGACAGACTTGTTTCCACTAGAACTATGGGTGAGCCTTGACAGCACAGATAATGAGACCCTGCTGCAGTACCTGATGGGAAGAGCTTGCGCAGTAGATTTGGACCATGACACTGCTTCTACATTTAAAGACCTTTGTGCTGTTTTTGTCATGGACAATGGCCGTTTACCAGAGAGAACTTATAAACAGAGACAATAGCTGTGGTTGAAAACTACAATTTCAACGCAGCAATCAAGAAACCAATCCCCCACTAACATATTTCTTTATGTAAACCTCTTAACATTTCTCTTACCCTTTACGATATTGTAAATGTCTTACAACTGTCCTCATTTCTTGTATCAATAATCTCAGAAAGTAGGAAATAAAGGTGATGATGATGAATATGTCCGGTGGCAAAAATGTCTCAAATTTCTTAATGTGTGACTTTCCATTGAAATTTGATTATCTATTACCTCTTATCTCTTTGTCAGTACTGTTTCTTTAAAAATATTACGTGCACTTCGGAAATATTTGGATCGTGTAAAATGCACTTGTAAAGTTATATTCAAATGAATTTCTGAAAATAATTATATATTCTAAATTAACGGTTGCATTTGAGGTATGATATTACCCTCAAACTTAATTAACTAATACGAGGACGGAGCCTTACTCCTATCATACAAGGAGTGATATATACTGAATATTTAGAGGATATAAGTTCATTCCATAAGAATATTATCAGGTCAGGAAGAATATTTAAATTTGATACAGTGACATTGCCAAGAATTAAGATATTCTACTTTTGAGGTTCACTGAAACAAAACATTAAATAATTGCAATAACAAAATATTTTCTAGGATTTTCTCTATATTTACTTGGATTATTTAATGTGCGTACATAGTACCTTATTAGTACTAACCAGATTATTAAAGAAAATTGTTGGATCACATTATCCGTGCAATATCCATGTGTTAAACACACCGCTAATGGCTGAAATATTGCGGCGTTAAACAATAACACACTCACTAATTCATGTGATAAAATGTTTGTCATATTTGTATGAAAACAAAATTGTCTGAGTCTTGTTTCAGTCGTGATCAGTAACTTGCGGACAATCAATGGAATAGATAGGTAGATAGATAAATAGTAGATTAAACTAGTATAGAATATGAATTGTTTTCACAATTATAGCTGATATGATAAATCCCTATCTAAATACTTGCTTTCAGCGTGATGAATATTATTGGTTTAATCAAATCTTATCACCTACATTCATCATCATTAAATGGACACTTGGATGGTTTAGTTAAGATGTATGTATAATCAAGAATGGAATGAATGGGACCATTTGTAAGGGAAAATTCATTAGATTCATTTGGGGTAAAGTGATATGAACATTAGTATATCACACTTAACTGAACCTCATTCAGCCAGAGATATATATCGATAGTGCTTTGTACATGAACAGGAAGGTGCTGTTAAGTCATCTTTTTAACGTGTTCTAAGTAATGAAATGGTAAAATATTAGACAAAGTTGAAAAGAAGTTACCTGTAATTTACACCACATTCTTTGTAAATTCAATGCCACAAAGGTAGATGTTATTGAGCAGTTGAATATCAATACTGGCTGATTCTGAATTTAAACAAACACTTTGAATGTTCTTAGCTCTTGGCCTCTCAAAATCTGGTGTACATATGCAGAAGAATCCTCTTTAAACAGAAGATAATGATTGCTTTCTCTCCCAAATGATATCAACAAATGTCTCAAATGTGTAGACTCAAAGAAAATAATATTTTTGAAAAAGAGAATGAATGAAAGAACTGTTGAAGATTGATCGAAGATTGTGCCAAAATGTTTTTTTAGAACTGGTTGTTGTTGTTTGATTGGGTTTTAACTTCTTCTTCCACCTTTTGGTGATGTCGTCGACCAATAGTTATTACCAATATATGAGGGACATATACATTTTCCTTCAAATACATCTTATCTGCAGTTCTCTTCACTTTTGTTTTCATGTTGTATTTATGTTTGCTGCATAGTTGTCTAAGTAACTTCAAGATGATATTAAAACGTTTTAGTCCTTGTGTGTTAATATAATAAAAGAACTGTTCTATGATTATAAACAAATATTAACGACAAGGAACACAGTCTCACTGAAGCGTGTAATCTACATTGTCAAAAGAGTTCTCAACATAAATCCTTCTTTTCGTTAATAAGAAGATGATATAAAAAGGCCCAAATGCAGTGTCTTTTCTGTTGTTGCACTAGCCATAGCCCTTTCCAAAACTTCTGACTAGCCACAAGGTATAGAGGACAGAATCAGAAACTGACAATCAAGAGAACCACACTTTAAAAAGAGACCCTATTTTCAACTGGCAAATTAAATCGAGTTTTTCCACAAAAGATCAGACCACGTATTGATCCTGACACGTGTGCTTTCGAAAGTTTACAGCTCCTATACTGTGAAATAATTATGCCCTGATCTGTCTGAGATGTGGAATTACTTCATTGATATTGTTAAACCACGCTCGTACAACAGCCCTTTTTTCAAACGTTTCAAATGTATCTTGCTTCAGACCAAAGAATAATTCATTCTGTCAGTGTTAAAAATTACCATGACTATCACCGCATTAACCATTGTTTTAGAAAAAGGACCATTGTACAAGACTAAATTGAATTTAGAGTATGCCCTAATTGATATATATATGACTTTTGACAGAATGTGTAGAAAACCCGAAACATTTGTTTCATGTGAGATCTCATCTAGGAGTTGCCTAACCTATGTGCTTTTAGAAAGACGAGTTCTTTGAGCATTCTCCGGAAGTAAGTTATAGAAAGCTACAAAAGCAGGATGACCTTGACAAATCTTATTTCACTTACGATTAACGACTTTTTAGCAATCGGCATTTTTAATACAATCAATGTTATTTTCTTATATCAATATCATATGCTGTTCATATCAACAATTTCAAGATAAACAACCAAAAACCAAAATTACATAATGAACTTAAAAATAATAACCTTGTAACCTTGTTTTTCAATTAAAATATTACAAATACTCGTACCTGATATATTTAGCCTTATGCATTGTATACAATGGGCTATGTACATAGTTTTGTTGATCTTTATATCGATAAACCATGTATAAATACCATACTATTATCTAGTTCGACAATGTTACCCCTTACATTAAATTTCATGCAAAGACTAGAAGTAGACTAGTTTTCGGTTGACCCCCATACTTGGAAACTTTTAATATAATGACAAACAGACAGACAGAGTTAAGATTTGTAGTTACAATATATACCTTTTAATATATATATTTGTCATTAAAACTTCTAAATAAAAAAGGAACATAGATATGTCCCTTTTTAAATAAACTATACTTATAACATTTTGTTTATTGATAAGAATTAATATTGTATTGTTTCATTGGTGATTGTATCTTTCCATGGATAATGAGAAGACGTGATTAGACATTTAGAGTCACTACTGTTACAAAATGTAATAAAGAGGATTTATTATATCTATCATAAATCTTTTTCAGAAAATAATCTAGGTAACATCGTCTATAAATGGGCTTGGCTTCCAAAATTGTTTGTCTTTTTATTTTTTGTGCCTTAGAAATGTCTTTGTCGTTTTAGCGTCTTTTTCATTATCACTGATTCCATTTCATTCCTTTTCTCAGCTTAACCTTTTCAAATTAATGAAAGTGTCTGACAGCAAGGAAGATTCAAAATTGCTCTCTTCTGAAAAGTCCTCTTTCTGTCAGAAACTACTTCAAGTTCGAATTAAATTACATGAATCCCTTTATGAAATTAGTTTCTACAGAATGGCATTAACAGTTTGGAATGGGCCAATTTTTAAAATTGCAAAACTGCACGAAAAGATTAAAAAATGTATTAATTCCAAAATATTTCTTGCATGAAGCATTACTGACATCAAGCTTCTTCAATATCACAATTATCACAATTAAACTTCAGTGTAATGTTTATTTCCTTAGATGTGATACAATGTTAATTGAGGTTTAATTCAGGTTGATTCTATTTACATGGCAACACGTATGTTTTCAGGATGAACGGAGTATTATGCATCGTCTAAATGCCAAAAATACAAAGTTTGCAGCAGATCATTGCTAATCACAGACACATTGTCCTGCATCATGCGTTTAACAAACAGTGTACCATTTATTTTCGTCAAATGCACTTAGAACTACATTACACATGAATGTTTTGCGTAACACATGAATGATCTGCATAATACATGAGTGTTTTGCATTAAACTTGAAGGTTTTGTATAACTTATGAATGATCTGTATAACACATGCATTTTTTGCTCAACACATGAATGATCTGAAAAAAAACACATGAATGATCTGAATAGATCATGAATGTTTTGTATTACACATTAATGTTTTGTATCTTGCTCTGTAAGTGTTTTATTGACCTGAATGTCTAAACAATTCTTTCTATCAACAAAAAGTTAGATCATGAGTAACGTCTCACGGTGAAATGATAACATTTTCACACAACGATGTTCACATGATTTAACATAACACATGTTAAATTTAGGTAAGCCACGTACACCGGGAGGACAGATAATAAAAACTAAACCCTGTTAACATGATTTTTTAGGGAGATTAACCCTAGGCATTTGCGGGTATTCGGTTATTTTGATTAAGTTTTGCGAAACCGCTCAATAGCCATCACTAGAGAGAAAAATCAAAATGGCATGTCTTAAAAGGCTATACTCAGTTACCATTCAGTGCCTCATATTCTATTATTGCAGTTAGATACATCAAAATTAGGGTTCTTTCTATCGAAATGGTGAATGCAGCGGGTCAGAGCAAATAGTTCGGAAACATATATCACTTTTAGATGACACTTGATATTGTCATGAGCCATGATCGATCTGAATGGAAACGTCCTTATACGACTTTTCAGGCAAACTAATTTTATTGACATTACTCACTAAATGACAAGAATGTTGCACTATCTCAAAACGACTTTGACAGGTTTACTCAACATTATTAATGTAAATGAAAGGCGGTTCATCTGTAACTATGGATTGGTTCAGAGGGTTTCCAAGAAATGATGTGTTTTGAGAATGTATCAATCAGACATTAATTTGTAAATAAATGTTTTGTCACTACACCAAATGTTATTTTGGTTACATCTGAAACTAAGAACGACGGATTTAACTTGATCATCTTCACTATAGCTTTTGTCGTCTTTGATTGTTCAGATCGGCTGGAGCCATGGATGATCTGCGGTGAAATTCAGTGTAGCATTGCACCCAAATCTTAGTGTAGAACAGTTCTCTATCGCAGACAACGTTGCGGAGCCCGGAATTCGAACCCCAAACATCTTGATCCGAAACTGAACGCTTTAATCACAGCGCTCTCCAGACCCCTGTTATATTTAAGTTATTACATTACTATGTATTTGTCGTGCTTTTTCCACCTCATTGGTTGGAAAACATATTGCTTGGAAAAACCTTCGATTTCTATTCTCTGGTCGTGTAGGTGAGTTCCTTCGTTACTAACCATCCTCTCTATCAAATTAGTTATAGGTAGTTAAGAGACAAACATTGCTTCACATGAACGTGGCATTTGATCGCCTGTTTTTAGGGAAAATATTTTTTGAAATTGAATATTTGTGTGTACTCATTTTTTGATGAAACATTTTGTTACCGCGAATTTTGTGAGAAAATGTAACTGCGATCTCTTAGTTTCACAACATACTCTTGGCTACGAATTGTGTTATCACATATCATGTGTATGAGCTTTTAAGAGTATGTAAATGTTCACAAATTCAATTTGTATAATATCGTTTCACCTAATATTGGTTCAAACACATTTCTGAGGCTTGAATAGCCTATTATAAACATTCCCCTAAGATTCATGACTACCTGAAATTAGCTTTACGTCTGGAACGTTGTACAATATTTAACCTATGTACGGGTTATCTGAGAAAACACTCTTAGCTCAGATTTCTGGCTTTTAATTTGAATTTTTGATTATTCTCTGCGACATTTCCTCAAATCTCAACTCTCGTGTTTACTATAGAATTCATATATCAGCTGGTTTCAAGTCTCATTCATCATTTGCTTTAACTATTACCAACTCCTGTGTTAACCACGAACTTTATTAATGATTAATGTAATTAGAAAGCCAGTTATTTGTAATTAAATTTCATAAAATATTTCAAATTATTAATTTTTGTTAGCCTGACATCGTAAACTTAACTATTTCTGTATCAATTTTTAATCATTAAACATAATTGTTCGTCATATTTTGCTGGTTTAACTGAACATTTTCTCATTCCAAATTCATATCAAACAGAGCACATTCTGATATGTTTCACTTTCAAAAGATCTCCAAGACATATTTCCAAAGTCTCTTGGGATAAAATATCGTGGGAAGTTTAGTATGCTGATGGCAGGTTGGCAGAATATGTCTAAGAATCCAATGAAAAGATGTCTCTTGTGTTCAAATCGTTCAATGTTTTTCCAAAGAGACAGCCAACCATCCTTCTTCAATTTCATAAATGTCCCACAAGTCACAATCACGTTGGAAATATAAAATGTCGCGATGTCAAGTTTCATTGTAGCCTATATAGTCTATCTCCGAATGGTTGACCTAAGAATCCAGACTGATTTAAAGTTTCCATGGTAATCTTGCTAAACTTAATTTTGCATTTTGCATTTTGATTGGCATCCTATATTTTTCTTGAATCAACCTTTTACACATCTTGTAATTGTTCTTGATATTCTTTAACCTATGAACTGTAATAGTTCTCACACATATGTTTTACAAAACTTCATCGGGTAAAATTCCATAAGTATGATAATTTTGCTGAAGGTGAGGGTTGCAGTTAAACAGAAAGGGACTTATTTTATATTTAAAGTGTTTGTCATGAGCATACACTCATAACAATCACATGAGTCACCGTCATATTGAAAACAAAGTAAGTCAGGTCTGTAAAGATGTTGTATTTGCAATGATATTATCGTATTATTAAATATTTCTGTATTTTATGTTCAGGTACAGTTTAAGTGATTGTCCTCATGTTCAAATGAATGTTCCTAATAAACGTTAATTGTTGTGATGGATTTGTTATATAGTCCTCATACATATGTTTTACAAAACTTATTCGGGTAAAATTTCATAAGTATAATAAATTTGCTGAAGGTGGGGAGGCAATTATACAGAAGGGGACTTATTCTATATTTGAATTGTGTGTCATGTACGTACACTTATAACACTGCCATAACATCACATGAGTCAGCGTTATGTTGAAAACAAAGTAAGTCAGGTCTGTAAATATGTTGTATATGCATTGATATTATCTTTTTCTTAAAAATATTTCTGTAATTTATGTTTTGGTACAGTTTAAGTGATTGTCCACAGATGAATGTTTAATTTAATTGTTTTGATGAATATGTAATATATTTCCATGAAACGTTTTGAATGCAATTGACAATTGAATAGGTTAAGTTCTTGACAGTCCAGTTTACTTTTTTAAATTTGATATGGCCCTTTACGGATGTGCATCGTTTATATATTGCCTATGATAGTTTCTTACTCAGGAAAGATTCACGTTTTTAATGTTTCCCTACTCTCAAATGGTATCCTTCAATTGTTGACAGTTTATCAATTGAATAGCTGTGAATATCATATAGCAAATCCCTTGAATCCTTTTATCAATTTTAGTTTTAAGGTCACCGTTTTATTACTTTCCAATAGGATACTTTGAGAAATTTATGAGGAGAAAAGAAGTAAACTAGTTTATGACAAGATAACATTTTACATTTACTTACATTTTTATTTTGTATATTCAACTTTATTCACGTTATAAATCAGAAGGAAAATATTAAATATAAATCACTGTTTGTTTGAATCAGATGCGAATAAAAATTGTTGTTGCATTTTGTGATGGAGTAACTGAAGCATAAATGTTACTGTATTTTCAATGTATAGTAATCATATATATTTCAATGAGTGACATTAATATACGCTGTCAAACAACACTTACATATGCATTCTACCCTTAGTTAATTCCCTAAATGATAAAACTAATTTTATGACTCACAATTGCATATCTCTTTGTTACATCAAGAAATGTTTTTTGTCTTTCAACACGTCATGCTTCAAACCAGGCAATTTTTATTGATCTCTTAAACCTTACATGATATTCTAGCGTATAAGAGAAACGTTGACTGTAAGATTTGAACAAAAACATTTAACGTCAACCAAGGTTCTTAATGGAATTTTCTTGGATTGATCAGGGACATTCATTTTATTTTGAAACTCTCCAGTTGATGCAAAGACCGACATTATAAAAACGTTCCTTATATGCTCCAACTATTTTTTATTTGTGTATACTTTTATATTTCTTTCCACACTCAGTCACCGCATTTTTTATATTTAGAAAACGTATCTTTACTAAAAGTAATAATATGCTAGTAGTGTCTCAATCTATGATGATGATGTCATATTATTATTATTGTCCTTGTTACATCAAACATGTAACATACCCTTTTCACAATAAGTATATTAAGATAATCAGAATATTTAAGATTTTGTATATTGGACCCATATGTTGGACTAAAGTATGTGGTTTGAATGCCCTTTTTCTTCAATTTCACTAAAAATCGTAACTTTTGGATGAATAATTCTTGAATTTAAATCTTCACTGGGTGAACACCAATTTAAATATTTGCACTAATGAAACAGAGTTTTTTAAGCTGCAGTATGAAATACCAGCAGAATAACTGAATAAAAGTTGTGTCTGTAATGGTACAAGCTGGACCATTTTGATAGATTTACAGGGAATTATTACTGCTTTGGATATTCTTTGTAAAAGGTTAATCCATAATCGATAATAGCCAGACCTTTTTTTTTCATTTTTTCTAGAACTAGCATTAAGCGTTTGATTCCCTTCAAAAGCATATCTAAAGCGCAATCTAGGTTTAAGTCCATTATAGAGCTATTTAGTCTTTTGGGGGTGCGTCGTAAAAACAGTGACAAATTTAAAGACAAATTTGAAATTCAAAAAGCTTTTTACGTTGTTTTTATGCAAGTAATAAGTTTATTTGCAATATCAAACATTTAAACAGTTTACACCCAGCTTCTTTTATACAGATGGAATTTCGTTACTATGAGCATTTCGTGACAGATAAATAGTGTCTATCTAAAATACCCTTAGGGTAGAAAGCCGTCCTCATCTATTTCAGATCCATTCATTCGGAAGTGGTCTGCCATACTTCCCTGAAGTGAATCGTTTGTCCATGGTCGTTTCGATTTCGTTGAAATGATGATGTAAATCATGTTTGACTCCTTGTTTGATAGCAACACACTAGCAAAAAAAGGATAATGTTCACGGCTGTGTATAATGTATTTCTTTACGATTTAACAAGGCTTGTTATACATTTTAAGATTGCAATCAAGCGCAACCATATACCAAATATTTCAGATACTTCATTTTTATCATATGAGAGTAATCATTCATTTTGATTTTATTTCAAACTAATTAAAAAAAATGGCACTCACTTTGGGCCTACGGGAACTTGTACATCTTAAAAAACCAACAGCGTATTGCGAATGCACCACTAATCAATTGTTGCACTAGATGGATTAAACCAATTTATTAGACTTAGCTATGCTAAGATCAAAACAAAACAATATCGACAGAAAATATACTTACATGAGATTTGTATACCTATTATACTGGTGTGTGAAATATTTGAATCATTTTCATGATTATAATTCAAGATATTTTACAAATAATGTCCTTTTCAAAATTCTGTTGTTTAAATATATGTGCCGTTCAATTCACTTTACCTCTGTTGGTCGAAGACACTTAAAAAACAAAGTTGAAAATGAATTTCTTCATCAATTACAGTGAGTTTTCATTATAATTGTTTACGTAAAGGTTTTTTGTTTTGTGTTTGAACTATGGTGTACAGACTCGAATCCTCAAACTTTTAACACAAAAAGTTTTAAAACAAAATTTTCGTTTTGGGGTACAACATTTCTGAAAGATAAGATTGAAAGTGTGAAAACTTGACAGACAACGGCCATCGCAGTAATTGGTTTTGCTTTACGAGTTTGGTGATCGAACAATCTGTAATCTTCATCTACCAAGGAGATTGTAGATAAGATTGCAGATAGGCAATTAATTTTATTGAAAAAAAAATAGAAAAAAATGGTTTAAAGGCATTTCCAAAAACCCACACATCTGAATATTCTATCTGCCATCTGAATATTCTATCTATTTTTGGCCCCTTTGTTCTGAGAAAATAGTGGAGATAGGTTTATAGCTCCTTGTTTCTGTTAGTCACAGAGTAGTCAAAATCTACAATGTAGAACCCCAATATGTTAAGAAGTTTGTACAAAAGATTTCCGCTTTTTTGGCCTGTTCGTTCTATAAGTAAAATGTTTACAAAGGACAACAGCTAGAAATAATAACATGTCCATTAAGGGGAGGGATAGACCAGTGCTTAGCGCGTTCGGCTTTGCATCAAGAGGTCCGTGGTTCGAATCCCGCAGAGGGCTCGGCAACTTTGTTTGCAGTAGAGAACTGTTCTACACGAAGTAAAGTTTGGGTGCCATGTCATTTTCAGTGCAGTACCACCTATGGTTCGCTAGTTCCAGCCAATGCTAGCACGTTTTACCAGAATTCATAGCCACATCGGTGTTACGGGCTTTCTCCCTGCACTAATACTAATAATAGCAGCCGTGATATATGTGAAATATTTTTAAAAGTGGCGTTAAAACCCCAAATCACCTCACCTTACCATGTCCAATAAGATCAAATTCAGACATTATTCACCAAGGAGCGTGTATGAACAAATATAATTTTTCTGAAACTTTTCATTCATTCTCGAGGAGAAAATGAAAATATATTTCTAGGTACTGGATACATATGGGTCCACAGAGTCTAAAAAAATATACAAATTAAGTTTGATAATCCTGTTCCTTTGTGTTATGCAGAAGAAAAAAAAAAAGATCGTTATAGTTTTTCAGGGCATGACAGGGTCAAAGGATCAAAGGGTCACCAAATCTAGAAGTTATAACTCACATTCCCCAATTAGTCTGTACACAACATTGCAGCTTTCTAGACCTTTTCTAGACTAGTTCTTTTTCTTTTCCTTCGACAGAAGAATATTAAAAAATGTTTTTAAGGAGTGGTCTGTGTGGCCCTCATTTGAGACCGCATGGTCAAGTATATGAATTATAAGCCCAACTAGTCAAAGGGTCTTTACACAAGATTTCAACCTTCTAGACCTTTTGCGTTTAGAGGAGAACCTGATTCAATACCTTATCGTCGTGTGATGATTTGAGTGCTGCTGAGATCCCGAGAGCAATGCCAGCCGGAGCTTAGATGTTCCTGTCCAGCTGGACAGCACAACGGGTAGACCAAGTTTGAGTCGTTCTAAATCTTGCTGCCTTTCCCTCGACCTATCCATACCTTCAACCCGACCTCTCCAATATGTTTTAGATGATTTTCACACTCGTTAACCCCAAGGCACTTACTGACTCGCTCACGTGATAGAAGGTGAAAATAGGGATTTAGGCCGTGGTCCCTCTTAGAGAATTGTGAGAACAGAGGTAGCTCCGTCATAAATTGCTATTCAACATCTGTCTTAATTTGAAGGTTTCTCGGTCTTCCGGCATTTTCCCGTAGCGGGACAATATTGCAACTCAAACTACCTGGCTATATTTCAGCCAATGAAAACAACGAATGCATGAATAACAAATTTGATGTCACACAGGCCTGTGCAATGAAAGAGTCGGAAAATGAGGCGTTTGTGTTCTGCAAGGTGTATATTCGAATAAAATTTAGCTTTTGGGAAGCTTACGGAAATAACTTAAGCGATTTGAATGATAACTTTTGAACGGCGTCGCTGATTGCACAACTAACTTTGATTGCATCCAATCAGCGTTCTACATTTCGTGCCCGAGAAACCTTCGTATTAAGACAGAGGTTGAATATAAATTTATGACGGAGATACCTCCGTTGGGAGAGAATGCTCTTAGAGACACATGGTCACTAAATCTATACATTGTCCAAGGCATCTGAAATAAAGATATCAGCTTCCAAGACATTTTACTTCTAGAGAAGAATATGAGAAATGGTTAGTAAGAAGAAGGCAATGTGGCTTTAGCGCACTGAATCTTTAAAAAACCATAATCCTAATATCTAGTTAAGGAACTTTTAGTCGCTGGTTGTTGAGAAGTCGAAAATGCAAATATGAACGAAGAGGATAGGTTAGACGGACGAACGATCGCCTAACGCATTGCCATGACATAAGCCCATTGGTCCTTGAGTAAGATTAAATAGTGAGACATAAATTTTTTCTGAAAATGCATTTACTATCATAATCGAATACAAGGATTCATATTAATTTGTAGAGCATTAAATGAATAACAATACATTTTCACATAACAATAAGTACTTTTATCACATTTAACATAACATTTCAAGCATTATGAAAATAATTGCATTGTCATGTTTACATTTTACATTTCATTTTGTCACATTCTTCAGTGAATACTTTAAAAAAGGAAAAATGTGAATTAATATCAGATTACAAAAAGTTGGATATAGATTTTCTTTTTAAGAAAATGAAAAAATATTACGATCAATTCACCAATTCCATTATAAATATATAACAAAGAATTATTAAGAAATGACTTGACAATTTCAAACTAAGAATTATTCCATTGTAGCACACGCATATTCATGTTTTGAAAAGGAGGACAATTGTCTTTTATAGAATATGTGAGAAATTGGAGAATGTCATTACAATTGCCATAAACATTACTATTACCAAGGAATAGGATTAAACATCAATTGATGAAATGTTTCATTATTTATCATCTATTTTTTTCTCACTTACACCACTCAATTGTACATCCGTCATAAAAGTGTGTAAATTTATAATAAAAAAACACCTTTTGATTATCATATCAACTTAATGTCTGTAAGTTTTTTTTATCAGGAAAATGAGTGAATTATAGATCTCATTAAATCTATAATATATTTATACTCACAAGACTAATAAAGAAGCAATAACTAAACAAAAACTTAAGAATTTATCAATCAATCTAAATCATTTGAACACCATGTTTAATTATCGATAAGAGTTTTATGTATAAATATCACGACCTGTTCTCTATGTCATGTTTGCCTATTTATACGGACCGGAAATGTTTCAAGGTTTGCACTGAACTATTTGGGACGTAGTTGTTTAAACGTTTTTCACAACCTTATATCAATATTCAACAAAACATTACGTCATGTTTGCACCTTATCTGTTCACACACATTGATATCAATACTGATAGCTGATAATGTAAGTCAACAGTTTGAGCTCCAATATTTACAGTTTCACGTATTTGTTTGGAACACGTACAACACACTTGAAGAAGTCCGTATGAGAGTATCAGGATTCTGAAGAAATTGGTTTGATCAATATCACAACAATCACAAGAACCGACAAATTCTCATCTTAGACTGTTTAAAGATATCCTCAGTTTCAGTTCGTTTGAGCAAATCCAAGGTTTCCGGCTGGAAGTTACCCTCAGAATAAAGCTCGCTTTCACATTGGATGCATACGTCCTTGATTCAATTATTTACCCAGTTCGAACTCAATTTGGATCATCATTTCATGCCATCTAATATCGGTTTGAGTCACCGTAGAAATTCAGTTAGAATTAGTGTGCTTGCTGTTCGTAGAATGAATATGAGACATCCTCTCACCAGTCGAAACTCTCATCTTTATTACATTGCTACGAATAAATGCCAAGAATATATCCCACACTTTTCTACCGGTGTCAAGGGTCCTGAACCTCAAAAACATTATCTCCTTTTAGTCTCAGATCGTTTAGAAATATACGTTTTTGTTTTAGAATCCCGCCTCAGAGTCCTCTGCCTCTGCCACATCCACGCATGCGATGTTGTACATCCCCAGTCATACCTCGGGATCACTTGGAACGTTTATGGAAAAGGTGAGTTCTGTTGGCATATCCACACTCTCCTTACTGCTGACGCGTGCATCCAGACCACTCTCCTCGTGTGCAGAACTTGACCGTCGAAGCAGACGACTTCCGCTATAGCTCACGTGACTATATTCAAATGTGATACCTCCTAAAATTGCGCCAAGGAAAGGTCCAACCCAGTAAACCTTAAAAAGATCACATACATTGAGTAAAAGGAAACTAATATCACACTTAACACAAAAGTATTAACGCGTTGAGCTCTCCAATCAACTTATCATTAAAGGAAACAGTGTCACAGGAATTTGTGAAACGAAATCCGAATACATGTTTTCACTGTCGTGGGATGCTACACGATTGAAACATATTCAATCTAAAGTTACAATTACAAGATCATTTTGAGTTTTATTGGATTCAGATTCTTATAATATTCCAAATTTATAGTTTTATACTTGTAAATTGTAAATGTTAAATTGTTCACTTTTTTAACCAAGCGAGTACTTCGTTTTAACGTGCTTTTGAATAAAAAATTTCGATGAAAACGTCATACGTCTTCGAAGTGTTACGCACACATTCCTTTAAATATGATGACATACTATCATTTGAGCAAGCTCTGTGTTAATAAGTTGCGATGTAGTTTTGGTTCAACAAATAAGAAAAATAAATTCATTCTATCAAAATGACGTTTATATCATGGCCAAAATATTAGTTGTAAGATACTAATGATGTTTATAAATACAGATTAATCAAATCATATTGTATTTTATTATACAAAATATCCAATTGTCAACATCTGAAGAGTACTATTTTACTACATACACTACCAGAATCGACTTTATTGGTACTCAAGTCAGTGCGTTGATACCCTATGGGTCCAAACATTATCCAAGCACTGTCAATGGTGCGTAAAAATTTCGTCGCATATCGAAAATGTTTTAGAGACATTTGTACAGCAAGGAACAAAAATAATAAAATTGTTGCTTAATGTCTTTTCAGCTATAAAACATTTTCATTTCAATCTCAATCGCTTCATTCCATTTCAGACTTCTTGATAGTGTACCGGTATGTACTCTAGGCGGCATACTACAAAGTGAAGTCAACCAAATCTTCAGCGGCGCGACTTAATGTTTCTTACATTACCAATGCCTTCAAATGGGAAAATGCAAAGTTATATTTAAAATGAGTCCAAACACATCAACAAGCAAATGGCATGAAAGAGAAAAAAAGAGATGAAATGTGACGAGAAATAATTATAAATATTTCGTACTTTCGTATAAAAAAACCTGAGGGAACATTCATCTGAAACTTTCGGTTTACGTTTCATGTTAGTGATATTTTCTTTTACTTTGTGATATTTATTCCGACGTTTGGAATTAATTGAGAAATACGAACATTATTTAGAAAAAAGAGCTATTTGTTCTGTATCTCACCAGGCTGTCTCTAATTAATTTCATAAATGCATTCATGGTCACCTTATGTAAGCGGCCACAGAATCACATTTATTAAAATCCGCAATTATTCAGTGAGTCTGTACAAACATTTATTTGCCTTTTTTAACTCCAAAAAGCGACGAAATATGTTTTTCGGGTGTGACCTTTTTGGCCTTTATTAGAGGTTATAGGGTCACCAAATTTATAAATTAGAATCTGCATAAGCCACGGAGTCTGTACTCAAGGTTTCAGATTTCAAGAGGTTTTGCTTCGGGAGAAAAAGATGAATAAAGGATTTTAGGGTCTGGCCTATGTCACCCTTTGTGGGGGCCACATGAACACCAAATCTTTATATCAAAAACTTAATTAGTTAAAGAGTTTAGAGTCGTCGCTAGATTTCAGATTTCTCGAGCCACTGCTTCTTGAGAAGTCGAAAGAATGAAACATTTACAGACGGAGAGATGGACGTTTTAATTTTACACCTATTGTGAATTTGATCAAAGAGCAAACTACAAATAAATGATTGCAATTCAATAGCATCATATAAATGAATCACGCGGATGAATGGGCTATTGATCGGAATTAGGACTGATAATGATATAGGTTGAGAATTTCATTAGAGAAATTGCTTAGATTGTTGCCATTATGGCAAAGGAGTGCATTCCAGCATTAAGTTTCAAAACAAATTGCCAATCAACCTCTGGGAAAAGTAATCAGAAACGCTATTAACCAGATCGAGTGTACGCCATTTCTTAGAAAGCGAACGCTGACGGTTTGAAGAATAGTTTTACGAAAATGCTAAATGTGTTTCATACAACTTCAGAGTTTTATTTTCTTCACTAAACTAACTTAAGAACCTGGAAAACATGACTTATGTATGTACATGTAATGTCGTTTATATCAAAACTCTCCCATATTCTATACATTTGAGTTAAATATGGCGCCTTTTTATATGAGTGCTTAGCAACACTATATAAGTTTGTTTACATTTATTTAGAGCAAACAACTTATTAAGGACTTTTTATGAAATGCTCTGTATTATTGTTTTTTTTTAAAAAGTCGCAAAAATGGTACTAAGAGAACATGAAAACGTTTTATTTATTGTCATATCACCTTGTTTATTGTAGTCGAAATTATAAAGGTATTTGACAATTTAGCAAACTAAAAAATTAAGCATTAAAAAGACATTCAGCTGTTTGAAGAAGTTTGTTTCATTACCTTCGAAGTTCATAAAATATCATGCACATTCATGGTCACTTAAGATTGACGTATTTCCCCATCTTTCAACCAAAAGTTATGAATTTTTGAGAAGATAAAGAAAAAAACCCACATTCCTGTGACTTACTTAAAGATGAAACCCATAACACTGAAGGATCATATCTGACAGAGATTTATTATGCGACAAAGGGGTTTAAGATGAAATTGTTTGTCGAGAATGTGTTCAAATAATGCCTTATATTTTATTGCAGAAATAAGAAATTCTCAAAATACCAAAAAAACGTACCATTCAATTGAGTCAACATTTAACTGAGTGTGAAATAGGGCAATTTTCAGTTTTCAAAATGTATAAATTAAATTTTAATAAAAATAAGCTTTTAGATACAAAAGAGAGCAGATTTATCAGATTATGTTTTCACCAAGTTCACCTAGAACTTAATGTTTTACTTTACATGTATATCCTATTGTATATTGACGTAAGAATGTAATGACGTCATGTTGTAAACAAGATTACAGCCTTGCGTTCAGTAACACATTGTTCGCGGTGGTTATTCCGGAAAAAAATCCATGTAACTGAACGCAGGGTTGTTTTCTTACCTTATTGTATCTGGAGAAGACGAAAACTAGTATATAACGTGAGGACCATGTAGCCCTGATAAGGGTCAACAGGGTTATTAACTCTCCCACTTCTAACCCTTCCCGTTTGTATCTAGGTGTGGTTAAGAGACACTTCTTAGGTTCTTAGAGCCCACATTATAACCTTATCTTAAACTATAATCCAAATAACCCTAAACAGTTTTTCTCAAGATTTCAGTCTTGTATGGCTCTCAGTTCATTGAAAGATGATGAAAGTAGATTGTTAGGGGTTGCTCCTGCATGCAATCATTATGCACCACACAGTTCCCAAATCTAAACAATTGGCATCTTAATGATTATGTGTCAGTATAGTGAAAATAAACAGGTGTAAATCGAGATTTGTGATCGAAAACCGGACAGTAGAGCGCGCAAATAACGCAAACATTATTTCAGGAACGTAGCTACGGCAGACACAGCGACAAATACAGGTTGGCAGTGTTAAATAGGTCATTTACCTAATATTCATGTGTATGGGACACTGAATTTCGACTTCTTAAAATTTGTTTGACCTTTTTGGATTACAATTGAAAACAAGAATATATCATAATTTTGTCATTATAGAGATCAACATGTAACGTCTGAAAGGCGATTTGAACTTAACTCAAGTTTTACGGTATTTTTCTCTCATTCAAGTCACTCTCTCATTCAAGCCACATTCAAAATTAAACAAACTCTGTGTCACTTTAACCGTCTAGGGGAATGTGTTCTGTTGAAGATTAGATATGAAACAAGCGTATAAGAGGGACAGGTGGACGAGCTCTGATGATATCAAACATCAAAATTGTTTTTAAAGCGATCATGATTGGTCTACATACATAAGCACTACAAATCCCTCACTCTACCACACTCATGCACAATGGATCCTCTGTATATTGAAGGGTTATAAAGGATTTTATCTTAAGCTTGTTATCATGATCACCATTTAAGGAGAGCTGGTATTTGATTGGCTTAATATTATGATGAACATTACTTGGGCATAGAGTTCGGAAAAACTTATCTCAAATGACTTAACACTTACCCAGTGTTCTTTCCACTCATTGCAAACAACCGCCGGTCCGAGGGATCGGGCAGGGTTCATGCTTGCTCCCGTATACTTCCACTGCAATCAGACGTTAATGAACAACTTTTCATAAAGAAGCGTTGTTAGAAAAGGCTTGTTTAAGCATGATGGTTTTAAACATGTAACTGACAACTTTCAAGCTATGACCTGAAACCGATAAACCATGAGACATGATCATACGGACCGAATTTCTTTCTAGTGATAAGTTATGAATCAAGTTATTTCGTTTTGGGTAGGATAATTACAATCTCTTTCTTAATGAAAGCAACTTCGCTCCTGCCTTCGTGTTTGATTATCATTTTAAAAACATTAAACGATTACACTTCAAAGTCTTGTTTATATCATTTATTGTATAGTTGGGTATTCCAAAAAGCCGCCACTCCTTGACATGGTCAAGAGACACTATGTGACCGGCAAATACGTCAAACATGATTTTGAAATCTCATAAAAGCATTCATTTGTTAAGAAAACAAACAGAAAAATTCGAGTACAAAGCGTTTAAACGTTAAACAAGTATTCGTGAACATTTGTTTTGTAAATTAGACACATATAATAAAAGGCCGTGTCCCCCCCCCCCAAAAAAAAAACAAAAAACCCCAAAAAAACCCAAACAACAACCCCCAAACAAACCATACATTATAAATCAACATATATATCTATGATATGATATAGGATCCGTTTACAAATCCTTACGAAAATACTAACGATTTTCGAACTTACCCCAAAGGTATGTCCAATGACCACAGCTAATCCTGAAGGAATAACTTGAAAACTGCCAACACCCGAATGGGGTGGATCCATACTTGAAAAATAGGAGAATACCAATACAAAAGTGATAAGGAACTCTATTCCAAACGCTTGCCCACTCTCAATATCAGAATGGACAGAAGTAACGCCAAGATATGAGTGCATCCTTGCTGGTGTTACTCCGTAAAGGATGCCTGCTCCAGCTATTCCACCGAGACATTGGGCAAGGATGTTGAAAAACGCTGTAACCAAATCTGTTTTCCTCGTACACAGCATTGCAATTGTAATAGCAGGGTTAATTTGAGCAGGGGATCCCATTCTCAGGGAACAATGAAGAAGCGTCACGGTCGTCATGCCGAATGTTACAGCAGCCTTCAATTCATCCGTGTTGCTTTTGCAACGTGTATTTCCAACGATCGTCGACCCACATCCAAACAATACGTAAAATGTTGTTAGGAGAAATTCAGTCTTCACTGACCTCCAGAAGCTACCACTTCTTACCGTGTTGAACAAGCTGTCCATTATTTGTGCAAACGACATGCTGAATGGTTGGATCGTGGTCGGGGATAAATAATCCTACAGTTATGGATTACCGTGTTAGATAGAGTATAATTTCTTTACAGTCATAAGGTTATTTTGGATCCCTTACAAATTGCATACAAAAACTAGTTTCTATGGATGGGTATTAAGACAGCAGGCAGTAGTGACTTGATAGGATTAAATGGGATTACAGAAACACGTCCTTCTTGTCAGAAAGCATTAAGCAAACGCCACCGTGTCGGAAAAGACTGAATGTGTCAGAAGACTCTCCTGTCAACAGAGTCCGGCACTGAGTTAGTAATAGCCTATGAAGCCAGTCTGGATGAGAATACAATCTTTTTCCCAATCATGGCTCAAGGACACCTTCAGAGAAAATCTTTCAAAGTATATCTGATGAAATCCCTTGTCAACAATGCTACAGACTAAGTTTATAATATCCTATATCCAGTCTGCAGACGTATATAACGTCTTTACAAGTCATTGCTCTAGGAAGTATTCATGGAAAACTTCATAAATTCAACAGTTCATTAGAATTGTGTTAATGTCTTCCTAACGACCTTTTAACGGCCGTAAACAAGTTCGGATATACTACTCCCTTCACATCTCAAATGTCCTTAGTTTTGCAATCTCGTATTGCAAGTATGCCTATGCTTTCTTGTACTTAACGTCCACTGCAGTAGATACTAAGCAGTATTCTCATTATCCATTTGTAAGTATAGAAAATAATTTCCAGTTCAAACTTCACACTTCAAAAGTCCTTAGTTCAGTCACACCGATTTGTAGATCTACTTTTAATCTTGCATCCTGTAATGTCTCCGTCTAATTGTAAGCAAGCTCCTATAAGTCGTACGTCTTTTATGTAAAATTATATTCTTTTCCTGGAAGTTGCCACTTGTCACTTGATCAAAGAGTCTGGTACTGCTCCAACGATATTTCTGCTCTTGTCTTCTCTGAGGTAAACCAGTGAATGAACCTGGTCTCCAGACGATCGATAATAAACAGGCTCCCCACGGAGCTTCAGACAAGCATTGGCCAGCTAGTCTATTACTCAACACGAAACCTAATGTGTTGGAATAAACCATTCCGTGTTGGCTGGAATTATCGGGGAATGGTCTCATCATACTGGAATGGTGATCCTATGGGTGGTTCAAGACTATGTTAACAGGCTATATCGCCTGTTGGCCCTTCCAAATAGCTTTCGGATCTTAAAACTCCAAGACTGGTAATAAAGTTTGCTTCCTGGAATGACCACTTAGAGACAATTTTGAAAGGACGGATGAAGCAGAATGAAATTATAGCTACAGGAATGAATGCTGTAAGAACACTGTGGAAGAAAAATGAGGATTTATCGTCATTTGAAATCTATTTTAAACTTTTGTTCTTATTTGAAGAAACGTTTTCCCCATTGAATATATTTTGCAGTGCTGATAGATGGGAGACCAAACACATCAGCAGTGTAATGTTTAATGCATGAACACTTAATGTAAGAATTCAGGTTGCTAAGGACTGACTAACTTGGTTTTAATAAAAGAACATCTTAACGTTAAAACGGATTAAATGTTTCGTGAAAATGGAAATGACGAGAATGGTTTTGCATTTTACAATCGACATCCGATGTAGAATGCTAGTTTGTAAGTAGTTTATGAAACAGAGAAATTTGACTTTTAATATGCGGATTCACGATTATCATAGTGGGTTTTAGAATAATTACGAAAACAATATCACATTTGCATATCATCATTCTTTCTAATGTAACCGTTTCTCAAATGCGCTTAAACGTTTGAATTTATTAAACATATATTCTAACTAAATATAGGATCATGTGATACAACCAATTAATCAGTACACAATTAAGTACATAATTAGGAAAACATCTGAATCGGTATTGGGTTGAGAAAGAAACGATGAACCTCTTGGGCTGAAAAGCAAAAACAAATAATGACACCGCAACTACTGTTACTGCCATTGATGACTGTTTATATAATTAACGGGGTAGAAGCACATTTCTGTAGATAAATAGGGCGTTCTCACGAAAACGAAAAGTAATCTTGCCAATTACAAGACAATGTTTTTAATCGTAAAAAGCAGTTTATGAGAAATATCCATGATCGGTTAAGCTTTATTAATCCATTTTCCTACCTCAAATGAAAAGAATGTGTTCACATAAAATTCGCCGCCAGTGGTGTTTGCTTGATACCTGATCATTTCCGCTACGACTACAGATGATTGGATTCTTTTTCAGATGTTTCGACTCTCTGAAGATAACACGTTTGACATAAATTAATTTGTTGAGGAAAATTTGAAGAATTACATCTTTCAGAAAGTGTGCGTGTTCCCCTTTTAAGGAATGATATACAGAATAACCATATGTTGCTAATAACTACAAAATATATAATGGGACTTCACAGACAAGTCATTTCCGTATTAAGTTTAATTTAATTTAATTCTTTTTCATAATGTTTAAGAATATTTAACAATTATGGTTTTCAAAATATATATTCAGGAGATACTAATTTATTGTGTCTTAATGTCTTTTATTAAGGTACACACTAGATACTTTGTTTTTCTCGGGTATTCATTTTCCATACTAACTCATATTGTCTATTGTATGAACGTGCCAAGGTGTTCATTATGCATACCGGGCGTATGATTTAGCCACGAATACCTGATACGCTAATAGTTTGTATTTTGAAAGTAATGTAACCTGAAACTTTCTTTTTATATTCAAAGCTTAGACACTCATTAGTATTTAAATTTTTCAACACAGGATAATTACAACTGTATCAATTCAAACATGGATTCGAACCTCGATCCTGTTGTATTCAGGCCAAGTAAACTAAAATATTAATTAGACCACAAAAGCCAGTCAACATTACAGGATGTTTTTCCTGACCAACTGATCAAGTTTCACTTGTTACCTGAAGTAGAACATTACTTTGATTAATGCTTAATTATTGATAATTATTTAATTTTGCAAATTAACATATTTAAATTGTAATATATTTTCTGTAATCTAGGGTCTTGTTGACAATGTTCATTTAGTCTATTGAGGTAGCTTGTACATTTCAGCGGGGGTGCATGTGCAGTACTGATGCCTATATCAGATAACAAAAATAGACATTGTGTGACAGATAGAAACTTTGCACTACTACAAATTGTGGCTTAGGGTTCATCTAACTTGAACACCTGTCTGTGTCGGTAACTATTTCATACTTTTTGTTTTCTATGAAAACAACTTTTGCTTGATTCCCCCGTTTGCCAATAGTGAGCATAGGATGAGGAAACGTGTCAACCTTCATTGACGTAAATAATAGTTGTGATTTGATTTGAAAGTCCCTAATGACTTTAAGAATATGCAGATTTGAAATCTTTAAGTCATTTCTTCGTTTTGAATACACTTATTATTGTATCGCTAGTAGGTATAAATTGGGGTTATGGACAAACGTTGATCCAGAACCCCGATCTATACCTATATTTGTATTACACATCATATACTTTTTCACTACTCTGATTCATGAAAAAACGACCAACTAACCTAAAGGGCACATCAACTAGGGAGATATTTGGATGGATTTCCTACTCCTAGACTAGCGAGGTTTTCAACTATAAGGAAGTATTATACTCTTATAAAAGGTTTTCTAGGTAAACTTCAGTCCATATTATAATGGAAATGTTTGATATTGCTGTACCATTCTTAAGAGTCAATTGATTTTTAAATACAGTGCTTGTCTCTTTGTGCGTTGTAAACTGTTCCTCGTACGGTAAGTGGAACGCTGCATTGGAGGAACACATGGTGTGTTGATGGGGTAGAATATGTCAGGCGACTTAAAGTCCAGTAAATGTGACCCAAACACGGTTTATGTCATGATATATTTTTTTGAAAATAAAAAAGTGTACAGAAAATGGGAATGAGACAAACGTAATCATAAAAACGATTTTTGTAACTAGTGTAAATGTACTTACTACGTAGAATTTCTGTTTTTAAACGCCATAGAGCGTATGTGTTGTTTTATCAATAACAACAAACAAATGTTTTATGCAATAAGGTTTGGGTGCAATGCTACACTGAATTTCAGCGCATTACCAACCATTGTTCGCTTGTGTCAGCCGATGCATAGCCAGAGGCGCTGTTGATTTTCTCTCTGCAATTCTGCTAGCAGCCGTGATTTAAATGAAATGCTCTTGAAGGCAGCTTAAAAACCCCAAAACCACCTATAATATGCATATTTAAAGAGTTCATTTAAGCTTTTTACTTAATATTTTGGCGCCGATAAAAGCTAGTGAAAGATACTCCATGCCACTTTCATTATAGTTTTGTTTTACACACTGCGTTGGTTTCAGTCGCGGATAGCAGTCTTCATTGCATTTCAATCTTAATGGTTAATCCCTTCTACACTAGTAGCCGCCGTGGTGGAAGTGAAAAACTTTTAAAAGCAGCAGAACTAACATCGTATAAAGTTAGCAAACTAGAAACATTTAAAGGGTTTCCTTTACTTCAAAGCGACTAAAAGTTTACCATCAGGTTACGTGATTCAATAAACAGAGAACACAAATTACCATAGAACGAGGTAGGCCGCTGAACACGGAAAGGAGTTAGTGCAACTAAGCGAGTTAACTGAAAGGGTTTTTATAACAGGAACAATGGTCTTCTTTTGTGATGCAATTAGAATTGAGTTAGGGTAACTCGAGGGATGTTGTAACGCAAAAACTTCTAAATTCTAAAGCTGGTGACTTAATTTCCCAACGTTGCTGATATCGATTATGGTATAGACTGGTTGTTGTTCAGTATCCAGAGGCTTTCTGTGAACTAGCCCGCAGATAACTGGCTTGGCATCGTCTTATTATCGACAATGACAATCTCCAGATCTGCGCTGCCAAACTCGGGGCACGTTTTGGACATTATCCATAGCAGTGAGAAGATAAACAGCGGGATAGAGCTGCTGCTTTAAATGCCATTAAGGGCTTGTTTGATATGCGTGCATTGGCATATACCAGAAGCTTCTCTATTTTATATGGAAAGGGAGGTGAGGTTACATGGGTTTATAGCCTCTTTCAAGAGTATTTCACTTATAACACCATTGCAAGTATGATTTGGGGAATAACGCCAGCAAAACTATTGTGGCTATGCATTACAATGAAACCTGCGATCATCGGCTGGAACTAGCGGTCCATGGATTGTACTGCGATTGCAAAGGGAAGGTAGATAGTTGCGTAGATGTCATAGTTATATACACCAATTACATTATAGCTGCATGTGATGGCACGTGCACGTGCACGTGCACGTTTAAAGAAGAAACAAAGGGTGAAAATCTATTGCTTGATACTCTGCCAACTACAGAAGATGAGATCAAGAGCCGAAATTAGATTACATTGGCGGATCCATTGGGGGAGAGGGGGTTTAAATGTAGTAAATGTTGAGAGTCGTTGTTTTGATACATGGTAAAATTATACAAGAGAAGTGTAGACCACGGATCTTTCATTCAGTAAATAAACAAATGTCCCTGTTGACACACATTCTTTGCTCATAAGCAGTCATCTCAATAGTTGTACTTGTGACAACCATAGGGTGCACCTTTCCAAAACGGAAATCCTTTACCCAGCCCTTGATGATTTTTTAAATTTGTAATTACGATTTAAAAGGATGATCTTCTCTCGATACGAGTTCCATCACTTCGTCCATACAATGTTGCATGCCCATGTTACACCACGACTGTCTCGTCTAATACTTCAGCTCGCAGGTTTCCAGCTCGCAGGTTTCACCGCAATGCATAGCAACAGGAATATTGCGGGCTTTCTCCCTACATAGCTTGACTATTATTATGAGGATACCCTTTTAAAAAAGTAGTTTGATCCGCGGGGCAGAAGGCACAAATTCAATGTTAAAATCCAAGAAATTTAGAAGTCATGGAAACTGAAGTGTTGTGTGATGAGGTTACCTGTAACTTGATTATTTCTGAAGCTCAAATTAGATATCCTACTCCCATCTTGTCACCCAAAGGCAGATAGAAATTTGATTTATAACTTCGCTTTAGTCCAGATCATTATAAGGTTGTGAAAATGCTTACAAAATAGAGCTATTGGCTCTGTAGCTCATTAGGCTATTTATACACTTTAGGTCATAAATGGAAACATGATCACCAAATCTTTATATCACAACCCTCACAGTTTTGGAGGCCGTACACATTATTTTGCCCATCCGCCTTTTCTTTTCTAAATAAAAAAAGACAAAAATGTTTTGAGGGATGCCTCTGTGGCCCATACTGAAACCTTTCAACATCAAAACTATAATCATACTTTGGCCATTGAGCTCTAATACTGAATAAAATCTGTCTGTAAAATTCATAAAGTACAATCCCTATCAACTTAGGAATCTAAGCCCTAGGTTTCATTTTATTTTCCTTAGATTTTTACTTCTGGATAATAAGATTAAATAGTCCTACAGTTTGGCCCTTGTGGCCTTTACAATGTACTAAGGGTAAAAAGGTCATCAAAACTAAACATAATAATTCCCATTGGTTTAGGAGTCTGTGCGAGGTTTTAAGGGCGTGGTCCCTTTGGCCTCCACTTGGGGTCACAGAGTGACTGAATTTATAGATTTAAAACCTCATTACTCAAGGAGTCTTACAGTTTCATAGAGTTTTAAAAGTGGTCAAAGTGCTGTAAAAATCGAATGCTCTCTGTGTCATCTGAAAATGTCAACTATGACCAAATGTGACTTAAGGTGCAGCAGTTTTTTAGTTATTGCATTAACGAGTTTTTAAAGTGGTGAAAGTGCCATAGTGACCTTGAGAATAAGGTTAACGTCTCCAAACAAACCATTCTCTCCCAACAGAGGTATCTACGTAATAAATTTACAACCTCTGTCTTGATACTAAGGTTTCTTTGTCTTCCGGCAGTTTCCCTTACCTGGCAATAATTTAGCCAATGAATGTACCTAATGCATTAATAACATATTTGTAGTCACACAGGCCTATGCAATGATGCAGGCGTGTTCTGTAAAAACGACTCAAAGTTCAAGGTGCCTATTCGAATAAATGTTAGCTTCTGGAAAACTTACAGAAATAGGCGACTTGAATGATAACTTTTAAAACGGCGTCGCTGATTGCATAACTAACCTTGATTGCATCCAATCAGCGCTCTGTTGGCTTTGGCCAATTTGAAGACTTTGAGTGAAAGTGTTCATAAGGAATCGCGTTAACCTAAATCTGCACCTACGTACGGACGGAAGCCTCTGAATACAATGTTCCCCATGCCGCGTTGCGGCGGGAACCAATAATTAAAAAAAATGCAAACAAGCATACGCTGATTAACCGCCGTCGGAACATTTGGAACGCACATCATATGCGAAATGTGACAACACAATGCAAGTGATATTTTACCCTAAGACATCCTATGAAAAATATGAACCGCGATATGATTGCCCCGTCTGTTTCCTCATCCTTTCGATCCCTTTCTCCCTGATCTGTCCACTGTTATGGATGATTGTCATACACGCGTTTAATAACTTAAATATTGTTGAAAACACGTTAAACCCCACTCACTTGTAAACATTGTTTGAAAAAGACTAAGATATTATGCAGAAATTCCGCTATTGTGAAAGTATATTAGGTGATCATTAGCTTAGTTCTCCTCTGTAACTGGATTAATCCAAATAATTTTAAAGAGTCGTCATAATAAATATTGCTATCTGTTCTTATATTAAATTTTAATAACCTGATTTTACATCAATATAGTTAATTGAAAGGATAATTTTAAAGAGGTGTTCATTTTCTTCTACATTGCTTTCCTAAAATCTGTTTTAGAATGGCGCTTTTCAAGAAAGTTCAAAGCCTATATATGTAAAAGAAAAAAGTCCTCGATGTGGATTCAAATTAAATCTCCTTCCCACATCAAAGAAAAAATAATTTGCTTCCAGTTCCAACAACCTTCTACGAATTTTGAGAAAATGGCTTCTCGTTTGCATGGTAATTGAAAAGTTGTAAGAACACACAAAACGTTCACTTGTTGGCGGTTTTTTTTCTCAACAATTCCTTCACTGGAAATGAAATTTCCAACTTTGAAGTTTCTCGAGGAATTCCAAAGTCATCACTAATCAGGTTGCAAAATAATTTATTCCTCTAATTTATATCTGTATTAATGTTATACATTTATCGCTCAAGAGGCTGAAGGGATTGATGAGGTGAAATGATACGGGGTTTATCATTATATCACTTCTGGTAGTATTATTGCAGAGAGAAAGCCCGCAACACTATTTTCCTATGCATTGCGATGAAATCTGCGAGAATCGGCAGAAACTAGGTGGCATTGGTGGCACTCCGCTAATATTCAATGTAGAATTGCACCCAAACGTTACTGCGTGTAGAACAATGCAGACAGGGTTGCAAAGCCCATGGCGGGATTCGAATAACGGACCTCTTGATCCGAAGCCGAACGCTAACCACTGCGCTCCACCGCCCTCTTATTGCTTTCCAGTAAGACCATGCTTTCCGCACAGAGGTTGCTTAATTCACATTCTTCTGTGTAACCTTTGTTACAGGTTGGCCATGTTACCCAATTAATATTGAACAGCATACAGTACTTATGTAGAGAAACTAATGATGTTACATTTAATGATATTAAATTGATTGCAGTTCCTTTTTGCTTTTTAAGCAGAAAGAAAAAAATAATGTTGCAGACACTAACATTTTGATAAATTAAAACGTAAAATGTCATTGCTAAAGGGTCTTTTCTTTGTACTTTTTCTAATGACCCAACATATACACGCCACTGCATAGGACTTTCTTTGCTTGTAGAATTAATTAAAATTTCTCCAGCAAAAAGTAAGAAGACATCGACGTCCAGAGAGTTTCTGGACAATTTGGGCAGAAGCAGTAACCACAGTGCCTCTGGGGAAGACATTTTCAATTTCACAATTTCAACATAGCCGTTGATTGCATCAGTGCTGTGGGAGGGTTAAGCTGATTTATTCTGTAATATACCTATGCGTCTTATAAATCAGGTATGTGTGAAAGTTTGTCTTTAAGCATGAGGACTTCAAAGAACTTCATCTGAAGCAATCGATGATTCTGGCATTGGCTCCCCATCTGTCTTCATTCAGCGTCCTTACTTTCAATAAATCAAGCTGATGAGAGTGGATAACACATATCCATTACATGCAACCCAACGCTGAGCTGATGAAATATTGTGTTTTTGATTTGACTTATATGATGATGTGTTAATTAAGGAGAATGAGGTTTCGAATCCGGAAAGGGACTCGTTAACAACGGTACTACACATGGTAGTCATATCTCATGTGTCTCCTATATCATCTTATACGGGACGAGTGTTAGCCACGATTTACGTTAAGAAATGTCAACATCCTTTAATAGTTTAGCAGTTAATGGTCGAAATAAATTCAAAGATATAATTATGCTCTTCGTACGTTTGATGACTTTTGTTGATTTTTTTAAAACTTCCAGTAACTAACGTTTAAAGGTCCAGAACGACCCAACATTCTAAAAAAATCAATCTGCGCGATGTATTTAAAAAAAGGAAATGAAGCTACATGTATTTGTCTTAAATTTTATCCAACGATGAAACTTACGTATGAATAAACTTTAGATCTTTTTAAACTACAAGTTAGTGAAAGCTAAATCTTGGCCGACTTGAAAAGCTATGGCCACACTCTAAAAACGGTCATACTTTTATTTTCTTATGAATCTCATGAAGCCCTTACCCCATTGGGATAAGGTGACCCTGAGACTTCAATAAGGACCACAGGTGTCATACCCTTATAAACTTTTTAGATTTCACACAGCTACAATTTAAGGTAGCTAAAATCATTGCAGACTTGAAAATCTGTTTTGATGTATATTTTATCTAAAATGAAATTTTGTAAAGTTTGGTGATCTACAGAGCAAATTGCTATTTTTAAAAAATTCATGTTATTTAGCAAGATTTAGCTTTGATCGTTAACAAATTCGCAACACAATTATACTTTAAACCGACTTACAACTCATATCTCTATCATATTATCAATTATTAAATGTAAAAACACAACACTACACAAGCTCTTTCATCAAGTATCTGATGTTGAATTACAAGGACAAGTTTCCAATTAACTCATGTATCAGTTTTATCATTTTGATCAAACTTATTAAACTCTTGTGCAAATCAACGTCTTGGGTAAGGACGCAAATCCAATAACGATGTATTTAAACAGATGTCTAATGCATAAAGAAATGTTTAGAAGTTGTTTACTCTCTTTTTTATGTCCTATCAATCATAATTGATATTAATTATTGAGAATTTTGTTATTTTTATTGACATGCATTGGAGATTCATGTTCATTATTAAAGGTTTCGAAGAAAAGTTGTTAAATTATCATATTGAAAAAAATATACAGATATCGAAATGAAAAATGAAAACATGATATTCCCTCAAAGTTTTATAAGGATATAAAAATCTACACGTCAATTACAGTAGAAAATGCCTAAACACAACTCAATCAGTTTTTATATTTTAAAACAGAAGTTTAAACTCGATGCCAGACTGACTGCAGAACGGTGAATTTTAAATAATCAAACCATACAGCTTCCACTCAAATTAATAATCACCCCTGGACATAATTTTCAATGTCACTACGAGACTTAAACCAGTAATTACAATGTTATAAACATATATGTTCGAAGCGTTTCTCAAACTCTCCATATTTGGTATCAGACTTCAAAGGAGGAGTACCCAAACACTAGTCAATTTTGGTAACATTAACCACATTGTCAAGGTCACTACGAGACTATTACCAGTTTTAAAAATGTTGTTAGCGCGAAACCGTATTGACCTTTACGCCTGTAATCTTCAAATTTGTATTCAGACATCAATGGGGTGCACAATTCGATTTGAGTGACCATAACATGATTTTCAAGGTCACTACGGGACTATTTTTAAAAATATCAAATTTATCTGTATGTTTCCCCCCTCTTTGATACCATAATGTATTGGACAGCGTTTTATTGTCCTTGATGTAAATAAGTAACACGAATTTATCATTACGTAGGATGTCTACAGATTTTTAAAGACAGGTTTGTGGTCACTGTTAAATCTTAACTTTTAGTATTTTAATGATAACAAGGTCCAGACTCTTATGAAGTTGGCCAGTTCAGTTTTGATTACCTTTTCATAGAGATAATAACTACTGAATCAAACGTGGAAAGCTCACTACCTTGTAGAAACTCGTTTAAGCGATATATACAGAGGAGGTGACGTTGAACTACGAATGTGGAGACGTATTTAAATGTTCAAATCAAATTTCATTACAAGACACTCTTCGGCGATTGAAGCCATAGAAATGACATAGAAGAAGAGTTTTATATGAACGTTGAAAGTCAAAGACGTCGTAACTTTTGATGTGAAAGTAAATATCAAATTTATTGATAGGGTTTCAAAATTCAAATTCTTCTTTTTGCGGGTGCTTCCTTGCTTTAAAGATTACACAATATTGTCGAAACAAAGCATAAGCTTTGATGATAACTTCAAAGCATTTTCTTTAACAAATCACCACCAATCAAGCAATAATGGTTCAAAGAACATTTTGTTTTGAATGACAATGTTGATAAAATATAAGTTGACATTATTTAATAACTAAATGAAAATTGAAATAATATGATTCCAGTGATTTCCCGTTCATATGTAAGAAACTAGTGTTTTGTATCAAACACTTTGAAAACTATATATCTGATTGAAAGTTCCACACACCAGAATACATCAAAACTGAAATTTTGAAAAAAATCAAATATTTTAAAATCAAATCTTGTTCTTTGATTTTATTCATTCATCAAGAAACTTTCTAAAAAAGAGTCATTCTCAAAGGCAAACCTGTTGGGCTTAAATCAATCAAATCTATATCTTACAAAGATACATTAGAGTATGAGTGAAACATGTCAGTTCCAAATTAACCTAAAAGCCTTCTAGAGTTCTGTGTTCGGTGAACCTTATGACATTTGATGTCAATCTTGACAGATAGTCTTACTCCAATATTTTCTAAAGGTTGACCTACATATATATATATCTGATTGAAAGTTCCACACACCAGAATACATCAAAACTGAAATTTTGAAAAAAATCAAATATTTTAAAATCAAATCTTGTTCTTTGATTTTATTCATTCATCAAGAAACTTTCTAAAAAAGAGTCATTCTCAAAGGCAAACCTGTTGGGCTTAAATCAATCAAATCTATATCTTACAAAGATACATTAGAGTATGAGTGAAACATGTCAGTTCCAAATTAACCTAAAAGCCTTCTAGAGTTCTGTGTTCGGTGAACCTTATGACATTTGATGTCAATCTTGACAGATAGTCTTACTCCAATATTTTCTAAAGGTTGACCTACATAAAAGTTCAAGGTTTCTGTCTTTTGTGAGCGTTTAATAGGGCAAAGGTTATGACAGATAACGACAACTCCTGTAACGCATAATTTAAATAATAATAATATCTTGTTTTTTTTGAAGTACCGATAAAAACCATTGGTATATTCAATCACCTCATTTCGCCGCTTTAGTGCAGTACCACCAATGGTTCGCTAATTCCAGTAATGCTTGCAGGGCCTGTGCGAATGGTCGTCTTAAAATGAACGTATTCTTTTCTACGGATCGGATGTTAAAGAAACTTAAATAACTCTGTTTATCATTTGTTTTTGTCATCTTCAGCGTACACGATCTATCATCTGTTGATAATTGTAGACTCGTGAAATGATGATCATTCTTACAAGGGGGCTGGATAGGGCAGTGGCTCGCGCGTTCGGCTTCGGATCAAGAAGGTCCGGTTTTCGAATCCCGCCATGGGCTCAGCACCCTTTCTGCCGTACAGAACTGTTCGGCACTTAGCAAGGTCTGGGTGCAATGCTACAGTGAATTTCAGTGTGGTACCACCCATGGTTCGCTAGATGCTTAGCAACATTGTCGTTGCGGGCTTTCACCCTGCAATAATACTAGCAGCCGCGATATAAATGAAATTCTCTTGAAAGCGGCCTAAAACGAATATCACCTCATTAAATTATTGATCCCAAGCCAACAGTCTGTAAGGTCGTGCATTGAAAGTGTGAGTATCCAGACTAAAATGGAAATATTGTAATCTGCAACCCTGTCTCTAGATTCTCCATTTATCTTCAGCCAATGTTCTCATCAATGGAAATGGATCAAGCTAATGAGAATGGATAACACGCACTGTGAATTACCAGACAAATCATCGTGGGATCAAATAAGCATACCAGCACTGATTTATTGTAATTGGATTTTTTGGGGGGGGGGGGGGGTCACTGTAATATCTTCATATGTACGTCGTGCTAAGATCAATGTCGTGCTCGGATAGCTCTGATGTAGTTGTCATTCATCGCTGTTGCAATTAATAATGGAAGGTCATGACCCCCGGCATTCTCTCCCAACAGAGGTAGCTTCGTCATAAATTCATATACAACCTCTGTCTTAATACGAAGGTTTCTCGGGCTTCCGGCAGTTTCCCCTACCAGCGCTATATTGCAACTTAAACTACCTGCGATATTTCAGCCAATGAAAACACCGAATCCATGAATAACATATTTGTTGTCACATAGGCCTATGCTAAGAAGCAGTCGCAAAATGAGGCATATTTGTCCTGTAAAGACGACTCAAAGTGCAAGGTGCATATTCGAATAAAGTTTAGCTTTTGTAAAGCTTCCGGAAATAACTTGGGCGATTTGAATGATAATTTTTGAAACGGCGTCGCTGATTGCACAACTAACTTTGATTGCATCCAATCAGCGTTCTACATTTCGTGCCCGAGAAGCCTTCATATTAAGACAGGGGTTGTATAGGAATTTATGACGGAGCTACCTCTGTGGGGAGAGAATGGATCCCCGGAAACATGATTGTTTTCCTAAACAAAAGGGGCTACTTAAATTTCTGGACAGAAATTGAGAATTCCGTTAATGAAGCCGTATAACAGTCAATATTAAGATCATAGAATCACTTTCGAAAGGCAGTGTTTTAAGCACGCCAGGCAAAAAGCTCATCGGGAACACCAATCTTTTCCCTGACGTTTCCAATAATTTTTCAGACCTTTGCGTGGATTCTAGACCTCAATATTCAAAATCAAAATACCCTATCTTTCGCCAATGTCGAGCGACAGGGATTAACACGTCATTTCGCAAAGGCAATGACGTAGAACACATGAAATTCCCCAGCTGAGTATGCAATGAAAATAGCTAATGCTTACCTTTTTCAAATAAAGAAATAACAAAAAGGGCGGAATTCAAATTCAACGGAGAATGCGTCTGTCATAAGTAACGGCAATGCAATTACTAGATTTCCGGTATATCGCAATCGCGATGGAGTGCACTTTATTTGTTTACCCTTCGGGCTAAAACGGCATACGGCCATAAAAATGAAAAGCTTTGCAGGAAAAATTGGTAAAAGTGATCAGATTATTGACCGTGAACAATAATACGTTCAGTTTAGTTTCTTTACAAAAGTTATCATATGATGTTAATGTACTCATGTCAACTCTAATTTTGTACAGTTATTAAAGTGTATCAGAGAAACTCTGAAAATAGTTATTTAACAGATATATTATATATATAAACAGGATACCAATAGATCTAGATACTAATTTAATGCACCAATGAAAAAAATATAACATAAATAGTCTTATTTCACTATTGTATAAAGTGACATAAAATAAATATAAAATTTGGTTGTACGTGCCGAAATGATATACGTACCGATATGAAGTTAAGTCAATAACAGAAGTTGTATAAAACCTAAGATTCAACAAAATATTTTCACTAGAGCGATGTGTGCCTTCATGTCATAATGAAGATCATTCCCACTTCAGTATTCGTGATTTGAAATTCTACTTCCCAATTATATATTACCATTTTGTATTACCTATTCAACACTAGCAACTCATTTTTATGCTTCATTTTCCCGCGTCATTGTCCGTTTTCAATCAGCAATAATGACTAAAACTGTCTAATTTCACTTTTCACTAAACCGATTCATCTTATTTTGCAGTAACAATAAGGCATGTTTGACAAAATAACAGCATTTACAACGTTTGACGTATTTGACTCCAACTTACTCTCTGTCTATTTAATGCCTTTGGAGAAAGAGCTACTCAATACAGTAAAGAATCAATGTGTCTGGTAAAATAGACTAATGCTAAAGAATTTTCTTTGACCATGAAGACTTCAAAGGACTACGTCAGGAGACATAAAGGTCCAAGTCAGTAGTTTCTGTGTTAATCTTTTTTTCACGGTACTTTGTAACAGTTGACCAGGCTAATGAAAATGGATTACTTGTTTTTTGTTTTATTAGAAACAAGTTTAAACCTCGCCAGGTTGACTGAAATAACAAAACAGTGATGTAATTGTAAATTGACACAGGTTGCGCTTTTGTAGACAAGTTACTTGTGAATCGGTTTGCTGACACGAGGGAATTGACCGAAACGGAGAAAACTCGGACCATTTCTTTCATTTCTGGAAGATATTTTCTTTTTAGGGATGGAGAATTTTTGTGTGTTTACAGATGGACATCAGTGCCTCATTTTATATCTTTTACGTAATGCTGTTATTTCCAAGAAGTTCATAGATTGTTTATTTAAAAACATGTCATTGCTTTTACAACTAATTTGGAAGCTAATGATATCATGTGAAACTCAGTGGATAAATTTAGATTATGAATAGTTTTAATTACGTGCCAAATGGAGCTTCAAAATAACTTCAATAATGATAAATCCATTAAATATAATTATTTTAGGAACTTGAGTAAAATTAACATATTAACTCTTATTTTGTTTTAATATTACATGTTGTGTCATAGTTGTAATACGATAGTGTCTTCACATAATCTCAACCAAGCACACCGTTAACTAATGCCGTTATAGGTTAATTGACTTTTTTCTTCCATCTGTTGCCTCATGCTTTCGACCCCTTTCATTCTGATCTGTCCACTCTCATTGGGATGATTTTCACGTTTTTAATAAATGAATTTTTGTTCGAAGCACGTAAAACTCTAACTCAAATTATGATTATGAAAGTAAATTGATATAATGATTAAAAGGTGTAAACACTAAAATGGTCCAGTGAATTTTCACCTAATAATACGCTTAAGTAAATTCAAAGAGCTTATTGTTAGTTAATCAGGGATGAATGTTCAGATGTTCCTTTCCCTTTTTTCAACCATGGAAAATCTGTACTCAAGTAATCCGTCCTTGATTAAATTAAGCCAATTAATGAACTGTTCTAAAAACGGGTCGGAAGGCGTGTTTCATTACGCTTTAGTCTAGGATTGAGGAAATCGGCTGGTAACTCGAGCTCCTAGCTCATTCTTTCGTGTTCACAGCCAATCATGAGTGAAGGATCTCTATCAAATTTCAAATTAAAGTTGCTGAGCATACGCTGAATGTAAAACCAACGTCATCATCACTTATTTTGGTCTTCACCTCGACCTCATGAAGATCTGTCTCGACCTAAAGAAGATCTGTTATCACAGCAAAACGTGAGTGATGCAGGGTTTAGTAAAATCGCTGACGAAAACAATGTTGCTTGAATTTATATTTTAAAAAATATAAAAGTAAAAATATAACCATCGAGCTGCGGTGAAATTGACTGATGAAGGGTGATTCTGAAGAGTTATCGAAACATTAAAACCTGGTTGACCGAGGATGCAGGGTTAAGTCAAATGATGTTTTTATATCTGTTTTAAAAAATATGAAAATAAAAATATAACCATCGAGCTGCGGTGAAATTGCCTGATGAAGGGCGATTTTGAAGAGTTGTCGAAACAATAAAACGTGGTTGACCGAGGATGAAGGGTTTAGTCAAATGATTTCTTAATATCTGACGAAAATAATGTTGCTTAGACTTATAAAAACTGGAGTATATGTGAACAAATAAACCATAGAAAAGTACCACAATGCCTTTCATTATTTTAAGATCAAGAATTTTTAGGACCCGTTGTTATTTTTGCAATTTGTTATCTTCAAACATGGATCTATGCTGATGTTGTTACGAATGATTTAATAGATAATGACAACCTTGTGTCCTCCAAATTCCATTATACACACACCATGTATAGTTTCATACCGCATAGAACATTATATATATATATATATATATATATATATATATATATATATATATATATTCTTTGAACTTCTTATGACAAATCTATGCGATGTGACTTGATTATATATCGATGTGTCTTTAACTATTTATTTGATAAATACTTGTTTTCAAACTTTTGTGAAGAACATATTAACAAGGGCTGACTTGAGGATGTGTTCCCAACTATAAATGGATTAGGTCGGAAGTTCTACAGCCGGGTCATAGTCTATAACATTGAATCTGAGATATATCTCTTGAATATATATTTGTTAAATCTATTTCATACTTTGGTCTATTTATGTATCAGTGCCGAAAGGAGAGGGGATGCTTATGTTTTATTGCCTTCAGTTTCTGTTTTGCTTAACAAGACATTAAACAAAGCAATATCACATGTCAGTAACCATTCTATTCTCCATCAACTTATTTTATCATTTCTTAATTAAATCCAAAAGTGCCGGACACTTTTATTTCCCCGTTCACTAAAATTTACTTATAAGATTCATGGGGGCTGCATAGCGCAGTGGTTAGCGCGTTTGGCTTCGGATCAAGAGGTACGTGGTTCGAATCCCGACTGGGGCTCGGAAACTTTGTCTGTAGTAAAGAACTGTTCTACTCGCAGTAAGGTTTGGGTGCAATGCTACACTAAATTTCAGCGCAGTACATCCATGAATCGCTTTTTCCAGCCGATGATTGCAGATTTCCCCGCAATGCATAACCACATTGGTGTTGCGGACTGTCTCCCTGCAATAATACTAGCAGCTGCGATATATAGAGGATATTTGACATTTCTCGTCGAATACCATGGATATCTCATCGAGTGAAGTAGAAATTTATATTTTCACGAGTAGCCACGAGTGTATATATATGATTTTCTACTTTACGAGATGATATATTCACGGTATTCGACGAGAAATGTCAAATGTTCTATTTATTATGTTTCCAAAAACCCCGTAAATGACCCTAACTATATGAATGGACAAGCTAAAACACTTCGCTAGCGCGGCCGTTGCATGACGTCATTCAATTATTTCATGACGTCACAGACGACGTCATATGATTGTTGCATCATTTCACTGAGTAGAATACCATTTTTATTTCACTCAGTGAAAATACGGGTTTTATTTTCACCGATAAATGGCATATGTCAGCATTCGAAATATAATAATACTCTTGAAAGCAGCGTTATACCCCATATCACCTCACCTCACCTATAACATTAATTGCTTTTCCCTTAAAGTTGTGCCTTTAACTATTTTTTAACCTCTTTACATATAAAAACAAAAAAGAATTTATCCTTATAAAGGGTTGATTCAAACGAACAGTTGCATACATATTTTTACCGTTCAAACCAATAGTTTTAATTTTGGTCTCTACTTTTCTTTTATTACTCATACATAATAAATGATATACTTTTCTAAAGCTTCTGCATTGAGTTCCTGGACGATATGTTTTTGCCTCAGATATATGAATACAAAATGTACTGAAACTCTTAAAAGATGTTTAATCATGAAATCATTGAATTGTGATAAAAAAAATTGACAAGTGATAATAAAAACATTTGAGAACAGATATCTAATTACCGATATAAATCAATTAAAGACGCAATAATCTCAATATTGACAAATATATTCTTAAATCAAAATAAAATGAATTTTAGTAAAATGAGACATAGATCAAAATAGAACAAATACAAACTGGTAGGATCATTGTATTACTAACCGATAGGTTTTTGTTACATTATATGTTCTATGTAAAATATTTACTGCTTTTATCACAAAAGGGTATCATGATATTTTTGGAGAAATCGAATACCTGTTATAAACATTTATAAAGCTTGGTCGCATATGTTGATGCTTAAACAAATGTCTATATAACACGACGAATAAATCTCGTGCTACTTGTGAATAGCCATATGGTCTCACTTGGTTCGAATTGTGATTTACTTTAATATTTAAGAACCTTTGTAACTCAGGGTGTACATTCCGTACATCTTTCTTATACCCAGACGCCATTCACGGCCTGCGTTTTCTTACCCCTCATGTCTCTAATTTGCACCTATAACTGGCTAAATTAAACCTTGCTGCCAACCCGTCGAAATGTTTGTTTTGCGTTCAACGCCCTCTTCGGCGAAAGTTTGCAATTCTCATATTTCTCATTGGACTATCGAGATTCGTCACAGCAGCCTTAACTACGAGCACAACAGGTTTTTAAACACGTGATGAACCGTAAATTGATCAAGGGCGATAACTCTAAATTAAAAATGGCGATAGATGATATTTATCAGTAATTACTTTGTAGCGAAATGACCATGGCTTCGATTATTGATCTGCTGACGTGAGAAACTCATTTTAGAATTCGATCGTATTGAAGATAGCCAGTTAACTCATAATCATATAACCGATTTCAATATTCTTAAATTTCAATACTTTTTATGATTCAATTAAACTTTTTAGATAATAAAATGAACTTTCTCGCGTGTTATCTGATATCAAAATAATATACCAAAACTTTAAGAAATCTGTCACAATAGAAAGGCGCATCTAAATACGAGCCGAATGTGTCATATATTCAACTCATATTCATAATGTAATGGATACCGCCCTACTCAAAGAAATAATCTATTACAAATGTACTGATCTTTTTAAGTGCACACAACAGCTGAGATAAGCAAACATGCGAAACTTTATCCTATACTCATTTAGATCAGTTACTGATTGTATTTGTTGTAAGTACTGAAAGGGGCCTTCCATTTCACTGAGAAAGTAAAATTAAGGAAAGGTAGTAGAAAAGTAATTTGATTTGAAACGCATTTCATTTAAATAAATTGTGCTTTACACCTTTGCAATAAAACTTGATATATTAAACCTGTCTTTGGTGAAGAAAGATTCTAAAGTTGAACACGAAATCGTGAGTCCACCTTACGTCAAATAGTTTTAGCCAAATTGAATCTGGAAAAGTTGGAATGAAAGATGTTGTAATCACTTTTGAGGATTTACCATGATATTTAAACGTACACATCGATAGTTTGACATTTATAGTAATCTGTGGGATAAGATAGCCAAAAAGGAGATTTTTTCATTAATGTAAAAAGAATGATTGAAACGGATAAAACAATACCGTTTTATTGTTTGTTGACAGCCATGATATTTTTGTTTAATTAATTTGGAAATCAATTTGAAAAGCTAAATGTTCACACACAACCATTGCACAGCTTTTTTTAAAAAAAACACTTCAGACCAGGCAAACTCCCTTGAGGACCAAGCTAAGGATTCTTTAATCTTTTGAGGTAGTCAAAATATTTACCAACGAGTCGACGATCCGTGTTATCTAAGGAAGTACTGTTACTGTCGGAGGAAAATCAATCAAAGAATCTATTTTGGTTTTAGAAGAAAATGTTGAATGAATTAAAAGCATGATTCCTTCGCACCTATGGTAAAGTTCAATAACCTGACTTCTCTATGATCATAAGCGATGGAATACCTTTTTTACAATAAAACATCCATGCACAAAATGTTGTTGCAAGGTCATAGAAAACAGCGTTGTCTAAACCCGAAAGAATTAACAAGCAAAAACACGTTAAAACTGTAGTTAATGTGGAATTGTTATTTGAAGGTTTGCGGAATTATGCTTAAAACTGTCATGGATGTAGTGAACCGTACTACGGTATTAAGTGTCTCAGGTATGATAGCTTGACCAATGGTATATTAAGATTATAACAACAAAGAATTATGAATTCTAACAGACTAAAAAGCGTTAGCTGTATTTACATTTAAAAAATCTATTTTTTTTAAAGTAAAAAAATTTAAGAATAGGAATGGTGAAATAGAGTTTAAAATTCTATTGCTTTTGTAAAGAGGATTTTTGTGGAGGCGGCCAGATAGAAGTTCCACAATACAAATTTTTAAATTTCTTTTTGAAAACGATCAAATTGAAGAAATATCGGACATAAGCCCTGGCCTTAAAGTTGATAATTGTTCTAGAATTGTATAATATAGAATGTCAAAAATCAAGAGTCTTTCACGATAAAAATAATGGTCACTGCTGATGATATTATTATACTGACTTGTAAATTCAAATGCTCCTTATTGTGTTTTGACATGGTTGTAATGTTGTTCAAACGATGTTAGCAAAAACTATTTACATATAATTCAATCATTAATATTTAACCCTAAAGTGTAGTTTATAGTGTTCTTTATAATTCCTGATATTGTAAAAAGAACTTTAAAATATTTTTATTTCAACAATTAATTAAACCACATCACTAATTGCATTTCGAGGACATAAATCAGTGATAATAATCATGTACTGTGTGTTTATATAATTTCTTCTACATAATGAACTGGAGACTTGAATTCACCGTATCCTTTGAGTTTAATCAGGATGCTTATGTGATACGCTTATTGGAGAAAGACATTGATTTAAACAGTCCCTCAACTACAACCACAATCAACATATCTACTCAACCTAAACTTACATGCTTAAACGCAGACATTCCTATAAATGAATGGCCTGAGAATTTGCTACGTTGTTCCCATAACCTATAGCTAATTCAAAAAGAGCTTTTTCAATGGTAAGCCAATTCTGGCTAGCTTCATTGGTTATTGCCCTCAGCTCGAAACTAGTTTGTCTCGTCTTTAATCGAAATTGCCTCAAGGGCCTTTAGAAGGAATTCAGTTTCAGCAAAAGTTGATTGATATATTTTAATTTCTAATTGATCACTTTATTAAGTAAATTGCACATGGAAATAACTCTGAAACCGGGAAATAATACTCTTTTGTAAAAAAAGAAAAGAATTATAAATTTAAACTTCCAAGATATGCACTGACCCAATCTGAACCTTTTGTTTGCAGTAGTTATTGTAAAAGTGTAAAAGAGGAACTTAAAATCACATTTTTTACCTAGATAAGCTCGATTCAGTGTTAATAGACCTTGATATTGGTTTAATATCAGCATAAACCTAAGCATCGTTATAATTAGACTAGTTCATCATTAGATTATGGGAATGTTAGAGTATGTCCCATTGAAGGGAGAGTAACGTTATGCTACTGATTTGTTGAAAATAAATTCAAGAGAACATTTATATTTATGCATGTGTGTCATGTAGGATTGTAGCAAGGTGGTTGGTTCACATTTTGCAATTTGACAAAGAATATCGCACGCTGTCACTTAAAAAGAACATTCAGAAGTGAAGATGATATTCAGTGCTTCTTAAATCAAAAGATTAGCTGGCATTCCAATTTGACTAATAATTAATACTTTGTAAACTTGTGTATGATCTAACAATGTATGTAGGTTATCATTATTTTGTTGTAAACCTAATAGAGGAGCAGCTAAATGTATTCACACAATAACAAAAGAAAACGTGGGGACCTACGAGAAAAAATAATTTTTTTAATGATATTTCATTTATGTTTTATTTCACTGAATTAGTGTGAAAGACATGGTTGTCATTCAATGAATTGATTGGGGGTATTTTTGTTCCTAAAGTCTTAAAAACTTCTTAAATATTTGAATATATTTAAACAGTTATTTTACATATATCCTTTCCCATTTCCATCGTAACACTGTAGGTTAGAACCACAAGTGGTTGTCCAAAGAGCCAGTTTACAGTTTATAACGGCATTAGGAATGATTCCGACTAGCTCAGACTGTTGCACACTTGCGTTTGCATAAACTCTAATGAAAAATCAAACTGTCTGAGACACATTGACACTTCCATTTACTTCTAGGACTCTAAATTAACAGATCACAATATCAGAAACCTGGCAATCCTCTTGGCAACATCCTGGGTCTTCATCACGCGAGGAAAATCTCATGGAACTTAATTAGATTTTGACTGTCAAAGAAAATGTAATACCTCGGCCTTTTTCGGGAATACCCTAAAAGAGCTCCACAATACCAGGAAATCCTTGCATTTTATTTGCGAAATCTTATGTGGAAATCTTCTCTTCACCTACTGTATCAGTGTAGAGATGCCATTGCAAAAGCCTTCCACTTTATGGTTCTAATAGATTGACAACATTAAACCTCGCAACAGGGTACTATTGGTACATGTTGAAATGTAGTGGGAGTCTTTTAGAACGTGAAAATATGCCAGTGCATTGGGAGAAACCATTATCACCCGCAATTAGAATAATAATAAGGGCGTAATATTAATGAGCCAAAAGTTCATTATTCGTTTTCAATACCAAATTAATTAGGTTTGATCGTGGATGATGAACATTTTGATTATACTTTCACTAATGCGATAATGATTATTGAAGAAATAATTTTATTCCCTCAAGTCAGTCGTATCCAGAGCGTGCTCTCATCTTATTTTATTCAGTCTATACAACTTTATTTTATAATCTCATTGTAGGCGTGGACCGATTCATGTAGTGGTTTAGCTTTGATGAACGAGTTATCGAAAACAGCCTTATGATCGTCAACCCTTTCTACTGAGAAAAAATCTCAATGTGATAAATTTTAAATGAAAGTTGGGTTTTTTGGTAAATGAAAATATTATTTGAGCGCTATCTTATCATTACTAAATCTAAACGTGAACAGTTTAGTATTTCTACCTTAACACAATTCTGTCAGGAATGTAAATATCAATATTCAATCTTTTTCACTCTTTTTAGAGTTCTTCTGTATCCAAAAGTGTTATTGAGGAGGTGAGAGTAAGAGTAAGTACCATTATCCATAAATAAGTAAATCTGGTATTTTCACACAGAAACCGATAAAGTATAAACATATATGGACTCCTGCTTCGTATGTTAAAACGAGACTGCGTCAACAATAAAAATAAGACGCATCGTTATTGGTCCTAAATAGCCTTGCGTTTGTAGGCAAGTTCTCCTGCCCAGCAACCAATTTGCCAGAGTTAACGAAATATCGGGAGTATCAATGAAAATAAACTGTGTTAACAGTCACTCGTGTTATTCATCTTTTTGATGTAACATCGATAAGTGGTTCAACTTAGAGGGGTACTGAGTATGTTTTTGGAGTCAATTATGCTAACATTATAAATGGTATTATTTCATAGACAAGTAGTGGTTATTAACATCTCGATGCTTATCAGTTAATATAGTGACAATAAACAGGAAAATAATCGAAAACCGGACAACGTCGTGCGTCAATGACTCAAACGAAACAAACGTTGTTTTGGAAACAGACACAACGCGAAACATAGATTGGTATTGCTTAGTAGATCAGTAACTCATATTCATGTAAATAGAACGCGGAATTTCGACTTCTTCAAATTTGAAAATGTCATGATTTTGACATTTAAGGGATAAAGGTGCAACTTTAATATAGCGATTTGATCTTAACTCAGGTCAAATGCCATTAGCAACATATGCAATTCATTAAAAATAATCTATCTGTGTCACTTTAAGGTTAATAAAGACCTGAATCGAATCGAACCAGTCACCGGTGAAAATAAGAAAGGAACTTGTTAGCAAACACTTGTGACTGATAACAACAAATAAATGTATTACAAAAACATTCCCGATGTCATCAAACAATGCTTTGACCTAACGGCACGTTCACAAATTCATGTTTTTAGTGAGTATATCGGAGCTGATACAACGAAAATTTAACCTAATTTGGTTGAAAATGTAAAGATGTTTTGACATGACTTGAAAATGTATTTTTTCTTTTTAACTCTCTTAACTCTATTCGTATGTTAGAGCTTTGAAGTAAAGTTAGACCGTCTACTTTACTCGAATGGATAAAAATTGTATTTGTCAAAATATGTCCTGTGAATATTTGATACTAACACAGAGAAATTCTTTATCCAATACAGTTGAATTAAAAAAATTCTCAATTTAGGGGCATTTTACGTCTAAGGATGGCATGAGATCAATTTTCTGCTAACACAGATGAGGTTTCACGATAAAAAGCTTTCATTAATAGCCTGCTTGTTAAGGAACTGACTTTTAGGCAATTTATTACCACATCTAAATCTTCAATTTCTAGCTCGCTGTATTGGCTCAAAACAGTTAAAAAAACTCTTTGATTAAACGTTTCTTTGACTATCAACAACATGTGCTCTTTCAATTTAAGGCTCGTCTCTTTGCCGATTGAATCAGTCTAATTTGTCTCGTATTAACCTGTGTTGTAATTACTTTTATGAAATATAGATTGACTATATGTTTCTTCGATAAGACGGTACCATCTTATTTAGGGTTATAGTTATGTAAATACTGACCCGAGACAGAAACTCATTGATATTCATTTGGAAAGTTTTAGCATTTAATTTTTTCATCATCCATGCAAACTTAAATACATATCAACGTTTCCTGATACAAACAAAAAACTTTTAAGAAGGAAAAAGTTCAGAGCTTAAAGTGGCATTTGCAATTTCATGTGCCTTGATACATGGCTGAATACAATATGACTACTGATTTCAGTTCAAATTATATCCTTTAAATCATTCCAATATACTAAATGTATGACAATTACTTGTTTTTAACATAACAAGATGAGTCTTTAAGGAATAAATGTATAATAGTTACTCTATAAGTCCAAACAAACATCCACAAACCGAACTCGTGGATGTTTTGTCTGTATAATTAGGAACTCTGATGACGAATTAAAATGTTATTTTGCAAAATAAAATTGAAAATTAAGGTGTTGTAGCACGTTATAAAGTAAAATCACAAAAACGAAAATGATGTTTCCAATCCCAGTCAAAAGAAGCTCTGTATTTACAGAAAAATGGCCGCCAGTTTATTTTGCTTGAGGCTTGAACATTTTTCCCATTTACGGATGATGAGTTATGAGATGTTTTGATCCTCATAGCTCAACACAATATTTCATTTGGGAGAATTAGAAGGAATACATTTTTTAAAAACGTGCTAATAGTGCGTTAGAATATTCTAACTTCAGCCAATTCTGAATTTCCCTTCATCATTCAGATATTTAGATGTTGAGGGTTTGAAAGAATTTCTTCATGAATTCGTCATACCATGTAATGACACAAGACATTTTAGATTTCAATAAAACTTTAATATTATTGTTATTATCGTCTCGTCCGAATTTTAACAACTTGACTATTTTTTTAAATTTTTTAAATTTTTCTCATTATTTGAAATTCATCTTTCATAAAATTTAATGTTTGTAAGTAGCAAAGATGAAGTATACATACCATGATGAAAAAATTGAATAGGGACCACGTGACCATTCATTTATTTTTTATTGTTTTCGAACTCTGATATTTATTCTCAACCAACTTATTTGATTAAAAGTTTTCGGTCTCAAATTGTTTTATTTATCTGTTCCTGTGGGAGAAACTATGTAAAGTTTAGAAGATACGAGGAATCATAATCTTTCCTGAGGACATGTTTGTATAGAGATTATCAATATTTCAAATATGAAAACTTATGATTAAATAAAGTTTTTTCAACAGATTACAAAACATTGTTAATATTCGACAAATTCATCAATTACTACTCTCATCAGCACTCTCGTTAATTGATTTCAACTTCAAGCCCAAATACAAAACCTAAGGCATATTCATTGAGTGAGGTGAAGTGATTTGGGGTTTAACGTTATATCACAGCTGCTAGTAATATTGCAGGGTTGCAGCTATTCATTGCAGTGTAACCCGTGGGCATCGACTGGAACTAGCCAACCATGGGTGGTACTGCGCTGAAATCATAGCAATGTAACTTTACTGTATGTACAACTGTTTTCTACTGCAGACTATGTTGTCGAGCCCTGTCGGGATTCGAATCCCAAACCTTTTGATCCGATGCCAAAGGCGCTTAACTGCCCTTATTCTACTGTACAGTTAAAGACAATATTCTTTCTGCTTTGAGACAATAACTGACGAACAAAGTCTCAGGACTCTGGAACTCTTACTGTGGCGCCAGGGAAGTTAAGAGAGAGCATCGGCTGGAATTAGCGAACCATGGGTGGTACTTTCAGTGCACCCAAACCACACTGTACCAATTGCACCCAAACGTTGCTGCATGAAGTTCTCTACAACCAGACAAAGTTGCCAAGCCCAGCCGGGATTCGAAGCTAAGACCTCTTGGTCCGAAGACTAACGCGCTAACCACTGCTCTATCTCCCGCCCTATTCATTGAGTATTCTGTTGTACAGTTATCGACGATCATCTTTCTGCTTAGAGAGAGTAACTGAAGGAAAGAGAGTTAGGACTCTTGAACTTTTAATTTGGCGTCAGAGAACTTAAGTGAGATGTCGATGCATCTCGAACAGTCTGATATCTTAATTATTTGAACGAGACTTTGTTTTAGAAAGCCAATATGTCTTCAAGAAGAAGAAATTGTTTCTTTGCATTGTGAAGCTGGCAATCTCTTTAATTTCAGAAACAATTTAGATATCATTATATCGTCTTAAAGGGTTAAATAAAGGTTAAGTATAGGTCTTGGTAAGTTTGCATGGATGATGACAAATATTTAATGCTAAAACTTTCTTAATGTTTCTGAGTTTCTGTCTCGGATCAGTATGTACATAATTATAACCAATATCATTATATCGTCTTAAAGGGTTAAATGCTGTAAAAGTCTTTGGGATAAAGGTATAATTATATCTATTATAAGAGAAATGATTATACAATATTTATTCATGATGCCAATATACTTAAAATGATTTTCATTTTGAATGTCGCCTGGTGTATTCACTGAATGTATCCTTGTTTTATTTGTCGAATTATGTCAAATTGTATTTTTGTATAATTTTAGGTCCTCAAATATGTGAATTATTTATACTTGCTAATTTCTTGACTATATGATTGCAAAGTCATTTACACACTCCAAAATTATTACTCATGTGTAGATCTGGTCATCAATAAAATTTCAAAAAGCAAACCTGTGTAAAGTTTCCTATAGATACATTTCGTCGCTAACATATAGTATTCTCTGATTATGATTTGATTAATACAAAATGGTTCTGAGAAAATAATGTATACTTCTTGATACTGTCGGTTTTTTTGTAACTAGACAGACTTGCATTTTCTGTACGTTTATGTACTAGATCTAACATTTTGCCAGTGATGAATTTCATATGTACATATAAAAAGTGGTGATTTTCCAAAGGAAGGGTCTGTCAGATTTCCCAAGAGAAGTCTCTCATGAAATGGGATTGCAGTATGGAAGCATTGTCAATGTCTTGAGAGATAAATCAATATTACCTGAAGTAAAGTTTCACATTAGGAAGGCGCCTGGGAGTAATTAACCTACTGTCCAGACCCATTATTGACAGCATTGTCTGCCCTTGAAATTGTAAATACATGTAAGTTTGTAGATAACGAGAAATATCGACTCTCTACTCGAGCATTTATATTCAGTAGACATTGTATCAAACACTTTTCCGAATCATAAAAAAAGGAGAGAAATGATGAAATTGACAGATTGAAAAGCATTTGGTATCAAAGTGCTTGTGCTCCTTTCTCAGGATTAAGCAATACATGAAGAAAGGAGACCTAACATGTAACTATTAGTGTTGATTTTGAGCAATTTCATGTATGTTTGTACAATGCCAATTTTGATCTCGGTGCATTACCTGTTGAATTGGATATTGCCAAATAGAGGTGACACGATTTGGGATTTAACACTTGTATTACTATTGCATTGTTATGTTATTATAGTATTTTTGCGGTGAAAAATTTGCAACCCCTTTGTGGTTCGGTAATGCAGTGATACCTGCGAGCATTGGCTGGAACATGCAAACCATGCGCTGAAATTCATTATAGCATTTTTCTCACACCTTACTGCATGCATGTAAAACTTTCGTTATTGTAAAGTTGATGGGATTCGAACCCCAGATCTCTTGATCCGAAGCCGAACACACCAACCACTATTCCGCCTCTGTTGCCAATGGAGTTATGCAGATTTGTCAGCGCAATGATACTATACAAAACCAAGGACAGACACTTTGCTTTAAAGTGGAAAGCGATTATATGAATTTGAGTTAATGAAACAATTTTGAAAGAATTTGCTGCTCACGATTTGACAAAACTACAAAATTGAAATGCAAGTCACTGACAGGCCAAATGTTTGAGATACCTCCATCAGAAATGTCGATATAAATATTCAATATTTTAGATGATTGGACCAATTTGTGAGAAATATTTCATATTGACAATATTGACTTACATCTGTGTAAGAATCCTTATGCTATATATCTAACTAGCCAAATATTAGTGCAACAGTGTAAGGAATGATTCCAACTGCCTCAGACTCCTGAATTCTCAAGGTCACATTATATCTAATGAAATATCAATCTGTCAGATTCATTGGCATTTCCATTTACTTCTGTGACGCTAAATGAACAAATCACAACATCAGTATACCAACTGATTGATCGGTCGTGAGCACGCCAGGAAAATCTCGTCGATCTTGCATTCATTAAGGTATCATACTGTCCGTATCGTTCGTGACTCGGCCTATATAGCTCCAATGATGCCAGTTAGCCTTTCAGTTCCCTGCCAAACGTGCAGTACCACCTATGGTTCGCTAGTTCAAGCCGAGATGTCACCGCAATGCATAGCCACATTGGTGTTGTGAGCTTTCTTCCTGCATTAATACTAGCTGCCGTGGTATAAGTGAAATACCATTGAAAGCGGCGTTAAACTTCAAATCACCTACCCCACCTCACCCTTCCAAATCTTAAACAGCAATCTTCTCTTCGCTTACTTCTAACATCTCCTCTCACTCAGGTGCTGGATGCTCTTCACCGATGATGATTTTCTCAGTGTAAGGAGTTTAAAATTTATAGTATGTTGAAAACTAACAGTAGTGAATTCAGCCTCAAGCCGTTGTGTTGTTGCCGTTCATGTCATCTGCCAATAGAGTGTAATCTTATTGAACTTGAAAGCATGTGAATGCATTAGGACAAACAAATATTAACTCGTCTCAAATAAAGCAATATGCTCTTATTAGACACGAGTTTTTGTAATGAGACGTACATTAATTTATTTACACTACCCTATTTATATGATCTTGTGAGTAGTTTTGTGATCATGTCAGAGATATCAGAATAATGTTAGTGACCAAATAATTTCATCGATGATATATATAACGAAATGCTTTCATCTTATTCATTATGAATTTTTAATTCTTTATTTACTGAAGTATGAAAACGTATTATGCTTAATTATGTGAAAATCTTAATTGAAATGATTTCACCTCATTTCGAAATGAGGTAGTATTTTGTATGTGTTACTTTAACCTTTTTTCATCGTCGTTATTTTATGTACTTCAATAAGCTTAAATTTTCATCAACATTTTGGAATATAAATTACTTCACTGTCTCGATAATTTTTTATAGAATCAAAGAAAAACTCATAACTGTGGCAGAGTCATAATCTCTAATTCTGGTGTTATGTGCTCCTTTTTGCCAACATTGATCTACTTTAGCACATCAAAATTTGATTTGATTCTGCTAAAAAGAAAGTCGCTTTTTCTCCGCTGTGAAAATAAACAGAACAATTTCTTTAATCGTCAAAAATGTAGATAGATAAATATTAGATTATGACGTTCGAGAAAGATGTAATTGGCAAGTGTAACTTGTTTATACACGACAGGTCGAATATATAAATGGTTTGTTTGAGATGCGTGCAACTAAAAGGTCAATAGTTGAACTAATTATTTTGTATAGTCGGAATGAATGGGAGAAGTGTTTTGCAATCAAAGTTCTCGGTGTGGAGGAGGTGACTAGAGTTTTGTTCTCGTATATCTATATACCTCATCCTGCTAAATCAGCGTATATGAAACCGCTCAGCTCCTTCCTAATACCCTGATCTCTTTCAAGCCAAAAGCCTCGTATAAATATAACTAGCTATCTAACCAGCCAGTGAGACGACTCGAATTCAGCAACAGCGGCACAACCCGGATGGAAAAATCCGTTGAGTTCAAGCTCCTTAGTTAACGACATTTCATTGGCTGAAAAATACCAGGTCGGCATAGCCACAAATATAAAGCCGCCCGTCATACGAGGGATTGAGCCCGTAAAAGATCAGGATATTCGGAAGGAGCGAGGGCGGATTCGATTTAGCAGGATGGAGCAAATTTAGTTCAACTTCCTATCATTTGTTCAGTACATGTTCAGCCATTGCTTAAAACAAAACCTCATTCAAATTGAATGGAATGATATTTTGATTGCAACTCTTATGCAGTCACATAGTTGCTAAGATATTTGATCTCCCAAATTCAACTTGCAATTTGCTCTCACAACAAACAAGTTCCAGCATCACTTTCATCATATAAAAAAAATTTCATTGCAGAATAAATTCAGAAAAGAATTCTGTCTCTATATTGTGTGAGATTCCACTTTTTGTTAGACTTTAAGTCGTTCCGTTTTTTGTTAATATAAAAAAATGAACTTATCTTAACGTTGATGATGATATTGTCATAAACTCAATAACTGAAATCCTGTTCTTTAAAAGCTAACTGTTGTTACTTTTTAGAAGCCGTTGTGAAGTAATGACTTTCCTTCAAAAGATTTGAATTAAATCAATACTTTTTTAAAATTCATCTCTTCAAGTAAGACTTTCATTTCAAGGAGATAATTGAATTGCTGCGGAAATTTAAGAGCTTTTACTAAAAACGAAACAAAAAATGTAAGATCTAATTAAAGTTTTATTATTTATGTGATAGTGATGTCAACCGTTAGACCTGAAAATCATTCATCTAATTCTAACTTTAACTTTTTTAGTTAATCACTATTTTTCTATACAATTTGCGCATTTCTTGCACAATATAAAGTGCTATATGCAGATTTTAATATGAAAATTGTAAACATGATTTAAAACAAGTTTAATATAAAGATTAACTATTAATAATCTTTTTTTGTAACGCTGTTCAAAATGATGTTCATGCCATGTTCATACAGTCATGTGCACCCTGTTATATTTTAACTTGTAAAAATATGTAACTATTAAGAAAAACTAATGGCCTTTCTCTTTGTCTTACAGACTTGAAGTAGAATGTATAAAAGTTGATAAAAACAAGACGTACACTATAAAATCCTTCAATTGAATTTGAATAGTTCTTGTTTCTTTTGCACAGTTACACTATCTATTTTTACCCCTTAAAGGCATTGTAATCAATAAAACATTCAGAGGGGTTGTTTATTGGAACTTTAAATCAATATGAAAGAGTTTTAGAGGATAACTGATCTCACCTTTCGAAATTTCTGCAAATGGGAACTGACGTCGATGCGCTCGGGGGATATCTGGATAGTGATAGCTGAATCAATTCTAGTGAGGGTAGGTGATTTTGGGTTAAACCGTTTAGTTCTTGTGGACTTTTCTGAATAAGATTTTCAGAAAATCATGTTACACAACTGAAATAATGGTAGTTTCAGATTAACGCATTTAGATTGACAGACCCAACTTATAGTTAAATGTAGGTTAACGTAATCGATTATGGTTATGGTATGGTAATTGGTATATACATGTTTCACACCCCAGCATTCAGGTTAACTCAATAATGTTTCGGTTCTTAACTGTTGAATTTTAAATGCAACCGTTGTTTATAATAATATTTGATCTTATTCTTTATCAATGGACCTTTAATCAATGTGCAGGTGCTTTAAAGGATAACTGATCTCACCTTTCGAAATATTACAAATGGGAACTGACCAATATGAGAACTGAACATAGATTCAGGTGAACGCATTCAAATTGAATGAATTAACACGTAGGTTTACGTAACTGATTGATTCAAGCTCAATAGTGATTTGGATGTTATAAATCATAAAATACAGTACCTATTCTTTACGATCATTGTATCGATTTTTCTTGTCAGATTCAACATCTTGTATCATCAACCTAATTAGGTAAGGCCTATCTATTAATCAAGAAAACATCACATTTAGCATTGCTTACAAATAGTGGTTTGAAATAGTAAATTAGAAAAGATTGCAGTAAGTCATTGTCATTTCTGTGCAGATTCTAAACAAGGGGCGACCTGACAATCAACTTTCTGCACTGAGACAGTAATTGAAGAGCAAAGAGTCAGAATTGTGGAACTCTTAATTTGGCGCCAGATAAGTAGATTGATGTGTCAATGTATCTTGAACAATTGATATCCTGATGATTTGGACGAGACCTCTTGGTAATTCTGGAAACCCGTAATGTGCTAAGAGGAGGTTATCGATTCTTTGCATTGTGGAACTGGCAATAAGATTTAGGAATAAGAAGAGGGGTCACTGGATCTTGCTTTGGTTTAAAGTTTCATCTATATCATATTTCCTGTTTCGTCAATGCTGTGTATAAATTGATGTTGTTATACTGGTCAATAATTGCACTTATTCACAAGTTAGTCGTGATAATTTATGCTTTGGTAAATGAAACAGAGATGAAGTTGAATAGTTTCGCAAAAATCATCTCGAATTTGCAATACGTTTACAGTGGCAATGCTGGTTTCTCGTTTGCTTTCTCAAACAGTACTTATTGGTCAATTGAGGCACTGAATTTTATTAATATCAGATAAAGAATCGTTTTGGTACCTGGTCAAGAGTCTTGAAATTCATGGATTGGTTTCCTGGCATTGTGGAACTTGCAAATACATTTTGAAAGAGTCGAATTTTCAATTACTTCTTTGACACTAATTCTTCTTACGTAGGTTCAAAAACATACAATATCATGGCAGGTAAGAAAAGGAGTTTTCTAATCTTGTATGCAAATTAATTCAACAGTCTGTAATTTAAATTACAGCAAGTATTTATGGAGTTTTTCTTGAGTAGCTATTCAAGAGGGTTGTATGACTTGCATGAATGAAGCACTTTTTTCATTTTGACAGAGCAAATGGAGAATTTGGTTTTTCACATCGATGAGCATTGACATGAAAAAAAAGATGACAGTGCTCTTCATCTTTAGACGAACCTATAAAGTTTGGTAAAGCTATACGATTAATATCCCTGAAACAAATGATGGAAAGGTGTTCACACTAAAATAGCAATCAGTAGTTATTGCTTGATACTTGATAACTAATGTTACTGCTACGGACAATAGGAAAAGGAAATAAGATTTGACCCTCTGAAGAAAAAGAAAAATATTTGGCATAAACTAATACAGTATGTCTAATTCCTCAATTTGTACAATTGCTAATACTATAAAAGTTTTTTCCATTTTTTCATTTTTAGACCTGAATATACCAGTCTTTTCTGCTTAAATGGATCAGGGGAAGTAGATAAACATATTGAAAATATTTCGACGTTACGTTAATTGTTTTGGATACTTCTAAGTTACGGTCTTTGGTTACATCAAACTTAGACCGCTGATAATTATAATGGTTTAGTCATACAATTAATATCTAAAATTTTGTTGGCAGATGAATGTTTTATCACTTTTTAAATCCCAAAATTTTTATGAATTGAAAAAAGCAATGTCACAGATCAGTTGGATTGTCGAAAATCAACTTTGCCCTTCATGGCTCGGACACATCCAAGTCCCCATGCATAGTCACGTAGTTGCTAAAGGGGACAATCAAGTTTCAGAACAACACCCTATGGTTAAATACGGCTCCCAATTAACATGAAGCAAGTCCACATTAATAATGTTATCGTTCTATCAATGAAGTTTGCCATTGTATTTATAAGGTTAGGTGCAAAATGATGACAAACTAAAAATTAAAAAATAGTATCAGATATGTTATAGTTATTATTTATCATAATTCATCATATATATATATATATATATATATATATATATATATATATATATATATATATATATAAGTCAAAGGCGACATCTTTGTGAGATTTGAGCAGGCCACTACTTTTAAAGATTTAAAACTATTCACTTTTGAATTTGATGTGAGGAATTTGGGTAACATGAATTCTATTTGTGAATAGTTGCTCTGCTGACATGACCTGAGGCACATATATAATTTGATTTACATATTGACTTAAGGTTGATTCTCATTTCACAATAGAAAATAGTAACAACTTTAATGCCACTTCAGTCAGCCATGTACAACAAAACTATTCAACCTTGTAATAAAAACAATTATTTATGAAAAAATTAAAATTGGAAACTGTTGCGAAAAGAATTTAAAACTTAAAAGGTTTGATATAAAAAGGAACATATGAAGAAATCATTAGTTTCTGATTTTAACTGACAATTTAATGAAAACCTACCAAAAATGTCTCTACAGGGATCTAATCAAATCTGAACATCCTTATTACGAGTTAATCCCTCTCTATTTCATCATTATTTCTAGCTACTGCCTGATGTACGTCACCAAGAATGAGAAATATGGACTGTATGTGACCGAAATCTCATTGATCTAGGAGACATAAAACCTGTCTCTAGCTAAATCTCTGATCTGGGTACTCGTGTCAGATGACCTTTGAATTCCAGCCAATGAGTGACGAACTAGATTGTCACGATTTAAGATTTTTAGATTTTAAATGTTTCAATTTATGGAAACTGAATGGTCACAGATTAGTTCATCTGACAAGACCGACATCGAACACTAAGCAGAACACAGTGGTATAAGTGTAGTGCTCCAACTGGTTTTAATGAGATTTCCTTATAGCTTACTTTTGTGTTCTCGGTTGATTTTGACAACATCGCTACAACCGCTTCATGTTTCAATGATTGGATGATTCCTAACCCCCCTTCCCCACCCAACTCCTTCGAAACAGGTATCTGTCCAACCACAGGTGTCACCACTTAAACACAGTCAAAACGATTCAGCAGTCTTCCTGAAATACTGCTAAAAGATGGAATTTAAAATGACTACTACATACACAAGTCATTTTCCAAAACCCCTTTTTTAAAAGTGGTATTATCGTCATTTTAGACTGAAAAAAGCTGCAAATTACCAGTAGCAAATAACGAAAGAAGTGTTAGACGCAAAACCTTCAAAAGTTTGCCTGGATGTTGATTTGAAATAAGCTTAAGCACTACTTGATTCTGTTGAGGAATTTGTTTTACCATGAAGATTGCATGATCTCGTTTCAGAACACTAGACACGGTTGCGTTTCATTATAGTTTGTTTGGAATCAATATTTACTTCAATCCAATTCTATTCTGAATTCTACTTCAAACAGCCCACTCACTTTGAATAATTACAAGCAGAAATTTTCACATAAGACTTATTAAAGGAAAATAGAAACGTTCATCAAAACCGAAAGACCAATGACAAGTTTCACTTAGCTATTCAAAACCTAATTAATATTTTCATTTTATCAGTGTCCACAGAAACTAAAATGAAGGCTTATTTGTTTCTCAATTTTCAATGTTCGAATGGAATCAACATTTTTGTTCATCAATTCACACACATACAATAGGTACACTGTCTTTACTTGTGACTAGGTTTATATTGTTGAAATGTTTACTGCCTGTAGGCCTGTTAACTTACTGTGTCAAAGTTGTTAAACTCCAACTCAATACAATTATTGAAAAAAGGTCGTAACATGTATTAATGATTGTACTAATACTATGTAATCATTCCAAGATAAGCCCTTGTTATTTATTTTCAAACACTTAGCTTGTTACTTTCAATTACTCCATCAATAGCCCGAGGTAGCTAATTATCTACGGCATTTTAATGTCCGCTGGAGAAATAAAAAGCCTAAGGTCATGAAAAATAACTTCTCCATTTTAAGAACATTTATGTAACCAGTCATTTGCTAAAGTGTGAAAATTGGTAAAATCATTGCATGTTCATATTCATATGTTTTACTCAAATTGTCACCATGCATATAACATTCCAGAAGATACACACATAATGCTAATCTGTGAAATAGGATCCAGCCCCTATTCAAAATTCCTAAATATGTATGAGCGAGGGCAGAGCGTCAAGTGGACGGGTTGAATTCAATTACCTGATCGTACACTGATAACCAGAAGTGTGAAGTGATCTTGACTTTCTAATAAAGAAAAGTTTACTCCTTCATTCGTGTCTCTAAGATGATTCCATAGAATGTGCATCTAATGCATTTGATAACGATGGCAATATCTTGAAAACAAATTTCAATCTGAATATCTTCCTTATCTTCCCTTCTCTGCCCTTCTGCCATAAAAATTGGACATTATCCCACGTTATTAAATAATTATCTAGAATTACATGAAATATGAAGGAGTATCAACCTGAATACAGATATAGTTTCACGTCATAGCAAAGGCTTTGGAGGATGGTAAAGAAATCAGAGCTGTCTTTTGTGATATGAGCAAAGCGTTTGACCGTGTTTGGCACGCAGGGTTATTAGTAAAACTTGAATCTGTTGAAATCACAGGGAATCTATTACATTGGTTTAAGCATTATCTTAGTGATAGTCGGTAGTTATAAATGGACATAAATGGACATAAATCAAATTCGAAAAGTGTATTAGCTGGTTCCCTAGGGCCAACAGTGCTCAACAGTGACTTAACACGTATTTCAGAATGGGCAAAACAGTGGCAGGTTAAATTCAGCCCTGAAAAGACAGAAGCTATGTTATTTTCAAATGAAACTAATAAAGGTCCTAAGCTTCAATTACATCTTAATAACACTGCAATTTCCGAAGTATGGGAACATAAGCACCTCGGTCTAATTCTACAAGAAGATGGGAAATGGCAGAAACATATTGATTATATATTACGCAAAGCAAGTCCTCTAATAAATTGTCTGCGCAGTTTGAAATATAGGCTGAATAGATTATCTCTTGAAACCATGTTTAGATCATTTATAATGACAATTTTCGATTATTGTGATACCATCTGGGACAACTGTACAGGCTCATATGATAGAAAAATTACAATTAGATGCTCTCAGGATTATTTCAGGTGCTGTGAGAGGTACAAATCACGAAAAACTGTATTCTGAGACAGGCTATTGCTCGTTAGCTGAAAGGCGCCACTTTCACAAATTATGTATGTTTTATAAAATGGTAAATGGATTAACACCTCAATATTTATCTACATGGGTAACACCAAATGTTTCAAATATGAGTAGCTACAACTTACGAAATTCGGAGAATCTACGATCTACTACCGGGCGTTTGTCTCATTTCAATAACTCTTTTCTCTCATTTACTGTTAAGGCTTGGAATTCGTTGGATTCAAATATTAGAAATGCTAGGTCTCTGACACAATTTAAGAAGTGTGTTTCATTCGACAAATTCTTATCTCCAACATTTAAAAAGTATACCTCTTACGGCCCGAGGCGAAGCCAAATTCTTCTCTGTCGTTTGCGCCTTGGTTGCAGCGACTTACGTTCTCATTTGTTTGATCGAGGCTTGTCAGAAAATCCTGTCTGTTCTTGTGGAAACACTCGGGAGGACCCTCTTCACTATTTCTATCAATGCACGCTATACGGTATATTCAGATTAAATAAATACTTTTTTATAAATAATATTAGCTTACAAACTATTTTAAGCGGCGACGAATCTTTGTCACAGAGCGAAAACGAAACTATAATTAAATCAGTTTATCATTACATAAATGAAACTAACCGGTTTTCATAGTTTCCCGTCTAAATTTAATTTTTCTTTGACTTCAAGTTTGGTATCAAAAATACATGAATTATAGACTGTTTGTACTTGTGCAATTAAATTGCTTTTTTTTTGGACATGCGTAGTTAAATTGTATTTCCATATATGTACTTATAACCTTATTTGTTATGTTTGTATAAGGAGAAGCATTTATATGGGCTGCATTAGCCTGTTTGCTAAACTTTTTTCCTTTTTGTATATATAGAATGTTGTGTATTACATGTTTTTTAGAAATAAAATACTGTTTGAATCAATACAGATATAGATAATTCCTTGTCGGGTTGGACTCAGCTCATGCAACTTTTTTCTTGTTTTATTCCATGATTTATGAGTTCAATGCACAGAGTTGTTCTGAACATTACTGGTTGATACACTGACCCTCCACACTACATAGTTATATCAGGTCATGGGCGGATTTGATCTTACCTTTTTTGGTGGCGTTGCATAAATCAAACTGAAAGGTTAATTTCAGGGCCACCATTTACCAATGGACGAAGGCTCCTTGAGGGCGTACCACTTGTTCAAATAAGAAAATGTATGGATCTTTGAATATGTGACTATTAATCTGATTTGGAAATGTTTTAATACTTGAAAGCAATAATGAAGAAAATTAACACGTCAGTTGATCGAAATTTTATTTAGCAAATTAAGATGGAAATGAAATTAATATTGACATTTGATCTGAATATATATTCAAACCAAATGGATGAATTAGAATAAGAATAATGTTGGTAAACATATGAGTTTTTTTCGGATTTATCCAAAATTTATAGAAAAGAATCATTTTTTAAAAATATGAAGAATAACTTTAGTTAAATATGTAATAAAAAGTACTTTTAAAACCAGATTTTGGATTAAACAGTTATGAAAAACAAGTCGCCCACCCTCTGAAAAAGATACTTACGTCTCACGGAGTGTTTGTTGATACAATATATTAGAATATTAAATAGGGTGCATTTTGTTGCTGAAGATCATTAATTTTTTCAATGCATATCATACTCAAAGTATAAGAAGGGCCATTCACACTCCCTAATTTCATCCTTTATTTAAAACAGAATTTCAGCTGACAGGACTGAGCAATATTGACATTGGAAAAACATAACAACAACCATTATGCTAACCTTTATATTCGGTTTAAGCACTTCCAAAGTTTTGATTAGTACTGTCAAAGTTAGTTCAAAACTGTTCGAACCTCGTGATATGCACAACAAAAATCGTTATTATTAATTAATCAATTGACAGATCTTCTTCTGTAAATCGAAATGAAAGGAAATACTTTATTCTTGATAATATGGCTTGCTGAAAACGATTTTCTTCAGATTATTGGAACATTCTCCTAACCGTTGTCAGAATTCCTTAATTAACAAAATGCATCCTAAAATTTTGAATTTAAGTGCTTTTGCTTGTTTTCTCTTCTGATGCATTTCTATTTTCAAATTATCTTAAAGCTTCTGTAATTTTGATGAATAAAATGCTTTAAGCGTGGCGAAACTGCACTTTGGTTAAACCATTGTAAAATCAAACGGATTTTTTAAAAAGTTTTGGGTTTAATAATTATGAGTAAGGTACCAGAACACCTCATGGCTCCAAGATATTTATTAGTAAAAGGTGTATCGTATGTAAGGTAAATGTTGCTTAAATAAGTTCAAGCAGAAAATGTTTACTATGAAAAAATATTCGATGGAACTGTTTTACATGATTGCTTTTAGATAAAAAAATTTTTTTATAAAAACCTTTTTCATCTCAAAAGTAAGAAAACATGAACATTTAAGATACGTCGACTTCAGACAAATAATAAATAATTTTTCATTTCAATGACTAGAATTTTGATTATTTCTAAAATGTGTCTTATAAAATGCATCATAAAATCAAAAGATTTATATATTTTACTAAAAATATATCTAAAACTGTCGTTTTTAATGGTAACAAAAATAACTCATAAGTGAACAAAGTTTTCGTAAAAAACTACATATACATTGATGTGTCAATTTATTTTCATTATGATAAAATGATAGTCGTCATCATCCTTGTTTAAAAGACAAAAATCACAAACAGTTAAAAGTTAATTTTGATAATTCCATGTGAGTATAAGGTTAACAATGATAAATACGACAAGTGTATCTTCCGATTTTTCAAATGAATACGAACATTTAGGGAGTAATACTCCCAAGGAGAACCTATTAAGAGAATCCCTTTCAACTGGATTGATTTCCGAGTAGTTATTTTCCTAGGGGTTTTCATTAATATTATAAATCTAATAGTAATCATGAAAATGGAAACTTCGCAATAAGCATTAGACATTTAGCCAAATTAATAATCTGTGAAAGAGATTTTCATCAGATGTTATATACACTTTGTCTAATCATGTGATGTTATTTCACCCTTGATTAGTCTTGCGCAAAATGCTTGCTTGATTATATTGCAATTACGATTTCAGAGATTTATTTTAGGGAGGGAAATTTTATAGGAATAGTGTCTGATCTGATCTAATCTGCCAAATAAGGAGTGTGTTATTATGACATTTGGTATAATAAACTATTCTTAATACAGAATTCCCCCCTCGAGTTGCTTGTCTTCAACTGTTGCTAGAGTTGTCTCCTGTTTGGAACATTTGAAACGTATCAGATTTAAGGTTGTATTTTTATAATTAAGAGTCTTTTACTTCCACAATTTTGAAAATAATGCCAGCAATCAAATGACTTGATCACACGGCACGATTAATATTGCTTAATGCGTTTACGCGGCGAAACTTTTAAAGTCATTCAACAACCTCTCTGAGTAAAATCCTCGAGCACTTCACTACTCCAGTTTTGTAATCAAGAATTTCTTTGAAAGTTGACTGAATGTAAAAGCATTGTATAAGAACTTGAAAGCTTTACTTTTGCCACATTCAAGAATCCTTTTCACTTCTTGAGGATATGAAAGTGTCTAAGAGTAATTAAATTATTGACTGGCTATTTCTAACTTCTTACAGTCAGTGTAGTGAAAACCTACCTAAATCAATCTATAAACGTTTCATCAACATGAAATGTATCAAACCTACCAAAAAATCTAATGTTATTATGAATTTGTGTGTATGAAATGCCTTGAATACGAAAACATTTAGTAAGTTGATCGTGTTAAAATGATTATAGAGTCCATTCCTTTTCGAAACATTTGCCTATCTAGACTACAAATGAATATCTAACCATAATGATAGCCAAAGCATTAACAAAATAAGCATTCCAAACTTTTAAATCATTTATGATGTAGTTGTTTTTAAATCACATAATTATATATGTTTAGCAAGATTGAATACATTTTTACAAATCAAATTAGTATCCTATGTAATAGTTTTATAATAAGTTTATAATAAGTTTTGATGATTTTTCTGCCCTGCCTTTAAAGAAAATTAAAAGTCGTATTTTTTATATAATATTTTTTGAACGCTTGTAACGATGAATTCATCTTAACAGGACAGACTTGAACATATTAGTAAGGCAGAAGCTTAATTAGCAAATTATAGTGTTTTAACAGTCACTCTTTTAAATAAACTCAAGGTTTCAGTTGAAATACTTATTTGTGATACATATGTTAGCTTTAAACAATCTATATGACCAAGGCAACGTCCTAAAGATGTTTGTGCAGGTAAGAAAGGCTAACTTGTACCACTAATGACTTTGAGGCTGTAGCGCTTCGAGTCGTTACTGATGTTGACAAACGGCCCCAGAAGACTGGAATATATCCGCATCTATGCACATAATCAATGCTAGGAGAATCGAGCATCACCGTCAGCAGTCACACTGAACTATTTCTGTCTATATGTAACATTATCTCATTCAACTCGCGTTAAGGTCTTAAAGACAAACATCGATATAGAAAAGTTCACAACTCACCTAACCGCTCTTTCTATTTAAATAAAACTTTCACTTTTACTACATTCTTAAGTTTTCTTAACTGGGATTTGCATATTTTAGATAGTTAAGCTTAATGAAGAACAATTATTTTTCAAATAAGTCAAATATTGTTGATAGCCATCAAATAAAACGTCAACGCTAATGCATTGCGAATTTATATGCATATATCACTTGAATGACACCCGAAGGAATTAACTGAATCGTGTGTTAACAATGTGAAGGTGAATTAACCAAACTTGATGATCATATATCTAGATTATTGATTTAGTGGCCAATTTCACACAGTAGCCATTTTTCCACAGGAAACAAAATAAAAAGGGCACCTTTTATCAAGCCCCACTGTTTCGAAACTGTAAACAATAGGTGCTTGGTGAACGAGATGACCCCGAAATCAGTTTTATTTGAGTATTTGGTTTAACATCCCGATCACACCATTGATTGGTGAGAAAAGGAAATTTCGGCCACTTAACATCAAAGACTGGCGATACGCATGCTGATGGAGAGAACATTCAGGCCAATCAGATCAAGCGTATTTTAAGGTGTTTTCTCATCAAACAAATGGTGCATTGATTAACAATAGTTATTTTGCTGGTTATCACACATAACAGGTAACCCTATCATTTAGATAAACACTTCAAAATCTTTGTGTTCGCCGTTTTAATTATGTTACACAATAATCTTCCAAATGAATCTACTTTAGATTCACTTACTGTTCATAAACTTGTCTGTTAACTTGTACACAAAGTAAACTTTTCATTTAGATAAACACTTCAAAATCTTTGTTTTCGCCGTATTAATTATGTGGTACACTTATCTCCAAAATGAATCTGCTTTAAATACACTTACTGTCCATCGCCTTGTCTGGGAACTTGTACGCACAGTAAATTTCTCAAGGCGTCTAGGCGTGGTTTCAAACTTTAGATTGATATTTGTTCCTAACGTTGCTTATAAAAGACGTCTATGCATGATGTTCAGGGAGATTTGAACTTTTACATGCATTGGCAGGTTTGGCTGTATTTGAGAGAATGCGCTCTAATGAAAACCCTGTTTGCATCTAAAATTAACGGGATATGTCTCATGTCCAACGTCAAACTCTCTATAACCTGCAGGTAATTGTTTCAACAAAACGTTCCTTCGAACCATTAGACCTTTTCGATAATATGAACTCATTTTTTTCACCCAATCTCTATGAATATGCCAGCATATTAATGCGATCGTAATCGTTTATGACCCAAACTAGATAGATTATTTTGAATAGTGAATATACATTCTGCGTGTCGATGCTACTTTCTTGTCACTTGGCCTTACAATGGTACACGTTAATACAATAAAGAAGCTTTTCATCCGTACGATTGGCTCTGATGTTTCCTTCTCACTTCGAAATATTGATCACGAACAAAAGAGAAGAAAGTACATTACACAATATTACGATGCATCAAGGGAACCTGATGGGATTTCTACAAGTATCTGTAAATGTAGAATACTTGTTTTCCATTCTCTTTAGCTTGATTTGTTGCAGATGAGAAAATTGCATGAAGACAAATGAAGAATCCAGTGACAGGGTTATCGATTACTAAAACTTATTTGCTTTGAAGTCTGCATGATCAAGACAGTTATTCATTGATAGCCTCTTCATTCAGACAAACAGATACATTTACTGCAAGAATTAACTCAGCATGCGGGTATTCATGGAAATAATGAAAGCTTCCCCACATACAATATCTTACAGCAGAAATGACACTATTTAAGACTGTATGATGTTGGTTTAGGATTGTAATGACAAGAAACAGAGAGCATTGATACATAGCTTTTTCTGTTTTTTTACATGAAATATTCTTGTCAACCAGTCTCTAGAAGGCTTATAGGAATATGTTTTATTTTGGTAATTTGTTTCATTTAGACAACATTTTACATGGCAAAATTGAAGTGCAAATCTTGTATTCTGTAAGCTAGATAATCGCGATTAATATTTTCCTTGAAATTGCAATTGCATGTTTTGTAGCAACTCTCTTTAGACATGATGAAATTGTACTTAAACCTTGAAATGGAATATCTGTTTGAATACTGAAAATAATCAAATGCTTAAATTTCTTAAGGGATGAAGGGATCTAATAAAAGAAGAACAATTATATACTGCAAGACAATGTTGTGCATGAAAATAAGGATTTTATAAACAAATGGAAGATTGATGTTGATACGCAACTGAAAAGATGTTCACAATAAAATGGGTGCATGCAAAATTTGGATTTACACTTTACAGTACAACTACAGTAGTTGTACTCTTTGAAGAACATATATTTTGTATTTAATTTGGAAAACTTGAAAACATAAAAAACCTTGTTACAATGCCTTTAGAGTTAAAGTTCGTGCTGTAACATGTTTGTTCAACTGCGTCGATGAAGACTTCCTGTAACATTTCTTTTGAAAGTCATTTTTATCACATAACACATTTGAAATAACTTAAAATTCCATTTATTAGATTATGATGTCTAGGAAGCATCATTCATGGCCATTACCAGTGAGTATATAATATGCAGCATGGAATGTTGAATTTTCACTGTTTCATCTTTTTGTTTGAATCTTGATTTGATAAAAGGTAATCAAATGATTTATGTCTTTCATAGTTAATGTTTGATATTTTCATCGATTTGTTCATTACGATATTCTTTTATGTAATCATTAGATTGGTGGTATTGAAAATACCTAGGTGTAATGTTTTGGTTAAGTTGATCTTCAGATTCTTTTTGCGTTAGTAAGTTGAAGAACCATTAGGAAATCGGTTTATAATGAATATATGATGTATCATTTAACATCCTATATAGAGAAGAGGAAACTGAGTGCCACATCCAGGGGCTCGAGTGTTAATGTGCTTTTTTGTGTAATGATGTTATTTTGTACTAATACTCTGCTGTATCTAGTGCAGGTAATTCAGTAATATATAGATAAATACATAATAAAATAAACAGAGAAAATAATAAATATAAAAAGCAAACAATAACATCGTTTGTTTAATATTGTTTGCTTAACATCGTTTGCTTAATCAGGTTGATTATTATTATCATTATACATAGATCTTTTACAAACGTTTAAAAGTTATTTATTAAAATAGTAATCCTTGAGGTCCAATGGCCACTTCTTCACAGTTGATCACATTGGTTGATTTGCATCATTTCGCTACTCTGTTCAAGCCTAACATAGGAAGGTTTATTCCCTTTAAGAAAAAAGAACCATGCTGAACATTGAACCCTTAAGCAAGCCATTGCATTAAAGACTCGAAATGTAATCAATCTTTAGAGGAAAATAACCTAACTGAAGTTAGGAGCATTTTACAAAGAAACTCCGCTTGGAACTTGAAAGGTGGCCATCAAGTCACAATGTAGTTTCTTGACAAAGCCTGGGGTCATACAAGTTAACAGGAACCATTCAAATTCTGTTTTCAGCACTTATTTCTGACTTGGTCTATTAGACACAGCAAGAAGAAAGTCTATCATCAACGTTAAAGGGCTGTGCGTAGAGAATGTCAATAATCATTGTGATTTTTTTTACTAAACCAAGTTTAAAAAGTGAAACCAATTGGAATCTTGAACCCTTGAGCAACTAATTACTTCAAAGACTTGGCATGTAATGTAATTTAACTAGATTTGTTCAACATTTAACAAAGAAACTCGTTTTGGAACTTGAAAGGTAATGTTCATGTTACAATGAAGTTTCTTGATATTTCCCTTAGTTCATACAGGTTAATTACATCAGTTAAATTGAAACTAAGGGTGCGCGGTATTATCGGTATATCGGTATATTGCAATACAGAAACAAGACGATACGTACCGGTACACTCTTTTGAAAATATCCAATATATCGGAGGTTTTAAAATTTACAATTTCCAAGTAAAATTGCAGAAAAACGTAACAAAGAAATGTGATTTTATTGAAAGTTGTTACACAAACTGTAAAATTGCAAAGTGAAAATAGCACATACCATTTAAAAATCCGAAAGCAGTCGTTGAATAATCTCTCTTTACAAAACGACGAGCTAGTTGAGCATTAATCACTGTTCTAATTGTTATTATTTAGTCAAGAGAGCATAGAAAAACTAAAATATGAAAACTACCAATATATTGCAATACGTATTGCAATACGCTTTTCTGTATCGTAATATATTGCAATACAGAAATAAGGAGCGATACCCATCCTTAATTGAAACCATGAGTTGAGCCACTATTTCTGACCCGGAACGTTAGAAACAGCAAACAGAAAGCCTATCAACAAAGGTAAAGAGCTGTCTTTGTGCGAAAAAAGTCATGAAATTTTTATGATACAAATTTTCTTACAAAATATATTTAAAAATTACAAGGAACTGATTTGAATACCTAACGCCTTAGTCTCTCCTCTCAATCGTAAAAAGTACATTTGGGCTTACTTTAAACAATGTTCCTTAATCAGACTCCTAATGTAATGGAATGGATGAAAAAAATTTTCAGCTGATCCTTCTGATGATTATTTAAGGTTCAGGCGATTAGTCCTGGGAGGAAATACAACTTTACCTCTGATCCTACAGATGATTATTTAAGAATCAGACCCCCTTAAGTACTGGCCATGGGAGGAATTACAAAATTTACCGCTGTTCCTTCTGATGACCCCCCCCCCCCCCATTTAGTACTTGAAGGATATACCAACTTTTTCGCTGTTCCTTCTGATTAGACAGACGAGATTCTGTTATTACTGCTTATCAACAATATCAGCATGTATATTACGTTATAAAAATCTGTTATCTTGCAGTATAGAAGCTTTTTTGCATTTCCTACAACTTTTGTGGTTGTTTGGTGGTGTTCGTGCAACTAATTGTCAAATAACTTCGTATTAACAAATAAATAAATGGAGTTTTTATCACAACATCTTGGTACAGTTTTGAAAATATTTAACATAGTGTATTGAAAAAAATATTCAGTTTGTTCTTGAGAGGAATACCAAAACATGACTCATTCTCCGAAAAGTTTTATACTTGTAAAGTGACATATGAAAAAGGGAATCAACCACAAAACCGTGGAATCTATATCCGTTTTGCTTGAAAAGAGTAATTGCCATTTCTATCTGAAGGTCATGCTGCAAGAAATACCTCGCTTCTATCAAAAATATGTCACTTGAAACACAACTAATATCAAGCTATTAAAATATTTTTAACTTTATCCACATGTTTTTAAGTAAATGTTGGTAAAACATGAGCTATAATAGTTTACTATTGAAAAATGTTAAAATTAAAATAAAAGAAAGATTTTGAATTTCAGCATCTTTCGATCGTTTAGTATTGAGATGCATCGTTTCAACAATATTAAAAGTCAACGTTTATGCATTGTTCTGTATTTTGCTGGTGGAATGCTTTCATATCATATCCTCCATTTTTCCCTGTTTGATTGCATTAGTCAGCCTGGATAGAATCAGACTTACTTCTAATAATGCAGATTTTATGTTCTCCATTCTCATTAGCTTGACTAATTGAAAGTAAGTACAATGAATAAAGACAATTGAAGAATCTAGTGACGGGGTTATCGACCCCTTAAAAACATGTCCTTAGAAGTCCCAAGACACCTCTTGTTTCATTCAAATTCAAATAATGAACAAGTACCTGCGGGATGTGAAATCATACTCAAAGGCATCTGCAAAAAGGGAAACTAATTAACATCACTCAGTGTTACAATACATCAGGGGAAAGCTGATGAGAAACATTCTTGTACTTGATTATGCAGTATACGTGTTCTCCATTCTCATTTGCTTTATCTATTGTACACGCGGACATTGTATGAAGACAAATCGGGAAGCCAGTGACAGGGTTATAGATTGCTTAAACAAAGTTCCTTTGAAGCTCGAATGCTCAAAACAATCACCAAACACCTGTCTCCTTTATCAAAGAATTTCATATACAGATCAGCTTATGTGTCACTCAAGCATGATGAAAGTTAGCTTAATTTTCTTAACGTTTAGAGCATTGAAAAAAATCATAAATCTCTAATGTTTCATATATTTGCAATAATAATGATAATTTAGAAACTGTAACAAAGATGATAAAACAGACTGTAGAACCTGAGAGGAATTAGTTCAAGGAAAATATCTTTCATTATCAGATGAAAACACTAATTTTGTGAAATTTTAAATTTGTATATTTAAAATGTCAATGAGGGTCCGAAGTCATGTAATGAATTCAAGAAGTGTCTAATTAACCATTAATTTTCATGGCAATAAATAGTTTTCAATTTACTGATATCATTGTAAGTCGCAATATGAAAATAGTTATTCTCATCATCATAAAGTACCAGTCAACATGTTATTAAATCGGTTATTCTTATGATTGCTAAGTTGCTTTTTTTCATTTTGGACGTTCTTGTTTGTGTTGCACCTAAATGTTTTAAAGCATCTTCTGTGTGAAAGTGGTTTGTGATTTAGAACTTATATTCTTTTAAAGTAAATCGATGCTGAAAAGGTAGTGAAGTAGAACGAACTTCCTATTTGATTCTTTGCTGCTTGTCCTAGCTATTAAGGCCAACCACTTCAAAAAATGGATTTACTCATTTGGGGTATCAAATATTGGAATTAGGTTAGGCACAATTATATGACGTGTGAGTCAAATAACGTTACAGAGAGAGAGAGAGAGAGAGAGAGAGAGAGAGAGAGAGAGAGAGAGAGAGAGAGAGAGAGAGAGAGGGAGAAAGGGAGAGAGAGAGAGAGAGAGAGAGAGAGAGAGAGAGAGAGAGAGAGAGAGAGAGAGAGAGTGAAGTGAAGTGAAGTGTTATCTAATCCAGAAAGTTCACATATCAACCAAATATCTTGAGGAGTACACATTCAGTGCAATAGTATTGATTGTTGGATCGAAGCTGTCTACCATACTGACAAGAGAAGAACTGGTGTGGCATAGACTGACCCAATAATGTCTGTATTAAGTACATACTGGCAAGAAGGTGTACTGGATCTTCACCTCCCATACAAACTATATATATCATAACGCCAACGGTCACAAAAGGAGTTATCAAAATATAAAATGGAAGACTGTCCCGCAAGAGTGTCATCATCACTACTAAACCATGTGTATATTAAGAAGGCTGTGATGTGTTTTAATTCACGAGTTTACTTTGTTTGAACGACAATATGCTTAAGGAATGGTAAGTCAGTCTGATCTGTGTGGAAAGAGTATTAAACAACAGTCTTGAGGACGTACATGTTGATTTATTTTGTCATTTATTGTGAACATTCGTAATAACATTTGGATAACTTTAACATGTAATGCTTTTGTTATATTTATTGATATAATTTGCATTAATTGAATATTAAGAATCTTTTAATATTTATCACAGACATGGTTAACAACCGTCATCAGAGACCTGTATGATGATAATTAATAAACTGAAACTTTGTTTAGAATTTTTGCTAAGTTAGTGTCAGTGATATAAGTGGCTTTCACGAGACAGCTGTACGATGGCTTTATGTGCTAAAGAAATTTTTTTCTTTCATTTTTAGTTACTATTATCTACTATAACGACAGTTCTATTAAAGTCGTTGTGGTTTAGTGTTGTACTTTAACAAGGGATCGTCAAAATAATAAGAACATCACATGAACTACCTTTTGGCTGTGAAATATTTTACTCGGCTACATTGCAATCAATGCTTTTAATACCAATATTGACTGTTTGCTGATGACAAGTTTTCACCTCATAACATTTACCCAAAAGTAATTATAACCTCTCGACAGTAGTCCTGTTTAATGGTTCATGAAAGTGTTTGGTGCTGGTCAACCTAATGCCCTTTAAATTGTTTTAATTCTGTTTTGCGAGCTAACACAGCCTGACCGCCTACTCATAAACTTCACTTAGTCCAAATTTAGGCCGCATTTATGAAAATAGCACTCTAGAAAATTAAAATACATGTGCAGAGTGTCCATGAAATGAAACATTTTGAAAAATAGTATTTTTTAATACCAAGATTTTGCAAAACGGATGTTATAATATCAAAAAGAAATGAAAAGGATTAGATAAAAAGACATCTCAAATAATCTTCCGTCACATTAAACAACATTGGTTTGAAATTAATAAGCGAGTGTTTTTCTTGATAAGGGTATTACTTTTACAGGATCAGAGTTGTGAGAAGGTAAGAATACGGAGAAAATGCATCTTTAAATACAAAATATTATTGACTTCTCTAATGTTTGAGGATCAGGAAAAATCTTTTGATATTTTTCGAATTTACATTATCAATATACAGTCGTTTTCCATGTGATATAAGGCAGAGGACGCTCGTAGGCTGTAGGAATGGAACTACCATTCTCCATATGTATATTGGTCAAGTGTTTTAATAGCTTTTATGAAAGACAATCAGAGACACCAAATTACCAAATCACTGCTTAGAAAATGTTTGGTGTCTCTCTACAAAAGCAAGATTGAAAGGAACTGATTGAAAGATCTTTTTATGATGTGATGACAAGAAGACGTTACGATATTCAGTTATTACATTTCTTTTTGAAGAGACAAGTTATTTTAATTCAGGTAGATTATCACACAAAGGATCATATGGTAAAAAGTAATTAGCTTCGATCTTTGTTGTGTTTAAGCACTAAATTTCATTTTCGTAGAGACAAGTAATTTGAATTTAGGTAGGTTTTCACCCAAAGGATCATACAAGTAACCAGCTTTGTTATAACCCATGATAATAAATGTTCCAAAAATCTCAATATGAGCGTCTAAATTCAGAAACGAACCAGAAATGGTTGTACCAAGTGATATTTGCATCGTTGACTTCAGGGCTATTTAATGATAAAGGAAATACTCATGGGAAAACCTGGTATAAGTTTCATTATTGGAATGACATGTATATTAAGATCAGGTTTGCTGTAATTACGAATGGACTGTAGATGGTGGTCGCATTTATTACAGCCACAATTTGATTATTTTCTATTTGTGTAGATTATGCCATCCTTATGTGAGACAAGATTTTTTTAAGTGGAACATGTTGGTCATACTAAAGCATCATATAACCTCATTTTTCTAAGATTTCATACAGTTAAGGGACTTTGAAACTGAATGCAATGTTTACAAAAAGAAGAAGACATTTTCTTGCCTTCACCAAGGAATATATATATTGGTAGAGATATTTGTTTTTAAACTGGTGATGGACAGTATCTTTGGTAATATCATCAACTTTATTGACCACTATAAGCATTCATTGTTACGCAATAGATAAAAGAACCAACCTTTTGAAAGAATATGCAAATTAATCATGTCAAACTGTACCAATTTCTATGACTTGTTCTACGTTATTAAAGTCCACGTTTTATTTCAATTAAACGTTCTATCATTCTTGGGACTCTCAGCAGATACAAGAAACTACACTCGCTTCCTGAAGATCGTTTTTAAAACAAATGCTTTGTTAAATTCCGATTAAAGAGGGTTTCTGGTGTTGTCTATGTAAGCAATTGATAAAAATAAAACAAAACAGGATATTTTAAGATATTATTGAAACAAAAGTTTGTTTAATGGTAGTGTTTTGCAATGGTACTCCGATTACAATTTGTTTATTTATCGATGGTTCGATATTGCAAAAATATCAAAATACCTACAATTTAAATCTTTTGAAATATGCGTAACCTATGTTATGCAGAATTCAGTGACAATAAGAGTAAATAACTACTTAAGATCATCCAAAATATTGATATTTGAATAGATTGGCGTAAAGAATTAAATTTATAGGCATGTGGAAACCGGATGTTTCATGTGTCTATTGAGTGAAATATATTTTTGAAGTAAATTGTGGCAAATAAAATCAAATTGAAATATCCCTTTTTTGTAAAAAAATCAATTGGTTGGATATCGATAATAAAGTAAATTATAAGTTTTAAGTGATGAATGTCCAAACAAAGTGATATAACAAATACAGAAATAAACAAATAAATGTCATCCTTAACAAACGACTTTAATTATTTCATGAACTACTGGACTTTTTGTCCAAGTTTATTGTCAATAACATAATTATTATTACATGTATATTCAGATTTAGTTGCATAGTAGAACGAATAACTACCAGTTTATGTAAAATGTGACTTTGATGAAATTGAACAGTTATGAAAAGTTAGCAGTGATATTCATGAAGAAGAATACTAAGAAGGAAGCAATCGTCCGATAAAATAAACTTGATATTCATTTTGAAGTCAAATATTAATAATATTCTTAAAAAATGTTAAAAGTAGCGTTGTCAATTATCTTGTTGAACAGTTTTTATAAACCTTGATTGATGGAACATGTTCTTAAGAAAATTGATCATTATAGCTGTCGCAATTTGTAATAAAATCTAACTTTGAGAGTTGTTGTTTATGTATTAGTAATAGTTATGATACAGAACCTGTTGACATCAAACCTTCAAATACCAAACATCTGTCAGCAAAGGCAACGAGTTGTAATGAAATGCGTTACCCGCAGGTGAAAGGAAAATCGGGAAGGGTGATTTTTTACAAAGGGTTGAACGCTCCTTCCCTGCTTCCCTTCCTTGAAAAAACGTGCCCAACGAGGGTTTACCCTCCCTTTTAGAAAGGATCTGCCACGTCCTCAAACTTAATGACAATGATGGGCATTATTTTGGTTCTTTCTTCAAGGCTAATTTGAGAGCTTAATTCCCTTTGAAGTATAACAAATAAGTCTGGAACCCTAACGATCCATTTCTTTTCAATTAAACATTTCCCACATGCAATCAAGAGTTGTAAGGGTAAGAATTGATTTGAACGATTTTATGTGAATTACACTAAGAAACTCTTTGTGGAACTAGAAACGTGTGCATCTTACCACAGTGGAATGAGCTTGAAATTCCTGCAGTCATACACCTTTATAGGATCAATCGAATGCTCAATAGATTGGCTTTTTCCCATTCGGACTATTCACCAAGGCAACTTCTTTGTGCATTTATTGAAAGATATCACGATTTTACTGCATTTCCATTATCCATTGTCGAAATACATCTGAATATCTGATGGGAATGAAACTCCTATCTGCCAATGTAGAATTCGTGTTATCAATTCTCATTAGCTTGATCCAAGGGCATTGAGTGATGTAAACCGTGAATCTGGTGACAGGGTTATAGATTGCTTAAGATCATGTCCTGTGGAATCTGCATTCTCAAGGAAAATTCCCAAACACATCTTGATATCATTCAAATGCAATTGTCGGGCGAGTCCCCGTGTGGAATTGGAATTCAGTTAATTCAGTTAGTGCATCAATAAAAACATTTTACCATTTCTTATGCTAGTGGAACCTGTATAGAATAATACGTATTTTCATTCTTGTCAGCTTCATAAGAACATTACAGGAACACAATCAAGAATACAGTGACATGGTTATATATTAAACACGATAATATGCTTTGAAGCCTCGATGATTAAAAACAATATCAAACACCTGTCATATTCATCAGACACTTTTATACATAACTTAGCTTATCTGTTGCTTAGCAATTGACAATAGCTTGTTGTTGTTTTTTTTTTGTTGGTTTGAAAACATTAAAACAATTCTGTACTGTACATTTACAGAGAAAATGATAATTTAGATTTCCTACCAAAGTCGATGAAGCAAGAGGATTTGCATTAAAAGATGAAAATGTGTATTTCTAAATTTCAAAGAGTCCATGTAATCCTGATAGAAAATCTAAAAGTATCGAGTTACGGCTGTTAGCTTTAAATTCTTCAATGAGTTATTAGTATGATTTATCAGTATTTCAAATTTTTCAGCTCACCTGAAGCTCAACGTTTTTTTACAGTTTATAGCACATTTTCTAAAATTTAAATCGTAAAAATATGTATGAATAGTTTAATGTAAATATAATATTAATATAAAACCTTAGTCCTCTTGACAGGTTTTAAGTAAAAGCTTTTCGTAACTTTAATCTTTAATGTATCTTTCTTTTTTAAGATAAAAAACATTGATAATCAATTCTCAAACTGACATGTCCTTTGGAATTCTGCGGTTTAGATGATTGTCAAATAACAATTATTGTTTATTTCTGTGTGAAAGAATATAAGACATAAACTCTTTACAAAGTCAAGTTTCTGCCCAAAATGTAGGTAATTGGAACGCGTCTTTTATTGGAATTTTAACTTTTAAAGTAATTGTTAAGGACAACCTCTTATAGAAGAGGGTCAAAATCTTTCAGAAGAAGTAATACTGAAACCTCATTAAGAATTGGTTAAGCACAAGTATCTGACATGTCACTCAAGTTCCTGTAGTTAGACAGTCGTGAATGACAGTGTATGTTCAAATGTCTTGAAGTAGATGGAATAATTTCTTGGCATTGTGGAATAGTTAATTGAATATCACAGAAGTGGGAAAATGTCATCGTACAAGTGGGACAGTTTGACACTCGTCAAAATTATTTCTTACACACATGTCAATTGACAATATGATTTGGTACAACAAATTGCAAATGGTTTTTGTTGATTGTGCTAACATATGGGGTACCTTTCGTCTATGTTTTAATGAATTTTGAATCCTTAAATGTGGTGCGGGTTCTTTCCAAAAAAAAAATTTTTCTAGACCTCTATCCATGGTTATATTATTCACTTAAAGATATTTTAAACCTATCATCTTAACGACGAACATGGTAGGTATCTGACAGGTGTTAAAACTGTACAATGTAAATATCTGGCTCGTATAAGTAATGTATTAGATGTTTATGTTATTGATCAGGCTACCTTCATGTCATTCATATCATTAACGATAAATGTCATTTATTGATGAAAAGTGTAGACAGATTTCACTTCATAATTGCTTACAATCATATCATTCGACATCATGTTGACTTTATATAATAATATTTTTATGTTATAATCGATATTTAAAATGGAAAACACCATGAATTTAATTATCATTATTCTATTTTCTAAACCAATCATATCTTCAAATCAGAAACGAAAATAATTTGGACAACAAATCTGTTTCGGATCTTAACCATGCATGTGCAATGTGAAATTTTTTGACTTATTTTTAACAATAATCAATAATTTATTATTAATATTATTATTTGCCAGTGAAACAACACATTCTAACAGTTGGATAAAATGCTATCAATCCACAATAGTGAAAAAATAAATTTGAGTGAAAGTAACATGCTATCACTGATCAAAGGTTAAAGTTCACAAGTTCACGAATTATCGAGCTGTGGGTCGATCAACAAGAAAATTGCTTTGGTTTAGGCATCATTAAAAGAATTACATCATAAGATAGAATAAATGTATGTCAATTATTGACCAATACCATTTTATCATTTTACTGGAGGTTGAAAAATCAAATATGGTATAAGACAAGAGATATTCTCTTTATATTTGACACGGAGAGAATATTTCCTGAATTCCGACTTGACATTAAACTCCAAGCACTGATTAAGGCAGTAAGTACGTTTCAGGATTAACTGGAGTTTAAGTAGAACTTCCAATTAAAATAAATGTAATATTTTGAATAAAGTGAACATTTCGTTTTCGTTTCATTCAAATATGTACAATTTCTTTCAGAATTTCTTTTTCATCAAACTTCAAAATTTTGTTTCACCACTCTTTGTAAATATATACCTTATACACTTACAAGTAACTAATTCATATCCAATTAGTTTACATATCTGACAAATTATCTCGAGGAGTACCAATTCAGTGCAAGAGTATTGATTGTTGGATCAAGCTGTCTACCATATCGACAAGAAAAGAACTGATGTGGAAAAGACTGACCAAATTCCGATGTCTGTGTTAGGTGACGAATGTCCAAAGAGATATTACATGAAGAGATATAGAGAAAAAATATCCTTCTTAAGCTTAACCTGCGAATAAAACTAATTGATGAACTACTGGTCTATATGTCATCGAAAATTAATTATATTAGCTATATTCAAAATACCATATTTGTCAATGTGTTTATATAGTTTTATTCAAATACAACTATATATATAGTGATGGTATTGAACAAAAAACTACATGTTTATGTGAATTATGACTTATTTAAAATGACAAACATTATGAACAAATTTTAATGACATTCATATTCACTTGGTATAAAAACATTTATATTGATAATTCATTTGTTTACAACAACTTGATTTTTCAATGAAAAGTAATAAAATTTAAGACTCTTTTTTTGCAAGGAGAAGACAATAATTCCCTTTTGCGTTTTTCTTTTGTTAAATATTTAGTCAAGACTTTCAAACAAATTCTTTATCTGGCAATCATCGACCATTTTAAAAACCAAAATACTTCAAAACACATGCTAATAAAATCAACGAGCTTGATGCAATGTGATAACATACAATAATGATTCAGGGGAGTTTGGGAAGAAGTAGGGGTGTCTTCTAGCACTTCTGAAAAAAACGTGGAAAAGGGCATAATTTTTGTGTTTATTCTTCAAGGCTAATTTGGTAGCCTAATTCCCTTTGAAGTCAAACCAATAAGTCTGGAACTTTAAGCAATCCATTTCTTTTTAATCAAACTTTGTTCTGAATCTAGAAAGGTTTCTACCTGACCACAGTGAAAGTCTTTTTACCTGAGATCATACAAATTTATAGGACAAATTTATATGCCCTATAGATGCTCATTCGAACTGGGCGCCACATCAAATTGTCTACGCATTTATTGAAATATATTAAGATCTTTTTGCATTTATATGATTCTGATGAAAAATATGATTGTAAAAAATTGACATGAAATTTGATTAAAAGGTTGATTGACGAACTATTATGATTTTGAAATGTTATGCAATGTAAATATTATGACTGGTGCCATTTTGTAAAAATAAATATTTGAGGAATAGTAAATAATTATGACTGCGATAATTATGATGATATTGCAATAACATTATTACATAGTCTATCGGGTTACAATTACACTTGTTGGTATTTAACCAAGTTGAGTATAGATCTTAAATTCCCACCAGAAGTTAGGTTTTATTGGCCGCCCGACATTGTAACCTTAAACTCTTTGTTTACCAAAACAATAATTACATTGTAATAATTTTGTCATTTTTCAAAACAACATCACATGAATTCACATCATTGTAATATTAATCATATTAGTTAATATTGATTGAAATACGACCGGAGGTAACAACATATTAAAAGATTAGTATAGTTCAAGTCCAACAGATGATTACAAACTGACAAGAATACAACATATGTGCTCTAGGTTCAGGACGACATTCGAAAGGTTTTCTCGATATTGTAGAGTTAATTACTTTCATTCCTGATTTATCGTGGTTGCAAATCACGTCCAAGTCAATAAATATCAGAGAAATGAGTGAAAGTTATCAAAGCTGACATTCACCTTCCACCGATTGATGTTTGACGTCAAAGTTCTCTGGTATTTTGGATCTTTCCACGTTGGACCAATATCTATTTTAGTTAACCTGTCCTCTTACCAAAATGCACAAATATTTGCAGTTATTCGTTGTTGAAATACATCCCTCAATCTGAGGAGGTTTAGACTTCCATCTGCAAATGCAGAATGTTGTTATTAATACTCATTAGCTCGATCCAAGTAAAGGGAATTGGGTGCTGACAAACGGAGAATGTGGTGACAGGGTTATGTGGTGACAGGGTTATAGATTCCTAAAGAAGATGTCCTTAGAAATCTGCATTTTAATGGAAAATCTTCAAACACTTCCGTGTAATTCAAATGCAATTGTCGGACGAGTCACCATGTGGAATTTGAATTCACTTAATTCAATTAAAATGCATGTAAGAACTAAATCTTTTAACCATCGCTCAGCGGTAATGGAACCTGTAGAGAATAATACGTATTTTAATTATCATCAGCTTCCAAACATTATTGCAGGAACACTAAGAATACTAGACGTTCTCGTTTGAAGTATCCCCGATCATGAACAGTATCCAACACCTGTCACATTCATCAGACACTTTTATAAATAATTCAGCCTTTCTGATACTCAGCCATTGACAATACCTTGATTTTCTCTATATTCCGAGTTTTGAAGATATTAACAATTTTCAAATGTTTTAAACATTTATTAGATAAAAATAATAATTAGCTTTAAACATTTAGTAAAGACAATGAAAACAGAATACGTTTTAATAATCGTATGAAATTTTTATTTTTTTAAATTTTCGTAAATTGAATCTTGAAATTAAGCGTTTTTTTGTTTCTAGGCTATCACATATAATTTGGTTAAATATTGATAACTTTCAATTCTCAAAATGATAGATACACAATTATTCTTGGGAACTTGACCTTCGGGGAGTAACATTTGAATGACCAAATATTGTGATTTAGATTTAGATTCCTGATTCTTTGAATTTAGGACATGAAATTCTTAAAATGTTATGCCCAAAATGGAGGAATCAGGAACGCGCCTTTTATTGAAGTTTTATCGTTTGAAGGAGTTTGTAAGACCAATCACTTTAAGAAGTGGGTCAAAACCTTTCAAAGGTAATATTGAAACATCATTAGCATTTGGTTGAGCACAAGTATGTTGCTTGTCACTCACGTTCCTGTAGGGAGACAGTAAGTGAGGACGGGAATTACAGTATATTTTCAAATGACTTGAAGTAGATGGAATGATTTCCTGGCATTGTGGTATAGTTAACTGAAAATAAGTTCAATTATATCAGAAGTAGGAAAGTGTCATCGTAAAAGTAGGACACTTTGACACTTTTACATATTTACTTACACACATGTCATAACGTTTTTAAAACATTAATATTTTCACAAAATTGCAAGAAATTTTTGTTTTAAACATATGGGGTAGTTTTCGTCTTTTCTGTAGTGAATATTGTTTTATGGTGGTCCTTAAATGGTTTGGTTAGTTTGATTTAAAATGTTTTTCTTTTTAAAAAAAAGAAGATTTATTAATGTTTTTATTTTTCTACATCCATGAGTAAAATATTTCCTTACATCTTTCAATGACAGTTACATAAAAAACAAGTTACATACAAAGTTATTTGTAAAAAAAGGAGAGATAATTGTTCCTAGAGTCGTTTTGCTTATGAATTTTGTTTATGATTATACTTCAACAGTTACAGAGATGATTAGATAAGAAGTAGATAATCAAGTTAATCATTGATTATGTCACTTGACACATCTTCTCCTATGGAGAGAATAGTCCCCAGATTTTATTAAAAAATATACACAGAAAGACATTTGTCTACACCAATCTATATTAAACTGATACGTAATAATGCATAACACTCTCTATATATTTTACAAGATCATACGTTGGTGCTATGCATAAGAGTGTTGCTAATCCAGCATGAGTTAGTGTATAGATGAGGTAAGAGGATTTGGGGTTTAATGGTTTCTTATCAGTATTACGTTGGCTGAATCTGTTTGAGATTCCTATTCTTAACAGAATCACCATTGACATATTCTTTTATGCTTTGACACGTCAACCATTCAACTTAACAGAGTCTTTATTTAAACGAGTTCAATAAAAGTGATGGAAATTATTTTCTCATCGAATTACCACTTTTGCAAATATCGATTAGATAGATCTTATGAATTATGAGGTTGACCTCACGAATAGAAAAGCTTTTTTGAATATAGGTCGATCACATCAGCTGACTTACTATTACGTTTTAAGGGCAGACAGCGCTGTCTGTAACTGGTCTTAGAAATTTGTACATTATTCCCACAGCTCCAATCAGATTGTCTAATTTCACATACGAGTGAATAATGGTTTGTACCAAGGGACACTGTGTTGTCTACCTCATTGCCAGTCAATAATTAAGCGTGCCTTCATGGGAAATATGGTCTATTTCAGAAATAACATGGACATTACAACGAGCTTTGAATGTTATTACCAGTTGATTGAAAAAATACTTGTTCATAACTTTTGTATCAGAATGGATTATACCTATCCGACGTAAGATGGGATTTAATTCAAGTGACAGTATATATATATATATATATATAACACTCTTTACGGACACATCAGCAATTTTATAAAAACGTGTCACTTTGCAAGGCCATGTTGCAGATATAAGAATAAGAATATGCAGAATAATACCAGAAACTGAATGCGGAATTTTTATACCACCATTTAAGATCAGAACGGTTTTTTATTCAAAGTATTGGTTTCGTTTAACAGGTGTTTCCTCAGGGATTGAAACATTGTGAATGTTAAAGACAAAATCTCTCAAAATGCCTAACGTGTACTGAAGGGCAAAAATTGTTGGTAAATTCATTTCACAAGCGACACAACGGTGCTAGGATACCCTTACTTTTGCATCATACCATGCTACAGGTCGTTCCACCTTTGTTGATTATTGACCACTTCCATTGCAAACTTGGAAACTAAATATAGTGTTTGTTAAGAGACGAGTACAGTTATTTACGTTCACCTAATTACCAAAGATATTTGTTTTTAACCTGATGATGGTAAAATCTTGCTTGGTGAATCAAGAACGTTAAAGTCGCTGATAATTTCTTTGCTTCTATAATTGCTTTATATGACCAATGTCGCCCATTATAAATGAAAAAGGAATTACAATAAGACACCCGACAGCACAGTCAATTATGAAATGTTTGATTGTTGTTCAAGTATCTATTCCAAAATGCCAGATTGATTTCATCAGGTTATCCAACGAGCCACCTGATAATATTTGTGCATATTTTTTTTTATCGTTAATCATAATTTGATGAAAACAAGGAGTGCGAGCAATGTGTAAATGCATCTTTTCTGAGTAACATAATTTCAACAGATGTTTGTATAAAAGAAATTCTATCAAATGTTACCTTATGATATTTATACATGTTTATGTCTTTGGAACATACGATTAGCATGTATAATTTAAAATTGTTTGTGTATGGTGTACTTTCATGCAGTTTTCAAGATCCAAGTAGCTGGTTTCGTCTAAAAAAATCATTGACGGTAATATTCAATATAATGAATAGATGATGCATCATTGACGGTAATATTCAGTATAATGAATAGATGATGCATCATTGACGGTAATATTCAATATAATGAATAGATGATGCATTATTGACGGTAATATTCAATATAATGAATAGATGATGCATCATTGATGGTAATATTCAAAATAATGAATAGATGATGCATCATTGACGGTAATATTCAATATAATGAATAGATGATGCATTATTGACGGTAATATTCAATATAATGAATAGATGATGCATCATTGACGGTAATATTCAATATAATTAATAGAGGATGCAGATGTTTTTATCTGACGTTGACATCAGAGAGATTCATCTCAAAGTGTCCAGAAGAAAATTATTATTTGATTCATCTTAAAGTCAACAAATAAATCAATTTGCAATTAGATCTCACCCTTGAATAGGAAAAGAATATTTACATAGCACAGAAGGGTTATTAACTACTAGAGATCGACTCAAATATTATTTCTTGAATAGAATGACTCTTGGTGCGTTCATTCACAGAATGCAAATACCAGTTTCTTCGTGTTCTTTAAGAAAATTGAAGTAAATTGTAAGAAAGGTTTGAATCAAGATATGCCTTTGTAGTAAATTCCTTCTGTGATGGCCGTGATAGGCAATCGATAGGTAAATTTAAGGATAATTCAAATTGTTGCAAAGGATTTTGACAAATTGTGATCATTTGAAGTATACTTTTAATTAATTTTAATCAATTATACTTTTGCAGAGATTCAAAGCTTTCACTGATGAACTTGTCACATTTAGTGGTTAAGCGTAGGGATTCGTTTATTTGCGTGCAAGAGGTACGCTTCTAAATAAAAACAAAGGAAGGTTTTTTCATGATTTTATTATAAACAAAGTTAAAGATTCTTACACCAACATACAGTTCTTAAGCTTAACCTTTTTTCCCTCTCCTAACGTACCCCATACTTACTCTATTCCCCTAATACTTTACCCATGTGAATCCTAGCTTCTGCTTGACCATAACTTCTGCTGCGGAGTCTCCCCGGGCTGTCCAACTTCCTACTCTTTCTTGTCTACCTCTCCTACTAACTAACTACCAATTACTTCACTGTCCTGAGCTGCTGGTGCATTACCTTTTTGACCCCTGATCTCATTAATCATCTTCTGGATGAGTTCTTGACCAATCATACTCTTTCAACCTATGACAGGGGGCAATAATATTGTTCCTTAGCACAATAATAGATAGTAAATTAAATTTGAATGCTTACTACTCTCTCTAATTGGTTAATACACTTTACCAAATGCTCCGTTATTCATAACGTCACGATAATGCGTTTTATCTCCCTCATCAATTCTTCTTACCTAGTAATATGTGACATATGAAATGATTCCATTTGTGTGTGTCCATTAATTCCATTGGCAATCCTTCCCACATGTCACTACCCTTGACAAAAACTCATTTCTGACTCGTGCTTCTCCTAATTGATAACCATCTGACACACACTGTTCTATACCTTCACCACATTCTTTTGTCTACACATTTGCTACTTTCAAATATTATCTCTCTATTTAAACCACAATTTAAACATACTGAATATTGCCTAAAAGCCATACTCTAACTTATTTTCGATCTCACCCCATAACAAAATATGTTCTTAAAGTAAATAGTAGCATTATGTGAAAGGTTAACTTATCATCAAAGCAACAGAAATGTTTATACCGGGTGGCAATTTTCCACATCTGCATCAGTGATTTCAGCGGTCGGTGGGCTCTGATACTCTGGTGGCGAAGACGTCTGGCAATAGTCTTTGGGATTCCAATGAGTAATTCTGGATGATGACGTCTTAGTCCAGAAGCAGTTTTTTTAAGCGGCCGTATAAGGGTGGGGACACTCGTACGTCCGACTTTGTGCCTAAAAGACAAGTTTAAATGTGTCTGTAACGGCTGACCAACCTCAAAATTATTCGCGATTGAACAATTCACTACTCGTGCCATATGGGACCGAGTAGCTCCTAAATTCAGAAACCAATAGCCCGGTCTCTGTGTTCAATTGTTAATCTCTGTATGTTTTCTTCCTAGCCGAAGCAATAACGATGTACTACTTCGTTTCTGTTCATAATTCATGCCTCAATCCTACACAGCGTTTTTGAAAGGGGTCTCTGAAAAGTTCATGCAAGAAAAAGAATTTCGTGAAATTCAATCCGTAAATATATGTTGGTTCTCCCCGAGAAAGCAGAAGACGGTGTTGATGCTTTAGTTTCAACTGTAGTTGTCCTTATGGTCGCAATTTGATATGACGTCGAACGTCGAATTATTCTAAATATATGACGTCACAGTGTTTTCAATGAGGTCGGAATCGTCATGTCAGCGAATGCTTGGGGAATTTTCTACGATAATTTAGCGAGTACAAGATAAATACTTAAATGAGTCTCGTGTAATAAACTATTCAAGAAAGTCCTGAGTATTTTAAACTCACGATTTCTAGTCAAATACATAACCACTCAATTGTGTCTTGAAAATGACGTCCTTAACTATTCCTTAACGATATTATGTAAATAGAATCATCGTGTTGCTCCCGGTGAGCTTATCATCTTTTTCCAGGACTCAAATTAATCATTAAGTTATGCCATGTGTAAACTATCATATAGATTATATGAGCAACTACTGCTCATAAGAAACACAACTGTTCTTCGCATAAACTATCATTTCGTATCGTGCTCTTTGACATCCCCTATTTACAGATTAGACATGATTATCAGTTTTTCGCTAACCTAACCCAAATGGTTTAACTCTGCAAAGGAAGACTAGCTCTCCTGTTCTTTGAAGTTCGCTGATCATTTTGTGAGACACTGGAGGCATATCTATAAAAAAAAACACAAAAAAACATACATGATGTCATTTTATAGAGAAGTATCGATGCTGAAATGCACCAATTAAAGGCTAATCGGTCCAATATATAATGGCATAAGTTTTAATCAAAGTCGCAAATTTGAATAAAAAGGAAAAGTGTACGGATGCTGGCATATACTCTGATCACTCAGTCGTAAACTTATCCAAAATAAAAGGCCAATACCTTACACAAACTACCATTTACTAGTAAGAACATTAAGAGAACCTGCCTAATCAGCTTGTTAGTACAGGTGAGGCTAAACTTATTTCAAACCAAGGTAGTTCTCTCGTCTCTTTCCATATATAACATTTCAAACAAAGTTGGTAAATGATATCGGGATATATTGTCCCTTGTGGCGATACATCGATACATCGCGGACCCTCACGATATAAAAGTCCTGATATAGTCTCTAAATGTGTTTTGCATCGATACACTCGTATCGCTTAGTAGACGATGCAAACATCGATACTATCGATGAATCGTTACACAACTTATCGTAACTACGCCATGCCAGGTAATATAGAGTTTCTATTTCACCTGATGAGCTTTACATGGTTTATGTGTTACAGAGTTGTAATGGCGGAGTAGGTTCTTCAAATTTCTATAATCAAATGAGAAAAGGCTTTATTGACATTATTTTCCATTATTTTCCAAATCAAACTTGATAATGACGGGAGATATTCATTTTGAAATAACAGTCAGTTTAGAAGAGGCCTTTTTTAAAATACGTTAACTTTTCACCTAAATATCATAACATGCTATCTCAACAATATTAACTTCTGCAATAGATGTTAGGAAAGATATTTCATTTAACAATTTAATTATAAATATCTTTTAAAAAAACATCATGATGATAGATTGATATAGATAATGAAATGTCTTTAGAGATGGCTTTTCCCATTTTATAGGTTATTAAAACATTAATGTTTTGACGATCATCAAGTAACAAAAACTGATTAGGAGAACGTTGATATATTTCGTTTAAGGCCATTTGTTTAAACTTTATATTCTTATGAGTGTATTGTGTTGCTTATTTTGAAACATCATAAAGATTCAAAATCTCATTTGACATTAAAAATTTATCAACTTTCCGTGACTGCTTTCTCTTTTAGTAAATGCTTTATAACTCCTAACGATGTTTCACGCCAAGCTCATCTATACAAGGACTCAGATATTCAAGGAGCTGGTTCATTAAGAGTTAGAGGAATAGCATTTCTAAGATAGACCAATTTCTAGCTTCTAAACAAAGCATAGTTTCTCATATCTAAGAATATATAAACATGCCTTCAAAAAGCGAGAACTTCATTATTGCATCCAATAGATGCTCTATTGGATGCATACGAGGTATCATACTTCATCAAGGTCTTCTCTACCATATCCTCGTCCTGATCAGTCAGGTTTGGTCAGACGAGTTCCTGCAACCCTTTGGCCCCAAGATGTGCGTAACTCTGTGTTACAATACACCCGATTGTGCTGTTTCATGTTTCGATAAGGTACAACTGACCTGCCTACTTGATTCGACGGGCAGTAGGAGATTCGGAGAGAGACTGTATATGAAAAAGCTGAGCAGACCAAATCAACCAAATAGAACCGCCAATGCCTCCAAAGATGTCGTCAGAGCATCTCCAAACAGGACTTTTAATTTTGATAAGGGTAAAATAGTTTAGTTTATGACCCAAATAGTTAGAGGTGGAGACGTTTTAGTAGTAGTAGTAGTAGTAGTAGTAGTAGTAGTAGTAGTAGTAGTAGTAGTAGTAGTAGTAGTAGTATATTGGTGGATATAATATTACCTCATAAAAGAAAAAGTGATTGAAAACAAAAATTTAAAATGACTATCAAGATATTTAAAACTAATTATTTAAATGATCATAAAACGGAATTATGATCCCATATGTGATTGATTCCCTGTTTTTGCTACTATAGTAGTACGAAGAAGTCATTAAAGAGAAGGCGTAACCCATAATTACGATTATTGCAAATGATTTTCTGTATCCGTTCACTTATACGAATCAATGGGGCCAAAAATGAGAAAATATACACTTTCATTATGCTTCTAAGATACCTTTATACCCCGGTTTAGGGTAACCGCCTTTTCAGACTGAGGAAAGTTTTGATAAAATCTTCGAAACATGACTCGAAACCACGCCCAGTGTGTTACCTTTTAGGAGTCAGGTGAAACTCGACTCCTCATTTTTCTCTGTATTTGTAAGCTATTTCAACAGCAAAATAGGGACAATAGCAGTACCGAAAGAATTCATGAATATGATATGCTACTGCCTCATGATATCAACTTTCCATCTCTTGGATTGTGGTGATATTATCCCTCGACGCGTTTTTTTCCGGGTGGATTTATATTTTTTAAAAAGTTAAAAACTTCGGTGGTGAGAGATCAACAACTATTGAATAACACCTCTTGTTATATCATGCAGGCTATTAAAGTTGTTATTAAACGGGATATAATGTCATATATGTTTACTGTAGTAACAGTTGTACCATATTTCTCAGAAAATCTTCTTTCATTATTTAATTTTCGTGATAACTTAGTACTTACGAGGATGATTCGTTTGTAGTTATCTACCATATCTTGTTATCTAGTATTACACTTCAAACCGTGCTATGTTTCTGTCTTTGAATGCATCAATCAATATAATAATAACTTATACCCCACTTCCGGTCTCGTTGCTATGGTTTCCTTTGTTCTAAGGGACCGGTCATTTATTACAGGTTGGGGTGGGCCGGGATTTTTACTCTTTTGATTGTCTATAAAAATGTGGCCCTCCCCAACTTGTCGCAATTTTTTTCATGGCCCTTCCAATTTAAGCCTATTGTTTTTCATGACCCTCCCCCAAATCATATCTACGAAAGTTCTTGAAATTGGTCTTTTGAAGATTTATGGTCGGTTCAACATTCAAACATTTTCCAAAAGAGAAACTTCTTTAAGTAACGCTTGAAATAATGTTGAAAAAAACAAAAGATTTACCCTTCCATTGATGGGTTTAACATGATATCTGATAATGGTCTATATTGTTTTAAAATCAGTTTCATTAGAACTTTTTTTTACATCAACTGTATATCAAAATAGGTTTTGAATACTATTGCTTATAATACACACATCTGTTTAACATAGCGTAAATTCTATTTTTAATTTTATCTTACTTGTAAGGCTCATTTTTTTTTTTTTTTTTTAAATTCAAATCACAATGTCTTTTTTATCTTTAAATAACAAAATAGGTTAGCAGTGAGGGAGAGAAGGAATTTTTTTATGGATGATCAACTTCTTTATTGAATTTACTTTCAACAGAGATAAAAAGAGCTAACATATTGCACTAGTTAAAAATTCCATCAAAATACATATCTTGCCCACATTATTCCCCTGAAAACTTGAAACAATGAATTTATAAATTGATAAAACCATGGAAGGACCAGGTTGGGAGATAAGCTCTTGACATAATGATTTCTTTTCAAGCAAAAAAAAGATTTAAAATCTATCAACAAACACTTTCAGAGTATGGGACCAAACAATGTTAAATGTCAAATCTTTACTTTATAGGAATTAAATTATCAAATTTCATAACATTTAAACTGTTTGTGTATGAGTTTGAGTAAAACAAATTTAACCGTCTACATTAAGTTTGTAGCACAAGAAATCTATAGAATTTTGAAGGTACATAACATAAGGATAATAAAGGCACATCTAGGTTTCAAAGAAATTACATATGTTACATTTGTTACATGTTACATAATATTTAAACAATAAAGTGTAAAACCAAAAAAGTATGGAAGTTTAAGTATGAATATAGCAAATGTTCCCCATTTTTGGAATATCAACATTGTACATTGGAATTTATTTTTCTAAATATGCATTTAGATATTTTTCATAAGTATGGCTATATTAACAAATTTGCACCAATCAAGCCATCTTCTAAAGTGTTACGGTTTCATAACTTTGTATCATTGAGAAAGATTAATATAATCATTCAGATATTAATAATTTGACTAGCTTTATGTGTATATTAGTTATCAAATATGCATCTTTGTTGTATACAAATATAGCAAACACCTGTTAACTGCTTGTATAAACTCTCAGTCCAACAGAACTTCTTTTCAACTTTTTGTTCAACAAGAATAAAGAACGATGAATTGAGCAGTGAATTCATGTTGATTTTTTTTATATAAGCATGTGTTTTTAAGAATATAAACCAGTCTTGCTAATATTCTGGATTTTTTTTCATTTGATAAGGCTTTATGATAACGTTTCAGCCCCACTTTCAATTGCTAAAGAAGGATGGTTTTATAACTGTCTATTTCAAAATGACCCTCCCCAACCTTTCGTATTTTTTTTCATGACCCTCCCCTGGTGGCTGTATATTTTTTTCTGACCCTCCCCTGAAAACCCCCGGCCCACCCCCCATGTAATAAATGACCGGTCCCTAACTGTAGATGTATTGACCGATACACCTCTACTCTGTAGGTGTATTGACCGATACACCTCTACTTTTCTAATACACATACTCTTTTTTGTACATCTAAACTTAGTCAGGAGAGGAGATCTTTAACTTTGGCAAACAAAGGGACTTGTAAAATTTGGATTTTAATTATTTGAGAATCATATATAACGAAGTTAGGAATCGAACCAAGGACCTTTAAACTGCTAAGCAGCGACTCTGCCGACTGAGCTACTGAGGATTGATACAAACAACGGAACTTTCTGTTGTATTATATGTATATGGTTTTTTCCCCTATATAAGCCTATTAAGTTACTAGTATGTACCAATTATTAATAAAATGAAGTTAGTTTATGTTTTTTAAACCGTAATTAGAAGAGTATTGTTTATATTCTATTGATCTAGTTAGGCCAAGACGTATATACATAGAGAAGGATGGAAAGCATTGTTTCGTCAAATATAACTCGACTGGAGTGGGGTATAAGTCAGATATACCCACACTTCCCGAGGTGCATCACTCAGTACACCTCCTGTTTGAATCGTGGTTCCTCGGCTTCGCTACGCTACGCCTCGGAGACCCACGATTCAAAAAGGAGGTGTATTGAGCGATACACCTCGGGAAGTGTGGGTATATCTAATACATACCTTGTGCAATCGTTAGAAAATCCTATAATCCTCAAAAAATGTTGTTACCGTTCTAAACGATCTTCTCTTGACTGTAAATATATTCTTCAAGTTCATTGGTTCATGATGATTAGACGTCGTTACAATGTAATAAGTAGCAGTTGAATAACAAGAGTTAATCCATTCCGACATGATGTTTGACAAATGCTGTTGCCAACTGGTCAAACTCGTGAAAATCAAATCGGTACACTATATTATAGACCATCTACTTAAGAATCGAATTTGAATGCGATGGGAATTCTAAATGGGCACCTATTTGTCATAAAAATAAGACTAGTTAAACCAGTTTGATTGTTATGACAACATTTGGCAGACATTGTAATTGATCTACACATATTTTTGAAAAGTGATCACATGGTATTAAAGCACTGTCTTTCGGAACATTACAATTTACTAAAAATATTTTAAATGTCAAATAATAATCGAAGATTTGAAGTGGTCGGATGACTTTTGAACGGAGGTTAAAACAGCGAGATTTGCTATTGTTTTTTAATGGGGGTTATAGGGGCGTCTCCTAGCACGTCACTCTGGAGAACTCAGTGACCACGGGCCCTTTCAATTCTGTTCACTGGTACTAATTAGCTGGTATTTTAAAAAGCCGTTCTTAAGTTGTTTTTTCGGCCGATTTCAGAAATTTAAAGTTAAGTCACGGTCAATTTTAAATACATTCTGATAAATCAAGAAAGTTTCCGAGGGTCATTTTAGTGTTTCTTTAATACTTTGTCAATAGTTAAAGAATGAGAGTATGCGAACTATGCAACTTTCAAGATTTTTGATTTACAAATTACTCATTCCCGTGTTCAGCTCTTTCTCACTTATAAATGCGGTTTTATTCAGCCCTTTTCATTTCAGGGTTCTTTGTGCAAGCAACGACAGGATTGTTTTACGTCGATCAGTCGATGAAACGAAGGAGACTTTGGATGAGAGGGATAAAATATATAACAAAGAAATTTTCATTCTACGTAACTTCGGGAAAAATCTATACTATTTCACAATGTTTCCTGAAAGTGGGGATAATATCCAACATGACCGTTTACTTCCAAAAATACAGAAAGATACCAGGTAGGTTCCATTTCTAGATTTTCAAATGCTGCGTATGCTTGTCCCCGTTTTAATATGCACTACTGAAAAATCTGATAAAATGACAGCAAATATATATTATTTGGCCATCCTGCTTAATCAGCGTATTTGAATCCGCTCCCGCTCCCTTTAAATAACCTAATATTATTCGAGCTAAATTCCTCGTATTGCTGGCGGCTTGATATTCGTGTCTAAGCTCACCTGTTATTTGTTCAGCCAATGAAATGTCGTTAATTAATTGATTCTACTAGCTTGAACGAATGTTTTCATCCGGGATGTGCCGCGGTTGCTGAAAGCGAGTCGTCTCCTTGGCTGATTAGATAGCTAGCGATACGAGGCTTTTGGCTTGAAAGAGATCAGGGTATTAGGAAGGATCGGGCGGATTCATATTCGCTGATTTAGCAGGATGAGTTTTTGGTGGCAGGTAATCAATTGATAATATGCCCTTTGCATCCCAAAAGACTGTGGCCATAACCTTGCCAGCTGATGACTGAGTGCGAAAGTTCAGTGGAGGCGGAGAACTTGGGTCCTCCCCTGCTTGGATTCCAGTTTAGTTTCAGGGTGCCAATGGTGGATCAAGGCTTCGTCATCTGTCACCAAGCGAGACAGAAACCCAGTTTCTCAGATCCAAGAGCTCCATACAATTTTCTTCTTTTTTTTGTTATCTTGTGCTCTTAGGTTTCTAGGTAACCAACTTGCAGATACCTTGGACATACCAAGATGGTCATGATTTATATTTTTCAAAACTTCCAACTGATATCTGGTGTTCGTAATACAGTTCAATCACACCACACAGCGGTCAGCAAAAATTCTTCTTCAGCAATCTCCTCAGGTGGGATGACTTATGAAGGCCTGCCTGACCGTGGGCAATCTTCTCAGGACTCCCTGCCCAACTCTTACTAAGAGACAAACGACAAACTGTTGAATAGAAAGGAGCATCCCCACCCATCACATTTCACATGCGATTATGTATTTCTGTACCTTTGCATCACAGAGTGTTGTTAATGTTTGAGAGGATCCATGATTATGGAGACCCCTATATATATAAACAAATATCATTTGTAAACATAAATGCCTAGCTTGCAAACCTCCCCCCAATTCGTCGTAAATTCCAATGACATATCAATCACTGATAACAAATTATTCGTCACTCGAAAGAATACTATTAATATATGCATATATATGTCTCATCGGCGATCTTAACTATATATACCCAAGAGAGTTTTTATTCAATAACCTTTGTTCAATCCTTTTATTGAATGAATAAATATGTTTATATGTTTAAATCAAACCCTGATAAGCATGCCACATGAATTGATTTCTCGATGACATATTAGGCATTGTCAGTAACACGGTCACTAGACAAAACCCAGTGAATACCGTATATAAGTGTAATCAGCGAGACAGCTGGGTTGTGTAATATATATATATATGTATAGTCTCTGTGTTGCAGGTTTGCGAAAGACGAGACTTTTAGGATTGGCAGTTGATGAAGAAAAGAAAGTGGTAGTCGTTTTGAAAAGGAATGACGAAGGGGCTGGTGTTTCAAGTTTTCTTCTTACAAAACCAACAAAACGACTTGTCAAAGAGATGTGTGGCGGTAATGCAATATATGTCGATAAAAGGAACCGGTAAATATATATACACTTGTAAGAAAGTATAGTAACACAAAGCTTTAATTGATGTCTGTTTAATGTAAGTTACTAAAAGTTTATATCAACCTCTATGTGGTGGCACGTGGTCCTGTGTGTAGCTCAGTTGACCGCTATCAGTGAAGTTCAGCAACATCTGGCGTGGCTCGCCGGATGGGTTGGGTACTCGATCATTGCTGTATTACCTGAGAGTGCAAGGGTTATTCAATGCCCCACACTGAGACACGATCTGAGAAACTTGCGGTGTCTCCTTAAGCAAGGGACTTTATTCAAAATGTGATTCTGTTCACCCAGCAGTACTAATTGGGTTGTAGATTGTGTTGGAGGTGACCTTTAATCGGTAGCTTGGGTAAGATCAGGTTAATAATGATCCATGACTCTTGTATGCGCTATGAGCACGTCATAGTGGAGGTTAGCGCTATATAAATGACCATATTATGACCATATTATTACTTATCGCATATTGCCGTTACATCAAAACGTTTTCGGATACGAAATCTTCCTTTTTTCGAAGAGTTGCATCGATAATTTGAATGTTTGACTGGGTAACCACTGAAGAGTTGATTTGTTCGTTTTCATATCAGATCTTAAGACAGGTTAATTTTTTGCTCAAAACAAAATACAAGAAGCAATATTATGAAATATGAATATTCAAAAGTATTGTAATATCTTTTCCCATTGATGATTGCATTTTGAGAATTAATGTAAGAGACCTAAAGAGATATTTATGCTTACTAAGATTCAATGCATTACCGTTAAAAAAATGTGTAATAGCGGTAGTAATGAAAATGAAGTCCACGTCCTTTAATGATGTAATACATATATGCAATACTTAGAATTAATTATCTACTTGTATGGAGTACACTTACAAATAATTGTAAAAGGGTCAAGCTGTTAACGTCATATCATAATGTACTTTTAATGATTTGCGCAAAATCAATCAAGTTAGCTCTTACATGTCGATCTGTTATGAACTGAAAGTTAAATGTCTGAATATTGCCATGTAAACTGTATAATCATTATTGTTTCTGTACATGAGCCAATGGCCTACAAACTGAGAATAAACTTCTTTGTAAGACCTGGTTTGCGTCATGTTAACGTCATATCATAATGTACTTTTAATGATTTGCGCAAAATCAATCAAGTTAGCTCTTACATGTCGATCTGTTATGAACTGAAAGTTAAATGTCTGAATATTGCCATGTAAACTGTATAATCATTATTGTTTCTGTACATGAGCCAATGGCCTACAAACTGAGAATAAACTTCTTTGTAAGATATGGTGTGCATATTTGCAGTGAATAGGTTACTTCAAGATTTGTTTAAACCCATTTCATCCCTCGCTAATAACAAAGTCAACGTCCTTTCAGTTTTTGTCTACAGCTGCATACCTAAAGTTTGTTCACTTACCCTTGTATTACCTAGTGCAAACATCCTGTAATTTTGGTTTCGTTTGGACGTCAATAAAATAACTTCAGCGAAACTGACAAAAGATCACCTAGTATCTCTATGAAAAGTAATTTAATTGATTTAATTGAATTTAATTTCGAACCTCTTGTCTCAGTTGCAATAACTTGAATTTTGGCATGGTGAAATAGACAGAGGGGTTCATATTTTCGAAATTAAATTTTGTTTAAATATTCAATATTGACTCTGAGAAAAAAATCAACTCTTTCACATGGACATAGTAAAGGGGACAACCATGACTAATATTTTAAGCTGTTACTCACTTTTAATGGAATTTGTAGAGTAAAATAAAATTTAGTGTTTTCGAAATATTTACCCTTGGTCACTTCAATGACCTGCCAAAACAATTACGGTTAATTGTGGGGTACGATATATGATCGCAGTAAAGTACACATCCTGCTACATCAGCGTAATTGAATCCGCTGATCGAGCTCCTTCCATATACCCTGATACCCTTTAGGCCAAAAGCTGGCGCGGCTTAATGTTCGAGGCTGTGCTCACCTATTATTGTTTAAGCCAATGAAGCCAACTCTTTTGAACTTAACGGTATTTTCCATCCGGGCTGTGCCGCTGTTGCTGTATGCGAGTCGTCTCATTGGCTGGTTAGCTAGCTAGCGATACGAGGCTTTTAGCCTAAATGATATCAGGGTGTATGGAAGGAGCTCGATCAGCAGATTCAATTACGCTGATAAAGCAGGATGTAATGTACAACGGATCGTCACTTCTATATTGAAAAGTCAATATTATGCGTTTCTTTTTCGCAATGCTACGATGGCTCAAAGACATACCAAATCGCATGATACATGTAATTGCACTAGGATACGCAGGTATGTGAACAAACTTTCGGTATGCAGCTGTAGACCTAAGATTGATGTCAGAAACATTTGAGTTTTAGTGATTGTCGATGTCCAGATTTGAACCCTTTTGGTTTATTTCAGGTTGGTCTTTTACGACAACCTTCGCGGTGAAGTAACCTCAATGGAGTATTCCGGACAAAAGATGATCATCTATAGGAACATTAAAAAATTCAACGTTATAATCCTGTGGGAAAGTTACGGTAAATACAACTGCAATCACGTGTCGTGAAATCATTCTGATCTTTAAAATTAGAGCAATTGCCTCTGTAGCTCATTAGGTTATCTATAATTTATTTATAGTCATAGGCTCACTTTTGCGAGACAAATCTTAATGTACGCCAGGCAAATAGATTTCAACCATTTGCGTGCGTTTTTGCCCTCAACAGTGGAATTCACCCCCACGTCATTCACAAAAGCCGTAACGTTGAACACATGAAATTTCCCATTTAAAATGCAACGAAAATAGCTCATGCTTACCTTCTTCATATAAAGGCGACAAATTCGATGAGGAATACATCAACATAAATATCTGCGATGCAATCACTAGATTCTCAGTAAATTGCCATCACGATGCTACGCAATCCGGGCGCATTTAATTTTGTTTTAAGTCCTGGCCCTTATAAGGGTTCTCATTTTTACCAACTATATAAATCAAAATCCGCAGCAGCTAAGGAATTCCAAGGTTCCACTTGTCTAGGCCTCTTAAATTGCTTCTTGGGAAGGAGTTCTTAGGGTGTGGTTCCCTTGGCCCTTAATACGGGTCACAGCGTCTCCGAATCTATAAATTGAATCTCCATCAGGTAATAAATCTATACACAAGGTTTCTACTTTCTGTGCTTCTTGCTTCTGGGGAAGAAGATTAAATTAGTTTTAAGGATGTGGTCTCGCGGCCCGTATTATGGGTTACAGAGTACCAAATCTATGAATCCCCATCAGCTATGAAGTCTTTACACAAGGCGTCAGCTTTCTAGGCCTCTAGCATCTTGACAAGAAGATGAAAATATTTTTTGAGGGAGTGGTCCCTGTTATCCTTATAAGGGGGTTAGAGGGTCACAAAATCTGAATTAATTAGAAACCTCATTCAGCAAGGAGTACACAAGATGTCAAATTTCCTGAGACAATGGTTCTGTAGAAGAAGAAGGTGAAATAGTGAAAACTTAACAGACGAACCAACGGATTGACGGAGACCGGAGGCCAAGACAGGAGCCAAACGGTCCTTGTAGGCAGAAAGAGCTTAATATTGAAAAACTGTATTACTTCCCTTTCTGTCCTTTTAACCAATCAAGTGCGTCCGCTTGTCAAACACTATTTATGATGACATAGTTTACATATCTCACATATTCATGCACATGTGCCAAAATAATAATAACCATCAGTGTCCAACCAATATCGAACAAAAGCCTTGTGTGTACAAATATTTCTTACCCAAGCGGCCGGGTACTAAAGTTATCATAATGGTCATGGGAATTACAGTTTTTATACCCCCGCCTTACAGCCTCTGTCCGTCTGTCTGGCTGTCCGTCCGTCACGAATCTTTGTCCGGAGCATATCTCCTAAACTATACATCCTAGCTTCACCAAACTTCATACACTTATCAACCATGATCCCTAGATGTGCCTTCTGAGGGTTAGACCAACAAATGATTTTTATTTTTTGCGGTTTCCATGGAAACATGACTTAAACAGTGACAAAGTCATTTGTACGGAGTATATCTTCAGAACTATACATGCTATCTTTACCAAACTTCAAACACTTATCAACCATGATCCCTTGATGTGCCTTTTGAGGGTTAGACCAACAAATGATTTTTTTTTTTTTGCGGTTTCCATGGAAACATGACTAAAACAGTGAATCTATGACCAAGTCCTTTGTCCGGAGCATATCTCCTAAACTATACATGCTATCTTCACCAAACTACATCCACTTATCAACCATGATCCCTAGATGTGCCTTTTGAGGGTAAGACCAAAACATTATTTTTAGTTTTTGCGGTTTACATGGACACGTTACTAAAACAATGACTATCTGACAAAGTGCTTTTTCCTGAGCATATCTCCTAAACTATACATGCTAACTTCAACAAACTTAATACACTTATCAACCATGATCCCTTAATGAGCTTTTTGAGGGTTAGGCCAACAAAGAAAGCCAGACTATAGTTTGAAGCGGGGGTATGTGAGCTGTGCTCACTTCTTTACTTGTTTCTAAAAATAACTCTAGAATTGATTGGCTGACAGAACTATTATTTATCATTCGTTCTGTGACTCTAGCATAGACGTGTCAAAGTGACAAATTGAAATGTAAAATGTTTTCTATGTGTTTTTTTAAAATAATTTTCCTTCATTTAGGATTGTCTTTCTTAACATATGATCCACAAACATGATCAACTCGCCTCCGCATATTTCTTTTCAAAAAGTACCGTTAATAATCTAAATTTGACTTGGGTGAGAAAAAGAATAACCAACTCGAAGCTCGGAATTACGATTTACCTGTCCCTCGTGATTATTATTATTATTATTATTATTATATAATATATTATTTATTTTTATAAACACTGTCAACTTACATTTTATCTTCTACAATCTTAAATAAACTCTCAAAAGTACAAATTGAAGCGCGAGATTGTCCGGTTTGCGATCAGCTTCGCAACTTGGATCAGAATTTGTTTTTCCTAACTTTTGCTTCTTTTTCTTCTTATCAGACGAACACGTGTACTGTTTTACTGTTTTTCGTCGAAAACTGCGTATCCACAAGATCACTATTCGTTCTATGGAAGTCTACGTTGAAAATATGCCTCACTCCTACCCTCGAACAATTAATTGGAGAAAAGTGTATCAGGCGTTTAGGGTCAATGGAAAGACGTTAATGTTAAACACAATTCACAGGTGAGATTTCTAATTAATTTAAGTATTGTTTCGTCAACATAGTTACAAATAAGTAGTTTATTAATTAATTGGGGAAAAGTGTATCAGGCGTTTAGGGTCAATGGAAAGACGTTAATGTTAAACACAATTCACAGGTGAGATTTCTAATTAATTTAAGTATTGTTTCGTCAACATAGTTACAAATAAGAAGTTTATTAATTAATTGGGGGAAAGTGTATCAGGCGTTTAGGGTCAATGGAAAGACGTTAATGTTAAACACAATTCACAGGTGAGATTTCTAATTAATTTAAGTATTGTTTCGTCAACATAGTTACAAATAAGTAGTTTATTAATTAATTGGGGAAAAGTGTATCAGGCGTTTAGGGTCAATGGAAAGACGTTAATGTTAAACACAATTCACAGGTGAGATTTCTAATTAATTTAAGTATTGTTTCGTCAACATAGTTACAAATAAGTAGTTTATTAATTAATTGGGGAAAAGTGTATCAGGCGTTTAGGGTCAATGGAAAGACGTTAATGTTAAATACAATTCGCAGGTGAGATTTCTAATTAATTTCAGTATAGTTTCGTCAACTACAAATAAGTTTGTTATATTCTATGCATGCCAAGCATTTCCATCAATCTCACTAAAATCAGCCATTCATTCACTCCCTGTAGTCCCTACACTTACTTGTCACTCATTAACGATCTCACTGAATGCCGGTGATATTGGGTTTAGTGCCGCTTTCAAGAGTATTTCACTTATATCGCCACCACCAATATTGGACTCGTGGTATGGTGGTTTGAGTGCTTCAGAGACCCTGAGAGCTATGCCAGCTGGAGCTACCATCCTGGTAGGGGTACCCACGCTGGACAGGTCGACGGGTAGAAGCCAGACGAAATTTGAGTCCTTCTAAAACCTGGGGGAAAAAATTCTAAAACCACTATATGCCTTTCTTTCCGTCTTTTCCCTCATACTTTCGATCCCTTTCTCCCCGATCTGTCCACTGTCTTTTGGATGCCTGTCATCCACGTGTTTAACAACTGAAATATTGTTGAAAGCACGTTAAACCCCAACTCACTCACTCACTTATATAGCGGCTGCTAATAGGCCTACTATTGCAGGTAGAAAGCCCGCAACAACATGCATTGCGGTGATACCTTCGAGCATCGGCTGGAATTATAGAGAACCAAGAGTGGTTCTGCACTGAAATTCAGTATAGCATTGCACCCAAACCTTACTGCGGGTAGAAGAGTTCTCTACTGCAGAAAAACTAGCAAGACCCTAGAGGGATTCGAACCACAGACCTCTTGATCAGGAGCCGAACGCGCTATAACCACTGCACTATCCCGCCCCCTCCGTAATATCAATGTCCCGAATAGGAAATGACTTCGAAATGGACAGTCAACCAAGGCCGTCCATTTGCTGACCAATCAGATTCAAGTTTATATAACTTCATTCATTCATGTTTTATTAAGTTCTTATCTTCTTGTACGAAAACGATATCCGTTTGAGACGTATCGTCTGCTGACTTTCAAATGATTATTTAAAAAATAGAGCCATGGGCTCTGTAGCTCATCAGAATTTTGATAGAAATAGGTGTTTGGGTTTAGACCACGGGGTCATGGGCAGTGTAGGAAAGATAGCCTGTCCCAACGTCCAAGTTATTCACAATCAAATAAAAACGGCCCATTGCCCATTTGGGGTCAAGGGGTCATCGAACCTACAATTCAGAATCCCCATTGTCCAAGGAGTCTACACACAACTATTAAGCTATCAAGATCTTTTGGAACTGGAGAAGAAGATGAAAGTAGGATTTTAAGGTTTTGACCCCTGTGACCCCATTTGGGGTCAAGTGGTCACCAAACCTACAATTTAGAATCCCCAGTGTCAAAGGAGTCTTCACACAAGTTTTCAGCTCTCTAGGCCTTTTGGAACTAGGGAAAAGTTGAAATTAGGTTTTTTAGGTTTTGACCCCTGTGACCCCATTTGGGGTCATGGGGTCACCAAACCTACAATTTAGAATCCCCGTTGGCCAAGGAGTCTACACACACCTTTTCAGCTCTCTAGACCTTTTGGAACTAAGGAAAAAGATGAAATTAGGTTTTTTAGGTTTTGACCCCTGTGACCCCATTTGGGGTCATGGGGTCACCAAACCTACACTTTAGAATCCCCGTTGGCCAAGGAGTCTACACACACCTTTTCAGCTCTCTAGACCTTTTGGAACTGGAGAAGAAGATGAAAATAGGTTTTTCATGTTTTGACCCCTCTGACCTCATTTGGGGTCATGGGGTCACAAAATCTACAATTCAGAATCCCCATTGGCCAAGAAGTCTACACACAACTTTTCAGCTCTCTGGACCTTTTGGAACTGGAGAAGAAGATGAAAGTAGGATTTTAAGGTTTTGACCCCTGTGACCCCATTTGGGGTCATGGGGTCACCAAACCTACAATTTAGAGTCTCCAGTGCCCAAGGAGTCTACACACAACTATTCAGCTCTCTGGACCTTTTGGAACTGGAGTAGAGGATGAAAATAGGTTTTTCATGTTTTGACCCCTCTGACCTCATTTGGGGTCATGGGGTCACAAAATCTACAATTCAGAATCCCCATTGGCCAAGAAGTCTACACACAACTTTTCAGCTCTCTGGACCTTTTGGAACTGGAGAAGAAGATTAAAATATATTTTTAAGGTTTTGACCCTTGTGACCCCATTTGGGGTCATGGGGTCACGAAATCTACAATTTAGAATACCCATTTGCCAAGGAGTATGCACATAAAATTTCAGCTCTCTAGAGTCATTGGTTCTGGAGAAGAAGTCGAAAAAGTGAAAGTTTACGGACGGATAGACGGACGGATGGACGGACGCCGGACGCCATGCCATGCCATAAGCCCATCGGGTCTTTCAGACCTGATGAGCTAAAAATCCAATACTTTGATGAGAATTTGACGTGACGTTAAAATTTTACGTAATTATTTGTTTTAATGTAATTTCTACATCACTTATCATTGCATATAATTAGACTAATCTTTATAGAAATATCATATTCAAATATATATTCAAGGTTCAAAGTATTTCAAAATTTTAAGAATACTTCCTTTATATGACGTGGTATATGTAAAGACTGCAGTCTAAGGGAGATACCTCTAATGTAACTCTGTGTCGCTCATCATCACGTGCGCTGCTGACCAGGCGGCACGTTCATGTATTACACGAAGTAAAAAGAATCCCCTTTTTCAACACGCCTCTCTTCTAGTGACGAACACGACATATATATATATATGTGTTTAATTAGATGCACTTTGTAGCCGTATATCGCAAGCCCGATTTCCGTAGCCATTTTAGCCAGCACCCTATTCGAAATTATCTCTTTTTAATTAATTATTATGTTATGTACTTACTTTTTTGCGTGTCAGGAATCATGTCAGACATGGTAAATCAGTGTTAATGCTGACGAGCTATCGAGGGGTGCATGTCAGCCGCGATATCACAAACATTCGAAAAACTTCGGCAAGTCCTGTTACGGTGAACTCCTCGCAGCGTTACACTGCAATGTAAAGCATTGTTTGAAATTAACTTTCAGACATTCGAAAGCAGGATAGTGATTGTGAGACTTGGAGGATTTTTAAAAGATTGGCTTTTCAATAGATATTGAAATCTTTGAAAAGCATAAAATTTTATCAGTAGTTGTAGGTTTGTTTGAAACGTTACCAAGAGAGCCATTTACAAGCCTTTTACAAATCAATGTTGAATTGAGCAGTGAGTGTTCGACTTCGGCTATCAATAATCCATGATGATGGCGTTACTCTAGTGTGTTAACAGTGGATAATATTCACAATTCCTCTCATCTGACTGTCCCAAAACCAAAGTCCGCCAAGTAATTATACAGATGATAAATGTCCCTAACATTTCACTCTAGATTACAGTAGCCAATCATAATTGGTCTATTTGTATCACGGCGTATCGGATGACCAATGAACAGAGCTGTAGCAAAATAAAAGAACCATGTGACCATGTAGGTACCACAAAATATTTGGTATGCTTTAACGTGGAATTTCATTTCCCTTCAAATGTCATATTGAGAGAAGAATCATTTTCTTTTGCGCTCGCTATGCTGCCCCATAATCGACGCTATTAACAGGCCTCCACCCCTCCCGTCTCTCTCTCTCTATCAAACGCAAAATCTATAAAATTAATTTTGGTATACTAGTTTTGGTTGTAATCACTTGAACATTTCGTCAAACCCTGTATCCCTTTGTATCAGCCATAATTATGCATTGAAAGCAACTTTGTGCATGGTGACATAGATATCTATATCGAAATCGAGACCACGCACTCTTCCAAGATGACAAACAGCCTTTGTCTTTGTAACTCACTTGTCCTGTATATCATTTCTTGAATAATTTTGATAAAAAGTAACGAAATAATTCTCCCTTTGTTTAAAGATCATTTGCAGGCTATTTTTCAAAATATTTGGCTTTGAATTTGTCGGTTGCAATTAAAATTTCATTTAAAAACTCCCTTGCGAAGTCAAATCATCGTCGACTGCCGAAATCCTGAGATAATTTCAAATTGAATATCTCAATTTTCATAATATTCATATAATTAAGTTGAGAAACGCAATTTTCAGTTTTAAAATTAGTCGACGGAAATGTTGTAAAGATGACAGCCCTTTATAGAGTTCGTTCGAATCCCGCTTGAGTCAATATTTAAAAAGTTTTATTCATCGGAGCACGGTTAATTTTAATTTTAAAATTGCAATTTTACGATAATGTTGGAACTATTGTTGAATAATAGATAATGAGAGTTTCTAGCGTGGTGAAGCGATGCATGAATTAAGAATATATGCATTCAGAGTCTTGGATTCGTGAAAAAATAGTCAACTTACCTATTTAATTTGTCATTGCATCCGACGTCTGTTCGTTCATCCAATCGTGCTACATCAGCGCAATTGAATCCAGTGATCGAGCTTCTCCATATAACCTGATCTCCTTCAAGCCAAAAGCCCCGTATAAAGCTAGCTTTGGAACCAGCCAATGAGACGACTCGCATCCAGCAACAGCGGCACAAGCCGGATAGAAAATTCCGTTAAGTTCAAAAGAGTAGCGTCAAGCACCTTGGATAACGAAATTTCATTGGCTGAAACAATAACAGGTGAGTAAAGCCACGAAAATCAAGCCGTATCAGCCGTACGAGGGATTTGGCTCAAAGGAGATCAGGGTATATGGAAGGAGCTCGATCAGCGGATTCAATTATCCGTCCGTAAAATGTTTCAATTTCTCCTCTATAAATATAACCAAAATAATCTGAATGTTATGTACTGACTTAGAGAATAACCAACGAGGTACGAGTGATTACGGGAAATATCCACGAGTTGAAATAATGTTCACAGTCGCGAGCCTTAGCGAGCGACTGAACATTATTTCTACGAGTGGATATTTCACGTAATCACTCGTACCGAGTTGGTTATTCTATATATTACCCATATGCAATTAAAATAACCAATTATGGCTGAAAATCATTGTAGACGGCAATACTAGTGACATTGATCAGCTGATCCGTATTCATACGCGTGCAAAAACCAAACATCTCAGGAAGTAAATTAGTCAACAACGCTACGCAATGTACTTCTGTTAAAGAAGGCCATGAAACTGACGATAATTTGATCCCCAAATAATACATAACATGATTTTCATATTTGAGACACATTAAGATCATAACAAAAATGCTCTCAGAAGCTATCGCATGAATATGCTTATGTGAATGTGTGTCGTCGTCACCTACTTACTGAGGCTGCGTTTCCGCCAAGTTTCACGTGTCACGTATCACGTGTCATGTGTCACGCATGACACGTGATACGTGACATATAGGGTTTCCACTGGATTTCTCATCGAACATATCACATGTCATACACAGGCTGTTTACATTCGATACGAACACGTGGAGTTACCAAGAGGGAAAGTAAACTGTGGAAAATCCAGGGGAAACACCAGATCGGACAGAAACGTGACATGACACGGGTAAAAAGAATGAACATGTTCATTCTTTGAAAACGTGTAATTTCACGCGTGAAACGTGATACGTGAAAAGTGACATTGATGGAAACGGTTCCTACCAAAATCATATGTTTCTGTTTCTTGTCACGTGACACGTGACACGTGTCACGTGAAACTTGGTGGAAACGCAGCCTAACGGGCGAGTGGCTGAACGCAGTGTTGAAACGAAAATTGGAAAAACCTGTCAATTTTTTTAAATTTCAACAGATAAAAGTGGCAATATCTTGAAGAGAAATATATAATGAAAGCATCGAAACAAGTTTGTATGTCAATATTATCAACTAATCTGAAGTTTGAACAACATTTCTTCTCTTGGATGTTGCTTTCAATCACGTCTTGTTGCTAGTATCAAGAAGGATAACTCTTATCGAATGACTTATCGTGTAGTCTAGTCGATGAACCATGGTTAAACTAATTAGATACACAACTACAACAACGAAACGTTTGCCCATATATAGATTTTGTGTTTTGTGTTGTTGTCGGAGAGCGCCAGGCAATGTTGGTTCACCTGGACTTGGCGGAGGTCTGGGTTAAAATATTTGGCGGAAATATATAGAGGAGCTTAGTTTTAGGCTTAAGTTCTGCTGGATCGGATGTTGATGAACTAATAACTTCTCTGGTTTTATTTTCAGTGGTCTTGTTGTCTTTGACAACGACAGTTTCTCACGGAAAAAGAAATGGATGGACCTCAATACAATTTCCATATTCAAAGCCCAATGAGCTGCGGTCCTTCTCATATTTACCTGATTTATGTTGTTACTATACTGTTAATTCAACAAATGAAATTAATGTTAACTTGGTTAAATACAAGTTTAAGAGAATTAAATGATACTCGGAAGATATGTTCTTGATATCAATGGTTATAAGCGTTTCATACAGAAAAATTGTAAAAGCTTGTTGAAAACAATAATAACTGCTTCTCAAATGTATGGCTTTACGTTTTATGAAACATAATATATAAAGCCTGATCGCTCAGATTCTATTAGACGGGGTTCTTGCAAACCGAGTTCGATCCTTGGAAATTCCGCCCGTAGAACCTAAAGATGGGGAGCGAATTAATGATAAGATTTTAATCAGACTGCACCGATTTCAATACTTTCATTTTATATTCGGAACCCTTTTTTGAGCCAGTACATTTTATACATAGTTTAACAAAAAAATAAAAAAATTCTTAAATTCATTTGGAAGTTGACGTGATAAGTCGAGACCATCATGTTACATCAGAGTTATGCAGGGAGCTTGGAGCATCCTGCCTAATCAGCAAAAAATGAATCCGCTCGCAAGCTCGGTCAATATTGTTTTACTCAGCTCATTAAAAAACGATATTGACCTCTACAGAAGTCTATAATTGTATATTATTAAATGGACACTAATTTAAATACACCGTCACGTGGTGGTTTACAAGACCTGATATTGACTTAAGTTTTCGCAAGCTCGGTCAATATTGTTTTACTCAGGTCAATAAAAACCGATATCGACCTCTACAAGAGTCTATTATTGTATATTATTATGTAAGCTTGTTTTTCCGGCGATCCGATTGGTCGAGAAGCGGTCACGTGTCAGTCGACAGTATACAATTATAGACTCTTAATTGTAGAGGTCGATATCGGTTTTTATTGACCTGAGTAAAACAATATTGACCGAGCTTGCGAGGTCGATATTGTTTTACTCAGGTCAATTAAAACCGATATTGACCTCTACAAGAGTCTATAATTGTTTTATTAAATTTACAAAAGACAACCACGGGTAAACAGTAATAATATTTAATCCAACACAATGTCATCTCAGGTGTACAGCTCATCGAAGTATTGATTCAAGCGTCGGGTGCACTTGGTGAACGTCCGTACTGGGCATCTTGGATTTTCTGGAAGATAGAAAAAAATTAAAAAAATGTTTTTGTTTCATTTGAACTCGGGACGTAATAACAACCTCACGTACATTGCAAACAATTTGACGCCAAGAGTTGTCTCCCTTCCTGTTACAAAGCAAAATCCTATCAAAGTCATGGCTTCCGGGGAAACGTATCTTTTCGGTAATGTTTATAGTAAGTTAGTTTGATATCTCATGTTTAATCATAATATCATAAAACGAAACAATGACATACCTTTCTTCTCATAAGTTCGCCCCTGGGCACGATCGCCGTCCTTCTGGTGATTTTTGGTTTGTTCATTTCGGGTCATGTAAACATACATGTCGCTTGTAGCGCTAGGAACGATGACGTCAAACCAAGCGATTTGATTGGTTGAAAGGCAGGGGAAGCCCGTTCCATGGGGATTCCTAGTCTATTTTTAGTAACTCAAGTCAATATCGTAATTTATCAGAAAACTTAAGTCATTATCATGTCTTGTAAACCACCACGTGACGGTGTGTTGACCAATCGCTGAACAGGAAAATTAGTGTCTATTTAATAATAAACAATTATTGACTTCAAGTGAGGTTGATCCAATGATTTATCGACCTTGGACATGTGATATTCACAGAGGCGAAGCCGAGGTGAATATCACATGTCCAAGGTCGATAAATCATTGGATCAACCGAGTCTGAAGTCTATAATTGTTTTATTATATGAAATAGGTCTTAAATTACCATTCTTCTGCTATTTCTGGTAGACCGGGATTTTCGAAATCTATTTTTATCCAACGGAGGTGTTTGGATTGTTATATCAACCTCTCGCGATCCACACAGGTTGACATCGCTTGACGTCATTGCTGTCATGTGACCAAGTAGGCCAATCAGAAAGACGGAAATAATCCATATAAGCATATTGACTTCACTCAGAGTCCGACCAAAAGTGATATTGACTTGAAATAGACATAAATGACGTCAAACCGTTGTTACATGACGTCATCCTATTGTTATCGTGACCTCATTGGACCGTCATGATGAACAATTGATCAAAATTGCTGTTCCTGACTGTAGTTTTTCTATTCTTTTCGTATTTATTTCGAAACATGAGGCAACAATTATGGACTGGTGAATTCGGTCAATACCTGTTTTTTATAGACCCGAGGAAAGCAATATTGACCTCTGTCTATATTGCTTTCCTCGGGTCTATAAAAACAGGTATTGACCTCATCACCAGTCTATAATCGTATAGTATTTCTATGAAAATTTTGTTATACGGAACACATCGATATGAGGTCAAGTCCCCTCACCGATAGGCCTACATCATTATTGCTAAACGCTTTGATAAGTGATTCTAATAATTAACATAATCATGAACATAAGCAAATTTAGATTCTTCTTGTATCAGATTTTTCTGGAATAAAAATACGTTTAATCCTTTAAACCATTTTGATCGAATCTTGAATATGTTTTCACAGTGTTTCTCGATTTGTATCTCCTAATCTGGGGGAATTAAATAAACCTACCTACCTACCTTGGAGGATAACTGTGACGCTCTACTTACTGTGTGAGTGGACAGCGGAATGGCTCCTTGAATTATGCTGTCAAATAATACGACGCGAAAAATATTAGCGTACCTTCATCTTCCACAAATTGAAGAGAACTTCCTCAGAACTATCCCGTAGAAAGACATACAAATGATTTGTTAGTAATTTGGTCAACCCCAATAAAGCCGATAAATTGAAAAAATTAGTATAGGTGTTTCAACAGTCTGAATGTACTATTTTCACGCCAAAAGCATTGTAGTCGTACATGTAGTAAGCGCGCATACTGTAAAAAAAAGATGACGGCGAGGGAAAAGAAAAGGGTACTTCTTTTCATCAACAAACCAGAACGGCGTCTAGTTGATGTCAACGACGACAATTGCCTAGTCAAAACAGCGAATACTTTCATGGTTAACTTCAAAAGCGCTTGCTTGCTTACACCTAAAAACCTTTTTTTCTTAACATTCCGATTTGTCATTATGTACGTTTAAACGTTGCCTTCATATTTTCATGTAGAGACAGAGAACTATAACTCGTATAATCTTTCCATTTACTTAAGAGCAAGTAGAGGTAATTTACACAAGTCAATCACTTCACAACCAATTTAATTATAATTTCTAAGTCTTTGAAGAAACGAGGGTATTTTCAATTTGCAAATTTACTTCAGATATAGAGAATCTCACCCAAGTGTCTTCTGATATCAAATATATCAACACGAGTTGATAAAAGTTACAAATATCCGAGGCTTGCCGAGGATATTTTACTTTTATCAACGAGTGTTGATATATATGATATCAGAAGACACGAGGGTGAGATTCTATTTATCATCCAAATTCATTTTTCATTTCGGTTCAGTGAAAAGTGTATATTTCTGAACACTGCATTACTCTAAAACTCTCAGTTCGGTGATGTCATTGCATTGTGACGTCGTCATGTTTATGACGTCATCGCATTGTGATGTTATTACTTGATGATGTAAAACCATTGTGATGTCATGAATTTGACTGTAACAGGGCATTGTTAAAAAACTCAGTCTCAGTCACCTATTTGTTTCAAAATGTTTTTGATTATTCTTTGCACGAATTTTAAGTGTACCCATTGAAAATTACGAATTGAGATAAGAAAGTAATTTGTTTATTCCTTTTGCGTATATTCTAAGGTGACTTCGGAGGCAAGATAGGAAAATCAGCGTAATGACATTACAATTCAATAGCGCGTATGAGTGGGTGTCTAATATATCTATAGAACATAAAAACATCGACTAGCCGTGATCTCTATACCCCTCAATTAAAGAGCCACTCCGTGATCTTCATAACATATTATTTACCTTTGATACGAACCTAAATGTCATATGTGGTGATATAAAATAAAAAAATCTTAACTTTTCATGTCCAAAAGACATATATGACAAATACTGGTTTTCCATGAAAATCTAAAAACAGCCTTATAAATGCACAGAGGTGTAGATATCACGTCTAATATACATGGATACTAGTTATATAATCTAACACACGCTATCAACTCCTAACTGCCCTCCTGGCTGTTTTAGATAAGTCTCCAAAATTACATTTGACTATTTGACGCGCGCCACTGTCCGGTTTTCGATCATAATTACGACGTTTCTACCTTCATATTGTCACTGTAAAAAACCAATAAGCTTTAAAATGTGTCTTTTTGGTAACAGTCGATACTTGGCGATCAAATGACACCATTGATTACGTTTGGCATATATGACTCCAACAACTCACGGAGTGGCTCTTTAAGATCTCCAAGAGTTGAAAATGTTGAGAGTCGTACGCGTATTTTCATACATGAAACATATAAAATGTAGGACAGGGAACTAATATTCCGTAAACAATTTCTACATAGTCACATATTCTTTTATAAAAGGTAATTAGGGCAGGTAACTTATATTCCGTAAACAATTTCTACATAGTCACATATTCTTTTATACAACGTAATCATTCCAACAGTTGTATTTGTGACACCCATAGGGCACACTCGTCTCAAACGAAAGTCCTGTATTCGCAGATGGAGTTTTTTTATAATATGCCAAGGTAGTTGATGTAAGTGAGTTACAAATACAGGCAGAAAAATATGTTAAGGATGGGACTAAAGAAGCAAGTTGATCCCATTTAATAAGTATATCAAGTGCTTAACAATTGGGATAAGAAATAGAATATGAGTTGTATTCCAGTATGAGTTGTATTTGATTCCAGCTATTACAATTGCCTATTTTGTATATAAACATCCTGCTATTTATGATAAGAAAAAACTGTTTGATTTGTAGGCACCGGTTCCTATAGTGCAACGCATCAAACATTTAGCACATATGGAAAGAAGACTGATAACTTCTAAAAACAGTGACTCTTTATAAAACTAATAATGATATCTATATACTTATATCTAATAATTATGCTTACAGAAAGTAACGTTCTTTATCGTTTTGCTTTGTAATGGTCTCTTACTACGTGGGATAACAAATCATAATTAATTGACATGCAATTCAAAGTAGAAACCGAAACGTATTTATCATTTTAATGGAAACATGTCATTTGTGCAAGAACGAAGCTTTACCAAACCAGCTTTTAAACTTTTTCTTAAAAAAAAACCATATTTATATGCTAGTCTGGACCTAGGTTTGGAGCTCACATAACCGGAATGCATAATACAACATCCTCTCAAATTTCGTTTTAATGTGAATCGTGAAGATTTATGATACAAAGCTTTTAGTTCCGTCGACACATCTATGAAAGATCAATGCTTTTGACGTACATGCAAGGAACATAGAAGACACAGATAGATAGTACGTAGGTTTTCTTTTGAGGTGATAAAGGTTTTTGTATATCTCGCCTTATAAACCTAATAAAAACAATTTTTTAAATTTACATTAAATAAATTGATTATATCAAATATATTCCTTTTTCATTTCTTATTCTACGTTTGAAGGCAAAGCTGTTTGCTGACTTTAAGTTGTTGACATGAGATAAGTATAACAATCACTATTAACAGCAGGGGTTAAATTTCTCAGATACACCAACTTTAATATCGAGATATAAGATAAACAATAAACAAACAATTACAACATTAGAAATAATCAAATACACTGCATATACTAATGTCTTAATACAAGACAAAACACATTACTGCTCATTAATGGGAGCCGGAAGCGCGTTTGCCATGCGAAGCATTCCGCTAACGGGGCGTTATACTAAGGATGCGTTGTAGAGGAGGGAAACTTTAACATTGAATATTTTCTTTCCCAATTAACATAAAGAGTTCATCTTTAAAAACTGTACAAACGTAAACAAACAGTTTAAACAAAAATCAAAATTGTGTGAATATCTCTCAAAAAGTAAAGTCTTGAAATTTCTAGAAAGTTTCTAGATACGTTCTAGAAAGTTTCTAGATACGCTCTAGATACTTTCTAGAAATTTCTAGAAAGGGGGTCCTTAGTTTCTGGGCTTAGTGTAGTAAGAGATACGTTTAAAAGCACAACACTAGTGCACTACAATATGTCGTTTAGATAAAGAATACACAGATTATGCATATCTCTCGATATTACTAACGATCCGCACTCAAGTAATCTACCTCGTAGGTTATTCAACTCATTTGTACATCATCAGGTTATAAGTTGATTGTAAGTTGACGCAACATTGCATTAAATCTGCATGAACTACGATATCCGAAATAATAACATTTTGCTTACAGCCAAAGAGCAAAATGGCGGTCGCTATCTTAATTTTTTAAATCGGTTAATTTACTAGATTGCTTAAAACAATAAATAAACAATATTTCATTCTTTATTCTGATTTCAGAGTTAAGGTAAATTGAAAAGTTGTACACATTATTACCTTCATTTTGTGCACAACTGACCGTAGAGTTTTTACATCTCATCAATTTGGTAGTCATCGAACTTTCGTTGAATGTAATTAAGTACATCGAACTTTGTTTCATCTCAAGATATTTTATAAAATCTAGAACCTGTCTATTATTGGGTATGATTAATAAAGGAACGACTTTGTTTGCTGTTTGTCAATTTGTCAGTCAACTATTTTGACCGATATTTGGATATAGATCTCTATCTGAAAACAGAATTCGTTCACCTCAACGCAACTATAATCAATAGAGAAAAGTATTTACAATTCTGCCCTTTAAATACCCGGGGTATTAGATAGACGTTCCATAATTAAAGTTGGTGCTCAATATATATAAATATACAGCTGTCATTGAAAAAGGACAACTAAAACGTCTGAAGCTTTAAGTTTTATTTCACTGATTGATGACTATATATCTTGTATGTACACGTCTACCAAGCACAACACCAGCCCCATGACAATAATCACAGACAGGGCTCTACAAAACATGGTAGATTATGTGGGGACCCACACCAACCATCAGAGGATCTTCAACACTTCCGAGATACCTTACTAAGTGGTTAGAAGTTATAAGTTACCAAGAGGTTAAAAATTATCGTAAGTCTTCATCAGCATATTCATATGCCAACTTCCTCTAGTGACTTTTCCCAGATTGAAATATGCTGATGCAACATTTTGACAGTTCATAAGATAGATAATCAACTTGGTATTCTTATTGATAGATTGATTAAAAAAGTTTTGGAGACAAATTCAAGTGCTATAATGTATCATAGATATAAAATCTGGGTAAAACCTTCGCATCGAAAAGATGAAAAAAAAATCAGATATTAACATCAAAGGAAATTTGCTCTGACTAAATTTCAGTTAACTTTTAAGGATGACGTACATAAAAAGAAACATATATATATATATATATATATATATATATATGATAATAGAAATTGGGCAATTTAATTTGTGCATTCAAGAAGAAAATGCAATAGAAGATACCAAAATAAACTAGAATCCCTGATGGTTGGTATGGATCGGTATTCTGCTTAGATCACATTGAGTCAATATTGGAATGATTGAATAACTTATGCAAATAGTATACAAAACACTGTACAGGGGCACATAATCTGCAATGCAAATATTGGTTTCTTCACATTACAAACCCATCACATCCATATTTAGGATAACATACTCAAATATGAGAAAATACAAACTGGTTCTCAGATGCAGATATTTCAAGCTCTCATCAAGCTGAGATAGACATTGGCCTTGTCCTCTACACAGGGGCATGAGCATCTTAGCTCTCAAAAAGCTTGAAAATTGGTATGCAAGTTTAGTTTTAAAACACAAGAAAACATTCAATTCATCAATTCTATGAGTGAATCGGCTGAACAATGTCAGCTTTCATAAGAATATCAAGCCACATTGTTATTTCATTAAAAAAAATCATCAACACCTATGGGTACCAGTAAAAGTAAGGGTACCAGTGAAACGTAAGGGTACCGGTAAAACGTTCGTGTTTTGCTTGTCCATTATTTTAAAGTCTCATAAATTTCTTAGAGCTCAAAGAAAATAAAATCTACCTCATGGAAAGATTTTCAACTTCATTTAGTACTAAGATTGGCCATAGCAAATGTGAACATATGCCCATCTTATCACTAAGAGAGCTTTATAAATATACACCAAACAGGCTCTTTTCATAATCATTCTTGGGTCTCAGTAAATTTGTCCAGACCTAAACACATGCAACACATACTATCTAAGCAATGAGATGACTATTTCAATAATGGCCTGTAGTTCAATTTTATGGAATCACTAAGTCCTTTTCTGTATCAGTCAGAATTATTTATATCAATTTTAATTATCTCTGAGATTACTTGTAATAAATATACAATCATTGAAATGTTTATTGCCTCATGTTTTACATTTAGACCTTTCTGAGCTCAACGATCAAAGCATTTCAATCATTCTTTCATACAGAGGTGAAAATGGTAAAAGTAATAGTTTAAAAGTATCAAAGTTGCTGTACATCCAATATAGATACACATCTTTATCCATTTCCATCTCAGGGATTACTCCAGTTTTAATGATTAGAAGAATATTTATTTCATTTGAGGCTGTTTGAGTCATACACATATACATCTTAAAATAAAAAAAATAAGTTCAACTTATTTCAAAGAAAACTTTTCGTTTGACCACGTGTCAAAGATTGTAATTATCATAAATTTAAAAAAACATCAAATTATTGAACTTCAGGAAACACCAAAACAGTCTTAATGGATAGGAAAAATATAAGTATGTATTTCAAAAATCATCAAATCAGATTAACCAAAATGAAAACCTCTTTTTCTGTAAATTCAACACTACGGCAAATTATAAATTTATCAAAACAAGGCTGATGACAATCTTAACTTCTTCAAATCACAAAGAAATTTACAATCAAGTGTTTCTTGTCCTCAGATTCAATATTCAGCAGTTGCCATCAAAACTAATATGAGAAAATAAGTGTCAAATATACTCAGAAAAAAGGTTAAGGACATACCATTCAATATAAAAGCATCATATTGAATTATTGAATATCTTTAATATTCAAAATCCGGGTTGTCCTTAATCTATTTGTTTCTGTATACAGTGATTTCTTAAACAGTAATATGATCAACTCATGCATGAAAACGGTATAAGGAGCTATACCAAAATGTGGCAAATCTGTTAATAAAGAAGTTGAATATCCATAAAATCGTGTACTTCATTAGTAATTATCAAATGAAGATTATGCACGAGACAGGACTATCAAGGCAAGTATACTCTCATGAAAAAGATGTAACTGCAGCATCTTTTTGAAGCAATATTAATCATATCGATAACTAAGGCCAGGCACCTTATAGAAACTGCATAACCAAAACCAACTCTCTCCCAAGGACAATCATTTTAAATTTCACTCATCTAATTTTCTTCACAAAACATTGGATTGATGAAATACATGTTTAGACCTACATGTAAGATTAACCTATACACAAAATAAATAAATGATTACTTCTCAGTAAACTCATGAAATTCCACCTTATAATTGTATCCTTAAAACTAAATGTGCATTCTTATACTTTATGAAGAACAATGTATAAAACATAATAAATTAAATATTTCCTAAAACCAATGACATCAAATACATGAGATGTACAAAACTTTGGCATGATGAATGATGCAACACACTTGCTGAATGAAAATACACTTCATACAAATGGAAAATCTAAGAAAATGTATGGAAAGATATGAAATATAATTGTACATGATTATATATGATATATATCATAATTTAGCAATATGTGGAAAATTTACCAACATTTCCAAGTATTTACCGGTAAATATTTTCTTGACTTGATTAGGCAATACTAATCTGTTAGAGTAGTAATCATGTGTAACTAGTTAAATCCATAAGCAAACTTATCTCTGGTTTTATCATTTAATGCAAGAGTAATCTCAGAATGGCTTTGAAAGCTAGCTTTCTATAGTAAGTTCTTGTGTTGTTCTCAATGTTCTCTGATGGCTGAAGTATACTGAACTCTATACATTAACTCACTCTTAATGATCTTAAGCGGCTCAAACAGCAGCAAAGTATAGTTTGACAAAACATGTTCTTTTCAAAGAAATCGCTACCAACACCAATTCTCGAGTTGTTAAACTGTTGGTGATAAAAAGTACTGGTCTCTTCCTTAAACAACCTTTTTATCAAACTTTTGGAGTTGTCAAACAGGAGTTTGTCATCTGAAGTGTCAAAATCATGTTGTTCTGCAGTAACCAATGGCATGCTTCATTTAGGTCACATGACTCTTTAATGTCATGGATGGATAGTCATTTGGCATTAAGTTTGACAACATGTGTTTGACGTCACAACGCTCAGAAGTTGTTAAACTACTGAAGGTTGCTTGAGTCATATTAATTTCTTTTCAAATTGCACAGATCTCATCAGCAAGAACTCGAATGACCCTTTATAAAAGAAATTTAGAAATATCCCTACTTTTGTATCTACAAACTTCAATCAATTTAGAATATGTATTTCAGTTACCAGGTAATTTGATATATCTGATACTTACATCTGCTATAAAGCTCTGATTTACTTAAGTAAAGTATCCTATTTGAATGCTAAATGAGATCATTCATTTAATAAAAAAAAATTCTTTTGAATATATGAAGCTAGTAATGTAGTAGGATACTTCTAATGTATGGCAAAAGTATCAAATGACACCGAAGTTGGAAATTTCCATAACATATCTATTTACAGCTCAGGTGATTAACTTTTCTTAATGATCGTCTACATCTGATCATGGATCACATTTCTCGTAAATGAAAACTTTGATGTTATTTAAAGTGCGGAGGAAACATCAACTTTATTCGAATGTTGCAGAGTTCTTTTGATACTGTTTTAAAATAAGAATCATCTTCAGTTATGTTTTGTAAACATATATGTACTTTTCGATTTACAAACACAATTTCTTTTATATAGGACAATGCTAACAACATCTGACACAAATAAGGTAGACCAATCTCATTAAAATCAGTTCAAACACCCCATTCAATGCATCTCCATCTTGGTACTGTTCAACAGAAGTTGATGTATGGGTTTCACTGAGGTACCAGTCTTAGGTTCAACTGACTTTAATGAGATTGAAATATCTTTATTTTGGACACTGACAAAGTTTAACTTTCAGAACCTTGACAGAAAGGATTTGATATATTTCAATGTTTTATTTTACATTTCAATTAATTGTTACATTTTCTCAAAACATTTCTCAATTCTTTTAACAATATACAATAAATTATTACAACTTTCAAGACAACTTATCATTTGAGTTTTTGAACTATGATATTCTAAATATCAGAATTTTAAATCTTCTAATCAGAAAAATGTCTTAATCTGTTCATAACTTTGCACATTCACTTGACTAGAATTGCACATTTTAATTCCCTTAGTAATGTCAGAAATTCATTACATTATATTCCTATCTTCTTTATACTAAGCAAGATATCAGTGAATATTGATAATATCATGATTATATTTCTCATTCAATTACTAACTTTCCGTAATCTTCTAACAATAACGATTTATACATAGATTTAATGACAGTGACATTCAAAGTAAATGAATCCTCACATAACAAGCATCAATATACTTCAACATTATCAAATTATGTTGTATGCAATGTTTCATGACGTCCAGTTGTAAGACTGTCAAATATGAAAATATGAAAATATGAAAACAAAGTCTTATACATGATGAGGATACTTAATCATTGGGGATAATTTGAGAAAAGAGTCAGGACAATTCTTACATAAAATCATATTTTTGGAGATCTAAAGCCTTTATTTTAAAATACTTTTTAAAGCAACGAGAGGTAACAATACAATTTCCCACAAGTTTTTGGAAGCCAAAAGAAAGAAAAATTGGAATAGTACAATCCTGTTTTTCCATGATCAAACATTTTTTTAAACAGATATTGACATAAAAGACATCTGAAGATAACTGAAACTATTTCAAATAATCAATCCCTGTGCTGATAAAATGCAATGCTAGGCCTTCCAACCATACAACATCCCCGATATCAGTGGCCTTTCTAACAATGTTTGCTAAAAGTACTATTGATTAAACAATCCATCAATAACTAAGTCAATAACAAGGCTTGGTCTAACACAGAGCCCTTGCAACCCCTTAGACTAGTAGCCTTGCCTTAGATTCTAGAAGCTCTCTTAGTGATAAGGTAGTCTTAAGGGGACTATTTCATGACCTAACCCTTAGATTTAGGATTTTAGAATTGCAAACCTGGTGTCCATAGTAACAACCTTCTTTCAGGCAAGTTACCACGTAAGTTACTCAAATGGTGCTTGAGAAGCACTCACCCAAATCAGTTACTTGTAAACTATTCATGTCTTCAATTCCTGAAATAAATTGAAATGCCCATACACATAAATGCAAATCTATTAAATTTGCCTTTACACAATCTGAAAACATAATTAGTCTACAAGAATTTGCCAAGTTACAGAGATACTGGAATAAAGATTTTGTTCATCTTATGATTATAAATATAGAGTTAGTCTCTTAGGAGATCTTAAAGCTGCACACAGATTCAGTTATGCTTTTTCAGATATAGATTTTCCCTATTTTGTGCAAAAACCCATTGTTATGATTTTTAAAATATCTAAGTGATATCAGTCGTCTTTACCTTTAAGACATAAATAATAGGAAAGCTGTAATGAAAAGTTAATTCAATATTGCATCATTAGCTACATTAATTATAAATTTATATACCTGTTTCTAAATTTACCTTGAAAACTGTGCAATAGTGCCGAAAGCCAACGTGTCTGTATGTTAATTAACACAATATGACTTGCCCCTAAAGTCTATTTCACTGGTCTAACTAATAGCTTATGTCTTGATGGGCTTGCAAGCGGGTTTTATTGATGCAGTGAGGTCAACATTATACAAGTCTCATCACAGTAAGAAATCACATATAAAGCCATGTAGAATCATTCCTACACATCGTCCTCTAAAACATTGATGTGGAAGAGCCTTTCCCTAGACTTGCTGTCTTCATTAAAGCCAACTTGCATTCTTCTCGTCCACAAGCATTTAATCCTTCAGCCAGTTGTGACGACGTGACTGGAGCTATATACAGATTATCATCTGCTGACTAGCCTACCATCTGTTGCTGTTCAATGTCACTAGTGCTGCAAACAAAAACTCTGCAGGGTAGCGTTTCAGTGATCACTATTGTGTCCTGTTTATAAACCTATGCCCTATTTGTCCTGACTGGTGGTGATACCTGCCAGGGAACAAATGTCTTTGCTTGTGAAAATGCCACACCTTCAAATATTCCAAATGTTATTCTACTCAATCCATACGGCTCACTTTCAATTCGAACATAGTCAAAGATCAGAAATTCTCACCATTCCTTCTCATTCCTTGGTCCATGTTTTTATCTATCTTTGCGGAGAGAAACAAAATAGTGTCGTCCGTGACACTACATTTTCCCTTAGAGAGTGTAAAGTGCCAGAAATAACAATGCCAAGGCAATTTCTTTTTCATGAGAAAGTCGTCAAATCACAATCACAAGACATGTGCCTGACTGTATACCCTTGCAACAATTGTTGTCCTTGGGGCTCAAACAATAAACGACCCACATAAAATCTCGGAGCAGTGACATCTCAAGGCAGCACAGAAGACGTAGAAAGCAACAGTAAGTCAGGACAACACACAGCCTGGCAGGAGAGGGAGTGAAAGACAGTCCATCTTACACATCACGCAGCAACTTGCTATTGAAAGTGCAGAACATCTTCATTTTTGAAACTTCAAATCTCAGATTGCATTGCCCCAGAAATACAGATTGAGATCAGTTTTCTTTTTTTGACACTTAACCGGCTTTCTTGACAGAGAACATTCATGGCGGTTGACTAACTGGAATTTTTCCTAAACGTCATCAAAAATTTTTCATGATGATTTACCAATGATGTGTATCAACTTGAAGTAATGTTTTATCCTGGCAAGTAAGAGATTTTTAAGCAATCAATACAGATGAATGCTCACAATATGTTCTGAGGAGGTAATTCTATAATTTTCAAAATGTTTCAGGACAATCCATATTAGAATGGAGAAAATATTTGGCAGATGATGATAAATTACACATTAAAATATTTCACATGACTTGATTCAGACTTAATGTGAACTTATTTCACAATTAACAAATCACAACTTGTACTACGAAAGGATGTAAACTTTTTCAGAACATGGTCTGACATTCATAGTTTTCAGGCCATCATTTGTTAATTCAGACGGAACACCTCAAATCTTACAAACCTAAGACATTCTTCAATATCATATCAATATACCTCAAACTTTCAACTATGAAGGTATCTTTAACACTACAGCTAGATCAAGGTAGTGATATTTCCCAATTTCAGGACGTCAATAAGATTCCATGTTGCATTTGCACAATATATACAGGATCATACTTGTTTCAGGGCTTGAAGAGAGAAAGTTTCTGTTTATCTTCAACTTGATCACAAATTTTACTCCAGGAGTAAATTCAGCAAGACAATTCCAATCTTCTCATAGTTTCACAGCCTTCAAACTGATAAGGTTATAATGCTTGGCGTGGAGTGTTTCTGTAGTATCATCTCTGACGGATCAGCATCCTTGTACGTCACAAATACAGCTAGATTGTTGAAGTTGTAGACCCCGGGGCGACAGAAAGCTGCCTTGAGCCTGACCTCCAGACTTGTCCCGGGGTCAAGGTGTAGGTTGGTGAGCGTGGGTCCCACCCAGCTGTAACTGCAGCTCATCAGAGGGGGGTGGGGTGAGCTTGGGGAGAACTGGGCAGGGGCTTGGGTGGAGGATGTACCAAACCTATGGAATGAAGAGGAATTTAATCATAAATGTTTTTCATTGATTTATTTGAGAATTATTCTAGATTCAAGTCAGTCAAGGTTGATAAGATATTATGATATCTATGTGCCTGTAGGTAGAGACAGGAACAGTTGTCATCTAATTGTATTTTTCTTTGGCGAATCAGAGAACTATCTTTTAAAACAATTCTATCAAGGATGATTGATAATTATCTTGATCTTAACAGAATGAAGAACACATCATTAGAAATGACAGAATTGGTTAAAGAATTTGTCTGAAAAACATAAAAGGAGAATAATTGCATAATGTATTTTGTGTTAGTATGCTATTCTCAGACTTTATAACATGTCATATCAAACGATAACTACCTTTCTGCAAAACATTTTTTCTCCTAAAAAGTTGTGTTAGAAAATATAGAACAACCCAGACTTTAGATTTAGAGTTGACTGAGCCATCACTTAATACCAATTAACATAGAGATCAAAGGTCTGAAAGAAACTGACTTAAACTCAGACAGATGGGGTGTCAAGGGGGGAAATTATAACTTCATGAACTCTATCAGATATCTTCAACATGAGAGTTCATTACACACCTGTCTGAAGACTTGCTTGTGTCCACGAGAACATCCACTGAAGTCTCTGTGTGGTTCTGGAGTTTCAGAGTCACCGGAACAATGCATAATCTAAGGAGCGAAGAACACAATGTGTAAAACCACTGGTAAACAACAGGCCCATCTTTTGTCATATTGAACCGAGCTTTTCTATCAGTACAAAGTAAAATTAATTTGCTTAACACTTGGCAGAAATTGACTACCAACATAACAACATGAACATAATTATAATAATTTCTTTTATCATTTGCCAAAAGAGAACAGCAAATATTAGCTCCAAAGGCTGAATGTTGGACAGATCTGGTAGCTATACAATAGATACAATAGATCTATAAGAATTAAACATCTAGAGCAGGCTGATAAAATTGTAACCCTTTCTTTGTAAGTCATCTTTCACAAGTTATCTACTTTCAAATACAGGATTTCATTCTTCTTAGGTTCCTTTAGCATTTAGACAGCCTTCAACGAGGGTTGCTGTGTGGCAATTACAACAAACTTGAGGCTAGGTGATCTCTGAAAATCTTGTGACTCTGAAATAGGCATAAACTAACCACTTCAACTTTGGAATAAACTGACCACTTACCCTTTTGCAAAGTCATGTGTGCGGTCAAGGTCATGAAGAAAAGAGTAGCTGACGAGTTTCGTAGTCACTTCTGGACTTGGTTGAGGCTTTGTCTCTGGTTCCAAGTCTCGTATGAACTTGAGCAGAGGTTGATCCTGGTTTGACTGCAACGATCAAAAACATATTTCAAAATGGGTCATCACTTCACCATCATTCCACTAAATCTGTCTGAAGTTTTTCGTAAAGCAACTGTTAACATAGATAGATTGCCATTGCTTTCAAGGATTTGGATTGGTCAAAATGTTTATTTGAATTCAATGATGTCAAGAGTTTCAAAACTTAAAAATGGAATCAGAGTATATTAGAAATGCGCACATTGAAGACAACAACAAACGATGGAATGCCTATTGGGACTTACAGGTCAAATGTGCTAAAAGGTAAACTTACAGTGGCTAGAGGGAAGGCAGTGACCACTGTGTCCACTTTCTCTATACACACATGGTGCTGACCGACCAGGATCTTCAGCTGACCATTCTCCTGAGCTACAAAAGCCTGAAACAAGACATCACAAAATAAGCAAAGCAAGAATTTTTCTTAATTTTTTTAAGCATTCTGGGTGTTGATCTTATGAATAATAAGGAAAATTTTCATGAAAATGTTTGACAAAAACATTAGATCCATGTTGAAACATTGCCTTAAGAGGATAAAAAAGATGCATTTCAATCAGATTATTGTTCATTGTTCAATTTTGCTATTGAGTAAGCATACCCTCTAAAAAGTCTTTTCATAATAAAGAAGTTGTAATGCAGATATCTTGTTAACCAAATGCTAACCAGGTATGTCTGTATCTTTCTTAAAAGGTCACTTAATTCATTCAGTTAAAATTTGTTTATTATTTCAAAACATATTATTCATCTGATTTACAATATATAATTGCGAGCACCCACACCAATTGTCAGCACCAAAACCCCTTGCTAGGACCTTAACCCAACAAGTAAGGGAAAATCTATCGAAATAGGAATTCTCTGTGTCAAACGCATTGAACACAATCATTAATGCACATGGGTATGTAATCAAGCACAAACCACAACCCACCTTCCAGAGGAAGATAAGAGTGAGGGGGACCTCCTTTGCCTTGTTGAGGCTGGAGAAGTCAGGTTTTCCTCTGTGAGAGGACCTCGAGGTCTGGAAGTCATCCTGGGCCGGGGCTGGCTGAGGTCGACATGCTGGGCTACGGAGGTAGAAGTCACAACATGGCGTCTGTATGCTGTTGATCTGGTGATAAATCATGTATAAAATTGTCATTATAATGTGTTTGATGTCATAGTTACCACATAGTTTTAAATTTTGTATCAAGATAAGAGGAACAAATAAAAGCTTTATAGTTCTTCTTTCAAAGAGAGATGATTAGCATTTTGTACTTATGTAAGTTAATTTCAGCATTATGTATGTAAATTTGTGCTTTAATTTTAGTTAGTGTTTTTTTTAATAATGTTTAAGAAGTTTTACACAAAAACCCTTGTAAATTTACATGGCTTTAGGAAAAATGAATTAACAAGGATTGGAGTCAAGTTGAACTTAAAAATTACTTTGAAAAGAGTTTTTAACTTTTCTCAGAGATCTCAAAACATTTTTTAATTTGTGTGCCATTTGCATCAAACCTTCAATTCATATGGCATGAGAGGAAGGTATTTTTTCTACACAAATTTCTATACTTCTACCACTTTCAAAAATCTTATCAAACTTATGGTGTAAAATATATTCACTTTGACATAAAATTCATAAATTATAGAAAGATTCTCACCTTTTGCATGTCAAAGGACACTTCACTAAACTTCACCTTCCCATCTGAAAACACAAATTTGCAAAAAGGTTACAAAAAAATCTATTTGTTTGATAATTGTTTAAATCTTCCTTTGCCGAAAAAAGGGGGAAATTTTAAATCTGCATTTATTCATAGGTGTCAAAGCTATCACTTACTGTAAACAGCAGTGAAAGTTAGTGTTATGTTTGGTTCAATTATTACCATGCAATATTTAAAAGTCTGCTGCATGAGGTTATAATTGAAATAAATATGTCCTAGATAATGACCTACAACTGTTTTGTAAGCTTAAAAAGAAAGTGTCTGTCAAAAGTAAATATTTTGTGTTAAAAAAACCTGAAAATAGGGTATTGAAAGATTTATCATATTATATCATTATATCATACGTATCATTACTCTATGGAAAAGTAAACATACATGAACATTGCCTGATCAAAATATAACGGTTACAACCTAGAAACCTTGATTTTCTAAGAACCAGATGAGTTCATACCTGGTTTACACTTGGTCCCCTTGAGGGCAAGCTGCAGCATGTGTCTGCTCCCGATGCGGATGTCCTTCTGTTCACTGATACTGAGGGAGTCGACCACCCACTCCTGACTCGCACACGACACCTGGGTCACCTGAAGTTCCTGGATGTGCGGTCGCTGCACTTGTACCTGGACATACAGATATCAAATTTTAAGTCATCTTTTTAAGCTTTATCTGTATGCTATTTTTTCTAGTATTTTGGTTAGTTATATTGGAAGCTAACTGGGATTTGTGCCTTTTTCGAGTTTATCAAACATAATAGTGTGCCTTTGACAAAATGAGTATGAATTTTGCACTGTATTGGAAACATCAAATCTGTGAATAGGCTTAAATGGCATGATAAGGTGACATCATGAACAATAATTTGATGACAGCATGAATATTTTAGGAAAATAATGCTAAGACAATGGTTAAAAGCAGGGCTTTAAGTAACTGGTAAAGTACATTAATTACCTTGTACAATTTGAATAATCCAACAAAAAAATAAAACAACTCTTTTTTTTTGCTACCATATATCAAAAACTTTCAGATAACAAAATAACTCCAACACCTACCCAGAGTATGTTTAGGCTGGAGTATTTGAATTTTATTCATCCAAGTGAGCAAAATGAATGAAAATGTTTCATTCTCTCAACCTGCCTACAAAGCTACCTAGGTAAAAGTATCATATGCACATGTGAACATATGAAATACATGACATTGGTTATGTTTCACCACAAGTAATATTTGTCAATGAAACCAACCTGGCTGAGGTTCTCTAGTTCGCAGGAGATGATGCAGGAGTTGAGCTCCTGCCCACTGCTGCTTGACACACATGCACTGGGTCGTGTCACCTCTGCACGAATACTCAGGGACTCGACAGTGTTTATCACAGCTCGGTGTCGAAGGATCCGGTGTCTGAATCAGCAAATCATACCTTTAAATTTTACCTGTCGGTTCTGACTATTGCAAGATTGCAAAATTTCATATTAAATGACAAAACCAGTACCAAAAAAGCACTCTTCGGTTATGTTGCAAGCTCTGTAGATAAATATTTGCTTGCAACACTCTTACCACAAAGAGAGCTTTGAACATCTAGACCAATTTTTGCCCTTTATTTACAAGTTGTGGTCTGATAAATTGGCATCTAAGAATAATTCTTCACAAACTGTTTTGGCAGCTTAAGTATATATAACTGTCCTGAACAGTGATCAATTTCTGAATTGCATGTAATTTTCAACAAGCAAATATTTATTCAGATGTTGCATTCAGCAGGGCAAAACCATCAAGTAAAGTACAAGATTATCACCTTAACTCATTAACGCCGGGACAGCTTCACGGCTCAACGCCTGGGCCACTGACCACAGACGCTGCTCGCTGTAGCGAGACCAATTAGGTCAAAGCACCGGTCTTTTCGCGGGGGCCTTTGTGGGCCATAGTTGAACGGACACTGTCTAGCCTTGTGCCATAAAGTCTTGATTGTTTTATAGTTTCGTGAAGATAGATGCAGGTGCTGGATATTGATACTTTACAGGAATATAACATGTGATATTTCACCATTGAGTTGATATTTTGCGGTTTGTCCGATTTCAATTCATAAACATACTCAAAGAGAAGGAGTGAAATTGTTTTCATTGTCTCACCAAATAACATTGACAAATAAACTGCATTTGATATCGCATCTTTTATATTGGTCAAAATGTTATGAGAGACAATTTCTTTTACCTAAACCTAAACAACAGTACTTAAAGAACAGCAAATAATAAACACAGACACACACTTACATATTATAATATGTAAAGTATATACATAACCAAATATTACTTATAAGCATTTGTCAATCTTCATGTTAGATTGCCTTTCTCAATCTACCACTACAGTGATTTGATGGCGGCATATTGTTCACTCCTTTGCAAGTACTAACACATAAATACGTAACGTGACTCATATTTTCACATACGTTGATTTATATGCATTTTCATTTGTAAATACAAATACTGCATATCTACACATCATGTTGAGTAGATACGGTGTGTCGGTATTTCAACTATCTGAATAATAATTAAGGATTTATAGAGATGATATCCCAATTTAAGAGAAAGCACGTAACGAATGTAATCATTATTAATATTGACCAAGTGATTTATTCTGTTGGGACGTTGTCAACTCTAATTATAATTTAACATGTGCACGTATCCATTCAATGGCAGACAGGGTCGTGGATCTATGAAGAATATTGTAGAAGTTAAAAAAAAAACCAGCTAGTTCAGTAAAGTAATATTCGAACAAACTGTCATATTAATAATAATATTCAAAGTAGAACAACAATTATATTAATCAAAATATTAATTACATGCAATTATCAAATTGATAATTCATGACATGCCATCCCAAAGTGATGCATTCAAGAAGTAAAGTTAAAATCAAAGTGTAACTTTAAATAGCCTCAAATTCTCAAATGATTTATGAATACATGTACATAAATGTTTATAATAACGCTTCCTCTCGTTTCGTCTTAGATATATGAATTCAATGCGTTTAACAAATAAAATGTATCTAAAAATGTTTCAAAATTGGTAACTTCACAAAGACTACAATCGTTTCATCTGATTTAATAACCCTTTCTTTAAAAGTGTTTATTTTTCCCTTCCAAGACCAACATATGCAGAATGTTTTCATTTACCAAACGTAGCTTATTTTTGCACAAAGAGCAACGATTTTCATTTCTTATTGCTTTCCTGAGGATAGCATCTTATTTAGGAAACTGTTATCTACACTAATGGATGCTAAACTGATTTTAAAATAAGTTCATAGTTATACTATACGACGGACGCACATACGCGGCTCTCGCTGAATAAGAGGTGCTTTCTATTTACGCACATAAGCGTCTCTCGCTGTGAGAAACTGCTAATTAACGGACGCTTATATGTTGCTCTCGCTGTGAGGATCTCATTATTTTGACGCATATACGCGGCTCTCGGCGTTCATGAGTTAATGTACCAAATACCTGATCAGTTTTTAGGTATAAAAGTCCTACCTCACACTATCTTTTTCTTTGGCCTGTGTGCTGACTGGTTCATAGTAGAACAAGAAGTCAACTTCATGTACGCCCCCTATATCATTGCCCCGGAGCCACATCGGTAGGGACACAGTCTCCCCTGGTCGAAGAATCCCCCCTTCTATAGGAATATCCGTAACCTCTGGCACAGTGCACAAATCACATGAGTCCACAGGGTTAGTGCTATCGGTCTCCGAAGCCCTCATTTGATAGACATAAGGATACTTTGGTAGTTCTCTGCCGAATCCAAATGTGAAGAAGTCACAATGCGTGGAGGTGACTTTGAGTTTGTGGAGCGGACTACGCCCTGTGTTCTTCACTTCCATCTCAATACAGTGGACCTCGCCGCAGAGGAGCGAGTCTGGGAAATCACAGAAACTAACCTGGAAGTTAAGAAGCAGTTGATATCAGACATGTAACAAGATGCTAAGATTTTAGTATACCTTACAGAGGTGCAAAAATATTCTTAGAAAATCATATCACTTCTTAAATGAGGGTTATTGTCTCCAAGTTGAACCTCAAGAGTTGAATAGTACGAGTTGTATAGAAGACAATCTGATGATTGAAATAGTCACAACTTGTTCAGTCAAAAAAGCATTACTTATCCAACATTTTTACTTGCAAACATGCATTCTGTTATGACAGGATGATAAAAGAATTATATTCTTATCCAGGGGTCTTACTTAACCAGATTTAACTAAACAGGTTGCATGTAAAATGGACTTGAAGAGAGCAAATGAATCAACATCAATAGGAGAATCTCTTAAAAACTTGAATTGCAGACAATATATAGCAAAGTTCAAGTTGATAACAAGTAGTCAATAAGGGTATTTTATTTTTTAACAACTATATGATCAAGTTGCATGCAAAGGGAGATAATTCAATACTATTATCTCAGTTTGTTGAAAATTATGTTCAAAACATATTAACAACTATGGTCACTGATGATTGCTCTTTTGTCATCAAAGATAAAAAAAAATGTCTTTTCTTGAAAAATTTCATGTTTGATTCCGTTTAGCAAAAGATTTATATCATAACTTGTGGTTGCCTGCTCTAAGAAATACGAATGTTCTACATCCCCTGAGATGTTTTTTTAATTTCATGATCCATAATTAAATTCACAAATGACACTTTTTCAATTAATCCAGTACCTCCACACAACAAGCCGCAGACATACCTCAAGTATAGGCATTTCTTCATGTACTACCAGATCCAGCCGTCTGTCGGGTCCGTACATCTTGCTGGTCTTCTCATCCTTCGTGCTGTTTAGCCTCGGCCCCTGGACCTCCAGCCTCTGCTTGCCTCTCACATATACACTGCTGATGAAGCTGGCCTTCTGACCCCCCAGGACCGAGTCTGTGGACACGGGGATGGGGGTCTGGGCCTGTGTGCTGGTGGTGCCCAGGTTATAAGCCAAACCAACCACTCTGAGCTCTCCGGGTTGTCTGGGGACCAGTGTCAGGTGGATCTGAAATGTGATCAGAAGGGTCCAGTAAATTACTGATAGAAATGAATTGGAAGGTTGACAAGACATATAGGGGATTGTTCAAATTATTTTATTGACTAAATTGGCACTGCCTTGTTTCATAAGCATCCAGCACACATCGACGTGATGTGAAATCTTTAGTATAAGGAAAAACATACAAGCCAGAGGAACTTGCTGGCCACTTTTACCTTTTCTGACACTAAGATAGAACTAAGTGACTTGCAGGCATTAAAAACACTGCCAAAGTGATAACTAAATGTGGCAAATGCACCAATAATGAACTTAGATTCTTTGTCACTTCTGGTTATTAAGAGATATAGAGTTTGATACTGAATTCAGTATATTTGATAACTTTGGTGAAGTAATAAATGATAAATGTAAATACAAACATAAACTGACAATAATATCAATTTACATGGAGCGGACCTCAGATCATAGAGGCTTGCATTGTCACAAAACTTCACAACCATGATCCTTAATTTCAAACTTGTAAGAAGAAACCTTCCTTACCGGCGCTGTCTGACCAGCCTCCAAGACAACCTCCTTGATGACAGTGGTTTGTATAATCTCGTCGGCCAGGTTATTCTTCACCCCGGTGGACACCTCATTGGAGATGAGTTGGGGTTTGTCGGCCCCGGCTATACTGGGCAGGAAGCTCCACAGCAGCATCACGTCAGACTGTACCAGGGTAACCTGTAGTGGGTTCTCTACTTGTACCTCCACAACAATCGGCTCTGAAACATGATGAAATTATTAAATGCTATCGGAACCAAGATCCAGAATGTCAATAACACAAAATCTTTTTCAATAACCATTTGAAAATGGTTTTTGAAAAAGATTCAATAAGCCTTACTCTCCCCAATAAGGTTTATAAAGGTCATATCTCCCATGTTACCTCTGTTACATGTGGTCTATACTTCTCAGTTCTTTCAAAATCCCCTAACAGTAAACTGGTATTTAAAACAGTAACTGTCCTTATTTACATCCAAAAAAATATTTAGTTGCATTTCTGATTTAAGTCTTGTAAGAAATATGTCAAAATCACAAAGTGAAGAACTCGATGGTTCTCAACTGTTATAAAAACATAATGTTGTAAATTATCAGCTATTTTGATTAAAACCAATCAGGATAATAGGATTCTTTACTTAAAGCTCAGAAAATTCACCACTTGTAAAAACTTATGCTCAAAGATATGAGATGTGTTAGACTGAAGGAAGAGAATCTAAAGCTTAAAAGCTAGAGCAAATTCTTGATCATCGCCATGTGTCATGAAACAGCACGTAAAACCAGTTTTTCAGTAAAAAGATTCAAAAGAGGTGAGATGAAGTGATTTGGAGTTCAAAGCAGCTTTCAAGAGTATTTCACTCATATCAAGGCTGCTGGCAATATTACAGGAAGAAAGCCTGCAACACTGTTTCTATGCATTGCAATTGAACCTTGCCATATGTCATGGACACAGCACTTAAAACTATTTTGGCAGTTAACAGATTCAAAACAGATAACAAAACTGGCAAAAGACAGTAAATAAACATCTAGCATGTCAGGAGAAAATGATCTTGCAGCTCACCTCCTACAAAAGCCAGTGGACTGGACCTGTTGTCTGTGTTGTTGGTGAAGCACTGTAAAGTGGGTCTGAAAGCTATCGGCAGACCTCCTCTGTTCGCCGACATAACCAGTCTCTCTTCCAGTTTCTGCCAGCATGCATTGCGGCTTTCATCATGGTCGAAGCAAACCCCGCTAGCAGGCGTCTTACGTACATTTTTCTCTGTAAAATTATGCAGAACGACTATTTATTATAACATAGCAGTGTCACTTGGTTCATGGTATGGCATACTTTCAAAGTAAGAGGGGCTAATGGTTTGAAAAAGTAAACTTATCATTCCTGATATCTGAAGAGACGTCCAATGTGATAATATTTGCGTACCCTTTCCCTTCCTTTAAATAATTTTGATTCAATGGATTTAATGAAATTATCTCCAGAGCTGTAGAGCATTAAATAACGACTAGATATTTTTTTTCTATGTTAAAATGACATACCTGACTCCCTCTGTGACTGTTTGCCCAGTAACACCTTGGTTGTGTTACTGTTCAGGTTTGGAAGAGGTAATTCTGGGAGACGTCCGTACGAGCAGTTCTCTCCTGCTTCTTGGTTCAGTAGTTGCTGGCAACAAAATATGTAAAAATGAAAACCCGTTAGTGCTAATGTTTAGTTGAATATTCTCAATTACTCATAATCTATGTACTTTATTTGACTCAAGGATACCAAAATAGCAAAAGTGTCTTAATTGAGTCTTTACTTTGGGTTCTTAACCTTCAAGACCAATCGTGAATATTTTATTTTCTGTTGATTCTCATATTGGTCACTTAGATTGTTTTTATACTAATTTATTGAGCACCTAATTAATTTTTTGAAGGGAAAAAAAATCATGGGAAACAGTAATACTCTTGGTAAGCAACAACAAACGAATGAACGAACTGACGAATCAAATATCAATATCCCCTGCTAACAAAAACTTCACACCAAGGCACTGACCTTATAAACAAAGAGATACTCTCTGAGAAAGGCTCCCTGCTGCGCTGGCGGCTGTTTGCTTTCTCCCATCAGCAGATGTTTGAATGCCGAGGAGGCACTCTCCAATTGCTTCAAGTTGAAAGATTGTCGTCCTATCGTAAAGTGGATGTGGTCCTGAAATAAATATAATCTTGATAGAGGTGAGGTGATTTGGGGTTAAATGCTGCTTTCAAAAGTATTTCACTTATATCCCGGCCACTAGTATTATTGCAGGGTGAAAGCCTGCAACACCATTGTGGCTATGCACTTCGGTGAAACCTGCAGGGGTGGCACTGCATTGAATTTCATTTTTATATTATCTTATTTTCTAAAATTTATTCCTCATCATGTCCAGTATTAGCGGCAACAAATGATCAGAACAAGCATTGAATATAAATAATTGGTTGAAGTCTTACCTCTGCCAATGACCAGTGTTTACTTTTGAAGACCTGAAGAGCTTGGGAATAGGCTCTTAGTGACTGTTTTCTCTGTAAAAAATTTAAATAAATTTACAACAATTATTCGAGCCGTTTAACTCTGTCGACAAGACTTAAATAAAAATATAAAAAGATGAAAAATATTGTCTCTCAATTACAAATCAAGCTTGTGTAAAATTTACATAAATTTTTTGTGTCATTATTTACACTGACTTTCAATATTTCATCAAATTCCTGTTGTACCAAAGTTAAACAAGAAACATTGTGATATCAAATACAGATGAAAAACAGCAATACTAGTCTAAGGGAGACAACTCTAATACTGACCTGTCCTGACTTGTTGAACCTGTGTCCAGCTAGAATCATGTGAAAGGCGTACTTCCGAACCATGGGTGTCTTCATGTTGATGTAGCAATGAGCGGCTTGTTCCACAAACAGAGCACTAGCCAAATCAGAATCCTATGGAAAAGAAAACTCTTCCTTTTATTTTACATATTTAGGGAATCCCTTACCTTGCATCTGGTCAAAAGTGCTAGCAACGCTGGTTGCATCAAATCACATACTTATGATTTAATTTGAGCTGTTTGGATTGTTTCCAGACACACCTTGTCATTCAAACCAAGCCGAAAAATGTCCTCAGATTCTTGGCAGTGTCCCCCTTTTTTTTTTAGCAAGATGATTAATCATAAAGTTCCTTTGCATATTCGGAAATGACAGGAATCAAGCAGAATCAGGAAAAATTTTAATGCCTAATTCCAAAGCTTGAATTAAAAATATTTCACAAGAATTGCTTTTTAGACAGAACTTGGTCTCAAGAATGGATTGGGTATTAACTGTGTTAAATATGTGTTTATGATTAACTTAAACGGTAAGTGACGCCACTAAACTTGGCCCTGTGATCAATTTGTACTATTTTACTACCATGTCTGTTCAAAGACTTCTTTCTTTGAAAGGTCATAAAGTCTACTTAGATCCTTTGTACAATTTGCTGAATCTTGGCTTTTGTTATTGACTATTGATTTGCAGGTGAGAAACGCCCTTGGATAAATAGATGCCTCTCAGCAACAATTTATTTGCAACAAAGGGACACACTGGGATCTTGAAATTCTGAAACAAAGTTCCTGGGCCTAGAAGCTCTCTTAGTGCTAAGATAGTCATAAGCCAATGTCAATGTATGGTACTTATGACAATCTTGGCACTAAGACCTGTTCTGTAAATCCCCTTAATGCACCTCATGAAAGAGTTCAGAAAGACTTTCATACTCGGAGACATTGTGTATTGATTATAAAAGATTTGTTTTGCAGATAATTCTGATTTTTCATGAAACCATTAAACCAACTCACCTCATTTGTCATCTTGAGAAACTGCATGGCAGCCTCCGAGTACATCCCGCGACACTTGAGGGCTTCCGTGCTGACTAGGGTGGCCCTCACTGCGTACTGATAATTCCTGAAATAAAGATTAATTCAAAATAACTAAGAAAAACTCAAAGAAGATGCATGTTTAAAATATGCAAGTGCAAGCAATCGGCTCTGTTGAATAAGCTGTTAAGAATAGAACTTCATCTTTTGCTTTGGGTTCTTGTGACATGCCCTTAGAAAGTGGTTCACCCAAATTATTACCCATAAGTGAAACATAAGCTGTAACATATTTTCAATATGTGCACATGTTAACATTAATTTTGCCTAGCGATGATTGGTTGAGTGCAAGTACCAATAATTTTTTTGTAGAATAAGCTCTTGCTCAGTTAAGACAAAACATCATACTCATTCATGAATCATATGACACACTTGCTCATGTAATAGCCTCTGCATATGCTACACAGTGAATGCTGACCTGCAGGTGGTGAGATATGTGGTGATGGCCGATTCCATGTAGTGATGAGGGTACTGTCTCTGACTCTGACTTCCCAGCATGAAGATAGACAAACTTGCCATTTCCTGAAAGTATAAAACACCATATGTAAAAGACTGTTTTTTCTATCTTCTCTTATCTTCTCACCTCATCTTATCTCACCTGAATGTACCTCAGCTTGATACTACTAACACTTGTTTTAAGGAAAACAAAGTTTAATGGATAGTCAAGTTCTTTCAAGCAGTGAGTTTGTCATTTTTGTGCTCATACTAAAATCATTATCAAGCATGTGCCAACACCTCAATAAACAATTATGACTATCAATAACTCTAGAACTTCTTTAATGCCTCTTAAAGAATCAAAATAATTTATTCTTTTCAAACTGGCAAAGACATTGAAAAATGTTTATTGTCAATTTTTTACAAAAGATTGTTTTTCTGAACTTGGAGACTTTATCTATCATGATAAAAAAATATGTGTTTAGGTAGATCAAAAGTATTCAAGAAACAGCCACTTATGAGTAAAATTTAAAACATGATGATCTTAAAACTTTATCTTCTGACTATTCCATTGTAAGACTGTTAACAATCAGTCTTTATCTATCTTATATAGCAAATTTCTTCATAAGTTTGTTTCTATAAATTTGAATCGAACGTATAATATAGAGTCTAAACTGTTTCTTTTACAGAGATGATACTTCTGTACTTTTAATATCTAATTTGAAGATTCCTTTGACCATATATATAATTAAATGCAGATCTCATTAAGCTCTTTAGAAGACAAAATAAGAGATATCAGAATATGTTGAAGGATCTTTGCTGATATCATTTTTTTAGACAGACATCCATATCCAAGTATCAAGTTAATTCCTGACAAAATGAAAATCCTACCAGTGCCCCTGCAAAATGAAGCCAAGCGTGATCATTGTTGAAGTCTCGTTTAGCAGTGTGGTAGGTCTGATAGCTGTAGTCATACATCTGGAACAGGAACGCCAGGTCAGCCAATCGTCTCAGCTGTAACTCAGGGGCTTCTGATGTATATCTGAAACAGAGGAGGTTATCTCTCAAAATTAGTCTCTAATGGACCCTAAAATACAATAAAAGCCTTGAATTTTAAAAGTAGATAAAGGTTTGATGTGAAAATATTTAAGAGGCTCATTTTCGATTTGAATGCAGCATCCTCTTCAGCAAAAAGTTGCAATAGTTATGTGACTTCTCATTGGACAATCGCCATCTGTTGCAGCAGCACAGAAAAGTACAGGAAATGCGGCAAGGACTATGTTAGCAAGTCATTGGGGCTGGTGTAAGAATAGATTGTGTGTGGGAAGATGTATATACTTACACTACTGAGGTATTTTGTGAAGCTTGAACAGGTCCAGAAGGTTTATTGGATCCAAACCATCTCTTAGAAGCACTGAATATTGATCTATGGATGCCCTTTCTGGATGTAAGCTGTAACACAAAGGCTATCACTGAAATCTTGTGACATTACAATAGGTAAGGTGATTATTTACTACCATGAACACAACTCTGCTAGTACCTAAATGTGTTTCCAGCATTATACAGTGAACTGTGAATATTATGTGCAATTCCATAGCTTGTAAGGAGAAAGAAGTAAAGAAAAGAAAGAAGTCACAAAGTGATGGATTTTTTAAATGGGAGTGGCTTAACCTTACAAGAAGGAGGGGTTGATTCATAACATTCATATCAGGAGGGACTAAAGTAAGATTCATTTATTAAAAAGATAATTCTCCCCAAAAAAAACTTTCTCCCAAAAACCAGTGTCATCAGAATTGCAGAAGAGCAAGGTCACTGCATTGTTACATTCTCTTAGCATTGTCATAAAAGTTGAGACATTATAAAACTGTCAGTCTTTTAAATATGATTTGAGAATTGTGCTAAATCTACGACTGTGTCCGTTTTCAAAGGTAAAAAGTTTCGAGCTTAATTCAATGCCTGTTAAAATGATCATACAAGTTGAATGTAAGCACTGACAATCTCACTTGCATTGGCAACAACTTCCACTCTCGTTCAAACTTTGTGTTAAAATTTTACTTACTTGGTCATTCAGGATACGCATCTGTTTCTCGGCCCATGGAATCAGCGCTCGGACCACAAACTCGTGCATGAAGATACGCAGCCTGTCCATATCGCTGGTTGTTAGACAGATACCATGCGATCTTAGTTTGGTCTTCTCTTGAGAGGAGACTGACCCCGCCGTGCTCCGTCCGTCTTGATAGCCATTGGCTGCAGCAGTGGCGTCCCCGTCATGTGACACTGCTGGCTCTTCGACCTGGGGCTGGGTCTCTTGGGCGTGGAATGCAAGAGGATGGTCCATGGATTCCAGGTCATTGGAACTGCTGTTTATAATACTGCTTAAATCTGTAAGGAAGGACATTTATTTTAGAAAACAAGTGTTTGCCAATGTTGACTTATGTAAGACTTTTCATGACTTCTTATTCTCTTCTCACATTTATACCTCCTTGCATATTCTAAAATTTTGTCGAATCTAAAGCAACTAAAACGATATCAAGTCAAAAGGTCTAATCTGAATGATGGTATTTTCTAAAAATATTCTATGCACAGGAATGTCAACACTGCTTTAGAGAGAGTGAGTTATTGTTTTTGCATGGCTTAGGCAATATTTCATCTATTAGCGGCATGCCAATATGGATGCTTATCATAAACCATAAATACTACAGAAGGCACTGACCATTCAGACTGCTAGAGTCAACCGTGGTGAGTTTATCGGATATTACATCAGGCGTGGTGTCACTGATGATTGAAGCGTCCAGGTCTGGGACAGTGGCGGTTAGTCTCGCCTCGGACAGGTGGGAGGGGAAACTTGTGTCGTCCTGTGGTAGTCCATCGTACTCAACTCCCTCCTGTTAACACAGGTATGAATTTTAGGTTTTTGGACTTCAACAATGGATTTGATTTGATCTTATGATAGTGTAGCACATCCTGTTTTAGGGCAAAACTTAACCCTCAAGCCGCGGTTTACGGAATGGTCCGGGATGAAATTAAAGTACGCCGCAGTTAGCCTTGGCGAACCCCGGAAGCCGGACTTATAATCTGACGCATTTACTAATTAACGCAATTGTACCATGTAGCGGATCCCGGAAAAAAATTGCACGGCAGTCGTGTCGGTTGAACGCGTGTATTTTCGTTCCGGCTTTCACTAAGCTGCCGATTTTTTCCCCGTTGTTGTTCTAAAGAATGGGGGCATATTTTCCGAAAGTTTTATAGATATTGGTTATGTTTATTGTACCGAAAATATGCATTACAAACGCTCAATTTTCCCCCACTACCCGCCGGGCTTGCTATAGCCCTGGGGCTTATTGCTCCCCTCGCGCACGAGCTTATCGAGCTGCGCACGTTATTGTTTGCTCAGGCGTGCGCACTCACAACAAAAGCACACCTTGCTTTCGCACGCCGTATGATCTAAACCCTTGGGCGGATTTCAATACAGGTGGGATCATTTGAAAGAGGAGAAAATTGTCTTTAATTAGATATAAATTACGAATATGCGCTACCTGAACTGAATATACAGCATGTGCCGTAAATGAGGTGATTTTTACATATTTTTAGTTTTACACCATTTTGTCACACCAATTTTCACATGATGTGCTCAACTTATTTTGACAATTTTTATATTATAAGATAGAGAGAAAGATTGTCTTTCATTCCATGTAAAATTTGTACATGCGCAAAAATAAATAAAGACACAGCAAGCGCCGCACAAAAAGCTAATTTCTCTATTCAAATCATGTAAACTGAACGGCGATTTTGACATGTGCCTTTATTTCGTTCATATCTTCTCAACAGCTTGGCGTATTTTGAAATTGATTACCTCGTGATAAAGAAGAAATAATTGTCTTCGATTTGATGTAAAAAAGTTATATGCAGTATATAAAATAAAGATACAGCAAGTGCCGCAAAATTGCGACTTTTCTTTATTCTTTGTGTATTTACCATTTTCTCGCACTTTATATCACATAAACTTCTCGGGACATTTTGAAATTTCATATATCAAAATATAGTGAAAAGGATGATCTATATTTCCACATAAAATTTGTATGTAAACGAAAATCAGTAAAGACCCGACGAGCATCGCGCAAACAGGCAATTTCTCTATTCATATCTTGTTAACCGAGAAGCGATTTTTTCAACTGCTTTTTACACTTCCTATCTATTTAACGGCAGAGCGCATTATCAACATATTTATATCACAATAAAGAGAAAAGGATCGTCTTCAATTCTATATAAAATTTGCAAATTACAATGAAACAATAAAGGAGCGGTAAGTGATGTCGCAATTATCAAAATCTGTTCTCAAATACCTGAGGGGACAATCTTTGCAAACTATATATATTCCAAACCAAGCGGTACTTATTTATCATTTTCATATCAACGTAAAGATGAAATAAATACCTTCATTCTCATGTGTAATTTGCCCATATTTGCATCAAAATAAAACGTGTGGAAATTATGCGACAAATGTCGCGGTAAGGCGATTATCAAAGACTTTATTCACTAGCTTTACCCACGTTTCGTTGGTAATAACTTCTAAATACACAGCAAAAGATTATTATGATTTATTTATTCGTAAAGAAGAACAAATTGCCTTCAATTCCATATATAATTTGCATGTATATAAAGCGAATAACTTGAATTATAAACTTGGAAATAAAGACAATTTCTGTTAAGTGTGAGTGTATTTTTCAGCGGGATACCCCGCCTGCACGCGCTGAGCGCGTGCGTTTGCCCGGGGCTACTAGCTTAGTAATATTATTGTGGGGGTCAGAACGTTATCGGGGTTTATCACTACCCTGCTTTCGTTATTTATATCTTTCGTTTAGGATGGCGTATCGTAATGAAATTTATCGTAAAATATAGAGCAATAAATTAGCTTCATTTCCGTATATAATTTATCTATGGGCACTCAGTGATTAAATGATTTTATAGAGTTTGAAATATAGACAATTTTTGAATAATTGTAAACTTCGTGCTAGACAATTTTTTGTAATAATTTTTATATCGATGTCAAGAGGAACTATTCGTCTGTAGTTTCGTTTTCATTTCGCGCATGCGCTCTTAGAATTTATTGAGTTACGGCGCCCGAATTGAAAACAAGTTTACTTCGGTTATAGAAACCGTTCTAGGGGTAATAGAAATTTCATTCAAAGTGTCAGGTAAGAATCTTCCATTTGTAACACGGGATTCGCCGACTAGTTTTGTATACAACGATATTTACATCCGTATTTCGCCACGTAAACAAACCATATATTGGCAAAACGGTCGCGACTCGCGGCACTGGAAAATTCAGCCACTGGTGCTAATTACGCATTAACGGTAGCGAGGCGAGTGCTTGAAAATTCAGCCACGGGGGCAAAACTGGTCAAAATAATATTCAGCAACTTGAGGGTTAAGATTCGAGCATGCAGCGTATACATTTTACCCCTGAGACAGGAAGAGTGTAACCGGACCAATACAGGATAGCAGTCACTCATCCACACCCTCACATTAGATAAAAGCCTAAGAATGGCTATAGGAGGGCTAGAGAGTTTGATTTAAGGTGAAGAAATATCCATGGCCTTTTCATTTATATTTTTTAAGTTGAGATTTACCGCAAAATCTTCAGGCAAAGGGACTTATAAATACAAGGAAAGCTATGTAATTTTTTAATGGGATCTATTAAGGTATTCGATTACTTGACAATAACATTTAAATTTATGTCCAAAAGTAACTTTAAACAGTTCTCAATTTAAAAGATTTTTATAGTTCATTCCTAACCACTAACCACTAATGACCTTACAACAAAAAGGCTTTTTTCAAATGATTACCCAGGATAATTGCTTTTTACCATTTGAGCAAAACTTTGAAACAGATCCTAGATTTTAAAAAATTTCTTATGTTAAACTTTTTTAACTTTATTCTGACATGGAGGTTTGATGTAAGATATGCAAAAAGAAATATGAAAGATAAATCATGTTGCCGGGGTTTTTTTCAAAGCCATGCAATAAGGTATTCAAAAAAATGGATAAGCTGATGGTCACTGAGCTTTAAACCATTATAAAATTGAATATATCAGTGACACAAGATTTCCATTTTACCTGAATGCTTTGTTTATCTTATATTATGACAATAAAAGCCAGAAAGGCAGAAAAGAAAAGGTGAAAGTTGTTTTCCAGATAAAAATATTTACCATAAAATATGCTTAAAAGGACAAAAGCTGACAAGACAGCAACAAGGAATATAAGCAAACACCACACCACCGTTTCCATGATAAAATCTGAAAATGAGTCTTTCAATCTAAAATTAAAGAACATGCTTTACTAATTCAAACCGTCTCATCAGAAATTTGATCATTTAGTATAAATATCACAAGCAGCAGTAAGTACCAAAAATAATTGTTTCTTGAAACTTTGAAAAGATTTGGGTGAGTTGACGTGATTCTAGTTTAACCCCACTTTCAAGAGTATTACACATCATGGCTTCTAGTATTAATGCAGGGCGAAAGCTTGCAACATCTTTGTGGCTAGGCATTGTAGTGAAACCTGCGAACCTGCCAACCATGGGTGGTATTGCACTGAAAGTCAGTGTAGCATTGCACCCAAACCTTACTGCGTGTAGAACAGTTCTCTACTGCAGACAAAGTTGCCGAGCCCCTAGCGGGATTCGAACAACAGACCTTATGATCCATAGCCGAACAAGCTCACCATTGCGCTATCCCGCCCCCTTGAAAAAAATAAGGAGATATTTCTTAGGGGACATTTCCAACACACACAACTATGGATGCTCAATAAATTAGTGACAAACCATTTTGAGTGGAATATTTAGAGGAATCCCAACTTGTTTACATTTGGAAGAATCCTGATTAAGTCGAATAATAGATAGTTCAGGAAATTGCATTCTTTACAGGTAAAGATTAACATTTTCTCCCTGATGTAGACAAAAACATGTGACACTCTATCTTTCATGAAATAATGCCCATATAATGAAATCAAAGTAAACTGATTAAAATCTCTTAATTGGTATAAAGAAATCAAATGGATTTCTGGAATATTGCACATGCAAAATGAAGGGTAAAGATGAAAAAGGAAAAATTAAGTTTTCAATTGATTGACCTATTGTTATCCCACTACATTCAACATAACCATCTAATGAGCTGCAATCAAGCCATTCCCTCCCTACAGATTTACTGCAAGGGCAAGTGCTGTCACCTTTCGTCTGCCATATTTGTTTTCGACATGAAAATATCCAGCTGTACTTTTATCAATTTATCAAAAACAAAAAATAAACTACATGTGATGATAGATAATCCACATAATCATAAATGAGGAGAATTCACCATAATGACTTGTCATCCTCAACAAAATCTCAAAAAGTGAAAATCTTACACTCAGCAACATGCTTGAAATGAATTGTGAAATTTACATGTAATAAAGTTGAAGTAGCACGTTTTATTCTTCTAATTTTCCCAAGTAAATATAAGTTTATGCCAAATGTATATTCTTAAGATGATCACTCCACCTGTTTCGGAGATCTGGAGTCGGAGAAGACATCAACAAGCAAAATCTCTGAAATAAACCATTTACATATCTGGTTCTTCTGAAGTGGAAGAACTCGAGTGGACAATATTCACCTAGGTAAAGCGGATGTTTTGATGCCTGGGAGCCTGGGAGTTTGTTATATCTTCATGCAAAGCTCCACCCCATAAAGCCCTATCTCCTACAAACCCTACCCCAGGGGCCGCCTCCACTCCAAACCAGCACAAACCATAACTTTGGAAAACTCTTTAGATGATCATGTTGAGTGTACAAGATAAGAATAGAACTATGTTCTTATTATGTTCATGATGTTCTAGGCAAAATATAAAGCTTGATTTCTAAAACCCAAAGATGACATGCGACAAAGAGAGCTGATTGACAACACTGCGTGTCACATCGAGTGAAATAAGCAACGAAATTGACACCGATGTCAAGGTGAGGGTCACATGCGGACATCACCACACTTACCCATGTTATGAAGTAGCGAGGCGTGTGAGATTTAGCTGGCTGCAATAAGTGTGTCAAGTCAACATTTTTGTTTTTATTTTCAATAAATCAAATCCTTACATAGTTCAAAATCCTTAAAGGTATTACATAGTATGAAGCAAATAATTGACCTAGCATTTATTTGACGATGAGACACCTTTTATTATCAAATTATAGGAATAACCGTTTGTGGCAAAAGCATGAGATCTAGGGAACAAAAAGCTTAAAAGAAGGACAATAAGTGTGGTCATAGAATGCAATTATTTTTTCTGTCTTCCAGTTCCATTTAAAACAGCACTGAAATTTTACAATAAGTAGGAATATTTTCCATTTTACCTCGGACTGAACATTTCAAAATGTAAAATCACACAAAAGGTTATCACTAATTCTGTCTTTAGGTTAAAACAGATTTAAATTTCAAATAGTGTACTTGCTCTTACATAAGCCTGAGCTTTGATTCAATCCGCCTCACTTTTGTTAGAGTGTCTAAATAAGACATTCATTGAAGTTTTGTTTTTGAATACGTCAATTCATCGATTTATTTCCTATGACAAAATCTTACTGTGCCATAATATATGTCAGCCTAAATCATTTATGTTTGAGTACAAAAACAGGTTTATGACATACAATAATTACAAGATTTTCTGAATTTCACAGAATTGCAACATTTGGTTAGAGGTAATTACACCGTTTTGAAACATACCAAAACATTGCACTTCGGTGAATAAAGAAGTTGAATATCCTTAAATCTTGTACTTCATTACCTAGAAAACTAGAATTCAACAAAAACATTAACTAAGATTAAAGGGTTGAGAGACAACCAACCTGTATTTCTGGAGGTTTAGGAAGAAACTGACTCCAGGGGTCGGGCAGTGATGCTTCTGGTTTCATGTTCTCCACAGTCTGCAAGGAGCGAGAGTTGACCTGAAGTAGGTGGCAGCACTGAGTTCCGAATGTTGTCTTCATGCTTTGGTAGTAAGCTTCAGCTCTGATAAAAGAAAAGAAACATTACTTTACATGGAATGATGGAAGGAATACTTTTCAAAGATGCTGTGCTAAGTATATATTTAACTGAACAATGTCGTACCATTTACGCCTTTTGAGACAAGTTGTTAATCAAAAAAACAAGTAATGCAGGAGATCTGACAACTTGATACACATCAGGATATCATATGCCATAAAATCCACTAACCAACCCTCAGCAACCCTCATTTAAAACGATGAAATAAAAACATTGGACTTTTGTCACAATGGTCAAAAACCATGTTTGAAACTGTATTGTAGTTAGTTATTGAAATGATTTTGCTAAAAGATGTAATAACTTTAAGGATACTGTCCAGCATGCAGAGTACAATAGATTGACAGTCACACCAAATAGGCAATGCCACAGGCCTATCTAGCCATATACTGTAAGCCTGATGAGTGAAAAATTCCTTCTCAAAACCATACTTGATATCAATTTCATCACTTGCCTGTAAGTAGTAGAAAGTCAAATGATATCATACATTCCTTTTGTGTGAGTTGTTATAGCCAAAGAGGATGCTTAATACAGACAGACAAACAGACAGATGGTTTATTTCAGTCTCACCTCATAGTTTCACATTAAAAAATACAACGTTTTAGTAAAAATTGAGACATTCCGTGCGGAGTTATGAGAGACTATAAAATATATTTACAGATATGTGAAACACACACTGGAATGATCATTAAATAAAACATTCTTATCGACAATAAAAATGAGACATTGAATACAGTATGTCAAACGGAAAATACTATAAACGCATCGTTACCGTGGCAACTCCCCATCACTGACGTCATGCAGCAGGACGTAGTATGTGAGGATGCTGGGACAGAACCAGCGCGGAACCTTGTTGGGGAACTGCTGTTGTTGCTGCAGCTGCTGATTGGTGAGACTAGTGAATGTTGCGATTGGATCTGTTTGACTCGAGGACACCACAAATATGCCTTTGGTGGGATAAGGAATAACAATGGGTTCCAATAAATGTTTGCTTGCAACAGGGAAACTGTTGTATAATTTTTAATGATTTGGGTGCACTTGCTTACATGATATTTTTAACACAAATTTATGACATATTTGATACAGGTTAAGATCAACGTTTGTAGGATTAACAATTGCTGGTTAGTCGTCAAGGTAAAAGCTTATATGTGTAGTGGTCAAAGAAATTCATCGTAGCCCCAACTTTGTCCCAACTTGTTATGATTCAGTAAATTTGCTCAAATGATTTTGTACTCAATTATTCAAAATAAATTGTTATAATTGCACAATGATAAAAAATGCTGTTGGCATAAAGCTATGCTTATTGGCAAATCCATAGTCTGAAATGGATTCAATGCTAGTTGTACATGGTTGTACATATTAAAAATATGACATAAGGTATGTTTAACAATATGGATTTTTCATATACCGGTAATTACTTTACCATTGACTAAAGTAATAATTTCAATTCATTGCTGTCAAGATTAAAGGGTGTGAGATTGCTTGCATCTTTTATTCCTTCATACCATAAATAGAGTTCAAAAGGATACATCCCACACAATGGTTGAGATATTCATGATCAGACGGGTTGAGAACTTGCAAGAAACAGTCTCTGTAGGCCTCAAACCATGGGGTAGATGCTGAAAAAATAAAATAACAATTCAAATTTGCAATTACCTCTTTCACCATTGTGTTTACAGTAAGGATGGGTATCGGTCCTAATTTCCATATCGCAATATATTGCAGTACAGAAAAACGTATCGCAATACATATTGCAATATATTGGTACTTTTCATATTTTAGGTTTTCCAAGTTCTCTTGACTAAATAACAGCAATGAGAACAATAATCTGGACGTCGTTTTGTAAAGAGAGAGAATTAACTGATTTGTTTCGTACTTTTAACATGTCTGTGCTATTTTCACTTTGCAAGTTCACACTTTGTTTACAAGTTCCAGTATATTTTCTGCAATTTTACAAGGAAAGTGTTAATTCTAAAACCTCCGATAGATTGGATATTTTCAGAAGACTGTACCGGTATGTATCATGGTGTTCCTGTATTGCAATGTACCGATATATCGATAATACCGCACACCCTTAGTTTACAGTTACCCAGAGAACTAAATTAAGTCTAACTCATTTCAAATCTTGCTGGTATATTACAGCAGCAGTATGATTCAGTGGTATCTGGTGAATCCAGGATAAAATCTTTTTACAATTGCCTAATGACGATACTCTGGCCATGTTATAGATATCAATATCAAACTGCCAAATGACGTCAAAAAAGTCAAAGAACTGTCAAAGAAACACAGTTATAGTGGTATCAGACTAGATCTTAGTTTCAAAACACTGTTGCAAATTTTCTTGATACTTGATACTTTTACGTTGTCAAATTAATTATTTCACATATACATTTTATACTGGCCACACATTGCTATCTTTCAAAAATAGAATCTGTTTCCAAATAAAAATTTATGTTTTTAAATTTGTTGGTAGCACAAAGAAAAAGCTTTTGGTGAAGAGTCATTGTTGGCAATTGTTGCATGAATCTGAGATATTGTCTTTGAATGGGCCCGAAAAAGTGCTAGAATTTGTAATATTGCTAATAGTGTGATAACCAACATCAGAATGTTCTTGCAGTGACAGCTGTTGGTAACTGATATTGTTATATGACTTTCTATCCCTGACAAAAATATTCTCACCATGAAGTTGAAGATCATAGTTGCCAACAGACATCATATTCCCGGCTCCACGGCCGCTGTCCCCAGTCTGCAGTTGTGACCCTGCAACAGCATCGCTGAGCATTTTCTTTGCCGTGGCCTGTTGGGGTGGATTGGTTGACATATCACAGATTGCGATCCGCAGGTTGTGTATAGAGTGGGAGGCATTGTTTGGGTCTTTGATGTGAACTGGAACAAGGTTAAATGAAAAATAATACACCTCAAATTGAATTTCATCTTGCCTCAATTAAACAGACAAGGATGATTAAAACAACTTTAGCAACCAAAGCTGTATATAATGTAATTGCTACACATGTAACACTTATAATGCATGTATAACCAATTCTTTAGTTAATATACCTAAAAGTTCATTTATCAATCTGTGCATACATGCATAACAGAATTGAGAATGATTTTATCAATAATTCTTGAAAATGTCATCGATATGTTGTGTTGTACAAACAATAGGTTCAATCTGTTGCATCTATAAATAAAAAACCTTTATTATTAACTTACAAAGAGGGTAGGATAACATATATGATACAGATGTAATATATGGTATGCAGCTTTCATTTCCTCATTTAACTAAACACCAATTGAACAAGGAAATATCTTGTTTCATTCGGATGTACTGAAAGAGTCTATAATAGGCTTTTTAAAGTTTGCAATTGTACTATGTATCAACATATTGTTCACCTTTTATTTGTGTATGAAACCTGATGTTAACAAATACATCCACCTAAATCAAAATTAGTATGAAATATTCAAACCAAGGGTAGTTATATATAGTTCAATGACCTCTTCATATCAAAAAATAGACATTGATGATGTAATTATTGAATAAATCTTTGAAATGTTTTAAAACATTAATTCAATCAGTGCTTTTAGAAATACAAAACGAACAAAACAATGCACATGATAGGTATAAAAAATAAGATTACAGCGTAGTAACTGTTGAAATAACTGTTACCTAACCAAACAATTCATCAATTAACATGATTACAATGATTAGCGAATCCAAACAATCGATGCAATGACACACCCCTTTCTGACATTGCGTCGTCTGCCTTAATCATAATGATTCTTAGGTAGATATTATAGACTATCATAGAGCCACAATTTGACATTTCATTTATAAAACTGAACAATCTTAACGATGTCTTGAAGTTACCTTCTGTGCCAAGACGACAGAAAGGTTGAACAAGTTGGGCAAAAGTCAAATTATTTTTCTGACACAAATTTTCTGCGTCTGGGCTACACAAAACGGCCACATGCGGGCTGAAGGTGTTCTGTATGAACTCCGGTGCAGATTGTTTGCACTGTGCCATTGTTGATTATGATATCTTCCCTAAAAAGAACATAATATCGATTGCATAAGATCCACTACAAGATTGAATGCATAATAATCCATTCGTGACATGTCGTCCGCCATTTTGATGAAATCCCACTTCCGGGCATCTGGCGAAGGGAGGTAATCAAACTAAACTGATTGAAGCTGTAATAAAATATTCTGTAGGTTCCCACCAATATTTCTTTTCGTAAAAGAATGTTAGTATCTGCATGTGAATTGAAGTAGAAAGGTGATTATCAAACAAGATGTAAATACTCAATAACCTAAAATAGAAAGAGTAAGACATAGTATATAGGCCTACCTCTCACTAATCGAAATTTCTTTGGACGATTAGCCATTTTTTGAATAATTTATTCATGCGCTGATTTTAAATTTGGTTTGTCTTAACAGAAATCTTTTGTAAATGTGTGGACATTCTATCGATACATATAGTTTACTTATTTCATTTTATCTATAGCTTAGGACCTTTAAAATTTTAACATAAAGTTTGAACAATTTTAAATGATAGACGAGGAAATAAACAGATTGTACATACGTTTTATAATGGTATGGGCTAAGCTTGGTCTTTTCTTTTTTTATCTAGAATACATTTGTCACCAAAAAGCACCAGGCACTGTCACATTGTATCTAAAGATATTTAAACACTTCAATAATTAACTTGGATAAAAAAACCACTTCCTTGTTGAATAGGTTGTTACAGATAGAGCAGTCCTCCATTTTGTTTTGAGGAAAATGATATGATCAAAGACGCTGCACTTTCACTAATTTTACAACATTATAAAAGTGAACTATATGTATGGTTAGAATATACAGAATGTTTTCTGATTTGAGACAAGACTAATCAAAAGTGCCCGTTATAATGCTGTGGCTGAAGGCTTTTCACACTCGTAGCACCGATGAATGGCTTCACTTGAATCTTGTTTATTTTACCGACTGTGCGCTCTTATTTATCTAGTTGTAAAATCTAAATCAACCAATAAGTTGGTTCAACTGGGTTATGTTATAATCATGTACTAATAGCAGTCTTGTATTTTTCAAGTTTAACTGATCAAGGTTTTTTTAGTTTCTGGTCCAGAACAAAATTTCAAGTTGCGGTTCCATGAAAATGTAGAAAGATGTTGAAAACCAATGGCACCACTATGCATGTTGATTGTTCCATAGACCAAGTTCCAACGAACTAGGCGTAATTGTTAATTTCTGGTCCGGAAAAGAACAGGTCGCATGCACAGACGGATTGACGGACAGAGATCATTTAGATATGCCTCGAAGTTTCGTTTGGCGTATTTTCCCCTGCATGACTTTAGTTTGCTTCAGTCTCTGTCATAGCAAGTCATTTGGGCTGGCGCAAGAATAGGCCATGGGTGGGAAGATGCGTTTGGCGGGGAATAAAACAGACCTACGAAAGGAGGCCACCGTTTCTTCTAACGGTCAAAAATGTGTTTTAATCACATCGATTAATTAAAACAATGGCCTTGAAACAGTATTTCTTTTTTCGTCCTCAGTCCACAATCTGTTTGCCATCTCTATACCTTTTTCTTTAATTCTTAGAGGAACTGTAGCATGTTTTCTTATGGAATTAAACTTATATCATTAAGTAGGAAAAAAATGTTATCAAACGTAAGACGATCTTGTTTTATCAAAACAAGGACCTCTTGAACTAATAAAATGAGCTCGAGGTTGTATTACGCGAATCAAATTGAAAATTTCCGCATTTTGTCCTTTCGTGGTTGTACGAGAAAAAAATGGTTTCACTTTCTTATTTTTTTCAGAAATCAATTTTTTTCGATCACTAGGGATTGTCTTGAGATCATACATTTGCTATCACTAGATATGCAGAATTCTGTAATGTATGGCTGAAGCTTCTTCTCCGGATAAAGAGGCAAAGAGGATATTTTACGGGAGCATCAGCCCACAGTAAATTGAAAATAAGGATTTGTAGTAAGTTGACGTAAGTTAAAACTGATAACGCAACCTCTCCTATACTATTAGGCTGACGGAAAGACATGTGCCCAATCTGGTTGGTGTGAATTTATTCACAGAGGACTGAGAAATTATTGAAGCTTCTTGTTTTATATATTTTCATTTTAGGGGATTTAAGGGGCACATTGAATGTTATTTATTTTCTATGTGGCATTAAATAAGTGCCAACATACTATTTGTTATGAGTTAAGGTCAAATCGGATAACTAAACTTGCACATTTAATTATCTCATTTTTATAATTGCCAAAATTATGAGATTTTTTTTGTTTTCAGGGATTATCGGAAAAAAATGTTAAGAGGTCTGAATATCTATGCCATACTTGCATGTATATTAATCAAATGAACTACCTGTTACCACCAACCTATATATGTTTTTGTCTTTGTGTAAATTAGTATGAAAAATTACGTTTGAGTCATTAGCGCGCACTATTGTCCGGTTTCCGATCACATATCTGACCCCCAACAACATACCCAGTGCCCCTTTAATAGTTATTCGATGATCAGTTTCTCGTTGTTTATTTCGACCTTTATGAATACAATTGACTTGCATACTGATTTACAATTTTCAAATTCTGCTGACGTCACGTTTCGGGTAGCTGATTGTAAATATAAGTTTTCCTATTTATGTGTGTAAGAGTGCACGTGTCACTTTAAGGGGCAGTGGCACGTTTTTTTTCGCCAGAGTAAATCGCTGAAATATATTTAAAAATCATTGTCATCTAAAGTAAAACACTCCTCTGCCTTCAATTAACAAAGTTCGATCTCGAGTGTACATGGTTCAGTAAAGCCAAGGGATTCTTTTTGTAATTAAAATAATACAAGGTATTCACAATAAAATGGCTGTCACTAAGTTTTCGCTATATACGGACTATGGTGTAATTAGCTGTTTTAAAGTAAATATAAAGACTATAATTTTTTACTATAAATGGCAAAATTAAAAACGCATAACTAGGAACTTTGCTATACAGTCCCTTTACTGTCGAGGCGAAATTGGTGAGTTTGTTAGCAACTGGTCAGGGACTACGGTCAATGCTTGCGCGTAGAACTTTGCCTGACTATGATTGCATGGGTTCGAATCCCGCAAAGGACCCTACCCGAGAGAACATAGAAATTCGTACTTTTTCAGATAGTGCGATGTCAAATATAACAATCACAAATCTCGTCTTGAACCTCTTTTTCGTCACCATTCTTAACTGATAAGCATTGATATATTGGTTTGTAGAAGCAACCAGTTCTCAATCAAATTACACTATTTATGAATTTTGACATATTTGACCCCAACAATATATTCTGTGTCCGTTTAAAAGGTGTCAAGCCCACATCACCTTATCCCACGTATAAGGGATGAAAATTAAAGGGATCCCAAATAAAAACAAAAATGCATTCTATAAATGGTCTGTTTATTTAAGTAGGGGTTCCCCTCCTCACATGATAAATTCATCACAATCAGTAAACAACAGCTATATATCATATTCAGGTACACAACAATGTTCAGTTCGGGTATCACTACTCCCCTAGTACATAGACTACAATCTAAGAAAGTCAGAAACGATATGTACAAAGGAACAACGTAACAACATTTGTATCCGATAGGGACACTATAAAATATTATCATTTCGTTCTTTTACGAACGCTTCAGACACAAATGCCGAATTTACATTGAAATGTATCTGATATCAAACGTTGATTGACGCTCTTGACATGGACACTTAAAGTTATGATTGTTAAAATTTTGACAAAGATTATCGACCAGTACTTCCATGTAACCACTCATAGTCAAGCAATCACCAAAACTCGTAGTAGTTTGGTGAAACAAAAACGGCGCCAATATGTGCGTGTTGATATTTACAATTGTTACATAGAAATATGCATGAGTAAGTGAACGTTCAAATGAAATTTACATAACAGTAAATTAGTTTAACACTAGTTCAGTCCTCATACGAACATTCTTGCTTGTAGTTACACCTAAACAGTGTTTTTTGCTTTAATGGCCACTCACCTTTATTTCACAACTTTTCATAAACCTGATTTTTCTGCACATTTTTTATTCTGAAATTCTAGTATGAATTTCATCGAACTTACCGAAGGTACTGTAAATCAATTTATTACAGGTAAGTAAAAGATCACACTTATGAACCGACTTAACAAGAACAGTGTTTATTGTTTAAATGTTGAACTCACTTCGTTCATGTTAAATTTACATAATGAAATACAAAGATTCATTTCCACCAAGCGTTGATGATTTACCCAAATGATTGCAATCTACCTTTGAACATTCGAAAACATTTGATATTTGCCTGGTATTCACTTTTACAAAACATATGTTAAATAGAGTATAAATAAAGCACTTGTTTTGACGTTTATACGTATTTCAACTATACAAATAATGTGATTAAATCGTCATATACAGCAACATGTATATTTATAGATTGTGTTTGATTGGTCAGTTGCAATGGTCAAAGCAAAATATACAGCGTTTGGTTATAGAACTGTATCTCACACAGTTCAAATCAAATACACATATCATGACATTATGACGTTATGTGGAGAGGGTGAATTTTGTAACACACATTGTACCCAATCCTTTTTTATGAACAGACATATGTTTTAAACAATGATATAATCACATGACCACAAATACTACATGCTATTTACATCAATAGACACGTACAATGTCACATTGGAAGAACTACTTTTCCAAATATTGTTTTACAAATTTAAGTAGGAAGGCGACAAGGACTGATTTTACTACATTAGTTAAGTACCGCAAAACTGCATTGAATTTGCCGTGCAAAACACCTTATCCGTCATCTATGGGGAAGACAGATTACAAGCGGCTAATGGGAACAAATTATTCTCATGTCCGCTAAGGAACTATATTTCGTCAGCAGTTTATTGTAAACAGCTAAATCTCTGCACCCCTGTCTAATATTCACTTCTATCCAAGATTTTACACAGAAGTTCCAGAGAGTTGAAACATCAGTTACTTTAATTACATCCACAAAGTCAGCTCACCATTCAGGGAAATGTTTCTGGTAGTCACATCGAAACATCAGCACATCTCATTTTCCTCATAATGGTGATGAGCGTGTAAAAAAGCAACATGTTCAACCCGTAATCCATTTTGGAACACCTTGGGTTGAAGAATAATTTGTAGGATATCCATTCACATCATGTAGCCCTTGTACACTCTTGAAATTTCTTGCCATCTTTTTTCAGTAAGGTTCTACATAAAACTTGTAATGTAAAAAACCTCATCATGTAGAGTTCATTAACACACTGGGACACTAGAAAGGTAAAACATATCAGGTGCCAACATTCAGTATTCAACTTCGAGAAACCAAAAACGATTCTGCCCAAATAAGGACTCTTAGTTACATTGATGACAAGGCACATTGCTTAGAATCTGCATCAAAATATAGGTGTACAAAGATTGTATGTTATCTTTTTTGGTAACCGAAAATCTTGTGACCAAAACACTGACATTTACTCCAGTGGCTTCGAACACTGGTTTATCAGCGGTCGTTTCACAGAAGCAACTGTCACATCTCCTTCCACATCCCCACTCTTATAATGCCTCCTCAACGAAATCATTTGACAAGACTCACAAGCGAGTAGTTCTTTCAGATCCCTCACCAGAAGACTCCGGTTCACTCTCCTCCAACCTTTGCGGGAGGAGAGGCAAGGGGGGTAGAACATGGGGGGACAGTGGGCCTTGGGGGTTGGGAGGAGGCGGGAGAGGGGGAGGAGGAGGTGGTAGCTGTGCCATGTCTCTCACAGGAATATCCTCATCAAGCAAATCGTATGAACCTTCTCTCTGAAAAGTCTCGCTACCAGAATGTGACTCTTCGGACTCTGTTATGAGACCTTCAACGTCATCCTGTTCCTCACGGGCTGAGCTGATGTAAGGTTTTTTGGGTTTTGGAGTGGAATAATCCTCTGGTGGTGCAAGGTATTTAGCTCGTCCAGTTCGTTTTGACTTTTGCGACCTTGGTTCTTCTCTGAGAACGCTAGGCTCCCTGGAGAGCCGATCCTCGCTCATTGCTCGAGATGGAGGGATCAGAGGTTCCCTCTCTGCGTCGTAATCCCCTCCTCCAAACATGAATCTGCGGTGCTTCTCCTGCCATCTCTTTTGCTTCAGCTTCTCCACTTTCCTCTTCCTTTCAGCGTCCTGAAATGCAAGGATAAAATTTTCTGAAGTTGTTAACCCTCATGCAGGCTGTGTTTCACAAAATGCTTTATGTAATTGTCGAAGTAAATTTTTGCATAAAACTGTTAATTCAATTTTTGAATGAACTTAGAAATTCATATTAAAAGTCAATCTATTTATTTATAACTGTACGTGTATATGTAATGATCAGTGACATCATATAACTCATCTCAAGGGGAAACTACCTGTAGTACTCGTATCCATCCTCCTTATTAAAATTTAAATCCAACAAACTTTAGAATAAAAGCGACCACAAGTTGATCAATGAGCTTTTTCTATAAATGGATATAGCAAACAGGTTTCCCCCATGAGAAAAGTCATCAGGCCTACGACCTTTCTGCTTTCCATCTGAGGAAACACTAATACCTAAATGTGATAGCCATTGGTCATTGTTTTCTCCATCACATATTTCTGAGAGTACAACACTAATATTTCAATACGTAAGACTCACATCCTCCTTCTGTTTCTTGGAGATGCAGTTGACTTGGTGTAAGAGATCGTCTATCTTGGACTCTGTGGCATCAATGTCCACTGAGGATAGACACAAGGCTCGGTTCAGCGGGAAAAAGTCGTAGCTCTCCCTACCAGCCTGTAGGTGGAAATATAAGAAAATGGATATAGAAATTTAACAAATTGTCATAATGCGAAAGATGGGGAAATCAAATATCTTTGAATTTGGGTTTGGCCGAGATCTCAATACAGAAATTGAGTTCAACATATCAATGTCCTTGCTTCTTTGCACTTCAAAATTTAAGAAATATATTCTTTTAAACCTAAAGAATTTGCATCATTGAACATAAAATGACGTATTGACCATAATTGGATACATTAAGACACAATTTACTATTCTTCAAAGCCTAAACAACATCCAATAAAAATATTTCATGTGCAACAATTTCAACAATTGGTGGTGGCAACATTTTTCGTATCGGTACTAACAATTGGTAACTTTCTCTAAAGTGATCCATAGGTACAATACGTCTGCAAATGAAGAGAATAAGAGAATAAAATTATTTTTTAAATCCTTGACTGGTGTACTAACCAGTTTGCTGACATAGAGCTCGAGGGCGGTGTAGTCACTCTCCTTGATGTCGTCAAGATGGATGATGAAGTAGATGTACGCCCACATGTTGTGTTCATATCTCACATGGTAGTCAGAACCCTGTAGTGAAATAGACACATTAGGTAATATATTTCACCTCTGGTTAAAAAATATTCATTATGCTAAGGTCTGGCTGTTTCATAGCTAATCATGGTCTGTAATAAATCTTGACCATTAGTAAAAGATAAGCTTTAGGACTGCGATAAGAATGTTTCATAGCTTTAGAAAGACATATATGGCAATAGATATGGTAGTCGCTTAAGGTCAATATATAGGCATATATGTCTTTCTAAAGCTATTTCAAAGCATTAATCGTCCCTGTGCATTGCCTGTGAGTGACCACGGAAATGGTAACGTTGACTTTTCGAATAATCATCAGCTATCATAGGTAAGTTAAAAGCCACGAAGCATCATTGCACACTGGACGTACCGCGGTATACACACTAAAATACTATCTATCTAAATGCCTTTGAAGACGTTTATCCTTAACCTCTTCTTGATAATTACAAAAACTGCATGATGCTTATGACAATGTTTGTTTCAAAGCATGACCTTATTAATTAATAAGTAGTTTGCTAGTGTCTATGAATCACGTGCTTATGTACAATCATATGGTTTAAATGTTTTCTTTTGAATACCATGAACATCAGTAAATCAATCATCATTTTTTTTGCATTTTAGGGATGGACATGCAAAAATTCTAATTCTTTTTCAGGCACAGGAAAATTTATGAAACATACTCTGTATCAATTTCACACTTTAACCACCAGAAAACCATACCTTTCCATGATGTTCAAAATCGTAGCTGTTTCTACTGCATATAAAGCATGTATCCTTCATATCCGATTCTGCACGCCACTGTAAAATAACAAATTGATACATGATTGTAAAAATTCTTCCAAGAGGGCATGTCGTTTCGCTATTCCTGGGGTTATAACCCTTAATGAATTTCACTTGATTTATGAACCTTTTTACCTGCATGGTAGTATTGCACTGGCATTAATTCAATCACTATGAGAAGGTGATGATGATGATACACGTGAACATTTGCAATTATGATATTTTGCTCTTTTTATAACGTTGGTCTTAAACGGTTTGTAGACCGATTCACCCTCAATTTTTATGTGAAGATTATCTTGAGATTCTTGAGCTATTAGAAGTTTCAACGATGAAATATTATACATTACGTGCATATGTGTAAATATGATATATATTACTCATGGAATTACGTTAATCAACGTATTATAGGCAGATTCATCATCAAATTGAATTTTAGTTTACCTTGAGATCTCTGAGCTCTGAGAACGTGTCGACGATGATACCGAAGATGATGTTGAGGCCGATGGTGGTGATGAAGATGAAGAAGGAAATATGGTAGAAAACCAGAGGCCAGAAGCGCGAAAACGAACTTCCGGCTGGGTCCTGCTTTATTTCCTGCAAGCATAATGTTCATATCTTAGAATCAATCATTACTTAGCCCTAGAAGAATTTAAGCGTTTACAGCTTATTAGTATGAAATCCGTAAAAACATTGACTTCTTACATAAGAACATTGCATTACTTTATTTATCATCTTTCGGAAGCTCCCGACCGATATCGAAGTCTCGGATACAGGATTCGATATCAACAACAATCAACTCTGTGTCTCGTGTAAACGAATGGTTGTGACTTACCTCGAACATGTCTCCTATGAGACCGTATCTAATGACAGTGACGGTACACTCCCAGAGGGTCGAGCAGTACAAGTACTCGTCAGGAGAGAAGTAGGACCTTAGCAGCGCGAAACCGATGAGGGAGTAAATGTATATGACGATGAAGCCGAGAACAGCGACCCATAGCAGTGACATACCTGTAATATAGTAATATGCAATATATACTCATAATTTACTGTTGTGAGATATATTAATGCCTAAGGTTTGTCTTAGCATGTTTAATACATACTTAAAACCATACAAGATTTGGAACGTTTGTAACATCAGTATATCTTTAAATTATTTTGGTTTTTACTCTATGTCGCCTAAAGGTTGAACTGTTAATGTTGTTCATTTTATCATACATTTATAGTCATAAATCTTTTTATAACATTCCGTTTGATTAATGAAAGGATAAATGAAATTGGTATATTCTATGATATGTGAATTGTTGACGGTTGGTGTTCTATATCATATATTGCATTAAAATTAAATTATATTCAATGGACATTGTCCAGAGTTGAATGCCTGTTGAAGTATGCAAACGCATTCAAACCGTTACTCTTTTTACGAAATTCTATTTTCATATCAAATCTCTTAAAAATGCTATGGAAAATCAAGTAAACATATCACCCAACCTCCTTTTAAAACGATTAACATTAAAATCATCATGCTATCACAGCGTATTTCTATCCTAGAAGCTCCGCTAATACCCTAATGCTTTCTCAGGATTTAACTACAAAAGCCACAGACTGGTTGCCGATTTTATAGCATGGAAACTCGCACCCGGTCTCTAAACCGGCCTTAAAAATGCTCGATTTAATTGGCTGACAATATTTGAAAAGGCAAACAAGATAACTTTTATTTGTTTCCATATTATTTACTAACTAAAGCTGTTCCTCGCAAGAATTAAATCATATTTGTACATTACATTATAAAAGTAAACCAACCGTTCACGGTGACAGCTTTGATGACGCCGCTAAGCAGCTGATTGTTGTTGACGATGTTGAGGAGATGGAATGCAAAGAAATAGCCGTGAAATAGAGTCCCCGCTATAGACATGCCCAGAAACAGCTGAAATAAGGTAAGTCAAACATATCATGGCACGTTGTCATATTCATTTGTAATTGACATGTTAACAACATCTAGTTCCTAAATTGAATAAAAATCCGTTCGAATATGACACCGCAGGACTAAGAAGATAAACGTATATAACGAGGTAAGGGTTTCGAGCTCAAACTGCTTTCATTCAGGTTGATTAATCATTTAGATTCAATCACACAGAGATCTACAGTTTGATACAAAAGGGACCTGTATTCAACCTAAGAAAATTCAAGAATTGTGTGATTGTTGTCACATATTTCACTGTGTATGTTTGATATATTTTAACTCATTTTACTAAAGTTGTACACATGTATTGGGCATGTGTCTATTAGATTTTATTCAAATCAGCTTTCTCATTGTATATAGCATTTTAAGGTGTTCTATTGTTTCTACAGTTCCCATTCGGTTCAAAATTAAAATGCTTTGATACGATTGGAGCCAGATATTTGAAATGAAACTTTTTAGACTCCTTCACCAACGCACATACCAAATAGTAGAATGTTGTGAAGCTAAAAAAGTTGATGTCCAGTTTGGAGACCTTGTCGTCCTTCTTTGTGTCCTCCTCTTCATCTTTGCTCTGGTTCCCACACAGTTTCCTGGTAGACAGAGGAACTGGCTTATAAAACATTTAAAGTCATAGTCTCATTTTTGCAAGGCAAATTGTAATGCATGCCGGACAAATAGTTCACCACTCACAGAAATCTTTCCCCTGACGTTTGCAACAATTTTCAGAACTCTGCAGGCATTCTAGCCCTCAATAATGAAGTTCAAACTACCCTACCCTACCCTAATATTATGTCTTTGGCGAGCGTTGGTCCTTACCACGTCATTTCGCTAAGGCTGTGACGAAGAACACATAAAATTTCCCAGGTGAATATCCGATGAAAATAGCTAATAGCTTACGCTTTTTCAAATACAGAAATAACAAAAAGGTGGTAAACTCAATGAAGAATGCGTCTGTCATAAGTATCGACGCTGCAATTACAAGATTTCCGGTGTTTCGCACTCGCGATGGGATTGCACTTGATTCGATACCTCATCGGTCTGAAACGGCATACGCCAATAAGCTGCTTCATCCAAAACTGTAATACGGGCATAAAAATGAAAATCTTTGCAAACACGACAGGAAATATTTGTGTTAGTGATCAGAATTTGTTCGTGAAGAATAATTAGTTCGGTTTAGTTGCCTTACAAAAATGAGACTATGACTTTAACCTTTGGGCCGCATTATTTGCAATAGTGCACATTTCTTAAAGACACTATAGAACATTTCTAACGGAATAGTGGCATCTTACAGAGCCACTCCGTGAGTTGTTGGAGTCAAATATGCCAAACTTAATCAATGGTGTCGTTTGATGGCGAAGTATCGACTGTTACTGAATTTCTTACATAAATCCACTTCTCTACTGGGTCCGTTCTATTTGACGTAAGACACATGCAAACAGCTTATACCGACGTTTTGAGCGTTGTAATTGTATTCCAGTATAAAAAGATGTGCTACATTACATTAGGGGAAAAGCTTTAAAGAGCCACTCCGTGAGTTGTTGGAGACAGATATGCCAAACTTAATCAATGGTGTCGTTTGATCGCGAAGTATCGACTGTTACCAAAAAGACACATTTTAATGCTTATTGGTTTTTTTACAGTAACAATATGAAGGTAGAACGTCCCAATTATGATCGAAAACCGGACAGTGGCGCGGGTCAAATAGTCAAAGGTAATTTTGGAGACTTATCTAAAACAGCCAGGTTGGCAGTTAGGAGTTGATAGCGTTTGTTAGGTTATATAACTAGTATCCATGTATACTGAGCGTTATATCTACACCTCTGTGCATTTATAAGGCTGATTTTAGATTTTGATGGAAAACCAGTATTTGTCATATATCGTCTTTTGGACATGAAAAGTTGAGATGTTTTGATTTTATATCACCACATATAGCATTTAGGTTCGTATCAAAGGTAAATAATATGTTATGAAAATCACTAAGTGGCATTGCAAGCCCATCTATTTTCAAGTTAAATCAATTCCCATTAAACAAATAATTCAAGGTGTTCACACAAAAATGTTTCAAGACACTTGATAATTTCTTCTATGACAGCGGATTATAGGGCTAAATCATAAGATATCTAACCCTCTGAAGAAAATATATTTGACATAGACTAATATTTATCGGGAAATACAATTTCAAAAACCCCGAGGCAATACCTCTTTTAAAGATCAAGGCCCTTTTGTGATATGATTTGTATTCACATCTCCAGACAAAAATCGCCAGTGCTGACCATACCATCTAGGCCCAGAGATTTCTGATCCCATCAAAAACCAAATCATAAAATACTTCAAGAATATGTAAAATTTAAGACACTGTGGAGAGAATGTAAAAATAAGTTGAATAATGAAAATAAATATATGGATTGATTTCCGTATTCATGATAAGCTTATAAGATATACAAAATCTTATAATCATCATTCTAAATTCTACAAATGACCAAAAAAAACAATTTAATTTGCATTTTTCTTACAGATATTCTTACAAATATATAGAAAGACTTTTTATCAGACCATGGTACCTGTTGAAGGCAACATTTTTATATTTTTCCTACTATCTGCAAAATTACAAAGTCATGAACTATTTCATGTCAAGTCGACGGCCGGAATCGGTGCTGTAACCTGAAAGAGAATCACGAACCGCCAGCATTGTTTGTCGCAAAAACGAAAACCATTTTGGCGCATTCTAAGATCTTTAACCTTGAGTTCACAATCAATATCATTTCAAATCATCTCTTGTTATTTTTAAGGTATCTTGACATGCGACATTTATTTCAATCTACCTGAAAGACGCCTTGATGTCAGCAGCACGTGGAAGTCGCGGATGATTGGACAGGAAGTAGCTGATGAGAACAAACAATGAACACAGATTGTGTACGCCACCTAGCGTCAGAATTGTTATCTTGTACTGATCTTCTCGGATACCCTCGATGTTCGGGATAGGGCTGGAAAACGATAGGGTTTTTAACTAAAAATGCCGAAATTATGTAGATTCAGGACAGATAAAAAGAATTCAGGGTCATAATTTTGGTAAGTTCTTCATTAAGGGTGCCAAAGCACATGTGCCGATTGAGAAGTACTGTGGTTAACCAAGTATGTTTTATGAAAAACTTGGAAACGAGAGATTACTACTAAAATGGACTGAAAGAGACGTATCTCATTTGAAAGTTACAGAAAGGTGACCATTCCATTGTTATTTGTCAAGCTGAAGATGTTCTATTTGAGAACATGTATTTAATTAGAAAAATATTGATTTGTAATTGATTAGCCTCTTTGCTATTCACATTGCTAGCTTTTGTATTGTGTTAACAATATGATGAAGTAAGATCAAATGAAATGATCTTATTTCTTCCCAATACTTACTCGTAAATGCCAGGACAGAGTTTGCTGGCATTGGCTGGGTTGTCACTGATCAGCTTTCCACAGTCTTCCATGGAGGACTTGGCATCCCACGTGACCAGCATGAGGATGTTGATTGCCATACTCAGGATTATAGCACCGTAATTCCAGACAAGCCTAAAAAATATGGCAGAGAAATGACACAATATAAACTCGCACAATCAGTAACAATGGAAGGGAAGAAAAACCACCCTCTTCTACAACGATATAATTAATTTCATAGCAAAGGTGCTTACACATACAGGTCAAAGGTTTTATCTATCACAAGAAAGATTTTGTTAGTTACGGAATTATTCATTGAAAAAGGTCATTTATATGTTGATGAAAGGTCAATGCATTTCCTACATATTCCATATTGTGAATATCTAGTTGTTAATTTTTATTCTGTTGAATGATTGAAAATTAAAGTAAACCTAAAATATTTTTTTTCGAAATTATCATATACAACAAAATGTTACAAATCTGAATGATTTAAATTTGGAAATCCAATGGTGTGAACTACAACTGATAACTATCTATTGAAATCTTATGAGTTTAGAAAGACTAATGGAAAATTACTTTTGAATCAATCTGATTGAAATCAGATGAACGTATCGCGCGCTTCTAACATTTGTCCATTCATTATGCGAATAAAGCTTGTAAAACTGAAAAGAAAAGAAACGAATGGATACGAAACGGAATTAAAACGAAACGAAATTATGCACGCGGAATTCCATCTGATTTTAATCAGATTGATTTTTGAATGTAACACTTGTAAAGACAACATTATTCAAGCATGACCTAAAATATCCGTTAGGGGAAGTGTCTTCTACCAACCTACCACTAAACTTGGTACCCGTTTAGATACAAAAGATTCTCCCTTTATTGCTCTTTGACAAAGTGTAATATATCTCTGAGGAACTACCATGGACGAATGACTTATAATACATCGCTATTATTTGAAAGAAAGGCGTGCTAACCATCCCTTGGTGAACATCTTAGCAATTGGATTGTTGAGAATTTTTCTTTGATAAGAAATGTCTCCCATGATGTCACGTGTCCAACTCATGAGGTCACGGATCTTGTTGCTAGGAGACGATCTGTCTACGTTCCACTTCAACTTTTCTTTCACCTCCTCTCGAAGTACACTCTGGAAGACACACAAAATTATCAATAAAAAACTATAAAGTTCGAGTCTTAAAGGAGCAATGGTCATATTAATGACCTCTTATTATGTTGTCTGGGGCTAAATATTAAAAACACTCATGGAATATTTTTACAAGTGTGTTATATTTTTTTTTCACTTTTACATTTTCAGTTGGCAAAATTCATGTTGTTACCAGAAGTACATCAACAGCGCTGTCATTTGTGTTTCACGAAACCACAGTTTTAGATAGGCTAACATACTTTGTAAAATCAACTCATTAAACTAAAGCTTTTCTTGATATTAGATTTTTTAATAGTTATTTACCTTGTTTTTCACTCTGAAGTTGAAACCACAGTTTTAGATAGGCTACCATACTTTGTAATTACAAATCATTAAACTAAAACTTTTCTTGATATTAGATTTTTTAATAGTTATTTACCTTGTTTTTCACTCTGAAGTTGAAACCACAGTTTTAGATAGGCTACCATACTTTGTAAAATCAACTCATTAAACTAAAGCTTTTCTTGATATTAGATTTTTTAATAGTTATTTACCTTGTTTTTCACTCTGAAGTTGAAACCACAGTTTTAGATAGGCTACCATACTTTGTAATTACAAATCATTAAACTAAAACTTTTCTTGATATATGATTTTTTAATAGTTATTTACCTTGTTTTTCACTCTGAAGTTGAAACCAAAGTTTTAGATAGGCTACCATACTTTGTAAAATCAACTCATTAAACTAAAGCTTTTCTTGATATTAGATTTTTTAATAGTTATTTACCTTGTTTTTCACTCTGAAGTTGAAACCACAGTTTTAGATAGGCTACCATACTTTGTAAAATCAACTCATTAAACTAAAGCTTTTCTTGATATTAGATTTTTTAATAGTTATTTACCTTGTTTTTCACTCTGAAGTTGAAACCACAGTTTTAGATAGGCTACCATACTTTGTAATTACAAATCATTAAACTAAAACTTTTCTTGATATTAGATTTTTTTAATAGATATTTACCTTGTTTTTCACTCTGAAGTTGACCTTCTGTAGTACATCGTCTTTAACTATCTCTATGGAGAGCGAGTTCTTCTTGTAGTAATCGAAGGCACGCTGGTTTTCTGGGCTTAGTTTCAGAGCTGTTCAAACATTGACACAATGGTAAGAAAAACATTTAAGGGAAATTCCGTTTTAAAAGTTCTATAGTCAATATCCCCCATTCTCTCCCAACAGAGGTAGCTCCCTCATAAATTCCTATACAACCTCTGTCTTAATACGAAGGTTCTTACACAGGCCTGTGCAATGATACAGTCGCAAAATGAGACATTTGTGTTCTGTAAAGAAGACTCAACATGCAAGGTGCATATTCGAATAAAGTTTAACTTTTGGAAAGCTTACGGAAATAACTTAGACGATTTGAATGATAACTTCTGAAACGGCATCGCTGATTTCACATGTAACTTTGATTGCATCCAATCAGCGCTTTACATTTCTAGACCAAGAAACCTTCCCAGCAGGCGTCATTTAGACGTCTAGCCTAGACGCATCTGAAGTGGTGATCCCTACGGATTTTTTCGTCTACAGTTTAGGTAAGACTATGTTTTCTGTATATAGGACACGCTACTTAGTTTTTTCCTTGTCAGTAATCAAGATTCTCATTCGTCGGTATATATCTTTCCTTTGTTTTCAATGGTCGTGCATCTGATGGTACAGCCTCTTCCATTAATAACTTTCAGCTCGTTATTTTGTGATGCTACTTCAAAATATGTGTGTAGTGTTTTGTTAGTATACATATTTGAAGGAAAATATAGCTTTCTCTATTTTTTTAATGAAACCAAATAATTCATGACCAAATTCTTTCCCTAGGTTTTTTGTTACCCGAACTTTCATACTGGAATATTAATGATTAATACACCCTTATTAAATGCAGAGAACCTGATTCAGTGTGGAACATTTTCATTTTCAGATAACTGTAATTTTAATTCACTGCAAAAGAAACCTTTTTATAATAGTTGACTTATGTCGATTCAACTATTATTAGTTTCTAGTTAGTAATATAAGTTTCATTTGGTGTCTGTGTATACATTATTTTTATTAAATTAATTTTTTCCGGACAGGTAGCTTACCAAATAATTAACAGTGTAAACATATATTTTGATTTGTATCTGAACATATAGGTACAAATGTTGACCATTCATTTTCAGATACTTTGACAAATCTGTTACAAGGACGCAATCAAGGATACAATTCTCAAGAACGGCGGAATTCTTTTAAGATGCTCTTCGAAGGTGTAGGAAGAAAATGGCCTTGAATCAGGACATTCACACTTTAAGAATTACTCTTCAGCTTTGGACAATGATATGAAGATTTGACAAATCTGATTCTAAGTAAAGTTAATTTTTCAAAACATATAAAAGCAAATATTTTTGTATTATTATTACAATATATATGTTGATTGCATTTAATAGATTTTGATAATGAATAAATATTTTATCTTATTTGAGCTTTTTTCTTGTTTATTTTCAAGGCACAATTGCTCATCAATTATTCTGAAAATTTTGAATCTATTCATAAGAAAATTTAAACCTAAACATGAAATTAAGTTACCATATCAAATTCTAAAATGGTATCCATTATAAGTCATTATATTGTTTTAAATAGTGAAATAGTTAAATAATTGGGCTTAAATGTACCCATTTTCATGTAAAATATGCTATTGTGCCTTACAAAATACAGGTTTTTGTTTGAAGCCCAGAATCCTGATGAAGTTCCCACTGCATAGCATTATTATACTGGGGTATAACACAACCGCTATAGGACACGTGTTAAACTTTTTTCAGACTTCTGTTAAATATTTTGGGAGGTATTTACTCTTCTAATAGAGGTTTGATATATGTCTAACAAACGTCTAAAAGACGTCTAATAAACGTCTAAAAGACGTCTATTAAACGTCTAAAAGACGACTAATAAATGTCTAAAAGACGTCTTATAAACGTCTAAAAGACGTCTAATAGACGTCTAATAAACGTCTACCTAATAAACGTCTACGGGTTGTATAGGAATTTATGACGGAGCTACCTCTGTTGGGAGAGAATGAATATCCCCCAGAAGTATGTGTTTATACTTTTTGTTATGTGAGACAAAGTTGTTGATAAAGAGAGATTCAAACCTTATTAATGATTGTTTCGTTATATAAATAATTTGTTTACCTTCAACATGATATGACTATTCCTTGTTATTACGACAATAGAGGTATTGATATAAAACATTAACATATATTCATATAAAAAGGTAATTTTAATGGCTTATCTTAAAATTTTTTTCCTAAATAACACTTTACATCAAACTTGATAATAGATTTCTCATCAAAACACAGTTTCACGAGTATAAGAGCTAGTTTATCCCTGCTTCATGCTAATCGCTAGGCGAGTTAGGAAACATTTTCGTTTCAACTAAACCTGATTGAGTTAGTTATTGTTTAGCGCCGCTTGGGCGATATTTTAGCCATTAATGGTGATATTAGGAATTGTCATGGGTTGGTGAATGCTTTACAAAAAACTTCAAAAATATTTACTCTCAACAAGATGGCTGTCAATGTCCACCATACGAGCGAGGATGAGGTAGAAGGTGAAGCCAACCTCCATTACTGTCTCCCTAAGAGCGTTCCTCTTCTTCCCCTTCTGGTAAGTAAAACATAAGTAATTGAAGCGTACTGAGTCCAGATATGCAATGTATTTCGACAAAAAAATAGAAAAGTGTTATCTTAAATAGACAGTATCAGATTTTGGTTTTGACCATTTTCCTCCGAAAGGCACTAGATTAGTTAAGTTTAGGTGCAGTTCGCTGAAGAGCATGCACAGAAAACTTGTCGAAATGCAGTAAAGCTTGAATTTGGCAATGACATAGATGTTGAAAAGAAATTTGTTTTATGAATTTAAAGTACAATTAAGAATACGCACCACAACCCCCTGTAGAATGCTTCCACCAAAGGCTGCTATTGACTTTGCAGATTGGAGGTAACTTCCGTTCTCGTTGCTTCTCACGAGACCTTCCAGTTTGGGCTTCTCTGATTGGTGCATCTCGTAGCAGACCGTCATGCATCTGTATACAGCATCCTTGTCGAGTGCGTCCTTCACTTCCTGAAAGCAACATATCAAATTACCATATCATCAACACTTCTATAATGATATTCAGAAGTAAAGGTCTCAGGTTCTTGATAAACATGTTTAAACCAGTTTTATGTTGTATCAATACAATGATGAAGATATATCATCTATTTTTAAGTTATATTACCATAAAATCACAAGAAATAAAACCATGATGTCTCCTCTATAATCCAGGTACGCTATTCAGTTGAACGCATTTTCTAAATCTCCATCATGCTTTCAGATGTCCCAACGCCACCACAGTGTTGTTTTCGATGACTGGCATTTCTTTTGACATGCATTGACTGATAAATTAATTGTATATACAGATGTTACACAGAAATTTAGAGGCGTATTCTATAGTGCCTTTCGATAGCTAGTGAACAACATTGCAAGATCAGAGATTGTAAGGGTCACTCCCATAATCGTTTACGTCTTAAGGACGTCATTGGTCATTGTAACAGTTTTGAAATTGAGTGTTTTGACCGAAACTTCCAATATCTTGTACCTCTGAAGCAAAATTAGCATGAAGACAAACAGAGGTAGATTTAGGGTTACCTTACTATTGTATAAGATATTCTGACAATATGCAACGAATGGTAAAGTCATAGTTGCGCCAATCGTGAAAACCATCTGCCATGGCCATTTCCAAACTGAGAGATGAGTTGAATTTGAAACCTTTCCCTTAATGATATTACCTTTGCAACTTGTGAAGCACCAGGTCCGTTTTCTTCAATGAGAGATATGATGAGAGAGGCGATGGTTTGCTGTAAGTCAATAACCTGCAACAAGGATCAACATCGTGATAAGAAATCGGCAATTAGATATTGATAAACCTGAAATACTTTTCAAATAAAGTACATTATCTACAATCTCACTGCCAGTTAAGTTTAAGATATGAAATTGATATTTAGTGAAATCTTTACAAAACGGCACCAATTCTTACCTTTTCTATTGGGCAGTCTGCAATTTCCCCTGCTCTTAAGATGAAGTTAATGTAGTCGATTACTTTCTTGTCGTAGATGACACTACGATTTTCCTGATTGCCCTGAAATTATAATTATTTATGTCATAAAAATCTAAATTCGCAATTACATCAACGGAATTTGAAATTAACGTTTTCAATTAACCTATGAATGATGAATGCTGCTTGCTTGGTAGAACATCTTAATATAATTTTCAGCAATCTGCACTATTGATTTTTTATTAGTGATTTCTTCATATTTTAAAGCTTCAATTGACTGCTTCATGTCCTTTGGATTCAGGTACAAATTGACACTACTAAAAAAAAGTATGTAATGTTTCGTATAAGTATATGACGTGCGTTCTGCATATAGACCTAACGCCTTACTTTGAAAATAGTTTTGTTCGTGTTCCTTGAGTTTAAAGATTTCGTCAGTATATAAGATAATTGTATTCGTTTCCATACCAAACAAGGTATATAAAAAACCGTACCCAAATATCGGTACATCCCTCGCTCTCGCTCGATGAATACCAGTATTTGTGCACTTGAAACGTAAACATAGTACGATGTTGACAGGTAATACTGTATTACACAAAGTGCAAAACTATGTACTCTCTAAAAAATATTCCGACCCTCCAATTGAAAAATGGTATGACGTGAGCACTCATCTACTATCCTGTATTACTTACAGAGCAAAACTCATTGAGCGAGCTGAAGAGCTGAATGACTAGGTCGATGGTCTTGTTGTTGATGGTGGTGTACACGACATTCAGGAACTGAGTTGTCTCCGCCACGATGTTGAACGATTTCACATTGTCGGGCTGCTCTCGGAGGTAATTCTGAGAACGGTAAATCATAATTCAGTTATTTTTCTAATGCATAATTTTGTCTTGATCAAATAATTTCCCAGGAGTAACGTGCGCTCTCTCCAGTCGCGGAAAGGCATTATTTACAAAAAGAAGGCAAGACTTTTCCAACATTTCCATCATTGGAAAGAGGCACCTGTGCTGACCTTTCCAAAAATACTGAATTATTTGGTTTGAACTGCCTAAATGAGAACTTTGATATCTATTGACAAGCTTCCGACAAACCTTTTGCTATATGTTACCAAGTTATGAAGCATAAAGGAGACCAATGCTATTTTGTTTTAAATCAAAATTCTTGAGATTCCTCCTTTCCTTTATGCAGCTGAAGAATGGACGTCAAGGGAGATTGATACAAGAACTTGAATATGTCAATAGAATATCATCTCTTTAACTACAAACTCCACGAACGTTAATTATTGAATTTCAATCATGGAAACAAAAAGTTTTCATAACTCTGAAAGAAGGACATCACGAATTTGTATATATTTTAACACATAATCGTTTGTCCTTTTACACATTGTGACTGAAGTTTACCCACCTGCAAACATGTGTTCTATCAGAGATCCTACCAATCAGAGGAGGAACATAAAGATCAGATAGATGTACACAGTTTCCAAGATGTGATTGAAGTTTTACTAACCTGCAGATCCTTGATCTTAGATCCTTACGAGAACCTTCATGATCAACTTGACGAATCCTTCAAATTCAACCTTTCTTAACAAGGTGAGGAACAACGTTAACCTACACGTTGGTAGTGTACAGATCCTATATTCCTTTAGGGACCAGCTTTATCTTTGTACAAAGGGAAGTGTTCTGTAAATTTTTTCTTAGTTCGGAAATGCGAATAAAAGTAAGGCCTGTATTGCAATATTTCCTTTTTTCCTTAAGATTTGGTAAAATGTTCCACAGTGTGAATTAAAGTTTACTGACCTGCAGACCAGTGTTCTGTCCATCACAGATTCTGGCCAGAACCTTCAGGACCAGCTCGATGTATCCTTCATCCTTGTACTCAAGGATCTCCCTGACTCCCTCGTCCATAGCAGCGACCAACTCTTCTTCTGGTCGACTCTCCCCGCCCTTAGATATATAAAGACTTGGTAAGTGGGTTAGGTTTGAAGTGTTGAAAGCTTTTCATTATAACCTTTCATATTAGGATGTCATTCATAAAGATGTTAAACAAGATTATGAGTGCCTTTAACGGCAGTCCAATAATATTATTATCTTTTATTAATACAAGTATTTTTGTTTCTCAATTCTTCACCCTTTGCTCAGTACCATTTTCCTTTAAAGATGTTTAGATTTTTATGTATTGTAATTACAAAACGTAATAGTGCTTGTTCTTTCATTTATATTTTAAGTTCTAAAATATCAATTTTTAAGGGTCCATCTAAAAAGAGTTTTATTTATGAACCCAGAGTGTTAGTATCTGGATTTGTATAATTACATGAAAACAATGGATATCACATTAATGTCATGTTCACCAGAATAAGAAATTTTCTTTCAATTTTTTGTTATAGTTTTGGAATAATCATTTAGAAACCATAAGTAAAATCATTCAACATCAGCGTTAGTCCATCACCTTTTTACATGCATTATAACGTATTTGTTAATACTATGCAACCTTTTAAGTAATCAAATTTGCTAGGTATCCTCCACCACATGCACTTAAGTAAATTCTAACAAACTTTTGGCAAATAAGTTGCCAAAATTTATATCAATTCATTTCAACGGCCCATTTCTGCAACAGTTTGCCTGCGAGTTCACATTGGCTTGTGCTCATGCTCATTAAAGCGTGCAACTGTCGTGGTCCTAAACCCTCTACGCTAAAATAAGAAATATAAAACCTTTTCACCAATTTACTTGAACAAATACGTCTATATTTCATACCCTTGACCATTTTGATATAATAAGAAATTCATTCGTTCATCATTTCGCAAAATCAGATCTTTGGAACTCAGAGAAATGTTACAATGAAAATAGAGCGAGAACATTTTAAATTTAAACCATTTAAAGCATTGACCAATCAGAAAAAAATTATCCACCACCTTCAATGTAGGGTTGTTGTTTATCCTAGAAATTATGTCTGCTATTAAAAATGCTTTCTTATAATAATTTATCTAATTATGTCTGACGCCTTTCACGTATTTTAAACTGTTTTAGTCGTTTGCTTGGATCGATAGAGCTCCTCTATGTAAATGACCACTGTTTAAATCACTGTTTTTGGACTACCAGAATTAAGATCTTATACCTAATAGGAACAGACTTATCTGCTTAAGCATTTCAATTAGTAGCTTTAAATATTTATTATACTTGTTTCAAAAGAGTAAATGGGATGTTTAGATTTGTGAATTGAGCACAGATGCAGTGGCAGTAAATGATATAGAAAAGCTACGAAACATTTATTCTATCAGTGATAGATATCTGTGGAAAAGAAATAAGTATGTGGATTAAAAAGACGAGCTTTTTTAAACTAACTAATGATGAATCTGCCAAATCAACTTAATTTGTGAATAACTTACTTGAAAGATGATAAGACATTAATGTTATCAATAAGGTAATAGAAAAACATAATTGAGATTTTGAGTGCAGTAATCCAAGTTTTCATGAAGACGTTTACGTAAAAGTGTATGTATGTGCGTAAGATCAAAACACAGACAGAAAGATGCAACCTTTGAATATAGATAGATATTATAAACAAGCAAATAAATACACAATATACAGTGATATATTTTTACAAGAAGATGCAGCGCAACGCTTCAGCGGCAGTAAGCCAGTATAAATCGTATATAAAATCTGCAAATCCGCTCCATATAAACAAAAAGCATGCGAACCAATCAAAATGGTTGTATCAACGAAACACTTGTTAAGATCGCTTCCATTGGTCATGATTCATATCACGTGCACATGCACTATGTTGCCAGGCAATGCACGTGCTTACCTCGACCTTGACATCGGCAAGTTCAATGTCAGACAGGTCACTCATCAAAGCTTCACTGTCCTTGGGGATCCCATTGTGGAGTTCACTCCCTACTTTCGCTTTTGATTTTTTCTTCTCGCTGCTTTTTCGACGCCATGTTTTCTTGCGTTTTAGTCGATTCTCGTCAGAGGGCTCGACAGCTCGACAAAGGGCCCTCTTCAAAACCAGGTAAGGTTATTCATGCAATTTAAACATCTTAAATGTTTTCAGACTCGTTAGTTAAAATATTTACAAAAATTTAAGATTTTCGTGCAAGACGAGGTTTGATCAGCATTATGACACACCATCTCAAAGGCGATCCATAGTTCTGCACAAGTCCACTAAAAGCTTTGTCGATAATTCTATTGCAACCCAATGTAACTAAAGATCTTTGGCTAAAAGTCTACGTGAAAGCCATTTTTTGGATGTGATGATAAGCTTGGGTGATAGGTCTAAAGTAACTCAAATCAATGAAAGCCCTCGGTGCTTGTCTAAAGGAAGATGTGAATGGTCCTCAGAGTGTGATGTGTAAAGCCTTGTTTAATAAACTGAACGCAAAACCTTGCTGGAAAAACTAAACTCCCCGAAAATAGCACGCGCCATAACTAAGCAACTGAGAAACTACAACTATATTCTAACCACCTGTCTGCTGACTATAAGCTTTTTTCGAGATTACAGCAGACAGATAGTTAAACGGGGAGTACGATCGAGTCTTTTGCTTTTGTGTTTGGCATTAGCTCCGGTCTTTCAACTGGGTACCAACTCAGAAAATTCCTGATACGGTAAATAAAGTCGTTTGACGTTACAGGTAATGACGGTTTTGTAAAAAGTTTTCAATCTCTTTAGGTAAGTCAACACAAAGAAATCTCGGAGTTTCGGCTAAAATTCGAGGTTTTCATTAATATAATGCAATATTCATCATAACATAAATTTTCCCTCTCACGTCAAAGTCTCAAGTCACAACCTAATTGTGAAAATGTGCTAAAATGGGAGGTTATGGAAAAAATATCTTGAGTAGTTAGTAGAGGTGGATAAATTGGTGACTTTAAAATTTTTGTTTCATAATGCATTGATAGCATTACTGTACAATGGATAATATTCCTTCCTAATTCGTTTCTCAAAATCCCTCGCTCGTACTCTCTCCTAAGATATATAGGGGTAATTAAAAGATGACATCTACATTAAAGACATAACTTGGTATTTTGGTAATAAATAATATTTGAATAAGATAACAGGAATAAGAAAAACGCAACAACAAAAACAGAAAGGAATATTGAAAAGTAGAATGGGAAATATGTTTTTCGACTACCATAAAATCACTTTACATTCATTTTAGAATAGAAATAATAGATAATGACCAATATATGATGGTAGATTATATGGCACGAGATTATATACCTGTTCATACAATACCAAAGACAACTGGTTCAATACAGCATACCAAGTATCAACAAACATCACTGTATACGCTCTCTAGTTTCGAAAACACCTTCAATATTAATGCCATGGTTTTCAACTCAATAGCACCAAGTCTCAATCATGTTGCGATAATAGATCAAATGCTTAACTATGGCTTTCCATGTCTATTTAATGAATGATTGATTATTCGAACTTGTTTCTCGATATGCTAAATAATAAAATCAGTATTAGGATCTTGCTCGATTAAAGCTTGAACCAAAAAAACTTTTATAATCACCAAAGTTACAAATAGTCAATGGCATGTTCTTTCACCTTTTCATTTGTGATTTTAGGTCGATAATTCAAAAATCGAAAAGCCTTCTGGCGTCATTTGGCAATATACTTTAAACCATTATTTCGACAATGAATAATACGCCAATCGCCATTTAGAATTTATGCCAATCGAACTTTTGACATAATAACAATCTGAGGCCAAGTTTTACTTTCACAATCTCTATTAAATAAACATAATTATATACAATGACGTTTGACGATATCAATGATAGTAATTTAATACCACGGGGATATAGATGATTGAACTACGACTTTCACCACAGGTTCCGTTAAAACCAAGCTTCTATAGAACTATATACAGTTACACCATCTAAAGAAGGATCTACGCTTACCCATCCACTGAGCGTCTCCATCCGCATCTTTTGTTCATGCAGCTGTATTTGCTGGAAATGGAGAAAATAAGCAGGTTGAAAAACTTTTGCTGGTTAGTCCGTTTTAAAAAATATTCTTTCTCATATAAGATGTTAGTCACCCAAAGAGTTCGACACATGTTCTCTTTATTGTTTTGTCACAGAAGAAACCCACTTAAACCCTTACAGCTGCATATCAAAAGTTTGTTCACTTATTACTGTATCCTAGTGCAAATATCATGTAATTTAGGTTTTGTTGGAACGCAAATAAAATAACTTCAGCAGAACTGATAAAGGGTCTCTCATTGTCAATGTGTAAAATAGCCATTCTTTTACTTTATGTTGGATTGTCTAGTCTCTCGACACGATTTCCTTAAATTTGGATTTAAATATTCCATTTCGAGTCTCTGAGAAAAGAATCAACAATTTCATATTGACTTAATGCAAACGAACAATCATGACTTGTGTTTAAAGCTGTTGGTTACTTGTAAAGGATTTAGTAGAGAAAAATAAAAAGTACGGTTTTCGAAATTTTGACCCCTGGTCACTTCTGGGACCTGCTTAAAACCATTACGGTTAACTGTTGGGTATGGCATACGATTGCGTTAAGGTGGAATGGATCTTCACTTCGGTATTGAAAATTCAACAGTATCCATTTCTTTTTCGCAATGCTACGATGCCTCAAAGACATGCCAAATTACATGATATTTGCACTGGGATACGCAGGTATGTGAACAAACTTTTGGTATGCAGCTGTATATGATTATTTTCAAAATTTCATGTAAATCAAAGAAAATCAGTGTCACCTTGAGTTGTGTTAATGGTATAAAAACCAATGTAAAAAAAACAAGTCTTTCTTCTTTTGCCTTCAAAAACCTGGTACATCTGATAAACATTTGGCATTGATTCTAAATCAGTAAACTATATACTGCCCTATATACTCCTTATGATCTTGAGGATACAAAAATTCTATTGATTTACGAATTTTTATGCAAAGGAATGCGACAACAAATTTAATTCAAAACCAAACTAAATGTGACATGATCGGTGTTATATCACATACGATCTGCGATAACATACATTGCTAATTCGAAAACCAAATCAAATGTAAAATAGTTTCATACATGATCTGCATCATAGATTAAGTGTCGCACAACATCGTTTAATGGCCCATTTACAGATAAAATAATGCATGTTGTTTGTTGCAAACGTGGCCTCCGGGAACACATAACATATATGGCGTGTAAATACTACAGGCAATACTTATATTGGTTATATGTACCTGCAAGGCCTTTCGACCAACGGTCAGTGAGGTGTTGTAACTAGTCATATTGGACAATGCCTCTTTCACTCTGCTTTCATGTTGGGCAAGGAGTGACCGTCTGAAATAGTGACCAGTCCGTCAGTATCAAATGACAATGAAAAAACAATGAAATGATGGATATTACATTATAAAGGACTATGTGTCACTGTTTACAAAAACAACACATGACATGAAACATTCTGAAGAAGCAGAGACATGGGTATGTGTACAAAAACGTGTAGAAAACATTGAACAGAACAATTTACGTACAAGAAACCATTTACAGAGATGAATTAAGCAACATTTAAACGAGATTTAAAAAACATTTACAAATACATTTGTATTACACATATAAATAAAGCAAATGAGAACACAGTGCAAATAAACAGGTTATCAACGTTTCAAAATTACTACATGTTTGGACAAAAAATTTCAACAAGCTTTACGTTTTGTTTAGCAGTTGAAAATGTATAAAATCCTACAAATGAAACTTTGTTTTTAAAACATGAAAGCAGAAAGAAATATGTATACTTTCAAAAAATAATTTTAACCTAAAAAAAGAGCTTGAAATTTGAAAAAAGATTCGTGAAATGAAAAGACACAAAACATAACAACTATCTAATGCGATGTTCTATCATCTAATTTGTAAAACCTAAACATTTTTGAAGCATATGAGGAAGATAATAGTATTTTCAAAACGTCTTTACTAACGCAGTTTATGGGATCTCAAAAGATATAGTTAAATACAGTGTACAGCAAACATTGCGAAACGTCGTTTTCCCTTAAAACTATTTTTCAGAAATCGTAATCCTTTTAGATCTAATACGTTTTCCTTGAAGTTTTATAAAGTTTTTTTCGAAACGAGTAACGAAAATGTATAAAAAATAATTTACTTTAAAATTAAAATCAAAGAATATTTTATGCTATCAATAAAGTTTATCAGTGTTTATTACATTAATTTAGAAACTTATAATCGAACATTTCTTCGCAATCAAACAATCATGCACTTTTCTGCATTTCTACAAACGTCCATCCAAAATGGGAAATGAAAAACATGTCGCTATCAAGATAACTAAAAGAAATGTACCTAAACTTAAACTATTGAAAGAAACAAAAAGACACGATGGAACTACAATGATCTGGACATAAAACATATATACAGCGAATGTGATATGGATTCAATGCAGGAAGACAGTAAGGATTTACTATGCAAATAAGAAATGTCGTAAATTTCATGTAAAACTAAACTGAAGATATGAAGTAGGCATCCTGCTTCGTTAGCGTATTTGACGTCACAGAGCTCAAACCAATACAGTGTCGTGCCGTCAAGACTAAAATATGTTTTCAGATGTCCCGCAAGAGCTAACAAATAAAAAGTTGGGAAATACTGCCAAAGCTAATCTGTGGGGATGTAGAGTGGTTAAGTTTTCCTTCTTTGAGTGAAATTTAGACTTGTTTCGTATATGAATACGACTTTGGTCAATGTTCCGCTATGTTGTAGGTTAAGCTCCACGCTTTGCTGTTCTGTCCGTTTGGTGACAAATCAGCGGAGACCTACTTCAGACAACGAAGCAAGGCATCCAGATCCCAGCTTCATGTCTATTGTTGATTCTTTCATGGATGGATCATACAACTATACAAGCCTCCTAGAAAGAGGCGCTACAAGTACATCGACTTGTGTCTTCGAGTCCTCGAGGATGGTCTTTTGAACAACATTATAGGGGACATCACATACACTAAGAACGTGTCAGATGCCCTTGAACTTGAACAATAGCGTTTTGAAATACCTTTATTTGAGAATTGAAATTATATTAAGCTTAAGTATTATGTTAAATATGATAATATCTGCAGAAAAGATAATTGTTACCTAAATCCTGTTTTCCGTGTAATTATTATGAAATTTCATCTGATCTGTTCTTTCAGCCATAACATTTTTTAAATGTCCTGCGAAAGGTAAACTAATAAGTTACCGAACTTAGATGGGGATATGGTTTAGCACCTTCGGCCATGCACCTCAGACGCCATGATCTCCGATTGTACAATTACCCCGTATCGCCGATGAATTTGTCATCCGGGTTGTGCCGCTATTGCTTGGTTCGAGTCATTTCATTGGCTTGTTATATGGCCAGCGATGCGCGGCATTTGGCCTGAAGGAGATCAGGGTATTGGAAGGAGCTCTGTGGATTCAAAATCGCTGATAGAACAGCATGGAAATGAGATATTTGCTAAAAAGAATAACGAGCTTTAAAAAATCTGGATTAAATTACAAGACTTTCTACTTAAGTATGACAAAAATGTGCAGAGTTTTCTTCAGAAAATGATCAGGAAAATCCTACATGAACCAAAACCTCGATATAACAATTATACCACAAATTAATAACTGCAATGTATAACAAGAAAATGAATTTGATGTTTTGAAATAAAAGTCAATAAACTTTAAGAAGTAACATATATAAAATGACAAATTTCTGATGACGTTTCTGGTAGTCCAGACTGACTCAGCTGAACTATGCAAATGAAAATTGTATCCAATCCCCTGCATTCTCTTCCAACATAGGAAACTTGTGTCATATCTTTCTACTTAAGCCCTGTTACAATACAAATGTTCTCATTCATGTCCAACAGATAATCTGATTGATAGAAATAATCATTATGGCAATCAAACACGTCCATCATCGAACTGATAATGCGTAAGAAGCTTTTCTTCAAACGTGCTATGCACACAAATAGGAAACTTTTTTCAGATTGGATAAAACTCAAACTTTTCATAATTAGACGTGTTATCGTAACAGAGGTTAAGCTGAAAACTGACCAGGTTACCTCTGTAACGGTAGAATGCAGCTGATGCAGTTGTAACAAATGACCATATAAGGATTCAGTGAGACATGTGAACAAAACAACAAAAACATGACACGCACAAACAGGAAATGCAAAAATTAAAAAAAACAATGAAATTGAAAGTAACTATGGTACTAATGAACTCGTTCATCTAAAGGTATGTTTGCAAATATCTAAACATTCAACTGTGAAATTTCGGTGATCTTTATCTTTTCTATAGGGTATATTTCACACAACCCTGGCAGATATGCAGGCTGTTTTCCTGATGCCATCGCCATATTTGATTTCCAGGGTCATTTTCAGTGATCCTATTGGTGATTTCGAGTGTAAGCACAGGTGCCATACCTCTAAATATACATTTGAATATTCATACATATCTATACGACATTTAAAAAAGGTTGGAAAGTAAAATTGCCTTTTGGCTCAAATGCGCTTTATCAAGTTGGTAGACTCCAAGTTTCATTTCTGGAAATACGTTTAGACCCAAGAATGCTGTATATTTGCCGTGCCTTCTTTATATGTTATATAGATCAGTATTAATGCTTATAAGTATATTAAGTCTGGTGTTTGTGGTGAGTGCCACAAAAAAATCCGTTACAGAAATTATTAATATATTTTACAGGATTTCCGGTCAAACTGACCAAACGTTTAGTCGATGTTCCCAAATTTGTTGTTTTGATGCCTGTAGAAAAATTGTAGTTATTCAAATTGGCAGAGAAATTTGTTTAAAACCATTCCTTAATCATGTAAGGGCCGAACCACTGGTTTTTAAGCATTTCAGTAAAGTAATAACCGTAGTTCAATCTCGTATATATGTATATCCCTATTGGGAAACAAACCGAATAGGAAATAACCTTTACATTTCAAAAGGTATATGCAGTAAAAACACTTTGCCGTTGATTACTGTGAGTAATCTAAATGTGACAACAACATAGAACCTAATTCAGTCGTGAATATGGTGGCTCTGTATACCTGCCTGAAGGATAATATTGAGCATATTTAATAGTCATTTTTTAAAGACTGGGAGATTCGTCAAATAAAGTATTTCTGTTCGAATCTCATACGATGCTATTCATTATTTCCTTTAAGCAATGCGATGGAGATCGGAGTATTAATCGCCATTGCATCACGATAAGACGATTCGCAGTGTTGAATTTTCGTTTAACTTATAATCCTTAAACAATAACAAACTCATCTCGTGTATCAAATAAGAGGGGTCTGTATCAGAAGTAAGGTTACACAATGGGTCATAATATATGATGAATGTTCCATTTTAGTTTCAAGGTAAATTCTTGATTTCATGGGTGATTCAAATGTACGGGCATAAAGCTAGGATATCATGATCGGGAGCTGGTAAAAGAGAAATGGGATAAAGAGCAAAATAAATTCGAATAAGCATAATAAAATATCATTGAATATAAAAAACAACTGAGAAAAGCGAAATAATTTAAATAAGCATCGTATCATCGATTATTTGAACCAATTCGTATAAAGCGAAATAATTTTAAATAAGCATTGTATCATCGGTTATTTGAACCAACTCGTATAAAGCGAAATTATTTCAGAGAAGCGGTAAATAATCAGTTGTAAAATATCAAAACCATCTATCTCAAGGTTCAATAAAAGAACTCGTGCAACAAGCTATATTTATCTTACCACACGTGCACAACACTAAAACGTGTTTTCAGTTTTCTAGGGAATTTTCATAATCAGGTTTTAAGTTATCTCAAAGTGACATGGGTATTCTACATGGTCAACGGAAGTGTAAACTAGGTATCCGTTCTTTACAAAAACCACGTGATAATTCCTGTCAAATTCAACATTTTGCAACAAACTTGTTCTTAATAACTCCTAATTTAGTAATAACTTCAAAAAACATATGCCATGCAAATTTGGGATGCATGCAAAGTCAAAGGTGAAATGACGTAACCGGAAGTTGAGGACAGGAAATCGTCTGCTTGTCTTGACATTAGTTACTACGGATCTACAAGCTTCACATTACACCGTTGCCACGGAGTGACAAACACAACATGCCAAACATTTACCCTGCTCCCTTCCGTCGACTCTTTTTCAGCAACAAATATCTAAAGAAGAAGAAACTGTATCATTCTGGCAGTGCAGGAACCAAAGGAATATAGCGAGAGGGTCGACTCAGAGGTGAAGATTGAGAGAAAGATGAATGTGCGATAAGCGTTTTCTTCCGAGATATATTTCGATCTATACATATAAGCTAAGATTTCTTTTAAAACGTATCTCTTTGGTAGTCGTAAGCACCATTCATCAAATAGGCCTACAACCATTTTAGCGATCCTTCTATAAATATAGAAGCCCACATAAACCTCTCCTAGGAGAGAAAGGTATTTGAGAGTTGTGTTATATTTGATCTTTAATCATTAATTTCTACAAGTGTTATTCTTTAAAAGAGGCCTTAAACCAGGTAAGCGATGAGTCTTCAAAGATAGGAGACCAGATAATCCCTTTGTAGGAGAGAAAGGTTTCTGATAATTGTCTGAGATTTGATCTTTTCATCATTTTTTGGTATTAGTAGCTGTGATGTCTCTAATTCCTTTTTCATGGGGCATTTCATTACAGAAGCCAATACGTCATTGTTGGGGTTACAATGGTTTCATACTGTCGTCAATATGTTTAAGTACCACGCCAGCCAGTCCCAAAAGATGGTAATGACATTTGATAAGCGCCTTTGCCTCTCTTCTTCTACGTTAACTCTTTTCTTCAGAATGACTATTTTGAATCCTGTAGTCTCTGTTAGTGCAAAGTAAATCCAAATGAAAGAAGGATATTTATGGTCGATTTCCTGCCTATTACCCTAACTGTGCTGAACCAAAGTAGAGGTAGCGAAAGACAGAATCAATTGTTGGGGAAATAACCAAGAGGATATGAATGTGCCTTTAATCGGTGTTGGGATTTGTCCCTGGTTATTGACAAATAATTTCACTCTTTATTAATATCCACACTGTTAAGAGAAAAAAACTGTAAAATCTTGACGTGACAGGACAAAGTATCAAACTGTTATTTGAACTGAAGAGGTAAGAACAGGACTTACTTTTCTTTGATTGAGTTTGTTGAAATTTGCATACGATCTCGCACTGCCATAAAGAAGACCTCCTCGCGAGTCGACAGAAAGTACTCCAACATCGATTTCTGGATAACATGAAATAGAATAATCAAAAACCTAAGGTGAAATAATTATTTCACAATAGTATAACCAACGACTCTCAGGAACTAAACAATGACATGAAATCAATAAAAAGTAGATACATTATATATGATTCTCGATATACCTTGTTTATAAGTCGCCCTGCTTTTAATTGCTTTTGGTATGGGACATTTTACTGAAATTGTGGCGTGCACAAGAGTAGAGGTGGTTACAAGAATTTCATGTGCGACCATACCTGTACATCTCTGTTTGCATTGAAGAGCATAATACAGATGAAGGCGAGAACCTCTCGTGCAATCTCGTCATTTCTCCTGGCCAGGTGAGGCAACACCTTTACAATCACGTCCTGGGCGTTTATTGCAACCTGGATATCTTGAATGTGATTTAATTGTCTGCAATAAAATATAGTGACATAACGCATAACTCTAATTCTTTGTGATAGTTATCATAATTGGGTTGATGTATGTATTTACTTCTTGTAATTCGCTGATGTGGCATTTAAAAAAATTATAAGATCTATGTATTGCCTACTTCTTTATCTTGGCCTCGTTGGTTCTGCTCTCCCAGTCTGCGGGCATCTTTCGTTCCTCGTTATGTATGATAGCCCTGAGAAGCTGGAGACATCGGACATCTAGTTCCCAGTGGGTAGGCACGGTGGGGTTGGTTTGCTTGGAGCGTATTGCCGATATTCTGGGTCAAATACCAGGCTTGTTAAAATTTCTAATGAGAATTGTGTTTGAAAAAATAAAGAGCTTGAATTCGAGTAAGGATTTATTTAAATGATTTGCTATATTGAATAATTGATTTTGATTTAAATCATATTCACTTTTGATTTTACATTTTTTGGAAAGTGAAATTTGTTTACAGATCATATACTTATTATTACGAATGTTATTCCTTTCGTAACTCTTAATCCTTAAATGTAAAAATACTTTCTTTCTAGAAACATAATGAATATGAATTTGAAGAATAACAAGAATAAAAATTGAAAAAGATACTCTAACAGTTACACACCATTTTCTTGCCTCTTTCAGGTCTAATTGTTCGGTTCGAAACTTACAAAACTACAAAATGTTTTAATATATTACTAAATATTTAACATAGTTATTTACTTATACTTACGCTAACTGTTCTATAAGCTTAAAGGCCGGAGCAAGACGTTTTCCTATTTTCTTTTCATGTGTGTGATCAAAACATTTGACCAGGTTCTGAAACTCCTCCCCAAGAGGCAGTTCTTCATTGTCCCCCACTGTTGTGTATTCTTAAAGAAAGTAAATGGTAAACACAATAACACTGGCAGATAACAAACACATTGTGATTTCTTTAAAACATAGATGTGCATAATCGTTTGGTAAAACACATTATGATGGCAATGTTTTTTCAGGTGTGAGTGTCTCGATGGATATCATCTGAATAAGATAGGAAATCATTTTAATAAATGTTGATCATTAAATATATTTCGATATCATTGTACAAAACACTGGTCTTAAACAAATGCAATGATGCTTTTCAGAAATAGAGATTATTTGAATTTTATTGAATGCTTATAAAGATATTGGTGATTAAGTTACAAAAATGAATGTAAATGATAAAAACGCATTTAATAGATAATAAATAATTGAGATTGATATTAACGATATACTTTGTGAAGTGTACCTCTTTTACTCTTTCTATACTTGAGCTGAGCACTGGTGGTATTGTGGCCACTATGTACAACACTGCAGTTCTTCGTGAAGGTGTGGAACTTTGCGTTTAGTTCCAACTCCGAGGCGTAATATTCCATGTTGCCCTTTGAAAAAAGCATTCTAGTAGATCCTTAATCCAAATTGAATTTGAAAAAATATCATTTATACAAGATATTTATTCAAAGAGCATGAAATGAACATTAGTGTATATAGTAGTATATAAATGTTTCAGATTTTGAGATTTAAAAGATCAGTCAAACTGTTAATACGGCTTCAGTATTAAAATATCTTACTCTCCGAACCGCACTCGTGTTTGCAACAAACTTCATTCCATCTGTGAGCTTTTCCAGGACATTCACAAGTACCTGGAAGAAATATAAACAAATTTATAAAGTAAAAGCCTGAAAGCATATGAAAAGTTAAGAAAAAAAGGGAAAGAAACTTTCAATTCGCCCAGTTATGACTTTAATTGCAACAATTTGATCTTAATATAAAAAAACATGAATCGCACTATGGAAAAACAGATCAACCATTGAACTTTACGTTACCGTGTTTAATGTCCCTTTCGGACCATCGCGCTAAAACTTGCCAAAATTTTGATAACCACTCTTTAGCCTCAGAATCATGCATCATGATGAATATATTTCACAAAATGATCGTAAAATGGTAACAAATCGATTCTATCGCTTTCTTAATCAAACTTCCTATATTTGTAATACTTTTTTGAGTTCTGATGCTTTTTTCCATATATACCATTTACTACATTTTCCAAGTATAGTTATCAATACGGGTCACCCTTCGTGTGTACAGGATAGTTGTCTATCATACTAACCGTCTTGTTGCTATTGGAGACAGACACAACTGTAGTGACACATGTCACCATGTTCTTCATGTGATGAGGACTGATGATGTGGGGACCGAGGACATCGCATAATGCCTGGATGAAGGTAAAAGCTATATCTCATGACTTGATTCAGTGATGATAACGATGTAGTTGCAATACATAGACTATATTATAAGATTAACATACTATGTTTACGACACAAGTGAGTTTATTAAAGTTTTTCCCGTGGAAGAACGAATATTTAGGCAAAAATTTTGAAAAACACTTGGTAGGCCATAGGGCATCATATTCAATTATCGGAAAGAAAAATCATTCTATGTGCTTTTGTTTTAACCATATTATTTCAAGGCATGATAAGTGGAAGGGGTTAGACTCGTTAGATTGCTTTTGTTGGCTTATAGAAACATGACATGACCATATTTCAGTTTTTTCTTCACTAGGGGAATAACTATCTCGATGTTTAGAAGCTACCAAAAAGCAGTACATAAACACCTCAAAAGAACGTGTTTAAATGAATACATTTCCTACCGTCAAAGCATTAGACAGACTTTCTGTAGTGTAGATTTCATTTGGATAGACATTCTTCTCTGGCGAATAGAACACCGTGTAGAACACCTGTGCAATAAAATAACATTTGATTTTTTTTATTAACTTTGATTGCAATTATTAAAAATATGTTTCATTGAAACTTTTTTTCACGAAAGGTGAAGGTAAATTTTTAAAATTATGTTTTATCAAAATCAATTATAACCAAAAAGATTAAATTAACCAATGTAAAAAACGAATATCGAAGTTTGTCCACAAATTAATACACTGATAGTCATAGAGAAAAGCAATATCTACAAACATACATGTATCTGCCATAAAGAACTTATCTTTGTGAATCTGTCTATTGATAGTTCAAAATTATTAAGTTTTTCAATATCTATTTACGTTATCAGTGGATTATGAAATAAACTTTTCAAGTAAATTTTATTAACTGATATGAACCTTTTTTAGTTTTAAAGTACAAAAAATGTAGTTTACCTGTAGAAAAGGCATAACAGCATCCAGTACATAGAAAAGCCCACAGTGCATTACGGCTCTCGTATCATGCCCCTCCGCCACACAACTGACAATATCATAGAAAGGGAAATATTTGTATGATCAAAATGAATTTAAAAAAGCTATAGTTAAAGTTTCAGGATTAAAGTGACACCGAAAAAAACTATAGTTGTTTCAAAGTATAGATGTATCAGGAGACTGTACATGATAAGGAAAACTACAAACGTTTGGCTTATTCAAGAATGCTAATGAGATAACTCTTCCAAGATTATAGAAAGTGGGTTTAGTGATTCTTAAAAGCCATGCTCCTTATTTTATTAAGGGTTTCGACTTTACATTACATCATTTCATAACTGGATAGAAATGCTCACCTTTTCGGAGGCTGAGATTTGAGAAGTTGGGTCATTCTATCTGGATGATGAGATAGATAGTCTATCAGCTGGTTGATCTCTCCGCTTGCTGACGCGATGAACTCCCACATATCTCTGTTAATGATGTAGAAACATGTAATTTGCCAACAGTGAATTGTCAGTTAAACCACTATACGTAAGTACTGTCTAAATTTATGTATTTATCATTTTTAGTTCGACTTAATTACCATTTTATAACTCATCGAACCAAATTAACGTTGTGTCGACGCCATAAGAACGATGTTACGTCTTGATATAAACATCTAACTCTTTAACTTTGACACACGTTTTATACCTTTCAATTTTAATGAAAGTAGTGTCTATTAATAAATGGATAAACCATATATAGACGTATCTTTTGACTTAATTGCCATATTATAAAGTTTTCGAACCAATCTTACGTTATTTCTACGTCTTTGACGTCAAGACATTGGTGTAATTTTGTTAAATGAAATTAAATCACTGTCACAATGTTAGATTGAGTAGCGAAATAGAGAATGGAAAATAGAAAAAACTATTACATTCAAAAATATTTTTATGACATGAATTAGACTTTCACAAGGCCTTTGGGACTATTTTCTCAGAAACATTTCGCAATGGTCCCTAAACGTATTTGAAATATCAACGCAGGAATTTTATAAAAGCATTTTTAGTTAAACGATTCCACAAATGTGCATGGTGTTTCGTAAAAAGATTGAACCTGAAAACCCTTGTCAAAAAGAACCTAAAACAAAGTCCCTTAGGTATATTTTCAAAAGTGATCAAATCTAATATTCGTTGGAGAGGAACGACATGTTGTCACCAAGACGATAAACACAGTCCCAATTTGATTGTAAGTGGTCTTAAGGAACGAAAGATTTTCAAAGTATTCCATTTCGGCAAATCATCAAAACATTTTCTTCATTCAACACATGTGTTTTCCATTTTGATCTTTCAGATATTTGTTCTTAGAAGACTTTCATTTTATGCTTGCCGAATCGTAAGACGTTTTGTGATATTTTCAGAAATTATGCTTCAACTGATGACAACAGTAAAAACTGTTCTCTCACACAATCACAGACAATTTCGATCAAAGCGGCGACTATGTTTCATAAGATTCATCTTGTGTTACTGTTTCCTTCCGAAATATAAAAGCTATACAACGATAAGTGATTTATTAACGTATATCAAATATGAAATATTGATATATGAATTAAAATGAAAATTGATAAGAAAAGTTTTTTTAAATACCCGAAATATCAAATTTGAATACAATTAAAATAAAAGTTGAATACAATTGAAAATATTTTTTGAAATACAAATGAAAATGTAAATTATATTGAATTAAATTGGAATTAAACAAACATAAAACAGTGTTTATTCTACGTTATGATAGTATATTATGGTGAAATACGATGCATCCCTGCGAGCTTCCATCAATATCATATTCGACTGCAAGCCTTTTTTAAAATATCTGTATCGTTAAATTTACGTGATACATGTATAGAGTTACTTAACGTAAGATGAAAAGGAAAACTTTGAGATTGAAAGAGAGAAAAGAGAGGATATTTAGGGTCATCTGATGACAATGTCATTAGCAAAAGTCAACAAGCACAAGCAATCATAACCATTACTTGTCATGCTGAAGATCTGCAGCCCCGCTCTCAACCAGGTTACTAGTGGTCTTCATGTAGACCCAGACCATGAACTTGATGAAGGGTTTCTTCAGATTGGTGTCTATATGTTGGTGGTTCATCACCCATAGCAGTTCCTCTACCGGCAGGATTGTCTGACACAGGGACTCGATGAACTTGTTCTCACCCTGGAGTAAACCAAAAATATGGCACTCAATGTGATATTCTCTCCTAAAAGAGGATTCTTGACCAAATATGTAGAACCTTTCTTGGTTGCAAAGTAGTCCTATCTGTGACGTTCGTTTCAAACTGTACATTAAGTTATTTTATGAGCTTGCATGATTAGAGTTCCTTCTTCTTTTCGATGCGCACATATTTCTTACATGACAGAGATTTGAGACTATTGTATGGATGTAATATTATTAAGCCGTCATTGTGTTTAGATGATTTTAGAGTATGATATTGTCTTGATGATTACAAAGAATTCCGATGTCAAATTTGGTGATGTCAGAGAATATACGTGAGAGGTTTTAGAACTAAAGCCTGATATCCAACAAGTCTGCTAACGATGCTTTCCATTTTCTTTGCGATTTGCAACGCATCATACATTTACCTAAACATAACAAAAATATAGATTCAAATAGGATTTGATTTCGCAAAAACGCAAATCAGATTTATGACCGACAATTGTATAATTAGAACATTGGTAAACATTATATTTGAAGAATATCATGTTAAGAATTACACAACATGTGCAAATATCATATAATGGGAAAAGCGCAAGAACAGACTGTTTTTCTCACTTAAAACATACACGAACTGGAGATGTTGAGAAAGCCTAATCATTGTAAGCATTCTCTCACATTCTAACATACATGATACGGATTTGAAAGTTTGCAAAACATGCTTTTTAAAAAGGAAGCCCTGAAAGTCAGTCACGATGTGAAACTAAAGGATTTCATCTCATAAACCGAATGTATATACACACTTGAATAAGATACGAAGACATGTACATGCATGCCAAAAAATAATGATAAATGTATATCTCATTAAAGACAGATCATTGACTTTTTAAAATGAAACTATATAAATACCATTAGTTTAATATCTAATATCTCACATAGCTCATATTTTGATATTGACGTTATTTCCACTATGACCTATCAAGAAAATTAACTAATTAAAAGATAAGCTATTAATCAAAGATAAGGCATATCTATCACATTACCTCAGCACATGTTGCAAGCAGGTCTACCAGACTGATAAAATACGTCAGGTGTCCACGTTCGGTTTTATTGGTTAAAATCTTCTCTCTGGTGAAAATAAATGCGAAAATGATAACATCGTGTGAATTATGTTGCAAAAGTTAAACAAAATACGATCTTATCCCGAAAAATGGAGCATGAAAGTGAATTTGTTTTATCATTAAAACGATTCATATGTTTTTAAAAGCATAATGAATATCACGTAATTCAAAAAAGGATTCCAAAGCATTACCAAAAATAATTTCATTACTAAATTGGAAATAGAGTCAGCCTAAAGGTTATCGGATTGTGTATAAATTTAAATATTTGTTACAGATTTGATATGAATACTTGAAAGAAAAATGAAATTCTTGGATACAAATTTCAGATAAGAAATTGAGTGAACCTCCATGATGTAACTGGAAGTCATTCAACTGATGGAGAAACATATGCTTCTGAAGGTTTGCATATTGCATGGATTTTTTTAATATAGAAATGAACTTATTGAATACAAGAAGACACACCTCAAGTCTCGGGGCTGATCAAGGACGTAAGCTGCCTTCTTGAAGGTTTGCATAATGTATTTCATAACCAGCGCTTGGTTCCTCTTGATTGTCAGGTCCAGCCCCTCCACCTTCACAAGCACCTTGAGCAATTCCAGGAACTCAGGGGCACGGTGCTGGTTCTCTGCTGCAAGCAGCACAATGCGCTGGATCTGCCTGGAATACACCTTCAGACATGTCGCTTGGTTGCCGATGAACAGCTGCAAGACAATAAGAACATGTTTCAACTATCTTAAGGTTTTATAATTTTGTTGCCTAAAGGGTTGGAACTATCGTCTTGATTACAGAAATGAGGCATGTATGTCGATGACGAGCTGCAAGACAATAAGAACATTTTGCAACTATCTGAAGGGTTTTTATGGTTTACGGTTTATAACGGTGTCTACAAGATGGACTTTGCCTTCAGTTTGCAAGACAATAAGAATACATGCTTTGACAAGACAATCAGAATAAGTTATTACTCTCTAAAGTTTAGAATCGCTACTGCACAATGTGTAGGATGTTTCTTGAGTATACCTATAGATATGTGGGTTGGTTGCCTTTATGGAATGCAAGCCAATCAGAGTATTTGCCATAACAAGACAATAAGAATAGGTCTTAGTTAGATAATTTAAAATGCTTCTAACGACAGTGCGTCGTTCAAATATGTATTTGTACATAGATATGAACAGATATTAAGAATGATATTAAATGAAAAATAACAGATACGTACACCATTAAGGACGCAGGCACAGATATATACAAATACATTCGTGAACCAACACTTATTTTGACACATACACCTGCACCATATGTTCTCAAGGTCAAATGCACTATTAGTCTACCATTTCGTTAATGAATGCCGGCTCATCATACCTCCTTTAGAGCCAGAGCCAGATCAGACCGAACAATCTGTACATCCAGCAAAGTGTCAAGATTCTCGAAGAGTTGCTCCTGGACCTTCTGGTTTTCTCTGGTCAGCAGTTTTAGCAGGTAAAGGGTCTTCCTGAACACGGTTTCCATACCCTTGTACTGCTCCTGTTAAGACATGGAGAGTTTAGAAATGCCTAATCTCTTTACCAAATACATTGTTTAGCCAATTTATTTTAACTTAGTGTGACAATGAGAATATTTTGAAATGTCAGTACAATCGATTACATTATGCCATTGGTAACCAAAGAAATATTTGACATTTACTTTAGTAAGTTTACTTTTACAAAGCTCTAAGCTTCTTTGTCTCTAAACATGCAAATGCAAACAAGTAATGTCAAGGTATTGAATATTTTATTTCTCTTTTCTTACACCTTATAGTGCCTTTAGTTTGCTTACAAAATTATGGACGAAATTAGTAGGCGAGATGAAACCACGTTTGTATTTGGTCTTTGGGACGACCCGGGAAGGATAACACACAGACATGTTGTATTACAAAGGGAGTAAAAATAAAGTTACTTACAATCAATCGAGCATCTATTTCCTGAGACAGAATATCAAGAACAATTTTCAGCAAACCTGAAATAAATTAGGAACACGAAATGAATTTACAAAGCATATGAAAAATTGTAAAACTGTCATATTCTCTGAGATAGAGGTCATATCATTAACATGTCATTCTTCACACTGAAACCACAAATACTATATGAAGTTATTGTTGTTCTCATTCATTAGAGCTTATATTCTGTATCGGTATTTTTCAACTAGTAACGAGTACGTACCATGGCTGATCATGATGTTTTGATTCATGTGATGAGGTTCATCCGGGGTCTTCGGGAGATGACAGAACCTTAAAAGTTAGAAAATTTATTCATTGTGTTGGATTTATAGTTACATGGAACAGGCTTTATGGCATTTTTACCTTTGACTGTGATCACAACAGATATTTTCACATCTTTCATTATTCTGCTATAAATTACGTTTGCACTTAGTCACAATAATATTGGCACACCAAATGGGACTTGTACACGGAACGGATTGTAATTACTTTCCGTAAATATCATATTTACTTTATATTTAAATATAATACGAAACTGTATATATATATATATTCAAATCCAGGGAAATATGATCAAATCACATCATTACACTTTTGACAAATGTGTGCAATTAGATTATTAGATTAGATTTTGCAAAACAATTTAACTTCATATACATTTATGATTATTTCATTTTGAAACGTTTTATAAATGAATTCCAAAATTAACACTTACTCTGCCAGTTCATCCAAAACGTCACTCATCAGTTGCACTTGTTGGTCATTCAACTTTGCACGTGACAAACGCCGTAACGTTGGCAACGACCTTTGAACCTCTCGATGTACCCTCGCAGAGTCATGTGTCAACAGTACCTGCATACAAGAAGATTGAATATAAAGGTTATCAAATATCAAACAGTTGTATCATTTACATTATTGTATTAATGTAGCACAGGCGTTTGAATGGTAATTTTAATTCTTTATTTCAATAAGGTTTTGATATTTTGATACATATTATATAAAATAGGACTTAAAAGTATTTTATTCTTTACTGATGTCTTTTAGATTAAGAAAATCCAGATATATATAATCTTATAATTTTCTTTTGACACTTGCAACCTTGAAAATGATTGACACTGATGATGATAGCGAACTTGAAATTTATGGTATGCAATCAACACCTGTTCTAAAGATTAATGGTTATATACCTGTGCTTTCTGGGCCAGTTTGAACATATCATTCTGCGAGGAGTACATCTTATTCAGAATATCCAACGACTTCACAACCATCTTATCGGACGTGTAATTGGAGAGATCCTAGGAAATAGAAGTTTTATCAAAATAAAGATAGACAAATAGAGAAGATTTTTAAAAAAAATAAAACAATCCACTTACAATGACTTGCTACGAAATAACAATCAAACAATAGTAAGTATCATTTCACTTGTATTTCCCATATTGTGAATAACAGGGAGGAGAGCTTGGCCACGAAGTAAAAATAACGTCATATCTGTGCACTGTCATTCCTTTAATCAACAATACACCCTACAAAATATATCTCAAATGATTTGTATTCTATTATGAGTTATATAATAAACAAACCGATTTCGTTCTTTCTTGTTCTGAACTTCATAGGGGCATGCGACCTTTCTGCTAAGAATGGTGTTAAGGTAAGATGTTACCTGGCATGTGACCAGCAGTCACACCATGTTTTATAATGATTGAACCTATTTCGTTTCTTTCTCGTTCTGATTTCCTTGGGAGTATGCATCCTTGCTGCCAATCAAGGTAAAACGTTACTAACCAAGAGAACAGCATCATACCACGTTTCATAATGATTGAACCTATTTCGTTTCTTTCTCGTTCTGATATCCTTGGGAGTATGCATCCTTGCTGCCAATCAAGGTAAAACGTTACTAACCAATAGAACAGCAGTCGTACTATCCAGGTCAAAGATGGCTGATGAGTGGAACATTTCCTTCAGCTCTTTCAGCACGTCCTTCTGCTTCTTTAAGGACTTTCTGAAAATACAGTTTCCAAAAGTTCAGTAGTGTGTTTAAGTAAGTGTTCACAAAATACAGTTTCCAAAAGTACAGTAGTGTGTTTAAGTAAGTGTTCACAAAATGCATTTTCCAAAAGGTACAGTAGTGTGTTTAAGTAAGTGTTCACAAAATGCATTTTCCAAAAGGTACAGTAGTGTGTTTAAGTAAGTGTTCACAAAATACAGTTTCCAAAAGTACAGTAGTGTGTTTAAGTAAGTGTTCACAAAATACAGTTTCCAAAAGGTAATAATGTTTCTTTCGGTTGAATGTAACGAATTAGAAAGAAACTATTTTCTCCTAGGCGGTATGTGAATGTATCAAGGGAGATAATTTGCCTGATAGGTGGCGTTTCCTAAGGTATATAAGTGAGGGTTTTTTGAATGTCGTCTCTCTCGCTCTAGACACGGCAGGCTTTACATTATTAACTTCACCATGACAGAGGACAGCTCTTCTACGGCGGGAAAACTGGACGCCATTTTGTTAAAGTTGGACAGTAACAGACAAGAGATTGAGTCAGCCTTCGATCAAAAGCTTTTAAAGTTGAGAGAAGAGTTCGTTAACAATGCTAAGGATATTAAGAAGCTTAAAGCAGAGACAGAATATTCATGGTCTAGAGAGGGTAACCGTATCCAATTCTCCTTTAATTCTGAAGTTTTAGACGGTTTGATCTCAGCTAAACAAGCCTTAGCCTCTGGTGATTCTGATAGAGTGTCATCTACTATCAACAAAGAAGTTGATCGCCTACGACAGAGGAACAATCTGATAAAAATCGCCGATTCCTCCGAGGGTGGTTGGGAGACCGTGCGTAACTACGTCTCCCATGAGCTAGCAGACGATTCTGATGACGACAAGAAGATTGCGAAAGCGGATTTGAAAGCCCTGAAAAAGTTGAAACAGAAGAAGAGTAAGAATGGCCCGTATCCTAAAAATGTACGAAGATCGCAAGTTTCACCGTCGCCCGTGCAGTATGCTCTTCCTGCTAGCAGTTCTATGCACACTCAATCTATTCAGTCGATTCAGCCCTTTCGTGGGGTCAGAGGTCAGCGACAGGGGTCCTGCTTTGCCTGCGGTGACTTCTCGCATTACATCCGAGAGTGTCCTTACCGAGCGGGCAGCACGCAGTCTTCACGAGCCGGAGCAGGCGCCACGTCTACAGTCACCTCCTAGTGTGGATCAAGAGTTGTCAGTTAAGTTGCTTTGTGATTCGAATATCTCTTATACTGATCGTACTGATATGCCACAATGTTTACTTACTGATGATTATTTTGAATACGAGCAGGGGGCTGCAGAGATTATAGTTAAAGGCCGTTTAAAAGTTAACATAAGCTTTTGGCGTGAAATTGGTGCATCCAATTACATTCTTGACATAATTGGAAATGGCTACAAAATTCCGTTTATTTCCAGGCCTCCGAGTATGCGTTTGTGCAATAACAGTTCAGCGTTAAAGCATTCGGAGTTTGTGACAGGAGCCATTTCTGAGCTAAAGAATAAACAGTTGATAGTGGAGTGTGAGTCTCCCCCATACATCGTGAATCCATTATCTGTTGCCATTCAGTCATCTGGTAAAAAACGTTTGATTTTAGACCTATCAAGAGTGAACAATTATGTGTTGAAGAAGACTGTTAAGTATGAGGACTGGAAAGTGGCGATTGAATACATTGACTTGAATGATTGGCTTATTAAGTTCGACATACACTCAGCTTACCACCATATCGATATTTGTCATAGCCATACAGATTACCTGGGATTTTCATGGAGAGATTCGACAGGTCAGATCCAGTATTTCAAATTTCTAGTTCTACCATTTGGGCTTACGTCCGCGCCTCATTTATACACAAAAGTTATGCGTCAGCTCGTAAAGAAATGGCGATATGAGGGCAAGAAAATTGTGACATTTTTAGATGATGGTCTGTTATCGGCTTCCTGTTCCGACGCAGCAATCGTCACAGGTGATAAAGTGAAGGATGATTTGATTCGTTCTGGCTTTGTTCCTAAAGTCGAAAAATCGTTATGGTCCCCCTCTCAGGCCCTGGAGTGGTTAGGATTCCACATTAACACTGTTTCCATGGTTATGTCTATTCCTCAGAGGAAGATCGATAAGTTGAATTTACATCTTCAACACTTGCTACTCTATAGGCATAAGTATCAGAGTGTTAGATCACTGGCCTCAGTCGTTGGGCAGATAGTATCTATGAAGATGGTGATAGGCTCAATTGCTCAAATGATGACTAGATCACTCAGTGTTGACATAGTATCTGCGTCTTCATGGAACAATAAAGTCAAGCTTTCTCCACAGAGTGTTGATCAGTTGTTATTCTGGAAGACACATATCAATGATTACACAAGTACTGTCTTAAAGATGCAGTCTATTGCAACTAGAGTTGTGTATAGTGATGCGAGTAGTTCCGGGTTTGGTGGGTACTGTGTGCAATTTGGTCAAGCTATTTCACACGGTCAGTGGTCAGATGCAGAAGCTGAATCAAGTTCAACTTGGAGAGAACTTCAGGCAGTACACCTTGTGCTGAAAAGTTTTATCCCCGGTTTGTCTTCTCATAAAGTGATGTGGCTTACAGATAACAAAAACATCACGTTGATAGTCGAGAAAGGGAGCATGAAACCTCATCTTCAGGCGATTGTTTTGGATATTTTCAATCTGTGTGCTTCTCATAATGTAGCTTTATGTATGCAGTGGATACCTCGTTCAGAAAACGAGACAGCAGACATGCTTAGTAAAATTCTTGACTATGACGATTGGTCTATCCCAACCTGTATTTTCAAGCAAATAGATGCTAAATGGGGACCCCATATCGTTGACAGATTTGCTTCATATTATAATGCCAAGGTCCCTTGTTTTAATTCCAGATTTTATAATCCGGGATGTGATGCTGTTGATTGTTTCAGTGTTAACTGGAGTGGGGTTGTAAATTGGCTCGTCCCCCCTGTGTGTCTTATTCCAAGGTGTCTCAGACACTTGGCAGAGTGTCATGCCAAGGGTACTCTTATAGTGCCAGAGTGGCACTCCGCGTGCTTTTGGCCTCTCATTACTCTGAATTGTGAGTTTATTCCTCAAGTGAAGGATGTGATGTACCTATCCAGATCGAGACAAGCTTATGTTCCGTCTAGAGTAAAAGGGGGCCTTTTTGGAGAGCGTGATTTAGATTTTAACATGTTGGCATTGTTTGTTGACTTTAGCATTATCTGAATTCATGTTTGGTTTACAGATTTGTTGTCAAGTGCATACGGTGATGAGTTGGAGAGGTTGCCAAGTGGTGCGAGGAGTTTAGCTGACAAGTTGCCCGGGCTGTTGTCTCATTGTCGAGCGGATGCCACTGCGCGGAAGTACCGTTATGGTGTTGCAGCATGGAAACGGTGGGCTGATTCTTGTAATATGTCTGATAAATTGCCTATGTCCCCTTTACATTGTGCAATATATCTCGTTTCTGTTGTTCAGAGAAGTGAGTCGTTTGCCCCAGTGCAAACGGCGTTTTACAGCATTCGTTATGCTCACGTTGTTGTAGGCCTGTCTAGTCCTACGGAGAATAGTTTGGTGAAGAACGTGTTAGAGGCAGCTAAAAGAATATTAGCTAAGTGTGTTTCTAAGAAAGAGCCAATTACCATTGATTTGTTGGAAAAGTTGTATGATGCCTGTTTTGCTTCACCTTCTCTTAGTTCTATAAGAGTGATATGCATGTGTTTGATAGCCTTTACAGGATTTCTCAGATCGTCTGAGCTTTTACATATTACCAGACAAGATGTTGTATTTTATGATACTCATATGATGATTTTCATTGAGCAGTCCAAGACGGATGTTTATAGGGACGGATCATGGCTGGTGATTAGTAGGACTCATTCCAAGTTATGTCCAGTTGTCTGTTTGGAGAAGTACCTCGATGCAGCTGGTATTCCCTCTATCTCCGGGGAATATATATTCAGGAGTCTGACTAAGACATCTTCAGGTTATAGACTAAGAAAGGATGATCGGCCCTTATCTTATACTCGTTTGAGAGAGATTTTTACAGAGGCATTGGAACCATTTGTTTCTAACGTTAAGATGTATGGTTTACATAGTTTACGCAGTGGAGGGGCCTCAGCTGCGGCGAATAACGGTGTTCCTGATAGGATGTTTAAGAGGCATGGGAGGTGGAGGAGTGAAAATGCTAAAGATGGCTACATCAAAGATGATCTTCAAAAACGTTTAAATGTTTCTCTGTCCTTAGGCCTATGACTTTCTTTGAATCTCGCTATGTGTCGCCGAGCGGCCGTTCCAATGTGCTGAATGTGTTCTGTTTTTATTGAGAATGAGCTCTCTTGGGAAGGAGAAATAATGTTTCTTTCGGTTGAATGTAACGAATTAGAAAGAAACTATTTTCTCCTAGGCGGTATGTGAATGTATCAAGGGAGATAATTTGCCTGGTAGGTGGCGTTTCCTAAGGTATATAAGTGAGGGTTTTTTGAATGTCGTCTCTCTCGCTCTAGACACGGCAGGCTTTACATTATTAACTTTTAATATGTTAAATTATATATGTATGTATGTATCATTCATTGTGCAAAATATCTTATATTTTGTTTTGTTTTGCAGGTTGTGGTGTTCATTTACCGTGATGGTATAACTAAGCAGTGATCTGTCTTAGTGAGCATTGGTTGCTTTTTCGAGTCGTGCATTGAGTGTACTCGATCGTTATGGTATGTATAGAGCCGATTTGCTCTATAATGTTTTACCGTGTATGGTTCAGGCTGAGGAGCCGTTATAATACCAGTCGGTGTGAGTCGAGTTCATTCACAACAAGTTGTGGAGCCTTTTATATAAAAAGTAATGTGTTTTGATTTTTGACGTTCATGTATACTATAAACTTCCTAGTATGAACTAAGCATTCGTTGGAAGGGCACAATTCCAGAGTTTTTTCTCACAAATGAGTTGTTATCTCTGGTTTATGTGGCGGGCTAGTTCTAATATTCATGATGTTTTCACATTTTTGTGTTTATGGCTGGATCTGTATATTGCCAAGGATTGTGTATATATCATGCTTCGTGACCCGGAATACATATGCCATGTGTCGCTGATGATGCTGTTGTCACATTGGATGTGTATAATGTGAAGGATTGTGTATATATGATTTTTGTGATTCGGAATAAATCTGCTATGTGTCGCCGAGCGGCCGTTCCAATGTGCTGAATGTGTTCTGTTTTTATTGAGAATGAGCTCTCTTGGGAAGGAGAACAGTAGTGTGTTTAAGTAAGTGTTCACAAATTACAGTTTCCCAAAGGTACAGTAGTGTGTTTAAGTAAGTGTTCACAAAATACAGTTTCCAAAAGGTACAGTAGTGTGTTTAAGTAAGTGTTCACAGAATGCATTCGCCACGCGTTGGTAGTTTTTGACTAATTGCGCTTACATATCATTTTATAAACCTATTTAAAGCCTGCAGGGTTTGAATTGGCAAATTAACAAAATCATTATGCTAGGCGATATGATATTGCGATAAGCGTATTATGTTCTTAAGATTTTAATTCATATCTAAAGGTAAATCAAGAAAACCGCAAATAAATCTGATCTTCTTTCATCCGACTCAAGGCATTGTCGTTTTTTCATCGGTTCGATATGTGGCACATATGATATTATATTATGTTCTCTCTTTGATAAACAAAATTCCAAAAATAGCCATATATCTAATTGTTTCAAAATATAAGCTGTTCATATAACTGAGCTAAAAAGTAAAACTTATTTATGAACTAACTTTGTGGTCGCCGTTGGATCGTATGTTTCATACAGCAAAGGTTCCAGAACTGTTTGAGATTTCTTTTTGCTGCAGCCTTGTTCAGCGTACTTGAATTTGGTAACAAACACCTGAAAACAGTTATAGGTAACGTACACAATCCAACGTTTACGATCAATACTAAAATATGATACAAACTGCTAAATCAAGTCTCAACTTCCATTCAGTAGGAGACACAATAAAATTGAAATTGTGTAAGTGTGGAAAGTATTGTTCCTCTTTAATACTGAACAATAGTCATAGTAAAAATGTCTGCACGTAAAGGTGCGCCCAAATATTTAAAAATGATACAAATTGCTAAATCAAGTATCAACTTCCATCATGTAGGAGACCAAATGCATTTAAATCTGTTTAATGTGGAAAGTATTGTTCCTCTTTTATACTGAACAATAGTTATTTGCTGTACATAAAGGTGCGTCTTATTTCATATATTACAAATCAGTTGTGAAAGTGTTTTTCTTTTACCTTCAGTCGCAGGTTTCTCTGGAATGTTAGGAGGAGGTCGAGAACCCACATAGCCCTGGGTTATAGAAAATATTATAATCAGTAAACTATTGAAAAGTTTCCTTAAGGGGCATTTTAGAAGCTGGATTGATGAAGAAGAATTCGCATGGAAAGTCAACTTCGTATTGCACGAATGAAGATACAATTGAGATTGTGTTTCTACAATGGTTTGATGTACATACTGTTTTTAATAATGTGTTTACAATGGAAAGTAGTTCAAACAAGAAACAAGGTGTATAAAAAGTACAAAAACAATCTCAATTATGTATATTTGCCTTGATTTATTTATCACTTGTTTGATAACGGTGTTAGTATTTTCACCGAAACGTCGCAATTCGTGCAATAAGAAGTTGACTTTCCGTAAGAACTTGTTCTCCTTATGGAACAGTTATTCAAAGCAATAATATATATTTGAAATTCAGAATATTTGTCTTTTTTTGTTAAGTGCTCGACACTAAGAGAAGGATATATAATAGAGCATGTTTGTCTGAACAACAAGGCGAATTTGTATTCACAAAGAATTTGTTTCGACTTCATGGAATGAGTTAGAAGACAGATACAAATGTATTATTACTGATATTTTGCGTTCACAATGGCGTCCATCTCTGGTGAATGTTCAAAGCGTCCAACGTTCCTGTAAGCAGTGAGAGCTTTAGTGGCTTCCTTAGAATAACCTGCAAAAGATACACAGAAATCGTATATAACCTGTGAAATAATATTTCATTGGCTTCTCAAAGGAGAAAAAGGTTGAGGACATCCAAATCAAAATGTGATTACAAAATTGAACAAAAATGTAAAAGAATAATATACGTCTTAATAGAACGTTGAGGGTAAGACAACAAATTTCTTAGACATCTAGATCAACAATTTCGACATGTTTCCTGGTGGTAGTCCCTTTAAGGAATTGGCTATTGTATATTTGACATGTTTTTTTCGAAGTTACCTGTATCTAATCATGATTAATGGCTATTGTAATATCAAGCCTATTAAAGACTATGAGTCCAGATTTCATATCAATAGCTGATAAAACTTAAAATATTGCTTTCCGTCTAACCTTTGCCCTTGTCTTTAGGAAAGGGGACGTCATGGCGTCCGTCCAGGAGACTAAGGAGGGGCGGAAGGAGTTTCCTGACGTCGTCAAGGTCCATGTAGTAGCCGAACTTGACCAGATGGTGCAGCAGACGAAGTACCTGCGGTTCAATATATTCGTTGCCTTAAAGTTTTTATTCTAGTTTGAAGTTTAATTGAAGCAGCGTTTCATAAGCAAGTGGTTACTGAGTTTTGGAATTGGCTGTGTCATCACCATTGCCAGACGTCCTTCTCTCAATGAGCAACTCGTACAACGTCCAAGATGTATTTCCATGGCCACTAGACGCAATATTCTTTTGATATTTTCAGATTTCACTTGCAGTAAATAATTTAAATTAATATTGAACGTTTGAACATATCGTTGAGAGCTTTCGTGAAGAGAATGACGTAGCTAAGATGCACATATGGGATTATTCATAGACATTTTCATTATAATCCGTATTTAACTAAGCAATGTTAAAGGACCTTAGGAATAAATGTCCTATAGTTCAACTTTAAACTGTTAATAATCTTAATTCGTCGCCCTGTGACATTGGAGAGGAGGTTTGAAATGGCTGAGCACATAACATCCAGAGGGCATGGTAGGGATGAATTTACTGAAGAAAGTGAAGTCCACAACGTTTGAAATAATGCCCTCACAAATCTATATTTTTACCTGTTCAATTAGTAGATTCCGACCAATCATTGATGCTGTCATGGTACAGTTCTGGGACAGGAAGTCTGCGAGCCAATCACGGAGCACGGGGAAGATGGTAACTAAATCCTTGACCACCTGCAAATGGTCAAACATTCATGAAATTGGTTTTTGACACCAAAGAAAGCTGCAATAGGTTTTGATTTTTTCTATTTATGTTAATAAAGATTTACATTTTTTTAGTTGTTTTGAATTAGTAATTATGCATTACATTCAAAGAATTTCAAGTTAAAGACATACAAGAAAGACGGTTATGGTAGAGTGTTAGTATAACATATAGCTTTTATATGCACCAAGAGAAAGCAGCCGGTTTATGGGGTTGAAATTCATAGTGAATTATCAATAATCTTACAGCCATTACACAATTAATTTTCCTCTATATTTTCATCTGCATTGTTCTCACGAAAAGGCATTATTGCTTGGCAGTAGTAGAAATACGTTAACTGACCTTTATTTGGACAACTTTTTAGAGGGATTTTTATTTAAAATATATAGAATAAACCAAAAATACCGAAATTTTGTATTCTGACAAAGGGCAATAACATACATAGTTATGAAATTCAATTTTACGGCACTCAGTTTTCCATTATAAACTAAATTAACTATTGCATAATATATAAACTATGGCCCCATTAGTACATATCCAATGGAAAACGTACCTGCATTTCTTTTTACTTAGAATTTTGCAAAGGAACAACATTGAAAGTTATTTTGATAATTTATATTATGATAACAAATGAATATTTTATGTAAAAAAAAATATTTCGAATTTCAATAAAACATTGAAATGGTTTATTCTCTAAATTACAATTCTGCAAACAAGTGCACTAGACTTTGCATTTCTCACACTGCATGTAAAATCAACTGAAAAATAAAACGGTTGCCTCTTTTAGCACAGTTTAGGCATACATTACCTCAACAGCATCGGGATGTTCAGCTGAGTTCTCCTGGGACACAGGAAAGCAAACAAAGGCTAGTTAGCTAGCAGGTGCCACGATTCCCACCCCTTGCCCCTTCCCCATGTGAGGCAAAAATCACAAAACTAGCAGTGAGTTATTTCAAGTTAAAACCAAATGCAAACAAAACCATTCTCAACTCTTCAACAAAAACTTTAGTACTAGCTTCTATGAGTAAAAACAACTGATGCAAAAAGACGTTAAACAAGACGTTACTTTGTGAAAACGTGATTTAATTTCTAAAGGAGTGTATTGACATTAGGTTTACAGCTACTCAGAATTTTTAAACTTCAATCAAAACTAATTTAACACATAAATAGCTGCAATGTGCGAAGACGAAGAGGAGATAAGCTAGAGCTCAGATACGCATGCGCTGAATGTGAACTAAACGTGGTTTGCAAAGGTTAAGGACGTTTTACATCGATGTTACAGTATGCATGCCAAATAGGAAAGTACCAAAAAAAACTACATTGCTATAACTCAAGAATCTACATGACTACATGACTATTCAAAGCACTAGTTTGGTGATGTGTAGTGGAATAGAAAGTTTACGAATATTTTTTGGTAAAGCTGTGGGGTTCAACCATAAGTAGTCTTGTATCTGATACAAATGAGTTGATCCTGACTTTCCCTTCAGCAGATATAATTTATATGCATGTATATATTGATTAACTTTCTTTTTCCTCCAATGACATGATCAAATTGGCATGTGTAATAGATTTTGGGTGGTATTTGCTGGTGAAATGTTTAGCATATTTTCAAAATCCGGTTCTTTTGAGTATACTCTACATTCAAAAGCCTAGCTGCTACTATAGAATATGTTCTAGGAATATACAAGCTTCTAAAATTTGACATTTTATTTGATACAAATATGAGGGGAAATAAAATTGTATATAAAGGATTGATTATGTTTAGTTAGTTGATATGGTTGGGGTTTAATTCTTCGGCTTACCGGTGTAACCACGTTTGTTTCCTGAAAGGACAAGTATCCTATGAGACAAACATTCACAAACATTCACAAACGTCCAAAGTGTGCTACTGAAAACCGGCGTGCGTGGATTGAGAAAAACGCATGCAGAGACACTATGGCAAATATGCACACAACATCAAAATTCCGAAAGGTACGAGCAACTAGACGTTGAAAATAGCAGGCATTTTTTTTCTCATGAGGATTTACGAAGAACAAGTGAGAATTATTCAAGTTTTGCATTCCAAGAAATGTTTAACTTTGGAAATTTGTTTTCGAATCTTCGATATTTGGTGTTTCAGCTTTTGAATATAGCGGAAACTATTCAATCCTCATGATAAATAAAAGATGGGAAATGCAAAAGAGAAAACAAAGACACTTAAAGCTGATGCAGCAGCAGTTTCGTAGCCCTGTTATGATTGGACAATATGACGTCGCCCTTGACCTTGACACTTACATACTGAGACTGCTCGCGGTCCGAGTCTTTGGAGCCGACATACTCGTACACAAAACAGATGTTTGGGTTGTCAAGGACTGAGTAGTTGTTGCCAACGTCAACAAACAATCCTATAAAGCAAAAAAAAAAGAAATTGTTATGACAATTTTTTATCATATTATATAAAAAATATTATATCGACTACATTTTAAAAAGAAAAGTTAACAGCAAAGTACATACTTATCCTTTTTTGTGTGAAAGTGATCTTTTTAACTTTTCTTACCAATGATTAGTTCACAGAATTTAGCACGGATGGAATCGGGGAGTAATTCTGATTGTATGCACAGGAAGGCATCCTCCCACGTGACATAGCCAAACTCTCGCGTGATCACATGGATTGCGAAGTCGTTCCGTCCCTAGAAACAGGTATACATATAAACAACAAGATCATGAAAACGAACATTTATAACCATACGCTTTTGTAGAGCACTATTATTTTTAAAAAAGGACATTCATTTTTAGGCATTTTTTAGAAATCATAACATGAACTAGTTTTAACTCATTATATAATATGAGCGTAACCTTAACGTTATTTAAAATTCTACTTTATCCCTCACACAAAGGCGATGGAAGTTTGAATGAGAACATCTCGTTTAACATGCAGTTTAGTTTTGCATAGGACGAAGCAGTACAAAAAAAAATTATGTGTTTAAGATACTTAGAGTCGTTGCGTTTTTAGTTTACGAGTCCTGCAGGGATATGCTGAGACTATCGCATATGCTTAAGATACTCGAAGAGTGTGAAATTATGCAGATATTTTCTTGTCAGTTCTTTAAGATATCTGCATTAAATCCAATCTTCTGGTTGTTCTGGTTTTAGACTCACAACTTATTCAAAGGGAGACAAATCAGACATCTTTTGAGATAATTGTGAGATAACTGTAGCTTCGGAAGTTAAGAGGACACCTTTTTAAATCGTTCTTTCCTGAATTTAAATAAGAAATGGCACTCTTCACTTGAGGGGTCTATCAAACCTAAATATCATCTTACGACAATCTTGTCTTACCAACTGTAAGACAACTATTAATATTGAAAAGAGAAAAATATAATTCCTTTATTCAGACAACTGTAGTGTGAAAATTCAGAAGTGTATTACCGAAGTTTCATCAATTGAAACTATACTGAATAGAGAACAAGTTATATGGATTTACAACTTCTTTATTGCAGGATTGCGACGTTTCATCCACTAAAGAAGACCCTGCTGGTGTAGTTTATCACATTCACTGTGAATGTGGAGAATCCTACATAGGCGAAATTTCCCGACCCCTGCAGATTAGAATCAAGGAACATCATACATCTGTACTAAAGAAAGACTCCAAATCAGCCATATCGGACCACGTCAAAGCCAACCCCAGCCACAACATCCTTTGGAAAGACAACAAAGTCCTGGAAACAAACCACTCAGACTACAAAATTAGAAAACTTTTGGAATCTATAAAAATTTATCGGTTTAATCCTCCCATGAACCGTGATCAAGGCTATTACCTACCATCAGCTTATCACCATCTAATTAAAACCAATCAATAGTAACTCAATTTCTCCCTCTTCTTCCTCTATGCAACTTTTACTGTAACAACAACCAATCACCCTGTACATCAACCATATCAACCTTGTTAACCTTATCAATATAAGTTAATTAACGCTTTGTACTTCAACCTACTCAATTGTATAAGCCTATTCCAATTTGTGTATATATTCCTTCTCAAATCATGTCTAATATCACTTGCTTGATAACGGTGTTAGCATCTACACCGAAACGTCGCAATCCTGCAATAAAGAAGTTGTAAATCCATATAACTTGTTCTCTATTCATCCCACCAACTTCTAAATGCCTCTCAAAGAAATGAAACTATACTCACAAAACAGAAGGCCTCGAATAGTTCAAGCTGATGCAGGAGGAACTGGTATCTCTCCTCGTCGTACTCAGCACTTTCCGGCTGGAGCATGAATGACAAATAACTGTCATTAAATTATCGTTTTGGAGTTACTCAGTTAATTGCTTTACTTTAAACAAAAAACAAATACAAACAACTGCCAGTAAAATTTACCGAAGTTATGTAATAATTTTTTTTAACCATAATCGACTTGTTGCTTCACTTAATACTTAGTATGTGTGAATTATTTGAACAGTAAAAGTGCCTATTAATTTGGTGTTACAGAATTGGAAGTGTTTTTCCATTGCTTTTTGTTGTAGGAATATGATGAACAACATATCCTGAAACTAAAATGCATCCTGGAAAATATGTGCAGTAAACATACCATTCAACTAGACACTGCTTTATTGACTAAATGTTCATCTACTTTATCTATGAAATGATACTAGATAAGTGATACATTGGTGTTATACTTTGCTTGGCTTGTTGTAGAATTACAATGAATACGAAAAAAGTTTATTAGAAATGTTCAAACAAAATTATTATATCATAATGTCCGGCATGGTGTTATCGTTTATATCTTTTTGTCAGATGCACTTTAAATAAAGTTAACATGAATTACACACGAATACACTTACATCTACAAAATGATGAAGCGCCACCCAATGGGATCCCCCATCAGTAGAGATGTACACAATGTTTGGCTTCTTGTTGATGTTCTGACCTCGGTCCATTAGATAAACGCTGTCCTGGAAAAGAGTCAAAGCATAATATTATACTTTAAATAGTTGATTGATCAATCTTGTATATGATTATTTTGTTAATCAACTGAATTGATCTTGAAGATGATTATTGAGAAAAAAAATAACATTGTTATACTTGGAATCACACAACACAATTGAAATTTGTTAAGCTCATGGTACGACAACTTAAGGTGCCTGTTGCCCGACTTAGGTTCTGATTTCTGGTCAAATCAAAAGTACTCTATCAAGTTAAAGATAGTTAGACCCCAATCAGATGCCATCAGAATTCGTTTTGTTTAAAAACAGCACCTCGAAATAAAAATGTATTCTTTATCATCATCATCACATTCAAGGCCTCTGATATGAGACAGTCGAAAACAATGTGTTGCAACATCGAACCTTGTATGACCTCAGCCATTGTTGGACGATGTAGCTCTGGTTGTTTGGAATCGCTACACAATCGCACACACAGAGTACTTGGAGTAAATCTAGAAAACGGTAGTTCTGAAAAGAAAAGACTTTCAGATTATTTCATTTACTAAGTAAATACATGATAAGGTCTAAATAATGAAGCTGTCTAAGGGCTAAGATAATCGTTACCAAAGGTTAATTTAATCTTGTCGTCAAGTCTTTCAGCATTACATTTACTATAAGTTGTGACATCACAACCATTGTGATGTCATGAACACTCTCCACGATTCATGATATGCTCTGACTGATAATTGAACCAGATCAAGTGCTTGGAAAATAAAAACAAGTTGCAAGAATCACAGATTTCTGTCTTTTAAAATGTTCATTATCTGACGATGCCATGTCCTTGATACAATTTCGTCATTCTGTGAAAGCTCAGTTTTACATATAGCAGGGCACACAGGTAGGTTTAATTAGATGCATTGATTACCTGATTTGACCTAAGGAGTTGAATGAAAATGTCGATGTGGTTGTTGGTGATTCTATCCACAATCTTCCTTTTGTCTCTGATGAGTTCCACAATCATTGAGGCTACATTCAGGCCTATTCCTCCCTTTAAATAAACACATTTGAAATTGATGAACAAGAATTCCAGTAAAAATATATTTTTTGGAAAAAACCCTTTTCCATTAGTTTATCCTAATCTCAAGGCTAGCACTGACGAAGGGTGAAAACAACGATATTTATTTACATTAAACTCGCGAAGGTCGTGTTGAACTACCAAACCATTGGCGGCACTGTTACAGTGTTACATTACATCAAAGCCTTACACAATGGGGAAGAGTTCCCTACTGATGACAATATTTGCAAGGGTGATTTGTACAAGGGACCCTTTATTCACCGTAAAATAACATAAAACAGTAAAATGCAATAAAAAACACATTGATAACTTTTTCATGGTAATATACTTTAAAATACACACTGAGAATTATTTCACACATTTTACATATTCTTATTATCAAACTCGGTTATTAATTCAAGTATAAACGATTGTCATACTTTTAATTAGCACTTTTGTAGTTGTGTGTGACTACAAACCTTCTGTGTGAACTGTGTCTGGAAGAAGTCTATGTATTTGGCGAAGTAAAGAGCGTTCTTCCGACTCTTGCCGATCATGTATGCGTGCAGAACATCGTACGCCTCCTTGAAGATGCGAATCAAATGGGCCTCCTCGTCTCCCTCCCGTAATGGGCACTGAAGAAGCTTTACCAGAAGATCTATCACCTGTAATTAAAACAGAGAATAAATAGAAGAAGGTTAACATGAATAGTCATTTTTGTAAAAGAAATAATCATTTAAGAATATGATTAGATATGTTCATAGGCCGAAAATAAAATTAAAACAGAAATACATACCATACATACTACAGTTAAAAGATGATGTTTTACTTTGAATAATTGATGAAATATAACTTTAGATCCAATGGCTTTAACAATTTCAAACAAATCTTTTTCAAATGTGTACCAATTTTAAAGCATATCAAAGCATGTGATGATTATTCACATCAGTACATTCAAATCAGAAATTGCATACATTTTATTTCTTCACATTTCTTTCTTTCATTTCACAATTACCCTCAAATTCCTCATCAACTTCTGTCTGTCTTTGTCAGGCTTGTTATGTGGCAGCATGAAATCCTTAACTTCTCGCAGAGCCTGAAAGATTGGAAAAAAATATTGAATATCATCCAAAAAATTAATTCTCTAAAAAGGCAAAAGTAGTTTTACGGCATTTATTTTTATGGTCAAATCTTGAATCCCATGCCTTTTATACCAAACAACAACGTCTGAAATAGTACCCATTTAGCCGACTTTGTGAATTATTTCAGGATTTCATTGAAACAAAGATTGCATTGTTACCAAAGATTTAAAGTTTACCATAATTATTCCATGCGTTTTTCTTGCATTCAAAGGATCTGTGCTCCGGCGCTGCAATACAATAAATGTGGTTGATAAAGAATAATTTTACCTTAAGTTTTATTTATTACTTCTCTTAAATATTTTTTGGTGACAAAATTAACTTTTTAATTAAAATATTATGATAATATTTTTAATTTACTTGTCAGTTTACCATAATCATACAGAAATGTAGATTAAGCCTTTTTTCCAGGACAATAAATATAAGCCGTTTTGATAACTTCATTTAGTTAAGTTGAGTCAAAGGGACACACAAATTATTGAAATAACACGTAGAAAGGAAACGTTTTTAAGTGATAATTATGTGTGACGGCAAAAAGCTCCTTCGATTTTAAACAGACTATTACTAAGAAAGTAAGTAAATTTGTTGCACCATGTTACGTGGATGAGAGATCGCCAGGCTACATTACTAAAGGCATCAGGTCAATCTTTGTTTCCGGTTTGACCTCTGATCGCTTTGACGCAGAAAACTTCGAACAGTCACAAAATATGTCTCTAGATATTTATCTAATCGAACAAAACGTTTTTTAATTTTCTCGTCGTACTTCGCTTTATCGTACCAGTGCAACATTACTATGATATTATTTTAATGAAATAATACATGATTAAGATTACTTAAAGATGATGCTTTCGTGAAATAAGTGATGCAATATCACAGACGAAGAACTCACATCTTGTATAAGGTTGAATAGAAAAGGCACCATTCCAGCAACGTAGTTGAAGTTGTGGACGTCAATCTCTTCAACCCGCTGTATCGTGTAGGCATCGTCATATACACTCTCGTTACTCGCAGACACCTGCAATCAAAAAGAAAATTATGTAATAAATAAGTGTTTCGTGACATAAAAGCAACATCTGGTGTCTAGGGTATTAAGGTACTGAGGTAATTGTCCAGATCGCTTAATTGTGGTCATGATAAGAAGAATATAGTAATAGTTGATGATCATCCTATATTTACGAGTAAAATGTCTATAAAGTATCAAACTCCCAAGAACCCAGAATCATCCCCTGCTACTCACCAAATTGGATCAAACACAATATATTATTAGGTCCTAGGTCCTTTTATTGAGAAAAGTTTGGAGAACTATTTATTCATACGTGAGGCAGTTCTATTGGATCTTTTTTGAAATATACGAACATTTTGAAGTTACGATATTTTTCATCAGTGACCATGCCAGAAGGTATCAATCCAAACCTTACATATCACTTACCTATTTTGCCAAGCCACCTAAGTCATAAGATGTTGTTTCGTTATAGATTGTAACAAAAACGCCGTCGTTACCTTTCTGACAGCTGCTCCATCCCAGCGGAGTCCTTGCATAGAGCGTTCATTGTCTCCCTCCTGGTACTGGTGCTTCTGATAATCCTCATCTGTAGAGTAGAAATAAAGCGTTATGGTTGTTTATCACATATCTGTGTCCATTATTTGATGTATCATTAATTAGCAATATCTTGTTGGTTGCAGGTTTTTCTTCCAATCACATGGAATATCGATTATCAAATTACATTTTAAAAAACAATTGTTTTACTTGTATTAAATTCAAGTTTCTAAAGCTGTTCTTGTGCTGTTTTTGTGTGAAATTATTTTCTCGGTAAGATCTCTTGATACACTTAATAAAGCTCATCTTCTTATTATTACTCTTTTTAAAAACATAAGGGTCCATTATACAATAGAATGCAAATGTAGAATTTATTGAGAATTAACTATCAATTGTTCTAGAGTTTTACCAAATTTGCTGCCTAGATAATGGGAAACGGCAACAGGACCAATTCAATGCATTAAAACACGGCGAAAAACCCCGGAAAATATGACCAGTTAGACATAATCTGCACATGCCTAATGAATAGTCTCGACACGTCAGTTTGCCTACCCCTGACTCAGATGTTCTCAAAATTAAATCTTTATTGTGCTTGCGAAGATATAATTGTTGCTTCATGTTAAGCATGTTAGTAATGGAGAAATTCGTATCGTTCTAATATAACGTTCTGATGACAAAAAACTAGACGAATACCGGAATCATTTCAACAAATTAAAAAATACCAAATTGAATAAAACTGAAAAATCTATGAGATGATACGGATTATTATTACAACTGATAAATGATAACGGAATACTAAATGGATTGTCTTTAAGAATAATGAAATGATAATAGTTTAAAATGCCATTTTTACTAGCTAGAGAACAAGCATTAACACAAGGCGCTGAATAGCAGAGGTGTTACTTTCTTATGTATGGGTTTAAGTGTTTAATGCGTCCTGTATTAACCCATTTTCATCTGGTATGCCCCTTTCCCATTACCTTTTAATGCATGTAGCCAGCACCCTGTCAACATATGTTCAATTCGGGCGTAACTCTCAAACTGAATTTCATCTCTCTCCTGAAAAAATATTAACATGACTTTTATCAAATTTGATACGACCATACACATATTCAGAAAGTTGTCTCCTATTTTATACATGTATCCAATACATCATATGCATAACTTTGAAGAAGACCAATTCTTGGTGGATCAAAAAATATATCACCACTAATCACTGCAAATCATGTCAATTACGAAATATAGTTCAAACTTAAACTTTAGGGTATTAAAATAAAAGAAGTTGATCACTTAAAAGATTGAATAATACAAAAACAGCCTACAACAAACTTCAATCACTCAACAAAGCTCACCTTTAAAACAGAGTGCAGTCTGAATACCGTTCTGGGGTCAGAAGGGTCAGGGCATAGGCTGACCTCTGACCTCGAGTCAATACACAAATACTGTCGCGTCAGCATGTGACGTAAGCGCACCTGTTGTTCCCAGCGCAGAACGTCACCTGAAAGTGAAGTAAATACAAAATGAGAAGATAATCAAAAAGTTAATCAAAGATTCTTTTTTAACTCAAATATTTATTTTCATGTAGCAATGAGATTATACAACTAAATATTATTTGACTCGTGACAGCAGTTTTAGGTATTCATTTCCATAGCAAATGATTCCCATTGTCCCCTCATGCTCGTACTGCATACCATCAATGTCTTATGCGCACATGTTTTTTCTTTTCACGAAAAGAAGGATCAGTACAGAAGCTGGATATTGATAATTATTTCGTCATTCTAATCCAAAAGGGCGTCACTTTTTAAAATCTCCTTGTGTTTACTCACTATTGTTTTCAAGCCTCTTATGCTACCTGTATGCAGTGGATGAACGTATTCATAGCATTTTTCTATATCCTTCATTTTATCCTTCAATAGGTAAGCATAAACTACAAACGTTGTATATTTTAACAATAAAGAGGTTGTGATCAAGAAAATCCTGCTTTTCGTGTGTATCACACTTTTTAATCTCAATCTTGACAATGTATCACATGTACTTTGAAATGTATAATGGGTCGGTGGCCTCGTTGCTTAATAAACTCATACTCACTTAAAAAGAGTTATTCATTACCATCAAGATTATTGTCAGATTTGAAAAACTATGAATTATGGCCAGTATCATATTAATTCCCATACCATCAAGAATACTGTGTTCAGCCTCGATCTGCCAGTAGGTGATACCGGAAGTTGACGGAGACAGGGATTTAGGTCGATGCTGATCAATTGCACGAACCCGGAAATGAACTGAAAATTATCATGAACATGAAAATTAATGAGGTACGATTTTGGGTTTTCATTACGTCTGGTTTTATCATATCTAGTACGTTGTATGGCATAAGGAGATCTTGTAAGATGACAAACAATTTATCTTAAATGAGAATCAGAGCATTTTCCGGTTATGATGATTATAGCACTTACATAAAACAGGTAAGCATCGATACAAATTGCTTTGTAAACACTTCGAATATGTTCCTATTAACATAGTTTTCTGGGCACACAACAGTTAATTTCTCTATAAGAATATATATATGTATATATATTATAAACATGTTTGCAAAAACACAAGGTTCTACAATTATTAAAAAATGGTCACATGTATTATAAACGGTTTTAAATGGGAACGTTTCATTTGTAGAAACGCTGGTCTTGTAGACGGCGTACAATATAATACCTACCATCTTCTGTGACGACTTCATCAAACAGTCCCTCGGCCACTAAATATGCTTCTAACTCTTTGTGGAACAGTCTGATAACGGATCCGCCCTTTAAAATAAATCATTCTTAGATACTGTATCTGAGTAAGAAATTAAGGACTTTATCAAACATTAAAGAAATAATTGTTTAACTTATACGAGTTTTGTAGATGTCTACCAAATATTCATTTCTTCGGCAATTCCTATTCATAGTTATCACATATGTAACTGAAATATGGAAACTTGAGTTCCAGTGGAAAAAGCGTTATTTTCAAAATGCATCACTTTCTTCTCGCTTCTTGAACCTTTTTATTTCTGATTGTTAAAGATTTATAAAACACGTTTTAAAATTTTAAAGATCATGAATCAAAAACAGTTACTAATATAAACTAATCTTGTATTTGAAAGAAATTTGAATCTATAACAATTGTATTCAACGACCAAATGTTTAATTCATACGATAAACAAGAAACGTATTATAATAATTGTTATGCATTGTATATATATATAGCGTAGGTTAATATATACTCTTTATCTACATAGTTGATATTTAGATATATTTGACTTACCCGGACAAACCTTTCCATATCTGGCGTTTCTCTCATACTTCCGATTAGTGTAAAACTTGATCTTTCAACTCCAAGATTTAACTCTGATCTGAAATAGAAATACACAATACAGAATCAAGTTTTCGCATGAATAAAATATGAACAATCAAAGCTGAACTTACATTGAAATGAAACTATTGACTTCATATTGACGTTGGTCCAAACGACTAATATCATATTTCGAAATTGGATAGCAGCAGAAACGTGATGAAAATTTTTATACTTATTAATTATCATTTAAAAAGGTAATAAAACGTTGTCACCATGTGCAAAACTATTTCAATATTATCACCACATTTTGTGTCATAACATATGAACAATAGTTTTAATAAATTTGAAAAGTTACCAAAATAACTTTTGTGTCCATTTATGCAAAACATTTTATGAATACTAATTATTTAACCGTTACGTTTGTCATTAGGGTTTCAACTTTCATTTATCTCTATATATATTAAGCAACCATTGCCAATTAACACATGCATGTATTCTGTGTCTAATAACATTGCTTTACATGTGAAGTTTTATCTACTTTGATAAAGAATAACAAAGATATAACAAAACAGTGCCATGCGTCTCTATGTCTCGTGATCCTTTGTCTTACACAATACAAGGAAAAGTATATGAAAGATATATATTCATTGTATTGCTTAATAAATCATACAACTCTGTTCGTGATTATATTTTGATGACGTGATAACATGTATCGATACGAACCCTAAAGTTACAACCGTCAGATAACAAGGAAGAAGGTTTAACATCTTCTTTTGATCTGAATAGCAAGTAAGTGTCCCTCTGTGATAAACCCTTGTATCAAATGCCATTCGTGTAATAAAAGAACTCTCTGTGAAGGTACGCATGCATTGTGAAATGAAATAAACCACCACGTTTTATACCAAAGTCAAAGAAGTGTGTATGTTTTTACTCCTCTGAATTTCTCGCTTATCTATTCCTCAGACTCCTATCTCCAGACAGCTTTGAGAAGAGATCAAAAGAACATTATTCTTTATACCACCTTTACTTAATTACATGCTATACTCCTGGAGATGTTATGACCCTCAGAGAGAAGCCACCTTCGATTCCTTAGGCAATAGGTATTCAACAAATGCGGAACTGCCTTTAGACTTTAGGTATAATGGTTTTGTAAGGTTGTGGGTAACAACAAAACCAGAAGTGTATGGGTTTAAGGTATTTTTTCTTAATTGCAAGAGACAATAATCGCATATATATGGGTGTTGATTTGGTACTCGTGCAACAAAAGCACACACGTCAATATGAAGGGGACGATAAGTGTGCTTTGTAAGTTCAGGTCGATTTTAAATTCCAAATACTTTAAAAAACAAATGAATAGAAGATGTGAGTCTGAAACGTATACATGGAATTGAAACGTGATTTGGAAATATATCCCAAGGCAAATGTACTTGAGGAATCTATAATGATAACATTGGATGATGCTTTTGGTGGAAATTAACATGGAAATATATATGCCTCTCTTTATGATAATTTGAATACGCCAGTCAGACTCGAAGCGCCGTCATGTACATGTTATAAAGATTGTGTCAAATTCAAGAGAATAAAAAAAGTCCAGGTCAAATATTCGATATGAAATAATGATAGGTATGAGCTGTGTAAACAATTCAAAAGACCAATAGGTGCATATGAATTATCATGTGGGAATCATATCTAAATAGGATTGTTTACAGTATAAGTTCTGATGTGTACAGAATAACGCATTTAGTACGGCCAAAAACCCAAATAACTTTTTATCAAACAGTTCGTTCATATTTCCAAATTATTGCTCTTTAATGAGGAGAGGCATTGATGCGGAAATAACAAGGGTGGTGCCATAAATTGGACGACATCTCCTGCTTAAAGATATCGGCGGAACAGGTGTGAAAAGGAATAACAGTAATTGAAAAAGGGAATGGATCTGAAGAAACTCCCAAAGGTGTAAAATGGAATAAGGTTACCATTCGGCAAATGATTTATTTGTGATGACGTCACAAAAAAGGTTAAAAGTAAGTAAAATGTGAGATTTCTGATGGTATATTACATTTTAACCAAGAAAAGATTTCGTGATGAATATAATATTATGAATGTAATGTACTACAGTTTACCAAAAAGAGGAAAGAATGAGATTGTGATAATCATATTTATGAAAGCTACTGATACTAAGAATCCTATTTCATAGTACTAGTTTGTGGATAAGAAAACTTCTATCAGTCAGATTCCTTGTTCTTCTGTTATTAGATTATTCCTTTGATTGCAGTTTAAGGTTGTCCGTTCCTAAAATTTAAAGTATTAAACTTTTGTTCTAACTTGTTTTTTTCAAAAGTTTAGTGTATTTGCTTGAAATATCAACCCAAAAAATGGGAGTTAGTGTTGGTTTTTTCGAGATATATTAAGACACAGATCCCTATGTCAGTCAGAGATTTAACATGGGAGACAATGGGGAAATGATGACCTTTTTTGAGAAATCTTAAATTTAAATTAGTTCCTGTCTTAAACATGTTTGAGTTAACATAATTTTCTTCCAGAAAAAAGTATAAAATATATATGGTAGTGTGGGTTTTTAGCCGCTACGGCATAACATGTATTCAAACATTTCAATTAAATTATCAACATTTAAGCTATTTTTGTACTAAAAACATGCTTTCTCCCACTCATTATCTAAAAATATACCTGAACGCATACATGAAAATCATATTCTTTGAACAACATCTACTTTCTAAGAAAAACAGATTATAGAACTTGCTCAAATGATAGTTACAATTAAAATTGCTGAGTCAGCAAAATTGTGAATTACTTCAAAATGAAATATACTACGTTTCTTAATTTTGATGAATATTTAAGAAGAAATCATCAAAATTGAGAAATTGTTGCTTCATTTTGGTTATTATATAATAACAATATGATTTAATGTTATTTGAGTTTTGTCACTGTGTCTGAGGAGCGAACATCCTTAAGTGGGTTTGTAAGAATTGGCCGCAATGCCTTAGGCCTTCGTAAAGTCTTAGATTGTCTCAGTTTAACGCTTTGAAATAAGAACTTTAATTCATTCGGGCATTGGTACCAATCCCAAAAGCAGAATATAAAATAAGTCTATAGAGACAGAGAGTTCTATTGGGATGGTTTTGTAGAAATTCGAAGGGAAATAGCACGTTTTTTTAGGTAAACAAAGGAATCTAGCGAAAAAGAAACTATATGTTACCAATTGTAAGGTATTTAAAAAAAATCAAAAGTGGCAATCCAATGACAAAGTATCTTGTTGGGTTAAGTTACGCAAATCCATTTCCCTACCTCAAATGATTAAAAGGTGTTCACACTGAAATGGCCGCCAACAGTGTTAGCTTGAAACTTGATACAACTACGGATAATTGGGTTGAGTTATGAGAAGTTTGACCCTCTTGAGGTAAATGCATATGGCAAAAACATACATCATATTTATTGGGGAAAATGTGAAGAAACCAAATTTCCAAAAAATAAATATACCACTGCCCCTTTAAAGTTTTACAATTTAACATTCTCCAAAACATTACCTTGAGTAATGAAACTATTCATCGGCGCAGAAATCCTTGCAACGCATTGCTGATTATTTTATCATCAATTATTTGTAAATCTAATGCTATTCTATCTAAACAAATATGTATCTGAACATTGCTGTGAAATTAGTACTAGGCGGATGTTTCTTACATATTGCTAACAAACCAAGATGGCGGACCGACAGCCGACATTACTCTCTCTTTAAGAGTTCTCAATCAGAAAACGATAAGGTTATCACATCTGGTCACAAGAGATTTGATGATACAGAGATGTTTACTAGAGTAATGAATGATGTTTTATTAGGGAAATAAATATCAGTTGAAAATAAGAGCACATTTTGCCATTTCATGACAAGCCGGCGCCAGTTTATTAAACATTAAGACTAAACATTATCGCAGAATGTGTTATATCTATCATAACATTAGTGCACTTATACTTATAAAGCCGTGTTACACTGAGCGACCTCTGTGAAGAAATAAACAACCATTTACCAATGAGTGGTATTAATAACAAGAAAGAATTGCAATAGAATTTTGAACATCTTGATAATAAACAATATTTCGTAAAGAAAATTCGTCTTATTTTCTTTTGTTTTCACATAACTACAAAATATGTTATGAATTTGTTTCAAGTATGAAACCGTCAAAATCAAATTGTACGATAAAGGCGCGACGTTGTTACCATCAACATTAAACCCAGAGAAAAAACAACCAATTATAAGCCCATTTCATGATCCCAACGTTCTCAAAGTTCGTTTTCATTACTAGTTAACAAGTCACAGATGACCCAAAGTAATCAGCATTCACTTTAGGATTTGAACCACGACCAGGTACATCGTTCACGTTATTAATACTAACAGAGCCAATTCGTCCTAATTTAACCTAGTACCTGAGATGATAATTAAACAAAATGACGTTGATATATATCAGATTTTGGTAATAAGAGTGCCTGTAATAATTCAACCTGATCCTGTTGAGCTTATAAACCACCATTTTTTCCCGGCACGTTTTGTCAATGTCGTCTATCTATTATGTATTATTTTACAGATGCTACGCATGTACATACTTATGAGCTTATATGATATGATTTGATTGAGGCTTTTACTCCTTGTTGGGGGGCTATGATACATGCAAGTTATTTTATCTGAACATAACAAAGTTGGTATTACATTTTGCACGAATTACATTATGTATGACTGATATACTACTGATGTGTTATAATTAGGATGTAGAATTCAAACGATACATTTTAGACCTTTTCAACAACAATAAGGTATTACAATTGATAGTAAAAATAAAATCGAAAGAGTTAAAAAAAGAAATATTTTAATTAATTTATAATGTAATATTTATAATATATATTTATAATATATATTTTATAATATTTATTTTGTTGAAAGTGACTATCATTTCTGCTTACAGTGTCCATTTTACGATAGCTTACGGAAACAGTTACTACAGCAATATTATTATATAAACCCAACTATACACAAACTTGTACAACTTTTTTAATAGTAATAATCATAATATAGTCACTTGTTTGGCAAAATTTGTATTTATTGCATCCAAAAAAAGGCGTATGTTTTTCAAATGGCGCTACAATGTTATATCATCATGAAATGTACACGTGAAGTGGGCCGGTGGTCTGTTTACTGAATAAACCATATCATCATATCATTAATGAAATATGCCCCCTCATCTTTCGTATTTTTATTTTCAAACATTTAATATTTCCATATCTGAGACTATCTACCAGTCTAGCAATAAACGATAAAGAGGTATGTATAATTTTACAATCACAAAGATGTAATGCTTATTTTGAGTGACAGGCTAAATGCATGAGGATGTACATGTCTGTTACGCCTATGGAATGATTGATCATGAAGATGGCTGCATATGCTCCATACAGCCAGATTCGTACCTGATGAGTTTGTTAACGGTACAGTAGGACCATTACGTTTTTGTTAATAATAATAAAAAATCATTGCTAACTTTTTGATGGCAAGACTTTATTATTCCGAGTCAGTCCTTTTAAAACCTTGTGTTAGGAAGTAGGTTTAACTTAAGGATCTATTGTAAAACGGTATCTATTCCATAATGAATAACATTAGTATTTCATCTCATTGCCATATTTCAATGTAGTGAATATCTTTCACACAGATGGGAGTAACTGTCATGTCCATTTTCATTTTAACGATCGCTGAGACATAAACGAATATAATAATGCTTTAGCTGAGGCAGTTGAAAAGGGATTCAGAGAAAAAATGAAACATTGAAAGTCAAATATGGTATGCACTTTGCGAGGTCTTATGGACGCAAAAATGCATACTTAAATGTTAAAGTAATAGCGTCTTGGTGTGTTTGAAACTAATACAGAAACAAGTAATACAATATTTTAATCACAAATGGAATAGCTTTAAGAGTTAAGCAGATACCACGTTATTAGGAACGGTCAGGAGTCGTAACATCTACTGTTGGGAAATGATAAAACATTTAACTTCTCTTTTTTCTTATTGAACTGACAATATCTATATTTCTTATTGAGTCGCATGTAAGAAGATTCTGTGACAACACAAATCATACGAGATTCATTGTAAGAATACATGAGTTGATATGGTAATTCCATATGATATTCTGAAATAACTTCATATTATCAGATTGTGTGGTACAAACTAAGCATCTACTGCGTGAAAATGCTGAAAAGTTGCTTTTAAGTGGGATAATAATGACAATTTTATTTTTATAATAACAATACCGATTGCATTATCGAAATAACAATTGAAGCATAATTGAACAACAAAATTGCCATTAGTTAGTTGAATTTCGTGAGGAAACTGACGCTGTGCCATGTGCTTGCAGTGTGTTACGTGTTTAATGAAAATAGAGCGTCACCTTTGGTAACTGATATGCCTTCCGTTGGTATGAAATTGAAATAATTGGAAGACGAATCAGAAGGTTGTACCACATAATATGTTCGTACCACTCAAGTAGCATGGAAATGTGACAATTTGATGTAAAACCGTATACATGTACATGTAGATTTGAGCCGCTTTTTAAAACTTTTATATGGTGTTCAGACAAGATTTGTAAATTTTATGAAAAACGACCTAACCAAACATGCAATTATAAATAAGTATATAAATGCTCAATAAAATCGGGATAAGGGATTAAAGAATACGACAAAATTCATTATTTTCTGATGATGTATTCAAGTGTATTCATCAATAAAATGTGAACAACATATTTTTAAAAACATGAAAATTTTAAAAAGGTACCATCAAGGGCAAGTGTCTGTTTCTGTTCGTTACATGCATGCCTCGTTACAGGTTCGACCCTTTCTTATTACATTCAATCAACAGATGCCAATTTTCACGCATCATATCATGCCTACCGCCGTGAGAGTTCCTAATGAGTTGAACTTGTTGATGAAGGTTATGACACGAATGTCGGTTGAGGAAGGTTCAAAGAGATGTATGATGACCCCATGGTGTTTTATGTCACCGCAAACGGAAATAGGCACATGTTGCTGAATTTCATGATTTAAAAAGATTTGGTTGTCGTGAGAACGTGTTTACATTACTGCCCTAAGCTGTCATGATTGTAAAATTGGCATAAAAAGTTTTTTCATCAAATGCAAAAAGAGCGTTTTTAAGCAATTTATCACTTCAGAAACGTTATATATAAAATATCAAACGAGTGTTTAATTGTGTCAATAGATTATAATCTAAAGGGAAATATGCATCTCATTGTATGATAGTTGAGCACAATATAATTTTCTACTTAGGTCATAATTGTCTTGGCCTATTTACTCAATTTCAGCGATTATTAAAGGAAATTAGGGTTGGCTTTGGGGGGAGCCCCCCCCCCCCCCCCCCCCCCCAAAGCCAACCCTAAGAAGGTGATGATTGAAGGCACAGCGGCGGGTAATTGAGTCGGCGTTCTAATGAAATGGAAATTTACACTGAACCGATTTCTTTTAACACCTTCTAGACTGTTACCGTTTAAGACATTTTGGGTAGCCCATGTATGAACAAATGCACGCCAAATGGAGGATGTTCATATTTTGAATTTAAAAATGTAAAAAAATGTCATATTTTTAAAGTCAAGCACTACCTGCGATTTACAAAATTGATTAACATTATAAACTTCAATTTAATTGTAAACAAAGTATCACTAGTTAGGGAATCATAAGAACATTTGTTAAATTAAAAGATGTTTCTTTTCATTGCAAAAAATAAACCAACATCACCTTTATACGGCACTCTCTTTTAACCAACATATGCATTTGGTTAAGGTTGTATCCTCACAACATCTCCCTAATCACCCTTTCAAACTTAAATCTATCTTATCCGACACTGTCTTTAAGCCGTCATATGCATTTGGTTCAAACTGTCTCCCTGTCAGACATTTCTCTAGATTGAAATCATTCTCAACCGACACTGTCTTTCAATTGTCATATGCATCTATTAGGGGATGACGGTCTCAATCAATACTGACAAAGAGATTAGGTACTGTGTATATATCACTGCATTTTTAAACTGAAACTGGATTTTATAACTGAAAACCCTCTATTTCAATACTTCTTGAAACCGACATATGCATTTGGTTAAAAAATTGTTTTCCAACTCTTCCCCTGAAAATTACACAGCTTTAATAAATGCTGACTTTGAAGGTATCGTTGCGTATACATCACTGTATATAAGTCTCGGGAAACCCTACAGCCCTGGCAGGGAGATACAGACGATGTAATTAGTAGGAAACTAGCGTTATCAGCTACTGCCGATACGAGGCAAGCGATGAAAGATTTACAAGACACTTTAAGTGAACACACAGCTTCTGAAAACACCCAGGGCAGATCTACAATACAGTGGGAGACAAAGTGCGCTTGCTTTGTATCTCGACCCTGTTTGGCAGATGTCTGCGAGGCCAAAACGTCGGCAAAACTATTTTCCTTTCCCTGCACTTTTTTATAACCATTTACTGCCAGTAATTAGAATTGTTAAGATCTTTTAAAAAGAATGCGAGGTTCAACGTTTCAACGAGCAACAATTGTGAAGAAACGCGTTTTCGTAAAAAAAGAGATTACACTTCTATTTCTAACTAGTCGTGGTTCTCTTTATTTAAAAATAATGTTTACCTACATTGTATAGAATCGAAATAATTTATTATTAAGAATAAAGTGTTTTAGTAGAGACTGAGTTTTGCTTGTAAATATTAAGTTCAGGTCATTGATAATACGTTAAAACTACAAAAGTACTTTATAATGTATTATTTCTAATGAAGTTTTCCAATAATTTTCAAATGTAGTAATGACTGACGTTTTGATTAATAACATTCTTAAGGACTTTGTGATAATACACAATCAATGAAATATGCATGGTTGCAAAAAATTAACTTAATATTAAAAAGGTAAAGAGAAATATGTGACTTACAACTAATGACAGTAAAACAATAAGTATGTGACGATAGGAAAACAGAAAATAAGGCAAAATTATGACAGAATATACCTGATTTCACATAAGTAAAGAGAGCGAAGCAATACTAATGTAATAATAAAAGTAAATGAGATACAGAATAAAGCAAGTTACTGTACAGCTTTCCCCACAAGACATAAATCGCACAAGTCCCAATCACTGGCTAATATAAGCATCGCTCCATCTCGTAAAATTTCAGCGTACTTTGCGCGAACTTTATAGTCAATCAAAAATCTGTTACTGTTTATCTAAAAAGGGCGCTGGCACTGCAGGATTAGATAAGCCAAAAATAATGACCGGTGCGGCTTATGCCTTCTGTGGGTATTGGAAAATACACAATTAATGAAAAAGAGCAACTAAATGTAATTAAATGGTTTTATGAATAATAAATTTCAGAAACCTACCCAACACAGAAGTGGTCAATCTGGTATGGTTCGCTGGTATGGAAGTAGTGACCTGGGGACTTGACACTTTCGAAGACGATTTGATCATACAATTGTACCTGATAATCGAAATGAAGAACATAGATTTGATATGTAATCATGATAATAATGAATATGTTCTTGCATGATAACTATACTGAGGGTAACATAATCTTATCTTTTTCTGTAATGTAGAAGTTCAATGGTTTGCTTATTAGATTTTAAGGTTGCTCTCTGTAGGCATCTCAAAATTAGATTACATAATCATAAAAATAAATATACATAAAAATCAGGTAACAATACTTTAAATTTCTTGGTGAATAAAATAAATACAGAAAAAATTGAATTATTTTAGATTCCTATTAGCCGATGTCTCAACAAAATTTGTTCATATGAAACTTATACGTATCGCTTGAACATTTGTATTTTGTTTATGAACTCCTTATCAGAGTGCTTGTATACGGTTATCAAAGTGTATATAAAACAAACCGACAGATCCGCCAAATGCTGTACACATGAAAACGTTTAGATAGTCTGGTAACGTTTCCACGATCTGCCATAGGAAATGCCTGTCGAGTCAACAAAGATCCTAAATGTGCAGTATTTGGGGATAATATTTTCAAGAAATGTCAATATCGAAAGCCTATCGACAGGTGTGTTTCCCGTGAATGAATACTATGCTTATCAATATATCAATCATTCTACGTTTAAATAGAAATGGTTCTTTATTTACATGTACCATCCTGTACTTCTGTATTGGAAAATTATTTAACATAACTGCACGTGTGTAATTCTGATGCAATTTTTAAATGCATCAAATGAAACAAATACGGGAAATGCTATGAGATATAAATATAATTTAATCGGACATCAAAAAATTATTAGTAAAGAATTCACGGCTAATTCAGTGTTCAAGTATATCACAGATAAGGTCTCAATCTTCAACTTGCCCAAATATCTATTACTTATCCATAGGATTAGCTAGCCTTGATGTGCATCCGTCGGTTTGCATGCTGTAATAAGGACAATCTTTGAAACCACCGCTTGCTTGATGCTTTACATGGTTATAGAAAGGTCAAAATGTCTATTTGACAGAATAAAGTAGTGGTAAATCCATAAAAAATGTTTTTCATCAGCATATTACAAATAACACAAAAAATCATTGGCACAAAGATTCCATCCAATAAGTTAATATTTTGATGGAAATCAGATAACACCCATCTTTTTCGTTTTTTATCTGATCACTATATATTATAACAAAATCAAATATTGTGTAATACAAATAAAAAGTTAAATAAACATGGTACGAAAGATCTAATATCCATTTTTGATATAATCTGTCGTTAAAACCTTCAATGCTTATCAATTCCAAAAGGGGACTTAAAGAAAAATCAAATACTTAAGAACATTTAAGGGACCCCTAGAAATACTTTCATCTGCTGGGACGAGCTAGATTTCACAAATTGTTTTCAGCCTTAAAATGCATCTGTAATATCATTGCCCTTGAGGCCAAATCCTGCAATACGTGTGTTAATAGTGCGAAATGACTCTCATTTGTAGGGCGTGATAGTTATGAATGAAAAATGATGATACAATCCCAGGTAGAACACCTGCAAAGAATTTCCGATATGGTCATACCTTAGCAATATGTGACCTTATCGCTCAAAGTTTACAAATACCTTCCACATATTAATCCCGGTGAATAGGGCAAATCTTGAATATAGGTTTTAAGGTTTGTGTAAGGTTAATGTCTTCACATTAGTTTCAATGTTAATATAACAGGAAATAAATAACTGTTCCTACTATATAAAACCACATGACATGCACATCACTTTCAAGAATAACCATATATAACAATTTTTTAATTTAATTTCATTTTTCGAGACCAAATAAAAAAAGTATTGAAGTTTTTTGGTAAATTTGTTCTTAAGGCCTGTAATGTTCTAACGATTTACTTATGGTACACATATTTTCCATACCAAGAAAGTTGTTGCAATTCGGATGCTTTCGTATTAAACATGATAATAAGTTGAATGACATGTTTTTACAAATCTTATCGTGAAAAGATCATAAAAATAATAATTTAAATACCTTTTTCTAACGAAAATGTTTTATTTCAATTTCATTTGATATAATTTACATATGCTTTCGTTTAAAAAGGAAATACAAGGGTTAAAGCTTGTGATGTCAAGTTATTCCAGGGTTGTTATCTATCTTTAAGGGTATATGTTAACACCTGAGACAGGTGTTCGAAAAATATCAAACGAATTCTCACTGTATCTACGTTGGTGGTAAGTAATGTGACTTGAAATATATATGTTCATTGATATCAATCTGTATCAATGACATACAGCTTTCCTGAAAACAGAGTTCACAGGCAAAGAGTGTATTTTAGGGAATCCCTCTTATTCTGCATAAATACGAAGGTCATTTCTCTTAGGGGATTCCTTATCATCAAGGCACTTTGTATCCATTAAGGGATATTTTCTGCCATTGGTGCAAAGGCCTGGGTCCCGTTTCACAAAGCCCTAAGGTAATCGTAAGTCCTTAAGGTAACCTTAGTGCAATGTTAAAGTATGGGAGTTAAGGTTAACCTTAGTTAAGGTAGCTTTGTGAAAGCAGGCCCTGTACCATAGGAATCTCCGCTTAAGTCTTATTTTCAAAAGAAATATTTACGTTGATTAATTGTTATTTCAAGACACTTTAATACGTTTTACTAGGAAGATAAAGGGGTCTTGCGGACAGGAAAACCAATGAGACCATTTACATCATAGTTTTCATTTATCAAAACAGGGACTTCTTCAACGAAGCACCTTTTTCAGTTAATCAACGCGAATTCAGTTACCTTACTCGAATGCATAAAAGGTCTACACACTTGAATGGCCGCTTGCAGTTTTCGCTTTCATTTTAAACCACTTGTTAACGCAATGTACTTACCACTTCCCCCTCTGATTTCACTTTATAACGGGGCAGGATTCTGAACTGTGCATTCTTGGCATTGAATTCGTGCAAGGACACCTGTAAGAGATAAGCTAATTTCATTACGTTCTATCACGGATAGAACAGATTAAACATTATGTGTCTTGTGACAAGATTAGAACTCTGGTGAGTGATTAGAAGCACATTAACATATATTTTGTTTAAAAATATTTATGATAAGAGAAGTTATCTCATTTGAAGGGGTGAAGCAACGATAAAAGGACTGTTGTTGTATGGTTAATTTAAGTGTTAATAGAGTTATCTTCAGAATTAGCGTCATGATGGATATAAGGATATTTGGAGGCAACAAACAAATGGTTCTTCGCCAGACACAGTGTGCACAGTGGGTGGTAATTAGGTAGAAGCATTTCGAAAAACGATGTACATTGGGAAGTTGAACATTGGCATTTGGAAAAACAAGTTCATCAATCTGTATTGTGAAGATGTCCTTTCTTCAGATCGAATGGTGTGTTCTTTTGTTAATACAATTGAATGATTTTATTTGTTATGTAGAGATTTCTTGTTTCATTTATTAGGTGGGGTTGACGTATGCTTATGACTTGTGCTTAAGTATGTTTGTTGATCGAACACTGCAAAACGTACGGTTTTTAGATTATTTGATTCTTGCATGAAGGCAAAAATCAAAGAAATGCACTACTTTTATGTTTGAAAAATACTATAACCTGCAATTTTTAAAATTTGATTATTCACCTAATGTTCGTACAACCTTGAAAGTTAAATTGGTGTTGAAATAAAAGATCTTTATTGAAACAGAATAAACTTTTGATTTGAAATTCCAGTCAAAATTTAAAGACATCTTTATCTAAATGATTTTTATTCTTCCCTAATGTTTTCGTATTCATTGTTTTATGCACATTGCAAATGTTAAATGGGTATTACCTTCATATTGTTTTTGTCCTTCATGCTTGTATGAGTGGTGCTCATGTGCACAAACTTCCCTGAGAATGTGTGCCTCAGCTGAAAATAAATCAAATATAATATAATGTGATTCATATAGAGAAAAGGAGGATTTTCGGAATAACAACTTTGTATTTTGAAAATACAAGACTCTTTAGGGCATACGCTTAGTACACTACTGTGCAAAATTAAGTACACTTAGAATAGTAAATGTTCGCGAAATTTACTCATTTAAATGGAATATGAAGTTTCATTCCTTATTTTTTAAAACCGTTTAGGCCTAATGGTAAGGTAATGTTACATGAGTAATATAAGAAGAAGTATGAGTTCACACCTGTACGATTTCACCATACCGAACCCTCTTCCCGTGTTGTCGCTTCTGTTCCGCTTCGTTGTCCTTGTTTTCCGCCTCCGCCGCCAACTACAACAACATAAAATATGGACATTTGAAAGAGAAATTTCAAAAATAACACTCGTGTATTTTGATATCATTATCCTCAATGGTACTAATTAAAAAAATTTTTTTAAGGTATTGTTTCTTCGAGAAGCCTGGAAAAACCTAAGATATTTCTTTTTCTAATTGCAATGGAAGGGTTCAACATAAAGCATAGCCAAATATACAGCTGCAGGCTTTCCCGTATTAATTATACAAACCATCTTGAAATAGCTGATGGGTTTTAGAACCTAATTTCACGACAAATGGACTTTTAAATCCTGAAAACAAAAAGATAACCTAATGGCATATTGTTACGAATCACATACAATTGCACGTGAGAATAAGTATGCGTGAGGTATGATGGATATGCTGAATGCGTCTGGAAAGAGAGGTAAACTGTCACGAGATATCATCGGTATGCATGAACAGAGGGTTGGATAATAGGAAAAAGACGATAGGTAATAAGAAAACACCTGCAAAATGCTATGAGGGAGGCTGTTCTTATATGCTTCCACGAAATTTGGGTGGTAAGATCTAGAGGGGTCACAGGTATTTTTTGAATTGGTGAGAAAAAAAACACTAATGACGTCATATCTATTCCAGTGAACCTAAATGACGTTATCAGAAGTACGTTGCAAAATGAATTTTATAAATTGTAATCAAATTAAAAATTAACTTCACTTCGTAAAACCTTTTGATTTATTTAGGTTTATATTTCTTCACCTAGGAATCTTTAATTGGAAGAAAAAATATGAATTCATAAATTGTAGCCTCAAATAGTTTTCCGCAAAACAAATGTGAGTAAGTAGTCTTTAACTTCCTGTCAGCAATATTTCAGGGCATAGATTTCCGAAGCTCTCTTTGCGCTAAGATAGGCGTAAGCCAATGTTTATGTATGCTACTAACGACTATCCTAGCACTAAAATATCTTCGAAAATCTAGGCCCAGCTATCTGGCCCAGATATCGAAGTGATACCAAAGTACCATCCGACCTTAAGTAGATCATATAGAAATAAGTTATGATAACTAGTGTTCTGAAAATTGTAAATAAGATCAGATAAATGAAACGGACAGTGTCCGTTTTTAACTAATATTTTCACAAGGGACGTCATCAAGAGAAAAATAACTAAGCTACTAGTTGATTTATATGTTAATGAAAGACAACTGGACATGTATTAAACGATAAGTATTTTTCCTGAAACGACTGCCTCGCTTTCTAATACAACTCAGCTCATCATACTTTATTTAAGAGGATTGAGTCAGTTATAAACACTCATATGGATATCTTTCCAATTTCGTAATAGCAGAAGTGTTATGTTTCGGTGATACATAATTTGATTAATAGTCAAGATAAAATTATATATTTTTCAATGATTTGAATTTATTGCTAAAATAATAATTCTCTTAATACTTCTTTGTTGCCGATTAATGTTTTACGGGTTTCCAGGTTGAGCAAAATATACTCATTGATTAAGTGACTTCTCCAAGGTTTTCTTTTAAATAATTCTTTTTCTCTCTAATGATGAACAGGAACCTGTTTCAGCAGTATGTAATACTGGTGTGTTTTGGTCTCTTGAAATAATTGGAATTCCTTTAAGAAATAAAATAACGTCTTTACATCAACAAAATATTTCCCGAGACAATGATAGGAGGGTCTGGAAACCTCTGCCAAAAAAGATAACAGTGATATCACGAGATTTGTTTCTCTACATATCATTTCACACCCCTTTCCCTGATAACAAACATCAAATAATGATAAAAGTCTTCTTTATGTAACATCTGATAGTTTTAGGTTGCCAAAAGTGTCTTCAACACGTGGCATCTGTCAAAACTCCTACCATTTATTCTAATAGTTTATTTCCATTTGCCTTTGATATCGTTTCAAGCTTGTTTTTAATATCCTTTTTAAGCTTATAGGATGCTGTAAGAAATTATTCTTTCAATCCTTATCGTTTTCATTGAAAGAAGAGCAAAAATACATTTTTCATATATATTCACATCATTCATCAATTTGATAAGATTGATGTGTGAATGTCGGAATTTGTGTTTTTAAAACTTTTGTAATTTATCGATATAAGTGAGATTTTGTCTTGTTCTTAAACATTTAAATTGAAAAACTATTTTTTTAGGGATCGATATAATTCAGGTACTTTAAATTATTGTGTGAAAAATAAGAACAGTGAAGAAAAAGCCATTTTAGTTTTATGTAAAGTATATTTTAATGATTAATGCAATTAGTTGAAAAGGTTAAACGGCATCTTAATTACCTTTGCCTGGTTGAGCATGATCTTGACATTCGGATCCACCACATCCGGGCTTTGTGATAGGGTAAGCCATTTCCGATACTTTTTGTTAAGTTTGTACCGGTTTTGAATGAATATCTGGAACACCACAGCTGTAAGAAAGATACAAATCACATAAGCCTTAAAATGTAAGTTGTCAGAACATGTTTCAATAAAATAAGTTAAGTTAAATGAAAATAATTAAATTTTGACCGCGTTAAGTGGTTAATTTCTTTTTAAAATGTTCTTGCTGAGTTTAAGATATATTTTGATATTAGACAAATTAGAACAAATCTAAATTAAAAATATAATCGGGCTATGAAATATAAAAATAATATTTGATTTTTATTTTATTCCTTATTGAGTCAAATAATGTTACGGGCTTTCTTTGGCTTCTGCTTCATATATCTTTGTAAATACCTCAATGTCAAACAAGTACATTGAAAATAAAATTGATAAAGATAATTATACGAAAATTTCAAAATTTTAAGATTTCCACGATTCACAAGTTGCATGTTGTTTTTAAACGAATATTCATATATCTTAATTGAAAACATTAACTGAGAACACCTACATTGTGGGTTTGGAATGTTGACAGGCCGGTTGCGATCCTGGTTTGAATATACACAGAGTCCATTGTTAGTGGAGCTGAAATTAAACAGAACAGTATAAAAATGGACGTGATACAGCAGGATTTTTCTAATGAAATAAATTCAGTTTTATCACAATTTTTCCGCAAGAACTATATGAATACATCATTGAGATACCCGTGATGACACGAACTAATTAACAGTGAGAGATAGAATATGTATAGATATGATAATCTTGGAGAAATTTTTTTTATTTGGCTGTAATAAACATACAGCTAAATAGTAAGAAGGAATATTGATCTAAATGCTTTACGTTTTGGTGGCAAAACGTTCCAAAGATCTTATCAAAGGATCACTGATCTACCATATAGGAAGTATGAAAGCAATACAAAGTTGAATAAAAGTTGAATAATCTTGTTTGTTGTATGGTATGGTATGGCTTACGTGTTCAATATGTTAACGATTTGGTTTTTTTCACATGGAAGCTCATTCTAGTTTCATCACAATACAAATTGTGTTCTTTTTCTTCTCCTCCTTCTTTTTCTTCTTATTGTTGTTATTCCTATCATTATTACTCCTAGGAATTTAGTATGAGAACCACAGTAAATAATGAATCAAAAGCAAAAATAAAATAACAAGTGCAAAGTCATCTTCGGTCAAGATCCAAAAATGTTAAAATTATTTTCCAATAATCGTCTTGATGATGTTTGATGGTCACTTTAGAACTCAATAGTGAAATGGTGGTGTTTCACATATATTTGATTGACACCCCTACTCCTGCCACCTGAAGAATTACTGCTATGTTGGCACTTTGATATCAGAATGCAGCCAATTTCTATTAGGTTACGAGGAATTTCCATTAGTCCGTAACATTAAGCCAGATTATCAACAGGTCTTCAGAAAGAATTGAGGATCCTTCCCATTAGCTGATCTCACACGCACAAAGGTTATCACTGCCAAATTATCATTGACAAAGTTATTTTATTTTTATGGTTCGTATTTTATCAGTGGATCGATGAAAAAGGATGATTTATGATTTAAAAAATGACACATATACTGTAACCTTTTCTGTCCAGTACATGTATATCAAGAAAGATAATCACATAAGTCATTATGTAGTACTTATAAGTTTATACGTAATAAACTCAAGAACCTTAATCAAGGACCATCAAAGTTTCATTAGTTTATTTATTTTATTATCCAAATATTCCTTTGAATCTGATTGCTTTTTCTGTTGAGTATTCATGACATTTCAAAACTATTCAATTCCTTAAATTTGACATGAACACCCAAAAATTGAAAGTAAATAAAAATTATTCCTCTACTGATATTTTGATTGTATTAATAAGAAACGTTTAAACTGGGTATCTGAGTAAACTTAGTAATTATAGCAGTAAGAAAGAAACATTGATCGATGACCTCAAATAGAATGTATATGTATCCTCAATATTTAACACTATAGGAAGTACAAGGAAACCAGTTGTAGCAATAATCTGATACCGATATCAAACACAATTAAAATATTTGCCCTAGTGAGACAGGAAATGTTACTTAATGCACTACCGTGCTGTTTGGTAAACCGAGGTATCAAATACTTCACCAATGTGCGTTAAAATACCAACTTAATTACATCTCTTTAATGAATCCGAAACATGAGGTATCATATTGCGAAAGTGAAATATTATATTTAATTTTTCCTAATCTATATGCATTAAACATCTCCAACTAATCAATAAAACTATAAAACTATATATATATTAGGTGAAATAAAACGTCTGTATACATTAGAAAGTAACATGATAAAGTATTACGAGAAAGAATCGTACAGATGTAAACTTATTTTTTGTAAGAAGGAAACATCAGAAATCCTTAATAGAAGAATCTTGAGAACCTATGTTAATATACATTTGGCTTTCTCAAAATGGAAATTAAGACATGAAGTTGACTGATGCAAGGCAACATGGTAACCTTAGGTAAAAGTTAAAGAAATGGAGTTAAAGTTGACCTTAGTAAACGTTGCATTGTGATAGGAGACCAGTGCATATATTGCAATACCAATAGACTGGTTTTGATCATTCAGAATCAGACAAACCGAATTTGACCTCGAGGCATAAGGAGGCTATGATAGAACACCGGCTGCATTTGGAAGAGATACTCTTAAAAAGGAAGTTATGGTCTTTGGAGTAGGAGATCATATTTATGCAATCTGGAGACCAAACGACATAATAATCGTCAACATCTATCTATTACCACCGATAAGATCTGAAGTCCATTGAGTATCAACCTTACATGTGGGTAGAGATACTTCAAAATTAAGAGGCAAACAAGATCCTGTCGTGTTTGTAGCTATAAGACTGAATCCACTTGCACAGAGCTTCCTTAGACCAAGGTGATCGTGAATCAATGTTGTACTTTTGGGATAAGGGCACCTTTAGCACTAAAAGGCTTTGTGAAATTAGGGTCTGAACATGTTAACATGTAGAGGAATAAATGATTTGGACAATAAGAGGCCTAGAAAGAAATTGTACACCATAAACTTGTTTAATGATCCTCATAGCTTTTTTCACCTGATAGATGTTTTGTAAATTCAATATTTGAGAAGAGCAATGTGATTGTAGTGTTATAAGATGTCAATCTATTTCAAGGCAACGAAGAACAAAAGAACAACATTAAACATTAAGAACAAGCCAAGGAATACAAATAAATCTTTTCTCAACCAGGGTTAAGTTTGTTTATGTTTACCATTTTCACACAATAATAAGAAATATCTCTTAAGCAATGACAGGTCATAATTCGTTTACAAATAAGCATAGTTTTCTCTTCGATGGGTTTTCGAATGCTGCAAAAACATACTAGAAGCTCATCTCTTTTGTCAGCAAAGAAAATGTCAGAAACAGAACCAATTGTTTTCTTAACTGATATTTGAACGGTCAACGTTTTGCTTCTGTATGTCTAATGTTAAGGTGGTACATGTGCTATATTATGGGGCGGGTATGGATATCTAGATACTCTAGAGAAGTGTTTTCTTGGCGATTTCGTCTAAATAAATTACCTTTGAACGTTACCATTTCTGTGCTATATGTCTCTTTTTCAAGCTTCTGATATTTGAACCTATTTGAACTAATGTGTCTTTAATCACATAGACCAAAAGACAGAATAGTTTTTAAAAGGGCAGTAGCACGTTTCTTTAGATGAAGAAAATGATTTTACGAAAACGAAAGTATAAATGTTTCCAATTGCAAGATTATCGTATAATCAAAAGAAGCAGTTTAAAAACGTAAGTACCATGATCGGTTATGCTTAGCGATTGCTTTTCTCTTGACCCACTAAAGACAAAACAGTTTGCATAAGCTTATGTTTATCGGGGTAAATTTGAAGAAACAGATCTTTCATAACGTGCTACTGCCCCTTTAAAGAACGGATGTTTAGCGTCCTTTAATTACGTAAAGAATGGATCCATGGTTCTCGCTCTTGCAGTAGGCTAATGCTGTCAAAAACACCTTGTTTTCATCAAATTTGGATCAATTTTCTACATCGTGGTGGGTCTAAACTGCCATACTCGTTAACATTGAAAGCCGCAGTCATTTGCTCTTTGTAAAGTCATGTTTATAACATAAAAGATCCTTCTTATCAAGGGGAATCTCTCTTTTAAAGGGCAGTAGCAGTAAATAAATAAAGTGACTTCACGAAAATATATATTTTAAGAAATGTATGTCACTATATGCAAGACAATGTTCATAATATCAAAAAACAGTTTTAAAACGAACGTACCATGTTCAGTTAATCAATGGGTATCAATTTCCCTAACGTAAATGATTAAAATGTGGTCACACAAAAATGCCCGCCATTGGTTTTTGCATGATATTTGATGATACCTTCCTCGGCTACAGGTGAATAATTAGATGTTTTGACCCTCTGTGATTATTTATTTGGCATTATAATGTTTATTGGGAAATAATTGAAGAAATAATATTTTTCTTAAAAAACCGCTGCTGCCAATTTAAGCTGATATGATATAGATAAATAGATTTGATAAACTGAAAATTATGATACGACTATCTTGCGATTAGCCTGAATTAGCAGAAATTTCAACAATGTAACCAAATACACAAGTAGCACGATCGCTCAGTCGGTCATCATGTCTGTTAAGTGTGAACTGACAACAATAAAGTAATTTTTTTTACGAATGCAGCTTATATTACATATACTGCACAAAAAAGTTTAGGATATATGAACATTTTTTATTTTAGATTATGATCTATCTTTTCATTGACACAATGATAAAATATCAACCATAAAATGTCAACTAATTTTGTCGTGTACATTTAATTTGAATACTTTTTAAAATGTTTAATACATATTTGATATCCATGTTGTAGCACAATTGATTGAATGCTATTGGATATCTACGGCGTTGAAACAATTTGTACAAGTTATACTTGTTACAGAAACTTTAATATCAATGTAGTAAATCTTCGTTGTCTGATCATATGTCAAAGCCAGTTAATGTTCCAATCATTTTATACAAAACAAAATTTGTTTACATTAGATAAGAACAGTATGACAACAATCAACCTACTTGAAAAGAAGTTGCATTAAAATGAATTATAGAATCGCTTTAAAATCAGATCGCACCTTACAATCGTACCTGGCAACCTTCAGATCTGACCAATGCTAGTTTAGTGCTATATAACTTTGGCTAATCACGAAAAGCATTGGAGAGATAGACATGATATAGATATATGAACTGGGCTTTGTAAATAGTAAATAGTGAAGGTAATAACAGTAATAGATCTTACGAGGCTGATTTACATAAATCTAATTTTCCTGATTCGTGTAAATATTTCTAGATATCTAGTGACCTGGAACACTGACCTATCACCTGAAATATATAAAAAGAACTAAACCTCCGAGGAAAATACCCCGAATAACATTCCATACGTCTAGACAGTAGTTTGTTGTTTGTTTGTTGGACATGTTTTTCAGGTTTTACATGAAGCTGTTGATTCAAGAATGTGTACATAAGTACGAGAGTGACGGTTTACTGAAAGTACATAGGTTCGTGAGCATGAAATGAATAATCAAAATGACACAAATCGTTATGGTGTCAATCTGCAACCTAACCAATTTATCTATTCAATTTACCTGGACAGTTTTTGGTTATGATGAAATAGGGTTTCATTGATAGAAATATATATTTTTTAACACAAACAAAGTATCAGGTTTATATGCAAAGAGCACATCTGAGCTGGACAGTAGTTAAATATGTAGGTACACGTTTGTTGTGATGTACCGAGGTTAAAGGTCATGCGAGTTTGAATAGGACGTGTTCAGCATATAACACACTGGTGATAAGAATGAACCGCGACTGTCTCATCTTCTAGTTAACACGGATAACAAGGATAAAATGGATAAAAGGATATGACTTTTTACTCGGCATATCATTAAACCGTGGCCCTCATATATTTTTGTTAAATATAAAAAGATATAACGGATATCACGGATAAGAGAGGTGTAACCTTCACACTATACTATGACTGTAACATCAAGAATCCAATTATGCCTTATGGATCAACGGCTAACTCATCGAATAACGGATAACAAATTGAATGTTAATATGAATACCGAAATAAACAATACTAAACATCATATCATTAACCAGCATTGGAAATATAGGTTAACAACATCGCTGTTTTTATTGTGAAAAATTATGGATAACCCTATATCAAGACTATATAAACATAATGACTGCATCCTTTGCATCAAAAACAAAAAGGATAACGGGATAAATGCGTTAAGTTGATTGAAAGAAGGAAACATTACAGCAAAAATAACATTAACAGTAATATTTTCAGATGTTAAAGGTTTTGAGAATGAAACATTGGCATCTCATCTACCTGTTATCATCAGGGAAAACATGGATAACACCGATATAAGGTCAATAATACTACGATATTAAAGATGATAACAGCGATGTCATGCCTCGGAAAGAAGAATTAACAATAACACAATGATTTCGAGAAATAGAGAGTAATACTAATAATATTTACAGAAATGTTAATGAAAAACAATGCGAAAGGTCATCATGATAATATAAGATACATATCCTTGTCAACGAAAATGTAGTAAGTGGGTGCATTTGAGATAGCGAGGCTAACAATATACTTTATATGTAAACCATACTCTATCTGTCCATCTATTTGTTTGTTTTAGACAGAAAATGTCTATAATAATGGAAAATATGAAAATGACAAAAAATAAAAATTAAAGATGTTAAAGCACTGTGATGGATACCGAGATTAAAATAGTACGTAGTAACCATTTAGGGAGACGTACTCTACTAGTGATAACAATGGTAAAATGTATATCATGGTTATGGTAAAATGTATATCATGGTTATGGTAAAATGTATATCATGTTTATGATAAGTCTCTTCAGGGCGGATATGATGATAAGCGGCAGGTCAGCATGGAACCCTTCATCTTTCCAACATGCATTCTGGCATTTCTAGGTTATAGTTAATTATCTTTCATTAATAATTTTCAGACATTTAATCAGAATTTCCACGCATAATATCCGGCATCTTGTGGCTATCAAGCAATGAAATGAACATCAATTACCTTATCCATAATGTGAACGTGTTCATCCATTAAATTGACTTGATTAATGCAACTGGGCAACTTTACAACAGGTAATTGCATCTAAAAGAGAGTGAGATGGAGGTATGAGAGAATAGCTAGAGAATGAGGGTGAGATGGAAAGAATGATGATGTCAACTAGATAAATGTAGAGTGGTGAAGAGACGAAAGAATAATAAAGAGGGATGCACTGAGGGTAAGACTAGAGCGTCATGTAAGAAATAGGGAGGAATGATAAAAAATGTAAAACAGGATTAGAAAAAGAGATACACAGTAAATATAATAATAACCAAAGAATGAATACAAAAATATATATAGATGGTCAAATTCTTGATATATACGAGAGCTACCTTTGTATGACGGCAGACTAATTGAGGTAGGAGAATACATAGGTAAAATCAGGGTAGAGGAAATACAACAGGAGACACATGAGGGCGAGAATAGTAAATTGGGACAAAAGCGAATGAGAAGAAAATGGGAAAATGAAAGCGATAGAGGAAAAAGAAAGAGGCGAGTGTAAAGAAATAAACAAGACGAATGGAGAGAATGGAGAGGAGAGAATGTCCAAAATATGATTAAACAAAAGACAAGGAAAGGTGACAGAGAAATAAAACGTATAAAGAGAGACAACGAGACAAGTTTGAAAGTGGAGAGATCGAGGGATAAATAAACAGGTGGAGACAGTGAAGAAGTGATTAAGAGAGTGGACTCAATTCAATGTCAAACATGGATAAGTATGATATCAATTGTTTACCATCCTTGATATCAACACAATCGCTTGCTTCAAAACTGATTTATAAAATCATTCCGCTATGGTAGGTCATCGCACATCAACCGTTTCGTAAATAAAACGTCCATTGGGTATCTTTCTATATACGAGTAACATTTGTCTCAAACATCCCAAAACAAATCTAAGTATAAGCAACTAATACGCAAAGGATAGAAAATGTTAAAAACACTAAATGCGGTGCAACGCGTATTTACATTAACGTATCTTTTAAACAACATCCTGTATGCAAATTTTACCCTTGGCGTACCAAGAGGTTAAACGCGCGTTTTAGGATAGACAAGTACATGTACTGTTGTCAAGTGATCACTGCATGAGAGGAATGCCTAACTTGCTGAGACCAATGTGACATTTTGTGACTCTACATACCCCATACACAGGTACTGCCACAACGCCTGAGCTAGGTATGCGTGGGTTTTCAGACACCTTTTTCCGATGTCCGTGAATATAACTTTATAATCAGTGCTATTTAGATAACACATGTTAAGGGTAAATGGCCGAAAAGGTTCTTTTTTACAACGCCATTTATTCCATTGAAAAATCCTAAATTAAATGTACTTCGTTTTCGATTTGAAACAATAATTGTTATCTCCTAAATAGAGTTATTTAGCAATCGATGATTTAATCCGATTAATTTGTTTATCAATTAAACAGAATGACTTTGCAAATTATTATAAGGAATTAGTGGTAAGCATTATTTCTGTATATCTGTTAAGAAATCAAATATGCAATTTGATATATTACATTCGCAAAACATATGCTTGTGTTCAGTGTAGTAAGGCAGTGGTATGCAATGAGATTAAGTTGCCATCAGATAACTTATTATGTATCATAAGGCGATACTTGCAAATAAGCGTAAGGTTATTTTGACTTAGAGTACAAATTACTTATTACGATGTTAACCAATAATAAAAATCATAAGGTAAATCAGCGTGAAGAAGTCCTTCATATCATTTTTTATCATAATAATAATAATAATAATAATAATAATAATAATAATAATAATAATAATATACTACTACTACTACTACTACTACTAATAACAATAATAATGATAATAATAATAATAAAAACGCAATAATAATTATGATAATAACGCAATAATAATTATGATAATAATAATGATTCATAAATCTCATTATTTGAAGTTCAAACGACAATATACTTGCATGTAACGCTCCACCACAGATAAAGTTTATTGGCAGTAAACAAACAAAGAACACCTTGGCATTTGTTCATGTCTATGTATATCTGAAGTACATTCATATTACACAAGAGCTATACTATAATCAGCCTTATTTCATCAACTTCCACTTTTCCTTGAAAAGCTTAAATAGGTAAACTTATTACTATGCCCATTGATCCTTTAACACTGAAATACATTTATGTAAAACTCTGTGCGTGTTAAAACTAAGCCATGGGAATCACCTTTAGAATTCTATTTATTTACAAAATTATGTTTTGTTTTGATTTTCTCCCTATTCAGATGTCTTTCACTGCCATAAGGAAGACAGATCAATCATATTGGATCAATTTGCTACACTTCCTGTAAATCATTAACCCAAACATTCTCTTTCAATTACAATTTCAAAGAGTAATTAAATTTTACACCTTCACATAATTTACCCTTAAGCTTTGAAAAACATATCTGGCCACACCTGTAGAAATAATCTAAGCGGGGCAGGATAAAGTGATGATAGATCGTTTAGGGTAGGGTGCTGACAGGGCAGTCAAATGTTTCACTGCTTTCACGTGTTGCCTCCTGCCTAGCTAGGTCAAGCGTAGGAAGCACCTAATTTCACTCGCCAGTAGACATTAATGTAAAGCTTGATGATGAAAGTTGACTCATGTGTACTTGCTAATGTTTGAGTCATTAAATCCATGTATATTATGTTCCTAAGGATGTTTACGTAAATCAATCAGTGATTATCATCCATTATTATTTAATTATGAGTAAAGTAAAAACAGGTTTGAAAACAAACTACCATTGGCGTCTGGAGAGTTGATCGGAAAGAGGTAACAGCATTGAGATGGTGATTAACATGATGACGTCATATCAATGTACCACCATTTACTCTGTGACGTTCTTGTGCAGTCACATCAATTGACGATTTGATTTTGTCCATATCTTTTGATATCACCAGGCCATATCCTGTGTGAGTATGTTTGGTTGACAATTGATGTGTTTTTAAAGCAACTATATACATCTGATCCCAAAGTTGTGACGTCTTTGTACTTGGTTTGATTACAGCCGTGACCTGGCTATACTCCATTCATGCTATTCTTTGCTCTGAGCATTTTAGTTAACGGTGCCTCTGTATGAAAGGTATTAATCTGAATATGTTGCCCCGTTTACTACATCCAATTGGATTTGCCGTATCAGCTTAGAAAGCTGGCTTAGTCAGCAAATAGAGGAACATTTTAACAGTGCATTAAAAGTCTACAAAGTCTAGATTAACGTAGTTTTCTGTATTAATTTATCATTTTCAATTTATCATTTTCCAATATATTAAATAAATGCAGGGGAGTCCTGTTGATCTATATGTTAAAAGGCAGATGAGTCTGGTTGAGAATAACTATTTACAGTCAGGACAGATCATGGTCATCACTATAATCAATTTAAATTCTTAATTTATAGTACAATATAACTACATAATGTCGTATGCATTTATAATCATTAGTCAAACTAATCAAAAGGTTATAAAATTGATATGTTCATCAAATCGTTAATCTGCCATCTTCAGGTTTATGAAGATAATTATCAGTTTCTCATGCAAAACTAACCTACTAGATGCAACATTGATATTGGCATGCAATGCCAGTTTTAAAGTGTGTTACAGAAGAGAATGTAAGATGTAGAATCCGTCCCCTGAATTCTAAATGAGGGTCCAACGCTCTACCAAATAAGCTGAAGGGATATGCAACCTAGCTAGCGCCATATATATTACTTGAAATACATCTAGACGTATGCTATCATATGACCAAGAATTTTTGTAACATATCCCTTTGTCGATGTTGTCATCACTCCGGAATTGTTATTACTATTTTGGTAATATATGTGAATAAATTTGGATGACACATTCTCCCCACGTGACAGTTGCATGTGAAACCTCCTTGTTATAAAGGTTAATGCAGAGTTCACTGTATAGCGACCATTTGAATTAATTCAAAGGGCGTGGCGAGGTCAAAGTTCTGATCTACGTATGCACCATTGTGAAAGTGATAGAGCGAGTAGAATTTCAATAACTTGTTTATCAGTTGGTTACATATCGCCTTCATAGTTAACGAAAGGGAGATAACATTGTCACTTCCCCACCCCTCTTAAGCATTTATTGTCTTGTAGACTTCACTACTTCTCCAAACTTTTCAGTTGTCTTCCGGTTCCTTTCAAGCATGTTCAATGACTGTGTATAAAATAGGAACACTTAGAACAGTTTGGGTCTTTATTGAGTCTAACAGATACACTCTGAAATAAAAAATGTATCAGTTAATCGAAAATTTAAAAAAAAAAATAAAATGAAATGAAAAGGGGACTGAAATTTCTTCATTTCCTGAAATCCAGCTTTCAAGTTTGTTTATAGACTTGCTGAGGCTTCTAACTTATTTCAGAGTATGGCCAAAAAACCAGTCCGTATTCAGCAAGTCTAGATTTACGCCATGAAACAAGAAGACAAAGAAATATAAATTAGATACAGCGATTTCGTTATTTTAAAAGAATTATTTCCAAGACTAAATCTTATTCGTATCATTAGCGTTTAACACACCATTCCTCTACAAAATAATTTCACCCCCTTTTTCTGTTAGACACCTCATCTACTCCACCCTTCCTCATTCCTCTACCCCCCTCTTTCTTACCCCCTTCCACTTGCCACCCCAGACACCTCCTCAGGCCTATGAATTACATTATCAGCACCAGGGTCAACATGGGACAATCTGTTTCAAGGGCTGAACAATGCAATCAGTAGCCCTGTACACACAGTGTAGAGAGAGGTATGTGCGGAATAATGGGAGGAATGATGGAAACCGTGTACAGAGAATCCTGGGACTGTTAAACTCACGTCCCTGGGGAGTTGATGTCTTTCTACCAACACTAGTTTATTTACCGTGTATAACACACTGTCTGCTTAAGTTTTAACAAAGGGTCATTTGCACCCTTGGCAATATATTTTTAAAAGCCGTGGACATTCTAGTTGAACTGGTTTCGTCGTTTATCATGATTCGTGTTCTCAAATCATCTTTGAATGAAAGACGTTATAGTGTCTTTGTGTTATGATAACTTCATTTTAATCATTCATTAAATAGTGTACAAGTGCGTGCAGATCATGAAATATTTGAAGATGTTCTTACAAACATGACAATTACCTGTTATGAAAAGTAGATGGTACGGGTATTTAACGGTAATAATGGTCACACGTAATAGAAAAGGGGTAAGCCTTAAAGGTCTTTCAGCCCCTCCTCTCTACCTCTCTTTTTCTCTCTGTTTCTCTTTCTCTCTCTCACTCTCTCTCATTTATCGACTACACGCGTGTTACTTGACTCACTTGTTATCCAAAACGATTGTAGAATTTCAAAGGTTTAATCTTGTGTTTTGTTTATTCAAAAACACGGGAAACCTGTATAGAAACTCATGTAAGAAAACAACAGATAAATGGATGCATTGTATGTCGCAAAGCATTTCTGAAAAGGGTAACGAGATATCGTACATGAATACAGAAAACAACTTAAAGATGCTTAAAAGTATAAAGATTTATGAATACAAGGGGAATTTGATTTCGCAAATAAAAGATGTACTTTACCTATTTAAAACCTAATGCAGTTTTTAAGGCTTTCCTTATAAAAAAAATCGGAATATCAAAGCAATTTTAGAATCAAATACTAAAACATTAATTTATTTTGAAAAGCATAGTCAAATGCATTTAAAAAATTTCTATTTAATAGGCAAGTTAAGGGTATCAAATACAAAACGTTTGAAGAGATAAAGGTACATAAATTATCTGGTATGAAAATAAAAGTACATGTAGGCGTATGCATGCTAATTGCAATTGGTATGCTAAATGCATTTACATTCAAAGGTGCACACTTGGATATTCATAGAGATACTATCATTGTTTTCATAGAGGGAACTAAAATGAAACACACTGACTTAAAATTTTTAAGCTCTCCTTATGCTAATATAGTCATAAGTTCTTTTATGTGATCAGTTTCGGAAACTTTGACAATCCTTGCTCAGATGTCATGCTTGGAAACTTTGTCAGGATGTACAATGAAATAATGCTTTTGTTTAACTATGGTACATTGATTATTCAAAAAACGATGTCCTGCCACTCAAACTTGTTTTAGATATGCAAATGTTAAATACTTTAAAAATGGAGAGATGAATTGTATTATTTGTATCTCAAAAGCATAACTTCTTGGCCAGTATTCAAGATTTATACGTATTGGCTCCATAAAAAATTTTGTGTTATAAAAATGTCATACATGTATATTCCATGCAGAAGAAAGGCCTACAAATCATGTATATAATAAAATACTTATTTGTTTACACTCTCAAAGAAAATCATTGACATAGTGTCTTCAAAATGTTATAAGTAAATTTTATACGATTACACGCCTTTGATGTTGCCGATATATAAGTATTCATAATATCCTTATTGTCACCTCCGTGGTTTAGTTTTCTCGGTATTTGATTATGCAAGTCACGTCTTACACCGTACCCCATGTCGAAAATAAATGTCAAACAAACATTTTCATAAAAAGGCATTGTTTTTGGTAGTTGTTACCATTTTCCAATTTGTTTATTTTCATTTGTTTTCCGTCAATATTTGCATAACACAATTAGGTGGAAATGTCAAACAAAGTTCGTGGTGATTGTTCCTCTGTATACCTTATTGTAGACGCTTTGTTTTCACATTGTCTCACTGGCACTTTTTTCTCGAACTATAGTTTTTATTGTTTTACGGTCACTCTATTCAATCAACATCTACGAGGTGAGCATATATACGCACATATATTCCCAAAAACACAACTTAAGAAAATATGTTTTATACAACGGTTTTTAATGTCGTGATATCCTTTTAATCATATAATAACAGGTATGATGCTTAAATATGGGATATTTAAGTGGTCCGTAACTTTTCTTTTCAGTATGAATAATATTATAGGAGTACTTGGACCTTCTGTACAGCATCAAAAATAGGAAATTCGTTTCCAAATAACATTTAAAAAGTGTTACATTATAGAAGATTGCAAGAATGTGATCCATAATACAAAATAATATCAACATGTATTAAACCGAAAAGGATATCACAGTGCAGATGTATATTCTGAGCTTTCTAATCTCGAATGTCAAATCACGAAATGAAAGGAACTTGCAAAAACATACTAATAATGGTACTCAGAGCGACTCAAGATCCACTATACAGACAGCTGTAAACATTCCAGAGACCCTTACCTTTCAACAAAACAAATTTACTTTCTCCGTGTAACATTTATAATACCCACTTACGATATAATGTCAATTTCTTCCATTGTTGACTCAAACTAATTTCACATCAAAGAAAACCATTTCATTGTTATTGCCACACAAAATAATCCTCTCTGACAAAAAGTTACAGGTTTAATTTTCTGGCGAAAATAAGAGATTTTTAAGAACGTAAGCGATCCTTCACGAACACCAAGGAAGATGTGATAAGAAGAGAACACTCCATCATGATTGGGACTGATGTTTGAGACCAAATGTTGTTGCAACTGCTGCGTATAGACATGCTATACAAGCTAGATAAAGAGTGTTTATCAGATGGGAGTAAAACAAGTGTCTGTGTACAACAAACTGATGGTGTGATAAGTGACGGTGTACAACAAACTTTGGGGAAGATCCTGACAAGTCGAGTTTCTAGTTGTGTTTATGTCAACAATCTTTGGAGCACATGTGTTAACAATCCCGCACCTATTTCCTTGAGCATGTCTGGCTGTTCTACGTGTTGGATTTCATTTGAAGGTGTGAACTATCTTGAATTTTCTTGATGACACATACAATTTTTCAAAAAAGAGTATTTTGACAATATTCAACAATTAAGAAAAGCAGGATTTATTGGATAACAAATTCTTATTTGAAATAATAACATATAATGTTCTTCGTAATGCATTAAGGTATATAATTATCAATTATTTTTAATCCTTACATTTTTTCCGAAACGTCGTTATTTTCGCTAAAGTCTTGCTTCATGAATGTTGCATGTCAATGCCTATTATAGATTTGATATTTAATAAATAATTATTGAAATAGGTTTTACAGAGTAATGATAATTCATACTTTTCGAAATTCTTGCAACACCAAACTTTACCATAAAAAACTACTTGATATCAAATCAAAATGTTTCTTCGGTTCTTATTCTATACGTATCTTGAATACAATGATACAACCCGAATAATGTATTACTAGTATCAAGAATTTAGATATCAAATCAAATACACTGGCAGGTTGTTTCTGAGATTTCTATATTGTCATAAATAGTACTAATTTTACAGTATTAGTAGTAGCTATTAGTATTGGTATTATTATTATTATTATTATTATTATTATTATTATTATTATTATTATTATTATTATTATAATTTTCAGTAGTAGTAGTAGTAGTAGTTGTAGTAGTAGTAGTAGTAGTATTAGTGGCAGTAACATTAGCAGTGGTAGTAGCAGAAGTAGTAGTAGTAGTAGCAGTACTAATAGTGGCAATGCCAGTAGCAGTAGTAGTAGAAGTAGTAGTAGTAGTAGTAGCAGTTGTAATAGTGGCAATGCCAGTAGCAGTAGTAGTAGAAGTAGTAGTAGATTTGTGGTAGTAACGGTAAGAGAAGTAGTATCAGTAGTGGTAGTAGTAGCGGTGGTAGTAGCAATAGTTGTAGTAGTGGTAGTAGTAGCTGTTGTAGTAGTAATAGTAATAGTAGTTAAAAGAGTAGTAGTAATAGTGGTAGTAGTAGTACCAATAGTAGCAGCAGCAGTAGTAGTAGTAGTAGAAGTAGTAGTAGTAGTAGTAGTAGTAGTAGTAGTAGTAGTAGTAGTAGTAGTAGAAGTAGTGGTAGTGGTACTATTAGTGATAATAATAATAATAATATTCATCATCATCATCATTACTCGTTCGTATAGAGGTCTTTTGACGACACTCATATGCAATTTTTACCCTTTGCTAAAAGCAGTTCTTCTCCATATCCAAACCATAAGCAACCCAAGGACCATTACAATATTATGTGAGCATAAGTTTGATAAATAAATACGCTTAACAACAAAGCTTATGCGATGCAACAGATCCCCTGAAAAGTTCAAAATAGTATGCATATGGTAATACAAGTAAAACACATTGCGAAAACATGTCAGACATGCTTCCACATAAATTGAACATAAATCAGGAGTGAAATAAACATCGAACATGTAAGATATTAGTTTTCATGAGATTTCGTACCATCACAAGACCATGATGGCATATGGGAATCATAAAATGTTTTGCAGACTTCTAAGATACAGATGCAAACGTTTTTATGATAGGAAGTTGATGGGCCAAAACATGCTGCCGTAATTGCCTGCACAGAGACGTAACTGCTATAAGATAACATTATGAAACACATCAATGCTGAATCTATGTGAACTAGCGACAATGCCAAAGAGACATTTAACCTTACAAGGACGAGCACAAGGGAGATACCGTTTCAGGAGGACGTGCATCTTGATCACACTAACAGAATATGTGGTCATGCTGAAAGGGTTTCCTATTCACGAAAGATTGAGTGATCCTATTGTCGATGAGAAATATTCCAGTTTCGTACATTTCGCTATTTGCACATTTTATCATTTAATTCAATGACTTTGAAGAGTCGATTCTGTCCTTGTATTAGGTTTTCAATCAAACCAGGACCTGTATTTTCGAAGCTCTCTTACTATTAAGATAAGATTTTTATGTTGACGACTATTTATTTCGGCTTACACTCAACGGCAAAAGAAATGTCACCATCTAAAATGTATTATATTTTTTTTCTTAAACAAAGCTACATAATGATCATGACTTCAACATCCAACTACCGTAGTATATACATTATGCAACATAATTTGGTCATGTGCTTCTGGACTAAAGAAAGGAGTATAATATCATACATTTGGTGTGTTTTAGGAATTTAAGATTGAGAACATGGAAAAAGGACATCATTGATACACCAAGAAATAACCATCTGTAACATTAAAAAATACATAGATCGTTGATATATATATCGATGTTGATTTATTTACTGTAAGTGATAAGTTCACCCCTTATAAAACTTGAATCGATACGATGTACTGACAATATGTCACCCATACTAAGACTTCGTGGCTATTCCCTTCCTCACGCACGTTTATAATTGATAATCTATTAAAGAAATTAATAGTAAAGTCATTTGATACATTGAACATTTACTCAACACAAAAATTCTATTCTTTTCTATTTCTAATCATTATATTGATCGTTAAATGAACTATAGTAATCTTAGTATTGAAAATTCGCGTGGACCTTAACTTATTTTGTTGAATATATGTTCAGTGTTTATAATCCAGATATTAAGTTAAAGATCTTGCTAACAGAATCCAAATGTTACTTGTCTAGTAAAGTCAAGTCGAGTAAATAAGGAAAACACCAGGTCCTTCATGTTAGTGTTCTTATCTGTTATATCGTCGATAAAACACCCATGTGAAGTTATGATACTTTCTATACCTCTTCATCCACGCCACATGTTGCTATTTATTTATATATCTACATCTGTCAGGTAGATATAACATTCAGGTGATAATAAATAAACTTTTTATGAATCCTGTTATGTATTTCAGTATGCCGATGGAAGGTTCCATCTTTGATCTAACTAACAGCTGTTCTTTATATATATATTTTAGTTTTCAGATTCATATTATTCATCCTTATGATGTTGAAAATTAAAAACATATTGTGTCGTGTCTTTTCATTTTATGACCTTTGCAAAATAAAATCTTGATCTTAATCAAATATTATCAAAAAATGCCAAATACATGACATTTGATAGTATTCGATGAAATGAACTAAGGCATTGTATTCCTTTTGTGCAGAAGCAATGACACGTACGTCCTTTTTACAAATAATAAAAACAAATCAAATATAGTTAACCCTAATCTGCCCCTTTTGTCTGATAAGTGGAAGTGTTCATGATTACGTCTGATTTACTGGCGAGGCTTTACATCATCACTACGCTAACCATTTTAGCATTACATTAATATATGTTAGCAACAGCCATTACTTTTTGATTGATTTGCACCATTGATAAAGTTTGAGACGTGCCTCTAACACGAAAGACGACTTTGTTTGAAGCATAACTTATTTCACGGTTTATGTTCACATGATTCATACATTAATTCAATCAGAATGACATTCATCCAGATAAAGATCTTGTTGTTCATTTTGTTCTTGAATTCAGTCATTCATATAACAAACGAACAACGGATTTCAAAGTCGTTTTCTTAATTAGTATTCATTCAAACAATAAGTTTCATACCGGAAGGAATTCACAATATTCTACTTGGCAAGAGGATTGACTTTAACATCACGACCTTATTCAATAAATTCAAACCAATATTGAAAAGCTTTATTGACAAAGGGTTTATTTTGTTGTACCACCCCCTGTTCAACAGCGACATTTTAAATAAATTGCCCACCGACGCAGCGGCGATAAGAAATATCAGTCACTGTAAATATGTCGGAAAGATCTTTAACCCAACAAATCACATATTTGCATACAGGAAATGGACACAAGGTCAAGATAACCTTAATTGGGTCAAAGGTCACTTTGCCCAAAAAGAGGCCAAAGCCAATCGTGAACATATGTCTGTAAAAAGATTTCAAACATGCAGGGTACAAAGGGCACTAGGACAAATATGTGATATTAATTGCAACCACCTGTAGAAGGGTCTGGATTACAAAAGCGTATTATAGTTAACGAGAACGACACGGAGTAAAACAACTGTTCGGAAATGATGGATAGTTGACTCAATTTCTCTTGGCAATTTAAAAAATATTTAATGTACATTCAGACTTCATTAACAGTGACTTGTGAATCGAGGTTTTATTATAAAAAAATGTTTGTTATAAGGACCTGCAGAGAAAAAAAACGATTTACGAAATGTCAAAATGCCAAAATGAAAATATAAAACGTCGTTGTCCACTTAGAGAATTTCTAGACTTGCTATATCATCAGAGACGTAAGTAAACAAAATGTTATGAATAACCGATTATTACGGACCAGAACGAGCAGTCGGGTAACTTTCTGAAAAAGTACCCCAAGAAGTATCGTGTAAATGAAATATGGTAGTATTCATGTCAAGAAATTGTTATCATAATCCCTTTTAAAAACCTTTACAAGTAAATAAAGACTTAAAAGGATTTCATTCATTCACAACGCGCTGACATCACTTTTCTCCAATTTAGAATTACCAGAATGGGGAAATCAATATTATGTTATCTAGTTTTTTAAATACAAGTTAAGTTGAAGCAATGGCTTTGTTGAAAGTGTCTCATAAGCCAATCAATGGCTGGATGTCAGTAGTTTACCAATGTATTTATGCATGTATATTTGCATATATATACCTTGTAACTGTCACGTGACCCTTAATAAAATACGAACACTCTCTCTGTTTCTGTGTTTTTCTTTATCTTTCAAATCTCTCTCTCTAATTCTCTCTCTCTCTCTTTCTCTATCTTTCTCTCATATTGATATCAACATCAAATTATAACAGATGTGAACTTTTTAACCTCTGTAAAATATTTAAACATCATTTTTTAACGTAGGTAGGAAGCAGGCGAATTCAAAATAAATTTTCAGTTATTACCTTACACAGCATATATCATTATTACACAGCATAAACACGGGAGTATTTACTATCGAAACGTGCAACCAGTATATCCTGTTTCAAGCCTGTTTTAGTACAAACTACATGCAACATATACAATGGACTCTGCATGAACCTTTTCTTAAACTTATCTACAATGAGCCGTGAATCAACCTGCTTCATGCTCGTAACAATTTAAAGACGTATTCGGTATATAAGAAAAAACTCCAAAGCCTGTTGCAAGCTTGTTTCGAGCATATTGCGGGCGTCTTGCAAGCATGGTAAATATTAACAGTAAATACTATCTACATATGGGCTTAAACGTCAAATCTGCTTTATATTCAAAAGCTGAACATCTGCATGACGCATCTCTATAGCAAGGCCACACATGGGTTTGTCATAACAATGCATGCTTCGCCCATTTCCGTCAATTATATTCGCAGTTATTTTAATGCATTTATAAACATGTTTCAATATGTCGCTACTCTTAGGAGAAGGAAAATATTAATTAAGTATGTTGATCTACAAAGCAAAAGGTACACTGTTTTATGGATATCAAACTATTGTCTTCAATGACAGCGACGTTTCGACGTTAACGGATCCTTATCAAAAGGTTGAAACTACAGATGTTGGACATGGTTTTTTGCACATTATATTTTTTAAATATCACTAAAGTCAAACTTTAATGCTATTAGAACTTTATTAAGGGAACAATTTCGTTCCTCTTTGTTCCTCTTCGTTCAGATGATCCCGAAGATTACAGAAGAATGCATGTATACTTGCAAATTCACAAAAACATACAATGAGTTTTATGTTAATAAACGTTAATTTATCTTCCATGGGGGACTACTGATCAAAAATTGATAGCGGACCACAATAATCATAAAACAACGTGACAACACAGTTGTCACTCGATGCACTTCTATCTAGGAACATGAACACAGAATGATTGATTATGATAAATTCCATGATAAACAATTCATTGTATTCTCAATAGCAAATCTACGATACTCGTCTTCTTGTGATTTTATTTCAAGGTAACAGAAAGGGAAATTTTAGTTAACACACTTATGTCCAAAATCTATATTTACACACTTCATTCTCAAAATATATATCGAACAGAGACAGACAAGACAAAGTCAAGCCAACGTATTTCATGTATTGTAAATAAAAATAACTTTAAACAATTTCTGTTATGTATCTTTCGATTTTACTAGCGTAGCTACTTTTATAGCGTTTTCCCACCACATCCGAAAATTGAAAATAAAGGTCACAGTATACATATATGAAAGGACACTTTGGGTTCTGAAATAGGGCTCAAAGTCTATCATGAACACCCGTGTATAAGAAAAATTCAACAAAAACATTTTCACATATTTGCAAACATAGCATATTTCTGAAAATTTACCGATCTAAGCATTCGTATTTTACCTTACTTTATTCATATATATATATATATATATATATATATATATTGTGCATTTTTCGTTAATTTGTCATATTCAAACTGAACGTTAGCCTTAAGACTGTTTTGAATATTTCAATCTGCATCACATGTCGACAGCTACGCGCTTTAAACACCTACTTACATTTGCACAAAAAGGAGTTTTACATCAACAGAAGGGATCCATTCCGAACATGCTTCTCTGACAAAGAGAACAGACTGTTGCCGACACAGACCCTCTAATTTAGATGCCAAACAAACATCTGCTTAACAAAACACTGCCCGACACTTTTTATTCCGGTCACAGAAACTGCTGGGAGGCTGAAAGAAGAATGTGAGTAAATCCTGCAGGGGCAAAGAGAAGCACATTGCTTACTGTGGTGGTAATGATGCATGGAGGGCTTAACATATAGCTAGTGTGATGATGGTTGTAGAATGGTGACTTGTATGTGGTTGTATGTGGTGGTATGTTATTATACGTGGTTGTATGTGATTGTATGTGATTTCGGTTGTATGGTATTTATATGATTGTGGTTGTGTGTCATTGGAGGAAGAGAAACAGAGTGCTGTTAGATGTTTAAAGTTGTTAAATGATACGTGTTGTGTTGAAAATATTGTTGAAGTACATAGTGGTTGTATGTTAGTGGGTAGAAAATAACTGCATAATGTTATGATTGTTATGCGGTTGTAATCATGATGTATGTCCTATTTGGGCAAATGGAAGCATATTCCTGTGGAATGTTTAGTACTGATGCAATGATGATATGGGTTTTGTAATATTTCTATAGTAAAATGGAAGCTTATGAATAATTGTACATGATTTTCTGTGATCTTATGTATTGTATTTCGCTACATGTAATCTTATGTGATTGCATGTGATTGCGGTTGTACGTGGTTGTATGTGATTGTATGTGATTGCGGTTGTACGTGGTTGTATGTGATTGTATGTGATTGCGGTTGTATGTGGTTGTATGTGATTGCATGTGATTGCGGTTGTACGTGGTTGTATGTGATTGTATGTGATTGCGGTTGTACGTGGTTGTATTTGATTGTATGTGCTTGCGGTTGTACGTGGTTGTATGTGATTGTATGTGCTTGCGGTTGTACGTGGTTGTATGTGATTGTATGTGCTTGCGGTTGTATGTGGTTGTATTTGATCGTGTGTGATTGTATTCAACTATATGTGGTTGTATGTATGCTGTTTATCATGTACAGAGTAATGGTTGGTTACAGAGAAGCAGGGAACTGTTGTTTGTTTAAAGTTGTGGACTTGGTTCATATGGTTTTGAAATATTGCAGCAGTGAAATAGTGGCATATACATAATTGTATGTGATTGAATGTAGTTGTATGTATAATGTAAATTAAGGTAAGAGTTATTTTGATAAAATCTGTAAGGGGAAAGAGAGGCAGATTGCTGTTGTTTGTCTTACTGTGGTATTGAAGTTAGAGTGTTTAAGATATTGTTTTGGTGCAATGGTGATTACTGAAAGATGGATGCAATGCATGGAGGAGTTAAGGGAAAGAATGTTGGTAAACCGTTTTGAGACGAACACATTTTGCTGTTGGAGATAATAGAAGTGGAACCTCATGATTCATGGATCGTTTGAAATATCAGTGCTGTTGGATATTTTCTTGGTTCTATATATGATGTAACGTAAGAAAATAAAAGCTTAAACCAAAGTACATAACTGCGTGTTTAGATATAGATAAAGACCGTGGCAATTTATATCAGCAGTTAAAGTTCATAGCACCAGGACAGCCTAATAACCAACGGAAGCATAGTTGTAATCTCTGTTATTCCATTTAATGTGTGACCAATTTCAGAAGCAAGTGGAACAAATCTTAGAATACATGTTATCCAAAGTCATAGAAGACCAAGACTTAAAATGTAAACAAAATGACGTTTAAATGGAATTGATGATTTAATTAATTTTTGGTGGAATTAAGTAAGAACACTAGGGCCTTTCAAATGGGTACTATTAATTCCTCTTTATATTTGGACTAATGGTGTCCTTATCCGGAAATAAACCTATAATGGCCTTCGATAAGAAGCCCGGCATAGTGTGTCAGTAGTTCACAGTTCCAGTACCGACAGATACTAGCCTGCCATCAATCAAAGCATAGTTGTGATGTCAGTAATTCCATTCCATGGCTCGCCACCATCGATAGAGCGTCTCGCATAGCAAGGACTCTCATCTGGTATTGGTAAAGGATCATTAGCATTTGAAAATGATACTACTTGACTGCTATCAAAGGTGTAGTGTGCAATCTCTGGATTATGTTACAAATCGCCCCTTTTCATGTTTTTAGTTACACTACGACCACTGCCAAGTATCCATGAAATTGTTTTTGGTGCTGTCCAGGTTTCTTTCGTTACTAAATACTATTATTTTCATAATGTGGCTTTACGAAGCATTTAACTTACGACAAATAGTTACATTATTTAGATTAACTATAGAAATGGTGCCAAGAGCTTCTTATGAAAACTAGCCGTTAATGAATTAGAACTTATGACAGTATTTAGACTTAAGGTAATCTGTGATATGTCATATTCTTAGGTAATGCATCGTTTATCTGTATATGACATACTTCATAAATGGCGTTATTGGCCGAAATGTAGTGGTTATTCCTGAAAATCGGCGTCTGGATGTGATCGTGTATTTATCCAGAATAGACGTTGCACAGTATATAGTGAATCTCACCCAAGTGTCTTCTGATATCAAATATATCAGCACGAGTTGATAAAAGTTACAAATATCCGAGGCTTGCCGAGGATATTTTACTTTTATCAACGAGTGTTGATATACTTGATATCAGAAGACAAGAGGGTGGGATTCTATTTATCATCCAAAATCATTTTTCATTACATTTGATTGACAAATGAACATTACTGAACACCCTGCTGCCCTAAGACTCCAAGTGCTGTGATGTCATAGCATTGTGATGTCATTACTTGATGATGTAAAACAACTGTGATGTCACATACTTGCCGTCAGAGGGGCATTGTTCAAAATCTACTGCCAAAAAGATATCTCCTAGGAGATATCGCTTGATCTTCCACAAGCGATATCTCCTGTGGAACAGAGTTTTGGATGATAAATACTAATGTTGAACTTAACAATTGATTTCAGTTAATTTTAGACTTTTTATCACATATGATGCGCAGGTTTCATCCTGAAGCATAGCCACAGAAGTATTGCGGAATTTTCTATGTAACTAAACGAATACTTTGGTATCAGGGGAAGACCCTTGAAATCGCCATTGTCAAGTTTTCGATCACCAATGACTTGTTTATTGACACTGAACTTACCTTATAAACATTAAAAAGGTAATTTCCAGAGTCAACCACAACTTCTCGATGGATGAAATAACATCATTATTCAATTTTTACATAGAGGACTCCTATAACATACACTGTGCCCCTTTAAACATGGAATGCACAATAAAAAACAGAACGAGGGAAAGTCTTAACACTTTAACGTTAAGACATGCAAACACCATTACAACAAGAGATAAAAACTGGAATATTGTCTCCGCTATACAAACCATTTTCTGTATGTCAAACATTCAAGATAAGACACCTGAGATGCGACAATAGATAAAGAAAAGGATGGTCTTGGCGCGCTTGATATCAAGACACTAAAACATGAACATTTTAAAAGCCAAACGAGAAACCCATGGATGCACGAAGTGATTAAACGTTGAACGGTCCTCATGACATATAATGCCAACATTAAAAATAGAGAGATTTTCCCTGTATTATAGTTTATTGTTCTTATCAACGTAATTAAATATCCATTAGATAAGGGAAGAAAGTGGATCAACATACATTCTTCGATCCCTTAATTCCGTGGTTCGAATCCCTGCAGTAGGGAACTGTTCTACACGCAATTAGGTTTGGATGCAATGCTGAACTGAATTTCAGCGCAGTACCACCCGTGGTTCGCCAGATACATAGCCACAATTGTGTTGCGGGCTTTCTTCCTGCAATAATACTAGCAGTCGTGATGGAAGTGAAATACTCTTGAAATCGGCTTTAAACCCCATATCACCTCACCTCACCTCTATCCCTTAATGAGTTAATGAGACATAAAGCTCTATACATATGTAAAGTTAGGTTATCTTGACACAAACATTAGTTCACTGACGTGCAAACTAACCTCAATGACATTTTGTTTAGTTATCAATGGAAACAAAAACACAATTGAGCAATAGGCAGATTAAAAGGGAACGTCCTATCCTCAGTGTCTTCAGGTACTTAGCTAAGATAATCTTTAAACACATTTCTAGTTCACCCACGAGCATAAAGGAAAGTCTTAATTCTGGAAATCTCAAGACAAACTATATCTTTTCATTGAAAGCAATATGCCTTTAAGCATCATTATATCAAACAGGCAACACCTTCAGCCATGTATATGCGACTATCCCAAACTACCACACGTTGTATAGGTAATAAACATAGGTAATCTATGTACATATCTCGGTTTACTCCCATGCTGGGGATGATTCTATCTTCTACAGTCAAAACATGGGAGTGGAAATATGCAACACTTAAACATTTCAGATATCTGAGTTTTTTTCATTCAACACATGAATAAAGAATATATTGAAACATCAAACATGGATTAATAATGTACATAAATATTTTGTTTACCTGCGGGTTGGCTGTTCTAAACTATGTAAGATTCATAAATTCAAACGAAAAGTACAGCTTTCTGGATAACAACTTCAACATAACGGAGAAGTTTTTCTCCAAACAATCTTGGTTTTTTTATGCATTACGCTTCTAAATGCTATTCAAAGAAATAATTTCAGAATTGAAAGAATTGCCACAAAAAGGTCGTAAAACGTAATCATGAATGCAGCAGTACATGATGCTGATTGTTATATGATTTGTTGGTGACGAAAGATCTTTTCGGGAATACATGCATAATTAAACCGTTTTTGAGCAGTAAACTGAACGCAAACCTGAGTAACGTTGTAATCTGTTATCGTATTGTGGTTGATAGAGATAAAAAGACAAGCAATCGGTCATTGTTGCAGATTTCGTGAAAACATACGTGATTGTAGTTTACTATGCCAATTCAATACATTCATTAACATAATTGTCCTTAAAAACCATGGATGCATCTAGGTAAACCAATATACACTAAGATGTCCACCTACCTAAACAGTTAACAGTTTGTGTAGATATTCGTCAGGCTGTAAAGGATTGGTGACAAGACGTGTCTAACAAGTCTCATACTGTTTTCAATGTATGTCTATGGGTGCAGGACAAGGCGAACTTCTCAGGCCACACTTATTCACCTGTACATCATCTGGGGTTCAATCAAGTTCTTTTAAGATAACATTTTCCCCGTACATAACTCTCCAAGCTAATTTTGTTAAATTTTTGTACGAATCGTCTACATCCAACATGATAAATTAGTTTAAAGGTTAATCTAATTACGCTTTTATTCGAGTTTGCATTACATCACGTTTGACAGAAAACTGATAACCCTTTCCATGGCAGAATTCACATTTGGAAAAAATACGAAGATAGAGGCACTGGCATCTATCAAGCTACTTTTGAAAGGTTTTAAACTTTGTTCAATTCTCTTTAGATTTTTTTTGGATTGGAACATGATATTCTAACAAACGTCTGGAAACAGTTCAAAACTAAAATAAATCTAATTAAGAAATTTTAGCACACTCAACATTTGCGAGTACATGTTCATAAAGTTAATTTGTTCATATGTATTCATTAGGTGTTCTGATTTTATGAGATATTAATCATACAACAGGTCGTCTATACATTAATCGTTAACATGCATGTTTCATATAGACAAACGTTATTTTCTACGTGTTAGGTACTAAAGTAGACAAAATGGATTCATCAGGACTGAATTGATAAAAAAACCTCCAACATTTACATTTTGCATATCAACAAACGATCTGTGACAAAAGTTCTAATATCAACGTCTTAGGTAAGTAATGTAAATGCCAACGGGAAAGAAACATGATTGAATTCATTGATACACGAAACTTCTGTGTACATACAAAGTTAACATTTTCATATAAACGAACGTTAAGTGACTAATGTCAACGTGGTAATAAGTAGTCTAAATACCAACGGGAAAGAAACATGATTAAATACATTAATAAACGAAACTTCTGTGTACATACAAAGTTAACATTTTCATATAAACGAACGTTAAGTGACTAATGTCAACGTGGTAATAAGTAGTCTAAATACCAAAGGGAAAGAAACATGATTAAATTCATTAACACATGAAACTTCTGTGTACATCCAAAGTTAACATTATCTTATCAAAAAACGTTTAGTGACTTTTGTCAACGTGTTAGTAGTCTTAATGTCAACGGGAACTAATCATGACGGGTTATGATTCATTGATTAAGATTGTTTTTGCCTAAGGGGATTCATGTAAGAGTCTTATGTTTATGTCCGTACATCCATCAGTAGTCATATTATTATAATATCGTGATCGGATATGTAACCCCTTAACAGGAATGTGACAATACATGACATTCCGATGTATGTGTATGGTTACTTGACCTCATTTATAAATTATTGTATGGTAACTAAATGTGATTACGTGACCGTACATACAAATGCGTATACTATATACAATTGTGTTCTTATACTGAATGTAGGCAATTTGTGGTACAATTTATGTTAGATGTTACCTTGTCGATGTTATTCTACATCTGGTTGAAATACATGTACATACAACATGGTATTCTTCAATATGCATGTCATTGTATATAAACTCTTACGTAGAACTATGCTATTTTTCAATTTGCATGTCATTGTTTATAAACTGTTACGTTGAACTATTACCTATGACATTTAAACATATTTAAACAAACGATAGTAATAAACATCGGCTATATTAGAGTCCATCTAAGGTTTTATCGACATGAAAACATACAACAAAAAAGTTGAGGGCCAACCAAATAATAAATATTTAATGCCATGTGGGCCATACTATCAACTGTACACAATCTCAATATTGAAATTTGGGGTGGTCCTTAACTTATTTTATAGAGTATATATTTTAAAAGGTAGAAGGTAAATGTGAAAATTATTTCGTTACAGGCAGATAACATTGAAAATATCACTAATCATTTGTTGCCTTTTGACCTTAATTTCAAATATTTCGTGAGTATGCGTTATAGGGTAATTGATCTTTGTTAGTCATCCGATGATACACTGGGATTATCAGATGTAACGTAATGCTTAATCAATGCACGCTACATTGAGTTGAAGAATATTTAATTATACCTCTGTACATCTTTGTGTAAGAGTTCCATACTGAAGAAAGTTTAAATTTTAGTTTAGGTTGTCATCAATTATTGGATTCATCAAATGTGATTTTAAAATACATTCATTTACAATTGATGACTAAGACGGTTTTTGTACATAGTTGATTAAAGCAGAGTCACAACCGTGTAAGCAAATTGTTACAAGTTGACGTAATGAATAATTACATCAAAACTCGTAAACAAAGTAAAAACATATTTCTAGAGCTTGAAGTAGTGATGAAGACATCACGACATGAACTTGAAAGCCTTCTTTAACTTAGTGTTAATAAATCCCAGGCTTCTTCTTACCAAAAGGTGTTTCTAATCGTCATTTTGGTACTTTTGACTTTAAAGCCAACCAACTGCGAGAGTGATTTCATTATGAGTTATAGGAATGAAAATCTTCTCGAACATGAACATCTCATATTGCAAATACGTTCAAGATGTTACAAATCATCTTTTGTCAATTTGGTACCACACATAATATAAGCCAACGAAATAGGCACTAGTACTTATCTGAAAGATAAATATGGATTTGATAAAAGGCTTGTTCTGAATCTGATTAAACCGAGCAAACACCTATGTGTCGATGTATCTTCGGTTGTATCAGTAGTCCAGGTGAAAATAGATTTCTTTGAAGTTTGGAGACGATTTGTTTTGAAAGAAAAAGAACGAAAGTAATTCATGAACATGTTAGTTTCCTATCTCATAAACTCACTGCACTGGCAAGAACAGGAAACACCAGAGAGCTAATATTAATCGTAACATCATGTAGAAAAATACCAGATATGAAAATTAACTGTTTTCAGATATGTAACAAGGTTTTGAATGATAAATTCGTGTAAGTGGACGTTCGATTATCGTCCGATGTACCATATACAATAATTTAAAATAAATCGGTGACCGTGTTACTTTAGTTTAAAAGCCAAAGGACACTTTTCAAAAATGGCAATTTAGATCTTTAGATTTATTTCTTATTCAGAAGATAAATCGATCTCTGTAACACTTTAGAAGTTATGATTGTTATATCAATTGAAGCTTGGCACATTTGTATAACCATTTATCTTGTTTCATCTTTATTGTTTAATCATTTGATAACCTAAATGCATTGGAAATGTAACCCTGCAAACCCGAAATGTTAATGTTAAAGGTTAGTCAATACCCACAATAGTCCACAGATAAATTGGGTTAGGGCAAGTTTGGCACTTAAAGTCATATAGTTCTAGCAAAATGCCAAGCTTCAAAGAACTAAATCAAATCAAACTGTACCAAATAGCCTCAATTCCATCAGTAAAATCAAATTTTCCCAAACCTATTCACACCTGAACATGTTGACTCATTCTTCACGAAGTGTGGTTTAATTCATGTTTCAGAATGAAAGAGCAAACTTGGGTCAATTAGGGCTTGTTCCTCAACATTCAGGAGTCAAATTTGGTTCGCACAAAACACTATTCAGTCTTAAAGAGCAAGTCCAAGACCTTCTCTGAGCTAATGGGGAGTCTTCCTGTCCTGAACTCGTGAAAGGCTAATATGTCTACGATCAATTAAATCTTCATTCAATCAGCTAGATTGATTACCTTCAATACCAAATAGGAAAAAGTGTGAGGCATTTTCTATCAATGATTGAGTAATTTTAATTACTTACAATTATTTCAGTCACACAAATCTCGTGAAATATTTTAATGATCAAACGGGCATAGACTTGCAACAAAGGCATTACAAGCGAAAACAATTATTTTCAGTATGACTCGATATAAACGAGTTGATATAGATTATCACATAATAACATTTTGAAGGTTATAATGACAAACCCAGCCATAAATTTGTTACTCATCAGAGTCATCAGGCTTTACATGATCGATCATTTTTGGTTCTTAGTACACAGATAAAGTAATAAAACCGAGATTTATCGAAGTAGAAAAAGATTATTTGCTTTAACTTCATTCAAAGTTCATATTATAATGACTGTTAAAATGTCGGTAATCATTTAGCTGTATGTAGTGGAATGAAAGAATTATCTTTAACAATTTATAGGCTTTTAGTCTAATTAAATTGATAATTTCGAACTACGTCTTTAGGTGTACCTCCTATAAAACAGTTGCTATCCAAGTCAAACTACATAATCTTTACAAGTTATCCAACGACGCAATTATCATTCAACAAAACACGTTTAACAGGAAATATTTTTCTGCAGCTCAATCTATCTATTAAACTAGTCTGCTTTATACAGATACAATGGACCATCTGGAATATTAACGTTCCGTAATAACCCTCTGTTAAATGATAATCTTGTTTTTTCATAACGTTTTATTTCTATAGATGAAATTATCATTGATAGATGTTTCAATTTCATTATCGTTGATGGTAAAGTCCAGCTTGTCATTCAGTTTCGCATTCCTGAACTGATAATGTATTATTCAACCTTTCTCCTAAATCAAAACCTCATTGCAAGCGCAATAAACTGTTATTTCAAAATTTAAAATCCTTTTAGCCGTTTACATGTTTGACTCATATATAACTAGGCCTGTCACTGCTCAAGCATTTGTTTAAAGAACAGGCGATGTGTGTGGCGTGTAAATGCAAAAGAAAAAGTTGTGAAGTCAGGGACAACCTGAAACTTTACATAACTTATTGTTAGGCAAAGGCGAATACAATGAGTTGTGAACAACTTGGTGGAGAGATTGTGCAAAGGACAAAAGAGTGGGCAGTGATAGACTCTTCTAAGACTCTGTAGTCATTATTTATCGCCCCAGTGAATAAGTACAAAGGCTACTATCAAATGCTTAGATAGAGACATTTACAGTCTACAACGTTCCATCATGAAATGAAATTGAATTATTCCTTACATAACTAGTTCATCCTGTTCCCACATGACATGAACTTTCAATCAAAAGCATATACATGTATACTGCACGAAATAAATTAAGGACCACCTGATTTTCAATATCAAGATATTGTATTTTTCATATTATGATCCATTGGAAGCTTTAACACTTATTAATGAGGAAGTTCTAAACTTTTTTTGTGTGTATTGTGCATCATTTACATATTTCTGTTTTTCCATGATACTGAAAAATTCAGCTCTTCTTCACTTGTTGAAGAGCTTTTAAACTATTTTCATGCAAGTCTAGATGCTATATACTCATGAAATAACATTAATCTAAAGTAAAAGTAACTAATAATAAGATATCAACCCATATATATTCACACGTATATGGAATATCATACTCATTAGTTACATTTGATAAATTACACATTTTCAATATTTATCACGATATTTTTTATGCCTTCAACTGTTTTTAAGACTGATCATAGTCTACATGTAGCTAGCAGAGTATCGCCTAAAACCTATCCAAATGAAAGTGACTCATTTGTAAACAATTATAAATTGTACCTTTTTTGTATTTTGTACGAACAAATCATAATCTGATTTTATCACAAGGACTGATAACCGTCTAGACAAAAAAGAGTCTCGCTTGAAGCCTGAGGTAAATAAAGGTGACTGTCGCTATGGCGAAAGTTTTAAATACCAGTCTCCCACCTTCTAGAGCCTCTGCTATTAAACAAACAAAAAGAGGCTAACCTGTTTGTTGCTATTCCATGTCGGAGGGTGCCATTTCATTTTCCTACCCACAGGCTATTAATGCATGCCATCTGAACGTTTGTAGAAGGCAAATAGTCGCAGCTAGGATAAACAGGAGTAGACTAAATGGGATTGTTGTGACCTAATGGCGATGAAGTACTTTATAACGATTGAAATAATGGATTTTGTTGTGATTTTAAAGGCTGAAGTAATTCTGAGTGTAAACTACTGAAATATTAGTGTTGTTTTGTTTTTAAAAAGTGCAGTACGTTTCAGCGTAGAAAATGTATTCTAACTATTATCCACGCTTAGGATCTAGTAGTAGTAGATTGTTATGGCTTAATTGATTTAAGGTATATTGTGTGGATAATTTGCGCCAAGTAGCAGCTTCAGTTGTGTGATTTAAAGGGATCCGATCATTCAATCAAACGTGGTCGAAGGAAAATCTGCAGTGTCAGGACTTTATACTGATGCATTGTCAATTGTGAACGATTAAAACAACTTGTCAGTTAATGAATAAAAAAATGAATTAATTCTAAAATAAATTCAAAAGAGATTTTTCTTCCTAAGATTGAAATACATTATAAACCGCCAGGTCTGTAAACAAAGCTTGTTATAATTTCCTGTTAGATGTCACAAAATGAGGTCAGAAAATTTTACCTCTGTTATATAATTTTTTAACTAGTTCTTGTTGTTATTAAAACGGTTTTACAAATGAAAGAGCTCTTTGATATATAAATACACAAAAATACAATCATAATGGAACACTTCACAATCACAAAGGTGGACTTGTTGTAAGGAGTCTACATGTGACCTACGAAAAGAATGATGTCACGATACACATGTTACATCTCTTTGATGTGAGTTTTTACATTTATAAACAACGTTGACTCTCAATAGACGTTGACTTCTTGTACAGACCCTCGCTTAGAAGTAAAACACTTGATACACATAGTACGATTTAAGGCCATGCATGTGACTGTTTTCAGTTGTAGTATATAGGACAATGTTGAACTCAATAGACTGTTACAATGACCCTCTATGTAAAAGGGAAAACCAACGTTCTTGGTGAGGTGAGGTGATTTGGGGTTTAACATCGCTTCCAAGAGTATATCAACGTTTTTGGTACGTTATACTATGCCATAGCCCTATCGTATGTGATTTTCTTCAATCATCACACAACGCATTTGTAGCTTATTGTACTCTGCTTAACTCTTAAAACGCGGATTTGTTAAAACAATGTAATCATGACGTTTGCATAATAAAACAAATTAATTTTCTGACTTTATCATGAGGCTCTTCGTAACATATCTAAGTTGATAAACATCATTATTATCTCGTAGTCTCTACCTTCAATTGGAAACAAACATCTCGACGAAAACATTTTGAAATATGTCATATTAGTGTCATAAAATTCGGCAAAGAAAACGAAGCATGACAAGTAAGATGTAAAATAATCTAATAGACGTATCCGTCTCTCTACCTATCTTAAGACTAACATTTAACAAATGTGTCAATGTGTCAATGTGTCAAGTTGTGCCAAATTCGAGTTAGATGACCATTGTCTCTTCTAACTATTCGAAAATCACTTAATTAAGTATCAACTCCCCTACCGTATATAAAGACCTTCATGAGACACATGTGTCAATGTGTCTAGTTATAGACAACTAGTTATAGATCTGGCAATTCAACACCTGTTGTTTAAATTATAGTGGTAATGTTAACATATAAAGTCTTCAATGAGACACACGTGTGAATGTGTCTACTTATGGACAACTAGTTATAGATCTGTGACTACTCTCCATTCAACACCAGTAGTAATGTTAGTACGTAAAGACTTCCATAAGACACATGTGTCAATGTGTCTAGTTACAGAAACTCCTAGATTATAGTTTGTTCTCTATGACTAGACACTATTCAACACAGGTTAAATCTTCATACCTTTCCCTTTATAATATATTAAACTTACATAGCACATGTGTGTAAATCTGTGACTACACTACGTCCTCTGTGAGTATCGACACATACTTAATCCCTTTATAAAAATATATCAATCTCTACGTATAAAGGCAATGACATATGACACATGTGTGTCACTTTTAGCAGTTATCGGAAACTCGTTCTCGTTGACAATTGGTTCTCAATTCATTTCGATAAAATTACTTAATTAATGTTTTCATTTCACTACACGCATATAAAGATTGACATATGACACATGTGTCAATGCATTAAGTCAAAATATTACACCTGTTAAATATCTTCAGAACAGTATCCTTTCTTGTCGTAAATAGACAGACAAATAACACGTGTTGATGTGTTAGGTCGTGTGAGCAGCCAATTGATGACAATTTGTCTCACAATTAAACACATGTTAAACCGCTATGTGAAAGTATCCTTCTCTCAGAAGGATATACAGATTGATATAAACCACATGTATCAATGTCTTTAGTAGTAGACATCTGGCCCAGATTACAATTTGTCCATTTTTACATTAACATTAACACATTAACACATTAAAACATTCTATGAAATATCCTTGTCTCCACTTTATATATAGACAGACACATGACACGTAAGCCATTGTGTTTATTAGTAACACAGCTCAGCAAAAAGAAATTTTTCCTTCTATAAGAAACACGTTAAACCACTATGTGAAAGTATCCATTTCTCTATCGTATATAAGAGACGTGTCCCAATGAGTTTAATGAAAAAGACATATGGAAAATTTTATTTTTATGATTAAACACATACTATCCTTTTCTCTCTATATATATATTTATATATCATATATACTGACGTACCACGTTTCATAATATGTTATGTTACTTAATAAATGTATACTAAGATTTACCTCTACGGAAAACACCATAACACATGTTACCGTCCTAGATGACCATGTGTCCCATGTCCTCTCACAATCCAACACATGTTAAAACACTTAATAAACGTATCCTTACCTCGACTGGTAGCTGAATACGTATCCTTCTGTTTCCTCACAGAACAAGCAGACATGGTCTCCTATACACAGGTATTCCCCCATCCCGGCTGCTCGACTGTATCCATTAAGCTGCAAGGAGAAGGTAACAGAGATTTCAAGATCTGAGTGTCAACAGCTTAACACGCTTCCAGACTGTAGCGGGTAACATCCGTCAAGACTGAGCCCGGTAACATTCATCAAGACTGAGACCGGTAACATTCATCTCTCGCAACAGCTTCTACACTAGTGCACAGACGAGGCTTCAACCCACCTGCCTGCCTCGGAGTATAGCCCTAACCCCTGGTTTAAAAGACACGGTGGGTGGGGGAGGACTAGGGTCGGCGTTCCTAGTCACGTAAGTATTCAAAGTGGGTTGAATTAAATTTGCTGGGCGGACCCAGAAATGAATGTTGTAATCTTTTATAACACTTTTGTAATGGTTGAATGACCAATGACAGTTTGGTATAGTGTGGTATTGTTTTGAGGTAGTATAAAATTTAATATATTGTTCAGATTATTGAGGTATTAATTTTAAATATAATGTTTGTCGTTAATGTCGTTGTAATAGTTTCATCACACTTTTATGATGTTAAATGGCCACACATTTATGATGTTAAATGGCCAATGAAAGGCATATGGTATCGTGCGACACTTCCTTAAAACATTTCTAAATACAAGTGTTCAGTTGGATTTTCCTGGGGTATATTGTATATGTTAACTAAAGAACATACCTCACTTTTTTAATTAGTGTAGGCCCTCGTAACAAAGCAATACATGTACGTATATTATGGTTGCTGTTAATACATATTAACTTGTGTACATTCTATCTTATCTTTTGGTTATAAAACTGCATATATCCTCCATGGATGAAGTTATTAATGTATGTCGTCAAGGGTTCAAAATGAGTAAATTTGTTTATATGTTCTTGTACATGTATGTATATGTTTTGAAGTCAGTATATGTACATGAATATATTAAGTGACCTCTGATATTGTGCATACCTTTTGAAAAAAATACACCTTTATGTATTTTTATATATCTAATTTACCTACCTTATAGATCAACAAGGATACATAATGACAATGCAAAACCTACCTTGTTCCTATCTCAATAGATGCGTAGCATATCGTAGAATATAAATATATCATTCACTGTTTTCATTTGCCCCTGAGGCCAAACGTCTATTCCGGTATGAACTGTTTGAATTACAATTATTTTGAAAATACTTGGACGGGATTGGATTCTTAACCCCGGAAATCCCATTAACATATCACAGCATGAACTATTTATAATAAATGAATGAGATCAATGAACAGTTTATGCTTTATTTACATGCTTTATATCATAATTCGTATAAGCTGACGACCTCTTCAACAAAAGAGATTCAAAGTTGAGTTTCCATTACCCAACAGGCATCAAGACCAATCTTTCATCCTTCTTTACTTTTTCAATCATATACTAGTATACATTCATCCTTTCCTCTTCCAATATACATCAATGGTTCAATCTTCCGTTCTCTTCTACATTCATGTCCTCTTCTTCCATCGCCTATGCATCTCCCCGTTCCAACTTCCCCTTTTCCATCAAAGAGGCATCCTTCTTTCGACCTCCCCTTATCCATACTATATGCATTCATCCTTCCATTTCCTCTTCTACCATCATACATGCATTCACCCATTCCATCTCTTCTGCTCCCATCATGGATGCATCCTTTCGTTCCATCTTTTCTTTTCCCATCATACATGCATCCATCATTCCATCTCCCTTTGTCCATAATATATGCATTCATTCTTCCATTTCCTCTTCTTCATATATGCATTCACCCATTCCATCTCTTCTGCTCGCATCATGGATGAATCAATTTGTTCCATCTTTTCTTTTTCCATCATACATGCATCCATCCTTCCACCTCCCCTAGTCACAAAATGTATGCATTCATCCTTCCATCCTCCCCTTTTACCACATGTATGCAGGGACGGAACGACACGGACATTATTTCAATAATATTATTGTAATGTTTATTCCACAGTGTAATATTACATTACAGCAAAAGTTCTGTTTTTGACTATGTTTTTATCATACGTTAATATTATACATTGATAAAAACGAATCTAGTCTCCAATGTCATCTTCACAGCCGTAACGAAGTAAAACATCCCCTTTAAGAGTTATATAGGTCGCTACAGTGAAATCCCTCGCAACTAACATGACATCTGAAACAACACCATGACGCATCCTTTTTAAAACAAAAAAATAGGTCAATATTCGCATTGTGTGATTCATTATCTTGATTTAATATTGACTTCATAAATCATTGCATAATTAATTGAAATATGCTGCATCATGAAAACACCGTCACATAAATATAAAACAATCAAATTACGGGTGCAGCGTAATCATCCATTGTTTGACAGCGTGGCAATGCTTTCCCATTCACGACTCGATCACATGAAAGGTTTCAAAGTATGTTAATAATGCCCATATGAGCCACAGGCAACTTATGCATGATTTTGACTGAGTGAAGAGACGCGCTCCGCAAATCAATCTTCTCTACCTGTTGAGCAAACTGACATACAGTCCCCTGTGTACGTACTGTAGTTATCGGTAGTTGTAAAGTTGGGGAGGGATGCTATACCCTTGTAGGAGAGTATTAGTTAAAGGGGCGGTTAGAGCAAGGATTCTGTATTGAAAACAAAGAGAGAGAGAGAGAGAGAGAGAGAGAGAGAGAGAGAGAGAGAGAGAGAGACAGAGAGAGAGACAGAGACAGAGACAGAGAGACAGAGAGAGAGACAGAGAGAGAGACACACAGACACAGACACAGACAGAGTGAGACAGTCAAGGATAGAAACAGAGACAGAAGTAGTTAGAAATACACAGAAAAAGGGACAAAGTCAGGAAGATTGACTTTCATAACATAAGTGAACATAAGCAACATACCGACCAACTCAAGTCCACGCCCACGACTACTTAATACCAAAGTGGTTTAAACGTTTCTCAGCAAACTCATTAATTTCTCATCCTAATTCTCATATTTAGTCCTGCACAAATCAACAAATAAAGATAAGTTTTGTTTCCTGTAGCTCATTTACTAAAACTACACTGAATATCAAATAGAAACATATGGTAATTCCCTAAGGCTCTGTCTACCTTCAACATACTCACGTACTTATAAGTGGCCACTCTTATCTTTGTCCTGGAGTAGAAGGCAGTGTGATCACAATCTCTAACTTCTGTGCTACCGGCAACCGAGGTACAATGTTGTACTAAACGTTTTAGAGTAACTGTTCAGGCAATAGTCTTTTAAATAGATTAATGAGAAGTATTATGGATTGATGTTAAAGGATTTACATAGGTTTAATAATCACCATATTCAGTGTTGATGTTAGCGTGATTGTAAGGTGTAGAATAGGTTAATAACAGTTTGACGTGATGAGGGTGATTAGATGATATCTAATGATTTGGCAAACATCAGATCAATTAATACGTAAGGTTAGATGCACAGACGAGATAAGATATAAAACTGCGAATGATTGTACGAAGTTATTTTCTATCAGCATCATTCATAGCAAACATAGAAAAAATACGTTGTTAACATATCTGTTGAGATGATCGTTTTAAAAAACAACGATGAATAATTATAGCCGATTAACGATGAATATCACTGTTATATGTACACAATTGATGGGGACAGATTATACAAGAGTTACAACTTCAAAATTACAAAATTCGTAATACATAACATTTGAACTTATTATCACTGCAATCAAGTTACTGATTTATTTTTCCTGCAAATCTAAAAGAGGATATTATATGAGTGCCCATGACATACTATGCCGAGCGATAACGAGGGATATACTATATTGAGGCACGAGTGTCGTAAACACGAATATGATACTGCTATGCATAGTATGATAAATATGAACTCAAATATGATTGTCCTCGTAGGTAACAAAACACAATAAGCCCCTTCACTTATCAGTATGACGTTATTGTCTTGTTTATGAAATAAACCAAAGATAATGAACAAATGTAACACTTTTGGGATCGTTTTATTTGCAAACGTACAAATCCATGTACATGTTCGGGTCGAGTTCCTCATAGGAATCGAACCCACAGCCTCACAGTCAGGTGACATAGTAATGTTGTAGATAGGTTAATTGGACAATGCAACTCCCTTTTTGTTATCTCCCTTTATTTCTCTGTATCTGCCTGTGTCTCTGTCTATCTATCTATATATATATATATGTGTGTGTGTGTGTATATATATAGAGCTCAACACAAGAACCTATAAGCATACAGAAATGTAAGAAGCGTCAGTAATATGATGCTGCTATGCCTGTTTCGGTAGTTATCGACGTCTTTATTCCGAACAACATTCACAATCATGCATGGGTAAAAAGTGGAAGAATGAAGCATACAATCTTTTATGATACTTAAAAACCACCGAAACTACACAGTGTGATTGACAGCTGCAGATATAAAACAGCGCAGATTGATTAGACAGTGTAAGTAATTCGTTACTAAATTCATTACCAAATTATACTAAATGATACTTCAAGAACTATTATTCTTTAACTACTGATCCAAAAAAAATTAAACATAAATTTTCAAAGGATTGACATGTCCAAGAAGACACCTGACTTGTATAAAAGGGTATTAAATATTCTAAGCCATTGTGCAGGATTGTCCTTAAATGTCCGTTCCTTTCTCCTGTGCTCAAATACGTACATACTGACCATGGGATATACCGAAGCATAGAATATAGAAAACAATGATAAGAGATGATGTTTTTCATCACATCATCTTACATATTCAAAGAAGTTATTGATAAATTCAAATCTAGAGTAAAAAAAGAAAGACAATATTTTCTTGATAACAACATTGACGACATTCCGTAGTATTTGACTACTCCTTAATCAGGACATGTCAACTGGAGTAAACAATAAAGAACTTGTCATCTAATGTACTTCACTTCTTAATGACCTTAAAAGCCTTGAGATACAAAAAAAACATATTCCAAAGACGATATAAATGCAAAATTCAATTTTTTTAAAAGTTGAGTTGAAAGCTTTTAGGACAAACGTATTCTTCACCAAGGCAATGCAATTACACTGTACATACAACAATAACTAAAATTTGGGCCCAGGAGTGGAACCAAGGACGTCACAGCCAGCCCCAAAGTCGCGGTGAGACCATGAGGAGACCAAGCGATAGCCTTTTATGTTTACAAAGGACACATCATGATCTATCAGTCTTTATTACTTTGATATCTACCATAATTGATTTTATTAATACAGTACAAGATGATTATCACAGGTTTAAAAATTCCACCAAGAGGAATATCGACGCATACAGAAATACGTGATACTAACATAGTTTTTAATGAAGTACACGATTTTATGGATATTCAACGTCTTTATTAACAGATTTGCGACGTTTCGGTATAGCTCCTTATACCGTTTTCAAACATCGGTATATAAGGAGCTATACCGAAACGTCGCAAATCTGTTAATAAAGAAATTGAATATCCATATAATCGTGTAATTCATTACTACTACAACTTCTAGAATGCCACTAAAAGAAAACATAATCTTTGAATGACTTTTTATTCAACATTACGTACGATATACCATGGATGTATGTTTCTATAAATAAGGAAAGCTTCCAATTGCCTGTAAGTAATGCATGGGGAAAACTTTTCTGTTGGGCAGCTACTGGAAATAGAAATAAACCTGAGCAATTTTAGTAAGTTGTGGTTCTACCTTTAACTTAAGCTCACAGTCCAGTGTTGTTGGCTGTTCAGAAACATAATTACCATATATGAACGATTAACCTTAAATTGACACTTAAACTTAAAATGACAGATTCTGTTGGCCATAACGAACGTTTAAACAACACTTTACGTCCTCGACCAGTTGAAAAATAATTTTCTGAAGTAAAACGACTGGAAAGACATCCTTCGTTGTTGGGTACTACCTTTAATCAAGCTCATAATCTAGTCTTTTTAGCAGTTGAGAAAGAGAAATACCATCGATGAAACTATAAAACAGTATCCTCAAGTCCAAAATGACAGGATATGTCGGCAATGAGAAGCGTCCTCGACCCACCGAGAAATGTGGTGCAGACGGACATACTAGACCTAAACATACGGAATCGCTGTACAGTGTGTGGTGTTACCTTTAACTGAAGATCATAGTCTAGTCTTCATTGACTCTGGGTAGCGGTTACTGTAAATGTCAAGCTGTGATTGCGTAGATCATAGTATCAAAAGGTGGTCCATCTTGGAACAAATTGTTTCTGAATAGTTTTATGAGAAACTGAAGACATCATGCTTATTTCCTGCCACGTAGTTGCGTGAAGAGCACGGTAAAGCCTTTAACCTACAGGGATGGCTATCTCAACATATTCAACATCCTTATTTTAACAAAAGGTAGAGATCCTTTCACTTTAAAAAATAGACCCATTGACTCTGTTGCCAATCAGGATATCTATACTTGATTTGATAAATGGTCACAGGGTCCGGCAAGAAGAAGAGATAGTTAAACGTTTACGGACGGATGACATACCATACCATAAGCCCATCGGGTCTTAAAGCCAGCTGAGCTAAAACGTTACACCACTATGTTTTACCCAACTGTGGAAAAGATTGCTGTTCAAAAATCAATGATGAAAATACATATAGCGTTAAGATACATTTTGGTGGTTAAGACTCACGTCACAGGATACGTTTCGGTTCTACTTGCAAGACAACTTACCTTGTTGTAAATCAGAAATGTAAAAAGAAAATTCTTAACGTGACCCTACTCAAGATTGTAGTTTATGAAGTAAGGGGAGATAACTTTCGCTCGTAGGATACCACTCCATACACTCGTTTTATAGGAATGCTATAACAATCGACGTAGTTTAGTATTCTCTATATAAATCACAGCTTTGCAAGTCATTCAATGAAGTTCAGCATCATCAATTGATGTCGATGTATGAACTGAATTGCTCATTCATTTAGGGGGTACATGTATAAGCGATTCTACCTTGTTAATTGGTGTAAGAACTCAGACATATGTCGTAAACAAGTAAGAATAATCTAAGAACAGATGTTTTATAATCAATGAACATTTAAAGTGGAAAACTGAGCCGCGGTATTAAATGTGTAGATGATACCCATTTGACATTTATCATGTGTTTCTCTGAACTTCTACTTAATGGTTTATTTTTTTCTAAACTCAACTGAATGTTATTTAGAGAAAAATTATGAGAAAAGTGATCATTGGTGCTTCTTTTAAAAAACTTCCAAGTCACACCAACACTTCAGTTAAAAATATCAATAAATAAAACGCACAAATGATGATATATGATAGCTCAAGTTAGAGCAACTGACTGATATTTCATAAATGCAAAATTATATGTATAACATCGGTTATGTTTTCAAAAAAATTATTTAAAAAACTGTGATTCCTAATATGGTATTTAACACTTAATTTTATAAACGAATTGTATTCAATGTAATTTATTGAAATATCATTTAAAATTTATACCAATATAGCAAAGAGAAGAAATCTCATTAAGTTTCTGAAAACAAAAAGAACCAACACCACACTTATCGTTTTTATTCTACAATTGGAAATCAAGTGCGTTTATGTTTGTTTAACGAGTACGTACGTTTCGCCCAAGAAATCATTATATAGCATTGATACACATAAAACGCATTATCAATGAGCATGAAAATCGAAAGAGACATTTGCTTAATATCAAAACAATTACTTCAACACGTATTTCATTTTAGCAATTTTTTCTAACAAATTATTTATTGTTGTTCTTTGTGGTTGAATCTTTTGTCCATTTTGTGACAATTTTCCCAGTTACACTGTGATGTTATTTCTATATGTTATTATTGTATGTTATAAAGCAAGATGAGTACAATAAGTTCAAAATAAAATGAGCACTATTTCATAGTTACCGTAAAAGTAGTGGGTTACATAAGTCATAACAGAGAGTTTCATGACCATCTTAAAACATACAATGAGAAAGATTTAATTGCTTCATCCACCTAAAACATATAAATCACACACCCCTAGCCCAGACAAAGACTTAAATAGTGAAAAAATTCTGATCCGACCTTAAACAACTTATCTGCGTGAGGCGTTTGAAGTTCAAATCAGCGGAATTGTACAACCGTCGTATTGGATGGTTGGAAACTAATATGGATTTCGTGTATTTAGGTGAATTGAACTTATAAAGAGTTAAAATGTAAAGTAGATATTTTTCCGAAGTAAGATAAGTTATCTATTTCCACACATACACCTCAAATTGAAATTCATCGCATAATCATAATCATCATCATCAATATCGTGATTATCATCATAATGAAATTTTAATACGCTGTTTTCCATGATTAAAGCGCATAACCGTGAACCGTAAAACAGGTGCCCATAACACGATTAATTTAATACTGGACCAAACTTTCGAACCACGAAATGCTATACAGTATAAAACATTTATCAGTAGATCTTTCTCAAAAGTTTAGAATCTGTTTAAGTTGTGCAGGATTTAAGAATTTGGCTATTTGCAGAGACCAATGTTACTAATGATGATATTTTAATATTTTCTGTGATTGAATTTGTCATTTTTATGAACTAAGTTTCTAAAGCTTGACTAAATTGATATTTTACAAAATATGTTATCAAATAAAACAGAGAACTTACACATCAACTAAATCTTTGAAATTGTCACATGAAGCTAAAAGCATTGCATATTTCGTCCTTTATGTTTTTAATACAGAGAAAAAAAAACAACGGAAAAATGGACAATGAACTCTAAGAATATTGTCATAGTTATTCTCTCGAGTAATGAACTAAATTTGAAGGGCGTTATCATGTAAAATGTTTATTACTTCGACAATGATCTTTACCTCAGCGTGTACTGTGTTACAGCACTTTACAGTAAGGAAAGAAATGAATCTCTAAATCTATATTTTTCTATAAACTTTTTAAAAATTGGGCAATAAATATATTTGAACGAAACGTCTTACGAATTTTTCCTTTCTACATTTGATTGATATGAAAATTATCCAAAATGAAACTGTCGCTAAAATCATCTTCACAAACTGTTTGCATTTGTGGACAATAAATATAACATCAAAACGCAACTGCTCATAACCATAATAAAACTTTAAAGTTTAGTAACTGTTTTCCTTCGATTGAAATAAATTATCTTATTACTTATGAGGCCAATCATATCGGGGTTCATATTTGCCATTTGATATCAAAGTGCAAAATATCCCCTTTTCATTGTGACGCCACTTCAGTAACAATGCTTTGACGTCACAATTCCACTATTACGTTGTAATCCAAACGCACTGACGGCGGTAAATCCGCTTATTTTTGGATGTTGATTTTGATTATTTTCATTGATTTCGCGACTTCGGTAATCTACAGAATATCATATTCGTGTCCATGACATACTCGCTCTCCCTCGAGAAATACTAATATTTCATCTATGTTTAAATAGTGTCAAATAAAATAATAAATAAATCACAAGTTTTTCAACATTTTATAAGAACACATGTACTTACCGATGAATCTTGACATCAGAAATGACCACACTGTTTTATTTAAGGAATGAAAATATACACAAAACTCTGGGATACCGGTTTTTATAAGTTAAGAAAATATGCAAATATCTTGATGGAGACACCTTTATGGGTTCTGGAACCCTAAGATAAACACTTGCATTGTAAGGGACATCTCGAGAAGATTGGGCGAACCTTTTAGGTGAAACTAGGTTAAACCTGGTTTCCTTGCAAACACTTCAGAACATGTTAAAGGTATGTCAAATCGATGCTTCAAACACAATCATCAAACTAAACAGAAATTCGATTCAATGAAAGGTATAGGTTTTGTGCAATGATCATAATCTGCAGATTGTTATAATCCAAAACTTGTATGTAGCAGGTAGACATCGTCAAGCATTAGTTATCCTTAAAGAGGGTAGATTAGGCAGATTCTAAAAAAGGCATAATAAATTACAAAATGCATGTAGCGAGCAATAGAAAATTCGATCAATCAGCCAATTTTGAAATATCAAAGAAGCGTTCGGAATTGCAACAAGGCAGGTAAGAGTTCTGAGTAATCATATATTTTATAACGAGAAGTAAGAGGCTATAAACCATTATAAAAATTATAATTCCTATATCCATGAGTTTAGAAACATTAGAATACCGGACTATATTCTGAAATGAAATGAGTATAAAGTTATCTAGATTCACGTTTTAATTAAGGCATCCTATATCCTAGAAGAACTTTACAATCTTAAAGTATCTTGAAAATCGTAGAATCGTTTTTGTTTAAGAAATTTTGCACTAAGTTAAACAAACATTACAAAAAGCTAGAGACCGTCGAGTACGATAATTCGATGGCAACTTCCAGGGTATGTTTAAACACTAGAAGTAATACCTCTGGAGTATATCGCTATGTCATTCATTGAAATAATTGATCAAGTAGCCCTGGTTTCAGCAAAAATGTCGGCCAAACAATCAGGCCCAAGCAAACAATATTGGATCAATATTATTTTCATTTTCTAGGTGGGCTACAAACGCTCCTTATTGAGTGCTCTGGACAATGTTGTTTGCATAGCAAATTGTCTCCATAACTGTTACCGTAAAGTGATACTATCACCAAAACGTGGTCCATTTCTAAGGCTTAACTCAGAAAATGTGATACCCTTGTGTATCTCAGAGAAAGGTTTGTAGTTATTGGTTTGACCTATCATTTTTCCCATAAAAGCAAAATACCTTTGGACAAATATACATACGGGTAAGAATTTGGACAGGCTGTTCCGTCATTTGAGATAAATTTTCACTTTTAAAAAAAAACCCGTGGATTTCATGAAAATTTCATTCATTAACTTTATAGCAGGGAGGACAAATATACATACAGGTCAGAATTTGGACAGGTTGTTCCGTCATTTGAGATAAATTTTCACTTTTTAAAAAAACCCCGTGGATTTCATTAAAATTTCATTCATTAACTTTATAGCAGGGAGGACCGTATGCCTGTGCAAGTTAGATGAGATTCCTATACATAATAGGTATCTGCATTAACACTGACCCATTAGGAATCAACTTTCAGCAGTTAGATCATCTTATCGAAATGCTGTATCAATTCTAATCGTTGCCATTTTTAATCCTGCTCATAAGTGAAACTTTAGAATATCAAAATTATATATATTTGGAAAATAACAACAGCTTGATTTTCATGACTGCACAAATATATACCGTCATTACCATATGTACACTATTAAAGTTTGCATTCATTAAGGCATATTTACTTACTTTAATTATAAGTCCTGCTGGTATAACTACATAGTCATTAGTGGTCGTGATACCTATTCAAGGGAAGGTTCCCTTACATGAAATATTTCTGACAAATGACATACATTGACATATGTTGTCATCGGCATCAACAAGTATATTTACTTACACTTATATCCCTCTAAGTAAATATTAGTTAAGTGCGTGACAAGTATAATCTTGAGATATCAAAGGCATCTGATATAGTATGTGTTGTATGCCACGGATCACATACAGAACATCAATATGGCAATTAGTCATATAAAAAATATCATTAATGGTAATCAATCGCACATAAATTTATTTTCGGAATCCATTGTTAATGGTTCCCTCGTCTACAAGGTAATTTAGGTTCACTTGTAATACAAATAAAATGTAAAAAGCAAACAGTAACACTTTCATTTACTTGACGATGTCGACAAAAATAAACATTGGTCATTAACGATAATATAAACACTTGAGTTATTGGTAATCAATATTCACAAATGACTTTAAGTGCACAAATGGGAATGTTCAATCAGCAGTAGTAGCCGAATGAGAAAAAATATATGACGAGGCTTTCCAAATAAAATATTCCTATATTCCTATCAAATAAACATTCATGTTACATTTAATCAATGATATCAGGAGAGTGAAAGAAGAAAGAAGAGAAACAAATATGGTTAAAAAAGACATCAAGGCTAATAAAGCATTCAGGTCATAGGTCATATAAAACTAACATTTTTTAATGATATGAAATATGAAAATATACTCTGCGATAGTAAAACTTAAAAAAATTTTTTTTAAAAAGTCCTACTTTCATTTTTCATTAAAGCATTAATTCATATCATTATTCAAATGAAAATATTCACATTTTTTGGTGATGAATAAAATTAAGTTTTGTAGAACATATCATTTCCATCGACATGACATCATATGGGCCATGTAATATCCTATGCACCCATGCACTTGTAAAGTAATATACTGTTCTGTACATTGAGATAACAAGAGGTAGACAATGCATACTATGCAGAAGCTGTTCTTGAAGCAAAGGCTGTTATGTTATCAAAGGCATTATCTTGTACAAACCCTAACAGTTCAAGGCTGCTCATCCTTTAATAGCGTGTATAACCTTACATGCACAAAAGACTGACTTTAAGTCTCTACTATCAAAGGATATGATGTGAATGTGAATGTGGAAGCAAACACGAGCGATAGGCTTTATAGGAAACAGTAATGGATGTATAAATGTAAAAGAAAAAATTGAAAACACTTTTCATATAAATATTTAGTTGGAAATTTCGTATTACTTTTAGAGTAAAAATGCTAAAATTCTCAAATAGAAAGGTAACTGATTTAAGATTTCTTACAATTCACAGAACAATAACTGTAAATGAACACGTCCGACAGCTACATCTGAACAGCTCTGGGGTAGTCTTTAATATGAAATGACATTTCATAGGAATTATTAAAGACCCTGAGCCTTAATTATCTCGTTATGTAGTGTGCCATGTCATAATGCTAGTTAATTTCAACAGAAAACTGTGACATTGCAACGAATAACACCCCATTTCAATATTCCCGTCACAAAACACATCGTCATGACGTCATACTTTCTCACAACGTTCAAACAGTAGCGAGTGTTTACTATAACGCATGTGTATTGGTGGTTAGCAAATACCTATAACACGTGTGTATTATTCGCCAAACTATATTTATGGAGTAATGAAGCTTCAGCTTTCCTGACATATGGTGTGACCGGTTTTACCATCGTCAGTGCCATAAGATGTGCACGAGCAAAGATGAGTTCAGAAAGATCGTTCATATGGAAAGTCAATTAGTGCCAGGGATGCAATATCTTATACTGGGAAATATTACTAATCATACTAATTAGCGAATTTAATTGAAGATGACATGGGTATGTTACTTAAATGTGTACATTACATTCTTTAAAAAATCCCGCAACACTTTTGATATAGTTTATAGTCTACGTCAGCGTACTCATGCTTAAAAGATGAGATATAATCCCTTTTTAGATTTAAACTTGCCTACTGAATTTTCCCCCCATTAAATCATTTTGCAGTCAGAGACACCTGGGACAATGCGAAATGTGTATAGAATTGAAAAATAATTTGAAATTCTTCTCGGGGAAGACAGAAGTTAAAAGAAGTTAATTAAGAAATTAATTTTGTCAACAAATGTTAAAAGTGCCCACCAGGACAAGACATGCTATATGGTTGAAAATATTAGATTAAACAAAGAACATGAAAACCGTCAGAAAGGATAGCAAAACGGGATATCTTCGAAAACCGGACTCGATGGCATTGTAAAAAACCCCAACAAGTTGCAACCTTCCAACGATTTCGTCGTATTGGCTTTCTCTGCAACAAGGCGAAGCTGATCCGATATATGAAACGAGTACTTTGATAGTAATAATAGTTTGCAGTTTTCGTATTCGATTCGGACCCCGAAGTAACATGTACTCTTAGGCCGATCAAGATATATCCTGCAAAACAGTTATTTTACTGAAAGATAATCAACAACTCTAATCGATTTATATTGATGCAATTAGCCTGTTTGATCAAGTTATGGATTTAAGATATCGACAGGGTTGTATGCTTTGTCCTTCATGATTCATAAAAACGGCAATCGTAATCTCCATACACTCAAATGTTCCGTGAGAAAAGTTTTTTATACTTCATTCATTTTATATCATCAAATAGGAATTAATTCATGTATTTAAACCTTTGCTGAGACACGATTGTCGATTTTCCAGACGATCAGCTTGCTATTGATATTGACTACAAATATCGCTGTTAATATTTCAAATTGCCATCTATTGAACAAAGTGTTGGCAATAAATCTGGGTCAATAAATCAAACACCACTACAAAGGACAACTGATTCCCATGGTACTTCATACGACGCCTCCTATAGTCGATATTAATCGTTGTTGCTATCGGCTGTACAGCTTTAGCTGAATACATTTAAAGGGTAGGAAAACGTTAGAGACATTACATGTGACTGTGGTAAGTTGATAAAAAAGTAGACGATATTGGCGCAGGGTTAGAATGACTTTCAAGGGATAGAATACTGCAATCGTAGCATTAACATTGCATTCATTGAAAAATGTGTTTTTTTTATGAAGTATATAATTTGAAGATTTGATGTGAAATAAATAAGTATCTAAGGTCAAAGATGATAAAAGAGTGACAGATATAGATTGCGAGGAGAATGGGATTAATTATTTCTTTTAACGTGTTCAAATATTGATATTTGTATACATCATGGTATCAACAATTTTATCAATGTGTCAGAACCATTACAGTTAAATATCACAATTTTAAAATAAATTCAAAATATAACCAAAAAGGAAGACCATGAATTCAAAAATCTATATCCATATTTAAAAACAGTGCCTGATTCCTCAAAATATCTCTCAAAGATATATCTTACAAAAATGTTGCCCTTTGTATCCATTAGCATATGTTTCGGCTGCAACATAAGGGCTCAAGATAGGTTTTGACCTTCAAAACAGCGTGTAATAGAGATATCAGTTTACACAACGTTTACACACTTGGGATCCACAAGAAGGTTTCATCTGTCTCTTGAGGTGTCTGTTTATAAAGCAAACTGTGAAAAAGTCACTATAATGTCACTGTGCCAATTTGACTAGTACAAATGTAGTATAAAAGCTTAGGGTAAATGCAAAATAGGTAAAAACGAATGTTTGGTTTATTTCACTTTTAAGGAAAATGAGATAAGAATATTTTAAAATTAGGTCGACGGCTCTCTATTATTTTGTTAAAGTATATGATAATAAAACATTTTTGATCTAAATTTAGATTGATGAGGTAAGAGAAACGCATGTCGGCAATGCTTGAGAAATTTTTTTGAATCAATGGATTATAATTTTATGAACATTTAAACATATTCTTTTTAAATTTTAAAGATGATGATTTAATATGGGAAATTATGTCACAAATGTTTTTTCAACAGCTGGAGGGAAGATGAAAAAGCGAAAAACGTTTTTAATATTTTAAAGATATATATGAACACGCAGGTAAGTAGTCGTTTAAGAAAGCAAATGTTTCAAAATTTACCAAGTCCATGTTAAAACACACGTTTTAGCAATTATGTCTCTATTACCTTCTTGAAACATATATTTGATCAATGGACAACATAAAAACAGCGACCCAAATACCTTCCGATAAAATAGAGAACACATGTTTGTTGACCTCAACTTTGACCGCTGAAATTACCCAAAATTGCATTGAGCATGACAGGATGTATTTCCCCCTAAGGTATCCCCGAATTTTGCAGTGCTAGAACTTGCAGGAACGCGTGGAACTGACAATTATAGATGAGATGGTATCGTTCACACGTTAACATGCTTCTAGTGACAAGAAACCATCAACAAGAGTGAAAAACTATACAGATTTGTAATCTTCCGTAGCAGTCGGCCAAGTGAAAGAAACGGTTCCATGGCGGAGACTCATGGTAACCTATGACATAATAATTATATAGCTTATGTTTTATATTGCAACACGCAAGGAGATAGACAACCTACGAACTGAACAATTTATGTGCCAAGCGGCATCATTTGAAGTAAAACATCAGCATCTTTATCTTACACGTATATCACGTCAACTAACCAAACTTCACCTCTTTCCTCTGCATCAGTCAGATCATTTAAATGGATTTGATGATCGAAAGACTGAACGATTCAGGTAATTTGAAGTGGAAAAAAAAGTGGCTGGGGAGTTATTTATTTTAAACGAATGTTCACCTTGGAGTTCACCTTTCTAATGTGCGATGAAGTAACAGAAGTTTTTAAAAGAGGTTGTTCAAATAAAAAAAATGTCACACAATGTTATTGGACAAAGGTATTGTATATATATATACTTTGAATTTTAGTGACGTCATAGATATTGCAGCGTCATCATAAACATCTGGACCAAAATCTCACATGATACCAAGATCACATGTCACAAAACTGTTTGATCAGGTTCCAGACAACCGAGTTGCCGGTTGTTTACTGCCTATAGCACATGGCAAACGCGTTTCATGTATGCGTTTCTCACGTCTCGTGTTGCAAAAACGCGTACCAACCTGCGCCAAACGTTCCACAAGATCGCAGTAAGGATGTACGGTAGTTTATCATTCCCTTCTTGATCTTCTGATTAGACTGAAAGACATCTTTTGATTGTCAAGGTAAAATTAAAAGAAATTTCTGTTTTTCTTCGTAGGCTGAAATTAGTCTTTTAAATGTAGAAGTGGACATTAATTAGATTTACTAAATATTGCCTTTGCAATTGGCTACTGCAGGTAATATTGAAAGTATTCCTTTTGATAGATTGAAGGTAGTTGGGTTCTGATACTTACAGTGAAAGTAGTCTATGTTTTCATGGTTGAATAAAATGGTTTTTTTATTCTCTAAGTAATGCACTGGTTTCTAGGTTGATGGTTGATTGAATTGGGTTCTCAAGTAAACTGAACTAGTTTTTTTATTTCTAGGTTAAACAGATGTAGGAGTTGTTTTCTTCTCTGTTATTCGGAAAGTATATTTTGGCTTTCTGGGTTTTACGGGATTTTGTTTTTCAGAACAGAAAAAAGTGTATATGTATTTCTAGGTAGACTGCAAGAAGTATTTCATTGTTTACGAAATTAGTCCATGTAGAGTAAGAGTCTTGTTTTCGCGGCCGGCCTACTAGTAACTTAAAATAATTTGTTTAATCCTAAACTAAATTTATAATGTTTTTATACAGAAATTCATCCACACGTATTTATCGTTTCATCACGAAAATATCAAAACATCGACAATGCTTTGAATTAGTATTTACAAATACGAATGATAAAACAATCATTCCCATAGCACCTGCAAGGTTTCATAGACAAAACAGAAAACCGATAAAATAAAAACAACGTTCATTGAAATCTCTCATCAAAATGCTACCATTATCATGTTACAAGTCATCATTATCGTTATCATTATTACTAACATTTTAAAAGGCACTACTATCGCTTTAGAAGTTATAATTTGAAGTTTACACTACAATTACTAAAGGTACTATCACCATCAGATAAGTCAAGATCATAACAAAAGTTATCATTATTATCATAATTCAAGTCATCCTTGATACATACGGAAATGTAATTATAAAACGAAATAGTATAAATGTTATCATAATCGTTATCATAATACAGATAACTATTGTACCCACCGATGATGACATAACTGACTAGTCCCTGACATGTCGTTGGAAAAATCCTACTTTTCCGCTACGAACAAATATGCTTATCTATCGTTCCCGTTTGAAGTCTTACGATGGTTGCTCGGTTTCATAGACATGAAACATGGTGCGCTTGGTTGTTTCATAACAACCTGCTAATCTGACAAGGTCTATAGACATTATCTTCGGAATTATTAAGAAAATATGTAAAATTTGACAGTGGAATTCGGAAAACAAAATTTCATGTGAATTTTTCATGTTCTTTTGAGTTTTCATATACCAAATAATAGGTCAAATTCATGAAGATGCTTTTCAAGTAAAGATTTATCAGATAATGGAAAAATACTCCCCAAAGCATTTAATTTAAAAATATTCAGGCTAACGATTGTCAGTCGAAAATACGAGGTCAATTTTAATGCGTAACTCGATGTAACAAGCAATTTAAAATCTTACAACTGGTAAGCCTACAATGACAAATTACATAATCATTATTTATGAATGAACAATTATATATTGTCGGTGTCCCTATTGCTGCATTCTTGCAGTAAAGAAGTTGTAAATCCATAAACCTCATTTCTCATTTACAATTTCTTACGCATAACCTTAAACTGATTTCTGCCAAAACGTCTTGTAAATATGTGAAGTGTACCGTCGGTACTTTTTTGTGATAAATATGTCACAATATAAATATATCAATATTAACTTAAAAGACAAAACTATTAATTGCCTAATCATCGAAATATGTCACCTACCGAATGAAACCTTTGAGCATCTGATTCCAGCCGTGCTTTCCTCTCCCCCCTTTGGTAAGTCCCTAGGGGAGGTTTCTCGATGGTGTTTAAGGCACGAAGGGAACGCAGGCGTGACCGTCCCCTCATTGTCGAAATATGTCACATCAAAGACCCATTTCAATATGATCTAGATGTTATTCCTTATCCAGGAAACAGAATTATCTTAGCAACATAAACACTTTCCCTCTGAGTTTCAGCCCATCCTTCGACACATGCGACTAACTCTAATCCCTAATACTTATGTCTCACTGCAACAGATTAAGCACTGGTATGCCTCATCAAAAATATTTATAGCTAGCCTTAAACAAATAAAGGTTTACCGGGTTCCCTACATTCATCGGTAACAGTTAGGTAACGATTGTATAATTTCCACCCCATTGCACATTAACTTCAGTCTCCAGTAAACCTGGATGATGAAGAGCGAGGGTGTTTACACAGAATCCCCTACAGACAGTAGCGACCGACACTCATGAACAAGCTTCGACACTTGTGTTGATAGAGAGGGATCGATAGATTAGCACCGGTGACTGTTGATAACAGGTAAATCCACTCTGTGAAATGGGCAACTCAAATTTGAATTATCACACGCATATTTCACAACGAACTGTTCACACAGAATTTTCTTTCTCTTCCACCCAACTGAATATCCTAATGTGGACACTGCTGGAGGGTGTGTATTGATAAATTAATATGACATTTTAATCTTTTTTTAAATTTTTCATTGGCATCCTTGTTATTTAGTTTTCTCCATGAGCGTTTTTCAGGGATTTCTATTTGATCCACAAAGTTAATGTCAACATGGCTATGTGTCAGAAATATCTCCATGCAAAGTCTCCATGCAGAGTTCTCGTATCAAAAGCTCTTTTCTCGTAGGCATAATTTATCGTCGTATTTGTAAGAACTTTGAAAAGTGCACAGAAGACCGTTTATATTGTGCTTAGGCCATCTTGGTAAGTCACCTTGATGTTGCAGGTATCGAAGTTCTTCAAAACGGGACATATGCTTCTGACATTCAAAACCATCAATTCAAAATGAAGAAAAATTTGGAAGCCCAGTAGTCCTCTATGGTATATTTAATCCTTGCAGGCTTTTCCAGTATGGTATATGTATGCTGACATACAAACAAAAATAAAACTTGAAGAAGACTGTTTAATAGAAACATGAGATATTCTAAGAGTCGTCAACGCTGATAAAATATGCGACACGGCTTTTCTTATGACCATATGTTTTAAACAACAACCTGTAGTTTATTTAGTACTTAGGGCAACTCTATGCACTAACATATAAAACCCTTTTGAATGAACAAAAAGAACATCTCATTTCATTAAAACTTACACTTCACTATGCATTATCCATATAAGCATCAATCATGTTCTTCAGTTCACGACATCGTCGTCCACCATGTAATCCTTTCATGTCATAACATGCTACACTCATTTCCCTTTGAACACATAGTCCATGGAATCCTAAAATATCTTCTCTACCTCCATGGCATTTGGCATTTGTAGAGTATATAAAATTCCACTTTGGATTTTAAGCAAAACATAGACCGGAAGACAAGACCACATACACAAACATCTTCAATAGCAAGGAAGCATGGACGCGAAGAATCCTTTGTTGTCTATTTGAATTACACCTTTGCTCAACCAACCGTGTCATAGCTTGATCCGGGGTGTATTTTCGATAACATCATAATGCAATCAAGATTCAGATCGATCCAATTCATCGATGAGCAGTCATAATTATTTCTCGGTTATGCTTATCAATTTTCAGAAACTGTATATCATAAACGCAGGACAAAGCCAAATAAAATCTACCTTTAAAGATGGCAGAAGTGATGGTTGATGGAGATACTGATTGTTGCCTCCATTACGAGGTGATAGTGTACATGAAATCATCATAAAATACGAAGCCTTTTTCGAAGCTCTCGCAGAGCAATAAGAACGGTAGTACCCAAGTGCTCAACTCCACTTCCATAGCAAAGCGATCGATATCCAATTGGCTATGAATTAGAAATTCATTTTAACGAGTTATAACAATCTGGCTCTTCTTTCGATTATGGACGACATTACCATGATGATGTTATGGGTGACTAATGAAATTAGGACCCAGCATTTTAATCAGGGCCGCTACATAACGATGTATAGGCAAATCTGAGTAAAATATTACCAAAGATAGTCTCTATGCTTGAGAAGTACTATGCTTTCCCCTTCGCGAACTACATGTAGTTTGAAATTAAGAAATAAAGTTCGCTCTACCTCTAGTTCCCTGAACTATTATAACGTTAAAGCACTCGGACTACCGTCCTCGTGCTTTAACTATAATAGTTCAGGGCAAAACTATACTTTATTACAAAACACATTGGGGTAGAGCGAACTTTATTTCTTTTCTAAGATGCTAAAATGATCTAAACGGGGACCACTCTGATTTTAATAATCTCGAAATAAAATATAGTGTTTACATTGCTCAATTCATAATCCATGAACAGGGCTAACTGCTGGCTATTCCAAGTATGGAACCCAACCCCTAGTTTAAAACGACATTTAGTTGGTTAAAGCTTTGATTACTGCAGTTTTGCACTTTAACCTTTTCATATATTAAATTTTGAATTATATTTTCTTCTTGTTTTTTTCTTTAAAAACTTAAACAAACAAATGAACACCTCTTGTTTTTTTTAAAAACTTTACTTTTACAAACTCGTGTTGTGGGATTATGCAGTGCGGGCCACATTGCCCATATAAGGCTTATGACGTGGTTAACATTCCACAAAGAATTATGGGTATTGTTTGTTTTGGAAGCGTGATGGCGGACTGAATCCGGACATCTATTTTTTTTGCTGCTGTCATAAACGTTGAAGGTGATGCTTTAATCTCTTATATAAGCAGACTGTTGGGGCTGTATACCCAAAATTACTTAATTATTAGGTTGACGTTATCACATTGAACCTGGTAGAGACGGTTGACATGAACCAACGGGGCGCGGTGACCTGACGTGAAACAACGCGGTCACTCGACAGTCGACAAGCATTTGCTTTCCATTCTTCTTTACGGTAAATAGAACTAGATGATTCGAAACTAGTCTCTATTAAAAGAAACATTATCGGGAAAATCGCCACTACGATAGACATTGATAGGGATTAGACAAGTTGATCGAAAGAACCGAGATGAAAGGTTACCAAGGACGCTTGATCACGAGGGGGCAGCGGGGAAGAGCGGATATAACGTCATTCAGTTGTTACGTCATGAAAAAACTATACCTTTATTGTCTGATAAAGTACTTTTTTTCGATTGTTCTAACCGCTAGGCATCTTAGAATTGCCGATCTTGGTGGTTGGTTGGATGGATGGAGGTAACAGCGAGTCATTCAAGGCAGGTCTTTTTTGGCCCTTTCGGTTCGCTATTATCAACATAGACATTAAAATTTGCTTGATTGACGATCTCAACGGGTATCGGTACAGCAGAACAAAATGTTTGCAAATAAATGTTATTTATCGTTTGCACTGTTTATGTATAAGTCGCCTGAATCGTAAAGTTCTCTGTACAAAGAAATCGTACAAACGTTCATATACCTTGAAATTCTTTTTTATGTAATGGTTTAACAAAATGGACTTAATTCTAATCTATATCAACTTGTCAAGAATAATAACCACATCTCTGTACGGTTTCCAAAAGGAAGCTAATGTACCATTCCACATGACATTCACCGCTGCCACTGTTGTTGGCCAGCCAAGGTTTTTAAACGAACAACAGACGCGATTTACGTGTACCATGGTGTATAGAAGTCTGCAGGTAAGCCAGGTATTGAAAACCGATCAGGCGCTGAAGAGAAAACACCACTGTGATCTATAGCACATATGCATATCACTGAAAACACCTCCAGCTACTTTCAAGTACAGAAAAAGCTTGGTCCTTGTTTGCCAGTACTTGACTTAAAAGAGTTATAATGAGTCTGGTAGTATCAACTTTGTCTTTACCATTTGTTTTAGGCATCTCTCTAATATTGTTTAGGCTTTTTATGTCCTTTTTGACAACGTTTGCATTTTGAAAAATGATGATTGTAAATATATTATGTATATAGCTTAACCAGTTATATCATCGGTGCTTTAGAGTTCAACAGCACGAGATTTTTGGTCTTATTCTCTTTCATATGAAAACGACTATTCTGGGGGGAACTGTTTGTGGTTAATAGTTACATATAAATGTTTATCGATTCCGGAGGAGTTACTTAACCAGTTGTTGCATACATGTAAAAACGTTAAATGTTTTGATATACATCTTAAGTTTTCCTTTCGATAAAATTAAACTGTACGGTTAATGCAAACAATATCGATACATTAACCTTACAAACAGTTAAATCCGTCATAGCTAAGATTCAACCTGAGAATGATGGAAATTAAGTTGTTTGCATGCTTTGAATGGTAGAAGAGAAGAAATCTTTAAACGCAAGAGCTATCCGTTTAGGAACGACAACCAAGTTTTTTCCGTCTAAGAACATGACATCAAACCATAAATCAAGAATCAAACGTACACCAAAACAAACATAACGACACTCCCCATGTTTGAGAGTATCCTACAAAGTTAAATCAAGAAAACACTTACGTTTGACACAAAATATAATAAAAGTATATTCATATGAAACATATTTTTCACTTTATTAGTTCATTCACTCGAAATCATCAAATTTTACTTTTCCCGTTGCATTAATACGATAATTCATGATTCCATTTATAAATGAAATATTAATGTTTTAAATGTGACAACAAAGTTAACTGGTTCAAATTGCTTTACCTTTATAAAGCTAAATAAAGAATACATTTAATTGTGAAATATTAGCGTTGTGAAAGAAAGTATAACTTTCACATTCATTTTAATTAATAAACCTCTGTTGCTGTCACTCAAAACTTGCTGAATATTACTTTTTACCGAAACGTCACGCACCCGAGGATAAGTAACGATTCCACTGACGTCAGGTATAGGAGTATGGTACAGGTGATTTCTTGGATGGTTTGACATTTCTTGAAGACATGCTCATGGGAATATTTTCTTTTAAGTTTACAGAATCCAATTATGTCAGCCGGCAATACGGTGCCAAAGTGACACTTCCTATGTTGGATGTTGCAGATTTATGACACTTTCAAAAAAGCGCGTAGATTATGAATCAAAAGATTGAAACATATCTGCAGATTGCTTTGCTAATCATATTAAAAAAATAAAATTCATTTTAATTTTTTTATACAATTAGTTCAGCTTCATACCTAACTAAACAGTGGCTTATTCCTTCATATGAGCATAGCTAAATGTGCGCGTCACTCAGGATACTTTCTGGTATAATCATCTTTATTTGTATCTATCGAACTTAACATTTGCTTAAACGCACCTTTCATTATAAAATCAAAGAGCAACAACAATGCTGTTATCAGAAAGATATTTCGGAGTTTTGCATGTCACTTTTATATGACCTTAAAAGTTCACCAAAACTGTTATTGTAACGCTTTTAAACATTCGAACCGTCCATTCAAAACCAAGCGAAAACATCTCCTTTAGAATCGCATTTCAGAAAACCATAAAATTAAAATTTATATAACCGAAAAATCTACTTTTCATCATTCTATTTGGGGAAGCTTAAATGATACAGTGTTGGCCAATCATATTTAAGTTGTTCCTCTTTTCAATGAAGATGAAGCTAAAAACCTTTATATCTGGTACCGGCTCTTTGCTATTGGAATTACTTTGTAGCTATTTATTTAGTGTGATAGCCTTCTGTAATTGCGTTCCAAAAAGAATTAAAGGCATTGTTGAACATTTTTACGAAATCTTGTATCTTTACATTCCCTCCTATAGTCATTAGTTTGTCCAAAATGTGTTGTCTTAAGAGGATCAAACATCTCCTTACTTATCAATTATTGATAGTCGTAGAAGCAAAAACGGCATGCCGTCATTTTAGTAGCTTATCGAAACTTGATAAGTTGATAACTACCTTATTTAATCAAAAGATCATATTTTAGTTGGCAACTGTGCTTTCTTTTCCAAAATATCACTTTGTCAGAATGCTATGGTGTCCTTAAACCCTGTCCGATTTGAATCGACCGTGTTACGAGGAATAGAAGGTTCAAAATATTGATATATTCATATCTTCAATATAACGATTGAAATATAGATTTATCATTCGATTATAAGTAGTGAGACAATTCTCTTTGACACAAACTTTGAAAGAAGTCAGTAAGATCGATGTGTATGTCAACACTAGAAAATATCTTTAGCATAAGATGTTTGCTTTGGAAACAGAAATCACTCCTTTGTCAAACATATCATATAAAGAGTCTTTTCTTGATTTGTACACAGCATGAAAGTGGTTAAGTTAGTTGACTCAGGGAATATTTATAGTAACAGTCTATAAGATATACCAATATCAAAGAATTGTATATAGAGATCATAAGTAGAAATAAAGAATAATGCTATTCTTGTATTCTGAAGAAATTACCTATTGTTGGTAGTAGGCTATATCAAGAAAGAAGTATCCATCAATTATTTTACATTTAAATTATATGACTTTTTCATGGCATAAACACTCAATTCCTTCCATTTGAGTTCAAAATATCGACTTGGCATTTATTCATTTAAAGTCTACTTCTTATACTCTTCACTGTAATTAGTCTAAAAAAATCACCCTTAAAGGAAAATCTTTAAATTCCATAACAAACATATAATCTTGAGGTTACAAACCATTACCATTATTCCACCTTTTTATTTTCGGCAACTAAATTGTTTTCCAAGGCTGTTTCTTTATTTCTATCTTCAAAGGTGAGAAGTATGTCAGCAACTTAGGTAGTCGACGGAATTGCTCCCTCAGCATTTGTAAGTTACCAGTAACTGAATGTCTTACTCTGATGACCAACCTGGTCATTGGAAAACTTTTTCAATTGGAAAATGAATAGAACAGGGTACCTGAGTTATTTGCCACAAATACATTAGTTGTGTTTATAAACAGATTTATGCTTCAACAGCAAATATGAATGAAGGAATAAATAATTCAAAAGAAAAGTTTTCCAGAAAGTTTCATACACATGAAATAGTTTTCTCTATACTTAGTATAGGGAAAAGTTCCATACAAAATTAATGAATCGATCTCAGATTTATCAATTAATTTAATTTGATGCGAAAGGTGCAAATATATGTGATGATTGGTTGAATAGTAAACATTATAATGCTTAAGAAAAGCCTATACGAAGTGTGACCAACATCAAAACATTATCATAAAAATTCTATCGGCTATATTGTCTACTGCTGTAACATATAATTACTTATAACAAAGGTTATACACATGCATACGTAAATATCGATTTGTATCATTTTGACTGTACTGGGGAATAAACATAAAACAATTTTTTATGTTTCGACTTCCTTAACCTTTTGACAGGTATTGACCAGTGATGGATACATGAGGTTATATATTTAATTTACGTTTACAAATCCAAACCAGTAATGCATGCATGAGGTTATATATTTAATTTACGTTTACAAATCCAAACCAGTAATGCATGCATGAGGTTATATATTTAATTTACGTTTACAAATCCAAACCAGTAATGCATGCATGAGGTTATATATTTAATTTACGTTTACAAATCCAAACCAGTAATGCATGCATGAGGATATATATTTAATTTACGTTTACAAATCCAAACCAGTAATGCATGCATGAGGTTATCTCTTCGTTTCCCTTAATACTAAGATAGGGGACGACCAATAATGTATACATGGGGTTACGTATTTTTCGTTGCCTTAACATTTATATAGGTCTTCATCAATGATTCATAAACTAAATTTCATATTTTGTCCTTAAAAACATATTAAAATAAGTTCGGGCTAAGACGTCATAAATGAGGTTATGTAATTAGTCTACCTTTGTGGACCAACAATGCACAAAGAGGATGGATATTTCGTCTTTCTTAATACAAAGACAAGACTAGACCAATAATTCTTAACTCATCGCTTTGAGCAACCACTTGGTGATTGGATTAACGGCGCTATATAAATGGACTTATTATAATTGTTATAATTATATAGATCGTCTACCTTAGCACTAACACAAGTATTGACAAAAAATGCATAAAGAGGTTGTATAGTTCCTATATTTTAACACTAAGAACTAAAACCAATAATGCATAACTAGGTTGTATAGTTTGTCTATCTTATCAGTAACACAAGTCTTGATCATACTGCATAAATGAATTGTTAATTTTAGTCTACATAAAAGGTAAGACAGGTCGTGGCCATGATGCAAAAAATACATTATATATTACGTTTATGTAATCATGAAAAAAAGCCGACAGGCAGATAATTTGTATTCAGATTCACTGTACTAACACATGCCCTTGATGCAGACTGCCAAGTCAACATATCAAAGACTTTTGTTCGTGGTTCTACAGACTTACCTCTGGCGACTGTTCTCTCGAGGCCTGCTCCATTCTGAAGACTTTGTTTTCCAATCCAAGCAAATTCGCTAATGAGGAGCAGGGTATACTCAAGCAATGTCCCAAGACATATATCACATTGTTCAGCACATGCAGGAGAACCAGTTGTGAAATAAACCGAAGTGTAGTCCCAAGGAAGGTATTGATGTTGTCCAAGTCTATGAATCACTCATAAAGAGCAAAGGTAAACCAAAGTTTCATCCAGGTAAAGGCATTATATAATTTGGCCCAAACAAAAGCAATCAGCACTAAGAATACGCAGAAACGACCTGAAGTGCCAAAACGGGATTATATCGTGTTGCTAAAGTCAACAGAAAATGTCGTGAACTCGAAGGTTAACCGCAAAAAGTTCCAAGAATGTTTCACCTGGCCAATGGTTTCAGTTCTTCAATATAGAATGACCTGCAGCTTAGATCTACGAAAGGTGTTTTCACTGTGTCCAACCTAATTGTGTCAACTAATACAGATGACTGAAGTAAACTCCAAAGGAAACATATTCTGGTTTCAGACCAATTTAATGAGCTAGAGGTATTGAGAACATTGCTGCGTGTTTCAATGGAAAACGTGGAAAACTATCAAGGCATTACCTTTGGCATTGCCAGGTATTGGAGTCAAATGACACAACATGAACAATAAAGGACACTGAATTCTTAGTCAAAGATATTAACATTGAAACCTTATTAACTCAAAGAAATCAATTGATGAGGAAAATGCCTATTCAACTTCGCCAATCATTTGTAATTATTCCAGGTAATATAATGTTCTTTATAAGTATTTTGGTTTTACACCTTAATAGATGTGGTAATATAGCATATATCACAAGAATTAAACAGTTGTTTCTGTCCACTGTGACCGTTTGATCTCAGGTAACACTATCATATCAACGTCATCTTGGTAACCTTTGTGTCAAGACACTTACCATCCAATGGAGGATTTATGAAGACCAAGAACACAGACCACAAAAAATAATGAAATCCTCGATTATGAAAAGCACTATGAACACCTCAAAGACGTCCTATATCACGAAGTCCATTGTAAATATATCACCAAGGCAGAGAAGTCCACAAAAACAGAATTAGGGATTCTATGCTATAATCCAAAGAAACGTCATTCATCAAGATCGTCCTCATCAATTAAAAACCATCACAATATTAGTCCGAGGAACGTTTACATCACGACGTCCGCAAAGATACTCTACTCAAGGTAGTATCATTTACATATTGTTACTATTCCCACTTAACAACAGAGCTTAGCGAGTATCGCCAATCACTGACCGAAGCTAGACAAAGTGGACCCTCCCAAAGGTATTCCAGTGAAGTATACTAGGTTATGCACACAGGCACGTCATACGTGACTGGCTGGACATACTAAACATGATGGTAACGAGATGTTAATAGCTCTGCACAACATACTCGTACTTCACACCGTAAAGCCTTCACCATTGTGAAAGGTGCGAGCGACTATACATAAGTTTGGGCTGACATTGATACGGCAGCGTTTTGGCGTCTACAGCATCCGTTTCCAATAAAAGACTGTGTAATGGTTCCTTCTGCCTTATATACCAACGTCTGTGCTATTCTGTGACACTTGGTCCATGCAGGTGTTTGAAGAAAGAAGAAATAACAGAGGTTTGTTTGGTTTAGGAATCATACATAAAAATGGTTTTTAAGTGTTGACATCGAAGGTGTAATCAAACTGCAAACAGGACATTGTGATTGATTTTCTAATGCAATATGATGAAATGAATAAAATGGGCATTATATGGACAACTGCTGATTTAAATTTTGAATACACCCTTGAGCAACGAGAAAAGTGAAACCAAATGGCATTGGTGTCGATTACATTATTGTGTGATAAGGTATAAAGTGCATTTTTCATTTAGATAATGGACAGGTTAATTTCATATTCCCATTTGAAAATTCAAATGCGCCCTTATGCGCATTAGGTTTTTGTTGTGGCTATTTGGGAGGATAGTAATTGAGTGAATATTTACCTTAGCTGATATGTTATTTTAAATGCGCATATTAATCAGGTGCAACGCTCTATTATCAAATAATGTTTAGCAATAATGACTGTATTTTCTCATTAGAGTTAACAAATCAAGTTTATCATTGCTAACTTAACTTTTGTAGGACTGAAACACTTATTTAGATCAAAGAAAAAGTTGTTCTTATTGTTCAGAGATACCCGGTACTCGCGTATTTGAAGTTAACAAAAACATCATATCCTAATGTTACCATCTTCCACCGCATGGCTTAAAATTTCAGCAGTCTCTATCACTGGCCATGGTTAATTCAAACCTTGCTGCCAACCAGTCAAAATTCATGTTTTAGTGCAGCGCTTTCTTCGGCGAAAAGTTGAAGTTCTCATAAGATGTCTCATTGGACTATGGCGATACGTCGCAGCAGCCTGGGTGACAAGCACAGAAAAGTTTGGACATGCGGCATGACCTGCCTTCGCAAGTAATTTGGGCTAGCGAAAGTATAGGCCTTCGGGAAGATGCAATGTTACAAGAAATGCACACTTAGAGATTTCGAGTGTGTCTGCCCGTGTGAATCCACAACAAACTCAGAACATATGCTGGTATGTACATTCATTCAACCATCACAACAATAAACGATGCGTGCGATAACCTCAGTGGTACTCGTGGACTGATCTATATCGATTTTCTATTAACTATATGTTAATCCATTAAATGCCTAAGACTAAGTTTCAAGAGTTGTTAGAATATCATTATCACTGCAGTTTAGACCACTGTTTCGTCACAGCCATTAGACGGTTCTGGATTTTATTGCAAGGTAATACAATGTCGGCAGAAATTGTTAAAGTAAACCATTTCGAACTCAATTTACATCACGGAAACAACATATATTCCTCAACAAAAGCATTTAAATATTTTTCATGAAATCACAAGAAATCACTCGAAGTGTATACAATAACACAATGTTATATTCCATGAGTGAAAATATAACCATTTAATCAAGACAGGACAAATTATTCCTAGCCTAGTTGAGAAATTGTGCTTGCTTAGGTAATTCCAAACCCTGTTTAGACATAATGATGGGAGATATATTGCCCATGCCTCAGTTATCAACATAACCTTAACCCTCCCTATAACAACATCAGTCTACCAATTATGAAGTCTATCCAGGTTGAAAATTGTTTTGTTGCTAACCCCGGAAAACAGCATTGGACAACTCAAAATGACTACTTAATGTACGCAGGTGAGCAATCGCCTTGGAGCAAGAAACTCCGATGTCGCTAGATCAAAATAGAGAAGGAAGTAACACTAGTAACTCAAAACTCAAAATAAGAATTTTGGCATGCTCAAAAATGATGGACCAAGGTTTCAACTGCGTAACCAATTCTGGAAGCGCACAAAACGTGTTCTGGATGTGTCTATCCTCTTCATTTTTCTTCATTTGACATTTTGCTTAATTGGTCGATTAGTGAAGACTGAAACAATAGCATTCTCTCCCCACACCGTCATAACTTCTTATACGAACCACTGTTCTAATACGAACGTGTCTCGGTCTAGAAATCTAGAAGCCTGATTGGATGCGATGAAAGTTAGCTGAATAATCAGCGACGCTGTTTCAAAAGTGATCGTTCGACATGCCCGTGTTCTTTTCCCATTCTTTGGGAAAGTTAATCTTCATTCGAATGTACATTTTGACTTTAAATCTTTATTTACAGAACAAAGTCACTATTTTAGCGACAGCATCATTGCATAAGCCTCGGTGACAACGAATAGATTATCTATGTCATTATCTATGATATTCTCCTTGTCTGAAATATTGCAGGGAAGTTCATGTTGCAGTATTTTGCCGCTGAGGAACCTGCCAGAAACTCGAGAAACGTTCGTATTAGAACAGAGGTTCAAAAAGGAAATTAGCTACCTCTTTGGGGAGAAAATGACCCAAAACTGATGTCTAGGCTATTGGTCTAAGGTCTGATTCCCAATTTAACAAGGTACGGTGGTGCACAGAATAGACTTCCTTGTGGATGTTGTTTGTTATCCTGACAGTGGTAACCTTCAAGTCTTTCTCTGTCACGTTTTAATTCTTACGTTATTGTAGGATATGATTCGTGCATGCACAATCATATAACATAATACATATGTGCACAAAAGAAGTAGTTCAGATGCACATGTGCGTATGCACTATAACATATTGAATACTGACCTTTGAACTCTATAGTGTAACCAGATGCTGTGAGGACACGATACCACATTTGGAGAGTTAATGTTTAGAAAAGATTTGTTTTCATTGAAGTATTAAGAATGAATGTAAATTCTCCATTTCCATATGACAAAATAACACTAACTCGACACGTACCTGTTTCTGTTGATATCAGAATATCACATCAGGTAACTCATACAAACATTGGCCATATGTTGTATGGGATTTGTTAGTTGTAGGAATATGTACATGGTGTTTTTTATCTCCAGAACTGACACCTACATGTACGTATGTTTCATGAAGGCCGAATTAGATGTTACATGGAATTTATATCGACAGAAAACCTTAAAGACTTGAGAAATATTATTTACATTTTAGATTTAACGGAATCTGTAGTCATGTCTGTCAAAGATGTTTCTGTACATGTATAGAGTGTGATATACTATCAGTTCTTTTCAAAATCCCTTAGTTTCGAAAGTTGCACTGTCAATACATACCTCGATACCTATCGAATAATCATTGTGCGCGTCGAACAAGTGAAAGGACTCTAGTCTCAACAGTTTAAAGAACAGGTATCATACTTATTTTGAAACACCACTGCTGATTTCACAAATGATTTGACCAATCATGATCATCCAAAATAAGGTTTTTGTAAGCCTAGAATTTACATGGGTAGAAAGGAGTTTAAAAACCTCTATGGCGAGAATTTTTTAAACAATGCTTTGTTATTTGTCTGAAATCTTAATCTTGTCTTAATCTTTTGATGAATTATTGTTGTTGGAAATCATATTTTGATCTTATTCGAAACATTTAATCGAAACGAAAAAAGATTCGGCATTTTGATGTGCTATAAGAAACAGAATTCATTATTTTCCTAAAAATTATTTACGTTGAAAAATGAAGCGTACATTTGATGAAATTAAAGTTTCTTATATGAAAAAGAGTAGGTGGATCAAATCTAATCAGAAAATGTGCACGCATGAGGTATAAATTTGTTGAATTTAAAAAAAAATTAAATCAATTTCTTAGTTTATAATTCACATCGTCATGGCAATTCTTTGTCTGTCAATATCTTCATTTGACCTTAGGTCATGACCTTGACCCACCGAGAAGTTTCTCTTCCACAGGGAACAATGATTCATCAAAGCAAACTAATTGTTACAATCATCATTGCATTGAATTCATGTCTTTAATCAAACACCGTGGTTTTGATCAATACGTTCAATGGTGATATGACATTAGAATAAATCAATACAAAATCATATTATGATTATCTTATGCATGTTGTTTTTAATTCATTCGGAATGTCAGTCCTAAATAGTTTGATGCAAGGAATCGAAGGCGTTAGGTTGTAGTGAAGTCAATTATAGTTAATGCATATAAGGTCAATTCACTTACGAGGCCATTGGTTTATTACACATCTGAAGATTGAATTAGCAGATAAACCTACTGTGTTTGAAAATTAGAGACATGTTATACTGGATTGAATACTCGCTATCAGTATATGATAGGCTGGACAATTATTTTTTTACAGCAAATTTAGGTACTTCGCTTGATAACATTGCATTTTCTGAAATGTACAACTTAGTATATTCATCTTCAACTGTTTGGAAATCTTTAAGATCATATATTTTATGCTCTTTTAAAACTAAAACCTTCATGTCAGGTTTAATGTCTTCATCACTAACCAGTAGATGCTTGGGAGTTTATACGGGATTTACTTAATATTTCACAAATTACCGATGATCCTTTTCATGAATAGTTTTATACGACCACTGTTGTCATGTCTATAGTAATTGTTTTAGAAAAATATATCAATACAATCATTTTGGCTTCAAGGCTTATAGAGGATAAATATTTGCACTGTCTGTAGCAATGAATTTTGGCACGAGGTCCTGTCATTGCTCAGTAACCCGCTCTCAATGAAGTTCAGTAAAATAAGGCGTAGCTGATAGATGGGTGGGTTACCCAGTCCATTGCTTGATAAAGTAAAACTTTAAAGGGTGATAACGTGTCCAACACTTAGATAAGAGTTGAGATACTGTTGGTGTTACTTTAAGCAAGAGACGTTATCCTAAACGCGAATTGTTAATCCATCAGTAATATTGGGTACCTAGTTTTGAAGTGATGACAATGGGACAGATAACCACGAAGCGCTTGGTCCGCTGCTGGAGTGTACAAACTGTAGAATTGAGATGTTTTTCCTTACACCAGGGTAATGATATGTGCGTCTCTTTGAGCAAATATTAATATTATCATTATCATTAAAGATAATTTTACTAAACAAACCACTTTTGTCTATTGTCCTCCAATTATAATTACCCCTGACAGATATTACAACTTTGATAATAGGAGTAACATTGCAATATTAGAAACCGATACAAAGGACTTTTATCTATTAATTTTACACAGAAATCATTTTAGGTGCTAAATGCACTACCTCGAGTTCATCAAATGCTACCCAACCATTCTCTAATGTCTATTTACTCGACTTAGCTTACCCTAATGTACCATGTTAGACAACAGTGATGTCGGTATGCGATATGCATGGTTGAATATTGTTAATTGCTATTTCCTCCAGCATTTGTATTCATAACGTTTATCTATCTTCTCATCAACTATCTATTCCATATGTATGCACTCACGTTAAGATCAAGTAGTGCTTAATCGAAGTTCACTAATTCATCCCAACAACAGGTGGCCTTAGTACGGTGTAATATTTAAAATGCGTAGTCAGTGCAATATTGTTTTTTGTTTGAAATGGTACACAATTATGTATTTTTTATAAAAAAAATATATTTCTAATTCTGATAAATGGGAAGGATTGTTGCGCAAGTTTCCGTATTTAATCGTCTGTGACGTCACAAAACCATTGTTCGTGACGTCATTGACCGTTCTCTAATATTTCCATGCGACGTAAATTGAAACTCGTTTTCGTAAACTTCGTATCAATAAGTAAATACACAGCAATAAATATTCAAGTTAAAGTGAAAAATTATAAGGTTTAAGGAATATCAGTTACATTTCAGTTTACATTCCAAAAAGGAAAACTTTAAAGAGCATTTTGACTGAATCTAAAATGTTATACATTGGAATGAAATGTTATTTATTTGCACTTACAACTAATAACAGATGACATTATTTACATTTCCTCGCGGTTTGACTAAACGAAATATTAACGTTCAATACTTAAAAAATCAAAAGATTACTTTAAGACACTCTTCATTTTCATAAAAAGGAAGAAGCTTGAAACAAAAAACATATAAGGTAGGCAAGAACCTGACTATGAGTTTTACACTATAACTGCAATTAACTATGAGAAGATATGTCAATACTATAACGTTACAGTTCGTATGCTATCACGCATGCGTGAAACATCTGAGAACGAGGCTTTTCTCCCAGCACGTGCTGCATGACTTACCAACAGTATGGTATCAATCGTAGACTTGGAGGATATGTGCCAACAGCTGCTTGGAAGGTAACTTGTATCAACAGAGCTTAGTGAAAACATTGATCTGGGTCCCTTTGCACGAAACAGTTTAACTAAGGAAACCCTTACCCGATCCTCAAAAAATAAATTCCTCTGAATATTGTATGGATATGTAATTTATACTAGTGACGTGAGACTTTCAGCAATTTTGTCATCCTCATATTTTAACATCTATACAATGCAAAATTAATTTTTTTTATATAAGGAGTGGTCAGCATTTGGTCAGCTAATTGAAGAATTAGAAGGGTTCCCACCCGATATATCTAAGACTATCGCAGTATTAAGGTAACTTTACGCGTTATAGCTGATGCTATTAATAACCTTACATTTACAATCATAGCTGAGAAATATTACGTATTATATATCTGGTACGTTATTGACAATATGTTCACTTCAATTACAAACACATGATATTTTGATAAACAACGATTGTATTAGCAAACCTTCCCTACTGGTGGGCTGTGAACACGAAATTGCGAGTTGAGAACTTGAATTGCATACGAATATCAAGTCTGTAGGCCAGACCCTGAAATAAGGTAGAAGCCTAAGCAAGTCTATAAAAAGACTTTAAAGCTTGATTTCAGAAATTTCAGTCTCCTTTTCATTTCATTTATAATAAGGTTTTTAATTTTTCGATTAACTGATGCATTTTTCATTTCAGAGTCTAATTTTTAGACTAACGAATAACAACAACACAAGACTCAAGCGTAATGTAACGAGTCTTAAGAGAGCCTCACAGGTCAAATCGACGTAGCAGTTTTATTGGCTTAATCAAATCCAGAGCGGGTATTATTAGTAGAAATTTTCCTGATGAAAACTCCCAGGGGTAATGAAAGGAAGAGCAGTCACCCCTGGGTGACAAAAGATTACAGGTTATGGAAACAGTTCAATGTTCAATTCAACATTATTTGATTTAACATCGTTGATTACACATCCGACTATGATTGCAGCCAATGCAACCGGGCCTCGGAATTTGTAAATCGAGTAGTTGTATAATTTTTACAAAGGTTACAAGGGGAGACGTAACTCGAGTAACCTTCTTTCGGAAGAGAATGGTATTTCAATATGGGGCACTGAACAGTCAGTTTACTAGAACACAAATAACTTGTCTTTCACCGGAGCGCAGTCTGTAGGATAATTAACGTATTTGTAACAATGCATGTGTTTTCTACTTCTTCATTGTGTATAAGATTTGTAAAAAATACTAGGTGTTGATAGATATACAGAAGCATCAACAACGTCAATCAACACCGTTAGGTCGTGTTACCAAAGTCCTTGGCTAACACTTAGTCAAAACTTTAAAAAGAACAATAGAACGAAGTTAGATGTTATAGGTTGCCTTATCAAAAGAAGAATTTTGATTATGATTCATAACAATAATTTTGTCAGTTAATTATTATCATTTTCTATTTTCTTGTTTTCCAATCAGTGATGATATCGGACATGATATCATATTTATCAAAAGGTGAAAATATATAACCATGAAAATTGTCAAATATGTGTCAATTAAGTATCAATAATGAATCAATAATCATTATTTTGTAAATAATGAAAAAAAATTTAAAAAAGATATTTCGAAAGATTCTTAGATATATGAAAGGAAGAGCAGTCACCCCTGGGAACACTAACTTCGTTTTACAGAAATAATTTCTTTTTCTTTTAAAGGACGTCCACGTCAACAAATCAAACATATATGGTAACAAATTGCAAAATAGTTCTTTAATGAATAAAAAAACTTTTAAAATGAACATATGAAGTCTTGTTAAGTTATTCAAAGCCCTTTTTCTATGGCTACAGGCAATCAGGTTGTGTTATGAGAACTTTTTATTAAAATAACAAAACATGTCCTATAGCTAAGGCCTTAAATAAGATATTTGAATGATGGGCGTCCTTTTTTAACGCTCATGTTAAGGTCATAGTTTTTAGAGATAAGAATTAACAGAAACATCATTAGTTTAATTCCAAAGAATTTGGTTATGACTTAACTCACATTTAGCTCAAACAACGCTTTATGTGATTTCCTTATGCGATTCAAAATTAGGGCGTCAGAAACATGCAGAAAATGAACATGAACTAATCAGCAATATAATACAACGTATGTGTAAACTTTGTCTATTTTTATTGACCTCTCAGGCCAATTAACTGTCTTCACTAATTAGACTTTCAATAGCTAGATACAACATACGGTGGCATTCAGTTTTCCTGTTTCGCATTATTTCGTTTAAAATGAGACATCTGAAAACAAACATACTTTACAAAGTAAACAATAGTATATTTTGTTTGGAAGAAGGCCATGATTTTACTGGCTTCAGATGTTTGACACGTACATAAAAACTATATTCTAGAAAATGAGTTGATAAAAACAAACCTTAAATGTCATTTAAATTATCCAAAAAAACGACTATACATGTCATGCCATACGTTTCGTTAAAGAGTTGTTGACACCTAAAAATTTCCGTTAAGAGTAAAGACGTTTGCATATGAAAAATATGCCCAAAAGAAAAAGGTAAAAAATGATGAAAATATTTTGAAAGAACAAGTAAAAACGGATATGGAACGTTTTAACTAAGAAAGGAAATATTAACTAAATCAAAGGTGACAAGATGCTCAACAGAACAACAGTAATACAAAACGCTCGAGCAATTCGAATGCACGAGAAATGCGAATCGCACGAGAAGTTCGAGACACACGTGTGTCTGGGTGAAATGTACAATGAAACGTAACCCATACTGATATACGTCATAAGGGCATTCATATACGCAGGTTTGTTATGTTTTCAAGAATATGTGAGGTTGGATGATTTTAATTTGAGAACTACCCGGTGTGCGTTGAGAGCAGAAGGTCTACATAAATGCTGTTTTGTATTGTGGTGAAACTGAAAAGAATAGTTAAGTTATAGTACAGTATAGTTGTCAAGAGTACAGTACTACAGATGGCTAGATTACAAGCTCCTGGCGAGATGCAAACCCAATCTTATTACTTTATTGATTTTCCGTTTTTTAAACCCAGAGATTACCACAAAACTATTCAACGAGAGTTAACATTTCACATGAGGTGAGGTGAGGTGAGGTGAGGGTGATATGAGGTTTAACGCCGCTTTCAAGAGTATTTCACATTTCACATGAATGACTCTATATATACCAATACACAAGTACATATTATTCTATCCAAACAGAATAAATGTATCGATTTTTTTAATTATATAAAATGTCATTAAAGTATGGCTTTGACATAATTGTGAATGAGAAATCAAGAATGTGCGCATGGTAAAAACATGTTCCAAAATATAATTTATCAATCAAAAGAGCGTCTTATTTCGTTGTCCACGACCTTTATGAAAATCCTTTTTGCACGAGATATACCTTGAAGTGTCCACCTTTGAAATAAAAATGACAGTTAATGTAACTGTGCGCCCCTATTCGAAACATTCCATCGGTTATCATGAATGCTATACCTCCAATCTTTGACCTCCTATCACTCAGGTGACCCCCAAATGTAATTATCGAAGAAAGATACAACTGAATTTGGGTCGGCGTTCTTCAAGAACAGACAGATGAATATTCCGCTTCAGAACAAAGTATCTTATTTCTGCCGTTTTTAAAGGTAAAGGATAAGGTGGTTGTTTTGAACAGAGTTTTCAGTGTTACAAACATTTATGTTAAATATTTTCAAAAACACCTAAGTATTTAATTGAATTTGTAAGTCAATCAAATTTAATGACTTTAAATGGTAAAATGTTAAGTAAGTTCTTACTTAGGGGTTGAACCGACTATCAATAACTAATTCGGTATCAGTAAAACATTTTAGATAAGCATTTGAAAAGCATTGCATAATAGGAAAGATTACATCCTCATTAAAATTGAAGATTTCTGCCAAACATATCTTGAAACAATATATGTGAGTTAAATAGAACAATAGTGATCTTCCTTTGAATTCGTTTGAAAAGAATCCAATGTACCAGATAATGTACATGCCACCGTTGTAACTTTTGTGGCAATTTAAAAGCTATAATAGAAAAAAACTTTGTAACGACCAACATTTTAATTCAAAATTTTATGAAAGAAAAAATTAAAGAAATTCGTCATATTTCAAGACATTAACTACTTGAAATACATTTATCTTTGAAACTTTTCGTTTTCTGCAATATCTACTTCCACAATGATCAACTAAAAATGAAAATCTACTTTAAAAAATTACAAAACATCATCTACAAAAAATGCACATGTGTGCCTTTAACAAGTTTCCCATCATTTGTTATCGAGCTCTTTTTACACACCTTGATTTTCATTTCCCGACCGTTCATATTGCCAACACTACACAGACCCAACGTTCATGAGTTATCTTTACCCTATTCCACACACATTACTTTCTACTTTTACGCCCTTATTACACATGATATGTCTCTGGAGATACTTGAGGTTTATACAAGAACCAGAGACAGACCTGTCAGGAAGCCATTGTTGGCAGTTTTATATACCTTGAAAAAAGCTTCATTGTTACAGTATTCTTGAAGGTGGATTGTATACATGCAACCTTGAATGTGTATGGTATAAATGTATTCCTGAAGCTGGATGGTATAAATGTATTCCTGAAGGTGGATGGTATAAATGTATTCCTGAAGGTGGATAGTATAAAATGTATTCCTAAAGCTGGATGGAATAAATGTATTCCTGAATGTGAATGGTATAAATGTATTCCTGAAGGTGTATGATATAAATGTATTCCTGAAGATGGATGGTATAAATGTATTCCTGAAGGTGGATGGTATAAATGTATTCCTGAAGGTGGATGGTATAAATGTATTCCTGAATGTGAATGGTATAAATGTATTCCTGAAGGTGTATGATATAAATGTATTCCTGAAGGTGGATGGTATAAATGTATTCCTAAAGCTGGATGGTATAAATGTATTCCTGAATGTGAATGGTATAAATGTATTCCTGAAGGTGTATGGTATAAATGTATTCCTGAAGGTGTATGGTATAAATGCATTATCGAAGGCTAAAATCCAAAAACGATTTGATGAAGGCAGATTGTGTTGTATAAATACAATAATGTACATAATGATTGTATAAAGTCAAAAAATGTATAGATAGCTTGTATTAAGACAAGACTTCGTAGATGGAATGTATAAACGCGACATATGGAATTGATTGTATTAAGACAAGATTTCGTAGATGGAATGTATAAACGCGACATATGGAATTGATTGTATTAAGACAAGAACGCGTACATTGCTTATTTCAAGGCAAAACTTACTAGGAACTTTTGTTAACCAATGTCGATCTCACCACAGCAAAGTTGTACTGTGGATACCTCTCAATAAAATTCCACATTCTGAAACATGTTTTAAGAAGAATACAACATGCTTTCACCTATGGAAGCAATTGTGTGGTATACCTCATTCAATATGTTAATTTTTCATGAAATATCTCGAATTTTAACACACTCCTTTATGACTCATTTTGAACTTTAGATGTCTCTTAATTAATTTCCATGTGAGTATAAGGGAAATAATATATATTTCCTATAAGTTGTTTTAAGAGAGAAAATATCAAGGTAGATGAGATAAGACCATAGTGACTATTCTCATATATATAATTTCATATCATAAACGTTGAAACAATCACATTATAATTAACGAGTCTTTTAATGTAATATTTTACTTGACTGCAATGAATACAATCGTTAATCCTTAAGGTGGAAAAATGTATTTGTGAATTGTATATACCCTAGACCGTAGAATATTTGAAACAAACGATTCTTGAAGGTGGTATGAGTAAATAAGGTTAAAAATAATATATTTGAAAAGGGTTTGTAAAGATAATTTCTAAAAGAGTCGATTTTTAAGGTGATGTGGATTTATCAAGTTTGAGAAAGGTTAACAGTTTGTACAGAGGTTTGGTAATATATAGAAAATACTTCAAGAAGATTAAAATGTGAAGCTATTACTTCCTGGAGGTTTCAGTGTATAAATAATACATCCTGCAGGATGAAAACGTAGTTATATTACTTCATGGAGGTTGATAACACAGGAAAACCACTTCTCGAAGGATCAAAACAACTTTTTTAATGAAACACGATAACATTTCGAAAAGGTTCGAGTAATACGTAAACATTCTCAAAGTGTATTGTATTAAACAAACAAATCTTACAAGTGCCTGGAATGTTATTTTTGTTATATAAAGGTATAACGTCAAAGAGAGAAGAGTAACCCACAGAGACAATCTGTCAAAACATGAAAAACGTATAAATACCATTATCAAAGGAATAAAAAATCAAACAGGTAAGATAAATATGCTTGTGCCAGAATTTATATTCCCTGGGAAAAACAGACAATTCTAGATAGTTTCACACCTGCATTGTTAAGAACAAACTTATTCTTGAAATGACATTTGTTTTGTGTCATGCAAAATATCTACCAGAACAGTCATCAATAGCACAAAGATATTAAGAACAAAGCAATGTTTTGGAAACTGCGACTTTTCAGGTATCATAACGCAACGCAGGGAAGCGAAGATTCCAATCGTAAACGTCTTATTGCATGATTCCACTGGGAATCTGGTATCTGATACCTTCGGAATGAACGGCGAACAGTCTACCTATTGAGCTCCATCCCCGTTTTCAATAGCATATCTAAGCTTGATATAAATTTGTGAAAACATTGTGGAAAGTGCTAGGGTGATTTATTAAGTTTGAACCTTGAATCGAAACAAGGTACTTCTCATGCCTTTCACCCCCTTTCGTACCGTTTCAAAAGTTACAGTGTATTCGCATTTTAATATCATTTGAAGCCCTTGTCCTTTGATCAGATTCCTAACAAGCAAAGACAAACATAATTAATCAATGTTCTTAAAAGCGACCGTTTCCAAAATATACGTTTCCTTTCGAAAACAAAAGATCCTACGGTAAAGACCTACCTTATTGCCATCGTTCGAAATAAGCCGTAGAATTTACATATCGCACAGGTGTTCATATGGAAAATCCGAACTCAAATGAAAGCAAGAAAAACATAAGTGTCTACATTTGAAAACATTCATTGTTAACTAATCCCTGTTGGTATATATATATGATATTTATATGAATCTTACCTGATCTATGTGCAGGTGTGGAATACCTGGACGCCATGTCTAAACTTCCAACACCTGAATGGTACTGTGTTTGATTAGTGTGGGTATAACTGTTTCTAGTACATGAAATTAGTAGAGTTATGCCAAGCACGTAATGTAATAACTATTTTATCATTCCATAGGGTAAAGATTATATTTGTTAGGAATATGGTCCATCAGTTCATTTGAAGTATAAATTAGATAAACCATTTCAACGAATGCATACATCTCAGGCTACTGGGTTATAGATACATTAGTAAAGAGGTATTAAAATAAATCGTTTGAAATGTGACTTTAAAAATAATAAACACGATTTTAAGCGATACGTATACTATCATACATACCAGGGTATTAATCATGAACTATGTTTCTATTTTTTCTACCACCTTTAAACGTTTAAACGGTTATATCAAACCCCTTTTGATATACAATGGTGTAGACATGATATAATGGTTAAACATTCAACCCTCAATTTGATATTTGCAATTTGAAGTTCCAAATTATACATAAATACAGTACATAATTCTTTCAACAGATTTTTAGTTTATTGATACGTAATAAAAACGTAATAATATCGTGGTGAAACAGTCCTTATACCGTAGTGATAGCTATGATATATAATCATGACGCCAATATGTTTAGATATGTAGTCACAACTATAGGACTATTTGACAATTATGGTCTTTATTCTCCTAAAAATTAAGCATAATAAAAGCGATACATAAATGATGTATATATTAAACTAAATTTAACGTAATACCATGTATATAAAACTCGTTAATGGTATATATTTGTAATTTTCTGTCGCTCCGTACATAACATATTTTTAACCTCTTATGATTTGTTAAACAGAAACGACTTGTGTATTACCTAAACATCAAAAGGTAGTTTGGCCTCTCTAGTTTGTATATTTTTGTGAAATGGTCGGTGCATTTGTGTATTAAGGAAGGTATTGATATAAGTTTCTTCATCGCCAAGTGTGAAGACAAGTTGTCTCTCCATATCACCGTCCTGAGGTCAAAGGTCACAAGGCGTTTACCATTCCAAGCTTCACAAGGTATGTTTAATGTACGTATATCAAAACATCTATGTTTCATCAGAAAATATATTTGTACAAATGTTATGGTATGATTCGGTACATCAAAATATGTTACACATACTGAAAATACAAATACCACAGGCCCTGCCGCCAATCACCTGTGGGGGTCTGGCTTTAGTTAGACTCCAATGTAGCTTTAGACAATGTGCACTCTAACAGTTACACAATCGAATACCTTTTCTTTCTGTGTATGCCGACACTGTATTTTACCTCTTCTTATAAAATTAATCGACCAATGTCCCTATTTTTTTTCTGACGCAACTAATGTAATGTTCTGTAACACTGCAAACATATGCATGACAGTTATGTTAGTTTAAGAGTTTAAGAAGAAATTTAGAAAAAATGTCATAAATATTCTGTTTATTTCAAGATAATGCGTCTTAGTCTTACATGGCAGTATTTTTATTCCTTGAGCATGACAAATCTATATAAAGTCAGGAAACGTTTGATTTCTCGACCAATTTCTCTCTCTTCATCTATCATGTTGGTGTCCCTCTAGGTAAAATATCAACCCATATAATGTTTTTTATGATAACCTGACAAAAAATGACGCAGAATAAACTTAGCAACCCCACCAACCCTTCAGAAAATAGTCATGACAGGGTTTTTACACGGCATTTGAATAAGGTAAAATATGAATCTCTAATTTGAATATGCTAATAAGCTCGTTTTGAGTGACGGGTTTTATTTTTTAGAAAACGAGGTATTGAAATTCAGAGAGATAGCATGACAAAATATCACGTTGTTTTTGAGATTTTTTTTATTTAGCGAGTGCAATAAAGCGAGATTTAAATAATGAACTCATAAACTTCTAAATACCTTTCAAAGACTTGATCAGTATTTTCATGTGGAATACGGACATTAAATGCCGATGTTGTAACGAAGTTTGGCAATTTGATTTAAGGGAAAACGCTTTTTCTCAGCAAGGTTACAACACAATCAATTGATTTCAGATTAATATCAAAGTTTAATCATACTTTGAAGCGTATACAAGACTTGATTGCTTTTAGATGAGATTAGATTGAACAAACCAATGAAGTGATAAATATGTTTATCACATAATAATTCAGTACCTGAAATGAACATATTTTTTACATGAAGCCATTTGCAAAGTCGGAGACGAGCGTTAAATTTGTTGTTAAATAATAGGAAATACAAAACAAATAATATCTGCACTTTTGCATCAGTGCGAAACAATAATATCCGTTGTTCTAATTTTACGATTTTCTGCGTTAGATGATATTCAAAAGCACACATCCGATCGTGATACAACGTCGGGCAAAGTCAACATGTATTTTTATGGTAAATGTCGTACTCATATTTATACGAGATTGAACACCACATAAAACGTGTTTCGTTTACTAAGAAGGCGTTAACGTTGTTGCTGCCACGATGTTAATACTGGCTTTAACTCAGGAAGCACTAAACTGAATTTCAATGGGGTGTGGAACAAAAAATTTAGATCTTAGATAACCGAAGACAAAGTTGATAAGCCCTAGGCGGGATTTGAACAGAGGAATTATACATTTGAAACCTAACTTAGTGACCCCTGACCTGTCCATTTTTCACATAAAGGTCATAAAAACAATTTGTGTATGATATATAAACATGATCATGAAACTTCGGTTAAGATGAATAATTTGACGTTTACATGTAGTTCACATAACGTTTTAAACCATGTTCAAAGTTTCTTGTAATCATGCCCTACACAAAACAATTTCAAATTATTTCGCATAAAAAAGCGAATTTAAGGATGTTTAACAATGCAGAATCAATTGTTAGTTGTACATAGTGATAGATATTAATGTTGTTTACCTTTTCTTGACATATGTCATTATGTTTAATTGGGCACAGATGTGTCAAACTTACAAAATGGTGTTCTTTGATTGAGCATTAGTGATTGTTTCTGAAAATCAGCCTCTAAATGCTTATGAGTTCATTAAAGTGAATATAAACAAGTGAAAGTCGAGATTTATGATTGAAAACTGGACAATAGCACGCCAATGACTCGAACGTAATTTCGGAAAATATTTACAGCAGAAACAACGCAAATATATGTTTGTGGTGCGTAGTAGGTCATTTAACTCATATGCATGTAAATGGAACTTGAAGTTTTACGTCTTACCATGTATGTGGCCGTATCTACGATTGCAATTGAAAACAAAAAAAATATCATAATTTTGGCAGCATGTACATTAAGAAAGGCAATTGAACTTAACTAAAGATATATGTGATTTTGGCTGTTATTTAAGCCATATACAAAATTTACGAAACATACTCTGTGTCACTTAAACACATCAAGTGCGGTACAAAGTAAATTTTTATACCTCACAAGAATGATGTCGTCCACCTCGAAAAAAGTTTCGTTTCTTTGATAAATACCGTTTATTTCACTGGCGATCATTTGATAAATAAATTTGTTTGTATAACAATGGATACAGACCGTCCGTAGTGACTGAAATAAGTAACATGATAGTTCAAACACTACATAGGTTCAGAGGTCATGAAAGTCTCTCTTGGCCTAATTGTGAAAAGACTTACTGCTCCATTTAACGTAATTAAAGAGCTTAGTATTTATGAGCAAACTATTCTTTACATAATAAGGAGTAGTTTTACTTTTTATTTTTATATTACAACTTCCATTTAATAAGTACAGTCTTTCTATGCGTCAAAAGTGAAATTAAGTGAAAAGGATATAATTTGTATATTTGTATGTTTTAGATTACACTTGTCATCACGTTTAAATTTGTAATGGCAGTTCGCTTCAGTTACATCGATTTAACAACTTAAAGTTTTCAAGCAACAATTTGTCACCTATAGTTCCCGAATTTCGTATTCGATGACGTCATAAATCGTGTATACGTGACGTTATTATAGCAGCCGATCGCAAGCCCTTAAGGGAAGCAGGTCATTTCCTCGATACTTTATTCAATTTAGATTAAAATTGAGAAATCTTTTACTTTTAACTAAAATTGTATTTCAGTTTGATCAGTAGCCCTTATACTCTGACCTTATGAGCTAAGATTTTTAAACTTTCAAATTTAGATGATCATTGCTTATCTGTCAATTATTCACGGCACAACATTTTATTTCACTCGATAACGAGAAGTTTGATGATGGTTCCAGTTCACCGATAACTATGTGAGATCCCTTGATAGGTCTGCAGCTGTCATCTCGTGGGGTTAATTCTGATGATTGCTATACCAAATGTTGATATCAAGAATGTAAGAGTAAATGATAATATGAGCTACATTTTAGAGAGATGTAGTTGACTTAAGCGTTTTAATTACAAAGGATTAAGATTGAAAGGTGAAAATATATTTTATTACATTTTGGTCGTTGACAAATGTTTTCCTAAATAATAAAGATTCATAACACGACACAAACGTCTATTTAGTTTGTCTTTTAATTGTGGGCTTCACTTGAGTTGCTCCATAAAATTCTGGCAGCAAACAATGTCATCGAAATGAGGTCGAACCTATCGTTGAAAGATATGACGTCACAGTACCTCTGACATATAAAACCTTTTTAACATTGCAAATGCAAAAATAAATGTTCTTTAAAACAGCATACTGATATAATAACATGAAATGATAAATCACTAAAAAAAATTAACTTACAAAAAAGGAAAATAAACATATGAGGTACGAAAGGTAACTATTTATAGATATACGGTGTCTCGTTCTGATTCTTACTTCTTCAAAGTATGGCAATCAGGCAACGAATAACTATCATCGTTTTCAAGAACATATTGATATACTAAGCTGCTAACGTTTTTTGGTTATCTCTTAATTCTATGCATCCTGCTACATCAGCGTATTTGTCTACGCGTTTTAGGCCGAAGGATATCAGGGTATATGATGGAGCTGGGCGGAGACAAATACGCTGATGTAGCAGGATGAATTTTCTGAACATCGAAAGCTTCTAAAAATCCCGTTTTTCAAAATAACGATCCTTTTTTATTTTTTATTTTTTTTAGAAACGTTTTGTAATTCAGAGTTAAACATCAGCTTATCATAGTTTCTACTTTAGCACTCTTTATGGGTAAAACTGAAAGACTGGATTGATATATTTCCTTTACATATATATATTTTCTTTATACTAATTCCTAAGTATTACAAAGATCACTTGAATAATGTTATCTTCTTATTGCAGGTGCAAGTGGGCTTTATCGCAGTGCATTTACCTTGGCGCTCTTGCATTGAATCTTATCGATTCCTTACCTTCATTACTGTGTCTGTTATGAAAGATATAAACAGTTTGCTTTAATTGAGTTTTAAAAGATTTTGAAAATTTTGAAAGCATCATGCTTTGGAAAATATATTTGAAAGTAAACTATGTACGCATATGAAAAATTTAAAAGATAATAACGGTTTCGTTTGACATTAATTTGTTACGTTATATTGATTACCTTTAGATATCAGTATTCATGATAATGACCAAAACCGGTTTAGTGTTGCCAAATGGTTTTGGTTTACTAATGCAAACTATAGCTCTCCTTTTTATGATGTTGTCAGTTCATTAAAAGAAATAAAGCTACATTAATGTATATCAGAGAACTATGAGCTTACTATATATATGTGTGATATAAGGATGATATCCTGTATGTAGCTGATCACTCTTTGAGATATCATACTTCTGTAAAATCAATCATGCACATAATGGTTTAAATCAAATGTATTATCGTTAATGACTGAAGAAATCATATCGATTTGCACAGTCAATAACCTTAGTACTTGATCGTGGTGACAAATCAATAATTCCAACCAATAAACCACTTGAGAGTAAACAAATCTTACCTTTTTCATCAACTGAAACATCTTGGCTATTGACAGTTCTTCACATGAATGCAAAAAGGAGGTTACTAATAGAGCTTTTTATCGTTTTCCGACCATTCGTTTTGTCAAAGTCACATTCTGAAGTTTCAGTAAGTTTTAACATTATAACATTTGTTATATCCTTCAAGCTCAATGTAACAAAGCACGTGTTGAATCAAGAGGCGTCTAAACAGTTTTGTTGAAAGGAACTGTAATCTGTAGACTCTTCCTTTCGACGACAATGTATGACACTGAACACAAGTAACATATGTTCATTCAATATGCACTCCTTTGCATGAATATGTATACATTTTTGAATATGATATATGTGTGTATCTCGCTGCCAGTGTTCATTTCATGACATTCATTGTCGTGAAAGTTCTTCGATAATATTTACAAGTATTTGTTCTTCATATCCTTATCTGTTAAATACAACACTTCTTGAACATGTTCATTTCATTAGTGAGACCATCTTTATATGCAAACCTTCCTTTGACATAAAACCCAGATCGTTTAAAAGTCACGACGTTGATACTTTTCAAGCTGACACAAAACCATTCCCAGAATCCTTTGAAATATTTTGTCTTGCTCCACACCAGCCAATAACAAGTTTGAATAACTTGTCTTATGGTCACAGTAAGTTAGTACATAAAATCCACTCATTCAATTGTCATGGGAAGCACTTTTTTACAACAAGAACAGTCCTCCTTAAAAGGGCTTTCAATACACACTACAATAAACGATAGACCAACTGCAGTTACACTTCCAACAAATGTCCCATTTCGTAGTAGCTTACAAAGTCCACACTTAAAAAGCTGATATATAGGACATCTCCAAAGTGTGTGAAACACTTTCACTTCAAATGGTCAACCACGAAACATCTGACTAGCAAGCAGCTCTCGTCCAATAAGCAATGAAGCTATAACGCTGAATGCATAGCGTCATTCTTGGCCTATTGTATAAGCACTACTAGCGAATCAAATTTACATTACAACTCATTTGGAACAGAAGTCATTGATTCGCCCACTATTTATCTCGTCAGCGGAAAGTGATTGTAGTTTCTCCAAGGGCAATAGGAAGGGGAAAGGTATAGCATTCATACCTATATGAATACCAGGCCCTACTTCTAGACTTTGTATAGGGGATTCCTATAGATAACGTGCTGTTTTGGTGGGTTTGAGTTCTGTTTGCTGCCCTGGTTGGGTTTTTCGTGTTGGATTCTATTGAGTTGAGGAAGGATAATCACGGGTGTTTTAAAACATTTGCTTGAATCTGTAACTTTAAATGCTACTTCTCGACTTTGTATTTGGGATTTCTAAAGATAACGTGTTGTTTTGATGGGTTAGAGTTCTTTTTGCTTTAATGGTTAATGGTACACATGCTTGTATCACAGCATTTACTTGAATTTTTCACTTCAAATCTTGTGACAGGGAATAATAACACTTGAGGGTAAGAACCGTCCTTTTTATCATGCTTTATTGTGATATTTTATCTTCAGTTAGATGTCTCATATAAAATGTTTTTTAAACTTGACACACTTTCAAGTTAGTCATGATAAACAAAAAAGCGGGGAAATAAATGAGTATTTGACGATAACATTATTATTGTTAAAGTTCTATACATCCTTAGATACACGTGTATCATTCTTCACGCGGTGTAAAGTGTCGCTAGTTCAAGGTCAATGTTAATAATGAGTGAATAAGGACGTAATTGGATTGCTACAAGCAGAGAAATGGTTTGAAAATTGGCGTCAGCCCTTTTTTTTTGAAACATGAAATTCAATCATTAGAAACTATTTCATTTGTTTAAACAAACCCGTCATAAAATATAAATTTCTCATTTGCATTTGAATCTTGTCAGTCTGTACAATTATTTTAGTTTTAAATACATTTTCATTTTGTTTGAAAACTATATCTTAATATCAAATTGTTGATTACATTTATTGTTACGATTCCTGTTCATCCATGATTAATAAAAGACAACTTTAACTGAACACGCAACGCCAAATATCATTCACATTGCTAATATTGATTTATTGTTCGTTTTGTTTGCATTCGAGTAAAACCAATAATGAAAATGATTTTTTTCAGGAGGAAGAGTACATATGAACAAATATATCAATCAGATTAAATTAGCGACATGGAAAATTATAAATTAAGGTTTGAGTTCCCAACACAATGATTGACGTGCAAAGTCACGACGTTAACCGTGCACTTGGAACGATTTAACATAAACGTGAAATTGAGAAAGTTTTTTTTAACTTTGCACTTGAAATATGAAAATCAGAAACGTAAACAAGAGATATATTCACAATTATGAAATAAACTGAGCAAATATAAATCTTGAAAGAAAATAAGATTGTTTTATGAAGGAAAACCATGCCTTCTCGTTTAAACAAGTATATTTTCAAAGATGCGGGAAAGGAAACAATTTCTCGTGAAGAAAACATATTTTTGAAATAGCAAGAGAAACGAATAACGAAATTATATCAACGAATAACGAAAAAGTACAGAAACCTGAAAAATAATTCCTCTCGTAAATCCACTTTTCCTTACAAAATTAAAACATTATGATCCGTTGTCAATCACTTAGAGTCGAAGTTTCAGATGTGTCTATTTGAATACGTTAGACGTACTGAAGTCATTCAACAAATAGAAAATCTTACAAAATATAAAAACCTCGTGCACCAATATTTCAAACAAGTCAAAATGGTCGCACTTCAGAAACGTTACGTCTTGTCGATATCAATCTTCATGCACTTTCAAAAACTCCATAATCAAATATTTTCTACAAACGTTAAAATTGTTTGTAATCGGCGACAAATAATCAGCATACGATAACCTTCAAGCCATAAGTGGTATATATAGCGTTGTATACCAAGGCCAACGCAAAATCACATTAGCCAATTGTTCGATAAATGGACATATCACTGGTGAAATAGCATTGTATATGATTAAACCAACACGATTACGTAGCGTGGTTTAAGTGCCATCATAAACCAAGTCCCTTGTGTCAGGTTTTGAAATAAGGCTGTCACTGGAATTACTAAAACGGCGATTGAGTTGAATTAACGTGAGTTTCCTTATCCCAGCTTTTCAAACGTCATTTACGTTTTTCAGTCATAACGTCTTTAAATGTTTTTTTTTGCATAGAGATGATACCTATTAAGGTAACGATCAGATGATTTACTTCAATTAACTGTTACTCTGCCTCTGCATAAATAGAAAGTAGGCCTAGATGTTCAAGCTTTTGCAAGTGTGTAAAAATTGCAATTTCAATAGTCCTCTTTTAATGGTGTCACAAGAAAATAAACAATAAAACAATCAGATAACGTGGTAACCAAATCTACTGGCTATGCAAAGTTGGTAAAATACACGAAATAACTACAAAAGTACATACATCTTATGAAAATTCTAAAACGGTTACCCATCATTGATAACGTTATCGGAATTTTGCAGCAATATGTTTTCTGCGCGTAATATTCGTAAATACAGCAGCAGCGTGAATATGTATTTCAAGTATGCCATAGAATTCAGGCTTTGGAAGATTTTTTCCAAATTCAATTACATAACTTGAATGGTTTTACAGATGAGACGTTAATACTGTAGGATGTTATGGCGAGTTGGTGTTTAACGCCGCTTTCAAGATTATTTCACTTCTATCGCGGCTGCTAGTATTATTGCAGGGAGAAAGCCTGCAACACCATTGTGGCTATGTATTGCAGTGAAACCTGCGGAACTATCGAACCATGGGCAGTACTGTGCTGAAATACAGTGTAGCATTGCACCCCAAACCCGACTGCGTGTAGAACAGTTCTCTACTGCAGACAAATTTTCCGAGCCCCTGGCGGGATTCGAACCACGCACCTCTTGATCCGAAGCCGAACGCGCTAACCACTGCGCTATCCCGCCCCAACTACTGTAGGAACTGAAGGATTTTGTCACTTATCAATAAACACGTCTTTCAGTGATTAACATACGTTTAACATACGACAGAAGAAGGAAAACAACTTATCTTCTAAAAAAGTAGACATAGAAATAGGCATGCCAATATCTAACAGCCGTATTGGCGGTATGACGCCTATGTTTATCGGTTTAATTACAGGGACTTCAACTGTTCAAAGCAAGATTTGTAGTTTTTATAAAATATTCAAGATCATAAACCAACTAGCAAAAGGTAATGAACTGGATAGTCGGGATTTAATAGTGAAAGATTTATACGAGGCGCATATTTCGTTTTAAGAAGGTAAGATATAGAAGGTAAGTCCAGGCAGTTCAACATCATATATGGTCAACATACTGACCTTCATCCGGTTGCATATAATCTATCATATACAAAAGGTCAAAGGATCACCATATGAGGGGCCAATGAATCAAATTCATGAATTAGAATATCGATCAGGTAATACGCATGAACACAAGCTCTCAGCTTTCTAGGCATATTGTGTCTTCAGAAGATGAAAATAACCCCTATGGCCTTTGTTAGGGGTCACTGGCCAATGAAGCAGATGAGCTGACAAGAGGTATTCACTACTTAACTCAAAGGATAATTCAATCATTTTTTTACTTACTTATATACTCATATGCTTTAAAAAAAGCTTGGTAATCAGAGTGAAATTGTATCATCCACAATAAATTTGTGTTGGTTTAATCAACAATACATAAACGCAAATATTTGAGTCTACACATTTATCGATAACACATTGTTGAAAGATAGATAATTATTGACTACCAGTTAAGATAAACGAAAACATCCTAATTTATAGATGTTTTAGCACATCAATAACAACCAAATTTTATTCATTTTAGAATATGGTAATTAAGAGTCTCAATGTACCTTGCATTGAAATAACATACACAAACTTTGAGACTGTAAATCCACACTCGTTCTAACTTTGGCATTTTAAAATTTATTGACTATCTCAGTGACCGCTTCAATTAAATTCATCAACAAACTCGCCTCCTTTTCACCTATCTAGAAGACGGTTTTCCAGTTTTCTCATGAAGTTAACCTTTTGCCATGTACATCTGAATCTTGATTACTCTGGAGATAGGAACTTCAACGCTTGTTCACTGTATCTGGTTATGTTGTGTTGGAAACGAAACACCACAAAAAAGGTTCTAATCTGTGCTGTTGGGGAAAAGGAACACTAACCGGAAACGCCTAACTAGCATCATCTGGTAACCTAGCAACAGGTGCAAATGTGTATCGGAGCGCAGATAAAAGGGACCAGTCAACATATCTGAGTTCCCGACATGCGTTTTGTTGGCAGTACTCTATATTCTATTAATTATCAAACTACGGTGGTCTTTTCTGAAATTGAAATTATTTTGAGCTTTTATTAGTTTGCAGTGTTTGTTTCATTTACATGGATACATCAAATCTTAGTGTATAAATATCCAAATTATTTTAATGATCCCGGTGAGAAAAGTTCAGGTTATATTTGGCTTAGATGAGAGTTTTACTGAACATATATAATTCATAAGTACCTGTCTACCCTTAATTTTCAAAATGTCCTTATTTTTAAAATTGAATTCTTTTCAGAGATTGGATGACAAGAAGTTAAACATTTCTTCTTAAATATAAATACTATAAAACTGGTAGGCTATGCGCTGATGGATTTCATAGCATTTAAAAACAAACCCTGATGAAATCAGTTTTCTAAAACCCATTGACCAGACTCAGAGACTAGTCTTAACATATTTCTAAAATATTTACAGACAGACAGACAGATTTTATTAGTATGATTGGCCATGAGGTCAATAGTACCTTGATCGTAGAATACATTCTAAAATATTTACACATTAAGCATGATACGATACTGTATCAATTAGTGTATCGAATATCCAATGACTTTGCATTGGCATGATCTGTAATTAGATGTCACTAAAGACGTTTCATATCATCAGAATTGAAAGAAATTCATTTGAACACTTTTTGTAACATATTCCAACTGTACTACATGTACCTGTAAATACAAATACACAAGAACAGATGGAAAAGAACCTCTTTTGCAGTTGGTCATAAACAAGAACTTTTAGAAAAAGGTTTTGAAAAACTGATTTCCAAGAACAAAAAATATGCAACCTGAAGAGGAAAACAACTTCTCAATGACAACTCTGCATAATAACAAACATTTTTTTACAACCTCACAAGGGAAACAATTTAAGAAAGTGTAAGTTGCTGTGAACCGTATCACCTGTAACAAATGGGACTGGAAGCCTGCCAATTTCAATTACTGGAGAAGGGCGTAGGAACTTAATCTCTTCAGTTTTTATCGGGTCAGAGGTTGAACCTCTCTCGCTACTATTGTACTGAGGTAATTTACATACATTGTACATACGAAGGAAGAAGTAGTCTTCACATTTGTCTACATTGATAAGTTACAAAGATTATACTTTTCCAATGAAATCCTTCTCATATGTATTTTTGTATAGATAGTTGCATCTCTTCATTTTCAAGTGTGCTTGAACTCGATATATGCTACTGTACAGTACCGTCGATTTCATCAGTAAGAAGAAATCATAATCCTCTAAACTCCTTGTTCTCCTGATACTTCTAAAATGCAAGGCAAGCAGTTTCTAACTGTTGTTTGCACAATTACGCATGGACGTTATAATCATCACCTAAAACTACTCTATCAAATATTACATATATAAATAACTAGCTTCTGCTCTTCTTATAAAAGCGAGTAAATATGTAATGGCGGAGGACAGTTAAGATTAAAGTTAAAAATGTAAGCCTCCTACGTATTAGAAACATTATTATCCAAACTCATAGTACGTTTTTATTCAAATATGTTTTTTAAAAACAAACTCCCATACGAACTGTTTTTAATTCAGAAAAATTAATACTTATTTTTGTCTAGATATTTTATATTCATCTTTACTTTTTTATGCACCGTAAAAAAATGAACAACATTGATAACTTGCATGGACGTTGTAGCATAAGTTAGAATCATGTGATTGTGAATATACAACGTTTAGTTGTAGATGTTTCAACGGCGATGCTTCAATTAAAATGGCATACGAGTCGACAATGTTGCGAATGCAAGAAATACATATGTGAAACCAAAGAAATAACATTCTGATACAAAATAACAATTCCTAAAATTTCCAAAATGACCTTAAACGGCCTTTCCTTGTTTAATTTACTTATTTCTTAAGATATGTGTTAAGTTCGTAGTTTAAAGGGAGATGCTATTTACGCGAGGGCCACGATGATGACTCCTCAGCGGTAGCAATATGACTTCAGAGTTATAGGATATTGATGATGGGTCTACTTACATCGGACGTTTCCAGTCTTTTGCCATGGCATAAAACACATACTTCCAGAAGACATTGCGGATCTGCGGACATTTCTATAGAACTTCCCATAGTCAAAATGCTTTTGGCTGATTGTTCAACGTAGAGAACTATGCAACTACTTCAGATAAAAGGCCCTTTTTTCCTGACATTGGCACAGCCATTTCTTGTTCTTTAGTATCCTTCTCCAAACATAGATAAGGGGAGTTTTGATGGAGTTGCGAGGGAAAAAGAGAGTATATAACGCTTCTGGAATGAAGACTGCAGATGTGGAGAACAAAAACATTCGACCTCAGATCATAATCGTTCTCTTAAGCCATTCTGATTTAAAAACGACATGCATCAAATAATGGTATGTTTCTGTTTATAAGGGGTGTGTTGTGGTTCATTCTTGGATCAGGCTACAGTGGTCCTTCTGTTGTAAAGGACGCTGAACGATGCAAATGTTTTATTTTCCCACACAAGATCTTCAATACACCTGCATTGTTTATTGGAAAATGTGCACGAAACCTTGGCAGCAGGTTCTGTACATGTCTGTCTGTCTTTCTCAATAAGGCTGCAGTAGAGTTCAACATTTAAAGGCCCTTAGGTGTCACCTTCAAGGACTCCAAGTTGCTTATTACTTCTTTAGCCATATAATTAATACATCCTGTAGCAGGAAGTATAGGCTATCATAATTATAGTCCCTGAAAAAGTTTTGTATTCTAGGATTTTGTTGTTATTTGGTATCGATAATATAAAAAGGAGTCTTGAACCTTACTAGTTACATGTTCAGCCTATGGCTGAGGCAACTAGACTTGCCAACATGTTCTAGACTTAAGAAGGCTTCTTTAGGTTTTTGCCCTAGGGTCTGAATGACAGACTTCAATGCAAGGGGTATTACTATCAATTTTATAACATTAATCAAAGTTAATATTGATTTGTATTGATAAAGTCATATTCGATAATTTACCAATATATTTCATAATGAACACCAAATAGTAAATAAACATTTACATTTACTTTTATCGTTAACTTTGATACCACTTAAAGAGTTAAATTTCGTCACCGCCGTAAGTTTTCATAGAAACACAGTAATTCAAATAAGAAATTCCAAATAAATCCTACATACTGACAGCTTCAATGTAACAATATACAAACGCCAAATATGCTATGAACTTTTACTTCAAAACATCAGCAAAGTAACAACACATGTCTCAAAACTAGATAATATTTTACGCCAATGATTATATGTGCATATATAATATTTGATAGAGCATACCAATTATAAAATGCCACCATCATAAACGCGTACACAAGCCCATTTAATGTACACTGACTGACCGAAATACGATGCACGCCAGCAAGAAACCTACGTGCATCGTAGAATTTGTCTAGACTATGTTTACAACCTCATGTCATATGGAGAGGTATGTAAGTTTGTTCCAGTGGTTCAGGACACAGTAGACTATCCCAGACAATAACTGTAAATCAAATGCAGATATTATAAATAATTTCCCAGTGCTGAAACTATAGTTCAATCTGACCGACTGATGCAAAGTTGCACATGCGAAAGGTGGGAACAAGATACGTAAAATCTCAAAAATACAATACTAGATTCCATTTGGAACTAATTCGGACAATTTGTTTTGATTTGAACATATATAGTTTGAAATTTGATATTTTTCACAATGAAACTATGCTTGTAGTTTCAGCCGGTCGTCTTCACTGACATTAGTCATACGCAATCAAATTACATCCAGGTATACTGTTACCTTTGTGTACATCTATGAGTTTGAATAAAGGTAAATGTAAAGCGACTAACATACTTTCGTTTTTCATGTAATTATAATACCAGAATATTACCTAAAAGTGTAAAACTACTCAGAACACTAAAAAAATAAAAATAAACTTTTTCGAAAAATACTCTCTGGTCGAAAGAACAAGTAAAGCTATTATGAAAATCTACGTATCCAAGGTAACGATGCGTTGCTGAGGCACAGCTTTAAGCTAGGTTCAGATAGATTATAGACATTATTGCTACCCTGTTATCTCAAGATACAATCTCAGGTATGCGTGCTCCCACATGTAATGGTAGTTTGATAAGGGTGATTGGGAAGAAGAGAACTTTATTACGAATCAAAAGAACATTGATCTTCCGATCTAACAAATTCCTGTTTATAGTGAAATAGACTCGGGGATTGTGAAACCTGCAGATTAACACCAGCTGTGGGCATGTGAAGCAATCCTTCCGTCCCTGTTAAGCATGTATATATGAATTTGAGCGTGTATATATGAATTTGAGTAAAATACTTGTTTATTTTGGTTACCTACCAGGGAATCTCCATGTAAGCTTGCGCTTCCTGTTTTAAAGTTGCAGAGTTTTACTGCGTATATTTGAAATGTCATGTGTCTTCACAGCAATAACATATTTATTTGAAATGTCATGTGTCTTCACAGCAATAACATATTTATTTTCGTCTGTTCGAAATGGCACTGGGTTTTAATGTGCATATTGTGTCTAGGACTATTAATTTAAAAAAAGTTAGTTGGAAAAGGACCATTAATGGAAACTTTTGACTTTTCCAACTAACTTATTACTTAAGTTTAACTCCTTAAATTTATCTTGTAATCTGTTAACAGTTAACGTTTATCTTTAAAATAACTTATGCGCAAACAGATGTGTTCCATACATGTATATCTACTTTTTAGTAAAGTTCACACATGTACAGCAATTTGGTTTATGTTAATCGTTAATATGGAAATATATTGAACATTGCTTTATTTTTTAGAAGGGAAAATTCGTGTTATTTGAAACATACTTTAAATAATTTCTGTCTTAGATTGACGCTGATTGCAGTTATTTAGAACTGACAGTATGCAGATGATGGTTTGCTTTCTTTAATAAAAAAAAAATATTTGCAAAGAAATACACTTAAAGATATCTGTTGTCTTCGTGTAATACGAACATGCTCATTATGCTACTAAACGCTTTATTTATTTCTATCGAGTGAATATTTCACTAAGGTTGATTTATACTTACTTTCAAAAGACTCAGTAAAGTCTAGAATAGCCTACATGTGTTAAACAAATATCAGGAATGTTCCAGATTATGCGAACCAATCCCAAGAACGCTCCCCGGAAACTAAGATCCAATTTATAAATCTGCGAAATGCACGTAAGCAGCTAGATACCACATTTCATTTTGCTTTTTGAATGAACCCCAACCTATAATACATTATAGATAAAACTTAAGCCCTAGCCAATTGCAAGGTTTATATCGTTTTTAAAATATATGCACTAGTTCCGACTAAGGCATGAACAAAAAGTGGCCTTCACATTCAATTGTTAAATACAACTCACGCCATTAAACATAAAAACTCCTAAAAAAATTTCATAAATGAACGAATTCACTTGTATATAGCAACAAGGCCTACATATCAAAATCACCTACTAGATTCAATAAACGAAGTTTCTGATAACTGAAATTGAAAAAATATATGAAAACATATGTCATAAATAAGTAAAGCAATACTCGACTATGTAAACACAGCGGCCATGAGCACGAGGAAGATGATTTGTCTATAATGTTTATATTTGTTCGCCTAAAACTATGCAGCGTTTCCCTGACCTTTTCTACCGTTCGAAGACTAGGTATATTTACATTATAACATCGCCTTGTGATTCATAACGGAACGCCTTATTCTGTTTCTTATCGCTCGATAATTTCCTAAGATACTAATATGGTTGATATCTCCACCTTTGAACCAGTATGTCCATCACGATAGACCGGATGTTTATATTTTCTCGACCGGAAGTGTATACTCTGTTTATTTTGTATAGTTGATATTTTGAAGAAAATAACATACTCTAGTAATAGTGTTAACAACTAGGTTTGCAATGGATACAAAATTTCAATACATAATACTGCTGATACATTTAACAAATTTTCTGACTAAGCAACGCATTACACGTCTTGACGTAAAAAATATCAAAGTCACAAATCGATGGAAAGTAAAATGATTTCATACTGTAAAGCGTAAAGTAAAAGTGATCGTGGAAAACGAATGAGGTCTGAATCTGACAACTGAATATTCTTAAATAAAAATTATTTGTATTTGTTCTTGTTCGTTATTATCTTAAATGATCATCTCGCCAATGACGTTGTTGGTACGGCATCACATGACACTGTAACGTACTCTAAGTACATCATATTAAACTGCAACCGGATACCGATAGTACAGTAAAGCTGACTTCTGTAAATCTGTATTTCAGATTCAACTCTTTCTTGATTTCTCATCAACCAGGTAGTCAAGCAAACAGGTGTAAATACGTCAGCTGTCCCTTCGGTTTCAGGATATATACGTCTTGGGAAATAAACACCTAATTTCTAGGAACGTAAAGTTTGCAATGTTGCCTCCCCGTGAAATTGTTGTTCCAGTTACCACAGGTATGGAATTGCAAAAATAGGCTAATGGGTTCACAGCAATTGTAGATACAATGACATCTAAACATTACTAGATTTGGTTATAAACATTTACTCTTCACCAAGATAATTTGATGAATTTCTAGGATTTGGACTAAAATGGTACATTATAGGACTAATTCTGTATAAAATAAACGAATTTCTGGTACCATGACTAAACCGTCAAGAATCAATAATTTCTTGGTATCAGATCAAAACCTGCATCGAATGAATTAATTCCTGGTATCAGGACTAAAACTGTACACAACCAATGAGTTCGAGATAGCATGACTAAAACTGTATGTAATCGATGAACTCAGGAAGCAGGACTTCTACACTCGTATACAATCAATGAATTACTCGAATTAATACTCAAGCAGTTTAATGAGTTACTTTCTGGTATCAAGACAAAAACTGTATACAATGAATTGCTGGTACTAAAACTGCACACATTCGGCGAAGTCTTGGTATGAAAGCTCCAATTGTCCATAATCAATCAATTGCTGAAACCAAGGATACATGAGTAAATAAATGAACCAATCCCGATTTTAAATCTAAAAATCATCGAAACACCAATTAATTATTGATATCGACATGGAATGAATTACAAATGCTTTTCTTAGTTAACCACTTAACGAATGCCCAATGCAGTTCTTGTAACCGGAAGTGCCATGACCCCGACCTGTAGAATGTGTAACGGGAAAGAAGAGAGAAGAAGTTGAGGCTTCAACATCTTGATAGAATTAGCTTTTTCCATCGTATCCCAGTCTCATTTCGTTCATAGTTATAATTACAGGCTCGAGCGAGTGTTCCACTCGACTAGAACACAATTGGTGGGTAAATACATACACATAGTATAGGTAGACTGTTACCGGGTTATTTATTAAATATTTCACACTATGCTTGATTCTACTTGTTTCAAGATTATCGAATCATATTAACATGGGGACCTTCCAAGGAAGTTATGGATTTTTCACTAGTGTCGGGTTATCGTTTCATGTGCATATCAAAAGTATTATGAAGATTAAGTTTTTGAGATATATTTCTTCAAATATGATTGCAACAATAAAAGTAGATGTTTTGAAAACTCTATTTGCATGAACTTGTCCAAATGATCGATGGCATTAAAAAGAATGATGCAACTTCATGACAAAGAATGGACCAGGATGCCATGTGAACTACTTTCATGCAACATGTTTTGCCTTATTTTAAGAACCATAATTTTCGTCCATGTTTTACTCAAAAATCTTATGCAAATACAAATTCATTTTCTTAAACAAATGCTGTGTGGATTAGAGAAATTTTTTTCTATACTTAAATCATTAATTATCCCTTTTCAATAACGTCCGCCTTAATTAAATCATTGTGATGCAAAACCCTAGCTTTTATTTTCTCCGTCATACAAATGATTTTTCTTAAGGCTTTATCATAATAGAAGTTATCATAAATAATGTCTGCGCAAAGTTACAAAAATCCTACAATGAAATACGTTCATTATTGTTTGCACAGGTATTTCGCTTTCCGGTGTACAAGGATAAAACGCTCTCTATAAAATACCTCTTTAACTGTTTTCACAGGTATTTCGCGCGTGTGCAAAGATAAAACTCTCTCAATGAAATACCTGTTTGCACAGGTATTTTGCTTGTGTGCAAAGATAAAACTCTCTCAATGAAATACCTTTATAACTATTTGCACAGGTATTTTGCTTGTTTTCATAGATAAAAATCTCTCAATGAAATACCTTTATAACTATTTGCACAGGTATTTTGCTTGTGTTCATAGATGAAATCTCTCAATGAAATACATGCATTTCTGTACTTACGCTCTTCCAACACCACCAACGAAATGAGTGGGCGTCATCGAGGTCGATATCCTCCGCTGAATGAGGTTTAATCCATATCGCCATCTCACCCGGTTTCCACACACCCTCCTTGGTCTTCAAGCATGACAGTATCCAAAAAACAAGGTCCGATTCCAGGTAGCCAAGGTGCTGCCTGTCCTCGTAGGTAAAAATACCCTTCTTTGATAGTAAGTATCTCGTTAACTACAACTGGATGTAGTCTCCTTATGTTAGCCAAATATGATTTTACAATAGAGAAACATTGGCTTCATTTGCTACTCCCAATAACTTTGAAATAAAGATATTGAACAGAGGAAACATTTATTGCATCACTGACTTAGTAAGTGATGTTGTCAGTGATGTTCATAATTTTTCATCACGTATTCAGATCATCAGTGCTTAAAATGACCTTTGATTGGTCTACGAAAGCAAGATCCACAACGAGTTCAAGTTCAATCATCCAGAAATGTGACTAAAATGTGCCCTTTGTAACAAGAACGTTACCACCACGAGCCACAAGACGTCAACATTTGAATAACAATGCTTCCCTGAGTTGAATCCACACGTCCCGATTCCAGAAGACACGAATATTTCACAAATAAAATAGCAAAATAACCTCTTCCAATGTCCATAACATCTCAAACGTCTCACTGTTACCATCTAAGATCAGGCGTGTCCTGGAGTTTGATTTCCTCAATATATGAGCCAGGAACTTATTCCTGGTTCCTGGTAATACTTGAAGGTCTCAACCACCTCTTCAGATTCCCAGGATTCTATTTACCTGTCCATTACGTAAAATAAAAAATTCAAAGGGGGTATCTTATGATCTTAATTCTGATGAGGAGAAATTTATATGGTCTACTAAAGACTGGAGAAGATTACAGAAATTCCTCCTCGTATTAGTAAAGAGAAATGAACTACTTCAGCGGACATTTGTTTCGTTAGCAATTTATGTAATATGTTTATAGCAAGGAATCTACTGTATAACTTGACATCACAACATGTTATAAATAAAATATGATGTTTCATAGCCTTTAAAGTTGAGAGAAGAATCCATTTGGCTTATCATTTATCCTGAAAATCTCAAAAGTTGGTTCCTCTACACCAATAGCAAGAGATTTTCTGTCAGTTTTAAACATCTATTATGTTCCCTCACAAATTAAATAACATCCAGGTTGATGTCACCTTTTTCTTAATACGAACCTCTTTCAACACATGACCAATCCGTTTAATTACTATTCCTTCAAAAGATTAGAAAAACATGGAATTTTTTAAAACTAATGTGATATATTACATATTCGTTCGTATCATCAATCAACATAATAATTAGGCTAAATACTTATTCTCTATGATTTCACTGGAAGTAAATTCTTTTAATTTTCACGACCTCTACCCTTATAAACGAATATGGATGTATAGACACATTTCCTAGTTCCAAAATAATTAATCATTAATCTTCGCTCGTGTGCAAAGTATTTCCATTGTTGTTCAGTAGATATAAACTTTCATGTTCTAATTTCAGGTATGTCACAAATGGTCACAAGCATATTTTCGGGGCCTAACACCCCTGTATAACTCACAGAACAGCTGCAACGTTATTCATTGATGATCTTATTTGATAAAGTTTAATCACTCCCAAGCTCCAACAAATAATTTGAGGAAACAGTATTGTTCCAAAATGCCGTATAACTCACACTCTTGTTCCATCGCACAGATTTTCAAAACATAGTTCATTAGGCATCGAATTCCATTCACAATTAGTCCCTCAAGACATATAACATGAGGTAACACTTCTATTCCAATAGGAATTTTACTGGGTACACAGAATCACAGAATAGTTCGGTCAAACATCGTTCATTTAGCATCCAGTTCCATGACATGTTTTCAAGGTAATGAAAATATAATCCGAGGTCAATTGTCCTTGCACTGGCGGTATAATCAACTTCCTGGTTCAAAAGAATATCTAGGTCCAAACACCGTTCCTTTAATCTCCCAATTCCTACCAGATATGTTTCACCTATGGTCATGAGGGTATCACCTGATGTTACACCTGTGTTCTATTACGACGCATAATCCTTAATCTGGTTCAACAGAACAATTTGGTCCAAACACCGTTCATTAAGTATTCAGTTCCAATACAGGTATTTTCACACCTGTCTCCAATAGAGTCTGTGGAATGGTTTATAGCATCAGTCCTGTGATTGTGGATGTATTTCCTGTTTCTAGCTTCTGATACAGAAGCTCCTCCATGACCACATTCCGTACATTGTAATTCATAGGCAAGGTGAACACGTAGAATCTAATTTAAATTAGTAAGAGTTGGAGGCATTAAGTGAAGGGTGATTTCTACGTCAGATATTACTAATACCTTCTACATCATCGGTCTGTTTTCTTACACGTATCATAAGCTGTAATTCATACATCCGATTTGCTAGGTATAATACAATTTCCTTGCTTTGAAATCATATCATCCGAAATTATTATGAAGATCATTACAAACATGTTAAATGTTAAGATTGTTAAGATAATATCATATATGCCTTTTGTATATATGCAAACTTTTATGTGTTTCAAGATACTATTTTACATATCTACTCAAAGAGGGATAGTCCAGAAAAAAAGAATATCCATTTATATTTTATCAAAACTGTTCACCCATAGTCAATTCTCAATGGTACTTTTTAAGATGAAAACCTCTTTTAAAGAAATGATTTTTAAGACAATATTTCGGAACATAACATACGAAAAGAACCTTAGGTATTATTAATGATATATTATTGAAATAATTTATGAGCTTATTAGAAATTAGAAATTAGAGTACAGGACGGCTATTGCTATTTAGAATTGGTCTTCCTTAGTCCTTACTCAAATTTTATAATTCACAATTGTCACCAGAATACTTTCAACATATGGAATATCCAAATCTTATAAACAACGTCGTCAAAAAACAAAACACCTATGATTCTTTCAGAATCCGTTTTCAAGGATTCTTATTCGGAACCACTTCATGTAGAATCCGCTGTCAAGAAAACTTTTTCGGAATCTATCATCCAATTATCCACGAATCATATTCAGACTCTGTAATCCACAAACCCTCAAAAGAATTAGTAATCCTGGATCCTTTCACGTATTTTGATCTCCATGATGTTTATTCACAATGAATCCAAATTTTCTTTGCAGAATGATGTAGAATTCTGGATATTTCTTCCAAATGCTTTGCTAAAAAGACCACACTTAACACAAAACGCTGATGAAGATGAAAAATATAAACGGGTAATAGATAATGCCATTTGGACAAAATATTATCCAGAACACTTTATCCAACACATATCCAAAATGCAGATGCATGTAGATACCTCTTCACAATAAGTTGTTTTAAAATGGTGTTAACGGTTGATGTGAACCACATTTAATACACTATACTGTTTCGGATTCAACAACTTCTTAAACGGTTTATAAATAACGCCACATGGAAAGAAAACATCTTTTTAATATTTAATTTGGAACCTTGTTAATAATAATCTAATTTGGTGGTTATTATCGTCTCAGTAAACGAGTATTCAATCGAAGGCTTCAGAGTACCTTTTATCACATGTAACAGCACATGTACATTTTTAATGCATTAGCAATAATCAACTGCGTTCTTGCATGTTATAGACACAGCACCCGCGTGTGGTTAACATCACACCTGCAGAATGTAGATACATTGTAGATATAGTAGGCAAGTACACTTCTTAGTCATATAGAAGCCATTGTATGAAATCAGGCACTTGACCATTTAGAAAGTTAAAATTTAAAAAATAGAGAATTTATACAACATAGGTTTCAATTTAAGGGTAAATACTTAAAACTAACTTAGGGAAAATTCTTCATTCGTTTGACACGTTTGTGAAATAATGAAAAACATTGATTTACAAGCAAAGGTCAAGAGGTTATGGATCTGTTTAGATTGCATTGAAATTATGCCTTTTTAGATATCCATGGCATCTTACAGTGTATTTTTAATCTATAGAACAAGTAATTATGTAATAATTTGTTAAATAAATTTCATTCATAGATAGTTTGGAATGTTGATAAAGGTTTGTTACATTTGATATTTTGATTGCAAATATTCACGGAAATATGAAACTAGAAAATGTTTTATCAGTCCCATTTAAAAATGTTTTTCAAATTTATGATTTATATTCATTTTCTAAACAAAAAATTTCACATATCAGGAAATTAACTAAAAATCATACCGAGCCCTTATACAAGTACTTTGCTATTAAAGTAGGTATCACAGCAGATTATAAGTGCAGAGATAGTTAGCCTATTATTACCGTAGACTCCAGCGTTCGGGCATTCATCCAGGTAAGTGCAAAGGTAATTAGAAACAGACACATTAAGGTGAGAAAACACGTTTGATTTTTCAGGTATGTCTGATCAATCTTAAGAAGTCTGATAGATCAACTTTCTTCTTTTCGCAATAGTAATTGGAGGCAATATACACTTCATACATTGAAAAACGTAGCTGTCTGTCAATAATCATACGAACTGACAATATTAAATTGAAAAAGAATTAATCCTTATCAATGTTTTTACATTTGGGTTATACAAGAGTTAATGGGGCAGTAGCACGTTTGTTGGACATTTTATTTCTTCAGTTATATGGTGCGATTTTTAACATCTTTTCATCATGGTAAATCTGTACATTTGTTTGTATGTAATCTATCATATGCCTATTTCTGTGTGTGCTTAAATGATAATAATGTTTATTTTGTAATTGGTCATTGACCTTTATCGAAATAAAACCTCTGTCTTAAAGTTTCTTCACAGAATATATGTTAATGCCAAATCTTCAGGGAAATGTAATCGAAATCGAAATCGAAAAAAATATTTTCATTTACGTGAGATCACTTTGTTTACCCAAATACGTACTACTGACCCCTCAATAGTCATAAAAAATTTCACAGATTTCGTTTATTAACTGAAAGAAAGAAGCTAGCGGTACGGCAGTGTATCTTTACCATTTTCACTGACGCATGTTATTACCACTGATTTAAAGTGCGTTATACATATTTTCGAATTGCATTTATCGTTCCATATCAATTTAATTTGTATATCAAAGCAACTTTATCACGTACATGCACGTTGTTGATTGACTGCGGGATCAAATGATGATCACTGAATTAACTTATTTGCTTAAATTTGTTAATTTATCAAAATATTTGTCTATGGAATTAATCTATGAGGTAGATAGTTTGCAGTAAACATTTTCAAAATGTCATTGAAACATTAAAGGAAAATCACTAGGAAATATATTAGGATGTTTGTGACATTATAAACTCGTTAAACACCTTTGTATATTAGCTCCCGAAACAATCCTAAGTATAGTGTTATTATTCTCTAATTAACTGAAATGATTAATGTTGTTTAACCATTAAGCCACAAGTAGATAATGCTATTTCACATTTGACGAAACATAAGATCAATGACGAATTAAACAGATAAATGAAATATATATACCAATGTATTTGGTGGGAGATTAAAAGATATAAGTAGTTACAAAATGCATGTACATCTCGAAACTTAAACGTTTAGAGACCCATAAAACACTTAATAAATATGCCACTACAGCAGATGGGCATGTAATAATTAGTGTAAATAAACAAAAAGGGACGTTACTCACACGCAACTACCTTTCCATACGCTTCAATTGATATGCACCGCCTGCGTGTGTGCAAAGGCATTTGACACGCTTCAGTGAACGTATTAATGGGCAATAAAACGTTAAGAAACGTTACACAAATTAGAAAGTTAGGTCAAGTACATAACATGGTGTATCTTAATAGTTACAAGATGTACAGTCATGAATCACTGTGCTTCAAAGCAGCACGAAGGTAACTTTTATTTGTTTGAAGCAGAATTTTTTTTATCCCGGGAGTTTTGAAATAATGACCAAACGTCATATAGTTGCAAAACAGAACAAACTAATATGCATTTACCAACTTTTTGCTGTTAAAAAGCATGATCTTCAAGCAAAATGATATAAGCTTATGCCATTACATACTTGACTTGATTCAGTTGTTGATACTGAGGTGATATCCGTTCCTCTAGGTCTTCAAGATTTCAGAGTTTGAATCTCACAGACAACATGCTAAGTGAAGTACTGATAATTGATGCAAAGCTACATTAACTCTATCTAATTTTCTTTGTCACTTTCAGATGCAACTACATTGCATTGCTTCATTGACCTTTAAGCATTCTTTCTGTACCGATGATTCCAGTCGAAGTCAATTCAATTTCATTTATCATCCCAAACTTGCTTTCATTTAAGATATCACTCGTGTAAGATGTAATGCTTTCTACAAGCGATATCTATAGTGTTGATATCGCAACAATCAAATTGTCATAATGCTTTTGCATCATCAGTTAAAAAACCCCGATGCCTTTGCATTACTGTGAACACCAATGGCAATGTATGACGTCACAAGTCTGATGGCGTCACAATGCTGACCTCACTTTCAAATATGCCTAATATTTGCGAATCCATTTCCCTACCTAAAATGATTTAAAGGTGTTTAATAAAAAATGGCCGCCAGTTGTTTTTTGCTTAATAATCGACTACTGCTGATTACTACGGCTGACCTGGTTGGGTAATGAGATGTTTGACCCTCTTAAGATCATACATTGGCATAAACTGATATTTATTTGGGGCGATTTGAAAAAATAACATTTAAAAAAAGCGCGCCATTGACCCTTTAACATCCAAAATTAACAGCAACTTGAATGTACATATAGCTTCCACAAAACAAACAGATTGCACTGTCTCTTTAAGTTTTTTTCCTGCTCTCTGAATATATAAATTAGCCTTTAAGACAGATTTGATCCTCATTCAGCTATTGTTTTTTCCGATGCACATAAAACACCAAGACGAAGAAATCAAGATTTAGGAAAGCAGAGCATTTTCATATTTTAAAAACATTAACAGACTGCGTTGAAGTCTTACGGTTTTTTTAACCGGCCTACTTAACGCGTGATCTTGGCATGTGATAACTTATTTGTAACCAGTTTTTGATAGTATACTAAAAATAACTTTCATCACTACAATCGTATTTGCTACTCGGTTCCTTTCACTGTATACTTACAATGATGAAAGAAGAGGATCTCGTTTATTTTACATAAAAGTCTCCCCGCCACATCAACAAGTCACGCTTTGGAGCAAAGTTGCTTCGGAGCATTTTATGGACGTTTTACAATGTTCGATATTCGTCATAGTAGACCTGGTTTTAAAATGTTGGTTTTATCACAGAAGTTGTGTTTTGTAGATAATTTTACTAAGAGATATTTGGGCGTTAGTCGAACGAACTATGAATATTGCAATCTGGTATATGTACAAATTAATAAAGTTGATGAAACAAAAACCTCTCTGGACATTTTATCTAATGAAATATGATTTTTAAAGGTTGATATATACTGTTTATTAGATATGATAATAAAGTCGTCATATCGTAAAGAAGTCATAGAAAATTATTTGTAACGTCGGCTTTCTTAATTCACGACGTAGAAGGGTAGTGACGTTCCATTAATTCTACATGAATGTACGTTTTTATATACGTTATTTCATTCTTTGGTCAAAGATAGCCTCAAGAATCATCAATTCATCTACATTCGTTTGCACCTGTTGTACCTTCGGTCCAATACTTTAACTATGTATATATTTATATTTTCTCTCTTGTTTTTATTCATCTTGCTTTGCTGGAGTCGGGGTATTAAATATAGATCTATATAGACTGTATGAATGCACACAAATGACGTCACTTATCCTTGGGTACGTATTGTAATGAGTGATGGGCCCCTTATTCTCTGACATCACAGCATAGCATCGTCATAAAGCCACTAAGATGATCACTGCATAGTGTGAAACTGGTCGATGATTGCCAGACTTGAAGTATGAAGAAGTTTTGTTTGTTTTATGATATATTTACATAAATATCACATCTTGTATCGTACAAATAATATGCCGTGTATCTGATAGATAGCTGGATACTGTCTTCTCAAAAATCGGCGTATCAAATATTTAAGAGGAAATTTGGAACATGGAGACCTACCGGTTTACTTGGAAGAAGAAGTTGATTCGGCTTTTTGATTTTTGCCTTTGCTCTCGCCTGTCGCAGCTTAGCATCTGAAAAAAGATATTAAACATCACCAGACGATAAATGGAAAAGTTGGTACCATTGTATGGATTTAAACCCATGTTAAAAACAACATCGAGTGGCAATATTTTAAGCGAGCGGGGCAACATAAAAAGGATTATTCTGATTCGTAAAAATGGAGAAGTACGATTTCGTTTTGTATGTTAAGTAAGGGAGGTAACTCCATGATAAATATGCACTGTATTGTCGACTTAAATTCCCCGGGTAGAAGTAGATATGCATAAAAAATCTTATTTTCATACCAAGTGTCATGTATGTAACAGTAACAAAGCTGTCCATCTACTTCAAATTCATTTCAAACAGCTGTATCATAAGCGTAACACTGTTATTACCTTTTCAAAATTTGTCTAATCAGACGCTTTACATGTATTGATATAAACTAACTAAAGTTTTAGCTCCTACAGTGCCTCATCCCAGTTTTTTAAATATTTGATGATCGTACAAATAATATATTTCAACACTCGCCCGTAAACTCGACTCGTATACAAAGTGTGGACGGTAGTTGGCTATTTGGTTATCAGATGCGAAACTGCATCATTCTAATATTTACACAACTTAATATCCGTTAACAATCGTAAAGCTCCCGATGTTGCATATATACGACTAATAGAAATATATCAATGCACATGATTTGAAAACTGAAAATGACTTTATAAAAAGTCCAGTTTCCATGTCCGGTTTTAAAATTGTATCGAGGATGATGTCGTGTCAATGCAATGAGATGCTCGTGAAACGCATGCAGCACGTGCGGAACGTTCAGAACGGTGAAATGTAGTCGATACCGCAGTCGAAAATCAATAGGTGAATTAGTTCCTGTCACTCATTCAAATGTCACGTTAATATTCATATCGCCAAAGTTTCGTCTTGAAAGATATTCGCTTTTGTCCAAGTGTATCATTCCAAATACATCGAGACACATTCAATATCTGAAATTAACATAATAACATGATATTGATAAATGTTCGCAATATACATGCAACCTACCATCAATTTGACCTGAATATGTAAACATTCCCCATCAGTGAAATACATGTATGTACCAGTTTCCTGTGTGAATCATCATTTGAAGTGTTCACGCCTTACGGATAGCCTTCTGCATTTCAATAGTCTATCATCGAGTGATTGGATGAGCGCGTAATAGGGTCTAATATACCTTCAACTATAATTTAGTGGTTTTAGTCGTAAATGCAATTGGTACTATTTATTGATGATATTGATATTGACTCATAATTAGATAAAACGAATTTTTTATGTCAGTGATAATCGTTAACAGAATACCTAAATGTGTTTATGATGTTATGACATAAGGTTTGACTTCGAGAATTGGGTTTGGTTATATATTTTATGGACGCTTGGCATATCGTTTGGTTCACTGCTATCCGCCTTACTAGCCCGAAAGACTTGATAATTATTTTGTGTCACTTTATGAATAATTATATTTTGTCGCCATAGTGTACACAATCGTACATTGCAATGTATTATCGAAACTAACTTTGGCACGATTGATTCGGATACACATCTCTATATTTGATATTGATTAGGATAATCTAGTACATGTAATGCAGATTGGAGCTTGTGACAAAGTGCCGTCTGGTCACTTCATTAGAATATCACAGCTGTGCCTATAATGTCAGGTAAAAGGCTAACTATTACACATTTGATTATCTTTTTTTCAAACGAAAGGGCAGATCAGTTTAGGGTTTGTCATTCGACGACGCATGAAATGAATTCCAAATAGACATCTGCACTAGTATGTAAGTTGGTAGTTGAAGCTTGAACACCTTAAAGGGGCACAGAGTATTTTGTTGGAGTTAAACATGTCAGACTTCATAAATTGTGTTACCTTATCGAGAGGTAGTGGTTACCTCTGAAAATAATCAACTTACCGCTAATGAGTTCATTATAGTGACTGTAAACAGGTGACATTTGTGATCGAAAACCGGACAATGGCGCGCTAATTTGGTAGTGCTCAGAAGAATAGGTGGCCGAGCTGGTTAAATGTTGGTACAATAAGTGCTAGCAGTATGCCCTTCGTTGTGATTGTGGGTTTGAATTCCGCTGTGGACACGACCCGTAAAGTAAAACAAAATACCATTAGAAATAGTTTCCAATTTATAACAATGCAGCACAACTGATGTACTGACAAATACAAGTTTCCAGGTTTTATACATTCTCTCCCAACAGAAGTAGCTCCGTCATAAATTTATATACAACGTTGTATGACGGAGCTTCCTCTGTTGGGAGAGAATTGGTTTTATATAAAGCCACAAGTCTTTAAATTAATATTTTACGACAGAGTTTGAGATAAATTTCTGTCCGTGCTGTTATTGGCTTTAATGTTGAATGCACTACATGCCCCAAATAAATTCATGAATGAACCTTTCAGATTACAAGATTCTGAAAATTGTTTTTCCATTACTTTTTTTACCCTCGCTGAAGTCTGTTATGACGCCATGTGACTGTACTGTTGCTCATTACCGCAAAGAATGTTATGGATTAATGGATTTAATTCAAAACACGCGCAGCACCTCAAAGATGCTCCAGATTTCGTTACAAGCAATTTATTATTACTCATCTTGCATAACCGAACATCGGCAAGATGAAACAAAATAAAGTACATTGTGTGGATTTGTTAATGTACATTGAGTTGCTTAGCAAAATGAAGCACGCCAAGCCCTTATTTATGACATAACAAAGATTAAGGATTTGCAGGTTTTACATATCTAACGAAATACTACTTGATAATAGATAAATGTTTTTATGAGAATTTTCCTCGAGTGACGCGAACGACATGTTAAAAAGGTTTTTATAACATCACAGTTACGTAAGTTAAAGAAATCTCGTGTAGAAAAATTCTAGTTTATTAATATTGTTACATGAAGAGGTCTATTGAATATTTCTATTTTTTATTGTATATTAATATTGTATCTAATATGTTATTTTTAACGAAAGCTGGGGACAAATAAACATTTGCGCAAGCTGCAAATGGATGAGTGGAAAAGGGCTGGCCGCTTCTAAAATTTAAACCTTTCTATCCCACTCGATAGTGTGATCATCCTATATAGAGGTATATATTCCTTGTATTGGGAGAATCTAATATTTCATCAGAATATATGATAAGACATATTGTGAATGCATTAGCAGTCCATGCAAATTTTAAATAAAATTTGAAACAGCATGGTTCCATGAGGTGCACGAGTTATGCGTCTGGAAATGACACATAACAATGGTGGGGATTACATGAGTTGCACGTGCTAATTTATTCACTGGCTGTCAGCTGCATTGATGATTTGTGAATACCAATTATTGATCCTATGTACTTAGGTTCTAAAAAAGACTCGATAGAAATAAGGAGATACGATTTCAAACTAATTTTCAATGAAATTGAAATACATTCTTCTAAAATTAAAATGTGCAACTGCCTGCCGAAAGTTTTTTCGCTTATTACTGTATCTCAGAGCAAATATAATGTTATTTCGGTTATATTGGAAGTCATTGAAATACTTAAGCGTAAATGACAAAGGATGGTCCATGTGTAAAATATCATATCCTTGACTTATTTAGGAATCGTCTGAAATATTCGAATTTTGCATGATGAAATGGGGTCATTTTAAAAAGAATTTGATGTCTTTTGATTAAGATATTCCATAACGACTGTAAAAGAAAAAAATCAACACAAGCACTTCGACTTATGCAAAGGAAAACATGAATATTGTTTAAAGCTGTTGATCAGTTATAACGAAATCTGTAGAGAAAAATAGAAATAAATGTTTCCGAAACTTTGACCCTGGTCTCTTCGCTGACCCACGAAAACTGTTTACAGTTTACAGTTTACAGTTTATAGACACTCTGTTTAATTAAAAAAAACCTAGAAACTCTAAGAAAATTGTCATTATTTTGTAAAATCATCATGTCGCATTTTAAGAGATAAAATACTTAACCTTAGAATGTCTAGAAAAGCCTTTTATTGTATTGTATTGTATTGTAATGTATCATGTATCATTGTATATATATCCATGTACCTCTAATGTTGCAGTTTGCAGCCTGAGTGTAAGAAAGTTCAGTTCAGAAAACCTAGGAACAATGGATCCTCATTTCTGTTTTCAACATTCAATATTATCCGTTTCCTTTTCGCAATGGTACTAATGGCGTCTCCCTAATGAAACAAACTCTCGAAATATGAGTAAATTTTGAAGATCTAATGACACATACAATTCTTTGGACATGTTTCATATTACTAATTGTTGGACATGAGGTAAATAGTTCAATTTTGATGCTAATTCTAATCGACCAATGAATAATTCATATTGATCACGCAGACATTTCAGCAAAAAATTACAACACATTAAATCTCTTTTTGTATTACAGTCCTGAAAATGTAAAAACAGAAGTATTTGCAGTCGTACATAAATATGTAACACGAAGAACTTGTTTGTAATCTAATTTCTATAATTTAAAAAGGTCAAGACGGAATTGTTCCTTTTCAAAAACGTTTGCCGAAATTTGTTTCATCTAGTAATTGAAACTGTGGCTATGTTTGATATCGTTTGCTCCTTTGTTTCAGATAGTGTTAATTATGAACACTGCTTAAATATTGAAGATTTTTCTATTCGAGGTATCGATTGTTATACATGAATAAGTTGAAAGTATCAAAAGTTCTACAGGCTTTATCGCTTTCTTTGAAAACTCTTAAAACTTTCTCATAAATGAAAATCCATAAAAGGAACCTTAAATGCTCTATAACATTAAAGAGAATTACTCCTAAAATACACTACTAAACTGATATGGGCCATGATACAGTGAGAATTGACAAAACTCAACTTGGGCGATACGTCCATTACATAAATCTCAAACATTCTACTACTTAATAAGCATTTGTTTACATTGTACATTGCTAAATATTTCCGACCAAGAGCAGTCAAGCTTAATGCATTTCGTTATAGCAATAAATAAAAGATACCTGATTTTGCTTTTTAGAGATGGTGTATTTTCTTCATTCAAAAGGAAAATTATGTTTGGTCTATATGTATCAACTATGATCAAAGATATAAATATAAACATAAATGTATTACCGATAAAGTTTGCAAAAATCGTATGAGCACTTGTGTACATATCAAACTTAAAGACCACTGCTTGATTCATTATCTTTGTCATCATTGAGATTTTTATACGATGCTAATTAACAGAACTGTTCTGCTAATTAACTGAGCCAAGCCATTTGGTTAATTATGTTTACATCCGAAGAAGAATCTATTTCAAGTTTTAGGCCACAGGCCCATAGAACATACAAATGTTACAAGAACGCAATGAACATTATATAACACGTAATGCTATTGATTAATGAATAACTCTCGTTGTTTAAAAGCATAAAAACGATAGTTCGAGAGTTGCTTTAAAATATTCTTACAGTTAGAAGACATTAAAATTATAAATTTTTCATATGATGGATTTATATAAAAATATTTATCGATAAATCTAAGCCTTAAAGCTGAGTAAGAGTTATATATTAACAGAAAATGAAATTCACATTTCATCTGAATGTTAATGGAAAAAGACCTTACGACAAATGATTCATGTTATTAACATTGCGTATAAATTGAAAAAGAATACAGGAATAGTACTTGCTTGAAATCTTTATTTAGAGACTATGGAGGAAAACCCATATTGAAAGCAGGACAACAGGTTTTAACATTATATGTTTATATAGATAATGTTTATGTATATATATTAGAACATGTATATGTAACATGTCATACTTTATCGCTAACGTGTTGGAAACCCTTCGTATTCAATGGTACCGTTCATAATCTTTGACAGAAAATCTTTATCAGAAAATAATAAAATCTATTACACCATCTTTTATGTTTTTAAGTGGCCCGTGCGGTTTCCATCTCTGGCAACTGTATAATCACTATTATAGTTTGTAGGCCGAACATGACAAGTTTTCCAATGATTTACTAGATCTCGTATTGATTAAAGCTTCCTTTCATGTACAAAATCAATTATAGTTTGTTGCACTGTTTTTACGTTATTGGACACACGAACATTTTAATTCACCAATTTATAAATCAGTAGAAAGTAGTAGAATCCTTTTGGCCCTGTGATAGATTTGTAAAACGAAACAAAGTCAAGATTTTTTTCGGATTATTTCAGGTGAACCTTCCTTGATATTCAGACACTAACAATAAATAACCTAATGGTCTCGATTCACCGCAATTGATAAATATGGATGTGGCTAGGATGTAGATATTACGTCTCCTGCAAACTTTGTAATCAAAATATATTTTGCAGTAGCCGAGGACGTGTGGTAGCAGATTATTGTTAAAATATCTAGGGTATTTATGGGCAGAATTGTCGTAAACATGTCTGGGGATTAAGTAAATGTGATTCTAGACTCAGGTTTGTATGCCAGACTGCACATTGCAGTTTGCGAATAAAGAAAAGAGCATCTGGTTGGTTACAAAGAACCATAGAGGAACATGTTAACTTGATAATACGATTGTTTTTTCAATCTTAATATTTGTAACTTTTACCTTAAAAGACTAGAAATGTGGACTAAGGAACAACGTTTTTTTTATATTCAAATAAAGCGTTACACAATCTTTGCTAGTCGTTCACTAACAAATACAACTGACCGATGATACTGTGTGAAGAATCAAGCGCAATATTTTCAATGAATCGTGAAAGCATAAGACCATAGAACATTTTTTCCAAGTACGCTATGAACAAATTCTTGCATTATATATGCACCATGGAGATCATAAACCGAATTTGTCATTGCACGTACGCCAGGAAGACCATGAACTGATTCTACAATTGTATGTCCATTGTAAAGACCAAGAACTTATTCTTGATACACTTGTTCGCCATGAAAGACCTTGAATTAAATCTGCCTTTGCAAGTAGCAACATAGACAACTTTTTCCCCATTACATTTGCGCCATAAAGACCATGAACCAATTCTTCTTGTCATGTACGCCATGAAGACCATGAACCAATTCTTCTTGTCATGTACGCCATAAAGACCATGAACCAATTCTTCTTGTCATGTACGCCATGAAGACCATGAACCAATTCTTCTTGTCATGTACGCCATGAAGACCATGAACCAATCATTCGATTGCATATGCGTCATACAGAACCAATTCTCATTGCATGTAGATCATGAGACATTGAGACACTAAGACGTTATTTCACATATCAAAAGTTGTGTTTTCAGGTGCTGACCAGATGCCTTTTCTAAATAGTTCGGTATCATAAATAACACTGGTCATTACCCCAAATGCACTTGAAAATATTGATTTGTCGATAGCTACGCAACAACAGTGTCAGAAATTGGCCCACATAAATAAGATGAACACCATTTTGAACTTGGTTTTCATCGATGCATCTGTTCTAGTATTGCAATGTTCGGACACGAATTTGTATCGAATCGTAATTTGTCGTTAGGAGTACTGTAAATGTTTGCATATACCCTTTCAAGTGTGACTCTTATGTTCTAATGAATGTGCGTTCCTAAAACAGTTTTGTGGCATCGACCCACTTTTAAATGTTAAAATATACTTTCTCGGTAAATTGTCATATTTCAAACTTTTTAACTACTAAAGTTCCATGCTGTAATGGCTTTAATTGACTACAGTTTATTCGAACATTAATCATTCATCATAAATAGTTGTGTGGATTAAAGTGTACTACCACTGACTTCTTTCGTGCCATTTCTGGAAAGACTGAAACATTGATTAATTCGAGTATTTTCTTTGCAGTTTTTAACTTTTAGTATTTTGATAAAATTTAAGCCATTAATTCAGTTTTGGAAAACGTTAAAAATTTGCCTAAAGGTTTCTTTAAAAACTATATTTCATTATTTCAGGAAAAATAAACGACGAAATACAATGTTATCATCTGGTTAAGAGTCTCTGTCATAGCTCATAGAAGTACATAGTAATCTGCAGTAAACATATTTGTCTGTGTTGCCACAATGCCACGTACAACATGTTTGAATAACTAAGCTGGTATTACCCTTTACCCTAATAAGACATCAACCTTCCAATGAAAGCTTGGGGAAATTTACAGTAACAAAACCTTGATCGCTGATTCAACATAAACCTTGATTACAACGATTATTGTCCTCTTGCTTAAGAAAACTATAACAGTGGTTAAAACCTTGAACATTATAAAAGGTCGTATGTCATCGAACGCATAAACATATGCAAAATAAGGTAAAATTGGTCATAAATTTACAGTGAGCTGATTAGCATCTCAAAAGGCCATAAGATACCTTGTGAAAGATAAAAATTTATCACTTTAACATATTTCAATTAATTAAGCGTCAGAGAAGCTTAGTAGAAGTTTTCTGCGATTAAGTGTTCTGAAAGTAAATATTCTGTTTTGCAATTGATTCTCATCATAATTAACCATTCAAGACTTTGCATATAAGCAGTTGACTTTATTCAATAATTCAACATCAAGTCACATACAGACGTGGAAAAATTGGGCTATTTCATGAACATTTTTATGAAAATTAGTGCTTATCAGACACATTATGCGAGCATTTCACACACAGAAAGCGTAAGTGATATATAATGATCCTTTTATAGAAGATATATTTCTGAACATAATCCCTTTAACGTTATTCTGATATATCTACATGCCACAATGGTAACATTAACGGCTCCGGAATCAGACTAATTAAGTTAATCGTTATCGATGGTATATGCAGTATAAGCATTAATTCAATTTGCAAGTACTTATAAGGGGCATTTAGCTGTCTGAGTGAATAAAACTGCTGTTATGAAGTGATGAAGACTAGAATGCTAGCTGTCATTAATGTTGCACTTTCGGCCGTCTGCTAAACTTGTATTTGTAACAGATAGTCTGTGGGATTTAAGGATCTACATTGATACTAGATGGTAAGGTGTTTTATACTGCGGATTTAGTGTTGATGTGTCTGTATCGTCACATATTCATCGCCGTCATCATCAACATCATCATTATGATCATCATTATGATAATCATTAGTATCAACATATTCGTCGTCTCAATCTTTCATCATTTCCATCATCGTCGTCATTATCATCATCAAAATATTCATCATCAGCATCATCATCGTCATCGTCAAATCGGTTCTGGTATCATTTAATTGTCAGATTAATTATTTAAGTTTCATGTAACAGCATCATCATTATCATAATTATCATTATGGAAAGCACACCAACTAGCCACAAATCAATTTTACAAACATAGTCATCAGATCACCTGTCACAACAATCAAATTCATCACTTCTATCCAAGTACAAGCATCACGACCATTTCATCAAATAAGCCGTCTAATCATTGGCATACAATGCATTGCTATCTGTCCGTAAAAGAAATATCGACATTTTGACAATTGCCTTTAAAAAATTTCGATATTGTGAAAAACACCTACCTTACCTAAGGACATAAGGGTTATTTTAGCCACACATTCCCTTAGCTTTACATTTCTCTCTTCAGATGTAATAATTGAAACTTCTCTCTCGATCACTCTATTCGCAACTAATTAACTGAATCAATGAAATCTAAATCTATCGACAACTTTTTGCAAATTATGTAAGAACTTAACATGACTGACATTTAACGAAAATGAAATGTTTAGAAATTGCAGACTGAGTTCATTTATTATCAAAACGATGTTAAATAAATCGAATTTTCATAGTACCGAACAGGTGGTTAAACAATCAAGTACTTATCAATCTGTAAGGTAGCATGAGCACATTCACGAACTGCTCAAATGACATGGAAATAATTGCTTTAAAATATATTTATAATCTAATAAATCACAGCTGTGACATTAAATTAACGCAATAACTTGAGTAGTTATCTTCTGATGTTTGCCTCAACTCTCTATAACCAGACTCGTGTGTTATCCATAATATGTTGGCGCTCTCCACCTATTGCAAATTTCACCAGCAAGGCGTACACGTCACATTAAAGTAACCCGGTTCTATCTCAGTAATATTTAGCACGGTTTGGTTCCAAAATGTTTAATTTGACTGTATTCACAGTAATGTATTCGCCAGGAACAAACAATTATTAAATCTTTCTAAATCTGAGTCCTCGTTGACGAAGAGGTCATGAAACGGGTTTTTTTTAAAATTGGTTAAAAGTTTGTTTCGCCGTCTGTAGTCGAGATCTGAAGAGAACACCTCAATTTTCTCTTGTCAATTTTGTTATATTTTTAAACATATACCTGGAATTTTCTGTGTCTCGAAAATTTCCATAAAGCCAGTTTCTTCCACATCAACACCTTTGATTTCAATCAGTAAACTTTATATCCACAAGTAGAGTCCAAAACCATGTTCATTTATTCATACACTTTTGAAAAAAGCATCATCATTAATTTTCCAGGTAGGTAATCTTTTGTCCTAATTTATTTTATTGATTTGTAAGTGATGGATAGAATATCGTTAAAAAATGCATGCGCATACGACTTGTATGTCAAAACTGCGGGCCGTTTACGTTGACGGTATACATCCTTCGAAAAGCTAATGACGTGACTCTTAAAAGGTGGAGATGGAGATGGATACTTTGGTTTAAAGGCTCCATAAGCAAAACTTGAGTTACCGTTCTTGATTAGAGCATCTGACATTGTATGACGGGGTCAGGAAAGCAATATAATATACATTCTAAATTGAGTAACTAATGTGTTAAAATCAAGAAAACATTGCAATTGGCGACGAAATACTTTCTTTCTCGTGTATAATCTGAATTCCGGTAAAGAGTCAAACTCGTTTACTTACTTATCAAACATATTCGATCTCGTTATCTCGAACAAAGTTTTTGTAAAGAAATGATAACACATAATTTCTTGTTGAATGCTAAATATCAGGTTTCGTGAGGACTATCTTAATGTCATCTATGTTGTTGCAAAGCATAATGTTTTTCATATGTCTACCACACCATTGAATATAGAGTCATATATGGAGCGTAAATAACAAGATATGATAACCAAACAATGTCACTGAAATCTTCAATGCAACTGTATGCTATTTTTTGATAGGATAATTGCATTGCAGCGTGTAAAACAAAATGGAATAGATATTGGTAGCCTCAGGGAAATGAAAACGTGACTGTGCTATATTTGTTGCCAATAATCTGAGTATATAAGGTACCTTTGGGCTAAGCAGAGACGAAATGTCGCCAGATCATGTAATTTGGATGTCAAACATGACATGTAAGCTGAACAAATATAAGTTACATTCGCTATAATACTTGTCTATATATATATATATATATATATATATATATATATATATATATATATATATATATATATATATATATATATATATATATATATATTATTTTGCACTTTTGTTCATATTTGAGAATATATAGGAGATATGACAAAATCAAATATCTACCGCTCCTTATAAACCAATATTTTACAGTTTTGAATGACTGCTTTAAATCCGTCCTTTGATTGATCTGATGAAGAATCAAAGATGCGAATTATGGAACACATTATTTAAAGTAAATAAGGCCAAAAGTTACACAAATACGTTGCTCGGTGAACAATTATATATTATGAAACTTGCCCGAGGGACTATAAACGAGGGCCCGCAACTTCTTTTCAAATAATTTTTTTTAAATTTCTGACTCGTGATACTCCAGTCCGATTAAAATCGACCATGTTCCGATTAAGAAAGGTTTTTAAATATTGCTTCTTCCGGAATAAAAACTCAATCCATCGGGGCGGGGGGTTTGTTTCCTCTCCATAGCGGTATACAAACTCTAAAGTTTTGAAGTGCGCTCAATAAGCAAATCACAAACAAATCAAGAAAAGCCGTCGGTGTTGTTGAGGCACGAAACTCCTTTCTACATGATCGCTGCTATTTTTCTTTTCAAACGCCAGGGGAGAGATCTGCTTATGACAAGGATTTTGTCTGCACTAGACTATTAACAGAACATGTGTCTATTCAGGCTGTTGTCAGACCGTAGGAAGAAGAAAACAACCATTGGAAAAAGTTATCTCGTTGGAGGCACTATTTTGAAATATTTTTTAATGCTTTCGATTTTAATCAGATTGTAGGCAATTCGATAATATATATACTATGATAATAATAAGATAACATACTAGTTAATGTGACTGTGATACAATGTCATTAAGATCTGTGAAATTAATGTAAACCGTCAAAAAGAGAGTTACCTCCTATCGATTTTATAGAGTTAAGTCGAAGTTAAATTACAATACACCTGATTAAAATTAGATTCAGGGCAGATCGAAATCCAATTGAGAAAAGAGTACCCATGGATTTTGTATTTAAGAGGATAATGGTCAACTGAGTTATGTAAAACACGTTAGCTTAACACCGAACAATGCTATTCAAGACGAATTCTTATCTTTGACGAAAAAATAATTGGCTCATAACTTCTGACATAATCATATAAGTATCGAGGGTTATATCATTTTAAGTTGAAAATTTAAAGGCAGTGTAGCTCGTTATTTTGTTTTTGAAGTGATTAAACTCTCCCCATCAAACATGAGCTTATGCAAAAGAAATACTATCTTCAGAGGGTAAAAGATCTTGTTTCACATAACCTGATAATCTGTTTAAATCGTTGAAAAGGTGTTATCGTTCAAAGACTGTTTGGAATTTCTCGTGAATTTTCTTCTCTCGAAAATTTAACTACAGTGCCTTTAAGTATTTTCTATTTGAATACGGTTTGTAATGCTACAATTTCATTGGTTTTGACATGACATAACTTAGAGAGTTCATAAATAATGCAATGCGCTAAGTTATTCAGAACGCTTCAACCATATGAGTGCCATGATAAACGGTCAATTCGTTTCAGGGAAAGATTAACAAATCAACCTGTCAAGAATGATATTAATAATCCATGATTAGAACGGGCTTTGTCGTTCACAAGCCTTGACATGGAAACGGATGAAAGACGATTTAAGCTGCTATTTTGACCACGGTTACACAAAGCTTGTGTAGTAAACAGATAAATCCTTATCAATAATGGAGGAAGTAACAATTGATTTAAGGCCTCCTATCACAAATGCTTATTTTAGCGCAAAAATCTTACATCAGAATAAGACTTATTTTATCCATTGAAATAGCAATATTGAAGGCTACTAGTGCAGAAAAAGTACAATCTTTACAAACGATTCAGTTATACAGTGTACATGAACTCTCTCTGATTTAAACGATTTGGGGTAAAAAATAGACGAAATGTTTATTCCAGAGGTGTAAAAAAGTAAACAAATGTATCCAAAAGATAAAAGGAAATCTTTTCTTTTCATCTTGGATTCTTACTGAAAAGTATTAATATTGCCAACTTTTACCTTACATTACTATAATTCTTTGTGTTTGATAATATGATAATAACTTTGTGAAAAATAATAATCTTCTTAATCTTGTGAGTTAATATAAACATTTAATTTAAAGGTAAAGTTCTATAAATCTTGAACGATACATGATTAGCAATTCAAACGTTTTGATCTGCACAGACATAATTGATACCATTCAACCAGATTTGGCAGATGTGCAAAATTATATGCTCAACTACTTCAATAACATAATTCTTATGCTCGACCACTTTAATGACAGATGCAAAGGATCTGTCTTACAAAACAGATAGTTCGTATCTTCGTTCTTTGATTCATTCGTATACGTTATTATTGATGAAACATCTAAATAGATGTCTGTCTTAGATCTGTCTTTCATAACATGTAGTACGTATGTGAAGAAATCTTCCGGTCGATTCTTCTGTACATGATTAATGCAAAGATAGTTTACCTTGACAGATAACTTACGATAAACATCTAAATAATTAGCAAAAAATTACATTGATATCGATCTATATTTTCTCTTAACAATAGGCACATATCTTGTCAAACAGGTCAATGGCCATAGTACAGTTGAAGAGCCATTGCATTGTTCATCATACAATTACAGTTATATACGATAAATAAATAAAAAAATTGCCGTAGGACTTTTGAAGGGGCACAGTGAATGTTTTTGAGTCAAATATGTAAAACTTCCAAAAAGGTTTTATTTTATCATGTAGTAGTGGATGTTTCTGAAAATCAGTATCTAAGTGCTTATTAGTTCTTCATAGTGCCAATAATAAGGTTGAAGTCGTTATTTATGATCGAAAACCGGACAATGGCGCGCGCCAAAGACCCAAACGTAATTTTCGAAAGCAGATTACGGCAGAAAAAAGACAAATTGATTGGTAATGTACAGTAGGTAATTTAATTAATAAATATGTAAATTGGACGCAGAATTTCGATATCCCAACATGTATATGACTGTTTTTGCAACTATAGTTGAAAACAAGAAAATATTACAATTTTGACATTTTAGAGATAAACATGCAAGGTTAGAAGGGCGATTTGAGTTTAACTCAGACAATATGGCATTTTGACTCTGATTTAAGCCACAGTCAAGACATTAAGTAACCGTGATGATTCGTTTAAATGCAACTCAGCCCTCAAGCTAATATACAAAGCCAACGTGGTGGGGTTTTTTTCGATTCAAAAGTTCATGAAGTTTTTTTTCTCAAAATATGAAGAATTGTAATAGTTTGGGGCAAGTAATGAATTGTTGATATACGACATATCAAAATATAAGGTACCTCTAATGAGTAATACAAAATGAACTACACAAAACGAAAGGTTTACTGGCAACATCCAAATCAACCAATTTTCCTGCTTTCAGTTCAAAATTTAAATTTCTTTTGTTTGTGAGTTAAATATTGCAATCCTAGGGAATTATGGTATTTCCGTCATACAATCTTACATTATTTTCATCAGAAATCTTATTATCATTTACTCATTAAAGAATTCTCACATAGGCATAGTTTGACCTCATAAAGTATGAAATACGCTGAAAGAATATTGTATTGACGGATCCAAAAATTTGGAAGTTGGGTGATCACCTATTGAAAAAAAACAGTAGTATATACATTTTGCGGTCGACGTTTCTATAAAAATGAAAAGGAGATGGAGGTGTACTGTATGGACAAAGAAAATGTATTGCTCAACCGAGTATCCTGCTTGTTATATAAGCATACACACGTGCGGGTTTTCTATGTTTGTTTAGAAAACCAAACAGTTTTATGATTAATGCATCAAACAATCATTAAATGTATAGGAAATACCAGTTTCAGGATTATATTTGCACAAGGGAAGTTATACTTTCCATTGATTGAAGGGCGGAAGTTTTAAATTAACTTAAAAACAATTGAACTGAGATTGATTATTGATTGGTACGGAAGTCGTGTTTGCAGTAGGGATATTCAGAGTAAAGCCGGGCATATAAGGTTTTTATTTTCATAATTATTGGTAAATTTTGGCAAACTACGTGTATCTAATTTTGACGAAAGTGACATCAGCAATAAGAAGTCTACAGCAAATATGTTTAGGTTTCACAACAATAGAATACAGTGTAAAAAGAATAAGTTTGTAAATTCAAACTAAAAATATTTGATACATGAATTTGATGAGTTTCTTTTTAGGCATTATAATCTATTGTTCATGTGTTCAATAGAAAATATGAAGAAATGTATCATTATTATTGTTTGCACAACCATTTTGTGCCACCTTTGAATACTGATGAACAAATTTGTATCTACATAGTATATGTACCAGAACTGTTCATCCCTAATATTTTGCCTTTTGAAGACATATTCTACTTGAAGGCTTTTCTCAATTTCGTCTAATGAAACTGTCTTAGATAAGATAAGATAAGACTTTATTGGCCGAGTAAGGGAATTTGTGTTACATACAATGATGCCGTGACAACCACAAAAATAAGAGTTTAAGACACAAAAATATATTAAGACATAATGTTTTGATAGATTTTTTCTAACAATGGCTTTGTCAGTTTTAGCTGTAATATCAAGCGTTTTCTATTTAAAAAAGGTTTATTGCAAAAAATCGTAATATTGACATAACACACAAAGAACTAAAAACTTTATCAATAGCGAAACGTGATTCAGAATGTTTTGCAATCAACTATACTAAATCGTGATAAACGGTATATTTATTCCAGAGCAACCCCTCGAAGAACTAACAAATTAACCTGTCAAGAATTGAATTAATAATCCATGATTAGCACTGGATTTGTCATTCGTTACAATTGACATGAAGAAGTCTGAAAGCGGATTCAAATGAAACCGCTCTCGTGGCCACGGTTTTACAAAGCTTTTGTAACCGAAAGATCGATTAGCTAGGATTCATAGAAGAAGAGTTAACAATTGATCTTAGCTGTCTTCAAATGCTTAGAAATACTACCCTTTACAGTGATAGTAGGTACAAGCAAAACAAACAAACTGAAAGTCTATAAAGTCAACAGATATATATCGACTAACGCTGAATACGCATGTGGATATCATGATGAAGATATTATTCATTATCTTTTCATATGCAATCTTTATACAGATATAAGAAATAATTCTTACTTTTACATAAACGATCACAGACTCCAAACAGTGGTATACGGATTACCATCAACTACCAGTAGTGAAAATAGAAAATCTTAGAATGATTACACCAGTTTATTTGCAAGAGCAAGCGAATTGAAAGGTAAAATGAATTGATTAACATAAAAAGCAACTGCAAGCGTTTTGTCACCTACTTTTGTACCCACACATATTAAGTCATGTTGAAGTTTTCATGTATTTTGTTCTGTTTTATTTGTCTCCTTCTTGTGAACTTTGCTTATAACGTTTTGTACTGGTGAGGTATTCATAATAGCAAAGCTTTGTTTGTTTAGCGAACCAGATTCTTATATGAATAAAAATATGTTTAAACCACAAACTGAAAGATTTTATCATGATATTAGCATCTAAAAGTCTACATTTTTATACAAAATATTCTGCATTATCAAAACACTCCCTGTTTTATAACTATTTATTATCCTACATGTAGGAATATGCAGGTACTTAAATAATTCAGACAGAATATAAACAATAGTGGATGAAGGCTTAAACAACTTATCAAAATATAGCAAAGATTCATCTTGCTAGTTCTTGCAAAATTAAGAATTTGTCCAAACTGTGTACAACGATAATAATTTATTTCATTTCAAGCATTTGATGATTTGTATTCAGTATGAAAAACTCATAAATTAACTCGTCAAGATTGAAAATGGTGTAACATGATTAATAAAGCCATCAATTAGAAACTTGCAAATGGAAGTGCTTCTTGCAGTCACTGCAGTGAATTGGCAATAACCTGTTACAGGCAACGAGTCGATAAGCAATAAACACTTCGTAAAAAAATTCGATAAAATGGTTTGAGTTGACTGGCTTTTCTATCCAGTCAATAATGAAAACACTGGATAAAGTAATCAATAGTTATGTCTCGTTGCAAAGTTTTTAGCCTTAAGTGTTATATGACAAATTACTGCTTTGGTGGCATATGCCTTTATATCGCTATCTTCTACACATAACCACGTCAATAAGGTTGTCATTTTGACCAAAGACTAGTTCAGATTATATACTTTTCGTGAATGAGAATCAGGAAATATCGTAATCTCGTATAAGCGTAAATCAATTTAAGTTGCTCGGTCATAAAATAAGTTTACATTTGAACGAATAAGAATAGAGAAATTCAAAGATCATGTTATTTACTGGAATTCGATAAGTAACGTTACTCTTAGCAATAAACGTAAAAATATTAGAGCATTTTTTTAAAAAGTAATAGGTTAGTCTGACAAGAATCAAACTGACAGTACTAATATATGACCAGGGCGTTTTAGATCACATACATAATTTCAAAGCTCTTTAACTCACGACTTTATTTTCCTATAAATCAGCACCTCACTTAGAAAACGTCTTAAAAAGTAAAATAATTTACAGTTGTGTAGGCCAAGGAGAAGTGGTGTAATGCAATGTTTTAGGGGTTTTTTCAATATGATTGATCATCGGATTTAGATATCTACCAATCCTTTAGCAAATGACAAAATCCAACAGAATTATTCATTGCAACACAGAATAAGTTGTTTCACCTAAAAATAAACAATAACAGTTGTGTTCATTAAGAAAAACACAAATACATTTACTAGAAACCAATTTATTTAGTCTCCATAATTATGTGATGGAGAGAGGAAAGAGATGAAAGAAGATTAAATAAATCTCTGCAAGAATTTTACGTAATACAACATGTACAAAATGGTTTATGATTACACAAAGCTTTAGACTTGTGGAGAACAACGCTTTAAATGTTGCTTTGAACAGCCAATTTAGAGTATGTATTGATAGATGTATTAGATTATCAAGCTTCATTGCTTTAATAGCAGATAAAAGGAGATTGGAAATTTTATAGCACTTTTGCATCTGTGTAATAGACCTATAATTAGGTGGAAACTGACATGGTATTGTCAGAGATCGTAAATCATAGAATACATTTGACTTGCAGTCAATAATATACAATGTTTGTATTATGAAATGTGCACTCATTAAAAAGCATATTATAGATGTACGGTTCGAAAAAGTGTATGGATAATGAAGAAAATGCAAATGAATTCGTCAATGCATTTGCCACAAAAAGACCTTGCAAATGTCTTAAATATAAATGTAAATCATTTCAATAAGGCTTTCAGACAGACTAGGACATACTACGATTCCACTTGCTATGAATTATATAATATTATAAAGGTGTGAAATATGTTCATATTTCTCTCACTGAGACAAATCGTCACTTAGCTGAAAAACTATTCTATAATCGTACGATTTTCTTTTATTTCTTTTTGTCAAGTCAATTATGCTGCGACCAACCAGAAAAAGTGTGTTTGCAAGAACACTGTTCAGTCAAGCATTAGAAAGTAAAAAAACGAAGTCCCAAAAGTGTTCAATAGGATACAAATCTGGACTTAAAGTAGGCCAGTATACCGATGTTGTACTGCCGTATGAAGTTCGTTATTAAGCAGTGTAGGCATGACCATTGTCTAGCTGGAACATGTGGTTCCGGTGACTGGCAACGTGTTTTACAACGTGGGATCTCAACACTTGATTAGTGTATCAAGCTTGGCGTAGCGTGGTAACTCTTCTTCTTCCGCTGTGGAAACGGCCATCCGTGCTGATGCAATTGGTGACACTGAACCGCCTCAGCCTCTCAAATGTCCGACTGCTACACTTAAAGTAATAAGCATTGTCCATGGGCGCTAACCAGCATGGAGACGTCCGATGTCTCTCTTTGTTTATGTCAATCTTGTCATACCCGCCACAATCATTAAACGAATAAGTTGGTAATTTCGGGACCTTTTTATCAGTGTTTCAATGTTTTGCCCTTGCATCATGATTTTCATGGAGGCGTGTTTGAAACCACCACAATGTAGATTTTGAAAGTGTTAGCAACCTTAACCAATTCCCTTTTTGGGTCAAAGGAATGCATTTTCCGAAACTGAAATAACTATGCAACGTACACAAACTCACATAATGATATATATAATGGTAGTGATACGAATATATATGATATATTAATAAATGCTCCAATAATCAAGTCGTTATCATACTTAAGCACCTTCGGGTCTTAATGGCCCATTGTTATTCATTTATGCAAGATCAGTGATGTTGCAGACAACGTGAAGAAAGGCGATTTTCATGGAAAACCGTTAAATGGGTACATCAAACAGGAAAAAGTCAAGTTGAGACTACTTAGGTAGTCGCTTGATCATAATGCCTCAAAAGCTATCCAGACAAACATCAAAACGCGAAACCAAAAAGGCTATACATTTGATTAATGAAAAAGCTTAGCTAAAGGGTTACTGCAGAATTTAATTTCAAGAATTTCAGAAAAGCGATTAAAAGCATATTATTTTAGGAAAGGGCAAGAATTAAAAAATTCAATATTTTTCTTAGCATCATGCTTAGGAAGCATCGTTGGTATTTCCACCTATTGACTCCTCCCGATATAAATACCATATAATACATATAATTGACTTTCAGTACATCAATCCTGGGAATCTAATTTTATCTACTTGGGAAATTTGTAATCTTAGTTCAGAGAGTAGGGTACTCTAAGAAGCATAAACGAGATTCATAGTTTTATTAGATGAAGTAAATATTGAAACGATTAATCTGAATTAATAATACAAACATATCATAACTTATACTAGAAACAAGCGAAATTGTTGAAATAATAGGTTAGTTCTGAAAACAGTTAATTTACGATGCATTATGCAACGAATGAAAATGTGATTGTAACTATGGTAAAATAATTGATTACTAGATAATAAAACAGCAATGTTAAAGGGTTCAGCCAAAAAACTGCAAATCTTTTGTTTCTTTCTTATAAAATGAAAACCATTGTGCCTCGTGTAAACTCATTATGTTACAGAACCTCGGAAATAATTTATTTCAGGTAACTATCTTTATTTAAATTTACTACATTCATTTGACATTTGTCCCATGATAGGACATAAAAAGTTATACAGCCATTATTGAAAAAGATTTGGATGAAACAAAGACACCAAATATGAAGAAAAAAAGATTTATTAGATTAACATAAACATTCATCAATGCGGCCATTATATTTATATATATAACTTTGGAGGCAAAAGGATGTTATAATCTTGAAAAAAACCCTCCATATTTGTATCCTTGCTTATTTTCTGAATTTTGCCAAACCAAAGTGGCTTTGAAACTAAGAATTTTGCTATAGACAACATGTTATTCATCATAAGTTGTTGTAGACATTACAGTTTGCTTAACATGGAAACAATATACAGCAATGTGTGATTTGTAAAGAAGGAAATCAGAAAAGTGTATTGAAAGTGTAAAACCACAAGCAAATTCTATATTTGATCGAGTAATTGGATGGCTGCCTGTGATGGAGAGTATTATATATAAAAGCTTCAAATCACCAAAGGATTGAATAAAATCGGCTGTGGATTATTCTTGGGGAATTATCTGAGTATATGAATTATTTGGGGAATAGTATTCTAGACACACTGGCGCCAAATTGTGTGCAATTTATTTTGTGATCAAATGTGAACTTGAATGAAAATGACAGCTGGACAGATAAATGTTAGAAAAGAAAATAACCTTCGATTAAGTTATTTTCTGCATTTTGGTCCAAATTTAACGTATAGGATAAGAGGAATAAAAGAGGATCATAATTACTGTTATTATGAAACTAAGATTTTTAAAAATTCAAATGTCTACCTTTTATGTTTATATATGCTAATTATAGAAAAAGTATTCAAAGGATCAGCTGAAACAACTAGATAAAAGGACGAAGAACAGAGTCATAATAGAGTCGTTATGTTTTGCATTTATTCAATAATATATTTTACTCTGTCATAAGGTAAAACATTTAAGCATTAACTTTCACCCCTAGGCCTATTTGATCGATGCTAGTATTTTGGAATTATTTCACTTTAACGTCAAGCTAAGTATTATAAAATTTGGTCCAGTATTAGCAATTTCCTAATAAGTGGTTTTCCTGAAATAGGTAAGTAATTCTGTAGGCTGAATAACACATTATGAAAATATATTCCTAGGTGAAGTGATATAAATAAGTTAAATGATAAGTTTTCCTGATTCTTTATGCAGAAGACACTCGTTATTAAATCGAAAAGTTACTTCTGTGTTAAAACCAAGCAACACGAATCGATTCAAGTATCAGTTATCCGAAGCACTAATAAGTGTTGATGTAGTTCATATGATAAGCAACGAAACTGAATTCAATTGTCATCCAGAATCATTCTTAAGTAACAACTTACATACCCAACTTTAATTGACTAAAAAATTATGATTTCAATCATTTCATAAAATTTGACATAACATACAAATAACTTTTAGAGTTTATTAATAATGCAATGGCTGAGAGTGATTCAGAATGTTTTGCAATTCAACCAAGTGGACGCCATGATAAACGGCATAATTATTTCAGTGCAATTCTCCGAAAAACTAACAAATTAACCTGTCGAGAATAGTATTGATTCATGATTAGCATTGGCTTTGTCATTCCCCATATTTGACACGGAATGATATGAAAGCCGATACAAGCCGTTCTTGTGACCGCGCTTCCACTAAGCTTCTGTTTAACTAAGATCAATCTTAGTCAATAATAGAAAACGGGGGAAGAATAACGATCCAAGCCCTGTTAAAGCAAAAAACAACTATAACATTGCATTATCATTTCAAATAACAATAACGAAAGGAGCTAAGAAATTAGAAAAAAGAATAAGAAAAACTCGAATTTTAGTGGACCATGCCCTGTAAAAGCATTAAACATCAACAATATTTCATTATCATTTAAAACAACAATAACGATAGGAACTAAGAAATTACAAAAAAGAATAAGAAAAACCTCGAATTCTAGTGGACCAAGGGTCTTAAATTATTTCTAAGATTTAATGCTTGATAATGTTTGTGATGAAATATACATATACCAATTCATTCACGGTTTGAATTATGAAAGAAGAACAAATGTACACCAAGTAAAAAAAAAGTAATCACATCATTGAGGATATCCATACATGTTAATCTAAAAATGCATCTAAAGTGGAAAAGCATAAATAATTCATTACATCACAAATTTGCATAATTATTTCACAAGCTTATTTGAATAACAGAAATATCATATCTCTTTTATAAGTTTGATATTATTAGATGGCAGTCATTTGTTCCATTCTATGAAACTTACAATATTTACCTGCATGAATAAATGTCAATAACTTAATGAGTAGTCGAATATTTTATTTTTCTTTATACAAATGTTATCCTAAAAGAGAAACGATTTTGATATGCCTCATTCTTATGTAAACCACAGAAGATTGATATTTTATGCAAAAGAGGCCTTATCATGTAACATAAATACTAAATTACACGCTATCTGCAAAGCATTGGTTATTAAAGTCCCAATTTCTAACAGAACATAGACGATTTTGATGGAACAGGATAAGAGAGACATTTTATGTCGAGCTATGCTAAAAAAAATGCAATGAATGAAATGAATGCCCTTTGTGAAAAACAAATCTTACCTTGACTTATATTTAAAAAATGTATTTCCGGACATCGGTTTCTTAATTCTTTCATTATATATTTCCTGTACAAACGATGCAAAATAAATAAAGTACATGAATGTCTTAAAGAAACTCTTAAAGAAAAAAAGGTTCATTCGTTCCACCATTCTATCCATCTAATTAATCATTCCAACCAAGTTCAACGAGGAGTGGAAATAAAAACAGCGCTAAAGAGCTGAAATGGATTTTATTTAATGCGTCAGTCTTCTTTTACCAAATCAATAAGAAAAAATGCTCAGAAAAAATCTGTAGTTGAATTGATACAAGTCATTTATTTTCTTTTTGAGTTTCAGTGTTACAATGCAAATAACATCCTTGGGATCAATGTTGAGATTCTCTTCACAACATCAAACTGTGATGTTTTCAATAAACTCTTATTAAATGCCTATATATATCGTCATCAAATCACTATCACTCGCTAACAATCCTTACCAACAATCGTCATCATCAATTTAATCAACAATCACCATCAACTATTATCAATCGTCACTTAACATTTTCAATCATTAACAATGGTCATCATGTATCTTTATTATAAGTCTTCATCATCAATCGCAATCATCGTTGTCATCAATTGTAACAGCCATATACCAGTATTCATCATTTATAATAATCATCAATACATCATCATTATTATCAACGTAAAATACCACCGCTCACTATTCAGTCCGAAAAGTCTCAACATTCTTCCAATAACAAGTTTCTACTTATTTATGCAGGCCTAATATGCATTCCTATGATATTAGTAGCATCAGATACCAAAATATATGAAGAGTCAACTCCGTTATATACTCCAGTTATACTCTGTTTGCAAATGCTAACTCACCACTATGAGTGTTTGCAGAACTGCAATAAAGCACGAGAAATAACACTTTGGTGAGTCAGGATCTCATAAAAGACTTGGTGATAAGAGACTTTGTTTCGTTAGTAAGCAGTATTCTCAGTCAATTACCCTCGAGTGATGACAAATCGATGGATCGCAGGGCTGACGGCAGGTAGTTTTCACCAATCATTACAGCAAGATAATGAATAGGTTGGTTTGTCACTTATAGGATTGGATGTTTGGTTTGGAATGATATGGATTTTGGTTTTAGTTGATGTTTCAAAAATACTTTTTAAACACTTTACTTTCTATTTTATTCGTTATGAAATTAATGACAATGTTTTTTATTCTTCGTTTGAAAAAAAAATGATTTTGATTGCTATTGAGTTAAACATAAAAAAAAGAAAATAATGTTGGTTTCTATAACCAGGTTTCATCAATTTGATAGCAAAAACCGAAATAAGCTAAGCAATTTTGTTATTGTTCTGTGTCAAAGGAATAATCAGGTTCAAAAGGTAAAAAATCCCTGCAAGGAAAAAAAGTGATTCATACATAAGAATTTTGAGATACTATATTCAAAGTAATTGTTCTAGAAATGCAAAGACTTTTCTTTCAAGATACATTTCTTTACTGTTCTCAATAGCAACATTTTGATACAGATTCTTATACCGTTACCGCTTGAAAATGAATCAGGAATCTCAACATTTTGTGAATAAAATCGTTGACACCCCAAAACATTTTCCTATTAAAGTTACAACTTACTTTTTTGAAAACTCAAATAATAATTGCGTACCTTGCGTTTATGTTCAGAATTGACTATGACAGGATGTTATGTCATCACTCAAGTAAACCAACGTGATGTTTTCATCAAAACATCAAATAACAATTATGAACATGGGCCAATTACGCGGGGGCTTTACATTATTTTTCTTCTCCATAATACCATTAAAGAGGAATGGAAAAGATGAAACAGATTTCTGCAAGAAAAATACATTCATTGGTAGTAAATGATATTATTACCCTATAATTCAAGTGCATGTATTACATGTTAAACAAGATATTAACACTAGTCTTGTGATGTATAACGCTTCATATGTTGCATTGAACTGGCAATTAAAGCATGTATTGACAGATGCATTAGTTTATCAAGCTTCAATACTTTAATAACAGATACACAGGGATTGGTAATTTCATAACACTTTGGTATCTGTATTACACGCCTATAATGTCATCTATGAAACAGACCAATGATTACTTTGTAACTGATATTTTATTACAGTTAGTTTAAATATGACACACACAAAATATCTTGCAAAAATGAACTAATGTAAAATAAGGTATCAAAGAAATAAGGATCTGCTCAAGATTCAGCTGCCAAGCACCATCATCAGGAAATTTAAATTGATGATTTGTGATTCATTTCTGAAAAGTTTTGATTGCAGTGAAAGTTAAAAAAGGTAATAAGCAAGAAAGACCGATAAAAGGATAAATCAAGCAAGATCAAGTCACGTTTGAGAAAGCGAAACATTTCTATTGTACAGATTTCCTGGCTAGCTATCAGTTTAACATTCAGAACAATTTGAATTATTAATCGTTGTGAGGATCAGTCAAGTATACTCTTTCAAATCCTTTAGGAAAGCAAATCGCTTGAAAGCTATCCCGAATAGGCCACACCTTTCATATTTCTAAAGTACACATTAAATGCAAAGAAAATCCTTTATGTTGCATGCATGAGTGTTAGTTTTGAAAACCTAATTGAGAGTAACAAGAAGGAAAAAAGACTGACGATATAAGGATCTTTATAATTATCAGGTAAATTATGATACTGTTAATGAGAATAGTTAACAAATATATAAAATTCAATCACTTTCAAAGCATATTCGTATATGTGCAATATTTATCAAATTCAGTTGAAGAAACAGAAAACTGTTTTTGACACAATGTCCTAAGTCAATCAATAAATCATTCAATAGAGGTTATCATGCGAATATGTTTTGGGATGGTAAATATCCTGCAATTGAAATAAACATGGTATTTTCCGAGCCTTGGCGAGCTAAATACATTGTGTATATTCCTAATGCAGCATATTTGAAATCCCCAAAAACATACGAGCATGATAACCTATTTATTATATTAAGTCCTTCTGCATCCATTTTACGGTTAAGGCCTGACAACAGTACAGAAGCAGCTGAAGTTTTCTTCTTATGCGCATGATGTCCACGATTAACTTACATTACATTAATCCTCCTTTATTTGGCTTTGAGGTAAAAGAGCAATTGTTGGCATGAACTAAACATTTGAGTTTTAAAAAGACAGTGGTCCAAAATCGAGTGTAAAAGTAAAATATCATACATATTTGTATTCCCACCTCACAACAGGACAAAGCTGAATTATTTTTGTTGCCAATAATACGAGTACACAAATCATTTTGGGAATGCTCAGCGACACACTGGCGCCAAACTGTGAGATATGTTTTTGTGGAAAAATAGGAATTGCAAGGAAAAGTCACCTGGACATTTCGTGAAATGAAACTGAGCCTAGATTTTCCTCTTTTTTTAAACCTAAGGAAAAAGGAAGAAACATCAATTTTAAGATTTTGCTAATATAAATATGAAAAAGACGTTTAATTTAGATTTGGTTCTTTGTTTCATTTCCCCACCACATATGTTACAATAAGGCAATGGCATCATTTAAAATTTTTTGCCAATGATGAAATTGCCGATATTTCACTCTATAACAGTTCGAAACTTTTCGAACAGTTCGAAAAAGAGAAGTTTAAGCCAATGCTTTTTGTTCTATTTGTATCACGGCGCATCAAATGACCAATGAACAGAGCTGTAGCAAAAAATTGATTAACCATGTGACCATGTGGGTACCACAAAATATTCGACATGCTTTTATCTGGAATTTTATTTCCCTACAAACGTCTAGAAGGATCATAAATTTTAACTGCAATAAGATGGTGAAGATAACACGGTAGCAGTACTACAGAAGAAGCGGTGATTGTTAGTTATGATAACAATGTTTTTGTAGTACTCTCAAATTCCAATGATTGGCTTTCACACCATCTAAAAGGTTTATAGAATGGATCCAGGGTATCAGTGGAGATTTACCGGAACGTATAATAGTAGAAGATTGTGGCTTAAAGTAGTGACATTGTCTTTGTCAAGCAAGTCATGAGTGGCTGTATATCAGAGAAGCATTGCATTAATCCCTTACTGTGTTTTTCGAATAGTTTTTGAAACATCGCCTTACTTGGATTTTTATTTTGAAAAACGGCAACATTGGCTGTATATTTCAAAAACATTTAAATTGGTGTAGATCAGTTTATTCTCTTAACTTCATACATGTAAATTTTGTATTAAAACTAAACACCCTCAAACTGCTTATAAGTTTACATTAACCAATAGCAAACGTGTTATGTTTGCATTTTAAACCATCTTGTTATAGAGGTTAATCTGCCTTGGAAAAAATTCGGAACTCAAAATATTAAGAACTTCGAGTACCTAGATTGTCTTATATTTAGTTAAATAAGACCTCAAAACAACTGGGATAACAGTGCAAAATTACACAAACATTCGACAGTCTCCAACGAAATGAGTCCAGTTTACAGGATTTAGACAGATGTGCATGTGTTTACCCTGAGTGCTGCAATAACAGATGTATAAGATCCACTACTTCATGACTATTTTCGTGTGGAGTAGAACGTTGATACAACTGCTAATTAGAACTTTAGAACTAATTTTTTAAAAACTACGTCTGATTGGTTTGAATGATGATAGTTTTGGGCATCGTAAGAAAATATGTTTAGCATACGCTAATGCTTATTGGGTAAAATGAAGAGATACATCTTTCAAAACACGTGTCCTTGCACCTTTAATATCATGTCATTGCTTTTCAAATCTGAACTTCGTGTTCTGGCCAGGACAATAAAGATTTCTAAACTGATGAGTAACGCTACATGTTTCATAGCATGAAGAATTTACAGCGTGTTTTGACAGATGTATTAGATTATCAAGCTTCATTGCTTTACGTATTAACAGATCAAGGAAAGCCATAATTTCATAACAGTTTGCCATCTGTAGAACGTGTCCATAATTAGTTGGAAACTCATATCTTGTTTAACACAGATCATAGATCATAGCATGTACTTGCACTTGAAGGCTTGATAAACTACCTCAATTATTGGAATTGAACGTTTCAAAGCTTTCGTATTGTTTATGATACATAACTGCTAAAAAAAACTCAAATATACACAATAAAGTAATCGTACATTGAATAAGAAAATGATTTGCATGACAATCTTATTGTTCCAAATGATATAATGATGATTATGATTTAATCAAAGTCAGTATGAATTTAGTTATAAATCGATTAAATTATATTAAAAATTGGCTATTCAGTTATCATATGATGATTATATTTAGTCAAAGCCATTATGAATACAGTTGTAAATCGATTGTATAAATTGGCTCTCCAGTTCAGAAAAAATCAATTTAAATACAAATATATACACGTATAGTGTCTTATGTACTTTATTACGAATGTCTTAAACTATGCTTCTATTGTCTTTGTCTGAATGATCAATCCATAAAGAAGACCGAAGAATCTAGATTACCATTTCTAATTCCTTTCTGAAAGATCAGTGATGTTAAAATCAAGGAAGGTGATTTGCAAGAAAAGCCGTTTAAAGGATACATCAAGCAGGATTAAGTTACGTTTACTACAGCTGAGGTTTTGCCTTGTACAGATTGCCTCGCTGGCTATCTAGCCAATAATCAAAACAAGGGGAAACACAGGTTCTAGATTGGATCGATAGAAACAGCTCAGCTGGAAGATTAATTCAAAATTAACTTGTAATTTCAACAAAGAGAAGAAAGAGCCATACGTTCGCCAACAGGAAAAGCTCAAACACCATTTCACACAGCATTAAGTTCAATAGATATCTTTACACACATCTCATAGATGCAACGATTGTGATAAACCAGATATGCTTTTTCTCCTCCTAACGACAAAACAGTTGCTGAACAAAATTATTTTACATAACTTGCAAACTTAGTGCAAATATCATGTAAATAGGTGTTCACTTAAGTTGAACTCATCCAATCATGTTTCTGCCAAAACTAAAGATTTTTTGGAGTAGATGGAGAAACAGCATGTTTATATCACCTATTTTGATATCAAATTAATATTCCAAGAAATTTGGCATGGAAAAAATGGCATGGATATGTCCTGTTGTTTAAAATGCATATACTATATTTTTTAAATTTCTTCTAAAATTTTCATCTCAATAACCTTTTTATAAATTAATAATTTTATGTTTATCATAACTGATTTTAACAAGTTTGTCCAAACTTTTGCAAAAATATGCAGAAATTACAGAAATATGAAAATCTGAATATCGTTATTTTTACCTCTTTTGCATATTTTTTGGTAATGCCAGAATTATCTCCGGCATACGACATATATGTACCTTGTATATATAGCATATGATCCCTGATCATATTGATAAAAAAATGGTCTGTGAATTGATCTGTTAAGAATTTGTGAGAATTTCAAAACTTCTAAAAATGGTTATTTTGACACAGGAAGTTTCGAACAGAGTAACAAACGTTCGTTTAGCAACTGTATATGCTTGATATCTATTATTTTGAAAACTATAACTATTATGCTTATGTCATTTTTCGTCTTATATCAACCAGGCTATACATTTACCCTATAAAATGAGTGATAGTCTGTGCTGCGGTTTCATCTCATTTAAAGTAATGTGGTGAGCGCCTCTGAGCAGCTTCACGTGGGGCCAAATTCGTCAACTATTTCAGTATTAGTTTTAACATAGCCTGACTGGCTGTTTTAAACTCAGTCGAAAGCAATTCAGGTTTCGACAAATTTGAATTCAGAAGTTGAGCCATAAAACGCCTGTAGCAGTGATGATTGTGCTGCTAAAAAACAAGGTTGACTGCTAGTTTGCATAGATTTATATTGTTTATATATCATATATATGTATATGCTATGACAACATTTCATCATCAAGTACGCCAAGAAATGTTGGTTAAGTGGGTTGGTTTGAATCTTATCACGGGAGTTCGCAACCCGCAAGGTACTCGCGATCGTTCCAGAAAGGTAGACTAAGATTATTTATTTCCTAATAGAACAATGTTAAACCATTGTGATTATTAAGGACGAGAGGTGAACGAAGAACATTTGCTTTCAATGTCATCGCCAGCTGATCTGAGAAATATTTTATGTGAAAGACGTTATTTCGAAGGACAAAAGAGCAAGCGTCTATAGTCTATAACGAATAGCGGCTTTGTCTCCCCTCACCGACTCAAAGCCAAAAGTAGGTCAAGTTAACTTCAATGCATTACCTTTCCTTTCATCTTAGACGAATTTTTTTTTTTTTAAACCGCTTTGATATGATTAAAATAAACATTTGAAAAATTACTGAATGTTAAACTAGTAAAATCAACACAAGGTTAATCGTTGCACTATGCTTCAACAGTATCTCGCTCTCTCTCTCTCTCTCTCTCTCTCTCTCTCTCTCTCTCTCTCTCTCTCTCTCTCTCTCTCTCTCTCTCTCTCTCTCTCTCTCTCTCTCTCTCTCTCTCTCTCTCTCTCTCTCTCTCTCTCTCTCTCTCTCTCTATATATATATATGTGTGTGTGTACTGTTGAATCATAGTGCTACATTCTGCATTGAATTTCTTTTGCTTTTTCCATTGAAAAAATATATAAAAAGATTGAAGGCACAAATCAATGATACGCATTGTGTGATTTTCGATAGCCATCAGTTATTACTTGGATGGTTGACTACAAGAGTTAACGATCATTGGTGAACGTTACTATTGAACTAATGTTAACGTTAAAGAGACGATCAATGAATCATAATTTAAACGTTTGTTCAATTATTTTACGAGCAGGATATAGATGTTTGAATGGAATTCGGATATTGGAATTTTAAAAGCACAAAAAAGCAAAAATGAGTGTAATTTACAAAATTATTACTAACATTTTTATTGCAACTTTGAAATAACAGAGGACTCATTATATTGTATTTAAACAATAACATCAATACACCGACGCGGTCATTTGTTCCTGTGAATTAAACCAAAGCAAACTCTTCATTCTACCCATTTAACATAGATTATTAGTTATTGATCGTATATCGACAGGAAAAGAGAACTTGAACTCTGCACAATGATTTAAGTGGTATGTCCAAAGGGGATTTTGGTTTTAAAAATGTACGTTTTATTTTAAGACAAACGTCTAGTCAATGACATGAAAATGATTCGAAACCCAAACCTGTTTGTGCTTGAATGTAATTGATCATAAATCTAGGACACATCTTTTATATGCAATTCATACTCTTGTTAAGTTAATGTTATAACCTGTTTAAATGATAGTATAACTTCTGATCGAAGTCAAAATAAATCATTTCAAAAATGGTTATACATCGAGATTGTAAACTAAAAAAATACATAATTTCCTTGAATATAAATATTGGTTGTGCATAAGAATACGTCTGTTTTTTAAGACTGTTTTTAGTTTATGGTCTTCGTATCAATTTATCCTTTAAAGAACGTCTAAGCTGGTCAGGTTCATCTCATGGTTTGAGGTGAAGAAATACATTTATAAATCATTGATACGACTTGAAAGGAATAACATGCATTGTATTTACTATTGGAATGATGAACTAGTTGGTTGCAATTTTGAATATCTTTCTTAACAGTATTAAGGATGGTCTGGATAAGATCAAACGTAATGTTTGTAATCTTCCACACATTACAATCAAGCTCATTTTGATATTGGAAGAGAGATTATTCGTTTATATTTATATTATATTTAGATATATATAATGTAACTTGAATTAAATCATGGTATCCTATTAGCCGAACCTGACTGTTTTTAATGAAAAATTAAAATAAAGCCGTTATACATCATGAAATAATATTATAGGGGGTATTTGAAATTGTGTAATACATTAAAGGTCTAAATAATGACATAACACTTTCACTTACAACTTTACCGTTTACAAAGTTACGTTTGAATTAAGATTTGTGCCAAATGAATTCTTAAATCTTATGGGAATATTGTCTATGTCAAAGAATTATAGAATAGTAAAAAAAATGGTACTTACTCTTTTTCTTCCTCCGCATTAATAGTCCCATTTTGGTATTTTACCACAGATTTATCCACTAATCCAAAGGTATCATTCGCTTGAATAAAATCCTCTGACAGTCATTGACACTCGTTGTGACATATTAATTGTTGTCACCACATTGTAGGAAATTGACACTCAGAAATTCAGATGTTGTAGAAAGATACTGTTAATCCACATGTACAAAAATCATCAAAGACACGATTTATCCATTTCACAAAATCCTTCCTTAAAGAGGTCATCGTAAAAGGGTCACTTCCGGCAGACGATGAAAGGTCAACTTCCGGTTTGACGCAGACACACTCTCCTTGCTATCCAATTGAGGAAAGTGCCACAACAAACACAGCAGATTCATTTGCTACGGTAAACAAGGCATTGATTTCCTGGTGCTTTAGAACACGGGCTTTACATTAACACAACACACGTCTGGCAGTGGATAGCAGTTAAATGGGTTTATTGAATCTCTGGTCTGTCACACATGTTCCAGGGTTATACGCTTGAGTTCATTTCTCCCGTAATCGAGCAAATCGAGGGCAATATCGTGTGTTGACTAACATTCACATGGATGCGCATCTTTCATAACTGGAGAGTGGCAGTCATTTTGAACTCATTTTGGATATTTGGTTTATACACGGAGTTACATCTGTATTCACATCGTGTGATCCGTCAATATTCCTGTCACATAAATGGGCCAAACCTTGTAGCTCATCATTTCTTGAGAATTTGTCAATGAAGGGTTCAACTAAAATGCCCTGGATACCATAAACATATGCTGTTCAATTGGGATTCTGTATCAGTAAATCGTTACAAAATCTAGAATAACATTGTGTGCGTCATGTTCCACATGATATTAGATGTAAAGTACCAAAAAATTGTTTAAGTAGTACTTGTTTCGCTTTTGTTCATTTGCAAACAACTCTTCATATCAACAAAGCAATTTGCCACTTTTTTAGTTGACTAAAGGTTCATTTGGAGAAACCTTTAGTTGAAATTGCTAACTCTCCACTTAAATGCAACGATATTTGCATGGGCATACTTCCCTGATCTTATTGCATAAAATTCTGAAACTTATGGATATATTTATGAAGGTAAACGTTTTGGATTTAGACTGACATGCATCTTAAGTGACTTAGGACATGGGCCCTGTGCTTTTTCAGTTTGTCATCTATTTCACACTTGGACACGGCGTCATCTGTTTCATATTCGTTCAGTTTGGTATAATTATGAAGTAAGTCAAGCATTGTTGTCACATCTTATACCAAGTCACATATTCAAATGTTTATTCGAGATCATTCACTTTAACTCATGAAAGTTTTCACTTCGTTTTTCATGGCTATTCACTCAGGCACGTTTTCTCTGTAAACCACACTTGCCTGCCATAAATAGACAATATCGGTTTTAAAGTAGAATGTGCACTATATAATTATTTTACATTCGTAGAGACAGTTCTGAGAGATCGTTATTATGACACCGCTACGTTAGAAGGCACATGCATATTTCCTTGCAAACATTGGAATTCAGAGTTATGCTTACTCCGGATTTCAATTTCGACATAGAGACGTCTTTAATGGGAAATCAGTTCATAGAAGTTCCTCTGATAAACAATGCTATTAAAAAGTTATCATAACTACACAGTTATAATAGCATGTTTATATGTATTCGGTCGCTTCTTGTAGAAATGTTTAAACAGAAGCCCTTTTTTACAACAACACCCGCTTAGAATAACATGTGTATGTTTATATCGTTGCAACTGGAATGTTTCCTTTGTGAATCAATATTTTACCAAGTTATTACATGTAATAACAATCAAATAAGGAAGTGTCACAAAAGGATATAATATGCTAATGTGCATAAAAAATAAAATTCTTCTACTACCGATGCACATCCTCTTTAAATGCATGATGGTATCTTCAGTATGTCCTCTTCAATGATTGTAAATGGTGGTATCTTGACATCCAATATGTCCTCTTCAATGACTTGTGTGTGATGGTATTTTGACATCCGGTATGTCCTCTTCAATGACTTCTAAGTTATGGTATTTTGACATCCGGTATGTCCTCTTTAATGACTTGTAAGTGCTTGTATCGTTACATTCAGTTCAACTGCTGCCAGCTTTCACGGCGTTTAGCATGGCAAAACACAACAAAATTCCGGGAACTGAACATGTTTATCGTGTCCATTTTCTATGTGAGGAATGATTCTTCCTTCAACCGTCGAGCTCTCTGAAACAATAGAGTAGTTTACAATAAATATGGAGGTTTGTGATCATATATGGTAGGTAGTTTGGAGAATTTAACTTTTCACGATTTTATTATGAAAATATTTTGTGTGATTTTACCTGTAATTAAGACCATCATGACACTCATTTAAAAATATTAATTATTTGATATTGGTTATATCTTTTAAATTATAAGTGGCTGTCGATGTTAATGTATTGCACTAATCGTTGATTGATATCAAGTTTAACAAAAACCTAAATAGTTATAGGATTTCTGTGATTAAAAAACTAACATTTGATACATAAGAAGTTCAAGAAGGGCCAAAATAATATAAAATACTTTTGCTATATGTAACACAGTTGTTGACTCGTATCCAAGATAATACTGAATTACCTTGCCCATCAAAGCAAAGATACCACTACATGTTCTGTTACCATTGATTGACGTTCAGAACGTGCTATATATGAAAAGAAGATCTTTGAGATGATGAGAAATAATGAATTATTGAATAACAAATGGCTCATAAAAAGTACGAAGATATCAATATCAACTTTTCATCAATGAAAAAATGTTTTTCTTTTAAGAGCCAACAGTTCCTCACTTGGGCTATATGTTATGACTATGGATATAAAATAAAGTTAAAATCAACCTTACTTATTTTTAGATTTTAACATCTTAAAATTTATTTGTTACCATGTTTAACATTTACTAAAACATTATTTAAATAAATTCTCTAAAATTTAATAAGAAAAAGTCATATATTTTATATATAAGTGTCATACACTTTTAATTTTAAAGAAATGTAACTATTTAGTTTTGAAAAAGAATTAAAAGTGAATACGAATATGATTAATTACGATTTGGAATTTATTTTGCGGTCTTATTAAATAATGTGTTTGGAACAATTCTGATGTAAAAGTTGAGATTGCCTTTCTAAATGGATCCAGTGTTAAAATTGATTGGAATTTTATCTTAAATTCTGCACATACATTCATCTTTTTGTTAATTTTTTTTATTGAAATCGATTGCCATGTATTTGGCTTTCGTGGATCATTTTGTGCGATGTCTTAAATTTATGTAAAGAAATATTTTTAACTGAATAGTCTCTTTACTTGCTCGTTCTTATTTTGTCAATCATTTTCATTGTAAACGTTCGCATCAAACTTCAATCAAGTTCAATCAAGTTTCTACATTTTAGATTGGGCAAGTTGCAGTGTTATTGCAAAACCAGCTAAAGTGAACACTTAATATTCAAATATACACATCAGTTACAAACAATGATTCAAAGAACGAAATGCAGAAATCAATGAAGAAATGAATTGAATGAATGAATTACTGAATTCCAGCCCTGAAACAGTGCATTTTGATACGATCGCTTGAGGCTTGTTTCAGTAACTTATCAATAATTACCAATCTTGATTAAAACATAGCAGATTGGCAATGAATTGATTTCATCATGGTTATGGAACACCTGAAACTGGAAGCACAGAGGCCTTATTGGTATGCAGTTGCCTTTGGGAATTACAAAAACAAACATTCCCATCGACTTTGTCTACATCAAAGCGGCCCAGACGCTATGTGATAGATATTGGGAGATTACATATTATAATGGACGTCTACGTTAAGAATAACACGATTGCATTGATTCTGATAGCATACGTCGGGGGGTTGTTACATTACCAGGAGCATAAACCAGGTTTAGTGGCTAACTTCCAGAGTAAACTCGAATTAATGTATTCTATTAAAACGTTAGTGTCACATCTGAGATGCAGATTCTATACATATGCTATACAAATAGCAATCGTAACAGGATTATATCATGTAAAGTATAAGCTTTGATTTAATAAGAAAATGCAGAATATTTTGTTTAATTTCTAGTTTTAAATTGTCGTTAAATTAACACATTCGATTTAAATAAAGTTTCTGGAAATTATGGATTGCCATACCCTGACGTCTTAAAGTTCAGGGACCATTGATACAAAGCTCACTTAGTGCTAACGATACCCTAAGCCCATAACATTGAATAACCATCGCCTTAGTCCATGGGAGGTCTGTACGGAAACGAAAAAACGCACTTCGTGGCGGGAAACATAGTGACAAATGATCTTACCTGCTTTAGCAAGATCATTACCATCGAACTCTTCATTAATTTTGTTAAATTAGGCATGCCTTGAAATTACATGCACCATTAAGATCGATATTTAGATACCATTTCATAATGACCATTACGAAAGATGTTATAGAGTCCTGACCCTAAAATATAACTGATGGAATATGATAATATGACGTATCTTTTCATATTGATATTGTCACTGGACTGAGGTAAATAAAAAACTGTTCCTACGTAAGAACGAGAGCGAAGTAATTACTCTGACCTAGCACTTTGCTTCACCCATGTATATATGTCAGATATATCCAAAAATCAAATTGTGAAAAAAAAAATTTTTGTCAGCAAAAAGTCATTCTCCACATCATAAACCATAAAAGTCAACTTCATACCGTGTTAACGTCACGAGTGCCTAAATATTAGTATCTCCCGAGCAAGAGCGAGGTACATACTGATATTTAGGCACGAGTTATGTTGTGCTATGTTATTGTTACGTATATAATATTCTGTTTAATGACGATGTCACGAAATTACAAAAATATATAAAATCGATATAAACGTATAGATCGTTGGCGCATCGAGAACTTGGACATCGTATCACAAAAAAACATTCTGTTAGACTCGCTGTCGTAGGTAACCACCAATGTCATTAAACATATAGCATTGTGTCTTGAAGCCATATCATACGATACGTGAATACATTTACGGTGCTACGAACACTCTTCTTAACCAAGACAACCACTAAATGTACACAATGTCAAGGTGATGCATTGATAACAATTCAAATTGATAACATGACACAAATATGTCAATTTTCAAACCCTTGGAGCTCTACACTGGCCTTTAATAGACCCGTTAATACCAAATATCGATCAAGGGAATGCAATAACATCCTGACAACCTAGAAAAATGCTATCAATCATCACTCAATACACTGATTGGGGGAAAAGACTTATTGAACAGTTTGGTCTTTATCGAATTGTGAAAATTTAAATAAAAACAAAATGTCTAATTGAGGTTGATGTTTTAGTGATACAAAAGTGAACATAGGATCGAACTTGACAGAAACAAAAACACGTCAAAAGTCTCCTCCAGAAAAGAGAACCGTCATCATATTTATTAGTTATTAATAAATATCAACTAATATTCAATTTCATATCAATACAAAATGAGCATAAAAACAATCGTTGTTAGATACACCCTCATGTCAACATGATGTCAAACAACTCATAACATTAACACAAAAACTGATTCATTACGAAACGAGCGTGAAGTCCGCCTTGCGTCTACTTCTCATTTATCATGGTATAATACCATATTAGCATAGTCCATAATCCCCTACAAATGGAAACAATACAAAACCCACCACGACGTTCTCCGGTTGTTCATAAGAGGAAACAATTTAGCAAGCAATTAGACATACCAGCCACTTGACTCACGATCGATAGTCGATGCCATGGCACGTCACTCACCTTTGTATTAAGTCATGCTATATGTGTCACGGTTTGACAGCAGAAATCTGGTCTGCGGTTTGTATGCTCCGAGTCAGATTATCGTCTGCCCCTTCGTCGTGGCACATATCCCATGGTAATCAATTTTGCTTATCCTCTGTTATTTGTATTCCCTTTGAACTGTATCGCACACCCTGGGAATCCCTTATTCAATGCAGTGCCTCCACATTGCATCGTCTTCTTATATCACTCATTAAGTGTATACTCTGACAACTTTTCTTCATTGTGGCATATTCTCATCATTTTTCGTTGTATCCTCTCACTGTATTCTCTGACAACCGTTTACTCATAGTAGCGTCTTCTCATTGTATCGTCTGTTTGTGACATCGTCTGCTTGTGTATTAGCTGTCCTGTATCTTCTGCCCCTTTCTTCTCTATGGCTATGGCATCCATCCAGAGTTATATGGTCGCTTGCTCATGAACGAAAAGGGACCCGCGAGAGATGGCCCAATACATGAATAATACACTCGAATTTCCCCTTGAGCAAATATATTCAGGCTGAAGACCTAACTGGACTCTGCGAATCAGTTAATGGTCTCACTTATTTGCGATGATGCCTACACTGTGGCTTGAAATGAGGACTGTCTGTGTAATGCGCTATACTGTGTATAATGAAATCCAACTGCAATGGACGTTTGGTTTTGATGTTCCCAATTGTTACATCCAAATGTTTTAAATTAATGTTTCGGACAAACACATAAATCTCAACTATACGAATACGTATTATTATTAGTTTGTTATTGTTTTTTTTAAAAATTCAATAATTGAAAAAGTAAAATTAATAAACCCAAACATTTATGTAGGAAGCTGTTGATACGTTGACATCATAAACCAGAAACTTCGAAAACATCTTTACGTCTGTTATTGAACGTTCATTCACGTTCCGCATTCAGCTTTTCTGTCGTGAAGTTTGCATTAGACTTGTGGTCGTAATAGTAATCAATATTCCGTAAATACCTCCATACATTTAAGGCATTGATTGATAAACACCTTATATCAGACTAATGCTTCAATGATTGTCTACATTCAAGTTATACATATTCAGGAATATAGAAATACTCTTTGTTAATTGTATGGGTCACACTCGGTCTTAGATTTTCTAAAAATGTCCCCATGCTTTACGATTTCCAGTGCTACCTTTTCTTAAACTCTAGATGCTTCAGCGGAATATATTGGCTAAATCGTGTGTTCGTATGGCTTCCCACGGTCTTGTTAAATCATAGTGTTCAGAGCATATAGATTTCTCTGGAACTGTTGTTGAGAAACTTACAGCCTGCATGTATAGGCTTGAAATATTGGAAACTCGAGACTTCATCGAATGCCATGCAAAAACGAGTTTTAACAATTACGGTTTCATTGAATTAAATGATTATCTAACTTCAAACTGTTAGTAAGTTTGATCTTGAAGTGCAATGTCTATTTATTTTCTATGAAGTAACGGTTCAAAGTTATGGGTAAACCTTTTAGCAACCGTCGTATCGTTACATTTCGTTATCAAACTAAAACAGAATTATAATGATAATTTCAAAATCTATATCACTCCTTTATTCTCAACTGTAACGATTGTTGCGTTATCCAGCCGATTGACCTTTCAAGGTGAGGTTATTAGGGTTAAAACGCCATATATCATGGCTGCTAGTATTATTTCAGGGAGAAAGCCCGCAACACCATTGTGACTATACATTGCGGTGAAATCTGCGAGCATCGGTGGTACTGCGCTGAAATGCATGTAACATTGCAATCAAACCTAGCTGCGGGTTGAACAGTACTATCTCCTGCAGACAAAGTTGGCGAGTCTCTAACGGGATTCGAACTCCGGACCTCTAGATTCAAAGCGGAACACGCTAACCACTGCGCTATCTGCGCAAACCCCCACACCACGATTAGAAGGTATTCAGTCATGTTGTGCAAGAAATTCGAAGAGAAAACCTTGATTAATTGTTCATAAATTTCAATCATATTCATTCATTTTAAAAACAACCCCGCCACTTGAAATAATTAAGAGTACTCGTCTCCTTTGTCATTATGAATGAGTAATACGAGAATGTTTTTATTCTGTCGTTTGATGTCGTTCCCTTGGCATATAGTTAAAACAGATATAGAGCCCTTTTGATGAAATCATATGATACATGGCTTTTTCAAATAAGTACAATAAAACCTTTGTTACTCTCTAAAGTGGTTTAGTTATCGGCTTAACGCCTATGCCGAGAAAAAAGGGACTGAAATGATTGGCGTCCCGGGGGATAAAAGTCAACAATGTTTGCATCTTTTCTTATCTGCTTGATGGTAAAATTTGGCATAATTGCATACGCATTTATCAGATTTTCAACAAATATTTAAAAGCACAAATACTGTTATTTAGCATTTTAAAATCTTCAAAACAAAACATTTTTGAATCGAGATTCCTTGATAAATCCATGAAAACTATATGTATAAAAAAATGGATACAATTTTCACTACAAATGGTAAGACATACCTTTTGTAAAATCTTATCAAACAACTCTACAAAATAAAATTAATTATATGTAAACGTTAAGTACAATTTGAAATCAATTTATAATGGTACAAACATCTTCGACTGATCACAATGAAATGAAATACCCCAAAGGTTCTTGCTTGCAAATCCGCTTTGGGACTGGATGAAAAAGGGATACAAGTTAAGAAGATTTTCTCCCTCCTGACGTATTAATACTCTTGAAAATAAGCGGCATCAATTTAGTATTATACGGTCTTTTGAGAATTCCTGACATTCTGCGACCTCCAGGAGCATTTTCTAGTCGCCTTTCAAACCCGAGGGACACTCGGTCGGTTTTGGAGCACGATGATGAAGTTAACGGTTGCAGTTCTACTACTAGTGACTATTAATGGTATGTAACCACAAATGAAATTTGTTTTACTAGTTGTGGAATTTGTAAAGAAGATGTTTGAGTGCCAATTTTCAATTTGACTTTGACAAGACGTATGGTTTATTGAATTCAACGTCAAAGTGGTCAAATGAAATACCACAATCAGATTTTACTGTCGGCTACAGCGAGGGAATTGGTATTTTCGTTTGAATACCTACGAATTAACTCCGAGGGAATTGGTATTTTCGTTTGAATACTTATGAGATGATACATTTCAAATATTTATAGATTGTATTTTTTAAATTTTGTTCATCTTTCAAGACGACGGTAAAATATGATCACCAAGTAGTGTACTTTGGAATTTGCAACCGTTTAACCATCATAAACCGGTTTCGAGGGGTCCGGCATTTTCTAAAAACATTTTTGAAATGATAAAACGCAGTAATTCATTTGTATACAACTCAATAATAAATTGATAAGATATATGTTGCCTCAAGTATCCCAAACTTATAAATGATTAATATTACACCGGTATAGAAACGCCGTAGCAAGAGTTTTACACTCGTACCGCTTATGAATATACTTACATCTCATAGTTGTTGTTTTCTATTCTTTCTCAATTCTTCAAATCTCAAGTGTCATAAATGTTATCTGCAGTAAAAATTTCAACTGAAGTGTGTAAAATCCTTTATTTATTACATATGTCATAACCGATATATCACCGCAAATATTGTTTGCACAAATATAACACGAAATACCTGTCCTTTGATTTAAGATCAATGACATGCTCACATGTTCTATCTCAAATATAAAATAATTTCCTGTGAATTTTGAACGAGGAACGGATCACAGACCTTATCCTTGTACCTTCATATCTTCTGTATACTCTGAATCATATTTCAGGTAGCCATGCAGCAAGACCAACTCCAGCGTATGTATGGCCACTTGGAAACACGACTCTCAACGCTGAGGTAATGACAAGGCATGATGCTGTTATTCCCGATGATGGACAGTGTTTCCGGTTCCGACAAGGCTACCCGGAGCTCCCGTACGATGCTCTTAAACTTGCAGGCGACAACGAATCTCGCGTTGACATATCCATGACAGGAAATGTCACCTTCAAGGATCTCAGTATTTCATTAATGGTTTATCCTGATACAACACCTCAAGGTACCCTTGTGAACTTCCTCTACAAGACTGGAAACATCCTGAAGATATCCATGCTCGAGAACTACCTCTTCATTTCCTTCTGGGATGAGTTTGGTGTATCTGTAGGCAGCACAGCTCTTCCCGATGTTCTTGTACAAGACGCTTGGAGTCATATCGTGGTCACTAGGGAGTTCCTTACTGGACGGATCAGGGTCTTCCATAACGGCGAGATGCTTGAGGATCTTGATGACGACTTTCCCAACGAGATCCAGCTTCCTTCCGAAGGAGCTTTGCGGATTGGGCAGTCCTTGGACGAGCCTATGGAACCTTTTATTGGCAGGGTTTCGTGCTTCCAGCTTTACGATGTAGCTGTGACTCCGGAGGAGGTTTCCAAGACGAAGGAAAACTGTTACCCTCGGGTGTGGAAGGTCCGTCCACAGGGTAGGTCTGATGAGTGCATCTTTAAATAAAATATTTTGGATGATGGTGTTCAAACAATCTTGTTTAAGCAAAAACTGGATTATCAAATACTTCATGAATGTGGTTTCACCCCGCATTGATATAATAGCTTATAGTAATTTATCTCTTCTATCCATCCGCATGTAATCAGTTAGTACATATTGATACACGTTTTTATCTCTACGCATTCAATCTTTTGCTATTTCTGGAAAACACTGTGGGATGATTGCCCGGGTCATGTCTTTGAAACTGATAATACTTCATCGTTTTAACGTTTCATATGCATCGATTCAGTTGTGGCTTATGGTCCTTTGGGGTTTATAAACCTAAAAACCTTATAAAAACACAAAAATCGGTTTCTTTCCTTTCTGAGGGAATAAGATTAAATTTTTAACAAGTTCGTTCTACTAAAAAAGCTTTATTAATTGAAACTGTTCCGAGATTGAAAATTGATCGAAAATACGAAGTGTTGATGCTGCTAATAATTATTAAACATCAAAAAAGTTATGTAATATTCTATTGTAGGATTTCTCAGATTAAGTTTTAAAAATATTTCGTGTGTGTACGTGTAAGTTGTTAATGTTAACATTCACAACGTTATTGCTTTCAGTATATATGAGGAAACAGTTTGTCGACGGTGAAGTACGACAATGCATCAGTGATGGACCTCAACCCAAAATCGTCAACTGTGACATCATAAGCATCACGTGCCTTTCCGGGGGAGAAGCGTGGTCTCGCGTGATGACAACCAACAATTGGGCCAGTAGTGGAAAAGACTCTGCCTACTTCCGTCGTCAGTCACGTGACAAAATACCGGAAGCCCGAAATGAGCACATCCTTGGCAAGGTCAAGGTTACAAATAGGGTCGTGTGTATCCGATTATGTATGCGTGTCAAGGGCTGTAGATCATATGCATTTGGAGAGGAAGAGGATGGCAGTACAACATGTGTTCTGATGGACCGGAAACTTGAAGCAACCGTTTCAAAACCAGGCTGGGTATACTACGCCTTGGTAAAAGAAGTGCCGATAATCCCGTGATGCAATCGTTGTTTCTGTTGCATGTGAATGGCACAGTCTTTGATATATAATAATATGAATATCTATATTGCATGTCATCGGCGAAGTATCTTTCATTCTCAATCAAATATTAATATGCAGATTACTTCAGAGATGCATCGATAAAACTGTGATGGTGAACAATTTTGTCATTACATTCGGCTTGTTGATGAATGACACTTTATCATTTAATAAATGGTCCAGAAAACTCCCGTTCTATTCAATGATTGACGAACATACATGTATCTTACTGACAATAACAAAACTTATTTGTAAAATGAAGTGAAATGTAAACATACTGCCATTTAAATAATGATATCTAAGCCGGTAGTGTAAGAGAAAGAGTGATAAAACACCTGTTTATAAATACACTGACGTGATAAAAATATTTATATTCGATTTATAAACATGATCAGGTTAAACAATATCTGAGAATATCAAAACCAGAAAACCCACTTTGACATTTGAAAAGCAGTCATCGACTAAATTAAAGGTGAGCAGAGCTGAGCTGAGCTGTCTGTGACGTTCGTGCAGATTATAAACCTCGTGTTCAGTTGGGTTGACATTCTCTGACATAGCTCCGTCAGAAATTCCTATACTAACCTCTGTTGTAATATGATCTCTTCCCTGGCTACCAACAAGTTCTAACATTGCAACAAACACTCCTTTGCAATATTTCAGCCAATGAAAACACTGCATGCAAGGATAATACATTTGTTGTCACTGAGGCCTGTGAAATCATGCAGTCGCTAAAGAAGGCGAGTTTGTTCTGTTAATAAGACCAGTGTGCACATTCGAATAAAGTTTAGCGTTCCAATGGCATACGGAAATGATAACCTTTTAAACGACGTCGTCGATTTCACAAATAACATTGATTGCATAAAAGCAGTCTTCTACAATTCCAGAACGAGAAAAGGTCGTATTTGGACAATGACCATGACGTTTCTGTATGTACCTTTGTTGGGAGAGAATCAGTTTAAACGTGGTTAAGCCAATTTGTGAATGGGCGAGTCTTGACAAGTGAACCCTCCTAACGGCTTTGACGTTCATGATTCACGTGTGCAAGGGTTGATCTAACAAGAACACCTCAGTCTCAGTCGGTCAATAGTTTTGAGTGTTAAAATGAAAAAGAGATGGCATCATGTGAATGTACTTTCACAACATCACAAACACCTAGTGCATACACAGTACGACGTCAAGCTTCACATCCTTAGTTTAATAATTTTGATAAAAGCGGGGTTATCACTACATCCGTTTTTGAAGAGATGCTCTCACTCGGGTAATAAAAAAATTCACATTCGTTCCGAATTTATTTAAGGCTAAGATTTTAACATTCATTCACTACGAAAACCTTATTGAGCCTATGTCAGATCAAGAAGCGCAGCGAGGTATGAAAATCAAATTTCGAGCTGATTACAGTGAGCTTGTCTCAGTATCCAAGTTTTTATTAGCCGTCACTGAAATAATAATTACTGTTTTCTGTGAAATGAATTGAAATTGGGATAAATCACTTTAGAGAACATCAACCAGACTAAAACATTACTTGACGTTTCAAACCAGGGATCGTATAGACGTATAGATCGTCTATACGATCCCTGTTCAAACTAAGCCGAGAGATTTGATATGCGATAATTGTCCATATTTACCATCATTTATTACTCGAGATACATTTGAAGCCTCCGCTATTTGAACCCCTACATTACATCTTGGCATTATTTGTTTTCCTTTCGTAACATATCAATTTCAACTTTTCGAACAATATTTGGTAAACCAAGCAAAGACATGAATAAGGATAAAAGAAAACTTACATTTGGAAGTTCATGTAATTAGAATTAAAAGTGATAAATATCACCCTTAAACCATCCTGCAATCAGCCAATATGAATCCGCTCTCGCTCCATCCTAGCTTAGCACTAAGATAGTCGTAAGAACCATCAATTAACATTGGCCTACGACTATCTTAACACTAAGAGAGCTTCGAAAATCTAGACCCTGATCTCTTTCAAGCCAAAACCCTCGTATCGCTGGCTATCAAACCAGCCAATGAGACGACTCGCATTCAACAACAGCGGCAAAACCCGGATGGAAACGTTCAAGCTAGTAGCTTCAAGCTCCTTATTTTTCGATATGTCATTGGCTGAAAACAGGTGAACATAACCACGAATATCAACCCGCCATTCATACGCGGGATTTAGCCCGTAAGAGATCAGGGTATTTGGAAGCAGCCAGAGCGGACCCTTATACGCAGGATGCCTTTATATCCTTTCGGTTGTTTCTGCTTCTCTATGCCATACGCTATCAAATATTTTGTATGTAAAAAACATCTGTCACAATTATCGTTCTAGTATGAATAAAATGAATATAACATAAACACTGATATATGAAGTTATCAAACGACACAAAAACACTTGTTAATTTCCCTATCTGCCATACTTGAACCGTGTTTTGATAAATAGAATAATAGATGATTTCTCCAACATCGTGCAAACAGGTATTTTTTACTCATATAGGTAGCTCAAGTCATAAAAGTTTACTTTAACATAGGATTTGATGACTTGAGCTATTTTTTTGTATATGATGTGTGTGTGGGAGAGGAGGGGATCAAGCGTTTTGTTGAAATCTCTTTTACTTGAACCTTATTTATGTTGTAAACATTTATTAGTGATTTGAAACATGCGTTAGTGTTTTTATCTATTATATTTATTAGTTTAGTATGTAAAGCGTATTGTCCGTTTTATAAACCCAAAAAATAGTATCATAATGGTATTTATCAAAAAATGAATTTAGTATTTCAGAAAGTAAGTGACACATGCTTCGTACTTTCAGATAAATCAGAAAATGGAGTTGGTATCTTATTCAATGATAAACAATTTCTTTTTTTTTTGTTAAACTCCACTGAATCTCAATTAACTTCGCTATTGTAACTTTGTCAGCAGGAAATAACTGTTCTACACGCAGTAAGGTTTGCAATGCTACATTGAACTTCAGCGCAGTACAACCCATGGTTCGCCAGTTCCAGCCGGCTTGCTGGTTTCACCGCAATGCATAGCCACAATGGTGTTGCGGGCTTTCTCCCTGCAATTATACTAGCAGCCGCGATATAAGTGAGATATACTTGAAAGCCCACCTCGCCTCGGTATTGGAAGGACCATGTGACTACTCACTGATTATATGATAAGCACATGACAGCTGTATCAGAAGCAGTTAATTAACTAAAAATTAAACATTGCTATACAATATATGATAAAACTATATGGAAATTAGACTAATCAAGTGAAAAGGTAAACGTAGTAGCCAAGTATTTATACCAATCACCCCACAATTATCAGCACACAAAAGGAAGAAAAAAATAAGCGTGGTATGTTGTCATATTTTTTAAGGATATGTCTGTATTTAATATGTTATAATCATGAGTTAATTTTTTTAGAAAGTTTTATTACTTAATGACTTTCTCATAACTATCCAAGGCTTTCTTCTGTCCAAAATGTCATTTGTATTTGCTGCATAAAAGTTTCTTCACTTTCTTAAGGGTTTGTAAAAACACAAAGGACATCAGCTTTCTTATATCAATTCGGTCATCACTTAAATGGAAAAAGATTCAAATTAAAAAAATTAATGATTTTGCACAGAATGTTATTCATTTTTAAAAACGCCTATGCAAAGTGTTCAAAGTAAATATTGTATATTATGGACATATTCTTATATTCATTTTGTACCCAACAACTGGGTCAATAGCAACATCAGTTGACCTTTTATTTTTTATCATCATTTTCCTCAATTAATTGAAAAAGTTTCCTTCCTGATATATCTCTGGTCTTACACTGGATTCATTATATTTTTTAATCCTCGAGTAGTGTTGAACCACGGTGAGTGATTGTGTCTTCTAAAAGTAGCCAATCAGAGCTCGTATGTGTGATGTGTCTCAGTCTCCTTGTTACAATGAAGAAGCAGTTATGTGTTCAGAGAGAAGACTGTCTTCTTTGCCAACTATAGTAACCAGTTTGAATAGATACCGCACAAAGTACTTCCTTGAAGTTGTATCAAATATACCCTGTAGATGATCGAGGACAATTTTCATCACCATTACAAATTTTCTATTTGTGTTTTGTAATTTTTTAATTGTTACCCAAATTTGGAAGATGTGCGTACTACATTATGTTTGACAATCACATTTAATATATGTTATAACATTACAAAAATATTTATATCATTCAATTTGATACATGCATCGTTCAAAAAGTGTCATTGAAAATATTTTATTTCAGATAAAATGGATTCAAACCCGGTTCAGGTAGAAACTATCCCTTCATTGCTGAAACACTGGTCTCAAATTGAGTCAGAAAAACCTGCTTTCATCTTCGCTGAAAAGGTCAGAAGTAAAACCTATACAAGGCGTCAGATCTATGAACTGGCTGGGAAAATGGCATCAAAACTAAGAAATATTGGTCTGCAGAAAGGAGATGTCGTTTCTCTCATAATGAAAGATCGAGCCATTTGCCCAGATTGGCTGATAGCCGAATATGGGATACAAATGGCAGGATGTGTATCATTGGATGCTCTTGGAGATCTGAAAAGTGGAGAGGACACCATCGTTCCTCTTCAGATCAGCAAATCAAAGGCTATCATCGTTGATCCAACCTTCCAGCTCTTCAATGACATAATGAATAATTATATCTCAATATCAATTCCGACATATTATGGAGCTGAAGTTGTTTGTCGAAAGCTTCCAGATTTGAAATATCTTTTTATACCCAAAACTCTTTAGGAAAGAATTTGGAGAGTCAGTTATTGCTGGAAAATGATCTATTTACTGAAAATGTTCAACCAGATGACATGGCCACACTGTCAACGACCTCGGGAACGACGGGCATGAGAAAACTCCTTGTAAGGACTCATCGAAACCTCATAAGAATGGCAACGCAGTGGAGTGATGCCTTCCAAACACCTCGTTTATACAATGATAGATCCTTTGGTTGGTTAGGTGGTTATCCACTTTTCTATATAAAAACTGGAGGTACTCGTGTTCTACGAAGTAAATCAGAGAATAGCTTAGCTTCTGATATTGAAGTTATTGTTCGAGAAAAATGTACATCAGCAGTTCTTTATCCTGCTCTTGTTCATGATATGTTCAATCAGATGAAATCAGATAAAGGACCTAAGGTGATGCTAGATGTAATATCACTTGGTGGACAACCTCTTCGCAGATCAACAATTGATGAAGCTAAAACCTTTGCAAAGACTATCATCACTGTATATGCATCTACAGAAGCCCTGACTGTATCAATGATGGCTCTAAACAAAGATGATGAGTTTGAAGACTACTGCACTGGTTATGTATTACCAGAACTCGATGTGAAGCTTATGGATGAAAACAGAGACATAGTCACTGATGGCAAAATAGGAGAAATCTTGTTGAAAGGCCCGGGGATTTTTAATGGTTATCTAACATCTGATGGGACCACAAATAAAGATTCATTTTCTCCTGATGGATGGTTCAAAACAGGAGATATTGGTAATTTTGATGCAGAAAGGAAGCTGTTTATAGAAGGACGTGGGTCTGATACCATCATGCATGACTGCACTTTGGTGTTTCCTCATCAGATTGAAGACATAATCAGACAGTGTCCTTTGGTTCATGATGTGGTTGTGGTTGCCATTCCTGATGAACTTATGCACCATGTGATGTGTGCTTGTATTCAACCTAAAGAGACGGAAACCACTTTGCAAACATTTGAAAGCATGGTATCTGAATTGTTCATTGAACTCCCAAATCAGCTTTGTTATCAGAAACCAGAACACATTTTGTTATTTGAAAACTTTACCTGCAATAGAAATGGTAAAATTATTCGGAGGAAAGTTGAAGAAGTTGCCAAGAAACGCCTTGGCATTTGTTGAAAAAAAACCTTCAGTTTCAAGGTTCTGTAAACTCGGTTAATGGTTTATCATCTTGTTACAGGTAGTTATGTTTTATATACCAGCACTTTATCTTACTAAAATAAAAACGTAATTTTCATGCACATAGTTTGCTCTATTCAATTTGTCACAAATCTGTTTCTTTACTTTTATATTCAAAATGTTCAATATTTTAATCAAATAAATCAACATTAAATTGTCTCTTTTAAGTATTTAAATCTAGACTCATTGACTTTATAGACACTTGGAATAATGAATTAAATAAAAGTTGAAAATTCAAATGTCCCTGAAGTAGCTCTAAAGGAATCTATCATTTAGAATCCATGTATAAAGTTTTCAGTTGACCCTACTAGGAGCCACAGAGCCACATTCAGGTTTACAAGATTTAGGTTTTAAAGCCTCAAGTATTTGAGCAAAACACATATTGATTATTTCCATTCTTAGCAGTTTAGGTCTGCAGAAAGAGAAATTCTTTTTTTTTTTTTTTGACTGTCAGACATCTTTTTGGGACCCATTGCCACCAATTCTAAAACTCTTAGTTCCATAATTTAATAAATGGTACGTGGTAAAGATGGAATGATTTAACAAGTGTTAGAATATATACATTCACCAATTCCTGTCATTCATTTAATAAAAAATCAAAACAGTATCTAAATCCTCGCTTAGACTGTTATATTTGTTGATATTTTTGTCTCAGAAGTAATATTGAAAAAACAAACTATTTTTAAACTATCGAAAGAAAAAGATGTAATAAGTTCGTTTTTGAAAGTTGCAGAACCACTGATAATCCTATAAACTTGCAAAAGGCTGAAGGAGACCTCACACAATAATAGTTTCTCATCGATCATTGACCAATTGTCTAAACTTTACTGTATCTTGAAACCGGATGTTGACTCAAATTTCCGTAAGAACCATTTCAAATATTAAAATACATTGGTTAGGTAGCTATTCAAGCTTTATGATGTATCATATTAGATGATAGAAATATGATATTAGATATAATAAATATACATCAAAATAGATTTTCTGGACTGCCAAGAATTTTGGTTAACATATATCACTTATCGCTAGTCACTTGACTGGTCATGTGATCACATGTATTTCACGGAAGATATACACTTTTTTTTAACTAGTAGCCCACAATAGATCTAAAAAGTATATAAGGGTATGACCCCTGTGGCCCTTCTTCCGATCTCAGAGTCCCGTAACCCCAACGGGATAGAGTCTATATAAGATATTTCAGCTTTCTAGCGATTTATATTCACGAGAAGAAGATGAAAGTGTGTCTTTAGGGCGTGGCTCAGACCTTAAAAGGACCCACAGGGTCAAAAATAATAATGTTGTAGTCCTTATAACGTAAGGAGTCTACACACATTATTTTTTCAGCATTCTAGACCATATAACCCATGTGAGGAAAATGAAAGTAGGTTTTTAGGATGTGATTCTGTGGCCCTTGTTAGGGGCCAAAAAATCCTACATCTGTAATTTTATAATCCTTATTAAGTAAAGTGGCTATACACAATATTATGCTTTTATGCAACTTTCATTCATGAGAAGATGAAAGTGGGATTCTAGGGCGTATCTTAGAGTGAGTGGTTCAGTTTACGGATGAACAGATGGACAGAGCCAGGACATTCAGGCAAAAAAGAATGCTTGCCTTCCACTTCTACAGATGTATCCAAATATAGTTTTTATTTAAAAAAACTGATTTTTTGGATTGTATATCTAATAACTATATCTTGTTTCACTGTTTTCCTGCTTTATTCCCTATACTATATGTTAGAGAAATAAATTCTGTCTAATGTTGCATCACGTTTTTCATGTAAATTAAGTAAATTATCTGTCTATCTTAACTGTTTTGACATGAATTGTTTTATAATATTATGTTATTATTTGTCTTCATTCTGGAGAATTGTAATTATACAAAACAAATTTCCCTTTTGGGACAATAAAGATTATCTTATCTCTTATCTTATCTTAATGATTTATGGAATTCACTGTGACAGATGTTTTGTATATACATGTACGGCAGAGCAAGACAATTTCAAACTAAAGAGTGTTAGCGTGTAATGAAACGTTGGTGCCACGTAATAGAAGAAAGGAAAAACGGCAGGTATAAAGCATATGATATGGATCCGCTGGTATTGAATGATTTTCCTTTGGATTAACATCATCTTTGATATATTTAATGCAGGAGAGATATTTATTAGAAATAATGGAATAATAGAGTACTTTGAGTCTCTGATTCCTATCTAAATATATAAAAGAAGAAACCAATCTAGTTAAAATTTCTGAACGCGAGTCAATTCGATGTCCTTTAGCACTTCGTTGACAAAATCCGAATGTAATCGTCGTGTCGCAATAAATTTTAGGATGGTAGCATCAATTATGTGCATATATTGTAAACAGAATATCTGTATTGTTTATTTATTCGTTTTTGAAAAAGTAAAACAAATAATTAGGTCAAACAATCACGAACAAGTTTTAAGGATAAATAGACAAACGAAGGGTGAACGTCAGCATGTTACATTAAACAAGCCGTCAAAGAAACTCGTCTTTGGTTGGTTGAAAGCTGTCTTCCTACCTTCATTTTATTGGTCCCTTCAAATGTGTTAAAGGTCAGCTGGTTAATCTCCCTTGTCCTACTGTTAGGTAAACAAAGGCTATTAGCAGTACCTTCATAGCTCAGTGCACTTACCCAGTAATTAAAGCCAATTTGATAAAATCACGCTTTTGGAACAAGTTAGCTCTTTTTTAAATGAAATGTCAGCGCCACGAAAAAAAGCATTGACAAGTCAGGAGAATTACCAATGGCCGATCGATCGGTACGCTCGCACACAGCGAGGTTGTCCATCAGCAAGATGGAGATTTGAATTGTGAACCAGTAATAAACCGATTTATGGTATACACATATCAGTCGAGGTCTTCACTCACTCTTCAATTTCGTAAATCTTTCAAACCAATTCTGCATCCTGTTGTGGTGCCTGCTTATTCTATTAGTCTGACACTTGCAAAGTCACTCGATCCTTTCACGACGGTGAGTCATGATAGTTTTGAGATTTTAGTGCACTTCATATCGAACATTTTAAAGGTGGAGTGACTACAGAGGTCACGTGACCAAAGAATAAGAAAACAGAAATCATTATTCGACATTTTGATTTATTTTCGTTTATTTGAAATGTCTGTCTCGTTGTACGGTACTACACAATTCTTATTGTGCTTGATACGGTGATATGATAATAAAACTTGTAAATTAAAAAATAAAAGAGTAACACTTATAAGATCAGCCATCTTTTTGACTCATTCATCTTTTAAGCCAGTTTAAAGGCAAAGAATCGTCGAGATAAACTAGTGCTCAAAAGAAAGTATACATCCCAAAATTTACTACATGTAGAACAGTTCTCTAGATCTACTGCAGACAAAGCTGCCCCGGTGTGAATCGGAGCCGAAATCGCTAACAACTGCGCTCTCTCACCCCCTCATGCATTTCGAAAAACAGAAACAATAATTATTTTCATGTTCGGTTATGTAAAACCTTACCAACACTATACCTATTTGAAATAATGGATTGTGGATCGTTAGGATCATGAATCATATGTCGGTGTGATGATTTGAACGCAAACACAAGGACATATAAGGACAGACACTGACCAATAAACTATAACATATTACTTATATAACTTTGAGATGACAACGTTAGATGAGCATACATTATATAAAGTGTTTCTTAGTGGTTTTGAAATTCTCAAAGCATGACCAATGACTGTACTCTTAGTATTCTTGTTCTCTTGGAAAATCGTATGTAAGGGTCTCAGCAAAATCTACACTTTATGAAAAAATGTTGAGGCAAAAATTGCTAAACACCATAAAAGTTTTATAATTTTCGTTCAAAAGGGCAGTTTTAATTATCGACACATGGGTTAACTGAAAAAACAATTGAATGATAATTGTGAATCGGTAGAATATTTGAGAAATAGATTTCATAATGTGTTGCTCACTAGTATATATATGGTTTGATGAGTACAAATTAACCTGGAACCAATGCCGGAGCTTGACGACCGCATTTATACTACAGTTTAAATTGAACTTTTAAACCGTTTAAAAGCAAGTGAATGAACTCATCATATAATCTATTTCTTATAAATTCAAACTTAAACCTTTAAAGGAAGTGAAACATGAAAATTTCAATGCAGATACAAATTACAGCAAATCAACTGTTTTGAATTTTATGTAACAGGCCCAAAGCTCCGCCGAAATTAGAACTGCTTCAATCATGTGAGATCAGTAATAAAAAGCGATTTTTTTTATATATGTTTATTTCGGAATTGTAGGCCTTCCCGCCCATAGTTCACATTATTTACAGCACATCAGCAAACACACTGTGATTTATAGCGATTTATAGACAAGATTTTTCAAAGAATTTAATACATTTTAAAAGGTGTTTCAATCAAAATTTAATCTCAATCTTAGCAGAATAAGATGTTTGTGGTTTCATGACTGCGCAATGCTACATTGATGAAGTAGTTCTGACCTTGTTTCGTCCAATCAGATGGCTGCATTAGGTGGTTTGATTTCTAGAGTGGAAAAACTTCCATTTTAACAAAAACATTTAGACGGCTTCTGATCATTTTAAAATTAACTAAAGTTCAATAAACTTATTTCTGTTTCAATATTTGTCATTTTTCAATCACGTTCATACAAAACACATACAAGTAAACAATTCTTAATAATTTATTAGCTGGATTATGGATTTCTGATGATACCTGTTCACACGACCATATATGTGTCACGAAATCATATTTAAGATATATCATAAACACTTATATGATTTAATTGGACAAAGTAAGGGTATCTGTAACTATTACCAACGATACATATGGTATGTAAAGTATTAATTTTGACACGATATGTAAAAACTGTTGACTACATATTCACATACTTCACCAGCCACCAAAGTATTTCAGGTTTTGAAATAATGCAAATATATAAAGGGTTACTTGGCAACAACATACTATTTAAAAGTTTATATTTGTGATGAATACTGATAACTATTTCACACTAATAAATTACTTTTAAAACGCAAAACAATATTGAAGAACACCGTGATTGGAGGCATGGCTATACGGTATTTCCTAGAAAAGTTTACACCATTTGATCTGACTAAAAGGTAAGTAAAAGTAAAAATGAAAAATCAGAGTGAATCTCATTCCGACATTAAATTATTAACATTAAATATTTCTGAGAAACAGTACAGCATATTATTTACCATACGTTAATGAGAAATGTAGCAAATGACATCCATGGAGATAATCAGATATAACATAGTTTTGTTATCATTGATACAATTCTAGAAATTCATCTTTTCTTTCACTTGGCGGATCATTTCTTGACGAATTACCTTACCATTCCTGTTACAGGGAAAAGTATCAAATTGAAGGAAATGCTCTGGTTTCTTAAAACAAAGCTGATTTGGGAGCTGAATAAACTTTTCAGAAATGAATTCTTTGATTTGTTGTAAAGTATGTGTGTCTTTGATTATAACACAAGCACAAATCACAATTTGATGAGGAAACATCATTAGTTCACCGGCAACTAGGGGTCCCCATGCACCCCCCCCCCCCCCCCTCCCACCACCCCCCATGGCAGAACGAAACTAACTTTTTTTAAGCCTTGACATGTCTTTTATGCAAATTTGAGTGGTAACAGTGTATAAACTGGGATGCAATGTGTCATTTTTACATATTTCCATTGATAGACATTTCAGATAGCTACCATGAGTCATTTGTACGAAATTGTAGGTTTCCGTTACAAAAACTCACCATTCATGACTTCGATCGGTAACATTTCTATTTCCTCTTCTTTACAGTTAATGTATATCATTTTATTTTACATTATTTGAGCTGAGAGTAGAATTATGAGTACTTGTAACCCTTTTGTGTACTTATGTGTACTTATAACACACAAATTAAGTGTCCAAAAGCAAACCAAGGGACCTACCGCGAATCTACTATCATTGAAATACACCAACTCGGCCTTGGAAAAAACTATTTTCTCTTCTCTACAGTTAATGTATACCATTTTATTTTACATTATTTGCACTAAGAGTAGAATTATGAGTACTTGCAACTCTTTTGTGTACTTGTGTACTTATATCAATCGAGGTTAAGTGTCCAAAAGCAAACTAAGGGACCTACCATTAATCTACTAACATTGAAATACACCAACTCAGCCTTGGAAAAAACTTACAATTTAGTATTTTGAATTTGTTGTTTTACTTCTAAATCATTGGGGATTTAAAGGGATAGATCTAAAGGGTACAAAGAATAAAGATAACACATAGGTACTAATTCCGTCTTGACACACATCACAGTCATGTAGTACAGGAGTACATTCTTGCAAATTATTCATTTTCAATCTCCATATGACTGTTTGATTCAGCTGCTTTTTGGACCTCAGCAATTTCTCAAAATCATAGTTTTCAGAGAGAGCATCATCATCAATAACATCACCATACACCAAACACCACAACAACCATCATTATCATCCTTAAAGCTGTCACATTGCGGGGCCTTGATGTTGACCAACTCTCTAGGAAGAGCGCTCTGGCTCTAGCTTCCCATCCACAAGAGTCGAACTATGACTCTCATTGGCAACAAGAACAACAGGCATTGGAACAGAGATGTCTTCCATAGAGCCACCTGCTAATTGAAATGCATTTTATGATACTCTTTTGATGGTATCATGATAGTGTCCATGTTACATTGTTTGACTCATCTTCACAGCAATAGTCATTCAGTTGCAGACAGCAAACTTTATCAACATTTTTTATGTCAGGTCCACCATAGACAACAAAAGTGTAATCCTTATAGGGCTTTTGTAAGTGATATGTTCATAAGGAAGACAAAATTTTCTGCTTAACAACTTTATTCTAAAATTCACGTTCCTGAGTACATGATTACTCCATCAGGTTGGTTGTAGGATATGTGAATTTTGGTACATATAACCACAACAAGTAAACATTGAACAATCGTGAGGAAACCTAATTATTGAGATTAATCATATTAGAATGTAATATAATATGGATTTCCAGTAAATGCACATATGAAGGCACCTAGCTCACCAAACAAATCTGATGGCACAACCTTTTAGCCACTAACGGTAGATCCCTTGGTTTGCTTTTGGACACTTAATTTGTGTGTTATAAGTACACATAAGTAAAAAAATCAGCGCAAATAATGTAAGATAAAATGATATACATTAACTGTAGAGAAGAGAAAATAGAATTGTTTCTGAATTTTTGTAAGGGTAACCTTAAATTGGGATCTCTAGTGGGGTGCATGGGGATCCCTAGTGGCCAGTGGACTACATTATGATCTCCGTGTGTAATGACATCAGATCCACGTCCTTCTACAAAGAGTTTCCCTTCTGCATCAAAATAACCAATATCTCCTGTGTTGAACCAACCATCTTCTGTGAGCTTAGGTTTTTCAAGTCTAGTTTCTGATAGGTAACCATTATAGAGGCCAGGTCCTTTAAACAAAATTTCACCTCTTTCCCCTTTACCAACTGGTTTACCATTTGTGTCTATAATCGTCAGTTCATTTCCAGGTAAACATAACCTACACAAAAGTCTTCAAAGAGATCTGTAGACTGGACAGTCAGATAAGAAACTACTGTTGTTTCTGCAGAACCATACGCATGAACAACTTTCTTTGCAAATATCTCGTTTCTTTGATAACACAGCTTCGGATTGGCTAAGATGACCACCTCCAACATTAATTGCTTAGCTCCTTCCTTCTTCAGTTGTTCAACAATTTCATAGACTTGTCTCGGATTCATCATTGTGGAGGTGCATTCTTCTAGTCTAAGGACCTCTAATTCAGATGGCAGGTCCTTCTTTGTCATGTTTCTAAGAATTCGTATTATACCTTTATTCAAATAGGAAATTGGATATCCAGCTAACCAACCAAATGACTTATCATTAAAAAACGTGTACCAGTTATGATATCTGTCCATTCTTTTCAGAACATCAGAAGTGTCTTATGTGTAAATGGAACTAATTTACGAAGACTTGTTGTACCAGACCTCTTCCATCTTCTTTTTCCATTTTTTCTTCAAGGCTCTTTCCGGAAGCATTACATATGTGAATGAGATATTTCAAATTAGGAAGTTTAGGACAGCATACCTCTGCCCCATAGTACGTTGAGGTTGATTTTGAAAGATGACCATTGAATATTTGATTGAAGAGAGAGAAGTTTGGATCAACAATGATAGCTTTTGATTTGCTAATCTGAAGGGGTAAAATTGTATCCTCTCCAGTTTTCAGGTCTCCAAGAGCATCTAATGATACACATCCTGTCATCTGTATTCCATACTCGGAAATCAGCCAATCTGGACAGTTAGCTCGATCAGTCATAATAATCGATACTACGTCTCCCTTTCTCATACCAATCTTCCTCAACTTTGAAGCCATTTTCCCAGCCAGTTCAAAGATTTCACGCCTTGTATAGGAGATGCTTCTCTCCTTTTCAGCAAAGATGAAAGCAGGTTTTTCATGCTCGGACCAGTATTTCAGCATTGAAGGAATAGTTTTCCTTGGTTGTATGTCCGAAGCCATTTCTATCTGAAACAATATTCAAAGTAGATGTAATATTATACCAAACTGTAACCTATTCGTTATCGAGAAGATAGAAAGACTCGGCGTCTATTGAATGCAATGATGCTCTATAAACGTCCTCAATGATAGCTAGAATAAAATTCAGAACTTTTCAGCAAACTTTTTTCAGTTGATATTTGATAAATATGGTGACAATAAACATCATTCTAAGTACATAAACTCTTAATTTGTGATTCATAACTTGTGTTACATTATTTTCAGGCATTTGGAAGCTAATTGCGAAAATGATGAAAATCATGAGATCATTTACTGGCGAAAAGTCAAATGACTCAGAGCTAAAATAAGTGCTGAAATTGTTTAAGTCAAGTCAATGATAAAAGGTCATACTAACAAAAGTCATGCCACTACAGTTTTTACGCTAAACTTTACAGTGATTTTGAGCTCACAGGGTTTATTCCTTATTTAACAACTGTTCGACGTTTCAAAGAAAGTCAAATCTCAAACTCCCATTTATAAAACAGCCATGATACACGTTAAGAATATTGTCAGCAGCCTGATATAGTGTTTATAAAAACTCTTAAATGTTTGATAAACCCTGTTTCCATTCATAAGCATGCACCGATTCAGTTGTAAAATGAATACCGAATTGTCATAAATTGATGTCAGGAAACGTCTTTTTTCTGCTAAAATATTACTTTTTATGTTTTGACACTGGATTTGTGCATGTTTGGTTCTTATGTTGAAAAGAATTTCTATCAAAATTTAAGAGGATGATAGGAAAAAAATGAATGAGAAAACAACATAAAACATTTAAAATTTTGCCAAGATATTGGGTTTGTTTTCGTGTTGACAGTCAACTTTAGCATATTCACATGTACTTCATGTGTGATACACAAAATTATCCAAATAAGGCTCAAAATTTTTTTGAAGGTTCTCGATATAAAAGACTTACTTTATCTTTATATTTTACAATTTTCATTTGTTTAATAAAAAGCGTAGATATAGACGAATAATTCAAAGGTGATTTTAGAAAACTAAGTCCAAGCTCATACAGCTATCTACAACCATCATTAGAATTAAAACGTTTTCGTAAAACAAAGCCGCTTAAATTTAATTCACAGACATGGTAGCCTCAAAAATATATAATGATTTCATTAATGTCGGAATTTTACATATCATGTTCAAGGTAATATTTGCAACTTCCTGATGGCAATTGACTCTGGTTTTTGATCATTCAAAGTGCCTTTCGTTATCCTCTTTTTTACATAGATAAACTTAACATTCTTTATGAAATCTGTATTTTAACAATAAACCATGTTCATGAAACACTTTTGCACTCAATGAGAATGAATCCCTTCATTTTCGTGGCTAAATATAATTGGCACCCGAGACAAATTCAAACTGTCCAATGTCCACACAAATCTTATTAACTACCACAGACACGACTTATCTGAAAGTGATTGAATAGGCAATAGTCAGTAGTTAGTCATTCATTAATGTATCTGAACTAGTTCAAAGAACCAATCTGTGTTACTAAATATGAGAATTTGCCAATTTACCCTGCCATTGACGTTATTAGCTTGATTATGAATGATCATTAACATACACCTTACATTTGAAGCCACAAACAATGCAGAAGAGAAAAAAATGAAGAATTGCAAAATTGCATTATCACAAAATATGCAGTTACAAAATCACAAAGCAAGGGGAAAACAAAAAGGTGAAATGGCAGAGATATTCTATTTTGAACTTTCATAATTTAATTTTTATCCTGTATTTCATTTGCAATGTTTGGTTTTGATTTTATGTCTTATTCAGCATTTTCGCTGCATTTGAGATTTCATTAGTTGTACACGTAGGCGTGTTCTATTATTGAAAACACAGTTGTGAGAACTTGAAGGAGCACAGTGACCCATCAAAAAGACATGCAAGAGGAAAACTGCGAAGAAGGCGGTGCAATCCTGAAATTACTGACCCTGTCAGTTCACTTAGTTGGTTATTTTTCATAGGTCACATCGCCTAATTTTTAAGAGCAGTTCTTAAACCAGGGTATTTCAAAGCGAGTGTGTATACGTTTTACCTTGAGACAGGATGTGTTATCATTGAACACCCCAAGTCCCTTTGGAATCTATTTATGAATTTGTTTGGTCATTTATTCCCTTAAGATGCTACACGTTGTTATTGAACCCTTTTCCCTTTACATTATTTCATTAATCAAAATAGACCTAAAGGTATTTTTCCGTCTAAGATTTTTAAAAGTCAAAATATTGGTACAATCATTTGCCATTTGCCCAGCCCAAATCCTGAAAAGTCAATTGAAACAAATTTAAAATGACAATCATCTTATGATTTACTTGTTACACCAGTTCAAGTCATCATGCAAGAATCTATGCGAGAGGGAAACTGTCAAATGAATCATTTCATTATGTGGTGTTTTGTCTGATACAACCAAATTCATCTTATCATTCTCTGCAATGAGTTTATTCTTCATGAAGCAATTTTGTTGCAGATTCATGAAGGCAACTACAACCAGAATCGACCCAATCATGTCACATTTAAGTTGAACTTTGTTCAATACCATGTTTGATAAGAAATGACGATGATTCTTTTTAATCATATTGGAATAAATTTATGAAAATGCTTTAACAATTATGTTCTCGATTTTATTGAGATGTTATTGAAACATTCTTAGACCACAATTTACATTTTGTCTTCGTTTCATGAGATGAATTGTAGGAAATCGAATAAAATATATGTTGAACAAGTTAATAATAGGAGTAGGGAAACAATAAGAAAACTTACATTTCTGAAGTTATTGAAAAATATCTATAAAAATATAAATCTGAATTTTATACACAGTTTTGGTTGTGTTACCTTGCGCTTCATTAGTCTTATATGAGCTGTCACTTGTTTAGTTTCTATATAATCTATTACACTGATCAACGCTGTTTGTATATCATGAATAAAACATAAAACCAAATTCTCTCCGCTACATATTTCAGGTTTTTAACATCAATCCCGTCTTTGTTATCTTTACAGTTGATGAATTTGATTTCCAAAATATGTTCATAAAGTATGTAAATGCATGGATTTTTCTCACTATCTATAATAGTTAAATGGTTAAAGCATGTTTACATTTAACAACATATGCATGACTTTTTGTGTGTTTTTGTGACAAACATTGATAATCTCTTATCTATTATGTACACAGCTTGTTTGGACAGTTGGCATAAGGGATAGAAATATATTTTTACCCCTTATGGTTTATATATAGCAATTTCCCAAACTTTGTTGAGAGCAATATAAACAACACCATGAGTAACATTACATATTGAACAACATAGATACAATATACATCCTATTATGTCTCCTTTAATCCGTTTTTGTCTCATGGGTTGTGAGCAATCCTTGTCATCTTACCATGCATGGCTTATTCCTATGCCAGCCGCAATGACTTGCTAAGATAGATCGCCGCATTTCTCGTACTTTTCTGTGCTTGTCGACAAAATTTTCTTCTCCACTGTTTGTAGCAGCATCCTCCACAATTGTTTCAACTGTCTTACACACATCCTTTTTCCCTTTTTACTTTTATATGTTTATTCAAATTTAGATTATAAATTTCAGGTTATTTTCATGTATAAATGTCTATGGACATTTTTTAGTTTTCCTGAAGTTATGCATGTCGGAAGAAATCCTCGAAGTGAAACTGGGGTTAAAAGGTTAATTTTGATATAATTAGCAACGCGATTATGCTTTTAATAGGAGTCTTCATATACCTTCCTTTACTGTTACTTGTGATGCTTGTAATTTGCCAGGATAAGCTTTATGATTGGTGTTACCTCAACTGAACTATATTACACCCAGGCTGCAGACAGCAGCATAAGAGGTACAAAAACCTATATACAACATACAATACAATACAAATAATAAATACATTGAGTTAATTGATTAGAAGTGTAAGTGAACTTATGGACACTATCTCTTGCATAAAGACAATAATTTGACAAAACATTGCCAGTTTTTTAAAGTTCATAGCTTATTTGTATTAAAAAGATCTACCTTACTGTGCCCCCTGATTCTGGTAAGTTAACTTTAACTTAACTGTAGTTAACTAGGTAACAATGGTAACTATGGAGGAATTAACAAGCGATAACAAGCTTGGGGTCTGTTTTTTTATATTTGATAGCAGTGCAGTATATTTTGTTCATATGCTTTCATTTGCATACAAGTCAAGGATATATCATTTCATTTCGATACATTTGCATTTAAACATAAATTTGACATATCAATTTTTTACACTTATTAAAATAAACATTGAAATTCAAATTTTATATTTCATATACAAACATATACATCAACAATACATGCCATTCATAACATTACATAGCTAGCTATATGAACAGTCAATAAAACAACACGCATCCAACAATTTGGGCAACAACCCAAATCCATGACAAATCCATTGAGTCAAGATATTAGCTTTAAGCTCCTCACATAACATATTGTTGGCTGAAAAAACTTACACGCCAACCATAGAGATGACAAACCACCTGAGCGGGATCATGTTAATGTTTCTGCACTTCACTTGGTTATGCATGGAGTCCAGTGATTAATTGATCACTGACCAATACCACTGACCAAACAGTTATCATGACTAAATCATAAAACTTATAAGGAAGAATAATCAAGCGAAAAGATTAAATGGTTATTAATGTATGGACCTGGTATTTATACCAACCATTCCATACTTACTGTCACATCAAAGGAGAAGGAACGATTGTTGTACCTCTTTGTGTTTGGTATGTTGTGAACTTATGACTGTGGATGTTTCTTAAATGTTATTTTTATTTCCATAGAAAGCTCTGAAATTGACCAATGATAGATGATAGTTTTAACAAGTTATTTTCTTGATTCCTGATTAAGTTGTCTAAAACAACATAACATATATTTTTTACAATTTAAATGTATTTAAGTTTATTTTCAAAGATGATTTTTATCAAATTCCTCACATGATTCTCAACATAATAGTGATATCATGACATTTTTTCATTTCAGATAAGATGGCTTTGGAAATGTCACATGGAGAAACTATCCCATCAATGCTGAAACACTGGTCTCAAATTGATTCAGGAAAACCTGCTTTCATTTTTGCTGAAAAGGAAAAAAGTAAAACCTATACAAGGCGTCAGATCTATGAACTGGCGGGGAAAATGGCTTCAAATCTGAGGAATATTGGTCTGCAGAAAGGAGATGTTGTTTCTATCATAATGAAAGATCGAGCAAATTGTCCAGATTGGCTGATAGCCGAGTATGGAATTCAAATGGCAGGATGTGTATCACTTGATGCTCTTGGAGATCTGAAAAGTGGCGAGGACACCACCATTCCACTTCAGATCAGCAAATCAAAGGCTATCATCGTTGATCCAACATTCAAGCTCTTTGATGAAATCCTGAATACTTATATATCGGAAACAAGTGCTACATACTACGGAGCTGAAGTAGTTTGTCCGAAACTGCCATATCTGAAATATTTATTTCATACCAACAACTCTTTAGGAAAAACTTTAGAGAATCAGTTATCCGTTGTAAACGATGTATGTATTGAAAGCATTCAACCATCTGACGTAGCCATATTTTTAACGACTTCAGGAACGACGAGTATGAGAAAATTGGTTGCAGTAACTCATCAATCCATCTTGAGATTTGGGAAGCATTGGAGTGACATCCTCAAACAATGTCGTTTTTACAATGATAGATCTTTTGGTTGGTTAGGTGGTTACCCGATTGTATATGTAAATTCCGGATTCACTCGTGTTCTACGAAATAAATCAGAGAATGATTTAACATCAGATCTTGAAATTATTGTTCGAGAAAAATGTACTTCAGCAATTCTTAACCCTGCTCTTGTTCGTGAAATCTTTAAAGAGTTAAACTCTGAAAATGCACCTGAAGTGATGTTAGATGCGATAATGCTTGGTGGACAACCTCTTCGCAGATCAACTATAGAGGAGGCTAAAACCTTTGCAAAGACTATCATCATTGTATATGGCTCAACAGAAGCCCTGACTGTATCAATGATGGCTCTTGAAAATGACGGTGAGTTTGAAGACTACTGTGCTGGTTTTGTATTACCAGAACTTGATGTGAAGCTGACAGATAAAAACAGAGACATAGTCACTGAGGGCAAAAAAGGAGAGATTCTGCTGAAAGGACCGGGGATATTTAATGGTTATCTTTCAGCTGATGGAACGCCAAACAGAGATTCTTTTTCTTCTGATGGATGGTTCCAAACCGGAGATATTGGTTACTTTGATTCAGAAAGGAAACTTTATGTACAAGGACGTGGGTCTGATACCATCATGCATGACTGCACTTTGGTTTTTCCTCATCAGATTGAAGACACCATTAGACAGTGTCCTATAGTTGAAGATGTGGTTGTGGTTGCTCTTCCTGATGAATTGATGCATCATGTTATGTGTGCTTGTATTCAACCTAAAAATACCGACACCACTTTGAAAGAGTTCGAAAATAGAATATCTGAATTGTTTATTGAACTTCCAAATCAGCTTTGTTATCAGAAACCAGAACACATTGTGTTATTTGAATCCTTTGCCTCTAATAGAAATGGTAAAATTATTCGCAAGAAAGTTGAAGAAGTTGCTAAGAAAAGTCTTGGCTTATAGTTTTAGTTGAAAATAAATAACCCAGTAAACAGTCATCACTTTGTATACTTCTTGTATTCGTATAAACAAGGTTAAATGTGAATAAAGTTGTATCGCTCTTTTGAATCTGTTACAGGTGTGTTGTTGTACTATATTTCAAAAGTTCATACTTTCATTGAATTGTTACTCAATAACTATTTAAAGGAGACCCATCATAAGCTAGGTATATCATCTTCATTTAAACAATACGTTTAAGAAAATGTGGACATTCGAATGTCCCATAAGAAGCTCTCAGAAGTTAAACGAATTAGTAATTCCTCATAAATATTTGTTGAGTTGTTGAGGTGTTGTAGGTTTTGGATTAGTAGGCATCACAAAACGAGTCACCAAATCGAACATTTACAATCCTCAAGAGCTTATTTATGAGATAAACCCATTCTGTTTTTTAGTTTGGGGTTGTATGTCGTGCATTTTTTCACCCCTAATTTTAATTTCAAACCGAGCTTGCGAGGTACTAATTTGCCTTGCGCAACAACAATGTCATTAGGTCGAACCAGTACAGACCGGTTCCACTTGCTTTCGAAACTACAGTACAGTTCATTTTCAAAGAACACGCTTCAATGATAAAAAAAATTATCAAAACATAAAGCAACAGGTTTTAAATAAAACCCTTAAGTATTTATTTCATTGAGGATAAAATCAACAAAAGACAGATTTCTTTAATCCCTTCAGAGGTAAGTTTTTCACGTAAATACATAGGACACCTATCACCCCTACAATACCGACAAGGACTGACCAAATCAAGGGACGTTACTCTAAAAGTAGTTGTTTACTGCTAGCGCTAACTTCTCACGCAAGATGTGAACTATTTGAATATACGATCAAGAAAGCTTTATAGTTTGTCATGGTTTTATACACTGTCTGGAAGTGTGGTCACTTATGAATGAGAGGGGGGAAAGGGAAGGTAAGTTGAAGAATAACGTACGTCCCCTCTGGTCACTTGACGAATCGCTATATTACTGTGTGTTACAGTGAGAAGCGAGCTCAGTTTGAAATTAAAAATAGTGATAAAAAGAATAATTTGAACTACTTCGACAAAAAATATACCACAGAATGGATTTATCTTCTAAATTTCATTTAAAAATACGGTATTCTCAATGTCTGTATAGAATTGATTTAAAGTTCATTTTGCTCTTGTCTGTAAGGCGATGAAAACAGTAAGTTCAGCGAATGGAGTTTGTAAACGTGCGCGTATGAATGTAAATCGGTCGTAAATATTAGCGAAATAATCACTCTAAAATTGATTGTGGTAACCAATCAGAAAGCATTATTTTCATTCTTGTTTCGTGTCATGTTAGAACTATCTTTTTACAAGATTCAAGCCTTTAAACACTTTTGGTGAAAAGCACATATTTGTTCTTCACCTCTCAGGTTATTGCATCTACAGAGATCCTGAATTCGTTAAGTCAGTAAGTCCTCTGTCACAGGATTTTAGGGTCACCAAAGCTACAATTTATGGTTCAACATTTGCAAGCAATAATTTTGTAGATATTAGGTATCAGTAATGACAAATCTATACCTTTCAAAAACATGTAATTTATTTAAAACAAAACATTACCAAAAGGTTCTTTTAGACTTTGTTAGGTATCAGTAATGCAATATTTTGACAAATCTGTACCTTTCAAAAACATGTAATTTATTTAAAACAAAACATTACCAAAAGGTTCTTTTAGACTTTGTTATAATTTTGCCTCAAGAATGATATTTATACACAGACTCATTGTCTGCAAGATGTTAGTTTATATGGAGAAAATGATGTAATTGGTTTGTTTTTTTATTTGTTTTTGTATTTAGAAAGCGACAGAACAGCTGATGAGTCTTAGCATGTACAAAAAGCTGAGGAATACCCAATCAGTACTCCTCAATCTCCGATCATTAAGCTGACTCGCCAACAATAAGCAAGATATTTTAAAATTAAACATATTCAAAGATTTATCCCCAGTCAAACAATGTTTAAGGGGATATTGAAATGACCTACGTGCAGGGGTGAAAGCTCCTCTTTCTTGTGCCAGAATTTAAAAAGACATAAGCTCTAGTTAATTGAAACTTGACATAATGATCAAACAAAATGAATAGCGTTATTATGATAGTTTCCACCTGTTCCTTCATTTTTTGGCTGTAAGACCAGAAACCTATAGGCCTTCCTCATTCAAAGTTGCTTCATGGAACAATCACCCTGTGAAGCGGCGCCTTTTGCGGTTTTTAACTTTTGTTTGTGCCTGTTTCCTAGGAAAAGCAACTCAGAACTTTGTTTCTGGACTAGAAACTACTAGGCCTTGTTCAATGAAACTTGGTATGAGGAACAATCATCATGTGTTGTGGGTCTGGACCAGAACTCAAATATTATAAGGCTTCAGGTATATGGCACAATCATCAATTGAAAAAAACTAAAAAATGTGTAATGCCAGAACTAAAAAATAATGTCTACCTCATTGAAACAGTTCTATGTATAACGGTGCCTTTTGGAGCTTTCCAGCTTATACCTACCTTACCTTTGACAGTTTCAATAGAAGTTTCTACTTATTTTTAAGATCATGAACTAGAACTCACAGAATAAGGCCTAGCTTATTTGAACTTGTTATGTAGAACACTTATCTAGTGTAATTGTAAATTTTTGGGTAGAGCTAGGACTTCTTAAGATTTTAGTTTTTGGCTGTTTCCAATGAAACAATAAAAATAATACTATTTCAAGGATAGATCCTTAGACATTAACGCTATGCACAATGAAACTAATTATCCTAAACAGTCTCCTTCAGATAAATAAGGATACATTACCTTATTCTGTGTTTAAAATAATATCCAAGAACAAAAATTAAACTTTAAAGGTTAAAATATTTTACGCATTTGTCACTTGACGTGGGATACAGCCGACTATGACTGATAGTTTACTTTAACAAGGGAATGTAGAACATTCCATCTAGACTTTTTTTGATATTTCTTGATTAGCCCAGACAGATCAGACTGGTTTGAGTTTTGTCTGGAACCTAGTAAACCAACTTAGTATATAAGCGTTGGCTGAAGAAACCGTATTCACCAAGGACTCTGGTGAATATATTTTGCTATCTTATGTATTTTGCCACATGTGATATGGTATGTATTAATTTCTTCTAGATAGCTTAATATTGTTATCCTAAAAAAACATTCTTATTGTTAATCAAACTGTTATCAAATCAAAATTTTGGTCATATTTTGTTTGCTTGACATTACTTAATTTGAATTCACAAGTAATAAGTTAAATATGAAATAGTCTTCAATGACGTCACAGATGTTTAACGATGTCCATGCATTTTTATTTTTCAGACACAGGAGATGACCATATTAAGTACTTAAGTATTGTAAGTATCATCTCTGTTTCAATATTAGGTAGTTTTGAACTATTTCAAAACACTCGTTCGTAAATACACAACCAAAACGTAAGTCTTAATAATTTATTGACGGGATACATGACACTTTTCCTATTGGACATTCAAATTCATATGGTCTGGAATTAGAAAAAAATTATGATGAAAACTGATTAATTATTTACATAAATAGAAACTGCTGGTTAAACACAACACAAAGAATAAAAAGGACAATGATATTGAAATACATTATTGTATAAAGTTTACCCCATTTCATTTTATAAATTAAGAAAACATTGAATCAAAGAAGATAAGAAAACTGACCTTCAAAAACAATTTACAGAGCCTTTCATTTTCTTTATTTCACAACTGTCTAACAATAAATCTCATTCACTCAGATTAAATTTGGTATAGTGAAAGTTTCTGAGTAACAGTTAACATGCGATACGATAATGAGAACTGTATGAAACGATTACATATAAATGAATAGCATTTGCTTTGCATCAATATGATTCGCTGAACACTGTAACAAATATTCAGTTCATACCTGCATAAACTTAAATTCCTTACGTTATATCATATTCATACACGTCCGTCGCAGAACTATTTGTAAACAAGTTACGTGATTCTGATAATACAAATACTTTGTCCAATGCCTATTCGTGAAAGTACTGGAAATAAACAATAAACATACATTCGAAATAGAATAATTATTGTTGTCAAAATATTCTAAAGGTAGACCTTATGATACATAAAAGAGCTCAATCCGATCTATATCTTTTATCCGAAGCTACAACCAGGATATGATGGCATCTACGAGGGTAAATTCGGCTGGTTTCCTTCGAGTTCCACATTTTTTTAAAACTGTGGCAACAAGCAGTGTCAAGGCCACGCGTGACGGGCTTCTGGTAAGTTCATGGCCACTTGCGGTTTTTTCATATGGTGATGAACAAGTAGGAGGCGAGGCTAAAGATCCAAACATATTTTGCCTCTTTCATGCTGAATTCATTCGCGTACATATTACACCTCTGTTTGATGTGAATTGGTATATTTTGGTCTATAAAACCGTTTAAAAGAGTTTCTTTAACTTTATTTATAAGAATTGATTTCAAATTAATTAAATTAAGTTCATTGAGGTATAAACTTAAAAGACGCTGTGCAAACTCGGCATAAATACAGTTTACACATTGGTTTTTAAGTTTATACCTCCATAAACTTAGTTAATTTTTAAGTCAATCCTAAAAAATTCTTTGTTTATTCTAGATATTGATCTTTTCTTTTACTAGGCGAGTTATTTCCCGGCGAATTACCTTACCACTTCTGTTAAATGGAAACGTTTCAAATTGAAGGAAATGCTCTGGTTCTTGATAACAAAGCTGATTTGGGAGCTGAATAAACTTTTCAGAAATGAATGCTTTGATTTGTTGTGTAGTATGTGGGTCTTTGATTATAACACAGGCACAAATCACATGATGCATCGATTCATCAGGAAGAGCAATAACAACCACGTCTTCAACAAGAGGACACTGTCTGATGATGTCTTCAATATGATGAGGAAACACCAAATGATCTCCGTGTGTAATGACATCAGATCCACGTCCTTCTACAAAGAGATTCCCATCTGCATCAAAATATCCAATATCTCCTGTGTTGAACCAACCATCTTCTGTGAGGTCAGGTTTTTCAAGTCCAGTTTCTGTTAAGTAGCCCTTATAGAGGCCAGGACCTTTAAACAAAATTTCACCTCTTTCCCCTTTACCAACTTGTTTACCGTTTGCGTCTATAATCTTCAGTTCATTTCCAGGTACAGCGTAACCTACACAGAAGTCTTCAAAAGGATCTGTTGCCTCGACAGTCAGATGAGATATTACTGTTGTTTCTGTTGATCCATACACATGAACAACTTTTTGAGAAAATGATCTGGTTTCTTTAATAACAGAGCTTCTGATTGGCTGTGCTCCTACGATTATCCCCTCCAACAGTATTTGCTTAGCTCCTTGCTTCAGTTGTTCAACAATTTCATGGACTTGTCTCGGATTCATCATTGTGCAAGTGCATTCTTCTCGTCTAAGGACCTCTAATTCAGACGGCAGGTCCTTCTGTGTCATGTTCCTAAGAATTCGTGTTATACCTTTATACACAAAGGAAATTGGATATCCAACTAACCAACCAAATGACTTATCATTAAAATAACGAGTACCAGAAATTATATCTGTCCATAGTTTTCCAAAAAGAAGAATATTTTTATGAGTATATGGAACTAACTTACGAAGATTTGTTGTGCCAGACGTTGTCTTAAAGATCGCTCTGTCCTCTGGAAAAACCTCTTCCATGAAAATATCATCTTCTTTTCCTAACTGTTCTTCAAGGTTCTGTCCAGAAGCATTACATGTGTGAATGAGATATTTCAAATCAGGAAGTTTAGGACAGCATACCTTTGCACCATATTGCGTTGAGGTTGACTTTGAAATATAACCATCGAATATTTCATTGAAGAGGGAGAAGTTTGGATCAACAATGATAGCTTTTGATTTGCTTATTCGCAGGGAATATATTGTATCTTCTCCACTTTTTAGGTCTCCAAGAGCATCTAATGATACACACCCTGTCATCTGTATTCCATACTCGGCAATCAGCCAATCAGGACAGTTAGCTCTATCAGTCATAATAATCGAGACTACGTCTCCCTTTCTCATACCAATCTTCCTCAACTTTGAAGCCATTTTCCCAGCCAGTTCAAAGATTTCCCGCCTTGTATAGGAGATGCTTCTCTCCTTTTCAGCAAAGATGAAAGCAGGTTTTTCAGAATCATGTTCGGACCAGTATTTCAGCATTGAAGGAATAGTCTTCCGTGGAGGTATGTCCGAAGCCATTTCTATCTGAAACGGTATTCATTGAAAATATGTGAGAATTTCTACAATGATATATAAATATATATATATGATATTTAACTGAAGGTCTTTCAAGCTGTTGTGTGTTATATTGAGTGGCTGTTGATCTTCGTAAAATTGATCTTTCAATAACTAACTGTGACTTCAAAAACGTTATTGAGGGGTTGAATGCCTTGATGTCAAAAAGTTTGTCAAATGTAACACATTCTCTACAAACAACTTTAATGTTCGCTGCTAAAAGCTCCTGCACTTCACTTGTGAGCAAAAATACTTATTATATTTTAAGGATATTGACAATAAAACGCATATTCAAAGTGGGTTTACAGTTATGTTTTCCTGCCATGAATCAACTTTGAGAACTTTATAGAGCAAATGGTGAAAACCACTTCAACATTCTACTGTTGCAATATCACGAAACGCTCAGTTCCAATAACTGTTTTAATCGGTGACGGCCATCACCACAAAATTAAAACCATATACTAACCAACAAATTTCATTCCACTAAATCGTTGGATACCCGCCTCAGTAAACAGTTGCATACAGAACATATACTCATGCCTGTGCAAATAGCATGTAATTTCGGATCTCTTTGAGGCATCGTAGAATGACGAAAAATAAACGTTTCAATACAGAAGTTGAGACCCATTCTATTTTTACTCAACCGTAAAATGTACCCCACAGAAAACCATAACACTTTTGGCAGGTCAATTTGATTGAGTTGATTATATTCTCAGAGAGTTCATATGAAATATTTTAATCACAATTTAAGGAACCCCGGAATCAGAAAATACTACAGAATGTTTTAAAGGAAAATATTTAAACATTTTAATGACATAATTGCAAATTGTTGGTCTGTTTTTATCATATTTTTGCTATCGTTTCTGATACTTTAGACAGAAATGATATACCTAATATATATTTATCATTTCTATAACTATAGGTCTAAATCTCAAGGTAATGTAAACTCTTTTGACAGTAGTGTACAAATTATTCCCTTCATGCCCTTCATATTGACAAATGGCGTCCGAGACAATTTCAAATTATCTTATTCTACACAAATATTATTAACTGAAACAAACACCACTTATTAAGTCCTGGTTTGTTAGGAAATAAAAGCAGTAACTTGTGAAAAGTCGTGAAAACAAGCAGTTTTTAATGTTTAACGTGATATTTGTTTCATAACGGGATATATCGAATGAGAATATGTTGTGAGGAGTTAAACATTCTTATTTCCTTACATCACACCCTGTAAAGGAAAAAGACCTATCAAAGAATGTAATATTTACTTATATCTTATGTATCCATTCATGATAGGTATACATAAAAAATTGCTGCAATCGAACGCATCTGATACTTCTCTGCACTGAAATAATGATAAATCTACTTATTTGAAAAGATGAATACTGTTTGATGTTCAAAACTCCTACAGGGAACTTATAACATACTTTATTTAATGATTTGACTTATGTTACACTTCTGTTCTGATATAAAAATTGAGTATTGATAAGGCTTATGGAAAATTTCTATTTTTATAACTAGATTAACTATAAATAATGTTATATCGCACATTAAAAGTTGTTATGAATGTGTTATTTGGATACTGCGTTACTCATTTGGAATTTCAGCATATCAAAATATCATTTAGAAAATAAAAGCTAAAATAGGGAAAGAAAAACATATTAGATAAAACTTACATTTCGGCAGTTTTTAAAATATATCTACAGAAAAAAAGAAATGGAATCTTATATACACTTTTGACTGTGTTACCTTCTGCTTCAATAGTCTTACATACGCATTCCAGCATTGAAATCAAACGTTGTGCATATCTATCTTCACAGTTGATGCATTTTTCCCTAAAAACACAAATAATAGAACTGTTAATGGCATGAAACACGTGATTATTTCAATATCTATTGTTATCTTTACCTGTTTACTTGGATTAAGTTTGGAAGAACATTAGTTCAAAAGGTCATTGATCATATGTTTTGATGACAAACATTGATACTTGTTTAATCTACGATGTAAAAAAATGAATGATAATATCTGAAACGGTTTTCTGAACACAAAAAACGTGTTGTTTTCATTATCAATCACACTTATCTACATATGTAAAGCATCATTATTCTTTTATTGTTTGTAGTGCCTTCCTATAGGCCTTGGTTAACATAAGATTAGTCACTGGATTCTTTGTCCTACTAATGGAATCTTTCTTAAGGAAAGTCTAAATAATCAATCAGTCCACAAAGTTCATAGGGTGCCAAATTGATTCATTTTGATACGTTTTAACCACTAAAATCATTTAAATTTGAATTGCATATAAACTGAGTGAAATAAACTAAACCAATATAACTTTAACGGGAATTAGAGATTTTTTCTGAATCATCTCAGGGCAGTTCAATATTCAGGCATAACCTGTATCGTAACTTCGAAAATTCGTAATTGAAATGCATGAACAATGACCTTTTTCAATAATCAAAATTGGTATTTGTTATCAGTTTTTGTCATTTCAATCCATGCTACATTGTACATAACAACTACCGTTCAAATTATGATTAGTTAAGTTCAATGTGCATTTCTACTAAGCTTCTCCCTCTCATATTCATCAAATAGTTAATGTAATGATAGTGCACAATACAAAAGGTAAGAGTTCGTCTGTGAATGTGAAATGTTTACATCCACGTCATCAATCTTCCGAATTTCAGTTTAAATCATGATGACTCTCTCTTAATATTCCGTTATTAAAGTTGGCACTAATGCACTCTTAGCTTTCTTGCCGTTTAGGATAGTGACAAAAGCTTAAAGTTCTCAAATTTATTAGATAACGAAGTTGGGAACCTAGCCACGTCAATTGTTGCTGAATGATGTTGATTGATATGCATAGAGCTAACGAATTACTTGTTAACTGACAGCTATCAATGATATGATAATGATACATTTGAAAACAACTAATCAAGAGGAAAGATAAACATTTCCTGACTTGTGGACCTGATATTTATACCAATCACCCACCACTTACCATCAAAACAAAGCAGAAGGAACAATAAGTGTACGTTTGTGGTATGTTATTGCTTATGTTCATAGATATCGCTGAAATTTTTATTTGTAAAATATAATTGTTCACAAAACATTTGTTTAGATAGAATTCTTTTTGCAGATTTAATGTTCTCTATGATGCAACATACATTTTCAAATGTAAAAAGTTTGAAGTAAAAAAAAGAATTTCAAGCATAACAAAGACGTCCATGAAGATAATAGTGATATGATGAAAATATTTTATTTCTTTTTTTTAGATAAAATGGCTTCGAAAATGTCACAGGGGGAGACTATTCCATCACTGCTAAGGCATTGGTCTCAAATTGAGTCCAAAAGGCCCGCTTTCATTTTTGCTGAAAAGGATAAAAGTAAAACCTATACAAGGCATCAGATCTATGAACTGGCTGGTAAAATGGCTTCAAAACTGAAAAACATTGGTCTACAGAAAGGAGATGTTGTTTCTATCATAATGAAGGATCGAGCCAATTGTCCAGATTGGCTGATAGCCGAGTATGGAATACAAATGGCAGGATGTATATCCTTCGATGCTCTTGGAGATCTAAAAAGTGGAGAAGACACAATCGTTCCTCTTCAGATCAGCAAATCAAAGGCTATCATCGTTGATCCTTCCTTTCTGCTCTTCAGTGAAATACTCAATGACTATATTAAAAAAACGATTCCAACATCTTACGGAGCTGAAGTTGTTTGTCCAGATTTGCCTTATCTGAAATATCTCTTTCACACCAACAACTCTTTAGGAAAAACTTTGGAGAGTCAATTAATGCAAGAAGCGGATATATTCATTGAAAATGTACAACCCGATGATGTAGCCGTATTGATAACGACTTCAGGAACCACAAGCATGAGAAAATTGGTTGCAAGGACTCAGAGATCCATCCTAAAATGTGCAGATCAATTGGGTGGAGTCCTAAAACAATGTCGGTTATATAATGATAGATCCTTTGGGTGGTTAGCCGGCTACCCATTTTATTATGCTAAAACTGGATCTACTCGTGTTCTTCGTAACAAGTCAGAGAAGGATTTAACATCAAATTTTGAACTTATTGTTCGCGAAAAATGTACATCAGCAATGTTAACCCCTGCTCTTATTCATGATATCTTTAAACAGATAAACTCAGAAAATGCCCCTGAATTGATGTTAGATGCGATAATGCTTGGTGGACAACCTCTTCGCAAATCAACAATAGATGAAGCTAAAACCTTTGCAAAAACTGTCACCGTCATGTATGGCTCAACCGAAGCCCTGACTGTATCAATGATGACTCTTAATAAAGAGGATGAATTTGAAGATTACTGCGCTGGTTATGTACTACCAGAACTTGAGGTGAAGCTTATAGATGAAAACGGAGACATAGTCACTCATGGCAAAAAAGGAGAGATTCTGTTGAAAGGACCTGGGATATTCACTGGTTATCTTTCAGCTGATGGGACATTAAACAAAGATTCATTCTCTCAAGATGGATGGTTCAAGACAGGCGATATTGGTTATTTCAATACAGAAGGGAAAATCTTCATTGAAGGACGTGGATCTGATGCCATCATGCATGACTGCACTTTTGTGTTTCCTCATCAGATTGAAGACATCATCAGACAGTGTCCTTTGGTCGAAGACACTGTTGTGGCTCCTCTTCCTGATGCATTGATGCATCATGTTATGTGTGCTTGTATTAAACCTAAAAACACCAAAACCACTTTGCAAGAGTATGAAAAAGAAATATCTGAATTGTTTATTGAACTTCCAAATCAGCTTTGTTTTCAGAAACCAGAACACATTTTATTATTTGAATCCTTTGCCTGTAACAGTAATGGTAAAATCATTCGGAAGAAAGTTGCAGAAGTTGCAAAAAAACGGCTAGGCATTTACTTTGATTTCACGTCATAAGATCCATGAATTATTCGTTGTGATATCAGATAATCAAAGAGTTAAAGATTCAATATATATTTGTGTAGACTTGAGTATTGTTAATTTTTTTGTCAGAGTTATTTGTCGTTTTTTATACCTAAGGTGAAGGACAATATAAACAGGGTTACACTAATCAAACTGTTTTGTTATTTTTAACTTGGCAAAGGTGTGTTTTCATTAACATAATTATGATAATCGTTTATGTATTATTAGAGAAACAAATCATTCATTAAATAACTTTTCATAATTTGAAATTAAAATGTACCTTTCGGAAGGAAACAAATGTACAATTTAGGATCCATAATCTATATTGGCAAGGGTGTTTTCAACTTCATTGAACTTTTAGTTTCCTGGAATCTGTGCCTTTCCCTGAAAAGTTTGTTTTATTTGATTAACAGACCATCTTTAGTGAGCATTTTGGGTGACAGTTTTGACAAAGGGTGTCATCAATCGCCTTCAATGATTGAAACAGAATTCATTGTGTCTTCTCAGTATCCTTGCTTTACTGAATCGACATTTAAACCCTTATCACACCAATCAGCATCCTCTGTACGAAATGCATTGGAGACCTCACGATAAAGATATCTCAGTTTTCCGGTATAACCTATAAGTTAAGATTTTTACCCCATGAAAATTTCCTGATTATATTCTGAAGAAAATTCATTAACAAAGAGAACCACATCTACAAACGTTAGAGGTCAAACCTACAATGATTTATATTGCTGAAAACGTCTTAGGTCAATTTGATCATAATCACCTTCTAGATATTAATGAGTACATATATGTAAATTACTGCAGTTTATCAGATAGCGCAGTGCTTAGCGCGTTTGGCTTTGGATCCATGGTTCGAATTCCGCCAGGGGCTGGGCAACTTTGTCTGCAGTAGCGAACTGTTCTACACCACGTTACGTTTGGGTGCAATGCTGCACTGAATTTCAGGACAGTACAACCCATGGTTCGCTAGTTCCAGACGTTACTCATAGGTTTCACCGCAATGCACTGCGACAATGGTAGTGCGGGATTTCTCCCTGACATAATACTAGCAGCCGTGATGTATGTGAAATAATCTTGAAATCGGCGTTAAAGCCCATCTCACACTACGTAAGATCGACTACGATCGCTGTACGAAAGTGGCGTATAGTCATCGTGTTGTTATTGTGCTGTTATTGGGTGGTGGTCGTACAATGCGTACAGTGATCGTGCTATTTGTCCAACACGATTCCCTCAAATCGCAAACATGTTCCTGATTTCAGAAAATCGTGTTGTAACAGCACAACCAGCACACAACCACAACACGATCGATAAATTGTCCCTCTTGCAATCGTACTCTTATCGTACTCATGTTAACTTAACCCTTATAGTGCTAAACTTAAGGACCACGATGACAGCTCGTGCAGAACACGGAGTCACACGATTAATGTACGATCAGGATACAATCGTTACACGATATTAGATTGAACTTGCACCAATTAGAGCGTTTCCCGTCAAAACGTTTTCATCACGTGTGCTTCGCGTGCCTCACTTTTTTATATCACCATGTGACATTTAGGTTTGTATCAAAGGTAAATAATATGATATGAAAATCGCGGAGTGGTTCTTTAAAATTGTGCATTAGTCTTACACCATTCGTGATTGCATCGTGAAAGTTTGTGTTGATTGTGCTCCGGCCGTGTTAGAATCGTGATTTTTCGTGCAATGATTGTACCCACATCGTGTACCTCACGCACAGAAACCGTGTTCACATAACAGATCGTAAAAACCACAATACGACACCAGTACGATCGAATCGTAATGTTATCGTAGTGCAATCGTGCGAAGTGTGATTTGGGCATAAACCTCATATCACTTCACCTCACCATGTACACGTCAGCAAACCTTTATCTGTTGTTCTTTGCAAAAAGCTCTTCAATCAGACCGTGTTGACAATCCACGTTTAGCAGTTATTCCAATTTGAAATCCAACTGTTCTGAAGAAGAGCGTGATTCCAATACCTAACAACAAGCTGTGGAGACTGATGTGACTGAAATTCGCATCTTTTTTTGAACTATTCTTTAACTGATAAAACATTTTTGATGTCGACGTCCTGTTGAGTGAAATCTTTGGTATTCCACCCGTTAGAGCTATGGTTTTATCCTTGATAAGATGACAATCAAATCGAGGAAATGTTTTGCCTTTTTATTACCAGACTTAACACAAGGATTAAGATAACTTAATAGTTTTCTATGACAGATGTGCTTTTTAAAATTATTTTTGAAGTTGTCGCCCACTGAAGGTTAATACGTAACGTTGGTATACCCACTTTTTCAGAAAGACTTAAGCAATGCAATGAAAAAATATGTTTGTCTCTCAAGCCCAAAGAATATGAGTGATAGGGGATTCGGAAAATTCCATCTGTCAGCAATAGACATGCATAGCTTAACCAGATCATACAAAAATGACAGAAAATATCAAACCGCGGGCTTATTTTGTTCGAAGCTTTGACCTGGTGTAGCATACTGATTCTGAAAGAATACTGCTCTTGAGTTTGAACTACTGGAACTGTGGTATTAAACTTTTCCCCCAAGCACTATGATTTTATTGATAGCTTAGCTGCAGAGTCAACATCTGCATTAAATATCTTGTCGACGAATCTAACAAGCTTACAATGACTGGCATTTATGAAACAGAACTTGAATAAAAGTCGTTTCACTCCATAGAAATGAATAATTGATATGGGTTTTTGTCTTGTTTCAAAGGCAGCATTGTATTTACCCCCTGATATAATCTTCTTATACGCACACATTCCCTTTGCATACTAAATCTATCATATGCCAATCAGATTTTGTAATGACTTTGTATCATTCAATATGCAAAATACAGGTGTTTATTTTCGACTCCAAGGCAAATTTGATAAAGGCCAAAGTTAACTCATATTTCTAAAAATTCTTTCTTGAGGTTCTGAAAAGTTTGCTTTGCCATTTAAAATATTTGCAGATACAGGTTTGATGCAATGAACAAGCATTAGGTATTCGTATACGCAATTATAAAATATCTCTCTCCTGCTTAAAATTTACAATACTAGTCTTATTCGCCAGTTAACATCTTTAAGTTATAATTGTATGCTACTATGAAAGAATCATGTATAAATTATATGATAAGACTGTATAGTGTATTAAAAGATTATTGGTTTCTTTACAATATATCAAAATTACATTTTCTGGAGTTATTGAAATAAAACTACAATATAAAAACTGGTATCTTATATATGTTATTGGTTGGGTTACCTTCAACTTCATTACCTTATTAGTCTTATATACTTTGTCAATTTGTTTTGTTTCTGTATATATCTTTCATAATTTCCCACACTATGAATATCATGAAATTAAAACATAATATATATTTCTCTCCTCTTAATACTTCTAGTTTTGCAAAACCAAATCTTTTTTTAATTATCTTCACGGTTGATGAATTTGATTTCCTAAAACATTTCATGAAAATATGAATCAGCATGAAAACACGTGCTTATTTCACTATCTATCATTATAACAGTTTACTTAGCATAACACTGGATGAAAATGAGTAATGTCAACCAGCACTGATACTTGTCTTATCTATGATTTAAAACATGCATTATGAAATGGCATTCAGTTTTTGAAAAAAAAATTTTTAGTTGGACTTACTATTAATCAAACAAATCGAAAGCAAATCCTCATGAACAGCCCATGAAACATGATCATCAGACAGAGTCCTTTGGTTGATGACGTGGTTGTGGTTCCTCTTCGTGGCGAACTGATGCACCATGTGATGTGTCTACAAGAGTTCGAGAAAATAGTATCCGAATTGTTTATCGTACTTCCAAATCAGCTTTGTTATCAAAAGCCAGAAAACATTTTGCTGTTTTAATCCTTTCCCAGCAATAGAAATGGTAAAATCATTCGGAAGAAAGTTGCCGTAGTTGCCAAGAAACGCCTTGTCATTTCGTTTCCGTGAAAATTTTGCTGAAGCAGATAACCTAAGAGTAAATTCTACTTAAGTCTCCAGCAAAAATAACTTCATTTCCGCATTTTGGAATTAATCAAGGAAGACTACGCAAAATGTCATAGGTATTCAAGTTCTTTATACATAGATTTATAAGGTGAAGGACAATATAAACAGGTTTACATCAATAATTATGTATTGTACGTTATAGTCGGTTAAAAGTGTATTGTTTAAGAAAATATTACAATTTCAACCTCTAAATAAATAAACAATTGTGTTTGTCATTTACTTTCAGTAAGGGAGCCATTAACTTCATAGAAAATCACATCTTAATTTTCATCTTTTTCCATCAAAGCTTGATTTAATTTTGTTCAAATTTGCTGTTTAACGTCCGACATTACATCTTACTGATTGAAGTCATGTTTAGATTACCTTTGACAAACTCTGACTAATAAATAAGGACAGGAGGTTATTTATCTACCAATTAAAGACGTGTTTATATAGACTCTCAGCTACTGTCAGAAATTGGTGGTGCCATCATATTTTACAAAATCTTGTGATTGGCTGCTTTCCAATCTTAACTAATCTGATTCTCTAGATCTAATAACAACCGTCCAGATGTATAGAAGGTTAAAAAAGAAACTGTGCATTGAATTCAGACTATAAAGTTTATTTCAGTCTATTTGAAATACCATAAAATCATAGACTGGCGATGAAGTCAATATCAGTTTTTTAGACCTTAGGTAAATAATATTGACCCAAGTTCCTATGAAAATTATTTTGTTTCAAATTTAATGTCGTTAATGTCATTTGTCTAGAAGCCATACAGACAATGTTCCCAGATGCATGGATGACATACCCATAGAAGCCAGAAGGATGCTGGACATTAGGCCATGGCATAAGCCCACGTGTCGTTATAAGCATGATGATCTAAACAAATTGGTTAATATCCAAACATCCGTTTCAGCTTTCATAACCAGATTAGCATGATTGTTTTGTATTATACTCTTTTTAGTCAATAGAAAAAAGTTATGATTTAACAACATTCAAAAAGCATAGCCTTTACTCTGTACCAAACAGAGCAATTTGTATGAAGGTCATGATATACTATTTGAAGTTGACCATCAACATAAATATAATAATTATAATCACTTATTATTCGCCCATGTAACATACTGCAGTGTCATATTTATACTGTTACATTAAACTAGTGTAATACCACTGAGTGACATCAAAATAGTGTTTATTTGGGATGTCACAATGTAAGCAACACCGTCACAATGGCCGCCACGGATAAGTTAGTTTCGGATCACTATCGGCAATCATGCTTGATTTATGTGGGCGAATACTAAACTTCCTACAAATTAATACTATTTTATCAAACTCGTGAATGATTTGGTATTAAACTCACTCGACTCATATTATACGAAATCATTAACTTGTTTTACAAAGTAATAATAGTATCAAATTGAAGGTCGTTTAGTATCCTCTATATCACATGAATCCTCACCAAACATGCAGGAAATATGAAATATGAATATAAATGGCAGTGCTGGACAAGAAAGGACATTTTCTGAGGGAAAAGATAACTGTTAAATGGTTTCTTTCTCTATCATGTAGAAAATGTAGCATTAATGCATGTAAAATATTCATGAAATACTGAATATGGGGCAATATAAAAGCTAAAATTGTGACAATGTAAAATCATGTAAATTTACCATGTCAAGCTATACATTCTAATAAATCTCATTATAATCAGCTCAAACCAAAACCTTGCACATTCAGTTTTTTGACAACAAGCAAGTGTTAAATTTGTTTTGATTATGATTCGATTGTGGTCTTTATCTATGTTAGGTTAAAAAACAATTTTCAGTAAGTAGCAATGTTACCAGAAGCCCATTCACTCCCAACAGAAGTAGTTCTGTCATAATTTCCTATACAAACCTTTGTTCTAATAAGAGCAATTCACTGTCTTGAAACATAGAAGCCTGTTTGAATGCAATCCAAATAAGTTGTGAAATCAGCAACACCTTTTTATAAGTGATCATCTGAGAAACCTCAGTTATTTCTTTATCATTAGAATTAATGACAGAGTTACCTCTGTGGTAAGAAAATAGCAGAAGCATGCCATCACTCCTCACTAAGAACAGTTAAAATACCCCTTATATGACCTTGTCTTAGATCTTTCACTTTCCATAAATTCAAACAGCGGGTCGCTATATTCCAAATCACGTCCATGACTCTGCCTCGTAGCTGTATAGCTGAAGGGAACGATCCCCAATGGTACAGTGCGGTTGTTATGTTTGATCTGATGTTAATGAGAATTGCACTCTCTGATTGGGATTTTTAAACTGTTTGTTCATTCATACACACAAATAATGTTCATGAAAATGTTGAATAAGTTGCTGAATATGTTATCCTTTAGTCAAGTGATGAAGCTGAAAACCAGCCATTTTCAATGAAAAGTAAGAAAAACATCAAACGGCTTGTCAATGTTTGCTATCATGATGAATAAACATCTTCTCGTTCTGCTAGACCTTCTTCCAAGTCATACACCTCCTGTCTCAACCTGTATTGAGTGGCAAAAAGAAATATTTCAATGGAATGAAAGAAACACACAATACAGAGTTAAAGTCACAGACTCACTTTTGCAAGTAAAACTTTAATGCAAATAGTTCACCAAATGCATTCTCATCCAATGGTGGATACGAAGGTATAGATCTTAAAGTGCCACTCCGTGAGTTGTTGGAGTCATATATGCAAAACTTAATCAATGGTGTCATTTGATTGCGAAGTATTGACTGTTACCAAAAATACACATTTTAAAGCTTATTGGTTGTTTACAGTGACAATATGAAGGTGGAATGTCGCAATTATGATCGAAAACCTGACAGTGGCACCGCGTCAAATCATCAAACGTAATTTTGGAGACTTATCTTAAACAGCCAGGAGGGCAGTTGGGGGTTGACAGTGTTTGTTAGGTTACATAACTAGTATCCATGTATATTGGACGTGATATCTACACCTCTGTGCATTTATAAGGCTGTTTTCAGATTTTCATGGAAAACCAGTAATTGTCATATATATATGTCTTTTGAACATGAAGAGTTAAGATGTTTTGATATTATATCACCACTTTGACATTTTTGGTTCGTATCAAAGGTAAATAATATGTCATGAAAATCATGGAGTGGCTCTTTAACCCAAAATATTTTCATGTCCCAGCGCAGGAGGTATAGGGCAAATAGCTTGCTACATGATCCAGAGTGTGCTTCCAAAAAAGGAGGCCAAATGTCACAGGAACATCAGCTTTAATCTGAATTTTTTAGATGTTAAAAGAGCGACAAAGCGGCAAAAGTAACAAAATTAGCAAATTTCATATCTTATCTAAATGAGATTGGGGTGAGAGGCAAATGCTGATACAACAATCAGGTAATTATAAGAGCTTCGCTGGTACAAACCCCCTGTTGGAGCGGTATGAAGAATTGGATGTTGGATAATTGAGTTACCTCTTTATTTCAGCTTCACATGCTTCTTTTGTTTGTTGTCTGGATATTTGAGCAATTTCATTCAAGGAATACTGTAAAAATAGATTTGATAATGTCATTTTATTTTCGAAATGTCTGACAAGAAATATATTATTACACAAGGCGTTTGTCTATTTCCCCTATATATATTGATGATATAATATGTTAATGACATGACACAAAGCAGGGGATATTCCAATTTTCAGATATGAGTTTAGTGAACATGCAATGACAAAAATATACATGGGGCATCCATTAAAGATGTCCCAAAGCAATTTCAAACAATCACAAAATAAGTTTTAAAAGATAAATATAGACAAACATAGGGTAAACGTCAGCATGTAACTATTAACCGAAATGCAAAAAAAATGTCTTTGATTGGTTAAAAGTTGACTTCCTGCCCTCATTTTATTGGTCGGTTTAAAATTTGTCCAAGATCGGCTGAAAAAAGTGACCTCAAACAGTAATTCTCTACATGTATTGACAGATCATATTACATCTAGGCTGAACTAGATTGATAAAATTGATAAAGATATTTCATAAAACACAAAAATCATCTTTCAAGCATTGGCTAGCTATCTGTAGCTGGAAGGACAACATCAAAGATGAAACATGGGGTAAAAAAAACTGTATAATAAGGCCATCTTTTATATTTACCCTGATAAATACTAAACAATTATTGACTTCAAGTGAGGTTGATCCAATGATTTATCGACCTTTGACATGTGATATTTGCCTCTGTAAATATCACATGTCTAGGGTCGATAAATCATTGGATCAACCGAGTCTTCAGTCTATAAATGTTTTATTATTTGAAATAGGTCTCAAATTACCATTCTTCTGATAATTTTGGTAGACCAGGATTTTCGAAATCTATTTTTATCCATCGGAGGTGTTTGGATTGTTATATCAACCTCTCGCGATCCACACAGGTTGACATAACTTGACGTCATTGCTGTCATGTGACCAAGTAGGCCAATCAGAAAGATTCCTGGTTTGTAATGCTATGAAAATACCTCATTTGGAAGATTTACCTTTTAAGATGAAACATCATATCATTTACATTGGTCAATTACAATTCAATTCATAATCATCTCTATACATTTCTTACAAATTTGCAGTATCAAAAAAAACACGTTACCTTGATAACACTAGCCTGTCTTCGCATAAAGACATTCCCCTCCTCGTCTTGGTGCACAGGGTTTAGTTTGACGATAGTTCCGACTGCGTCCTTATTTCGTGGATCATCAGGTTTCCAAGGTTTTATGACAATCTCAATCACGTAGTCCCCACTCAAAATACCCTTAACAGAAAGGTAAAAGAATTGTTCATGGATCTCGACATATACAAATATCAATGGTTAAATGTTACCATTAATACAACTAATAATTGGTACCTTTCACAAAATTTAAGGAATCTTTTTAATTGGTACCTTTCACATAATTTAAGGAATCTTTTTAGAAATACCATTTCAGCTATGCCTCTTGACAAGAGGCATTCTCTCCCAACAGAGGTTATTCAAGTCATAATATTTTCCACTAACCTCTGTTTGAATTGGAGCCCTTTTGGACTTGAAAGGGATAATCTAGTTTTAGTTATTAGCGTCGATGTCACCATTGCTAAAGTTATCATTTGCAAAGCTTTCTCATATGTCATTCTCATATGCTTAGGAAAAACAAAATTAAATTTGACTGTGCACTCTGCACTTTGGGTCTTGTTGGCTACTATGATAAGGCATCTGAGTAACCGCATAGGCTTCCACGACAACACAGGTCCAAGAAGCGTTTACATTGGATGAAATTTTGCAGACTGTCCTTCATGTGACTTTTGCCAGTAGGGGAATCTACCAGAAGCCTGAGAAATTCTTATATCTAAATAGAGGTTAGTGTAGGATTTTATGATTTTAGCTACCTCTTAGGGGAGAGAATGAGAAATAGCCAGTAAGATTGGTGTTAATAAGCAAGCCTATGACTGAAGGTTTCTTTAGCAAATTAGAAGGAGTGCCCCTTAATTACCTTTTTATTACCCAGTATGAGGTCAAACATCACTGCTTTTTATATTCTCATCTCCTTCACATTTTTCATCCCAGCAGGTGATTAAAGTCATAAAAGTCTTAAAAAGACAACTAAATTGAACTATTTATTCTTCTAGAGCAAAAGTTGATTTCATTTTTAAGCCTGTTTTACAGTTTAGGGCATCACTGCTTATCAGCGCCTGTTGTTTCAGCTCAGAGGGTGAAAAATCAAGTGCATCCCATCGCGGGTGCTATGGCCAAGACATCTAGTGATTGCACCAAACTTTCATGTGATCCATGTCATGGTTTTTGCAAGTGATGTGGTCAGCCCTGTCGTTCGACGATGGGTAGGGTGTTTTGAGTTTCAATAGTGAGGTCTTGAATGCAGGCAAGTTCTAAACATTTTTGCAAATTTCATAGGAAAGATTTATGTAAGTGATGAACTATTTGCCTGGCTGGCATTAAAAATTGCCTTGGAGAAGTGATCTTCATCTTTCCCCTCATTGCTAGAAATTGCACCAGTCTCTATCACTGGCTAAATTAAATCTTACTGCCCACCAAAAAAAAATTTATGTTTTGAGAGTTACACTCTCTTTGGCAAAGAGTTGCAATTCTCATATGACTTCCCATTGGAATATCAAGATCTGTTGCAGAAGCCTATACTGCAAGCACAGAAAGTTTGGGAAATACTGTAAGGCCTATCTTATGCATAATCATAGGCCATATTTTCCATGGAAACAAAAAAACTTTTTTAATTCTGAAAAACATTAAATTTTAAGGCATAACTCTAGGAGGTCTTGAAGATCTAATAAACTGATTCTGAGTTCTGCCTTGAAAAGAAATGACTCAGGACGACTGGATGGACAGACAAACAGGCAGACAACTATAAACTAATAACTTTCTTAAACTGCGCATATATCCATGACAAAGCATGCTCAAAGCGCCATGAGTATTATTACCCTGGAAGGATAGTACTTTCGGTGCTGCCGATTAACAAGTGCTCCGCGCGACTGCATAGGTCTGTACTTCCCCCTTGTTCAGGTACCCATTTCTACAGCTGGGTGAACTGAGTGCAAAGTGGATGAAGTGTCTTGCCCAGGGACACAACACAGGATGAGACCAAAGTCACAAATTTTTGGTGTCTCCACCGGGATTCGAACCCGGGTCTCTGGCGCGAGAGGCAAGCAAGCTTACCACTACACCACTGTGCTCCCATGGTATTACATACCAGAGAGATAAAAAGTATCAACTTACCACATTGATTCTGGCAATGGCATCATTGTCACACCAGCAGTAGTTGTGAGTCCGGAACAGATGAGGCCTATGTCTGTCGGGATCGTCTGAATACTCACTAAAAGAAAAGATATTTAATTTACGTGACACAGAGTATGTTTAATGAATTTAGTAATTGGCTATTACCCCAGTTAAAAAATCGCCTATTGAAAGTTGCATCTTTATCTCTTAAATGCCAATACTAAGACATTTTCTTGTAATTGATTGTACATAAACAAACGACCATAAAAATGTTAGGAAGTCGAACTTCAGCTCCCCAGTTCGATGTATATAAGTTAAATGACCTCGTTGTGTCTGCTATGAACAAGTTTCAAAAATTAAGTTTTAATCACTTGTGTGCAACATTGTCCTAAATCATAAATCTCAACTTTTTCCTGTTTATTGTAACTATTCTAACTGATAAGAATTGAGATGTTAATTTTCAGAAAAAACACTACCTGTGGATGAAATAACACCATTTATGAAGTTTGACATATTTGACCCCAACGACATTCTCTGTGCATCTTTAAATGACATCAACTGCTAGAAAAATCTAAAAAAATTTATCTTATTAAACATCTATTTTAATTTTCAAAAACAAAACATATGTCACGAAATAATTACTTACTCATCAGTTTGTGAGGCAACCCTTAGCGCTTCTTCTTCAGACAACTTAGCGCTGACAACAGGAATAAACTTGACTTTATATCTATGGTCGGGCACAGGTGGGTTGTATCTTGAAAATAGGTCCTTTATTCCCGCAACTACATGATCTTTCTGGAAACAGTTATAGAATAAGTCATGATTTCTTGCAAGTGCTTCAGTCAAAAATCTTTTCAATCTATTAAGCAGCCAGGCAGTAAGCTAAATAAATTTCAAAGGGGGAATTTTTCTCCATCACCCCTTTTGAGGTTTGCTTAGAAAGATTAGATTAGCTCTATTGTTGTTGATGGTATTTGACATGCATCAATGAAAAGGGAAAATTGACCCAAAAAAATCTTTATTCAAATAAGAGGATATTTCCTTTCTTTCTACACAATTTGACTTAATAAGCTTGTACTAAACCTCTTCTTATGAAAGTAGAAATCCACACTAGAAGTGTAATAGAAATTTTAATTTCAACCTTGCACACAACGTTTGCAATAATCAACGGATAGGTCCTTGGGTACAGAAAATGTCTGATAGAGAAACAAGGTTTAACAGCTTCAACAGAATTAGGATGTTTCAGTATGTATACTTCTACTATTTTCAAGAATATTGAACCTAAACATTTTTTTATGCTACAATCTTTTATAATGTTCTATACTGTAAAGCCCCGATCTTGTCAATACCACAGGGGCGTGTATCGCTTAGAAATAGCTTTAGAAAGACATATATACCCATAGACCCTACAGTAGAAATAGCTTTAGAAAGACATATATACCCATAGACCCTACAGTAGGGTAGGGTCTATGGGTATATATGTCTTTCTAAAGCTATTTCTAAGCGATACACGCCCCTGTGAATAAAGACACAGCAAGCGCCGCACAAAAAGCTAATTTCTCGATTCAAATCATGTAAACTGAACGGCGATTTTGACATGTGCCTTTCTTTCGCTCATATCTTCTCAACAGCTAAGCGTATTTTGAAATTGATTACATCGTGATAAAGAAGGAATAATTGTCTTCGATTTGATATAAAAAAATTATATACACCATATAGAATAAAGATACAGCAAGTTCCGCAAAATTGTGACTTTTGTTTATTCTTTACGTTTTTACCATTTTCTCGCACTTTATATCACATAAACTTCTCGGTAAATTTTGCAATTTCATATATCAAAATATAGAGAAAAGGATAATCTTTATTGCCATGTAAAATTGGTATGTACAAGAAATTCAGAAAGGACCCGGCGCGCATCGCACAAACAGGCAATTTCTCTATTCATATTTTGTTTACCGAGAAGCGATTTATTTTCAACTGCTTTTTACACTTCCTATCCATTTAACGGCAGAGCGCATTATCGACATTTTTATATCACAATAAAGAGGAAAGGATCGTCTTCAATTCTATATAAAATTTGCAAATTACAATTAGACAATAAAGGAGCGGTTAGTGATGTCGCAATTATCAAAATCTGTTCTAAAATACCCGAGGGTACCATCTTTGCAAGCTTTATATATTCCAAACCAAGTGGTACATATTTATTATTTTCATATCATCGTAAAGCAGAAAGAAATACCTTCATTTTCATGTGTAATTTGCCCATATTTGCATCAAAATAAAACGTGTGGAAACGATGCGACATATGTTGCGGTAAGGCGATTATCAAAGACTTTATTACTAGCTATACCCACGTTTCGTTGGTAATAACTTCTAATTACAGTGCAAAAGATTGTTATGATTTATTTCTTCGTAAAGAAGAATAAATTGCCTTCAATTCCATATATAATTTGCATGTACACAAAGCGAATAACATGATTTATAAAGTTGGAAATAAAGACAATTTATATTGTGTGTGAGTGTATGTTTCAACGGGGATACCCCGCCTGCACGCGCTGAGCGCGTGCGTTTGCCCGGGGCTATTAGCTTAGTAATATTACTGTGGGGGTCAGAACGTTATCGGGATTTATCACTACCCTGTTTTCGTAATTTATATCTTTCGTTTAGGATGGCGTATCGTAATAAAATTTATCGTGAAATATAGAGCAAAAAAATAGCTTCAATTCCGTATATAATTTGCATGTGTGCACTCAGTGATTAAATGATTTTATAATGTTTGAAATGAAGACAATTTTTAAAATTTTGTAAAATTCGTTCTAAACATATTATAAAAATAATTTTTATATCGATGTGAAGAGGAACTATTCATCTTTAGTTTCGTTTTGATTTCGCGCATGCGCTCTTGGAATTTATTGAGTTACGGCGCCCGAATTGAAAACAAGTTTACTTCAGTTGTAGAAACCGTTCCAGGGGTGATAGAAATTTCATTCAAAGTGTCAAGTAAGTATCATCCATTTGTAACACGGGATTCGCCGACTAGCTTTGTATAAAACGACGATAGTGTCCGTAATTCGCCATATGTTGTTAAAACGGTCGCATCTGGCGGCGCTGGAAAATTCGGCCACAGGGGCTAATTGCGCTATAACGGTAGCGAGGCGAGTGCTGGAAAATTCAGCCACGGGGGCAAAACTGGTCAAAATAATATTCAGCAACGTAAGAGTTAATAAGTAAAAATATTACATCTAAATTGCATGAATATTAGTTAATTGATCTACTAATCATTACCAACATACAGTTTTCCATGTATCTGCTGTAAATAGTTTCCAGAATAAGATTCAAGTCAATGGCGCGCCATTATCAATTTTTTAACATAAATTACAACTTAAACCTGTTTATTGTCTCCATATTGAACAAATCGTCAAGATGGTGACTTTCAAAGACAACCACTATTTCACGATAATATAACACCATATATAAAATTAGACATATTTGACTCCAAGAACATACTCTGTATCCCTTCTGTCTACTCACCACATAAGAAGTCAGCTTGAGACTGCGTATAATCCCATCATCTGAGACTCCCAGGTACACTGTTCCACCTTTACCAGTGTTCAGGAACGCATTCAGGGTCCTGATGAAGAAATAAGTCATATTTTCATTAGTTACTTGCATTTAAGATGCAAGGGTCATGGGGACCAGGATTTGATTTCTTCGGGCAAAAGTCCAGTCTGATTTACATTGAGTTCAGAGACAATAAGGGTCCTTTTTATTTTGTATAATCTTCCCCTGTTGAATAGTTTGATGGATAAGTGAAAGGCTGTATAGATATTTTGATGCATAAGGCAGCTTTTTCTTTAATGGATTTCTTCTTTTCAATTTCTTTGAAACAAAATTATCTAAATTAACAGTTCATCAGAGTATGCTCTTGTGATTTTTGCAATCAGAAATAAGAAGGGGAACTGAAATTATTTAGAGCCTTTGGCTCTGAAGCTCATCAATCTTTGTGTGAGTTATTATGTAAATTACAATGAACCTCAAGTAAATAAAGCTATAGCAATCAACTTGTTGAGATATGTCTTCTGGTCGGATTAGGTAAGAGTAAAGGTTTATCGCCATGACTACCTGGACACAGGTTTCCTAGACGCCTTCTCTCTCTTATTTGCTCTCGCCCACGGGGGTATATCCTCAGTTTGGAGGTTGCGATGACCTTTGAACTCATGAGTAGCATCTTCTTCAACAGACATCAACGTTCCCTGTCTATAGTATCGCTTTGTCTTTGGCTTTTGAAACATTTTCACTGCAATGGAAGTTTAATGATAAATTATTTTTCAATCTTGGATAATCAAAATGAAATAACAGTAACTCTTCCATATGCAATCTTATATGTTTGGCACTAATGATCCTAGATAAGGAAGTGCAACTGATGATAAAATTAAGATGTTCAAAATTGGGCCATTGATTCTGCAGCTCAGTTTTATTATATATCATATCAGGGAACTGACTAACATATAAAGAAATTTTCAAGATGCAATTCTCTGAGGTTTAAAGTGTTTAACAGAAGCTAAGTACTAGTATACACATGGGCACAGGAGGTCACATATGACGTCAACACCAATTCCAAGATTATTTCCTTTATATCACGGCTGCTAGTATAATGACACGGTGAAAGCCCATAACACTGCAACATCAAGTGGAACTATAGTAGACCATGGGTGGTACAGCGCTGAAATTCAGTGTAGCATTGTACCCAAATCTTACTGCGTGTAGAAGAGTTCTCTACTGCAGACAAAGTTGCTGAGCCTCTGTTGGGATTCAAACTCCTTACCTCTTGATCCGAAGTCAAACGAGCTAACCACTGTGTTACCCTGACCCCATGGGCAATGGAGTCTGCATCAAATTTAGTCAGACATCGGATGTCTGTTCTTGAAAATTATAACAAAATAGGTTTTTTGAGGGTGTGTCCCCTGTATTTATGAGTCACCCAATCCAACTAAAATCATATCATTGATTCATTCCCTACTATTATTTTGGACTGTCATTTATCAATCATCTCTGATCTGACTTAATCCCACAGAGGTCTGTGTCAACAGGAAGTTATAATGTAACCTATCCATATCGCTCTTTAAAATTTCTGAAAATAACTTACAAGTTCAAACCTTGCTTTTATAGTAACGCTGTGAAGAGTTAACGTTAGAAAAATTTGCAATGGATTTCCGAATGTTAAGAATATCTCAGCGTCCTGGCATCCCACGATGGCCCACAATGACAGTGATTTACTCATAATGGCTAACATGACACATCAAGACTTATACACACAACATGTACTATCGCACAATCATAGATTGAGAGTTACCAAACTTAAAGTTGAAAATATCCACTTGCTAAAGAGTCTCGTACACTCATGATCAAATTCAACTTTCCTGGGATGATGATGGTTTTAGTTTCGGAGAGGATATAGCCCTTATTACTCTGTCCCTAAATCCACAATTACCATTTGCTAAGAAGTCACAAAAGATTACAGCTTAAACTAAGCCAGTCAATTCGTTCTTGGGTTAAGATTAACCTGAGTTTGAGTGCATGGCCCCTGCACCGTAAAAGATGCCAGAAAGTCACAACATATCAAAACATGCTTTAGAAGTCTTTTTTAAAAATTTCATTTCAATGTGCACCTGTATATTTGTATAATTGACATACTATGATAGCAGTAAACAAATATGTAAATAAATATATATACAGGTTAATGCAAACACTTGTGTTGTAATATCAAGTTCGGCAACTATGAAATGTAAATGTTACTGTTTGACAATAGACAAAAGTTTGTTGTTATGAGGTATTTTACAAATGCTTCTTTGGAATATCAGATTTTGGCTATGCTTGATTGGGGACATGGCAAATTATCAGCGTACGTACACTCCAAATAAATATTCAATTATCAGTTTCAAATGAAAATTTAAAAAAACAGACTTACAAATGTGCAAAAGCTATATTTTACTAGTTCTAAATCAATGGTCGAGAGTGATCGAGCTGAAAATGTGAATCAAATTAGCAAATTTTAGATTCTTTTTCACTGAGATTGTATGAGAAAGACATTTGCCATTTTTATTTTTTGTACGACAATTTTTAATCCATATTAATTTATAATTAAAAAATGATTGGTATCATGTATATGAAATATTCATATATGAAGCTGCTATGAAGTTTGATGGCTGCTTTATCAGTGTAAGCGCGTGCGTAAGCCGGTCACGTGTCCGATGTATACCGCGCAAAACGAATCAAGCATATACCTGAACATTTATATAAGATAAGATAAGATAAGATAATCTTTATTGTCCCAAAAGGGAAATTTGTTTTGTATAATTACAATTCTCCAGAATGAAGACAAATAATAACATAATATTATAAAACAATTCATGTCAAAACAGTTAAGATAGACAGATAATTTACTTAATTTACATGAAAAACGTGATGCAACATTAGACAGAATTTATTTCTCTAATGCTGCAGGGAATGAATGATTGGCGGAACCTGTTTGTTCGAAAAGTCGGCATACGCAGCCTACGTCCAGAAGGTAATGTCGAATATTCCAAGAAAAGTGGATGGGAAGAATCTCCCAAAATTTTGTTTCCTTTTTTCTATAACTGCTGCTCATAAAAACTGCCGATCGTTTCAATAGGAAGCCCAATAATCTTAGATGCGGTATTCACGATTTTTATCAATTTGTTTCTTTTTTGAACAGACAGGTTCCCAAACCAACTTAAAAAGTTAAATGTAAGGACACTTTGAATGAAGGTTCTGTAAAACAACATCAAGATGGTTTGATCTATTTTAAAGTATTTTAGTTTCCACAAGAAATGTAAACGTTGTTGTCCTTTCTTATATATTTTCTCAGTATTCTCATTCCAAGAGAGTTTAGAATCAATGATAGTACCTAAGTATTTATATTCATTTACTCTTTCTATTTCATTGCCATCAATACACACAGATTCTAATGTTGACTTAGTTCTCCTAAAATCAATTATCATTTCTTTAGTTTTTTGAACGTTCCAATATAAAAAATAAGATTTACACCAATCCACAAATCTTGATAGCTCGGATCTATAGGCAAGTTCTGACTCTCTAATTAGGCCTACAACTGCAGCGTCGTCAGCAAATTTGATGGTAAAACACGAATCAGCATTTGAGACAATCATTTGTGTACAAAATGAACAAAATTGGCGAAACAACACAACCCTGTGGAGCACCAGTAGATGTGCATACAGTTGAAGATTTAACATTATTGACATGTACAAATTGCTGTCTATTTACAAGGAAAGAATGTATCCACCTAATGATATTTGACTTAACATTCATATGAAAAAGTTTATCAAGTAACAGATGTGGCTGAATCGTATTAAAAGCAGAGGAGAAGTCAACAAACATTATTCGGACATAAGAACTATAATTTTCCAAGTGTTTATAGATGTTATTAAGCAGAGTTATTGTTGCATCATCTACTCCACGCCGTGCTCTATATGCAAATTGATAGGGGTCTAAAACATCAATCACATCCTTTAACAAGAAATTCTTAACAATTCGTTCTAAACATTTCATAGCAACAGAGGTGAGAGCTACTGGTCTGTAATCATTATTGACAGAGGGGTTTTTCTTTTTTGGTAATGGGATAATTTTTTATGTCTTCCAAAGAATGGGAACATGATGGAAATTTAATGATAATTGAAAAATCTTTTGGAAAATACCAGCCAGCTGCACTCTGCACTCTTTCAGAACTACACCTAGCAAATTATCAGGTCCACAGGCTTTATGTGAATTTATCTTGGCAAAAGACGTTATCACATCATCTTTAGAAATATCTAACAATTCACATGGGGGAAGGGATTCAAGTACTTTGTTTCTTTCTTCTGAAAAATTACAACTATCAAATCTAGAGTAAAATGAGTTTAACTCATTTGCAAATACTAAGTCATCATTTGATTGTAACTTTTTAGGTCTGCTGTTTGATCCAATGATAGTCTTGATGCCATTCCAAGCATTCCTCAAATTGTTAACAGAAAATTGTCTTTCAATCTTTGTTTTATATTCATCTTTACATTTTCTTGTTAAAGCAACTATTTCTTTCTGAATCTCTTTAACCTTAACTTTATCTCCAACACAAAAGGCCCTTCTCTTTTCATTCAACACTGATTTAAACTCTTTAGTAACCCATGGCTTGTTGTTTGGAAATAATTTAACACATTTGAGAGGTACAATATTGTCTACACAAAAATTTATATATTAAGTTACAGAACTTGTAAGCTCATCTAAATTGATACAATCATTTTCAAATACATCCCAATTTGTGCAATCAAAACATCCTTTTAATTGATCAATACACTCTTTTGTCCAAGATTTTACATATTTTACCACAGGTTTTTCTGACTTAAGTTTCTGACGATATAATGACATTAAGTAGACTGTATTATGATCAGATGTCCCCAAAGGAGCCTTAGCTATAGATTTGTAAGCGTCCTTCACACTTCCATAGCATAAGTCAATGGTATTCCCTGATCTTGTTGGGCACTTTACATACTGGTGAAAAGTTGGCAGAACGTACTTTAAATCACAAGAGTTAAAGTCGCCGAGTATGAATTTTGGTGCCTCTGGTGAAATCCCATTGAGTTTTTCCATGGTAGCGTGAATACAGTCCGAAGCTTGCTTGACATTAGCATCCGGAGGAATATATACTGTTGTAACAAATATTTGTCCGAATTCTCGGGGGAGATAATATGGTCTCACAGAAATAGATAATAGATATATCTCCTTGAAAAGCAATTATCGTTTTATTAAATGCATGCGTTACTGCAATTAATACCAATTTGGCACACAATCAGACGCTCTCCTTCAAATACTTCGGACCTCTCAGTCTAAGTCCATTCTTACGGTGGAGGAGCATCACATCGCAAACGCTTCCTTCTCTCATAGGGGCGCAACCCGAAATTTTCTAAATGTCCTAGATTTAAAAAAACTTGTGTTCTGGTGTTATTGAGGTGTATCTCAAACATATTAAAAGTCATTTTGAAATTATTTTTAAAAATAACAGAAATATAGGACTTTGAATTTTGGTCATTTGGGGTTGAATTTTTGCTTTATTTGAACAAATTCGGCCACTGTTATAAAAACCTCAATTAATGACGTATGACAATTTTTTCACTTTGAATGTTTAAAGCAGCTATCAAACTAAATATTCAATCTGCAATTATCAATATCTAACATGAATTTTGGTTTTCAGAGTGTCTCAAAGGTATAGGGGGTGTATAAAAATCGACCGAACAATGCAACAATTTATTGAATAAAAGACACATTTGTTTTCACAGAATTAAAAATGAGCACTTAAAATGATTATATACTTGTATGTCACATAATAAATGTATTGAAAACCATCAAATATTTTTTTCAATATTTTTTTTCACTGTCGACATTTTTTGAGAAATTTTCAAATTTTACATGAATTTACAGAAGGGGCCTAAAAATCATCTGATATTGGTACTTATATATATTTTTGGGTTATAAAGCTTAATACAAGATTTTTGACAAGAATGATTATCATTTTTAGGTATAATTATCGTATAATTAATTGTATCAAACATGCACAAACGTGATTTTTTTTCAGAGAAAATATATGTACATATTTCAATAAACACAACATCAATGAAATTAACAAGTCCTTTGATCAAACAGTCCGGGACGGAATGTTAAAACTACAGTATCAGCATTTCACATAAAAAAGATAATAGCACCAACAATATAAATTTTCAATGATTTAGTTAAAATCTATAAGAACAAATACTCTGATACCATTAAATAAGTAATGATAAACTTGATTTATACTAGAAGCATACTTTTTTATAACAAAAGTCATTAAATTGTGCAAACATCTACTTCTAAGAGTCTTCTATCTAATCTTATCTATTAATAAAATTCCTCGATGGAATCTAAACATGCACTATCAATGAGTATTTATCACATACAAATAAAAATATATGTCAATAAAAACTACAAAGTTTTCAGAAAAAAACAGTATGTACATTGTAACTCAACAGTTCCAGACCGAATGTTAAAGTCTACAGTATCAGCATGTCATATAGAATAGAGAGCATCAATTATTTTAAATCTAATAATTTATATTGATTCTGTAGCACAATTTCACAAAAACATGTTAATGACTCAGAGAGCAGCTTTGAAGGAAAGGGTTTTTTTCATTAAAAAATACATATAAATAATTCCTGACAAACTTGCTAATTTTGGTTCAAAATAATTGACAAAAAAATTCTAAACAACCTGGTTTATTAATATCTCAATGTCCTTAATCTTGGATATTTCAACAGGGAAAAAAGGAAACTCAGAAAAATTATGCAGTGGAAATAACATAATTAATGGATTTTTGTAATGAGCAAAATTACCAAAATGGAAAATACTTTGATGATGTATGAAAAGTGTCAAGAAGGTAATGACAGTGGTTTCTAATATCTATTTTTTGTGCATTAAAGTCAACAAATACGGGAAAGCACTTATAATATGTAAAAAAATATAACCTACGCTTAATTTGTCCAAAAAACCATGAAGATAGTTTGATAAATATTCTTAATGTTGGTGTGTTTAGATTTTTCTTTATTTATCAAAGATACATAAAAGTTCGTAAAATTCTAATATTTTGACGGACAAGTTGTCGCGGCAAGATATTGTTTTTCAGGCCTATAGGCTAGTCTGTGGACGGAAAAGAAAGAAATTTGGCGACAATACGCATAAAGGCCTTCTATTTTACAGCATGGATTTTGGTGGAAGTGTGGCTTATAAATATATAGATGTTGACGATTTTCCTACACTTAAAACTCAAAACGTTCCGACCTCTCGCGCATCAAACCGTTCACTTTCAGTTATTAAATATTGCCTGCCGTTCACCGCTCCTACGGTGTGTACACTTTGCACATTCATGAGGAATCTTCATGGCTTCTATTAAATTTTACTGTGGTTATTATTCGAATATTTAAGTATGAATTTACTCAACAGGGCCTCCTTTCACAAAGCCCTAAGGTGATCGTAAGTCCTTAAGGTAACCTTAGTGCAATGTTAAAGTATGGGAGTTAAGGTTAACCTTAGTTAAGGTTGCTTTGTGAAAGCAGGCCCAGACGTACATTAAATGCTGTATTTATTAATATAACATGGCGGCCTAAATAGTATATCGCACTCAAAAAAAATATAAACGTACTCGTCGTAGATTAAAGTGATGGTTTGAAATATTTAATCTAAACGTTTATCTTTAAACTGAGATGGTTTCAAAGCTATAAGTAGAATTCATCTCATACAAATATTCATGCTCCACCAAATAACATGAGATTTTATGGGAATAACATAAGCATCAACATAATATACCGGTATTTCGGGAACATCACTGTACCGTTGAGCCATTACGGAGTAATATTATTTATTGGCATAAAATATAGTACATTCGGCTAAATTTTTAATTTCGAACGGGACACAGGATAGTTTATTCAAGACTCTTTCGTGTAATCTATAACAGCTAGGAAAATACGTTACTCAAGGATTCTAGTCTTGTCTGCAGCACCTAGTAAGTAAATCCTTCCTGGAAGCGCATTAAAGAGTATTCTTAAATCTTGATCCGATTTACAACAATACCCTCGTCATTGTGAAAAACTGTTACTCAATTAATCTTGTTTCTTAAACCGTTTAGAATTTATATATCGCGGCTAAGCGAGTCTATCTTGGCAAGTGACGACAACTCGCTAATGTTTCCCATTAGCGACAGCAGCGCCGCCTCGCGAGTGTTGCGCTCCCTCATGACCGGAATAGTCACGTGACTTCAACATGGCGGCTGGTTTGGATAATGCCAATCCGGTTGTTTATCAAAAGTCAAAAGACAGAGATGTCTTACCAGAAAATGAAGATGAAGACGTAGTTGATGAAATTGACTCGCGAGAAGTATTTGGTATCCTTACTAGATGTCTGATTGAGCGATGATAAGATCTAAAATGTGTATTGTGAATTTGTGTCCAGTTTTCGATCAGGTAGACACATCGACTTGAAATCAAATTATGATATGGTTAACATGTTTATTAAAATGTCCACTTCATCTTATCGTGTTTTTTAGTTACCATTGTGTTAGATGTCCAACGTTGTGATTTTGCCATACCTTCAAGCCGTCAAGATAGTCAGATATCTCAATTTTAGAGATCCATTTAGTTATAATTTTGTTTGATGAAATTACATTTAACCAGTGTTTTGATGAAACGATTATTACTCCTTGACATTTTTATATTTGATACGAGTTATCAACGACCCAGAACATCCACTCAGTTTGGAGGAACTAAATGTTGTGGAAGAATCTCGAGTTCAAGTATGTATTAAGTACACAAATTTGATATAGGCCTATGATGATTTCCTGATTATAAACTTCAAACTCAGATTCAAGTCATCTGACCTTTTTATAATAATTTGAGTTGAATGAAAGATACAGTCTTTAATTAGTAGCTAAGAGAAGAACCTTTAGAGAGAAGTCAATCAAGATATGGGAAATTATAAACTTTTGTGTGAATTATGAGTCCACATTTAAATTGCTGATCATGGTTATGTAGTTACTCTATTGTCACGGTGCTGTCAGGGGTATGATTGACTATACCTATGATTTGGTATCGGTAAGTATTATTAGTCACCATAACAGGTTGAGTTGAGTTCAGTTGGTGTTTAACGCCGCTTTCAAGATTATTTCACTTATATCGCGACTGCTAGTATTATTGCAGGGAGAAAGCCCGCAACACCATTGTGGCTATGCATTGCGGTGAAACCTGCGAGCATCGGCTGGAACTAGCGAACCATAGGTGGTACTCCGCTGAATTTCAGTGCAGCATTGCACCCAAACCTGACTGCGTGTAGAACAGTTCTCTACTGCAGACAAAGTTGCCGAGCCCCTGGCGTGATTCGAACCACGGACCTCCTGATCCGAAGCCGAACGCGCTAACCACTGCGCTATCCCGCCCCCACCATAACAGGAAGATAAAATATATTGTGTAAAATAGGTATCAGTGTTCCCACTAGCATATTTATTTGCCAGTCCTATGGACCGGTGACATAGAAAATTACCAGTCCCTATCGTAATTTACAAGTCCTGAATCTTGATTGTATAATTGAAAATATTAAAATAAAGACAACCAGAGTTCAAACCTGATTACTTCTTTTGTCATTTGGCCATGGCCGTTACAATTTTCGTTTTTTCTTACATTGAAATAGCCCCTTGGCTCTATCGACATCACCTGAGTTAGAATGCATATTTAGCACCATCAAATTTTTCATCCTCTTTTCCGAGACTGGCGAGAAGCGATTTTGAATTCTTTATAAATTTATGGACGCTGAAACCACTTTTAGCTAGAACACTGCTAGCGGGTATAGTCAAGGCTATTTAGTAAGGGTAACATAATCTGGGATGCTATCTCCATATTCTTAGATCAAAACTTAACACGTTTGTGTAAACAAAAACGATGTCGTTCCTTACTTCCTAGGCCAGAAATAACACGCTTGAACTGCGGGAAATCCCACTCGCTAAGCTCTCTGCTGATAGGCTGATCAACTTGACGTCATCATTATCTTAACCAATGAAACGTATTTATTGAACAGCGGTTCGCGATTACATATCTAAAAATAGCTTCGAGGGGAAATCAAGTTTCGCTTTGCGACAATGCGAGTTTTACAAATTTTTGTAGAATCGATTGTACTTTAATTGCTGTTTCAAATTATTCAGCTGATAAGTAGAGGAAGTGAATTTATTAGTTAAATCTTAACCGGTCCCTGGGACTGGCAGACATTTATTTTACCGGTCATTGTGAAATTTTATCGGTCTATAACCGGTATTTGCCGGTTAATGGGAACACTGGGTATATCAAAATGGCAATAGATCACACAACGGAGATGTAAGCTTAACTATTTATTAAGATATTATCAGTTTAAAGACACAAGCCAATATACTTATTATAAATGACACTGTAAATCTAAAGAGATGAACCTAATAAAAGGAACCATCCACTTTACAAGTAAGTACCTAATGAAAGGTAACAAACTTAACTCAAACAACTATAGCAGCAGTTAACCCGTACCTAGATATCATTGAGCAATAAACCACATAATCAAATATGATTTAAATGCTTATTAAATTTAAGAATATTTTATAAAAGTACACGCCTAGGGTAAAGAAAAATTCAGGCTTACCCTAGTGTGTCCGTGCAGTGTGAGTCCTCCGTGGGAACTGCCACACTACAGGAAATTTCACTACCATATCCCTTAATTAGATCCCTTAACATTAAGATAAAGTTTCTTGACATCCCTGTTGTGAACTGAACAATTAGGAAAGGTCCGAAAGTCGCAACCCTTGGGTCACAATTTACAATGATGTCAAGTTAAGCTAAACAAGCTGGGATATATTATTAAGCTCTAAACTGAGCATCGTCACATCTATAGAGCCACGAAGACAATTGTTTTGCAAGAAGGAAGGGGGGGGGGGGGGGGGGGGGGGGTTAGGAGATAAGCTTATTTACACTATGAATTATCTCCAAATTATTTCCTAATTTAACCTAAATTTTATTTTCATACCTTTGTTAAGGTGGGAGACAGTGCCAACTCTGTGAAGATTGAGTTCACACCCACTATTCCTCACTGCAGTATGGCCACGTTGATTGGCCTCTCCATCAGAGTCAAGCTACTGAGATCACTTCCTGCGAGATTCAAGGTTTGTATCTTTCGTATCATTTTGGGCTGGGATGTTTGGATATCTTTCCATTTCATTTCAAACACTGAATTGAGGATAAAGAAATTAGTAAAAACATCCTTCTTTATCAGGGTATTCATATCCATGCAAAACTCTTAAATTCCTGATTGTATTGTCAGCATTTGCTCACTATATACTCATATCTATAAAGTATGTAGCCACTCGCAGGTTCTCTCATTTAGGCTCTACAAATGTTTCAAAAGAAATGAGAGTACAGAGATGATATTTGTCAAGCTATTCTATGCCAGGAATGTTGTATATATGAAAAGGGGGAAAAAATATGGTAGAGTCATTTGGGAAGAAGATTATTTGTGATGTTATTATTCTTACAGGTTGACGTCAGTATCACTCCAGGTACCCATGCCTCAGAAGATGCAGGTAAAAATTTCTTTCGCCGCTAATGGCCGAAATATTGCCCAAGCGGCGTTAAACAATAACTCACTCACTAAAAATTTATTTGTAATATTCATACCTTAATCAATCTGTGTTGTAGGTAGGTTTATGTCTTTAATCTCATAATCAACATCATGCACCTAGGACTTTTCATCAGGAAATGAAATGGCTTCATACTATAAAATGGCAATAGATGATTAACGCTGTTTTAAGAAGAGTCCTTTTCAGCACAGTGCCCATCCTGTTCCATCATTCTGCAGAGCTTCCAAATACCCTGATCTCCTTCAGGCCAAAAGCCTTGTATTGCTAGCTATCTCACCAGCCAATGAAATTACTTGCATCCTGCAATGGCAGCACAAATCCATTGAGTTTTTGCTTTGTGCTTGAAGGAGATCAGGGTATTTGGAAGAGGTTCTGCGGACTCAAATGTGCTAATGGAGCAGGATGCACAGTGCCAGAAGCTTGAAAATTAAAAGGAGATCTTCTCTTGACTCCTGATTTGTTGTAAACACAAAAGTGTGAGCTAGACCTTGAGTTGCGAGTAACATTTCCTCACTGCAAGACCAAAGCATGTTCAAAGATGTTTATTGAGAGGTTCACAGATCCAATTGATGTAGCGTTTTCATTGGCTCGCTCAAATCAAAAGTAGGTAATTTTCCTGCTGAAAAGTTTCAGGGATAAAGGATGTCCTCCCATCTGGGTAATTGTCAGTTTTAAATCATTTCATTGGGCTAATTACTTATAGGAAATGTTAGCTAACTGCTGTGAAAACAATTAGGAGTTTAAGAGCCCTGCAAATGAAAATACTGTGATGGAACAGGATGTACTAAATATGTAATCTGTTAAAGGATTACAGAGTGTCAATAAAAATAATGGATCAATTTCTGGTGATTTTTTCACCCAAAGTAACTAGGACGTTTTGCTCAAAAGGCCTGTACAGCAAAGTTATTTTTTTAAATTTCAAATAATGCTCAGATGGTGATTTCAACCCTTGTGTCTTGAAGCTTAAAATGCATTAAATACCTTTTTTACTCCGCTTTATCCGGCAGTAAACAAGCAGCTGGCTGACAAAGAGAGGGTGGCAGCCGCCCTGGAGAACTCTCATCTGCTGGAGGTCGTTAACCAGTGTCTCGCTGCACGCAAGTAGACACTGGTAGGCAGGAATCTCAACTTCACATCCAGAAGCCATCCATCAGTGACTCGTCTTAGCCATCTGAATTCCAAATAAAGGAAACAGGCAACTTCTCTTCAAGTTGAAAACAAAACCTTCAACCCTCAGTGAGGCTAATTTAAGTTGTGTTGCATTTTGTGTTGAGCATTAATAAATGTTCTAATTGCTGTTCTTTAGTCAAGAGACCATGAACAAATTAAAATATGAAAGTTACCAATATATTGCAGTATAAATTGCAATATGCTTTTGTGTATCGCAATATATGTACAGAAATGACGACCAATACCCATCCTTAATCAGAAATATCTTAGAGGTAACTTACAATTGTCCAAGAAAGTGTTGAATTTGTCGCCTTACAGTAAGGCTTATATTAGCCAATAAAGGAGACCACCATGACTTATCCCTTGCAGGACAGGATGTTCTCTGAGAATTAGCTGTCATTCCTTTCACATCTCAACAATAGATTATGAAGATGAAGAATATAAGTTAATAAGTGGTCTAACTGGATGTGAGAAGGGCTTGGTTTAGTTGTGTATTTTCTTGAACTGTGTGACTGTTATGATGACAAGTGATAAATTCAAGTTTGACTGTGTATGAATATTGAGGAATGTAATGAAATGTAAAGTGAATCATTTGTGTTCATGTTAAGAAAATATAACAAAGGCTGTGAATTGTAATAAATATGAATGTCAATATGAATTTTGTATTTTTTGTGCTTGATTTAGTTGAGTCTGATTTTAATTGACTGTAAAACTTTAGGAGTAAACTTGTCAAATATTGCCTCTACAGCAATAAAACGTTTTTGATGGTTTCCTCTACATAGGATCTGACAATTTTGTAGAGGGAACCATCAGAAAAAGGCCTAACAAGCTTAAATTTTGTTTCATGAATTCTTGACTAATGAGATTTATATTTTATAGCGTTGGTAACCATGTGGCCCCAAATAACAGTCTGTGGGGCCATGCACTAGATTCCAAATTTTGTCATCTCAAGAAGCAAAAGGCCCAGGAAGCTGCAGTCTTGTTTACAGCTAAATAAGCTGATAGGGAATATTAATTTTTAAATTTTGTGAACTTGTGGGCCCTATAATAACAGCATCAGGGGCCATATACTAAAAACCTATTTTCACCTTCTTTGCCAGAAGCAATAGGCCTGAAAGCTTGTGTTCCTTACCTAATAAGGGATATGATTTTAATTTAGTAAACCTTATAATGGCCGCTCCTTTTGGACCCTGATATAATATATTTTATAAAGAAAGATGAGCTACAAAGCCAGTGGCTGTATTGTTATTTATTAAATGATGGCAAGTGAAATACAACATTCTATCAATGCAATACCTGCTTTCAGTTATCAGTTGTGAAAATAACATGTTATCACTTCTCAAGTTTGTTTTCAAGAGTTGCGTCAATATGAAAGAGAGGTCTGTCTAAACAAATTCTCTTAAAAAATATTATTGAAACTGTAACAATGAACTCTACCACCAATCTTGAACACGTCTCTCATTTTTTAACATTATATATTTAGAATACAAATATGAATACATGTTTATGAATAGGACTTTTTTCACTTAAGCTTGCACATTCATGAAAACATAAATGTCGTACATCATTATAAACATGGTATACCGGTAAGTCAAGAGAGAAATTTTCCATTTATGCAGTAAAAAATCATCTTGTGAATAGGTTGTTAAAGTGTTTGAAGCAACATAAAATCCTTTTTCCCACTGCATAATTTGTTTCTTATTTTTCTCTTGAGCGTCACATTTTCCTGTTTAAATAAAGCAGTTTAATTTTTATATAGAGTGCCATTACAATATGTACTCAACAAAAAAGGTTTAAGAAACCCCAGTATTTGATATTAAACATTATATGTATGATTAAACTGATTAAAATTCAGGTGATCCTTAACTTACTTTGTTTAGTATACTACAAAATCTTTGCTTCTTACTAGTCAATTTGAGAAAAATCGACCGTGTTCCGAGGAATTAAAGTTTTTTCAAATGACTCTAGCGGCATTCGAACAGACAACGGTCTGAAGGCAGCCTCAATGCTCGCACGTGCTGACACCAGTTTAGCTCAGACAAAACCTAGTCATTAGCTAACCAATCACATCGTCACGTTTAAAATAAGTACAGCAGAGATCAAGGTTAACGAATGGTAAATGGGAGTTACTTGCCCCAGCTACTATACCGAACGCTTTTGCCACACACATTGCGATTGGTTTGCTGAGTTTACTTTGGAACGTGCACTACAGAAGGCTGCGGTCAGACCGTTGTGGAGAGGATAGCCTAGACAGATAGAGTACAAATCTCGGAAAAATCATTATTTTGAAACTTTTATTCCTCGGAACACGGTTGATTTTAATCAGACTGCAGACTAGTTATCGTGGAAAATAAAACAATGCTGTTGTTTTCATGTTTCAGACAAGTTTAATACATTTCCAACATGTATTATTATGAACATGATGAAGTCACAATGTATAATAGACATTAGTATAAAACAAAACATAACAAATTACGTTCAATGACTTTATGTGATCATCAAATCAAATATTATATACAAAATATCACAGAGTTGGTTTTGATTGTTCAATAAATATGATTCAACTTCTAACACACAAAGCTCATATCCACAGAAATACATATTTTTTAAGAACATGATCTTTCATTAACAAAATAAATATATTGATAAATACAAATCTAAATAAATAGCATAGATACAAAGTCAATAGATAAAAAACATTTATCACAAAAGTGTGACTTACAACCATCATATTAGATGGTATTGTTCACAACTTTGCATGTGGTACACAGATGTTGTACATGATGCACTTTCTAATGTTAGAATTTTTTAAAAATTATTTTATTCATACATAGCATAGGTACAAATCAGGGTGACAAGCCTTTTTCAACATCAGGATTAATTGTATTGTGATGTATAAGAAGTTGAAAAATATAAATAACAGAGTCGGAAAAGTCGTTACTTTAAGGGAACAAAGCACATTTTTAAAGCTTTGTTTTGTGTTCAAATATACCCAATAAATGTTAGTTTTTGATCATTAAGGAACTCTTTCTCTTGTCTTGCAATTGATAACATTTGCTTTTTTTGTAGTGAGATCTCTTGATCTCCGTAAGAACACATGCTATTGTGCCTTAAAGCCTTTGTGCTCATGTGCAAATATGATAAACATGACACTGGTTTTGATTTATTGGAAGAGAGGTAGATATCAATGACAAGAGATGCTTGCGGGAAACATGAGTGACCTTATCTGACTTCAATTAATTCTGAGTCAGGGTACGAGATTGTCAAAAATGATTAGGAATACCTAATTTCAATTCCAATCATTGAATTTATTTTCTTCTGAAATAATCACAGCTGGGATGCCATTCAGAACTTTTATACAGAAAATAATGAGAAATTTGAGACAGGTTGTCCTTAAGAATCAACATCTCAAACCAAATAATCAATTTAAAATAACAATTGTTGAAGCAATTAACAGCAAACAAGTCAATATCAATAACGATAAAATATAACATTCCATAAAACCAAACCAAATTGAGCACTTCAAAACAAGGGATATGTCAAATGTAAAACTCAATGTGAAAAAACATAAGCAAGGCTTGATTAGAAACCCGGCCCAACATCTGCCAGGAGTGACTAAAAGGTGAACCACTTCATTGACACTTGTTACACAGTAGAGGAATGTCAAATGCTCCGGTTTCAAATGATAATATTTTCCTTGCAACAATACAAAATTCTTAAACATGATCACATTTGACGAGAACTGATCTAACTGATTTATATAAAAAGTAAACATAATTTGTCTTAAGAAAATGCATTAAACAATAGTAGAATTTTAATTTATGTTTCAAAATAATTAAAAAGGACTTGTATCAAATAAATGCAAAGTTTAATGAAACTGCTCTGATATAATCCACATGTACAGCGGTCAAGTCATCAGTGTATAAGCCGCTTTAATCAAACATGGCCAACATATATTGTTACATTGCAAATGTCCAAAGGAGGTAATTTGTCCATCATGCAAAAATCCAAATTATCTCCCTTTATCTGTTGGATCTCCATTGCTGAAGAACATTGGTAGTATTAATTAGGACTTTTAACTCATATACTTGAAAAATGTATGCAGAATTTCAATGTCCCAACATTTATATAGCTGTTTTTCATTTATCACTGAAAACATAAAAATAGCACAATTTGGAAATTTGGGCGATAAAGGTGCAAGTTAGGTAGGTGATTTGAACTTGATTGAGGACATATGGTAATTTGGCTTTTATTCAATGAACATTAAAAATATAAAAAAATACTCTAAATCACTTGATTCTTATTTGAAACGTGTTCCAGATAATGATTATTAACAAGTTAATTGTTGGTTTAGTTGGAGCGAGTGAGTTGTTGTTTAACGCCACTTGGGCAATATTACAGCCATTAGCGGCATTTGGTTTAGTTGGAAACAGCTTGGAAATCATTTAGTCAGACCAAAAACTACTTACATTAACTCTTCACAACACCATAATTAATTCAATAAAGGAAGATATTTTAAATATTTAGTGTAAGAAAATGTGGGTATTTTGTTTGAAGAGCATTCCCACATTTCAACACTTGGAGGTCAAGTATTAAATCAAATGATACTTGTTGAACTGTCTTATGAAAGGGTGCCCTGTGCTTGAATATTTAAGAGCACTTATAATTTAGAGGGCTCTGCTGACAAATTGTTTTTAAGTTATATAATATAAGGGATAAGTTATCACTTATCACCGCCCAACATTTTTGTTGTTGTATTACTTGCTGTATTTTTAATAGTTTTACAACTTTGTCATTATGAAATAAACATATATTTGGAAATGATGTTCACGCTGTCATGCAAGGTTTTCAACCCTTATAGTAATTGTGAATTTGTTATGAATGTGCTCTCTTGTCAAATTATAAAATCCTAAACCATCAAAAATATTAATATCATAACTAGTATGTCAGTTACATCTTTCACCTGGATAATTGATATATTCAAGGTTGAAATTAGGTATGTATAAACAGGAATGACCCATTGAGTTGTTTTTGAACAAAATTATATATCAAAACCATCCCTATAAAGAGTCAGGAGCACGTTTAAAAAAAATTTATTTCTTCAAATTTTACATTAAACATTAGTTTATCTCAATGTATTATCGTCTTAGGGTAACAAATCTCATTACTCAATCCCAGTCATCAGCAGTCATATAAGAAATTATGTAGCATCAAGCAAAAACAACTGGCGGCCATTTTTATGCAAAGACCTTTCAAGCATTTGAGGTAGGGAAATGGAGTACCACATCTTTATTAAACATCGTACGTTTGTTTCAGAAATGATGTTTCAATTAAAAATTATTGACTTGCTATTGTTGAAATTTATTTTCATTTTCGTTAGATTAATCTATTTATCTAAAGACACGTGCTACTGCCCCTTTAAATAACAATGAAACAACACTGACTAATATTAGAAGACCTCTCAGCTCTCCTCTCCCCCGACAGTCTGTAGTGTATGGTGAGAGTGCTGACTGTCCAGGGACATTTGACTATGGTTGACAGATCCACTTCTGGACGTTCTGGACAGTCGGGATGACCGCTCGGTCAGCATCCCAGCCGAGTCTTCGACCACCAGGTTGGACGTTGAACTTCTCATGTTTGAACTTGAACTGTTTCCTGTTCCCTCAAAACTCATGTTTGTGACTGGACGATTGTCTTCAGGCGGCTGGTTGATAAGACTAGTTTTCCCTTCTCTGAGGATGAAATTGTGAGTTATTATTTCCAAGTATAACTGTAATACATGTATTAAGCTTCCTGGACACTTAGGTAATTGGAAAGTAAGGTTCTTATTAGTAATAGCTTTCTTAAAAATTCAATGGAATGGTGAATAATATGTCCATATTCTAGATAAAAGAAAACGAAAAAATTCGCCACCTACAAATATTCAAAATTGAAATGAGTTTGCAACCATTTTGAATAGAAAGACTTCACTTAAATGCAAGAGGTATAATTTAAATGTACTCGATGACAGATGAGATTCATCAAAATGTTATCTGTGAGACTGTCTAGGTTTATCACACCAACTGGTAAGTTATGAAAATCGAGGGCCAATTCTTTCATGAGTTAAAATGTGGTTAGAAGGAGCATAAAGGGAGAGGGCATTGTTACGTTTCACTATAGATCCTAAATGTTAAAAGCATCCAAGGCAATGACATCTATGTTCAGGTTTTAGGGCAATGACATCTAGGTTCATTTTTCAGGGCAATGACATCTAGGTTCATGTTTCAGGGCAATGACATCTAGGTTCATGTTTCAGGGCAATGACATCTACGTTCAGGTTTTAGGGCAATGACATCTAGGTTCATGTTTCAGGGCAATGACATCTAGGTTCATGTTTCAGGGCAATGACATCCAGGTTCATATTTTAGGGCAATGACATCTAGGTACAGGTTTTAGTGCAATGACATCTAGGTTTATGTTTAAGAGTAAACCTAATTTTCATGTCTTCAATCCAAATTTACCATGACAGCCTATCAATACCGGTAAGTTATTCAACAGTTATGAAAGGTTGTTTTAACATTGAGAAGAATAAACTCACGGTATGGCAGGCAGACCAACTCTCTTGCAGTGTCTCCATCCCTGGACAAACTCTGGAGAGAGACGACTCCGCTTTGTGTAGTGCTTCAGGACCTCCATCAGAACAGGGTCGCGCCGACATCTGAATCATTGGTAGAAAACATCTGGTCACCAATTGAAACAATGATCTGATACTCAGAATAGTGTTCTGATGTCATAAACAAAAACAATGTTCATGGAAGTGTGTTCTGTTGTCATGAAATTTATTTTTAATGTCATGAAATATATTGATATGATATGATATTTGATATATTTCTACACTGTACATCTGATTAGATATTACTCATTAAACTGATAATATCCAAATCTTATTTTGTCCTGTATATATGACACACCTTTTGGGGTATTAACCTTTTAATAATGCCACTTACTTTACCAATTATCAATCATGCTACACTCACCTGTGAAGAAGTTCTCTGCCTCCCTCATGGTTGAAGGACAGGTAACACAAGGCAATGGCGGCACATCCACGAACCTGTTCAGTTGTCGAGAGCAGCAGATTGCACAAGTAGTTCACCGCCTCGATGGCAATGATGGCAGATGGAACACCTGTAATGAGTATTTTCATCAAATGCATAAATACAAAAGTCAACAATTCTCTACCCACTGATGCTACTCGTTATTTTTTCCAACGTAAACTTTGTACAAGTGGTTCATTTGATTGAATTCTTAAAATATCTTACAGGGTTGAAAATTTTGACTCAAGATATCACCTTCATTTCTATAAAAAAGATAAGGATCTACATCTTCCACAGATTTTTATCACACAGATAAAGAAATTCCAGTTTTTGGAATGGTTATAGCAATAGACTAAAAACTCATTTTACAACATCAATACCGATTGCACAACTACCTTTGATTGAAACCAGTCGGGATTGTTTATTCTAGACAGCAAACTGATCCACTTGTAACAGAATGTACATGGGAACGAATAGTTTTGAATAGTGAGGAACATAAGACTATTGAGTCATGCATTTCTTTAAAATTGAGAAGAGCTGTTTATTTACAAGTGTCAGTCATACAGAATGATATATTTACTGAAGAATATCCTATAACTGACAAATGATTTATAATAAGCTTGATCAACTATGCTAGTCATGGTGTAGGACTCCTAATTCCAACTCCCTGAACTCTATGGAGTCAACAGTGTTTCCGTTGTCCGGTAAATACCGGTCATAGTCCGATAAAAAATATGATTGTCCGGTATTTAAAAAACCTGTCGGACATGATGTCCGATTAAATATCAAGCTGTCGAACTCATTTCATAAACCTTTATTTGAAAAAAACACTTGTAACATCTAGTGATGTGATACCCCGATCGTATTTGTCTAGAAATCCCACTCGCTTCTGTAGCTTGAAATAGAACACTACGAAGTGCGCATGACATAATCATTCGAATAACTGCAGCTGAAACTATTGACCTCAATTTCAATGTATGCGTGAAATGTATACGGAAATTATCGACTTATTCCGATCATTTACGAATGTAAACACGTTTTTTCGACGATGTAAAAGCAGACGAATCTTTCTTTCTACTTTGGTGGCAAAAACAGTCAATTAAACGAATGAAAGAGAACATCAGAAGATGACGCAGTTATTGTTATTACTAGCAAAAAAATCAGCAAATGAAACATTTATTAGCTACATTTATCTGACCGGTAAAAAATGTAAATGTCCTGTATTTTTCAAAGCCGTCGGACATGATGACCGGCTGTCAAAAATGCCAGCGGAAACACTGGTCAAATTGTAAATTCAATGACAACCAAAATATTATCTACATTTGTAGCACTAACAAGTTTCAGCTCAATAGTGTTTGATCATCTATTTGTAAACTAATAAAGAGACTGGTATATCCCTCTAATTTCATTTCCACACCACAAACACTGATAGAACTGTGCCTTTATTTGTTAAATCTAAATCAACCAAAATGCTACCCCAAGTAACATATTTCAAATGGGTTATGTCATAATTAACAATAACAACCCTGTATTAACAGGACTGTCCTGTTGAGTTTTTTTCATACAAAAAATACCCGGACATGACTGTCCTTTTAAGTGACATAACCAACCTGCTCTTGTATGTGCAAGTCTAGCGATGCAGTCTGAAGCAAGTGCTTGGATTGTGTTGTCTTTGGAGTCTTGTAGTAAGTCTACTATCAGTTTAATGCCAAGAGCGGAAGACTTGGCCTGTTCTTCGTCAGGGATAATACGGGACAATATAACAATCTGAAAAAAATGCTCATCAGAATGTATGATAATGGTGATATTTGGAAATAGTTTGAACTGGATTTGCACCAAATGTTATATTGCAACATATCGCAATGCAAAGTCTCTTTTTCTTTCAGTTTAAACTTTGCACACAATGCCCTCCAGGGATTTGAATACAGAGAACATCATTTAAAAAAAGAAGACTAAAATTGAAATTGAGTTCAAAACAATCACTCATACACTCCAAAAATACACGCATGATAAGGGCATTGTCTGCCAACTTAATGTTCAACTTTATCTTATCAAATATATTTTAAATTTTTGATAAAAATTCTATTCAATACACACCTGATAAGCAGCATTGCACCTGTAGAACTCGTCATCTGATTTAATGAACGGTAAAAATGCTCCAAATCGGACCCCTCCCTGCTCAGCTATCTCCTGTTGTTGGACGATGTTGTTATATGCAAATGCGGCCAAAGCTTCGCCAGCCAAAAGTCTCACTTTATGCTCATTGGAGTACATCATACGTAGAATACGTACATAGCTGAAGTCAGGGTATCGATGGATTTCTTCCAGGATGGGTTGGTTGCCTGAAGTAGAGATAAATCAGTAAAGAGAGTGATATTGATCTGAGTTTTTTTTACATTGTCACCATATCTATTATCAAAATTCAAACGGTTGAGTCTTAAGATACAATCACCATTACATGGGGTTTTTTAACAACCCACAGCAATACAAAATGATTTTCAAAGAATTTTTTATCTCAAATGTACCAGTGTATAAAATAAAGCTTTACATGTAGTGCAAATATGTTATTTGTTACTTTGAAAAACAAATCAAATCAATTAGAGGAAAGGCTCTTTCCTCTATCTAATTTCTACCCAACTTTTGTTGGTACCGTTTCAGTATCCTTCATTGGATCCCCATGTTGCTATCCTTAAATAAAACTTAATTTAGACAGGTTGCCAAGCGCCGCCTTTACCCCTAAATTGATTGCTAAGCAGAATGAATTCATCAGTGTAATGTTTGCTAGGGTGTCGATAATGCCCCTCACTACTGTCAAGAAGAAAACAAGATTCGCCAGAAGAACAAAACATTATCCAAGTCTCTCCTTCTGTATCTATGCTGCCATACTGCACAACAAATGTACATCTCGTTGACCTTGTAAATGGTGTCTTTTGTAAGACATAGCGCTTAAGCATTGACATGTAATAAAGCACAAAATAAATGAAAAAAATCACCAAGGATTTGTTATTTTTTGGATTTCATGATCATATTCAAACTATTATGGAATGGTTGGATAATAGTTTGTGACTTTTATTAAAAAAAGATCATTTTCAAGTTCACTGTAACATGTACAAAACTAGCTTTACACAGTTAATGCTATAATCATCCAATGATTTGCTTTCTTGCCGAAATTCTTTTCATATTTTCAAGCTCTCATTAATAAATGGAACCTGGGAAGGGTAAAAGGTGTTGTGACTTTTGTAAGAAATTAACAATCCAAACTGAGATATTTGCAAAATCAGCATCACATTGATTTAAAAAATCTCCTAGTTACTTGGTTTTCCGGTAGATATTCAAGCTCTCTACAACAAAATGGATATCATTACTGAGGAGGGTTAAGGGTAAAAGAAGACTAGGATTTTATCAATGGCATGTTTCTTTTTAAAAAACTAGAACCACTGGCTCTGTAAACTCACAGGGTCACCATATGAGCTGACACAGGATCATTAAATGATGACTGTGTGGCCCATCATAGGGGTCACGGGGTCACAAAATCAATAAATGATAATCTCCATCAGTTATGGAATATGTACACAAGATTTCAGCTTTCCAGACCTTTAGCTTCTGGAGAAGAAAATGGAAATAGTTTATTAAGGTGGGGCCCTGTTGTCCTAATAAGGGCATACAGGCTCACGTTATCTACATATTATAAACCTTATTGTTCAAGGAGTCTGTACACAAGATTTCAGATTTCCAGACCTTTAGTTTTGAAATGGTTTATTAATTTGGGACCCTGTTGTCCTAATTAAGGCCTACAGGCTCATGTTATCTTTATATTAAAAACCTTATTGTTCAAACCTTTATTTGCTGGGTCAATGGTAATTGAGAAGAAGACGAAATAATGAAACATTAATGAAATGGGCCTTTCAGGCCAAATAACCTAAAAATGTAAAATGTTCAAAAATATATACATTTCTTATTTTTTCAGTTTCTAGACTTGCCCAATGTCAACCTAACCTGTATCAAAGGCACATATATCATCATGGTGCATGACTAGATTGTTAAGTTGTTTTGACTTTTGGAATAAATTTAACTTATCCAACCTGTCACATGTACAAATTTATCAACACATTTAATCAACATTTATTTCTTGGTCATTTAATGATAAAATCACCCAGGGATTTGGTTTTCCTGTTGGATTTATTGATCATAAGAAACTCTCAACTGTTGATTGTAGTCAACATATCAACGGCCAGTTCTACTGATTCCCGAGTGCCACTAACCTAAGGAATGCAGAGAACAATCAGTCGTCAAACTAACATCTTTGCCTTTGTAGTCAATCTTATAGATCATTATTTATTCTATTGTTTTGCCTAGGTCAGGTGCATTGATGATCTTATCTATATAAGAGTATCATGAATTTTTTATCTATTGTGTGTATATTTACACCTGGCTCTTACTGTTGTTGTTTAGCATTGTAATAAAGAAAGATTTGAAGCCGAGTTACACAAACAGCTTTATACCATTTTCAAGAAAGTCTGTATTGAGATATTGAAATTCTTTGAGGTTTGTTTTTGTAACTTAATAGCCAATTTTACCTGGCTGTGTCAGTCTCTAATAGGGAAAAAAAACTTTCATCCATAATAAAAATTTTAGACAGAAATTTGACACTTTTTTTCAAAGCGCACAATGAAATATATCATGTTAAAAAACTTGATATCATGATTTATCAATTATTATATATAAAATACACCGTGGCAGAGCTGGGGGGTTCGAACCCAGCCTACTCTTGTGGATTTGGAAATCATTAACAAATCAAATTCCCCTGGAAGGAGAAGGTAAAAGGTGCTGTGACTTTGGAATTGACCATTAAAATGGTGATCACCAATTCAATAGATGAATCTGCCACTTAAAGTAACGATTCATTTTATGTTCATGTTTTTAATGTGTATTGATATAATCTGGTAGAAATTTTTTTCCTAAAACAAGAATAAAAATCTTTACACAAACGAAATATATTCTCGGAATATTTCAGAAACAAAAAAAAGACAAAGACATTGAAAGGAATAAACCTCTTGAGTACATTCTTAGGTTGAATAAACAACATTCAACTGATCTGGGTGAATGCACGACCAACAGCTCTTAATTACTTTTCATAAATGATTAATTATATTTGCAACGAGGCCCTTACACCTGTACTCTTGATAAATATCTTACCTACACCTATATGCATACATAAGATATACAAACAACCCACAATCAATTAACCCTGATACCCTAGATAGAATAAGGCCTTTCAATACTTCTTTAACTACCCATTTCTAAAGCATTTGTATTTGAGTTAACAGTTTTCAGCTTTCTACAAAATATAAGATCCATGAGGGGATTGGTTTGTAGCTCTTTCATGGCTTATTCATGAGGCTTAATTACTTTCATTCAATGCTTAATCAGCCACGAAGCCTGGCTTACTGAGGTTTGTAAGCGGTAATAGGTTTTCCTTCTCTGTTAAGCTTATTCCTTGACAATAATAGAACTATCAACTTATATAAATAAGTGTTTCATAACCAAACACAATGGGGGACGTTTTATGTGATTTTGTGCATTCATTCAGATAGAACACATACAAGTATATTTGATAAAGGTACTTTATTTTTAACAGAAATCATATCAATCATTTTCATGAAAAATATACAAGGGTCAGTCACCTGTCATCAACATAAAATGTATCATCCCAAACTTTGTTCCTCGGAGATTTGTTTTGATAAAAGATTTGCTCAAACCTTACCATTGACTACATGCCATGCTATTACTTTATTCAATAATGATATCACAATTACATTAATGTGTCATAAACATGATGATGTCACAATGGTATGACATCACTTCATTGAAAGTGCAAATGTACAGGATAATTACTCACTAAAAGACGTTTGCTTAAAGTCATTGTCTCATTTTTGCAAGGCAAATTGTAATGCATGCCGGACAAATATTTCACCACTCACAGAAATCTTTCCCCTGACGTTTGCAACAATTTTCAGAACTCTGCAGGCATTCTCGCCCTCAATAATTAAGTTCAAACTACCCTACCCTACCCTAATATTACGTGTTTTGCGAGCGTTAGTCCTTACCACGTCATTTCGCTAAGGCCGTGACGAAGAACACATAAAATTTCCCAGCTGAATATCCAATTTAAAGAGCTAATAGCTTACCCTTTTCAAATACTGAAATAACAAAAAGGTGGTTAACTCAATGAAGAATGCGTCTGTCATAAGTATCGGCGCTACAATTACTAGATTTCCGGTGTTTCGCACTCGCGATGGGATTGCACTTGATTCGGTACCTCATCGGTCTGAAACGGCTTACGCCAATAAGCTACTTCATCCAAAACTGTAAAACGGGCATAAAAATGAAAATCTTTGCAAATGCGACAGGAAATATTTGTGTTAGTGATCCGATTTTGTTCGTGAAGAATAATTAGTTCAGTTTAGTTGCCTTACAAAAATGAGACTATGACTTTAAAAATTTGGTGATACACGACAAAATAGCATCAATCATGCAATGGTTAGCAGTCTTTAAATGAGAAATACTCCAAAATGAAACAGTTTAGATATGCAACACTGCTATTGCACATGCACAGGAACTAAAATTAAAATTGAACCAGACATCTTGCAAATGATGAGCTATTTTTGAAAAAAAATCCATATTCAAATTGACAAATTTAATTTTAGACTATCAAATGATTAATCATTGTTTCGTTCAGGACTTAGCTGAATGACAGACCGACAGAAAGTGAACAGGTGACAGTAGGTTTTGTTCCTTCTTGTAACTGCTGTAACAGCATTACTTTTGTTTAAAAGCATTGAATGTGGCTTGAATTTTGTTTTATCATAACTTTTCATCGCCTATTTCTAACTTTAAATGCAATTTTGTCTGTGTATGTGTATGTTTTTCTCCTTAATGTTGCAATTTTTGTTTTTGTTGTCTAAGGCCTAAATATACAGACTTTCAATTTCTAAAATTCTTATGCGTTGATATTACTTTTTGATAAGGAATGTAAAATGGCTGGCATACACTTGGACTAACTGGCATGAAATATAAAATAGCCTTTTATTTTTCTCCAGTATAGAGTCTCCCAAAGCAAGTAAGATAGAAAATAATGAAAAAAGAGTTTCTTGGAATAAAACAATATTCAACAGACTGTTTTTTATATTATGTCTACTTGGATCTGTTATACTGACTTAAATATTCAACAATAAGTAGTTCTGTAAAAAAAAATGATCTTTCATATTGAACTGAAGTCCCATTAAAGTTCTCTTTAAGGATACTATCTATTGAGGTATATGGTTTCCTCTGAAAGCCTATCCTCTCAAATGTTTGAATTGAAAAAAAATACCCTTTCATAATGTCATAGATAGAGGTTTTGTACGGTAAGCACTTGAAGTGCTTTTGCTGTACTCAGTGAAGCATATCATTTAATGAACTGTAAGTAAAAACGTCAAAGACTACTTATATTTGACCTCCTGACCTCTTGACTATGAGTTGCAAATGCCAAACATGGCTGTCAATGCATTTAACAGAATGTCGACGTTTGCATTGGGTGCATAGAAGTTTGGCAGACTCTTTATATGAAATGTAAAGACTTATATTCATGATTTGCAGAGATCATGGGTGAATTTATTTTGAGTGGAAGGGCGAGACATATATTAAATGACTCATGAATGCTGTCACACCGAGCATTGAAAAGATCATGACTGTCTGTACCTTCCAATCCTATGGGCGTTTCTGGTTGAAAATGCAGTGCTCTTTTTATGCCATTTCATGCTTTCAAGCTTACGAGAGCATAAAATGATGTAATATATAATATTTTTAAAAACGGGGCAATCTCTTAAAATTTTTGTTTCACAGACACTTCTCTAGCGTTTAAAATGCAATCTTCACTTATTTTCCAAGAGATCCATATTTTTGTTTTTTACTTTACACCAATTTTAAGGAAACACTGTATTTCACTTCTTTTTTTTAAAAATTAAGAAATGATATCACATGAAATATGCATCACATGATAGAATATTCCAAAATTTATAAATTAATCAATCATACCATTTTTCAACATTATCATGCTTAGATTCATTCTTGCAGTGCAAATAAATGGCTTCACATTTCGTTTTAATGTATAGTATGATTATTTGTTCAAAATGCCAAATCGAAAGCAACCAAAATATATAATATATATAATGTTTCATTTAGATACAGAGTAACGATCATGTGTTTCTATAATATAGGAAACAGGTATGTCCAATAAAATATATTTCAACCAAAAATAACTCTTAAAAACCTTTCGTTAAACAGAAATTCATCCGGGTTTTTATCACAGACAGAAGCATAGGATTGACAAAAAAGGCCTTCACTGTTTTTAGATAAAAGTTCTTTTCAAGTACAGGGATTAAAACTTTGCAATTCTTTGGTCATTGACTAAAAAAGGTTCACTTTTGATTCAACCAAATGTGCATGCAAAAGTCAGAAGATTAACTTCTGTTTCAAATAAGTGATTAGACTTTCAGAGAGAGAGCCCTTTGAGTTTTAATAAAAAACAATTCTTAAATACACATAAGTCGAAGACCTATTGACAACTAAATTCAAATAAAGGTGAGATTAGGTGATTTGGGGTTAAACGCTGTTGTCAAGAGTATTTCACTTATATCACTGCTGCTAGTATCAATTGCATGAAGAAAGCCTACAACACCATTGTGGCTATGCATTGCTGTGAAACCTGCGAGCATCGACTGGAATTAATGAACCATTGGTGGTACTGTGCTGAAATTCTGTGCAGCACGGTCAACTGAACCCTAACTCTGGACATAATAGTTATTTTGATTACACACTAGTTCTTATGCTTTTGATTTGTTTTTATTCAAAGTTTCTTACCCTAAAGACTTTTTCAAAACCTGTATCACATCCAAATATATTTCTGTACAGAAGGTTTACGTCATGCATCAATTAACCTTTCTTTGTACCATGTCATGACATCCAACACCATGACATCTCAACTACTTTAAAGGTCAACACTAAGATCAGATAAATATCATGCTATTCTTCCATGTTTGTATATTAGATAAAATCACATAAGGATTGTTATTGAAATTCTCATGTTCATTTACTTCCCCACAAAATTGGTTTTCATATCTTATCAACATACATCTCTCTCATGAAAGGCTTTAGCCAAACTATGTACAAAGCTGTCTCATTGTTATGTAAGGTAAAAGCAGATTACTTACATTTCCATAAGGTTTTGACAATTTGCCAATACATATTTGAATGAAGATGTTAAAGAAGATATCTTGATCAGGAAAAGGATTTGTTAATGGAGGTTCAAAAAAACAAGTGAAACAAAGAACAAGGTTTTGGTAAAAGACATGATCTTGAAATGTTAGAAGCTCAGTCGATTCAAATCGACCATATTCCGAGGAATAAAAGTTTCAAAATATTTATTCTATCAAGATTAGAACTAGTTCTGTCTAATGCTTTCCTCTTCACAAGGTCTGACTCCAGCCTCACTTATAACATGTTCTGAAACCAGTTTAGTACACACAGAACCTGGTTATCAGTGGGCCAATCACGTTAAAAAGAAGGATAGCGGTGATCAAATGTTTACGTCAGAACATACACCGATGGTAGTGTAGCTGCGGTAAGAACTCCTCAGTAAATAGGACAGAACGAGATTGAATCTCCATAAAGTGATTATTTTGAAACTTTCTTCCTTGAAACTTTGTCGATTTTAACCAGTCTGTAAAAGGCTGCATGTAAAAGAACTTAATACTTTAGTTATATATGAAAAACGCGACAAAATTTATTTTTTGTGCAACTAATTATAGGTTAAAATGTAGCAAGATTTGACAACACATTTTTACAAGTCAAGTTTAAAGAATTTGAAACAAAGCAAGACAGAAAAGATACTTGTTAGGAAAAACGACTTTCATCATATGAAAGAAGGTTTATCTTCTGGTGTTCCATGATATTCAATCTATCTAACTGGACAACAACTTCAATATCATAATGCTTCACTAGCTAATTTCAAATAGATAATCCTTCTTAACAACCATTAACAATATCTGGGGCCCATAACATGGTCTTCTATTTGGTTGAGAAGATTTGGCTTCTTATTTCTGTTATTTCTATGGGCTTAAGTCATAAATTGGTGTGATCCTATTATTCTTCTTAATTCCTTATAAATAATATATGTACATTGTCCTGGTGTTTACAGAGTTGTTGAACAGGAATAGAAAATATCTTTAACCACTACTTAAATTGAATGACTGCATTGATTAACCTGTAGTGAGTGAGTTGGGGTTTAACGCCGTTTTCAAGATTATTTCACTTATTTCGCGGCTGCTAGTATTATTGCAGGGAGAAAGCCCTCAACACCATTGTGGCTATGCATTGCGGTGAAACCTGCGAGCATCGGCTGGAACTAGCGAACCATGGGTGGTACTACGCTGAAACTCAGTGTAGCATTGCACCCAAACCTGACTGAGTGTAGAACAGTTCTCTACTGTAGACAAATTTGCTGAGCCCCTGGCGGGATTCGAACCTTGGACCTCTTGATCCGAAGCCGAACGCGCTAACCACTGCGCTATGCCGGCCCGATTAACCTGTAACATCTTGAGATAAAAGTTGTAGGTTTTCTATGGGTTTTTTTTTTCAGTTATTCTTTTCAAAGAATATCATAAAATGAAGATAATTTTTTTTCAAGGAAGCTATATATAAATAACATAACATGACATGTCCAATGTTATTCTGTAAAGGTCAATAATTAAACAATGAAAAATCATATATAAAAATTTGTTTTTTTAAAAAACTCTTTTCACTATTAAAACGTGCACTGATTCAACTCAATGCTCACATGCATAACGCCTTTGCTATCAAAACTTCCACATTATAAAAAATGCCATCATGACTACTTAACAGCTTTATGAATAAATTCTGGTAAGACAATCAACGTAAAATTTTGATCACAAAAGCAAAAAAATTCCTTTTGGACCTCCTGGCCCCAACGCCAGTAACTGCAATAACCTTTAATGGATGCCAGACAATCATAATGATAAAAATAAGAACAATTCCTACAGGAACTTACCAGGCTACATCAAAGTAAGATACAATGATAACATATATCCCTTTGTTTATCATATACTTAATGTGAGACAATTTCTCAAAAACATGCTGTTGGATCACATTAATGAATTGTGACCTTTTATTTATTGTAAAAAGTTCCTTTCCAAAAATGAAAAAAGTCACTTACCCATGGATACATATCCTAATGTCACGGCTGCTTCTACTCGCAGGATTTCACTAGCAGAATGAACCATCAGTGCCACAAGATATCTGATACCTTGCGACTGGGAGATGGTCTTCTGGTTTTGAGGATGGGGAACATTCCCCACTCCAACTGACAGGTATCTCAGCGTCTTGATAACACTCAATCCAATAAAATCTTTATCAGATTTCAACAGCCGGACCAAAGGATGGATGCCGTTTTTCTTGCCAATTTCTGTCTGCATGTTGAGTGGCCCTTGTGCAAGAACACCTAGACCTTCTGAAGCAATCAGATGCAGTTTCTCCATCAAAGAATTCAAGAATTCTATCAACCTTGGCACTCCCATTCCTGTAGCCATTTCTCTCTGTTGATCAATATTGTTACCAGCCAGAGCCCATAGAGCCATTGCAGTTCTCTCTTGGAGAGAATCTGCTCTGCTTTTTAAAAGAAGCTTGAAGAGAAGTCGATCAACACCTTTGTTTAAGAGTTCTTTCTGAGTGTAAGGATTCTCCTCTGCAAGAAGGTGAAAGGCATCAACGGCAGTCAACTGAAGATCTTTGTTCTTCATTGATGCTAAAACTGTAGTCATTAAATGTTCGGTAACTCCTTCATCCAAGAACATACGTTGATTTGCTTTTGTTTCTTCAGCTATTTTGCCTATAGTTGTTGTCAGAGCTAAAAGTAAATCTTGGTCATTCGTCTTTTCATACAAACTTACTAGGGTAGCTATTGCTCCAGAAACACCTCCTATAGTTGTCCTATGACCAGGAACGTCTGCTAAAACACCAATACATTCAACGACCGGAATCAAAACTTCAATCTCATGGATTGTCTGTGCAACTTTCAGAAGTGCTTGGATGACTTGATTCTGCATTTCAATATCAGCATATTCTTTCTTTTTTGCAATTTCTCTCAGCGTTTCGGCTACCAGGCTAACTGCATGATGGTTCTGCGACTTCAAGAGTTTGATATATGCAGGGATTCCACCGGATGTGACCATCTGTTCCTGGACCTCTGGCTTCTCAAGGACATTGAGCAGGGCTTGAATTCCAGGAATCTTGGACTCCTCTGTAAGAGAACTCTTGGCTACTTTGACTATCACCGGAATTCCGCCATTCTTGTAGACGGCTTCCCAGTTAGAATTTATCCCTTCTGCTTTACTCCGATCTGTCAAAGTCCTCAAACATTTCCCAGCATTCTCAGCTTCTTCATCATTATCAGAACCAACCATTTTAAGAAGATGTTTCCAAACTGGAAGCTTCTCGTCATTTAGAGAAATCAGGAATTCCAGAGTTGATATAAACTGGTGCATGCAACTGATCTCCACAGCACCATGATTATGTGAGTTGATGGCATTTATCTTGGCACCAAGTTTTAACATTCTTGAGACAATGTCTACATTGCCGCTAGAAACAGCCAATAGGAATGGAGTAGAATGGAGGTCATCTTTGGTCTCAAGTTCCAAATGCTCTGGATTTGCTTCCACAAATCTTTCAATGGACTTGACATACCCTCTATATGCAGCCTGGTGGATGTGGGCCCACCCCTTCTCGTCGAAGTCCTGCATTGTGGTAGGTTGAATTTTTACTCTCAGGTCAAAAGCGTTTTCACCATTTATCTGAAAGAAATGAAATAAGGGATGAGTGTTTTCAGGACATTTGACAATTGAATATCAAATATTTTTTTAATAGAAATATGTAAATTTTTTGTCAACTCTTTTTCTATTGCTTACAAAGTATGTAAATATTCCAAATTCATTGTTTTAGTTAATGTTTATGTTATATTGCTATCAATGTAATCCACTTCCTATTGAAACAATTTTTTGATAGTTAATAAGTTGTCGTGTGAGATAAAAAGGATAGGCCTTTCATATACTGCCTTTCTACCTCACAAGGGAACATGGGAAAGTTATTTGATTATATTCACAAGGACTTGATTAGTTAAGACATTTTGACTTATGATTTATTCAAAATAAAATTATCATCTGTCTGTTTTTTACTTTATATCAGAACAAAGGGTGAGAGATTTTATTTATAATCTAAAAGCATAATCTGCATTGCATTTCAATGAAAAATGTTCAACACTCTGCCAATGCAGCATTATCGTAGCATTTTGACATCATGATATCAATGGTGTTGTTGTATGTTGCCATCAGGACATGATGATGTCGAAGCACTGAAAATTCAGGGTGTTTTGTAAAATCTCTTGTCTAAACCATATCTTTTAGGGGTATTGCTTGGTCTCTCTCATATGATACCATTCTTTTAGACACTCCTGACTTAAACATTTTCATTCTCAGAGAATCTCTGATGAGAAAGGCAAAATTTTTCATTATCCACATTTCATTCTGTCTACTGAGAACATTGCAGAGCAAACACACCCGGCTGTCTGCTATGAAGTAGCACACCGGCTGTCTGCTATGAAGTAGCACACCATAAATCAAACATATTCAGCCAAATATTGTTTGTTTGGTATTAACAGTATTCTCAAATAAGGACTGACCTTGAACTTTCTTACAAAGCAGAAGTGATTTATGACCATTTGCAAATCAGAGCAGTCAATCCATTCCATTGTCCTGTTGTACTTGCTTTCATAAATACATAGGGCATGTGAATTGTACTGTTGTATTGACGTGCTTAGTACATAGGCATGTGAATGTGGTGTTTTGTGTCTGTGATGATAAATTGTGATGAAAGTATCTTTCATTGAAGAGAACACCTTCGTACCTTGGACTTTTTCAATACATACTTAACATGATTGTGAATAACTTGACCATGTGAAAAGTGATTATTATAACAATATGAAATCACAATCCATAAATATACTGATAAAAAACAAATTAATGTACCAGTAGATTATTGGGATATATAACAGTGCAGAGGTTAGAATTCTTCCTTTTGATCATAAATTTGCAAATAGACATTTTTTTCTTTGAAAACAAAAGTAATGATAGAAAACACAGAAATCAGTTAAAGGAAAATATTGAAGGTGATATAAGATGTCTATCATAACTTACAGTGTGGATCCCCCTTTGAAATTCTTTTTATAAAAATATTGTTACCTAGGTGAACCTCCACTTTCATTAGGTGAATAGCTCAAAACTTCAGGATTTGTCACTGATCTTAGCTGAAATATAATTTTATCTGGTCAATTGTTATCATTGAAGGTTTATGTTGAAGCAAAGCAAGCAATAAACATTTTGATATGAGGTGAGGTTATTTGGGGTTTAACGCCGCTTTCAAGACTACTTTACTTAGTATAATTTGCAGGGAAAACCCATATGCTATGTATTGCAGTGAATATGAGAATTGGATGGAGCATGGTGGTGTAGTGGTCAGCGCGCTGGCCTCTCAGGGAAAGGGCCCAGGTTCAAATCCAGGTGGAGACACCAAACATTTGTGACCTGAGCTTTACACTGTGTTGTGTCCTTGGGCAAGGCACTTCATCCACATTGCACTGACTCAGTCCACCCAGCTGTACAATTGGGTACCTGAATACGGGATGTATGGACCTATATGGTCGGGCGAAGGGCTTAGCAGCAGCATCGAAAGTACAATTCCCTCAGGGTAAAAAGTATTTAGCGCTTTGAGCATGTGCCTTGTACATGAAAAAAGTGTCACACAAATGCACATTTATTATCATTATTATAAAAATTATATTATAACAGTGAAGATAAAATTGGGTCTCTCATATATCAATAATCCTCTTCCAGGTGATTACCTATTTCATTCTTGTATATAAAAAGAATTCTGTCATAATTGAATGTCAATTACTGAAATGCCTAATTTCGCTACTGGAAAATAGCTTTAAGAGCTATTTTGTCATTGACTTAATGTTATTTCTTTGTCAAGGTGACAACCATCATTTTGCACTAACAGGCTTTTTCAATTATCTGTAGTTCTATTCAGGCTGCATTGAATGAACAAAAATCAATATCACCAGCATTTTTTACCCATTTGCTACACACTGTTTTCAATTCCTGAAATGCTTGATCTTCAGAGTTGTTTTTGAACAAAACCAGTTTTGTGATAAAATTAGATTGAAAAGATAAAGTATCTTAACCCTCAATATGCTTTGTCAAATATCTCAAAATGACGATGAGTGTTTTCATCCCCACAGTTCATCTTTCGTATATAATCTGTTGATGATATTAGCCCTATGTTTTAAATCAATTGACTATCTTTTCAAGCTTAATGCATTCTAATTATCTGTAATAACGTTATATTCAATATGACTACACAAATTACCATATGATCGGATTAACAAAAGATTTGCATCAGTGTAGGAAATTTCCAAAGCTCATGACATATCACCCCTAATACTAAAAGCCCAAGAAATTTAAGATATTCAAAGGTTATCATGCACGTACATCATTATTATAGGTGTGACGATACAGATAATTGTTGATATGATAGGTATCATGATATCTCATAATGATACTACACTAACATATCACAATACACTATTTCATAATTATAACAGGAAGATTAACTCTTGACAAACTCTTTTTTAGGCACAGTAAACAATTAAAAGTCGACAATACACATTAAGAAACAGAGACCTATCACAAGCGTATATCGTCATATTAAGTACCACAATACTATGATATATATCATCACAGCTCTATACACTAAACACATTAAATTTTATTTTTTGTTGTACTTGAATAATTTTAGGCATATATTACAAATGTACGCCCCTAATACACTTCCCTGAAATTGGACATAACGAAGCCTCACCAAAAATCCTTTCAGACAATATTTGACATTATCTCGACTTGGTAACTTCTCATATTACAATCCACATACGTACGTGTATTTGTCTGATTGTCAATACTTTTTTTAATATTAAACAATTATTGTTTTCAAGTGAAGTTGATCCAATGATTTATCGAACTTGGACATGTGATATTCACAGAGGCAAAGCTGAGGTGCAAATCCGATGTTCAAGGTCGATCAACTGAGTCTGAAGACCATAATTGTATTATTACATGAAATAGGTCTTAAATGACCATTCTTCTTGTATTTCCGGTAGACCAAGATTTTCGAAATATATTTATATCCACCGTTGGTATTTGGATTGTTAAATCAACCTCTCGCGATCCGCACACAGGTTGAATTGCTTGAGATCATTGTTGTCATGTGACCAAGTAGGCCAATCAGAGAGACGGAAATAATCCATTCATATAATAATGTATCATCTTGTTTGACTTCATGCTTATTAATACAAACCACAGTGTGAGTATTGGCATTTGTCAATATCATACTTAGAACTTATCATAGAACATTCAATATATATAACTTATTGGAAGTAATTTTGAAATGAGTTAGACAAGGAGATTATATTGCCCCTCTAAGTAAAATATCTCAAGACACAACACAAATATGAATTCCACAGAAGCCGGCCAATATAACTATTTTGTATAGTAATTATAAACATGTCAATTTCATAACAAGTACACTTTGATTTGAGGTGAAAAGAGGTGACTTGCAGTTTTACGCCACTTCCAACATATATTTCTCTTATATTAGGCCTGCTAGTATTATTTCAGGAAGTTTGCAACGCTATAGTGGTTATGCATTGCAGTTAAACCTGCCAGCATCGGCTGGAACTAATAAAGTAACTCATGGGGTTACTGCGCTGAATTTCAGACTACGACTTTGAGCATGCCCTGTTAATGTTTACCGAAAAAAAATAACACCTAAGAATAAATGAAAAAAAGGATATTCACAATTTATTATCTAAGCCTAAAAGATCTGAAACAAAGGTTGTTTTTTCAAGTTATGTATTGTTAAAACGAATGATAAATATCTGTTCATAATTTCATAGTGTATTAGCTCTCAAAAATGTTCTTATCTTTCCTAAACAACATATATTTTATATACTTAGAAACCAAATGCCTTCCAAATCATATGTATTTGATGTAAATTTCCTCTTAAGATATGAGTTATTATAAGTTATTACATAAATCTGCATATTTATGGATAAGTTTTGTAAGTCAAAATGCCCTGTGAACCTAACATATTCTTTCCACGTCTTTGTATATATAAGGGAGTAATGCATTAAAGTAAGCAAATATATGATTGTTTGCCTTTCTATCGTTTTAGGCAAAGAAACATGTTTACTAATACAATGTCTCAAGTACACATTAGTCAAGCAAATCTCAACATGTCACTTTCAGAAATGTACATTTGAAATGTACAAAAGTCAACCAATCATATTTCAATAAACCATAGTACATCAGAGAGCTATCAATAGATTAGAGGTTTTTTGTTGATTTATATTCAATAACCTTTGTCCTCTGCCATGATCGAATCTTCTCTGTTGATGGGAAATCAATATGATTTATTAAGCTCTTATCGTCTTCTCTAGGAGATAGAAGACAGGGATAAGGTTTGGGTGATTAGAGGATTCAAGTCTGTAAAAGGGGCTGTAGCAAGGTTTTTTAGACAAATAAATTGATATCAATGAAACGAAAATAAACTTTTCCAATTGCAAGACATGTTTTTTTAATCAAAATAAGCAGTTGTAAAAGAAATGTAACATGGTCAGTTAAGCTATGCAAATATATTTCCCTACCTCAAATGATTAAAAGGTGTTCATATAAACATAATTTCTGTTGGAACCATGTCTGTTATATATTAAAAGTTTAGAGGTTGCAAAGTTGTATCTTTACTGATAGTTATATGTTTCCAAAAATAATATCTTACTTTTTAATAATTGTTTTATATCAAAATATAATAGCTGAATTAGTTTCAGTTTAATGACTGGGATGAATAAGAGATGCAATGTTCAGGTTTAAGTTATTTCCATATGAAACAGTTTGGTGGGGTGCGCCCTATTGGTGTCACAAGTGAGAATTTAGTAACCCTTCTGCAGATTCTTATAATTTTTGTGTGAATTTCTCCTGAATTATAATTCCTTGCCCAACACTTTCCTTGTATACTTTTATCATTATGCACAATTTAGGGGCTCATACAACACTAAATAGTTTGTTCAAATGCTTTTAGAATGATTAGAATGTATACAATATATTATCTGGTTTGACTTAAAGGTTTCAATTTATAAGAATAGATTATCTTTTCTTACCTTTCTTACCAAACATATACAAATATTGGTCACAAAATAAAAAATATTTTTTTACAACTAATTAATCGTAATTGCATTGAGAGATACAATCAAGTATGACATAATATATATATATATATATATATATAAAGGTGATATACAAGTATATAAAGGTGATATACAAGTTGAGGAATATATCTTGATAGAATCCAGTATATATATTTCCTATTGATAAAAAAATTCACTAGTTTACCCAAAAAGTAAAAGATCAACAATCCATACAATGAAAGTTGAAAATTAATTATGTTATCAATATCATGTTACATAAAATAGAATTAATGATGTAAAAAAACCTTATGTCAACAAATTTGCCCAAACTGTCAGATTTCTAGTTAAATAAGATTAGACATACATATTATACTGGCATATTACACGAGTTTCTAGTGACAGTGGGATTATAATAACAATGTACAACTATTTTTTACACATAAACACTCAGTTTTCATTTATATTAAAAGTTGATACAAAGTAAACATAATTATAACACAAAATAAACATTATAACAGTTAATGTTCTTGTGTCTTTCTTTTGTGTTCATAAGCACACTCAATACAAAGACATTGTCACATAATATAGACCGTTTCGCACATAGGAGCCGAATTCGCTAACATAAAAGTTATCACACAGATTTCAAAGGACACAACAATTACGAACGAATGACAATAGCAACAGTGACAATCCTATTGTTCGTAAACAAAACTGTTATCATGACGGGACAACAATAGCTTAAAAAGACGTGCCTCTAATTGAAATAAATGCCACAAACCTTTCATTTCACGACGTACGGTTCAAAATCACATCAAATAGGACCACGTTCGGTCATGCACTTGATTTTCTCGGCCATGTTTAGTGTCACTAGCCAAGATGGGACTAAACGCGGCTAGCGGCTAGCTAAGCGCTGATTGGTTGCTAAGAACGCGGTTGAATAACCCTTGCTATTTCAAGTAGGGAATTCTGCCTTCAGAGTGGAAGATGTGAGTTTGGCTGTTTTGTTGTACTGCCATTTATAATGACAGATTTATGGCACACTAATCCTCCATCAATATATGACAGTCGTAAATAGGATTTTATTACGTGTTGTAATGGCCCAGCGTAAACAGATAATATTGTTTAATATTGTGTATAGATAGAAAAGAAAAATGATATATCTTGCCACGAGATTGGAGTTTTCTTAGGTTCAATGCTACCATTATATTGATTAATTGAATATGTTTTTCAAAGGTAGAATATCTTCATATTATGATTAATACTTTTTTTCAAAAGACTTCAATTAAGAAAGTTTTTCCCAGCAAAAAAAGTCTTTAAAATAGGGATATATTGAACAACAATCAACACCAAAATTATTATTGTCGGAGACTAAAGCTTTTATCGGTCCCAAATAATTTCTATGATTTTAATTCATTCCAAAAATGCAGAAAACAATTACAATATTAGACTAGTTTTCAATGGAAATCGAACAACACGTGTGCCGAAGACTAAATTACATGTACAATTTACATGAATACTATTTAGAGAACTTATAGAACGCACTGAACTCAAATTTTGACTTCTTTCTGCTTTTAACAAATTTTCATAATTATTTTTAACCAATGTCCGGTTTTCGGTCACTGAGAATCGCCACAACGTACCTTTGATATGTTTCTAATGAACTGATTAGCATTATCTAGAATAAAACATATTATCAACAGTCTATTCTTCTCGATTTAATTTAATGACACATTCATTACCTTTGGCAATTGTGCAACAAACGAGTATATCCCGAAACCCTGCATCCCTGTTCTCCTGCAATTAGTTGAAATGAGTTGAAGTTGTTTTTGGATACTACTACCAACTCAGGGAGTAGCTCCTCTAAACTGATGATTTCATTTTTTCAAGGTTCAATTTTATTTGATTATTCTTACTCAAAATGTATTTTTTAAAGAATACAATGCAATGTGTAATAAGACTATTTACCTTAAAAAGATTTGAAATATTCATTATCTAGAAATAACGCCCTGGTCAGATGAGTTTGGATATATTACGTACGCATCTTTGAATTCTTCATATACGTTCGATAAATGTTTGTGTAAAACATTGTAAGAGATAAGTACGTTATCGGTAATGTATCATGCGTTACAGGAATGAACTTTAAGGCACAAATCGTTGTAAAATGTAGAGTGTGGCGTTATCAAATATTAACCCTCCAACCTCTTTTGTGTCATGATAGCAAGACATGTCGTAAATCTTTTCAATCGTACTCCCAAAGAGTATTGTAATACCGATTTTGCAGTTTTAAATTACAATTTCACTTCAACGCAGCTGTATATAACCGATTATTACTCGCCCGTGTAAGATACCGCAGTGTAATATTTATACGGCGATATTAAACTGGTGTAATACCGCTCCCCGTATGACGTCATAATATTGTGTGGTTGTGACGTCACAATCTTGGCACCGACGTCTCAATGGCGGCTTAGTCGCGGAAATGCTTCGTTCAGTACACTTTCGGTAATAAAGCTTGTTATTGAGGTCAAGTAATAAACAGAATACCAAACTTCCTTCCATTTGATACTATTTTTATTAAACTCGTTAATGATTTGGTATCAAACTCGCTTTCGCTCGTTTTATACTTAATCATTAGCTCGTTTAATAAAAATAGTATTGAATGGAAGGTCGTTTAGTATCCTCTATAAACTAAACTGGAAATCTGTAACTGTGTATCTTCATGATTGCGTCCATGTAACAGGCAGTTTTCTTCAAAAATAATGTTCAGAGAGAATATTTGTTTGAATTAATGCATAAGTATCTGGTTTTCGATTAGAATAACGTTTTTATATCTTTACTTGGCAAGATTGGCAAAATAAAATTATACTCACTGAACAATCATGTCTGCTTATCAAATGACACAATTCATGAAGTTTGGCACTTGAGGTTCCCTCAACTCACGGAGTGGCTCATCAAATTGATTGTAGTCACTTTCATTGTTCCATTCAATTGGATCACATCCGGTGCCACAATATTTTATTCAAAAACTTTATCATAATTAATAAAACGTATTATATCATTCTTAACATATTTTGAATAGGTTAAGTCTATTGGGTGTATCGAATTATAATCGAAATATCAGTTCTTTGAATCATTAGCATTTTGACCAGATGCTCACCATTCATAAAGTTTGGCATATGTATTATGTAAGTAGTGATAATACTGTCCCATTCGATTTGAATATTCTCAACCACAAAAGGTAATCGTTGTTTGGCAAGAACACTTTGGTCATATCTTTGTAATATATTACGTACGCTTCTTTGAATATATCTTTTTTTTATGTTCTTATGAGCTTAAACTGTAGGAAATCAGTGATTTATCATAACGTGAGGATATCAAAAAGTTTCAATTATCACAAAGAATGTACTGGTGAATACGTACCAAATGGTCACTGTAGCATAAGTGATCCTTGTCTAGTTCCTTGGTCAACAATAGTCTTTTTCGCGACAGCCAGTTTTACGTCTGTTGACCAAATAGCACATTACCTCCTATTATGGAGAAAATTGAGGTGCGCAGTGTAATTAAGTTTTTACATTTGAAGGGCTATACTGCACGTCAAATTCATGATGAGGTGAAATCTGTTTATGACAATGACAGCCCATCCTATGACACTGTTGTGAGATTGAAAAGGAATTTCCAACAGGCCACATGACCCTCGCAGATGAGCCAAGAAGTAGACGCCCTTCACTTACTGATGATATTAATATCATCAAGAAGATTGAGACGCTGGTTCAAGAAGATCGCCGCATAACTCTACAAATGATAATGCATGAAACGGGTCTGAGTTATAGCAGTGCATGGAACATACTCCATAACCAGTTGCACAGGGACTTGTATCGCCGAAAATACTATTATTTTATAAGATTGAAAAAATGATATCTCATCTCTATAAATACTATAGTATTTATAGAGATGAGATATCATTTTTTTAATTTTGATTATATAATAATATTCTCATTTTCGGCGATACAAGTCCCTGTGACCAGTTGCATATGTCCAAAGTGTCAGCACGCTTGGTTCCTCGCTTACCGACTCCATTGCAAAAACAGGATCGAAGGGACATGTCACGGCAGGCATTGGAGCTTCTGGAACAAGACGAAGAGGATGTCTTCAAACGTCTTGTTACCATGGATGAATGCTGGGTCTAACAATATGATCCTAAGACAAAAGAGGTGAGCAAAGAGTGGAAGCATGCTACGTCACCACCTCCCAAAATGGTCAAGGTGCAAAAGTCTGCAGGAAAGGTCATGGTGTCTGTTTTTTGGGATTGTCGTGGAGTAATCTTGACGAATTATCTACCCAAGGCTCAGACCATTGCTGGAGCTTATTACTGCAACCTGCTGAGCAAGTTACGAGATGCCATTAAACAGAAGCGCCGCGGTATAATCACCAAAGGTGTACGCCTGTTAGTTGACAATGCCCCAGCTCACACTTGTCAAGCAGCTGCTGTGGAGGCACGGCGATGTGGCTTTGAAATTTTACCGCATCCCCCCTATTCACCCGATCTTGCACCAAGTGACTTCTTCTTGTTCCCCGAGATGAAAAATTCACTTCGTTGACGTCGTTTTGAGGACACCAATGACATCATTCGAGAAGTGGAGGCTTGGTTTTCCATGAAATCAGGGGTCTTCTATTCAGACGGTCTGCGCAAGGTCAAGAGGCGATGGGGAAAATATGTATCTTTGGATGGTGACTATGTAGAGAAATCTCAAAAACATGAGAAGAAAAAATTAAGTTTGTATGTTTGATATGTGTCTGTAATAATTGAAACGTTTTGATATCCCCTCGTATTTTGTCACAAATACAACCCCAGACCCACAAAGACCAAATACTTTTTTTTAGAATGAACCTACCGGCCCTATTGAAATTGAATGTCGGTTAATTAGCTAACATATCCATATAGATACATTTGTCGAATCAAATACGGAAATGACATTAATAATACATACTAAAAGATTATTGATAAGGATATTCATGAAATTAATTAAAAAAATTAATGCGTTCATTAATTAATCAATTAACTTTTCAAACTATCATTTACGGAGAATTCTCTTCAAACATTAACTGAGCAAATATTCAAAAGTAACTTTGGCAGTTACTGATTTACTTTCAAACTAACATTAACTCGGCATTTCTTTTTAAAGTCATATTTACTGAGCATATGTTTCAAAATCAATTTTTACTGCCCCCACAACATTAACCATGTCCCGAAATGTTCTTTCTGACGTGCATAAGCACACTTTAAAAAAGAACTTTCCTAAGATGCTTATCTGTCACCCAATAGAAGCCAACGCCACCCCAAATCCCCGAAAAAAGGGGATTAAAAGATTTAAAAACATAAAACATCTAGTTAGATTTTAATCTACATGTACGCAATATAAGGTGAATGTATATTTGTTACACATTTATAGAAATAGGACCCATCAATAGTGGTAAGGTGTACTTTATATCTTGAGACGGGCTTCTAGTTTACCATATAAGCTTGCCAGATCTTATAACGACTTTGTGATTACCTCTGATATAAATAAATCACTTGAATGTGTCAGCTTGAATTTTATGGTATTATCTTGGATAAGTTTGTGATTGTTGGTGTAGTGTATATGTAAAAACCTATATCGTATTTACTCAAAAACATGTTCTGGTGTCTATTCTTTGACAGTTTTTTTTGTAATCTAGAGCTCATTGTTGGATTTAAATCAATGACCTAACTAGTACAGTGTTGACAGGCTTGGGTTAGGTTCTATAAAATAGACCAATAACTATCAGTTTATTAAGAGTTTTGGTCTTAATCACGCGGAAGTTCGTGTTCCATTTTATTAACAAGAGGCGCAGCCGAAGGATAAAACTAAATATTAGACCTGAATCTTAACCAAAACAGAGTTGATCATGACCAATTTGGATTTAGCAATTGATATTTTCTATATGTTATAAGTAAACAATTTTCTCGACACTTATAAGTGATAGAATATAATTTTTAATTGAAACGTTTTGATATCCCCTCGTATTTTGACACAAATACAACCCCAGACCCACACAGACCAAATACTTTTTTTTAGAATGAACCTACCGGCCCTTTTGAAATTAAATGTTTTAATCCGCCAACACATGCTGTATTCACCATAGTGTTTATACAAATTTCATGTATCACACACTATTTTGTGTCAATTTACGCACTACAAAGTTTGTTTGAAAAGTATCCAGTATGAAAATTATGACTTCTCGTCCATGTTTTAAATTGTTTAATATAAAAAATTCCGATTAGGTACTCCTTTAACGACAGGTAAATGCTGAAAGCACACCAATTTATCTACTTCTCGATTCTCAAAGCAACATTTGCTGGCATTGTTAACGATTGTTATGACAGAAAACTCTAGAACAGATGTAAAAAAAAAAGAATTCTGAGAACTAACGTAACCATCAATTCCTTGACCTTTAGACTGTTTAAATGTTTATAAAGAAGATGGCCGCGAATGACATATCTTTAATTCAAATAAAATCTATATTTTCAATATTTAAATCACACTTCATCCGTTTCAAAACGGTACAGAATTCATAAAGAAAATGCATAAGTAAATATTTGCGATTTGAAAACATGCATTTAGCCTAAGTGAATGTACATAAATGTAAAAAAATACTGTGGCGTTCTCTACAATACTAAATGACTAAAAGTTTATACGATTAAAAGAGGGCACCGATACTCGATTGGTTTATGCGAGAGACATGTCATCAAATATCACACACCCTAAAAGAATTTTCATCATAGAGATTTGACGATATAAGCCCTTGTAGCATTATACCTCACTTTACTATCGAAAATAATAAGGCCTCCTATTTGAGAAGAGGGAAAAACAAGTTGATATATTGACTTGTACTTGTAGCACTCTTATAGCGCACTTGAGTGAAATTGATGACAATAACCTGTCGTGAGTGACAGATGACATGTTGTTGATATGAATCGCTAGTACATAGACCACACCGGCATGCGGCATAGTTTGAACACACTTGATTGAAACTACTCATAATGTGTGTCATATGTATGTTGTATGCTTCAGGGGAGGTCGGCAATATAATAACATTAAACCTTTATATGGCTTTAGATCTTGAATATTTTTTACGTGTGTCCCATTTGAATTGGATAATAAAAACACGACCGAAAGAATGTTGTGAACGTTTTCCAGGTCGAACATATTCTTCTTTGAAAGGAGGTTTAAGCCAAATCACGTGACCGCAATGCATTGCTCTTTTTGATAGAAAGAATATAGAATAAATATAATATATGATATTAACTGACAGTTGAATTTTGTAATTAAATGAGCCTAAATGTTGAAGAGTAAAGTCGTATTATTGTATCTAGTCTTGACTGCAAATACATGTCGGTTAATTAGCTAACATATCCATATAGATACATTTGTCGAATCAAATACGGAAATGACAACAATACATACCTAAAGATTATTGATAAAGATATTTATGTCGTACGATTCAAAAAATTAATGCGTTCATTAATTAATCAATTTACGCTTATTCAAACTAACATTTACGGAGCATTCTCTTCAAATGAAACATTAACTGAGCAAGTATTCAAAAATGATTTTGGCAGATTAACATTTACTGAGTTACTTTCAAACTAAAATTAACTCGGCATTTCTTTTTAAAGTCATATTTACTGAGCATATGTTTTAAAATCAATTTTTACTGCCCCCGCAACATTTAACATGTCCCGAAATGTTCTTTCTGACGTGCATAAGCACACTATGAAAAAGAACTTTCCTAAGATGCATATCTGTCACCCAATAGAAGCCACCCCCACCCCCAATCCCCGAAAAAAGGGGATTAAAAGATATTTAAAAACATAAAACATCTAGTTAGATTTTAATCTATATATACGCAATATAAGGTGAATGTATATTTGTTACACATTTATAGAAATAGGATCCATCAATAGTGGTAAGGTGTACTTTATATCTTACGGTGGCATATTAGGGCCATCTGTTTGTTTTTTTTTATCTTGAAATTTCAAGAAAAAAATTGAAATTTCAACATGTCCATCTTGAAATTTCAAGATGATAAGTTGAAATTTCAAGATATTAAGTTGAAATTTCAAGATGATAAGTTGAAATTTCAAGATACTTATGTTGAAATTTCAAGATGAATAAGTTTAAATTGATAAGTTGAAATTTCAACTTAATATCTTGAAATTTCAACTTAATATCTTGAAATTTCAACTTATCATCTTGAAATTTCAACTTATCATCTTGAAATTTCAAGATGGACATGTTGAAATTTCAACTTTTTTCTTGAAATTTCAAGATAAAAAAACAAAAACAGATGGCCCTAATATGCCACCGTAATATCTTGAGACGGGCTTCTAGTTTACCATATAAGCTTGCCAGATCTTATAACGATTTTGTGATTACCTCTGATATAAATAAATCACTTGAATGTGTCAGCTTGAATTTTATGGTATTATCTTGGATAAGTTTGTGATTGTTGGTGTAGTGTTTATGTAAAAACCTATATCGTATTTACTCAAATACAAGTCCAGTCTATTCTCTGTCAGGGTTTTTATAATCTAGACGCGCTCATTATTTGATTTAATCAATGACCTAACTAGTACAGTGTTGACACTCTTGTGTTAGGTTCTATGAATTAGACCAATAACTATCACTTTATTAAGAGTTTTGGTCTTAATCACGCGGCAATTTGTGTTCCATTTTATTAACAAGAGGAGAAGCCGAAGGATAATACTAAATATTAGACTTGAATCTTAACCAAAACTGAGTGGATCATGAACAATTTGGTTTGAGCAATTGATATTTTTCTATAGCAAACAATCTACTCGGAACTTATAAGTGATAGAATATAATTTTTTGTATTGACTCAGTTTGCCTTGTTTTGACCATTTGCTGAATTATGAATAAGGTAGTATCAGACGGTTTGCATTAAAATTAACGATTGTGAAGCTTTTAAAAGATTTTAAGATTTCAATCTATAACAAAGATATTTCAATTTTCAAAATAATTTTTTTCATTCCCGATTGGACATACAATCACAAATGGCTCTCAACTCAGGTGTATCTCAATGACGTTAATAACACCCCAGTTGGCACGTCCATTTGCTGTCTCCTTCATTATCACCAATTACTGAAGTATTTGTTGCGATATGGAATTGTACAGGTCTCTTACAGTCATATAAGCGTTACAAATGTTGAGACGCTTAATGCGTTCTGTTAAGGCTTGTACATTTCCACGTTTTGCACGTGCCTCTACCTTTGGTCGTGCATTTCACTTTTGCCAGCTACATAAAACAATACAACTTACAACCGAAAGCGAAATTCAGGTTGGTTGAGTGGCAAACTCACATGTCTACCTTGCGGCGCCATTTGAAGTTCTCCCGTTCTCTAAAGACACATTTATTTTATACTTTATGCTTTTAGTAACTACGTAAATGCCCGTTAAGCATGCTAAAATGTTCAATTAATGTTGTGTGCTTTTGGATTACGAAATTTTCGATATACATTGAAAACTGTTTGTAGTTGTATTTTGGCGTTTAAAAATACATATATAGCATAGGTTTGCAAATTAAGTGTTTGGAAAATACGGTGCAAGACGGACATGGGAATAAGTTATAAATTTTTCCTTGCGTGAGAGGTTTGAAACTCATGTGTGCCATTTGGAGTGATAAATAGTTTTTAGTTTCTTCTCATTTTATCTCAATAATGGTAACTAATGGTTGTATAGCAAAGTGTTACCAGATCATAATGATAGAAATTAATTAAATTAATTAAATTAATCAAAAGGAGCAGTTCTCAAACTCAGGTACCATGATCGGTTTGTCCATTTCCTTATTGCAAATGATTAAAAGGTATTTACACAAAAATGGTCGCCAGTGGGTTTTGCTTCATAGTTGACTATTTTTTCTACGACTACGGATGATCGGGTTCAGGATTGAGTTTTTTCGACCCTCTGAAGATAACACATATGGCATAAACTATTTTTTATTAGGGCAAATTTGTAGAAATAAATCTTTTAAATCGTGCTACTGCACGTTTTAATTTCAGTATATAAGAACAAAGAAACAAATATGAATAAAATATATCGACTTTTTATTGCAAATGACACACACTTACTACTTATAAACAATATGAAAGAAAGGATTGTTTCAATGTCAAAAGTTCACAATGGATAGGAAATAGCTTAATACCACTTTAAAACCCCCATCTCTATTAATTAAGATTTAGCTAAGCTGTACCAACAAACTTATGATAATATTCACGAGTCGTCACGAACCAAGGGGTTCATGTGAAGTCCTGTGAGCTTGGTCTTACAATGTAAAATTGGTTAACATTCCGCCTACTTTTTTCAGATTAGGGTGAATCCAACATCTCACCCCAAGCCTTTTAACCGATGACATCTTTCATTAAAAGACGAGGATATATGGAAGTCAAAGGAAGATAGTTTGCGTACATATCTACCCTTGTAAAATCACAGGGGTATCGAAAAATAAGCCTTTGCTGACCGAAGATGATCTGGAACAGAACAGTGGCGGATCAAGGAAATTGCTAAGAGAAGGGATGGGGGTCCATATTGAAAGGGGGGTAGGAGGGTCCACACATTTATCGTGCAATGTAGCTAAATGTATTTCTGTTATCTTGATCCGCCACTGTATACAGAAAACATGAATCCATTTGTTTGATGTCTCTCATCAGAAAATAGCTTCGTAGCTTTTTAGTCCCTATATCAACCTACTTATGTATTTCTAAATTTGATCAACCATAAAAATTAGTGTAAATAATACATTATCATTGCGTACTAAAAGGGGAAATTGGCTATCGGAAATGGTTCTCAATAGTTGGTGGTATCACCTTCTAATGAATGCCATGAATTTCACGTATATTCCTTGGAATCTTCTTTTGGTAGTATTCGATGTCTTTCTTCAGGAGTTCAATGTCTGCTTTGTGAGTATATCTCTTAACAGGGTTGCCATCATAGTTAATGAGAAACTTCTCATAATTCCAGCCAATATCTGATCTTCTAACTGGTGACCATGGCAACTCTTTGTCACGCGAAATGATGACGTCATCATCATTTTCAGGTCGAGGTATTTTCATTTTCAGGAACTCGAAAACGGGACTTGCTTTAAGCCCATTGACATCACATTTTGCAAACACGTTGAATTTCGGGTTAAATTTGGCTCCGGGTCTGACGTGTCGAAGGATTGCGGGGATCTCATCATTGAGGTATGGTTCACCATTGTCAAACTGGTTACAAGGAAATGCGAATACCTTGAACCCCTTTGATTCATATGTAGATACCAGTTCGTTCAGCTGTTGAAAGATAAACAAATTGATTTGGCATTAAGAAGCAGTATATTGACACTGAAATTTGCATGATAAAGTAAAATATTGATATTGATATAGGCAGTTAAGATATGAGTGGAGTTATTTTTCTTCCCCCCTGTAAGGATAAAACAACATTTATTTAAGCGCCAGTGTACCGACTGGCAATAAACTTTATCGTTGCTGAAATAATGTCACCATGGAAAATATTCTTTCGTCTTGTCAGCATGTCTTACCGTAAATCTAACTAAATTTAACAAAAATCATCCCATTCCATATTAAACATAGCAACAATTATATAACAAAAAAAACAGAACTCTCTTTTCCGTTGATGAAAGCGTGTTGACCCCTTTTGGAAAACCTCCTTTTCTCCGTCACACAATTATATAATCATTTCAATGGCCAAGAAAAAACTGATAGTGTCGCTGAATAAATAAACGTCCCCGTGTACGGCATCAACGACATTTAAACTTCTGTTGAGATTTCAATGAAATTTGTACGAAAGAGATAGGTTCCTACCACAGGAACTCAATATCGTAAATGAAACGTTGAGAAAACGTAGGAGTAACAGACCCTCTCTTCTACAGTTGTTTAGTGTGAAACTGTATGCTTGATATCAAAGTAGTTTTTTTTTAATGCTTACGAATTCTGAGAGACAAACTCGAAAGAAGGCCATACCGGTATTTAAGCTTTTATTTCATTCTATTGTATCTATAGAGGGTTTAGGTTGTCACATCTACGTTTTTTGCAATATTGGTTCCAATATGTTGTTACTATTGTCGGAGAGTCAGTAGATAGAACTTTCTTCCATTGAATTCTTACGCTCTCACGTCAAATTTATCAAACAGTTTTCCAAGATTCAAATTAACCAAACACCAATCCTCCCCAATCAAACATTCTACATCCCCTTTCTAATTACACCCCCATCACAATTAAACAGCAACAGCACGGCCGTGGACCATCCCACCCCCTCCCCTCCCCCCTCCCACTGTATAGGATACAGTAAAAAAGTACCAACCTGTCTGAGCTCGTTCCTTGCATTAAAATCACGGGTAGCAATGTTAACAACCAGGGCTATCCTTCCTTCGCAACCTTTAAATGGTTCCACTCGTCCGTCGAGCAAGGGAGCAGAGAGTTCGTAGAAAGACGTCAATGAAGTAATCGGTCCATGTTTCGTGATAGAATGGTTGGACGTCATTGTAACTTTCAAGACGATGTTTATCAACAATATGTTTGCTGGATCTTTCTCCACAAATATCAAATGATATATTTTAGATAGTAATATTACTATTCAACCAATATGGGTATTTGAAATTTCCAGTGAATATATTTGTAAAAAATTCTTTCTTACAACATTTGAGTGTGTTAGATATTGTCATTACATCATTTTAATTCAGATAAATTTTGAATTTACGCACGGATTAATCGACAATGACGCAATCCTTCTGGCTAGACTAGAACTTAGCAAAACTCGTGTCTGTAGATTTGTAATCAATAACTTCCACAGTCACAAACACTTTTTCTCAAATGTCCAGCGATAAAGGTATCACTTGATCACAAAGTATCACATTTTCCATGAAAACATCCTTGAAGAAGTTATGTTCCTCTAAATACTGTTAAATATCCCACGTCTCATTAACTATGTACACAAGAACATGTCACTCGTCCATAAGCAAAAATCAAATGATCTCACAAATCCTTCAGGTCGAGATATATTCCTTTCTCATTGAAAACCAACACCTAAGATTTATTCTTCATATATACACCCTGAGCAAATATGCTGTCAATGATCGCTAACACAAATAAATCGATAACACAGACGGGAGGGCTCTAAGTCAAGAGATAGCTACCGTGTATAGAGCACTGCCACCACTCGTAGGGTAACCTGGATTGTATTGTACCTTTCTGCTACCCTCTTTTTACACCTGACACTTGGATTTGTGGGGAAAGTATTATCTGAAGACTGGGTTAGAATGCCTTTAAGTCGCGGCCTTCGATCGGGCTTCAATACAGTGCTGTGAAGATATAGCTAAACTGTTATCTATATTAAACAAAGTCAAGCAAGGGCGAACAGAACAGAGATGACAATCTTGCAAATAATATGTTCCTTATTTGAAAACGATATGCAGCCATTAAGGCCATTAGTGCATTTTTTAAAACATTTTGTTTCTTCAAATTTTACGAATAAACAAAATGTCTTTTCTTCAGAGGGTCAAATCATCTCTTTACTCAACCGTATCATATGTAGTCGTAGAGGAAATAATCAATTATCATGCTAAAACCACTGATGTCAATTTATGTGAACCCCCTGTAATCATTTGGAGTATGACAATGGATTAGCAAAGCTTAAGCAAACATTGTACGTTTGTTTTAAAACTGCTTTTTTTTATTAAAACCATTGTCTTGAAATCTGAAATATTTATTTCGTTTTCGTGGGATCACTTTGTTGATCTAGACAACAACGCGCCACGGTGCCCTTAATATCTTATAACGTGTATCTAATGACTATCTATTGTTCGTTAAAAATTTAGCATACAGTCTGTTGAATGAGATTAAGTGAGATATTTTATTTCAATAATGTCCTATCGAGATCTACAAAACTTTATGTTTCTTATTGATATCCGTAGTCAAGAAAACTACAATTGTCTTTAAGTTTCGTTAACCAGACAGAATTACTTTCCTTATTTTGAACTTTGGTTGAAGACGCAGGGAAAAATATAAATCATATGCACATCTCTTCCATTTATTGTAAATTATAAATGACACACAGACAGCCCCTCCAAACAGAGCGTACATCGGTCATTTCTCCCTATATGTAACCTCTGTTACAACTAGAGCAGTTTGTAGACTACTTTTTATTCAGCACCATATAGCATATTTGCATTCAGCGACGTTGTTTCATGCATTCGGATAAGTCTAAACGTGCTGTCCGTTCCAGTAAGTGTCTGGAAAATTGTAATTACTTCCTTTGTGTGATTCGCTACTACTTCTTTGGGTTTTTTAAAGGTAAACAAAGTGTCCTCACTAAAACTAAAATTAGTATTACCAATTTCAAGACAAACTGTTTTTGAATGAAAAGAAGCACTTCAATGATAAGTTAAACTATACGCATACACTTCTGTACCTAATATGATCGAGACATTCACACAAAAGTAGCCGCCAGTGGTTTTCGCTTGATACTTTTTATTTCTCATACGACTGCGGATGCACTGTTTGATAAATGACATGTTTAATCCTTTGAAGATTGTACATTGGGCATTTTCCTTCATCTATTCGGAAAATTTGAAGCAATAAAGATTCCGAAAAACTTGCAATCAATCTGAAATGGGCAGGCATTTATCCGGTATCAGGGTTGATAAATTTCATCGTTCATTACTTTAGCAAGACATGTGACAGATGGCCCAATTTTCATGCAGGGGGGGGGGGGGGGGGGGGGGTACTTGAGTGGTTTTGGTGAGGAGAGAATGTCAAGCAACATCATCATTTTCCCAATTCGCCAATAGACAGCAATAGAATCAAAGATATAACTCAATATCATATTAACCAAAACAGAAGACTTTATCAAATGCATATTTTAATCAGTGTTCAATCGGATACATCAATGTTGCAATCATAATTGATTAACTAAAACGCTTTACTAGCGTTATAACATTGATATCCTCAGATCAAATTCCATCAACAATACCAGGCCGTTATCCTGAGTAATGGCAAAGTTTAGCACAAATCCTGCAGAGTTATTTAGCGGTTAATTTCGATTCGTTGAATGCGACCCGTCGGGGATATTTAGCGGTTAATTTCAATTCCTTAAAAGGAATGAAATTCAATATATTTGATCAATTTTGTCCTACTGTTAATCGGGGGCTCGGTTATTTTGTTCCTAACGCTTACTTTCTTAACATCTTTGACTCCTGTCGAATTGATCTATCTGTGTTGCAAAGAATATCTCACCCAAGTGTCTTCTTCAATACGAGTTGATAAAAAGTTTCTTATGCCTCAGCTTTCCGAGGATATTTTTACTTTAATCAATAAAAGTTGATATATTTGATATCAGAAGACACTAGTACTGGATTCGATTTATCATCGAAATTGTCTTTAATATGTTTTCACGAAAGATGTACATCCTGAAAACTGCACTACCTATAGACTCCCAATGTAGCGATGTCGATGCTCTGTGATGTACTCACATTTTTGACGTCACAGCATTGTGGTGTCATAACTGGATGATGTAAAACAACTGTCACGAACCTTACTTTGGCAGGGCACTGTTCAAAATCTACTGTCAAATCTCCTACTGTCGAAAACAGTTTTGGATGTTAAATCGTCATCTTAAAGCCTTCGATACTCTCCCAACAGAGGTAGCCTCGTCATTTATTCGTATAGGAAGTTACCTCTGTTAGGAGAGAATTGATATTACCATGAAGTATTTGAGAAAGGACTAATTTACTTGAACAGAAACGAAACCGTGCAACGGAACATATTTCCTGGCAAGTTTATATTTGTGTGAGGTTGTTGCTCCTGTCTATCTTTATCCATTGTGAGATTCATTTGTATATGTATATAGATATGTATATAAAATGTGCTTAACTTTACCATTGCCCTTAAAATGTAATCGAAGGTACTCATTTATTGCCACAAGTGAATATTTTGTCATTTTGTCATACCAGTTGGTATTACCAATTCATTACATTTTACCAATTGGTATAAACCATACGCATGGTAAGTTTGGCTGATGGTAAGCTCAAATTCAAAAATACCTTCCAAACCTATTTGGACCAATTACAACCATGTTTGAGTACCTTTAACATCACATTTTTAAACAGGGGTGAACTGAGGGACCACAGCCATATAACTGTCCAGAAGGCTGACATAGGATGTTGTATAATCAGGATCCGTTCCACAGTCGGCGTTTTCGGAGTTGATGAGACCGACTGTGACCACTTCATTAGTGTCAGATGTAAGGCACACAACTGGACCTCCGGAGTCGAACTGAAAACACGAGCAGAATGCATTATTTAGTATATCAGAGGTATCTGAAAAGCACCATGGGTATCGGCGAAGCCCTATCATAACCTTGTAGCAAGGCAGATGCCTTGTCGCTATATATAAGACCAGCCAATGAATGATGTTAAACACTAATGGCAGTACTTAAATGACCGGACCGTTGAATTGGAGACTTTGCTTCAGACATAACAATTCATTTTCTGAAGAAATTCCATGCTTTACATGGCAATGATAAGCTAGCTGTTAGCGATACGAAGCATTTGCGTTGATAACTATCAGGTAATTGATTTAGCTTCGCAGGTATAAATACGCTAATCTAGCAGGTGGGAACCGCTCTACCACATAAGTGAGCAACTTTATATTTATTGGTTATTCGATATTCGATGGCCAGTTATTCATTATTTGAATATGATACTGCAGACTCAATTCATTAAAAAGATTATTTATTCGAGAGTTTAAAAAAGAATAGGTATTCAGAGGAAGGGAGGGGAGGGTCGGACATGGACCATACATTTTTCAATTTCTGTATTTCCCCACTCAAACGCCGATATTTGTTTCCATTTCATACCATGCCTATTTCTTATATAAACATAAATACTCCTTCTTTTTCGATTGCATAAAAAACTGACAACAAATAAGATGTTGAAATAGTTCTGCCTGAAGACCTACTACAGTCAGCCAACGCATCCTACAACGTCTAAGCGATTATAAAAGGATTAAGACAGATCGATATTTGGGTAAGAATCCCTTTTGGAACAACATCCGGGAAAGACCTAAAATCTTCAAAAGGTTATGATGTGTCAATGGTCGTGTAGTGGTAAGCATGCTGGCCTCTCACGCAAACGACATGACCGAGGGCATAACACTCCTTTGCGTTTATCCAACCCAGCTGTACAATTGGGTATCTGAATACGAGTTGTATGGCCTTATGTGGTCGTGCGAAATGCTAAGCACCTGCCTTGAAATACAATACCCTCAGGGTAATGGTATACATTCGAACGCCAGTGAGCAGTAATAGATTGGAAATTCATCCTGTCTTAGGGCAAGACGCTCCAAGAGTGGTGCGTCAGCTATACGTCTTACACTGAGACACGATGCTTATAATTGTAATTATTGATTGATATTTTGAAAGGGCTTAAAGAACAAAACCATGCCGAGGAACTTAAGCCCGAAAGTGATTATTAAAAACCAGCAAAGCAAAACGAAAGGAAACATTGATATCACAATTCAATATCTAATCTAGATTTGGTTTGCAACAAGGAGGAGATTATAGAAGACACGCTGAATTTTGATTTGTGTTTTCAGAAAGTAACATTGTGTTTCATCAAAGAAAGATAAACATTCAAGACTTTTTATGGAAACGAAATTCGAGGGAGCATTTTTGGTTAACGCACACTGATGCATGATTATTTCACACTTTTGTTGCGCTTTACAATAAGACAAAGAATGCAATCTTACAGAAGAAAAGACGTTCGGAAATGAAATAATCCATCGGCGCATCAACCCAATAATACTTAAAATGATTAGTCATACCATTCATCATATGCAATATTTCACATTAAAAATATGTGTAGGTAATCTTAAAGGCACTAGTGCACGCTTTTACGGTTTAAATTGGCTATTTTAAGATTTAAGAAGACTTATGCATTCACTTAAGCTTTCTATCGATGCAATGAAATACTTAAAATTCTTTACAATTGACCTGCAATCAACAATGAAAAAAATTAGACAGCCGCTGTCGGCTTAGACATATAACAAATCTAAGGTTAGCTGTGCACAAAACGGATAAATTATAGACAGTTGAAAGCGGCTGAACTATTATTATGTGCAGCTGTTGAATTTACCTAAACTCTGAACTGAGAACAAATAATGAATTATGTTTTATGAAAGCAATGTTGTAAATAAACCGATTTAATAACACAGCATTAGCATTGCTATTAGATTGACCAAAGCGGCTGCCGTTTCCACTTTTATGGTTATAAGCAAAATCTTAATATTTCCGATATCGTAGTTCATGCGGAGTTATTGTAACGTAACATTAAATACTTCCGGTCTTTAAAAATCAACTTTACTACCTGAATACGTAAATATTTGTAAATAACTTACGAGGTATATTACTTGAGTGAGGATCTTGAATAATATCGAGAGATATGCAATATCTGTGCATTCGTTGTGTCAAAGAAATATTGGTGTGCACTAGTGCGTTCAAGTTTGTTGTTAGTTCGTTTTTTCACGTCATGCTTACATTAAAAAAGGCGGATCGAGAGCATACATTTCCATCCTATTGAGACAATATGAAATATGGCTTAATGACTTACAGTACACATTGCAGCTTCTTCAGAACAGAGAGTGTCGGTACCGCACGTTGTATTCAAGGTAACTGTAGACTCTTGGACAATCATATGTGGAACTAAAAACAGAATTTATACTATGAGGGTGCTAAATACAAAAATTCAAATTAGTTAACCATGATTTGATAGGTGACTAACGCGGAAATATACGGATTGAAGTTGGTGTCGAATTTCTGACAAACGAGCAAACTTTAAAAGCAGCATAAGTTGTCTGTCAGGGGCATGAAGTGGGCTTCTTTAGAATCCGGAAATAAACAGTGACGTTATATTAAATAATACCTCTGACTTAAAAATCCTTAACAGTACGTCACAGTTAGTTTCTTTAAGAATAAATTATTTTCTTTGCTGATACATCTTGTTTGGCATTGTAGGAAACACGTAAGTTTGTATTTAGGTTTAAACGTGTTTACCGTGGTTTATTTAGAAAAATAACCGTTTACAATTAACATCTATGTCACTGTCTTTTTAATCGAGTATTAGCCCCGGAAATAAAGTTGTTTACTTTCGCTTGCCATAACTCTAGTATAGCATCATATTTTACACAGGGGAAAAATCCACAATTGGTGACGAGGTTAACGATTACTTCGTCCTCAGGAAATAACTAAATATCGCACAGATCAGACACCTTTTTGCACGTTGCAAAGCTGAGTAAGTTGTTCATCTGAGTACATTCTTAATATATATGTATACGATGTAGATTTGGTCCTAACTTGACCATTGCACTGAGAGATTCATTTGTATTCGGTTAAAGGAATGAAAGAGTGTTATTCAAAGTAATTTGTTTGCATTTACAAAAATAGCAGTTTTAAACACAAAACTTACAGTTATTTTTATCCGAACCCAGACTCACAACTCTGCAGGTGCTAAAGTCTATAGGCATATTCGGTGTTGGGAAACAAGCCGGGAGAGTACATTGTGAGCCGAGGGTAACAGGGGTCGGAAGAATGACCTCGAACAATGCTGCAGAGAAAACATTAATAGCATATAAGAAAAAGATCATAATTATGAAGAAAACGATAATATTATCAGCATATTTACTGTCATGAATACAACATTTTTATGTTTTGTCATTCCCTTTAATTTCCAAAAAAAGGTTGGATGTCTGATGCAGGTTGTAATTAATTTGTACAACATACCAAAGCCCGTAACAGATTTCAGGTTTTGAAATGTTTTTGTAGCTTTTGTCACTATTTGTTGTTGTTAAGAGTTGTTAAGACCACATGCCCTTTATGGATCAGAACACAGACATTTTGGGCGGGCCAAGATTTTTTTTCTGCTCAGCTTCAGCTTCACCCGATATCATTATATACTACTGATTAATTACAGAAGCTAATATCTCTTATGTTTTCATCATATCAATACTCAATACCACGGTACTTCAAAATGACCATAATAAAATCTTTAACTAAACATTGTCCTGTTATAAATGTTATAATAACATGGCCGCCTCAACACTGATGAAGCTAATGGTAAGATCGAGAGAATATCTACCTGAATGGTCAGATAGGTAACATTTTACGATGAGGCGTCATTACGTGAAACACGGTTGAAGGTCAGTTGTATTCGAGATGCCAAAAATGCCATTACACTCAGTGCAATTCAGAATTGTATCAATTTGTAATTGAATTTTCATTGTATCTATTGTTAATCGTTTATATATCATTCATCATACTTTTATCATCGTTACACTGCCTACTGGCCTGAAGTCTGGCATTTTTAGTTAAAAACAACGGCATGTCTTTTGTGCATTCACTTTATTTCTGTAACATCATATCGTGAATCAATAAAGAAACTTATCATACGTTTTTCTCAATACGTATCGTTATATCGCATGTTTGGATTATTTACATTATGCTGATGTTATGATATGTCTACCTTCATTTCCTAAAGGCAAGACCTCTACTTTTGATGCGGGTATAGTTTGCTGATTTCCGTCTGTCGGATCAAAAGCATCATGTTCATCGATTACCGCTAATAGTGGATCGGACGCTCTGCAATTAAAAAAACATATCAATATGAAATATATGACCATATTTAAGCTGTTAACTTAAAAAAATCTTTTTTATAGGTTGACGTTTTACATTTAGTTAAGTTTATGGACCAAAATCATACATCGCATGCACGAATGCAAATCACTGACAAAATTATAACAATGATAGTAATATTATTAATATTTTAGCATTCATATTACATAGGTTATCTTGACGGTAATTGGTTAGGCGTGACATAAACCTCCCCACCCCCAAGGTAAAACACGTGTCAGCCTCAACCACCATAGCTAGTTTGAGCCTTGCTACATTTCGTCTCCTTTCTGTGCCTAATCTCTATTTTACTGTAGCTGAACTTGAAACTGCGAACAGAAATCTCTTTGAGGTTGGTATTTATCGGTGATGAGGGTGCTACAATATACACGAGTTTTGCTACATTGTATGTCGAACGTACATTTTTAATATTTTAGCATTCATATTACATAGGTTATCTTGACGGTAATTGGTTAGGCGTGACATAAACCTCCCCACCCCCAAGGTAAAACACGTGTCAGCCTCAACCACCATAGCTAGTTTGAGCCTTGCTACATTTCGTCTCCTTTCTGTGCCTAATCTCTATTTTACTGTAGCTGAACTTGAAACTGCGAACAGAAATCTCTTTGAGGTTGGTATTTATCGGTGATGAGGGTGCTACAATATACACGAGTTTTGCTACATTGTATGTCGAACGTACATTTTTAATATTTTAGCATTCATATTACATAGGTTATCTTGACGGTAATTGGTTAGGCGTGACATAAACCTCCCCACCCCCAAGGTAAAACACGTGTCAGCCTCAACCACCATAGCTAGTTTGAGCCTTGCTACATTTCGTCTCCTTTCTGTGCCTAATCTCTATTTTACTGTAGCTGAACTTGAAACTGCGAACAGAAATCTCTTTGAGGTTGGTATTTATCGGTGATGAGGGTGCTACAATATACACGAGTTTTGCTACATTGTATGTCGAACGTACATTGCAGCTAGTGATGGAAAGTGGCGCGAGTTAGACATGAGGACAATCTTTGTGCCGGTTTGCTTGAAATTGGTGGTCAAGTAAAGAAACATTGTATTTAACTTGATCTGGTGTAATGCACTTTTGGCTCATTGTACATCAACATTAGACAAAGGGGATTATGAATTGTAGGTTTGGAGTTACTTTGTCTCCGAATGAGAACATAGAGGAAAATGCCATGAAACGTCTTCTTATTTTTTCTCGAGAAGACAAGGCCCTTAAAGGCTGCTAATTTGTGCATAGGTACCTTGCGCAATTGACATTAGAAATTGTAGATTTCGTGACTCTGTGGCCCAAAATGAGGCTCTGGGAGCAATGCCCTAAAATATATTTTCATCATTTTCTCTCGAAGAAAAGACAATAAACGACTGGAAACTTGTGTACATATATCTTGACCATTGGGGATTATAAACTGTATATCTAGTGACTATATGGCCCCAACAGCCCAACAGAGGAAGCCAATTAGGGCCATGCTATTCACATTTTTTTAACTCCTTCTCTGGAAGTAAAAGCCCTGCGTAAAAGCGTGTGCACAGACTCCATATGAAGCGGAATCTACAGAGATCTCACTTTCTGTTGTCTCTTCAAGAACACGTTTTCTACACATATTTCTTAGACAATTGGGGTTGTAAATATACCTTGTGGCTTTAAATAAAGTCCCAAGCAACCCAGACTAAAGTATTGGTTTTGTTTTCCCCCCGAATAAATGAAAAGTGTTTAGCTGTGTGTAAACGAGAATATTGGACTGAGACTTTTTTAAACCCAAGATTATGCTTCAACTATATTTCCAAGTTGTGTTATAACATATATAACACTTTTTATCAAAAGCCTGGCTATAGATCTAAGGATCTACTTACTTTTACTGTATGTTCATTTTTAAACGTAAATAATCTGGTTTAAATGGTACATTGTTTCGTGCTCTGACACTCACGATTAAAAAGTATTTGAAATAAATCATTTTCATTAAGTCCGATAAACTTATTATACCCATCAGGTACTAACTTCCTATTCCCCCTTCCCCCCTCATATTTATATTTCATTTTCTTAGTGAAATAACATTTTTATATAATTTCTATCTTTAAACTTCCGTAGTATTCACTATAACAAGTTTTCTTCGTATGCTATGAGGTATTATCTTTCCGTTATACTTGTTTATTATTTCAATCTGATGAAGGAGTAAGCATATACTCCGAAACGTCGTGTAGTTTCACATTATATCAGTTTCTTACCCCAATAGATATATTGTACATGAGTCAGTACTCAAAACGTCGTGTATTTTCACAACATACTGGTTTCTTACCCCAAAAGGTGAGATGCACATAGTGCAGAAGTGATGATTCTTCCTTCATCCACAAGTACCCCGGAACAGAGAGCAACCTCCAAAAACGTCGACACTAGGTAGAACTGAACGAAACCAGGCGTTGTACAAGGAGTGTTATCAACAACATTATCGCCAATCATCCTCTTACGAATAGCATAGCCACTGTATTCACATCCTAAGAAATGATAAAAAATACATTAAGAATCGTAGTAATAAGGTGAAATTAAATAAGATACACAACTGTATATAGAATTAACATGAACATTTTTGAAAAATATACATATTTTACTTACTTACTAACAAAGAATTTAATATTTCATAGTAGCAATTTCAAAATTGTTAACATTTATAGAATTATCATCTATAGCCATAATATAGTCTTCCTATAGGTAAAAGGAAATAGATTGCTATACTAGTATAATGGCTTCGTCCTGAGTTGAATAGGTGTAATATATATAACCTACTCTCATTTTTTAAATATATATATAAATAAATAAATAAATATATATATATATATATTCAACAATCAACCGAAATTATTGTAGGTTATTTTTTCCCTTTCGCTTCTGTATAAATAAAAAACTGAAACAAGTGCTAACTGGTTATAATCCTAGGTAGTAGACACGATGTAAGATTTAACTCGTCGTGTTCCGAGGAATAAAAGGTTTTAAATATTGACTGTAGCGGGATTCAAACATCTTTTACCAGGTAGTCTTTTCACAACGTTGTGGAGAGGACAGTAACTGATAGAGTAAGTTCGAATCCCGTTAGAGTTAATATTCAATATTCAATATTTATTCCTCTGAACACTGTCAATTCTAATCAGACTGGATTTTTCCGCTATGTTATTGAATAAGGTCAAATAATAGTCAAGATATAATCAGTGTTGTAATTACCTCAATGTATCGTTTTGGTTTATGTACCGATTAAACGTGAACACATATATAAATCTTACGCTGAGTAATCGTAGCAGTTGTTAACGATGTTGTCAAAGATGTTGTCACGCTTTTTGATCCTGATGTACTTTGTGCAGTAGTTACCGATGTTGCCATAGATGTGGTAGTTGATGTTGTCAGCGAAGTTGTCACAGAAGTGGTTGGTGAAGTTGTCAAAGATGTAGTCAAAGATGTTGTCAGTGAAGTAGTAAGGGACGTAGTAAGGGAAGTAGTTAGGGACGTCGTCAGTGAAGTAGTGAGAGACGTTGTCAATGAAGTAGTAAGGGACGTCGTCAGTGACGTAGTAAGGGACGTTGTCAGTGAAGTAGTTAGCGATGTTGTCAATGAAGTAGTTAGGGACGTCGTCAGTGAAGTAGTAAGGGAGGTCGTCAGTGAAGTAGTGAGGGACGTCATCAGTGAAGTAGTCAGGGACGTCGTCAGGGAAGTAGTTAGGGACGTCGTCAGTGAAGTAGTGAGAGACGTTGTCAATGAAGTAGTAAGGGACGTCGTCAGTGACGTAGTAAGGGACGTTGTCAGTGAAGTAGTTAGCGATGTTGTCAATGAAGTAGTAAGGGATGTCGTCAGTGAAGTAGTTAGAGACGTCGTCAGTGAAGTAGTAAGAGAGGTCGTCAGTGAAGCAGTGAGAGACGTTGTCAATGAAGTAGTGAGGGACGTCGTCAGTGACGTAGTAAGAGAGGTCGTCAGTGAAGTAGTGAGAGACGTCGTCAGTGAAGTAGTGAGGGACGTCGTCAGTGAAGTAGTTAGTGACGTCGTAAGAGAAGTAGTGAATGACGTCGTCAGTGAAGTAGTAAGGGATGTAGTCAGTGAAGTAGTGAGGGACGTCGTCAGTGAAGTAGTAAAAGACGTTGTCAGTGAAGTAGTGAGGGACGTCGTAAGAGAAGTAGTAAGGGACGTTGTCAGTGAAGTAGTGAGGGACGTCGTTAGAGAAGTAGTGAGGGACGTCGTCAGTGACGTAGTAAGGGACGTCGTCATTGACGTAGTGAGGGACGTCGTCAACGAAGTAGTAAGGGATGTCGTCAGTGAGGTAGTTAGAGACGTCGTCAGTGAAGTAGTAAGAGAGGTCGTCAGTGAAGTAGTGAGAGACGTTGTCAATGAAGTAGTGAGGGACGTCGTCAGTGACGTAGTAAGGGACGTCGTCAGTGAAGTAGTTAGTGACGTCGTAAGAGAAGTAGTGAGGGACGTCGTCAGTGAAGTAGTAAGGGATGTTGTCAGTGAAGTAGTGAGGGACGTCGTCAGTGAAGTAGTAAGGGACGTTGTCAGTGAAGTAGTGAGGGACGTCGTAAGAGAAGTAGTGAGGGACGTCGTCATTGACGTAGTGAGGGACGTCGTCAACGAAGTAGTAAGGGATGTCGTCAGTGAAGTAGTGAGAGACGTCGTCAGTGAAGTAGTAAGGGAGGTCGTCAGTGACGTAGTACGGGACGTCGTCAGTGAAGTAGTGAGGGACGTCGTCAGTGAAGTAGTTAGTGACGTCGTAAGAGAAGTAGTGAGGGAAGTTGTCAGTGACGTAGTAAGGGACGTCGTCAGGGAAGTAGTTAGGGAAGTTGTCAGTGAAGTAGTGAGGGACGTCGTCAAAGAAGTAGTAGGGGACGTCGTCAGTGAAGTGGTAAGGGATGTCGTCAGTGACGTAGTGAGGGACGTCGTCAGTGAAGTAGTGAGGGACGTCGTCAGTGAAGTAGTTAGGGACGTCGTAAGAGAAGTAGTGAGGGAGGTTGTCAGTGACGTAGTAAGGGACGTCGTCAGTGAAGTAGTTGAGGAAGTTGTCAATGATGTAGTTAGGGAAGTCGTCAATGAAGTAGTGAGAGACGTCGTCAGCGAAGTAGTGAGGGACGTTGTTAAAGATGTTGTTACTGAAATCATATATGAACCTGAGAAGATTGCCAAGATGATTTAGGATGAATTAAGTGTTATTACAGTCATGTTATTTTATATCACTTAAAATCTTACAAGATGATAGATTCATAAATTCTTTCAGAGTGCCAAAGTGCCAGTGATGATTTGAAACAATTGCACATAATCTTTTATTTTATTTGGAACAGTGTTTAAAAAGCGTCAAGAAGCTATTATAAAACATAATGTATACAACTCAACATATGCACATGGACTTTGTCCTAATTTCATATTTCACGCTATAATTATTTTTTTGAGTAAAAGCTGCAATTGATAAGCGTTTTTATAATATACAATGTTTGCTGTGCGCTTTTTTATGAAAGATACACCAATTACCATGCTAAAGAGTCAAAGAAAACCTAATGTGAAGCAACAACTGGAAACATTTTCTTGCTGAAACAATATCATAACTTTTCGAGGTACATATACAAATCGCTACGATCATCGTTCCGTTAGAAGAAGATAATATCCGTCAACAATTTTAGATCTAAAAAGAATATTGAGATTTGATATACTAACTGAACTATTTAAAATGTATGAACGATAACACTGCAACAGGAAGTAAACGTAGTAGTGAGAAGATGTGTAACTAATTTATTACATGGTTATTCAAAATATCATGAAGCAAACCATTGTTATTCCGAAATTCAAATTAGTGGTATCTTTGGCATACCAAACATAATAGGTGGTATTGTCTTCTCAACGTTTAAAAAATATGACAGATGACCCTACGTACCTACATATTTAATATATTAGGAAAACAAACGATACAAGTAACTCAAGCGTGTATGGGCATGTGGTAACTGCATCAGACTGATAATTATTCAGATCAGTAACATCTACCCCTGCAAGGCTAAACTCGCAAAGACTTCCAATAATCATCACTACAATGCTGCATGGCGCAAAATTCCGTGGTGTGAGTACAAAGCTCTCTTCGGAAATAAGTCTCTAAAACCATTTGATGGTATTGTCAAAGTTTCCCTGGCTAGGCATTCTCAGTAGAGTGTAATAAATGTGTCGAATCATTCAGTGACATACTACCATTTTAACTGCACCAAGATCATTTTGGAGTATTATCCCAAGAATGATGAAGATGTGTGTAACTCATGAACATATAGGACTGACGCTGGGATCCTCCAGGCTGTTTGGACATGCAAAATAATGCTACAAGACAAAGGACAGTTGATGTAATTATTGTGTTCTTCGTCACTTCATGAAGCTGTACATATCAAGAAGATCGCTCCCTTTCTCAACAGAGATGAGGGATACATCGTCCGTTGGGCATTCCATCACGTATTAATGTAATCTTCCTATCTTCATGTTTTGTAAGTTTTATGTTTGTAATAACATAATAAGAAATTCAACTTCATTATTCTGTACTTCAACTATCGTATGTATTCTGTTGTGTTATGAGTATTAACTTGGCCTCAATTTTTCTATATCGACTTAATCTTTTGTGAAAACATTTACCTGGCTTCCAAGCTATAAGTTTTATATCGCAGCCTGCTCATTCTCCTATCCAACCATTAAACATCAATCCTATTTATTGTATAGACAACTCCTCTACTGAATAAACAACTCATGTATATATTCTCTCCACTCCCTAAATACATTATTCGCTGGACAATGGCATTAGAATCGAAAGAAGTCGAAACGTCGCTTTCACACAATTGCCCTCATTTTTCCATACATCACTTCACAATTACGTTTCACCAATTTCGCAACATTGTCCAGATAGTTAAACCAAGATCAAAACAAAAACCTTTTATACTGTCACCGATTACCATTGAACATTTTCAACATCAGACAGTGCTTCACCACAAAATTCCAAACAAACAGGCTACATAAAAACTATAGAATGCAGGTTCCTACGCCTTGACATATATACGATGAAAGGCCAAACAAAACGATGAAAAACTATTTCGGGAACCTCAGTGAGATGCACATGGCAAATTAACTATTGATAAAAGGACCGACTCCCTGCTGACCTAAGAATTCGGGAGGGATTGCTAAGGAACAAGTTAACACGAGGAAAAATGTACTCTTTTGGCTAACACTGCAACTAAACAATCTTGCAATGTTTCCAAAATCACATTTATGTCATTAGAATTGTTTTTGATATAAAACCTGTCTAACTAATGGACAATGGTCGAATGAGACCCATGATTTAGGATACAAGACAATGCTTGTCAACACCTACTTTATTTACAAAACAAAAAGAAATCCATTTGATAGACAAGCATTTATGAGATTACATTAACTTAAAAACAACCTTTTCCTAAAGTGCTAAATATCAGTAAATCGGGGAAGTGGTGAATTGAAAAAGAATGAACTTAGTGGTGATGATTGAAGTAATAATAATAACGGTGAGGAGGTAAATTTTTGTTCAGACGAGGACATGAAAAGCTCAATGCTTATTTGCTGCACTTGCTTATGCCTCAGTAGCTGCCTTGAGTTCATCATCACCACAACAGCTTGTACCATGCAACTGTGATTTCAAATTGCGGAACAGTAAATTGAGGAAGAAGGAACATAGGGTGATGATTGAAGTAAAAATACTCATTGTAGGGAGGTAAATTCTCGTTCAGAAGAGTTCATAGAAAGCTCAATGCTTACTTGTTGTAGTTGTAGCTGTCGTCATTGATGTTGTGAGAGAACTTGTCACAGATGTAGTCAACGACGAAGTTAGGGAAGTAGTCAAAGACGTTGTCAGAGAAGTTGTTAGAGATGTCGTTAACGACGTAGTCAAAGACGTTGTCAGGGATGTTGTCAAAGAAGTTGTTAATGAGGTAGTTAGAGAAGTAGTGAGAGACGTCGTCAACGAAGTAGTGAGGGATGTAGTCAGGGAAGTTGTAAGCGACGTCGTCAGTGAAGTAGTAAGGGAAGTTGTCAGTGAAGTAGTAAGGGACGTTGTCAGTGACGTAGTGAGGGACGTCGTCAGTGAAGTAGTAAGGGACGTGGTCAGTGACGTAGTGAGGGACGTCGTCATCGAAGTAGTAAGGGACGTCGTCAGTGAAGTAGTTAGGGAAGTTGTCAATGACGTAGTAAGTGATGTCGTCAGTGAAGTAGTAAGGGACGTTGTCAGTGAAGTTGTAAGGGACGTCGTCAGGGAAGTCGTTAGGGAGGTAGTCAGTGAAGTAGTGAGGGACGTCGTTAGTGAAGTAGTAAGGGACGTCGTAATAGAAGTAGTGAGGGACGTGGTCAGTGACGTAGTAAGAGACGTCGTCAGTGAAGTCGTGAGGGACGTCGTCAGTGACGTAGTAAGGGACGTCGTCAGGGAAGTAGTTAGGGACGTCGTCAGTGAAGTAGTAAGGGACGTCGTCAGTGAAGTAGTTAGGGACGTCGTCAGTGAAGTAGTAAGGGACGTCGTCAGTGAAGTAGTAAGAGACGTCGTCAGTGAAGTAGTTACTGAAATTATATATGAACATGATAAGATTGCTAGAAGGATTGTTAGGATGAATTAAGCTACTGATATTAACCTATACTTCCGTTCACTTAAACTATCTAAAATAATAGATTTGTACATTAATGCAACGATACATTGCATCGACAATGTTTATTTCCGTAAGTCGCAATGTGCCCAATAGAAACCTATGCTTTAATGATATGAGGGTAAACCAATAATTCATAGAAGTCGATATAGAACAGACGTCAATGGTTATGATATTGATTTTATTTTTCAATATAATCTCCCTGGATCTCGATGCATTTGCTCATTTGTCGTGGAGACTGTCAGCGCCCTTGCGCTACAAGTCTCCTGACTGGCCTCAAGCCACGCCTCAAGAGCTGTTGAGTTCATCATCACCCCAAAATCTTGCACCATGCAACTGTGATTTCAAATCTCAAAACAGTAAATTGAGGAAGAAGGAAATTAATGTTGATGATTGAAGTAAAAATACTCATTGTAGGGAGGTAAATTCTTGTTCAGAAGAGTTCATGGCAAGCTCAAAGCTTACTTGTAGTAGTAGTTGCTGTCGTCATTGATGTTGTGAGAGAAGTTGTTACAGATGTAGTCAACGACGTTGTTAGAGAAGTAGTCAAAGACGTTGTTAAGGAAGTTGTCAGCGACGTTGTCAGGGAAGTTGTTAGAGATGTCGTTAACGACGTAGTCAAAGACGTTGTCGGGGATGTTGTCAAAGAAGTTGTAAATGAGGTTGTTAGAGAAGTAGTGAGAGACGTCGTCAACGAAGTAGTGAGGGATGTAGTTAGGGAAGTTGTTAGCGACGTCGACAGTGAAGTAGTAAGGGAGGTCGTCAGAGAGGTAGTTATCGAAGTTGTTAATGAAGTGGTAAGGGACGTTGTAAGTGAAGTAGTGAGAGACGTTGTCAGTGAAGTAGTGAGAGATGTCGTCAGTGAAGTAGTAAGGGAGGTCGTCAACGAAGTAGTGAGAGACGTTGTCATCGAAGTAGTAAGGGACGTCGTCAGTGAAGTAGTAAGGGAAGTTGTCAGTGAAGTAGTAAGGGACGTTGTCAGTGACGTAATGAGGGACGTCGTCAGTGAAGTAGTAAGGGACGTTGTCAGTGACGTAGTGAGGGACGTCGTCATCGAAGTAGTCAGGGACGTCGTCAGTGAAGTAGTAAGGGAAGTTGTCAGTGAAGTAGTGAGGGACGTTGTCAGTGACGTAGTGAGGGACGTCGTCAGTGAAGTAGTAAGGGACGTTGTCAGTGACGTAGTGAGGGACGTCGTCAGTGAAGTAGATAGGGAAGTTGTCAGTGACGTAGTAAGTGATGTTGTCAGTGACGTAGTGAGGGACGTCGTCATCGAAGTAGTAACGGACGTTGTCAGTGAAGTAGATAAGGAAGTTGTCAATGACGTAGTTAGTGATGTAGTCAGTGAAGTAGTGAGGGACGTTGTCAGTGACGTAGTGAGGGACGTCGTCAGTGAAGTAGTAAGGGACGTTGTCAGTGAAGTAGTGAAAGACGTCGTCAATGAAGTAGTGAGGGACGTCGTAAGAGAAGTAGTGAGAGACGTGGTCAGTGACGTAGTAAGGGACGTCGTCAGTGAAGTCGTGAGGGATGTCGTCAGTGAAGTAGTAAGGGACGTCGTAAGAGAGGTAGTGAGGGACGTCGACAGTGACGTAGTAAGGGACGTCGTCAGTGACGTAGTAAGGGACGTCGTCAGTGAAGTAGTAAGGGACGTTGTCAGTGAAGTAGTGAGAGACGCCGTCAATGAAGTAGTAAGGGACATCGTAAGAGAAGTAGTGAGGGACGTGGTCAGTGACGTAGTAAGGGACGTCGTCAGTGAAGTCGTGAGGGATGTCGTCAGTGAAGTAGTAAGGGACGTCGTAAGAGAGGTAGTGAGGGACGTCGACAGTGACGTAGTAAGGGACGTTGTCAGGGAAGTAGTTAGGGACGTCGTCTGTGACGTAGTAAGGGACGTCGTCAGTGAAGTAGTAAGGGACGTCGTCAGTGAAGTAGTAAGGGACGTCGTCAGTGAAGTAGTTAGGGACGTCGTCAGTGAAGTAGTAAGGGACGTCGTCAGTGAAGTAGTGAGAGACGTCGTCAGTGAAGTTGTTACTGAAATTATATATGAACATGATATGATTGCTAGAAGGATTGTTAGGATGAATTAAGCTACTGATATAACTTATACTTCCGTTTACTTAAGCTATCTAAAATAATAGGTTTGTACATGAATGCAACGATACATTGCATCGACAATGTTTGTTTCCGTAAGTCGCAATGTGCCCAATAGAAACCTATGCTTAAATGATATGAGGGTAAACCAATTATTCATAGAAGTCGATATAGAACAGACGTCAATGGTTATGATAATGATTTTATTTTTCAATATAATCTCCCTGGATCTCGATGCATTTGCTCATTTGTCCTGGAGACTGTTAGCGCCCTTGCGCTACAAGTCTCCTGACTGGCCTCAAGCCACGCCTCAAGAGCTGTTGAGTTCATCATCACCCCAAAATCTTGCACCATGCAACTGTGATTTCAAATCTCAAAACAGTAAATTGAGGAAGAAGGAACTTAGTGGTGATGATTGAAGTAAAAATACTCATTGTAGGGAGGTAAATTCTTGTTCAGAAGAGTTCATGGAAAGCTCAAAGCTTACTTGTTGTAGTGGTTGCTGTCGTCATTGATGTTGTGAGAGAAGTTGTCAAAGATGTAGTCAACGACGATGTTAGGGAAGTAGTCAAAGAAGTTGTTAAGGAAGTTGTCGGCGACGTTGTCAGGGAAGTTGTTAGAGATGTCGTTAACGACGTAGTCAAAGACGTTGTCGGGGATGTTGTCAAAGAAGTTGTAAATGAGGTTGTTAGAGAAGTAGTGAGAGACGTCGTCAACGAAGTAGTGAGGGATGTAGTTAGGGAAGTTGTTAGCGACGTCGTCAGTGAAGTAGTAAGGGAGGTCGTCAGAGAGGTAGTTAGCGAAGTTGTTAATGAAGTGGTAAGGGACGTTGTAAGTGAAGTAGTGAGAGACGTTGTCAGTGAAGTAGTGAGAGATGTCGTCAGTGAAGTAGTAAGGGAGGTCGTCAATGAAGTAGTGAGAGACGTTGTCATCGAAGTAGTAAGGGACGTCGTCAGTGAAGTAGTAAGGGAAGTTGTCAGTGAAGTAGTAAGGGACGTTGTCAGTGACGTAGTGAGGGACGTCGTCAGTGAAGTAGTAAGGGACGTTGTCAGTGACGTAGTGAGGGACGTCGTCATCGAAGTAGTCAGGGACGTCGTCAGTGAAGTAGATAGGGAAGTTGTCAGTGACGTAGTAAGTGATGTTGTCAGTGACGTAGTGAGGGACGTCGTCATCGAAGTAGTAACGGACGTTGTCAGTGAAGTAGATAAGGAAGTTGTCAATGACGTAGTTAGTGACGTACTCAGTGAAGTAGTGAGGGACGTTGTCAGTGACGTAGTGAGGGACGTCGTCAGTGAAGTCGTGAGGGATGTCGTCAGTGAAGTAGTAAGGGACGTCGTAAGAGAGGTAGTGAGGGACGTCGACAGTGACGTAGTAAGGGACGTTGTCAGGGAAGTAGTTAGGGACGTCGTCTGTGACGTAGTAAGGGACGTCGTCAGTGAAGTAGTAAGGGACGTCGTTAGTGAAGTAGTTAGGGAAGTTGTCAATGAAGTAGTTAGGGACGTCGTCAGTGAAGTAGTTAGGGACGTCGTCAGTGAAGTAGATAGGGAAGTTGTCAGTGACGTAGTAAGTGATGTTGTCAGTGACGTAGTGAGGGACGTCGTCATCGAAGTAGTAACGGACGTTGTCAGTGAAGTAGATAAGGAAGTTGTCAATGACGTAGTTAGTGACGTAGTCAGTGAAGTAGTGAGGGACGTTGTCAGTGACGTAGTGAGGGACGTCGTCAGTGAAGTAGTAAGGGACGTTGTCAGTGAAGTAGTAAGGGACGTCGTCAGTGAAAGAGTTAGGGAAGTTGTCAATGAAGTAGTTAGGGACGTCGTCAGTGAAGTAGTTAGGGACGTCGTCAGTGAAGTAGTAAGGGACGTCGTCAGTGAAGTAGTGAGAGACGTCGTCAGTGAAGTAGTTACTGAAATTATATATGAACATGATAAGATTGCTAGAAGGATTGTTAGGATGAATTAAGCTACTGATATAACCTATACTTCCGTTCACTTAAGCTATCTAAAATAATAGATTTGTACATTAATGCAACGATACATTGCATCGACAATGTTTTTTTCCGTAAGTCGCAATGTGCCCAATAGAAACCTATGCTTTAATGATATGAGGGTAAACCAATTATTCATAGAAGTCGATATAGAACAGACGTCAATGGTTATGATAATGATTTTATTTTTCAATATAATCTCCCTGGATCTCGATGCATTTGCTCATTTGTCTTGGAGACTGTCAGCGCCCTTGCGCTACAAGTCTCCTGACTGGCCTCAAGCCACGCCTCAAGAGCTGTTGAGTTCATCATCACCCCAAAATCTTGCACCATGCAACTGTGATTTCAAATCTCAAAACAGTAAATTGAGGAAGAAGGAACTTAGTGGTGATGATTGAAGTAAAAATACTCATTGTAGGGAGGTAAATTCTTGTTCAGAAGAGTTCATGGAAAGCTCAAAGCTTACTTGTTGTAGTAGTTGCTGTCGTCATTGATGTTGAGAGAGAAGTTGTTACAGATGTAGTCAACGACGATGTTAGGGAAGTAGTCAAAGAAGTTGTTAAGGAAGTTGTCAGCGACGTTGTCAGGGAAGTTGTTAGAGATGTCGTTAACGACGTAGTCAAAGACGTTGTCGGGGATGTTGTCAAAGAAGTTGTAAATGAGGTTGTTAGAGAAGTAGTGAGAGACGTCGTCAACGAAGTAGTGAGGGATGTAGTTAGGGAAGTTGTTAGCGACGTCGTCAGTGAAGTAGTAAGGGAGGTCGTCAGAGAGGTAGTTAGCGAAGTTGTTAATGAAGTGGTAAGGGACGTTGTAAGTGAAGTAGTGAGAGAATCCGTCAGTGAAGTAGTGAGAGATGTCGTCAGTGAAGTAGTAAGGGAGGTCGTCAACGAAGTAGTGAGAGACGTTGTCATCGAAGTAGTAAGGGACGTCGTCAGTGAAGTAGTAAGGGAAGTTGTCAGTGAAGTAGTAAGGGACGTTGGCAGTGACGTAGTGAGGGACGTCGTCAGTGAAGTAGTAAGGGACGTTGTCAGTGAAGTGGTGAGGGACGTCGTCATCGAAGTAGTCAGGGACGTCGTCAGTGAAGTAGATAGGGAAGTTGTCAGTGACGTAGTAAGTGATGTTGTCAGTGACGTAGTGAGGGACGTCGTCATCGAAGTAGTAACGGACGTTGTCAGTGAAGTAGATAAGGAAGTTGTCAATGACGTAGTTAGTGACGTAGTCAGTGAAGTAGTGAGGGACGTTGTCAGTGACGTAGTGAGGGACGTCGTCAGTGAAGTAGTAAGGGACGTTGTCAGTGAAGTAGTGAGAGTCGTCGTCAATGAAGTAGTGAGGGACGTCGTAAGAGAAGTAGTGAGGGACGTGGTCAGTGACGTAGTAAGGGACGTCGTCAGTGAAGTCGTGAGGGATGTCGTCAGTGAAGTAGTAAGGGACGTCGTAAGAGAGGTAGTGAGGGACGTCGTCAGTGACGTAGTAAGGGACGTCGTCAGTGAAGTAGTAAGGGACGTCGTCAGTGAAGTAGTTAGGGAAGTTGTCAATGAAGTAGTTAGGGACGTCGTCAGTGAAGTAGTGAGAGACGTCGTCAGTGAAGTAGTTACTGAAATTATATATGAACATGATAAGATTGCAAGAAGGATTGTTAGGATGAATTAAGCTACTGATATAACCTATACTTCCGTTCACCTAAGCTATCTAAAATAATAGATTTGTACATTAATGCAACGATACATTGCATCGACAATGTTTTTTTCCGTAAGTCGCAATGTGCCAAATAGAAACCTATGCTTTAATGATATGAGGGTAAACCAATTATTCATAGAAGTCGATATAGAACAGACGTCAATGGTTATGATAATGATTTTATTTTTCAATATAATCTCCCTGGATCTCGATGCATTTGCTCATTTGTCTTGGAGACTGTCAGCGCCCTTGCGCTACAAGTCTCCTGACTGGCCTCAAGCCACGCCTCAAGAGCTGTTGAGTTCATCATCACCCCAAAATCTTGCACCATGCAAATGTGATTTCAAATCGTAAAACAGTAAATTGAGGAAGAAGGAACTTAGTGGTGATGATTGAAGTAAAAATACTCATTGTAGGGAGGTAAATTCTTGTTCAGAAGAGTTCATGGAAAGCTCAAAGCTTACTTGTTGTAGTAGTTGCTGTCGTCATTGATGTTGTGAGAGAAGTTGTCACAGATGTAGTCAACGACGTTGTTAGGGAAGTAGTTAAAGACGTTGTTAAGGAAGTTGTCAGCGACGTTGTCAGGGAAGTTGTTAACGACGTAGTCAAAGACGTTGTCAGGGATGTTGTCAAAGAAGTTGTAAATGAGGTTGTTAGAGAAGTAGTGAGAGACGTCGTCAACGAAGTAGTGAGGGACGTAGTCAGGGAAGTTGTAAACGACGTCGTCAGTGAAGTAGTACGGGAGGTCGTCAGAGAGGTAGTTATCGAAGTTGTTAATGAAGTGGTAAGGGACGTTGTAAGTGAAGTAGTGAGAGACGTTGTCAGTGAAGTAGTAAGGGACGTCGTTAGTGAAGTAGTAAGGGAAGTTGTCAGTGAAGTAGTAAGGGATGTTGTCAGTGACGTAGTGAGGGACGTCGTCAGTGAAGTAGTAAGGGACGTTGTCAGTGACGTAGTGAGGGACGTCGTCATCGAAGTAGTCAGGGACGTCGTCAGTGAAGTAGATAGGGACGTTGTCAGTGACGTAGTAAGTGATGTTGTCATTGAAGTAGTAAGGGACGTTGTCAGTGACGTAGTGATGGACGTCGTCATCGATATAGATAAGGAAGTTGTCAATGACGTAGTTAGTGATGTAGTCAGTGACGTAGTGAGGGACGTCGTCAGTGAAGTAGTAAGGGACGTCGAAAGAGAAGTCGTGAGGGACGTCGTCAGTGAAGTAGTAAGGGACGTCGTAAGAGATGTAGTGAGGGACGTCGACAGTGACGTAGTAGGGGACGTCGTCAGTGAAGTAGTGAGAGACGTCGTCAATGAAGTAGTGAGGGAAGTTGTCTGTGAAGTAGTAAGGGAGGTCGTCAGTGAAGAAGTGAGAGACGTTGTCAATGAAGTAGTGAGGGACGTCGTCAGCGAAGTAGTAATTGATGTCGTCAGTGAGGTTGTAAGGGACGTTGTCAGTGAAGTAGTAAGAGAGGTCGTCAGTGATGTAGTTAGGGAAGTTGTTAATGAAGTGGTAAGGGACGTTGTAAGTGAAGTAGTGAGGGAAGTTGTCTGTGAAGTAGTAAGGGAGGTCGTCAGTGAAGTAGTGAGAGACGTTGTCAATGAAGTAGTGAGGGACGTCGTCAGTGAAGTAGTAAGGAAAGTTGTCAATGAAGTAGTGAGAGACGTCGTCAATGAAGTAGTGATGGAAGTTGTCATTGAAGTAGTAAGGGAGGTCGTCAGTGAAGTAGTGAGAGACGTTGTCAATGAAGTAGTGAGGGACGTCGTCAGTGAAGTAGTAAGGGAAGTTGTCAGTGAAGTAGTGAGAGACGTCGTCAATGAAGTAGTAAGGGAAGTTGTCTGTGAAGTAGTAAGGGAGGTCGTCAGTGAAGTAGTGAGAGACGTTGTCAATGAAGTAGTGATGGACGTTGTCAATGAAGTAGTAAGGGAAGTTGTTAGTGAAGTAGTGAGAGACGTCGTCAATGACGTAGTGAGGGACGTCGTCAGTGAAGTAGTGAGAGACGTCGTCAGTGAAGTAGTTACTGAAATTATATAGGAACATGATAAGATTGCTAGAAGCATTGTTAGGATGAATTATGCTACTGATATTAACCTATACTTCCGTTCACTTAAACTAGGGCAAACTGACCGAGGTTCGGACAGTGTATCCATTCAAATGTTTTGAAACTCTGCATTATCAAAGATATTTTGAATAATGTAAATATGAGCAAACCACATTATCAAAAAGTATTATTTATTTTGGATTTCTATCTTAAAATGCATAATTGTTCGTAATTAATCCGAAAATAACGGTTTTTATTGCCAATATGAAATCGCCCGAGGTTCGGACAGTTCTGACCTAACTTCGGACAGTTGCACACGTTTTTCTCGCTTGCACCCTTAGCTTAAAATATTTATCAAAATGGTCTCAGACATTCCAAAACACGCATTGAGTAGTTCATGTACAATAATATCAAGGTTTTTCGGAAACATGAATTAATTTGTCATCTGTACAGGGCATGCTTTCCGATGTTAAATTCTCCCTAAATTGCCGCATGCGTCGTTACAAACTTATGACGTCACAATCAGTTCTTAGGCATTTAACGCAAAAACTCCGTACTCGCTAAACCGTAGGTTTTAAAAATGTATTACTTTGTGAAATATGTTAGTAATATGTTATTGCATGTTTCCAGAACTTTTGTTGGTTGAATTACAGCATTACAAGTCCGTACAAAGGAAATATAAAAGTGTCCGAACCATGGTCAAAACTGTCCGAAGCAAGGTCATTTTGACATATTATCAATATCTCAACATTTACTTAAAAATCCCCTTTATATATACCAATGTTCAGCAAATTATAGCTATTTGGTTGTTTATCTTTGTTTATGGATACAGTTAAAATTGTTTTGGCGCTTCCTATATTTCCTGATCTGATAGTTAACATTTACGTTGAAACAAATATTTTGCCAATTCCTTACATGGATCTATTTTTTGTACATTTTAGCAAAAAGATGATTAGATATACTACCTTCGAGCAATTGTCTATTTAATGAAATGAACAAATAGACATTCGAGAAATTCATATTTCAAAACAAATATATTGCCGACATTGCACTTATTATTGCGTCAGCTATTAGTCAAAAGTGTCCGAAGTTCGGGCGACCTCGGGTGGTGTCCGAACCTTGGTCAGTTTGCCCTATCTAAAATTTGTACATTAATGCAACGTTACATTGAATCGACAATGTTTTCTCCGTTGGTCGCAATGTGCCCAATGGAAACCTATGCTTTAATGATATGAGGGTAAACCAATAATTCATAGAAGTTGAGATAAAACAGACGTCAATAGTTATGATATTGATTTTACTTTTCAATATAATCTCCCTGGATCTCGATGCATTTGCTCATTTGTCTTGGAGACTGTCAGTGCCATTGTGCTACAAGTCTCCCGACTGACGCCTCAGTAGCTGCCTTGAGTTCATCATCACCCCAAAATATTGTACCATGCACATGCGATTTCAAATCGCGAAACAGTAAATCGAGAAAGAAGGAACTTAGTGTTGATGATTGAAGTTAAAATAATCATTGTAGGGCGGTAAATTCCCGTTCAGAAGAGTTCATGGAAAGCTCAAAGCTTACTTGTAGTAGTAGTTGCTGTCGTCATTGATGTTGTGAGAGAAGTTGTCACAGATGTAGTCAACGACGTTGTTAGGGAAGTAGTCAAAGAAGTTGTTAAGGAAGTTGTCAGCGACGTTGTCAGGGAAGTTGTTAGAGATGTCGTTAACGACGTAGTCAAAGACGTTGTCGGGGATGTTGTCAAAGAAGTTGTAAATGAGGTTGTTAGAGAAGTAGTGAGAGACGTCGTCAACGAAGTAGTGAGGGATGTAGTCAGGGAAGTTGTAAGCGACGTCGTCAGTGAAGTAGTAAGGGAGGTCGTCAGTGAGGTAGTTAGCGATGTTGTTAATGAAGTGGTAAGGAACGTTGTAAGTGAAGTAGTGAGAGACGTTGTCAGTGAAGTAGTGAGAGATGTCGTCAGTGAAGTAGTAAGGGACGTTGTCAATGAAGTTGTAAGGGAAGTTGTCAGTGATGTAGTAAGGGACGTCGTAAGTGAAGTAGTGAGAGACGTTGTCAGTGAATTAGTAGGGGAAGTTGTCAGTGAAGTAGTGAGGGATGTCGTAGGTGAAGTAGTGAGAGACGTTGTCAGTGAATTAGTGAGGGACGTCGTCAATGACGTAGTGAGGGAAGTTGTCAGTGAAGTTGTCAAAGAGGTTGTTATGGACGTAGTCAAGGATGTTGTCATTGAAGTAGTCAGGGACGTTGTCATTGAAGTAGATAGGGACGTTCTCATTGAAGTAGTCAGGGACGTTGTCAGTGAAGTAGTCAGGGACGTTGTAAGTGAAGTTTTTACTGAAAATATATATGAACATGAAACGAATGCTAGAAGGATTGTTAGGATGTTTTAAGGAACCTTTTGAAAAACAAATCCTAGACTAAAAATGGAACATGTTTTCTTCCCGAAACTCCACTTTACATATTATACATTGACGTACATACACAAACCTCGTTCCGACAGAGGCGAACGCATTTAAAACTAAATCCGGTTTGAGATATAATAAGGATATCAAGGGATATTAAGATCAAGTAACTTACTGAAGAAAAAAAGAAAGTATGTATGCTCTTTTCAGTCCCTAGTTGTAAAGCATGATATAATAGCCACTGTCATGAAAAAATATGTAGAATCTAGAAATTTTTTAGTTTGCAATCATTAATTATGGTTAAATGGTTATTCAAAATATAATAATGCCAAACGTTGGTTTCATATCATATAGCATGTTTTGAAATATTTGCGCCCTAATTTATCTAGCTCGCTAGGCATTTTCAATAAAAAAAAGTGTCGAAATACTCATTGACATACAACTGTACCAAAAATATATTACAGGAAGAGACAGAGCATTTGGATTTATCCATATGGTGAAATGTATACTCATGTAGCAATGATGCTGGGCTGAACGAGGCTTATGAAACGGGAAAGGCAAACAGGAAGACTAATCAAGCTCAGGAGTGGAAATCCTCACGTGTCTAACTCAACGTGGACTGGCATCAATCATTCACCGTCTTAATAACAGATAGTTTATTAACAATGAATTGATCAGCAACAAATTCGTTTCGTCCCCTTATCGGTCAGATTTGCCAGACCATCAGAGACAATATGTTAATTGCGCCTACAGAAACGACCGTTGCGTGCCATTGACTCGTCTCCAGTGACGTGATTACTTGAAGCTCCTATTGGCAGGCCAGAAACTTACGAAGGATGATCCTCTCGGTCTGGATGGAATTCGCGGTCAAGGCAAGAGAGATCGTGTTATGTTAGATCGTAATTTCAATGCAAAGAGGTACATTGGCAAAATGTTGTGCCCATTCCTCTTACAATTCTTGCAGTAACACAACTAAAGAAGGTGTTTTCAACACGATAATGCCCGGCTACATACAGACCGTAATTAAACATCTTTTTGCAGAGGAACAAATTGAAGGTTGCCATTGCCTTGAAGATTACCTGACCTATCACAGATAGAACATTTATGGGACCGTTTGGGTCGTCAAATCAGTGTCAATCATTTAAAGAAGAATGGCAGAGCATACAAGACCTAACGCGTCATCCTACCTACAGAAAGATGAAGGGTTCGGTAATAAAACTAAGTTTGTGGTGGTCAGACAGACAGACAGACAGACAGTATTTATTCACTATTCAAGGCCATAGACTAAATTACAATAACTATTACAAATCCAAGTTGCAGGAATTGGACAAGCGTCCGTAAAATACCTGGTCAAACAATTTAGATACTTATACAAACCAAGAACAATTGATGTGATTTTTGTAGTCTTTGCTCATGATCAATCACTTCGTGAAGTTCATAGTATACGTGCAGTCACTAGAAATACATCAACTACGAAATATTAACACACATGTAGTATGAAGTTTTCGCCGAAGATCCAAAGTTTCCTTTCCCCGTCAGTTTACAAAAAACTTGTTATCAAAATCTATTAAGACTGCCGCATTAGCCTGCTGGATTGGCAAATAAGGCATTGGGAAATGCTGTACGACTTAAATCAGCCAGTTAGTAAGTTATGATTTGCGCTGAAGGTTCTAACAGTGTGTAAAACAGCTTTTTAAAAACACGTTTAAGTAATGGCTCGTACTTAAACAAATTAATGGTTAAGAAACGATTATAACCAACCAAGATAAATTTACCTAATAAATATGCCAATCAAAGTTATTTGCATACCAGTTTTTGAATGATTTTCTCATGTATAGTTTAATTAATCAAAGTAAAAAAACAAATTTACAAAATCTTTTTATACATTATCAATATTATCATTATTATCATACAAGCGAAACAAATCTAAAATGTGTTTCTGTGTCGGTTGGACAAATTCAAATCATGTCACAATCAATTAATTAAATTTGAAGAATTTTTATGAATATTAAGAAACTAAAATGACATATGTATTACTGATATAAACACTTTCTATTTAATGGTGTTTTTAATAAATCATTTCCAAAATTACGTTTGACAAAGTAGCGCACTGCATTTCGAGATTTTAAGAAAGATAAGACTAAAACGTTACCTTTTATATACTATCACTGTACTGAACCGATTAACATCAAGATGGAAGTTATCATCAACAGTCAGTGCTTAACTACAAAATTTTAAACTCAAACTATGGAATGAAGCTGGCTTTGGGTACTTCTATCTTCAATATTGTAATTTAACAAACAAAATTTGTATTTAATAACATGTACATAATTAAACGTGTGACCACTGTACGAACACAATTAAGAATCTGAAAAAGTGGCAACATTTTTACTTCTAACCCTGCCTTGACATTTTCACAATCGCTTAAAGGCCAATACTTACTATAAATAACTCTTTTATTTCATTCATTCCTCAAAGAGAAGCACAAGACAAAAGAAATCCTTAAAAACTCTTAATTACACTTTCATGAGCGCCCTCGTATGTTAAGCAATAACAAAGTACCTGTTCCGTGCAATCTTGGAATGATCACAATCTGCAGAAAGGGGTGCAACATCAGAAAGTTGGTGAAATGGTGTATTAAGGAAAAAGGAACTTAATAGTGACAGTTAAGTAATGGTAAATAATGATGGTATGTATGAAAATTCTCGTTCAGAGGTGTTCACGAAAAGCTTAATGCTTACTTGTTGTAGTTGTAGCAGTGGTCAGTGATGTTGTGAGGGAAGTTGTCAAAGACGTTGTCGGCGATGTAGTCAAAGATGTTGTTAAGGAAGTTGTCAAAGATGTTGTCAGGGAAGTCGTTAGAGATGTAGTCAACGACGTAGTCGATGAAGTTGTTATAGATGTTGTCAAAGACGATGTTAATGAGGTTGGTAGGGAAGTAGTCAACGACGTCGTCAATGATGTTGTCATTGAAGTAGTGGGGGATGTCGTCAGTGAAGTGGTATTGGATGTAGTTTGTGAAGTAGTAAGGGACGTCGTCAGTGAGGTAGTGAGAGACGTTGTCAGTGAAGTGGTGAGGGACGTCGACATTGATGTCGTTAGGGAGGTTGTCTGTGAAGTTGTAAGAGACGTCGTCAGTGAAGTAGTAAGGGACGTCGTCATTGAAGTAGTGAGAGAGGTCGTCAGTGAAGTGGTAAGGGATGTAGTTTGTGAAGTAGTTATTGACGTCGTCAGTGAAGTAGTGAGGGACGTCGTCATTGAAGTAGTGGGAGACGTCGTCAGTGAAGTGGTAAGGGATGTAGTTTGTGAAGTAGTTATTGACGTCGTCAGTGAAGTAGTTAGAGACGTCGTCATTGAAGTAGTGGGAGACGTCGTCAGTGAAGTGGTAAGGGATGTAGTTTGTGAAGTAGTTATTGACGTCGTCACTGAAGTAGTTAGAGACGTCGTCATTGATGTTGTAAGAGAGGTTGTTTGTGAAGTAGTGAGAGACATCGTTAGTGAAGTTGTAAGAGACGTTGTCAGTGAAGTAGTAAGAGACGTTGTCAGTGAAGTGGTAAGGGACGTCGTCAGTGAGGAAGTTACGGAAGTCGTCAGTGAGGTAGTGAGAGACGTTGTCAGTGAAGTGGTGAGGGACGTCGACATTGATGTTGTTAGGGAGCTTGTCTGTGAAATTGTAAGAGACGTCGTCAGTGAAGTAGTACGGGACGTCGTCAATGAAGTAGTGAGAGAGGTCGTTAGTGAAGTGGTAAGGGATGTAGTTTGTGAAGTAGTTATTGACGTCGTCAGTGAAGTAGTGAGGGACGTCGTCATTGAAGTAGTGGGAGAGGTCGTCAGTGAAGTGGTAAGGGATGTAGTTTGTGAAGTAGTTAGAGACGTCGTCAGTGAAGTAGTTAGAGACGTCGTTATTGATGTTGTAAAAGAGGTTGTCTGTGAAGTAGTGAGAGACATCGTTAGTGAAGTTGTAAGAGACGTTGTCAGTGAAGTAATAAGAGACGTTGTCAGTGAAGTGGTAAGCGACGTCGTAGTTAGAGACGTCGTCAGTGAAGTAGTGAGGGATGTAGTCAGTGAAGTAGTAAGAGACGTTGTCAGTGAAGTAGTGATGGACGTCGTGAGTGAAGTTGTAAGGGACGTTGTTAAAGATGTTGTTACTGGAAGTATATATGAACATTGTATGATAGAAAGATTGTAGAAGCGACTGATAACATCCAATATTTCTTTCAATTGAACCATATAAAATGATTTATATTATGCGAGTAGAGTAAAAAGGTCTCTAATAATAGTTTGAAATAACTCCTAAAAGCTGGTATCATTTTCTATCTTCTTAGATGAAATTGCACATCACCACACATATTGAACGGTGTTTACAAATCTGTCAAGAATTAAACATCCCATCATTAGGGAAGCTATGATACAAATTAGATACAGTGCTTACTTAACATATGGACATATTTAGATTGAAAAATTTAATATCATTCAAATGAAATAATGCAACGTTGCAATTGTCGTCAGCGGTTACTTCATTTGGTCACAATCGGCCAAAGCGTAACCTATGTTTTTATGTTTTGTTTAAGAAGATAGGACTCGGTCCCATTGTCCGATTTCATACTGTTATCATTCTTTTGGCTAACATCTGCGTTTGGTAAGCCTTTTGACTTTTTGCAGTATTTGTTGTATGCTCTTCAAATTTACGAGAGTATATAACCATTACCATAATGATAGAAAGACAGAAAACTAAAACTAAAATGTCTGCAATCGGTCTCACAAATTTAAATTGTGTCACGCGAGTTGCATATTTATTTCTAAATATCCGAAATGTATTTCAAATACAACTTTTAAAAATTGAAAATAACCTTTTTGAATATTCAGAAGCCAAATGATGCATGTAATACTGAAAAAACACTGCCAGTCCATATTCGCCTCTCATACATCTCTCCATAATAACGTTTGACACATTTGCTCACGTCTGTCGCGCTGCATTGTCGAGTAGAAGTAAAAGTAAAACTCGAGACCAAAATCTTTTCTATTGTCACTGTACAGAATCGATTAACATCAACGGCCAGTGCTTCACCACACACAAAATTCCAATGTTACAGGCTACAATCAAATTATGGGATACCTAGAGATTATTACCCGAGTAAGTGTGTCACTTTTACGAAACGAGTGTGTATTCTTTAATTGCACGATCGAGAGCGTAATGATTTCTTGGTGAAATTACCGATTTAACCCTATCTAAATCGCACGGCCTTCTTCCCTTGCGACGACCGGTTATAGTGACTTCACGAATAATAGTTTAAGAACGTCAGAGACGAAAAATGCGGTAATAATCGTTGAGCTAGGCAGAAATGATATGTACACTTTAGAAATACAAAACTTCTGATTTATTGATAAAGGTACATCGCAAAGCGACAACTCGGGAGACAGAGACAGCTCGATTTGAGCATGAAGAACCATTTGTGAAATATACAACCTCTTTTATCCTGAATTGCTTGATAAAGGTATAGCTAACTATGTCGAAACCTCACCAATTCACTATAAAGAAGTTATAAATATATAAAATACTCTTCATTCTTAGTCAATCAAAAATCTAGTGAAGATATCAACTATGTATATATCAAATAGATAACAAGGGAGTGTAATACCGTTATTATAACGTCGTGGTTAAATTGAAATTACATTGTACTACCCAACATGTATCTGATAAGTCATGATCAGCTCTTAATGTTAAGCAGCACATGGAAAATTTGCAACATAAGAAAGGCCATACTCTGATGTACATTTTAAAGACTACATGTATAGATGCTTACAAATGGTAGTAGTTGTAGCGGTTGTCATTGAAGTTGTTAAAGATGACGTCAGCGAAGTAGTCAAAGATGTAGTTATTGATGTGGTCAAAGATGTTGTTAGTGAAGTAGTCAGAGATGTTGTCAGGGAAGTTGTCTTAGACGTCGTCAACGAAGTAGTTAAAGATGTTGTTAGTGAAGTACTCATAGAAGTTGTAAGTGAAGTGGTCAAAGATGTTGTTAGTGAAGTAGTCAAAGAAGTTGATAGTGAGGTTGACAAAGACGTTGTTAGTGAGGTTGTCAATGACGTTGTTAGTGAAGTAGTCAGAGATGTTGCTATAGAAGTAGTCATGGACGTTGTCACTGAAACATGTAAAAAGTAAGTACCACTGCAAAGTGGTATCTCAATAATTTGCCTTCTACAACATATTCTCCAAGAGATTTATATAAGTGCTTTAGGGAGACTATAATAGCTGGGCTATCAACGCCTGCTTGCAACAAGGGATTCTTTACCGTCATTAAAAGAATTGGTTGGCGTTGTCATCTTGAAACTGTAAATGTGTTGTGTGTTTGCCGAACATGTTGAATCTAACATGCTCAAGTCGTTGTCGATATGCCATTCATTCACCTTTTGAAGTGTTTCCCCATTGAAAGTAACACATGAACGGCCTCTTTCGCCAAACACACTCCCATATCTCTCAAGCCTATGTCTTCCATTTCGATGAAGGTTAGTGGTAAGAAAGTTTAAGTAAAGGTGGTGTGTCCAGTCAAGTCATAATGTAGACGGTTATGTTTCTTTGCCAAAACGGTTAATTAAACGGGTCTCCTCCTCCTGTATCCACGTTGCAATAACATCCTGTTTACTACTTCAAGAGAATGCCTGTGACTGATAGATTTCCCCCATTTATAAGCAATCCATCTGGATGACAAACATTAATTTCTATACGGGTCGGGATACGCAGTGCACGACGTTGGCGCGTTCGGCTTAGGATCAAGAGGTCTTGGTTCGAAACCCGCCAGGGGCTCGGCAACATTGTCTGTTGTTGAGAACTGTTCTACACGCAGTAAGGTGTGGGTGTAATGCTACACTGGATATCAGCGCCGTACCACCCATAGTTCGCTACTTCCAGCCGATGCTCGCAGGTTTCACCGCGATGTTTAGCCACAATCGTGTTGCGGGCGTTAACCCTAAATCACCTCACCTCAATTTCTGTGCACAAGACACCGTGGTATGGGATCATCTTTGTGAGTTCCACAAACAACGATGTTCAGGGAAAAAATTAACATGCGTTTCGTCCTGTTTTTCTTTCTATTTCGTAGTTCAAATCTTTTATCTTTTATTGTGAGCCCTAAAGAGTCATTCCAAATAAATCCAAACTGCTATAAAGGTTAGTTAGGTTGCTTCAAATATAATTCTTTCCCTTTTCGTGATAATAAATAATGTTCTTTAACCACCGTTCTGATCATTATCTGTGTTATTTGCACGTTGCGCTTGAGGATGTACACATCTTTATCAAACATTTAGAAAATACGTGCCTGTAGCTAACTGTTGTTATGAGGCATTTTAGTGGGGTGACATTATGACACTGATAATTTCAAGGGCGCGTGATCGAAACGCACTCCATTTCGATCCTTGAAAAGTATCTACGACATTATTTTGTCAACGCAAGAACCTCAAATAGATTAAACACTCCATTAAGTAACCACAATTTCATATTTGTGATTCTAAAAGTAGAATAATAAGATCGTGTTTTCCGACTTGTGAAACCATGCAACAGCAATGAATGAAATATGTTCAAAGTGTTGGGTTTGCAGACATCCGGAATAGATAACTCTTAAGAAACTTGCAAGATCGAATTTGCTGTGTAGCTGATAACCTCCCGCAGTATGACGAGAAGTAAAATAAACTATATAAATGAAAAACAACGCCTACTTTATGAAGGGTTGTTTTCCAATAACACCATAGTGAAATATACAACGAAACACGGTCATTGCGTCTAAATTTTAAAAAAAAGTTAACCTCTCTAAGTTTGATTAGCTATATACGTTGTATAGACTATATCACTTAAAGAAGTATTATGAAATGGTAAGTACTCTGCTTCATCAATAATTGATAATTTACCAAACGTCATGATTCTGAAACACAACCAAGCAAGATAACGAAAAATAAATGTGTATATAAATATGTTTTTAGTTTCGTCTGTGTGTCGTAATTCGTAGTGCATCAAAGGTCTTCTCATACCTCCTGATTTTGTTATTGTTTTTCAACCAGATTTGTTGTTCCACTCTTTACATCACTCAATTTCAATGAGTTCATCATGTGCCGGTCCGTTATTTCGGATAATTAAGTTCTTTCTCCTTTTTATTATTAAATGTACTTATAATCGAATTCAAAATATAGTTGAGACTAACTAACTATTTGCTTGATTAGTATCTAAAAGATTATCATTATGCAGTTAAGCTAAGGATTCAAACGTTAACAACACTTTTTATTTTTAAAAATGCGCATGTTTCAACTCGCTAAACTTGCAATAGTTTTCATTTTAAGTTGAGTGAGTGAGCATGGTATCGCCGGACCTAGACAGTCCCCCTGTTGCTATTTGATCGTCTTTTATTGACATAGGCCCACTTATTTTTGTCCAGAAAAGAATATTTTGAAAGTTGTAAACGTAATCAAATTCTGTATTTTATAAATAGTCCAACTTACGACTTGTCGATGGTGACAGCGATGTTGTCGTAGTGGTTGTCAAGGAGGTTGTCAGAGAGGTTGTTGGTGAAACCTGGATGATTGTAACTTCTTCACAAGATGGAAGTTTCTGCCGATATATTGGAACTGCAAAAAACGTAAATTGTCACCATTTGGTCGGGGTTTTTTAACACCAGAGGTGCACTAATGTTACAAAATAAAAATATAAACATATTGAAATCGTCAATTATATATAACTGATGATACTTCGAGACGAAATAACAGGTTTTTATTTTTTTGACAGTTTGGAAATATTTTGAATTATGTATTCAGCCGAGTGTTATTGATGAAATATTCGAAAGTGTATTCTTATATTAATTTTTATCATATAAATGAGGGTGTTTCGCTGCAATAAAGTTCTCGGATAAACTTGGTATCAAAATCAGATATATGCAAACTCGGTGAAAAGCCGAATTCCTTTCGCAAAACTAAATATATGCGAATCCTAAAACGGTTCAAGTCATTGATAACGTGACGAGTTAAAGATGATATCTGCGCAAGTACAGATAAATTCAGGCATGGTAGTTTTACCATGCATTAACATTTTTGATGTCTTTTATATCGAAGAATTGTCGATTTTGTTGAAAAATATCTCGTGTACCCTCAAGAATTCCGCCAACATGCCGCCAATATCGAAAATAGTACAATAATAACTGTAATAATGAGCTTGAATTTCTTTTTATGAAAGGAATTGCATTGACAATCTTTGGGACTAATCTGCTAAAAAAAAAACATGTTTTCGAGTGACGACATATGCTATCAAAGATACTAGACTAAGTGCACATCATCTATTTCGTAAATACAACTAAATGCATATCTCGCAATATTAATTACGATCCGCGCTCAGGTAATTTGCTTTTCATGTTATTTGACAAATATCTACGTATTTAGGTTAAACGTTAACTCTAAAATACCGTTAAATACGGTAAGTATTTCATGCAACGTCGTGTTAAATTCGCATGAGCTACGATATCGGAACTATCAAATTTTGCTCTGAGACAGAGAAGCAACAACGGCATCCACTATGGTAAATCCCTAAACTATTACTTTACTATGTTCATGAAATCGATTAAGCTTTATAGGATTGTCTTTATAAAAATCACTGTTCTCCGTTTTGAGATTAAGGTGAATGAAAAAAATGTACCCATTAGCACATTATAGTTAAGCCTTTTTTTCAACTGTCCAAATTGTTTCCATTTTGTGCACAGATGATCAAAGAACATATACATATTTACCCGACAGTCATCATTATCTCCCAACCTAAGATCTGCACCATGGTTTATTGCGAATAAAATCAACCCCCAAAATGAAGGTCACAACTCTTAATGAAGGACTCAGATTTGCTTTCCAAACCCTTTTTCAAAATGACATTTGGTCAAATGACCTCGAGATGAAAGACTGTACTACCATACTTTTCATTGGGCAATTTGGAACAGAACTTACTGCTGCAAAGAAAATTATAGAGCCCAGATGTAGTAAGAGAGCAGGAACAATCAGTGGTTGGATAAACGTCGTCAAGACACTCCTGACAATCAGCAGCTAAGGTGGTCAGACAGTATTCCTCTGAAATGAAAGACAATCATAAGGAACCGCGATGAAAAAAAAATATGCATGAAACCTAATCTCAAATTAACAAAGCTACTTCTTCAAAGACGCGAATAAAGTCAAATGATTGCTCTTCATTCCAAACTCAATATTTGTTCCTAATTTTCCTTTCATGATGTATTACAACAAATTTCTGTTTTGCTAGACATTTAAATTAATCGCAATTACAGAGATAGTTATTCAAGAAAATATCATACCATTTTCACAACAAGATACTCCTTTGGGCGTTTGGTTACAGATCTTTGGAGTGGTGGTCAACGATGTTGTTACAGATGTAGTGAGAGAGGTTGTAAGAGAGGACGTAGCAGACGTGGTAGAAGAGGTTATGAGCGATGTTGTGCTTGATGTTGTGAGGGAGGTAGTCAGAGACGTTGTTATAGAAGTTGTAAGAGAGGTTGTTAGGGAGGTTGTCTGAGACGTTGTTAAGGACGTTGTAAGAGAGGTTGTAAGAGAGGTAGTGAGGGACGTTGTAAGTGATGTTGTTAGGGACGTTGTAAGAGAGGTTGTGAGGGACGTTGTGAGTGATGTTGTTAGGGACGTTGTTAGGGAAGTTGTAAGAGAAGTTGTAAGAGAGGTTGTTAGGGAGGTTGTCTGAGACGTTGTTAAGGACGTTGTAAGAGAGGTTGTAAGAGAGGTAGTGAGGGACGTTGTAAGAGATGTTGTTAGGGACGTTGTAAGAGAGGTTGTGAGGGACGTTGTGAGTGATGTTGTCAGGGACGTTGTTAGGGAAGTTGTAAGAGAGGTTGTGAGAGACGTAGTGAGTGATGTTGTCAGGGACGTTGTTAGGGATGTTGTAAGAGAGGTTGTCAGAAAAGTGGTAAAAGACGTTGTTGGAGAGGTTGTAAGAGAGGTTGTTTGTGATGTTGTTAAGGACGTTGTTAACGAGGTTGTCAGAGAGGTTGTCGGTGAAAACTGGTTGATTGTAACTTCCTGACAATATGGAAGTCGCGGCCGATACGCTGGAACTGAAAGGGGTAAGATCATCATCGCTATGGTTTACTTTGTACAAGATCAAATATCAAATATATCGCTATGTAAATGAGGTTTCGATATTAAAAAAAATAACCCTGATAAATCTCTCTTATCGAAATGTCCTTATTTTTCAAACTTTAATTAATAAACATATTTTGCATGAATATTTCATCAAGGTCGATAGTCATGTTCATGAGCTCATATTGTTAATGAAAGACAGACTTTCTGTAAGTCAAAAAGAAAACTTACTGCTACAAAGGTAGTTATAGAGTGGTGATACACTAAGAGAGCAGGAACAATCTGTTGTTGGATAAACATCGTCAAGACACTCTTGACAATCAGCAGCTAAGGTCAGTAGACAGTAGTCCTCTAAAATAAAAGCCAACAACATGTTGCTGCAAAAAAGGGTGGAAACATAGCACTAAAGATCTGAAGCAACCACCTATATTTCCTGTACAGCAGCGAAAATTCTGATTTTCTTGCCTTTCATACTACATAAATCAAACTTGAGGTGTTTGCTTTAAACACTTTTCATTTACTTTTGCAAACATTTCTTTGTGCAACAGTTATGGTAATGGATCAGATGGCTGTTTATAACTGAATCATACCGTTCTCACAACAAGTAACTCCTTTAGGCGTTTGGTTACAGATCTTCGGAGGAGTAGTCAGCGAAGTTGTTGCAGATGTAGTCAGGGACGTTGTTAGAGATGTTGTTTGGGACGTCGTAAGAGAGGTTGTGAAGGACGTTGTAAGAGAGGTTGTGAGAGACGTTGTTAGAGAAGTTGTTAAGGACGTTGACAACGAGGTTGTCAGAGAAGTTGTCGGTGAAAACTGGTTGATTGTAACTTCTTGACAATATGGAAGTCGCGGTCGATACGCTGGAACTGAAAGAGGTTATCTAATCATCGCTATGGTTTACTTCATACAAGATTTTACATCAAACATATCCCAATGAAAAGGAGATTTCGAAATTACAGAAGATTTTTTCTTTAAAAAATAACCCTGATAAATCTCGCAACATAAATTACCCAAATGTCCTTATTTTTTACATTTTATACATAAATCTTATTTTGCATGAATATATCATTTAAGTCGATAGTCATTTTCATGAGCTCATATTGTTAATGTAAGACTGACTTACTGTAAGTGAAAAAGAAAACTTACTGCTACAAAGGTAGTTATAGAGTGGTGATACACTAAGAGAGCAGGAACAATCTGTTGTTGGATAAACATCGTCAAGACACTCTTGACAATCAGCAGCTAAGGTCAGTAGACAGTAGTCCTCTAAAATAAAAGTCAACAACATGTTGCTGCAAAAAAGGGTGGAGACATAGCACAAAAGATCTGAAGCAACCACCTATATTTCCTGTACAGCAGCGAAAATTCTAATTTTCTTGCCTTTCATCATACATAAATTAAACTTGAGGTGTTTCCTTTAAACTCTTTTTCATTAACTTTGCAAAAATTTTCTTTGTGCAACAGTTATGCCTATGGATCAGTTAACTGTTAAAAACTGAATCATACCGTTCTCACAACAAGTAACTCCTTTAGGCGTTTGGTTACAGATCTTCGGAGGAGTAGTCAGCGAAGTTGTTGCAGATGTAGTCAGGGACGTTGTTAGAGATGATGTTAGGGACGTTGTAAGAGAGGTTGTGAGGGACGTTGTAAGAGAGGTTGTGAGAGACGTTGTAAGAGAGGTTGTAAGAGAGGTTGTGAGGGACGTTGTGAGGGACGTTGTAAGAGAGGTTGTGAGAGACGTTGTTAGAGAGGTTGTGAGGGACGTTGTAAGTGAGGTTGTGAGAGACGTTGTTAGAGAAGTTGTTAGAGAGGTTGTGAAAGAGGTTGTTGGCGATGTTGTTAGGGACGTTGCCAACGAGGTTGTCAGAGAGGTTGTCGGTGAAAACTGGTTGATTGTAACTTCTTGACAATATGGAAGTCGCGGTCGATACGCTGGAACTGAAAGGGGTAAGCTAATCATCGCTATGGTTTACTTCGTACAAGATTAAACATCAAACATATCCCAATGAAAAGGAGATTTCGAAATTACAGAAGATTTTTCTTTAAAAAATAACCCTGATAAATCTCTCAACATAAATTACCCAAATGTCCTTATTTTTTAGATTTGATATATAAATCTTATTTTCCATGAATATTTCATCTAGGTCGATAGTCATTTTCATGAGCTCATATTGTTAATGAAAGACAGACTTCCGTAAGTGAAAAAGAAAACTTACTGCTACAAAGGTAGTTATAGAGTGGTGATACACTAAGAGAGCAGGAACAATCTGTTGTTGGATAAACATCGTCAAGACACTCCTGACAATCAGCAGCTAAGGTCAGTAGACAGTAGTCCTCTAAAATAAAAGACAACATGTTGCTGCAAAAAAGTGTGGAAACATAGCACTAAGGATCGAAACAATCACTTGAATGTTCTGTACAGCAGCGAAAATTCTGATTTTCTTGCCTTTCATCATACATAAATTAAACTTGAGGTGTTTGCTTTAAACACTTTTTCATTTACTTTTGCAAAACATTTCTTTGTGCAACAGTTATGGTAATGGATCAGATGGCTGTTTATAACTGAATCATACCGTTCTCACAACAAGTAACTCCTTTAGGCGTTTGGTTACAGATTTTCGGAGGAGTAGTCAGCGAAGTTGTAGCAGATGTAGTCAGGGACGTTGTTAGAGATGTTGTGAGGGACGTTGTAAGAGAAGTTGTTAGCGATGTTGTCAGAGACGTTGTCATCGAGGTTGTTGGTGAAAACTGGTTGATTGTAACTTCTTGACAATATGGAAGTCGCGGGCGATACGCTGGAACTGAACCAAGCTTTGTCATCGATTCATCATTTGAACATTTTTTTAACATGAAATGACAATGAAAAGGAAATGCCCTCAATGGGAATTTCAAAAGCATGTTAATTGCCATATCACTTTAACCTCTCCGCTGGGATTATACAAACGAACTCGTCTGTGAGGTTTTTATTGAAAAAACTTCTTCATGTATAGCTTCATGTATTTAAGATTGATTGGGAATTTGTGAAAGAACTTACTGCTACATAGGTAGTTATAGAGCTGCGATACGCTTAAAGAGCAGGAACAATCAGTGGTCGGATAAATACTGTCAAGGCACTCCTGACAATCAGCAGCTAAGGTGGCCAAACAATATTCCTCTGAAATTAAATAAATAGCACCATGGATCAACATTTGGACAACATGAAAACAGCTTGAATTATGATGTCCTTCGCTTCTCATTTTTCGTATCCATATTATGAGATTTCTAGGTAACATAATCGGAAATCTTTACTCGGGACTATAAATGCTATAGAATAGATAGTGGTGTAAATATGTATATCATACCATTCTCACAACAAGATACTCCTTTAGGAGTTTGGTCACAAATCTTTGGAGCAGTAGTCAACGAAGTTGTTGAAGATGTAGTGAGGGATGTTGTCAGAGATGTTGTGACAGAGGTTGTAATTGATGTTGTGAGAGACGTAACAGAAGTTGTAAGTGATGTAGTAGAAGATGTTGTCAACGATGTTGTTGTCGTAGTCATTGACGTTGTCAGCGATGTGGTTGGTGATGTTTCCACGCAGTCACAGTCAATGCCGTTCAAATGGGTATAACATTGATTGCAATATATTGGGATAATGCTCCCGTTTATACAAGCCTCGTCTGTAACAAATGGAGGTCATACCGATTGTTAAACAGTGAAAATTTCTAACTGCATAAGTTTCTACTAAATAACTCAGAGTCAGAGTCAAAGTAAAATAGTTGTCATTGAAATATAATTTGTTTTTTTAAAAAAAGATCTTAAAAAGGTACATCTACACTGTATGCAGCATACTTAATCTGATGATGGGTGAAATTTTTCCACAACAATGCTCTGGAAATGAACCCTAAATAAAAACGGTCGTTATGTAAACCGTAAAATGTAAAACTGAAATAAGGTCAAACCCGAAGAGTCATTTTGAAATGAAATGGAGAGGCAGTATACCAAATCTGATTATAGTTCGTTAACGTCGGTGCGAACACTACTCTTAAACAGACAAAGGCCAAATTGATGCCATCTAAAATTCCAAAAGAAAATCAAAAAAGCTTCAACAAAAATGAAAAGGTATTCTCTCCCAAAAGAGGTACGTACGTTATGAATTCCTTTACAACCTCTGTCGATGTCATTCAAAACGCCTTAGTTACTTCCGTGTGCATTTAGTAGGTTAAACTTTATTTGAATAGGTGCTCTGCACTTTTAGTCTTCTTTGTAGAGCACATTCGTCTTATTTAGCGATTGCACCAGATGCCTATGTGACAACATATATATGTTATTTATGTATACGGTGTTTTCATTAGTTTGAATATTTGCGAGGAAGTCTATGTCAGAAGCCCGAAAAAAGCTCGTATTTGAACAGAGGTTGTTAAGGAATTAATGACCTACCTACTTCTGAAGGGAGAGATTGAAGAAGATGCAACATTTAGAATCCTCTGGCAATGGATCAAGAAGTTTCACAATTAAGCTCCGGGCGGGGAATCAAATACTACCTTTAAACAGGGCAATGGCCAAATTATTGCAATTGGAAACAGGACATTTACTTTTTAAAAGCTAAAATAAAGGATATGAAGAGGTAGCATACAGTAATTGGTTATCAAGGGTTAAGTAATTTCACATATAAGCAAATACTAACCCCCCCCCCCCCCCCCCCCCCCCTCCCTTGAAAAGGACTATGACCTTTTTTTTTTCCAATCGAAAAGGAATTTTTTTATGTCGATTTTTTTACATCGACTCTGAAAGGCACATCTAACGAAAATGAGATGAAGGAATCATGACGTAGTTTGAGAATTATTCTGACGAAACGTATGTTACCCTTAAAAATCAATCCAAATTGGGTCAAAATTGGCCTCGGACCGGGAAATGAATAAAATAAAAACAATGCTAAAAACCCACAGAAAGAATATCTACATGGTAAGGAGAGGAAAAATACAAAATCTAGTGATGATTGGCCAAATTGGTTCACAACAATTGCTCTGGAAACCACCACTTCCTTTAAAACCAAAAGCTGTCCCTGTATTTAGTTCTTAGTCCAAACAATTACCTGCCGGTGGCGTATAAGAGATCAAAGCTGGATATGTGAAGATTAGAGCCCAATTTTGCAGGCTCATTGTGAAAAAGAAAGTCTGCGCTTATAAACATGTATCTTTATACATATTGTCACTATCGATTTACAGCAATTAAAAGATGAGAAAGATCTAGTTGAAATAGAAAATTTCCAAGAACGGATCAACTCACAATTCTGACAACAGCTTATTTCAACTGAAGTTATAGGTGGTTGACATCCTGCTTCTGCTGCTGTGGCTGTTGTCAGAGATGTCGTCAGTGACGTTGTCAGAGATGTTGTCCTCGACGTGGTTGGTGATGTTGATGGTGATGTTACAACACAATCACAATCGATTTGTAGAAGGCGGGTATCACATTGTGCACAGAAGATTGGTGGAATAATTCCGGCATTGCAATCAGCAACTGTTTGAAAAAAGTTATCAGCAATTATGAATAACCTTAATCCCCTAGTCACTAGTCACGATTGCTATACATGGCCATGTACACGTCACAAATGAATACAATTGTGAAATTATTGAGTACGTTCAAACGTTAACAAAACAGTTTAGAAGGGTATGAATAAGTTTTAACTGCCTATCTATAGGGTACAATTATAGGGTTAGGGTTATATATTAAAAACGTGGACGCCGACTTTTATTTTATGACTCAAAGGCCAATTACTTAAAAAGATAATAGCCAGTATTAAATTTTAAAAACATAACTTAAGCCAAGGTCAGGGTCAAATGCTTTGAAAATATGACCTCTTTCGAATCGCCTTTTGAGACACAATCTAAGTTACACGGATTAATTACTGACCAGTAAAATAATAGATGCAATAAAAAGGTTAGCACTCTCCCTGGAAGGATAAAAAGTGAAAGGAGAGAGTGCTATTATACATTTTGTATCTGGAACGTCTATCGCTCTGATCCAAGGGCTATAACTCAAGAGATATTTCTATCAATTATATGTGCATTAAAGGTGTACAAATAAAGCGTTAGATATTTTGCAGAAAGTTTTATCAAAAACTGAGGAAAGTGTTCATTGTTAAACATAATAACGCCAACTCATATTGTGAAAAAGCATTGCATTAAAAAGCATTTGAAAATGCGTTTGAAAAATATAATTCACAGGATAATTAACCTACTATCTTTTTATAGCGTATGGTCAAGGACGAACAAGATTAATTGTCATTAACATATTTTTAAAAGTATCAATGATAACCTTTTTATATATATATCTTATTTATAAAGGGGTTTCAGCTTTTGCTAGTAGTTATATTTGTATCATGGTACCAATATTTTCTATAACCGTCGCTAAATGTTCAGATACTCTTCAATATATTTATCCCTTGTAATTTCATCACCTTGTGTACTGTACTGTACCCGCCCTTTACCATTCCTTTCTCTGAAATATGTGAGATATTTAATTATTCATGCCATTTTTCTTATGACGATATTAATAATACTATTAAGTTTTACCAGTTTCACAGCAATCTTCGTCAAAGGCATCTATCGGAGGTTGACATCCAGCTTGTGTTGCCGCACCGGTTGTTGTAGTTTGTGACGTAGTAAGTGATGTTGTCAGCGATGTAGTCAGAGATGTTGTCAGTGACGTTGTCAATGACGTAGTCAAAGATGTTGTCGGTGATGTAACAACACAATCACAATCGATTTCGAGAAGGCGGGTATCACATTGTGCACAGAAGATCGGTGGAATAATTCCGGCTTGGCAATCAGCCGCTAGATAAAAATATGTTTACTAGCAAATGTAAATAACATCAATGCCCTTATATAAATAAAAAAAGAGTTCGCTTTAAGGTTTAGATACTTGAGGGTTGTGTAGAATCGCATTATCGTTTATACGTAACGATTGAATTAAAGTTTTGAAATCTGAAATACCATCGAAACAATATAGTTCTAAATTGGCAGGAGTAAGTTCATTTCAGTTGAACATGGAAAAATAACAAATGATAAGAAACCAATTATCTATGAGACTCTTTTCGAATGATTATATTACTATTAATGGTTACCATTGGCGCAGCAGTCTTCGTCAAAACTATCTCTGGGAGGGACACAGCCCGCTCTCTTCACTCGATTGAAAGCGACGTCATTTTCACAGTATTTCTTCAGGCGAGGTACAAGATGAGAGAGCTCTGTAATTCAACCATCATCTTTAAGATTTTATTTCGTGAAGGGGCCACCGACTCGTTATACAATGCAATGACGGTGAATACAATTGTAGCAGTTGAGCACTATAACAAAACTTGTACACTGAGATGCACAGTGTCTACATTGATTTTACAATTTAGATTCAGGCTCGTTTCTTCACGACAAGAACACTTGGTAAGATTCTTCACAGTTATTGCTTAAATTTAGTTTCAAATGGTTTGATCATTTAATACAATATCTCGTTGTCATTAAAAATAGAGATTATGGCTCCTAGATTCGAAATCTATTCAATGCATGGTAAGCAAAATCGCTGATCTTGCTTTATGTTTAATTTTCTTCCATATTTCAACAGTACAGGAAGATCTGATTTACTGTAAGTCGTGATAGATACTCTTTAAAGTAAAAACTTAGTTTCTTTTACAAAGAGTTAACTACTCTTCGGAATCAGTATCAATGCATTTAACGCCAATCACAAAACATTTTATCTCTGAAAACACTATGAACAATAAAAACTCTTGTGCAGGTTGTTCGAGTTATTTTTAAGTAAATAATGACAACGACATCGCGGATTGATCTGTCTAAATTAACGGGAAAAGTTTCTGCGAAATAGTGTCGAATAAAACTAAAAATAGGTCTGTTTCAATTATTTTCTCTTGAATCGAATGATGTACATGTATGATAAAGCACTAGTTTGACGACATTATAACTCTTTCATTTTTCAAAGCTTTTCAGAGATTTCTGAGACTATTTTTACCATTCTATTTGCTTTTGATAGAGATACGTCCCTCAATATACATATGAAATAAAAGTATTTCAATGCAAATTTTGGTTTTTATTCTCTTAATTACTCATATCATTTACATTATGTATATCCAGACATGTTGAACGGTTTTCTGACAAATACTCACCACACAGCCAGTATTTTTTTGCGCCTATATTCTTCATGAGAGTTACAACAAATACTTGGAGCTGTGACATTATATCATAGTATCCAGAATATTCATACTTGATTATATGTAACGTATATCCAGACATGTTGAACGGTTTTCTGACAAATACTAACTACACAGCCAGTATGTTTTGCTCCTATCTTCTTCATGAGAGTTACAACAAATACTTGGAGCTGTGACAATATATCATAGTATCCAGAATATTCATACTTGATCTTATGTAACGTATATCCAGACATGTTGAACGGTTTTCTGACAAATACTAACTACACAGCCATTATTTTTTTGAGACTATCTTCTTCATGAGAGTTACAACAAATACTTGGAGCTGTGACAATATATCATAGTATCCAGAATATTCTTACTTGATCTTATGTAACGTATATCCAGACATGTTGAACGGTTTTCTGACAAATACTAACTACACAGCCAGTATGTTTTGCTCCTATCTTCTTCATGAGAGTTACAACAAATACTTGGAGCTGTGACAATATATCATAGTATCCAGAATATTCTTACTTGATCTTATGTAACGTATATCCAGACATGTTGAACGGTTTTCTGACAAATACTCACTACACAGCCAGTATTTTTTTGCGCCTATCTTCTTCATGAGAGTTACAACAAATACTTGGAGCTGTGACAATATATCATAGTATCCAGAATATTCTTACTTGATCTTATGTAACGTGATACGTCCAACTGACTTTAAAATTGTTTATTTTGCCTAAAAATCAAGGTTGTTATCAAAAGTTGATCTTCTTAATTATAAAAAAATTGCTGAAAATAAGGTAACGTGTCATGTATCGTATCATTATGAGATAACAAGAAATATCGTATCGCCACATCTAATAACTGAAATTCTTTCTTTCTTGTTTCTGTGTCTTTAATTAGCTATCAGGTTAAATAACTGTCGACAGCTTCTTTTACTGTTTCTGTTTACAATCATTTTTTACTTTTGTTATAGGTTACATCGATGATTGGTTCATAATGATAAAGCGAGTTTGTTGATGTTCTTATGTACAGATTTTGATGACTTTACAGAGACACTTAAATAAGGAATGTATCTTTATCATTGGCTCATTGATAATTCATATCGAGACAGTCCATGTCCAAACAAGTTTTGCGAAACTTTTTTCTAGGTGTATGATATCGCATACAATAAACTAATGGAATATAAGCTTTTAAAAGGAATGTCTATGATTTCTGTGTAATACTGAGTGAGTAGAGTTTAATTTGCTGTTAGCATAATTTCGTATATCAAACAGGTGGATGTTTGCTAAGTTATTGACCGTTATTCCAAGTCCGGCGTCGGTTCTCTATATATTTTCATTCGATACTTGGTATTTGGTGAGAATAATGTACTTATATAAATGACTTCAAAACTTGTAGATGACTTACTTCAACCAAATCTCACTTCATAAAATTATGTTTACAACAAGTAATCGGAGCAACTATAGAATTGGTTCGCCACCTAGAATACATATCCTAACCCTAGCCCTTACCCTAACTCTAACCCTAAAAAGTAAAACTTACCCTAATCCTAAACTCTAACCCTATAAAATGAAAGGGGCATACCATTAAATATGCCATATTGAAGAATATATAGGTATGTATAGTAATTTTGAAAATAGGTGGCAAACAAATTCTATAGTTAAACCGATAACCTCCATTTACAAACCTTCTGATATTCTCTTAGTGCAGACGACACGATGTCATCCAAAAGAGTTATATCCCTCATTTGAAATAAGTCGGAATATTCCGTTAAGAGCAACAAGCAAGTTAAAGGGCTCGAGGTATCAAAAATCGTTACATCTTCTCTGACTGACAATTTTCAAATGCATGCTTCGCACGTGAACTCCGTGCACGATTTCAATGATTAAAGACGATAGCTTACAAAAGGGACGATGCAAATTTAAAGAGTGTCTCTCAAATTCTAACATACAAATGTAAGGGACTTGATATTCATTTCAAACTGGCATGATGATTTGGTGATATCCTTTAATTACTTCAGAGTATATGAAACTAAATGCATTCATTTCTATTTCAAGTTAGTGTTTGGACAAACAAGTGTTCTGCTTTATGATAATCGATATGTTCAAGATCATGAATGAAGTTTACAACGCCTGTGTGAGTCTTGACCTCTTACTGTGATACTCCACTACGCATAGTATAAGCAACCTTTATGGAAGAAATACGCTAATTTCAAAGCTTGCCATTTAACATCCATGTTATGGTTGAAATACGTTCCGTGCACATGATGTGATTCACTGTCAAAGACTAGGAATCAGTAAAAAACACTGATTCGATTTCATTTAATGTTGATGACTGAAATTGACAAACATATATCATATTAAGGAGGATATTAGGAATAATACTTTTATATATATATATATCATTTATGTACATTTTAAAAAACTCTTAAGTGTTACGTGAGCCCATTATGCATCACGCATTGGTTTATCTTCTGATCATTGTTTGATTACTGTAAATGAGTTCTAATTAACCTTTTTTAATCAGAATTGTCACAAAATCATATTTTAAAAAACGATAGTAATATGAAAACCTGCTTCTGGTAACTTTTGTAGATGGCTTATCGAATAATCTGATATTCTCATTGTCACATTCCAATGTTTTTTTTTGGGCACAGAATTCTCTCAATTTATAAATTTATCAATGTATCACACGTCTCTCTCTCTCTCTCTCTCTCTCTCTCTCTCTCTCTCTCTCTCTCTCTCTCTCTCTCTCTCTCTCTCTCTCTCTCTCTCTCTCTCTCTCTCTCTCTCATACATTTCGGCACATAAGATAAAGTAATTATCTCAATCGCTATGTTTCATTTGATAATGTTTACTTACTACACAGTGTTGAGCTACTGTTCGCTTGACCGACATCGAAGGTCAAACAGCAAAGCAGGAACAGTGCAAATAAGGTGGTCATCTTGGCAGCCTTAACTGACAGAATAATTTCTACAAAGTTTTATAGTGGGTCTTCAAATCAACCATATGTTCTGTATCGAATATTCGACATAAATGTTCATAGTGATAATGTTTTCCTTAAATATGCTGACACAGCGATCTGATGTGTTAGTTATTTCAAAATATTGTTGCAACTGTACCATTTTTGTAAATGCATTTTGTTTGGGGTTTCTTTTGTCAGGCAAACGTTCGATTTTTGTCAATGTTTCCCCTGAATTTTGTTTTTATTACAGATTTTGTACGTCCATCAGGTGGTTTTTGTTTATTGTTTTAGTAGCTATATGAGAAAGGTGGAGTAAGATGTTTGTACATTTTATCTATTGTTTTTGACGACCAAGGTAATATCGAATACATGACAATACAAACAGATCGTTACACTTTCACGTGCTTCATACAACGTTTGTAATTTTTGTATAAGCCGATCGAGATTGAGATTTATATACTTGTATACTGATGTATGTTATCTTTCATTGTCTGACACAATTTGAAATAAATATTTTTGTTTCATATCAAACAAAATTCAAGGTCGTATTGTGGTTTCGATGCGAGTCCGACATCAACAACTAATGGTGTTTCGTCGTTGGAATAAATAGACGCACCAAGAGTTTAGACCTGAATTATCTTCTGTGAGGGCTCAAAGGCAGTCCCTTTTCGGGAGTTGTATTCGATCCAATTTGGCTACTAATAAACATGTAACAGTTCAATCTATTCCACAAAAGAGGAAACAATGAACACAACTAATATTGGGTGTTTTAGAAATGTCAAAACGAAGTATATCAGCATAGAACTGTTTAAGTTTAACTTTTGAGCTTAACCGTTGAAGTAAATTAGAGCATTTCTTCAAATATATTTAAATATTTATTTATGCCAAGTGCATAATCTGAAGAGGGTCAAACAACTCATAATTCGGCCCTAGTATACGTAGCCGTAGAAAACATATCTAGTATGAAGCGAAAACTGCCGGCGGCCATTTTAGTGCGAACACCTTTTAATCACGAAATGGATTTAATTAGGCTAACAGAACATGTTCTGTTCATTGTAGAACTTTTGATTTTAAAATTTTGTCTTGAAAATGGTAACGTTTGTTTTAATTTCGCGAGAACACTTTGTTTAGCTAAAAATTGCTATTCCCCCTTTCAAATTATTTTAAATTAAAACATAGGATATACAATAACAAATTATTTTGTTCCCTGTAAAAAGGTTTTCACGTTTTTTTGCTAATAGGAAGAATATATTTTATCAAGATTATGATTCAGATTTTGATTTTACAATTTTTTTGCAAATATCATTTATTTATTTTTCGCTAGGAAGATGTAGCTTTGTAAAATACCTAAATGAATATTAAACCATTACATATTTGAAAATGACAAATAAAATGTATAATGTTGACCGCTTAAATGCCTACTCAAACTGTAAATATGAAAGCTTAATAAAATTCTGGTCGGTATGTCATAACCTTTTTTGATATTCTTTTGTACACTTTTGTTTTACCTATCTTTGCTTGTAATTCATACACCGTGTCAAGTCATCTTGTTGTGTATTGAACTTAATGCGTGATTTGTGTTGTCTTGTGTAGAGATAGCAAAAAATGTGAACATAATTATTTCAATGCAAGAAGTGTTTTAGTAGCCGAATTTGTGCAAAACATTAGCGTTTAAATCCTTTTTCTCGAAAGGAATCTGCCGCAGACTCCACAAGTGCTCGAATTAGAATAGAGGTTTGCGTAGGATTTTATTATTTCAGCTCCCTCTTGGGGGGGGTGGGGGGGGGGGGGGGGGGGGGTGGGGTGTTCACAAACTAACGTGATTTTGTTTCTTGTTTGTTTTACTTTGAAACCTTTTCAAAATGCATGAACAATAATCAATTGCAAATGATAAACAAATTATAAAGTTATACTCGATACGGTTTCAGCAATGTAGTTTTACTGAAAACATGATTGGGTTTTTATTATTTCAAAACGTGTAAATTTTGATTGTTTTTTAAATAACAAAGATAGCAAGATATTCCCCAATGAGTTGTAGGTACGTTGAATAGAAGGGACATTGACGTCATTAAAATGCACAATGACCAATTTCTACTCGTATTTGCGGCGATTTGGAATTGTATCCTTTGTATATAAATTCAATAACACCCCCTTCGTCCTGTAATTTAATTGCATGAAGATTTGCTATTTACAAACTTAGAATTATCTTAGTCTATTGATTTGACAGGCTTTCATTTGATTATTATTGTATGAAGAAGAAAAGGTTTTCTGGATAACCGAATAAAACAGTGTAAAGGTTTTTTTCTTTTTGAAATAAAGCTAAGGATAACAAAATTTTAAAAGTTATTTGAAAGCATTTTTCAGCATATTAACCATGCTTTAAACATGGAGTATTTGAATATATTCAATGTTTTGCATGTGAAATATTGGTATTTCTATCATGTTTTTCACATGGAAGAGCAGATTTATTATGCTTTTCAAGTGAAATATTTGCAAATTTTCCATGCAATGCGCATGAGAAAGCAATATATCTACCAGGATTTTTACGTGGGAAAGCAATAATTCGACCAGGATTTTTACGTTGGAAAACAATATTACTACCAGCATTTGCTCGTGGGAAAGCAACATATCTACCAGCATTTGCTCGTGGGAGAGCAACATAGCTACCAAGATTTGCTCGAGGGAAAGCATTATAATTACCAGCATTTGCACTTGGGACAGCAACATAACTACCAGGATTCGTTCGTGGGAATGCAACATAGCTACCAGGATTTGCTCGAGGGAAAGCAATATAACTACCAGCATTTGCTCGTGGGAAAGCAACATATCTACCAGGATTTGCTCGTGGGAGAGAAATATAACAACCAAGATTGCTCGTGGGAAAGCAACATATCTACCAGCATTTGCTCGTGGGAGAGAAATATAACAACCAAGATTTGCTCGTGGAAGAGCAACATAGCTACCAGGATTTGCTCGAGGGAAAGCATTATAATTACCAGCATTTGCACTTGGGACAGCAACATAACTACCAGGATTCGTTCGTGGGAATGCAACATAGCTACCAGTATTTGCACGTTGGAAAGCGATACATCTACCAGGATTTGCTCGTGGGACACCAAAATATCTACCAGGATTTTCACGCGGGAAAGCAACATAGCTACCAGGAATGCACGTGGGAAAGCAACATGAATGTAAGACAGTAGTAAGACAGCAACAAGCAGCTAGGACGCTAGTCTATGGATACCTTTATCGTGTAACTCGATAAGCTTAATCTAATATTTAAGTTGATATTCCATTTCACGATTTTACTCTTACAATCAATTTTCCGAAAATGTAGCTCCATTGCACGTGGTAGACGTATTCTCTTGCGGGGACAGACTGAAAGTTTTTTCCATCATGTTATGTCAGAGTACGTGAATAATGTGTTGCTTTATCTTGTCTGCATACGCATTTTGAACATATCGAAACAAGATAGTATTTAGCAACTTATGATTGATGGTTTATAAGGAATTGAATGTAGTTTTTTGTGTTTGCAGTTGAAGAAGAACGATTTCAATAGATTGGATAGCGCAGTGGTTAGCGCGTTCGGCTTCGGATCAAGAGGTCCGTGGTTAGAATCCCGCTAGAGGCTCGGTAACTTTGTCTGCAGTAGAGAACTGTTCTACACGTAGTCAGGTTTGGGTGCAATGCTTCACTGAGTTTCAGCGTAGTACCACCCATGGTTCGCTAGTTCCAGCCGATGCTCGCAGGTTTCACCGCAATGCATAGCCAGAATCGTGTTGCGGGCTTTCTCCCTGCACTAATACTAGTAGCTGCGATATAAGTCAAATAATCTTGAAAGCGGCGTTAAACCCCAACTCACTCACTCACTCACTCACGGGTCGAGACAGAATGAAATAGTTTTCTGTTCATGCCATTTATTCAATAAGCAAACTTGCGGGACTTGCCCCGAAAACGTTCACGATTTTTTACTATTGTGGATAGTGTGGTCCCGGTAATAAAAGTGTGACATTGCACTGTTCAAATCACATGTTATTTACGTTTTAGAAAAAAATTATTTCGTACGAAAACTGTTGTAATCCTTTTTTTATAATGGCTATATATGTATAGTGGATCCAATTCGTAACCTTCTTTTACCTTAACGATATGATGTGAATTCATGACTCGTCAAATGCATTCAATTTCTCTGTTTCCTTTTAATTCAAGGACTTGAAGGCTTTTGAAGTATCGTGTAGATTCTTTCATATATTTGAAATAATCGATTGATGATGTTATGAGTCTCTCTTTTCTTTATATGAATATAAATCGTTACTTCAATTAAGAAAGGAATGTCAGTTTGGGTATTTGCAGTGGAAAATAAACAAAGTCAAAGCAGTGTTCAACTTTTGTGAACCAAGCCAGTTACTGTGACGAATTCATTTAAAAGAAAAAGTCAAAACCACCATTTTTTTATCGTGATGCAGCATGTTTGGCAGACAACCCCATTTGGCTTTTATTAATATATTATCTGATTTTCTGTCGCGATTTAACATATTTGAAAGTGGGTCCACTCGCTGCAATAGTGGGAAACCAAGTTCATTCATAAACCTCGTTCATAAACATGTATCCTCTTGTTAATCTCGTTAACAATTGCCACCTCTTAACGGACTTACATAGTTGATATATACTCGTATACCTAATGATTATCGATTCGACAGATAATTTCACGTCTGACGCAATATGTAACGCTTAACAAAACAACCCTAACACAAGGCAATACAGCTGCAGACCAAAAGTTTGTTCACATACCTGCGAATCGAAATGCAAATTTCAGGTAATTTGGCATGTCTTTAAGGCATCTCAGCATTGCGAGAAAGAAATGAATAATTTTGAATTTTCATTAATTAAGAGAAGATCCATTGTACCTTTTCGCAATTGTATGCCATACCCAACAATTAACCATAATACTTTTTGGCAGGTCACTGAAGTGACACGGGGTTAAGATTTCGAAAACAGTAATATTTAGTTTTCTCCACAAACTCCTTAATAAATGATTAACACCTTTAAACACAAGTCATAATTGTTCGTTTGCATTAAATTGCATAGGAGTTTGCTGATTTTGTTCTCAGAGAGTCGAAATGAAATATTTAATCGAAATTTTGGGTAATCGTAATTTCGAAAATGTGACTTCTTCTGTCTATTTCGTCAAGCCAAAATTAGAATTTTTGCACGAGAGACGAGACATTCCCATAAGAAATTTTAAAATGGCTATTTTACACATTGACGATTTGAGATCCTTTGTCAGTTCTGCTAAATTTGTTTAATTGACATTCAAACCAAACCCAAATTAAAGATCCATTTTCATCTTTGCATAACTGTCTAAGTACTTTTAACGTATTCATTGCAAAATTAGAAAACGTTTAATTTAAACAAAACGACAATCTGACCAAAATTCAATAAAATAATTACAATTAAACGAAAGGGCATTCCCGAATCGACTTGGTACTATAAATAGAAGGGGCGTATTATTTGCAAGATCGCGCAAAGGATTGTGGGACGTAAACAGAGGATGTAAACAAAGATGGCCGAATCAAGACGTTCGCGGAGACCGAGTCGAAAACTCTTAGAAAGTTTGGAGGTAAGGAAACGTTTTCATGCATTGAAACAGCATTTATTTCGATAGAATATACGTTTATCTGCTCGAATAAATAATAAATAAATATCCATCATCGTGATCGGAAGCCATAACAATGAGATCGCGATAAACAGGAAGTATGGTAAATCCTACACATAAAACTGTGACGTCACGGATTGTGGGTTCGTTTATGGCTTCGGCACGTTTTGGAGGGTGGTATACTTTGAAATTAAAATTAAATACTTTCTCGTTGATTATAAATTCTTTTCATGGTCTCAAAAAATTGTTGAAAGATCTTTCTACAGAACTGTATAGTCGGATGTGCGATATATGAAAACGGAGTTATTACGAATGCAAAGTTGAAAATGGATCTTTAAATGATAGGTGCACTAAGATACAGTAGTGAGTGAACAAACTTTTGGTATGCAGCTGTATAGACATTTTTTCATAACATTATTTGAATGTTTTAAACAATGGTTTAAACATAACGTTATCATAAACATTACGAGCACATTGGGTAATTGGATTCGCCACACATAAATAACCACTTTTCTAAATTTAGGAATTGACTTTAAAAATTATTTTAAGGATGATAATGAACGTGGTCGCGAAATGTATGAGGTATCAGGGATGAACCTTTCTAGCCTCTCTTTTGGTTCTATCCACAGGGACGTGTATTGTCGAAAACAACAGTCTAGTTCACAACTGGAGTGGACGATTAAGCATCTATCACTAGCTAAACGTAAAGGGATGTATCTGTGGATGTGAAATTATTTTCTAAATGTAATCGACACATATTGCTAATACCCGATACATCAAGATAATCCCAAAGTTCGGAAGGCAATATTTTCGAAATCAAATGCGAGATGATGTGGCTTAGACATTTGATCAACTCAGATCAACTCCTCTTTCATTATAACAATGCTAATAAACCTCTAGTGACGTCACACTATTTGACGTAGTTTCCCTCAAACCTGATTTAATCACGCTACCCGAGGTAGTTATCGTAATAATGACCCTCTAACCAGGGCAATTATCTCGATGATGCCCTATGCCCCGGGCAATAATTTTTACAATGCACTCTGTTACGGGAAATTATCTTAATTATTTTCCCTAGACATATTTGATTTTGTTTCAAAACTTTTTCTTATAACCAGGGACAACCTAATGGTCTTAATAATATAATGGCTCTAATAAAATCAACTTCGATATAATTTGTATATTGCGACCTCGGGTATCAGATCGAATTAGAAAAATAGATTGGCAAACATTTACATTAACAAATATCATTTTCAAAGGCACTGGAGGTGTCTTCCTCGTCACTTAACTTTTTAACTTAACTTAAGCTGGATTGTTGTTTTCGAAACCGTTGACAATATATTTCTGAACACCATCTTCGCATAAATGTCAATATAATTAAATGATGGAAATACATATTTATGTCACTGCAGGATCATGAGATAATAGTTTGATACTAGTAACACCAACACAAGGCAGAATCATGCAAATTTTAATTTCATAAATTGGATATATCAATACATTTCATACAGCAATCATCACAAGCTATCGAGCTCATCAAGCCGTATAATACTGATGATTGATCCGTTCATAGTCCATTGAAAAATTCAAGCCCACATGGAGAACTTTCAAAGTATATCAGGATGCATGGGAGCTGAAATTTGAAATTTCGGGTATACGAGGAGATTTTTGTTATAGCATAAAACTTCTGCTAAATTTGCTAAATATGTATTATCATCTTCTCATTTTGTTTCATTTGCCTATAACTCTGGAGGTAAGAAAACCGAAGAATGTAATCTTCTCATTTTGTTTCATTTGCCTATAACTCCGGAGGTAAGGAAATCGAAAGAATGTAATCTTCTCATTTTGTTTCATTTGCCTATAACTCTTGAGGTTAAGAAACCGAAAGAATGTAATCTTCTCATTTTGTTTCATTTGCCTATAACTCTTGAGGTTAAGAAACCGAAAGAATGTAATCTTCTCATTTTGTTTCATTTGCCTATAACTCTTGAGGTTAAGAAACCGAAAGAATGCAATCTTCTCATTTTGTTTCATTTGCCTATAACTCTTGAGGTAAGGAAACCGAAAGAATGTAATCTTCTCATTTTCTTTCATTTGACTGTAACTCTGGGGAAACCGGAAGACACTGTTTAGGTTTCAGGTCTTTTCACATGTTACCTCACTATTTATTTGATTTACAATTTCGATAGGGTCAGCCTAAAAGGGTCTTTAGTTTTGTTTGAATATGCTGAAAAAAGATTTGCTAAACTTTGAAATTTCTCAAATATGTAATTAAACGTATACAACCATGATAGCACTTGAAAATACTCCGTTAAAGAGTTTGTTTTAAACAATTGAATGTCAAGAGCAGCCAAGGTTGAACATCGTTGTACAGGATGTCTTTAAACAGGTGTAAACTCTGGGACAAATGCGTTATAACTGGAGTCTTCAAGAAGACTGATGTACAACGTTGTAAAATCAGGTGCCGTTGTACAATCGGCGTTTACGGAGTTGATGAGACCGACTGTAACCACCTCATTGGTGTCAGATGTTAGGCACACAACTGGACCTCCGGCGTTGAACTGAAAATACAAAATATAATCAGCTAAAGAAATATATTCGTCCTTTCTATTCTTTTTTTTACAGTTCAGACTTTAAATCATTCGATGACATGAACTTAATAAAAAGAGAAAATATACAAACTTAAAGAAAATAGTGATTTTGAAAGAGTGTCGTGTTCTTCACGTAAAAAATCCACCTTTTAACTATGACAGAAATACCTAAACAATAAAATCTATGTTTGTTATTTAAAAGATATGCTCATAATTTACTGAAGCCTCACAGCAGCAATACATATTTATTGAAGGCACATTGTATCACACAACGATGCAATTTTGCATTGTCACCATAATGCAATTTAATTGATATAACCATATGTATGATATATGGCACGTGTTAAAACTAAAACAAATCTTATGATAGAAACAGATATGAATCTAAGACAAATTAATGATGTGAAAGTTGTTTTGCAACTGAGACATTCCAGTTTAAACGTTAACAATTTCTGTATCAAATACATTGTCTCAAACGACAAGGAAACCTTGAAATAACCATATTTTTCAATATACGGAAATATCAAACTTGAGTTTTTGACTTACAAAGCACATGGCAACGTCAGCAGTTGAACATAGCGTATCGGTGCCGCATGCCGTATCCAAGGTAACGGGAGATTCCTGGACGATGGAACGAGGTACTGAAATAAATAAAATCATGGAATAAACACAAGACATTGGCAAACTCATGTTATCAATGAAATGAGTCATAGGTCTAATGGATGGTATATTTTCTTTAATCCTTTTTATACATTCTACATGTTAAAAGTGACTATAAAGAGACTCGACCCGAATTGTCTCATTCATCGTATGTCATAGGTAAATAAACTTTTCAACTGATGAGATATTTCACCTACATGTATTTCATAGTTTCAACTTCATCAGATTTTGTTGATGATCGACTGACGCATTTGATGTCATAACAGTAATATTCGGCACTGAATTATGGGCTTTTTTATTTCTAAGTATAAACACTCTTAGCAACGAAAATAGAATTTTCATTTCGTTTAATCAATTAAGTGCGTGTTTTATTTTTTTGACAAAGAATAACATAAATCACTCACCTGATTGACAAGTAAAAGTAACGATATATTCGTTGTTCATTTGATAGAGCATTTCTTAAGGCTCGATCTTGATTTATAAAGCAAAGGAAACCACATATGCATCATATTCATGTACATCTGATGATAATAATAATAATTCGTATGATAATAATTTGATCTCAGGAAAATATCACTTCATCATGCTGGCGTGACGTCACATGCCATGCTCACGTTAAATTTCACACGTGACTTTTACAATGTTTAAATATGACGAAGAGCTTGTTTTTAGAAAGGAGATTTGATACTAGCAATTTTTATTTAAAAAACTTACTGCCAGTTTCATCCATACCCAGACTCACAACTCTGCAAGAGCTGAAGTCTATGGGCATATCCGTGGTTGGGAAACAAGCTGGGAGAGTACATTGTGAGTCTGATAGGGTTACATTGGTCGGGAGAGTGATTTCGTATAATTCTGCAAAAAGAATGCACGTGACTTCTATGTATCGATGAGCTCTGATTTGATACAAGTAATAAACATTAATTCAAAACTTCGAAGGGAAGATTTATATCATAGGAAAAATATTTTGATTTTAAGAAACATTTAAGAAAGATTTAAGAAACACATTTTTAATGAAAATGTAAATTCATTTAACAATTTGAAATATTTAGGATACTTTTAAAGTTAAAATCAGTCAATTATAAATTATTCTGGAAAATGATATTTAATATAAAAGAAGAAAATTCAAATGATTTGACGTAAGCCATGTAAGATGGTTCATCTTAAATTCAAATTTTTAAAATTCATTCGTATTGTAAAACGTAATTTTATATGGATAAGAATTTATTGATAATTATTGTCCCACCTCCGTTTCCAACGGGGAGTATTCTTGATGCCAATGGAAGAGGAATAAAAACAGTTTGTTGATTGCCATCCGTTACATCAGTCTGATCATGTTCACCGATTACTGCAGTTATTTCTACGAATGACCTGCAAATTTTAAACAAATGTCACTTTTGGAACCAATCATACTTGTTTGTGAAACAAATCTTAAAGTAAACATATTTTGTCACTCGTGGGATCATGTTTGACCGTACGTTCTTGAGCCCGACTGGAAGTTGATTAAACATGACATCTATCGGTTTATCGTATTTAATATCTAATGGAGCTGCTCTCGTAATTCCTTTTACAGTGACGAAGTTTTGTTGACGAATGAATGGTGTATTCAAGATCCAATGGATCTAATGGGGAGCTGATATCTTTATTCTGTACAGTAAAGAAGTTTCGTTCCTGAATGAATGGTGTATAATCCTTTTACCAGCTGTGATCAAAGTCTCATTGATTTCTTCATATTAATTTCGATAATCACCCCCTCCCGACGTAGAACCTCCCCCTCCCTGAAATTTATATAATTACATAATTTTTTAAACTGATTAAAATAGGTGCAAATGGTATTTTTGATTGAATTTCGCCTGCAGGGTAGAGATCGCAAATGTTGTATCACAAATTCATTCCCTTTTTCTTGGGAACTGCGGACAACATCATTCAAAAGCTTTTTTATCCGATCGGCTATTATGAGATCGAAACAGAAAGGGGAGAGCATAAATGGATATGTATGATACGTACAAAATCTCGAAGGTTCTTGTGAAGATATATATGAAAAGCTTAAAGAGAGAGGAAAAGACCCTTCCATATTGAATCGACGTTGTTTCTTATTCAATATCATCACATATCACATATATACCAATACCATTCATCGTTTTATTACCCATATGGTTAATCATAAGTGGTGACATATTTTCAAAATAGCACATGTGCACATACCACTTTTGCCTAGCAACGATTGTTTGAGCGCGAGTAATCGCATTTTCGTCGTCTGTGACGTCATAAAACCATTGTTAATGACGTCACTATAGCGGGCCGTCGCAAGGGAAGCAGCCCGTTTTCTGAATATTTCCATGCGTTTATGATTGAAAAGAAGCGCTAATTAAGAAATTATTACATTCGGAAGTATGTCATATGACATTTGTGAAACTCATGCGAATTTGTGTATAACCCGAGCGTGACAAAAATTCACAATCGTTTCGTAAAACTCTTATGACACACTTACTCGGGTAATAATCTCTTTATATTAACTGACACAATCTCGTATGCTATGTATGTAAACCGTTTTAAAAAACTAAGAAAGTGTGCAAATAACCTACTGTAACAGGGAATCTGCACAGGGTGCGGAGGTTATGATCTTCCCTTCATCCACAAGCATCCCGGAACACAGAGGAATACCGAACATGTAGAACTGAACATATCCAGGCGTAGAACAGTAAGTGCTGTCCGCAACAAACGGACCAACCATCCTCTTACGGGTGGAGAGACTGCTGTATTCACATCCTGGTAAATCATGAAGAATTTGAATACTGATGGAATATAAAAATGCTTTATGATAACAATTAGTTATTTTCATGAAAGACTAAGGTGTAGATTGTGTCAACCGTCTGCCATTTGTTTTGTGTTATGATGCTTTTCGGGGCAACTGAGAAGTTAAAAATGGTGTTCGCACAAACATGGCCTCAGTCTGATAAAATCGACCGTGTTCCGAGAAATAAAAGTTTTTTTAAAAATGACTCTAGCAGGGGGGAGGGGGGGGGGACTTTGCTCTCCACAACGGCCTGAATGCGGCCTCACTGCTCGCACGTGCTGACACCAGTTTAGCGCAGACAAAACCTAGTCATTAGCGAACCAATCACATCATCGCGTTTAAAATAAGGATAGCGGCAATCAAGGTTAACAAATGGTAAAAGGGAGTTACTTGCCCCTAGCTACTGATATGCCTTGCCGCACGCATTGTAATTGGTTAGCTGAGTTTACGTATGAACGTGCGCTACAGTAGGCTGCGGTCAGACCGTTGTGGAGAAGATAGCTTTGACAGATAGAGTTCGAATCTCGGTAGAGTCAATATTTTGAAACTTTTATTCCTCGGAACACGGTCAATTTTAATCAGACTGAACATTGCCGTCAATGGCTTTCGCTGGATACTTGATGATTTCCTCTACGACTTCTGATGGTGGGGTAAGTAATAAAATGTTTTGACCCACTGAAGGTAATACATTTGGCTTAAAATAATGTTTTGGGGGGAAAATTTAAGAAATAAATCATTACAAAAATGTGCTCTTGTCCATTTTAGTTCCTGAAAGCCAACATGTAATGATAGTGCTGATAGCTCATTTACATCTCTTCGATGTCCCATTAAAAAGAGGTCCGGACATGGTTGACAAGCCGTTATATCAATTAGGTATAAATAATTGATAGTAACATTAAGTGAGTTATAGTGAGTGAAGATATTTGAAAGTTGAAGCAAACTGTATTAAGACTTTGGATATAGTGATATTTTGAATTTTTTATCAGCTCTGCAATTTTCAATAGCCGTTTCCCAAATGTGTCTGATCGAAAGCAATGTATATTATTGCGGCTCCATTGTACTACCTAATGACATCTTTAGAAACTCAGATGTTCTCCAGTCCTTATATTTCATCGCAGTAAAATTCACATGAATTTTAGGATGAATTAACTGTAGGAATGATATGTATATACGTTTTATTAATGTATAAAACTATATAATGAAAATATATATCAAAAGAAATGTGAGTAATTAGAAATGATTAACGGTATCTAGAAATTGTCATTTTTTCTTATGAGAACACTTTGTTATATCTAATATATCTTGATCAGGTTAAAGTAATACGTTTTTCTCTTATAATTTCATTTAAAACAACTAAAGCGATTTACAAGAAACTTGGTGATCAATGATTTTGATTATTTAAACGATTTGGGTATTTATGAAAATGTATTTATTCTTGAAATAAAAACAATCAAATAAACAACAATTTCTTACTTTGATTTATCGCAGGGGTTGTTTGAGATGTTGTTTGTGGGTTTGTAAGAGAAGTGGTTTCCGCCGTGGTTAAAGACGTTGTCAGGGATGTCGTCAGTGAAGTAGTCAAAGAGGTTGTTAATGAAGTAGTTAAAGACGTAGTAAGTGATGTTGTAAGAGATGTTGTCAATGAAGTAGTCAATGATGTTGTAAGTGAAGTAGTCAGAGACGTAGTAAGTGATGTGGTTAAAGATGTTGTAAGTGAAGTGGTCAAAGATGTCGTCAGAGAAGTTGTCATAGACGTCGTCAGCGAGGTAGTTAAAGATGTTGTTAGTGAAGTGGTCAAAGACGTTGTTAGTGAAGTGGTCAAAGATGTTGTCAGTGAAGTAGTCAAAGATGTCGTCAGTGAAGTAGTCAAAGACGTAGTAAGTGAAGTGGTCAAGGATGTTGTTAGTGAAGTAGTCAAAGATGTCGTCAGAGAAGTAGTCAAAGACGTAGTGAGTGAAGTGGTCAAAGATGTTGTAAGGGAAGTTGTCAAAGATGTCGTCAGTGAAGTAGTCAGAGACGTAGTAAGTGAAGTTGTCAAAGATGTCGTAAGTGAAGTTGTCAAAGATGTCGTCAGTGAAGTAGTTAAAGACGTAGTGAGTGAAGTGGTCAAAGATGTTGTTAGGGAAGTTGTCAAAGATGTCGTCAGTGAAGTAGTCAGAGACGTAGTAAGAGAAGTGGTCAAAGATGTTGTAAGTGAAGTGGTCAAAGATGTCGTCAGTGAAGTAGTCAAAGACGTAGTAAGTGAAGTTGTAAGAGATGTCGTCAATGAAGTAGTCAAAGATGTTGTCAGTGATGTAGTGAGGGACGTTGTCAGGGAAGTAGTTAGCGAAGTTGTAACTGACGTTGTCAAAGACGTTGTAAGTGAAGTAGTCAAGGAAGTTGTTACAGACGTAGTCATTGATGTTGTTATTGATGTTGTCACTAAAAATAACAGTGAATACAACATACAAAACAGATAGAGTCAAAAATTAAATGGTTCCCTATAACGAAATCATTATGAAGCATTTGCCAATAACTTAGCCATTCATAATCGAGTGACCCCCCCCCCCCCCCCCCCCCTCTAAAAAATATTTTTATTACGAGCATATAGTGTCATGTCACTCCCACACAACTTCCTTTGTCTGTGTCCTAAATATTTGAAATGAATAGACATGGTTTTGAATGCATTGATAGCAGCTTTTTATAATTTCATTAGACTGCTCTTTAACCAGGTCTTCTCTGCACTAGGCCTCATGTCATAACATATGACTATACGGATCATTGTCAGACAGTGTGGAGGGGATACTAGCAAACGAGTAAAATACCAGGGTGGCAACATTTTCAAACTATTGTTCTTCGGAACAAGATCAATTTTAGTCAGAGGATATTTGTGTTTTAAATTTTTTTTTAATAACGTCAAGAGCCACTCCGTGGGTTGCGGGAGTCATATATGTCAAACTTAATCAATGGTGTCATTTGATCGCCAAGTATCGACTGTTACCAAGAAGACACATTTTGAAGCTTATTGGTTTTTTACAGTGACAACATGAAGGTAGAACGTCGCATTTATAATCGAAAACCAGACAGTGGCGCGCGTCAAATAGTCAAACGTAAGTTGATAGTGTTTGTTAGGTTATATAACTAGTATCTATGTAAATTGGACGTAATATCTACACCTCTGTTCTTTTATAAGGCTGTTTTTAGATTTTCATGGAAAACCAGTATTTGTCATGTGTACATGTCTTTTGGACATGAAAAGTTAAGATGTTTTGATTTTCTATCACAACATATGACATTTAGGTTCGTATCAAACGTTAATAATATGTTATGAAAATTACGGAGTGGCTCTTTAAAACCCTATGAAAATAGATTCCCAAGAGGTCTATTCTACACAGTTTACTTGTTCTAAAGATCAGTTTTAAAAAATAATTATACGATTCCAGTTTTATGTTTTGTTTAAAGATCTTGTTCCGAGTTTAGCTCCAAATATTATTGTGAGGATGGACGGATGATAGAGCAAATGGACGAACAAAAGCAAACTTCTCCTAGATAGCTACAACTAACCAAAAGCGCGTCAAGAAAAGTTTTCCTCTTAGATTCAATCACATTCTCTCCCAACAGAGGTAGCTCCGTCATAATTTCCTTTTCAACCTCTGTCTTAATACGAAGGTTTCTAGGACATCCGACAGTTTCCCCTAGCGGGAATATAGTACTTGAACTACCTGCAATATTTCAGCCAATGAAAACGCTAATTGCATGAATAACATACTTATTGTCACATAGGCCTTTGCAAAGGTGCAGTCGCAAAATGAAGCGTATGTGTCTTGTAAAGACGACTCAAAGGGCAAGGTGCATATTCGAATAAAATTTAGCTTTTGGAAAGCTTCCGGGAATAACTTAGGCGATTTGAATGATAACTTTTGAAATTGTGCTGATTGCACAACTAACTGTGATTGCATCTAATCAGCGTTCTACATGTCGTGCGCGAGAAACCTTCGTATTATGACAGAGGTTGTAGAGGAATTTATGACGCAGCTACCTCTGTTTGGAGAGAATGATTCAATCATTGTGGCTGAGATTATCATGTTCCTTACATGTCAAGTCAAGAACACGCAAAGTGAAGTTTTTTCAATAGATCTAAAAATAATTGTTTTGAGCATATTTGAACATTTAGATTGTTTTTAAAAGTTTGTTTAGAAGATTTTGTAAAATGTTTAAAATTTTCAAATATTTTAAATCTATTTTACAAAATAAGAACTGAAATTACTACAGAAGTAATTCGTCTGAATGGACATACAAGGTAATGCGGATGTAGTTGTTGTAGGTGAAGTGAGTGTTGTTGTTGCTGTTGTTGTTGAGGATGTAGTTGGAGAAGGTGATTGGAAATTCGGGTTGTAAATGGAATCTTCCAGAAGACTAACATAGACGGATGTGTAGTTAACGCCAGAGGAACAGTCGGCGTTTTCCGAGTTGATGAGACCGACAGTAACCACTTCATTGGTGTCAGATGTTAAGCACACAACCGGACCTCCGGCGTCAAACTTGAAGTACAATTTACATTCGTTTAACGACGTATAACCTAATTCAACATTTAAGATATATCGTTTATTTGAAATATTGTTCAGACTATACACGATATAAAATATATATTAAATATAGGAACTGTGAGATAAACTTAAAGAGAGTAAACTAGAAAAGATTATATTGAATTAAGAAATATCGTATATAGACATATAGTATATCGTAAGTATATATCGTATATAGACATATAATATATCGTAAGTATATATCGTATATAGACATATAGTATATCGTAAGTATATATCGTATATAGACATATAGTATATTGTAAGTACATATCGTATATAGACATAAAGTATATTTTAAGTACATATCGTATATAGACACATAGTATATCGTAAGTATATATCGTATATAGACATATAGTATATCGTAAGTACATATCGTATATAGACATATAGTTTATTGTAAGTACATATCGTATATAGACATATAGTATATTGTAAGTACATATCGTATATAGACATATAGTATATCGTAAGTATATATCGTATATAGACATATAGTATATCGTAAGTACATATCGTATATAGACATATGGTATATTGTAAGTACATATCGTATATAGACATAGGGTATATTGTAAGTACATGTCGTATATAGACATATAGTATATTGTAAGAACATATCGTATATAGACATATAGTATATTGTAAGTACATATCGTATATAGACATAGGGTATATTGTAAGTACATATCGTATATAGACATATAGTATATTGTAAGTACATATCGTATATAGACAACAATATCTCTAATTGATAAGAAAAATAACTATAAAGTCATTTCAACTAGAAATGTCAAATAAATGCACTAAACATTTTAAGGAATAAAGTTCATTTTGAACTTATTTACAGGAACTATGGAGCAAACAACTTTCCAAAACATTCCCTTAATCATACAACGACAAAAATTATTTATCATGAATATAACCGTAAACTTGAATAATAACCGAATTCTTTATAGCTGCTACCAAGACCATTTCATTTTTTGAAAAGCAGTGTCTATCATAGCAGGAATAACAAATACATGTGGAATACATGACAGGGGCATGTGAGTATTATAACTGTTTATCACTAAGAAAACAAAGCAAGATTGCAATAAATAAAAAACTAAAAACTCAAGGAAACATTTTTCTGTTCCTTTTACTTGACATCTCACAACATCACCATCTATCAGGGGATATTGATAAACGAGCAAGATAGATTTTAAATTATAAAGAAAACAAAGCAGAATTTTAGCGAATAAAGGACATAAACTGCAAAGAAAATGTATCTTTTTATTATACTTACTGGACATGTCGCGACATCAGCATATGAACAGATGGTATTTGGAGCACATGTGGTATCGATGGTAACAGGAGATTCCTGAACAATTTCAAAAGGTACTGAAATGAGAAGACAAAATATTTTGTAAACTTTTCTTAACGATTTGATGACGACCATCTTAGTACCAATATCGTTAATACTGCCCTTATATAAGACCCGTAAGAGGAGCCACCAACGTGACCATCTTGAAGTCATTTCGATGATGAATTGGTCCGTCATCGATAGCCACACTACCACTTTAAGATTCGTGACCAAAAATTATGGATTTTACAATAGAAGAGGGTACAAAATGCGTATGTTCTTCATTTTTGTCCCCAGAAAATACCTTACGTTTCTGTCCCAGCCAAATATTCTGATGTTCTTTTTTTTAAAATGTGATGAGGCAAGTTATAGTTATATCAAAACAAGAAAGTTATATTCAAGATATTCCTATTCTGTGTCAGCAGGTATACCAGGCCCTTTATCTGTAGTACGTTCATCTCTCTAACTATATTTGTATACCATGACAAAATCTTATAGTCCAGATAAATAACTCAATGATAATAAATATAGTTTAAATGTTGATTAAGCTTGAATAAAACAATTATCAGTCCAATTAAACATTCGAATATACCCTTGTAACATGCATTGTATGGAGTTGTTGAAAATTATCGATATGCTTTTCATTTTCTATTATATAAATTTTCTAAAGACATTGTCAACAAGAACATCTTGTCTTCCTTTTAATTTCTTCTTTGAAATAATTTTAGATTAAACAGATGCAGAATCAGTATGAAGGAACATCTATTGATTTGTTAAAGGCATACTGAAAAGTATACAATAGGGACATTAAAAACAGAGAAGCCAGGGAACTTTACTGAGAGAAGCAAAGTCGATACTTCAACTTTAACCATCCAGTTTAAACCTATGAAATGAGTTTTGTATGGACAATGTTGGAAATTAAAAAAGCCAAAACGTTTAACCTAAAGGCTACGAAATTGTCATTCTGACATAACCTGATCAGGATCTGAAATGAAAACGTAGTTGTACAATGACTATCCCGTAAAATATTTTGTCTTGGAATGGTTAGCGATCACGCCTTTATGTAATCTGACATTTCCTCCCAACTGAGGTAGCTCCGTCACATTTTCCTATACAACCTCATGCATTTCACGGTCTATGCACTTTACACTTTGAATCTTCTTCATAAACCACATTTGCCTTGTTCAGCAACAAAATCTTTGTATAGGCATGTGTAACGAGAAATATGCTATCCATTGCTGCTGTGTTTTCATTGGTTGAAATATTTATAGGTAGTTTATATAGTCTCAATATTTTGACACTGCCGGAAGCTCTAGAAGAGCCTGTTTTAGAACAAAGATTGTGTAGGAATTTATAACGGAGCTACCTCTATTGGGAAAGAATGGTAATCTGATTCTAAAGGCTCGCATCCTCGAAAACTTATTTTAAAAATCCGCCATCTACTGTACTTAGTGATCAAAATTAAAACTTTAAAAAATAGCTCTCACCTAATTTTCCGTACGTTCCAAGAGCAACGACTCTGCAGGAGCTAAAGTCTATGGGCATATCCGTGGTTGGGAAACAAGCCGGGAGAGTACATAGTGAGCTAGATAGGGTTACCGTGGTCGGGGGAATGATCTCGTACATTGCTGCAAAAAAAGAAAGTCTTCATTTAGCTACCATGTATTTTGAAGAAATATTTTTGGCTTTGACACTTTATAGTGAAAAGGGGGAATATCTGAATTTTAAAGTAAATCATTATTCGACATCTTTTGACATCAAGATACAGAGCCATGATACAGTAGAATATACCCCTATTGTTGAAATACATCATGATTCATATTTTATTAATAATAACTTCAACATCAGATATATCAATCCTACTAGTAAATTAGTATATAATTATTAGTATATAGTAGTTATAAAACTTGTTATTGTTATGTTTGCATTAATCATTTAAAATAGTAACTTATCAACACACACATTATATATATATATATATATATATATATATATATATATATATATATATATATATATATATATATATATACATTCTCATTTGGATTTGTTTATCATGATAAATACCCATAGTAAGAATAGTCAAGCTTACCTCCATCACCTACCGGAGACATATATGATGTCACAGGCACAGGTATTGCAATTTCCTGATTTCCGTCTGTTTCATTGAAAACTTCATGATCACCTATCACCACCGTTACCGTACCAATGGCACTGAAATTATGGACAATAACTGAATGATAAACACGTTTCATTTAACGGATTTTAAAGCCAAAATACCAATAGATTTGTTGCTCGTATACGGTCTTTTCACATGTTTTGAGATGTTATTCTGACAGTAGAAAATTTACAAGATCCTTTTATCATTTTGGTTTACCTATGACAGATGACAGATATAAAAATCTTATTCTCTCAAACTGAACAGTACAATGGCGTCCGATTCCTCGATTCGAAGCCTCAGGTAAAGTTACATTTTGTTTAACTGACAAGTTCAGTTCGATTCAAAAGTCACTTTACGTGACCAAAGTGCAAAATTAAAGTCTTTCTATTTCCTAAAATATTTCGGTTAAAATGGAATGACAAAATTGTGTGTCTTTCTGATTCATCTGCACAGGTGCACTTTACGCTGTCTAAAAGCAAACATACCACCAAAAAGTAAAGAAAATCTCATTCTTGTAATGAACTATTCATCTGTCCAAATCGCAAATGATATGAACCGACATTTTGAAACAACATGTATCAAATACCTCAAGGCCTTATAATCGCTTTCGTCGTATATTAAAGAACTGAAATTAAATAATACAATGTGGATATGACTCACGGCATCAGGTAATTTTCGGCACATAATGCGGAGGTTATGATCTTCCCTTCATCCACAAGCATCCCGGAACACAGAGGAAAACCGAACATGTAGAACTGAACATATCCAGGCGTGGAACAGTAAGTGCTCTCAGCAACAGAGGAACCAGCCATCCTCTTACGTGTGGAGTAACTACTGTATTCACATCCTGGATAATAATATGAATACAACTTACATAAAACTTCTTTGAGAGGCATTTAGAAGTTGGTAAATGAATAGAGAACACTTTCTATGCATTTACAACTTTTTTATTGCAGAATTGCGACGTTTCGATGTAGATACTAACACCTAACTGCTTGATCCATAAAGCCATAGAACTTGTTCTCTATTCAACTTAAATAAATGCTTTTAAATAACAATAACTTCTCTGAATGATTGTTTAAAATGTAGATGATCTCACCCCTTTGTCATTTAATTTCTAATATCTGAACAAAAGATAATGGAAATGACTAATTTTCGTAGCTTGGTGAAGATTACTTTTCTCGAACGAACACTGATGTTACAAATGTTGATATTTTGTTTATAAGAAGTCACAAGAGTGATATTCTGTTTATGATAAGCTTCGAAAAAGGTCATGTCATGTCATGGCATTTCCATATATAATATCCTGTTGACGATTTCAGTCAAAACAATATATTCATCTCAAATAAGCGATATCAGCTTTGGTAATCATAAACCATCAAAAAGGTCCTAAATTTAACCATTTGACGTATGGGTATTTTTAACACCTCCCCGCTCCCGATTCGAAAGTTTCACTTGTGTGAAGAGGAGAAACAACCCGATGCAAAGAACTCAAGAGCCAGAAACACTCGGCGAAAGTTTATCGAGTACATCAACTTTGGCTCAAGTGTAATAATTTTTTAAGCGGCTTTAAAAACTCTTTTCATGTACTTCCTGATTTGCATTCTTGATTTGATCTATGTCAAGTCATAACCGCCACGTCATCTTCCAAAATATTATCAAATTCATCACTTATGTTACTTTTTTCAAGTACTTAAATGTTAAAATATCTTTTCCTAGAAGTGATTTCCAAAAATGGATGCCTTTGTAGCCTATTTTCTTCAAGACTGATTATTCCGCAACATTCGTGCAGTTAATCTGAAGACGACTTCATGACAGTAGTGCTTTGAATAAATCATACATTCTTACTTTGCGTGATTGATGGGGAGGTTGTTAAGGAAGTTGTCAAAGACGTTGTAAGGGAAGTGGTCAAAGACGTTGTTACTGAAGTGGTCAAAGACGTTGTCAGAGAGGTAGTCAAAGACGTTGTAAGTGAGGTGGTCAAAGATGTTGTCAGAGAAGTTGTCAAAGACGTTGTCAGTGAAGTAGTAAATGAAGTTGTAAGCGAAGTGGTCAAAGACGTTGTTAGAGACGTAGTCAAAGACGTTGTCAGTGAAGTAGTAAGTGAAGTTGTCAAAGACGTTGTCAGAGAAGTGGTCAAAGACGTTGTAAGTGAGGTGGTAAAAGATGTTGTCAGAGAAGTTGTCAAAGACGTTGTAAGTGAGGTGGTCAAAGATGTTGTCAGAGAAGTTGTCAAAGACGTTGTCAGTGAAGTAGTAAGTGAAGTTGTAAGCGAAGTGGTCAAAGAGGTTGTTAGCGACGTAGTAAGTGAAGTTGTCAAAGACGTTGTTAGTGAAGTTGTCAAAGATGTTGTTAGGGAAGTTGTCAAAGAAGTTGTCAGAGAAGTAGTAAGTGAAGTTGTTAGTGAGGTGGTCAAAGACGTTGTCTGTGACGTTGTCAAAGACGTTGTTAGGGAAGTCGTCAAAGACGTTGTCAGTGAAGTAGTAAGTGAAGTTGTAAGTGAAGTGGTCAAAGACGTTGTCAGAGAAGTAGTCAAAGACGTTGTAAGTGATGTGGTCAAAGATGTTGTCAGAGAAGTTGTCAAAGACGTTGTCAGTGAAGTAGTAAGTGAAGTTGTAAGCGAAGTGGTCAAAGACGTTGTTAGAGACGTAGTCAAAGACGTTGTCAGTGAAGTAGTAAGTGAAGTTGTCAAAGACGTTGTTAGTGAAGTTGTCAAAGATGTTGTAAGGGAAGTTGTCAAAGACGTTGTCAGTGAAGTAGTAAGTGAAGTTGTTTGTGATGTTGTTAAAGACGTTGTTAGAGACGTTGTCAAAGACGTTGTTAGAGAAGTTGTCAAAGACGTTGTTACGGAAGTGGTCAAAGACGTTGTAAGTGAAGTTGTCAAAGATGTTGTCAATGAAGCAGTCAGAGAAGTTGTTAGGGAAGTGGTCGAAGACGTTGTCGGTGAAGTAGTCAAAGACGTTGTTAGGGAAGTTGTCAAAGACGTTGTCAGCGATGTAGTCAGCGAAGTTGTTAGCGAAGTAGTCAGAGAGGTTGTTAGTGAAGTAGTCAAAGAAGATGTTAGTGAAGTTGTCAGTGAAGTAGTATGGGATGTAGTTAAAGACGTCGTCACTGAAAAATATTATTCTTTGGTAATATGTCCTGAATTAACAATTTGTTAAGGAAATAAAATATTACAGCGATGGTCGTTTAATATCCTTTGCAAAATAAAATGTATTAAAAATACCAAAATGCTTCACCATTACATCAGATGAACATGTGAATTCTGCGGACATTACAAAACACACATTGAAAACAGCATTGCATTTCAAAATGACAATGGGGTTCTTATTTTATCATTATATCATTATGTTTTGTCCTCTAAACTATTGGTTAATGCTTTCACTTCTTGGACAGATAATGGAGAAATTGAAACAAACCTTCTGCTCACCTTCAACAAAGATCAATGTATTTTCCATTGATTGTAAGAATGCAAATGAGCTTACAACTTGTCGAGGCTGATGTTGTCAGTGATGTTGTGGCAGACATTGTCATGGATGTTGTCAGTGAAGTTGTCAACGACGTGGTGAGAGAAGTTGTAACAGACGTTGTGAGGGATGTTGTTGAAGAAGTTGAGAGTGAAGTAGACAGGGAAGTAGTCTGTGAAACCTGGTTGATTGTAACCGGTTTACATTCCGGAAGTCGTGCTCGGTAGAAAGGGTCTAAAGTAAGGCAAAATGATCCGATCAATGAAGTGAAATAGTAACATGAGGATGGCAAAGTTAACGTGATTCATATTTTGAAAAAAAAAAAAAATTATCAAATCCATTAATTCACGTTTTTTTTTACCAATATGTTGAATTGTACTTTGACCAATGAACTCGGAATTATATACAAAACGTGACAAAGATAACATCATATAATTATCTGTTAATTGAATAAACACTTACGGTTACATAGTATGTTATAGAGCCCAGATACAGTAAGAGAGCAGGAACAATCTGTTGTTGGATAAACGTCGTCAAGACATTCCTGACAATCAGCAGCTAAGGTGGTCAGACAGTAGTCCTCTGAAAAAGTACATGACTAAAACCTAGACAAGAGGATAAAACTAGCGCTACTCCCTTGCTTACAACCATATCAATATACAGCTAATAAACATTTAAAATAGACGACTATTTCAAGAAAATAAGTTGACTTACATGTTGATTCCATTAATTCAAGTATCAACAGAACATAACAACATGTCTGACGTATCATATATTTCTAATAAAATTACACCCATGTATTATCAAATAGGGCCAACTTTTAAAGTAGATGTCTTAAGATTGTGCATTTTGAAAAAGTTGTATAAGAATTAAAAAAATTAAGTTGTGATGTTTTTACAGAATCTTGAATGAAAACATTTTCGAAAGTACTTTCCATAAAAGGGATAGCGTTCGTCAGTACTATTTCACTCTTTATAGTTTCGTATTACAATTTCAAAAAACGATACTGCTAAAAATCGAAGTTCAAGTTTTTCGTTTTTGTACTGCTTTAGGAGGCGATGTCACATCACATGTTTAATGTCTTTTACCTCAGAAACAGACCAACAGTCAACTTACCATTTTCGCAACAAGATACTCCTTTTGGATTTTTTCGACATATTTTTGGAGGCGTCGTTGTTGGTGTTGTGGCAGATGTTGTTAGAGACGTTGTGAATGAGGTTGTCATTGATGTTGTTAACGATGTAGTAATTGACGTTGTCATTGATGTTGTGAGAGAGGTTGTTATTGATGTTGTCAGAGACGTTGTCATCGAAGTTGTTAACGATGTTGTCATTGATGTTGTCAGAGATGTTGTAGCTGACACTAGGTTGATTACAATTGGCCGGCATTCAGGCAAACGTTGCTTGTATACAGAACCTGTAAAGAAATGCGTTTAATTAATGTAAGCTTTGAAATTATTATACCCTATTGACATTAAATTGTGTTTAATATCAGACTGAAAGTTTCATTGACAAGGTCACACAAATATTGAAAACTATCACACAGCAATTTAAAAGATAAGGGAACAGCGAAAAGAGTGAACATACATACTGAAGCAATCTTACATTAGAGATAGATTGATACGCCCTAATGATATCAATAATCAATATAAAATTAAAAAGCTGTTGAACGAAGTGATCGAAACGAAAGAGTCCCGATGCAAAATATTACCTACATTGTTTCACTAAAACTACGATAAAATCCTTCATCCCATAAAAAAGGCAAATTATGTTAAAACCTATGAATGAAACTTTTAACTCGACAAAGGAACCTAATTTATCAAAACATGAAGTCAAAATATCTCGAATAAGAATAAGATACATTATGCAAACCCATAACAAATGAAATCCAAAAATTAAAATCTCCTTTTCGAAAATGATAGATGTATACTATACTATAAAAATACGTAACTATGAACTTACAGAGGAACTTGTAGAGAGCTGATATTTCCGTAGAGCAGGAACAATCAGTAGATGGATAAACGTCGTCAAGACACACCTGACAATCATCAGCTAAGGTGGCGAGGCAGAAATCCTCTGAAAACAATTAACATTTGATTACAGTAACTTATTCATCATTACGTGATCAAATTGAGAGTTATAACTGCGCAGTTGACACCGAGGAGCAACAGAACAGAGAAAGTTCTAAAGATGTTCGCGGCAAAATGGCGAGTGACAACCAAAGGAGTCCATCTTTTTTTCATGGAACTGGGTCAAACCTTGATGGGATAGTTAACGGATGATGGCTTTACTTGTTGAAGGTTCTCAGAACTACCCGATGTTTTCTCTATATATGTTTCTGTTTATATATATATAATAAATCTGATATATTCAAACGATTATTAAAAGAATTACAACGCCGATAAGCGTTGTTATCTTTTTATAATTGTTTGATGAATATATGCTGACTGTACACTTGAAGGAACCGAATTTCAATTATATATATACCTTAAATGTATGCACAGAGAACTATCTCTTGGGTTGATGTTGCGCATTATCAAATGTAATATATTATTATTAAATGTGTTTTTGACAACAACCAAGATTGTCAACATACTGACCGTTCTCACAGCAAGATTTCCCTAAAGGTGTTTTCCGACATGTTTTAGGGGTAGGTGTGGTGGTAGCAGTTGTTGTAAGAGAGGTTGTGGCGGATGTTGTCAACGATGTTGTTATTGATGTTGTCAACGAAGTAGTTATTGACGTTGTTAGAGACGTTTCCACGCAATCACAGTCAATATTATTCAAACGGAAATAACACTGATTACAATAAATGGGAATAATCAACCCTTTTATACAGGCCTCGTCTGCAAGAAATATTTGTATATAGTGAACATTTTTGTAGAGAAAATCACCTGATTCAATCATTACAATATATACTTATAAGTTTATTTTGTCAAATCGAAACAAACATCGAAAGTGAAGACATTAGCTTAGCATTAGGGCACAGATAATGTTGTTGAGCTCAAATATGTCAAACTCCATAATTGGTGTTATTTGATCGAGATACCGGTTGTCTATGTAAATTAAAATCTCAGTGCTTATCAGTTCAATATAGGGACAATAGAGAGTTTAAAACCGAATTTTGTTCTCGAAAACAGGGTCTTTTAGTAATGTTTAACAGTTCATTTCAATTAATTTCGATATAACCATTTGCATGGCCGTTTTTCAATTACAACTGAAGACAAGAAAATAACAAGATGTTGACATTTAAGAAGTTAAGATGCAACTTTAGAAAGTAGATTTGAAATCATCTCGGGTCATGTAGTATTTTGGCTTTTATCTAAGCTATTATCTATTAATGTGCTTTATGTTATGTTACCTAAGTTAAGAGAGAGAGACAAATCAGTGTGGATATACTTGGTTCTAAACATTCACATAAAAAAGATCAACTCACAATTTTCACAACAGCTTTGATCTGCTGCATCTCTCGGAGGCTGACATCCTGCCTGTGTTGCCGTGTTTGTTGTCGTGGATGAGGTTGTCAGAGACATTGTTGGAGATGTTGTCAGTGATGAAGTCAGAGATGTTGTCAGAGACGTAGTCAGGGATGTTGTTGGTGATATTGCATCACAATCGCAATCAATTTGAAGAAGGCGGGTATCACATTGTGCACAGAAGATCGGTGGAATAATTCCGGCTTTGCAATCAGCCTCTAGATAAAACAAAAAAAACCCAAAAAAACCCATGTACATGCAAATTTGAATGACATCAATCACATGGATTTCCATCCCAAAAAAACAACCTTTTCGTCAAAAACGTTACTAAATTGTCCTTGTTATTTTCACCTGGAAAGTTATTTTCTCCTATACGTGACAAAAGCATGTAGTAATATATATCATATCCAATGGACGTAGCAGTTTGACTGCCCAATGAGAACCAAGGGAGGATTACTTGGAAATGCTGATGTAAAGTTCCATTTATTCAAATGTGAAAAGCATCTAAATTTTCAACCTTGGGTAAAAGAGGATGAAATATTCTCGATTACATGGTCAATGGGTGGGGGGCGGAAGGGATGGGGGTTTTGGGAGGGGGGATGAACTATTCTTGAATATCGGGGGAGGGGGATGAAGGAAAGAAGGAGGGAACTGCTGAGCAAATAATGTGTAGATGTGTCAAAAAAGTGTTAGATCTACCAATGTTTGGATGCATTCAATACCTTTTTCTACTAAACATACCCCTTATCACAGTACATTCTAGAAAAATCAAGGAACATATTTATTGAATTGTATTATCTACGAATGTTTTTCTAATAACTTTATTGCAATCACCATTTGTGCAACAATCTTCGTCCACGGCATCTCTCGGAGGTTGACATTCAGCTTGCGTTGTCGTGCCTGTTGTTGCTGAAGTTGTTGGTGATGGTGTTGTCAGCGACGTAGTTATAGATGTTGTCGGTGAAGTTGTCATCGACGTAGTCAGGGATGTTGTTGGTGATATTGCATCACAATCGCAATCAATTTGCAGAAGGCGGGTATCACATTGTGCACAGAAGATCGGTGGAATAATTCCGGCTTTGCAATCAGCCTCTAGATAAAACAAAAAAGCAAAAAACCCCATGTAAATGCAACTTTAAATAACATCAATCACATGGCTTTCCATCCCAAGAAACCAACCTTTTCGTCCTGAACGTTATTTAATAGTCCTTGTAATTTTTCACCAGGAAAGTTATTTTCTCCCACACGTGACAACAGGATGTAGTAATATATATAATATCCAATGGACGTAGCAGTTTGACAGCCCGATGGGAACCAATGGCGGATTGCCTGAAAATGCTGATGTCAAGTTCCGTTTATGAAAATGTGAAATGCATCGAGATTTTCAACTTTGGGTAAAAGGGGATGAAATATTCTCGATAACAGGGTCAATGTGTTGGGGGCGGAAGGGGTGATTTTTTTGCTTTTCTTGGGGGGGAGTGGGAGAGGGGGGATGAATTATTCTCGAATATCGGGGGATGAAGAGGAGAAGGGGGATGAGGGGTGAAGGGGGTTGGGGGGATGCCGAGCAAATAATGTGTAGATGTGTCAAAAACGTACACTTAATTGTTAGATCTACCAATGTGTGCATGCATTCAATACCTTTTTTCTGCTAAACATACCTCTTCTCACATTACTTTCTTGAATAATCAAGAAACATTGAATTGTATTTTCTACGAATGTTTTTTTCTGATAACTTTATTCCTATCACCATTTATGCAACAATCTTCGTCCACGGCATCTCTCGGAGGTTGACATTCAGCTTGCGTTGTCGTGCCTGTTGTTGCTGAAGTTGTCGGTGACGGTGTGATCAGCGATGTAGTCAGAGATGTTGTCGGTGACGTTGTCATCGACGTAGTCAGAGATGTTGTTGGCGATGTGACGACACAGTCGCAATCAATTTCAAGCAGACGGGAATCACATTGTGCACAGAAGATCGGTGGAATAATTCCGGATTTGCAACCAGCCTCTGATGGATTGTAAAAGATTAGTTTGCAAGTTGGAGTCACATATATCGTATACTCATGTCTCATTCATACTTCAGCACATTTGGTAAGAAGAGATGGGGCAAACAATTACAATATTTTAGAATGTGTTTTATTCTTTAAAATAGCAAGGTTTTTATTTTAAAAATGTAAGAAAAGGCTCTGGCCAATTGATTAAAACGATTTTCAGCCTTATTGTTGTTATTGCCGTCGGGAACTTATACTATTTATTACAGATTTTGTGAAGTAAACTAAAGCATGGAGTTTCCATGAATAAATTAAGAAACCTTCCAGTTACATATGTGTATCACATACAGTGATGTAAACAAGTTTCACCTCTAGAACATTTTAGATGCAGAAGTATTACGTGCCCAGTTGTATAATAAAACCTTTACATGAATAACTTTAGGGTCAACGAATGTTTTTCCATACCAAAATCCCTAAGTAAACGTAAAATCGGTCAATTAAAGTTAACTTTGACAGTCGGCCATATAATTTTTGATAAAAACGCTGTCAAACTAAGACTGCAGAATAATGGAGCGCTATTAATTGAATTTGGAAGGCAATTTTGAGTTATCATCCATTTAAGATATGCATATAATATAGTATAAAACATTAGAACATATTGACCACGAATACAGGTGAAGTTCACGTCATATGACAGTTACATATTGATAGTTAAAAAGACGTTGCGATACATTTAAGTATTTTGCCTCATTGTATGGATAGGCCTTGGCTCCTACCTGTATAATACACCCATTTTAGGAAATAATCACTACAATTAAACATTGTCGCAAAATATACCGTAAGCAGGTTCGATTTCAGGGAGTCATCTTCCGATAAACTAAGACACATCTTATTAGCTGCTGTCAAGAAGCCTTTACGTAGGGAGACAATGTTGTTGATTTAATTTGATGGAATAATTGATATAAAAACGTGTATGTATAAACATAGTATTATTAGAAAACGAGGATGTGAACAGATTAAGAAACAACTGAACGGAAAGCATTGTTTAAGTTTTGAACGCCATCCAAAAACACTGACACACAAGGCTGCTTTCAAAAGTGTTCTTTTGAAAATAAGTAAGGAAATGATGAAAAAGTCTGGAAGGCTTCCTGAACATTAGTATCAGACGGTATTTTAGTAGCTTTAAATTCTTGTCAGTTACTTATTAATCAAAGCGTGTGGTTAAGGAGAAGTTTCCAGTAAATATGCAACTTAAGCCAAGGTTCAAATTCAAAAAGCATTATGAATTACGACCTTGTTTAAATGGTGTTTTAATAAGGGATTCATTATAGCGACATTTACGTGATTTAAGTCAGAGGCCATAACTCATTTATAAAATCCGATATGATAATCAATCATGTATATCTACAGTATGTGTACAGTTTCAGAAAGATGAGTAAAATACTCTAGAAGATGTTGATGTCAATAACACTTTTATTATTTTTAAGAATAAGAACAATCACCATTAGTACAGCAATCTTCTTCTACGGCATCTCTGGGAGGGACACAGGGTGCTCTTTTCTCACGCCGGAGACTGTCGTCATTCAAGCAGTATTTTTCAAGACGAGGAACGAGATTTGACAGCTCTGAATTCAAGAAATATTAGTGTAAGAATTAACGTTTCAAGACAAATGAAATTCGCGTACCAACACCTGTCAAGAGAAATAAAAGAAAACGTTTGTCTTTGGATAACAAAATTCCTTGATAGAATGTGTGAAATATTTCGAAAGAGATATTTGTACATACGCAATCAAAAAATGCCATCTGCAGAAATACAAGACGAAGCATCGGTCAAAATGTGAGGCAAGTATATCAACATTTGTCATTGGCACAAATTTGACATTAGGTTTATGCATTGTTTATGACATGACGTCACAATGTAAAAGTGATATTTTGCTTGAGGGCATCGTATGAAATATATTAACCCCAATATGATTGCCTTCGTAGGTAATGCATTGGATCATTACGCTCACGCTTTCGATTTGGCAGATAAGAATGTTTTCTTAAAGTTCAAGTTCGTTATTTCCGTGTTAATCTGCTGATTGAAAGCAAATACTGGCGTTTATTATCTCCTAAACTATGTTAAATTTATTTGCATTTCAAAATGAAAAAGATTGTTGATTCAAACTAGCATTGCGTTGTTTTTACTGAAGGTGATTAACTGTCTGTAAAATGAGAGGTTACCATTCCTGCAACACTCACTGAAAATGTTTCTATGAAAAACTGAGCTTATTCAGAGTCATTATCAAACAAGATATTGTTTCTTGGAGATACAATCTGTCGTTAATACATATGTGGATAGACGTTATGTTGATGACATGGCTTCGTCAGTGGCGCCTTGTGACAGCAAGAGTTGTCTGGTCCAAATGGATATAGACAACGATATACGAACAGCAATTAATCATTGATTCACACGGTTGTTAGACTTCATCTATTTAGTGATTGGTTTGCATAACAATATGAAGGTAAGACTAAGAGATGCAAATATATCAAATGTTTTCTACATCGATCAGATTGCAATCTGATTGAGCTCAACTGCACCCTGTTGGAATTCTACTATCTAATATGGTAAAACTGAGCTCAAGCTGCAATCGAGACAAAATTGCGATGAATTTAATATATTATTGCACTTAAGCGCTATCTGATTAAGCTCAACTGCGTTCAAATTGCAATCTGACTGCATTCAGTTGCCATCAGATTGTGGTTAATTTAATCTCTTATTGCACTCAACCGCTATCTGATTAAGCTCAACTGCGTTCAAATCGCAATCTGACTGCATTCAGTTGCGATCAGATTGTGGTCAATTTAATCTCTTCTTGCACTCAACCGCTATCCGATTTTGCTCAACTGCGTTCAAATTGCAATATCATTGCAGACTGATTTAATCAGTTTTCGGTAAAAGATATTTCCATTTGAAACGTATGTGTGAAACCAGTACTTACTACAAAGCGCTGCGCTACTGTAAGCATGGCTACCATCAAGTGACAGACAGCACAACACGAACAGCGCTACAAAGGACGTCATTATGTCTCAAAATTTCGCCTGTGGTTCTCGGCCAAACTTTATATTCACTGATCAGTTTCGAACATGTGTATTCTATTGAATTTTTCACCCTTGACTGCTGTACAAACAGAAATTTGCTTGACTATGATAATGTTCAAGACAGAAGCAAATATTTTTGTTATGTCTTAATAGTAACTGCAATAACATCATCGCGCCTACATACAAGCACAAATCTATTCTTAAGTTGCTTATTTATGTCTAGAAAGTTACTTCATCAATGATATTGTATATATTGTAATGTATAGTTTGTGTTTTAAAAATGTTTGTGTTTTTGTTGTTTTTTACTTTTAAATCTGCCACGTTACATCTTCATTGACGTAAACAGATCATCGAAACTTGTCAACGTCATTATACTCCACATTAATATCCTGTGGAAATTGTTACACTTGAATTTCCTTAAGATTTTACCCCAAATTAATTGTCCAGTATGAGTTGCAAATGGAGGTGTCTCATTAAATTTCTTAGAAGAAAGCTGTGAACTTATCAAGTGGATATTTTCCCTGTACCCTATCGTTTCTTAATTCACGGTAAAACATAAAGGTTTCCGCTCCCTTTCTTATCCTAGGTAAGAACCTCACTCAAAGCAGCGCGCCGTGACCTATGACCTATCAAAAGGTAGTCAACTAATGAAAGCCCTTGAAGGCAAATCTACCTTTCTGGTGGGCCACTACGAAAAACTTACAGATCTCTCAAAACTGAGCCATCGACAGTTACACGCACCTATTGAGCAAAAGTGCCAGTACCCTTTCCAAACCATGTGCTTGATCTACTATATTTTACTTAGTTTTCAGATCGCTCATCTAAGTAAATTTGTTTTTGCAAAAGGATGGTAAAATCAGGTTAGTAGTTGGCTGAAATTTTATCGTGAACTTGCCGCTATTCAATATCATATATATAATTATTAATGACAATATCCGTTCAATGTATAACCTACATCAATGCCCTGTAGGAATTGTATTTCCAAATCAGCTACTTAGCGCTTTGTCGAGGTTACACCCTGCTCAAAAGGCATATTTTGATCCGCAGAGCCTGTTCGAATACTATTATCTCCTTTGGCCCAAATGTCTTCGTCGCTGTGGTAACTGGACAGCCAATGAAATGACGCCATGAAGGAGCTTTACGCTCACACATCGTATATACAATCTGGGATGTGCCGCTGTTTTTGCATGCTGAGAGTCGTTATATTGGCTTTTTATATATATATATCTATCGTTAGTGCAGTTTGCCATGAGAGAGATCAGGGTACTGAACGGAGCTCTGCGGATAGGTCACTGGCTACATACAATGTTTTCATTCAATATATGGGTTGAATGAGGAAAGGAGAATGATATTGTTTGCCACAACAAAGGATGTGACCTGTTGATACTTCCACCGAGATTCGAACCTGGGCTTGAATGCTAGCAACTACGTACATGCCACTGCGCTCCATATACACGGAACAAGTGGGATGTGTTGCTTAGACGAGTAAGAGTAATATACATTGTTCCTGTTCGAACGTTTCATTTTAGTAATAGTCCATTTCGAGAGTAGTATTTTTCCTTACTCCAAGGTTGCAAGTCTCATTACGATGGGCGTTGAATTTATTCGAAGGTCGCCAACAAAGTGTCCGACTAAATCATAACTTCAAAATAGAGGACAAAAAACACGGGACGCTTTTAAAGGGGCACAGAGTATGTTGTTGGAGTCAAATATGTCAACCTTTATAAACGGTGTTATTTCATCGAGGAGTAGTGGTTGTCTCTGAAAATCAGTACCATAAAGCTTATAAGTTCTGTATGTGGACAATAAACAGGAGTAAGGCGTGTTATGTGATCGAAAACCGGACCGTGGCGCGCGCCAATGACTCAAACGGAATTTTGAAAACTTGTTTAGAACAGGGGATAACACAATCATTGATTGGTAATGTTAAGTAGGTCATTTAAGTAGGCCTACTCCTGCACACCAGCATCTGTCGTCGATTACCGAGGGTATACGTTTCGGTAATCATATAAACCTCTATTACAGCTAATAGGATTGATCAATTCGCGCGGATTGCTTGCTAACTTTTGACAACTTATGAAACACTCTGTCTGACAACAATAAGTAAGGTAGTCTATATAATAAGGTAGGTTGTGAGTGGATCAATCTAGGGTATTAATAATTGGAACCTTCATCTATGTCATTTAATTAAAAGGTCCAATTCAAGTATTTCTTAGGCTTTTTTATGTGTTGACAAGTATTATATATTAAGATTATACTGTTTGAAAATGTACTTTTGACTTATTGGTCTTATAAAGAATCTGCCTGTCTGTTTATGTTTTAGGATATCGTTAGTGACAAACCACTTCGCGAGTTGTAGTTCAATGACAATGTAAGTTCTTTTATAACGCTTCATCCACATCACACAGGAACATGCTGTAGTTACAGAAAATATTGACAGTTTGTACGACTAGAAATTTGGTATCCATAATATATATCTTGAATTGATTAGTTTTGAGCATTGTCTTTGAGTAATGGAGAGGTTTCAAGACAAGATAGCAGTGGCTTCCAGGAATTGGCAACGGCATGAGAAAAGGAAGTGCATTTACAGTAAAGTATTGAGTTCGTTTGTGCTTGGACATTCTCTCCGTACTAACGTAGCTCAAGCAAAAGAATCATACGCAAACCTCTATACATTTCGAGCAGTTATTGGGCTAGAAACTAAGAAGCCTGATTGGATGCAACCAAAGAACTGATGACACGCAGTTAAAAGATATTAGCAGTTAACCCCCTGTCATTTCCTCACGCTTCGGGAAATCTAGAGGATATTCTACTTCAAACTTTTTCCTTGTTTGTTCTTAACAAAACACAGATCCGTAATATGGTTACTGAATAATGGTAATGCCTCGGTGAGCAAGCAAGCAAGCAAGCTGCCCATCCAGCATGGGTTCTCATCGCCTGAATTTTACAGATAGTTTGTGTTGCAGAGTTTTGTCGCAACCGGAATCCCGAAAAGTATTTGGTTTTAAACATAAGAGATAAACGTAGGATCTTAAGTCGTAGCTAACAGCGTTTGCAGAAAATGGTATGTGGGACCCATTAGCAAACGTCCCGAGCCTGAGCGGAAACAAATATTATGTCTTATATGTTGAAGTTAACCGAATCTAACTGATTCAAGTAAATTAAGAATGGTTTCATATTTTCTTTTTACGCGTCTCAATATCTGGCAAGATTTCTATCTGTAGCCTTCTATGAAGGAACGACAATTACATATTTTTGATGCATTTTATTTTCGATTCAGTGGTTTTATATTCGAAAATTTAACCCAAGTTGTTTGCGGTGTTGGAAGCGTTCACTTCGGCTATGCCTACAACGCCATTCTCTGTGCATTCGGCGTTTACAATTTGTCCAACGACCACTGTCTCGCCATTGGTCAGATCACAGACAACTGGTCCGCCAAAGTCTCCCTGAAAAACATATATACAATATGATAATAATAATAATTTGTTACCCCATTTAATGATATTGAAAATGATTTTTCAATATGGATCATTTTTCAATTTATTTTCAAACTTACATTCTCAAATTAATGATGTTGACAGAAAACATCGCCCATACATTCGAAACCTCACGTTTTTGTGTTGAGATAAACAAATACAAACAACCAGATAAATGAAAATTACATTACTTATAATTAGCTATTGGTTTTTAAGGCACTTTCCCGAGAGGTCATACGCTTGCTATCACTTAAATTAAGCCAATTCTTAGTCATCATATGTATTAACAAAACAAACAAAATTCCACAAATGTCACCCAAGAAATTTATAAGTAATCTCTGAAATACCAACTTTACAACAACTTTACAAACGTTTCCATTGTCTTTGCATGTCCTTTGTCAATATATTATAACAATACGACCTGGTAACACTCACCTGACACGTAGACCCACTTGCGTAAAAACAGTTGTAAGCGACATTTTGAAAATCAAAAAGGAAAGCTTGGCTCGATTCAGAGAGTTCCCGCTCACAAGCAAGTTGATTCTCAAAAAACGGAATGGGGAAATAGGAAAATTCAGCTGTGCCCGTCACTGAAACATAATGGATGATTTATTTAACAATTTTTTATATATTACCTTGTAAACCTTCGTATAAAACGTCGACGCAATCTTAAAGGGGCAGTAGCACGTTTAAAAATAAATTTCTTCAAATGTTTCCTCCAAGAAAGGAGTTCATGCCAAATGTGTTCTCTAAAGAAGGCCAACCATCATATTACTCGACACTTCTGATCATAGTGTTAAAGAGAAATCACTTAAGAAAGGGTTCCGTTTACTCCAAATGAAGTTTTACAATAAATACGATTAATGTCATTATAATATATAAAATGAAGAAGGGACATCAGTCTCAAATTTCGGTACTGATATTATTATCATTGTTATTCAATGCATAAGGGAGTTTATATAGAAAACATTTTCATTATGAATTTTAGTATTCATCAGTATCATCATTACAATCATTCGAGTTATATCCGGCCCCTGCGGCTCTACAAGATGATCTATCAATGACAGACTCCATGGCTTCGGTGTAAAGACAGGCAACTCCGGGACAATTGAGTGGCAATGTGTTCACTTGTATTTCAGTATTTGCGGCGTTGCTGCTTACAGCGGTAACTGCAATTAGAATTTAACTGTTAATCTGAGAGCAAGGAAAACTGCTTTAAATAAAACATCCGTTGTTGAGAAAAAAACCATAAACAGATATTAAAGCTGAACATAAAAATTACAACACATCACAATGTACAGATCGGAGTGGAAATTGTTTTTCAAGTAATAGCAAATGATTAATTTGTAAACAAGGTTTTATTTTACTTAACGAGACATTGTTTCTTCAAATGGTATTGAATATATGGAAGTGTTAACACGCTTTTTTACTTTCAAAGTCTAAAGCCAACATTGGCGCTTCACATTGCAGTAAACCACATATTTTGCTTTTTATAGATTTTGGGTCGATTGAGAAATACATTACTCTATTTCTTATTCCAAAATTATCTATAACGTGTATATCCCTTTTACCATATGGCACTGGACCATATGTTTAGCACTTCGGCCAATATCGAACAGGTAAACAGGAAACAAACTGACAGTGATGCGTAAACAAACTGACAGTGATGCGTAAACAAACTGACAGTGATGCGTGTGATGCGTAGACAAACTGACAGTGATGCGTAAACAAACTTACAGTGATGCGTAAACAAAACTTGAGCAATATACAGCTACCCCTAAAATGTTTCAACAGCTTTATCCGTTTATCATTGAATTGTATAATTCTTCAAAAAGTGAAACTGAACTTTAAACCAGTATACATTAAGAAAGTATCATTAATTAAGTAACCCCCTTCGGATCTTGCCTTCAAGTACAACTTAGAACTGTACTTAAACCAGTTGATGAGATTAAAGCTACTTTAAGCGGCAAGGCGTTTCTGAGTTTACTATCTTCCCAGCATACGAGCAAAGGGAAAATAATACAAGAAGAATGAAGAGCCGGTTTTTAATATACGAAGTTTATTGGGATGCTCAGGGCTGTTCTTTGTCTGCTATTATTTATCATTAAATTTTGTGAATAACATAATTCAAATTGGCTTTGATTTCATGCAAAAGAAGCATAATTCCACCCTTTTAATTAATTATCTATAAAAAAGACTCCTTGTGTTCTTTATATCAAATACAGAAAAGTTTTGTAAAAACATTTACCGGTTATGCCAGTTTGTAGGACCGTTCCATCTTGCGCAACGATGCTGCAAGAACAAAATGATTATAATAGGTCTTATATAAATGTAAAGTTGCACATTGGTATTACTATTATGACGAAATTTAAATTAATTAAATCAATAGTTTTCATTTTGTTCATGACGTCGTAATATTATATAGAACTGTCGATCTAAATGACAATCATTTTGATCTCTTTTGGTCAATGAATTACTTTCAGTTGAAATTCGAACTTTATATCTGACACCTGTTCAAAAGGTTACATAAAAATAAACTTAAAATGTTTCTGAAGAGCAATATAGAATATAATAAAGCAATAAAAATGTATTTCCTTGTGATCTAATGTAACTAACGGATTGCACCTACTCTGTTCCATCCAGCAGAGGAAGGCAAATGTTTGGAACACTGATTGTCGACAATGACGTCACAACGCCGCTGCAAAATACGTCAGTGCCTAGGTTGAAGCTGACGAGTCCGGGTACTTCGTCACAAGTTTGTATTGCAGTTCCACCCAAGATTCTACTGACCACCTGCGGGCAGTCTGCAACAGGAATGAAATGACGACCTCTAGTTGAAATGTTTCTTAAGGTAACAGGAGAAGAGGCGGAAGTGCCTTTCCTTTGGTACCCTGGACTTTTAAGCCTTATAGAATTAAAAGGACAAAGATTATGTTGGTCGAGTCAAATATATCAAATGTATTTTTAAGTTGCATTTGAAAGTTTAAATTCATGTGTTTTGCTATAACAACAGACCATGTCCAGCGGCTATCGCGCCAACATGGGAAAAGTATGTAGCAAGCAACGAAGACGGATATAGACTGGAGTGTATAATTTGTTATTTGTTTTGTAAACATGTAAAAAGGACATGCTTTATCGGGAAAGGCACATGGTTAAGACCTCTTTTTCTAACTTATTTGAAAACAAGAAAGTGTCATATATTTCGTATTTGGGGAGGAATATGCCAATTGAATGAGATGGAATTAACTTGAATCATCACATTTGGTATTAAAGGATTCACAAAACATACAAATGTGTCGATTAATCTCAATGCAAGGAGAACATACAATAAATCTCGGATCAAGTAATTAAGGACGAGTTAAGTGGTTAATTTTGCAACATGACGATATAAAGTTACATATATATATATATATATATATATATATATATATATATATATATATATATATATATATATATATATATATATATAGGTAAAAAGGTGAAAGGTCGCACGTGAAGTAAATGTATATTTGAAAATAAAATATATATATATAAAGACCCCATGATGATCACTGAATAGTGTGAAACCGGTCGGGGATTTAAATCATTTCCAGACTTTTGTTTTTTATCTATATATATATATATATATATATTAAAAAAATTCGTTGGACATGTTAAAAAACAAATAGGTATGAATACATCGCCAAGACGCAAGCTTCTTTGACCTCCAATTTCTACCGGCAATATGCCCGTGTTTCTTCAAAACATACAAATGTGTCGATTAATCTCAATGCAAGGAGAACATACAATAAATCTCGGATCAAGTAATTAAGGACGAGTTAAGTGGTTAATTTTGCAACATGACGATATAAAGTTACATATATATATATATATATATATATATATATATATATATATATATATATATATATATATATATATATATATATATATATATATTAAAAAAATTCGTTGGACATGTTAAAAAACAAATAGGTATGAACACATCGCCAAGACGCAAGCTTCTTTGACCTCCAATTTCTACCGGCAATATGCCCGTGTTTCTTTGAAAACGCGAAAATGTCAAAATCACGTGACGTCGTTACTGGGAGAAATGCACGTACCACAGGAGTATAAAAACTACACTGTAGCAATCTCAAACAACCACAATGCAAAAAGAACACTGAAAAATGCCACGACTTACAGAAGGACAGCGTCAGCGAGCACTGGGAATGCTTGATAGGTGGGCCACGCACGTTCATGTTGCAAGAACCTTTGGCTGTTCCCGCGATACAGTTGGAAATTTGGTACAGCGGTTCAGACAGACTGGACGGACATCGGACAGCCCCAGAACCGGATGACCACGGGTCACCACGCCACGGGAAGACCGTTATCTTCGAACGCTGCACCTGCGAAACCGCTTCCTGACGGTGACGTCATCGGCACGGAATGCTTTGGGTCGGCGGGTGAGTCCACAGACAGTGTCCAGAAGACTACGAACAGGAGGTATCCGGGCCTTCCGACCGTTTAGAGGACAGTTATTGACTCCTGAAAATCGACGCAGACGACTACGATGGGCAAATACAGTGCGAAGGTGGCAACGTCGGCAGTGGCAACGCGTGTTTTTCTCCGACGAAAGTCGGTTCTGTTTGTTTCGAGTTGACGGCAGACAGCGTGTTTACCGTCGCAGAGGTGAAAGGACTGCTGCTTGCTGCGTAAGAGAAGTCGTTCCCTACGGTGGTGGTAGCGTAATGGTGTGGGGAGGCATTTGTGGGAACCAGAAGACGCCACTCATCGTCATTAATGGGAATCTCAACGCGCAACGTTACAGAGATAAAATCCTTCGTCTAGTGGTGCTGCCCTAACTCCAGCAACAGCCCCAGGGTGTTCTGTTCCAACACGACAACGCCAGGCCCCACACAGCTCGTATCGTACAGGACTTTTTGGCCGCCAACAACGTCAATGTTTTGCCGTGGCCAGCGTGTTCTCCAGACTTATCACCCATTGAACACCTCTGGGACCGCTTGAACAGGCAAGTTCGAGCCCGACAACACGTTCTCGCCAACAGACAAGAATTGATTCAAGCTCTGCTAGAAGAATGGAACCACCTGCCACCTGATCCCATCCGACGTTTGACGTCTTCAGTACGACGTCGAATCATGGCCTGTATTGCTGCACAGGGTGGTCACATTCGATATCAAATTTTAAGATGACATTTTTAGTGATTTTGAACACTCTCCTGATGTTAATGAACTGCATTGAAACTCTGAACAATGGGATTTTCGACCCCACCACCTTTGTTTGTATGGTGTAATTCCATTTACCGCACAGCGTTCATTTGAAGTTTTCCAATCCACTGTTGACATGTTGATGCATTAAATATACTCTACATCAAAGCGTTGTTATTTTCAGTTTTTTAATTACAGTCATGTCAATCTGATGCAAAGTTTCTTTTGGTATTCAGTTTAGCTTTCAGTCATCTGAATCCCTTAACTAGGGCCCTCTCTGAAAGGAACATCAGTGGAGCCCAGAGTGGAGCCAAGAGTGGAATCTACAGCGGGGAATGAGAGTGTAGTTTAGAGACGGCTGCTAAATGAGGTATAGGCAAAGGGGCACTCACTTCGACACCTTTTGCCGTCAACTTCACGGCTGACCTATTTCTTCATACCCATAATGTTATAATGAAATAAACCATCATCTCTATAACGTCATCTTCTTGTGTGTGTCTCTGTCCACTCCTGTCTGATCAGATGCTCTCCTTGGAACTCCCGAGGTTGGATCCTATGGCATCAAGCTAATTCCCTGGGATAAGTCTAGACTGGTGTCAACCTGCGAGATGGTAATGCCTATCGCCTTGCGGGTTGGCGCCTTCTATGACACTATATTGCTTATGTAAACAAATGATATGTTACATTCAAAACCTGGTTGCCTTCAGAAAAACATAAAACTTAACTTACAACGTATGGTGTTGGTTGTAGCAGAAGTTGTCAAAGATGTTGTCAGAGATGTTGTGATAGACGTTGTCATAGATGTCGTCATAGACGTTGTCATAGATGTTGTCATGGATGTCGCAGGAGTCGTTGTTGTCTCCACGTTACAATCTTGTCGACATTTGCAGTACACAACTGATTGGTAGGAGTTATAGTAGAAGAACCCAGGATATCTATAGTTACAGTATCTCGGCCTCCAGGTGACAGGCACATCTGAAATACAAACTCTGTCTATGATATATTATTGAAAACCTGTTATTAGGAAAGAAGAAGTTTCACACTCTCCCTCAAAATAAATCCTTTAGTCAAAATGCAAGGACATCTACATTCATCATTACGTAAAATATAAGAATGATAGAATAAATCACACTTTGTTCTTTTTACAAACTTTGCTTTTAATTTTTATTAAATTTCGAAGGAAAATTAATTGTGTTTAGCACTTTTTAAAAAAATATTGAAAGGAAATGTAATATTATTGAATGTTGTTATTCTTATCAACTGCTGATTTGTCTTGAATTACGATGACATTTTGGACGATTAACATTTGCAATCTACAATGAGAACCATATTCATTTTAAATGCAAATTGTAAGTTTCAAAATTCTCATTTCGATTATAGATTATCTACGATTTGAGTGCAAGACTCGGGGAGTGCATCTCCGATAAAGTTTTATAAAATATGTAATGTGCATTTTGAAAACAAGCAGCTGGCATGGTAAAGCTGTAACCCCCACAAATGGCACAATGTTTTCATTTATTTCAATATATTTTATCACTTTAATGATTTTGCTGACATATATGTTATTTGTACAATATTGTAAAGAATGAAAGAAGCAAACTGTTCAAACAGAAACAATATGAAATCAACCTAATTTTGACAAACTCACATTTTATTAAGGACATATTTTCTTGATTGTGATCATAAAGCACATTCAAATCCCAACTGACAAAATAGCATAGCCGGAGAAAACTGGTTAATTTCAATCTTCTGTTTTGTATGTCTTATGAAAACGATCACTTCAAATAGTTTGTAAACCTTCATAGCCTAGTTGATAAAAGCGTGGAATTAATGATCGAAGGGTTTTAGAGTCGAACCTTGGCTCACGCACCGCCAAATTATTCTAAAAGTCGTCATGAATGATTTTTGGAATTTTTGTCAAATATAAATAGCTCTTTTTCATCATTTTGATTTTTTTTAAATCAGCATTAATCCATTACTTTATATAGGCTTACGTCATCATCTGTTTACTCAACCTATCATATCCCGTACCTTGTTCCTTGTATAAACTGCTTTCCACTGTAAACACTCCTTATCAAAACAATATGTACATCAAACCATATAATTGTAAAAACATCATCTTATTTATGTATACATTTGCCTTCATCGAATCATATGTATCATTTGCTTGATAACGGTGTTAGTATCTACACCGAAACGACGCAATTCATGCAATAAAGAAGTTGACTATCCATAAGAAATTATTCGTTCTTCTTCATCAATCCAGCTTCTAAAATGCCCCTTTAGGCAGAAAATAAGAAGTTACTTACACCATTTTTGCCAATAACAGCCGTACAGGTTATTGTATGACTGTGCTTCGCTTGAGCAACAGCCTCCAGTAGAATCGTAGTACGGCTGGCTGCCAAAGTTGTAACTATGTCTTGCTGACAACGATGCGTAAGTGTATTTCTCCTGCATCTCTGCATCGTCCAGAGCTTCCACCATAAAGAGAATGCATGGCAATAGAAGAAGGAACTTCATCGTTGTAGTTTGCTTCACAGATACGACTACCTCTCAATCAGTGAACGTTGCTTTATATAGCAATTCGCATTGGATATCTACTGAGAAAGCGTGGGAATATCACTTGTTCAAACACCAGTTCAAATAATTGTATATTTGCTTCTAAGGCATTTCAGCTGATTCAACATCGTCACATCGTATCGAAAATATCAATAATTTTATTTTATTGTGAATTGTTAGCTTCAGAATGTGTTAATAATTGAGTCTGGTTATATGTGAGTTATATTAACGCTTTGGTAAATATGAGGAACCATTTGACGACAAATTTTGACTCAGATTGTGTTCAAAGTTAGCATGATTTTCGAGTGGATACGTTTTTGGTCCGGTTTGTGCTGTCGTGTTTAGCTCGACTCTGAGGTGTTGGTTCGAACCCTGCACGGGTTTCAAAAGTACAACAGCGTTTTGATTGCATAAAGTGTCCAAAATGTAACAGTTATTCCCCACTGCATGTATGTCCAACTCTTGGGTCATTTGAAGACACCTTTAGACAATACTTTTGAGGCCGATTTGAAATGTCCTTAAATAGGATAAAATTTCCTCACATCAAACGGTTCTACCCAGTCTATGGTGACTCAACCTATCTGTCGACTTCCTTAAGGCATTCTCAAAGTCAACTTCCCGGAAAGGTAAAATTGGCGCCGGTCCCAACATGTCTAATTTAAGCCTTCAAACATCTCCTTTACCTAGGCCTACGGCTGCGGCTGAACTTTATAATCCTGAAGGTTTCAGCTTATCGCTGAAGAGGGCTCTGCACACAAACCATGAATTTTGGCAGTCATCAGGAAGGCTTAAATTAGCAAATGTTAGAAAATGTCACAATATATGTCTTACAGAGTATGTTGTAAAGATTCAAATTTGGAGGTGTAAAAGCTTTATCATCTCTATAGGATGGAATCTAAGGAAGAAACATTTATTTGTCGAACACCTATCGATATTGGCGGGGAGGTGCGCACATTTAGGGTCATAAAGCAGCTTGAAGTTAAAATCTAATTTCTTTATTTGTTATATTTTTACATGTCAACGTATCTGTAATTTGAGCATATTTCTTTTTGTACTGGGTTTAAGACTACTTACCTTCTCTGATTATTGACATACCTGGGCCTGCTTTCACAAAGCTACCTTAACTAAGGTTGACCTTAACTCCCATATTTTAACATTGCACTAAGGTTACCTTAAGGACTTACGATCACCTTAGGGCGTTTTGAAAGGAGGCCCTGATGACTACAAGATAATGAAAGCCACTTGCCTATGCTACATGTATCAAATCGAATCATTTTAACAACAAATATTATATTCACAAATTGTGATAAGTAATGAAATAAAGAGCAATGGGCGATGAAGCTCAATATACTTTGCAATATTCGTGGTTCATCGAAGTGATCAGTGTCAAAGAATTAGGCAAGATGTCTTGACACTAAATTGGAAGATAATTGCTTAAACCATATTGATAATAATTCTTTAAACAAAATAGATAAAACGACTCCTTTTACAAGATTTTGGGAGTAACTATATTTTGAGTTTTATATATCTGCCTATTTGTGGAAATACTGTTTACACTAAGTTTATTCAAAAGCAAATAACGTTCTTTAAATCAGCAAAATTACATTTCTTCACAAATATCCTTCATTTTATTTCTGTCTCCCCCTCTGTTGTCAACTTATCCCAAATGTTACAACATCAGCAAAATATCACAAAGTTGTTTAAAAGCTGATATTACAAGTTTGAAATTCTATTATTTGCCAAACAGTTTGATTACCTATAGAAACTCCAAAATTCGTTGTTCATCGAAGTGATCAGTGTTTAGAAGAATTAGACAAGATGTCTTGACACTAAATTCGAAGAGAATCGATTAAACCATCTGGATAACAATCCTTTAAACAAAATAGAAAAACAAATCCTTTCACAAAACAACAATTTGGGAGTAACTATATTTTTATTCTTATATATCTGCTCACTTGTGGAAATACTGTTTGCACTAAGCTTATTCAAAAGCAAATTAAAATGTTCTTTAAATCAGCAAAATCGTATTTTTTCACAAATATCCTATACCTCCTATCCTCTCCTAATTTCTGTCTCCTCTTTGTTGTCAACTTATCCCACATAACATCAACCAAACCCAAGCGAATTCAGAGTCACTGCTGAGCAGTCTAAATGAGCTGTCATCTTTCAGCATTGCTGACCAGTTAATTTTGTTTTTATATTTTTCATTTTTATTGTACTGCAGACATCAACTTGGGATCGTTTGACCATTTTAATGGTAAGCCTTTTTAATTTGAAACCCTGTTAACACCAAGTTAAAGATTTGAGTATTCATGTCAGAAAGATGTAACACTCTTAATTTCAACCTCCTGTGTTATTTTGTTTTAGAGAAAAGATTTATTTAAGTTTTAGGGTCACTCCCTATTTCCAACTTGGAGAAGTAGAAAATGTGAAAAACTAAAATTATGTGCTTGTGATGCACAATGAGTAACATAATAACATCAATAATGCATCTGACATAATAATGACTCTTATAATGGCCCGGAAAATAAAGCATACCCCTGCGCCTTGCCTCCTTAGATTTAACGGTTATAAGATAACTTTCCAAACAAAACTCAGTTTTGATTTTAGAATATAAATGTAATGTTGAATACTCATTTATCTCAGACATTATTGATTGAACAGAACAATTCTTTATCCTTGTTTCAAAATTAATGAGGAAAATATCCTTAAAACCTACACCTTGATTCTCCCACACAAAACCAAAACCATAAGTGAATAAAACCGTTCTCACGTGATAATTAACAGTAGAATGAGCGTACTAAGTTCGTTTCATATACGTGCATCTAATCCCCTTACGCAAATACTAAAATATGTTCAAACTAAAATTGCTGAATCCAGTTTTCGCGTATGAAACAACTAATTTTATCGGCTACAGACAATCGGAATGTTTGACCCTCTAAAGACAAAACATTTGATACAGATTTATATCTAGTTGGGTTTAAAGATAAAGATTTTTTTTAAACTTTCCCAACCTCAAATGAAAAGAATATGGAAATCTGATAAATTACATCTTTATGTTGAATAGCTCACGTTCTTATATTGACAACACATGTCACTGTCAATCCAATACAATCTGTCCATCGTTCACCATATTTGTTCATACGCACCTATCCCATTGTATAGTAAATATGTAAATAGAAGAATGTGATGTTACCGTTTCACATATAAGTATGTGTTTAATAATTTCCCTTTTGAAGAAGTTGATCGAGGCAGATAGTTTACAAGAGCATAGGTTTCATAAGAACAATTTTTACATTTACAGGATTATCAATGGCACATTTAAATCCAGACAAAAGTGTTTTCAAAAGTAAAATTACTTTTTACTTTTACAGATTGGGGCCATTTTTCGGGAGACGTGTTCTACAATTTCTTGTTTATGTGGCACAATGCCCAAAATGGTTCATCTTTTTATTTCATTCTGTAATGTAGAGATTTTGTTTGCAGAATGTAGGTGACAATCTTGTAACCACTTAAATTCAATACTTTAAGTCAATTTCTTTGTAATAATATAAAGTAACATCCCTTCTTCTAGAGTGAAATATTTGTGTAGAACACGTTCCAAATAGTAAAAGGCCGGTAGCTTGAAAAATTATGAGTTTTTAATATAAAAAAAATTAAAATGCTTATTTCTCGCTGGTATGTTCATTGATTGGTAATCAAATTGGACAATAAGATTTTATATTGGTTCTCCAAATTCATAAATGTGCGAATGACGAAAGTCAAGAACGGAGCTTTTATTTGAAGGAGTCGAGTTTCTAACGGGAGTATCGAAGTGACGCCATCGTTCGCGATGGGATTCCCATGAATGTAAACAGCTGCCGACAAATATGTGCGTACCATCTTTGACCAGCGGCACACCGTGAAAGCAGCGGACGCTTACCTGCACGCCCACCAAGGTAGAAGTGCTCATTGAGGGAGTCCAAGACCATTATAATCTCCTCTTTGGACACTTCTTATCTTCAACCACTCGGTCCCAGAAGGAAAAAGTATGGGTAGGCATCGTTTGGTGACATCATCAAATATATTTGATGGAAAATCAGGCTTCTTCGGCAATCGTCATCTAGATATACCAGAAAGTGTTATGAAATGTTAAAAAGATTTGATGAATCAGGAGATGAAAATTGGGTCTCAAAAGTAAGGAAACTGCTTTTTAAATACGGATTTGGTTATATATGGGTATCTCAGACTGTTGAAAACAAAAAATACTTTCTAGAAATGTTTCATCAACGATGTAAAGATATATATCTCCAAGAGTGGAACCACGAAATAGCCATATCAAGTTCTTTAAAATTCTATTCCATGATCAAACATGACTACTATTCTGAGAAGTATTTAACAATCAGTAACGCGGGTTTACGGAGATGTCTGACAAAGATACGTTGTAATATTCATGGTTTCAAAATGAATTCTTATAGGCATTATAAAAACTCCGATACAACTTGCACATTTTGTAAATCTCCACTAGAGGATGAATTCCATGTAATTCTAGTATGCCCAGTTTATCATGACCTGAGGAGTAGATATCTTCCAGCTTATTGTCATCACCACCCACATATGAACAAATTGATTACCTTGTTTTCATTAGTTGATAATGATAACTTAGTCAAGTTCTGTATATTCTTAAAGAAGGTGTTTAAACTGAGAGACAATATGAACGCATTGACTTACGTCTAGAAGTTAAAATAATCTTTGTTAGTGGCGCAGCGATTGTATATGTATCATATTTTTTTCACATGTTGTACTGTTGGCCTCATGGCCAGTTATACGTAATAAATGAACTGAACTGAACTGATGGAAAATATGTTCTTCAGGCTGAGATGATTTAAATTGGAAACTGCAAAGTTTGACTAACTAGACAAGAACTTATTTCATGAAAATGATTTATTCTACATGTTAACATGTAAGTATAAAATGAAAAAATACTCGATACCCGATTTTGTTATTCACAATTACACAGAAATCATATATATTTAATGTACTTTGGTTTTTAAATTCCTGTTGTGTTCTTTTAATTGTTGACATAAACAATTGTCCAAATGAGTAAAACGAAATATTCTTTGTTCACAGGATAAATTCAAAGAAAGTTTTGAGCGACATCCCTCAACCCAAAAGAAGTGAGTTGAAGTAAGGTGAGGTGAGGTGATATGGGGTTTACCGCCGCTTTCAAGAGTATTTCACATAATCGCTGCTGCTAGTATTATCGCGGGGAAAAAAGCCTATGCATTGCGGTGAAAACTGCGAGCATCGGCTGGAACTAGCAAACCATAGGTGGTACTGCGCTGAAATTCAGTGTAGCATTGCACCCAAACCTTACTGCTTTTAGAACAGTTCTCTACTGCAGACAAAGTTGCCCCTGGTGGGATTCGAACCCCGGACCTCTTCTTGAAGTAAACGAGCCTGAAGTAAGTAAATCAGAAAAGAATTGAATGAGTGTCACTCCCAGTATGAAACACGTTTGAAACGTGCCTTGTGGAGGACAGCTGACTGATAATTTGAAATTGACACTGCACAAATTACGTGAAGTACTCTAAAATATGTTTTCCATAAAAGAAATAAAAGGTAAGTTGAGGTGATTTTGAGTTAAAAGCCACTTTCAAGAGTATTTCACTTATACCACGGCTGCTAGTATTGCATTGCATATAGTATTGTGGCTCTCCGATTGAAATAGCGAACCCTGGGTGTTACTGCATGCACTGCTTAAATTCAGTGTAGCAATGCACCCAGAGAACAGTAGAACAGTTTTCTACTGCAGACAAAGTTGCCCCTGGCGGGATTCGAACCCTGGATCTCTTCCTCCGAAGCCGAACGCTTAACACTGCGCTATCCCGTCCCAAAAGAGGAAAAAGAAATAGACATCGCAAACATCAATTGCCGTTGATTGAATTTGAAACTTCGAAGAGGTAAATGTAATTTCAACAGATATTGTATTGATTATTTCATGTAAACGTTTAAAATATTTTCTTTTCAGGAATTTTACCCGCAAGTATACTACCCTTCAACATACAGGTGGAAACAAAACAGGTGAAGGTGTGGCAGATGAATTTGTTGCCTTATATCAATTGAAAACAAGATAAAGGTACAATGAAATATTTCAAATGTCATGTAAAACAAATAAATCTTTACCAGATGCATGCATACATGAATGAGCGAGTAAGGGTTAAAAGGGAAAAGCCCGCAACACCATTCAACAGGAGTTTTTATAGACATGAGAATAGGGACTTAATGTTAAGATTAGCATATATGATATTCGATATCAGCCAAGTTCACTAATAAAATAATTCCAATCTTATCTTTTCACATCTCAGTTCCCGGGATCAATGTGTCAAGGTAGTCGATAACATTGTCACAATTCATGGCAAACAATGTCAAAAAGAAAAATACCTCGACAACCTGATGAACAGCTTCTAGCGATGAAGTAACAATGTGTAAGAAAATTGTATTAATTGTGGTCAATTGTTCATAAAACGATAAAAAAAATAATTAAGTTATTGAACACGTGGATGAGAGAGTGGACAGATAGGAAACAGGTTTTATAACGACTCAAGTACCCGTAGTTCTGTCCAGCTTGGGTGCTCGTACTAGGTAGGGGCTTAGCTCTCGGGGTCTATGAAACTTGCAAACCAACACACCACGACAATATTGAGTCAGGTGGTTGGAGAGTAAACGAATCGGGGAGAAAGGGATCGAAATGACGGAGAGAGAAAGGCATTCAAAGAAATAATAAGGCTTTAGAACGATTCAATTATGGTCTGGCTTGTACCCGTCCTGCTTGGGTGACCCTTGAACTCAAGGTATTGAAATTGGGTCACAGCCTTCTTTAGAGGATGGACCAGACACCAGTGGGTTTTAGTTTCCTTGACTTTATTTTCTCAATTCTTTCATACTTATGAAAACTAAGTAATGCATCTGCTCTGTAGCGGTAAAGGTTAATGCCCCGGAAGGTATTTTTCGTGAGATCCCTCGCTGTGTCAGTCAAAACACAGTGCTTATATTCCTTCCACTATTTCTACCGACATTTAGGTGGTTTTATATCAATATAAAATCTACTATCAAAGCACCAATTGACTCAAAACCTTATTGTGCGTGGTTGTTTGCGTGCTTCAGAGACCCCGAGAGCTACGTCAGCCGTCGCTGGACATGTAGAAGCAGCACCCGAGACGGGTTATTTTCTGTCGAGGGCTGGCAAAAAATAAATCTCGCCAGTTGGTCGGGTTTTTATCATCATGAAATTGTATGTTTGTCGTAATGAATTTTTGAATTGCCAATTTAGAATAGGTATTTCTGATGCCAAAAACTCTCTTTTGGATGCTTGTCATCCACGTGTTTATTTACTGAAATATTGTTCTAAACACGTTAAACCCAAACTCACTCACTCTAGTGATAATCAGTCGCATTTTGTGTCATGTTGATTAAATTTCGTTGAGTTCGTGTTAAGTTGATAGCTTCGATAAATTGGTCAGCGAGTTTTGTTTTAACGAACTTTCAACAATATTTCAGTTATTTAACACGTGGATGACAAGCTTCCAAAAGAGAGTGGACAGATCAGGAAGAAAGGGATCGAGCGAGTGAGTTCGAGTTAAATGTGCTTTGAACAATATTATATAGCCTCGTATGGGCTGGCAGCTTGTCATCGTGGCTATGCTCACCTATTTATCAGACAATGAAATCTCGTTATGCTAGGACCTTGAGGCTAGTGTCCTGAACTCAATGGATATTTTTCAACCGGATTGTGCCCCTGTGTCTGTATGCCACACGTGGCTGATTTAGGAGGGTATTTGCAAGGAACTCAGCGGATCCAAAGACGCTTATAAGTGAGAGGAGACAGTTTTCTTTTTGTCTTGATTCGGTAATACTAGTGGTTGCTTATAGGTTAACATACCCTGACACAAAGTTAATGGAGATCTCAAAACTAAAATAAACAAAAATACTAACGGTATTGAACATAATTTTATTACAAAAATGTTGTAGTTCATGGGAGAGCTTTTATCAAAATTCATCGTTATGTATAATTTTTTTGTTCACCGAGTGGTATTGAGGCGCATTTATCCATAAGTTTGAGATCCATTTGTCGCCCTTTAGAATGGGACAACCTCCATGCAAAGAACCTGGATCGTGAACTCCCAGCCAGCCATGCTGTAAATAGCAAATTCGCATATTTGAAATGTGTAAGTTACCTTTGTTTAAGTTTAGATATGTTTTTTAATTTGGAAATAACAAACAATTACAAGGGCATTTGAACTTTGAAATTTAACGAGCAACTCTAAAGTTACTATAAAACTAGTACTTTAAAATTTAAGGGAATATTTTAACTGGGTTGTAATCTTAGCGCTTACAGTTTGCTCTGGCTTCAACCTTACCTTACTTTCAGAATTATCTTATATATGCAATCACAACCAAATATTATCGGATTCTGACACGATTTTTGACAAAATAGAATTTTTATCCAAATGTAACGAAATAAAACTATAAATCATATCGCCCAAAAACAACACCGGCATATCAGTTGAAAAATGATGTTTTCAGAAATCAATTTTTTTTTCATTTTCACATGAATTGGTCAAGCTAGTTGTATTTTTAAAAAGCGGTTAATTCGATTGATCTCTACTCGTACTATCTCGGTTTTTATCTTAAAGATGCATATTTGTTAGGTCTCTTAGAATAGAATAAAATGCCTGAAGGTCATGCAGCAATATTTTTTTAATTGAAGTACGTTTTAACAGATATTTCAAACTCATGAGCGTCAGGTACATATACATAGCAAACTAAAACGAATGAAAAAAGTTGTGTACATGCACCATATACATTACCTCAGGATCGATGATATTGTTATACCACATCACTGCCGATCCTTTCTTCGGAACAACTATCACAGGGGCATGTTCACAGCTGTACGTCATGTTAACGTCATCACCCTGTGACGACGATTAAGATATTATGTTCATAAGTACAAGGAAACTGATTTAATGATGCGTTTGTTTACTGTGAACAGTGTAAATAGTTCATATTAAACTAGTGTAAAGGCATGATCTTGTCCACGGCATTTTACAACAATTTAACTTGAACTATCAAATCGTTTAGTTATCATTGAACAAATACATTATGAAATCTAATTCTTATCAATTCCAACTTTGAATTTGAAGGGAAGTTAAAATTTCCTTGTTGAAACATTGTTGAAAACAAGTTAATGTTTCATTGATAAAGAAGAACTGACGATCACATGGCTTTGTTTTGTCCAATCACAAGGCTGCGTTTTGTGTAAACGCATAAATAAGGCTACTAACTTTGTAAGCTGATGTTTAGGTGTATTGGATGATAAAGATGCAGAAGGTGTTACAATCACTCGTGTTATATAAACAAGAAAACGTGTCTGCTTCTTTACTAATCCCTATTTATGAGGTGAATTATACTAACATCTCTGCAGAAAAGGCCCTTAGATAATTTCATATTATGTTGGTTACATTCATGCTGCAAGATATTTACACATAACTTATGGGCATCTTGCTAAATCAGCGTATATAAATCCGCTCTCGCTCCTTCCTAGTACCCTGATCGCTTTCAAGCCAAAACCCTCGTATGGCTGGCGGCTTGATGTTTGTTGCTATGATCACTTGTTATTTTTTCAGCCAATGAAATGTCGTTAGTTAAGGAGCTTGAAGCTACTAGCTTGAATTCAACGGATTTTTCTATCCGGGTTGTGCGGCTGTTGCTGAATGCTAGTCGTTTCATAGGCTGGTTTAGATAGGAAGTTGGTTTTCAAGATATCAGGGTATTGGGAAGGAGCGAGAGCGGATTCATATGCAGATGTAGCAGGGTGATCTTACGGTGTCTGTAGCATCAGGCTGATCCGCAAGGGGGAAGGCTGTCTCTCCCCCTTCCTCCACATCGTTTAGATACATCAGAATAGTCACATATCTGAATTGGAGTAATCGGATAAATCATAATAGTCACATATCTGAATTGGAATTATATGTGACATAAGAATGGTCACATATCTGAATGGGAAGTAAATGTTACATAAGAGTAGTCACATATCTGAATAGGAATAATTAGTAACCAGAATAGTCACATATCTGAATAGGAATTATCAGACACATCAGAATGGTCACATATCTGAATTGGAATTATATGTTACATAAGAATCGTCACATATCTGAATAGGAATTATCAGACACATACGAATAGTCACATATCTGAATGGGAATTGTCAGACACATCAGAATAGTCACATATCTGAATTGGATTTATGTTAATGAATGTAACCTTTCAAGGAATATCCTCTCAAATTCAAACTTCTATTAGCTTTCTGGTTATCAAAATAACGTCGGCCTAATTTACACATATCATTGACCGGTTTTTCTTTATTTTTTTATCGGGACTTTATACGCGTATTTACCTAGCAATGAAATTAAACGTTTAAAAAAACAGTCATTACTTCTCGCAATGTTTTACCTGCAGAGAGTACATGTATTGCCAACATAAGGTCCATCGGTATGTTGACAGCAGGGCCTTTCCATTAAAACCTCTCGTGATACCGGGTGACTATCGTAATGGAACTGATAGAAGCCACCCACGTGATAGTGACCGATCTGAAATACAAAAAATCTCAATCCTTGACATGATAGTGGTTTATCTTTAATAAACAAACTATTACAATATGATAATGGCTAAGCTTAAAGGGGCAGTAGCATGTTTTTTGTAGATAAATAAAGCAAAATGACGGAAACGAAAATAATGTTAGCAATTGCAAGACAATGTTATCAAGAAATAGATAGAAACAGTTATAGAACCACCGTACAATGACAGCTTAAATTGGATAAGCACGTTGAGTGAATGAAACCATTGTAATCGTTTTATTTATAATATCAGATGCCATGACACTTTAAAAAATCTGTTAGGTCAATAGAGTTTATTTGCAAAACTGTTTTTATCGCCCCTTATATTAAACTTTTAATTTCAATTGATAGCGTCGGCCGTCACCAAAAGAACTAATGGGGTTGACAATTACCTGAAACTCTTCACTGTTGTATACGATGTCCCTCGGTAACTTTGTCAAGACAACTGCGCTGAAGTAAAATTCTAATAGCATCATCAAGTCAATAAACTTGTGAAATTAATGCATGTTAAAGAAAATATGACAGACTATCATAGTTAAAAAGGTGACAGAGGTTCTATAATGTAGAGCGTCGTAACCAGCAAAATGTAAAAGGGAAAAATTAAATAAGCTTTATAAATTTAAGATTAAGTATAAAGAAATAATATTTTATCTCCTATCATGGATGCGAGAATGGAAGTATGTATTTAAAATTGTAACCTGTGAACATTATGAACTGGTGGAAAAGGGTTTTAGTTTTTAACCACTTAAAATATGAATGATTTGGCAATACTATATGGGATTTTTTATAGGTAATTAAATTAGAATTAATTGCTTATCTTAATTATATTTTAACGGTTGAATGCTATCAATAATTTATCAAATACATGATTTATAACTTATCGGGTTTAAAGGCAGATCCATTTGTCCATGTGAAAGCAGACAGGACATTACAAAGTAAAAGCGTTGTTACTATTATTCAAAGTATTAGTTTAGTCAGGAGTCTTGTTTATGAATTAAAAATGCCATCAAGGGATCAACATCTATAGACGTTGGGGGCTGTGGCAATGAACAGACACATATTGTATTTTTTTTCCATCAGAATTTAAACTATTTATACTATTTTATATAAAATCCTAATGCTTATCAGATCAGTATAGCGACAATAAACAGGTTTCAGTCGTAATTTGTGATTGAAAACCGGAAAATGACGCGCGCCAATGACTCAAACGTAATTTTGGAAACTTATTCACAGCAGACAAAAATAGCAATATGGGTTGTTTGTGTTTAGTATGTCATTTTACTAATAAACATGTAAATGGGGCCCATAATTTTGACTTATAAAACATTTAAACATTTTTATTGTCGATTCAAAATTTTCATTTAAAACCGGAAAATATCGTGATTTTGTCATTTCAGAGATACAAGTGCAAGTTTAGGGAGGCAATTTGAACTTTGAACTAATGGTCTTTTAGGTATAAATTAAGCAATATGAAAAATCATACTCTGTGTCACTTTAAACAGAATAAGATGAAAACTAAGCTATCGAGTACAGGTTCATCCTGCTACATTAGCGTATTTATCTCCGCCTAGCTCCATCGATATGCTATAACCCTGATATCCTTCGGCCTAAAACGCTCGCATCGCTTACTATAGCAAGCCAATGAAATTACTCGCATTCAGCAAATGCGGCACCACCCGGATGAGAATTCAAACAAAATTCAATGTAGGCTATAAATAGCCATGAGTAACCAGCCGTGAGCGATACGAGCGTTGTAGGCCGAAGGATATCAGGGTATATGATGGAGCTAGGCGGAGACAAATACGCTGATGTAGCAGAATGGTGCAAGTTTCCATCCTTATAAGGTGCTAACATTTCAGCCAACACTGATCACAAAACTAAGGCCGCCATTCGGTTGAGTAGAGATTAATTATAAAACAAAATTTCCATTTATAAAACTAAAGAAAAAAATAATCATTTGCTTGAAAGCTTTAAGAATGTTTGTTTTAGACTTCATATAGTATAAAATGCAGCTAGGCTTGATTAGAGATCTTTACCGATTTTGAATTTTCCTTAAAACCGAATCATCGTCACCAAACACAAATGCCGTTTTCGTAGCCCTAACGCCCTCCTGAGGAAGCGATTCGTCTTCACCAAATAACTTTGATTCAATCATTCCTTCCTGTAGGGCCAACTCTTTGATGTGCTCGCATTCGGAATCCGTTAGAAAGTCGGGAAGCTCTACGAGAGAATAAAGTGAATTGTATCTGACTGTTCACAATTTTCCTCATGCATCCTCGATAATCCAGGATATACGTTTCTAATTTCGCAGAAACAAGGTCATATAAGTGACCTTGACCTTATTTTATAAAGTTTATGCAACAAAGGACTTGATGGATCGTATGTAATATTCGCCAATATTACATACGATCCATCAAGTCCTTTGTTGCAAATTTAAAAGATATTCTACCATCCACCTTGCCAGCAGCCTCTTGGGAGTAGCCAAGTTTGTTAAAACAACTTGTGTTTGAGTGGTTCCCTGCCGTAATGTTACAGAGAAATCGGGGGAAGGGCAATCCAAGCTTTGGTGCCCTTTCAGTTAGAAGAGAATACAAGCCATTAAGTATGTGCCTTATATTTCCAACAGTAATAAAGTGGAAGTGTTTGGGAGCGTTTACACATGGACATCGGGGATGAATATGTAATATATATGCCCTTATGTTTACATACTTACCGAAAATAGGGGGACTTGTTGCCATGGTAATTATGGTTTGTGTCCGGCCTTCCTCGACATTTTCAATGACTATGTCGCCAACCTGAAACAAACAATTCATACGCAAACTTTTCAATGATAAATCAAATAACTTTTTACTTCATAAGATGAGTGATTAATTAAAGTTGAAGTTAACTAGGGTGAGTTGCATCACCAGTTAGCCTGGGTTGACAGTTTCGATGCTCTTCACTTTCACACCCCTGGGACTTGTCATCAGAAATGTATGAACTCTGATTACACTTAACCGTATGACATGGGCGTCACCTAATTTCGTGGTGAAGATATTCTTATATTTGCTTTCTTTCTTACATACATGTCTTGAAATAAATTAATATCACCTTGTATATTCCACTAAATAATAGCTCTTCTTTTACTCTGTAGTCTAAGTTTAATGATGTTGTTATCTTTAAGAGCATGATATGCGGTCAAAGTTAAGCCTTTGATTTATCAATAAGTTTTGGAGACGAAGTTTTTATTTTTATAGGTAATTCGGAAAATGAAATTTAAGTGTTTAAAACATTATGTGGCCCCCTATAGCCGTAGTGACTTTATAAAATAAGGTCAAGGTCACTTATATGACCTTGTTTCTGCGAAATCCTCCCATGTAACCTGTCATTAAATTTGGAGACATCTCGGTGCAAAGGTTCATGATATATGGGTTAAAAGACCTTTACAAAGTGGTGAAAGTGTCGTGGTAACCGTCTTAATGAGGTCAAGGTCACTGAAATCGACTTCTGTCTGCAGAGTTTGAATAATTAGAATGCGACGGTTTATGACATAATACGTCAACAAGAATCCGAAAGTACATAAATAGATACGGACGCACGTACAGACACCATTGAACACAACGTCCCCCGTTGCGCAGGAAGCAATAAAAAAAAACTTGGAAATTAGTTAAAAGGTCTCGATCATCTTGCGTTCGATAATGCAATGCATTTAGCCCTGTTTATTTGAGTTTTGCTTGATTTTTTATTGAATATTAAAAGAAATAAGTATCAAAGTTCAATATAAGAATAAATTCCTAACAACCAAATGTAGATGATATGACTTCTTTCATTTAATGATATGATTGATTTTCTACAGCAAAATGGTTAGCCTGGGCCACAATATCAATTCGGATAATGAAAGAAAACTGGTCAACAGCTTGCAATTACAAACCAGGAGGTTCTAATGAAATACAACTTTACTACATCGGAAGTGTCAGGTTCGATTTCGAGAAATTGTTAACCTAAACAATGCCGTTATAAGAAATGAGTACTTCCTGTTGCGCAAACAAATCCAAATATTGATAAACGGTGAACTGATGCTTGTGGACTTTTTCAAGATAGAAGATTTTTGTTTGATTGATTCGAGGTAGTAGTCTAACTGACTTCAGGGTAATGCTCCATTTATATATGTTAATTAGAATTTTGCATTTATGACCACCAAAATTATACGTATAGTAAAAACCTTTTCAATTCTTCTGGCCTCGATGTAAGTTGCAATTCGAGTTTCTAAATAAATAGTAAATGTCATCGTACAATTTATGTATATTTTCTGCTCATTGTACGTACCTGTCCAGGGTCCCGTCTTGGTAACTCCGTAATGTCTTCAACGCCATCGGCTTCATTTTCCGTGTCTAGTTCAGATGAACAAAATATGCCATTTTCTTCTGAACAATGATTTTCAACATCTTCACAGTTTATCCTGATTAAAAGCACTGCTAGGAGAATGAAGATCCTCATTTCTCGAATTTTCCAAACATAAACATCGGCGTCATTCCTTGAGAGAAGAATAGGTGTCCGACTTAACAAGCTGTTGCTGTGACTCGAGTTGAGTTACGGTTCGATAAGAAAGCTCTTTGAATACATGTTCTCTCAATAGGGTTTCAGGTACGAAATGGGATAAATGTAACATGTGTCATATTGGACAGAGTTACCTAGGTTCTTTTAGTTTTCCGATTGATAAAATCCGTAAGTGTATAATGTTTCGAAAAAAACCCATTTTAAGCTAAAAATAACTATAAAAATATAATATTTTATCTTAATTTTATGAACACAATGCAGAATTGTTTGTACATTAACGGTTCAAGTTTCATCTATCAATTTTCTCAGTTCGTATTAAGACATATAGGTTGTATAGGAATTTATGACGGAGCTACCTCTGTTTGAGAGAAAGGCAGTCTTACTGTCTGACCGGAACCTTTCCCCAAATTAACGTCAACAAAACAAGTTATATAACGGTATTCCAGGACACTGCATGCTGTAAAAAACGTAAACCTTATCTCTCAATATACTTATAAACCATATGACTTTCAAGGAAAATTGATTTTAGTCTTTCTCGAAAGAGTTTTGTTTGAACTATGTAAGGAATCATGGGTTTTATTTTCATTTCAGTCCCTTTAAGTAATTTTAGCGCGTTTCTTTAAGGATTTTTTTTTATACGAACGCGCCAATATCGCATCCTTACTTGAATGTTGAAACATGCTAACACTATGAGATATGGCTCTAGCTTCTTCGAAACATGACAACTTATTCAACAATTACAGCCAGGTTGAGAAAGGAGGTTTTTCAGCTCCTGAAGGTACTATGTTGTGCGTACACTTATTTTAAATAAGACAAATTGAAAACAAATTATTTGCAAAAAAACGTGTCACTGTGCCTTGAAAGGGACAATTCTAATCATGTTCATGCTGATTTATGTTTCAAATTTGTTCGTGTTAATCATGTAGTATTTAGTGTTATTTTTAACGTATCGATTTAACTCACCACTCACTACTTGGCCCTTATATATTGATCTTTATATCTTTATATATATGTTGTGACACGTGGCCCTGATCGTACTCATCTGACCGCTATCAGTGTTCAGAGTTCAGTAACATCGGTCGCTGCTCACCCGATTTGGTGGTTTTAACACTTCAAAGTTGGAATAGCTAAGAGTTTGAAGGGTGATTCTCTACCACATATAAGACACAAGCATTCAGATGGTGCCTCTGTGCATCCATCAGGATGGGTACCTGGTGAGAGAGTTGGTGGTGACCTATCCACGAATAGGTCAGTTTAGACCAGGGTATTGATATTCCTATAGAGCCATAAGTCATCACTAAGTTTGTATGTAAGAGCGTTCTTCATGTGGACATAATAATAATATTATTATTTTATAAACCTTCAATCTTGATCTTTGTATATATCTTTGTATATCTTCAGTATATCAACCAGACTGCCTTGCTTGTTAAAAATGACACGACCATGAACTTTAAACAGGAAACTTTTTTTCAGCAAAAGGATAAATAGATAAAGATGTTAAGAATATATAACATAGCAAAAATCACAGGGACATGTAAACAACTGGAGACGATTATGAAGCACCTACATATGTAACTACATTAAATTAACCATTCAATAATCAAATAAAAAGGAAATACTGATTATTTATATTTATGACTTCTTTACAGAATAAAATATGTTCATTCATATATTTTCTTCCCCAAACTAACTCTTAATATAACCCTGAAAGAGAAAACTAAAGTAAAAAGAAGAATGTCGAGATCAGATTATTTTCATTTTTTAAAAAAACAACATTTAAACGGATCTTAAAATGAGTTGTTTTAAAGCTGTTTTTCCTTAGAGAAAGTGTAGTCAATGTAATATTTGTCTGATGCATTTAAACTTACACGATCTGATTTTAAATTAAGATATAACTCTGTAAAAAACATTTTTTCAGCGGTTTCATATTGCCTAGCTTAGCTTCAAATTGTACAAACATTATAAAAGCAGTGACAATGGGTGTTTTATTTTATAATACGGTCAGTTTATACATTGCACATTGCGGCTTATAACTTCGTCTTCCAGGGGCATTAAACCGAAAGAAAGCTATTTGAAGTTGGGTGATAAATCAGGTAATGTCATATTAATAAGAATAAATAGATGAATTTAATTTGGAACCATAACAGAAAAAACAAACTTGACAGCTTTTAGAATTAATATCCTTCTTTGAAAAGGGATGTCGTATTCGATTATATAATTATAGTATTATGACATTATAAAATATAATCTTACAAAGTATTAAGATAATAACAATTATGTTCTTATTACAGTATTGGTGTATTGCACACTTGCACCAAAAATAAACCAACAAAATAAAAATGTTGTACTATCAAGATCACAAATCATACGTAATTGTTTGTAAATAACCCTTAAATAGTATTTTTAGGGTGGGCTGTACAATGTATGTTGTTTAAGGAACGAGTGTTTGGTGAACGTTTTCAGTCTAAATAAAATCAGAGATAACTTATATCTCATACTTCGATGCGTTTTATGATCTGAGTACTCCTCCTTAGCGTATTGTCAGATGACCTTAAAAGAGCCACTCCGTGATTTTCATAACATATTATTTACCTTTGACACGAGCCTAAATTTCATATGTGGTGATATAAAACAAAACATCTTAACGTTTCATGTCCAAGAGACATATATATGACAAATACTGGTTTTCCATGACAATCTAAAAACAACCTTATAAATGCACAGAGGTGTAGATATCACGTCTAATATACATGGATACTATTTATCTAACCTAACAAACACCATCAACTCCTAACTGCCCTCCTGGCTGTTTTAGATAAGTCTCCAAAATACGTTTGACTATTTGACGCGCGCCACTGTCCGGTTTTCGATCATAATTGCGCCGTTCTACCTTCATGTTGTCACTGTAAATAAAAACAAGCTTTCAAATGTGTGTTTTTGGTAACATTTGATACTTCGCGATCAAATGACACCATTGATTAAGTTTGGCATATATGACTCCAACAACTCACGGTGTGGCAAACCTGCGAATTGGCTTGGAGGTGATAAGCGTGACAGGAATTTGAAGCTTGCTTCTGATGGTTTGAATGTATGGAAGGTGAAAGGTCAGAGATAAGGTCATTTGGCATGACCCCTTGGAGTAGTACTCAGATCCGAAACGGGACAAGGTACAAGTGGTAAATACGTCTGAGTTAAGTAGGAATGGTTATTTCACCACTGGGAAGTTGAGGAGTTTCACCGGGGCGTTTACCTGTACTGTCTTACGTGCAGTTGCAATACAGAATGTTTGAAGACCTGGGACCAGTTAAGAGCATAACGATATGTTAATATAATTCGTGGTAGTGCATATTGGAAAAGTCGTCACAAATACCTAAAGTATATCACAAATATGTAAATGAAAGCTCTTCTGTGACGTAATAAGAACAATGCTGTATTCATGTGTTTAACGATATTATAAATATCAAATCGTCATTAACTTTGATATAACATGTAAACTGAAACATAAATACCACTAATTATCTCAAAGTATGTAAATACTGTAATGGAAATTGACTTGGGAAAAAATATATCTTCTATATATCTAAATTTCATATATGTCCTTATTAAGTAAAAGAAAAATATCTATAAGAACGTAAACAATGATGATATAATTACACGTTATTTTAACTGTATTAGTAGGAGTTTAACATGAAAACATTTAGTATGCTTTTCGTAATTCATACAACCAAGGGACTTGAGCAAGGATTTCGTAAACAATTCAAAGTATGCAATTCAAAGTTCTAAAAGACAGAAAAAGGGCAGAATTCTTAATTTTGAGGTATTATGCACTGACAACATTACATAAGATCAAACAATTGTAAATAAAGATATAAAACAAATTAAAATCTTGAATACAATACTATGTATAAATTTAAAAAAACCTACAATAAATAGCTGGCAAAATAAATAACAACACAAATACCACAAAAATTTTGCAAAACCAAATACAATGAAAAGCCTAATCTGTTACATAGATAACTGTCATTCAAGCACGTGAAATCATCCGATCAATCCCCTTGTAAGGTTGAAAATTCAAATCACAGGTGTAAAGCTAAAAAGATGTGAGAGTTACATTTCGCAAGGAAATGATGAACAGATTGCGTCACAGATGTGATGACGTCATATATGACTTACTCGTTAGGGATGTAGCCGGCTTCATGGCACCAATCCCGAAAGCCTTGTCTCAGTGCTTCAACTTTCTCTCTATTTTCGACCTCGGCATGTTTGTAGTTTCTCCAAATGACAGTGACAACGTGCTGTGAGAAACCCCTCGGAGGAAGACGCCGCTTCTGTAACAAACAAAGTTTTTCCTTTATTTCTTCTGAACCTTACATCTTTTTTTACATTTCCTAGACATTTAAAAACATGACTTTGATACCACAACATCGATCCCCCTTAACTAATCAACCAATCGACAACAAGTCAAGGGCAGAATATGATGGGATTGCAGCAGTAGGTAATTGCTTATTTAAAAATAGGTTTTGTAATCATAAAATGAAACAAGCATTCGACATTGATATGTATTTACTGTAATTTAAAAAATAATATTCAGAAGGCAATGCATCTTTCGATGACTCCTTTGGATGAAAATTAATGATATATTATAAAATGAAATGTTTAGAAAAATGAAATATAAACATGTTGTCATTTATCGGAATGTTGAAAATTTCTGCTCTAGAAACGAAATCCTAGTGATGTAGTCCTTAGCAGGGACCGCAAAATATACAAACATAAAATCTAGTAATCATAACTCCAATTCGTTCATGAGAAGAAGTCTCAGAAAGGTTATGGACGGGTGGGCGAACTCCTACGAATGCCATTTAAGCACACCCGGCCTTTTAAGCATTATGAACCAAACATTGCAATAGAGACCAATTGCGTCATCATTAAACTTTGTGTATGATATCAATCTTGTTATTTTCAATTTGTACACATAAAACCTTACTCGTAATATTTATAATGTTTGTAAACAGAAAATTAGTGGACTCCTCTGGTATCAACTTTTATCATATACTTGCTTATAAATACATAGATTTTGAATGTACGATAGACCCTCCGTCAAGCACCCTGTATCAGCCCGTCGTCAAGGGCAAAAACCTGTATCAGCCCGTCGTCAAGGGACTTGAACCTGGAACCCTAGGCAACGAACGGGGAAAAAAGATCGAAGTCGCGAGATATTTAGAGTTGTCTCCCTTTGTACAGCTGACGTTACAACATGGCCGATATCGCGGAAGGAACGCCGCAGTCTCTTGCTGATCGGATTGACGATCATGGAAGCGGCAGTTGACGAAGAAAACGAAAACCTATGATCATAGAGCTAATGGCATGGACACAGAAGCATTTGTAAAGAGAATGAGAAACCCTAACACTGTATGGAAGACGACAGGTGACATGACACTCATGTTAATGTTATTAATTAAAGTTTAATTTTTTATAGTTACTTTTGTCTTTTTGTTTTGTAAGTATATATGATAAAAATAGTATAATATGGGTATTTTCATATCACATCCTGTATCAGCCCTCGACCAATATTGGGGTCTCGGGCTGATACAGAATGTGATATGAAAATACCCATATAATACTATCTATCTAGAATACCATGTGCTCTTTCAGCTTAATGCTTTTGTGTGGCTCTCGTTTTGTGTAGACGTACACGTCATCAATTGGGTCCTTATCATCCTTGGTGAAGTCCAGCTTGATGACCTGAAATCACATGATTTATTCGAACCTAAATATTCAACATAATGATAAACAAAATGATATAAACATTATATTCAACAGAACACTTAACTAATATAAACATTTATATTCAACAGAACACTTAACTAATATAAACATTTATATTCAACATGACACTTAATGTAATGTAAACGTAGTTATGCATAACATCAAATATGTTATTATTCTTAAGCATTAAGTTGAGGTTTTAACATTTTAATGAAAAAGTCTTGAGATGAAATGCGTCAGTTCAAAGAAGTACATGTATTATAAAGTACTGTGTGGTCCATTTCTGAAATTCTTTGGTGGTGGTTTTAAAATCAACCAAGGTTATGAGCTTTTCTTAAGTAACTTAAATTTGACTTAGGGATGCCATCTTAAGGTTTATTCCATTGCATTTTCCACCATAGATGGGTTTCATAGGACGATCAGTACGCCAGATGGAGAACCGATACTTACATAGACAAGTATATCTCTCTTGTCGTCCGAACTTAATATGACTTGATCATTTTTGTTCGTCAGCTTAAACAGGAGATCCTTTATTTCAGTCTGAAATAAGATTTTCAGGAATAAACAAGCAATCGACTGTGGTTAAGTATCAAACCCATATGTTGGTACAAGTTTTGCAATTTCTGTTATTAAACAGTTCACAGGTTAAACGTTTTTTAAAGAATTATCTATAATTGACATTCTTTTCAAAGACTACCAATAAGGGGTTATATTCACAATATTACTGCATGAAATACATAGAAATTGCCGGATGGTCTTTATTATTATTATCTATTTATCAACCAAGTCTATTATCATTTCTTTTAAATGTATATAGAAAGTATTTCCTTCCATTTAAAACTCTGTTATTCAACACCCTAATGAATAAGTATAAAACGCGGGAAACAGATTTTAATACCAAATTAATAAAAATTTAACTAAAATTATTGACTAATATTAGGAACCAACATAAAGGAAAATGAAACAAATAATATCCGTTGTGGCAGCAGTCCTAACATAGTGATGTACAATTGTAAAATGTTATGACGTCATACCCTATTGCACTGCAATTTCGCACACGGGCTTAGTTGAGTAATCAACGAAATCCTTTCGTATAGTAACAATGTAAACGACCACAAAACAGAATAGCTAAGATACCTCTGTGAATAAACTATCTGTCTGTCTGTCTGTGATTTCCAAAATATTTTAATTTAAAGTACTATATTTAAGAAATAGAGTAGCCTCAACCATCATGTGTTTTGCAATAAAGTATAGTTTTGCCCTGAACTATTATAGTTAAAGTACGAGGCCGAAGGCCGAGTTGTTTGACGTTGATAATAGTTCAGGGCAAAACTATACTTTATTGCAAAACACATGATGGTTGAGGCTACTCTATTTCTTTTCTAGCATGTCGATTTTAACTCGTGTAAATTACATTTCAGCCAAAATAAACTTAAATGAAATTAATCGAATTTGGCAGTGACTTGAGCATGCTCGATTGGGGCCGTAACTAGTGACGTCATAACGTTATTGTTGTTGACGTCATAGATCATTGTTTCGTGACGTCATTCAAAAACTATACTTTATTGCCGAATAAAGGATAGGCGGCGCCTTTGATCTTTACCGAAACAATGCTAGAAACCTCAATAACCTTTTTATTTTTATTCTTACCTCATTACCCGGCTTCTTAATGACAGGAAACGTTCGAAATGACGGGTAGAACTTTCTCGACCAAATATCTGAGATAATTTGTCGGGAGGCCCCCAATTCTTCACTTGATGTGGAAGCGATCTGCCAGATGTTCGTATCGGTGAGACGTGAAAATGCCCCGATATCCTCTGTCATTCTTGATACTGATAGGAATCGCCTGTAATTACAAGGAAAACGAAGTGAATACATTTTGATACTACATGTCCAATTGCTGACAGCAACGCAAAAATACCATAATAGATTTAAGGAGACGACATCGTCAGACCTTATGCTAGTGGTTTTTTTTGCTGTGTTGTTTTAAAAAGATTCCCACCATTGAGCGAGGGATTTTCTTCCATATTTTCAAATATTGTTAGTTAAAAGGGGTTTTCCTGTAAAAAAAACCTTGAAATAATACACAAATCTCCTCAGGGCAAATGATTATAAAGATATGCGAGGGACGCCTAATTACCTCAACAAAAGTTTAACAATCATGAAAATGGTTCAACTTTTTTACAACTATTCTAAAGAGAAATTCATCAAGAGATTCCGCCAGGTATGCTTAACAATTTCAGGCAATGAATACTCGGAAAAATATTTGAAAAACACGAAAATATTTTTAAAAGAATATTTTTGTCAAATTGTTTAGTTTTCTTCAAGGTTTTTATGTAACACATATCTATGTGACACAGTGCGTTTAAAGCATTTCTGTTGACTTTGGCTTCAGGGATACTATTAGGTAGAATCGGGTTCGAATCCAACGGGAAGTGAACTCACGATCACTTCTGTTAGATTTACATGAGCACATGTCGATTTGGCCAAGCAACTATTATTATTATCTTGCTTTCCTTTCATGTTACACTAGGAAACAGTTGATTGTTGCTATCAACTGTATTTTTTTAAGTATCTACAATCTTATTGAATAAGTACAACTGACATTAAGACACAAAAATTAAGACATTATCGATCGATCACCTGAGGTGAAATAGTTTACGGACGGACGGGAGGACAAATGTGAAACCAATTACCCCGGTCCAATATCTGGTATGATAAGATGAAGATTAGGATCAGCTCGGATGAGAGCATCAGCCAACCTGCAACAATAAAAGGAGCAATATACTTATTTGAATATCTATACTTGATAAAAACTGAGTAAAATGCAGGCTAAGAAGACGTACTGCATTCCTACGACTCAACATAACAAACCAAACCCTTATCATCTGAGCTATGGAAATGTTTTCAAAGCCTATGGGATTCTATTTATTATGGCTGCATAATTATGATAACTGCGCTGACTTTGCGACTTGCTATTCAATATGTGGCGTCGCTAGGTTAAGGCCCAGATCTATCTGAGAGTACATAATAATGTACTTCAACCTTTGAACATATATTTTAGTATTTTCGTATTTTTTGTGTGTAAGCTCTCTCTGAACTTAGATAATGGTAAGAAATAAACATTGGTCTACGACGATCTTTTCTAAATAGCATCAAGAGAGTTAAAAATCTAGGTCCAGGGTCCCGTTTCACAACGTCGTATCTTAGGTAATGGACAGAAGAACTGTTCTCATCCATTGAAACAATGCGCCTGAACGCATACTGCTTCGCGGAATATGGTATGACTTGTCTGTTGCGTCCATCTTTTTTCTTAGTCAGTTCACTTGTCATTAGCAGCCGAGCGGGACGGGCTGATTTGTCTCTCGCTCTTATTGTTGAGTCCTTAACGGGACGTAGCTGTTAGTGTCTTATTGTTTACCCTTGGCTCTTGTCATTAGCAGCCGAGCGGGACGGGCTGATTTGTCTCTCGCTCTTATTGTTGAGTCCTTAACGGACATAGCTATTAGTGTCTTATTGTTTACCCTTGGCTCTTGTCATTAGCAGCCGAGCGGGACGGGCTGATTTGTCCCTCGCTCTTATTGCGAGTCCTTAACGGACATAGCTGTTAGTGTCTTATTGTATACTCTGTCTTACTTTTTCATTGACAGCCGAGTGAGGTTGACCGTTCGCTCCTTGCTCATATTATTCAGTCATTTTGTGACATGGTTGTAATGTCTTTTGGTATGCATTGCGTCTTGGTTTTGAAATAAACCCTGTTGTACCTTATCAATTTTGGTCTTGTTTATAAAACAGCTTCCACTGCCGACCAAATTGGTAGCAGAGCGTGGTTATGTATTTAACCAGCTAAACTGTTCTTATGTCACAGGTAAGTGACTACTTGTATTTTGAATAATAATATCAGATCATTCAATTGTTTCTTACAATGTCACAGGATGGTGACGAATCGGATGCTAGGGAAAGTAATGATGACTTTCAAAATGACGTTGTAGCCAACAGAGATGTTCGGCTGCAAAATGAAATATTTGAGTTGAAGCGTCGAAAGGTGATAGTAAAGTCTGCGTTCACAAAATCAAAAAATGCACTTGAGAGACTTGTGAGTGAAGTAGGGCTTCCATCGCACAGTGATGTCCTTGATGCTATTGACAAAGTATGTGATTGTGAGAGTAGAGCAATTGACATCGTGATGAGACTGTCCGAGTTATATCAGCAATCAGGTCAAACAGAAAATGTTGCCAAAACATTTGACGAATTGGAAATGATTGAATTAACTGGAAGTGAAGCTCAAGACAGAGCACAGTCTTATCTTAGATCTTTATCTACATCATTCCCAGACACTTCCAGTATGCATTCATCACATGTGTCGAAATCAAATGTTAGGCCATGTAAAACAAAAGCGGTTGATCCTACTGAGATTAAAGTTTCACACAAACCTCAGATTGAAAGCAAGGTTAATTGTCAACAAACACAATCAAAGGGTATTGGTCATAGCATTAAGGATGAGTCTGACAGGCAGTCAAGTAGATCCAACGCTCATACTGATAATTTAAGACCTCAGTCTTCCAGTGGCTACGATCTTGGTCATGATATGTGGAAGCAACTGAAACGTGTCTCTATACCAGTATTTTCGGGTGATACAAAAAACTATGAGAGTTGGAAAGCCGCGTTCATCGCTTGTATAGATAAAGCTCCTGCTACGCCCGAGTACAAATTGTTGCAATTACACCAGTACGTCAGTGGGGAAGCATTAAATGTCATTAAGGACCTTGGGCACAGTGCAGCAGCATACAGTGTTGCACTTGAACGGTTAGAGCGTAAATATGGTGGTCGTAGGCGATATGTGGCACTGCAACTTGAACAAGTGACTAGTTTCAGACCAATCAGGGTTGGTTATGCAAGTGATGTAGCAAAGTTTGCCGACTTGCTTGACATAACAGTTGTCAATCTTCGAGATTGTGATCGAATAGAGGAGTTGGGCAACGGTTCACTCTATTCTCAGTTACTGAGCAAAATGACAGAACCGATGGTTGCACAATATCAGAGGTGGATATTTGATAGTCAGTTGCAAGAGTCTGTTGAGACATTGCGTGAGTTTGTCTTGAAAGAGGCACAATTTCAAACCATAGCTTCTGAAGCTGTCCATGGTGCATCCAAATGTAGCAAACCTGATAAAGGAAGAAAATCGGGTGTTTTCTTTGGTGTAAGTCAGTCGTCTGGTGATTGTTGTCCAATATGCAATGTGTCTGACCATACAATTTGGAAATGTAGGCAATTCAAAGGGATGGCAGTTACAGAAAGATGGAACACTGTTAAAGATTTGAAGCTTTGTTTCAGGTGCTTGCAAACTGGCCATAATTCAAAACATTGCTTACGCCACACAAGATGTGGTATTGGTGATTGTCCAAGGTATCACAGTCGTTTCCTTCACCATAACTCGCAGACACACACACCCACACTTGTAGCTTCACAGTTGGCATGTCAAAGTACTTCACAAATCTCGCAGGATTGCAATACTTCATCAACTGGTACTACTTTGTCATCTTGCAGTTCGTCTTGCTCTACAATTTCTTTGCGAACAGTACCTGTTGTAGTTAAGAATGGCAATGTCAAAATAGTCGTGAATGCCTTGCTGGATGATGCCAGCACACAAACATACATCAATGAAGATGTTGCGTCGCAATTAGGGATATCTGGTCAGCTGCAAAATGTGTCGGTAAATGTCATAGATGGGAATAAGAAAACACTTCAGTCAATGGAAGTGGGATTTGAGATAGAAAGTTTGGATAAGTCTGTATCTATGAACATTTACACACACACACACTTTGCTCATTTTTTGTGAAACGGGGTTCTAATCGTCATTCATTGATAACATTTTTAGCGACTTTATGCGGGTTTAGCGTACATGTTGGGGATGTCGTACATGTAGGTTGTATTTCACCATCCAAAACTGAAAAAAAGCAGTATTTTTCTGGATAAAAAATGTCTTTATTTTTCACCACGACTAAAGAGTATATGCTGCATTAGGTGGGGTTTGTAATAACAATAGGGATAGAGGGATGGAATAAGCCTAGTATATTTGTAAATCTTACTAACTTATATTGATATGTTTTGTGTCAGAAGACAGAACACATTGGTTATATACATATACGACATATATATATATATATATATATATATATATATATATCTGCAAGTAAATGTTACATGTGTATAATCGATCATTTATATAACATAATATAAATATAAAATATCCGCTGTCATAAATGAATAACAACTTGCAATTGTCTGTGTCCGATATAATTTCTGCAAGTACAACGAAGATGTTTAGATCACGTATTTAACTTGAACTCAGAAGGAGCCAGTACAACAAGAAATATGATTGTCATTTATAGATCATATGGAGCAAGTAAAATATTCAAGATGTTGTTTCAAATGTTTTAGTCATAAATAGATCAGATGAGGCGGGTAGAATATTATATATAGGGGGCGGGATAGCGCAGTGGTTAGCGCGTTCGGTTTCGGATCAGGAGGTCCTTGGTTCGAATCCCGCCAGGGGCTCGGCAACTTTGTCTGCAGTAGAGAACTGTTCTACACGCAGTCAGGTTTGGGTGCAATGCTACACTGAAATTCAGCGTAGTACCACCCATGGTTCGCTAGTTCCAGCCGATGCTCGCACGTTTCACCGCAATGCATAGCAACAATGGTGTCGCGGGCTTTCTCCCTGCAATAATGCTAGCAGCCGCGATATAAGTGAAATAATCTTGAAAGCGGCGTTAAAAACCAACTCAACTCACCCAACTCAACTATTATATATAGGTTAAATATAACATACTTCACATAGTCGTTTGAAGAATCATTTTAATCCGGAATAGTATTGACTCATCAGGGATGAAACGATATGATCGTTAACATCGCATTACAAGCGTTTTTATAACAAAATAAACGTATAATGTTAAAGGATATATTGTAAATTATGCTTATCAGGTGACATCATGCTTCTTCCTTGTTGGTCTTCTGATTGACACAATCACTCTCTTATGGGTTTACCCCTTAAGCAATATGTTAATGTGACATAATCCCTTTTGTTTTTAAATAGCTCAATTGTAGTTAGAGATATATGTCAGTGATTTAAGGGTAAGCATCTGATTGTTTATTTAGTGAGGGTCTATAGGTGTCAACTTCAACTTCAACTTCTTTATTCTCCAAAGACCACCAATGGTGGTATAAGAGTACAAATACAAATATATATATAATATACAATCGGTCAAAATGGCGGTGGGTTCAAACACGATATATAGAAACACAATTGTAGATATGAAAATGTACAAATCATCAAAAGGTATTGGTACAGGTATTTGTATCTTTTCGTATTGTAGATAATATCACATTAATGAACTTTGCCAGGTTTCTAAGAACAATAAAGTCTGATGCGGTAAATAACTGTCTGTAAGATAAAATATTTGAAAATTTAAGTAGTTTTCCGGTAATATATTTTGTTCTAATTTCATGAAAAGCGGGACAACGAAATATATAGTGAAATTCATCTGCAATTAACGGCGAATCACATAATCTACAGGTTCTTTGTTCTCTAGGAATTTTATTAATAATAATAATAATAATAATAAAAGTAGTTTATTACTGTGTCATGAGCATGACATACTCCGGGCCTTTACAGGCCTAAAAGACACCAACATGTAGTACACATATATATGACTAAAAAAGTGACAAAATAAACAATACAGCACTAAGACAATCACACACCATTATGAAATATACAACCATTGAACAAACAACTCACCTTACACATTCATCACACACCACACACAAATCAATCGTCTCACCCTACACATTCATAACACACCAAACACAAATCAATCATCTCACCCTTCACATTCATCACACACCATACACAAATCAATCATCTCACTCTACACATTCATCACACACCACACACAAATCAATCACCTCACCATGCACATTCATCACACACCACGCACAAATCAATCTTCTCACCCTACACATTCATCACACACCAAACACAATTCAATCATCTCACCCTACGCATTCATCACATACCACACACAAATCAATCATCTCACCCTACACATTCATCACACACCAAACACAATTCAATCATCTCACCCTACGCATTCATCATATACCACCCACAAATCAATCATCTCACCCTACACATTCATCACACACCAAACACAATTCAATCATCTCACCCTAGATATTCATCACATACCACACACAAATCAATCATCTCACCCTACACATTCATCACACACCAAACACAAATCAGTCATCTCACCCTTCACATTCATCACACACCAAACACAAATCAGTCATCTCATCCTACACATTCATCACACACCAAACACAAATCAGTCATCTCACCCTACACATCTCATCTCATACATTCACTATCAACTACATATCAATCAAACACACACACACATCTCTTATGCAATAAATACATCACAACATACACACAAAATACATATTCATAACATATTATAAATACATTAAAATATACATTATCTACAGTTTCCTTGTAAGAGTCTTTTGTGGACCATATTTTGAAGACATTTGGCAAGATCATATTGGATCTCATCATTTGTCAGCAGCCAGCAGAATTTATCATTTAGTTGTGAGTTCATAAAGCTTGGATTAAGTTGATTACATTTAAGGAAAAGTTTCTTACGGGCATCAGAGTAGAAGCTACACTGCATGAGGAAGTGAACTTCATCTTCTACTGCATGGTCATCACACAGTGTACAGAGTCTATCTTGAAGTGGGGTAACAGGCTTGGTATAACGTCCTCTCTCAATGTTAAGGGACAGGCTTCCACTGCGAAAGGAGGCAATCAGGCTTCTTTGTTGTCTAGTAATGTTTATCCTTGTGTAGTGACAAGGGCTAATATCATGTTTATAAAGCCTATAAGTTCTGAGTTTGTTGCCGTTAGGTTGATTGTGGTCATTGAACAGGTCATGTAGCCATTGTTCACGGTCTCTTGTGTCTAATATGTCAAGAGCTTTATGCAATAGTTTTGTTCTAGATAAGTTAGAGTAAAAATTATTTATACTTTCATGTCCAAGTAGATTAAGTTTTTTAATGAACTGTTGAGCTTTGTAATCCCAGGATGATTTTCTTCGCACTGACCACAAGTGTAAAGCTGTGCACAGTGTGTCCTGTCCTGCGGTCACCATCTTGTGATAATAACGAAGAACTTCAATCTTTATTTTGGAGTCAGAGCTTCTCCAACTTCCTGTCTCGACAGGAATAGCCTAACAATGGTTAGAAGTTCTGAATCTTAATATTGGGTTCATTAATGAATATATCTGGGTAGTAAAAGATAAGCATCAAAAGATGGCAAGATCTTAATATATTTATAATAATTTCCCTTTGGGCTTTGTTCTACGGAATTCCTCCAAGTTTGGTAAAACTTATCTTTAAGAATATTTTCAACTTTATTAAGTAGCCATGTTCGATTATAATTACTAGGAGAATTATATACGTTGCTAAGCCCACACGAGTTCAATATATTTTCAACCGAATTAAGCCACGAATAACAACGATTATTTACTATGCTATCTAGTGACAGAAACTTGTTAACTATTGAGGATAATTTTAAGTGAGATATAGATGTGTTAAGTTTATGCCAAAAACCTATAATTCTTTTTGATGCATGGATGCTGATGGGATACCTTCCAAATTCACCGTATAACATGAAACTTGGTGTTGACATTCTGAGACCCGAGGCTAGTTTTAAGAACTTGGTATGTATATTTTCCAGGATATCTGTTTTAACATGACCCAAGATTTCAGACCCGTATAACATAATGGGTAAAATCATTACATCAAACGCCTTAATAACACAATCAAGCGGTAAATCATTGTTTCTTGCCATTTTCAATAACAAATACATACATTTCTTAGCTTGTGTCGCTAGTTTTTTCAGTCCTAATGTAAATTTTCTATTTTTGTGAAAATTAAAACCCAAATAGTTATAATCATCAACTATTTCAATTTCCCCTTCGCCATAGTAAAATGACAATTTGTTTACTCTACGCTTTCCACTTCCAAAGATAACAATCTTAGTTTTATTATTATTAACAGTCAGATTCCATTTCTCACAATATACATGGAAACAGTCACTACAAAAATGACTTAGTTTCCGGAATCCTGGAAACCAACCGGAAAGTGTGTAAACAAAGTATCCAGCTTGTATCCATTCACTGAAACCGAGTGACTTTGTATCCAGTTTGTTTCCGTTTTGGAATCCCTGTTATATGCATTTCCGTAACAGGAAACCAAGAAGAAACTGGAAGACTTGTTATCCACTTGGTTTCCATTTTGGATTCTCTGATATTATGTATTTCCGTCAATCGAAATCAACAGGAAACTTAGTGGTTCAGTATCCAGTTGGTTTCCGTTTTGGTATCTCTGATGTCATGTATATCCGTACACGGAAACCAAAAGGAATCTAATTGACTCGGTTTCCAGGTGGTTTCATTTGGGATTATTTGATTTTGTGGATTTCCGTAAATGGAAACCAACAAGAAACTAGTATAAAATGCAACCCAATGATTCCCATTCCTTGAACCTGTAATTACATTCTTATTGAATGGATACCAACATAACCATGTCTCTGGTTTTTGGTTTCATTGCAAATAATTGAGTTGAACAGAGAATAAAAGTGCTAACTTAGCATTATCAACTGCATATTTTGGCTAGAAGCCAGCAGTAGCTTGGTTACTTATTAGAACCAATTGAATCTATTATCAATATAACAAGGTACCAATGTGAAATCAGGATATTCTTCAGAGTTGGTTTCTGTTACTTTGTGATGTGACACTTGAAATTAAGAAAGGAGAGGTTGAGTTTTGTCAAATTATTGTTTATTCTATCTCACTTCTGACTAGTACTTTCTCATCAGGGATTAAACATCACATAATATAAGTCACTATACATACAAATGGTGAGGCAGGGGAACAATAACAATGTATGGGTTATGGCCAACTCTCTCAATATACCAAGAACATTTGGTTTGTATCCTTTGAATTGGGATGAAGGAGGCTGGTCCGGGATTCAGTTCTTTCTTTTGCCAGACTGATACTGGTGGCAAATACCCAAGGTTGGTATTTGAAGATTTGCACCAGTCGACACATGCAAATACATGGTCTGTGAAGTCTCCCTCGGCCATCTCCAGTGTGTGTTTGATGAAGTAATTTATCTTCCCTGGCCGGGATGCTGAAGTGGTAATAGTAGATCTTTCATCTGTCCAGGAAGCAATGATCATGTCTGGGGTGCTGCACTCAGCATGTCCTACAGAAGTATACAGTTGATTGTTGATCAACATGCTTCTATACTTTTTGACGACTTGGGAGAGCATATCCACCCTGACCTCCATGTTGTACATTTTGGAATACACTTGTGAAAGGAACAACATATTTACATTGGACAGCGTACATAATTTGTAAGACTGTTTGGAAGAGACACAAGAAAGGTTACCCCAAACAGCTGTTGGCACATCATTCAAAGGATAGGAAAGGGCATAAAAACATGACAAATTATTTACATGGACATTTGAAGGAGAAGCAAAATTCAACAGTTTTACAAAATGGTTGCGGTGCTCATCATCAACATTCAATGGATTAACAATACTAGACATTTCAAATTTTCTCATCATTTGACATTCAACAGATTTTTTATTGGTAGGGTATTCGGTTAGCAAGCCATTATATCTCTCAAATGAAAACAACCAAAAGCCATAAATACAACCAAATGCCATAACAGACTCTTTCAAGTGACAATGGAGGTGCATGTTGGGAGTTACAAATTCAACGCCATAAACCTTGCGTACTTCTTTTACAAATTTCAAAAAACAGCCATGGGAAATGTCAACATCAACATGTGAAACAACAGGTTTACATAAATGCTTACAACCTAATACAAAAGTTTGCCACACATTAATATGGGGAGAGGGGAGAATATCTTTCAGTACAAACATAGAGTAAACTAAAACCCAATTTTTCCATTCTTTCGCCGTCATTTGTCCATAATTTGACACAATGTTTCTTGGAATACGCCCCAATTCATATGGGACATTCAATGTGGAGATCCTATCTGTGATTTTAGCTAAATCATTCTTTGACAAAAGATTGCTTTCAACCCAATGACTGAACATCTTCTTAGCAGTCCCTAGAAAAAGATTGTGCATGGGGTCAATTGCATAAAACTTAGAGGGAAGAAAATAATCCAGTTCGAGTAGCACAGTATATCGATAGCCATAACGTGACTCGATCATGTATTTGGCGGACAAGCTCTCAGCTGCTTCTGCCATGTCAGCGTATTTAACATGATGCTTTCTATCACGAGAAGGCCACTTATCCAAGTTTGGAACATCACAGTCACGACTAGAGTTAGTTATCAATGGTTTGGTACAGTGAGAACATCCTTGGTAGGCAGAATGTCCCATAAACCCACACAGTTTTCTCGCAGCTGGGATGTCAGCAGCAGCACACATTAAGGCAGCTTTTACAGTCACTACAGTAGGGTCTGAGCCAACAGTCATTTTCACACCCTTCCAGAGTGCCTTGAGCTCTTCAACAAGAGGCTCCAGGAAATGGTTTAAAGACTCTGGTTCCTTCTTCATTGCAGGGATGAGTCCTATGAGAATAGCATTCTCTGTCTTGTACCTCTCTTCCCTGGGCAGATTCATGATAACCATATACAGCGCCCCAACAGATATATCCCGTCTCCTCTTATAGGGAGCAAACCAATCAACATTTAGAGCAAGACCAAAATGACATTTCTGTGTCAAGAAATCACTGCCATTGTAAGATTTAAAATTGTTCCAAACATCACCATCAAACACATCAGCATACAGATTCTCAGTGTCTCTTGTTCTCCACAAATTACATTTATCAACAAAACCTGGTACATTTAACATTTTTTGCAATGGCTCAATAATTCCCTTGAAACAATAAATCTTGTAGGGGTACAATAATCTTTTGCCATTCTCTAATACAATTTGTCGAACCAAATCTGAATTACAATGCGCCCGACCTCTTTTCCTGCTGCTGTTTGCAGCTTTACAAGCAAAAACTCTACTTTTACAAACAGTTTTACCTTTCATAAAAACATCATCATAAGAATGAAGCATACAACAATTAGGGCATACAACATATTTACAAAAGGTATCTTCACACTTGAAGAGCTTCTTCACCATATGCATGGTAACAGGCAGCATCCCTGCTACTACAGTGCACAGTTCACTGTACTGGGCAAGGAAGTGGAAGATCTGTGATATTAAGAAGAGGATGTGCTCCAAGCATCCATTGCTGATGAAGTATGTGCACTGCAAGAATACTGTGGACATGACGATCCAGAGGACAACCTGTCGGGCACGTTCTTTGATGGAGAAGGATGCATTCTTGCTGTTCTTGCTGGAGACATCAGGTGTAACATCCTCTTCATCTTCTTCCCAGATGGACTCTCCACTTTCCTGAAATAGAGATAAAAAAATTTTATGGCTGAACATTGGGATTTATCACAATAAATAAACCATTAATAATATCTATATATATATTAATACCAGAAGAAGCCATATGATAGGTAATAAAAACAGTATCAGTAAAACTGATCAAATGATGACAGAATCATAATCTTACATAGAGAAATATTATTTGGCATTTCATATTTGGGTATATATAAATATATTACATTAAACTGAAATGAAAGCGTTGGTAGTTGTAATGTCAGTTGTTCCATTCTGTCAAGCCAACTGGTCAAACTGGGGATATAACTTATGTACTTGTACTTTTATTCTCCATAAATATTTTATCATGAATCTGTCTGCTTCATATATCAGAATTCTCACTATCAACTCCACAGTGTTTATGTTACTTTAACCTACCTCTGAGTTAATTTCATCTGAGTCTGATGTGTTAGTCTCAGAGACGGATTCTGCATCAGGTATGTGTGACGGACTCTCCTCATTGGAATCGGAATCTATAAATGACAATTGCTTAACTAATAAGTCATGTTGTAATAATTAAAATTAGTAATACAACCACAAGAACATATGCAACTACTTCTTTCAGTCCATGTATCATGATGATTGATAGCACACTAGTTTTATACATTTGGTACATTGATGTTTCAGATATTGGTTCTTTAATAATAACATAATACTTTTCCTAGAGCATGTTCTAGCTCCTGGAACTAGTTCTCAGCTAGGGGGTAATCATTGTATACATTTATCAATTTATTCATATTCATTGTACATTTATTAATTACACTTTTATTTGTTGGATGTTTTCATTGCAAGCTTATGACAATAAACATACATTAAACAGTTGGTCTATAAATAAGTAGGAAACAGTGAGAAATTCTTTTTAAATTTCTGAAAACAATTCCTTGTCTTTTTATACAAATTATATCCAATAAAATGTATTTGAAGTAGTAGGTAACATACAGTCACAAGCTGAATATTTGGAATGTATATCCATAACATTTTTACTGCATATATATGAAGGACTCAGATCTGTGGCGGGTCTCTAATCTATGGCGGATTTCCTTATCTGTGACGTCATAATAGCTAACTGTTCCCGCCGTAAGGCCCAATTGCGTCGCTAGCGAAATAATTAAGGGAGACACAGAGATATTGCAAACGGATAACGACCAAATAATACAAGTCAATATCCAACTTACGAAAAATACATTAAACAATGCCTTACATGTAGATATGACATTTACGGCTTCACATCAATTGTGTTTATTTTGTATGATCTGTTTAGTCCTCGGTGGGTCTGTCTTCTTTAGCCCTAAGATATTGAAAGACTATCTTTTTTAACCCTTGGATTCCTGTCGACGAATTTTAGGGTAAGTTTGTCTAGCGTAAAGTTTGGTTAATCATTGCAGAAAAATACAAAAAAAAGGTACAAATGTCAGGCATTTGAAAATCTGCCATAGATTTGGAAATCCGCCACAGATTTGAGGCCTGTCATAAATTCAAGTCTTACATATATATGTTATCTAGTCTTCAAATCCATTAGAAAAGACTTTTGATATTAATAAATATTGCCACATTCATTCATCCATTTTAACAGTAAGTGTGATATGTTTTCATTGTATCTTTCTTAACCTTCAAAACAAACTCAAAACATCTCTAGAATGAAAACATCTGGCAGACTAGGCTTAGACTAAAACATGATTTGATTTCTCATTAGGAAATTATCTTCGGATTTGTAGAAAATCTGTGAATTATATTTGAACTTAGCAGAAAATTTGACGATTTAAACTATGATGACATAATATTGTGTGACGTTGTGTGTCCTAAATTACTTAGGTCAAGCAGTAGACTAAGCTTTCCTCAATTAAATATTTTTAAAAATTAAACTTGTTTATCATATGGGATCAAAGTTTGTATTGTTTTATACTTTAATACTCGTTTTATAAAATAGAACTAAATGGCATTATAAATATATATCATATGAGATAAATTTCAAACCTGAAGTTACATCCAAGCTTGGATGTTCAAGGCGTGCTTTCTTATCCAATGGCTCTTCTTCACAGCCCAAGTGGCTTCTTCTTGTCTTTTGGCTCACATACTTGTCACAATGATGACATAACACCAGATCCAGATCCTACAAGAAAAATTTTCTGTGTTATAATATGATGAAATGCATGTTAATTTGGTATTACTGACAGTGAAATATTTTTAAAATAGACAATTGAAAAGCAAATTATTTTCTGTAATCACATAGTTGAAGATGCCAGATTTGACCTTGAATGATACTATTGACTCGGTTCATTTGTGCCTTACTTTACAACATGACTGTAATTGGAATGACCATATAAATGAAATTGCTAAAAAGGTGAACCCAATGGTTAAATGTCTGAGGAGTCTCAAATATAGATTGAACCGAAAAACAATCTTGATGATGACTCAAACCTTCAGACCATTAACTGTAAAACAGTAACTTATGCAAAATCCTTCCTTCCTGACACAGTTAAATTATGGCATTCATTACCGACAGAACACAGAAACTCCCCATTTTTATCGACATTTTAAAAAGCCATAGACACCGAAACTGATATGCATACTCATTTCGACTAACATTATGGTAGTAGATTTTCTCAAATAATACATTCTCGCCTTAGACTGCAGCAACTAAATGCACACAAGTATGAAAGATTCATATCATTAACTCTCGACTGTTTTTGTGGCCAAAACTATGAAGATTCGACCCACTATTTCTTTTCACATCCATTGTTTATGAATATGAGGGAATATGTTTTACTATCAAAAAGCTTTTGACCTGAGAGCGGTCCTATTTGGAAACCCAAATTGTTCCTCTTATGTAAATCATATTGATATCTGTGCACAAATTTATAGATTTAACATTTTTTAACAGATTTGCATCGGATAAAAAATGTATATATTTTATTGTTAAATTGGTAAAGCTTGTTGGCGACTATATATTCATATTTAGATAAATCATATATTTTTGTAAATACACCATGACATGTTCTTTATCTTGTTGCCGTTTGTATAGATAAGTATATTATCATTGCATTGTACAATCACCATGACATGTTCTATATTTTGTATTTTGGAGTGGTATTAACATAAGCTTCTAGCTTGTTTACCAATCCAATTCTTTTCTGAAATTAATATGTTAAAAAAAAACATTTTAACATTATTATTCACATTATCATAAACTAACCTCTTTGATTTTTTCACCCAAGTCTCTTGCACGCTCATCCTCTGACCCTGCAACAAATGAATTGCTCGTTATTATTCATGAATATTCATCATATACCTTTACGTTGAAAGGATGGCTATACATAGGTTCTTTTGTTTTATATATGATAATGCCATTCTTCTCTAAATGCTCATGTATGTGAGAGTAAAATATGTAGACAAACATACAGTCTGAATACAAAATTCTCTCCAAACTATATTACAAATTGATACAGGCACATAATGTAGAAGTGCATTTAAATATCTATTATTTATGGACAGATCTGTTTGTATGGCATATAAAACATATCACAGGACCTGTTTTGCTAGTGATGCAACATTAAAACTATCAGGATTGTTTAACACAAAATACAAAGGGGAATGAATCTCAAATAACTAGATGACTCCTAAAAACAAGCAAAGAAATCATTTTGATTTGCCAACAGATTGACGCAGTGAAGAATACAAGACACTTTAAGGTCTTCCCATTAATCAGTCATCCATATGTGTGGTTGAACATTTACAAACATGATTGTCAATATGTTTACCACGGTTTTATATAATTACGAGCCAATGGAAGTCTCCATGTAGCTTACCCCTTGAGTCACCAAACTTTCTCTTGTGGTTGTATTCTGTTTTCCGTGATACATACTGTTTACAGTGCGTACAGTAAACATTCTTTACCCTGGAAAAGAAAAGATGTTACAATTATTGGTAATACTGTAATTGACATATCAAAACCATAAAATGAAGTAGCAATTTTCAATTTAAAATTATCTATGTAATTCAGATATCTTTCTTCAAAATCAGTTTATGACTGTTTTTATCATTATGAATAATCAATTTAGTAATAGTGACATAGTTAGACATTAGTAATTAGATTTAAAGCATAATCCTGCAATGCAACGTTTCAGATTACAGAATAATAATATGTCCAATATTTGTTTGTGCTCTTGTAATATGTACTTCCCATTCTAAGATATTCGCCAAAAATGACCATGGGTTAATCACTTAAAGTAAATAAGCTGGAGTAAGTTTGATTACTTGAGTTCGTTATTTTTGACAACAGGTTACTTACATGATGGATTTCGCAAACAACTCGATCTTTCAACGACAATGAATGTACCTCTCAGATTACTTTGTAATTCGATGTGGTGAGTAACGTTTCGAAACAAAATCATTAATAGTTGGTCTGGCATGACATTGAGTTCAAGTTGTTAACGATTAATTAGTGTCAAGTCTTTTATCTGTTGGCATTCATTAATCCTAAGAGGGTCCTATTCTAAACTTGTTCAACTGTAAAAACAAATGTGACTTACCTGCGTCCGTATTGCCCATTATGTGTTGATAAGCTTCACCGGAAGTAACGAGTCAGTAATCCGTGGACACGCGAAGTCGTGAGATGTTATCTAAGCAATGCCAAAACAATCGAGAGGGGCCCTCTATGTGATATTATTCGAAAACACAACCGACGTTTGTCCAGGTAATTACTTCAAAGGTATCAATCTAAAATAGGATTATCTAATTGCTCAGACCCACAATGCCCCTCTCGTCGCCATTTTGTAAAAGTTACCTGCCGAGAAGTTGTTTTGATAGTAAACAGGGTCGACTACTTTCACGTTAATACAGTCTCGTATTTAAGACACGAAGCACGATGCAGAATCTCTACATTCATTCACATCGTTTGGATCAAAACAATGGCAGCGAGGATCACCCTGGAATCTTTGGAGGCGCGAGTTCGAAATCTCGAAAACAGTCGTCCAGCGCAGCGAGTGAAACTTCATGTTCCACAGCCATGCCAGGTACAGTGTAATACATAGCGACACTTCTCAGAATTTTGCGATTATTTGCAAAATGTAAATTATCAAAAAAGATGAATTTGAATGAAAAATATGCTTTAAAATTTTGATTTCGAATTACATTGTTTCTGATTGAAATCGTACCTTTTTCAAGTAGGCCTAAACACTAATGTATTTCTATTTGACAATATTTTTATCATGTTTATACCTATATATTTCAAGAACCCTTTGACCATGGTCTTACCAATGTTTGGTTAGAAATAGAATCGTTAAACTTTGCTGTGCTGTCTTTGTGTAATATCAAGGTATTTAAAATTCCATGTTGTGCAACTTAAGAGACTTCAAATACAAATTCCACAAAGCTCTCAAATGAAAAATGTTTTGAAAAAATATAATGATTTATGCATAATAATGCAAACATGCTACAGTGGCTTAAAGGAATAGGTTAGAAATTATGGAGGCTGGCAGTCATGAACAAAGATACTTAATTTATAAACTGTTTTCTGCATATATCATGTATAAAAAAATTACTGTAACTTACAATTTTATCAAATGTTCTCTTTATTTCCAGCGCTCCATTCGAGCAGTAGTTGAACAACTTAAGAAGGCTACAGATGACCCTCTTCTCTTGACCTATGACGGGTACGAGTAGCCTTTTTTTCTAAACCTTACACAATTTGCTAGAGCTACAGATAAGACTTGGTTAGTTGAGTAATGAACTCACTTAATTATTTTAATCATAATTGGAGATCCAAATATTTTCATGAGTAAACCAATTACATTTTACTCTGATGGTCCATCATATTTATCTATCATATCTATCATATAAATGCAGCTTATAACTAAACTGTAATCCTTTATCACTAATTCAGAAAAGCAGAGGATGAAGAAGCAATGAAGAGAGTGGTGAAGGAGACCAGGAGGCTGTTTGCCGATCAGGGATGGGCCGTTGGGACATGTGAAGGTAAGGCATCATAAAATAAAAACAATATGATAACCACACAACAGTCAGGTGCTTAATATAAAATTACTTATGCAATGCATTCACATCTGACCCATTCAATTTAAATCAATGAAAAATGTTTCTTTGCAACATCCTACCTTTATATGAACACTTCGGATTTGACAACAAGTGTTCAATAAAAAAATGTAATTCTTAAACATTGAAACTTATTTATTTCCTTGTATGTGACATTTTCTGTTTTATTGCAACCTTCACATGAAACTATTGTTCATTTCAGAGGCATTTTGGAGAGTGTGGGCTAACAAGAGGGATGATTTGAGAAGAAAACAGAGTGGCAAAGCCGAGGCCCACAGGTTGTCCGCAAGAAACAACAAAAGGATGAGAAATGTAAGTAAATAATTCTAGAATTAAATTTCATACATTTCTAAAATTCTTAGCCAGAACCTTGCATTAATATAAAGGAGAGACCTTTCACATTCACAGTATATACTGGATAGAATTATGGATAAATATTAAAATCTGAAAATATTTCATAATCACACATTTTAAAATTGATGACATTAGTTATAAATTTACAATCTAAGATATTTTGTCAAGTATATTATTTAGGGGTGGGCGATATAACCGGTATACCGGTATATTGCGATTCAAACTACTCAATATATCGTATCGCGGTACAGTGTCCATGAACCGGTACAGGCCTGTAGGCATTTTCGGTAAATTCCGTAACATAACTTTATATATCAAAACATTTTGAATTACCTTGTTAATTTTTCATATTTATCGTTTTGAGAATGTTTACTAGGCCAGGAAGTAAAATTTAGTAAACGTTTACACGATAGGTCAAAAACGAAACGTCACCGGCGTGTACACGACTTCATATTTGGTTCTATGGACCTATGTGAAAATGAAGGGGCCTAACATTAGAAACGCCAAAAATTCCTTAGTTTTTCAAATTTTCTGATATAATCTGAAATTGAAATTTGATTAATCTTATCCACGACTTTGCCATCGGCGAATCCACGAACGAATAGAATATTAAAACAACTATAAGCTGAGATTTGGAAAACAATAAACACTTTGACACAAATGTAACATATCTGTCCTCTTTTGGTTTGTTAAATATTTTTCATTTAAGTCTGTGCCATGAATATGATAACAGAATAATGATTGATTCTTTCAAGTGACCATTTGTAATTTTTGGTAGTAATTTACAGTCCTAAAAACCAATTGCACTTTTGGCAATATATTGCAATACGTATCGCAATACGGCACCAAATATCGCAATATATCGCAATACGTTTTTTCTGGCAATACCCAACCCTAATATTATTGCTGTGTTTGAAAGATAACATTTAAAAATAGTTTTCGTGCAATCCTTTTTTCATAGTATCTAACATGTTCATATCTCTTCACAAGATCAGCTGTTTTTGTGTTTTAAAAATGTCTTTCAACTTTATCAAGATTTTAAAAAATTTCATTAATGCATGTTTACCTGCAAGTTGTAAAACCATGTAAAATAGTAAGTTAGCTAGTCATTTATGAATAAAGATAACAATGTAAAAGTAAATAACCTTTTCTCTAACAAACAGGACAAATACAATAATAAGATAATGTGTTAATACCAAAGATTTACAGAACAGTATTAACAGAATTCTATAAACTCATATAATTGAATTTAATAGTTTCTTCCCAATAATGTATTAACAGACAAACTGAAGCAGGTAGTACCGAAGATTCATGTAGGTGTTCAAATTAAAGGTGTTAATGTAAAATGGTACAATTTTAGTTTTGAAACACTTTTTTTTGCTACTATTTGTCATACATTGATGATATCATTTTTGGATATTATTTTCTTTTGTCAATGAATAAATGTTTTTATTACTGATTTTTTATAGAAACTGGAAAGCAGGAAGAAGGCGCTATCCACCATTAACTGGCCAGAGAAAAGGAAGCAGAGAATGCTTTCCGTATTAAGAACTGATTGCACGTCGCCTGTCGTTTCGGATGAAGAGGATGATAACCTGTTGTTGTCAGTCCGCCTCTCCTGGGAGAGCCCAAAGCTCTCAGTATACAAGCGACAGCTAGATGACCAGAGAGTGTTCAACGCCCCAGCCAGAGGGAAAAATAAAATGAAGACGTGGGCGAGGCACGAGACCCTCACCAAAGATTGTCAACCACCAGAGAATGCACCGAGTTGGGCTGTAGGCCAGCAATTGGATATCACCAATGAATACGACTCCTGAGGATTAATTCATTCCCCCACCCCATATTCACATATATATATATGTAAGGACCAACTATAGTTGAAGAAAAAGAAGATATGCTGACACATGTGTGAATGCGCATTTCAATAGACGGATGTATTGAATGTGAACATGTTAACAATAGTGCTGTCACTAATAAATAAAATATTTATTATTTTTACTGAATACTATGTGAACAATGTAAAAGCAATATTTTTTCTTGCATGGACAAGGACCTTTAGTGCTGGTTTATTTTTATTCTAACTTCTTTAGTATTTATTTATCATTTTTTGTTTCTATCCAACCTTGTTAGAATAATATGACCCAAATAAGGGATGATTGATAAAATATACTTGTCACCTGGTTATTATCAAGAAAATTTACACAGTATGTATTCATACATTTTGAATTATTGAGGAATGTATTTTTAGCTATGAATTGTTATAATATGAATAAACTATTGATATACATTTACTCTGTTGATCTTTTGTCATTATGAATTATGAATTTTGAGTGACATTCAGAAGTTGGAAGTCAAATAAGAATAAGTATTATGTACAATGCTTGAATACAAGAACATACAAGAACATGGAAACCAAGTTGAAACCTACAATAAACTAAAACACTGAAACCAAGTTGAAACCTACAATAAACTAAATCACTGAAACCAAGTTGAAACCTACAATAAACTCATTCACTGAAACCAAGTTGAAACCTACAATAAACTCAAAACCTGAAACCAAGTTGAAACCTACAATAAACTAAAACACTGAAACCAAGTTGAAACCTACAATAAACTAAAACACTGAAACCAAGTTGAAACCTACAATAAACTAAAACACTGAAACCAAGTTGAAACCTACAGTAAATCTAACTATGGAAACCAGGTTGAAACCAACCATAAACTTACATCACGGAAACCAACTGGATCCCGCTTGGATAGTGTGTAATGTTTCCGTGACGGAAACCAAACGGATCTGGGTAATTTTCTGGTAGTTTCAAATTCACGGAAACCCAACGGAAACTATGAAAACCAAGTCTGGAAACCAAGTGGAAATGTTGGTTTCCATATCGTTTCACGCTGGTTTCCGTATCCCGGAAACCAAGTCATTTCTGTAGTGAGTCCAGTGATTTTTGTAAAGAAGAAGCTGATGTAGCAAATAAAACTGTATCGTCAGCATATAATAGTACAATCAACGCTATAGAAAATATATACAAATCGTTATTTTTAATGGACACATCAACACCATCACAATTGGATGTTTTCAAACATGATTCTAGATCATTTATAAAAATTGAAAATAATAAAGGTGAGAGATTTTCTACCTGACGAACCCCCGAAAAACTTGGGAAAAAAGCCGACTTCTCATGATTAAATTCAATACATGATTTAATAATCGAGTAAATATTTTGTACTAATAATAAGAATTTCCCTTGAATACCATAACTTAACATTTTGGACCAGAGTCCAGCTCTCCAAACATTATCAAAAGCTTTTGAAAAGTCAACAAAGGCACAATATAATTTCTGTTTAGATTGCTTTAAAAATTCTATAACTGAAGTAAGAATGAACATGTTGTCAATTGTAGAGTAACCTTTGCGAAAACCCGATTGACAAGGAGATAATAGAGAATTTGCATCTAAAAATTTAGATAATCTTATGTTAAGTATACTGGTAAAAAGTTTACCGAGACAACTTAAAATTGTAATTGGTCTATAAGAGTTTGGATCAGACGAGTCGGGGTCGACCCGATATGCCAGTTTCTAATCCCTGACTAGTTAACGAATATCGGATTATAATTAACGACACTGATTGGCTTAATTAAGTGTGAACTTTTATATTAACCATTTTATTATGAGTGGTGAACTCCTTTCATTGGAAACTACATACATATGGGACCACTGTCCTATGTCAGATATCACTACATATATATGGGACCACTGTCCTATGTCAGATATCACAAAATGGCAAACGTTCTGTCTCCCACTTAGTGGGTTTGTAATTTATTATTGTAAATTTTGTCAAGTATTCGTAAGTGGATAACAAATGATGGAAAATGATGTATATTTTACATGAACATGTTTATTACTGATTATTGATACTGCTTGTACATAATTAAAAATGTATTTATATAAAATATTTAATAAAATATTGAATCATAAACTGTAATTTAATGCTGATGGAGAATGATATATATTTTACATGAAAATGTTTATTACTGACTGATTACTGACACTGCTTGTATATCATTAAAAATGTATTTATTATAATAATGTGTATGAATGTAAAACTGAATAAAATATTGAATCGAACGGGCGAACTGTCTTTCAGTGAACTGTATTTTAATCCTCTGCCAGTCCCTTAATTAATCCTAATTAATCCCCACTTGTTACTTCGTTAATTCTTAATTAATCCCCGAACAAAGAAACTGGCGTAGTGGGGTATGATCGACGAGTCACCTTTACCTTTATAAATTGGCTTTAAGTTAATAACCCCAATTAGCCATTCGTCCGGAACTTCACCTGTGTCTAGTACCGTATTAAATAGCTTCTCTAAGAAAGGGCTAAATAAGTCTATTGAGTCAATGATATAGTCATTTTCTATAAAGTCTTCACCTGATGCTTTACTTCTTTTCAGCTGTGATGCCGCTTCGCTTATTTCCTTCTGTGTTGTCAATGAAGTACTCTTGTATGTCACATTAACATATTGCTCAAGGGGTAAACTCATAAGAGAGTGATTGTGTCAATCAGAAGACCAACAAGGAAGAAGCATGATGTCACCTGATTAGCATAATTTACAATATATCCTTGTACATTGTACCTTTATTTTGTTATAAAAACACTTGTAATGCGATGTTAAAGATCATATCGTTTCATCCCTGATGAGTCAATACTATTGACGAAATCCTAGTATCGGATCAACTTGTTAAGCCAATATTATTGTATGGTGCTGAAGTATGGGGTTACGAAAACACTATTCAATTAGAACGTATTCATTTAAAATTTTGTAAATATATATTGAAGGTTAAAGCGTCAACTCCTGATTTCATGGTTTATGGGGAACTGGGAAGATACCCACTTACTATTTCAATCAAATTGAGAATGCTATCATATTGGTGTAAGTTATTAATATCCCATGAAAAACTGTCAAGTATTCTATACAAATTAATGCTGAATTATCATAATTCAAGGTTTAATGCAAAACTCCCGCTGATAACAGAAATTAAATCTATTCTAGAAAGTACAGGTTATAGTTACATTTGGCAAAAGCAAGAATTTCAAAGTACGAATTGGCTTGTTAATAGTGTTAAAACTGTACTCCTTGACCAATTTATGCAAAATTGGAGAGAGAAAAAATCTCAATCTTCTAAAGGTTATTATTATGATAAGTTTAAGGATAATTTATGTATTGAAAACTATTTATTGCAACTTCCTTTGAATTTACGTATGTATATCACAAAACTTAGAACTTGTAACCGCAGACTCCCAGTTGAAACTGGTAGATGGTATAAAATTGATAGAGAACATAGATTATGTCCATCATGTAAGCATAAGATAGGGGATGAATTTCACTTTATGTTAGAGTGTAATCTTTTTAATGAATTACGAAATAAATATCTTCCTGCATATTATTGTAAACATTCATCAATTGAAAAATATATTTCCTTTATGTCCATCACATACAAACCGATACTTGTTAAAATGGCTCTTTATATAAAAAATGGTCTGCGTATGCTCCATTGATATGTATGTTATTATATATTCATGTATGTTTTGTTCACTCTATGTCATCATTTATGACTTTTGAGAATAAATTTGACTCGTGACTCGACTCGATCCGGATTAAAATGATTCTTCAAACGACTATGTGAAGTATGTTATATTTAACCTATATGTGACCTTGCGTTTGAACCAATTCAACTTTTCATATATATATATATATATATATATATATATATATAATAGTTGCCATACACAAATTACATGAAGCGAATACCACAATCATACATAATATGGTTGTCATGTATAGAAAAGTCACACGATACGAGTACAACGTATAAAGTGTTGTTGTCATAATTATATCAAAAGAATTGAAATGAATTAATTAACACTTACATAATGTGGATGGTGTGCGTCACTTTGTGCGAGTACACTTGACGATGAAGATCGTAGCGAAGTTCAAACATCTTGTATAGGTTTTCTTCCTCCTGAAAATTCGAATTTTACCCAAAAGCATACTATTTCAACCATGAGGGACAAATTTATCTCTCAACTCCACATTTGATTATTCGGTCCACATTTTTACCTGACAAGCAGATATGAAATCATATCTATAAAGTCTATTCATTTGGTTCAAAATATAAATAAGTCACTTTCTAAAAAAAGAAATGCATTTACGATGCACATTGATATTTAAGTTTATTGTCTGTCGGGAGGAAAGTTTTTTCTGGTGAATAGCAATAGGTTATTCAAAGACGTGAAAATATGCATTTGTTACATAATATTCTTGCTCGACCTTATTAAAGTTTTCCAAACTAGTATACCTCTTTGCGTCATTCAGAAATGTTTCATTTGTACCACGATGTTTCAATCGAAATTGGCTATGGCTCGACATATTCTGCCATTTTCTCCCGATCGTTAGTTACAATTATAGATTATGTTTCCTATCAGGAGATCACATTAAAATAATAGTACAATGATTAACATCCTCAGCGATGAAGGAAGAACCTTTATACGTCCAGGAAAAGGGCATCCTTTAAAGGGGAAGGAGCACGGTTTTAAAAGAAAGAACATTCTTCAAAGTTTAAAAAATATTCATAAGTGATGCCAAATCTACAAACTTTAGAGGTTCAAACATCTCTTTACTCAAGCAAAGTAGTCGTGAAATAAAGTATCAAACATCAAGCAAATACCACTGGCGGCCATTTTTGTTTGAACGCCTTTACATCGTTTGAGGTAGGTAAATTGATTAGAATTGCTTAACTTCGTGGTACATTGGTACATTGTAAATGCTTCTTTTGATTTTAAATACACTGTCTTGCAATGGGTAACATTTATTTTCGTTTTAGTGAGATCACTTTATGAATCTAAACAAATTAAACGTGCTACTGTCACTTTCAATGTTATTATAAAGAATGGACTCTTCTTTATGTTTCCAACAGTTAAGACGGTTCATAAATGAGTAACGAAATTCATTTACCTTATCCCTGAAACAAATGTGACTGCAACCAGATTCGTCTACCAGCACCCGAGAGAAGTTGATGAGTCGATTGTAATCAAAGGAGTTAGTGATGTTTACATGGAGACAGTCTCTTGCGAAATAGTCAAACTTGTCCACGTCGATCCCGTTGTCTTTGTTGCTGACAATCTAGAATTTAACATACCTACATGTACATATGCATTTCTGCGTTAAATCAAACCACATAAAATATTTAGAATGGGTATATAATAGAGTAAAACATGCCATACCAGATTCATTGGAAGTACATGTACCAAGATTGTATCGTTAACAGTATCATGACATCATGGAAAAGCAAAGTTAACATCCTCGTGACGTCATAACATTGTCAACGTTGATTTCCGTCCTGTCAATCAATATTACAAATAGAGCAAATTAATAATTATATTGATTGTCTTTGTTACTTTGAATTGTACTTAAAGCAACTCTCAGAAAAGTTTTTTCAACACAATCAATTCATGCGTGAACAGTACTAACATCAATATCATCAATAACATATACAAAGCATTTTTTCAAATAATTTATATGTTATCTTTCTTTACGACTCCTTGAGATTGGAACGAGCGTATCGGCCTCCCAATAATTTCCTAACATAGAATCAGAATAGTTTATGTTGGTTTGTTTCGGGCTTGTGTTCGTGTGTTGGTATTTTGCTATTTTCAAAGCATATACTCAAGGCATAAGGTAATGCTTGTGAAATACAATTGAAAGATAAATTTTGCTACCTCATAAAGGAACATCCTTTTCTCATTGTCCGTGAAGTCCTGAAATATAAATTTACTGAAATAAGTAAACAAAATTTTGATATACAAACGATACTTTTGACCAATTAAAAGTATTCAGAAAAAAATTAATGGTAGTAAATGGATCATTTCTTTATTGGCAAAATCCTAGGGTCATTATTTTTGTTTAAGGACAAGTAATACGAAGTGTAGATTTGAACCCATACAATTGAGTGCAGACAATCACCATGGCTAATGGCGAATTACTAAACTTACAGCAATTTCATTTGGTTTTTTTGTATTTCTTATCAGCATCAGAGTAAAATCTTCAATCCTTCGCAGGGATCATCATTAAAAAATTGCCCACTTGCATTTGTAACTGTTTAATATTTTCGTTCATTATTGAGAGCATCCTTGTTTGACTATGTACGTCAGGCATAAAACAGTTGCCATTGTTTTTCATGAATAATATTTTCTAAATATTACCTTCATAGTACCACGTAAGTAATTGATAATATAATATTCAAATTTCATACATCCTCTGTCACCGGGGTCTTCAAGTTGTGACATTCACCAATATGGAAAAAAGTATTAGCATCGTCAAAGTTCTTGCATTACCCTGACACCTCTTAAGACCCTATTGAAGACAAGTCAATTGCGTTTGTAATGTATGGCCTACCTGACCACACATCTTCTTTGGCTTGATCATGTTTGAGATCATCTTCATATGGCTCTCATTCAAACCATACTTCTGAAATTCGCTTTTGAGGTTGTTTGCGTGTATAAGATGCTCCAACATCTTAACTGAGAGCTCTTCATGCTGGAAAGGAAAATAAACAAATATAATGATTAACATGTCACAAGATTATTCTAACGTTGGCGATATTAATAACCTAAAAGCAGTCGGTTCCCCAAAGAGTAAATGCAGCGCAGAGAATAGTTGAGGAGATTCAGCACAGATTGGAGAAAACCTCAACAGGAAGACAATAATCATTTTTATGGCTGTACAAGTTCTTTATTTTTATTTTTGTATAGATCCGTAAACTTTTCCTTTAACTATTTCTTACATGTAGTCTTAAAACTCTTGTTTTCGACAATTCACGCCTTTTTCGAGGTCTAAGCCACAAGATAGTGAATAAATACAAAATAAAAATTGAAATTAATAGATCATCAGGAAGATGTCTCGCGAGAAGGCAGCCCACACGGAAGTGAATCCGATTGGCCCAATTTAAAGCTCAATAGTTCAAAACGTTTCAGTAGCATAAACAAAATTGATATTCAATAAAAATTAAAGCCTCACAAAACATGACTGTTGGTATTTTTAGTTATCCAATGAAAAAAATTATCATTTTCTATTTCGACCAATGTGAATACAATCAACTTATATGCTGACTTACAATTTCATATTCTGTTTACGTCACGTCTAGGCTACATATCTGACTGTTTGAAGATGATAAATGGCGTTGAAAAATTGTCGAGGTTTAAAGAAAAAGAAGGTATATAAACGAGAACATTTACAAATATACAGTAAGTAGAAAACTTACTGAAGTATCGACGGTAAATCATTGTGTTTAAGTTGAATTAAGCAAGCTCTTGTTTTAAGAAATTTAAAAATATTGGATGTATCAGCTATAGTCTATTAATGTAGGGAAAGGGACATTTTTAAGATATCTTATCAACCGTAAATATTGATAATTTTCATTTTCAAATTCAACAAAAGGCACACCAAGAAATCATGGGTAGCATGCATCGTTATTACGTATAATACGGTAACGCTATGTTTATACCTATATTGTCAAGCTTTTGATTTAAGAAATAGAAAACGAGTTGGTGAGCATCTATCGTTGAATAAAACATAGCAGGGAGCATAAAACACGAAGGGCTACTGCGCCCTTCGTGTTTTATGCTCCCTGCTATTAGTCCGCCGGCCCAGAGGGGTCCCCATGCACCCCCCCCCCCCCCCCCCCCCCCCCCCCCCCCATGGCAGACTGAGACTAACTTTTTTTGAAGCCTTGACATGTCTATTATGCAAATTTGACTGGTAACAGTGTATAAACTGGGACGAAATGTGTCATTTTTTACATAATTCCATGGGTACCCCCCCTCAGCCACTTATTCTCTGAAGCGTCACACCAAAAGGTGGATATCCCCATATCTTTGGTTCTAATTATCATAGAACCATAATCTTGGTATCTAAATGTATGTTTATAAGGTCACTGAATCTATTGACAGACATATCAGATAGCTACCATAGGTCATTTGTACGAAATTTTAGGTTTCCATTACAAAAACTCATCATTCATGACTTCGACCGGTCACAATTCTATTTTCTCTTCTCTACAGTTACTCACTATTGTTTAATGTTTACTTGTTGTGGTTAAATGTACCAAAATTCATATATCCTACAACCAATCGGATTGAGTAATGATGTACTCAGGAACGTGAATTTTAAGATAAAGTTTGTCTTCCTTATGTACATATCACTTATAAAAGACCTATAAGGATTTATTTTGCTGTCTATGGTGGACCTGACAGAAACTATTGATAAAGTTGGCTGTCTGCAACTGAATGTCTATTGCTGTGAACATGAGTCAAACAATGTAACATGGACACTGTCATGATACCATTAAAAGCCTAGAGTATCATACAATGCATTTCAATTAGCAGGAGGCTCTATGAAATACATCTCTGTTCAAATGTATGTTGTTCTTGTTGCTGATGAGAGACATAGTTCGACTCTTATGGGTGGGAAGCTAGAGCCAGTGCGCTCTTCCTAAAGAGTTGGTCGACATCAAGGCCCCGCAACGTGACAGCTTTGAGGATGATAATGAACATTGTTGTGGTGTGTGGTGTATGGTGATGTTATTGATGATGATGCTCTCTATTAAAACTAGGATTTTGATAAATTGCTGATGTCCAAAAAGCAGCTGATTCAAACAGTCATATGGAGATTAAAAATGAATAATTTGCAAGAATGTACTCCTGTACTACATGCCTGTGATGTGTATAATGACGGAATTAATACCTATGTGTTATCTTTCTTCTTTGAACCCTTTAAATCCCCAATGATTTAGAAGTAAAACAGTAAAACAAAATACAAAATTGTGAGTTTTTTCCAAGGCTGATTTGGTGTATTTCAATGATAGTAGATTAATGGTAGGCCCCTTAGTTTGCTTTTGGACACTTAACCTTGGTTGATATAAGTACACAAATACACAAAAGAGTTGCAAGTATCCATAATTCTACTCCAAGTGCAAATAATGTTAAATAAAATAATATACATTAACTTTAGAGAAGAAAAATTAGTGTTTTACCAAGGCTGAGTTGGTGTATTTCAATGATAGTGGATTAGCGGTAGGTCCCTTGGTTTGCTTTTGGACACTTAATTTATGTGTTATAAGTACAAATAAGTACACAAAAGGGTTGCAAGTACTCAATATTCTATTCTCAGTGCAAATAATGTAAAATAAAGTGATACACATTCACTGTAGAGAAGAGAAAATAGTTATTTCCAAAGCTCAGTTGGTGTATTTCAATGATAGTAGATTAACGGTAGGTCCCTTGGTTTACTTTTGGACACTTAATTTATGTGTTATAAGTACACATAAGTACACAAAAGGGTTACAAGTACTCAAGATTCTATTCTCAGTGCAAATAATGTAAGATAAAATCATATATATTTAACTATAGAGAGGAAGAAAAAAAAATGTCCAAGCCTGAGTTGGTGGTATTTCAATGATAGTAGATTAACGGTAGGTCCTTGGTTTGCTTTTGGACACTTAATTTGTTTGTTATAAGTACACATAGGTACACAAAATGGTTACAGGTACTCATAATTCTACTATCAGTGCAAATAATGTAAAATAAAATGATATCCATTAACTGTAGAGAAGAGAAAATAGAATTGTGACCGGTCGAAGTCATGAATGATGAGTTTTTGTAATGGAAACCTAAAATTTCGTACAAATGACCTATGGTAGCTATCTGAAATGTCTGTCAATAGATTCAGTGACCTTATAAACATACATTTAGATACCAAGATTATGGTTCTATGATAATTAGAACCAAAGATATGGGGATATCCACCTTTTGGTGTGACGCTTCAGAGAATAAGTGGCTGAGGGGGGTACCCATGGAATTATGTAAAAATGACACATTTCGTCCCAGTTTATACACTGTTACCAGTCAAATTTGCATAATAGACATGTCAAGGCTTCAAAAAAAGTTAGTCTCAGTCTGCCATGGGGGGGGGGGGGGGGGGGGTGCATGGGGACCCCACTGGGCCGGCGGACTATATGTTTTATTCAACGATAGATGCACAACAACGAGTTTTCTATTTCTTGTATGAGATACCCTTAACAATTACTTGCTTTATATATCAAAATAGTTGAAAAATTATCGTATTTTTAACAAAAACATTTTGAAAACAATGATGCCTCTCACCGTAGAACATATTCGGACGAGTGCATTATCATGTATAGGGGTGGGCTCTCCAATATAGATAGAATCAAATTTATTTAACAATCAATATGAATTTGAAAAGGTCCCCAGGGGATACGTTAAGTCTCTAATCCGTTCTTTTCTTTCTCTGCAAACCCACACCTCTCCTTTTGCTTTCGAATCGACAGACTCCGAGTCAGCCATGATGGACAATAGCCCCCTCAAGTTTGATCAATGGACTTGGCCAATATGACGTCATTTGTAAAATTACTGAAATGACGTCATGAACCTCGCGCATGGTTTATCGTCAAATAAAGCACATCGTCGGTCCCATTGTTGCCATTGTTTTAATGCCGTGGGTATCTTATATATATGGATAATCAGAATATATTGTCAAGCTTTTGATATATATGGATAATCATCATATGGCCTTATAAATGTTAAAAAGTCTAAATTCTGCTTTCATTTTACATGTATACTAGTAAAATGACCCACGTAACTCTATCAACCCATGTGTGTTGTTGTGTCTGCTGTAAATAAGGTTCCAAAATTACGTTTGAATCTCTGGCGCGCTTCAGTGTCCGGTTTTTGTTATCATAAATCACAATATCAACCGGTTTATTGTCACTATTCTCTACTGATAAGCATTAAGATGTCATTTTAATAACGATAACAACTACTCCTTGATTAAATAATACCAGGTATAAAGTTTGATGAATTTAACCCCAACAACATACTTAAGTACTATTGTCCCAAAGGAACGTATACTTTACAAAGGGTCAGGCTTTTTCTATAACATTAGTTGACAACTGCATGGTCATAAAACCAGCTTTTTTGATATATTTTTAATTGCATTATCTACATAGTGGTATCTCTCTAGAATCCATGCGCCTCTGCAATCATAGTAAGTTGTGCAATCATGGAAGCTTTTTCTTAAGCAATCATTCTCAAAGCCTCAGTCAGTATATGCTCGGGGAAAGGAATACTGAAGTATTAGAATATATTTTCCAAACTTAATTAACTGCGTAAGTGTTTCTTCTTTACAGTACAAGGTCACGTAATATGGCGAATAGTTATGACCCGACCGTTGTGACGATATGCCATCTTTCCAATCCTATTCCATAGTAACTTAAACGCACTAGTGCACACCAATATTTCTTTAACACAACGAATGCACAGATACTGTTTATCTCTCGATATCATTCAAGATCCTCACTCAAGTAATCTACCTCGAGCTCGTAAGTTATTTAACAAATATTAACGTATTCAGGTAGTAAAGTTGATTTTTAAAGACCGGAAGTATTTAATGTTACGTTACAATAAATCCGCATGAACGACGATATCGGAAATATTAAGATTTTGGTTATAACCAAAAAAGCGGAAACGGCAGCCGCTTTGGTCAATCTAATAGCAATGATAATGCTGTGTTATTAAATCGGTTTATTTACAACATTGCTTTCATAAAACATAATTCATTATTTGTTCTCAATTTAGGTAACTTCAACAGCTGCACATAATAATAGTTCAGCCGCTTTCAACTGTCTATAATTTATCCGTTTTGTGCACAACTAACCTTAGATTTGTTATATGTCCAAGCCGACAGCGACTGTCTAAATTCTTTCATTGTTGATTGCAGGTCAATTGTAAAGAATTTTAAGTATTTCATTGCATCGATAGAAAGCTTAAGTGAATGCATAAGTCCTCTTATACCTTAAAATTGCCAATTTAAACCGTAAAAGCGTGCACTAGTGCCTTTAAGGTGGGTGGTAACACCTGCTTCGAATGCTTGGCCCGATCAAGGCTCATGGCAGACTCGAACAATGACTTTATATATAGTATACTACAGATTCAAGGGGCTGGCAATATGTTATAAACATTACCGGGATTTCCGTGCCTGCTTTCACTTGCTTCATGTAGAACTTGTCAAACATATGGGAAAGAGGACCGTGCCCTGCAGGATGAAAGACAAATATTTATAATTCTTTCACATCATGAACATCCTGATAATATCATTCCTCCTTGAAACTCCTTTCTGATCATTGAAGTCATTTTAATCACAAATTTCTGTAGAATTGCTCGTATTAACTTTCAAATTCTGTGTCCCTTGATGTAACAATGTATAAGTTCAGTAAGTATATGTGCTCAAGATTACTTTTAACAGCTAGGCACTTGCGCATGATTCACAGTCTTTAGGAGATGAAGTCATATAAATTCTTAAAGGACTTAATTTGTCCTGAATCAGATATCGAAAAAATTCAATACCGAGATCATGACACAGGCCTGCAATCATAACGCACAGCTCGTCCTGGGGGGAAATTGTTATCCCCAATGGCAGCGTTTCTTTGAGATGTTTTACCCAAACTTCAGCAAGATGGCAAGTTCTGAAATGTTTAAGATGTTCAAATGTATACATGTATGCATGTATATATATATATATCGTTAACGCTACATACATGTACGTAGCAACACCATGTATAATACCCTGATGATAACAGTTATGTGCAACCAGTTGTAAATTAACTGATATTCATAGATTCTTCTTCAGTGTTTTGTTTTAACACACACACACACATATATATATATATATATATATATATATATATATATATATATATATATATATATATATATATACACACTGAGTTCAAACAGATTCCACCTCTCAAGTCTGATATATAAAGTCGTAATGACGTCATAACCGACTCAATATCATTCGCCTTTGGGTCGGAAGTACTTGTGAATAAATCATCATAATTATCAGAAAGAGCAAACATCGGATGGTTCAGACTGGGTCAATCTTCTTAAATACAAGTATATGTATACAATGATTGTAACTATAGATCGTATTGCTGTTCGTGTCATGATCTGACGCAATGTACTGTACTATAGCTTTTGGTGGGACGGGCTCCAGTACATGTTTGTTTATTGTGCCACCTTAGTTACAAATGTACATCAGAATTTATCACCAGACATTATAAATTAAACTCGATTGTTGTTAAACTATGTACTACCTGTGCGTGTTCATATTGTACTACAGGCCTGTAACCTTTCAGTACCGGAAATAAATTGAATATAAATGTAATTAACATCAAAGGAAGATCACATGCTTGATTGGAAATGATATGTCACAGTCTGTCAACTTGAAATATGGTCACATAAAAGTAACTGAGTGAAAAGCAATTGTTTAAAGTGATTTCTGCATTGGGCAAAGAAACAAATGTGGACAATATTGAGAAACCTCGAGTATTCTTTATTCTTTTGGGATATTACAAAGGGCTCCTTCAGTCTGTCCGTCCGTTACACACATTGTGCGGTTAATAACTTTGTGACTAAACAACTTTTTCAAAAAATAATTTTGGGATGGAACAACGAAAGTATGTCATGCTGAGTCATCTTCCTAACATTATGCATTGAGAGGAATTGCAAGCGTTGAAATGAGTGCATGAAAAATATGCATTAATATTCTTTTTCACACTTTTGATACTATTTATTCACGTTACAACGTGACAGACCTACCCGACGCTGTGCTCAAAGCGAGAATGTGTGGCGCCATAGTAGACGAACTCCACGGCGCCAAGCTGCTTGATGCGACGAAGTCTCTGGAACTGTGGGGTGTCTATGATCTTGACACATAGAGGGTGAAGCGTAATGTTGCCATGGATATTGTCGTTAAAAACCTGTTGAAAATGTAATGACAAAAATAAGCCATAAATGAAACTCAAGGGTTTTTTTTAAAAAACAATTCATGAATATGAAATTGAAAAAAAACTTACTTTTCTTTCAGGAACTTGATCCATTTTGGTAGTGTTCTGGAAAGGGAATTATTGTATAAGATATAATGTTTTCAATTTAGTTATGTATTGAGATGACAGAGTCATTGAACATTGTTCGAGAAGCCTTTTTTAAGCTACTTACATACATGTAGACAATATGGTGGATATCTTATATAGCAATAGAGCATGTCACTGGCTAACTGAAAATCGACATGTCCTTTACCATCCTGCTACAACAGCGTATTTGTATCTGCATGGCTCTTACATAGAGTACAGTTGCATATCCAACGTGTGCCCACCTACCTGTATATCCTAGGTTAATATCATGCAATGTAGATACGATTTGGACAAGGATATCATAGGCCATCGAGGGTTGAATGTTAAGATTCTATTCATTTTGTAGCCCCTGGGACTTTTGATAAGAATATTTGGCACTGATATTACTCTTACCACATAATAATCAATTCGATGAGGTGATGTGATTTTGGGTTTAACATAGCTTTCAAGAACATTTCATTTACATCACGGCTGCTAGCTAGTATTACTGCAAGCCCACAACATTATAGTCCTGCTTCATGACTGTGTATATAAAGGAGCCTTTAGCCTCTAGGTCCACATACGGCAAGTCTAGATTGACTGATATGAAATTAGGAGCCCAAAGTAAATATTTATTATGGATGAAGGAACAGTAAATTATTAAAAATTTTCATAGACTTAATTTTAGTCTAACAACATTATTGTGGCTATGCATTGCGGCGAACTGCGATTTTCGGCTGAAACTAGCACGCTGAAAGTCAGTGTAGAATTTCACCCGAACCTTACTGCGTGTAGATCAGTTCTCTGCTGCAGACAAAGTTGCCGAGACTCTAGCGGGATTTGAACGTCGGACCCCTCGATCCAAAGCCGAACGCGCTAATCATAAATGGTTGGAATAAAAATCTGAATTTTTACGTGTGTAATCATGTCCATGTTTGAAAATTATAGTTAATTTTTAAATCACCTAAATAGAATATTTTGCTAGCGTGTTCAAATTAGTTTTTAATTTCATAATGAATCAAAATATAGCAGGGAAGCAAGTTTATTTGTTGAACCTGTTATTTAGGGGTTTTAAGTAATATTAAAGTTTATGAAAGTTATCTTTTGAATGTATGTTGATCAAGTGGACGCATAGCTATGATAATTAATTAAGCATAGGGTGATTAATCCATTACATGAAAAACAATTTTTAACCAACGATCAAGAGGTATTATGCCCTTAAACCAAAACAAATTCAGAATATTAAGATGGAATAAGTACAGGTGGAAATAGGACAAGGGCAAATTTAACATATATGACGTAAAGATGCTCATATATATATATATATATATATATATATATATATATGTTGTTGGCGTTCAACATATAATGTATATCAGCAGAGAAAGAAAATAGCATACAGCTGACTCTAACAATGATATTCCAATGACAAAGTTTTCACTACATCGAAAACTTTAAAGAATAATTAATAAAATGAAAGGAGACTGAAATTCCTAAGAATAAAGTTGTCAAGTCTTCTTATCGACCTCTCAAACCTCTTATCCTATTAAAATGTCTGGCTGACAGGTTACAGATACTGGCTTTCACAAATATCAATATGGATTCACTATTTGTTAGAGTGAATGTTAATTCATTTATGTATGTGATAATCAACACGACGGGCTAACTACCTTTTGACATACATTTCCTACCCACTAGCAAATGTCATCATGACCCCGTATCGTCCTGGCCAGCTGCGAGATACCTCACACTAGTATCGATTTACACTTCGTGAATATCGTCGCTTGAAAATTATTTCTCTATACCAAATGGCTACAATTCATGTTACTATACCTTAAAATATGATCCCCTGTACGGAATTCAAGTCAGTAAGCCCAATATACAAGACGACATTGAGAGTAGATATATTCGTGGTTTTCATCCGCCATACTGAATTTCGAGAGCGTTTTCCCAGAAACGCTCTTTTCCAAGAATAAGCATTGCGTCTGTCTCGTTTATGTAAACAGTCAGTCGATTAAAGCGAAACAGATGGCGTCGTGTATTTCTGATAACAACGTCAAATGAAATTTACGGGTATTTCTGATAACAACAACTGAAATTTACAACGTGCACTAAACATACTTCAAGTTTACCTCGGAGTTTCCTTATGACTTAGGGGCAGGATACTGCAGTGGTTAGCGCCTGCCGCTTAGAATAAAGAGTTTGGTAGGCTATCATATAGTCCCTGAAAAAAAGATTTCACCAAAAAGGTATTTTTCAATATTTGGTATGAAATAATATCAAAATAAAGAGTCCTGTACAATACACCTTTGGCTGAGGCGACTAGACTTGCCAACATTTTCTAGACTTAAGAAGGCTCTTATTTTGCTATAGGGTCTGGATGACAGACAAAGAGTTTGGGTCCGGGGTTCGAATCCCGTCAGGTGGTCGGCAACTTTGTCTGCAGTAGAAAACTGTTCTACGTGCAGTGAGGTTTAGGTAAATGGCTACACTGAATTTTACCGACCGACCAATGGTTGGCTAATTCAAGCCGGTGCTCGCAGGTTTCATCGCAATGCATAACCACAATAGTGTTGAAAGCTTTCTTCTTGCGATTTTACTAGCAGCCTTTAATTAAGTGAAATATTTTTTAAAAGCGTTGTTGAACACCAAATTAACTCACTTCACCTTCTTAAATAATTTGATTATTTCTATTTAAAGGCAATTTAACGAGTTCTTACTTAAAATTGATCATTATGCTTTTTCATGTGCAAACAACTATTTCATATAATGTCATTTAACCCTCGATAACAAAAGGTAAAGGTTACGATAAATCTCCGCGAAAGAAATTATTTGTCTATTTGAGACTACATCATTGTCTTTGCGTTTTAAAGGTTTATCTGTACGGGTTATTTTGTTATTTCCTCCAGCCGCTGAGTCAAACATGATACGTACGTACCTATCGCGTACCTTGTTTTTACCGCAGGTGTCACTACGTGGTACATCCTTGTTAGTATCTAATCAATATCTAATCAATATCTAATCAAAACAATGATGGTTTAGCAAACCATATTTGTACTTTGTTAATATTTCTTTTATCGCGAGTGAAGGCGTGTTTTTTCAATACTTTCGGTTTTAGAGTTCTATACATAAGGGGAATTTTTTTCTCAAACGGACTCTGGGAAACAGGAAATTTAAAATAATAAAAATAAGGCTATATAAAGTATAAATGATAATATCCCCTATATACAAATGTACATGTAGACTATAGAACGAAAAAGCGCCATTTTCGAAATAATGTAATGATTTGTGGCTTATACGAGTTTCAAATCCTAGCCAATTACTAACCAACGATTCTTTACAACGTTTCATACTAATTTTAGATCGGAAATGATCCTCGTTAATGTTTTCACTTTTGACTAAACCGTCGACAAAACATCGATTCGACCTAAACGTTTGACGATTATTATTATCTATAGACATGACGACATCAGAATTTGAAAGAGCTTACTAGTACGACAGATAAGAAAAATAATTCATTGGAAACTGTTGATACATACAGTCATGCTTTTTTCGGGTTTGATCTGTTATTAGTATCAATTCTGATTTATTAACTACCTGGTTAAAATGTAAACAGTGTGATTCATTTTTTCTACAGCAACCGTCTAGCGAGAGTTCTCACAAATTATCTGTCCTTTAGCCTGTTAGTGTAGGGGAGGGTATATTATTATTATTTTATATAAAATTTAGATAATGATTATTTTTAATCCCCTAGCTGTGCACTGAGCCTTTACACTTGGTTACTGACGATGATTATCCTTCATTTAAGCTAAATCAAATCACATTATCAATTATTACTTGAAGTCAACAACTACATGTACGTCAATGCAAAGAAACCAATTCACATTAAAACAACTTTCGAAACAGGGTACCGATATATTTTAACAAATAACCCTGTTCAATCCATTCGCGGCTGTTGCTGTGTATTTTACAGTAGCAGCATCACGTGTTTTTAAAAATTCAAATTATTCAACTTTTACCTTATAAACATATAAACATTAGTTTATTTCAAATGCTTTACTTTCAGAGGGGCACAATATCGTTATATAATCCTATTATCTCAAGTCAGAGAGGAAATTATCATGTATCATATGAAAAATGCTGGCAGACATTTTAGTGAGATCACCTTTTAGAGGTTAAAGTTAGCGTTTGAGAAATTGATTCGTGTACCTTAATTTGTATGTTCGTTTGAGGACTCCTATTATTGGGTAAATAGATCGCCTTGCATTGTTTTTGTTTACTTTAGTGGTGTTCTCCTTTTTATAAGAGGTCATACCACAGTGTCTTAAGAACTACCTTGCATAGCGTTTCAGCCATTCGGGTGACGACACAAGGAAGATGCGCACACAAATGTATATGTCACGTCGCTTTCATACATTAAGGTAGGAACCCCTCACATTAAATTGTTTACAAAAACAATCTGACCGGCTACCTTTAAGTCGGGCAAGCAAGCTTTTCCCACAGAGGTAGCTCCGTCATAAACATCTTCCTACGCATGGCCTATTCTTATGCTGGCAGAATTTCTTGCTAAGATAGGCCTTGCAGCATTTCCCTAACCTTTTTGTGCCTGTCATCTACGCTGCTGCGACGGTTCGCCATAGTCCAATGAGAAATCATATGTGAATTGCAACTTTTCGCCAAAGAGGGCGCTGCACTCAAGACATGAATTTTGACTGTTCGGCAGCAATGAATTAGATTAGTTAGTGATAGAGACTATTGCAATTTAAAGCCATGCGGGGGAGATCGTCATAGATTCCTGTACTAACTTCTGTCCTAATATAGAAGCATTTCCCGGTCTAGAAAGATAGAAGACTGATTTGATTCAATCAGTCTCCGATGTTATAAAGTATGGAGGTTGCAAAGTAACTCGGGATTTCGGTTGGCGCTTCTGTATGCAGGCGCCGCGGACCTCTTGAAATTAATAGTATTTACAATTTGGAAATACATAAATTAATAAACATATTCAACTTATAGTTGAAAATAAACGCCAAAGAGCGATAACATTTATGGGTTCTCTGAAAAAGACCAGGGACATTTTAGATGCCCATAATCATGAAAGAAAATAAAATTGAACATTAGCATTGTCACTCGCGTATTGATATTGAGATTCACTCATTTTCGAATCAATTCCTATTAAATTTATTTATACGAATGCTTTTAAACATGACCATTGCGTTTCTTATCGTAACGTTTAACATTTGATCGAAATAAATTGTTTATATATTGTGGGAGTTAATGTATAAACAACACACCTTTTTTGACTGAAAACTTTATTTTCTGTTTTGAAAAAAAGAAAAAAAGGAAGCAACAACACTCAATAATAAACATAAGAAAACACACTTTAAACCGCAAAAAAAGAAAGATAAAAATATGATGATACATTGTAACAGGCATAAATGTAATCAAACTGGATTATAAATTATAGTTTACAGACAATGAATAACCATTTTCAGATAAAGGGTTTCGGTCACTATCAGGATGCAGTTCTATGACTGTTTTAGTATCATTGCTGATCTGTTTTTTGCAAGTTTTTTTCATAGTCCCCCTTCAGTAGAGCATGAAAATCAACATTTACATCATTTATTGTTTATTTCAGATTGACACATTCTCATTTGTTCCACGTGCAATGCTATATATTTGTGCGCGTTTGAGGCTGCTCCCAAAATGTCGGCGCCTAATTATATAAGTACCTTCTGTAATAAGAGAAAAAATCGAGTAAGCGTTAGGCAAAGATAATACTGATATCCTGATGTAAATTGTTACATTTTGGCATATAGCGCAATCACATTTAGTCAGAAAATGTCATAACTCCTAAGGAGTCGAGCAAAATATTATGAATTATGTTTTAAAGTTACTTTACTGACGTCCTAAAAGTTTGTTTAATGTAACCGAAATCATCGGAAGCGCTTTATTACCAACATAACATATATTATGTTGAACATCACTTTTTACTTAAATGTATATCAATAAAGTGATTTTTATTATATTTGGCTAAAGTTAAAGATTTCACTAACTTTTACATAAGAGAAATATCCAAACTTTCTTTTTCAATTTGCAAATGTTTAACGATATGTAGTCTCGAACATACATACTCAATACTCCCAACAGTCATACCACTGCATCCCAACGACTGATCATGAGCTGAGGGACTGTCAATCCTAGACCCTTTTAACAATAAGGTTAATGTTATTGGGACATATTACAGTTGCTTCTGGACATATTCTGCCTTTGCATGACGAATCTTATCAACGTCATTATAATTAGTTGAGTGTTTACAAAATTGATAAAACAGGGCCCGTGGACATTGTAAAAAATAAAGGCTGCGTGTCCACAGGATTTGCCTACAGCAAACATCCTTTATTCTAAATAATTCCCGAGGGTCATGCTTATCTATTACCTGTTGTTAACTCAAAAATAATAATAAAACTTAAATAGTCAGCTATAATCAACATAAAGTAAACACTTGAAAAAAGAAAAACTTATGCAATAATAATGATAAAACATCATCAGAAACATCACTTAAAAAAGGAAACATCAATAACGCTAAGAACATGGTGTATTATGGAACTTAAGAGTTCAATCTCTTTGAAATAAGTCCAAAATTCGCTCATGATGATGTTACAACCCGCTAGATCGCTTTTTTAAACATATCAGGCAATCAGCTTGGCACAGCCTTCGCTATGTTGAGAGGCTTTGAACTGCACTTAGTGTCACGCAACGTCAATCCGATTCCTCAGATGTCTCTCCTGCTGGGACAAAGAACTCTTTTCGGTTTCCTTACACATATCCTTTACTATCCAAAATTGAGCTCGATATAGTACATGAAAACCAGTGTAAGAACTATGGAAGGGGATGTGTGCCAAAAATGAAATCCTGTAAACTCGTAATTCGCAAGTTGTAACACGTTGTTCTCAACCATGCACTTCTCGAAAAGACAAGTCCAAGTCTGCAAACCTAACATTTCATTCCTGTAAAACTCAACTTTCTGTTCTCAACTTTACAAAGTTCAAATGTAATTCTAGAAATGTTAAGTCGAAATTCATTTTTGTATTTCAAATACGAGGGATATACACATATAGCAATGCTACAAATTACGTTTTACAATTGGTGAATGAAAAATGAAGAGTTGTAAAATCACCCTTTGGAAACAGACTTTTGCATCTGGAGTTTTACATGAGTTGCATGGTTATGATTGCAATGTTCCGAAATACATCTGTACACGATTTCGCATTGACCATATTTGGAAGTTTAACGAAGACTGCCGATGATTTCCGAAGATGATCGGTATTTGACAACAACGAGACCTCCCTGATCCAAGCTCCATGCAACGCTTTAGAAGCTTTCCGGATAGTGTTGATCTGAGTACGCCACAATGCGCGGAGCTTGGGCATGCGACCTTCACCTTTTGTCAAAGTTCTCGGTCAATTATTGATCTATATAATTTGTTTCTACTGTTTTCGTAAGGGTTACACGAGGTTTATCTCACGAAAGAATATTATGAACTTTAATTCTGGGTTAGACTTTACTGGACACTAAATCTCTGCACCACTTACTGCATCGAGATGATTCACTAAAAAAAAACTCACCAAATTACGAGACTGGATTTAGAATAATGAAACAACGGCATACTTGTCTCGCAAAGACAAATAGCGGTAGAAAAAATATATCTATATTGTACACCCACGTTACCCTTAAAACACGGGCATGTTATTCTTTCAAATTAATAGTTAGAAAAATAACTACGCAACGTAAAGTAAGGGGAAAGTTCCAAAATCATTGAAAAGAATATTTTTTTCTTTTGTTAATCTTTCATTCGGTCGTTAAACCAATAAATATTATTTCGTTAAAAGAAACATTTATTCAATACCGTTTAAAGTCATGTTTTAAAGCTATGAACGTTCTAAACCAGACGTCTTTTTAACAGTTTGAACAAATTTGATTGAAGAACATGTCAAAATCAAATGTTATTTTTAACTCTCCGCCCGATCAACAGTTATTATAGTGTCGTCTTATAAGCGAACGGTCTATCAATTTTTGCCTGGTCTGGCAGGCCGCCAGAAAACATCAGGTCATTGTTCGATACATAGGCTATTTTGCCCATTTTTAAGTCGAAAAGCTCTTGCAAATTCAGATATCAGATACAATTTAAATCAAAATACCTTTGTTATCATCAAGATGTTAACATTCTAACAATTATTTGAAATACAAGATTATACATTTCCATACGTATAACTTAGGGGTGTACAACTTAGATTTCTCGCATCAAGACAAGTGGCACAGCAACAAAAACAGGACTATTGTATCGTAATTGATAGTTAATTACCGATTCACGTAGTGTATATCTTGAATTTTATCCAATGTGTTTCAGGCCCGTAGGGTAAAAAACATTATTATCTTTATTTCAATGTTTGTGTGAAAAATAGAATATCATAAGTTTCATGCGCCATCTGACAAAAGGCACTAATGACTTTGTGAGTGACGTGAACATTAACTGCCTGTATTTGGTCTCTACGACGTTGTAAGCGGGAGTTTTTCTTAAATAAACAATCTGTCATTACCAATAAAGTATAATCGTTATTCTACCCCCCCCCCCCCCTCTCCCCGAGATAGCAATTTAAATCCCTAATTTCACCCCCCCCCCCCCCCCCCCCCCCAAGTGCGGCTTGAGGAGTACATGCATAAAATCAAACTTCACATCAGTTAATTAATGTAAACCATTATTCTCCTAATGATAAATCATAATTAGGTGATGTCATAAAATAATAATCATTTAAAATTGATTGCCAAGACGACACAAAAGTATGGTGTTGAAAGATGGTCTACAAAGTAATCATGCTTTTCTAAATGCGTCGGAAACGCTCATATTCCATTGTTATACCAATTACTAAGCAAGAAACATGTACTTTGAAAAAATTTGTTATGCTACGAAATTGATTAAGTATTTTGAACATTTGAAATCGGCCCTCGAAAAGTTAATATGCGTTGACTCCGTCACAACATCTGAGGGGCTCGAAAAGAGTTCGGAAATTTTCTTACAATAAACACGGGTATATTTTAGAGAATGACGTATTCACGAAATTGTTTTGGGATAATGGTCAGATAAGAATTAATTGCAAATGATTTTTGTTCTCTTACAATTGTTGATATTTGCCTTAGGGGTCCAAAAACACCGTACGCGAGTTACTAAAAACTTTTACAAAAGGTGACGGCATGTCCAAGCTCCGCGCATTGAGGTGGACTCAACTCAACACTATCAGGAAAGCTTGCACAGCGTTGCATGGAGCTTGGATCAGGGAGGTCTCGTTGTTGTCAAATACCGATCATCTTCGGAAATCATCGGCAGTCTTCGTTAAACTTCCAAATATGGTCAATGCGAAATCGTGTACAGATGTATTTCGGAACATTGCAATCATAACCATGCAACTCATGTAAAACTCCAGATGCAAAAGTCTGTTTCCAAAGGGTGATTTTACAACTCTTCATTTTTCATTCACCAATTGTAAAACGTAATTTGTAGCATTGCTATATGTGTATATCCCTCGTATTTGAAATACAAAAATGAATTTCGACTTAACATTTCTAGAATTACATTTGAACTTTGTAAAGTTGAGAACAGAAAGTTGAGTTTTACAGGAATGAAATGTTAGGTTTGCAGACTTGGACTTGTCTTTTCGAGAAGTGCATGGTTGAGAACAACGTGTTACAACTTGCGAATTACGAGTTTACAGTATTTCATTTTTGGCACACATCCCCTTCCATAAAGAACATGTGAGCGAATGGCTAGGTCTTATTTCAATAAGATTGGGCAATGATGAATATTCAACAAAGAGATCTATCAACTCTAGAAGAACAAAAAAGATACAAGCAATCAGAATGAAAATATCCTTTACACTAAATGACAACAGCAAAATATAAAAATATAGCAAGCTGAATAAAAACAATTAGTAAACTATAACGATTGATCGCGTACCTATGTAGTTAAAGATACATTGCCACACGCCTTCCCACTTAGGATAAGAATACTAACATTCTGCCAAGAACAAAAAACTAAGAAAACTTGGGGAAGTTGTCTTATCAGTTGTTTAAAAAAAAACACTATCTCTATCATAAAATCAAGCTGAATAAAATATTGAAAAACAAAATCTTTGAAATAGCATTAACTAAAAGAACTGCAATTGAGTATGTAGAAATCTATAGCGAATACAGTGCATGACGGATTCTCAAGACGTTCCGTAGTGTTCCTAACCTTGACATTCGATTTCCTATGCTGAACTGAATCAAAACTGTCAAGGTCACCAAACAGATATCGTCATTCACCTTCTCTAAATGAGAAATTAGTTTATTGAGATACGCCACTGACAAGCTTTACATACCGGTTCTTATGCTTTATAACTCAAAAGTGTCACTATCACCTTAATTTCAGAGGACAGGTGACAAAGTTTTACCGGACCCTGTAGGAAAATATGAAGAGAATATAGTGCATAGAATATAGCTCTACATTCAGGTTTCATTGCTGACGATTTACAATGTCGCTTCAATCTTTAAAACGGTGTCATGGTCACCAAAATCGGCTTGACCCTCGGTCCTTTGCCTAAAAGAAGCGTGATCTAAAACGTAACTATAATCTCGTCAAGATCGCTATTTAAATAATGTCAAGGTAATCAAATGAAATCGGCCATGCACATTCCCCTGAAATGTTACTCATTAAAACAGATGCCCCCCTTTCCGCAAATTATTGTTGTTTACAAATGAAGCTCGCAAAAAACAAACCCTATATTCTAAAAGTTGCGTTTAATTATTACCATGAAAACAGACAAATAAAGAAAGCTCAACACCCTGCCCCCCCCCACCCCCCCAAAAAAAGACATCGACATGATTATATTGAGGCTGTATACCATATCTTATGATGGTGAGTTTAATAGCTTCAGAATTATGCTTCGTAAACAAACTCTCCACATAAAAAGAATAAGTAAAAAAATTATGTCGGAAAATCAAAACTGTTAAACCTCCCAAACAGACTCATCTACGCGATATGGAGAGGAAGTATACATAATGTTGTGGAGATAGGTATAGAAGTATGCTCCGGAACACTACTCTTAAAGTCATGGGGTCATTTTCAGGCCTACCATACAAACGGCAAACAAATCTTCAAAACTGACCACATATACTCTAACACTGACCACAAATCGTCTGAAAAGTTTTGTTTCCATGCCAAACGATTTGTTTTCAGTTGCAGAAGCTATTGTGTCCAATTCAGAGGGTATGATGTCCGTTTTAAAGGTATTTCTTCCTTTTTAGACGATTTGTGGTCAGTTTTAGAGTATATGTGGTCAGGTTTGAAGATTTGTTTGCCGTTTGTATGGTAGGCCTCATTTTTGCAAGGTAAATTGTAATGCACGCCAGAGAAATGGTTCACCACTCAAAGAAATATTTCCCCTGACGTTTGCAACAGTTTCCATAACTCTGCGTGCATTCTGGCCCTCAATATTGAAGTTCAAAACACCCTACCCTATATCTTTGGTCGAGGGTCAGTCGTTACCACGTCATATCACAAAAGTCATGACGTAAAACACATGAAATTTCCCAGCTGAATGTGCAATGAAAATAGCTTGTGCTTACCTTTTTCGGTTTAACCTCACTGTTCCACATTTCCCTAAATTGGGGACGGATTAGGAGGGGATTAACTTTGGGTTGTCACAACATCGTCAAGTTATAGCCCATATCAAGTAATGAAGGTCCCAAAGTGAACACAGTTCACAGTGTTAGTGTCAGTTAGTGTCAGTTCATAATTGTGAAAAAGTGTTAACCACAACAGGGCTATGTGGAACCATTTTAACACCACAGACAAGAGTTGAGATAACTCTACGTCAGATGGAGGCCGGCGGACGTCTTCCACCCAAGCGAAGGAAATGCCGACATATTGACATTAGCATCCAAGAAGAACAGAATCACCTTCAGGTCGGGAACAAGTGTCCACTGGCATATCTGGATGCCGTATCTAGATTCGTTGGATGTTAGACAATGTGATATGATGTATGTTGAATGTCGAAAAATCAATAAAGATACTGCAATAATATATTTTTCATTTTAACCTGAACCTGAAAAGACATGATACTGCATTACTGTTATCTGTATTTGTGTTCAGACAGACTATATACAGATACAGACTATAGTCTGGGACCCTATTGTGATGTACTTGTGCACGCCCCAGTGCTCCCTAATCCTCTAACAATAGAATGTGGAACAGTGAGGTGATGCCCCTTTTTCAAATACAGAAAGAACAAAAACGGGGATCAACTTAATGACAATTACTACATTTCCATTATATCGGACTCGCGGTTGGGTGCACTTGATTTTTAGCCCTTCGGTCAGAAACGGCAACGCCAAGAAGCACCGTCACCCAATACAAGTTATAACATTCCGTCAAGAGTGACATAAAGATATATTATTGCCGCGCAAGGTTATATGCAACGAGCGGAATTAAAACTTTACAATAGAAATAGGTAACATAGGATTCGATCATTTCATTTTCATGCATATCCCTCATAAAAAGACCTTAAGGTATCTTGCTAAAACGTCACAAATGCTCTGAAGACGAAATCTAAAATTGCTACCATCACATTAAATGATATAAACTTATTACAATATTTGATTTCCTCTACAGATATGTTGAATTAAAAACACATTAATGCATGGATAAGAGACGATGTCGCCATAAAGCAAATACTCACGACAGAGATTATCATTTAAGTTGTGATCACACTAATATCACAGAATGCAGTGAGATACAAATGTTAGGTCCGATCAGCTTTCAATGTGATTTAATATATACTGACTTCATTTAAGATAAGAGTATGTCAGTGCAGTAACTTAAAGTTGTAAACGTTACGGATGATATGTTGATGTTACACATGATGTGATGACATCTCTTTTGTTACTCATTAAGCATGTATCCGTTGTCACCACACCATCTCTTAAAGCCTTCCCTCAGACCGTACACTTTTTCTCTGTGTTCAGCATGTCTGTAATTTCTCCAACACAAGGTGACAATGTGTTGAGAGAACTCCCTGGGGGCGAGCCGCTGCTTCTGCAAAATTGTATTTTACCGATTTAAAATCTTTATTTCAAAGTTAAAATAAAAACAACATAGCTAAAATGCGATATCCCTCTTAAAGAGTCACACCGTGTTTAACATCAAAAATAGCTTTCATACGTGTCAAAACACCAATTAGGTTCTAATTCATTAAACGCATCTCACATATTCCTCAAAAAATGTTAAATGCACGGCACTTAACACATTATTAGCACTCAATGAAAACCAAAGAACACTATTACTCTTGTGCCGAAATTCTCACCATGTACTCTAGTAATAGAATTTTCGGAACACAATAAATCCAAATCTTAACAACCTGCTTTACCTAAGTTTCAGTTTATGTCCGGTTGTCGACCAGAACCGAGACTATAGACCTCTATATTGTAACTCTTAATTTTCATCGACAGTCAAAATTGCTCGATGAAATTACACCATTCACAAAGTTTGATGTATGTGACTCAAACATCTCACGGAGTGTCTCTTTAAATATCAACCTGCTTTATCAGGGTGGTGACAACCCCGATAGAGTCCTACATTCCTCTGATTGTCTTGTCATGGTTTGTCTTATCTTGGCATCACATTGAGAGTTATTATATTGATATTCTAGTCGTGCCTCAATTCGGGTACTGCCAATATTGCTTGATTTTAAGTTACAAGAAAATCAGGTGATCGTAAGTGCTTATGTGAACTTATGTGAGCTTATGTGAACAAATTCAACAGGATGCCTAATTGTATAAATGAAGGACGTATATCCATCCTTGTGTTGATCTGAAAGTCGAAATCTTTTATCAAAAACGTGAATAGATATTATAACGTTATACAAGATTGGAGCGTCCTGCCTTAAAGAGCATTATAATTATTAACATTACATATATTCAAAAGGAACTGTGTTTTAGTATTGCAAAATGTTTTTAGGCTATTGTCGAACAGAAATTTTAACGATGATAGGACAATATGTATTAACAAAATATATAAGATGTAAGACGGCAAGCGTTTCAGACGTTGTAACTTATAATAAACGGACAGTAGCAGGTTTTTTGGAAATTTTCATTTCTTCAAATATTGCCCAGAAATATCAGTTTATAGAAATTTGGAATGTATTATTTTCACAATTTCAAACATCCCAATTCTCAACTTGGACATCCGAAGTCGTAGAAAAAATATTAAGTATCAAGTCCACTAAGGGCCATTTTCGTTTAATTACTTCTCAATCGTTTTAGGTAGGGAAATGTATTCGAATGACGTAACTGAACATGGTATGATCGCTATAGAACTGATTCTTTTGATAACCTCCCCCCCCCCCCCCATTTTCCTGCAATTTCTAACATAGAGTTTTGTTTTTGCAAGATGATCCATCTAAAAAAAACCCGGCTATTGTCCCTCGAATATTCCTTATTCTCATTTTGCTGCCTATGAAACCACACATACATAAAACATCTTATAAAGAACATGAGGACATCGTTTTCTTAGAAGCCCTTTAATATTGTGCATGACGTAAACAATTCTGGTTTTTACCATGTGTTGTTGTAGTCTGATGGGTTTTTGTTCCTCCTCCGACGCATTTGTTTCCCTTGAAATGAAAAGAAACATTATTGTACAGAGGAGGTATACCATTACAGACAATCTGACCGTGTAAACTCGTTTTGCTAGAAACTGCATCCTTTGCGACACATTATGATTTATAATCATAACTATGATAAAGAGAACCTTCACTAAAATCACACTACATTAGCAATAGCCTATACATATTATGACATCAAAAACACTGTGAAAATGTATCTTCTAATAATAATTGCTTTTTCGACCGAAATATCAAGATGACTGAAAAGACAACGGAACATAAATACATATACATAAAACATTGAGAGCACCCAAATCCAGCTCATCTGCTCAATGAGGTTTTGATTTCCCTCGATTATTGGATGTCATTTACCTTACACATCTTTTAAGCAATCTCTACTCCAGGAATACAACTCATGAAGCCATGAACCAGGTTGCCAATCCATTCGCTCTATCCATGTACAGCTGGATGGATTGGGACACAGATGTGTTATAACGTGCTTATTGTATTGTAAGAAAAACATTGTTTCAAACTCTATAGATTAAGATCGACAGTTCTAAATTACGCTGTTTCAGCGATCTAACATTGGTCCTCTGTCCTGTTGAGGTGAGGTGACTTGTGGTTAAGGCCGCTTTCAAGAGTATTTCACTAATATCGCGGCTGCTATTAATATTGCAGGGAGAACGCCCGCAACACCAGTGTGGCTATGCCTCGCGGTGAAACCTGCGAGCATCGGCTGGAATAAGCGAACCATGGGTGGCGCTCCACTGAATTCAGTATAGCATTGCAGCCAAAGCTTACTGTGTGTAAACCTTAGAGCGTGTAGAACAGTTTACACGCAGTAAGGTTTGGGTGCAATGATACACTGTATTTAAGTCCTGTTGACCTTCCACGTGTAATTACTAAACTCAAACAAGCCTCCACAGCTGACAAACTGTTACTTATAACTGTAGTCCAGCTACAAAAACATTGTATCAACAGTAAGTAATGAAAATTATGAGTAAGCCAATGAAACTGCTACGTCGATTGAAGCTGCGATCCTCCTAAAGAGACGTGTTACAGTTCGCTAAAGGCTTGCGTTGAGGAAATTTTGATTGCAATTCCTTCTTTTAGCACCTACTTTTGTGTTCACAGCCAGTGGGAAGAAAACGTTCATTTCTTAAGTACATTTTCTTACCTTGAGCTGAAAAGATGGCTAAATATGGCAGTATCAAACATAATACCACGAACCGTATAATTCACAATTGCTGGGGGCTATTAGTATCATTATTTATAGCTATATGCGGTTAATTTGATTGCAAATGTTCTTGAAGAAAACTCCTTGGGAAGTTTTTCAATTTTCAGGACCAAATCAAGGGATTGAAGGTATACCACACTGAAATGAACTCCACATTGAGTATGTGACAGATCAACTGAGTCCAGCACTGTGTGCAGTCATGTGACCAAGTACCTTATGGTCATGTGGAGGTCTGTATGTCTCCAAGACCCTAATGACTACGTAAGCTCTTCTCAGCAGGTGAAACAAAGCTGAAAAGGTTATAGGGCCGTAGTGATTGTTGTGTACCTGTCAACTTGTCGACGGTCCGTGTTCCTCCCTTGATCTTCACCTCGGTTCTCCAACCTTTGCTTTTTGTAGAATAAAGCGCGATCAATCGGGTCTTCTTCTCTTTTGGTGAAGTCTAGAATGACAACCTGGAATCAAAATAGTATAGTTATAGTATGTAATTATTTGGTGGATAGATATAGGAACCTTGACCATTCCTGCTTTTGGAAACGTTAATCAATGCTTTATGCTATGTTCACAAAATCTAAAGTATATTTATGCATTACATCAAATAAGTCATTCTCTCCCAACAGAGGTAGCTCCGTCATAAATTTCTATACAACCTCTGTCTTAATTCGAAGGTTTCTTGTGCACGAAATGTAGAACGCTGATTGGATGCAATCGAAGTTATAAGTTGTGCAATCAGCTAAGCCGTTTCAAAAGTTATCATTCAAATCGCCTAAGTTATTTCCGTAAGCTTTCCAAAAGCTAAACTTTATTCGAATATGCACCTTGCACTTTGAGTCGTATTTACAGAACACAAACGCCTCATTTTCCGACTGTTTCATTGCACAGGACTGTGTGACATCACATATGTTGTTCATGCATTTGTTGTTTTAATTGGCTGAAATATACCCTGATAGTTTAAGTTGCAATATTGTCCCGCTAGGGGAGAGTGCCGGAAGACCGAGAAACCTTCGAATTAAGACAGGGGTTGTATAGACATTTATGACGGAGCTACCTCTGTTGGGAGAGAATGAAAATAAGTTTCAATTGATACGATTTTAGATTTTGCTCAAATAGTCATTTGGCATATTTTCTTTTTCCGAAAAGTTTATTGCAAATCGATTCATAATTGATTTCTATCTTTCTACCTGGTTTATCACTTAATGATGCCCTGGTTTGAAAGAGATTATTTTTGGACTCGAGTTGTTGACGGTTTGATACAAGCATGATCGATTTAGGAGTTATGCCACTGTGAGGGCAAATCTAACTCTGTCAACTCAAGCTTTGTAATCTTAAGAGAAGGGTAGTTCTGTTAGTGAATATACATTTGGTGGCTTAAAATGCTGCGTTTGAAAACCAGCGGAATATTTCTTTTTTTTTATCTAGTCTGTTTTGGGGTAATACTTACAGAGACAAGTATATCTTTCCTGTCATCGTCAGTGAGAGAGGCATGATCTCTGTTATTTAGAACCGTGTTGGTCAGATTAAACACGAGATCCTTGATATCTATCTGAAATCAATACAAATTGAAATATACATAAAATGGGTTCTGAATCTCTTGTTTTTATTCAGTTAGGTGCTTTATTTCGTCTCATCTGCCACTACTCAACTCATTACTAATCGTAGTGAGGCAGTTTGCGTGCTTCAATAACCTCGAAAGCTATCCCAGTCGGAGTTTACCTGCTCACTAAAACTGGACAGTTCGAGTGGTAGAAGCAAGACCAAATTTGGGCCGTTTTAAAACCTGCTTTCTTTCCCTCATTATACCTTTCTTTCGGTCTTTGACCTTATCCTTCCTATTCCATTCTCCCACAACTGACAGTTCCCTTTGGATGCCTGTAATCCGCGTGTTTGAAATATTGTTGAAAACACGTTGAACCCAAACTCACACACTCGTCTCTCCTGGATGAGACCAAGATTCGTTTCTTGGACAAAATATTTCAGCTCTTTGTTTTTTGATATGGTTGGTAAAAAAACCTTATCTTATGTTTATTAATCTAGAAAATGTATCTTAAAAACTGATTGAACTCAATACGTTAAGCATTGGTTTTCACACTTTCCTTGTCATATAGATATAAAATTTAATTCATTATGAAAAGTCGAGAGAACTTGTAGGTATTTAACAAAATCTGTCATCAAAAAAGAAAAGGAACCAGTTAAGAATTTAAGTTAAGGTTACGAATCTGTCGTTGATCCTTAAAGAGGAGAAGTAACGCATAATTTTGATTATTACAAAATATTATCTGAGTTCGCTTCACTTATAATAATCAATAAAGCCAAAAAATGAGAAGATATACCCTTTAATTCGACTACTAGGAGACCTTTTGTACCCCTGTTTTGGATAACCGCCTAATGAGATTGGCGAACGCTTTGACAAAATCACCGAAGCATGACTCGAAGCCACGCCTAGTGTGTGACGTGCTTGTGCATGTAGTCAGCTGAAACTCGAACCCTTTGATTTTCTCTGTATTTTTAAGCTAATTCAACAGCAAAATAGAGGCAAGAGCATGACCGAAAGAATTCCAAAATACGATATGTAACTGCTTCATGATATCAACTTTCCTTCTCAGTGATCAAATCCATTTTGATTGGACTGTGACAATCCTTGGACGCGGTTTTCTTGGATGGGTTTATATAAAAAAGGTTAAGAATTTGGTCGGTGAGAGATCCACCACTATGGGATAACACGTAGTGTTATATCATGTATTTATTGATATGAATTTCTAAATTGTCTCGAAAAAATAAAAGTTTTTGTAATGAACGGGAGACAATGTAGAAAAAATTAGTGTTTACTGTATAAAAAAATATTTTGTTTAACTTTTCTTTCATGACAACTTAGTACTTAGTGGATGGTTCGTTTGTATTTAACTATTTTTTGTTATCTAGTATAACATCTCACACCGTGTTGCAATATCTCTCTCTTCGTATTTAACAATCAATGACATGAAAACATACCTTGCGAAAGCGTTAGAAACATCCTATGTAATCCTAAAGAATGTTGGTATCAGTTATTCACGATGTACTTTTTTAAATGTGTGTCAGTGTCGGTAGAAGTGCATGAGCCAAATCTCCTTCTCTTAAATTATTGGTTGAATATATATTCTACAAGTTCATTTGTTCAAAATGAATGGACGCCGTGACAATAAACTAAGTAGCAGTCGAATGCCAAGAGTTACGCCATTTGACAGGATATATATTCCGCTTGGCGGGTCCAAGGCGTGAAAATTCAAAAGGTATAATTAGAGACCATTTAATTAAGAATTGAAATGGAATGCGATAGGATTACATAACGGCCACCTGTGTGTCATAAAGAATAAGACTAGTTAAACCAGTCTGATTGTTGTGACAACATTTGGCAGACGGCGTAATTGATGTACACATGCTATGGATAGTGCGCATAGCATCATATTAAAACACTGTCTTTCGCTTGGAACAATACAAATAATTAAAGATATATTTTACATCAATTTATCGGAGGTTTGAGTTGTTTGGATGACTTTAGGTATGTTTAAACAGTTGTTAAGACTGTGAGATTTCCTGTTGTTTTCTCATTAAGGAGGTTATACTTCCGCCAACTAGCACGTCACGCGGCAGAACACGCGGTAGGACACGCCTCAGTTACCACGGGCCAGTTCAGTTCTGTTCATCGGTGCTAATTAGCTGGTGATTCGAAAAAGCCGTAAGAAAGTTATTTATCGGCCGATTTCGAAAATTTAAATTCAAGTTACTGTCATTTCAGTCGGTCTTTAATGTAACAAGTAACAGTAATGAAGCAATTTACAATCTGCAAATGATTTTGGATGAGACCGGCATGAAGCCGTCAACGCGTCGCAAGAACGATTCTTCAAAAGTGAGACAAGACTAAGTTATGTCACATTGACGCACAATATCACGCCATCAAATTTTAAACTGTGGAACAAGAAACATGTCAAGAACAAACAGAAAGGCAAACAAAGAGATGGTTGGACACTCCACATGTCATCAATATACAGCCAGAATGAGAATCGGCTGTTATTGCCGGCTTTTAAAGCCAAATATCGGAACCAAGAATATATATAAATGGATGAAATAGTATCGACAATGAATAATTAATCGCATTGTCATCGACATCTAATCGATTTAATCCGTCTGAACGTTTGTATCGTAATCATCCTCGGTAACCCAGGGCTTTATGTTCCGATACTGTTCACAATGACCCTGGCAGGAATATCTGTACTATAATTACCCGCCCTTGATTTGTTTCAGCCATTGAAACTGCTACGTCGGTTGGACTTGCTCAAAGCTCACATTTTCGTGTTCGCAAGCAATCAGAAGGGAAGGTTTCTTTTAACATTTTAAATTTTATATTTCAGAAAGGGATATTTCCACATCTCGTATCAAGCTGTTTCATTGTGTTTCAGTTTCTTAATAGGATTCAAAGGCGGATAATGATGATGAAGATTGCCATGGGTGATTGGGAAGAGTATCGAGTGGCCGAGGGTGTGTCATATTTACCCGGAGATATTGCGTAGATAAGGTAAAAGAAACAATAAATTGTCGATGAGGACGATCAAATTGTAGGTGACTTATCGATGACTATAACATTATGAAACAAAGTTTAAGTTGGTACGTGTACATATTTCAAATGTGTCTTACCTCATTGTCGGGTTTCTTTGAGCTCGGGCATGTCCGGAATGACGGGTAGAACTTTCTCGACCAAATATCGGAGATAATTTTTCGAGAGGCTGCCAATGCATGACTTGAGGTGGAAGCAATCTGCCAGATCACAATATCAGTGAGACGAGAAAATGCCACAATGTCTTCTGTCATTCCTGATGCTGACTGGAAGCGCCTTCAATAATAAATGTACAACGCAATTGATTAAACTACTCTTGACTTTGAACTTGTCAATAAAATGTGCACATAACACTTTCATCATGATAACAGAGTAATGCATATTAAACATACACAAATGAGGTGGAAACTGAAGCATCATGCACAATCAGCGTATATAAATTCGCTCAGCTCTTTCACAATATCCTGATTTCTTTCGGGCCAAATGCCTTATACGGCTAGATCGGCTTGGTATTCCCGTCTTAGTTCACCTGTTATTTTTTCAGCCAATGAAATATCGTTATGCAAGGAGCTTGAATGTACTATATTGAACTGAATGGATTTTTCAATCTGGGTTGTGCCGCTGTTGCTGGATGCGAGTCTCATTTTCTGGTTAGATAACTTGGGTTAGGAGGCTTTTGACTTGAAAGAAATCAGGGTAATAGGAATAAGCTAAGCGGATTCAAATACACTGATTTAGGAGGAGAAAACTGAAGTAGGTGGTTCATTTAGGAGTAGAAAGTTTGTTGTTCTTCCGTGAATCAAAGTGCATGATGAAGGGTTTTGAAATTATCTCGAAATATCTAGTTTTTTTTATTTCATCTCTTAGGGAAAATTCAACGGAGTGATGTGTCCTTAAAAAAGAGAAAGATAATAACCCCTGCTGAACATCTGGTATGAGGAGATGCAGATGTGGATCAGCTCGGATGAGAGCATCAGCCAACCTAAAACACGAGAGGGAGGCAAAAATAAACCGAGAACCTTAAAAAATGGATCAAATGTGCATAGATATAAGGAAGTATATCATTAAATTGTGTTGATGTCATCATATAACAAGAGAGTCCAAATTACACTATATCATAAATTATTCTTCGGATTTGTGTTCAATTTACATAATTCTTATGCCATCAATCACACTGGATACAAATGTCATGTGGTCCAGTTTAACTTACATAATGTGGATGGTGTGGGTCACTTTGTGCGAGTACACTTGGCGATTAAGATCGTAGCCAAGTTCAAACATCTTGGAGAGGTTTTCACACTCCTGAAAATTTAATATGACTATTTCAAAATATAACCTATCTAAAATATCTATAAGCATTAACAAAACGAAGAAGATTGAAAGTGTTTCAAATTGAAACTGGATTCAACTTCACTGGGCGACCAATTGACGACATATCCTGGCTAACCCAGAGTATATATTCCGATTTATCTCTACTATAACCTTGATGAATTAAAGGTATATGTTGCTTTTTTATTATAATAACTCTTATGAACAACTATGGATTTGAACGCCATTTGCTGGTATTCAATTAGATATATCCTCCAACAAATGGTATAAATGGTGTCTGTCACAAAGGAAACGACGGAAGTCAGCTTTGATAAAAGCCCTTTCATTTCAATTCTCAACTTCTCAGCGCAGAAACTTGATTAGCTTAACAACATGCAAGTTAGTTAATGAAATACTCATTAAAAGCCACGAATGCATCCAGGGTTCCGTTTCTCAAAAGGCTTGCAATTTATGCTAAACTCGATCGAAAAGATGTTTACAGATTGGACTACAATGGATGGTAACACTAAAACTGCTTTGTGGAAGAATTTCGACGAATCAAATAACTTTAAAGGGGATGAGAACGCCATGGTATGATATCACTTGCAATTGTCTTATTACGTCAAAGAAAATGAAATAGGGAAGCTTGCACCGTGAGAATAATGTCTTAACAATAATGTAACGTCTGAATGTGAGTTCCCATATAGTTAGTCGTACTTGACGGTAAGACAATTCCATGACCTCACTGTAGACAGTCTTCACAAGAAAAACGTGACGATGTATTGCTTTTTCTCTGCGATTCAAACGTAAGTCATGTGGGACCATCAGCCTTATGAGCTGGTCAACTTTCTACAGTAAACAATATGGGCTATAAATATTACTTTGATGTATTTCCCTATGTTGATTGTAAGTCATGCCATACCTGAGGTACATAATATACCACATCTTAGCTCCTGTTATGTACAAAACTTTGTTGATTGTATCACAATGAAGTGAATAAAAAGGATTAAGAAAAAAAAACAATATGGGATTTTTTCACTGTCGTTTCGAGATTATTTATACCATTTTAACCCCTTTCATTTACCTTGTCTCTAAAGCAGATTTTACTGCAACCCATTTCATCTTTCAGAACCCGTGAGAACTCAATAAGCCTCTTGTAATCAAAGGGGTTGGTGATGTTTACATGAAGACAGTCTCTCGCAAAGTAGTCAAACTTGTCAACATCGATTCCGTTGTCCTTGTTGTTGACAATCTGTAATTCAACATAGTTAGCGAGATATTTACCAGGATAAACATAAACATAGAACACATTAAACATAGAACACATGGAGGGATTTATTTTGGGTGACATTATCAAATCAGTATTTAAAGCCCAATGCAAACTTTCTTTATATCCATTGTTCGAATATTTTGAATATTCTTAACTTGGAATTTCAAAGATTCCTGTCACACCGAAGCGCTTTATTTTGTCACCATTCATTTATCCCGACAGAGTCTATTCAATCATGTCTACTGACGCGAACATCTGTTATAGGGGATTGATAGTCCAAGATTGTTTCAAAATCCCTATTTGCAAAACAGATTCAGTCCGTTCTTTGTATTACATCTCCGACAGTTTTCTGTTTAGTGAGAAATATTTTCGAATTCCAAATACATATTGTACCTAAATGAACATTTACAGTGACTAGTTCCTGTAGTCTCGTTTTCATATACCGTATGCAAAAGTTTTCATACATTGGCTTAATTTCATCATAATATTATTGTACATGTCTCTGCAGAATATACCTTGTTAGTGATAAATAGGATGACAATTGTTTTACCTCATACAGGAAGTTCTTCCCCTTCTTTGCCTCGAATTCCTGAAAAAAAGGCATTTCAGCAATCTTGAAACATGATTAAATAGCTATTTTCTTAGACTTCTTTCAACGATTCTGATTGGGTGAGAGCTCTCAAAAGCGAACACCCATTCTCGATGAATTCAGATAAAGGTGCATATATACATCATTCATTTATAATTCAAAGTTTAGCCTGAAGAAATTTTTTTTAAATGAATGCCATTGGTGTATAGTTACAAAGTTATTTTGTCACACTTATCTCTGCGATTCCGATTGGAGGGGATTATCAAAACAAGCAACCATTTCTCGATGTTTCTTAGTTCAGAAAATATTGCATTTATACCTTTTGCATTCTTACTTTGCGACGTCGCAAGCTGTGGGAACCAACAGTTCCAAACTCGTAATCGTATTTGAATCCTACCATTTGATTAAACGGCTCTTGCATGTAGGGCGTTTAAGAATGACACTTAAAATAATTGATAAGCAGTTACATTTCGTCTATGTTGAGGTCTATAAATATCTTGACACTGGACGCGGCGGAGTTGCGTCATTGTCGCAAAATTAGGTTCTGTTCTGACAAGACTGAGATATTATATTTGTTTAAATAATTTTAGAAAAACAAGTAGATTTTGTAATCAAAGACATATCACCGATCGACCATTTTGGAGACGACTTATGCAACATTACAACAGCTGGAACAGGCACTACATAAAGAGTTGCAACGTCGCCGAATGAAGTCATCCAACGTCTTACCTTTTCCATAACGATACGGGTATATGCTTGTATTGACTGTAATGGAGATCACACCTGATAGTAACTCCACTATTTTTGAAAAATCATACAACGAAATGTCGCCTGATCTGTCTATGTAAATTTCAAAATATACCCCCAATGGACACAAACAGATATAGTGAAGTGACGTGTTAAACAAAATTCTTCAACATGTCCTTGCCATGTTGGAAATGGTACAATATTGATATTAAACACTTTTAATGCTCGAAAGTTTGTCCAGTTTTCCTTAATAACCAAATTCCTGGGGTGTGTTCTTTCTTTTGTACTTCAGTTCATATCGAAAGAGGCAAAAAAGAGGAAAAAAGGTAAATATTCATATAAAGTTATATACATGTATTTCAGTATTAGCCAAAGATACCTTGTCAATTTTTTCTTACTTGTTTAATACATATTTCTTAGAATATTCTTACAACTTCATTCTTTTTACTTTGTGAAGTAAGTGATACACTCGCGAGCAAAAAGAACATTCTTATTCACATTCACTGTCTCTACACACAGAGTCGTCAAATCTCGTCCAGATAGTTATCATGAAGTAATTGCCATTAGATATTGTCCTTTTTTCGATCATAACAGACAGACAGTATTCAATCAGTATTCAAGGCCATGGGCCATATTACAATGAAAGTATTACAAATTCATGTGCTGCTGGTAGACTTGTAAAAAGATACAAATTACAAGAATTGGACGAAGCGTCCGTAAAATACCTGGAAGATTTCAACAATTATAAATACTATAGAATCAGTTTCTGTAATTAAAACTATACAAGCTATTGAATGAAAGTTTACATATTTCGAATTTTACGAGCCTGCAAAAGGAATTTAGTAATATTCACTATAACATTTTCATTACTACAACATCTTCCTTACTAGGTTTGATAAAATCATGGTGAAAGTAATCTTTTCTTGCATCCTTGTAGAGTTCACAAACCATTAACAGGTGATATTCATCTTCAAATAGTGATATTCCTTTGCTATGACAATATAAACAGAGTTTATTACAATATTCTGTATCATTATGTCTTCCTGTTTCAACAGCAAGTTTGAAATTATTACATCTAAATTGACTCAAAATATGTTTATATTACAATGGAATATCTAAGGAAAGATATCTTTCAACTTGCAGCACGGTCTGATTTTGACAGTAAGTCTGACATTTACTCATTTCAGAAACGGTGTGATTTCAATCCTGGCTCAGTCAATCAAACAATCTTTGTTTAAAAAGTGAAAGAAACATTTTAATGTTTCCTATATCCTGGCTTAACCAAAGGACACCAAAGCAAAACTGAAATAATATCTAATATGTGATACCCATGTTCTTCTACCTGCATCATCAAGTGTCTTTAACATACAATAAGTTTGATAAGGCAATCTATTTGTTTCCATAGTAATCTATTTACACCAAAATTTTAATAGTTTTAACATATGATTATACTGAAGGGGAATTCTGCCACATTCCCCTAAGGCCATAACATTACATGTATATCTATTCAATTTCAAAATCCTCTTGCATAGCGACGTTTGTACCTTTTCAATAACTTGTGAATAGTGAACACCCCATATCTCTGCTCCATAGGTAACAATAGGTATTTTCTCGATAAAAATATATATATGATGTTGTATATATTATGTCATTATATTACAATCATGTTGGTCGAAGTTTTTTTATTAGTTTGACTCTTATGTTATTTGCCGATAGATATGTACCAAAATGGCTCACCTCCAAGGACCAATTCCTGGGGTTGATCATGTCTTCGATGATTCCAATATGGCTCTCATCCATATCCCAACGGCAAAACGCTTCCAATAAGTTGTTTGTTTCGATGAGATGCCTAAACATCTTCCCTGAGAGTTCTTCATGCTAATTAAAAATGAATGAGTAACTAAACGATAAAAGCTCACTAAACCTTGCTTCTGACTTTGTTTAGAGAAAATTCACAAAGCAAAAGGTACGTCTATCACATGTGTAATGAAAGAAATGAAGTTTGGTTTTAGTCAGTACACTACCGACAGGACAAAAATCAAAGATATTTCACAAAAACTTTGCTTCCAAGGAAACAGTACAAATTTTAAAAATTTCAAAAATAATTCACAGCTACAATCCTAAAACGAAATATTGGGATGACGGTTTACACACACATCAGTTTATATTGTTTTGGAGATATAAATACAACAGCAGCTCATCTTGCTTTTGGTGCCAACAGAGTAACCTAATATACAATTTGAGAATGCACTTAGAAAGACTTGTTTAAAACTCATTTCCATCCCTCTAATACAAAGCCGTTTCTTGGGTTCATGTACAATACACGAGTCAAGGGCATGTAATTTGATTACAAATTAATCCAATAAACTTTTAAGATTTGTAAAGAATGTTGGAATTGGGGCTTGATTTTAAGTATTAAGTTTAAGACAATCACTTTAGTTTAGCTGTGCACCGAATTTTCGATGATACGTTCATGGCGTCATGGCCCCCAATTAAAACGAATTTCACAGACTAAGGAACAATCGGAATGAAGTGTTCCGTAACGGTGGTGGCCTCGCGTAGCTTCTCGTACCAGCCACAACGTCTCCTGTATGTATCTCAGAACGTTAGTAAACATTACCCGAGTAAGACATCGCCATAGCTGAAAGGGCTTAATGAGGATTTGTCGTTGGTTGACTTGTTGACGAATACGTTGACCCAGCCCGTCCCAGATGTGATCAATGGGATTGAGGTCTGGCTACCTGACGGATAGACCGGACTTGGACACATTTCTTAAAATATTCTGCGTAAGAACAGCCGAACTCCCACCAAATATCTCTCTACTTGTGGGAGTTGAAGTTACAATTCTGTATTTAAGAATAGGGCGGTCGGCAAAAGTTCCAGTTTGATGCACTCTCATTCTAAGATTAACATTTGTTTGCACATTGACCACATACTTATCAGCATGGAGCCTTCCGATAGCATTTCATTTTAAAGACGCAACATTACAAAGATAAAAAAAATTGATTTGAATTTGTTTTTCCAGTTCACGTTTCGTTTGAGCGTTCAGCTTATGCAAACACGCATCCATGACCTCAGGAGTTTGTGTTTGCATTTCCTACTTTTCCTCTTTTTATGCTCAAAAGTTTCATGAAATTGAAGAATTCAAATATATTTTCTTTTGTAGGAAACACTTTAAAATATATTGGATTAACCAGAAAAAGAAAATGTTGAAATTCATCAATGTCATTTTTGCTTAACTAGTGCCTCGATATCTATGTACTCGTACAGTTGCATTAGCTCATGACCGAGGCCTTAATGAATTTCTGTCATGTTTAAGAATGGTAAAGTATAATCATAATAATGACTATTTAATTAGATAGCTGAACAGTTTCAGTAGACGTTGAACGACCTCATATTCCCGCTATCCACAACAAACAAAAGTCAAATCAACACAATATACATCATCGGTAACTATTTTGTAAAGTTTGATGAAAGTGGAAGTTAACGTTACGAATACTATTTCACTATTTTATTGTCCATTTTAGTGATTGGGCAAAATATGGTTGACATTCTTACCCTAACATATCGCAAACTAGCTGCAATCACTGTTTCTTAAGCGAATGGCACCATTGATAACATTTGCAATATGTGACTAGAACGAATCTGGCATCGTCACTTAATGCAAAATCAATACCAACTACTCCACAAAAAGACAGGCTAACTAGAAATCCGTGGTTACTCACAGAAAGTCCCTTGTATACTCTGACTTGCTGCATATAGAACCCTTCAAACATAGATGAAAGCGGACCATGCCCTGAAAATATAAACTCTCTTATATGGCTTTCGGTATGACATTCAATCTTCCTGAGAGATGGTTACTTATTTTGATGGTTTGACATTTTACGTTTATTCAAGAAATCATGAATCGAAAAGAGCGCATTTTATTTGGTGATAACGTATTGCTTATATGAGTTCATTTGAAGTATATATGCGCGGAGCATGTCAATTAAACAGCTCGCATATCGATTTAATGCGCATGCGCACCTAAATTATTATTTATCTTTATAATATAAAGAAGAGTTCTTTACCACATACTTCCCTTTACTTCAATTCATTGCAGAGTAGATATTATGTGATGCAAAATATATTTTTGGCTTATAGTTTAAACGCCAAAACAGCTACATACCAAAAGTTTGTCCACATGCCTGGATATCCTAGTGCGAATATCCTGTAATTTGGTATATCTTTGAGACATCGTAGCATTTCGAAAAAGTAACGAATAAATTTGAATTTTCATTACAGAAGAGAAAATCCATTGCACCTTAACACAGTCGTATGCCATTGTATATAGTTAACGGTAATAGTTTTTGGCAGGTCCCTGAAGTGACCAGGGCTTAAAATTTCGAAAACAGTCATTTTTATTTTCACCATTAAATCTTTATAAGTGATCAACAAATTGGAACCCAAGTTATGTTTGTTCGTTTGCATTAAGGCAATATGATTTTGCTGAGTGTTTTTCTCAGAGGGTCGAAATGGCACATTTTAATCGAAATTTAAGGAAATCGGAAATTCGAAAATGCGACCCCTTCTGTCTATTTGTTTAAGCCAAAATTCGAATTTTTGCACGAGAGACTAGACAATCTCACAATAAGATAAAGCCTGTCCATTTTACATATTGACAATGAAAGATGCTTTGTCGGTTCTGCTGAAGTTATTTCATTGACGTTCAAACGAAACCCAAATTACATGATATTTGCACTACTATACAGCAGTAAGTGAACAAACTTTTGATATGCAGCTGTATATCATTTCGAAAAGCAGGCGATTCTACTTTCATGTTGGCGGACTAGTCACATTAGATGTATTATTCAGTCTTATTTGTCAGTGACCCGAATAACCCATGCAATGTCATTATGGTATTAATTATAAAAATGAAATAGTTGTTTTATTACAAATTGCCTATGACGTTATCTTATTGTTTGCTCTATGTCAAAGTGCATTATCATTTTCCAATGGCTGATCTTAGTCGATCATATTTCCACAATTGAAATTTGATAAATTTCTTTTAAAACAGTCACCATCAACACATTATACAAATGATTTTAATTCAAGTTCTAGTAATTAAGTACAACATTTGCAATCGTAAACAAAATTTATTCCTTTTGCAAGTACCGAGATCATGACACAGCCCTGCAATCATAACACACAGCTCGTCCTGGGGGGAAATTGTTATTCCCGATGGAAGCCTTTCCTTCAAGTGTTTCAGCCAAACTTCAGCGAGATAACAAGTTCTGAAATAACATATCGATATAGAGATGATGAAAATAAGCGTATATCTGCATACAAAAGTTGTACTCACTTTCTTGAGCATTCTCTCCCAACAGAGGTTGCTCCGTCATAAAATTCATATACAACCTCTCTTCTAATACGAGCACTTCTGAGTCTAGAAATGCAGAAACCTGATTGCATGCAATCATAGTGAGTTGTGCAATCAGCGACGCCGTTTCAAAAGTTATCATTCAAGACGCCTCAGTTATTTCCGTAGGCTTTTGGAAAGGAAATCCTTTTTCGAATATGCACTTTACGCTTTGATTTCAGTTTTTACACATTCGCCTTAACTTGCGACGACATCATTGCACACACAATATATTATCTATGCATGCAGTGCTATCATAGGCTGAAATATTCCAAGGTATTTTAGTTGCTATATTCAGCCGCCAGGGAAATCTGTCGGAAGCCTGAGGACAGCTCTGTTTAGAACCGAGGTTGTATAGTTTTTCATTAACCACTGAATGTACCACAACACAGTCTTAATTCACGCCTCACAGTTAACTTCGACAGTTTTTGCAACTTGTTATGTCAAATAAGTTATACAATTATGTTCCCTGTAAAAACTTCAGAAATGGATCGACATCCTGTAAGGTATGTATGTCATTACATAAATGTTTATTCCAAAATAAAGAAAATCATACGTTTGAAAATCTCACCCCTTCTATCTATTTCATCTTGCAAAATTTAAAACAATTTGACTTCTGACCTAACAATCACGTCATACGTCAGAAAATACTTATTTCATACAAGGGATAACATTTTTTTTGTACGTGGAGTTCATTAATAGGATCATAAAAGTAGAGCAATGTGCTCTTTAGTTAATTTTGATATATTCAATATATATATTACAAGGGTCCAACATTGTTGTGTCATAGAATTCTGAATTTAAATTAATTGAATTATTAATAAAGATACATTGTAGGTCTTTTTTCAAGGCGGGGTCCCGAATGATCACAGAATCACCAAATCGACATCTTAAAATCCCCGTTTAGGAAGGTACAACATTCATCTTTCTAGCAATTTTAAATTCTTGAGAAGAAAATGAAAATAGTTGAAAAGGGCGTAGTCTTTGTGATCCTCATTAGGGGCCACTGAGTCACCAAATATATAATATAGAATCCCGCGAATTAAGATTTCTAAGCCCTTTCGTTCTGTGGATGAAGATGAAGATGAAATTGGCTTTAGGGCGTGGTCCCTGTTGGCCTTATTAGGGGGCCACTGCGTAAACAAATCTATGACAAATCAATAATGAGATTTTCAAGACATGTTTTTTAGCTTTCCAGCATTTGTTTGTTGGGGGTCCGTTTGTTGAAGAATTTTCTACGATCGCTGGAAATGATTTGATATAAGATTTTTAGATATCGAGTTTTGAAGGATTTTTTCGTTTTATTCTTATTCTCAAATCATTACCATTGTCATTCTTCTTATTGTTAGTGTTACAATTAACAATATTATTATCAATGGTTTATATGTGAAAGTCTTAACAAAGATACGCCATGCCAAATGTTTTGATTAGATGTTGGGATCTGGAGATCAACTTCTGTATTCCGTAGAGCTTATTCCACGTCTTTCAACATTATTATTGTAAACGGTTGACTAAATTTTAAATATTTTTCATTTTGGATGGGAATACATGTATATCGTTCATAATGTTGACGATCAAAGTTGAATTTTACACAGTGAGTTTACATTACATCTGATAATGATAATGACAATGGCGACGACACTGACGCTGATGCTGTATGATGATGACTATCACTGACAGTTGTAATTGTGTTTGTTGACGACATTAAATATGACAATGGCGGTGACGATGACGAGGAAGAAGATGATGGCGACGATGACGAGGAAGAAGATGATGGCGACGATGACGAGGAAGAAGATGATGGCGACGATGACGTCGACGATGACGATAATGATTATGATTCTGTAAGAATAGAAGGAGAAAAAATTCAATACAGTGGACACTTTAGAACAAACATTTTCCATGTAATATAGACATTGATTTCTCACAAGTGTAATATAATAGTACTAAAAGTGCTACATATATGTCATATTTCCATCACCTTCAACAGGCAAGAGAACAAATTATCGTTACATCAAATTTGAATCCTTCAATTTATTTTAATGGAAATATATGTACTTATCTCAAAACAAGAAAGTTGAAATGAACATAACAGTTTGTAAAAATGAAATAAGATATAAAGATACATAAACATCATAGGCTTTTGACTTACATTTTCAACTGAAATGATTATAAATTCAACTTTGTCCTATTCATATGTCAACATGACGAAAAAGATAATTCATGCGTAATACATAAGTCAAAACAAGAACGTCAGATATCACGTAAAGCGTTCTTAAAATATCCAATTTTTAAAACAATTTCATGCAATTTCGATATATGATCTTCTTATTTTTCAAAATTGAACTCCCATACTAATAATTTAATCATTTTTTAATAAATCTTTCATAGAAAAACAAGAAATACTTTTAAGAAATCATTTTCTTTGCGTTTTCTCTCTTTATTTATTTTTATTGATGTAACTTTGCAAGAATGTGGATGAATAAAATAAATAGAGATTATAAGCCGATGACGTGTGCCATATGACATTTACGAAACGAGTTTTGTATAACCCGAGCAATAGCGACACAAATTTATACGAGTTTCGTTAAACTTATATGACACTCTTCCGAGGGTTATAATTTGTTTATTACCGATTCTATTCATTTTCATGGAAGTATTCAGAAAACGGCCTGCTACTTTTGCGACGACCTGCTACAGTGACGTCACGAACAATGGTGTTATGACGTCACAGACTTACGCTGAAACAATTGTTGCTAAGCAAAAGTGATATGTGCACATGTGCTCATATTGAAAATATGTCATCACTAATGATTGACCATATTGGTTATAAAGGTCGATTTGCTAGGTTTTGATATTTAACAAATGAGCTTATGTTTTGTACTGTTAATGTACATGTCTTTAGGTGAACGAGTAAACAGACTGACTGGTTGTTTCAGTTATCATTAACAATGTAACAAGTTTTTGTTAGTCTTATTTATCCTTGGCCGTTTTGAATATGATGAAGACGAAAACAGTAGGGAAAAACGAATGCACAGTAATAAAAACTATTTACTTTTTGTCATGAGTTCGCCATCCAACATCATATTTTACAGTATGTATGGTTTGCTGCAATGAACTAAACAGAATCGCAAAATTGCACTCTGAAATTTCGCCATTTCGATTTCAGTTTGTTTATCTATGGACGTCGCATTTAGCGGAAGAGCGAAAGTCAACTACTGTTTGAGAGGCTCTCTTTGGTTGGCTGAAATTTAATCGCAAACCATCACGATAAAAGTATTTGATTGGCTGAATCATAAGTCAAGGTGCGAAGTTTATAGCAGGATTGACACCCAGGGTAAGAAGAGTGGAGCGCCAGCTATACGTCTTACCCTGAGACAGGATGATTCTGATGTTACCTCAGCAAAAGCCTTCGGTGTCAGTGGGTAGGGGCAATTAACTCACGTGAACCATTCGTTAAACTTGATGGCCGCCAATTTCCTTTAAACGTGATGATCTGATTTGTCCGCTAATGACTAGTTTGTGTCTACATAGAACTGTTTCATGAACATGCAATTAATGCTTGTTGGTCCTTATCCCTATCCTATAATGTCCTTTCAAAGAAAAATAGAACATGATTAATGATGTCGCCGGTTTGTGATGCTGTTCATCATGATACATCATTTAGAAAAAATGTTGCCATAAAATCCCCCTACCCTCTATCCAGTGTGTCATGTATTGTGTCATGTGTTTAGAGACAACGGATACAGGATGGATAGGGTTCAACAGTTTTTATTATTTACGTAATTAGATGACTCTCTCTAGATTTTTGTTTAACACATCAAGGTCTCATTGTCGCACCCTTTATTATGGAAACAATCAATAACTTAGCACATAAATGTTCTCCAATCCCCAGCCCCTTTCCTGGCAGCAATTTTCGTTGTTCATTAAGATACTGCATCGGAGACATTATAAGGTCACCTCGATCGTATAAGAGGTCATAGTTAAGCTTCTCTTTGTGAATGCATCTCGTGTTTTTCATGTATAATGCGGAATTCTATCATTAATGGATGTTGCGTTTTGTTGCGAGGCCACTTAAAGATCGACTGCAATGGTCACTTTCGGGGTTCTTTTAAAGGTATTAATATTTTGCATTTACTCGACTCGTATCTGCCTTCTCTGACGTCATAGGAGTCATTTCAATTCCCTTATCTTCGTCGGTAATAAACACAAAGCTGTTATCAAAACTTGGGCTGAGGTCTTATTACTAATAAAAGTTTGACATAGCATTGTTATGTTTTCAACAAAACTAAAGCTTAGGTATTTTAAGCTGTATTTATATGAAATGCATTTTCAGAAAGGACACCAGGCATCCATTTAAAGATTTCCGTTTGGAGTTTTGGTCTCGATTGTGTTCAATCAGTAACATCAAATTGAATTATCTTGTTTTTATACTTATTAAGAGAGGTAGAAATACCCGATGCTGTGCTCAAAGCGAGAATGGGTGGCTCCATAGTAGACGAACTCGACGGCACCAAGCTGCTTAATGAGACGAAGTCTCTGGAACTGTGGAGTGTCAATGATCTTCACACACAGAGGGTGAATCATTATGTTGCCATGGATGTGGTCGTTGAAAATCTGTGGAAAATAGACACATTTTCTTGAAATAAAAAGAGTACATGTATTACAAAGCAATTGCAGATTTTATCCTAAATGAATTTGAAAATTTGATTCCAATGCAATAATACCAAATTCAGTAATAATATTCTGCACTCGCAACAATTAATGAAGCACAAAAATCAGCGAATCTTCTCAATACTATTCAATGTTTAAGGGAGACTAATAACAAATAATTAGTTTACTTATGACAAACACGGCTATGTTATGAAACGATAAAGGAAGGTTGATAGCTGCTTTTAAATTGTTAAGTGATTATGAAATGCAAATATGATTGTGAACAAAATCAAATAAGCTTTAACACATTTTATATGAGGACATAAGTGATTATATCACACTTTAGATTTACACATGCAATGAAATGAAATTTATCCCATAGATAATAATAATTTATCAAAAATTAATAAGACTTTATTGTCCTAATGCAATTTCGAAAATGTATAGCATTCCAATGATTTCCTGTAGTTTAGGTAATTTAAAGGAGCGATCCCATAAGAGTATCAATTTGTGACTCAATGCTTCACAGTCTCGTATATTTTCTCTAAAAAAGCTTATGTATGATACAAGTGTCCTGTATTGCATTTACAAACCCCAGGGGGGGGGGAATGAAAAAAACATAAATACGTGATTCCTCCAATTCAACCCTATCGAGCATCAGTATAGACTCCAAAGAAAAAGAAAGGTTTCACTTTTCCTGTTTTCATGAAAACATTATAGGAGGGCTGGTAGGGGTTTAATGCGAAGCAGGAACTGATAGTATTACTGCATCGGGTCCTCTACACGAAGGCGTCGCATCGAACGCAGCCACTGGAATTGTGCATTCAAAAAACTTCAGCCAAAACACCATAACAAGGCTGGTAGGCCAGACACAGGACAGACCAAGATCAGGAAGGTCGATTGTAACAACTGCGGCCGAAGATCAGGCATATTCACCTCCGAAACCTTATATTATTAACGACAACATCAACAGCGGCGACGGCCCTCGGTCATGTCATCAGCACAAGAACAACCCTTCGTCGACTTTGTTTGGCTGGTATACGAGCCTACCGCCCCTTCCGAGGAATGGCTTTGACCCGTTTACAGCGTCAGCGCAGATTACGATGGATACGTACTGTACGTCGGTGGCAGCGACGTAACTGGGACAGGGTGCTTTGGAAAACGTTTTGTTATATTATCAACCAACGTTTACAGTAGTTTGCTGATTTGTATAATAGTATTCCAGAGTCCCAGCGGGTTTCAGGAAGGGATATTGTAGTATGGACAATGTTTTTACTTTACAATGTCTTGTGCAAAAATATTTATCTAAAGGTGATTGTAGATTTTTCTGTATGTATGTAGATTTTAAAAAAGCGTTTGATTCGGTTAATATAAATGTATTATGGTTTTCAGTTATGAAGAAAGGTGTCCATGGGACGTTGTTGTCAGTTGTAGAAAATATGTAATCTAAGATTAAAGCTTCTGTCAGACTATCTGGCACTTCAACAACAGAACATTTTGATTGCTTAAGCTGAGTTAGGCAAGGATGTGTTCTCAGTCCGTTTTTATTTTTTATGTTTATCTCAGAATTTCAATCTATGTTGGAAGCTTCTAAGGTCAGAGGTATATTTATTGGTGAGGAATATTTAGAGTTGTTATTATTGTTGTACGTTGATGACTTGTGTAATTTTGATGATAGCGTAGTTATCGACATCTTATGAAAATTTTGCACGTCGTGGGGGTTTCAAGTGTAAATGGATAAGACCGAGATCTTAGTGTTATGAAATGGTGGCTACCTTCGTAATTATGAAAAATGGTATTTTGATGGTGTAAACTTAAGGACAGCAACATATTACAATTATCTTGGTATCATGTTTAATACAAGGTTGTCTTGGAGTGTTTGTACTTAGACGCTAGTTGCAAAAGCCAACAAAGCGTTATTAGTTATAAAACAATTACAGTATAGATTTACGAATATTCCTGTCAATGTATTATTTAAACTTTTTAATTGCAAATTTAGCCAATTTTTCTGTACGGAGCAGAAGTATGGGGATATCAAGAAAGAATTATTGTTGATAAATTTCATAATAATTTTTGTAAATTTGTTCTAGGTGTTGGTAAGCATGTGTCAAGTAATGCATGTATGAATGTCGATTATTATCTTAAATGTATCACATTTTGGTGTAAATTGCTTAGAATGTCTAACGATTGTTACCCTAAACAAAGTAATAATTACATGCTCAAATTAGATTCTGTTGGTAGAATCACCTGGGATGCAGGTATATGTACACTTCTAAATGAATATGGATTTGGTTATGTATGGCTTGTCAGACATTGGCAATGTATCATTATTTTTGTCATCATTTAAGCAGAGGTTAATAGATTGCTCAAAACAAAATATATATTTATATATATATATAGCAATATTATGAATCCCTCAAGTCTCACACTTTTCAAAAGTATTGTATTATCTTTTCCTATTGATAAATATTTTGAGTATTAATGTAAAGAGACCTGAGGAGATATTTATGCCTTCTAAGATTCAATGCATCACCGTTAGGATGTAACATTAGATGGAAAGAAACTTTTACCTCTGAGCGAGTGAGTGAGTTATTGTTTAACGCCGCTTGGGCAATATTTCAGTCATTAGCGGCGTGTTAGCTCTGATAATATTTGTAAGATGTGTAATATCGGTAATAATGAAAATGAAGTCCACTTCCTAATGTAATATATATGCAATACTTATTTACCTGTATGGAATACACTTACAAATAATTTTAAAATGATCAAGCTATTAACGTCACATGATCATGTACTTTTGATGAATTGTGCAAAATTATCAAGTTAGATCTTAAATGTCGATCTGTTATAAACTAAAAGTTAAATGTCTGTACATCGCCATGTAAACTGTATCATCATTATTTTTTTTTTGTACATGGGCCAATGGCCTACAAACTTCTTTTTCTTGCATTAGAGAGGTTTACCCGTTTGGAGGAGGGTCCATCATGGTGTGGGCTGGATTTGTGGCCACATGACGACGCCGCTGGTCGTTCTGCGAGGAAATCAGACTGGCCTGCGATACATTGATGAGGTACTGAGACCTATATATCGTCGTTTCTTTCATCCAACAACAGCCAAGGGGATTGATACTGCAACACGACAATGCAAGACCTCACAATGCCCGAATTGTTAGAGACTACCTCGAGAACGCCAACGTCACTGTTTTGCCGTGGCCAGCCAACTCACCAGATATGGACCCCATTTAACACCTTTGGGATCACCTTACCGCCATTTGAGACAGCTGGTGCCACCCCCAAACAACCAGCAGGAACTTGAGCATCATCTTATAACATATGGAACAGGATACCTGCTGACGTCATCCGACGCCTGACGACTTCAATGAGGAGGCGTGTACTAACTAGCATTGATGCTAAAGGGTGGTCACATTCGCTACTGATGACAGACTCCGATATTCCTGTGACTTCTGAGAGTTTCTGAGCATTTTTCTTTTAACTCCACATTTGTGTAATTTTTAATATTGACCCCCTCTCCCTGTATTGGGGAGAATTAAATGCCGATATTTGGATGCTTTTTAAAGAGAATGATGGAAAATGATTTCTGTTAATAAACCGCAATCGGAATTCTCTGCGTTTATTTTCATTTCACTTTCTTTTGCCTGGTAGTTTATATAGTATACCACCACATTCTTCTCAAACCCGAAAACTCCATCCATCTCACCCACCAAACCTAACGACCAAATGGCCTCCCGAAAGCATTTCATTTTTGCAGTTTTCAATTTCACACGCCTTAAAGGGGCAGTAGCAGAATTTTTTGAAAATTAATTCCTTCAAATTGTCCCCAATTAACATTAGATTATGCCAAAACTATTTACTAAAGAAGGTTAAAACATCTCATTACTTAACCCGATCATGCGTAGTCATATAGATCTAGAATATCATCAAGTATCAGGCAAAAACCACTCGCTGCTATTTTTGTGTGAACACCTTTAATCATTAATCTGTACTGTTTGTCTTAAAAAATGTTGTGCATTTCATAAAAAAGACACATGCTTAGATTGCCAAGCAGTAGGTGCGTCCTCAACCTCCAGCGATATTGATAGCAAATGCACTCGCCATTTTAAACATTAAAGCCAAAAATGAACTTTATATCAAATGGTCAATGTGAACTAAAAAAAAAGGTTGGATATTTATTATTTTTAAAATGTGTTACAAAATAGTGTTTTGTAAGCAAAGATCATTGTAATACTATTTGATAGCAAAAGTTAACTAACCAAATTTCTCAGTCTTGAAACTATAACAGACCCGCTCAAAACTGGACCAGGACCTAGATTTTCGAAGCTCTCTTTGTGCTAAGATAGTCGTAAGTACCATACAATAACATTGGCATAAGACTATCTTATCATTAAGAGAGCTTCGAAAATCTAGACCCTGGACTGTTTCATTGCACCCATGGGGGTTACTCAAATTTACTCAAATGTTCACTGTCGTCTAATGGCAATCTGATTTAAATCAAATCATCTATTCGTTCCCATTTCTCATAATGAGTTGTTACTTGTCACTCATCTATGATCAGACGGAATCCCGTACAGATCCATTTCCAGTGCATATGATCTTTGAACAGGAAATGACTTTGAAATAACAGCCACTGTCGGTTGGGCCGACCATTACCCAACTAAAACGATATTAGCTTTCTCAGACACTTCGGCTTATGAGAGATGGCTCCATCCACAATGTCCCTCTGTATTAATTGATATTTTAAAAGCATACAAATTTTAGTGCAGCAGTTCGTACGTTTTGGTGTGTCAGTTCGCCATGGTTAACCTCCAATTTTGCTCATGCAGAAAAACTATTGAAGGTTGCATATGCGCCAAACAAATCTAGAAAATTATTGATTGGGGTCATGTTCAGTTGACCTTTGACAAATTTTGAACCGACAAATAAAATGAAGGCAGGAAGTCAACTTTCAACCAACCAAAGTTTCTGTTGCATTTTGGTTAATGACGTTTTACCTACATTTGTCTATAGTTATCCTAAAACTATTAGTTAAAACTAATTTGTGATTTTGACCTGATATGTTGATTCCCTTATGCACAAATGAACAAGTAAACAACACACAAATATTCCGTCAACAATGTCTGCACAATTCACTGCAATACATCGGTTACATTCGGATTTTGTATCGGATTGGCCCGCGATTGCAAGTGCTGGGCCAGCTCTTTTTAATTGGCTGATGTTCGCGCCTCCTCGGCATGGAATAGATGTGTAATTCTCTAGATGTAATAACGGATTTCGAGACATGTTATTTTACAGCTAGTTTTAACTAGATTGGAAAGCGAAATAGTGATAGGTACTATTGTAACTTTCTATGGATTCCGTCAGATCATAAAAGGAGGCGAATTCATGCCGATGTGAAAGTACTAAGATTGAGGTAATGAGGAATGCCGAATATGTATATCTAAATAACTAGCTTCTAGAATTTATGAATTAGATGAACTTATTCACAGAACACAGTCGCCTTTAGCGACTGCGTCGGTGCGTCGGTGACAATGCATCTATGCATGCGATGTTTTCATTTGCTGTAATAATGCAAGGTAGTTCATGTTTCAGTATTTTGCCGCTAGAGGATCCTACCGGAAACTCTAGAAATGTTCGCATTAAAACAGATGTTCATTAATGAATTAATGTCGGAGCTACCTCTGTGAGATTTCATGCAATGGTTAAAAAAAACTATCAAATGAAAACATTCTATATAAAAACAGTCGTCTGTTAAATGCAGAAAAGCAAAATTTCAAAAACCAATTTGGAAATAAGATGTTATGTAATAAATGAAATCAAACGACATATGTCAACCCTACTGTGAAGACATTGTAAGAAAATGATTTATTTGTAAAAAGTTTAAGGCCAATGCAGACAGTTTAGAAAAAATAAGTACGTTTGGAAATAAAGTAAAATAAAAGGTAATCGTGTAATCCATTACCATAAATTTCTACAATAAACGTCTATTATGTCAAAATTACCTGATAAGTTTTATATTTAAATTCACTAATTAGTAAGAATTAATTAATCCCCACTTCTTCAATATGTCTTTAGTGTGAAACACTTGTCATTATTCGGTTATTATTATTATTATTAACATTATTATTATTATTCACATGCGATCAGCTGGTAGCATGTTATTGATTCTAGATTTACATAAAACAGAATTTACCGACCTTTCCGTCTGAACGGTTTCCGGGATCGCGATCCATGTTCAATATTTGTGATCGAGGGGTCTGAAAGTATGGAACAAAATTATATTTATCATTGTGTTAACAAGGAAATATCAAAATTTATCAGTGAAATTAACTGTCTAAAGCTGAGGGCATGCTATTTTTTCTTTATTTTTTGTCTTTTTTGTATTTAAAAATATGTGTAGAAAACAGAAACATTTAGCCGTAATGATCCTTAATAAATTGTTAGGGTTAAGTTTTTGGTTTTAGAAACTCCATAGACAAATGGTTTCAGAAAGCAAGTGCTAACACGCCATGATGTAGAGTCAAAACATGAATTAATTATCAATGATGAGAACACCATTTAGAGAAACTTTACCTTTCAAAATCACTTCTTGTCATCCCACCAGCTTGTCCAAGAGCTGATCTGAGCTCTGAGCTATTACCTGCTTCCAACAAACTATGACTATTGTTAATCCTGTAATCATATTGCCCGCGATGACGTAATTTTACTGTTTACTTGTTTGTGTTCCTGAGGATTTCTACAGCAGTGACCGGGGTTTCTTGTTCTTGGGGAATCGTTAACTTATCCTGAAGAGCAAATCGCGATTTTTTGGAAAATAAATAATGAGTTAACGTGTCGTAAAACTGGCAACATACGTATTTTGTCAATGCCTTTACTCTGTAAACTTTGTATTATTCACAAAGCTATAACATTTCACGTAGTGATTGATATGATAAATGTTCTCAATGAAGATATGGGTTGAAACATGCACACTCTTGCACAAGTATTGATTAGGAGTGTTTAAGGAGGTCTATGAAAAGTCATTTGTTATTCGTTTGATTTACTTTATAATTTCAAGCTTCATCTTGGTTAGAATGATGACGATAATATCATAATTATGATGATATCAATGTATATAAATTGACGTCATAGCATGGCAACGTCATAAAGACCCCATGATGATCACTGAATAGTGTGAAACCGGTCGGGGATTCAAATCATTTCCAGACTTTTGTTTTTTATCTATATATATTGTACATTCAACCCAACAAAAACTTCTTTTGCGTAGAGTTTTTTTTTTAAATATTGCTCCGGCATTATGGATACAAAACAAGAACAAACAATCTGTAACAATTTATTATTTATTTATTTTTTTCATTATTATTATTATTATTATTATTATTATTATTATTATTTCATTATTTTTAAAAAAACATTTCATTCAACATATGTAAGCAAAATAAACTCTTTTTTAAAGATTGAATTTGTCTGCCATGTCGTAAATGAATAATTAAATACTTTTTTAGCTATAACGCTTGACTATTTATTTCTTTTCCTTGCTATCAAGTGTCACAAGTAAATGATAGCTGGCTTTGGCTTACCGTTATAAATGTGTCGTTATTTTTCAACTGATTACCCAGCAGTGAAGTATCTGGGTTAAGAGACAATTTAGCACGTTTTTTGTTGTTGAAATAAAATGATCTGTAGATAAGAAAAACTTGTTAAATACTTCAATCGATAAAAGGATCTTTAGCTTTGAGAATCTATTTCCAAAACTTAAACTATTCAAATGTCTTCAGACATGTTGTTTAGGCTTTATACGAAATACTTTTTTCCAGAATATGTAAAATCGAAAGTCGAGTAAAGATATGATTTACCATCAAACGAAATAAATTTATCATTAAGGTCACATTTGAAAATATATAACGTTCAAAATCACGTGATACAGCTCCTTTAAAGTGAATTACTTCTCAACTTCCCTGTGCAAATGTATTGCTCTCTGTGGCATATAATTGGTGCATTTGCAGTACAGTTTATCAATGCACTTCTATTACTCTGTTTCCACTACATTATCCGGTATAAATTATCCCCTTTAGATGCAAAGATGCTTTAAATTATTTCTAATTAAACGCCCGGCATAAATATCTAAAGATAGGTGTATACATGCATTCGGGGGATATATATTGGATTTCATGAAGCTTTTTCATGAATTTCCTGAGGATATACTGTAAACGTGTCCACGTCTGAAAAAATCTTTAAACTTGCAACAAGACGAATCCTCGATCACCAAAATATAAATATTATGATGCTCTTCAATTGATCAACCGTGGGACTTTTCATAAAGAAATTGGAACATGAAATGAATAGGCCAATCAAAGTAACACAACAACATACACCTTGATATCGATATCGCGTTAAAGAGATCGTTTGCAATTCTAGTTGTTAGATAAAACATTCGTGTTTTTGTTAAATTAGAAGGAACAGTATCTTTGAAATTTCAAATTGAGGTCTATGAGTATTCGCTAAAATAAACTGTTGTAACCTTCGCAGTACGAACGCACATACCTCAATCTTCTCGTATCAAACCGTTTTATTCTGTAAATGTTTCACGAGAAGACCTAAGACCTAAGAACTTTTCTTTATGTAAGTTGATAATTATATGGCATTGCATAACACCAAATTAAATACATCAGATTACATAACATTCCATTTCAAAACCTTGCCACATACCATCACATATCAAATCATTAAATAACATTGCCTATCGTTATTTACATACCATTTGATGCATCATTCATTAACATTAAATGTACTTCAGTACATGACATACCATTACACAATGTACTATAACAGTACAATAATAGCCTCCTATCTGAAACGTGTTGTTATCGAGGCAGTTTATCTAATCGCAGTAAAATTTCATTTTTGAATCCATGGTAATAGTGGAGATTTATCAGAAATCAAATCTAGGTAATCTTGAAGGATTTGAGATAAGGGTACCATAGAGGGTTTGACAACCGGACCTGATGACAAGATGTAGATTCCACCTAGTCTATTTGTCATGCAGTTGCCTTAAAATCTTCAGTAACTGGATTGGTAAATATTTTTAGATTAAATTTGAGTGGATAAATGAAAATATAAAACAAAATCATTTTACCGAAAACCACGAATTTGTATACTGTGTTAACTTATTCTGTGTCCATCTGTTTCCCTTAAATTTGACCTTACATGACTTGAAATGAAAGAACTTTTGAAAAATTTCTTAACTTAGGTTATTTTTCGTTATTTTTCTGATGAACTAGGCCAATGTGACAATTATCCTCAGTGGCAATCGCCCTGATCGTTATTGCTGTGTTGATCTTTATCAAGTGGCAATTTTCCTTAGTTGCAACTGCCCAAATGGTTATTTTCTTTTGATCTTTGTAAAGCGGCAATTATTCTTATTGGCCAGATGGTTTTTGTTCTACTCATCTTTGTTATGTGGCAATATTAAACAATCATTGACTTCAAGTAAAGTTTATCCAATGATTTATTGACCTTGGACATGTGATAATCACAGAGGCGAAGCCGAGGTGAATATCACATGTCCAAGGTCGATAAATCATTAGATCAATCGAGTTTGAAGTCTTTACTTGTTATATATATGATTAAGGTCTTGAATTACCATTCTTCTGGTATTTCCGGTAGTCCGGGATTTTAGAAATCTATTTTTATCCACCGGAGCTGCTTGGATTGTTAAATCAACCCCTCGCGATCCACACAGGTTGACAGGTTCTGTTATGTGACCGAGTAGGCCAATCAGAAAGACGGAAATGATGGCACATGTTAACAGTTAATTCTGCGATCAGATAGTTCATCCGTCTTTATCACTTCGTCAGCTAAACATCTTCCTCTACCCACAGATGAAGTATTTGTCCGCAGAGGTTTATCAAGGCATACCTACCTGTGTTACCTTTGTCACAACTGGCGCGTTTCATTCTGCCAGCAGTAGAGCAGTCATCTTTGCTTTTGTATATTAGTTTTTCAAGCAGCATCTCTACTGTTATGCAAACTGAAATTTGGCAGCTTCTGTGAATCACCAAGCGGAATGAATTTGATTATCTGTGACAAAGAACATATCTGTTTAAAAAGCAATATTCATTCGATGATTGGATAGATATTTCTGAGAAGTCATCAAAAAAAAGCTGCATCCCGAAAGTTTGCCTCTCTAAGTGAAACTATCATGTATTCAGGTATTTCATGGAAGCATCATAGCATCGAGAAATTACAAACGACGTTTAAAGGTAAAGAAATACAATAGAATATAATTTAGTTTCACACCACGCTCGAATCCATAACAGTTTTGACAATATTGGAGTTCCAGGGTCAAAATTTCGAAAACTCCAATTTTCATCATTCCTTGTAAATCTATAATAGGTAATCAACAGCGTCACACATTGTTGATATAGTTTAATATTAGTACATTTATACACATTACTATTATCTTATATTCAGTTTAGGTACCTGCAGTTGGTTATATTAAAGCGACAAGGATAATTCTTTTTGAAAATTTTGTTAAAAATCTGACTCCATCTACTTCTTCTACAAAATTCGTAAGTTTCCACCATCTGCCTGTCGATCCATTATTATTTTTCAGAATGATCATATTACAAATGGACATATGAAGGTTCACTGTATGTCGAAACATAGTAATTTAAATGACCACTTAACGGAAATCAAAAAAGGTACTTGCACTCAAATAAACGGGTAGATAACAGTAAGTAGTTAACTATATATACATGGGGAGAGATAGACCAAACATAAGTACACTGTAGGAGAGAATATGATCATTAGGAGAATGGATTTGTGTTCTACATTCGCTCTCTTAGGTTAACCGAGGTGGTTATAGGTGATTAATGAATTATTAATGTCAGTGGGGCGATTTAGAGTGTGATTCCTTGTCGATAATAGCAGATTAAATAAAAGTTTGATCACAGATGAAACTCTTATCGAACTCCCTTGGTTATTTGGACTGCTATTGCAATATTACATGAAAAATCAGATAGTACATTAGGGATTTATCAATGAAGAAGCTTATGTACAACACACGTTAGGGAACGTCTTTGATAATGCAAAGTTAGTGTATATGATACAAATGATGCCAAGCAAAATTTCAGAAATTAAAAAAACAAATTGAATAAAAACTTTTAATGAAAATGGTTTGTTTGGAAATTCAATTACTTTCTTTTTACAAAAAAAACTAATATCTGCCTTTTTAAGAAACCTTAACTACAATTAAGATTATTTTGTAAGCTTATTTTTCCGGCGATCCGATTGGTCGAGAAGCGGTCACGTGTCAGTCGACAGAAAAGCATATTGAACTCATTCCGAGTCCGACCAAAAGTGATAATGACTTGACATAGACATAATGACGTCAAACCGTTGTTTCATGACGTCATGATATTGTTATCGTGACGTCATTTGACCGTCGTGTTGAACAAATGAACCAAGTTGCTGTTCATGACTGTAAATTTTTCTTTTCTTTTCGTATCTAATTCGAAACATAATAAAACAATTATGGACTGGTGTATTCGGTCAATACCTGTTTTTATAGACCCGAGGAAAGCAATATTGACCTCGGACTTCGTCCTCTGTCAATATTGCTTTTCTCGGGTCTATAAAAACAGGTATTGACCTCATCACCGGTCTTTAATTGTATAGTATATCTAACCTGCGGTTATCTAAATGTGTATAGGCGCTACTGGAAAACAAGATGGTACACTGTGTTTTTTTCAATGAATAAAGCAAAAGCACAATAGGTTATTTTTCGCACTGAATTTAAATTGGTCTATGTCATTTAAACACTGCTCATCGAATAAATCAAGAAGAATTTGAATAATGTACAAAAGTTAGAACACCTATGAAACTGAATACTTAACATCCATCGTCTCAACATATCTTGATCAAGAGCTATATGAGCTATCTTCTGATTAATCAACTTAGCAAGAAGTTGGAAGAAGAACTTAGCGGAAGTATCGAAGTATTGTGTGTACATTTTTATTACTCGCCCAGTGAAGATACCGCCATTTAATAAAACTACAATGTTATTATTGTGTAATAACATCGCGTGTTGATTGACATCACATGACGTCACAATTATTAAGCATGACGTCACATTGTTAGCGGCGCGGCAACAATGGTAATCTCGGCGATTTTCATGCTATGATATAATTCAGCGAGTGATAAATAAAATACTAAACTCAGTCCCGTTTAATTAAAACTTTCCCTTTTGCTCGTTACATACCAAACCACACCCTCTTTTTATAGTTATGTTATCAAACGGGGCGTCTTTTAGTATTTTCTATTAATTAATATTGTTGGATGCTACAAACCTGATGGAACAAGGGTGCCTGAATGTTTTAAAGAATTAAGTTTTTGAGGATTTCAACTTCTTACCAATAAATGAAAGAAGAGAACATTCAGCTTGCACCATCATTAACAAATTCCCATTGGACTTCGGCCAGGTATTACACTATACAGAATGACCATTATACTCCCATTTGTTAATGGATATCATACTTGAAAGCCATTGTACCGTTAATCTACCACGGGCAAATCGGGTCAATGGTGATTGTATATGAACAATGCTCTTAAGAACATGTCACAAAGTAATTACTAGTTTCATGTGATACGATGGATTTTAGAATGCATTACTGGAATAAACGATGCACATTGATCTATCATTGGAAGTCATTGCATATAAAAGCAGCATTTTCTCTGATGTATTCACAGTTAAGGAGCCAAAAAAACCATTTTATTTAAAACGTGCTTCATTCCATCTGAATGAAAATTGTGTATCTACTTCCATTGATTTAACACTCGAATCTGTGTTCTGTAAGACGTTCAAAGCGATAAATCAATACCGGCTTTATTCAAGAAAGATCATTGGCTCTAAGCAGTTTGCTAGATCGGAAACTATTTACTACAAATAGTTATATTTGAGTTGAGGAATTATCATGCTGTGTCAAGACTTTGGTAATACAGAAAGAGGAACATGTGGTGTGTTGTAAGTACATCATTCTAGATACTTGTAAAATAAGATCGATTCAATTTTTAGTAGTAAAACCATAGGAACTCTGTAAGACCGAAATACTCAACCTTAAGAACATCGTTTAAACTAAACTGAAAGAATTCTGTTGGAGTTGATATACCATCACATTACCAGAATGACAGAGCTGTTTGTACCTGGTCCGTATACATGCGGGAACTACGATACTTCAACTCAGTACTTCAACCCAGCCGAGCTTGATCCTGATACAAAGTCATTATACTGTCTCCTGAGGAACCTATTTGGAGGTTTGGAAATAGCATTGTGTATGTTTGGCATCGTTGGAAATGTGCTTTCGTTTCTTGTCCTCTTGACTTCTAAGGACAAAATGTCCTCGTACACCATTTTAACGAATCTAGCGGGATACGATGGTCTTCTGCTTCTATCCCACATGATGTTAGTGGCCTTACCTAAACTGATAATCGCTGGACATTGGACAGTGCTGACCTCTAATGCAGTGGGGCCCGTTATGTTCCCGATCTACATGATCTCCCTAGCAGGAAGTATCTACGCAACACTTGCAATCACCGCGGAGAGATACATCGCCGTAGCTTTCCCTTTCAAAGCTTCTTTATGGCTAACTTCAACAAGAACAAAAGGTGTTTGTATTGCTATATTAGCTTGGAGCATCTTTTTTCAACTCCCTCGGATGATTGGCGTGATACCAGTCACTTACATAGAACCTTCAACCAACAGCACGTGGATCAGGATGGGGCCTTGGGTGGACTTCATGAAGAACGACGTGCTTCGCAAGGTCATATATGGGTATCTGAATTCCATCTTCAAGACGTTTATTCCTCTCCTCCTGGTGTTTGTTCTCAACACACTAATGATAATTACTGTCTGGAACCAAAAACGATCCCTTACAAGCAGCTCCTCCCGGCTCAGACATAAGAAGCAAAGCCAACTGACCACAGTGGTGTTCGCCATCATCTCAGTGTTCCTATTGAGCCAGAGTCTCACTGGCATACAGCTCATCATTGTGGCTATGGGATGGAGAGATGACTGTGGACTGACTTGCTTTATCCTGGACGAGTGCGTGTCCCTTGCCCTCATAATCAACTCTGCACTAAACTTCCTCTTTTATTGCCTTATTGGGAGTCGTTTTAGGAGGGACTTGCGTATGTTGTGTTTCAAGAAGGGTTAAACTTTGGAATTGTGGCTCTGGTCTCTATCTATAGCGGGAATGAATGGTATGCTTAAGGAGATGCTTATCAGGATGCAAAAGTATCAAAGCATCATGTTCTGATTCCTTGACCTTTTCTCGTATTTTTCTCTATTTCTTCTCCGAGTGTTATTTTGAGGTTATATGCGGTGCCCAAACAGTGATCTCGGCACAAATAGGGTCCAAATAATTGTATCCAGACTCTGCCTACTCAGTTTTATGTAGGCCAAAAGGTATTGTTTCAAATTTTCTGATATCCACAAGTTTGCTTTGCCCAGTTGCAGCGGCAATTTTAGAGTACCTTCTTTAGATGTTTATAGTTTAGGCATAGATGTTTTAATATCATTTTTCAAACTTCCAATTAGTGCATTTCATGAGAGTCATTTTAGATATTTTTTAAATCACAGCTTTTTTTTTATCTTACATTGTACATTTCTTTCGTGGATTTTTCGATTTGAAAAGTTTGTAGCCGATGTCTTCATCGATGTCTAAAATTAAAAACATAAGGCTAGACGATCTCTTACTTTCGTTGTCTTAATTAAAACAGAGAGAATGCAACTACAGCAAGGTAACAATTATGATCGCATAAATTTGCATGTATGTTGTTTCGCTTCATTGATTAATGTTCATTGCTTTGTGTTTTACAAATAAGGTCATGTCAATATTTTTTACGCACTTATCATTGTTTTGTACATTTGATGAATTCTGTAAACTTTATATGCTTTATTGAAATAATGTGTATTTTGCCTATAATTTTCTTTACGATATTTTTCATACACGATGTTTGGTAGAAATATAGAGATTTGGCAATTTGGCGATCCATGAAATATCGTTTGTATGATGATGATGATGATGATGATGATGATTACAAATGCTGAACAAATCTGTTGCGTATTAAGTGCAAAACTATGTAACAATGTATTCGATGAGTTAATCCAAAATTTTAAGGCTAGACCACAGAACAAACATATTTCCATCATTTACTTGAAGATGATACCTATAATGCAAGATGAACTTATTTGGCAGTAGGTTTTGTAACAGTTGTGTTCCAAATACAATTTATAGAATTGCCGTACTATTTTAAATAATTGCCATTTTAAACTGATTATTTAAGTAACATGAGATGGGCTAAATCAGTGGGTATTCAATACAACAAGCCAAATCACAGGAACAGTTAAAATCGGGATATAATTCTGATTAACCCACCTCAGATAACCCACCTCAGAGACATCAGTAATGGATGAGTAGTGATATCTCGAACCATGCATTTAGAACTAATCAACTATTTATTTTTAATTCTTCTATTAAGGGGATATCTACCATGGTGCACTTTTACATATGGAGCTGTTAATACTGCTTTTGTATCATTTTATGAAAGTTTTGAAAAGTTGTTTTTCGACATATACTTGGCATTACCTTGAATTGTACAGAGAATTTCATGAGGCCCTTAGAAAATAGCTTTGTAGCTTGAGCTATGTAAATGATTGTCGTAAATTAAAGTCTTAAAAGCGGGTGTCAGACTTGCAACTTTATTGTTCTAAAAACATTTAAACATTTACAATAAGGGTCATAGATAGGAGAAGTTTTATCTTTAGGAAACTTTTTAAAACGTAGTGTGGGGGGAACATATGAAGTATGCGAGGGATGAAATACCGACAATAAGCAAGGCTTTTGAAAAGTGACAGATCAGTAGCATGCAAATAAAAACTCAGCAATCGACATTAATGTTAATATGCCAGAACTATTCACAAATGCGACCTATATCTCCCTTTAAAACGCGGCCAATCCGTCCGATTTGTTCAGCATTTGTAAGAATCATCATCATCACCATCATAACTTTGTAGTTCATAGATAGATATTTTCCAACTTCCAGTGAATGTTTCGAGTTAAAACTACGCAATTATACACCGGCTGTCGTAGCCGGGGGTATATGGTGCATTGCGTGTCTGTCCGTTCGTGCGTTTCCCGAGAACTATATGACATGTAAAAAGTGTAGTATGAATTATACCTATGGGAAGTCGATGGCATTTTTAGGGGTTCAAACTCAAAGGTGTCAAACGTTTTCAAATGTTGACCAACAAAGGACTGTGTTTCTTTTCAGAGGCATTATTCGAAAACTAAATGACCGGGAATCTTCAAAGTTGATATATATTTATCTTACTTATGGAGTTTTTATATGACGTTTAGAGGTTTATACGCACTCTTGTTCATTCCCGGGATATTACTTGAAAACTTCAAAACTTCAATTATGGTATGATTGTTACCTTTGGGGTGTTGATGTTCCCTTTGGAGTTAATTAATTAATTAATTAATTAATTAATGGAGTCATTAATCTGAGATTCAAGTGAAGTGGACGCAGAATTTCGACTTGTTAACGTCCTTGGAGCTGTTTTTGTACTATCACCGAAAACAGGAGAAAACTGTGAAAGAGATAAAAGGCACTTCACTGCCGTTACATCAATATATCAACAAACTGAGACACGTTTATGGCGGCAATATACGAGTTACCGCATGCCTGTGGCAAATGTTTTTTAAATACAACATAAACATTTTACCTTGTAAAATGAAAAATTTTATTGCTTTTTACGACATGGTATAGTGCAATGTTGTATAACCGAACTTTTAGTCATTTTTCCGACAGGCGAATTTAATTTGTCACGTCTTACCAACTTTCGAAATAAAATCTGCAAAATGCGTAAGTTGTGGTTAAAACATGACCAAGGGGCACAATTAAGAGATCCTTAAGATTATGATTTACTCATTTGTTTCCATAGGTATTTTGATATCCACTTGTAAATTTTTAGTTATCCTATAATAAAAATTAATCTGTTTTGACTGATAACGCTAAAGAAGCATGTCTACCGATGCGACCATAACATAATCCAGAACCTAAAATCAGACCTAAGTTAAGATCGGGCCGTTGATAAGAGCTATTTCAGCTAAGCCCCTGTGGTACAGCGGTTTTGGTTGGTCAATGGGATTTTGAAGTGTACGGATTCAAAACGGCATGTCGCCAAAACATTTCAAATTGAAATTTTAAGTTTGAATTATATTTCTAAATTGATAGTTTGTAAACACATTAATATATAACCGAAAACCAATAATCTTATCAAATATTATTTAAATATAGTTATTTGACGATGAATATTTGTCTGTGATATCTTGCCGCGCAAGGCAATTATGTTGATAATAGTCGGAGGTACATTACTAAATTATTCCCTTTTTCCGACGAAGCAAAAGGAATAACCACATAAAACGTCCACCAATGACACCTGTTACGTCACTCAAGATTAATAGTTTGGATCAAAGGTCAATGACATGATTAAAGCGGATGCACTGAGGATACACTGTCCATAAGGGAAACATGTTGAAAGCCTTTACGAACCACCTTGCTTTCCTTCGACTTAAAGTTGCTAATGAGACGTTTCTTTTATAACCAAACTTGCCATAAAGTTACAGAAGACGACGCCTATGCTTTGGTATGCGAAACCGCCAGACGTAGATTCAATACCTTGGATGGGAATACACAGAGAAAGCCATAGATGTATCCAGGGTATGGGTACAGATTCATTGGAACTATTTACTATTAAATGCCTGCTAATGGAACTAATTGAGTAATTATGAATCGACGAAATATTTCAACTGATTTGAGTAATTCACTTGTGAACAATTTCATATATAAAACATAAGTCTCGGAAATATGTGTAAAATATGTGTTCTCTAGATAATTCATCATCTGCCCAATATCTATTTTATATCTAGTAATACATTCATACTATCAACAATTTTCTCATACATATCACTCCTTATGCACCATGACAGTGCATTAGCTTCAATATATACACTACAATACACGCTGATAATGGCTGAAATATTGCCCAAGCGGCGTTAAACCATAACTCACTCACTATACTACAATATCTTGGGTTTTATAGATTTTTGTGTGGCAGGCCTCCCTGAAGCCTTGTCACACATGGTCATAAAAACACAGAGGGTGGAACGTTAAGATGTCTTGGGTATTGTCCTTAAAAACCAGTCAATATTTATTAATTTACTTTGTGATAACTAAATATTGGAGTTATCGATTCATTTTGTACTTACGGAAATAACATAGAAACCATGTTTTATTTTGGATCACATTGACCGTACCAACATTATAATCCTTTCAATTCTGTATATAATTTTTTTAATAATTTAACTGTTGAACCAAGAACATGCTGCAAGCCATGAAATGAGTGCATTACAGTTATGCAGTATTTTTTCAATCCTCATCATGTAAGTATATAATAAGCTATTTGATGTTCTCTTATGTGACAAACTTTCCCGAATGTGTGCACAGTAGACGAACGGCACCCATCTGCGTGAGCGACGAAGTCTCTGAAACTGATGGAACTGGCTGGTTGCTTATCCGATTTACTAGGCCTATATTCACGAATGAACTCTATGTACATGAAACTATTTTGCGTACTCAGATGCATTCACTGACCTCAAAACTACCCAACTGGTCACTTTTTAAGCAACTAACAACCAGAATGCGAATGAAAGAAGTTAAGAAAACAACCATTTTTTTTATTTCTTATGGTATCACATGAACACGTTTGCAGACGTTAAATTATTTTTTACTTTTTTGCACAACCATGATGCCATTTCTTGATATTCACGAAATTGTGCTATACTTGGCAAACTTATATGTATAAAGCCTGATACATTTCCCTTATCATGCCCTTCTATCCCCCATATTCTCGATCCCTTTCTCCCAGATCTGTCCACACTCTTTTGGATTCATTTTTTTCATCCACGTGTTTTATAACTGAAATATTGTTGAAAACACCTTTCAACCCAAGTCACTCACTCACTATACTTCTGTTATGGGTAAGTCTTTGTTCTATAAATGTTTGGTTATGTGTCATTGTTATTTCGTGTACTACAAAACGCTACTTATACCTCTCTAATCCTATTGGTACAGTACGTATCTCAGCACTTGTAAATGATACAACAATGCATGTCCAAACTGTGTTCAGCACACAACGCGTCATATCAATGACAACGACCCACTTTATAGTCTTGTGATTAAAATAACCCTGAAATCGAGCTAACAGCCATTAACATTTTAAATTACCTGAACAAATTCAAATTGTTCACTAATCATATTCAGGAAGACGTTATTCCAATTACGTCTTATCATTCCCTTTATCTTTAACACAAATGACGACAATGGTACCATGAATTATTCTCAGGAACCAGTCAAAGTTAGCGGAGAAGCCTGGCCATTGCTGAAGAAATCCTCGGGAATCTGAACACGACTGTTCAAACAGTAACGTAACGTGACATCACTAGAACAATACTTATTACACGATAGTCATTGTTGGTCTTTGCATATATTCCTTAAGTGCATGCAATACACCTCTTGGCGTGAGAGAGTAAGGGCGGTACCGGTATAGCGTGCCTACAAGAAGGTATGTTTGCGTTGAGCCTGAATAGAGTACATGTATGTCAGTGGAGTCCAATTTGTCAAACATTCATCAATTGTGTTAATAGCAATTAGTTTCGCTTAAACTGAATAATTACTTTGTAAGTGCTAAACGAGTAGAGCAGGGAAGCGTTATTTTTTTAAATGTACTATGGACAAATGAACTGCTGGCGCGCGTCAATCTGTCAAACGTTCTTTTGAAAACTTATCTATAGCGGATAAATATACAACTAATGGTTAGAATTGTTTAATAGGTCATCTTACAGATAAACATGTTTGTTTCGACATATCGGAAAAAATCCTTATTTTGTTGAAACAATATTTCTTTTTTGGAAATTTGTATGAGATTAATTGAATTTGTAACATATATTTTGGCACGTAACAAAGCTAAAGGTGAAGGTAAGGAGAGGTGATATGGGGTTTAACGCCGCTTTCGAGATTAACAAATCTGAATAAAGAAGATAACAGATACAATGTACTGTTAGGGATTGAAAGGATTAGCGACGATAACGGGATGTGAATTATTCAGACATTTTTAGGTCATTGTGACATTACAGCTGCATACCAAAAGTTTGTTCACTTACCACTGTATCGTAGCGCAAATATCATGTAATTTGAGCTTTGTTTGGACGTCAATAAAATAACTTCGGCAAAACTGACGATACATCATCTATTGTCCATGTGTAAAATAGCCATTCTTGAACCTATTTTGGAAACGTCTTGATTCTCATGCAAGAATTCGAATTTTGGCATGATGAAATAGACAGAAGGGGTCATATTTTCGAAATTCCGATTTCCTGAAATTTCGATTAAACTATTCCATTTTCAATCTCTGAGAAAAAGATGAGCACAATCACATTGACTTAGTGCATTTAAACAAACATGGCTTGTGTTTAAAGCTGTTGATCACTTAAAATGGATTATACAGCGAAAAAATGAAAATAATTGTTTTCGGAATTTTGGCCCCTGGTCTCTTTAATGAGCTGTCAAAACTGGTATGGTTAAGTGTTGGGTATGATATACGTATACGTTAATTAAAATAGAACTTCACTTCGGTATTGAAAATTCAACATTATCTGTTTCTTTTTCGTAATACTATGATGCCTCAATGACATTCCAAATTACATGATATTTGCACTAGGATACGCAGGTATGTGAACAAACCTTCGGTATTCAGCTGTAGTTGTCGAGTCTGTATATGTCTTGTATGTCTAGTAACATACGAACATGTTCGTTTTCATGACTGTCTGTCTAAACAGACTTGTAAGTATTTGACTAAAAGTAAAATATAGACTTTGAAAGAATTAAGATAAATTCAGTTGTAACGCACATGCAATGTAGATGATATCGTCCTTATCAATCAACATTTATTCTTGTATCTTAGTAAGTTTAATGATGTATTAAATCACAACTCAATGTTTGAAATAAGATCGATCTATACAGTTGTGACCAACGTTATATCATTAAAGAGTGATAGGTGCGAGAATTGTTCGCCAAGTAATATTCCAATCTCATCGACATCAGGCGAACCTCTCGCTCGCAAATGCATTTATGATCTGAGTACTGATCAACAGAGGTCGTATAGGGTGACCTTCGCACTCCAGACAAACAGCAACAAGCTATCGGCACGATTTGATGTTTTAGCGGGTGCGGGATTTTCATAATTATTGAAACATGAAAGGTCTCACAAAAGGCCATTTACATCTTCATCTCTACAAGAAAAATTTAAAGGGAAAGGTAAGCCCGTTTTTTAGAGATATTAATTTCTTCAATTGAGTGAGTGGGTTTGGATTGAACGTGTTTTTAACAATATCTAATTTATTGAATTATTGAACACGTTGATGAAAATCGTTGAAAAGATTGTTAACAGATCAGGAAGAACCTATTTACTAAAAATTCACTCATAAACAGACAAAGTTTCTTTTTTAGACTTAAAAAAAATATTTTATGAAATCAATGGCGATAATCATTCAAGCGAGCCACGTTTCATGACAGCATTAGTGAAAGTTTAGATATTTCATACATATAAACCACAGCTATTACACATTGCATTGAACCTCCTCTGCAATCACAGACACCCTCTCAAAGTTTATCATTCGAAAAGCCACAATTTTCTCGGTATGATTCGGGAAAGCTAACCATTAATCGAATCGGCTGAGTCTTCTTTAATGAACCAAGTTATTTTATTTAGCGATTGCATCGTTGTATATAGGCATTGTTAACCTTTAATCAGTCCAAGCACATGCCTGTATATATTTATTATATGTTAAAATATGGTTTCTTTTCAAATCCAGGGGTTTTTAGTGTTCAGATGCTTTAAAATAGCGAAGAACCATTTCCTAAACGAGCTTTGCATTGAAATAAAGATAGCAAATACACACAAAGTTTGAGTCCTTTTGAATAAAGAAAGACATATCTGCTGTAATGTTTGTTTAATCAGTTGAAATGTATTTCTAAATTTCACATCACATCAATGAGATTGTTATTAGGTAGATAGAACCTTTAGTTGTAGCTAACCTCGTCGCCAACACGACAATTGGTGTAAGGGGAATTACCTTTTAGTTATATAGCCATTGTGTCATGCGTATATGAAAAGACAGGCTCGAGGGGACTGGCTTTTTCGATTATGTCTGGAAGCTTATCATTTATGTGATTCGACATTGAGGTAATTTTTTATGTATTGTTTATTGTCATAATATTATATTTAATACAATATAAATAAGTACTGACTGGGTACTTACTGTATTAAAGAGATACAGAGCATGTTTTATAAATTTTTATATGGCTTAGATAAGAGCCAAAATACCACATGCTTTCAAGTACAAATCACTTCCTTAAAGTAAACTCTATATCAACATAAAGTCAAAATAATGATATCGTCTTGTTTTCAATGACAATCGAAAAACGACCGTGTATAAATGTTATGTCGAATTTTCGGGCTCTAGTTCCATTACCATGGGTTAAATTACCTAATCAACACTACCAAGTTATAATTGTCTTTATGACTGCTGTAAAGAAGTTTTTAAAAAAATACCTTTGAGTCATTGACGCGCTCCATTGTCCGGTTTTCAAACACTACTTCTAATTGTCACTATACTGAACTAATATTCACGAAGAGGATACCGGTAATTTCAGAAACAACCACTATTTTTCGATAAAATGATACAATTTGTTGAGTATGACACATTTGACTCCAATAACATACTCTGTATTGTACACAGTAGTTGTAACATTCTTAAACACTATTTTATTATAGCCTGGGTAACTGAGTACGATTCAGAAAGAACTAACACAAACAAAAATAAAACAAATATGACCATAAACAGCAAATTCTTCAGTAATACTCCTGTCCTTTTGCGTGTTTACGGGGATACAATAATGATAAAAAGGTTCATGATAATGGGGGGAAGGTTTTGGGTTCGGGTAATAGCTTTGGGTGTTTTTTGAAGGAGTGACAGTCTAGTTTCTGTATGTAATATGTATAGTTTAGTATGGTATTTTTTAATATTTCGGGTTTTATATAAGTATACATAAGAGTAAATGTCACCCATAACCATTTTGGTGGCCCATATAAAAACCAATGTGATATAGCACATGTATTTTGATAATGTATTTTAATTGGTAGAGTCAATGATGAATCTCTCTCTCTCCCGTCCCGTCATCCCTCTCTCTCTCTCTCTCTCTCTCTCTCTCTCTCTCTCTCGTCTCTCTCTCTCTCTCTCTCTCTCTCTCTCTCTCTCTCTCTCTCTCTCTCTCTCTCTCTCTCTCTCTCTCTCTCTCTCTCTCTCTCTCTCTCATAAGGAAAAGAACATTACTACAATTAATAAGTACAATCTAATCAAACAAGCTTTCATTTACACGCTATTGTGATTACAAGTCAGGTATTTATGAGTACATTAAGGGCCTAGCTTTGCTTCATTGTAAATTGTTTTGTATCGATGATGTTGGCGATGGGTTCTACTAAACTTTTCACAACGTCAACAGATCATTTGGCTTAAATTCCTCAAATCTTTTTTACATGTGCCTGAGCCAATTGAGACATCAAAACAAACTATTTTCATCTTATTCGCAAGAACAAAGGGCCCTAGGAAGCTGAAATCTTATATACATGAAATATGACCAGTGAGATTTTTTAATTGCAGATTTGGTTACCGTGTGGCCAAAAGTGAGGACATTTGGTGAAGTGCCATAAAAACCTATTTTCATCTTTTACCCCAGAACATACCCATATGAAGCTTAGAACTTGTATACAGATCAAATGAAGATTGTGAATTGAAGATATTGTGACTCTGTGGTCCGTTTCTTTCAGGAGGTCTTCTTAACGCAGATCTCCTAGGCAATGAAGATTGTAAATTGTAGAAATAGTGACCTTGTGGCTTCGAAAAAGGTCGTATACAACCAAGCTCATAGAAACTATTTTTTCATAACCTGAATAATGAAAAGCTGTACAGAGCTATTAATAGTGTTAATTAATTTGACCAATTAGATTACTTATATTTTATCTTATTTTATTAATGTTTGTTAAAAATATCATTTAACAATTTTTCATTCATTTTTTGCAGATCATTTAAACAAAATTCAGGATGGATTGTGTTCCTGACGGCAAGGTCAGTCTATTATATTCTATGTAAATGTAAATCTAGTAGCGTTCATCCTGGATATGAATTATCACTCACCAGCAACACGACCTTCAAATCTCAATCACACACATCTTATGTCTGTTGCCTGAAGGATAATCAAGTTAAAACTAGTTGTAAAAGTATACGTCCCGCGGTTCGTTATTACATCTAGGGACCCAACTAGTCCCTGTTGCACAAGCGCAAAAGACAGCCATTGATTTGGGACTTGACCCGCTTAACATTGCAATTGTTTTGCCGTTCCTGTTCCCCTACCCCATTTTCAAAATCCGATTTTAACCGATGTTTAAAGATGAAATATGGATATTTAAATATCAACATCAACTTGATGCAGATGCACTTTTTAAATTCATATTTCCGTGCTCTGCATTTATTCCTTTGTGCAAAACGAAGTTAACACATACCGTCAACCACAAAAAAAGGATATATGAAGACAAACGTATAAATCACATGCAAGTTAAAGATTGTTAAAAATTGACTCTCTGCCTTCATTCTAAACGTTTCGGTCGGTCCAAGTTCTTCAAAGGTCAGCTGAACAAGATCTTAATCGTCAATTCTCTAGATGTAATGACGAGCGTTTATCATCACATTTAGTTTTAACTATATTGACTGATGTATAACTTTGAACTGCCGTTATCTCGCAATAACAAAATAAGGAGATCCCATTTCCCATCTGCACCCTAACGACAACTTAAAATAGATGGTAAAACACAAAAGTCGTTCATCATAAGACGCTTCTGTAAACACTGAACACAAATTACTTTATTTTCACAGGTTTTCAACGACCATATCCATGGCAACATAATGATTCCACCCTTGTGTGTGAAGATCATTGACACCCCTCAATTCCAGAGACTTCGTCTCATCAAGCAGCTTGGTGCCGTTGAGTTTGTTTACTATGGTGCCACCCATTCTCGCTTTGAGCACAGTCATTTGTATCAATGAAAATAATACTTTCTGGGAAAAAAAGAATGCTAACAACAAAATACATTTTAAAAAATTAAAAGGGGGTATAACGCGCGAATCAACCCCTCTCGGTCCTGTAACCGTAATTCTGGTCAATATGTTCATTCCGTATATTCATTCAAGCCGGCATATTCCAAGAATTAAAGCTAGATAAATTACCTTTCTATAGAATTCAATTTTATCAAAATCTGTTGGCTACTGACCGGGCTACTCGGGAAAGAATGGATTAGAATCGAACATATTTCGTTCGTTTAAGAACTGCTTCTTTTGATTTAAAAAGACTGCCTTGCAATTGCAAAGATTTATTTTCGTTTACCTCATTAGTCTTGCTACTTCTCCTGGGTAACAAAGACATGTTTATCAAATCCTATCATTGACTTTGTACATTTGTCTCCTTATGTAATCATTTACTTTTATTCTCTACCGACAACGAGATGGAAATTCGATTTCGAAAATTTCTAGTTTACGACGTAACCGATCTGCTGTTTTAGAATAATTTATTGATAACCTTCTACTCTTCAGTTATGTTTGTTTCCTTAACAAAACATTCAGTATGATTATACAGAAAGACAGACAGACAAAAGTATTTTATTTGAGTGTCACAGGTCAGTTACAAAAAGATATATACGTAATGATTATACATGAGTAAAAACTGACATCCAGCCATAAATTGGCTTATGAGACACTGGCAATATAGCATTAAATTTATCATAAGATATATTTTTAAAATAATAATAAAATATTGTTAATTAAAAGCCCGTAAAATGATAAGATAATTATATTACCAAATATGTATGAATAAATAAATAAATAAATAAATAATATAATAAAAATATAATGAATATACATCTCCGAAAATAAAATCTGTCAAGATGGTGGCCTTGGGAGACGATATTGCACATCCATTTTTAAATGAAAACGCGTATACATATCTACCATCTGTTATTCCGCGTAAGAAGCTCCAAAAAATTTTATGTATTAAAATACATTAATGCAACTCTGTGTTCAACCGATATCCGATACCCGTCACGACTGCTATTGAACGGGTAACAATAAAATGCGTTAAAGGAACTTGTGCTCACCACACCGAATGCTCATATACTTATCACTTATAAGACGAACGTCCCGCACTCATGTAATCTACCTCGTAAGTTATTAACCGGATATGTACGTATTCAGGTTATATACTTCATTCTAAAAGAGCGGAAGTATTTTTGCAACGTTGGTTTTCGAGTTCTTTCCAATATTACACATCGATGTTTGATTCATGACAACTTATTATTATTTGATTTTATTCATTCAATCGACCGACTTGATAATTTATTTATTATGATGATACGTTGTCCTCCAGCCTTTAGATATTTTGTTTATTTGTTTGATTGTTTCATTCGTCCATTCATTCTTCAGAACTTGTCATCTGGCTGGTGTTTGGCTGAAGCACTTGATAGAAACTCGTTCACCCGCCAGCGCTATAACGATACTCCCTGAGGAATTTGCTGTGCTCAAGCTTTGTGTCATGATTGCGGGACTGTGTCATGATTTAGGTAGTAGGATTATAGTCAGATTTATTTTTTTATTTTTAAGTAGTAACATATCAATGGTAATAAGTATAATTTTAAAAACTTGTTCAAGCGGTAAAAACAAATTGTACTCTTACGCCATTCATAATCTGTCTTACTCCGCCAAGATGCGCGGCCCTAGACAGTTCGTTACCTACGCTATATATGTATTATAGTATTGATTATGAATCTGCCTTTTCACATTAATGTGTCATCAGGTGTTATACATGTTGTTGCACACCAAGCCTTAACAAAATATGGCAAGGGACGTAATTCATGAAGTTGTTTCATACATTATAACAATAAACAGTAATGCGATTTAAACAGGAAATGCGACGTTAACAGGATTTAATATCATGTATTATATGTAGTTTCACGATTTGCTCTCATGTTAATGAGGATTTACAATTTTTTTTAAACATTTGGAGAAGATGATTGTAAATGAATATTTAGGACTAAATCTACAATTGCGTTCCAAAATACGAAATGATCGTTAACATCATTTAATATTATTTCCTAAAGTTCTACAATTTCAATTCCATAATTGAAGCAGAGTGGGACTATCTTTATTTGACTCAATGAGTTATTAATAAAACCAATCAATCATATAGTGTATAATATACATGTTAAAAAGTTCTCAATTCCCACTGATACAAATCTCTTGAAACATATGAAACATGATATTATCTTTAGTATTATCTACAATTATAAAGTTTTCATAGTACATATTTTCAAATTATTATCATCTTTATTACACTGTCGAATTCGCGGAGACATTTGGTTGATTTTTTAAATAAATTGTCATACTGCCATGATAAAAATGGACGCAAATATTTCAGGACACGGTCCATTTTCCCACATGTTTGACAAGTTTTACATGAAGCAAGTGAAGGTGGGAACAGAAATCCCAGTAAGTATTCAGGTTAAACGACTCATTTCGCGTGTAATTTTTACTAAATAAGCATAAAGTCCATGAAACACCATAAGGAAGATAAAAAGATCCAAACATATGTTATCTTTGAGACATTAAGACAATGTTATAATACCAGAAATACTTCAATATTTCAAAATATGAAGGCATCATGACTAAGGATGTCTAGTGAATGCGTATATTTTCACCTCTCGTCTGTCTCTATTTCATTTAAAAATCAAGTATTTTCATGACAAACATTCAATCGGGACAAGTTCATAAATTTAAGCACCTATACACCTTAATAACAGTTATGCTTTCACAAGTCACTTAGAAAGTGTTGCAGTTGGTACTTGTTAGCGAATAGCACTTATAGATTCATATACACGTCTAAATTCACTTAACTATCGAAACTATCGACAGATCGATAAAGTACTATCGGTACAATAGCTATTGCGATAAGTCGATAGGTAGATCTGTCGCTACATCTCTACAAAGAACTGCGGCGATTACAGTAAACGATCAAAGAAGGGGCAAACTTCGCAAAGGTGTGTCGCTGCTTCAGGACAATGCTCTAGTGCATACGCCCAGGTTGCAGCCAATGCTGTGCGGGATTGTGTGTTGTATCACAACCCGCTTATTCTCCAGACCTAGCTTCCCAACACTTCTTTCTCGTTTCTCGACTTGAAACAGAGCCCATTGGCCATAAATTTAAATTCCTAGAACCGTATTGCAACAGTAAAGGAGTTTTTAGGTTTATAGTTACGTTGATAACTGTTTTTAAGATGGGTTGAAGATGTTAGAATTTTGTTTAACCAAATGCATTGTGGTCAGGGGAAATTACGTCGGAAAACGATTCATAAACATATTCAAAATCGTTAGTTTTCATATTAAGGCCAGAAACGTTTGGAACAACCTCTTGCATTTATAAAACTTGCGTTAATTTTTTCATGAGGAGTTTGTTGTTGATTATTTCTCGAGTAGTGTCCTTTATCCTGTATAAAGACGATGCTTTGGTACACAATCTGATTAAGGGCACTGTATCCCTCAAAGAGGTGAACTCGTAAAAAAAGGGCAATTAACGGCATAAACGAACGTGCCAAAATCTGAAGCTGATCTAGGAAACTATAAAGTTCATTCCATTCAACAAACTTTAATCATGACGATAATTTCTATCAGCAGAAACAGGGATGTGTGACCTAAAATCGCCTCCACATTTTTTATCTGTTTAGCATGAACAGCTCTCGGTTAATATGCTGAGGTATCTCATCCAAGAAAACGACCTCATGGATTCGTTTAGGAAAAATGGTTTGGATGAGAGCCACATCAACATGATCGCACGCATGATCAACCCAAAAGGCGGAAACGGTCAGGTGAGACCTTATAAAACGCATATACATAGTCTTCAATAGGATCTTGATAGATAAACGGGTATTGTAGGAGATTCGAGGATACAGATACGCTGATGCATCAGGACGAATTTTCAATAGGCTGCCTGAAGCATTTCGTTTTATTCAATGCATTTTCATTACATGAACATGTTTTATTGATATTTGGAGTTAATCACTTAACCATGTTTTGTTTTTTGACGACACTTTCCTCATCATAATGATGGAACCAGAAATATGTACATGTGATTCCAGCAAGTGACAAACGTATTTCCTTGCCCTTGAGATATGTTTCATGAAGCTTGTCATGCAAGGAGGTTGGTTGCAATGGTAAATTGAATTTCAGTTGCACCACATTACGCAGTATCAAACATGTCGCGACTTTTCTCCCTGCAATAACACTAGCAGCCGTGATATAAGTGAAATACACTTGATAGCGGCGTTAAACCCCAAAGCACCTAACCTCACCAATGAAGCTTGTAATTCCGTATGCAATGAATACGTTGTATGCAATCAAAACGATTATATCGAATCTAGAATGTATCAATAAAAAACATTTGATACTTGATTTGATGCACCGAATTATTTTTAAACCCAGAAAAATTCATGTTTAACAAAATTTAATCGTATATAGTTTAAACAATGCATTATGTTCACACCTTTGTCTCGGAGACCCTATATATCTATTCCTCTTTAAACCATGAGACTCAATAAGAAATTTATATACATGTGAGGGTATCCATGATCTCTCTAAATAAGAGTCGATGATAAACATTAACTACTGGAGCCAACATCCTTTTAAGTAATACTAGCTGACAAACTTTTGCTGCTGATTATCATTTCAAATGAAACTAAATCTATTCTTTGCAACAAATTAGATATTGAAGGTTTAATCAATGGCATTCTTCTAAGTTAGATTTTTGTATATTGGACAAAAATGACAGATGCTCGTTTTTTGTGTTTGTATTCGGCTTCACCTCAATCGTATCTGATTGGTGATTAGATCAATACCATTTACTCGAAAATGCCTGTAAATCCACCACTTTAACAAATATTTTCTCTTTTGGGCATAATTTGAATTTGACTATTATTGTCGATTTTATTTTACGATTATGGATTTGTGTTTCTTTCAGGGAGCCTATTCTGATAAGAAATGGACTTTCCTGAATGAGGTATCATGTATGAATCATCAATTCATTGCAATGGTTAAGTATTTATCAAGCAGTGGATTTATTTTCATAATACGTACATGTTTTGAATTTTCTGAGAAGGTGGCAAATGCTTATCGTGACACATCATGACGTAGTAAACTAGGTATATGATGTAATGTTAACAATTTCATAATAGGGAGATTTCAATAGTCTCATTGCCCAAGTTGTCTTCTGTCATTTTCTTGTTCTATCATTTATTGAAACTAAGGAGTACGAAAACTTTACAAAAGCTAACTATTGATTTGTTTATCTCGAGATTGTCAATAACACGGAGACCGGGGTCGACGTGGACAAATGGGACTATTTTGCAAGAGACTGTCTTCATGTGAACATCACCAACACCTTTGACTACATCAGATTGATCAACTTCTCTCGAGTGCTGATAGACAATGATGGCTTCAGTCACATCTGTTTCAGGGATAAGGTAAATGTAATATGTTGGACATAATAGGTAGGAATCATATGCAGAAATCATTAACACACCAATCTGTGACATGCAAGTCAAACAACTTCAACACGTATCAGTTATAATCTGCTCGTAGTGACGTTTTGTATTAGGTCGGCGCGCAAACGAACAAGTGGTAAAGCGTTTAATAACCTGTCTAAGAAGTTTGTATTCATATAGGCCCGTCATATTTGCAGTGCGAGATCCATTGAAAAGACTCCAAGGTTTTCTGCTCGATGAACCAACTGAAGGGAGGTATTAAATCCCGACTTTTAGGTTGTTCTGAGAGCAGAAGATCAAGGAGTAATGTTTTCTCCACTTGGCGAACCGTAGATGTCCAAACCAAAACCTTCAATTATTCCTCAGTACTTCAGAGGTAGATCGTTCCGATTTGGGAGCGTTATGTTCACGGATGAAGGTCAGCCTTATGTCAGTGGAAAAAATAAACTTTGCAAACTTTTCGAGGATAATTTTTTTTTTATATACATTTGTTTTGTTGGTCATACAAATTATAATAAAAGTCTCCTTTATGATCTCACTTTCAAATATGAACCTATTACCAGATCTTACTTTCAAAAGTAAAACTCTTTACGTAATTATTCTCGGAAGACAAAACACAAGCAGCCTACAAACCAATCGACAAAGTAAGCCAAAGATTTATTATTGTTATTATTATTATTATTAGTAGTAGTAGTAGTAGTAGTAGTAGTAGTAGTAGTAGTAGTAGTAGTAGTAGTAGTAGTAGTAATTGTAGTAGAAGTAGTAGTAGTTGTATTATTATTATTATTATTATTATTATTATTATTATTATTATTATTATTATTATTATTTTTATTATTATTATTTTTATTATTATTATTTAAATCTTAGTTATTTCTCTATATATATTAGGATCCCAAAATAGTCTGAAAATCTATCAAAGGAGTAATTCAAATGTCTATCACTACTTAATAAAGACCACGACATGTATTTACAATACAGTCGTGATTTAGGTTATAAAACAAGTATCTTATACATAATATCCGAAACGAAACATCTTTCCACCTGTAGGAAGTAAGCATAAACTGCGTTTTTATCCATAAATCATGGTATTCTCTTTGAGGTTTGGTATATTACCAACCCCTTATCGGTAAAATGCTAAAATTTTAGTGTGGATAAATTTGAAGTATCAATTTAAAATAATCATTAGTTAACCCAGACGGGCGTCTATAGTCATTTCCGCTTTTTTTATTCATGTTATGACATTTTCTAAAAATATATCTGTACATAAAAATGTATTTTACCATTTTGGTAGGAGTCGGAAAACCTCTACAAGATGTTTGAACTTCGCTACGATCTTCATCGTCAAGTGTACTCGCACAAAGTGACTCACATCATCCATATGATGTATATTATAATTATCATAATATTTACTTATCATTTAATTTGATTTTGCATCAATCTATTTAATTAGGACAACTTCTTAATGAAAGTTGTATTATTTGTTTACACAATTTATTCATTCACGACATTAACGTTTGAAGCTGTACTCTCTTCATATGATTTATCTTCAATAATTATAACCACATAATGTAACCTTTATTCGCTTCGTATGTCGTATTTATGGTAACGTACATGTAGTGTATAAGCTGTAATCATGATCGTAACCAAGTTTTACTCGCTTCTTGGGGTCTCAGAATGATAACCACATTTATGTAAGTTTACACGCTTCATATGGTATAAAAATATCCACTTTATGTAAGTTTTCACGCTTCATATGATATAATAATATCCACTTTATGTAAGTTTACACGCTTCATATGATATAATAATATCAACTTTATGTAAATATACACGCTTCATATGATATAATAATATCCACTTTATGTAAGTTTACACGCTTCATATGATATAATAATATCCACTTTATGTAAGTATACACGCTTCATATGGGTTAATAATATCCACTTTGTGTAAGTATACACGCTTCATATGATATAATAATATCCACTTTATGTAAGTTTACACGCTTCATATGATATAATAATATCCACTTTATGCAAGTTTTAATCGCTTAATGTCCCCGCTTAATAAACATATGTTTATGATAACCAGTTGTGTACGTTGTACTAGCTTCATGTTGTATCGTAATGATAACCATATAATGAAACTTGTACTCCCTTGACCACATTATGTAAGCTTTACTCACGTTTAGTGTTGTACGCACCCACAATTTTTTTGATTACATTTCTAATAAAACAGTTTATTTCCGTCACTCATTATCGCTTACTCAGTTTCGAGGGCTTGCCCGAGCGGAATTTTTCAGGGATTTGGTCATTATTTGGCTTACTATCTACAGCAATCATGCATTGACTTCAAATTTTTCATGTACTATTATTGTTATATATATGTCTATAACTACTTATTGCAAACCAAGATATTAAAGTATTTACATTAACACTGCTGATCAATGTTTTAAAACAAATATTATAGTCGTTATGTGAAACACATATAGGCTGTAAGATATATATATATATATATGGGTGTGTAGATATTGAAAACAATAACAATTAAAACAGTCCACAATCGAATGTACACCAACTGGTACAGCTGCATGTCAAAAGTTTGTTCACTTACTACTCTATCTTAGTGCAAATATCATGTAATTTAGGTTTTGTTTGAATGTCTTTAAAATATCTTCACCAGAACTGACAAAGGACCTCCCATTGTCAATGTGTGAAATAGCACTTTTTAACATATTTTGGGATTGCCTTTTCTCTCGTGCAAAAATAAGAATTTTGGCATGATTAGATGGACAGAGGGGGTCACTTTTTCGAAATTCATATTTCCTTATATTTTGATTTAAATATTTCATTTGTAATCTCTGAGACAAAAATTAACAAAATCAAATTGACATGATGCAAACGAACAAACATGACACGTGTCTAAAGCAGTTGGTCACTTATAGGGGATTTTGTAGAAAAAAATAAAATTTACAGCTTTGAAATTTTAACCCCTGGTCACTTCAGTGGAAAAACCCAAAAACTATTATCGTTAACTTTTGGGTGCGGCATACGATTTCGTTAAGGCGTAATAGATCTTCACTTCTGTATTGAAAATTCAACAATTATCCGTTTCTTTTTCGCAATGCAACATTGCCTCAAAGACATGCCAAATTACATTATTTTGCTCTAGGATACGCAGGTATGTAAAGAAACTTTTGGTATGCAGCTGTATGTATCCTCGGCAGCTTAGGTGTTAAAGACGCTATTGGACTTCATAGTTATTTTGGTTTCGACACAGCAGTATATTTAATACATCTGCAATGGTGACATTGAATCATATCTTACGGATAATGATACATGAATCAACTCACTCGGTGTTTTTGTAGGTTGGCTGATGCTCTCGTCCGAGCTGGTCCTCATTTGCATCTAATTATACCAGGGGTTGACAGGTAAGTATCCTACACACTTGAGTTATTTTCATGGAGAAAAATGTCAAATATAACGAAAATTTGCATTATTACATTGTATGACAGTCAAGATCCAGAATGATTGTCGTGAAAGTGCTTCACGTTTTTGTACGAAATGAGTGCAAGTATTTTTATACTCGATTCAAAGTTAGGGTTGTGTGAAAACACTACACTCGTGTAAAAAAATTAAATTTCTTAAAAGATAACATAATTTTTCTTTATAATTATATATTCATTATAGAAAAGTTGGAAAAGTGACGTTTTTCAAGAAATGGCCTGCCCTAGTAAATCCTGAACAATTATTTCCACATTTTCAATTATCCTATTTTCGATCATTCATTAAAATCATGAGTTTTAAGACATAGTGTCTTTAAGTGGTATATGGTATGACCACTTTGGCATTCAAACATGCTTGAACTCAGTCGTCTTATGAAAGCAGGTTGTATCTGTCTCCATCCGTCCATCAATGCAGCAATAAGTTGTTGTCTTGAAATTATGGCAATAACATAAATATCAGTAAATGCTCCAGTTTGTTATTTTAGAACTAAGAACTAAACTTTTGGGATGTTGAGACAAAACAAATCAAGTTTCTCTGAGCACAAAACATTTTATGATATTTTAGGTGTAACATTTATTTTGATGTTCAGTGTATTTTACAGGAGCTTCAGAACAGCATCAAGATTGACAGAGGATATGAAAGAATTTTCTCGTCTCACAGACATAGTGATTTGGCAGATCGCTTCCTCAACAAGTAGAGAATTGGAAGCTTCTCGACAAATCGTTTCGGATATCATGTCGAGAAGGTTTTACCCGTCATTTCGAACATGTCCAGGGGCTAAAAGACCGGACAATGAGGTAAGATTAATGTAAAAAATTTGGAGAATTTGTATGCGAATTAAACTTCTTGCATGTAATGACACGGCGGAAGAAGTGCCTTTTAAATGGTACGGAAGACTACGAGCTTATATATCTGATTGCTGCAGCTGCAGGATAGTTTACAAAATAAACTGCGAAACCCGCCAATGGATCCAGGGCATTTATGAATGAAAATTTGTTGGAACATTTACCTTCGGTAAAAGAGGATGGGTATTTACATACAATCCACAATCAAATTAACTTGTACAAGTAGCTAACTTTCAAATCCGTTTCTGTACGCGAGGGTTAGTAGACAATATTCAGTATGCCATACTAAAACATCTGTTGTAAGATTCCAAAGCCTAAATTGATTTTCATACAGTTAGAGCAGTGCTGCAAAATTTCTTAGCTAGACTTTTGTAAAGTAAATTTTGTTGAAGAGGAAAAAACATGATTTGAAGTTTAAGTGGCAATAGGAGTTTAAATTAATCTAAATGACATGAAAATTGGAAGATGTTCAGGAATATGCAAAGTATAAGAAGACTACTGTAGCAAAATCTTTGGTGCCATAGGGTCCAACATTGGAAGAAAACTTAAGATCTGCAATGTTAATGAAAAAAATAAGAGAAAATGAGGTGGTTCAAAAGAATGAAGAATATACTGAACGCTTTATACATGTATATAAATATCGAAAATCCGACAAAATTCCACTAATATTGATTAAAACTCGTAAATAAAGAACTTTGACGTTTCTTTATCTCAGCCAAAAAATCAAAGCTAAATTGATGATTCAGAGCACATTTTTATATTTCATCAAAGATAAAGATCAAAGAGCGTCTGTTTGGACTGACAAACGAAGTACTACAGGAAAAGGAGCAAGCCATTCTCACTGAGGACGACAAGAAAGACATACTCGTCTCTGTAAGTAATTGTCCTCAGTTATACTAAATAACATAGACAACATTCTTTTTTAATTAAATCGGAAAGATGTTAAACGGTTCTTTACAAACAAAGTTGGTGGTGCCTCATTCTATATCGAACTAAAACAATCCATGCATAGTAACTCTAATAGTGTAGCCAAGGTTATATGTGGAACCAATGGACTTGTAGTTTACAAAATTTACGAAACATAGGGGATGGGGGATTTAGTGAAGTGCTGTAACATGACAAATGTTAGTTTACATTTCACAATCAATACGAGGTAACTGCCAAATTGCAATTTTGAGATCGTATCCCTACACCTGTCAATCTGAGTTGTTAACTGGTGGTTTTCGGAACTTTTCGAATCCTCTTAGTTCCTAGATGAACATCTAGTCTCAGGAAAAAATTATGGAACCTATCACTCGTAACTATCTGTGTTTCTTGATCTGAGTATTGCTGCATAGGGTCGTTACAGATGACCTTTGCATTCTAGCCAATCAACAACGAGGCTGACAGTTATCAGCATGATTTTATATTTTAGGGATTAGAAATTTAAGTTCTTAAGCAAAGGTGCATTGCATGATCCCCGGACCCCTGATTGTTTGACTTCATGGAAGGTTTGAGGTCTTGGAAAAGACTTCCTGACACGATCCCAATAGAACAGTATTCGGATCAAAAACGCAGGAAGATACGTTTATAGTTTCTGTCTGATTTCCGTAAGACTGGTCGTAGCTTACTACAAAACGATTACCTCTCTCTATTGCAAATGGGATTCAATTCCTAAATACTGCAATACATTTCAAAACAGACACTGAGGGGTTAGCTTTATTCATGCATTTCAAACGAAAACCCTCACATTTCATTATGCAATCGGCTCAACACTTTTGACTATTTAGCAAGATCAACAAGTTTCTGTTTGGTCACCTCCCTGTTAGGCAGACTTGATCGTTAAAAAGCTATGTTACTTTTGGTTTATGATTTTTATATTTTGCCAAGATACATTCTATTCCAGGTTATCAAACTTGACTTCGCCAAAGATGAAGAAGATCCGATCGATAGCATCAACTTCTATAAAAAGCGAAACAAGGACACACTTATCAAACTTCAACAGCATATGGTATATTACAAAAGTTGTTTTACCACATACACAACAGTGAGAATATTTTGTTCAATGTTGTGCTTTTAAGGTGTAGAACCTTCCAGTTTTTGTAAAGTCAGCAAATAAATTAAAGAAGTCTTAATTATATAGAAAAGAGATAACATATGTTTAACTTATACGTCCTCTGTCCACGTGTACTGCTTGTTCAATAGATTTGATCACACTGCCCGTTACCTAAAAGAAAAACGACGGATTTGTTACACTTCTCTGCACGAACCCCTTTATAATATCTACACGCTGTTCAGTTTGAAATTTTAATTTAAAATGACCAAGACATAATGCTGCTATAAGAAACTCTCAAGTCTTCTCAGCTAAAATATCAGTAGCTGGATACTTGTGATCTATAGTTGATTAATATAATGAAGAGTAGCAATATGTAACTATAAGGAATACCTGTTTATAGTGTACTCTCTCTAAACCGATATACCGCCTGGGACCGACCAGTCATGTTTGTTTGAGGGACGAGGGAGTATATTTTGTCGGTTAAGATTGTTTTTCTTACATGTAATGGACACATAAATGGGTCGTTTAAGAGGGAAAATTTCGTTATAGAGATGACGATTTGATGGGGGTGTTAAATTAGAACGGATAACGGTTTAAAGAGAATTTAATCTACGTTTTAAATAAACAAAATATAATTCAAAATCACTTACAATCATTTACAGAAGCTGCGTCTTCCCCCACGTGAGTTCTCTCAGCATATTGTCACTGTGTGCTGGAAAAACTACAGACATGCTGAAGCACAAAACAAAGAAAAAGTCGACGGTCTGAGGGAAGGCTTTAAGAAGTGGTGTGAAACAGCTGGATACATGCTGAATGAGTAACAATGTGACGTCATAACATCCTGTGGTACGCCATCATACCATCTGTGACGTTTAGGCGTAATCTGTGACCTTTATTGGCTATGACCTGTAACATCTTCTCTTAAATTTAAACCTCAAGAGACCCAGAGAACATTTGTAGAGATTGAACCTTATAGAATATTTGAGGAAATCATCAAATCTTTTAAGGATTTTATTATATGCTATTTGATGTTATTGTAACAACTTCCACTGATGTCAACACAACAAATGTGATATCATATCCATATATCTGAATTTTTATGAAGGATATGAATGAGCAAAGAAAATATGCAAATCAGTTGACGGTAATGTTTTAATGGTGAAAACAGTAATTATTATAACATACTTGTGACTGTGATTGATTCTACTTTGCGTGTCTTTCGCTTTTTATTAAGTACAATGGTTTTAGATTTAACCAGTATTTTTGTTTTATTGTTTGCTTGTGTTTTATTGTTTGCTTTTGTTTTTACAATATTTTGTGTTTAATTATGAATAATACCGTTTATCATATACTTGCTTATAAATACAGAGATTTTGAATGTACGATAGACCCTCCGTCAATGACCCTGTATCAGCCCGTCGTCAAGGGCAAAAACCTGTATCAGCCCGTCGTCAAGGGACTTGAACCTGGAACCCTGGGCAAAAAAGATCGAAGTCGCGAGATATTTAGAGTTGTCTCCCTTCGTACAGCTGACGTTACAACATGGCAGATAACGCGGAAAGAACGCTATGCACAGTCTCTTGCTGATCGGATATTTCAGCTTGATGCGATCATGGAAGCGGCAGTTGACGAAGAAAACGAAAACATAGTGAGCATAGAAGCTAATGGCATGGACACAGAAACTTTTGTAAAGAGAATGAGAAACCCTAACGTTGTAAGGAAGACGAAAGGTGACATGACAAAGTTCTCTTGTCAGATGGTGTGCCACTCATTTTAATGTGTTTAATTTAAGTTTAATCTTTTTATAGTTCATTTTGGTTTTTTTTGTTTTGTAAGTATATATGATAAAAATAGTATGATTGGGTAATTTCATATCACATCGTGTATCAGCTGAAGCTCTCGGGCTGATATTGGGGTCTCGGGCTGATACAGAATGTGATATACCCATATAATACTATCTATGTATGTTATATGTGTCTCCTTTGATATTAACTAAATAAAAATAAAAGTATGTGTCCTTTGCTTTTAGAAAAAATTGCTTTCGCCCTATCTGACACATTGTATATTTACCCTAACCTTCTCACGTCTAGATCTGTTGTTCATGTGTCAGCCTTTTGAAATGTCATGAACTAATAACAAAGACTTATTTTCAAACTTAAAATGATTAGCTATTTACGCATACAATAAGAAAGAAATGAACATAAAATCATTAAGAGAACAGGTAATTGTTTTATTGATAACACATTTTCCCCGCTTACTTGTAACTTGTAAAATACATTGTAGAATTTAACCCTTAAAAGTTAAATGTTGATTAGGAGTTGATCATCTCTTCGTTGATGAATTCTTTTTTACATTTTTATCTCAAAGAAACATTAAACAGTTGATAAGTTTATTTATTTATCCAAAAAGTTGAAGGTTTATTATTAATTATTACATCTTGTCCTCGTTAAACCCAATGCTTTCCTGCACATATATTTACTTATCCATACCCATCCATATTTATTTGAGTTTTAATTATTTTCATTGTTACCTCATCATGCAAGCGGAATTTATAAGTTTGTTGGTTTATATATATTTTTCATTTTTAGCTTATTGGTTCTGGTGGAATTTTTTTTTTTAAGTTTTCATATATTGTTTTATATATTGTTGTTTTATTCTTTTTATATCATCAATATTTTGGCCAAAATTATTTATTCCTAATAAATATGTTTTGATTTTAAATTTTTTCGTTCCATCCACAAGTTGAAGTGGTTTGACATATAACGAGACTATTGTAATACCTTTGCAGTTGATTGTTAAGCTAGACCTGCTTGTCAAGAGGTGATGTTGACGTTTATTAACAGTCTTGGTGTTACACGTATACTTTTAACACTTTGAAAGTTTCCTTGCTGATTCAAGTTCACTAGGTCTAACTCTATATCGTGATGTTTTCATGGTGGCGATTTTGTGATTATATGTAAAACAATAAACATCTTGTACTAATTCTCACAGATCTATGCATATTGTGATACACAATACTTTGATCGTGTAATATTTCAAAATATATCAACAGTGCAATCTATAAGTTTGTATTCAAATGTATGTTTTATGTTTAAATTTAAAAAAATCATTTCCTCCTTTGAAATTGTAAAGTACCGAAACAATAAAAGACTAAAGTATGTAGTGATTCATTCAACAGCTTAATTGTAAACTACCGAAACAATAAAAGACTAAAGAATGTCGTGGTTCATTCAACAGCTAAATTGTAATCTACCGAAACGAAAAAAAGACTAAAGCATCTCGTGGTTCATTCAACAGCTTAATTGTAAACTACCGAAACAATACAAGACCAAAGCATCTCGTGGTTCATTCAACAGCTTAATTGTAAACTACCGAAACAATACAAGACTAAAGAATGTCGTGGTTTATTTAACAGCTAAATTGTAATCTACCGAAACGAAAAAAAGACTAAAGCATGTCGTGGTTCATTCAACGGCTTAATTGTAAACTACCGAAACAATACAAAACCAAAGCATCTCGTGGTTCATTCAACAGCTCAATTGTAAACTACCGACACAATAGATGACTAAAGCATGTTGTGGTTCATTCAACACCTTAATTGTAAACTACCGAAACAATAGAAGACTAAAGCATGTTGTGGTTCATTCAACACCTTAATTTTAAACTACCGAAACAATACAAGACTAAAGCATGTCGTGATTCATTCAACAGCTTAATTGTAAACTACCAAAACAATAAAAGACTAAAGAATGTCGTGGTTCATTCAACAGCTAAATTGTAATCTACCGAAACAAAAAAAAGACTAAAGCATCTCGTGGTTCATTCAACACCTTAATTGTAAACTACCGAAACAATACAAGACTAAAGCATGTCGTGGTTCATTCAACACCTTAATTGTCAACTACCGAAACAATACAAGACTAAAGAATGTCGTGGTTCATTCAACAGCTAAATTGTAATCTACCGAAACGAAAAAAAGACTAAAGCATGTCGTGGTTCATTCAACGGCTTAATTGTAAACTACCGAAACAATACAAGACCAAAGCATCTCGTGGTTCATTCAACAGCTCAATTGTAAACTACCGACACAATAGATGACTAAAGCATGTTGTGGTTCATTCAACACCTTAATTGTAAACTACCGAAACAATAGAAGACTAAAGCATGTCGTGGTTCATTCAACACCTTAATTGTAAACTACGGAAACAATACAAGACTAAAGCATGTTGTGGTTCATTCAACAGCTCAATTGTAAACTACCGAAACAATAGAAGACTAAAGCATGTCGTGGTTCATTCAACAGCTCAATTGTAAACTACCGAAACAATAAAAGACTAAAGCATGTCGTGGTTCATTCAACAGCTAAATTGTAATCTACCGAAACAAAAAAAAGACTAAAGCATCTCGTGGTTCATTCAACACCTTAATTGTAAACTACCGAAACAATACAAGACTAAAGCATGTCGTGGTTCATTCAACAGCTTAATTGCAAACTACCGAAACAATACAAGACTAAAGCATGTTTGAGATTGAATAGACTTTTGTTAGGTTATATCGTAAAAGTATCATATTTTCATGTGTTCTGTTTTATTCTATTTGACTCTTTGCAACTATGTTTTCCATAGGAAATTATCTTTTTAATTTTTCGTTGTTTCATCATATTTTTCTCTTTTTCAACAAAATGAACTTTTTGATTGTTTATTAATTTGTTTATTAATCTCACAATTTATAAATTCAAAGCTAATGCTCAAATTAACGTTAAAAGTACATGTAAGGCGTTTGTCACTAGAAAATATCTTATCAAACACTCGGTTTCTATATTGCTTTGAGATTGTTATATTTTTATTACAATAATGATAATACTTTCTATACAAAAGGTAGCTTAAGTGATCTATCAGAGCAGAATAAAAAAATTCAAACACAACGTGTTTTGGGGCTTCATCTGTGCGAACATTATATTTAAAATCATTGCTTTTCCCTTTTCAATCATGACTACTTTTCTTATGGTTTAAATATGGTTTATATAAAATGAACGATTAAACCAAATTTCAACTTCATTCAAAATAAAATATTAGAATGTTATAAATCTACAAAATATATACTTGTAGCACTAGCAAATGCACAATCTTTACAATTAGGCATTTCAATTCATTTGCTATAAATATCTGTATAATCATAACTTTAAGTATGTGAAATATTGTTACTTAGGTACTGTAGACATCAGCTACCTGAATCTTGTTTTCAAACAGTTGAATATATAGGTATACTACTTATATATTGGGAAATAAAAACTATATACCCAATTGTGCAGTAATAAACTTATATTGGTTCGTCTTTTTAATGATGGATAGGGTCAAATTTAAATTTCGCTAGCTAAATAAGACCTATTAATCAGTTCCCTTCCCATTTGATTTTGTGTATCAGCACTTGTAAATGACACATCAAGCCATGCCCCAATTGAGCTTAGTACACAACGTGTTATATGAATGACAACGATCCAGTTTATAACCTTGTGATTTAAAATTAAGACTTACAAGGGACATACCATTGACACGTTGCCTTATGTCAAATATGTACAGAGCAAAAGTTTCAAAATTCCATTTTGAAATAAAACTATTTTTGTCGGCTTAGTAAAACAAATAACATCATACGTATAATGAATAAGTAAAATATATGTTTTCTTGCCCTTAGGAGTTTTTTTTCAGGAAAAATAAAAGGTGAAGTTTTCGAAATGTTTACCCTTTGGTCACTTCAACGAGTTGCCAAAAATGTTACAGTTAACTGTTCGATATGAAAACAGATTATGTTAAGGAACATTAAGCGTTGCGTCTGACCTGAAATGACAATATTGTCGGTTTTAATTTAGTTGTGCTATGTTGCCTAAAACATACTAAAATACATTATATTTGCACAAGGTTAGGAAAGTATGTAAATACATTTCGGTATGCAGTTGTAAATGAGATACAATATAACGTTTTCCTAGGCGGTTGGGAACTTGCACAGTAAATGTTTATCCTCTGGGGAGGTACACAGTGTTCAAAACTTAAAACTTTACTGTTGTTTTATCTATAGACTTCAATTCCTCTCTACTACCTTCACTCACAGACACAATTGGACTTATTTGAAGAAAAATAGATTATTTTATGTTTCTGTTATTTATTATCTTTATTTATAGCTATTGTACCTAATTCATGTATTAATAAATCACGGTAAGTCAGCCTCGATAACCAAGGGTAACCGTTCAGAACTTGCTATGATGTTTCAAAGGGTAGATGTTAATTTAATTTTCTTTGATTTTACTTATATATATTATTCATAACCAAATGATTTTCCTGTTGTTTTATTATTATTATCAAATAATAAAGCATCGTCATAAAAGAAGTTCGTACTTCTGCCTTTTATTCATAGTTGATTGATCTTGTTAAAGTTGCATCACTAACAAGTGATACAGCTTCATAATAATGATCATTCAAGTTACACACCCATACCCAAAGGACGTCAGACAAGTACAATTCAATTATCATTCCTTCTCCGGGGATACGACATATATTTAGGCAAAATGTACTATTACCCTGTGCATCCAATGCTTTTGGGGCAGAGATTTAACTTTATGAACTTGACGCCTCAATGATACAGAAGTGAGGGTTCCCTTGCCTCAATGATACAGAAGTGAGTGTTGCCTTGCCTCAATCATACAGAAGTGAGCGTTACCTTGCCTCAATCATACAGAAGTGAGGGTTGCCTTGTCTCAATCATACAGAAGTGAGGGTTGCCTTGCCTCAATCATACAGAAGTGAGTGTTGCCTTACCTCAATCATACAGAAGTGAGTGTTGCCTTGCTTCAGTGATACAGAAGTGAGTGTTGCCTTGCCTCACTTATACAGAAGTGAGTGTTGCCTTGCCTCAATCATACAGAAGTGAGCGTTGCCTTGTCTCAATCATACAGAAGTGAGGGTTGCCTTGCCTCAATCATACAGAAGTGAGGGTTGCCTTGCCTCAATGATACAGAAGTGAGGGTTGCCTTGCCTCAATCATACAGAAGTGAGGGTTGCCTTGCCTCAATCATACAGAAGTGAGGGTTGCTTTACCTCAATCATACAGAAGTGAGTGTTGCCTTGCCTCAATCATACAGAAGTGAGGATTACCTTGCAGCTTGCCTCAAGCATACAGAAGTGAGGGTTGCCTTGCCTCAATCATACAGAAGTGAGTGTTGCCTTGCCTCAATGATACAGAAGTGAGGGTTGCCTTGCCTCAATCATACAGAAGTGAGGGTTGCCTTGCCTCAATCATACAGAAGTGAGTGTTGCCTTGCCTCAATGATACAGAAGTGAGGGTTGCTTTACCTCAATCATACAGAAGTGAGTGTGGCCTTGCCTCAATGATACAGAAGTGAGGGTTGCTTTACCTCAATCATACAGAAGTGAGGGTTGCCTTACCTCAATCATACAGAAGTGAGTGTTGCCTTGCCTCAATGATACAGAAGTGAGGGTTGCTTTACCTCAATCATACAGAAGTGAGGGTTGCCTTGCCTCAATCATACAGAAGTGAGTGTTGCCTTGCCTCAATGATACAGAAGTGAGGGTTGCCTTGCCTCAATCATACAGAAGTGAGGGTTGCCTTGCCTCAATCATACAGAAGTGAGTGTTGCCTTGCCTCAATGATACAGAAGTGAGGGTTGCTTTACCTCAAGCATACAGAAGTGAGGGTTGCCTTGCCTCAATCATACAGAAGTGAGGGTTGCCTTGCCTCAATCATACAGAAGTGAGGATTACCTTGCAGCTTGCCTCAAGCATACAGAAGTGAGTGTTCCCTTGCCTCAATCATACAGAAGTGAGTGTTGCCTTGCCTCAATGATACAGAAGTGAGGGTTGCTTTACCTCAATCATACAGAAGTGAGTGTTGCCTTACCTCAATCATACAGAAGTGAGTGTTGCCTTGCCTCAATCATACAGAAGTGAGGATTACCTTGCAGCTTGCCTCAAGCATACAGAAGTGAGTGTTCCCTTGCCTCAATCATACAGAAGTGAGGGTTGCTTTACCTCAATGATACAGAAGTGAGGGTTGCTTTACCTCAATCATACAGAAGTGAGTGTTGCCTTACCTCAATCATACAGAAGTGAGGGTTCCCTTGCCTCAATCATACAGAAGTGAGTGTTGCCTTGCCTCAATCATACAGAAGTGAGTGTTACCTTGCCTCAATCATACAGAAGTGAGGGTTGCCTTGTCTCAATCATACAGAAGTGAGTGTTGCCTTACCTCAATCATACAGAAGTGAGTGTTGCCTTACCTCAATCATACAGAAGTGAGTGTTGCCTTGCCTCAGTGATACAGAAGTGAGTGTTGCCTTGCCTCACTTATACAGTTTTGAGCGTTGCTTTACCTCAATCAAACAGAAGTGAGGGTTGCCTTGCCTCAATCATACAGAAGTGAGGGTTTACTTGCCTCAATCATACAGAAGTGAGGATTTACTTGCCTCAATCATACATAATCATTTATCTCTCAATCAGTTATAGCATTGTAACGAGTTGTGAGATTAAAACTGTATATATAAATGAACATCATAATTATGTTAGCAATCGCTCAGAAAAGGTAATTCTTACTTCTTCAAATAGAAGACGGTCACTTAAATCATTAAATTTACTTTGTGCTGACGTTGCTCGGAGCAACTTTACACAAAGTTTACCCTTAGTGTCATCCTTTAAATTGCACTAAGGCTACTCTAAAGAGTTATGGTCAGCTTAGTGTTTTGAACGTGACCGAGCAGATTATGATTAAATATTTGTGAGACTCTTTGCATATTATAAACCTTTAATTTCTTATGTACGTCCTTCACATCAGATTGTTAATCATCAAGAGTGATGATCTACATAGTCAATGGCTCTATTTTGTTTTAGAACTTGGCGAGTCGGACAAACAAGGAACGTTTATTTACTTCTGTGAACAGGACTTACGTTGTGGCTTTAAGATAAACAATGCATGAACCTGTCAGGGGTTTTTTTTGTTGCTGTATTGCAAATCTTAACACATTTGTGAAACAAAACGTGGCTAGTTGAAAAACAAAAGTTAACTCACCTTATAAACGAACATGTGGTAAGTGTCAAAGTTGTACATGAATAGAAATCATTTCCTTAGCGAGTGTGTCATATGATTGCTTTTCTGTGAAAAAGTGGTATTTACAGATGTGCACATACGAAAACATTCCACCAACTATGTTGCACCATATGGTTGATAGAAATCATTGCACCATGAATAGTGTCCGTAGAATTCAATGAAACATAAGGATATTTTGTATTACAAGAGCAGTATACTGCAAAACCTACATTGGTTATCTAATACCAGCTAACACTCGCAGGTTACAATGCAACACATAGACAATTTTTTTTAAAATTTCCCCTGAAATGGTGAATTCAAATCAATATCATTGAAATCCTCTTTAATGTACTTAAGCCTTATGTATTGATAATTTAAATGATAAACAAAATGTTGATTTATTACTTATTATTTTATCTCATCTCATTTAGAAGTTAGATGTCTTGTACAACGTGAGACAATTCACATTTATGCAACATTCATAATCTTTTATAACATATTTGATTCATTAATCCGATTATTTGGGAATAAAAAATGTTTCATCAACATATGAATGTTGCAGGAATGTGCATTGTCTCATTTTATACATAATTTGTTACTTCAAAATGTGATGTTATGAAATCGTATGCTTTGGAAGCTTACTTGATAAACATAAGCCAAACAGAGTGTAATAACTCTCTATAGTATGATAAGGAATGATGTATGAATTCATAACCTGAATGTCGTGCCTTAGTTTTTCACGTAAACCTCAGGCTCTTGAGATGTTAAAAATACATTTTCCTAGATAGCTAAAATCAAAAAGGGATTTACTTAGATGGATAAAGCATATCGTACGAAAATCATGTTAAATAGATGTGACTTTGTTGCTCAACATTTACTAACATATGTTGAGAATCTGATTATTTTTGTATTCAAGTCAAGATCTGGATTAGAAAGGTTTTCATTGAACATTATGTAGTCTCCACTTGAAATGATAACTTTACTGTTTGATGAATAAATGCGGCAAGGCTTGTCATTTGAATGGCGTAAGAATAGGCCATGTGTGGGAAGATGCCCTACCCGTGTGAACGCGGTTTTCCTCGGTTAAGGAGTGTTGATTTGTAGTGTCGTCACAATGTAGAGCTTTTACAACTATATCTGCACGCTTCATCTCTCTCCGTGTCACTTAGCACATCTCAACTGCTCTAAAGACCTGCTCCACTATATTTTATGGTTTCGCGTTTACGGGTTGAGAGAAACTCTTCCTTGTAAGGGGACGGGTCTTGTCTGATCACCTCAACCGGGGTCGTATCGTGTAAGGCTTATCCTGTGTACCCTATAAAACTGCAGTTACGAGGTATCTTTGTGCATATGCATCTGCTCATTCTGCGCCAGTGTTTGATTGGGATAATCGTAATTTTTTTAATTGTCCCGCATGGATATGCATCTCTAATCAATAAGATTTCCCCTAAGTTCAACATTTTCGATCGGCAAATTAATTTTAGTCGACAGATCAGTCATTTTCGTTTTACAATCCTCCAACAACATTGACCTTGTTTTTGGGAGTGTTTGTTTATGTTTGATTTAATTTTAGATTTTTGTACTTTGATTTCTGTCACATTCTTCGCAATAGTTAAATTTACTAGCTATTGAGTATAGTCGTTGCAACATGGCGGATCAGTATTGATTTTCTATCGGGGGTTGGGGGTGCGGTTGACCTGACGCTTCAGGTGGTTCTCGGGGCTTGTTGAATGTTAATTGATGATTAGATTACTCAGCGGAAGGTAAGTTATAAGCACAGCGACATGTAGTATTTAGAAATATCGTTAGAAATACACATTACGCATATACACCCTAACCTACTATTATATAAAGGGGTAGGATGTAAAGAAATGTTTCTAAGATACATGATATTGTGGCGTGACACGAGTCCCAACACGAGTTGCGGGTTTCCTGCTAGCCTGAGACTGGTCGCGCGTTGAAGTTATGTCTCTATTCGAGAATAAGTTCTTTATCTTTTTGTCTTGTTTTTCTTGGTGTCATAGGGGGTTGTATAAAATCTAGGCATCATAAATCACCTGAGACAGTAGATATGCATTCTAGGCGTTGTTTAGCTTACTTCATTTATTAAAAATACTTTCTTTGGAGCAACATTACAACACAACAACACAGATGCAACCACCCTATAAAGGCCAGATGGGCTCAAAGAGCCGCTCCGTGATTTTCAAAACATATTTTTTCATCTTGAATAACCTAAATGTCATATTTGGTGATATAAAATCAAAACATCTTAACTTTTCATGTCCAAAAGACATTTATATGAAAAATACTGGTTTTCCGTGAAAATCTAAAAACAGCCCTATAAATGCACAGAGGTGTAGATATCACGTCCGATATACATGGATACTAGCTATATAACCTAACAAACACTATCAACTCCTAATTGAACTCCTGGTTGTTTCAGATAAGTCTCCAAAATTACGTTTGATTATTTGAAACGCCCAACTGTCCGGTTTTCGATCATAATTGCGTCGTTCTACCTTCCTATTGTCACTGTAAAAAAATTAGCTTTAAACTATGTCTTTTTAGTAAGAGTGGATACGTCGCGTTCAAATGACACCATTGATTAAGTTTGGCATTTATGACTCCAACAACTCACGGAGTGGCTCTTTAAGGCTTGGTCCGTTGTCATTCTTTGATGCAAAGGCGACTCAGGAGTGCAGATTTGGTCATGACCGCCCTTCAGATATTGGCGTGGCAGCGTGTCCATTACTAAAGCTTCTTTTGAGTTTCCCCCAGAAAGCTTTGCTATCAACTGGAACTTTTTAGATTACCGTCTCTGTCTGATTGAGACTTAGATGAGTATATTGCATTGTCCTTCTGTCAAAATTAAGGGTGTGTTGTACAACTTAAATGTGGTCGACAAAAACCAAAACATATTAACACAGAAATCCTAAAATGTGAGAAAACATCTTTGTTACAGGGAAAGTAATGTTGTAGATTAAGCAGTAATGCTAGGAATCTCAAACATTAGAATGTCATAATTTACAATGGAGACTAAGATATGTAACTTTCATTGTCTTGCCTTCAAATGTTTTAGGGTGACAAACCCTGTTTAGGGCTTTTTACCCTATTTTTCAGTTTCTTGCTTTTCTTCACCAACCATCTTTCTTTTTTTATACACCCTGAAATCGTATTGCACCCTTTGTCTCAATGATTGTCATGATATGAATTATTAACATTCAAGTGATAAAGATTGAACTCATAATAAAGTGTCTGTTTCAGATTAATCCAAGTCAGAAGACATGAAAGCAATAAGCTCTTCAGTAAAAGTCATGTTTATCATTTTCGATGTATCCATTAACAATGATCAATTGTCTTACGTATAATGGTTTACTGTAGCATCAATGATCGATCAAGAAAAATGGCTTTTGACTTTCATTGCAGTAGTCCCATTACTCGTGACACAAAACAAGAAAGAAATGGAATATACGGTGTAGCCTTCATACCCACGAATCATTGCTGTAGAAGGCTCGTGTTGCAATACTTTTTTCTAGATGTATATTATACTATCAAGTCAATGTGGGTTCATCTTTGTCTTTCAGATTGTTTTCACGAATAGAGACTCAACATGGATTGCGTTTCTGGTGGAAAGGTACATTCGATTGTTCCCTTGCTAATGTACATTTGATACCAAATGACCTGTATATCATATATTTCACACCGGTAACAAACTGCTAAAATTTGCAATCATATAGCTGCTAAATGATATAACGTAAATGTAAATTCGATACAATAACAATGATAAAAACAGGTTTTTGCCTCCGATAACGCCCTTTCTACGACTATAACCTCGCGTACGGTGTTTTCGAGCTTTTTGTTATATCGACAATTGTTATAGAAAATATCTTTTACCGTTAACTCTTATCTAACCATTATCAACATTTATTTTTTCTTATTGAATACGTTATTCGATATAAGTTACCCTTGTTTATATTGCAAGAAAATATCCGAACTTCGAAGGGGTCAATTTGATCGCGAGTTTTGTGACGTCACCTCTTTTCGAGCCCCTCAGATTTTATAACGTAGTCAACGCATCTTAGGTTTTCAGGGGCCGATTTCAAAAGTTCAAAATACTTTATCAGTTTCGAAAGAATAAAACTATTACAAAAACAGAACATATTACCTTTTGTGCAAAGCATATGTTCAGTTTTGATATGACAACAGAATATGAGCTCTTCCGATGCATTTATTTAAGCATGATTACTCCTTAGACACAACTCAGCATCATAATAATAATTGTTCTTTTGGCATTTAATTTTAGATAATTATCCTTTTATGAGATCAACTAATTATTGATTTTTAACAAAAGAATAATGATTTGCATTTATTTAAATGATGTGTAGTTTGATTACAAAAAATATCTTCTGTTCATAATTTCATATCAACGCGCACCTGCGTAAAAATCCTTTCAGTTATGCACTTCATGATCACTCGTTACAATTGGTGAACAAAGTCGATAAAAATTTGTAATCAGAGATAAAATTCAACATATACACAAGGTAAATCGTTGATAATTGAATACCATTAACGATTCAATAGTCATCTATCTGTTGCTGTGCCACTTGTCGTGATGTCCATGATGCGAGACATGAGTTGTAGACGCTATATAGTTATATATATTGTATTTATACTTATGAAAATGAAATACTATAGTTCAAATAATTATTCATTTTTTTTCATTTCGATGACAACAAAGGTATTTTGATTTAAATAAGAAATGGTATCTGACTTTTCATGAGCTTTTCGACTTGCAATTGCTGTAGCATATGCATTGAGCAACGACCCGACGTTCTTTGGTAGAAATAGACCAATCGCTTATGAGACGACCCGAATTGTCGATCGCTCGGCGAGTTTAAAATAAGATGTCACATGATGCCTTCAATCTCATTGAAATCAGCCCGAAACTAATCGCTCGTACCTCGCTGCGTTTCTTGATCTGACCACGGCTCCGTAAGAGCCGCGTCAGACGGCCTTGACCGCCAGACTGTGCCAGCCAATAAGAATCGAGGCTGGAAAGACTTCGGCAACTGTTGAATTGACATTCAAAACATCACATCTAACCTTTGAATCTCGGGATTCGAGCTTTTTCTGAATGGACCAGAGAAAAGCCGAGCTAGGATGAATGCAAAATGATCGTGGGTGTGTTGACTATCATGATGAATACGCTGGTCGGATATTTAGCTATGTCTGCGACCCGAGGATGATAGTGATTAAGATCGTGATTAAGATTAGCACGTGACAATATTTGCGTTTGATTTGGCTTATTCTTCGTCCAAAAGACGTTTTTAAAAAAATTAAAAGTTATAGTGAAGAAATTTACCAAAAACAAACTACGACACATTATTGAATAGGTCTACAAAGTTTATATCAAAATTAGGTCGACAACAATTTTGTCAAAGGGTTTCGAGAAATTCATATCAATTTTTAAATTTTAAATTAAGTATGTTTGTGAATGGGGGCATGTAAATAAATCAGAAAATGTAGAAACAGAAACCTTTGCAATTGTATTTTATAAGTGACATACTGTTATTTATTTAGAACTCAGAAGTGTGCAATGGCTGACCATTCACCCGACCCCCGACCCTCTACGGGGTTATCGACAACCAGGGTGCCCCCTCTCGCTTTTTCGCTTTCACTCTAATTTCCTGGATCCGCCACTGGTGTGTATCTCAAGAGTGACAATTATGTTTTCAGTAAAAAGCTTATCATACAACTCAAAATGATAGATCTCAGTTGCAACAACAATGATGTTCATTTCTTATGCTATCTTTTCAAAACTTTTGCAAAACATTTTTCAGGGCGTCTCTTATATTCAACTTTCCGCAATCTTTCGTGATCAAACAAAACCGATATGTACGCGGACCCGTGATTGGTTAGAATAATTGGAGGTGAAAGGTCACGGTCAAGGCCGTCTGACACGGTTTTTATGGAGCCGTGGTCAGATCAAGAAACGCAGCGAGGTACGAGCGATTAGTTTCGGGCTGATTTCAATGAGATTGATGATGCCTTTCATGTATTTTTGACAGGAAGTTCATGTTCTTTAATAAAAATAAGATCAGACTGTTTGCTTACATATGGTTGGAATGTTGGTAGCTTTTAAACACGACTGTAAACGGTATTAGTTGAATTCAATGTTTCTTTTAACGGAATAATATTTAATGGTTTAATGTCCGAAATTACAGACGTACACAAAGAATAAAAATTTTCCGATGATTTTGGACCCTTCTATCGATATATCGTTAAGTAGTTATTTTCTAACTGATGTTTTGAGAGAAATCCATGTCCGTGTTCTAGGGGCTCGAAAAGACGTGTCGCTCGATAACAGGTAACGTGTGGATACAACAAGTAAGTTGTTTTGCAAACGTAAATTGCTTTATTTTCAAAGATTTTCAACGACCATATCCATGGCAACATAACGCTACACCCCCTGTGTGTGAAGATCATAGATACCCCACAGTTCCAGAGACTTCGCCTCATCAAGCAGCTTGGTGCCGTTGAGTTCGTCTACTATGGCGCCACCCATTCTCGCTTTGAGCACTGCATCGGGTAAGTCTGTCACACACTTCCCTCTTTGTCTCCACGTTTTATATACTGGAAAATGTGCATTATGCTCAAAAGTTCACTTACCTCGGTATTCAAGTGCAAATTTCATGTCTTTGACGCATCGTAGCATCGAAAAAACTAAACATATTATATTTCATTTTAATTCAAAAGTGAAGAATTATTGAATCTTAACATAGTTGTAAATCATACCTCAGAGTTAACATTATTATGAAGTTATTTCAGTAGTTAATCGATGTGGCCATATATAAAAATTTCAAAAACCTTAAAATATCTTGCAAGAAACCAACAATTTGAAACATTAGCCATGTAAATTCGTTTGTATACAATCAATGTAAGTGTGTTGAATTTTTCCATAGGTCAATATAATTTATTACCATCAGAGTTTAGGATAATGAAATTCGATCTCACCTTGTCAAAATTCGAGATTTTGTTTTCGAAAGTTATGTTTAAGAATTATTATCTTACACATGGGCGTTGAATATCTCTTGGTCAACTCAGCATGTCTAGAAGAAATCCAGATAAATTGATATTTGAACTTGACGTAGTATATGAATTCTATTTGTATAAGATTAAGCTTTTCCAAAGCATACGGAAATTTCTGAGGCGTTCTTAATGATAACTTTTGACACAGCCTTGCTGATTGCGCAACTAACTTTGATTGCTTCCAATCAGACTTCTACATTTCCAGACCGAAAAACGCTGTTATAAGGACAGAGGTTCTATAGGAATTTATGATTTCGTTTGGAGAGTATGATTTTACTGGGAGTAATCAACGTAAAACTTCCAACATATGACCTTCAGGTGTATAGAAATTGATGCTGAGACTTGAACTCATGAACGATTTAAACATTCTACTTAAGAGAGAACTTTCGAAAGTGAACTGTTTTTTTTTTCATTTCGTCCGTAGCTTGATATCGATTTTGTTTCAGAACATGTTACCTGGCTGGTGTGTGGTTGAAGCACTTGAAGGAAACTCTGTCACCTGACATCGGGATAGAGATAACCCGTCAAGACGAGCTTTGTGTTATGATTGCGGGGCTGTGCCATGATTTAGGTACTAGAATAAACATTTTATCTATTTTACAGAAAATGGTTACTACCAGTTGCAATGGACAACAATAAAATAATAACAATCATAAGAAATGAATGCAGATGGTCATTCCTTGAATATTATTGAATTATGATTCGGGAATGAAAAATGTTTGTATTTGTCTTTCGGCTACGCATCTAGATATTTCTTCCCATGAATGGTCTATGTCATTAGTAGAACAAGCATAGGCCAAGTTTAGCTTTGCACTACGAATATGAATAAATGTATAACAAGTTTTCCCTATGCGCGAATGAAATGAGCAAAGGTTGGAAACTGCGTTCTCTTGACTTGATTCGAAATAACTTTTGTTTGCCAAATTTCACTCTCAACTTTATTTCAAATTGTCAAAGTTTGAACTATGAAGGGAATTATTTGAAATACTTAAAATTTGTCTATATTTTCAAAGTCAAATAGTTGATTTGAATAAATCAATTAAAAGTAAATTAATGAATATGATCAAATCCCATCGCGAGGAGCCTTTTTTAATGTTATATGTACAAATATTGTAATGAGTTGTATATACAAAATGGTTTACCAAATCGAGAATATTCATTTCAAAATCCAGGACATGGTCCATTTTCCCATATGTTTGACAAGTTTTACATGAAGCAATTCAAAGAAGAGAGCCGCATCTCGGTAAGTATTGGTTTCCTTCTTGATTATTGCTTTTTGTAAATGTGTCAACCTCCGTTTGTCTCGCCTATATATTAAAACAGTTAATTTACATGAGCAAAATTGATAAGGGTTCGTTCATTAACCCTCGCTCGTGTGCACAAACAGGTAACATTCTTGTCATTTATAGAACTTAAAATCTATAGCCATTTCTGCTTTAGAATGTCACTCAATATTTTGTGTATTATTGTATCATTCTTGAGAAATGTTGTACATTTAATATAGCAAATTCATTAAACCAAAGTTGGGTTTGTTTGTACAGCACGAAGAGCTGTCGGTGAAGATGTTGAGACACCTAATCAATGAAAACGACCTCATGGGCACGTTTAGAAAGAATGATTTGAATGAAAGCCATATCGTGATGATCGCAAACATGATCAAACCCGGGAACATGGACGGGCAGGTGAGTCAGAACCCAATGGCATGATCTTCAAAAGGGCGTTAATAGATATCAGGGTAATGCGCGATATTCGATTATACGAATTCATTGATGTGGCAGGATGGGTATTCATTAAGCTCCCTGAAGCTTGGACATTTCGTTTCATGCTTTGACTGAGTAACTAAAAAATACTGCTTCTTCAGGACACAAACCTCATCATTATTTAGGGTAAAAAACGAAAACAGATTATACGAGGGGATATCAAAAAGTATCAATTATGACAGACAAATATCAAAGGTACAAACTTTATCTTGTTCTCATGTTTTTAAGACACCTCTACATAGTCACCATCCAGAGATAAACATTTTTCTTGACCTTGCGCAGACCGTCTGAATAGAAGACCCCTCATTTCATGGAAAACCAAGCCTCTAGCTCTCGAATGATGTCTTTGGTAACCTCAAAACGACGCCCAGGACGTGGATTTTTCATCTCGGGAAACAAGAAGAATTCACTTGGTGCAAGATCGGGTGAATAGGGGGGAATGCGGTAAGATTTCAAAACCACATCGCCGTGCCTCCACAGCAGCTGATTGACAAGTGTGAGCTGGAGCATTGTAAGCTAACAGGCGTACACCTTTGGTGATCATACTGCGGGGCTTCTGTTTAATGACATTTCGTAACTTGCTCAGCAGGTTGCAGAAATAAGCTTCATTATTTGTCTGACTCTTAGCTAGATAATCCGTCAAGATGACTCCACGTCAATCCCAAAAAACAGACACCATGACCGTTCCTGCAGACTTTTGCACCTTTGCCTTTTCGGGAGGTGGTGACGTAGCATGCTTCCACTCTTTGCTCATCTCTTTTGTCTCAGGATCATAATGATAGACCCATCCAAAGAGCATCCATCCATGGTAACAAGACGCTTGACGAAATCCTCTTCGTCTTGTTCCAGACGCTCCAATGCCTGCCGTGACATGTCCCTTCGATTCTGTTTTTGCAATGGAGTCAGTAAGCGAGGAACCCAGCGTGCTGACACTTTGGACATATACAACTGGTTATGGAGTATGTTCCATGCACTGCCATAACTCAGAACTGTGTCATACATTATCATTTGTAGAGTTACGCAGCGATCTTCTTGAACCAGCGTCTAAACCTTCTTGATGACATCTATATCATCAGTAAATGAGGGGCGTCCACTTCTTGGCACATCTTCGAGGGACATGTGGCCTGTTTGGAAATTCCTTTTCCATCTCACTACAGTGTCATAGAATGGGCTGTCATTGTCATAAACAGGTTTCATCTCATCATGAATTTGACGTGCAGTATAGCCCTTCAATTGTATAAACATAATAACACTGCGCGCCGCAAATTTCTCCATTAGAGGGGGTACTGTGCTATTTGGTCAACAGACGTAAAACTGACTGTTGCGAAAAAGACTATGGTTGACCCAGGAACTAGACAAGGATCACTTATGCTACAGTGACCTTTTGGTCCGTATTCACTAGTACATTCTTTTTGATTATTGAAACTTTTATATATCCCCTCGTATTTCATGTTTAGTGAAAGAAACGCAATTTATAGTTACTTAAGCATGATCTTGTTGAATGCAATTTTACAATATATTTACAATAAATATATACGTTTGTATCAAATATTACAATTAATGCCCAAAATAGTTTACTTGATGAAATTCGCCTCGTAATTATTTTTATATTTAAAAAAGAAATATTTATACGATACCTAACGAGCTTTCTAATTTCAAATCAAGTTTATTTCCCAGAGAAATAATTGGCGTGGGTCATACCCTTATGATATGAAACGAGAGCGAGTTGAGCATCCTTTTTATTTCTAAACTTTTATTTCATACGATTTATTGTGTTTTTAAAGAACTTTAATTTTTGCCTATAAAGAAAGGGAACATCGGATGAATATAGAACAATTTCGCAGCCTTTTAGAGATTAATAAATGAAGTTAATGAAGTTTAATATTCACACTTTTAATTCAAACCTATGTTTATTCATGAGAGGGGGTATGGTAAAAACCAATTGAACCGGTCGTTATAAATGAAACATACGGCGAAAATTATCAGTTGTGTCGATTGTGATTTAAGGTCGTTGAATTTATTTCCTTCAGAAAAATGATAAAGAAAGGACGTTTCTGTATGAGGTATGTAAAGCTATGAAAATACAATGGACGTATTGGTAAGTATCCGTGAATACTTATAAAATACTGTTACTTGAGTGACAATGTTTAAACATCACATATCTAATATCCTCCAAAAAAGAGTCTATTTTTACAAACCACCTTCAGCCCCGACGTCAACGTCCGGCGTTAATTCAGAACGGCCTCTATACAAATTTTTAATTTGGATTAAACAGAAATGTAAAATCACGATTTGGAATCATGACAAATTGATTTTGTTTTAGCTTTTATTTATCCACCACTGTTGTTCAATATACCAAATCATGTGTTGTATCATTACTGGTAAGATCAAGTTATTAGAGTATTTGAAAATTATTTATCACCTCGCATTTATTTTAGACCAGGTTCGATTTCTCTGAAACGGTTGTGCCCCCGGCGTGACACCGGTCTGAATTTTAGACTCATGCCTCAATTCGAGGAAATATATAGAGTAGATCTTGACGTAGTAATTTTTGACGTTATGTTAACGGCACATAATAATGGTTTTAATTTGGATGGTCTCACTGCCGAAGTTGTCTGTTATGTTCGTGTTTTGTATAGGAACTCGGTTCATTATATTAACACCACGAAAACTTCTAAAAACTTATAAAAGGTTTGTATACTTCCAGATTGTCAACAATAGAGTGACCGGGGTCGACGTGGACAAGTGGGATTATTTTGCAAGAGACTGTCTTCATGTGAACATCACTAACTCCTTTGACTACATCAGACTTTTAAAGTTCTCTCGGGTTCTGGTAGACGAAAAAGGCTTCAGTCATATCTGTTTCAGGGATAAGGTAAATGAGATACGTTGGACAAATTACTTATACCATGATATATATTTATCAAGGTATTCCATCGAGTGTTGAGGTCTCCGTTATTGGCAAGTCCTTCAAAAGGTACAGTGTACAGCTGCATATCAAAAGTTTGTTCACTTACTGTAATTATGTAATTTGGGTTTTTTACATGATATTTGCACTAGGATGCGCAGGTATGTGAACAAACTGTTGGTATGAAGCTGTATGCACAGCTGGGTCAAAATTCTCTCCATTTAAACAACCAGGCAAAAGAAAGGTTTCGCTCTTTTTTACAGAAAGGTTTCACTCATTTTTTAAGTCTATAAAATATAAACAAACAACCATTGGTTTATAAACAGAAAACATTTTCCAATATTCTCTTTAAAAAGCATCGAAATATCAGCATTTAATTTGCCCCAATACACAATGAAAGAGACAGGGTCAATATTAAAAAATTACACAAATGTAAAATTAAAACAAGTGCACAGAAACTCTCAGTAGTCACAAGAATCACGGAGTCTGTCTTCAGTAGCGAGTGTAAACACCCTGGGCATCAATGCAAGCAAGTATACACGCCTTCTCATTGAAGTCGCCAGGCGTCGGATGACGTCAGCAGGTATCCTGTTCCATATGTTCAACAGACCTTGCTTACGTTCCTGCTGGTTCTTTGGAGGTGGAGCTGTCTCCAATGGCGGTTAAGGTGATCACAAAGGTGTTCAATGGGGTTCATATCTGGTGAGGTGGCTGGCCACGGCAAAACAGTGACGTTGGCGTTCTCGAGGAAGTCTCTAACAATTCGGGCAGTGTCAGGTCTTGCGTTGTCGTATTGCAATATCTTCTTGACTGTTGTTGGATGAAAGGAACGACGATTGGTCTCGGTATCTCATCAATGTATCGCTGGCCAGTCAGATTCCCTCGCAGAACAACCAGCGGCGTCGTCATTTGGCCACAAAATCCCTCCCTAAACCATGATGCCTCCGCCTCCAAACGGTTTAAACTCTCTCATTCAGTTTGGCGTGAGACGCTCGCCCTTCGTCGATAAACTCGAAACCTGACATAGTTCCTGAGTAGGCAAAATCTACTGTCGTCTGTAAACAGCACCCTCTCCCAGTAACGTCGCTGCCACCGGAAGGGGCGGTAGGCTCGTAGGCCAAACGAAGGGTTCTTCTTGTGCTGATGACATGCCCGAGTGCCGTCGCCGCTGTTGATGTCGCCGTTACGCCGTTACGTTACGAGATGAAACTGCCTGGTGTAGCGATCTTCCCGATCGTGGTCTGTTCTGTCTTTTGGTAGCGTATTAACAGCTTTCTGATGGTGGTTTGGAAGGTTCTTGCCATTTGACGTTGATACAGAGAATGGAATTAAGACAGAAAACCCTGGGATAGTCTAACTTGTTAAAGAAAACACGTTTGAAATCTTTCAATTTAGGTAAACTATGTTAACCAACTCCTTAAACACACTAGCGCACACCAATATTTCGTAAACATAACGATTGCACGAATACTGCATAACTCTCGATATTGCAATCGATGCGCACTCAAGTAGTCCGCCTCTTAAGTTATTCAGCAAATATGTACGTTTTCAGTTTCTAAGTTGATTTTAAAGGCCTAGTTACAGCAATAACAAAATAATGTGTAAGTAAAACATAAGTAAAAACACTACCAGTAGTCAGTGATCAGACTCCACTCCTTCAACTGTTTCAAGCCATTTATTTTTTACAATATTTCATATCCACGTACTCCTTACTGATTTTTCAGGAGTCGGAAAACCTCTACAAGATGTTTGAACTTCGCTACGATCTCCATCGTCAAGTGTACTCACACAAAGTGACCCACACCATCCACATTATGTAAGTCATACTAAATTAATGGTATTGATGGCATCCTTATTATCTAAGTTGTATTAGCGTTATGTGATTATGTTCATAATAACCCATTTGGTTGTTTTACCAGCTTCAGGTGATTGATTACAGCCTTGTTAAGATCGTTGACATTCCAAACTCATGTGCAAATGAAACGGCCTCTTGCGTTTTCAACCTATTAATAACAAATAACAAGACACTTGTAGATTTCATAACTTGATATCATCAACAGGTTATATATCTACTATATCGAAAGAATTCGTAAAAGAAAAATGCACGTTTGGACCATTTAACAAGATGATCCATGACTAGGGGTGTATTGTCCGTTATTCGATCACCTGTCACAACATTAAACAGACTGCTGGATCACTAAAACGTCCTCAAATCTGTTATTCCCCACCCCCACCTCCCCCTTGTGATACAACAAGTGACACAACATGACGTGGGACACAGTTCGCCTGATCACATGAAAGGATTATGGCACCATTCTTCCAACAAAGCACGACTCAAGTCCTGTACATGTACTGTCAATGGAAGCCGTTGACGTTGTCGAATACGGCGCTGGAGTAGTCCCATAGATGCTCTATCGGTGTCATATCCAGTTATCTGGCTGGCTAGGGCAAACATGCACATTATTCGTGTTGAGAAAGTTACTCTAAAAGACAGCAGTGATGGGTATGGCGTAGTCATGTAAGAACATAGTTCTTGGGTTCGGGCGGAGGAAAGGAACAACGACTGCTTGCAGACACTCGTAAATATACCAGGGTGCTGTCAGAATACCAGCAATTGTAACCAGGTCCGTCTTCCTGTCCCCACAATCCCTTTCCACACCATAACAATTCCGCCTACGTAAGGCCCAACCTCTGTGACGCAACAACGTGACGTTCCTTGACCCCGCCGCCTGTAGACACTTACCCGGCCTTCGGGCTGGAACCTTTTCTCATCGATGAAAAGCACTCGGCTCAAATCTCGATACTGCCAATGACGAACAAACCAAGACAGTCCTCCATATCGTCATCCCTCTGCACGGTGGATAAAATGACATCATTGCTATGTTAGTTGTATATGCCTAATGTTATCGATGACATCCATATCATGTTAGTTGTATTAGCTTTATGGGATTATTTTCAAAATAACCCATTTAGATGTTGTACCTACTTCAGGTGATCGATGACATCCTTGTTATGTTAGTTGTATTTGCTCAAAGTGATCGATGACATCCTTGTTATGTTAGTTGTATTTGCTTATTGTGATCGATGACATCCTTGTTATGTTAGTTGTATTTGCTTATTGTGATCGATGACATCCTTGTTATGTTAGTTGTATTTGCTTATTGTGATCGATGACATCCTTGTTATGTTAGTTGTATTTGCTTATTGTGATCGATGACATCCTTGTTATGTTAGTTGTAATTGCTTAAAGTAACACAGAGTATGTTTCATGATTTTTTATTTGGCTTAAGTAAAAGACAAAATACCTTATGACCTGATGTAAGTTCAAATCGCCTCCCTAAGCTTGAATCTTTGTCTCTAAAATGCCAAAATTATTATATTTTCTTGTCTTCACTGATAATCGGGAAAACGACCCTATGCATGTTAAAAAATTCGAAACTATGTGTCCAATGAACTTGTATATTAATTAAATGACCTACTGAACACTATCAACTAATAATAGTGTTTGTGTCTGTAGTAAAGAAGTTTCCGAAATTACGTTTTCAAGAATCATTGGCGCGCGGTTTTCGATAACGAAATCACGACATTAACCCGTTTATTGTCACTATTCTGAACTGATAAACATTTGGATTCCGAATTTGTTTAAACAACCACTACTTCTCGATAAAAAAAAACATCATTTATCAAGTTTAACATATTTGACTCCAACAACATACTCTGTGTCCATTTAATATAATCTATGGCGACCTTCTCATGTTAGCTGTATTTGCTTAATGTGATCGATGAAATAGTTATGTTGATTTTATTTTCTATGTTTGATATATGACATCCTAACTCAAATATATTCTTACCAATCACCTTCATGGTTACGCATGTTTTACCAGATGAAACTTTTACTAAATCAACTCATAACTATGATTAATCAGAAGAATTTCAAAATAAATTTAGGGCTTCTGTCAATAATCCATCGTCGCCGCAAGCTTAATTGTAGGATTTTAAATGCACACAGTTATTATCAGCACATATTTGAAACGTCCTGGTGTTTCATCCTGAAATCGATTCATGCGATGTAATGATTATAACCACATTATTGAAGCGTAGATTGTTTCATGTGATCTATATTATACCCACAGTATGTAAACTTGCATCTTTTTATGCGATGTAATGATGATAACCACATCATGCAAGTTTAAAATGCTTCGTGTCATCTATTTATTACAACCACATTATGTAAGCTGAAATATATTTCATGCGATGTAATGATGATACACGTGTTATACATAACCGGAATCCTTTCTCTTGAAGAAGTCCATGAATCTACATTATATTACTTTGTTTCGCCATTTTTAGGCCTTTGATGTCCTCATTGTGTAATTCAATACTTACAGAATTATATGACATTGTTTTGTCTGTTTATACATCAAGTAAGACTTACTGCTTATTGTCGTAGTTGTTAGTACAGTTACACTTTAAGACCTGTGAAGCCAATATCATGCAATTCAAACTGTCAAAGAAAACCTAGTTTCTAGTTTGAAAAAAAATACCCTTGGCTGTTACATTATGCACTGTATAATAATACAATACAGCAGTGGGTGTGAACGGTTAAGGACTAGTGGGTGTAAGTGGTTAAAAAAAACTAGTGGGTGTGAATGATTAAGGCCTAGTGAGTGGTTAAGGTCACGTAGCAGTGACTGGTCAAGGACTAGTGGGTATGTGTGGTTATGGACTAGTGTGAGTGGTTAAGGACTAGTTGGTGTGGGTGGTTAATGGGTGTGAGTGGTTAAAAACTAGTGGGTGTGAATGGTTAAGGCCTAGTGGGTGTGAGTGGTTAAGGACTAGTGGGTGTGTGTGGTTAAGGACTAGTGTGAGTGGTTAAGGCCTAGTGGGTGTGAGTGGTTTAGGACTAGTGTGAGTGGTTAAGTACTAGTTGGTGTGGGTGGTTAATGGGTGTGAGTGGTTAAAAACTAGTGGGTGTGAGTGGTTAAAAACTAGTGGGTGTGAGTGGTTAAGGACTTGTGGGTGTGAGTGGTTAAGGACTAGTTGGTGTAGTGGTTAAGGACTAGCGGGTGTGAGTGGTTAAGGACTTGTGGGTGTGAGTGGTTAAGGACTAGTATTTGTGAGTGGTTAAGGACTAGTGGGTGTGAGTGGTTAAGGACTAGTGGGTGTGAGTGGTTAAGGACTTGTGGGTGTAGTGGTAGAGGACTAGTGGGTGTGAGTGGTTAAGGACTAGTGGGTGTGAGTGGTTAAGGACTTGCGGGTGTAGTGGTTAAGGACTAGTGGGTGTGAATGGTTAAGGACTAGTTGGTGTAGTGGTTAAGGCCTAGTGGGTGTGAGTGGTTAAGGACTAGTTGGTGTAGTGGTTAAGGACTAGTGGGTGTGAGTGGTTAATGGGTGTGAGTGGTTAAAAACTAGTGGGTGTGAGTGGTTAAAAACTAGTTGGTGTGAGTGGTTAAGGACTTGTGGGTGTGAGTGGTTAAGGACTAGTTGGTGTAGTGGTTAAGGACTAGTGGGTGTGAGTGGTTAAGGACTTGTGGGTGTGAGTGGTTAAGGACTAGTGGGTGTGAGTGGTTAAGGACTAGTTGGTGTAGTGGTCAAGGCCTAGTGGGTGTGAGTGGTTAAGGACTAGTGGTTGTGAGTGGTTAAGGCCTATTGGGTGTGAGTGGTTAAGGGCTAGTGGGTGTGAGTGGTTAAGGACTAGTTGGTGTAGTGGTCAAGGCCTAGTGGGTGTGAGTGGTTAAGGCCTATTGGGTGTGAGTGGTTAAGGACTAGTGGGTGTGAGCGGTTAAGGACTAGTTGGTGTAGTGGTCAAGGCCTAGTGGTTGTGAGTGGTCAAGGCCTAGTGGGTGTGAGTGGTTAAGGACTAGTGGGTGTGAATGGTCAAGGCCTAGTGGGTGTGAGTGGTTAAGGACTAGTGGGTGTGAATGGTCAAGGACTAGTGGGTGTGAATGGTCAAGGACTACTGGTTGTGAGTGGTTAAGGCCTAGTGGGTGTGAGTGGTTAAGGACTAGTGGGTGTGAGTGGTTAAGGACTAGTGGGTGTGAATGGTCAAGGACTAGTGGTTGTGAATGGTCAAGGACTAGTGGGTGTGAATGGTCAAGGACTAGTGGGTGTGAGTGGTTAAGGACTAGTTGGTGTAGTGGTCAAGGCCTAGTGGTTGTGAGTGGTCAAGGCCTAGTGGGTGTGAGTGGTTAAGGACTAGTGGGTGTGAATGGTTAAGGACTAGTGGGTGTGAGTGGTTAAGGACTAGTGGGTGTGAATGGTCAAGGACTAGTGGGTGTGAATGGTCAAGGACTAGTGGTTGTGAGTGGTTAAGGCCTTGGTTGTGAGTGGTTAAGGCCTAGTGGGTGTGAGTGGTTAAGGACTAGTGGGTGTGAGTGGTTAAGGACTAGTTGGTGTAGTGGTCAAGGCCTAGTGGTTGTGAGTGGTCAAGGCCTAGTGGGTGTGAGTGGTTAAGGACTAGTGGGTGTGAATGGTCAAGGACTAGTGGTTGTGAGTGGTTAAGGCCTAGTGGGTGTGAGTGGTTAAGGACTAGTTGGTGTAGTGGTTAAGGACTAATGGGTGTGAGTGGTTAAGGACTAGTTGGTGTAGTGGTCAAGGCCTAGTGGGTGTGAGTGGTTAAGGATTAGTGGGTGTGAGTGGTCAAGGCCAAGTGGTTATGAGTGGTCAAGGCCTAGTGGGTGTGAATGGTCAAGGACTAGTGGTTGTGAGTGGTTAAGGCCTAGTGGGTGTGAGTGGTTAAGGACTAGTAGTTGTGTGAGTGCAAACAGGGAATCTAAAAGGGACAATGGCACGATTGATTATTGCTTTTAATATTCAAAAGCATGAGGTTTCAACGTTGAGTTCGATTGCGTATATTTCTATTTTAAGTAGATCGTTTTACGAAAGTTAGTGACTTATTTAAAGTTTTAAAAGTAAAAAATAAGGTTACATTTATGAATGATTTTGTTCTTATATTCAAAGTAACAGTTTGTTGAATGCCTCCGCAATTTTGACAATGACTCGGTTCTTATGGATAATATGTTTTCTTCATCGGTGTTGTTGCAGGTTGGCTGATGCTCTACTCCGCGCTGATCCTCACTTGCATCTTCTTATACCAGGGATTGACCAGTATGTACCCTCGCGTGTAATACGTCATAAGAGACACATTGATTCAAGTTTTTTCAAAGGAGAAAATGAACAAATGTTTGTTTACTCGAGCGAGAGCAAGGGTTATGCTATAATTTGCAGTTGTAGATTGTAGAAATTCCTGAAAATAACTTACAAAAGTTTTATGCTAAAATAGTCATGAAAGTATCTGTTTCAATAGGAATGACCTGCCGCCGTCAAATCTCGATTCATTGTTTTGTGACATCACTGAGGAAATACCGCAACTCGTGCAACGTTTGTTAAAAGTTAAGGTGTATGATGATATACATCACTCTCGAAATACATTTCTGAAAATGGTTGATTGTGCTTGGTTAGATATTTTGGATGTTGAAAAATAAGAAATTCGTAATACCATTCTCATTCTTCCCAAACCCTCGTATCTCTCGTATCTCTGCTATCTAACCAGCCAATGAGACAACTCACATTCAGCATCAGCGGCACAACCCGGATGGAAAACCCCGTTGACTTCAAGCTAGTAGCTTCAAGCTCCTTAATAAACGATATTTCATTGGCTGAAAAATTACAAGTGAGCATAGCCACGTACATCAAGCCGCCTGCCACACTTGAGAGAGAGAGAGAGAGAGAGAGAGAGAGAGAGAGAGAGAGAGAGAGAGAGAGAGAGAGAGAGAGAGAGAGAGAGAGAGAGAGAGAGAGAGAGAGAGAGCGAGATAACAAAATAGTTTCTTAAAGCTTGGTTATATAGGATCTTTTCGAAGCCACAAGGTCACCAATGTATAATTCACATTGCCTAGGAGGTCTGCATTAAGGATAGTTCCTGAAAGAGTCACAATATCTTCAATTCATAACCTTCATTTGATCTGTATACAAGTTCTTAGATTCATATGGCTTTTTGTTCTGGGGTAAAAGATGAAAATAGGTTTTTATGGCACTTCACCAAATGTCCTCATTTTTGGCCACACGGTAACCAAATCTGCAATTAAAAAATCTCACTCGTCATGTTTCCTGTACATAAGATTTCAGCTTCCTAAGAACTTTTTTTCTTGAGAAATAAATGAAAAAGTTTGTTTTGATATCTCAATTGGCTCAGGTACATGTAAAAAGATTTGAGGAATTTAAGCCAAATGATCTGTTGACGTGAAAAGTTTAGTAGAACCCATCGCCAATATCATCGATACAACACAATTTACAATGCACAATGAAGCAAAGCTAGGCCCTTAATGTACTCATAAATACCTGACTTGTAATCACAATAGCGTGTAAATGAAAGCTTGTTTGATTAGATTGTACTTATTAATTGTAGTAATGTTCTTTTCCTTATGAGAGAGAGAGAGAGAGAGAGAGAGAGAGAGAGAGAGAGAGAGAGAGAGAGAGAGAGAGAGAGAGAGAGAGAGAGAGAGAGAGAGAGAGAGAGAGAGAGAGAGAGAGAGATATTAAATTGGTATGGTTAGTTGCGTGTGTGCATACAAATGACAGGATTGAATCCGCTTTTTTGTATTTTACAGGCGCTTCAAGTCAGCATTAACAATGACGGAGGATATGAAAGAATTTTCTCGTCTCACAGATATAGTGATTTGGCAGATCGCTTCCTCAACATGTGACGAATTAAAACCTTCTCGACACATCATCTCGGATATTCAGTCGAGAAATTTTTTCCCATCATTTCGAACATGGCCAAGTGACAGGAAACCGGACAAAGAGGTAAGATGAAAATGGAGGGTTTATATATAAAAACAAGTATTTAATTTTTATGAACTGCTTTAAGTTATTTTATCAATAACTGGACACTGATACAGGAGGATAATATTTAAATTACAGTATTTTACCCGTCTTTTCGAACATGTCCAGGGATAATAAGGTAAGGAAAATTTGAAGGATTTATTTAAAAAAACGTCTCTAATTTATTTATGTACTGTTAAAGTTCTTGTGTGATTGGTTCTCTGTTGTTTTACAGAAGAATCACCGGAAGTGCCATTTCATTGGTACTCTCTACAAATAGGCATAAACAAAAGTTGCACACTTTAGATAAGTGTGAAGTTTCACAGGAATTAATGAAGATGTATTTATTTAGACTATGAGGTGAAGGCCGCGTTATAAGTCACAAGTTGTCGCGTTTTGGAAAGCAAAGGCTAATACGTCAGTCATGTAATCGAAATTCGATCTAATACAGCTAAAACGGCGTGCACAAGTATCTTTGATATATCTTTGTCCCACAAAAAAATAAACATAAGTGAGGCATGACCGGGAAAAAAAAGGGTCCATGTTTAATATATTTCACAAACCCATTTCAGTTAGACATCAAAAGTCGCCTGATTGAGCTGACAAATGAAGTACTGAAGGACAACGAACATGCAATTCTTGGTGATGACGACGAGAAAAATATACTTGTCTATGTAAGTTATCGTCCATAGTAACAGATTCATTCAAACTCCTCTATTAAATCAATGGCTATGATTCTCGTGTTTCAAACCGGTGTATTTACAACCCCTCCCCCTCCCCTCCCCCCTCTCCTTCTTACGCAACTTATAAGAAAGAGGTAAAAACCATTTAATGCGGATGACATAAAATGAAGTTGTAGAATTATTACGAGGCCAACTGTTGAAATGAATGAGTGGATATTATCCACTATGACTTTATTCTTTGCGAATACTATTTCCCTGAAGTCATTACCGTTACCATGACCTTAAAGGGTAAAATGTAGCCATAATTTGTTCATTTCTGTTTTTATTCTATCTAATTACTATTATTACGATGTATTTATTCAAGGTAATCAAACTGGACTTCACCAAAGATAAAGAAGACCCGATCGATAGCGTCAACTTCTATACAAAGCGAAACAAGGACAAAATAATCAAGCTCCTACCACACATGGTATTATATGCTAATGTTTTTTATCTTAACACAACAGAAGAACATTTTGTTCAGTTTTTTGTACCGAGAAAGCGTGCTGTTGTGCCTTTAAAGTCTTAAAGTCTTAAATTCGTTTACAGAAGCTGCGTCTTCCCCCGCGTGACTTCTCTCAACATATTGTCACTGTGTGCTGGAAAAACTACAAACATGCTGAAGCACAAAACAAAGCAAAAGTCGACGGTCTGAGGGAAGGCTTTAAGAAGTGGTGTGAAAAAGCTGGATATATGCTGAATGAGTAACAAAAGGACTTCATCACAAAATCATCTGTGAAATCTAGATAATAACATCATCTGTGACTTCGTTTCTGCGAGGTTATAGATTTTGTTCAACCTGATTTTAATTAGCTACCATCTGTGACAGGTATATCTAATCAAGTTATTAGTGACCTTAAATGATTTTTACTGTGATATCTGCTCACACATATAGACGCAGGAATAAATTCAATCTCGTTGAAATCAGATCGAACCGAACATTTTTACCTCACATGGTGTCAGCGAGGTAATAATTTTTGGTTCAATCTGATTTTAATGAGATTAGAAAAACAATGTGATCATACCGTTTATGATATTCTATGTCTGGATCGTTTTGTCTATGGCACCATCTTCTCTGATCAAAGCATTTATGCATTTCTAAGTCAGTACATCTAAAGAGGAAATCCACATATATCGAATGTTACAATATGCAATCATCTTAATCTCCCCATCGTTGTAGCACGGTCAAATATTCTTATGCGAACGTATAGGGATTTATTACGGAGCTACCTCTGTTGGGCGAAAATGTGCTTTGCAATGTTAAGAGCTTTCAGCGTCTTCATCATAGACCATATGTACCATGCCATACCATTCCCATGGTGATCTTTTTCTAATGGATGATATATGAAAACTAAAACTGCGAATTATGTGTTAGTGGTTTCTTAATTGAGATTATGGTTAAGATTTTTAGTTGTTTTAAGTTGTGACTGGGATTTTTTAGCATGCGTGTCATTTATTTTACATTTAGTTCAATTGTTTTTATTCGTTTGTGGTTTTTTTAAATTCGGTATTTAGCTTAGATATAACCGATATTTTATTATCATGTGATATGCGTTCCTTTTTGCAAAAAATACATAAACTTATGCAATTTCAAAAGATTTGTCCTCCGGTCAAACTCGATCTTTCCTTTCCATATCAATTTCCATAAACTTTCTACTTCTGTCGTTTGTCCCTGATTTTTTAAAAGACACAAATTACAATCACACTTTTTTTAAGTATTCAGGACATAAAATCATCAAGCGATTAATGGATTAGTTTGGTCGATACCATACGACTTTTTCCCCACTCTTTTAGCTGGAAAACAGATTTTTGTATAATGTTTTTTTTATTTATCATATTTATTAACTTGGTGAAGGTTTTTCCTTATGACTTATTCAAGTTTCTTCGTGAATCATCGTGTGTCATCCTCGATAATCCAGCGTGTTGGTTTACCCTACATTGTCGATGATGCTTATAATCGTTATCTTATTTTGTTTGGTTATATTTATATCTTTTATTTAAAGCTTATTTATTTTGGTGTTGAGTGGTGTTGACGTGTGGTCATATATTACCATGTAAGGTATTCATTTTCTTTCTTTATTTATTTCTTTTATTTATAGCTAATTGGTTTTGGAGTTCATATTTTATCATTAAATCAATTGATAATGAAAATGGTCATGAATCTCTATGTACGTGTAACTAAGTTTGTAATTTTGTTTGCTTTATTTACATCTGTTATTCATAGCTTATTGATTTTGGTGTTTATCATTATCAATTAATTTAAAAAATCGTCATGAATCACTATGTAATTGTGTTTTTATTTTTTTAGAATTTTGTTTGCATTATTTGTATAATTTATGATTATATTATAAAGTAATTGAAGCATCATCATAATTGTTTTAGAGATACCTCTTTTCTGTCTCATAAGAAGCCCGACAAATAGCTACCAATATCATTCCTTACATCTAAGGCACAATACAACTGTTTGCTCTCCACAAAGCAGCAAAAGTAAAAGGACATCAAAATACATCTAAATAAAAACATACTATCTAAATACACCAATCAATATTTATTCTTTATATTGGAGGCCATAGGCCCGGTCTACATTTCAGCATTCACAGGGCGATACATAGGTGCATTAAATGCAAATAGTCAAAAATAAAAAATAATACATAAGTTATTTAGCATGATAAACTGACTTATTACCCATATGGTTAATCATAAGCGGTGACATATTTTCAATATGAGCACATGTGCACATATCACTTTTGTCTAGCAACGATTCTTTCAGCGCGAGTGGCCGTATTTTGTCGTCTGTGCACTGTAGCGGGCCGTCGTAAGGGATGGAGGCCGTTTTCTGAATATTTCCATGCGTTTGAAATGGAATGGAATGAGTAATAAAGAAATTATTACCCGAGGAAGTGTGTCATATGACTTTTACGAAACGAGTGCGAATTTGTGTATAACCCTCGCTCTCGCTCGGGTAATACAAAAATTCACACTCGTTTCGTAAAAGTCATATGACACACTTCCTCGGGTAATAATCTCTATATATGTAAAAATATTATTGACTTAACAATGAATCTCAATGAGTCATAGCATTGTATATATAAATATTGATAAGTTTTGGACAACATCGTGACTTTCAATTGACATTAGCATGTTTAATTCATGAATAGTTGGATTTTTTTAAAATGCGGTAAATACAAGCGTCATAGATGTTGGTAACATTTACATTCAAGTAAGAAGTGAAATTCATTTACAATAAAGTTATCTTTACATAAAGAGCATAATCTATTTTGTCTGGGTTCATTAGTGTAACGGCCAGTTTTAAACTGAAGATGTGACGCACACCTAAATCTAGCAAGGCTTAAAATAAAATACCCAAATATTTGTAAGGATATTTATACGTTTTTGTAGTCCAAATACAGTGTCTGCAAAAAGTACAATATCATCAGCAAAAAGTATTTGTACAACATCTGGGTGGAGCTGTAAACCAGGGTAACATTTTGAGTCACTTTCCAAATCTAATTCATTGATAATGATAATAGTACATATCGGTTATAATAATAGCAATAACAATAATTTGATAATAATATGTGATATTAAAATGTGTATGCATGTTATTAATGATATCGTTTCCTCGGGACACAAAATTTAGCTACACACAATCTAGTTAAAACTAGATGTAATTTTTCCGTCCCCTGAGTCGGTTTTATTACTGCAGGACTTAGGGGAGGTAAACATTACATTTAGTTTTAACTAGATTGAGCTACACACAGCCTAACTGAAAACGATTCAATATCAACTCCAAACGACAACGTACATGTTGATATCAAATAATATATATGAAGAAAAAGAGTGAGGCGAAAAATGTATCAATAATTCAATAGTTATGTTCACTTTGTATTTAAGAAACTGTAAATAATTCGTTAACTTTATGACCTACAACAGAGTGAGAAATGCCATTAATATGTACCCTAAATATTTAAGACTCACATGAAAATATTGAATTGATGGGTCAAGCATTAAGCTATTGAATAGATGGAGTGAAATGATTTTATAGTGTTTTATAAGAATCAATGTTTAAGAGGACATCGTCCAATCATCAATTGCGGGCCGATATCTTTAGTTTCACGAAGCCAGATCAAGAATAAAATTCCGCTAGGATCAACTGCAAAATAGTGACTGTGCTAACTCTATAGTCAAGAATAACTAACCAAACCTTCCCAGGTGGTTTATATTTGTTTAAGATAAGCTACAACGATTCTCGCTTATGTATAAACTGTAATAGGTCCAATCTGGCATTTCTCATGTTTTAAGAAATTGTTAACATTCACTCTCTTTAAAAAAGTAGAAAAATCGAAACGTCGTCTTTAAGAAGCCACAGATTGAGGATGTGAAAATAAAAAGTCAAAGAAAGTCTATTTTTTAAGGAAAAATTTAAAGGTACTCAAATTCTAAAACTTTTTGTTTTTATTTAACAACGAGAACAACATACGCGTCAAAACGCACCCTCGCCGTACACCATAAAGGGATAAACAAAAACGATCTATTACATCCAGCTCTTTCATGTGTTGATTCATATTTTAAGTATTTTAAGCTTTAAAAGGCCTTTCAGATTTTTTGTACACTAAAACTTATCAACCATTATATATACAAAGAAAATCCATATATGAAGATCAAAGTAGTAGCAGTAGAAACGACCAAGTGTTAATCAGCCGACGTACTAACGAAGGCTCTAGATTAGCGATTAATGAAGCTACTTAACAACTTAATTACTTTTAAGAGACCCTCCGGTGTTTTATAGTTCTAGCATATTGTGCAATTTTTCTCGGTGATAGAGAAAAGGATAATCATGGTAATAAATTACGCAGTTAATACGTACTGTTCTTAATCGTAAACAAACATCAAATGACAGTAATTAAATCACGTAATTAACTGCTGTTCCTCCACGAAGCCAAATATTTCATAAAAATGTTATCGTTATATATTGTTAAAGGAGCACAGAGTATGTTGTTGGAGTCGAATATATGTCATAGTCGATCTATGGAATCATTTAAACTATATATTTATATGGAGGCTGTTTCTGAAACTTTTAAAGAGCCACTCTGTGAGTTGTTGGAGTCATATATGCCAAACTTAATCAATGGTGTCATTTGATCGCGAAGTATCGACTGTTACCAAAAAGACGCATTTTAAAGCTTATTGTTTTTTTATAGTGACAATATGAAGGTAGAACGTCGCAATTATGATCGAAAACCGGACAGTGGCGCGCGTCAAATAGTCAAAGGTAATTTTGGAGACTTATCTAAATCAGCCAGGAGGGCAGTTAGGAGTTGATAGCGTTTGTTAGGTTATATAAATAGTATCCATGTATATTGGACGTGATATCTACACCTCTGTGCATTTATAAGTCTGTTTTTAGATTTTCATGGAAAACCAGTAATTGTCATTGATTTGAAGTCTTCAGTGTTATTTTCATTTTAGAAATATTACTTTGAGTGCCTGGATTGAAAAATTATTCTCTCTTCATAAAATGTTGCCCGTTTGGCTTCTTCTTTTGTTTATGAATAGTCTATGATGAGACATGTACAAATGGAAAATGCATTGAAGATTTCACATGTGTTGAAACATACATTCCATTTGTTGGCATAGTGTCAAAGCTTATATAAATACCAGCTAAAAATGGTCATACGGTAAAAGTAAAACAAGGTACTTTTGTACCATACTTTTTTGGTTTAAGTTTTGTAAATGCTTTTATCGAGTCTTAAAATCAACCAAAATAACATTTAATTTCTTGGTGTTAATATTATTGTGTTGATTTCTTTCACATATATTAATTTAACAATTAATTTGTTGATAACTTTGCAGTTATTTAAAACAATCAACGATGGGTAAAATTGGTAAAATATAGCTAGAGGTATAATGAAAAGACCCACGGTAATAGGGACCTCCTTTATATATGTCCTTTGGACATGAAAAGTTAAGATCGAAGGTAAACGATATGTTATGAAAATCACGGAGTGGTTCTTATAATTGTTGCATATCAGTTAACTTTGGTATAGTGATAATATACAGGGAAAGTCGAAATTAGTGATCTAAAATCAGACAATAACGCGTGCCGATGTCATAAACGCATTTTTGAGACTCTTGAACATAGCCTTCACAAAAAGCAATAAAATGATCGATCGAACTTCTTGTTTTCTCATGTATAGTTAAATCTACAGCCAATCCACAGTTTATAAATTAATTCTTTAATTCACTTTTCAAAAGATATATATATCAAATACGATCATCGTGTATGATAATCTTAATTATCATCTACCTAATGAAGAACAGCGGAAAGGTTTTAACAAAACACCGCTGGAAGAAAATTTCTATAAGGGGCAAACTATACTATAAAGTCACATGACAGTCACGTGACATTTGTAAACGAACAAGATGGCCGCTGGTACACGTTTGCCGTTTTCCATGAAAACATCAAAAATTGTTTTGGAGAGTTGATGTTACGTGCTTTGATTGGATATCTTCTCAATCATGGAATCAGAAGAAAAGGAAGATAACCTCACTAAACAGGTGAAAAAATAAGGAATAGAAATATTACCAAATTTGGGAATTTCTGTTGTCTTTATTTTGTGCTTATTTTCGCTTTCGATTTTATCTAGGCCTATGTAACAACATCCGATTTAGCTGCTTATGTAATACATATTTGACCTGGTGCTGACAGGCTTTCACGAAAGTAAAAATGAAAGTACAAATATAGATAATATTATCATCATTTCCACACGTCACGAATGATTGTGAAAGTTGAACACGTCTAGATTGCACCTCTTTCCTCGCTGCTTTCTTGCTTGATCGACTGTGTATTGTAGGATATAATATGGAGAAAAGAGTAAAGAATTTCAAGAAATTGAAAGGCCCAAACAGGCAGCAGGTAAAAAGTTAAAATATTATTTAATATTATAGAGTCTACATGTTTGCTATCACTGTCAGTTGATGATCCAGATATAAATGTGTGTTATTGGTTTTATTTGAACTTTGTATTTCACATTATTATGTGACGTTTGCAATCTTTGAGGTAATATTCATATGCTATCCATTGATGTTTATTACCTCTAAAAAAAACAATGATTTGCAATTTTGTATCTATGATTCAGCACATATATTGACAGTACACAAGTAGATTGTAGTCCTGCTATGATTACATTCCTCTTATACAATATCCTTTGAATCCATTTCTTTTCACAATAACATGAGAATTAAATTCAAAACATTGCATACATGGAGTAAAGAAATCAAATGTCCTAAACAGGCAGCAGTTATGAAAATAATCATCATTAAGTAAGAACTAAGTTCATTGTTAGCAGACCAACCTAATGTGTCAGTGTCATTTGTTATTCTGTAACAGACGTTTGAATTACAATTACATCGCCTCTTTTAGTTCACCATTGAATCATAGACAATTATTCCATTTTTTTTATTTTACATATATTTTGGTTACTGGTAAACTGTTCTTATTGATCAATAATTTGATCTAGATATTAAATGAATAAAACAATTTTTCTATCAAAACTTTGCAGATAGATGAGATTGAAGTGTTGACATCGATCTATGGAGAAGACTGGAAAGTGGAGGACGAAGCCTCGCGTCGATATTCCATCGATGTACGAGAGGAGGGTTCAGGATTAAAGCTGACACTTGAGGTACTTTACATTGCCAACCTTGAAATAGTCGCCAAATCAAGAATAGAGAGGGGGAGGGACTTTAAAAATTAAAAACTGGGTGGCGAAGGTTCATCCTACTCAAATGGCAATGATCTAAAGAAAAATTCTGTTTTTTCATCATGCATAATTGTATAATATATGTATGTATGTATGTATGTGTGTGTGTGTGTGTGTGTGTATGTATGTATGTGTGTATGTATGTATGTATGTATGTATGTATGTACGTATGTATGTTTGTATGTATGTATGTATTAATGTATGTATGCATGTATGCATGTATGTATGTACAAAGAATCTACAAAATAAACAATGGTTTTATAATCCTTTTAAACTTAAAGAATTTAAGCTGGTTTTAATACATAGAAAGGAACATATTACTTGAGTTCAAATCATTCTTTCTTATTTTGCGTATTCATTCTCTAATGCCAAATATACTACATATGCTTGTTTTTAATGATAATCATTTGGGGTGAAATGGTTTCACATCATGAACCACAGTATTTTGCTTTTGCTTTTGGTGCACAAGGAAATTTTGGTTTTTAACATATAACGTGTTATTAGAGGGATTGGGAAAGACACCTTTGACAATGAGCCATTTTTAGGGCTTTTCATTTTTAGGTAGTCATTTTCACAATTTTAAATGGACCATCCCTCTATGTAGCAATAGTAAAACTTTTAATTTTGATTTTTATGATCAATATAAGCAATCACACTTTTATCTTTGTTTTATTTCAGGTTTCCTTGCCAGATGAATACCCCAGTGGATCACCCCCTATCTACACTCTCTAGTAAGTAGATAAAATTCCTATGTAGACAAAGTTTGGATAATCGCTTGCAAGGGTAAAAATATACGTTGATTAGCAGCAGAGGATCATGTCCTGATTGCTTGCATTCTTCTGTGCTGGCCAATAATCAGGACTGCTTTCAAGCCACTAGAGGGATGAAAGCCCCTAATAGAGCAAGTTTGTATCTCAGTAGAGTAATGTTTTTCAACATTCATTCCTTAGAAGATGGTCCAATTTAATTGGACTAACACAAACAATGTTTTCTACCATCTGAGTGTTAAGATGATTTTATTGTTACAGTGGGCCGTGGCTGAGAGGAGAAAGTCGACTAGAAATAGAAAATGCATTGCAAGATTTATACGTGTAAGTACTTAAATAAATATTGTTTTCATTTGGAGATAGAGAGGTAGATTGGTCAGGTGTAACTGGTTTTTGAAACCTGTTTATTTTATATTATACAAGTATAGCTCATAATTGAGTTTAAAGAATTGATTCCTTGCCCTTTTGAAATCAGATTTGTGAAACTTGTGATGGCTTCTTCAGTCCTCCAGATTGGCTTCATATCTACATTTTGTATGCAGTAATATCATTAAAAATGAAGTAAAAGATATATGTGAGTACAGATACACGGACACTTCTTTAAAACTCAAAAGAATCAAAACACATTAGTTTGTAAACACAAGCATACAGTGGTGCATGGATGTCAAAGCTCTTTCCCAAATAAATAAATAAATGGTTATGACGAATGCATGGATATTAACTCTTACGTTGCTGAATATTATTTTGACCATTTTTGCCCCCGTGGCTGAATTTTCCAGCACTCGCCTCGCTACCGTTAAACCGTAATTAGCCCCTGTGGCTGAATTATTTTGCACCGCGAGCCGCGACCGTTTTTTTGATATATGGTGTATTCACATGGCGAATTGCGGGTAGAAATGGCCGTTCCATACAAAAGTAGCCCGCCCATCCCGTACACAAATGAACGATCTTTATCCGACACTTTGAATGAAATTTTTATCTTACCTAGAACGATTTCTATTACAATATGAAAATTGCCTTTATTTAGAGTTACGGAAAATCCTTAAATATAATCGCACAATTATTTTTTTTATATCGAATTGAAGATACATTATTCCTCTTTACGATGATATATATATTTTTACAATGCGACCTCTAGTTAGATTTCTACACTTATCTAAAGATTGTCTTTATTTCCGGCTGAATAAATTCCCTAATACTGAGCGCGCATACATGTATTTTATATCGAATTGTAGCAAATTTATTCTTCTTTATGATGATAAAAAATTGTTAGAATATGTCATCCAGTTCAAAAGATATACGCCGCGAAAGATGGTTGGGGGTACCCCGAGGATGCTCCGACATAACGGGATATTTAGCCAGAACTAATTCTCCCTAGGGCAGTCTGGCACCGGTACGCTAATTAGTGCCGTTATACCCCCGGGGCACCCCCGAGGCACCAGCATGCGAGTGCCAGTGCTCTAGGCAGAGCGTTGCTTCCTGGCATTCCGATCCTCTCGGCGCGTGCAGTCACTCGCGGCCGAACATTCCGAGATGATAAAATCAATCATTCTATACGCACGCCGCATCGTTATTTCTTGCTGCGCATGTACAAATTATACATGGAAATAAAGATAAATCTTACGTCCTTACGACTGTGAAAAAGTAATGAAAAGGTGCCAACTGGTTCAAAAGATATGAAAAGCGAAAGAGGCATACCCTCAACTACTTGAAAACAAATTTTGATAAAATCAATCATTCTATACGCACGCCGCATCGTTATTTCTTGCTGCGCATGTACAAATTATACATGGAAATAAAGATAAATCTTACGTCCTTACGACTGTGAAAAAGTAATGAAAAGGTGCCAACTGGTTCAAAAGATATGAAAAGCGAAAGAGGCATACCCTCAACTACTTGAAAACAAATTTTGATAAGCGGGGAAAAAATTGATAATTGCGACATTTTTCGCAATATTTGCCGCTTCTTTATTATGTGTTGCGCACATACACATTTTATATTGAATCAAAGTCAGTTCTTTTTCCTTTACGATGATGTAAAAAGTATGAAGTTTCGCCACCCGATTCTAAGAATACAAATTGCGAAAGTTCGGGGGTATGTTCTTGATGCGGCTAGTATCGAACGTCCAGTGACAGCTCACATTGACTTTCTCTGTCTCTTTTACGACTTATAAAAAGATTATTTTATTGACAATAATTACTTTATATAACACTTATTCACCTTATTGATGTGAAGAATGAACTTTATAAGGAGAGTAACGCTCATCCACACTTCCGCTTCTTTCTTCAATCTTCTTGATAATCCCCCTCATTTTCCTTCTCTGACATCAAACTGATATAAGCTTTAGTGCAATCTTGTGACGTGTGATAAATTCTGAAACATGGTGCTGCACATAGAGCCACATTACACTCGTTACACTCGTAAGAAGATTCTTTGCCTACCCTTTTCTTCTTTCGAACTGGCTCATTGCTTTCTTCCACTTCCCTTCGAAATAGTTCTCTTTTCGCTTTGGAGCAAACAACACACATACGGGAAAGCCTCTTCTTCTTTCCAACAGGCTGAATCTTTGATGGAAAGTGTCGACCATGAAGACGTAACACACTTTCGTCGCTTGTGCTTGGCCTGCCACGAGGACGTCTACGCAGGGAAGGTACTTTTTCCGTGTCGGTGAAGGTGATCATATGTTGCACTAAATCTTTTCTGAATTGACGGCTTGTTTTCAAGGTTTTGTCTTTTGAGAATTCTTTATAGAGAATGTAAGAGTTCAACATGGCAACGTTTAACACATGAAACCACACTCGCTTCCACCATTTAAGAGTTTTCATTTTGAACGGGGTGTACGACAGCATCTGGTCGGCCCGATCTACACCTCCCATATATTTGTTGTACTCGTGCACAATACGTGGTCTCGTATTTGCTTCCCCAGTCACTCGGTTCTTCTTCCCTGTCTCTACAATTTCAGTGTCTTCTACGGTTGACATGAGCAGCACTGACTTCCTATCCTCATACCTCACAACGAGTAGGTCTTGATTGTGATAGATCATCATATCCCCTTTCTTCTGTTTTTTCTGTGCCTTCTTTACCTTCTCAGGAATGCCTTTGCGATTTCCTCTCAACGTCCCCGTCGCACCAGTTCCCGTTTCCCACAAGTTTATATACAATGCCACAGAGGAATAGAAATTGTCCATGAACAAATGATACCCTTTCCCAGCATATTCCTTCACCAAGTCCATGACGAGATCATACGTTTTCCCACCGACAGAAACAGTTTCATTTGTTTTTCCAGTGTAGAGTTGAAACTTGCAAACATAACCATTGGTTGAGTCACACAGCATGTAGGCCTTTATCCCATACTTCTTCGGCTTGTCGGGATTGTATACTTTGAAACTCAGATTGCCTTTCCAAGGCACCAACCCTTCGTCAACACAAATAGTTTGATGCGGCTTGTAAACTCTGGTAAAACGATGCACGATGCGCTTGTACAAATAGCCAAGTTTATTGATTGGTGAAAACTGGGGTGTGTTTCGTCCCGGCATTAGATTATTATCATTCAAATGTAGGTACGTTAGTAATAACCAGAACCTATCACGAGGCATACATTTGGTAAAGAAAGGCGTCGACGTCACATCACTCGTTGACCAATACTCAGAAAAGTTTCTCTGTACAACCAGAGACATTGCTATAGTCATTGCTACGAATACTTTCATTTCTTCAGCATTCGTATCATACCATTGCCTCAACCTAGAACAGGGCTTTAGAACCTTATCGTCAACCTGTTGGTGGAAGTATCTGTTGGTTTCTGCTGCCATTGATCCATAATCATCTTCATGAAAAAACAACCCGAAATAGTCTACAGGATGCGGATTATCAGGCAATTCTATGAAGCGTCCTAATCCCGTGTTGCCAGTAAAATGGAGATCAACACGTCCACGTGGCCGCGGACCCTCTGTCCAGCGTTCCATAAAGTTGTCACCGTCATCAAAATGTGTGTCAATATCATTATATTGCTCATCAAAGCCACTGAACTCTTCTTCTGTGGAAGTACCAGTCGTAGCAGTGTCACCCGTAGTTGCTAATATGTGTCTTGCAATGTTTCTTATTTCTACATCACTATCAATGTCACTTACACCATCACTGTCACTGTCACTATCACTCTCATCAGTTGATTCCATATCAGAAGCTTCATCGGCATGGACCTCGTTGATGAAGTCGTCGTCGCTAGACGTTGACGGACCTTCCCAACTCCTGGTTCGGGGCCTCCTGGCCTTAGGCATCTTTCACATCAATCTGTAATTGATTGAAAATAATTTAGGCACACGCAAGATATAATAACATCAACACATAACCTGTTGTACAGAGAAATCCAATGTGAGCTTCATGGACATTCAATTGCCACATTTTGTAAGTGTTTGATACAAATTTGCAGTTGCGCGCCTATGGCGCCAGCCGCCATCAATAATCCGTACATTTTCTAATTGTCCTGGCGAAAGCAGGACATTTTGTTTTACGATTTGCAAAAATAACAAATCAGGACGATGGCACCGACGGCGTGTCAACATAATCAACCCTGATGCCGCCTTCTGACTTCCTAAGCAGCGAGTCGCGAACAACTGCCTTCTACGTCAGGAAAGTTCTGATTGTCAGTTGTGGATTACAAAAGTTTTTCAACTTTTGACTTCTCTTCCGAGAATGATAGGTTCCACAGGCCTATCCGGTTCTGGTTGATTCTTTATTTATTTATTTATTTGCGCACATAAATTATTGATATAAGCATTTGAAGACAATTTACTCTTTCAAATGATTCCACCCACATTGAAATACGCCCAAAGGTGCAAAAGATAGGGCGTGCGATAGAAAGGTGTGCATATGGTCAAAATGCACGCGTCGCAGTAAACGATAGCACGCGCCGGACGGTAAGCTCGTGCGAGAGGGCAGAAAGCGTCCACCGGCTATTAGCACGTGCGGCGGGGAGTGCGGGAAAATTGAGTGATTTTAAAGCTTATTTTCAATCTTTGCATAATTTTCGGAACATGTACGCACATTTTTTAGAACACCAACGAAACAAAATTCGGTAGCTTAGCGACAGACGGACGGAAAGTGCTAGCATTAAACTGACACTACTGCCGTACAACATTTGCCCGTCTTTCGCTACTGTGAACCTCTGCGTTAATGAGCTAGCGTGATAAAAATAGAGTTTCGATGTCGCATCTCGCCCAGAGGACATGCGGTCAAAGCAAATTTCAACCCGGACAGGCCCGGGACCCGCATCTTAAGGGTTAATCTTCAGTGAGTCAAACAGGTCATTACTCAACCTGATCTGTAGTTGTGGAAGTGAGGTGAGCAGAGTTGGTGTTTAATGCCGCTTTCAAGATTATTTCACTTATATCGCGGCTGCTAGTATTATTGCAGGGAGAAAGCCCGCAACACTATTGTGGCTATGCATTGCGGTGAAACCTGCAAGCATCGGCTGGAACTAGCGAACCATGGGTGGTACTGCGCTGAATTTCAGTGTAGCATTGCACCCAAACCTGACTGCATGTAGAACAGTTCTCTACTGCAGACAAAGTTACCAAGCTCCCGGCGAGATTCGAACCACGGACCTCCCGATCCGAAGACGAACGCGCAAACCACTGCGCTATCCCGCCCCCCTACCGTTACAGAAGAAGAAAGTATCAAGTATCATGCAAAAACTGTTGGCAGCCATTTTTGTGTGAATACCTTTTAATCATTTTATGTTGGGGAATGGATTTGGTAGCTTAACAAAACATATTACATTTATTTTAGAACTCCTTTTTTTAATAAAACAAAGATTGCCTTGAAATTGCTAACATAGTTTTCATTTTCATTAAATTTCTTTAAATTGCTTCTGCCCTTTTAAAGGAAGTTCAACTTGTCAAAGAAGAAAAAGAGAAAAATAAAGTATTTGTCACTGGATTAATATATCCTGTAATATCACCTTTTAAAAACCTGTCTTAGTGTGTCCGTGTGGGTTATTTTTCCTGTCACTCAGCTAACATTAAATAGTTCATTTCTATCAGTTACCCTGGGTCAATGTTCTGATCGATTACCGTTAATATTCTGGATCTATCCACAGTTTTTTCAGAGTCTTTCATAGACTACCTCGCTTGGTGTTGAACTCAAGTCTCAAGTAGATGTCCACCCCGGCAAAGTCCAACATACTAATGAAAAGGCACTGTTGTCATTTCTTCTGTATCATTACAGCAGGAATTCCCACACACACATGTTTGGTTGTAAATCTGTTGTCCTTTCCTCTGCTTTATATACCAGATATATCACTTTCTCATGGTTCTTCTGGTTGAAAAATTTAAACATTCATGGTTGGGAAACCCCTGGGGCCTTTTGCTAGTTGATTCTCCCTCCCCTCATGTTTACATTTCAATCAAAACCTAGGTGGATTCTTTTATCCTCTACATATACCCTTTGACAATGAGAAAGGTCCTGAATTGTGGTCTCATAAAAATTGAAAATTTATTCCAGGGAAAACATTGGAGATTGCATCCTATACCTGTGGATTGAGAGAGTGAGGGAATTTCTCCAAGACTGTAAGGAGAGTTGGCAAACTCCCGGTATGTGATCCTTTTCAATTCAGCTGCATACAATCTGTAAAAGGAAAATGCATAATTGCTAGTGCCAAAAGATAAGAAATTTAACCCGTGGATAAGCGCCACCCCTACTTAAAGCATAAAATATGATTACTCAAGCTAATCATCCTTTCATTTGGTCCTGCAGTTTAATTGCTTGGAGCTGGAATATCTACAGGAGTGTGATCACATAATTCTTAACTGAGTCCACCTGTAACAGAAGTTACCATGGAAGAAATCACTTGAATAGCCTCTGTTGGAATATTCTCTCCTCACAGATCTCCGATATGAATTTCTACACTAACTTCTGTTGTATTACAAGCTCTTTTCTGGCTTATGTTGAAACAGCGTCACTGAGTGCACAACTAACTTTGATTGCACCCAATCAGGCTTCTGCATATGTAGACCGAGAGACGTTTTGTCATATTAGAAGAGTGGTTGGTGGAGGAATTTACTATGGTTATTGATCAAAATTGGGATTTTACACCTTAATTGATATTGTCACTGTACTAAAACATCGAGCATAAAATGGTAAATTTCAGTGACAGTTGGTACTTCTTCCTAAAATGCCACTATTGATAAAGTTAAGACTCTAACAGTATCACTTTAGGGATATAGAGATTATATCAACCATGGTTAATAATGATATTTGTACCTTGAGTCCTCACTTTACTCGATAAGGTATACAATATGGTTTATCATTAGAAAATACAAAAATATCTCGGTACATATTTTGCATAAGGTGCTCAAGGCATGGTCTAGTAATCATCCATTATTAACAGGTGGGGCCCAGTCTGCCAGTGATCGGTTAGTTGCTGCCTGGACAGATGAGGACCAATCAGAATTAACGGAACACGACACTGCGGAGACGAAGGAAGTCACTGTCAGAGATTTCATACAGAAAAAGTCCTTAGGTATGTGCTTCATGACATAACATTGATTTGAATGTATGATGTCCATGTATTTATGTTTATTAAGATTTTGTGAGTGCATTTGCGCCTTGTACAGGCCCCAGGATTAAAACTTAGGTAACCAAGGTTTTATGATAGCCACATTAAAATCTGTATTAACTAGATTGGGTCAGACCAACTTTGTCTCATTCTCCCTTCACGATCAAGATGTTTTGATAGCGAGGGCGTTTTGTCTGATGATAATCAGAAACAAAATAAAGGAATCATTTGCTAATTCTTTATTTATTTTATGTTTCCCAACAAAACATTAGCAGGATAATCAGTCATGTTGTGATGCTGAACTCTTGTGAAGATACAGATGTGTGTTGGCTATTCACTGCACATCATCAAATCTTTAATTTTCAACCTTAGTTGAATCATGCAAAGACTAAAGAGCCAAATGCTGTATTTCTTTGTAGAAAACATTCCCTGTCCGGAAATATTTCACAGCGAGTTTCTATGGGATCGGAAAAGCAAATTCCAATCACACCTAGCGGCCGTCAACAGGAAAGAAGAGGTTAGTGTGAACTGATTATGCCAGCTATTTCATAGGTTTCACTAAACCATTCACTGCGAGACTGTCACCGGAAGTCAGCCATTTGTGTGGACAAGCAAGCCACTCGGCTCAGTAATGATCGTGTGTAACTGACTCTCTAAACACAATAAAGGGTCGTATATTTGCTATTTCTTTCAGGTGGAGATGCAGAGGTGGAAAATAAAGTAACAGGGAGTCGGTTTTTTTTAATAATTCCAACTTTAGTATATACTTTGACTACATTTAACACGGACTGAATCGACCGAAGTTTTCGATGACAGTGAGCATAATACCGCACAATTCCTGAGAAAAAGGATAAACCTACTTAATATTTTCTTTATACGAGATATCATATTTAGTTAAGAACGTTATGATTAGTAAGTAGAAGGCATATACATATGGTATTAGATATTTCTAGACATTCGTCGTGAATGTGCAGTCGCTGGACACTTGATCGCTAAACCGATCACAACTTATTTTATGTAGAATCAATAAATATGAACATATAGACCTTTTGAAAGAATTCTCAAACCTGCGATAATCTTTTTTTCTCTTAGTAAAGACCATAAGTTCGATGTCTCCCTTGCTTGTGTAAGAGACTCGTTTCTAAAGACGTTCAACTGCCATAAAAACATAATGATTCATAGACGTACATGTAAATTCCTACATAGTATATAATTTTTTTCAAAGGAATCAATTGAACATTTAATTGTTTGAGTCAGACACATGCACTTTTTGTTATTATGATAACTAACTGAAAACTTTGCGTCAACGATACTCTCTAACATGAAAACAAATAGTTTCCTTTCATCGCATATCTCAATTAAGTTTTTAATTGACCTGTAAAACCTTTATCAATGTGTATCAGCTTAAATTTTCTATCTCTTGCCATTGATATGCCATAGTTGACACATAATCATATTCTCACCTTCAATACCAAATGACGAAACAACACAAGAATAGTGAGAAAGAGAGAAAACTTATTTATAAACGGATTAATTACATGTAAAGAATATTAGTTTCATGAACGTCTTGCTTGTATACACGTTTTTGTTAAAACAAATACATACAATACAATTGCATTGAAATTGTAAATAACGAATCGCACAATCATTTATGAGTGACGGTACATGGCATTTGTACTAGATACAAATAATAGTCTTATCACATATCAATAAGCGTACAAGACATTTTTTTCAATAGCTGGATCATGCTCGCAAAGAGAGCAAAAAATAAAGTTCATTGTGATCTGGACGTCGAATTTAATCCAAAATGTTGCTAATATTTTATGAATACGGAAAAAAATTATGAAGAAGGTTTTTGAATGACATTTAGACAAACCGCATGTGTCTAACAAGTGGGATGTTTTTGGGTAGCCCAAAATCATTATCACGGGAAAGTGAAATTAATCATGCAATTTCAAAAGAAATGAAACCAAGATAATGATATGCCTCTCCTTTGTCAATAGTCTATTGCTGTTTGGGAGGGGATATTTTATCATCTATATTTAATTTCCTGTGATAAGAATGGGAAAAATAACTATAATATTTTAAACACACGATGTAAAATGTTTTAACAAAGAAAACAAAAAATAGCATGTCCCCCGTAAATGGTGTTTATAGTCTACAAGCCATCAAACAAAGCATGTAAGGGGTAGGATAGATATTATTCCTCTCATTTTAAGTTTTTTTGGAGAAAGTTCGAAGTCACATCGATGGCAGAAGCGAGTTCAAATTGTCTATATTATTTCTCCGCTAGTACAAATATTCACATAGATACGCTTGAACATGTCTTGCACTCATGTAAGTTTATAATGTGTGCAAGATTCGCATCGTTTGGGGCTTATTCGGCCATAAGATAGACAGTTAATTCTACGGAGAATATAGTGAGAATGCACTAGCCGCTGTGGCCGGCCTGCGCTGGTTGTCCATACAAATGGCTGACGGACCACGTGACTGAGGCTCGTGACGTCATATGAAAACTATGAATAGTGTTCAGAAGAGTTTAGTAGACTGTAGACTGGGGGGGGGGGGGGGGGGGGCATTTAATGTTCACGTCATGTTCTCAATCTGCAGAAAAGGCTCATATGCCTGATGAAACATATAATATTCTTTTTTTTCCATACAAACATTGAAATAAGCACCAAAAACAATTTTTTCCTAAAATTGGTGGGGGGGCCGGGCCCCCCTTGGCCCCCCCGCTAGCTACTGGCCTGTAGAGTGAAGGGAGGTAACTCTTAGTGTCTTGTACAAAAATTCTTGCATCTTCAACTGATTACGATAGTTTTGGATCCCCAAAAAAGGTGTAACAGTTGTGATTTTGAAAGGTTTTATGAAAATCATCTGATTGACAAAACAGTATCAAAGAATCAATATATCGCAATAGTCATCTTTGCAATAGTACTCTATCCATAGGAACATGAAAACACTATTCATATCAATAGTAAGGTAAACTATCGAATCGATACTATCGATTTTTCCTGAATTAGTGTTATTTACAATGCCTTGGCCAGGTATTTCAAACAAATCTAATTTAATTCATTTAACTTCTTAAAGTTCAAGTTGAACAATTTTCTTTTGGGGTCAGGTGAAACCTGATTGCAACAATGTGATGTTCTAAATAAAATCTTTTGGAGTAACAACTGAAATACGTATGTATTTGAATCTAAAATTATCGCTAAAGCAATTGGGTCACAGTAGTCTATATACTATCGCTATCAGAAGGTGGCAATAGTCAAATAAGGTCAAAAGTCGCCCCTACAAGTTACAGCTCAATTTTTTACAATTGAAGGTGAGTTATAATGATAAGCTGTAAAAGTAATCACATGCTATACATTACCATAATAACCCAGCTGTCACCGAAAGAGGAATTTGCTATGATAGAGATCAGGGTATTGTAGAAACTTTGTGGATGCAAATACGCTGATGTATTAGGATGTGCATCATGATGTTTGTCACTTTGTGTGTCATCCAATGATAGAAATGTGATTATGAATTATTATTTTGATTTTATTGGTATCTTTTGATATTTTCAGATTGAGGTTGTCAGGAGTAAGTTATTAGAAAATCGGAAAATAGAAGCTGCAACTCATAATATCATTGCCTACAGGTAAACACTTTTAAATGAATTTTCGCTGCTTGCTAATTGTTAATGATTTGGTATCAAACTCGCTTTCGCTCGTTTAATACTTAATCATTAACTCGTTTAATAAAAATAGTATTAAATGGAAGGTCGTTTAGTATCCTCTATTTATACAATACTAAATATTTTACTGCTTCACGAAGTTTATGTTTTAGTATTTGTAATGTAACACAAAGATTATATTCTCAAGTATTAACAACAAAATATTTAAAAATCAAATTTGAAGAGGGGGTTGGATTTTGGTTGAAACACCTTGAACCTGCCTCTTCCCCAGTCCGAACTGCTATAAAGGTCATCTCCTCAGGCAGGTTTATGAAATTTTATAATCTAAGTTTCCTCTTCCCCACAGAATACGAGTCCCCAACTCTGACGTGATGTTCCAGAACTGTGAGGATGACGGAGAATTTGGTGCTGGCGGCCGAGTTCTCCATCTTCTCAATGTGAGTAATATAAATACTATTTATGTTTCAGACCTTGAAGGCAAGGGCCTCCTTTCACAAAGCATCCCTCACTAAGTTCAAACTTAACTCCTATTCTTTTACTTTGCTTTAAGGCAGAAGTCGAAAATAATCATGTCAATGCACTAGCCATTCTGACTAGTGTGTTTCTGTAGGTTCTAGTCTAAATAAATTCCAGCTTCCCAAATGCATCTCCATGACCATATCTTCCAAAATTGTATCTAGTCCTTCAGACTAGGTATTACACTTGACTAGTTACACTTGACTAGCGTTAATTTTGAACCCTGATTAAGGATACCTTGGTGATATACAATCACCATAAGGCCTTGTGAAAGGAGGCCCTAGTGCTAATTTCACAAAGCTCCATTAGTAATAAGGGCTCCTGTAACCCATAATCTAAGCATACAGTTATGATCACCTTAGTCTATGGGAGCTCTGTGCAAATAGGCCGATGTAACCTTATTGCATGCTGTGTACCAAAAACGCTCATCTGTTTTTAAAAGAAACTGTTATCATAATCATCATTTCGGAATGTGACATTAACTTTATTCCAATCTTGTTTCAAGACATCTTGCTTTAATACACTGACAAGGTTTCTTTTTGGTAATGGATTTCACCTGGAGAACTATCGTGTTTGTAACTTGTGTCTTGAACATCAATAATGAATGATTGATAGATGAGTTACAGAGCCCAGGGTTCTGCTTTTTAAAGAAAAATATTTTGGTTGCAGATCCTGAATGCAGAGAATGTGATGGTTATAGTGACACGCTGGTACGGAGGAATCCATCTCGGGCCGGACCGATTCAAACACATCAACAACCTTGCACGCGAGATGCTACTGCGACATGGCTACATCAAGGAGAAGGTTTGGGTTCAAACTTGAATTTAAAGTTTAGCAGGAGCTGTTTGCTATCATGGGCTTAAACAATGATGACGTGTGTGTGATGATGATTATAGGAATTACGATTGTGATGATGGAGAGGATGTGTGTATGACCTTTGTATGATGACCATTATTTTGATGCTGATGATAAAAATTCAGATGAGGAAAACTATATATAAATATTGATGTATGGATGTAGGGCTGTTGGTGAGGATATTGATAACAATGGTAACTGTGTATATAATGACCATGACAAGGACCATGATGATGATGATGATGATGAAACATACTGCTGATAATGTTGAGAATGAAGGACAGATTAAACTGATTATAGATGATGATGATGATAAATTATGATCATCATGATCACGACGACAATGATCATGATAAATGATAGACGATAATGAAAAATGCAGATCATGATATATATGATGAAGAAAAATAATGATGATAGATAATAATGCGGTTGAAAGATGAGGTTGATAATTGATGATGATGACACTGATGACAACCTCAACGATTACGATTATTATGATGAGAAAATTGCCTGATGGTAAAAGATAGTGAAACAAATTGGAGATAATTATGACATAAGTTAAGCAGTGGCATGTTTTTTTTGAAAGAAAGTGATCCCAAGAAAAAAAATTCCAATTGCAAGACAATGTCTTTTAATCAACAGAGACGGTTTTATAATTTTAAAATGAATGTTCCGTGATGGCTTAAGATATGCTATTCTATTTCCCTACCTTAATTGATTAAAAGGTGTTCACACAAATATGACCTTTAATTTGCTTGATACTTGATTAGTTCCACTATGCCTATGGATTAAGTAATGTGACGTTTTGTCTCTCTTACAATAATGCTTTTTGCATAAACTAAAGTTTATGGGGATTTAGTTTATGGGGAAAATCTTGAAAAAAAAAGGTTCTATTTTAATAGGTTTATAATAGTTTTTATTACCCATATGGTTAATCATAAGTTGTGACATATTTTCAATATGAGCACATGTGCACATATTACTTTTGCTTAGCAACGATTGTTTCAGCGCGAGTGACCATATTTTGTCATTTGTGACGTCATAAAACCATTGTTCATGACGTCACTATAGTGGGTTTTTGCAAGGGAAGGAGGCCATTTTCTGAATATTACCTTTGAAATGGAATAGAATCGGTAATAAAGAAATTATTACCCTCCGAAGTGTTTCATATGACTTTTATGAAACTCGTGTGAATTTGTGTGTAACCCTCACTCTCGCTCGGGTAATACAAAAGTTCACACTCGTTTCGTTAAAGTCATATGACACACTTCCTTGGATAATAATCTCTTAATATTTCTGAATAATAAATTATCAAAGGCTTAGTTTGATTTTAATGTTTGATTTAATTTTGTTTTTAATGTTTGATTTAATTTTGTTTTTCAGGAAGACAAGAAAGGCCCTCGCTCAACTAAGAAGAAATGATCCAAGTGCTTTATTTTAGATTATTAACTGTTGTCATTTACACCATATTTGTTGTGTTTCATTTTACCTGTATCATTCTTTACAATGATATTTTAACGGAATGAATTATTGTTAGCTTCTTGTTATTAGTAAAATTACAATTAATTTATCTTTAATCATGAAACTAATATATATGAAATCTTTCCATGAGGAACCATTCTATGTTACCAAGCATTTATTGTTCCGATGCTCATCACTTTATCAAATTATCACCCCTGGGACTTTTTATCAGGAAAATCTGTACTGATATTACTCCCAATCTTCTCCCGTCATGGCTTTAAATTGCACTAGTCTCCATCATTTTTTGAGTGCAGCACCTTTTGTGACGAAAAGATACTCATATGATTTCTCATTGGACCATCACAGCAGTCTTGGCGACAAGCACAGAAAAGAACAGGAAATGCGGTAAGGCCTATCTTTGCAAGTCATTTGGGCTGGCATAAAAATAGGCCTTGCATGGGAAGATGTACCCATCTTGATTTGAGAATACCAATGAAACTGGAAACTGCCATGAGAATTGGACCTGGGAGTCTCTGAAAGAGGTGTTACAGGATGCTTAAGTCTTAGATTGAGCAAATTGGTTTGCAGTTCCAGCTCTAAGCTCACATACTTGGGTTTTCACAGCCAATCAGGAGAGAAGGTGTGCTTTCAAATTCACATTAAAGTTCCGTACCATTTGTTGAAAAGAACTCATTTTAAATCAGGGTTATCAACACTTGTTTTCAACCTATCGTATCAAGCTGTTTCAATGGGTTATCGATTTACATCAAGACAAAATAAATTCCTTGGTATTATGCTTTTTGATAATTTTACATGACTTTTGTGTACATATTCAATGATGACACCTATTCAATTTATACAATGTTGTAGGATTCAAACCCAGAACTGATTGACAGGGACAATGTGTTACCAACTGAGTAAAAGGGATATTCCTTTTTACGCAAAGAAAGTATTCTCTTCCTGTACTGCAATAAGTTGGAAATCTGTTCCTCATTGTCAATACAAATATCAAATTAATCTTGACAGTGTCGATCATAAACTTTATGATTAATCCTTGATTCATGTACTAATCTTAAATGTTGATATTAAATTTTAATAATTTCAAAGGAAAGTATGGACTTTTTAAAAGCTTCTGAAATGATGATTTGTTATGGAAATTTTAGAAAAAATTTTATATGCATACAATTTTGGGAATAGGGTAAAAAAGTTGTTTTTGGTTTTGGAAGCCTTAATTTGTTAAATTTATGATGTTTAATTCATGAAAATGAATGCTGATAATTTTACAATTGCTGTTTTGTGCATTATGTCATTTAGATCTGTATATTTCTATGAGAACATTTTTAGATTTTGATGCTATTCATCAAAAGTGCATGAATAAAATAGTTATTGAGACTCTGAATGTTTGATTGTTATAAAAATCTTAAAATATTTCATAAATTCAATTGTACATATTTTTTACAAAATATCTAAATGATCGATGTTAAGTGATTTTATATTGTGATCTAATGTGATGTGATTATGACATAATCAACATATTCTACATTGTATTGTAGGATTTTCTGAAAATATGTCATAAATCATGATAATGGTGAAAATAAGAATTCATTAAAGATGTTTCTATTCGAATATGTAAATAATATCTGCAAGTTATAGTGTATCCGGCAATTATGGCTAGATGTACTTTTTTTAGTGGGCTGTTTTCCAGCTCCAATCATAAGCGCTTTTGCAACTTCCCGACAAATGCCTTAATTTTTAGATTTTGTGGGGACATATGCTTTCTATCTTTTGGAAACAACTTCTTTTCTGAGAGAAAAAGACCTAGGTTAGCTCATATCTTCAAATAAACATATATGCACACGGAGTGAGTTATTGTCACAGGAATTCAAAAATTATAATTTTTAAAAGTATGTAAAATAAAGATATTAATATCCCCTCGCCTGCAACAAAGGAACATTGATGTTTTACCTAGATTGTATAAATATTTTGATATGGTTTTTGTAAGGATCTATTGGCCAAAATTTCATCCATTGGCAATGTATTGAAACCTGGAGACAGAAGTTTCTTCATTTAATGTTACTGTCCCCTTGATACCGTCTTTGATGTCTCTCCAGAAACAAGTAACATTGGAAGAGTATTGGTTGCGTGTGGGGGGCAGAAGGCAAGTAGATGGAGTGGTAAGGTGGGAGGCTTGTGAAGAGAGTGATTAGGTGGGGTAGGGTGGGGTTTTCAAGGTAGACTCTGGGGGTGCAGAAGAAGGGACGTTAGCATAAGATAATGATCTTGAGAGCAGGGATTAAGTCATATACTGACTTTTGCAAAGCAAATAATTGAATTAATTATTCTTGCCGAGCGAAAAGATGATTACACATTCTCTCCTGTCGCCTTTGCAATAATTTTCATTTTATGCCCATTCTACTGTTTAGGTACCAATACTTATTGGCCCCTGCAGATTTGACAGGCAAGCAAATCAAGAGCACTCCATTGCAGTGGCATCCCTAATGTGATATACCAAGAATCTAGTAATTGAATCACTGATGCTTATGACAGACACATTACTCATTGAGTTTATTGCCTTTTTAAGTCCTTCCTGTATTTGAAGAAGGTAAGCATGAGCTAGTTTCACTTTATTTTCAGCTCAGAAATTTCATGTGTTGTACTTTTGCAGAATCATGTACCATGTCAGCCTGGTTGTACCACGAGGGGGATTTTGAATTCAATTTCAATTTTGAGAGCTAGAATGCACGCAAAAATCTGAAAATTATTGCAAATGTCAGGGGAAAGATTGATTTGAGTGATGAACTATTTGCCTGGCTTGCATTTAAGTTTGCCTTGCAAAAGTGAGCCTACGAATTATATATTTTGCTTATTTCAGGCTGTCCTTAGCCGCTTTGTTACCAGTTTGCACATCTGAAAGTAATGTCAAATCATGTAAAGTTTTGAGTGCAAATTTGCAAGAGCACTTTGCATTAAGTCACATCTGTTCAAATTATGGAAATCCATATAATTTTGCTAATGGTCTAAAAGCACTGTGATACTGAAAACTTGTGTATTCATACTTTGACAAGATCGAAATTTTATTGCATCCAAAAATTTATAACTGTTAATATATTAGTTGTCAACTTTGATAAAAAAAAAATGGTGCATAGCTTAATGAGCTACAGAGCCAAAGACACGAATAAGTATTTAATAATGTTTTTGTCGATGAATAATAAGAAAAAAGAATTGCAATAAATCTATGATGACGCATCTGAAAGTTGTTTGTTGTAAGTTTCATGAGATATATTGTATATAATAATAAACTAATTTATCTCACAAATATAGATGCTCTAAATAGAATTTATGTCTACCACATCAAATTAGTTGAATATACTGATAAATGAGTGTTTTTTTCATTTACTGTGTGCAAAAAGAGAGATAAATGAAGGATTTTTAGATTAAGTAACAATTTTCTTTTTAAAAAAAAATGAGAAATAGGCAAGAAGAATTTGATGAAGGTATTTTCCTTATCTTTGTTTAGTGCTTGCTATGAATGCATAACTTGACAAACAGTGAAGATTTAATGGTAAAGTAAACCTGGAAGTATTGGTCCCCGCAGCAGCAGGGGACATAGTATTCAGCTCCACAAGTCCCTCAAGTTCTTGTTATTGTGAACCACTTCACCGAGAGTCTTCAAATTGTTAAATTTATGTAAAACCCAAATCTGAATTGAAATTTTGGTGGTTTCCATGGAAAAGTGACTCTGAGCAAGCCTTTAGTCTCTCCAAATAATTTATGTAAGCTATCTTCGCCAAAAAGGTAATATCAAGATGACAACCATAAATAAATCAATATTTCACAAGATCATGTGTAAGGTTTGGAATTTTTGATTGGAAGAATACTGAATCAAATTTATTTTATAAATAAGTTACATATAACTTAAAAAGTAGACAAAAGTTTAAATACCTTTGGAAAAATATTTGCTTCACTTTAATTCAACTTAATTAACACTTATTTAATTAGTAAACATAGATGGACTTTTTGCTAATTTGAAGTTTATTTGTGGAAACTTGTGAATGTGATCTGTGCTTGCTTATCCTCTTGTATATATGAAATATCGGTGTGCATGAGAGCTTTAATATTGAATGTAGTCATGGTTTGCATCCTTATTCATAACAAAGAAGCTCACTTATTTCAGAATTTCTGTATTTCTGGTAAATAATCACTGAATTTGTTGGAAAATATGTGTGTATCACAATTGAATCTATTTATGACTTCTTTTAGGGGCATTTAGAAGTTTGCAAGATGAATAGAGAACAATTTCTATGGATTTACAACTTCTTTATTGCAGGATTGAGACATTTAGGTGTAGATACTAACAAGATTATCAAGCAAGTCAAAAATGATTTTTAGAGTGAATTTATACATAAATGGGAATAGGTTTGTAGGTTTGAGTAGCTTGAAGCAAAAAGGGATAATTAAGCTTATGCAGTTAATAAGATTGATGTGATTGGTTGTTGTTACAGTACAAATCACATGTGAGGAAGCCAGATGAACAGAGTTAGTTACTAATGATTGGTTTAAATCAGGTGGTGACAAGCTGATGGTAGATAAGCTGATGATCTCGATTTATAGAAGGATTGAACAGATAAATTTTGATTAAAAACACCTTTCTTATTGTGTAGTCTGAATGTTTGTTTTCCAAGATTTTGATGTCATCCAAAAGGAAATGTGGTCAGGGGTGGCTTCAACGGGGTCTGATATGGCTCAATTTGAGTTTTTCTTTTGTACAGATGGATGGTATTCCAAAATTTTGAATTTCAATACCAAATGGTTAACCCTATCACCCACTTTCCTGGTGGTTTTCAGGAAACTAAGTTATTTCTGTAGGAAAGTGTTTGACTCATGGGTATTTCCATTGTCGTCCAACCTTTGATTAGGAAGGTGTTCAAAGAGACCTAGGGGTGGTGCTAATGCGAGGTAATGATCTCAGTGAGTAAGTGGATTGGGGTTTAACGCCGCTTTCAAGAGTATTTCACTTATATCGCGGCTGCTAGTATTATTGCAGGGAGAAAGCCCGCAACACCATTGTGGCTATGCATTGCGGTGAAACCTGCGAGCATGAGCTGGAACTAGCGCTGAAATTCAGTGTAGCATTGCACCCAAACCTTACTGCGTGTAGAACAGTTCTCTACTGCAGACAAAGTTGCCGAGCCCCTGGCGGGATTCGAACCACGGACCTCCTGATCTGAAGCCAAATGCGCTGTCCCGCCCCCGGAATGATCTTAATGCAAATTCTTGTGAAAAAAGTTGGTTTTCATTGAACACTGAAAAATATAGTTGGGGTGTCGGTTTTGTAAACGGAAGTGTCCTCTCTTGTATTTTCTATTAAGCAGCTCTAAAAAAAATTTCTAAAATCTTTATTTCTTAACTGATTTCGTTAAAATTTGAAAAAATATGTTTATCTCAAAATACAAAAACTTTATAGAGTGCAAGAGTCCAGATCTTTATAAAAACATTTATTCGTTATTAAGTTAAATCAGTGATTCAAGCCTCTGTGACAAATTTGGCTGTCATACAGCAATTTCTATATGGAAGCTGAATGTCGAACAGCCCTTTTCAGAATTATGAATTGTTGAGGAAAATAACATAATCATGGACAGTCAATTTGAATAATTTATTATGTAAATGTACACCTGTATATTATTGATGGTTCAGTTTTCAATGTGTGAGGAAACTGGTCATATTGCCCTGCACTTAAAGACACCTTTTATGCAATCATCCAATAAATAATGACTAAGACAAATTATAAAACATGACTTTGATTTATCACCATAGGTCCCAAGCATGAGTGAGGTGTGTTGGGTGAGGTGATTTTGGATTTTAACACCACTTTCAAGAGTATTGCATTCATATCATATTATTGCAGAGAGAAATCCCGCAATACAATAAGGGGTTATGCTTTGTAGTAAAACCTGCACACATCAACTGGGACTAGTTAACCGTGGGTGGTACTACGATGAAATTCAGTGTAGCATTGCACCCAAACCTTACTGCGTTTACAACAGTTCTCTACTGTAAACAAAGATGCCGAGACCCTGGCGGTATTCGGACTTCAAACCTCTTGATCCAAAGCTGAATGCGCCAACTACTGCTACTAACTAGCAAGAGATAGCAAGTAGTTTGATTGCGATCTGATGAAACTTAACAGGAACTTAATTAAAATAATCTAATCTTTGATACTTTCTAATAATCACTAGTACTTTCTGGTACAAAACGGAAGACGACAACAAGTCAATACGTGGGAGATCCCCATCAACAACATTAGAAACATGATCATCGTCATGACAATAACATAGTGGCTGATGGTGGTGCCGATCTCGAGCCAGCTGCCGTAGTCTTTCACAAGGAAGAAGAAGTGCTGTGAAGAAAGAGAAAGAATATTCAGATCCATTGCCTTAAAAACAGTTCATTTTCTTAAACACAAGTTTTTTTCTGAACAAACTTTAAAGAGACTTTGTATTACAGTTGTACTTTAACTAATGATATTACAACACAATAAAGAAAAATATTAATATATTGACAGAATATCAAATTATAAGACTAATCAAAAAATCTCTTTTTCTGCCGTAGCAAGGCTTGTGGAGTTATAGTTTTTTCTTTTAAATAAATGATACTATTCTTTGACAAATTGTTAAATCTTAAGAACCGAAATATTACACTCAGTAGCATCTTACGTGAGATTTCTGAAATAATCAGATATCATTTCACATTCATATTCTCATTTCTATCAATTGTATAAAATGGTTTGGGTAAAGCAAGAAAAGTAGGGAATGATACAGAATTGACCAACATTATGTTTAGAGATGGGCTGAACTATGTCAAAATCCAATTTGACCTTTCAGGCCTAACAAGTTATAAGAGATCAGTTCCCTAATAGTGGATGAGGGGTAGCCGGGAAGTTGGGGGATTAGCTCTTGACCGTGTTGAACTCACCAGCCCCATGTAATCAGACATGAGCATGACAAGGAGAAACAGTGCTCTCACTGGAATCTGGGTCACTACGTGCACCGCTCGGAACGTACACGTCACCAGCAGGAACGGAATCACATTCTGTAACAATGTTCTTTATTGAAAGCATTTGAACAAGTTTTTCCCATTTGTCCCTCTCTAAGGAAGGTTACATTGAATCTTGCTGAATTATCATTTGTTATATTGAACTTGCTTTCACTCATGTTACAGTATGTCATTAATCTCATCATAAATGGAAGGTTATTGATATCATCTATATATTTTCAAACGGGCGACATGTTTTATACAAACCTTGAGCATCATGATGGCTCCCATAACAAACGGGTTGAACACTGTTACAAAGCAGTACACAGATGCAGGGTCAAAACTGCAACACAAACACTGGAATTATTTTACATCAAGGAAGGACACAAAATAGGCGCAAATATCAAACATTGGGTAGGGGGGGATCTCTCATCAGTAAGCAGGGAGTGGGGGAGCGGGTGGAGTGTGGGGAGGAGAGAGAGAAAGTGGAGGAACGCATCTGGAGTTTCTTTGATTTTATTCTGCTTATAAAAGTATTTTACTGCTCCATCCTGCCTGCTTCGTCTTTCTCAAGACATTTAGTAGCCATTTTGAAATAGAGAGGCTCACACCAGAAGTTTCCATCTCATATCTCAGTGTGCGGGTGGGAATCACCCCTCAAAATCCCAGTTTTTTCAGAAATGAATCAGCTAACTCACTCATCTGGCAAGCCATCCCTAATGTTACTGAACTCCACTGTTAAGGGTCAACTGAGCAATGCACAGGACCACGTACCACCACCAAATTAGTGATGAAGCACTTGTAGATACCAGATAGCCAAGCATTGACTATGCAAAAGCTATAGAACCTACATGCAGTAAACTTTGGGTGCAATGCTACACTGAACACAGCGCAGTACCACTAATGGTTAGCCAATTCCAGCCGATGCTCGCAGGTTTCACTGGCCTCAGGTTACAGGCTATCCCCCTGCAATAATACTAGCAGCTGTGATAAAGGTGAACTACTCTTGAAAGCCGAGTTAAACCCAAAGTCACCACACCTTACCTGCGCATCAGAATTCATCTAATTTGCCTACTGTTGAATACTGTTGATTGTGGGGATGTCTTATCATCTATGATGATGAATAAACACCACAATAAAACGATATAAATGAGAAAAATAGACATTATAGATTTTTGAAAGAACACATTACCTGTTAACACTTGCTATATTTCCAGTTCCAAAGAATGCTGTTAAGGTGAGGAATACCTGCTAGAGTTAAAGACATTTCCCATTGGTTAAATAACACCTATGTTGGATTCACACCATAACAAGTTTCATGTCAACTATACCTGAACCATTTCATGATTATACCAAACTATGATAAATGATACCTATGAAAAAACCTGCAGTTCATGTTCAGAATAGAATATTATTCAGAGAAGAGTTTTATGAACAAATACTTGTGTACACCTAATTTAGTTAGGGCAATATTATCCCTCTGACGATATGAATTATTTCATATTTCTCTGTGATCAGTTTTTTTTTGTAATCAGACAAATTTTGGTCTCTGAAAATGACTTGGTACAAATTATCAAAATTTGTCAAAAACTCAGAAATTCATGAAGTTGCTTGCACCGCACCTCTCCATATAAGGTAGAAGACATGATGGGATGGAGTGCAGATGGAGTGAATTGTTGACAGTACTGTAAACCCTCGACTGTGGTTATAGGTATGATCAAGATGGGAAAGTGAGGTAAATTTTGAATTAGCTGAAAAATATCAACACATTTGTTCAAGAGCCAACAATATCCTTTGAATTAACAAATTGTATGTTTAGATTTGGGAAAACTTATTGCTAAATTCTTAAAGTCGTCCATTGAAATTGAGTACTTTCCAGCTGGAAGGATACAAAGAAAAAGGCCCTGCGGAGATCTGGAAGCTGCAGGTGTCTGTCTGCTGTCTGTGTCTCTCTGTAAGTCTGCAGGTGCTTGTTTAAGGTAAAGTCTGTGTGCGCCAGAAGCTGAAACATCATACCACAGGGTCACAATAGCTATAGCAGTTTCTGGTGTCAAATTTATTTAGTAGAGTCTTTGTGAGCCAGCAGCTATGACAGAACAGGTGCTCTTATCAAACATAATATCAGGTCACAGAATACCAATAGCAGTTTCTGGGGTCATATTTATCTGTAGTCACTCTTACGACAGACAAGCTTGGGCTTAGTTACATTGAATGTATCTTACTTGAATGCTCCTGTGAGAGACTCTTTTATGTGTAACAATTTCTGGAATATTATCTCACTAGCTATTCCATAGCCGGACAAGAAAACTTGAACTGAATCTACATGCCACCCTGAACACTTCCAACTTCCCCAAAGAAAAAATCACAAGTCTCCTTATTGTAAAGTATTAGTTTATTTTGATATCTGTGCCAGTTCTTTAGCACACTGCACCTTGATAGCCCAATTAGACATCTCCTTATAAACAATCTACCTTTTGAACCCATGATGCAGTCAGTCGCACCCAGGATTTACTTTCTGTAGTCAAGATATTTTTGATAAAAATGCAAATGAAATGACATCACCTATTGGCCAGGGAAGGGGAAGCAACTAGAGATTACTCATAAACAGGCGCTGTAATCAACCTAATAATTCTGACAAATTGCAGAGAGATGGAGACAAGGTAATTTTGCTTAGAAGTAGAAGAACTCCAGAGAAAAACTTTCTGTTTTTTTTACTCACCAACTTTCACCAGATATAACCAACCACAAAAGCTTCACTTAATTGACGTACCTTACGCGATCGCTCCAGAGAGAGACTGTGCTCCATGTGCAACCAGAAGTACAACAGGCTGAGCAGCGAGAGCAGGAACAGGCTCTCATAGCTTGCGGGAGGTTAAGGTTTAAGAACAGTCAATATCAATGAACTACAAACTAACAAATTTAAAGTGACAGTGGCCATTTTTTAAATTCAACAAAGCCAAAATAAATAATTCTTCTTTCAAGGAAAAATTGTAATAGTATTTCACATATATCACGGCTACAAGTATTATTGCAGGGAGAAAGCCTGCAACACAATTATGGCTATGCATTGCGGTGAAACCTGCGAGAATTGGCTGGAACTAGCAAACCATGGGTGGTACTAAACTGAAATTCAGTGTAGCATTGCACCCAAACCTGGCTGCATGTAGAATATTTCTCTACTGCAGACAAAGTTGCTGAGCCCGTGGTGGGATTTGAACCACGGACCTCTTGATCCAAAGCCAAACGCGCTAACCACTGCGCTATCCCACCACAAAGATTGTATTCAAAAGAAGCAGTTTTAATACAAAAGTTTTATGGTTGGTTAATCCATTTCCCTTTCTCGATTTGAAAGAAGGCATTCACACAAAAATGGCTTTTGCTCATTACATATTTCTTCCGTGACTATGGATGTTCAGTTTGATTAATGAGATGTTCTGATCCACTGTACATAATATATTTTGCATAAATGAATCTTTCCAAAAATGGGCTACTGCCCCTTTAACCATGCATGAACTAGACCGCGAGCGCTTGAAACCAGTATTTACAGTATTCAAGGATACGTAATACTCATGAGGATGTATGGTCCTATGAAGGTAAGTCCAACACTGGCCAGTCTCTCTGGCAGGATTGTATTGGTCAGAAGAGGCCACATCAAGCTCAGGGCTGCAATATAAAGAAAACTTTACCAGCCCAAATATTTGATACCTACTGGAGAAACATATTTGGCTTCAAGAATTGAAACTGTAGAAGTTGTAATTATAAATATTTGGCTTCATAGGCAGCACCTTCTATTTTGGGCAATGTTTTTATTATTAATGCTATATAATAATTTGAATAAAACTCATTATCACTAAATCATCCTGTAAATTTGGACTTTCAGATATCAAAATCAACAAGCAGACAGAGTCAGCTATATCCCCCGCCAAAGGGAAAGGGTAGTTAAGAATACTAGTTTTGGAATATTGAACAGTGATCATGTTGTTTTTCTACAAACAACTTTTAAGAAATCCTATGTTACGTTTCCATAGAAACGGGTAAAAATAAAAATGCAAAGAAGTAGAAAACCCCAAAAGGCACATCTCCGCATGATGCCCGTTGCACATACCAAGTCTCGTCGAGCTAGGTCTCACCGTTTTGGAGTTGTGCTCCGGAAACATTATCAGGACGAACGGACGGACAAACGGACAAACGGAAAAAATACAAAGAAGTTGAAAACCCCAAAAGGCACATCTACGCATGATGCCCGTTGCACATACCAAGTTTCGTCGAGCTAGGTCTCACCATTTTGGAGTTGTGCTCCGGAAACATTAACGGGTCAAAATAAAAATGCAAAGAAGTTGAAAACCCCAAAAGGCACATCTCCGCATGATGCCCGTTGCACATACCAAGTTTCGTCGAGCTAGGTCTCACAGTTTTGGAGTTGTGGTCCGGAAACCAAATCCTATGTTACGTTTCCATGGAAACGGGTAAAAATAAAAATGCAAAGAAGTTGAAAACCCCAAAAGGCACATCTCCGCATGATGTCCGTTGCACATACCAAGTTTCGTCGAGTTAGGTCTCACCATTTTGGAGTTGTGCTCCGGAAACCAAATCCTATGTTACGTTTCCATGGAAACGGGTAAAAATAAAAATGCAAAGAAGTTGAAAACCCCAAAAGGCACATCTCCGCATGATGCCCGTTGCACATACCAAGTTTCGTCGAGCTAGGTCTCACAGTTTTGGAGTTGTGGTCCGGAAACCAAATCCTATGTTACGTTTCCATGGAAACGGGTAAAAATAAAAAGCAAAGAAGTTGAAAACCCCAAAAGGCACATCTCCGCATGATGCCCGTTGCACATACCAAGTTTCGTCGAGTTAGGTCTCACCATTTTGGAGTTGTGCTCCGGAAACCAAATCCTATGTTACGTTTCCATGGAAACGGGTAAAAATAAAAATGCAAAGAAGTTGAAAACCCCAAAAGGCACATCTCCGCATGATGCCCGTTGCACATACCAAGTTTCGTCGAGATAGGTCTCACCGTTTTGGAGTTGTGCTCCGGAAACATTATCGGGACGAACGGACGGACGGACGGACGAACGGACGGACGGACGGAGACCATTTCAATATCCCCCACCAACTACGTTGGGCGGGGGATAACAAAGAAGAAAATAGATAACCAAATGAAGACATAAATTCTCTCTATAGCCCCAGTTCTCATGCTATTCAAATCTAATAATATTAGATTACATATTGTGAGATGAGAAAACATGCACTAGTATTCAGATAAATTTCCATCAAATATGAAGATGAGTATTTTTGTAATCTACCAAGCATGGTCCAGCTGATGAGATGGTTGTATACAGACACTCCCTGCTTCTCTCGAACTCCTGCCGACGTCGTCTTCACCACATATACTGACAGCAGGATCATCAGTAGCTGTACAGAGAACATCAACCATATTGTGTCATAATAACTGTATGTGTATGTTGACAGCAATTTTTCTCAGCAGGCCTACACACTATCCATAGAGGATAAAAATACCCAGTGTCAAGGTATTGTATGTGCACATGTGCAATATCACTATACTTCAAAACATTTTTTACCAAAGTATGCAAATAAGGAAAAAGTTGACAGGCAAAGCTAAACCATCCAAAGAATTGTTTTTTAAAAGATCAAGAGTGAGTTTCTTTCCAGAAGTGTACAAATATTCAAGATTGCTTGAAAAGATTGAAAAGCTGAAAACAATAGACTAAATCTACTTCATAAGTGAGGGTATAATGATTGCAATTATTATGAAGGAAGAAGATATTTTAATGATGAAGGTTTCAAACTTACCTGAATTCCCATAACTACACCAGACATTCTATTATTATTCCGATCACGACTAGTTAACACGCCCAACCTGAAAAGTAAAGGCTGAGTTACAATAGTGGTAGACCTTCAGAACTCAACATACAATTGGAAAAACTATGGTGAACTTTACAAATTTCTTTCTCTATTCTAGAAAAACTTGAACAATGTATGAGATTTAAAAGTTTTTACTGTTAAATTGGCATTCAATTTATGGGGAAAAGTCTTACCTATATACCATCAAGGATCCCAACATGAAAGCCAGGATGCCAGATAAAATGCTGAAAAGATAGAAGACATTTGCTCTGAAGCTCAACAAGCTCTCATATAATATCCAAAATTTATACATGAAATAAATTTTGGGCATTGCCCTGTGGCCTTAATTTTGATTTGAACCAAAGTCAATCGAAACTACCTAAAGAAACCTCATTGCTGGTAAAAAAGAAAAAAGGAAACCTGAGAGCAACCTGGCTGTCAAAAAAATAAAGAAATACATAATTTGTCCTTAAAAGTATTTCTTCTTTGATTCATTTATCTTATCAGATGCACTGGTATGGCTTGGCACTTGGCTGTAAAAGTGTTGAAAGATCTCGTACTTTAAACATAACTACTCACATCATGCTACATCATAATAGTTATCCACAGAACACCTACAATACCCTGATTTCTATCAAAGCAAATGACTCCTATTACAAATACAATTATGCTGATGTAGCCGGATGACTACTGTTAAAATTGATCATTCAAAGCAAATAAGGGAGACTTAAATAAAGGAAGGATACAAACATTGTCATTGCTTTATTCAGTGCCTATATTAATCAGCAGCAAATCCTCATTAATAAAAATTTTACCATGATATTTAAAAATCCTTGTTTTTGATTAGTTTATTTATCTATCGAATCTATGTTCGAACACGATTTTTAAGATAACTGAATAACCGTGTTGAAATACATATCGTTCCCGAGGCTCGATGCAAAGAAGAGATATTATCTATCAAAGCAAATGACTCTTATTGCTGACACAAGGTAGGTTTACAAATACAATAATGCTGATGTAGCAGGATGTACCATCGAGAGATGGTCATTTGAAGAAAATAGTAAAGAACAAAAAATAATTTGAGTAAGACTTGATTGAGGGATGAATGCAAAGATAACATTATCATTTCTTTACTTCATGCCTAAGTTAATCAGCAACAAATCATTCTGAATGGCAATTTACATGAATTCAGCCTAACTGATAAAGGGAATATGACAGTAACATGAATATTCCAGAACTGCAGTTAATAGGTTAGGGTACGGTATTCTATTTCTAATTTGTTAACTGTTGGAAACATTTTTGTATGATTGTAACTCAGTCTAATTTCGGTGAGTAAGAATATCTTTAAAACAAAACTAGTTCACTGCTATTCAAGAAGAAGAATACACTACAGACTGAAAGATAAGGCAAAGTGAAGATGTCTTACACTAGAGTATAGTTTGTGCTTCCTCCGACAACAGGAAGCAGGGGAAACACGGCCAACAGAACCCCACTCATCAGCCAACCATATGCTGAAAACTGAACAACATATATATATTAAAAAACAATCTCATTTGTTATTTTCTTCAGACATGATATTGGATAAAACCCAAAAACACTGAAAATCTAGCCGGGGATCTGAAGGCCACTCTAACCCTAAAATTTTTATTGCAAATTTACATCAATCTAAAAAAAGTTCAAACTGAAATCAAAATCCCGAAAATCCGCCTGTTTTTTAACTTTGCTTAAAGATTGCAAGTATTGATCATTGATCTTTAAATAAATGTTACTTCAGGATTCGATCAAATGTGAAGTTGTACAGTAAAATTATTTTTCAGCTTCTGTGGACCTTCTCACCTTACAAGTCCTGTAGACTCCTGATGTAAAGCTCCAGAGAGATAGACACAGCAGACCCAAAGACAACAACTCTCTCTGGAAGAAGCCTTGAACCTGATAGAATAAAAGAAGAAGAATAGTTTTTTTTTTCAAAATCCAAACAAGTGTTAAAAACAGCTTATCATTGAGACTTATTACACAAAAAAAGTATAAAGTTATTAACCCTTTACATGCATAGTAGTTTATTGCCACTTGAGTGATGTCATCAGAACTATTTCAGGATCACATAGGTCTCCGAGATCACAGGTCAGGTTATTGTTAGAAACCAATAGCTTATTCCTGTTGAAATATGTTTTTATTACTGAAAATGTGCTTCTCGGAATGGTGTTGGCATTAATTCAATTTAAAAGTAAAAGTGATAAAACAAATTGGACATTTTTCTACTGCTGCGATCATTACATACTATAACTAATCAGAGATAAACCGTTCATCAGTGGTTGAATTACAGCTGTGAGTACTCAATAATCAAGACCAAAGGAGGCTTTCTGAATTTATTTACTAAGTGGTAAAAATAGGCAGACTTTGGATTTGTTTGCAACAGTTGGACAAGAGTCTGTATAACATGACATATCCCGGCAGTCTCAAATATATTGTAATATATATCCTAAAATCACTTAGGTGTCAAAATTATTTGTTTAATAAGAAAAAATTAAAACTGGGTTATAGTGAAATGTATCGTATCAAATATTTTTTACTGTGATATCATTATATGAATCGTATCGTGAAATACCTGTATTGTTACGTCTCTACCTTGTATAGCTCTACACATAAGCTGCCAACAAAATTACTCACATCTTGCAATATTGACAATACCCGCGTGACAAATATGTTAAATTTAAGATGTCAGTTTTTAACCCCATACATGGAGGCATTCCACTGACTGAATATGCTAATCACAGCCATGAATAACCAGCCTTCAGCAATACCTGTCATTTGGCCCAAAACAAACACGATATTGAAGCTCTGTTGATTATTATACCCTAATGTAGCAGGATGATAAAACTTTAGTAGAGTTTGAAAATTTGTGTGCAGAATTGAAGAACAAATCTAAAACTGTATTGAGTCCAACTCCACAATACTAACGCAATGCAAAGCCATACCTTGGCATACATTAGTGCCGGTATCTTTCCCAAGAAACTGTGTCAACTTGTTTTTTGATATTCTTACAAATCTAGGTCATAACTATGATTTCTACTCACTAGTATCTCCAATCCCAGCATGCTGCAGCCAATAGAGGTGCAGACAGGTAGGATGTGTCCATGTTGGTAGCAGATGGAAAGTCCTCGGTTGAGTATCTTCCATCTACAACAAAACCATCAAGCATAAACAGTCAAAGAAATGATACCAAACTTTATGATGCAATGTTTTGAAAGTTTAAATACATGACATTGAAAGGATGTCCTTCTTGAATAGTCATTTGGAATTAGGAATTAACAGGCAATGGAAGACAGATCTTGTTGTGGTGGATGGGAATCTCAAGGCAACGAGGCACATCAACTCTTCCAGCAGGATAACACGCCTCAACATACAGCTCGTATTATCAGACATTTTTTCAAATAAACAACACCAACGTGCTGACATGGCCTGCCAGTCACCTGACCTGTCACCTATTGACTTTTACGGGATCATCTGGGTCATCAAATCTAGTCAAGAGCTGAGGTTCTAGGGAAACCCCCAAGAACTTTACCAAGCCCTTAGAGAGGTACGGTAGAGATTACCAGTTCATGTTATCTTATCGTCTGATATTCTCAACATCAATTGAGGCCTGTAGCAGCCATAAATAATACCAACAAATGTGTTGATGTTTTCTTAGCTGCTGAGTGTACTTTAAGTTCTGATTTTGAACACATTTATCGAAAGGAGATCAATATCTGATTGTTGTCAACAAATTAAATTAAAAATGTATTGTTTATTATTTGTCAATTCTAGGCCAATTATACAAGGTATAATTTCTTTTGCCAGTTAGTTTATATCTGTAATTCAAACCAAGCTATACTGACCCAAGCTCGACCTGAATCACCTTGGACCACAAACCAACAGGTAGAAGACAGTAGAGATAGTAGGTGAGCGGTGATGACTGGACTGCAAAAATAACAGTACTGCATCAACAATTTTAAATTTTAATGGTAAATGACTTATCTAACTAATATCAAAGTCCTATTTACCTTCAATGAGTATCTATACGTAAACTTTCCTAGTAAAGATAATTATGATATTACACTCCACATTCACAAATGTAAAAGTTACATGTTATGTTAAATGTGTTACTCATAGGAAATGAAAGAAAGCTGTCAGGATACATAATGCCAGTAAATTACCCAATAACTCAGGCAAGATGCATCACTGATATATATGATGCATATATCAATATCATAATGAGAAGAAATTCATTCCTCACCTCATAGAGAAGAAGGAAAAATAAGGCTTACAATGAAGGCATGAAACATTACTCATCACGATAGTTTATTACATCCAATTCTAAGAAGGCAAAGAATGGGGCAGAGAAGAGGTGAGGTGATATGGGGTTTAACGCCGCTTTCAAGAGTATTTCACTTATATCGTGGCTGCTAGTATATGGGGCAGACAAGACACAAAAAGATAGCATTTTGTGATAGGAAGCAATATCATGTTAATGGCAATAAATAATGTCTTTGAAAGGGTCATTTCATTCATTTGAACAGAATTCTGGGAAACTCTATAGAGAGAAGATGGTAAAGAGTAATCAATAGATATGGAATGCCACAGCATGCAAAATATTATAAAGGTTGCTTACATCTTCTGTGAAGAAACTCACCATAGAGAAGAAGAGACACAACGACTGCAATGACAATGCCCACAAGGTGGGTGTACAACTGTAGGTGTTTAGTGCTGGGGTTTGAGGACCTGTTTGCAAACCAGGTATAGCCTTGCAGAACTTGCTGCAGAATGTACACCATCCAGCCCACGAAACTCAACACCACACTGATCCTGAAACAAGAATGGAAACACTGTCAAACAGAAACATCCGACAGTGAGACTGGCCTTAGATGATCTTTTAGGCTATGGGATCTTAACTCAATGTTATAAGTACGTGTTGAGGGCGGCCAGCAGGAGCAAGGAAGCTTGTGAAATTCGGGCCTGGTTAGAATAGTCTGTCTTTTGACATTACTGACTCAAGGAAGATCCTACATTGCCAAGTGGTCAACTACTAGGGAGCACGCAGGATTATTAAAATTATTATGGACAGAGATTCATGTACATGTGATGAACTGTTTGGCTGGGTTGTTTGGATATTTGCCTTTCCAAGATGAGACTATGAATTTAAACAGCTATGCAGTGGAAGTTGTTATGGTTAAGCTTTCCTTTCATCAAACTGAGTCTTAAAGAACCTCACAAAACTTACCCTAAGAATAACCTGTCATATTTCTGGTAGTAGTTCAGGCCTTGCAATGACACCTCTATTAGTTCTTTACTCTGCAAAATCTGTAACAAATTTCATGAAAAAAACGTCATTGTGAATATCATTAATTGAAAATAATTAATTCATAGTAAACAAATGATTAACACAAAATCATGGACATCGCATTTCAGTCTCAAAAACATGCAACCATTTCTAGATGAATGCATAAAAAAATGTGCATTCATAGCTTGTGACGTTACAATCTAACAGAACAAATTGATGCAACTGCTAGTCCGGCTATGACAACTGCGCATTTGGTTTTGTGTCGATATAAGAAATGTACATATTGCATCATTTTAATACTGCTTTGATAACTACCAGTAGATAATATTTTTGTCTCCCAAACTTCACTGAGAACTCTTGAATTTAATAACTACAAGTCCTGCAATTTGATAGCTTGATGCATTACGCAAACGGTAGCCATTATGAATGCCGCGTGGAATGTAAATGATAGTTTATTTAGAAAAAAACTTAACCTTGATTGCATAAGAAACAATGCTGATGAAAGAGAAATTAAATCTAATGGTGTTTTAGTTCATAAATTTCTCAAATTCTGATTTTAATCATGTATTGTGTGTAACAAGCCGCAACCTCACATAACATAATGTTAAAGACAATTATTTAAAATTTGTTAAATAAATCAGGAAGTTTTTTAAATAAAGTTGATTTTGTAGTGATAAGGATTGCTTTAGACTTTTTGTGCCTCCTTATATGTACAAGTATGTAAAACAATCCTTAAGTAACAGTTTTTGTTCAATCAAATCACTACTCTCAGTCATAAAACTTTAATAAATAAATACGTTTTAACCAATTTTTTTAAAAATTCTAAAGACATTCCATGAACTTATTTGAAAATTCAGAAACAATTTTCAGCTCTTAACACAGTTGTTCAAGCCATTATAAATATTCTTAATTTTACAAAATGGCACAAAGAGAGCTTTAAAATCCAAGGCACAGGCAACACTATATTACATACCGCTTGTTCATAGTTCCCTGTGTGGATCAGCTGTCTATTGTTGCGGACATAGTTAGCCTAAAATAAAATCAAACATACACAGGTAAAAAGTTTTTAAAAAATAACGAGGGCCAAAATTATCAAAACTCTTTAGAGCCAAAAACAGAATGTTTGTGTTGTGATTATGATAAAAAATTGAGCGCCACTTACTCAAAAATAATTTTGGAAATTTTTCTCAAGCAGAGGGATGAGTGTTAGGAGTAGACGGTATGAGATAGGTTATATATATGACTATCAGTACTGAGTTAGCTTTAAAAAACTTGTAGCACAGCAATACTTTAGAAAGCTCTGAAAACTAGGATCGTTATATGCCTATGTTAAAGTATGGTAGTTAAGTCTTAGCACTGTAAGAGCTTTGAAGATCTTGGACATCATGTCAATCAACATCAATTTATCAAGCTATAACATTAGTTATAAAGTTACTTAAATCAGAAAAACATCGATTTAAGTAGGGATCCCTTCCTCGTTGGTTAAAAGTCACATAATATACAAACTATAATTCATATCATAGAAGCCAAAATTAAAACATTACAATAAAAATTCTCAAATTTGAATCACAGACTACAAGACATTTTTGGTTTCAATACTCTAAATAAGTGAAAATAATTTTATCTTGACAAATATCTAGAAGAAAAGATCCATGCCAAACCCATTTCTTTATAGTATGGACATATTTGTAGAAATCAGTTGATGTTCTGCTTTTATGATGATTACTGTTGAGTTAGCATTGAATAGTTTACCTGTTTCGATGGAGTGAGGTCACTGAAAAACAAGGTGATGTCTGCATTAAAAAAATATGTAATTTCAACCAAAAGCAGTAATAGTTAAAAGGACAATCCTATCACATTAGTAATTAATAAAGTGAAATGGTAACCTTGAGGATCAGGGGTGATTCCAAAAACTGCTGCCAAGATATGATTGGATGTTTTACAGACTATTTTTTAAAAATAAAACGGTAGCACTTACGAAAAGAAACTAAAGACGAAATAGGACTTTTAAGATCTACCTGAACGGACGGAAGACTGCCGATATAGTTCTTTCTTTCATCTGGTTCATTTTCACCTGAAAAACAAAACCAAGTTATTTCATTCTTGATTGATGCAAAAGAGGAATAAAAAGTTGGAATACCCAATTTTGCAATTTCTTACGTAGTATTATTGTTAATGAACTTAGCCATGGGCTGTCCCATGGGAAAGGAGGCAGATTGTGTGCTGGGCCATCAACTCTACTATGTAAAAATGTAGGAGCTACAAAAACAAAAAACAAAGAATCTAAAGCCGGAAGAAGGAGAGAAGTTGTTCAGACAACTTGATTTATACCTGGGATCAAATACAACACTAGGCTCAAAGCACGAAGAAGATTAATATGTAAGAAATAATGTTGATGTACTATCTCCAAGCACCTGCCAATGATTTGATACATGAACATGATATTGCTTGAACTATCTCCAAGCACCTGCCATTGATTTGATACACAACCAAGATATTGCTTGAACTATCTCCAAGCACCTGCCAATGACTTGTTACACGACCTGATATTGCTTTTAAAATTTCTTCAGTGATATCTCACAACAGTGCGACTCTTTTCTCTTAGGCAAAATTTTTCTTCGTTCACCCGTTAAATATCTATCTTAACCATTAGTGCATATATGACAAATATTGTTCAGCAAAGATTCACATACAAGACGAATCACTTATGCATGCCTGCTTCATCATTCTGATAGAAACAAAAGGACATGCTTAATTAATTATTATTAATTATCTAATTTCTTGAGTCCAGTGTGTTACTAACACAACTGTTTTTAAGGCATGGGGATGAAGAATAGTTTAAGATAAAAAAAATTACCCTTCCAAATCTGCCTGCGATAGAGACAGATATTTGATAAATATTGACAACAAGTTTATTTTGGCACCAACCTCGTACTGTGTGACAATCTGCTGTGCGTTGCTGTAGATTCCCTCTGCTTGTTCCCATAGCGACCCGTTGATGTAACCGAGTGGTAGAACTCCCTGAAATAAAAAGATTCCTTGAAATGGAATTGGAACCAATATACGATTGTGAAATTATCAGTTATGGATTACAAATGCTTTTTCAAATGTCCTTGTTGTCTCACTGATGTCCTTTAAGGTATTTTAGTATTTTTGACAAAGTACAATATCAAAGTTGTAGAGATTAATACTCGAGCAAGTGTGTAATACAACTCTAATGTAATGTTACAAACACTTTCTTCAAGTTTTCTTGTTATGTACTTGCATGTTGGTAATGTTTCAAAGTCACTGAATACTACATCTTTGAATATGTAAATGTCTGTAGTTAAAGAAACATTCCCAACAAAAGAATGTCATCTCAATCATCAATTCCAAAAGAGCTCCATCCCTTGTGACTATCAATCACGGGCGATTAATTGTGAAATAAAATTTATACAAAAAATGATGACGACGACGATGATGATGATGATAATGATGATGACACAACAACAACAACAACAAATAATAGTATTGAAAATATGTCCATTGACAAAGATCACATATCCATCCACCCAGTGGTTGCTCAAGGGTGCTTCATGAATCACATACCACGGAATTCATGGGATAGGGCACTCCGATCAGATAGGACATGAGGGGAGCAACATCTGCCTGTCAACAGAAACAAAACAATCATGGCTTCCAGTTTTCTCTGTCAATGCCAGTCGTGATCACATGACACATCATGAACATATAGAGATACCTGGGATTGTTCTTTCTGAAATTGACAGTGCAGTAACAAATTTTACTTCATCACCTGGGGGAAGTGTGACAATCCCTTACTAGTGAACAGATATGACAAATCTTCATGGTTAACAATTTCGATACCGAAGAGAATGCAACTTAATCTCATAATTTAATTTACAAAAGTGGGTCCTATTTCACTATGATTTTCTGGGCAAACACAAATATGACAAATGGTATTTTTTTTATTGAAGATGAAAATAAATCTTGAATCTTAGAAATAGGTTGGGTTTTTTTTGCTGTCTTAGATCTTACCTGCTCTACATCGAATCTTGAAAAATCATTCAGCTTCCAATCTGCAACAATAGAGGATTAGAAAAATAATCATTGGCTCTGCATCTCAACGGGTACTGCATAATCTATTACCTCTGAGGATGAATTAAGACATGATCAGTGTCAGTTCAATTGTTGTTCTATCCTCATGATGTTGTGCGCTAAGCAAGAAAGCAGCAACTCCCATCTTTTAATGTCTTTTGGTACGCGGATGCTTTACCAACTGGGCTCCTCTTAATGTTTTCTGGTTAGATGCAACTGGGAATCGAACCCAAGCCTCCAGGTGATGGGCAAATGCTCTACCATCTGACCTACGTTCCTTATCTGAAAGGGGGGGGGGGATGGACCGAAACTACTAACTTGGTATCTCTCCGAAAAATTTCACCTTATATTGTTACTTACCTAAATGTAAGGCGTCTGCTTTCTACCCATATCTACCCCATGGATGTCTGTATACACCTGCTTTCCTCTCCCAAACCCAAGTGTCTGATGACCTGTACCTTTCACTATAAGCTAACTTCATACAGGCACTCACCTCTACAGAAGGTGTCTTCATAGTGTCCGCATGTCTGCCCCATTCTAGGTCTGTGTACCCCTGCCCCCCACGCTACCAGGGGGGTCAGAGTTTCTGAGGGGTGGCCTGCTCCATGGGAACCTAAGATAGAGAATGGGTAAAACATCAAATCTTAGTTTGAATACTGTGTGCTGAATTTGTTGCGATATAAGTAACAAGGAGGGTTTTATGAAGATATGAGGCAAAAATGTTGACAAAATATTTTCCCTTCATTTGAAGCTAATTTGGATAGCATTTAATCTCTTCTTATCTTTAATTTATGGTGTAAATGGTCCTCACATTGGGAACAACTTGCTTCAATGTACTCCATAATTAAAAACAAAAATGAAGGTTTTGCAATTTGTAGCTAAGAGAATTCAAAGATTCTCTCAAGAATATTACCCCAACTTGTCATGCCATGGTCGGCTGACATGACATATGCAGTGCGGCCATCTTTGTAGAAATCTTCAAAAAGCTTTTCCATTTTCTGTATTCCTTCATCAACCAGCTTTATGTTTTCCAAATACTCACTGTGTAAAAAGAAAGTAAGTCATCAATTTCAAAATTTAGATATTGAACTTTATAATGTTCTGTTTTCAAGTTTCATGAAACAAGTAAAATTTCTTTACCTGGAGTGAGGTTTGTGAGAATGTCCGTTTGTGTCTATCCCTAGGAGGTGAAGAAAGAAGACAATCTTGTCCTGTCTCAGCAGACGTGAGAGAGTTGTGTTGGTTCTAGCTGACATCAGGAAGTTCTGTGGATGGAACGTTTTATTCTCTCTCAAATAAGTATCTCATGTTACTACAACGGTTGAAACTAACCGTCTTGAGCACCAGCATGATGCTAAATAATCTTATGAAACAAATGAAACTTTATTATCTTTTCTTTAAGGCAATGCAAGTCATTTTTGGAATTATTTCTTAAAATTTTCCCCATTTAATAGTATTTTATGTAAAATATATTTTATACAGCGGGTAAAACATCTCATTTCTCAAACTGAGTTTCCGTAGTCTTAGAAAAAGCTGTCAAGTGTCAACAAAAACTGCATGCGGACAATTAAGTGTGAACACTTTAAATTATTCAAGTTTGGGAAATGGATTCGTGCAGTTTAAACGAACTTGTTACATTTATTTTAAAATATTTTCTTGCAATAGGTCACATTCGTTTTCCTGTAAGTGAGATCACATCATTTCTTTAACAAAAAAAGCTATTGAGCCTTTAAAAATCGCATGACGCCATTTCTTCTTTTAAACTTAAGACTCTGATTATCCTTATCAACAGACAGCATAAAGCCCTGCCATACCCCTTTCTTGAAAATATGGTGCAAACTCATTTTCATATTGCTGCTTAAGTATGACCTTTATGATTATACATGAGTAAGGAAATGATAATAAAAACATACCTGGACTTTATCAAACACCCATGAGTCCAGTTTACTTGAATCTGAGCTGGCAAAGTCTTCCTCTGCAGAGTGATAGCAGTGGGTAAACACATGGTCCCCCGCTCCTGGGAGAATAGACAGATTTATAACCCTAATGTTTAAACATATGTAGTGAAATATTTTTATGTGCATTTTTGTCTAGCAGTGATTATTTCAGCGCAAGTTCCCATATTTCGTCATTTGTGCCATCATCAAACCATTCAGGAGGTCACCACTAGCAGACCCTCCCAAAGAAGGCAAGCCTTTTCTAGATATTTCAATGAGATTCAAATGGAATAGAGTTGATAATAAACAAATTATTAAATTCCGAAGTGTGTTTAATAATATGACTTTTCCGGATATCATGCAAATTTGTGTATACTGCCTACATGTAATGGAATGCTGATCTTCAAAACTTTCTACTTGCAGTAAGATCTTCTAAGAGTTACCTCCCTTACACTGTATGATTAAATACACATGTACAAATATGCATTGAATGTTTCGTAATATGCTTTTGACTAACTTGGAATTACCATGGCTTTTCTCTACACTATATCCCCCTGGGATTTTTCATAAGTAAACCTTCCATGTGCTATGTCATTTTGTGACTTCATTTGATGTAACATCAAAGAAATTTCACTTGTAATTCATCTTGGTTTTTTTTCAGTCATTGACATGGTGATTTTTAATTTCAATTTTCAATATCCATTGCTAAAACTTGTCTCGATGAGTTTTTTTTAAAGAGCCCTTGTAGACACGTCTTTCCATTATATGAAAGAAGTCTTTTCAATAGTGATTTTTTCATGACAAAATGCTTGTATTAGCAGGTAATTTGAGTTTAAGAATCTTTATAACAAATACCAAAACAACGTGTCTCTTGTTTGTAAGTGTCACATTTTTAAAAAAGATTTGCATTCAAGGGTTGTGACCGGTCACATGTTATATCTGAACCTTGCAATAGAAAGAGTTTGATGAACTACAAACCTTTAGCAAACATAGGGAGAATATCAGGACTTCCCCACGACCAGGTATTACGAGTCTCATTAAAAACAGAGTCAAACTCCACAGGGTTCTCCTTCCAGCCTGTAATCAAGTTAGGAGATCAAATCAAAGCAAAATTGGTATGAATAAAACCTATCAGCCTTGTTTTTTAAACCTGTTGCGAATGAGCAGTCCCTTTGCAAAAAATTCTGAACAAGATAGATGACAAAACTCCAATTGTTAGAAAATGATTATTTGTCCTCAAAGTTTTCAGATAAATTTGAAAATTTCAAGCACTGAGAGTAATTTGTCAAAAAGATGAATCATTTAAAATTCACCTTTAACATGTCCATTCTTGAAGAGATAGTAAACTGACATTCTAATCAAATCAAGGACTGGAAACTAATGCAACTCAGTGAGGGAAGCACATCACACTTATGGATAGCAATTACTGGAACTGTTAACAAGCCATTGAAAACCTTTTAATAGGTAAATTAGGGTTTAAAGAAACATCCAGTGAGGAGTTTTGAGTCAAATGTGTTAAACATTTTAAATAGTGTCATTTAATCAAGAAGGAAGGTCTGTTACATCTTAAAGCTAATCGGTTTAGTACGGTGACATGATTTTGGTCAAAAACGTGACATGGTGCATATGTTTTAAACTTCCAAAGCAGACACTGAGATTAGGATTTGATAAGTTATAGTACTAGTTATGTTATAAATTTAACATGTGATTTTGGTACCTGCACATAATATAAGGCTGATTTTCGATTTTCACTGAAAACTAGTATGTATCATACATTTGTCATTCAGGAATGAAATATTTTGGATTTTTTTATTAAATAAAACAACATCGGTATTTGAGTTCATATCAAAGTAAAACAATATCTCAAATTAAGCAAGGAGTGTAATTCTAATAAATAGTTCTTTGATTTCTGCTGCCTTAATGCCAAGCTTAGTTGCCAATTTACATGAATGACGATTAGAAAGGCAAAATTCCTGTATTGTCCTTCAGGATCTCCTTCAATATTTGATCCACGAGGGAGGAGCCTTTGTTAGCTTTTAGTATGAAAAATGCTGTATCCCTTTTCCAGGTTTTACATTATCTTTGCAACCTTTTAGGGTAACCATACCTTTAGCTACTGCGCTGACATCTTCATAAAAGCCTGCTATGAGGGCTACATGCCCGGGACGAGACTCAGTCGGTACTCGAGTGTGAGACACACCCCAACTACCTCTTGTCTTTATGATATTCCTGGAATAATGAGGTTGCTGAAAGTAAGCTCATTACACAGGCACGTTTTTGCAGTTGTAAAGAAATTGAAAATTAGGGAGATTATTATCTAATTGTTGGTAAGCATTTTGGAAAATAGTTGATTAAATTATAATTATGTTATAGCGAGTGAGTTGTCGTTCAGAGCAACTGACAACAATTATGTTATCAATCACTTTAATATGATCAATAAAGAAGATGAAATTCATAAGAAGATGGATGATGATGATGATGATGATGATGATGATGATGATGTAAACAGTTTCCTAGACAATGTAAAAACAGGTTGTTCTGTAGTGCCTCAAGTCTCCATTTATTCAAAAAGGTGGTATTGGATCACAATATCAAAGAACCATCTTCTTTTTTTTATGCCTCGAGTCTCCATTTATTCAAAAAGGTGGTATTGGATCACAATATCATGGAACAACCCTCTTCAGACTAGGCAACGCTTTCAAGTTGAAATTCCCTTGTGAAGGAGTATGCTCAAAATCAAGAATAGGGATGAAGTGGTACACTTGAGCATCGGTTTGATACATATATCGGTACAGAAGCCTCAATGACAATTGAAAGAAATCTTGAAGGTTTACATCTAAGAAAATTAGTGCAATATGATTTCAAATAAATAATGACAAACCTTAAATATGGAGCTCTACTCTTGCCGTCCTCGTCCAGTTCAAAGAACCTATCAGCCCTCAGACCATCTGCCACAAATAGCACAAGTCTCTTTGCTGGAGGGGGTGAGGCGGAAGTGTGGGGGGTCATTCCATGGACCAGGGGTGAGGTGAAATAGATGTCAAAGATGGAGTAAAATAGGATCATGTGAACTAGAAGTCCAGACAGAATTAACTGCCATATGTGCATCTTGAAGCAGGAGCTCTGGTGTACTTTACATGCAGGAGCTGAAATAGATGCAGAAAGTACTTCAAACATACAGCCATTAGCTCTGTAGCTCATCTGTCTTTGTTTAGTTGACGTTCAGCTTCAGATACCTGTTAGTGAAGATCATTACCAAAATTGTTCCTGGTTACCAAGATACTAATGCAGTGTTAGTACTGTGCAATCTAATGAGCTCAATCAGATGTCTGTAGCACAATTAATAAGCAAAATATTAACATGAAATTAACTTGTCAGCAATGCTGTAGTGTACAACTTAGACGCTGCATTGGCCAAGGAGAGACAGGTGGAAACCTGATCTTAATGATTTCCCTGAGTGGCGTCAAAGATTTGGTTGATGTTAATTTACATGGTGGAGGTAGTATGATGGTGAGAAATGATATTTTGCAGATATATAAGCCATGTTTTGGTAGTCTTAAATGCTTTTAGCGCTTACAGAGAAAATTTCCACAAGAAATATAGGATCAAATATATATAAGAACATGTAAATGAATAAAAAAAATAGTTACCCGGCCCCTAACGGCCCAATATTTTAAGGAATCTGTTTTCAATTTTCATAATCTTATCCTTCAACATCAACAATACAAAGGCTGATGAGCTACAGAGCCCATGGATATTTTACTATTTCATTTATAAAAAGATAGGGATACTGACTTGGTTGTTTATGGATTAAGACACTCATTGAAACCCGTATTGTCGCAGCGACAGAAAATTAACATGCAGTGATTGATATGTTACGCCGAATTTGCCACAAAATGTTATACGTTTCACTTGAAAAATTTCTAATATGTAGAATTTTTTACAAACCAGTATATTTAGAAGGAAAGATAAAATATTTCTGTAACCAGGGACATTAATTTGTTGACATCTTCAACTTGTGTTTGAAATGACGACGACATGTGCGCCATATGCGGAAATGAACCGGAAGTTTAACTTCGTAGTAAAACTATTTTTCATTGGGTAGAAATAAAGAGGTAAGAACCAATAAAACGAACTGACTTTTTACAGCAGAGACAAAATGTCTGATTGGTCAATGCCCACGCTTTCGACTAATTAAAATGTATGTACCATTTAGATGTCGGTTTGACTTCGTGGCCTTCTTGTTTACAACTTTGGAGAAAGTTTCCGGAAAGTAATATGACACACTGACTCGGAATTAACTTGACAAAGATACAGAGATAAAATGGGGAAAATCGAATGGTCTATGTGGGCAAATGAACAAGCGTTGGCGAGTTCAGCGGGTATACATATGTTTTTTCTCTCCTAGAACCCTAACTGACTAAATAGAGTAAATTTGTGAATATATGTTAAAAATAATGTGTTATAGGCCTAAACCTTTTGTAGTTTTATTATGAAATATCTTTAATAGAAATATTTGGCTGTTGAAATATGTTGATCTAAACTTTATGAATTTGACGATACTCATAGTATTGTTACTTGTAATATGTATTGTATGATTGTAACTAAAGTGCCTTAATTGACGATATCATATTATCATACTTTTCAAATATCTTTTACAACAATGCAGGGATTGGGAAAGGCAGGGGCCATGGCCCATTTTGCACATTGGATGAAAAAATGGCCCATTCAAATTTGAAAGTTTAAGATTGCTACTAAGGGGAATGGCCCATTCAAAATTCTGAAAATAACTAAAAGTTCTGTAGAAAGCCCATTATCAAAGGTGTCTTTCCCAATCCCTGCAACAATCATTTGATATCTTTCAGTTCTCGTCCTTGGTGGGATCATCAGTGTTGCAGGAATGTTTAAAAACTACCAGTTTGGAATATATGGAATGTATCCTTTCCAGTAAAGCTAGCCACATCACCATCAGGCATTTCTTACGGAATCAAAATTCAATGGGACTTTCCTTTTACACATGTAGGCATCATGGCATTATATAATTATTTAACAATTCATTCGAAGCGTATTAATTACTGTGATATTTTGGTAGCTAAGGATTTTTGCAATTTTACAATAGAAAATACTCTATTTACTCAAAAAGAAAATCAGTGAGAAAGAATCATTCAACATGTTCAATGTTGCTTTGATTGTGGAAAACCTCACTACGGCATGACAAGGCATTGCTGAATAGTCCTATCATTAGTTAAGTGAATTTGCAGATAATCTACCAACACTTATATTTTAAATGCTTATTTTGTATTTCAGTGAAAACAGATCTTGATTAAGAGTGTTTTTTTGTTTTGGAATCACAGATTATCAGTCAGTTATCAATAATTCCACAAATTTATGCTCGATAATTTGTGATAAAAAAATTATTTTTGACCTATAGCATGAGATATTCAAAAGCAGTCCGGGTGGTTGGTCTAAATGTTCTAACATCACTGAGATTTATACAAGTCCATATGACTAAGAGAGAGTCACAATGGCCAGAATGATGTTGATTTTTATTATTTTGTTGTACATGTTCCTACTGCTTTGAACTTTAATTTGCGAATGATGAAAAACAGTGAATTCTGTAAATTTTAAACACAACTTTTTATCTTATTATGTCATGAATTTTTGTTACCAAACTTTCTGCTTCCAATACATACAAAGAAAATTAAAATGTCAAAAAATATTCATATTTCCTTATTAATTTAGATGTGCCGGTGTGTTAGTTTTCTTGCTAGAATATCCACGAGGAAAGCGCCAGAAAGGACATACACTTGAGAGGCAGTATGTATTTTAAACCATTGTTCAGCTTAGGCTGAGCTTATCTGTTGGTCCATAAGGCAAGATGGCTTATGGAATAGAGTATATAAGGGTTCTATAATTCTTATGTTTTTAATGATCTTATTGCTTTAGCTTGTAGGGTTGAAAATAGTAACCAGTCTCAACTCAGTGAAGATATAACTTATATGCTCATGCTCCACTTAACCCCACTAGAAGCTATGTGCTTTGACCTATGTATTTTGATCCATTATTTATCGAATCTCTGGCACCTCTGAGGCAAGATTTTATTATGGAATGGGTTCTATAGTCCTTAAGTTTTACTGATTTTGATTATCTTATTCCTTTGGCTTGTGGTCATGATAATAACAGTTAATATTAGATCATTATTAAATTTAATTGCCTATTTTAATTTTAACTGAGCAGGCAAGTGGCAACCAGTGAATATCAATTTATGTGATTATATATATTTCTCAATATCAATTATTCTCGCACTTTAGTGACAGTGTTTTATTTTCAGATTTCAAAAACCATTCACATACATAGTTCGAGCCGGCGGCCTCCTAACAAAAAATTATTTTGTTCGATTTGTTTTCTACTTAATGTGAGTATGGCTTCATAGTTATGATGCTGAAAAAAAATTGGGAGAAAAATATCCCCATAAACACTGTTGTTAAATAAATTGTAGTTAAGTTGTTTAAAGAATTTAATATCTTGCGTTTCATCGAAAGAAACGATTTTTTTAATGATGTTAATCATATATAAATCCAAGCACTTTAAATTTGAGGTCAGTAGGGGATTGGAAGAAGAATATAAATTTGAAATGATATTTCAAATGTTTTCATTTATTCCTTTATGTATTAAGTGATTTGAAAGAAGATAAATGTGAGTGTATGGCTATTAAGTCATTATTTCAAAGTCTAATTGGTTACGTAAAAGCCATTTGAAGGATAAGCATTTGAAAACAGAAAAGTTCAGTTGACAAACTTTGACAAGAAAATAATGATTTTATGTATGCATTCTAACAATAATTTATGGCACGAAAGAAACCAGTTATTTTAAATGAAAGTCTTCAACCCCGAACAATAAACCATGAAAGACTGGTTATCTTCTGTGCCAATGGCTCTATTTATTTTTGGTTTGCAGTCTCTTTGAAATAGATCAGACAAATTTTTTCACGCCTTTCAGATTGTCAGTTCCATGTTGTTTTGTTCTGCCAACCCTTCTTGGAGGAATGTGCTTCCTTATCACGAGTGCAATATACTTTGTGGTAAGATTTTAACATCCTTTGAAAACAAAGATATATGCATTAGAATTCAGTGTTATGCAAAGTTTTTGCGAAAAGTTATTCTCATGCAGAACTGCACAATGATAATTTCAAAAATTAAGTTTTCCTTTGTGTCACTTTAAGATTTTTAATCAATACAGGTTTTTGTGGGATGATTTTGAGGTTTTTTTTCAATGTGTGATTTCCCCCCTTTTTTAAATTGTTTGTTATAAAATCTATTTCATTGTTGGCTTAAATGGTGTGATGAGCTCATCGGGCCAGGAAAGCATGATATGCATAGGAATGGTTCCTGTCTGTCCTTGAACTTTTTGCATTCTCATCATCTTCTCTAAAACTTATGAACATAGGATTTTAAGTTGTGAAAAGGTACCTTGGCCAGTGGGGATTATAAACTAACTACTAGATATGGTGATTCTGTAGTTGCTAATAATAGCCGCCACCAAAAAATCTTTTTATTATTTTCTACTTCAGAACCTTAATCTATAGAACACTGAAATTGTCTGTAGCTTATCAGGATTTTCAACTGACCAGTGTGGCAAATACTGATTATTATCTGCAGAAAGTTTACATTTTGAAAGTTACTTCTGGAAAATTACAATAATCATAATCATGATAATGTTCTTTAGATTAACAAATTTTATTTATTTTTTAGAATCATGATTTGCTTCTGTATTAATTTTGACATTTTGCTCTAGAAAAATCAGAAAAAGTAATCACCCAGTTATTCAACTAAGCCGTTTGTCAAATGAAAAGCTTGATGAGCTGCAGAGTTAAATATTTGATGTATTTATGTTCCAGGCTGCTTTAAAAGGTGAAGAATGGACCCCGGCTGGTCTTGAGTCGGAGTCATCATCATCAACCCAGGGTCCTAAAGTGATCCACCCCCCTCGACACCCGCCTCCTCGACGAGGGGTAGAAACGAGAGCACCTCAGGACAACAGAGTTTGAGATCTTGGGAATGTTGGAATGACATTTCATCTGGTTCATGCTGGTCATGAACAGAAATAATCACACACTACCAACTTGCACCCTACTAGATTCTGATGCCTTAGGTTACCTTAGCAGCTCAAAGTCTCATCTCCTGAATCTGAGACGGTTTTGTGCAATGGAGCGTAGGGCCTCAATTTTAAAGCTGTCTTTGTGTTGACATAATCACAAGCATCATACGCTAATATTGGCTTATGACAATCCTACCTCTCAAATCTAAGCCAATAAAAAACTATTGTACTAAGCAAGTAACTTAGTACTCAGAGATTTTTAAAAATCTGAAGTCAGTTCCTGTGTGTGAAGAGAACCTTTCAACTATACTGAAAATAGTTGACTGATGGCCAGAATATTATTAGCTTCTCGCCCCGTAAATATATTGTGCAAGACTGTTTGTCAAATATCTAGTGCAATACTGCTGCTTATGAAAATGGTTTGACACCACATTAGCACTGCTGTGACTATGAAATTAGATTTTGAATGAAATTCTAACTGATAATTTTTCAGTCACAGGGCGTTGTCTCTAATTATATTGCTTATCTATTTATCTTGCTAAGCCCTAAAGCTGAAAGTTTGTGTGAAGGAACCTTGCACCAAGGAGATCTCTGTCCAGGCATTAAGTTTCACAGCAGGTTGTCCTTGCTCCATTATGTTATTTTTCATTTCGTTTCTTCCCAATTACCAATTCATAATTTTGGGTTTCCTGAATGTAGAATGAATGTAGATAAAATATGAGTCTAAAAATACAGTCTACACCCTTGACTGATTACACAATGATATTGCAAAACTAATGAATTAACGAAACATTCATCTGTTCAAGTCAACAGCTGAATATGTTTTCTAATAAGGAGATTTTGTATTATACCCCTTGGCAAAGGTCTTCTGGAATATAGCAATACCAACAAGTCTGTCTGTCCATCTGTCTGAAGACATTTCTTGCTTGACTGATTGCATTCGATTCATTTTGAATCTTCAAGTCTTATTAGGAAGGATGCAGTTCCAAATAACAAGCCATTATGGGAATTTTAGAATATTTTGAAATTTATTTTCTTTTGTACTTTGTCATTTTTTAAGACCTGATTTGTCTGAACATTTGCAGAACAACTATTCTTTTCAAATTTTGCACATGTCTTCTAAACCATTAGGAAGGATGCAGTGGTATGTAATAATTGACATTATGATTTTCAAAATTTTTGGTCAGATTTTTTGTTTTAGATTTTGGTTATTGAGTGAAATTTAAGTTGATAAATTGAAACAGAATACAGACATCTGTTAGTAGTCTGGATTGTGTTATGTCCAAGGTATAGGATGTTACAAGGTATTAGTTAGTCATGCTCACTTTTTACTTGCCCTGTATATCGTTACCATATTCTGTGATTTATGAAAAAAGTGCGACTTTGTTTTTAAACTTTGTATTTAAAAATGTGAATGTCAATTGTGACAAAATAATTTTCAAAAAAATAAAATATGATCATGCTTGTTTGAATTTATTTAGGTCCTTTTTAAATCTTTTCTCAGAGGCTGCCATAGCCGGACAAAAAGCAGGAACCAGTATTCAAAGAGCCTTTTGGGTATTGCTGAAAATTATCCATGATTTTATTGAACATGTAACTTTTCAGCCCATTTAAGGCGTTTGTGCCCAGAGCGAGTTTTAACAGCTTCGTTCAATATGCGACCTGCCTTGTCATTGGTCTGTTTCAAAAACACAACAAATGTACACGTTCCATTTTGACACGAGCCTTTGTTGTGTTTTTGAAACGAACCAATGACAAGGCAGGTCGCATATTGAACGAAGCTGTTAAAACTCGCTCTGGGCACAAACATCTTGCAAAGACGCCATGAAACCCGCCTTGCACTAATTGAATTAATGTAGCTCTAATAAAGACGTTGACATTGAGTAATTCCATTTTTAGATTGGAGGTGGGTCATTAATGATTATGTTACTAGTGATACTTACCGATGTCATTTTATGAGTATGTTTATAACAGCATATACATATCGGAGCTTGATATGCCTCTGTGAATTGCCTTGTTATATAGAGATTATTACCTCAGGAAGTGTTCATATGACTTTAACGAAATGAGTGCGAATTTTTGTATTACCCGAGCGAGAGCGAGGGTTATACACAAGTTTGCACGATTTTCGTAAAAGTCATATGACATATTTACGAGGGTTATAATTTCTTTATTACCGATTCTATTTCATTTAAAACACAGGAAAGCGGCCTGCTTTCCTTGCGGCGGCCACGTCAAGAACAATGGTTTGATGATGTCACAGACGACATATGGTAACTAGCGCTGAAACAATCGTTGCTAGGCAAATGTGATATGTGCACATGTGCTCATATTGAAAATATGTCATCACTTATGATTAACCATATGGGTAATAAATATTGTATATTACCTGTATCGATGTATTCCGAGCTTGTGTTCAAAATCGAAAGTTTCCGAACGTCGAAATGCCTAAATATCCAAATGAATGCATTTTATTTACTTTCGTTTTAGCCTACCTCGGTTTGTTTGACAAAAAAGTCAAATTGAAAGCTATGGAATTGTCTTTCGTAAAACAAACTCTGCATGCATGCATCAACGTAATGCTTTAGTAGACTTGTAGACCAATCCAAAATGTCGTTTCTTGAAACAGATTTCATCAATAAGCAACTTTTATTAAACTTTTTGATAAAAAACACTCAATTGCGAAAACCACTGAACAATGATTTACCCATACCTACCTTTTTGCGTATTACACAGAGGTTTAAATAGCATAAACATGTTTCTCCTGATCAAATAAAATCTTTTGCCTTCATGATTAATCGTTCGAGTTCATATAACAGAGCGACAAATTTTGGTATGTAAACATCATTTTGGAAACTTATTTAAAGCAAACACAAAAACAAGCATATGTTGATGGTGTCAAATAGGTCATTTAACTTATATACACGTTAATTTGACAAGAAGGTCATTTGAATTATTTGCATCCGACACAGAATTTCGACTTGTTAACATTAATAGGCTGTTTTCCGAGTATCATTGAAAATAATAATTTATCATTTTGGCATTTTAGACATAACGATGAAAGTTTAGGGAGGCGACTCAGGTCCTAGGGTATTTTGGCCCTAACTAAAGCCAAATGAAAAATCACAAAACATACTCTGTGTCACCATAGATTTCTGCCTGATTGTATTTGAATCTATTGTTTCAGTATCTTTTTAATCCTTTCGATATAAAATTAATATAATTTAATAAATGTTTCTTCGCGTGAAAATCGATCATTTTTCTCAATTCTTCTGTTGTTATATTTGCTGTAAATAAAGCCACACGTAATAAACCTTTCTTCGCATAAAATTTTCCTTTTTTACAAAACGTCATGTAGTAAAGAAGTGATGATTGCTATTCTTGATTTTTTTCTAGAAATTATTGAATATCATTATGAATTCTCTCCATAGTGTAGGAATTAGTACATGAGGTTAATGATATGTATCTGAAGCGTCTAATCGAAAAAAGCGAATTAGACATTAAGAAAGAAGTATTTTTTAACCCAAAAGTTAAACTTACACGTCCACCTCCAGCAATACAACCACATTCCTGAATGTTTGGCCTCCTCAGGGCACTATTCATTTTATGCTACTGTTTCAGAACGATTTGAAAGACTAAGATATGTACCCTCAGAAAATAACACGTCAACGTTTCTGATGATGGATACACCTGATTTACACTACCAAGACTAACATGTACACAAGAAGTGGTTTAATAATAAGCCGTGTACTAATATGTGAGAAGAAATACTTCAACACTTCCAAATACAAATCTTAGAATACTCAAATTTTGAGATAGTAAGAAGCGTGCTTTGTTTTAAATGCTTTGATAGAATCCAAACTAAAAAACTCATATTTCGAGACAATAAGATGTTATTTTTGTAACATAGGAACATCGATTTATTGATCGGGTTTGGTAAACTGTTGATATCAACAAATCAAAGAGATCGATATGATCTGGCCACCTTGGATTGGTTGTCAATTTTGTCGTCACACAAGATTCCCTATCAGAGACACTGTCCAGATACAAACCATATTGGTACCGGCAATGACAGTAATGGTCTTTACATCCAATAAGAATTCCTCTTCCGGATACGATGAGCTTAACTGTAAATGTCCGTTTGCTGACAAGCTGTCTCATTTTGAGGTATGAAACGAAATTTTGACGAAATTTGATCAAAACAAGATACACTATCTCCCCTTGTCATATTTTGACGATCAAACCATTTAAGTAGAAGCGAAAATGTATATAAAGAGTAGCTTGTTACTCTATCAATACAAACGTCTTATTGAAAGAAGTACCGAGTCAACCAATAAAGGTAAGCCTTTTTTAAAACTTACTTTTTGTGTAATATACTTAATCAGCAAAAAAAACTTTTCTCATCGACATGATGGATACTCATTTTAAATGCAATGAATCAATTTTCATAAAGCAAGATATGGAACATATTTTACCTATGAAAAAATTGAATATGGATATTTGGTAGGCTTTTGTAAGTATACATGATGAACTTCTGAATACTAAGCAGAAAGGTTATGAATCAATCATAATGAAGGCATTGAACATATTAAAACCATTTGTTCTTGAATATGGAAAGTTGATGGGCCTTACAGTGTATGCCATAGTAAATACTCAGTAGAAAAGTTATGAAGCAACTTTCATTAGCGAAGACGTGGTGCATATTATTGTCATTTAATACATGGATATGGGTAGTTGGAAGGCCTCTGTTATAGTATGTAAAAGTTGAATATTTGTTTTACAGATGATTGCTATTCTCCTTGTTCTGATTGTTCTGGCTGGAACAACAAATGCTTACTATCCAGTGAGTGCAGTTATAAACTCAGTAACAACAACAATAATAACGATGATTATTATATATATTGATAATAATAATAAAATATTATTATCATTATTAAATTATTATTATTATTGTTGTTGTTATCATCATCATCATCATCATCATCATCATCATCATCATCATCATCATCATAATCATTATTACTATTATCATTTTTATCATTATTATAATTTTCATCATTATGATCATTATTACTGTTATTATAACAATACAAAGCAAGTCTTGCCAACGTTTAAAGTCGTTGTGAATTGACCACGACAAAAATAATCATTCTTACAAGTTTAAGTAGAATATTTTCACAGAGTATCCACAAAATTATCGTCCTGTCCCTTTAAGATGATTTGAATGAATAGAGTAAAGATTCATTAACGGTATGTTTTGTACCACATTTGTTCATTGATGTATCCAATAAGATGGCCATGGCGAGTATATATATATATATATGTATCCCAACCCTTGCCTCCCCCCTCCCCCCTGTTAACCCTCAATGCTTCTTTGTTCATATACGTTAAATTCTGTTCACAGCAGACGTGTGCACGCATTGGAGAGCGATGCAGAGTTAATATGTATCCCGGCGGCGGTTACCCTGGCGGCGGTTACCCTGGTGGCGGTTACCCTGGCGGTATGTACAACAAACTCTGCTGTCAGAGTGGGGCGCAGGTCGTCAGGTGTCAGACTATGGGTGGAATGAGTGGAATTTGTAGAGCATATTACGGAAAATAAACCAGCAAATGACCTTTGCTGTAGAATTGTGTGGTTGAATTTATACTTTATTTTCCTTTTTAATTTTCGTTTGATTAAGAGCTTTTCGCGAATTCAATTGTGTCAATTGACATTTTCGATAGGCGGTTATATTTATGTATTACACCAGCTTTAATTCCGTATTTCACGTAAAACTAGTCGGAAACTGCCTGCCTCTTCTCATAAACCCGCTTCGGGGAAGAGTCTAGAGAAAAAAGGCTGCTATAAGGCAAACCTATTATGTTCACATGTGCACATTTGTTTTATATGAAACGCTAGAAGTTTTTCGAAAAATTACAGATAAAATTGACAACTGTATATATCTCTCAAATGAAATAATTTGTTAAATTTTGAAAAAAAAAACATATAATGCAATGTTTTGTTGAAAGTCGTAAAGCAAAAATTATTTCGATATGATTGTGATGAGCATAAAGCCAGTATTTTCCCTTTCCTCAGTATGTGCCCACATACGAAGTAAAAACCGGTTGTGGAAGATAATAATTTCATTAATAAGTTTCATTAAATCAGATAACTTGAACCGGCACTCTATTTCATATTCTTCAAGACCAGTGTTAATCAATTTTAGGGATTTTTACAAATGGTGGATACAGAAATTTGGAAGGGGGATCTACCTATTGAAAACTAAATGACCCCCTATTCCCAAGGCCCCGAGACCACCTCCAGATTCGTGTAATGTACATGTACGTCAGTATAGTTGAAACTAGCTGTATGATACGTCCCGAAGTCCGTTAATACATCTAGAGAATAACACACCTATCCCGTGTCGCGCAGGCGCGAACATCATCAAATCAAAAGAAAGCTGGCCCAACTCTTCGAATCTCGGTTCAATGCGATTATTTTGCCTATCTTGAGCACCTCGATTACAAAATCCGAATGGTACCAATGTATCGCAGTGAATTGTGTTGGAAATTTGATGACATTATCGATTCAGTGCAGATAAAGTTGACTTAATATTGTGTGGTTTTTTTATTTGTTCTATTGTGCAAAAGTAAATTAACAATTTAGGGCAAACAATCACAAAATAAGTTTTAAAGTTTAAATATAGACAAACGAAGAGTATACGATCCCAGCATGATGTTTAACCAAGATGCAAAAAAACTCGTCTTTGATTGGATTAGCGCTGACTTCCTGTCCTAATTTCATTGGTCGGTTCAAAATAAGTCAAAGGTCAGCTGGATATGACCTCAATTTTCCAGATGTATTGACGGATCATTACATCTAGTTTTAACTAGATTGAATGTACGCATGACCGTACTTGATATGTAATTTAGTTCTAGTTGACATGAATAAAAAAAGTTCGAAAAATTTAATTAATAGGCCTTGTTCAATCATCAGATTTGAGACAATCTTATGACGCTCTTGCATATATTCGTTCACGTATTTTATGCGATAGATAGGTAATACCCTGCATTGCACGTACCTAGCTCATGCTACCCATGTTCTCCACGTGCCTTTTACGCTCTACACGTCAAGTATAGAAACAAAGATTCTTGCTGACAAACTAAACTGAAGTACAACAGAAAATACACACAGCCAGGAATTTGGTTTTTAAAGAAACAGTACAACTTTCTAGAAATTCAAATGTTTAACATTAATAGATAAATCGTTTTCAAATATTTCATGGACATGTTGGAATGTTTTGTTCGACACATTACTTCTCTAAATCTGTTTGTGTCCACTGGGGTGTATTTGAAATTTACATTGACAGATCAGGCGACATTACGTTGTATGATTTTCATGAATAGTTGAGTAATTGTCGGGTATGACCGCCATTAAAGTCAATACAAGCATATACCCGTATCGTCATTGAAAAGCAAAGACGACGGATCACATAATTTGGGATACGTTGCCACTGTCGTGTATATAGTGCCTGTTACAGCTGTTGTGTGGTGACTGGTTGCTATGGGCGACGTCTAAAACGACTTCCCACATGGCCCCATAGATGCTCGATCGGTGATAAGCCAGGGGATCGTGATTGCGAAGGCAAAACCTGTATCTTTTTTCGTTTAAGAAAGTCCATGGTTTTCCTGGCGGTTTCTGGTATTGTGTTGTGCTGTTGGTTAAACATTCATTGTTGCTGCATCTGTATGAATGAGACCACCACAGACTGTAACACTTGACCCCTGTATCACCTAGCTGTAAGGGTCTGACGATTTGTCACCAAATCTGTCTTCTGGTTGCCGCAGATCACGCCCTGACCATAACGCTGCCACCTACATAGGGTACAAATTTCTGTTTTTAAAATATCAATGTCGAATCTATATCCATTTACTTTACCGCATGATTAAAATGCATGAATAAATATTTTCTCTACCGAAAGTCAATCAAAACATTGTACCATGATATCTAGATATGAAAGTCTAGGCGGGAGTGAATTAATCATTTAGTGAAATAAAATCACATTGCAGACCAAGACATAAATCAATTTCTTAATGGTTTGTTCTTTTAAAAAATAAAAGTCTTGATGTCAGCTAAAATATGAACCAAAAGTATAAAACATTCTGTAAGACTTTTATCACAAGAGGATCGACTTTGGTTTTTTTTAAATTTCATCATAATCAACTTAAATTTTACAAATTAAACATTACTACTCAATTCAATGCGAAAACCACTGAAGCATGACTTGGCCTTTGCTTACGTTTTGACGTATTACAAATAGGTTTCCTGCGAGGTTCAAATAGCATAATCGTGTTTCTCCTCACCAAATGAAAGCATATTCCTAAATAAAAAATCGTTCCCGTTTACATATCAGAGCTACGTAATTTGGTATGTGAACATTGCTAAACCCATTCATCTACAAGAAGCTTTAGGAAATGTGAAGAACTTCAGTATTATGTCTGGACTTAAACCTTATCCTAACCGAATCAAATGTTTCCCCAATAAAATTATTATATATAAATACTTATTTCCAATCTCACTATATAACATTGTAACGATTGTATTCCTGATACAGATTCTTTACTGCTTATATTGTGACCAAAATGTTGTTGAAAATGAATTTCATGTTTTCTTTGAGTGTAGTAGATATGCTTCACTCCGTATTGAATATCCCCTGTCCATTAAACACAATTTTAAAGGGAGATTGACATTGTACAAAATATTTAACACAGAGAATGTGATATAATACGATTATCCTCCATATACCTGTGTAAACTATTCAAACTGAGAGCATTGTAATACCGGTCATGTGACAACAATTATACTTTATATTTTACAACTGTTCCATGGGCCATGTGGCCTGAACTACTGCAAATAAAGATGATGATGTAACGATTGCAAGTAACGTAGACATTCTCATATATTATAAAGCGTTTTGTCGACATTTCTTGAATCTGAATTTTACGGCTAAATACCAAAACTAAGATATTTTATTGATTTCAATGATAAACGGAAAACTGCTCTATAAATGTTAAAAAGTCGAACTTCTGTGTCCAATTGACATGTATGTACAGATTTAAGACCTATATTAAAAATTTTGTCATTCTGTCTGATGTAAATAAGTTTTCAAATTATGTTTTAGTCAATGCCGCGAGCAACTATTCGGGTTTCGACCACAAATAAATACCTTAACCTGTATATTGTCACTATATAGAACAGGCAAGGATTCTGAGATTTTGAAATAACCAATATTTCTCGATAAATAAAACAATTTAATGAAGTTTGAAATATTTGACTCAAATCATTAACACACCCTGTGCCCCTGTAAAACACAATCGAGTATAAGCATATTAGCTAGCAAAATATAACCTAAAAGCATTTCACTATTATGTTAATGCTATAATCAAAGTAACGCGTAATAAATGTTAAAAAATCAGTTTTCTTTTAATATATTTATTAGTTCTGTCCATGGCTTTTAAGTAAAGATTGTCAAACATTTTTCAATCAGGGCCATCTTTCCACGCATGGCCTATTCTTACGCCAGCCTGAATGACTTGCTCAGATAGGCCTTGCCGCATTTCGCATACTTTTCTGCGCTTGTCTCAACGGCCGCTGCGACGGATCGCGACAGTCCATTCAGAAATCATAAGAGAATTGCAACTTTTGCCTAAGAGAGCGCTGCACTCAAAACACGAATTTTGCAAGGGTTTAATAAGCCATGGATAGAGACTGGTGCAATTTTAAGCTTTTTATGGGGAAGATGATTCAGATAACTCTCACTGGCTCAAACGACTTGTCAAATAAAAAAACGAATTAAACATGAAAAAAAAGACAGAATTTTAACTTAAACGTCCACCTCCATCAATACAACCAGATTTCGGAATCTTTAGTGTCGTTAGGGGCACTATTCATTTTATGCTACTTTTTCAGAACGATTTGAAAGACGACGATATGTACCTTCAGAATATTACATGCCATGGTTTCTGATGATGGATAATGTGATCACATATTCAACTGATTACATTAGCATTAGAAGAAATGCTTAACAAAACCAAATAAAACATCTGAGAAGACTCATTTTTGGAGACAATAAGATGTTTTCTTTCTGTTGTACGTGCGACGAAGAATTGCTTAATAAAACCAAATAAAACATAAAAGAATACTCATATTTTGAGACAAAACGATGTGTTCTCTCTGTTGTACTTGAGACGAAGAAATGCTTTAAACAAATCCAAATCCAAATATTAGAATACTCATATTTGGAGACAAAACGATGTGTTCTCTCTGTTGTACTTGAGACGAAGAAATGCTTTAAACAAATCCAAATACAAATCTGAGAAAACGTATATTTTGATATAAGATAATTTTTGTTACATAGGAACGTCGATTTATTGATTAATAATCGGGTTTGTTAAACTGTTGATATCAACAAATCAAAGTGTTCGATATGATCTGGCCATCTTGTATTGGTTGTCAATTTTGTCGTCACACAATATTCCCTATCAGAGACACTGTCCAGATACAAACCATATTCATACGGTCAATGACAGAAATGGTCACTATCTGCAATATGAATTTCTGTTCCGGGTAAGATGACTTTCACTGCATATGTCCGTTTGTTGACAGGCTGTCTCATATTGAGGTATAAAACGACATTTTTGACTGAAAATCTGATCAAAACAAAAGATACACTATCTCGCCTTGTCATATGTTGTCGATAGTGTTAGATCAAACCATTTTAAAGCAAGCGTACATGTATATAAGGAGTTGCTTGTTACTCTATCATACAAACACTCTTACTGAAAGAAGTACCGAGTCAACCAACAAAGGTAAGTCTCTTTTTTTAGAAAAAGCTAACATTTTGTGTATTTTTACCTATGAAAAAATTGAATGTGGATATTTGGTACGTTTTTGTAATAGTATATGAAGTGCTAAATACCCAGCAGAATTTTCATTAATGAAGACATTGAACATATCATAACCATTTAATACTTGAATATGGATAGTTGACAATGTATGTAAATACTCAGTAGAAAAGTTATGAAGCAACTTTCATTAGCGAAGACGTGGTGCATATTATTGTCAGTTAATACATGGTTATGGCTAGTTGGAAGACCTCTGTTATAGTATGTAAAAGTTGAATATTTGTTTTACAGATGATTGCTATTCTCTTCGCTCTGTGCGTTCTGGCTGCAACAACAAATGCTTACTATCCAGTGAGTGCAGTTATAAACTCAGTAACAACAAAGACGACGACGACGTTTATTATTATTATTATTATTATTATTATTATTATTATTATTATTATTATTATTATTATTATTATCATATATTTTTTTCATTTAAAAAAAATAAATTATTATTATTATTATTCTGTTTTAGGGGAAATAAAAGTCGTGTTGAAATAACCCTTTTTTAAAAATAAATTCGTGAATTTACTCATAAATTGAAACAAAATAATTATATTAACAATGCTTCATATAATATTTGCACAAACAGAGTATCTGCATTTCACTTTCACAAAACTATTTTCCTGTCCCATTCAGATAATTTGAATGAATAGAGTAAAAATTAATTAACAGTACGTTTTGTAACAAATTTGTTCACTGATGTATCCAATAAGATGGCCATGGCAAGTATATATATGTACACCAACTGTTGTCCCCCATTAACCTAGAGGTTAGCCCTGAATACTTCTTTGTTCATATACGTCGAATCCTTTTCACAACAGACGTGTGCACGCATAGGAGAGCGATGCAGTGTTAATATGTATCCCGGCGGCGGTTACCCTGGCGGCGGTTACCCTGGTGGCGGTTACCCTGGCGGCGGCATGTACAACAAACGCTGCTGTCAAAACGGCATGCAGAGAGTGAGATGTCAGTCCATGGGTGGAATGGGTGGAATTTGTAGAGCTTATTACGGAAAATAAACCAGCGAATGACCTTTGCTGTAGAATTATGAGGTTAAAATTTTGTTACATCTTCCTTTTTTACTTACGTTTGAGGCAATACTCAAGAGCCTTATCAACACATAAGCTGGCTACAGATTAAGGAAAATCGTGTCATTTGACATTTACAATAGGCGGTTATATTTGTTTATTACTCCAGCTTTCATTCCGTATATTTCACGTACAACTAGTCAGAAACCGCCTGCCTCTTCTCATAGACCCGCTTCGGAGATAACTAATTAGAGAAAATGGTTGCTAAGGCAACCTATTATGTGCATATGTGCACATTTGGTAAATATGAAACGCAACAAGTTTTTCGAAAGATTACAGATAAAATTGACGAATGTATGCAACTCTCAAATGAAATAATGGTGTTAAATTATGAAAAAAACATTGAATGCAATGTTTTGTCGAAAGTCGTAAAGCAAAAAATATTTTGTTGTGATTGTGATGAGGATAAAGCCAATATTTTACCTTTCCTCAGTCAATTTTCGGGATGTTTACCAATGGTGGATACAGAATTTTTTAAGAGGGATTCACCTATTGAAAACTAAATGACCCCCATTACTCAGGCTTCGAAACCATCCTAAGATTCGCGTGATATACGTGTGACCGTACTTCATTTGTAAGGTAGTTCCTGTTGAAATGAATTTAAACGCAAAATGAAAATGGCAACGTTATCGCAAAGCGTTTAATGCCATTTACTTAAAAGAAAACATCAAGCTATTTATTTGTATTGATTACAACTATATTTATTATTCTTAAAACCTGTCCACTGTCGTTGGATTAATATCGGCGTTGGCATTTACACCGAAACTCTTTGAGATAAAGTTTTGAAACTTTTCTCAAATATCCAAGAATGTGTGTGCTTTATAACTCAGATGTCTGAACGAAATGGTTTAAATGCAAAGCAATTATTTTTCTATGGTTTGGAGAATGCACTCTTCATCTTAATCAGTGCATGATATTACGAAAATAGAAATAATCATTATTGTTATTTATCTGATTTTAATTATATTTAAGTGGAAAGGGAAGGTTTGGGAAGAAATAAACAAGAATAACAAACATATTCTGGCATGCTTCAAGATAGCAAAGACATTATCATACCAACCTTACATTTCCTACAGAGGCGAAATTGTTCATTCAAACATTTTGTTCATGGGAGCAAAGACAATGGCCTGTAAGTCTTAATATTGACTTTCCATCAATATGTTTTAGCTATATCTGTGCTCGAATGCAAAACGGCAGTAAAATCGTTGAGTATGGTTTTGTTGGTCTCTCTGTCTGACACGGAGACCCTAAATGTCCCACAAGTATTATAACGGATTGAGATCCGGAGATTATCTCTTGTGTTTCTTTCTTTGCTATTAGAATACAAGTAATATAGACACTCGATAAATAATCCAACGATACACACATTGGCAATGTCTTATTTGACAGACAAAAAGACAGGACTGACGGATAGAAAATCAAAAGAAATTGTCCTGAAGTCTTATATGAAATTCAAAGGAAATGAAAGAAATTCTCGAGAGTCATAATGTTCAAAATTAGTAGGCCCTAATGTCTCTTGACAGAAGTCACATGTCTTCTGAAACAGCAATGGGGCATATTTTTGTGGAAGCGAAAATTAACGATAGCAACAATAAAAATGACTAAAGTGACAACTGTTAAAGTGCTTTCACTATAATATTTCAGGGCAAAACTATACTTTATTTCAAAACACATTGGGGTAAAGCGAATTTTATTTCTTAAATATAATCGATTATATCGTTTGATGCTTAAAATGAAACACCCAGCCAAAAAAGAATGTTCTGTAGGAAATAGTATCTTTTCTATAATCTAAAGATAATTAATATATTGATTGTTTATATATTCATATAATTGATAATAATGATATTATAAATGTAAAGACAAGACTACCAAATGTAAGACTTTTGTCATTAATAACAGTATCACAAAAAAATACTTGAAGTTGAGTGTTACCTTTTACTTTGAAATGTGAACGTCATTTTCCAATAGTTTGTTTAACTTAAGCTCGTCGAAAGGTCATTCTTTGCGGAATATATTAAAAAAATCCTCCAAGAGAACTTATTGCACCACATCCAGGTTCACATTACACCAAGTTGAGGCATTTAGAACATGTTGGCTGCAAAGACAACACGTCATTATCACTTTGCTTATTTTAAAAATATTTTTTCTGTGTATTTGACATAAACACTCATGCCGCATGTAACTTATAAAGATTAATTGTTATGTTAAATGTTCAATTATAACAATGTTGTTAACAATAAAAACAACAATAATATTGTGAACAATATAAACAAATACCTGTACTACATTACAAATACATTGAAACAGTGCTTTTATTTATCAAGTATATATGTTATATAAATACTGTTAGTGTTATTTCATAATCCATCGTTATACTTTTTAAAAACATTTGTCAAATCAACGTTATTTTCATATATATGACTATGATGAACATTGATTACATTATTGAAATTAAGAATAAGATCAAATTAATTTTATAAAACTCCAAAACCCTTTATCCATTTTATATATGTAGGTATGAAATCACTATCCCTTGCTTACATAGTCCTAAACAGTACTTCTACCGAAACAATGCGATTCACGTTATCAACTCAGGGACTTTTCATCTTGAAAATCTGTACTGGAATAACCCGACTTTAAAAATATGAGCCACATGTATTATCTTTAGCGGGCCAAACATCTCATTTACATTTTCAAACACAGCCTCATAGTCGTTCCAGCACCTAGAAAAGAATTTGTAAGGGGCAATAGCAAGGCTTTTTGAAGATTTATTCCTTCAAATTTGCCTTATATAAACTTGTAACAAATGTTTCATCCTCATAGTCAAAACGTCTTAATACTCCAAAACTATTCTCCATAGAGGAAATGATTTAGTATCCACCAGGTCATCATAGTCGTAGAGGAAACTACAAATCATCAAGCAAAAGCCACTGGCGACCATTTTTGTGCGAACACCTTTTGATCATCTGAGGTAGGAAAATGGAATAGATTAGCTCAATCGAACCCTTCTTTTGTTGAAAATCGTTCTCTTGAATCATTTATTTCCGTGAGATCGCTTTATTCATCTAAAAAGTTTATTTTAATATAATGTTGATTGAAATATTTATGACAGGTTTATTAAACCTTATTTCCCGTTTTGTACAGCTGCATATCAAATGTTTGTTCACTTACTGCTGTATCGTAGTGCAATTATATGTAATTTGGGTTTCGTTTGAACGTCAACTTCAGCAGAACCGACAAAGCATCTTTCATTGTCAATATGTAAACAGTAAAGACAGTCTTTAACTTATTGTGAGATTGTGTAGTCTCTCGTGCAAAAATTCGAATTTTGGCTTTAAAAAATAGACAGAAGGGGTCGCAGTTTCGAATTTCCGATTTCCTTAAATTTCGATTAAAATGTGCCATTTCGACTCTCATAGAAAAAAATTCAGCAAAATCATACTGCCTTGATGCAAACGAACAAAACTGACTTGTGTTCCAATTTGTTGATCACTTACAAAAAATTCAATGATGAAAATAAAAATGACTGTTTTCGAAATTTTAAGCCCTGGCCCTGACCTGCCAAAAACAATTACGGTTAGCTATATACATTGACATACGATGGCGTTAAGGTGCAATGGGTTTTCTCTTCTGTAATGAAAATTAAAAATTATTCGTTTCTTTCTCGGAATGCTACGATGCCTCAAAGATATACTAAATTACAGGATATTTGCACTAGGATATCCAGCCATTTGAACAATCATCTGGTGAGTGAGTGAGTGAGTGAGTGAGCTGGGGTTAATGCCGCTTTCAAGATTATTTCACTTATATCGCGGCTGCTAGTATTATTGCAGGGAGAAAGGCCGCAACACCATTGTGGCTATGCATTTCGGTGAAACCTGCGAGCATCGGCTGGAACTAGCGAACCATGGGTGGTACTGCGCTGAAACTCAGTGTAGCATTGCACCCAAACCTTAATGCGTGTAGAACAGTTCTCTACTGCAGATAAAGTTGCCGAGCCCCGCGGGATTCGAATCACGGACCTCTTGATCCGAAGCCGAACGCGCTAACCACTGCGCTATCCCCCCCCCCCCCCCCCCCACCCCCCCCCCCCAATCCTCTGGTATCCAGCTGTATGTGAGTGTTACGTCAATCGTGCGGGTCATTTTTAAAAATGAAATTCGAATAGCTTCAATATTGGAAAGCGAACATACCCTTTTACTGTACAGTAAAGTCTCAAATATTCATTTATTCCTCATAACGTGGGATGTTTTTTATATCTTGGGCGTGGACTTCCACCTCATTTCCACTATACACCTCTACATCAACTTCATTTAACGCAAAGAATACACAAGACAAACTCTTAAATTTTCAAAGACTAATTTGACAACAATAATATGTTTTATTATTATGTTTAATCTATCAAAATGCTTTTCTTATTTTGCTGCAATGTTCATCAACACACTCATACATCACAATTTCGGGGGTGTGTTAAAGTAATGTGGTCTCAACGTTTTCTTAGTATTATAAAAATCTTCACGTATGAGGCTCCTTGATGCTCATGCAACGTTCATTAAAAATAAATCCTCCTACAAGTCCCGCTTGTTCCTCCCATTCCTGTTGATCTGCAGATAAGTCCTTGACCCCTGCAGCATTGTCTGTTGTACATCCCGCCCGGGTACCCAGGATAACCGCCTCCCGGATAACCGGGCCCAGGGTAATAACCGCCGCTGGGAAAACCGCCGCCAGGATAAAAACTGCCAACGCGACAGGACTCCCCATATCTAGCACACTGTCATAATGGAAATGTTGTTAGTTAGATTTATCAGTAAATCGACATAACGAACATAGGTGCGTGAGAAAATCATATAAGGTCAATTAACAGATGGATATAATGACTATTGTATATTATTAACAAAATGATTGATTATTGTTAGGGTCATATACAATATATGTGCAAAAGTGCATCTTCCACCTTTACCTAGTAACGATTGTATCGGTGCAATTTCTCTTATCATGTCGTCATTGATGCCGAAATATTACAACCACAGTGACAAATGCTACATAAATTCTATTTCTGTCTCTAGGTAATCTGCTGAGTACTGATATACCTTGATGAATACGTTGTTATATGGCGTTGCCACTTCACGATTTCCAATATATACAACTGTACTAATTACCGGCAAAGCATATAAAAGTTATAAAAGTCTACAACTTAATACTTCAGAACTGGTGCAATGGCATCTTTAACAGTCAGTGGGAGGGGCAGTGAAAAGACTACATCATGTATTGATGAGACGTTATCATATTGTCATTGTCACTTCACTCATTTCCAGCATAGCCGATTTTAGAATTCTTCCTTTTCATACTCTGAAAAAGGTGCAATAATGCCTATAATAGTTAATGCTACTTCATAGGCAGTGAGTCTATCATATTATGTACTTCGGAACTGGTGCAATGGCACCTTATAACACTTTGTCTGAGGAGCAGTGAAAGATTACGTCATGTACTGGTAATTACGTTATGATCAGATCGCCTCTTATGATGGTACATACATTATATATACACAAAATTGACCACTTTGCATAAAAGCCATTTTTTTGCTTTAACATTCTACCATTTTATACCTCTAAAAAAAAGGTGCAATAATGCCCTTCACAGTTAGACAAACGTCAAGGGCGGTTAGTCGATTACATTAAGGAGAAAGTTGCATGTAATCAAGGAAAGATACCAAAATTAAACTCACCTGGCTAAATCCAGATGTTGTGGCGGCACACAGGACAACAAGTACGATTACAACCAACATCTTAAATGAAGGGTCATACGGTATATTCCAAAATGTTTTGTAAATAGTATTTCATAGCATTTCAACTGTCATGATATTTTTAGAGTCAGTTATATTGTTGAAACAAGCGAATTGATTATATATTTAAGTTAGAAAATGATACGATATAGTTATATAATGTACCTGAATTGATTAACATGTGTTGGCACTTCATTGGTTTGAATGCCATTAAACACTCTTAAAAGATCATTTTAACATTCCGACCCGACGAAAAAACACCTCGTTAACGATACGATTGGTTCTTTAGACATGATATAACTATTATTGTGAAATTTATCTTTCATGGATTTACATATTTTGCAGTTTTGTTGATTACATATAATGTGCCAAAGAGTTTATTTAAAATACAGGCATTTTTTACTCGAAATAAACACAGCTAACAACAATGAAATATCAAATACAATAGTCATGCGCTATCTGCTGAAATAAGATCACTATACTCACGATGTCGTTTGAAGTGAATCGACGATGAATGAGCTAGGACCGTCATGCTTTTATACCTAATGGTGCCTTTAATGAAACATCATTGCTTTAATGAGTGACACACATGATACTAGCACGTCAGATAATAACACGTCTACAAAGGTAGATATGGCACCTTGGAGATTACCTGTCAAAATGATGATGATCTCCTTCTGTTAACAATCTCATTAAAATCAATTCGAATCTAACTGTCGTTGTATAAGCTGTGTTTCAAATCTAACTACTGTTTACACTAAGGTTATAGGGTTTTAAACGTCGTAAAAATTTAATGTTTTAATTTTTCGGATTTTGCGGGTAATCGTTCGAAAGTGAGCGAAGCTCTGCATTGCTTCAACTAGTTTTTGCTTCAAAGAGGCGCAATTTTGCCTTTCGGGGGAAATGAGAGAGGGGGCATTTTGATTAAAATTTACATTTCTCAGGAGATTAAAAAATATTTGTCATCACCTTTGGGACCTTTCATCGGTAATCCCTGTACTAAAATAACCTTCCCTTGATTTTTAGAAAGCCAATATAATAATATATAATAATACATAATAATATATATAATATAATAGTGGTGGCACATGGTACTGTGCGTAGCTCTGTTGACCGCTATCAGTGAAGTTCAGTATGTCTGGTGTGGCTCTCCGGATGGGTGGGTTACCCGATCATTGCTGAATTAACTGAGAGTTCAAGGGTCATTCCCTGCCCCCCACTGAGGCACGAGTTGAGAAGCTTGTGATGTCTCCTTAGGCAAGATCCTATTCAAAATGTGCCTCTGTTCACCGGACAGTGGCGCGCGTCAAATACTCAAACGTAATTTTTTAGACTTATCTCCAAAATTCAGTTGGGAGTAGATAGTGTTTGTTAGGTTATATAACTTATATCCACTGTTTTTAGATTTTCATGGAAAACCAGTATGTGTCATATAAATGTCTTTTGGACATGAAAAGTTAAGTTGTTTTGATTTTATATCACCACATATGACATTTAGGTTCGTATCAAAGATAAATAATATTGTATGAAAATCACGGAGTGGCTCTTTAATAGTTGTAACCCTACACTTGTATGTACACAGAAAATCAGGAGGTGAGGTTTCCTTACTAATTTCAAATGTTGGTTAGAAATGGACTGTTTAAAAGTTAGTTTGGAGAACGTGTTGGTCAAAGGACAAATGACGACGTTGGTCTGGTCAAGGACTAATATTCATGATGCACTGGTCAATGACAAATAACGACGTTGGTCTGGTCAAGGACTGATATTCATGATGTAGTGATCAATGACAAATGACGACGCTGTCCTGGTAAGGACTGATATTCATGATGTACTGGTCAGTGACAAATGCTGACGTTATTCTTGTCAAAGACTAATATTCATGATGTTCTGATCAATGACAAATAACGACGTTTTTCTGGTCAAGGATTGATATGCATGATGTATTGGTCAATGACAAATGACGACGTTGTCCTGGTCAAGGACTAATATTCATGATGTACTGGTCAATGACAAATGACGACGTTGGTCTGGTCAAGGACTAATATTCATGATGTAGTGATCAATGACAAATGACGACGTTGTCCTGGTAAGGACTGATATTCATGATGTACTGGTCAATGACAAATGACGACGTTGGTCTGGTCAAGGACTAATATTCATGATGTAGTGATCAATGACAAATAACGACGTTGGTCTGGTCAAGGACTAATATTCATGATGTATTGGTCAATGACAAATGGCGACGTTGTCCTGATAAGGACTAATATTCATGATGTTCTGGTCAATGACAAAAGACGACGTTGTTCTTATCAAGGACAAATGTTGACGTTGTCGTGGTCGTGTCGTTGTCATTGACTGGCATTCTTAGTTGAGTTCTCTCCTCTCAGTTATTTAAGTGCATGAAATGACATTGAACTTTATGTGTTACTCTTATTCGCTTTTAACATGTATCAGGTAATTTGCTTTTAAATCTCTAAGACATGATTTTTCCCGATGGAACCATATTTTTCATTATAATCATATTGGTCAAAAATCTTATGATATTATTACAGGATGCTTTGTAAGCGCATTAGTTTGTATACCCAAAGTAGTTTAGGTTGGATTACATTACATTAGGTAACTTCTTTAAGTTAACGTTTTTTATCAACGATTTTCTCTTTGAAACAAACTGGTTTTGTTTATTCATTTGGAGTTAGGGAAACAACTTCATCGATCGCCGTCTTTTCATCTGTATTCACCATGTATGTTTCTATAAATGAGTTATATGCACATTTTCCGAACGTAAAAATGTTGAATTTGGATGTGTCTGTATGTCAACGGAATGTTAAAAGTATTTGTATGAACTTCTGTTGTAAGGCACTATTTTTTCATTTACGTGACATTCTCAATCACAGTTTAATTGGAAATCTACGGTGTGGCCTTGAGACTTTCATTGGTTTCCATTTTCAAACAACACCTCATTGTCGTTCTAGCTTCCAGAAAAGTCAAAAAGAGGCAGTAGCACGATTTATTTTTTTCAAATTTCCCTTAAAACTTGTATTAAAACATTGTCTTGCTATTGGAACCATTTATTTAATTTTCGTGAGATCTAATCTCAAAAGGTGTCACACATATAATGTTGATTGAATGTTGATTGTCTTTGACATTTATAACGGGTTTAATGCACCTGATTCCCCCTTTTGTATTTGAATATTTTTTTAATCATGGTGGTCGCTTCAAAATCGAATAACGATTCTATTGATAACTTTATACAATGAATTTAAGGTGACTGCACAGTAAAGTCTTTAATATATATTTGCCAATTGTATTTGAAAAGTTAATTTTTCTCTGTAGAACGTTGTAGGTTTTATATATCCACATTGTTTAAAGAATGACTTGACAGCAATTCTGTAGCAAATTTTATTTCATTTAAATAGTGCTTAAATGTATTTTTAGAATTTGATGTTATCATCACAGCATCATTCGTATTTAATATTTTCGAAGACTGAGGACTCTAAAGTGATGTTGATTTAACTTATTGCTAAGGCTTGACAAAATCTTCAAGAAAAAGGATCCTCGACGTTTGAGCCACGTCTATTAACCATTTATCCTCATACATGACCCTCGTCCCATTCCTGTTGATACGCAGCGAAGTCCTTGATTCCTACAGCACTGTCTGTTGTACATTCCACCCGGGTACCCAGGGTAATAACCGCCGCCAGGGTAACCACTTCCAGGATAACCACTTCCGGGGTAACCACTTCCAGGATAACCACTTCCGGGGTAACCACTTCCAGGATAACCACTTCCGGGGTAACCACTACCAGGGTAACCACTTCCAGGGTAATAACCGCCGACACGACACGACTGCCCAAAGCCAGCACACTGAAATAGTAAGAACGTAGGTGTTACTAAAATTTGATCCATGTAACGAACACTGATACATGAGAAAATGATAAAGGGTGAACTAATATACGGATTTAATCAATAACTAATAAATATTATTACCAATATTGTATATCATCAGTAGTTACATATTATTCATATGTGCAAGAGTGCACCTTCCAATTTTGCCTGGCAACGATTGTTTCAGCGCAATTTCCGTTATTTAGTCGTCATTGATGCAAAAATCTTACAATCACTGTGACAAAAACTACAGCATTGCTCTCCCTGTCTGTAAGTCATCTGCTAAGAACAGATACTTAATAAATACTTTAGCTTCTGTTGTTGTCACTCCACGATTTCAAATATATACAAGCGCTATACTCATCACCGGCAAAGCCGATTTTTTAGCTGTAAAATTCTACCATGTTTTACTGTGGAAAGGCCCGGGGTAGAATGACACCATGTACATTCAGTCTGAGAGGCAATGAAGTGATTTTATGAGGTAATGATACATACCTTATCATATGACGGTAAAAATATTATATATACAAAACCGTCACCCATTAACATCAACTTTTTTCTTGCTGTAAAATTCTACCATTTCATACTTCGAACAAGGTGTTTTAATTAATTAACACAGTCAGTCCAACTGAATCAGTGAATCAATTACAATATTTAGAGTAAAGTTGCATCTGATCACGGAAAGAAACCCAAATTAAACTCACCTGGCTAAAACCAGATGTTGAGGCGGCACACAAAATGACAAGCACGATAACAGCCAACATCTAAAATAAAATGAAGTAACACACGGTATATTTGGAAGTGATTTGTAAAACAATTTCTAATATAATTTCAAATGTCTATGATGTTAGTAATGTTGTTCAAACACCCCAAGCCATTTTGCTTTAATGTTAAAAATGATCTCATATGGTTAAAAGACATGATATACCTGAATTGATATACATTTGTTGGCGTATCATTGTTTTGAACATACATTAAAGAACATTTTAAATTACTACTTCCTCTAGAAGAATCAAAACAAAGGACGGGTTATTTATAAACATGAACAGAAAATGTTAAAAATTCGCAAATGATATACTGGGTCCTGAAGTTATGATATAACTAAAAGTATATCATTTAACTTTCGTTGATTAAACCATTGCCGTTTTCTTGGCATAAAAGTTGCATTTAAGAAAAATATAATTAAATGTTTTTATTCGACGTAAAAACGTCGAACAAGAATCAGATATCCAATACATGTATTATTTTGATCTGTTGAAAATATGAATTACTATACTCACGATGTCGCTTGAAATGTATCGACGATGAATTAGCTAGGATCGTAATGCTTTTATACCTTTTGGTGGCTTTAATGAAACAACATTGCTTTAATGAGTGACAGACAGGATGCTATCACGTCAGATAAACAGGTAGATGTGGCACCTGGGAGATTACCTGTCAAAATGATTAGGATCTCCTACTGTTAACATTCACATAAAAATAAATTTAACTGTCGTTCTGAGCTCTGTTTCTTATTCAAGTACTTTTAACGACATGGTTAAAAACGTCTTGAAATTGTATTTATTTATTTATTTATTATATGATTCATGCATGTATGCCTAATGTATTATCTTCAGGAGGTCAAAACACCTAATTATTACCTACGAGGGCAATCGTATCGGGGTTCATATTTTTAATACGATGCTCCAGAGCAAAATATCACTTTTTCATTGTGACGTCAAGTAAAAAACAATGCTTCGACGTCACAGTTCTCCTCTGACGTTGTGTTCCAAATGCGCCTATGCCAATACTTGTACGTTGATTTTCATAAGTTTCTTTGATTTCTCGACTTCGGTAATAAACAGAATATCATATTCGTGTCCATGGCATACTATGTTTATGACACTCGTGCCTTGATATCAGTATATTACTCGCTCTCGCTCGGGATATACTAATGTTAAGCACTAAATATAGTATGCCATGGACACTCATATAATATCCTCTATTAACTCACCCCGATCATTCGGAGTAACAGAATAAGTATCAAGCTCAAACCAATGGTCATTCTGATGTGAACCCCTTTGACTTAGGGAAGTAGGGAGATAGATTCGCATCGCTTAACTGAAAATCGTACTTTAGTTTAAAAACTGCTCCATAAAACTAAAAATATTGTTTGGTAATTGGTAACATACATTTTCATGTCTGACGGACTACTGTATTCACATAAGAAAAACGTTATTCTGTCCTATTGTGTTATTAAGTGACCTTTGACCTGCCATAGTCGCGAGCTGACAGGTCCTCTCCATCGAATGATGTTGATTTCTACATCTCTGAGAAACTGGAGCCCCTGACCGTTTACAATAACATCCCGTATGCATTCGGAAAGCTGAATTTTATTCGAATATGCGCCTGGCACTTTATTTGAATCTTCAATCTTTACACAAATTTTCAAGTACTTTAGCAACTGCATCATTGTATAGGCCTGTGTGGCGACATATTTGATCTTTTCATTGGCTGAAATATTGAAAGTTGGTTTATGTTGCAACATTTTGCCGGAAGTGGAACCTGTTAATACCGAGAAAAGCTCGTTTTATAACAGAGATTGTTTAGGAATTAATGACAGAACTAAATCTGTGAGAAGAGAAGTCATTGCAGAGGCCTGTGTGACGACAAAATATAATTCATGCATGGGGTATTTTCATTGGTTGAAAGGTTTCAAGTTATTTAAGGCTGCAATATTTTGCCGCTAGTGGAACCTGCCGGTAGCTCGAGAAGAGCTTGTTTTATAACAGAGATTGTATTGGAATTAATGACGGGACTTCATCTGTTGGAAGAGAATGCATAGGCCTGTGTGATGCAAATATGTAATACATGCATGCGCTATTTTCATTGGCTGAAATATTGTAGGCACTTTATGCTGCAATATTTTGCCGCTAGGGGAACCTGCCGGACCCTAGTGAAAAGCTTATATAAGAACACTGGTTGTATACCTCTGTGGGAAGAGATACTTTCCTTGACGTATTTTCGAAAAACAAAAACATGTTCACTTTACCCCTAACTACAAACATATATCATCGATTGACACCTCTCTATATCCGGTGCACAATAACACACAGTAAATTCTTGCATTGCAATTTTCATTTTAAATTTTTTTTAGTTTGGTTTTTATAAATTATTAATAAATGTTTACTTGTTTGAGGTTTGAAGTGAACGATACTTGCAGTTCGTTTTCAAAATGTTCGATAGTTGGTTTTGAATCATACATATTTTTATTGGATGTATATTTGATTTCCAACAAGATAACGTTTTCGATAAGGAAACAAGGTCGAGATTATCAAATCTGACCGGTCCATGGCAGTGGTATCTGTAAGAGCTTAGTGATGAGATCAGATGGTGTCTATCAATCTACATGACAGATGTCATCATGATAATGATATTGTTGTATATCGATCGTCGGATAACATCATCGAACAGTGGATACTTTGATGTAAATTTCATTTTTATTCATGGATGTTTTTTTTAAATTTTGGCAAACAGGATGCTAGTTTTTAATCATCTTGGCCTAGATTTTCGCAGCTCTCTTAGTGCTAAGATAGTCATAAGCCAATGTTATGTATGGTACTTACGACTATCTTAGTGCTAAGAGAGCTTCGAAAATCTAGGCCCTGGTCCTTTTTCTTACTACCCGTCAAATGCAAGTGTTGAGGTTGTTCTGTCATACGTTCCTGGGAATATTATTTGATCTTTGACCCTAACAGTCAATCCCGAATCAAGCTAATTCGGGAAGCTACGTCATGGCTTCGGCCACGTGTCGTGCTTTTGATAGGCCTATAGTTTTCTTCTTCAACAAGGACGCCTGGGAATGAAAGAAAACTTGCTTTAAAAAGTTATCTTGATAAATTAGCTTTCCAGGCTAAAGATGTTGAAAAGAATTAGTGATTTTTCACAAACAAAGAATTTAGAAAAAATGAGATTATCAAAAACCTGCCCTGCTTTCAGTAACACAATGTTCATATCCTTCTTTTAAACATTGAGTATTCCCGAGCGCTCGCGAACATGCCGGGAGATTTTATGTTACTGAACGCAAGGCCGCCTCGGTATTCGATTATTTTGAAACAAAACGGACTGAAAGGCACGTGCAGATCATTCAGTCGCTTACATTGCAGACCGTGATATACCAAACCGTCCGTTTATCTCGTGAAGATTTAAAGGATCGTGAATAAAATGCATGTTAAGCGTTTGTAGTCTGCAGTTACAATGTTAACCTGCTTTTAACAAATCAATGGCACTTATTAGAATTTGTTTACATTTTTCTTTTTTATTTGTCCCCATAATTATTTACATGCAGAATTAAATGCACATATACATGAACACAGAGAATCCAATAATGCATCGATATCAAGCTTTGGGTGAATTACAATTTTGGTCAATAAATTCGTTATTAATAAGCAGGCAGTTTGGATCAAAAACTTAAATTAATCGAAACTTAATTCTTTTACTATATCCTGATCAAAAAACAAAATCAGAAGAAAGCTAATCGTTTTCCGCGAAATTCGTTGGGGAAATGTACTTTATTCCCCAAAAAGGTGTGTACTGTTAGGTGTTGTTTTGATCTCCTGACAGCAGCTAAACCCCAACGATTTATTGGTTGACTCCTTTCTGCATATTCAAATATGTGTGTCGGACACGAAGGGACTTCACTCCCCTGAATATCGTAGGGACCAGTCGTTTAAAAGTGTTAAAATGTTTTAACATTAAACACTTGTAACGGGAAGCATTCATAAAATATCAACTTTTGCAAAATATTTCAAGCACTTATTAGTGCAAACGAAAAAAGCTCTCCTTTCTTATTCAAATAGGATCTGTATGCAAATAATTCAAGAATAAACGTCAAGTGCAAGTGTAAATATCATTTTTTTGCAGAGAGTAATATATGAAATAACAATGGGTAATTACCAAATATCCCAAACCAAATCAGAATTTTTGTTATTTTCAATGTCTGTATATTTTTGGTTAACCAGCTTTCAAGATCTCTCCAGAATGTCTGGGTAACCCCACATTCCCAATATACATGACATAAGGTTTCATTATCAACCTTACAAAAACTACAAACTTCATTGCCAACAAGTTTCATTTTAAAAAGTTCTCTTTTTGTATAAACAAGTCTGTGCAAAATTTTAAATTGAAAATCCAGAAGTTTAACATCTTTCAATTTCATTCTGCAAGTATTACAAATCATTTGCCAGTTCAAATAAGTATAATAAAATACATTTTCCCACTTCTGGCAGAGGCTTGACATCGTCAAATAAGAGTTTATCATAAACAAACTTGAACATTTTCTTAAATAAAAAAAATTCCTTCTGCAATAGATTTAAATTCACATTAGTCTTATAGGCATCTTCCAAGACTTTAGCAAAATATATAAAACATAATCAAGGTCCATATATGTACCTCTTATATCAAACTATAGTTTGACATGAAAACATTCTCCTTACAAAAATCCATAATAGTCATAATGGAAATGGTTTCCCGGCTCGGTTGCCCTCTGTAAACTTCGTAGACAGATCCCAGTTCGCATTTCCGGTCCTATTGCAGACACGACTCTGTAAGACCTTGTTTATGTTATAAAGCTACATGTACATATACTTACATGATATTGTAAATTCAGAGTCTGGCGCCTGTGATTACCTGAAATGACTCTATATAATAATTTCTAATGATAATGGATATATTAAAGACAAAACCTTTAATTGTCATTCGGATATTGTATCGTGAACTTCTTTGAAATACAGTGTATGCGCTAGGATGGCGAGAAAAAGGGAGGTAACTCTTCAGGCTCTCAACTAATCGGACAGAGCTCAGCTGGTAAAAGTTGACCCTGTTGCCTAGGAGTCAACGCAACGTCCTCGATTCATAAATATGCCACGTTTAATTTCACCCTCTACATGCTGGTCTCCTAACTACATCGCATGGAAGAACTGAAATATCCCTTTTGTCTTATAATTTCTTACGTACGCTCATCTCTGTGACAAGTGGACCATATTTCGCGGTTCCTACATCACGGGTATCGCCCTTGCTTGTGTTCTTTTCCTTTTCCAGGACGATCACACATAATGTGTCTAGCTTGATCATATCATTTGAAATAAAGAAATTATGTACAATATTCACCCACGAATACAAAAACAGCTTTCACAAATTATCAAAAACCGCTATGGAGTAAACTGTACGAAAAAAACATAGATAGAATTCGATATGCTTCTGATAGAGATATTTCACATCATTTTGAAGATTGTCCTGTAAATAGTTGATATGTTTCATGCGATGTAATTATTGTATCGCGAGAGCGAAGGACATACTGACATTAAGGCACATTTCAGTAATAAATAGAACATGACATACTATGTTCACGACACTCGTGTCTATCTTATACCTCGCTCTCGCTCTGGGAATACAAATAATTAAGTACTCGTGTCGTAACATAGCATGCAGAGCACGCTCGTATGCTATCATCTGTGAACGCACTGGCTAAGGAACTCCATATATTGCAACAGTTCAAATGCTAAGTTCGAGACAACGTCGTTGATTTGAGTTTAATTCCGAAAAGTCAAAACGTTATCTACGTGTAATAGAGATAACTAGGAATGGTATAATTTGAGTAATCAGTGTTGTATACAAATGTGTCTTTGAGGCCCCCTCCATATATTGAATTAAACCTCTGCACTCATTTTCATTGAGATAATTGTTTTTGCGAGTGTCGGTGTAGAGAGTATAGAACTCGTCATCAACTCTCTGTAGGTTGATTTTTATACACGTGTTTACATAATAAATATTGTTGAAAACACCTCAAATCCCAACTCACTTCCTATTCTTGTAAAACCAAGCTTTCCTTACCTTGGTCAAATCAAATCAGTGGGGTAGCGCAGTGGTTAGCGCGTTTGGCTGCATATTAAGAGGTCCGGAGTTCGAATCCCACCTGGGGTTCGGCAACATTGTCTGCAATAGAGAATCGAACTGTCCTACACGCAGAAGAGTTTGGGCGCAGTGCGCAGTGCGCAGTGCTACACGTGAAATGAGCATCCCACCTCACCTCACATTAATTAAATCACTCCAAATAATATAATGTAAGTTTTTTCATGCAAAATGCGTCTTAAAAAAGTATCAACCTCGATGAGTAGATATACTTTATTGTTTTTCCCCTTTGGCCCGAATCGTCTTTCTACAATTTTATACATATTTGCATATCATATTGCAAATTTTAGGAAATATCTGATGTCGTTGATGCATTGAGGCTAGTAAGGGATTACGGTTAGGCTTGTAGGGACAGTAGCACGTTATTTAGGTAGACAAAGGGATCTAACTAAAACGAAAATAAATGTTAGGTAATTAAAGAAAATATTTTCAAATGAAAAGAAGAAGTTCTAAAATCAATGTAACATGTTCGATTAAACTACGGGAATCCAAATTCCTATCTTATGACTGAAAATGGCCGGAATTTAAACAGTTTTTGCTTGACACCTACATGTACGTCAACGGATAATCGGGTTGAATGGTGAGGTGTTTACCCTCTGAAGATCATGCATTTGACATTAACATACATGTATATTCATTGGGTGAATTTTGAAGACATACAATTTCAAAAAACGTGTTACTGTCCCTTTAATGCTAAGGTAGATAAGTGTGCTTTATTAAGCGCCAAATCATAGCACAACGCTGTGAATATTGCAGCTCATTTGGATACGTTCGTGTTTAGGTTCAGTGGATCAAGCGTACCTATTCGTATTTCAAATTCCTGCGTTTGAATCCGAGTTAAACTGAGTTAATTTCACGTTGCTCTACATTAGTTATGAAATTACTCCAGTATCAGTTCCAAGAAAAACAATCTCCTTTATAAGATATCTTAAAATGGTAAATAAAACATCAGTTTGATCACGTGTGCCAAACGTTATCAGTGGTGTTATTTCATCGGGACGAACTCACTGTCGCTGAAAATGTGTCAGTTTGTGGCTGTTTGTTTCATTAACACGAAAAATTCGGACACTATATAGCTGCTCTGCACATATACTTTTAAGGCTATGGTTTCACTTTTCATGGAAAACTTAAATTTTCATATTTTGGCAATTAAATGATTTTATGTTAGATTTGTGTTCAATTTATATCTGCATATCTGGTATTTTTGCAAATAAAAAGTTAATCTTCAATAAGTGTCATGAAAATCACGAAACATCCCTTTTTTGCCATTTCTACATGTAATTGTCTATTTAAGTCCATAAATTATTGTCAAAATATGTTCAAAAGTTTAAAGTGAATTTTTTTTTATCCCATATCAATAAACTGCAATAACCCATTGTTTTGCTTCAAAAATAACATTTATACATAAATTTGTAATGTTATAATACCAAGGCTGGAAATGATGTCTGTAGATTCTATCTTTATGAAAGTCGGTCGTTTACTTATTTCTAATTTAGCTTTTATATCAGTTGTAAGTATTTCTGAGTCATCATTCCCGAGGAAATGGGAAAGCCAAACTGTGTGAACGTGATAACAATGTTATCATTTCAATTTACATCTATGTCATTTATCATGTCAAGCCATGGTCGATAGATGTTTAAAAATAACGACTGCAGTATACGCACTTGTACGATTCCTCGTGAAAACGTAGCCAAGACTTGCTGGGATATTGTTACACATAACTGAATCATTTGAATACAAGTCATAAAGAAAATCTATTACATAACCATACCATAACCATTTCCCGGGAACGCTGAATGCGCAGAAGTAATCATGTGAAAATTGGACACAAGTGAAATGTAGACAATGGTTCACTTTTTTTAGAGTTTCATGCAGCCTGAATGTAAGAACTGCATGTCTTTCTCGGCGATAATAAAATATATCATTTGACTGAGGGAAGAAATCTCCTTTATTTTACACGAACAAACCATGACTTTTATGGTTCCTTTCAAACAACCGTTTTTGTACCACGTTGTTATATTAGTTTTCCTCGTTATGTGACTTATGAATCTTAGGTATTTGAATTATAAGTCCCTCAGATGTCACGTGGAAACTCCCCACTATTCTTAATGAAGTTTTACTTCTTTTGAAAATTTGTCATTAACTATATTTTTAACTACTTTAATCGATAGAAAGTGAAAGATATTACACATCATTACGAAGCAAATGACGATTTCTTCTTAATCTAGTCACACAGGCACCAGGCTCTACTTGTAAATAAATAAGTAAAGATAAACTTATATAATATATAAATTAGTTTATCTTTACTTATTTATTTACAAGTAGAGCCTGGTGCCTGTCTCTAGTCACTATCAATCTCCTCGTTAAAACGCTAGTAAACATACATGTAGCCTTTAACCACAGGAATGCATGAAATGCACGGGCTTTTCGTGAACGCCGAGGACTCCTCGGTATACCGTGATTCCCATCGGGCTCTATTAAGAACGGCACCATAGCGTGTTTGTAGCGATTGCATATTATCATTTTTAGCATATAAAAACTTTAACGATTGATAAGTAAGAGAAACCACACCAACTACAACTTAGCTTCGGGTTGTTGGGAATGCCCCTCCTCTCAGGGTTTGCAACCTCTGGTAGGCCCTAATAGGTTTCTCTTTAACTGAACCTTGCAGAACGGTGCGTATGTATTGAACAGTAGTATATATGTTTGTTTTCTCTTCTTCATAACGTTAACCCATTAATAATGGTAGTAAGCAATATTACACAAAGCTAAGAACTCGAATCTGACATTCTGTCTGATACAACTTTCCAAAATAACGTTTAGTTATTTGCGCATGCCAAACTTCACGCCTTGTCCGGTTTCCGATCAAAGCCTTATCTTACAACCTTGATATTGTAAAACATCAAACGTAAAGCTCATGCTTTTCAGAAACAGTAATTGATAATGTTGGCGTATATGATAACTTAATGTTACTCTCTTTAAATTGGAATATCATCTAACGTTCTGTTTTCATAGAAACTTGGTAAGTTTTAACATTCCATAAGTTTAGTCTTTTGTACTAAAAAAGACTTGCATATTGAATTATGAAATCGCCATATTTCCATGGGTAGGGTCAATTGTCCTATTTTCAATCATTCATAAAAACAACAAAGGCATAAAAACATCATGTATCTGTTATGCCTGAGCTGGGATTCAAACATGCTTGAACTCTTCTCCTCACAGAAACCGTCAGTCGTCTCATGAAAGCAGGTTGTATCTGTCTCCATTCGTCCATTAATGCAGCAATAAGTTGATGACGTGTATGTGGTTGCTACTGTCGTAACTGAATCCTTCGCTAAATGTAATCCCAGAGGTGCTCAATGGGATTTATATCCGGCAATATGGCAGGCCATGGCAAAACGTGACCATTTTGACTTTGAGGAATTTCAACGTCTGTCTTACCAAGTGATGCGAGCTTGTCCTGTGGGAAAAGCGTGTTTGGATTCTGTTGCATGAATGCGATTACCAGTGCCTGCAGGACTTTCATCGGAATGAAACACCCTCTGCCAGTTTTGGATCTGCCATAGTCGTTCATGTCTTGCCCCAAAAAAACTGTTTTGCCGATGTCAGCGTGTCATCTGCACTGTTTTCATCGGCTAATGACTATAGAGGTCTTTTATACCGTTTCCAACTGTTTCACGTTAAGTTCTTTTGAGGACATAAATTTATGAAATATCTCAAGAGGTGTAACATTTCTCACGGAATGTCCCTTTAACAATTATCAGATTCAAGAGGAGATTTGAAACTTTCAAGAGTGCCTCACTTACATTGAAGGGACAGTAGCATGTTTTTGAAAATATTATTTCTTCAAATGTTCCCCGAATAAATATTAGTTAATGCTAAATGTATTGCCAAAATTATCAAGGTGGTCAAAACATGTCATTACCCACCGTAGTCGTAGAGGAGATAATCAAGTAACAAGCAAAAGCCACTGGCGGCCATTTATGTGTGAACACCTTTTTAATCATTTTTAAATGGAATTGCATAGAATCACCGATTATGGTACATTAGTTTTAGTTTTTGCATCTCATTTTGAAAAATTACGTTTGTTTCATTGGCGCGCATTATTAACCGTGTTTCGATCCAAAATTCATGTCTCAACCAGTTTTATGTTTGCTATATTTAAAGATTGGCCTTCTGATGAAAACTTTAGTAGCAGTCAGTACTGCGTGATTAAATACGAGCATTTACAAGGTTTGATATATTTGACCTCAACATCATACTCTGTGCAGTAGTTAATTCTAACGGCCTTCTTCGAAATTCTTCAAGAGAAGTATCCCTTAGTTTGTTTTCTTTTAGCGGATTTTTTTACGCAAGCATTTTGAGTAGGCGTTTCTTCAGACAAATCAATTCACGCTGATAAAAATCTTAAGTAAAAGATTTAGATTAAAAGGTGCATTCAATTAATCAAAAGTATCCGTTTGATAAGAAAATTAATTCACTCCTAAGGAATCCCTTTTCCTCGAGAATATATAGTTTTTATATATACCATAACGTATATCTACCTCAGTTTTTTTCATGTATATATTCTTGAGAAGGAGAATGTGTGAGTCATTAAAATGATACAGGGTTTGTTATGTGTAAAGCCTTTCGAATTCCGTAAGTATAGAGTTACCGTAACCATTTTAATGCTACATATGTAACCGGCTCAGTTCAGGGACAATAAGCAATGTTGAAATCGTGATTTTATCGAAAACTTATTATATTAACGCGGCGAATTATGTAATCTCAGTCACTTGCTATTTGTTTGTTGTGCAATGTTCAACCTGCGCAAACAGTAAGGTTCAGCAACTTCAGGCGTGGCTCGCTTGATGAGTGGGTTACCCGAGAGGGTTAAACTGAGAATTACACTGCCCAACACTGAAACACGAGTGGTGAAACTTTAAAAAAATGTTGTATAACTACAAGTGAGATAATTTTGAACTTAAATCAACCTGCATGGGGTTTTTGGTAAACACATGAAATCTAATCATAAATGATCCTTTCCAGGTTGACCTATGCATATCACTTACGGACGACACAAAAAAATGTTTCATTATTTAAGTTTTTCGTATTATTTCCCAATATTTATTGAGATTACAAAACGAGTGGGTGTTGTATATGGAAAATATTCCATCGAGATATTTCTAAACGTTTTGATATATTCACGAGCGAAAACCGCTTTTGTCTGAACCATAGGTCACGTTATAGTTGTAAAAGAATCAAAAAATCTCTCTCTCTCTCTCTCTCTCTCTCTCTCTCTCTCTCTCTCTCTCTCTCTCTCTCTCTCTCTCTCTCTCTCTCTCTCTCTCTCTCTCTCTCTCTCTCTCTCTCTCTCTCTCTCTCTCATTCAAAGCATTATGATAAATTACTATTTACAATTTATAGGGTCTTAGTGTTTTTTTTCATAAAGTTCATGATTTATCATCTTCAGTGACTGGAACGAATTTTCAAGGAAAATAGGATCTACTTAGAGTAAAAGTTGAAAACATTGCCTCTCTCAATAAAACAATTTGACTGCGCATAAACAGTTTTCAAAATTGAAATTCTTGTCAACAAAAATGTTATGCATCCATGAACACGTTTAATGTTGGAATACAAGAGGTTTTAACTTCTTTATTGTACTGATAGCGATATACGAAGCTAAGCTGAAACGTCGCTATCATACAATAAAAAAATTGATAATCCGTAAAATTCCTTGTCTTCCTTGAACTTATAACTTCTGGAATGCGACTCAAACAGTATGTTTTATGTACATAACAAACTCCAACATTCGTATAAATAAATCAAAACATATTGAACACAATGGCAAGAATACGAATTTTATTCAATCATAACTATTAGGTGCTTTTGCAAATAGGTAACGTTTACAAATATAAAATGTATTTCAAAAGGAGTTCGCTAGCCGAGACTACAATGATTCTTCGGGATTCCCTATTCCTCGAGAACTGGATGGCGCTATTTACAATACTAGCTTCACCTTCATCCAATAAAATTTTTGAATGTTTTTAACATACCTGTTCTTAATCGTCACCTGTTTTCATGGTTTATGTCATACAAGAAATAAATGTCTTAAAATTACTCTTAATCGATGTTCATTTACATCAGCCTGGGTAATGGAATCTGCCATACATGGGTTGATTATGTTTATTGTACGTTTACAAGTATATACAATGTACTTTTATGACACATACATCACAAGAGACGATACAACTTTCCTGGGGAATGTTTTACAGTTAAAGGCGAAGTTGAATGTTTTTTAAAAGAATTATTTTTATATTCCCGAAATAAACATTAGTTTATCCCAAATTTATTATCTCCAGATAATCAAAACATCTCATTACTCAATTACCGATTATCCTTAGTGTCTCTGTAAGATTTAGAGGATACTTAACGACCTTCCATTTAATACTATTTTTATTAAACGAGTTAATGATTAAGTATTAAATGAGCGAAAGCGAGTGTTATACAAAATCCTTAACGAGTTTAATAAAAATTATATTAATTGAAGGAAGTTTAGTATTCTGTTTACACCTCAGTAATGTGTACTGAAAGTCCACTGAACGAAACATTTCTGCGTCTTGACCGCAATTGTGACAGGGGTACTAACACTGTGACGTCACAACCACATATACTATGACGTCATACGTGCAGCGTTATTACTCTAGTTTAATATCGCCGGGGATATATTACACTGCAGTATCTTACACGGGCGAGTAATAACCTTATTTTTTCCATGGCCATTTGACACTTAAACGCCTTCTTAACCTGAAGAAATTGATGAGTTGCATCACTAGTCGACTGTTATCATGTGCACGTGTGAAGATATGATGTCATACCATGTTATCAAAGTTTCCATTACGCACTACCAAAATAGCAAATGTCCGTATACAGCATTCCTTGGGAACAAGTCATACCGAAAATTAGGTCAACGTTTCCCATTCATGTATCATAATGCTCCAAATGGATATGTATACAGGTGTATGTATGTCAATTTATTTCTCTTTACAATGAAACGTATGTGAATCCTTCTTTCCTTATGTCAAGGATGTTTGCGTTCAAATAGTTCATAATGTTAATTTTACAACTTTTAATATTTAGTAAATTTATTTATCATCAAAACAGATTAATTACTTATCTGATAAAAGAAATTGATAAGTTTAGCATGGCCCAAAGTCCTTAAAGAGGCAGTAGGACATTTATTGTAGATTTATTTTTTAAAAATTTTCCCAATTAAGCATTAGTTTTACCAAAGTTACTATCCTATAATGAGTATTGGTCATCCATGGTAATAGAAGAAATTATCAAGTATCAAACAAAAAACATTGCTGGCATTTTGTGTGTGAACACCTCCAATAATTTGTGGTAGAAAAATGGACCAGTAACATAAACAATTATAATACTTTCCTTTCAAAACTGCTTCTTCTGATTAAAGCCATTGTCTTGCGATTGGCTACATTTATTTTGGTTTCCAAGAGATCATTTTATCTCTAAAAAAACGCACTACTGTCCCTTTAATTCTTTTCCTTTTAGTAACCTCCGTTAAAAGGGATAACTTTAAAAGTTTCAGTAGGGAATATATTGATAAACAAACGTTAAGAGAAGGAAACAGAAACGTTTAAGTATCATTTTATAAGTGGTGAATCACTTTAAAAAATGATGTTTTTAAAGTAACTTTTGTGACATTACTTTGTAAACTATAAGAAATTTGGAATAGGTTGTATAATATTTGCTTGACCATTTCCTTAAGGTCACATATGTTTCAGACAAAACCTCCGATATGAAACTTAAAGGCCGGGGTAAATCTCTAAGCACAAAGTGGGTGTGGCCAGATATGCTTGTCCAAGTGGTAGTTCTTAGTATGCAGCATCAACATCCACATACATTTCTTAAAATATATTAAAAACTACTTACCACTGTGTGATGATATTTAGCCATGGCATACATAAGAGGATGGTGAAGACATATTGAGAAGATGAATTATGTAAAAAGTCCAGAAGTCTTATGTCTGTGAAATAACTTTTACTAATCGTTTTCAAAATTTGAATTTACCACTGTAGCAGTCAGGTGACCGGAGGGAGGTCTGTTTCCATAGCAACATGCCCGTAAGACCTCTCCCAGTGGACAGGAGGGATTCATTCATGATATAGAATTTCACTCTCTGATCCTGCCAAGTGAGGGCTTCTTACCCCCTCCCTCCCCGGGGCCCCCTACCCTTCTCTCTCCTCTCCCTTCTGCACATATGTCGGGATTGTAAACTATCATGACAGGCGTAGGAGGGACATACCATTTCCCTTAGGGAATAGAAAGAAGGAAATGATGCATGTGTCATATACCATTTTATCTTCACTATCATAACTAAATATAATCATGCCCATTATAATTCCTACATTTCCTATTTATAATGTGTCATAATAAAATAAATATGATATTGGAATTATAGGTTTTCATTAGAAATCTCATTGCACCTGATGTCACAATGAACCCTTCCTTTTTAGGGTATACTCAATTCAGAACCAGATATCAATCTATTCATTTATGCTTTTGGAGAAATATATCACATCTCTACTAGTATCTATTCACTGTCTTAGCTGATTTCATTCAAAATGGATCAAACTAAGCGATCTGCACGTTTCACAATCGAAGTACCAGGAGATCAAGAGGTCAAGGAAGATATACTTCAAAAAGTTAAACAGGTGAAAGCCCACCTGAAGACTGAGACCAACATAACTCCGAACAATGCTGTTGTTCTGGATCGTGTTCTCACATATTACCTACAGCACCATGGTCTACAGGCCCCTGAAGACCCACCAGTTACAAGTCTTATAGCTGGACCTGATGATATGGATGACAGACTGTTTGTTATATCTGAATCATCCATGAAAATGTGCCTGGATGTAGCGGAAAAACATGGAAGGAAATGCTGTAGTAAACTTGCTGTAAGTCAGACAAGTTATCAAGGTCATGTGTTAAAAATGAAACTTCGTTGCCGCAAATTTCATAGACATAACCTAGCTTCATCACCCTTTCTGCCTGACAACAAATTTCTTGTAAATGAGAAGTTAGGACATGCATTTTTCACCAGTGGTATGCTACCTATACAATATAACAGGTTCTGTTCAGCAGCAGGTATAGGAAGTCTGTCAAGGCACTACAGGAATGAACAATTCAAGGTGTATAAGGAATGTGTTGAAGCAGAATACAAGGATTCCTGTGAAACTGCTTTGCTTGAAGAAGTCGCTGGATATGAACATCTAAATGGCATTAATATCATGACAGATGCTCGACATGGCTGGCGAAAGAATGCCAAGGACAGTAGTGTTGTAGCAATAGGTGAACACACACACAAAGTTTTGACATGTCGACACATCACCAAAAAACAGGATCATGTTTCACAGCGGCATGAAAAGATTGGAACTCAAGAAATATACGACTACTTAAATGACAATGATGTTTCAGTCAATGTACACACTCATGACAGAAACTTGTCTATAAATAAATTTATTCGAGAAAGGGATATCTTGAATCAAAATGACACATGGCATGGTGTAAAATCAGTTACAAAATCTCTAACTGCAATATCCACCGGTCCCAAATACAAACATGGAAGTACCTGGCACGAACAGCTATCAGACAAAGTTCAACCAGTGTCAACACATTTCCACTATGCTATTCGAAGTTGTAATGGTGACAGTGAGTTGCTTAGATCATCTCTAATAAATGTGGTAGATCATTACAAGAACAATCACTCCAACTGCAGTCAATCATCCAGGTGCAGGACCGATCCTAATTACGAACCATCAAGGATAGTAATTACCAGTGAAAAAGCTGCTTCTTTGCTGAAAGGGGTCATACAAAATTCAGTTTTTTACAAAAACCCAAATGATTACAATCAGGCCAAAGATACATTCTATGTTGAAAGTTTCAATAACGTCATGAATATATTTCAAGACAAGAGAATTTCATTTTCAGACAGTGTTTATAATATGCGGTCCCTATTAGCTGTTTGCCATTGGAATGAAAATGTTAGCAGGGAGTTTACATCAATCTGGCACTCCCGCTGTGCTGATGGACATAGACGTCGAAAGAAGAAAAATTATAGATCGCTATCTTACAACTACAGAGGAAATGTGTGGAGCCGTTATGTGGGCCGTTTGTTTTGATTGCGTTAGTGTCAGGAGTAATACTGTTTAATTTATTAGAAACTTTTAGAACTCATGACAGCTTTGTTTAAATGGTTTAAGGTTTAAATGATACAATGTTTTACAGCTGACAGTTGTAAATATGGTACGTGACCTTATGCATGTGTGTGTGTTGGGGGGATGGGGGGGGGGGGGGGGGGGGGGGGGGGGGGGGGAGGTGTCTATTGATGATGTTCCGTGGATAGTTTTTCATTTGGGTTAGATTCATCCAACATGGACATTGAAGCAGAAATGCAGCCTCTTACGCTTATGGTAACCCCTTTACAAAGAGAAACAATATTTAATATGTTTCACCATCATAATTGGGATATAAGAGAAGTCACCCAAACCATTTCGGCAACACCAGTTGTGACATCTTCTGCACCTACTGATGACCCTGATGGTGAACCGGACTTTATCATTCCACAGGGAATGGATGAAGAGGAGTGCCCACATTGTTTATGCAAACCATGCATAACAAACTTGACAAACAAACAGATGTGGTGGGAAGAAGATATATTACAAGAAAATCAGAGGAATTCAGAACTAAGGAAAGCCCATTATAAGAGATTTTGGACTATGTTATTACATCGCGGGGTGTGGAGAGATCCACGTTATCAAAACAGAAAAAGACAAGCACTGGAAATGCATGCACACAGAAACAATTTTGTTTGGAATTGTACAAAACATAGACGTGATCTTATGCCTGACTGTGTGATAACTATGGTTCGAACATGGCTACCAAATCCACCCAACAAACCTTATATGGGACACACATGGAGCTATCAAAGATAATGACATTCTTATCATCAAGTGGAACTTTTTCAATGTGAAGTAGGTACCATTCAAGTATATACTCAACTTGGGAATTTAATTGAACAATATGTTGTGAACATAATTATCAATTTGTACTTGGATAATTACAAATAATAGCAATAGTTAATTATTATTTATCATATTCACATTATTCAGTCTCATTAGTACTCATGAATAAATCAAACATCATTGGAAGACAAATGATTCTCATAACACACAATATTTTGAACAAGCTTAGATGAAGAGACTTTACTATAAGACCACATGTGAACACTAGTAGTAAATTCCAATCTTAACCTTTGACCTTGCACAGCCCTAGATGGGCAGTTTAGCCGTTACAAGCCTGCCAGTCTCCAGCAGATAAAATCTGGTTCTCATGGGAGCAGCCAATCAGCTGCGTTTAGGAAACCCATGGGGAATTTGCTCACTTTTACTCCGGCCTTTAAATCAAAGTAACACGTCCTGCTTCAACCAACATAATTCTTAGCACCAAATCATTTTCAGTATATTAATAGTGTCGTGTATGTATTTTGTCACATTATTTGTCTTCAAAAATAGACGCAATATGAATATCTGATGATGATGAAACTTGCAATAGTCATGATTTACATAGAATTGTGCACTACACAGCTGCCGCACTGTGAGCTCCACGGTGTGGTGACCTAAATGGTCCGCATAGAGGACGGAGTACGGGGGGGGGGGGGGGGGGGGGGGGGGGGGGTAGGAGTTGAGCTTAGAGGGGGAGGGTCTCGTTGTACATATACATCCCATTCAATGCTTCCATGCACATGAAGATATGAAGATTCGTGAATATTAACTTGCGTCAATGCTTCCATGCGCATGCAGGATCGTGAATCCTCACCTACGTCAATGCTTCCATGCGCATGGAGAATCGTGAATCCTCATCTACGTCAATGCTTCCATGCAAATGTAGATTCGTGAATCTTCACCAAACTTCAAGATGATATTCAAGTCTAAATAACAGGAATGGGAATATGACGGGAAAGAGTTTGGACGTGAAGGTTGATGGGGTTGGGGAAGCCTTCGTAATAAACTTCATGCATTGCTTTAGGAATATATAATACGATTTTGTCACTCTTATGATAGAGAAGTGTATCACGGGTTGAACCACATTTTTAAAAATCCGATTCACTTGTTAACATCATTTTTATAAAATCATGTTGACATGCATATCTATAAACTCTTTCACATTGAGCATGGTCCTAAAAATTACAAAGACGAAACTAATAAGTGTAACTATTTGGAGGCGATGACTTGGCAAGGTGCGTAATTTACGCATTTATGGTTTTTTAGGCGTACCTGTATTGCGCACTAAAATCTCTCTAGGAAGCAATCACGCGTGAATTTACATCATGAACTGTACAAGCGAAACAAAAGTCAGAAAACTTTAGTAACTATCTAAAAATATAAAAACGAGGATACAAGATTCAATATGTTTCAATAAAATGACAATTTGATACAATTTTATAATACCTTGTTTTAAAAGGTTTTTCAAAGCAAATCTTGAATGTTAAAAGCTATCCAAAAGCTTAGTAGAATAAATTAAATATAAAGAGAAAATATTAAATGCGTTTCTACGATATTACACAAGGTTTTGCAAAGTGTCATTAACGTCGTGGAGAAAGTCCGGATCTTAGTAGTCCAGTCACGCTCTAATTTTGACTTAGAGTATGACCTAAACGTAAGAATATGACCGGTATTGACAGTACATGCATACCGCTTATCTTAAGCGACAAACGTCAATTTGCAAGTGTCCGTAAATGTTACTTGCTTGGTCAAATTTTATGAAGGCGAGCAATATTTTGAATTTATTTCAAATATCATACGACTTATGTAAGTGATGGGTTATTTGACTTGTTTGTATAAATGTTTGCCTTGCCAAAATGAGACAATGACTTTAAAGAGCACAGCACAGCAATGAAATTTTAACGCATTCAACAAAGAGTTGAAAAATTATAAATGTTAATCTACTTTCAAAATTCAGAGGAAAGAAAACTGTGAACTGATCGATCTCTAAAGTTGCTTAACTGACCCGGATGTTGGTAGTAATGAGATCAGCTGATTGCGTTGCGTTATCGTGTTAACAATGGATCATTGATTGCTCTTCAGCGTCATTATGAACGTGTATAATTGGGCGTCTTTAGAGTAGATGATTCGTCAAAATATATTCAACTCACTTGGGCTCATGAATTCTTCCATTTTTTAAAAATACGTCAACCATCTGTTGATCTGGTCGTTTGGAATAACTGAACGATCATGGTTAAGATTCTTTATTGTTGATTTTTCATTATGAACATAAACGCGGGGAAGTCAATTAGTATATATATTTGCACTATGAACTTATTGACTCACCAAATAAAATAAGAGATAATATAATTGATGACAATATTCCTTACAATTACTTCACATAAATGCAAATATAAATCCAATCGCAATAACACAATGTTAATTTCATCATGAGTATATCAATGATAATTGAGGAAATTAATTCCAAGATATTTTCACTATTTATTGATATATGATTCATCTAATATATTGTAAATGGACTGCGAATATTTTGAAAAATGAAAGAAGAAGAGAACAGATTTCCTCAGACGAAGTTAAATATGAGTAATGATAGACGTTCTGACTTTAAATGATTATTTCATTCTCGTTTTAAAGAGTTGAATTGTGAAAACATAATTAGATCTCCAGGACACCTCATGGGTGCTCATTAAGTATCGGCAATATGAGATCACTCCTTCACCATGAGTTTTAACAAGTATTACGAAAATTAAAAAAAACGTTGAAAATGCTATTAATTTTACCATTCTTGAACAACAATATGAGTATTGAAGTTTAATTGAGGAGAGTATTAAAATGCAACAGCTTTAACTAATCATATCAATGCCACGTTGTCGTTTACCGAGTACCGAGTGTTTAACCGTGGTAAATGCGTTAATCTCATTTCATCTGATTTTAATTGACAACAAGAGGGGTGGATATGAATTAATCCCCTCCACACATGCCCATTGACCCGGAGTACTGAATGTATCTTTAAAGTAAACGCATGCGTTGGTGACAGTTGAGCTGATTTTATTCCGCAGGTGGGGCGGACGGAACTTCTCTTCCACGCATGCGCATAGATCCGGGAGTATACTCGTATCCAGTGAGGTCCGATATGAGGTAGTTATAGTTACAGGGACTCGACTTGCAATAGTCTATTGTGGGTTGGGAAAAGTTTGGCTTCAAAAATCCTCTGCAAAGGGAATTGCATCGATGATTTGCAAACACGTCCTGTATGCCTTTCAGTCCTTTGTCAGTTTCACCGAAGGCCTGATTCAAAGAGTGGACGACGGGACATTTCAAACGGTAGCAACCATCCTCTAAACTTCCTTCAAAACCGGAAAGAACCAGCAAACCTGAAGTGAAGTGGTACGAGAAGTGACTTAAGGCAGTAAGGGTACATTTTACCGTCGCCATATTTGAAGTTGACCCGTCTTCCCGAACAAAGGTATGGAAACGCTTACCCGTCTTCTCTTCAAGTAGTACCCACTCGTTACGAAACAGCGGACGTTTCGTATCAGCTGAGCATGGCAACAAAGGCGTTTCATCCATATGGGCCTTGAGAAGAGGCACGATAGATATCTCTTTGGATAGTCCGCATTCCAATGCAAATAAACGATTTATTTCCCGAGCTTTCTCTGTTTTCAGAATTTCAATGTCACAAAGCCTCTCCGTTCCTCTCTTGTTGCGAAAAATCTTCACCATATGAACTTCGCCTAACTGTGGTCCGTACCCGTTGAGAACTCCGCGGTAGACGTTGAGTCTCTTTCCTTTGGCGGAAGGCTTCCCACAAAAGCTACACCAATATCTATAGCCATATTCGTCAGGACTTGAAGAAAGAGTTGAGTTGGTCAACATTAGTAGGGCAGCTGCTTGCTCTCCTCAATGGATGATTTTGTACTTGTAGAGTCATAGAATTATCTGTCGAATCCGGTACTTTGAACTCCCTGAAAATCCAATTTGTTGAACTCCTGAAATACCCGTTTTAAGCTCCTTTGATTTACTCAGAGACTAGACCAACAATTATGTTTTCGTGAAAATCCCGTGTTCTGATTTAGCGGGAGGCTTAGGGACTCCTGGAGTCAAGACGTATGCCCAGTAAACTTTGCACACCGACTGGCGTATCATTGAGATTTCCCTGGAAAGATTAAGCAATATTAGAGAGAGGTATAGCCTCAAATACCATCGATTATAACGCATCACTACTCACGTGGACCGTACACGCGGTCAAAATATCAAATTGTATTGGCATGAAAAGCCGAATAATAGACAGATGACTCTACATAGTGCTCAATGTCCAACAATTTTTATACCTAAACAACATACTTTTCTTATTAGAAGAAATATACGCGAAGATATCCCTATAGCTGTCAAAACACACCATATTCTTTTCATAGCATGAATAGTTATGGTTACTTCACATGCAAGTACATGCGAAAGCTTTGAACGAAATAATGGTGTCACTTAAAGCCAATAACATTTGAATTGAAATCGTTCGTCTATAAAATGAATGCTAATGCCTTTCATAATCTGATATGGTAAATAACGTTCACGCAATACACAATAAAAGGGAATAGCAAGGTCGAAAAACATGTCCCAGTATGTGAAATTGGTTTTCTTTATGAAATGTACAAGCGAATTTGATTGGCATGAACATATGCATACACTGATAGATATGAAGTGAATATGAATATTGAATGGAGTGTATACTGAAACTTGAGTCAATGATTGAATTTAAGGGGTAACACAACACATACTGAATATATATTCAAGGAAATAAGTTAAGGAACACGATTTATCTTTAATGATATATTTTGCTTATATAATCATCGATATGATTTTTTACAGAGAAAATTGGGGTTGTCATTCAATTTTGTTGTTGAGTATAAATCTATCTCAAAGATAGTTAACGCCAAATTACTATTTGCACATGATGCATGAATGCCTGATTTTACTTACTAGAAAGCTATAAAGCATATTGATTCCTTAAATAATGATTCTTTCATAACAATTTGTAGAGAGGTGAATACTCTCCTTTGACTGTTTGCTTTTATTTGAATTGTTAATGTGTTTGAATATTTCGAAATGCTCTGATAGAAAGTATTGATAAATGCAAAATATTAGAACAATATGGTATTTTGCATTGTTATGATAATCTTGCAAGCCTGAAGACGTTTAGGCCAAAAAATGCATGTTTGTTGAAAATAATCTATTATTTTACTTACCTACACTTAACAGCTCGTATCTACAACATGTCCTCAGAACAGGACTCTTTGCTACGAAGTCCTGTTATGGATATCAACAGTGTGAAATGTAGAAAATACGCTTTCTATGAATAGATCTATCGGAATAGAACGCCAAATCGTCTCAGTGAATAGCTGTCAATCCTCTGGCATGAATGACTTCACCATTGATTGTATATATTAACGTTTTGTTACAAAACCGGTATGAAAACCGTGTCATGAGGAGAGAACGTCAAACCATTCAGAGCTAACAAGCAGGAACAATGGAGACTTATATTCAGAAGCAATTGAGACTTCAGAATGAGACTTCAGAAATAGAGACCATTGATAATGGAATCAGAGTTACCAATACACACCATGTTTGTATTCGATACGTCGCACCTCGTGAAAGACTTATATTCAGACCAATGATAAATCGAGAGCGATCCCCTTTAAACCAATAATAAACACCGTAACGTTACAATAACTTTTGGTGATTTGACACGCCCCTTTGTCCAGAGTCACGTTCGTCTTTATATGATGTCGGTTAACATATAACACGCTTTACACTGACCAGTTAAAATACTGCCGTTGATATTGTTGATAAGTGAAAGCCGATTGTGACAATATCGATGACCGGTGCTTTGATGGTATAGCGTGTTTACCTATGTTACTGTGTTACTATACTTGGTATGCAGGTATGATGACTGGTCAACCGCTTTCTATGGAAATGATCTTAATGACCTTTGAATACCTCTAATACCTTCCTTAAAGGTGCAGTAGCACGTATTTTTGAAAATTTTATTTCTTCAAATTTTCCCTAATTAACATTTGTTAATGTCAAATTGAGTATATTCAGATGGTAAAACATCTCATTTGTCTACCCCAATATCTTTTGTCGAAGAAGAAAATATCAAGTATCAAGTAAACATCTGGCGGACATATAAGTGTGAACATCTTTTAATCATTTGTTTTAGGGACATAGATTCTGATTGCTTAGCTGAATATAATATGTGCGTTTTAAAGGGGCAGTAGCACGTTCTTTAGAAAACGAAAATAATGGTTCCATTTGCAAGACAATGTTTTTAGTCAACGTTATTGTGATCATGTGAATGTTTTCACATTACTTTCTCACATCACCGAATGCTTTTGTTATTTGTAAAATGTATTTTTTCTTATCTAGTCGTTAGGAATATTTCAATAAAAAATCAATGAATTTGGAATTGGGAAAATCTTAACTTTTCTTTCTATTTCATCTTGCCGATTTCGTAATCTTGCACTGACTTGCTAATCTAATTCAATGTTTAGGGAAAATTATGTTACACATGGACATAGTACTATCCTTTGTCAGTTAAGTAAAAGTAATGCAATCGACGTCCAAACGAAATTAAGGCACACAGGTAGATGAACAAAATTTCGGGATGCAGTTTTACTCTCTACCCCTAAAGGCGTATCACGTTATCCTCGCTTTCTCTCTCTGTCTCTCTCTCTGTCTCTCTCTCTGTCTCTCTCTGTGTGTGTGTCTCTCTCTCTCTCTCTCTCTCTCTCTCTGTCTCTCTCTCTGTCTATCTCTCTCTCTCTCTCTCTCTCTCTCTCTCTCTCTCTCTCTCCCTCTGTCTCTCTCTGTCTCTCTCTGTCTCTGTCTCTCCCTCTGTCTCTGTCTCTGTCTCTGTCTGTCTCTGTCTCTCTCTCTCTCAATCTCTCTCCCTCTCACTCTCTCTCTCTGTCTTTCTCACTCTGTCTCCTTATCTCTCACTCTATTTCATCATCTCTCACTCCCTCTCTCTCTCTCTTTCTCTCTCTCATATATTTTTCGTTTCTATTTTTTTATGAGACAAATTAAAATATGAGGAACAACATGACAGTACCGTGTTGAGGAAATCGATAATCAAGAGCTTAGATGTTGAAGTACATGGCAAGTGTAATTACGACTCTCCTAAAGGGACGCTAAGACTCCTTGAAGTCTTGTGCAGATATACTGAGGTATTGTTACACCTGTAATAATCCCTTTTGACCTATAATAAAGTAGGACACAAGGGTACTAAACCGATGAACTTCTAAAGCAGATGTACCCCCTTGACTGGGGTTGTTAGTCTATCACGTATATCTAATAGTACTACAGTGGGGAAAGAGTCTTATTCTGTGGATATCAATACCTGAAATGAAACAAATGTTCAAATTTTTAATTTATTTCATTTCAAAACTATAGAGAGAAATAATGAAATATTTTTCTTTTCTTAAAAAGAAATAGTCTAAAGAAAATTATATCGACAGTTATATTATTACATTATCTAAATACAATTTACCTGTTTTAACAATCCTTCGAAATTAATTTATTTAAATAGATTTGTAATATAACTATTGGATATTCATTTGCAACATTTCATTTTAATATCTACAATAAAAGTTTAAACTGTTAATCAAAGTGCTTGTGATTATGATTAAACTATTGTTAACAGAATGCAATTAAGAAATGAGTTTAACGATTTCAATTGTTTGATTCAATAATCCTCAGAGACGTACTGTACTTCAACTTTATGAGTAAGAACTCAGAGAGAATACTAAACGAGTAAAAATTTAAAAAGATTTGTATCACACGAGTGATTGGTTTTTTCTTCAACGAGCCAAAGTGTGTTAGAAACCAACTTCAGTCACGAGAGTCATAAAAATAGTTAAGTGTTACATTTGTTACTCGCTGAATTAAATAATATATAAGCATGAACATCGCTGACGTTGCTATACCTGCTAACATTGTGACGTCATGCTCAACGATTGCGACGTCATGTGACGTCAGTCAGTACGCGATGATATGATACAAGGTGGGATAACTATGTTTACCTATTAAACGGCGATATTTACAATGGGCAAGTAACATTTCATATTATAAAACATCTCCTGCCACTTTTGAACTGTGTTCCAAATAATTTTAATTCATAAATGGATTCTACATTTATCCTATATATCTTGGTAGTTGGGAGCATAGTTCTATTTATTCAATAGATAAAATGAAAGGAAACTTTAAAATAAAACGTTATTTTAATTCATTTTGTTTTTCATTTTCGTTTAGGGTTTTCGAGAAAATTATTCACAAAACGTTACTCTAAAAATATATAGATTTTCATTCTAGAATATGATGTTTTCCTGAAACTTCGAATTGGATCGTATGATACAATTTTTTATTGATTGGAAATCAAATGTTACAAAAACATTTATTGATTTGAAATCACGCATTTACAAAAATACATATCCATAACCTGATAAAATATATATTTATATTGACGGCAGTGAGAAATGAATTAAAATTTTCTCGAAAAAGCTTTCTGTTTCCTTATAAAACATCTCGGCTTTACACAATAGTTTTCAGTTTCCCATGAGGCTTGTGGTGTATCGCTTGACAACGTTACTGTATAATGTGAAACCTCAGAAGATGAAATGTGAGGTTTGATTATTAGGTGATCCAGATCTCAGCATGTGGACATGATAATGTGAAACATCACCCTACGTAATATGAGCACAAGATCGTTTGTTTGTTAGACGTAACTCCATGGGAAAAAGCATACTGTGAGAAACTATGACTTTGACTTCCTCAGGAATGTGCAATGTAGTTTTCAATGCCTGATAAGGTGTTCTTTGGAAATCCGTGAACATTGTTTACTACCTGGCTGTATCTGAAAGAGAAACTATATAATGAATAGAGTGATAAAGTTGGCTTTTGGTGAAAAGAATATTCAGACAATTTATTTGTGACCATTACCCACACCTGTTAAGAGGCATGTGTTATAAAGTCGTTTTTTGGTGAATTGTTTAGGTTTGCGTCAAAAGTGTCCCGATTATGACCGGAGCTCTTCTGAATGTTGTAAAAGGTTTACGTTTTCATTATTCTAGTATCTTCGTAAGTAATTTGAAAAAAGTGCAATAGGTTATTCAATAAGCCTCTATTCTTAACCATATAGGAAAAAGAAAGAGATATAGAAGATTTTTTTAAGTTGACAGAATCAGGAAGATTTTTGGGATTAAAAACATCATAAGAAAGAAGTTGATCATCTATAAAACAAATTCCTCGTCTTCCAGGCAGTTGCATTGTTCAAATCAAGTTTGACATTACAGATCATCATAAAAAGGGATGGTCTGTAAATATATTTGTGTGAAATTGATAATCTGTCATGTTTTAAATACTCTATAATGCAATCAATGCTACAGAGATACTTAATGCTTTTGGTGTCATTTTGATGAGAAAGAATTATTTTTGATTAAAAAAGTAGTGTTCAAATTTCGTTACTACGATATATGATAACATTTTCAAATCATATAATCTCTTTTAGAAGTTGGTAAGATGAACACCTTCTATGAATTTACAACTTCTTTATTGCAAGAACTTGCTTTATAAAGGTGTTTGAATAAACAGCGAAACGTTATTATCTCACAATAAAGAAGTTGTAAATCCAAATGTTTTGTTATCTATTCTTCCTAATCTTAATAAAATATAATTTTTGGAAAATACTTGGATTCTTTTTGTAAATGTAGATCATATGAACATGTGATATCACACCGATAAATGTGTTGCATTTCTTTCGCTACTCAGTGTACAGCACACAATTACATCATTCATAGTAAGTTGTTGCATGTACCCTTAATATTATTGTTTATTCTTCGTAAAAGTTTTAAAATATACTTCTAGGTATGAATTCTGACATAAAATTATTGATATATAGCACCATTTAAAGATATTTCAAATAAACTGGTCTCAAAAAATAATATAATTAGGAATGTCATTATGTTATTATTAATCATTATGAGTTTCTAGGAATCTTCAATTAACTTGCTTTTCGTTCTGCTTTGTATTTTATGATATTTTTAGGGAGGCATTATTTATAAACGGTTTCAAACTATTCATCACCGATATGAATTCCAATCGGGGTATCTAAAAAGGAGTGTTTTCAACACATGTCGGATACTAATCTGTAACAAACGACAATAAAGAAGGAAGTTTTTTATAACAAGACAGTGTCCTCCTATAATGTTCATCATTTATCCTTGAACTCCTTGCGTCTATTAGACAGGAAAACGGGGGAAGTAGTGTTCCATTCACAATCCTTAGTTTGTTCGACTGTGTCGCTGCAATATTGCTTCTCTACATACGGTGTTAGAACACTTATGAATTACAACGGTCGGCTAGAGTTCTTGAATCCGAATGCATATTTCGCTTGTTATTATTGAAACGCAACATATGCATCTTCATTCATAAGCTAGTTCAAAGCAAACGATAAGTTATCTAATTCAAACGATAAGTTATTTATATATTCGTATCGCTACATCTAGTTTACTTGTCTACATCGTTGAAGTCATCTTGTGCGAATATTCTTGACAGAGGTATATATAATCTGATTATACGTTTCTATGGTTTTATACAAACGCTGTTAGGATATTAACCTGTTGGGAAGCACGTGTTTTATGACTTTTAACTTTTAACTTTTACCTTAGATCATTTCTTACATGAGTAGGTAACTAAAACTTTCACATAGACATATTATGTATATATCACACCTGTGTCGTTTTTACTTGGCTTTTTTAAAAACAAAACAATATGATCTAACCAATGAATAAATATCATTTATACCGCCTCCTGGAAGGCCTGAAAGTTTTCAGCTGCAGTGGGAAATTTCCATTTTTCTCCGCAAAATGACAATTACCTAAAAGCTAGAGAGATGAATAAACTATAAATAAACGAATACGAATTTTCATGTGTGATTTATATCTAATGTATTGTATTGGTTGCTCAAATTGACTGAAACAATAAAACCATTGAATTGAATACCGCCAAACTATTGTACTCGTCAAAATCTACGAGGTGAGGTGAGTTGAATTGGGATTTGACGCCGCTTTCATGAGTAGTGCACTTATATCACGGCTGCTAGTATTATTGCAGGGAGAAAACACTATTTTGGCTATGCTCTGCGGCGAAACCGGTGAGCATTGGCTGGAACTAGCGAACCATGGGTGGTACTGCGCTTAAATTCAGTGTCGCAATACACCAAAACTTACTGCATGTAGAACAGTTCTCTTCTGCAGACAAAGTCGCCGGGAGTCCAACACCAGACCACTTGATCAAAAGCACTAACGCCTAATACCTCACCCCCCACACAGTCAAACTTGTGGATGTTACCTTTTCAGCCCTTAATAACCTTAAGGAAAAACACTTAATTACTAATATAACATATGGTAATGACATGTTTATTCTTCAGAGCAAAGAACATAGGGTAAATGCATTGAACATTGACAAATGGATAGTGAATAAAAGTTCTTTAAGAAAACAAGTTGAATAAATTGTCATTGCGGAGGTACTTTCGCTGAGGAAATTTAAAGATTTAAAAAGTTTATTTCATGTTGTTGAATAATCATTGGAAATGTTTTTAGATATAACATTGATCTTGTAGATGACCGGTACATTGTATTTTCACGAAGCATATTTCTCCAAAGGGAATTGGGACTCGCAACAATCCATACCAGGATGATAGAAAGGAATATGATCCTGTTGATGAAGCAAATATGGCGGCGGGGACACTAGGTATCCTTGGAGCATAGGCGATGCCGGGTCATAGACGACTTCCGGGTCGTACGGCGCACTGGCCTGTCTCTGCAACATTGGAACCGGCGCACTGTGTATCTGCGCACTTATAAGGGGAGATAATTGGGTTTGTTGACGTCTCTGAGACAGGGAAGGAAGCATCATACCCTCACAGATATAATTACACTCATGCTTTGACAGTACCTGTAGAATACCACTTTCTCCACAGTCAGAGAGTCCAAACTCTGACCTGAATGAATGAATCGTAGGTATTTTGAATGTCCAACCCTTTTCATGCGCTATGCCCTTTAAACCACAGACTATTAGCTCTCCGTTTGTGTGATGGTAGGTGAAATGCATGAAGGCTGTCAAAGCCGGATGGATTGTCTTTTTAACTTCTCCGTTTCTTCTCCCGAATATTTGAAACTTCTTGCCCATGTTGTGTTCAATCAACACCCACTCCTGGCCAGAAAGCTTCCTCCGACTAAACGTCAGAGCGTTCATCAAAGCCACATGATCCATCAGAGCTTTCATGGGTTTAGGGAATGTTAAACACTGGTTATGTTCCAGGAACTTCCTTCTAAACAGGCAAGCTAGTTCTTGAGCCTTTTCTGATTTGGTGATCTCCAAGTCACATCTCTCCTCCGTCCCTGCTTCGTCTCTGAAAGCTTTGACTATCGCCTTTTCCCCAGACCGTGGTCCTGTCCCGTTGAGGATTCCTTTATGAGCGTTCGAGGTCGTCCCTTTAGCAAATGAAGCATTTGAGAAACTCACCCAATAGCTATGGCCTCTGTCGTCTGGGCTTGATGATAACGTCTGCGACTCCATCTTGGATTTTGACGTCTGGCCGTTTTCAAAGGTTTCTCCTTACAAAAGAGACATACTATCAAGTCAAGATGTTTGATTTCTCTAATATCAGGTCACTCACTCAGATTTCTAGTTGCCCACTTTTAATTCCGCTCATAACATTGTTCAGTCACGACGTTCGCAACTTCTGGTCTGATGAGATATCCTTCCAAAGCTGTTGTCTCCCTTTGATATGCGGGTCACGTTGAATTGTGACGTACTCTCATTCAGGTCGCTCTGGTGTCTGAAATTACGGAAACAGAGCAAGTGGTAAGTGTTAGCATATATTCCAGGCTTCCTGTTACACCGACAAGTGTGTTGTTACGCGCTGACCTTGTTTATATTCTTGTTTATTTAGATGAACAATTATTTACTGTTTGCTATGCTACTGAAGCATATATTAAACATAGACAAATTCATACATTCATAATGTAAACCTTTCGAGCAATCATGTAACCCAATCGTGACAAAATGTTGTCTAATGATGCTAATATAGGCATTTGGGACATTTTCCAGCACGTCAACATGGCGTCTTATCCTTTGAAGATAGGAGGATGATGAAATAGATGGATAGAAGATAACGAAAAATATTTTAATCTTCGTGAGCGAATCCGTTAATTGAAGGAGACACATTCATTTTTTGTGTTTTATTTTCTACAACAAAATGTATATGTTAAGATAGTCTAAGAGTATTCATGATAATGTTAAATCTATCCTTAGATTTGTCAGCAATATCTCCTAAGGAAGTCATTTTGAATTTGCAAGAGACATATCGCTCGTAACTGTCGTTTAACAAACTTTGAGATAATTATATTGTTGGGAAAATCCTTCTCGCTTTAGTTATGGAACTCGCTTTTGTTGTACGAAATATCAAATTTCAGTATGATGAGTTAAAACGAAAGATTTGCAAAGGCTTTTTATGCACATGAATATGCAAGGTTTGTTGTTTGGGAGTAAAGTGTTAGTTAACTATATGGGTTAGAAAACTTGCTTCTAAAGATAATTTGACGTGCTAAGGTGAAGTCATTGCCTAGTTTAAATAAATTGACAGATTGTCAAAGTTCATCCCACCTGTAGTTGACGGGCTGGTTGAATCGTTGTTGAATCAGATTATCCGTGAATGGATCCGTGAAACTAGTTTAGGATATCTATTTTTATTTATGAATCAAAATCTCAGTGTTACGTGGATATATAAATAATAATAACGTAAGCCTTTCGGGAACTTGAAACGTTAAAGATGCACCAACTTATGTTTATAATAGAAACAATAAAAACTTGTTGTTTCATTTAAAGGCACGATATGGGTGTGATCGTAGAGGTCGATTTTCCCATCTATTCTATATTGAACTATTAATGTTAATAAAATTCATGGTATCTTAAAAATTGACGGTGAACTTAAAAAAGTCATTGTAGGAAGGACTCTTTTTCAAAGCTTTTGTTATCTGAATTTTAATGACTTGATCCCATTGGTTCCTTGTCAACTTGAATGATAGATTCATTCAATGGCGATGTGTGGATAAATTACACGGACGCGATTCAAATTAAATAGTCCCCTGAACTCTTCCTTTGTTGTCACGTACGTGAAACTCAAGGAGACAAGACCAATAACAAAATTTGTCCTTATGTGAATCACCTGTTAAGTTCCCACTATAAGTCCAGTTAATCCAAAAATGCTTGAGGAAGTTTTTCAATTTTATCTCTACTGTAAAAATCAATAAGAGGGTCATAAATATCACACGCCCATATGTAAAACCATATAAGGGATTAGTAAGTAATAAGTCGGGATTTTGAATTTCAAATTTATTCAAATCGTTAGGTATTTAACCTTTGAATAAATTGAATAGAGACGTAATGAATTAATTCAACACGGACGTAATTCTCAGGCAGTTAAGTTAATAAACCATCGAGCTTAAGTATTATAGGCATTATCTAAATAAGCAAATTTTCCTTTTGGATTGCATGATATTTAATAAACGTTTCAAATAATTCATGATATGCTCTCTGTATGGTTTTAAAAATTGTTTTCCCTTCAGGATACAAAGGGATCGAGAACATGTGTTCGAACTACTATATGTTGTTTCCTTTGTTTAAAAAAAGCCTCAGGAAGTCACGCATTTTAAGGATTTTCCTACTAAAGTTATGGACACGTACAATTTACAGTGTTAATGGCTTCTATCATAATGTAGAAACCTCAGAGACGATATTTCTTTCATTATGTAAATTTTATCATATTCGTTTGAAATTTCATGAATCTAGAAATTTATCCATTAATTTTCATCCAACGAAACCATTGTAAATTTGCTAATCTGTCCAATTGATATACACATTTTAACATTTTTATAACTTTTAAGTCTGATTCAGCAAAATGTTCTTGAATTCGATTCATTGGATTGAAATGAAATAATGTTAGAACGATGTTCTTCGTTCTTAATATCATGGGTTCATTAAGGATAATAGATTACCTCCCTTGTCCTATCAATAAATAATTGATAAAAATAAATGAATGAAAACTTACCTTTTCAAAACATTCGTCATACATTGAACAGAACCACAAAATGAATATAAGTGTTGGAAAGGAAATATTTAAAAGCAGACGACAATAAAAGCTACAGCTCGACCAAATTGAACCATTTGGCAATGATATACTCGATTAAGGCCACAGACCTTACAAAAGTAGCCCTGAAAATGTATAGCTTACAAAACCGGACATGCGTTTTGTAGCATGGTTTTGTCTTGATACTCTCTTTGTTACAACCGGAAACATTAACAATTCACTCAAACGCAACAAATCTCGACCCAGTTACAAAGACTGACAGATCGAGCTCTCTTATATTATAACTGAATAATATAACTATTGGATTAGAACTCCTTATTGCTAAAAGGCTTTCTGAAAATAGGGAAAACCTTCAAATGAGCTTGTTCTAATTATGCTAAGTATTGCATAGGCGTAGGAACGCTTCTAAAGTTTGGGGCTGGGGGGGAGGGGGAGGGGGGATTGGTTAGAGTCAAGATCTCTCATTCGTAAACGGAGAGGGGGGAGAGGTCATTTAGGCTTATATGCGTTGTATTCTCTGTTTTACCCTCCCCCTCACCCCTCCCATTTCTTACGCCTTTGTAGTGTAATTTCTCGAGGGAGCGTCATGGTATTTGTTCACATGCACGGGCCAAGATAAGCTTTATGGCACACTGTAGCTTGTCCCGACATCGGGGTAAAAGATTTAACGGGTACATAAATGGTACACTCTCAAGCATGTCTCCACCTCGGGTTGAAAGATTTAACGGGTACATTAATGATGCACTCTCAAGCATGTCTTCACCTCGGGTTGAAAGATTTAACGGGTACATTAATGATGCACCCTCAAGCATGTCTCTACTTCGAGGTGAAATATTTAACGGGCAATGTTAACATCTCATCTAAGGAGTATAATGCTCTGCATGACATAATGATGATAATGATATTTAAATATTTTATTAGTTGAAAAGGAAATACCATTGATACATTGATTCTTAGTCTCAAAATAAAATTCTTAATAAAAGATTATTTTATTCAATATAAGAACGGAAATCGAAGTTCTTAATAATTGGGAAATATTGGTTTCAGGTCCACAATCATTATTAGGTCGAAAAAAACTGTACTTTTCTAGTTTCTACAACCTCATAATTTTGAAATACATGTTTTGATGTGTGATGCTGTTAACTGAATGTTTCACAAAAAAAGACTAACATTGCCGATGTAATATTAGGCAACGTTGTTGCTAGTTTTTTTAATTTAACAGTTTAACAAAACGGAAATTTTATAATGACGTGGAAACATTTTAAGATAGCTGATGACGCCATCAGGTGTGAATTTAAAGTGTCAATAAAACATTAGGGGTCATTTCAGAATTAAGAAATGAGAAAATTTTGACAAATTTAAGTGATGATGTTGATATTATAACAAGTTATCATTTAGTATTAATCTCTGATTACAACTATCAGTGAATTCAGTAAAAATAAGCACAATGTTACACCGATGGGTGACCTGCTTTATGTCCGAACAGTCTTAAGGCTCGAAATGAACTGAACAATGCCTTAACTTTGTTGTCTTATTGAAATTTAGCAACTTGTATAGATGGGTCTCCTTTTAAAAAAACAATATTCGTTCATTTAAACCGTAACTCTAAATCATTACTTTGAATCATTTTTAATGTGCTTAGTATGTTCAATTATTTTAGATTTTTGCACAACTCATCTTTAAATCACTATAAAATCACAATTCATTGGCGGACCAATCTCATCATCGCGGTTAAAAGAAGGATATCGATTATCAAGTTTCACGAATGGTTGACAGTGGTCCCCCCCCCCTTCACCTACTGACACGGAAGGATTTTGCTAGGGTCTTTCCGCTAGCTAGCTGAAATAACGTCAGAACAAGCAACTAAGCGGACTGCTGTCAGACCGTTGTGGAAAGAATAGAGTAGTAGAGTCAGATTGTAGATTGAGGGTACAGCAACGTGCTTTATTATAGATTCTATTTCACATGGCATCCATAATAATTACTTTACAAATACCCTTTGCAACAATGTAAATAACTATTCAACAGATATCGTTTCTACACATCATGAAATACACCTGGAACAAAGTATTGCAACACCAAATTTCTTTCTGTGTTCTACATCCAATTATCTTAGAAATATTGAGAAGTAATCTGGCGAATCATCAACACGGAATGGAACGAATAACCTCACAGATAATTCAGCGTATCGTGTAGTAAGGACGGGACGTTTTACGGCAATCCTTTGTGTTATTGGAGATACACTAAGCACAGAGTTTCTGTCCTGTTTTTGTGTCTTCAGCATTCAATCTAAGTCACGACATACACCTCTGCTAATTGCACACTGCTGTTACACCAAAACTTTTTCAAAACGTTTTCAAGGGTAACACCAAAGTCTGCTTCTTATGAGGTGAAGTCAATAAGTTCATAGAAGTGGATACAAAATTATGTCTTCAGTAGTGTGTCAATACTCATTTTTATGTAATTATTGACCTCCCCTAGTAAATCCGGTATCTACTGAGGAGTGTTTTTTATATCTCCAGATATTGTTTAACCTATAACAAACCTTTTTATGAATAGCTTTAAAAACAATCGATTGCCAGATTTAGTTTTGAAAACGACATTCATTGAAAAGTGAGGTATATATCTTCGCCCTTGTACATGTACATATTTCTGTGTGTCCACTCAACCTGAACGAAATTTACATATGTTGTCTCGCATGACTAAAACAAAAAACACAATAAGGATTTGTAAAATGTTTATGAACAGATTTATTTATACATTCAATTTGGGACAAATATTTGATAACACGAGTGAAGTCTCCTTCAAAGACGAAAATCATCCGGTTATCGAGCCTTCACGCAATGAATAATAGATGACGAAAAGTGGATTGTGTCCTGGACAAGGTGAAAAGTGAAAAATGAAAATACGTTCACAAATCGCCGAAAGGTTTTTGCCACAAGAAAGCCTAATAGGCAGATCGAACCCGAATTAAACAGTTGTACAAATGAATATATCATCTATAACTTGCTGACGCTTCGGACATTACTTTTTTGACATCTGACAATGTATAGAAACAATACGAATATCTTATTTCAATTACTTTGTTTTATTTAGATATTACTCTTAAAACGAAATTCATAAAATATTTACTTTTGTGAATTAACAATACGAAACTGATTCTAGACTCATTCCTGAAAAACAGACAGTGTTGTGATAAACACTAGAGAAATGCTATAGAATATAACTTTGCCTGTTCTTACCCCAGCCTCAATGACGTACTACAATTAGCCAGTGATAGCACATTGGTGTAGTGGTTAGCTTGCTTGCCTCTCACGCCAGAGACCCGGGTTCGACTCCCGGTGGAGACACCAAATATTTGTGACTTGGGTCTCATCCTGTGTTGTGTCCCTGGGCAAGACACTTCATACACTTATCACTCAGCTCACCCAGCTGTACAAATGGGTACCTGAACAAGGGGGAAGTACGGACCTATACAGTCGCGCGGAGCGCTTGTTAATCGGCAGCACCGAAATTACTACCCGTCCTGGGTAGTAATACTCATGGCGCTTTGAGCATGCTTTGTCATGGATATATGCGCGGTATAAGAATGCTATTATTATTATTATTATAGAGTGGTGCAATTTAAAGTCATGCGGAGGAAGATGTAGAATATCGACACATGAACAATAAACATTGATGTCATCATCTTTGTCATCGGTTCCTGAAAAGACGGACAATTAGTAAGCTATTAGTTAAACGCACTAGTGCACACCAATATTTCTTTAACACAACGAATGCACAGATACTGCATATCTCTCGATATTATTTAAGAACCTCACTCAAATAATCTACCTCGTAAGTTATTTAACGAATATTTACGTATTCAGGTAGTAAAGTTGATTTTAAAAGACCGGAAGTATTTAATGTTACGTTACAATAAATCCGCATGAACTACGATATCGGAAATATTAAGATTTTGCTTATAACCAAAAAAGCGGAAACGGCAGCCGCTTTGGTCAATCTAATAACAATGCTAATGCTGGGTTATTAAATCGGTTTATTTACAACATTGCTTTCATAAAACATAATTCATTATTTGTTCTCAGTTCAGAGTTTAGGTAAATTTAACAGCTGCACATAATAAGTGTTCAGCCGCTATCAACTGATTATAATTTATCCGTTTTGTGCACAGCTAACCTTAAATTTGTTATATGTCCAAGCCGACAGCGGCTGTCTAAATTTTTTCATTGTTGATTGCAGGTCAATTGTAGAGAATTTATGGTATTTCATTGCATCGATAGAAAGCTTAAGTGATTGCACAAGTCCTCTTAAACCTTAAAATAGCCAATTTAAACCGTAAAAGCGTGCACTAGTGCCTTTAAGCTATGTAATTCCATTTCCCTACCTCAAATGATTAAAAGGTGTTCACACAAAAATGGCCACCGATGTCTCTACATGATACTTTTACGAATACGGAATACCGAGTACAATAAAGAGAAGTTTTACCCTCAGAAAATTAAACATTTGTCATAAACTAATTTTTATTCGGAAAAAAATTTAAGAAACAAAAATTTTAAGAACCGTGCTATTTCCCCTCAAATTCAATGAAGTATTGTAGCGTGATATACTTCCTGTGTTTTCTTAACTTTAAGTTTCTTAAGCTAATATTTACATCACATAACCTTGAATTAGAATTAAAAGGGAATTGAAAATGTCAAAGGATGAGAAAAAAATTCATTCAAGAGTTTTAGATATTGAATTCTGTTTATATCTTATAAAGTATACGGCTTTTATTTTGTACTAAGCTCTGGGCGACAGATTAGACAAGGCTTAAAACTTCGTGAAACCAGAAATATTGACAAAGGTCATTATGGTTGTTTACCTTTCAGTACACCTTACAATTACATAGTTTTGGTGTCAAGTGTTGACTGAAAGGGTTCTCAAAGAAAATTGGTTGGCGAGCTGTAAAATTATTATGTGTTTGTGTCAAATTTCCGTTCCTGCATTCAAACGGTCGTTGAGATTTGCCTTGACATGCATCTAAGAATTGATTACCATTGTTATGTGAATATAATAAGACTCAACATGTCATTACATGTGCTTGGCGTTGACACCAATATCCTTCATTTAGACTTTTGGCATAAATCATAAAACACTGCCATAAAGCATTTAAACAAATTCTTAACAATGACTTTTGTATGCATATCATTTGCCTTCCCGACGTTTTCACGGTTTAATCTCATTTTATTGTCTTACATAAACAATGGCCAAATGATAATGAACTCACTATTCAAATCAGAATAATAAATGATATATTTGCTGTCACAAAGGGAGTAAATAATGTGGACATTGTGTGTATTTCACGAAATGTTGGCTTGCAAGATAATGTAAGAAAATGTGAATGGCTTGAATAAGTTTCATTGTCTTACTCCACACATTGTTTTATGGAGTTGAACGCGTTACTGATGATCTCTTAAAGTTTATCATAAAAGATAACTTGTGTTGGAATAAATATCAAATCTAAAGAATGAAAATGTTATAAAAAGGTCTCTTTCCTTGATACGCCTATATACATACAAACTATATATATACTAAAAAGAAGAAGATGAAGTTGAATTACATTTGGCAAACGTTTTCAGCAGGTACGAATGTACCGGCTTCATCAGGCCGTTTAATGCAGTAACTGACACTAAGTACATAATATATATATCGATGTTTGTACGGCACATAAATTAAACATAGAAGAATCTCCGTGTTTCTCAAACCTAGCAAACCTGTCACCCTAAGACGAGAACATACGGAAAATTGCTTCCCTCACACAGATTCACTAGTACTCAATGTTCTTACTATACATCTTTGAATTATGAAAGAGAAAACTTGAATTCTGTACATAGCCATGTAGGCTGGGAAACCGGATACAATTATTATTCAGTATTCAAGGTCTGGGCCACGTGTCTTAGTCAAGGGTCACGAGACCGGGATAACCACAGCAAATCACTCGTGGACTTTACGTATCCATAAAGATAACCATGCGTATTGACATAGACTCTCTCGCGTTCTCTAAAAGGTTATATGTCCTTTACCTATAAACACGATTGTAACGTTGAGCTTTCACTCATCTCAAATCTATGTTGTTTACAGCTGCATCCCGAAATTTTGTCTACCTTATTGTGCATGGTGGTACGTGGTCCTGTGTACAGCTCAACTGATCACTACAGTGAAGTTCAGCAATATCGGGAGCGGCTCGCCGGATGGATGGCTTAACTTATAATTGCTTGATAAACTGAAAATGTAAAGGGAGATTCCACCACTGAGACACGGGTTGAGAAACTTGTGTTGTCTACTTGGGCAAGAGATTTTATTCAAGATGGGCCTTGTTCACCCAGCAGGAAATGGGTACCTGGCAAAGCGGCGTGTTGTAGCGATAACTATTTCAGCCCTGGTTAGACGAGGGTAATAGTGTTGATAGTTCCTTGAGCATGCACAAGTGGATGGAAATGTGCGCCTTATGAATATTCACATGATTATACACACTGTGTACTATCGTGTGAAATCTTTCTTAGAGTATTTTAGTAATATCATCATTTGATATACGTCTTTGACATAATAAAATGTCAATTTAGATACATTTGCGAGAGTTGGAATTGGAATCAAATTTCAGATATGAAAATCCATCGATTTTTATTTCAAAATACAGATCCCTCTTAAATATAAAAATCACTGATACATTGTACACGAATAAACGTCTTTCACAGACTTAAAGAAAGTCCTGTTGACTCTCACGCCAGCCTGCTATATCACAATTTCCCGCGTCTCGTGTTGACCTCTTTCCTAAACATTATAATCTACGAAAGACAAGTCTTCATTCGGTCTCAAACTCCCGTGTCATGTGTCCTAAACCATTCACCTTATCAAAAAATAAATTCAAAATTGTTTTCCGGGAACCTTTATTAACTATATGTATTATTTCATAAGAGGCTAAATCTCATGATAAGTTAAACTGAGGTGGCTTTATCAAATGAAAAAAACACAATTTCAAAAGGTTCATTTTATCAGAGACCGTTGCATGGTGAATTATTTAGGTATAACATGACCTTACCTCAAAAAGCCACAACGACCCAGCCACTACTTGACCCCAAAACTCTAACCCCAACCTTCTTTTTACCCTTATGCTTGATCCTGCCACTCCCTTAATATACCCCCCTAAACATGCTCCTCCTAAACCACACCCAAACGACCCCAATGTCAGATTACTAAACTTCCCACGACCACGTCGCTATACCAGAAGTTTATCGTTACGAATTGAGTGTTTGTGACATTGCCTACATGCACATACATATATACTTGTTACCAGTGCGACGTGTAAATGTACACCGTCAAATTAATAAGTTGCCGAACCATTTTGACTTAAACAGTCTGGAATATCACACTCAAGACTATGCTTCAGCGATTGTATTTTCAATTGCGTGAGAATTTTTCAATTGTGTCTGTTGTTATTTGCAGTAACTAGTATCTGATACCTAACAACATATATATATGTTACATTTTTATCTTATCTGTGATTAATGTTAGTAACTCACGTTTCTTTAAAGCCCATGTGTGTTGGAACACGTTGTCTAAGTGCTTTGGCTATAATCATGTTCATCAAAAATATTCATATTAATACTTATGTATCCCATTCTAAGATATTTTCTGTAAAATTGTAAAGAATTTTCAAAACCAAAGGAAGAGGGTGATGATAAATAAATAGTAAAAATATTCACCCTTATATAGACAGAGTTTGAAGAATCGATGATATGTTTGTTTATTTTAAATTAACGGTGGATATATAATGGAAATACATTGAATTGTGGTTACCTCAATTTCGTGCATTGATATGTCTGAATTATGAATTAACTATCTTTTAATAAATCAAAAATCAATTATGGCAATTCAGTTAAGGTTTCCAAATTAAAATGGACGTTCATGCTCAGTTTGTTTTCTATTTTACATCCAAAAAGTCGTAAAATGCACATCAAAGAAGTTGCCCTAAACAGAATCTGTTGATACGCGTTCAAAAAAAATATCCCTCGCGGTTTTAAATCTGATATCAAAATTTCAATTAATTCTTATTGATATTCGAAAGTGTTATAAATACAAAAACAACGCAGAAAAATAGACAGAGGTTGACACGGTTCTGGGTGTCTTATCTAAATGGGGGTTTTTATGAAAGGAAAACCCGCTGATAGTTTGGCAAAGTGCTTTTGAAATAACGCGGAATTGTCACACTCTTCGCTAAACATTTTCGCTTCATTGGGATTGTGAAATATAATACTTCGGATTAGTAACACATGTTTGAAATACTATGTCTCCATTTTCCTTAGAACTTAATGTACTGTGCCTACCTACCCTATTAATCCTGTGAATTAATCTGTTATAAAAATTCAAGCTTGTAAGATAGAATTTACAAAGGAACAGCCAAAGGGTAATAACATTTCTTACATACAATTTTTCTTAAGCATATTCAGATCATGGATTAGCACTTTGGTATTTTGTTTCTGTGTAAAAGATTTAGTACTTTTTAGAAAATTACAGTAAACCGTAAAAATGATATTATTATCATTATCAAAATTGTAGATGAAATTTTCTAATATATCAGTGAGTCGCTTGTAGTGAAGATCGAAAGCCTTTTTTACAAGGCACTGAGGCAGATTTTTATAAAATCTAGTTCTTCAAATTGGCTCCAATATATTTTAGTCAAACATCTCATTACTCAGCCGGAATTTAGGTAGTTTCAGACGAAATTGTCACGTTTCAAGTGGAAACAGCATGCGGTCATTTTAATAAAAACACCTTCGTCATTTGAGAAAGGGAAGTAGAACCGAATCTTAACCGAATTGAGGACGTTGAAAGACTTCCTTTTTTGGTTAAAAGGATTGCCTTGCAATTGGTAAGATATTTTTTATGATGAATCATCCTCGATATTCCAGTGTAAACGTGCTAATAATTCTCCACTGATCCCCTAGATGCAAGAGAGGCTCTTTTGTGACTAGTGAATTAGTGAAAAGGACAATTTGTGTTGTCAATCAAGCAATTAAAAAGGAATCATATCTTCAAACAAGTATTTATTGACAAATAGCATTATCATAAAAAAAAACAAATGAAAAAATAAAATATCACAGCACCAAATAAAAACACAAAATATTGTCGTTTCAGGATCACAACTATGTTTCAAAAATGAAATTTGAATTTTGATTCGCTATTAAAGCAAGTGACGTTTGGGACAATTGGAAAATTTTCCATCATTGATATTAACATTCGTATATAGCTTGTTGAATTAGATTTTGGTGTGATAATCAAAAGAAGGAAGTACATATTACTTCTCATTTCAATACTTCCTCCTATTCTTGTCAATTGTTCGCATTTTCATACGAGACAAAGAGTTTTATTTCGGATTTGGTGTTGAAATACAAACAATAGTATACATAAACAAGCATTGAGTAGGCGCGAAACAAAATGGCGTCACAGAATCCAAACTCATCAACACGAGAAAAAATGTATCAAACATTAGTAAATTGAATTATCAAAATACCGTAAATACAAGGTAATATGAACTCTTGAAAACAAGACCAATATTGAGAGATTCTTTGATATAAAACTCACGTTTCAGATTCATGTTTATACATTTTGATTAATGAAATGAGTAATAATTGATATCTTTGAAATGGTGAACACAAATTGGAAATGTTATAAATGGAAACTTAAAATCTCTTTGTAAAAATTCATGATTTCGAAAATTATACTCTTACCCATTGATCTACAATCGATGACTAGCAAGGATATGTTTGAATTGTAAAAGTGACATTTTATGTTCACAAAGTCATTTTGAAATTATGTTTTTAACCCTCATCACGGGATAAATTGATTCAGTGTTCCGGCAACAAATCATCAGTTTAAAACTTGATGATGATGAAGTATATATTTAAGGTTCCAAATTCAATCACTTAAAGTCACCGGTCGGAAGCTACTTGTAAGAAAGTGACATCCTCGTTACTACATAAATGTTATTAAGCGATGTCATAACTTGAAAACTATGAAAGTCCATTAACCAAAGAAGCTTGTTGCACTGGTGCAGTGTCGCCCATAAGAAGAATGTCGTCGAAACACCACGGCTGAGCAAAGTTACCGTTTCTGTCAGGAGACCCACAGGATACTGCTCGGTGACCATGTGGACAGTGGCTGGAGTAGGCAGGAGGCTGGTTACGACAATACTGAGGCATTCCATAGTGACCATTACTGGGAATGTGATTGTAATCTGGAAGAGGGTACAGACGATACGGTATGGCATGAATCTGGTGTGTACTGTCCATTTCCAGAGAAAACTGGATTCGATCTTTTAAAAGTATATTGTCACAGAAGACATCGTCATCACTCTCGGGATCTTCCGCGGGAGGAGCTGATGCTTGGACAGGAGTCGGGATGCGCTCTGAGACCGGGGACAAGTCTTGTGGATTCGGGAACTCTTGACAATAAGAACTACAGGTGTGGTTCTCCATAACCGTCTTAACGTCCCCAGGGTCTGTGACGAGCGATGACTGAGAGATGATGTACCCACCTCTGCAGACCACTCCTCGTAGTTTGCTCACAACTGCAGTTCCTCCACTTTGCTTGTAGGTGAAGTGAATGAACGCGTCCAGGGTTGAAAATCCTTTTGTTGTGCCGTTCCTCTCCACAAATGTTGTGAGGTTCTTGCCTGTTTTCTCGAAGACAAGGACCCACTCGTCTCTGCTGAGGGTGCGGGAGCGGAACTTCATTCCATGGACACATGCCGTCCTGTCAATGATTGCCTTTCGGGGAACCCTCACCTTGATTTTGGTGTTGAACTTATGGTTAAATTCCGTTGCCCATTCCTTTATCTGCTCGTACTTCTTGATTTCCCGATCACAGTCCTCCTCTGTCCATATGTCCTGCACGAGAACCTTGATGATGACCTCATCCATCTCCAGTTCTCCCCGGCAGTAGCCCTTGTACAGCTTCCAGGAACCGATCTTCTTCTTCCAGGAAAAGTCTCTGAAGTGAATGCACGGCCCATTTTTCATGCATGCGCGATTCTCTATAAGAGATGACATCGTTGAAGTCTGAAGGTACAAAAAACGTCATTTTAGGTTAGGAAATAAAGAAAGTTTTATATCTCATACATGGGATGTTTTGTTGACAAAGACTTAAGTTTATGCGGCAAATATTATGAATGCGATACCATAATAACGAAGTCAATAAAATAAGTTTGGACATATGGACAATGGACAATATTCGTTTTAAGATTACAAGTTTAAAACTTCACTAAATAAACACAGAAAATTCATTCATTAAAATTAACACGAGAAGTATCTACCTCAAATTAGTAGGCATTAAAATAATTCACCTTTCTCTGATTTTAACTGGTTAGATTAACATAAACATGAGGAAAACTCGTTTAAGGATGTGTAAGTGAATTGGAAATTGATATATAAAGTCGAAACAATAATGCATTCTGTCAGTTTACAATAAATTTTAGTAATAGACTTAAGGTAAAGTTCGATGAAATATCAAAAGTAAATCCTATACACTATGCACATACCTAAAGCGTAGGAAAGATGCAGCCCTCGTGCTCATGGGTGCTGTACAATAGTATAACTGAAATACATCTCAAGTGTCCCCCAGTTTTACTACGTCGAGCTGGCTCGTTGCCAGGAGGAAGTAAGTGAATGGATTTCCCGAGTCTCATAATAATAGATCCAACGAGAATCGGGCCAAGTAACAGTCTTCACTTAAGTTTGCAGTGTTTAGATGGAAATTTTTCCCGAGAAAAGAGGCGTTCCCTGTTCTAATCTTCAAGTTATATTAAGAACTTAAAGTCACATGGAGTTAACGTAATTTCAGATCAAAATATGGGACCTGAGTTGTCTACTTTCGAGTCAGGCCTTAGTCATTTTGTAAATGTAAACAAATAATGTTTGTATACAAATGAAACAGAAAAAGTATACCATGTGCGTTTATGTGTTGTTTTATCCAGGACATGACTATTTCTATCTCAAGATTTGCCGTAGATACTGAATTGACTAGATTTTAGTGTAGGTCAGTCTGGTGTTTCGAAGACATAAGGTGTTTACACTAGCTTTGATCCAATCTCATTAAAATAAGATCTGACATTCGCTCATTTTATTGATATAGATCGCTATCCATCATTGTTGTAAAAATAACACATCTAAAGTTTGTAGTAAGAAAAGAAATGGGAGAAAATGAATATCTCTTTTTTCAAGACGATTCGGTTTGCTTGAATTCCTATGTCTAAGATATCCAACATTGGCTATACAAAAGATGAGTGCTTCATATAAAATGAAAATATAATCTTCCAGTTATTCCATTACAAGATACATCAATCAAAAGTATTTATTTTGAAATATTACATTTTGTAATCACCGATGCATTAACATTAACAGCATATCTATATCAATATCTACATATCTAAATGTTTACATGTGCTACGATGTTTATACTTATTCTGCGATGTACCCCTAATATCTGTCCTAATTAAAATATCTTACCTTTAACTTGAAAGTCTACCGATATTTCTAACCGCATTACGCCATTGACATTTTTCAGTTATACATGTAAGCACGGACATATTCTAATCAAGATTATTACCTATCTTGTCCCCAGACGGTCAAAACACCTCGCTACTCAAGAAGATTATCTGTCATTGTACAGGTAATAGTCAAGTATATACACAAAAATACTGGCGGCCATTTTGTGTTAACACAATTTGATTATAATTATTCGAGGTAGGCAAATGGATTTGATTGGATAACGATGTTTTGCTACTGTAACCATTTGTTTTAGTTTTTCGTGAGATCTCTTTCTCTGTCTAAAAAAGTATACTGCCCCTTTTACTCCCTGCTAAGCACTGTTTTATGTAGCGATCACGTCTGTAATTGATATCATCCTATAATTTAAAGCTGTATAGGTAAAACAATCTTTTCCAAAATCACAATCGTTTTTAAGCACTGTTTTATATAGCGATCACGTCTGTAATTGATATCATCCTATAATTTAAAACTGTATTTGTAAAACAATCTTTTCCAAAATCACAATCGTTTTTAAGAAACACATAATTTGTGTCAACTTATTAGATAACACTTCGCACAAAAACAACCATCCAGGGAATAAAATAATGAAACAAAAATGTAAGTAGAAAAACTGGTATAGTTACGTAAGTTCGCCTCGAAAGTCTATTCTTCGGGAAATGCCTTGTTGTGCAGTCCGATTTCAGCTACGTTCGAATTCTCGATAACCCAGATTGATTATAATGATTAAGTTAAGAACAAACCTAGTAACGTTCGTCTACATTCAGGTCATTTCAGAACAGAACATGACATAACGTGATTTTGAGCATTTTATTTAGACGGTTTAGCACATGTCTGATCAAGATCAAACCGAATTGCGATACCTGTGTTCTTTTGTCACAATTATCTGATTTATTCCAAGTAGAAAATGTACCGTGGAACGTTTTTTATATTCCATACATTTTGCCAATTCAATATAATTTTATTATATTTATTATATATGGTATATCTGTAACTTAACCAACTGTTTATACACAGTGACAGCATCAATCTCATTGAAATCAATTCGAGGTACGATAGACAAGTTTCGAACTGATTTCAATAAGATTGTGAAAGCATTTGTGTTGCTTAGACCTGATAGTTGTCAACCTAGATGAAACTCCGTTATTACTGATCGTTACAGATACGTTTTACTAACTTGCCATTGTTAATACCGTTTTTTGGACTTCTAATTATATGCAAAATATACCTACTACCGATATCGTTGTTAAAGCGGACTTGAAATATTCAAATGAATACTTTCGCTCTAAATAACTTACAGAAATGTATATACGTAAAAGCTGAAACATTTTTTTTTAACTTTACCATAGATTTTTTTTAATACAGGAGTTGGAACAGTACACCTTTAGTAACACCAAGAGATATTCATTATGTCCGAATTTATTTATATCTAGGAAATAATCGGCGTGCCTTTATGTTTCACTGGACTCAACTTCATTGAACTTCAATTGCGTTTTACCTTTATCGATGATAAAAAAGCCTAATGTATTATCTCTTGGCCAACAAACATGATGTGTGTCCAATGGACAACCACTTTCCAGTCAGATTTTTCATACTCAGAAAATGGAATTTAGATTTAATCTTTTTAAAGTAATTCGTGTTTTACACATGCTATCGAATGGTGTTTTCCTGTATCAATGTTTACCTCGTGATCAAAGAGCGTAACAGTTGACCTAGAGAAGCGTACTCCAATTGCGTTTTACCTATATCAATGATAGAAAAACCTAGTGTATTATCTCGTGGCCAATTTGCATGACTTGTGTCCAATGAATAACCACCTTCCAGTCAAGAAAATAGAAATATGGTAACATTTTCTTCTTAATCATTCGTGCTTTACACATGCTTATCTTAATCGAATGGTTTTTTACCTGTATCAATGTTTACCTCGTTGTCAACGAGCGTGTTAGTTACCCGCAATATTCCCATCCACCCAGCCCTATTATCTAGGGTAATTGAACCAGTCAAGCGGTATAATCCCTTAAAACAACAGGTGCTGGGTCAAATTTGATACCTATGAAAAAGGGTTAACCCATGAAAAAAGGGACAAACACTATTAATATAACTAAATTTTTTATTTTATACATTTGTAGTAGCACTTTGAATGGACATTGGCATGAAATAGCAACAATGGTTACATATCATAAACATTTCAGTACTTTGAATGGACATTGGCTGGGTAGATGGGAATAACCCAGTTACCCAGAGAAGCGCTCTTAAAGGGATTTCCCTGTACATCAACTACACTATTGGGTTTCTAATTATAATATTCGTGGAAAACTACTGTCGCAGAGAGTATTGCCTGTGAGATATTTTTTTATTTTTAGCTTTCTTTCGACGCATGGAAAAGTTTTTGAATATTATTGGTTGTAGCCCATAAGTGCATCAACTTGAAATGCAGTTAATGTCAAGGGGGTTTATGTGTCATATTTACAACATGTTTCTGTAATTTTCATATTTCTAAATCTCCTTGTAAAGTTGCATGTACAGGTATGATATTTACAGCAGCATAAACAAAAGCCCATGTGGTTACCTTTACTTTTTAAGAGCGTGCCAAAAATATACATTTGGTTTCATTTTGCCACCAACAAGCCAAATTGGCCACGACCAAACCCATATATTTCGTCTTCTTCCGCCAAATAAGAAAGATTATAAATATGTATTGTTGTGGAAAGGATACTTCGTTAATGGGGCCTATAAATTTTACAACAACAAAAAAATCAAAAAGCCATATAAAGCTGAAATAATATGTACAGACTACCATTGCTAAACACATAAGGTCTTGAAATGGTATATTTGTTGGTTTATGCCAAGTAATAAGAGACAAACATTTAAACCCTATAAAGCTATATTATCCGTTGCAAAACAAAAAAGCAAAATTCTTCCGTTCAGAATAGTTTGCCAATGTGAAAATACAAACTGGAAATGGTTTAAACCTCTTTCAAATGAATTTTAAGATTTTTTTAAAAATATGTTAGCATACTTCACAAGATATATAATAAAACTGATGGGCGCAAAGTCAATTGCTCGCCTTTACTTTGAAAACGAAAACTTTATATACAAACGAAATGTTTTTGATCTTACTTCATGTTGAAATATTTTATAGATAGATGGATATGCATTACAGCAAGGCTAATTCATTGTTACAAATTATGACATATTGATCTGTAAGATTTTCAAACAATTGTACATCAATCTCAAAGTCTTATCGAAATACGGCTTAACACTGAGAGGAACCTCAGATAAAGGCTTCTATTAATAAGCAGTGCCATCTGTATACAATCTAAACTATTAATATGAAACCTGATAATGTACGATTAAAATAATATTATTCAATTGAGTATTTTTCAGAATATAACGCTGATGAACCATTGATTATGATTTAGCATGCATACATATCATATATTGATAATCATTACCCATATGGGTAATTGATAACATAAGTAATAACATATTTTCAATGTGAGCACATGTGCACATAGCTCTTGCATAGAAAGATTGCTTCAGCTCGCGTTACCGTAGTGCGCCATCAAAAGGAAAAAATCGAAAATCTATCGGACTCTTGATAATCTCGGCCATTCACGGATATTTTGAAATATCGAAATTATTGCAAAACTATTCCGCCCAAGGCATGAAAAGTTTAAATAGGGTTATTCAGTACGTAAAATACATTATGCATTGTGTAACGCTCAAGAACATACTGTGGTAGATAAAGGGTCCTATTTGTAAAGGGACTCAATGACTTGTACTTCTATAATGAAACGAATCGTCCTTTCAGTTTGCGATAATGCTCATGAAATATTTTAGCCATATGTTTAATTTGGTATATTTAAAGCCAAAGGTTTTGTTGAAAACAGGTTTGAATATGAGTATAGAAAAATGATTGGAAAACATGATTATGTCCTCGAATTTCGTCTCCGCTTAAAGGCGCTGTAGCACGTGTTCCGTTTGTTAATATTTTCCCAATCAAATATAAACCACTTGCATGAGGCCATTTTTGTGTGAACACCATCCTCCTAGTTAAGGAAATGGCCTAAGAAATCTTAACCAGAAAAATTGTGAGTTCGTTTTTGAAATGATCGAATTACTTGACTGTTGGAATTGATTACTCTTTTGTTTGCTTTTCTTACGATCGAAATAAGCGGTACAGTGCCTTAATACAAACGTGTGCATTCGTGCATGCAATCAGATTGCATAGAACAGCGTGACGTTTGCGGGGATATTATTTTTCTTACTGTATTTCTTGTGAAATCTGAATTGTTAGTATGGAACCAGGAAGCCAGCTGAAAATCACCTGCAAATCCAGACGATATGATTCATATTTAAATATTCCCCATATATAATATATTCATTGTTGAATATCTATATGCATTGGAAAAATGTAATCACGTGGAAAGTTTCCAGAACAGCATGGGATTCATAAATACATTATCGTAGTTCAGACATAATGTCAGGGTGTGTCAAAAGAATACAGGGCAAGAGAGTTGGAAAAAAATATATTTCATCTTCTTCTCCAAAACAAAAAGGCCTAGAAAATGTAATGCATTATCTCCTAAGTCAAAGGGTCTTATACATTATAGATTTCGTAACTTCATGGCCCCTTATAAGGAATTTAGTACCACAAGAACATATTTCACTCCTCCTCCACAGAAGAAAAAGTCCTATAAAGCTGAAATGGTGTACAGAGTCCTTGTTTTTAGCAAACGGAGCTTCTTAAAGAGCCACTCCGTGAGTTGTTGGAGTCGTATACTTAATCAATGGTGTCATTTGATCTCAAAATATCGATTGTTACCAAAAAGACACATTTAAAAGCTTATTGTTTTTTACAGTGATTATATGAAGGCAGAACGTCGAAATTATGATCGAAAACCGGACAGTGGCGCACGTCAAATAGTCAAACGTAATTTTTGAGACTTATCTAAAACAGCTAGGAGGGCTTTTTAGGATTTGATAGTATTTGTTAAGTTATATAACTAGTATCCATGTCTATTGGACGTGATACCTACACCTCTGTGCATTTATAAGGCTGTTTTTTTTAATTTCATGGAAAACCAATATTTGTCATATATATGTCTTTTGGGTATAAACAGTAAAGGTTCGTATCAAAGGTAAATGATGTTATGAAAATCACGGAGTGGCTCTTTAATTGTTGATTTTTTGACTTTGTTGATTACCAAGGGATTCACACCTAAACGACTGTTTTCTTCTCCTTCGCAAAATTGTAAAAAGCTGACTTTTTGTTCAGAAAACGATGCCAGTGCGAAACAAAAAGAGTATTCATTTAACGTTTACATTACCTTACATGAGCCTAATGAGCGACAGAGCAATTTACGGGTTTTTTTCGATGACGTATTACAAGCAAATATCTTATTTTTGTAAACATACATAAGGATGTTCTATTTCAAAAATACATGCTTTTGCATTAGGGCTATGTTATTTAATCGTTAACTTTATGATAATGAGTACGGTTTAAAATCTTTCCGTGATTTGTACTGGGACCTCCCGATGTAAGCCTGGTAACAACATTTTTATAGTAACAAGCTTTAGTTTATGTATTCAAACGAATACGTGTATCATATATGACTGTTGTTTGTACCTTGATTGTATACGATTAAAATAATTCTATTTATCATTTATTTTTTAAAAAATTTAATTCTGTAAACAGGACATACACAGCATGACAACAAACATTTAAGAGCAACTGTGTGAGTTAATGGAATCATAAACAATTAGAATTTACAGACAGAATAATTATTCTGGGAATGAAGGGAAAAAAACTATAAATCTGTTACCGCAATCATTTTATTAGTCAGTATATCTATAGGTGTAGCATAAATAATTCCAGTCCAAAGAGTGACTCCTTAAAGAAAGAAATTGTTCGATATTATGATATCTCAAGATACGTGTTCCTATCTTCGGCCACTTAACAATATTTTTTTAATACTGGTGAACTCTGCATTTGTTACTTGGAAAGAAAACATGAAAGCTTATTGTATATTACAATAAGCACACTTTTGTCATTGCCCATTGTATAATATTATAACTGTATTACCATGTCATTGTCAGTACCTTTGCCTTTATTATGAAATATGGGGGGGGGGGGGGGGGGGGGGGGGGGGATAAAGAATTGTTGAGAGTTATTTTGTCAGTATGACTGTATGGCTGTTGCTCAAAAGTGTTATTTTAAAGCTAATCGGTTCAGATGAGTGAAAACATTCGGAAAGGGAACAATGATTCGCGTCGCATAGTCAACGTACTTTGAGAAACTTTTTCAAAGTAGGTAGAAGATAGAACTTGACTTGATGCTCATGTAAAGGGTACATCGTAACGTTATATCGGCTCCGAAAGTTACATACAGGTGTTGATATCAATATTTTGGATGATAATTGAGAAGAATTGAATAAAGATCATTATAGGGTTTTTTTACATGCATGTAAGCTAATTAATAAGCCTCGATTTCCAAATATGGTATTTTGAAATGCAAAAATACAGGATTCTTAAGTGCGTTAGACTTAACGTTCAAACGTTTGAAAAGAGTGTATCAATACGAAAACTGATAAATTCTTTAATGTTAAGGCTTTCGTAAAACAAGACAATTTACTGTGACAGTGAAAGGGGGATGTTGATTTCAAAGGAACTCATCGGCCGGGGGGAAAAATTACGAGGTTTTTTTTGGTGTTTGAGTGAATGATCATATCATTTCTATATATGTTTCAAATTGTTTAAAATTAAAAGCATTATACAATGTAGGAGAATCTACATGAAGATAAATGAAAGAAATGAAAAAGTACCATTTCTTCTTATAACGTTTCCACTCTAAACAGGGTCGAACAATAGTTTTTTAAAAAGTTTGAATTGGTGCATATGCAATCTGATTTAGTAGAACAGTGTGACGTTTGTGGGGATATTCCATATCGCATTTCTTATGAAATCCGAACTAGGAAATATGGAACCAGGAAGAGAGCTTAAAAAACTTTGATAGAACTATATATTTAGGGATTATTCACATGTATATATACAGCTGCATGCCAAAAGTTTGTTCACATACCTGTATTTACTAGTGCAAATATCATGTAATTTGAGATGCCTTTGAGGTATCGTAGCGTTGCAAAAAGGGAACGTATAAAATTGAATTTTCAATACACACATCTCGATCTATTAATCTTTAAGGAATAGGTTTATCGTACTCCATAATTACCCGTAACAGTTTTGGCAGGTCATTGGAGTGACCAGGGGTCAAAATTCCGAAAACACTAATTTTTATTTTTCTCCATAAAATCGTTTATAAGTTATAAACTTCTTTAAACATTAGTCATGTTTATTCCTTAGCACAAATTCATTGTGATTATGTTGGTTTTAATCTCAGAGTGTCGATATGGAACATTTTATTCGATATTTAACGAAATCGAAATTTCCAAAATGTGACCCCATCTGTCTAAATCAATATGCCAAAATTCGAATTTTTGTACGAATGACCAGACAATGCCAAAATGAGTTCAAGAATGGCTATTTCACACATGGACAGTGGGTGATCCATTGTCAGTCTTGCTGAAGTTATTCTATTGACGTTGAAACGAAACCCAAATTACACGATATTTGCACTACGATTCAGTGGTAAGTGAACAAACTTTCGGTATGCAGCTGTATGTATATGTAAAGACCTGTGTATCATGGCCTTGGGGCTTAGTCACTTTTTATCCCATCATGTTTGCTGGATTCAAATTTTATGAGACGAGATGATATATTGAAGTATTGCCAAGGAACCTACGAGACGATCATCTTCCTGATACCATGGTTCCGATACTATACATATGCCGGTGCTCTACTGAAAGCGGAATAGAGAGCAGATAACAAAATATATTATGTTTTATGTACAAAATTGTCATTAACTTTATAAATTATATGAATGAAGGCGCTAGATAGGAGAACGTGTAAATTTGGAGATAAAATATCAGAAATATTATACATTTTCTATTTTTTTTATCACTATAATCATTTAAAACAGAATAAAAACTTTACTTTGTCAGTTTATAAAGTTGGTTTTTATCAAAACAAATTTTGTAAATGATATCGGGATACATTGTCTCTTGTGGTGATACAACGATGTATCATGGACCCTCACGATATATATGTCCTGATATGTTATCTAAATATTGCATCGATTCACCCGTATCGCGTAGTAGACGATGCAAACATCACTACTACCGATTAATCGTTTTGGATAATTATGAAGAGTTGTGAATCGCGTGTTTGCATGTCCAAATTTTGACTTTAAGAAATTTATTTTCATATTTTCAGATGACATATTAGTGACTCTTTATCATCAACAAAATCAAAAACTGAGGACACCATGTTGGGGACAGTCAAAGAACAGTGGATTCTTGCAAAAATAGAATGACGTTATTACCATGGGTTAGCAGTTGTGCTTACACCATTTATAAAATTTATTTGTTTTCATCTTCAGTTGATGCAGAGATTAATTCAATCAATCTGCTAAGGTTTAGATAAAATGACCTAAGTTGATGCAAAAGGTTTTATACACAACATATTTTTTTCTATAAAGGTGGTTTATCTAAGTCACTTGATAGAGATCAAGTTAATTACGTTTATAGTTTATGCCTTCTGTTGATAAAGAACATCATTTTAGTTTGTAATAATAATATATATTTAAAGATAATCTGTTTCAGTATTCCCTATGTCAAAGAGCATTTGGTTAAAATTGAAGTGTTTGTTTGTGAAATTATTGTACTTATCATTATCATTCCATTATTATATGTAAAATGTTTTTTTAAGTTAATTAGAAACTTAGATCTTAAGATGTTTTATGATAATTTTTAATCATAACTCAACGTTTGGTTTGGTTACGTTGAGTTTGTTTCAACTCGTTTAGTTTTTGGTTTTCAATTTCCTTTCAGACAAATGCTATTCGATTCCATATAAAATTTAAGCTTAACATTTTACAATATATTTCTGTCATCAAAAACAGTCAGTGTCAATTCTATTGAACTCACTAAACTTCACCTCCAACGGGTTAGTTCTTTTTATTTCACAATATTGTCATTTCAAAGAAGTTCAATTAAGCAAATTTATTTAATTAAGTTTTGTTTGATAGATAAGTCGTTTTTAACAAATCAATCAGATCAGTTAAATTTATTTCAGTTCATTGTGACACCTTTCTTACATAATGTTTGTTGATGTGGTTTGGAAAATGATGTGGTTGGGAAAAGGACCATATATCTATAGAGAGAACCTACAATATATATACAGCAACACGTCATATTTCTGGGATCTCGTATATTCAAACTTAAAATCGCTACTGTTCAGATGTTTATCTAGATACGAGTATCTATTGTGTGGTTATAAATACAGTGTTATATATATATATATATATATATATATATATATATCTGTAGACAACGGACGTTCAGTGTTGTCAGGCAAAGACTTATTGTAAACATTGACTTGAAAAACAAGACAGGTTAAAATCTGTGCTGAGAATCAAAAGTTCAAATAGATAACTATATTGTTTTTCTTTAAAACAAAGAGGATTATTTCAGGTACAATGTACAGGCAATCGATATACGATGTTATAAAATTCTAAACTATCTTAAGTATATTAAATACAAACGCGGCAATCGCTACAAAGTATATTTAACTCGTTCTTTTTTCCAGATAATGCCAACCACGTATATTGAAAGAACGTTGTTACCACAGATAAGTTTAGTTTAACAGATTGTCAACTTATGTCATATGATTTAAATCTAATATGATACGATATCAAACTAATTTATCACACCTCAGATGAAGATACTGCAATATACACCTTTTGTGATACCTCTGAATGTATGACGTAACACGAGTGGGTAGTGACGTCACAGTGTTATAGCGGCAAAAACTCACACTGTCTCCAATTTTGCTTGATCTATGTGAATATGTAATAAACAAAAGTAAATGTCATCCGATTTGAGTTTTTTGTGTGGAATATATAAATTTCAAACTAATTTCTCACGTTTTATGCCTATATACATGTTTATCATCAACTTGTTTTATACAACAGTAATCTAAACATATTATAATATTCTCTATAAATTCATGATTTTTTAATGATGTTAATTCCAGACTGACAATTTCATTCACTTTTTCTTCAACCTGTTCTACATTCATCTAATTCTCCTCGGTTATTTTGAACAAATGCAAATAATGATACTTTCTGATCTTCTTTAAAGTTGAAATGTTCTTGTAACATTTTATGATGTTTTGCCCCTATGTTATTTTTATCATATACATTTAATGCTAATAATCATATGTTCTTTTAGATTGTGGAGTTCTTGGAAATATGTCAAACACGAACGTATACGTGTATCTTTTCTTGGAACGCTCTCGGTTGAAGAAAAGAAAAGTCATACACCGTATCAAATGCATTCAGTTCAGGTCAGTTATCAATATGAGCAGATATAGGTCATAACGCCTTACATTTTTATGATATGACAATTACACATGTGCAGCATGTCATAAACTTGACACAACCTGTATCTATTTTTTAGATAAATGTGCGTGGTACTTGAAACGTTCAGATTACATAAGTGTGCTTGTATTTTGCTTTAAAGCATTTCATTATTTTAACAACATTAGACAAAGGAATGATCATTGGTAAATTGTCACTCGTGTCACTTCCGCATCGATGCGGGGTTCTTTATGTTAAGGTAATATTACCGATCACCGAGAATACTTTTTTCACAGAAACCTTTTAAGGTATGCCAACAATGTCATCGGACACCGGCTTTTCTTCATACACTGCCAAAGATATACGAGTATATATCTAGGAATTCAATCATATCATTTACTCGGTTAGAACGATAATCGAGGGATTGGCTTTAACTGGAAATACTATGAATAAGTGACTTTTCGTTATTTATATCACTAACTGTTTGAGACGATGAGCTGGAATGGCGTGTAAGTTGTAATTTGAGAAAGGGGGACAAACAGTCTAAGACTGTTGTAATGTTTAAAAACAATGATGAGTGTCTATATCAAGACAGATGACACTGTCCTTTTTTATCAAATGATGTCAGTTTATTCATAACTTACCTTTCAGAGAGCATCATTCTTTCCCAACAGATCTTGCTCCGTCATACATTTCTATACAACCTCTGTCGTAATACGAGCAATTCTCTGTCTTGAAACCTGATGGATGCAATCAAAGCTAGTTGTGCAATGAGGGAGGCCGTTTAAAAACTTATCATTCAAAACATCTCAGTTATTTCCAAATGCTTTCGGAAAACTAAACTTTATTCAACTACGCACTAAGCATTTTGAGTCTTCTTTACAGAGCAAATTCGCCTTATTTAGCAACTGCAGCATTTGTGAACATAGATATGTGATCCAAGCATTCGGCGTTTTAAAGACAAAATATTATTGCAAGGTAGTTTGCAACATTGTGACTCTAAGGGAACTTGCCGGAAGCTCGAGAGAGTTCGTATTAGAAAAGAGGTTGTAAAGGAATAATGACGGAACTTCTTTTGTGGGGAGAGAATAAATAAATGGAACATTTGATATGCAAAACTTTAGATTATTGATGATGAACCTTGAAAATGACTTAGAAATGGCATGTTGTTCACTGATGTTTTCAGTGTCATGCTACCCTAAGTATCTAAACATCCTCCCAATGGTTCTAAATATCCTCCCTATGGATCTAAACATCGTCCCTACTAATCTTAGCAACGTCCCTATGGGTCTAGAAATCTTATTTATGGAACTAAACATCGTCCCTGCTGATCTAAGCATCATCCCTATGGATCAAAACATCTAATCTACGGATCTAAACATCTTCCCCATGGATCTAATTATCCAAAAACTATTTTCCTCATATTCTCCAGAAGCAAAATGCCTAGAAAGCTAAAACCTTGGGCACAGACTCTTTAGCTGACTATAATTTATAGACCCTGTGACCCCACAATTTCTGCCCCTGTTCCTCCATATTCGAATATATTGAATTGTCTAGTGCATGAAGGGTTGCAAAGTCAATGGACTTTTTTTAATGGAGGCTATTCCAATCATTTTAAACGCAGTTGAAGAAAGTAGGTTATGGTGTACGTACCAAAAAGTTGAGTTTTAGTCACGTTATATTCAAGTTTATAAAATCTTCTTGGAAATAACATTTTCACCTTAATGATAGTGAGTAGGGGTGCAAAAATGAATATAGTTCAAGTTATATACGCTGGTAATGTAATTTTTGTTGTGTAAGGATGACGTGGGTCTATCTTTCATAAGGATGAACAAAATAAGCGTTTGCGTTCTGTGTAAAATCACATGCTATACAATTGTAAGGCATTGCATGAGATCAGCTGGAGATATTTTAATACACTGTTTTCCTTAAACATCAAAATGCGTTGTAAATACTGACAGCAGGTGTTCTAATGATTTATACGAATATCGTATAGGTAGAACTTTAGAGGATTGTAGCTCCCTTTCATCAGCTTCGTAATTTCAATAAATATAATGAAAATAAAAATCACTTTACACAAAATCAACTATCCAAAGCACAGTTTACATTTTCTAAATGTATAAGATTGTATTCTTTGAATAGTACATATATCGAAAGATTTAGATCGGACGTCAAGAATTGTTTTTATTTATTTCCCTTTTTTGAAATATGCCATAAACATGAATGAAGGAATGAACGACTGAAAGAATGAATGAATTGATGTATCAAACTAATCAAGTCGTTATTTAGACCACTGTCAATCAAAAACCCATGAGTTCAAACATCTCTTTTTATAGTAAATGGTAATAATAATAATAATAATAATAATGATAATAATAATAATAATAATAATAATGATAATAATAATAATAATAATAATATGATGATGATGATGATGATGATGATGATGATGATGATGATGATGATGATGATGATGATGACGATGATAATAGATCTAACTTATTGTTAACCAGATACTTTAGCGTAGAATAGTCACCATAAAATCGTCCAAATGGACCAATGGATCAAATCTATTGGAGTCGGAATTTCTATAATAAAGACGGCATGCGTATCTTAACGATGCATCAGCATGAATAACATAAAGTTGAGCGTTCATGAATATTAATGATTTAAAGATATTTCATATCATAATATTATACTTTAATAGCTTTCAAATAACCTTGCATGCTTATACAAATGAAAATATTAAAGAGCCACCCCGTGATTTTAACATGTCATTTACCTTTGATACGAACCTAAATGTCAAATGTGGTGCCTTAAAATCAAAACATCTTATATTTTCATGCCCAAAAGACATATATATGACAAACATTGGTTTTCCATGAAATTACAAAAACAGCCTAATAAATCCACCGAGGTGCAGATATCACGTCCAATATACATGGATACTAGTTATATAACTTAACAAACAATATCAAATCCCAAAAAGCCCGGTTTTCGATCATAATTGCCACGTTCTACCTTCATATTGTCACTGTAAAAAATCAATAAGCTTTAAAATGTTTCTTATTTGTAACAGTCGATACTTCGCGATCAAATGACACCATTGATTAAGTTTGGCATATATGACTCCAACCACTCACGGAGTGGCTCTTTAAGCACATTTAAGAATCAAATGTCAGTCTATGTATTTGCAATTGAAAATGAACGATGTCAAAGCTACATTCAAACTCTGGTGAACCAAACGAGGCGATGTGATTTTGGGTTTGTTGCCGACTTCACCTATAGCATGGCTGTTAGTATTACTGCACGGAGAAAGCCCGCAACACCACTGTGGCTATGCATTGCGATGGAACCTGCGAGCATCGTCTGGAACTAGCGAACCATGGTTGGTACTGCACTGAATATTAAGTGTAGAATTGCACCAAACTTTACTGCATGTAGATCAGTTCTCTACAGATAGAGTTGCAGAGCCCCTGACGGGATTCGAACCACGAACCTCTTGGCCCGAGGCAAACGCGCTAATCACTGCGCTAACCAAGCGAGCTTCTCAGACTCTCAGGATTATATGAATATATCGTGAGTGTCTGGTCGGGTTTTGGTGCGTCCCATCGCCACCGTTTCTTCAGGACCTTCAAACATCGTAAACAGTCTGAATGCATCTCGTATTGTTCACTTCAGTTCAACAGACAAAACCACTTAGGCGGTGCTTATTTGAGAACCATGGAAAAAAATTAATTTTGCAAATGATTATATTCAGTTTCTTCTATTCATTTTATTGAATAAAGGATGACGAATCTGATGAACCATATCTTTGTAAACTTTACTTTTTCAATTATGGAACTGAGGAAATAGTTCCGGTGAACATTCACACGACCTACATGTACATGTAGATCGGATAGAAAAGGTTCACTAAAGTATGAACGATTTAACTGAGAGTTCACGGCAAATGAATCTCTCAAATTTAGATCATATTACCATGCCCTCAACCAATCAGTGTAAAGGATGATGTTTAAACTTCGAAATTATTCATATTCAAACGGCCTTAATAATGTGCAGAAAATGAGTCGAACGTCCAATTCACAAAGATACACATCATAAAGCCTATGAAATAATATTTCTATAAAATAAACCATCCTTCATTCATCAAATAATATCGACTCCATTCTGAACATCTGTTTGCTTATGATGAGTTTCAAAATTACGTATGAGTTATTGGCACAGGCAAATTGCATTGTCCTGTTTCGATCAAAACATATCATTACAACTTTAACTTGCCACTATACTAACTGATTAACCATTGATTTATAATCAGTAAGTTCTTCCCGATCAAATGACTCCATTGATAACGTTTGGCTTATGTAACTCAAACAAGAACGTAGTTGCTAAAGATTCATTGTATAACTCAAACGCATGTAAACTGATTATCTGTTTACATATTTGCTGGTAAAATACCTTTTTCGAGCATTCGAGTAAATCTGCCTTGGGTCAAAAGTGAATATACGTTTTTTGTATGTGCAGAGGGGAATTAACACGTTTTTAAAACGCAAAGAAACACTTCATGCTTCTGACGTCATTATCCAATTGTTTGACGTAACGAAGGCATTTATGACGTCATATTGTATTTTTCGCACCGGGCTAGCCTCTTCGTCCGCCCGAAACGAGGAATATAAAGATGAAACTTCTTTCATATATACCGTCGGGCAATGTAAAACGTTTTCTTATGGAAGTAGAGTGATCTTACGAAAAGGTAACAAATGTTGCCAATTAGAAGAAAATTTGTTACATCAAAGAAAGGATTCCTTAATCGAACGTACAAAGTTTGCGTTTGATACGTAAATTGAATAAAAAGCTTAATATATATAGCATAAATGTATATAAATGTATATAAATAAATACAGTTGCACAACATAATGACATGTTTCATATGTATGGTAAGGAGATATGAGTCAACACGTTTTTTAAATCCAGAGATGAATAATGTCCAAATAAAAATATCACTATGAAAATCATTCGAGTGTGACACGTATGACACGTATCTTCTGAAAGTTCAAAATAAACAAATGAACACATAAAATAGTGTCGATATCTTCGTAATCTCCAAATTATCATGACAAATGCTGTTCATGCACAAATGTTCTTCTTGAACAATGAATGTTCTGTTAAGAAAATGCCTTGTAGATACTATGCGACATTTTCAGCATCGAGATTTCGGTACGACATGAGGTAAGATTTATCATGATTGAGATAATATTGGGATAATATTTGGGCAAGAGAATTGGGTCTTGAGATGAGGTTATTGACGTCGTTGTGCACGTTGTTAATGCAAAGTGTGTTTAAATCTTGAACGTAAGATTATTAATGTATGGTGTATTAAAATCTTGAACTAACGTTGTTAATGTACAATGTATCTAAATATGAACTTAACGTTGATAACATAAAGTGTATTTAAGACTTGAAAGTAACTTTATTAATGTACAGTGTACTTAAATATTTGAGGTAACTTTGTTAATGTACAGTGTATCTAAAACTTAAACGCATTGTCATAAATGTAAAATGTAATTAAAACTTAAACTTAAATTGTTTAATGTACAGTGTATTTAAATCTTGAACTTAACTTTGTTCAAGTGCAATATACTTAAATCTTGAGCTTACCTTTGCTAATTTACAATATAATTAAATCTTGAACTTAACTTTGTTGAGCATGACTAACGTGTGTTCTCAACCATGAATGATAGACATGTATCAGTATTGAATGGTACATACAGTTACGCCTGTATACACAAGTGCAGGTACATTAACTAGATTGGTATGTCGAGGGTGTTAAAATGTGAGTTCAAGGCACATTTACAATAATTCGGAACCCCGTAAAAATCAAAATTACATTTAGATGTGACATAGCTCGTCTTTATTCTTCTTATCTCAAGATGAAGAATAAAACATAGTCAAAGACATAAATTCTTTTTTTTAATAGTCAAATAGAGGAGAGAAGCTTTAGGATTTATTTATCCCAAATCGGCTGCCAACATGCTTTCCAAGAAGTACGGTTTTTGGGCTATGGTGAATTTAAGGATAAAAAGTTATGAATTAGAGTCTGTGTATTAAACTAGGATAAATCTTATCTGTTTAACATTAAAATCAGTATCAAATCGAGTTTCACATATGTGCAAGACGGGCAATGATACAAACATATGGCAACTATATAAAGTGAAAATTGGAGCATTGATACATGATAAAACATACTTACATTTGGAAACCAACACCAATTCAAATAAAATTCGAACTTCTATCTTGATAAGATAACACTGTAGTCATGTGTCTACAGCGCGGTAATATTTATTTGGCGAACAAAGAAATTTATCACATTTATGTATCTGCAGCAGGTGCATTTGTATGCAGGGAGAATGCAGCGAACGCGGTGTGCATATCAACGTTGTCACGCGCAGAACAAAGCCTGCATCGAAAAATGAATCACGTGCGCAGGTGCATTATCTAGACTCACCTTCAGTCGATTTTAGCAATTATATCCTGTCTAAATCGCGTAGCATTCACCCACTCCCCCCCCCCCCCCCCCCAACAACAACAACACACACGTACACAAAAATTATCTCACGTCAATAGGGGAAAATCTAAATTATTGAGTGTGTGTACAGAATAAACGCATTGGAATGTAGAGGAACTTAAATATTGCCATTATTCTTAGCGGACAGAGTTCAGATTTCTTGGATAATGGTATTTCTGCTAAGTAAAGTAGAGGAGACTGCATATATTCCGTGTAATTTTCATCACGTTCTTTTTGTTCTATGTGTAAATTGTTATTGACAGGTTGGGTTTTGTTTTTAATTATTAGCTGTATTTATACATTGAGGGGAGGAGAGGGGACATCGGTGAATTTAACGTAATGTGGGTATTAGAGAATGAAAACGTATTTTGGTCTCAAGATGTGAAGAGTTAAATCTAATATTCTCCGATTAAAAAGACAATTTTTTGAAAGGTAGGAAAACAAAATGGTTCATTGAAAGTTAAACGAAAGTCTCGTGTAATCTGTCCAATGGGCCCTTGGTTTAAGTCTATTGTTCAAACAATTGCTTTGCTGTCTCAGACAATAGACATAACAGTCAAAGAGATACTGTGAACAGTCGTGTGGAGGAGATGTATATCAAACCGTTACTGATAATAATCTTTGCCTTCTCCCAGTGTATCTTATCGATAATGAGCTCGTTTCATCAGACATACTCAATTAATTCAAAAGTTTCAACCAAACATATCTTATGATCAATATTCAATTCAACAGGCCGAAATGATCAATGTTCAATGCAACTGGACAATTTACAGTTGAATGGGACAATTGGTCAATATTCAAATCAATATTCAGTTCAACGGGACCAATGATGAATTTTCAGTTCAACAGGATCAATCATCAATATTCGGTTCAAAAGGACAAATGACCAATATTCAATCCAACAGGAACAATTATAGTTCATCAAATCTACAGGACCAATTATCAATATTCAGTTCAACAGGACCAATCAACAATGTTCAGTTCAACAGGACCAATCATCAATATTCAACTCAACAGGACAAGTGATCAATAATCAGTTCAACATATCCGATCATGAATATTCAGTTCAGGAGGGAAAATTATCAACATTCAACTTAATATAACCAATGATCAATAGTCAATTCAACCGGACCATCAATCAATTTTCAATTCAAACAGATGAGGATGATAATCTTAGCCTTGTCACAGTGATTCTTATCGACGATGGTATACATTTCACCAAGTCAATTACTAATATTCAACACAAGAGAGATAATGATCATTATTACCCATACGGTTAATCATAAGCGGTGACATATTTTCAATATGAGCACATGTGCACATATCACTTTTGCCTAGCAACCATTGTTTCAGAGCGAGTTACCGTATCAACTCGTCTGTGACGTCATAAAACCATTGTTCGTGACGTCACTGTAGCGGGCCGCCGGAAAGGAAGCAGGCCGCATTCCGTGTGTTTAAAATGAAATAGAATCAGTAATAAAGAAATTATAACCCGAGGAAGTGTGTCATATGACACACTTCCTCGGGTAATAATCTCTTTATATTCAGTTCAACAGGACCAATCATCATTATTCGATCAACAGGAACAATTGTAATTCATCCATTCCACAAGACCAATTCTCAATATCAATTTCAATCGAACCAATGATCAGAACAACACAGTAGAGGACATGATATTTGAGTCTGCAGAGAACTAAGAAAACTTGAAGTCGTTATCTATCATTACACACCTCGGTGTGATATGTTCCCATATCATTACATATCATTCAAATCGGTTATTAACTACGTAACTACGCAGGTTGGTGTTATGAGATGTTCAACCTACACAAACGATTAGACTTGTAAAATTTTGATAGTTTTACAAATTAAGTATATAAGAATTGACATTTGCGAAAGTGGGATTCGAACCCAGGACCTCTTTGCTGGCGAGTAACGCCTTTACCATTTGAGCTAACGAGGATCCCTGCCTGTAACTGTACATTTTGTTGTGTCATATCTGTACTGTTTTCCCCTGGTATACATGAAAATATATAGGTGTAAGGTTATGTCTATTTCTAATCTTTAGAATCAAATATTTAGCTTTAAAATCTCAAGCAGCCAGATATTACTAATATCCTAAGGGACTCGTTAGGTCAGGACAAATAAACACTCAAAGTAAAACGTTTACAAATTGATTTTATAAAAACTATTTGGTTTGAAAACTTTGTAGGAATGTTCCGCGGGAGTGTAAGCCAAATAATGACCGGATTGCCTCGCGTTATGGCAAAAAAAACTCAGCTCGGGCTAACGCCCTCGCGAGTTTTTTTGCCATAATCGCTCGGCACGCGGTCATTATTTACTACATAATATCTTTTATCAATATCATCTACGAGTTTTCAAATATTACTTTCGATTCATAAAGGTTTGCTTTGAGGGTTGTCATTTGAATAGATATACTTACTAAATGAGAAACCTAGAAAAGTGGCATTCAAAATCTTGAAAGATCGTTAATGTACGTACGTGTTCTTTGTTATCCGTGTTTTATTGCAGGTATCGGAACAAAGGGAGATAACTATGTGCTTTAATATGAGGACTAACTAGGTTCGTGGTTAACTTGATCATCTTACTCATTGGCAATATACAATTGCATGTCTATTTACATAAAATACGAGTAATCTTATTATATGAAGAGCTAAAAGAAAATAAAAACTGTTAATCCTTTGAAATTCAGATATCGTGTAACTATTTGCATTTCTGCTCGTAACATTTCCTTGGCAAAACATAAAAAAGGTAAAATGCGAGGAAGTGTTCTCGTCCTATCGTATCAAGGTTACTTTGTAAATCACTTCCTCAATTCATATAAAACTTTTCCTCAGTATCAGAAAATGTCTAACTTTCTAATGAGCTTCCATATGACTAATCAAAAAAAGAAGAGTATTATTTTCATTAAAATGTTACAGTTTTTCTGTTAAACATCGACTCTCTATCATATTGTTTATATTTCTAAACCTATGAAATATCACAGTTACTTGGTATCGTATGATATCAAATATCAATCCATTTCTATTCATAGTTTCAACATCATTCATGAATATGCATAAGATACGTCACCCTATCTTTATCTTTGTGTCGTTAAATAACCCGAATCGTGGGATTTTCCGACGAGCAAGTTGCCGTAGTAAAATTTTTAAGTTGAGAATGCGATTCAAATTTGAAAACGAACCCAATGGTACGCCTGACCAATGAACCGGTTACACCAGTGAATAAAACACTCGATAGTGTGAATGCCGGTAAATGCTAGACTTTCTTTTGTCGTTTAGACAATTAAGACTCAGACCTTAATACATGTAGTATGATAGTATCCATTCCTGAAACAAAACCTCGTGGAAAGTTAGACTAGATCTTGGAAGTACAGCGCATGAAACCCCGTCTTTCCAATATTTGATCAAAATTATCATATCAAGAATGAATTTTTAAGAGACTGAAGATAAGATTAGAGTGTTTCATACAAAAGCTAAATAAATACACACTTACTCTAGATAGTTAAGCTAGAACTCAAAAAAGGAGGTTTAAAAAATGGTGGTCTACAATTTATTCTGAACTCTTGTAGAATAGTAAGTGTTGTTAACTAATGTTATTAAAATCCCAAACGAAACAATATTTATGATATTTTTGGGATTTAAAATTGATATAAGATTGAATTGCGTATCCAATGAGGGTTACACAAAGGATTGCAGTTTTTAGTTTGGCTTTTATTGTGATTTTCATTAAGAGATGTTTGCAAGAAGTAAAAATGTTTCAAATTACTGTCATTTAACGATTGCCCGTTTTGAATTCTCTCCTTTCGTCGTGTCATTTTCAAACTTGAGGCGCAAATCAAAACCTTTGAGACATATGATGATTTTCTCTTTATAAACATAACGTAATTAACATATAATCAAACCATTGAAAATATGATAAGGCAATGCTATTTAAGAATCAATGATGTTATATCTAAACGAATATTCAAACTTACATTTTTTTTAAAAGTGTAAATATATGCTTTTTAGGAAGAACCAATATTTATTTGAAGAATGAAAGTAAGGGGAATGAATGGTTAATTGAGAATATTAGAGACATAAAATTGAATAGATTTTGAATGATAGAAATATGATTCATATACACCGTATACTAAATGACATTTCTATATGTCAGTAACACTAAAGATGACATTTATGTATAAATACACGGCTACAGTTTAATAACTGAAGTATCAGTGTGGCAATTGCATGTTTACATGAACCTGTCTTAAACACCCACTTATGCAGGTACATATTAGCTCTGCACCAGTTGTTAAGAGTATGGTTGAACAAACAGGAGGTTTCTGTACAATCTATTACGTCAATGCAAATGAACTTTAACAACTCTATGATATTTTAGCTACCAGTTCATATTCCGAATATACACCTTCACATCCAGATACAGAACCACATCACTAATCTATACAGATGCGATACATTCATTATCCTGACAGAAATCAAAGATACATTATAACATGAACATTAACAACTCTATGATATTTTAGCTACCAGTTCATATTCCGTGTATATACCTTCACATCCAGATATAGAACCACATCACTAATCTATACAGATGCGATACATTCATTATCCTGACAGAATTCAAAGATATATTATAACACGTCATGAACTTTACACTTACTAGTATTTATATATAATATATATATTTCCAACAGTATAAGACATGCAAAAACATAACTAGGTTTTCAAATATGTGGGAATGGTGACTCCCAATGGCATAGTCACACAGCAGATACAGAAACCTGATTTTATAAGCAATTGCAGGTGAGTTTTTTTAGTACGATATTTTGTGTGATAAAAATTCCCGTGTAAATTCTTTAAATTAAGTTCTAAGCATCTCAAAACAAGCCTTGATATTCTTAAGAAACGTCGTGATATTTTATTTGGTTAATGTTAACTAATGTTACCTTATTTGTGGTATATGTATTTCTAACGATGTAATTTGTTAATTTCATTTATCATGTACATTTTTACCTTTAAGTGTAACATTAGTCGCCTATGTAGTCAATATCGATACAATTAATTCTAATGATGTGGTTGTATATTGTTACCTGTTAGTATGCGTGGGTCAAACTTGATACCATCACCTGTCTCTCTGTCTGTTAGCTTATAACTAACTCAAAGTTCAATCAATAACATATTTTAGGACGAATATATATCAGTAATGAAAGTTGAAAGAAAGAAATATAAAAGAATGATTCTCCACTTAAAAATAAGTTTATAAAAATAAAACTTTCCCTAGCGTACTGTTGTTTCTAAATTCCAACAATTTTGTTAAATAATAAAATGATCACCTGTGAATCTTTAAATATTCATAACGTTTTAGATTTGAAAGATGTAATAGATTTATATCTACTATGATTTATTTTGGTTGCGTACCCACTTTATCTATCTCTCATTCCCTACTCATGTTATACGGTTGTGTATGACATTGGAGCCTTGAAAACAGTCTCGATCTTCATTAAGCAAGTCTAGATTTGACAGAGAAAGCAAAAACATGGATGAAGATACAGTACATCAGGCTTTCTGAATTCATAGACTAAATTGAAATCCAATCATTCATTAGCCAGCACTTTACTATCATGTATCGTTTTAGTCTATCAAAAGTCTTTAGTTTCAATTTCTGCTTCTTTGTAAACGATGATTATTATACTTACAATAGTCAGTCAGTTATAAACATTTCGTGTGAAAAACGTCATGATGTCTTTTTTGTAAACGTATATAAGATAATTAATAATATAGTTTTAACATTTTGGATAACGATTCTATGTGGAGATATGAACACTGATCTTTACAACAAACCGAACTCACGACGCTCTCTTCTGTTAACAAAGTACTTAAAAGATCGCCATATGATTCCAACATACCAAAATGTGAACGCTATACCTTCAACGTGGCGAAACAAATCAAACACACAGAAGTCAACTGTGGATTACATCTTCATTCCAGAAATGATACAGTCATCTCTGTTAGAGACGGGCGTCAACGATGCAGTCCCCTATACTGTTTCAGACCATTTCCCAGTTACTGTTACATTTATGAATGATTCATTTCTCACTGGAACAAAAACTTGGAAATGTAGTTCTCTCAAATGGAGTAAGGCTGACGCGACAGTTGTAAAGATGTATGAGTCTGAAGTGACCTTGCAGTTAGGCTGTAAACTGCCCAGTACAGGCTCTGTGACAGAAGACGTCATTGACAACTATATGGATTCCATCACATCATGTCTACACTCAGCAGCAGCTACCTATATACCACATGGGATATATAGGCCATACCTGAAACCCTACTGGAAGGGGTCACATTTCGACTTCTACCATTTCCAGATGAGACAAGCTAAGCGCCACTGGGTATCACATGGTAAACCAAGACAAGATGATAGCCGATCATACATAGAGTATAAAACTTCAAAGAGAGAGTTTAGACAGCATATGAGAAAAGCAGAGAGACAATGGAATAGAGAGAAATATGCTGAAATCAACGCAGCAAGTGAAGTTGATATTGCAGAATTTTACAGGACTGTTAAGAAACAAAGGAAGAAAGATGCATCAAATGTGCAAAGTAGCATTAGGTATAAAGGAAAGTGTGTCTCTACACCCTTAGAAGTATGTGATCTGTGGTCGGAATATTACTGTGACCTACTCTCACCATATGAAAGTGATAACTTCGATACTGACCATTTTGAACATATAAACAAGGCTGTTAAAGAGATGGAACGTTCTGATATCCCATTGTGCGATCCCATATTAGAAAATGGTATAACTGTAAGTGATATTCAATCAGTCGTGAAATCACTGAAGTTTAAGAAAGCCCCTGGACCAGATCTTATAACAAATGAACATATCCGATTTGCCGGCCCATGCCTGTATGATCACCTAGCTCACCTGTTCAACCTTGTGATTCAGACGTGTTACATACCCAAGTCAATGCGGATAGGAACAATCCTCCCGTTATACAAAGGTAACAACAAGGACAAGACTGACCCAGCCAGTTATAGGGGTATAACGCTTACCTCAGCATTTAGTAAACTTTTTGAAAAGATATTATTAGAAAAGGTTGAAAATCATGTGAAATTAACGAATCCTGACTTTCCAAATAAACTTCAATGTGGATTTAGAAAAGATCACGGTGCAACCATAGCTGTTCACATCCTGAAAGAGACAATAGCATATTACATGGAAAGAGAATCCAATATTTATGTTGGGTTTTTGGACAATGAGAAGGCATTTGACAGGATTTGGCATAATGGACTATTATTCAAACTGTTTGATATAGGTGCTACCGGACGGGCGTGGCACTTGATTAGACACTCTTATAAAGAAGCATCTGCTTGTGTCCAATACAACGGCATCACGAGTCGAACATTCCCAATCAGACAAGGTGTGGGACAAGGCAGAGTGTTGTCTGCCTGGATGTTCCTTCTCTATATCAACGATATGATTACTCAACTCGACAACCTGAGAAGAGGAGCAATGATTGGACAACATCATGTACCTACAGTGGTGCTAGCAGACGACACGACTCTGATCAGTACAACCAATCACGGCCTGCAGACTTCTCTAAATGTTGTACATGAGTACTCCTGTCTATGGAGATTGTGTTATAATCCAACAAAGAGCTGTGTTCTTGTTTTCAAAGGTGGTAAAACGGATATCAAGCAACCTGTGTTCACATTAAACGACACACATGTGCCCATTAAACAAAGTACAATATATGCAGGGTCATTAGTTCATACCGAAAAGCAAGTTGAGAGAACTAGTCGTGCCTGTTCTTCTGCTAAAAGATCAATTGCATCTCTCAAAGATGTTGGTCTACGGGCGGGGGGCCTGAATCCGATTGTCAGTGCTAAGATATGGCAGCGTATTATCTTGGCAAGTGCTCTGTATTCATGTGAATTGTGGGCTAATATTACAAGGCCGGAACTAGAAGAGCTAGAAAGGTTGCAAAGATACTTCGCAAGAATAGTCCAAGGTTACCATGTGAGATCGCCAACTGCTGTCACGATACAGACTCTTGGTCTCTATAGTATGGAAGCCACGATTGACAAAAAGAAATTGAGCTACCTCGGCAGAATATGTCGAACAAGCTCTACCCAAATGATAAAACAACTGTTTTATTTCAGATATGGACAATTTTTAAGTAGAACTTTCAACCAAAACTCTGTGATACATGACCTAATAACTATATGTGCAAAGTATGAACTCTACCATTATTTGCTTCAGTTCATGGACAAAGGTAAATTTCCTTCAAAATATGAATGGAAAAACATATGTAATAAAGCTGTATTAAACAGAGAGACGTCAGTGTGGAAATATCAGTTGTTCACACGACCCGAATTACAGCGGTTTACTGCTATACACGGGAGTTTATCAACCCATAGACTGTGGAACATGTGCCTGCTGTTTGATCTGTACAGTAGGCCTGTGTACGCCCTAATGAAGCTGGGGATACTACCAATCAGTGCTGGACTCTGCCTAGAATGTGATGAAGAGACTGACGACATTGTACATCACCAGCTACTGTACTGTAGTGGACTGTTTAGCAAAAGAAATATCATGTATGAAGAATTATTTGACATTTTGCCAATTGAGACATACATTGATCTTGAAGATTGCTCTGATGAGGTCAGAGTTATCACGATACTTGGTGGCATCACCCATGTCATAGAGAACATTGACATCTACCTGTGGGCCAAATTTATAGACATTGTTGCGAGACACATAAGTTCTTGGAAACTACAGAGCATGATTTATCTTTGATTGTTATGCCATTCCCTGACTTACAGTGTAATATATATGAGCATATCTATTTCCTACATTTATTTGAGTTGTACAGACATGTAATAATGTAATTTGTGTTTATAATGCAATGTACTCTCCGGCACTATTGGAGGAAATAAAGACAATTCATTCATTCATTCATTCATTCATTCCTTCACATCCAGATACAGAACCACATCACTAATCTATACAGATGCGATACATTCATTATCCTGACAGAAATCAAAGATACATTATAACATGAACATTAACAACTCTATGATATTTTAGCTACCAGTTCATATTCCGTGTATATACCTTCACATCCAGATATAGAACCACATCACTAATCTATACAGATGCGATACATTCATTATCCTGACAGAATTCAAAGATATATTATAACACGTCATGAACTTTACACTTACTAGTATTTATATATAATATATATATTTCCAACAGTATAAGACATGCAAAAACATAAATAGGTTTTCAAATATGTGGGAATGGTGACTCCCAATGGCATAGTCACACAGCAGATACAGAAACCTGATTTTATAAGCAATTGCAGGTGAGTTTTTTTAGTACGATATTTTGTGTGATAAAAATTCCCGTGTAAATTCTTTAAATTAAGTTCTAAGCATCTCAAAACAAGCCTTGATATTCTTAAGAAACGTCGTGATATTTTATTTGGTTAATGTTAACTAATGTTACCTTATTTGTGGTATATGTATTTCTAACGATGTAATTTGTTAATTTCATTTATCATGTACATTTTTACCTTTAAGTGTAACATTAGTCGCCTATGTAGTCAATATCGATACAATTAATTCTAATGATGTGGTTGTATATTGTTACCTGTTAGTATGCGTGGGTCAAACTTGATACCATCACCTGTCTCTCTGTCTGTTAGCTTATAACTAACTCAAAGTTCAATCAATAACATATTTTAGGACGAATATATATCAGTAATGAAAGTTGAAAGAAAGAAATATAAAAGAATGATTCTCCACTTAAAAATAAGTTTATAAAAATAAAACTTTCCCTAGCGTACTGTTGTTTCTAAATTCCAACAATTTTGTTAAATAATAAAATGATCACCTGTGAATCTTTAAATATTCATAACGTTTTAGATTTGAAAGATGTAATAGATTTATATCTACTATGATTTATTTTGGTTGCGTACCCACTTTATCTATCTCTCATTCCCTACTCATGTTATACGGTTGTGTATGACATTGGAGCCTTGAAAACAGTCTCGATCTTCATTAAGCAAGTCTAGATTTGACAGAGAAAGCAAAAACATGGATGAAGATACAGTACATCAGGCTTTCTGAATTCATAGACTAAATTGAAATCCAATCATTCATTAGCCAGCACTTTACTATCATGTATCGTTTTAGTCTATCAAAAGTCTTTAGTTTCAATTTCTGCTTCTTTGTAAACGATGATTATTATACTTACAATAGTCAGTCAGTTATAAACATTTCGTGTGAAAAACGTCATGATGTCTTTTTTGTAAACGTATATAAGATAATTAATAATATAGTTTTAACATTTTGGATGAAATAATTATTCATCTGTGTACATAAATGAGATTAAATGTATAGGAGTCGATCTGTTAAAGAAACTTAAAATATTTTATTTTCGGTTTTGAGAAATTGTGTTCATTGAAGTACACGTTTGCTGTTAGTGCCACTTTACAAACGAGAAGTAAAACCGTGCCCTGATCAAAGGCAGATCTCATTTGGGCGTATAATTTCCTGTGCTCAAATCACGGAAGATAGATTGTCAGATTTCAAATACGCATCCAGTGGCGACAGTGTTAGAGCATCTCTAATTTATACACGGCATGTTCAAATGATTGAAACGAATAAGAATTTCAATTGCTATGCCCAGCCGACTGACCGCAATGTGAACTATAAACAAGTTGGCCTATAAAATGGACTTCATTTTAAATACAAAATATTAGTCATACAATTCAGTACAAAAATCATCTCGCCGAAATCAGTCACATGACCTGACGCGGTCATAACAAAGCGAGGCGAGGGATTCCCTACGCTATTTTGGTCACAGAAGACACATGTAGACTCGACTCGCAAGAAGATCTTATATTTTCAGGAAGGATTCCTCAATCCATCCACACTCATCACCGAGAGAGGTAAGAGATTTGTTATTTCCTCCGATTGGAAACTCTTTTCGTGTTTATCGTCTTTGTTTGCGTGAGTTCGCTCACCGTGAGCCTGTATTTAACGGTTGCTGACTTCGAATCAGGGACGAGGCGTGCAGTCCCCTTATACTGAAATAATCAACCAAGCGTTTAATTTTGAAATTCAAACCCCTTAAAAATCCTCATAACTTTGTTTTAACAGTAGTTTCATTGAAATTAGACATTGATGGTTCACTAAGATGTCTTTCCCGCGTATAATTTTGAGAGATAAGACAAAGCGCGCCGAATCGCATCACGAGCTAGGTTATCGTCTGCTCGGCTCGCCACATCATTTCAAGCAGACGTCAGAAACAATTGGATAAATCTGACTGGGAATATGTCTAAGAAACACCATTTGCATATCTAGGGAAACAATTGATTCAATATGTATATGTTTTATTTGTCGCAAGCCTGTTCTACTTTCGAAATTTGAATAGGCCGCTATTTACATTGTGACGAGTATGCCGCCAGTTGGGTTACCCTATAATACATAATAGTTTGGCCCGTTGACCTTAAATGTTTATACAGCTTGAGATGCTAACGGAATGGAATAGTCGCGTAGGGGTGGCAGGTTGTGACGGTTGGAAATTGTTGACATAATACTAGGTCACCATGTGCATTGTGATAGGAAACCCGCACTCCAAGTTGATGTTCTAGATTTTAAGTCATGCATCATTAGCTGCTGACTTCCTTTTCTATTGCGACACCCATGGACTAAACATTTATATATTATAATGCTGCACAATGGGGGAACCAGAAGATTTAAGGGAGGGGGTTCTAATGTAAATTGGCTCTAGGTGTACACACAAATTATCTATAATTTTTATTTAACTTTCAAACATGGATTCCTTTTATGATAGATTTTGATACGATATGACCTCGCAGAAGTTGGCCCAAAGGTTTGAACTTAATTTAAAAATTGTATGGAAAGTCGAGATATGGATTGAAATGGGCGGACAGACAATAAGACAAACGAATATATTCATTAGACGGATATGGAGACGAATGGGTTGAACTGACGGACGGCAGGGTTTCAGACAATATTTTTATCTTGAATTGGCCCCAAAACAGTCACCAATACAAATAATACGATGACAGAACTAAGGGTGATTATAAACACTTATTTTTTACATGACCGAATTCACTCAATATACATTAATGTAAATATATGCAAATGTTGATATATAAATTATCATATATATATATGTATTTCCTAATACACATTTGCTTCAGAACAGAAAATCCAATGTTCAACTTTCAGATCTTCGAAAGCCCTGACCCCGTGCGTTCAACTCAATAAACATCTTTTATCGGATTTTGAAAAGCGTTTTCATGAAATAGTTTTCACTCGAGTGAATTCTCCACATGCAATATAAAGAACGGCAAGGTAGATACATCTCGGTAAATTGGCTTTTGTAGTTTTTCTACTATAAAGTCCCCATTGCAAGGTATATAAATCCCATACTGTGTGGTGTTCTATTATCAGTAATGCACTCATTATGCTTGTATACATGTCACATGAAATGTGCGGCTTGATATTATCTACCGTCCTAGTGATAATTAAACGAAAACTGTTTCCAGCTGAAATAGATAGCTTTCATTTTTATGCTTGAATGGATGGTTGTACATGTATATCTAATAGGGGTGTTTAAATTTAAAGTGGCAAGATAAACTAATTGTTCTAACTATTAGTTAATTTAAATTCCTCGATCATATTTTTTAATCACAATTTGTGTATCCTGGTTTGATTAAACGCAAGTTAAGGCCAAAAGTTACTTATGAAGTTCGTTTACAACATGATACTTTAACTCTTTCACCTTGTGTATACATTACAGATTCGATATCATACTAAACGCCAGTCAATAGAAATTACGAGACAAAAATAGATGTACTTATTTGTTCCATAGAACGTATTAAGGATGATAGAAAGACGATATATTCATCACAACATGTAATGTGTAATTTAAAAAAAAACTCGATATTCCAATCCTTATAGAATAAATCAAGCTGTGATCGAAAGCAGGTGAGGTGATTTGGGGTTTAACGCCGCTTTCAAGAGTATTTCCCTTATATCACAACTGCTAGTGTCATTGAAGGGAGAAAGCCTGCAACACCATTGTGGTCTTGCTTTGCGTTGAAACCTGCTAGCAGTGGCTGGTTCTAATGAACCGTGGGTGGTACTCCGCTGATATTCAGTGTAGCATTACACCCAAACCTTACTGCATATAGAAAGTTCTTAACTGCAGACAAAGTTCCCGTTTGGTATTCGAACCCCGGACCTCTTTATCGAAAGCCGATCGCTCTAACCACTGCACTATCACGTCCGTGATCGAAAGCACTTCACGCATCAATCTAAATATAGTAGTAAAGGGTACACTTCTCTACCTTTTTACCTTGTGGGGGATGTGAGCTAACGATTTGATTGACCATATTGTAACGGAAATGACCATTTGACCACATATTAATTTCATGCATATTGTAAAATATATTTTGTACATTATCAATAGCATTTGCTCTCGATCAAAGGCCTGGAATATCAGCATCTTTTTAATCCATTTTACTTGCTTTTGAGTAAAAATTGATGATTCCCAGATTTTTTTTTCAGAAATCTTAATATGCATGCATAGGACTAATACCTCAGCAGACCAGGCACATTTCATATTATGCATAGGCTGCACGGATGCAGTAGGCGATTTAGATGGGGTTTTGCTTTCACTTCCTATTTTTATTGATGTGCATGTACACATTCCTCCTTCCTTACTCCTTTAGAATTTTATCTTATTCTCTATATATTTTTTCGTAAAAACTGAACAAATACTATTTTTGTTAAAATTCAATCCTATGACGTCAACAAAAGCTACTCTTAAAACAGGTCTGAAGACTAAGTTAAATGTGAAAAGCCCAGGTGCTTTGAAATGTAATTTTGCAATAACAAAAACATTAAAACATAGTTGGGTGGACTGAAAATATTTCTTTACAACTCAACCTATAAAGAACTTCAAATCGGTAGTTTTGAGGATGCTCTGAAAGATAGACATCCTTTGTCCCTTAATCAACATCTAACCTGATGCATCTCATAGTAAAATATAACTCATTATTATTTTCTTAAGCAGAATATCACCTTAGGTATGTTTTCACCGTGTGAGTTTTTTTCTGAAAGGATTCTTACTGAAAATGGCTTTAAGGTGATAAAGGGTAAATAGTTCTACACCTATACCTATGGTGAATATTACTTTTAAATTTCAAATGCACGTCAAAATAGTTTGGGCTTTGTATTTTTATTCCTATAGAAGATGTCAATGAAATCAGCATGAAGCCATTGCTATGTAAGAACCTTTAAAACCAAGCTTTATAAAGTTTCAGATAAAATGAAACTCACAATAGCGCCCCCTGATCGCTTCAGAGGAAAATTTTATTGTGTAATGAAGATTTTAATTGCAAATAAACGTTTTCACCTATGAATTTATGGTGTCGTTAAGGTCACAAATTGCGGGTTGTAAATTCAATAGAACATATGTTCCTATGTGTGAATTTCACGTCTAATGGCTGTTAAATGGTTTTTCTCAGTTAAAGTGTTTTCACATATTTTCATGATAGTGAGAATTTTGGAATAATCGTACACTACTAAGCGTTAACACCTCAACATCAGTTTACTGATAAGAAAGCATTCACGAACATTTAACTTACTATTACTTCGTCTTAATCTTAAAAATTGTAAGGCCATATATGTATACAAAGCAAATGTAGCTAAACAGCATTACCTATTCTCAGAATTATAAGCTCTTTTAAAGAGCCTGGCCAATCGGCATTTGCTCCGCCATCTTGTTTTGCGGAAAAAGACATAAAAAGGCGCTTTACATACTCATGTTACCTCAATATAAAAATAAACTTTATGTATCGATATAATATCTACAAAGTTAGAAATATATCATGATAAGACAAATCAACAATGTCTTGTAATGCCGTAGCAAGGCTTTTCACATTTTTCACTTCTCATTCTTGTTTAATTTATCGAGTGTTGTTGACAAATCTAAATCGACGAACATTTTACTTTCAGTAACATGTTTCAACAGCGTTACATTATAATCATAAGCTGTTTGAGTGGCATTCTAGAATTACTTCATCCTGTTATCATTGTTACCTTGTTATTCCATCCATATGTAACTTGTGTATAAAAATGATGTATCTTACCATATCACCAATTGCTTGAAAACGGTATATGAATCTATACCGAAACGTCGCTACCAGTACAATAAAGAAGTTGATTATCCATAAAATTCCTTGTTGTCCTTGTCATTATAATCATGTACGAATAACATACATATATAAACTGAAATGTTCCCTTGATTTCGTTTCCACAAAAAAACCCCGATAGGACTGTCCTTTTAAGTTCACATTTCTAAATTCAAGCTTTCTATAATACCTGCGAGAATGTGAAAGACTTCTTTTGACTTTCATTTCAGAGCAGGTTGATAAATGTGCACCCACAACCTTTGATTCAATGTTGATCATAGAAACAACTTAAGTTTTCATTGATTTTTTTTAAATATAAGGCGACTATGTTCATTATGGGCCACACTGTGTTCTGCTCTAAGATATATGCTTCTTTCACATAGAAACACTAACAGTAACGATAGCAACAATTCCTATTATCAAAATATGTTGGATTTCCATTTTTCGAATAAAATAAACTCTCCTCAACATTATAAACTATAAAGTAGTGAATAAACTCATTCGGTTCTTGTCTCCTACTAAATGATAGCCTTGTATATCCTTTCAAACAATGTACAAACATCAAGTAGGCCCCATTCCGTCTTTGTATTCTGCTGCGAGGGATGCGGCAGGGTTGTAGAATACTTCTTTGTCCGTTGTTATGAATGACGGGTAAGCTTGCCTGCTGTTGCAAGCCCTTATAAGCAGCCGACTTCTTTGTTGTTACGTTGAACAGTAGGCGATCTTTCCTGCCGATATGGAATATAACAACATAATGGATATTTTTTTTTCTTTATTTCACATTTTGAGGACAAAGGGTGAAAGTATTTAGGTCATTGTGTCACTTGGGATTGAAGGAGGATCCAAATCCTTTTGTTATAAAGACGTATTTAAAGAAACATAATTTTGAATATTTAAAAGTTTTGTATTATTTGAAAATATGTTTTTCAAAAATATTGTTCAAAAGTTCTTACAGCCAAAATGCAAAGGTCAAAAGTGTATTAAAGCTGTTAAAGTTCATTCTTTATTTTATGGCATATACATTGTACATGTTGATAAACATCTCTATTTTAAACTTTATGAACCTTAGAAACGAACCGATAAATTATCACCAGCCTACTACTCATTAATTATATGAGTATATTTGTTTAGATATATTAATAGCATCGCACCCCAGTCGAATGGAATTTTGAGTATGGAATGCCGTTCATGTTTAGTTGAACTCGTGTTAAATTATGTGTTTTGTCATTTCAATTGTGCATTATACATATACACCTGTACTGTACCTGTAGACTGCACATGGCTGTCATGTTTTGAATACATACTTAAGGGCAGTTTGACAATGTAGATTTAAAATTTAATTGGGTATACTTAAGGGCAGTTTGGCAATGTAGAAATAGGTACGATTTGTATTATACAACCTTGTAACTTACCAATTCATTACGGACTCACGTTGACGCTATTCAGTGTTTTTACTGATATTTTGTAGATTTTAAAAATCCCTGATTTCCGATGTAAAAAAGTAACGTCGAAGAATGATGACATTCGAACTACGATTTTTATTTAATGCATTTTTTAAGATTATAATTTTTTAAATAAATAAAAGGAGGATAAAATGATTTTAAACAAAACTGAACTAAGGTTTCTATTTGTCTGGATTTTGAAAACATGTTATAACCCTCGAAGGCATTTCCGTTCAAAGTTATAGTATTGTGTCTATGGCCATAATGGGATAGGCCTAGGACCGTGACCTGATAGACTGGTAGACTGCTGTGTCTATCTATTACCCTAAAACTTGTTTCGATTAATCATTACAATACGACAAATCAACGAATCCCCGTCGCTGAATCATATTTCACTTTCCGTTAGTCAAATATGAATTTCACCCGTACATCAAGTCTTCGTTATTTTAAGGAAAATAGTCATAAAAATGATTTTAATATTTTATGAAATATAACAATTAAAGGATGAACAGAGTGTGTTTAAGTCAAGAAACGTTAAATCCAATTCCGATTCAATGTACCTAATTCCCTCGTAGATTTAACCAGAAGAAAACATTATATGTAATATTGTTCTGAAGGGTTTTATGTCGTTTAAATTGATTTACCATTCCATGCTCGAGTAGTACAGTGGATTTAAGACACCTGATACGTTGTAGCAAGAATTAAAATCAAACGTGTATCAATTTTGAATCCCCAAAATAGCATTAATATTGTTTCGTTTGGAATTTTTATTGACGGTAAAGATCACTGACTATTTTATTAGATTTCTGAATAAAAAGGGGAACAAAAAGATTTGAAATCTCCATTTTTCAATTTTTAGCTTCACTATCTAGACTTTGGGTGTATTGGTTTAGCTTTAACACATTATTCGACTTTCTAGACTTAAATTCGGTCTCTGGAAAGTTCATTCTTGGAAAATGATTATTTTAATCAAATATTGGAAAGACGCCTTGGAAACGGGGTTTCCTGTTCTCTCCCTCTAAGATCTACACTTTTCCATGAGGTTTTGTTTCAGGCATGGACACATTTAGTCTAACTGTCTAAACGACAAAAAGCAGGTCTATCTATTTACCGCCATTCACACTCTCGAGAGTTTTATTCACTCGTGTAACCGGTTCATAGGTCAGGCATACCATTTGGTTCGTTTTCAAATTTGAATCGCTTTCTGAATTTAAAACTTTTACTACGCATTTGCTCGTTTTGAAATCCCACGAAACTGTTTGCGTAACGACGTTGAGAAAAAGATAGGGTGACGTATCTTATGCATATTCATGAATGATGTTGAAACTATGAATAGAAATGGTTTGATATTTGATTTGTGATATCAGACGATATCAAGTAACTGTGATATATAATAGGTTTAAAAATATGTACATTATGATAAATATAGAGAGCCGATATTTAACAGAATTTCTTTTTTACTCCTCAATTAAGATAATGATTTTTTAAATTCTTATTTTTGAGATAAGCCTATGAAAAGTCAAATGTCGCTGTAAGGATGTTGTGAATAAATTAGTTATACTTGTACCCATATTTGAATACTTACCCTTTCCTTTCTACCTACTACTACTGCAACTATAAATTCATTTACTACTACTTTAACTATTACTACTACTACTACTACTACTACTACTACTACACAACAACAACAACTGCTACTACTTATCTATCACTACTACTACTATTTCTGTCACTACTACTACTATCACTACTACTTAACAACTGCTACTACTGTAACTATCACTACTACTACTACCACTACTACTACCTCTACTACTACAAATTCTACCACTACTGCTATTACTGCTACTATTACTGCTACTATTACAACTACTTCTACTACAAGTACTACTATTACAACTCAGAGACTACAACTGCTACTATTTCCATTATTAATATGGCTATTTTACGTCTATTGTTACTACTAATGGACTATTCAGGCACTTATTCTACTACTAGTACTAGTACTATTACTACTACCACTACTACGTCTGATTCCACTACTTCATATTATAATTCTACCAATAGTACTACTATCACTACAACCACTACTACTACTACTACTATTAATACTATATATAGTACTTCTGATACTTTAAAGGCAGTTATAACTAACAATCATGGATCTTTTACTACTGCTAGCCTCTGGTCGGTAGGTTTCACACAATGCAAGACCACGCTGGTTTTGTCGGCCTTTCCTCCGCAGCAACACGAGCCGCTATAATTCATGACAGTGAAGGAGTAATAATTGTAGCCTATATATTATACGCGAAATATCCCATGTTTTAAAATTTTATGAAAACTTCAAATGCGCGTACCGTACACATGATTATTTGAGGTACACAATTTCAAGAGATTAAAGCACTGGGTATTATGAAAAACTGAACGAATTGGTATTTAGTTTCATTCAGCCTTTCTTGATTGGCCATTAATGAAGCTTAAGCAAGTAAATGTCAACGTCCATAGAACTTCATTTCTATACATGTCATGTAATAACTATATTGTAATGATACTTTCCTACCTAAAATTTACATTTAAATAACTCTATAATTTTGAAAAGGGAAGACGAACGTATCCGACAGCCTATAATCAGATATCACAAAGTCAGCCGATATCTGCTCCGAAAAGGAAACCTTTGTATCCCCACACCCCGTCCTTAACTAGAACATCATAGGCCGCCTATCATTCCGAACCACACTCGAGTTAAACGCCAAAGTCGTTAAGGTCACGGTTTGTTGACTTGACCGAACCGTGATGCGTAACTTCCGTACTTATAATCGCAAAGGTCAAGGTCAAACGTGAACAAAGACTGACTTCCGTTTCTGTGAGTCCCAACTTCAAATCCGACAGACAAGCACTAGTGTTAAATTGCTCTCTTCGAAGATAACGGATGTAATACTACGCTAATCTGTCTCTGAAATTTCTTCAATTGCGGTTTTGAAGTTTAAATGCTTCAGTTCCTGAACACGCAAAACCTCAATCAAAGGAATTTATTCAAGAAAAATTTGTATTCTTGATGCGATTTCAAACTTAACTGGACTTTTAATTGAGCTGATAAGATTATGTATTCGAAAAAGCCTCTCATTTCTTTGCATTGAAACTCAAGGGAATTGATTAATCAAAATTCCACATAATACAAAATATTCACCACAAGAAGTAACCGATGATATAACTTCATGAAACGATGGTTGAAATAAGTATAACCATATCGCTTAGGTACTTTTTCAATCTGATAAAGCAAAACGATCTCAGTTTGTAAAGCAGAAATAGTCTTATTTTGATGCAAATGAATTTCCTGAGGTATTCGCGTGCCTTTACTTCTTCGTTATCGAAATAACACCCATTCTTACTTTCTTTTGTTAATACTATTTAAAATGTTTATCTAAACCATCAGCATGATGACTGCCCCCGCCATATAAAATCACAATCTCATTAAAATAAGGTTACAACGTCGCTTCACTTCGTTACACAGAATTTAGATCTCTCAAGCCCCAGTTACTCGCCTTTGACTTGAGTATGACCTGTCGATCTGAAAAATTAAATCCAGAATACCAATCTATAACAAGTCACCATTATATTTTGATTTTAGTCTTACAATCAGACTCTGAAATCAAAAATGCATCAGTTAATCGAAAAATTAAAAAAAAAATTTTAATGAAATGAAAAGGGGACTGAAAGTTCTCCATATACTTGCTTATGTTTCTATCTTATTTCAGGGTCTGACCTACAGACTATCGTGACTCAAACGCGTCAAATTTCTTTGTTCCTTATTCCTCAATGATTCAGTTTTCCTGTGATTCAAATTTCAATGATTCAGTTTTCAGTTTCCGTCTTGATATTTAAATCCTTGCAATTTCCGAAGATAACAAAACAAATATTTTAAGTTCATCACCTTTATCACGATAAGAAGTTTTAGGCTCGGGAGTGCCAGATTCAATTGATCTACGAACTCGTTCTAAGGTCAAGATCTGTCACGTGACTATCATTGAAATATTTAACCTTTGACCTGATAGGATTTAAGGTTTCTTGAATTTCCGGTATACCACATTCTCTCCCAACAGAGGTAGCTCCGTCATAAATTCCTATAGTATAGGAATTTATGACGGAGCTACCTCTGTTGGGAGAGAATGGGTATACCAACGCTTGAGTATTTTTCCTGTGTAGAGTTACTCTAGACTCGCACTCAGTCTCTAAAAAATAATTTAAATTCTCGAAAGAAGCATCTGAGAAGTGAAAGTTGTGCATGCTAAATCTAGACTTGCTTTTACGATATTTCGTGCTTGGTTATGAACTATAGTCTCAGAGCAAGACAACATCCTGTCGTAATTCAGCGATTGCTGATAAGAGAACTTAGAAGGAAGTACTCGGGGACAGGCCTCACCTCAATTCCTTTATCATCCTCTGTTTTATTTCTGGCGAAAATGAAATACTGTCACGTGATAGGGATCTCAGTTACTTAATCCCCTTATATCAATCAAAATGCTTGGTAACGGGTATTTGTCGTTGGTCAGATGTGGTGTTCTGTAAAGAAAGGAAAGGTTGTGTTATCTAACGTTTTTTGCTAATAGACGCAGGTGTTAAACAATTTAAGGTTCGAATTTTTTTCCAGGATGAGTTATTTCCTGTTAAAACGTATCTCCATCGTGTGTGTACAAATGAAATCTATTTAAACTAATATGTTATACTGGTACTTTGCGGAAGATTTTAATGACGAATTAATACACATTCAAGGCCTTGTTATCTAGTTTAGTTAAGAATCTTATGCTATATAATATTTTGATATTTGATTCGTATTTTAACGCTCAGTGTGTCTTTTTTGTACATATTAATAACCCAGTCATTTAGAATCATGATTGTTTAATCGCGTATTCTTTGAAATTTAAAAAAACTCAATTGACTTTACTCAATTGAAACCAAATAAGGAGTAAATACCCAATAAGCAAAAATTATCTGGAGCACTGTAAGCTAATTTCAAATATTACGCAAATAAAGTAAATGCTGAATAATGCGTTTCATATTTGTTGTATTATTCAATCATTAAAATCTTTACCTCTAACGATAATTCTTTATATTTTTATAGTTGAGGAATTCGATGAAAACTGGTAACCATCCTTCGTACGTGAGCTGTACGCACGGGTACGCCATGTTTGCCAACACCACGCTATCCTCTAGCCCGGATGAGCACGGCTGTCGCTATTGGTCCAGCTTTGATCTGACATCATTCGCAAAAGGGGACCGTCTCAAAGCGTACGTCGGATTGCTGAATGGGAAGGGACCACGGAGTGGGGACCATACCATCATCAAGATCTTCCGGGACTACGCCGGAACCGAGTCTCTATGCAATACCGAAATACGGAAGTCCAAAACAGCCCAGGCATTCGTTGAGCCCTTCCGAGAGCAAATATCGAAAGAATTTCCCATTCACTTTTCATCTCTTCTGAAGGCATGCATGGACGACGTATGTCTTGTGAAGAATGTTCTCTCAAGCGGAAGAAAGCTCTGCAAAGAAGAATGGGTCCTTATCGAAGAGAAGATCGGGAAAAATTATCAAAGCTTCGTTAACCAGTTCGGAAAGGCGAATCCAACGATCGCAACGCGTGTCCTTGAAGCCTTCGTCCACTTTACGTTCCATCATTCCGGCGGGAAACTTGTCGTCTGCAGTTTGGAAGGAAGTCTCGATGGGCGAAAAACTTGCCTCAAGACGCCAACTATTCATTCTCAAGGCAGAGACTTTGGATCAAATGATCTAGGAACAGAGGGGATACGGTCTGTCTTCGGGAATCATAAATGCAACAATCTCTGCCGCGACTTGGTACTTCCGGCCTTCCCTTCGAATCGACCGGAACCGACTGCTCCTTTTGATCCAGACATGACCCCTTTTGGAGATTTCGACGTCTCACAGTCACCGAGATACGAACAATTCTCCCCCTTCTCATTCGGACAGTATTTCAATATACCCTCCCCGCCAATTCCAATGTACCCCGATCTTCGACCAGGATGTGCCCTTAATCAACCATCTACCCCATACCAACAAGCTTACAAGTTCCCAATATCTGCATAATTCAGGAAAAGAATTAGACACCACCATTGCCAAAGAATTTTTCCATTTGTGTAGAGGATTTAACATTTGATTTTATATCTTTATGGAACCCTTATGTCAAATGTCCATTCGACAAGAAATTTTCACCATCTTTGTTATTGGTTTTACATTTAATTACATATCTTTTGTTTGAAAAGTTCATCCATTATGTCAAGGGCTATGAATTGTCAAATGTCCCTCTCCCTTTGACTATTTGGATGAATTTCAAATTTGATTTTGCATTTTCAGTACCCGAAAACCCTACACATACATGCATCTGCAGAATTCATATCATCCAAGGAACATATCTCCCAACATTGTTAGCTGTATTTAAGTTTCACTTTTATCTCATTGGACCTTTCAGAGTTCAACACAATTTTCTTATATCATTATTGATGGATTACAAATGTTCTATAATCCTTTTTTTTAAAAGTGTTGTGGACGTTTCTTCAGTATTATTTTGAAGCCCACTTTTGTTCATGTTCTTAACACATATTTAGGTTTTTTTATACAGTTTGAAAAATATTTTATATCTTTATTGGTTTGTTACAATGTGTGAAGTTATATCTAAGATGTGTCCATGATAATTTCATTCCTTACTCGATCCTAAGAGGTAAATCAATGGATTCAAGGTAAAATTCAACATTTCCAGGTTATCTTTAAAGTAATGTGATACCAAATTTGGTGAAATTCAGATGAATATTCTAAAAAAGACGATGGTTAGAACATAAACAAACATAGTCTGGATACATTTAATACGTATCAAATATTTGTAGGCAAATTTTGTTGATTTGTCTATGTTTTGAATTATTTTCTTAACAATGCCATACTTGTTTAAGCAATACTGTCTCGTTTAATCATTTGCTAATTCTATCGATCACACTTGTAGTTCCATTGTTTTTTTTGCAGAACTGACCATTTGCTTGTTTTTTTAGCACAATCGGTGTTCGCGAACTTGATTTTTTTCTAGTCCAGTCATTTATTCTATTCCAATATCCATGTATCCATATCATTGAACACAATGCATGGGGCGCTTTATATGTTTTTAGATGTTAGTTGTTCATATTTGCCAATACTTGCGTGCCTTGTACATGAAGTACAAATATTGGGTGTCATCTTCTCAAATCAAATACCGTTCACGAGTTTAGAGTAACTATATAGATTAAAATACGCTTGCTTTAGTTACATTAATTTAAAGTTAAGTACTAGTATGGGGTATCATGCAAGGTGATATTCCACTTCCTTTATAATTAATGTTAGTGCATAAATAAGCATAATCTATTCATCCACTTCATGTTGACTACAACATTCTGCTGTCATACCAAGTAAGGGATATAACTCGAACTAGAAAATAATGTCACTTAGCGTCAAACAAGGTGACTGTACACCTCTCCGTATATTTGCTATTCATATGATGTGGAAACATGTAGGTTATACCGAGTATTACACTCTAAATTGGCAGCTTTATATGCATATCAATATGTTTATGCGAGGTATTCTTCTCATTATAGATTATAGTATAGGTTTTGTATTCCAGGAAGGTTGTTTTCTCGGAAATGACGCGACGCGATCGACTGCACATTTAACAGGATGTGAAAATACTCGATTAATGATATGTATGTCAAGGTCTTATAGGCTTTTCACTTTTGACTCCTTTTGAGGCATATGTATAACGAGTGCAACAAACGACGAATTACGGCAACTCGCGCTGAAACAATCGTTGCTAGGCAAAAGTGATATGTGCACATGTGCTCATATTGACAACATGTCATCACTTATGATTAACCAGGTGGTAATAAAATGGGACAACACATGTAAGATGAGTTGTTAGTAAGAATAGAATAATGATTTTATCATGAAAATCGTGATAACGTTCAAGTGATAACAACTACGACATAATAAGGCCTGATATATATCGTGTGATATATATCTGATGTGTATATATAGAGAGAGATTGAAGTGTGCAATGTCAAAGGTTTTCATTTTGAATTTAAACGTTTGGGAACTTTTCTTCCTATGTTTTGGAAGAATGTATTTTCATAGACGCCTTAAATGAAACATCGTCCATTTATTTAAAGTGACCTTTTGATAGTAGATTATCAAAATCTTGTTTTCTGGCCATCGTAGATAATTTAAACTCTGATATTTGTTTTTCTGATGTATTGATTGATATTTATCTAAATGCCTAGGCGATCTCTGTCCATTTTATTTTTGACAATATTTTCAAAATCTACAATTTAATGCATGCCAGAGAAATCCAACTGTTATTTTGTCAATCTGTCATCCTGGACACACGTACGTATCTCAAACATATCATATGCTCTATCAATGTCTCATGCATGTTCAATATCTTAAAGATGACATATGTCTCATGTATGTTGTATGTTTCATATATCCATCTGTCATGTAGATTTCACTCGAGTATGTCTCATTGGTGTAACATGTACTCACGTTGTTGCTCATATTATGTTTTTTGACTTAATCAAAGTTTGATCTCTTCTAAACCGTAAAGGCCCCTGTACGGAAGGAAAACGCGGTTATCCGCATAAGAAAGAATTTGGGAAGTTCATAGACAATTTTAGGACGATTTGTAATTATATCTCAATGTGTGATCATCCCTTTCGTATCAACTTAGGCAAATGAAATTTTAAATAAACTACTGGTTGAAACATTTATTACAAACGTTTTGAGGGAAAAATACTCTCTTTGTGCTGGATAGTTATAAATACCGTATAAATCGTACCGATCGTTGCACGAATATGTTTTTGCATACTTTGAGTCAAACTATGATTATTGTACGTCCGCTTCTCAATTATTTTACGGCGCTTCTTTCAATGCACGAGGCTATAATCTCAACCAATGCCTAAAGCGTTCAGTTTATATAGTCAGTCATGTGTACTTTTTTTAGAGGTTTTCTTTATTGTTTTATGAGAGACTAACGATGTAAAATCTTCTAAAGATATTTTATCTAGAATATCGCTTAAATAAATATGATTCGAAAGAAAAATATAGTAGCTTGAACATTTATTGTATTATGATTTTATTCAGTGCTTTTGAACTGTGATTCGGAGTTTGGAAATTATTCGATACGAATGTGATTAAATGTGAATCTGTGAATTAATAACCTGCATAATGGCAGCTTTGAACATTTATGTTGAATTTGAATTTGAATATTTTGAATGAATGTAGATTTTTAATGATTTTATACATGACCTTATACTGTTTATACTAAATTACATATACATTTGTTTTGTGCCAAATATAACCAATTATAGTTGCATACGAAATCCTCAAAAAAATTCCAACAATTATTTTTAAATGATGTTTGTTTAAATCTTACATCTTTGCTAATGATTGTTTTAAGAATTTTCGTGTTTGAATTCTTCGACGAAATTTTGTATTTTCATATCGATATTTATATTTTTATTAGAAACGAGAATTGTTTTTACTAAGCCTTGACTTTTATTTTGAAAACGTTTGCCTAAAACATCAAGGCTTTGCAAATGTGTTAATATTTTTGTGAAAATATACAACTTACATGTTTGGTTAATATTTAAAAATGTAAGAACTGATTGACAGTATGGTCTGTTTCTGGTCTTTTGGGAACATGTTAAAAAACATTGGTATACTTGATTTTGTTAACTAATATTATCAAAGTATGCTGCCCACAAATAGCGCATGTCAACCCTTTTTTCTTTCTTTTAAAATCTTATATTTTAATAGAGCAATTATCGGGATAAAGCAATCATATGCTGTGTAGAAAACAGTGGAACTCAATCTAATTTATAAGTAACTTGTGATTCACCCTATAAATCTCCTTTTCTTGAAAAGCCATTAATCCTTATTGATTATCTCTGAAATGTATAACATCAGTTTATTTATCTTAGATGTAAACGTTTTAAATCCAAACTATTGACAGATTCAAATGTAAAAAGTAACTAAATACCTTTATCTGTTAACCTTATATTAATCATCCACTACAACTGCGCGAAAATAAAATTGTCGTGATTTATTTTGTGGGAGGTATACCATTTGAAACACGTGAACATATCAATTTAAAATTATAAATTTGCAATCAGTACCCTTTGTTAGCCATTTTATAATTGTGTTGTGAGTGCTTCAAATCATTCCATGTTGTGACATGTACTTCCGTGACACGTGACATGTGTCAATGTCATGAATAAACAACGCTTTATGCCCTTCCCGGGATGCAATGCGGCTGATACTTGGTGCTCAAACTGTACAATAAATGCAATGACAATAAATTGTGCTTTTTATATCAAAAACTTGTGTTTATTTACTGCGTGAAATATGAATTACCATAACAGATGGACCTGAAATGTGAACTCATAAATAATGTAAGTTGAACGGAATGATATAGTGTAATTCTGTTTTAAATGTAATCCATTCAATTACAATCCTAGAGTATTTTGTCATTGATGTAAAGGACTTTTATGTTGTTTATTTCAGTGCAGGTGTTATTTGAAAATATATGAATAATATTAATTTTTACCCTTCTTTTAACATCACTTGTAGCTACCATTACATAATGAAAATTTGTGTATGTGTATGTATTCTGTTCGTCCGTCCATCTGTACATCACATAATTGCAACGGAAAACAGAAATGGCGTTGTGCATGAAACATCTAGGCGTGTGTCGATTGTGATCCAGAGAAGCCAAGGGTCGAGCGGTTACAACGTACGTGCCTCACTCTACCAATTCATGCTCGCTGATAACTGTTTCGATAACAAACGAAATATTTATTCATCGAAATCAAATTACAAAAAGCAACACAAATAGAAAGAGTTATTAAGCTCATCCTAAAAATATGACTTTACAGTATTTGCATGATACCAAGGTCGCCTCTTGGGAAAGAAACCTAGTCTGTAACTGACAGGTGACAGACAGAACAATTCGTGCAGCACGTGCAGCACGCTGAAATGTACACGCAAAAACAGAAAGCATAACCAGTGTTCACGTCGTTTGGGTAAACACAAAATGCAACTCAATTACGCAATGTCAGGAGCTTTTTTGCACCGACTTTTGATATTCAAAACTTAACTATGTCATCCCAATCACTTTTTGTTATAAAATTATAGATGATTAAAATGTCTTCCTCATGTCAGCTGTTTTCGTTTGTGTAGTGGTTAGCTCAATGAACAATCGCACGCATGATCAACGAAGACCGAGGCATTTGGTCTTGTTTCACGTGCGCGAGGGTTCATCGAACTTGAACCCGAGATTATGGTCGGTAGCTATTTCATATGCCATCTACATACATAGTGAAATTATTTTGATTTATATCGTTATGTTTTCTAAGAATATTGCATGTAAAACTCTAACGTAGACTCCTCTCTCTCCTAATAGAATAAACAATGTTTGTTTCATGTAGTTGAGACATGGGTTTCTCATGCTGCACGTGCACCCTGTTGAACCCCAGTGTACATAGAGGTTATCATGCGAGTATGTTTTGGGATGGTAAATATCCTGCATTAGGAATAAACATTGTATTTTGCGAGCCTTGGCGAGCTAAATACATAGTGTTTATTCCTAATGCAGGATATTTACCATCCCAAAACATACGAGAATGATAACCTCTTTATCATACAATGACATTCTTTATTCATTTTGCCAAAAATGTCTGCCGTCATTACTGGAGCTGTAAAAGTTATCTTCAAATGTGCGCATTGATATATGCAAATGAACAGCGTAATGATATCCACGTTAAATTGACATCAAATTAATCCTCCATTCTTTGCCTTTGAGGCAACAGAGCTGTTGTGTTGGCATGATCTTAATGTTCCAGTTGGTCTTAGAATTTGTTTCTAAATAAAAAAGATGTAAACGAAAATAAATTTCTGTTTCGAAAGTACTGTATAATAATTGAACCCGAAAGCTTTCGCCTTTGCATTCACACGTACTCAGGCGGCGAGCGTATCTCACTTAGAACGAGAGTTCCTTCCCTTTTCCAAATGCAAATGGCAGCTTGTGTAAACGCAGCGTTACGGATAGATTGACTAATACTTACTCTTCTTAATTTCCAAAACCCAATAAATGATGAAAACATGTATGATACATCGAAGCTAAATATGAGGTCATTGAACATGTGACTCAATCTGCCTTGGATTCCCGTGAGTAAAATATAACTCAGTTCATTCATTGAAATACCTAGGCCTATATATTTCGGTTGATTTCAACCAGCGATGTAATTAAGTTATTTTGCACTGCTTGATCATGTACTTAACGAAACGGCTGCACAAAGTCCGTTTGTCATTTCTTCAACTTAATTTTGATGCATTAGATGACGAATAATTTGCTGAAGCCATCCGTTTGTGATGGCATTCCAAATGATAAAGCGTGTGACGTAATTTTCAGAAAAAGTTCCGGCACTTGACCTCTGTAATTTGCATCGGTATCCGCATATGACCCCAACGGATATCGAAAATATCCGTTGACTTTATTATGCCGAGAACACTATCCATTGTATGATAAAGAATTGTTATCTCAAGTTTGATGTGTATATATATTTTTGGTTACGTTTGGTATAAGTTTGGCACAATCAATTAATTAACAATTCAATTTGAAAAGAAAATGTGTCTTACCCTTTGAAGGGGCTAATATGTTCGCTTTTATTTGAAAAGAAAAATTCAACTTGCATGAATTCAAAGAGAAAATATTACATCGCACCTGGTATGCATGATGATAAACTCGGCACATGCGTACTATAGACCACATGAGTTAGTATTATAAATGAACACCCGTATAAATCACTGGAGCTAGCGCGTAACCCTGCATATACATTTTTGATTGGTATACTGTACCTAAATCTAAATATTATTTTTTTCAATTCAGTAGTGAGGAACTTAAAAAGTGATCTGATTGACAGTCGATTTGTCCTTAGCTTACTCTATACCCTGATAACAGAATAAAAAAAGAATCATTGGCTATGTAGCTCATTAGGCTATCTGTAATTAATTTCATCAATAATCAAAGGGTCACCATACAAGCTGCCACAGAATCACCAAACCGTTTATATAATTCTCATTAACGTAGGAGCCTGTAGACAAGCTTTCACCTTCTAAGACCTTTACTTCTGTTCCTGTCGCCTTAAACGCACTAGTGCATACCAATATTTCTTTAACACAACGAATGCACAGATACTGCATATCTCTCGATATTATTCAAGATCCTCACTCAAGTAATCTACCTCGTAAGTTATTTAACAAATATTTACGTATTCAGGTAGTAAAGTTGATTTTTAAAGACCGGAAGTATTTAATGTTACGTTACAATAAATCCGCATGAACTACGATATCGGAAATATTAAGATTTTGCTTATAACCAAAAAAAGCGGAAACGGCAGCCGCTTTGGTCAATCTAATAGCAATGCTAATGCTGTGTTATTAAATCGGTTTATATAAAACATTGCTTTCATAAAACATAATTCATTATTTGTTCTCAGTTCAGAGTTTAGGTAATTTCAACAGCTGCACATAATAAAAGTTCAGCCGCTTTCAACTGTCTATAATTTATCCGTTTTGTGCACAGCTAACCTTAGATTTGTTACATGTCCAAGCCGACAGCGGCTGTCTAAATTTTTTCATTGTTGATTGCAGGTCAATTGTAAAGAATTTTAAGTATTTCATTGCATCGATAGAATGCTTAAGTCATTGCATAAGTCCTCTTAAACTTTAAAATAGCCAATTTAAACCGTAAAAGCGTGAACTAGTGCCTTTAATTAGGGGTGACATGGTTCCAAATCTATAGATTAGCATCTAAGCATCAGTCTAGGAGTCTTTACACAAAGATTTATCTTTTCAGGCCACTTGTGATTGAGAAGATGGAAAAACTTTTTTTAAGGTGCGGCCCCTTTGGCCCTTATTAGGAGTCACAGGGGCACCAAATCTATGGAAAAAGGAAAAGTGATTACACGAAAACGAAAATTAATATTTCCTGTCGCAAGATAATGTCTTTTAATTAAAAGAAGCCGTTTCAAACCAAATGTACATGCTCATGTAAATAATCCATTTCCCAACCTCAAATGATTAAAAACAAAAATGCCCGCCAGTGGTTTTTGCTTGATATTTGATTATTTCCTCTAAGAATACGGATGATAAGGTTGAGCATTGAGATGTTTTGACCCTCTGAAGATGATACATTTAAAAAAATTTATTAAAGAAAATTTGAAGAAAAAATCTTCCAAAAACATTGCTTCTGCTTGTTTAAATGGCTGATATTTCAAATATCAATTTTTAAAGTAATTTTCATGTTTATACTTTTTTATAAATATTTTCAAAAGTGTGTCTGTGATTGGAGATATGTACAAATCAATTATTTTCAAACGTTAGTTTTTTTTAGGTTTTATGAATAGGTATCATATCTTAAACCTTCAAATGTTCATAACTTACTTAACTGGCTGTTAGTAAATGTATTAGTCGATAAAGGGAGCAAAATGCATCAAAATTATTTCAAAATTTAGCAAACAGTAACAAAAGCCTTGAATATGAATAAATGAATTACTTGTCATGACCGGTCGATCCCTTATGCAAACATTTTCGATAAGGATTTTTTTTTCAAATCCAACAATTTGTTGAACATATCTAACGATGTAGAATCACCAACCAGCATTTCAATAACATCCATTTGCTACGAGTGTGTCGAACACATGTACATAGCTCAGGGCATAATGATATTCATACGCGAAAGGGCAGAGGTCAAGTTAAAAATACGCACGTGTTCGCTTCAATAGCGGGACAATATTATTTACATTTGTGTCAGTTTCACCGATGAGATAATGTTGACAGACTCACACTCAAAGCACGGTTTTGTTAAGTACAACGATTGAAAGTGCACGGAATTAACGCATAGTCGCGTCAGTATGCTTTGCACGATTTTCCCGTAATTTGTGTGCGAGAACTGTTTATCTTCGATGTGGACGAAGCGTTTCTTTGACACACAGGCCTACTTAGACTTTTGGCAGAGATACATGGATTAACATGGGATTATTAAAAGCTGTGTAACCTATTATTTACGAACCGGTATAAATCCTTGCTGCAAATGGACTTTGACCCCATTCTACAGCCATGAGTGTTTAGTGAACTGACATGCTTTATCAACGAAACCTAACGTTGAAGATCTCTGGTGAATGAATGACGTTCTAAGTGGTGCTTAATATCACAGGTAAGAAATATTACCGTTATTATTTGTTCAATTGTCGTTTGGATGTAACTGTATTAATTTAAACCGGAAATGGAACTCTCGAACAGCGAAGATAAAGAAATATCGATTTTTTTTTCGTACGGTTGAGGCAAGTGCATGTAGCAGACGACAGACGAACAAAGCAGACGACATCTATGAAATGTTACTCACATGTTTTACAACTTGACCTTGCATACATATTCGATTGCTGTATGGAATGGAAGATGGAAATATAACTTCATTTATTATCGGTGCTCACACCATTATACTTCTATAGTTTCATCAAAATTTTTACAATTTACACATTGTTGATTTTTTTAAAAACTGCACAATAATCATAAAACATGCATGTAGGTTATCCTAAAACATGCGTGTAGGTTATCCTAAAACATGCATGTAGGTGAAACTTTTATTTTAATTTTATTTGTATTTTAACAGAGGTATCCCTATCATAGGGCTAATTAGAATTTCATTGATACATTAATTTGGTTAATATTAAGAAAGTAAAAGCTTTATAAAAGCATTTGCAAAACTAGAAAAATACGTTTTCTTTTACAGAAGTGCCTTGCCTCTGTTTTACCGAGTAGCGATTTTTAGCAGGGAAGCTTGGACACTATGTAAACAAACTGGTCTTTTTTTACAATGAACGTGTTGATAGCATTCATGATATGTTATAACCGAATAATGTGGACATTATATTCAACAATGTTCTGTCATAACTATAAAAAAGGGTTTTACAATTTTTTTCTTAACCTTTTGATATCCTCATTATCTTTGACAGAAACGTTAACTTTTATATTTTGTTTTTATTTTTTGTAGTCAGGTGAATGTTACCTTTAAAACATGTGAAACATTCAATGCATTTCCATTTACACATATTTCATCATTGACTCTCCTACAGTTCACAAAGAAAGGTACAAGCCAATTGCAAACAGGCAATATTTTAGAGAGAGAATACTCTTTCAAATTAGGCATCTACAAAAATATTTCCAAAATATAATTGTAATAATGATAGTGCATTTATATTGCGCTGTTTCCATGCATTAACACTAAAGACTTGAAATCAGTGAACTTTGGAAGAAATTGTTTTGAAAATTCCAATATTATATATATATAAATCTGTCCTATTTACAAAATGCGCACAGATAATGAAGAGCTGAGGAAAATAAAAGAACGATTCTTTATTGATGGATATACCCCTAAATTGAACTGTAACTGATATTAAATCATGTTGACGTCGCATTTACTATATATATTTTAGTGGTATGCATATGACGTCATGAATTACGTCCCTTGCCATTGTTAGCAACACAATGTATAATTTACCCTGATGATCACCATGTTGTGAAACCGGTTGGTAATGAACTTATATGAAGACCAATCTTCAGTTTGTTATTTTTAAAGAATATTTGATACATGAACATTTAACTTTTACATCTATATATATATATATATATATGAAAAAATATCACAATCTTGAGATTGATGTTCAGCTATATATATATATATATATATATATATATATATATATGAACCAACCACCTGGCCTCATATGTGAACTCCGATTTTTGGGAAAAAAACAATTTTGTACCTAGTCCTGGTCTTATTTGTCCTACATATATAAATATTAGATACATATATAACGCTGGAAACCGGCATTCACACAAAATGAATAATAGCCAAGGAGTCCAACAGTCCAACAATTCAATTATACATTTTTCAATGAAATATACCATGAAAACATGTTTTGCAATTTCGGAAATAGTATATATTAACCAACTTTATAACATATCTTTTGAGTTTCTTAATCAATTCTAAACTGAAATTGTATAGAATTATTACGATTTTGGGTTATCGGACCCCAGTGCATGAATCACTGCCAAATGTGTTCCAGTGGTCATTTGACTGTTTTTTAAGTTATCTGAATATGGTTTTTCTTCGCACTCTCGAAACTCGAAACTATTGTTGGAATATTATTCAAACATAATCAAACACGATTTAATATGATATTTTCACTTATTTCGTAAACAATTTAACTTTTGTTCAACTGCTGAGCTGGATTAACTATTCGTTTAAAGAGACACTCCTTGAGTTATACCGAACGAATGTTTGTACTAATGATCATAGAATGATGTTATCATTATTACCACAGTTGAGCAACCATATTCTTTGTATTTTTTGCCAGGAAAGCATTTTTATGTAGGTTACTAGTTTGATAGATTGTAAGGAACGATAAAATGTTGGTCAGCTTTATCAAAACCTAATTTGTCATTGCTATAAGAATGCCAGTTGACCACATGGTGACCTCTCCTATTTTGGCCGGTCCTTTACCTCAGTTATCAGTCCGGCGTCTTGTTACAATGTATTTCTCCGCTTATTTATGCACCAGACCATTTTTAGAATGGTCTATATTTTTATTTTTTGTGGATACCGTTAAGTCGGTTTCATATTGAATTGTATGTTACAGTCCAATGTTTTTAATACAAATTTATCTTTTTGGGTTTGTATTATCAAAGGTTTTTGAAAATTTTATAACACTCAAAACGCTGAAAGCATTGTGGATAAAATATGTCACATTTAAATGTGTAGTGTTATGTTTATCACTCGACAAGCAAATAATGATTTTTCGCAGACAGCACAATGATAGTACAGTGTCGGTCACAAGTCATTTACCTTGTCTTGCAGTTATAGGACGGGAAGAGGGATTCAGCATATGTCCATAAATTAAATTATCTTAAAGAGCCACTCCGTGATTTTCATAACATATTATTCACCTTTGATACGAACCTAAATGTCATATGTGGTGATATAAAATCAAAACATCTTAACTTTCCATGTCCAAAAGACATATTAAATTACAAATACTGGTTTTCCATGAAAATCTAAAAACAGCCTTATAAATGCACAGAGGGGTAGATATCACGTCCAAAATACATGGACACTAGTTATATAATCTAACAAACGCTATCAACTCCTAACTGCCCTCCTGGCTGTTTTAGATAAATATCCAAAATTACGTTTGACTATTTGACGCGGCCACTGTCCGGTTTTCGATCATAATTGCGACGTTCTCACTTCATATTGTCACTTTAAAAAAACAATAAGCTTTAAAATGTGTCTGTTTGGTAACAGTCGAAACTTCGCGATCAAATGACGCCATTTATTAAGTTTGGCATATATGACTCCAAAAACTCACGGAGTGGCTATTTAAATCACTGTATAAAGGACAACTCACGAAGTGAATCTCATCCTCTGTGACGTTTTCTTCACAGAAAGTGCAAATTCTACTTGGGCGAGAGTACCTCCTAGTTTCTATAGCCAAAGAAAGTGTTCGACATTTAAGCTTGGCGAAGGCACTCCGTTTTACTGCTGTTTTAACATGGTCTTCGATGCGAAGAGAGTTTTAATGTAAACGATATGTCCGTAGCTTAATGCCATTTATCTGTTTTTTGTCATTCCAAATTTCGTTTAGCCATTCGGGTTGATAGATCATTCAACTCTTTTAATTTCAATACGGGGAATGTTCATTATATCAGAGACAGGTAGTTGTCATGATATGATTAAAGAGTTAATTCTGCTTGTCTATGATGTCCGATACTTTTGAGACCATGTATTGATTTTATAAATTATTCTGACATTAACACTATTATCAATCACACGCCACGAACATAGATTTTCTAATTTTTGGTTAGTGAATGTATCATCCCTACCTTCCCCTCACCCCGTGGACTATTTTTGGGTGACTGATCTCACCTCCCATGGGATGGGGGTGCCCTGCCTCAAGATCCCTGTCTTTGAAGTTTGTCATCCCGGCTGTGTTGGTTCATTGAGTATGTATACTCCATTTTGGTATATTTATTCTTTCTATATATAATATCATTTATTTTACTACTTACCTTATTTAAATTCTCTTCAATTCAAAATTCTTACTTTATATTCAACTTTTATTCCATCTATCTATTATTTGAAATTCTTTGGTTGGTTTTGGAAATCCTAATCCAAATTTTATTTATCTATTTTCCGAGTTACATAACGACAACTCTCTTTCACATACAGGATATATCCTTATTCTCCTTATTAACAGAACCTACCGAAAGAACCGTTGCATACAATGTCGCGTGCTTGTAATTTGTGCTTGTAAAACTTGTGACCTTCGTGTTCGGGTTAGCAGCCGTAAGGTGCAGTTGTTCCGAGAACCCCTAAAAGCACTATTTACCGAACTTTATCATAATGTTCCTAATATACATATAGTCGTGATACATGCCAAAACAATTGTCAAAACATGAACAATTCATATAAACATGTAGTTCTATGAAACGTGATGATCACTCTGTTGTCAATTTGTATTTTATTTATTTTGGTCAGCGGTATTTAAAAATTTATTGAGGGAAGCTTGGGAATTACATGTTCCTTATTGCCCCGTATTTATTTGATGTACTAACAAATGCCGACATATTACATGTATCTGTGTACAGTACATAAACATGTGACAGCACTGGTAGATTCGCCCACTATAAAAGTCGAGTTGAGGTGTCATCGACGTATATGGGGAAAAGATTTTCAATATCTCCAATTGTTATACCTTTAATTCTAGGATTATTTGTAATCATTATGGCAAGGATTTCTGCATACAGTAGAAATAATTATAGAAGAAGAAGAAAATTATTTTATTTCAGTGTCACATGTTACACATTTCTTGTTTTTGTAGCCACAAACACTTGTTAAAAGGTAACATCAAGCCAAAAGGCTTATGAGACACTACATACATTAAAAAGCACAATAAAATGAATTAGGTAAAAGTATGCACATCTAAAAAGATAACATACCACCCAATACAAAATCATACAATTTAATATAGCACGATACAATAAAATACAAGACAGACCGCATTATATATATTATATATATGGGGATAAAGAATCTCCTTGTCATTTTTTTAAAAATTTCAAAATCATTCGAAAGGAAGCCGTATATTAGGACACACGATTGAACATTGTTGAAAAAAGTATGTATATCCATCTTGTAATAGATGTTCCAAAGTTTAAAAATTCAAAAACGTCATGAATGAAATTCCAGTAAACAGAAGGGAAGCCTTCTCGTAGTCTATAAGCAGAAAAATACAGGGGAAATGCACAATGTCAGTATGGTCAGTATATATCATATATTAAAACAAGTACATTTACCAATATATCGTTTTGACGTAAATCCGTTTTAATCATTTTCCATAATAGAAGGTAGGACAGTCTTATCCTATTTGCTATAGTTGATGTTCCAATTTTTATGTAACATTAAGCAATAGAAATTGGTCTCTAATTATGGAGCAAATGTTTTGGTTTGTATAGCTTGGGAAAACAAGTTGTAATTCTTTGTGTTTTGAGTCAGTGACAATTTTGTTAAGGTCGAGTTTCTAAATTGATTTATTCAAAATTTCCTATTTTGTAATGACATAAAACAATTGGTATTTTTCCCCGTAATATTTGACAGTACACCATCGACTTCTTTTCTATTAATAGTTCCTGTTTCTTATTTCTTATATTTTAATTTGTCTTGCAATCTTGTATTTAGACTTAGATCATTTTGAGAATCTATTTTTAATTCAAGGTCATTCATTTCTTTTGTAAGAGTTTCTCTCAATTTAAGGTTTTCTTTTTTGTAATGATGAATATCTTATTGTATGTCCTCTAAATATCAATAATAATCAAAGAGGAAATTCATCTATGTATGATTGATACTGTTCTTTTATCAATATTTTAATTTTGTCTACATACAATGTATGTCTTATCATAAAATAAGGAATTGTTGAATTTCCAGTAGCTTTTTTATCTTTCTATTTCGCTTAACTCTCTTTCAATATTTCTGTACGCTGCTTCAATAGCATTTTCATTAATTGAACCTTCCAGGGTTTTTTAAAATATTTTTGTCATAAATTCTAGACAAATATCTCTAGCTTTTTTATTATTCATATTTGCATAATTAACATAATCTAGCTTCGGATCATGGACTAAATTCCAAACACTGCACATTGAAAAGCTGATCATTCATTAAGTCCCCTTTGCGGCAGACATAATGTATTCATTTCTGTAATTCCGTAATTCCGTTATTTTTGAAAAGGTGTGTTTATTATTCCTATATTTTTATGAATGTACTATTTCATTATCGTGTATCTGAAGTGGTAACGTGTAACATTGCTTTCAAATATACCAGTTTGCTTATCATTTCAATTTAAACGAAAATTGAAAATAATCCAGATAGATGTAAAAATAAAAAAATATTTGTATAATCAGCATTATATTATATTACTGTGTAATAATGGGGGAAATAGGAAGAGATCAAATATGACAAAGTGTCAAATGCCACTACATGTACCTAGATCAGCAAAAGCAAACGTGAAATTGTATCACGTTAGTCATTAGGAAACTTGTAGTTTGCCTATTCACATTACACTACTTATGACAACATATGCATGTATAAACATACATATACAAACATGAGCTGTTTGAGTGGCATTCAAGAAGTTGACAGTGTTAAGAAGACAAGGAATTTTATGGAATATCAACTTCTATATTGTACTCATAGCGACGTTTCGGTATAGCTTCTTACACCGTTTTCAAGCAATTGGGGATATGGTGAGATACAGCAATGGTGAAATATGCCATTTATCGGTGAAAATTAAAATGAATAATAATAGTATTCTACTCAGTGCAATAATGCAACAATGATATGACGTCATCTGTGACGTCAAGAAACAATTGAATGACGTCATGCAACGGCCGCTCTAGCGGAGCGATCTAGGTACTTAATTCATACAGTTCATGTCATTTACGAGCTTTGGGAAACATAGTAAATCGAACATTTGACATTTCACGTCGAATACCAAGTATTTCTCATCTCGTGAAGTAGGGAAACCATATATTTACACTCGTGGCTGCACCACTCGTGAAAATAACTTTTCTACTTCACTCGATGAGATAAACGTGGTATTCGACGACAAATGTCAAAAATCACTCTTAATTATATTTCAAATGGTGAAATATGCCATTTTGCGGTGAAAATAAAACCCGTATTTTCACTGAGTTAAATAAAAAGGTATTCTACTCAGTGAAATGATGCAACAATCATATGACTTCGTCTGAGACGACATAAAAACAATTGAATGACGTCATGCAACGGCTGCGCTATCGAGCGTTTAAGCTCTTCAATTCATATAGTTAAAATTATTTACGGGGTTTTGGGAAACATAATAAATAGAACATTTAACATTTCTCGTCGAATACCACGAATATCTCATCTCGTGAAGTAGAAAATCATATATTTACACTTGTGGCTACGCCACTCGTGAAAACATAGATTTCTTCTTCACTCGATGACATATCCATTGTATTCGACGAAAAAATGTCAAATATCCTCTATATATTTGATACCTCTATATGTACGCAAATTACATATGGATGGAATAACAAGGTAACAATGATAACAGGAGGAGGTAACAATAAGGTTAACAAACCTGTACTCATTTCGCCTACACCTCATTTCACCTACACTGTTATCAAATCACGGTTATGGTTGGATGCACATGACAGATACACCCTGACCCCTTAATAATAATGAACTCTTCCATCAAAATAATAAAGATAACAAGGAAAGAAAAGCTGTGGGATGTGATATTTTATTTTGCATCCCATGACGGTTGGATTTTGTTTACTAAAAATGATACATATATACATCAATCAGTGACCCTTTGCACTTGAAATGAGTTAACTCACCCCTTATCTCAAAGAAACGTTAAAATAATCTCACAATGAATTTATAAAACATTATAAGAGAAAAGAAAGATTTGTCTGATACATCATCACTAATAATGGTCGCGCTTAACTGATAACGAAAATAACATAACGACTACTGACACAGAATCATTTGCTTGGACAGAAACGACAGGCTGAATTATTCACATTGTCTAGTAAATAGAATGTGTCATCCCCGCTAACGTTTCAAGGACAGCAGTACTGTTAATAAGTTTTCACATTATAAAAAGCCATATTGTGCATTGGCAAAATCGTTTCATTTTTCAAGCAGGGTACAAGATGATTTATTCTTAAGTGGAATGCCATGATCTACATGGTCCCTAGCATGTTCAATAAGATTTATATCTGGAATTAAGCCAGCCACGGAAGTCGATCAACACCATGTCTCAGTAAAAAGTTAAGGAAAAAGGCTAAATACATGTAACTAATGTTATTTTCTGAAAAGTATGTTCCTATATTAATTATAGAAATTGGAGTAAAGCTAATAAATATCAGTTAGATAATACAGCAATATATTTTTTCACATATTATTTGACAATGCCTTAAGAAATATGCCGAGTAAACTAATACTTTGAAGTCTTTCAAACAGCTGAAGTTTATAGTTTCATACCATAATAAAAGTTCAAAACGAAGGTGAAACTATAAAATTCTATATGCATTTTCCGTTAGCATAAAATACATTTCGTATTTGGATCAAATCAGTAATAAAATCTAGATACATGGTTAATATTTAGTTACTATTATATATTTCGCATATTATGAAGTGTATCTCTGTACATATTTCTGTTTAAATTCATTTCAAAATAGTGAAATACATCAACTCAAAATGTTGGGTTTTTTAAAAATATTGTGCAAAAAGTGATTCGAAACCCCATTGTAATGTTATCAATGTTAAATGTAAAGATGTAAGTGTAGACTTATCAGCCTTTATCATATTCTTTCTAAACGAAAGTAGAATTGACGATTGTAAAAAATCTATAAATTACTCTCAAATAAATATCTTAAATTCGTCGGTCAACTTTTGAAGTTATCTGCCTTGAGGTTTGCAAGTTGTTTTTACAATTCTCAAAATTTTAATGGTCAGTGTAAAATATATTGCCAAATTTCCATTTCTAAAGGCAACGATTCAGCCACACATTGTTTAAGTATGAGCTCTTTAGTACAATTATTAGCTGTTCGGTTTTAGATAATCGTACAGTTCGGTCGGTCATTTGCAAAAATTGCAAAATATCAAGGTGGGGGCCCAAACCACTTGACCTACGATTTTTACTTTTTTTGCATGTTTCCTATTGCTCACCTTTAAAACACTTGCTATAGTGTATTATCTGCTAGCTTTATATTTGGGGTTACACTATGTGCAGGGATGACGATGCTGTTATTTTTATTGAGTGTCCAGTGCTGAATGTCAATAAAATTAGAATTCATATCTGTAGTTGTCGGCATTTGTATGGGAACAGACTGAGGAAATATTAAACGCTGTCCGAAATAATGTCACCTTAGTCACTCGAAAGTCATTAAGGTAAGTTGTTGGATTGTTATGGATTCACGTTAAGTATTACTAAACACTGAGACGCCATAACGGTCCTTTCGTTACAAAATATTTATTCTTATCATCTTATACATTTGAGTTGTCTACTACTCCCGACTTCCTGAGAAAATATTACTGAATTCTGTGTTTTTACAGTATTAAATGTTTCAATACGGATAAAGTTTATCTAGTCAATGAATTTGAATTCTTATCTTCTTATATCTGTGTGTTCGATGATATATATCACACTTACAAAGGTTATTTTTGAGAAGCTCATGTTTTGATCTTACTTCATTTAATTCGGAAAACGTTAATTTTCGCGCACAACGTTCAATTAAAAATAACATACTTGATCCTAACAAAGATTAATTTCGAACAGACTGAAACTTTGATTGACGTGAAAACATTGATGTATTTTAGTGGAATATCTTCCCTTGCTTTTATTACGATTGAAACCAAGGGATGATCAAGTTAGTGCGAAGTTTATCATTTGTTGATAATTTAGAGTTGACTTTTTTCAACACAACAAAACGCACTGCTTCCCATGTTATGAACTTCGTACACGATTCGTACATCTATTCTTACAACCCATGACCTTCAGTCCATCTGGACTCAATACCTCATCTGGTTTCGCTATCCATAATCAGGTCAAATGTACTAGGTCAAACGTCAGTAATGATTCCATACTAAAGTTCTTTCAGGAAACCACTTGGCTTGCAAGTTTCTCTAGCTGAGAAAAACATGATGGCCGTGACCAACATACCAATATTGTACATATTTAAGATATATATGCAATTGTTCAAAACAAATCCGCATTCAAAACAAAAATTATGTAAACATATAAGGCGTTCATGTGATGCATGTATTCGAATGGAAGTGTGAATATATCATTTTTCAAAGTAAGGTTACAAGTTTAGTTTACCTTTAATCCGTTTATTGTGACATTTCAAATGTGGATATTGATTTAAGCTGTTACTTCACCTTTTAACCAATCATCCTTTTAATTCAGGATCAAATGTCGCACGGAATACGGATGACAGTTCTTCTAATAATAGGACGTTAACTGTCTTTCTTTCAAAATACATTTCTATCAATTTTGAAATGACTAGGCTAAGCAGGGACGTATTTTCAATATGTGCTTATATGACATTCTGCCAGCACCGATTGACGCAACTTGGGTTCTAGTACTGTCCTCTTTGAAGTTATATTTCAATTGTTCGCCAAGTCACATAAAACTTTCATAAAAGGAGCAATCCCTTTCCTTGCCGTTAGGAAGCGATGTATAGGACACACCTCGCACAAAAAGAATCATATCACTCAGAAATGTACCATGTGAGCTTAACATAACTCTAGCAAATATTGTATCTTGTCCATGCTCCCCCACCCTTCCTGATGTTATTATCTCAATGAATCGCTCGATTGATCTCTGTATCTAATTCGTAACATTCTAATAATGGTTTAACAAATAAGAAGACTCAATTTGTATTTTAATTTATGTAATTAACGCTTCCGCTCCGATCTATACATGAAACGATGCAGTTAATCTGTATCTCTGGTCAATAATTAAAACCATAGTTGAATGCAAAGGCACCGTTCAATAACTTCCAATTATCAGAGGAAAATTGTATATTGGTTGACTGTCGTTGCACTTTTATTTAAATCTATAAGTTGTTACAGGGTATGTGTGATGAATGTTTCATAAAAAGCAAATTAAATGATTTTAATGCTAGCACTATTGGCCGTACCCGGACGAGAGACTGACTCATTTCATAATAATATTATTTGATCATAGATAATCGCGATAATTTGCTTCAGACTCCTTCATTCATTTCAATCAGTTCTATATATTGTCATTTGCCTTGAAAGATGTCAGGTGGTTGTAGGAGCTGAGGGGATACAGATAAGCCGATGTAGCCGTATGCAGTCGAGGACTTTGAAGTTGGTAATAAAACATGAACCTTATATTCCTTATATGTTACATTTCAAATGGTGATATTGATTCGGGCTGTTGTTTCACATATCATCATTTCAATCTATGATCAAATGATATGAAATGAGAATCTAATCTGACAATTACACTTTTATTTCATATATACATTGAACCCGGTTTATTAATTGAACAAGTGTGTTGTTTACCACGATAGGTTTTTCACTTACTAGACCCTAAAGATGCGGGGACTGTGAGTTATCGTTCGACATCCTTTTATTACCCTTATGATGAGGCTTGTTTCAGCGCGAGTGCTAGTATTTCGTCTTCTTTGACGTCATAATTGGATTGTCGTGACGTCACAGAAGAAGACTGTCGCAAGAGAGGCAGAACCTTGGCCGTTTATAAGAAATTGAAATGGAATAAAGCCGGTAATATAGAAATCACTACAATCTTTTACGTTACTCGTGCAAATTTGTATATGCGTATTTGTTTACCCATGCTCTCGCTCGGGTAGTACAAACATTACCACTCTTGTGTTCAAAGTCATGTGACACAGTTCCTCGTGTTAGTTATGATCTCAATGAATCGCTTGATTGATATCTGTAATTGATTCATGCTATATGAATCATTTTGAATACAAATTAAAAGACTCAATTTTTATTTAAATTTGTGTTATTAACGTTATATAAACGAGTCCATCATCTTTTATCTTTGTGGTATTATAATTACAAACTATAACCGCATGCGATGGCACAGTTTATTAACCTCCAATTATCTTATGAAAACTGTACATTGTGTCATGGAACCTCTATTTATCTCGATAAGATTATTAATTGTATGTATGAGGAATGTTTCAAAACCAGCACATGAAATTACTTTAACGCTAGCACTATAAGAGGTACCTTGTCGAGAGGCTAATTTGGTTTGAGATAATTCGCTGCAAGGTAAATTTCACATTCTTTGCTACATCATATCATAGTATCTTTGGTCTCGCAAATTCCTTGTCTTTTAATGTCAACCTGGAAAAACACTTTGATCTTTCCTGACTACAAACACTCTGTACATGTAAGGACACATATATATAAGGACACAGTTTACACTAATGTTGCATAGTGTATGTATTATACCTGAAAACAAAGTCAATTGTTGAACCGCACCCGGTACATGTAGGTAGTTAGTTGATGTTATAGCGAAAAAAGATGGAATCATCGTGAAACCGAAGAAATGAAAGTTTGTAAGGTATGATCATTTAAAATCACGTGCAAACTGAAACTGTGGTATCTTTATAAACTCTTGAACGAGGGCTGATCAAAAATGTTCTTATCTGAAACCGTATATATACTTCATCCCGCAGTCGGGGGGCTGGGACAAAGAGACCTCGATTACCCATTTATGGCTAAGCTATTTGGACTGCCTGGTGAAGTTGGTCAACAGAATGAATAGTGCGTGATGATTTAGACATGTCACTGTCATGAGTTTGAGGGATAATCTTGTACTGAATCCACTAAAGAAACCTGCTGAAGTAGAGAGACTTCAACATCGGTATCACCAGCGCTGCGAGTCGCCAGTCTTGCCGATGCATTCTTGATTAGCTGCCAACTCAGACAGGAATTATTTAGAAGAAGATTAGGGGAATATCTATAATTCTGTCATTGTGTTGGAATTTATCGTGACAAGTTGACAACTTATTCATTTCCCAGTTAAATGTTGGTGTTGATATATATGGCACACATAGCACCCCAGTATCGCTTGGTTTGCAACATGTGCGCCAATAAATTAATAGTCTATAGCTAGCAATGTGCACATTTGTTCATACATATTTTGTTTCCCTAATAGCGTCAGTTACATCCATTAATGCCTGTATGGAAAGGTCGACTTAAAACTCTTTACCACAACGTGGATTTACATGTGCAGAGAAGGGTTGTAGAAATAAGAAGTAAGAAGTTACTCCTATCTGAAAATGCTATGTCTTGATTTGAATATTGATATTGTCTTTCAAATGTGTTTCCACGGTGGCTGGTTTAGGAATTGGTAAAGATTATAGGGTGTCGACTTTTGTCATTTTTTAAATTTTATATTGACGCCGCTTCAAAGAAAGCAAGGTCATATCACGTTCAGCATGTCCTTCCGTCCGTCTGTCCTCAGACCCCCGGATCAACACTCACACTTTGTCCTGAATCTTATTGTTTGCGGTTCGAAGGATTCCTGACTTAAAGGCACCTCACCTTAGGATGTCTTTGATCTTCCCAAAGCTAGACAGATAACTTCATTGTAACTTCATGAAATTAGCATGTTGCCCTCTGTCTTTCATCAAGCAACAGATCGGGTAATCATGAATTGTTTTTAAAGTTTTTGCTTGTTTTGATAGCATTTGACTAATATTTACGATCAAAAGGTTTTTACTGCTGTAAGAAGTCGGGGTTTCATCGACGAATTTTGCATACTGATCTCCTGTTTGGATTTGTGATTTGATTTTATATTAGATTTTTTCGCGAAAATACTTGGTTATCATATAAATGTCTAGAGTGTATCACTTTACGAACGGATATGGATTATTCATGATATTTATACAGAATATTAAACAGGGTTAAATTTCAAAACAGAATAGAGAATAAGTGAAATATTTGTGTATGGAGTATATTCTCTATAAAGCAAGAAACATGATATACATGAAATTAAATTCTGGACACTGTGTAATCGAAGATAAGGTACACTAACCCATGTTGACATGTTGTTTCCTTATTAAACACTATATGCTTCTAAATTTGATAACGAATGTTGACATTTCAGTCAACCATGATATCAGCAGGCGAAACTCCGTTACACATGAACATGCTCAAGCTTCTTGTATAATTTCTTATAATGATAAAGATAATGCACATTTATAATGCGCACAATCCATACATAAAAGGCTGCTCAAGGCCCCTAAACACAATGGGAAAGTCTACATAAAGTGAAAAAATTGTCGTCAGATATATTTAGAAAACAGATAAATTTTAAGGCTGGATTTATAAGATTCGAAAGTCGGGCAGAGTTTGAGATCAGATGGAAGAGCATTCCATTGTGAGAGAATGTTCTGGAGCCAAAGGATTTGAGTCTGTAGGATGGCACTACTAAGAGGTTACTGTCCATGGATTGGAGTTGTCGAGCTGGCAAATATGGCGTCAAAAGTTCCTTGAGGTAGTCAGGGCTGGTGTTGTCAATACATCTATAGGCAATACAGAGCAATTTATACTCGATCCTTGCCCTGATAGGGAGCCAGTGGAGATGTCTAAGAACTGGTGATATGTGCATATGTTTCTTACTCCTCGTGAGCATCTTTGCTGCTGAGTTTTGGACCATTTGGAGTCGAGACAGATGTTTCTCACCGATCCCCTGAAGCAAACTATTACAGTAGTCCAGTCAAAATGTTATGCGGTCATTTCTTGGCGATCATGAGTGAGTTTTAAAACATTACGCCCGTAAACCATGGTCAGTGTCATATTCATATTCATAATATGTTCTGCTGTAAAACCTTGTTGACATTGTCGACGCGATACCATACCATGCTAGACCATCGCTCTTTATTAAACCACTGTTACATTGGACATAGGCCAAGTAACCAAGTCTAGACAAGACAGATTTGATGACCTTAGATATCTGAAGGGAAATCGACACAGACAGGCAATGTTTCCACTTGTACGATATTACGATTAAAAAAAGGTATACGCATTTCGAATGTACGGCTTTATTACGTAATGGGGTCGAGGGAAAACGCGTTTGGTAACCTTAGGTTATGAGGCCACATATTGAATGATATATGCGTTCTCTTATCGTCGATCTGATATCACTCATTACATTTTCTTGACTGTAAGTTTCGATGTCTGATTCTGTGTATATAAGTAACATGTTTACTCGATTTGAAATTTAAGATTGACAAACATTCGGGATCAGGCAAATTCATTGCTTGAAATGTTTGTCCTATCGAACTCATGTCCTCAGATTAACTACTAAACATATCACAACTTCTTTTGATACTTATGTTCTCAAAAAGATCTAATGTGTTGTAAAGTTGCTTATGTCAAGGGGATCGAATGTTGTAGATTTGGTACTTGCGTGTCCGGATTCAACCCTCAAACCTGTTGGCATATACTTCATGCGTTGTTGAAATCATATATGCAAATAAATGATGTAATTTTTCAGATGTAATGAATGTTAATGAAAAGTACCATTTTCAGACTAAATGGTTCAGTCTGGGTTTTAAGTTGGGATTTTGATTTAACAACCTGTAAAAAGGACCGCTGTTTGCGCGCTTCAAGTTCTCAAATGTAATGTTAAAACTTGACAGGACAGATCGAATCAATATTGTATGATTTGTTATGTTACTTCTATTCTTGTAAATAGGACGTACGATTTCGGATTCAGTGAATAAAAGAGGCTGAGATTCGATTTTCATTGAAAATTATTTTTGTTTGAATATGACTATATATTTATATTAACTTATATAGTGTTTAGCGCGCATAAAAGCAAAACATAATGTCATGATAAAATAGAATGTGTCCCTCCATATGTCACATTTCAAACGACACCTATTTGCAGATAAAGCTACAACTTTCAGACATCATTGTTGCCTTTTGATTTTGATCACCTTCTTCAAATATTGGCGTGACATGGTTTCGTCAACTAACCTTCTTCAGGCTCTCGAGAAATCATTCATGCCAAGAAGCTCACACATAATGGTTTTAGAATTAAAGATAAGGCTGGTAAATGTGATTGTCGTGCTGAAACTGAAAAAAGTAGGGACTTAAAAGTACTGCAATAGGAGTTGCGCTCGCCTATATGGACTGTCATAACCTATCTGACATTGTCGTTCATTTATATTTTTTAAAAGAGCTTCTTTTCATTATGTAGCACAGTTGATAATTATTGCCATCAAAACTTAATTCGCCAACCAGACACGAGTATGGCTTTACTTAACTACCGGTTTGTTTTTCAGCATGTGCGAATTAAGCAATGTATACTGGATGGGTAATGAAGCAAGGATTTTGTGAATGAGTTGTGTGGAATCACGGGTTTTCAGCTGATTTGTTGGGTGTATGTGCAGGTGTGGGGTCATCGGGGATCACCTTAAAAATCTTTTTTCATCTTGTTCTCTAGAAAAAAAGGTTCAGAAAGGTGAAATGTTGTGTACGGACTCCTCGGATAAAGCTGCCCATTAGTTATAGATATAGTGACCATAAGGTCTCTAATAGCTCAGTCTCAGGGGCCACGCCCGTAAGACTGATTTTGTCCTATTGTCTAGACGCAAAAGGTCCAGAAAACTGAGATCGGATGAACAGACTTTCAGATATGGGGATTTCATGGAATTGGTGATTCTCTGGCCCCAAAATCTATCTTTGTCTTCGTCTACGGAAGCATAAGGCCTCGAAGGCTGCACTCTTGTGTGCAGAATCCTTTGCTTACTTGGATTTAGTTCACTAGTTTGTGAGCCCTAGTTAGAGCCACAATTACACGTCCTAAAATAAATTTTCCTCTTATTTTTTCTTTATTATTTTTAGCCTTTGAAACCTTACAAATAATTATTTGAGCAAATACCGTACCATTCTACTGGTTTTGTTTAAATATTTGTTTCAGTAACGTGTTTAGTCTCTTTCTTATATTCTAACCATGGTAGATATTATTATCTCGATTCTTACTATGTACATTGAATTTGTTTAAGTCTTCAATTGCTCTATATCTTTGTTTAAGGAACGTGATATGGAAATAATATGTTTTTTTTATTATTTATATTATTTTAAAAATTTCTTTGTATTGTTATCGAAGTAGGTTAAGGTATTCAACACTAGACGTATACAACATAATGTTTGTTATGTTAATGAGCAAGTTTATATTCTATGAACACTTTGCGTCAATCGGCTCCTTTCATCCCATGGTTGTTGTCCAAATCATTTTAACAGCATAAAACGTAAGTGGCTTTATCCTTCGCGTTTACGTAATTATTTGTATATTATTAAACTTTGTGTTATATTTATTTTGATACAATTAAAAAGTAAAATATAGACGCTGAAATAATTATCTGGCATTATAGCTTCATCTGATGATCAATCGGCTGGAATCCTTATACCTTGGGATTTCAGTGATGTTTGTGTCCAGTTGATGTGTATGTAGTGGTTTTCTGATATGATATGATATATGAGTGATATTCGGGTTAATGTGTATTTTGAATTGATGATCATCAAGAAAGTTTTTCTAAATGTATAAGATCAGAGTATAATATGAATAATATAAAGAGTGTGAAAATGAGTTACATTTTCATTTTAAAAAATCATTTTCCATTACCTACCACGACTTTTGACATACATGTATGATATGGTTTTATAGATTTTCTTCAAATTTAGTATTAATATTCTCTGTCTTATGCACTGACACTTGAAATTTTATTAATGACGTATTTCACCGGGTGTTTCATATGAGTGAATTACTGTTTCTATATTTTAGCAACATAAGCGTTAGAACTATGTATTAAAATCAAATACAATACTAAGGCTGGTGAGCTACAGTGAACATGATTGTGTTGTTTTACTCGTTTTCAGATGCCTACCGACGAGAAAGATGTCAAGGCAACCTTCATTGCCGAACCTTCAGAGCCAGCTGAGAAGAGAGCCCCTGTCAGGGAGCAATGGACCCGGAAGATGGACTTTGTCCTTTCCCTCATTGGCTACGCGGTGGGAGTAGGAAATCTGTGGCGCTTCCCGTACCTCTGTCTGCGAAATGGAGGAGGTATGTGGACTTAATCCTGCATATCAACCTCTTTTGGATCTTTTTGCATTTCTCATTGCTTTAAGTGGATGGACTCTACGTCCCGTGTCAGGCCGAAGGGCAGATAACCGCATCGTCGTAAAGTCGTAAACCATCCCTTTTCGTGACGACTTGACGTTATCATTGAGTAAAACCATATTTGTTGTGATATAGTTACATTTGATATCAAATGGGCAAATCGACACCATTTCTATTCATCTGTAACTTCATGTTCTAAGCTTTGAGAATATAACCTTTTTTATAGGACAACAAACACTAATCTGATGTATGACCCGGGTATATTCGGTTTGAATTATTTTTTGTTACTTTACATCGTGTCTCTCATATTTGCTTGTACAATAAACATCAAAGGTAGAAAATCATGACCTGTTTGTAAAAAAATTGTTTGTGATGAAAATAGCTTGAAGGGCAAACAATGTACCTGACAATCTCAATGGGCAATCTCAAAAAATGAAATTTAAAAAAGAAGCAATCCATGGTATGTTTATTTGATTGTTTCGATGCTAGTCATACACATCACCTTTACAGAACAAGTGTATGAGGTATTCACATTTCAGGTGCGTTTCTCATTCCATTCTTCACCTTCCTGCTGCTTGCTGGTATTCCGCTGTTCTACCTTGAGGTCTGTCTGGGGCAGTTCTCCGGAACCAGCTCCCTCTTCGTCTGGAAGCTCTGTCCGCTCTTTAAAGGTAAATAAACATGAGTCTCTTTCTTGTTAAATTTGTGATCTGTGGATCTTTTCCTGAATGCATATGGACACAGATTTGTCATCTAAATCGTATGAACAGCATTAGGTGTGAGTATTATGTTTTGCTGGTAACTTAAAGGACTATCACTCGGCTCCACTAGTCACGGCTTTATGATCAAGATACTTTTTAACTTTTTAACTCCTACAAAACAATCGAAGCGATTAGATCACTCTTTTGGCATCTTTTAGAATTCTACTGAGTGTGATAATGTCGAGGATATATTAAGGATTATTGACACGATAACATGGATGGTATAAGCTATATATTCATGATATATCCTACATTAACCACCTACATGGCATTCAACTTTCACTCACATGGTTGTTGTTCCATTTTTCATAACGTTGATTGAAATCGAACTCGCATACCTCAAACGATTTCATCATTCCGGCCTTTTATGTAACTGAACTTCAACTTACATATTATTGAACGATAGGTATAGTAGAAATATCCAAGCATCCATTTACAGCGGCCCGAAACAAAAAAGAAACGTCTTTCGAATGAAAAAATACAGAATGCATTTTATTGAAGTAATAGAGATGAAATGTAGTTTCTTGAAATACCTCTAGCCCCTACTCTTAGTAAATGAAAACGCTAATATATTATCATTATTGTTATTCAATATATTGCTTATCTAATGGTAAAAAGTAACCATAAACAAAGGGGACATATACAATCCTGTTTCTTTTTTCCCATGGGATATATACTGTATTTCTTCAAAGAAGCACATTTCAGTGATCTAAACTTACACCATATGGTTCCCACAGGCCTTGGGTATGGTATGGTCATCGTGTCCGGAATGGCCTGTATCTACTACAACGCGGTCATTACGTGGGTCATCTACTATCTTGTCAACTCATTCCGACCTGAACTGCCCTGGAGTCGCTGTGGTCACTGGTGGAATACAGACACATGCATAGATACCCGGGCGGTTGTTAATCATACCAGAAGCAATATAAGTCTACTCAACTCCACATCCTTTTACAATACAACGATTTTGAATGACAAAGGCAATGAGACCGGTAAAACTGCTGCAGAGGAATTTTGGCAGTAAGTAATCGATTGGTTTTTGCATTTTCTTCCGATATTTTTTAAACAGTCATTTTATTTTTCTTGGAGCAATCAAGAACTTGAATCGTCTTGAAAAAGGTTTACAATTTCTTGAATTAAAACTATGATCATCCTTAGTTGCATGTATAACAACGAATTACTTTTAATTTATATGCATATCAGAAACTTAAATAGGCATGACATGAATAAAAGTTATGAGCCTTGACCTTTAAAGAAACTAGTGCACACAAATATTTCTTATGTACAACGAATGCACAGATAATGCATATCTCTGGATACGACTAAAGATCCGCACTCAGGTAATCTACCCTGTAAGTTATTTAACAAATTCGTACGTAGTTAGGTTCCAAAAGACCGGAACTACGATATTGGATATATTACAATTTTGCTTACAGCCAGAAGAGCGAAGATGCCAGTTATTTTCTCAACCCAATAACAATTCTAATACTACATTTTTCAAACGGTTAAGTTACAAGATTGCTTTAATAAACACTTTTTATCCTTTCATCTGAGTTCAGAATATAAATAAATTCAAAAGGTGCACACATTACTAGTTAAGTTATTTTTAACCTTTTTTTTTGCATTTTGTGCACAACTGACAATACAATTTTTATATTTCTAAAGCCGACTTCGGTCGTCTTAATGTTTTCATTGTTGATAATAGATCAATTGTAAAGTTCTTCGATTCATCGACAGAAAACTATAGAGAGAGCCTGTAAGCCAAATGCCAATTTGAACTTAACAACCGCTTAAGAGTGCCCTCAATCACGTTTATCAACACGTTTCTTGGATACTCTATAACTCTTATTTTACCTGACATCTATGAACTTTGCAGATCAAAGATTCTCTTACTCTAACTAACTGATTGCTATTTTGCTGATATCACCATTACGCAGATTCAACGTATTAAGGAAGTCGTCGGGTCTAGAGGACCTTGGCAGTCTACAGTGGCATACTGCGCTCTGTCTTCTGGCGGCGTGGGTCCTCGTTGTTCTTTGCCTCTTCAGAGGCGTAAAGTCACTTGGAAAGGTAGTTTATGTTTCCTCGGACAATTCAAGGTTTTCAAGCATTTCAAATGCTCTCTCTGATACTTGTAAAAGTGGCATTTTTAAAAATAAAATCAAGTGTATAATTTGTATTCTCTGAACAACATAAGTTCAAATCCGTTTCAACTGCTATATACATATTATTCATATATATATATACTAAGAAGCATAAAACGATTATTTTCGAACTTTTTGAAATATCACACATCGAGGGCATCGGTATTGTTTTGATTTGATTTAACGTGCATGAATTAAACAACATTTCATTTTCTAAATATGCATATACTAGGGTTTTTTTGCTCAATTATCAAATCGCTCATAGCCAATATTAATTCTAGGAACATTCTAAACGCAAAGGTTGAAACCAAAGACTAGAATTCTCAGGGTTGCGGATATTGGGGAATACGTTTTCTTTCAAGCAGAGAACATTTGATACATATAATCATGTTTCTAAGGCAGTCAAGATTCTTAGGGCTACGAACTTTTCGAGAATACGTCTTCTGCATTATCTAAACTAAATCTATGGTAATCTTTTAGGTTGTGTATGTGACAGCCCTTCTTCCATATCTGCTACTGACAATATTCCTCATCAGAGGGGCAATGTTACCCGGAGCTTTGGACGGAATAAGGTTCTACGTCACCCCAGACTTCTCAAGACTTAAGGATTTTGGAGTATGGCGGCTTTTACTTCTGTTGTATCATGTTTTCGTTCCTTTGATATCGCATAAACGTGAAATTGATTAATTTCGACTATCTCAAGTCAGTTGAAAGTGAAATCCCAACATTTCCAGGTTAAAGTTAATTATTGTATTCTTGATATGCAAGAAAGTCTAAGTAAAACAGACACAATATTACTATGCATATATATTTATTTCTCTGTGCTTAGTCGTGTATTTTGTGTTGTATTACACGACACGTCATGAAAATACGTTAAATATCATTTACCATGCAGACATGTTTGTGTTTGCCTATGATAAGTTTGATATTATTGTAGCTGTTCATCGAATAACGCAACATTATTTTATCATACCAAAATAGATCATATTGCATTTGCTTATGTTTTCGAAGATTGAATTTAATGAAAATATATCGAATTACCTTCATGATCAGTGCTGTCTGATATATCTGGCATATCGTATGATTGTAGATACATAACCATACCACTATCATTCAAGATTGTCCAGATTGGTCACTGTATTGTCTTGGAAAATAAATATATCAAATCCTTCTTGAATACTTACATGTATGCAGTAATCCCAACATTCTTCATAGAATGTCGTGAAAGAAATTAATGATATTTGATTCACATAGAGATATAAATCATGTTTCCGTTTTTTCATCAAGTAAAATCAAAAACAACTTCTTGATAAATCTTATTAGTTTGTTATTCTAAAACCAACCATCGAAATAATGCCTATACGACAGTCAAATTTCGAATTTGAAGTCGAATCCGTTTTATTGCATCAACCATCAGATTAATGCGTATCAGTCAGACAGTCAAATATACTTACTATTAAAAAGTATGGAACAGTCAAATTCAATAGTCGAATCTTTTTTAGTGCATCAGTTTTGATTGGTAGAGGTCATTGTTCGATAGACTGACACTGATAACTGAGGACACAAAAACAAGACTGAAAGTCGTTTTTGGTATAACCTCAATGCACACTGATGGTTGCTGCAAAAAGATTCTTCTTTTATTGAACAAAACTAAACTGTCTGTGGGGCCGTTGGTTTAATACAATGACCAAATCTTCTTTCCTCCTCCAGGTGTGGATAGAGGCGTGTCTACAGGTGTTCTACTCCCTGGGACCAGCTTGGGGAGGTCTAATAACCATGGCCAGCTTCAATAAGTTCCATAACAACTGCCTCAGGTTTGCATGCATTACGTCTAATATGTATGGGTGCCACAGGTTTTGCGACAGCACATTTGTTTTGTATTGCTTTTGCCATGCAACTTTTTTGACGAAACGCACTTATCATCATTAACGTCTCAGAACAATTGCGTTACGTTATGTTACATTTCGTTACGAAGAAAACGTCGAGCTGATGGATTGATTTTTAAAACAGATGTATAAATGGCTAAGAAAAGGCATATTTAAGTGTTTATACGTGCATCGTATTTCTAATCCGTAGAATTCTTTCCTGACAAAAGAATGAGCATGTCATATTCTTACGCGTTCAGAACAGGCTTTTATATTTGAATATTAATATATTATCCATGAGTAACCAACTTATGCGTATGTGTGAATTTTAACAGGGATGCTGTCATTGCGACTATGGCGGACGGAATGACGAGCTTTTACGGAGGCTTCGTTATCTTCGCCGTTGTTGGCTATATGGCGAAGGAATCCAATTTGCCAATTGAAGAGATTGCTACACAAGGTAATACTATACAAATATGAAAAATCAAAAAAGTCCAAGCAGACAAATGAAGAAAACCACTTGTCAGAAATTTATCCTTTCTATCCTATTTTTAAAAAATGGAAAAAGAGGAAATTAATTTTTTAGCTCATCAGTTATTGAAAGGTCAGCTGGTCGTCGGTCGTCCGTAAACTTTTCACAGTTTTGACTTCTACTCCAAAACTGATGCACCCAAAAGCTGCAATTTTGCGGCGATATACCTTGCAACTATATGATCCGAATTTAATGATTTTAGACTGGCCCCTCTCCCTCAAGTATAGGCTTGGCAGACTTTTTCCCAAAATCTTTTAATATCTTCTTCTCTTTAACCAATTGACATATAAGGGTATAATTTTTCTGACATGAAGATTTAAGATTTGTAGCTTTGCTGTTGACCCCCCTTAAAAAAGGGGCGTGAAAGGGTGTCCATCCTTAGATCTTCTTTTGTCTGTATTCAAGAAACCATCAATGCAACTAATCTCAAATTATGAAATCATCATCTTTGTAGGATGAAAACTAAGATGTGTAATTTTCATTTCCAACCCCAAATAATATGGGCTTGGCAGGACTGCATTTTAAAGATGATATACAAAAAACTAAACTTGTAGGCGGAGGAAGCTCATATTTTCAGTATTATATCTTTGTTCCATGAAAATTAAAGTTAGCCGCTCTGAAATCATAAGCCATTACAGAAAGGTTCTAAAGAATCTTGTTCCTGGATTTCAACTGCATTTAACACTCAATCAGAATTGACTCTGGTCACAATATAATTGAAGTTTGATTAGATGCTGAAATGTACACCAGAGCAAAGGTTTTTTTCAATTTTTGATGGATTTTAGTTGTAGAGATTAGGTTTTTTGAGAGTTGAACTAATAAATGGTAAAAAAACGGTTATCAGACGTTAAACATTCAATCATGAAAATAATATCGTTAACCATTGCAATGCCAATAGCAATTTTCTTTCGTTGCCCTTTATTTGCCATTTAATTAAAACAAATAATGTATTACGTCTTTATATATAAGAAGAAGTCATCTATCCTTATACATAACTCACTATATTATCTAAACGATGTATATGGCCTCTAACAGATATGATAGAAAACATATTCTTGTTAACATTTTTTGCCTTACCAAGACATTGCGTGCCTTTTTACCTGATATTTTACAGGCCGATTGAATTTTGACACTAAGTATTTGACTGGCTCTTTAGCTAGGAAAAGAACATGCGTCGATGAAATAAGTTATTATATGACGATGTCAAATTTGTTTTAAGGGTATAGTCTACCCAGAAACAAATTTTTCAAGAATTTTCTCATTTTTGGTACATAAGTACTTTTCAATGTGCTGAATTCAAAAATGAAATAAAATGTAGGGGTCACCGGACGATTTCAAGAGTTATGTGCCATTGAAACATTGACCCCAATGGAAAAACCTGAAAAATGTATATATCATTTGTCTAGGTAATAAATTAATAATTTATTTTTGTTTTTCAATTTTTTGGGGTCTTTTTATAACAAACTGATGATGGACTTTATTTCAATTCATACAAGTATGAATAAATACCAAAATGATGATTTTTAGGAGGATTTAAATTTCAATATTATGATTTTTTATATATCATTTTTTCGTATAAAGCTGAATTAAACCTCTTTATGGGTTCAACGATTTTGTGAAAATTTCGGAAATGAAAATTTGGAATATGTCATTCTTACTTATCCAAAAATATATAGGGGTCACCGAATGATTTTTTTCGCTGTGACGTTTTGAAAATTGATATCGGCGTCATAATTGACCCGATTGTAGCCTGGCGCTAGACTGACATGAGTGACAGTTCGGGAAAAACGAACGGTGTGTATCTGCAAAATGATGTGATCTATTTACTTATACTACACTCATGAAATACTTTATTATTATGAGTAAAATACTTTTAACGGATATTCTGGAAACACAAGTTCAAAGTTGTTGGGTTTTTTTATCATTACTGCCGACCATCTCCTCCTACGGTCCGGTTAGAAATTTCATCATTATTCAGATTTCGGGCCACGGCCCGTACATTACGATTTAAGCAAGCCTGATATGGAGGTCAGGGGGAATCATAACAAAATCCCATTTATTTGAATGAAATCCTTCCAAAGTTTTATGAAGATGGATCACAAATTTGAATTTGGATAAGGCCGGTATCGAGCTACGAACGTCACTGTCTGCGCTCACTTCAGGGTACAGGAAAGTTGCTTAGCTGGCGAACCGTGCGAAGTGCAGTAAAATCACAAATAAACTTTTCAAATAAGTCTGTAAATAAGAGTTATTGTCGACCTTATTTTGTTGAAAACCATCCAGAAAATTCTTAAGTGAAACGTGTGTGCGTAGCAGAATATTTGCAATTCAAACAGACGTCTATGTTGTGTCATATTTAAAAAAAGTAATAAGGCTATGAATAACTTGTGAATTATTAACTAGATTGTTTTTTATTTGCTGAATTCAAAAGATATAACATAGTAGTAAAATATCATTTGAGAAATTGGTATTTGCGGTTATTTCTCAAATCTCTTCCAAAAATAAAAGAATGTTTAGAGTAAACTAGATGAGTTCAACCAAATTTATCAAAACTTTGTTACAAAATAGTGAAAACAAATTACCTCAATGCTGACAGGAAATGCTTTGGCTTGTGATCATATTTATTCCCAAGAATGACATATAGCAAAATTCAGATTAAGTTTTCTTTGGTTTTTCATGTACAATAAATCAACTGATATCAAACTGTATTTTGGGGCTATTTAGGTGGTTCTAATATTGAGAAAAATATTAATTGCAGCTTTTCACCTGTGTACATTATCAACATCACCCTGCCATCAGTGATAACAATATTGATATTTAGGTATTGGAATATTCACAAATCAATGTCAGTAAAAAAGATTAATAAATATTACCAAAGATAATCGTTCAAGTTATCATGAAAAACATATTCAGTGCTCCTTTTCATCTTATGTCTGAAATTTGGAATAGGAGGTTCAAGTATCTTTTTAGCACCAAAAGTCAAAAACACAAATTGTAGGAACAGAAATTTATATCTGCTTCCTTTTTATAATCAGCGGCTCTTCTGTTTATTGGTGGCCATTCATTCAAGTGAATAATATTCAGACTTTCATCTTCACTGTTGTCAAAAGCCTGAAATGTAAACAAAACAATACAATAATCTGTGAGATGAGGTGATTGAAAGTTTTGGTTTTCATAATGCCTTAAAAAATATTTCACATGTGTATCTGCATATTTAATTAAAGCCCAGTTAATCCTTACAACTTAGTTTTGCAAAATATGACATAACAAATCTACATATTATACTATAACTTTATTTAGTCAAGGCTTACTACAATAGTAATGTTTTTCAGTTTAGCCGTGAATGGAATTTTTTGAGTTTGGATTTATTTGGGGATAACCTGATGTTCATTAATTCATAAACAGACACTTTTGTAACATACCAACCTTATATCCTTTGCAGTTCAAATTCTTAGAGTGTTAGATTCTCATGATTGTTTGGCATCTTTCACTCAAGTTTGTAGCTCAGGTTATTGTTAATACCACGAGATAGCCTGAAAATAAAAGTCAGTACAATTTATTAACTTATTTGGATCTTGTACCATATGAAATAAAAAATACTCACATCATCAAAAACATAACTCCTTCAAATGTAGATGTATATATGTAACAGTTAAGTTTATAGTTAAATACAGGTTAACCTATAACTCAGACATTAAAGGCTGCATCATGGCAATTTATAATGAAAATCTATTACTTGAAACATGTAGAATATATCTATCTGTGATTCTCAATCAATCAGGGTCTATAATACAATCCACACGGGTCTCGAATATATTCTAAGGGCAGTACTAATCGAATTAGAACCCTGGGGTTATTTTCGGGGAAATATGGTAATACATACTCATTTTTTTGTCGTAGTTATAACCTCATTTATTATGTGACAAAAGGCATTGTTAAAATTCAACAACTGAAATGTGTAAAAAAAATATATAAATTGAAAAATAACAATATTAGATACAATAGAAAATTCAACCTACCTCATAAGTTGCTGAGCCTCAAGCTGTAAAAATCGACGAGTCTGCTATGAGGTCAACAGGCGCAAGTTTTCACCGCTGTCTTTTCGAGCCAGGCAGGAATTTCATCGTTCAAATCAGCATAGAAAGCTAGCGCTAAAACTTGACTCAAACAATTTCGGACTCTGAAGCTTTCAGTTTCTTTGCAACTTTGGGTAATTTATGATATATTATTGTTTTCTCTGAGGACTCGCCATGGTCTCGACCGATAACATGAATTAAAACTTCGATAAACTGTGTCATGTGTGCAGCGACTTGTCAAGTGATTGATGTTTACAAAACAATGACGTAAGTCGTTCGGTTGTCGCAAAACATTTTCAAGTGCATAAATATACTTGCTTCAGGTGTTTTTAAAACAGTATTAGAGCAAAAACTACAAGAAAAAGTATAATATGGAACACATTGTTTATTTGGAGTTGATTATTAACGATGACGATAATTTCTCGTCATTATGGATGACGTCTTTTTGGACATGCGCAGACGTAATAACTTGTGCCTAGACTATACCCTTAAATACGTTTATTTCGTCAAGTAAACCATCGTTACCTTTGAAAAGACAAGTTGACAGAATGCATCTTAGTTTTAGGTTGTGAGTTAAAAGTTAAACATAGAGAAACTTTACAAAGATAAATAAATCTTAATCATCGAGCTTGAACAATCTTATTTACCTAATAAGCAATAATTAATAACTGATTCGCTAAAGATTTGAGACAGATAGATATAGGGATTTTTTAAAAATCCATTCAGCATAACAAATTTACAGTGATGATTTAAATTTGCTTTATTTTTTGCAAACAAGCTCCATTCCTTGTTTACACTATTGTAGGCATCCCTTTTGAATAGATTGAGTGGTTATAAAAACCCTCGCATTTTTAGCCATTTAATCGTTTATTTTTAACTTAAGTTTTCTTATACGAAATATCAACCTAAATCTCATTATGAATAAAATGTATTGTTTGAGAATAAAATATCAACTCGACCAACGCTTTGACAATTTGACCGTCCTACCTAAAATCAGTGTCGTGAGGGCAGACTGGCTTTTCTTCATCGGTAATAGTGATTCCAAATATTATCATTGTGTATGTTCGAAATATGTAAATATAGAACGGTGTGTTACAGACCGTTAGCTGTGAACATCTGTGACTATTTCTACGTTAGTGCAATTGTTGCATAAATTATACTGAAATCATCTATTGTTAACGGCTGGATAGAAAAGTCTACGACAACTTTAGAAATGACTTTCAGATATAATATGATTTCGCCGGTATATAAATTTTGAGCGAAGTCATATTCATAATAGTATATTTTCTTTAATGGTATTTTAGAAAAATCACAGTTGTTTATCCAAAATATTCTTCATCGGTAATTGTCTTTCAAAATATCATCATTATGTCTGTTCGGAGTATATGTATGTAATAAGGAACGTTATATTATAAAACGGTAGGCGTGAACTTCTGTTAATATTAAATGTGACCAATGAATATATTATGTTTTCGTGTATATATGCTAAGCGAAGTCATTTTAACAACAGTATATTTTAGAGGCATTTGGAAGAAGCAGAACTACAGTCCAGAGGACTTGGTTTGCCCTGTTCGCAGAACAAACATTGTGTACACCCCGTAGGAGTCATTTTCAGCCTGATGCTTTTAGAAGAAAAATGCTTTATACTTATAACAGTTTCTCTCTATTACTTCCCCACAGGTCCGGGTCTCGCTCTGGTCGCTTACCCAGAAGCTATAACAAAGCTCCCTATTCCTCATCTTTGGGCCATCCTCTTCTTCCTAATGCTTCTCACGTTAGGCTTGGATAGTCAGGTAAAGCCAAAATCTCAGTGAAATCCGTACGCTTGTTACGACGTAAATTGTAATAAAAACGTAAATTGTAATATTTGCAGCAAATTGTAATAACTCTTGACGTAAATTGTAATAAAAACGCAAATTGTAATAAAACTTGACGTAAATTGTAATACGCAAATTGTAATAAAAACTGACGTAAATTGTAATAATATCATCTTGCGGTAAAATGTAATAAATATTTACGTAAATTGTAATAACCGAAAACTTATCAGCAGGTTGTATACAATCCCAAACCTATACTGCCTGGTGGGTACATCCACTCCACAGATGTCTGCTACGTTCAGGTACTGAGCGTTTGTGTGACCTTAAACTACCTCAAAATCCTTTTCACTTGAACTTAGATTTCACATTAACATATCAAGAAACATTTTTCAAGAAGTTTCAGCTTGATTCATTTTACGCAAAACCATACATGTACATATTTAGGGTTGCATACGCTTCTCGTTCTACATAGAAGGAAACGGTTTGTACCGTACACCGTATGCTTCTAAATGTCCTAGGCAAGCTTTGATCAGATATATTTTACAGCAAATGCAGACGCCAAATAAGGGCTTGAACCTGCTAATGATATATAGAAATTCATACATTGTAGATAAGCAGAAAAATGGAGTTTTACAAATTCTAGTGAACATTTAAGATAATATATGGCGAGGGGGCTGGGGTAAGGGATATTTGACCAGCTATTATTACACATTGTTTTACATAATTTATTACTATATATCTCCAGCCAGATGTTTTGGAGACAGTAGATGATTATGACAAGAAAAGTCGGCGCTTCTACGTAATAACTTACAATCGATCTGTATGCCACCCAAACCAAATAAAATGAAAATATTTTGTTAACATTTACCAATTATGTTTATGTATTTGTTAGGATAACGAATTAAACACAACAATGAGGTTTTATTTGTAACCAAATTCTTAAACTAAGTCAATGCAAAAGAACATACTTAAAAACAATGAATGTTTTCTAGTAATGCTGCATTAAATAAACAGTGAAACGGCTGCATGTAGATATAACCCTATATAGATATGTCCTTTAATCAAAGTACATTTTTTTACGTTCAATCTTATTCTCCAATTTCATTAGACAGGCATTAATTTATTGGAGTACTCTAAAAATTCATATTTTTATTCTAGCATTAGCACGCAACATTAAATATCTTCTCAAGATCGCTACGAGAAACAGGTTAGGGCGCTGTGACTGTTTTGGGTATAGCAAGTTCGTATGGTTGTCATTTAGATTTGTTTACGTAACCCTTACGCCTACAGGGGCAATAGCACGATTTTAGAAATATGTATTTATTCAAATTTTCCCAATTAATCATTTGTTTATGCGAGATGCATTTTCTTCAGAGGTTCAAAACATCTCATTACTGAACCCGATTATCCGTAGTCGTAGAGGAAACAATAAGATATAAACAAAAAACTACTGGCGGCCATTTATGTATGAACACCTTTTAATCAATTAGAGGTATAGAAATTGGTTCGCATAGTTTAAACGATCATGTTACGTTCGTTTTAAAACTGCTTCTTCATTAAAAGACATTGATTAAGTTTGGCATATATGACTCCAACAACTCACGGAGTGGCTCTTTTAATACAGTCTCACTAAAAGATTGATAATGTGTGAACGTTATAATACATTGAAAACCAAAATGATTAACAAAATTTACAATTGGACAATTACAAATTCATAATTGTTATTATGGCCATTATCTTACAGATATATTCTCTGTTTTAACAACTGGTACGAGTAGGGTTGTAACGTTTATACCCCACGCATAAATACCCAGAAAAGAGTACTAGTATAATTGAAGTACATTACATTCTTTTTAGCTCATCAGGTCTGAAAGACCCGATGGGCTTATGGCATGGCAAGGCGTCCGGCGTCCGTCCGTCCGTCCGTCCGTCCGTCCGTCCGTCCATCCGTCCGTCCATCCGTAAACTTTTCACTTTTTCGACTTCTTCTCCAGAAACAATGACTCTGGAGAGCTGAAATTTTATGTGCATACTCCTTGGCAAATGGGGATTCTAAATTGTAGATTTCGTGACCCCATGACCCCAAATGGGGTCACAAGGGTCAAAACCTTAAAAATCTATTTTAATCTTCTTCTCCAGTTCCAAAAGGTCCAGAGAGCTGAAAAGTTGTGTGTAGACTCCTTGGGCACTGGAGATTCTAAATTGTAGATTTTGTGACCCCATGACCCCAAATGAGGTCAGAGGGGTCAAAACATGAAAAACCTATTTTCATCTTCTTCTCCAGTTCCAAAAGGTCCAGAGAGCTGAATAGTTGTGTGTAGACTCCTTGGCCAAAGGGGATTCTAAATTGTAGGTTTGGTGACCCCATGACCCCAAATGGGGTCACAGGGGTCAAAACCTAAAAAACCTAATTTCATCTTTTTCCCTAGTTCCAAAAGGTCTAGAGAGCTGAAAAGGTGTGTGTAGACTCCTTGGCCAACGGGCATTCTAAATTATAGGTTTGGTGACCACTTGACCCCAAATGGGGTCACAGGGGTCAAAACCTGAAAAACCTATTTTCATCTTCTTCTCCAGTTCCAAAAGGTCTAAAGAGCTGAAAAGGTGTGTGTATACTCCTTGGACACTGGGGATTCTAAATTATAGGTTTTGTGACCACTTGACCCCAAATGGGGTCACAGGGGTCAAAACCTAAAAAACCTAATTTCATCTTTTTCCCTAGTTCCAAAAGGTCTTGATGGCTTAATAGTTGTGTGTAGACTCCTTGGACACTGGGGATCCTAAATTGTAGGTTTGGTGACCACTTGACCCCAAATGGGGTCACAGGGGTCAAAACCTAAAAAACCTAATTTCATCTTTTTCCCTAGTTCCAAAAGGTCTTGAGAGCTGTAAAATTGTGTGAAGACTCCTTGGACACTGGGGATCCTAAATTGTAGGTTTGGTGACCGCTTGACCCCAAATGGGGTTACAGGGGTCAAAACCTTAAAATCCTACTTTCATCTTCTTCTCCAGTTCCAAAAGGTCTTGATAGCTTAATAGTTGTGTGTAGACTCCTTGGACAATGGGGATTCTGAATTGTAGGTTTGGTGACCCCTTGACCCCAAATGGGCAATGGGCATTTTTAATTTGATTGTGAATACACTGCCCATGACCCAATGGTCTAAACCCAAACACCTATTTCTATCAAAAGTCTGATGAGCTACAGAGCCCATGGCTCTATTTTTTGTTTAAATCACACCAAAATCATACGTTTAATGTGTTGCATTATTTCGTTTGATTTTATGAAAATGTACTGTAGGCCTTTGGGTATTGAGTAGAGACTGAATCGGATACACAGGGTAACTACAAACAATTTCAATGTGTTCAACTTTTACATTTTCAGAGAGAAATAAAAAAAAAACAGCTTATAAGGATGAAACCTCTTTTTTCTGTCACTGTCTTAAAATTTTGTGTTATTCAACTCGAGTTACACCCTCTTACTGAAGGACTAAAGCTCAAAATAGCATTGATAGCGGTTTGTAACACGATATACCAAACACAACCCCCTTGCTCTATTCCAATCTTCTATCCAAATTGTAACCAACTTTGGTGCTAACCAATATACATGTAACATAAGGTGACCCTCAAGCATGAAAAGCAATTCAAGTATTATGATGATTATGAAGAAATGCCCGTAACTTTTTAGTTTCGTGCGACAGACATGAAATTGGACTCATTTGAAAGTTCATTACCCAATTTTTTTACTACATTAGCATTATGTCATAGCGCAAAACAGGGTTAACAGGGTTACCACCCCAAAAATGTAACCCTTCTATGTCCTTAGTTTTGGAGGTTGGACAGGGATATTTACATGTATTACTCCTTATCCTAAAAATATAACATTTTCATAACTTAACTTTGTCCTGGAATATTTAGTCAAAGCAGGTTTGAGGGTTGCACCCTGCGACTACCTATTTGAACGTGAACGTAATAATATATATGATCTCCTTTTATTCAGATTAGTTAGGGAGTGATAGATATTACAATTCATGCAAAACGATTTTAAAGCAAGAGTAGAATCGATAACTCCACTTGGTCGGAAAAAAATCAAATGATGTAAGAAAAACACATTTATATGAAAACAATAAATTTGTTTGTAAAATTGGATGGAAAAAACGTAGGTACCAATAACAATCAATCCCATCTTTCACAAGATCCTGTTTTCATGTAAAACGCTAAAGATTTGTACACCAATGATCATGATTCATAAAGACCGTATTCAGTAAGTCCATTTTATATATATATATATATCTTATATATATAAACAAGACAAAGAAGTAAACATAAGAAAAGCATTTCATTATTTTTCGTCTTTCCCATCGCTAGTCTCTGTGTCTATTTGCAAGTGAATCAGTTTGTCTCTTTATATATAATTATTTGTCACAACTTTTTTCTACTTGACTTGTTGCAGTAAAACGCTAATGAACATTCCGACGGTTTTATTCTGTCTTTCATAATTATAAACCAAAACCCCATTTATATTCGTAATTTTGAGAAATGCAATCGGTTATTACAAATTACGTAAAAAATTATTACATTTTACCGCAAGTAGAGATTATTACAATTTACGTCAATTTTTGTTACAATTTGCGTATTACAATTTGCGTCAGGTTTTATTACAATTTACGTTTTTATTACAATTTACGCCAAGAGTTATTACAATTTGCTGCAAGTGTTACAATTCACGTTTTATTACAATTTACGTCGTAACAACGCTCTCAGTACGCTTTGTTGTTTTATGTAGTGTCTGTCTATATGTTCAACAGCCATGTTGCCTCTTAAAGTGAAAATGAGAACTGATTGAGATTTAGAAATATTAAACAATCACCTCTACTGCAAACGTTTATATTTCAACGGTATGGTTCTTCTCGGTTTTCAGTTTGGCATGTTCGAGACTTTAGTTAGTGGAGTGATCGACGCCTTCCCTCAGCATCTCACCAAGAAACGTTTACTCGTCACTTCCACTTTAGCTGCCTTTAGCTATCTTATAGCCTTACCAATAGCAATGAATGTAAGTATTTTGGTAAGACTATTTGTGGTATTTGTGATGAAAAAGTTATGACACACTGAGACACACTTGGCACCTAAATATGAAATATGGTGTAAAATGTCGTAAATGATTCAAACTTATGTATTCACATAATATTCAATTGAAATCACATTGGAGCCTATAAAGTCGTTGGTTATAGCCATGATATATACCATATGATCTCGATTATATTTATCAACATGATTATCATTAAGGAATATTTTGTACAAAATACAACTGTGAATCGGTTATCTCCGAGTAGGCAGATCGGACTACGGGATATTTATAATGTATACTCGTAATACCCTTGGAGAAATTTCACTGCCAAAAAGCCTCCGACGTTGAACATAACTGCTTCTTCCTGCAGGGTGGTATCTACGTGTTTCAACTGCTGGACTGGTATGTCGCGGCCTTCTGCACACTACTGACTTCATTCCTTGAGTGCCTCATCATAGGCTGGATTTACGGTCAGAAAAATAAAGATGAAAACTAGTTGAACTCTTCATTAGACGTAAAGTCACAACATACATTATTTCCATAGCGGCGCATTGTAAAGGGGTCGCATAATAATTTGATAAGATACACTTGTTAGTAATGTGGTTATGACAAAACGCTTATTCCGACAGCTTACTATACCGTCAAGCCCACCCAACTCCCACTTTTAAAAGAATTTCCCTACAGCGGAATTTCTTACAGCGGAAATATTTCAGTATGGTAATCCTTTGTAACAGTTGTCGGAACAAGGGAACAAGTGGATGAAATAACATTCTGGAATGTAAGAAATACTCGTTTTGAAATAAAGGGATTTTTTTCAAAAGGAAGGATGTCTGTTTATATAAAAAAATTATTGTTTGAAGGTGTGGAGAGATTTTCCCGAGACATTGAGATGATGCTTGGCAGACCACCGTCCATAATAATGAAGATCTGCTGGTGTTTCATAACGCCTATGTTAATGTTGGTACGTACAAGCTTTTTAACATGTTATTTGCTATTCCTATAAATAAATAAAAGCTATATTCAAGATTTTTTTCGGATTTGATTAAATCAGGATTTACCAAAGAGAGTCAGCTATATCTCCCTCTCAAATGTATATAATGACATAACCTTATCTTTATGGTTGTACATGTTATGAATTACCGATGTTTTACAATGTTGTTGTTTTAAACGGAAACAAATGAGATTAGTAATCTCATTTTGAAAATAGAGGAATTTCTGATTCATTAATGTTTTGAGTTTTAACCTAGATTTTGCGGACGAATTACATTTAAAGGTGAATTTAAGGTGAAGGTCACATTGATTTGGCTTCCTAATCCATCACACGGCTCAACTGCACCGATAGCAACCCCCATTATACAATAAGATAAAAATATTTCCTTGTACTCCTTACTTCTTTCATTTCGACGTCTACAAACTGCATGACATGTCCGATTAGGACCTTCCTCCATACCTTGATTGTTCCTTTTATTTCCTTCTTCAGGTCGCGTTTATCTTCACCATATACACGTATAAAGTACCTACCTACGACGGGTATGTGTATCCAGAATATGCCAGGGGGATTGGATTCACTATATCTATGCTACCGGTTATTCCGATACCCGTCTTCATGGTCTGGGAACTCGTCAAAGCGGAGGGCACCTTTTTACAGGTGAGGAAAGACTCGAGTCTAGTTCATGCTCTTCATGAACTCATAGTAAAAACCACAAAGAAATTTTTGGTGGAAAGAACCTTTGGTTCCCAATACGATCGAAGTGTTTCACATAAGAATAGCTTTTACAGTTACATTAAAGGTTGTTCACGTTCACCGTACTTACAATTTCAGCAAATTTCTGAAAATTTTGTTAAAAATAAAATTCCAACAAAAGAAGAAGTTATATTCTTATTTCGAATTACCATATTTGACTTGTATCAATGATATAAGAAATTATACTCCTCCACAAGAATAGTGCTGCTATTAAGTCCGTACTAGTTGTAAAAATCTTGTGCATTTTGATGTTTTATATAGACCAAGATTCATTATCATGTTAGCCAATTACTCGCCCTCGCCAATCTCTCACTCTTCGTTTAATCTATCTATTTACAACAGAGATTAAAGCAGACTTTGAAGCCATCTGCAGACTGGGGCCCGGCGAGAAAAGAATATATGGAAGAGTATAAAAGTATTGAATGCAAACAGAATATACCCCTCGTTACCTGGGTTGCAAGCAGACTGTCGACACGTATTTGATATAAATTAGACGGCCCTAGAATGATTTAATGTGAAATTGCCATTGTATATGGATGGATTCCGTCTGCTATTTGTATAATAAATATTGATGTTTTTATTGTCTGTGATTTTGTTATCCATTCGATATATATCATTTACAAAGAATCCAACTTGTTGAATGCATACAAACGAGGCAAATAGTCTTTCACCTAAGATATGTTTAATGGACATTACAATCGACGCTGATATCATTTAATTAGACCTCACGGATCAATATTGCAGGGCTCAAGATAAGATGCAAATCTGCGTAAAATGCTCTGGGACAATTCTGATATACACGTATAAGTATTAAATAAATGAGTGACAGGTAACTTTCCCTGAATACGAGTCAGATATTGTTCACATGTAAACTTTCATGGAGAGAAACATGAAAATGTTTCAAGAAATGTTACAATCTTAACTTTATCTAAAGTTATCTAATAACCATTGTTATGAAATTTTCCCGATAAACAACACCCCTAGCTATTTTTTCATGGTGGACGTGTCCGAACTTGGTCTTACAAATTCTTTTTTTAAAAAAGACAAGGAATTCTATGGATTGACAACTTCTTTATTATACTGAGAGCGACGTTTCGGTATAGGTTCTTACATCGTTTTCAAACCTCGACCGAAACGTCAATATCAGTATATTAAAGAAATCATTAGCTCATCAGGTCTGAAAGACCAGATGGGCTTATGGCATGGCAAGGCGTCCGGCGTCCGTCCGTCCGTCCGTCCGTCCATCCGTCCATCCGTCCGTCCATCCGTAAACTTTTCACTTTTTCGACTTCTTCTCCAGAACCAATGACTCTAGAGAGCTGAAATTTTATGTGCATACACCTTGGCAAATGGGGATTCTAAATTGTAGATTGCGTGACCCCATGACGCCAAATGGGGTCACAAGGGTCAAAACCTTAAAAATCTATTTTAATCTTCTTCTCCAGTTCCAAAAGGTCCAGAGAGCTGAAAAGTTGTGTGTAGACTCCTTGGCCAATTGAAATTCTAAATTGTAGATTTTGTGACCCCATGACCCCAAATGAGGTCACAGGGGTCAAAACATGAAAAACCTATTTTCATCTTCTTCTCCAGTTCCAAAAGGTCCAGAGAGCTGAATAGTTGTGTGTAGACTCCTTGGGCACTGGAGATTCTAAATTGTAGGTTTGGTGACCCCATGACCCCAAATGGGGTCACAGGGATCAAAACCTAAAAAACCTAATTTCATCTTTTTCCCTAGTTCCAAAAGGTCTAGAGAGCTGAAAAGGTGTGTGTAGACTTCTTGGCCAACGGTGATTCTAAATTGTAGGTTTGGTGACCCCATGACCCCAAATGGGGTCTCAGGGGTCAAAACCTAAAAAAACTAATTTCATCTTTTTCCCTAGTTCCAAAAGGTCCAGAGAGCTGAAAAGTTGTGTGTAGACTCCTTGGGCACTGAAGATTCTAAATTGTAGATTTTGTGACCCCATGACCCCAAATGAGGTCACAGGGGTCAAAACATGAAAAACCTATTTTCATCTTCTTCTCTAGTTCCAAAAGGTCCAGAGAGCTGAATAGTTGTGTGTAGACTCCTTGGGCACTGGAGATTCTAAATTGTAGGTTTGGTGACCCCATGACCCCAAATGGAGTCACAGGGGTCAAAACATAAAAAACCTAATTTCATTTTTATTCCAGTTCCAAAAGGTCTAGAGAGCTGAAAAATTGTGTGAAGACTCCTTGGACACTGGGGATTCTAAATTGTAGGTTTGGTGACCCCATGACCCCAAATGGAGTCACAGGGGTCAAAACCTTAAAATCCTACTTTCATCTTCTTCTCCAGTTCTCAAAGATCTTGTTAGCTTAAGAGTTGTGTGTAGACTCCTTGGACAATGGGGATTCTGAATTGTAGGTTCGGTTCCTCTTGACCCCAAATGGGCAATGGGCCTTTTTTATTTGATTGTGAATAACTCGGACGTTTGGACAGGCTATCTTTCCTACACTGCCCATGACCCCATGGTCTAAACCACAACACCTATTTCTATCAAAAGTCTGATGAGCTACAGAGCCCATGGCTCTATTTTTAATCCATAAAATACAATGTATTGTCTTGCTTAGAATGCCACAAAAACAGTTTAAACCATTTGTAGACAAGTACAAAACTTTCTCGAAATTAATTGTCAAGATTAATCTTGCCTAAACTAAGATGTTCTCATTTTGGATATTCTCTGCAGAATTTGTAAAATCAAGCCTCGCGTCGCGCTTTCCCGGCAGGTGTCTTCTCAATCTGCCTACAACTCATTCTGCCTACAGCTAGAACATCTCATGTCAAGGTCTGTTTGTCACGTGAATGTATCTCCTACAAATATTTTACATTTTTATTTGGAACATGTTCAAGATGCTTGGATTGAGGCTCTGAACTGCGACTATGTAACGGAAACCTGGGTAGATGATGAAGCACTCTTCAACAAATCCATGTGGAACCAACACGAAAATGACGGCCCACGCACCAACAACCACCTCGAGGGTTGGCACTCACGATTGAACCGGTCTCTTGGCAAGTCCCACCCGAACATCTATGAATTCATCAGTAAACTGAAGGACATTGAAGCAACGGATAAAAGGAAAAGAATTCAGCTGGAGCATGGTGACAAACCAAATGGCAGAAAACGTGTATATCAGGACCTTGATTCTCGTCTTCAGAGACTGAAGCACTTCATGAGGGGCGAAGAACAAAGCTTCAGTTTTTGGATGCTACTGGCCATCTCCTCAGGCAGACTGAGAGTAAACCTCCCGGCATAGGCCATGGAGAGTCAATGTGATAATCGTAAACCATCACATTAATGTTATCCAAAAGGATATGGACCATTTTTTAATTTATATACTGTGCAATTCAGATAGACATTTTTTATGAAAGTATTTACGCTTGAATACCGATTATTATCGTGAAAAGTATTATAGGAGTTACATATCATGTGTTATAGATATTGTCGATAACCGTGCCCCTAAAGATTGTATTAAAATAGACGATTCTAGTTCAGTCACAGTGCAGAATGAAAACGTGTCCCAAAGCTCCTGCATTTTTTTAGAGTTGCACTGGCATAATATAAATGTTTTTCCCCTTACACCCAAACTTCTGGCACTCAAATGATACTTAGGGGTAATTTAAAAGTAACAGTGTATTAGGGCTAGCAACCTAACAAAGTGCATTAAACATGAATTCTGATAATGGCGAGATCATTCAAATTAATTCTGTCATCTTTGTTTCCACTATTCGAGATATTAATTAAGATGTAAAAATTAAACTTTTTTTACAAGCCACAGGAAAGTTTAAAGGGACACAGAGAATGTTACAGGAGTCAAATGTGTCAAACTTTTGATGAGGAAAATTTCTGTTGACATAAAAAGCAAATGATTTTTATTGACATTTTGAAATAATACATGTCTTTACGAGATGTGTATACTGTACGCCTGGAACAAATATATAGTTGATTATAAAAATAGTAATATATTACCACGAATGGAATTCAGTTTGTGTCATTACAGAGCATAAACATACAGGACCATACATCTGATACATTAACAAACACATTATATTAAAAGATCATTTAACAAATGAACGCTGAAAGGAATGAATGTATTTTTACCTCTATTGGTTTTATAACGGGGTAATAAATATCTTCTGCCTGTAGGAAGCTGAACAAACTCGCCGTATAAGACATGATCTTGATCTGGCACACTCATTATGGATAATTTCAAAATTCTTTTTACATAAAGATATGATAAATTTCTGAAAGAACTCCGGCAATTTTCCCAGCAAGTTGAACAAGTTATTCCAAGCGAGACTTGTTAACAATAGATAAGGAACCATACCAACATTGGAAAGCGAAAGTTAATATGCACTCAATGAAACAATGATAAAAGAGGGAAAGTACTTAAAAGTACCATCATTAACATTAAAAGATCAAAGCTTGCGCATCAAATGTAATCTTTGTTGAAATTTTTTAAAAACCTCATCAGTATTAATTAGTATTCTAATTTAAAGGCATTAGTGCAAGCTTTTACAGTTTAAATTGGCTGTTTTAAGGTAAAAGAGGATTTATGCATTCACTTTTCTGTCGATGCAATGAAATACTTAAATTCTTTACAATTGACCTGCAATCAACGATGAAAAAATTAGACAGCCGCTGTCGGCTTGGACGTATAAAAAATCTATGGTTAGCTGTGCACAAAACGGATAAATTATAGACAGTTGAACGCGGCTGAACTAGTATTATGTGCAGCTGTTGAATTTACCTAAACTCTGAACTGAGAACAAAGAATGAATTATGTTTAATGAAAGCAATGTTGTAAATACGAAATACTTGTCTTTACTTGTGCGTTTAATTTACTATCTATTATTGTGCCAAGGTACTTGTACTCATCTACAATCTCAACGTTGGAACTTTTTATACTTACAGCGCTTGTTATGTGTTGGTTGTTCCTGAAATTTATGTTGAGTTCTTTAGGTTTTTAGACATTCAACACAAGAAAATTGTTCTTACACCAGGTTACAAAATGATTTACATTTTCTCTATAAGAAAGTTCATTTTCTTGAATGAGTCCAACTGACAAATTTTACTGTTAGATTGTTGGGGTTACAACTAACACAGTCATTGGTGTAGAAAGTGAATAAAACAGGTGAAAGGGCGCAACTTTGTGAGGAGCAGATGCAGAAAATTGTTTTTAAAATATTTCATCAAAAAGAAATGACTCATTGATTTTCAGATTAAACGTGTAGAAAAAAATAACATCAACGATTAACATTGAAAAAGCTTACTTGGAATAGGGATCCAAAAGCGATAAACCTTGAAATATTCCTAGTTGTTTTCATTTGGGTATTGTACTCCTTAATTCTTATTTTGAGGAGTGGAATACCTCTGGGTATATAATGAATTTTAACGTTTTTGTCAAGCCCCCGAAAAAAAGCTGTAGGAGTAAAATGCTTGTCATTTTCAAATGAGTTCATTGATGCTGATTTCAACCAAAAGTATTTCTTAACGCGTCATAGAAGTAAGAATATCTTTCTCTTCAGATATTAACATCAATGTTTGCGATAAAAAAAATGAGACATAATCAAAAGTCATTGGTATTGGAAGTAGTTTATGAAGCTCGAAAACTCATGAAAGTTATAAAATCGAGTTTATTATCAAGGTGATCTTAAAATAAAACACATAAAATGTATGATGCCTCATTTTGAATCGAATTCTAACCACAGCTAAGATTCACGACAAAAATGTATTTAACATTCGAAATACAACAATGAAGAAGAACACATAATTTTTCACAGGAATCAATATATCAGAATGCGAAAAACTCTTAGGTCAGTCGAAGCTACTTTCTCCGGAAAGCATTACTCCCAGACTCGAGCCTTACTGTATTTGACCACAATTCATTGTTTAAGCCTCCAGGATTTTTTTCTGATAGATTAACATTTTAGCGTACAGTATGCTCAATTTATAATTACATGTACAGTGTCACTCGATAAGACAGATCTCAAGGCCCTTGTTGCCGAGACTCGGGAGCACAAGGTCTTTTCTGGAATGTGTTCCCTTCTTTGCAAATTTAACTACGCTTAGAATGGTCTTCTCCCAATAAGAGGCATATACATGATGCCCAACGGTCACCAACCGTCTTGGTTCAGCACGAAGCGTTGCTTCAGTGTTTTGCATTCCATTTTTCAGATTAACTGATTTCAGTTTATTATTGAAAGAAAAATATAATATCTTGCTACTGGTATCTAAAGATAGTACGTTTGTTTTTAAATCAATATGAAATGACAATTTTATAACACCCTTATATGTGAGAGCAACAATGAACTTATCATAACTACAATACAGTAAGCTCATTTTCGGATCAACTGCAATCGCATGACTGAAAGTTTTAAAGTATGTCTTGATCCGAAGTAAATTTTTACTAAGCAGAAAATACTTGCATAATTGAGAGCTTTTCAAATGTTGATTTTGTTTAACGAAAAAAATCATTTTACGTTCATTATCTACACCAAAAGCAAATGGTGCATATTTTGCCACCTCTAAAGAAACCCCGGTTTGAAAATTGATTGATAGTATCCGTTTGAAATATAAATTCTTTGACAGAATTAATGTCTTCAGTGGCGTAACAAAGACCATTGCAGCGATCTGACGACTGTCCAACTGTGTGTTGAGTGATTTGCTGAGCGTAGTTAAGGACAGTTGATAGGCTTGGTGAAGTGGACTGCTCTCAACCGACATATGAGGCAGAACAAGAAGAAATCTTCCTAATCCTGTGGGTTGAATTCCTGTTGAAGATAGGCATACACATAAGAACATATTAAAGAGCCATTCCGTGAGTTGTTGGAGTCAAATATGCCAAACTTAATCAATGGTGTCATTCGATCGCAAAGTATCGACTGTAACCAAAAAGAATCATTTTAAAACTAATTGGTTTTGTACAGTGACAATACGAAGGGAGAAAGTCGCAAGTATGATCGAAAACCGGACAGTGGCGCGCGTCAAGCAGCCAAACGTAATTTTGGAGACTTAAAAAGCCGCCAGGAGGTCAGTTTGGAGTTGATAGTGTTTATAAGGTTATATAACTAGTATCCATGTAAACTGAATGTTTGGTCTCTGTCTCGGTGCATTTTTAATCTATTTCTAGATTTTCATGGAAAACCAGTATTTGTCATATATATGTCTTTTGGACATGAAAAATTAAGAAGTTTTGATTTTATATCATAACATACGTCATTTTGTTCGTATCACAGGTGAATGATATGTTATGAAAATCACGGAGTGGCTTTATGATTGATGACTTTTGAATTTGTGTTCTACTGATTCTTGATGAGGACGTTAATTGATATCTACTGATAAACTAACATTCAAATACATATACAGACTCTCGGAAACAAACAATATAAGTAAGATGTACCGGCGGTTCAGCAGGAAGATAAATGATATTAACGCTATACTATTAGCAACACAATGTATAAGTTACCCTGATGATCACTATGTTGTGAAATCGGTTGGTAATGAACTTGTATGAAGACCAATCTTCAGTTTGTTATTTTTAAAGAATATATATATATATATATATATATATATATATATATATATATATATATATATATATATATATATATATATATATATATATATATATATATATATCAAGTTTAATGAAGTGCACAGTTTTCATAGTTAAAAGCGCTGTAAAAAAAGACAACAGCATACAACGTTTTCTCCTGCATGTTTCTATCTACTCATCCCTGCGGTTGATTCTAAAAACGCTTTTAACTATAGATAAACGTATATAAATAATAAACTCGATTAAACTGATTAAAGTAATTAAATATAATATTAATAACGATAGCAATACCTTTAATTTGTGAATCTGAAATAGATAAAAATACACAGCAATTACAAATATTTACAAATATTTAACAAAGAAAACAGGACTTCAGAAACATCAACTATATTGGTACAATATACAGTGGATTCAACAGGCAGTTTAAAAAATGATTCAGCTTCCAAAATATAAAATGATATTCATTGCCTTAGCCCTAATATTTGTCACTTGCAGATTATCAACGAAAGTAAAGATATTATGTATGGGATTGATATAACAAGTAATAGAGATACCCTAATTACTTACGTTTGCAGAAGATGAAATGAAACGTTTTTCCTGTGCTTGTTCTTAGTTTGTTTATCTGAAGCAGAAGTAAACAACTGTTTTTATCTCAGAAATATATAATTAAGTTTGAAAGGACAAGTCTATTTATTACTTTGAATATACAAAATCCTTTTCCAGGTTTAAGTTTTGGGAAAAGTAAAACAGAAAAATTACCATTTGCATGACTCGACGGATAGTTCTCGGACTCGTTCCTGATACAAGAGAACAGCTGAGGTGAGAGGGGTCAAAGGTTGAAGAGATGCATGCTGGGAGTTGCGTACACAGATATGAGCACTTCCTGTTGTCAGGTTTTTCAAAACTCTCTGACATGATCAATAATGTTGTCATAGCAATCAAAGAGCGAGATAGGTATCTCAAATATGTTGCCAACTCTAGAAATCAATAAAATAAGTTATTATTTTATCATTGTCATTTCATTTTCGTCCCCAAAAATGATAAGTAAATGAATTCACAGTTAAAATGGCACAGATAAACCCTCAGATATATAAAAAAAACCCAGTCATTTAGAATAATAGTTGACAATCTTTTATCAAAGAAATGTTAAGGAATTAACCGGTACTTACTCATCCTGGCACAGAATAATAGCTCTAAAGTTTAAAGAAGTAATTCTCTCGAAACAATGTAAGAAACATGGGATCCTTTCCCGTTTTAAGATTCAAACGTGGGAACGCTTACATGATGTATATAGAATCAATACAGATCAATTAGTGTGACGGAACGAGATAAAAGATAACATTTGAGGACTGAAAAGAATTTTACAGATATTGGATATAATGGGACACCTTTTGTTTTACTTCATTTTTCCCCAACAACTATATATTTTTTAAATAGTAATAGAATCAATTCATTTTTACAGTACGACACTTAAAGATTTCTTTCTTTTTCATCCGAACAATAGTTAGTTTCAGTTAAGATTATCTAATAGTATTTTTATTGAAATTTTAAAACATGGACATATTGGTATTTTAAAAGGACGTAGAAATAAAAATATTTTTTTAAATATACACATATATTTCAAAGGTTTGGGACGTAAAGAGTAAAAAAAACTATTGCTAAAAGTTCAGACTACTCAAACACATACCAAATAACACACAGCAATTATTACAGACAATAAATTATATCCAAATGAAATAAATGACAATTGTATAAGGCGTACAAGAAAAGAAAATTGCCAAACAATGGTTTGGCTTAAGAAATGTCTTCATAGTTCTAAGCTTTATAATATAAGTTTTAAGACTTACACCATGCGACTTCTTTATAATTGATAAAATAAAATAATAAAATAATTTGGTTTTAGAAACAACTGAATATGATAATCTTCAAAATGCTAGTTGTTGTGTGTAGAAAAATATACATGTAGTTTATGAAATTTCAAAGAATGGGTCCTAAGTATCTTTATAATATAAATTTTAAGAACAAAGTTGGATTTACACAATACATCATTATTTATTAGCTTTGATGTCATGCCAAAAGTCTATTGATTAGATGGTGAGAAACTAACTCAAACACGTTCCCAAGAGATTGGTTTCAGATCCGATGATTTGCTCATATATCACAGACCTCATATGGTTCAAACCTACAGAATTTTGTAAAATGTGAGTTCAATATCTTCCAGCAAAGAAGATAGATAGCTTGGAGTGCTAAGAGGTTCACGTCTCATGTAAAGATTATTTTAATTTAGTAATATTTTCACATTTTAAATGGTCGTAAACTTTGACCTTTGACCTAACTGACCTTGTTTGATTACCATTTTTATCTATATAAAGCATGTAACAATGACATGAAATTTAAGGTTTCAAATAATGGTCGAAAAATAATTGTTGTTTATATTTAATACGCTGTGATGACTATTTCATTCCAATTTTCGTGAAACATTAATCCCGTTTCTAACTATTATATGTTTTTTAAAGATTTGACGAGTAACATATAATTAAGTGTTTAATAAATTGCGTTTTTTTAATTCTGGTTATATTTTCAGTGTTGTGATGGATGCTCCTCACATAACAACTGCAGTTGTCATCCTCTCAGTTCTGGCAGCGGCCAGATGTTTCAGTAGAGATTCTTGCAACAGGAAGTGCTCAGATCTATGTGCGAAGCTCCCGGCATGCATCTCGTTCAAATTTGAATCTTTGAGTCGCGAATGCAGACTCGAAACAACAACACAACAAGGAGGCATTGATGCTGCATTAGAGATGGTGAGGAATGATTTTGGAATAAAAAATAACTATGATTTTTCTTAAAAGAGTTATTAAAATGACATTATGTGTTCGAAAAAATTAGTATTATTTATTATTATGAAATGATTCTGTTCCCTCTTTCAGAGCTCTGCCCTCAGTCCCTCATCAAAGAACTTCTTCCAGTTCCTAACCATAAGACACATGGTAAAATGTAAGTTGAATTTTAAATGTTTTGCTAATTTATTGCTACATTTTCTCAGATTGGTCTTTACCAAATTTACACTTATCAACAGTTTTGTAAGTTGAATTTTAAATGTTTTGCTAATATTTCTCGGACATTTTCTCAGATACGTTTTTACCATATTTACACTTATCAACAGTTTTGTAAGTTGAAATTTAAATGTTTTGCTAATATTTCTCGGACATTTTCTCAGATAAGTTTTACCATATTTATACTTATCAACAGTTTTGTAAGTTGAAATTTAAATGTTTTGCTAATATTTCTCGGACATTTTCTCAGATAAGTTTTACCATATTTACACTTATCAACAGTTTTGTAAGTTGAAATTTAAATGTTTTGATAATATTTCTCAGAGATTTTCTCAGATAACTCTTTACCACATTTACATTTTTCAACAGTTTTGGAAGTTGAATTTTAAATATTTTGCTAATATTTCTCGGACATTTTCTCAGATAAGTCTTTATCATATTAACACTTATCGACAGTTTTGTAAGTTGAAATTTGAATGTTTTGCTAATATTTCTCGGACATTTTCTCAGATAAGTCTTTATCATATTTACACTTATTGACAGTTTTGTAAGTTGAAATTTAAATGTTTTAATAATATTTCTCGGACAATTTGTCAGATAAGTCTTTATCATATTTACACTTATCAACAGTTTTGTAAGTTGAAATGTAAATGTTTTGCTAATATTTCTCGTATATTTTCTCAGATAAGTCTTTACCATATTAACACTTTTCAACAGTTTTGGAAGTTGAAATTTAAATATTTTGCTAATATTTCTCGGACATTTTCTCAGATAAGTCTTTATCATATTGACACTTATCGACAGTTTTGTAAGTTGAAATTTGAATGTTTTGCTAATATTTCTCGGACATTTTCTCAGATAAGTCTTTATCATATTTACACTTATTGACAGTTTTGTAAGTTGAAATTTAAATGTTTTGATAATATTTCTCGGACAATTTGTCAGATAAGTCTTTATCATATTTACACTTATCAACAGTTTTGTAAGTTGAAATGTAAATGTTTTGCTAATATTTCTCGGACATTTTCTCAGATAAGTCTTTACCATATTAACACTTTTCAACAGTTTTGGAAGTTGAATTTTAAATATTTTGCTAATATTTCTCGGACATTTTCTCAGATAAGTCTTTATCATATTTACACTTATCAACAGTTTTGGAAGTTGAAATTTAAATGTTTTGCTAATATTTCTCGTATATTTTCTCAGATAAGTCTTTACCATATTAACACTTTTCAACAGTTTTGGAAGTTGAATTTTAAATATTTTGCTAATATTTCTCGGACATTTTCTCAGATAAGTCTTTATCATATTTACACTTCATGACAGTTTTGTAAGTTGAAATTTAAATGTTTTGCTAATATTTCTCGGACATTTTCTCAGATAAGTCTTTACCATATTTACACTTATCAACAGTTTTGGAAGTTGAAATTTAAATGTTTTGATAATATTTCTCGGACAATTTGTCAGATAAGTCTTTATCATATTTACACTTATCAACAGTTTTGTAAGTTGAAATGTAAATGTTTTGCTAATATTTCTCGGACATTTTCTCAGATAAGTCTTTACCATATTAACACTTTTCAACAGTTTTGGAAGTTGAATTTTAAATATTTTGCTAATATTTCTCGGACATTTTCTCAGATAAGTCTTTATCATATTTACACTTATCAACAGTTTTGGAAGTTGAAATTTAAATGTTTTGCTAATATTTCTCGTATATTTTCTCAGATAAGTCTTTACCATATTAACACTTTTCAACAGTTTTGGAAGTTGAATTTTAAATATTTTGCTAATATTTCTCGGACATTTTCTCAGATAAGTCTTTATCATATTTACACTTCTTGACAGTTTTGTAAGTTGAATTTCAAATATTTTGCTAAAATTTCTCGGACATTTTCTCAGATAAGTCTTTATCATATTTACACTTATCAACAGTTTTGGAAGTGGAAATTTAAATGTTTTGCTAATATTTCTCGTATATTTTTTCAGATAAGTCTTTACCATATTAACACTTTTCAAAAGTTTTGTAAGTTGAATTTTAAATATTTTGCTGATATTTCTCGGACATTTTCTCAGATAAGTTTTTACCATATTTACACTTATCAACAGTTACGTATGTTGAATTTCAAATATTTTGCTAAAATTTCTCGGCCATTTTCTCAGATAAAGTATTCACCATATTAACACTTTTCAACAGTTTTGTAAGTTGAATTTTAAATATTTTGCTAATGTTTTACCATATTTACATTTATCCTTAGTTTTGACAACCAATGTTAGTTTCAAGGTTTTATTTCTCTTCACAATGATTTTCTTCCCTCACTCCTTAATGTTGGTCATTTGTTCAAGCCGGGAAATTTTTGTCGGGAACAAAATTTACTTTCCTGCTTATAATAATATATTATATAAGATATAATTATTTTTGTTCACTTTATGAGATGTGATGACATCGGGGATTAATATATTGTGGAAGTAAAAATGCATTTAGAGACCAAAGAGATCCATAAACCTTTAACTTTAAACTATTAATCTTTTCTTACAAAACACGAAAACGCTTAGTTTTGTAAACACATCTTGACCAATGCTATTACTAGCATTTTAAATATAATGAGAATACAATCTGTTATAAAGAGCACGAGGGCAACGCTACATTTGACAATATTTTGACCATTGGTAGCATCACAATTTAAAGTGGCACAGAGTGTGTTCTTGGAGTTGAATTTTATTAATAGAGTTAATTTACCGAGATGTAGTCTTTATATCTGGAAATTACCAGTGTGTTGTTTGTCAGGTCGGTATCAGGAAATTCAGGTTTTTAGAGCAGACACAATTAGAGATTGTTATCCGAGGAAGTGTGTCATATGACTTTTACGAAATGAGTGCGAATTTTAGTATTACCCGAGCGAGAGCGAGGGTCATACACAAGTTCGCACGAGTTTCGTAAAAGTCATATGACACATTTCCGAGGGTTATAATTTCTTTATTACCGATTCTATTTCATTTAAAACACACGGAAAGCGGCCTGCTTTCTTTGCGGCGGTCCGCTTAAGTGACGTCACGAACAATGGTTTGATGACGTCACAGACGACATCATACGGTAACTAGCGCTGAAACAATCGTTGCTAGGCAAAAGTGATATGTGCACATGTGCTCATATTGAAAATATGTCATCACTTATGATGAACCATATGGGTAATAAAGGCAAATATGAGTTGCTAGTGTTTAGTTATACATATTAATATTTAAATTGCACATGTCCGCTGACAAAGAATTGTGACTTCGTAATATTCGTAGAGCTGCTTTTTTACTTTCATTCAAAACAAGCAAATGTGATAATTTGGGAATTTGTATGCGTGAACATTTAACTTAAACGACATGACTTGGTTTTTAAATGAGGCTATAAGGTATTTTGGCTTTTATCTAAGCCACATAAACATATGAAACATTCTCTGTGTCCCTTTGAAATTATTTTTAGTTCTCAATACTATTCAAATGACTATACCACGCATGACTACGATTGTCAAATATTGTCTTTAAACAGATGGACAAGACAAAGAGGAACCAGACATTCAAACAAAGGAGAATAGACAAAACAAAGAAGAACCAGACATTCAAACAAAGGAGAACTTACAAGATGGAAGAAGACATCTGCTTATCGTTCCCGAGAAGAGGAAACGAAAAATTATCTTACTTAATCTTCACAAATTAACTAAAGAAAGAACTAAAATGAAGATTGTCCCTGGCATCGTCGCAATGGCATATATGGCCTCCATAAACAGACTAATCATTTCAAAGTATTTTCACTCTTCTGTAATAATTTCTTTTGATCTCAGGGAAAGGTTCAGTAAAATGATCGTCAAAGGCTTTGCTCCAAAGGCTATTGCAGTGGATGGAGAACGGAAATTGTTATTTTTCATCCATGGTGAGATGGCAAAACCTGGTCACTTCAAAGTCCATTTGTATAAGTTAACCATTGGGTTTAGACCTCCACTAGTAATCAAAACTCTTGAGAAAACTCCTGGTCAAGATATTTTGGCCAACCCTTCGAAACAAACACTGTTCCTCTGCTATAACAAATTCATTCTCGAAATAAGCTATAATGGGGATACAATACGGAAAATAACGGCATCTTTTGCAACTAGGGGCATGTGCTTGCATGTTGAAATGCAAACGCTGTATTACATCAGCCGTACGGTTGTAAAGGGAGTTAAACTTGGAAGCATTTACAAAACTGAAAATATCATTGACTTACACGTTAGCCTTAAAGGACTTGTCTGCAATAACAACACATTGTATGTTATGGCTTTGTCAAATCGAGTATTTGCTGTAAATCTGAATACAAGGGTCGTTGTTGCTTCGGTGGGTCTCAAACTGAAACAAATTATCCAATTTCCAATGTGTACAGTACCGTAGCCTGAACATGGCACACATGTGCAATTATGATATACAGTAGAACACGGATATAACGGACTCGGATATAGCGAACAATCGGATATAGCGAACAAATTTTTTAGTCCCGTCAAAAGCCCAATATAATATCATTGTATATGTATGTTTGTCCTTAAGTTATTTTGTTAAGTATACTTCCTAGGAGAACTCATGCTAAACAATGACGTTCTTATTGCCGCAGGGGGTATTTTATTTTTGTCATTATAGAATGCATCGAAAATACATTTTCTTTTCCTCCTTGCGTAAGTTACTGTTTAAAATCTATGTCATTATAATGCGTTAGATGTTTATTGTTTTCTTGTAAATGTAGGATGCAATGCTAAAGACAGTAAATAAAATTTCTTTTCTTGTTTGAGATCTGATCTATTTTGTTTATTCTTCACCAAAGGCTAACCCGCGTTCAATGAAAATTCAACTCAACACAAGTCACAAATATGATGTACTTCAAACCTGGCCCATTTGTTAGCAAATATTATTCAAAGGCACTAAAGCATTAATATTTACACTTAACCTGCTATGAATACGTTATGGCGGCGGAAGTAGAAAACCGTAAATGTAGGTGTCTGTTGTACACAAATTAAACAAGTATTTTAGAAAACAGCTGAACGATTAAAATACATAGCTTTTAAATATACCTAATATTAAAAACTAGAGACAGAGGATTGAAATATTCGTTATTTATAAAGTTTTGTTATTTCACTCATTTCTGATATTTATTATAAGCAGTGATGTTGTATTAAAAATAACTGCTACCGTTTTTAGTTTTCAGGCTGTATGCAAAACTTTTATAATTCCAATACCTCAGTTCATGCGTGTTCAATGAAACGTTGCATTAAATACTACTGGTCTTTGAGAATTAACTTAACAGCCTAAAAATGTGCATATTTATCAAATGACTGCTATGGTAGATTAACTGAGTGCGGGTAGATGGTTATATTGAATGGTTATTATAACGTGTGTGCATTATTAATATTTACGTTTATATTGAGAATATTATTATGCTATATTGCTATATTTACTCTTTTAAGAATAGAAAAAACAATGACATTTCATCTCATCATTATATGGTTTTCCTAGGACTTCCTACCTCCTTAATACGTTTACCCTTTTTACGACCTTTATTTCATCTACTATTGAAATATACATAAACATGTACGAAAAGAATTAACATGAACTTCTATATCATACAGTTGAAAAAGATCTCCTACTAATGAGGTATAAAAGTCCTTATTTTGAATAAAGTATTTTCTTAAAGTCAAATCTTTATTTCAGTGTATGAGGCCCTGTGGCCCAGAATACGACAATCTAAAATAATTCTTGTATGATTAATGGAGTTGTTGTTTTCGTGTCTCTAAGAAATAGGCTCATTGCGATTAAGATAACTGATTTGGAAGGATTGTGCTAGTTTAATAACACAGCCTTGCCTCGTAACGATCTGTACCTGATTGCAATACTTTATTTGATGGATATATTTTCGTATTTTATAAAAACATTTATTTATCTATTACACATTTATAGGCATTTTTATAAAATATTTTTGAATGCTTCATTGGTTACGTTTTTCTGGCACTAAAGTGATTGTTCTTTTTATGAAGTTAATTGGCGTTAAAAATGCAGTACTAGTACAACACCCAACCATCAAAACATTTCAACTACATTTGCAATAGTGTGAAGCAATATTTTGCCTGTAAATGATATCGAACATTACATTAATGGGGGAAAGAAATAAAGCAACAAAAGGGTTCTCCTTTAACTATCAGTATTCTTCTCGCATTCATTCATTTAAGAACCTAAGAATTTGAAGATTACTTGCAAAATGGGAGAACACCTCAAATGTTTGCTACACATCTGAGGTAGTTGTATGTTATCAAGTAGTCAGGCTATCCTTGAGTTATCGATCAACTTTTAGCATCGGATGGGAGAGTAGGGGTAGCATGTTATAAGGAGCATTTGTTTTAGCTTATATTTTTAGCTAATAACATTTCAATTACATTTTAAAAATCTTTATTTCATGTTAATGTTAAAAACCACAATCAATAAGAATATCATGGCTGTCTTATCTTGATCGATCATATTATGAATTGTAAATTAGATGACAGTCCAACCCAAATATAGAGGTCGCCTTGAAAACCTCTTCTCTATTGTATCATTTATTACTTTGTGCTTTCAGGTTGGTTAATCCCCTTTTAAATATTAACAAAAGAACACGACATGAAGATACGAGATTTCCACGCAAATAATGTTTTTCAGTTAATGAGGTGGTTTGATTATAATCACCCAAAGGTTAAAGGTGGAGGCCGAATTATTGTATTTATCTTTCACAAAATGGTAACCAAAGAACGTTAGAGGAAATTTAGCTCTTGAATAGCGATAAAAAAAACATTGTCTTTCGACAAAAGGACTTTTAAAATGTTATAATTTCTAATATTACCATTAAAAGGCGACAAACATTATGCCACTACAAAACTGTAAAATGTTATTTTAAATGACTAACAAAATTCAAATACCTTATGACATTGTCAGAAACGTCTTTCATTTACAATTTCTATTATAAACGTGCAAGAAAGGTTATTCAGGTAGCATAAGCACTGGAAAAAGGAAATAATCAGTATAAAAAAAGTATTCAATGTAAAAAATACAAATCCATACCCTTTTAATGATTTATCACATTATTCATCGTCTATAACTCTATTCATACACAGTGGCACTTGAAATTAAAAAAATGAGCAAGACTTCAAAATTTAAATATCATATTTGATAGAAATCACAATCATGTATGGGATATTTGCTACAGTATATATCTTAACTAGCATTCACGATGGTTGTATCCCTACAATAAAACACTTTGTATTATGAAAGGAATAAAAGAAAATAATCGTTAATGATGATTTTTAAAGAACATTTTTTTTACAAATTTTCATGGGAATTTGCATTTATTAAAATGAATGATCATTAAATTGTTATGGAATTTGACATTATGGTAAAGAATACATTTGATATATATTAAATATTGATGTTTTTTTAGGAAAAAATGATAAGATTAAAACGCTTATTGTATTTTTGATAACGATGAATATTGGTTTCAATCAATGATTATCGCTGACCCTTCTTAGCCACAGTAATTGCATATAGACAGACACAGCGAGTTCACAATGAATCAGCAACGGTTATTTGCTTTTATAAATGTACTCCTCTTTCCAGTGTGTATTTCCTCTTACCAATCACTTCGAAAACCAATCGGTCCGAAAATGTGTGATGAACTTTGGTACAGGCAGCAAGACTGCTGTTCCTACATCTTCAAACCAGTTCACCTCTCCTGCACGTTGTTATCAGGGGAAAACCATGCAGAAAGTGTTTTCGTATCAGAGAAAGTAAGTTACCTTTTTTATTTTTTATCTCAATATTTCGTCTTATATTCGTATGACAAAACATTGGCTCAGTTGTAACAATACGTGGCTTAGTTGGAGACTCGCTTATTAGCTAGCAAGATGTAGTTTCTTAGTAAATACAAAAGAAGGTTTTTCATGATTTTATTACAAAAACAATCAAAGCATCTTACATCAACAGGCAGTTATTATTCTTAACTCTACCTCCTTAACCTAAAGCAATCAAATTACTCTACTCCCCTATACTCAAAATTTTATCCTATCCTCTCATCGACACTCCCGAGCCCCTGACTTCTCGCGCCGATGCTGATGGCCTTTCTGGATTGTCCAACTTCCTAACTTTTTGTTGTCGAAACGTTCCGAAACTACTCGTGCATCATCCTTTGCTCTAATGATTTTCTTCTCTGCACTTTTGCTTCTTTCAAATATTTTCTCTCTATTTATACCTTAATCATACTGATCTTTTCCAATAAACTTCCATTCTTACTTATTTTCAATCTCACTACATAACACAGTCTGCCACACTAAACTGTGCTAGGTCATGTTAGCATTTCCATATGTATACTGAAAACTGTAACTGTTTTACCCAACATTCAGCTGATATGCAATCTTTTTAAAATCAGATGGCGTATCGCGCGCTTAACATTGTCCATCATCAATATGTGATACTAGCTTGTTAAACTGAAACGAAACGAAACGAAAAGGAAATAAAACGAAACGAAATTAAACAAGCGGAATTCCATCTGATTTTAATTAGATTGGCTGATGTGTAGCTGGATATGTAAATTAACATGAAGCATACCATTACATTAAACATATATATACCCTACCAGAATATCATGTCGTGTCATGTTTTGTTTTTTATTCAGAAAAATACAGAGTGTATGAATGATTCAAAGATTCTTGGTTCAAGAAAACCTATTGTAAAGTGTAAGTACTGCGTTATAGATATTTCATTACCAGAGATCTATCAAGAAATATCAACTATTTTCTTTCTTTTTTTTGGTGTCTCAAATGCATTAGATTATCGGTCACCGATAAATACATCTGATGTTGATAGGCTTCATATACAGACTTCCTGTACAGTAGATAAAGAAAGAAAACACCCTATGAATTTGGTTATTAAAGATAACAGGACAAACTTTCGAGCATTTAAATGATTGATATTAATAATGAACCGTTTAGTGTAGTGTTAATTTTTCACTGCAATGTCTAAATTGTCTAATTTGGCAATTAAAAATGAATATATGTTATCTATTGCAGTATTCATGGTATTCATATTCGTGTAAAAGCCACAGAGTGTTAAATGTTTAAGTCAAAGATAAATAGATCGATTGTTTAGTTAGACCAATCTCAAGTATTAAAAATTTACTTATTTTAATATGGTATATAAAATGCTTTGATCTTTCGTTTATTTTCATCAGTTACAGGAAAACAACCCAAAACTATTAGTAGCTTTGTCCTTGCCGTACCCCATCTGTCAGGTGATAGAAGTCCAGTCCATCAAGCCTACAAATTGTCATTAGATACACTGAACCAAACACTCTACACACGGCTGGACAGTCGTCATATCGCTGCAATGGCCTTCATTCCATCACTGAAAAAAATATTTTTCTCAAAATGCTTTAAACGACAAACGCTATCATATCATTTTGAAAGCCATGAGGTTTCTGTTGAAATTTATCATGCACCCTTAACTTTTGGTGTAGATATTAAACGTTTGATTATATTTTACTTCAACAGGAAAAATAATATGCTTGGTAGTCAGTTATTTAAATTTCAGTTACATGGTAAACGTTTAAAAATGGTCAAAACATACAATACGTATTTCACCAGCGCAATTGCAGTGGATTATAACGAACAGTTATTGTACTCTAGTTCTAAAAAAATGATTGTTGTTTGTACTTATAATGGAATAATAATGAAGAAAATAGAAATTCCTGACACCACAAGCACAATGTGCTTAGATGGTTATAAATCTACGTTGTATTTTAACTTAAACGCAAAACTGAGTTCATTTAATGTTAAAACATCCAACTTCACTCACAACATAGCAAGACTCAACAGAGTACCTAGGCGATTGGTGACCCATGAAAACTTTTTGTATGCATCCTATATTCAACATACAAAGGTTGCAGCAGTTAAACTGGGAATGAAAGGAAAAGATTCCAAGAAAGATTGGAACCTAAAGGGTCTTGGACACCGAGGACTTGTGATCTGTCTAATCGAATACTAGTAGAGAATGTTTTCAGCCGTGAGTATAGATGTCTTCAGAGTTTCAACTGGAAGTGAAGTGTTGCTTGACTGTTAGAGTTTGTATTTGAATCATCTGATTAATAAAAGGATATCATAATTTTATGAGTTTTAACTCTCTATAGATGTAGAATTATAACTGTTATTGTCATGAGATTAGAAAAGTGCATTATTTCGAAAACATACAATTATGAAATAATAGAGCTTTGAAATATAGCGCTCATGAATGTGTGCGGTGGACATTTGACTGAAATTTTCATGATAGTTCTGATTCATTCATTTTTAATAATATCTTTTTAAAGAAAGGAAAAGAAGAGTATATATTGTATACTGGAATACCGAAAAACTATCTGATATAAGATAAGTTAAGATAATACTTATTGACCGTTTTGGAATTTGCGTTACATCCGAGTGAGCATGAATTGAATATACAAAATTAAACATCATGAATATTATATACATAAATATATAAAATGCACAAAGAGTGTGATATAAGCATTAATTATCAAGAAGTGAAATTTAAAACGTTGCAATATAAATAATTTGATAAAACAGGTTTGATCAATTCCTTTTACAAGTTGAACTTTAATTTCGAAAAAACAAACCCTAAAGCCACAGTCACACTAATACAAATATTCATATCGATATGCTTAAGTTGATATGCATTATTGAATTTCGGAATACAGTCATGGACCGATACATGCACTATATCAGTTCGAAACTTGTCCTTAGTACCTCGCCGCCTTTCTTGATAAAAAAACGAAGCGATGTACAAGGGACAAGTTTCGAATTGATTTCAAAGAGATTGTTGGAAGTTTTAAGAACGCAATTTACATGTGGCGGAACATTGGAATATCGATGGGCTTCCGCCAGTCATATCAAATTAAATGAAATCGAATGAAAGAAAAATAACTTAGAAGTTAGTAATGATATATTCATGTATTTTGTAAGAGTTGAAAATCTACATATCTAAAATAATTAAGATTAATCATCTATACCTTCCCATGGCGTAACAAAGCCTTCTACTTAATGTACTGAGGAATGGCATCAATTGCTTTTTTCAATAAATGTCCTTCATAAAATTGTGAAATCTAAGGTAGCCAAAAATATTACTTTCTGTTCCGTGATTATGTTATAATCATGACTTAATAACTGTTATGTATAAACAGGAATGACATTTAGAATTTGGTTTTAATTGTAAAGGTCTGGATACAACATTGCTTTAAGGCAACATGGTAGTCATTCATTCATGGAAAAATCTTCACAAAGAGGTTAATGCTTATACTTTTTTCACGCACATAATGTTTAAAATTTGAACATTGCTAGAAAGTGTATCATCAAATAAGTATATAATACATGCGGTAGCTTTGTCGATCTTTCGAGCTGCATACCAAAAGTTTGTTCACATACCACTGTATCGTAGAGCAAATTTCATGTAATCATTTTGACTTAGGGAATAAGAACAATCATAACTTGTGTTCAAAACTACTGATCACTTCAAATGGATTTTGTAGCGAAAAATAAAAATGAATGTTTTCTGAGTTTGACCCCTGTCACTTTAATGACCTGCCAAAACTGTTATGGTTAACTGTTGGGTATGATATACGAAAACAAGAAAGTGAAATGGATTTTCTCCTCTGTATTGAAAATTCAACATTATCCATTTCTTTTTGGTAATGCTATGATGCCTCAAAGACAATCTCATTGAAATTAAATCTACATTACACCTATAATCTGCGTAGCGAAGTGCAGCAATGTTAGATTTTATTTTAATGAGATTGCCTCAAAGATATCCCAAATTACACGTTATTTGCACTTGACTACGCAGGTATAGGAACAAATTTTCGGTTTGCAGCTGTAAGATTTCCACAGGTAATGTTGAATATACAGACATCGCCATTGACATACATAGAGGATATCATATGAGTTTCCATGACATACTAAGTCTACAAGTGCCGGGATATTAGTTTTTCCCGAGCGACAGCAAGGGATATACTGATATTTAGGCACGAGTGTCGTGAACATAGTATGTCATGGGCACGAATATAATATTCTGTTTATTACCGAAGTCGCCAAATCAAAGGAAATTATCAAAATCAACCTCCAAGCATAGGCGGTTTACCCGCTGTCGTCACTTTTGGAACGCAACGTCAGACGAACTGTGACGTCAAAGCAATGTTTATGCCTTGGCGTCACAATAATAAGTTATGTTTTCCCCTAAGCCATCGTATGAAAAATATGAACCTCGATGTGATTGCCCTCAGGGTATTACACACATTACAAGATTTGTTGTATCGAGAGTAAGCTTTGTACTTACAATATCTACCCTACTGTAAACACTTACAGCAGTAAGTCTGCCAGTTACAGACAACACAAATAAAGTTTTCCTGTGGTAAATCAGTTTTTTGTTCATCATTAGTGTATTCTTTATCCTTCGAGGTTTGTATGTCTTCTTCATATCTATTCTCAATATATACGTATTGTATATGTAGTACAACATTTGTCCTTTCTCGTCCAAAGACATTCCCTGAGCCGGGAGGTTTGTTGGAATTTTTCTAGATGTTCCTCCATTATACTTTACTTCAAGAATGAAACCTTTAAAGGCACAGAATACTGTCTGTCTTGATGGACTGACTAAAACATCATTTGCAGGACTTTGCTTAAAGGTCCGGAATTTCACGACCTTGTCCATACCAATTTGGACCCTATATAAGCCTGATTTCAAAAGGCCAAAAACTTTCTTTACATAAACAAAAAAGAGCAAATTCTGTTTCTCATCTATTGCCAGAGATCCCGGAGAATAACCCTTGATGATAATGTCAAAACAGTTACTCTTCAGAGATAAAGATACTATCACTGAGGGTGCAGAATTTGAAAGAACTAATCTGTCCATAGAAGCCATGTATGTTGCAGCTTCGACTCTAAAAGGACCCTGAACTTGACTCTCTACCTGAGTCAGCCTTCTAAGTTCTAGAAGGAAAAAGCTAGAAGCCAGTCTGTTCTTCCTCTTAGAATGTGTATAGATAATCATATATTTTTTCACCGTCGAGCCTCCCCTTTTTGGTTTCCTTATATCTGTCAACAAATTATAATTGAGTTTTGATACGAAGTTTTTGTAAAATGGAAGGCAAATTTGTTCTGATGAAGAATGAAAATTTTTTCTGATGAGGAATGAAAATTGCTAATTAGACGGCTTATTCTATCTATGCAAATGGTATTTCCTCTCTAAAAAATTAAAAAATGAATTTAAATGAAGTTGCATTTTGCATGAATATGAGGAACATTTCCTTTATATCAGTCTCATTTTTGTCTGATACTTCAGATGATGGGTGGAGTAATTATAATTCAATACGTAAAAAACTCCACTTACATTTTTGGCATGAAAAACTGCTTATACTTATATCCTTTCTTCTTCGCATCAAACTGCAGGCTAGATGATCTGGATCGAAGCTGTAGGAACATTGATCTAGCCGATGACAAAGTTCATTACACATTTTCGGACCAAAAGGTTTTCTCGCAAGAAGATAGGCACAAGAAGAGAATTGGAAAAAAGGTCCAATGACAAATACTAACAGCAACGTTTCATACATTCTCAGGAACTCTCTTCGCAGAACAAATGGTGGCTAAAGAGAATCGTAAAGAAAAAGGAACATTCGCTCTCTTTGAAGCTTGAAGATTTGATTTATATTTTGATGTGTTGATAAGATGGGATGGTTCTATCCAAGATGACTGATTCGACTTATTTCAAAGAAATCAATACTCATAATAAATCACACAAATACAATCTTTACTTCTTATCTTAGGCCTATTAATCAATACAGAGTATACTGGGCATCAGTTATATGATACAGTGGAATCATACAGCAATCAAGCGGCTATTACGTCAATACAGACAGGTTTTTTAACACAGCAAAAAGTCTACACACGTCAGGGTATTAAACTTCAACAAAAAATGATAGGTGTAATAGTTCACAGGTATAGACGTTTATATATATATATATATATATATATATATATATATATATATATATATATATATATATATATAACGTGCGAAGATGATCATTATTATTTTATGGTATGAAAAGGTCGAGGTTTTCAAAAAAATAATTTAATAATCGGAATTTTGGTTCCAATTAGTCAGCAGTTAGTCTTTTGATTAAAGGAATGAAACTATCGACGTTTACGCAATTATTTCTAGTTGTAGTGTAATGTCAATAATAAATGATAATTTGCTTCCATGTTGCAATTGCCAAAACTGTTGGTCAACCAGGAATCGTTAGCCACTGCAAAATCTAAATTTAAAAAATCAATCACAAAATACTGGGGAAACTGTAAGATGCATGGAAGTTTGGGTTTTTATTCGTGATTATCCAAAGAATAAACTTAAAGCAAGATTGAGAAAACGAGAACAATATTTGAAGCATTTATCGAATCCATTGAAAAATTACGGCAACTGAATTATCCAAATTATATATAGATTTACAGTGCCGAGAATAACATGTTTATGTAAAAATAATTCATAACGTGGGAAAATAAACATGATGTATTTGAATTCAATCAAAGAATCAATTGATTTATTGCGAAGGTAACAGATAAAATATGATATGAAATCCTGAGAAACGGTAACGGTGAGAAAACATACCATTGACCATAGAGAAATGCAAGAATATATTAACGTATTTCAGTCTTGTCAAAATCAGTTGCTAAATGTTTTGTAGGATTTTGTAGAACAAGTGAGATTGAATCTTTTAACATATTTTGATACGCTTTTGGGAATATCCTTAGGCACAATTTCTTCACTAAAAATTATCATTTGTTCATAAATTCTTGCACGCCTAGATAAACAATATTATTTAACCTCCAAGTTTTAGGCCGAAGGATATCGGAGTATGAGATGGAGCTAGGCGGAGACAAATACGCTGATGTAGCAGGATGCTTTTGGACAGAAAAGTTAAGATGGTTTGATTTTATATCACCACATATGACATTTAGGATCGTATCAAAGGTAAATAATATGTTATGAAAATCACGGAGTGGCTCTTTAACATCTACATGGCTGTTTATTACTATTATTGAAAACATGATCCTAATTTTGGGATAAAGATGCAAGTTAGGGAAGGATATTTTAACTTAATCCAGGGTAGATGTTATTTTGGCTCTCATTCGAGCCACATAAAAATTCACGAAACATACTCTGTCAATTTCTGTAGTAAAAAAAACAACCTATAAGCTGTCTGGTCTGGCTTTGAGGAAAACCATTACACCCACCAGGATACCTAGTATTTATGTATGGTTGGTTGCAATTGACTATTGCTATATTGAGAATCTATAATTCATTTCACATATGGTCACACTTTGAGCTACATTGTGATCTATGGAAGGGGATGTGTGCCAAAAATGAAATCATGTGAACTCGTAATTCGCAAGTTGTAACATGTCGCTTTCAACCATGCAATTCTCGAAAAGACAAGTCCAAGTATGCAAACCTAACATTTCAATCCTGTAAAACTCAACTTGCTGTTCTCAACATTTACAAAGTTCAAATGTAATTCTAGAAATGTCAAAGTCTAAACTCATTTTCTTAATTCAAATAAGAGGGATATACCAATTTAGCAATGCTACAAGTTACGTTTTACAAATTGTAAATGGAAAATGAAGAGTTGTAAAATCAGCCTTGCGAAACAGACTTTTGCATCTCGAGTTTTACATGAGTTGCATGGTTATTATTGCAATGTTCCGAAATACATCTCAATGATTTCGCATTGACCATAATTGGAAGTTTAACGAAGATTGCCGATGATTTCCGATCATTCTATCCTTTTTTATGATTCTTGTGGTGTAAATAGTGTGCATGCAAGCTTTCAGGTTTATAGACCCTTTCATTCCTGCTGTATTTATAATGATACTTGGTAGAATATGAATTTCATTTCCTTGTTGAATGTAGAGTCAATCATGATTTGGGCTGCAAGTATTTCAAAGTAATATCATATCACATTGATAAGCATTACTTTTAAAACACTGTAATAATTATTTACTTACTTAAAGAAAAACAAACTGTTCTAATTACATGCAGGATGTATTAAAGGGACACAGAGTATGTTTTTTGGGTCAAATATATTAAACTTCATTAATGGTGTTATTTGATCAAGATGTTCTTTTGAGTACTAGTTGAGAAACAGACCACTCTTTCCACAAATATGAATGCAATGAAGAAAAACTACTTTTAATATCATAGTATCATTTTTATTCATATTCACCTGTCTAAACAGAAAAAAACAACTGCTGTTTGATTTTAATAATGCTTTGTCTTGTTTGAGAAGTTCCAATAATTTGACAAATTCAAAAACCACCTTTTGTTAAATTTTTACCTCAATTTAATTCAAGAAACAAATCAAACCCAAGTTCCCTTCATCAAACTCCGGTCGAACTTCCAACACAAAGTGTTATATTCAAAATAAACACCATAATTTGAGGAATCGTTAAGTTTAACTTCTTTTATGATGAATGACTAATGCCTGCTTTATGCGAAAACAAGAATATGAATTACTGCACTTTCATTTAATGTTCACATGATTCATAATTCATTATGTCATGTATCAGAGTTTCACAAAGGAATTCATTTGAGAAGTTTTGGGGTTTTTTTTGTAATATGCCTTAACAAGATTCAAAATTACTGCACTTTCTTTTAATGTGCAAATAATTCATAATTTATTATGTCATCTATCATCAGAATTTCATATAGTAAATTTATTTACAATGCTGACGGATTCTTTAAGTTCCTTCATCAAAAGAGTAAAGTACCTCAATAAACTAAAATTCAGATACTAAATAATTCATCTTATGTCTAAATGCTTTGAGGGGCTTTCTTTACATATTTTTCTACATATACAATTCCGAAATTCAAAATCCTTTATTTTTGTCAAATGAAGATGCAACGACTGATTTCACAGAGGTAGCATTACTTGTTGACTTGGATCAAATATCTTTTTTTTTGGATTTCACTGGCGTGACATAAAACACACATTCACACATTTCTACTGTCAAACCACCCACACTTCCAAATTTTCTGAATAAACATAATTTGTGCCTAATTCTTCATTGATCGAACAATTTCAATTTCAAGTAATGGATCACCCCAAGTCCTTTCTCTCCACAAAAGCAAAATGCATAATTATAAAAACTAAGCATTTAAGTGTTTTCAGTCTTAAAAAACAGTGTACAATAAACCAGGGCCTAGATTTTCTTAGCGCTAAAACAATCGTAAGCCAATGTTATTGTATGGTCCTTATGACTATCTTAGTGCTAAGAAAGCTTCGAAAATCTAGACCCAGATCTTCATTTGGGTTGAAAGGTGATCATATTAATAATATGAGCGAATTTTAGATCTTATTTTAATGAGGTTTCTCAAAGTCACCAAGTTTTTTTTTCTAACAAAGTGAACAGGTCTGAGTAAATATTATGTCAACTACAGCCGTCAAATATTAATCATTCTTTCAGGGATAATGATTTTCAAATATTTCACTGCAACTTATTACATACCTGAATATAAGCGTGACACGTGACTTGAAAAATACCAACATCAATACCAACAGTGCAAATAAGAAAAATATATATATATATAGTGTAAACTCTTAGCTTCTATACACGATTGCAAGCAGCATTAACAAATTCAAGACACAACTCACATGTAAGCAGCATTTGAGACATGGTTTAAGGCTGAAGACGGACACTTCTATAATTCAATACTATCAACCTAACAGCCAAAGATATTCAAATGAGAGTGATATTTCAAGGTTAGAAGACAATTTAAGTCTGGCATGCATTCAAAAGTCAACTAATTAACATTAAAAAAGTAATAAATTATATTTATATAATATAGATTTCAAGTTCAATATCAAGGCATGTTGGTTCTAGCATAAAACTAAGTGTCTCCCACTGTATACAAGGTAACACTATTGAATGAAAGATACAAATAAGATTAGTAGTTTGAAAGGCAGGTTCTTCCAACATACATGTTGCACAGCTTCAAAGCATTTTAAAAAATCCTTGTTTTAAAGGCATTGTAGCTTTTTTGATAACATATTTTATAGTCAAAATGTCTCCATTTAAGAGCCAGTGGCATGTTTTTTGAAAAATTTACACTTCATTGTTTTCTCAATAACATAAATTTATGGAAAATGTTTTTCAGAGGGTCGAAACATCTCATTACTCAACACCATCCCAACTGGCAGCCATTTTAGCGCAAACACCTATTAACCCTTCCGTTGCTGAATATTATTTTGACCAGTTTTGCCCCTGTGGCTGAATTTTCCAGCACTCGCCTCGCTACGGTAATAACGCAATTAGCCCCTGTGGCCGAATTTTCCAGCGCCGCTAGATGCGACCGTTTTAACAACATATGGCGTGTTTACATGGCGGAATACGGACGTTATCGTCGTTTTATACAAAGCTAGTCGGCGAATCCCGTGTTATAAATGGATGATACTTACTTGACACTTTGAATGAAATTTCTATCACCCCTGGAACGGTTTCTACAACCGAAGTAAACTTGTTTTCAATTCGGGCGCCATAACTCAATAAATTCCAAGAGCGCATGCGCGAAATCAAAACGAAACTAAAGATGAATTGTTCCTTTTCACATCGATATAAAAATTATTTTTATAATATGTCTGGAACGAATTTTACTAAATTTTAAAAATTGTCTTCATTTCAAACATTATAAAATCATTTAATCACTGAGTGCACACATGCAAATTATATACGGAATTGAAGCTAATTTCTTGCTCTATATTTCACGATAAATTTTATTACGATACGCCATCCTAAACGAAAGATATAAATAACGAAAGCAGGGTAGTGATAAATCCCGATAACGTTCTGACCCCCACAGTAATATTACCAAGCTAGTAGCCCCGGGCAAACGCACGCGCTCAGCGCGTGCAGGCGGGGTATCCCCGCTGAAAAATACACTCACACTTAACAGAAATTGTCTTTATTTCCAATTTTATAATTCAAGTTATTCGCTTTGTATACATGCAAATTATATATGGAATTGAAGGCAATTTATTCTTCTTTTCGAAAAAATAAATCATAACAATCTTTTGCACTGTAATTAGAAGTTATTACCAACGTAACGTGGGTATAGCTAGTGAATAAAGTCTTTGATAATCGCCTTACCGCGACATTTGTCGCATAATTTCCACACGTTTTATTTTGATGCAAATATGGGCAAATTACACATGAAAATGAAGGTATTTATTTCCTCTTTACGTTGATATGAAAATGATAAATATGTACCGCTTGGTTTGGAATATATATAGTTTGCAAAGATTGTACCCTCAGGTATTTGAAAACAGATTTTGATAATTGCGACATCACTTACCGCTCCTTTATTGTTTCATTGTAATTTGCAAATTTTACATAGAATTGAAGACGATCCTTTTCTCTTTATTGTGATATAAAAATGTTGATAATGCGCTCTGCCGTTAAATGGATAGGAAGTGTAAAAAGCAGTTGAAAAAATCGCTTCTCGGTTAACAAGATATGAATAGAGAAATTGCCTGTTTGCGCAATGCTCGTCGGGTCTTTACTGATTTTCGTTTACATACAAATTTTATATGGAAAAAAAGATCATCCTTTTCTCTATATTTTGATATATGAAATTTCAAAATGTCCCGAGAACTTTATGTGATATAAAGTGCGAGAAAATGGTAAAAACACAAAGAATAAAGAAAAGTCGCAATTTTGCGGCACTTGCTGTATCTTTATTTTATATACTGCATATAACTTTTTTACATCAAATCGAAGACAATTATTTCCTCTTTATCACGAGGTAATCAATTTCAAAATACGCCTAGCTGTTGAGAAGATATAAACGAAATAAAGGCACATGTCAAAATCGCCGTTCAATTTACATGACTTGAATAGAGAAATTAGCTTTTTGTGCGGCGCTTGCTGTGTCTTTATTTATTTTTGCGCATGTACAAATTTTACATGGAATGAAAGACAATCTTTCTCTCTATCTTATAATATAAAAATTGTCAAAATAAGTTGACCACATCATGTGAAGATTGGTGTGACAAAATGGTGTAAAACTAAAAATATGTAAAAATCACCTTTTTTGCGGCACATGCTGTATCTTCATTTCAGGTGGCGTAGTTATGTATTTTATATTGAATTGAAGACAATTTTCTGCTCTTTCAAAAGATCCAACCGGTATTGTAATACGCCCAAGGGTTCAGAGCATAGGGCGTGCGATAGGAAGGCGTGCATAGGGTCAAAATGCATGCGTCTCAGTAAACGATAGCATGCGCGGGTCGGTAAGCTCGTGCGAGAGGGTAGAAAGTGCCCATAGGCTATTAGCACGTGCGGCGGGGAGTGGGGAAAAATTGAGTGATTTTAACGTTTATTTTCGGTACGATAAACATTATCAATACTCTCATAACTTTCGGAGCATGTTCGCGCATTATTTAGAACACCAACGAAACAAAACACGGTTGCTTAGCGGCAGCCGGAACGAAAATACAAGCGTTGAACTGAGACTACTGCTAGGCAATAAATTTCCGGGCCCCGCTACCGAGACCCGCGGTCATAATTAGTTAGCGTGAGAAAAATAGAGTGTGCTACTCGCATCCCGCTAAGGGGACTTGCGGGCAAAGCTAATTTCATCCCGGAATATTCCGGGACCCGCATCTTAAGGGTTAATCATTTGAGGTAGGGAAACTGATTAAAAAGCTCAACTGATCATAATACGTGTTCGTTCTGTTAATGCTTCTTTCCATTAAAACAAAGGTCCTGCATTTGGTAAAATTTTTATCATTTTTTTAATCCAAGGCTTTCATTTTTTTCAGGACTCCTCTCCATGATAAAAATAGATTTTCGTGGAATAGGTGAGGCGAGGTGATTTGGGGTTAACACCGCTTTCAAGAGTATTTCACTTATATCGCGGCTGCTAGTATAAATGCAGGGAGAAAGCCCGCAACAACATTGTGGCTATTCATTGTGGTGAAACCTGCAAGCATCAGCTGGAACTAGCGAACCATGGATGGTACTGCGCTGAAATTCAGTGTAGCATTGCACCCAAACCTGACTGCAATAGGAAATATTTGTTTTCCTTTCCGTGATTTTTTATTTCACTTAAAAATGTGCTACAGGGCCTTTAAGAGTCAATTAGGCAGATTCACAGCATAACAAAATCAAATTTAATTCTAATATCAAACAAAAAACTTTAACAGAAACAAAACATGCTTTTAAAGAAGCAATTGATAAGGAAAATAAAAATAGGGCAACTACAGGAATAAATGAGTTTCACTGGACATCCTGTTTGAGATCAAATAACAGAAAATATATGAAATTTAAAACGATAACAGGCACAATGATAAGCACTTGGTTAATATAAATCATTTTTATCCAATTTGATAAGATAATGAAGTTATCATATTAATCACACATTAATCATTATTTACAAAAGTGCAAATCAAGGATTGAAGTAACATGCTTTTAAATCGCGATCGTTATCAAAGATACAAACATATTTCAACCTTTTCATTAAATAAAATGATATTGTTGACTTAAACATTTTAAATCTTGTTCACATTTCATAATTTGCATTGAATAAATTTGATACTTGTTATCTCAAAAATAGTCAATAAGCTATTTTCTATGGAGGATGTACTTTCATAGAAAGCAAAACCATCACAGAATTTGTCATAGAAATAATCCTATCTAAATTGTCAAACAGCATTTTCCTTTAGAACATCCTTCAACAAGAGTCATCATCCTTGTCAATGAGTCTAAGAGCTATGTCTCCAAGTCTACTTTCAGAATCACACACCCTGCATCCAGTCGTTACCCTGATGCTCAAACTACCGCTGGGTTTCTATGGTTGCTGGTCTGTACACAGGCGCATTGGATCTTGGCAGTGGTTCATTGTCCAAGATAATATCAGCACATTTCTCTGCCAGCATGATTGTTGGTCCATTCAGATTACCACTGACAACACTAGGCATGATGGAAGCATCCACGACTCGAAGACCTTCAATGCCTATGACCTTCGCCTTTGAATCAACAACAGCCATTGGATCATCTCGGGATCCCATCTTGCAAGTGCAGGACGGGTGATAGGCACTATCGGCCATATTGCGCAGAAACTCATCGATCTCTTTATCTGAAGTGATGTTGAAACCAGGTGCCATTTCAAGCCCTCTGAACTCTTCAAAAGCCTTTTGGGCAAATATTTCTCTTGTTAGCTTGACAGCATTCCTCATATCAACAATGTCATCTTCTGTTGATAGGTAGTTGGCAACGATTCTTGGATGTTCATTCGGATCTGCAGATTTGAGTTTAAGGTATCCTCTGCTCGTTGCTCTCAGGGTTCCGACATGAGCTTGATATGCATGGCATGGTCCCATCTTCCTTCCATGGTCGTTGACGGTTGAAGGTAGAAAGTGGTACTGTATGTCTGGGTGTTCTAGTCCAGCTTTACTCCGAATGAATCCACCAGACTCCAAGTGAGCACTGGCTCCATCTCCAGTCTGCCTGGTGAACCATTCCAGGCCTGTTCTGATCATATTGTGGGGGAACTTCCACTGATAAGAATACAATGTGATCCTCTTCTTACAAGCTTGCTGAACATACACCTCAAGGTGATCCTGAAGGTTCTCCCCGACTCCTGGAAGATGAGCCTGGACTTGAATGTCCAGTTTCCTGAGATCATCAGCATTACCAACACCAGATAACATGAGGAGTTGAGGAGAATTGATTGATCCTCCGCTGAGGATTACCTCTTTGTCTGCTCGCACCTCCTTCACAGTCCCTGCCTTCTTGTACTGTATTCCAACAGCCCGGTCCTTCTCAAACAAGATCTTTTCAGAGAAGGCTCCTGTTTCCGTGGTCAGGTTTGATCGATGCAGGGCAGGTCTGAGATAGGCAGAAGCAGCACTCCATCTCTTTCCTTGATGAATGGTCATGTCCATCCAGCCAAACCCTTCCTGTTGGTAGCCATTCATATCATCGGTGTAAGGATATCCTGCTTCAACTCCTGCATCAATGAAGGCTTTGAAAAGAGGATTTTGGGACTTTCCTCTGGAAATATGAAGAGGACCGCTTCCACCTCTGTAGTCATCTGCTCCTAGTTCATGGGTCTGAGATTTACGGAAGTACGGCAGACAATCTGCATATGACCACCCTGCTGCCCCTTCCTTCTCCCACCGGTCGTAATCAAAGGCATGTCCTCGGATGTACACCATTGCATTGAGGGAGGATGACCCTCCCCAGACCCTCCCTCTGGGCCAGTACATGACTCTGTTGTTCATTCCCTTCTCAGGTTCAGTGTGGTAGTACCAGTTGTACTGGTCATCACACAGGTTGTACATCAGAGCTGCTGGCATGTGGATCTTCCAGGTGTTGTCTTTCGGACCAGCTTCAAGCAGGAAGACTTTGTTGTCTGGATTGCTGCTCAGCCTGTTGGCAAGGACACATCCTGCAGACCCTGCTCCCACAATAACATAGTCGTAACTTGTTGACTTCGGTTTGGCAGCTTCCATACGGATTTTAGCTACACGGCTCAGATTTCTCTTGATTTGCATAAAAGGTGAATAATTTGTGGAGGTTGAAAACAACCTTCTTCCAGTTGGGTTTGAATTGTTCAAAGCTGGTTTCATGGATACAAGAAGAGGTAAGATGTCACTGACTACATCAACTACATGATCGGCATGGGGTTCAAGCTCGGACTTGGAGCCTATGCCAGAAAGGACTCCTATCCTGGAGGCAACATTGCCCAACATGCCCATTCTCAGATCAGTCACAGTGTCTCCAACTACACACACAGCTCCGGGATCGACCTTCAACTCATCACAGATAAGTCTGAGGTTGTGGGAGGAAGGTTTAGGTCTGCTGTGAGGATCATCTCCACAAACCATCATGTCCACAAAGTTGAGGACCTCGAGGTCCAGGAGATCATTCACAGTTGTTTCTCTCGTCTCCCCTGTGCAAATTGCAATCTTCACATTAGCTTCTTTAAGGCTTTTGAACACTTCTTTCATGTCCTTGTCCAGAGATTTAGGGTTGGTGTTGAGGACGTGTTCACTATCTTGCCATGCCTGGTTTGTAATGAGGATAGCTTCTTCATAGTAGAATCCTTCTGAGGTTAACATTTTCACAATGGCTGATTTCATCTCGTGTCTTGTGGTGCTCTCAGCTAGAATTCCGTTGCGGACTTTCTTTGAGCTGGGACAAGCACCCATAACATCATATAGCTTTGTATTCAGCTTTAAACCAGTGATCTGGTTCAGTCTGAAAAACAAGCATACAATATAATCTAATTGATAAGAACTCTTGAAATATTTTTCAAATCATCTCAACTTTCATAATCGATTGAATATTTATCAAGAAAATATGCAAAATTATTTTATATTTTCAAATGTGTCCTTTATCAACATTGTATATATTAGATATTCCTTACACCAAAGACAATTTCTTTACATATTCTAAACATTAAGCATACTATTTTATTTAAAGAATAGATTCAACAAATACATTTTCAAGTCACTGTTTTTGCAAATTGTAGCATTTTTTCTTATTCAAAGCTGACTTAACATTTTAGGTTGAGAAAAGTTTCCCTACACCATTATATATCTTAGATAAAGATAAACAAAAAAATTTGGTCTCATGATGATGGTCTCATCGTTTCATATTTTTAATCATACAAATACAAATTTTCATCAAATATCAAGAGAGTTGTACCAACCTCTCTGAGAGTCGCTCAAGCCATTGTGAGTACCGACTGTGTGTACAGACGACAGTTCCGTGGAGGTCCAACACAACCAGGTCAACCTTCTTCCGATCCACCGAGGCTGCTTTAGAGTCCGCCTCACTTAAAGAGTGAGGCTCAATCAGGATACGGTCATCCCCCGAGTACGCATAGTACTCCTTCCATTTGTCATACGGCAGGATCAGAGGCAGAAGGTCCTTCACATTCTTCACCACGTGGTCTGAGAGGGCAAGGAGTTCATCAGTTCCGCAGACCCCACTCAACACTCCGACACTCCACCCCATGTTGGCATTACGCCCCATACCGACATCAGCCACTGTGTCACCCACCATCACAGCATCAGATGGATCAACATTTAGAGTCTTGCAAATATGCCAAGCATTGTGAGGGTTTGGTTTGGGTTGCATGTTGGGATCGTCCCCACAGACAACACAGTCCACCAACTCTGCAAGTCCTAGCTGCTCTAGGGTGTTGAGTGTTCCTTTGCGGTTGTCTGACGTGCAGATGGCAATCTTCATACCATTTTCCCGTAGGATTCGAAACAGAGTCTTCAAATCAGTTGTGGTTCGAAGAGCATCTGGATTTCCAACATCTCCTTCTACCCAGCTGTTCTTGATGATTTCTTTTGCTTTCTCTGGACTGAGTCCTTCAGCGATAAGATCTTTCTCCAGCTCTACAGCAATCTCTGGAGTTGTTTTCTCCGCAAGAAGACCCGGCAGGACACGGTTAGACTCCATACAGAAGCCAAGGGTATCAAATATCTTCTGTTCAATGTCCAGCCCACTGTTCCTGGCAATACTGAAAATGAAATTGAATTCAAGAAAGTGTTCAAGGAAAATGATCTAATTTCATTCAAACTTTTGAATTAATTCAAGTTGAAAATCTTGCCTGAGGTGAGTGAGGCTAGTTTCACACATATCAAGTTACTTGTAGCTCAGATGCAGAAAACTTTCTACATTTGTCTACTATTTAGTCAGAGGTTTTAAATAAAAGTTTTTAAAGACATTAAATGAAGCCAGTATGAGGCATAGCAAAGATATAAAAAAAACTTGAAAAATTACCACAGATGGAGTATCAAAAAGGCAAGACAACTCCTTAAAATAATTGTGGTTACCAAGATGGAGATGATATCTGTTTTCGCTTTAATGATGCAGAGATTATTTCATCAAATGATTTTATTTTTTTCCCCATGAGATGAGGTTCATAAGGCTTTTGTCAAGAACTGATAAATGTTCTATCCATTATGTGATGTCATTCTAGTAACTAGGCCAAAGAAGAGTCATATACATGTTGAGCAATCACTAGAAAGAGCCTGTTGCAATTATCAAATCTGTAATCAAATCAATATTCGAATTTTCACTGCAGTGTCAAAAGCAGGACTGAATCTATTATCTCCCTTTGAAACACAATTATCTCCCTTTGCACTTTTTATTGATATCCACAGTGTTAATATCTTCTAGATATCTTGTCGCTTAATTCTTTTTTATTTCCCTTCAATCGATCAACCTAAGAATTTGTAGTCTAATATGCAAAAAAATAGAGCCATGGGCTCTGTAGCTCATCAGACTTTTGATAGAAATAGGTGTTTGGGTTTACACCATGGGGTCATGGGCAGTGTAGGAAAGATAGCCTGTCCCAACGTCCGAGACGGGTAACTTTGGTTGAGGACGGGCTGTAAAATTATTTAGTCCGTCCTTGTGTCGGGCCAATTTTGTCTAACCATAAATGCATTTATATCTAATAACCCCGAGAGAAAAAATAAACAAAAGTAAATAGCCACTCTGTTAGTACGTAGGACGATATTTATAGCCTACTTAATCCTTCTCAGTTACGATTTTGTGAAAAACGGGAACAATATTTGTAAAAATAAATTAAGCATAGAAAAAATAACGCTACCCATATGATAAACATCATTTATATACAGAAAATGTCGACTCCAGACGCCTTTCTATCTTACCGTGAACAGCTGAACAGAACATGTGCTCCATGGTCATGACCAATCATATACGTGGAATACGATCACGTGATCTTCTGTCGTTACCAGTGATTTCGTTGACAAAACGAACTCGTAGACAGATTCTTGAGATGTTTTAATGACATAATATATTGACAAGGGTCGTTTATATTTTAACTTCATTGTTGATATGTAGGGGAGACTGGGGCACCTTGGGACCATATATAATACACATATATATATATATATATATATGAACACAAGAAAAATGATACTTTGGATATTTATTTGGATAAATTAAAGCAGCCTTTATTATGAAGAAAAGAGAAAGTGAAACAAAACAATATGTCAACATTTCTTTTTGATAAAAAAACAGAGATATCAAAATAAAAAAAATGCTTTCCAAACCAGGGGTAACTTGGGCTTGAACTAGGGCACATTGGGACATTGCAAATTGTTATGTTGAGGAAAGAAAACAACAATGTATTTCTTAAAAGTTATTCACAATCTAATAAAAAAGGCCCATTGCCCATTTGGGGTCAAGGGGTCACCGAACCTACAATTCAGAATCCCCAGTGTCCAAGGAGTCTTCACACAATTTTTCAGCTCTCTAGACCTTTTGGAACTAGGGAAAAAGATGAAATTAGGTTTTTTAGGTTTTGACCCCTGTGACCCCATTTGGGGTCATGGGGTCACCAAACCTACAATTTAGAATCCCCGTTGGCCAAGGAGTCTACACACACCTTTTCAGCTCTCAAGACCTTTTGGAACTAGGGAAAAAGATGAAATTAGGTTTTTTAGGTTTTGACCCCTGTGACCTCATTTGGGGTCATGGGGTCACCAAACCTACAATTTAGAATCCCCGTTGGCCAAGGAGTCTACACACACCTTTTCAGCTCTCAAGACCTTTTGGAACTAGGGAAAAAGATGAAATTAGGTTTTTTAGGTTTTGACCCCTGTGACCTCATTTGGGGTCATGGGGTCACCAAACCTACAATTTAGAATCCCCGTTGGCCAAGGAGTCTACACACACCTTTTCAGCTCTCTAGACCTTTAGGAACTGGACAAGAAGATGAAAATAGGTTTTTCAGGTTTTGACCCCTGTGACCCCATTTGGGGTCATGGGGTCACCAAACCTACAATTTAGAATCTCCAGTGCCCACGGAGTCTACACACAACTATTCAGCTCTCTGGACCTTTTGGAACTGGAGAAGAAGATTAAAATAGATTTTTAAGGTTTTGACCCTTGTGACCCCATTTGGGGTCATGGGGTCACGAAATCTACAATTTAGAATCCCCATTTGCCAAGAAGTCTACACACAACTTTTCAGCTCTCTGGACCTTTTTGAACTGGAGAAGAAGATTAAAATAGATTTTTAAGGTTTTGACCCTTGTGACCCCATTTGGGGTCATGGGGTCACGAAATCTACAATTTAGAATCCCCATTTGCCAAGGAGTATGCACATAAAATTTCTCTCTAGAGTCATTGGTTCTGGAGAAGAAGACGAAAAAGTGAAAAGTTTACGGATGGACGGATGGACGGACGGATGGATGGACGCCGGACGCCATGCCATGCCATAAGCCCATCGGGTCTTTCAGACCTGATGAGCTAAAAAAATTATTTAAAAAGAAGCTACCAAAACATGTTCTTCATTTTACATTCAAAACAGATTTATTTTACCATGACATTTTTCTATTTCATATCTATGTGATTGAAATGTTTTTGTAATAGCATTTAACATGCATCTTCTTAGGCTTTGGTGATTATTCAAGCCTTTTCAATGTACAACTGTTAACATGATTATGGGTTTTTTTTTAAAATGATAAAACTACTCATGTTTCAACTAAATTATCCCGAATACCAGCATTTTTTCATCTTGGGTTCCAGTTAGGGTGCACTTTCCTTAATATCAAGATATTTAAAGGAAAACCATCAAATTCACATACTTGGCTGCAAACTCTTTAGTCCATGGTGTCCACATGGTGTGGAAGCAGATGAGAGTTCCGTCCTTATCGAAAATAACCAGCTTTGCCTTCTTCATGTTGCTGCGACGATGTGACACACTTTTGATGGTCTCCTGGACAAACTGCCGAGGCTTCTCTTGTTGTGACCTTACTCGGTCCTGGGTCGATATATTGGCTGTACATGCTGAAATTTCAAGTAATAAATGTGATAGAGATTATTTTATACAGACGATAACCTAAACAGGGATCACCTTGGAAATAAGGGTCTATGGGATAAAATCCCTTCCATAGCTAAAGCAATGGGATTTTTAGGTGACGCAATGGGATTTTTAAAAACATGATATCCTTAAGAATCGTTTGTTACAATTGTTATATTTAATTAACAAAAATGAAAGTAGCTAAAAAATGAATCAGCATTTAATAAAATGTTTTCTGATGATCTAAAGATTAAGAATGTAAGATAGCTTGCAATTGCATTTTGTTAATGCAATTACACATTTAGAAAATGCCTTGCTTCTATTGTGATGGCTCGCAAAGGGACATTGCAAATGATTAGAAAACTGAAAATAACTTTGCTGGTTAAAGCAGATATGTGTACATATGAAAAATATTACATTTGTTATGTTACACCATAGTTTGTATATCGATGAAGACATGAAAAACTTTATACCGATTTCTAAGATACTATGAACCAAAATACACTTATTTTATCGCTTGATCTTAATCTTAAATTAACAAAAGAAAACATTTTTGTAACCTTTTTATGCTAATTGCCATACCAGAAAAACAAACATTTTTATTTGAAAGAATAAAGTATTTCAGGTAACATGGAACTTAATATCATATTTAGAATTTTCTTCTCCTTGAGATGTTTAATGACATTAAATTTACTTAACACATCACAACAGATATTAAATTCTTATCTCTTTTTTAAATATCAAAGAATTTTCTTAATTGCTACTTCTAAATATCTACACACATCTCACTAATTCCTAACTTACCTCTAATAATTTTTAGATAGTATGTCATAACTTCATGTAATAAGAATATGCAGTGAGATAAACCATAAATCCCCTTTGCAATAATAATGCATAACCCGGAGTTGTGTTACTAATGAACAAGGTATTATTGGATATTAATAGAGCTAAGGATAATTCTTACATAATTGTATGTCATATTTTAATAATGCTTATTTTGTGTACCATGATACTGATAGGGTAACTAAGACCTCCACTATCGATTGTAACTCCAAACCTCCATTAACTGTTTTTATAATTTACAACCATTTCACATAATCTAGTAATCAAAGCTTGATTTTCCTATTAATATTGTGAATTAGATAGTATTGTGACAATACAAATATTTCATGTAATGATATGTATCACAATATCTCATACTGATTCAATACAATACATGTCACTATACCCTATTTTCAGGGATTTCTTTTCATGAAAAGGGAGATTACATTTTAACAAATGCCCTGAATAACATGCAAAATCAGTTCTTCCTCTGTGATCTTCAGAGAGTGATTTAGAAGAGTATTTATGAAATCATCAAAGTTTAGATCTTATTTTAATGAGATTGAATATTAGCCTTCCCACCTGGCAGCATGTGTCTGTTCCTCAATCTTGTACCTCGTCTGGAGAGGAGTTGGGCCCCTCGCAGTAAACTCTGAACACTCCTCATCTTGTTAGAATTGGCAGAGCCTCATCAATTCAATGGTCCTGGAATCATAGTGAAATTTTACAATACAAAATAACAAAATATCAGCAAGCTAATACTCCAAAGGTGTGGAATCCCTTAAAGGGGCTGTACTGCTGTTCCTTGTATTCATGTTCAAGGATTACTGATAACAAGTTGAAAATTCTTAGACACAATAATTGAAACATACACAAATTTCCTGCAATCACAAAATGAAAATGGTGAGATTGAAAAAATTCATGAAAATGCAAATCCTTGAATAAACAATACAAAATGAGATTTTCAGAAATCATTTTTTACTTAAATAAAAAGTCTTCAATTAATCTCATGGTCTTATTTTTTTATGTAATTTATTTTTGTTTTGAGAATCCTTTACATTATGTTATCGAAAATAATCAAACATGCAATTAATTAATGATAAGAATGTTATTCAAAATGTCCAATGTGAAATATTTGAAAAATGGTAATAGACACCTAAATAGATACCAAAACATATTTCATTTTAACATTTGTGTAAGTTTTGTGATGTATTCTATAGGCTTGTCAGATTCATTTCACCAACCTTGAAGCAAAAAGTAAAAGATTCTGTATCATTACAGATTGAACATACATATATTCTTACTTGTATTGAAACTGCATCTGAATATTTTTCATTTTCAAAATAGCAGTTTTATTTTCAAACTTGTTTGTACATGAGTGTTGACTTCCATTAGGACATTTTATAGTTACAACTATTACCAGAAAAATCAATGACTAAATTAAACCCAAAAACATTTTAAATTTTTTAATAATTTTTAAAATTATGATAGACATGTACTTACAATGTGACAAGTATCTTAATAATAACCATGATGTGTAAGAAGGGCAGTTATATTTAAGAAAATTAACTACCAGTACTCCTTTAATTGTATCACTAGAATTATGCACTGTCACACAACCACTGCACAACCAGTAGCAGACGAGGTTTCTAGTCCTAAGGTACGTGTATCTTTGACTTCAAAATTTCCGAAAGCATTTAGCAATCTATCTTCAATTTCACCATCCGAAGCCAAATTTAACTATCACCAATACCCTTATCACCAGGTTGACTTGAAAAATGTCACGCTTCCCTAATATCAGTTTGGAAATTTCCAAGATCGTCTTAACCAAGACCGCCGTTGCTAACAAACGTGTCATTGTTGGGTACAAACCCGATACTTACATGTTAATAAACATAAACCGTCAGCTGTCAATTTCATGTTAACTGCCATAGCATATCACGAACCTGTCATCGGAAATCTACTGGCACTGTTGTAATAAACAGACCCAATATCAGCTAGACGAAGTCCGATCATTCGTTAGACAGCTGATCTCGCTGGTAGCACAGATAACTGACCTGACGGACTAGGGAACATTGCTTTTCGGAAACGATTAACCTTACCTTCGACAAATTCATCATGCATTGAAACCTCTCTTCAATTTACCACCAAAAAAAATAAACACTTACTCTATGTTATGCTCTATTTGACGAGCACATCAGTGTAGCATGCACGACCGCTTTATCGTCAATGAAGGCAAAGGGTCAAGGTCACCCTGAGTAGTTCAGACTGGGTTCCGCAGTCAAAGTTATATATATTCCTTGCACCATGGAGATTGCGCATTGGATAGAAAATAATAATTTTACGAGCTCTTTGCATGGCATATCCGAAAAAGTCCTGTTTGGAGCCTATACAACAGTTTTATAACACCGGCAAATGTCATGTAGAAACCGCATCCAACAAATATCCTTTGATATCTACTACATCATAATTTGCATATTTAGCATCCTTTTGCATTTTTATGGTTTTGCAATTTGTTCACAAAATTCTTTGAAAACAATAAATATTGTAATATGTTTTCAATATTATCTATATAATATATATCTGTGAATAATTTTCTACATGCAGTCTCTATTATAAAACAATCTATATCTACAATCTATATTGCATTTGTTTGATTACATATTTGATATAATAAGGATAAAGGTCTATGAAGAATGTAGATTATCTATTTTAGATAAACAACGTCTTTCTGTATAGGCAACGTTTAGACGTAGATTCTAAAGTAGTTGACAAGCGAGTGATACTTGAGAAGAAATGAGATGAGTTATATTACATGGTCTGTTTAAACAAGAGAGGAGATGAGGAAAATTTCATTTCATCTAACAGATTGAGTTAGCCAGGTATGAGGGAAAAGCCTATTCTATCCAAAGACAAGGGAACTTGATTTGAAAAAACCCTCAGAGGCACGTTTTCATTAGATCTTTAGGTTTTATTTTTTAAATAATGCACAAAAAAACATTCTGGTCATCACATTATGCCACTACAATGTACCTATTTATGTAGATACATATGTCGTATCAAATGTACTTTTATAACTGAATGTTTTGTTCAATGAAATGAAAACCTGCTTTACCCATAACAAAAAATAAAGTAAAGTAAATAAAACGTTTCAAACGCCTTTTCTCACATCCATCATGGCAGAAAGAATTTAATCCCGTATAGGTCATCGAAATTTAATTTAAGTGAAAGTTAATTACCTTGTTGAGTCAAGATGGAAACTAAACTCGTGACAAAGTGAATATTTCAGGCAATCCCGCCTTATGGTGCAGTTATTTATATTGAGGAATTGAGTTAATTCCTTTATTTGATTGACCCTTTTAATTATACCAAATGGCGAAACAAATATCAATTATCTTCTAAGGCCTCATTTTCAATTATTGTATGGTCATTTATGAATTTATATCAATCTACTTGTCTTATAACATTTATATACCAAACACGTAAAAACATTTAAAATATAATTTAAAAACAATTGTATGCGTTTTGTATTTAAATGAGATTATTTTGATACAATGCTATATTCTGTACGTGTGTGGTATACAGTAGTCATTAAACAATAACTATATGATTTCTGTTCACTCAGGGTCCCTGGTTCACTTTATTAGAAATTGGGATATCATCTTGATACTAATTATTTTTTGGTGAAGGTATTCTTTCTAGAACCTTTACCCTTCAACAGAGACCAGAACATTTTAAAAATACTTACCTTATATAGAATCCAAATATTTGGTAGAAATTACTGAGGATGTAGTAAGATACCTTGTAGTTTGAAACCAACTTGTGGACCATCTGTTAATATTTACATCTCACTGGTTAATGGTATGTAATGTTGAAATTTGGAACCCTCTGTTAATATTTGAAGCTCACTGGTAAATGTTTTTAATGTTGAAAATAGAAACCCTTGCTAAAAAGGAGATCATCACTGTACCTGCACATCTCAGTGCTTCCGTTTAAAGGTGGTGTATATTTCAAAACTCCCCAGCACGTTACCAACATGAATACACAGAGTCGTTGGTATTTCAATTAGTAATTACATTTCTGAGATTTAACAATAGTGAATGCTTATGAAATTACAAATCGTAAGATGTGCAATCAAAGAATCTTGATATTAATAAGGTATTTTATACAATTTATTATAGGATATTTTTAGAATTCGTATTTCAAAATTGACAATTTATGTCCATTAATAACATTGGTAATTACTTTGAAGCCATTGAATGTATCGTAGAAAAGATACAATTGTAATGTTTTTAAAGGTTTTATGATATCAAAACTTAACCATTTATTTTAATTAGTTCTAAATCCAAGTAAAACCTTTGTAAAATAATTGAATTCCGAAATTTCAAAGTTTTCAACAACAAAAAACGGATAAAATAAGTCGCAAAACCCTCATAAAGTCAATTGAAAATGGTGGATTTAGATTCCAAAACGAGAAAAAGACGATCAAATCCAAAAATGCAATTGAAATAGAAGATTATTCAAAAACGGTTCAAAACTCTTAATATATTTTATAATAACGTGGACAAAAATTATATGCAATTCCTAACAACTTGTGAACAACAAATCAAACAAAATATGCTGACAAGACTGACTGTGTATTATCAATATTCAGGTTTCGAATTTCCTTGTAAGCTGATTTTGTGTAAACAACTATAGTTGAGTTTTATAATGCTGTTCTACAGAAAGACTACTATACATATATATTACTAAATACGCATATGTCAATTTTCCTTGTGAGCTGAATTTGTGCAAACAGCTATAGTTGAATTTTTTAATGCTGTTCTACTGGAAGACCACTATACATATGCATTACCAATACGCAAATGTCGATTTTCCTCGTGCGCTGACTTTGTGTAAACAGCTATAGTTGATTTTTATAATGCTGTTCTACTGGAAGACCACTATACATATGCATTACCAATACGCATATGCCGATTTTCCTTATGTGCTGACTTTGTACGAAAAAAAGTGAAATAAAAAATATTCGATTCTCGTTACACCCGTAAAAACAAATAAAATTAATTATTAACAATTACCGTCAATGAATGTGGTGTTGACTTCAGCTGTATGGCATGTGATATGGTAAATCCAGGTAAATCCATTTACGGTATTTGAGTCACATATTATAGCCTCATATAGATAACAAACTGGTTTTCACTTCAATAGTTACCGTATGTCGGACATGTATATATAAAAGACCAAATGTATGTCGATTGTTGTTGCATACAATTTACTTGATGTAATTAATGAGTAGTGGTGCGATTATTTGTATGTATGGACCATTACCTTTAGTAAGATATGAGACGACCATCTCGTTTCATTCCCGATAAGTAAATGGTATCAAATGATAGCCCACAGTATACTAACGGAAATAGAAATAAGATGCTTTATGATGATATAATTTCTTGTTTTGAACAAAATTGTAGTTTTTGATGCTGAAAAGGCATTGACAATCGTTTTCCCAACATCAAAGAGAAGAAATCGTGACATTTTTACACCTTCATATATATTTCAAAGAAAAAATGTACGTTTTTGTGCAAACTGTAGGCCGAACCTATTTAAATTTAAAAGGCTACTTACTAATAATAACACAAAGGTGCTGAAAAAAATGCTAAATTTATCAACATTATTTTTAAGAATTGCTAGATCTTTAAATATGAATGAGGATTAATTGTATCGGTAGAAATACAAATACATGCTCTATTAATATATAAAGCAAATTTTACAAGTTGTACATATTGTATGAAATGCTATTGAAATGTGTTTATGATTATATCTTGGAACAGATATATGTATGTCTATAGCTTTTGTTAATATCATTGTGTCAATGTGAAAATTTATCTGTCTCTGCTGTCTTGATTAATTTGTATTCAAATTATTATATCATTTTTTGCTCTTGTACCACCGTTGGTGGCGATTTGAGCTCAATAAATGAATCTGAATGAAACATAGCATGTGAACCGGCCCTTGGTAACTGAGAGGCAAGGGAGGGTCGTGGGCCCACTTCTTTCATGACCAAAATTTATTAAATAAAATCAACAAGGCATGGCCCTCCTAGATCTCCAAACCTTTAAAATAATATATGCATCATTATGAAAGCATAAAAAAGTGGAAAACCATAAAATAAATTTTACCCCCGACCCCATTGAGCTGGCTGGTATACGTAACCGCCCACTCCCTTCCCACACCCCCTACCCCTGTTTTTCCTTTACATACATTGTAGTCTTTTATCTACATGCACCTTCTCTTGTATACAACGTCGCAATTCATATTATCACTAATTGCTGATAGTCACGCAAGCCTTTAACATTTTTTACCTGTGAAAAGACACTCAAAGTTTTATCTATGAGGTGCATTCAAAATCAAAATGCGTAGTTGGGGAAATGATTGTTATTTCAATATCTGTAGGCATTACATATATTAGTCGATTAGTAAAAAAACACCAAGAGCCGTTCACACTTCCGTGGGTACATAAGAATTTTTAAAAATCTTACTATAGACTATCTGAAAATTCTTTGACTTAAATATTTGCCAGTTTTCTTATAACATGAATGTAAATTCTTATTATCATGCATCGACACCAACTGAAACATATAATACAGATTTGAATTTATCTATATCAATTTCCATGATTGATACCTTACAGTGTGTCAATAACTAAATAAGAAATTATTCATACTTAGAAAATTTACCACTGAATAATTTTCTATTCGATTTCAAAAACTATTCTTACCTTTGATATCATCTCCTTTCAAAGAGTTCGTCAATTAATCTTAGACAAGAGAAGCATTAGCTTATATGTTCAACAGCTGAATGTGTGTGTATCCTTGTATGCATAAAGTTGTTATCTACTTGCAAGGGGAGTAGGGCTGAAACGGTTAACCGGGTACTCGAGTACGAGTCGGGTACAGTCATTACTCGAGTAACGATTTGGTACTCGAGTACTCGGGAGATAGAGTTATCTCCCTTGTAAGACCTTGCACGCAAAATGGCTGACAATTCGCGCTCATCAGTATGGGAAGTCTTTGACTTAGATAAGGAAAAGACAAAAACAACATGTAAACGTCATTACGAGTGCCAAGTTATTCTCGTCTTGTTTGTTTTAGATTTACGCTAATGTTCAATAATTACTAATGTTGAATTTCTCATCATATAAGATATATATGATGTATACAAGTGAATACAACTACACATCGTCATAATAGACATTGTAGTAATATATGTTATAATTCTTACTTAGTAAAATAAAGAATAATTATCTTAAAATTTCAAGACACAAAGCAACTACTGCGTCGGACTGATTATGTTTTGTTTTAAAATTGTTTCATTGCAAAAGTTTTGTACCATGCTTCATTAAGCTGAACGTCTGAGAAAGACAGTTTGTGAAATTTAAAAACAAATTTTATGGCAAATAAATTTTTGAGAGAGATGAAAGTGTCGTTTATTTGGAGAGAAAAATATGTTTAAAATCCACTAAAAATGAAGGAAATAGCGTTTTAGAGCGTTTAATATTTGAAAATTTTCCGGGGGGGCATGCCCCCGGTCCCCCCTAGAATACTCGGTTGCTACGCAACCTCGGGCAAGTCACTTCGTGACTTGCGTGCGAGTACTCGAGTACGAGTCGAGTAATGAGGTCTGAGTACTCGAGTAACATTTTTCTTACCCGTTTCAGCCCTAAAGGGGAGTAATGAATCTGTTTACTCGCCACATCGCGTTACAACGAAGCGACATGTTAGTCTTTCCTCAATGACAGAGCATTTACACTTTACCACTTGGATGACGTGTACTTTGTATTTGACCTTTTTAAGATTGATTTAATCATGTCATGTTCTTATTACATATTAAGGAAGTGTAGGACATTTTCAGTATCCAAGTTTCTTCAAAGTTTTCCCATTTCTTATTAGTTTGCGCCTAAGCATAATTTCTTGAGAGAGGAAACATCTCATTACTAAACCTGATTATCCAAAGTCGTGATGCGGCCATTTTAGTGTGAACATCAGTTACATTGTACGTTTGTTTGTTATTTGAGTAAGGGGAATAGAGTCTCTTGGAACTTGGTAAGTTTATTTAAGCAATCCTTTTTTTAAAAAATAATTTCTTCCAAAGTCCTGTATTTACTGTTGCAGGGCTTTTATTTCAAGCGTTATATATTTTATTTTAAAACACCGAAGAGAAAGCAAATTTTTATACATGTTCGTTTTCATAACATCTTTTACTGTATTTTGATAAAACGCGAACCAATCTAATTAAAACTATATGTAATTGTCCGTCAATATTCATAACGGACTTCGTGACGTATTATGTTACAGCTAGTTAAAATAGATTGAACGCGAACGGGATTCAAGCCTGTCTATCAAAGTTAGCAGACATCTAGAAAATAGGTTACATTAGTTTTCACTGTATGTAAATGAAAATCAATAGAAGTTTCTAATTTTCAACAGACTGAAAGCTGATGGCGCTGCCATCGGTGCTAGCTAGCCATATTGTGGAAATTTCTTCTTGTGGAAATTTAAACACTTCTTTTGATTTCGTCTATCTTTTTACATTATTTAGTTGGGAATCTAATGTTAACGGGGTTAAACGCGTCTCAAAAGATGAAAACACTCTGTTGGGGTGTGCGACGTTTATTCCGTTGAAGTCTTCATAACGTCAGGTCCTATACCCTGACACGCATATGAATACCTGGGACTTCTCATAAAAAAAAATCGTGCCCACCCTAACGTCCCGCGAGCCCTTCAAAGGATCTCAAAATATTCTTTTGTTCATGTTTCACAAACGAAATATTTAATCTAAAACGAGCATGGAGACTATATTTGATTCATTTTGTAAATAAACGTCTAATTTTATAAATATGTTACTTTTCATAAAGATACATTTTACCTTCTAAACTTGGCTGATAAGTATTTAATTTAAGGTAACATTGAGATACACAATACATGAAGATTACCTTAGTATGACCTTCGTGAAAAGCGTGCATCACGCTTTGCATGCAGACCACGTGCGAACAAGGTCAAGTGAATAGCTTAATACTTACTCGATTGCACGTGAACACGCCATCTGAATATTGATTTAATTGAAATTAGGTCAATTCGAAAGGAAACAGAGTTTGACTGAATACCATTACATGTTTTCAGTTCAAGGATTTTATATCAAATAATTTTTTTAACAACAATATTGTAATTCAAAGGATCCAAGGTACAATACAACTGATTATGATAAATACCACCATATTTTGATCATTTCTAAATAATAGCACTTGTTTTTCACTTACTCAGTATTAGCTTCAAACTTACTAAACCAGGCCATATGGATAATTCGACCTGTACAGAAAATTCTGACAGTACCAGAGAAAAAATTTGGTCTGTATGACGTTTCTGGCCATACAGAGTCTGACAATTACATCCTCGGTAATAAAGGATAAACGTCCCGATAATTCTCCACTAAAACCCTGGACCCACAGTAAGCTCGAAGCGAAAATGTATTACCTCCCTTTTGCTGGTTCCGCCTTTTCTTTGGTTTTGGTTTTCAATGCTAAACGAGAAAATGGAATTCGATGTCGTCCGACAGTTTAAGTTCTGTCTATCGTCGGGTGTGTAATGGCAAAATAAACTGATTGGACGCTTGACACCCCAATAAGTCAATAATAATTTTTTAAATAATATATGTATCACATTTTTTTTACTTAAAAGCCTTTTAAAGTTATAATTTGACTGGAGATAAAATCACATTCTACAAATCTAAATATTTTAAATTCCAGAGAGATTGAAACGATGCCGCGAGTGGCCGTGGTTGGGGCTGGCATCATTGGATTATCATCAGCTGTTAATATTCAGCAGTTGCTTCCGGGTGCAAGAGTCACAATTATAGCAGACCGGTTCGGGAATGAAACAACCAGTTCTGGTGCAGGCGGTCTCTTTCGGCCGAATCCTCAACAAGCAAAGGGCGTTCCCGTAGAGACTTTACGGTAATAGTTTATCGATACCAGAGAGAAGTGACAAAAGAGATGATATGCAATAAACTTTCAAGGTTCAAAACACTAAAGTTTTTTTTTTAATTCGTTTAAACATTACAAACAACCGTCTGTGGTATATGTTTATCATTTACCAAAATAATGCAAAATTTTCGTTGCATTTAGACTCAGTGAAAATACAACTTTTTCTATACTTCCATATTCGCCATGTTTTTCATTCTTTTTAATCCTTTTTTAAAATTTCAGACGCTGGGCTGTTAGTTCTTGGGAGCATTTTTCGAAACTTGCACTTTCAAATAAGGCAGCAGTGTCAGGAAACAACATCACGAACGGGTTCTATTTCCATGATGAAGCTGAGGTTTGTATACTAATCTAAAAATATAACGCACACACCATTTTGGAAAAAACACTCGATTCTGATAAGCTACTTTCGAAAGTGAGAAGCCATTAAACGTTGATTTAATCTCGATTGTATTACAGTGTGCAAACACGTTATATGAATTTACCATGAACGAATAAAAACCAAGTTGGATATCATAACAGATCTTGGTCAGTCTGTAGAATAACTTATTGAAATGTCCAATGTTACATCTGTAAGAAACAAGTATAGGAACATCATTTGTGTCAATCACTGTATAGGTAGGGGGGGTTCACCAAAAAATTAAGTTTCCATTACTTGGTAAAGGAGTTCTTTGGTACTCAATTAAATGCCTCTCACTTGCATATGATGAAATTAACAATATATGCACATGTGTAATATAATTAGATGTACTTTCAATATAGAAACCATACATGGAGGAAACTGTATTCACAGCGCATGAATTATCTGCTGACGAAATGGAGAAAATAAAATCCAAAGCAAGGTAAAAAAATCTTAAAGAGCCACAAATTACGTTAAAGTTTCTTATACAACAATATATTTAAAAAAATATAAAAATTATACTTATTGGTTGATAAATCTTTCGCCTACAACATGTTATTTTAGAAAAGATCGATGTAATTATGTTTCCATTATTTACCAATACCGCAAATTCTGACACCATTTTTGTGATTGTGATTGGATAGCTGAGTTTACGTCAGAATGTGCACTACGTGTGGCGTCGATCTGGCCGTGTAAAGGGGAAAGCCCTTAACAGAACGAGTTCGAAACCTGATAAAGTCAAAATTTTGAAACTTTTCATGAACATGGTCGATTTTAGTCAGACTGAGAACTGGCTCTAGTTAACAGTTGGCTCATTGCCACTGAAAACCAGTGTTGTGTTGTGGAGTTGGAATAATTTTGATAATTGATTGCAACAATTTGATTTTTTTTAACAGGTACGGCTATAATATAACAACCGTGGTTACAGAACCAAAAAAATACTTGTCGTGGCTCATGAACATGTGAGTATTACTGGGAGTTTTAGAATTTTCATTGATCTTGATATTGATATTTTTATAAAAAGGGATCATTTGTTTTATTTTAAAAAAATTTATTTTGGGAGTATGTAGTAACATTGATGATAAGTACATCGCATTAAGAATGTGGTCGTTGTTCCACGTTTTTGTCGATCACGTATTCTTTGACAGTTTTCTCATCGAGGGAATTCTAGCAATACCTAAACGAGCTTTTTATCTTAGAAAGTGTGAGAGAGACTCATACGAAATCTAATAAATATTATTCCATAGGTTAGGGTCTATGGTCACGTATGCCTTTTTAACGTTTTATTTCTTTATGTAATGTGCCCCTGACAATGAAAGCATTTGTATGTTTTACATTTTCATTTATACTTACAAAATAATATAATTACGTCTCTTTGATGATGTAATTCATTAATTTACGCTGGTAGAGATGTGACTCCTTTTTATATGTACCCTCATTCGTCAGATTCAAGGCTAACGGTGGAAACATTGTGGTCAAAACCCTAAAATCGTTGAAAGAGGTATGTATTCATTGGCTCATTAGTTATATATGTACATATGTATTTAGTTAAAAATAATAGCCTCTAATATCTCTCGTAAAGGTAAAACTACATATATATTTAGTAAAAAGTATTAGCCTCTCATATTTCTCGTAAAGGTAAAGGTAAAACTTCGTTTGTTTTTTTAACTTTAAAATGTTCAATGTGAACGATCTTATGATATATTCTTCACAATATAGATTACTGAGAGTAATACTGATTTAGTGAAACATCTGTGGTGGCATATATTTCATATGCACACCACTTTTGCTTAGAAACGATATGACGTCACTAAAGGATTTTTTAGCAGGCCGTCGCTCTTGCCTGGCCATTTTCTGTACAATTTGAGTTTTAATAAAAGGCAATAGTAACCCCATTTATGAAACTTTCGCCAGGTTTATACCAGAATCACATATTTTCGTAGAGTCAAACATAACATTTCGTCGGGTCATATTCTCTTTATTTGTGACTATATTCTAGTTGTGTGGTCAGTACGATGCGGTGGTCAACTGTTGTGGACTGAGAGCTGACCAACTGGTTGGAGATACCCGGATGAAGCCCAACAGGGGTCAACTGGTGATGGTCAGTAATTTATTTTCATTTCTCAGTACAACTTTGAGCCTTTTTGATGTCTATCGTAACACCAAAAGAGACCACTGTAAAGGATTTAAATGTTTGGACTTGGTTTTGGGAATTTGTGTAAAAAATTGAAAATAACAGTTTGAATTTGATGAAAACTAAGTTAAGCGTATTAATCTAATTCAATATTGGTGCGTATTATCAAACCATTATCCTGAAAATTACGATCTTGACGATCATTAGGAAGATTTTCTGGATGCCAACACCTTTAAAGGGCCACAGACTTTGTTGTCAAATATGTCAAACTTTATAAATGGTGTTATTTCATAAAGTAGTAGTGACGGTTTCTGAAAATCAGTATTTCAGTGCCTATTCGTTCAGTACAGTGACAATAAACAGCTTTTAGTCGTGATTTGGGATTGAAAACCGGACATTGGCGCTCGCCCATGACTCAAACGTGATTATAGAAACTAATTTACAGCAAACACAAAGACAAATATTGATTGGTAGTGTTAAGTAGCTCTTTGAACGCCGATTTTCGACTTCATAACATTTATATGGCTGGGCTTTTTTATTCATCATTGAAAAAAAATATAATTTAAGAGGGGCGATTTGAACTTAATCATCAGAGTAAGCATATACTCCGAAACGTCGTGTATTTCACAATAAAGAAGTTGTTATCAAGAAACTCTTGTCTCCTATATGTATATCAATTCTAAATGCTCTTCAAAGACTTAAACGATCATTGTATGCATTGCATCATAATGGCATGAAAATGATAGTAGCATACATCTCAAATTTTCCATTCCAATGACCTGAATAAAGCTGGTGTGCTACCTGTCCAAAAGTCAGATGCTATCTATGCTTTCTGAGAGGTCATTGACTTGTGAAAACCCTTGAACAATTATGTCATATGGTGATCAGAAGTATGGCCTTTCCTTTAGGTTCGAGCCCCGAATATCAGAGGGTTTTACTATCTAGAACACGATGGTTTCAGCACATATGCCATACCGCAGTGAGTTTGTAAATTATTCTTATATATTCGTTCTTCGAGGATGTCCCTTTTAAACTACCTTTCAGTGTGTTTCAATGGAAAATATACATAAATAAGGTTGATTCTCTTTTAACTTTATATAAAAAATACGTTCTTGTATTTAACTTGTAGTCTAGGTATTCCGTTACCGGATGTTGAAAACCTTCAATTTACTAGTTTACGAGCAGACATAATGATCAGAAATTGTACCATGGCCGAAAGGTCACCACATTTGTTACAATTGTTTTATTCCTGTGTTTTTTCGTCGTAAGCGCGGATTATCTGATAGTGGGAGGATGTAGACAGGACGGGAACACAAGTGAGGAGATCGACCCAGTCATGACACGAAACATCCTGGACAGGGCCAACAAACTCATTCCAGGATTCCAGGTAACATACGTCCTCAAAATGGTAAAATAAAGAACCTAGGTCATCGAATTCTTTCCAGGAACCCGTTGAAAAAAACATTTAAGATTCGAATGTGAGGCCACGAAGAAAAATCACAATGAACCGGAAGTCACCCCATGACATGACTAGGATACATGAGTCGAAATAATAACAATAATTGTTCTGGTGTTTTCGTTTTGTCACCCAACATGCTAGTCAAAGAATATCCCACACTCCAAACAAACAGATAGATAGAGAATACTAAACGACGTCAAGTTTTATAAAATGAATTATGAAACGAGTGAGTGGTTTGGTATTTAACGAGCGAAAGCGATGCTGAGACACAATGTGTAATAATGTTATAGATTTATGAAACTGTGTTATCTTTAACAGGCCCGTAATAAATAGAGAATCTCAACCAAGTGTCTTCTGATATCAAATATATCAACACAAGTTGATAAAAGTTACAAATATCCGAGGCTTGCCGAGGATATTTTACTTTTATCAACGAGTGTTGATATATTTGATATCAGAAGACATGAGGGTGAGATTCTATTTATCATCCAAAATCATTTTTCATTACATTTGATTGACAAATGATCATTACTGAAAACCCTGCTGCCCTGCTGCCCTAAGACTCTAAGTGCGGTGATGTCATAGCATTGTGACGTCGTAGTGTTTATGACGTCATAGCATTGTGATGTCATTACTTGATGATGTAAAACAACTGTGATGGCATATACTTGACGTCAGAGGGGCATTGTTCAAAATCTACTGCCAAAAAGATATCTCCTAGGAGATATCGCTTGATCTTCCACAAGCGATATCTCCTGTGGAACAGAGTTTTGGATGATAAGTACTTATATGTGGCAATGAAGTATATATCTGCTTGCATTAAACCAACGGGAGCATAATCCCGAACTGACGTCATGTATGTCAGGTATCTTGGGTCTGAAAGACCCTGATCTAATGAGATCAAGTCCTTCATTTTGCTTCGAATAAAAATGAAAAGAAAGGAACTGTATTTGTACCAACTTTACAACATAAAAAATAAACTATGTGTCATGATAGGTAAGAATATCCACACATTTACAAATGACTTATGATAAGACAAAAATAACAATGCCTTTAATGCTATAGCAAGACTTTTCACACTCAGTACACCGACTTCTCATTCTTGCCTTTTTGACCGTGTGTGCTCTCTCATCCATCCAGTTGTCAAATATAAAACCAAAATGTTATATTACCCTCAGTAATTATAACATGCATGTTTCAAGTTGGTCATGTTATAATCATGCGCTAAAACTATACGTGTATACAATGAATGTCCCATTGAATTTGGTTCCCGCACAAAAAAACCCGATGGGATTGTCCCTTTTAGAGGGTTGAAAGTAGCAAAATGAGCGTTTGGTTTTGAGAAATGCTGATGTTACATGTTTCGTTTTTAGAAGTTTACCACTGTTGTATCGAACCTTTACCGACATTCAGAAAAGACCCATCAAATGCTTTCCAATTTTAATGTACAATATCAAAACTTCGAAAATTACTAACATGTATGCGTAAAGAAACATCACAGTGGTTCGCTTTCAGGGAGCTACAGTTGTGAGCGAATGGGCCGGTATTCGTCCTAATCGAACACCAATCAGGCTGGAGGTTGAGACATTGTCTATTGGGGATAAATCTCTAAAGGTAGGGCACCACAGATGTCATTCATATCACTGATTTAGTTTGTTGTTCATTCATTGTCATTCATAAGATGATGATATCATACACATGTCTATATTTACATAGCTCCTAAGTACTAAAACTGCTTTGGAAATCGGTAAATTCAGCTCATTATGATATTTTATCATTATTTATATAATGTGTGACACAATTAACAAACAAATTGCGTTTCCAAAACGTACCCTGACCACAGATGTCATTCATATCACTGATTTAGTTTGTTGTTCATTCATTGTCATTCATAAGATGATGATATCATACACATGTCTATATTTACATAGCTCCTAAGTACTAAAACTGCTTTGGAAATCGGTAAATTCAGCTCATTATGATATTTTATCATTATTTATATAATGTGTGACACAATTAACAAACAAATTGCGTTTCCAAAACGTACCCTGTTAACCCTTATCCAATATTATCGATTTATCCTTCACCCGCCAGACCAGTATGTTGGAAGTTACTATTGCAAACAAAATGACACGGAAACTCGTGTAATGTTCTTTTAAATTTTAATTGCAGGTCGTCCATAACTACGGGCACGGGGGTCATGGCATCAGCCTGAGTTGGGGAACAGCCGTACATGCAGTTTCATTGGTTAAAGATATCATTCATAAAGGAATTCAGAAGTCAAAACTGTAAATTCTATGAAATGTTATAAAGTTCGTATGCATATTTCATACAAAGCGATTAAGATAAGAATAATTTTAAGAGGATTTTCAGAAATAAAAATTGAAATTATATATCATAATTGCAATTATTTTTCAAAACAAAAAAATATTCAATTTTGATTACGCTGTTTGGGATTTATGAAACATGGATGAAATTAAAATTTATACTTTTAAAACACTTGTTTTTTACCTAAAAAGACGCCCTACGTTTTCGATGGCAGTTATTTGGCCATTCATACGTGCCAAAACAATTATGATAACATGCATTAAAAAATATCATATATCTATCCCTAGTCATAATAAGTAATTTTGTTTTCATTGAAACAACCTTGTGTGTGTGGGCCGAAGTCGATATCCACGAACCATTAACATGAACAATGATCCTATATTCATTCGAAAACTATCAACTCAATTCTACCTACTTTACTTACGTTTTCCAAATGTACGCCCGCCGTTGATCTATTTCATCAGCATCACAACTTTATATACATTTATATTGTCAATCTGTTGAACCGCTAAGGAGAAAAATTATATTCTTAAGTCAATACGTCTCGATAAAAGACATCATTCATGAAATATTATATGTGTGACTTCAACAACTCACGGAGTGTCTTTTTATGTATCACATTTTACCTTGGGTTAAAAAAAACGATTCACTGACACTGGTCGGCATTTTCATTGATATTGAAATGTCTGACCAAATACTATTCAAATCATAAAAATGACAAGATCGAATTCCAAACAAAGCACCAAAACTTTCACAATTATGAGATCAAAACTCTGAATTCACCTTCTAAATCTTAGTTTTCCCATTAAGATCAGAGGACGAGTGCTATTAGTTCTAGTGAAGCATCCATCATACAAATGGTTTCCTCCCATTTACAGACAGTTACCAATGAACAATCGAAAATGCGGACACTATACTGAATTGTTAAAGGAAATACATGATTTCATGATTAAAATTCCATGTCATGTTAATAGAATAGCATTATTTTCTCTGAGAATACTAATATTTGAGATGACTCCATTTTACATGAGAGTAATAACTTTTTAGTTAACTGTCATTCATTAATTCAATGTTGAATTCATGTTCATCATTCCACAGGAGCGATAGATTGATAAATCATAGATAATATAGAAAGGACATTAACTATATTTCATTCGATGACGTCATAACGTGGCACAAAATTTGGACGTCAAAACATATTTGTCGTATAACACATATTTAGAACGATTTTGAAAATTCGCACCTTCTTATCTTGTGATCAAATAAAAGTTTTTGGTTAGCCTCTTAACTACTTGAACGAGTTTCTTGTCGAGGTTCAGTATTTATACACATTGTATCATTCATGATCAAAACCTTCGGTCCTATATCTATTGAAAATAACGCATGATCATAGTGATTGAATTATGAAGAAGTCATCATGCAAAACTGAATCAATGCACAGACGGGAGTACCTTCGATTTTCACCTCCACAAATTTTTTGAATTTCTATCGTACTGTTACTTTTAGGATAATAAGTGAATGGTGGTTGCTCAGCAATATATAAGTGTTGAGTTATACTGGCGGTGAGGTGACCTAGTTAATATGAAATTAAAGCTTTGGCGATGTCATGTTACATATTGTGTTCATTTACCATAAAAAGAAAGGGGACAGCTAAGACCCCTGTTGAACCTCAACATTGTATTTGTTTGCTTATCAAACGCGGACGGTCGTTCTCAGTGGTTATGACTAAGATTGAAACATGCAAGGGAGGTTGATTTCAAATATTCTCTATGTCATCACTTTTCATAAATTCTGAGATAATATACATCTGTATGAACTATTTTATACCGTTTAGGTTCATCTCAACACCTTGGACTGTTCTGTTACCCTCTTTGATATCCTAAAGTTAGATATATATCCAAATGACTTACCTTAAATCGATACTTCCATTTCACATATTCTCAGATGAATTTATTATCGATCTAGGGTCCGATCCTTTGACGCAAAGCCTTTGACCTCAAGCCTCGAATCTTTCAAAACCGCAGTTTAGTTGTCCGAGGGAACCACATAGATACTGAATAATATACACAAACAAGCATCAAAGGATATAGATTTTTCGAGGTCACTGACCGGTGACGTGGTGAGGTCACGGAGATCAATACTACATTCACTGTCCAACAACGCTTCGCTTGACCGATCACACTGCCCACCGAGACATTTCACTTCACAGTTCTCTCGCCATAGAATCCCCTTGATTCATATAATTTGTTAGGAATCCTATGTTCATTTACGATCTCAAATCTTTTGCTATATTCATATGTTGATCTTATAAATGTCCATATTCTTAAAATTGTAATTTTGATGTAATGTTTCGAATTGAAAATAATCTCGAACCAAGAACCTAGTTTTTATCAAGGACTTAATGGAAAGAGGAGTTATCTCTCTTTTTCTTTCGACAAAAAGACAGAGTTAAGCTTGGCTTTGTATTGATAAGTATTTTCTCGTGGGACCAATAACACGTGTTTTCAGGTTCCATAGATAATTATGTATTTTTTCAGAAAGTATAATACTCGAGAAAATGTGACATACTGCTTCTGCATTGTGTTTTGGGGAGTATAGTGGATTGTATAACATATTCTGGCCAGTGGTTAGTTTTACATGTGTTCGCATATGATAAAATGACGGTGATTATTTATACTTTAGTAAACAGAAAAGATAACGTGTTCCGCTTAAAGATGTGGTATCATGCAAATAACTGAATGAGTATTTATTGGATATTTTTTGCTAATTTTGATGTAACGTACGTTTAAACCTATGACGAAAAATTATTTCAATAAAAATCCTGATCTTGACTGAGTATTAGTTTTGATATGAGTAAAAGATTATACACTGGTATATAAAATCATCTATGAAATTTGAAATGTCCACACTGTCTTTTTTAATGTTGTTTAAAATAGTGTTAAGCAAATGAAAATTGAATATTCGAACATACACATTTAAACATTTTTCATTGACTTTGAGAGTTCATTTATGAAGATGTTTCAAATGATTGCTTAAAAATCAACTCGAAATTTACAATTCGTATTCATTCAATTACGATTGACCAGGCAGTAATAATGTGTACCACGAGTTACTTCCCTTTGAATGTAAACAATGTATAAACATCAAGTTGATAAAAGTTACAAATATCCGAGGCTTGCCGAGGATATTTTACTTTTATCAACGAGTGTTGATATATTTGATATCAGAAGACATGAGGGTGAGATTCTATTTATCATCCAAAATCATTTTTCATTACATTTGATTGACAAATGATCATTACTGAAAACCCTGCTGCCCTGCTGCCCTAAGACTCTAAGTGCGGTGATGTCATAGCATTGTGACGTCGTAGTGTTTATGACGTCATAGCATTGTGATGTCATTACTTGATGATGTAAAACAACTGTGATGGCATATACTTGACGTCAGAGGGGCATTGTTCAAAATCTACTGCCAAAAAGATATCTCCTAGGAGATATCGCTTGATCTTCCACAAGCGATATCTCCTGTGGAACAGAGTTTTGGATGATAAGTACTTATATGTGGCAATGAAGTATATATCTGCTTGCATTAAACCAACGGGAGCATAATCCCGAACTGACGTCATGTATGTCAGGTATCTTGGGTCTGAAAGACCCTGATCTAATGAGATCAAGTCCTTCATTTTGCTTCGAATAAAAATGAAAAGAAAGGAACTGTATTTGTACCAACTTTACAACATAAAAAATAAACTATGTGTCATGATAGGTAAGAATATCCACACATTTACAAATGACTTATGATAAGACAAAAATAACAATGCCTTTAATGCTATAGCAAGACTTTTCACACTCAGTACACCGACTTCTCATTCTTGCCTTTTTGACCGTGTGTGCTCTCTCATCCATCCAGTTGTCAAATATAAAACCAAAATGTTATATTACCCTCAGTAATTATAACATGCATGTTTCAAGTTGGTCATGTTATAATCATGCGCTAAAACTATACGTGTATACAATGAATGTCCCATTGAATTTGGTTCCCGCACAAAAAAACCCGATGGGATTGTCCCTTTTAGAGGGTTGAAAGTAGCAAAATGAGCGTTTGGTTTTGAGAAATGCTGATGTTACATGTTTCGTTTTTAGAAGTTTACCACTGTTGTATCGAACCTTTACCGACATTCAGAAAAGACCCATCAAATGCTTTCCAATTTTAATGTACAATATCAAAACTTCGAAAATTACTAACATGTATGCGTAAAGAAACATCACAGTGGTTCGCTTTCAGGGAGCTACAGTTGTGAGCGAATGGGCCGGTATTCGTCCTAATCGAACACCAATCAGGCTGGAGGTTGAGACATTGTCTATTGGGGATAAATCTCTAAAGGTAGGGCACCACAGATGTCATTCATATCACTGATTTAGTTTGTTGTTCATTCATTGTCATTCATAAGATGATGATATCATACACATGTCTATATTTACATAGCTCCTAAGTACTAAAACTGCTTTGGAAATCGGTAAATTCAGCTCATTATGATATTTTATCATTATTTATATAATGTGTGACACAATTAACAAACAAATTGCGTTTCCAAAACGTACCCTGACCACAGATGTCATTCATATCACTGATTTAGTTTGTTGTTCATTCATTGTCATTCATAAGATGATGATATCATACACATGTCTATATTTACATAGCTCCTAAGTACTAAAACTGCTTTGGAAATCGGTAAATTCAGCTCATTATGATATTTTATCATTATTTATATAATGTGTGACACAATTAACAAACAAATTGCGTTTCCAAAACGTACCCTGTTAACCCTTATCCAATATTATCGATTTATCCTTCACCCGCCAGACCAGTATGTTGGAAGTTACTATTGCAAACAAAATGACACGGAAACTCGTGTAATGTTCTTTTAAATTTTAATTGCAGGTCGTCCATAACTACGGGCACGGGGGTCATGGCATCAGCCTGAGTTGGGGAACAGCCGTACATGCAGTTTCATTGGTTAAAGATATCATTCATAAAGGAATTCAGAAGTCAAAACTGTAAATTCTATGAAATGTTATAAAGTTCGTATGCATATTTCATACAAAGCGATTAAGATAAGAATAATTTTAAGAGGATTTTCAGAAATAAAAATTGAAATTATATATCATAATTGCAATTATTTTTCAAAACAAAAAAATATTCAATTTTGATTACGCTGTTTGGGATTTATGAAACATGGATGAAATTAAAATTTATACTTTTAAAACACTTGTTTTTTACCTAAAAAGACGCCCTACGTTTTCGATGGCAGTTATTTGGCCATTCATACGTGCCAAAACAATTATGATAACATGCATTAAAAAATATCATATATCTATCCCTAGTCATAATAAGTAATTTTGTTTTCATTGAAACAACCTTGTGTGTGTGGGCCGAAGTCGATATCCACGAACCATTAACATGAACAATGATCCTATATTCATTCGAAAACTATCAACTCAATTCTACCTACTTTACTTACGTTTTCCAAATGTACGCCCGCCGTTGATCTATTTCATCAGCATCACAACTTTATATACATTTATATTGTCAATCTGTTGAACCGCTAAGGAGAAAAATTATATTCTTAAGTCAATACGTCTCGATAAAAGACATCATTCATGAAATATTATATGTGTGACTTCAACAACTCACGGAGTGTCTTTTTATGTATCACATTTTACCTTGGGTTAAAAAAAACGATTCACTGACACTGGTCGGCATTTTCATTGATATTGAAATGTCTGACCAAATACTATTCAAATCATAAAAATGACAAGATCGAATTCCAAACAAAGCACCAAAACTTTCACAATTATGAGATCAAAACTCTGAATTCACCTTCTAAATCTTAGTTTTCCCATTAAGATCAGAGGACGAGTGCTATTAGTTCTAGTGAAGCATCCATCATACAAATGGTTTCCTCCCATTTACAGACAGTTACCAATGAACAATCGAAAATGCGGACACTATACTGAATTGTTAATGGAAATACATGATTTCATGATTAAAATTCCATGTCATGTTAATAGAATAGCATTATTTTCTCTGAGAATACTAATATTTGAGATGACTCCATTTTACATGAGAGTAATAACTTTTTAGTTAACTGTCATTCATTAATTCAATGTTGAATTCATGTTCATCATTCCACAGGAGCGATAGATTGATAAATCATAGATAATATAGAAAGGACATTAACTATATTTCATTCGCTGACGTCATAACGTGGCACAAAATTTGGACGTCAAAACATATTTGTCGTATAACACATATTTAGAACGATTTTGAAAATTCGCACCTTCTTATCTTGTGATCAAATAAAAGTTTTTGGTTAGCCTCTTAACTACTTGAACGAGTTTCTTGTCGAGGTTCAGTATTTATACACATTGTATCATTCATGATCAAAACCTTCGGTCCTATATCTATTGAAAATAACGCATGATCATAGTGATTGAATTATGAAGAAGTCATCATGCAAAACTGAATCAATGCACAGACGGGAGTACCTTCGATTTTCACCTCCACAAATTTTTTGAATTTCTATCGTACTGTTACTTTTAGGATAATAAGTGAATGGTGGTTGCTCAGCAATATATAAGTGTTGAGTTATACTGGCGGTGAGGTGACCTAGTTAATATGAAATTAAAGCTTTGGCGATGTCATGTTACATATTGTGTTCATTTACCATAAAAAGAAAGGGGACAGCTAAGACCCCTGTTGAACCTCAACATTGTATTTGTTTGCTTATCAAACGCGGACGGTCGTTCTCAGTGGTTATGACTAAGATTGAAACATGCAAGGGAGGTTGATTTCAAATATTCTCTATGTCATCACTTTTCATAAATTCTGAGATAATATACATCTGTATGAACTATTTTATACCGTTTAGGTTCATCTCAACACCTTGGACTGTTCTGTTACCCTCTTTGATATCCTAAAGTTAGATATATATCCAAATGACTTACCTTAAATCGATACTTCCATTTCACATATTCTCAGATGAATTTATTATCGATCTAGGGTCCGATCCTTTGACGCAAAGCCTTTGACCTCAAGCCTCGAATCTTTCAAAACCGCAGTTTAGTTGTCCGAGGGAACCACATAGATACTGAATAATATACACAAACAAGCATCAAAGGATATAGATTTTTCGAGGTCACTGACCGGTGACGTGGTGAGGTCACGGAGATCAATACTACATTCACTGTCCAACAACGCTTCGCTTGACCGATCACACTGCCCACCGAGACATTTCACTTCACAGTTCTCTCGCCATAGAATCCCCTTGATTCATATAATTTGTTAGGAATCCTATGTTCATTTACGATCTCAAATCTTTTGCTATATTCATATGTTGATCTTATAAATGTCCATATTCTTAAAATTGTAATTTTGATGTAATGTTTCGAATTGAAAATAATCTCGAACCAAGAACCTAGTTTTTATCAAGGACTTAATGGAAAGAGGAGTTATCTCTCTTTTTCTTTCGACAAAAAGACAGAGTTAAGCTTGGCTTTGTATTGATAAGTATTTTCTCGTGGGACCAATAACACGTGTTTTCAGGTTCCATAGATAATTATGTATTTTTTCAGAAAGTATAATACTCGAGAAAATGTGACATACTGCTTCTGCATTGTGTTTTGGGGAGTATAGTGGATTGTATAACATATTCTGGCCAGTGGTTAGTTTTACATGTGTTCGCATATGATAAAATGACGGTGATTATTTATACTTTAGTAAACAGAAAAGATAACGTGTTCCGCTTAAAGATGTGGTATCATGCAAATAACTGAATGAGTATTTATTGGATATTTTTTGCTAATTTTGATGTAACGTACGTTTAAACCTATGACGAAAAATTATTTCAATAAAAATCCTGATCTTGACTGAGTATTAGTTTTGATATGAGTAAAAGATTATACACTGGTATATAAAATCATCTATGAAATTTGAAATGTCCACACTGTCTTTTTTAATGTTGTTTAAAATAGTGTTAAGCAAATGAAAATTGAATATTCGAACATACACATTTAAACATTTTTCATTGACTTTGAGAGTTCATTTATGAAGATGTTTCAAATGATTGCTTAAAAATCAACTCGAAATTTACAATTCGTATTCATTCAATTACGATTGACCAGGCAGTAATAATGTGTACCACGAGTTACTTCCCTTTGAATGTAAACAATGTATAAACATCGCGAACGAATCGTTGAGGAAATGGATGAATATCTGATGAAAAGCTGACGTTACCGATATCAATATCTTGAACATATATTTTGTATCGTAGTATATGTTTTTAACACATCATGTAATTGATGACGAAATCTACATTCGGTCATGCTGATGTAATGTCAATCAGAGGTTGCCATGACCTAGTGACGAAACGGCTCATATCCAGGCCCGCATTCTACCTGTTGGATTATTTCCTTTTTCAAGGTATGATATTTTCTTAATTTGAAACACATATCGATTATCTTCATTGTTCACAGTTTAACTTATAAACCAATGAATTGTCATCACCGGCAATTGTTAATGAGTCTACTCTGTATTAAACCTTATAATTTACCTATAACGCTCATAATAGGCTTCGTATCCTGGTATTAAAATCTATAACCTGTTTCATCGTCTTTAAATAATATTGTACACTAATCATGGTTTATATCATTTGTTCAATTATAGGATTTTTACCTATTATTAAACCCTATGAATTATTCTTATTGACCCTTTTCCTAAAATTGAATCTTATGTTCGATATCTTTATTGTTCATGTTAATAATTTTAACAAATTTTTACAACTATATATTTTCTCATTGTAAATAGGATACACGGAATATATATGTTGTTCACGGGGGAATTTTACTTCTCCCCATGAATAAACAATTCTGACGTTGAGAAAAATATCGTTAATAAATATTCAAACGATATAAAAGCAAAAAGAGATAAACACAGTAGGCTGAATATTTCCTTTCATTGCATTAAAAATATTGAATCAGTATATAAACTTTGGTACATACATGGAAAGAACATTATTGAATAGATGTGTTGCAGATAAGGTAAGTTACCAAAACATTAGTTTATATACTTTTACTTATATTATGAAAATGATATTAATTAACAAATTATTCAAAGAGACGGTAAAGACAAAACACAAAACACAAAACAGCAATACCTTCTGTCGTTATGTTCCTGTAAAGGTGTATTTTAACTTAGTCGTTAGTTCCTGTAAAGGTGTACTTAGTCGTTATGTGCCTCGTGAACTCGTGACAATGTTACCTAGTAATATAGCTATTCAATGAACTCATTTATTTAGATTAAAGATTAAAAATACATATATTATAATTTTCGTCATTATCATTATTCATAAAATCATGCACTTTTATATCGGTTATTGTAATATTTTCCGTTAACAATTTCATAACTTGCACAATTGTTGTACCTGTATTATACAGATACTGACAACTTTCTAGAAATGTCAGTGAATATAGGTCAAACAGGGTCACCTGATTGCGTAGGGACTCAAACCCAGATCTCCAATCTATATAGCACACGATACCTATTGGATCAAACTACATAACGGTAAGTATTTTATAGTTAAGTTTCGTAGCTTGATTTGAGGATAGGAACGTAGCGTTTGAATGTATGAATTATGATATTTTATCGTGTCTTAATGTAGAATTATCTCATTACATAAATTCATAATATTTGCCACAAGATCTCGTTATGATAGATTCATATTGAAATAGAATAGAATATTATTTAGAGTTATGATAACTACAGGGAAAGTAGTGCTTTTATTTCATAATCATAATGATTTTCTTTATGCATAATGATATTCTGTATGTATAATCATAATCTGTATGCCTAATCATATTCTGTATGCACAGTGATTAAAGGGAATGTTGGAAAGTCCTGCTTAGCTGAAATGTATGCGCATTTTATTATTGTTATTCAAATTGCTCTGAGCTGAGGACGTGTGTCGCATTTTATATACTGTTGATTTATCAATATTTATATTCGTCTGTTCAAAAATTTCTATTAGTCGATGAAACGTAAATCTAAAAAACCTAATTATTTGGATTTCAGTTAAATGTCATACGATGTCTGTTCCTGTTCAATCATACCCGCCTAATGCACCATAAAGTGTTAACATTTATTTCAAAACTACCATTAAGTAGTTCGAACAGGATCTTCTCTAAAAATAATACGAAATGCATTTAAAAAGCAGTATTTATTTTTTGCTTTGGTAATTTTCCTCGTATTTATTGCACACATTTCATACTGACATTGTCACTATGTCCTGACCTAAATTAAAACAGCTGTATGTAAAAGTAAGGTCAAACTCTTGGATCATGTTCTAAACAAACAGATCGAGTAGGTTTATTCTCTTTTGTGTTGTTAATTCAAACAGGGGTTATTGACAACACGATCACATTTCAAGTATAATCCAAAGGGCCCTCACCTCTCCTGATCACAAATGTTATCGCTGAGAAAAGAATACAATTGCATGTCTGGGCTTTAAAGGGACAGTAGCACGTTTTAAACAAATAAAGTGATTCACGAAAATGAAAAATATATGTTACCAGTTGAAAGAAACAATTTTAAAACGAATGTACCATGTTCTGTTGTGCAAAAGAATCCATTCACCTACATCAAATGATTCACGCAACGTGTTAACAATGGACGTTTTTGCCTGATACTTGATTGATACATTGGGCACATACTAATGTATATTGGGGAACATGTAAACATCACTGCCCCTTTAATTGTAATGGAACTGTTTGTTTATATGTCCGTCTAGTTTTGCCGTAAATGAACACTCCTTGAATACCTTGTTTGATTCAATATAACCACCGAACAAAACAAAAAATTTAAATTTGACATAAATACAGACGCCATTACCAAATTGGACTAGAAGTAGTTGTGTTACGAGAACGCCCATTTCCTCTCCTCCAAATCCTTTATCCAAATTCCATTTCCACTTGATAGTCTTTGCACGGGCAACCAGGAACTTGTTCGTTCGTTGGTTGGGGTTTAATAGGTAAAAAGCGTCTCAATTTCCCATTGTAATTGCAGGTCAGTAGAGGAAACATAATGGCCAAGATAGCAGTAATTGGCGCAGGTGCAGTTGGCTTATCCAGTGCTATAAATGTTCAGAAACTGCTTCCGGGTTCGAAGGTCACGATAATCGCTGACAAGTTTGGAAATGAGACGACGAGTTCCGGAGCTGGTGGTCTCTTCCGTCCTAACGTGTCTCATGTTCAGGGAGTCCCCATAGAGACGTTGAAGTGAGTTCTCAACAGATCGAGATTTGTTGCATCCTGCAAAATCAGCGTATATGAATCCGCTCCCGCTCCTTCCTAATACCTTGACCTCTTTCAAGCCAACACCCTCGTATCGTAAGCTATCTAACATGCCAATGAGACAACTCGCATTCAGCAACAGCGGCACAACCTGGATGGACAAATCAGTTGAGTTCACGCTAATAGCTTCAAGCTCCTAAATTATCGACATTTCATTGGCTGAAAAAATAACAGGTGAACATAGCCACGAATATCAATCAGCCAGCTATACGAGGGTTTTGGCTTGAAAGAGATCAGGACATTCGGAAGGAGCGGGAGCGGATTCACATACGCTAATTAAGCAGAGTGGATTTGTCGGTTAAAGGTACGTTTCCTCACGAACGGAAAAAAACAACGTTACTGATTGTCATAATCAGTATTATATACAATCAGTATACAATCAGTTTTTATCATTAAGAGGTATTAACAAGATGGTAATGATGTGTGAATCTATTTCTCTAATTCGAATAATTTAAAGGTGTTCGCACTAAAATTGACGCGTGAGATTTTCGATGAATACGTAACTTTCTGGTCTTCAACCAAAGTTACTTGTGTTAAGTAATGTGTCTTCCTACTCTCCAAAGGAAACATTATTTGCATAAATTTATATTTAATGAGGAAAATTTTAACCAATACAACAGCAACCAAACGTACTCTAGTGCCTTAAAACCTGTACAAACGTTAGAACTTGAGAGGTCGTTTAAGTAAAAGATTTCAGAATGGGTAACTTCACTACTTTAAATATGTACAGTAAAACTGAATATGAGAATTAAGTTTAGGCTGCATGAAAAACTCGAATGTTTCAATGCGATATATAAAGATAATTATCCTTGTTAAGCTGTCACTTGTTACGTATACGAACGTATCAAAATAGAATGTGTTTTCATATGCATGTTAATTTTTATATATCAGATACTTTTCTAAAGTAACAGCAATGTAACTTAAGCAGTTTATAATAAGCCATGATTTTATTTTCAGACAGTGGTCCCGAGTTTCTTGGGAACACTTTTCTAAACTTGCTTTATCCAATGAGGCAGCGATTTCCGGTAACAACATCACCAATGGTTTTATCTTGCAAGACAAATTCGAGGTTAGAATAATTGATATTATTACATTGGTGGAGTAAATATGTAGGACATTGCGTTATTACATATTGTGTGATAATGTTCAGGGCTGCCAGCGGCAAGATCTTGTTGTAGGCTGTCAAAAGCCAAAAGCTTCTCTATCATTTGACAACAAATGTTCATTGAAATAACGTCATAATTTAACGGGACACCGTTCAGTGTTCTCCATTTCTGACGGTCATTGATTTTAATTCCATGTTCATCTCCAGCCCCAGTTTCTGAACGAGGTCGTGTTCACCTACCACAAGCTATCCCAGGAGGAACTCAGAAGAATCAACTCTACCGCCAAGTACGCTAACCAAAAGTGACATTTGACCAATCTCGGTGAACTTTCATTCCAGCTGTTTAAGAAGCTGCACTTTCAATTTACCCATGCTACAACGTCCTACTCGGTCGACCAAGGCTTAATTTCCTATTCTCTTCACTATGCCTTTGGTTACCGAGGATGCAACTTAGTCAACTTCGTCGGCGTATACAGAAACTGTTTTGTCTGTAAATGCATATTTTTAACGTTGGTGCCTTCGAAATCCCGAGAGGTATCTAACAAAAGACTTTTAACCACTTTGATTGTTTAAAAAGTTTAACAGTAATTTTGTATATGTTTCCTTCCTTCAGATACGGTTACAATGTCACCACTGTAATAACTGAGCCAAAGAAATATCTAGCATGGTTGACTAGAAAGTAAGTACACTCCAAAAGATTCAGTTTAACCAAAACAAAAAAGTGATGTATGTTATTTTAACATTGCTGGTTTGAGGTATCCGACTTTAACTTTGGTTAAATTCGCGAAATGAACAAATCCCTGAAGACCTAAGGTTTGTTTCTTTTTGCGGATATTTTTTTCACACTTAAAACTATGGAAAAAAATATTTCCTTTTAGGTTCAAAGACAACGGTGGCAAACTGGAAACAAGAACCTTAAACAGTTTAGCAGAAGTAAGTAGTTTTAAAATAGTCGCTACTAAGTCTTGAGTATTCCTAAATTAGAGATCTTCGAGATGTGAAAATGATCTGTATTTTCTTATATTATGGCAACGTAACAATGCCAAATTTGAAATCATAAGGTTTTGCTGTGTGATTAAAAACAACTATCAGTTGCTTAGAGATGAAGTCCAAAGGTTGAGCGTCTCAGGAATCGTAGTTTCTGAAACGTTGAGGAGGAAGGTATTCTTCAACCTTTAAACAAAGTTGTTTGAAAGCTGTTCGAAGGACTTATACAAGAAGAGCCAGTGGTATACTGTAAAGCATTAGTAGACCTATACGAACTTTGTGTCCTTTACAATGGGTTTCTGACAACGCTTCCCTGTGCATGAGTTCAAATCCCTCTTTTGATGTTTTTAAATTACAGTATTTAGTTTAACACAATTTTGAACATATGTAACTCAATGATTGCAGATATTTCAATCCTTTTCCCATTTTTTTTTAGTTTTTCAACACAAGCATATTCACATTGTCAGTTGAACTCTTAGATAAAAGAAAATCCCTATTTATAAGAATGTGTTTAGCTTTCCATTGTTCTACCTGTCCTACTCAAGAGAAATTTGTGAGACGATAATCATGGAAGATGATAAAAAGAGGTAGATAAAAAAATTTACAATCCCTCTTGTTTGTTCCAGTTGTGTGGTCAGTACGATGTGGTGGTCAACTGTTGTGGACTGAGAGCTGACCAACTGGTCGGAGATACCCAGATGAAACCAAACAGGGGTCAACTGGTCAAAGTATGATTTTATTCCCTCCTACGAGGCACTGCACGAAAGGAATTGAATCTAACTTGAATTTGACTGAATTTGACTTTAGCCTTGTCAGTCACTATTTTTAATCGAATGACTTGTATGAAAATATCGAAATAAAACGTTTTGAGCAACAGCTTTCTAAAACTGGATTCGCTCCAGTGTAATGCAGATGGTGCAGGTAATGTAAAAATTGAAAGATTGAGTGTTTTTTTAACGTTTCTTTACTGAATTACCGAACATAGGATACACAAATTGCTGATAGAACATAATTTTATCATATTATCATTATTGTTCATGGAATGTATTCTTATCTGAATGGGATTCTAATGATCTTACCCTAATATGAAGAAAACACTGTTTTGCCCTTTTCTGTTTGAAAACAGTCCGAATAAATTCATCTGTTATCCAACCTTTCTCAAAGCGGATTACTGTTCCAAAGAAAATGAGAATGGATGTTTTTAAGTATGTAATTGTTAAAAATCTCAAATCAGACCAATCTTCAATCGTTTTGAATGGAAAGAGATAGTTTATTTCAATTTATTTTTGCATGTAACGTAGCGAGATTTTTAAATTTTGCTGATGACGAAGCAGTTAGAGCTAATATTGACATTAAAAAAACCACCCGAAGCTGTGCGAAAAATGTAGCAAGGCCGAGAGCTGCTAGAAACTTATTTTAATGAGATTTTGTCTATCCTGAAAGGCCTTGTGTTTATATTGTTAACATTTAAATCAACTATAAATTTTTAAAAAGAATGAATAGATAATTAGCGTGTTTATCGAAACTATGCTGATTTAAAGGCTCCCTTTGAATCAAATTCCCAGGTTCGAGCCCCGTGGATCCGAGGTTTTCACTACATAGAACATGATGGTTACAGCACCTACACTGTGCCCCAGTAAGTAAGACTTGGGCTTTTAAAGCCTACAGTCAAATAAATTATTGAAAGTCTGCTGATTTGTTCCTAAATGTCAAAATCGCATGCTTTCTTATTTCTTCGAATGCGCAGATATCAGTTTCCTTCAAGTACGTAGATATTAGTTTCCTTCAACGCCTAACAATTTTGTTTAAATTGGCTTGGGATTTAAAAGGATAATTTTTCTGATCTTCCTTTCTCATATACCCTAGTGATCGAGCCGCAAGATATAGTTCAACGAAATGTGGCATTGTGGTTTAGTTACGACATTTTTGCATTAATGTGATTAAATGGTTTTTAGGTCTTTTCAGTTCAAAAATCGAACTATTGACGTCATATGGTCGGAATGAACTTGGCCATCTCTTCTGTATTAAAATGCACGAAACTGCATTAATTGTTTGTTGGAATATCTAACTCATATAAATATTCTGAATTGTATTAGTCTTTTGAAAACTATAAATGAATCTTGTAAGTAATAACCTAATGGCAAGCAATTAAGTCATTTGAATTCCCAAACATAATAACGAATTGGATGTTTGGTATATTTAAGTTAATGCCCTTCTTAAAAGTAAGGCTGTTGTATGAAATAATATAATTCAGAAAAGAAACATATGTTCAATATTTTCAGAACATTTCCTAACCACATCATTCAAGGGCATTTAGAACTTGTATACATAAGAACGATAAAATAACCTGATGAAGGAGTAGGTATATACAGTGTACTCCGAAACGTCGAGATTTCACGACAAAGAATTCGTTATCCTGACAGTTTCTCAGCAAACGAAGTTCAAAATTATGTCGACTCATTTCCTCCCTAGCGCGGATTATCTGATAGTTGGAGGATGTAGACAGGACGGTAACACCAGCGAGGAGATCGACCCAGTCATGACACGAAACATCCTGGACAGGGCCAACAAACTAATTCCAGGATTACAGGTAGCATGAACGTCTTCGAATTCTTTCATGAGTTCATATGATCTGTAACACAAATAAGAAATTATAATTCGGTACTCTGTACATGGGAAGCTTCATTTCTGTAGCTCTTGACTCATTAGCTCATCAGGTCTTTCTAAAACTTTGCGTGTGTATCAACAAGCTACCGCAGTGGTACCTTTTGAATTTGGACTTTGTTTATGGATAGCGTCGTTGCTGAAGCTGAAGTGAAACACTGCTTATCATATTTTACTGAAACTATGTACTCTATGTTTATGTCATGATCGAAAAGATATGTGTTACGGGGGACAGAGAAATGTATCATGTTTGTTGACTTCCGTAGTCAGTTTGAACAGTGTTGAATCGTGTGAAATGGTGAGAAAATTTATTTTATTTTTCATCATTTAAGGAAAGGCTTTTATCATGTCATCACATCATGGCCGGTTTATAATCCTTTATTTCTCAAACACTCAAGTAAAACAAAAGTTTCCAAAGAATTGTCAAAATAGTAAGATTTCTTATATGAGACACGTTTGTACTTATGTCGTGACATTCTTCTCATCTCAAATACATTGTCTCGTTCTTCAATGTCATTATGTAAAATGCCCTTTCAGGGTGCCGAGGTGATTGGTCACTGGGCAGGTATTCGACCAGTTCGAGCACCAATAAGAGTCGAGAAGGAAACTATGAATTTTAGCGGCAGGCAACTTAAGGTGAGACAATTCTGAAATTTTGGATTAGCACCAATAATTGTGTTCCCTTGAAATCTGACTCGGTCCTAGGAACAGAAGTAATTTTGAACATAATTTTGCTTTCTGTTCATAAATGTATAATTGACGTATAATTAATATGACACTTTGAAAATGTAATCACGTTATCGTGTAAATAAGAGACTTATTCTGTCATTGCGACTAGCTTACAATTCATATGGTTACATCTTCCTGTGAAGCATTGAATTGAAGGGGATGTTAAAAACGTAGGCTTATATTTCTGATTGGAACATTGATAATATTATATTTATACTGCGATACACCAGTATTTAACATACTTTAAGTCTTAAATTTATCAATTCTCACATATGATGCAGGTTGTTCACAACTACGGTCACGGAGGCAATGGAATATCTCTGAGCTGGTCAACGAGTCTGGACGCTGCAAAGATGGTCAAAGACGTTTTGGCCACTCGACCACCGACCTCCCGTCTCTGATCGACAAGTTTTCTAAAAATGTATTTTGAAATATATGTAGTTATCAAAAACTATTGTCTTAAAAGAGTGTCTTATATTTCATCATGTTTCATCTTACCCCACAGATTTAGCCAAGTTGTTATGTCCCACTTCTAAGAATCATTGCAAATTAAATTTATTTATTGAAAATGATGCATTTGTAAAGTGTATGTTTTGTAGTGTCAGATGAACGCATAAGAAACTCCTTAACAAGAGCTGCATCGTTTAATGCAGTTATCATGTCTCAATTGCTAAAGCAAACTTGATAATCTATTGTATTAGGGGTTATCGTGATTGAGGGATGTTTCATGTAAATCAATAACAATCGACAAAGTTGGAACCCTCATTCAAGTCATAAAATCCTATGCATAAGAAACTCCTTAACAAGAGCTGCATCGTTTAATGCAATTATCATGTCTCAATTGCTAAAGCAAACTTGATAATCTATTGTATTAGGGGTTATCGTGATTGAGGGATGTTTCATGTAAATCAATAACAATCGACAAAGTTGGAACCCTCATTCAAGTCATAAAATCCTATATTAACCTCTGTTGTTATGCAAGCATGTATATGTCTATTAATTAAAAAAAGCATGATTGTGTGCAATTAAAGTGAGTTGTCCTTTCGCAACATTCGTACATTCGCAATGCCCCGGATAAAGCTATTGAACTCCCTGACAGAACATGGTGACCTAATTTGGCGGGATCCTGAAGAGTGCTCGTGATAGAAGAGAGGTTAGTGTAGGATATAATGACCTTTTTGAGAGGGTGAAGAGAGAATGCTAATATATCTATACAATAATCCGATAAGTGGTCATTGTTGACAGATCAACGCTTTGTCTCTAAAGAAACTGAATTGAGAAAAAAAATGAAAACTGCAGGATTGGTTCTGTGTTAAACATTGGAATTTATGATTTTCAGTGATGTTTAAAGGAATATCAAAACTAGTTTATGAGATATTTACATCAAAATCGGGAATTTGTGATTTCACCTGATTTCAGAATATTACATGGACATTTTCATCCCAAAGATCTCCTTTTAATATGTCCGAAATTATTATTCCTTACAATCACATGTTTATGATATCATGATATCCAGATGACTTTCTTTCAATTTATCAAGATATTTTAACGAAACATTTTTTATGAGTTGATACACTTAAAATAGTTTGTTTCAGTGGACTACATAATCAGAAACGGTGTCAGATAGTCGACGATGCATATAAATGCCTGTGATTGTTTGAATTACTTGAAGGTGGAGAGGACACGAGAGATGTTTGGTAACATCTTTATGTAAGATGAACATTTTAAAGTCTTATCTGCTTATAAATGAAAATAAATATTATTTATGTTAGAATTTGAGTTATCACTAAATTTAGTGCCCGAGATAATATAGTCTAAGTGAAGTAATTAAGGATGTCCGCTCCTCAAATTTAAAGTATTAAACTTTTTTTCTAAATTGTTTTTTTCAAAGGTTTAGTGTATATGCATGAAATATCCACCCCAAAAATTAGGGGTTAGTGTGGTTTTTTTCGAGATATTCTAAGACAAAGATTCCTCTGTCAGTCAGGGTTTTAACATGGGAGTCAATGTGGAAATGATGACCTTTTCGGACAAATCTTAGATTTTAATTAGTTCCTGTATTAAACTTTTTTTAACATGAAAACATGTTAGAGTTAACATAATCTTCTTCCAGAAAAAAGTAAAAAATATATATGGTAGTGTGGGTTTTTAGCCGCTACAGCACATCATGTATTCAAACATTTCAATTAAATTATCAACATTCAAACTATTATTTGACTAAAAACATGCTTTCTCCCACTCTTTATCTTAAAATTTACCTTAACACATTCATACAAATCATATTCATTCAACAACATCTACTATCTAAGAAAAACAGATAATAGAACTTGCTAAATAATAGTTACAATTAAAATTGCTGAGTCAGCAAAATTGTGAATAATTTCAAAATGAAAATACTACGTTTCTTTATTTTGATGAATATTTTGTCTGAAATCATCAAAATTAATAAATTACTGCTTCAATTTGGTTTATTATATAAGAACATTATGATTTAAGGTTATTTGAATTTTGTAACTCTGAGTGAGGAGCGAACATCCTTAAGCGTTTGCTTGTACGGAAATAGAAAAACTTACACTTTTTGCGTAAAGATAAATATGCAAATGGTGATTGCATCAAAAGAAGACGATACACGTCGTGAAGCATCATCAACTAAAATAAGGAACAATCAGAATGATACTTAAAACATTGAAATATAATGAAAATAGTTTCATTTCCAGTATACCTGTAAACAAGTAACAAATACATAAAACATGAAATACAAATTTTGAGTGTTTACATCATCAACTCAGAAAAAAATGGTGTCTCATAAGAACTTCATGTTTTCTCAAAATCATTATTACAGAATGTTTAAACTTTATATACAATCACACATCTACATATATACTCTTGTCTGCACAGTGTTAGTATGACATTTCAACAAAACAGTTTTAGATTAATCACCAATAATGATTAAAAAAAGTGACACAATGTTGAATAAGCAGTGAATGGTAGAAGTTCGGAATGACCCCAAATATCTTTTTTATATTAATTTTTTTCTAAAGGTGAATGTGATGATATATTTCATGAACGAAAAGGGAAACTGACATGATAAGAATAACCACTGATCGACAGAAGAAACTTTTGAACTTTGAAATTTCATGTACATTTACAAATGCTATGAGAGTCAAACGATAACATTTTGGTAATAACGATAACATTTTGGTAATAACGATAACATTTTGGTAATAAAGATAACATTTTGGTAATAACGATAACATTTTGGTAATAACAATAATATTCTGGTAATAACGAAAGCATTTCGGTAATAACGATAACATTTTGGTAATAACGATAACATTTTGATAATAACGATAACATTTTGGTAATAACGATAACATAGAGATTGCTACACTATTTTGCAAATACAGACAGAAAAATAATTTTCTTTATCTTGGAAATCTCATATATAAATCTTATAATTGTAAAACTAAGACATTTTGTAAATAGATTAACTAATTGGTTGAATTTCTACAGTATGATGGAAATGCATACAGAACAAAGTTTGAGACTGCCAAAAATGAGAAGCAATGTACGCAATTCAATCACACATCAATTGCCCTTGCAAACTATCAGACAATGTACATCTTTTGTTGATAAAGTAACCATGGATAGGACAGCTCCATTGTGATGGAGATGCATACTTAACAAAATGTTAGCATTGAAAGAAAATAAACGCAAAAATCGATTTCTATTATAAACCAGTGTACTGACAAAATACTAGAAAATGTAATATTTTGGATATGAACCACAAAGGTTATCATATGATAAGAATTAAAAGTCCACTAAACAATGCAACTTGACACTGTATCATGACTCATTTACTGACAGTCTACATCATGACTCATTTACTGACAGTCTACATCATGACTCATTTACTGACAGTCTACATCATGACTCATTTACTGACAGTCTACATCATGACTCATTTACTGACAGTCTACATCATGACTCATTTACTGACAGTCTACATCATGACTCATTTACTGACAGTCTACAACATGACTCATTTACTGACAGTCTACATCATGACTCATTTACTGACAGTCTACATCATGACTCATTTACTGACAGTCTACATCATGACTCATTTACTGACAGTCTACATCATGACTCATTTACTGACAGTCTACATCATGACTCATTTACTGACAGTCTACATCATGACTCATTTACTGACAGTCTACAACATGACTCATTTACTGACAGTCTACATCATGACTCATTTACTGACAGTCTACATCATGACTCATTTACTGACAGTCTACATCATGACTCATTTACTGACAGTCTACATCATGACTCATTTACTGACAGTCTACATCATGACTCATTTAGTGACAGTCTACATCATGACTCATTTACTGACAGTCTACATCATGACTCATTTACTGACAGTCTACATCATGACTCATTTACTGACAGTCTACATCATGACTCATTTACTGACAGTCTACATCATGACTCATTTAGTGACAGTCTACAACATGACTCATTTAGTGACAGTCTACATCATGACTCATTTACTGACAGTCTACATCATGACTCATTTACTGACAGTCTACATCATGACTCATTTACTGACAGTCTACATCATGACTCATTAACTGACAGTCTACATCATGACTCATTTACTGACAGTCTACATCATGACTCATTTAGTGACAGTCTACATCATGACTCATTTACTGACAGTCTACATCATGACTCATTTAGTGACAGTCTACATCATGACTCATTTACTGACAGTCTACATCATGACTCATTTACTGACAGTCTACATCATGACTCATTTAGTGACAGTCTACATCATGACTCATTTACTGACAGTCTACATCATGACTCATTTAGTGACAGTCTACATCATGACTCATTTACTGACAGTCTACATCATGACTCATTTACTGACAGTCTACATCATGACTCATTTACTGACAGTCTACATCATATTTCCATTTTGCACAGTTTGCCACCTAGAGGAGAGATAGGACGAACTTAACATTAAGACAGCTTTGAAATCATGTTTCCATATTGCACAGTTTGCCACTTAGTGGAGATATAGGACGAACATAGCATCGTGACAGCTTTGACATTATGTTTGACAGTTTACCAAAGTAACAATAAGGAAAACCATGAGACTCGGACCTGAGTCATTATTCAATCATTTAGAAATTAATCTGAGGAGCCCGAGTTCATAAATAGCGTCATTAAACCTAATGACTTTATTCATTGTGAATCATATAATTAATTTCATTTGTAAGTAATGAACGTGTAATTATGATCTAATTTGTAAGGAAGTCCGTGTAAAAAATTTGTCAGAACCTGACTGAAAGATCTATCCCTGGAAGACTTATTTTATTTGTTTTTGTTATTTTCATGTAATTGAACTTTTTTATTTGAAATGCTCTACTGTTTTGAATCAATTTGTACCTGAGTGAGGCTTTAAGATTTAATGTGCAAATGATCCTTAAATGACTGATTTGGTTTCTTATCATGTGATTGAAATCCACCAACACCAATTTTTCGTTATGATCTATACCAGATTGTATCGATTTAAAATTCCTTTCATCAATCAAAAGCTCATATGATTGCATAAAATTACGTATCATATCTTATAAAGCTGAATTTTCATAGCTGAATTTCAAATGTGCATTGATTAATGAGAGGAGTTTTTTTTACAAAATCGGGTGCACACCGATCATCAAGAATTTACATACACTACCTTTTACATATGTAATTATTATAATTACAGAACATATCAAAGCACTGACAATGACATAGGTCTTCTTTTGATTTCATGCTCAAATTTTTTGTAATCTAAAATATGTCCTCCTCTGGTTAGATTGTTAAGTATCAAAAGATTAATGCCTCTCTAGTAAAAGCAATTGAACAGCTTTTTGTTGATGCTTAGTTGCCAAAGCTAACGCTTCCATACCTGATGTGTTTCTAATGTTGACATCAGCACCTTTATCTAGGAGAATTCTCACAACATCAACATGTCCACTGGAACATGCTGTATGAAGAGGAGAGCATCCATCACCATCCGTCCTGTTGATATCAACACCCTTATCGAGGAGTGCTGTTACAACATCAACGTGTCCATTTGAACATGCTCTATGAAGTGGTGTCTGACCATTACAATTTGTCTTGTTGATATCAACACCTTTATCTAGAAGTAATGTCACAACATCAAGATGTCCATTCAAACATGCTGCCTGAAAAGGTGTCCGGCCATTCCAATTTGCTTTGTCGATATCAGCACCTCTATCTACAAGTACTGTCACAACATCAACATGTCCATAGCAACATGCGCATTGCATAGGTGTGACACCTTTATCAGTTGTGATGTTGATATCAGCACCTTTATCTAGTAGTAATGTTACAACATCTATATATCCATTTACACATGCCAAATGAAGGGCTGTAGAACCGCAGGCAACTTTGTTGATATCAGCACCCTTATCTAGGATTAAATTCACAACATCAATGCGTTCTTTGACACATGCTCCATGAAGAAGTGTGTAACCATCACCATTCAATTTGTTGATATCAGCCCCCTTCTCAAGAAGTACTGTCAAAACATCACTACGTAGATTCAAACATGCTTCCTGAAGAGGGATCAAACCACTTGATCCATACGGTTTGTGCATATCAGCACCCTTATCTAGAAGTACAGTCACAACGTCAACATGGTTTGAGGAACATGCTCTTTGCAGAGGAGTGAAGCCATCACCATCTGATTTGTTGATATCAGCATCCTTAGCTAGAAGTAATGTCACAATATCAGCATGTCCATGAAGGCAGGCAGCATGGAGAGGTGTCAAACCATGGCCATCTGTTTTGTTGACATCAGCACCCTTATCTAAGAGTACTGACACAACATGCACATGTCCATTTGCACATGCTCTATAGAGAGGTGTATTACAATCTTCATCTGATTTGTTGATATCAGCACCCTTATCCAGAAGTACTCTCATAGCTTCACAACGTTCTTCATAACATGCTCTATGAAAAAGTGTCATACCAGCATTATCTGTTCTGTTGATATCAGCACCCTTATCTAGAAGAATTGTCAAAACATCATAATGTCCCTTCCAACATGCTAACTGAAGAGGTGTAACATTACCATCATTCATAGCATTGACATCAACACCCTTATTTAGAAGAATTGTCACAATGACGTCACGTCCATGGCAACATGCGTGATGAAGAGATGTCATACCAGTGCCATCTGTTTTGTTGATATCAGCACCATTTTCAAGGAGAGCTATGACAACATCATCATGCCCATTACAACAGGCATATTGAAGACATGTGAAACCAGCACCATCTGTTTTGTTGATATCAGCACCCCTTTCAAGGAGAGTTGTGACAACATCAACATGGCCATTTACACATGCGCAATGAAGAGGTGTCGAGCCAGAACCATCCTTATTGTTGACGTCAGCACCTTTATCTAAAAGGACTGTCACGACATCAACCTGCCCATTCCAACATGCGACATGAAGGCCAGCGTAACCAGCAACATCTGTTTTGCTGCTATCTGCTCCCTTGTCTAGTAGTTCTCTTACAACATAGACTTGTCCATTCCAACATGCAGCATGAAGAGGTGTCCATCCATCCTCATCTGTTTCGTTTATATCAGCACCATTATCTAAGAGACACTTCGCCACATTTGTGTAACCTGCTTCGCAAGCTATCAACAGCGATTGTGGTGTGACATAAGCACCCTTTTCAAGCAAAAGCAGTACCACAGAACCGTCTCCATCTACCCCATTTTTACAAATATTCAAAAGAGGAGTTCTTTCCTGATTGTCCAATGCATTGACATTGACGTTCATTGTCAAAAGGATTCTGATCATATCATGGGAACTATGTTTAGTTGAAACCAAAAGTGGTGTTTGATTATCACTATCAGTGACCTCGAGGTTGATGTTCTTGTACCTTTCAAGCAGGTATCCCAGAGAAGAGACAGAAGAATGTTCACAGATACCAAACACTGCTTCACTCTGCTCATCCTCTGTTAGTTCCACATACTGATGGATGTATCTCAGAATCTTGTCAGATCCGCTCTTTGTCATCAGGTAAAGAAAGGATTTGTTCAACTGTTTGTCATGAACATTGAACATATCTTTCATTTCTGTTGATTTTGGTTGACAGGACAGAATTTTCTGCATAAACTTCGAAACAAAGCTTTCATCATGAAAAGATTCATGTGACAGCACACCAGAGATATCGTAATCTTGAAATTCTTTCAAATGCCTTTCAAGTAAGATTTTCTCAAAACCATTTTCAACTGATATTGTTTGATGAGTTTGAGTTACAGTGCTTTTTGTCAGATCCTTCAGTCTAACTCTCTCATTGAGGAAGGACAAGCTGCAGAAAGATATCACAAATTGAGGATCCATCTGACAAATAAGGAAGGCAGCACTGTCATAAATAGAAGGATGGTGAAACTCAATTTTCCTCTCGTTCAACACGAAGTACGTTCCTATCATTGTTTTAGCTACAGAAGAATATTGGTATCTTTTTTCATGATCTTCTATTTCTTCCAAATCTAAAGATCCGTCGTTCTTCAGCATTTGTCTCAACATAGGACCTGTAATGGAATCCTCCATGAGAGCCTCCATTGACTGGTTCAGAAACTTCAAAGGCTTTAAAAAGAAATGTTTCATGTTCAATAACTTGTTTTTCTTATACATATCTGCAAAGAGCCTGCAGCAATGGGGGAACCCATAGGACAGCTTCATGCTACACACTTCTCTAACAATTCTTTTATCAATATTGACAACATATTTTTCTGCGTGACAATTCCATATCTTCATCCTCTCTGTAACATCCAACGCAATCATCTCTGTCAAATCAACCATATTGTCTTCTTTCAACACCAAATGTTTAAACTTTCCCATTTTCCTGCTGGCTTCTCTCAGAATACTTGATCTACAAATAAAGATAACAGTCACATCAGGTATATTTTGTTTCTGGCTTCTGTTGATTTTATCTATAAAGCCTTGCTTGTGGTCAGAGAGAGCCAGCACATCACTCAAGACACTCTGCCATCTCTTAAAGCTGTCAGAATCAAATATCAGTTCACCGTAGATGTCATTCAACAATATCACAGACTGTCCAACTCCTTTTGCTGTGAAATAATCATCAGGAGTTTTAACATCAAATACCTCCCTACCTCTGTTGTGGAGATGTTTCAGGACCAAATATCCGGCTGTAGTCTTGCCTTCACCAGGACAGCCTGTGACTGTCACCCATGTGCTTCCCTTGGCGATCTTGTTGAGGATTGTGACGGTACTTTTGGTTATCACCATGTCTTCTGTCCACGTATTTAATGTCTTCTCTGTCTTATCTAGACAACAAAACGATATAAAGGTTCAATTGATAATACGACAATATTGATATGTAGCCATTCAGCCTTTGTATTCTTTAATGTTTATAGCTATTATACATCATAATACAACATCACAAAAATTTTCCTTTGTCAGTGCAAGAGTCCAAAATGCACTAAATTTGAACATTTATTATATATATGATTAATATGACATAATTTATTATATAAACTTGTCCAATTTCCTAAAATCGTGATTCAAAATGGAAAACAAAATTTTATAAGATATAGCTGTTAGGTAGAACCTACCTTTTTATGTGCTCATATGTTTGATTTCTTATATATCTAACAACTTTTCTGGTCGCAGGTCAATAGAGTATACACTCTTAGAAAATCAGATTCAGATGCTTCCCAGGTTTCAAATACTCCAATTTGCAATCTCGAATTCGACTCCTTTGTGTGTCATGAATAAAGTTATAAATTTGCGTCATCACGTCCAGAAGATGTTTCTCATCAATTGTAGAACGTGTATACGCTTTGGAGATGGTTGTAAAGATTCATGACCAAATATATCTTTAAATCTTTGTATTACCTGGGACAACGTTTACATTTAAGGAATTTATCATATACAAATATTTTGTGAGTAATAGCACCGGCCTTAAAAACTGTGTCAACTCACCCCTGAGCCTCTTCAAGTGAGAAGGTGGACCCGGATTTTGTGTAACCTTCTGTGGAGGAGGTCCTACACATACATCTCCACCAACAGTAACTGCTTTCGGCTGGTGGATGTCAGTCTTTGTCAGATGGACATGAACTGCATTGAGAAACAGAACCTGCTTAAAAACAGTTGTAACACTGATATATGACTATTATTAATATTACTATTGCTACTGCTACTGCTACTGCTACTACGACTGATACTCATACTACTGGTGCTGCAGCTACTGCAGCTGTTGCTTTGTTCCTTCGTCTTTGTTGTCATTTCTCAAGGTGAGACACATTTGGAACAGCAAGTCATAGTGACCTCTTAATACCGTCTTTGTACATACATATATTTCTACATATTCTATCACGTGAGAAGGATGCACCTCAAATGCATTCATAATATTCAGATATTGTACTTATTCTATTTACTCTCTAAGCTAGCATGTATCCGATGTCGTGTCTGCAATGGTAAAAAGAACTAATGAAAATCATTTCACAGAAGTAATTTTTATCAATGTTACATAATCCTCAATATGAAGGGAGAACGTCGCAATTTTGATCGAAAACCGGACAGTGGCGCGCGCCAAATAGTCAAACGTAATTTTGGAGACTTATCTAATTCAGCCAGGAGGGCAGTTAGGAGTTGATAGTGTTTGTTATATTATATAAATAGTATCCATGTATATTGGAAGTGATAACCACACCTCTGTGCACTTATAAGGCTGTTTTTAGATTTTCATGGAAAATCAGTATTTGTCATATATATGTGTTTTGTACATGAAAAATTCAGATGTTTTGATTTTATATCACCACACATGACATTTAGGTTCGTATCAAAGGTAAATAATATATAATGAAAGTCACGGAGTGGCTCTTTAACTTGCATGTCACCATACTTAACATTCAAATCAAGTCAACTTCCGGTGTTTCTCATAGAGAATGTTTGAGTAAGATTTGAAAGGATACCAATAAATGGCTTTTAAGGTATCGCCCTGACATCGAAAATATGTCAAGGCCATTCTGACCTTGAAATAAAGTTCAAGGTCACAATCCTATATGAAGACCTTTCCTTACAGTCGCGTTTAGCATTCTATAAATTTAAATATCAACATGATATATATCATTATAAGTTATACAGCTATACCTATGGATAGACACTACATAATAGTATATCTTTGGGGTGCCACTTCGTGATTTTCATGCCATATAATTTGGTGATATAAATTCAAATATCCCAGCTTTCATCAACAAAAGACATACATATCGTAAAACCTGCTTTCCCATGAAAATCTAAAAACAGCCTCATAAATGCACAGAAGAACATGGGCAAGATTGGTTTAAAATGCTTAAATGATTGAGGTTATTATCTGTTCAAAATGCTGACACATGAAGGATGCTAATGGAGCTTATTCGGAGTGTGTTAATTGAAGATTACCTTCTTTACCACGTCCCTCTTCTCGTCTCACTATTGAACAGTCATAGTCTGACTTCTCAGCCTCTTTCACAAAAGCACCGACTAGTTGAAGTACCTCATCACCTGGACAGATAAACAGGATGTATTATTACTATTATACATATCGAAAAACTTTTGGAAAAGAATTCAAAGCTGAATATTAGTCTACACAATCAATTGTTAAGTAATTATATTTGATATTTTATGCCAGAATGAATTTAATATAAAACTGGTGAGACTTGAACCTGAAGCCTGTTTAGTAACATGTGCTGTGTCCGTGGTTACGGAACCCCCGACAGGACAGATAGAACGGGGTCCAGAACGTACAGTAACAAGACTCGAAGATGATCGTTCCTGACTGGAAGGAGTTGTCACATCCTGACCGGAAGAAGTTGTCACATCCAGACCGGGAGAAGTTGTCACATCCTGACCGGAAGAAGTTGTCACATCTTGACTGGAATATGTTGTTACATAATGACTGGAAGAAGTTGTCACATCCTGACTGGAAGAAGTTGTCACACCCTGACCGGGAGAAGTTGTCACATCCTGACCTGAAGAAGTTGTCACATCCTGACCGGAAGAGGTTGTCACATCCTGACCGGAAGAAGTTGTCACATCCTGACTGGAAGAAGTTGTCACATCCTGACTGGAAGACGTTGTCACATCCTGACCGGAAGAAGTTGTCACACCCTGACTTAAAGAAGTTGTCACATCCTGACCGGAAGTAGTTAATGTGCCATCGGAAGAGGTTGATGCAACCCTACAGATGGGCGCTCGTATTGTGGATTCTTGGGTAAAGGTGGGTGTTCCTTCACCACAACTTGTTGCTCGATTTGAAGTACGTTTTCTGTGTCTAGTATTTGTTATTTGACATAATTCTGATGTTGATGAATGAGTTTTGATTGTCGGCTCTGGGCTTGCAGTTGTTTGTTCAGGAAGTTGTAATAAGGCCTCAGGGTCAGATTCTAATGAAGACTCACAGCTGTCATCTTCAAGAATCAAATCATCAAAGTTCATGCCATCATCTGTGTCAGAAGCCATTGTTTTTTTATTGGCAGTTCTGTAAAAAAAGAAAGCAATGAATAATAGGAAATAATATATACACCTAAAAGAAAGTATTGCGAACGCCATTTTTTTCTTAAATTCTTCACATGATCTGAAAGCGACACATTATTGTTTCCTAGTTATATTCAGAACTCTTCTGACAAATGCATTGCAAACACAAATTGGAAACAACGACCTCAAAAGAAGCTCAGTGCACTGTTTAGTAAGGAGGCGTTTTGGCCCTTTGTGTCCATTGGATTTGTACCTAATTCAAACCAAGTTCCGAAATTCTTTCTTATTTCTATGTCTTCAGTAATCAGTCGAAGTCATAAAATGTCCTCATCCAACTGTAGTCCAGCATTGCTGTACAGCAAAAAAACAATTTCTAGACAATAAAATGTGGTTGTTGTTTTTTATCTTCAGAGAATGTTCCACCTGAAAGAAGGACTTTAATATGATTTAGTTCCCAGTTAATCGAATGTAATTTTTTTGTATTAGGACAGTCATTGAAAAAAACAGTTGCAGTACTTTTTTCAGGTGTATGCCGTTCGTAAATGTAATGATAACCTTTAAAATCCGTTAAGGGGTCCACATCCCCTAAGGAGTCCACGCTTTCATTTCTCTAGTTCATGTCCTTATGGAGAAGAAGAGTAAAATAGTTTTGGGCCTAGCTCCTGTTGCCCTTTTGTAGGACAATGTTATCCAAATGCTTTTAGTCTTAATCTAGTACTAGTAAGTGTAAACAAGTGTAAACATGCCTGAAATAAGTCACACAACTCTCCTTAAGAATCTCTGCTTGTCAAAGGTAACTTGCCACGAATAGGCAATCACACTACGGTAAGCTCCTGTTTTTTTTGTGAAAATTTTAAAGAAGATTTTAAGTTGGATAACGGCCAATAAAGATATTATTCTGTCAATCTGATCTTGCAAGCTATATGTGTTGTCTCCAACCTCTAAATAAGATATTCCCTACGTTCGAATCCCGCCAGGGGCTCGGCAACTTTGTCTGCAGTAGAGAACTGTTCTACATGCAGTCAGGTTTGGGTGCAATGTTACACTGAAATTCAGCGCGGTATCAGCCATGGTTCGCTAGTTCCAGCCGATGCTCGCAGGTTTCACAACAATTTATAACCACAATGGTGTTGCGGGCTTTCTCCCTGCAATAATACTAGCAGCCGCGATATAAGTGGAATAATCTTGAAAGCGGCCTTAAACACCAACTCACCTCACCTCCCCTAAGTTGGTGTCTCTTAGTATTATTGATTTCAGAAGAACGGGCGTAAAAACATACCTACAAACTCTAGTCGAACTGTTTCCTTAGCTTAATAGTTCCTAAGGAGAAGTCTCTTAACACTGAAAGGATATCAGACTCGCCTATAGATTAAGAGAGATACAGAGGGGGGTTCATGTTACCGTCCCAAATATGCACAAACTTGGATCCCCAAGATGTTGAGTGCTTCACAAAAATATTATATCATATACGTGAAAAGTTTACGGGACGGCAAACATCGCTCAAAGCCCGTGACGGTCGACAAACTAAGCCAAAACGCCATTTGGCCTTATTAGCCTGATGAATTCAGGCATATTGTTAAAGATGCTTTGTCAACATTGCTTTCCTATCAATGTGTGGATTCAAACTTTATCAACCGTGTCTTGATACCAAACCGTGTCCTGATACCAAAATCAGAATCAGAAACGGAGTTAGCTCTGTTGTGAGTGAATCAAGTTTTGAGGAGCTGTGTTACAAGACGAATCACTGCTGCGCGAAGGGCGTGTCTCCCATTTGTTTATCGAGGATGCTGAACTAAAATCATATCAGTCACTTCATCTTCTCTAATGATCTTTATTTTCTGTACCAGACAAACAAACAAATCTCTGAAAAGAACGGTATCTTTCCAAAATCGTTAGCCCTCTTATAATATGCATGATTCGGGTTGCAGGGTTTATCTCAGGTATATTCAAATCGATAAAACAGTAAATTCTGTAATCGTCAAATATATTATATGAACAAATGTCAAAAATCACACATAAGTTAGGTTGCCTAACTTCCCGCCATATTTGCTAAATGAATAGTTTACACAAATAATAAGGTTCCAATTTATTCAGTACTCAGAAGGTCTCAGGCCTATAGTACATTACATTTACATTTGATACATATTTCACATTTATGAAACAATCTGGTTTCAAGCGTACAGATGTGTAAAATATATACATGGACAGGTTTTCAATTTCTTCATTATCTTAACTGTTTAAAAGTTTGGAGAATTTAAACATATTTGGGTGAATATAGTATTTTTCTTCGTATAATTGTTTCGAATGTTACTGTAAATAGGACATACAAGTAAAAAAATGGTATTCATTTTCAATTTCATTTGACTGGCATAATTTACAGAAACTATGTTCTTTCCTTCTTTAAGATATCTACCTTTCTCAATAAACGGTTCATACGAAGAACATCTAAAACGTGCTAGGCTGATTCTATACTTTTTAACATTCAATCAAGATACTGAATAAAGATTGATTGATTGATTGAAATGATAAGGTTATCTAAAAAGAATCAATATATGTTTCTTCCTTTTCTATCACGGTACCGTGTCATATCATCATTGTAGAAATAACTAAATCATCGAGTCATTCAAACATCAAACCTCAAGTGGAAGTTTCCCTACAGTACAGCTGGTATATGCATATAAAACAAATGTTTAACTTTGGTATGTCATTATCTACAAACATCACACTAGTCTTATATTAAATACGCGAGGCTTTCGAATAAAGGATTTCTTGATTTTGATGAAATATCTATTCTGAACTAATGAAGTTGTTCACGTTATATTTAACTTTCCTTTGAAATATTCTCGCAAAATTTGTAAAAGGGGTTTGTCAATTTAGTAACATGTTGAATTGATATACCTATGCTTTTCAAAAAACATTTGTTTGCATATTGGGCGAGTAGTTTTCACACCGCGGGTGACCTCGATTTAGATTTTAAACATGTGGTATTCTGAAGAAGAATGAGATCACTCAGAATTAAAGGTGTTTTTAAAGTACTCGAGTCCGTTTTTTCCTGCCCGTCAGACTTCATGGTGACACGAGCCGCTGTGACAGTTAATGGGCGTAACATATACAGGCATGGTGGAAAAAGCCTCGTCAGTCGTCTATTGATATTGAAATTTACATCCTTGTCGCAGATTTAACTAAAAATCCTTTCGGATGTTATAAATGCGCATAACTAATATGGGAAATTCAAACTATTGAAAAAAACTCGTGACAGAGAATAACATATCATCTTTCCTTCGTTATACCAATGTACATTGTAATTCCCTCTAGTCAATGTATAGAAAATCTTGTTTTCTAATTTCAAATACATCAACACGAATTGATGAAAGTTACAAATATCCGGGGCTTGCCGAGGATATTTTTACTTTAATCATTGAGTGTTGATATATTTGATATCAGAAGACACGAGGGTGAGATCCTATTTATCATCCAAAATCATTTTTCATTACATTTGAATGACAAGACTCCAAGTGCGGTGATGTCATAGCATTGTGACGTTGTAGTGTTTATGACGTCATAGCATTGTGGTGTCATTACTTGATGCTGTAAAACAACTGCAAAAAAGATATGTCCTAGGAGATATAGAGGATATTTAATTAAATTTGTCAAATACGATGTTTATTTCATCGAGTGGTGGGGTTGGAGCTGATATATATCAACTTAAACCCAACTACGAGATGGGATAAACATAGTATTTGACAAACTTAATAAAATATTCTATTTATCATATAATTTCCTTCTAATTTTGTTTATTTTTAGTGTTTATGATGTCGATAAACATTTCTTAAGCCTAAAAGCACAAAGAGGCCCTGGAAAGTTCACCAGCAGTGACGATTTATTATATCCCTACTGTCACCAGTGACGATATATTATATCGCTACTGTGACCACATACAAGGTTTATTTCACTGATAAATCCCAGTATTTCATTGCTTATTATATAATAAATCGCTTGACCTTCCACAAGCGACATCTTCTGTGGAAAAGAGTTATGGATGATAAATAACGATAGTCTGTGATACACGTCACTCGGTACGTACTACGTAGATATAAACGACTAAACAATCTTTACCTGCATATTTCAGACGTTTATGATAAGGATAGTGCTACGCTATGATTAGGAAAAAAACGAATTTTACCTTTTGTTCACAGTTGATCACTAGCAATAAGTAAAAAGCAGGCCATGTCTCGAAGATGTTTGAGCTTTATATCTAATTCCTTTTTATGGCGGAGATTCAACCTAAACGGGTTTTGTTAGGTATTCCCCTCATTCGTGACTATGTAAATACTTGATTTCCCACAAGCAGCGTAAACTCCGATCACATGACCGGCCTAAGCAAACTTATGTCAAACCGGACCTAAACAGGTCTGCATTCAAGGATTCTCAATCAAAGAGACATGTTATTTATATCATATCTTTCAAATTCATTTCGAGTTAAAGTTCACTCTCGATTCAGGAAGTGATTTTTAAGATATATAGTTGAACAAAAAGACTGTAGTTAATATAAATTTTACCCCCAACATGACCTTTTGAAAAACAAGTCAAGATTGGATGAAGAGGCAATCCTCATAAGCTTCCGCTTTCTTTATCTAGCGCAGTGGTTAGCTCGGTCGGCCTCTGATCAGGAGGTCCGGGGTTCGAATCCCGCAAATGGCTCGGCAATTGTGCCTGCAATAGTGAACTGTTCTACACGTAGTGAGTGAGTGAGTGAATTATTGTTTAACGCCGCTTGGGCAATATTTCATCCATTAGCGACGTGTATACGTAGTGAGGTTTGTGTGCTATGCTGCACTGATTTTCGTTATTTCCAGCCTATGCTAGCAGGTTTCACCAGAATGCATAGCCACAATTAATAACGTCATAGGCTTGCAGCCGTGATATATATACGTAGAATTACTCTTGAAAGCGGCGTTAGATTTTAAGTCATCTCATCTCATCTTATATTTGATAGAATAATGGTTTGTGAGACTTATTTTACAGAGACTTAATATAAGTCTATACGATAGCAAAAGCATGGCTATTAAAGTTAACAAATGTGTCAGAATTATACGTATCAAGAACTTCAGCTAATAATTCATAAGTTTTAAACAGTATTTACAGTAGAGTTGACTAAACCTTAACTAGATACAATAACAATAAATTATTAAACCGATTTTAACATAATTTCAACAAAGCATGATATGAGAATATATCCTTATATATATGTAAAATAAACTGTGAAAATGTGAAAAATTACACACTACTAAATACTATTGAAACAATGTTAAACGCATTAGGGTAAAAAAGTTTATTATACAAAGTAATTAAAGGGTAACTAAAGGCACGCCAACATGAAATAATTAAAACAAAACTCTAAAAATAAACTCGATAAGTTTGTGTTTATTTTCATACTTTAAATAGAAAATGAGGGAAAAATTAACCCCTGTAATGTCTCCAAAAGCAAAAGAAATTGAATAAGTTCCCACAGTGCTGTACACGAAATTGCGAGTATAGTTAGGGCTTGCGTGGGGTCTTTTCTTTTGGGTGTTTTTAGGAATTTTGTGGCTGAGACATTTGCGAAAAGTGTGTAGATGTATATTCAAAGTAGTGGCGGCCGAATTTGGTCGCCTTACATTGTTTCTAAAGTACAAGTACACGTACTCTGGATTTGACTCATCTTTTCACGTTATACCCTTTTTGTGGCCCTTTTCCGTTCAAATTACAATTCAAATCCGCCGTCATAGCAGTCGGAAAAGATGCGTCGTGAAATTAGCTTTCGTTAGACACCATTTTCACATCGCTTACCCCTCTAGTTAGCGTTGTATCTAATTTTTGGTGACCAAAGTCGGAACGGTGACCTTTCATTGTTTCAAGGGTCAAGTTGTGACGTAACAGACGTGTGCCATAGTAACGTCATAGACAGAACAGAGATTTGACGCGCTTTGCGTTAGCTCCCAGAAAACGGCGATTTCGGAGGATTAAAGCGCTGCCGGCCCCTAAAAATGATTGAAAAGGTTAGTTGACAACTTTATCTAACTGCTACATAGGTTTTATGTGGAATTTACTTTTGAAAGTGTTTTTAATTAGCGTTTGAAATTGCTATTTGATCTTAACCATTGCTGCAATAGGGAAATTACCGATTTTAAGTTTCTTTAATTCAACGATGTATGTAGGCATTTTCTGACATGGCCAAGAGTATTGCAAGTCTTTTATCACAGTATTGCTTATGTTTTTTGATCATTTTGCGTACATTTTCATACTTTGAATAGAAATTTAGAGCAAAATTAACCCCTGTGCGTTACAGTTCTTTGGATTGGTTTTTGGCCGAAGGGTAGCTGTACTATAGTTATCAGCTGTCCGACCGGCACTTAGTTGCTTCATGTAATGTCTCCAAATACGTATTTCGGATATGTCCGACGTTTGACCTACGTTGCTAATATATGTTTATGGGATGTAGCCATGTGGGGTATGTGTTAACGAGGAGCAAAAGAAATTGAATAAGTTCCTACAGTGCTGTACACGAAATTGCGAGTATAGTTAGGGCTTTCGTGGGGTCTTTTCTTTTGGGTGTTTTTAGGAATTTTGTGGCTGAGACATTTGCGAAAAGTGTGTAGATGTATATTCAAAGTAGTGGCGGCCGAATTTGGTCGCCTTACATTGTTTCAAAAGTACAAGTACACGTACTCTGGATTTGACTCATCTTTTCACGTTATACCCTTTTTGTGGCCCTTTTCCGTTCAAACTACGGTTCAAATCCGCCGTCATAGCAGTCGGAAAAGATGCGTTGTGAAATTAGCTTTCGTTAGACACCATTTTCACATCGCTAACCCCTCTAGTTGGCGTTGTATCTAATTTTTGGTGACCAAAGTCGGAACCGTGACCTTTCATTGTTTCAAGGGTCAAGTTGTGACGTAACAGACGTGTGCCATATAGTAACGTCATAGACAGAAGAGAGGCCTGACGCGCTTTGCGTTAGCTCCCAGAAAACGGCGATTTCGGCGGACTAAAGCACTGCCGGCCCCTAAAAATGATTGAAAAGGTTAGTTGACAACTTTATCTAATTGCTACATGTCACGCAGTTCGAGCGTGCGACCTATTTCTCGCCTCTCCTCTAATGTACTTTCATAAAATAACATAAATTATTGTATATATCGAAAGTACATATTATGTACTTCATATTCATGTATCTATTTTTATCATTCATGTCTTTATTCGCCGACTGTGGCTATTTTTATATGTTCATATGTCATTTTCATGCTCCATTTATCAGCCTTATTACATGTAGTATTTATATGCCAATACTCATGATATAGATATTTATATCTTCTTGTAGAAGAGTTGGCGCCCTTTACAATGAGCCATTGTAGGGCTCTATACCTTTTATATTAATGGGGCTAGGGATAACTTAGTTTCTCAAAGAAATATAGTTAAGATATTCTTACGCTAGGCTAACCCTTCGGTTCTTCGAGTAAAGCCTTGGTCTCTTCGACGTCCGCACGGGCAATATAGATACCGAGCTAGCTCTGGTACCAGTAGTCTTGGCTTGAACCTAGCGGGGAGAGGTCACGGGTGACCGGGGACGCTGGAGGTATTTCGGTGAGGTTAATATTCCTTCCTTTTTCTCTGTACCTTTCTGGAGTATGTGATCACTTCCTTTAAGAACTTACAGTTTTAACCTTACCTCTCCCTCCCATTATTTGATAAGTTCTACTATACCTTTTCTAGTGTTCTTATTCATGTACTCCCTCAAGTAGTGATTAGGGATAATCTAAAGTACTGTGTGCTTGATATTTTTATATATCCCTATTGTTAGGTCACCCGTCCCCTGTGCCCCTTGTATATTCGCCAAAGTATTGATTTGTCTTATGTATGCTATCTCGTTAAGACGGCCATTAGCTTATCGTGTTATTACAACGTCTGGGGGTACGCAAGAGTGATTCCCTACAGTTTGTCTATTTGTTTATTTCATGGGTTGTTGACTTCCTTAATTAGTTGATAACTCCTGTTGAGTGGATTACGGGTAGCCTGTCGCTTTACCCGGTTATCGTCTTGTGTTGACTGCAAATAAATCACTTGATTCACGGATTGGCTTCTCTTTAATTTAGTTATTTATTGGCTAGTTTATTTTATTTTATTAATTTTCTGTCGGATAACGGGTCTCACCTGAGTTTAGATATCGTTACACCGTGACACAACATAAGTGGAATTTACTTTTGAAAGTGTTTTTAATTAGCGTTTGAAATTGCTATTTGATCTTAACCATTGCTGCAATAGGGAAATTACCGATTTTAAGTTTCTTTAATTCAACGATGTATGTAGGCATTTTCTGACATGGCCAAGAGTATTGTAAGTCTTTTATCACAGTATTGCTTATGTTTTTTGATCATTTTGCGTATATTTTCATACTTTGAATAGAAATTTAGAGCAAAATTAACCCCTGTACGTTACAGTTCTTTGGATTGGTTTTTGGCCGAAGGGTAGCTGTACTATAGTTATCAGCTGTCCGACCGGCACTTAGTTGCTTCATGTAATGTCTCCAAATACGTATTTCGGACATGTCCGACGTTTGACCTACGTTGCGAATATATGTTTATGGGATGTAGCCATGTGGGGTATGTGTTAACGAGGAGCAAAAGAAATTGAATATGTTCCTACAGTGCTGTACACGAAATTGCGAGTATAGTTAGGGCTTGCGTGGGGTCTTTTCTTTTGGGTGTTTTTAGGAATTTTGTGGCTGAGACATTTGCGAAAAGTGTGTAGATGTATATTCAAAGTAGTGGCGGCCGAATTTGGTCGCCTTACATTGTTTCAAAAGTACAAGTACACGTACTCTGGATTTGACTCATCTTTTCACGTTATACCCTTTTTGTGGCCCTTTTCCGTTCAAACTACGGTTCAAATCCGCCGTCATAGCAGTCGGAAAAGATGCGTCGTGAAATTAGCTTTCGTTAGACACCATTTTCACATCGCTAACCCCTCTAGTTGGCGTTGTATCTAATTTTTGGTGACCAAAGTCGGAACCGTGACCTTTCATTGTTTCAAGGGTCAAGTTGTGACGTAACAGACGTGTGCCATATAGTAACGTCATAGACAGAAGAGAGGCCTGACGCGCTTTGCGTTAGCTCCCAGAAAACAGCATTTTCGGCGGACTAAAGCACTGCCGGCCCCTAAAAATGATTGAAAAGGTTAGTTGACAACTTTATCTAATTGCTACATGTCACGCAGTTCGAGCGTGCGACCTATTTCTCGCCTCTCCTCTAATGTACTTTCATAAAATAACATAAATTATTGTATATATCGAAAGTACATATTATGTACTTCACATTCATGTATCTATTTTTATCATTCATGTCTTTATTCGCCGACTGTGGCTATTTTTATATGTTCATATGTCATTTTCATGCTCCATTTATCAGCCTTATTACATGTAGTATTTATATGCCAATACTCATGATATAGATATTTATATCTTCTTGTAGAAGAGTTGGCGCCCTTTACAATGAGCCATTGTAGGGCTCCATACCTTTTATATTAATGGAGCTAGGGATAACTTAGTTTCTCAAAGAAATATAGTTAAGATATTCTTACGCTAGGCTAACCCTTTGGTTCTTCGAGTAAAGCCTTGGTCTCTTCGACGTCCGCACGGGCAATATAGATACCGAGCTAGCTCTGGTATCAGTAGTCTTGGCTTGAACCTAGCGGGGAGAGGTCACGGGTGACCGGGGACGCTGGAGGTATTTCGGTGAGGTTAATATTCCTTCCTTTTTCTCTGTACCTTTCTAGAGTATGTGATCACTTCCTTTAAGAACTTACAGTTTTAACCTTACCTCTCCCTCCCATTATTTGATAAGTTCTACTATACCTTTTCTAGTGTTCTTATTCGTGTACTCACTCAAGTAGTGATTAGGGATAATCTAAAGTACTGTGTGCTTGATATTTTTATATATCACTATTGTTAGGTCACCCGTCCCCTGTGCCCCTTGTATATTCGCCAAAGTATTGATTTGTCTTATGTATGCTATCTCGTTAAGACGGCCATTAGCTTATCGTGTTATTACAACGTCTGGGGGTACGCAAGAGTGATTCCCTACAGTTTGTCTATTTGTTTATTTCATGGGTTGTTGACTTCCTTAATTAGTTGATAACTCCTGTTGAGTGGATTACGGGTAGCCTGTCGCTTTACCCGGTTATCGTCTTGTGTTGACTGCAAATAAATCACTTGATTCACGGATTGGCTTCTCTTTAATTTAGTTATTTATTGGCTAGTTTATTTTATTTTATTAATTTTCTGTCGGATAACGGGTCTCACCTGAGTTTAGATATCGTTACACCGTGACACAACATAAGTGGAATTTACTTTTGAAAGTGTTTTTAATTAGCGTTTGAAATTGCTATTTGATCTTAACCATTGCTGCAATAGGGAAATTACCGATTTTAAGTTTCTTTAATTCAACGATGTATGTAGGCATTTTCTGACATGGCCAAGAGTATTGCAAGTCTTTTATCACAGTATTGCTTATGTTTTTTGATCATTTTGCGTATATTTTCATACTTTGAATAGAAATTTAGAGCAAAATTAACCCCTGTGCGTTACAGTTCTTTGGATTGGTTTTTGGCCGAAGGGTAGCTGTACTATAGTTATCAGCTGTCCGACCGGCACTTAGTTGCTTCATGTAATGTCTCCAAATACGTATTTCGGACATGTCCGACGTTTGACCTACGTTGCGAATATATGTTTATGGGATGTAGCCATGTGGGGTATGTGTTAACGAGGAGCAAAAGAAATTGAATATGTTCCTACAGTGCTGTACACGAAATTGCGAGTATAGTTAGGGCTTGCGTGGGGTCTTTTCTTTTGGGTGTTTTTAGGAATTTTGTGGCTGAGACATTTGCGAAAAGTGTGTAGATGTATATTCAAAGTAGTGGCGGCCGAATTTGGTCGCCTTACATTGTTTCAAAAGTACAAGTACACGTACTCTGGATTTGACTCATCTTTTCACGTTATACCCTTTTTGTGGCCCTTTTCCGTTCAAACTACGGTTCAAATCCGCCGTCATAGCAGTCGGAAAAGATGCGTCGTGAAATTAGCTTTCGTTAGACACCATTTTCACATCGCTAACCCCTCTAGTTGGCGTTGTATCTAATTTTTGGTGACCAAAGTCGGAACCGTGACCTTTCATTGTTTCAAGGGTCAAGTTGTGACGTAACAGACGTGTGCCATATAGTAACGTCATAGACAGAAGAGAGGCCTGACGCGCTTTGCGTTAGCTCCCAGAAAACGGCGATTTCGGCGGACTAAAGCACTGCCGGCCCCTAAAAATGATTGAAAAGGTTAGTTGACAACTTTATCTAATTGCTACATGTCACGCAGTTCGAGCGTGCGACCTATTTCTCGCCTCTCCTCTAATGTACTTTCATAAAATAACATAAATTATTGTATATATCGAAAGTACATATTATGTACTTCACATTCATGTATCTATTTTTATCATTCATGTCTTTATTCGCCGACTGTGGCTATTTTTATATGTTCATATGTCATTTTCATGCTCCATTTATCAGCCTTATTACATGTAGTATTTATATGCCAATACTCATGATATAGATATTTATATCTTCTTGTAGAAGAGTTGGCGCCCTTTACAATGAGCCATTGTAGGGCTCCATACCTTTTATATTAATGGAGCTAGGGATAACATAGTTTCTCAAAGAAATATAGTTAAGATATTCTTACGCTAGGCTAACCCTTTGGTTCTTCGAGTAAAGCCTTGGTCTCTTCGACGTCCGCACGGGCAATATAGATACCGAGCTAGCTCTGGTATCAGTAGTCTTGGCTTGAACCTAGCGAGGAGAGGTCACGGGTGACCGGGGACGCTGGAGGTATTTCGGTGAGGTTAATATTCCTTCCTTTTTCTCTGTACCTTTCTAGAGTATGTGATCACTTCCTTTAAGAACTTACAGTTTTAACCTTACCTCTCCCTCCCATTATTTGATAAGTTCTACTATACCTTTTCTAGTGTTCTTATTCGTGTACTCACTCAAGTAGTGATTAGGGATAATCTAAAGTACTGTGTGCTTGATATTTTTATATATCACTATTGTTAGGTCACCCGTCCCCTGTGCCCCTTGTATATTCGCCAAAGTATTGATTTGTCTTATGTATGCTATCTCGTTAAGACGGCCATTAGCTTATCGTGTTATTACAACGTCTGGGGGTACGCAAGAGTGATTCCCTACAGTTTGTCTATTTGTTTATTTCATGGGTTGTTGACTTCCTTAATTAGTTGATAACTCCTGTTGAGTGGATTACGGGTAGCCTGTCGCTTTACCCGGTTATCGTCTTGTGTTGACTGCAAATAAATCACTTGATTCACGGATTGGCTTCTCTTTAATTTAGTTATTTATTGGCTAGTTTATTTTATTTTATTAATTTTCTGTCGGATAACGGGTCTCACCTGAGTTTAGATATCGTTACACCGTGACACAACATAAGTGGAATTTACTTTTGAAAGTGTTTTTAATTAGCGTTTGAAATTGCTATTTGATCTTAACCATTGCTGCAATAGGGAAATTACCGATTTTGCGTTTCTTTAATTCAACGATGTATGTAGGCATTTTCTGACATGGCCAAGAGTATTGCAAGTCTTTTATCACAGTATTGCTTATGTGTTTTGATCATTTTGCGTATATTTTCATACTTTGAATAGAAATTCAGGGCAAAATTAACCCCTGTGCGTTACAGTTCTTTGGATTGGTTTTTGGCCGAAGGGTAGCTGTACTATAGGTATCAGCTGTCCGACCGGCACTTAGTTGCTTCATGTAATGTCTCCAAATACGTATTTCGGACATGTCCGACGTTTGACCTACGTTGCGAATGTATGTTTATGGGATGTAGCCATGTGGGGTATGTGCTAACGAGGAGCAAAAGAAATTGAATAAGTTCCAAAAGTGCTGTACACGAAATTGCGAGTATAGTTAGGGCTTGCGTGGGGTCTTTTCTTTTGGGTGTTTTTAGGAATTTCGTGGCTGAGACATTTGCGAAAAGTGTGTAGATGTATATTCAAAGTAGTGGCGGCCAAATTTGGTCGCCTTACATTGTTTCAAAAGTACAAGTACACGTACTCTGGATTTGACTCATCTTTTCACGTTATACCCTTTTTGTGGCCCTTTTCCGTTCAAACTACGGTTCAAATCCGCCGTCATAGCAGTCGGAAAAGATGCGTCGTGAAATTAGCTTTCGTTAGACACCATTTTCACATCGCTAACCCCTCTAGTTAGCGTTGTATCTAATTTTTGGTGACCAAAGTCGGAACCGTGACCTTTCATTGTTTCAAGGGTCAAGTTGTGACGTAACAGACGTGTGCCATATAGTAACGTCATAGACAGAAGAGAGGCCTGACACGCTTTGCGTTAGCTCCCAGAAAACGGCGATTTCGGCGGATTAAAGCGCTGCCGGCCCCTAAAAATGATTGAAAAGGTTAGTTGACAACTTTATCCAACTGCTACATAGGTTTTTATGTGGAATTTACTTTTGAAAGTGTTTTTAATTAGCGTTTGAAATTGCTATTTGATCTTAACCATTGCTGCAATAGGGAAATTACCGATTTTGCGTTTCTTTAATTCAACGATGTATGTAGGCATTTTCTGACATGGCCAAGAGTATTGCAAGTCTTTTATCACAGTATTGCTTATGTGTTTTGATCATTTTGCGTATATTTTCATACTTTGAATAGAAATTCAGGGCAAAATTAACCCCTGTGCGTTACAGTTCTTTGGATTGGTTTTTGGCCGAAGGGTAGCTGTACTATAGGTATCAGCTGTCCGACCGGCACTTAGTTGCTTCATGTAATGTCTCCAAATACGTATTTCGGACATGTCCGACGTTTGACCTACGTTGCGAATGTATGTTTATGGGATGTAGCCATGTGGGGTATGTGCTAACGAGGAGCAAAAGAAATTGAATAAGTTCCAAAAGTGCTGTACACGAAATTGCGAGTATAGTTAGGGCTTGCGTGGGGTCTTTTCTTTTGGGTGTTTTTAGGAATTTTGTGGCTGAGACATTTGCGAAAAGTGTGAAGATGTATATTCAAAGTAGTGGCGGCCGAATTTGGTCGCCTTACATTGTTTCAAAAGTACAAGTACACGTACTCTGGATTTGACTCATCTTTTCACGTTATACCCTTTTTGTGGCCCTTTTCCGTTCAAACTACGGTTCAAATCCGCCGTCATAGCAGTCGGAAAAGATGCGTCGTGAAATTAGCTTTCGTTAGACATCATTTTCACATCGTTGACCCCTCTAGTTAGCGTTGTATCTAATTTTTGATGACCAAAGTCGGAACCGTGACCTTTCATTGTTTCAAGGGTCAAGTTGTGACGTAACAGACGTGTGCCATATAGTAACGTCATAGACAGAAGAGAGGCCTGACACGCTTTGCGTTAGCTCCCAGAAAACGGCGATTTCGGCGGATTAAAGCGCTGCCGGCCCCTAAAAATGATTGAAAAGGTTAGTTGACAACTTTATCCAACTGCTACATAGGTTTTTATGTGGAATTTACTTTTGAAAGTATTTTTAATTAGCGTTTGAAATTGCTATTTGATCTTAACCATTGCTGCAATAGGGAAATTACCGATTTTGCGTTTCTTTAATTCAACGATGTATGTAGGCATTTTCTGACATGGCCAAGAGTATTGCAAGTCTTTTATCACAGTATTGCTTACGTTTTTTAATCATTTTGCGTATATTTTCATACTTTGAATAGAAATTCAGGGCAAAATTAACCCCTGTGCGTTACAGTTCTTTGGATTGGTTTTTGGCCGAAGGGTAGCTGTACTATAGGTATCAGCTGTCCGACCGGCACTTAGTTGCTTCATGTAATGTCTCCAAATACGTATTTCGGACATGTCCGACGTTTGACCTACGTTGCGAATGTATGTTTATGGGATGTAGCCATGTGGGGTATGTGTTAACGAGGAGCAAAAGAAATTGAATAAGTTCCTTCAGTGCTGTACACGAAATTGCGAGTATACTTAGGGCTTGCGTGGGGTCTTTTCTTTTGGGTGTTTTTAGGAATTTCGTGGCTGAGACATTTGCGAAAAGTGTGTAGATGTATATTCAAAGTAGTGGCGGCCAAATTTGGTCGCCTTACATTGTTTCAAAAGTACAAGTACACGTACTCTGGATTTGACTCATCTTTTCACGTTATACCCTTTTTGTGGCCCTTTTCCGTTCAAACTACGGTTCAAATCCGCCGTCATAGCAGTCGGAAAAGATGCGTCGTGAAATTAGCTTTCGTTAGACACCATTTTCACATCGCTAACCCCTCTAGTTAGCGTTGTATCTAATTTTTGGTGACCAAAGTCGGAACCGTGACCTTTCATTGTTTCAAGGGTCAAGTTGTGACGTAACAGACGTGTGCCATATAGTAACGTCATAGACAGAAGAGAGGCCTGACACGCTTTGCATTAGCTCCCAGAAAACGGCGATTTCGGCGGATTAAAGCGCTGCCGGCCCCTAAAAATGATTGAAAAGGTTAGTTGACAACTTTATCCAACTGCTACATAGGTTTTTATGTGGAATTTACTTTTGAAAGTGTTTTTAATTAGCGTTTGAAATTGCTATTTGATCTTAACCATTGCTGCAATAGGGAAATTACCGATTTTGCGTTTCTTTAATTCAACGATGTATGTAGGCATTTTCTGACATGGCCAAGAGTATTGCAAGTCTTTTATCACAGTATTGCTTATGTGTTTTGATCATTTTGCGTATATTTTCATACTTTGAATAGAAATTCAGGGCAAAATTAACCCCTGTGCGTTACAGTTCTTTGGATTGGTTTTTGGCCGAAGGGTAGCTGTACTATAGGTATCAGCTGTCCGACCGGCACTTAGTTGCTTCATGTAATGTCTCCAAATACGTATTTCGGACATGTCCGACGTTTGACCTACGTTGCGAATGTATGTTTATGGGATGTAGCCATGTGGGGTATGTGCTAACGAGGAGCAAAAGAAATTGAATAAGTTCCAAAAGTGCTGTACACGAAATTGCGAGTATAGTTAGGGCTTGCGTGGGGTCTTTTCTTTTGGGTGTTTTTAGGAATTTTGTGGCTGAGACATTTGCGAAAAGTGTGAAGATGTATATTCAAAGTAGTGGCGGCCGAATTTGGTCGCCTTACATTGTTTCAAAAGTACAAGTACACGTACTCTGGATTTGACTCATCTTTTCACGTTATACCCTTTTTGTGGCCCTTTTCCGTTCAAACTACGGTTCAAATCCGCCGTCATAGCAGTCGGAAAAGATGCGTCGTGAAATTAGCTTTCGTTAGACATCATTTTCACATCGTTGACCCCTCTAGTTAGCGTTGTATCTAATTTTTGATGACCAAAGTCGGAACCGTGACCTTTCATTGTTTCAAGGGTCAAGTTGTGACGTAACAGACGTGTGCCATATAGTAACGTCATAGACAGAAGAGAGGCCTGACACGCTTTGCGTTAGCTCCCAGAAAACGGCGATTTCGGCGGATTAAAGCGCTGCCGGCCCCTAAAAATGATTGAAAAGGTTAGTTGACAACTTTATCCAACTGCTACATAGGTTTTTATGTGGAATTTACTTTTGAAAGTGTTTTTAATTAGCGTTTGAAATTGCTATTTGATCTTAACCATTGCTGCAATAGGGAAATTACCGATTTTGCGTTTCTTTAATTCAACGATGTATGTAGGCATTTTCTGACATGGCCAAGAGTATTGCAAGTCTTTTATCACAGTATTGCTTATGTTTTTTGATCATTTTGCGTATATTTTCATACTTTGAATAGAAATTCAGGGCAAAATTAACCCCTGTGCGTTACAGTTCTTTGGATTGGTTTTTGGCCGAAGGGTAGCTGTACTATAGGTATCAGCTGTCCGACCGGCACTTAGTTGCTTCATGTAATGTCTCCAAATACGTATTTCGGACATGTCCGACGTTTGACCTACGTTGCGAATGTATGTTTATGGGATGTAGCCATGTGGGGTATGTGCTAACGAGGAGCAAAAGAAATTGAATAAGTTCCAAAAGTGCTGTACACGAAATTGCGAGTATAGTTAGGGCTTGCGTGGGGTCTTTTCTTTTGGGTGTTTTTAGGAATTTTGTGGCTGAGACATTTGCGAAAAGTGTGAAGATGTATATTCAAAGTAGTGGCGGCCGAATTTGGTCGCCTTACATTGTTTCAAAAGTACAAGTACACGTACTCTGGATTTGACTAATCTTTTCACGTTATACCCTTTTTGTGGCCCTTTTCCGTTCAAACTACGGTTCAAATCCGCCGTCATAGCAGTCGGAAAAGATGCGTCGTGAAATTAGCTTTCGTTAGACACCATTTTCACATCGTTGACCCCTCTAGTTAGCGTTGTATCTAATTTTTGGTGACCAAAGTCGGAACCGTGACCTTTCATTGTTTCAAGGGTCAAGTTGTGACGTAACAGACGTGTGCCATATAGTAACGTCATAGACAGAAGAGAGGCCTAACACGCTTTGCGTTAGCTCACAGAAAACGATGATTTCGGCGGATTAAAGCGCTGCCGGCCCCTAAAAATGATTGAAAAGGTTAGTTGACAACTTTATCCAACTGCTACATAGGTTTTTATGTGGAATTTACTTTTGAAAGTGTTTTTAATTAGCGTTTGAAATTGCTATTTGATCTTAATCATTGCTGCAATAGGGAAATTACCGATTTTGCGTTTCTTTAATTCAACGATGTATGTAGGCATTTTCTGACATGGCCAAGAGTATTGCAAGTCTTTTATCACAGTATTGCTTATGTGTTTTGATCATTTTGCGTATATTTTCATACTTTGAATAGAAATTCAGGGCAAAATTAACCCCTGTGCGTTACAGTTCTTTGGATTGGTTTTTGGCCGAAGGGTAGCTGTACTATAGGTATCAGCTGTCCGACCGGCACTTAGTTGCTTCATGTAATGTCTCCAAATACGTATTTCGGACATGTCCGACGTTTGACCTACGTTGCGAATGTATGTTTATGGGATGTAGCCATGTGGGGTATGTGCTAACGAGGAGCAAAAGAAATTGAATAAGTTCCAAAAGTGCTGTACACGAAATTGCGAGTATAGTTAGGGCTTGCGTGGGGTCTTTTCTTTTGGGTGTTTTTAGGAATTTTGTGGCTGAGACATTTGCGAAAAGTGTGAAGATGTATATTCAAAGTAGTGGCGGCCGAATTTGGTCGCCTTACATTGTTTCAAAAGTACAAGTACACGTACTCTGGATTTGACTCATCTTTTCACGTTATACCCTTTTTGTGGCCCTTTTCCGTTCAAACTACGGTTCAAATCCGCCGTCATAGCAGTCGGAAAAGATGCGTCGTGAAATTAGCTTTCGTTAGACACCATTTTCACATCGCTAACCCCTCTAGTTAGCGTTGTATCTAATTTTTGATGACCAAAGTCGGAACCGTGACCTTTCATTGTTTCAAGGGTCAAGTTGTGACGTAACAGACGTGTGCCATATAGTAACGTCATAGACAGAAGATAGGCCTGACACGCTTTGCGTTAGCTCCCAGAAAACGGCGATTTCGGCGGATTAAAGCGCTGCCGGCCCCTAAAAATGATTGAAAAGGTTAGTTGACAACTTTATCCAACTGCTACATAGGTTTTTATGTGGAATTTACTTTTGAAAGTGTTTTTAATTAGCGTTTGAAATTGCTATTTGATCTTAACCATTGCTGCAATAGGGAAATTACCGATTTTGCGTTTCTTTAATTCAACGATGTATGTAGGCATTTTCTGACATGGCCAATAGTATTGCAAGTCTTTTATCACAGTATTGCTTATGTTTTTTGATCATTTTGCGTATATTTTCATACTTTGAATAGAAATTCAGGGCAAAATTAACCCCTGTGCGTTACAGTTCTTTGGATTGGTTTTTGGCCGAAGGGTAGCTGTACTATAGGTATCAGCTGTCCGACCGGCACTTAGTTGCTTCATGTAATGTCTCCAAATACGTATTTCGGACATGTCCGACGTTTGACCTACGTTGCGAATGTATGTTTATGGGATGTAGCCATGTGGGGTATGTGCTAACGAGGAGCAAAAGAAATTGAATAAGTTCCAAAAGTGCTGTACACGAAATTGCGAGTATAGTTAGGGCTTGCGTGGGGTCTTTTCTTTTGGGTGTTTTTAGGAATTTTGTGGCTGAGACATTTGCGAAAAGTGTGAAGATGTATATTCAAAGTAGTGGCGGCCGAATTTGGTCGCCTTACATTGTTTCAAAAGTACAAGTACACGTACTCTGGATTTGACTCATCTTTTCACGTTATACCCTTTTTGTGGCCCTTTTCCGTTCAAACTACGGTTCAAATCCGCCGTCATAGCAGTCGGAAAAGATGCGTCGTGAAATTAGCTTTCGTTAGACACCATTTTCACATCGTTGACCCCTCTAGTTAGCGTTGTATCTAATTTTTGATGACCAAAGTCGGAACCGTGACCTTTCATTGTTTCAAGGGTCAAGTTGTGACGTAACAGACGTGTGCCATAATAATAATAATAATAAAGTAAATTTATAAAGCGCCCAACTCCAGGCACTCAGTGCCTGCTCATAGCGCTACATGGATTAAAAACACACTGCAATAGAAATGCTTCACTGGTTAAAATTAAAGATTGTAGAATTTTTGAAACAGATATGTTTTCAAAGAACTTTTGAAGCTTGTCAAAGATTGACATGTCTTAATATCAAGGGGTAAGTCATTCCACAGAGTTGGGGCCATATAAGCAAATGACCTCTGTCCAAACTTTCTGAGACGTGATTTAGGCACTTTCAGAAGAAACTGATCAGCTGATCTAAGAGTCCGAGTAGGTTCATATCGCTCTATCAGTTCAACAAGATAGCCGGGAGCAGAGTGATACACACACTTGTAAGTCAGAGTCAGAATCTTAAAATGTACTCTAGCTTGAACTGGGAGCCAATGAAGGGAGGTTAACACTGGTGTTATGTGTGCAGACTTCTTAGTTCTGGTAACAACCCGTGCTGCAGTGTTCTGGATATGTTGAAGTTTTTTTAACTGTTCCTGACTTAGATTAACAAGCAAGCTATTTGCATAATCAAGTCTTGACAAAACAAGGGTTCTTGCCAGCATGTGTGCCATATCATGAGATAGAAAATCTCTTATTGAACCAATGTTCCTAATATGAAAATAGCAAACTTGACAGAGCTTGGAAATATGGTCATCCATTGACAGGTTATTATCAAAAACAACACCAAGGTTCTTGACACACTTAGAGACTTTGATAACGGAGTCTCCAACTTATAGTAACGTCATAGACAGAAGAGAGGCCTAACACGCTTTGCGTTAGCTCCCAGAAAACGGCGATTTCGGCGGATTAAAGCGCTGCCGGCCCCTAAAAATGATTGAAAAGGTTAGTTGACAACTTTATCCAACTGCTACATAGGTTTTTATGTGGAATTTACTTTTGAAAGTGTTTTTAATTAGCGTTTGAAATTGCTATTTGATCTTAACCATTGCTGCAATAGGGAAATTACCGATTTTGCGTTTCTTTAATTCAACGATGTATGTAGGCATTTTCTGACATGGCCAAGAGTATTGCAAGTCTTTTATCACAGTATTGCTTATGTTTTTTGATCATTTTGCGTATATTTTCATACTTTGAATAGAAATTCAGGGCAAAATTAACCCCTGTGCGTTACAGTTCTTTGGATTGGTTTTTGGCCGAAGGGTAGCTGTACTATAGGTATCAGCTGTCCGACCGGCACTTAGTTGCTTCATGTAATGTCTCCAAATACGTATTTCGGACATGTCCGACGTTTGACCTACGTTGCGAATGTATGTTTATGGGATGTAGCCATGTGGGGTATGTGCTAACGAGGAGCAAAAGAAATTGAATAAGTTCCAAAAGTGCTGTACACGAAATTGCGAGTATAGTTAGGGCTTGCGTGGGGTCTTTTCTTTTGGGTGTTTTTAGGAATTTTGTGGCTGAGACATTTGCGAAAAGTGTGAAGATGTATATTCAAAGTAGTGGCGGCCGAATTTGGTCGCCTTACATTGTTTCAAAAGTACAAGTACACGTACTCTGGATTTGACTCATCTTTTCACGTTATACCCTTTTTGTGGCCCTTTTCCGTTCAAACTACGGTTCAAATCCGCCGTCATAGCAGTCGGAAAAGATGCGTCGTGAAATTAGCTTTCGTTAGACACCATTTTCACATCGTTGACCCCTCTAGTTAGCGTTGTATCTAATTTTTGGTGACCAAAGTCGGAATCGTGACCTTTCATTGTTTCAAGGGTCAAGTTGTGACGTAACAGACGTGTGCCATATAGTAACGTCATAGACAGAAGAGAGGCCTAACACGCTTTGCGTTAGCTCACAGAAAACGATGATTTCGGCGGATTAAAGCGCTGCCGGCCCCTAAAAATGATTGAAAAGGTTAGTTGACAACTTTATCCAACTGCTACATAGGTTTTTATGTGGAATTTACTTTTGAAAGTGTTTTTAATTAGCGTTTGAAATTGCTATTTGATCTTAATCATTGCTGCAATAGGGAAATTACCGATTTTGCGTTTCTTTAATTCAACGATGTATGTAGGCATTTTCTGACATGGCCAAGAGTATTGCAAGTCTTTTATCACAGTATTGCTTATGTGTTTTGATCATTTTGCGTATATTTTCATACTTTGAATAGAAATTCAGGGCAAAATTAACCCCTGTGCGTTACAGTTCTTTGGATTGGTTTTTGGCCGAAGGGTAGCTGTACTATAGGTATCAGCTGTCCGACCGGCACTTAGTTGCTTCATGTAATGTCTCCAAATACGTATTTCGGACATGTCCGACGTTTGACCTACGTTGCGAATGTATGTTTATGGGATGTAGCCATGTGGGGTATGTGCTAACGAGGAGCAAAAGAAATTGAATAAGTTCCAAAAGTGCTGTACACGAAATTGCGAGTATAGTTAGGGCTTGCGTGGGGTCTTTTCTTTTGGGTGTTTTTAGGAATTTTGTGGCTGAGACATTTGCGAAAAGTGTGAAGATGTATATTCAAAGTAGTGGCGGCCGAATTTGGTCGCCTTACATTGTTTCAAAAGTACAAGTACACGTACTCTGGATTTGACTCATCTTTTCACGTTATACCCTTTTTGTGGCCCTTTTCCGTTCAAACTACGGTTCAAATCCGCCGTCATAGCAGTCGGAAAAGATGCGTCGTGAAATTAGCTTTCGTTAGACATCATTTTCACATCGTTGACCCCTCTAGTTAGCGTTGTATCTAATTTTTGATGACCAAAGTCGGAACCGTGACCTTTCATTGTTTCAAGGGTCAAGTTGTGACGTAACAGACGTGTGCCATATAGTAACGTCATAGACAGAAGAGAGGCCTGACACGCTTTGCGTTAGCTCCCAGAAAACGGCGATTTCGGCGGATTAAAGCGCTGCCGGCCCCTAAAAATGATTGAAAAGGTTAGTTGACAACTTTATCCAACTGCTACATAGGTTTTTATGTGGAATTTACTTTTGAAAGTGTTTTTAATTAGCGTTTGAAATTGCTATTTGATCTTAACCATTGCTGCAATAGGGAAATTACCGATTTTGCGTTTCTTTAATTCAACGATGTATGTAGGCATTTTCTGACATGGCCAAGAGTATTGCAAGTCTTTTATCACAGTATTGCTTATGTTTTTTGATCATTTTGCGTATATTTTCATACTTTGAATAGAAATTCAGGGCAAAATTAACCCCTGTGCGTTACAGTTCTTTGGATTGGTTTTTTGCCGAAGGGTAGCTGTACTATAGGTATCAGCTGTCCGACCGGCACTTAGTTGCTTCATGTAATGTCTCCAAATACGTATTTCGGACATGTCCGACGTTTGACCTACGTTGCGAATGTATGTTTATGGGATGTAGCCATGTGGGGTATGTGCTAACGAGGAGCAAAAGAAATTGAATAAGTTCCAAAAGTGCTGTACACGAAATTGCGAGTATAGTTAGGGCTTGCGTGGGGTCTTTTCTTTTGGGTGTTTTTAGGAATTTTGTGGCTGAGACATTTGCGAAAAGTGTGAAGATGTATATTCAAAGTAGTGGCGGCCGAATTTGGTCGCCTTACATTGTTTCAAAAGTACAAGTACACGTACTCTGGATTTGACTAATCTTTTCACGTTATACCCTTTTTGTGGCCCTTTTCCGTTCAAACTACGGTTCAAATCCGCCGTCATAGCAGTCGGAAAAGATGCGTCGTGAAATTAGCTTTCGTTAGACACCATTTTCACATCGTTGACCCCTCTAGTTAGCGTTGTATCTAATTTTTGGTGACCAAAGTCGGAACCGTGACCTTTCATTGTTTCAAGGGTCAAGTTGTGACGTAACAGACGTGTGCCATATAGTAACGTCATAGACAGAAGAGAGGCCTAACACGCTTTGCGTTAGCTCACAGAAAACGATGATTTCGGCGGATTAAAGCGCTGCCGGCCCCTAAAAATGATTGAAAAGGTTAGTTGACAACTTTATCCAACTGCTACATAGGTTTTTATGTGGAATTTACTTTTGAAAGTGTTTTTAATTAGCGTTTGAAATTGCTATTTGATCTTAATCATTGCTGCAATAGGGAAATTACCGATTTTGCGTTTCTTTAATTCAACGATGTATGTAGGCATTTTCTGACATGGCCAAGAGTATTGCAAGTCTTTTATCACAGTATTGCTTATGTGTTTTGATCATTTTGCGTATATTTTCATACTTTGAATAGAAATTCAGGGCAAAATTAACCCCTGTGCGTTACAGTTCTTTGGATTGGTTTTTGGCCGAAGGGTAGCTGTACTATAGGTATCAGCTGTCCGACCGGCACTTAGTTGCTTCATGTAATGTCTCCAAATACGTATTTCGGACATGTCCGACGTTTGACCTACGTTGCGAATGTATGTTTATGGGATGTAGCCATGTGGGGTATGTGCTAACGAGGAGCAAAAGAAATTGAATAAGTTCCAAAAGTGCTGTACACGAAATTGCGAGTATAGTTAGGGCTTGCGTGGGGTCTTTTCTTTTGGGTGTTTTTAGGAATTTTGTGGCTGAGACATTTGCGAAAAGTGTGAAGATGTATATTCAAAGTAGTGGCGGCCGAATTTGGTCGCCTTACATTGTTTCAAAAGTACAAGTACACGTACTCTGGATTTGACTCATCTTTTCACGTTATACCCTTTTTGTGGCCCTTTTCCGTTCAAACTACGGTTCAAATCCGCCGTCATAGCAGTCGGAAAAGATGCGTCGTGAAATTAGCTTTCGTTAGACACCATTTTCACATCGCTAACCCCTCTAGTTAGCGTTGTATCTAATTTTTGATGACCAAAGTCGGAACCGTGACCTTTCATTGTTTCAAGGGTCAAGTTGTGACGTAACAGACGTGTGCCATATAGTAACGTCATAGACAGAAGATAGGCCTGACACGCTTTGCGTTAGCTCCCAGAAAACGGCGATTTCGGCGGATTAAAGCGCTGCCGGCCCCTAAAAATGATTGAAAAGGTTAGTTGACAACTTTATCCAACTGCTACATAGGTTTTTATGTGGAATTTACTTTTGAAAGTGTTTTTAATTAGCGTTTGAAATTGCTATTTGATCTTAACCATTGCTGCAATAGGGAAATTACCGATTTTGCGTTTCTTTAATTCAACGATGTATGTAGGCATTTTCTGACATGGCCAATAGTATTGCAAGTCTTTTATCACAGTATTGCTTATGTTTTTTGATCATTTTGCGTATATTTTCATACTTTGAATAGAAATTCAGGGCAAAATTAACCCCTGTGCGTTACAGTTCTTTGGATTGGTTTTTGGCCGAAGGGTAGCTGTACTATAGGTATCAGCTGTCCGACCGGCACTTAGTTGCTTCATGTAATGTCTCCAAATACGTATTTCGGACATGTCCGACGTTTGACCTACGTTGCGAATGTATGTTTATGGGATGTAGCCATGTGGGGTATGTGCTAACGAGGAGCAAAAGAAATTGAATAAGTTCCAAAAGTGCTGTACACGAAATTGCGAGTATAGTTAGGGCTTGCGTGGGGTCTTTTCTTTTGGGTGTTTTTAGGAATTTTGTGGCTGAGACATTTGCGAAAAGTGTGAAGATGTATATTCAAAGTAGTGGCGGCCGAATTTGGTCGCCTTACATTGTTTCAAAAGTACAAGTACACGTACTCTGGATTTGACTCATCTTTTCACGTTATACCCTTTTTGTGGCCCTTTTCCGTTCAAACTACGGTTCAAATCCGCCGTCATAGCAGTCGGAAAAGATGCGTCGTGAAATTAGCTTTCGTTAGACACCATTTTCACATCGTTGACCCCTCTAGTTAGCGTTGTATCTAATTTTTGATGACCAAAGTCGGAACCGTGACCTTTCATTGTTTCAAGGGTCAAGTTGTGACGTAACAGACGTGTGCCATAATAATAATAATAATAAAGTAAATTTATAAAGCGCCCAACTCCAGGCACTCAGTGCCTGCTCATAGCGCTACATGGATTAAAAACACACTGCAATAGAAATGCTTCACTGGTTAAAATTAAAGATTGTAGAATTTTTGAAACAGATATGTTTTCAAAGAACTTTTGAAGCTTGTCAAAGATTGACATGTCTTAATATCAAGGGGTAAGTCATTCCACAGAGTTGGGGCCATATAAGCAAATGACCTCTGTCCAAACTTTCTGAGACGTGATTTAGGCACTTTCAGAAGAAACTGATCAGCTGATCTAAGAGTCCGAGTAGGTTCATATCGCTCTATCAGTTCAACAAGATAGCCGGGAGCAGAGTGATACACACACTTGTAAGTCAGAGTCAGAATCTTAAAATGTACTCTAGCTTGAACTGGGAGCCAATGAAGGGAGGTTAACACTGGTGTTATGTGTGCAGACTTCTTAGTTCTGGTAACAACCCGTGCTGCAGTGTTCTGGATATGTTGAAGTTTTTTTAACTGTTCCTGACTTAGATTAACAAGCAAGCTATTTGCATAATCAAGTCTTGACAAAACAAGGGTTCTTGCCAGCATGTGTGCCATATCATGAGATAGAAAATCTCTTATTGAACCAATGTTCCTAATATGAAAATAGCAAACTTGACAGAGCTTGGAAATATGGTCATCCATTGACAGGTTATTATCAAAAACAACACCAAGGTTCTTGACACACTTAGAGACTTTGATAACGGAGTCTCCAACTTATAGTAACGTCATAGACAGAAGAGAGGCCTAACACGCTTTGCGTTAGCTCCCAGAAAACGGCGATTTCGGCGGATTAAAGCGCTGCCGGCCCCTAAAAATGATTGAAAAGGTTAGTTGACAACTTTATCCAACTGCTACATAGGTTTTTATGTGGAATTTACTTTTGAAAGTGTTTTTAATTAGCGTTTGAAATTGCTATTTGATCTTAACCATTGCTGCAATAGGGAAATTACCGATTTTGCGTTTCTTTAATTCAACGATGTATGTAGGCATTTTCTGACATGGCCAAGAGTATTGCAAGTCTTTTATCACAGTATTGCTTATGTTTTTTGATCATTTTGCGTATATTTTCATACTTTGAATAGAAATTCAGGGCAAAATTAACCCCTGTGCGTTACAGTTCTTTGGATTGGTTTTTGGCCGAAGGGTAGCTGTACTATAGGTATCAGCTGTCCGACCGGCACTTAGTTGCTTCATGTAATGTCTCCAAATACGTATTTCGGACATGTCCGACGTTTGACCTACGTTGCGAATGTATGTTTATGGGATGTAGCCATGTGGGGTATGTGCTAACGAGGAGCAAAAGAAATTGAATAAGTTCCAAAAGTGCTGTACACGAAATTGCGAGTATAGTTAGGGCTTGCGTGGGGTCTTTTCTTTTGGGTGTTTTTAGGAATTTTGTGGCTGAGACATTTGCGAAAAGTGTGAAGATGTATATTCAAAGTAGTGGCGGCCGAATTTGGTCGCCTTACATTGTTTCAAAAGTACAAGTACACGTACTCTGGATTTGACTCATCTTTTCACGTTATACCCTTTTTGTGGCCCTTTTCCGTTCAAACTACGGTTCAAATCCGCCGTCATAGCAGTCGGAAAAGATGCGTCGTGAAATTAGCTTTCGTTAGACACCATTTTCACATCGTTGACCCCTCTAGTTAGCGTTGTATCTAATTTTTGGTGACCAAAGTCGGAATCGTGACCTTTCATTGTTTCAAGGGTCAAGTTGTGACGTAACAGACGTGTGCCATATAGTAACGTCATAGACAGAAGAGAGGCCTAACACGCTTTGCGTTAGCTCACAGAAAACGATGATTTCGGCGGATTAAAGCGCTGCCGGCCCCTAAAAATGATTGAAAAGGTTAGTTGACAACTTTATCCAACTGCTACATAGGTTTTTATGTGGAATTTACTTTTGAAAGTGTTTTTAATTAGCGTTTGAAATTGCTATTTGATCTTAATCATTGCTGCAATAGGGAAATTACCGATTTTGCGTTTCTTTAATTCAACGATGTATGTAGGCATTTTCTGACATGGCCAAGAGTATTGCAAGTCTTTTATCACAGTATTGCTTATGTGTTTTGATCATTTTGCGTATATTTTCATACTTTGAATAGAAATTCAGGGCAAAATTAACCCCTGTGCGTTACAGTTCTTTGGATTGGTTTTTGGCCGAAGGGTAGCTGTACTATAGGTATCAGCTGTCCGACCGGCACTTAGTTGCTTCATGTAATGTCTCCAAATACGTATTTCGGACATGTCCGACGTTTGACCTACGTTGCGAATGTATGTTTATGGGATGTAGCCATGTGGGGTATGTGCTAACGAGGAGCAAAAGAAATTGAATAAGTTCCAAAAGTGCTGTACACGAAATTGCGAGTATAGTTAGGGCTTGCGTGGGGTCTTTTCTTTTGGGTGTTTTTAGGAATTTTGTGGCTGAGACATTTGCGAAAAGTGTGAAGATGTATATTCAAAGTAGTGGCGGCCGAATTTGGTCGCCTTACATTGTTTCAAAAGTACAAGTACACGTACTCTGGATTTGACTCATCTTTTCACGTTATACCCTTTTTGTGGCCCTTTTCCGTTCAAACTACGGTTCAAATCCGCCGTCATAGCAGTCGGAAAAGATGCGTCGTGAAATTAGCTTTCGTTAGACACCATTTTCACATCGTTGACCCCTCTAGTTAGCGTTGTATCTAATTTTTGGTGACCAAAGTCGGAACCGTGACCTTTCATTGTTTCAAGGGTCAAGTTGTGACGTAACAGACGTGTGCCATATAGTAACGTCATAGACAGAAGAGAGGCCTAACACGCTTTGCGTTAGCTCACAGAAAACGGCGATTTCGGCGGATTAAAGCGCTGCCGGCCCCTAAAAATGATTGAAAAGGTTAGTTGACAACTTTATCCAACTGCTACATAGGTTTTTATGTGGAATTTACTTTTGAAAGTGTTTTTAATTAGCGTTTGAAATTGCTATTTGATCTTAACCATTGCTGCAATAGGGAAATTACCGATTTTGCGTTTCTTTAATTCAACGATGTATGTAGGCATTTTCTGACATGGCCAAGAGTATTGCAAGTCTTTTATCACAGTATTGCTTATGTGTTTTGATCATTTTGCGTATATTTTCATACTTTGAATAGAAATTCAGGGCAAAATTAACCCCTGTGCGTTACAGTTCTTTGGATTGGTTTTTGGCCGAAGGGTAGCTGTACTATAGGTATCAGCTGTCCGACCGGCACTTAGTTGCTTCATGTAATGTCTCCAAATACGTATTTCGGACATGTCCGACGTTTGACCTACGTTGCGAATGTATGTTTATGGGATGTAGCCATGTGGGGTATGTGCTAACGAGGAGCAAAAGAAATTGAATAAGTTCCAAAAGTGCTGTACACGAAATTGCGAGTATAGTTAGGGCTTGCGTGGGGTCTTTTCTTTTGGGTGTTTTTAGGAATTTTGTGGCTGAGACATTTGCGAAAAGTGTGAAGATGTATATTCAAAGTAGTGGCGGCCGAATTTGGTCGCCTTACATTGTTTCAAAAGTACAAGTACACGTACTCTGGATTTGACTCATCTTTTCACGTTATACCCTTTTTGTGGCCCTTTTCCGTTCAAACTACGGTTCAAATCCGCCGTCATAGCAGTCGGAAAAGATGCGTCGTGAAATTAGCTTTCGTTAGACACCATTTTCACATCGTTGACCCCTCTAGTTAGCGTTGTATCTAATTTTTGGTGACCAAAGTCGGAACCGTGACCTTTCATTGTTTCAAGGGTCAAGTTGTGACGTAACAGACGTGTGCCATATAGTAACGTCATAGACAGAAGAGAGGCCTGACACGCTTTGCGTTAGCTCCCAGAAAACGGCGATTTCGGCGGATTAAAGCGCTGCCGGCCCCTAAAAATGATTGAAAAGGTTAGTTGACAACTTTATCCAACTGCTACATAAGGTTTTTATGTGGAATTTACTTTTGAAAGTGTTTTTAATTAGCGTTTGAAATTGCTATTTGATCTTAACCATTGCTGCAATAGGGAAATTACCGATTTTGCGTTTCTTTAATTCAACGATGTATGTAGGCATTTTCTGACATGGCCAAGAGTATTGCAAGTCTTTTATCACAGTATTGCTTATGTGTTTTGATCATTTTGCGTATATTTTCATACTTTGAATAGAAATTCAGGGCAAAATTAACCCCTGTGCGTTACAGTTCTTTGGATTGGTTTTTGGCCGAAGGGTAGCTGTACTATAGGTATCAGCTGTCCGACCGGCACTTAGTTGCTTCATGTAATGTCTCCAAATACGTATTTCGGACATGTCCGACGTTTGACCTACGTTGCGAATGTATGTTTATGGGATGTAGCCATGTGGGGTATGTGCTAACGAGGAGCAAAAGAAATTGAATAAGTTCCAAAAGTGCTGTACACGAAATTGCGAGTATAGTTAGGGCTTGCGTGGGGTCTTTTCTTTTGGGTGTTTTTAGGAATTTTGTGGCTGAGACATTTGCGAAAAGTGTGAAGATGTATATTCAAAGTAGTGGCGGCCGAATTTGGTCGCCTTACATTGTTTCAAAAGTACAAGTACACGTACTCTGGATTTGACTCATCTTTTCACGTTATACCCTTTTTGTGGCCCTTTTCCGTTCAAACTACGGTTCAAATCCGCCGTCATAGCAGTCGGAAAAGATGCGTCGTGAAATTAGCTTTCGTTAGACACCATTTTCACATCGTTGACCCCTCTAGTTAGCGTTGTATCTAATTTTTGGTGACCAAAGTCGGAACCGTGACCTTTCATTGTTTCAAGGGTCAAGTTGTGACGTAACAGACGTGTGCCATATAGTAACGTCATAGACAGAAGAGAGGCCTAACACGCTTTGCGTTAGCTCACAGAAAACGGCGATTTCGGCGGATTAAAGCGCTGCCGGCCCCTAAAAATGATTGAAAAGGTTAGTTGACAACTTTATCCAACTGCTACATAGGTTTTTATGTGGAATTTACTTTTGAAAGTGTTTTTAATTAGCGTTTGAAATTGCTATTTGATCTTAACCATTGCTGCAATAGGGAAATTACCGATTTTGCGTTTCTTTAATTCAACGATGTATGTAGGCATTTTCTGACATGGCCAAGAGTATTGCAAGTCTTTTATCACAGTATTGCTTATGTGTTTTGATCATTTTGCGTATATTTTCATACTTTGAATAGAAATTCAGGGCAAAATTAACCCCTGTGCGTTACAGTTCTTTGGATTGGGTTTTGGCCGAAGGGTAGCTGTACTATAGGTATCAGCTGTCCGACCGGCACTTAGTTGCTTCATGTAATGTCTCCAAATACGTATTTCGGACATGTCCGACGTTTGACCTACGTTGCGAATGTATGTTTATGGGATGTAGCCATGTGGGGTATGTGCTAACGAGGAGCAAAAGAAATTGAATAAGTTCCAAAAGTGCTGTACACGAAATTGCGAGTATAGTTAGGGCTTGCGTGGGGTCTTTTCTTTTGGGTGTTTTTAGGAATTTTGTGGCTGAGACATTTGCGAAAAGTGTGAAGATGTATATTCAAAGTAGTGGCGGCCGAATTTGGTCGCCTTACATTGTTTCAAAAGTACAAGTACACGTACTCTGGATTTGACTCATCTTTTCACGTTATACCCTTTTTGTGGCCCTTTTCCGTTCAAACTACGGTTCAAATCCGCCGTCATAGCAGTCGGAAAAGATGCGTCGTGAAATTAGCTTTCGTTAGACACCATTTTCACATCGTTGACCCCTCTAGTTAGCGTTGTATCTAATTTTTGGTGACCAAAGTCGGAACCGTGACCTTTCATTGTTTCAAGGGTCAAGTTGTGACGTAACAGACGTGTGCCATATAGTAACGTCATAGACAGAAGAGAGGCCTGACACGCTTTGCGTTAGCTCACAGAAAACGGCGATTTCGGCGGATTAAAGCGCTGCCGGCCCCTAAAAATGATTGAAAAGGTTAGTTGACAACTTTATCCAACTGCTACATAGGTTTTTATGTGGAATTTACTTTTGAAAGTGTTTTTAATTAGCGTTTGAAATTGCTATTTGATCTTAACCATTGCTGCAATAGGGAAATTACCGATTTTGCGTTTCTTTAATTCAACGATGTATGTAGGCATTTTCTGACATGGCCAAGAGTATTGCAAGTCTTTTATCACAGTATTGCTTATGTGTTTTGATCATTTTGCGTATATTTTCATACTTTGAATAGAAATTCAGGGCAAAATTAACCCCTGTGCGTTACAGTTCTTTGGATTGGTTTTTGGCCGAAGGGTAGCTGTACTATAGGTATCAGCTGTCCGACCGGCACTTAGTTGCTTCATGTAATGTCTCCAAATACGTATTTCGGACATGTCCGACGTTTGACCTACGTTGCGAATGTATGTTTATGGGATGTAGCCATGTGGGGTATGTGCTAACGAGGAGCAAAAGAAATTGAATAAGTTCCAAAAGTGCTGTACACGAAATTGCGAGTATAGTTAGGGCTTTCGTGGGGTCTTTTCTTTTGGGTGTTTTTAGGAATTTTGTGGCTGAGACATTTGCGAAAAGTGTGTAGATGTATATTCAAAGTAGTGGCGGCCGAATTTGGTCGCCTTACATTGTTTCAAAAGTACAAGTACACGTACTCTGGATTTGACTCATCTTTTCACGTTATACCCTTTTTGTGGCCCTTTTCCGTTCAAACTACGGTTCAAATCCGCCGTCATAGCAGTCGGAAAAGATGCGTCGTGAAATTAGCTTTCGTTAGACACCATTTTCACATCGCTAACCCCTCTAGTTAGCGTTGTATCTAATTTTTGGTGACCAAAGTCGGAACCGTGACCTTTCATTGTTTCAAGGGTCAAGTTGTGACGTAACAGACGTGTGCCATATAGTAACGTCATAGACAGAAGAGAGGCCTGACACGCTTTGCGTTAGCTCCCAGAAAACGGCGATTTCGGCGGATTAAAGCGCTGCCGGCCCCTAAAAATGATTGAAAAGGTTAGTTGACAACTTTATCCAACTGCTACATAGGTTTTTATGTGGAATTTACTTTTGAAAGTGTTTTTAATTAGCGTTTGAAATTGCTATTTGATCTTAACCATTGCTGCAATAGGGAAATTACCGATTTTGCGTTTCTTTAATTCAACGATGTATGTAGGCATTTTCTGACATGGCCAATAGTATTGCAAGTCTTTTATCACAGTATTGCTTATGTTTTTTGATCATTTTGCGTATATTTTCATACTTTGAATAGAAATTCAGGGCAAAATTAACCCCTGTGCGTTACAGTTCTTTGGATTGGTTTTTGGCCGAAGGGTAGCTGTACTATAGGTATCAGCTGTCCGACCGGCACTTAGTTGCTTCATGTAATGTCTCCAAATACGTATTTCGGACATGTCCGACGTTTGACCTACGTTGCGAATGTATGTTTATGGGATGTAGCCATGTGGGGTATGTGCTAACGAGGAGCAAAAGAAATTGAATAAGTTCCAAAAGTGCTGTACACGAAATTGCGAGTATAGTTAGGGCTTGCGTGGGGTCTTTTCTTTTGGGTGTTTTTAGGAATTTTGTGGCTGAGACATTTGCGAAAAGTGTGAAGATGTATATTCAAAGTAGTGGCGGCCGAATTTGGTCGCCTTACATTGTTTCAAAAGTACAAGTACACGTACTCTGGATTTGACTAATCTTTTCACGTTATACCCTTTTTGTGGCCCTTTTCCGTTCAAACTACGGTTCAAATCCGCCGTCATAGCAGTCGGAAAAGATGCGTCGTGAAATTAGCTTTCGTTAGACACCATTTTCACATCGTTGACCCCTCTAGTTAGCGTTGTATCTAATTTTTGGTGACCAAAGTCGGAACCGTGACCTTTCATTGTTTCAAGGGTCAAGTTGTGACGTAACAGACGTGTGCCATATAGTAACGTCATAGACAGAAGAGAGGCCTGACACGCTTTGCGTTAGCTCCCAGAAAACGGCGATTTCGGCGGATTAAAGCGCTGCCGGCCCCTAAAAATGATTGAAAAGGTTAGTTGACAACTTTATCCAACTGCTACATAAGGTTTTTATGTGGAATTTACTTTTGAAAGTGTTTTTAATTAGCGTTTGAAATTGCTATTTGATCTTAACCATTGCTGCAATAGGGAAATTACCGATTTTGCGTTTCTTTAATTCAACGATGTATGTAGGCATTTTCTGACATGGCCAAGAGTATTGCAAGTCTTTTATCACAGTATTGCTTATGTGTTTTGATTATTTTGCGTATATTTTCATACTTTGAATAGAAATTCAGGGCAAAATTAACCCCTGTGCGTTACAGTTCTTTGGATTGGTTTTTGGCCGAAGGGTAGCTGTACTATAGGTATCAGCTGTCCGACCGGCACTTAGTTGCTTCATGTAATGTCTCCAAATACGTATTTCGGACATGTCCGACGTTTGACCTACGTTGCGAATGTATGTTTATGGGATGTAGCCATGTGGGGTATGTGCTAACGAGGAGCAAAAGAAATTGAATAAGTTCCAAAAGTGCTGTACACGAAATTGCGAGTATAGTTAGGGCTTTCGTGGGGTCTTTTCTTTTGGGTGTTTTTAGGAATTTTGTGGCTGAGACATTTGCGAAAAGTGTGTAGATGTATATTCAAAGTAGTGGCGGCCGAATTTGGTCGCCTTACATTGTTTCAAAAGTACAAGTACACGTACTCTGGATTTGACTCATCTTTTCACGTTATACCCTTTTTGTGGCCCTCTTCCGTTCAAACTACGGTTCAAATCCGCCGTCATAGCAGTCGGAAAAGATGCGTCGTGAAATTAGCTTTCGTTAGACACCATTTTCACATCGCTAACCCCTCTAGTTAGCGTTGTATCTAATTTTTGGTGACCAAAGTCGGAACCGTGACCTTTCATTGTTTCAAGGGTCAAGTTGTGACGTAACAGACGTGTGCCATATAGTAACGTCATAGACAGAAGAGAGGCCTGACACGCTTTGCGTTAGCTCCCAGAAAACGGCGATTTCGGCGGATTAAAGCGCTGCCGGCCCCTAAAAATGATTGAAAAGGTTAGTTGACAACTTTATCCAACTGCTACATAGGTTTTTATGTGGAATTTACTTTTGAAAGTGTTTTTAATTAGCGTTTGAAATTGCTATTTGATCTTAACCATTGCTGCAATAGGGAAATTACCGATTTTGCGTTTCTTTAATTCAACGATGTATGTAGGCATTTTCTGACATGGCCAAGAGTATTGCAAGTCTTTTAACACAGTATTGCTTATGTTTTTTGATCATTTTGCGTATATTTTCATACTTTGAATAGAAATTCAGGGCAAAATTAACCCCTGTGCGTTACAGTTCTTTGGATTGGTTTTTGGTCGAAGGGTAGCTGTACTATAGGTATCAGGTGTCCGACCGGCACTTAGTTGCTTCATGTAATGTCTCCAAATACGTATTTCGGACATGTCCGACGTTTGATCTACGTTGCGAATGTATGTTTATGGGATGTAGCCATGTGGGGTATGTGCTAACGAGGAGCAAAAGAAATTGAATAAGTTCCAAAAGTGCTGTACACGAAATTGCGAGTATAGTTAGGGCTTGCGTGGGGTCTTTTCTTTTGGGTGTTTTTAGGAATTTTGTGGCTGAGACATTTGCGAAAAGTGTGTAGATGTATATTCAAAGTAGTGGCGGCCGAATTTGGTCGCCTTACATTGTTTCAAAAGTACAAGTACACGTACTCTGGATTTGACTCATCTTTTCACGTTATACCCTTTTTGTGGCCCTTTTCCGTTCAAACTACGGTTCAAATCCGCCGTCATAGCAGTCGGAAAAGATGCGTCGTGAAATTAGCTTTCGTTAGACACCATTTTCACATCGCTAACCCCTCTAGTTAGCGTTGTATCTAATTTTTGGTGACCAAAGTCGGAACCGTGACCTTTCATTGTTTCAAGGGTCAAGTTGTGACGTAACAGACGTGTGCCATATAGTAACGTCATAGACAGAAGAGAGGCCTGACACGCTTTGCGTTAGCTCCCAGAAAACGGCGATTTCGGCGGATTAAAGCGCTGCCGGCCCCTAAAAATGATTGAAAAGGTTAGTTGACAACTTTATCCAACTGCTACATAGGTTTTTATGTGGAATTTACTTTTGAAAGTGTTTTTAATTAGCGTTTGAAATTGCTATTTGATCTTAACCATTGCTGCAATAGGGAAATTACCGATTTTGCGTTTCTTTAATTCAACGATGTATGTAGGCATTTTCTGACATGGCCAAGAGTATTGCAAGTCTTTTAACACAGTATTGCTTATGTTTTTTGATCATTTTGCGTATATTTTCATACTTTGAATAGAAATTCAGGGCAAAATTAACCCCTGTGCGTTACAGTTCTTTGGATTGGTTTTTGGTCGAAGGGTAGCTGTACTATAGGTATCAGGTGTCCGACCGGCACTTAGTTGCTTCATGTAATGTCTCCAAATACGTATTTCGGACATGTCCGACGTTTGATCTACGTTGCGAATGTATGTTTATGGGATGTAGCCATGTGGGGTATGTGCTAACGAGGAGCAAAAGAAATTGAATAAGTTCCAAAAGTGCTGTACACGAAATTGCGAGTATAGTTAGGGCTTGCGTGGGGTCTTTTCTTTTGGGTGTTTTTAGGAATTTTGTGGCTGAGACATTTGCGAAAAGTGTGTAGATGTATATTCAAAGTAGTGGCGGCCGAATTTGGTCGCCTTACATTGTTTCAAAAGTACAAGTACACGTACTCTGGATTTGACTCATCTTTTCACGTTATACCCTTTTTGTGGCCCTTTTCCGTTCAAACTACGGTTCAAATCCGCCGTCATAGCAGTCGGAAAAGATGCGTCGTGAAATTAGCTTTCGTTAGACACCATTTTCACATCGCTAACCCCTCTAGTTAGCGTTGTATCTAATTTTTGGTGACCAAAGTCGGAACCGTGACCTTTCATTGTTTCAAGGGTCAAGTTGTGACGTAACAGACGTGTGCCATATGGTAACGTCATAGACAGAAGAGAGGCCTGACACGCTTTGCGTTAGCTCCCAGAAAACGGCGATTTCGGCGGATTAAAGCGCTGCCGGCCCCTAAAAATGATTGAAAAGGTTAGTTGACAACTTTATTCAACTGCTACATAGGTTTTTATGTGGAATTTACTTTTGAAAGTGTTTTTAATTAGCGTTTGTAATTGCTATTTGATCTTAACCATTGCTGCAATAGGGAAATTACCGATTTTGCGTTTCTTTAATTCAACGATGTATGTAGATATTTTCTGACATGGCCTAAAGTATTGCAAGTCTTTTAACACAGTATTGCTTATGTTTTTTTATCCTTTTGCGTATATTTTCAAAATTAACCCCTCAGCGTTAGTTCTTTGGATTGGTTTTTGGCCGAAGGGTAGCTGTACTATAGGTATCAGCTGTCCGACCGGCACTTAGTTGCTTCATGTAATGTCTCCAAATACGTATTTCGGACATTTCCGACGTTTGACCTACGTTGCGAATGTATGTTTATGGGATGTAGCCATGTTGGGCATGTGCTAAACGAGGAATTAGGAAAATGTCGTGAGTGATAAAGAGAACCAATTTGACTGATTTAGGATTGAGGAAAATTTTGTGAGGTGTAAAGAGAACCAATTTGACTGATTGATAATTCACGAAAATGTTGTGAGTTATAAAGAGATCCAATTTGACTGTGTTTTGGGATTGAGGAAAATGTTGTGAGTTGTAAAGAGAACCAATTTGACTGATTTACCAACAATCATCATTCGTTAATGATGATTGTTGGTAACAAGATGATTGTTGGTAACGAATGATGATTGTTGGTAACAAATGATGATTGTTGGTAACATTATGATTGTTGGTAACAAGATGATTGTTGGTAACAAGATGATTGTTGGTAACAAATGATGATTGTTGTTAACAAATGATAATTGTTTGTAACGAATGATGATTGTTGGTAACAAATGGTGATTGTTGGTAACAAATGGTGATTGTTGGTAACAAATGATGACAGACAATTCTAAAAAATCATCTTGATAAAAGACCATTAGACTGTTAGTAAGCGTTTAAATAAACATAGTTTTATTACCATTATACCAGTAAATATGTAACAATTTATAACTAAAAACATGACAAACAATACTTGAATGTTAAAAACAATTTTTAACTCTCATCATAGCTTCTTTTCTTAAAATCAAACTTGCAGTCTGTGTAAACTATATACAATCACACATACTGTTGTCTGCACATGGTTAGCATGACATTTCGAAAAAACAGTTTAAGATTAATCACCAATACTGAATAAATAATGGTGACACAATGTTGTAAAAACAATGATGTTACAAGTTTGGAATGACCTCAACAGTTTAAGATTAATCACCAATACTGAATAAATAATGGTGACACAATGTTGTAAAAACAATAATGTGACAAGTTTGGAATGACCTCAACAGTTTAAGTTTAATCACCTATACTGAATAAATAATGGTGACACAATGTTGTAAAAACAATAATGTTACAAGTTTGGAATGACCTCAACAGTTTAAGTTTAATCACCTATACTGAATAAATAATGGTGACACAATGTTGTAAAAACAATAATGTTACAAGTTTGGAATGACCTCAACAGTTTAAGATTAATCACCTCTACTGAATAAATAATGGTGACGCAATGTTGTAAAAACAATAATGTTACAAGTTTGGAATGACCTCAACAGTTAAAGATTAATCACCTATACTCCAATATAATTTTTTACCCAAAAAAATAAAGGTGAATGTGATATGTTTCATGTCGACAAAAAATCATTTGTGGGTTATGAACGTGTTATTAATTGGCAAGGAAATGCGTTGGAAAAATAATGGAATGGACCTGACACTGTCCTGCTAAGACATCTGTCCCAAGAAGTCGTTTTGGTTTTTTTTGCTTCCATACTTAAATCTGTGTTCAAATTGGATTAGGGCTTACAATGATAGCCTTTGGCACATTCATTAAAACTTTGGTACTTCTAGTGGGTGTAAAGAGATTATTGCCTGTCCCATGATGCCTATTTACTAGTGCTTTTATACCTGATGGGATACTAATGTTAATATCAGCACCCTTATCGAGGAGAGTTTTCCCACTAAAACATGCTGTATGAAGAAAGTTCAACAAGTTCCATCCTTTCCAATGACACCAGCACACATTTCTAGAAGTTTCTGTAACGACATCAATCTGACCATTGACACATTCTCTATGAAGAGGTGTCAATTCTGCACCTTCTTTTAGTTGATATCAGAACACTTATCTTGAAGAACAGTCACAACATCAACATGTCCACATACACGTGCTGAATCAAGAGGAGTAAATCCAATAACATTTGTTATGTTGACATCAGCACCCTTATCAAGAAGTACTTTTACAACATCCATCTGTCCTGTGGAACATGCTCTATGAAGAGGTGTTACTCCATACTCATTTGTTTTGTTGATATAAGCACCGTTATCAATAAGTAGTGCAACAACATCGACATGTCCCAGGCCACACGCTTCTTGCAGGGTTGATAAACCATTACAAATTGTTTCGCTGACATCAGCACCCCTATCTAGAAGTACTTTCACCACATTTGCATGTCCAAATAAGCAAGCTGCATCAAGCGGTGTCCATCCCTTAACATCTCTTTTGTTGATAACAGCACCCATATCTAGAAGTACTTCAACAACATCATCATATCCCTGGATACATGCTGTATGAAGAGGTGTCCGATCACAACGATCTGATTTGTTGATATCAGCACCCTTGTCTAAAAGTTCTGTCATGGTATGAACATGTCTTTTAAAGCATGCTGAATGAAAAGGTGTGTAACCATTATCCTCTGTTTTGTTGATATCGGCACCATTTTTTAGAAGTGAAACCACTACATCCACATGCCCATTGAAACTCGCTTTATGAAGAGGTGTCGAACCATTATCATTTGGTTTGTTTATATCAGCACCCTTAGCTAGAAGTACCATCACAACATCAAAATAACCATATAAACTTGCTGTATGAAGAGGTGTCCAACCATTTGAATCCGTGTTATTGAAAACAGCACCGTTTTCCAGAAGTTCCGTCACAACATCCACATACCCTTTGAAACATGCTGTATGGAGAGGTGTCAAGTCATTGTTAGTTGTGTTGACATCATCACCTTTATCAAGAAGATGTATCACAACATCTGTACGTCTACTGTAACATGCATAATGAAGGGGCGTCCAACCCCTGTTATCTCTTATCTTGAAATCAGCATCCTTACCTAGAAGTACTGTCACAACATCAGCATGCCCAAGAGAACATGCTCTATGAAGAGGCGTCAAACCGTTAACACCTGTTGTGTCAATATCAGCACCCCTTTCTAAAAGTAGCATCACCACAACCGCATGTCCATAGGAACATGCTCTATGAAGAGGTGTCAAACCCTCATAATCTTTTTTGTTGATATCAGCACCAATATTTAAGAGGGCTTTCACTATATTTATGTGACCTGATGCACAAGCTAAGCAGAGAGGCGACTGTGATTCGACATTAGCACCTTTATCAAGCAACATCTTCACAATACCTCCATCTCCATCTACCCCATTTTTGCAAATATTCAAAAGAGGAGTTCTTCCCTGATTGTCCAATGCATTGACATTGACGTTCCTTGTCAAAAGGATTCTCATCATATCATGGGAACTATGTTTAGTTGAAACCAAAAGTGGTGTTTGATTATCACTATCAGTGACCTCGAGGTTGATGTTCTTGTACCTTTCAAACAGGTATTCCAGAGAAGAGACAGAGGAGTGTTCACAGATACCAAACAGTGCTTCACTCTGCTCCTCCTCTGTTAGTTCCACATACTGATGGATGTATCTCAGAATCTTGTCACATCCGCTCTTTGTCATCAGGAAAAGAAAGGATTTGTTTGACCGTTTGTCATGAACATTCAATAAATCATGTATGTTTCTCGAAGATAATGCCGGACTGATTGAGGTCAGAAGTTTCTGCATAAACTTTGAAACAAATCTTTCATCATGAAAAGATTCATGTGACAGAACATCAGAGATATTGTAAGCTTTAAATTCTTTGAAAAACCTTTCAAGTAAGATTTTCTCAAAACCATTTTCAACTGATATAGTTTGATGAGTTTGAATTACAGTGCTTTTTGTCAGACCCTTCAATCTAACTCTCTCATTGAGGAATGACAAGCTGCAGAAAGATATCACAAATTGAGGATCCATCTGACAAATAAGGAAAGCAGCACTGTCATAAATAGAAGGATGGTGAAACTCAATTTTCCTCTCGTTCAACACGAAGTACGTTCCTATCATTGTTTTTGCTACAGAAGAATATTGATATCTTTTTTCATGATCTTTTATTTGTTCCAAATCTAAAGATCCGTCGTTCTTCAGCATTTGTCTCAACATCGGACCTGTAATGGAATCCTCCATGAGAGCCTCCATTGACTGGTTCAGAAACTTCAAAGGCTTTAAAAAGAAATGTTTCATGTTCAATAACTTGTTTTTCTTATACATATCTGCAAAAAGCCTGCAGCAATGGGGGAACCCATAGGAGAGCTTCATGCTACATACTTCTCTAACAATTCTTTTATCAATATTGACACCATATTGTTCTGCATGACAATTCCATATCTTCATCCTCTCTGTAACATCCAAATCTATCATCTCTGTCAAATCAACCATATTGTCTTCTTTCAACACCAAATGTTTAAACTTACCCATCTTCCTGCTCGCTTCTCTCAGAATACTTGATTTACAAATAAAGATAACAGTCACGTCAGGTTTATTTTGTTTCTGGCTTCTGTTGATTTTATCTATAAAGCCTTGCTTGTGTTCAGAGAGAGCAAGCACATCACTCAAGACACTCTGCCATCTCTTAAAGCTATCAGAATCAAATATCAGTTCACCGTAGATGTCATTCAACAATATCACAGACTGTCCAACTCCTTTTGCCATGAAAAAGTCCTCACGAGTTTTGACATCAAACACCTCCCTACCTCTGTTGTGGAGATGCTTCAGAACCATATACCCAGCTATAGATTTGCCTTCACCAGGACAGCCTGTGACTGTCACCCATGTTCTTCCCTGGGCGATCTTGTTGAGGATGGTTCTGGTACCTTTGGTCATCACCATGCCTTCTGTCAACTTATTAAATGTCTTCTCTGTTTTATCTGGACAACATATGTAAAAAGGGTTTCAGTCTGATTAAAATCGACGTGTTCCAAGGAATAAAAGTTTTTTCTAAATGACTCTGGGGGGGGGGGGGGTTTCTTTCTTCTCCACAACGGTCTAAAGGCAGCCTCACTGCTCGCACGTGCTGACACCAGGTTAGCGCAGATCAAACCTAGTCATTAGCAAACCAATCACATCATGGCGTTTAAAATAAGGATAGCGGCAATCAAGTTTAACGAATGGTAAATGGAAGTTACTTGCCCCTGTACTAGCTACTGTACCGAATGCTTTTGCCGCACGCATTGTGATTGGTAAGCTGATTTTACGTAAGAACGTGTGCTACAGTAGGCTGTGATGAGACCGTTGTGGAGAGGATAGACTAGACAGATAGAGTTCGAATCTCGGTAGAGTCAATATTTTAAAACTTTTATTCCTCGGAACACGGTCAATTATACTATCATTATACTATAATAACATGTGTGTGTAACATCTACGATGCACGACATACCAAATTCGAAAGAACAAAACAAATAATGAATTCATCAAAATCTATTAAAAATTCCCTGACACATGAAATGAAATAGAAATCATAAGTTATGTCCTAGAAACCACGTCAACTCACCCCTGAGCCTCTTCAAGTGAGAAGGTGGACCCGGATTTTGTGTAACCTTCTGTGGAGGAGGTTCAACACATACATCTCCACCCACAGTAACTGCTTTTGGCTGGTGGATGTCAGTCTTTGTCAGATGGACATGAACTGCAAGAGAAACACAATAAAGGTTTTTAATCGTGTAAAGTTTGACATGGTCCCAACGCAAATTATCAAATGAATTTTAATAATATATTAAAGAACCTTCTTAGTAAACAGAAATATTTATGATCGCGTTTTAAAAAACGAAAGAAGAGATTGTTCAGTGACATATCAAAATGACCTTAAACACTTTTGTGGTATTTTCACTATTCTCTATTTCACTTTGTTTACCCCTTTAAGTAAAATCACAGTGTTTTGGGGTTGTGTTTTTCTGCAATTTTACAAGGAAATCTTTGGTTTTAAAAGTCCTCATATATTGGATAATTTTAGAATTGTGTGTGATAATTTCACAAGTGTCAGTACGTATCACGCTGTTGCTGTATAGCAATATATCGATTAACAAATGATACTGTACATCCTTACAAGTAGATATCATTTAGGATTGATAAAGTGGAGACAACCTCCTTTACTTACTATGTCTTCCTCTCCTCCTCTCAACTGTACAGTCATAATACGATTTCTCGCCCCCTTTCACAAAGGCATCGACCAGCTCAAGAGCCTCGTCACCTGGTAAAAGTATTATAAGTTGATACTCTCACCAATTTACTCATAGAATTTAACTCATTCCCATGAGATGAAATCATTAAATTTTTCAATCTTTAACCAAACAACAAAGATTTATTAAGAATCAATAAACAAAACTGACGATGTGCATACATGTCTTATTTTATCGAATAAAAGCATTGTTTGATGACATGATATTGTATGTTTATAAATTGTAAAACCATTTAGTCTTGAAAACTAAAAGCAATGTTTGCATATACTTAACAAATAAATCTATCATATAAATAAATATTAAAACATTATAACCAAATTTATGTTTTCGTAACAAGTTTCTTCAAGTATGTCATGACCAAAAGATTTACATTTTTCAACGAATTTACTAATAGTACAAAATTGGGGAGACTTGAATCCAGTGCCTGTTTTGTAACGTGTGCTTCAAGTATGTCAATAGCAAAATAGACTCATAGGATTTTCTAATAGAACAAAATGAGTTAGACTTGAACCTGAAGCCTGTTTTGTAACGTGTGCTGTGTCCGTGGCTACTGAACCCCCGACAGGACAGATAGGACGGGGTCCAGAACGTACAGTAACAAGACTCGAACATGATGGTTCCCGACCGGAAGTAGTTGCAAGAGAAGAGGTTGGTGCTATCCTAGAGATGGACGCAAGTGCACTGGTTGTTGTGGATGTTCTTTGACTAGAACTTGTTGCCAGGTCGGATGTTCCAGGACTGGGACTGATAATTTCCTCGTTGCTGGCAGCTGCTAATTCAGAAAGTGTTGATGAGTCCTCAGAACGAGACTCACAGCTTTCATCTTCATTGACAATGATCAGCTCATTCGTGCCATCACCTGTTTCAGAAGCCATTGCATTCTATTTGGTGATGCTGCAAGGTGAAAATTTATCCAATTAAAGAAAGAAGATAATTGTAAAGGTGTGTATATCTTTTGACTGGCATATAATAAAAAAAATAGTTAACTGTTGTTGTAATGTGTTTAATAATGTTGAGGTATGCTTGTGAAAACGTTCGGCAGTTTCCTTTTGAATAATCAAAAGATTTCGTTAAAAGGTAATTCTTTTTTTAGTTACTTTCCCAAATTTTGAGATTCCTGACAGAGAAAACAGAAAACAGCTATCCCAACAAGTCCTGTAAACGCCGTATAATGCAGTAGCTGTGTTTAATTTTCAAAGTACGACAGTTTTGTCACTTCGATTTTTGTTTCGTTATCAAATTATGACTTTCTACCAAACCATGAGTTAATGATTTCCAGCTTTTTTATATTACAGGTTTCATGACAGAAATAACTCTCTTAGCTGCGAGATATAGCTAACTCTCTTTTGAATTTTATTTTCGAATTTTAATCAACAAATTCAGTGATTTTGATATCCTTTTAATACATATATATGAAAATCAGAGCGTTTCTTAAGGCCACACCTCCATAATCTATCAGCCATTTGTGTCAAGATTGATACTTTGTGCGTCAAAATCGTGTTACGGTCGATTTGCAGAAAAGACATCGAAGACTGAGTAAGGTCCATTAGTTGTGATCGATAGGTCAATCATCTATGCATATGTTGAATTTATTTTCATCGATTGCGTTACAGGGGTAAGTTGTTGTGTCATTCCTTTTATATAGGAGATGTTTTGTAGGTGTGGCATCTCAAATCTTTTTTAAAAGGGGGAGATGAGAGCTGCTTTATGATCCTAGGCCCTGTACTCAGGTACCCACGTTTATGGACTTCCGTTATCCTTTCAAAACAGTCCATTAATTTCAACGCAAACTCGCGAACTTTAAATAACTTAAATTTCAATCTTGGCATCTGATTGGCTGTCAAATAAAAAGTGTGAGCTAACAGCTTGAATTGCAAGCTATTTTCGTAAACGAAAATTAAGCTAAAGCGCGATGTAGAATGTCATTTGAGGGGCTCGCAGGTACAATCGACGTAGCAGTTTCATTGGCTTGCACAGTTCAAGGGTGGGTAATTTCAAATGATTAAGATTACTATTTACTTCTTACTACTCTTACTACTCTTTACTATTAACTATTTACCACTTACTCCTTACTATTTATTACTACTTCCTACTAATTACTCCTTACTACTTACACTGAGGTGGAAACATCACTTTATATTTCCAGATTAAATACAAAAAACATCATTACCAATTAATCAATTAAATAAATTATATCAACCCTTGTTTGTTACTTCCTGACCCTGAACAAATGGACAACTAGCTGGCTACGTTGTTGATGTTCAATGTTTATCACTATGGCTATTCCAATATCATTATCATTAACTAAAAGACATGTATGGTGGATGCAGAGTCTGACGTGACTCATTTTTTGTGGCTGTTTTTATTTACAATTTAAAACTTTAAAATTCCATGGTTTTGGCATCAATGACATAAAGATGAAACGTAATAAAGCGATATGAACATAAGTAATTTCCATAGTCGCTGGCCTGCGAAAAGCGTTTGTTCGCATTGGCTGCCAAGGGAAGCAACTCCAAGCAGCTCTCCTCGCATTGGAAATCTATTTTAAGCTCCAACTCATGTGATGTCGACCTCGATCAACATAACGTTTGGTCATTGTCTTTGACCATCTGTTTCGGCCAATCAGTGAAGAGAAAACTCCTCCATCATATAATCTATTCTAATAAATCAATATATTATTTTAATGAATGAGATTTGTCAAAATTAACGCTGTAAACGAGACATAACTTCTCTTTTAAACAAATAAAAAGATAAGCATGTATTTTAAAACTAAAATGATATAAATTCAGGCATTTGAGTAGCTATAAGATATATAGCCCCGACACAGCGGAAACGACTAGAGAGAACGTAATCATGCTAAGTTTACTTACTCAGCTATGTTCTGAGATGACAACGGTCCCAGGCTATAGCTTAGAACACAACGAAGTATTTACCTTGGCCCCACACTTGATCGTTTGAAATGTGTAGAAATGGGCGAACACCTTCGAGGTTTTCGCCTTCAATTCCTCTAATGGCGGTGATTCAGCCTTGTTGGGATTCCCCTTTATTGTGCCTATGGGCATACTTGATTCCTACAAACAGAACGAAATTTAGTCTAGTGACCGGCGTACACCGCTTAGTACAGCTATCGTGTCAAATCATCAAACCAAGTCTTACGAGGTACGGAATGAACAAATCTGCATCCACAGGATATTGAAAATTATCAATATCCAAATTTATATAAAATATGGTTAACAGTATCTAGATTAACCCTTTACTATCCAATTAACAGTTTGTAATTGTCTTATTTCGGCTTTTTGAAAAGAATCAACTTGCAAAATGATTTGCAGTTTCAAATTTCGTCTAGGGTTTTGGCAAAGTGAGTACAAATTTTGCCATTCTGTTATTAGACTCCTATTAAGAATCGGCGGTATAAGTATAAGAAGATGACACTGGATAGGATATGACATATACCGTATTTCTTCGAATAGAATTTTTCAGCCCCCATTACCCCCGGCTTGTATTCGAGACCCGGCGTCTATTCATATTTAAGTAGGACATTTCGTCCAAAGGGGGAATACATTATTTGCATTCAACTACGGGAGCATCAATTAATCAACCTATCACCCGGCGTCTCTTCGAGGCCCGGCGTCCATTCGAGGAAATACGGTAAGCCAAGAATAGCTCCAGATCATCATTTCGAGTCGTCCTGACAAAATGGCACTCGTCCCTCCTAAAGACTAAAATGTTATTTGTATTCGAACGTCAGTTGGACATTCTATTTGTCTGAAAGTCAATTTTAGATAGATGACATAACCACTTTTTAGTTTTATATTCATCGTCTCGGTTTTGTAAAGCCATTTTCATGCACGCGATGTAATTAGTTAATCACTTACATCAATCTTTTACCTGAAGATTGCCAGTTTTACAGTTTAAGTGACGCCGGTTTTTCGTTGGCTAGCAAGACCTGCAAGTCTTTGAATGAAGCGGTGAAGCTTGTCATACGACAATGGAAAGGGGTATCTAAAATATAGTACCTTTCTTCCTCGAATATACGACGACGGCGTCCATTTTATCAGACCATCTTCCGCCCCGGCGTCCATTCGAGATCGGCTTCTGTTTAGATTCTTCAGGAATAAAACAATATAGGTAGTCAAACCATATAAACTGATCAGCATTGGGAGACTGTTTTTTTGTCATTGAAAGTGAACTAGTTTTGATAAGAGAAACACTAATTCTATTTTAGGTTATTGGCTTATCGAGTAGTCATCTAACCAACCGGCGTCTATTTCTTTCAAACAATCGTGCTACCGGCGTCAATTTAAGACCCGGCGTCTATTCTATAGCAGGATCTCAATTCGAGGAAATACGGTTTGTCACGATCGGTACCAAGCGTAACTCATCAACGTTCTCAAAGCCTCAACATTGAAAATGTTCTTTGACTACCGTATTTCCTCGAATACAACCCTGGGGTTCTATTTCACTCAGCATTCCCTTACCCCCCAAGTTGTAATCGAGGCCCGGGTTTTAATCGAGGCTGGGTTCTATTTTTTCAGACCTGAAATGGCATTACAAAATCTATTGCAAGAGTGAGAAAGTGGCATTCTGTATCTCAAAACTTTTAATCTGGAAATCATACGAAGATAATTTAAAATTGAGAACACAACAAGGCCCGGGTTATATTCGAGGCCCGGGTTCTATTTTACTAAGCACCCCCTTAACCCCCAGGTTATATTCGAGGCCCGGGTTGTATTCGAGACCCGGGTTGTAATCGAGGAAATACGGTATCTAGTTGTCGTTACGTAACATTTATCGCAACTGTAAGTTGACTCCGTATTTTCAAATAATTTTGTGTATAGAATTGAAAATACAAAAATATATTGTCTTCAAATACGTTTGTTTAAAATTTCATATTCAAGGCTTTGTCTTGTTAGTAACTGGAATATTAATCAATTGAGATTTTCTAGCGTCGGTAATTAAAAAATCTATCTTTGCTATTCGATTGTACGCGTAACAATCGATTCGGTGATGTTTTGTAAAGTTTTGTAGAGTCATAAATGTTTAATCAGCGTTTACAAATATGAATTCCAAGCCACAAAATCAATCACAATTAATACATTAACTTCGTAAATTGATACTCTATGTGCATGAATATCTCTTCTGAAGATACTATCTTTCTCTCCTAATTGCAATCATAAATATGAATATCTCAATGTTCAGCCAATGAGTAAGATGATTACTGTACAGTATTTCGCCATCTTCACATAATTCCTGCAAACTCTCGCAGACAGAGTGATAACACAAGCTGGACAGTGTTCATGATGAAGTGCCTGACAATAATGATTATTGCAGTTGTGTAAGTAGACCCATTTTAAGATAAGTATTAACCTTAGCCAGACCGTGAATCACGAAAAAAGCGTGCTGTTTTTATGAACGATCTATTATTAATTTTTTAATTTGATGGTTTTTTGACTTGTAGTGTTGATTAAATTGTAGATTATGTCTGCAGTTTTGCAAAGAGCAATCTTTATTCATTTACATTTTTTTTTAAAGTTAACTTGTACAGTTTTGCATAAAGATATCTTGTATGTAAGATTATGATTAGTCATAGAATTGATAATGACTATCATTTGCAATGAATAATGGTGTTATTATTCCGTCTGTATTTTGCGTCCTTCTGTCCGAGTTAAAGGAATCAACATTTCTAAATCACTATTTCAGATAGGATTACGAAATTTGGTTGTAGTTACAGGGTATCATTATTTTCATTGAGTCCGAAAATCAGAAGCGTACATTTATATTTTTCCGGTGTAAATGTCCTTGTTTAGTACTTTTTCACCTATTTCGAGGGTATCTTCAAAGCGGACAGCTTTTCTCAGAAACTATCTAAGATAGTACTACAATAATTGGTGTGTGCCTTCGGCATGAAGTTTAGGAACTTATTTTAAGTGTATCTTCAAAGGGGACAGCTTTTCTCAGAAATGATTCAAGGTAGGATTACCAAATTTGTTGTGTGGCTTCAGGGTATAAGGATCTTGATGGAGTTCAAAATTGAGAAGCGTGCAACTTTGTTTCCTTGAGGTTTGGCCCTTGTTCCGTTTATGGGACTTCGTTCAAGAGGATCTTCAAAGGGGACATATTTTCTTGGAAACTATTCAAGGTGGCATTACCAAATTTGTTGTGTGGCTTCAGCATTCTACTGCATCAGTCAAATACATTGTTTATAGAAGCTAAGAATTATATCCGATATCCGATATCTATATAGTTCAAAGTGTTATCTATATAGTTCAAAGCTCATATCCAATAATGTGTCTCCCTTCCCGAAAAAAACTGAATGCCGGGCATTTATTGTTGTTCTTATCGCTGTCATTTCTTCAAAAGAACGTGGGAAATATGATTTTGAAAGTACCAATATATCGCAATGCACATCGCAATACGCTTTTCTGTATCGCAATAAATCGAAAAAAGGAGCCATACCCATCCCTACTGGCAATGGCATCGTCTAAACAGCATTTTTTATAAAGAATTTATTGACAGCACTGGCTCTGTATGTCCCATATTGTCAGACATAAAGATTGGTCTCGTGGAGAGAGGATGGTATGATAATAATGATAACAAACCAGTGAAGGGTCATGTGTGTAACGTGTGTTATACGAAATAAATTCAAGGGCAAAAGAAACGCTACAATTTTAGATTTGAAATTACGAAAAAATCAAACTCAGATTCAAACCCAATCGCATGAAAACACATCACCAAATTCAACAATGATTGTTTCATATTGAACTTAGGTATCAAACACATGCTTTTGCCAAATTTTGTCAAATTATGATTTTCCCCCTTTTCATGCAAAGCAAAATAACCCATTGTCCGACGGATATAAAACCAATGCGAATTGGTTGTCAGTTCAAGGAAAATGATTTGAAAAATCATCTGGAAAGCCAACGGGTTTTCTTCATGAGAAAAAGGTAATAAAATACAATAAAATGTATTCCTCAATTTAGGAAAGAGACTTATTATCTACACGTAGTGCACATTATGACACCAGTTTAGTGCAGACAAAACCTAGTCATTAGCGGACAAACCACATCATCGCGTTTAAAACGAATGATTCACGGGATTTACCATCCTGTCCCAGCGTTAAATGTATATATGCTTTCGCTACACTCATGTTACTATAATATTGAAGAAAGAATGGGAGTAAAGGTAAACCTTAGAAAAGGGTGTTTTGTGAAAAACAATGGGTCTGACTTTTCCATTTTATGACATTTGAGAATTAACTTGGATTTGACAAAAATATATGTGTTTGTACAACTCATTGCTCGTTTATACAACTAAATTATATTGTGAAAGTATTCAAACCCATATTTTTTATGAATAAAGGTGCTATTTGAGATACAAGAACTGCTATAAAACAAACATGCGCTATCATGATATTCTTCTCTATATTTTGGACTATTCAACTTTTATCCGCAGTTAAAAATACTTGGAAAATTGTAGTTTCGTGGCGTCTGCAAAATGAGTGTCTGGTTTATGGGAAACTGCCGTGTGATCTCTAGCTATGTCAAAAGACAATATTGTAAATATTGTAAATACCGAATATGGCCAGTTGTATATAACAGTTATCAAATTATTCTCTATGCTGTAACATAATGAAAGGGAGAGAACACCTGTTTTCTCATACTCTAATTTGTTTTAACAAATAATCAGTTGATCCATGCCAAAAAATATATGTAGATGTTAAAGTGAAACACCATTTACACTGTTAATGATGGATTTATAATTTTTCAAGAAATCACATTTTTTGTTGAAAACACAGAGTATATCTATCACAAAACCAACCATGCCCAGAGCAGGATATGAACTCATTCTATCAGGGGCTTTCCTCTAAACAACGGTCTGAAAGTAGCCTCATTGCTCAAACAAGGAAGGGGTTTAACACGCTTTCAACAATATTTCAGTTATTAAACACATTGACAACAAGCATACTAAAGAGAGTGGACAGATCAGGGAGAAAGAGATTGAAAGGATGAGGGGAAAGAAAGGCAAAATGAGAGATAGAAAGCAGGTTTAAGAAGTACTCAAATTTGGTCTGGCTTCTACCGGTCCACCTGTCCAGCTTGGGTGCCCCTACCAAGAGCATGTTAGCTCCAGCTGGCATAGCTCTCCGGGTCTCTGAATCATGCAAACCACCACAATAAAGAAAGGTGGATGCTGAATGATATTGAACCTGAGGTTCTATTGGAGGAAATATGATATTCTACTTCATCCTTTGAATGAAATGTAACACAAAGAAGGAAATATTTTGAATATGTATTGCTCTATATTTGGGATTTCTTTCACAGCTGAACACACATAAACAAAATATGTAAGTAAATGAACACTTATTCTTATGCATGAATTCACACCAAGTTGTGATTTACAACACAGGAGGTAAAGATTGATCAAGTTTATATAAACAAACAAGGTTTGTGTTTTAAGTTTAAGGGTTTGGTAAACACAAAATCATCGTACACAACTAACATCAAAATCAACCAATCAGAAGTCTGGCCTTAAAGGCCCTGATGGATAAAAATGGAAATTTTGAGTTTAGTTAAAATTACTTTCTTTGGAACCATTGGTACAAATTTGAATCTATTTAAGCCTCTACTTCTGATGCTTCATGGGCTACAAGAGAAATAATGACGCAAAAAATTATTATGATTAGATGAGAATGATTTGATATAGTTCATTCTCAAAAAGGTAATGTGTAATTATGCTTAAGATGAGAAAACACAAAATTGAAATTGAAGACAAAACAAAAAAATGCAAGCTTACATTCACAGTGTTACCTTATTTCAACAAAGTACAAAACATAGATTAACGACTATTTAATTTTGTCTGGCCTAAGTTAAGAATGATAAGTTTCCTAAATGACTCAATTTTCTTCAAAGTTACTTCTTTCCTTTTCATTAAAGTATAACACTCGGGCGTAGGAGCGAATTTGAAAGTGGGGGGGCTTGAATTGAAATTTTGTAACCAAAAAAAAAAACAAACAAACAAAAAAAACTCAGAACTACCCTCAGTAATGCATAGTAACTGTTTTGTAACAATACTAGACCACTTATTGGGAAATATGTAGTAGAAAGGGCAAAATAGTTGGGGAAAAAAAACATTTCGAAAAAAAGTGGGGGGGCTAATCCCCCCCAAGCCCCCCCCTGTTCCTACGCCCTTGACACTTGTGGCATGAGCTGCTGATTTCAGATTGCATGCATAATTAGTTAGTTACAAAAAGGGAGGCTCTAATCATGGCATTCAGGATGGTGAAATGACTGGAGTTCCTTCATGTGAGCGTTGCACACATATTTCTAACAGATAAGAAACCAGTAAAAACTATTTTCAAGGATGAAACGATTAATTTACCTAGTATTAAACAAGCAAAAGCAAGTTAGAAAACGAAACCATTTTCATATAAATATCATAAATGGAATCAAGGTTAGTATTTTGAATTTATGTAAAAAATTGTTGACACGACCATATTGACAGTGGCACAAACATTGTGATGTCATACTTGATGATAACCGTCACACAATGTGTAATAACATTGTACATTTATCAAACAGTGTTATCTTCAGACTGCAATTGATGAAAATAAAAAGACAATCACTGCTTGGAGATTTTTCTAGAATGTTTTTAAAAAATTAGAAATATTGCCACTTAAGTCTAATAATTGACTTTTAATTAAAGTTGCATGTTGAAAATATATGGAGTGATATTTATCAAAAATATGATAATAAGTAACAAGATGATATTCAGTATGAATGAATAAGCTTGGAATGAAACGGGTTGTACATTTCATAACATCCAGTATTTGGGGTAAAATAACACAAAACAAACAAGAAATGAACAAATAAATAACATAAAAAATGAGATTATGCAAGCACTCACAGTATAACAGGATAAGTGATGGGAATATTGATATCATTGTTCTAAAAGAAACATTCAAAATCATAACAAAGTAAAGAAAATATATCCAAGAAATCTTGTCCAACTTCTAAATTGACTAAGTATCTGTCTTTTTAAAGAGGAAGTAGCATTTTTTTAGGAAAACAAATTGATCTCACAAAAGTAAATGCTTTCTATTGCAGGACCATGCTTTTTGATAAAAAAAACAGCTGATTTAAAATTAAGAAACTATAACTGGTTAATCTATGAGAATCCATTTCCCTATCTCAAATGATTAAAAGGTGTCCACACAAAAATGGCTGCCTGTGGTTTTCGCTTGATATTATTTTCTCTATGGCTATGGAGGATCTAGTTGCATGATGAGAAGTTGTGACCCTCTGAAGATAATACATTAGACAAACTAATGAGTATTGCAAAAATATTTAAGAATTAAATCTTTCAAAAAACATGCTACTGTCCCTTCAAAGAATTTTGTCACATGTCATAATCTCGCTAGATGTCCATAGACAGACAGAGTAAGCAGATGTATAAAAGCGCTTTATATTTACTTATGTTTAGTAAATGTCACTTTTAAAATATTTCTCATATTGTAGAAATAAACAATATCATGTATAATAAATATTTATCAATTGTTGAAATGAATATGAAAGGTAGGTTAAATGCAGGTAAACATAGAGAGATTAATAGATAACAAAATTAAGTACACATGATTAAAATTATTACATATTGTGCGATCTTTTCAACGTTGATACCATTAATTATGATACCTAAAGGTCTGAAAATAATATATTTATCTATGACAATGAAGAAAACATAAATTTCCAAAATTTGCTACAACATGATACAATTTGCCTTGAAACTCTATAGTGGAGCCTTGATTTTACATTAAAATATTTTTTATTTATTATCCTCATTGTTTTATTTGTAAACAATAAACAATGGCCAGACAATATAAAATTTTAACATTATTATAGTAGAGGGCAAATATTCATGTGTGAAACATATATATACAATTAGTTACAATCATATAAATATTATAAGAGAGGACATTTATGTCATGGGACCAGTTTAACTTATCAAACTAAACTTGACATCATTCCTGATTTTCATTAATGCAGAATTTTTTTCACTAATGGTAAAATTATTCCTTGCTTCAACTGTTTAAAGCTGGCATGGCGCTAATATATTCATGAACAGCTCCATTTTTAAATGGTCACCTGATAAAAAATTTCAGCTGAGGTTTGATAATGATGTAATGAGGTACAAGTGTTTTGTAGGTTCTTATTCTAGTGTAACTATGGCATGACCGTAATAGCAATTTTAAGTATGGCTGCAACGACTCACTAATGCTTTGATTACTTTCAGCTTTAAGTCTAGTCACTCGATTCGTGTGACAGATCTAGATAAAACATTGTTCTAATGTTCATACATGTTTATCTTTAAAACCTTTCAGGTCATCTTAGTGTTTTGTTAACGAGACCCAGATCCTTTTTTGCGTAAGAGAAATCATAACTAAAATTGCCATAGAATCAAAATTTTGACATTTTAGATTGTGCATAAAAGTGAAACCTTGCATCTACCTTAAATAGCCTCTCAAAGTAAATTAACAGTGGTAGGTTGAGGGGTAGGTTAGAGGTTGAAGGGGTAGGTTAGAGGTTGAGCTGGTAGGTTAGAGGATGTGGGGGGAGGTTTGAAGGTGAGGGTGGGGAGGAAGTGTATGGGGGGAACTTCAACCCCATCCCAATTTAAGAAATATTTGTAGTATTCCCCGGAAAAAGGGATCCTGGATCTGTAAAATGTTGAGATCATTATTGGATGAACTTGGGTAAGTAGAGGGTACAAGAGTTGTGTTCCCATAGAGACAGGTGTTGAGGCTTCTTGTCCCGCCATTGCATGGATGTCAAATCGAGACAATCGACGCTCTCGCACTTTAGACGATAATCGCCACTTTGCCATCCACCAATGACATAGACTGAGCCTTCGAACAACGTATAAGTTGCGTATAACCTTGTTTCATTAAGATTTGCGACTGGCTCCCATATATCTAACTCTTCATTATAACAATCTATGGAAGACACCATTTCTCTTTGCTGATTGGCTAGTCCGTATCGCCATCCACCAATCACAAACAGTTTTCCTTTGAAGTAGAACATGGAATGGTCAACTCGAGGTGTGAGAAGATTTGCACAAGACTGCCAAGTGTCGGTTTGAGTGTCATAGCGTATGAGGTCACTCAGGATTTCACCTTCTGCTTCCTGTTGACCTCCAGAGATGTAAATGTAGTCTCCGGCGACAACACCTGCATGTTGAGTCCGGTTTCCGGGCATGGGTTCAAGCTCTTGCCAGGAATTTGTGTCTGGATTGTATTTCTCACACGGGGCACTCTCCAGTGTAATGTCAGAAGCCTGGGGATCACCTCCGATAGCGTATAAATCACCCTTGCAGACTCCGAGGTAAAATCTGCATCGTTCATGAAGCATTGGTGAGATACTCATCCATTCATTCTTCACAGGATCATATCTGAACCCAAATGGATGAATAACCTCTTCAAACTGGTCGTTGAAACATCCACCAACAACAAAGAGTTGATTGTTCAGAACACTCATTCCAAAATTGCACTGGTCAACATGGGGAATGCGTGTGAGAAGCTTGAGTAAACCTGAGTCGTCTTCATAATACCAGATGTTGTTGGTCATCCCTGAGTCTCCACTGAACCCACCGGCCACTAATACTGATTCCCTGAAACCTCTCATGTTGGTCATCCCAGCGGTCAAGATGTCACCGTCACCATGACTACCAATCCTCTCCAGACTGACCTCAACCTCCCCACAAACCTTCCCACATCTTCTCTTCAAACACGGCACTTCCTGAACCAGCTCTTCCCACTCTTTCACCTCAAGGAGACTCTCAAGATTCTCCTCAGGGATGTTCTCAAACTGGATTTGTTCCAGAACATCTTCCACAAGATTCAGTCTCTCTCCTGGACAGAACCTCAGCCATGTTAGTACAGCCACAAGCACATCAAACTCAGAACAGTCCACCGGGAAACCAGACGCAAGGATGTTCATCAAGGCTTGATGACCCATCCGGAGGAAGTCCCTGGACATTGTAAAGACTGTCCAATGTTTGCATATGAACTGCTGTACGTATTGTTGAAGTGGCTGGAGAGAGTAGAGGTCAGCAACAGAAGCAGTGTCCACACAGTTGTCCAGCGCCAGATGACTGCGGAGGAAGTCCTCGCACGCCTCAATGACCGGCAGGATCTGGACATGGGTAGATGCACTCAACACGTCACACACATTGTCTGCAAATAGAAAGTTATTGTTACTGCTAGCGGCATTTCAATTTTAAACAATTTAAGTCAGTTATTGTTGGTATGTAAGTATAATATACCTATTCTTGGCCTATAATAAGTTAAACAAATCAGAATATTAATATGTTTGTAAAGTTTTTACAACAAAAAAACTGAACTGAACTTAGGTAAATTTAGCATTTATAAAAGCATGGTATGTGTTTCAGAAGAGAATTCAAGAGGGACAAGGGTAATGAGGCTTTTTTAACTCTTTTTTGAAACAAACATTGACAAGGGGGGGAACATCTGATTTGGATTTTTTTTCACTTGAAGCTCTGTGAATACACTAAAGAGAAGCACTCTTGATACTTCGGGAAACATATCTGGTGGACAAACTGATGATAAAGACAGCAAAATTTGCAGGCTATTTCAAATTCAAAGTTGGTTATTGACAATAAGTGATTTTATTCTACTATTTTCATCTAGCTTTATGATTTCATAAAAAGAATAGACAGGTACATGAATAGTAACAAGCTACCAATGGAAATGCCATAATCTATCTCAACCTGATTCCATGGTACAAGTTTCAGCTTTACTTACCACTATCAATGTTACTTTTTGAGGTGTAGGCAAAGTCAAGAAGATTCTTCATGCCTCGCGCAGTCACTCCGTTCAAGACTATTTTCTTCTGTGAACACTCCCTCAACCCATCAGTGAACATCGCCCTTAAAAATTATGAGACAGCTGATTACAATGGTATATAAGGGGTATAGTGTACATGGTCACCTGTAGAAAAGTTCTGATTTGGAAAGGTCGGGGACACAGACCATTTTTAACATTTGATGAAAAAATGAGTCATTAAAATAAGACATTTTTATTGATACATTGGGGTATGACCAAGATTCTAGAAATTATTAAAAGCCTTAAAATGGCCATTAACTTAGGTGTCTTTTCAAATCCCTGGGCCTGGATTTTCGAAGCACTCTTAGTGCTAAGATAGTCATAAGTGCCATACATAAGTATTGACTTACGTCTATCTTAGCACTAAGCGAGATTCGAAAATCTAGGCCCTGGTTTATATCATAAAAACACTCTGGTGTTGTAAGCTGAAAAGCTGGCACAGAAAAGTTTAGGAAATGCAGCAAGGTTTAATTAGACAGTGATTCAGATTGGTGCTTGTTATACCTTGTGGGCAATTTAATGAGTGAGGAATAACTGCAAATTAACCTAATGAATGAATCCATAAGCCTTCTAAGTAGCTCACATACATCAAAATATAATAACTCATAAGCCATGGTTCAGTACAGAACCCAAAATGCAACAAACTAAAATCAAAAAAAAAAAAAAAAATTTATTGAAATTTAAGTCTGAAGAATGTAAAACTAGAATTACTGAAAGCAAAATTATAGTTCAAAATTTCCATTGAATAAAATATCATATTTGGTATAACCAAAATTTCACCTTGACGTAGGGTGCACTAAACCAGAGGAAAATACTGCGGTTTAACTTCAGTAGTTGTGAACCATTTTGCACTCATGGCTGAACTACCCCTTTTACTTTGCTCACCTAAAGTAGTCACTGCAGGAAGCAAGAACCACCTTATGGGCAGGTAACTCTAAATTCTCAACCACCAGCGTGACATCAAACAGCTGATTCTTATCCCGCAGGTGGCGGAGCCCCGCCAGGAGGGCATCTCCATGGTTTGTAGCTTCGAACTCAAACTGATCACCTTCCATAGTGTCCATAGTCAACCATCAAGCTGTAATAAAGATGATAAGAGGATAATGATGGTTTATATAGAATACTGTAAGAGCTTCAGTGTAATACAATAACATAAGCAGACTTATTTAAAGAACAGTCCTATCAAGGTATTTTTGGTAAAAACGAAATCCAAAGGGATATTCAAGTTTAAACACATATGTTATAAGTAAAAGATCATATAATTACCCAGTTGAAACATGTTACCAAGTGTAACATTTTGGTTCATTTAGATTTGATAATTGGGAGTGCATGCTCAGTAAAATATGATAAGAATGAGAAGTGAAGCCTTTCATCAACTTGTTACAGCATTACATGCTGTTGATTAGTCTAAAAGTGAGTGAGTGAGTGAGTTATTGTTTAAAGCCACTTGGGCAATATTTCAGCCTTTAGCGGTGTGATTAGTCTTATAATAAATTTTTTGTAGATGTGTTAATATCCTATCAATAAATATAATTTACTTTAATAATGTTGTCAAAAAAGGAAAAAATACAGGGACTTCTATCATATCAGTTCCCCAAACACAGATAGGTCATGGTCTTAAAGAGCCACTCCGTGATTTTCATAACATTACATTACATTACATTACCTTTGAAACGAACCTAAATGTCATATGTGGTGATATAAAATCAGAATATCGTAACTTTTCATGTCCAAAAGACATCTATATGACAAATACTGGTTTTCCTTGAAAATCTAAAAAAAGAGCCTTATTAATATACAGAGGTGTAGATATCATGTCCAATATACATTGATACTAGTTATATAACCTAACAAACACTATCAACTCCTAACTGCCCTTATGGCTGTTGTAGACGAGTCTCCAAAATTATGTTTGACTATTTGACGCATGCCACTTTCTGGTCTTCGATCATAATTGCGAAGTTCTACCTTCATATTGTCACTGTAAAAACAACAAGCTTTTAAATGTGTCATTTTGGTAACAGGCGATACTTCGCGATAAAATGACACCATTGATTAAGTTTGGCATATATGACTCCAACAACTCACGGAGTGGCTGTTTAAATTTTTTTTTTTTAAAAGAATCTCAGAGTGCGGGGTACTGATTTCAATGATGTGCACATTTAAGCTTTTTTTTAAATTTATTTTTGATTGGCCTTAAGAATTGACAGATCATTTTTCCTTAGATCATTCATTGGCCCCATTGTCATTTTTATGGTTCAAACTTCCACATTGCTTCTTGTATACAATTATCATTAAAAACAAAATTTCCTTTAATCAATTATACTCCTTTTCATCTAATTTATTAATTTCAAAAGCTTTAACAAAAAACAACTTAAAAACTTAAACCCAATTAATGTTACTTCAACATTTCATGCTCATGACAACAGCGTAACATCCTAAACAATGTTAAACAATGTGAAATAAAGACGCATTTATTTCACGGTTAAATTATTTTCTATAACAACGAATCGATATTACCTTTTAATACCCTTGTCAAATACCGTTTCTCGGATAACGAACCAACATGATGTCCATTTCACCGACAGCAACCCGTTATTTGCACGAGAAAAGCGTGTAAATTGTAAATCGTCCGGACGACGGCATGTGTAATCTATTTTCCTAAGTTCATTGCTCCTAAAATCTCAATAGCCTGAATGGCCTATATGCTTTTACAATGACTTTTCACAGTCACCACAAGATATCCGAGTTGCCATCTTTGTACACAAACATCGCCGACTTTGTTTACAGTGGTTTTTGATCATTCCGACCCGTGACAGGTTAATCTATAAATAGCACTTCCGCTTTCTACCCGAGTTAGCCAATGGATTCATTCCCCTCACAGTTGGTTCCCTTTGAATGTGAATTTTAACGAGAAAGTTGGTTCGTTTCTCAAGCGACCTTTCCGTGCTATTCTTATGAATTTTACGGGTTGTTTGCCCCGAAATGATGAAGCAGTTTTATTATCTCATACCTCACGAACTTCATGACAAAGAAATGAAATCAAGGTCAAACATGAAGTGAATCATTTATTTATGACATGAAATTATAAATATTTATGATATAATTTCCCAATCATGTTCATGAATTAGTCAACATACCTCAGTAATAGCATATTTCTTAAAACGAAATACGATCAGTGGGTGGGTTCGTTTAAATGTCCATGGATGTACATTTCAGAAGACAAAAAAACTTTTTTTTATATCGTGATTTAGAAGAAACATCACACGTTAAAAAAACGAAGTTCATTGATGAAAAAAAGATTTTCAAAAGATTTGTCGGGGATTTTTTCTCAAGATGAACATTTCAAGTGATATATTATAATTTGTTTTTAGAAAATTTATTCACGCGATAACTATAAGATTATATATAAATGAAGGCTATCAATGTTTAATGTGTTTGACATTATATCAGAAAACGCTAATCGTCACATTTCATCTAACGAAGTCCCTTTGAAAATTGCCTCGTAAAATATTAATTAATAATCAACATTTTTAGTCCTTCTGTTCATAAAGACTCACTTTTTTACAGGATCCTGACCCAGACCTATGATTTGGAGTTACATATATCATATACTAATAATCTAAGTTTAATCAAGTTTAAGTGAAACTGATCACTCCATTATCAATAGCATATATAGGCCTAATGGATATTTAGGTACTGCAATGCAGGTGGAATCAACGGGATAAAATATTTACAAAATGATTCGATCCAGAGTTAAAGTAAGCGTGCATTACCCTCCTCTACCATCTGGCGAGATCATATGAACATGATTACACTTCCTCATTAAGAGCTTGTCAATCATGTCAAACGTAGGTGATACACACGTGTTGGAATATGTATGATTATGTCAGTCATAGGTCGATCATTTTAACCTGACAAGATATAGGATGAACAAAACTTGAATCAAAATTATTCTGTAAAATCATCGGAAATCATCAATAAAGGTACAAGAAAAATCTATACTTGTGTTCCGCTGACCCGAGCCGTACCAAGGCACATCTGTCTAACTACCTAGTTTTCGAAATTTGTGGGAAAACATCGAATTAAAAGTACCAACATTATATATCAGTATCTAGAATTTCAGAAAAAGGCAGAACATTTTAAGTAGCTTACCGTAAAGCATCATTAGATATAGTAAGCGGGGTTATCATGTCTACCTACCGTGATTTTCTTTGTCAATCCGCGCTCTAAACCAACAATGGACACTTAGGCGGGTGGGATGAAGAAAGCGTCGGGATAATAATAAGGGGGGTGGGGGAGGGGGTTGGAGAGGAGGGGTGTTAAGTGGGCTGCAGAAAAATGATTAAGAGGACGGGGTGAAGGAGAGAGGGGAAGACATGCATGCAGAGAAAGACAGAGACAGACAAACATACAGTACAAAATAATCAATTATATATATGCTTTTGATAATAGAGTGATCTGTCTCATGTAGACAAAGAGAGACAGAGATAGGAAGAGAGACAGTTAGACAGAGACAGAAAAGACACAATGACAGACACACAACCAGATACAGACACAGTCACGCAGACAATCACAGACACACAGACAGATGGACAGAGGCAAGAGTCAGACATGCAGACGGACAGAGACAAATAGATGAACTACTGTTTATATGCAAAACAAGTTTTAAAAAAGCAGTTGAAGCTTGCTGGACATTTGAGAGGTATTTACGCGCTGATTTACCTTTAATGCGTGATGATAAGCACACCCAATTTAAGCTACGGATATAACTTTAGATATTAATAGCACACACTGGTGTTTCCCCTCGAATTTCCTAAAGCTCTAAAATACCATGTCCTTTAAAAAAAAGTTTTCTTCGACGAATGTTATCCTTTCCCTTTGTTGTAAATGATAGCCTTTATAATTTCTTTCAAATGTCATTCCTCTAATTTAGCTTTAAAACAACAACGGGTTGCCTAAAACCATTTTTTGGAGGCAGGAATCATGCAGAGTGACGTTTTCCCCCTTCAGCCATTCCATGAAGAGTTCAGTTTAAAGGCACTAGTGCACGCTTTTACGGTTTAAATTGGCTATTTTAAGGTTTAAGAGGACTTATGCATTCACTTAAGCTTTCCATCGATGCAATGAAATACTTAAAATTCGTTACAATTGACCTGCAATCAACAATGAAAAAAATTAGACAGCCGCTGTTGACTTGGACATATAAAAAATCTAAGATTAGCTGTGCACAAAACGGATGAATTATAGACAGTTGAACGCGGTTGAACTATTTTTATGTGCAGTTGTTGTATTAACCTAAACTCTGAACTGACACCAAAGAATGAATTATGTTTTATGAAAGCAATGTTGTAAATAAATCGATTTAATAACACAGCATTAGCATTGCTATTAGATTGACCAAAGCGGCTGCCGTTTCCTTTTTTTTGGTTATAAGCAAAATCTTAAGATTTCCGATATCGTAGTTCATGCGGATTTATTGTAGCGTAACATTAAATACTTCCGGTCTTTAAAACTCCACTTTACTACCTGAATACGTAAATATTTGTTAAATAACTTACGAGGTAGATTACTTGAGTGAGGATCTTGAATAATATCGAGAGATATGCAGTATCTGTGCATTCGTTGTGTTAACGAAATATTGGTGTGCACTAGTGCGTTTAAGTTTAACAGGCCGACCCTCACTCTTCCGTGTACGAGATTTCGTTTGATAACAGGACCTTGTTACACAGAGGGCACGAGGAAGTTACATAAATATACAAGATAATATATTATACTTGGTTAAACACTGTCTATACAAACCATACAAGGTTTGCTATTGTTAAGAAAATTACTTCAAGTTTACACATGAAGCCAAAAGCAATAATCATCGTTTAGTAAGACAACGAGATGCCGATGATTCATTATCGCTGGGTAATGGTCAACAAATGATGATTAAACGATGGTTTTTGACAAAAAGAGTGTACGTTAGATATAACCCCACAAGAAACAGAGCATGACTAAGCAAGGTTCCCTGTAGCAACAGTAGCCTGTACCAGGAAACCAAAATGACGCTATAACGTCTAAAGATAAATTATGAAAGCTTATAATTGGCAATTAATGTTCCAAATGAAACATACCTAAAAATGAAGACGACCCTGCGCGTTAGGGATTGGGCAAGAGATCCACCCCTCTATGTAGGAGTATACCCCCAAACTACATTATCGTAGTGCAGGCAGGGGAACAGAGTATGATGTTGTGGTCAAATATGTTAAATTTCATAAATGGTGTTATTTGATCGAGAAGTGGTGGTTGTATCTGAAAAATAACACCTCAATGCTTATCAGTTTAAACAGGTAAAAGTCGAGGATTGTGATCGAAGGCCGGACATTGGCGCGCTCCAATGAATCAAATGTAATTAAGAAAACTTATTTACTGCAGACACAACAGCAAACATAGGTTGGAAGTGCTTTATAGCTCATTTAACTTATGTACATGTAAATTGAACGCGGAATGTCGACCTTTTAACACTTATATGGTCGTTTTTCATTTACAATTGAAACTAGGAAATATCATAATGTTGACAAATGATAAATATGAAACTGTTGAAAGGCGATTTGAACTAAACTCAGGTCACATGGTATTTTGGCTATTGGCTAAATACAAGATTTATGAAAAATACTCAGTGACACTTTTACATAATAAACGACGCAAAAATCCCTTAATACCTCAAAATTTCATGCTTGGTAAGGGTGGGAGAACGGTTATCCAAGTTATGTACGTAATCGATATCTAGCATGAACACAGACAAAGTGTACTCTAATACGAGTACACCTCAAACCTTGATCCCCACCAAACCGTGCCTTGACGAGGGTCATCCCTTGGTGTGGGGTGAGCAGTGTCCCTAGGGATAAGGTAAACTTACCTGAGGGTGTATATTCTGTACTGAACGCCATGTCCCAGCCAGCTGTTATATATCGAGCGTGTAGACCATTTCCTGGTTTATAGCATATTAAACCTACACAATAGTGTGCAGGGAAACGAGTCATGATATTAACTCTATAACTTCAACGAGGCTTTGTTACCTTCTTGCTTAGACAGTAGACTTGAATATCGACTTCCTTTCAATAAAGTTCAATGAAGATTATTTAAAATCAAATATTTACTGAACATTATATAAATAACGTATAAATGTTTAAGTTTTAGTTTTCTTTTAATATTTGATACTTATCTCATGATGTTATAAATTAGTTTACGAACAAATATGATTAAGATATTCTGTTAAATATTTATTTATACAAAGTGATGACGTTTCGGTCACACTTTAAAAAGTTTAATTATCATGACAATTGCTATCATAACTATTATAACTATTATGACTTACATGTTCTCTCTCTGTCTGTCTCTCTGTCTCTCTGTCTCTGTCTCTGTCTCTCTCTCTGTCTCTCTCTGTCTCTCTGTCTCTCTCTCTCTCTCTCTCTCTCTCTCTCTCTCTCTCTCTCTCTCTCTCTCTCTCTCTCTCTCTCTCTCTCTCTCTCTCTCTCTCGATTATCCATTTTTTTGTTCACCAAATGGAAAAAAATATGTGTTCAATAGTTCTGTATCATCTAATTAAATTAACTTTGCCTAAGAAATTTATCTTCATACTTATCAATTTCAAAAAATGAAAAACGAGCCTTATTTTTCTGTGACTTTTTGAAACATAGCTACACTTCAATCCTTCAAACTTTTAAACTTTTCCTTTTGTTCTTTTAGGGTTCGATTCCCATTAACATATAAGGCATTTGAAGATTTTTACTGAGATGATTATTTAACAAGGTCGAACAATTTTTCCTAGAATTATTTTCCACATTCACACCGTCACATGTATCTGATATTCGTTTTAAATGGCCTGATTCTAAACACAAAGCAAGCTCCAAAGTTTCAGTGGTTAATTCACGCATGGCTGGATAAGTATATACAACCTTTATACGCTCACAATTCTCTTTATCTGAGAGATCTAACGCGGGTTTTAAGGGAAACATGTTACACATTTCTATTGCTAAGACATAAAGTAAAATTTATACACAATAACATCATTTTAACAATGTTTTTTTTTAAAGATTTTGTTTAGTTTCAGTGTACCATGACAGCTGACGTGTTTACACGTGACAAGGCGGTCATGTATGATATCAGCATGACATCATCTTAACGCTTGAGTTGCTTTGACGATGTCGTGTTAAACTGGATTTTAAATATATTTTTCTCAAATTTACAAGCGTATTCTTGATTTCTTGCATATGCCCACTGAATCTTAAAATATGTGGTATAACACCTCGGAGGAGATATTTCGATCGCCTTCTCAAAAGTTTTGCTTTTGATATCGTAGATGTTTCTCATAATGTCGTCCACATCGTCTTCGACAGCTTTGCTTGTGTTTATTTAAAATGATCTGGCTTTGAATTGAAATGTTTGACAAGTGTTTGAAGTAATCTCATCACAGTGCTATCTTCTGTGAAAGCGAGTCCATATAATGTGTATGTACTTAGGCTTAAAAGTATGCAAGCACACAATTTATCTGTGTTTTTCATATCCCGCTTAAGAAATTAAAACCTCCCTTGAATTTCAAAGCTCGAATTGATAAGAAATAGATTTCATAATTTTGTGTCCACTGGCTTATAAAGCTTTGAAAGTTCAATTTTAATCTATTAATGCAAATGACGTCGACAAGATCTGGCATTTATACCAAATTAAATTTCACCCTTCAACCCGTTTATAAGCGAGTGGGCAAATACATTATGACATCCATTAACTAAATATACGGTCGTAACGTCATGTCATGAAGAAAAAAATGATGTTTTGCCCTTGTGTATCGTATGAAACATATCAACCCCGATACTAAACACTGATATATCGTTAATGAACTAGTTTAACAGATATATAGAATGAACATCAATAATCTTTAGACTAAAAAAAACAAACAATGTACACCAATTACAATTAAAATCCATTTCTGTAAAAATCTTTACAATAAACGAGCCATTAAACTTTGGTGTAATTAATAAGGACGCTAATGATTGCTACGAGTAAATTTATACATTCAACTAAAAGCGAACTAGTCTTTGTCTGATATACATATAGGTTAACGTGCTGAAATTTTGTATTTACTTAACACTCCTTTTACAGACTTTTTTAAAAAACATATATGGTCCTTGATAGATTGATAAATATTGGTGATATAATTGTTGATTTAGGTTTCTTAATGGATGCATTATGCAAGAACTATATATTGATTATTCTATATATGATTTATTTGTTATTAAATATTAACTTTGAGTACCCTTTGAATGAAAACTCTCAATTTCATCTATATTGACACTTTGTGCATAGCACCTGCTCACTATAGCACATGGCGAATCACATTCATACAAAACATTTTATGAGTCGATACGTCAACTTACCTGAACCATAGATGATTGAAAATCAGTATTAACTGACGGTTATTGGACTTTAAAGGTGAAATATGGCATAAATCAAGGATAAAAGTAAAGACGGAATCATAAAACTCTCACCATATCGAATCACTAAATTCAATCAGTTTAAATTATAATTCACCTGAGATATAACAGCGTCTCGCACAGGTTTTCTTTAAAAAAATATCAAAGAAATATTAAAACGTATACACTTCATTCGACGTCAAAACAGATTCTTGTTGAGTACTTAAATTTTCCAGGCAAAAGTGTCATTTTATTCATGTATCGTCCCCCTGCATTTTGATTTTTAATCATGTTTTCATAATAAATGTGTTTTAACAGTAGGAAACAAATTTGGAAACTGAACAAATTTAATATCAGAGCAGTCCTAAAACCATACGTTTCAATTACGTGGCTAAAACTAAATACGAGAAGATTCAAAGTCAATGTAAGCATTTTTTCGGTACGTTAATAGGATTAGGTTATTAAGAACAATTTTCATGGACATTTCAGTTCCCTATTTACAAGCAAGCACTGGTTTTCTCTTGGTATAGAAGGAGGATGCAGTATGGCCACTGACCAGAGAAAGTTATGTAAATGGTGACCACCCAAAACTTCTATTTCTCGACCACCATGTGTAATGGTCCGCGACACAGACAGAACTAGTCTCCTGCCACAGGCGCTAGACTCTGAATGTACAGTAACATGTATACAGGTAGCTATATATAACATAAACAAGGTATGACAGAGTCGTGTCTGCAAGGGGACCGGAAATGACTGGCTCGATTACCCTGTGTAAACTTCGTAGACAGATCCCAGTTCCCTTTTCCGGTCCCCTTGCAGATCTTTCTCTGTGATACCTTGTTTATACATGTATATGTTATTTAGCTAGTAGTGAATACTTACATGTATATATAGAGTCAGGCGCCTTTGTCTCCTGCCCTTTACCAAAAGCATGGACAATTTAGATTGTCTTTGGCTCAAAATGACACATTTCATGTTTCGTAAAAAGATTTCAGTTCAGTCACATTTCGAAAGTTCAATTTTTAACTCTAAAATTTCAAAATTACGATTTTTCTTGTTTCCAATGATAATCTAACAATAGCCATATAAATGTTATTAAGTCAAAATTCTGATTCCATTTTAAATGTTCATGAGTTATATGACTTACTAAACCCTATTAACCTTTATTTTTCTTGATGTTTGGTGTAAATAAGATTTTAAAATTACGTTCAGTCATTGGTCCAGTTTTCCATTATAAATCACGACTTTAACTGTTTATTGTCAGGTATAGTGAACTGATAAGCACTAAGATTCTTCAGAAACAACCACTACTTCTCGATAAAATAAAACCATTTCAGGTTCAACATATTTAATTGCTTTAAACAACATACTCTGTGGCCCTTTAAGTGAACTGAAAAAGTCCGATTAGTAAGTCTTAATTCAAGTTGCTTACGAATAACACTTCCTTCATCGCGGGAATGCCCATGAGTCTATGTATCGTATCCAGGATTTTTGAAAGGGGGGGGGGGGGGGGGGGGGGGATTCGTATTCATTGGGCTATTTGTTACGTTATAAATGATTTACTATTCATTTTTTATTGACTTGAATCTATCATTGATTTTCAAAAGGGGGGTCCGGACCCCTGAAGACCTCTCCCCCCTTGGATCCGCCACTGGTATCTTTGTAACCTGATGTGAGAACAATTTCCTTATGTTGAATGTCAAAAAAAACTAAAGAACTCATCATAAATTTCAGGAACAACCCACAAATAACAAGCCCTGTAAGTAAGTATAAATAGTTCCAACGTTGAGATTGTAAATGAATACAAGAACATTGGCACAATAATTGATAATAAATTAAATTTGAATGCTAATACTGTTGCAGTTTTCAAAAGGTGTCAACAAAGATTACATTTCATGCGCAAGCTACGATCTTTTAAAGTAAATGAACGTGTTCTTTCTCTCTTTTATCGTTGTTTCGTTAACAGCATATTAACTTTTTCTTTCCAATGTTGGTATGACTCCTTATCTATTGTTAACAAGTCTCGCTTGGAAAAAAATGTTCAAATTGCTGGGAAAATTGCCGGACTTTGTTTTTGGAAATTTATCATATCTTTATGGAAAAAAGAATTTTGAAATTATCCCTAAAGATTGTGTCAGACCCGGATCATGTCTTATACGGGGAGTTTGTTAAGCTTCCTTCAGGCAGAAGATATTTATTACCCCGTTATAAAACCAATAGAGGTAAAAATACATTCATCCCTTTCAGCGTTCGTCTGTAAAATGATCTTTGATTTAATGTAATGTCTTTGTTTATGTATCGCATGTATGTTCCTGTATGTTCAAGCTCTGTAATGATACAAACTGAATTCCCTTCGTAGTAATAAATTATTATTATTATCATTATCATTATCATTATTATTATTATTATTATTATTATTATTATAGATAGGGCCAGGCATATCAGTAATTTTTACCGAAAGAATACGCTCAATATCTGGAAAAAAACGATGTCCTGAAATATGAGCTCAAGTTTTTTTCTCATTTCTTTTCATGCACGCAGCCCATTGTTGTAACTATATAGACATATTCTTATTTATCCATTCATGCCTAGGCCCTTTCAAATGGTCACAAAGAAAGTTTGGCAACGTGAGGCTTACTCAAGTTGTGGAGTTTCCCTCACGATTTTCTAACAATAATCGCTTGTTCAAAACCCGGTAGCAACTATTAAGTAAATATTGATTCTAGAAATTATATTTTTACCTCTAACGAGATTTGGCTTGCTAAACCGATGACTGCGTTTACAAGGATAGACTACTAATATTCAAACAAACATCTTTTTAAATCTAGGCCCGTTGAAAAGGAACAAGATCCAAATCCATTCCTGAAGTGTTTTAATAAATGATATTTATCTAGAAGTGTTTTGTTTGGGCGTGTCAAAAGAAGTTGTCCTGACTAACAAGTGAGGTTATTGAGTAGTTGGAAAATAATAAAACATTTATCTAGTGTTTGTAGAGTGGGAGGAATTGTTTACTATGGCAACGATGAAAACAAATTATTTTTCCGGGTTACAATCATTTCATTTTCATCAAAAGAAAACTGTTGAAGTACTTCAGTGATATGTACCATACATATTCGCAAAATATTATAGTAGATGAAATAACATACTGTCTCAAGGTCAAACGCTTACGCTCTCCCTCCACTCAAATGAAATCACTGGATTCAATACATATTAATTTTTATCGCGATGTGGTGGTTTGCGTTCTTCACAGACCGAGAGCTTTGCCAGCCAAAGGCATGGTCCTGGTAGGGTAACCATAGCTTGACAAGTCGATGGCTAGAAGCCAGGGAAAATTTGAGTCGTTCTTTATTGTAACCTTAAACTCTTTGTTTAATATTGATTAATTGTTATAATCATATTCAATTCTTTGTCATTTTTGGCTGGTTTCCCAAAGCTGAAATATTAATGGTATCATTAATCATATGTTTTGAAAAATTGAAGAATATAAAAGATTATCAACAAACAATTTTATTCTGTTCATACACAACACACACGGATATGAATATTGAATACTGCTAAGAGGGCTTCTTTGAGTCTGTTTTGAGTGGCTGGTTGTTTTTTATCATTCGTGCGTCTTCGGGGATCATGTTTGGAATTCCATCAACAACCGGATAAGCAACACCTATTTCATCACATACAAGCTCATTCTTCTCTTTGTCATATCTGGAATTAGATAAAAATTACCAATAAATATTTCAACAAACAACTCCAGGAAAACATGGCTTGTCTGACAGCTTGTAATTTAGTCACTAGGGTTTCATCATAATAATTTTTATAAATTTCAAAGTTTGTCACGGAACTTGACTAAAGAATGTGTTCAGGCAATTGGTTATCAAGTGCATTTCATTGATTGCTTTAACCCATGATAACCCATGAATGTCATTTAGTTCAGCATCATTCAAGCTTCAATTTAACTCATATCCGGGGGTTTTCATAATGTTATCCCGAAATTCAATATAAAAACTTTATTTCTGGTAGACTTAACATTACCCATTGCAAGTTCTTAAAGGGGCACAGAGTATGTTGTTGAAGTAAAATGTGTCAAACTTTATAAATGGTGTTATTTTATCAAGAAGTAGTGGTTGTTTCTTAAGATCAGAGACCCAATACTTGTCAGATCAGTATAAGGTCAATAAACAGGTTTACTTTGTGATTTGTGATAAAAAAACAGACAATGGCGCCCCTAGTTGTCTCAAACATAATTTTGGAAACTAATTCACAGCAGACAAAAAGAAAAATATAGGGTGGAAGTGTAGGTTATTTAACTATTGTATATGTATATAGGACAAAAAATTTCAAGGTTTTAATATTGGTATTCTGATTATCGTTTATAACAGAAAAATACCTTCATTTTTGCATTTTAGAGATAAAGATGCAAGTTTAGAGAGGTGATGTTAACTTAACTCAGGACATACAGAATTTTATTAAAGTCACAAAAAAAATCATAAAGCATACTGTCACTTTTAATACGAAATCATGCAACGACATACCTTAAATCTTTCTTTGACAATGGACAGCAGAGGTGTTCTAGCAACTTCTCATCAAATACAGGAGATGTCTTGCTTGTAGAATCACTTGTCAGTCTTGAAGACGTTGAAAGATATTTCACGTTGTTCTCAAGCGACAGTACTGAAAGCAGCTGATGGTGTCTAACATATACTGAAGAATAAACTGGAAAGGAAAATGAAAGTTTCAGTTTGTGATCAACTTAAAGTGAGAGGCAAATACTGCGCGACCCTGGGCCTAGAATTTCAAAGCTCTTTTAGTGGTAAGAGAGTCATAGGCCAATGTTAATGGATGGTACTTCAGACTAGCTTTGAAAGTCTTGGCCGAGGCTTGTGACCTGGCTGCTCACTCTAGTCTCGCTACAAACTCCGAGCATGAAACATCAAAATTGATGAAGATTTCTTAAACCACTTTTTTATTTTGTTTACAAAATGTTCAACAATTTTAAAATTTGTTATGTATTTTCTGTCAACTTTGGGATTTTTTTAAGTTAGAGTAGAACTCATTGGGGAAATTTTGTCTCAAATGGACTGAAGTACCATGCATTTTGGTACCGGGTACTGCATCTCAATGACTCTCATCTTGAAATTTCCCTCCAGCCAAACAGGAACTAAATTTACCGCACTAGAGTAAACCCTATCAAATAATTAAGCGCCCAATTTTGTTTGTTAGAGTGTTTGTTTGCACCATCTTTAGTGAAAAGTAGCAATTCTTATAAAAATTTCTCACTGGACTAGAGATGACTTTCAGGAGCCACGAGACCAAAAACAGAGCAGTTTGGGAAATGCTGCAAGGACTAAATGAACTAGAAACTACGATTTGATTTTTATTTTGTTGAGAAATGCCATTTCTTTTAGGGGAGGGGTCAAATTAGAAAGTTACTAAATACTTATTTAATGCATAGATTCTCATGTGTAGGAAATAGGCCTACAAGTTGAATGTCCCAGGTTCACAACTTGACACAAGGTAAACAACTAAAATTTTACATAAAATGTCTAATATTTCTAGATTCACCAAAAAAAAATGCATGTATTTTCGATAGTTTTTCATTGTCGGTGTTATGTTTGAGTAACTTTGTTTGGCACGAGGGAGGTGTTCAAGACAAAGATATGAAAGCAACGATATTTTTGTAATCACCTCTCCTCAGCATCAATGTCATGGGCGCAGCCATTTTGAAGGGAACAGTCATTGGATATTTTTGGTAGACTGATGTTTTTAAAAGCTTAAACTGCTTTTCATCCATAAAGTACATATTAAACTCGTTTCAATTAATCTAAATGTTAATTTATTGTTCTATTTTGTGGCTGGAAGTTTGTATTGTTGTAGATGTATTATATTTTTTGAATGATACAAATAGAAATCAGTCTTGTTTACCTCTACCAACAAAAGAGTCGAATTTCCGGTCGGAGTCGCATGGCGTTTGTTGTCACTTTCTTAACAAATGAAAGGTTATCAGAAGTATCGGTGAAAACCTATTACCGTCTCAATGGAAGACGATAAATCAACTACAAAAGGTTATATTTTCATATTGTTGTCACATTTGAGGCGTAACACAAAACACTCGGGAACATATTTGTTCTCCCAAGAAATTTAACAATAATGTATTTATACTAGTATTTTACATCCTATCCATAGATTAAACTCTTCTTCTGACAACAGACCAATTAAAAATCAATAGTAACTAAAAATATATGTTTATTTTGCAATGAAACAGGTCCGTGGCACGTAACGTATCTGACTTGGTTGATTTATACCCTTTGTATTGATGACACAAGTGATCAATTATCAAGTACGATTTGGGTCCCCCAAGGATAGATTTGGTTACTACAGATGATGTAGTTTTTAAAATTTAACAGTTCCTGAAATATCTGCAAAGTTTATTTTTTGACAATTACATTTGGAAATTTGCCCTTTAGCTGAGAATGAGTGTTAAACAACATTTGCAAAAACTTTCTGCTGATGGTTTATAGTAAGTCTCACACTAAATTGATTTGACCTGACTGTATCATCGCCTGAGATAGCTGACTTCGTCCTGCTTCAAGACTGTGCATTAAATAGGAGCTTTTTAAAGGACAGTCCATGGGTATTTTTTGTTGAAACAAAATTCAAGGAGACAGTTTATACATGTATGTTATAAGTTTATGGTCTTAACATATAACCTATTTGAAACGTGTTACTGAGGGAAACATTTTTGTTTGTTTGTATTTGACAACTAGAAAAATTAGAGTGCACACTCATTAAATATAAAAGGAATGAGAAGTGAAGACATTGATTGGCACTACAAGTGTGAAAGCAATGCTACAGCATTATAAGGCATTCCTGACAGGTCTTATTATAAATCATTTGTAAATGTGTGGATATTCTATGGATACATTTAGTTTATTTTATAATGTTGTAAAATAAGTAAGAGTACAGCACCTTTACACTATATCATTTAGATGCCATTAGGTTAGGCTTTTTGATACAGTCTAACTCCTCATTCAGGAAGTCTAGTTTTGTCTGCATACACTATGAGGAGCCTAAATAAAAAAAATATTATGGACAAAGAAATAGTAAATTATTAAAATATTTCATAGACAAAATCTTAGTCTATAGCTGTCTCTTTAGTCTAAAGAAAAGAACTGGAACATTTTTTTTTTATTGGTCCATTGTCACAGTTGACACATTAAAGGTGGGATGTACAACTAGAGTTTGCAATATGTGGAGTCCGAGCTGACTGATCCAACACCAAAAACCATCCATCAACAACTTCAAACTAAGCACCTTCCCACCAATTTGAAGAAGTTATCTATCTCCTTCAATACTTTGAATTTCAAGGTTCATTTTATTGTATCAGAAAATATAATGTTTTTAATGAAGTTTTTCTGTATTTGCCAAGCTACAAGTCTGAGATCTGTTGTATTTGCCCGAGGACCTTTTACTTGGCCAATATGGAAATACTGAATTAATGACAATTCTGACCTCTTAATTATCCTCTTTTTATCTTACTTGCACCATCGTATGAATAAATGTTCATCAAAATGAAATTATCAATGAGATTTGTGAACCTATATAACTAATGAAAATCTTTGAGTGATAGCTTTGCTCTTTCTCAATTCGTTTGTATGCGCATGCTCTGAATTGTTAAGTGGTCTCAAATTGGCCTTGTTTTTTCTGTTTTGCCAAATGGTCTAAGTCGCATATTCAATAAGTACAATGCAATTGATAGTTGATTAATAATTATAGATTTTATTATCAAATCTCAGTGTTAGAAATATAGTTGCACATACAATAAGGAAGAGGTTGTCATCCATCAAAATTTGTCCGATAGCTGAAAATCAATTTCTTAATGCCTCTTGAGTCAACTTGACAAACGTCAAATTAGTGTAATCAACACCTTCCTATCTATTGACACACATTTGATTTTCCTTTCTTGCATACTTCAGATAAATGGTGTTGAACGTGATAACAAGGTAACAAAAGTTGAGCCTTTCAGAGAAGAAAAAGTGGAAAATCTACCCATTGGAATAAATCTTTGTTTATCAATAAATTATATATCATTTGTTATTTTATTTCAGATGCTCTATACAGTCAGCTGCCTCTTTCTGTGAAAATCCATGGAAAAGAAATTGGTCTTCAGGTGTTGTACTAATTCGTTAAGTTTCTAACAAATCAGATGTATTTTTAGGAGAAATATCACCTTTTTCTTTCATTCAAAACATTACTTATGATTGTTATTTCTCTCCCCAGAGGTAGCTCGATCTAAAGTCTCTGTTGTAAAAGGAGCTGTTCTCGGGCTTTTGGCATGTTCCTCTAGCAGCACAATATCACAACATAAACTGTCTTGCAACATATCAGCCATTGAAAACACTTTATGCATTGTTTACATATTTGTAGACACCATGGCCTATGCAATGATGCAGTGGAAAATAAAAGCAACTGCGTTCAGTAATGGAGACTCAAAGTGTAAAGTGCACATTCAAATAAAGTTTAGCTTTCTAGAAGCGTAAGGAAATAAATGGCTTTTCAAATGCATATTTCTGAAATGTACAAATTTTACTAATTGTACAAATTACTTTGATAGCATCCAATCAGGTTAAGACCAAGAAACTCTTGTATTAGGACAGAGGTTAGTATATAAATTTATGACGAGAATGCAGAAATCCATGATTGCAAGTTGAATAAAAGAAAGTATTTCAAACTTCTGAATATCATAGGATATGAACAACAATGATCTTCACGCCTAATGTTTTTCTAAGATTGTTTCTGTTGCATGTTATAAATGAATAACAATTTAGCATAAATTTGTACACCATCATGTAATGACCAAAACATATTTTTATTTGTAAAGGATGTCAAAAAGAAAGGTTTTGCAACATCATTCCTGGAGAAGCACCTGCCGGTAAGGAGACTACAGCAAGGAGAAGGGGACCTAGGCAACAAGGTGGAGTTTATTGATGTGCACAAAAAGAAGAAAAGTATTCAAGAAACATGTGCCAAGAAAAGGGCTTTATCCAATACAGACCGTAAAAAACTCAAGTTATTTGACCTGAAGAAAGATGGTCATAAGTAAGTTTTAAATGTTAACCTTTTATCTGCATTTATTTGTAAAAAGTAAATAATCAAGTTATTTTTGTCTGGAGAAGGATGGGCAAAAGTAAGTTTGAATGATCTGCATTTATTTATTATACTTAAACTTTTTTATCTGAAAAAGGATGGCCCGATAACATAGTCATCTATTGCTACAAGTATTTGTCATGTATTAAAATTCTTAAACTTGAGATTCTACAATAGTTAGGATGTATTATGTTGGTAAGTTTTCGACGCAGATTTCATAAGCCTATCTTATTCGCATAAAATCAGCAAATTTAGTCAAGTTTTTGTTTATAATGTTAGTTATAAAGTTGGTGTCATTCAATAGGTATGACCTCTTTGGTTTTTGTTTTTTGTCCAGATATGAAGATTATCTCCCTTTGAATGATATCTGGACTGGCTATATGAAAGATCTGATTGATTTTACACAGTGAGTGTCTTCTTTATTCTGTGAGCATTTGTACAGCCTATAGTAATATTAACAGGAGCTAGATGACCACAAGATTTCATCAAACAAAAATCCAGGTTAACCCATTAGAAATATTGGTTAATAATTATTTTGAAATCCCAATTTAATGTAAATTTCATAATTTAAAAAATTTGATTGGCTGTGGAATAGTTTTGAATTTTTCACCTTTGAAAGTTGAGTAGTTCATAAGGTTTAATAGCAAAAGAAGATAAAAGGTGAAAGTTTACAATGAATGAAGGAGCTTTTGCTAGTTGCAATATTTGCCAATTGCTGAAAATTGTATCTGGTCACCCGGTAACTGCTGAAATAGTGGCCTGAAAGCGAAAATATTGGCCATTGGTAGATGATTCTACTAGGTTCATTTTGATCCTTAATCTGATAAAGATCCTTGGTATGAGTGAAGAAACCAAGACAGATCATTTTGCAGGCAAATTAACTTTTCTCTAGGTCTATGAATCAGTGTGGTGCTGATACACTTAAGACATTACATATGGGGATAGAGAACATCCATCAAAGGGGAAGTAACTTGATTGTAGGTAAACAAAGAACTTACGAAGACAGGAATAAATGTTTCCAAGTGCAAGGCAATTTTTTTCAATCAAAAGAAGCAATTTTAAAACAAATGTAATATCTTTAATTAAGTTACATGAATTCATTTCCCTACATTGAATAATTAAAAGGGTGTTCACACTAAAATGGCCACCAGCAGTTTTTGCTTAACTGATACTTTATTCTCACAGATACTCTGGTTGTGTAATGTCTTTGACTCTCTGAAGATATTGCATTGGGGAAGACTGAAGACATAAAATTTCCAAAAACCTTGCTATTGCCCCTATAAGCCTATTTTTTATATCAAGTATTTAAAAAATCATGAAATTTTGAGAGCCAAGAAAGCTAGAAATGTTATTTATATATATTTATTATTTTGTTTATTATATTTAAAGTGGTGAAATATGCCATTTATCGGTGAAAATAAAATCCGAATTTTCATTGAGTGAAATAAAAACTGTATTCTACTCAGTGAAATTATGCAACAATCATATTATGTTTGAAGTACATCATGCAATGGCCGCACTAGGGAAGCGATTTAGCTACTCTATTCATATAGTAAAGGTCATGTACAAGGTTTTGGGAAACATAATAAATAGACATTTGGCATTTCTCGTGGAAGTCCTCGTGAAGTAGAAAATAATATATTTTCACTCGTGGGTGCGCCACTTGTGAAAATATAAATTTCTACTTCACTCAATGAGAAATACATGGAGAAATTTCAAATATCCTCTATATATTTTGCTGTTTCAGGTTATGTGAGAAGAATTATTCAACTGCAACAACGAAGATGATGAAAGCTGACCTCCATGGTGCTGTCATTACAGTTCAAAGGTCAAAGTGCGCCTCATATGTCGGAACTTCTGGAATTGTTCTGAAAGAGTCTCGCAATATGTTCAAAATCATTACCTCAGAAAACAGAGTAAAAGGTGAAATAGCAACCATTTGTACTTTGTAGATATTAATTCAATTCTCTGGAATAATAAACCACAATAACTACAACCATACCTATGAACTCTTATTAAAAAAAAATTAAATTGTCGATTATGTGATTTTGTAACCCCTAAGAATTTTGGGCAAGGCCTTAAAAAGCTATTTTCATCTTGTAAAGAATGAAAAGGCCTAGAGAGCTGAAATATTTTATATAGACTCCCTACCCTATGAGGATTATAAAATGGTGAATTTTTAGCTCATCAGGTCTGAAAGACCCGATGGGCTTATGGCATGGCATGGCGTCCGGCGTCCGTCCATCCGTCCGTCCATCCGTAAACTTTTCACTTTTTCGACTTCTTCTCCAGAACCAATGACTCTAGAGAGCTGAAATTTTATGTGCATACTCCTTGGCAAATGGGGATTCTAAATTGTAGATTTCGTGACCCCATGACCCCAAATGGGGTCACAAGGGTCAAAACCTTAAAAATCTATTTTAATCTTCTTCTCCAGTTCCAAAAGGTCCAGAGAGCTGAAAAGTTGTGTGTAGACTTCTTGGCCAATGGGGATTCTAAATTGTAGATTTTGTGACCCCATGACCCCAAATGAGGTCAGAGGGGTCAAAACATGAAAAACCTATTTTCATCTTCTTCTCCAGTTCCAAAAGGTCCAGAGAGCTGAATAGTTGTGTGTAGACTCCTTGGGCACTGGATATTCTAAATTGTAGGTTTGGTGACCCCATGACCCCAAATGGGGTCACAGGGGTCAAAACCTGAAAAACCTTTTTTCATCTTCTTCTCCAGTTCCAAAAGGTCTAGAGAGCTGAAAAGGTGTGTGTAGACTCCTTGGCCAATGGGGATTCTAAATTGTAGGTTTGGTGACCCCATGACCCCAAATGGGGTCACAGGGGTCAAAACCTAAAAAACCTAATTTCATCTTTTTCCCTAGTTCCAAAAGGTCTAGAGAGCTGAAAAGGTGTGTTTAGACTCCTTGGCCAACGGGGATTCTAAATTGTAGGTTTGGTGACCCCATGACCCCAAATGGGGTCACAGGGGTCAAAACCTAAAAACCTAATTTCATCTTTTTCCCTAGTTCCAAAAGGTCTAGAGAGCTGAAAACTTGTGTGAAGACTCCTTGGACACTGGGGATTCTAAATTGTAGGTTTGGTTACCACTTGACCCCAAATGGGGTCACAGGGGTCAAAACCTTAAAATCCTACTTTCATCTTCTTCTCCAGTTCCAAAAGGTCTTGATAGCTTAATAATAATAGAAAAATTGTGTGTAGACTCCTTGGACAATGGGGATTCTGAATTGTAGGTTCGGTGACCCCTTGACCCCAAATGGGCAATGGGCCTTCTTTATTTGATTGTGAATAACTTTTAACAAAGTTACCCGTCTCGGACGTTGGGACAGGCTATCTTTCCTACACTGCCCATGACCCCATGGTCTAAACCCAAACACCTCTTTCTATCAAAAGTCTGATGAGCTACAGAGCCCATGGCTCTATTTTTCATTCATATAAAACTTTGTTCTTTTTTTTTCAATGGAAAACTTGAAAGTTTTAGTTTTGAATTTTCCAAGAGCTGTGCTTTTGTCTATCGTATGATAGGAATGACTTTTATTTTTCAGATATTCCAAAGCAGAACAGTGTGTTTGTGGTGAAAGTTGAAGGATTCATGTTCACGATATACGGCAACCATTTTAAAGTGAAATCAACGGAGAGACCGAGTAGAAGATTCAAAGCAAAAGCTACCATTGACTTATGAAATTTTGTAAAAATAACTTCTGGAAGAAATTGACATACATAATTTGTGTCATTGAACCGTGTTGAACATGTAAAGGCGAGAATAAAGCATTCCTACTGGGTTCGGCCTTGTCTGACCCTCATCCTGAGGTCTGAATCCCGTTGGAGGTGATCTCAAAGTCATGAAATACGTTTTGTTAACGTTAATGGCTCATTATGGTACTTCATCATTATGACATGAATTGAAATGCTACGCAACAATTGAAGATTGGAAGTCACCAAGGAAAACAAAGGGTAGTGCAATGGAAAAGGGATTTGAAACTAATGTTCTTCTATTTGAGGTGGTCAGTGTTGATTAATGTGCGGGACTACTCAATTTTCTCCCCCTGAAGGGTCGGAAGGCATTTTGTTTTTGGTTGAGTTTCTGTTGTCGTCGCCGTTCAGAGCATAATTCTAAAACTATTTGACAATTATCACCAGGTTTGGTATACTGCCTCTCCATAACTTGTAGATGTGTCTATTGGAGGTCTTAACATCTTTTCAATCTTATATTTATCTGTTTTCATGGCAACAATCTCCATGGACTTTTCTTTACAAAGGGTAGTGTTCATTTCCAGAGTATAAAACAATAACTATTAGACCAATCATCCTAAAATTTGATATACTGCCTCTCCATACATATAGTTGTGCCTTTTTGACCATTTTCCGGTTTTTTTTGTTGCTTAAGTTGTTTTTATGTAAGACATCTAAAACAATTTTAAGAATTGTTTGTAGGGATTGAAGGAATATTTATATTTATTATAACACTCTATACTTAAACTTTGATTTCCAGGAATACTTCAAATTTCTCCTCTTCAAGATATTCCAGAGGGAAAGGATAATGTGATGATATATCAGTTATGCACATAAAAATATATTTATAGTTGATAAAGCAATATTTTCAAACATATGAAAACAGGAAGTGTTTTTTGAGATTTTATTGTTTGAAAGTGTATAAAACATGTTATTAAGACAAGGCACTGCATAGGTATATTGATTATGATATACAAAATGTATTTGAATTTTAAGGTACTGCAGTGCATTCACAATTGAAACATGATTCCAACTCCTGTGAAACTCTACATGGCCAGCTTGACTCCTGCCTTGCTGCTTTTCACATCCCTTTAGGGATAAACAGCGTTAAAAACAACATTCTTCAATGTATTGAACAAATTACGGCAATAAATAGTAGAATTCAAAGATATCCCAATTCCAAATAATCAATATTACAACATCTATAGAAAGTTATTGAAACAAGGTTAAAGGCATGTTTTGGATGACCAATAAGGGGAAAGGCCATTCACTTGCCATATTTCTGTGGTAAATTTCAGAAACTTTTAGTTACAACTTCTTGAATAAAGAATCAATCCTGTCAAGAATATTAATCAGTATCCCTAAACCGTCACACTGATTTTAAGTTATTCAATCTCACTGAAATAAGATCTTAATTTGCTCTTTTTAATGACATACCATGATAGATAGCTCTTTAAAGATCTCACAGATTAAGCTTGAAACTGATGTCCCTGTGGCCCGTAAATGACCCCAAATTACTCTCAACAACATGAAATCATCCATTAACACAGTGTTTGTGATGCTCCGAGTTCCGAAGTGAATTTGGGATCAAATGGACAGGTATCTGATTTGTCTGATATTTCATCCTCTGGAACATGTAACTCAGTTTGGCTTCCTGAGATAAACAGTTCGCTTTCCGCCATTGATCTAAAAATAGCACATCTAAAGTGTAGGAAAAACTAAATGTAAGCAAAGGGCTAGATCTTATTTCAATAAGATTGTTTTATCTATATTCTGCCTCTAATATAACAGCTCTCTTAATCATACACATAAGGGACATTCATTTTGGACTACCAGTTTCTATAATAGCACACTAATATGAAGCTGTAAGATGTTAAAATGACACTACATATCACACATAGAAAATAAATATGTTACAATTGCCACTTAATAATTATTATTCCAAGTGGTGAAGGTATAGGACTCACAACTCATTAACATATTGTATAACAAACAAATACTTCTGGATAAAGAATGCTATCCCTAAAATATTTTGGGTGCCATCGGTTAAGAATTTATATTGTGTTATAAGCATAATATTGATATCTTACTAATTAACCATATGCAAATCTGCTATCTATTGTTTTTAGGAAAACTATTTCTTACATTTTTGTTTCAACATTACGCCATCTGATCATTGAAATTAACAAAACTATTCCCTCCCTCATAATTTTTTTAAATACTTGAAAATCTAATTTTTTTTCTCTTTGTCAATCGCAACACAAATCCAAATTTGTGAAAGGTATTGAACGTTTAAGTAAGATATCATCAGTAACTTTTGATTTAAGGACATCTTTTATAACCAAATAACTCATGTTGCAAAAATGTTGATCCCTCATCAAATCTACCAAATAGGATGGAAATGTAGAATTGTTTTACCAATCACCATAATCATTTAAAATTTCGAATTTTGTAATGTACACTTATCTGATATTCATTAACTTTAAATTCAAATTGACAGAAAACCTTTGCTTTAGAACAACACATGAAAATCACTGGTTGATTTAAGCCTTGCTAAGTGCATCCTTCAAGAATTCCCAAGTTCCATCTGAGTAGGCTGGAAGCTGGCACCAAGGGTAAGGAAATGTTGGAACTGAAGGCTAAAATTTACCAGCAATGTGGGACTGGTATGAGCTATGTCTCACATTACTAGGAAAGTGATGAAACTGAGGGAAGTTTTTTTTTAAAATGTCTGAGTGTCTAATCTCTGACTTGAATATGACTGTACAAGATTTTTTTGGTGGAACATGTAAGGTCACTGCAGTAAATTTCTTGCTGACCAGACAGGTCAATCAGTGTGAAAGCTTAAATGAATTTTTTAATTTTAACACTGGCCCTGGAAGATGATTGCACAAAGTTTGGTCTCATAATATGAGTTATTATTATACAGATGATGATTATGAACTTGAAATAGTAAATCAAAAAAGCCATCAGCTGGTTTTCTTCTCTCCAGTTGTTTCAGCTTCCCGCTGTTCTTTACACTTCTGACAAATCCGATTGAAGTGGTCGAGATAAAACAGAGATATCACCCTAAAGATTCCCACAGTTGCAACCTGAAAATACAACATAAAGGATAGAAATGTGGGGAAACAGAATTTTAGATATATTGCCATTCTATACAATACCCTATATTCAGTTTTTTTTTAAATAGATATTTTTTGTGGAAAAATAGTTGGACTTTTAGGCATATCATCAGATTAAGCATTACAATTTTTAATACTATGATATATCATAATTTCATTGCAACTCTCATTTTATGTCAAGAATAATCAAGAACCATCATTATCAATGTTTGCCTTTTTATGAGAAAATACATTTCCATATAAACTTTTCCCAAGGACGAACTCTGCCATGTCAATGCAAGTATTTTTTCTACCTTTTGAAATCAGCTTTTTCATTTTGGTGTAATTTGATTAGATGAATAAAAACTGAAATTATCAACACCAGGACAAAGAAATTCAGGCTTGCCTGTTAATCTTAACAGTAAACAGATTATCAGAAGTTGAAAATTAATCTGACCTAGTTAAACCCACGGACATGAGGAAGAAAGTAGTGAACACTGACCTGCTGTGTGGCCTCCATGATGGAGGTGATGGGAGACATTCCACACCCAACATTGGCCAGCATGTACCCGTCTATCCCAAAATAACTCATGAAGCGGCCTTGCTGTATACAACAAATGTCAATGTTTGAAACAATACTCAACATTTCTTCTTTCTGACATTTTCCAACAAACTTTACATATCTGGTGTAACTCGTGTGAAATTTTTTTTTTTTATTCCTGCTATCTTACATTTTGATACATAATTTTAGGCATATTGCCTTTAGTATTATCGATAACAGGTGTTTTCTAGAAAGTACATAAGAATATACAAAAAAAAAGAAAGAAAGTTAAAAATAAGAAATTTCATTCACTCACTGAAACATACTCAATCATTCCTTATAGTGTAACTACTCCATAACAAGTATACATACATTGCCCATTTTTCCACAAATTCATCAAACTTAGACTTATTCCAATATCTGATTTTTTCTATATAGTAATAATACTTTAATTCTTTCTTGAAATGTGACAATTTTATTAAAATCTAAATATTTTAGATATTTAAAAATACTTACCCCACTTCTTATATTGCATATTACCTATACTTCCGATAAAACGATTGGAAAACGTGTTGGTAGTAGTCATCCTGTCTTCATACTGTAAGACGGGGAATATGACGATGACAACACGGCCTCGTAACCGGAAGGTAACGATCCAATCCGTCACGTGACCACGTCGACAAAATCACATTTCATATGAAGGTCCAACGACGGCCGCCTGAGGGGAGGAAGTGAGACATCGCTGGGCGGGCTTAATCCCAGAAGTGGGGTAAGTATTTTTAAATATCTAAAATATTTAGATTTTAATAAATTTTTAATACTTACCCCACTTCTTATATTGCATGTTAATCCGACAGACAAGGATGGCGGGCAGGCCGGCGAACGGACCCCCCGTCAGGGAAAAACACACAGGACGAATGTCAGAAGCCCCCTGCAAGGGAGAACATAACATAAGCCCAAAAGAACCTTAGGGGAACGCCACGACGGACCGTGGGAAAGCCCTAAGGTATATAACACTGAGGTGTAATTACCTAGTGCCTGGTTGGTCGGGTCAGCTGTTGAGCGACCACCAACGGCCCAAAGGACTGGAGTCCCTCCACGTCCTCCACTGCCAAGTCCCGGAGATAATGGCTGGCGAAGACGGAGGTCGATCTCCAGAAACATCCTTCCATGATGGCCGGCACAGATATGTTGCGGTGCAGCGCCATGGTGGAAGCCAACGCCCGAATCTCATGAGGGTTGTTAGCAGTCGGGTGAGGTTCTCCTGCAGCGTCGTACGCCGCCAGAATAGTCTGCCTTAACCACAAGGCAATGGTATTTCTACTGACCTCTCCATTCCCGGAAGTCGAGAACGGAATGAACAGCCTCTTTCGGGATTTCCTCCTGGAGGTGGAACGGTTGATGTACTCCTTGAGAGCTCTCACCGGACACATGGACAGCTCCTCCACCTCCGAGGGGTGCACGACCGACGACAACGGCGGAATAATGAACTTCCTGTCCGGCTGTCCTGGGAGCTGGTTCTTGGCGACGAAGTTCCACAGGAGTCCCAAGTGAACCGCCGCATGTCGCACTTGCTCGAAGCGGACCCTTGTCACGTCCAACGCGTGCACCTCACTGACCCTGGCTGCCGTAGCCAAGGACAGGAGAAAAACCGTCTTCCGGGTCACATCCTCAAAAGACGCTTCGGCCAACGGCTCATACGGTGGGCCTCTCAAGTGCCTCAAAACCAAATTGAGGTCCCAAGCTGGAGGACGAAACTTCAACTTCTGATCCTCAAGCTTAAAAGACTTCAACATGGCGATCAGTTCCGGCGTCTTAGAGAACCTCACATCCTGCTTGACGGCGAGGACTGAGTTCAGTGCTGACAAATAGGTGGAGATGGTTCCTCCCTTAAGGTGTTTCTTCCTTCGAAGATACAGCAAGAACTCCGCTACAAACTGTGGGGGAGCCCTCACCGGATCTTGAGATCTCTCTTCACAAAAGCGCACAAACGAGAGCCACTTGTCATCATAAAGGGACCTCGTTGAAACTCTATGGGCCCGGGAAATGGCGCTTGCCACCCGCGACGAATAACCCTTAGCCTTTAGAGTTTTCTGCAAATGGTCCATACGGACAGATGAAACCGTCCTGGGTCGGGGTGAGGGAACCGACTGTGCGGATGGACCAGCAGATGAGGCCACAGAGGGAGTGGACTTGGCGCCCTTACGACGAGGCCGCGCAACTCTGGATACCACGACCTTGCGGGAGGGTCCAGCCGTGACTTTCCTCCTTTTCAGCGGCGCCTGTACACGGGCTTCTGCTTCTGTTTCCCCGGGGTGCGGGGGAACTTTTGCGTCTTGCGCTGGTAGCCGGAGGCGTTGGCGGAAGAGGAAGCTGCTCCTCGGGTACTCCGATTCTTGCCCCCCCTGCCACGGAGGGCTCCTCAGACTGACTTGCGGCGACCGGAGTAAGAGCGGGCCGAAGACGACGCAGCTGGGAGGTTCGCAACGACCATCTTGGTGGCCTGAAAGGTGAAGTCCGCCTGGGAGACCGCTGACTTCTCCCGATGGACCTCTGGAATCCTATTAGCAAACAACGAAGAAGACGAGATAGGGGCCCGGATGAGCGAACAAATAACAACCATAGCAACAGTGAAAAACCATTTCCCAGTGCTAAAATGTTATTAAAGTTTGAAAGATTATTTTTAAAGAAAAATTAAACTTAGCAGTACCGCACAAGCACGTGCGAACTGACACCAAACAGACCGCCATTTTGTTTGGTGACACGTAAACAGAACGAAGACATTTCGTGGTGAAAAATGAAATTCTAATGGATAAAGCATGCGTGAAAGGTTTCAAAATGGATAATGGATACCATTAACAGCCACAACCGAAGAAAAACGGTGAAAGAACATGCGAGACGTGACGAGCACGACCCAAATAGAATTCCAAGCGAAGCAAAGCGAGGTAGGTAACCCCTGCATTATTCACATCAGGCACCAAGATAAGGATAACAAAGCGAACATACCGTGCAGCAAAGATAGTCAAATCACAAAAATACAACACAGTTAATTCAACTCAAACAAAACACTTCCAATCGCGAAAGCGATAAATATGGAATGTGATTTTGTCGACGTGGTCACGTGACGGATTGGATCGTTACCTTCCGGTTACGAGGCCGTGTTGTCATCGTCATATTCCCCGTCTTACAGTATGAAGACAGGATGACTACTACCAACACGTTTTCCAATCGTTTTATCGGAAGTATAGGTAATATGCAATATAAGAAGTGGGGTAAGTATTAAAAATTTGGTTTTATCTTTATTGATCATTTTTTAATAATGTGTATACTCATAACCTACCAATGGGTTGGGGATCATATACATACCTGACTTGTTTATGCAACCAACTGGTTAAAATACATGATGTAGTATATTGTGTTTACTGAGTCAATTAAAAATTCTAGCATTGTTTCAGTAAATATCAAAGGTGCAGACTATGTTTATTCCACAATAAAGTGCACTTATACATAAGGCTGCATAAAAAAAATTAAATGTTTCACGGGCACATTTTTTTCAAAAGTGACGAGGGAGGGAGGACTTTTTTTTTTTTTTTTTAAAGGAAAAAAAGTGACGAGGGAGGAACAGATTTTATTTTTTCTCTCAGCAGTGATTTTCACCGATACCAGGACGGCCATGCTGCTTGCAAACTCCGTACATCGATATAAATAGGCAGCTGCATAAAGCCCACTCAATGTAGAGAGCGTGTACGCGATGTTAGGAGTTTGCAAACGGAAGTACACTCGTTCTTACAGACACTAAATTATAGTGGACAAATGGATAATCGGGGTTTTTAGCGATAACGACGCGGAAAATTAAATAAAATTTTTTTTTAATGGCAATAAAAAATTTTGACGCGCACACATAAAAGTGACGCGCCGGAGCCCGAGAAACATTTCATTTTTTTTATTTAGCCTAATGAGGTCACAAAACAATGGCCCATGACATCAACAAGAATATTGTAAAGCCATAAATTAAAGTGAAATTGATTGTTAAGTTCTTAACATGATTTCATACAGATATAATGATTGTTACATATTCTCCAAAGTCTTATATAGCCGGTTATTGAAAAGATTAAACAGTATCTCTAGAACAAGCTAATGCATTATGTTTATCTCATAATTATTGGAAATAGTACTGCAAACCTACTTTGCTCAAAGAACCTATACAGCACATTTACAACTGATTTACAATTGATTTTCAAATATAACTTACAACTGCATCTTTGATGATTGTTTTGGCAACGTCACTTGCTTGAAACAGACCAGCTGTTTCGGAGATCATTTGTGTTTCCTTCGGCTGAAATATACAGGTAAAATAATGATTGATATATTAATAAATCTATGTATATATTGACAAGCTCAAAGCTATAGACATGTTGGGCAAAAAGTAAAGAACCCTTCTTCAGTAATTTGTATGGGTTGAAATGGTTGGCAGGTGGACCCAGCATCCTGTCTCAGGGTAAGACGTATAGCTGACGCTCCACTCTTCTTACCCTGGGTTTAAACCCCAGCATAAACTTCGCACCGTGACCTATGACCCACAAACTTTCTTGAAATAGTCAACCAATGACGGCGCTTGAAAGGCGAGTCAGAATTTTAATATGGCGGCGCCCATCCCTTTGAAAATCAAACCGATCCCTCAAAACTGGAGGTGCGATTTGTTGTAATAAACTAAACAGAATCACAAAATTGGACTCGGACATTATCACCATCGTCGATCGGCTAATAAACTTTCGATTCTAGTTTGTTTGTCTATGGATGTCGCCATTTAGTGGAAGAGTGAAAGCCAACTACAGTTTGAGAGGCTCTCTTTGGTTAGCTGAAATGTAATTGCACACATACGCGATAAAAGTATTTGATTGGCTGAATCATAGATCACGGCGCAAAGTTTATGCTGGGATTTACACCCAGGGTAAGAAGAGTGGAGCGTCAGCTGTATGTCTTACCCTGAGATAAGATGGTAGACCCTGGTGTTCATTTTAAAATGTATTTAATTGTATTCGAATTCAGATTCCTTTTCCAGGTCATCTACTGCTCGATGTACAAGGAACATTTCATTTGAAGTTGAAAAGCCTCTCAATTTCAGTATGAGAAAGCATCATCTATATTTGCTCAACCTTGTTAAAAGCTGTCAAGAATCTCAGTAATAGCTGTCATATAAGAAATGCATGAGATGTAACACCACCAAAGTGTCAAAAATGGCATACTTATTTTATCTTGCTGGAAAGTCTCAGTTTCAAAACAACACAATTCTTTCACAGGTCTAAATCAAAAGCTACAACCTCATTGGTAAATTATATTTGAGAATTCAAGGAAGATGTACATTGTGTACTAATTTATTACGTTACTGACAAACTCAAACAACAAGTTAAGAAATGTTTTGTCTCAAATACCTTTGATTTCATCTCCTCTGCGTATCCAGGCGTGTCTGTGTCCGGCGGGCAGGTCAAGGTCACATATACGTTATATGGCTTCAACTGAAACAGCAAGATGTTTGTATAATAAATTTGACCACTTACTAAATATACAATGAATTCCTTTAAGTTTTCTTATCATTCCTCAAGATATATTTGAAGCAAAAGATTTGTCTTAACCTGGTCCAACAGTACTGTTCTTGGTATATCAACTGAGATTTAAGTGTAAGGTGGTTTGGAAAGTAGTATTTTTGAGACATTGAAAATATAAAAACCTAGCTCCATACAGCTTGTATCTGCTCACTAATATACTTGCTGCCATCAAAAGGCTTCAGAGTGCAAAGCTCTAACAACAAACACAACACAAGCAACTAACAATTTCTCATAGGATTCACAATGCAAATCCCCCAAACAACTATCAAAGAAAACTGTTAACAAACAAACACTTTTGTGATTTTTCAAAAATTCCCTCACATTATTCGACACATATCTCATAAAAAGTACATTTCAAGGAGATTATCAACAATCATCACAATTTTGAAATACACATATGAAATATAACAACCAACCTCCATTTGAAGAGCTTCTGCGAGACCTCTGAGTGCATACTTGGATCCAGAGTATGCTGTGTATCCAAACAGTCCAATCTGTCCAGCCTGGGAGGATACAAAGACGATACGTCCACGCTGTCTCTTTTTCATACTTCCTACCACTGCCTTAGTTGCGTAGACTGACCCCAGATAGTTGATATCTATCATCCTCTGAGATAAGAATTAGAACAAGAAGAATAACCACTGAACAAGTTTACAAGTCACAATTGGATCAGTTACTAGCAAGGAGAGCATGAAATATTAATTACTTAACAAACCTTTTTACTTATTTTACATCAGTTCTGTTACAAAAGAAATGACTTGACCGTAAAAGAGTCATCATTAACATTATGAGAGTTGTGTGAAAGAAGTTGAGCCACATGCACAGGTCATCACAATATTTTAAATGAATAGTGATATTCCTCGGTCAATAATACATTACACTACACATACAACTGCGCACATTTCCTCTTTACAATGATCACAAATAAAGTGAAAAACAAAAAAATCCATAGCTGTCAGTACCTTAAAGTCCTCAACTTTTGTATCCTCGAATGTTCCGCTGATTGAGGTTCCGGCTGAATTGACCAACAATTGAACTGGACCTTGCTGCTCTTCAGCCTGGGAAAATATTAACTTGAAAATTATTACAAAATCTTCTTTTTTTCAATTCTTATGTTTGAAATATCCAAACCCCAAGGGAAACATGAGTCATCAAGTGTTCCATTGTTACTAGTCTTACTGAGAAAGAAAATACCCATGTAAGGAAGAGTAGAAGTTAAAAATCTTTAAGTTACTGGGCCTGTATTTTCGGAGCTCTCTTTGCACTAAGATACCATGCATTAACATAGGCTTACGACTATCTTAGTAATAAGAGAGCTTCAAAAATCTACCGGTAGGCCCTGGTCACTAAAATTACCAAATTTCAGCTTTGATTTGCCCAGAAATTTACCAAAATGTAAATCAGTTGCCTCTTACTAAAAGACATCAACAACAATATATGCTTGACTTTCATACAGAGCTGTGATATTTTTATCTCCTGGTGATATGGTACTAACCTGTCTAACTGCCTTATCCACTGAAGCTGCATCTCGGGATAAATCAACAGATATACACACAACTCTCTGAAAGTAAAGAAGAAAGAAGTTACTTTTACACTAAAATTTGTTTAATTTGTATAAAATCATTCCCAGTGTCCAATTTACAGGAACAACAATTCATTAACAAGGGTATTAATTTGGAATTGCCACTGTCAAGTCAAGTAACTATTTCAATGTATTCCGGAAGCTCCAAGTACAGGGTTACATTTACTTTAAGATTAACACTACCAAAATTGTTACTTCAAGTCCACCTCATATGCAAGGTACAACATATGCCAGAATCCATCAATGGCTAATATAAACCTTGCTGCTAACAAATTTTATGGCTGTTGTTGTGGCCCTCTTAAGCAATAAGTTGTTAGCAACTTGTTACCTTCATTAGTTTTTTCTAAATTGACTATAAGATTTAGCCACAGTAGAAAAAAAAGCACAGAAAAATGGGGAAATGCTTGATGGCTTTAATAGCCATTGATTTGTGCTGGCGCCATTAACACCTTGGGAGAGAAGTTGCTTGAAATTAGGCTTATTATTTTGAAAAGAAACAAACCTCAATCTATGTAAGACATGTAATAACATTGAACCATTTAATTTTTCACTTTAAAACACCAGTATAATGCGCAATGCGTATAATGATTTCACCAAAAATATATGAAATAATATAAAAAAAGAGTCCTGTTCAAAACTTAGTTTCAGGCCTATGGCTGAGGTAGCTGGGCTTGCAAACATTTTCTAGACTTAAGAACGTCATTTAATATTTTGCCATAGGGTCTGGATGGGAGTCTACTTTATTACCTACCTGTTTTGACTTGTCAATGAGAAACTTCTCTACTTCTTCCTTAGCTTCTTGCAACTTTGCCTGAAAAATTTTAAATTATTATTTATTTACTTTTCATTTTATAGACAGTTTAATGTACAGTGTTGCCAGATACTTGCACATACATGTACTTGCCTATTAAATTTTTCAACAATCATAAAGTTTTAATGGTTTACTTTATTATCATCATTCAAATGTTTTCAATCTATGATTTGAGCATTAAATATGAACATGAACAAATGATGGAACAGTTGAGTTACTAGATCAATTTGAAAAACAATAACATTTATTTCATTATTTACTTTAGAATTTTGACTCTTGATAGTATTAGAATGTTTGATGTATTGTAGTATCCAGAAAATTTAGATTATCTTCACCTGGTTTCGCGCTAGCAGAGTAACGTTAGCTCCTTGTTTTGCAACCTCAACAGCTACAGCAAGGCCGATACCACTTGACCCCCCAGTGACCTGGCCACAGAAACCAAAATCACAATTAGTGATTCATAGTTTTGACACTATTGAAAGGAAACTATCTCCAAGAGTAAAATTACATCATTCAAAATGATAAATCAATAGATCTCAAGCTATGTTTAAAGCATCTCAGCATAATAATGCCAAAAATATGTATTCATCTTTCCAAATGGGATTTACTAAAAGACTTAAAAGATGGTAGATTTTGCTTCCCTGATGCTAAGCATTATATAGAGAGCTCAATTATCCAACAATGCAATGCAATCGGTCATTTTGCAAGGCAACGTTTACTGAGAGTCATTGTTTACGACAGCATTATTCAGTGCTTACATGATATTATTACATTCTCAATTAGATATTATCATATGGTTTTACAATGTGGCCGCCAGGTGGCAAGTTCACACAACGAATTTCCGCCTTTTCAAAAAAAAATTCCAATGTACTCTGTAATGCAAGCAATAAAGAGTTATCAGTATTATCATTATCATAAAAAAGAATTAATTCCAATATGTAGTTACAAGCTAGAAATGATTACTCAAACCAAAGATGTGTATAAGAAAGGTTCTATACATGTCCTTGCTCAAACTATTCTCGAACTAGGATTACAGCTTGCTAGACGTCTTCCTATGTCAATGTCTAGCCTATTTTATCTGTAGCAGCTTCCCGACAAATTTGATCAGGAAGGATTTTGAAATCTGTCAATAAAAATGAAACATCTAACTTCAATCAACACAAGATGAACCCTTTGACTATTAGATCCAACTGCTGTCACATGTTAGAAAATTTTCTATTTTACTTAGCAACACTGAATTCACCGCTACCTCCCTTGTGTTTTACAAGATTTACAGACGCCCTCTTGGCTACGGGGTAGCAATGCATTCGTTGCAACTAAATAAAAAAGAAAATTTTCTAGGATGAAAAACTGTCAAAAAGGTTTATCTTTCTATCCATGTGTGGTTTGAAGATAGATGTTTTGTTATTATGGAGTTAGAGGGCAAAACCCTTCCCGATCAAAATCCTCGGGAAGTTGCTAAAACATGCTTCGGAAACTTCGGATGGCAATCATCGCACATAAACCGAAGTTTAGATTATCTGAACTAGGATGACAGTTCAATGATATCACGGATATTTCAGTTTGTCAACTATATCAAACATAAACCAATCTAACTAACAACGTTTGCAACTAGCAAGTGCAAACATGTTTGCGAAAAATCTTTAGCTAGGTTTCCAGATGATGAATAATTAGTCCAAATTTCGATAGATAACTTTAATGTAACTTCAGTCAGTGAACTTACAAGGACATGCTCTCCTGTCAAACTCAGGGGTTTCGGTGTTATCAACGGCGACACTAAATACAAAACAATAAGAAATAGCACGAAAAGAGTTACTGCAACCCAGAACCACATTTTCGCAAAACTGTCTGCTTCTTCCTTAGGAAGGGAGGCTACTCTAAATGTTTAACATTACAGACAGACCGCTAAAAATATATTTGTTCCACGCGTAACACTGTATAATATGGAGTTCACGATTTAATGTATTTGGAGTTGAACAAAAAAACGGTTCTAGATTACCAAAGATATATTGAATTTTATTATTATTATTATAATGATAATCAATCTACTTAATTCAGGGACACTGTGCACGAAACTATGGACTTAAAGGGCCACAGAGTATCTTTTAGAATGTTTTATGTTCCTTAAATAAGAGCCAAATTACCATATGTCCTCAATTAAGTTCAAATCGCCTACCTAACTCGCACCTTTATCTCCCAAATTCCCAAATTGTGCTATTTTTATGTTTTCAATGATAATTGAAAAACGTCCATATAAATGTTAGAACCTCGAAATTCTGCGTACAATTCTACGTGTATATAAGTTAAAAGTCATAATCGATACTACCAATCCATATTTACAATTGTGTCTGCTGTAAATAAGTTTCCAAAATTACGTTTGAGTCATTGACGCGCGTCACTGTCCGGTTTTCGATCACAAATCGAGTCTTTAACATGTTTAATTGTCACTCTACTGTACTCATAAGTACTCAGATGCTAATTTTTGGAAACAACCACCACTTCTCTATAAAATAACACTTTTTATGAAGTTTGGAATGTTTGACTCCAACAACATACTATATGGCCCTTTAATGAAAATGAACACTTTCCACTTTTCATCATATATTTCATCGATAACAAAAAAATCAAGAGATTAGATTAAATAAAGGATTTTCCGTGGCCGTTGTAAGATTACTGTCCATTTACATACTGAAGTTTGCAAAATAAACACTTTTTAACATAAACTAAATTTTATATCCTGGGTGAATCTTAATTACAACAAACTGTAATGAAGAGGATCCATGGCATCGTATTAACACGTTCCATTTACATGAATACTAGTTAAATAGCTTTATTGCTTTATATATATACAAATATATTGTAATTCAAATCACGGGTTGTCTCTGTAAGTTTATATCAATTTAATTGTCTATTCAGATTTCTCGATGGCCTATCATAATTTCAGAAACATACTTTACACTACGTTTTAGGGTGGAACAGTAAAATCTCACTACATAATTACCCTCAAATATAAACTTTTCATAATCTTTTAGCCAAGTAGTATAACAGGTACTTACGCTTACAAGTAGTATGAAATTTTAAGAAAATCGATATCAAGAGTTCAGAAATATTTAGTTATTGGATATGGTTTAGATAAAATACATCCAAGTTTCTGAGTGTTGATATGTTGATATGTCCAATATTTTATTTTATTGAATAGTATTAAATCATGACAAGCAATTAATCTGAACTTTAAGAAATTCAAAGTAAGAATTTACAAAGACAGAATATGTGGTCAGAATCAGTCTGATTTAGGCTATCCTCTCCACAACGGTCTGACCGCAGCCTCACTGCTAGCACGTGCTGGCACCAGTTTAGCGCAGACGTTGTGGAGAGGATAGCCTAGACAGAAAGAGTTCGAATCTCGGTAGAGTCAATATTTTGAAACTTTTATTCCTCGGAACACGGTCGATTTTAATCAGACTGTGGTCAGAATATGTTTACATGTTTATTATAACTTAATTTGATATCTTCTGAAAGGTTTGATTTAATATCGTGTTTCTTTATCTATTTATCTTTTCTATATCATTTGTTAGTTTATCTCTACAGTGAGAGAAAATGGAGTCTTCTGACGCAATAATTTTACATTTCTAGAAGCATTCATCCTAAAACAAAAATCAATAAACATTTATTTCCACGTTGTCTTCATGCCTACCTCATTAAAATCATACAATCAATAAAACCTTAATATGAATTACATCAGATGATTCCAAGGACGACGAATACACCTCTAAACGTCGTTTAAATGCGTTTGCACGCCCGTGTATATCAAACTATAGGTTTTTAATGTTTTTTCCCCTTATTTTATTCACTGTGACAACTGTGTTCTAAAAGGGGCCGTAGAACGCTTTACGTAATGAAAGTGACCTCACGAACATCGAAACAAATCTTTTTTGATCAAATGGAGCCATTCTCACACTTAACATGTTGTGGTTATGCGAATCCATTTCCCTGATTAAAGGGCTTATAGATTATCGATAAATTCAAATCACATGAAGCGTGAGTTTGTTGAAGTTGTAAAAAATAAACAGCCTTGCAAATGATTTGTTGATGGGTATGTTTTCAGCTATTTAGAATGAAGGTAACTCTATACATGTATTCAAGTTTCCTGGATGTAAGGTTTTGAGTCAAAAAAATCTCCCATCGAATTTTCAATCAATGATGTATCTTTTGAGAATATTTCGAAAACAAAGTCAATCTCAAGCTCAAATATCAAGAATTACTTTGAATTAAAAATAAGTACTCTGATTGTCTACACATACGAAAATGATCCTACTGATGCTGTGATGGTGATGATGATCACGATGACGAATATGCTAATATCGATTATGATGATGATGGTAATGCATTGCTGATGATGATGGGGAAAAATTACGGTACATAAGAAATAATATTTTTATTGAAAAAAGATATTCAACAAAAAAGTCACACCGGATCATGTGAGTGATTTAGAATATAATGATATCAACGTGTAAAATATACAGATATACACATAGAATGAAACACATACATTTACTATGGGAATTTGGAATATATTCTTCAATAGCATCATTGTGGGAAAAACAGCATTGTAGCTTGAAAGATATCATGTAAAAGTATAACATCTCTTAAAACCAGGATTAACATTGGCACACCAGTGTCATAAACACCGCCTTGAAGAAATTAATCTACAGATTTTTTAGCCAAAGGCACAGCTATGAATTATAATTCAATATTTCACACTTTTGAGATATCTAAAATCGAGACATATGCAACATTTTGCAGTCAAAATAAATCATAGTATCATTGGTGTAGATATCCTTTAGATTACTTATTGTAGATGCATTCGCCAGCGCAGTTGGGAGTAGCCGAATCATTCAAATCTTTCTTGCAGTAGTACTTATGAAAATTCATAAATTACGTCATGGTCAAAATCTTGGCCACTCGTTACACACAACCTGTACATTGATACAAGATTGCACGTTGCAAATTAATTTTTCCGGCCAATTTTCTTGTGACGTTATCATGTCGCACCAACAGGACGATTCTGAACCCGCAAATCCTCCTGTAAAAAACAAAAAGGGTTAATGAAATCATTATCCAAATATTGACTTTTGAATGGTTATTTACAACGATCGATTTTTTTTCTGCTTGTCTGAGCTTATCTAGTTACTTATTACCCGAAGTAATTTAATTTAGAAAATGATTGAAATCATTTTTATCATTTTCTCCGTCTTGTATTACTCAACAATTGTTTAAAGGAACTTTAGCACGTTTTTTTTGCATTATCTATATGATTAAATTTGCCATTTATCAGAAACGTTTATGCAATAGATCTTCAACTTCAAGTTAGATGGTCAAACATTTCATTACACAGTAACTACCCGGTTATCTGTAGTCGTGGTAAACGGTTTCACTCTTTAGCGAAAACTGCTGTGTGCCATTTTGATGTGAATTTTTTTTTACATTCGAGGTCGGGGTATGGCTTTATATAATTTGGTACAAGGAGACCGAATTAAAATACCTAAACGGTCCTCACATCCGGACACTGCCAATGTTGCTCGGTTTTGCTTATTTAATCTGCTGGTTATTTAAAGAGGCCAATGTCGTGACGACTATCATGCGTTTAGGAACCTTAATGCGGATATAAATAGCTTGCTTGAATATGAGACTCAAAACATTACCTTAACTAGTCGCCCAACCAAATACTGTCGCAGCATGTCAACGGCGTCCCGAGAATGACCTTTGTCAAAGAAGGCAACAGTAGCGTCTGCGCCTGCGTGTTCCAACATGATGTCTTCACCTCCGGGGTGCTGTAAGGTCAAAGGTTAAAGTTCAAAATCTAATGTTTGGTAATAAGATTTTTGATCTATACTTATTCTACCTTTGCCTACATTTCGGTGCATGTAATGCACATAAATTGTCACTTGTCAGAACCGTTTGATAAGTTTTATAAGCTGATTATGTTAAATCCAATGTGAATTATTTTATAATTATAAAATTAAAAATGTAAATATAAAAGAACTGTTAGAGAGATTACAAAGAGTTTACTTGATAGTTATAAATAATTAGGAATATCTCATACTGCTTGAAATTGAATGTTAATTTTGGTTTTTAAAATCAAAGGTAATTCAAAATGTACGTAATAGCCCTTTAACTTTTAACATTTTTGAAAAAGCAAAATGAAAGATGGCTACGCTCAGAAGGTACCAATATCTTTTAAATCAGATCAAACCTATTTCAAAAACAGCGTTTCTGATCAGAGTACTGCTACTAGTGGTTAGATCAGGTTACCCCTAATTAACCCAGCCAATTAGCAACAAAGCTAGAAAGCCATCGGCATCATTTGATAATTAATCAGGCCTCTGGTTGCTTGAATTTATGAAAGGTAAAAGTTTAAAGACAAGGTCAGCTAACACGACTATTTTAGGAGGTACTCAGATCAGAAATGCAGCGATCGAGGTAGTGATATGTTAATTAATTCTAATCTCAATGCGATTTGAAGCGTCTGTAAAATCTATAAATGATTAAGCCTGTCTTTGTTTAACCAAATTTGATTCGATACAATTGATAGTTTCATGCACACCTCTCTGATGAAAGCTGTGACGTCATACACTAGATCGGAAATGATGATCCAGCAAGAATGAACTTCACAGTGATGTGAAACGTCTCTGAGAGTGAAACAAGGGAGAGCACTTTCGTTTTTTCCTAGACTCATCTCTGAAGTGTATTCCGCTGTGGTTTTCTGTAAGTAAAAACAAGCTTTCAAATCTAATGGCAATTAATGATTCGTTCTCAGTCGCGCTTCAGTCTGATTGAAAGCTACCGTGTTCCGAAGAATAAAAGTTGAAAAACAATTAAAACTCGTACGTGTTCTGTCGCGGAGAGAAAATTATAAGCCCCGGAAGGATTAAAGTTCGAATTCCGGTACTCAAAGTTTTTCAACTTTTCTTCCTCAGGACATGGTCGATTTTAATCAGACTGTTCAACGCTTATGCTACAAATTAGTAATGGGACTAATTTGAAAACAACACTTCACAGATATAATCGATGTTTTCATTCCCGTGTCAAGTAACATCGAGTAAAAACAATTCACTTAAAATGAATAGGTGACGTCAGATTATACACAATATCAGATAGAAATAAGATTATTCTTACCAAAAAGCTCATGAAAATAGCATTTTGTCACATTTATCGTCTCGAATATTTTCAACTCGAAAAATTGCCAAATTTTTAATTAGTCGTAGTGACACCTCCAATACATAAGATCGGTTAAACAATTTTTTTCTGTTTTCAGCACAGGCGCCAGCTAGGCTCTTCATTCACAATTTCATGTAAGTATATGTACATGTAGCTATATAATGTAAACAAGGTTTATGTTATATAGCTACATGTACATATACTTACGTGATATTGTAAATTCAGAGTCTGGCGCCTGTGGTTTTCAGTTCATATATGACAATAATCGAACGCGGTCGATAGATCACATAAAGTTAGAGGAGTTTTAATCGGTAAAAAACGAATGGTTTAACAAGTCTCATGGCGAAATAAGCAATAAAAATGATCAAGGAATTTTGGGGAGTTGGGGGGTGTTCGCCAGTGAAACGGTGTTGTTGGATGTGTCATGAATTCAATCATCCATGAAAGACTTAAGTATGTACGCGGTAAAAGATATTTGTACAGCGAACAATGCCAGGTAAATGACACGAAGTGACATAACAAGCTTAAGATCCCCTCAAGGCCTGTATAAAAAGTCAAACACTAACAAATCATTTCATATGACTCCAGGGCAGTCGGTATTGAGTTGAAATATCAGGGTTCAGTTGAGATACGAAACAAATGACTAACGAGATATTCCGATTGACTGCACATGACCTTACACTTTTTCCCGATCATGTAACCTTTTTTGTTTTTCAAAAGAGTATCTTGTTTTCGGACACATATAAAACATCATGATTCGATAATTATCATAAATATAGTTATCCTATACAATTTTATGTTAAAGTCATTCAACTTTTTAAAATATTAATATTCAAAAGTGCAACTCTGCAAGTTTAGGGCAGAAGCGCTATTTCAATATCACGTTTTTGAAAACGTTATCGTCGTTCACTGGCCTAATTTAAGTGCACTTTGCTCTTATCAACAGTAAATTCTCAACATTTACAGAAATAATTATGCTTATCAGCATATATTATTCGTGTGGGCGAAGTTGAAAGAGCAATTGAAATACCTTATCTTAAAACTAATGAACATCAGGACATTAAATCTATCTTTTTCTGTAAACTTTCTAGGAAAATAAAGTTATTTCATAAACGTGGGTAGATCTTGTTAACACTTTGAATTAGGTACAAACTTTTAAGAAACACATTTTTATTCTATCGATGTCATAATTTTCATAGCCGTTTATTTCAACATTGAATTTGTTGAGGTAGGAAACAAATATAGGTAAAAGGTATAAAAAAAGCAGTATATTTCTAAGTAATCATTTGAGTGAAAATTGTCTCAAAAACTACACCGATGTAAGTAACCATTTATATTTTTCATTCAATTCATCAATGAAGTTTAAAGAGACCCGAGATTATTTCATAAAAAAATGTTGAATGGCCGAAATATTGTTGAAATCAGGTTAAACTCGTTTACGACCCTAGGTCGAAGTGTGCCTTTAACGTCTCCTTTGCAACGCTATCTACGTCGCTCCTTAGCATTCCAGGTGTTCGCTGTGTTGTGATTTATTTTAACTACGTCATGTCTGTATCTAGTACAGTGACCTACCATGGCCGGGGCACCATATTCACCATAACGATATCCCCTTCGACATGAGGGTCCAAAAGGAAAGTTTTGGGGTGTCGAAAGCCACCTCCCTTTTGAAAACAACCTCAGATAATCTGTGAACCCAACGGCCCCCCACCTTCCAACAATGTGTTTTATAAAGCACAGTATAAATTCAACCTCGAATAAATCTAGGTTATTGTCCCTTTTTACATGAACAAACGTTTATGATCAAGTAGAACATATCTAACTGAAAACAAAATTTGCAGTTTTCGGCAAAATTATTTTTAATATGTCACTTGATTCAATGATTTAGTTAAGTATAGTTGTGACCTAAAATATATCATTTTTCACAACGATGAAGTACACATAGAATTGTTATTTACATTGTTAGAATTTGAGTCAAATAATGTTATAAAATAAAATTCATGCTGATATTACAAACTAAATCTTAAAAAAGCATATCTAGCCAATTTTCAAATATTGAAGTAATACAAATACCTTTCAGAAATCAAATATATGATGCTTAATAGTTTTACCGTACAAAAAATACAAAACTAATAAGCGAAAACATCTAAACTCGACAACCCGAGTGTACTTTGTGTACTTTACTTTATGTTATGATAAACTCTAGTCTGGTTAGTATTTTGGTGAACTGCCATGCACGCTTATTTTCAATGACATTCGACCCCGTTGCTCGCAAGCTGGGCAATATTTATATTCCTTTGATAATCCATGCAATCTAATAGTCAAACAATTATATTGGATGTTTAAAACAAAAGAATCGTTGATAAAAAAGCAAATTAATTATGATTTCATGGAATGTCTTATAAAGAAACAATTTCAGTAAATAAATCATTTCTAAAATTTCAGATACATTTGTCACAACAAAACCATCTAAGGGTTTCGTTTAAGTCTGAATCGGACTCACAATATATATGAATATGTGATACTTACCTCCTTATTTCAATGAAATGTGACAGTCTTATGTCATTACAACGTAGAACATGGACTTTCTTATCTCGTGTTAAGACTTTGTAAACACAAACCGGCCTTGAGGAGTCGCTTGCCCGAGAATGGACCAATCAGAACGATCCATTTGTACACACCCACAGGCGAATCTTAGTTGACTGGTTCTGGCAAGACTTGGCGACTTTCGCATGCACCCTTCAAGGAACGTGACATGAAATTCGTAGAATAAATAAAGTATTAATCTTTCGTATATGTTGTAATGTATTTACAATTACATTTAGTGATGTTTTACAACTTTAACTAACCAGCCCCGCCCAAAAGGTTGGATTTTGATAAGCGATCCTTTCTAAAAATCAAATTTAAGCAGGATGCCTTAATAAACAATTATTAATAATTTAATTTATCTAGTTTTTTTAGGGTCTCTGACTAAAGTAAGGGACACTTGACATCGGTGATTGCTGCGGAGTAATAACTACTTTATAATACCGTTTGGTTTTGTTATATTTTAATATTACATCTTATTCCCAGCCACATGTTTCCAGTCTTCCGATCAGATTGAACACTTTTAAGGAGCAGCGGCAATTTTGGGGGGAATTTTATTTCTTCAAAATTTCACCATTAACATTATATTTTGCCAAATGTATTATCTTCAGAGGGTCAAACATTTTATTACTCAACCAGGTCGTCGGTAATGGTAGAAGACATTATCAAGCATCAAGCAAAAACTTGTAGCGGCTATTTTCGTGTGAACACCTTTTCATCATATGTGGCAGGGAAATGCTTTACCATAGCTTAAATGAACGTGTTACGTTCGTTTTTTTAATGCTTCTTGTGATTAAAAAAACTTTGTAACATTGATTTTCATTTTCGTGGTATGACGTAATTCATCTGTAAAACGTGCGACTACCACTTTCAAGTATTGAAAATCCTTTATGGTTTTCCACTTTTTCGGGGATTTACTTTCTACATGAATTGATATGGATAAAATGATAATGCATTAAATTTAGTAGATTTTGATGAATACTTTTGCTTATTCGTAAGAAGCACGACATGTATTGTCGAAAATAAATAAAGAAGACGCGTAACGTACTGGAGCTTTTGGATTTGATTTTAATGAGATTGCTATTTCTACTCTTTAATAACAGAAGCTTGTTTTTCGACTCAAACTGTTTTTTAGACTTCTATTTTCGATAATAGATGTTCCCGTGGTACGAAGTACAAAAGCAGAAACGAATTTTCTAGAACGGTCATTGACTTTTGAAATGAAATGTTTGCGAAAAATGTTTATATAAAAGAGACTATCAAATAGCTTCATGCTCAGACGTGTATTACTTTTCTATATTTGCTAATAAATTTTTTTTTTTTATTCAATCTGAACAAGGACGTGTATAGGTCTTTGATCTGAACTAAGGGTCAAGACGACAGACTTTTAATTTTTTTTAAAAACCATAATGAAAGCGGACAGAACTGTTCACCTTGCTATATCCCAGATGTGAACCCTTTTTGCTTTATTTACCAAAATCAGAAAGGTATTCATCCATATTTCTTTGCAAGATATAGTGATTGTCTGCTTCGAAATGGTCGCTAATGATAATAATAAGAATTTGACAAATTTGCTTACAAACTAAATTAATTAGTTAAGGATCCGCGGTAAGCTGTTAATAAGGATTAATGGAGCATTAGCAAAATTTAACGCGGACAATAATTTTCTTCAGTGAAAACAGAATCAAGTTACTTCGTAAGGTTAACTTAAAAGATTAATGAATATCCCTTTGTTTTCGGGGAAGTCGGTATTCATTCTACCAATGACCTATTAAGTACCAATCTCAAATGAATTAGCTGCATTGAAAATTAAATTTGGAAAATGTGCTCACAAGTCCATCGAAATTCATTACAGAGTTCCTCTTTTATCCGAAGTTTTAATACGAATTTTTATTTACAGATGACATATAGTTTGTATGATATGATCTTTATTTACATGAAGTGCCTTTGGGTATAATCAAGGGCCCATTCTATTATAGAGTTATCTCAACCATTTCTTTCTGTACACAAACTAAAAGGTCAAACGGGCATATGAATTGAAAACAATATACATGTATCTAGAACACGATCAGGTATATTTCACAGAAATGTTGAATGTTATTGTGTGTTTTTTCTTTTTAATCACACAAACTCATTTAAATGTGTAACGTCACTGACCTAATTGATTTAGGACTAGAACAACAAATAACTTACAATAGTAAAAATAAGCTTAAAAATTTAACAAAACATGCGTCGGCCGGGAATCGAACCCGGATCGACTGCTTGGAAGGCAACCATGCTGACCGTTACACCACCGACGCTTCACAGTATCGGAGAGAAAATTCTATATTTTTGTTCGTCAAATTGAGTAATTCTTCCCCCGTAAGCAAATAATTTATTTATTGTACAGAATAGAATTATTTTGTCATATCATCGACTTTAGCAATATTTTTCATTTTCTTGCCAATCCTTTATCATCATAATGCGAAGTGAGAAAAAAATCGTAAAATACACTTCCGGTGACGGCCAACATGGCGTCGAGTTCAAATACCAACCCCGGTAAGCAAACTAGATCATTCAGCATACAATGTCGCATCTCTACATAAAATATTCTTGGAATAAGAGAAATTTGGTTTCTTTAACCCATTACAAATATGAATTTTATGTCTTCATCCCAGTCAAAAATCATTTAAAAGACATTTCAAACACTTCAGGCGAAAGCGAACGAGTCGCCAAGTGCCTGTTTAGCTCTGCTTTGGTCTCGCCAGCAACGCTCATTTCGAAATAAGTGTTAATTACATTAATACGGTGTATTAAAATATTATCGGAATTAACCCAAACTATAATTACGTTAATCGATTGCCTCTTGAAGTAAATGTTTTGATTAAGTAAACCGGAAGTGCGAAACCACGGCGAGAATCTCGTGGTTACGCTTGACTTGTCGCGCTCGAGTTCTTGTTTCGACACGTGCCGGACGCTAGTTAAAAACCGTTACCGGTTACTTTCCAAATCATTCAGACGCTTGTTGTTGAGCTTGAAAGCAGTTGAGCAAAATTCATCTCTCAGCGAAAATGACAACGGTTTTAGGTTTCATGCGTGAGTATAACAAACATGACCTAAATCGGATGAGAGAAATTTCAGCTGTTGTCAGTGGTTGTCAATGACGCGCTAAAGAATTGTTGATCCTTGCGTTGAGTCCTCGTAAACAAACTGCCATTTCAAATTAATCAGTAACAACTGTTGTAAAAAATAGTGTTTGACATTCCTCCTGAATTTTCAGATGTAGTTTATGGCACAATTTCCAAATGCAGTAAATGACTCAATATGGCAAATGATAATAATTGTCTGTTATAGGCCTATTTCTGTTGATAAAAAATAAATTGACCTTGATACTTGAACTAACAACATCTTCATGGATATTTTTCAACAAACCTTTTCTAAAGATTAAAGGTTGAGATAGCAATAAGAAACATCGGGTAGGTGTAAAATAGATTATCTCAAATTTCCTTTCCTAAAAAACATGATCACTGATCGAGTCATTCACAAGTATCAAGATATATCAACATAAATAAGAACCATATATGGTAATTATAATGATTAGATTATACAATGAATAGAAACTTTGACTTTTCTTGATAAAAACAAATATTTCATGAGGCAGAAAAGTAATATATTACCTCACTTGGCTTGGCTACTCGATGAGATGAATGGCAGGTGTCGGGTAAATACAAAGATCCTCTGAATATGCCTTTGTACATCCTATATACATATGACTCTAAGTTAAAGCCTAAGTTTCAGACCCTTTGGTGTGGAGGTTAATGTTTATGCTAATTTTAATTTTCTCTTTTATTTCAGATGAACAGGAACCCATGGATTTCCAGGGTTTAGACTTTACAGAAGAAGACTTGGTCATTTCAAGGTTAATATTTGTTGAATAAAAATATATGCTAACTGAAAATCTATCTGCATAATTACACTGGATATGATCTTTACATCTTTAGCTTATAAACACAGCCTGGTCTTTCATTTCAGCTCAAACCCAGTTGATTCCAAGTTTGACATGACAATTGGGCATATAGAAGACATAATAATGGGTAAGTAAAATAATATAATTTTATTATTTAAAGTAAACTTACTATTGCTACATGTCATAATGGTGCTTGGCTACAATTGGTATTGCCATTTTCAGTGTTACTGGCTTCACTGATGTAAATTTTAATCAATACGTTAAAGATGCACTCAATAGGATACCCTCTTTGCAAATGGAAAGTGTAAAAAAATATGAATCAAGAAATAATTATTTAAATAGCAATAATGAATTAAGATGGATTACTCTATTGTCTTGTGTTTCTGTCTTTCAGAGGATGAGTTCCAGCTATTACAGCAAAACTTTCTAGAAAAATACTACAAAGAATTTGAAGATACTGAGGAAAACAAGTTTGTGTACACAGATATCCATAGAGAATATGTAAGTATACATTAATGACATTTGTAAGAGATTACTACCCAATTAGGTAGTTTATGAATCATTTAGTTCATCAGTGCGCATCTTTGAGTTGGGTTATAACTTACAACCCAGGATAAAAAAGTTGAGCGACAGTGTATGCATTTGACCCAGAGACCAAACCATGCCAAATCCGTCTTTTTGTTTTATGAATTCAAAGTCATTTGAACATTTTATCATAATGTTATCTTCCATTATAGCCATTATAGCTACCAGACTAGTGATAGTTTCTGACCTCATTATTTAAAGCTCTTTTGACCATTAAATTTCTCTTTACTTGGCCACTTAATAAGTTCAACACCATTATTGATTTAACAACTAGTTGATAAAATGTTAAATTTTTGTTTTGCTACTATTAACATGTTATTTAGTGTAATACGGTTAACTTGATCTTTTAGTAGTTATTCATTTGATTTTGTTTTGTTTAGGTAAATTTGATAGAAAAATATCTGACTGATGAGTTAACCAGACGTATGCCAGAATTTGTTATGGATGAATTCTCAAGACAGCTTGTGTGAGTATATTGATATCTGTTACTCATTAATGTATGTAGTGTTAAAAAAATGTGACGCAATATGTTGTTATATTTCAAATGATAACTGCTATGTAAACTGAAAAAAGAAGCACTATCTTAAAAATATTAACACTGGACAAAAATAAAATCACCCTGAATATTAGACATTGTCATTCAGTGTTTTTGAAATATCATATCAGATAACACTTCATGATGTTAGTCTGTTTTCAGAGACAAGAAATATTTTCACAAATGAATAAGAACTATAAAATGGTATAAAACTTGATCATCAACAACATTTTCAAACTGAATTACTTACTGTCTTCTCTATAAATTATGTCTTTATATGTGCTATTTTATTTATGTAAAATCATCTCATGGCATTTTGGCAATGAAATGAACAGACGAAATCTTGAATGTTTATTAAAAAAATTAACTTGTTTTACATCATTGTTTCAGAGAGCGGAAAGACGAGCTTGAAGGAGAAATATTCGAGATGCTTTTGACGTTCAGTGACTTTCTAGCTTTCAAGGAAATGTTCTTAGATTATAGAATGGTGAGTTTTGTATAGATTATCAACTCGTCCTAGAATTTGTACTTACAGTTATTATAGAAATGATTTCTGATGAAGAGGATCCTACCCTCGAAACATGTGATAGGAACCTATGTTTGAAACCCTTGTTCAAGTAATGCAAAAATATATGATTATTTCTTAGTTTGATATGTTCATTTCATCTGTAAAATACATCACAAATAAAATGAGAACATGTTCATTTCTATTCTGAAAGAAGAATAAACCTGTCTACATCGCAAGGAGTTGTCTGATACCAGAATATACTACAATTTGAATTAACATTAAATCAGTGTAACATTTTCTTCATTACTCACTATATAACATCAATCATCAAAAGAAAAAGTATGACAGCAATTGTAAATAACTTCAGGGACATCGCATGCAATGTTTTTGGAGATTGTAAGAATTCTATGAGTGGTTGATATGCAGAAGTAATGAATGGAAGTGTATGCATATAATAAATATGACATTGCATATGTTTTACTCAATGTGATATTGTTTTAAAAATAACAGTGCTATGAATGAAATAGAGGAAACTGAATGTATTGACAGTGACTGTTCAATATAAGACCAATTTCTGTTACAAATATCATTTTCTACCATATCATTTTGAAGTAATAAATCTAAAAATTAATTTACAGGACAAAGAAGGAAACACAGTGGATCTAAGTGACGGACTCACGGTCAAACCAGTGTCTGGCGACCTCTCTCTGGGGGGAGCCTCTTTTTCATTATCAGGACAATCCATGCACGAACCACAGTAGCCTCCCGTTGCTAGAAGCCTATTGTGTTACCAGTACCGTCCATGAATTTTTACCCTGTGCTGAATGTGACTTGGATATTGTGATCTGTGGGTCGGACCTGAGGGGTCTCAGTTTTATGTTGGATCTCATGTCGTGGCACAGTGACCTCTGATATTATAACTCTGTTGTGTCAGCAGACTCTTTAGAATTGATATGTGTGCTTAGGATGTTCTTTCCTCAATGCAGCTAGAATGTTAAAACTCAAGCCACTCTTGTTTCAACTTGCAAATTCATGTATCAATCACTTTTGGTATTGTAGCTCAATGGCTGCTTTTGATTTGCAGACGAAGAGGTTAGAGTTGGAAATATGGATAAAACAATCTTAATTCACAAATTTTGTCACTCATGGGAAATTTGGAGTGTGTCATGACACAACAATCAAGCAAGAAGGTTTTGAACATTTGATAATTATCTTTGTTTGCAAATCAAATGTAGCCCCTACTATCACTGAATGCTGTAAAAGACGTCGATCTCCAAAAGATACATGGAAGAGGATCGATTTGTTTCAGAATTATGTAAATGATAGCCGGACAGAAATATTTTACTGAATGATTCTGTCTGATTTCCAGGTTACCAGTTACTTAATGAGGAAACATAAATTTGATACCATTCTTGAAAGGTTTTTGGACAATTGCTATCCCAGATGTTTTTTTTCCCATTTTGTCTCAATAGTCTTCATCCTGAGTGCACATTTAAATTCTAACGAGATTGCTGTAATATTTTTTTTGTGTTAGTCTGTTATTATTTATTTAATTTTATGTTGCAAAGTATATAAAGACAAATGAATATCTTCAAATTTTTAGCCTCAAAATATTTTTCTTACTAGTGTATAAGAACATCAAAGAGTAAACGACACCTCTGGATTTCCTTAAGTTATTTTCGTATCTGTGTAAAAGAGACATAGCGCATCCATTGCAAATTTTCTGAATGTAATGTTAGAAGTCTATGTAAAAAAACAGCACAGTAAAGAAATGCTAGTCAAAGATTTCGTGATTCTGTGTCCTACAGTTGCTGCATAATGTGATCAGAAATCCATCCTGTCTTCATTTAAGTAAAGCTCATTCATACATTGACATCGCTCTTTATTGATGCTGCTAAATAGGAAATTTTTCTTTAGCAATTTTAAGCTTACTTGCTCATAAATATTTATGATTAAAAAAATATTCTTCCAATATGCAGTTTATGCTTGTAATGTTTAGTGCATTTTTACTTGTATAACTATATATATCTGTAAAGTATGTAAATGATATGTTGTTGACATTGTTATTTCTGATTGACTAGCAATTAGCATGATATCTTCAAACTTTCTCTTCAAAATAAAAATGAATAAGTCTTCTTAAGATAAGCTTCATAAGTTAAGAAGGTTTTTAGAAATGATCAAATGTTAGGTGAATTTCACATTTGGGTTCATGTAACCTCATAGCAATTAGAACAATACTTCCACAACGTTCTCCAGATGTGTAAAATGAGGTCCTTTACAAAAGCCTTAAAGATCTTCTGAAACAATGCAAGTCTGGCCGCAAGTTGATTGTGTGAATGCAATGTACAATGTCAGCTGTAATGTATATACAGGCTTGTCAATCAGCTGAGACAGTTTACATATTTACCTACCTCAGAGAGGTGAACAATAAACATGTTTTATATCATTGATTGAAGTTTTGTCCTTATTATTCTCAGATAACAGTGCAAAACAATAACTGGCTCACTCTCAGATTGCAGATATTTGGCAGATATAGAAATGGGCTGTGATTGTCTTTTTTATTTAAAGACCATAGCTAAAGTTTATTTCAAAGTTTTCATCAAAATTTGTATTTATGTCAATCAAGCTTTTAGTTATGTAATTTATTTAGCCAGTATTTTAGCAATACTCTCAAACTAAATGTATATTTTATCCTGGAAGTGTTGCTTTTGCTAGATGCCAGTCATTTCATTGGATGGATATGTACATAGACTCCGAAATATCATAGAGGATATTATATAAGTGTCCATGCTTTGTTGACGACATGAGTGCTTAATATACTGATATTAAGGCACGAGTGTTGTCCCACAGTATTTCATGAACACAAATATGATATTCTGTTTATTACCGAAGTTGCATTAGGAACACAATGTCATAGGCGAACAGTGATGTCAAAGCATTGTTTTTGACATAACGTCACATTGACAAAATGATATTCTGCCCTAGGGTATCATATAAAATATACTTACCCGATATGATTGCCCTCGTAGGTAATAAATAGACATTATTATCCGAGGTAGTGTGTCACATGACTTACGAATCGAGTGTAAATTTTTGTATTACCCGAGTGAGAGTTTTGTAAAACTCATACAACCCATTTCATAATCTATTTTTTACCAATTCTAATTTATCGTTTTGAAACACATGGAAATATTCAGAGAACAGCCTGCTCCCTTAGACAATGGCCCGCTACAGTAACATCATGAGCAATGGTTTTACAACATCACAGACAAACTCGTTCTGAAACAATTTTTGCTAGGCAAAAGTGATGTGGACATGGACATGATGTGGACATGTGTTCATATTGAAACTATGACACCACTTATAATTAACCATATGGGTATTAAAGCTTTATATGCAGCATTCCTGTTAGATAACAGATCTTCAAGGATTCAAATATGCTGATTCTGTAGGATGTTCACATACCACTCTTGGACTTCTAATCTAAATAGACTGCCCTTTTTAACCCAAGTCTTTATGATTTAGCCAGTGAATTCTTGTCATGCGATGATTGAAGGGAGTGCCTATACATAACCTTAGCCCTTACTCAAAAATTTGAATTTGCCGCATTGACTAAAAATACAAAATTATGAGCTGTGAGCAGGAAATGTAAGCCCATTTCGACAACTGACCAAAACCTATAGAAAGTTGTCTGACAGGCTCACATGTCTTATTTAGGTAGCTGTCTCATTAACTTAATCAAATAAAGGGCGGGTATTTTTTATTTTTGACTAGAACTTGCCTGAAGTGATATGGTGTAGAGCATCAGACTTAATGAATTGTTTAACGTGGCAAGGGGAATATTTCAGCCATTAATGGCATCGTTGAGCATCAGAACATTAAAGCCAAGGTGACAGAGGATGCTTCAATCATACTAATTTTCAAAATGGCTATATTGCAATCATCTTTGTCAGAATGAGACTAGAGTGAGTTGTTTGGCACCGCTCGAGAAATATATCCAGCCTTTAGCAGCGTGGAGGCGTAAATGATTTAAGTAAAGTGTGTATGGTAAATTGACCAGATAATTTATTTGAGAGTTTGAACAATTATAACATATTTCATCTTTAGATTCGAAGATTTTTTTTAGCCATCTCCATTTCATCTTTGTTCATAACTGAAGCGTGAATGTCATCGATAGTGCAACAACCAAGATCTAAATAGCTTATCATGGCTTTTGAAGAGTGAGTGAGTGAGTTGGGGTTTACGCCGCTTTAAGATTTTTTCACTTATATCGCGGCTGCTAGTATTATTGCGGGGAGAAAGCCCGCAACACCACTGTGGCTATGCATTGCGGTGAAACCTGCGAGCATCGGCTGGAACTAGCGAACCATGGGTGGTACTGCGCTGAAACTCAGTGTAGCATTGCATCCAAACCTGACTGCGTGTAGAACAGTTCTCTACTGCAGACAAAGTTGCCGAGCCCCTGGCGGGATTTGAACCACGGACCTCTTGATCAAAAGCCGAACGCGCTAACCACTGCACTATCCCGCCCCGGCTTTTGAAGAATCCACTCTCGAAAGTCTAAACCGCCAAGGTTGGTTTGATGCTTAACAAGTATTAACGAAAACAGTAATATTTCTTAGAAATGTTTAATTCAAGATTAATAATTTACATTAGTTATACAGATACATAATTTCATATTCATAAAAGTGACATAAATTCAAGCTCTTAACAAACTAGATACTGAAAAGCAAAAGACGAGAAGACATTTGATCAGAAAAGGCCAAAAAGAAAATCTTTTGTATAAGAAATAAGTTGTAGACATACTTGATAAGATTAACATAAAACAGAGTAGATTGCATTTAATCTGATGTTATCAGTAATTATGAAGCAATTATCCATAACCATTCCTCTAGAAAAATACATATAGTTTTCTTTCGGATTTTTCACCAGAAGGAATTTAGATACAACCTCATCAAAACAACAAAAGCGAGACTTTTTCGTTCATGAAAGTAATTAAGTAATTAAAGGTATAATAGACAGAGCTTCCTCTAAATCATACTACTCTTCATCACCAGCTATTTTCAGCCTTGTTGCAAAGCGAAATAATTTTTGATTTGAGCACAACTTCATCCTCATGGTAAGTTGGTAACTTTCTTAAAGGACTATTAAGATCAGCAGTAGTGAGCTAAAGAGTTTGCACAGAAAAGTTAAGGAAATGCTGGCTGGAATCCAACGGGAACTGATGCTAGTTAATCCTTGCAAAAAAGTTAGAGCTGAACCTTCTAAACATATAAGTATACTCTTTAAGTTATTGAGGGTGCCTATAATTTTTTTTATCATCTTTCTTTGAATTACTCTTGGATGTACAAGCAAGTGAATTGTAGTTTAGTGCCACTTGGGCCATATTTGAGCCATCTTTAGCTGCAATTTTGGAAATACAAGTATACACCTTTGTATCGACAATCAATTCCTGAATACTGAAATAAAAACCATTGAAAAAAAATCCAGTTTAGAACTGGAGCTATTTTAACATAAATTTAGAAAAAAATACAAGCAAGATACAGGTAAATGTCTGATTAAATTTGTAAAAACACACAAAACAAACCTCATTTTACATAGCCTAGGTCAAACATGTCAGATGACTGTATTTTCTGTGACATTGTAATTACAAGTCTTTGAATTGGCTAGTAGTCCTATTTAATTGTTTCAAGACTAAATAACGGGTAGACAACTAATAGTCTATTGGTTTGAGGCTTTGAAATAGCAGGATAGGAAACAGTAGTAAATTTACCCTTTTATTTACCAAATGAAATAGATTGTAATTATAGATTTCTTATTACTGTCAAAATATTGATAAATCATTTTGTGATCTTATGTTCTTTGATATCAGAACAAACATAACTGAAATCCTTTGAAATGAACTTCATCAAAGCACTAGTGTATATCCTATATGACCAAGACTAAACCCATTCTAAACACCAAGTACATCTCTATGACAATATTTCCAACTTCCTCTGGCATTTGAACTTCTAGTCATTTTATTTGAAAAGCCAGACAAATTTCTAAACCTGGACAACAGACATAAGCAGTCTTGGCAGCGTTCAAATTACTCTCCTCTCACTTCAGATTTTGATTTGTGTAGCAAACCAGGGCCCAATTTTACAGAGCTTCCTCAGCACTAATGGTGTCCTTAACCCAATAACCTTGAGCTACAATGACCTTAGTCTTAGGGGGCTTTATGAAATTATGCCCTGGCCATTTTTTATTTTAAACTTCTTTCTTTCTTTCAACTTTGGCACTGGGTTACCAGTTTACTAGCAAATGGCTGGCAGGGAGGCAATCTTTCAAACAATGAGTGGTAGCATAGAGTCCACAGTTTTGCCAAGCATAAACACTGAATTCATACCAAATGCTATAAGCCAGACAGGCGTGACGACTTCTTATGAAACTTGGACTTTTTTAACTTACTAGCAAGTGGCTGTTGAGCATTGAGTGTTGTTGTCATAGAATTCACTGTTTTGCTATGCGTAAACACTGAATTTATACAATATCCTACTTTTGCAGCTCGATGTTAGCAGAAAGTGGCTGTTGAGCAGGCAGCTTTTCAAGCGTTGAGTGTTGGTATCATAGAGTTCACATTTCTTTTCCATGTGAAAAGATTTAATTTATACAAAATCCTAGAAGCCAGACAGGCTTCATGGCTACTGAGTAGGAAGCTTTTCGAGCGATGAGTGTTGGTATAAACAAGTTCACTGTTTTGCTTTCTTCATTATATTCTTGAACATAGTCATCATTTTGCGAACTTGCTCCTCTGGGATGTCCAGATCCATTTCATCGAGGTCATCCAAGTTGTTGATGTGGAGAGACAAGCCCTGAAATAAGACAAGAAAAGTTTATCACCATATTGTAAATGTTAATGATGTAATATTTTTCATATGTGCTTCAGTGCACCACAGTTCATTGAAAATTCAACAGAGAACAATGAAGTTCATTTGCCCATGAATAATATTAAATTGTTTCAACATGACACACACATGCTTTAGAAATTTGGGCAGATCGTAAGATTTTAAGAACATTTTTTTCACAAGAACTCTTTGCATATGAATAAGTAAACTTATGCTTATTCATATACATAATACTTATCATGAAAAAGTCTTTTACCTTTGACATATCTTTTACAGCAATACAAATCTCGGGTAATAAAATTATCATGACGCATATTTTGTGCAATGAGATTGTTAAATGAGGTTAATTTGATCCTTCTTAATGTGAAGACAGTAATTGTGTGTCCTTAATTTAACACTGCAGGCAACTTACAATCAAGTTTCAAGAACTGGCTAAACAGGGCTCCAGATAAGATGCGTATCGGCGTAAAATACACACGGGTAATTCAGATATACGCATTAAAAATGAAATCAACGAGTGACAGATACGCACAACTCTCACAGAATACGAGTCAGATATTTTTTTTTACAAAGTTTCATTTATACATGTCTGATCTTGACATCTCGAATAGTAGCTAACTTGGATTCTTGCCAACCTGAATGAAAACAAAGATGACCGAGTTCATAATTCATCAAAGAGAAATCACTCACTTATTTACAGATTAAACGTGTGGAAAATTTAATTCACGACTAACATCGAAAAAGATGTTAAAGTCGATATGAGGATCCAAAAACGATAAACCGTGAAATACTCCTAGTTTTTTTCATGTGGTAAGTTTACTCCTCAATTTTTATTTTGAGGAGTGAAATACCCCTAAGTCCAAATAATTATCTGGAGCCCTGGCCAAAGATAACGATTCTGACCTTATCTGTGACTTTGACGCTGGAGTCTGCAGGGTTTGCTATAGGACTTCCTGTCATTGACATCAGCCTCTCTCCTGGTCTCGGTTCTCGCGCTCCCGCTGGTGTGTACGGCAATCTGCAAATATCACAGGTTGAAAACATCAGGCTTGACTCATCAGTCTATTGCAATAAATTTCATAAGAACCATCTGATCAATGACAGTAAGATGTCACAATAAATTGTGATTGAGATATCAATGTAGTAGAAATTCTTTTCTTTCACAATAGCAGCCAGACTTCATCAATTTGAAAAAACGCCATGTCAATCAAAATTGATTTTAAACCAGAAAACAATACATTATTGGAACTATTAATATTTTAGTAGTATAAGACTTGAGAAATACTGGCAAAATTTAGCATTTTTCAAACTGAATTGAATTAAAGCTGTTAGCTCTGTTGTTCACCCATAATGTTGTTCCTGATGGATTGGACAAAATCTAATTAAAATTGACTGTGTTCCGAGGAATAAAATTTTCAAAATATTGACTCTATTGAGTTACAAACTCGTTCCATCAAGGAATTTCATCTTCAAACAGTCTAATAGCAGTCTAAATAGGCATATGTTTTAGGTACCAGTTTAGTAAATACAAAACCTAGTGACTAGTCATAAGCTTGCCAAACACATTGTAGCGTTTAAAAAGATAGACCGCTCTTATCAGGTAGAAAGAATGGTTTACAGGAGTTACTGGCACCACACTACTGACACTGAACACTTTTGCCTGTACGTTATGATTGGCTAGCTGAGCTTACGTCATAATATGTAACAAACAGGGCTGCTGTCAGAAGGTGTGGAGAGGAAACACTTGATAGAATGAGTTTGTATCACAGTAGAGGGGAAGTGAAGTGATTTTGGGTTAAACGTCACTTTGTTGACTAATTCACTTTAATCACATCTGCTAGTAATATTGCAGGGAGAAAGCTTCAACACTATTGTTGCTATGCATTGCAGTGAAGCCTGCAAGCATTAACTGGAACTAGCAGACTATTGTTGGTACTGCTGTGAAATATCACTGTAGTAAATATTTTGAAACCTTTTTTGCAAGGCACAAGGATAATTTTAACCAGACTGATAATGAAACAATTACATTTGACTTACTTAGGGTTGAACTTGGGAGTGATGAGGGGCGTGTCCCATTCCATCAATCCCATGGTGGCTCGCTGTGACGGAGTCTGATATCTGCTGTAAAGACAATAAAGACATAAAATGTATGTTTGTATACACAGTAAAAACTTTCATGCTATGAGAAATATGGAAATGTGGTGAAAAAAACGGGATCAAATTAAAGAATAAAAAAAAGTTTTAATGATAATGTCATCATGAATCAGATGACCTTCTCAAAATGTTACTTTTTTAAATTGAAGATTATAATGTGCCGGAATTGCAAGAAAAACTCAAAATATTTTGATCACTTACATTTTCCAACTTTTTTCAAGTGATCCAATTTTGTTAAAAAAGACCTTTTAAAACATTTAGTAGGTTTTGTTGTTGCATTCTTTTGGGGAAAACTCAATAAGGGCAATTATACAGGCATTTCCTGAATTTCAATCACAGATTTCATCTAAAGTCCTTTTTGCTTTTCAATGACTGCTTAACTTTGCTGATAGGCTGGTGTGAAGGTCATAAGACATGAGCTGTACTCAGATTGTAATGTTAGGTTAGATAAGATTTTAATGAGATTGTTGCTAACCTTGACCTCACAGCTGAGTTCAGAACACTTTGTGGTCTGTAAACAGAAGATTCGTGCTGTTGTTGAGTCTTTCTGGCTGTTGTACGACTTGTCGCCGTCTGAAAACATAAATGATTGTTAATCAAAATTTGACAAAGAAATAAGGGGATGTTAGTATTACAGATTAGTCTTACAGATATTGACCCTTACAAAGTCTGAGGGAGTTATTGTTCAGTGACACTAGGACGGAGCCTGAATCAACAATGAGGCTATCTTAAAGTTGGGTGTGAGGGTGTTTTATTGTAAAAAAAATTTTCACACATTATGAATAGACAATTAGCCATTATATTGAGGCAGTGATCTAGCAATGGACAAAGTTATAGACAATGCATATGGGCCTTGTGTATGTAAATTGTGCTATATAAATACCCATTGTCATTATTACCATCATCATCATATCACTTAACAAAAGACATTCAATTGATTATGATACTAAGTATATTTTACCAATAATCTGTATGAAGTAATAAATATACTCACTCGTTTTCTGTTTTGAGTCGGAGTTGGACTGGCACACGTTTCTTCCAGGATTGTTTCTGATAGTATATTTGGGCGACGCAGAGATCTGAAATAGCATGAAATTCTTTACAAATTACAAAATTATTTTTAGAAAAAGGTAAAAGACCATTCATTCAAACAAATGTAAAATCAATATCACTACATTAGGGTTTCCTATATAACAAACTCATCTTGACAATGTTGATGTGTTGATTAGCACCAAACCGTTATGACTTGCCAATCTACAGGAAGTCTACAATTCTGGAATGTCTAAAGACCAACGGTAATTATGTTTAACAGAACTATTCTGAGCAACCAATTTCAATAATCACACTCATTAACAAAGAGACTAAAGTGAGACTGACTATATGTTACGTAAAAGACATCAGGAATCTCCAAAGAGTGAATGTTCAAATACTCTTCATCCTGGAACTTTTCATCACATAGATTTACATTCAATTTCTCTCCCCTAGTCTTGTCTTGACACAATTACCCCATCGTACAGCTTGATACGAGAAGAAGGGCATAGCTGTTTGTCGTAGCAGACTGTAAAACAGTCGTTTTCAATGAATGCTAAAGAACAAAATTTCAATTTATTTGGAAACCTTTCCATAAGCTGAGAACCATGAAATGTGAGCTGAGAGCTGGAATAGCAAGCCAATTTCCTAAACACAAGACCAGTTGTGCGAGTTGTGAAGTGTTTAGAAAGGAACCCAAGTCCTATGGCACAACAGTGTCATTGGCTAACTCAAATCAAGGGCAAGTAACTTCAGCATAGATCATTGTTTGAAATTTGTTTTGTCCCTAATGGCAAGAAAGGCATATGATTTGAAAAGTCAACTGGCCCTCCTGAATTTTGACAAATCCTGCAATGCATAAGTATTTCTTAAATCATATAAGCCCAACAGCCTTCTTCTTCAGAAAGCCCACTTGACATTAACAAACAATTTGCTGGCGGGCAGGTAGCTATTTCCAACACTTCCTGATGAAAAGTCCAAGGGGTGATAAAAGTTGCCTCTGAACTTCAACCTTCGTTCTTTGAAGATGTATAGGATTAAAGTTACTACATCAGCTTTATCAATATATAACCTGGTTGGCTATGAATGAGTTGGAACAATACTTTAGTTATTCAACACTTGTTGGTCAGCCATGAAAATTGCGATCAATGGCAAACACTTACATCGTGCGTACTAGCTTGCTTGACACGGGGCAGTTAACGCTCCTACTTGCCGTGTTTCCCTGGTGGATACTCTCTATAGCTGACTCTCTTGTACCTCCTGCCGCTGGAAGAGAAAAATGTGTAATGCTTTGTAAACCACTTAAGGTATTTCTAAAACATTTTCTAAGGCTTTGATACGTGCCAAAATTTCACTCTACTTAAAAAGGTCTTAAGGCCAAATAAAACAATGACTCTTGTTTTCAAAGAAGGTTAAGCATGGACAGAGGTAAAAAATTGTCAATACCAACCAAAGTCTTTTTTTTTTTTATGCTATGCACTAATTTCCAAAATTGAAAATTTAGGCAATAGTCAACACTTCTTGATTGACAGGGCGGTGTGCGAGTTGTTCTCTTGGCCCGTAATATTTCAGTTAGTAGTGTATTTATGAATATAATAAAATCATACATATTAATAAAAAGAAAATGTCATTTTAAAAACGATTCTTTTGTTTCTATGAATAAAAATACTATATGTTGAATTTATCATTAGTAATATTTCAAGAATCTTATGTGAAATGTTAATGGTATTTTTTCAATGTTAAAATAGAGAATATACCTACCAATAAATTCTGTCATTGTCATTTTTCGGACTGCCTGTAAAAGATGTTAAGACATATATGTAGGACTCAGTTCTGTGGCGGGTTTCTAATCTATGGCGGATCTCCTTATCTGTGGCGCGTTTGATTGTTAGACTGTTTCATGACATCATGCTAAGTGACGTCATTGTGCGATGACGTCATAATAGCTAACTGTTCCCGTCGTAAGACCCAATTGCGTCGCTAGCAAAATAATTAGGGAAGACACAGAGAGATATTGCAAACTGCTTACGACCAAATAATACGAGTCCATATCCCAATTACGAAAATACATTAAACAATACCTTACATGTAAATAAAACATTTACGGCTTTATGCCATATCAAATGTGTTTACTTTGTAGGATCTTTTTAGCCCTCGGTGAGTCTGTCTTCTTTAGCCCTAAGATATTGAAAGACTATCTTTTTCAACCCTTGGATTCCTGTCGACGGATTTTAGGGTAAGTTTGTCTAGCGTAAGGTTTGGTTAATCATTGCAGAAAAATACCAAAAAAAGGTACAAATGTTAGGCATTTGAAAATCTGCCACAGATTTGAGGCCTGCCATGGATTCGAGTTTTACATATATAAAATACAATACATGATTTCAAAATAATTATACCAGTAATAAACCAATAGGCTATGCTTGATTTGTTAGAGGGTTAAGCAGACACATGTCTGAAGTTGAATCAATTGTATTGCCGTTCATTTAGGGAGAAGTAAGCATAGCTCATAGTAGTTTCAATGAATATTTCATTAAGGCTTTTTCAATAAATTCGAAATATGGATTTGAATTTCATTATCAAGCTATGCATTGTATTTGATTAATCAAATCAAATTAAATAGAAGCTTTGGGGCTGTTTTTTTATGGAGCGGAAACCCCTATGGAACGAGTAGTGTCAGTATTTGAAAACTTTTATCCTCAGAGAATGGTCGATTTTCATCAGACTAAAAGATTTTACCTCTGGTAACTGCATGAGTTCAGATTTCAGTCGAGCGGTCACCATATTTGTCAAGTGACTTTTCTTCTCTTCCATTGCTTTGATATGTGCAGCAACTGTTAAGTTAAGCATATGTTGAACAAGACATGCTTTTGATAAATAATTGTATTAATTGATTAAATGAAATTATGAAAAGGAGCGGTAAGATTGATAACAATTTAGGATATAAATCATATCAAAGCATCATGGTTCAGTATTTACCATGTTGCGTTTGACATGTCAATTTTAGTCATATTTCTTAAATGTAAAATTTTATGAAATCGTATGTTTTGACAGGTAAAAATTGCAATAGAAATGAATTATTAGCTTATTTTCTGTCAGAAACTATTAAGATTATCATCACTATGATCTATAATGTCAAAACTATTTCACAGAGTCAGGTCACTCTCATCATAGTAATTGGAAATGAAATAGAACCTTCTGAATATTGATTAAAAAAATACCCAACAGCAATTGAAAAGTTGCAACAGTTTAAAATGTTGATTTCAATTCCTAAAACTATATTTTCAATGGTTGACAAAATTAAATGCTATTCATAGCATTAGCAATACCAGGCATCTGGCCATATAGGTATCAAGGTTGAGATTCAAATATTCCAATGATTTGCCATATTATCGAGACCCAAAATTTTTTTTTTAAGGTAATGATAATCACCTTTTGCATCGTAATCCTCAAGGAAGGTTTTTAATTTCATCTGCCTTTCGAGTTCTGTCAACAATTTCCCTTCATCACCAATGGGAGCTCTAGGCTTAGCTCGAGTGTTTATTCTTGTTGTTCTTTTTCTTGGGGGCATTTTTAAAGTTCAAATCTGAAATACAAAATAACAACAAAATTTACATAATGAAGCCTTCAAAGAGGAACTTTTGTGTTGAAATTAATTGCTCATAGCTGAGGAAAGTTTGAGGGAACATGATGAAATATTCCTGGAAATATAGAGTTGTTGCAAAATCAGGCATGTAGCCTACCTAATGATAAGTGTGTCTGTTAAGATGTATATAGAAATTTACCCTATTTTCTTTACCGTGATTACAAAAAATGAGAAAAAGGTTTAACTTTTTTTAAACACCCGGAAAAGAGCAGCACTCCAGGGTTAGACATTATTAAAGAGACACTCTGTGACTTGTTGGAATCATGCACATATAAGGGTGCGAGCTATTATCGGTATATCTGTATATTGTGATACAGAAGCAACATGATACATACTGGTACACTCTTCTGAAAATATCCAATATATTGGATCATATAGAATTAACAATTTCCGTGTAAAATTGCAGAAAAATATAACCAAAAAACATGATTTTACTGATAGTTGAAGTGTGAACTCACAAAAGGAAAATAGCACGGACATGTAAAAAGTCAGAAACCAGTCACTGAATAATCTTTCTTTACTAAACGAGCCAGATGAGCATTGATCACTGTTCTTATTGCTATTATTTAGTCAAGAGAGCATGTAAAAATTAAAAATATGAAAAGTACCAATATATTGCAATACACCTCTCTGTATCACAATATATTGCAATACGGAAATGAGTAGCGATACCCATCCTTGTGCACAAAGGCCAAAATCTAACAGTGGTGTAATTTTCACAAGCACGGGAGACATCGATACAGGTCATATACAATATATAACAAGGTAATTCACATAGCCATATCAAGCTCCGATATATAAACTGTTATAAACATACTCATAAAGTGACATCGATATGTATTACTCGTAACATATCCATAAATGCCCAAACTCCAATTTAAAAGTGGAATTACGTCTATGTTACCTTCTTAATTAGACGTACGTTACTTCAAAAGCGAGTTTTATTGCGTCATCGTAAAACGGAAGTGCCCAGATCGAGGTAAAAAGCTTTGTTCCAGTTGCGACCTCCCTTCACATTGCCCATTTTTAAAAAAAAAACCAAATGCACATAAGATAAGATAAGATAAGATAATCTTTATTGTCCCAAAAGGGAAATTTGTTTTGTATAATTACTATTCTCCAGAATGAAGACAAATAATAACATAATATTAAAAAACAATTCATGTCAAAACAGTTAAGATAGACAGATAATTTACTTAATTTACATGAAAAACGTGATGCAACATTAGACAGAATTTATTTCTCTAATGCTGCAGGGAATGAATGATTGGCGGAACCTGTTTGTTCGAAAAGTCGGCATACGCAGCCTTCGTCCAGAAGGTAATGTCGAATACTCCAAGAAAAGTGGATGGGAAGAATCACCCAAAATTTTGTTTCCTTTTTTCGATAACTGCTGCTCATAAAAACTGCCGATCGTTTCAATAGGAAGCCCAATAATCTTAGATGCGGTATTCACGATTTTTATCAATTTGTTTCTATTTTGAACAGACAGGTTCCCAAACCAACTTAAAAAATTAAATGTTAGGACACTTTGAATGAAGGTTCTGTAAAACAACATCAAGATGGTTTTGTTTTACATGTTCCACTTTTACACGTGCATTTGTTGTTTTTTAAAAATGGGCAATGTTATAACAGTACATATATCGGAGCTTGATATGGCTATGTGAATTACCTTGTTATATATTGTATATGACCTGTATCGATGTCCCCCTGGTCTCCCTGCTCGTGGTAATTTTATCAATGACTTCACCAATTAATTGCTACAGTATGTATGTCAAATAAGGTAATGTATTACACTATACTCAGAATAAACATTGGATCCCTATAGACGATTTTTTTAGAGATAGTCTGTCTGATGTAAGGGTTGGTAACACATTGCAGTTGACATTTTATGTCATATACAAAAGATTTTGCATAGGCCTATATTCGATCATGTGTGAAGAGTTTACTTCTCTTTTTTGTGCTAGTTCACCAGAATTTGTAAATAAAAAATTTACTCGTCTACTGCTTACCAGTTTCTAAGTTAAATACTGATTTCGATTTTGAATACTCAAAGATTATTTTTCTATTTTTCTCAGAAAGCTCTCAGAATATTGTCAAAACATCCGCCTTCGTTTGAATGAAGCCCGTTTTTCCATTCATACTAATAACTGTAATACGGTTGAACGAGTTGAATTCGACCAATCGGATCGTCTTTCATCTACCGCATGTTGGTTCCATAATGTCGTAAATTGATGAATTAATCAATTTTAAGTTTAAATCAAATAAGTTATAAGTTATTTTTTATTTACACTCTGGCACGAGACATTGGACATAACCTGAACAAAGACCGGGCGTTATTTTTTAAAGGCGGTAATTACGATGTAGGGTCAATACCTATTTGTGGCAAACATTGAACCATGTGGAAGTGAACGGCACGCAAGTGGATACTTATAGGCTTACATATGACATGTCATATGTTAGTAATGATAACGTTATCTTATTTCTTATTGCCTTAAACTTCTGTCCTATAATCAAAGGCAACACAACACAATTAAAAATCAAATCAGGGATAGATTTTTCCTGTTAGATTAAACTGTTATTATTATGAGTAACTCTTGGCAGTGCATCCAAGAAATTACTTCTTCAGAACAGAGCAGGGTACCAATAATACTGTCAGCTTAAATGTAAAGTTAAAGTCAACAGAGATAAAATGTAATAATCAAAATGTTTCATTTTGATATTATATTATATGATTGATGTGTTGATGATAAGAATGATAATAAACTATAGTCTAATAGAATATGATAAATTTGCTTTACAACAATAATATGCACAGTCTAACCTAAATAAGGATATCTATGGAATTATATAAATTATAATATATTTATAAATCCTTCACCCATAAAATCTCATCACATCTCACCTGTGACAGGATCAAGTTACAACCTGATATAAGTTACATGATTTCCTCTGAACTTTGCCGGCCACTGGTCATTTTGGCCTAACAATGCCAGTTTGTAAATATTCATTTTTTGGCACAATAGCTTAACATCTGGTTTTACCCCTGTAAAGGTCACTCTTACCAAGTCTTTCTAATTCAAATTCAATCCATGCAAAGAGATCTTATGAGATAGTCATGTACATTATGTTTTTTTTTACCATTTTAAAGAGCCAGTCCGTGATTTTCATAACATATTATTTGGCTTTGATACGAACCTAAATGTCATTTGTTATGATATAAATTCAAAACATGTTAACTTTTCCTCTGCAAAAGACAAATATATGACAAATACTGATTTTCCATGGAAATCTAAAAACAGCCTTATAAATACACAGAGGCGGAGATCACATGTTCAATTTACATGGATACTAGTTATATAACCTAACAAGCACTATCAACTCCAAACTGACCTCCTGGCGGCTTTTGATAAGTCTCCAAAGTTACGTTTGGCTGTTTGACGCGCGCCACTGTCCGGTTTTCGATCATAATTACAACTTTCTACCTTCGTATTGTAACTGTACAAAACCAATCAGCTTTAAAATGATTCTTTTTGGTAACAGTTGATACTTCACGATCAAATGACACCATTGATTAAGTTTGGCATAAATGACTCCATCAACTCACGGAGTGGCTCTTTAAGCTTAAAAATCCCTACTTGGATCATGCTGACTCCAGTTAGCGCAGACAAAACCTTGTCATATCATCATGTTTCAATTAAAGATAGCGGTGATTAAGTTAACTAATGGTAAATGGTAGTTACTTGCCCCTAGATACTGATACTGTTATCAATGGTAACTATTTTTACCAAATATATTTTCAAATTTTATAAGCCTTATCATGTATTCTACAATGTCTGTAGAGCGGATCACTATGCACATTGTAATATTAAGTGAAATGAAGTTTAGTGCAAGTAGCCCTCTTCATATTTGTAATTTATTAATGAAGATGTTTATTATGTTTAAATACTATTTCAGATCGGCTTGATTTGGAAACAAAAATATATGTACATATGATTTCATGATAATTAAAATTTTAGAATTTCTTTCAGAATTACTTTATTCATACACAATGGCCCAAGACAATGAAGAATTGTTATTGAAAAAGATACAAAAGGCATTCCAATTGCTGGATTTATGCATCAATCAATGGGAGGCAACTCTGTCAGAATCATCAAGTTTGGTGTACTCAATTGGAAACTTGTATGAACAACACAGTAACTGCAAAGATGCTGATGTAGAAAATCTTCCAATAACAAAACAGTTTCCTGATGTCCAAGAGAGACTCTTATTCAAAATATCCTCCGAAATTGATGTAAAACTTGCTTCGCTGACCGAAAAACTGTAAGTAGTAATGATCAATGATATTAATAATTATAATGTGGATATTGGATTTGAATAATGGTCCCAAACTTGAGTGAATGTTTTTCACTGCAATATAAGATACCCTCTTAGGTGTGTGTCATGATGAGGGGTAAGTAACTTCAAAGTCAATGTCAGCTATATATCTAATTCTCTGTTTACCAAGAAAGTTTATCATTTGTCAGAGGGACAAACCTCCTTTTTAAAAAGGGATTTTGAGAAAAGGTCAATTGTAAACATGGTAAACCACACCTTTTCAAGGTGACCCACCTCCCCTTTTAAATTTACTGGATCTTCCAATGCAACTCAAAATATCTGTCCCCAAAAGCTTTCTATTTACTTCTTTTGATGAATGACAACGAGAGTAACTAAAATCTTGTGTAGGCATGCCTTGATTATAAAGCAGATAATCATTCCATAGAGTTGGTCACGATTCATTGCATGTTATATACATAGAGGACCTTCCATTTAATGCTCTTTTCATCAAACAAGTTATTGATTTAGTATGATAAGAGCAAAAGGGAGTTTGATACTAAATAATTCATAAGTTTGATAAAAATAGTATAATAGTAATAGTATAGTAATAGTATAGTATAGTGGTACAAAGTGTAGTATTTTGTTTATAACTCACCCACTAAGATCAAGCATGAATTGCCGACATTGTGCTGAAACTATCATTTTCAAGACTAGCTACACACTTTTTTGATGTCATAGGTGCAGCTGTAATACACTAGTTTAATAGTTGTATAAATATTACACCTTGGTATCTTACACTGGCGAGCAATAAGTGTTTCTATCCCCCATCCAAATAAGTTAAGGCGAATATGTAAGTAGGTGGGTTTGTCCATCTGTCCTAATATGGTTTCTCAAGGAAACTGGGTTTTTTATCAATCAGTCATGTTGAAATGTACCTTTTGGGGTTTCATCTTTATTGGATTAATTTTTTCTGCAGTTGAAGGTAAAAAGTGATTGTGTTTCTTGAGCAAATTTAAAAAGTTTAAGACCTACATCAATGGTATGTAGATCAATCAACTTGCATAGATTTTCCCTGTGGTGTTTTTAACTTCATTCATCTTGTGTAGGTTCCATTCATTTCTAATCATTTTAAAGGTATGTGAATATTTATAATTTTCAACTTTAAAATTGTGTCTTAATTAAGACATAAAAAAAAAAAAAAATATTAGTCAATCATAGTCATCAATCTTAAAATATATCAGTTTTCTCAGTGGTGAAAGATATTGATGATGTCCGCTCAATCAAATAATGAGCTTTTATTTTCACTTATTGAACTTTAGAATGGCATGATTTAATATTACTACTAATTTATTTTTCATCCTTCCTTTGGTTTGATAGTTGTATTGTTATTAGAAATCTTTTTGGTATGGCCTAAACTTTTCATTTCCATTTTTCAAGAAATATGGTGAAAGAAAGTCAAGATAACTTCACAAGGCAAGAGGAGCAGTGTATGAGAATGTACAAGAGACATTCCACTGTCTTGGATGTTCACAAGATGACCGCTCCAAGGACTGTGTGGCCATCACTGGCCGAAATGCTGGACATGTTGACCACTGCAGACTCTTTGCTGTTTGATCTGTATCCTTGTCTTGGAGAAGACTTGTTATTGCCATTTACTTTTTATTGAAAACTTTAAAACATAGCATACAATCTACCTGGTTTTCAGGAAGACATATATTGATTGATAAATCTTTAGCTCGACATGCCTATAATGCCAGATGGGCTTGTGGATTGTGTCAGCTTTAAACAGTTGACCTTTTGACTACTTCTTTTGAGGTACAAATGGGGTAAAAATTTTGATAGTTTTGGTCCGGACCAACCTCGTCCTTCACCCTCATGTGCATGGCAGACATTTTGCTATCTGAATAAAGTGGAGATATTGCCCTGCTATGCTGTTGTTAAGTTTGTCTAATTGTTATGTTTATATGTTAGTTAAAATACGAAGAAATGATGGAGACTTGCACTTTCCAAAACATTTGGATCAAATATTTGAAGACTAACAGAATACAATTAACTCCAAATCCGATTAAAACGTGTTACAATGGTCGACTGCAGTACTAATACATGTAATTTCCAACATTTGTGATAGATTTAAGCAAATGAAAAGGCCTTCTCCAGTCATGCCTATTCAAATTGACCTCTTTATGATGTCAAAGCAAATGAAATTAGTGCCAAAAACTGTTGCCTAGGAATAGGGTTTTGTACATGTATGCACATTTGAAACATTTGATTTAGTCTATCAATGTAAATTCAATCCTTGACTATTGAAGATATCATAGCAAGGTATCCTGGATAAAGGGCATCTCTTGTAGAAGTGATGTTGACTCGGAAAGTCTGTCCAAACAGTGGTCTAAAGAGGATAAGGACATCATTCAAAGCATAAAAGGTAACCTTAACAACAATAAGTCTCTGTGGCTTAAACTGGAAGATGCCAGGATTTTGAAATAAATCAAAAGGTTGGAAATATTTTCGTGTTTTTGGTTGAAGTTCAGAAGGTTCATTGTTCTTTAGTGGACCCTTTCACAGGGAGGGAATGAGTTACTGTTCAGCCCTGCTTTAGCAATATTTCAGCTTTGAAGGACACTCCTGCCATTTTGTGTGCAAGAATAACCCCAAAAATGTTCATGTGATCATATGCCATTTTTGTTCCCTGGCACAACTTTCATTCCACCTGAATTATCTTGCCACTGTTTTCTACTTATGCACTAGCCATATAAGGATGTTCATTGTCAAACAACAAAGGAAAGTTTATAAAATTAACCAATCATGAATATGAAAAAGTCATTTTACAGTTCATTCTCACCACTTCTAAATGCCACTGAAAGATATTATTTGATAATGTTTTGCAAATGTCTCATGTTATGGATGTATTCCATGTGTTTGGTATGAACACTTGATAAGAGAATTTGTTTGGTCAGTCTTAACCTTTGATCTTTGGTACAAAAGGTTTACATACTGTTTTAAAGATATTTTTACTATTTCAGATCAGCTGTGTCATGTCTCAATCTTCCTGACAGAAAAGTTGTGACAGATTATTGAAGATTTTGACACTATTGTGACTCTTCAGTTTTTATATGTTTACTCCAAAAACAATTTTGAAGAATTTGATGCCAGCAACACTTATCAAGAGCTTTCTGTGTTTTTCATCAAAGCTTTTCAAGTTGAGGTTATCTAAACTTCACAGATTTATGCAGAGGAAGACAACAAGGGATTGTGTTGAATACATTCACTTAGGATGTGAAAATTTTGTAAATTTCTCAAGGATCTGTTATTTTAATATTTTGGTTTCTTTTATTGATTATAATGATATATGCAAAATATGAAGTCCAGTGGCCGAGTTGTTAAGGTGTTTGGACACTGTTTTGACTGTGAGTTTAAATCCTACATCAGCTACATCCGAAAAAGGGACAATAATGTTTACAATAGAGTGATAAAAAATTGACAATGTTATAACCTATTTTAACAAATATGTGCTTAGGTAAAAAACTTTTGCCAAAATTTTAAATTCTCTCACCTTTATCATATATACATATATTACATCATAATAATGAGAAAACCAATGAGCAATAACTAAATACAGCCTTGAGAATCCAGTATTGTAAACACTGAAGTTTCAAAAGCCTTACACTGATATAGATACCCTCATGCCAGAGAATGCTTCTGTTAAAATGAAATTAAAACACAAGAAATATTTGTCATTTTTAATCATTTCATACAAATTTCACACAAGTTATTTTATCACAGCATAATATCACAGCACATATGAATGTTAGAGGTAGATTTGCAATTCATTAAAATTCACATATCACAGATTTGATTTCGGTGAAGCTTCTGACCTTCAAATTGGTATATTGTGGCACAGGACCTCCTTTCACAAAGCAACTTTTACTAACGTTTACCTCAACTCCCATTCTTTAACATTGCACTAAGGTAACCTTAAGGACTTGCGATCACCTTAAGGCTTTGTGAAAGGAGGCCCAGGATTCTTGAAAAGGTATTTTCCATAGACCAAAATAGACAGAATCTCAACCATTCTCTCCCTACAGAGGTAGCTTCGTCATAAATACCTAATTTAACCTCTGTTGTAATATGATCTCTTCTTGTGTTGCTAGCTAAACTACCTTGCAATATTTCAACCAGTGACAACAACACAAGCGTGGATAACATGTTTGCTGTCACCATGGCCCATGCAGTGATGCAGTCTCTAAATAAGGAGACAGTGTCCTATGTACGACTCAAAGTGCCAAGTGCACAACCGAATAAAGTTCAGCTTTCCTGAAGCATACAGAGATAACTGAGGCTTTTCGAATGATAACTTTTAAAATGATATTGCCGATTGCACGACAAACTTTAATTGCATCCAAAAAGGCTTCTACATTTTTTGACAAAGAAATGTTCCTATTAGGTCGAGGTTTGTATAGATATTTATGACGGAGCCCCCTCTGTGGGGAGAGGATGAATCTCAACATACTGACATAAAAATCAAATGTCTAAACATATTTGGAAAATTAAATAAATATGTACATGTATTAAATACACAATCGTTTTGAATTCAATGTTAACCTAAAAAACACTTTGTTATACACTCTGTTACACACCAAAAGCAAACTAACGTAAAACAAAGTAAATTACCTCTGAATATACTCAACAATAAAAGTTTAGGACGACCACAAAATAAAATATTTAAGCATCATATAGCTGATCTTTTTAAATATAGAATATCTCAGCATTTTAAATCAGGGTGATCCTTAACTTCTTCTGTTGAGTATATTTATTACAACCCTGTTTGCTATTTAACATTTTCACCCTATAAAGTCAGAAATAAGACGAAAACCTCTTAAAGAGTAAATGTATATTAGCTGAAAAATATCACAGTAAATGCTTCAAATAAGGAAATATTTCAAAATATTTTTGCATCAATAATATGTTTGTATCTTGATTGATTTATTTTGCTGATTACCTATGTAGATGACAGGAACAAGATTCTGTAAATACAGAAAATATCTATCTGTAACGATTGACCCATTACAAAATATATATGTATCCACTTTAGAAAATAAGTATTCAGTAATTTTGATAGTTGTTTACTGTATTTAAAAGCTAATACTATCTTGATCTACTGTAGAATATTTTCTAGAACTAATTAATCCGCAAACATTTACATTCAAACCATGAGAGTATTTGAACCAGAAATATTCAATAAATTTTATACTCATGAAACTAGCTAATTGAAACCACTAGCATTCTTGCATGTTGAATAAATTACATCGACAAAACTGTTTTCTTGTCAACATGTTATAACCTAGCACCAAAGAAATTGGATATGTATTTAAATAGTTGAAGAGCCACTCCGTGAGTTATTGGAGTCATATATGCCAAACTTATTTAGTGGTGTCATTTGAACGCAAAGTATCGACTGTTACCAAAAGGACACATTTTAAAGCTTATTGGTTTTTTACAGTGACAATATGAAGGTCAAACGTCGCAATTATGATCGAAAACCGGACAGTGGCACACATCAAATAGTCAAAAGTAATTTTGGAGACTTATCTAAAATAGCCAGGAGGGCAGTTAGGAGTATATAGCTTTTGTTAGGTATGTAACTAGTATCCATGTTTATTGGACATTATATCTACACCTCTGTGTATTTATAAGGCTGTTTTTAGATTTTCATGGAAAACCAGTATTTGTCATATATATGTCTTTTGGATATGAAAAGTTAAGATGTTTTGATTTCATATCACCACTTATGACATTTTGGTTCATATCAAAGGTAAAATGAAAATCACAGAGTGGCTCTTTAACCTACAAAACTACACCTTATATTTTCAACATATATTTTGTATACTATGTTTGACTATTGACTATCAATATAAACAATACATATATACTGAACTAAATGATTCAGGAATAATAAAATTTGTATGATTGGTATCTCAAGCGTAGAAAGGTATATATATAGATCCTTATCCAAAAGTTTGAAATGTATGTAAATCCTTAACTGTTTTTGTCCAGCATATTTGGTTTTATTTCTACTTGATTATTAATTGAAATTTGAAGTTTTGTATTTAGAATATGAGAGTCAAGTTGAGCAAGCAAACAAAAATAATATTCACTTTGGTGAGATCAATTAAAGCATACCAAAATTACCTCAAAACTGAAAGAGCAGGGTTATAATGAATTAACCAATATTAAAGAAAAAACTATGTACATTATATAACATGTAAGTGTTAAACGGTAGCAAATCATCAACGCAAAGAGTGACTGTAAAAATCTTCATTTCAAATGCATAAGATCTTTTCGTGAAACCAATAACTATAACATTGAAAGATTTGAAATTCGAGATAACATTCTGAAATTTTTAGCACCAAAGTCACTCAGTAACTTGCAAAATGAGCGAGTAAGACACATAAATGCAGGGGCACAGAGTATGTTGTTGGGGTCAAATATTACAAACTTTATAAATGGTGCTATTTGACCAAAAAGTAGTGATTTTCCCTGAAAATTGGCATCTTGATGCTTATTAGTTTGGTATGATGACAATAAACAGGTTAAAGCCAAGATTTGTCATCGAAAACCGGACAGTAGCGCGCGCCAATAACTCAAACTTAATTTCGGAAACGTAGTTACATCAGACACAACTATAGGTTTGTAGAGTTATGTATGTCATTTTACTCATATGCATGTAAATGGAACACAGAATTTTGACTTGTTATCATTGTGTAGCCTTTTGGGATTACAATTGATAACAAGAAAATATATTAATTTTGGCATGTTAAAGATAAAATGTAAGTTAAGAAAGACTATTTGAACATAACCCAAGTTATACAGTATTTTTGCACTTATTCAAGCAACATACAAAATTTATGAAACATACTCTGTGTCACTATAACTGGTAGTTTCATTCATTAACCCTAATTTTCAAACTTGATTAACTTTGTTAGTCAATTTAATCAATTTCTGAAATCATGAACACTATTAGGTTAAAAAAACACAAAACAACATAATTTTAGGGGTAAAACAAACCTCAAACTTAAGATAAATGCATAATGTTTTTATAAAAACAGCAAACTGAAAACACATCTTATTAATTAGTTAAGGATATCATTTATTAATATCAACTGCAAACAATTCATTAAGTGAAAACATCATCTATACCATATCTCTTAGAAGTATTCTAGCACAAAAATTTAAGACAACAAAATGTAACAAAAACTTAAATGCAGAGAAGAATAAACTTGTTTTGGTACAAAGCTCATCAAAAGACGATATCAAATAATTATCACCTTAGGGATTTAATTTGACATATATATAACCATTCAAAACTTAATGAAAAAGTGGTTCATAATCTTGCTGAAAACAAAAATAGAAGAATATATAACGCACTTGAAAATATTTGTCAAAGGGATTTGAGTATTTGAAGAATTCAAGTTTATTCCAAAAAAGGCAAGAGGTTTGCATATAACTTAAAATATCTAGCATCAGAAAGTATCATTGATAACATTTGGCATATTTGTGTCCCAAAAAATCCATACTGTATCAGAGCTAATTTTTTTTAAACTTACTCTCTAAGCAATATCATGTGAATCTCCGATATTAATTATGAATTAATCATAATTGAATTTTTTAAAATCCACACTGTATCAGGGCTCAAGATTTTTTAAAAGTTGGTTTGTGATACCAACCACTCAGTCTTTGACAATGAGTGGGAATTATCTATATTGAAGTTGGTATTCATATTTTCAATGCACCATATTTTACAGGAATGGCTATCAAATCTAAAACATTGAGCACTCATTACTTCTGAAAGAAAGAGTCAGTGTCACATTGCCTAATATGTGCTACATTATATTCTTCTGACATATTGAAAACTTTTGCTTCTTTGCAAAATATAATTATGATGTCATGATTCAACTGGTAGTAAAACACTGCAAAAAATAAAGACAGATATTCAACACAAGCGCTATCAACACAACAAACAAATCTAACCTCAAAATTTCATGAGCTCAAAACATGGCCATAAATCTTCAAATATTGAGAGCCAAACTGAAAGAAATACCACAACCCAGTGCAAGGAGCCTGTAGTTAATCATTATTCTTTTCAAATGAAACAGGTAAAAATAGAATACTTTAGTGAGTGAAGTTCGAAACATTGATCATAAACTAAACTTGTGCAAACTGGACTACATTGTCTTTGATAGGATATGACATGGGATGAAAATTGTTGTAATATACGCCATATTGGAACTCTTTGATATCTGGTGTAAAATTGTGACATGGGATGAAAATTGTTGTAATAAATCACCATATTTTACGCAGAGACACAGTTAATCTGTTCGAGCTCTGCTGAGAGTCTTTATGAATAAGTTAACCGAATAAGTCTTTGATATCTGGTGTAAAATTTTCAATAATCTAGTTGCTATCGAAAGAGGAAGTTCTATGCGTGAGACTAAGCCCCTCCTGGTAGGCGTGTTGTAGCTTCTGCAGAGTGTTAGCAAGCCTCTCTCCTTCAGCACTCCACCCGAAGCCACGGCGCCACCGCTGCAACTGCCTCTCCTCCGGACTCATCAGAGTTTCTTCAAACATGGCAAGCTTCTTCTTCTCCTTACGCTGCTCATCCTTGCAAACGATTTTGAATTATTCAATATATGATTCTAAAATGTCAATTTAACAAGAAATTCAATAGTATATATATACTGGACCCTGATAGACATGCTATCATCTATATTCAGTTACTATTCTGTTTAAATTTCCAACAACAATTATGACAATACATTTAGTTTGAAAAATTATATACATGTTGGAATGTACTTGATATTCAACACTTCACTTCATCTTGTAGAAAACATGCAAATTTGAAAAGATTCTGAATAGTTGTTTTCTATAGACACATAATTTCAATTATGGAATACCGTAGTGAAATTTCAAATTCATTTAATTCTTGGTTATTCAACCCTGATCACTTAGTGTTAAAGACATGCAAAAAAGGAATTGATTTTGATGAATAGTTTCATAAAATGCATTGGGTTAGCAAAAAAATGTCTCCTGGCAGAAGGTTAGACAGACTGAATTATCAAAATGTCACCTGGGATATCTTTACAGACCACTGAACTAAAATAAATTTTGGAAAAGATAACAGAATGAAAATGGTTGAAGCAATTTATGAAGCTATTATTGATCAACAAAATATCCAAACATTATGAACTTACTCTGTAAGCAATATCATGTGGATCACCGATATTAATTTGCGTTGGTGCAGACCCCATGCGAAGTTTTGTTGTTTTATTTGGACGGGGTGAAATCCTCGGAGATTTTGGCGGATGGGCGATTTCAAACTCTCTTGGTTTCTCCGCTTCTTGGTGCATCTTGGCTAATCTAATGAGATATGAATTAGCTAGGAACAATGACGCCAGAATCTTTATTAAGCATAAACAGCTCTATCCTTATATTGGTATATAGCATTACAGAAATGCCATGATACATACCAGTATACTCTTCTGAAAATATCAAAAATATTTGAGGTATTAATTTAACAATTTTCTTGTAAAATTGCAGAACAACATAACAAAAAAAAGATACTGAAATTTGTAAACAAAATGTGAATTTGCATAGAATAAATAGACAAAACATGTTTGAAAAGCAGTCACTGAATTATCTCTCTTAACAGAATGACGGCTAGTGGAGTATTGATCACTGTTCTAATTTAAGTATGTGAGGTATTATCAATATATGGTATATTGCAATACAGTAAGAACATGATACGTACCGGTACAAACTTCTGAAAATAACCAATATATTAGACGTTTCAAAATAATCATTTTTCATCTAAAATTGCAGTAAGACAACCGAATAAAATGTGAAGTTGTGAAGTGAAAACAGTTTAAACGTGTTCAAGATCATAGCCAGTCATTGAAATATCCCCCTTTCAAAAAGATGGATAGCAGAGCATTGATTGCTGTTTTGATTGCTGCCATTTCTTCACGAGAACATGGTAAATTAAAAATTTGAAAACTACCAATATATCCCAATGCATATCACAATACGCTTTTTGTTATCGAAATAAATCGCAATAAGGAAATGAGGAACAATACCCATCCCTATTCTAATTGCTGTTACTTACTCAAAGAGAGCATGGAAAAACTAAAATATGAAAAGTATAAATAGATTGCAATTTAGGAAATGAGGTCAGATACCCATCTTTACTCTTAACCTGAATGTTAGTATTCATCTTTCTATATAACATAACAAAATACAACAGACACGGGTCTGCAAGCAGATTGAACATTGAAACTGAGATCTATCTACAAATTTTATAAAGTTTATTGAGCCATGAAGTAAGTTTCATAATTTCCTGTCACCTTTATGTTAAAATATGTTATCCTTACCTGCATGCAGGGTCTAATGACAGGAGTCATTTGATGAACAATTGACAAAAAAGTTTTAAAAAACTCACTTCTTTTCCCTTTCTCTTCTTCTTTGTTGAACTTCTTCGAAACTTGGATACATGTTGTTTCCTTTGACCGGTGGCCGAGGATTTGCAGTTTTCAGTGGATATATGTCTTTTACCGTCACCATTGCGCCGTGACCTTTTGGACAATTGAAGTAACGCTTGCCTTGATAGAGTCCGTTGTGGAGGGAATGAACTATCAGAAAACTTGAAATTAGTTTCAATATATATATTATATCATCCTCATTATAATCAGTGTGACTATCTGAATTTTTAGATAAAAAAAAATTGAACACAATCATGGATGCCATTGTTCCAGCTGTGTCCTTTCTCTCATCACCAACTGATTCACCAGACCAAGGAAAAGTGAGCACAGCTCACGTACCCAAGCCCTAAGTTTGACTGCCTTTATGTTACTTTAATTATTGAAAAACGTGATATCCATGAGTGAGGATCACATATTGATAGGATAAAGATGATGTTACATATTTAGACAGTTAAAAGTAAAAACATAGATAACATATTATCAAACTAGTAGTATAGAGGTTATTTCAGCCCTTTTAGCCCTAAATGGCACATCAACATTTCATAGGAACTGCATAGTTTATGAGCTCCATAAAGGACTTCGGATACAAGCAAAGACAGACAGATGTACTTTGGAAATAATTGACCTCTTTATGTGACCTACATTCACCATTGTAAAGAATTTATTCGAAATCAATATAATGAATGAGATTTGTGAAATATTATAATAGTTGAAAGTTTTGAAATGATAGTTTGGCTCTTTCTTCATTCATGTGTCTTTGCTTGCTCAGAGTTGTATTGGTGGCCCTGTGAGTTTGTCTCATTATGGCCATTTTTTATTCTATTGACCCAGTTTTCTGTTATTTGCTCATGCAATCAACAAAAATCTTGGTCTGGGCTGTAAATGATATATAAGTGCCATACAATAGATATAGTAAATAATACGAAATACTTAATGCATATTTAGCAATCTGCACTTAACTAACAGAAGTGGATTCCATGAAATTGTGTGAAGAAAGATGTGCAGTGCGTAATACATTATCGAGTGTCTGATTACAAGATACAAAACCAAGGGTTTCTCATTAAGAAAATCACATGGTTCCAAACAAGAAAAGCCTTTAAAAAGGCTAAGTTGGAGGCACCCTTGTTAGGCTAGGAAATACTGCGAAATCATAGGGTACAAATAGGATAGGATTTTCATTACAGCAAATAAGTAGATTAAGGCCATTAATAGAACAAAAGACCTTCATTTTATCTTTTATTTAGAAAAAGTTATACAATTATTTGTTCATAGCATCAAATAATAGAATAGTCAGGCAAACTTGCAGTTATAAATAGATCTATACAGTTCTGTTTTAAACAACTGTGAGTCACCGATTTATCCCTTGGAAATAGATCTATTTGTAGAATATAGGTCACAATTGATAGCGTCCAGCACCGCACAAAGTGTTCGACTCTTTTGCAAATTCATAAATCCATATGTATCACTAATTGTTTCTCAACTCTCAAAGATTGCCAGTACAAGATGTATTAAATTAAAGTCTAAAGCATAGTTCACTACTTCTATCTTTGTCTGTCACGAAGCGATATCCCACAAATTGACTCGCCTTTATGACATTCTCTACTTATCGACTTGTATAGCCGCTTGTTTCTCGCGTGTGCGTTGTAAAGGAGGGGTTTTTACTAACATGGAATAGAGTTTTCTAACCTTTCATGCAACATTTACGCGTCTAATTTAGTACACGTGCGGTCATTAGGAATTGTACTGTCTTTTTTATTCTTAAACACCACTGTTCCCTTTAAATTTTTAGATTTGCAGAGACAATCGTTTTCCGTATTAAAGGTTGCCAATTATTTCGGAATACTCACATGGTCACGTGGTTCTAAATTTGATACAGATGTGTTCATTGGTTTACGATATTGCCGAAATACATAGAGGCTAAATATGAATAAATAAATAGCAATTGCTTTGCGTTAATCTGATTCGCTGAACACGGTAATAGAAGTTCAGTTCATACCTCCATAAACTTAATTTCGTGACGTCACATCATTTTAAGCCACGCCCATCGACGGAACTATTTGTAAACAAGTTACGTTTTTCTAAAAATAGCAACACTTTGTGCAATGCCACTTCTTGAAAGTAGGTAAATAAAAAATTAACATAATTCAGTATGAAATAATTATTGTTGTCAAAGGTTCTAAAGGTAGTCATTTTCATAATAAACGAGAGCTCTATCAGAAATTAAAACCGATCGTGTAACACCCCACAGAAGGCAAATGTCATTCTTCAATGCTCTCGCGGCCGTTGCAGGGAGGTTGGCAAAGTAATGTCGTTAAGTTCATGAACAGAGTTAAGCTTGGCTCCTCATTAAGTTTAAGAACTGTGTGCTGTTTAATCAGATTCCGTTAGATCGAGATCATAACACCACCAGTATATGGCATCTACGAGGGTAAATTCGGCTGGTTTCCTCTCCGAGTTCTACGTTCGCGATTTGTGTTTACAACTGTGAGAACTAGCAATGTCAAGGTCACTTGTGACGGACGTCCGATAACTTCAGGGCCACGTGCGTTGTAGATTTTCATTGGCTGATGAACGTTTTGTAGGCGGGGCTAGGGATCCGATGACGTTTTGATTGACATTTTATCTCTTTCATGCTGTTGAGAGTTGAATTCATCCGCGTATATTGTGCAGCTCTATTTGGTGCAAATATGTATATTTAGAGCAATAAAATGTTTTAAAAACAACTAGTATGTATATATTTATTTATAAGAATTGACTTCAACATTTATTAAGTTCATGGAGGTATAAACTTAAAAACCGATGTGCAAACTCGGCGTAAATCCGCTACGCGGATTCACACAGTTTGCACATCGGTTTTTAAGTTTATACCTCCATGAACTTAATAAATGTTGAAGTCAATTCTTAATTGGTTGAAAGTTCCTTTGAAAATTCCAACTGTAATATAGAGAGAATTTCAGCTGTTAAGATGGTTGGAGGCTGTTGGAGGCCGTTGGGGCCTCCAACCAATAAGGTAGAAATATGCCTCGCAACATCATTTCAGACTCAATTCTCACGCACACACGGAAACTGACATAACGTGTCACGCCTTATGGATCACTTAACACGCACAGTACACAAATACTACTCAAGGAATTCCAGCTTGATTGCTTTTTTAAAAAGATGATGGTCAGTGATTACACAAAAAGATCTAAAGAGATGACCAATTGTTTAGTGTAGGGTAATACAAAATTTATTTACTTACTGTTATCATCTAATTTGACACCAACGTATAATCTTGGAGCAATGACTTGATCATCCAGAAAACCTACATATCGTACAGAACCTGAAAAATTAAGAGGTGGAATATCTACCTCTAAATTGAAACTAACAATATTTTTTACAAATGTGTAGTTAAGGGTTCGACAAAGCTTAGATTACATGCAAAAGAAGGAATCACATGAAACTTATACAGTGAACAAATCTTAAAGAAAAGATGTATTCTCAGTTCTCACTGCAGTATGAATAAAAAACATTTATCTAATCAAGAACAAACACATGCAAACATTTTTGAAAATTGTAAAAGGGAAAAGCAATAAGCTTTAAACAGATATAAGGGAATGTACAACCCAGTATGTTGAAGAAAACCAAATTCCAAGAGTTGACTTGTTTTCCATGCAAGGAACAAGTCAAGCAAGTTTGTTTCACTGACTTGATAAAGCCTTGCTGCATTGTGCAAATTTTTTTTTTGAGTGCAGCAACCTCATTGCAATGAGAAGTAACCTCCAGGATACTTCTGATTGGACGATCAAGTTAGGTGCAGTATCCTGAAAAGCTGTCACATTAAAGATTCCCAGGTTAAAGCAAGTCAGCGATTGAGACTGGATAGAGTTTTTTGCTTGATAACGTAGATTCAATTTTCCATGATAAATACATTTTGGATCAAATGCGCACTACAAATTACAATTGAAGATAAACAGGTGTGTACCCTGGACAATAAAACCCTTATTTACCTTTCCTAATGAAAGAACAGGTAATACGTACCTGGATGCTTCCTCTTTACTAACACTCGGTCCCCATACTTCAGAATGCCTCCCTCGTTAGCGGCTAGGGATGATGTTCCAATTGCCCTCAATCTTGCCTCACAATGTAAGGATGCATTTCCGTCTGAATAGGAATGACGCCAGAACCTCTTGCATGGTCCACAAGTACACAGGAACGAATCCTTCTCAGTCTTCATGGAGAAAATTGATTTTAACATCATCCATTACGGGGCAGCATTGATAAATATATAATTTTAATGGCTCTTTTTCAAATCAGCGACGAAAAGTAATTTATGTTCCTAACAGTACTGTTATAATGATCTATACCGTGTAAAGCCAATACAGGCCTGTCATTTAGTTATGATATTAATTATTAGTATTTTGTAAAATATGTCAAACTTTATAAATGGTATTATCTGATAGAGAGGAAGTGTTTTTTTCTGCAAATTATCATCTTAATACTTATCATTTTAGCATAGTGATGACATATATTAACTGGCTTAAGACTTGTGATTTGTGATTGAAAACAAGAGTATATAGTACTGAGACTGCCTTATGATTAAGTCATATGACGTTTTTTTAAATACTCTGTGTCACTTTAAGATATACAAAACTCTGATTCGTATGTGCGATTACTGCGGAAAATGAATTTTAGACGTCTAGAATGTTGGACTTGTCATGCAATGTTATCACACTTAATGTTTTATGCAGATACATAAATTATTTTCAATGTGTTTTTTAAAATAAAGATATGTATATATCATGAGGCCTCTATTTAAAAATGCAGGACTGAAATAAGAAACTTAATTTTCTATTTTTTTAAAAATACATTTTTCTGTATAAATTCTTTATAAATAATTAACAGAAAAATGCAGGACTTTCTTATTTTTTACCTGAAAATCTTCACTTTTCATTTTGATGCTCCTTCGATCATGTCACCAAGTGTCATTTGTTTCTATGTCCATTTTCCAATCCAAGTGACCGTCGTTTCGCTGTTGTCAAGCACGCACCTGTTGTACTTCCGGTTTGAAATAAACATATCGCTAACGACATTGACAAATGATAGTAATCAGACAGATATGTTACATTTTGAAAGTTTAATTTACAAATTTAAAATATGAGTTTTGTTCTTTATGCTATATAAATAAATTAAAATCATTCAAGTAAAAGTAAGTCGAATATTTGTATTCGATTATGTGTTAAGGGGCAATTGGACTTCCGGCAATGAAAAAGAAGGAAGGAATCTTGACTTACCTGATCACATGTCGATGAGTGGGGGATATGGCAGATCTAGAAGCTCTTTGAGAGTATCCACAAGACAAAGATATTCCCCGATAAAGTGAGTCGATTATGTGAACATATCATTCATTATGCCATATGGAAGAAATCTGTCAAATGATAAAAATACTAAATGACATGTCACGAAATTAAATGGACTATAAATGAGTGTATTGAATTAGTCATCACTAAATTAATATTTCAAAATTACCTCGAATAAAATCCATTAAAAAGGAATCTGTTTTGAAGTCATTCAAAGTTTTTCTTAAGTCGTTATTAAACAAATTATGAATGAAACAGTCCATTTTAATAAATCTTAGAATTAGGTACATTTGTAAACATGGGAACCAGTTCTTTTATGATAGACTTGACTAGTTTGTAAACTTGGTGTTTTGTGAATCTGAATGAGGAATGAGGAGAAAAGGGATAAGAACATAAAAAATTTGGCATTAACTAAAAGAATTTTGAGATTTATTAGTATTCTTTGTATAAAACTTTATGTTAAGTGATGTTTTCTTCTTTAGTTTTTTGCATAGTTAGAATTGAAGGAATTTCAAAGGACAAGATGTATAAGTATACAATGAGATTTACAATTATTTTGTCAGCTGTATAATATGACAATTGTTCTTGATTGAGGGTGAAGCAATAATATTGTCAAACTTTAATTTACTAAAATCAATAAGAATTAATGAAAAACACAACGAGTATAATAATAAGCTTCCTCAAATGTTGATGGTCAATATATAAATAAACAGATTCAGTGATTAGAGGGGAGTCCTGGGGACATTTGCCTACCCTTTTTGTTTAGTGTACCTTAAAATTTTGAGAATTGAGATACCTTCACCATTGTTAAGAGTTGCATGTGTTCAATATTGGCCAATATTGCCCCCTGAAAAACAATGAGTGTTATGAATATTGAACCGTATACATTGGTTTTGAAATTATATCCTTGAATGTAAGGATATACAATCAGTCTCAAATGTTGATTTTTCCGTTATGAGAAAAGATGATGAAAGATCTAAGGATTTTAAGACCATCACATCATGAGCTGAAGATATGTATGTGTCAATTATAACTAACTATTTGGCTATATCTGCGTACTGAGTATCATTTTTGGCATTTTTTAAAACTTGTTGCTTAGCCAATCAAAACTATGTATTTTGACAGAAACAAAGCCTAAATTTATATACTAAATAGGGATAATTTAAATACAAAAGATGAAAAATTCCAGGGGTGGATTTGTGAAAAATTCAATCAAATAGCCGTTAGTCTGACACACAGACTGCAATATACTATTTTCACCTCATTATCTCTTGAAAAGCAAGTCTAAATTTGAATTCAACTATTCTTAAACGGACATTTTTCTGAGGTTTCCTTCTTATATTTAATTGAAAAAAATCCTTTTGAAAATGATTCATTTCCTCCTGCATTCTGCTATACCACGGTTGCTGAATGAAATTTTGAGCTATGCAGAAAAGTGAAATTCTAATAAAACACCTTTTTTTAAGAACATGAATGTATGTTGAATTACAAATATATGTTTGGTTTCACAAAAAAAACTTAAACCTTGCTTTCAAATATTACTTTAACAACAAGCCATGTAACATACAATTTCATCCTTTGAAAGCGCGTTTAGTAGCTTTCAGCTCCAATAAAGTGCATGTTCAAGTGTAAAAAATAAGATATTTACCGTACTATTTTAGGGTACTTTTTTAATGTTTCAAGAATAGAATATTATGCAGAAAATTTCATGAAGAATCTACTTGTTCTCCATGCAGTTCACTTCACCTCACCTTATTTTTCAGAGACTGTTTTAGTCTAATTTAGGCACGGGTGAACAGAGAATGTATTGGTTAATATGCTGGCCTTTTACACACCAAAGGTGTATGTTTGAAATTGGTGATGACAACTGAACAACAAATTTTGACCTGGATCTCATACTGTGTGTACTTGCTGTGAATTAAGCACTTTATAAATGTACATTTCATTTTTATCATCATCATCATTATCATTATTGTTGTTGTTGTTATTGTATCCGTGGGCAAGGCACTTCATCCACATCAGACTCAGGTTTCTTAGCTAGTAAAATGGGTACTTGAAATACAAGATGTACGTACCCACATGGTCACACTCAGTGCTTGGTGTCTGCAAACTTTTTCAGGATAATGATGAAGGTATACCGCTTGAGACGTTATCAATACTCTGAAATAGCGCCATGTAAATGTCCTCATCACTTCTTTTAAAGGATCACTTCTTTTAAAGGACAAATTTACCCGTTTGAAGTGGCCTTATAATCATTATAAAATGCTGATTAGCATGTTATGATCTTGTTAAAGGGAAAATATGACCAAGGTATTGTTTTAAAAACAAACTAAGAGGGGATTTTGTGCATTTATGCAATAATCTTACTGAGTCTATTTGATACATTGCGGTTTATATGCAGTTTAATTGAATTAATGAAGGAAACACCTTCAGTAAAAATTCAGTAAAAATGTTTCTCTAAAAATTAAACATTTGAAATATCAACCCTTTAACTTGGAAATATTTTAATCTCCATTTTATCTTAAATCTATCATAATCATTAAATCATGCACACACTGATGATCCTATAGCTCTACATTTGAGGGACTGGTAATTGATGTTTTGTCCTCATTTGTTTTGGTGTGGTCTGTAATTCAATACCTTATCTGCTACAATTCCATACTTAAATGAAATCCACTTCAGTTCTTGTAAGATGAATAAAATTCTATTATTCCTGTTTCTAGAAATTAAAATCCATTATTGTTTACAGCTTTTTCCCACTTTTACCAATAATTAAATTTAATGTCGATATTGGGAATATTCAAAACTATATTTTCAGAATTTTAACAGATATGTTAATTCTTATGGAAATTAAACATTTATATATTGTCCCTTCATCTTGGAGTCTCTGACAGTTTTACAATCACTTTTAGATTGACCAGACAAAATGGTTTGGCCCTCCATTCAACAACACAAGGATTAAAAGACAGTAGCACATTTTTTTACTCAAATAAATCACTGAAAAGTACATGAAAATCAATTTCACCAATACTTTAACCCCCCCGTTCTTCTGAAAATCAAGTTAAAAAAAGTGTACATCTTTTGGTAAAGCAATGGGAATAGTTTTTGTAATTACAAATAAAAAAAGATGTTCACATTAAAATGGCAGTCACAGTTTCCGCTTTATAAGGACACCGTTTCTGAAGACTATTGATAATCAGGTCGTGAAATGAGATGTTTTGCCCTCTAAGTAAAGACTACGGCTGTGCAATATCATAGCGATACCAAAATATTGCACTACAAATTGTGCAATACAATTATTGCAATATTATTTTCAATATGATAATATATGGCACCAACTAATTTCAAGTTGAATTTATTCAGATAGCTTCTTCTAATTTGCTTAATATTTAAGAAAGTTTTTTTGGTTTGCAAGAAAAAGTGATTGTTTGTATTACAAATAATAGTAAATAGTTTTTGAATATTTATGCCAACAAAATTTACTTACAAATTTATGGTCATTTTTTCGAAAGATCTGAAGGCATTTTATCAAATGTATACTGTTTTAACAAATTAAAGAAATATTAAAAGTTGATATTGAGTTCTTTCAATATATCGCAATATCGTTGAGCTGTATAAGGCAATATACTGCATACAAAGTTTAGTGCAATACTCTTTCCTAGGAAACACATAAACTTTTTTTTACAAATGTACTTTAAAAAGTCATAAACCATGAAAAAACCTTATGTCTCAATGAACAATAAAAACTCACAATTCAGTAGTAACAATTTCCCCATCATTCGTTTCACTTGATTCGGTATCCTCAAATAATGTTATTGTGTGATTCAGGTATCACATGATCAACTTACTTTATAAATAACCGTGTATTTGCCCAAAAATTCAATATACCACATGTCACCTGATATAAGCATTCTCGTATTGATTAGCCTTTGTGCAAGTGTTAAAGTTACCTTTGAAATTAGTCACAGATAACATATTTTATGTCATTGACAGGTTGAAAGGAAACAGAATAGCCCTGTTGCTATGTGCATGATAAGTGCTCGTTATAATAGTTCTGAATAGTCCAAGGTTTCTTTTGGTAAAAGGTTTTTGATGAAACACTACATTGATAATTGAGGTATGTAGATGTTTTTGAAGAATTTTAAAAAATATGTTTTGATTTTTCTGTATTTTTTGTTGAAATATTTTTTTATGTTTCTGTATTTTTTGTTGAAATATTTTTAAAGATATTGTTTTATGATATTCATGTTGAAAGTAAGGTCATTTCAGTTTCTGTGCATGATATGTATTTGTAAATCAGAATATGGTGATTTCTATTGAAGGAATTAGGAGTCAATAAGTTGTTGATAAAAAATATGTATGATAAAGGATCAAGATTATCATTTAAGGTATGTAGTCTATATTGATGTAATATTTAGAGACTTATGGCTTTTAATATACTATATTTCCTCAGGTGGTTCTTCAGTATAATTTCCTTTTAAAAGATAAAATTCAAAATGTATGTAACAAAATTAGTTACCAATTTGTTATATTGATATTGAATTATGATTCTACACCTTGAGAGAAAAAATTCATATTTTAAAATGTAAAATGATTGTTTTGATACCATTTCAGAGAAAATGTTTTCCAGGATTTCATATGAAGCATTTTAACTTGAAACATTTCATTAACTTAGTTCAGATCTTTCAAACTATACAAATACCATATAATTCATTTATGCATTGTTATTTATATCAATAAGCATTTCATATAGATATTCTGCTGAATGGAGGTGCTTAATGAATATTAACCGTGAACATATTTTATACAAAAGCACATCTGGTACAGTTGTTAGAGTCAACTATTATCATCTGTTGTGCCAGTTAAATGTGGCGCAAATTGTTCTGTACCGAAATGCCAAATCTTGATAATTTGATGATTATTAATAATTAGCTGTGTGTCCATTAGTTCTATCTTTGTGGTTGCAAAATGGATATACATGCAATTCCTGGATGTTCATGTTTTGAGTGTTGGAATTGTAAGTATTTTTATTTTATCAGTTAACAATCATTATGATAAATGTAGGTTTCTTGTTTGCATTACATTGTGTTAAATGGCCTTAGTATTTTGATTATTACAGCTATTGGACTACCATTTTGAATAAATCTTGGTTAATGTGAATATTAATAATTCATACTTGCAACAATGTTTTTAATTGTAAAAGATAAATCTTGTAAAGTATGTTTGTAAACAAGGTTGTTACACCAAAGTGTGCTGAAAGAACTAAACAGGCTGAATTCAAATTGGAGGAATCGCTTGACATTTCCACAGGTTGCAAATTTGATTATAATAACTTTTGAATTGTTTAAAATTGCTTAGATTATATCCCCATACTTAGCACAACCTTTTTGTAATGCCTCACAACTTATATTCAACTCACTAGGTAATGTATCTCTATAGATGTTATCATGTCTTGCTATTTTATCTTCTTCAGATTTTATCGTGTCATGCCATTTTATCTTCTTCAGATTTTATCGTGTCATGCCATTTTACAGGCTATTTATAGCTCAAGTTTAGTTTCACTTTGTTGTTGATTGTATATACATAAATTTACAACTAAAAGCCCATCAGAATTGTGAGTTCTTAAATCTAACTTCAGATTGAACTTTATCTTGGACATTTATCCCAGTGGAAAATAAGATGTCTGTTGAATCTTTGTTTCTGTTTTTTTATTCAAAATGTTATGTAATGTTGTTGAAAGTATAACTTGCATGGCTGAAGTATTCATTGGTAAGTTTTTATCATAAAAGTATTTTATTATTGCTGATGCCGGAGAAGAAGTTACTTCTTAACATAGCATAAATGTAAAAAGCAAATGTAATAGTTTTTTTTTTTTTATGAAAATGGAACAGGTAACATGTTAGTAATACTCACGACAGTTGATATCTTTATCAATAATTCTCATAGGCATTATATTTCATATTATACATTAGTGGCTTAAAACAAATAGAAATATTCTTCTTTAAATTCTGTTTCAATAATAAAACCCAGGCTGTGTTATTCCATATCATATCAAGGAATATGTAGATTACACAAGAATGTGGAAATATTGACGCATTTGTCAATTAATATCAACAAAGATTCATAGATATTGTGATTCAGAATGGGCATTCCAGGATGAAACCTTCTTTTCTTAATGCTGTGGAACAATAACATCTTCTTTTGATGTTAAACTGATCTAGTTAAAACCAGCTGTAATGATCCGTCATCACATATATCTGGTATAGCATATAATGTTACAGCTAGTTTTAACTATTTCATTTTGTGTGCTGCTTTTATTCTGTGCAAAGAATTGTATAAATCAATTTATTATCATTCATTTCCATCAGAATTGATAATTTAAACCATATAAATCTATTGAAATCTATTAGAAAACATAACCTGCCTGTGTAATGAAGTTTTCATAATAACATATTAACATGTCTATCCGAAAACTATTAATTTAAATGATTGTGAGGCCTTCAATACTGACTCAATTTCTTCTTGAAAGTAATTATATTCTTATACCTGTTTAATTCACAGTTTTCCAAATGGCAGTGGATAAAGACAACTCTGCTAATTTTGATTTTTATCGAACCGATTCGTAAATTAGAAACAATAATTCACAGCAATGAGGAAATCAGGAAAACAGTTAACTTTTGTAAACTTGACAAGTTCAGAGTACGGCTTACCAGGTATTGAACCAGACTTTATTGAATAAATAAGCAACTCGTAGGGAAGTGAACAATGGGTGACGTGAAAATCAATTCTTTATGCACAGCAGCTGAGAATATGACCATCATGTCTTCACAATGGATGTCAATACGGCCTGGTCCAGGGTTTCGAAAATATTCTCGTCAAAGAGAGAGTATTTGTTGTTGAAATCAAGGTATTTGTTTTGATTACCTATGTGGACAATTATATGGGGGTTCATATTTCGCATACATGCCCTAGAGCACAATATCACTTTTTTATTGTGACATCAACACATAAACAATGCTTTGATGTTACAATTTGCTTATGATGTTGCGTTAAAATTGTGACAACTGAAGGTAATCTGCTTGTGCTGGATGTTGATTTTTATTTTTTTTTTATTTTGCGTCTTCGATAAACAGGTTATCATATTCATGCCCATGTCATACTATGTTCAAGACACTTGTGCCTGAATATCAATATAGACCTCTCTCGCGCTTTCAGTGTTGTTGAATAGTGAATAGTAATATTTAGGCACTCTTGTCGTAAACATATATCATGGACAGGTTTGTAAATAAACTATTGACATGGAACTACTTCCAGATGTCAAAGATGTAAAATTTGGTGAACGATTGAAATTAGGCATTAGAAAAAAACTCTTTAAAGTGATGTTAATGCCAAATCTTCACTTTTAACAATTATAAGAAACGCTGATATTAATGTAGGAATCTGTTAAAGATCTTTGCTTACTCAGTGAAATGCAGTAGGGCTGGATAATGCCAAAATTATTGGATCAGATGTGGATGGGTATACATTGCCATATAGGAAAGGGTTATTGCATTGCAATATATTGGTACTTTTCATGTTTTCTTTTTTCCATGCTCTCTTCACTGAATAAGTGCAATTAGAACAGTGAACAATGCTAAACTAGCCCTTATTTTTAAAGAGAGTGACTGCTTTCAGACTCAATAACATGTCTGTGCCATTTTCACTTCGGGATTTAACACTTTGTTTACAACTTTCACTAAAATTTTGCCATGTTTTGAATCATCAACATTTCATACTTTTTGAGCCCTTCTCCATAGTGTAACGTATGGGTTTAGATAAAATTTGTTCAGGCTTTCAAAATATAGAACATAACTTAAAAGGTGAAATAATCAAAATAAAAAAGTTGCGAAATATAAAGGAAAAGTTAATGTCACTTTAAAATGTTCTTAAACACCAAGTGCATTTACATGCACCTGCAACTTTACCTTGGAATAAGATATTCTTAATATATATGTATTTTATAAATATATGTATTCATAACTGTTTGGTAGAAGATATTCTCAAATGGAAATCATATCGCAATTATTGTATTGAACAGTCTGTAACGGTAGGGAGGCGGGATAGTGCATTGGTTAGCGCGTTCGGCTTCGAATCAAGAGGTCCGTGGTACGTATCCCGCCAGGGGCAACTTTGTCTGCAGTAGAGAACTGTTCTACACCAAGTCAGGTTTGGGTGCAATGCTACACTGAATTTCAGCATAACACCACCCATGGGTCGCTAGTTCCAGCCGAAGCTCGCAGGTTTCAGCGTTATGCATAACCACAATAGTGTTGCTGGCTTTCTTCCTGCAATAATACTAGCCGCCGTGAAATATGTAAAATACTCGTGAAAGCAGTGTTACACCCGAATTCACCTCACCTCACTTGTACCGGTAGATACAGATAAACAAGTTAAAATGCGCAGTCCTAATATGCAGCATATCTGCACTAAATGCACTGAATGAATTTATGGTACATGAATAACATCCCCATTGTTTTATACAGCTGTTAAAGGGGCACAGTATATTTTGTTTGGATCAAATAAGTCAAAACTTCATCAATGGTGTCATTTTATCAAGAAGTAGCAGTTGTTTCTGAAAATATACATCTTAATGCTTTTGAATTCAGTGACAATAATTAGGTTAATGTTGAGATTAGGGACCAGTCATTTATTACAGGGGGGGGTGGGCCGGGGGTTTTCAGGGGAGGGTCAGAAAAAAATATACAGCCACCAGGGGAGGGTCATGAAAAAATATACGAAAGTTTGGGGAGGGTCAATTTGAAATAGACAGTTAGAAAACCATCCTTCTTTAGCAATGGAAATTGGGGCTGAGACTGGTTTATATTCTTAAAACACATGCTTACATAAAAAAATCACCATGAACTCACTGCTCAATTCATTGTTCTTAATTCTTGTAGAAAAAAAAGTAGTAAAATAGTTCTGTTGGACTGAGAGTTTATACAAGCAGTCAACAGGTGTTTGCTATATTTTTATACAACAAAGATGCATATTTGATAACTAAAATACTCATAAAGTTAAAACAGCTAGTCAAATTATTAATATTTGAATGATTATATTAATCATTCTCAATGATACAAAGTTATGAAACTGTAACACTTTAGCAGATGGCTTGATTGGTGCAAATTTGTTAATATAGCCATACTTATGACAAATATCTAAATGCATATCTAGAAAATAAATTCCAATGTTGATATTCCAAAAATTTGGTACATTTGCTATTTTCATACTTAAGCTTCCATACTTTTTGGGTTTTACACTTTATTGTTTAAATATTATGTAACATGTAGCAAATGTAACATATGTAATTTCTGTGAAACCTAGATGTGCCTTTATTATCCTTATGTTATGTACCTTCAAAATTCTATAGATTTCTTGTGCTACAAACTTAATGTAGACGGTTAAATTTGTTTTAATCAAACTCATACAAAAACAGTTTAAATGTTATGAAATTTGATAATTTAATTCCTATAAAGTAAAGATTTGACATTTTACGTTGTTTGGTCCTATACTCTGAAAGTGTTTGTAGATAGATTTTAAATTTTTTTTTTTGCTTTAAAAGAAATCATTTTGTCAAGAGCTTATCTCCCAACCTGATCCTTCCATGGTTTAATCAATTTATGAATTCATTGTTTCAAGTTTTCAGGCAATTATGTGGGCAAGATATGTATTTTGACGGAATTTATAACTAGTGCAATATCTAAGCTCTTTTTATCTCTGTTGAAAGTAAATTCAATAAAGAAGTTGATCATCCATAAAAAATTCCTTTTCTCCCTCAGTGCTAACCTATTTTGTTATTTAAAGATAATAAAGACATTGTGATTTGAATTTTAAAAATAGATAAAAAAATGAGCCTTAAAAGTAAGATAAAATTAAAAATAGAATTTACATTATGTTAAACATATGTGTGTATTATAAGCAATAGTATTCAAAACCTATTTTGATATACAGTTGATGTAAAATAAATAAAACTGATTTTAAAACACTATAGACCATTATCAGATATCATGTTAAACCCATCAATGGAAGGGTAAATCTGTTGTTTTTTTAAGTGTTACTTAAAGAAGTTTCTCTTTTGGAAATATCAAAAAAAAAATTGAATGTAGAATCGACCATAATACTTCAAAAGACCAACTTCAAGAACTTTCATAGATATGATTTGGGGGGGGGGTTTTGGAAAAAAGTACGCTTAAATTGGAAGGGCCATGAAAAAAATTGCGACGTTTTGGGGACGGCCACATTTTTATAGACAATCCAAAGAGAAAAACCCCCGGCCCACCCCCCCCCTGTAATAAATGACCGGTCCCTTAGTGACCGAAAACTGGACAGTGGTGTGCTCCAATGACTCGAATGTAATTTTGGAAACGTATTTACAGCAGATACAATGACAAATAAAGGTTGTTACTGCTTTGTCAATCAACTAATAAACACGTTAATTGAACGCAGAATTTCGATTTATTTACATGTATATGGTTGTTTTTCATCTACAATTGAAAATATCATTATGTTGAAACTTGAGTGATAAACTTAAATTAACCTTAAAACATTAAGTATTTTGGCTCTTATTTAAGCTACATGCAAGATTAATGAAACATACTCTTTGTCATTTTAATACAGAAATGTCTGGCAGTTGATGAAAGCATGGCTGGAAAACGCCCTACTGCTAACAATTATGCTGAATCTGTATTCATGCAGTCTTTTGATAAAAATTAATCGTAACAAATTTTTATAGGTCATGTTATGGTTTCTCTGATGGAAGGTAATTTCTATTTTGTACATTTTTGCAATATACCCCTTGATATTTATGTTTACCCAGAGCATGAATGTAAAATTTTAATAATATAGAAATTTTCATGCCCTGAAAATTGATATCCATTTACCCTTGATGTGTTTAAGCTATTATGTTGTGCTAATTATTTGATCCTTTTTTTAATAATTTGAGATTCAATGTTTTGCAATTTTTATGTCAATATTCATGCCCTAATTATCCAGAAACATATGTTTACTTATCAATAATGTTCACCATAAAAAACTTCAAAGTGATGAAATCTATGTTGTGTTAAATGGGTTTTTTTTTAAATGTTGTAAATAATACCTCTCCATGACTTGATATTAACCCTTCATCTGCTGGTTCCAAAATATAGATATCTGTTAGTCTTTTCCGAGGGCCTATCAAAGATTATTTTCCGTTATTTGCCATGGAATGGTATTATTATAACAATCAAATGGGACCAAGATTAGGGAAACTCTAGCGCAAAGATGTTCATTAGTACAAAAAACATGCCTTAGACTATCTTACTGCTAAGAGAGCTTTGTCTAACTTCGAGCTTTGAAACAATGTTCTAAATATAATATATTTATGTAATATATTTTCAATGGTGAAATAAGCCATTAATCAGTGAAAATAAAATCTATATTTTCACAGCGAAGTAACAATGCAGTTCTACTAAGTAATATAACACCACAGTCATAAGACATCATCTGTGAATTCAAGAAATGATTGAAAGACGATATGAAAAGCGATCTTTATAAAATTGAGGTGATTTAGGATGTTATACGAAATATGATAAATAGAACATTTGACATTATAAATCGAATACCATGTATTTTCATCTCGTAAAGTAGAAAATCATATATTTACACTCAGGACAGCGACACTCATGAAAATGTTAAATTCTACTTTACTCAATGAGAAATACATATTCTTCGAAAGGAAGTGTCAAATGTCCTTAATTATTTGTCCTGGATTCAGCTTATATTAACTAACCTTCAAGTGGCAGAGAAGGAAATTTTCAAAGGGGATTCACTGTTTCCAATACAGGTAGGGAATTTAATACAGACAAGCAAACTCTATTTGCCATGGCTTCTAAAAATCTATGATAACTTATCATTAAGGATCTGTTTCATAATATTAGAGAATAATATCATTTGAGGAAATATGGTAATAAGCAACCATTAAAGTGTCTGAGTTGGATGCCAGCTGTGATCTGTGGTGTGCAGAGCTTGATGTGATGAAAGATATTAATGTACGTGACGACATGTTTTATGTGATACATGAATGTATTTATGTCATACCTGCTTGTATGTTTGTTTGATTCATTGTGTAGATTTTGATTAGTTTCAGGTATGTGTCCTTGAATTTGGGTTTGAAGTAGAAAGTTCGGTGATAGGTGTTAGATAAACAAAATGGCCGAACGACTGCTGGTTATTTCTTGTAAAATTTCAGTTGTAACTTGAAAGAAAAAAGGGTCTGTATTTTTATGTTTTGTTTCATGAATAGACTTGTTTCTTTTAAATATGAATCAAGAATTTTGACAAAAGTAATAGAATAAAGAAAAGAATTTTAAAAAGTATTATGAAATGCTAGGTATCAAATTGTTTATTTCTGAAATATCATGATATGTCTCAGACCATGAACTTATTGTATTGTAAGACTTTTTTCAAATTCTTTATCCTCAGCTTAAAAAGTTGAGATATATATAAGGTGAAGGTTAATTCTAAGTCGGTTCAGCATCATCAACTATGAGGAAATTTGAAAATAACTGAATTCTTTTTATTAAGGATATTTTCAACTTGTAATGTTATGAAACATAAAAATATTCAGGTATGTAAAGTTATATCATATTCACAAATGTTAAACTTTAAAACAGATAAGCAAATTCATTTGCTTTTGTTGGTGAGTTACACAGCAGGCAGTTTCTATTTTCAACTGCTATGACTTCCCAGCGGCCGCAGTTTCTAATGAATAGTGTACAATTGTTCTGAATAACATAGAATGTAGCATTTAAATTTAGACAGTAAAAGGTGTTGTTCAAAGATAGTGAGCTTTTAATATATTGATAGTAAGGACTGCTGAAGACATCACATAGCAAGCTCGGTAAGAATTAAATCTTAAATATACGGTCAACTTGTGCTACATAAATGTTTTTGGAATAATGTATTCATAAAACACAGAGCTCGAGGTCAATCTGCTATTGTTAATTTACATCTCAATAAAACAAAACCAGGGGCTACAAAAATTGAATGATTAGTTGTCTTAAAATTCTGTGTAGATTCGTCGAAAATGTACGCAATTGTTTCATTTTAATTTAAAAATTCTAAAGTTTAAAGATATATGTCTAAAGGGGGAATCTTCCAACTTCATCATAAACCATAATATTTAGTGTTTATGTTGGTAAATGTGCAACCATTCAGTAGATATAAATATTTCTCAAAGGATAATCTGGAAGTCCTTTTGTGGCAATGGTATATCCTGGTTGTGGTTTTATCTCTAAAGTCTTTTTTTAAGGTTTCCATTAAAGGGAAATTATTATAAATAGCGTCCCATTTGATGCTCTTGATTAGCATTGCTAGTTTTGATTTACTAATCAAATGATAAAGATGTCTGTGACACAAAGTTTCTAACTCCCAATTTAAGAAAACTTTTCTATTCCAGATATTCCTCAGATGACGATGATCTTGATGAAATCCCACTAATGGCGGGCAGCGGCAACATCCAAGATTTTGCAATCGACGAGAATGACTCGTTGATGAAGGAGAGGAAGTACCGACGGTACCGCACAAACTCAATCAGCTACTTCCTGTCTGATGGGTGGATCAACATGTGTGGCAGGTACAGACGGTTTCCATGGTGACATATATTACATATATATATATGTTACAGTCAATGTCTAAAATCAGTCAATCTGTAGATCGACTGAAATTTTTAGTCAATCTGTAGATTGCCTGATTCACTCAGGCAATGTATAGATTGACTGAAAAAAGCAGTCAATGTACAGATTGACTGAAAATTTAGGCTGATTTTCAGACAGATTGACTGAAATGAATTATGCTCATTAATGCTTTGACAACAGATTGGCAGCCAGTTCAAACAATAATTGGATTGCTTCTAAGCCAAAGATTAACTCTGTCTAATGTTTTAAGAGATCAGAAATGGTTAAGCAGCTGATAAATGTGATTGTGTGAATAACTAATAGGAAGCCACAGTTAGATTCCTCCTAAATCCTGTAATCCTACATGGTAAGCCGAGACATCCCCAGAGTCAAGGTTCAGTAGAACGTTTGAACTGTGACGTGAATGACATGCCACTGCATGGCTAGGGGACCACGACTCAACAGACTGGCCTATGGGACTTCGCTTTGTACAATTCCAAAAGAACAGCAGCTACCATTCTGGAATAAAGCAATCACCATACAAGGCCCTGTTTGGAACTGAAGCAAAAGTTGGACTGCGTTCAAACACCCTTCCAACAGAGATGCACAGCTAAGAGTGAATCAACGGAACATCGAGGTCCAGAGGAAAAGAGCTGTAGATGGTCAGCTTTCACAAGCTGAACGTATGGTCAAACGTAGTCGTTTAGAGCATGTTGCTGGCAACCCGTGTGACAATGTGACCATTCTTAAGGGACACTACAGCAGAAATCAGTTTGATCTGTGCACCCAGAATCTGTTTACCATCGAGGACATGTCCAGGGATGTTGAAGTTGGCCTACGTCATGCAGTACAGAGTGAGTCCCGATTTGGTGGCCAGGGATATATTAAATGCAACTGTGCAGCAAATGGCAAACAATGTCAGAACAACAGATGTAAATGTTTCAAGTCAGGTGTGAAGTGCAACAGCAGGTGTCACTCCAGCATCACATGTCCAAACAAAAATTGAAATAATCCATGATATGTCAATAAAACTATGGGCATCTACATTACTGTTTGTTATTGTTTTGACCAATTAATGAGCATAATTCATTTCAGTGAATCTGACTGAAAATCAGCCTAAATGTTGCCTCAATATGTACATTGACTGCTTTTTTCAGTCAATCTATACATTGCCTGAGTGAATCAGGCAATCTACAGATTGACTAAAAATTTCAGTCGATCTACAGATTGACTGATTTTAGACATTGACTGTAACATATATACATATATAGTTTATTTTTGAAAAACGCCTGAAAAATAAAGAATGTTTTGATTAAGCCAGATCAAGTGTCAACGTATCGATGGTAACATCAACCTGCTATGGAACTTGCCAGTCAGCCGGGAAGTGTAAAAAATAGGGTCGGTTTATACAAGAGATACTGGGTTTTTACTGGGATTTGGGGGGTTGAGAAAGGGGGTCGGCTTATACGCGAGGGGGGCTCATACCCAGTCACATACGGTATATATATTTTATTATTTTTGTTATGACATGGTAATTACTGATATTACAGGGTTTCAAATGAGTTTTTGTTGTGAAAAATAAAGGTTTTATCTTCTTAAAGAAACTTGTCTGCTTTTTGATGATTTGTATCCTTTTTGATTTACATAGTAAGGTAGAACTGATATCATGATATCCTATCATATGACAATGATCACACAATACTAATCTTTAGATGACTATGATTTTGGTTTGATGATTGTTTTGTCCAGTTAACATCGTATTTATCATTTGGATTCAAGTTTTAAAATGATCATTGAATTATTCATATAAGACCTTTATTCTTTTTCAGTTGCTGGAGGCGACTGTTTGGCCCGTGTTTGCGACAGAAGGAATACAAACCCCGTAATGTCTACATTGGACTGGCAACGGGGCCTCAAGAAAAGTATCCAAGAAATGTCGTCAAAAATCAAAAATACAACATCATCACTTTCATACCAAAGGTATTTGATTTAGATGGAGTGAATACACTATGTCACAAGACCAAAACCAAGAAAGCCTTGCAATATTAATCATTTTGATTTATTGTTGTTACTCTCGAATTTCCATCTAGTTTCAGCGCCAGTACTTAACTATACTTTTTGTGACATGAAAATTTTATTTGTAAATTGATATATATAAGTAACACTGACTGCCATTTTTGACCCACCCATTCTTTCAAGCCAGATTTAAAAATAAAGGGTTCTTGTCAAGATAAATGCATTACCTTGTGTCTGTGAGTTTGATATGGAGATTTACCATGTGTCATTGTTAAATATCCAACTCAAACTTTATTCTTTTTGTACATTTAACTGGAAAACATGATAATCTCCGCAGCCAGTGGTAACTTATATTACCACTAATTTCTCTTTGATATTTCATTTCAGGTTTTATTTGAGCAGTTCAAGTTCTTTCTCAACTTATACTTTCTGATAATGGCGTGCGCCCAGTTTATACCGGCCATCAGGATAGGATATCTCTACACATACTGGGGTCCATTGGTAAGTGTAAAAGACTCTTTTAAGTTCTGTATCAACCATACTTGTTGAAAGATTCCAATAATGACAGACATCTGTCTTACGCATTAACAGTCCCAGCCTGTAATATAAGCTTATTTTTATCTTAAAACTTCCTAAATTAACATGATTTTTTCAGGCTTTGCCTTGTATCACCTTTAAAGGCACTAGTGCACGCTTTTATGGTTTAAATTGGCTATTTTAAGGTTAAAGAGGACTTATGCATTCACTTAAGCTTTGAATCGATGCAATGAAATACTTTAAATTCTTTACAGTTGACCTGCATAGACAGCCGCTGTCGGCTTGGACATATAAGAAATCTATGGTTAGCTGTCCACAAAAGGGATAAATTATGGACAGTTGAAAGCGGCTAAACTAGTATTATGTGCAGCTATTGAATTTACCTAAACTCTGAACTGAGAACAAATCATGAAATATGTTTTATGAAAGCAATGTTGTAAATTAACCGATTTAATAACACAGTATTAGCATTGTTATTAGATTGACCATAGGGGCTGCCGTTTCCGCTTTTCTGGTATTAAGCAAAATTTTGATATTTCCTATATTGTAGTTCTGCAGTTCAGTTACCTTACATTAAATACTTCCGGCCTTTAAAAATCCACGTGAATATTTGTTAAGTAACTTACGAGGTAGATTACTTGAGTGGTGATCTTGAGTAATATCGAGAGATATGCAGTATCTATGCATTTGTTGTGTTTATAAAATATTGGTGTGCACTAGTGCGTTTAAATGACTAGTAAATGAAATGAGAACTGCAATATTTTCTGTTAAACAACATTTCTATTGTGAAAGTCACGACATACATGACACATGTGATAAATTCAGTGATGATTAGAGCCTCACAAAGATAACTTTAGCTACTGTATAACATTAACTTCCTGTCTATTGCATGACACTAAGGTTACCATAGCAACTATGATCCACTCAGTCCTTGATAAAAGTATATCCAGACTGATAACTTTTCTTATCTGTAAAGTCAAATGTATAAATGAAAAAGTTGGATATGAATTTGGGATAGAATGTAATGCTTTAGTCTGGCACCAGGGCATGTTAAATGTAAAATCATCCAGCATTTGACAGATTTCACAGACTTAAAAATGTAATCATAATTTGTTTATCAAAAATCCCGAAAGCCAGGCAGGCTTTTTGTTCAATGTTGCCACTTGCCTTATCTGACTCACCAACAAAGGTTCATTGGCAACAGCTATTTTGCACATTGGACAAAAATTTGAGATGCTTGTGAAATTTAATTTGTTTAGTTGTAACTTAATTTTCATTTATTACCTCTGGTTCATTAGTTCATGTTGGTATATCATCACACCAATCCTAAGCTCTCTGATGCTGTTTCAGGGCTTTGTGATATTCGTGACAATGTGTCGTGAGGCGCTGGATGATTGGCGGCGATATCGGCGTGACAAGGAGGCCAACTCACAAATCTACAAGAAACTCTGTCGGGATGGAATTGTCAAGATACCTAGCTCCGATATTCGAGTTGGAGACCTCATCATAGTAGAAAAGGTAGGGATGTCACGATGCACCATTGTATTGGTGCATCATCTTGGTTTAGTTCACGATAAAATGTACAATAAATCTGTAAGAATGTCACATTTAATTTATCGTGATACCCACATTGACAACAAGCTTTGGAAACTCTTGCAAAAAAAACTTGTTGCGAAGAAAAAGTTACTTGAGCATGTGTGCATATATGAAATATATGACATTTGTGAAAAGAACTATTGCAAAGCAAAAGTAATAATTGCACATATGCATACATGAGTTATATAACATCTGTTATTCAATGTAGGTAAAAAATTGTAAATTGGTAAGACTTTTTAGTTTTAGTCATGTATTCTACAGAAACAGAGAGTACAAGCTGATGTGATCTTTGCACACGTGCACATATAACTTATATGACCTTTGTCATTGAAAGTATGGTAAAAAAAAAGGCAAATTTGTATGACAATTAAGTTAAAGTCATGTATTGAACAGAACCAGAGAGTACCAGCTGATCTGATCTTTGTGCGGACGACGGAGAAGGACGGAGCATGTTTTATCCGTACGGACCAGCTAGACGGAGAGACGGACTGGAAACTTAGACTGGCTGTACAGAACACACAGCGACTGCCATCTAACGTGGTGGGTTGTAGCTCGATTTTGGTAATCTTTAGGTATTCCTTAACCTACACAGCAAAAACAAGCAGCTTTATGTAGCACCCCTAAAATATAGAAATTGTAATTGCCATCCAAGAGATTTTGTATGTATACTTGTAGCAAAATTGATGAAACTAAAGTGATATTGTCATTAGACCTACTAAGATAAATCAGCTGAGAAAATGTATTGCAGTCATAAGATTATGTTGTTCAATGCCTTAGAATAAGATTTGCAATATATTTTTCACATTGAATATTAAAACTTTTGTAACCAGTATATAGATAGATAACCTCACTCTTGTGTCTTCTGATATCAAATATATCAACAAGAGATGATTAAAGTAAGAAATATCCGAAGCAATGTAGATATCGCTTTTAGATATTGCTTGATCTTACACATTCAATATCATCTGTACAAGCCAGTTGTGGATGATAATAAAGAATAAGAGAATCTTCTTGATTAAGAATTAAACAGATTGTAAACTGATAACCTCTTCTTATGTTTATATTCCAGGATATACTGGATATCTGTGCCCACATCCATGCGGAGAAACCACAGAAACAGATCCACGGCTTTGTAGGAACGTTTACGAGGGTATGTTAAAATGATCAGGCTGAAATGTTTTCAGGAGTGATAATGCTGAATTTGTAAATGTAAGGAATCTCAGTCTCCGTAGTGCTAGACCTAAATAATTATTTTGCTATTCGGTTCATATGTGATATGATAATTGAAACAATCATATCTTCTCACATTTGTTTGCAATTTTTCTTGTGTAATATCCTTATTTTTCTCCCATTTTGCCAATTTTGTGACCTTAAGTTAGTTTTCAAGGTCATGACAAATAATTTTTAGTTATTTATAACTTTTTATTTTTTATTTTGTACGTAGATTTGAGTATGATGAAAACAATTTTCAATGATGGAGTCATGTTAGGGTTAGTGTGAAATTTAGGTAAAAAATGAGTTGATTTTGGGGAAAGGTTTGTTGATCCAGTAACAAATGATGACCTTGACCTGTTAGAAGAAAATATTGTCTTTTTTTAACAGAATCTTTTTGGAATAGTTTCCAAGGACATCTAGAAATTGTTACAATGATGTTTTATGATTTCTTTCCCACCAAAAATCTATTTGGGTGGTATGTTTGATATATATATACCGGTATGTACTTGCACAGACTGATGGTACACCATGCGAGGACCCTCTAGGTATAGAGAACACCCTGTGGGCCGACACCGTGGTGGCGTCAGGGACAGCAATGGGTGTCGTAATCTACACTGGAGCCGAAACTCGTAGTGTCATGAACACATCGCAACCTAGCAGCAAGGTAAGGGCCAACTTCCCCTGCAAGCCATGACTCACACCAGTTTCCATTACTGGATAATAAAGCCTTGATGCTTTAAGCAAAGATTTGTGGTTAAATCGCAACCCAGCAGCAAGGTATGGGCCAACTTCCCCTGCAAGCCTTAACTCACACCAGTTTCCATTACTGGATAATAAAGCCTTGATGCTTTAAGCAAAGATTTGTGGTTAAGCCTTGTAGGCAAAAGAGCTGACACTGAAAAGAACAGGAAGGGGAAAATCTTATTGTTCTTATGTATGCCACCTCTGGATGCCCTTCATGCAGAGACTTAGCACAGTAAAGTTGAGGGAATGCAGCAAGGCTTGAGTTAGCATTGATTTGAGACTGGGACAGGTTATGCCTTGAAAGGGTAGTTGAGTAAGGGAAAGAAAAAAATATATGTCTGATGAATTTATATTTATTCACCATTTTCTGAGATACTTATTTTCTTGAATCATAAGTTAATAATACTAAGCTTCTGAATCAGTCAGTTGCAGACCACAAGTAAATACCGCATAAATTGTCACTGATATTTTACAGTCTTGTAATTGTACTGTAACCAGACACCTACATATCTGCTTATATATTGGCATATTCCTCACTTTTGGAAGGGAATATAAACATTGAGACATTTGTGTTGTTAACATGTCCCTCTTATAATATTCTGTATTTGTTGTATACAATTCCTTACACACAGGTTGGACTCCTCGATCTAGAAATCAACACTCTGACCAAACTTCTCTTCTTTGCTGTCATCGTTCTCTCCTTTGTTATGATGATTCTAAAGGTAATGTGGAAATATTTTCACTTATTAATTTTTTTTAATGAAAAGTAGAAATATTGATTTATGTTTTTTTTGTTAAGATTTTGAAACTTCTGACTTGACATTATGCTTCTGACTTGACTCAAACATTATAGATATCAGGTTGTGTTGATCTGAAAACAGCATGTAAAGATTTACTGTGATGTGATAACTAGTTGCTATGAAACTACAATTTATCCAGGGAAATGATTAAGACAGTGCTTTGAACAGGAGATAAAACCTTGATATCACGCCACATAAGTGATCATATCATTGTAATGATATCATTGTTTCCAAATGATTTCACTATTGTTTTTAGGTTACTCATAAGGTAGAGAGAATATCATTATAAAACTCAAGTGAGTCCAAATGCAAAATAATATGACGTCAATAGCAATGTGTTTGAAGCTTGTTGTCTATTGCAGGGGTTCGGTGGACCGTGGTATCGTTATCTGTTCCGGTTCATCTGTTTGTTCTCCTACATCATTCCCATCAGGTAAGTTGACAGATGAAAAATGAAATGTACACTTGTTCCAACAGTTGTTCATTTCTGATCGATAGGCAAGTGCTACACTTAACATTTACTGGAAAATGGTATATTGTTGCTTCAAAAGATAATTGTTGATTGCCATAGAAAGTTAATTTGAATGTCATATCTTGTAATGATTTGTTCAAACTCTTGACATAGAAAATCACTAAGATTTGAATTGGATAAATATGGAATAGATTGTGATTCAACAAAGATTTTTTAAGACCAAACTTACTTTTTAGAAACAAAATTAAATGATGGTTATTGATAAGGCTAGTAATGTTTTTCAAATTTCCTGGAAAGTAAGATATGAATGAACAGTATCTAAATAAAGAAGGATGATAATTAAGATTTGAGGTGTAAAATATTGGTTCCTTCCTGCCTTACAGTTTACGAGTGAACCTGGACATGGGTAAAGCAGTGTACTCCTGGATGATACAGAGAGACAAGGCAATTCCAGGAACTGTCGTCCGGAGTTCCACCATTCCGGAGGAGATGGGTCGCATCACATATCTGCTGTCTGACAAAACTGGGACACTCACACAGAACGAGATGGTTGGTGTAGCTTCCTTTTTGGATTCTAATACTTCTTCCCAAGCTTCCTTTTATTTGATTCATTGTCTCTCGGAATGTTTTGAAGTAGGAGGTAGCACATTGATTAGCTTTGGATCAAGTTTGGTTCATGTCCATATATGACCTTGGGGATTTTGAAACATGTATCACTTTCTTTATGAGGCCTTTGCAATCCCACCAACAGTTGTGGCTGATGCTTGTGAGTTTAACTGTTGTACAGTTGGAGTGGTTAACATGATTGAAGGAACCTTTCTGCATCACTTAGTTTGGAGGACAGTGCTATGCTGAATTTCAATACGAATGGTTGGCTAGTTTTGGCAGATGCTAGTAAGTATCACTACACACAGCCATAAATGACCTTACAGACTTTCTCACTTTTGTTATTTTAGTTTCTTGAAGTCATTGATGTTCTCTTGAAAGTGTTGACATAACCCGGATCCCCTCAGCAAGACTTTCATTATAGCCCTGCCACTCAATAGTCTAGAATATATAGCATCCAGTGTCTGTGTGTCTGTTTGTCTGTCTCTCTCTGAAATATTTTATTAGAATCTAACAAACTTGATACATTTAATGCCTATGATGTATAGAAGTGGCTTTTGTTATATACAGTCTCTAATTTGCATAATTTATACAAAATGTTTTTATATTTCTGCACATTTATGTTGAACTAAGAAATCAGAAATTAATTATCAAAATGTAGTTAAATTAAGCACTTTCTAATTCTATAATGAGTTGTTCCTTTTGTTAGTTTCAGTCCCTCATTTTCATAATTAGAATGTCATTAGTAGTTATTGTGAATTATGTACCATCAACCTTATAGTATAATAGATTAACCTTATATCTTTCTCTCTCTCAGATATTCAAGAGGCTGCATCTCGGAACTGTTTCCTTCAATGCAGAAACCATGGATGAGGTAAATCAATCATATCACTATTCTCATGGTGTTAGTATCTTGTGTCTGCAGAGGGGAATATGATGTTATTCGAGTGTCACCCAACAAAGATCACATTGTACAAAACACTAACGTGACCTAAAGCCATGAACTTTTTAGGAAGGATGTGGGAAGGGACACCATTTCTCAAAGGTATCTGCTCTCAACATGTTGTTCATCATAATACCAAATGCTTCCTATACGAAGGAAATGAATAAATTTAAACTGATGGAGTCTTGAAAAACCTCTGTTTCAATTGTAATGTCTGTCAACTTCTACAACAATGTGTTCAGGAGTCAAGTTGTAATCAGATGACAGATGTAGACAGATGCTAAATAGTTTTACCCTCACAAAATAAATCATTTCAATTAGTAATCTATGACTTTACTTGCAGGTGATGGCCCATCTACGAACAGCCTTCTCCCAACCCCCGACCACAACCCAGCTGATTCAGGCCACTCCCACCAGATCATCGGGTCCAGTTCGCCGGACTGTGGTCACCCGTGTATTTGAGGCGGTCAAGGCGGTTGCCCTGTGTCACAATGTGACACCAGTGTATGAAGAGAATGGAGAAGCGGCGAGCGACACGGAGGCAGACCAACAGATCAGTCAGAAAGTTACATACCAGGCCTCTAGTCCAGATGAGGTGTGGGCAGAAAATTTTGTTTCTAAAGTTCTGTTTGAAGAATTTTTTTTTCTTTTTTGTCTCAATTGAACAGATTCATAGTATCAAGGACACAAATATTTCACTGAGATTATGTGATCATTACCTTTGTTCTTTTCCATCAATGTTGTAATAAACTTTTATAAACATTAAAAGTATCAGTACATTTAAAGACTAAAATATTATGCTGACATTGAGTGTATATATTCTTACGTCCTAAATGTGTATTATAAATCCTTACTGATAATAAAACAATAGTCAAAGTTGCTTTTTCCACATCATAAGCTAGCATCATAATTTAGACTTTCTTGAATGATTTTTCACCAATTGATGCAGCAGTTTAATCTTTAAGTGACTTTGCAAACAAGAAAAGGAAAACTCATTGATGTTTTGCAGACTTTCTAAAGTCCTTTTTCATGTATCATTTTCTCTTATGATTTTGATGAATAGAAATGGTCACTTGAAATATTATCATGATTCCATCTTTATGGTCATTACCCTAAACCAAGTCCAAGCTTAATTCTCACTTATTGAAATTACCTCGGGCTGACCACTTTAAACCTGTTATCGAATATTCAATCTTTCTGTAGGTGGCGCTAGTGTCCTGGACGGAGAGCGTGAATCTGACACTTGTTAAGCGTGACCTGACCAGCATGCAACTGAGAACTCCTCACGACACCATCCTCACATACACAATTCTCCAAATCTTCCCATTTACGTCAGAGACTAAGCGCATGGGCATCATTGTCAAGGTACGTGCTCCCTCAGCTGATCATTAACCACACTTCCCTCAAACTATTTAGATTCCTTCTTCGGTATTTAACATCTCTGCTATTTTTAGTCTGCATATGAAACATTTTGGAGAAAAATTGCTCCTCTGTAAATGTCATTGCCAGTTCTTACATTTCTTATGTTTATTTTAAATCTGATTCATCTGAAATCACTGTATTTGCATTGAAGTTTAAACTTTGTAAATCTCATCACAACCATGAATGTTAAACACGACCATTTGGCCTGTACTTACTTCCTATGAAGAGATTTCAAGTTAGCCTTAATGATGGTCCAGTGGGCATGTTTTTGTCAAGACAAAATTTGAGTCGATATCGATCAGGTTTCTAAATAAATTTTGGTCCCTACTGGCACGCAGGGCTTGTAACTAAAAACCAACCAGCCCTCTTGAAAATGTGACAAGCCCTTTATTTATAGACAATCACAAAATCCAAAATCACACAAGCCAGACAGGCTTGCTGACCTCTTATCAAACAAGTTCCATCTGAATTTTATCAGAAATTGTGGGCTTGCAGGCAACTATTTTGAACACTGGCTGATATTCTCATTTTCAGTGAATACAACAACACGACATTTACTTAAAGTTTTTCCTACCTTTATTCCAGGAAGAGCAGTCAGGGGAGATAACTTTTTACTTGAAGGGAGCAGACGTAGTGATGCAGAACATTGTCCAGTACAATGACTGGTTGGAAGAAGAGGTAGAGTCCATCTTTTTTAAAATGAATTAATTTTACTATAAATATTTTAAAGCTGTTTCATGAATTTAAATTGTTGTAAAATATTCATTATTTTTACCTCTTCAGTGTGGAAACATGGCAAGAGAAGGTCTGAGAACTCTGGTTGTGGCCAAGAAGGTGCTGACTGAAGAAACTTACCAGGATTTTGAGGTGAAAATTAATTTACATTACTTTAATTAATTTTATTTTCTTTTAGAGTTTTTAAATCAAATAAGGATATAAGGATACCCCTTCCAGAAGGAATTCAATATTTTTTCGACTGCAAGAGTCACCAACCAAACTGAACTATTTCTTGTAGTTTCTAAGATAGACATTCACTCAATAAGGAACACTAAGCATGTGATATGACAAACAGAAAAATTCCCTCCCTTTACAGAGTCGAATCCATCAAGCACGGATGTCCTTGCAAGATCGGAACTCGAAGGTTCAGGCTGTTATAGAGAGTCTAGAACGTGACCTTGACCTTCTGTGTCTGACAGGGGTCGAGGACAAACTACAGGACAACGTACGACCTACTCTTGAACTGCTGAGGAATGCTGGCATAAAGGTTGGATAACTACTCTCATCTCCAAATCCTTTAAATGTCTAATGTTTACATTAGAATATCTCACATGATGGGTTGTATGTGATGACTCTGTGTTTGGGAAATTAGCTACAAACTGCTGTCATAGACAACGATAGAAAGAACCTTTGCTGATAAAATAGTTTCTAGGCCAAATCGTGTATGCACATGTTCAAATATGTCTCTTCTTATGTTTGACCATAATATGATCTCAGGATCATGCAATACTTGTTTATCCAGAAATAGAAACAGAAAATGTTACATCATATTTGTGTTCCTTCTGTTGCTATTTTCAGTAGCTTTAAAGGAATCTCTCATATCTCAAAGAAAAGTATGAAACTGTTTAAATTTTCAGAACCTTTGAAGAAATAATGATCAAACAATGCCCCACATGAAAGAACAAATCCTGTATCTGTCTTGTCCACAGGTATGGATGTTGACAGGAGACAAGTTGGAGACCGCCACGTGTATAGCCAAGAGCTCCAAACTGGTGTCGAGGATACAGACCATTCATACGTTCAGTAATGTCACAGACAGGACGGAGGCTCATCTGGAGCTGAACGCCCTTCGAAGAAAGAATGACGCAGCTCTCATCATTTCTGGGGACTCTTTACAGGTACCAACATTATTAGGGAAATTACTGTGATGTTTTTTGAATCTTGGAACATACATATAATTGACCGATTGGGGTCTGGGGATGATACTCAGAAACTCTCTCTTATGTAAATCGGCATGTTTTGCAAGGGTTTTATCTTTTTTTTTAACTCTTTCACCATCGAGAAGCTCGACTTTAAAAAATTCACAAACCTTATTTCAGGCCTGTAGTATTCAAAAAGTTGGACTGTAATTGTACAATGACTAAGTGAAGTCTAATAATTTTGGCTAATTTCGAAAGATTTCCCTTTGTTTTTTGACAATGAATAGCCTCAAATACAGTCGGGGGAATCACCGCAAAAAATACATCATGTCAACTACACTTGACACAATCAAAGATGTACTAGTTCTGATTCATATTCTAAACTTGACAGGTGTCATAGCTTTAAAATGGAACAGTCAGAGAGTCCTATTCATTCCGAAACTTGCACGCTAAAATAAGTTTGCTCTTAAGCTTCTAATAACTAAAAGTCCTGTTACTATATTGATCAATAGTTGCGTTTTTAAACTCCAGGATTGTTTGCTATTCATCACTAGTATATTTAGCCTTTGGCTAAGAGACTGTCAATTTTGATCTAAATTTGTAGATTTTGTATGACAACGAATCCCAGAAATTTTACAAAATCAAATATTTATTTGATACATGGTTGATTTTCATCAGGTGTGTCTGAAGTACTACGAGCATGAGTTTGTCGAGCTTGCGTGTATGTGTCCGGCGGTGGTTGTGTGTCGCTGTTCCCCAACACAGAAGGCTGATATCGTGAAACTCCTTCAACTTCACACCGGAAAGAGAACATGTGCTATAGGTGAGCTTTGATCCATTATATTCTACAAAACGAATAAATTTAAAGAAGTAAACAGACATTTTTTTTAAGGTTTGCATTTTACTAATTATACAGACAATTTTTATGTAAACCTCATGATCTTTACTAACTAAATTCCAGCTTTACACTGCCTATATGTATATTTCGGTTGCTAGGTGACGGAGGTAATGATGTCAGCATGATTCAGGCGGCGGATGCTGGGATAGGTATAGTCGGAAAGGTAAGTTGATTTCCAATGTAATCCATATTCATTGCTAGAAATCTAAGCTTCATTGATCTAAATAAATTGAATGCTTGTCAGCTTACATGATAAATGGCATAAATTTCTCGGGAAAGAACTTACCTGGAGCATGTACCTGTTACCTGTAGTGCAGGTAGATGATTTAAAATGTTACATCTGGCCTTTGCTCAGTCTAATTCAATTTTAATCAGTTTTATGTTATGTTATTTCAGTTGATCTGTAAGGGAGGTTGACCTTTTGACCTTTTATGTGCAAATTATTCGATCAGATTTGGCGGCTTAAACTGGTCCTACTGTACACGCCTTCTACTGTGACTAGAAAAACCTTACATGCAGTTGAAAGTGTATCAACAAATACATAAACAAATTTAAATTTGTAATGGAAGGTGATGTTATTATGGTTGTATAAAAGGATTTTGATATTTCCTCTGTAGTTTATGATCTTAGATAAAAAGTAAAACATCACTAGAATTTGACGTTACCTGATGGTTTATTTTTTTTGAACAGGAAGGAAAGCAAGCGTCTCTAGCTGCCGATTTCTCCATCACCCAGTTCAGCCATATTGGACATCTTCTAGTCGTACATGGAAGAAACAGGTTAGTGATTGATTCTGTATTTAACTTTGTTGTACCTGAAAAGTTGTTACATCCTTGACCAAGGGCTTTTCTGCTTCCTATCAATTTCCAATTTTCATTATATTTGTTTGAAGTAATAGCATACCAGGATACCTCTTTTGAGGGGGAGGCATATTTGGATTGATATTTTGTGGATTTGTTATCCTTGTAGTTAGAGCTCTTTGATATTATTGGGCATGTTTTGTTGTAAGGGATCGTTAAAAGACTTGCTTTGGGTTATACGAAAACATCCTCCCAAATGCATATGTTTTGCGATTTAACCATTTACGATTTTTACGAGTGCTAATTTTGAGAAGGGTCAGAGGGCAGTTTACTTCCTTTCATTTATGGCTTATAATGTTGATAAAAAATAAATCATAAAACCATATATCATGATACAAGACTTGAAATTATCACTTTTGATTTGACTATTGAAAAGTATTTACATTCATATTAATATTACTAATATTCAAAATAGAATACTGCCAGAATACTGGTACACTTAAAATGATCCATATTTCCTCCAAGTACATTTTCCACTTTTATGTGAGATTCACACTATAATCAATCTGCACCTTACTATAATGAAGCTTATTATCCCCCGCCCAACGTAGTTGGCGGGGGATATTGTAATGGTCTCCGTCCGTCCGTTCGTCCGTCCCGATAATGTTTCCGGAGCACAACTCCAAAACGGTGAGACCTATCTCGACGAAACTTGGTATGTGCAATGGGCATCATGCGGAGATGTGCCTTTTGGGGTTTTCAACTTCTTTGCATTTTTATTTTTACCCCTATTCCATGGAAACGTAACATAAGATTTCGTTTCCGGACCACAACTCCAAAACTGTGAGACCTAGCTCGACAAAACTTGGTATGTGCAACGGGCATCATGCGGAGATGTGCCTTTTGGGGTTTTCAACTTCTTTGCATTTTTATTTTTACCCGTTAATGTTTCCGGAGCACAACTCCAAAACGGTGAGACCTAGCTCGACGAAACTTGGTATGTGCAACGGGCATCATGCGTAGATGTGCCTTTTGGGGTTTTCAACTTCTTTGCATTTTGTCCGTTCGTCCGTCCGTCCCGATAATGTTTCCGGAGCACAACTCCAAAACGGTGAGACCTAGCTCGACAAAACTTGGTATGTGCAACGGGCATCATGCGGAGATTTGCCTTTTGGGGTTTTCAACTTCTTTGCATTTTTATTTTTACCCGTTTCCATGGAAACGTAACATAGGATTTCTTAAAGGTTGTTTGTAGAAAACAACATGATCACTGTTCAATATTCCACAACTAGTATCCTTAACTACCCTTTCCCTTTGGCGGGGGATATAGCTGACTCTGTCTGCTTGTTTTTGGCTGTGTTGATTTAAGTGTTACCCAAGCTCACGACAGATTTCCTGCAAAATCATTATGAAATGGCTTGATGTGAATACACGTCATCTTGACCTTTTCCCTGCAGCTACAAGAGGTCAGCGGCGCTGAGCCAGTTTGTGATCCACAGAGGCCTCATCATCAGTGCCATGCAAGTTGTCTTCTCATCCGTGTTCTACTTTGCTTCTATCAATCTCTTCCCAGGGTTCCTCATTGTTGGGTGAGTTTGTAGCTTAGTGTTTTTGTAATAACTGCGCTATTAAGCCAGATGTAGGCGTTAATAGGAATAAACCCCATACATAAACTCAGTTGTTGGGTGAGGTTGTAGCATAATGTTTTTGTAATAACTGTACTTTATAGTAAAGCCTAGTGGGCCAAATTATCCTGCTAAATCAACGTATTTGAATCCTCTCAGCTCCTTCTAGATACCCTGATCTCTTTCAAGCCAAAATCCTCAATTAGGTAGCTATTTAACCAGGGAATGAGACGACTCGCATCCAGCAACAGCGGCAAAACCTGGATGGAAAAATATGTTGAGTTCAAGATAGTAGCTTCAAGCTCCATGCATAACGACATTTCATTGGCTAAGAAAATAACAGGTGATCAAAGCCACGAATATCAAGCCGCGCCAGCCATACGAGACATTTGGCCCAAAAGAGATCAGGGTATATGGAAGTAGCTGAGCGAATTCACTTATGCTGATGTAGTAGGATGAGGCAAAATGGACCTATGATATAAACGTACCTAACATGAAAAATGCCATGAAGAGTTAAGTAGGACTTGAACTCTTCCAATAATATTTCATTGTCAGTTACATTTATTACTGAGTATTCCTGTGATAATGTGCTCTTAGGGAAAATTAGGCTTATCACACCCGTAGGACCCAATAGGCCTCCAACGTAAGATCAATTAAACATTGAATATTGATATTTTTTTACACTAAAAATCAAGCTATTCAACAATATTTTTTATTACAATTCTTCTTATTTACATCATGTATTTGCTTGATGCCTACAGCTATGCCACAGTGTACACGATGTACCCGGTCTTCTCCCTCGTCTTAGACAAGGATGTATCTCCGCAGATCGCCATGACCTATCCAGAATTATACAAAGAATTGACAAAGGTCAGTTTTATTTTCAAGATCAAATCATTGTCTTTAAGGGGCAGTAGCATGTTTTTTAGATAAATAAAATAATCTCATGAAGACCAAAATAATTGTTTCCAATTGCAAGACAATGTTCAAAAGAAGCAGTTTCTGAACAAACATACCATTATTAGTTAAGCTATCAATTTCCCTACCTCAGGTGATTAACAGATTTTCATTAAAAAATGGCCAATAGTGGTTTTGCTTGGAACTATAATTTTTCCTCTATGAAGTGATGAGTTGGTTTAGTAATGAGATGTTTTGACCCCCTGAAGATAATACATTTGGCATAAAGGACTATTGAGGAATATTTGAAGAAATTAATCTTTAAAAAATGTACTACTGCCCCCAACAGAAATTTGAATTGAAATGACTTCAATTTCAAAAGATTATTTGTAAATGCATACACACGATGCAAAAGAGTGTTTACCTTACTTTAGAACAAGTTGCTTTTAGACCTTTTTGAAAGAGTTGGGTTCAAACCCTGACCCCAAACCCACCTGCCAGTTTAGTTCTTTTAAGGATGCTCTGTTCCACTGTATTATCAATATTCATGTAATGTAATTTTGTTCCAGGGGAGATCGTTGTCTTTCAAGACCTTTTTTATATGGGTGCTGATTAGTATTTATCAAGGTGAGTTGAATTATTATTATTGTTAATCAAAGTCTTCTAATTACATGTCACTGATTCCGTTTGAATGTTTAATTTTAATTTTGTTTTTGCTGGCGGAATTCCTCTGGTTTCTAAGCAAATGTTAAGTGTACCAAGCAGCATAAAACCATATTCTTTACAGTGTTGTTCCTGGAGGGGTCCTGGGTGAATTTGCCCACAATTTTGGCTTGATGGCCCTTATAATTTTGATGTATTGACCATTTTGACCATTTTGAAAAGGCGAAATTGACCCCCTTATCTGAACGCCTAGAAACAACAATGTACTATAAAGGGCTACTCACATATTACTCTTTTGTTCTGGTTAAATTCTAAATGAATTTTCTTCATCAGGGGGGATAATCATGTATGGAGCTCTCCTGTTGTTTGAGGAAGAATTCCTTCACGTGGTATCCATCACCTTCACGTCGCTTATCCTCACGGAGTTACTGATGGTTGCCTTTTCGATACGCACCTGGCACTGGCTAATGATTGTCGCCGAGGTTTTCTCTCTCGGAATATATATAGCCTCTCTAGCGGTCCTTAAAGAGTTCTTTGGTGAGTCCAGTTTGATAGTTCAACCTGCAATTACTTTTAATGGGTCCAGGAATTTGATACGAAGTCATTCAATGAATTCAGAATGATATCTGAACAAAATTGTGAATCTTATAGCAATTTCACACACCTTAGATGAATTTGAGTTCAAATTTAAATGTGTTAAGGCTAAATTTTTGTGTAGAAATGTTGTCTAAAATTGCTTCATAACCCCTGTTCAGTAGCGCTTGTACGGATACTTGAGTACTTGAGCTCAAGTCGGGTGCAGCAGGACTCAAGTCCAAAACTTGAGTACCCGAAAGGAGGAGAGCAATGTTACGTTTTAAGTAATTTTAGACCTTTTGCCTGATCAGCTTGATCATGTCAAGACATGTGCCAAAATGTATCTTATATGAGCTTATGTAAGTAATCATTTATATATATAATATCTAGGAAAAACAACAATTACATGACCTCCTGTGCAAAGATAAGAAGTTTGAGTATTCAGATCCAAGTCGAGTCTGACACCTCGAGTACTTGAGTCAAATCTTACCCTTCTGTTCAGGGTATTGTTCCACTAACCAATTCAAAACAATCAAACTAATTCAAGATATCAATAAAAGGTCAGTGGGATGGTTCACTGGCTGTCACTAATCTTATTATCTTGGTATCAAAACTCATGACCCTACTGTTCCACTAACCAATTCAAAACAATCAAATTAAGTTAAGATATTAATAAAAGGTCAGTGGGATGGTTCACTGGCTGTCATCAAATCTTATTATCTTGGTATTAAAACTCATGATCATGACTGTTCTAAGCAAAATATTATCTTCTCTTTCAGATGCCAAGTTCCTGCAGACGATTGGTTTTGTGTGGAAGGTGTTAGCCATCACATCAGTCAGCTGTATCCCTCTCTATGTCTTGAAGTATCTCAGGAAACGATTCTCTCCTCCCGTGTACTCCAAACTGACTCCTTGATGGAAACAAACCAAGATCATAGATCTGATCATGAAACAACAACTGACTGTCCACCTTGTGGTTGTTAAATCTTGCTTGTCCTTGATCCTGGATGTCCAAGCCTGTTCCTGAATGTCCAAGTCTGTTCCTGAATGTCCAAGCCTGTTCCTGAATGTTCAAGCCTGTTCCTGGATGTCCAAGCCTGTTCCTGGATGTCCAAGCCTGTTCCTGAATATCCAAGCCTGTTCCTTCATGTCCAAGCCTGTTCCTGAATGTTCAAGCCTGTTCCTGGATGTCCAAGCCTGTTCCTGAATATCCAAGCCTGTTCCATGATGTCCAAGAGCGAATCTTGATGTAATATCCTGATTTTTGAGGTTTAATGCAATTTTAGAATTCTTTGATTTAGTCATCTATTCCTGGATGTCCAAGCCTGTTCCTGGATGTCCAAGCCTGTTCCTAGATGTCCGAGCCTGTTCCTAGATGTCCGAGCATGTTCCTGGATGACAAAGCCTGTTCTTTGATGTTCAAGCTAGAATCTTGTTGTCAATTTCCTGGTTTAGGATGTTTAATGCAATCCTCGTATTCAATGATTAAGACATCTGGTCCTGGATGTTCAAGCCTGTTCCTGTATGTCCAAGCCTGTTCCTGTATGTCCAAGCCTGTTCCTGGATGTCCAAGCCTGTTCCTGGATGTTCAAGCCCGTTCCTGGATGTCCAAGCCTGTTCCATATTTGAATCTTGCTGTCAATGCCAGATTCTTTTTCAGAAGGGATCCTCCTTGGGGTACTATTGCATAAAATCTGTTTATTTTTGCTATATGACAGGTTGTGACTATTTTTAGAATAAAAAATATACAAAAACCACATTAAAAACGTGTTTCTCATATATGACCACCCTAACAGAGCCCCAAACCCTAGCGGTTGCCATAGCACCAAGGGCAGTAACTCTATTCTCACCACTTATCAATCTGTCATTGGAGTGAGAAGACGTGTTTTCGAGCTTCGAAGTTTTGCTAAGTTTTCAAGGTTTTCTAAGAAAACGAGACTATGGAGAAAGAAACAAATGTATGGTAACCTTTATTGCTAAACGTAGTTTAGAATAGGTTCGCATTTTTTCGCATTCCATCGCGTTGTGACTTAGGCTTTTCCCAAGCATTTCGAACCACGTGCTTCGTGCGTGCGCGGGAAAAGAGACAAACATGGCGGATTCTCGGAGATTGTTTTTCCCGACTAGGTGGAAAATAGATATCTTTCGTATGGAATCAGCTAATGTTTGGCACTTGATGTTATTCTTATTATGTATTAATAAGCATCTCTTTACGTCGATGGCGATCGTTTTCACCTGGTCGTTAACTTGATGAAAACTTTCGTTTTTTCGAGGGGCAAGCCATGTTGTTTACATGCTTTTTTTATTTCAGGCTGTGGTTGTAGTGCTTGCTTTATGAGTTGCTTTTCACTATTTATGCCGCGGCCGTTTATCTTTTAGTATCTATATATCTTAGGATTATATATTTACTTAGATTTACATATGCACTCCCCCACCCCCTCCCTTTGGTAGTTGTCAACTATCTTTCTGTTTGGCTTACAGCCGTTCAAGAAGTGCGTTGACTGTGGGTCGTCCATCCCACAAACAGATGGACACCCTAGCTGCCTTCCGTGTCTAGTGACACAAGGGCACGACGACTCGGACTGTGCTGTGTGCAAGGCCTTTTGCAATAAGACCCGTAAGAGGAGGCAGGCAGACACCATTTTCTACAAAGGGATGCTGGAGGCAGGCGAGAGTCTGCAGGGAGTGACCCCCCCATCTAAAGCTAAGGGTGGTAAGAAGAAGGCAGTCGTGTCCCCTCCGATCCCCTCTGAAGAGAGCTCGGACTCGGAGGTGGGCACCCGGCTGTTTTCCGCTAGGGCCCTCCCAATCACCCCTACACTTGACACAATTAACTCTCTAATTAAGGGGCAAATGAAGGGCCTGATGGGGGATCTGATGTCGGAGCTCCGCAAGGAGATTCGGGCGTCAGTTCCCCCGGCGGGTCCGGATGCCAGACCGACCGGGTCCTTCGGGACCGGGGCCGGTCCCGGGGCTGGGGCTAACCTGGGCAGGGGCCCGGGTGATGCCTTGAGCTTGCCGGAGCTGAGGGCCGGACCTAGCCGGACCCCTACCAGCACCATAACACGGGACCCCCCGAATGATCTCGAGACCGTCGAGAGGTCGGGGGGAACCGGCAACCCCAAGAGCCAGGACCCGGGCGCTGCTGCGTCCGGGTCCGCGTCTGGACCAGCTCTTCCGGGTCCTTCTCGGGAACGACCGGAGGCCGGCGGGTCTCGGTTCCGGATCCCCTTGCTTCCTTCGTTTGCTCCTCCAAGCCATTCCTCAGAAACCTCGTCCGTGCAGGGCTCGGAGGTGACGGGGGATGACTCGGAGGAGGAGATGGAGGTCGGTGGGGGTGCGGAATCGGATCCTTCCGACCGCCCAATTTCCGAAGCCTTGAGGGGGGTCCGCGACAAGTTCGCGGTAGCCTTCCCTCAGGTGGTCGTTCAAGAGAAGGAATCGGATGAGGCTGAGTTCCGTCTACCTGGTGGGGCCTTTGCCAAGCGCAAGGTCGCACAGACGCGGCTCCGCATAGTCGACAGCTTACGCACTGATGCGATCACGCCTCTTCTGTCGGGTACCCGTACGCGGTTCGATCTCCCCGAACTCAACAGGAGGTACCCGATAGGGGAGGTGGGGTTTCTGGATGTGCCGGTGGTTGACGACGATGTGTTATCCTCGGTCAACCCGGACGCCATTGGGCTTCCGGGCCGGCGGGTGCCCCCCTTTAAGTACCAGGACCAGCTTCTGAAGCGCGCGTTCCGCTCCTTCGAGGAGACCTATCGGAATGCGGCGCAACAGTTGCGGGTCTCGGTTCACTCGGCATACCTGGCCTCCTTGCAGGCTCAGAGTATGGTTGAGGCGAAGGGGAAGGAGCAGACCGAACAGGTTCTGCTCCAAAGGCAATTGGCCGAGGTGTCGAGTTACCTGGCTCGCGACTCTATTAGGAGCGCGTCGAGCCAGGTGATGACCGCAGTGATGGGGCTGCGGAGGCTGTGGTTGAGTTGCTCCTCACTCCCACAGCCGACTCAGAATGCACTGCTCGCCCTCCCCTATGAACTGGGTCAAGCCCTGTTCCCGGGATCGGCGACAGTCATCAAGGACTTTGCCGAACGGCTAGAGAGGGCCAAAGCCGCCAAAGGCGGCTCGGGTCCTGCCGGGAAGCGAAAGTCCCCCTTGGAGAATCTCCCGAGTGGTCCGCCGGCCAAAGTCAAGCAATGGTGGGAGTCTTCTCTCTACCAGGGCTCTGGCAAGGGAGGTAATCCAGGGAAGAAGGGCAAGAGCAGGAAGGGCAAGCAGCCTAAGGGCCAGCAGCCTTTTCGGGGGAAAGGGGGCTCCAACCAGGGCTCCTAATCCCTCGCCTGCTAGAGCCGGAGACCTGCCAGGGGGCCGGAGTGCCGCCGGTAGCAGGGATCCGATGCCCTTGTCCAGAGTTGGAGACCTGCCAGGGGGCCAGAGCGCCGCCGGTAGCAGGGATCCAGTGTCTCTGTCCAGAGCTCCCAGTGGGGGGCAGACTGTCCAACTTCCTGTCGGAATGGGAGAGAGTCACGTCCAACCCCTGGGTCCTGTCCACACTCAGGGAAGGGCATTTGCCTCTTTGGAAGCTTGGGCCACCTTCTTTTACCGGAGTGAGGCGCACCCCGGTGCCATCCTCCCCGGAGAAGGCAGAAGTCCTCCGTGCCGAGGTCGCAGCACTGCTCGACAAAGCGGCTATAGAGGTTGTTCCATTGGGCCAGGAAGAGAACGGGTATTACTCGACTTACTTCCTGGTGACCAAGAAGGACGGAGGTTACAGGCCCATTTTGAATCTGAAGTATCTGAACAAAATGTTGGAGGTACCATCGTTCAAGATGGAGACTCTGAGGTCAGTGATAGCGTCTGTAGAGGCGGGGGATTGGCTGTCGTCAATCGACCTCAAGGATGCGTACCTCCATGTCCCAATGCACCCCCAGTTCAAGCAATACCTCAGGTTTGCTTTCGACGGGGTGTGCTTTCAGTTTCGTGTGCTCCCCTTCGGCATCGCCACTGCGCCAAGGGTGTTCACCAAGCTGATGCTGATTCCAGCGCAAGTCGCAAGGTCGCAGGGCAGGTGTTGTCACCCATACCTGGACGACTGGTTGATCAGGGCTCTGACCAGGGCGCTGAATCAGGAAGCCACCCAGGACATTTTGAATATTCTTGTCAGACTGGGTTGGATAATAAACCTGAAGAAGTCAGACTTGGACCCCACGCAAGACCTAGTGTTCTTGGGGGCTCGGTTCGACACGGCACGGGGCACGGTTTCGTTGGCCCCGGACCGTGTGGGCAAGGTGGTTCAGACCATACAGCACTTCCTGCAGTCACCAGACCACTCCGCGCGGACTTGGCTCCGTTTGCTGGGGAATATGGCGGCGACTGTGGATGTGGTCTGGAGAGCTCGGCTGAGAATGAGACCAGTCCAACAGGCTTTGGCGGGATTGTGGTCTCATGCCGAGAGTCTGGAGCGGTCAGTGTCCATTCCGGGGTGGCTTACCACTCATCTGGAATGGTGGCTGAAAGAGGACAACCTGTCGAGGGGTCTACCTCTGGAGGCCCCGTTGCCGACGGTGACAGTTCAGACGGACGCTTCCCTCTCAGGTTGGGGGGGAGTCCTGGGGGACCACTCAGCTTCGGGCCTGTGGTCCCTGGACGAGTCCAGGATGCACATCAATGTGCTGGAACTGAGGGCGGTGAGGAATGTGTTCAAGCACTTCCTACGTCTGATACAGGGTCAGGCGGTACGTCTAGAAATGGACAATCAGACCGCCATGACGTATATTGCGAAACAGGGAGGAACGGTGTCCCCAGCTCTCCTCCAGGAGGCGTGGCAGTTCCTGCTCTGGTGCGATCAGTACAACGTACGGGTGACGCCAGTGTACCTTCCGGGAGTGGACAATGTCCGAGCGGACGCCTTGTCCCGGCGCATCTTGGCACCGTACGAATGGATGCTCCACCGGGAGATATTCGGGCTTATCTCCCAGTTGTACGGGTCGTTCCAGGTGGATCTGTTTGCGTCCGGAGTGACGAATCAGACACCGGTGTTCTGTTCCAGGATACCAGACCCAAAAGCTCTGGCCTCAGACGCCTTCGCAATAGACTGGACCGGCAGGGTGCTGTGGGCGTTTCCGCCTACGCCCCTGATTCCCAGGGTCCTGTTGCAGTTAGGCAGGCAGCCTCCACAGCTGTTGGTCCTCATGACACCGCTGTGGACGGCCCAGAGTTGGTTCCCGTCGGTTCTCAGATATCTGGTACAGCCTCCTTTACTGTTACCATGTCTGCCAGATCTGCTGACGCAGGAGGGGGCGCCACACCCGAACCCCAGGGTTCAGTGGGTGGCTTGGCCTCTGTCCGGAATCGCCTCCAGGAGAGCGGTATTCCTGCACGAGTTGCAGACACAATACTGGCTTCGAGGAGGGATTCAACGAACGTTCAATACGAGGATAGATGGGCCTGCTATGCGCGCTGGTGTGGCAATAGAGGGCTACTCGATCCCTTTTCTGCGGGTTTAGTGCCGGTACTCGAGTTTTTACAGTCCAGACTGGACGATGGCTTAGCCGCCTCGACGGTCAGGGGGTACTCGACGGCCATTGCCGCATTCCACATACCGGTGGATGGAGCCCTGTTGGGTAGTCATCCGATGGTCCAGCGTTTCCTAGCAGGTGTGGACAGGATCCGACCGCCGGTGCGGAGGATCAGCCCTACTTGGGAACTAGCAAAAGTGCTTGATTGGCTGTCAGGTCCGTCCTTTAGAGACCTTAGTACAGTTTCACTGCAGTTGCTCACATGGAAGACGGCTTTCTTGGTGGCGGTTACGTCAGGCAGGCGGGTAGGGGATATTCACGCAATGTCCTCGGATCCCGAGCTGACTGTCTTTCATAAGGACAGAGTCAGCATTAGACTGCCTGACTCGTACCGACCGAAGGTGGATCATTCCTTCCATGTGTCGGCCCCTATTGAGCTACCGGCGATGCTTCAGCCGGCAGCGTCGGGGGCGAGGTCGGCGCAGCCCCACATCCTTGATGTGCGTCGCACCCTCAAACAATATCTTAAGAGAACAAAGGAAATCCGTAAGGATAAGCAATTGTTCTGTTGCTATGGCGGCAATAAAGCCGGTCTCGCAGCTACGAAACAGACCATCTCCAGATGGATCGTTTCGGCAATTTGTCTGGGCTACATCCATAAGGGGTTACAGCCCCCTGAAGGTTTAAAAGCTCATTCGGTCAGGGCGGTAGCGACCTCTAAGGCGTATACTGCGGCACTGCCCATTGAAGAGATCTGCTCCGCAGCTGTCTGGAGTCGGCCTAGCACGTTCATCAGACATTATCAGCTTGACAAGCACTCAAGTGAGCGTGCTCGGTTTGGCAAGGTGGTTCTCTCCAGTGGGCAGAGTCGTACACCCTCTAACTGATTGAGTTTTTTATGGGTTACGATGATCATGTTGGTTGTGGTACTAACGTACTAATTTTAACAACACTGCATTTTTTGGGCTCTGGCGGAAGACACCCGGTGGGTGATTCTGCGCTGGGGTTAATTACTAGACTTAAAAGAACGTCCCTAGTCCCTTCTTTTGAAAGAAAGGGGGGGGGGGGGGCGGGTATTTGGCTTAAAGTCTGTATTTGGGCGTCTTTAGCCCTAATCAGTAGATTCCCAGGTCATCACTGCGCTCTCAAGAGCTACGATGTGACAAGTCACGTGATGTGGTGAGTGTTTCTGATTATATTCCTTGTACGATGTGTGTTGCAGACAGAATACCACTTCCAGGATATTGATCTCTGGGAGTCTGTTTTTATGCAATAGTACCCCAAGGAGGATCCCTTCTGAAAAAGAATCGAACAAACCTGCAGAGGTTTCAGATTCTTTGAAGAGGATCCTCCTTGGGGTAGGGCCACCCACCTCCCCTTATTCTGTCTGGTATGCTAGATTGATAAGTGGTGAGAATAGAGTTACTGCCCTTGGTGCTATGGCAACCGCTAGGGTTTGGGGCTCTGTTAGGGTGGTCATATATGAGAAACACGTTTTTAATGTGGTTTTTGTATATTTTTTATTCTAAAAATAGTCACAACCTGTCATATAGCAAAAATAAACAGATTTTATGCAATAGTACCCCAAGGAGGATCCTCTTCAAAGAATCTGAAACCTCTGCAGGTTTGTTCGATTTTGGGTGTTTCATACAATATTAAAATTGATGATTAAGATACCAAGTCCTGTACATCAAAGCCTTCTCTGAATGTGCAAGCCTATTCCTGGTTGTTCAAGCGGAAAATGTCATTGCCTGATTTGGATGTCCATGGTATTTTTAAAATTCCATAATTTAGACAATAAGCCCTTGATGTCCAAGCCAGAATTATAGCCCTGAATGTCCAAGTTTGTTCCTAGATGTCCCTGGTCATTCCTGAAAATCTCCTTCCTGAACTTGACCCTATAAAGCTTTCTTATCCTTAAATTAAGATTAAATAAATCTTGGTCCCATTGACCAGTCTTATTGGACCAGTCATGACCACCAGAAATCTTCAGATTGATTTATTTATGCATTGTAGATTTTCATTTATGAGGTTTCCATTCATCAGATCATGACAGAAGTCTCCATATTGGATTTGCAGCTGAAATTTCAAACAGTAAATCCTCTTTAACAAATATTTCAACAAAGAATGGTAACACAGAAATGATGAGTTTAGTGAAAATAATACAATATTTGGATGAATTAGTGGATGTGAAAAATAATTTGATATTTTAATTTTAACTTTCATGTTATGTCTGTTTCAACTTGAACGTTGGTTATGACCTATTATTTAGATGTAAGTTGTGTCATATATATCATATGGACATATGTTTCCCATTGTCTTTACATTAGGTGCCATATTTTGTCATCTTTGACATTGCTCATGTCACTTAAGTCGGCTGTCAAGCTTGCTTCCACAAACAAAATGGGTAATGAAATTGCTAGGAAAGGTGATTATATTCATTACTTATTTGTCATATTTATCCAGTTATCTGAAAGAAACATTGATCATTGGTGGCAGAGGGCAGTTTAACAAATAGTCCCTGATAAAAATGTTTTGCGTAAACAGTGACACATAGTTAATGAATTCCTTATGTACTGCACTCCACTGCACAAAACACTAAGGTGAAAACACTTAAGTCACTAAGGAAGCCTTGTGCAGTGTTAAGTTGTTTTGTGCAACGGCCCCGTTCTGTTTATACAAGGACTGAAAGATTTAATCAGTCAAATGTTTTTGATATGTTATTATATTAGTTTTCTCAATTAAAAAATAAGAAGGTGATGCCCTTTCAACTCAACATTTGAATGTCAAGGCAGGTTTGGTTTACTTTATATTTCAAAGATAAAAGGTTTTTTGTTTGTATTGTTTTGTTTGTTCTTGCTTTATGTATATTGCCTACAAAGCACTATTGATTTGTAGTGTCAGTTTTCTTCTATTCAAATTCTATTGAAAGAGTTATGATTTGTTGTTATTTCTTTATAGATCATTAATAATGATAAGTGGTCAGAAGTGGCCTATCTCAGGAATCAACCAGTTTTCAAAGAAAACAAATAAATCTTTATTAGGAGCTTAGTTTTGATGTACAAAGAACAGAACTGCTGTCTTAGTGTTAAGACAGTCGTAGGACAATGTTAATTGATGGTACATATGACTATCTTAGTGCTAAGAGAGCTTTGAAAGTCTAGGTCCAAGCGCTTCTTTTGGATGTCCCAATAATAGAACTGGTAGGTTAAAGGTTATATAAGAGACATTCCACAAGTGGAAGTGACATAATTATGCCAAACTTGACAAATGTCGCCAATTTGATAAAGACTTACAGTTGCTGGAAAGTGTGATTTAAATGAATTTTAGTTCAGTTTAACAACAATATAAAGGTATTCAGTCAAGACTCTGATTGTTAACCGGACAAAGCAAGCATCAATTAGTCAAACCAATGAACAAGTTCGAGGCACAAGTCAGTGCTGCCCGATTGGTTTACCCAATATGAATGAAACTTTCATCTGATGAAAAATCCTCTTAGAAATTTCTGTGGAGTATTGAAAAATTAGGTCAGGTTGACCTTCAATTGAAAATCAAAGTTAAGGCCATCATCATAATTATAACAATTAGGAAGATATTACATTTCTTTTTATTAGTGAGGTATTAGTGTAGATTTAAATACTGGTGGTGTAATGGACTATTCTCTGGTTAAAGGGAGATAACTCTTAAACCTGCACATTTTTAAAGATAGAGAGACACTTGAGCACTGTATTATTTTATAATGCACAATTTGACAAACATTTGGGATGAAATAGTTATCAAAAGCATATAAACTTATTTCAATTTAAATGAAGATTTTCTATAAAGTCTAAAAGAAAAGCTTTCAAGAACTTTGTTTTGTAAAGCTTCATGTATTCATGTGATTTGCATTGAAAGTCAATTTTGTATATTTAGTTATCGTAATTTTGGCCCTTTATGTAATGTACTAAAATTAATGTTATAAAGATTCTTCTCAATATGTAGCCTAATTAGATATACATGTTCACAGCCCTTTGTGAAATTTGACTTTGTCAATACCAACAAGGTTTATTATATTCTTTATGATAAAATACAGTTTTGAAGATATGTATTTCCAGCAGGTTAAACAACATTCATAGTCAATTCAACCTGCAAAATATTGATTTCATTGATCATTTAAATAATCAAGTTTGCTATGATCACAATGTTGCAGTTAGTATACAGATTAAATCGTGCAAGTGGATTTTCTATTTGTACATAGCGAAGAAGTTTGCAAAACACTACAAATATTTTTTTAAATAATAACAACCTTGTAGTATTGCCTTGCCAAAATGAATGTGTTAGAAAGCAAATATTTTTCAGTATTTGTAAATAATATTTCTCAATTGTTTTAAGAAAAACTTGCTTAGAATGGATTTGGTGTAACAAATAGCCTTCTACATCAAAATATGTATATCCACTAGGATTTTAGAATCGTCTTTTGTTTTGTTAGTATTTGGTTCCTATTGCTAGGTATGACCAGCCAATGAAATGACTTTTGGTAATGTTAGAGACCAATGACAATTTTCATGCTGTTAAAGTTATGGATAACCTCCAAGAAGTCAAAACGAGGCAAATGCTGAGAAGACAATCTGGAATTTGAATGAGCGTTTCAGATATTATAGACACTGTAGCACATTTTTTGGAAATTTTATTTCTCAAAATTCTCCCTAATAATTGTAAGTTTGTGTTAAATGTAAATCTTCAGAGGGTCGAACATCTCATTACTCAAACTTATCTGTAGTCATATCAACAAAAACTGCACGTGGCCATGTAAGTGTGAATACCTTTTAATCATTAACATTAGGAAATGGATTCACACAGCTAAACCAAACTTGGTATGTTAGTTTGTATCCTTTTATTGATTTGAGAGATTGTCTTGCAATTTGGAACATTTGTTTTACTCTAGTTCTCAAAGAAAACGTGCTACTATCTTGTTTAAAATGTGCTACGTGCTACATCTTCTTTAGTATCCTGGAGGAGGATAAATGTCATTCACAAAACCTTTTCACTTCATAATTCCATGATTGTTTTAATTATTAACACAGGGACATGTTTTGTTGTTAATAAAGGTCTATATAAAGGGCAGGGTCTGGATTTTTGAAACTCTCTTAGTGCTAAGATTGTTGTAAGACAATGTTAATTGGTAGTACTTACGTCTATCTTAGTGCTAAGAGAGCTTCGAAAATCTAGGCCCTGGAATCTATAGTCAAGCACTTATTAATGTACGTGCTAGATCGTTTACTCCATCTGTTTTAGACATGTATATTTTCCAATAATACTTGTGCCTGTGTTTAGGAATATCTTGTTACTAATTTTAATGGCATGACATTAGCAATGTTTTGAAGTTGACATGCTTGGATTTGCTTACTGTCTTAAATTATTGTAGGTCAATTTAATGGAAGTGAAAGATTGTGTCCCGGTTATTTTCACATAATCATAAACAATGAACACAATCACATCTATTTATTTTTTGTACATAGTATAATTACCTGTATGTGTGTCATTGAATAAAATGCTTTCATAATTCTCGGTCTTCCTTCTTTGGTGTTAAAGCAGTGTATAAAATAAGACCCAACCGACAGTTTGTAATCTGGTAACTTTTTTCGTCAGGCTTCTAACTTTTGGAGGTTTTTCTTCAATGTTGTCCCAAAATTGACAAAATTATATATTTGGGCTTTTAGCTTTTCGGGCTTATTTGAAAAATATAAAGGTGATATTATTTGAGTAGTTCCTGTGGGCTGTTGTAGAAAAAGATGACAAATACAGCTGTTAAATGTTTGAATTTTACTCTTATTAAAGTTCAGACTTTCAGAAATTGGTTTTCTTATATCTCAGTATCGTGATCCCCATTTTGTTTGACCTTTTATATTGGCTCCATCAAAAACATTCAAATCAGACATGTTTGAAACATAATATTCAAGTAAGTTTTATGGTCAGTGAGATGGGTAGAAGTTCACTGGAATGGATTGTGGACTTTGATACACATAGACAATCTATTTAAAACATTTTATGCTTATACCCCTTTTATGTTTACCAAAATAGCTTCTTTGCAAGACACTTCCTATCATGTTACATTTGCAAGGGGTCAAAGGGGAAAGATAATTATCATTTTATGCTAACACCAGTTGCACTATGACAAAGCCCTTCAAAATATATGAAAATGTTTCAAACATTGTACCTCAAAACATAAGCTGACTCCTCATGGGAAAACCCTCATAGATAGCTGCCTCTTTCTTTACAATCTGAAGATAATAATATACAAAGAAAGGAATTTGTCACAAATGTTCCCTGCCGCAATCAAGAATTGAGCAAAAATGATGGACAAACATCAGTTTCTACAGAGAAGAGACTTTCAGGTCTGATGAGCTAAACAAGAAGCCTTTGGTGTCAACATCTCCGGGCAAGTGACTCCTGAATACCATACATTTCATTTGACCGCTGTCATCCTTGTTTTAAACGCAGTGATGTGATTGGTCTGCTAATGACTAGGTCTTTTCACTAAACTGGTGTCAGAATATGCAAGATATGAGGCTGTTTACAGACCTGTGCAGAGAGGAAAGCCCCTGATAGAATGAGTTCGAATCCCACTACTCAATTTTCAAAATCTTATATTCCTTGTAACATTGTCAGTTTTAATCAGACTGGTTTTGAATCCATCACAGAGGTTTTAATGTTTGATTTTCTCCTCTTTATGATCTCTTGGACTTCACCTTGAAAGTTTGTACTGAAATGACCTGACCTTGACTTAACCGACACTCACAGCTATTTAGAAAGCTATCAAAGGTTAAGATTTTTACATAATATATACTGAGGAAACACAAAAGTATTTCATTTTAATTCTTGATTAGGCATGTGACACTGTTTTATTTTTAACTATCACTCTTATACCCCAAGAACACAGACATCATTAGCTCCGAGAATATGAGTGACAGATTCATACAAATATGCACTTTAAATTTCCAAATTTGAGAATATATCAATTCTGTTTCAAATTTTTAACTGTTTAACATTATGGTGGGGCTACTTGAAAAGAACTGAGTGTAAAGAATGGCTGCCACAAACCCAATCTTAAAACAATATATGCTTATCTTGTCTGTCCTCAGTGTTACAGCTGTAATGAGGTTTGTCCTGCCTCACTAGAACAATAGAAAATCTTCATCCTGGATAAAGGAGTTTAAGTTTAAGTAACTTCTACGTCTGTTGGTCCTGTGAGACTATTAAGACATCTTTCAACATGCTATTGTCTTCCATTGAGGAAATTATTTTGCCAGTTCAGCTTTCAGCTCATAATTTTTCATCTATAGGGTGAAACACATGCCTCAGAACTTTCAAGCCCCTTAGTCTTCTATGAGTAAGATGTTTTAAACAACAAGTTACCAAGCTGTCATCTTTTGCCAATGGTTAAGTTTTTAACAGAAGTAAGTACATTATTTTTTGTGAATTTTCCTGATTAATGTTCCTCATGAGTGTGATGAATATCAGCCTCATGTTCAAGAACACATTGTTCGTGGCACATGTATCCTTTGAACATTGAGTGTTTGAAAGTGCTTGCGAACATCCTGGGAAATTCTGAGGTACTGAAACAGGGCTAACATTGATTTTGGGCCGAAAGCTATTGATAGTTATGAAACAAACTGGAAAGGATTGGCACTAGAAATATTACCCTACTACATAAACCAGGTGTAACTGAAAATTAAACCTGCTACATCTGCCTAATTTTTCCTTGATTTCTATTAAGCTAAATGCCATGTGATGCTATTTATAACCATCCAACAAAATGACTTGCAGGAGAGGACCATCGACAGTCTGATTAAAATCGACCGTGTTCCGAGGAATAAAAGTTACAAAATGTTCACTTCCCCAAGATTCGAACTCGATATGTCTAGGCCTAGACATATCGAGTCGATTTTAATCAGACTGGGACCATCAAGTTCTACATTTTATGGTATGGCCCCATACACAAAGACATTAATCAACTGGCATGAAGAAGCCATTAAGAATTAGCCGTCAGATCTACAATACATTTGGCGTAATAGATATCAGGATATCCTAGGAACTTTGCAGATATCAATGTGCTGATGTAGCAGGTTAGTGAGAAAGAATATCTCATTGTACCAAACATTCCTTCTTGAATTACTCAAATTCCCCTTACAAAATTAACTTACACTTCATGGACATGCTTGGATATATAGATAGTTCTATACTTGACAGTCAGATATCCACAATGTCAAGGTCCATGAGGTTAACCTTCAAGACAGAAATTTACGCATAAAAATAACAGAAGAATGACAAAAAGCTTAATTTGTTTATTTGATCAAAGATACTTTCCACAATATGACTGGTATAAATTATAAAGTACAGAATAAAGGTTTCTCACAAAAAAGCCTTTCAAATAATGACCTATCAAAGTAAAAATAAACGTATAAACTAAATGTCCTAAAAAAACTTCAGATCCCTTTGGTAAAACAAAAACAGTAGAAAAATATATATACATCCCCTACTTTACTTTCTGGTCAGTACCAGGATGGATATATAAATTATGCAAACAGAATGGACCAAGCTCAAGTTTGTACCCTTTACACGTCTTGTGGTTTAGCCTTTCTCGTACTGGCTTGATAGTCACTACGTGATTGGAAACACAGTCCGCCATACGCCATCTAACATGTGCCATGTATATGCTGCATAAAACTGTGTTTAGGAAAAGAATGCCAGTCCAAATGGAGGCTATTTTATACATAAAACTGCAATTTTGCACGTCTAAGTATGTCATGACTCGCTATAAATATTACTCGAGTCCTATCGAAAACCGTTGTGAGCCAGCTGAAGTCGTCTAAAACGGCGGCTGCGGCTGATAAGAAGCACCAGGGTAGGTTGGGTTCGTGCCCAGTTGACTTGGGTACCCCATGGGGGATACGGAGTAGCCTCGGGGTTGGATCTGGCTCGCCGCGATGGGTGTGCTTGTGTAGGCGCTGCTCGGGTAGATGGCACTCGTCACTGGAAGCGCAGACGCTGCGTAGCTGGGCGTAGTGGCTCCAAGCTGGCTGCTCCCGAGGTATGTTGGCATGGGGTACTGTGCAGCAGTCGGGTAGCCAGCGGGGGTTGTTGACGGGAGGGACTGAAGAGAGGGGTATCCCACCGTGTGGAACGCTCCAGTTCCAACGGTTGCCGAGGGATACCCACTAGCTGATAAAGGGGAGTAACCTGCTGTCGGAGTGTAGTAGGTTGGGTTGGCTGCCATTGCGTATGCCTGGGTTACGGACTGAGGGTAGCGTTGGCCCTGGGCGCCTGGGGGTAGTCCGGGCTGTGACTGGGGGTAGGGGCTGGTGGTGAATCCCCCAGCGGTGTAAAGACCTGGCTTGTCTGAAGAGGCAGGGAAGCTGCTACCAGGTGGTATGGAGCCTGTGTGACCGTGGTAGTTCATAGCTCCTGCAAGTACAATAGGACATGATTGTCTTAGGAGTGAGAAAATATTTATCAAGATAAGTTGACGTTATAACCGAAAGCATTGAGAAGTGACCCATCGAAGAACATTCACTAAGGGTAATAACATTTGTTGAATATTCACTAACAACAGGGCAAGTGACATTGTTGTTTCTCCTTGTCTTAGTTCTTGTTCACTTGCAAAACATAACCAAATGGTATTTCCAGCTTTATACAGAACTCTATATACTACTTGATTTGTTTCTAAAAACAAAATTTGAATAGATGATTGTTTGCTCTAGGGCAAGATAACAAATGAAGTTTCCTTTCAATAAAAAAATATTTCAGTGATATTAAAGACTTACCTGCCTTGTGTGGTCTTTGATCTGAAGTGTTTAGTATTTCTCTGGAAGACAAAATAACAAAACATCATTAACAAAAATCTTCAGAAAAAGATTTATCAGAGAAATCCTGAATATGTAAATATGTTAACACATATGCTTTGCTTGAATATTGGTTGACAGTGACAGTACAGGGATTGGACAATGGGCCATTTTAAGGGCTTTCAGTTATTTTCAAAATTTTAATTAGCTATTCCCTTTGTAGCAATGGTGAAAAATTTAGCTATTCCCTTTGTAGCAATGGTGAAACTTCTAATTTCTAATCTTTCCTCAAAATTGCAAAATGGCCCATGGCCTTTACTTGTCCCAATCTCTGCTTCTGACACTTCTTAAGAAGGGGTCCTAATCAAGCACAAAGATGATAATACTATTTCATCTTGAAAATCTGTCAAATCCTAACTATTAAAGCTGAAATCAATCATCAGCAGAGGATAAACTTTGCTAACCACTAGGCCTATCATGACTTGAGAAAATAAGTAGGTGACTAGTTGGCAGCAGAAGGTTACATCTTGATAAAAAAGAGTAAGTGATAAAGAGTAAATGTAATAGCCTCTAATTCCTATATAATATCCAAAAGTCAGATGTTAGCTCTAAAAAGCCAATTTAAAATTCTGACATTTCAAGTTACACCCGCTAAAAAGCACAGCAGTATCATAAAGCAAATTCTAAGTTTCCTGGTGTTAAGGTTCAAGTTCCAAAACTAAAATGAAGTTACAAAATTTCACCTTTTTTTGTAAACATTTCGAACCTTTGCATCCTTTGTAAAGGCACAACACATAAGTGACATCAACAAATTTTAAGTTGCCACGTCACATGAATTCTAGTTTCATTACCTATCCATACTTTCAACTCAAACTTTCCTGTCTGCTTTAGAAAACATTCCAAAATTATGTGTGACTAATTGATACACCTTTTGCAGTTTTATGACACTTTTAATATTGTCACTTTACAAATAATACTCAACCAATAACGCCGCTAATGGCTGAAATATTGCCAAAGTGGCGTTAAACAATAACTCACTACTTAACCAATTAGCTCTAAAATGATACTTTTCAGCAACAGTAGTTACTTCCTGTTAAAAATAATCAATTGATAATTGTTAGAGAGTGAGTTGGGATTTAGCATGTTTTCTACATTATTTCAGTCATAAAACATGTTCATGAAAAACATACTGAAAGAGATGACAAGGATCTGGGAGAAGAGGGATTGAAATGGATTAGGAAACAGATAAAGTAAATTATAAGTCAGTAAAGTGAGCTTAAACTCACAAAATCTCTCATTAAATGAATGACAAAAGCAGTGGCAGTGGAAGTTTGACAATTTCTATTGCTCGATTCTGATTGTGTCAGACTTGTTTGATCCCAATTCATCATGTTCCATATCCTCGACAACCTCTTTACATCCACTCACTTGTTGTTAAACACGTATCTACCAATTTAATGAAAAATCAAATCATTAAATTATTCCATAAGCTTACTCTGGGATGTCACTTGTTACATAAAAATGATCATGCTAAATAACTGTTCCTGCTCATGGAGATAAACCATTGAAGGCTGCATGGGCTATCCCATATGACAAACATTGGATAACTCTGCAATTTCCTTTTAGCTAATCTCTTTGCAGAGTTACTCGGGAAGCAAATTTAGAACTTCTAGGTTACTTTCAGAAATTGTGATGGTGGTTGGTAAGAGTATAGCTGCCTGTGGGCCTCAGCTCCACAGGATTTGTCAGATCACAGATGAGTGACAACAACAAAAAAGCTTAGGGATTCCAGGGAATGAATCAAGACTCATCTACTCACCTGGAATTGCTCACATGGGTGTTCTGCCAACCTGTTCAACTCAAACCTGAAAACAAAAATGGTAAATATTTATCAAGAAGCAGTAACAAATTCATCATAGGTGTCGATTGGCACTAATTATTCCATTGCTTTAACCTATGTTCATACACATGATTTTCAATCTAAACATTCTGAAGATTTGTATGCCTAATAAGATCAGTGTTTTGTTGTAAAAAGTAAATCAAGAATATGGCCAATTTTTAACAATTATAACATTGTTATATTTAGGATCAATCAATCTGCATTCTGCAATAGTACAAACTTTTGAACTTTTCCTTTACTTGTACTAAAGACTCAACCAAATCAAGTACAAACAATTTGTACTATCAAAGGTGGTGTGATCCTAAGGGTAAAAATGTTAATTTGCTCACTATCTAAATGGCATGTATCTTTCAAGTGAACAATTTCATATAACCTTCTATATGCTATTGCCATGCTTTTTCAAACAATACTATTACAAAAAAATATTTAGATTTGCATCCATAAAGATGACTCATATTTACCCTTCATAATATTTATCATGCTCAAAGAAAAGAATTTATAAAATTTGAATCAGTCGTCAACACAACCTTCATAATGCAAATAAAAGATGAGAGGAGAAAAATGGAATCCATAGATCCATTAATTTTTGATAATTCTATTTAAAAACGTTTCTAGGGATCAAGTATTACTTCCAAAAGGAATATTATGCTAGCAATGAAATGAGGTATCAACATCAACACATATAAATATGTTTATCACATCAAAGGATGAACAACAAATCAAACCCATTATGCCTAATGCATTGGCTATTTGAAAGGCCAGACTGCATTTTACCGGGTGAACTCAAAATGTGTGCATTTTGCACTATCTTCTTAGCCCTATGATTCCCATTAGACCATCTTCTTTAGCCCTTGCATCCCTGTTGGATGATCTGTTAATGTTAGTTTGTCTAGCGTAAAGGTAAGTAATGTGTTGCAGATGAGAATCACTATCGCCCAATAAAAAGGATTTGAAAAGTTTAAAAACTAATGCCAGAAAGCCAAAATGATTACAAATTTAAAAAATGTTGACATCATGTAAATATAGAACATTCCAACAAACTTGATTTTTTTTATCCATTGATTACCTGTTTATGTACAAAGATTAAAATTAAACCAATTGGATACCAACATATAAGTTAAACTTTTGGCGGCATCCCCTCAGGTATAACGAGTACAATGCGTATATCGTATCGAACTTACACTTGACAATTTTGCACGTGACCCGGCCAAAATGACAGAAGATAAAGACGATAAATTATTGAGTAAACAATGGTACCCTGACTTGAAAAATAGTATATTTAACAATAAGCTTCATAAATCTTCAGTACCCAAAACTTATTCGCAGGTATAAATGTCACCTGAACTCCAATTTCAATGGTACGTGATATTCTGCGTTCGTCTTCTAAGAAAGAACACAAAAATGATGGCTCCAACTCGTTATTGAATCTGAGTGAAATACACACTCGATAACTGCAGGAACATAAATAAGTATACGGCAATATGTCGTTAGTATAATATTATCCTACCATCCATACATAAAATTGCAAATCGGTCCAATTTTACTCACACAAGATGCTAAATTCGGCAAACCTACTATTATTTTCTCTGACAACAATGGCTACTCCTGTACGGACAGTCCTGCATAGATTGCTTAGAACGATTCTGATTGGTTGATTTTAATTCGGCGCATCCAGTGTACAATCGCCCATATGACAAGGCACAAAATTTAACGCTATTTTCAAATAAAGAAATGTTTTTAAATTAAATTTAATTTTAAGAACGAAAATAAATTGTATTGAAATAAGATGAGATATTTTTATTGTCCCGTATCCGTGGCATTACACAACAAAAGGCGACCGTTTTGTTTGCACATCGATTTCTATGCTGGAATTTGCAGTTGAAATTTGACACTCTTTCATTCGTCGTGTAAGCGAGGTGAAGGACGGAGTATGGGGGTATTTGCAGTTTAACAAAATGCCTCGGGTTGAAAAGTGACGGATAAAGAAATTTTTGTCGAAACAAATTAAATGTGTTATCGCTTCATTCATTTTGGGTTAATTATTTATATGTTAAGAATTTACCAACATCAATAGGTTTTATTGGGAGAGGTGAATATTTTGGCAAATTCTTTTTTTTACACTTTTCAAACAACACAAGTTTGCAGCACAGGTGGAGAACACATATAATGCTTGTTAATTATCAACACACGAAAAAGCGAAAGAAATACTAGAATTGAACTATTAATTAATTGACTTTAGTACAAGATATACATATTTCGCTAAATTGAAATAATTTTTTTTACAGCCACTATTTAGAAGTTCTTTAAATGTAAACAAACTTGGCCGTAATAGCTACGTATGTAAATGTTCCTAATATTATTGAAAGTAGGACATATGACATAAGCTCACAAACAATGTGTAATTACGTAACAAGTAACAATGGCTGCCACATAGCCTACAATAAAGACTTTACGAAACGGTACAGAGGAGACATTCAACCATTTATAACCAAGCGAAATCTCAATTTGATTGGCTGCTTGGAAAATTCAGAGGACGTACAATCTCGTGATTTCTTATAGTTTTTCGGCTCCATTGATCGTATTTTGGAAGTTTGATCATTTCCCATATTTTTTCCCCATAATTTCTTCAGTGTTACAGGATAATATTATCTTTTTTAAGTGGCATAAAGTTTATTAAACATGTTTTTTTTTGTATATTTTTTTGCAACACGTCTTCAAACTTCTACAAACAAAAGTTACAAAGGCATAAAATGGGCATATGGTACATGTATTGCCCAATTGTACCACTGGTACGAAGCGAAATCGGAAATTATTCACAAACAACTTCATTTCATATGGGACTCTTTTAATTAAAACAATCATTACATTAAAGAAATTTTGGTTCTAATCCAATTCTATCACTTTTCTAGACCATAAATACACATCTATAAATAAACATATACCTATATAATTCATAAACATATGTTATAGATAACAAGTATGTGCACTTACATAGGGTTTACCGCCTGTCTTAAACACAGGATATGCAGCTTCCCCAAAACATTTCAGTATCTTTTTGAAATCTAGTGAAATCAGAGCAAGATAAATATGATATTTTCAAAGTCGTCATATAAAAAATATCATCGAACTTGGATTGGTTCTAGACACCCAGGCTATGGGAAAGTATCATAACGTTTGAAGGGATTGGGTTAAAAAAATTAAATTAGTGCTGGATAATAATTTTTATTCTAAAAAATATATATGACGTTCATTTTCATGTTGAATTCTAGGTAAGTAATAATATAAACGACAAATAGACTTTTTCTGAGAATTATCATTGTATTGCCATCGGTCCAGAAAAGTGAATATCAGAGGTATGCGATTCTGATCATAAACCGGACAATGACGCGCGTCATTATTAGTTGAGCGCATTTCTAGAAACTTATCTGAGGAAGGTAAACGATAAGATTTGAGTTGATAGCGTTTGAAAGTTTGTCTACAAGGAGTATCCCATATAATTAGCTGGCCTCAAGTAGAAAACGGCACAAATGCAGCTGTGTAAATTTTTAGATTTTACTCTTGGTATTTTCAACATACAGGAACTTAGTTCTGTTATATTTCAGTATTATTTCTCAATTTGTTTGACCTTTTATTATCTTCAAATTAATTAAACATTTACGTTTTGTTAACAATACATTCAAGTTATACAAACCTTCATTGACATGCATTGTATACGTTTATACATGCACATGTGCGATTTGAAATCACATCCACCTATCAAAGCTCTTATTCTCTATATTCCCCAATTACCAAACAGCTTCTATTCGCAGTGACGGATACAGTATATTTTCGTATTGGAGGGGTGCGCTCAATGGGTTTCACAAGTTACTATTCAGTTAACATTATGCAGATTCTTATAATTTTCATGTAAATGACTACTAAATTTAGTTCCCTGCCCTTAACATTCCCTCGTATACTCTTAGCATGTATGAAACATGACTCTCAACATTTAATATATTGAAACTTTCTCGGATGATTTCTTGCCATGATTTTTACGTAGTCCCTTAAAAGACAAGAAAACATTTTAAAAAAGGACAAATAAAACATAGTGTTTGAAAGTGTTTGGAACTTTCTCGGATGGGCTGCCCCCACTATGATTTTTTTACGGAGTCCTTAAAAAGATATGAAAACATTTCAAACAGGACAAAGAACATAAACTAGTAAGATCGATGACGTATGGGACACCACTCGTAGTTATTTCCTTAGATGTGAATCTTAAAACATAACAGTTTATAACGTTTCTCATGCATTGCCGAGTCTATTATCATTGTTTGTAACATTTCCATTTTCACTTAAAAATAATAAGTTGATGAACCCGCATGCATCTGATCCCTTTGGAATTGAAAAAAATATTGTCATTGGCTCTGTAGCTCGTCAGTCCTTCATGATCAGCTGTTTGAGGTCCAAGGCATGGGTATGAAAATAGCAGGTTTATAACATGCAATGAATTGTTACAAAATTTACAATAGAAATAATAATTTTCTTTCCAAACTTTTCTTTGTCGTATCAAGATATATCAGCATTCAAGACTTTTCCTTCCAATGACATAAAGTAGGTTACCTAATTGACTTGACATAATGACTCATATGACCACAAAATAACTCATAACTGCTTTGAAACCATTTAAATTAACATAAGAATTAAATTTTTATATTCAATTTCAAACTAACTTTCTTCTTTGATGTTCACCCATTTCATAGGTGATTTGAAACAATTTCACAAGTTGGGGTGGGGGAGGGGAGGGTTCGAACTCCCTGAACCACCTGCATCCAACATGGTCAAGAGTGAGATGGTCTGCACCAGCTGTTCACATTTAGCAACACTCAGTTTTAAAAGAATATGCCATTTTAATGTCAAATACCATGTTTATCTCATCAAGTTGGGTAGATCATTGTAATAGCACATGTGGCTGCCTCATTAGATAAGTTGAACAAAATGTTTGACAATATAAGGCAGATTTTCAATAAATAATACATGATTTAATGGTGGCTGTTTGTATTATTTTCATTTTGTGTGTGGTTGACATCAAGATGCATTATACATGTACTTGTACTAACAACATGACATCAGAATGTTGTTATCTGTCACATGTATCAATGATAACAGGTTCTCATTTTAAGTGAATAATAACATCGTTTAGTACAATGTATATGATGCAGTTCAGTACAATGTATATGATGCAGATCTGACTGTCAAAATATATCAAACCCAGGCCCCCCTAAGTAATTGAAGGAAATGCATCAAATTTGAAGGGAAACAGTGCCTAATAGAAGGAAAAGCTTCCATAATGGAAGGAAATCAGCTTAATCGCGAAACAAATAGAAACAAATACGTAAACATCGGTGAAAAATAGTAATAACAGAGATTTTTAGTCCCCAACGGAAGCAACGTCATCCCACTTTTGAAGGAAATCCATATTCAAGATTGTTCAAACTTACATGAGTCAAAAAAGTTTTTTTTCTAATTATTGCACTACTGTTTACCCTTTCTGTTTTCCTCTGTCCTTCTTGTATAAAGAATGTAATAAATATTTAATGTACATATTAGGGAGAGGGTTCTCTAAGTTTTATAATATGTACCCAAACCCTTTCTCATGAATTACATGTTTAAAACAATACAGTTATATGATTGCAGGTTAAAAACAGGGTTCTATCAATAAAAATAAATTGTGTTATCAGCCACTAATGAAAATAAAATTGGATCATGTCAGTCAATGATCGGACATCATTGCCATTAAAAAGCGCACATGATGTCATGTTGTTTTTCAGGAAAGGCTTGTAAATTTGGTATGATAATTATAAATATATGAATTGATGAACAGAATACATATGATGAACAGAAAATGTGTCTTTTCTTGACAAATATCATATACCTAATCTCCTGAAGAAGAGAAATTAAATATCACTCTTGGCTGCGCAAATTTTGATAATATGATCTTTTTCTCTCAATTAATGAGATAAAATATTTGTAAAGAAAAGACAAATCACCTCTAATTATTATCTTTTAAGTGTTTACCAGAAATCATTATAAAACCCAATATGCTCCTTTCAAAACAGATTCAACAGTATTAAAAATGAAAACAACTGTTTAAAATTTTTCAAATATTTATTCTTTTTTTCAATTCATACAATATATGGTAGTTTACAATTCTCAATGATAATAAAAGGCTAATATCACAACTATCAACACTCATCATATCTCACGTCCAATGCGTCCTTCTAGCCAGTTGTGTCGAGAATAGATGTTATTCCCTTGTTGGTACCACCTATCATGTCGGAATTTGTAGAAACATGCATTTCGCAAAGCTGCGGTACTCCCTATTGAATAATCGTCTTTGAATAGATTTCTTCGAGCCATCCTCTGCATCTGTTTGTGTCTTGGTTTCGCCTTACATTCTACAAACATTCTGCCATGTCTTTTGACGAAATAACAGCTTGAACAACGAAGCTTTAAGGCAGTTTTGACCTTGTAGGTTCGGCATTGTTGAAGTTGAGGGAATTGTTGGCATTTTGTGATTTGTGCCTGACATCCTATGGTTGAAGGGTTGGAAATACATGGAGAAAACGGACGACAGATATTTGATAAAGATGAAAATTGTCTTGTTGTAACTGGTATACTGCTGTTTCGAGAACTGGTTGCCCTTGAAATTTGAGTTGCCAACCGGGAAATAATATTCCAAACTGAGGCCATTTTGGGGGATATTCTGAAAAAGAATTGTGTGTCAGTAATTATTGAATTATCATATTTTGTTCTGTTTTGTTTTTTTGATTAGTTAATTGGCACTTTTATTCACAACATAACAATACCATAAAAATGGGATTTATTATTCAGAATTTGACTCCCCTAAATCAATAAAGCTTGATAACAAATGCACAATATTCAAAGATTATAAACCAACTCATCGTAAAAACATATACAGGGCCACAGACAATAATAAGATTAGAAAGGCAGTCTTTTTTTATTAAGATTTAGAAAGGCAAGTTTTGAGTATCACGAAAACAGGTCACAATTAACCTAAATTTTGAGAAAAACTTATATTGTTTACAAAGAAATTTCAACATATTGATATCATACACAAAATGAATACTAACTAATGACAGAAATAGATCAAATCATAAATACACGCAAGATTACTCACTAATCACAGACAAAACAAAACTCTTGTAACCTTGCAGATTGAAGCTTTCACATGTTTTTTCAAAGGGACGTAACTCTTACTTTCGGCAAGGGAGATAATGAACAGTGAGAGAACCATTCATAAAATATTCAATTGTCAACCTTTATCGTTTTGCCTCTGTAGTGTCGATAAACTCTGCATGTAAGAATATATTTTATCATGAATGTTTAGAGAAATGTATTTTGGAAATAGATTACACATTTTGACAGTTGTCTCTCTAATGACATTCCATCGCGCGTATTTTTTCTGCATTTCTTAATAATATTATTCATTTGAAGGATACTTATACAACCCTATATATTAAATGAATGTATATATCAAATGTTCAATATGATCTTTAGCCACAATCCGGGATTGTGTATAATGTCTTCAGAGTGAAATTTTAAAAATCGATATCAGTTATTCAAACAATTCTCAAATACATTGCTCTGTACTAAAATTTAACCTTCAGAAAAAAAAAGAAATAACCTTTCAGCCTACGCAAAATGATATCATTTAGAACATTTAAACAGTAACATGAACTTTAATTCGGTTAATACTTTACAGTATATACCCAATTTGCTCTATTGAATACTTATCCGTATATTTACCAGTCAAGCGATGCATAACACAATGAACTAAAATTCAATACAAAAAATAAATTGTTCAGGAGATTACAAAAAAACTGGATGGAATGAAATTATTGCTACTCATGGTTTTCCGAGAAATTGTGATTCGGTTTCAATAACACTCTTGTCAGTTATATGTAAAAATTAGAAATATCACTTTCAAAATACACAACATTAACGCAAGCTTATTTATTGTACATGGCATTAGGATAAATCGACTGAAATATGACATTTGATATGTCTCCCGTAAATGAAACGCTATTGTGTTAAATATTCATAAATAGTATGTCTTCAGCAGAAATTTGACCTTTATTCCTATCGTGGGATATTCGTTGTCATGGCAACCATTAATATGTGAAAATATAATTTTGAAGTATCAGCTGGGAAGATTTGAACTTAGACATGTTGAAACGGATGAGAAAGAAATATCATCACCCTAGGTAAGTGACTTATAACCTCTTTTTGATTTTTCTAAATATTCTTAATCATGATAGGTTTGCAAAGATCTCAAACAAATATTTGAAATCTAGTAAAATCTTTGAACGGTTAGAGGAATTTTCATGGAAAGTTGATGATGTCAATCATCTGGTTTGAAATCAACACGGAAAAGACCACCTGGGCATGAAATTGATATGTAATTACCCTTATGACATAAACATCTCCTTTGTCACTGCTATGAAAATGACAAAATAAATGGTTAAGTATGTCGGTTGGGTCATTAACATGCTGCTTTCAATCAGCTCGGATGAAATCGAATCAGAAACAACCATCTTGACTAGCGCCGATGACGGATGTGAAATAAATTTATCGTTTTCGATAAGTACCTTATATTTATAATTATACAAACTAACGATTTTAAGATATAACATAGGTGTCTTTAATCCAATGCCATTAGCATCTTGAATGACATTGGTAGCCAAAAATGAACATGATAGCGGTCGTAAGGTGTTGAGAATCAACATGCCGTTATTCATCACAATGTGAAATGTACATGAACTAAAAATTTAGGAAAGAGTAGATTTTTAGGCATGAGTCATTGGTAATACTTAACTTGCTTTATTGCATAAAATGTAGTGTACACGGGCCAATTGATGGCCTTTCTATTGAATAAACATGACTGATTGATCGACATGACAATATTTTGCTACATCTTATTAAATTATTAGTAAAATAAGTTATTGTCAAAAAATTCCAAACGATAAGAGGTTGCATATTAAAATTAACTAATTGACATCGAAACAAAACGGCGTGATTTTGTGTTGTTGTAAGCCATATGGCTTGTTTACCAATCCATTTCATGTGATAAAATATGTTCAATCCAAACGGTACCATGCGTATCGGAACGGTTCATCGTATTTGCTGCTGCCAATCAGCTGCCTGAAATTGACACGAAAATGGCCATCTGGATATAGAAGCGACTTAAAGGGCAGGTTACATAACTCTACATAAGTATTATAGGGTCACTGTCTTAACAATAGGAGGTGCAGGTGTCAGTATCCCTTCAAAAGACAACCTTGACACCAATTATACCTGAAAAACGACTACAAAATTTCTCTGCGCTGAAGATTTTGGATAGCCTACAGTCATTTTTGAAATAGCAATGTTAACAAAATATATGATATCTTGAAAAAAATCCAGTAAAGGCCATCAATTTATGCACCATAACTACATTTCATCTATATGTGAGTTGACCATTTAAAAAAAATTGTTTGTTCAAATTCTACCATATAAATATTTGGTTATGGATGTTTTCAGTGGGTGAGACATCTCATTACTCAACACGGTTATCCGTTTATTTGATTAATATGTCACACATTGTTTCATTTTACAAACATCTTCGCAGATATAACTTTGGAATTAAAAACAAAAGATACATAAAAAAATTACCCTGTACAAACACACGTTTTGAAAGATTTAATTGAACCCAAATATATTCAGCATATGTAATGATTTGATTATGAATATCAACGTATACTATGAGCTAACTTTTATCCGTGAACAACCAACATAACAAACAACGAATATATCAGACAAAAAATACATTAAACAACGAATTTATCAACCAAACAACAAATAAACCAAACAACGAATATATCAAACCACAGGCATATCAAACAACGTGTATAACTAACAACGAATATATGAAACAACGAATAAAACAAACCACGAATATATCAAACAACAAATACATTTAACAACGAATATCAAACAAAGAAAGTATGGCACAACGAACATACCAAACAACGAATTTATCAACCAAACAACAAATAAACCAAACAACGAATATATAAAACCACAGATATTACAAACAACGTATATAACTAACAACGAATATATGAAACAACGAATAAAACCAACAAAATAAAACAAACAAGTTCACGAATATATCCGGTTCAGGTTCTACTCAGGTATATCATAGGGCAAAGACTATAGTGACATACCAAAGACAAACGTTGACAAATTACACTTGAACCAACAAAATGTCTCGTGTATGGGATACGGTTGGGATCCCCTCTATAAACAGTTAAGTAGTGCAGACGGCTATACGACCAATAAACTGTGGCTTTGACCCTAAACATGTGATCGGCACTCAATAAAACTGAGATAAGGCCAAAACATTGCATGTGATTGACTGCATTTGACATGGGATATCTTTTATATTCCACGCTTAGAGTTGTTAATTTCTATGAAATGAACAAGGTAACTGTCTTGTCAACTGCGTAAGCCTGTTTGCCTGTGTTATTTGAAGTTTCCCCATGCCAACGATGTACGCATGTGTCATGTGGAGTTTTATGATCAACTTGATCACTTGACTTGATCAACTTTAATACTCGGAATGTGATAACTGTTAATGTTGTCTTTTGCGTCAACGTGTGTTATACGCAAATTGGAGTTTATCAACTTTGAAACCCATGATATACGAAGATTACCCCCTGGTGTCTACTATGTAAGCCTGTGTCATATGAACTTTGATGGAATTATCAACTTTAAAACTCGTGGAATACGAAGAATAAAAATTACCTGTTTTATATAAAACTTATCCCATGTTGTCAACCGTGTGTAATATGAACTTCGATGGACTGTGTGAATTATACTGCCTGTGGTGTATTGAAATTGTTCAATGTTGTCAACTGTGTGAGCCTGTGTGATATGAACTTTGATAGATTTTGAGAATTTAACTGCCTGTGGTATTTTGACATTGTTGCATGTTTTCAACTGTATCAGCTTGTGTATTATGAACTTCAAATTTCTGAGGTTGGTGGTTTTATTGAAATGTGCATCACAATTGTTTCATTGAACTTGAAAAAGTTACAAAAAAGGTGTCAGGACGTGTACACGTTGCCAGACTTGTGTGAAGTAACTGACTTCCCTGGAAAATTCATGTTTAAATTGATGAATATGTATGTATATTGCTTATGCTTTGTGGCAGTGAAAAGGAGAACTAAATGTAATGAGCAGTGGGTACTTCAATAGACATAAACAGTACTGTTTCCTTTTGTCAGAGGGTAAAGACTTTACTTTAGAGGTGATTTGAATTAGCCTCCACGACATTTTGATGAACACGAGGTTTGATAACATTTGGAAAAAGATTTATGAACGAAGGGGAATTCTTGGATGAAATTACTGTTGGAGAGGTAATTACTTATAGGGAGACAGTTATGGAGCTTTTCGACATGACGTTTATTTAGGGATTGTATGCTTAGTTGTGGTATTTCTATGGTGCTTGGCGTTCCACATTTCAATTTTCAAGTATTGGCATACAGGATGGTTAAACCAATTTTAATCAGAAGAGCCTTGGATGTGACGAGGCATATGACGATTTGTGGACAAAGTAGTTGAATAGGATAGTGTTGCATTTCACAGCCAGCATTTGATACTTCATACATGTGCCTCTGAAAGTTCAGCTTGGGAATACTTCATAATTAAAACATTCATAAACCACATCGACCTCTTCTTCCATGAAAAATGGATCTAACACTGTGATCAGAATGGAAAACTTGAGGAAAAGCTAAGGTTATTGAGGTTCTTGTGATACTAGATGTTATTTTTGTGAGATGGAGTTCTGGAAAGAATTAGTTTTTCAAATGGATGTTATCTCAATGAAAACTGTGAATAACGTTTTGCAATTCTAACTTGTAGTGGACAGAGAGAACGCTCCTTTCTATTTCAGAAATTTAGATATTCATTTCACAAGCAATAGCCTCCGGAAAACTTTTTTATTATTGTGTACATTCAGATAAAATCACTGCATATTTCAAACATATTTCAATAAGCTTCGTGTAAGAAAGTGAGATAACTGACGCTTGGCCATCAGAGGAAAATTTGGAAAAATAACGACGAATTCGAAGGGAGAGGAAATCGGTTGCTACAGTACATGGTATTCATTTGTTACCCCAGAAACTAAAAAAACATAGGAAAATATGGTTTAACAAGCTAGTTTTGCATACATTTTTTCCTCAGTAAGGGTTGAGACTCGGAAGAAACATCCAATGATTCGCTAAATAAACGCCAATTGAGTTCATTATGGTTTTGGACACTTCGAGGAGATATTTTCATCAACAATGGTAAACTGATATCATTCGTTTCGGAACTGGATACCTGTTTGACAAACTATAGACAAAGCCTGAGGAAAACATGCTCTGTCTTTAACATTTTTTAATCTTTGGAGGAAGTAATAAAGGCCGATTGTGTCGTACAGTGACTAGCTGTTTACTGGGTAACAGCCAGGAAATCATGTTTTGATTAAGACTTTGTGGAGACATATTCAAACTAGATACAGAACAATGGACTGGTTTACTGAGCTTGAAGCGCAAGCGACCTGGGGCGACCTTCTCACGTGGGTTCAGTAAGTATTGTTGCGTGTTCTTATCTAATCCCCGATACCTATTAACCCTTAATCACTGAATACTGCACATATAAAATTCTTTGTTCGTCCGGTCTTACATGTATATACGGTCTTGGGTTCTCTCCCAACAGAGGTAGATAGAGTAAAAAAAAACCTGGCCTAACCTATGTTTGAATACGATCACTTTTCGGGCTATAAATGAAAAAGTCTGATTGGAAGCAATTAGAGTTAGTTGTGTAACCAGCGACGCCATTTCAAAATTTCTCTTTCTAAAATACCCATCACCGTATTCTTTTGGCAAACTAGACTTAGCACTTCGTATTTTCTGCGGATTCTCGACAGAGCATCGTCACATGATAAAACGTCTGAATCATGTGACCTAAGTTACAACAAGTAAGCTTTCTATACAAAAATTGTTTTAAATTGGATAAAATTTTCGCAGATAGTTTGTGTTGCAATTGTTCGCTCGTATTCAAACAGAGGTTAGGTCAGGATGTCATAACTTGAAATACCTCAAGTAGTTATCGGTCTTGCTACGTTTATTTTATAATTGATTTGGCAGTTTTTCTTATTCTTTCCTATTTCTTTTTGAGGTTTTGACCCTTGAGGGAGATACTCTGATATTTTCGTGTTATTTTATCTGACATTATTTGGTTAAGACAGTTTACATCCTTTATATTTCTCATTGAGAACTCGAGACCCTTTATATGCTCAAACTCTTGTCCAATTATCAAGCTTCCTTCCATGTATCACAATATCGGTATTCCGGGTCGCTTTCTTCTGTTTAAAGGTGCAGAAGCACACTTTTAAAACAAGTAAAACAGTGACCTCCAAAAGAAGAAAATAAATGATATTCCACTTGCAAGACAATGGTTTTCAATCAAAAGAAACAGATTGGAAACAAACGTACCATGATCGTTTAAGATATGCAAATCCAATTCTCTACCTCAAATTATTAAAAGGTATTCACACAAAATGGCCGCTATTGGATTTAGCTTGACTTTTGATAAATCCCAATCTCATTGAAATCAAATCAATGAAGAAATAAATCTAAAAAGAACGTGGTAAATTGCCCCAATTATTTTGAACTTGTGACGACTTCTCACAATAGACGCGTTCAGCATATATAGTGTTTGCGTGCTCTTCATCGACTCTTGAAGATTACTTCGAGAACTTCTTTCACATTATGTATGCCTTGCTCGCCGTGTATAGAAAAACGCTAAAAGTGGAATGAACGTGTCAAAATAATAGGGCAAGGTGCTGTTAATGTGGTATAGTACGAATAGCCCAGCCAGCACGATAACCCCTGGATGAAGAATCTGTGACCTTGGACCTTTGCGCGGATTATACCTTGCATAAATAAAGGCACAAAATTCCATTGAAAAAATTGCTCTGTCGTTCATTCTATAGAATAGTGCATTATGATTAAATGTCTCTATCCCAAGTCTTTCAACTCGTGTCTCATTTTGTACATGGGATTCTCAGTGCAAAATGTTAAGATTTTCCGATACTACACACATGGAAACAAGTAATGCAACACCTGTTTGATAATGACTGTCGTGATAGAAATAAATGGTGGTGAATTGATTAGTATCTGATTCACACTTGATTCAGGGCTTGATTCCAGGTTGAACCGTGTTTGAAGATCTGAAGTCAAACAAGCGTTTATGTTTTTACCCAGTTTATCATTTAAAATAGTCATTGAAGTAACCCTTGTAAAAGTAAAATGAAAAGAACCGAAAATATTTTAGAGTACATTACTGTGAGATTGTAAAGGGTGATGTCGATATTCATTGGCATAGACGGATATCTGAATACTCATAAACAAGACAACAAGCAATTAGTTTGTATCCCAATAGTACTAATGAATGTCTCAAAGCCTCCCATTTTCTGAAGAAGACGCTGTCCATAAAGCATTTAGTTCCATTTCGTTTTGATAATGCATTTCCCAGAATCTTTGAAATAACTGGGAAACATTCATTTGTTCCACCGATTGCAGAATTTAGGAATTAAGCAGGGGAAAACATTGCATTACTTTCTTCCATGTGTATATATTATAAGAATCTCTCAGCAATCCTGTCCGAACACAAAATGCAAAATGTATGGTTTTAGTTAAAACAATAGTAACCTTATCTCAGCATACTGTGTTGACCTGTTGACAACAAAACACAGACAGACATTAGGGTACCCAACCAACACAGAAGTAGGCCTAGTTGGCTTAGCAGGGATTAGACTTTATTTACTTCCCTTATCAATATTTAAATTTTTAGAATTTTTAAAACTTAAAGAGCCACTCCGTGATTTTCATTACATATCATTTACCTTTAATACGAACCTAAATGTCATATGTGGAGATATAAAATCAAAACATCTTAACTTTTCATATCCAAAAGACATATATATGACAAATACTGATTTTTAATGAAAATATAAAAACATCCTTATAAATGCACAGACGTGTAGATCTCACGTCCAATATACATGGATACTAGTTATATAACCTAACTAACGCTATCAACTCCTAACTGCCCTCCTGGCTGTTTTAGATAAGTCTTAAAAATAACGTTTGACTATTTCGATCATAATTGTTACGCTCTACCTTCATATTGTCACTGTTAAAACCAATAAGGTTTAAAATGTGTCTTTTTCGTAACGTCGATAATTCGCGATCAAATGACACCATTGAAGTTTGGCATATATGACTGAAACATATCAGTGGCACTTTAACTTACGTACATTATTTTGTCTGTTTGAATGTTATCGTCTCCTTAAATAAATCAACACCTGTATGATAAACTTAAATAAATTCATATTTGAACAATGTAATGCGACATTTATTTCAAATTATGTTAAGGTGTTTTGGTAGTTTATACTTCAAAACTGGCCTTTAAAATCGGCCTTTAAATAGGTGAACGTTTCAAAGAATACAAATTTATCATTTCAATACCAAAATCAATGGAATGTTGAAAGTTTCATTGCTTTAAATGAATACAAAAAATATAAGTAAATTAATATGCCCATTTACTAAACGTAAAATTTGAATTTGTTTGAAATAATTAAATCATATTATAAAGAAAGATTCAAAGTTGAATTTACAATATTACAAGACATTATCCTATTCCAAAGGATTTGGGCATACAAAAAGCCCGAGTAGATAAGCCTTACCCTCCCGCCTTGGCTACCAGTGAGTGGATCTCTATCACCATGTTTGTGGATCTCTTATCTGATCAGGCGGGGATCACTGTATTGATTTCTTCCGATCACATCTGTCAAATCGATAGATCGATAAGCTCCAATTTGATAGTTTGTGGCGTTTTATGTAATGCCGAGGAATTATTTTGAGTGAAATATATGCTTGTAGCTACTAATGCATGCCATTTGGTTTTAGACTGTCATGATTAATTACAAATGCACTATCGACCTCAGGGTTATGATAAATGCCAAAATCAATGAAGGATATAGATATTGATTTTGTTACGTGAAACAAATAACAATATGGAAAGGTATCGAGAATTTAGAAATATTTCTTATTTTACTTGCTGATTGTTTTGCCTTTTGTTGACAAATTATCAAATCAAGTAACAGAGAAAACACGCCGAAGTTATTTTTTGAAATGATTATTAAATATGATAATTTATATTAAAGATAATAGGCAAATTCGTTCCCTGTTGTGTCTGAAATAACGCAGGAGTCGATCTTGAACAACGCGGCTCGTTTATATGAGAAAAATTATTCACTTTACTTCACTGATAACGGGGTTTACGGATATAGACATATATATGTATTCCTTTTCTTATTTGACTGACACATGTAATATAAACCGGGACCTCATTTCTTTCATAGCTTCTTTATCCGCCTGTATTTATTACAGGAAATACAGTACACATATATACATAGAAATATCATATTCTTGTCATATTAGTGCTATATTCCATTGATAACATCCCCTCACAACATAAGCTCATATCCATTGTATATTGACAACAGCACGTTTCTTACGAGACTGTACCGGACATTCAGTATAATAAAACAAGCTGCATTAAGGTCTATTGACATCTTGATTGGCATTTACGTTGTAGATTTCATCCACTTGGCTTGATATCAACTCGTTTGCCGTTGTCTGACAACCCAAAGAGACTTGAATAATTGGATTTAGATACGATGTAGTAATTATGTGAAATGAGCCATAACCAACGCCTTCCACGTGGATAACCAAACTAACTAACGGGGATAACCAGCTGCATATATAGTTAATGTTTCTAACTATGTGTCGTATTTGAAGCTTACTGCTATCATTTGTTCTTTGGTGTTTAACAATGGTGTTACAAGTTTTAATTCAGGACATCACTAACGTGTGTAATTGACAAAGGGCACCGGCTACTGCTGGAATTATTAACAATGTATACCTTTATACAGGTATATAACATGTATTACTATACATAAGAAGTTATCGTACCAAATAGTTAAGATTAAGATGAATATCTACGCTTAAAGACCATGTACTGAATAAGGATACATACCATGTACTGAATTTGGATACAGATCGGGTAATAAATTAGGATACAGAATATCTAATGGATAAGGATACATACCATGAAATGCATTCGGGTACAGACCATGGAATGAATAAGGATAAAGCCTTTGTAATGAATATGGATACAGACTGTAATTATGAGAAGTACTAAGAAAAATCATTATAAGACAGGTATTAGTCAAACCATGTACTTATCAAGGAAACTGACAATGATATAATAGATAAATTTAAGGTGTCTGTGCTGATGTTCAGGGTTAGGTTAGGGTTAGTATACACCTCTGATGTATTTTCTGATGTTAATTGAAGTTCTAGTGATCATGTTAATGAACTGAAAAGATACAATGTACAGCAAATTTATAACTTTATTGTTTCACAGAACCCCTCAGAAAAAGCAAAGAAAAATACTTAACAGGCCATAAAATAATAAGGTTATCATTGTGTAATATTAAAAATATGTAAGAATTAACCTATTAAGGTAGCTGTGAGAAAATAAGTTTTGTAAAGTAGCAATGATCATTTCTATTTCTTCTCTTATGAAATCTTCAAGACTTCTCGTTATTCTATTGAATTGTTGTGTTGAAGAATTTGATACTAGCATGTGAATTTAACGCAAGGTTTCTCTTTATATTTACCTGCTTATTATCTGACACGATTTAAGATTTGTTTAATCAGATCATCTCGCAACTAATCCTACAACGTATGATAAGCTCACATCTCCTTATCGTCAGCCAGAAGCGTATTTGGTTAGTGACAATGTCACTAGTAGCTCCTGCCTGGTCAACTTGTATCGTTCAGTTCTTGTATTGATATATTCATAAGTTTAGACTACTAAGTGATTTAGTGATGCGCATGGTTTTCATGGATATACACAAACAGGTGTTTCATACAGATGTATACATATGTCATATTGAGGATATACGAAAAGTGACTATTTTTCAAAGATTGGAAATTGAACAACCGAAGATATTAGAAATACAATATATCTTCGTCTTCTGTCTGAGTATAAATCAAACTCAAAGCCCTCTGCATTGATAAATTGTATGATTGGACGTCTGAGTATTTTTCAAATACAAACATTCTCTTTGGATAAATCGTATGGTTGAACGTCCAAGGAATATCAATTGTTAGAAGATGCGTGAACGCATGATCACATGTCTGAGGAAGTATGAAACACAAAGAATTCTTTATGGATAAAACACATGATTGAACGTCTAAGGATATATATCGAATACAAAATTTTCCAAGATAAATCGTGTTTTCAAGTATATATATCAGATACAAACTTTCTTTGTTGATAAATAGTACGGATGCATTTGCACAACACGCGATAGAAATGAAACTTCAGGATAACTTCAGTCTATAAGGGGTATATATAATTCAATTCAACTTTCATATAAATACATGTATACCAGAAAGTCAATCTCAACTAAAACATTTATTATTGCTGACGAAACTGCTAAATTAACACACGAATACAAGAAAATCAACCCCAGATGATCACATATGGATTTGCATACAAGTACAATGTAATTTATAAAGATATATCAATAAAAATCAACAATCAGCTCATTCATAATCAATACAATTCCTAGTGAAAGATACATGCGTGTCAGTTCAAGACGTTGTTACACTTTGATAACGGGATCAGGGGATTACTCAAGTATAACCCGTTATTCACATGAAAAAAGCCGCAGTGTTGGGTGCACGCGTTTGGCTGTAGAGTGCTGGTGTTGGAACTGAACTGTTCTGAATTTGGATTTTATTGGATGGAACTGGTGCCAATTCTACAAATGGATATTCAGGATATTATTGAGAATTTCGGATGGATGTCAAACCTAAGTGTTGACGTTTAGATGTGCATTCAGGATTATCGGTGATGTGATAGTGGTGACAATAAAATGATTCTTAACTGGGAACACATTTCGTCTGGATAAGTGATTTTGGATCAATATATCAATATCGGTGCCAAATTGAAAGAAGCCAAAAATCAATTTGAAGGATTTGAATCATAGGGATTGTGAAACTGGTGTCAAAAAGGATATAAGTTGGCCACCAAAATTGAATCGCGTTGATACCATTGGCACTCAATTTCAGACATTGATGGGACATTTAGATTGAATCGCTTTGTTACCTTTGACATTCAAATTCAGACATTGATAGGATATCGAGATTGGATCGTGATTAGACATATATCAATTGGAATTGTTACTCAAAATTCACTTACAACTAACGCAGTGCCAAAATAACGATAAAATATTATACTGAAGACATCACGATTCTCACTCAGAGGGATTACATATATATCGTGAAAATTCTATAACCAGGCTGTAACCTATTTTATGTTTCGTTCAAAGAAGTATCCCGCTGTCGCCAAAAAATCAACACGTCTTCTTTCAGTATAGAAACTTATTTCTTGCAAATTGGAGTGCTTTAATGTATGAGAATAAGAGATCAGTGTAATTGCATAATTGTAGAGGGTTCATGGATGGCAAAATTAGTATTACTGTACACTTGAAGCCACTGAAAGGAGCATTTTAAGCGAAGTTGTCAGATAAGCCGTCAAATGTCAGCAAAGAATTTTGTTTCGATGTGCGAAATACTATATTGATAACACGTCTCTTTCAATTGGATTCAAGGACACCTTACAACGTGTTAAGGAACTATGGTGGCGTGAGCTCTTGAAATGAACAAATCCTTTTTATCCATTTTCTGAGGAATTTTATATTTAAATTGAAAGTTACTGATTTTATATAGAACAAGGTAATATCCTTAAATAACTCATTTGCGAGGATATGAGACTGTTGTTTAGTTAAAAAAAAATATATTTTGGGGATATGAAAGTTATACGAAATAAAAACATTCCTTGTCAATAAACTGAAAGTATAGAACCATAGACATTATTTTAAAATTTCGATTTCGAGGTCAATAAAAACCTTTTTATCACATTTTGATATCCATAAGGATTATAAGCTAGGTAGAAAGTGTCACTGGTGTTGAAATATTCTCGTCTTCATTCTGTAGTCATTATTACTGACGCTTGTAAAGAAATTTGCGATCAGAATCGATTTTATCGATGTCCTCATCAATGTCAATTAAGATTGATGTGGGAACGTTTTCAGCATTGGAAATACCTGCTTGGATCTTGAATTGGCACATTCTTGCTGTGAGTTTTCTTATTTCTCTGTTGATGTTTATCTGAATTTTAGCCGTTGGTGGAGCATTGACAATAATTCAGCCTTTAAATATCAGCGTTAGTCACTTTTAAAGTTAGGTTATGCATTTTCATTCGAGTTTTGGGCATAATTTCATTTTTGTATTCTACAAGGTCACTGAGATGATTTGAGGAAAAGTTTTAATCACATCTTACATTAAATATGAAATATATTCAGTATTTATGAAAAGGTCAAGTAAAAAAGATAGCCTTGGCTTACTAAAAATGACTTGTATTTTCCCATTGAAACCTGTATATAACAATAATAAACCGAATCATGAATTTAAAAAACCCCTCAAAATGAATAGAAGCAGAACAAACATATTTCCTTGCAGTACCCCTCATTCAAAATTTTAACTTGAGCTGTCCAAACAATCGATTGTTTACATGAGAAGAACACTTAACAAGTTCATACGGTGCTTAATCATAACGTCGAAAACTTAACCCCTAAAATGCAGTCCAATTTCCTCCTTAACAATCATTATTGCTTCAAGACAATCACAAACGGACGCCAGTTTAGTACTCTATCACGCACAGGAAATATTCAGGCGGTGTAACTCTACCTACAAGAGGTTCTAGAAACAAGGATATTCTCATTTCGTCTCTTTGACATTTTTATTGTGGTCAGTCACGAATGTCAGGCTTTCGGAATATGTTTTCTCAAAATTATCTTGGTCAATGTAATGTATAACGAATAATAGGTTTTGGTACATAATTCATTGTTTGTAGGAAAGCAGAACTTTAAGCTTAAAGTTGTGTAATATTTCTGGTAATCAGCAGATCCTATAGGATATGTACTATGTGGAATTTCTTAGAAATAACAAATTGTATACAAATATTTATATATATATTGTCTTTGAACTTATCAGTGTATCAAGACGGTCTTCTTTTCGTCCTTAAACATAGTTTTAAGTGTTTTGCAGAAGTGTTTATTTAATTTCTATGGGTTTTCAAAGTGTGTTTTAAAATTCAAAACAATATTGCTAGAACACGAGACTACAGTGGTAAGTACCCAGCGAAATAAACGTAACAAATACGTCAATACGAGATAAAGACAGTCAAGATCATTTATTCGCTTGATTGACAATAGGTAGTCCATTATCAATATAATATATCGACAATCAGATAACAATATTACATTAAGTGAGATAACAACTTGATTGACAGGCGGAGACAATCGATATTGACAAATAAGCAGTGAGGATAAAATAACAATTCTGTGTATTGTGCTGACAGATTGCAGACTATAACATTGACAAACGTTTTTAATCTTACCGTCTTTTATGTGAACGGCGATTTAAAATAAATGAAGACATTTTTATGACTTTAATAATGAACACAGCAGACCTTATCGTGAAAACTAATTTCAGTGCTTAAACCATATGCTCCTTGCAGCGATAAGCGATTCCTACTTGTATAACACCATGGAGTCGGTTATAATGTGCACGGAGTTAACCACATCATCGTTTGTGAGACATTATGTAACCATGGCGATATGACTGGCATAGCAGATGAGTGCTGCCAATGTTGGAATAAATGATCTGATGAGGGTTTCAAATCACAAGGATATACATGTATGTGGATATGTGTTTCAAAGCTGTTGTTGAAAATGTAGAATTTTGTCGAATATAAGTGTAATCGGTAACATTTGATGATAAAGAAGAGTGAAAAGGGAAACGGACTGACATATAGTGAAATGTCAAGGGTGCAGATCATGCCAAGACAAGACAAGAAAAGACAGATTTATCAAAATTGTAGGTGAAACGTGGAAAAGTGTCATCTGAAAAACATGGATAAACATTCAGAAATCTGTTATAATGGAGAACAGAAAATGTTAAAAAGAATCGGCGAAGAAACTTGAATTTCGCAATTGATGAAAATGAAAATAACGATGTGAAAAATTGAAAAGGCAAAGAAAACAGTGAAATCAGTAGAGAGTGAAATGGGTCATGGAGGAAGTGAAAATACTTTGTATCGAATAATGAACTCATTGATATATGTCATCAGTTTATTGTTCCATGCATCGATTATTGTATTAAATATTGAAATGTTTATCATATGATACATCCTTTCCACACACCATAGCTACAGGCATGTCGACATCGTGAATATTATGGATCAATTATTAACTAGCCAGTGAGGACATATAAACGATCACTTGGAGATTGTCGTCTAAATGTCTCCTTCCTTGGAGCTGTCATGTCTTTTAGCACCTTAAATGAGGTAAAAAGAAGACACCATGAATTCGTCAAAGGCTTGAATACCATTTACGACTTAATAGTGGTTTGACATTTGGGTATTGGCAATTTGAATGACGGCGTAGCACGTGCAACCGCAATTGAAATAGACACGAAAAGATGACATGAAAAACGCGTTTTGATGTGTATGAAATGTCGGGACAAAATCATGAAGCACAAGGAAATTGAGAAAATGGAATGGTCTCAGTCATAAACGTTGTTTTCCATGAACTTGAGTTTGAAATAGAAATTGCAATTCAGTGAGAAGTGAAAAACATTACTCGGATGTTTTGTCTTTGTGATACTGACAGCTTCATAGAAACTGCAAAGAGGACTGTATAAAGTAACATGTCAAAGATATAGAAAAATATTGGACTGAAATCACATCACAGGTACTTGTGAATCAAACAGCTTTTAGAAAACCCATAGTCAGAAAAACATGTTATATATTTGGAGCCGACGTTGAGATATATATAATAATATCCGTGCTGCACGTGATTGAATGTCAAGAACAAGAAAATCGTGTTTTGTGTGTGTAGTGTGCCAATTAGACATAATGATATTGACTACAGCACGTGCAAGACGTGAATTGAGATAAACAGTTGGAGCCGGCGGCGAGAAAAGCGTGTCTTATGTTGGGAGTGTTTCAGCATATTTGTTATTTGCTGTAACAGCACGCGTGAACTGTTGGATTCAAATGAAAATAAGTGCGAAGCAAGAAAGTCGTGTTTTTTTGGAATGCGTCAAAATGAAATGGATAACATGAAAGTAACGACGTTGCATGTTGAAGTCGTCTGAAGGGAAAATAAATAAAAATAGCATGCAACAACTTCAAAGACTTTTCTTACCTTTACGTATATTTCGTGTCAATAAGAATATACAATTCGGCATGATCTTAGAACTTCAAGTTGGCAAGTCAAACACATTTAATTAAGAGTTGATGGTTTTACAAAGTGTTGTTATTCAACTCAGATTACGATTTTGTCAACGAAATATATTTGCTTTAACAGTCAAATAATGCATTACACTGGAAATAATGAACTTTTTCAAATAATTTACAACAAGGATCTTTAATGTGACAGAACTGTGCTATTTACGGTGGCACCTATATCTGACGTTGTGTTTGTTTTCTGGACGACCCCCTTACCTTCGTTTATGGATGTTATAAATCAAATCGCTCATAACTCATTATGGGGTCAATGCATCTGGATTTACTGAAAGACGAACCCAAACTCCTAGTTACACGTTACAAGGAGGAATGGGTGGTGCCAGGAGCTCAAGAGGAGGAGCAGACGACCGGAAGTGAGGACATTTCGACAAATGGAAGCGAGCAGACGACAGTCAACAAACAGCAGACGTCAAAAGGGTAAGATGTTAGAGGCCATAAAAGTTAAGTAGCTCGTCTACCCAGGGCTCTAAAAAGTAAGCTCAGGATTAGGCCATGTTTTATACCGCCCTTAGTGGTTTCCTTAACGGCTTCGGTGATTTGAGGTGAAGTCGCGAGGAGTAATTGTTGAACAAGGTTGGGATAGGAGTCATAAGTGCTGCCGTTATTGACCTTAGGGCTTGTGACTTGTGACTTTGTCAAAATGACAATTTGGGATAGCCGACAGTCAAAATGTGAGAAGGATCGTCTATGAAATACATGGAATATTTTAGCAAAGAAATTTAGCAATGATGTCATTTCATTGACTTAATCTTCCGATTGGACGGATTTCTTCAGCTAGTTGAAGGATTCTCGCAGGAATTGGTGGTGAAAACGCAAACCTTTTGCAAAGGAGTTAAGTGTTTATACATGATTTTCATACCTTTAAACAACACCAGTTTATGGATAACATTTCTTCATTCTTGTGAAAATAACAACCTTTCGGAACTTCACGAAATATTACAGTTCGTATGTATGCAATTTACAAAGGCCCTTCAAACTCAAATGAAATCCATATCGACTATATGTTTAACATATGTCGTTATTGATATGACATTTACCTGGTTTTATATCGGATACAGTAATATATGACGCCCATGTTTCACTTATTCGTCGATTATTTTGACGATGAGTTCATAACTAAGTATGAATATGGGTTCACTTTAATGATCTTGAATATTGGTAAAACCGCCATATGTAAATATATATCCTTCAATCTTTCAATGTATCTTCAAAATTGACTTTCATGAGAAACAGCAACTGTTTGTTGAAAACCCGGACTTAAGATAATATACATACACACTTCAAGAACCTTGATTCAATGGAATTGAATGTATTCACTTTGTGGACATATCAATTAGGGCTTCAACGAATTCATATAGAAGCGCGAAGGACTTTGATCTATTAGCCTGGTATGAGAACATATTAATGTTAATTGTGAAGGGATTATGAGTCTTGTTTGTGCCGAGCAATAAGAAGTAATTGCTTCTGCTGACCACATCTCGTTATCGGAGTACTCGGTGTTTACTGACTGTTCGCTAGGATACGCCAACTATGAAGGATAACGTATCTCTCGTGTATAAACAACATTGGCCTTTCTCTTCCAAACACCTGAGGAAAGAGAACACAATTGAAAGGTATTTTTACTTATTTATAAGTGATCACAAGATTATTTGTTTACAAGGTATGCAAGTTAAACAATATTTTTACCAAATTCAGTTTAGTATGCAGAGATGAAGAAAACTATTGAAATGTTTTACTTTCTGTCAAGATAACTTTGAAAATCCAGAATTAACCTTTATCTATTGAACTTTTTATGAAACTATGCAATACACAATATTTCTGGCTACTTTAGTTAAGTTACCAATTTTACGTTTGACTGTTTGACGCCGCCATTGTCTGGTTTCCGAATATAATCGCGACTTTATACATTCATATTTTCACACTACCAACATATTACCTTTAAAAATGAAATTTCCAGCAAACAATCTGTTTTTTTCTATCAAATGATTCCATTTGTAAACTGTATATACATTGGACGATCTAACGAAAACCACTCACGTGTTTAACTAACTTCTCTACAAAGTTATTTATTTAGAACAACTCTCATTTTATTGGGGTGACAATCATATAACTTAGAGCTATTGTAATAAAAATAAATCTGAAACTAGTAAACTTTAATGGAGAAAAACATGTAAATGTTTTAAAAAATCCGATAGGCTACTCAACACCCAAAAATCATTTTCATGAGGGGCCATTTCAAACTCGATCATACGGGTTATTTGCGGAGAAGTAAAAAACTTCCTCGAATAATGGTCGAGATAAATCTTGCATAAACCAGCATTGTAGGGTAACCTATTTCTAAAGACGTGGACATAAATAAATGTTACCAAGAATCGCAGCAAGTTTTCTCGGCATGGGCTATGACCTGAAGGGCCAAAGTGACAGGTGTTCAGCTTTGTTCATTGGTTTTTCTCAACCATCACACTAATCTTATTCAATATGATAATAACAGTCAGGAAATGATATATACCATGCAGAATTGTGTCATGTGACTTTTACGAAACGAGCGTGAGTTTGTATTACCCGAGCGAGAGCGTTATCCACGAGTTGCGTAAAAAGTCATATGACACATTTCAGTTTGTAATAATTTCTTTCTTACCGATTCTGTTCATCTAAAACGGATTGATATTCAGAAAACGGCCTCCTTCCCTTGCGACGGCCCGCGACAGTGACGTCATGAACAATGGTTTTATGACGTCACAGACGACAAAATACAGTAACTCGCACTGAAACAATCGTTACTAAGCAAAAGTGATATGTGCACATGTGCTCATATTGAAAATATGTCAGTTCTTATGATGAACCATATGGGTAATAAATACCATTATCATTTATAAGTGTTTATTGTATAAATCCCAATTGCATATGAACTTGTTGTAAAATATACACATCACTTCATATACAGTTATTACATCAGCATATCATCATTACATAAATAGGGATCATATACAATTGATCATTTCGTATATCATATCAAAACACATATCTCTTATTACGGTTTACATAATCATCATTCATTACGTCAATATTCTAATCATATATTTATATTCTCATATGATAATATCATGCACATCATTACGTTCCATATAGTTACCGCATCATGTTTATACATTCATGACATATCCTACAGTTATCAAAATATTGATAGTCTTTCATTTGATATAATTTCCCGTCATCTCCTTGTGAATCTGTACAAAATGATAATTCGCATATGACCAGTTTACGAAAAACCGTTCGATGCCCTGGAGGGATAAATAAAGAGCTATTACAGTCATATGGACTAAATTCTCGTTACACAGATTTGCTAAGTTTACATGATACAGAGACACCTTACAATGTAGCCATCCCCTTTCTGTGATAAACAGTCAAACATTTTATCTTGTCAATATAACCCATGTATCGATATATAAGTTTGATACTGAATTAACCACATTGAGTTATGTCGACTGTCAGTTAAGTTATTATTGCAGCGACGTTTCCAAGTAGTTGGTTGTAGGAATGGGAATGATTTTCTCTATCAAATTACCATGTATGTATGTATGTATGTATGTATGAATGTATGTATATGTGTGTGTGTGTGTGTGTGTTTATATATGTATGTATGTGTGTGTATGTATGTATGTATGTATGTATGTGTGTATGTATGTATGTATGTCCCTTTTCTGTCATAAACAATGATTACTTGCAGACACCTTTAATGTTTTGTAGGAAGTTCAGTAACTGCATTCTAACCAATTTTCATAACTATGAATTAGATATGAACGTTATTTAAGCACACCATAAGACTATTTTCTCAGTCCATTAATGGTGCTTGAGCGTATTTGTTACGGAGTTTTTCTATGACAAAATTAACTCGAAAGATCATATTCTTTTTTTTGTATGACTAAACACCATACTGAACAACAGTGTGCGTTATAACCATCTTCAATGAGACTATTAAAGTATCTACCAGGTTAACATGGTACTACTTTGTGTTGTAATTCCGCATGATTAGTCAAATTATTGTCTCAGTTTCCTTCTTGGTCCTGTAATGAATCCAATTGGTGAGAATTTTAACGACAATTTTAGTATCTGAACCATTTGTGACAAAACCCAATTATTGTCAACATTAAAATGTACAAGACATAAAATGAACGTAAAAGGAACATCTGGTAGAATAGAATAGGTCATCTGAAAATTGTTTTTTCTCCTTCTACTTATACCTTATTTGGTCTTGCGTCCTTGAATAAGGAATATATATCCATGTTAAGGGCTATCTTCAATTCATACCTCTACCCAAACGTGGATAGCTGCTATGATTATTACCTCTTCTGTATAAGAGCATCAGAGCATTAGTGTCCATCATCATTGGTCGAGGATTTCCGCGCCATGACCTCTGCAGAGGACTTCCTGTGCAGAATTTCTGCGAAATCGTCAACATTGGAACTGATTAAGTAGCTTTCCTCCCTAGGATTTCAGAAATTGGACAGTGCCTAAGAAATCTCTCAGAAAAAGTTATTCTGAAAGTATCTGAAAGGAGCTACGAGAAAACATTGATATCTTATGCGCCTGCATGGACATATTTGACATTCAACGACGATAATCTAGTTCTAAAACACATGGAACTTTGATCTCGAATCGTTTTGGACTGAATAGACAACCTATGCTAGTGGCTTTATGTCGGAAACAGCAATTGAGAACTTCTTGACACTTTGGTCCCATTGTATTTTGTAGTGGATCAGTGGGTTGTGGTTTGAAAAAAAACAGTTGTTGTATATATGTGGAACAAAATATTACATGGACTTACTTTGGAGTAATTCAGCATCTTGGGAGAACATTCTTCACAGAAGAGATCGTATTTTTGGATAACCTTTGAGATAAAACGTCTTGTTAAAAACTGTGTAATGACTTTTAAAAAGTCGATGCTCTAGTCGACTTTTTAAAATATTGATTTTCAACTAATCGAGATATGTAATACATTATGCTGTCTGTATACAATATTTGTTTATATGAAAGGTAAAACTGTGTAAATTTCAAATGTTATATGTTGTTCACAAAGTTGTATAATGGTAAAGTTGAATTACGATATGATATCAGATGTGCCACAAGATTAGGCTTGAATAATGATGTGTTATTAAAGAATATAAACTCGTCTTTGTCAATATGCTAAATTCATAGCGTGAACGTTCATGTGTATCAACTCGCTAGAAAAAAGTTTTCCTTTTGTGTAATCACAGAAATTTACAGAAATTAAGAAATCAATCAACATTTGTACTGCCTACAAGTTCAATGACTTTTAATCGATTTTAGTGACACAATCAGCGTGTACTAATGACGGCAAATCGTGAACCCAATTCTGCTCTGTTTATCTATCGATATTTTAAATCTCGTAGGCCCCCCGCACTTTGCCGCCCTAACTCGGTCTCTAAGCGGAAGCAGACGACACAACGATGTCCCCTTCCGTTCACACGTCCCGAAAAAGCAGACGACAGTCTGCAACAAGCAGACGACATGGCAACTGGAGCCAGCTTCTCCAAACTCGATGTGGTGAGTACAATTAGGCACTTATCGTCATATCTGTCATCATAAATGATAAAAGGGTCTTTGTTCATGTCAACATTTTATATTGTGAGGTTATTTGTTAGTGAGGTGATGTGGCTACGGAACCAAATTGTGAACGTAACTGCCAAGTGCACTAAATTCATTTCCCCATATTTAGTTGGCAGGTTTATGCGAAACGGGTAGTATTCGATGATAACCGATTTCTCATTACCGTCTATATGGATAACTATGTTTGGGGTAGTATTCAATGATAACCGATTTCTCATTACCGTCTATATGGATAACTATGTTTGTTGTGAACAACAAACACTAACAACAATGTAAACGAGATGTTCCTTACAGTTTATGTTAATTGTTGTTGTACATTAAAGCTTTGTAATATCGTCACTAAAATGTCATGCATCAGCATAAAACCTATCCAAACAGTAATTCATTTGTCATTTAGTAATTCAACGTAAATTAAACACACGTTGAAGGAGAAAGAGTGTATCAAATGATCAAACTGAAATACACCAAAATGAACTTTCAAACAGTAGAAGTCTACCCGTCGTCAAAGTATTCAAAAATCAGCATTAAGGCATAAAATGTGGCCTCATGATATTATTCATGAGTTAACTACGATATAAAAGGGAAGTACAATAATGTCATCTACCCGTGAATCAACAACTGAACAGACATACAGATTGATTGATAAAAGTGGTATTTCCCCCTAGAGCTTCTTATGTATAATAGACCTTTTAGATAATATGTATTTTGATTTTTTTTATTCCTATGAAGTAGTTGGTGGCGATCTCTAAAACTTATTAGAAATACCTATTAGAATAAATATATATATATATATAGATATATATGAAATGTATGCTAGCATAACAATAGCAGCTTTAGCTAAGAAGCCGGAAGTAAAATTCTGTTTTGTTCAATAATCAAGATGAACATGTGTATACCATTTGTCATTAACGTCTTTACAATGCCTCGTATTAATATATTTATATCTTTATCTCTACCCCCTACCTTATCCAAAGGCAGGATATTCTCTGATATATCTTAATACCACTGTCTTCTGTTGACTTCAATAATACACGGGCAAACACACCACCTTGTCTGCGCCTTACACATATACAATAATCACCATATGTGTAATGCAGTTAAACCCCATGGAGGACATTAGCTTATATAGATTGAAAAACATACTGAATATGTATGTTTAGGATTTTGGGTGATTCTTTATGTTTCTGAGATGATCTTGACCGTATTTTAATTCTTTCAGTATTTGTATAGTAAAAAAAAAAATCACCGAATTATTTTTTTTATCGAAGTAGATGATTAAAGCGAAGTTATTATTACGGTTATCTATTCGCACAGGTTACTCTACGCAATTCCTCTTATATAATCTAAATTACAAGTTGGACATATTTCCAGGTTCGCTAAAAACCTTATTTCTGTTTCTGAGATGATCTACTCCGTATTTCATGACACTCACTATTTGAAAGTTGAAAAAATGACAGAGAGCTATTAGGGAAAAAATGATTAAAACGAAGTTGCTATTACTTTTATCTGTTTGCTGAAACATTTTACTACTTTTTGCCTTTACTATACATCGAAACAACAAAGAGCAACACAATAACACATTCTTTCTTTGTGTCTATTACCTTTATTACAAACGGTATTTCTGCTAATATTATACCAGAGAGGATTCATTCAGTTAAATATCGTCTAACACTTCAGACTGAAGTTTCTGCTTAAACTACATGTTAGCATCGCATAAGTGAAGGAACTCCAGTCTTCTGTGTGGTTATCTGAGAAGCAAATTCCACAAATCATTTAGATTCTAACAAATACGGATTATTGCCCAGACATAGCTCCACTTGTAAGAGAGGGTACTTAAGAAGAAATTACTGGAGCGACCTTGGTAAACAGTTACTAATGCTACTCCTATAAACCACCTATACCAAAATCAATGCACTGTGTCTTTCGGTTGAATCTAAAATTGGCGAAGATATGATATTATCTCGATGAATCACCATTTTGGTTTAATTTAGATCCTAATATCTTAAATTTTGATAAGTGATAAAGAGAGATGTTAAAGGAATGGATCCTCCAAACGTAGTTGATATCTAAACATTCAAACGTAGTCGATTTAAAGCCTTTAATAGGTATTTGATATCCGAGCATATGACACGGAGTTGATATCAAAGCATATTTAAACGTAGTTGATATCTAAACATTCAAACGTAGTCGAAATTAGAACATTTATATGTACTTGATATCCAAGCATACCACACGTAGTTCATATCAAGGCATATCAAATGTAGTTATGATTTCAAAGCATACATTCAAATGTTATTGATATCAAGTCATATTTAAGCGTAGTTGATATCCAATTTTATCACACGTAGTTTATATCAAGGCATATCAAATGTAGTTTTGATATCAAAGCATACATTCAAATGTTATTGATATCAAGTCATATTTAAGCGCAGTTGATATCCAATTTTATCACACGTAGTTTATATCAAGGCATATCAAATGTAGTTATGATATCAAAGCATACATTCAAATGTTATTGATATCAAGTCATATTTAAGCGTAGTTGATATCCAATTTTATCACACGTAGTTGATATCAAGGGATATCAAACTAAGTTGATAAAATGTTATCTTCATTATAGACTAGAAAATTCTAAATATCACATACAGCACTGTGTGCTAAAGATATGATAAACCAATAAAAATGGATTCGTGTTGAAGGATTATGAGACAAAAACCATTGAGAAGGTTTAATATCGATTTTCAAAAAGTCATTTGTCAAAGCGCCTTACCCTTCTATCTCCTTTTATGCTAACATGTTATTGTACAACACAAACACATAGAAGAATTGGCGTTTTGCAGGAGGATAAACCTCAATTTCTGCGAAAGATAAAATGAAAGAGTAGGATTTGGAACAGGATTACGAACTATCCAGCTTAGTCTCAGGTTTTCTGTTATCGTGATTGTCTTTCTGCTTTATAAATCTTGATATATTATAGACTATTTCAGTTGAATAGCAGCATGGTCAACCGGTAGAATCTCTAAACTGCACACATTTATTTATTGTGGAGTTCAAAAGATACTATTGTGAATGTTATTTATTTTGTCTCTTCTTACTAATTCGGGTTTATTGATATGAATGAATAAAGCAAACAAATTTCTACATTATGTTTTTCAAAGACATGATTGTGAATATAAATTGACACTGATGGTAGTTTGGTAACAAGTTCATAACTCCTTCAATAAAAACTGTATAACAGAGAAGACAGTTAGATACTCTCAATATTAAAACCGCGGTTACCTAGGGTGAATAAGCAAGCATTGGAACCACGCTCATTGAAATGAGATTTAAAATCAGCTCTTTTTATTAATTTAACCAGCAAGATTGCTCTTTAAAGATCTCGGCATTTAGCTTGAAGCAGATGTCCCAGGACCTTTGGCCCGGAAATAACCCCAAATTACACCACACAGCGTTAAATCATCCGTCCGACAAAGCGTTTGCTATGTTGAGAGTTTTGAAAGTGCACTCGGGGCACGTAGTGAGCTATCCGATTCGTCAAATGTCTTTTTCGCCGGGACACGCTAGTCTGTTGGGTTTTGTAAGATCTTCCGTTCGCTATCCACAATTAATCTTAAAATATCACATTTAACGTAGAAAAAACTAAAACGAGCGAATGGCCAAACCTTATTCAATGAGTTTGCATTGGAATCAATCGTAATGTAAATAATAAATCAACGAAGTACGATTTGGGATAAAATGCATATCATTTCTAATTAATAATCACTAATTGAATTTCACTTTAATCAAATGATGATATGAACATTCAAGTGTATTTACCGACCGAGGTTACTTAGAAACATTATTCCATAATATCTTTGTTACGTTACATTCAAGTTCCTGCTTTCCCAAAGACTGCCTCTCTTTACAGCCCTTTTTAAACCAACAAACTCGTCTTCGAATTATCAAGCCTCTTTGGAATGTGGTCAATTTGAGATTACATGATATATGCTGTATAGTTATATCTATATACTTGACACGTGGGGTTGATGGTCGATACAGAGAGATTACTTGGCATGTTCGACAAGCCGAGTTCAGGGGGGACAAATAAGTGATTGATAGGGCATCGATCTCTCATCGATTTGTACTGTCGTAGACTGAAGGAAGAGAGCGAGAAGTGTGACGGTCGTTAAGGAGCATTTTCATTGAGAGGTTTATAAGAGGCGATGTGTTACATTTTACCATATCCTATCGTAAAGAAATACGCAAGTTAAATCCGTTGAGCGATAACTTTTTAATGAATTTGAAGAATCAAAGTGGAAGGTTATTTGTCATTTTCTAATTCTGTTTAGCGTTGCCGAAAATCTGGTCACAATATTAAGAAAAACGATATTCTGTTCATGAAATTTGATATCAATTTAGAGCCATTTAAGTTTGAATTGAACTAAATTCCTGATAAATACCTGAGGCTTTTTTTAAAATTTACATACATATCCTCGTTATTTACGATGAATCACCGCATTCATGTGAATATTTCTGTAATACTTTATTTCATTTATTAAGTCTCCACAGAGAGTGAAACAAACTTCATCCTAAATATGATCAATTCAGTCATGAACTATCAAATATAATCTGTCAAGCTTGAATACGTATTATGCGTGATATTTGATATTTGAGCTCATTTGGTTAAGCATCGGTCCCTCACCTGGAGGTACCGGGTTTTGATCTCTCTCTGAACTTGATAATGAAAGGATGCTTAAAGCAGCCGCATTACCTTAACTTGTTATATTTCAATTCATTCAAGTTTTTCATCAATTATTTTCTAGGATACATTGCATCGTATTGGGTGGGCACAGGATACAAACGGGACAAGTGAGCAGAATGGCTTTACTATGGAAAATGATGGTAAGACATTTACAATTATTTTATTTGAAGCGCACGTAAAATGTATACGGTCCTGCAAGATTTTAAATTGTTGAGATAAAAGAATATATACAATGACGTATTTTAAAGCGGTTGCATATTTTGGTACATTGAGAATTTATCAGTGTTGTTTTATGATCAAATCTTTGAGATAGATACTTTGATTTGATTCAAATTGTACATCGACTAGAGTTTATACATATTCTTCGTTCAATAATTTGTGGTATGCTTTGATTATTGATGATATCCATATGCCCTTTAAGGATCCCTATTTCGAAGTATGTTAGGATACATGAAAGACCTCATGCTGCAATAAACTTAACTAGCAATGTTGACCGGCAAGGCATCAAGTGAACTTGCACAAGTATCAGTCTCAAGTCTTACTACTTAGCGCTATATTCGTGTTGATAGTACGGCGTCCTTTTCGGCGATAAGATGGATTCTTCATTATATTCCTGTAAGTATCAAGTTCATTCGCAGCAGACTACAGAGCTGCCACAGGAAAGTTAAGGACTTAATACCAAGGCTTAAAGGCTTAAAAACCAGTGATCGGGACTGACGCGAGTTATGGGGGTTGCGAACTTGCGTCTTGATGGGAGTTGGGGGATTGCAACGACACAGGTTGGACAATGTACAAGCGTACGAATTAACATAATTTCATACCGACGTTAAACTAAATAACAACACGTCAGAAAGACATCCAGCCCAAGGCAAACACTTGTAATACGCATACTTCTCACGCATAGCATGTACCGAAACAGTAACTGTTCATACACTGACTTAGATCCCTAGATAAAGTCATTGATCCTTTAACATTGCTAAACACGCTCAGGATTCGTGTCGGCTTTTCATGCCAGTGTGTTCAATTTACCAGGCCCTTTATAGATCGACGCTGTAGGGTTTATATCTATGTTAGGGTTGTGTGTTAGATATCTCTCCGTCATACAGATCAACCATGACTTGAAGTCTTGTCAGCGCTTTGCATGTGAATCTGCAGGTTTTACCCCCGGGAGTTTGTGCTGTCGGCATTGTAATGTGTGTAATAACACTATTTATTTTACTTTGTGGACTTTTATCGAGATCTTGGATTGAAGACTTGATTGATGGATTTCATCACTGTGGACTCTTTACCCCATTAAATTTGTTCTTTGGGCGATGAAATAGGAATTATTGTACTCGATGGACTTTGACTTGTATTGAGATCTTAGATTGAAGAGGAGATTGGTGAACATACTTTGTAACCTTATGCTTGACATGGAGATCGCTTGAATTTGAGAAATTCGTGAAGTGGATAACCAATGGAGGTTTATTGAAGAAATATTTTTGACAACTGGAGTGTTTTGTTGACATTCTAGAATTTTTCATTTAGGATCATGAATATGATTCTACGTTGTGAAAAAAAGAATTATGTATCCCTGTACTTTTTATTTGATACTAAGATGTAGTTCTCTGGATACTGTATGGAGGAAGATACAGCTGCTAGGAACCAAAGAGTGTGCTCGCCATGCGATTAAACTAGTTTGATTGTAAGGGACGCACTCAAAGTTAATGTTTATTAAAACTGTTTGGTATTCATTTTCTATGTGAAATTATCTTTCTATATGGAATTTGTTCTTGAATTTGTGCCGAAAACGAGGATGCTTCATCCAGTACCTGAGGACATTCAACAAGTGCCTCATTGACTGTTGGAACGTTTGTGGCAAAAAGGTTTACAGAGATGGAAAATTTAAAAGTAATATTCGTACGAAGAAAATAGGAGATATATACTATGCTGTGTTACAAAACTGAACTTTTCCCTCCGATCATTTTAAGGACGAATGTACAAAACGGTATTTGAGCACTGAAACGTCTCCTAGCAACTTGAGCTCTTATTCAAATGTAATAAGGTTGAACTGACATTTACATTAAGATTTACCGTGAATGACATTTTAGTGGATAATCATTCTCACGGTATTTAAAATAGTACTTACCAAGTTTGAACAAAACAATCTTGTAAAGCATCGTACTAAATGTGAACTATTATCCTTCTTCGGAAGATAGGAAACAATTGAAACTTTAAAAAAAAATTTGTGGTTTAAGAAGAACAGATTTAATTTGGAACAAAATGTGTGACTTGAAATTGAACACTTCTGTCTGGTCAATCATCAAACCGCCACGAAAATCCAAATTTATCACCAAAGAGATCGACTTTGGAGGTAAGTGTTTTTGAAGAAAGAGTCTTGATAGAATTCCAACGAATCCTTAACTATATCAGCCCCTCTATGTATCCATTTTTGAAACCACCACCCCACTGTCTATCTTTTCATCCATCCAGGTTCATCAACTTTTTCCTTAAAACTCCTATCTATCCTTCTACACTGCTTAATCCAGAATAGAAATCTGAAGATTTAAGTCGGTATCTTTCCCACAGAAATACCGGGTAAAAGGTTATATATGAGATTTGGTAGAGAGGTAGGGTTTGGGTATTTGGTTGGATGTTGGAATGGATGGTGTTGCTTTTGGTGTTTTTAGAGTTAAAGATCATATGTCAACTATCGATATTGTTACTTCCGATAAAGGTGTCTCATAGGCATGAAAAACGAAATGGAACACGTTTTTGTAACACAATTGATTAACTGATGCTTATCTAGGTATTTTTTCTGTAGATATAATCACACTGTAAAACTGTTTTTATAAGCAAAGAAGTAAATGTAACCTGAATAAATATTTCACGAGAGTAACACGTTCAGTACGAGATAACAGAGTTATTTCGATAATAAAGGTTTTTAAAGGCTACCTGACACGGAATCAATCGTAAGAAATCAGAGGAATCTGATTCGCTATTAATGATATTTCGATCTAGGACTACGATACTATCGCTGAGGAATTTTCTTTCGGATACAGAAAGACACGAAGTATCGATGTATCATGATGACATATTGTCAAACAGATTAAATAATTGATGTCATATTTATCATATATTCATTATCCAATTCACTTTTGTCTAGCAAAAAAAAGTTCCTACTCGAGTTCCCGTATGTTGTCGGTTGCGCCATCTGTAATTGATAGTGACCTCACGAGCTTACTGTGGAAAATATCCTTAACAGAATAAGTAATACATTAATTGCATGCACAGGATAGTGTGAATCACCAACTTGTTTATTACGAAACACAACACGGTGGTAGGCAAAACGTTCTCGTTATTCTTTTTTGTTTTGTTTTACTGATTTCATGTGTCGAATATATACAGAACATTAATGACGTTGCATAGAGTATATATTGACCATATACGATATGGACCATACAAATATAATACTTTCGCAGAACGGTTCTTCCTTTCCCTTTTTTCGGTCATTATTGGTATAGTTCCATAACTAGCAAAGTAACATATCTCGCAGTAAGGACATAATAAATTGATAAGTTATCGACTCTCATATTTCACCTTGTGTAACGTGAATCAATATCATGTCTTAAATATTAAATATCTAATATCTAGCCTTGCAAAAATGTATTAATATGTATCTTTACTTAAAACCGCCTTTATAATTGACATAACTAACTGCAAGGCACAAACATGTTGTCGTTTCTTTGCTTATTGTTTGAAGATATCCAATATGTATAATTTGCTTACAGACAGTTTAACGTAAATAAATCTTTGAAGTCAAAATCCTATACCAAAGTCGACGTTGGTGAAAAATATTTCGACACAATCTTTGACAGTTATCTCGATAAAGTTCTGTTTTGTTTCGTTTAAACTTGAACCTGAACTATGGAACGCGTACAACATAGTAGGCCGATGACGTCATCAGTGACAGCTATAAGGAATATCACGAGCTTTATGCAGTTGCACGGGATGCATGTGCAACAAGACATGTTAAGTCAATAGGCTGCGATAAGTGACGTCACTTCAAATGATTCACCGTTTAATGTCTCCTCCAATATTTGCACGAACCAGTGTCGTAACGATTCAGTGTGCATGTGTGTTATGTATTTATTAAAAAAAAATTAAGTTTCAATCAGCCTCAAGTAAAACAAGACAAACAGACAAGATGAGGTAATGTGGCATTTAAAGCCGCTTTCAAGTGTATTTCACTTATATCGCGGTATTGTTGCAAGAAGAAAACCCGCAACACAATCGTGTTTTTGCATTTCGGTGAAACCTGCGAGCATCGACTGGAATTTGCGAACCATGGGTGGTACTGCGCTGAAATTCAAAACCTGACTGCGTGTAGACCATTTATCTACGGCAGACAATTGTCTAACTCATGGCGGGATTTTAACGATGGGCCACTTCATTCGAAGCAAAAGGCAATGAATATATACCGGATCCGATTATTGACGCTCCAACATTCTCCTGAAAATAGAATTGAAGCATAGACCAATATTAACAGTGCACCGATGACAGATCAAATTGCCGATTACCAGTAACCGATTTCTATGTATTTCTCACAACCTGTTTAATGAACGGTTTCCTTTTAAAAAAAATTTACAACGTAGAACAAGCAACTGACAAACATTTCAACTGTGCTATCTTAGAAAATGCGACACATGGGTTATTATTTAACTTTATACAGGGCCTCATTAAAGGGTTACAAACTTATTCCATGGCAACGACACCACGAAATTAGTGCACACATGAGTACCCGGACGTCCGTATACTAAACAGATTTTCGTATGAGGGTCACGAACAATTTATTAGTTGGGATTGGTTTTGCCTCGGCCCAGGTGAGGTGCAATGACAGGTGTAGCTTCACACATTACTTATGTATATCTACCATCTACTTCACGCATTTGATGTTCTATGTACGCGTGTAGAATCATAGTCAACTCACATGCAATACATGTAGTTAATTACCGTGAGTCTTTGAAAATTTCACGATACTTTGTTTTGATAATTAATGTATTTAGATGACAGTCTTTAGAAATTAATGCAAGGAGTTGTGCTGTTAGTCAAAGTATCACTCGTGAAGTACATAATTCTATAAATATGATAAGATGAACATGACATTTGCCATGGATAAACATATATTATATCTAGTACGTGAATTTATTATGGTTCTTATGTTAGAATTGACAACTTATAATCGTGCATTTGCATCCTATGACAGTAACACTTGAATTTTTAAGTGAGTAGAGTGACGATAGAGGGTATTCCACTGTTGCAAAATAGAGGGTAAAATAGAATATCTCACTCTCAATCATATGGTGAAAAAAAAGTAAAATTGTCACTGTAATTGGTCAACACATTCTTCAATTTTGATTTGATTTGATCAACAATATGAAATTATTTTATAAATAAAATGTTTTACTTGTTACTTAAGTGTAATCAGTTCTATACTAGAAAGTATGTTCAAGTTAGAAGAAGAATTATCAATTAATAAAGCAACTCCAACATTAGATTTATTCATGTGTTCTATAAAGATCGTGTTTTTGTGTTCAATACCACTAAATTATCTACTCCTTGTAGTTAATTTAGCAAATTTCATTTCTTCTCTGGTAACAACAACTCTATCATTTCTTCTCTTATTGTATAATAAAAATACTTTACTTGATAGAACGCTTCTCTCTATGAGAAAATTGTAATCTTTGTGCACTTCAAAATCTCATCGTGGCAAGATGTTCGTTCACTCTTACTATTTCAAACCCCCACACATAACTGTACAGCTGCATACCGAAAGTGTGTTCACTTACCACTGAATCGTAGTGCAAATATAATGTAATTTGGGTTTCGTTTCAACGTCAACAGAATAACTTCAGCAAGAATGACAATGAATCAGCCACTGTTCATGTGTGAAAAAGCCATTCTTGAACTCATTTTGGCATTGTCTGTTCACTCGAATTTTGGCATATTGATATAGATAGAAGGGGTCACATTTTTCAAATTCGTAAAATGTCGAATCAAATGTTCCATATCGACTCTCTGAGATTAAAACCAACATAATCGCATTGACTTTGTTCTAAGGAACAAACATGAGTAATTTTAAAAGAAGTTGATACCTTATAAAGGATTCTATGGAGAAAAATAAAAATGAGTGACCCCTGGTAACTTCATAACCGGCCAAACCTGTTACGGGTTATTGTGGGGTACGATAAACCTTTGCCTTAAAGAAGAATGGATCTGCATCTGTGTATTGAAAATTCAATATTATACGTTTCCTTTTCGCAACGCTAAAAGGCATCTCAAATTACATGATATGTGCACTAATTTTTCAGTATGTGAACAAACTTTTGGCATGCAGCTGTATATCAGACCATTTGAAGTTTCAATAGTTGAACTGTCTGTACCATCAAAGTGGTTGTGTCTAACATATTGCCTTATTTCATTGAAACCCTCTGTAAATTGAATTTAAGTGGTTAGACAAGAGTCTCCTTTCTTTGTCATACATTGTATGTTGATCCTTTGAAATGTGCAAAGTAGGACTAAAAGCACTATCAAAGATTGGGATAACCTTATCATGGTATATAAAACGATTTAAAAATAACATAGATTTTATTCATCTGAAACCATTTGAAATGGATTTCAAAGGTTATCAAGAGAGAATTGTGACGAGCAAAATGAGTATGTATATGATACTAGGCGGTATTCGCTGTCTCTTTTATATTTTGTGTACTAGGATTTAATATCTGATGAACTTTAAACTTATAATATATACACGTTGTATCAAGGCGAAACCACTCCCTAGTTTGTCTAGAGCTTGAATGAGCGATTTGGAAACAAATGATCGTTATATTAGTTTCAGATTAGAAATTTGTGTGGGAATTTGACAAAATTAAATTTTACTGCCGGGGGAAATGATTCTATATTTGAAACTCAATTTCGTATGACATCTTCATTTTATTTACATTATAGATCGAAATAGTATTTTTAACAAAGAAAATGTTCATACATTTAGATTATTTCACACATTTTTCTATAAAATAAAAATATTAAAATAAAAAATTCTCTTTAAAAAGCATCCAAATATCGGCGTTTAATTTGCCCCAATACACAAGGAAGGAGACAGGGAGTCAATATTAAAAATGACTTACCTGAACTATGATTTTGAAGTTTGTGAACAAACTTTCGCGATACAAGTGTATGTAACATCTATAGTTTAAAGAGAAAATTGAACCTTCTAACTAGAAACGAGACGTCTTCACATTGAGAGTTCAAACAACTGTGTACTCAACTTGTGACCTTACATATGGCTACGTGATTAATTTATTGCTTGGATTACTGAACCAATAATTCCATTATAAGCTTGCTAATCCGTTTACAGATCAACAGAGCGTGCCATCAAACATGATAATTGGTCAATGATCTGAATAATTCTGCAGGTGCAATAGAGCAAATGTATGTTGATAGTGCATTTCATTTTGTATTCCCATATATATATATATATATATATATATATATATATATATATATATATATATATATATATATATATATATATATATATATGTATATGTATACGACGTTTGGTCTTCATAGTAGAAAATTCAAAGGACACGGAATATCGGATATTCATGCGTTAATGTGCATATTCTTATCAACATATATCCATATATAACAGGTTAACTTTGTTTGTGGATGTGAATATTCCGTTGGTAATCAACAGGACGTATGGTATGGCGAATAATGGAGCATGGACTATTCTCCCGTTAATGTGTAATTCTGATCTAGAATTATTTACTTTCCTTATGAATGTAAATGTTCCTTTTGGGGATGAACAGGATGTATGGTCTTCAAAGGTAATATGTCTAATAATGGAGCATGGACTATTCTCCCGTTAATATGCATATTCTGATCTGAATTTATTATCTTACCTTGTGAATGTGGATATTCCGTTGGTGTTCATTGGACATAGTCCTATTCTTCATTTGATGTTTTTATTCTGTTAAACCAGTTGGGGTGTGTTCACCTTGGCAATTTGTGTTGCGTATTTTGCTAGTCAATGACATGTTGTTAATGGTCAGCAAATGCACATTGTTGATGAATGTATGTTCTCAAGTTCAGCTTGTGAGTGTGGATTTACGCAATACCTTTGTATCTTTTCAAATCTACATTGTTGAATATTCAACTCCTTTTAACAAAGACTCTTTCAACTTCAATTTACGATCGTTGCAGTGGAATATTTGGTGAATGTGGATTTCAAAGTGAACAATCATGTATACATTGAATAAACTTTTTTCAGCAAGTCAGTATGGTTTCATAAAATGCAGTTATATCTATGAATATGTACATTGATGAAAAAACATGCTCTTTTTATCAACGTTTGAATCGTTCCACGATTGATTCACTGAAGGCGTTCTTTGGTAACTGTGAGTGATCTTTGATGAACTTGCTTTGGGCTCGTTATTGTTAATACAAGTTAGTCATCATTCTTTGTATCCATATGCGATACATTGAACAGTTGGGAAGGCTATAAGAGATATCTCAATCAGTATCCAGTGAACAGAGATGTGTGTAGCAGACATGTCTCTCTCGCTTCAGTTGTACAGGCGATCCAGGAAGAAAAGTAAGTTTTGAGAATTTCATTTTATCTTTAGATAAAATAATTACGATTTTCGAACTTCCTTTTCTTCTTTCCTACAAGTTTACAGTTCTTACAATGATTTATCTATTTTAAATAAAACATCTTAGTAATAACTATGCCACACACACATATAATAACATTTCTAATTTCTAATTTCTAATTCGATATGGTCTGAAGACATAATTGCCTTTCAAATGATATAGCTAAACGATACTCGTCCATGTGCGGTGAATGCCAAAAATCATCCACGCAACCTAAACAGTAGTACAAAAAACGTTGGCTCGAACTTTGAAAAAAAATAGCAATGCCAGGTTTGTCAAAGATATAATACTAACCATAAATATAACACAATAACACGAGGAGACAGAATTTGAATAAATGCAAACCGAAGCTAACCATTTCATTAATATACTGGTTATAGAGGTTATTCCTTACATACCTATTAGTTGTCATGACAATACAATGTAGATCATATTAATTGTAAACCCTGTCGCTTTAGAAAAGTGTGATTTAGAGATGATTATATAATTCAAAAACGTTATGACACTGACTCGGCAGCACTGATCGTACTGACTGGTGGTCTATTTTATTAAGATATAATTTATAACATTCTAAGTAATTACTATTGCCTTCAAGAAAGATAAGAACTTCGGTAGTAGCATTGTCTTATACCATCTACAGTTTTCGATATTGTCATTGGTATGTGTTTCAAAAATATATTAATCTTTTATATGATTTTCTTGTTCGCCAACTTTCAAATTTGTGATTAGATTTCTCAAATGGGAAACGAACGGACAAAGCGATCAACCTTGTCTCATTCCGGTTTTATGTTTGTTTTTACCTTTGATTTCCTGATTGACTAAATTTCAGCATTGTAAAACGAATTGCAATATTAGAAAAAAACGGACAAGGCTATCAACTCTGCCTTATTCCTATTATATACATATATTTTTTTCACCTTGTATCACTGATTGGTTTGTAGTTAACAGGAACTTCTCCTGATTACTCCAGCTTAATAAATGATAAGCCTCGTCCATTACCTTTCATTGATCTCCGCGGATCGATATAGTCCCTCATGTCTTAGACTCTACACACGTTTAAACATCAGTATCATCGAAGGGGAAGGAAAACTATCCAGGTGACTGTTATTATTCCAAACAAAAGATTACATCGCACTGACAAGTGTGGATTTCATACTGTGCTGGTTTTCAAGGATCGTGTTGTTTAAAATGGTATTTTTTTCCTGAAAGTTTGCTCGTGATTTTCTGTGACCATTTTTACATAAAATGGGTTCAACTTTATATTTGTCTACTAGGAGGTCAAAGTTCCATTAGAACAGGTTATAATTCATGAGAATGTATAGATGATTTTTTTTGTTTGTTTCATAACTAGTATGCGCTCGCAGTTATATCGTGGTATCATTAACAATAGTATCTCATCTCGCGATATACGTACTGTGTTGCATGTCATTAACCTCAAACCGTTTTTTAAGCCAAAATATCAAGGTGTTTGTCAAAAAGTTAATGCTTTTTTTGTATAAAAAATATGAGAACAGGGTATGGTATCGAATAATATCGTTGTGAAAAATCGTGATACGTACGAGTTTCGTATTGTCAATGTTTCGACAATGTGTATATATTCTTAATCCCATCTTAAACTTGCATTCAATTAGCAAACATTTTTTTTTTATCAATTTGTTCGTTGAAAAGTAACTTACTGAGATTTATGAAATGCATATGCGCCACTCACTGCAGGAATACTGTTTGAACAGTTAACTGCTCAATAGAACTAGGATACGATTACCGATCAACGAGGTTATTATTTTTACTGTATGCAGCTGTGTAATTAATATTGTGATCGTTTAGAATCATTGCATTTGATGTAGGTCAACAATATAAAATGACGTAATTTTTAACCAAATTCTGAATAAAATTCGAACAAATTAAAGATGGATATCAATTTGAATAGATTAGAAAATATTACTTATGATGACATTATCATCTTACTTTTGACATTACAAATATGCAGACTGTGCTTTTTCAATATTATTGACTAAGGGAGGCAACTCTGACTTCCTTTGCTCTCAATAAGTTGAGACAACAATTGACTTGATATCTGCCTGGAGAATCTGACCAACACGCTAAAATGTTAGTGATTTAAATGATTGTAATTATCATGTAAATTTTCCAAACTTCTTGTTGTTTATATTATTAAATTGGTTGATATCTGTGTAAAACGCCCACACCCGGTACTTTCGTTTACGGTCAGGTTGTTCCAATTAAAACGCCATTCAAAATATTTTTCTATGTTTTGACAACATTGATCTATTCATTGAATGTTTTGTTGCTTTCAGATGATTCCATCTACAATATAACAAAGGTAATATACATTTTCTGTTTTCTAATTATGAACATCAATTGATTGTTCAGTGACCAACTAATAAAATCGTCACTGCTTAAACTGCACAACAAAGTTCTGTAGGGATGAATCATGTTGATGAAAGTTAATCCATAAAATCGTGTACTTCATTAAAGTTAATGTAATCAAACATTAAGACATTTGGATACAATATTTTAGATGTCCTATCGAACGGTTTATCGCAAGGTTAATGAAACATAAGTTTTAATATGAATGTTCTATTATAAACATATATACATGATTGTAATAAACGTTAATAATAATTATAGACATTAATTTCTAATTCATATCAAATAATGGAATGATCAACCTTCTTAAGGAGCACTGAGTATGTTGTTGGGGTCAAATATGGCAAACTTCATAAATGTTGTTATTTTATCGAGAAGTATTGTGTGTTTCTCAAAATTAGCATATCAGCGCGTCAGTTAGCGTAGTGACATGAAATAGGAAAAAAAAGTCTAGATAAATGATCGAAAACTGGCCAATGGCTCAAAAGTAATTTTGTAAACTTAATTGTAGCAGACTCAACAAGACATACTCTGTGTCACTTTTTTCTTATGTTATACTTGTTTTATGTTTTTGTGTTTTTTGTGTCGAAAAGATACTGAACATAAATGACGTTGCATACAGTATAAATGGACCAAATACAAATATAATATTAAACTTAATTGTAGCAGACTCAACAAGACATACTCTGTGTCACTTTTTTCTTATGTTATACTTGTTTTATGTTTTTGTGTTTTTTGTGTCGAAAAGACACAGAACATAAATGACGTTGCATACAGTATATATGGACCAAATACAAATATAATATATAAAAATTGAATGTGTTCAGATATATACGAGGGTCAAGGAGCGTGTCAATTGCAAAGTATGATGCATATATATATACATATTAAATGTTAAAAGCTCAACTTAGTGCTTTGTTATGTCAATTGTATGGTGACATCATAACGTCATAACTGTTTTTTGTAAGACTCCCTGAAGATAGTAATGAAACATGTCATATTTTGTGTCTATCTATCTATCTATCTATCTATCTATCTATCTATCTATCTATCTCTATCTATCTATCTATCTATCTATCTATCTATCTATCTATCTATCTATCTATCTATCTATATATATATATATATATATATATATATATATATAATATATATATTACATGTGCATGTTACTGCAAGTGCATCTAATCGTAAACCAAACTATGAACCATACGAACCCTTTCTCATATGCCATCGTAACCTGCAATAAAGTAATCTAAAAACCAAAATACGGACAACTTAAGTAAACTCTTACAGTGACAAGCTGGTACTTGAACTCGCTAGTGTAAGACTAAACCACTCAACCTTGCACACCTATACTTGAGAATTACCCATGACAGCCTCAAAAGGCTTTGTTTATGTAAGCGGTATATGCAATCGACAGTTTTGTACATAGAAATTACGTTTAAAAGTATTTAGTCTATTACAGAAGGTTACAAGTTTTGTTTCTGTATTAAAAAAACTACTAATGACAATACCTGCTGTAATGTTACTTTTGACCTTTAACCCCTGTTTAATTTCAATACAATCGATTGTTACATTTTTAAGGCAGAGGGCAGTCACCACGACCATTTTGGAAAATTTTAAAACTTGGGTACAAGTTAGAGCCCTACCCATTATACGCTTATTGTAAATACTAACCCTTGCTGTGCTTTATATACTTATCCACAATGAACGGTAGATCGTTTGATGTGGGCAAACATCACGCTTTACTGTATAGCAGACGACTATTCTGAATCATGATGACGTCACATGACTTCCTGTCTACACGTTATTTACACTGACAACCATCCGCACGTGCAATGCCGTCTGCTTTTTACTGAAAATGTTTTGGTTTTGTGACCAGGTGGAGTTTAAGCGACTCAGCGAACAGGTTCGGGATGTGAGCATGAATTTGAAAAACAAGTTCCGGCCTCCTGCCTATCAGGTAAGTCTTGAAATGTTTTCTATCTATTTTGTACATCGGTTTCATCATAAACCCAAAATATACAAGAAAAGGTGAAACAACACCTCTGCATTATTTCTTATCTCTTGTTTATGTCCACTGTCAAATACCTTTCGTTCACATTTCATATCAAGACTCTTTATATTTTCTTCGGGAATTTATCAACTCAACTAGCTATTATCAAATGCATCGTTGACTTCGACAATAAGCCCAATTACCTTCATTTCTCCCTCGTTTATCGTTAATTCATCAGCAGTGATAAACTATACAAAGCGGAAGATATTTACAGTTAGCCGATAAGCCTTTATACAATTTGACCTCGTTTTACTTGCACCAACACGTATGGCCTGTGAATTGGATTCAATAGTCAGCTGTATAGAAACGGACCGGTTAGTAGATCGTTAGGTCGTTGGGTATTCACAAATTGTACTTAATCTCTCGGACTAATAATAGATTAAAAGGGCAACTAATATGACGGAATAAGGCAAAGTGTGGCTATAGAATTAGTTCAACATTCCACTGACTATGAACCTGTAGCTACAAGCGATCTCATACAATAGGGTGTTAGATTGTAGCGGTTAGCTCCCTTGTCCTGGATAAAAAGCAAATAATGTTTTTTTGCACATTTTGATCAAAGGGTTTGCTTCTTTATAGTCTCATACTAACCTTGTCATTTCCTTGATCAGAATTACCTGTTTTGTTCAAATCGCAACCTATGGCTGTAACCTATGTTATATAAATACGTGTTATTCATAAAGTGGATATATATGTAAGATAAGATTTTCTGGAAAACATCTTCTTTATATTATCCATAAAACCCTGCCTTTCTTATATATATATCACTTCTAAATGACATTTTAAGAATGGGTGTAAAGAATTGTTATATATTGTCTCGTGGGTCTATATGACATACATTTGAAATAACATTTCAAATAGGTGTAAAGAACAAATCTAACATAGAAAAATTTAAAAATCACTGTCTTCAGTTTAGAAAATGCAAAATTCCAAGCATAAAATCGCAGAATTAGCTATATGTACATTGTCGAACTTGTGTACGTGTGGTGAAAAGTGTGTAGCAAAACTCTTAATAAATATACAACAAATTTGTTTAGTTAAAGACTCAAATGAAGTTATAAGAAAGAGCTTTTTACCCATCTGAGATAGTTGACTCAAGTGTACTGAGCTGAAGTTTATTGACATCAAACCATATCACCTCTTGACCCACGTGCTGTATCAAGAATAAACCATTCCCGTATCCATCCACGATACACGGCATAACGTACCGAAGCGTGTCATTTCAGCGGTCAACGAAAATAGACCATGCATCGCATTAATAAGTTAATCTTGTCCTAATTAGTAATACCTTACTGCCTAATCAGTGACGTTCCAATTCCCATTGGTGATATATTGAATTAGGGTGATATTTCGAGTACACTTATTTTAAGATGTTGAAAATCGTAATCACGAATTCAAAGTTTTTTTTTCAGGTTTAATGATAAAAACAATCACTCGCTCATAGATTATTAACAAGGACATTGATTAAGGCTAACCATGGTATCAAAGACCTTGAAATGGATTAGTAGAGTCAAATTTAGTTTGAATGCATGTGAACATGTCTTTAGGGATTGCTGAGGGAGGATTCGATAACGCTGTTTATGAGGTAGGTTTGAAAATGTGCATTTTAACAACTCATTAATGGAGGGGTGATTACAATATATTTTTGGTAATTAAAGTAGAATATGTCAGTTATTGTTGGAGTTACGTTCTGTTGGATTAATGTTCGGCTATTATCGCATCCGCAATATATTCAAGGGTTTTTGTTGTTATACACATGAATGCAGGACGTAGCTCTCAAGGTGGAATAATTAAAAAAATTTAAAAGACATATCAACGAGGAAGTCTTTAATACATATTTTGTATGACATATCCAATGATATATTGTGTGATATTATGAATTTTTTTTATCATAACCTCTCTATGTGTTACTATGGTTTAGTTATAAATGTATTAATTTTTTTCATATTTCCTATGTTATATCAAAGTTTAATGTTGTAGACAATCTTAACCCGTGAAATTTTAATTGTACTTTATTCAACAACGTTACTCTGACTGTATCTCAATATATGATATAATGTGTTATTTTAAATATATGAGATTTGAGGCGAGACGTGAATAAAGAATCTGCTTGATCAATACTTGCAGTCAGAGATCGTTAAGGGTACGTGATTATACACAATATAACATATACTGTAACATGTTGCATGGGTAACATGAGCATGTTTGATTGTATGTTTGATATACTAGAACACGCAAATATCTAATGTGCTGAGTAAAGATTTTCCATGACGGATTCGATAACATTGTAAGGCTTGATAAATGCATGTTTGAATATAACATAACTATCAAAATACAAAAATCAAATCAAAAGTTAAAAAATTGAGTGTTGTACGCTCGTTGACGTATCACAAAATCGTTCAATGTTTACCGCGTCATCTTTGTCATTGCCAGCTGATTTTTTATTTTTATTTTGGTGATATGCTTAGTTAAGAAAATGGTCAATAATCAGATGGCGGTTATATCAACCTATTAAAACAATAATTTCGTTTGTAGTAACGTTTGGTTTGGTAAGACAACATTGAATGATTATGTGAATGGTCTGACGAGTTAATGTGTCTTATCGTCAGTGGACCACGATGGTGGCATCGTTTGTTCCGATCAGAACTGAACGGTATATTTTAGTCAAGCTACGGAAAATCCTATTCCGTTTCTTTTCCACTTTGTTGTGGACAATCTGACCGGTCCAATCTTATGAGACAACTAAAAATACCTCATCAAACAATTTCATGTTGGCTGTTAATGTTATCTTGACTAGGAACAATAAAAGTCATTGCTATCAACAGAATTTTTTTAATATTCAAAACATTATGCATTTATAAATCCCAATAGACTCGTGTAAGCTTTAATGAAGCATGCAGTGTGGAGTCGAAGTCAGTTGAAGAGAAAATTTGAAATTGGTTGTGTCAATCAATTTGAAAATCGATTAGAAATATCCCACATACCGTTGTTGAGGGAAGTTATTTCAAGCTTGTGATGAAACTTTTTCCACCGACCGGTTTACCTCGAGCTCAATTTTACTTCGTATATTTTACTGACTGTGTCAATCGATTTGAAAATCGATTAGAAATATCCTTCATAACTATGAAAACGAAGCTTATATCAAGCTTGTGGAGCAGTTTGACTCGAGCTTATTTTCACTGTGTACATTTTGCGGACAGTGTCAGTCGATTTGGAAATGAGTTATCGATATGTATTTTATATCAATTCCGTGGTAGATTGATCTCTACCTAGCTTGTAATTAATAACTCTCATTATATTCATTACCCATTTGATTCAAATATGCATTTGAAAAAGGAAAGAATCAGTTTAAGCATAGTGCTAAATTTTGAAAACTACATTCATAGGGACTAACATGGTGTAACACAGAATGATTTGAAAACAACCTACTAACCGATAAAAGTGGGTTCATTTTAGTAGTTACCATTACACAGATGAATATGAACTTCGAACATCATAACCGACCATATCATTTATGAAGTGAAGCGGAATAAACATCTTTAAAAAATGATGTCCTAAAATTTCTAAGTTTTAATGCGATCTTAAGTTTTTTCTAAGTTGTTGAGATCTATCCGAAACTATGTGATGTTTCATTGCAGCCAAAAGGTTACATACCTTATTAAATTTGTTTTTAATCTAATGCATCCAAATAAACTTCAAACAATAACAGATAAACCTTAGGTTTTTTTTCAGTGTTATCAGTATACCAGTACAAAAGAACAAACACACGACTTTCCTACTTTCATGATGCGAACCATACCAAGACAGATTTTTCTTCATATTGGATTAGGCATCAGAATTTTTTTTCAAAATTATCATTGCATGAAATATTTCAAAAGAGCTTTTCTATCACAATGATTGATCAATACTTACATGTCGTATGTAACAAGTTTAAACACAGGAGCCCCACTGCTAAGTGTCATTAACCTAGTGATCTCAAGTGTTCGTGCCTGTGTATTCCAGAACAATGGATTATTCTCGGGTGTTATACCTGTTGATACTAACACTTTGGAAGGGGCTAGTGACGAGATTAGCTGTAACTGAAACACGGTAAAGAAGAACAGGTAGTTCCGGATTAATACACATGCCACTAACCCGTTGGCTTTACTGAGCCTAGGAAAAAACTTCATGTATTACACGATTTATTACAAGAACCTTTCAGTGTCTCATAGGAGATATTCTCTGATCTCGAAGTGACTCATTCTGAACACGGGTTCAATAATATGGACATTGTGAAAATGTGATTTTAAGTTTCAATTTGGACAGCAACTCTGCTTTCATTGGTTTTATCGTTCAAGAACTTTTCTTCGCCTTCAAATGGACCTCGGAATATCCATATGGTTTGGAAATGAGAAGTTCTAGTTAAAACATGGAGCATTTGGATAAAAAGAATTAAAGATTGTGTTTCTGTAATTTTATGCACAGTCGATTTGTTGGAAATTGTGTCATTGCCTGGATGACATTTTTCTTGTCTTATGATGGCAAATGCACATTCGAGATGTATATAGAACAAATGCTTCCATAGATTGCATTATTTTGATAATAAGATCTCAAGAATACCAAAAAGAAACCGACACTTAAGAGAAAAGTGGCATTACTTCATTTATTGCAAAACCCGCTTTGAAATGCATCAAAAGCTAACATCGTTGTTTGTCGATAAATATGACGACTGCACATGTGAGTGAGATATTCATTGAATAATACCACTTCGTTATCATGTTCAAATATTTTTATTTGATTTAAAGACGTCTCCGTCGATAAGTGTTTACGTCAATTCTGTGTTTTCAAAAACTACCATGTTTGAAACATCATCAAGTACCAAAGTGCAAATGGATTTTTTAAAAGGTTAATGCACGCCATATGTAACAATAGTCTTTTTAAGTATACAGTTTTTATCAAAGAAGCTTTTTGGTGGCACGATAACATTTACCCATCTGAAAATGAAGTACTTGACGGTGAAACGCCATGTTTTTCAATAATAGAAACGGAGAATAGAATATCTCTGTAGTAGAAACTATCATGCAAGGTCATTGGCTCGATCCATTCAAATCGGAGGGCTTTGTTCCCAAGTTTATCTCGTGTCGTGTGACCATTGTCTTGTCAGAGAACGACGTTGATTGGGTAGAGATCGATGCGAGATCAATCACAGATAATAAGGAGATATTGTCAGCAGACAGGATACCAGAATGTCCAGAATGTCCACATGATAAGTCGTGTCCATTTAAGATCTGACCTTCATGAAAATGTCTGCCATTTTATGTGCCAAACGTACCAGGGAATGTCTTCGGGGATTAGTTTAAACAGTCAGATTTGATAGTAAGAGGATTTACAATCAGGGTTCCAGGACATACAGTTAGGAAACGAGGATTTGCTGTTTGTCATTCCGTCGTGGCCTCATTCATTACAAACTCTACCTTACAACAACAATACATCGATGACAAGACTGCTGTTGTTTTGGATAAAGGAATCAAAACTTCAAGAGAGAAGGAATAAGACGACTCAAACAATAATATCTCACCAAAAGGTTTTCCAGCATAATGATTCCAACATCAATGTAAGAGATATTGACTATGATCACAGCCAAAACGGATGACCAAACCTATTATTTAAAACTTCACTATGTTGAGACAAAGGTTGATGATGTACTTGCATGACGCTTTAACCAATACCAAAGTATGTATTATAGTCAGGTGATGATGTTATGAGTTCCACAAGTCACTTCACAAGATAACTGACTGGCTTTACACAAGGTAATGAATCGATCTAAACATATTTTGGGGAGCATATTAATCAGTGCTTCACTATACTACTGGAAGAGGTGTAATGGACAATACTTACATGTACTAAGCACGTAAGTAAGCGAAAGTGCTTCTTTGCCTCATGAAGAATTAAAAGAACTATATGATGATTGGTCTCAACGTGGTGCGTTATGCTCAGGCTTTTGTCTGTTATGGTGAAGCAACTAAATATATGACGTAAACAGTCTCACATCAGCGTCAGTAGGACAGATTTTAAGTCCATCGAGTGCCAGTGTGCGTATAATTGAAGCACAAGAGACAATTACAACACCACCTTTGATTCAACATTGACTTTCATTGTGTATAAGTATCTCACAAGCATCCCGTACCATCGATTGGTGGTTCAATGAGATACATGTGTTGGACACTAAAATGATTATCTGGATGTGATAAATTCTACGTTGATGACAACCAATCGATTTCTCTGTAAATGTCGTTGATCAGGAGAACAAACATGACATCGACATTTAATGTCGTTTGTAAATAAAATCAGACAGCATTTGTTAATATAGTTAAATGAGCGGCTGGCATTTCATCGATTGGCGTGTAATGCCATAAAGTAGAGACAATACAGACAAAATCATTACGGTGCCCTTTCAATGAAATACTCTTGTTTATGACTGTGTGTGATCGAGCTTAAAATCCTGATAAAGAGAAATGGTATGTTTTTGAATGAACGAACCTGTCTATTAAAACTGTGCTAAATTGACGTTTACCGTCATGAAGGAGATGCCAGACACATCATATACGCGTTTCTCGACGACCTGGTGGTGACCCTGCAATTTCTATTGTGACAATATTGACCCATTGGTTTCCATCCTGACAGATATGTTATAGCCTCCTGATGCAAGTGTTTCTCAATGACCTATCATGGATAATCCTTAAAACCTCTTTTTTTGTTGAAGCGATGATTTGACACATCATTTACGACTTTCCAAATACTTAGAGGTAACCCTGCATCTTCAACTGTGGCTGTGAATAAATTATTTCATAACCTGTTGGATATATCAGAGAGGCATTTTATATTTTATATACGTTTTTCGATAACAAAGTGGTGACATTGCAAGATTTACCGGTAGTAGTGATGCTGTATGTGTGTCTGTGTGAAATCGATGCTTAAATCCTTTCAATTGTACCAGATTCACATTATGCAAGTGTTTATCGATGACAAAGTGTTTCTATGCAACCCCTATTGATGGATCGATTCTAAACATCCGGATGGTCTTTGACATATAGTTTGTGGTGACATGTGATAGAGCAAAGCTTTCGCTGATGCAAAATGCCTTTACTTTGGCATTGAACACTTTGAAATGCACCTTTTTGGAAAATCTTGTATAGGCCTCTTGTACGGAGATGATAATCACTTTTATTGATTCACAGCATTAGGTGTTTGATATTGAATTTGACTTCATTTGGAACAGCACAACGTCAGACATTTATCTGAATTGGACATGGATCTTTATTGAAGAATCTTGTCCATGCTTCACACCAGGAAATCGAGCTGATCTAGTTATCGATTGAATCATTTATATCAGCCTCGTTTACACAGAGTGGGTGTTACATTTTTATCAAACTGCGAATGGTTCATTGGAACTTGAAAACAGATTTGGATACGGTTTTAGCAATAAGAGGCAAACTTTGTCGTGCTTTCCATTAATTCAAACTTGAAAACTGATGACTTTCGTGAAGATCACAGACTGCAATGTTGATAATTGTAGGATCGATTTGGAGTTGAAGCGGAATTATAATCGGATGGATATCGTAATGCCTTTTCGTTACGGGTGTATAGACCGAATATTGTAATGTAGGTGTATTCGGATCCTGCAATTTTCTCTGCAGACTGAAAACTATTCGTTGCACTTGTTTCTTTTTCAACATTCAAAATTATCTTGGACAATAGTAGTTCATAGACGTTACACAGCAATGGTGTGGTAGAAAATGCTTCATCCATATGGGTTCTCCCTTCCCTAGTCGACTTTGGATTAGTAAGTTAATACACTAATCGTCGGATTACTATCCTTACTGCACCACCTACATCGATGTAAGACGATTTTGTGTAAACAGGATCACAGCTTTGTGTAAGTCTATGAAGTCACATAGCATTGAACACCCTACACTCGTATGTCATGACTTCAGTACAATAGCTAATATACTCTATATGCCCATGTAGCAATTGGTGACAGATTCTTGTGATATGTGAGCAAGAAAGGACTTAACAATCAGGATTTCCTAAGCTATCTATTAGGATGCTTCGTTTGTCAGAAGATTCAAATGAATGAATCTGGTTAAGTTTCAATCCGTGAATACTAAGAACAACGTGCCGCTTTCCAACTGTCGTGCATGTGAATGCAAATGTATTGAATTCTCCAGTTCAGACTGAAATCGATATTGATTTGAGTGTTAAGATCAATTTCGATGCCGTCACGGATAAATTGTTTGCAACCCGTGTAACGATATGCTTTCTTTGTGATGTGTTTTGCTATGTCATCATTGATGATGAGTGTATCATATGAAACCACCACTCATAGAATATTCTACGTCAGAGTAGACGATCAGGGTCTCTTTGGAGATCAAACTTCACAGCAAGGAGATATAACGCCTGAAGTTGAATATGCTGGCACTAAATATCCAGGATCGCCACTACATACTTTTGGAGATGTGCAAGATTAGTGGTTATCATTAGAGTGAACTTCAGTTCATCAAAGAACACCAATTCAAACTCTGTTGAACATAAATCGTTATACCACATCCCTATCTAGGGACAATCGGACGTATTTAGGATAATCCTTTTCAAGTAATCAAGAAGACCTCAGTTTGGACTTCTTGTTAAAAAATCGAAGGAACTGTGTAATGATTATGAACATGCAATCACTAAGAATGCCCATGTAACAAGTATGGATAATTGGAGGTAAAAGGGACGCAACAACTTGTGTAGTCAGTGCGTTATCAGTCTATGTAAAACGCTGGTTCAAAGAATTCTCCATTCTTCCAAAATGAATATCCAGTCATTAAGCATTCTCCTTGAAGCCGAGATGGGAGGGTACAGCCATAGTGACTTCCAGAGTCTTAGGCTTAGTTCGGATTCCTCAACAATGTCCCTCTTCAACCTACCATCAGAACGGAAGAGGCGAAAGACAAGGGAACGGAGGAGAAAGAAAGTAAGAGTAGTGTTTGGTTTGAGGTTTTAAAGTCTGCGTGATATTGTTGCAGTTACCCCCTGTTAATTTGCAACATTGGTGGTTTTTATTTGGTCATCAGTAACATACGTAACAGGACGACATAAAGGTTATTCATTAAATATTATTTGGTTGTCAAACGTTTACAGTAATATTTTGATTTTGAAATATTAGGTCAGGTTATTTAAAATTAGAATATTGTCATCCAACAACTGTCTTCCCTGTGTAAAAGATAGTCTTTAGTTAAGGAATCCAAAAGCGTATCGTCAGATCCAATCGCGCAAAACTTAGTAGAGGTTGCATTTAAGAAATGTACTCTATCATTACGGTAATCCGTCAATACGGACGATCATTTCCATACATAGACAGTTAATGGTTATGAAATGCAAAATTAGAGCACACTTAAAATCAGTAGCTTGCCATGCTAATGACACATGTACATGTTAGCAGAGTCTTATCCAATTATCGGTTATCATTTATCATTCAAACATACAGGCAAGTGTAAGCTGTGTTCCCTGTGTCATTATCTGATTCAAGTTCCAATTGTTATTGACCAAAACTCATGCAAGTACCGTATATTCCTAACAAATTAAAGATTTGGCAATGCGCTCCGTGCAATTAGAATACCTAACATGTATCCCTACCTTAGAGGGAATAAAGATCACTATTGCGTTATCAGATCCTATGGTTGATCTCATGCAAGGTAACCAATGTAACTAATGATTTGTAATGACAACCAGAGTTAAGCCTGACACAATGTTTCAACTCCTAGTCGTTATCATAACCATCGCTAGCGTGTAGTGATCCGTGGTATAAATGTACAGTTTTGCAGTTCGCAGTGTCTGTGTATTGCCTTTAGAGAATAGTTGGTCTCTTGAGTCATCATGCCATAACGAAAGTAAAACACCTAGAATTAGCGAGAGTTGTGTTCAACTATATGAATGACATAATGATTAAGAGCTCTTTCGTCATTTATCTAAAAACTTATTAAATAAAAACAGCAGGAATAGAGGGCTTCCTTGTCCTAACACCAGTAATGAAAAAATATACAGTATTCTTTAGCTGAATTTGAAGACAATGCAACAAAAGGCTATACAAAGACACTGCGAGCTGCAAAACTGTACATTTATTACCTTGCATGAGATCAACCATAGGTAAATTCTATATTTTGCACTCGGTCCTACACCAAGCCTTAAGCAAATCACGCGCCAGTCTCCCTCGCTGCCGAACGTTTTTGTGTACAAAGCTTATAGCCTTCTAGTGGTGTAACGATTCATCGAGAGTATCGATGTTTGTGATATTTTATTTGAAATTTCTCAACCTCTCCAATGTTGTGATTTTCCTTCATGTACCGTTTATGACAGTTAGGTAGCTAATAAATAACATTACTTTTCTATGTCCTATATATTCTTCTTTAATGAACTGTAGAGCATCGAGATACCAATTGTATCGTAACCACTGTATCGTGATGATAATCGTCTCGCAGGTTCCTTTGCAATACTTCAATAATGTATTGTCTCGCCTAATAAAACTGGAATCAGGATATATCGTCTCGCCACTAAGGTCACGATACACTACTAGTGACCGACTGACCTCTAACGACATCTAAGTCTTTTTAACCTTTGCAGTGTCTGCATGACACGAGTCTATTTCAACCCTTTCATTTCTTTTATAGATTGACCAAGAATGTTACTGGCCAATAAAGAATGATTGGTTCAGCCGTTGCCCATTTAAGAACCACTTTAATGGTGCCAATCCTTTGTTCGTAACGAAAACTTTCGTGAGAGAGCGTCATCGCCAGTTTATAGCTTGTCACACGAATCTATTTGCGACATCAATTTGTATTCGAGATGAAGAGAATTGCTTCAGTAACTTTGAAGTTTTGTTTGTGGTTTGATTAAATTAGAAGCACGATTTCGTAAATTTGTTTCTCATTGTCAATGAAATAACATCTGTGTGGTTATTTTACTGATGGTGATCGCCTATGTGTTTTCGTAAGCTGCGTTATGTTGTTTGTTATTTCGTATGCTGAATTAATGTGTTTGAAAAGGGTTCATAAGATATTCCATTGCATAAATCCTAGTTCATAAGCGAATTTGTATCCTGGTACATCAGCATATTTGTATCCTGGTACATAAGCGTATTTGTATCCTACATCAGTGCTTTTGTTTACTTCTACATCAACAGAGCTCTGCTGAAATATTGGTTTTATATAAGCTGATTCGCCTCAAATTATGATAATTTTAATGCAGAAAACACAAGGAGAGCTTTTTGTGATAAATAAATATTTATTTCAATACATGTATAACTCTTTATTTTTCGTAACGTTTGTAGAACCGTCTAGCTACCACTTTACTTTTCAGTGCTTCGAATGTCTGAAAAATAAATGATCAAATTTAAGTGAGCAATTCCCAGTGTTGTGCATAACGTAGTTACTATAATGTATCTTTATATAATATATTTGAGCATCCTGCTACATCAGCACATTTGAATCCGCTGAGCTCCTTCTAAATGCCCTTATCTCCTTCAGGGCTAATGCCTCGTATGGCTGGCGGCTAGGTATTCTTGGTCATGTTCATCTTTATTTTATACGCCAATGAAATGTCGTTATGCAAGGAGCTTGAAGTTACTATTTTGAATTCAACGGATGTATTCATCCGGGTTGTGCCGCTGTTCCTGGATACGTGTTGTCCCATTGGCTGGTTCGTTTACAAGGAATACGAGGCTTTGGCTTGAAGGAAGTCAGGGTATTTGGAAGGAGCTCAGCGGATTACATGCGCTGATTTAGCAGGATGATACTTGAGCTCTAAAATATAGTTTAAAAAATTGATCTAAAATGTGATGAATACTCTAAAGTTAGATTATAAAAAATACAACCGTTTAGCTTTGAAAACAATCAAACCAACAAATCTTATCATAACTTAAGTGCAAGATTTTTTTGTGTTTTTCATTCGTTTTTTCCAGTTTTTATATGGTCATTTCAAAAGGGTTGTCAAAAAATATGTCAATACCATGCAGGTATTGCATCAGTGACATCGCGAAATTTAATTGTATCATTTGAATTATTGATTGACGATTGGCCTTCAGAAGTATGATTGGGACAAAAGGTCCATTACCTGGACTAAGTAATTGAATCGACAGCTAGAGAACAAAGTCATTGCTATATATATACATACGATCACGAGCTCTCCATCTATGACTTCCCTCGTTATTAGTGAGTTTTCTGCATCTTCCTTCAAGGCTTTCTGGTGGTGAAGTAGTTTCTCTCCCTCCAAGGTGAAGGTCGACTGAAAAAAAAGCTCAGAGATAAGACGTTCCCGAAACATTAAAAGATCATTTGTAACCTTGTCAACATTTTTATTAACAAGGTGTGTTCCAGTCGACCAGGAAATTGTTTGTAGGGTTATAATCGTGTATGATACGAATCATTCCTTGATCCAAAATAGTTTCGAGGACATTAACCGAGGTTTATTTAACTTCCCCCTCAAAGCATAACTTGCGATAGTCTAACTTACAGACTAATATAAGTCTTGTAGCTTTGTCCGAACTTAAATGAGCTTGGTGTTTAGATTACTGTGACAGATCGTGATGTGAAATCTTGATATGAAGGTTATCATTTATTGCCGATGAATTCATTGCACTCAAAGTTTGCGCTTAAAAGCAAGTTTTGAATTAGCCAGTGGTAACTGGCACGTGCTATTCCTTGCGGGGCCAGATGAGTTTAGTTGCAGTCAAACGTATCCTATCCGAATGTGTGTTTATTTCGTAAATTTAGAATAAAGAGTGAAGATCACCTGTCCCTGTGGACGGAAATCATCCATTAGTTCCGAAAAGAAAAAATGAGATGAAGTACAGATTATACTTATAAGATAGATTGTTGCGTTTGTAAATTTTCCGGGATTCATTGTTAACTAACAATAGCAAATTTAGCTCATATTGCAGTATTTTGTTCTGGGGAGTTTGCTATACATGATGTTATGCTAGTCAGGTTTAGAACTAACCACCCTAAATTACAGAATGTCAACGCCCCTAAACTTTTTGTGCATCAACAATTTAGTCAGTGATTAATGTACCTCGTTTGTATGTGATTTTCAATATAAATATTTAGAAACTCGTAGCGTTATTATTGCTCATATGATAATAAATGTAATTTATCTTTGCATATCATATTCTCCATGATGTTCTCACAATGCAAGTGAAGTTTATTTGACGTTAGAAGTCAATATGATTTTTATATCAAAACTTATTTATCATAATTTAATATAATGTGCACAACGATAATGAAAATCTTTTTGACATGTGACTCATGCATGTATTCAGTGTATAATCTTTATCTGTTAAACATGCATACATGCCTTACCAATGGTATTCAAGATAATCTCCCAACGATTAGCTGAATAAAGCAACAATCAAATAACAATCATGCGTACACCCTGCCACACAAATAGGACTACTGTACAAACCTTATAACGCCATATGCGATTATTATAAAAAAATACTAGCAAATCCAAAGCGTATTTGTCGTGAAAGTTACAAAGCGTTCCTGGTTACTCTCATTCGGAAATCCTATTCTCTTAAGCAAACGAAATATCTGTCATAATGTTCACCTTAACTTTGCGTCCATCCATCGTGTCCTCATCAAATTCCTCCCCCAGTTTGAATTTCAGTGTGGCATTCTTGAAGGTGGATGTGATATTTATCTCCCAGTCGTCGCCATCTTGTTTGATCTCCTCATAACTCGTAAGGGTCGAGCCCACTTTCCTCAGAATGATGTTGATACCTTGACATAAATAGTTAGGTAGAGATTATTACTCTAACACGAAAAGAGTATGAGTTATTGTGTTACCCGAGCGAGGGGTATTAAGAAATTTGCACAAAATTTGTAAAACTCATTTGGGACAGTTTCGAGTATAATTTCGTTATTTCCCATGTTATGCCTTCTTAAGAAAGAGCTAGGAAACGACCAGCTTTTCTTGCGATGGATTGCTATATTGACGTCATGAACAATTGATTTATGATGTCACCTATTACGAAACAATCGATATTTGGCAAAAGAGAAATTTGCACATATAAAAATATGTCGCTGCTTATGTACGTGTCTGACCATTTTGATAACAAAAGCAACAACTTAAGCTGAAGGTATTGCCCACTTTGAAAAAGGGAAATTCTGCGGGATATTTTCCTTTGTAATTCATAATATAATGGTTAGAAACGTTGTCCATTTCCAATAAGGTATACATAATTAAGACGTGAATGGGTATGGATTATCGTTAAGAGAAACGAATCGATGAGTGGGAGGTGGTCACGTACCTACAGCTTTCATGTAAGCATCCATGTTCTCATGACGCTCCAGCTGCCAGTTGCCCAACAGTGCCGCCATCTTGTCTACAAACATCACAACAAAATTAGATAAACACCACATTCATACGTACAAAATGAAATATGTGTAGCGTTGTTTGTATTGTTGCAAAAGTGCACTTAAAGAGTTAAAATGTTTTCCTACCTTTTCTTTTTTTCAACTTTTCAATTGCAATAAATAAAATTGCAAAAGAAAAAGTTGGCACGAGGATCAGTTAACCTCATATTGCCTTTTAAATGTCATTCTATCATTGTAAATCAAATGTTTTTCAAATAACCAAAATGTCAAAGCCCTTTAGAGATTCTGTAAACATATTGGACTAGTAGTGTTATTACTGCTAAGAAATAAAAATGTACCTTTAGTTTTGCGTGGGAGTTAACTTTTATCATCTAAACACAGTTCAAAGTTTCGGAGGTCATGTTTGAATAAGGGGTGCCGTTCTTAAATGAGATCAAGTACATAAGCTAGAAGTGTAAGTTTTCAATGTTATCTTATTAAGATATAGTCATATGTAGGTCACTGTTTAAGAACTTGATGCAGAGTTTTTTCGTATATAACACTCTGATGATGCAATACATTAAAGAGCCACTACGTGAGTTGTTGGAGTCATACATGCAAAATTTAATCAATGGTGTCATTTGATCGCGAAGTATCGACTGACAAAAAGACACATTTTAAAGCTTTTTATTTTTTTATTTTTACAGTGACAATATGAAGGTAGAAAGTCGCAAGTATGATCGAAAACCGGACAGTCAAATAGTCAAACGTAATTTTGGAGACTTATCTTAAACAGCCAGTTAGGAGTTGATAGCGTTTTTTAGGTTATATAGATAGTATCCATGTATATTGTAAGTGATATATAAACTTTTGTGCATTTATAAGGCTGTTTTTATATTTTCATGGAAAACCAGTATTTGTCATATATATGTCTTTTGGACATGAAAAGATGATGAAATAATGATGTTTTGATTTTATATCACCACATATGACATTTAGACTCAAAGGTAAATAATATGTTATGAAAATCACGAAGTGGCTCTGTAGTGTAACAGTACATTTGTAACTATCACTCGTGGAGTCGTTGATATAAGATTGATAATAAGATACAACATGACATTTAAACAGGATATAAGATTTTATATTAAATGTTAACAGCGCAGTACGGTGATTAACACGGGTCGTACAAATAGAGATAACAGTTTTCCGTTAATGCAACGTAATTGATGAGAATTATAATGCATTATTATGCATTAAAAATATGCCAATTGAGCTATTCGAAATAAAATTTCTAATATATCCCTGAAATTACAAGATAATACCAGATTTAACGAACATAAAAGTAACATGTAAGAAAATTGTGCCCCAAGTTACATGCATGTACATCGTATATGTATACTCCATTGCATTTTACCTCGTGTCCGTTGTTGACGACAAAACAATATAAAAGCCGTTGGGAGATTTCTATTCGATCAAATATATAGAACAATCTCCTTGAAATGACAATTTATACCAATATTGTGTAGTTGCTATCATAAGTAGGTTTTCAAGTTTGGTTTCTCGGTGTAAATTGCAATCAGTCAGTTCATTTGCTAGTAACTCATATCTAACAGATCTGCAGCACTTGATATGTATACGAATGGTTTAGCAGAAGAAGTCACATTGTTTCTCTCACATTCAATGATACAATTGTAACATTATACACCTGAAACAGAATACACTCATCATCTCACCTGTTCTTTTCACCTTTGAGGTATGGTTATATCAGCTCCTTGATTCAACCTCTGCTCAAGTTAACACGTGAATGTGGCGATAACGCACTGTTTACATGGACCCAGTACTATCACCGTTACTAATGATGAATGGTCAGATAACGTACAGGTGATAATACTCCGCAAGTCCGAAGTTTATTCCCCTCGTATGAATGTCCTTGAGTTCGAATCCCGGGCGCACTTAAATGGTACAACTTCTTTTACGATGAATGTTTGCCTGAAATAGTAGGGCGTTTATTTTGATTATTAACGTCATGCCAATGCTGAATGGGATCAAAGATCGTTGGTTGGTAAACGGACTTCCGCTATCCCGATGTTAGGACATTGACCTTGGGTTCGGGTCGTTTTCCCCCTTGCGCTCTAATCATAATGCCTATTTTTTTCCTGAGACAGATTAGTTTAAAATAGGATTTTATGGAAATCTATTTCGGTTCGACGTCTAAGAAATTTCTAAGATAGAAATACATCTGAACTGGATTGTTTGAAATTCTGCGTAAGGTCAAAGGTTAGGGCAGTCAGTATCCACTACACAATTCCTGGGTGCGAATCTTTAATTCAGTACCTACACAGTGAAGGCGATAAAAGGCCAAAAAGAGAAACAAAAACTTACGTGTCAGGAAATAATGCTCTTGATTGCAGGTTTTTGGCAGATATTTCTTTCAAATAAACTATCGAATCTTAACTCAATACTCACATACACGCTGATTGTTAAGGGATCAACTTCAGGGACCGCTGATAGAATAAAACGCTCGATGATAAACGCTGACTTGTTTTACCTTGTCCCTGGCTTAGACCTTTGTATGTACACGTGAATACATTATGTCTTGTAGACTAGCGACAGCATCAATATGAACGCTAAGATAATGGAATATCGATCGAAGGCGAGAATGAAGGAATTAGAGTGCAACGTGTTTCTATTAGCTGGTTATACATACATACATACATACATACATACATACATACATACATACATACATACTTACATATATATATATATATTCCCTTGCTACTAAAACAAATACTGTGAAACATATTATTCACTTAACAATGCTCTTCTTCAAGTAAGACATACTAAATGTGTCGTTAGGGTTTTCCTTTCTATAATGATAATCATGTACAGTGTTGGTTTATTATCCCTGAGCACGGAATGGATATAGGTTTGGGCTCCGTCAGCCCGTGTGTGCGTATGTCCGTCGGAGTTAAAAGGGACAACTTTTCTCAAATAATTGTTATAGATAGGCATACCTAATTTGGTGTGTTGCTTCAGATCAATAGGACGATCGAAAATCAGAAGCGTGTAATAATATTTTCCAAAGTAATTGCACTTTTTTCCGTTTTTGGGACATCTTTTCTCAGAAACTATTTAAGATAAGATTAAAATATTAGGTGTGTGGTTTCAGTGTAACAGTACCTTAATGGAGTACGAAAATGATAGGTGTGCAATTATTTCCCCCTGAGTTATTGCCCTTGTTCCGTTTTGGGGACTTGGTACAGGAATATCTCCGAAGCGGACAGCTTTTCTCGGAAACATTTAAGATACGATTACCAAATTTGGCGTGTGGCTGCAAGCTATGAGTATATTGATGGATGTCGAAAATCAGAAGCATGCGATAATCTTTTCCGGAGTTATTGCCCCCGCTCCGATTTTCCCACTATCTTTAAAGGGAAAATATTTTCTCAGAAACTATTTTTAAGAGAGAATTATTGAATTGGTTGTGTTCCTTCAGAGTATCAATACCTTGATGGAGTAAGAAGAAAGGAAACTTGCAATTATTTCTCAATGAATGTATATTCTCGAAAAATAAATTTATTGCCAAAAAGAACTTAAATGAATCTCATGAAACAACGACAAACGTTAAAAGTATGAAATAAAGTAGGTTATGTTTCAACCAATCCCCACAATACTGAGCCATTTAAAACTATTTCGACGTAACAAATCGGTAGGGATAAAAGATGGTCTTCTTCGCAGTTTTTCGTTTTGATTCTCACTTTTACACTAAAAAATCTTCAAGTTATCATTGTTTTAGTGCATAACTAGATATGCTCAATTTGATATTCGACGCGATGAAAAACGTTATCCTAGCGAAAATTTAAACGTGTGTTGCGTCATCTCAATTCTGTTTTCAGTATTCATAAAAAACATGTTTAACGATGCTTTTTGATATAAGGAAGGGTGTTTTCAAGTCCAACATGTTATTCAGGGATAAGCCTTATGAGCTTTGCAATCACTCAAAAGCTTGAAAGTTGCTCTTTTTAAATAAATCATGAAATATTATTTTGTTTCAGAAGCTGTACAACACTGGTCGGCCCGAGAGTGGAAGGGGGAGGGTAGAGGGAGGGGGTGGGGGCACGGGTGATGCCGTATGTCAGGTTTACCACAGCCAGCTTGCTGCCAGTCTCAAGGCCTTCCAGCAGAAACAATGGCGGCCTCTCAAACAGGACGAGATCGAGCCCACAGTTACCAGGTGTCGACCAATCAGCGGCCGAGCTGATAGGAGGTGAGTTACCACAGTTCTTATTGTTATCATAATAAAAAAAAACCTAAAATGTTTCATCAGATTAGAGAAATTAGTACTTATCGATACTCATTCTTACTTATTAGTTATCTTAAGAAAAATTACAATATCTTAAGGATTAATATCGACATCACTTATAAACATAGTAAGAGGCATGACAAAGAGTCGAAAATATTATCATTATCTTACTTATGCTAAAGTGATTGAAATACGTGACTGTAAACAACGTGTCTGTACACTTTGATTCCAACCAATGGACCTCTTTTTTTCAGGCCCCCATCAAGCCGTCCCTCCAGTGCTGTCCCGACCCCTCCCTCCCGACCCCGCTCTGTACCTCCGGGAATGTACCGTCCTGCCAGCGCCTTTAGACGACCAGAGACCCCGGATGTAGGACAGGGCAACTTCGATACGCTCAGTCCCAAAGTGTTGGCTGATCTTCTGGGAACTTCGAGCATCCAGCCCAGATCATTTGGGGATAGGATACCACAGAGGAGAGACCGGAGGGAAGGGAGAGACCGGAGAGAAGGGAGAGACAGGAGGGAAGGGAGAGACAGGAGAGACAAGAGAGAGGAGAAGGAGAGAAGAGACGAGGAGCTGAGTACCAGCGGGATAGACAGTGCTATATCAGACGAGGAAGGCTCTTCATCAGATTCTGGCAGTGAGTCGGAACCGCCGTTGGATAGGAACCGTCCTGTGCCAAGTTTACAACTGCGCCCAGAGAGATTGGACTCTATTTATGTTCCAGAAGATAGGAAGGACCGACGTAGGTTCGATTTTGACGCCGAGAATGTTGATATTCCTTTGTACGAGTTCGACTCTGCTATTCCTGAACCATTCTGCAGGTTAGATTTGAAGGTGATAGCCCGCCAAAAATACAATTGGCGTGACATATTGTCCGTGAGACCAAACAACAAGACGATAGAGACAGTCATAGACCGTTTGGTCGATATTGAAAAGCTTCAAAGCGAGACCGTTGAATGGGAAGGGAAACGATTTCGTCAGAGAGCAAAACAAAGAGTTTCAAGTGCAAAACCTCGGGACAAACGTTGCTGCAGTAACTGCCTGCAGCCCGCATGTGTGGGAGACTGTCCTGAAAAGAGTCTTCTGACAAATACGTGCACTCTCTGCAGGCAACAACTCTGTTCCGGAAGTTGCGCAGAAACCAAGTATGATGCATACATGAGGCAAACCTACCAGGTTGACCAAATTGAGGACATTCTCAGCAACCCAGTGCCCCGAATCTGTATTACATGTCAGAAAAAACATAATGCAAAACTCATCAACGCAAACAACGCAATCCTCAGGCGACCAAAGTCTGGCAATACAACCTACAGCAGAGGTAAGGCCTCGGCCAAACCTCGGGACCTCAGACCTCGGTCTGTGACTGATATAAACAATGAAATTGTCCAAGACATCGAGAAACTAGGCCTTGACCCAATTCATTGTCGACCAAACACTGGCAAGTTTCAGAGGCCGAGAAGCCGCAACGCAATTCTTCCCGGTAAAAGCTTCTTTTCAAACCGGAAAGACTCACTAACTGAAATAGATAAAGCTAAAAAGCGGAAGCTCCGATCTCTACGAGTGAAGCGTCCTAAAAGTGTTGTTTGATTATTGTATAATCTAGATTATATCTCTTGTGCCTATACATAACTTGTAATACAGTAAATGCAATATCAAACGACGAAGTATACGAAGGTCAAAACGGCTTAATCAATATTTGCAAATGATATTTTTCTATTTAATTCTAATCTGATTTCTTACGCTAAATTCTGTCATTGCTTTTCCAATTGAACTTTAGCCATATTGCTTCGTTTCTACGTGAATAAATTTGTTGTTAATGATTTGATTGAGTTTATTTGTCCACAAAATATTGTTCTCAAATATGTTTTTCAATGATAATTATCAAAGAATCCAAACGATGCTTACAACAATAGTATGGCAGTGTGAACATCAGTGATTATGTGATGTCATTATGGGTCACTCTAATTTTTCAGATTCCATACACTATAGTACCTATTGGAGTTTTCAGATATATATTTATATGATAATTTTCATTTTAAAAGTTTTGTATTGCCTGACTAAGAATGAAAGGCTTTCTTCCATTTTCTCAATAATATTCGAGAAAAACAACAAAACGAGGTAAATGTACGTGACGACCTTCTTGTGAGAATATCAAACCATAAATTGTTACTGGGAAAAAAAGGGAACAATATCTTGAACAGAAAAATAGAAGACATTTCTGATTTATAGCACGATTCGCACGTGTACCCCGTGCAGAGTTATAGGTCCTATAGTTAAGAAACATTCATACGTGAAACTCTCGTACTAAAAAATGTATGTAATATACTCACAATGATCTAAAGGAGTGATTGCGTTAATGTTAAGCACCTTTTAGGCAGTATCCCAGCCGTTAGTGGCGTGAACCAATTGATGAAATGAACTTGATGAAGTGGATAAGTGCTCACACTGAAAATATGACATATGACATATTTTTATTTTACAATGCAAATTCATCGTACTCATTGTCAAAATTTGTTGACACTACGGGTGAAAATCATTCAATATTATATAATTTCGCACTTTGAAGTTTACACATAATCCTGAACGTTGATTGGTTGAGAGCACGGTCATGTGATCTTAATTCCAGAGGTCCATTTCCAATGAAGTCTCCGAATAAAATATTCATACTTGTGTGAACAGTTTCTAGCCGATCTAGGTCGTGTGAACATTTACCGGAACTACTTTACTTGCTGGATATCCAAGTCGAATCTAGTGACAAAATTATATAAATTCTTACTTACCATATTCGTTTTTCTTTATTCAGTAAAATGAAAAGAGGAAATTTAATATATAATTTGTTAGATTTAATTGTTTCTATGATTCTTGAATATGCATCGCATCAGGTGTTTTTGCCTTTTAAACTGAAACGAACAAAACGAGATGCCCTTCGACAATCGCAAGACAAATTTCACATCACGATCATTTTAGGGAACCATGGCGTATACTAAACCCGATAAAACACTCACGATAAATCCATTCTTGATAAGTGAGGGGAGAATGCTCTGTCCTTGTAATAACAGCCTTGCTAGAACGACTGTTGTTTACATATTTAAGCGAAGAGACACGAACAAATGTCGGCTCGTAGCGGCCGCCATGACATGGTTATAATTATTCATAAGGCAGATAACTCTGATCTTGTGTACTTGTGTGGATTTTATTTCTGTGTACGCTTCATTCATTTTGTTTTAGCGCCGCTATTCCTCAATATAATGAAATTTACGGAATAAACGGGCGGTAGAATTTTTAATTGGAACTTTTCTCGTTGCACAATGTTACTCGTTCAGAGGCTAAGACAAAATTTGTATTACTCCGCTTAACAAATATGACCTAATATGGTGCGAAATTATAAGAATTGAATGTCAGTTTGCGTGTTTGCAATGGAAACAAGCTCGCAAGCTCGCTTGGTTCACAAGAGTTTGAATATAGCTTTGACATCGTTCATTTTCCATTGCAAACACACAAACTGACATTCAATTCTTAATTGACACTTGAACAAAAAAGAGTAAATATTAAATTGCCATGATCCCTTTTCAGCTGAGAGGAAATTGGTCTAACACAACTTTTATGAGTTTTTTTCTAATAGATAATGTCACACTTTTTCTTTTTCTTATTGTGATGCCGTATGTCATATACTCAACAAAATAAGTTAAAGACAACCCATTTTCAATATTGGAATATGCTACAGTTCCTTGTGATACTTGAATATTAAATATTTGGGTGGTCTTAAACGTTTCTGTTCAGTGTATATAAGTCTAAATGGTATATGAATAAAACCTAATATAATAATAAAAATAATGATTATGATAATATATATAATAATAATGAAATGCAAAAGCATCTGTCTCTGAAAGTACAGCGGGTTGCTCGTATGATAACTCATGATGATAGTAGGGAAAATTAAAACATGATTCTGCAATTGTTATAATTTTCATTATAATTACATTGTACATTACATCCGAAAAAACCTTTTTAAGTGATAAGCTTCTAATTGATTCAATAAGTAAATATTCTTTAGAAGAACGTGTCATAAATGGTTGATATTTCCCATGAAAATTTATTTAAAGACACTCGAAAACATACTTATGGCCCAGCATACCTATTACCTTGGTATAAGTGCATAATGCATTATAATATAATTCTCAACTCCCTGGGAAGTATGCGACATAATATTATCCTGCTATTGATAAATTAACTCTCGTTTATAATTATCATTTTTAATGTTATCAACTATCATTAACTTCGTGAAGTTTTAAATTAACAAATACAAAAAAATATATTATTTCTATTTCATAACTGACTATTACATTCTTTTCATTTTGGAAATAAGGACTGTTATAAAATATGAATGAAATATTAATTATGTATATGGCACGTTATTTCGTCTGGATTTTGTTTTCTCTGGTTTTATGTGCTCAAATCATAATACCAATGTACATGTATTTTAAACGGTGATATCTACAATTCAGGGGATATAACTCTTGTGATCTTGTATTTCATGATACGTCGACCTAACAACACCCTACCTACCCTTATTGTGGAAGATCCAAAACGAAATGGAATAATTTAAAGTAATTCTTTCTCCAATTTCGTACGTATTTTCTTTTTTCGAGAATCATTTTGATTTCGGATAGCATGCACATCATAAGATACAAGGATAAACAAGAAATAAATTTATGAATGGATGGCATTGAATCCCAAGGTGCGAGCCAAATAATTGATAATTTCGAAAAGCTAGTTTTAATTTCTTCTGATGAACGAATGACGATAGAAAGCTCAAAGCATATAAAGACATAACTCGGCTAATAGATTATAATTGCAAGTTTAGTGAAGATTCAATGTTTAATATCAACCCTTTACTTAACATACACGCTTACAACTCTGGAAATAATGAAAAATGAAACAAGATGATATACAGAGCCAACGACTCCTTGTTTATTTCATTGCGTCATTTGTACACACTTTTCTAGTTGTCAGTTACATTTAAAACCAAAACAAACACATTTCCAAACAAAACAATCAAGACGTATAATTTACATATCTTTGATAATCATGCACAAGTAAAACTCACGAAAATAAAAAGCGTTAATGTCATTTATGCCGTTAATCATAAGAAAATGTTTTCCTTTACCCTTTGGTGAATAAATTCAGAAATGTTACATCGAAAAGGGAGAAAAGAAAACACATTATGAATATTTCTGAGCAGTTTTTTCATATTTGTCGAAACCAAATTATCATATATTAAAGTATAGATATATATTCTGGAAACTACTTAAATGAATTATTTCTGCTCCAGTGTTTAAATTTGGACCACGTTCTGCTTCAGTCTACCGTAAGCGTTATGCATTAATAATGTTATTAAAAAGTTATTCATATATTAAAAAATCGGAGGTCCTTAAATATTTTACTGAGCATATAGGTATAAATATTAATTTTGCGTTTAAAATTAAGTGATTAACAAGGAAAACACACTTTCCCCCGTAAGTCCGTTCGCACCTTTATGAAATCCCCGTTATCAACGTACTTAGGAGTAAAGATCCCTTTATTTATAATAAATATTCCATTTAAAACCAACAATGCCCAAAGTCATGATCAGCAAATACACACTTTATGAATGCAACACGCTTTCTTCGCAACCCTGTGTACAGATAATTTACTCTCAAGGACTGTATATGTTTATCAATAGATACATTCCATCCCTGAAACTTACAACATCCTTGACATAAGATCCATTCATTGCATAATGCCTATTGCATAACATAAATACGTTATGTAACTCCCTAGTAAGCATTCCCCTAGGAATCATCGTGACATGACTTACTCGGGTCTTTCACTACACGGACAAGTGTATGAAATATGGCCTAGTAGCTTTTGGCTCGGCCGGTAACTTTTAGATATTTTCTTTAATTTAGTCCATAATTCATTAAATCATACATTCGGACTGGAAACTTTCAGGCTTAATTCATTCACTATATGGGACGTAGTTGACTTTTCAAATTAATTTTTTTGGAATGTATTTGACACATTCATACAAATCTATATGACATAGAAACTCAACTTCCAAAGCGGTTATCTAGAGGCAAATCGTAATGTACCTATCATACCCCGACATAAAGAAGAAGCGCCACGGATATTTCTGTCGTCATTGTATGATCTTAACCACTCATAGCAAATTTTTGGATAACATACTTTCGACTCAACCTCCCCCTCCCCCTCTACTCCATCTTTTCGTTTCGTTTTTTCATTTAAGTCATTGACATTACTGTTTGTGTAAAGCCATTCTCTCTCGAAAGCAATCGCTCAACTCTATATTTTCTTACATAACCTTTTTTTTTTACACAACTCTGATATGGACAGACATTGCAACACGAGCTATCGCTCTCGCTTCCAGCCATTTTAAACCGAATGATCTTTGGGAGGAACTCTTGTCTTCAAAACGACCTGTCGCAATAAATAATTCCCGTAAATCTCATTCACTGGCTAATTAAAGCCTTGTTACCTTTTCTGTGCCAGCTCTTCATTTTTCTGCAACTGAGCTTGATACTTCAATAAGAAAACTCCAGGGTAATACTACTATCCGCTGATGAGAGCCTTACGCTTAGTAAAACGAACTAAGTTCAACACGGCAAGGCCAAAATCCGCCAGTGATGAAGAATTTTGCTAATTATATGCCTTGCAAGGAAAGTGGGGACGCATACGGAACACATACGAAACCTCAGTTTTAAACAACGTTGATGATTACATAACAAATGTTTCTTCAACCAATAAGATTCAACAGAAGAGAAAAAGCGATATATTGCATAAGACGATACGAAGAAAGTTTAACTAGAGCGACGTCTGTTGGGAGAGAATAGAGAAGCACTTGTCAACATGAGATTCAACAGATCATAGTAAGAGGCAATGAGAACATCCCGATCAATCCTCCTTGTTATCCACCGCACTTGGAAGAAGTAAGAATAACCTCTGGAAAAACAGCGTAAAATGATCTGGAATGAAAATATAATGACATTTATTTTCATTTGTAGCAACGACCCTACTCAACATGATACAATTTACGGTTATGTATCTATTATCGTAATTCGTATGCTGCACGGGATTAAAAAGATTGTGAAGGGGACTAATGGTGGATGGTATCATTCAAAAGTATATAACCCTATCCTATTACGTCATCGTATTTGTGTCCGCAGACATCCTACAATAGCTGATATCTAGGAAGAAATCCGTTTAAATATATCTTCAGGCGTAATTTGTTTGAATGTCAACATGAAATAATTCACAAATCTACGTTTACATGTCGAAAATGGTTAAGTCATTCAAAAATTTCATTTCCTCAGCACCACATTATAGTTTTAAATATAGTTACTTTTGTCAAGGTGTATATATAGGATCGCGACATCAATAGTGATATAAGCGTCCTTAAAATGATATAATTAGCGTGTGACTAGTTTAAGGGCATACTAAGGATTGAGCAAAATCTTATGGACTAGCTACGAATGAAATAATAGAAAAATTAAAATACCTCTATACAAATTAAGAGATCCTTAAATGACGATTAGTAGTGTGTTAAGTTCAATGTATGTTAACCAATAAGTCAACTTAAGCAAGTCTAAGAAAGCTTTTAAAGTCATCAACTAACGGACGCCAAACCATTGTACGATTATCATATTTTCACAAGAAAGGAAATACGATATCCCATAGCAGTGATGTCTATAATCGTTCTCTGCTTTAGAAAAGCAAGCCACGTAACACTGAAATATGATATAATGTGTACATAACTTTCTAACATTTTAATATTAAAGATAACTCTGTTTTAATGGTTTATTTACGATTTTTTCATGTTAAGTAAAAAGTTAACTTCTACATGAAATTAAATTTTCTTTTTCTGACCTCGCGAATATAAGAAAATTGGAAGCTGGAAATGGTATTATATTTTCAAATCACTGATAAACCAACACCAAACTCACCCATAAACGTAAAGTGTATCTTCATATAGACGAACGGGATATACACGACCACTCCCGCCAGTATAAAGAGGATAGCGTAGAGATTGGAGATCCTCGGATCCTGTATAATTGGCGCTATAGTGAGGTAACATGATGCTAGGCACACTATAACGGGGATCGCCAGTGGGACCTGAAAGAACAACAAATTTACTTCATTTCAGAAAGTGAATATTCAGGTTGAATTGACATTAAGGTGTTGATACGGATATTCTTCGAGGTAAGTCTTGTATATGTGTTACCCTTTAAATTTTCAAAGGTAATCGGAGCCGCTCAATGGCGGATCCAGGTAGTTTGTTAAGGTTGAAAAGAAATGAGGGGTCACGGGCGACTTGAAAAAAATGCAAAGGAAGGAGGGGGAAGGGGGGGGGGGGGGGAGGGGTTGTCGATATCGCCTCTGGATATTTTGTTAACTCTGCTAGGTGTGTACTAGCGTTAAGATTTTTTACTGACTAAAACCCTTGTGAAGGGACGTCATGGACAACATACGTAAAACTTCAAGTGAAATTATCTATTTGTTGATGCTCAAATATACAAAATTTTGTTTCCGAAACTATACTGCCTCTTTTGGATAATCGAAAGTGTGCACGCTTTACACAACATTAAAAACGGTTACCTTGTAAGGTCTCACGAGATCTCGTTCTTTGTATCTAAGAACGAGAAGTGAGAAGGATGTGAAGCCGTAGATAAGCCAAGACATGAAACCAAAGAAATCGATGAGGGTTGAGATATCGCCAGGGATAATTAGAATCAGAGATATCGTCAGCTGGAAAAAAAGTTAGAAACTGATGTCATTATGTGAAACATGGTGTCCAAATATTTAGGAGTAAATACAAATATTGAATATGTTTGCAATTTGAAAATATGACATTGTCATTGGGTTATGACAAACCTGAGTTAGCTGAAGTTTTTTTTATAGTACAGAACATTGTATACAACCAGTATCAAAATATCGGTATAGCGGAGCATTGCAATACACATGGTATTAGAAGAATCAGTGGCTTCGTCAGTCAAATGCGGAAACTGATGAACCGAAATGTTGTCATATGTTGATGGTTACAGATGAAATTTAATTTGGTTCATTTCCATTTAGTATATGATATATCATCTTTTGGTGTATAGATCATCTTTAAAGATATACAATTTTATCATTTTGGCTTCCATTCATGTTCTGACACCATATACATTGTACACATGTTTATCAAAATGTCTTGTCATTCTTAGGAACGCTTTCAACATTTGTAACGACAAATAATGGTTTCACTTCTCATTATTTTTACTTTGAATCGATGTGCGCTATTCTTTGTCAAATTGTCAAAATTAGAAACCAAAATGGTCCCCCTGAACTAATTTCAATCAATTTCTATTTCATAGTGTTGTGTTATGTTCATGTGTTCATTCATTCATTCATTCATTCACTCCTCGAACTTAATTCGACTGTCACTAGATACTTATCCATTCTTATCAACAAAAGTATATGAAGAAGCCGACAGAGGCTTAACAATTCTAATAAACAGATAATTAATTATCAGTGAAAACATCATGTGAGTGTTTTCAATTATTATATTCTAACATATTAATCAATGTCATGCGTGATATAATTTCGCTGAATGTCTATCAACGTAGATAACATTTGTCATTTCCACTAAGAAAAAAGTTGTTCCAACTTATGATCTTTAACCCTCTTCAACAAACCTTCATTTGACATAACCACCGGTTGTCGCGAGGTTACGATCTGGGTTAAAAAAGCCAAAAAGTTTGACCCAGTTAAGTCACGTCAAAGAAAAATAATGAATCAAGTGTTTATTACAATAACATCTTTGTTGGCCAACTTTATTAAGAAGTGGCAGCTTCTGTCCCTTGTAGAAAACTATTCTTCTATACAAAGGTTTTGGTACAGTTTTATGAAACACGCTGTGAATTGTCATACATATAATTAGCACAATAGTAGTTGATGGTATTTTTTTATTGAAAAGTGCCGACTGTTGATCAAAAGCATAACAATAATCTGTTTAGTACAGGGGCAATAAGAAAATCTTGAATCGCGATCCTGATCAAAAACCGGACAAAGGCGCGTCAATTAGACAAAACTACTTTTTGAAACTTTTGTAATGCAGGCACGTTAACAGTAAGTTATCTATAGTGTTTAACAGTAAATTAACTGGTATCCATGTAAACCAAACGTATAACCTTGCACATTGATTAGGCTGCTTTCCAATTTTCATTGAAAACCAATAGCTTTCAGTTATTTGTCATCTGGCAATGAATTTATGAGAAGTGAATTAATATCACCATATGATGTTAAGGTGCTTATTAAGTCCAAATGGTAGGTCATGAAAATCACGTAGTGTCTCATTAAATTGAAACCCATTGTAGTTTCACCCCTTTAACGTGATAAGTTTGTCAACTGCATGGAACTGCAAGAGGTTCCAGCAAAACGTGTAATCAATATGATAATGCTCGATGTCTTACTGTCTATCATTTTCTACCCTGATGAAAGATCATTCTTTTGAGCAATGTTTAACACAACCAATAACATAGATAAATATTTTCGTTGTGAACCAAACCACCTAAACAAATATGCCTGCCACTTTATGAGCGATCTTTTATCCACTAGGTTCCTATATTCTTGATCCCCTTTAAACCAAAAGCCTACTATTGCTCTGTATATGTCCAGCCAATGAAACCACTTTCGTTCAATAGCAGCGGAACCCGGATGAAAAATTCTTTTGAGTTTGAGGTATAAGCACTTGTCATTGGCTGAAAAAAAGTACGCCCTAAAATAGCTGTGAAGAACCGACTGTCAGCGGTACGGGGCTTGTTGCCTGAAGGAGACCAGGGTATTAAAATGACCTCTGTGGATTAAAGCACGCTGATTATAAAGGATGATAAATATGAGCCTTTGTGACGTAGGAGACGACAAACTACAAGATGACTACATACTGTGAATAACATTGCTGGTATAGGTGTCAGACGTTTGTAGTGGATGAATGAGAGGATTCTGGGAAAATGCCTGTCTCTTCCGGCTACGTAACACAATCTGAAACGGGAGAATATAACTGAAAATGTTTACTTTTATAAGGATATAACTTGTTTTGAATATCAATATGGGATCGGGGAATTAACAACTAAGTTCGAAAGATTTAGAAATGGATTTTATTTCAAATATACACGTGTTTGAGAATTCTACGAATGTTCGGTATGGACATTTGAAAAGTCTAGAAGGGACCAGTCATTACTTGTATTATCAACATCTACGAATGTCACTATCACTGAAATTTCATAAATGGACTCATTATAAGACTAAAATACAATAGTAACTGCAAGCAATTCACCATAATGTTTTTATTTAATGTATATAACCATAGTGTTTCATTGATTGACATTTACGCCTTTAGTTACGCCGTGAATAAACATTTAGAGCCTTATTTTTCAATGAAATGAAATAATACGATATCATAGCGTTTTCAAATCAATTAAATTAAAAGAAATTTATTTAGAAAGTTAAGCCTTACATTAAAATTGTGAAAAATGTGATATCAGCAATCAAAATAATAGTTCAACAAACAATTATCTCTAAGCACAATATAGCCTTTGATGAGCTTCAACACCAGGGTTATTTTGACATAAAAGATGAAAAGTGTTTGCGTACCTTCCCGATGAAAACAGACATCCATTTGCGGAACCAAACGTTGACATTGCAACAAACATAGGTATACACCACGTCATTATGCCTAGGACTCGGTCACCCCATGTCTGCAATTCAAAGAAATATCAGGTTAGAAGAATTGATCACTACAGTGCTTTGCAGAGGATAGTACGCCGTGTTGCCAAACATTGAGAGAACAGTGTACTCAATTCTACACAGTAGTGTAGATCAAACGGGACTTTTGACACACCAATTTGACGAATGACAAGAAATATCATTAACAGAACTGGAAATATGACCAAAGTGATAATAGTAAACAGGAATAACAATCAGTATAAATACGTCATACTCGACGTCAACTAATTTTGAAATGAAATGATAACACGACCCTTATTAAGACAACACTTTCTCTTCAAAGAATATATATCAATAATCGGTAATTCTTGTCGAAAGTTCTATGACTATTGTCAGTACCAAAATTAATTTTCCATTGTAAAACACTTACATATTAATGTAACTTAATTAGATCAACTTATCAATCGTTTCTCGTTGCCTTTCCGCTCTAAACACTGTTTATGGGTTCATGTCTGTTAGTTTGTTACCTTTCACCTTTCATAAAAGCAAAAGATGAGCCCCTGAAATATGAAAATGTGCCGCCGACTTTCTAGCCTCGTTACTGATTGTACAAAGGTCACCTGACACGACCCGAATGGCGGGGTACTCAGATCGGAAAAGGCAGCGAGTTAGGAGTGATATGTTCGATATTATTTTACTGAGAAACATCCTACATATACCTTACCACTGCCACTGCGTGTGATAGAATAATCTCTTCTTTTGACATGACGCTGAAATATCCGATGTTGGCTAGAATATAGCAGACTGTTGTCAATGGAATGCCAATGCCGACAGCAAGTGGAAGATTTCTGAATAAAAACATATTTAATTATATAGAAGATAAAGAACTACATCTTGTCAATACATATTTAAGACAGTACTTAATTGTTTGGTTTTAACCTTTTTTCATGATTCTGGGTCCACAAAAATATTGTTACTTCATCTTTTTTTTCATTTCAAAAGTTTAAACGTAAATATCTGAACATACACGCGGCAGCTACGATTTTAAGTTCCACAAAAATATTGTTACATCATGTTCCTGTGGACTCTTTACCTTGAAGGATTCTTCAATTCTTCTGTGACAAAGTTTAAATTGTTCCTGGAAAAAGGATGGATGATATAATTACCTATATAACAACAACAACAACAACAACAACAACAACGGAAGAAGCATATACCCTTAGTGAACACACACCAACAAACGAACGTATATTAAATTTTCCGCAACAAGTCGATTAATAATATCTTTCTTCTAACATATTATGAATATATTTCAAAAAGTACATCTTATTCAATTTTAATCAAATTTAACCAAATCACGGTCCTCCTAACGACCATTTACTCTGTAGCTCATCAGTTTTGCATGAATTTCATTTGAGGTTGAAGACTTACATATGAAATATTAGTTTTAAAAAGGGAATGAGTTATTACGGAATACTGCTGATTAAGGCATGTCTACACATGAAGTCAGCTTTCTAGTGGTATACGTTAAACAAAAGAAGTAAGTTTGTAAGTAAGTAAGGTAAGTAATGTCTATAGGTTTCACATGTAATTCATCGCAGGTTGCCCACTCTTATTGACTTACGTACACAAACGCAGAGTACGCAGGGGTTTATTTGTAAATTCCTTTATTTCACTTTTTAATGGTGAAAAATACAAACAAATTAGGTTGACTTGAGTGCTGATCATCGAAACGATACGAATCCATTGAAAGTTTATCAAAGTATTGTAAAGGGGTCAACCGTTTATAGGTACTCAAATTACACACCTGCCAAGCCCCTATTGAACAATAGAATTTATTTATTTTAGTCGCAAGTAAACTACGATGACATTCTGATATTATGAGAGTACTAGCATTATTGATTTCTCAAAGAAATTAAAAGAAGGTTGGTAAGGTTTTGATATTCAAAATTTCTTTCCCCAAAAAAACTTCACAAAGTTCCGGCAATTTGAGGTTAACAACATTTATGAAGGGAAGTTTGAAACCATGGACGACGACCTATGCCAAGCACCCGACAGCCTATGCCAAAATGCCATCTGGGTTTATAGTCCTGATGAGCAGAAATGTTTTTCGAATATAACATTATCAAAATGACATATCCTGCGTCTATACAGTCTAAATGTTGTCTGGCTGTCTGCAAAACGATCTTTTGTGTTAAATGCAATCAGTTCATAAGGATCATTCATCAATCATTTGTTGAAAATCTTACCAGCCGTCGTATGCCCAAAGTCCGTTGTAAAAGGCGAATATAACCGTTGAAGGATCAGGGGAGGTTCCTTCAAATCCTTCTGATATGTACTCTGTGTTACCTGATACACAACATATACATCGTATATATCGTATATATCGTAGATATCATATTCGTCTAAATCGCAAATAATCAATAACTACTAATATGCGCGGGATGATCAGAACATGTAACAATGTAATATTCGTTTACAATTAAGAGAACATGTATTTTAATGATGTTTTTTAAAATTATTTTTATATGACGATTCACCCACCAAAATGTACGAATCAATGTAACAATGCTAGGCGGTGCCAGTTACATCTTATAGTCTCTTTTAAAAACGTATCGTTAGCCATTTGCCCACAATTTCAAACCAAACACCGACTAAAATGATTCAGTTTTCTCGACCATGTTGGGTGGTCAAATTTATCTTGTGCTATCTTTACTGTACACCAAACATTAGTATGCTTATAGCAAGAAGGCGAACGCCCGGTCTTTAAATTCTCCCCCCAGTTGGACGGTAAAAGCTAACCTTGTGTAATCTTGTGCGGCCGACAAATAGTTGTAATTGAAATTTTAAGATGTTGAATGTCCAAACTTACAATTCTTGACATGTTGAATGGTAAAAGGTAAACTTGTGCAATCTTGTCCAACCCAGCAATAGTTGTAGTGCAAATTTCAAGAAGGTAAATGTCCGAACTTACAATTCTTGACCATATTGAATGGTTAGACTAACCTTGTGCAATCTTGACCAACCCGCCAATAGTTATTATGATAATTGCAAGAAGTTTAAGCGTTGTCATTGAATTCTGGACCCACGTGGCGAGTTTCACACTGTAGCAGTTGACAAAGGTAATTAGCACTGAAATAGAAGATTTTTGTCTTACATCCTTTAATTCAATAGATTTCAATAACTGGTGCCCAAACAAACACCTGATATACATATATATTCTCTATCACTGTACGACTTTACTTCTACATTGTAAACACTTTGGACGATCTGCGCTTATAAGACCTGGTGGCGAATCTTCGGATTTCTTCATGGGTTTAAAACCTCCCCTTTTTGGATTTTTAAAAAAAAATAGGAGAAGCCAAGGGTAAACCCCCTCTCCCTTTTCGATATGTGATTTGAACCAGCAGATCTGCCACCAAAAGATGAAGTGTATTTATTAAACGTTGTTTCTTATGAACACCTAATTGTTATACTTTTAATTTTGTTTAAATAATTATTATCAATTTTGTCAATTTCCGAAATTTGAATAAACTCACACATTCCAACAGCAGTTATTAGTTTGACTACAGCTACAGGCGGTTCACAAGGACTGTAGATTGGCTTGGCTATATAGGTTCCCATCGCCAGACTTATAACAGCAACCATGATTGGACGAATGATGAAGAGCCCCACCCAGTCAAACAGGAAGGCCGGAAGTCGACCAATCCGACTCTTCTCGCCCTTGTAGGTGTACATCAAGTACGCATGCTCACCGCCAGAACGAGGCACGGCACTTCCTAGTTCAGCATAGACGAGGGCACCTGCAGGATTAAACGTAAAGGTTTACGTAAAGGTGAAGGCCAATTTCAAATTAATCTTTCAGTTATAACGTGGTATTAGACACATGCTCAATTGTTTAAAATGTCTTTGAATAAACATGCTAGATAGCAGGCAGTTAGTTCAATCAGTGCTGGTGACAATTGCCTGTCTGTATTGGTGTGGGTTCGATTCCATGTAACTCGTTCCAAATGAGTACAAGAAATGTGTTGTACTCTTGCAGAAAATGTGAATCCAAATATTACAATTCTTCCATACCAATGTCAAGACGTTCAGGGCATAGATGTTTTAATTAAGTTATTGGATTAACACTTTATCTAAAACTTTCAAGCAACTTGATAGGTTGACGGTTCTTCTTGTACGTCCATTCATAACTTGCCTACATCTTGTATTTCAGTGTTGCTACATGGACAAGTTTGCACCCAGACACCTACACATCGTAGGCATCCCATCTTAGAAGAAGTTAGTGAGGGTTATCTTTTCACTGTATATATCTTAACAAAGAGATGTGACGAAACTTGAAAGTCGATACATAGTTGTAAAACTTCTATCTATAAGAATCCAATGTCTTGAAGCGAAATAGAATACTGTAGAGTGAAGAACGACAGGACGCCTGGATAAGAAATACGATAGTCCAAGAAGTCTTCACTGAGGATCGTCAATGTAAACATTTAGCCAACTCACCCATAGTAGCGAGAGCCCCGCTTGCGCCCCAGATGATGAGACTGAGCCCAACCGATCCACATCCCTCCAGTATACCCTTAGGGCTGATGAAGATACCAGAACCTGGTAAGAAGAAGTAACATTTTAAAAGCAATATAGATCAGGACCTCCTTGCATCGGGTAAACTCAGTGCAATGTTGAAGAATGGTATTTACGGTAACCCCAAGCAAAGTTGTTCCCTTGAAGGAGACCTTAAAACAAGTACTTGTATTTACATGTATATACAACATTAATTATAGTCTCGTAGCAATAAAATTTACATTATGAAAAATGAGAGTAAATAAGTTCTACACAAAAACAATAATAAAATCATACGAAAAGCGATACAATTTCCATACACCAATCATAATCACCCCATCCAATGACTAAAATAAATTGGAAAATTTGGCACACCCACTTTTTCACATTGGCGATTTCTGTGTCCTGAACTCTAGACACTGAGCCGTCATGTAGTGGGGGTATCTAAATAACATATCCCCCCCCCCCCCATTCAAATACAAAATGACCCCTCCTCTCATCCCATTCCTAAAATATGTGCTGGTTTAATTTGCAAGAACCAGAACTAGAAATGATGCCATTAAAGGAATAAGTTGTATGCATAGAGTTTGTGTTGTTGCTCTTACCCATTTACCCTCGAACATTAAAAGGGAAAGATAATAACTTTAGTCAGTGACAATTAACATGTTTATGTGTTTCGTAATTAGAAAAAATGTACCTAAACTTACACGGTGGCGAAATATGAGAAATTGGCATCATTTCTAGCACCTAAGCACCTAAATGAAGAGCTTTTTACAATTGTTAGGACATAGCCTTTTACCTTTCATGATTCTTAAGATACCTGCTTCAATATGATGTGCCCCTTAAACTACTCATTTAGATTCTCATAGGAGAATGATTCATAACAATCAAAGGGATCGAAAAAGAGATCCCCTAAAATACCATAAGGATGACAATTGGCAATGTTTGACCTGTATGAACTACATATTCGAATTAATGGACGAAGGAGAATGTTTCTTACCAAACATGGTCCCTCAAAATACCTTTATTCTTTGCCTCTAATATCCTGAATAAGCTAGATATGAATTGATTTCTGAAGGAGAACGTATCTTACCAATCATGGTGCCAACAATAAGGGCAATGCCGGAAAAGAGACCCATGTCCCTTTTCATTGTGGCCCCCTTTTCTTCCTCTATCACAACCTCCTTCTCGTCACTCATGTTGAGAGTTATCTACCCTTCCGGATGTTCAAATATTCGTAATCGGCAGTAAAATATCAGCTACGGAATCTGAAATGAAAAATATTATTCTTAGCTTTGACTTAAATTGTACAAATGTAAAACGTAGTTCTAAAGATATGATTCAATTCTCGGAAGCCTTTAATCCTTGGGCATTACAAGAAGACGCGCTCAAGTGAGATATATGGGATGGGATCTGAACACAGGAGACAAAACTGTTTTTACAAAAATCATAATGTTTCCTAATGAGATCCATGTTCATTTAAGGCTTACGACACGTCATAAACCGAATAACTTGAAAGTCATTAGATAGTTCTGGATACATGTGATAAAGTCTTTCGAAGTATGGGGTCAAAACTATTTGTATCAAAGCCCGGTAAGGACGTAATGAGCGCAATAGAACCGATGGTTGTATTTGAAGAAATACGGTATATTAAATGTTGTTAAATGTGTGTAAAAGCAACCTTGGTATAGAGGTAATATGATAAGAAAGGTTGTTGATCAATGTTATTCCTGGAAACGATATGTGTTGTTGAAAATTAATGGTAAGTAAGGAAAGAGTCAAATAAATTAATTTAGATCTGGTGTTGAGTGTCTGGTATTTCAATAAAACCACTACGTACATATGACACAAATTCCAATATTAAAAGTATTTGTAATTGTAATCCGTTTGTTATGAATGGGCAGAAAATAGGAAGATTAATATGTAGATGATATTTGAACTATTTTGAATTAGGTGGTTCGAGTATACTAAACGTATGCCAGATTATATGTTAAAAGGTTTGTGAATAACTGTCAGTAATTATCTGGCGAAACAAATATTAATAATATATAATTATATATGATACTATAAATTCAAACGGCACACCGAGTCGAGACACTGTTTCATTTCAGTTTGAAGCAACGATCAGGAAACACGATTTAAAACTTCCCTGCTTTTGTAAAATATGAAGATACCATGACGTTAGAAATCGACTTGTGTATGTCGAATACTAGTTCATCATCCAGAACCGTGTTCCACAATTGATTTTTTTGTGATCAAGCTATATGCACAAGCGATAAATTACATTTACAGTAAGTTGCATGATGCCCTAACAAAATCAACTACATGAAATCATATTGCTGTTAAATCAACAAATATTGACATCACAATGCAATGATGACGTACATATGAAATCACAATGCTATGACATCACAACATACATGTAAATGTAGGTGGTAATCATTGCCAACTCTGTTATGTTAATGTTTCTGTTTTTAATGAAAGGGGCAGAGAGTTTGTTGTTACAGCACAAAACTTCATAATTGTTGGTATTTTAACGAGCACTTGCAGTTGAGTAGAGACATTTACATTATAATGCTTATTGTTTCTGTATAGTGTCATGAAATGGGTTTTATTCCAGATTTATGATCGTAAACCAGTCAATGATTTTAACGTATTTTAACGTAATTTTGGAAACTTATTTACCACAGACATAATGACAAATATGGGTTGGAGGTGTTTAGTAGGTAATTTAACTTATATACATGTAACCTTGGCGTCCTTCTCCTTAACATTTATATGGCCGTTTTTCGATTATCATTGAGAACAATGTAATATTTTAAGCAATAAAGAGATAAAAATGCAAAAAGTGAGTTAAACTTTACTCAGGACATATGGTATTTAGGCTCTTATTAAAGCTACATACATATTTGATAAGCAGACTCTGCGTAACTTTAATGAAGAAGGATTTTGGATGATGAACAAAAACTCAGCCTGTTGTCTCCTGATAAAACAGAAATAAAAGGTGAAAAACATCTTCGGCAAACTTCAGATATTTGTACCTTTCTCATGATGTGCTTCAATAAACTTAAAACTTCAATATTTTAATCACTACATTAAGGGCATTTCATTACATTCCCAATATCGATGGTCACATCTATGGTTGAAGTGGGTAGATATAATAATGTTAAACATAATGAGAGATAGATAATGTTTATTTTGTAAATTGAATGGTATTGACGTTGTTGAAGATGAGTTTCATGTTCTTTTGAAATGCCAACGTTTCTCTAAATTAAGATTAAGATATTTACAGAAACACTTTAATCCCATTGTAAATTTCAACAACATTTTAAAATCTGATAATGACCTTATTATAAAAGACGTTTGTAATTTTCTACACCATGTACTTAAACATATAAGAAATGCTTCAGCTCAGCATGTGCACCAGGTTTTTGAATTAAGGAAATGAATGTATCATGGGCCTATGGCCTTTTACTGAATAAACTTGTCTGTCTGTCTGTCTATGGTCACAAAAAGGGATGTCCTAAAATGTCCAAAATCACGTTTGAAAAATACTCTAAATACATAAATTCAGAATAAATTTTAAGTCAAGAGTATTCTCACGGAAACAAAACATATTTCAAACATTGCCTGTTACACAAACACAATAAGAAATAATTTTTTAGTTGTACATAAACTTGTCACATCTGACTGTAAAAGCATTAAAGTCAAGATTTATAAAAATACATAAAACTTTATTTTAGATTGAAATCGTCCTTAAATGAGAACGAAAACACTTGTACCGGCTGATATGGTTTTGTTTGTATGTATGGTATTCAATCTCATAGATAGGTCATCCGTATCGGTTCGAGGACACGAAATATAAAGTCAAACTGTCATACAGCCATCAAATGGGTATACAAAATGACACATTATAAATTCATGTGAAGATATCATGATAAAACGTAAAATGTTTCCATGGCAGTATTTAAAGGGACAAAGCTGCTTTATTTTTATCAGTTGTAACAACATTCGATTGAATATTACAATTTCTGAACTGTATTTTCTTTATCGAAATTCCTTCTCGGTAATATATATGTAAAATATATAATTGTATATGAGAAAATGACTTATTCATTAAAACTTAATTGATGGAAATTACTGTATGAAATGTACATTTATATTTATTATCTGCATTTTGTAGAACAATGTGGATAGATTTCGCATGTCTATGTGGCAAACAATATCTTGCTTCAGGCTTGTAATGAATAGTCTAAATGAGTGAATGTGTGTTTATTTCTGTATGGCCCATTATACATTCCATATTATAGCAAGATGATATTGACATGGAGTACCACATGTAATGAAGAATATTCAATATACAATGGTGAGATAACTAATTTTTATCGCATCTTAATCTAGTGAGGTCTTTAGAAAATTATTTGGCTAAACATTTAACAACATCCTTATTATTGGAAGTTAACAGCTGTATGAATTTTACATATGAAGGGTATTCTATATAATATGCTGGCAGAATAGATTTCTTCAAACTGTGATAAAAAGAACAAGTAATAAAAAAGTGAAATTCAGATTCTACAAAAGTAGTAATACAAAAAGGACATAACCGCTCATGCCGTGGTAAATTATACTTACGACCTTGTTCAAGTAAAAGACAATGGTTCGAAAAACGGACTCAACATACGGCAATACGATACGCTGGCACTGTTATCACTGACAAATAAGTTGCAAAAGAGGAAGAATCTTTAAGGTGAGTATAAAGTTCCAATTTGTGATAAGTACTCCTGGTGATCGATGGAAATACATCCCGACGAAATAAAGGATTTAATACAACCAACATCCTGATTAATCCACGTGTAACCAAAACCATATTTAAATAGTAAATATTTAACCTTAAGAGCCCAACAATTACGTCCACTTTCAGCAAGAGAGTGTTGGTAATGGTAACATTAATAGTCTAAATTGTATAAGTACTATAATGTAAAAATGAGTTATATGGTACAAATATATATATATATATATATATATATACATACATACATCATACATACACATACATGTACATACAATAAGTTAGGGATATCTTTTTATTGTATATGGGTAATAATCTGTAGTTATTATGTATATCATAAATTGAATATCTAATAACATTGATTTGATATAGTTTGTAAAATATTCAATAAACAACAAAGGTATATGATACGTTCGACATTGTAAATAATATCGACGACATTGCATAAAAGAAAATAAACATGTAATATAAAGAGTAAACAAAGTATCTAATGCAAAATATGATATTTACTAATGTATACTATATTCCACAATAAACGATTTTATATCATGATTATCATGTCTAAAAGCAATACACAAAGAATGATCAAAACCATAAAAATATTAAACAATGAAATACGTCAATAGAATGAAATCAATCTAAATGAAATTGAATATTTTGTTACAAAGGTATCAGCAATTACGGTTCTTCTTTATATTTAGAAAATATGATCGAGTTTCAAACCTAATGCTTTTTGTTTAAACATTTAAGGTAAAAAGTACTTTCCCTAAAAGAATATAATACATTTACTTATGAAGAAACGATGAAAAATTGCGGAAAGTTATATGTAACATCCCTTTAGCGATAGAACTGCGTTTAAAGGGGCAGTAAGACCCGACCGACTACGAATAAACGAAATCAGAAAGAATGACATTTTGTAAAAACAACTGTGCAATTGACAACCAAAGCCATGAATGAATACTTAAGAGTAGAAATATATGACACAAGTTGATGACTGTAAGGAGATGGAGAATTGTAAAATCATCAATTACTTTTTTTTACTTTTGATATCACTCAATTGATAACTAGTGAAGGACATAAGATGAAAACATATTTTCATAAATCATAAGATTTTCCTTAAAAAACATGAGACTACAGCTCATTAACATACTATAGCTTGTATCAGAAAAATAATTTTTGTGGCGAAAGCATTTCAAGATGAACAATTATACAATTTGCTCCCCTATAAAGCCTTGTTTGTCGGGAAAGTTAAAGAAAACTGACAGAAACAAAAGTAAAAGAAACTCTCAAGAATAAATAGAAATAAGGCTTCTCTTGTGTTCGAAAATGCAAAAAAGAATAAAATTCCACATCAAAACTATCAATTATCCAAAGTTTATATCAAAAGTATGAAGGAAGTAAGTGCATTATTTTCTCTTTTGTGATGAACACTGATCCACTCGAATTATATTCCTGAACGGCTATTTCATTGTACGATTCAAAGTAAATGTACAATTTACAAACCGACGATTTTATTTCCGAGAAGTTTGCAAGACTGTATAGCTCTTGAAGCTATAGCTAACTGTACTTCACTGCAACTGTTCACATTGTACTACTGGATTAACAAAGGCATATTTTGGAGATAAAATAGTTTTATATATTCATACACATACTATTTCAATAATTGATCATATAATATTACAATAAACATAATTAATGACTTGAGGCTCTCGCGCTTACGTTGAGCACACAAGCAAAAAAAAAAACCCACTGACAGTCACATTGGCTGTAACAATTTTTAAATGATAGTGTGGATAGTTATCAGGCGCACGTTTCCTTTCACTAGTATATGCTCAAGGCGCAACCAACATTATTACCCTGGATTTTTTAACATAAACTTTTGAACTCTGAAATCTTAACTAAATGCATGTCCAGTATGTAATGTGAATGCAAAAAACAAAGGTCTGTGAGTGGGAATACAGTCTACAAAATTAAATGTAGATATTCGAAAATGTTTATTCAGCACTTTTTCATGCTTTCTTACAACAGAGTTGTCAGAATAAAGAATGATGTTTGAAAATTATTTTGCATCAATAATATTTAAAAAACTTAAATTATTGTTCAAGTACATATAAAATAAATCACATCATCCGTGTACTAGCATTTCAAAAATATCAATTTTAGAAACGATAAAAAGCATTGTAACTCATGTACGTAGGTAGAATATGATTAAGACGTGCCGGAGATTCCGTACAGACTATCCAGAGGCTTTACAAATCACATGTGTTTATTTTCTTAACCGAAATTCGTGCCAAAAGGTATTTCTGCAGGTTTCTGTAGCCTTCAACATACATCTCATGAGATCTTGTCAGAAGGTAGTCATCATGACCCCTAAGAATGAAATGGTACATCACGTGCTTACTTGTAACATAACATAACATGTTAACATCACATAAGAACAACGTATGGATCTTCACATAGAACAGCTCGAGGCGTGAATCCATTTTACATATCATATTTGAAAAAGATTTTCACAATTCAAATTTGAAAAAACATTTTCACAATTCAAATTTGAAAAACATTTTCACAATTCAAGTGATTCAAAATGTAAAACTGACATACATGTTTCTATAACAGCATGACTTTACATTATGAATCTAAATCTCTAACGCACCGAGGTGACCTTCACAAAAGGTATTAATAAACCAGAGAATATGATATGTTGCAAGTATTAGAAACCTATGTCTATTTAAAAACCTTCATTATGACGCTGTAAACACCGTAAGGCAATGCATGAAAGGTAAATGAAATAGAACTTATCCTAACAAAGAGAATTGCAATATGACACGAGAAGGTCGTTATATAAAAAACATAGCATTTTCAGAACATGGGAAAAGCGCAATATAACATCACATGACGTATACATGATATTTTCACTTGGCAAGATGTCAGAAAATACGTTTACGAGAAATCAAAGTTTTATCTTAAAATCAGAACACAACATATGACCTCAGCACCATGTGTATACGAGAAAGCATTTGAAACGGTTTATGAAGACTTAAATACATTATAGAAGAAAGAAATGAAGATATATGAGATGTGGATTACATGAGAATACACCATACCTGTGGAGAGCCGACAGAAGAACAGGTGCTGATGCTTTGTAAGATATACGTGTTCAGTAAAGCGAAGAAAGATGCTCCCTCAAGAAGAAGTCCCATGGCTAGCGTAACCCGAGAAGTTTAGGGAGAAATATGTGCTTCCTTCGACCTTTTAACCTACTCAAGCAAGAAAATAGGCTACAAATACAGAAAAAATGCTATCGCACTTGGTTAACGTTTTAGAGGTTTTTGCTATAGGACTATTGGATGGGTGGTTAAGATTACAGAATAATCAAAGGCACCATGGCAGGTATTCCGCTGTTTAAATTGAATATTTTAGAATATCTATTTAGCTTTCTATTGATGCTATGAGACATATATTATTATTTGTTTAGAATATTCATAATTCTTACGATGCATATACCTGTAGTCAAGGATAAAAATGTTTGGACGATTGAAGTCACTAAAAGAATGAACAATCGTAAGAGTAATGTACATAATGAGAAATATTATGGTTGAAAACGGCTGAAATAGGAAAAATTGTTACTGAGTCCAATTGATTAAATATTCGTTATAAAAGGAATATCTGTAATTTCACCGGTCTCTTGTACACTGTATAACCATGGCTGTTGTATTAATAATAACGTGTACCGTTTTTGGTTTTCAGGTTGCATGCAATATTTGATCATTTAATTGATAAATACAACCTGCCTGTATTTTAAGATTTACTGAGTGCTGTACTTCTGGGTTCTGAAATATCTGTAATTTCACCGGTCTCTTGTACACTGTATAACCATGGCTGTTGTATTAATAATAACGTGTACCGTTTTTGGTTTTCAGGTTGCATGCAATATTTGATCATTTAATTGATAAATACAACCTGCCTGTCTTTTAAGATTTACTGAGTGCTGTACTTCTGGGTTCTGAATTATTTGATAATTTTTGTGTTAACGAAATATTTATGTTCGTCCGTGCACAGCAACCTGCTAAATACGGGCAGAGTGACCTAAACCAATATTGCGCAGAGCAATCAGACCAATACAGCGCACAGCAACCTGCTGTATACGGGCAGAGTGACCTGACAAATACGGTGCAGAGCAATCAGACCAATACAGAGCACAGCAACCTGCTAAATACGGGCAGAGTGACCTAAACCAATATTGCGCAGAGCAATCTGACCAATACAGAGCACAGCAACCTGCTGAATACGGGCAGAGTGACCTGACAAATACGGCGCAGATCAATCTGACCAGTACAGCGCAAAGCAACCTGCTAATACGGGCAGAGTGACCTGACCAATATGTCGCAAAACAATCTGACCAATACAGCGCACAGCAACCAGCTGAATACGGGCAGAGTGACCTGACAAATACGGCGCAGAGCAATCAGACCAATACTGCGCATAACAATCAGACCAATACAGCGCACAGCAACCTGCTGAATACGGGCAGAGTGACCTGACCAATATAGCGCAGAGCAATCAGACCGATACGGCGGACGGCAACTTGACTAATATGGCGAAGAGCAACCTGATCAATACAGAGCACAGCAACCTGCTGAATACGGGCAGAGCGACCTAACCAATATGGCGCAGAGCAACCTGACCGATACGCCGCACAAAAACTTGACCAATACGGCGTGGAGCATCCTGACCAATAAGGTGCGGAGCAAACTGACCAATAAGGCGAAGAGCAAACTGACCAATAAGACGAAGAGCAAACTGACCAATATATCGCGGAGCAACCTGACCAATACGGCGCAGAGCAAACTGACCAATACGGCGCAGAGCAAACTGCCCAATATAGCGCAGAGCAAACTGACCATTGAGGTGCGGAGCAAACTGACCAATATGGCGCAGAGAACACTTAGTTGTTTTAGCTCTTGACTTCGTTCCGTGGAAATACAGCTGAACTCGGACTTTTAACTAGGTCAATACGGAAATACCTAGATCAATATTGATCATAATAGATACTACAATCCCCCAAACGTATAGATTTTTTTTTAGTATTCTAAAATGCTTATATCCATTTATATAAAGCCAAATATATCGACAGAGAAAAATATTCAAGTTTTTTTTGCTTAAAATCCAATAGTGGTGTTTAATATATTTGTAGACCTTCTGACTAATCACTGTATAGGGTCTGATCGTGTCCAAACGCCGAATCACATGTACCCAACACATTGGGCAGAGATGAACATCAAGGTTAATAATAAATCTGGCGTGAATTCCCCTCCCAGACACTGATGTCATTCATTCATCTTAAGTAAAAACTGGATACATCGAGCATTTTTAACCGTAACCTCTTTTCTAGCCCTTACATCATAAGTGAAACATAAGATACTTAAATGTTAAATGTATTAATGATAACGGCAATTTCAATGTCTTTTCAAACGTTAGTACCATCATACTGGCAGCATTATAATGTTCTTCACAAATTCAATAATAGATCAAAGAGCCACTCCGTGATTTTCATAACATATTATTTACCTTTGATACGAACCTTAATGTCATATGTGGTGATATAAAATCAATACATCTGAACTTTTCATGTCCAAAAGACATATATATGACAAATACTGGTTTTCCATGAACATCTAAAAATGCACAGGAGTGTAGATATCACGTCAAAATACATGAATACTAGTTATTATACGAAAAATATAAAATTCCTCGCAATAAAACACACTTTGAACACCAATACAATATTAATGAAGAATCAAATGAAATAAATATACCGTTGCTATTAGACGAATATTGATATATATCGTGATTTTTGTAAGATTTGAAACATCAAATACATTTTGTACAGACCGATGACTTTTGTGTTATTTAGTTCAGTATAATTTTGTTTTATCTTATGAAAAATGCTCAAACCTTACATAAAAAGTTTTGTAAGCAGAAAGGAAAGTATTTTGTTTATTTCATATATGACCCTTATAGATATTAAACATATATTAAAAATTTCCACCACCTGAAAGACCATGCAGGCAAAGAAAGAACTTTTTAATATCAATATATACCAACACATAGCTTCATTGTCCTTCGCTACTTTTCGAATATATCAAATTTATCTACTTTATAAATTTGAATTAAAACATGGAAATACAAATTTAAGACATTTTACCTTCAGTAAAAAGAAAGTTTGAGAAAAGAAACCCTCGGGGAGTTAAGAATGAATATATCTGGTTTGGTTTATGCATAACGTGTAGACTTTACAAGGCCCCTAAACACATTTTGGCCATTATTCTATTAAGTATCTTTATATTTATATGCCAAAATACGTGTTCGCTAGTTTAAAGACACATGGAGTATGTTGACTGAGTAAAAAACTGTAATCAAGCGTTATTTTATAAGAAGTACTGACAGATTGTGAAATTACCATTTTAACTCAATTCGGTTCTGTTTTGTGACTAGAGGACTAAAATTTCGATTAATGATGAAGAAAGAGGATTAATGTATCGCGACTGGGATACCTATCTAAAGCTAACAAAAAGAGGTGAATTTTGGAATTAATCACCTAACCAGTATTCGTGGAAACTGAACGTAAACAATAACTTTGAACAGGGATAAGTCCTTCGTTTGATTTAACAATATACTTATATACATGCAACCATTGGTCATGCTAGGCTTGCCGGAATTCCGGAAATTTGGCAGTAAATATACATGCGCTCAAAAGTTCAACACCAAAAAATTCAACATAAAATTTGAATCCAACCAACAGGAAACAGTGATATATACGAAATCAGTCGATAACTAATATGCCGTAATAGAAATTACATGCCAGCTGACAGTTTTGATATTATTATTCAAAGCATGAACAAATTTGAGATTCACTTGTCATGTCACATGTCATTATAAATATACAAACTAGAGACAGGGATTGACCAAATGTATATTTTTGTAATATTGCAACACCTTATTACCTCATCAGCCTCGACCCAATGAAAAGAATAATCCAGAAATGTATCCGACAAATACAAAATGAAATCCTTCGACAAATAATGCTTGTAAGAAATGTCCTTTGACATCGAACGAGTTACTGCACAAGAAGTAAAAAATACCCGGAAAATCCTCCTATATCTTTTCCGTGCGAACTGAACTGGCGGATAAAAATGCACAGGGTATGAATAAGAATGAAAACAAAAAGGAAAACACCAGAAGCATTTGCAGCTTATGGCAGAGGGCTGGTCAGACTTTGCCAATTGGAATACGCCGCGTGTAACTCAGCACTGTGAAATCAAAGCGTAAAGCCAGTGGACCCGAATTCAATGGTCCTGTTCCACATACAATCCAAAGCAGAGAACAAGAACAGTTTCGGTCTTGCACCACAAGACACGTCTGGGACATATGATCTATAAGGAGAGTTATGTTATCGGATACAACACAAAATCCACTTAGAAATTGCTGGTTTTATTTTTGTAAGCGCGAAACCTCAACGACAAATTTTCCAAATCGGTTAATTAATAAAAAACGTCTACCTCGGACACTCACACGTTTGGTCATGCAACAGAATAATTAGGCGTGGAAAGGACGCTAACTAATTAGCCGACTGTAAAATCAATTCTCGTCACCATCAACATGGAATCTGACAACAGCTTGAACTGACCTCCTACCTGGTCAGATGCATTGATTTCTGTTGTGGTCAGTTTGTACGGACCAGGTCAGTCATAATGTATTCATACAGATCTCCCTCGCCATGCGCGCAGTTTGACCATGGTCAGCGGAGTAATCAGTTTTCAGAAGGTGGACGTAAGGTGGCGGCTAAAAAATGCCAAGGCACGGACGACTGCCACAAGAGAAACATAATTTGACTTCACAAATGCACTTGGTAACGTTTTGGTATCACGGAGAATTGGTCCTTTGGCTATAAATGGTTAACAAACGATGTTACATGCAAACCTATATGTATTGAACGAGTAATTTGTTTCATACACAACGAGCGAGACAAAGTTTGATACTGAATTATTTACGAGTTCGTAAAATAAATGTTCAATGATTGAACGATGACATTGCGATCTTTGTTGTACCTCCAAAAGCGAAAAACAAAAGATCTTTTATTGAGAGGAGGTATCAGTCAAAAATAACTAAATGCAAAAGCATACAATTTAAGGTGATTAAACCATTGGGATGCAGCTGAAGACGTCAGTGATTATAATCTGATTTGAATTAAAGCTTTAGTGTGCCATATGGTCAAGAAATCACGATTTGTAGGTGAACATACTTTAGGAATGCGCAGCTCAAAACATCAATAGCCACAGAGAGATTTAACCTTTAGAATACCACATGGTCAAGTAATAACAATGAGGTCAATTCGTTGACATTGCGGGCCAATCATAAACTGAGTAAACTAGATGAAAAGTAGCTATTTGAGCTTCATAGCAGAATCAATGGGAAGGCACATTGTAAGCACAGCTAGCCTTTCTTCTTTTATTGAACCATTGAAGCATTGTGTTGGTTTATTATATCTACATTCTACCTGGTTTGGTATAGGGCAGGCGTTGACCTGACCGTATTCTTGGATGATGAAATAGTCTCTTTGTGAAGGAAGTGAATAGTGTTTGTATTGAATGAAATATGTCAGTGCGAATACATGTGTTTCATAGTTGGAAGTTATTCATGGATGAAATGTCTGCTGAAAGGGTACTTCCTTTCCCCCTCTATATAAAGACAAAATGAACTTCGTGTAATACGGACATGGATTAAGCATTACGTTTTACTATTATTATTGAACTTCTTAGTAATGTGCGATCAGGGAATTACCAAGTGGACTGCTTTCCAATAATAAAAAAAGGATGAAATAAAAAATTGTAATGTTTAGAATAAAAAAAAAATATAAGATGTTATGTTCGTATACGTTATATAGCAAAGTATTTATGTTTTCAAAAGGACATACTATGTTACAATATATAATACAAATCCGTTGCAAATTAGGAATAATTTAAATCGTTTTAAGTCAAGAAATAAAACGTCTTTATTTTAACACAGATGAAATGAACGGTTTGTATTGTATATTAGTCTCAAAACGACCATTAAACTTTAAAGGGCATTTGCCCGTAACATACAGTTTCATAACTAAATGGACAGGAAAATTAAAAAAATCTCTTCCACTCTAAAAACTTCATTTATACATTGACTGATTTCACACAGTGTAGATAAAACATAGTTCTGTACTTTTAGAAACAATTTATGCACATTTTCAGATTGTTGTCCAATGAAATGTATATGCAGGAACTCATTTATTAAAACAAATCTTGTCTAAATATAAATCCTACAAAAAGTTAAGTTTCATAAATCAAGCAATAATTATGTCACACTTGTCTTGTCACATTTTAGCTCGTTAACTTGAACGTACGGCGGTGATGAAATATGACATGAAAGATTTAATTTTAACATAAAACTCTAATCTAGACACATTTGCCATAAAAACTGAAACATTGTCTAATGAAGTCAATCATAACTGTAATAAGCATATAGTGAAGGGCTCACAAGATGAGAGATTAAAATTTTTAATCCTGTTAAATTTGCCAGTCATGGTTGCTATTACCACACTGTGTCAATTTCACAAAGAAACTTAAATCTCACATGATTCTGGCTTTTCGGAAATGTTATCAAATTGTGGCCATACCTGTTTGATTGATATAATCATCATGCGATAAAAGCATAAATATATAAAGGACGAAATAAGGTAATTGAAATTGAGAAGGAAATTCAAATTGGAACACACAATATGCGAAAAAAGGACAACTTACTAAGTTGTCTTGGCTTGATTATATTCTGATTATACTTAGAAAAAGAACCAAAGAACGATAGAACCACAATTTCATCAAGATCCAAAAGAAGATCATACAAACATAATGATCCTTCATTGTTGCCGTTAACTTTATGTTACCGTGACATTGTGTTCCGTTTGGGTCATATATTCAAAAGGTTGTAAATGGTGATTTTTTTCAAGATCCAAAACCTTCAAACGAAAATCATACAAACGTGATTAACCTTGATTGTAGCCCTCCTTCAGGTTGAGTTGACAGATGGTTTGGGTCATTTATGCTAACGGTTATAATGGCGGTTTTTTCAAAATCCTAAATGGACAAAGGTCATACAAAGGTGATAAAAACCTTAATTGTAGCCTTTGCTTTCACGTTAAAGAGACACATCCTGTTTCATTGAGGTCATGCAAAAGGTTATAAATACTGACTATTGCTGTAGAAGCAGTGTTATGCTAATCGATACAGTATAGTGACAATATAGAAGTAAACGTCTTGATTTCAACACTTTACACCGGAAAAGTACGTTTCTCGAACATAAGTATTCTAATAAAGCTTAAGTAAAGGAGACAGTAGAAAAAGGTGAGGTGACCTGTTGTTTAACGTCGCTTTCAAGAGTATTTTACTCACAGATTTTGATTTTAATTCTGAAAGAGATATATAAAAACGATTTTTAAGTTAACGAGACGTATGACTTCCACTCCTTGTCGATTTCATATGAATATTATTCAATGCCATGTATTTGTCTTTTTTGGAGGATTATGCAGGCCAAATGGAATTTCTTAAATTGATTGAGATTACATATGGTATATCGACACAAATACCAACATATGTCATAAAAACTTCAACCAATTATAGTCCTCCATATAATGGTAAAAGATCAGCTTAGAATATGGCTGAGACTGGTAAGTTTATCAGCACCAGCGTAGCAGCAATTGCATTGAAAGAGAGCATATCACCAATCACGACGACAATAAAACGCAGTAACTGTGTTTGCTACCTTGCCTAAATCCTCCCTAAGTCCATAATACAATTAAGGATATACAATCCTTCAGTGAATTATGCGCTACCTAAATGTACACTAACAACGATGGTGTAACAGGTGTGTCATTTAGGTTATATAATTCTCAGATTGTGTTTCTTATTTTACAAAGGTGACGGATCAAATGCTCTGTAACATGGGTATTGAAAAATGATAGGTAAACTTAGACGATATGACCTGTGCCATAGGAAGGGAAAATGACATGAAATTGAGGGAATTTTTTTTCTGGTATTATAACACAACAAAAATATGTTCTTAGTGAAATGAAACTGAGAAAATTCACGTATGTTTATGTTCAATAAAGGATTGAAATGGTTACTAGTAAACTGAAGAGAAAGGAGATATATTTCTATTAAAGCAAAATAAACAAAACGAAACTATGATTTTGAAAATTATTTAAAAGATCTATGTTATCCTGATGGAAAAGGAGGAAGAAAGATATGTTTTATATATGATTAAAGCCTCTCCGAGTTAATATTTGTCTAAAGTAAATAATCTGTTTAACCGCCAAGGCCTGTCGTGTTTAATAGAGGTGACAGTGACTCAGCAAACGAAATTACTTTTTTGAGAGTATACCTTCTGCAATGATGAATAGAAATAAAAGAAGAAAACCGTTTTGTTTACGATGATAAGAAAGCAGAAATGTAGCATTTGAATATTACAATATTGCGAGTTTTAAATGACATATGTTACAACTTCCTATTGTCATATTGAAGGAAAAGATGGTTTTCTTTGTTGGAAAAATACAAGTAACTAAATATGTTTCTTGTACAATGACATTGAAACAGAATATATCTACTTACATATATAAGTTCAGGGCCAAATGTATATTTCTAGTTTTAGATCAATAAAAACTCTTTAGCTCTGATGCAATATGCTGCAAATGACTTACACATTATATGTACACCTGAGCACATTATCATTTTCATAGACGAGTGCAAATTTGTCTACTCGATTCATGTCTAATGAAAAACAATCTATATTGTATTCGCTATATGCTATAAACGGAAAATATGGAATCGACGGCACTGAAGCAAACACGTGAAAGATCATTGCATAATCAATATCAGTATACCATTATGCTTACACAATGACAATCGTGATAATGAAACAACAACTATAGCAATAACAATAGTCATAATAACAAAAACAATAAAATGATAACTATAATAATGATGACAGCAACAACCTAAATAATAATGATAATAATAATAGTAATGATAAAGGTAAATTAGGGTTCTTGTTGCTTAGGAATTAATATTTCAGAGACATTATGGATCTGACTTTGAAGCCGGATTATGTTTTGATTGATGTTTCCATTCAGAGAGCAGGTGTGACATGTAAGTTCTATCTTAATTGCTGAAATAGGATGATGCAATAATCTGCAGTAGGCTTGTAAGCACGTGTTCCAATGCTCCAGTGTTCTTTCAACAAACGTGTTGCTGGTTTTGAGAATATCTGGCATCCAGAAAGGTGAAATAGCGGCCTTTTATTCTGACTCTGTTCTTATAATTAATTGCAAATTTCACATGAGGGAAGTATTTCTCTGAGGAAAAAGCAATGATAATAATCTACATTGTCTACGATAAACGGGTATATTATACTTAGCAAGAAACGTACACCCTTAATTTCTTCTATGGTATGGGCTATTTATGCATTGCTGCTGTAGATTTATGAGAAAGTGTTTTACGTCAATAGCTTATAACAATATTGTAAGCACATTAGGTAAAGAACAATCGGGATGGAATGTTAATAAAGCAAAGAAGATATGCTATGAAATCACAATATAACAAAATTCACATTAGTAAGGGACCACACCATGTCAATTTATATGAGAAATAGTCAATGAAAATACCTGATATCTGCTACCATCCAGGACCAGCGTCCACACGTAGAACAGATGCTAAACGAAATGAACAACACCTGGTGTCATTTTCACCTGAAAGGTGTGTCAAATGGTAGACATGTTGCTATGCGTGAGTGAACATCACGTGGCTCCATGAATGAACATATTCATCAACAACAGAAACATGAGAATGACAACAGGATCAGCTACGATAGATAAGAAACTGTCAGTCTGAATTGGTTTCAGAAGAAACCACATTAAAATCAAAGTGTAACATATCTCATGTATATAAACATGTACGTAACAAAATCTCAGGTTAAAAGAAGCATACCTGAATGGCGAGCGTTCCCTAAACGATTCCCCATCAGGCGAATAAAGCGGAAACCATGACGACACGGCTGGGTGAACTCCCGCGCCGGCTATAAATAAATCGCAGCATACACATGCACCTTGCCGTACACAAGCACATCAATAACAAGCGCTCTGTACGGCTGTTGGGCCAAAATCATTAACACTTTCTCTGCAGCTCTAAAGGTCGGTTCAAAACTTCGAAGTTATAGATTGTAACCATTTGTTTGCAGCTCTTTGGCCAAATACTTGGTGAGAACCAGGTGTTGTAATATACAATATAAACTTTGCTAAAGAATTGTACAGCACAGTGTTTAAAATCTCTTTTATGGAGTTACATTGAATACTACAAAATGGGATACAGGATTTTTTATGATTTCAATCTAACTAATGTGTCAATGAATAAATAGATTGTTTTTTCATAATTTCAAGATGTACATACATATATATCACTATATTTAGGTCTATTATCTAACGTGAATTCTCTGGCTTCCAGGCTGTGATGTCATTGTTCTCACTGCAACCCGTTACAACCGTTAGCATGGGTCCCCATCTTAAGTTTGTTTCTACAACTTGGTTGACTTTAACCTTTACTTGGTTAGATATAACTAGTGTACGCCTAAGGGCTTAGAATCCCAAGCAATACTATATCTTGACTTATATCAGTTGTTTATCAAACGTTTGAAAGGGGTCTCTAGCTTGTGTCTTATTTTTACATAAGGAATCTAAAGAAACGATGAAGCGCTTAGTACCTTATTTATTTTTGCTGTATTAATACACCTAAGTCTCGTATTATACTTTTTCACTGCAGTTCACTTCTTCTTATTTCAATTTACGCTCCTTGTCAATAATGACAGTGTATAATATCTTGCATACACATTGAGAGCATCATTGTGGGGGAAATTAGAACAACGTCAGTGCATAGATTAGTGTCAAATTCAATCTCATTAAAAACAAGCAATAAGTGAACATGGCTCACTAATACCCCTGATCGCGTATCCCTGACAAACTTAACTACTGAAAACTTCCCATTACTTTGATGTCCCTTAAGTCAGACTAATAGCAGTTGGCTGTAACCTGTTTCGATGAACTAGTTAAATTTCATTTAAAAACACAGTTGAAAACATTTGAATTTACCAAAAATAAGAAAGAAATCTCAATGTCAATTTTCCCATACAACTGAAGCTATTTGTCAGACAAATTGTGACCTTAAGAAATGACTTGAGTACATGAAATAGCAATTTATAATTTTGAAAAATCCACCAAAAAGCTTTTAATTTTGCACTGCACCCCTCCTAATAAGCCCGAAGACATGTGTAAAAATTTGAAAAGACTCGGTTAAATTGTCTTTCTGTAATCGGTCGGACAAAGTTTGACGCTAGGAAATGACTAAGTACAAAACACAATTGTTAAAAAAATATTTAAAAATTCATGAAATTGCTTGAAATTTAGCACTGCAACAATCATTTTAGCTAGAAGATATGTGCAAGATAAATAGTTTTTCAGCATTCGGTCGGACAAATAATGTCTTCGGACGGACGGAAAAATTGGTATTACTGTTGACCCTCTACCTTCGGGGTAATAAACCCTATGTTGCTGCATAAATGCAGTTAAACTAGTATACTTTGTCAATATCTTCCTACCTTTTTATAACCAATCAGCCAACCTAGATATTCTTTTGCTTTTATTTGTGAAGACAAACATCAAACTGAGCTTATTCTGAATTCCTAAAATAGAAATCAATTAGAATAATTGTCGAATGATTGAATAAGACATTTATCTTGAAACATTATGAACCTTGAAGTTGATCATCTGTTAATTCTTACCATATCCAGTATACCAGTTATCAGAATTATCAACACATTCCTTTGCTTTAGCTACCAAAGTTTAAAACTGCAATGACGTGTAAACCAGCTTTGAGCAGGAACCATGGAAATGGCGCCATACAAATATCCATTATCATTATTATTACTAGCATAATACCCTTTTGTTGCTTACTCGTCCACAGTATATCAACAACACAACAAACGATAAAGGTATGTTATGGTTAAATAACAGCACAAACATCAAAAGTCTTAAGGGTGATGTAAGATATATAATAGCAGTACATGGAAGTTCAAAAGTTCAAAACGATTTTTGGCTAACTATTTGTATGGTTGACCAAATCTTATTCTTGAGTAGATGTAAATATGAAGGCATGAGGATTAATAATTGATGGCAACTTAACTGGAATAACGATTCTACAGGATTTAACATCAATGAATGAGATTTTGATTAATGGTTGTCGAGCTTTTAAGGTGGTGTTATCATACTAACGCCTGATCAGTCAAGGGAGTATTGGACAAAACATACGAAAAGTATGTTTGTTCACTAGTTAATAGACTGACAGTTTACATCCATTCTTAATTAATGTTACAGAAGGTAAAGTTTGTAAATTCTTCTACCAAAACACTACATATAAACTACTGTACACTACAAACGTTAAAATTCGAAAATGTTGGCGGGTCTGATGTTCACATTTCGTGTCCAATTATATATAATATAAGACATTTTATTTCGTAATGTCACAGTTTACTTAACACGACTTTTCCAACACTAGATTATTCAATATTTTACATCATATGGATCAATATAAGAACAATAGAATACTTCAACGCTGAACTTTCAACATGAGAGACGTGCTTTAATATTTTGATGAGTATAAGTCCTTCCTGATGACTCGTAAATTTAAGAACATAGAACTACTTGCGGTCTCTCAGACCCTCTCCTTCCCATAGCTTTCCTACTATTCTTTTCAAACTTTCAAAGATGGAACTATAAAAAAATATATTCTGACCAGTAATGTATTTGCAAAGCTTTGACCAAATCTATATTTCCCTTTCGCATCTAGTAGAACAAAATATAGTGTTATAATTCAAATAAATATAATATTTTGAATTTCACAATAACACGTTGTAAACCAAAAAATATTGTCTTCATTATATTGTTATTATATAATATCAAATATAATTCACGTTTTTTCATTATATTAGCATAAAGTGGAAATGAATATCATATCATGATATGAACATACTTCTTACATTGCAATTGTCAAGGTGTAAAAGCATGTAAGTTCATTGTACAGTACAATAGACAGATGCAAGTTGATGTTAAGCATTTTAAAGCTGATTTAATCATAAACGTATATTTTCTCTCCGTGGTACCAATATCTGTATCATTCACTCCAATCGAGATATATATTTTACTCAATCATGCAACATGTGTGAGATTTTTACCAGTTAAATTAATTACGCGTATATGAAATTGATATATTCATATTGTTATCAGTAATGAAATTGGAATATTCGTTCAATAAACATATACTATTTTTTTTCATGAATAAAATACATTTTCAACTAAAGAGAGGGAATGTTGAATAACATTATACAACACATCTTTGTTGTGTATAATCTAATGGTGATTAGTATTTCTCCAAAGACCATTTGTAGCCTGTGTATTTCATCGTTGAGTATGAGTTTGCGATACATTGAGATGTTTAATCTTCTGTTCAGGTTCTATGCGTGTGAAAAGATATCTTTGTTTTAATGTGATGGTTAAATTACTTATTGGACCGTTTAGTACTTGAATTGCTGTAGAGAGTCCTATCAAAGGCTTTTCATTTTGGAATTCGTTCAACTCTTACTAGCCAACAAAAGATTTTCTTTACACAGAAACTTGTTTAATCACCTTTATAGCACGTCTATAGGACAGCACCATATCACATTATATTTCAGCACGACCCATGTGTACTTCTCACCATTATTCTTCATATCGCTGAATCATTATTTGCCTAAAAAATAGAATACCTTCTTCAAAATCCACCCTTTAGTTCACATTTTATTGACTTTACATGTATGTGAACCAACTGTAATGTATCTTTGAAAAACCGTTTGAAAGAGAATCAATGCAAGGAATACAATTTCCTGTCTATAGTATAAAACGATAGACCGTCTATAACGAACATCTCAGAAACATTTTTGAAAGAGAAATCGTCTATTCAAAGCGTCAGAAACTTCCTGTCAATAAAATGAAACGAAAGACTGTCGATACATGTAAATGCATGTTTGAAAGAGAATTCCTGTGTATATTACAAAACGATAGACCGTCGTAAATTCTTTAGTAAGTTTTTGAAAGAGATCATGCTGGGTATGCAACTTTAAAATATAGTCAATAGAAATGATTGACCTGCCCCGATATCTGCACTTAAAACAAGAACTGTATGTCACTAAATCATACAAAGACTTCTTTGTACTACCATGGTAGAAGGTAATAACATTTTAAGCTTGAATTTATAATCATACCATGACAGATATACAGAAACGCAGTCTTTCATTAAAAACCGCGGAAATATAACTATTGCAACATTTCCCACAGAATATGAAGTTAGATTAACTAGTATTAAGAATAGCTTTATCTCGCCACTAAGAAACATACATCAAAACAACAACATCATAAACTCGAAGGCTATTGATGTCATTCGATTTTAAGTAGCATCACTGTGTTTTTATCGTCCATACATTTCGTCAACTGTGCTTTGAATGACAATCAAGAAATACTGTAATAGATAGGATATTGTAAAAAATTCTGAATGATTCAGGACAGAAACAATGTAATGTTTCATCACGAAAACATATGTTTTAAATTTTATGTATTTCAAAGTTGATTTCATCATACACGTTTATGTTCGTGCTCGGTGGTACCGATATCTTTATCATTCACTCCACGCGATATATATTTATGACTTTGTGAAATTGTTATACAACACCTTTGTGATTTTCAACCTGCTACGTACATTAAGTTTAAATGAAATTGATATAACCATATCGTTATCAGTGATGAATAGAAATATTCGTTCAATTAATATATGCAATTTGTTTCATGAATTTACAAAAAAAATATTCAAAACTATGGAGAGGTAACTTGACACAATCAACACGTCATATTCGTGGTGTATATAATTTTTTTTAATATTTCATATTTTTCTTAAGACCATTTGTAATCTGAGTGTTTTATCGTTGTGTGCGATTGGTAATCATGTGCAATAAAATTGCTATGTGTAACACATAAATTTAGTTTTTTTGAATATTTCTATTGGCGTCACGGTGCAGTGTGAAGATGTCTTTAAGGGTGTATGAGGTGGTTAAGTATGCAAACTACTTTAGGGGTCTACTAGGACATTTTTCGATATTGAGGGTTTATTCAGTTTCAAGTTTGAAATGTGCTTATCTTTAAGTTCCCAACATCATCAAACAAAACCTTATCTTCACATAGAAACTTTGCAAATCACCTGTTCCGCACGTTAATGATAGCAGCATATTACATTATATTTCAGCACGACCCATGTTTGCTTCTTGCATAATACTTTCTTTACTGGCCTTAAAGGGCGGATATTCCTTCAAAATAAAGGTTTTATTCACATTTTATTGATTTTATATTCATTGAGAATATCTCAGAAAACGTTTTTGAAAGAGAAATCGTCCATTCAAAGCGTCCGAAACTTGATGTCAATAAAATAAAACGAGAGACTGTCGTTACATCTGAATAAATGTTGGAAAGAGAAATCTAAATTCAGTCTTGCATGCAAACTTTTTAAAATATCATCTTATCAAAGAAACGAAAGCGTATCCCAACATCTGCCCCTGAAACCACAACTGTAAGTTCCTCTATTATTTAAAGACATGATGATGATGAAGATGATGATGATGATGGATATTTCTTGTGCGCCAGTGTCCACCCACTAGTGCATGCTCATGGCGCATTAGACATAATGTGATTACTTTGACAGAGGATAGCAACGTTAAATTAAGAATTTTACCTCATAAAAAAACACTTAAATTGATTTTAATTAACTTGAAAAATATAACCATTTGAACATTTTCTACAGAATATGAAGTTGAATTAACAAGATTAATTAATAAATAAATGAAATAGGTATATCTCGGCAACATAAAACACACAGCAATTCAACGACACCATATACGCGAAGGCTATTGACGTCATTCAACTTAAAATAGCATCACAGTGTTTTTTGTTATTGACAACTTTTTCATTCGTCAAGTCGTCAACTGTGCGTTGATAGACAGCGAAGTAATATTTGAATAGATAAGCGCTAATATAGACAATGTTGAATAATTCAGTACAAATACAATGGAACGTTTTATTATCGTCAAGGCAACATATGTTTTGACACAAAACACTCGCCATAAACGTTTTTCTAAAAAAGAATTCGTGATTCCAACGAAAACTGTTAATTGAAAATTAAAGGGAGAATATAGTTAACTATGGAGTATCCATAAAAGACGAAATCGAAACAGTTGTTATTGAATTGATCGTTATTTGAAAACAGCAAACCTTGACAGATTATAGCTAGGATATTAAAAATATTGACCATGGTACTTACCCTGTAACCATCACGAAAGTAGATATGAAAACTCGATCAAGTTATACAAAACGTGGAAATTACATATTGACAATTCTGTAAAGGTAAAAGAAATGGAGATAGAAACCTTCCCGGAGGTACTCCTTCACTAGACGTTAGGACTAAATGCCACCATTCACACTGGTAATTGTACAAACAACCTTTCCGAGATGAAGGAGTGTAGAATTTGCCACCTTAAAGTATACAAACATTCGCTTTAGATGTAAAGATACCATAGAAGAGATCTAGATCTGCTCTAGGTAGAATAAATAAAAGAGCCTACCTCGATTTTGACACGACGGATTTAGTTCTTACAAAGATATAGGATTTATTTGGATCAAGGGGAGAAGGGATGGGGCTAGGGGGGTGGGGTGGAAGTTCCAAGGGGGACAGAGGTCTTGACGTGGGCAATGAGATAAAAAAGTATTAAATTTGTTACAGCTAATCAAATACAATCCATATGATAATGTCATAAATAACTTTCTTCAATAAACCAATTGTGCAACGAACATCGAGAACTAACTATTCGTGTATGTTATTAATGATTTATAAAAATACTACATATGTAAAAATTCGTTTCCAGAGCCGAACAAATTGTGTTTAAGATTAACGACACTTTTTTTCTATTGTTTCTTTATTATTTAATTATCTTAAGCCTGTAATGGTTATAAGTTTCTATGAATTATAAGAATTACTGCGTAAAGGAGCTTGTAGTTGTTCTTATATTAAAAAAACTATTCTTTCAGTACATCCTTTGAGTTACATGGTCAAATACACGACTCATGAATAAAAATCTGATGCAACACAAAACGGTTTCGTCATGGAGTTGTATTGCTACGATACATCTGTCCTGCACTGTGATTGACAGAATTGTGTAAAGTAATATCTGTTTTCATTTCATTTTATTGTTAATGATAATGATTTCGATGATTTATTATTTCACTCTTTTAACTTAACTCTCTCTATTATAGATATATTTTTGAATATATAATACTGAATATATATATATATATATATATATATATATATATATATATATATATATATATATATATATATATATGTCTTTGAACACATAATACTGTGTATATATGTATCATCCCAACTTGGGATCGCGTCCCATCTTAAGATGGGACGCGTCCCAACTTGGAATTCCAAGTTGGGACGTCCGATCTTGAGATGGGACGGCAGATACTTTAACATGTTTATAATATCCTTATTCTAATGTTGAATTTAGTAATAACATGATAACTTGTATCATTTAGATAAGCGCTTCAAGGACATGGAAATTTTTTTGGATTTTATGTTGATTTTCATGACTTATTGGCTATATATATCTCTCATCGCATACGAGTCTTTCATCATAGCCCAATACGAATTCAAAAGTAATTCTTACACAAAGTCTTATAAATTATTTCATTATATTCTTAAATATTTTTAATTATGAAAGCATGTTAAGCAAATAAAAAAAGAATTTATATTCAATTATACACTAAAACCTACTCTAAGTGAATACCAAGAATGCTAATCTAATGCCTTGTAATCAGTTCAATTTCTGACACATAAATCGTTCCGCTAAGCAAGATTCCAATGTACATATTGTGTTTGATAGTCGAATCTAAAAGTGTATGTATGTATGTAACATAATTCACAAACACTAACCTATAAGTGGTGTTCCGTCAATGCTTATAAGATGTCCAGTAAATAAATCCATTTATGTTTCCTCATATTTCCGATCGAACCTGATCTGATCAGTGACGTGAAGCAAATGGCAAACATACCTGCTTGGTAGTTCAGAGATGGGTGTGGGTTGGGTGGAGGGGGGGATGTCCGAAAGAAGGGATTTTGGTAAACATCCGGTTCGGTTATGACACGAATACCTGTGTGTCACCTTCCAATTAGTGACAAGAATGGATACCAATTGTACATGAGCATGCTTGTAACACTACAAAGGTACACACCGAGCGTTTGTTGTTTTAGTCTATGATCATCATTCATTTTTATCAAGGCATTTGCCCCTATCGGCAATATCTCTGATAGGTGGAAGCAGACGTGATCAAAACCTAACCAAAAACAACAACAAATGTTATGTTTAGTGTTATTGTATTGTTATTCGATGAAAGTTGTTTTGCCACACTAAATATATTCAAAATATTTTTTTCATTAACAGAACGATTATCATCTCAAGTAACCAAAATGAAATCTAACATCATCCATTGATTAATTATGGGGAAATAGCACGCTTTTCAATAGATTTTTTTATTATAAAATTGATAACTTAGTTTCCAAGATTTGCAAAAGAAGATTTTGGTTTAAACATATTTTTTTCATTTCATTAAAAAGAAATTAGATTTGGAGGCAAGCTGGAAGCTTATATTAATGCCGCTCCAATAAAAATTATATTTTGAAACCATCCAACATACAACACAAAGTCAAACAAATACGATGTACAGTTGCAGCACAATACGTTAAGATATTCAATATTGCAAAGGCGATTTCTTTATGCTAATTTAGAAATGCAATATTTCAACTCATTTCTTATCAATACTATAAGAAGATTATAAACGGAGTTTGATCACTGAAAAACTTTGTTTACCTTTACTAGATTTTATGACACAAACCCTTGTTGAGAAAATTTTTTCTACTGTTTTCTACATTAACCGAGGTAATATATGATTTTGATCAGTATTAAAAGGTTGCTTTTTTATATGTACAAGCGTCTAACTAGGCTTGTTAGAAGCGTTGAATTGAGAGAATTGTTGTGTGTTCTTACTACTAATACGTTAATCAACTGATCCGTACATAAGTCAAATAAGATGAGTAGGTGAGGGTGAAGAATTACATTTCAGTGCAATATTGTTATTTTAAAGCTGAAAGTTTACTTAACTAATCGTTTTGTTATCTTTAAATATGCTACTTAACACGTCCCCCCGAAAAAAGGCATTAGGTTTGTAAATACACATCAATGAAGTTTTATTGATATACTAAGACTTATCGAGTTATTTTGTGCTGACATACGTAAACTAATGTAATATCCTCAGAGGACTAAGTGATTCGTATTGTTATTGCTTATACAAATCTGATATAGAAACTGTAATTTCTTATACAAATTTTATATTGAAACTGTCATTGCTTATTGTAAAATGTTCGATATTTCATTCTATGAAAATATGCAATATGTGTAATCTTATATAATGGTTAGTAAGTATATTTCTATGATTTAAACTGTATTTTATTTCAATAAAACATGTGTTACACAAAATTCAGAATTTATATACAAAAAGAAAAAAGGATTAGCAAACAGGCAGCAAATGCTTATATAAATTCTTTTCATGAACCAAATATAAAACTATTTAGATATCAAGTACATTGATGGAAATATACATTTGCAATTATTCTTACTAAACTCAAATTTATATTATGCTTTGTCTACCTTACCTTTTTTGTACACATTTTAGGAAAGAGCTTAAACAAATCGATTGGTATCGTTTATGAAAAGATAAATATATATTATTAGTAATTCGTTAACACTCTGTGACAAAGATTTGTCGCCGTTAAGATAGATTTTAGTATATTGTTATGAGTTACGAGGGAATATTCAAACCCTAAGGTTGGCACTATTTGAAAATATCTAAAATGTTGGGGAACCAGACTTCGATAATAGGAACTTATTATCTTTACATTTGATACAATCAACCAAGTCGCCAAGTAGATAAACAAGATAGTACTTTGTTAAAACAACATGGGGTGTTGGTGTCTCCATATGTTGTTTTAGCCTAACAGTTCCTACGGTGGGCAAATTGGTGTCAAATCATCTGTCACGCCAAGCTGACACATTAACATATTCAGTCTAGTCAGTCCTGCATTGTAACGATGGAGAGTACCTTAATCTCAGTTTATAGGAGGTTTTTGCATGGATTATTCATTTCTCTGTATCAGGTACGTTTTTTAATGATATGTTTTTGAAAAAGCAATTTATCACTAGTATTGTAAAACTTGGATCTGTATTAGAATAACTTCATATCTGTGATTGTTAATAGTTTATACCACCTTTTTGTAAAGAAACTAAGATACAACGATGTCTCTGTGATGTCAGCTGTTCGATCTACGCATGTATTGTTCGTTTGAAAAATGCTGAAAACTACTATCTAAATATAAATCTATACATTGATCTGATTTTGTTATGTCTCTTAACAAATGTGATTCAATCAGTAATCAAATGTGACTTTAAATAAATGTTTGAGTAGTGTTGAATCGTTCGTACTCGATAACATATGAAACCGAGTGAAAAAGTGAAGTAAATGAACATCAAATCAAATTTTCTTCTTAGGTGTGAAAAGAATATAAGAAAACTATCTAAAAACATGTTTTACTGACACAAACTATTACAAAATATGAATATTATTAACATGTTTTAGTATCCCCCGTCCCATCTCAAGATGGGACGTCCCAACTTGGAATCCCAAGTTGGGACGTGTCCCATCTTAAGATGGGGCGGATCCGCAGTTGGGATGATACATATATATATATATATATATATATATGAAAAGTTGAATTGGTTCAAACGCAAGGTCACATATAGATTAGATTATGTTATATTAAATATATATATATATATTTCTCAGCACTCAGGCGATATATACGTAATCACGATTAATTGATTTAAAACTTACGCGGTGGTGCATAATAAGAAGTCATAATTGTCATTTCCATTAATCACAGATTAATAAAGGCTAATACGAGCATCTATTGCGTACAAATTCATTAAAATCTAACATCGATGAACGGACATCGAATAAGATTTTATAATTAAGATAAACTCACCTAATGTGTGTCGTTCATCTCGAAACATGAAGTAACTACATGAGCAAGTTCTACAATAGTCAAAGGTCAACAAGTGATATACTGTGAGTAATTTAACAATCATTAATGACACCAATTTGCAATTATTGTTCAATTGCTATAAATCCAAGTATCCAGCCCAAGTACAGCCAGACATATCTCAATTGACATGCAGGGAACGAAAATGTCAATATCATTTATTCTCCTTCCCTCTAGTTCTCACAATCCAATAACATATTATATATAGGGAAACTTGTTTATTGGTGTACCATCTGTTGCTGTTGCGGTAATATGTGACTATACATGTCAAATACAAAAACGTGCTCAGTCGCATGCTTGTAGTAAATTAGATGGCTTTGGTTTTGTTAGAATATAAAAAGCATCTAATTATTTTTTGATCATGCTTAGATGGATCAGGGTAGGGGATGTTTTGGATTTTCTTAAGAAGAGAAGCAATATATACATTTTTATCGTCGTGGAAGGAGCGGGAAGTGAGACGTTTGCAGCGATTCACATTAGTAAACGCAGGAGAGTTGCATAAAACCGAGGCTAATATTTCCCTATGTCACCATTGACGGAAGGTTAAAACGAATCAATTTCGAATTTTTTAACAGAACTTTTCAAATATAGAAACTTAAATTGTGTAAGAACATATAAACTGGGTACAGTGATGATTTTGATTAATCAAAATCCGGTTCCGCATCCAGAATCCCTATTCCGCATGTTTTGCCATCTGCCAAATTTTAGACTGATATGGTCCTGTACTTCAGTTTGACAGTGGTTGTCAGTGAATACAGCGTGACGAGCATGGCCATGTGTTTGCTGTGCTTGAAGTTAGTTAGAGGTTCTTACTTGAAAATATAAACTAACAACACAACAAATCCAAAATGCAGGTTTAATGGTGAGAGAAGCTCACTCTTCACGCTATTAATATGGCACTTTCTGTCATGAAAGGGTATTTATCCAGGTTCACATGTACCGATCGGAATCCGAGATCTAACTGAAGGTTGGAAAATAGTTCTTAACAAATGCGTTAAATTGTACCTTAATAAAAATAGACCATTCCTTTAATATAATTTATGATTCATGATTGACACTAGTAGAAAATTAGAATATCGTTTAAAGTGTAGCTTGAAGATTTGGTCATATCAGCAAAAATTGTTTGAAAATGATATTAAACTGGAACAATTTTGAAAGTTTTAAGTTCTCCATATTGCAGCAAGATATTAATATGCCTTTGAGTTCTCAATTTGCCAAACAGTTAAATCGCAGCAAACATTTTTGAAGCACATAAACTGAAATCCTCATGATACAAGTAATGACTACATAAAAATGCTATTAAATTCATATGAGTACACCTGTTCATAATTAAATACGACGTGTATGGATATAAGTCAATTAATGTTTTCCCTTAAACACTTTATGATTCAGATAAACATAATACTTGTGTCAAATTAATGTCAACTACAATTCGGTGCTTAGCAACATCTATTAATTATTGATAATTATGAAAATGAGATTGTTTGAAAAAACAAATGCAACGTTTCAAGTTTATTTCCATCGTCCATTAACTCAGTGACTCTTTTGCACAGCAGCACGTTTTCCTTGAAGTTGTATTTATTCAAATATTTACCCATAAAAAAATATGCAAAAAGTATTATTTTCAGTGGGAAAAGCATTCCAATACTCAACCAGCTAGGTTATCCGTATTCATAGAAGAATTATGAAATTATATTCTTTGTTTATAAGGACATTTCTATTGACAGTCCAGTTGAACATTTATAAATAAATTGTACATGTATAAGCGAAATGTCCCGATTGCCTCGCTGTTATGACAATAAACTCTGCGTGGGTTTTTCCCTTTCGAGTTTATTTGCATCGACCGCTCGGCACGGCGTTATCCTTTTTTAAATGTTACCGTAGTTTGGGAATCTGAATCAAACCTTTAAATATATCATGAATATCCAAGTTAATGAAAAAAGTTTGTGTAAATCATACTTATATATGATTGGGAAATCATGAATATAATTACAATGTAATAATTGTAACTGTATCATATAACAACAAAAACGAACACTTGAATTGATAAAAAGACCCTGTATTGTTTATTTAAACATATTATCTATGGTAGAAAAACATAAAAAAGTTTTCCATTTATTAATTCGTCGAGATCAGATGTTTTATTATTTCAAAAGGAGACCATTACAAACGTCAAGTGAGCCAAAGTCACCCAGGGATATCACAATTCTTATCAGTTTGAGCCAAAGTCACCCTGGGATATCACAATTCTTATCAGTTTGAGCCAAAGTCACCCAGGAATATCACAATTCTTATCAGTTTGAGCCAAAGTCACCCAGGGATATCACAATTCTTATCAGTTTGAGCCAAAGTCACCCAGGGACATCACAATTCTTATTAGTTTGTTACGCAAATTAAAACATGTTGAATTCTGCTGCGGAAAATGGCTTTGCTAAGGCGATAACTAAACATCATGGTATATGGATGTTTTAGTATTGACAGAAACAGCTTGAAATTGATGTTATAAACATGTAATTCACAGCGGTTGTCCTTTTAGATCTTCCGATAGCGAACAAATTAGAATTTTGCCGATATCGCTGTTCATGCGCATAAAATACATGAATTAAAATCGAATTTTCCATGTTATTCAAATTAATGCATGTATAAGTCGGGAAATAATTGATATTGTAAGTTCCCTTACGATTATTTGTAATCATGGATGGTAAAATGAAGTTTAAAAAAAATGTTTTAAAGGCACTGTATCGTGTATTTGTGTTAAACCCTTCCCCATTGAATATTACTGAATACACAAGGTAACGTATTCTGAGGGTAAAATATCTGATTACTCAACCAGATTGCCCATAGTGCGTAGAATAGCGCTAGCATTTAAGCGAAAGCTGGATGCGGCCATTTTAGTGTCAACACATTTTAATCATTTGTGTTAGGACAATGTATTCTAGTTGCTCAAACGAATTTAGTATGTTCGAATATGAAATCCTTGTATCGATCTAAAAGGATTTTCCCTCAGAAAACGTGAAACAGCACCTTTAAGGGAAAGAAGCGTGCGATAATTTTCAAAGTAATGCGCCTGTTTAGACATGTTGATATAAAACTAAGGTATTTTCGACTTATTGATACTAATGAGCTCCATCGTGAAAGAAAATTATAATGCATTTGAAGTAAATGTTTAATGCCTATCACAACATAACGTACAACTGTAATACATTCGAAATATCATCTATGTGAAATTAAGAGCAACTTGTTTGCAACTTGTGAAGGCATGATGGTCTAATACTATTTCATGTTGAGTACTCTTCTAATAGTACATGTATGTATTTGATTTTGTGTATGGTCATGATTTACTTCTTCAAATGTACCAAAATCTATATTAGTTAATGGCAAATATATCATCTTCAGAGGTTCAAACATCTCATTACTAAACATAAACCCTTGGCGGTCATTTTATTGTGAACACCAATTGATTATTTGCGTTAGGGTAATAGATTCACGTAGCTAAACTGAAAACAGAATGTTCGTTTTAGAACTGCTTCTTTCAATTAAAAAGCGCTGTCATGGGAAACGTATATTTTCGTTCCTGAAACATCACATTTTACCTAAAGAAATAAACGTGCTATTGAATCTTTAAGTCCTGAATAGCCAGGAATTAGTGACAAACTACACACATTAAATTATTCACAAACCTCCATGTGTTGTTGTAAAGCTTAATAACATCCTACATTTTATCATAAAATAATTCAAACGAGTCTTCATCAAAATTGATTTAACATATAAGGATATTGAAAGGCCGCTTCTCTCACTTCTTAATACTGCATGATATGGTGTAGGTATTTAATTTGCTCTGTTATTTGCAATATGACCATCAAAATGTTTTCCAGAATGTCGATAGATATTCAAAACGTCACTTTGTCATAGGATAAGTGTAAAATGATGATGAATTTTAAAATATGAAGGAAAGATTTATGACTGACTGAAGTGTCGTAAAATTTCATATGCACCGAAAACCGTTTAACGTTTACCTAAAACATGCTCTTTAAAGAGAGGGGTGGTGCAAACATTGAATATGAAATGTACATTCTATTTTATTCTGTTTTAATGAGAATGCTAGAAAAAGTGTATGATTACATTATTATAAGTACAGTTAACAACCACAAGTTCATCTGCATCCTGGAAAGTGAAGATAGAGATATATCAATTTAATAATATATCCTCAAATGAATAAGTACAACTGTGACCTGGGTCCAAAACTGTGTTGTGTCCTTGGGCAAGGCACTTCATCCACATTGCACTCAGTCCACCCAGCTGTTAAAATGGGTACCTGAATATAGGGTTGTACGGACCTATACGGTCGCGCTTAGCGCTTAGTAGCAGCTTTGAAAGTACACTTCCCTCAGGGTAAAGATGTAGGTAGCGCTTTGAGCATGTCTTAGGACGTGGAAAAGGCGCCATATAAATATCCACATTATCATTATTAACTAGACTTAAGATTGTTTATGCAGAAACGCCTGGTACCTTTTATGTGCGCTTGTATTGAATTTACAGTGCAGTTTGTATCATAGGCTTTTCGTCTCTAAACTGAATAACATTACTGTCTGTCTCTATTGCTGTGTCAGGATTTCGATAGGATTGTAGCAACGGAAGTGTCCTCCCTTGTGTTATAATCATAGTAATGATCATGACAATGAGGATACTTATGTTGCACTCCACACCACTAGGGGCGTGCTCAAAGCAATACTCACTTTATTAACCTCACGGAAGGTCAAACATCGTTATATATACGCCAAACAACAGACTGAAAAAACAATAACACAAGACTAAAATATCTACTTTATTTTCATCAGAGATAATAAAGGATCCCTACCATTTTTCTTGTCGTGTTTTTTTTATTTTGCAAATAATGGTAACTGTTTAACTGTTTATTTGTTATTTTGTATGTATTGGAAAACGTGTTCTATTTGAAAAAATGTTATTATCGCATCTACCTTTGTGCATTTTTAAAGAAATCATAACTCTTCGCTTGCAGGCGTATACAAAGCTACAAATGACGAATAAATTTGTTGATGTCGACTTCCTTCACGTGTCACGTCACGTGCGTGTGAAATTCATAATGATGATCATCATTCAAATTAACAATTTTCATGAAAATGCTAGATTGACAATTATTACTTTAAAATTAAAATCAAACAAAAAACGTATGGGTGCGCCAAAACCGACATTACAAGTACCGTTTATATGACTATTAGCTATAATGCTTTACTATCATTATAAGTAAAACATCATAACGCACGTTGGCACCTTGAGTTACAACTCATTTTCAGGAAATAATGGGAACAACATATCATAAAAGTACTAATCAACCAAGGCGGGTTACGTATCCAACGTTGATAATTGGGTTAATCAAGCATTTCACGTCAGGAATTTGATAAACGTCATGTTATTTATTGTCCACAATATACATAATCATCGGTCACCGGTACTCTCAACAAGTCACCCCTGGTTATGTGAATCAGGAAAAGCTGTACTCACACTTTTAGTCTTGTAATGAAAGAGTGAACTAAAAGCTGGTATGGCAAGTCAATATCCCTTTCCCAAGAGTTAAGGTTTTTAACGTAACATTTTAGAGGTTTGCAGGAACAGTTTAATTGGTTTAAAATCAAGGGCGGGTAATTTCATTACAGATTTTCCTGATGAAAAGTCCCAGGGGGTTATTGTGAGGTGTGTGGACATTAAACCTTGGGTGTCCGAGGATGAATATATAGAGACAATACTAGTCGTTCAGTCTATATTTTTCTTGTTAAATAGCGCCTTAGGACAACATAAACTTTTGATGTTGAATAGTTAATTAAAGAAGAAAACAACATTAAATAGTTTTATTTCAGTCAACCAGTAGTCACCTCTTAGGCACAAACATAAAATCATTCAACATACTCGTAGGATGATATAACTAAGTCATAATCTAAAAGCCGTTTCTAAGCAGAGGATAGTCGTGTATGTTGTTTTAACTTATATTGAGTCTATTTTACTAGTGCTGCTATGACTCAATGTTGCCATACAGAAATCACATGTAATAGATACACAAATGATAAAGTCTATGATATATTCATAATCACATCACACAAGTTCAAAATGATTCTGATTAAAATGTCTTATATTAGAAAGCGTCACCAACTTGCACTTTGAAAAACCATTGCTCACCTTTTCTAGATTCAGCGTCTCGATGATCGCTTAGTCTTTTGACCTCATTACTAATTAAAAGCTTAAAACAACTGACACTGTCCCAGATTAACTAAGTGCTATTGTCATTGTCACTTTCTTCATCATTTATTTAACGACTGCGTCATTACGATTTGAACGTGACAAAAAATATGTTATCCATGCATGCGGTGTTTTCATTAAATGAAATATCAAATTAATGCTCATGGTGAAATATTTTGCCGATTGGGGAACCTGTTGGAAGCCCAAAAAGACCTCATATTACAACAGAGGTTTGTAAAGGAATTTATGATAGAGCTACCTCTGCGGGGAGAGAATTGTATACCAACATGCTCATCATTATCATGATGTATCCTAATCATGTCCATGCAAAGGAGTCATAAAGTCATTTCAATCATCAACAGTAATTCATCAACCAATAATAATTCAGTCTTGATCACAACCGGTAATCATCACAAATGTTCATCAAATTGACGAAAATGCACTCCTCAGTTTGTTCACTACGCATCATTTACTCAATAATAATAACTTCGACAGAAGGGCAAATGTTCTGCCTTAATATATTGCATTTATCATACTCAGTGACATCATAAACCTCATCATCATCATCATCATCATCATCATCATCATCATCATCATCATATGCAGTATCACCATTTGCTAAATCAGCACTGATGCAAAATCCTATGACACCGTGTTCAGTGGTACAGCAGATTTTGGTATCTGAAATTCCTCCGCAATATCTAAAGCAGGTATCTCCAATTCATCTTCACTCCCCCAAGAATCTGGATTACAAACTTGGGAATTTTCCCTTTCGCGAGCCTCATCTTCTGAAATTTTGACCTTTAATTCAGCTCCTGCACATTGATCTACAATGTTTGGATGAGGCTTGTGGACAGAGGAACCTATTTCATTCTTCATATTTCCATCTATATATTTGGATACGTAAGACGGAGTACCACGAGGATCGTGGCCCCCCTTCTTTGCCGGGGGACGCCAAAACTCCATCTGGCCAGGGGGAAGAGGTCTGACCTTATTGAGTTGCATTTCTTCTTCCAACCAAGTACTCAGCTCATCGGAGAAGTATTTCTGGAAGGTCTGCTGGATCTTTCTCTTAGACCTAACGAGCTTCATCTTTGCTACAGTGTTGGCGTGAAGGAAGACCTTGATGGCCTTCCATACCCCGTGGAATACGGGACTGTGGTTCAGGCAGATAACAAGACCTAGACGTTCTGGATAGTGATTGGCCATTATCTGAGTCACACCGTAGCCAAGTTTTGGGTTGCATGACTGGAGAGTCATCCCTGGAAAAAATAATTACAAATGAATTTGGAAACAATTGTGATAAAACTGCTGAAAAGTTATTGATTCGTTGACTGTTAAAAATTAAAACAATGAAGTTCCGTAAAATCTCTGTTTAACCTTTTTGGATACGGCACGGCGAAGAAGGTAAATAAACATTTATGCAATGCCCTCTTATTTATGCAGATCTGGCACTTTTAAAACAGTTTCGAGCAACCATATTAAAGTCAACACCATTCAGGAGAAAGATCATAACATATGCAGTCATGTTTCCATTGAAACAGCAACTTTGACACTCTAGGGTTACAGGTAGCTTTCGTAAGACAAAATAATGACAGAGGAAAGACGTGTTTTCCCTAGATTATAATCATAAACACGACGTTTATAAAAAAATGAAATACTAAAAAACAATCCAATCCTTTTCAGATGACCAAGAGCTTCTTTATCTCTATGACAAGATTAAATTAAAATACCCTAACCAAAGGATATCTGGTACCAAATGTTCTTACTTTCGATAGGTAGATACTTTTTAATATTGTCATTAAGTCTGCTCAATAAGTCCCCCTTTTCAAGCTCTAAGTTAATCACACGTAATTAAAGTGACCATGCCGCAACGTTAATGAGCTTCTACTACAGATACTCTTATATTTCATTTGAATAAAAAATACATTAAAAGTCTTCATTCATCAATAAACAGATCTCACAATTGGTTCCAATCGTCCTCACCTGTGCAATCAATGATGAAGACCCAGGTTGATATTCCTGGTTTCATAGTTCTCTTGGCGTTCTCGATCAGATACGTAACATGGGTGACGGAGTCCTCTACTGCGGTCCTAATTGTGGTAGCCTGGGCGAAGTTAGAGTAGAGCACTGGCCGTCCCTGTTCGTCATGTCCCACCTGTCTCTGTAAGAAGGACAATTATATGAATACATTTACAGATACAAAGTGAAGGAAGCGGACGTGGTCCTTATTTCCAAAACTGACATTTTTTTGTACGTCTTTGGAATTATCTAGACCTGAATCCAGGTAACTGGGTAAATTACCAACATGATGGTTAGATGCTCACTGCCGTGATTACGCAAGTGTATGTTTTGGTACAGAAGTCGTTCAAATTGTCAAGGGGGTTTTGGTAATCATGTTACCACTGAATTCCTTTGTTGGTCCTCGTTGTTGTATTGGTACAAAAGTGGCGGTTTCGTCAACGATTCTCACAGACCTATATTGAACCTCTTGAATCTACATTGGCTCTGAATCAGTAACTGGTGAAATCATACAAGTCATCATATCGTCCTTGTGAAATCATACAAGAAATCTATTCGATCTTCCTCATTCACCTAACGAGGCTCATATTTGCCACCATTTTAGCATGGAAGAACACCTTGATGGCCTTCCATACCCGTGGAATACAGGACAGTGGTTCAGGCACATTTTTCATTTCTAGAATTGGTAATGATGCCAGTGATCAGCTGGTCCTGTATTGACAAAGACTGGAGTAACTTTTGGGATCGATTATGCATGGTTTTATGTTTCTAGGTTTTATGTTTCTAGATAGATTTTAGCACAACAAATTATATATTGTGAAGCAGAATTACAGATTACAGTATCTTAGATAATTCAGCGCTCCTCATACAATCACTCTAAAGTTTTGAATAGTAATGCTATATATCGCGTATAAAATTAAATTCAATTGAAATGATATTCCTTAGAAATACCAAGGATGGTTTGGATCATTTACCATTGAGTGGAATCCTGGTCTTCCATGGCACCATTTGCAGTCCAGCGTCAGGGGATGTGTTTGTCTGCGATATTCCACTGTTTCAATCAATAGGCGCTCAGCTTCTTCAAGATTCCAGTCACGTGATTTCAAAAATCGGACGATACTGCAATAGACGCAAAACAATAAATATAAACATATGAAGTAGATTTATAAGAAATCAACCAAGAAGATTCTTTCCTGCTCCAGGCTCTGCAGATAGGATGACTCGTTTCTTTTGCCAAAATCCTTAACGCCATTGTAATGTGATCGCTGGAGGAATATCGATGTTGGCAAAATGTAAATCCTTTATGATGTTAATGCCATTGTATTTTCATCAAACGCCTACACAAGGATGAAATGAACGCTAATAGCAGTTACGTCATCACAAGTTTGACATTTTCATGGTGGTAAAGGCACAACTTTTGGGTGTGTTGGCTACTGTTACATCTACAACAGGAAAATAATTATTAACGTAATAAAATGAGTGAGAGCTAACCAAGGTTTTAAAAAAAATTCTAATCACCATATTTTAATGAGTCACACACTATCCTCAGATATTGAATAAAACAGCTCAGCATCTGTTTGCAAATGACACTTCACATGTATCTGGCATTCGTTGACGTTATCGCTAAATAAATAAGTGTTCCTGGTATGTATAAGATTAAAGTGATTTACTTTCGCTTTGTTGGTGAAGATACAGTTATAAACTTTTATAAATTTTACAATGTTCAAAGGCAATACATACTCCTGGATGAGCAAAAGTTTTGCATGAGTGAAATGTGTTTTAGTATACATGTAAGTAATGAGATTAGGATAGCAAATATTAACCTTTTGGAAAGTATGTACAATGTTAATAATGTAAATATCTTAAACAATGCACATTTATTTAATTTAGAAAAAGGCTTTTAGCGACGTTGCAATATTGGATTTTGCAAGAGGTTAAAGTGCCCAATAAACAAAACAGCATTGCTAATTGATATTTGGAATGTAGTATTATTCCCTTTTGAATCACCGTTTGCAACATTTTAAGTTTTAATAGACAAATTTGCAACCACCCTATTTTCATCATTGTTCGTAAACATGTTCAAATAGATTTAACCCCGCCTCTTTAATATTACCGAGAATTGAATCGAATTAACCATCGATTTTCAACGGGTCTGTGTGGTTTTTGGATCTTAATTGTTTGCTTTCGTGTTCTTGTTTGACTTACATCATAGGTTAAAAATCGATATAGAGAAGGAAGGTTTTCCTTAATGTATTGTGGGTTTTGGAATAAAAATGTGTTTGTCATCATTTAAACATTACAGGAACGCAATTAAAATATTTAATCCCACATTTAACGATATGTATATGTGACACATAGGAACTATATGTGTTTCGTATGGACATTTACAAAAAAATGGATGCATCTTGGTAAGGAAGACGACCATGGCGATAAGTATTCCTAACGACACCTGATCAATTCAAATAAATGATACGTGCTGTATTGCTTTAAGGTAATTGCTCACTTTGAATTGAAAACAGATTAGGATGCTTTTATATTCACACCGTTGTCATAATTGGTAATTTCATTTGCATGTTACGGTTATTGATATACAATATTATTGAAAAGAGCGTCGACTTTCACTGTTGATAGTATGGCCAAGACAGAATTAGTTGGTTTCCTTGATTAATCAAACCACAGCTACACATTATCATTCAATAGGATCTCCCATCGTCAGTCTAATGATTGGCTTTGGCCAAAGGATTTAATCTGATCACATGATTGAACCCAATGGCACCAAATGAATCTTGCTTCAACACTTGAATGTTGGATGATGGAATGTTTTATGTTTAAATAACGGTTCAATGACTGGTATATTTAAAACGAATACCATGGTGATATGATAGTGATGCAAAAAGTTATAAGAAATCAACAGTCTCGTGAAAATGATATCTTAATTGCGCTTCAATACGATTCACAGGTTTTAACTAACGTAGTGAAGGTAATGCATGAAAAATAAAAAAAACTATTAAATCAACAATCTCGTAAACAAATCTTAATTGTGCTGCATTACATTATAGATTATAGCTAACGTAGTTAGAACTACGTCTTGTGATTATTCAAAGGCTGACTTGCAAACGGTAACACATATTTTCGATTTCGTGAGATCGATTTATATATCCTAAAAAACGTGCGGGAATCTCCTTGAGGTTAAAGTCATCGATTAGAAACCAAAGGAATTCATATGAAAATAACATTAGTGTCATGATATTTCATATTATATGATTGCCGATGAAATAACATGATCTATCAGTCAAAATAAACCACGTTATATATAACATTGGAATGTGTCATCAATCACGTGATTGATAACAACAATGTCCTGACGTCATCAAACAATGCTGTGACGTAATGACGCGATCATGAGGCATGTGCCGAATCAATGCAAATATTGTATAACTCGTGGCTTATATATTATCACTTGTTTTCTACCTCACTCAATGAGATAAAAATGGTATGTCTTAAGAAAAGACACATATCTTCTATGTATTTTCCACTGTACATTTAACCTTCTAAGCGTTGGCCGAAATAATTACTCCTGAGCATTTCAAAGGATCACGTCCATCACAAGTGATATACCCATAAGAATTGCATCTCATGGATAATCGTTAAATCATAAATCAAATCTGAAGAAGATGTAAATATTGATAAAAATTATCAACTAAGACAATTTGAAATGGTCAATCGTATACTACTTTGTATATTTTCTTGGTTTAAGGGGAAATTATAAATACTCTCAGACTTTGAAATGTAAGCGATATATCATGCCTTCTTATTGGACATGGTCATGTGAATGTCAGGACTATTTTACCTATGTATCATTGCGCAGTGCTGAAATTATCATTTCATGCTGTCTTTACAAATATCTTTTCGAAAGATAAGACTTAATATACATAACTGAGTAATTGATTTGATCGAAACAGATTATTTTAAAAGTATTTAAATACTTTGCATTTTTGTTACAATGAAAGAATTTTCAATTTTGTTTAGTGATCTTACATGAGTGAAGCGGCACATACGTGGGCGGAACTTAGCTAGGGCTTGTTACATAGAATTCAAGACAGTTACTATGCTGTAATTTGTTTTTTTGCATCTATTTGAAAGTTTCAATTTGATAAGAATTATGTAACAGTTTGATTTTATGAAAATAGATTTCATAATTTGTCTGTTGTTCACTGGCTTATAAACGGTTTGAAAGTTCAATTTAAACTTTAGTATAAATAAGGTCGACAAGCTCCGGTATTTATACCAGTTTAAATTGCACTCTTCAAACCATATATGAGCCGGTGAACAAACACATTGTTTAATCTATTTTTTCAGAAAGCTCGTGTAAGCGCCACTGAATTCCATTACACTTTCAAGGACGCCACTCGTGATGAATATTACAGATATCCAATTGTAACAAAGTATTGTGAAAACATTGTGAAAATTTGATAGAATGGAAAAAAGAAATGAGCCATCAGATACCAATTCGGTTGCTGCTAGTTATAGTCAGTTTCTTCTGTATATAACCACGGTTTCTATAACTGTTTAAGCAAGTTAGAGTATAATTTCTTTCTCACTTTCAAAGTTTAAAAATGATCTGAAACGAATACAGCAGCCTCATTATGCACATTTTAATAACACATATTGTGCTAACGTAAAACGTTGCAACAAAAGATCACATCAAGGTGTAAACAAAAATATCCCGTCCACTTAAGGTCAGTTTCCTCGTCAATAACAGTAATTAGTGACCGACAACTGATTTCCGGAGTTTAATCATGCGTGTAATATTCTAGATTTCATTGCACTCAAATTACCGGCATCGATTTTCCACCGGGGACTATTTAACCTCACTAACCACTAATCAGATCTGGTGTTATAAGCACGCATTTATTCTGGTATGGTATTCTAGTCACGCACCAGTTTACGTGGTTGAATATATGATCGTAATTTACATTAATGAAATACATTGTCTATTATTGACTTTTAATTGGAAATTCATAATATTATGAATCGTTTTTGAATAATCGATTAATGTTTATGGACTTAGCTATTGTTTAAGCTAGTAGTTGAATATTAATAAGGAGAAATGCCATTGTTTAGAACGCCAAATGTTATGTCATGTTTTAATTTTGTTTTTCCTGGTTAAACATGCATACGATAAATGACAGACAAATACCCTTCACATATATATTTACATGTATACATGTATGATCATATTTTGAATACCACTTTTTCAAAGAGGAGAAAAAGTCCTCAAGAGTAATTAAATTTTTTTCATTCATCACCTTTTCTGACACGTTTCATTAAACATACACGTAGATAGTGCAAAGTAAAGGAAAAATGGATAATGTAATAATACATATCGAAACCTTAGTATTTCAAACAATTAAGAATCTATTAATTGACACAAAGATTTGAATTAAATGTTATTTTCGAAGGTCAAAATGCTCATAATTTTTGTTTTAAATAATTGAGCAAAGGAACAAGTTTAAAGAAAACATCCTGGATACAGTAATTTTCTAAATAAATAAGAAATATGTTTCTTACGTTTCAGTGTTAGAGTGAAACTCTGGTTCGTCTGTTAATGGTGTTACTCTTTCCATCCGGGTCCTCAACTGAGTGATGAGGTTCTCCTTGTCCGCCATCTTGGATCTCCAACACCGGGTCCGCCTTAACCTTTGAACCGTCGCTCACACCTACCTAGATAAGTCTGAAAGAGAAGTTTTTATGTACATGTTTTAATCGAACAAGAACAAGAATGCATATAATTTAACGATAAAGTGACAATTACGTGTCCTAGGAAGATTATACCCTCGTTCATATTGTATTTAAACTATTCTGAGCTATTTCAACCGGGCTATTTATATATCTATTTACTTTATGTTCGTAGACACGTCAATGTTAGAGGTAAATATAGAGAAATAATGCATCTCCCCATAATAATATTTTTTTCAGAAAGTATCAAACCGTAGCAAGACAGGAAAAATATTCATCTTAACTACCAGAGATGTAGCACTGCGGCAGAATATGCTATTGAAAATAATTATCTTTAAACTCTAAAATCTAACTAAATATGTAGGGTATTTTTAATGATTTATTTCTTTTGGATGTCGTATGCATAATATGCATATAACATCATCATCAATTAAAACTTTGACAGTTTTGCATTTCTTTACCTTCATCAGAAAGTATAAACTTATAACACTAATTTGAAATATTTTATTAGACTGTTCAGTATTTAACGAAAACAGACCGTGATTTTATTGTTTCTTTTCCTCTCTCATTAAAAAAGGGGTAACTGAGTTCAAATCCTATTTCATATCGATTTGAGACTACGAGGAAAAATATTTGTAGTTTTTAAAACGAATTTGTTAATTTGTTTTATCAATCGTGGTACTTAGTTTTCAGGTACACAAAAACGATATAACAAACGAACAATTTTACAAATTATTAACGGTTCGAATCCTCTGGGTATCGGAATGTCCGCCACAGTAAAGACCGCTAATTGTTAGTTTGTGTCAGTCACAGGGGATACAGTTTAACGCTTGTATACACGATATTACTGGACTTCATGTCAAGAAATGTTTACTAGTAATTGGTTTAAAGCAAACACATTAGGTGCTTAGACCTATGAAATCACACGGCTATAATGCGTGAATTTGTAATTCCGTAGCAATGATTTTAAAAGGGATTGTGGAAAGTTGTTCAGTGAACTCACTATTTGTGGCAAATGACACAGTGTATTGATAGATTCCCTTTCGAAAAAATCTCTCTTATGCCTCTGTCAGTTTTTCATTATTACACAACGTATTGGACAAAGTTTTGCCCTCAACTTAAAATGAAAAGGAGAAACCTCGACTATTTAGGCTTACCAGAGATTTTGAAAATTGAAAAGAATGTCCTAGTTCTCAGTATCTAGGAATTCCGAGTAAAAGTGGTTTCTATAACTTATAAACCGTTTAAACCTACTTGTATAAATCATCGAAACCAACACATTATGATTTCTAATATTTCCACCACGTCGTACATGTATGTGCGAATTTCAAGTTTGGATAAATTTTAAAAACAAGATAGTAAAAGGTAAAAAGGTCTCAAAATGCTCATAGTAAAGTTTCACTTCAAAAAATAAAATCTTATACGAGTTTTGTCAAGGACGTTTAGCCGGAGGTTTTAAACGCTTAAATTTGCGGGCGTTGAATAACAATGAATCCCGGAAATTTTACAAACGCAACTTTTTATCGATATTGTAACATGACCGTTAGTTATTAGAAGTTTAAGAGCGGACTCTGTTTTTGCGTACTTATTTTTGTGTGCAAAGGACTTTGCGACTGTTCTATGTCTGTAAGAGGTGTGATAAGGTCTAACTAATGTGAATTCCCGGCATAGTTTACATTACAAACATCGTACTGATAATACCAAAAAGTGGCATTCGTAACAGCAAGGCCATGTACAACATACTAGTTTAATTTAAGATCGAAATGAACAATTATAAAGCTCGTCGAAAAATATCGTAAAACCCAAAGTACAAAAGTCTTAAACTAGCCCAAGACTATTGTGACAGCGACGCAAACATTGTGACGTCAAAACGGTTGGCGTCTGTGACGTCATACCATGGGAACGGCATTCGAAAGAAGGCGGCCGCATGAAACTTTGCGGCAAACTTGGACTAAGTGGGCCAGTTGAAAATATTTTCGTTCTTCAAAAATAAATCATATTAAAGTATATTTGTAATATCTACCGTTTGACACAATCTAAAAATGGACAAAGACAACTGTCAAATCGGAGTACGGCACGAATTTTCCAAGACACTGGAAAATTAAAACTTGAGTCGGGCCGGCACTAGTGTACATGTTGTATTAATTCGCGGTGATTCGCCTTAGCTAATTTGCGGGTATTCATTGTCATTCAACATAGGGTAATTTTTTTCAAATCAACCAATCAGAATCGAGAACACAACGAAGTCATGTTACAATTCTGTTTGTCTTTTTAATAATACATTAAGACAATCGGTAAGATAAATTCGTTATAACATTCCGTCAAGGGTGACATAGGGATATATCATTCCCGTGAAAGGTTTTATGCAACTCGCATTCAGCTCCTTCCAAAACCTTTCGCAGGAATAATATATCCCTATGTCACCCTTGACGGAATGTTATAACTAATAATATATGGGTAAGGTTGATAATGGGATAGAAACAAGAGAGTCAAGTACAAACTCAGTATGAAATGTTCTGCGATTCACTTTGTTTCAGTCGTACGAAAAAGTGGTAACCATGCCTACATGTACCTAACCGGTGCAACTGTCATTCAGAACCGTGAACCAAACAGATGACTTCACATTTACATACACTTTCTTATACTCTATATTCATTGGAATTTAGAATGCATCGAACGTGCGCATCAAATGACTAATTATATATACTATTCATAACTTGGAATGAATAATTCCAGCCATTACAACACATGTGAAAGAATAAAGTGATTAATTGTTTTTATCAAACATAAATGTAAACCACGCTTTCAGTAATTCGCATTTATGTGTGCCTGGAACAATTTATTACATTGGTTACAATAAATAGCTTTAAGACTTAACCGTCATTTCATCAATATTATCTCTGTGTAGGAGGAATATATGTGTGGGTGTATGTGAATTCTGTCTGTAGGGCAGACTATTTAGCCTACACGTGGGATGAAATGTTGAAATATTGTTCCTGATTGCATAATTCAAGAATCAAAATAGTCGTATGACTTGAAAAGCTGCTAACATATATATATATATATATATATATATATATATATATATATATATATATATATATATATATCCCTATATATATATATATATATATATATATATATATATATATATATATATATATATATATATATATATATACATACACATACATACACACATATATAAGAAAGAGGATTATCATAGGATGGCTCTGAATCAATCTTCTTTTATACAATACGATGAACTCATTTCGACGAGTGTATCGCCATTATATATATTTATAATACAAATCGATAATTTTCCATTTACAAAAGGTAAGAATATGTTTTACTGTATAGTGATCACATGTACAATGTAGATCATGCTTGTGTGAAACAGCTGTGTCTAACATCTTGCTATGTATGCATGAATACGGAAATCAATATCAAGTATAAATAGAAATAGAAGTCATTCAAATAAGTAAATGAAGCAGATTAACGTAAGAAATGAATGGATCTGACACTAGAAAGAACAATTCAGGTATTGAAAAGAAATTCAATATCTGCATTCTCCATTAACTAAATCATATATGAAATGTTTAAGTATTCGAGATCACACTCTAACCCTGCGATGAAAACGTGCAATGACACCTTAATGCAACGGGACTTTCGTCACTGTCAAGTCCCTTAAAAATCTTGATCTCTTCCCTGGGTCTGAGCATCAGTATTCTAAGGCACATTCGTTTAACAAGTTTAACGATGTTATCATTAAATTTCAATTGAAAAACATTTGCTCATCTGATCAGATAAACATTCACTGTCATTATATGTGCCAATCTTAAAATGCAATGTCTATGTTTTTTCGGCCGCGACCAAATGAATCAAGCAAGTGTACATGTATGTATGTTATCGCAAAATGAATGCATATATAAGTCACTGTCACGATTTCGGTAAAAGAATCTTCATAAACGTTATGATCACCTCATCAGCTTATGTAACAAAAGTACACATGCACATTGATTTTAAAGTGATAGAGCAGTGAAATGACCTCCAGTTGAAAGATGCTTGAAAGATAGTATATAAAACGAAATGCATTTATTTATGTAGCTTAACGCCCCCGTCGCAATAGAAAATAAATCAAATGCCAAAATATAATGATGCAAATAACATCATGTTGAACTCGCCGCTCGTGTACGTTCAAATGTAATTAAACTTCAAACAAAGATCAAATGACTCACCATAGCATGACGTTAAACTACGCTAACCTCTTACTTTCATATATAACATCCAATACTAATAATGATCCAATGACGTCGAGACTAATCCAATGAAGATGTACACAATTTTTAACACCTTCCATAGAAATACAGCTTCCTTATCTAACCTTGTCTTGGTAGATCCACCATAATCCAACCTTCCATCAACATCAATATAAAAATCAATCATTATTCGACATAAAAATCCACAACAAACTGACCTCATGATAAATCCACTGTGAAGTTTTGAGACCACGAAATCCTCTGTGAATTAAGCTGAACATAAATCCACTGTGAAATTAAGCAGAATATAAATCCACTGTCAAATAAGCATAACATAAACTCACTTTATGTTTCAATACACACACACCTCTTGCTCACAGACAGCCGGTGGTACGTTATGCAACAGAAGTCATAAGCACGTCGTGTTTTGGAGTAGTTGTCGGGAAAATAGGATGACCTTCGCCTTCCGAGGTCACCTTATCCGAACACACAAACAGTCTCGGGACTGACTGACCGTGTAAGAGTCTTCCGGAAGCACTCCAGAACTGCTGGAGTAAACTGACCGATATGTGTATTGATTATTTGTGGGAGTTCTCTCGGTAGAGGAATTGAAGAGGTCTGGTGGATGATAAATGGATCTTGATTAAAAGTGTTTTATCTGTGGACATCTTAAAGAGCACATTTAAATTCAGAAAAAAATAGAATATCTTATTGATTAAATGACAATGCTAATTTCTTCTACAGGTTGATATTTAGACAGACGTGGAGGAAACGATGGTTTTGTAGCTTGACTTGATTAGACTGCGTCAATATGCTTAATTTTATGTGCAAAAACAATTTGACTTTTTAACTGTTGGAACCTTTAAGAGTAAGATAGCTCAATTATGCGTCTGATGAGATTATACGACCTTAAAGGGGCACAAGTACGTTTCTAGATGAATAAAATGATCTCGGTGAAAAACGAAAATTAATATTAACGATTGCAAGAACATATTCTTAAATCAAAAGAAGCAGTTCTAATACATATAAACCATCTTCATTAAAGCTACGAGACTCCATTGCCCAACCCAACATATGATTAAAAGGTGTTTTAAAAAATGACTGTCAGTGGTTTGTGATTGATACTTGATAATTTATTTTATGACCAGTTTGAGTAATTACTGGAAATCTTATCAAAAGAGTAGAATTCCGAGCTCACACAAATTCAGAATTTAGATGGTTAGAATAATCTGTTCTGCATAGAATCCTGCTAACAAATTTACTAGTGTTTGAGATGTGTTATATTGAAAGTGAGACATGTTTGTTTTGTAACTCTGCACCTGAAAGCTTGATTCATCTCAATTTTGAAAAAAAACATATGGAAAGAACTATTCACTTGGATAAAAATGTAAACAGACATACAGATAAAACAGATATAAATCATATTTAGGGTTTCCAAAAGAAGGAATGATGTCCTTAATCTCTTTATAACAATTTTGAAATTTACTCTTTTTAGAATAAAAACAAATATATGTAACCCTGGATTTGATAAGATTAGAACTGAAATAAAGAAAATAAATATTGAGAAAACACATGCCATCTTATACTAAGTTCGTTGGGGTTCTGTTTTGACTGTCACCGTTTATTTGATTGAAACCATCGGATCCCATGTGCTTATATGATGCATGTATATATGCCCATGTTGCTATATTGGCGTCTTTTCTATATTGTTTTGAACGCTGTCAATATGAATCCCAATGATTTGCTTAATACTTTGTTAAAATTGTTGTGATGATGTTGTACCCCAAAAACTTGAAAAAGTTATATTTTTTTTCTTTTTTGAGTAATGACATGTTTGACACTCTGAAGATTATACGTTTTGGGTAAACGAAAGTTTATTTTTAAAAAAATAATGAAGAATTACAAAAATGTGGTACTGCCCCTTTAAGAGTACACGATTATCGTTCGCAGCTATGATCACTGGAATAGACTCAATTATTTATCAATGATAAATTCCTAAAGGAATACCTCTGTACATCAGTTAAAATGAACATTAGTGTTCTTGATAAATCATATTGAAAGTGGCCGTGACAATTGACATCGTTATTTGATGTTTTCTAGAGTGGAGTCTTTAATTGAACAAATAAGCGTTCAGCCAAGTGATACACTTAACACCCCATGAAATGATAGTAAAAATCACTGCAAACCTAATGGTGTTGACATTTTTCCATTAAGATTACCATTTTGTTTAGAACTATATGTAACAAGGATAAATTTCACGCTTATTTTTAATATCGAAAAGAGATAACAGGTGTTAAGTATTAATGCACATTGCAAATAACCGCTAATACATTAATGGATTGGAGATTGAACCCTCGTTACAGGAGATAGGAAATCGATTGTTGTAACCCTAGCAGTGATATCATGTATCCGAAACGTTCTGGGATTTATCAATATTCTAACACGTTTCCAAAAAGGTATAACAACACTCTTGAAAAGCGAAAAGTGGATGATGAGATAAATCGTATGTCCAACGCCATATTTTGTTTTCTTTTCGTATATTGCATATTCGTACTTCGTATGTTGATTAATGTAAAATCAATATGAGTTTACCAGAATCCAGTTTACACCAATCTCTCCCCCAAAAAAGGCGCGAGTCATAAAATCCTACGCTAACGTCTGTTTGATACGATCACACCCGTGGATTCTGGCAGATTAGCCTATTGGCACTCGCCAGGGGCTCGGCAACTTTGTCTGCAGTAGAGGACTGTTCTACACGCAGTCAGGTTTGGGTGCAATGCTATACTGAAACTCAGCCCAGTACCACCCATGGTTCGCTAGTTCCAGCCGATGCTCGCAGGTTTCACCGCAATGCACAGCCACAATAGTGTTGCGGGCTTTCTCCCTGCAATAATACTAGCAGCCGCGATATAAGTGAAATAATCTTGAAAGCGGCGTTAAACACCAACTCACCTCACCTATTGGCACTATTTGTTTCATTTATAGCAAATCGCTAGTAGGAACAGAAATCGGTTAGGATAATCGACAGGGTTAAGTTTTTTTGTGGATATAATCAAATACTGATTATCTTTTATCAGAAAATGACTTGATTTTTTACTTCTCAAATTTCATAATTTTGAAAAAATATATTCATCTAAGAATTCAAACCTGTCAAATCAAACATACGTGTGATTTCAAAAAAGCCATCGCGACATTATAAATTATAGTTTAACAGCAAAAGCAAATACTTAAACGATTATAAATTCACTGTTCAGCCTTAATATGAAAAATAAGCTGCAATACCAAAAGTCTTAATTCACTTTCTACGTCATTCTTCACGCCTTTTCTCTTAATAAAGTACAAAACTTTTGAACAGTAGTGTATTTTGTTTCAATGTCAAGGTCACACAACACGACTGGACAGCTGTTCCTTGTGGCTCAATTAATCTAAGTCTTTTTGACGAATATCAATATAAAAGTTATTTCTGAAACTGCAAGGAAACATTTTCTGCCAAGATAAAATATTCTAATTTAAACATATGGTGACAAATGTATATAGAATAATTTTATAGCCTGGCCTAATAACAGCTGTTAACGTTATCACTGACTCATCATGCTAAACTAGCTCAATAGCTTCTATCTAGTTGGCAATCATTCTATTTGTACGAATTGCACTTTCAAAGTATTCTATGAGTTTTGGGACAAGAATAAACTTCGTCGCTGTATAGAATTGTAAGATTGAAAACTAATATACATTTAAAATTTATAAAGTATTTGAATCTAAAAACGTTTCTTTGTAAATTGAAAATATCATTAGAGTATAGTGTTAACTATGATCTTTGTTAATTTAAAATGAAATAAACGCAGTACTGGTTAATCTAATTTTTTAAAATAGAGGAAGGATGGAAACTTTAATTAACGACTTTCAATTTGGAAAAAAATAAATTAACGCACTTGCTATTTAAAGCATTTAAATGTGAAAAAATAATAACATTGATAATCAGCCTTAACAATAAAGATAAAAAAGATCGGATAATGTCACTTAATTTTGGAAAACAATAAAATGGACACATTTTCAACAACTATAATTTCAAAATATGTAATAATAGCATTTAAAATAGCTGTGCTAAAGAAATGGAAAACAATAATCCATAACTTAGAAAAAGATAATTTTACACATATGTAGCAAATGGTATATATCAATCAAGTAAGTGATACCCTTCTTGCATGTTGAAAAAGATCTTGCTCTCAGTATATATGCCGAAAAAGATTTAACAAATTCGATCCTTGTAGATCAGTGTTCATGCACTGATTTCTGAGTGCAGTAAGTGAAAAAAGATACTTACAAACTCTCTTAGAGTCAAGTTATTTAAATGTCATTTCCATACGAAGAAGAAAATCCGATATCTAGACATTTCGAGGTGATCATATTTATTCTACCAGGATCCAAATTGAAAGGTCTGAAAGCATTATCTCGTTTCTTATATATACTGACTCATCTTGTATTGTTCTGTCTGTATCAGCATACATTTATGTTATATTGGTTGTATTTACAAAACTACTGTTGTCTTTAATAAAAGGGATAAATAAGACACATCCTCAAAGTTCTTCAATGCAAATATTGATTATTTTACTACGGCGGATATTTTCATTACAAGAAGACAAACAACTTCGTCTATTTTTGTCTGAAACTAGCGAATCATTATTGATTCTGCAATAGAATTCAAAACTGCACGACACCAAATTCTTACATGTAGTCTAGCTTTATCAAGAGGGTTGAAATTCAATTCAAAAGTTTTTGTTGAAGTGAGAATTTAAACTTAAGGAAATAAAAAAAATATTGTTTTGAGTACAATTCAGCTAACTGAGACGCATTTTGATTATGTATTAACTTCTGAAATATATAGGCGAGAATGAATAAAATTAATAATGAATAAGCTGGCAATAATTGAGTAAAATAACATACAAATTGGAAATTTTTGATCAGACAGAATATTTGCCTCACTGGTAATCTTATCTTCAATATAACAATAATTTTGGTATTAATGACTATCTTAATTCATTTTATTCATAAAAAAGTCAAAATGCACTGCTCAAGCACCCTTATGTTTTGCGGCCACCAGTACGTAATGAAAAATATTGACCCTTGTCAATTTGCCGTTTTTAAATCAACTTTGCAGATAAAATCAATGTTACGTGGCTTAGGACAAGAGTGTGAAGTGCACAAAAACAATGCCAATGTTATAGTGAAGATTTCATGTTTCATGTTTCAAATTAATAATGGAAAGGATATTCAATGTTTCTATCTGGTTGTTTGCAATCATGGCAAAGTTAACAATGATATCATGATTCAAATATATGAAAAATTAATGTAAGTAAATAAATCTTTCTACATTGTTGATGTATGAGCGTGATTTTATCGTGCATGAAATATAATGATATTCTTTCCAGAAAAATTATATTATGAATGTGTTTGTTTGTATTTGTGACAAACAATAGAAAAACAACAACACTGAAATATTACCCCAAAAATGATATCACTTAAACGCATTGGCACATTGAATATGTTTTTACATAAAGTGAATTCAAACCCTCATTTTTCATGAACAAACGTGAATGAAATGAATATATAAGGAATCGATACTGAAAGTTGATTAAATGTGCTTAATGTTAATTGAAATAATCGCAAATGTTTTTATTACATGTACGTTTTGTATTGATTAATGTAGATAACGTCATTATCTTAATTTCTCATATGTGGTTACGAATACCTTCATTTATCATCCAAAACTGTGTTCCACAGGAGATATTGCTTGTGGAAGATCAAGCGATATCTCCTAGGAGATAACGTTTTGATAGTAGATTTTTTAACAATGATCTGTTACAGTCAAGTTCATGACATCACAATTGTTTTACATCATCAAGTAATGACATCACAATGCTATGACGTCATAAACATGATGACGTCACAGTGCTATGACATCAGAGCACTGAGACTCTAAGAGTAGTGCAGTGTTTAAAATTATCCATTTTTCACGGAATGGGAATGAAAAATGGTTTGGGATGATAAATAGAATCTCACCCTCGTGTCTCCTGATATCAAATATATCAACACTCGATAATAAAAGTAAAAAGAAATAAGAACATAGACAAATGCTATATTAGTATTAGTAATTAGTATTAATATTAGTAATGCATATTAGTAGACTATAACAAAGTAAATCGAGTAAACGAAGAGATGAGAGAGTTAATTCTATGTATGTGCCTGTATCATGATACTTCGTTTATGTAATATGATAATAATAACATATGTTTTATAGTACATATCTCTACTTATAATAATTGCTGTTGTTGGTTTTGTAAACGTACAATTGGAATGACTAAACCAATAATTCCAAAAACTGCGTACACGTGATATTATATATAATTTTTGCTCTTAGTTTGTAGAACGCTACATGGAGTTATAATCCTTGAAATATAAAGTGTGCTTTCAATCAAAAAATCGATTTCGCAATACGTGATGATTGCAATACGAGGTAATATGAGGAATTGATTTTCAAAACGTTTTCTTAGTGGGAGATAAAGACATTTTAAAAAAATAATCCTGTTATGCGTGTCAACTGTCTTGGAATTTCGTTTCTGATAGTTTTTGCATAGTAAGTAAAATTTTCAGAGTAAAAAAGTTCTATCACGAATGTTAAAAGCCTTGTCTGAAAAGCTGTTGTTCAAATTGTTATTATGCATTTTAATATAGTGGGTTGTTGTTAATGCATCATAAGCATGTACGAGTACAACAACGAGATAAAATATCAAATCAATATATGACGTTTTATAAATAAAACAAATTAATTTACCGTGAAATATAATTAGGAAACAGATGTTTAACAAAACAATAATAAAAAGTTTTGTTAACATATCAACTGACACCAAACAATTAATAATCACAAGTACAAAAATAAAAATAATGCCACGCACAATGTAATTCACCATCGAAATAAGGAAAACCTTAAAGTAATGTACGTACCAACAATCATTCTCCATTTCCAAAATCAAACATGGCTGCATGGTTTAAAGATTTGGATCCAAATATGTGACACTGACGACCTCTAACAATGCCACGTTATCAAATTAGAAAGGTGAAATGGTTGATTGTTCCCTACTGTACACACGGCAGACAAACAAGGCTGCTGCACTCAGAAGGGACAGTGGTGACGACAACACACTTACATACATGCACCTGTTGCAGCAATCAATACGCACAGGCGTGTACAGTACAGTGACGGGCAGAAGTTCTTAGCTTGTTTTGAAAGTTCATGATGTTGCTTTGCCAAAAATTAGACTGCTGTTCATTGTTTATGCTATCGAATATAGAGTTATGAATTACACAGTCATTGTTGACATAACATACCTGTGAAGAAGTTATTGTGTAACAGAAGCGTGTTAATGACATTGACAGAGTAAAATGTCGTTAATGTTGTTTCTGCTTTTGGATGAATACGAACAAAGGATAAAAAAAGATTTTCGACATCAATCGTACATTACTGTGCACAAGTGGTTCTTGTGTTGTTAGAAGAGTAGTACTGATATTGCTTGAGTGAAATGATGTTGGTGTTATTTAAGCTACCCAATCAAGAGTTAAGAAAAGAGAGTTCAAAACTCAATCATTGCCGACTTGGACTGTATATAACTATGTAAACGTTATTGTGATGTTAGAAGTGTGTTAAAGGTATTGCTTGAGTTTGATGTATATAGTGTGTTGTACATAAATGTACAAATACAGCTTTAAAAAATAGAGCCATTGGCTCAGGAGCTCATCAAACCTTCTATAACTATCACAGAATCACTAAATCTATAGATTATAATCCCAATGACCTAAGAAGTCTGTATACAAGATTTTTTTAGGCATTGTGCTCCTGGAAAGGAAAGGATAAAAAAAGCTTTTAAGGGCTTGTCCATATGGCCCTTATGATATGTGACAGGGTCACCAAAACATAAATTATATATTCTCATCAGCTAAGGAGACTGTACACAAGGTTTCCGCTTTCTAGGTTTCTTGCTCCTCGAGAATCGGTTTTAAGGACTTGGTCCTCGTGGCCCTTGATGGGGATCAGAGGGTCACAAAATCTATAATTTAGAATCCTCATCAGCAAAGCAGTCTGTAAACAAGGTTTCAGTTTTCTAGGCCTCTTGCTCCTGGAGAAGAAGAAGATGAAAACGGGTTTCTAGGGCGTGCTGTACGTCTATGTGTGGTCTACGTTTCCCTTCTTTGGAGTCGCAGGGTTTCAGGCCAGACGAGCGAAACATTTATTTCAAAATCATTTTTGACAGTGCAGTGACACACAAAGGTTTGTTGAAAATGAATAGAATCTTTGTTATGCAATGTTGATTTTTTTTATCTTTACAGAACACATTCGCCTTAATTAACAACTGAATCATTGCCCATACCTGTGTGGCAACAATATGTTATCCATGCATGCGTTGTTTTCATTGGTTGAACTATTGCAAGATAGTTTAAGTTGCAACATTTTGCCGCTAGGGGAACTTGCCGGGAATACGAGGAGAGATTGAGTAAGCGCAGTTGTTAGGAGCTACATGTGGTGAGAAAATATGTTCAGGGGTGTTCCAATAATATTTGTCATCTTTACTTTGCGGTATATTTTATGGTGTTTTGCATAAAAACAAAAAAACGCCAATAGAAATTGTTAGTTACAAAATTAACATTGGACAGAACATTGTTGTTGGCTGTTTTGGGCTACTGTAAGAGGAGTGGTATATTGCATGAGCATTATGATATAGGGTTGATTTAGTTGACAGAGACACAGGACAGTGGTGACATCAAAATATGGTTAGAGCTTTTGGTTTTCACGCCACTGTTTTTACTGTTTTTCTTTACTGTTAGTGCCCGCTTCCCTTGTGACCTGTGTCATCTTTTGGCTTTTGTCTAGAGTTGCAGAGATTCTGAGGTTGTTTGTAATGGTATAAGGTAGGAGAGAAGATAGAGAAGTCCTTGGACTTCAGCTTTCTCCTCAAACTGAAAATCGTGCAATAAGGTGAAACAACACATCTTCGGTTCAAAACAACGGATGGTATTACATTAAGTTTATAAAATTGCTCTATGTACCCAGATCTTACTGTGTGAAGATTGCATCTTCCCAGCTGTGTTGCCTAGCGCTATTATCTCCTCATAGAAGTCTTTCCGTTACTAATAAGGTGACGAGGTTCGAATCCCTAATAACTCTTACCTAAGAACGGCTTTTTAAAAGAATTTTAAGATTCTTAATTTAAAAAAAAAAGAATCAAATCATCTACACACTATAACATAATATGAAGGAGGTAGAAGGTAAATGTGTATTGAAAATACATGTGATCATATTTGATTAGTACACTCGAATTTTCCTTTCTCCTGAACGCAGGTTAAGTCTTGGCAGCACCAGCTGAATAGGCCACAGTCTGCTCCACGCCTTCCGCACTAGAAAATAAACACATTACCTTTACAATATTGTTCTCATGAGGAAATTTACTCAAATTACCCTTACTAACAGTCCCTTTCCGCGCACGCTCATAAATTTGAAATTGTAATTCAAAAGGAAAACTTTCCTCCTGATTGGTTGTAAGCACCGAAGCGTGAGCTAAGAGCTGGATTTACGATACCTCTTTCTTAACGCAAGGATAAAGCGTGTTCTAACACGTGATTTGAGATTTCCCAGCAATGTCATTGGATTACTGAAATCAAGTGCGGGTAATTTGTGTTCAGATTTACATGATTAAACGTCCTAGGGGTGTTTAAGTGAACACCATCAGAATTTTAAACCCTGGGTAAACGAGGATGGCTTTCGGCATGCGCCTTTGCGTCAAAACAATGTAAATATCCCCATTATTCATATTCATTACTGATGAGGATAATGAGCACTTCATACCTGTGTATCTCCTACCCTTTTACAACGAGTCACAGATGGTCCCCAGGTGGTACAAACGAAACCATGGCAGCAGTCGGACTGGTCCATACACGGATCCCAGTCGCTTTTACACCTCTGTCAATGGAAGACAAATCTTTTCTTTACTAAAATATTCATAATCGATAAACATGGGTCATTCTCTCCCCACAGAGGTAACTCCATCATTATTCCCATGACGCCCCTGTTCAAATATAAGCTCTCATCGGCTTCGGTTAGATTCCCCTAGCGGCAAAATATTGCAACATGAACTGCCTTGCAATATTTCAGCCATTGAAAACGCTGCATGCATGGATAACATCGTTGTTACCACACAGGCCTATGCAATGATGTCGTGGCTTTATAAGGCGAATGTGTTCTGAAAAGGAGACTCAAAGTGCACAGTGCATATTCATGAAGGTTGTATAAGAATTTATGACCGAGCTACCTCTGTTGCGAGAGGCAATTGCTCCTTAGTTAAACAAGAATAATACACATAGAAAATGTCAGGAATTGAAATAAACGTAAGGTTAAAAATTTAAGTTTACTTGGATATTTATTTTGTTTATATGGTTTACATCCACATTGGTTGATTTGGCAATGGGAAACACTTTTGGGAATTCCCTTCTTGATACGACATTAATAGCTTTGAAGGATGCAAATGAGTAACCAAATCTATAAATCATACTCTGAATAAGCCTTGATATCTGTCCACAAAATCTAAGTTTTTCAAGAATGGTTCTTCAGAATAAGACTAAATTTAAAAAGTTGAGCGACATTTTACAGACGGCGGTAATGTGTTAACAGTAAGCAATTGGAATTTTTAAAGATAACTTCACGAAAACGAACAGACTTTCAAAGACTTTCGAGAAAAAGAATCGTTTTCAAAAAAAATTTCATGAACAACTCTTGATCTCTTTTAAGTTAAAAATCATTTCATAAAAACATTTGTAAAAGTAGAATCATTATATTTTTATTTGGCGTCTTTGCAAAGAATGTATCAGAAGAAAAGAGAAACGTTTAATGGTTTAAAGAAAATTTCCATTAAGAATAACAATAGAATGAAATCTTACCTCTTCATGGTTTATGTTATTTAAACTTAATAGACATTACAATACGCTGGGACATTGAGAAGGTTACACATCTGTTTGGTATTTTATGAACGCTTCAAATATAATTTTGATACCACCTGCACGTAAGTACCAGTTGACAGGTCTCGCTATTAGGTATTGGTTGACAGGTTTGCAACGATGTATCCTAATTAAGAAATAAAGTTCGATCTACCCCAATGTGTTTAGTAATAAAGTAAGGTTTTGCCCTAAACTATTATAGTTAAAACAAGAGGATACCAAATTGATCTATACGGGAATCATCTCGAAATAAAATATAGTGTTTTGAACATAGTGATTTGATAACTTGTTCAAAATGTTATCGATGTATTTATATTTAGGGAAGGATTTACCATTAACGATCCAAACCCTATTTCAAAAGAAAGACAAGATGTGTTGGTATCGCGTTTAAATGATGACTCAACTGATGACTCACATAATATAATTGTTCTCAACTTCAATTAAATGAGCGAAAAATGTTCATCTAAATAAAAAAAATGTCCCGTTAATTATTGAATTACATATTTGAATTTTTTATTATTTCTCTGCTATTTTCAGGTGTGAAATTAAAAACAAACAGAAGAAATTTTCGAAACTAAATCACAAAAATTAAAGAATAAAAAGTAATCTCATTCAAAATGATAAAAAATGTTGTTTTCCATATATTGTTTTTCACTTACCACCATTGTATCTTGAAAGGCAATTGTATGTTGAAAGACCGCTGATGAAATAACAACCACAAAAAATAGGTAAAGAATCATTGTAGTATTTGCTAGTATCTGCAAAGAAAGGAGTAACATTTCAAAATGGTTATTCGTAAATGAAATAATTTCATTTAACAATTATATCCTGAAAAAAAATAGAATATTTAGGGATATACGTACATTTTGAAATGATCACTAATATTCTATTTATCAATCGACTCACTAATAAAAATATCAATTATAAAAATCATGTTTCAATAACTTTTTATCTAGTATATAACTTACAGTAGAGAAAAAGGTATGGACTTACCTCCCGCATGGTTCTTCGATAAAGACAGGTAATTATGGGAACAAGGACACATAATATGACAAAATATGACAAATTTCATTAACGGCTCAACAACAAGACAAGTATTTAATTAACAATGTGTCATCATGTCTCATAAAAGGATACCAAATCATTGGATGTGTTAGTACCTTGTAAACCTCCAACCAATAAAGTACAGGTGTACCTTAAACGACGTTATGATTAAAACAAATATAATTAAAACCACAGATTTGTTGCCATTGTTACGTGTGAATTTAGAATATGAAAATGTCCACAGTCAAACCAGAAATTATGACAAACAATGGATTAAACTTGTGTTATACATTTTGTACTTGTAGTGACGTCACTCTATTGTTCTTGAAGGACGCTATATATTCTAAATACCTTTTGCTCTATAGGACAAAGGAATCATGCAAGTAATGTGCCTTGTATGAGCGTTATTAGTTACATAATCTTCAAATAGCTGTGTTTCAAGGTTAAGATTGTTAATTTGTATTGAATCTATCACTTTTGAAACGTCTCAAGTCGCATAGTTCATTCTCTAAAAAGACCAAACCATACGATCTTACCACTGTGTCACAGTGGGTCAGCTGAAAAGTGTGTAACTAAATGTATAGGCTTATTGTATTACGAAGATTTGCTACAGGGCTGTGTACTGTACATATTTTCTTTATGCGTTATCAGTCAAACCGACGTAAACATAATTTGCGTTGGGCGAAACGGAGAGAATATGACCCGTCGGCAGTTTTAGAATTAGGAATGCTTTCCTTCAGGATTCTGTTTACGGCCCTTTGACAAACCCAGCACACACGTCACGTCTCTTAATACAGCTCGTAGGTAATGCTTTTTATTCATAACTTATATACGGAACAGATGATAAGTTTTTCGTCATGCATAAAACAACAAACATTGAAACAATATCACGGCGGACTCATACCTTACATACATCTTTGTCACTAAATACATATTTGGTACTGCAAATGCTAAAATGCAAAAATACAAATCACTATATGTACAATAAAAATATTCGTAGCCATAAAAATTCTACCATTTAAGTTGTTTAAAAAGGACTATAGTTATAGTATTTTAAAAAGGAAGAAAGACTTTTAACATTTGAATATTTACAGTGTAAATTACATATAAAGGATAAATTGAAAATATTACATTACGACGTTCATCGATGGTGTGTGTGTCACTTATGAGCACGATCTTGTGGTGTTGTGTCCACAAGTAACCCTATTATTATTATTAGGTCTTCAAGACATAGTCTGGAAGACCTATTGTTATTATCCGAATTATTATTATTATTTGCACTTTTTTTGTTACGCAGATACAGCCAAAACGGCTGCTGCAAATTCGACCAAATTTTGCAAGCTGACAGCCCTTACTGAGGAATAGACATGCGAAGCTTTTGAGCTTGATCGGATCATGCGTTAAAGGCACAGTACCACTCAAAGTTTCAAAAATTAACATTGAAATTTTTTTCAAAATGTACTTAGAGACTTGCAACTTTTTTTTAAAGATGCGCTATTACATTTGCAGCAAAAAAGTAAATCATGGCAAATTCGTACCTTGCGTACTTGCGCCGCCATATTGCTTTATTTGACTTTCTTGCATTTTCGCAACCGATGCATCTTTGAAAATCTTCTTCTCTGAAGATACTTGCATCTAAGAGCTGAAATTCATACTGAATGTAGCTGAAGCATTGTAGTTTTCAATTTTCAAACTCGAGCAACATAGCTCATGTGACCATGTTCAAAGGGCGATAACTCAAAAAGTTAGACTCACAATTGCACCATTATTTCAGGAATGTATGACCAGTGTATGGACTTCATGAAACTGTTAAAACATTGATCGCGAAGCAGGTCAAGTTTTCCACAATAAAGGCTCAAAATCTGGAAAAATCTTTTCAACAAATTTAACATGGGGTAATGTTTCAAAATGCAGCTAGAGACTTGAAACTTGTTTTCAATGAAGCGTCATAACAGTACAAACAAAAAAGTCAATCATGACAAATTCATAACTAGCAAAGTATTTGCGCATTATCAACTTCTTTGCAATAATCACACTTTCCTTACCAGATTTGGTCCCATTATAACTAACCGTTTACCACAACAACAAAAAAGCATGCGAAGGTCAAACACTGTGTGAAGTTCAAGCAGGAAGTCTTGAAGACCTAAGTACTGCCTTGGCAGTCCTAGTTATTATTATTATTATTATTATTATTATTATTATCATTATTATTATTATCATTATTATTATTATTATCATTATTATTATTATTATTATTATTAGTGTATATATTAAGAGCTCCTTAACGTAGATACCAGTTTGTAAAATGTTCCTACCAACTTTATCGGCAACATGTTATTAATGATATATATCTTTTTTATTTCTACCAATGTCACATTTGTTCAAACATTTATCAGATTTCACGTCAGTATGACATTATCATGCCATCTTGTCAATCAATGTTCACTTATTGAATCCTCATCTTTGCAAACAGTGGAGAAAACTGTCGTAATGACGAAGCCATGTATCTATAAATTATATTGTACAGTCTAGTGTTCGACAAATGTCATATCACTTTTCCCTGTGTATTGCTTTTTATAAAAGTTATGTAATGTTGATTTTTTCTTGTTATAAGCCCTTACTCCGTATCCCACTGTCGTGTTATGAAATGAATGATATCACTACCAGTATCGCAACATCTCCCAACATGGTAGCACCGTCAAATTCCTACATTAACCTCTGTTTTATTACGAGCTACATATGTGGGGAGACAATGATAGTATAAATCCTCGTGCTTTAAAGGGGCTTGATGTACAGATATTCTTGACTGACATGTCTTCAGAACTATTTGTAAACATTACTGTGTTTGGTAGAGAGCTTACAGATACAATAAAACATAATTGCAAAAATGAATTGACATTCACTTTTTACATTTACATGGACACAATTTCTTTACAAATCATTACAACTCTGCTTGTAAATGTTTTATGCAACCTTCAGATTGTACTATTTCATGGCATGTGAGCTGGTGAGTATAAACTGAAATTTATAGCTAAAATTCACTCAATTAAACTAGCAATTAAACATTTAAATGGGGCACTTGTATCATCTATAAAAAATCTAGTTGGCACTGTACTCTTGTGTCTACAAATCTTCTAAAGCTCTGAGAGAGCAATATATGGAAGCGCATTGCTGCCACCAGTGAGAAAAGTTTTTAAACGTTCTCATTAGATGAAAGTTTCATGTAAATGAATATTATTAGATTTAGATCTGTTACAACACAAGGTGTTAACAAGAAAATGGGGTATTCATATAAAGTGAAGTGTTATACAATACCTTTTTGGTAACAGAACATAAACAAATGACATTTCCCTTTATAAAAGACACATGACACAGTTGAAGATGGAGTGAGTTGTCTTATTATTTTGGCTTTTCGAAGTTGAACAACTAACGTTCAATCCCTTTTTGCTATTTTAGGAAGTGTAATGTTTCAATTAAAACTAAAATCTAAAGTAAAGAAATATGGAAAATAAACCGGATTTCCATATTTCTTTAATTCTCGATCGAGCTTGCTTAATGTTGGATAGAGATATGTTATAAAGTTATTTGATTGGTTATCAGTATGGTTTTTGTGTAATTCAGAGAACTTACATTTTCAACGTTTCTATGATAAAATATTATAATAAATAGTCGATATTTCTTCATCTAGATGATATTCTAACTTTTTGAAAAAGATAAAAAAAGGATTTAAGAAAATTGCCCTCTACAAAGAAGTATGTACATTATGTTCCGAATTGCCAGTGAACGTCAAGGAAGATATACCGTTGAAAGAGATCGGTTTTCAGTTTGGTTTTGAATGAGTCAAGACTAGCGGTACTTTTTTAGGCATAACGAAGTGGGTTCCAATGAGCAGGGGTTGCATAAGAGATAGAAACCTTTATTTATACCGAGGGACGTGATTCAAACGTGTGTAGAAACAAAGGGTTTCCTAGTTTCAGAACAGTCATTATTGGAACTGATTGTGTAGGAGTCGCAGGACCCAACTTTTCTTCTATTAAAGTGTTTGTAGGTGTGGTGATGCAACTACTAAAAACACAAGCAACACAAAAAACGTCTTCATATGAATACGAGGTTTATGTGGTGCGATATTATTTTATTTTATTCATAAAGACAACTTGTCAGTTGATACATCTAAACAAATGTAACAGCTGATAAACGACCATACATCAAAGATAACAAATACATTTAGAAATCCGAGAAATTAAATGTCAAATCAGTCCTCTTCATGTGTCCTTTAGTGTAACATTTTGATCTAAAATGAAATAATATAAGCGGTTATCCTGTAGAAATAGGACGTAACATGTCACAAAACCACATGTATAACTGATCACTGCTGTAGATCTGACGTAAGAGTGAATGGTTGAAAACTTAATGAATTTTTATCAGTAAGTCTGTCAATATTTCTGATCAAAAGATACATTTTACAAGTATAAAAGGTCGCAGTTTAACGACACGTTTAGAAATCAGCTTGATTTAAAATTGGTAAGTATTGTTTTCAATTCCAGCACAAAGCTAGGTAAGATGCAACTCTTTGAGGATATAGAAATGTGGTCTGTAGCCTGGTAACCTTCTTTATTATATGCTTAACTATATGATAACCTTTCTTTAAATTCAGGAACTTGTAGCAAATAACGAATCATTTTAATTCATTAGACTAACTGCATAAACTTGATTATGTGAAATATGTTATACTATTTCCTACATCGAACAATACTAAAAAAATACTGCCTCACTCTGGAACCGGAACAGGTCTAATCGTTAATTTTGCAAATGTGGATGATACATTTGAAAATTATTTGAAAATAACAAATTCAGTATAACAAGACACACAGGGATAATCCTTGAAATAAGGTTTGTGTTATTAATGTTCTGTTTTAAATGACAAGTTCCTGACACCCGTCTAGGAACAATAATCCTTGTTTTGTCATTTGTCTCAATCTGTTCTTAGTTTCAGATATATCTAGGACAAGGACAAAGATGAAACTTGTTATCATAGTCTCTGTATTCGTCTCATGTTTCATGATGCACGAAGTTAATGGGGTAGGTAAAATATTAACTAACGGTCTTGAAGTTGCATTAGCACTTTTTTCCAAAATTTTATTTCATTAAATTTTTCATTTATCATTAGTTTTTGCCAAATGTATCATAGGCGGTTGTTCAAACATCTCATTACTCAACCTGATCATTCGTGATCAAAAAATGAATTATCAATTATAAAGCAAAACCCCTGGCAGCCATTTTAATATAAACACCTTTTAAACATTTTGTTAGCGAATTTTTTTAATGATCATGGTTAAAAAAATTTATAACTGCTTCTCAGTAAAGATACAATGTCTTACAATTGGTTACTTTTACACTACATGTTTATTGATATGCCGAAAGGTTTTGAGCAACGACATGTGTATGTTTTTTTTTGAATAGCTGACGATTCTGTCATATGGATAATTTTTTTAAAGAAAGTCAGTCGACGTGTACAAATTTTGGAAAACATAGGTCATACTATGTAATAAGGAAACTCTTATTTAATATCAAAAGTTCACGCAACAATAATGACATCACTGAAAAGAATTTAAACTGCATTATTTATCATTTATCCATAGTATTGAAGTTTAAACATGTCCTTTATCATTCAGATCAGAAAGAGAAAAATACATGCCTTTTGCAACGTTTTTACCGATGAAACAGTGCTCGATTTATATTAGCGATAAATCCTTCACCATGAAAAATATATTTTCGTTTTACAGAGATGCCAAACTTGGGGAGAAAAATGCTCTGTGTTTGATTCTCAGTCCAACTGTTGTAATGGTTACACTTGTAAGCACTGGAACCTTTTGGAAGGAAGATGCAAACGCAATGATGATAATAGTGTAAGTATATTTATATTTTCAGTTCCTCAATAAAAATCTTCAACTTTTTGTTGTATTTTGAAAGTATACATGTTTAGTTAAGCAAACAGTGATGAACGTAATATAAACGTTTAGTTATTTAAAGGACTATTCTATGGTACATAATGTAATTGCTTACATTGCAGTGCGTAAGAAGAGGACAGGAATGCGGGCTTTTCAAGTGGTGTTGTGGCGATCTAGACTGCGAGAGGAACATGTGGGGGAACTATGTGTGCAAAGATTAAGGACTGGTGCCCACGGATGTCCAGAAATACTGTAATAAAGTACATTTGATTGACTTACATTAGTAGGGTTTTTCTGACTTAAAGAGCCACTCCGCGAGTTGTTGGAGTCATATATGCCAAACTTAATCAAGTAATGAACAGTTAAGATGTTTTGATTTTATATCACCACATATGACATTTAGGTTCGTATCAAAGGTAAATAATTTTTAATGAAAATCACGGAGTGGCTTTTTAAATTGCTTATACCATTTGAGACGCATCTGAAAAAGATACAAAGGGAAACTTCTGAGACAAGCATAACAGTGAGCGTGGCTCACCTATACCCCCGACTGTGTATTCCTAACAAACTGAAATTCTGGAAGCTTCTCATAACTTTGAAGTCTCATAATGTAGACTACTTAAACGTAGTATGTTTGAAAATCAGAGACCTTTTATACTGGATAGATAGCGAAGTTTTTCAAAGACACTTAGAAGTTGTTGTAATAATACTAGAAATTCTTATGGATAACAACTTCTTTATTTGATATCTCACGACTGGGCTACTTCTTCAGGTGAATGTTTAGATAGCGAGTAACTTCAAATTGAAACCGAACGCGTAGCGTCTGAGTATTGAAAATAAATAAAACCTTTAACAAAGATAAACCTACATATTCGCAATCCGTTTTGGTCACGGTACGCAACACATGAAACGTTTAATTTCTTTAAAAAAAGAGATTGATCGCACTTATTGAAAGCAGAATACCGACACTGAAGTTACTAGTCGGATAGTTTGGACGTCAATGTCTGTATTCATACTTTTTTAAAAATATGGGGTAGACAGAGCAACTTACATTGTGAATTGATGAATTTGAAAACAAAGAAACCAATCAGAATCAAGTATCTAGCATATTCATGGTATAATAACAAATGTCTGTAATCTGTTCTGGTTGATTTTCAAGTTCAAACATTGAAAAAATAAGAAATCACAATATCACTAGTTAACTACAACTGCCACTCTTCGTCGGACAAATTCTGACCTTAAGAAATGACTAAATAAAAAACATAGTAATGTGTAAAATATTTTTAAAAGATCACAAAATAGCTTGACATTTGGCATTTTTATAGGGTAGAAGGAATGTGCAATGTTTTCATGCATTTGATAGTTTAAAAAAATTTCTTCGAACGAACGGACGGAATCGTTGGCATGACTAGGTACTCTCGACCTTCAATCTGATTTCGCTTTCCGATGAACAATTGGTGTGTGAATCAGCTAGACATCAAACGTTAATGAGAAATTAGGAACCATAGCGTTCTAGTTGTAAGATGGACGTCAATGTTGGATTTTTTTCATGTTGTTATATTTCTTCATAGTTTCTAGAAAAAAAATATGTTTATAGAGAGAGCATTATCTTCAGATGGCCAAACACTTCATTACTCATCTCGATTATCCGTAGTCTTCTTAGGAAGTATTATCTCTCAATGAAAACTATTGGCAGCAATTTTAGTTTGGAAACTTTTTAATCATTGAAGTTAGGGTACCAGCTTCGCGTAGCTTAACCAAACATGTTACTTTCGTCTGAGAACTGCTTATTGAACTGATTGATAAAGACTGCTTCACAATTGGTAACATTTATTTCCATTACCGTGAGATCACTTTGTAAAAACACGTACCTCTACCCCTAGGTATTTGTAAAAGTCCAATGAAAACAAGTAAATGTCATTTGGGGATGAACTAGGCAGGTATCCTATTGATGTTCACATAAAAATCAAAATCATTAGCTATTGGTGTAAAATTATAACTGAAACTGATAAATATCCCCACGTTTTTTATAACATAATGAAGAATAGGTCATATCACCATGATGCTGATTTTGATCAAGTAAAAATTGTAAAGAATATTCTCCAAAACGTCGGGCTTTCATATATTTGGCAATCTCAAAATTTTCCCAGCGTCCACTGGTTAAAACACCATGTCAAAAATTCACTAATTGACCAGTTCAAACAATCATGGTATTCTGATGCTCAAAATTCTTCTAAAGTAAAATATTATCATTTATATAAAACGTCACTCATTTTAGAGCCTTATCTTTTGAATCTCCCATCAAAATTTCGTACCTGGTTAACAAAATTAAGAACATGTAATCATAGATTACCCATAGAAACGGGAAGATGGTTAAATATAATGGAAGCAAATAGAATATGTACACTTTGTAAAAATCAAGTTATTTGTGATGAGTATCATATTGTTTTATCGTGTATAAATCTTATAGATGAACGCAGGAAGATACTTCCTACCTATTTCTGTAGAAATCCACATGTAAACAAATTCATTTCACTTATGAAATCAGATTATACCCCACTTTTATTCAAATTATCACATTTTGCTAAAACTGCTCTTAGTCTTTTCTAAACCAAAAACACTGTATATTATAATAATTTCTATGTATGTTCTCTATATCATTTTGTATGATTCACGAGAATAAAATTCTGTTCTGTTCTGTTCTGTTCTGGGATGGATTTGCAAGCTAATTGAGATCAATTGAACTATTATCAGCATAAATTGTAAAAAAGATTGACTAAGGACTATTGTAACATGACTTCGTTGTATCCTCGATTCTGATTGGTCGGTTCGAAAAAAATACCCTATGTTGAATGACAATGAATACCCTCAAATAAGCAAGGACGAATCACCGCGAATTGATACAATATGTTCACTAGTGCCGGGCCCGACTCAAGTTTTAATTTTCCAGTCTCTTTGAAACTTCGTGCTGTACTCCGATTTGACAGTTGTCGTTGTCCTTTTTTATATTGTGTCTACCGGTAGATATCACAAATACACTTTAATATGATTTATTTTTGAAGAACGAAGATATTTTCAGCCAACTCATTCAGTTCTCTGTATCGTTAACCCTGTATTGTGGAGATACATTTTTATCACATCCTTGTCAAACATTCGCCTTCATCAAATCTTCACGGAATCCAGCCAGTGTTCATTTGCTCCTGTAATCGAACCTTACCGAAGAAATACGAAGCAGACGAAACAATAAGTTTACAAAATATTAATATTTTCTTATTTTCTTTTTACACAGCTAGCTGAGAGATGCTTCTCTGACAAAAATCGGGCTATACTCGATTACTTAATGTCAACGCATTCGATATACTTTTTATCCTTGAAGGGTCTCTCAATAGGTACATGTATCATATTCTATTGTATCGATGTTGTGTATCATCTAAAAGGATCTATTGATGTTGACGGTTGATGATGTAGAGAAACAGTTTAATCTCTATTATGGAAAGGTTGTAGACATCTTTAGCGAGCTTTTCTGATCCGAGGTTAAATTCTTTCTTTATGAAATAACAAAGCTTTAAAACTTGATTTTGATTATGCCTGTTATAATTTTGTTTGGCAATTTTGAATCTCCTGTACAACTTGACTAGTCAAGAACCGATTTCCATAGAAATGATTAATATAATACCTAGAAATTCTTAAGTAGAAAATGAAGAAAAGTTCCATATAACTGAATCCTCTTTTCAACTGTTTGAACTTTTCAAAGATTCATGGCAGTATGAGTTGAACACAACTTCAACTTTACGTCACTGACAATATGCAGGGGATGTATTGCCATCATTCGTGGATATTCTTGTTAAAGCTCTTCTAATCGACTCTGAGAATATCATGTCATGGGTAAAATACATCATACTTTACACACTGTTTACTGAGTAGGGATTTTGTGTTTTGTTTGTTGTTTTTTCTCAAACGTTTTTCATGTCCACATGTATGTACTCCTTGGTTACTCAAAGTAGACTTCAAAACTAAAAGAGCATCCTAAAGTAAATTGGCCTACTTACTAGGCTGACAGAGTGAGAATACCCATGCTTTAGAAAATACCCATTATACTCTCAGTATTATAAAAGGGTGCACTATAAACACTATATAATACTGCTAAGAAGTAATCTATTTATTGTTGTGCAACAAATTTAGTAAATCATGAACTTGAGAATGCATTAATATTAACTCACGAAACAAGAGTTGAAACAGAGTTTGAAGTTGTTTATTTTTGGTCGCATCAATCTACATACATTTAGAGTAGGGGGAACCAAAATCTTGACGGCAACGTCTGTTGTTGCAGCATGGTCTACCCTGGCCGTAGCGTTGACACATCTGGCCGTAGCTGATACAGTTCTGTGGAATATGGTATTGTATCAATTTGAATTATATCAAACAAATAAAGTGATGTAAAATGTTCTGTCACATGATATACGAGTTGTGAACCCGGAATTTATTTCAAACAGAATTCCGAATATTCGGATCAAACCCCCGATTTGATTCAAACTGAATTGACTGTTTCAACCGAATCGCGACAAATTTGATGCGAGACTTTCATGCGGGTGAAAAGTCTCGAATCACAAGATTTATAACGGCCAAAAATCATGTCTGTCACCCCTTTGTGATAAAAAAGATACAAAGTCATTGCAAAAGTATTGAAAATTGACAAATAGAATCAAGCAGAATCGCCATTATTCAAGCATTTTCATTTGTAACCCTAGAATCACAATACAGTGTGGGTGTTGGTTTGATTAGCGACTCAGACAAAGGAAGTCGTCCGATATCTGCATAGGATATAAAATCGAAAACGTTTTCTTTCAGTAAAGATTCACAGCACAGGTCGGCATACAGTTATGCACATGTGTACCGACGGATCTTTAACAGATATCAGCTTTAATTCTGTTCAAAATATATATACTTTCAAGTATATTTCTACAAACTGCTTATGCCTTAAGCAGGGCTTTGTGTGCATAATACATTATAGTATTTGAGTGTTTGTTAAGGTCGTAACACCAGTCACAGATTCAACATCTCGTTGACGGTTACAAAAATACATGCTCAATTCCGACCACAACAACGGTTTTACATGAAGACTGTTTGTTTTTGTAAGTGTTCACAAATGAACTCTTAAAAGAAGAAACGTAACCTATGGTTTAGAATTTCATTTACAAAAGTTACAAAATACTAATTAAAAAAATTGTTTTAGGGTTTAATCAGATTAGATATTTGTTCTGAAATGAACATTTTGATCAATCGCACCCAGAAACTAACAATTTGTTCGAAAACAACCGATGTAGTGAAATTGCAAGAGACAGGTTGACACTTTAGTTGAAAGAAGTATGATGGTGTGGGGAGCGATAGCATACAACTGTAGATCCACGATGGTATTGGTGCAAGGCAATATAACAGCTGATTGCTAAATCAACCAAATTCTTAAGGTACTTCAGCGACCTATTATGGATATACACAATAAGTTGACTTAAACGTATAAGCGATAAAACAGTTTATGTCGCTGCGATTTTCCTGTCAGTAGTTATAATGAACACTGATTTACATGATCTTGAAATCAAAAGTAAAATCTAAAAAATGTATGTGTTGCGTTTCTTTCTTCGGAATAGTTTAGTCTATCATATCTGGTACTTTTGTACTTCGTAATATGACTTAACTAACTTTTGTTGGTAGAAAATGTGAAATGTGAAAAAAACATTTTGACACTTGCTTCCTTTACATTTCTTAAGTGAAAAATTGGTTATTCCATTGTTAACGAAGGTTGTTCATTGTAAAAGAAATTACTACTTTTATATTTCTCAAACCTTTATCGATGTTCGTAATTTTATCATAATCATTTCAATTTGTTGTAAAGTATCTCTTGAATCCTTACCCCGCTTCCTCCTCTCTGACAGACTCTTCTGTAGCCCATCTGTCTGCACATCAGACCTGAACAGCATCTACGGTTTCTGCAATCTCCGTTTAGCTGTGCACACTGAGGCTAAATGATATTGAAGAAAATAGAAAAACTGTATTGCTATTTAAAAAATAGAAATAGAAACTGGATAAATACAAGTTAAATAAACATAAAAATCTTTTTCTAGTTTGATGTTCATTAATATTTCTGTGAACATTTGATGTTTCTCCAATTTTTTAAAGATTCTTTTTGGGTCACATATACTGTCCACTGTGTAATAGAGAATTCGACATATATTCTATTATGAGGGGCATTCATATTCGAATCTGCAGTTTTGAACATTTGTTCTTGAAAAGTGGTACAAACTTATCTTTTGAGAACCAACCCATTGCTTTATAAATTGTAAAATGAAAAATTCTAAATATGAATTCTGAATTCATGAGTTAAAATGGAACATTTGGATCATATGTGTACCACTATTAAGAAAGCAAGATTGGATATGAAATGCACATTTCAAAGTAAAAGAAGTTAACAATTTTCAAAGAGGACAAAATACACATTCCATAGGCTATTGTATTAGAATATAGATAAAGGTCCATTTTCCATATCAATTTTCCTTTAAAGGGTACTAATGTAAATTAATTAAGGAAGCTTTGATAACCACCATTGAGATTTCCAAATGGTTAAGCAATAATTGTCGTTGTGAGTTGTGTTGAATTGGTTTTAAAATCCTCTTAATAAGTTAGTACAATCAAATACAAGCTTGCATTAGTCACTTGGACCTTTTCCTAAAAATATATATCCAAACAAATAATAAGATTCATTACTGAAGTTTTCGGTAAATTGTTTGACACAAGAAATGTTATCAAGTTACCATTTTCTACTCAGAGAGAATACTAAGCAGCTCTGAGTCTATAAAAAAATCCCTATCAAACTTCTATGATCGGCGAGGTTGTATACACATTGAGCATTTGAAGTCTCAATGGAACCGTTAGTGAGAATACAATAAATAACTAAAAGACATTTTGCCAAACCGCTACTAAGATGAAAGTGACATAGTGTATGTTCCATAAATGTTTATTTGGCTGAAATAAGAGCCATAAAAATACCATCTGCCTTGAGTTCAATTTAAACATTGACCCTCAACTTGTTTTTTTAATCTAAATACCAAAATTAGAATAATTCCATATTTTCAATAACGAAAATCGCTATATAGTTTATAATAAGTCAAAATTGTGCATCTAATTTACATGAATATTTGCTAGTTGATCTACTCAAGACAATCAACAAAGATTTCTCTTCTTATCTGCCGTGAATAAATTGCAAGAATGAGGTTTGCGTCATTACGCCATTGTCCTGTTTTCGATCAAAAATTACTAATTGAACCTGTTTATTGTCTTCATACTGAACTGATCAGCAATAAGGTGTTGATTTTCAAAAAAACCCCACTACTTCTTGTTTGACATATCTGACCCAAACAATATACTCTGTGACCCTTTAAGAAAGGGTTTATAACGACAGATTGTTGTTGAAGGGAGAAATGTATAACTGTGGGTAATCCATTGAACATTGAAGATGTTCCACTGAAATGTTATACTTACGTAGAACCCAAAGACGGTTGAGGTCACAAAGAGAAGGACACACAGGAACAAAGTATACTTCATCATTGTTGCTGACTGGTAAATCTTGCAATAAAGGTAATAGATATAAGATAAGTTTTACAATTTGTTATATATATATATATATATATATATATATATATATATATATATATATATAACATTATACGTCCGTATTGTCAATGACCAAAAGAAAGGGTTTTCTTCTCTGATCCTGGTATCAATTTCTTGTAACGTTTTTAGAAAGTGTGGATTATTGTGACATTGCACTCACTTACCGCAATTAGAATTTTTGAAATTAGGTTTCTTCACATTTTGCCAGTAAAATGTAAGTATATGCCAAAAATATGTAACTTCATAGGATCGCTTTACTCAATCGGATTATGTGTAGTCTTGTAATGAAATACTACACATCAGGCGAAAACTGCAAACGTCCATTTAAGTGTGAAAAAGTCTTTTTCATTCGCGTTTTGAAAATTGATTTGCATAGCTTGAATGAACTTAGTTCGTTCTTTGAAGGAATCCTTCTTTTGTATAGAAGAAATTACCTTGCGTTTGACAACATTTGTTGAACATTTCCTGAGATACCTTAATATCCTAAAGAAAACCGCCATTAAAGGACAAAGATATTATTTTGACCTGTCCCTGAATCAGAACACCCAAAAGCCACCGACCTATAAGAGGATTTTAATTACCAGAAATCATAACAGGAATTGAAAATCTTTTATGAGAAAAATAATAAAACAAGAATTTCGTTGCTGCATCCTGGAGTATCAAGGGTATTAGTTCCAATTAATCCTTACCCATACCCTGAATGCATCCAATGTTTTTAATACATTTTATGTTAATCTATGCCATGCCTGCGTTGTAGGAGAAGGCTGTACGGTTTAACACCCTGCAAGGTACACGTTGTTCATCAAATAGACAGCAAAAGCTCAAGAGTACGGGTTGAATATGGCCTATCAGGTGTTCAGAGAATGGTTATGACTTACTTCAACGGCACTTAATGGTGTTTAAGTATTTCCAGAAATCAATCATGGCAAGCCCTTTAGAAATATCATTAATATGCTTGTGTTATAATAGAATACACTTTGAAAGATATATATACATGCTTACCTCACAGGTTCCTTGAATAATGCACAACTTGGTGCATGCACATTTATATACTTGTTATATCAGTTTCATCAAAAATGACGAAATATCGGTTAAGGACCTTGAGAGTTGGTTATGATTAAATCATATAATAATTCATTTCTGAGAGTGGAAATACTTCATATCTGATGATAAAAATCTTTGTTCCTGACAGACGACAATCATTATCTGAAACATCGGATGTTGTTATTGTCATATTGTACATATCATCAGATGTCATCTGACTTACATGGTTTATATGCATAGTTTTGGACAAGTAATAATCATGATATGTTAGATAGTGTTGTTGGCACCGGATGCCCTGTCAAATAATGCATGGATTATTATGAAATAGATTTTCATATAACGGCCAGAAAATACAGGGGGATGAACGATTCATTATTCAAAATATACCCTTGCTGGTACAATTCGAGATATGTTTTTTTCTTTTCGAAGAAGTTGAAATTTTCTCCCACATGTAATATTGTTATGCAAATGAACAAGCATCACATGATCATATGTAGTACATTTACTTATCTATGTAACTAGTTTCTTTTAAAATATAGTGAATATGTGTTTATTGCTCTGGGACAACGGTTTGCTTATATATAGCAGACTTAGAAGTTTGAAAAGCATACCTACATGTACAATGTGCAAATTCATAAAGGGTCGTAAGTAATAGGGGCAATTTGTAAACGCACTTAAGCGATCGTTTTTGGTGTTTACTTTGGTGCAAATATTAGAGTTAACAAATATTCGTTGTGCATTCATGTCTCCATCCTTCCCTTCGCGTAACTAGAGATGCCACCGTCCGAATCCGTTTGGTCTTGTATAACCTTCGTCAGTCATTCGGTCAATACCATGCTATTACCTTTGCGATTCTCCACATTGTGCTGATGATCAGACGAATGATAAATGACAACGACACGGACTTATAACGATTTGCTTACATTAAATTCATTAAAAAGCATATCAATTCATGCAGTTAAAGAACGAAGTGCAATATTGTGACACGTATTCGCCAGAACACTGAAGCTTGATTAGCACAATACATAAATTTTGGGAGATTCCTTTTTGTTTATACTGCCGATTTTGACAAAGTCCATTATAATGATTATAACACGTTTTTTGAAAATATAATTTCTTCAAAACTTTGCCATTACACATTAGTTTATGCCAAATGTATTATCTTCATACATATACATTCATCTCATTACACAGCATAATTATGTGGAGTCTTAGAATAAAACAAACCGCATCAACATCGACACCGTTAATCACTTCAGTAAGGGAAATGGATTCGCATTTGTTTTCCATTTCGAAAGATCACATTATATCCCAAAAAATCGTACTTCACTGCCTCTAGAATGATTTCAAGTTTAAACATGATTATAAGTTCTATTTCCAGCTGAAATTTATAAGTCACTTGGCGCTCATGGTGCACTAAGTTCGAAGTGTCGCGTATACATCGTACATCCTATGCGTAGTCAAGCTGACATCATGTTGTGGCTATACAGAATTTGCAATGACCTAGATTTGAAACTTTGAATTGTTTTTTAAGGATCAGTATCTAGTAGGTCAGCGGCAACTTCATGGTCGGACCATCCTCAGATACATTATCGAACTTCATAAGTTCCCTTATTTACCCCGACACAGCATACTTAGGGATGTTAAATGCATAACTGATGTACAAAAAACCGTCTATAATTTATGAAGCGTCGTAAAAGGACACTTTTCCCGCTATGCGAGAAAGGAAAAGATAAAGCGTTACGTTTGGTAACATTTCTCACCATTTCGTCAGATAAATTTATTCCTTTAAAAACCATAAGACAATGTCTTAGAAACATCAACAGGAGAGGGAATACTTATATTGTGAACGAAGCTGGACAAACAGGGTGGAATCACCACTAGTACTTTGTTAAATCTTTTAACATTCAATTCGGATGAATTTGGAATTCTTCCTGATAATATTTATGTCCACAAAAAGCTACTTAAAGATGAGAAAAATTAGCTGGTCGATTGATATTTGAATTTCTTTATCGGAAAATGTTAATGTTTATCAAGATGCCTGCTTTAAATCACATTTAGATGTATCCTTTTAAGTAACTATAACTATATGATACAATTTGACATGAAAGTATTTAAAAAAAGGTTATGATTGAACCTCTAAATGGATCATTTCATCTAAGTTATGAAAGCTTTTATCCGAGTAATCAAAAGACAATAGAGAGGAATGAAGAGGGAATGTTTATTATTTCCTGTCTGTAACGTTTATGAAGAGCTTTTATCTAACAAGTTGATGCGATTAAGAACAAGATGATAATATTTATGTTCAAACCGGTAGCAAGTTGAAAAAAAAATCATTTTCACTATATGATGAGAATGGAGTAGTAAGAATTATCTACAAATATCTTTGAAATTTTCTGCAAAAATATTGCTAGGAATTTTATTGTAATTATATATAGCACGGTTTGTAGACATAAATAGTATTGAGAAAACGTGCTAATTTTCGCTTGTCAGTAGACCAACTCTTTTATGGATTTGATAGATTTGCTGTACGTCTAAAAGCTCCGAAATTAAGTACGGTCTAAGGTTCAATACATCCGATTATATGATGAAAACGATATGTTTAGTTTCCATAACGTACGTATAAAGGTACGTCTAAAAGCTACTCTGGATTTTCGAGGACAGTTGAAAAACGGAAGAGTTAAAAACCTACGCTCAAATGATATGAATTACTTCGATCATTTACTTCTCTATCAGGTAGGGATAGAAAACACATTTTTTAAATTGTTATACCCTTAATCTTCAATGTATATTTTTATTTTATTTTAGAGGTTTAACTGAATTCAAGAAAGATTTTTTTGGGTATCTTCACTAATAGGGACTTCAGGTTTAAGTCTATGTCAGGTGTACAGACTCGTTGCATCGATATAGCATTTGCTTAGAATATTTGAACTGCTAACGTCAATTTAATTTCTTATTTAACAGACAATTCAAAGTGTTTCCAATGTCTATCATGTCGTTTCCGACGGTTCCTTGCAAAATTATGATTTGTTTTACATAAAGTGGGTGATTTGCACGCTTGTCCAAACATAAAAAACTACCCGCATGAAACTCGGTTGATTGTCCGATCATCACCTGAAAGCCGTTCCAGCGTCATACCAAAATTCCTTATCATGCGACAGTTGTTACCTTCCTACATGACAGTCATTAATATTAGGACACAACTGGCAATTATAATGTTAACCAATAGGGCACATGTTTGTATTTGTGTTGTAAATTATGATGTTTTAGAGTGCATGTTGTAATGTTATGTGAAGTTAATCATTCGGCATTCGAAACATGAACGGCTTTTCACAAAATATAATTTCAAAAGAGTTGTGACCTTTTCCTGAGGTGTCTTATGTAATCTACAAAATAACTTTTCGTGTTTATGTGATGAGAAATATATATCTTGATTATGGGCTTTTTCATTCTTAAAATTATTAAACAGATACATTGTAAGTTGGCTTCCACTCCGTTCGTTACCTGCGAATTTTACACTATTTGTAATTACTACAATGACATTAGTAACTAGGATTTATATTTCTATTACAATATATATATATTGAAATGACCACAACAACAACAAGGTAACAAATGAGAAATGGTTTATTATTTCCTTTAATTAGATTTTTATGATAGTATGTAATGTTTTGACATTTTAAACTTTCCGTTTTACAACCAATTCATCATTTAACAATATACAACTCCAACAGAATCAAATGTCTACAAAATTCTCTTCAGGAACCTCAATATTTACAAACAAAGGATCCAAAATCATTCTTGCACTGCATGTTGTTACAGCACTGGTCACTTCGAGAACACTGTTCGTTTAGTCCAGTACACTGCAAAGGAATTACAAGACCTTGTCAGACGTCGCACATTTGAAAATATGTCATTCTTGCATCATCAACCACTGATTTGAGCAATAAGGCAAACTTTTGTAACTGCTGAATCAATTGAAGATGAATTAACTTTAATGTCATGATTTTGTTATGATTAGATATCAACTAGCTATTTTCATAGGGTTTGATTTATGCAGATTTATATTCTTAACTCGATACACAAATAAATGAAGTAATAAACGTAATCATATTTTTATCTTCAATGGACAGTTCATTCCGTAAAATCCCCATATCACGCCGATACTGGATCTCTTATCCTGTATAGTATGAACAGGTCAAGGATAACTGATATATAAATAATGCTCCTTGGAAGGAGAAACCTTGTTAGCTTCAACAATTTTGAACATCTATCATCCCCTGGCGCCTATGACAAATACGTAAGCGCTTTACGTTATGTCGCAAAGGATCTATCAAATAAGGTTATTTAACAGATATCCTCAGAATCGAATACCGGGAATATAAGAATATAATAAGAGATTGTTGGTGAATGCAATTGACGACCATGTTTCTATGTCATACTCACCCCGGAAGAAGTTTGGCAGACTTTGCCATAGGCTCCAGGCATGTTCCTACAGTTGAGTCCAGGACAGCAGTAGTTGTTGTAGTCATCACATTCCTTTCCTTGTGACTGGCACTGTGTAACAAAGCAGGCGTTATGATGACCAAATTAAAATTGTTTAGAATAATGAGAGGATTCTTAAATATAACCTTTTACATGTATGTAAGAATAACCTGTAAGCATATGTCAAAACAAAATTAATCCTTACCCATTAGGATAATGTTTGCAATAATTACTCTTTGCTACAAAAAGTATCCCTTGCTTTCTACAATAATCACGTGCCTGTTGATAAGACCCTTTGAGCTGAAGAGCTGTTCCCGGACTGAAACATACGACAAAAACGCACCAGGTAACGATGTTAATTTCAGCCCGTGCAAGGTGGTGCACGTGCGATGTGTCTGACTTTGAGACCAGACCAGAGTCACCTTGTTAGCCGTTGAGGCAACATGTGTGAGATGATATTTTGATGAATTATTATTTAAACAACTTTGGCTTTTTGTAAATGAAAGAATTTTTTATTCACAGTTGGCGAATGAAAATGTAAATCTTCCTGCCGCAAAATATGTAGGAAATTGAACATTATTGTAAATATTGAAATTGGGGGAAAATTAAATGGTTGTTATTTAATTTTCTATTTTGTTATCTTTTGAGTTATCGGAGTGGGCTGCATTCCATGTTATGGTAGCAGAGCGTGGTTAGTTTAGTTATAAAGGTTAATTTGCTTATGAAAGGTGAGTTAAAATGAATTTGTAAATATAAACAAAACTTGTCAATATACTACTATGGCCGACATTGAACCCAAAGAAGGTGCCGAGCCAGTAGATAAGCAATCCGCTGTCAACAGCGAGTTTGAAGCACAAATTCGTAAGTTAAAACAGCAGAAAACTAAGGCAAAATGTGCTTTCACCAAAGCAAAAAACAGGTTGACCTCATTAGTTGAGGACGGTGGTGAAACCACTAAAAGGGTCATTAGAGATGGAATAGACCAAGTGATGTCGTTGCAGGTCAAAGCAACTGATATTATGATTGAATTAGTTGAAACTTACAAGAAAGCTAATGATGAAGTCAATTTGAAAAAAGTTGATGTAGAAATAGCAACATTAGACAATCAAACTAGTGAAGTGGTTGAATTAGCACAGGAATGTTTGAATAATTGTTCAAGTAGTTTGTCCAGTCATAGGCTTTCCCGAATATTTAAAGTTGAGACACAATCCAATGTTGCGGGTCAGGTAGTTCATGATCACATGGTCTCACAAAATAGGAATGATACAAAAGCACATGAACACAGCAGGTTACAATCAAAACAAAATCAACCTATCAAAACACATATGAAAGATCAGACTGCAGTGAAGTTTAAGGTAGGTCCGCAACATCCTCAACTTGAAAATAACTTTGAAAATCCAAGTAACCAACAAAGAGCTGTTGAACATGACATGTGGAAACACTTGAAACCAGTTTCTATTCCTGTGTTTGCAGGTGATGTTAAGACATATCAGACATGGAAATCTGCCTTTATGACTTGTATAGATCAATCATCATCTACTCCTGTATAAACTGTTGCAGTTGAGGCAATATCTTGCAGGCGAAGCTTTGAAGGTTGTTGATAGTCTTGGGCACAGTGCTGTTGCTTATGATGTTGCTCTAGAGCGTTTAGAACGGAAATACGGGGGTAGACGTCGGTTGATAGCTATTCAAATGGAGCAGTTGCAAAATTTCAAACCAATTAGAGAAGGTCATGCTCAGGATGTAGAGAGGTTTGCAGATCTTTTAGATGTTACAGTCGTCCATTTGATAGATACTGACAGAGTTGAAGAGTTAGGGAATGGCTTATTCTATACAACACTTCTCAAAAAGATGACACAGTCAATGGTGGTTAATTTCCAGAGATGGGTTTTTGAGAATTGTAGACAAGAATCTGTAGAAGTGTTACGAGAGTGGATATTGCAAGAAGCAGAATTCTTGACGGTTGCTTCTGAGACTGTTCATGGAGTTGATAGAAGGAATACTAAATATGAACACAAAGTCCATTTTGACTCAAAGAAAAAGATGTCATTCTTTGTTAGTTCAAAAGTTGAAGCAGACACAACACAAATGAACAAGTTCAATCAATGTCGCATTTGTAGTGCACATCATGAGATTTGGCGCTGTAGAACCTTTCGCGGCATGAACATTCCTGATAGATGGAAAACAATTACAAAACAGAATCTTTGCTATTTTTGTTTAGGCAAATGGCATAATTCAAAGACATGTTCACGTCTATTTGAGTGTGGCATAAATGGTTGTACCAAAAAGCATAACAGAATGCTTCATTCTGAAACACGCAGTAATAATGTTACCAATGAACCTGTCAGTGATAGTACTCAAAAAGCAAATCATGATCGTGAGGAACAACATTCTGATGTTAAAGTTGTTGAGGGTGAAAGGTCACATACAACAATGCCTTGTTTATTTCCAAGATCAGTGACAGCTCTTAGAACTGTACCAGTAGTTCTTAAGAATGGCAAGAAAAGTATCAAAGTAAATGCATTGCTTGACGATGCTAGTACTCGTTCGTACATTAATGAAGATGTAGCCTCTGAGTTGGGTTTGCAGGGAGAATTGCAGAAAATTTCTGTGAACGTTTTGAATGGGAAAATAGAAACATTTGAAACACAACCAGTTGAGTTCATGCTTCAGAGTATTGATGGTACAGTGAAAACAAAAATGAGTGCTTTGACAACAACTAAGGTAACCGGTAACATGGGTGTTATTGATTTTGCAAAAACACAAGAATAAATGGAATCATTTGAAGACAATTGATTTTCCACATGTTGCCTCATGTCAAAAAGTTGACATTTTGATTGGCATAGACTACCTTGATCTTCATTGCTCATATGAAGAAGTTCGTGGTAATCCAGGGGAACCATTTGCAAGGAGAACTCCGTTGGGATGGACTTGCATTGGGAACGTTGGTTCAAACTGTTCTCATACTGGGTTTTCGGATGTATTCTACAAAAATGAAGCTGATGTTGAGTTGAATGCTTTGATGCATAGGTTTTGGGATATTGATGACTTCAAAACGGATAACTCAATTACATTGTCTCCTGATGATAAAGTAGCCATGGCAAAGGTAAAAGATACTCTTGTGTATGAAAATGGGTCATATAAAGTTGGTGTTCCATGGAAAATTGATCCAAAAACCCTTCCAGATAACTATGACATGGCTTTCAGTCGTCTGACAAACATAGAAAAGAAACTATGTAAAACTGAAAGTGTTGCAAATGCTTATGAGGATGTGATTCAGCAATATCTTCATAAAGGTTACATTCGCAAAGTACAGGCTGATGAATGAGGGGGGAATGACCTGAAGAGCTGTTCCCGGACTGAAACATACGACAAAAACGCACCAGGTAACGATGTTAATTTCAGCCCGTGCAAGGTGGTGCACGTGCGATGTGTCTGACTTTGAGACCAGACCAGAGTCACCTTGTTAGCCGTTGAGGCAACATGTGTGAGATGATATTTTGATGAATTATTATTTAAACAACTTTGGCTTTTTGTAAATGAAAGAATTTTTTATTCACAGTTGGTGAATGAAAATGTAAATCTTCCTGCCGCAAAATATGTAGGAAATTGAACATTATTGTAAATATTGTAAATATTGAAATTGGGGGAAAATTAAATGGTTGTTATTTAATTTTCTATTTTGTTATCTTTTGAATTATCGGAGTGGGCTGCATTCCACCCTTGAAGAAATAGAATGAACCGTGAAGATCTTTGTCAAGATGTGCCCACATCTGTGGCGAAGATATGAAAATATGAAGAAGATCCTTGACATGATTTGGTCTCACCTGTGAGGAAGATCTTTGGCAAGTTTGCCCATAGCCACCCGGCGAGGACCTACAGTTTAGTCCGGTACAACACGTCTGGAATGCGCCTCCACAACTTCCTCCGTCCCTTACACACTGTAAGCAAAATTTATGCAATGTTATAAAAGGTTTTGTAATAATATTGAATGAATGAAAAATATAGAGGACTCAACCCATGAAATCCAAATGTTGAACTGTACCATTGACTGTTCTATTTCGTCAAATACGCCAAAAGTGGCTTCTATTGTTAGAAAATCGTTGCAATGTAGATTTGTTTTGACAAGATCTGTCCTTACCTGTGAAGAAGATCTTTGGCAAGTTTGCCCATAGCCACTTGGCGAAGACCTACAGTTTAGTCCTGTACAACACGTCTGGAATGCGCCTCCACAAGTTTCTCCTTCTCTTACACACTGTAAACAAAATTGATCCTATTAATTCAAAGTTATGAAAGCTTTTCATAATAATACTGAAATTGAAAAAATGAAAGGACTCAACCCATTAAGTCACATTGAAAATGACATTAGTGTTACCCATCCCATGTAATGAAACACTTTTTGAGAATGAAAGATAAAATAATAACTATGCAGGAATCTTGTGTCAATGTTTCTTAACCATTGATTGCTACAGACAACGGTTACAGACGTCTTCAGGCGACTATTTGTGTTAAGAAGAAAATGTACATAAATGAAATCATACCTGTGAAGAAGATCTTTGACAAGTTTTCCCATAGCCACCAAGTGAAGATCTGCAATTTAATCCGGCACAGCACGTTTGCAAAGCGCCGTCGCAATTTTGTCCTTCCCTTGCACACTGTAAAAGAATAAAACGTAAAATTTTCGAGTTTGAAACACATAGAAAACGAATCTTGACTACGCACAATGCTATAGCGTTCTACAGAAAAATCATTTCACAAAAGGAAACGGCAATCAAGGATATAGGAAACTTGATATTTATTTGTGAGTTAGCTTCCCTTAAATTTGATTATAATAAGAGGCATTTACAGAGTCATTTACAATTATAATATAGCTGCCATGCAATTTATTTATTATTTCCCTTATGAAGATAAAGATTCCGCATTTCTATTAGCGTTCACTATATCTCCGCACAATGTCTTACATATTCATGTTTCAATGGGTCTACTGATTTAGTCCTCAAGTGATAGGGTGATTTATTCTTAAGCTGCTTGGGCAATATTTTGGCTATTAGCGGATTATACGATGTATGATTTTTCGTTTCTCTTAATCTTTTTTACCGATCCTCCTGATCGTTTGCAGGTTTTCCGATTCCCAGATTGTCTGCATGTAAGGTTCCTGCAACATTTCCTCCCGTTTCCACATCGCTGGTCCTCCTTCTGACACTGTATTGTGTATTTTGAATATTTATAGGTAAATATGTTTAAATATAGTCAACGATCAATGTACATTATTTGTTGAAATTGTGTTATCTGAAATATGAAATATATTCAATATCCTCCAAATGTTTTCGAGTCATGTAAAATCCTTTTAAGGATATATACTCGTTACTAACGTGTACGGGTTTGAATTGCAACATTGGAAGAGCCAATGATAAGGCATATGAATCTGAAAATATCAAACTAAACCTGAAAAGATTTAAATCTCTAAGGACGTTTATTTGATACTGAAATTTAATTCTTATAGTTTCAAGTGGCTAAAGAATGATTTTTTATCCATCATGAAAGCTTTATCCCTTGTGCTCGGCCTTATTGATGAATCATTAGAAACTTTTCGGATGGTACACAAAATATCCTTTAATGTACCATTTGGTTCTCCACACTTACGTTTGTACTCCCTCCTTGACAAGTAGAGAACAAGCCTGATGTTTCACAGCTCAAGTTGTTACAACAGTTTTTACCTGACTGATTACACCTCTCACCGCGTTCTTGACACTGACAACGACAATGTTACAATATAAGAAATAAAAACAAATTATTTAATGCTTATTCTACTTTTCAAACAAATATAAAAATTTGAATCAATTCGAAACACTAACCAATTCTAGTTTTTAATTTCTTTGTTCTTATGCATCATATGTGTAACTGCATAGTTAAAGCTGAACATTTAAAATTGCTGTAACATTTATGATTTTCTGTAAATTATAAAACAGAGGACAAATCTATTCAATTCTTGCAAGTATATAAGTATGCATTACTCTTATAGAATTATGCAATATGATTTAAACAGTCATACAACTATACAGCCTGAAAAATTGCAAAATACAGAGTTGAAGGGTCCTTACGTTATTTTTTAAAGTAATTAGAAATATATTTTATGGTTTCATTACATATATTTATCTATTACTCAACTTACAGGTCCCCATGCAAGCGGATCAGTCTCGGCCATTGCCAAGCCAAGGAATACAGCGAGAGCATATAAACACAGCCTCATCTTTCTGTTTCTGTAAAAATGATGAAAGTCTGAAAATAACGCAAAATGTTTAAATAATACAATATGTTTCTCTGAACCTTTCTCAATATTTCAAAAATTTGTAAAAATTACTTTACATGTACATAATAGTTTCTTAAAATACATAATGAAGTGTTTAATACTACACATACTTTAAAAGAGGTTAATCGAAATCAGTAAAATCGTTTAAGATATTATTTCAATCAAACTTAACATTAACAATACTTATATTTATAAAATTAGCATCGTTCAGCATCATCATGTACACGAAGGTTAAACGGTTTAATATTGTGTCTATGTATATGTATCTGTGTATGGTAAGCAACGAAACCTAAGGTTAAAATGTATTTGTTTGCACATATAGCCTCAATCATATCTTGATTAGGGTTTGAATGAATGTTCAATATATTTTACATAGTTTTCTTTATCAGGTAAACAAAATGTTTCAGACAGTAATTTTAAATGATAGAGATATATTGTATCCCCTATTCTATTAAGTAAGTTTATACATATACAATAATATATAAAGTATATAAAACTATATAAGATGAAATTACTGTCTGAGACATGGTTTATGTTCACTTACATGTAATAATCTGGCACAGGGGTGAGTTTATAAAAAACATTGAGTATAATTTATAAATATATAGGATGAATTTCTTTTTGAAGTTGAAACGTATATAAGTATACACTGTACCTGAAAAAACCGGAACACTGGAATAATATCCACATGAACTGCTGCTGATATTTATACACATGCCCTGACAATCTACATCATTCTGATTATAATCACTGAATATTTGACACATGTACATTAGAATGACAACACTATCATTTTTAAAATCTTTCGATACCTGACCAGCTGTCTAAAATGCCAATAATGTTGAAATTTTGAAATTATCTTTCAAAAGGTAAGAAACCTATGATACCTTCTGTTTGTAATGTCAGAAGTAGCATGTGTTGAATAAACATTTGTATAATCTATATATCCTCTCTCATGGATGTTACATATCATGAAAACATGTTGAAATATCTTAACCCTGTATTTCATATACATAGTGACGAAAAAATTAGATTATATCACTTAATATGATAAGGGCGAGTTTTGTTGTTTAAAATCTTGGAAAGTCAAATATGATGCTCTGAAATTCTTATAACAAAGAGCTAGTACATGTAATATCATCGGTTATGAACTTCTAAATATTAATCATTTAACAAGAATTTTGTAAAAAAGCCACATAAACTAAATTGATAACGTTTCTGACAAGCAGCTACATATCTCTTTGTCGCTTTGGACAACGTTTTCAATAGAGGAAACAATAAATATGTATATATCAACATGTACATATCAGTAAATTTGTCAAACATGATCTGATAGAATGTGAATGATTTTTTTTATGTTTCAACAATGTTTAGTACCAAATAGAATAAAATAAATTAATAAGCACAATGAAGATGTAAGATGCTCAGAAAATGCTGTTGTTTTAAAACAATTATTTTGTCTAAAATGACTTAAACATGTTTCCGTTCAATGAAGAAGTAATATTGTAACCTTTCCCCAAGCATTTATATTATAATAAAAAAGATTACAAACAAGCATGGACAGTTATATAAAAAATAGTCAAACCGAATGAAGCAATCAAGAAAAACGTTTTTTGTTAGATATTTATTTTCTAGACTGCTTTGAAATTAATTGATTGAGATTCGATAGTTTCTTTGTGCAACTAAATACTAAATTTTTATTTGAAACAACACCATGTACATTTTATCTAAAAGGTTTCACATCATTTAAAAGGCAGTATGAAGCTTCAGCATTTTCGCTTTAACATAATGGCAAACTCACACGTTTGAATTTCAAGATTTCAATTTGAATATTATATTTTCGACATCAAATCAAATCAAGTGTATATTTCAGATACCATATCCGGCTCGTCCGCCCTCTCCAAAATAAATGGAAGAAACGCTTTTCAACGGAAACATGATTTCGTTATTAGAATTTTAGAATAATTCATTAGAACATCCAATGAAATACCGTCTTCAAATTCGAAATTCTCAAAAATTCTTCATAACCTCTGTCTCAAGATTACCTCAATGCAAACCCTCGCTATGATGCACTAGTACAGCTGAACATTGTAATGTGATCATGCCCGATTCTATCTTTCATAAGTAGTAACGATACTATTCAACAAGCTTGTACAATTATAACGGTCTACTGTGTGATTTAAAAAAAACCTATTTGGTTTATTAAAACTTGATGAGTATATCTCCTTCTTGAATTTAACAACGCAATCGCATGGTTCAGTTAATACGCTCCTGTGGGGTATCAGGGCATTTGCACTTAGAATCTAAGCTAGGTGAACAAATGTAATATATAAGAAGGAAGTTTAGGTGAACATTAGTTTATCATCGTAAGCCACTCTGGTGATAATAAAAAAAAATATTCGTTAGGTTTAAATGATAACCATTAGCATCACATGTCAATAAAGATCGTCATGGATACCGCCATTAAAGACCTTTCATTGTTGATATCATCATCAATACATGTCTATCACAGCAAGTGTCAATCAATGTCATCCAATACTCTTTGGTTATGATTCGTTACGCAATCGTTAATGTTTCAAATTGGTATATAGGAATAAGTTTGAAAAGATAGTTATCACCTCCAAAAGAACGAGAGGCTCCCGATAGCAATATGATAATTCGAGGGGGGATCACAAGCCTCACTTTCGTGAAAAATGAATTTATTAAAACTTGAATTGATTATTCTTGAAACGTTTCTATATTGAAAAGTGAAATATGAAACATGTCATTTTGTTTATCATCATTTTTACATGCCTTGTTTCAGTTTCTTGATTAACTCTTCAAAAGGGTCTCGTTTGTTGTTAAATGTTAGGAAAACACTGTTTGTTTTCTCCTATTGTATAGTGTCTGTTCTTAGGGTATTCTCTTCGAACAAAGTGCTTTGGATAAGAATTTCAAAGTCAGTAGCATTTATATATGATCAAATATGTATTGCAATGGCAAGCGCGTCAAACGTGTCTACAGCATAGTGGCTTTGCAAAGGTTAAATTATTTGTACTACTGTAAATAAGATAAAACGATCTGTTCATTATCTACTACGCTTGTAAACAATATATATACGTATGGAAGTAATATTTTAAACAAATTTGATAACCAGCAACATGTAGATTGTGGTCATAGGAAAATATAACTCTGATAGAAATCTTTCATAAAGGCACCGGGTTACAAGTTGGATGAATATTAAAATGCACTCAAATGCAATCGACGATTGACGTAATGCAGTAATTAACTTGCATTATAAACTGAGCTACAAATCGGACATTTAAAACGGTTAAAATAAGTTATTAAAGACATACATTATATGTCACGATCAGTTGGAAACTGCTTTCATAACTAATATAAATAAATCAAGGATTTATATTTGTTATAAGCTTAGAAAACCCAACATTGTCAAATTATCTTGCATGAAAAACCATTTCATAATTATCTCGTGCATCCTTCCACACACGATGCCAACATTAAAAAAACTGGGTTGGTTTAACTATAAAAAGATGAAAATACACTCTATTTACTAATTTGTTTTTCAACATGTTTGGTTGAATGTTAAGAAAGTGGATTATCCATGCTGTGTATACGGGAGTCATTGTTTTATTGAAAATAGGTTTATAAGTGAGATAAGTGTGACCTCCATATCTTATTTCCAAAAATGTTTTGTATACATACTTCAATGAGATAAAAGATATCTCCATTTGAATTTTATGAAAAAAAATATGAATTTATCAAATATGGTAAAAAAGTTTTAACCATGTTTTATTTTATAAATGAAGGCACAACAGATCTTCTATACGTATGGACGTATTTTTTCAATTTGAATACTGTCTGGTAATCAATGGTATCAACCACATTAACATATTTGTCTTATACGACTGAAAATATTACGGATGGTTACAACATCGATGTTGAATTTATTTTACTTATAGTCCAGTGTTTGAAATTAAGTTAGAATAACGATGTTTACAGCCGTTGTTGCAGTGGTATGAATTTCGAATGGATTGGGGGATCAATCTATAACAGATTAAAAACGAAGGACCATCTATATTTTCTCACAGTTTCGAAGTTATTGTAAAAACTCCTCAATTCATCCAACAAAGAATATTTCATAACTTACATATAATTTGTAATCTTATTGATTTTATGTAAATGAAATGGCGAAGATGACTCTCTCTGTTGACTATAAATTGTCTCAAAACAATATTTGAGCTGCATGAAAATCTGATAAATCAAAAATCGAAAGCGAAAGTTGATCAAAACAACGATACAAGATCGAAACTAAAGTATCTCTTGGAAATAAATTATGCCTTAAAGCACGGATTTTTCTTTAAACGCTGCTTTGCAATCGAACAATCCAAAATCATAACATTTCCGTTTTCAAATGCGTTTTCAAATGCCCTTGAATGGTTTGAAGCTGTTTGAGTATTTCCTCTTCTAAATTGCGTTTTTCCAGTACTAAAAGCGTCAAATTATTTCCACTAAAACCAAAAAGTTTGTTTTTTCCCTGTTAGAATGGAATGCATTGATGGAATTTAAAACGTTTATTAAAGGGGCACAGAGTAAGTAAATATGTCAAACTTTGTAAATGGCTGTATTTGATCAAGAAGTAGTAATGGTTTATGAAAATCAGCATTAAGGTGCTAATCAGTTCAAGATAGTGGTTATAAACAGGTAAAAGTCGTAATTTGTGATCGAAAACTGGACAATGGCGCGCAAGTGACTCGAACGTAATTTTGGAAACTTATTTACATCAGAGACAAATAACAATATAAGTTGGGAGTATTTAGTAGGGACATTTAACTAATATACATGTACATGTACCTGGCTATTATCCAATATGATATCTATTTGAAAATCAGAGCTCTGATCTGTATTCATCGGTTTTGCACAACGTTATTAAACTTATTTAGAAAAATATCATAATTGGTTATGTCATGGTTGATTACAACAATGATTATCGATCATTAATATTAATTTACCAAATGAACAAAATGACTGGTGACAGATGCACCTTTCCAAACATGGTTACAAGAATTTCCATCGAAGATGATAAAATAATGAAATGCCAAAATGTTGTATTTGTTGAGATGGGTATGGATGTGAAAAGAAAATATCCATTTGGGGGATAAAGCAAAACAATAATCGTCGTTTCAGGTGTGATTTGGCAATGCTATTTCGTACTTTGAATTACTCGTTTTCTTAGGGGATTTGTATATATACATTAAAAATGTATGCCATGGGCATATTTTATTGCAAGGAATGGAAATGTATAACAATGTTTTATTGGGGTATAAATTAATTAGAAAACGATACATTTGGTGCCGAGGGTACGTGAAATCGCCTGCAATGGGTGAAACTGGTTAACGCTATGAGAGTTGTGGAGGTTTGTTTCTACTTTCAGGGGCATCTCGATATAAAAACGTCTCTTTTCCATGCTTTTTATTATAAAGAGGCAGAATAAATCAACGCCATTAATCTTAATGAGATATGATTAGTTCTCAGCTAAAACACGTCTTTTTTTAAAACGATATTTTAATTTAACATGTCTCTTTTGAAAGCGTTAGAAATGAAATGAAAACATTTGATGTGTAAATATGTTATAGGATTGTCAACAATAGTAAAGATATAAATACAAGTTTAAGTAACATTTGAAAGTTATGATATAATACGACTGGTATTTAGTAGAGTGTCATCGCCAGGAAGAAGGTGTTACTAAAACAACTTAGGTTTTAAAATTGTGTATTTTCTTATTCCATTTCCATCATTATATTTCGTATACATTATCTTTCGATGCTTTCACGTATACGTTAATTGAGCTCGCTAAGAAAGAATGACGTTAGAAGTGCGATTCACATTGTCCTTTAACCATTTTCTGTCTGTAGACAAACCGATTGCAATGTAGTTTTCAAAGAAACGATTTCTTTATGATCATAAAAGTCTAAGTTTTATACTTATCACTACCGTGTATTATTCCTCGAAGGTGCATCTTCATTATGAGACTTTCCTTTCATTGTTGTGTAGGTTTAACCTTTGAGCGGTATTCTAAAACCTGCTCTCTCTCACTTTGCCTTTCTTTCATTCTTAACCCTCATCCCCTCGATCACTTTCTCCCTCATCTGAACACTCCATTGGATGCTTGTCATTCATGTGTTGAATGGATGAAATATTGTTAAAAAAACTTAAACTCTCACAAACTCATCCTGCTGTTCTTGTTTTGAAACAGGACCAATGGCAACAAAGTGAAGAAGTTTTCATTTTTACAAAAGGACATTATACTTCTGTTATTGAGGTCTTTGTTGTTCTTCGAGGGAAAGAGCAGCATAAATGTAGAGAATATGTTGAAAGTGAAATAATTTCCATCAGGGTTGAATGAGTTACTTAACTTTAAAAACATTGCTCTCAGTGCATGCTACTTTTTATAATTTGTATCTGGAAAAATATATTAGGGATTATATTAAGGACATATCTGCAGAATAAACGTTGCAAACAAAATTGCTTTGATGTCACCATTTTTGTGAACAAGTCTAATACTTTCCCACTGGACATGTACATCTTTCGTTATTTTTACACACACGGTATAATTCAAAGGTTGATCATGACATTTTGTCGTTCTCATTCTATTGAACGTTGACTTCATTCGCGTATTTAAAATAAAGTAGCTCTATTTGTTGCAAATTTGTATATTTGGAGCAATAAAATCTGTTACAATAAACAAGTATGTTTTTATTTATTCATAAGCATGGACTTAAAATTTCATTAAGTTCATGGAGGTATAAACTTGAAAACCGCTGTGCAAACTAGGCGTAATCATCGTATAGGGGGCCTTTGGCTTGACTGGACCTACTAAAAGCTGAACGGCATCCAACTATTGGATGATTCTTATTCCCTTTTTGATAGTAGAGACAGAAGGATACCTTTGTTAGATGGTATCCCTTTTCTAAGTATACTTATGAGGGACTTATGTTTCAAACTGTCTTTTCTCGCTAGTTTAAAGTATAAGGGAGTATGTAGAAACGCCTTTTACATTCACCTTCTTCATAAAAGCGGTATTATTTTTAAGGGAAGACAGGGCAATATTTCGCCAAATAGTCACGTTCACGAAGGTATCGAAAAGTGAGAAAAATACTCGCAAATTTTAACTGCAAATTTTATTTATTTTAAACTCTTGTTACAGTTCTGCCATCAAGCAAAGTTCTGATTATCGTTGGCATGTCATTCTGTTTCCGAATTGTGTCCTCTTGCATTGGAGATTTCTGCAGCACTCCCGTCTCCCGTTACGTTCACATTCCTGGTCGCGTTGGATACAACGATTCTGAAAGAAAAAAACGTGCAGTTTTAACTTCATGCTTCATTTATATTATTGTATTATCACCTGTGTTTTCACTGTGCCAACGCTTTGTAATGTCATGCCAATAAAGCATTGTGACAAGTTTATAAGTTTATATACCGATAATCAGTTATCTGCAATGTTGAAATCGAATCAGATATAGCTTGATCCAACACAAGCAATGTCTACAATGAAAGCCAGTATTTCATGAATGAACATTTTATGCAAACGTATGTTAGGAAAGAGTCGATTATGTACGTCTGAAGTTAATAATGGTTGCGGGGAAATATTCAGAATTTGTAAAGAGTGTCTTTTCTTGCTCTTAAGTACTTACATTGCCCCCGGGTCCAGATCCCCCACTTCGTTTACAGCGGTTGTTGATACATCTCAGCTCATTACAACAGTTCAGACCGTTGTTGTTGCATCTGTCATTGTTATTCTGGCACTAGAAGTAGAAATATTATTGGATTATACACATCTTGAAAATGGCTAAACGATTTCGTGGTCTAAACATCTAAAGAAAATCATTATTCATTATTCTGGCACCAGAAGCATAAATAATTGCTGAGACACTTCAAAAGGATCAAAATCCTTTTAACTACTCGAAAAACGAATAAATTATTTATTTAAATTACTTTAAGGCTATTAACAGGATTACTGTCATAACTTAAATATTTTAGCTCGTTGATATCTTTATCAAAGTTTCCCCCAACGTTAATTTTAATTTATCTTTCATTTCGTTAAGATTTTACGTCACGGTTTAAAATTTAATCACATTTGTTCAAACTTGATTAACGCTACCATACTTTGTTTAAATAACTTTCGTATATAACTAAACTATAACTAAAGTAGATTTTAGTGAGAACTTATCTTACTGAATTGAATTCCAAAATGAATATGTATAAACTAGTTAAAACTAGCTGTAATATAATACAAAAGTATGAGTCCGTGTACCTGTCCTATTCCCTGGGGATTAACTTCTTGTGCAGTAGTCAGTGCGATCAGAACGAGAAAACAGGCGGTAATGACAAAACCCTTCATGATGCTTCTGAAAATGAATAAATATAAGACATAAGTTTGAAAAAAAAGAACGGAATAAAGGAAATTATCGAGTTGGGCAAGTTGTGGTGAAAAGTAAAGTGATTAAGTAAACAATTTGATTTGAATATGATTTTTTTATGAAGAAACTTATAGTAAGAATTTTCAATCTCAAAATTTCAGTCAATCTTCAAAGAATCATTCATAATAATAATACTTATAATATATATTACTATATATGGCGCCTTTTCCACGTACTAATACATGCTCAAAATGCTACCTACATCATTACCCTGAGGGAAGTGAACTTTTAAAGCAGCTACTTAGCTACTTATCGAATGTGGATGAAACAAATTCACAAGTGCGAAATATTCAAGAAGGAATATAAAATAGATCAAAGATGACTAAACTCTTCAATTTTCTTTTTATGAACAATGAATGTACATAGTTTTAGCAACACTGAACAATGTAGATTAGTCGAAGTATCAATAGATGGTCAACATTGTATTATATTTACTTCAAAGGAGATGTACACCCATGCAATGCTTTGTTTTACAACCTGCCAACTACTAAATGTCCATCTAAAATACAAAATAACTATATTTGCTGGAACAATTGCATACTTACATTGGTTTGTGCTGTAGGCAATGGCTGTCAATTCATTTGTATCGGGCCTTTATAGTAAACAAGATGCATTTAAGTTGTCAAATTGTCAACGATAAAATCTTACATGGTAACATTTCAAATAATCTATTTGAGATGTGAAAAGATTTGATTACACTGATATATTTGTGTCTGTGCTTGTCTGATATATCATTTAAAGCATTTTTGCATTAAATTATGAACACTTTTAAGCACCCAAAAATCTATAGAAATATGATTTTGTATACCTACAAATGGCAATTTTTACCTTTTCATGGGTTTTTAAATTACCCGTGTTATTGGAACAACCATAAAAGTGTCCATAATGTAAATACATGTATGTCTAAAGACAAAAGAAACGTTTGATTTCAGAAACAAAATATGGAATTGATATATTTGACATATCATTTTTATATATATTCTTTATACTTTTGATGATCAAAATTAATGTAGGTAAATGTGACAAATTGGATGTATAACAGAGTAAATCGTCCGTTCTCCTTACGAAGTACGACCTCTTCAAAAGCTTTTTCGTTGATCTTAACAGAGTACCTTCACATATACTTTTCTCACAATATGTTGCAGAATTTATCAAAAATTTACCGAAGTCTCGTTATCTAAAAATATATTTTGCTTTATCAATTGCAATATATTCATTAATTTCTGTTTCATCCCGAAAATTTTTCATTTATTGTGTTCCGATGCGCAAATATCAAGTAAATTTCATACTGATCAATAAAACGTTAATTTAAATAATAATTTATTTATGTGTCAGGCAATTAAATAATTTTACCTCAATAAGATATAAGATATATATTTTCTGTTGTCAATTTGACAGCAAGATTCATTGGAATGATATAAATGTTTACAAACTGACATCACATGTCTGACGTTGATGATATCAATATTTATGTGACTTTGATTACATAAATTTTTGACAAAGAAGATACCATGACATGTGAGATCTACATTGGTTCATATTAATGAACATATGTCGAGGAAAGTGGCATTCATTTACGATGATAAACGACTCATATCTATATGATAGCCGTTAAATTGTCACTGCTATGCAATATTCATATTGTTTTTTAAATAATTTTATAATGTTTTTAAATGTTGAAGATATATAAAAGAGGAAAACATGTTATCGCGGGAAAACGCTCTCTTATCAAGATCAGGAGTAGTTGAAATCCAGATATGATGTTTTCTTGTGCAACCATGGACTATTTCAGATTTCATAAAACATCCCTTTATTCAACATTTTCTGAGGAAATATTCACAAAGGACGCTCTTTTTGATATATTATTTAAGATCAAGTTCTTCAAGACTTCTTTCGTTACAAATAGAGAATAATATGTTGGAATGAGCTTGTCTCTTTAACAAAGCGTTTTTTTGCAACTGATGTTCTAAGCTTATATCTTTTGGCTTCATCAACTAGTTAGTTTTGCTAAAACCTCTTTACTAAATATTGTTTGTTTTACATTGAAAAACAACCACATTTATTACTCGCTTGTGTATGATACTGTAGTCTGATAGATATATGGTGGTTAAGAGTAGTGTAATACTTCTGCACGAATGACGTCTCAATAGTGTAAAAGTATGATGTCACAATGTTTGAACCACTGTCACCATAGTAGGCAAGTCTCGTACCATTTAGCACACTGTCGGCAACAGTGGTCAATTTTCATGCGCGAAAATATTGATAGAACACTGCACATCATTCCGTTCAGTACTATTTTAACTGAAATTCGTAAATGATAATATAAGATACTTGTTTCCGCTCGGCATGTACTAATTGTAAACCATGACTTGATTAGATAACAACAGTATTAAATGGAAAGTCAATGAATATCTTCAACAACCAGTATTGACTGAGCATTTCGTGTAAATCAATAGTTTCTTAATTACCAGATTGAAAAGCAAATAACCAAAAGAAAGGAACATGTATTTTGAAAAAGAAGAACAAGTTCTTATGGATAGTCAAATTAATTTTTGCACGAAATGCGACGTTTCGGTTTAGATATTAACAGCGTTATCAAGCAAGTGATACATATGATTCTATGAAACTAAATATATACACAAAAGAGATGCTGTTTTATTTCGAGTATCACACATAATCAGCTACATCAAACAACGAACAGCATTTTTTCCACATTAACTGTTTTGTCATTTACATCACGTTGAACTCTAGCTCTTATCAATCCAATTTAATATGATCGTTTAAGAATCTTTGTACTGCTCGATAGGTGTCATGTCAAATGACCTTTACTGTTACCAATCATCTCCAGACATTTCAAATAATCAGAGGTCAGCTAGAATATCAAATTGTGCAGATGACTTATCAGCTTAGTCACTGATTGGCTGATACAAGTATATACAAGTAAAAGATACAACCTGATTCTAATGAGATGTCTGCCGCTGCCTTCAGAGCAATTTGATAAAATCAATTAATGGCAAAGCCATGACAAAGCAATAACAGTTACTGTTGCGAAATAACTAACGTCTGATTTATCCTTGTATACCTTATTACAATATAAGCTGAGTTCAGCAAACTTTGTACACATTTCTAATCTTACTCCTAGATGTGATTTGTGAGGATAAGACCAAACAACTCCTCTAAGTGGCATTTTAGAAGCTGGTATTATGAAGAAATAGGAAATAAATACTAACAACGTTACCAAGCAAGTGATACTGAATGTTACAACACTGTGATTAGATCCGTATGTTTAGGCATTTTTATACGAGGTTGATGTACAAAAATGTTTTGCCAATAGATAGAAAATGAGGTAGTTACTGATAGAGAGGGATTACCGTTGATTGTCTTTGATCAAGTGAAAGAATGCTGATGGAATATAATACCCTTTATCTCTGTTCATGGCGGGGTTATATTTCAAAATATTCATTGCTTCTAAAGGAAACAATATCCACAGTCACGAAGAGTCATTAGGTGGGGTTTTAGGACTAAGGCTAAATTGCGTGAGTATCAGTCATTTAGTCCAGGTTGAATGACATGAATATAGAATCAACGTCATCACCTGAATTATCAGTTACTCAATTAATTCGGCTTTTGGTCAGACTCAGTGTGAAGTCAAGATAATGTTATTCGATTATTATGTGACCAATAAAACTGTCGAAAAAATATATATGGATGATAGCAAGTAGGCCTCTGTAGAAATGGTAAAATAAGACGCTGAAATTGTAACAATTCTTTTCTTCTGACAATGATATATAGACTTTAAAAAGAGCTGAAAAGTTGGTTTGAGCGTAGATTAAAATGATATATTTTCAATCATTCGGTTTGATCCATACTAAACGACATTCCATTTCATGCTATTTTTATGAGACGAAATAAATATTAAGTATAAAACGAGCGGAAGCGGATTGTGATACTAAAACATTAAAGGATTTCAAAACCCTATTTTGTGTCATTTAGTTTCACTATTGTGCTAGATTTCAAAGGTAAATGCAAGCCCGCATGTTTTTACGTAAATTTTGCAAACCCGCGCTGACACTTGTGCGCCGCTTTGCGAATCCGGCTGGCCGATATGCAAAAAGATCGGCAGCTTTCGGCACCTTCCGTAACGTGACGTAATAGTGGCCCGTCACTCTCGCCCAGGCGTGAAGAACTGCAGTATGCCGATATGTCAAGCAGTTCAAAAACATGCTTTTGGTTGGTATATTCCGACACTTGTGATATGTTTCTCCCCAAAATATACGTCAAAGATATTAAATCAATGTCGGACGAAGTAAAAAGATCGTTTTTTATTTTTTTTTCGATATTTAAAAATAAATTTATTTTGGATACGAATCTATACACTACTGTAGGCCTATGGCTATGGTTCGTCATTTCGAAGTTTAAAATTCGTTGTGCCTTTGTCGTTGGGTTTATGTTTTTTTATTTCCTTATTTGGTTGTAGGTAGATCTCTATTTTCTTCAATAAATACAATAAAATGAATGTACATATTTCCTATAGGCCTATAGTTACAGATTAACGGCGCGACCGCATTCTCGCATGATTTCTAAAAAATGTCGCATGTGTTTTCAGCTTTATGCGCCTAACTGTCGCGTTTAATTGTTTAATTGTACAAATAGATTTTGAAAGAGCTGTCAACTTATCTTCATAGAGGATACAATAATAAACTGTCGGGAAATCGCACGTCGCTATTGTTTACATGCTGTTACTATATCCTCCCTCCAATAACTTCAAGTTCCGGTTACCAAGCTCCATGTATCGACTGAGCACGGTATATAACAAGCCCACGGTATTTGGAGCTTGCGTTAAAAGGGGTGCACAAAGGAACAGCGACCTATATCATATCTGAAGTGATTGTTACTGTCTGCTTTCTTAACAGGGTCAAAACATTACGTTGTGTGTGTCAAGTAATTTGTACACATCATAACTCTACTTTATAATGTTTAAAAGAACTTGAATGTTTTTAGTTTACTTAATGTAATGTATTTTCAGTATTTTACCACAGCACGGTTACACGTCTATAATCAGAATTATTTGAGTAACTGAATTAAAATTAAAGTTTAAACACCTCCTGCATGGTTCCCATTTTTTTTTCAATATAGGCCTAGCTATATCTTTTATGACCGGCTTTAATAATGAAATTATGGAAATGGAAATGTTTATGTCACAAATATCAATACAAAATATTTGTTTTTGTTTTGTTTTAATGCTTGACTCATTGTTTTTGAAAATGTCTCAGCATTTTTTAGCTTCATGAGACATTTGTCTAGGGCTTGAAATTATACTTACTGTATACTGTATCTAGTACCGGAAGTAATACAAAGACTAGATATATATAGTCACAAATTTTTTTTTTCAAAAACAATAATTTACATTAGACAATGAGATACTGGAACTTTATATGTAAATACATAAACAATGTTGATCACATGAATTTAAAGAGATAATTAGCAAGTATAAGTGTTGAATTCTCTTTAGAATACAGACAGTAATCCCCTTTTTGTTTTTTTCAATATCATGATGTAGATATATACCCCTTATGGGAATTTTACAAATGATAATTGATTGTTGGAAGGTGAATGAAAATAACAATTAAAGTAAATATGTATCAATGATTTTGGGAATACTTAGTTATCAGAAAACATGTATGCAACATACTTCAATTCATGCAGGCATTCTTCTCAAATTAAGTTTATTATTCTGAATTTCTGATACTCACCTTAATTTATTTATGACAAAATTTCGGAGAATATTTAACTAAACACTTACACATATGTACATTTCTGGCATATTGCATGTGTAATCTAATCAGAAAACATCAATTCAAAAATAACTTCTCATGCAAGAACTCTCTTGTTAATATAAAAACACTATCTTAATTGAAATATGATAAGTAGGAGAAGCACCAAAATCAGTGTAATAAGGAAAATCTGCCCTTAACAGTATTATTTCTGTTGTTAAAAAATTAAAATTTGCATTGATTTGGCTTTCTTGTAGGAAGAGATTAATAGGGGAAAAAATCTCTTATATTTTTTTTGGGGGAGGTGGGGGTGTTATTGAAGTGATTTGTTTTGTAAAATATTTAAAAATATTTAAAAAATATTTTAATTCAACATGGAAATTACCTGGACATAACTTCCACTTTTTGGACCTGCAATTATTATTGCCTCAAGTAATTGACTTGAAAACAGAAATATCTTTAAAAAAATTGATTCTTTGCAAAACTTAAATCACAGAAAGCAGATGATTTTGTAGATGTAGCAATAGACAGGCATATTGAATTTGTTTGCTAACATAATCATCATTTAAAACAAATTTACAAATCAAACAAACTTACGTGATAAATGTCAAACATATTTTCCCTATGTGTAATATTTTTCTATCAATATTCCGTTTGCTGTCCATTGCCTAGTTTTATCTTTGCTACTAGATATACTATAAATATGGAGAGAAAGAATTCTGCAAACTTGGACAACAAAAAAAGATAAGAATTGATTAATGATATTAGCTTATAAACTATCCACCTAATGGCCGTATTTAGAGACAGTTACTGGGACCCCCTTACAGTTACAGTAAACGATCGCAGTTTCAACATTAATAACATAATAAAATCCATTTGTCATAAGAAAAAATTCATAAAGATATTTCGTCAAAAACTGTTAATTAGACAGTCGGACGTTTCGTCAATATAAACCCATAACCCAAGTTTCGGGCTACATGAAATGAAATGCTGATTCAAATACGATTTCACTCGCACGTGGTCGGGTAATGGCCCGGTATACTGATTATAAAATGGGAAAAAAATGTATCAAATAGAATAAAGTTTTTTGTCGAATAAGTTCATAATTAGTTTGTGATAGAATATGTAGCATTATATGTTTATTTCTAATGACAGTTACATCAAAATTCGGCTTTATAAACTCACGCTGAAAAACTCTCCCTACGTTTACATGTCAACAACTGCACACTTCCGGGTTCGTCGGGCCACTATTACGTCACTAGTACGTGCGCTCATTAATGTTCGGTTGTTTTCGGCTTTCGCTCGGAAAGCGTGACATTGCAAGTTTACCACGAGGGACAAATTTTTTATCTGGGCGATGTCGTAAGATGTGTTGTATGATTGAAACATCACGTATTTGACCACAATAGTTTCTAAGTGGGGTTTTAAAATCCTTTAATGACTAAATGTAATATGCATTAAATCTAGAAATACTTCTGTGACTATCGCAAAAGCTTTTAAAAAACCTGACGTTAGTCTCACACGCTTTACAGCCTTATAGGCGAAACTCAAAGGAAACCTGCAATTTTGTTGTATAACAAATTTAGAATAATAGCTCTTATACACATGTAGCAAGAACAGCCGTATCCAATTTCCCATTTATACACCAATTGAGTACGTCATTTAAACTCTCTCGAATTCAATTCTTAAATCACTCACACTGAGACAATTATTTTACCTTTTGCTGGGGTAAATTACGTGGTAATCATTCAATAAATCGATTGGAATGTAAATACTTTAAATAGAGAATATGTTCTTAATTAGGTTGCAATAATTATATAAGCATGTTTTGAGATCAATATACGTAATCATTTAAGAAATGTTAATTACTGACCTAAACAAAATTCTCCTGTGGTGGCATCATCATTGACATTTTCTACATAAAGTTAATCAATAATAATAATAATATTCATGGACATAAGTTTACTTATTCATGTGCATACATGTATCAACTTGTTTAGAAATTGTTGCCAAATCTAGCATGAGGGACAGCACATATCTTAATTTCAACTAAATGTTCAAAATCAAAATAACGTAAATGATATTCATTTACATTGATATTCATATCAAATGTCCAAATACAACAACCGAAACTAGAATTTTAAGACTTTATTAATCTTCTCATTTGTTTCACTGATCTCACAATTTATCAACATTAATGTTATCGCTGGCATGTTCTTTTACTTCCAAAGCTTGCTCTTTTGCATTGGAGATTTCTGCAGCACTGACGTCTTCCTCCGAGTTCACATTCATCGTCACGTTGGATACAACGATCCTGAAAAAAGAAATGGGTAGAGATTGAAGTATTTATCCATTCATTTATATCAAGTGTCAGCAAGGGATTGTCTTAGAAAAACATAAATTTCACTACAACAGCCGACATTTACTTTTTCCCCCCACCAAGTTTATATGGCAAGTGTTCGCATGGCACTTATAAGCATTCTTCAACAGCAAATATTATTTTTTCACATCGCTTTCAATAGTTTGAATCTAATAGGAGAAATGCCTATCGTTGTGTACATGACCGGCTATCTAGTAATAACGGCATTACACAGATTACTAATACATTAGTTCAAGTTCAAGTAATTATGATACCACATATTTGCAAGGAAAGAGTCAGTATCTTACTTTTCAAGTTAGTTATGATACGTGTTTGGAAGGAAAATGTTAGTTATTTATTCTCTCAAGTTTGATTTGATACCACAATCATGTTGGCAAGGAAAGTCACGTTTAGAGTTAGTTATGATGCCACTTGTTTGCAATGAAATATTCAGTTGTTGTAAGTATCCTTACTTTCTCTGTAGTACTTACATTGCCCCCGGGTCCAGATCCCCCACTGCGTCTACAGCGGTTGTTGACACATCTCAGTTCATTACAACAGTTCAGACCGTTGTTGTTGCATCGGTCATTGTTTTTCTGGCACTAGAAGCAGACATATCCTCGGATGAAATACATTTGACTAAAATGGCCTTATAATATCATGGTCTAAACATCTCCTTATTGATTATATATTCATTATTCTGGCACTAGAAGCATAAATAATTGGAGACACTTATAATAATTCTTTTTACTACATGAAAAACTAATCAAATAAACTTACGTGACGTTTGGGCTATAAACAGGATTACTGTCATAACTTAAATGTTCTATGTCCTTGTCAATATTATTAAAGTTTCCTCTAACCATGTTTTTGTTTTAACCATCCATTTCATTCAACTATTTTGTCACAGTTTCAAATTTCAACCACACACTTTCAAACTCGATTGTCGCAGCCTTACTTTGTATTAATTTTGTTTGTAACTATAAAGAAAATAGATTTTTGTAAGAAAATTCTTAATGAATTGACTTCAAAATGAATATTAAATGCTGGCTTTACATTATTTTGGGACAGCATACTGATCTCAATGGCTTCCAACAGTTTTCAATAAAAATATAAATTTATGTAATTAGATGCTCTCCTCTAATAAAAATGTATCAACCGAAACAATTCTACTACAAAAAGACAACTCTGAGTACCTGTCCTATTCCTTGGGGATCAACATCTTGTGCTGTAGCCAGTGCGATCAGAACGAGAAGACAGGCAGCAATAACAAAACCCTTCATGATGCTTCTGAAAATGAATGAATACAAGGCATACGTTTGAATGATATGAATGGAATAAAGGAAATAATCGAGTTGGGCGATTTGTATTGAAAAGATTAATTTGCCAACAGTGTGTTTCAGAAAGCATTTGAATATAAATGTGCATGAAAAAAGTTATGATTTCAAATTTTCACAGTCAATCTGCAATGAATCGTTTTCATATCCATCGTTCGATAGTAGCATAGAACTCTTAAATATTTATTTCCTTAAACTGATTATAGGTTTGTGTAAAAATATAGTTCCTATAGTCGAATGTTGATGAAATAAATTCCATAAAGTGCGAATATTCAAGAAAGAATATAAAATAGATGAATAAAATCTTTAACTCTTTTTCAATGAATGAACATGATTTTTACAATACTGAACACTGTAGATTAATCGGAGTATCAAAGAATGGTCAACTTTGTATCATATTTACATTAAATGAGATGTACATACATACATGCTTTGTTTTACAACCTTCCAACTACTAAATGACCATTTAAAATACATAATAACTGTAACATTTTAGCTGGAATAGTTGTATACTTACATTGATTAGTGTTGTAGGTAATGATTGTCAATTTATTTGTATCGGGCTTTTATAGTAAACAAGATGCATTTAAGTTGTCAAGTTGTCAAGGATATAATCTTACAAAGTAACATTACAAATGTGACAAGATTGAGATGTGACAAGATTTAATTACAATGATCTGTGTGTCTGTGCCTTTCAGGTATTGTCTCATTTCAGAATTTTTGCATTAAATTTTTATCAGGTAATAAGCCCCCAACAATCCTTAAAAATATGAATTTTATACTTACAAATGGCAATAAAGGGATGTATTTGTTTTAACCTTTGGATGGGTTTATACATAACTTTTTTATTGGAAAAACTAAAATAGTGTCCATAATGTACATATGTCTATTTACAATAGAAAAGTTTGATTTAATGAAATAAGATGGATTTGATAGATATATATGTTCATATATATATAATACTGATGATATGCATGTATCTTCTTTACTTTTGGCGAGCAAATGTAGGTAATTGTCACATATTTAAAAAGGTATCAGACTAAATTGCCTGTTCTACTTGACCTCTTCAAAAGCTTTTGTGTTGATCTTAAAAAAGTACTACACTATATAAACTGTTTTTTTCTTACAATGTGTAGCAAAATTGGTGGCCATAGGTCAATATGTATCTGTTTTTTAAATAAAGGGATTTTTCTTTATCAATTGCAATAGATTCATAGTGTTCTGTTTCATCTAAACAAATTGAATAAATATCAAGTTAGTATAAACTCAACTGACAAATAATGACCAATATTGATTTAGTAAGAAATCTAACCGACCAACATTTGTTAGGTATTAGAGAAAATAAATAGAGGATACTAAACGGCCTGCCAATTCATACTACTTTTATTAAACGAATTGATGATTTTGTTTGATACGAGGGAAAGCAAGATTAATATCAACTCATTCTCGAATTTGATAAACATAGTATTAAATGGTAGAAAGTCATTAATCAAGCACGATTGCCTATAGTGATCCGAAACTAACGTATCCGCGACATGACTGCCATTGTGACAGCAGTGCTAACATTGTGACGTCACAACTACTAACTATTGTGACGTCATACACGCAGCGATATTACACTAGCTTAATACCGCAGTATAGATATTACACAGCAGTATCTTATACGGGCGAGTAATTAATTTCTTATGTTTGACGCTGTCACTGACTTATTGAAGAATTATCAAAGTAAAAAAACCCTTGTTTTCGAACGATAACCTCTGATCACTTCAAACAGTTGCGGTTATCTCTAAGGTATGAAATAACTTTTTTTGGAGATACATTGCATCATAACATCTGAAGTAAAGACACACAAACATATCTGATTCTTTTTGTCATCCTACTATTCCTTAATATCATCACTAATAAATGTGACATTTTATGCAGAATAAAATATTAAATCACATAATTCTGCTTGCCAAAAGATTCATTTATATTTCAAGTATCAAACAACATGCTCTTTCTTATGAGGTATTTCTTAAAACTCTAAAAGAAACATGCACAATTGAAAAATTTATTGCTAAGAAAAATAATAGATTAGGTCCCTTCTTTATGAAGTGGAAACAATTACCTGCCATTCTTTACTCTAATTGAAGCGCTCATAAAATCCACAAAAATTCATTGTCCAGCGTTCTTCTTCGCAATGATGTTATTCCTGAATGGCTACCCTCACTGATGATTGCACTATTTCCAGATATGTTGGCTTTATGACATGTACATTGCCTACTGTATAATATGAACTGTAAACATGAATTGAAATGGAATATAAAAAAACCCAAAACATTGAACCAGTACAAACATTTTTTTTTAAAAATGTGACATTTTATGTCATCTTTTAAATATTGTAATGTCAAAAATATTATTTCCATGTCTAAGGCTATTTGATAATTTTATTTAAATTCGACACCACATAAAAAATCGTGTATTTGTTTTTTCTGTTGTTAATTTGACATGAAGATTCATTGGAATGATATAAATGTTTACAAATTGTCATCACACGTCTGACGTTGATGATAACAATATCTATGTGACTTTGATTACCTCCTTTTTTGACATGGATGATACCATCTAATGTTATATCTAGTTTGAATTCATAATAATGAACATGTGTCGCAAGCAAAATGTCATTCAGTTACGATGATGAACGAGATATATCCTTTTGATAATCATCTAACTTTTACTGCTTTTTAAATGCAATATTCAAATTGTTTCTAAAATGATTATTATTATTGTTCAGATGTCGAGAAATATCCCATTATTCAACATTTGTTGAGGACAAAAAACACAAAGAACGTTTCATTTGATATTATTTTGTTATAATTAAGACATCTTCTGCTACAGAGAGAGAATAATCTCTAAGTCGCGGAAAATGTAAGTTTTATATTCCATTTTAATACACTGTTGGCAATAGTGGTCAATTTACGTAGGCGAATAATAAACCGAGTAATAAACTTCATTCCGTTTAATAGTGTATTTACTGAAACTCATTTATGATGATATATCTAACTGTTTTCGCTTGTACTAATAAAACATCGTTACATAACAACAGTATTAAATGGAAATTCAATGTGTAGTTTCTACAACCAGTATCGACTGCATATTTTGTAAATTGATCTATTACACACGTGTTCTGAATATCTCTATGGGATAATTTTGGTAATTTGAAACAAGTGTTGTGTAACCTGTTGAAAGTTATTCAACGAATGTTGTGTAACCAAAACAGGTTATTCAACGATAGTGACGTCATACTACCGGACTACTTTTACAATCAATCGATCGAGTACAAGTGACCTTTCCGTTGCCACCTCGATATTTCAGATTAATATCGCACCTATATTCAAGCAGTTATCAGCAACAAAACACAATCAAACATCACATTAGATTTGTGAATAATAAACTATGAATGTAGGATTTTTTTTGAAAAAGTATTATTTGTGTTCAAAGTAATTCTTAATTGTTAATTTCTTCGATGAAGCAGTTGCGGTAGAGTTTTCTCCCTTTAGCGCTTTGTTTACATCCTGCATCGTCTGATGGCAACGTTCCTCCAACTGAGATAATGCAAATATCAGGGCACGGGAACGTACAGAGCATAAACAACTACAGTTCGCTGTCGATGAACAGCCACAAGGACTTGTGTCATATTTCAAGTCACGAATCTACGTTCTCTCGCACTTGTCGAATCACGTCAAAATGAGAGTAGTCTCCCTTCCACCTCTTTTGTCAACCTCGCTACAGAGCAGTCAGACAACCAGTTACAGGAGTACCGAGCTCATGCAGTCCATCTTCTAAGCCCCAATATATGGTGGTGTCATAAATAAATTTTAAGTCCCTCATAACTCCTAATGGAGTGGCTCAAAGCATTTTTTTGTATATCATGTATGTTCTTTTAAATGTAATGTAATACTTGTACCATAATTGAGGTGAGACTCAAATGAAATACTTGTCTGTCTGCCATAAACATACTACAATAAACACACAGGAGGCACAGTACAGTTGTCCAGTATCGAGATTGGATGAGCTCAGAAACTGTAACGAGTATCTCATGACAGCAACTATATCAAATAAAGAAAGGGTTTTCTTTCATCTTAACTATTGTGTCATCTAAATCACTTTGACGTCTGCCTTCTATCAATCTCAATTTAATAGGATCGTTTAAGGATCGTTGTACTGCTCCATAGGTGTCATGTCAAGTGACCTTTACTCTAGTCTTTCATCTTCTACAATTTCAAATAATCAGCTAGACTATCAAATTGTGAACCTGCAAATTATTCTCCATATTTTTAGGAATAACATGTACGTTATCATCAACTACTCGCTCAGTTTTCATTCGTATTATTTGTTTATCCTAATGTACACATGCAAATTAACACTTTTTAAACTGAAGTTTGCATATGCAAAGTTGAAACAACATGCAAATTATAAACAACAACAACTTGTTACGTTTTCATTAAAATGTTTTATAAACTAACGTACAAATAAAACTTGACACTTTTAAAACTGAAATTCCAAAAGTTCATAATGTGAATAATGTCAGTGAAGTTTGCAAAGCCAAAGTTGAAACCATAACATATTTGTTTATATCATGTAATGGAGCAATAGTCATGTATTGCTTAAAAAATAAAATCATGTGACCTTACTACTGGGCCAAGTCATGTGACAGAACTTTTATAACTGTTCATGACAAATATTGGTCACCTCGCCTGTCATGTGAAAAACCTAAGAACACTCAATGCAAGAACATCATGTTTATCATGAATATTGAAAAATATAATCAATATATGACATTGTTTGAAGAATCGTCATTGACCCTGTGGATTTTTGAAAATTATTTTTAAACTATAAAGACTGTCCCTTGAACTAACATCTTTAAACAACCATGAAGAAGTTAGATAAAGTTGGTTTGGGCGATGATGAAAGTGTATATTTTCAATCATCTGTTTTCATATACAGAGGGTAATAAACTACATTCCAATATATACTATTTTTATCAAACGAGTTAATGATCAAGTTTCAAACGAACGGAAGTTAGTTTGATACTCAATCATTAACGAGTTCAATAACTATAGTATTAAATGGAAGGAAATTTAGAATTTTGTTTAATTGCCGAATGGTGTTTACTGAACGAAACATTTCCGCGTTTTGGTCGCCATTGTGACTGCGGTGCTAACATTGTGACGTCAAAACAACACAATATTTTAACGTTACACGCGAGGCGATATTGCACTAGTTACCACATACGTACATGCTATGTGTAGGAAATTAGTTACTGAGTTTTATTCCTCTTTTATTCAAAGTACAGCAATTTTACCCGCCACAAATTGCCATAGAAATTATTTCAACTGTTTTAAATTCGTTGACTATTCCTTTACAATATATGAAAAATGTAGGAAACTTTAAGTGGTAGAACTAGGTCAAATTTGACCCCGAAGGTCATAGGGGTCATCGTCGCTTTCACAATCTGTATTGCAATTTTACCACTGAGAGTTTCCTATATTGTTTCATATGTCATGAAGGAATGGTCCAGGAACGTGAAACATTTAAAATCATTTCTGTTGCAGTACGTGGCCAGTTAGGTCAACTTTCTACCAGAATTACTGGACTATAAATAATTTCACTTCTATAAATAATTTGATAGGAATGTATGTAAGTTGAAAAGAGAATATGTTGTAAATAAGGTTGCAATAATTATATAAGCACGGTTTTAGATCAATTAAAACCATAATGTCCCCTTTAACATTACGCCTATGGGAAAAAAATTATATGTCTTAAAATGAAAGAGCGGACTTCGTACGATATATTTAGCACGATTTTACGGACAGATTGTATACAGAAAGAGCGATTTCAACGGATTTAAAAATCCCGCTGGTGGCCAGCGGAAATTCGCTGTTGACATAATCTAGGTCAAAGCCCAGTGCGCATGTCCGGACATAATGGAATCACCAACGTAACTGGTTCGCGCGTTTCATTGCGCACAGTGACAGAATAAACAACATGGCTGCACTTGCTGAGTTTGTCTGCGGGCGAATTTTGAGCGATGTAATTTCCCGAGGAGGACGGCTGGGCTTTAGTCACGAGATGCCGAGGAAACAACTGCTAAATGCCTGGTAAGAATTGGTAAATTCCAAAGATAATCTTGCTGTGAACGTCGTAAAATTTAGATTTTCATAGCGATTGACACTAGAATATGACCGAGTCAGTTTGAGTCATATGGTCATCATTCATTCAAAGTAGTTGATTTATTCAAATAATAATGACAGGCTACACACTGATAGTTCATAAGTACTTCTCTCCTCAAGTGTCGGCATGGGCATATGCGTGTAAAAACTCGATAGTTTTCTGTATCCATAATCCAATACAATAATAATAATAATAAATACTTTATTGCCTTTTCTTGGTTGTGTTACATCACCACAGTGCTTAAATTCAAATATACAGGCACATGCAATATTCATGTACTTGAAATTAATTATTTCAACATTTATATAAAGGATATATTGTGTTAGGAACTAAAGATATTGGACAGATTATGATTAGATTCTATTATGAAAGTATCATATGATGTTGTTCAAATCTCATGTCTATTTCACTCTTAATTGTTAAAAAAGCTCCACTTCATTTCAGTTATTAATCATAACTTGCATAACAAAATCATTATTTAATCATTGATTTTTACAGGTCTAAATCCTTTCACGTGGACAGATGGGCTACTTGCTTCTGGGATGAGAACACACTGGATGAATGATTATTTTTATCTGCTTCAGATGTGCGTATACATTACATAATGAGGTCCGAATATTAACATTAGTTTTCTCAATTAAAACTAATAAAATTATTTATCTAGTATTCATTAAATTTGTATCAAATTAGTAGAAAAGTAAAAATATTTTTATGCAACATATTTTTCAAGAGAAATCTGTTTAGTAAATAAGTATAAATTACTACTTGATGTAATTATTCATCAAAATGTATGATGCTTTTGTGTATATAATTCTCAGTGATATGTGTTGATTTTACTTTATCTCGATTATATAAAAATTAATGAGGTGAACCTTTATAAAAATAATATAATATGAATAATTATAAATGTAAAACATTCTTGTCTTTATCTTGTAGATTTATTTATTGTGATTTAATTTTGTATGCTCTTGAGTCAGCAGAATTTCAAATTAATAATAATCATTAAATCTCTGCCAATAGATGTGTGAGGGAATTACAGAAAGTGCCACAGATGTCCATATACACTACCAGGATTCAGAGTCTGTGGCCTTCTTTTTGGATGGCCTGAAGCAGTCTTGGGTGAGTTTTGCAATTGGCAAGTACAAATGTGTAGTAAATTATTGGACTGTGCAATAAATATTGCAAGAATAAAGACTGAAATTGAAATAATCTCAAATAGCCTTTGTAAACTATTGAATTTAAAGGCATATTATGTTTATGAACATTGAGTATGCTCAAATGTTTTGACTGTATTGGCAATTAATGAAATTGCAAAACATTTACTGTACTTTCAGGCATAGTTACTTTTGAGATGACATCTCATTTATATTAGGATCATGTCTTGACAATGGCATTTGAAAATTTGTCAAAGTTGATACTGCATTCAATCATGTTTATTGACAGTCTTGAGGGAAATTTACCCCCAATTGAAAATTCAAAAATAAGTGTTGTAGTTTTAGAAAGTAAGAATTGAAGTGTCTTCTGTCATATTTGTAACTACTTTCTAATCATTTGTCAAGCAAAGTAATTTTGTTTTGATCATTTAAAATTTTTTTAATTTATTTTCCAGATGTTCATCATGTGTAGCAGTTTTAATTTACATTTATCCCTCCTGAAAAGTGGCAATCATAGTATCATCAAGGTAAATAATTAATTAAATTCAAATTAATTCAGTTAACCGTGTTTTATTAACCTACATTCTCTTGCGTGGTTTATATTTGTATCATTATAAACTGAAATTGAAGGTGATTTTGGCAATCTAAACATATAAGTTACACATACATTCTTGACAAATATCATTGGCTTTTCATTGCACGTTTCTTTTTATCTTGTCAGTACCGAACATGACTCATGAAGGCTCAAGACTATAAAACTCATGAAAATCAAAATAAAATTGAATTTAGCGGGTGTTTTTTATTTATCATTTTTTATATATTTAAAACCGATGTTCAAATAACTAAGTTTTTCACAACTAGGCCTTTTTAAAGGTAAAAATATTTTTTTTAGCAATAGTGTGATTTCTTATAATTTCTTGTTTGTGTACCATATCACCCATGACAGTTCTGTATTTCTCCACAAAATTGTAATGATTGATACTGACTAAATATATTTGAACATTGACCTTTGATAAAGTCACCTTTTAATGAAATCTCAAGTCTCTATTCTGAATATATTGAATAATTATAGGCTTGTAATCAAAGATACAAATCAAGGGTGCCAGTTTTCTTATTAGGTAGAATCAGTCTTCGAAAAAAAATGTGTTTTTTTCAGTGTTGAATTTATATCAAAACTTGTTTTTTAATTTTTTAAGATGAGGTATTAACTTCAATTTGTAAGTTGAGACAAAGGTAGATTTTATATTAAAATTACATTGAGTTTGTTCATATTCTGCCCTGATTCTGAAATCAGCATGCTTATGGTAGTCAGTGTCTAACTTTTCTTGTTTTTGTTTCAGAAAGTTTGAAGAAAGCTCTTAGTAGCAGATCACCACTGTTCTGCAACAAGTTTTCATCAAGAAATGTATTGAAGAAGAAGATAGATTGTTATTTTCTTTCATCCTATAGCAGACCCATCATGTGCTTTTGGGACTATCATGGAGACCAAAATGAACTTCTTTATGTGTAATTTGATCAAGTGACATTTAAATAGTAATGTGATGAGTAACTTTACCTAGAGTTTATTTGAAAATCTATGGGAGACTAAGGTTCGAAGCTTATCAACTCTGTTATGGTCATGTCATTGTCATCTTAACCTGCTTATGTCATTAAAGTGTATATTATTTTTTAAATCAGTAAAATATTGTTTTCAGCAGTAAATAAATAAATTCACTGTCACGCCTATGAAGCCAGATGGGTTAATGGCATAGCCCATTATCCATTATCAGTGAACTTATTTTTTTCTTCTCAACTGGGGGGCTGGATAGCGCAGCAGTTAGCGTGTTGGGCTTCAGAACAAGCGGTCTGTGGTGTCAATACTGCCACAGACTCAGAAACTTTGTCTGAAGTACAGGTCTGGGTGCAATGCTACACTGGTTCTCAGCGCAGTTTCACTCATGGTTCACTTGTTCCAGCGGTTGCTCGCAAGTTTCACTGCAATGCACAGCCACAATGATACTAGAAGTTGTTTTATATATAAGTGAAATTTTCTTGCAACCGGCTTAAAAAAACCCATATCACCTCACGTCGCCTACTACTGCACCCCCAAAGCTAGAGATGTGACATTTTTGGTGAATAAGTTTCATGTCAATTGACAATATTTTCAAAGCTGAATATATGTATCGATGAAGTGGGAAAATTTACTGATTTGAATTTTGAAATAAAATAGATTTAATAAATTAACCATCCATGTTATTTTTTATGTGATATTATATTTATATATATATATTATATGTTTATTGTTAACCCATATTTGTAATGCCATATAGGCAGAAATCTGTTAAGTCAAACAATTCCCAGAACAAAAGAGCATTTTTGGATCAAGAGAAACATGAAAACAATGTTGTAAAGAATTTTCAACCTGCTTCAGTCACTGTAATAAGCACTGGTAATTTTTTGTTGCAGATGTATTCAGTTCCATGCAACAGTGATGTCATAGTCTTTATCCCTGTGATTATTTAGTTTGGTTTTTGTAGATAATATTTAAAATTTGATTTAAAATTGATTTGAATTGGGTCTTCATATAGTATTCACATGGAAAAGAATAGGTTACACATGTATCAACTAAAAAAAACTCTCCTCTAATAATGTTCAAAATTTATTTAAATATTTGAAGACAGAACGTGAACAAGTAGAGAGAGGTTAAAAAAATAACATAAATATAAAATAAATTATTAAATCTATAAATTTCATTTACATAAGTTAGATGCACTTGAAGGAATAGCCACACCTTTTTTTTATTTTGATTATATCTCACTAGGCCTATCATGATTCATGGACAGTAATTTGTCGATATTATTTAACATAAACATTTTATTATTTATTTTATTTTATTTGGATAACAACTATTGTATGTTTTCGTATAGGTCTAGTTGAAAAAAGAATATCGATTCTCTCTAGTCTGCGTTGGGTATGAATTTTCAAAGGTCTCAATTTCGCACGGCACTAGAATTAAAGGGAAGCAACTCTTTTATTTCATTACTAACTACGAATTCAAGGACAATTTAAGTGTAGATACGAAAAAAATAAGTTTATTTACTGGTTTGTTGTATCTTTCTTTTATCTCAAATATGATTTTCGACAACATAAAATGTGAGTTTTGTGCAAACGTCCTTTAATAGTCACAGGCAACAAACTTGCATCTCACCGGTCACTCGGACGAAAGTTTTTCTCCCAAACAAAACAAAATCTTCCTGTTGCAGGTGTGTGAAAATCCCTAATATTAGCAATACATTTCACACGTAAGGACTTACGAGTGGAAAGGAGCTCCCTAGATTTACGACTAATATCGCTACTAGTTTACACCTGCACTTTTTTGTGAAACGCATCCAAATTGTAGATCTACGTTACGTGTGAAAAACACTCGTAAACTAGGTTACGATTTTTTGTGAAACGGGGTCCAGATTTGTTAGTATGCATTAATTCTCTATCCCATCTCTCTAACAACATCTCTCTACATGCATATGCTTAACTTACCTTTGTTTCGGCGTGTTGTTTTATTTGATTGAGAAAAAAACGCGAGGTCGTGTGATCTGTCAGAAGTTACAGACTTGGTTCCGTATTCACTTTTTCTAAGGTCAAGGTCGGTTTGTGCTTTCCTTATATGGACACGGTGTCAAATATCTAAAAATAGCGCGGGGAAGTCCTTTCCGTTAACGGAAGAAATTTCCGATAATTCCTTAATTTCATTGCAGGCGAGAAAAATGTTTCTTGGTTTTAATTATGATTTGCATTTACTTTAAATTGAAATCAGGTCAAAATTGGGACAGTATGGTTTTAAACATTTGAGGAATGGTAATCACTGTTTAACCTGTGGTTGAATTATTATTACATTTTCTATTTTACTTATTCATGTGAAGATCAGCTTGACGTTGTTTGGAAATTCAACTTAAGGGACAGCACATATCTCAATTTCATCTACATGTTCAAAATCAACAAAACGTAAATGATATTAATTTTCATTGATATTCAGTGACAAAAATACAACGACTCGAGAATAGAGTTTCAAAACTTTATTAATCTACTTATTTTTTTACTGATCTCACAATGCACATAATTCATATTATCGCTGGCATGTTCTTCTATTTCCAAAGCTTGCTCTCTTGCATTGGAGATTTCTGCAGCACTGACGTCTTCCGCCGAGTTCACATTCATCGTCACGTTGGATACAACGATTCTGAAAAAAGAAATGGGTAGAGATTGAAGTATTTATCCATTCATTAATATCAAGTGTCAGCAAGGGATTGTCTTAGAAAAACATAAATTTCACTACAACAGCCGACATTTACTTAGTTTCCCCCCCACCAAGTTTATATGGCAAGTGTTCGCATGGCACTTATCAGCATTCTTCATAAGCAAATATTATTTTTTCACATCGCTTTCAATAGTTTGAATCTGATAGGAGATATGCCTATCATTATGTACATGACCGGCTATCTAGTAATAACGGCATTACACAGATTACTAATACATTAGTACGCCACGCTGGATACAACGATTCTGAAAAAAGAAATGGGTACAGATTGGAGTATTAATTCATCCATTTATATCAAGTGCCAGCAAGGAATTGTCTTAGTACAACATAAGTTTTACTACAACAGCCGACGTTTAAATGGCAAGTGTTTGCATCAGCATACTGCTTCATTAGAAAAAAAGATTTTTTGACAGCCATTTCAATACTCCGATACCTAATAGGCGAAATGCTTATCGTTATGTACATGAAAAGCCAATGAAATGACTGCCATCTAGTAGTAGCGGCACTACACAGATGGCAAATAGTTTAATGACATGAGTTTAAGTTCTGGGCCTAGATTTTCGAAGCTCTCTTAGTGCTAAGATAATCGTAAGCCAATGATAATGTATGGTACTTACGACTATCTTAGCACTAAGAGAGCTTCGAAAATCTAGGCCCAGGTTGTTATGATACTACATATTTGCAAGGAAAGAGTCACTTTTTTATTTTCAAGTTAGATTTAATACCACAAATTGTGAAGAGAAAGAGTGGCTTATATACGTTTCAAGTTTGGTATGATACCACACTCGTGTTGGCAAGGAAATAGTAAGATACTGACGTTTTAAGTCAGTTATTATGCCCAATGACTTTAATATTCATTAGTTCTAAAAGGTATCCTTACTATCTCTGAAGTACTTACATTGCCCCCGGGTCCAGATCCCCCACTGCGTCTACAGCGGTTGTTGACACATTGCAGCTCATTACAACAGTTCAGACCGTTGTTGTTGCATCGGTCATTGCTATTCTGGCACTAGAATCATAAACATTATATAATGCGATACATTTAGTCAAACATTTTAGTTAAAAAACAGTTTCATGGCAAAAACAATTTAAATAATCATATTAAAAGATCATATGTGATTAATATATCAACTCAATGCTTATGATAAAGTACAATGCTCTGGTCGATTGTCAGGTGTATCACATGTTCTGTAACTCAATTATTTATATTACTGTATCCTCTTTCTCATTTGGTTATTGCAGAAGTTATGGATACAATCTCAATTAAATAAATACATAAATACCCTAATATAAGAACTATACATATTGTGAAAAATATTAAAACATTCAACGTCAACGTTGTTTGCATTTACAACCGGGAAAAGGAACAAGAACGGACCTGTCCCAATCCCTGTGCTGAGGTCAGTGCAACCAGGACGAGAAAACAAGCGGCAATGAGAACAACCTTCATTATGCTTCTGAAAAATACAACCGAATTGCTTCATTTTTTAAATACTAGTAAATATATATCTAAAATACAAATTAACACGACGAATAATAAAATATTTTTTGCATAATGTTAAAGATTAACTACCTGACCACATAGTACATATGTATCGAAGAATGGTTGTTCGGAATATGAAAAAATAACTCAATGTCTGAATTTAGTAAATTTTGATATAATGATAACAACACGCTGATGTCATTAAATATGGATGAATAAGGCGAGTAGAAAAAATAATGTTGTGATCTTTGAGATGTCTATTGAAATAGATGGACAAGTAAATGTGCATATACCATAAAAATCTTGTGTATGAACATCATAAATAGCATATAATTTAGAAATGTGGATTTTGACCAAAGCTGTCGAAGTAACCTCTTCTTATGTATGAATAAATTTAAAAAGAAGATAATTAAATCATTTATAGAAAATAAAATACAATACACCAATCACTTACATTAGTAGTACCACTGTCGGTTTTTGTAGTAAGCCCTTTCGTATCTGACTTATATATAGTAAACAAGCTGCAAATCAGTTGTCAAGTTGTTCTAGATAAAATCTGACTCTGTTGTCATCTGACTGATCTTTGCAAAATGTGACGAGCTTTGATTACATTGATGATTCAAACAACGTGCAAATTGGACGTCCACAATCTAAGCAGGATGGAATACTAAGATTGAAAGATTAACAAAGTATACATCGAAACAGTTTTGCAACAAGCTAGAAGATGTGAGTCGAAAAAAATATAAAAATATAGAAAATATAAACGTCAATGCATTAATATGTATATATGTGCTTAGGTCTGTTAAGCATTTATGTATTTCGAAGCAAAACGATCCCTTAAACAACTTGACTGACCACTTTCCAATTTTACTCAAATACAAATTTGTAATATTTTAATATTAAACAGAAAATGTATTAAAATTAGTATGCAAATAATTTTCCTTAAAATTACCTAAGCACAATGGACGCGTGCTAAATTAAGGGAGACGTTGTTCATCTCATAATCTCGTTTATTTTCTAATGTATTCAGATGCCGATGAACCTTAAGGCATTGTATTATTAAAATTAATTTTTATGAAATAATTTCCAAATGACTTTATTTAAGCTGTTTGAGTAGCATTCTAGAAGTTGTCGTCCTAGAAGGAATTTTATGGATAATCAACTTCTTTATTGTACTGGTAGCGACGTTTCGGTATAGATTCTTATACCGTTTTAGTTTTCGGGTAATCTTGAAACAGAAAGGCGAATCACTTTTATGTTACTTTTGCTTAATTAAAAAATATGTTTAAATTTAACGTAGATAAAAATATCTTAATATGACAAAAAAAAAAAATTCAAATTATTTCATCACTTAAATGTTTGAAAATGAAAACAAGTACGATGCATACATTTTGTATACGAACTGTGCTACTCTTTTCAATACCATTCTCTTCATCGAGGATTCAAAAGTAATTGACGAAATTTAGTCGCCTTTATTGGAACTCTTCATATGTAAATTTTACATGTTTAAAACACCAGGTCAGAATTAGTTAGGAATTTTGATATATGTTCAATCTGATCAATACTATTTTTATCCATTGATTTATTTATTTACGTAAAATGTTATCATATGATAGACATTATCCTTTACTAATTTTGTACAAAAACATTCAGTATGCTTGACAAGGTTGAAATTTTTTTAATCTTTCAACAATAGAATGTAAGCTATATGCATGACTTCCGACGTGTATGACACAATTATGAAGGTTGGACAGCTTGATTTGTCGATCTACTGTGATTGTGTACAGACAGTCATCACACGTCTGATATTTATGACAACGATGTTTATTTGACTGATATCACATTAGGTTTGACAGTTGAAATTTGCATCATTCGTAATATCACATGTCACAAACGTTATCGGTTCATTATGGCCTTCCTTCAATCTAAAAATGGATATTAAGGCACTTTATGTATGATTTGGAAAAACTTCACGATACGATCACATAATTAAAATTGCAAAATGTATTATTCGGATTTGAAACTTGAGGAATAAATGATTATGCTTAGTTTTTTCTTTTATCCCATAGGCTTAATTCAATCTTCTTGTTTACGAAATGATCTCAAGATGAATATAGTTTTTCAACTAGCTTATGCATCAGTTATAATAAAAAATAAAGCTTTTAGGTAAATGTGGAAATAATGCCAGAAACACAAATTTTGATAGAAAACCCCCCATATATAAGTGATATTTTTTTAGTTCAAAATAGGCATCACGAAAAATAAATATGTAGTACAACAGAAATAATCTAGTTATATATCTTAGCTTTAATTATGAAGCAGTGCATTTTTGAAGAGGTTGTTGTCGATAACTACATTGTCGACACTATCATCTACTGTAGACAATTGAACAAATCACAAATATTTTCTGTTGCCCCATAAAGATGAATGGTCTCTAAACATTTCTGATTCCGACAACAACGTTTATTGAATGGATATTAAAGGCTTTATAGTCGTTGATCCTTTTTATTTTAAGTTTAACAGTTTCCTTCTTTGTAATTTTGAAACCCTTCGAATGGCTTTCATTAATGTCTTGTATGTGGATATAAATCAGCAAATAAATGTTTAAGAACCTTAAATGTGTATACAGCCATAGGAAATGCAGACATTGGTAAAGCATGTCGGATTTTAAAACGATGCACAAGTTGCTGTTTTGTGTTGACTGAAGAGGCTGCTAAACTCTCTTCGGCTAATGTATTTTTCTGATGAATTTTTGAAAACCCATTATGTTAGCAGGACATGGGTAAAAATGATTCATTTGGTTATTGCAATATCTTTTTCCAGGTGTATACTAGTATTGTGGTTTAGATGTCAACTGAATAACGAGGCTTTGCTTTGAAATAGATGGTGTCAGGTCAACTAAGCTCAATGTTATTGTAAACTGGAGCTTATTATTTTTTTGAACCCATTGAGTTAATGATGGATCGAGCATTTTGTATTGCTGTTGGTTTTAATTATACTCCCCTATGAACTACAAGGCAACAGAAACTCACATTAAAAAAAGTATTTTTCAAACTGAATTACAAAAAAAATACTACAGATATAACTTAACACACGCTTTACACAATTTCGAAGCCTTCATGTTTGTTTGTTGTGGTATTGCTCATATCAGATGGACGTGACAACGGCTGATAAGCATACACCTTTAGAGTTTTGTAATATTTTAGAATGGGAAATCTTCTATCCCTGTAGTAGTTTAAAAATGACGTGCTAAGAGCCAACTATAAAACCTCGCCACCACGTCGGACACGCTTACATCTTACACCGTTAGAGCCTCGTAATATTTTTAAACGTGCGAAGGTTTTTCACTGTTTTACTGTTCAAAATGACGTTTAAGGCGCCAAATGGACCATCAAGTCGCTACGCCGAATAGGCTTACTCCTGTGTTCCAACAAGTCCAACAGTTCCAAATAACGTGCTAGGGGCCAACTAGAATTGGAAGATTTTAATGAACAAAAATCGATTCAGTGATCTTTTTTAAAATGGTCGAAACAACTGTCTGGTGACGTTAGTCAAGTTTTGTTTTCTTCCCCAAAATAAGATTTTTTGGGGAATTTAGCAGAGTTTGTAACATGAAAGGGGCGCGATAGCGCAGTGGTTAGCGCGTTCGGCTTCGGATCAAGAGATCCGTGGTTCGAATCCCCCCAGGGGATCGGTAACTTTGTCTGCAGTAGAGAATTGTTCTACAAGCAGCAAGGTTTGGGTGCAATGTTACACTTTCAGCTAAGAACCCCCCGTGGTTCGCCAGTTCCAGCCGATGCTATCAGGTTTCAACGCAATGCAAAGCCACGATGGTGCTGTGGGCTTTCAATCTGCAATAATACTAGCAGCCGCGATATTAGTGAAATACTCATGAAAGCCGCGTTTAACCCCAACTCAGCTCATCTCACTAACAAGAAAACTGTTACTAATCAAATGACTAGATAAGTAAGAATAACTAAGGATGAAACTTTTGAATTGAAATTGTTTCTGTAAGACCCCTTATGACATTGGGTTTCCGGAATGCAAAGCAGGTTATTCAAAAGGGAAGATAAGCAATGTTGAATGTATCAAGAAAAATAAGGTTTAAACATTGTTTTGTTCCAGAAGAATTTTGTTCAGCAAACAAGCAAAGGTTTGCTTATGTTAATGCCTCACTAGTAAAAAAAAATATAACATTTATCTCATCCTAAAATTCTACCAGTTTTTTTTATGTCTTTTTATTACGGAACTTACAATTAGGTGAAAGGTTTCCCGGCCGTAGTTTCTTTCAGTGATTAATCGATAATGTTTCCGTAAAAAGTTTTGTCCTCCCATCATTTTGCTTTTTTAAAATTCAACATTTTATTTAGTACTTTAAACATTTATAGGCTTAATGCATTATAAAACAATAGAGGAAGCATCGAGATTATTTCAATTGTAAACCTTGATATGCTAGATAATTTTGAAATGTCATTGCTATGAAACACGACAATAACAATTACATGTATCATCACTCGGTTTATGGTTTAAACTATCATTTCCATTGACCAAACTAAGTTTTCCTATGTGAATTATTTTACTAAAAATTAGCGATACGTCACACTAATATTGCATATTACAGCTTTTTAAAAACAAAAACAAGATTGTTTTACCACAATTAGAGAAGAGAAAAAGTATGTATGTCATAATTACATCTTTATCGACTTCCATTGATTATCTCTTTATCAGAACTACGATGGAGTTATTCCATGTCTATACATAAATATTGACCATGTTAATGTAACTTGCATCATCGATCCTCTTTGATTAACACTGTATATGTAGTAGATTGTATTCTTAGTGTTGAAGCACTTGAGGATTTGTCACTTTAATTCTGAGGTAAGTTAGATGTCTGACTCATATGCAGTGGATTCATCTTCAATGATGTACGCATCCCCGAAACGGAATTGATTTATACAATTTTAATCGCAAATTACTCAGTTGTAACAAAGTAACAATTAGATTCGAACATATGACAATACGTTGTATTATTTGAAACTTCATCAAATACATCGTCAACTGATGCTATTGTTCTTGACATACTGGGAAAGGTACTTGTTATCAATAACATTTAACTTGATCTCAACTTTTTCCCACAATAAAGAGTTCTACTAAATCACATGATTAACATATGAAATATGGAAATAAGCATTTAATGCGTGATTAGTAGTGAAGTCTTTTAATACATCCGTAAAACTGAAGTTTATTTCAACAAACTAAATCCCTCATTCAACCCCTTTGATATTAATTATAATTTATTGGGACCATTCGGGGTTATCAAAACTTATGAACTCGAAAACATGGAGAGAATATATTTTATTTGATAATCTGGTCACTATGTTTGAAAATGTCAAAGAAAATTCTTCTTTAAAAAAACGACCTTGTTCAAACATTGTAGTGTGGAAAAAAATGTTTTGCACACAGTACAGTGTCAAAACACTTTCTTCATTTGGAAAAAAAATCTGTAAATATATTTTCAAAAAAGTTTATTTCAATCTATTTAGATTTAGAAAATTAATACAGCTGGCAGGTTCTTCTGCTGCCGAAGCCACCACGTCTTCTACATCTTAGTTCATCACAGCATTTCTTAGAGCCAAAATCCTCACATTCCTGGTTCATTTTCTGGCACCGGCCGTTCTGGAAAACAACATGCGCAACATTTCTATTTTAAAGAAGATTGTCACTTGGTTTACATGGAAATTGAAAATGTTAAACTTAGAGCTATGGTTGCAAGGCGGTTATTCTAAAATTACTAAATCATAATTCCCATAATGCCACTTAGTTAATGAACTTTAAGTGAACAGTGAAAATTGCTTATAATAAATAACTTTTATAAATAATACTTAGTAAAAAATGTATAAAGTAACATCATTTGATTATTACATAACATGAGTAATCCGTTTCGAAAATTTGCTGACATCGTCTAAAGAATCGGAAATCAATTCCAGAACTGAGAGTTGCTCGTGCTCTTACCTCTCTGCATGACCTTATTTTCAGTTAACTTCAGCTAAAATTTAGATAAGTTAAAAAATATATGTTAACCAGGACGAACCATACTTGATTAAAATGTGTACAAAACATAATTTCTTTTGTCATCTTGCAAAAATTAACCTCACATTGTTATATTTACAATCCTCAATACTACCCACCTTCCTACGACAAAATTGGTTCTCACACTCCAAGTTGTTACAGCATTTCATGTTTCCAGTGTGTCGGCATCTCTGTCCAACAGTCTGGCACTGAATGATGATAATAAATACTATTGATAACAACAACAATAATGATAATTGATGATGATTGAAGTTGTATTTGGTACATACATAGTGATTTTATTGCGTGTAAAAATTGCGCTGAATTCCTCAATTTAAGATCGTGAAATATAAAAGCAATAATTCAAAAAGGTTTTACCCTGGGGAAATGAATGTGTAAGGAGTATTGCGTTATTGTTTAACGTTGTAATATTTCTGAAGAGTGGAGTTACAAACTTACAAACTGACAGTGTACATTGTATGTTCTTGAAGTCAAATATGTTATATATATCGCTGAAAGCGACCAAGTAAACGCTAGTTATTTAGGAAGAACGACATTAAAGTCATGATTTTTTTTTATCGAAGCCGTCTGATGCTGGCGATTGAGTCAAACAAAAGGTTCGAAACTTTTCAATGAAGTAAAATGGATATTCATATGTGGAATATGTCGGATAGATAATAAAATAAATGTTATTAAAATCGTGATGTCATGCTAAAGCTTTTGAACATTATATAAATTACACGAATATCAACTTAAAGATGTAAATGTAAACTTTTTCTCATTTTCGTATCGAGTTTCTAACAGCTTCAAATTCTTTCGATTATGTTCATGACTTCGGCATTACCTTTTCGTCCTTTCAAATATTTTTGTTTCGGTAATACTATGGTAAAACCATTGCAAGAGCCAAATCATAAATCACCATACATACCCATCCCACCCCATTAGCGTTGATATCGGATGCTGACGCCAGGACTGACAGAGCCACAAAACAGGCAACGACGATAAAGGTTTTCATGGCTTTACTGAAAAAGAAATGACAAATTGATAGAATATCAATTCTCAAACTTTAATGCCGTGTTCCACGTGATATTCCATTTTGTTCCAGGAAGGAAAGAATTTACCGTATTTGATGTAAGAGACATACCACCTTTTTACCGTAAGTATATATATTGAATGCACATGTACATGTACATGTGCATAAAAGGCATTAAGATATGTCTCACTCTTTTTTAATTACTCCCACTGTCCCGTGATGTAATCAACATCTCCTCTCCAAAATAGGAGGAAATGAATATGATGATGATGATAATCTAAAAAGAATTTATTTAGTACTTATTTCCATTCCAATAAACAACTATGCATTCAGATATTACCATGCACAGATCAATAAATAAAAAAGTCAGTTAACTGTTAACAAGATCTTATTTGTAAGATTAGTTTGAAAGAAAGACATAACAAATCCTGACAAATGTTAAATACTGAAATACTTAGTGTTAAATTGAATTAGCTCAATTAAGTTAAGTATTATTCTATCTTTTAAATAAAAAAGTTCACATCCATTAACATTCAGACATACCAAGCAAAGCATTATGCTAAATGAAGATTTTTGCTACATACTTACATGCAGAGTTGAATCAACAGTGATGGGAGGTCCGCTGAAAGTATATTTTATAACATAGTATTATCTCGAAAACTGACAACTTGTCGGATAGTCTTGTGAAAATATAATGATAACAAAAATATTATGATACGCTGTTATCGTACATTCATTTGTTGACTATTTCATTCAGAACACACACTCTGTGATGCATGCAAATCTCAACTAAGATCAACATGATGAACCCTTCACATCGTGTTTCATATACCATGACAAGTTTATCGTGTAGATCAGAGACTTGGTAGACTTGGTATTTAATATTCTTTATGTAACTGACTAACTGACGATTCAAAACAAGTGGGCTACCGCTGGTCTGCAGCCAAGAAGCAGATAAGTTGGTTGGTTAATAATCAAATATTTCATGATCGTTATAAGAAATACATTAAAGATTTGGATTTATATTGAAGTAGCTTGGGTTTTTTTTTGACGGCAAGTTTATGGATGTACAACTTCCTTCATCACCTCAACAAAACATTGCTCATTAAAGGAAACACTATAAAAATGTCAAAAAGTTAAAAAATAGTATTGTCTATAATAAGACACAAATAATGGTTGAATGGTACATAGACTGATACGCAAACATAACCGTAGACATAGAATTGCCAAAAGATATGATCGACGCTGCGACTTGGTAAACATTCGTGAACTACGAAATAGAATTTCAGACAGCCAAGTAAAAACATTCTTCTCAAATTGACAGTACAACAAACGACCCTCACGGCAATAACATCTTGATGACATCTTGAAATGCACAATGTCTGGCATCAACACGATAGTCCCTCCTATTAAACATGGCAAATTAGTCGTTGATGATACAGAAGATTTTGTAGTAATTAGGAATAACATATTGTTTTATTCAAAGTGTACGTTTATGAAACTCTATATTTTTGTTAGAGAGCGGCATTCATTTATGCATATATTTGCTTGTTTGCCATGTCCGTTTCCATTCGACAAAATAAAAAATGTTAAAACAAACCAGATTGATAATTCACCAATGAAATGTGAGCCCTAATGCCCAATGCAAAGTTTCAGGATCATTATTTGAGGGCATCGCTATCATTCATATAGCTAAGGTATACTTTGCTGATTATTTCAACAGAGAAATATTTGTACCAATTAGTGATGAACTGCAAATTGAAAAAAGTTCCATATCATTCTCTCCTCTTTGAAAATGGATCTGTTATTGATAAGGCAAAACATATTCTTTGTTTTGCGGTAAACAGGAGGTGATGTGTGATAACATCTCAAAAGGCAGGAATCTTTGATTCGGCCCTTTGAATGACGTGTCTTAATAAGAACTCGATTTAGATTCCAACGTCCGAACATCTCATATTTCACAGGAATTGCAGGAGGCTGGCATAATTTCAGGATTATCATATTCATATATCTTTAATATCAATGGAAGAGAAGCATTGTCAGATAAATGTAAAAAATTGTTTGATTTGATCACAAATATAAGTTGTCATTTTGACATTGTGTATTCCTATAGCATATATATGAAGACAATGATATTGACACATTTGACGAAACAAAAACAAAACATTTTGTCTATATAGGACAACATAGAAAAACGTAAACTTTTTAACAGCACCGTAAATGAAACACAAATCCGTATACATACAAAAGCAAATATCACACATCCTTCATTACAATCTCACACACACTAACGAATCACATTACAGAAAACTGCACACTACATACACAGCTTATGCGTTATGTTGACAATCATTGTTGGATTGTTAATTTTGATACTCTTCTTTCAATCCCCACGTCGATTGAAGCACCCATAATATACAAGGAAAACCCTAACTTTAACCGAAAACATATTACAAACTAGATCTTTATTCAAAGCTCAAGGACATACATATTGTACGTATCTTTGTTTTTCTCATTACCCTGTGTAAGAAGAATGAATCCAAATTTAAAAACTAAGTCACTTGTTTTGTTTTTCGTTATTTCTATATATGTAACAAAATAAAAATACATCGCTTTTAATAGGCAACTTTTAGTTTATCAACCTTAATATAGTTTATATTCAAATTGAGAAATGCGACTATTCACCAGCTTCCGAAGGTTTTCAATTCTGCAGAGACGTTTTAACTTTGGAAACCAAATAATCTTTATCTTATTGGACATAATATTATATATTGTACTGCGAAACAACATAAACGTACTAATTCTCATACAAAAGACAGGTTTTTACGTAAACGTTATTGAAAGAAATGCGTTTGTTCAACTCGTCACAAGTTGTCCATCTGATTATCAAAACATGACATATAGATTCTCTTGTCACAGTAACGTCTCAAAGAAACGAAACTTCATTGACTATAAGGTGATAAGCTTCCACATTGCCGACAGATGAAATCAGTTTTTAGTTGAAGTTCAAGTTTCACCAAATCAATTCAGCTCTTGAAACGTTGAGTTCAATAAAATGTTAGATCTATCATGTGGTCGTTGATTTAAATGGTTCAATTCTATTAGATGATTATTTCATTATAAGAAAAGAACATGTATAACTGACATTGATTTTAAAATCGTTTGTCTTTGTAGAACATAATCTCCATGCATTGCTAATCATACCGAGACATTTTAAGGACAGGATTTATTAGATATAGATATAGATAATTATCGAATATCAAGTTTTCCATTGGCAGTGATACTGACTTGTACTAATTTCTGTGGATTTCGTTAAGATGTTATTATTAAAGAAGGAGGTTATGAAGCTTATTGTCTTTATAGATTCGCCTACTTGGTCGCATGGTCGCATATAACAATCCAAATACCTCTGGTGGATAAACATAACTTTAGGAAATCGCGGTCTTGAACCCTGTACTTCGCGAGTATCATATTTCACAAAAGAACGGTAATTTAAGACCTATTTCATATGATTAAACAAATATTAACTTCAAGTGAGGTTGATCCAATGATTTATTGACATTGGACATGTGATATTCACCGATATTATTACTCGGCCGTGAAGGAAACTACATAATTACATCAATACAACAATATCAAACTAGTGAAATTATGCTGCACGTATGACGTCACAATAGTGTGTAATGTTGAAGTCACAATATTAGAGCCGCCGTCACAATGGTAGGTAAGTTGTAGAAATATTAGTTTTGGCAATCAATCGACATTAATGCTTGATTTATGTGGGCCAGTAATAAACAGAAAACTAAACTTGTTTAATAAAAATAGCATTAAATGGAAGGTCGTTTAGTATCCTTTATATATCTAAAACCTGATCTGGTGTCATTGTGACATAAGCTATTATGAAGAAATTGACAGGTAAAACAGGATATAATGGCTGTCTTGGTAATAGGATTATAGGTTATGAGGTCATGAGTAACAATTATGACGTCACAATACATTGCACAGATCCATATGTTGCGCAGATACATTGCATATATACTTACTGCATGCTACATTTGTAGCGCATTAAAAAACATACTTGTAAATGGACATGTCGTCATGGATGTCAGGAAATATATATCGGGAAAACAGAGCTAAAGTAAAAAAGAAGAATGAATCTTCATCGTTCACAAATTAAAAACAAGCTTATAGCAAAATCCCTCTAAGTGCGCATCTAGAAACATGTGGGAATTTTTTTTATTCTGTTTTCCCGATATACAAAGTTAATTCCACTGAATCTAATTGCTCTAATTGCTAATAAGACAAAGTCAAAGTGTTAATCTGATATTCTCCAATTCAATGTCCATATAAGACCTGAGAGGTTGAAACTGTTTGAACTGTTTATACGTTTTTTCCTACATGATTTGATATACTCTTCAGGGAGACGGTGCACGTGATTGAACTTTCACCTTAAATACTTATATGTAATTCAAACGAAGCATTCCTTCCTGTGTCACATTTATTTGGTTTAAAAATAAAAAAAACGAGTAGAAATGTTTAAAGTTTCAAATCTTACTCAAAACTTAATTGGAGTCGATTCTTCAGATATATTACGAATTTGGCGTATTCTAAGTAATGGTCACATATTTGGGATAACGGTTTCATTTTATATGAGAGAGAGAGAGGGAGAAGCCAAGATTTTTACGTTCACTATAATAAATAATTAACAGGTTGATTCTAAAAACACAGCAATCTATATTTCTTGAAATAAGTTATAAAAACTGAGCAAAATGAAAATACTATTTATAAGAAACACGCCAACCAAATGCACTATCACACATCAGAACGTTGCTAATATAATTATGGTTTGACAAGGCAGAAACGGATAAATCAAGAAACAACCAAAGGGCCCCTTACATCAATAATCACAAGGTTTTATTCAATAAAACTGTTCAGTTTAGAAGACCTAATCAGACAAAGTGTCTTCATGTCACGAATAATTACTGCACATTCATAAGAAGATATTCAAGTTTTTTTTAAAGTTATAGAGTTATCAAAGATCTCTTCAACCAGGACAGATGACTTTAAAAAGAACTTGGAAATGCATTGCAATCATATGCATTTTGTCGGATGAGTAAGTTACAGAACATCTGTCATCGAAGACTTAAGATGATGACAGCAAAAGAATAATTTGATGTAGAAAGTGAATATAGACTCCTTATTCGGTAATGTCAATTATATTAATGATTTTAGCAAGATCACTTTATTTAGTTTGTTTATCACTGTGTATCCCATACAACTATTTTACAAGTATTATTGATGACACGTGATCTGTGGCTTAAAGCACGTATTCAATTAAATTCCTTTTGATGCATATGGCATTATAAATTCAAAGATTAATCAACATGTTTTGCTGGTCTGTTTCAGAAGCCTTGTAATGTCCGCCTGATTTCTTCCCATAGCATTTCCAGTTTCTAAAATAACAAAATTTGCTAATGAAACGCACTTTGTCTCCCACATATGGAAATAACCCTCTTATCCATTTCACACTTATGGACTTGATTTCCGTGAGTGCTATTTTCACTTACTAAGGTTTCAATTTGTTATATTGTTTTGAATATGCAGAACATTTTAATTACTTTTTTCTTGTATTCTTTTAGTGAATTTTTTTCTAACATCATTAAACCTTTGTCTCTAAACTGTGCACTGTTTATTTTACACCGTTACCACATTCTAAAATTACTAATAGCTATATAAGAAACTGAATAATGTTTAATTGGTGTAAGTGTACTCATAAAAAGAGACTATGCGTGGTAATATTTTATTTTCATCAATATCACCTGTTATGTGTTATGTGGCTGATAACAGTATAATGTATTATTGGTGTGACTGTAATCACAGTGTCAATTCTACTCATCAGTAGATAATTAATTAACACGTACGGTAATAAAAATGATAAAACAGCATCAAAGAAGGACGAGCCACTAGGGAAACTTGTCTGTTAATGAAATTATTGCATGATTGCAACTCATGTATGTCTATCAACTGTCTTCGGTCCAGAATTAACGATCACAGTGATAAATCAATCATTAAAATAGTGGCAACATTAGATAACAAGGTTATCAAAACTTAAGGTTTATTTGATTAAACAATGATGGTATTGTTATATAGTCAAGCTATTCATTCTATCATTTTACACCATTGCACATGCTAATATTATTGGTATTTTACAGCATATAGAACAATGACCATTTCAAAGTTTTCATTACTGGACATACATTCAGAAATGCTACAAATAATGGATAAGACAACCTATTCCTATTGTTTCAAAATTTTGATATAAGCAATGCTTCTGATTTGAAATGATCCATTTATTTATGTGCATTATTTACTCTAAAAACTCAATCAAAATTACAGAAACAAGCTTAGCTTTAGCTTTAGCCATCCGCATAAGCAAGTGCTGAATTGGCAACTAAATTATAGTAAGTTCATCTATTAAGAATAATAATGAACTCGCATTTGCGTAGTTACGTTGCTTAAAGCTTACTCATCCCTATATTTAATTTAACCACTAACTTTCTCTAGCACATCAAGACACAACCTGCTGAAAAGACCGGATCTTGTTATGTTATCATTTCCCTTTATTTTGTTTACTTTCAAAACGAAATTGTCCTATATACCTTTCACATAAGACGTAATGTATAAAATATAGCTTTCAAATATAGTTTTATCATGTGAAATTGAAGAACATTAATATTGAGGTTTCATTAAAACGTACATATTCAGAAGGGTATAAGTGATCTAACTTGGTGAAGCCCCCTACTATTTACAGGGTTGACACGTCATATCGAAATGCAATATATGCACACGAATATATACACACAGAAAAATAAAGGGATGAAGGAGAAGATAAGGATGTCTAATATGACATATTTAGGTTTTTAACAAACTAAAAACATTCACAATGAAATTTCTAACAATATCACCAGTTCAAACATCGAAAAATACGAGAGTGAACTGTGTGAAAATTAAAGATTCTTTCATTGATGCTATCATTGGCATAATAAGGCATGGAGCGAGTTCCAACAGAAGTTATTAATTACAACCACAGTCGCAGTCCGTGTGACTGCAAGAACTCATGCTCATATAGGTCATCCCTGGTGTCTCATTACATACTCATCAGTAACAGCCGCTGAAAAAAGGTAATTAATTTGGTGGATGTTATTACATTAGAGAAACATGCCATTCAGATAGTGTCAAGGGGAGATAGGCGAATTCGTCAGCTGATAGTACGGTCAATGTTGGCGGTCCAGTGCTCCCTTAGGGTGAATTTGTACCTTTCATAGCGATAGTGTAATCTCAAATATAACAATGTTGCATAGCAAAGCACCGTCGTTCAAATGTGAATGTACCTAAATTAACTTTAAAATGAATCCATGACAAATTCTGAATTATTATATTATTATATCATTACATATCCATGTAGGTGGGAAGTAAAGTACCATGTAATTAAATTCTCATATATTGTTGTTGATAGGAAAATAAAATTCACATGTTACATAATCAAAAAGAATGTAATTATATTATTTTCTCTATATACAATGAAGAAAACCCCGACGTATTTTCAATGAAGCTATACAAGGAGCACCATCTTAATTAAGTTTGAGAAAGGTTTTTCCCTTTTCCCTGGTTCAAATCTTTATAAAAATCACCCCGAGGACATGAAACTGTCCTAGAAATATTTCTACAACGGTTGATGAAGCCTGACTTGACACATAGAAATACGTAATTTTAACAAATAGGTCAGACAATTCATTTTCTTCCAATTCTCACAGCACATAAACTTCTCAGCAAAATCTAAGTTCACATGTAAATCAATCCACCATGTGTTTTCTTTGAATTATCTAATTCGAAAAACTCGTTTTATCAATTTGGGCAAGGAACTTTCCAACTTGATATTCTGTTTACAGAGAGGTCATTGTGTACTTTCTATAACTTATGCGGAGTTTACCTTCAATAAAACAAATGTTTCGAAGCTCAAATAGAACTGAAATAATAAGTGTATCGGCTGAAAAGTAGTCTAGTATCGAACTAAAGCCATATCAAACTTTTTAAAAATGTATGATAGAAATTTCTCATAAGACAATTAAAAGAGATCGGAGAAAAGATCTCTAATGGCATGTATTTGCGGTAAACCAACAAACAAGCTGCGCGTTGACATTAACATTAAGTGCATAACGGCGAAAAAAAATATTGACATCTCCATTTGACATGCCATGCAGTATTATCAAGGGAATCAGAATCAGGGACAACATGCTACAGACGTGATTAAATTGTATTCCTATATTCCCCTGAAGCATTGAAGAATGTCATGCGTATTGATATGTATTAATATTGATATCCCTCCGCTCCGCAGTTTTCATGGAATTCGTTTTAATATCGAAACAAAAGCATAGAAGTGGGGAAAATATAATACAGCACACTCAATAACAGTTTTGTCATCCATACTTCTTGTATGTACTTAAGAACAATCCGGGCTTTAATTACTTTTTCTCATTACTTCGGACGTCTTGTTTGAGACAATTTTTGCAATAATTTTAACCAATATTGGACGCAATATGCACTCGTTTTAAGCTTGTTAAGTGGTACAATTTGTTCCCAAATGTCAAGCGTCAAAAGTCAAACATCTGTATTTATCATCCCCTTTTCAACCATTTCAATGTGTTCTGAAATATCTTCATATAAACTCCGAAAAGTGGTAATTTAACTGATAAATTTACACTACGGGGAGAATTAACAGATTTAAGAGTATTCTCTGTTCATAATAACACAGATGCACATTGGTAAAAGTATTATTCTGCACCTTTCAATGTAGTACACAGTCCAGGAAATGAATAAACATGATAATCCTTTAAACGGGGAATTAGCAAATTCTTTTAGATGATAAAGTGATCTCACGGAAACCAAATGCAAATTGCAAGACAATGTTTTTAATCGAAATAAGCAGTTCTAAAACGAAAACACCATGTGCATGTATGCTGTGCGAATTCATTTCCCATTCACACAAACATGGCCGCTAGTGGTCTTTGCTTGATAATTGATAATTTGCTGACCGGATTGATTAATAAGATCTGACAAAGATACGTCTGCCACGAACCAATATTTATATGGTAAAAAAATGAAGAAATAAAATGTTCAGAAGACATGCTACTGCCCCTTTAAACTCTTTAGATTCATATTGCTTCTTTTAAAAACATTTTATCAGTTCCTTCCTCATCTAATATTCAATTGTCAAAGACTTCAAAATTCTAGAAAAACTTAACCATTCTAGAACAATAAAATAAGAAAACATATTTTATTATATTTGAATAATATTTTTTAAATACAGTTTTTGTAAAAGGAAGCAGGTGTACATTCGATTGATGTTCTATATTTCACACAGACAATAGTCAACTTCTCCTTCAAATACCTTGACATAAAGATTATGTGAATGTCATGTGCATCTCTTTGATACGTTATTCTAACGAGACAAAGGTGTTTTGTGAATGCAGGAATATCCTATCTCTTCCTTATAAGACAGTCATAAGAGAGATCAAAGGGAAAGAATCACATGTTCCTCTTTGAAAGTATAAACCAGACACCAGTAAACTATTTAGGGATCAAGACCTAGACATACAAAAGGCTTTCTACTGATATTTATAACATCAGTTATGAGAAGGGTGAAATCAAAAATATATATCAGAAAAACAAGAATAGACGAGAAGGTTGCTTTAACTTTCTTATGCAAGAATCAGTTAGCATTGGAAATTTGAAAATAATGATGTGGATATATACAATGCTTTGTATCCATGCAGCAATAAGGGCATGGTTAATTCGCTCTTTACTTTACCTCTTTACCATTGTCATCAATACTAAACCTGGTACCAATTTGTACTGCTCGGTAAACTGAGGTAGATTTTAAGTCTCATGTGACACCAAATATTTCTTAAATCGTGTCTTAAATCGATCGTAAACTTGTTAAGTGCAATGCTTCAGGTGATTTACACAATCACAGCGCTATAAAAAAGGTTATAGGATTCAGTAAAGGGAAAAAGTAGAGTATCTTCGGACGGATTATTTTACAGCTATGATATACATGGCATGAATGTCTCAAGGATTTTAATGATTTATGTGCAATTTGTACACTTACAACACCAGTGATTAATGTAAGCTTCAGATTCTGATGGCGTAACTTCAAACGCTACATCCTCCCAAAACCCCACTAATATTGGTACTCTCCTAAAATGTCACCCAAGAGTACCTGGGGATATTTGTTCCATACACAACGACATCGTGTGTGATGATATGTGTTACGTGTCATGTATTATATTTACCAGTCATTTGAGAACACCCGGGTCACTGTTGAAAGGTCATGAACGTTCATGAATTATCAGATCACATGTCTATGCAATGATATGGTTTTATATGGACTAGCTATCCAATTGAGCACGATTTGTATGGTAACCCTTACCAAAGAGATATAGTTTCATATCGGTTAGCATTCCTTATATATTATATGGGTTTCTAATTCAAATCAATTAATTAAACATGGGTAAGCAATATTCATTACCGACATGAACTTTTTATGATATGTTAAACAATCTTAATTAATTAATAAATTCATTTAAATGAAGAAATGGCTGTCTGTATGTCTGGCCAATAATATCTATGGTATAAAATTACGTGATAGCAATGCAAGTTAGTCGTTGGGATATTACGATGAGGACAAGCGAAACAAATAGACGCTGTATGTATAAGGCTTTATATTTACTACTTATTGCTATTCCATTGGTAAAGAACTGTGTTAATCAATATCTCAGCATCCGTGCCTGTGAGAAGAGTCCCTTTCATGTCTGGCGCATGCGCAGCTTCTATTCAAGTCCGCCCGTCTTAATTACAGCGACATCTCGGTGTGACCAAACCCGTAGAGGTGATATGAACTGTAAGTGGACATGCATGGTGTGTGGGAACGAAGAGCAGAACGAGGTTGTCCCTTTGATATTGCTGTTTGATTCATATTTCCGATTTTGGGCATCACTTGGTGCAGCAACCATCAATCATTGCTGTTTCACTATTGATATGTGCTGCATACTGTCATAAAAGCCCTGAAATGCCATTATCTTAGGGATGGACATTCATTTCAGCAGTCTGATTAAAATCGACCGTGTTCCGAGGAATAAAAGTTTTAAAAACTAACTCAAGGAGGATTCGAACGTATTCTATCAGAGGTTGTCCTCTCCACAACGGTCTGAAAGCACTCCCTTGATCGCACGTTCTGACGCAATCTCAACTACCCAATTTCAATGACAGCGGCAAAAGCTTTGGATATCAGTATCTAGGGGCAAGTAACTCCCGTTTGCCATTCGTTAACCTTTATCGCCGCTGTCGTTATTTTAAACGGGTAGGTGTGATTGGTTGACTAGGTTTTGTCTGCGCTACACTGGTGTAAGAACGTGAGAGCAAGGAGGATGCTTTCAGACCGTTATGGAGAGGAAAGCACCTGGCAGAAGACGTTTGAATCCCGCTTTAGTCAATAAAAACTTTTATACCTCGGAACACGGTCGATCTTAATCAGACTGCCATTTCAGCCTCTGTATCTTAATAAAGCTACGCACATCTATGCCGTAAAAAGAGTGTGCTTTACTTGTCCATGTGCCCGAAATTCCACCTAAATCTTCCCTTATAATCTTAACTTATTGGTTCAGCTGTTGTATACCGTCTTGTAATGATAGTACGGTCATAGCACTGACGAAGGTTACAGCTGGGGAGGAAAAATATCAGAGATTTACAGGAACATCAAAGAGATGAAATCACCTTGAAGAAAGTATAAGTCTTTGATTCATTGCATTTACAGTTGATGATGTACAGATAAAGAAACTGAAGTTTTTCTCCTTCCTTACAAAGGATGTATCGCAAACATCGCAGACTATTTCTTCATCTTCCAATAAGAAAACGTGAGACACGGAGTATTATTAATCGATTTCTTACTTATGTTGAGGGATTGTGTCAAAGTGACATGAAACGATGGTTTTTCAACAAGTCACAACCTTTGCTTTGAAAGCACGTTTTTTGAAAAAATATCTTCTTAAAATTTTCTCAAGCTCGAACATAACAGAGTAACATATGTATAATCAAATGGAATCACGCGAGGAATTGACAATCCAGAGATATTTTAGGAGCAAAATAATGATAAACGTAGGTGTTTTTAACCAACTTTCTCATATACATGTAAATATATCATTGTAAAGGTAGTGATGATTACATAAAAAAAATTACTACAGCTGCATATCAAACGTTTGTTCACTTACTATTGTATCTTAGTGCAAATAACATGTAATTTGGGTTTGGTTTGAACGTCAATAAAATAACTTCAGTAGAACTGACAAAGGATATGTAATTGTCAATGTGTAAAATAGCCATTTTTCAACGTTATTTTGGATTGTCTAGTCTCTCGTGCTGAAATTCGAATTATAGCATGATCAAAATGACAGAAGGGGTCACATTTTCAAAATTCCGATTAAAATTTCGATTAAAGTATTCAATTTCGATTCTCTGAGAAAAAAATCAGCAAAGTCATATTGAATTGATGGAAACGAACAAACATAACCTGTTTTTGAATTTGTTAATCCCTTTTAAAGCATTGTGTAGGAAAAAATAAAATTTACTTTTTTCGAAATTTTGACCCCTGGTAATTTAAGTGACCTGCCAAAAACTAATACGGTTAATTGTTGGGTATGGCATACGGTTGCGTTAAGGTGCAATGGATCTTATCTTCTTTAATGGAATTTCAAAAATTATACGTTTCGTTTAAGCAATGCCAAATTACATGATATTTGCACTACGATAGGCAGGTATGTGAACAAACTTTTGTATGAAGCTGTATAATATAATGGCTTATATAACTTACACATTGATATATATTAGGTCCTCAATTAACTGTGTGTGAAATAAACTAATTACATTCAGCTCCTAATAAATACTGCAATCGAAAATTTTAATTTTTCCTTCCTCGGCAAAATACATTGTGGATAAAATAAACCGTTTGGCAATTTAATCTAGAGTAATTGCTCCACATTAGTGTCAGAGAAGTTTTTGGTTTAAAAAGGTTAACCATGACAGCTCAATTATTAATGCATTTCTCGTAGTGGAATATCAATCAATAAAGGGCCTGTAGAGAAAGGAAAATTACACCCTGCTCAAATAATTAAACGTCAAAATCTTTATAATTTTCCTATTTCAATGCCCGCTTTTATCTTTTGCATGATATCAATATTATAGATGACTAGTTTGATTAAAGAGGCACAGAGTATGTTGTTTGGGTCAAATCTGTCAAACTTTAAAAAAATGTGTTTATCTATTAAGAATTCGTTTTTTCCCTGAAAATCAGCATCCTAGTGAAAGCGACTAATGATTGTCTGAATTTTTACCATACATGTAAGTGAGTTCGATTTTTGAGTCAAAATCATCTTAAAAAGATTTGAGTGATCAGGAAGAAAAAAGGATCGAAAGGTTTAGGAAAGAGACGTAAGAAAGGCGGTGAGAAGTAGACAGCAAGTGTGAAAGGGGATGTGAGGCGATTCAAAAGTATTTCACAGTTGCCAGTATTTCTGCAGGGAGAAACCTGGCTATACTATTGTGGATTTACATTTCGGCGAAACTTGCGAGCATCGTCTGGAACTACAAGTGTAAGAACGACTATAATTTGGACTGGCTGCTACCCTTCGACCAGACCAAACACGCGTCGTTCTAAAAACCTGCTGTCCAATTTGATTGTCCCCACCATTGCTCTCGAGGAAATTCAAACAGCCTGTTTATGTTTTCAGGAAGAAATAGAGCAACGTTATTTAATAAAAGAACCCTGTAAGATCAACGCTTAAGGTTGTTTGTGACATTAGTTAATTTGATTCGGTGTATAGGAAGAAAGATGATCGCTTGTTTTGTAACACATTTGGAACAAGGTAGTGTCACAGCGACATAGGGAAATGTCAGCTTCATATTATCATTATACTGTCATGTGTACATACATTGTACGTTTTTACTGTTGATCTATTATGTGCTTATAAATAATAAAGTTAAATACCACATGCCAATCGCAACCTACTGTGCAGGTTCTGTTAAGACTTTTGAAGCCTTAACATATTTATTAAACTATCACCGTTGGATTCATTACAACAAATATTAGATGCATTATCATCATCCCTCTCATCGTTCAAGTTTCCGTTTCAAATATAATCGACTATGCAACGTTCAACTTGTCAAAGATTGCTGGTTGTGTAATTGCGCATCTTCCCTAGCATGGCTTTAAATTGCACTAGTCTCTGTCACTGGCTCATTACCAACCAGTCAAAATTCGTGTTTTCAGTGCAGCGCCTTCTTCGGCGGAAAGTAGCAATTCTCACATGATTTCTCAGTGGACTTTGGCGACAAGCAAAGAAAACTACTGGAAATGCGGCAAGGCCTACCTTAGCAAGTCCTTAGGGCTGGCGTAATAATAGACCATGTATTGTAATTGCGTTGCTCAAATGGTACCTGTTACTAGTTGAAGATGCCACCGGAAGCCCTATTGTAACAATGCTTTTGAACAGTCATGTACAGATTCCTAATTTTTACTACATCGGCTAACCCCTTAAATTCTGTTTTTGTCTTCTTTCTCAAAAGTAAAAGACCATTCTTTCTTTCGAACAGTCTCCTTGCTCATGAGGAGTATCACATAAAGTGTGGTGACCCTGTGAACCCTAAAATGGTCCACATCGGCTTCTCTCTTAAACCATATTTTCACCTCCTTCTCTAGTAGCATAATGCTAAGAAATCTGAACTCTGATGGGGATTACGGTTAATAGATTTTTCTGAAATACCAGAAGGCTTAGCCTATTAAAACTTGCCATGGGGAACAATCATCATGAGAAGTGGTACCTTTTGGGGTTTTCATTGCCTTCCTACGTTTATTTTTGACTATTTTTAGAAGCTCAACTTAGAATTTTGTTTCCGGCCTACAACCTAATAATCATGAGACCTATCTCATTGATATGTGGAACAATCAGCATGTTAACTGGTGCCTTTTGGCCGTTTCCATGGAAACGCAACTGGGACTTTTGTTTCCGGTTCAGAACAAATAAACGCTTAGGCATAGTCCATTGAAACTTTCTAGGTTGAGTATCTTCATATGTATTGGTGGCTTTTGCGGCTTTCATCTTATTCCTTTGGCCTTTTTCAAGGAAAAATTATTCAGAATTTTGATTCCGTAACAGAACTAAAAAACGATAAGGTCTAGCTCATTGAAACTTTGTGTATTGAACAATTATTATGTTGAGCTGTTTCCATGGAAACACAAGTCAAAATACTGTTTCCAAGGTTGAACGTTAAATCTTACCGCTAAGCACAACGAAACGAAATGATCAGCTTATGAAAATTTTCTACTAAGAATATGAGTTATTTAGGGTTTATTGAAGCTTCTGAACTTTTGTTCAATATAACAACTTGGCCGCCTTTGTCTGCTTGTTATTTTAATTTCTGGTGACCCTACAAATTTCGTCCCTGTTCCTCCTTATGTGATATATCATATGAAGCCTGGAGACCTACAAAGCCAATGGCACAAGCTGGTACTATTCACTGATAATCCCAGTTTATTGAATCAGTATCTAAACAGAGTGAACATCAGACATTTCTAAATGTGAAACTATTCATGTCAACAGAATCCTTACATTCTGATTGTATGGGAAAAAACCCTTAAAATAACGATAAATCATTTTGAGGGTTTACGGCACTGAAGCACGTTAAAACGGAAAAATGTGACCTCACGAAAGCGAAACTGAAAGTTACATATTGCAATACAATCCTTTTAAAATCAATACACGGATCTTTTAGATGAACGTATTTCAGTTTAGCTACGCGAATCCGCCACCTCCTGATATGTTTGTAAGGCATTCACACAAAAATGAAACTACAGTTTTCACTGGAAACGCGACCCCTTTTCTCATAATCCAGTTCATTCTTGGTCACCCAGAGTTTAATGTCCAAATGCTCTTCACAATAACCCCCGAGCGTCTTCATCAGGAAAATCTGTAGCTCGCAAGTTTTCACAGCCAATCAGGACAAATTTCGGATATTTCAAATTCAAATTTCTTAACAAGCGCTTGAAGGAACTATTTTTTTTCAGCGTTACCAAACATATTTCCACAACTCTTATAAAGCCGTTTATATTATTTGGTCATTATTTCTTAACAATATTCAGTGCGGGTAATTTTAGTATAGGGTATCAGTGAGGAGGGCTGATTGTAATAGTATCAAAACATTAAGCTAGGGGTGACCGAGATTGAATCCAGTTGATCAACATGTTTTAATTTCTGAAGTAAATATTATTTGCATCAACAAATATTTTGGGAAATAAATTTTTCTTCAGTCTCTTTAGTATATCTTATCATTTATCCATGATAACGGATAAAAACATATTTAAAAACCCATCGAACCAAAAAATGAAAGCACAGATATAATTTTACATGATTATAAAAAAGAATGGCATAAGGTTGCAAGCTGTATACTATTGTATGTATGTATGTCTCTCTGACGTCATTGCTTCCCACTGAGACTCGTATTAATCATGAGTACTGATTAATCATATTCACGGTTGCAGTTATTCAGAAATGATCCAAATTCTTAATGTCAGAGTTCTTACTCATTAGTGTGTACAGTGACTATTCTCTGATCACGCAGACCTATAATGATACTGAAATAACTATGTTAACATGTAATGAAGACAATAGGCATTGGCATGAAATTACTCTGGAAGATCAACTTAAAGCATTTACCATAGGTGACGTTTATAAAATAATAACTATTCATAATCCCCTCAATTAAGCCCATTGTCAATGTCAGTAGCGGCAAATAACCTTACAAACCTGGTTTGAAAAATCAAAACTCATATGTAAACTCAATCTTTACAATCTTTTGCATTTTAACATCATAATTTCAGTATTATTCTTAGCCACAGGTTCTGTTTTAGAAAGAACACCTTTGGATAACATTTAACGAAACATATACAATTTTGTTGAGCTATTGTATATTTTAGTGTTGATTAGCTTACAATTATGTTAAGTTAATCAACTTTCCGAGTCTCGGATCAATCATGTTGACATATAAATTTCGTTGTTTCTTCGATCATTTTCACCTTCATCTGTCCACACTTATCTTCATCTGGGCGTTGAATGACTGCAATAGTTTTGAAAGAACATTAATATTACTATCTAGCTCACTCATTCTAATGTTTTTCTCCATCATAAAGTCTGTTACCAGAATTGCACCAGACTAATTATTTCAAATGGGTCCCTGTCACCTTAGTGTTCATTCCCGTCTCATTTCTTCAACGACTGTCTAGAGCACGCCTGTTCTAACCCATTGTGCATTCCAGAGACATTGTTCCTTCTGTTCCAATCTTGTTTCTTGTCAGAAACTCATTAGCTAAATGATGAGTTGTCAATACAAGCTATTGTTAACATATAATTTCTTGCGGGGAAACGTCTGAGTGACTGTGATAATTTCCTTCGTATAAAACTAAACCTGTTGTACTATATATATAATATATGTTGTATAGTCTATTTTGGATTCAACGAAGAGTTGACTTGAGATACTCCCTCAAGGCATCACTAGTGCTGTTTGATAATCTTTTCATACTCTTATTTACGAAAATGATTGTCTAATGTCATGTACAGACACTACACCTTCATCCATTTCAGACCCAAGTAACAATAAACAATATACAAAGTTTCAAAGTTGGTCTACCCGATGGGCCAATGTGAAAAATTCATGTAAAAACAATATGAAACATGATTATTATGCAATTACTAAAATTGAATGAAATCAAATAAGAAGGTATTGAAATTATTCAAAATGCCACCAAGAAGCTTATTATAATGAATGCAGATTAACAGGCAAATGTGTGAATAAATTGAAAGTTTTACATCTTTAGGAAACATTTATGAATTAGAATAATGAAAAACGAGTCGTGTGGATATTTCAATTTCTAATTTATGTGTAGATGTGTGACGTTTTGGTGTGATATGATTCTGTAACTCTTGCAACAACTAACTTTTAAATCGATACCACCCATTCTCTATTCAACAATTAAATGTGGTTGTAATATGTCGTTAGAGTAGCTAGCAAGACCTATGCCTAATTGGCTCGATGTTCAACGTTTCTTCCTCCAATGTATTTACTGCAAGTTTCTTTGTGCCACTCGAAACACACGAAAACTGAACATTACAACACGGTTAATGGTTTTGTGAGATATACCACAGTTTATTGAAAGGAATGAATTGAGTTGGTTCTGTCGTGTAATGAATAAAATGATAAGAAAACGAGACTCAAGGGACACTATCTATTAATGAGGTTTCTGATTATGAAACATACCACTGTAACAGTAATTACTTATTCCAATGAATGCCAGCATGGACTGATTGCAAATGAAACCAATCATACTGCTTCCCAATTAATTACTTTATTTCATAATGTTTACTTGAAAAAGTCATTGTGGCACCAATTTTGTCTTGTAACCATTTCTATTTCCTTCCAGATTTCGTATCATTGTGCAATATTGTGCCTATCTCAAAACTACAGCAGGAGAATTTAATGTAATATTAGATTTTTATATTTAATAACAAATCATTAGTTGGCAAGAATTATGCAATACTGCTGTATTGGAACCAAAAGTATTTTACACTTTTATAGGCTGTAAAAGTTATGTACCGATGCTTCTCCCTTGTTTCTTTATCAACGGATTCACTTAGTTCATTTTACCATTTGGTCCTGGTAGTTTAAAAGTTTAAAAGGGTTCGTTAGATAAAAGAATGTAATCTGCATCCGTTTGGCTCTCCTGCAATATTTTGTAAGTAAGGTAGATTTGGTGTAGGAATGCTATTTTCAATATGAACCCTCAAAGATGTGTATGATTCCTTGGAGTAATATAATTATTGTAGTTGTTCAATAGTATAATGTATACGGTCAATGCTCACTGTAGCAACATTCACATAAAATTCAATACCTATATCTAAGTCATTCAATTAGAGAAATCTATAAAGTCAGATTTGGTTGCATGATCAAGTTACAGATATAATCACAGTGATGGATGGCCGTCAAGAGTCAGTGTTTCAAGTTGAGACCAAAATGACACTGTCACTATCTTCAAAGGTCATAGGAGTGTGAACTGAAGTAGCTGTCTCTCAAGATGAGGTTAAACACTTCGATCTGTTCCATAAACCTTTCACGATTTCGTCTGTATTCCTGAGAGTCGTTATGCATTCACTTAGAACCTTTTGCCTTCGTTTCTTTTAGAAAAAATTGTGGGTTCGAGATACAAAAAAGCTAAACAGTGAAGCCATGAGAGGGATGGATGATGGTGAATACCCTCTGCTAAAAGAGAATATTTAACAAGCATCAATTTGGGACTGATAACTGAGTTAATGATTTGTATAAACAAACATAATGTTATATTTCTGCAAAATCAGATATGCAGCGTCAATTAGGATAGTTACATTTAGCATTACACATTGCACATGATTTTCTTACATTGTTTATGCATATATTCTACAAGAAGAAGTTTTTCATAAACGTTAATCCAAAATAGAAATAGTTGATCCAAGTTTCTTCCTGGCGTCAGTTTTACTGATTCTGCAATAGATCAAAGTTGTCATACAGGGAAAGTACCATTGGCTTAAAGGCACTGTAGCACAGTTATCAATGTTTCCATATTAAATATCAGTTTATGAAACTTACCTATTTCAAAGGATAGACGATTTCATGATGATTGGTTATCTGTTGTCACATAATAAGTTGTCAAGTTTTATATGAAAACTCAAGGCAGCTGATGTTTTGTGAAAACATTTAATTCATTCTAGTAATTGTAGGATTTGCATTTCTTAAACAAATTAAACCTTGTCCTTTCGATTTGATTTCCATCTAAGGTTTTAAAAGGATGAGTTCAATTTTTGCAATGGTGTAATGGCTTTTCAGTTCAACAGCATAATATACCAAAGTGTCTTTCTACTCTTTTCAAGACATTTACTTAATTTCAAACCCCTTTGTCATTTCACTATTGCATCCATTATCGTTTCGCCTTTTCTTTAAACAGCTGTTACTCCTCCATCACTCTCACGACAACATTAACAATACCTCTAGAAGTGTTTACTGAATTTCCCTAATGAATGAGAAGCTTTGCAAATTGGAAATAAGACCAAAGATCTAAGCTTGTAATTTAATCACTGAGGTAAATAAAGACGTTTTGAAAATGAATCAAACAAAGGTTCAATGAATGATGCTCTTGGACAAAGAAACATAACACAGCAAAGTGTTTACTTTCCAAAGAAGACGGGTAATGCATTCCTAATCCCATGATATTACAAGCTACTGACAAATATCAATTTTGTTTCCTCTTGATTCAGAGGCTTTCCATCGCTAGCCATCACACAGGGTACACCATATACAGGTCATGTCATCAGTGTTTACTGATTCCATTCCCACAACGTTGTCAAATCGGGCTACGTGCCAAGGGTTAAGAGTTTTATATCATTATTAACAGGAACATAACCATTTCAAAAAAGGTGTATAAGCAGACTGCAGCTGCTTCTACGTTTAACACCATTAGCGATCAAAATGTCTTACTCCCTTATCAGAGACAACTACTTCCTTTTCACACACTTGCAGCTTTGAGTAAGCATTAATCATGATTTTGTCTCGAACCTGAAGGGCTTTTCATTCCATCCATCACTTTCTGACACCAGTGTGTATCAATTTCGTCTCTGAAATGAGTAGCTTTGTCAAAAAGAACTAACACACAAGGTTAATGATGAAGTTGCTAACACTATGACAGACGGGAATACGGACAGACTCGGTGATGACAAAGGAAAATGGCTTTCACGTACTTCAAGGAATTTTTTAAAACCCTAGAAATAGCATTTACTTCATTTAAAACTGTCACGAACTTTGATGACAGACACCTATCAATTTATCTCGACTTAAACAGCCTTTTCACCTCTCATTCTTTCTTAAATAAGTGATTTAGTTTCAGCAACTCAAGCAAACAATTTTGACGAAAACACTTAATAGCAATTGATTACTCAATTACTAGATATAACCTGCCAGTGGTGCAGCACTGTCAATAAGAAATCATATAGTTTTATGCCATAATGGTTCTTTTTAAGAATTTTTTTAAAAAGCTCCTATAAATTGATTGGAAACAAATACCTGTTTTCCCTTTGCGACATAAAGAACTCTAGCTTGTAAAAACCAGGATAATTCAATATTGACATCTAAATTAATCAGGATGTTATCTATATAAACATCACTATTTTACGGTTTACCTCTTTGCAAAATAACAAGAAAGTATTGGATTCAATTGAGAATTAATATTAATATTTATACCTATAAATTGCAGATACCACCAGATTCAACATTTCCTCTGAAGGTTACATTTAAACATTTATCTTGCCAAATCTATTCTTCATTGACCAATACAGTGGTAAATCTTTCAACTCTAAACATGGTATGTCTTGTTTCAATTGATATTCTCGTCAAAATATGTATTTCAATAATTCATTTCAATTCCTTGCAATATTCCTGCTCATCACGTTCCATCAATAAGAATCATGTAAAAAAGGAAACTGGTGTAATTGCTATATACATTGGGTATGAGAAGTTCACTGCAAAGACTACAAAGGCCAGCATAAGATCAAACACTTTTTGTCACTGTATAGGCAAAAATGTCAATAGAAGGTGAAAAAATACACAACATTTTAATTTTTTTAAAATCCTGTAAAATAACATTCTTGTACTTTTTTCTAGACGAATCTATACTAGGAATAGAACCTACTACAATTTGACTACACAATAGAAAGCCTATAGATTGTATAGATTAGGAGAAATACATGGCAACAGTATACTGCTATTTTGAAATTTAGAACAAGTAATACTAAACTTCAGTTAAAGTAGGGCGTTTGCATCGTATTCCTTACAAAGATAGAAAGTGTTTGATGTGTAATTCTGGTGAAGTAGGTGATGAATACCACTATATTTTTGAGTGTAATCGTTTATTAGAAAATAGAAAAAAGTCATTACCTAAGTATTGTTGTACAAAACCTTCATAGTCTCTTCTCAGAAAATTGTTATACAATTGTTGACAAACTAAGTAAATTCATTAGATGTATCTAATGATGTTGCCTCGTTGAGAAAAATGTATTAATGATTGTGTAAAAATGTACTATGTACCACTGTGAGTGGTTTTAGTGAATAAAGAACTTGAACTTGAAAGTTGAATACACAAGAGGCGCATGAGTCCTAATATTGTATATATAATATGAAGTCTACATAAATCAGATCATGAAAAGTATTTGTGTATTGTTCCAAGACGTCTTTTAAAATTACGATTTTAGATCATTTCTTGTCCGTAACTTTTTCTCTTTTAAGTGAGATTCAACCTTAACAGCAATGCAAATTGATGTTTATAACAGTCAAACAAATATTATAAATAAATAACATCACTTACTTTTACTTTGAAGATAGAATCACAGGAAGTATAATTATTCTATCATAGATAATATCCGCAGCAGCCAAGCTCTAAGAAGGTTTATGTTACTTTAATCTATAGCTTCATTTAATCGTTCCCAAATAGTAAAACTTTAAAACTGATAGCGGCTTCAATAGAAAATATATCTTTAAGAAACAGATATAGAATATCATAAAACGCCCGATGAAGATATTTTGAAATTTATGATGACACTAATTTCAAAATATGTTTCCACCATTTAAACATTGAAAAAAGGGTATTAAATATATTCAACTCATTCCTGGTAAAGTTAGTTTACTTATTTGCGTTTTCAGAAAGAAAAAACTTTAGTTATAACACACCTTATATTTAGAGTTTACAACCAGAAGATCATCGCTCGAGGCTCTGAATGACATTAGTAAATTTGATTCCTAATAGCTAGCTGGAAAGATGATCTATCTTTTTTATAACACATTTGAAAACAAGCTAGTGTCAAAGTGACACAGCGATCGTAAATGTCAGCTTCATATTAACATTGTAATGAATTCTTTATATATAAGTTACTATTTGTGGTCCAATTGTTTTTATTGTAAATGATAAAAAATTAAATATGATATGTGAATAGAAACAGAGCTTCTTAAAAGGAAGAAAAGTAATTAAAATGGTATAACAGCTTCACGATGCATTTAGCTGAAATTCTGAAGGGTTACATCTCAAAATTAGTTAAATTGCATGATATTGTAACATCTGCTTAATGAATTTTATATTCTCAACTCATCTGGCCTAAGAGGACCCACGGATTAATGGCATGACACGACGTCCATCGGTAAACTTTTTAAACTTCTCATAAACCACTGAAATCTTGTATGTAGGCACATATACTTGGCCAGTGGGGTTATAAACATGATTCTGGGGCCACAGATAACGCCTAAAAACGTATTTATGTCTTCTTTCTCAGTAGAAAAAGACCTAGAAAGCTGAAATGTTATGTACAGACTCCATAACGTTATTAAGGGCTACATGGGCCAACCCTTTCAAAAGATCTAGAAACTCTTTCGAACAGACTGATTGCTCATGAGGATTATCATGTATAAATTTGGTGACTCTTTTACCTCTGTTTATTTTTTTTTCTAGAAGCGAAATGCCCAAAAGGCTGGAATCTGTTGAAGGTACATGTGCTCTTTAGATGATGAGGATTTTGATGTATCATTTTTGTGATTATAATCCAAAGCTCTTGTTACCCTTCAATCCCTAATGAGGATTCATAGCCTAAGCATATAGCCTTGCTGTTTTCCAGAAATTAAATGTTTAATAATGACTAGTGGCTGTTATCATTTTTATTTTCCATGGCTGTACAAGTTGCCCCCTCTTCTTCCTTATGTGGTATGTTGTTAAAGTCAGATGAGCTACAAAGCAAATGGCTCGTAATAGTCGATGAAAATTTCCAAATAATCAGTGTTTTTAATCAAAACGGTAAGCATTGCCTACATCAGATCGACTTTTTTGACAAGCAATACCTGCAATCAATGTCTTTACATTATCAAAAGAAACCTTTAATTTGGATTGTATGAACATTTTCCAATCAAATGATTAGCCCTCAGAGGTTTAAAGCCACTGAAGCCGATTTTTAGAGAAATAAGTGATCTCATTCAATCAAAGTGAAATGTTACTTATTGCGAGGCAATCTTTTTCAATCAATACACTGATCTCATAGATGAACGTATTTTGTTTTAGCAACGTGAATCAATTACCACCAACTTTAGATGTTCTGATGCATGCAGTTTTTCCTGGACATGCGACATCTTCTATTCCATAACTCATAATGCAGTTCACTCATTATCCAGATCATCCTCGGTCAACCAGTATTTAATGTTCCATAACCCTTCAAAGTGATCCGTCAGACTCTACACGTACACGTACACACAGCCAATCATGAGGGAAGGTTTCAAATCTAAAATTCTGAGAATGCATTGGAATGGACTGTTTTCTAAACACATATTTCACAACAAATTAACACTTATATTTGGTAACTATTTCATAAAATACTCAAGGGCCGGTAATTTCAGTACAGATTTTCTTGATGAAGAGGCCAAGGGCTAATTGTGAGGATTATGAGTACATTCAACCCTGGGTGACCGTGGATGAACCCAGTTGCATAATGGAATGTTTTACCCTCTGAAGTAAATATTTTTGGCATAAAGAAATATTGAATTGGCAATATAACAAGAAATAATTTTTAAACTAAATTTGCTTCAGTCTCTTTAAAAAAATCGCAGCATTAATTCAAGAGATCTATGGCGCATATACAATTTCAAAGGATTATCAACAAAACTGAATATGTTTGCAAGCAGTACAATTGTACTTTCAAGAAATGTATTTCTCTCTGACTTGATTGGTTCATGCTAATACACACATTAATCAAGAAGACTGATTAATCAACGACATGGTTGTAGTTAATCAGAAACGATCCAGTTTTTACTCATTACTGTATACATTTATGATAGCCATTCTTTCATCATGGAGACGGATAGAGATATTGAAGTAATTATGTTCAAATAAAATGATGACGATAAGCATATTCATAACATATTGTTCTCGCAAACATATACATGAAATCAAAGGATTATGGTTTGAAAATAGCATTGAAGCTGTCGGTCTTTGTCAGTCATTGATTAAAAGAAGAAAGCAATTATAAACACATCGACGTGATTCACTACCAGAAACCTCATTAATACGGAGCAGTGTCCCTTGAGTCTCTTTTGCATCTCATTTTATTCAGGAGACAAGAGAATTGCAACAGAATTGTTAAGGAAAATGGAAAAAAAACCTTTACAGCTTAGTAAATCTAGGAATTCTAGAAGAAAATTAGGTTAAACATAAAAAAATCCTCACTCGTGCCATATGACAAAATATAAATCCTAGTTTCTGATTTATCCAAACAAATTCGAAATTCTCTTCAAATAATGTAGTAATTATTGTCTAAATATTTAAATTCAAAGTTCAAATCATTACATGTTATTAAAATGTCCATGACAATTCACTGTTAAATACAAAATAAATTGATTAAATTTTCTATAAACTATTAAAAAAATCGTATAAGTATTGATTATCAAATGTGTATCTGCATAAATGTATATTATGCGGCGGTGCAAAATGAAATTTTAATCGTTCCTATAAAATAGATGTTAAATCTGAAATTCCATTCTTTGAAATTGAATCAAAAAGTCCTATCAAAAGGTAACCAAAATAAATATTATTCTGTTTACTGGATTATTTTTAGAAGATTTTGTGTGAGAGTCGTTCCGGTAATTCAATCTTACACGGACATAACTTGGCAGTGTTTTGCTTTTTAACATAATATTTTTCCGACATTGGAATATAACTTCTACAGATTGTGAAGAGAAACATTGATGGGGTTTCTGCTTCAAGGCTTCAGTTTAATCTTTGATTATTTACAAGAAGATCTGTCGAACTACATCTAGTGTTTTCTATAAGTTGCTCGACACTGCAATAACTTTAAAGAAAACGGGTATAAATAATCTTCTTATTATTCCAAGTATTATTTGCATTGTATTACACATGTAGTAAAATGAATATTGAACGTTTGCAAGAACTGGACAGACTTCGTTGATGGAATTAATTAAATTTCATGGGTTATCAGTGATAAATGGGTATGAAAATCATGTTGAACAGTTAGCTACTGCCATAACTCTTGCAGTTCAGCTTAAAAGCATCTACAATAGGCTACTTTTTGGAAATAATAATTGTGTTTTACCCGGCAGTAAACTTTATAGACGTTGTCAGAAGAGGCATAAAGCCCCCAAACATGTAAAAAGTAAAAGCTCATATGCACTTAATCAATACACTCTCTTGCGTTTTAATATCATTACATTGTACGCTGCATGGTATGTTTAGCAAATACACCTTTGGGTCATGTCATATTTTGTGGTACAGTTGTTTATTTTACAGTTGATTCATTGGTAAATTTGGATGACATATATCTACAGTTTGTTTTGTTAGTATTTGCAATCCATTTTCACCTGTCCACACTAATCTTTAGCTTTTCACTAATGCTTTTCACCACCATAAAGTCTGTCACAAGAATTGCAGATGACTATTTTTATTGTGTCATTGTCACCTTAGTGTCCATTACCGTCTCATGTCTATAACAGCTGTCTAGACCATCTGCCTTCAAATATCCCAGAGATATTGTTCCTTCTATTCCAATCTTGTTTCTTGTCAGAAACTCATTAGCTAAATGATGAATTGTCAATACAAGCTAGCGTTATCAAATGCCTTCAGTCGGGAAATGTATGATTAACTGTGATAATTTCCTTCGCATAAAACTCAACCTTTTATACCATATGAACGACACACGTTGTAAGTCTATTTTGGATTTAACACAGAGTTGATCTGAGTACTTTTTAAAAGTAATCTTTTGTTAGTAAATGGATATCTCTATAAACTCTTTCTAATGAACTGGTTGTCAACCTGTGTCATGTACAAACACTACCTCTGCATCTCATCAAACACAAGTAACAACACGAAGACATGGTCATTTTCCTAAGTGTCCTAAATCAGAACAGAACAAGAGCAATAACTCCTAAACTGTTAAAAAATACATACTTCCCATTTACGACCTCCATCAAGGTGATGATACCCTGAAGCCATACACCAAATCCTATCTTAAATAGTTTCTGAGGAAAGCTATCCCCTTAAAAATATATGAAGTTTAAACATCGGAACTAGGGCAAGACCTACGGAATCCCCCCTCCCCCTCCTCATGCTTCTCATTTTAGAACTTCATCATGATATTGATACCCTGAAGCCATACACCAAATGTGGTTATCCTATCTTAAATAATTTCTGAGAAAAGGTGTCCCGTTTAATTCCGATGGAGGGACGCACATACGGACAGACAGACGAAAGGACCCCAAACATATTCCCGCTTCCATTTCGTGGCGGGGTAAGTAAACCAAAGTACCGTAAGTGCCATTTGTTATTTCAAAATTGTTCTGCCCAATTCACCAACCAGGAAATATTTCTCTTAAAAGTATAAAAATGAAATGCTGTTCTATAATGTCAACATTCGACACCCTAAGTCAGCTGCAGGGTACAATCAATGGTCTTGTCAAATTATCCATTTACAAAAAATCATTCAAATAATACCAACCATACTAATTATTTAAATAACTATAATGATTGCTTATGAAACACATTAGGGATAAGTTAAGCTTTATTTTTTTTTCAAAACAATTCGGTATATGATAATTACAATTTTTTAAATTGAATGGTATTATGTACTAGGTTATCAAAATTAATCATTGTTTTTGCAAACTACACAAAATATAGTCAGGAAACGAATTATATTCACTGCAGATTAGTAGGCATATTTGTGAATAACTTAATAACATAAAAGTATTACATCCTTGAATAGCATTTACAAGGAAAATCAATAAGAAAAGAGTAATATGGTTTTTCAATTTCTATGTGTGACGTTTTGGTGAATTGAAGATGTGATTCACTCTCTCTTGCAATACCTAATTTATAAATTCAAACAAATCACTCCACATTGAACAAATTAGTGTTGTAGTAATTTGCCCTTCAAGTAGCTAGCTAGTCCCGCAGTTTATTGTTTCTTCCCTAATCTGTTTAACTCAATTTTCTTTGTGCCACATGGAACACAGGAAGATTGAGTTACAAAGCGGCTATGGGTACATGTAAATTAATTTGCGCGATATAACACAATCTATTAAAAGGAATTTATTGGTTTGTCCTGTGGCCCAGTGTACACAATTAGAAGCAAACGTGACACAATGGACACTGTCTTTTCATTAGGGTTCTGATAATGAAACAAATCACTGTATATGTAATTAATTATTGCAATGACTGCGAGCACTAACTCATTTAAATGAAACCACCCACACTGCTTCCCATATAACTACTTTGATTCATGTGATCGGTTGGTTAAGGGTTTAATTTGCTTCAATATTGTCACTGCCTACACATGTGGCTAAGTTTAAAGCTATTTATAAGGTTATATTACATTGGTGCTATGAAACAGATTAAGCTATGATATCAAGTCGGTACATACTGATATCCGTAAGTGGAATCGGTTCAATAAGGTTGATGGATGGCCGTCACGAGCCACTGTTGAGGGCAAAATGATCTCCAAAGGTTATAGAGTGTGAATTGAAGAAGCCGTTTTTCAAAATGAGGTTTAACACTTTGCTTCGTTTCTTGAACCTTTATTTCCCAATCTGTCCTATTCCTTAAAGTGGTTATACATGCACACATAACCATTTGCCTGTTCGACAAAGCTGTAGTTTCGAGATACGAAAACGGTAAACATTGCTGACAGGAGAGGAGATGACGCCATGAGAGTGATGGATTGAGGTGAATACCCTCTGTTTTGAGTTTGGTTTAAACATATTTCATTCAGTGAAGAAGGTATCCAGTACAAGTTATCCAACTTATGTACTCGTAACCTTTCCCATAAGGAGAAGATATTCTAAGTTGGAGAACTCGTTCCTCATCCTTTTCTTCATGAATAAACCATGTTTAAAATAAACTAACCTTTCCCTTAGTATTACAAATTAAGAGATATGTAACAACATGCATGTTGAATAGAAAATAATCTAATACAGAAATGGTATAATAAAATTCAAAGTGATAAACGTACATGTTTCAATTAAGAGAAACGGTTACTGATTAAAATGGATTGCCAAGAAAATAGTCAGATTTTTCACTGAGAGATTCATACTATCACTGTAAAATTAAGATGGTTAAGACAAATGATAATTGTCACTATTTTGAAAAAATAATCTTGATAATAATTCTTAATTCAGATTTGGATATCAATTATTCCTAAAGTGAGAAATGTAAAAGCCTTGGTATTTAACTCACGTTTAGGAGGCCACACAGATGAGTAATCAGTAAAGGCTAGTTTGCCTATAACGATATCTGATGATGGTAAACGTCTGTTTCAAGAAAAGACATCATTGATAATTCTTAGGTCACGGGAATATGAAAGGGACCCTTTCCTTTGCAGTATTGCTGTACATAAACAAACATTGAGTTCATTGTACATTTCTTGATTCATTTTTTCACATGCGATTTTTAACATATTTATATTTAACTGATAACAGTTTTTAGTTATACTGCATCACAGAAGAGTTTTAAACAGGATTTTGTTTTGGTCAAAGTTTCCACATTAGATATTAGTCTATAAAACTGGTGTCTATATCAGAGGGTAAAATATGTCATGGTAATCCCTATGCTGGGTTGTCCGGTGACGTCGAACAAGGTTTCAAGCTTCAAGTTAAAACTACATTCAGTAATTGTAGTAATTACTGGATTATCACGGCTTGTCCAAACCTTGCTCGTTCATTTTAATTTCTTGTTATTTTAGTCCAGTGGCAGGACCCCACATTTTAAAAAAACCTTGTTTTGTCTAATAACAATGTTTTTTTTGCATTTTTCAATAGTCCCTAGTATATACTTGAAATTTAGCCTGGGTGGCCACTCGCCACCCTTGTGGGATTTTCAAAATCCAAGATGGCCGCCATGGTGGCGAAAATAGTGAGCAAAACTCCATCAATGATAATGATTTGATTACAAACGTAGTAGAATCGTGATTTTGGAGTCAATATATATGTTGCCAAGGACAAGGAATCTTATTATCCTATTATAGAGCTGTTTTGTGATTCTCTTGACAATAAAAATCCAAGATGGAAGCAATTGAGGTCAAAATAGTGATAAAAAAATCTATCGATGATAACGATTATGGATATAACCCTGGTCGATTAATAATTATGGGTGTTAAGATATATGTTTTCAAGGGCAAGGATTCTTTTTGTCCTATTTTAAGACCATTTGTTTACTCTTGATAATAATAATCCAAGATGGCCACCAAAACATGCATTCGAGAACATCATCAAAATAACACAAAATACCACAAATCATACATTTTACACATTGTCATCCACATCACTGATTTCGTCTTCAAAGTCATCAGGTTCGTCATGATTGTTTGCAGTTTCTTCTTCTTCTTGATTGACTGCTTCATCAGTGTCCGGTGTGTTTAAAGGATTCAAACAGCCGTGACCACCACCACAAGCACAGAACATCGTGCAAGGAAGTTGACTCCCCTTGCACCCACAGTTTGTCCCTTTACAAGGTAGCTGTGAAGAACAACCACATTTGACCAACTTCAAGATTTGTTCAGGAGCATAGGGTACTCCTTCTGCCATATTTCTTGGGATGAGACACTTGTTTGTTTCATCTGCTTCCCAGCCATAATCCATCGCATTGAGAGAAGGTGGATCTCCACTTAGGGCTGTGTACCACTGAGCAACCTGGAAGTGTGCTCTGTAAACATTTTGCTCAGTTGATTTTCCTGTTTTCTGTGCCCACAGCTGCTGTCTGCATTCCGTCATGGAAGAACATGGTGCTTTGCAACCATAGCATGCAGCCATGAACTCAGTTGATTGGTTGACCACTTCGGTGAGAGTTGCCGTAGACTTACCAAGTTGATCAAGTGTGTGTCATTATCTTAGCACCTTAACTGCTTTTGTTTTCCCAATTCCATATGTTGCTGCAACTGAATCACATCCAGTAATGGCATGGAGTGCTAGGATTGAGGACATGATGTCAGAATGTTTGCGAGCAGTTTCCTTTATGTCAATACAAGATCGTCCTCTGACTGGGGACTGCATAGTCATTGGTGACTCAAGCTTCTCACTCCAGTAGAAGTACAGTAGCAACGCAAACACGTCTGTATCATCAGAAACAACAGCGAGTCTTGATTCTGGATCTTCCTTAGCAATGTGGATGGCTTGTTGGGTGAGGAAGATGTCCGCTTCTTCATGAGATGAAGAGAGATCTTCACGAAGAGTTTTTTGTCCTTCAAACACTTGTGTGGGCTCGGACTCATCTGCTGTAAGAACTAGCTTGTGATACTGAGTTGATTGAAGCAAGAAGTCAATATCACGGAAGCAGTTAAGTTCATGAACAGAGTCAAGCTTGGCTCCTCAATAAGTTTAAGAACTGTGTGCTGTTTAATCTGGCATCTACGAGGGTAAATTCGGCTGGTTTCCTCTCCGAGTTCTACGTTCGCGATTTGTGTTTACAACTGTGAGAACTAGCAATGTCAAGGCCACGTGTGACGGACGTCCGATAAGTTCATGGCCACGTGCGTTGTAGATTTTCATTGGCTGATGAACGTTTTGTAGGCGGGGCTAGAGATCCGATGACGTTTTGATTGACATTTTATCTCTTTCATGCTGTTGAGCGTTGGATTCATTCGCGTATATAGTGCAGCTCTATCTGGTGCAAATATGTATATTTAGAGCAATAAAATGTTTTAAAAACAACTAGTATGTATATATGTCATATGAATTTCAGATTCTGCAATAAGAGAAAGAGTAATAACTACCTTTTCCTTTTAGGATGTCAAGAACTGATTTACAAATATACCAGAAGTTAGAGATAAAACTGAGCATTTTCCGTTTAAAGGTTTCAACATTCTTGTTGATGATAATAGTTGTATTGAAAATGGTATCTCGGGAGATTTGATTATAAAAAATATGCTTGATTAGCCATATTTCAAAAGTATGCATTGTTATAAGTATGGTTCGTTTGAGGGTTTCAACAACCATTTAGAATCAATAGTAGTTGTTAGGAAAATAGTATCTTGCTGAAAAGGTTGTCAAGGCTCAATTTTCAATATGTGCACTAATTTTTTCATTTTGACAGATTTTCTGGTAGTGTTATATATTGTAGTGGCTGTTAATCCACATGAGTAGAATTGCTTTTACACAGGAATATATATTTTGCCCCTAAGGTTCATTTTTACACCATTGAACATTTGTAAATGACCAAAGTTTTAGACAACATATGGGCTTTATTAGATGTCATATTCTTTAAAAATGATTATATGTCACTATCTTAAGTTAACTTTGACAACCATGTAATGATACAAGGAAAATGTACTTACCAAAGAAGTAGAAAAACAGCAAACATCAGTAGTGAAAATTAGCGTCTGCTTGCAGGAAGACATGTTGAATGACATGAAGGGAGCAACCTCCAAGTCAGGGCGCCTTCCCTTCGAGTACCTCTACGGTAGTAGCCCTGCCTTCACTTGCGGGGGCATTGTTGTCAAGATTCTTGACAACAATAGGAATTGACGTCATGGATAACCTCGAACCAAGAGTTTAGTTTACTTACAAACAAATCGGTTCCAGAGTATGTTTTAAACGTTAGGCGTATGAATATAGGAAAAGTTGTTGTAGTTTGCTTTAAATTTATTTTTTCATGAGATAGGTAATTGTTTGACAAATTAATATGTTTCAAAATACGAAGGGAAACTTAATAAAATAACAAAAAGTTTCGTTTGCCGTACTCCTTTCTTGAGTCGTTGTTCGGAGTTGCATTGTGAATCCTATGAGTTGGGAGCCTCACTTTTAGAGCGCGACAGCAATCTTTGGTTGCACGCGCAGTGTTAGAGCTTATTCACCTTGAAGCCTTCTGATGGCAGCGAGTATATTAGTGACGTCACGGAGCGGATACTCGCTGTCTGGAGCTAGATGAAGGGAGACAACTCCCTAAGGGTTTCCTTACAACTTATTGGAAATGTGTGACTCAATTCCAGTCCTGAGGTGGATTTTTTAAAAATGAATAGCTGATGAATTGTTGTACATTGTTAGTGATAAATTACTTGCATAACGTAGTGTAAAAGACATTAGATAAAATTTAGAGGGAGTGTATATGTCTTTTATCACATGAAAATGATATAAACAAATATGATTAAAAACATATGTAATTCATATATCAATTTCAGACTAATCGCGAATATGAATAAATAAGGTAGGTGTAATATATGTATTAGACGTAATAGTTAAGTCTAAAAATTATTAATCTTAATAATTGCAACCACGGTTGAGATCGATTAAATTTTAGGAAAACATGACTCAGCATAAATATACATAACTTAACCAAAGTTATCACACCTGCATGTTGTTTTCATTAGAAATGGACATTCAGTCTTGTGATGTTTTAAACATGACTGTTACATATATTTATTATAGTTTATAGCTATTGGAAGAGGTAATCATTGTAATATCAGCAAACCACGATTCAAAATTATTTCTTTTCTTTGCGTTTTCTAGTGTATTTAGCGGCCATCTTGGATTTTTTCGCAAACAATGATCCCCAAATACTAAATTAACATTGTTTGACAATGAAAATATAAAATTCATCAACAATTATGCTCTTTTACTCAATCTAGAACAAACGTTGTGAAGAATTATAGATTTATACGTTAATTGCCGCCATCTTGGATTTTGAAAAAGCCACCTGGGTGGCGAGCGGCCACCCGGGCTAAATATCATCAAGACACTTGGTGCTATATAAAAAAACAAAGAAACACTTGTTAATAATCACAACAAGGTAATTTGGCCTGCCTCTGGACTATTTAATGAAAAAAATTACTTCAATGTGCAATTTGCTTTTAGGTCATGCAATGTAATATACCAAATTATAACTCGCCAGTGTAAGATACTGCAGTGTATTATTTATACAGCAGTATCAAACTATTGTTATACCGCTCATCTATAACACAACAGTAGTGAGCAGTTTTAACGTTACAATATAAGCGCTATCATCACAATGGTAGCATAGATGAGGAAATGTTAGTTTCGGGATCCTATCACTAATTATGCTTTATTAATGTTAGCGAGTAATAAACAGAATACTTAACTTCCTTACATTTAATAATATTTACATAAAACTCGCTTTCGCTCGTTATATACTGAATCATTAACTCGTTTGATATAAAAGTTTTAAATGAAGGTTTTTTTAGCATTCTCTATGCGTGTTACTATCCTTCATGTACTTCAGTTCAAACCCCTGTAGAATTTGCCTAAGGTATCAATTATCCTTTCGTTTTTTTACACAAACAGAGCCTTTCCACTTCTATCAATCACTCTCACAGCAACATTTACATACCCAATAGCAGGGTTTTACCACTGATATCCTATCTTGAATGAGCAGCTTTGTCATCGGATCTAAAAGCTAATTAAAGACGTGTAGGCAACTGAATCAAGCAATGGTTCAATTTATGTGATGCTCTTCTTTAAAGTAAAATAAGAAAGCAAAGTATTTTCCCAAATACGACGGCTAATTCTTTCCTAATCCCTTGACACGAAAAAGGATTAACATTGATTTCCGGTCCGTCAAATTGATTTTGAATAAGTAGTGACTTTTTCATGGTCGTGTGGATTGTTTTTCAGCGAGTTGCTGCTGAACTTCATTTCACACAACATCGCAGCTATGAGAAAAGCTCAATTATAATTGTTGTCTCTACCTGAAAATGAAGGGCTTTTCATGCCATCAATCACTCTCATGGCGTTTTGTACACTTTCTGACACCAATGTTTACTGATTTCGTATCTCAAATGAGCAGCTTTGTCAAAGTAAACAAAAAAGCCCAAGGGATGAAGATGCTAACTCTATGAATTAAGGGAATACCCACAGACACGTTGATTATTGAGTTCAGTGAACACAGCAATGAATTAGAGTAACATTTCAAACTCCCTTGAAACAACAATCTACTTCATTTCAGACTGCCAAGACCTTTGATGATAGGGACACTTATCAATTGTCTTGACTTGAAACAGCCTTCTCAACGCTATCAATCACTCTAATGGAAACACTTTATCTTCCTTACATGAGTGTTTTCAGATTCTGCAACTCAAACAGACAGATTTGTCCAACAAAAACTGAAAGGATTTAACTTCTATCACTACAGCAGTGTCGATTAGATCTCACATAACTTTTTGTCAATGGTTCTTCGTAGTATTTGCATAATCAAGACGTTTCTAAGAAAAATCCGTAAATAAACCAATATTTTTTTATTGGTAACAGACATCTTTTCCAGGTTTGCGTTATAAAGAACTCGTTCTAACCAGGATAGGAAGTTTTCAATATTCACACTTTAATTAAAGAAAATGGAATCTACGCGAACAGCACTATCGTATTGCATAACTCTTTGAAACACTACAAGAAGGCGTAGCATTCACTAAGGAGTCGAGATCGTTCCGTAATTCAAATGCCTTTTTATAAAATATGAATATTAGAACAGAAACCGTTAAGACACATTAGATTAATTGCTTTGGAAAGTATTCCTGAAACAAGTAGATGTCAGTAGAATATTTCATTGACAAGTGCGAAACTGTTAAAAAGATTTTCTATTCACGTTCAAATTAAATAGAATATTACATTTAATATTTTTATCATTTCAAAAATATTGATCCAGTATTGAAAATATTGAAAAACAAAAAGCTCACAATTTTCATTTATTTTAAAATGCAAAGACTCAGCAACGGGTAATTGAATTGATCTACAATATTTGGGATGCCATACAAAAATGAACTGAAATCTTACCAATGTGTAATCCTTAGACAGGAGAAAAAAATCTAAAAATCTAATTATTAATCTAAAGGTATGTACATAGTTGTCTTGTCATATATATCTTTAAAATCCAAATCATTTTGTATATCCTCAGGAACAGGTAAACTCGAAAAGCGGCTTGAATATCCTAAATGAAAACCAATCAACTATGAAATCATATACATATAATAGCTCGGTGACAAAAAGTTAGTATGTCCCTAGTACCAATTTCCGGAGTGGGGCCCAACTTTTCATGATTTTAGTTCGTAGCGTCTTCGGGGAGGAGACATTTTCACTTCTGTTTTCGTCAGGTCAAAGCAATCCATTTGCTGTGAAACTATTGAAACTATTTCCCTTCGACTAACCATAAATACCTCTATTCACAATTACGAGCTGTGTTAATTTGTCTATTGTGTATCTGTGGTTTTAGTGTCATTTCTTATTTCATTTCTGGAATATTAACCTTGTTTCATTCACATTTCTATTTTTCGAAGGTGTTTCAAGTTCAAAGCAGCGCCGCAACCTATTTCCTTCTATTTTAATTATGCCAGTATATATAGAATTTTATTCCTGAAATCTGGGGACACAAAAACTTCAGATTCTAATGGTCTACCCGATCATTAAAAAAACTTTACATAGAAAGAAAAGAAAATAAATAAATTTTTGTTTTGTCCATCTGTAAAAATCAGAGATTTAAAATCACATTGATGTGTTAGTTAAATAAACATAATCATGGTAGGTGTCGAAGTATTCGAAGTAAATTCTCATCAAATTACAGAAAGGACACATTTGAAAACCATTGGACTTCCAAATTCATGTTAAACATTTAAATGCAAAAAATGTCATTATGAATTAACTAACACTCAATATCAATATAAATAACGTCTTGAGTTTGAACTTATCAAATTTGATTTGATTTAAGATTCATGTTCGATTTGCCGTATATTGATTTATTCCTCAATCCTGAGGTCATTTCCCAAATTACTGTGAAAATATTTCCCTGGCAAAAACCACCAGATTCAACTTCTTTCACTGCAAGTAACATTACAACATTTTGCTTCATTGATCAATAGAGTGGGTAAATCTTCCAATTCTAGACATTGAAAGTCTTGTTTCAATCGATATCCTTGTCAAAATATCTATTTCAAGAATACATTTCAATTTACAAGATGCTTCCTCATCACGTTTCATCAATAAGAATCAGGTTAAAAAGAAACTTCTATATTTGGTATAGACATTGCATTAAAGGTTTGCTGCGAGTACTACAAAAACACAGCCCAGTATCATAAGAGCAGACACTTTCTGTTATTTTCATAACGAAATATAATTTAGATTGTGTACGAATACACAATGATTGTTTTTTAAGATTTTTTCTTTAAAATACAATTCTTGTCCTTTTTTGTAGAGAAATCGATACCTTGAACATGTCTGACTGCAGGGGACTGTAGCGTTCTCCCCCAAAACATTGAAATGGCTCTATTGCTATTTATGACTTAGGAATGGTTTTTGTTTAAACATACAACAAATAGGAGGCACATTATTCAAATAGTAGCACAGCAGATGCATAACACTATGCCTAAATTAATCATCATGTATTATGATTAGTTGTGTTTTGACCCAAGATAATGAAATATTGTGGATATTTATAAAAATCATACTCATTCCTTTTGTACTCTGTTTTGTGAGATTAACACCATTATGAATAGGTTTAATAACATTGTCGGTTTGTAACAACATATTGAGTCAAACTCATACCTTCGTACCGTACCTTTAAGTATAATCACGAGACGTATAAACAATGCAAATTGGTATGTTTAAGTTTCTAACTTTTATGAGGTCTTAAATCGAGAAAAGTTCATTTCAGGAAGCCATTTGAAGAACCGTTTCAACGCAATGTCAAATTTCAGAAATCCATTTCAATTCCATGCCAGAAGCCTATTGATCAAATTACACCAGTTTGCGAATGGTATTAAGAACTAATGAAATGATTAAAATGACTTTCCTTCACCAAGAAAAATAGATATTTTGTATCTTTCAGCAACTTTCTGCGACAACCAGAATCACATTAAATCATTAATTAATTAAACATCACAATAAAATCTTTAATGTATAAAAACTACAACCTCAAACATATAATTCCGCTATATACATGAAAACATTCAACCATCAGATTATTAGTCCTAGAAAGTAAGGTAGAAAGAATGTAGATTAACATTACACACTGACATTCGAAATTAAAAACAATAAAAGACTTCATTCATTATTTGCCAGATGTTAGGACTGTTTTGAATCTAACAACTTCACTTCCAGAACTATGTGTATGATTGGATCATACGCCGGGAAATGTTTAGTCAGCATAGAAAATGATAGTCAGTTGAGAAACACGTTTTTCCTATGTAAAAAAGTGTTTCCTACTGGGGTTAGGTGCCCTTTTTCAGTTAATATTGCTGTACAAAACAAGGGATTTAATGACTGTTCTCTCTGATACAGATTGATCAAATTTGTCGAGTGTTTAATTGATCTGCCCCACGAGGGAAAATTGTCATACATTTCAGTCTTTTTTATGCTCCCGGTAGGGTTACCCAACATGAACACGTCAACGGGTAGAATCCAGACTAAATTTGAGTCTTTCTAAAAACTGTTGTCTGTCTCTCACTATGCCTGTCTTTTCGACTTATCCTTCATCCTTTCGATCCCTTTCTCCCTGATCTGTCCTTTCTCTTTTGGATGCTTCTAATCAACGTGTTAAATAACTGAAAATATTTCAAAAAGCTTTATACCACAATTCACTCAATAAGGCTTATTACTAAACATCCTTGGTCATCTATCAATGCAGGACATTTACACAGTAAAAGGCTAATTTTATGTGTCTTTGTTTGCGATTACATGAAAAAGCTGGTTTAATTATACGAATATAAGGGGAATGCAAGTGCTTTATTCGTCCTCTAACTGCAGCTACTCCATTTCACCCATGAACTTTGAAGTGGATGACAATATCAATATGTCTTAAAACGTAGGCCTAGGACCGTCATCCATCACCGTCATAAAATTATTAAAAACTTCTGACGTCAGTGTTTATTGAGTGCAAAATGAACAGCTTCGTCTAACTATGCTTAAAAGAGCACGTTTTTTGGAGGATTTTTTATCTTCAAAGTTTCCCTAATTAGTTCATGCCAAATGTAATATCTTCAGAGGATCAAAACAACTCTTTACTTAATCCGATCATCTGTAAACAAAAAGGAAATAATCAAGCATCAAGCAAAAAACCACTGGCGGCGAACAACGTGTTATCATTTGAGGTATATGGAAATGGATTCGATGTAAAAACAGAGCCATGCATGTTACGTTTTCGTGAGATGCCATTATTTATCTGACAAACGTGCTACTGTCCCTTTAAGACGAAGAGTAAAATATGTCTCATTTACAATCATATAAGACATAATCAATCAAAATCGTATCGTGTTCGCACAGAAAACATATTCATAAAAATATTCTTCCAGATTAGTTATCATTATTTCTCCCAACCTTTCCCTAAATCAGAGTAAAATTACGAAACGATGTCAATAGCATCTTTAAACTGGTTGAGACAAGGAACCCATGCAAGGACGGATGAATTTGATGAATATCATATCTACATCCCCATTTCATTTCGAGGCGGGGGATAAAACATAATTGGGGCTTTGCTCTATATAGTCTTTTGTGTGGTGTTTCTCGGCGTACATATATTGAAAAGAACCTTTCTTTTCCCAAGTTGGATACTTTCTCATTACAATACTTGTACTAAGATGTTCATACATGGATGACATAAATAAAAAAAATAATGTAAAATATCATAACATTTATTAACATCCTTGCATTGATTAAATGTTAATTAGTGTAAGTTATTTTCCTTGCCAAATTTCCCGTCCCTGAGTAAAATTAGTAATTTACCACCAACTAACACGTGTTTCGCGATGGATCTAAGATAACGAATGCCTAGGTTTCGATAACACGTAATTAGGTTATAAGAGCTTTGCAATGGCATTCAATCTAATGGGTTCAGAGAAGAACTCTTTGGATTACTAAGAGAAAATTCAATTCCATTTGATAAAATTTTTCAATCTATATCACTTCGTAAGATAATTACTTGACAGGGTGTAGAAGCAATACTGATCCCTCGAAACAGGCTTCAACTCTACGAGAACTCTACTTTCGTTTTTTAGTGCACGGATATTACAATCATCTTTGACAGGTATTTAGATAGAGTGTCTGGTTTATCTTCTCTAAATAAACAGTTGAGTGTTACGTTAGTAACGAAATACAATACAAATGTATTTTTAAAATTAAGATCTCAACAAATAATCATAAAGAGAAGTCTATATAAAAATCATAAATTGTGATGTATATCATGATTTTACTGTTCTGAAATGAGAGTACGTGATAATAGGATAAGATATAAAAAAGGCGCGAAAATGTTTTATTTTTCCCAATAGGACGAAATTTTGAATTTGTCTTCACTAAAACAATGCCTTTGTAGGCACACAGCTTAATGATAGGCGTCCGGATTGGATTGTTAATTGTAGATTTGATGAATCTGTCGCCTCTACGGAGGGCCTGTAGGGACACATCCTAAAATCCTTCTTCTGTAAGGCATAAATCATATGTATGGGTACATCAGCCAATATGGATTGTTAATTTTAGATATCATGACTCCGTGGCTCCTGATGAGCGCATGTTGGACCCTGCCAGAATTGCAATATTCATCACCAGAACAAAAGCCTACGAAGACTGAAATGGTGTGCCAATTGAGTTCCTAAATTTTTGATGTTGTAACTCCTTGTGCAATATTTTGGAATGTAAATTTGGCTCACTTTATAGTCACAAGAAACTGAAATCCAAGAAGCTTTATTTGACTCTTTAAGTGCGATATCTATAGCTAATGATGATTATTAAATAAGGAATTCTAAAGACTCTGATAGAGGATTTAGCAATTTTTTTATGTTTGTTTTGAACTATATAGAGTATTATATAGTTACAGAGTTATTTCCACTTTTTTCAGATATCGACAAAATAAAACCATGAATGAACTTTTTTATCGAATTGGAAGTGGAAGTTCAATATAACATCGAAATTGTTTTTAAATCGCAGGATGTCGATTTGCCTTATGACATGTAATAGTTGTTGAATAAAAAAATTCAAATTTGATAAACTACCAAGACCTATTTATTTTGATTAAAAAGAGAAAACAAAGTAAAAATGCTAAATATTAAAAACCCGTCTCCTTCTTATAAGCAAATTCATAATTTGCAAATTATCGGAAACATTATATACTTTTATTCAAAATAATGCATTAGACTTTTTTATAATGTGAAATCAACATTCAATCGCAAGCCTTTGCCTAGAAAAAAAAGTCGGTTTTGCTAATAATCCAAAGACACATGGGTTTTTGTCTCTATAAATATGTCTTTCCCATTACCTCATTTTTGAACTACACATTGTTAAATGAATGTGGACATTAAATAAACACTGTTATTTTGCTTTACGATTATCCAATTTCCCTGATGCCAATGAACAACGTTATCTCTCTCAAAACACGCTCATCATATTCAACCCAGTGGCTTTGACAAGAGGTTTCTAGTCACAGTTTATCAACGCGGTCGGGTTTATTGTCTTTAGAAATCAAACATGGAGTTAGTATAAAATGATACCCTCCGTGCGTTTCATGGTTTATAATTTGTTTTCATACCTAATCATAGTACCTAAACACTTAATATTTTAATGGGCAATATCTTGCATTATAAACACTGTATTTTGCGAACGTTGATAACCCCGACTAGCATGATGACCTCTATATACATTTTGTGATGTGTTTACAGTGCAGAGTAGTTTGTTTGAATAGAATAAGGTATTAAATGCATAAACTTTCACACAATTATAACTACGATTTCTGCCATAAAGATGAACAAGCATAAACATTAATGGCAGCATTCAAACATAATACCTTAAATCCAAAGTCAAACCGGAAGTTGTTTCCATTGAAAATAAAATCATTTGTCAGTTGTCAAGCAAATGTGTTCTTTCGACAATTGAATTAAAAGTAATTGTGAAAGAGATAAAGGAAATCATCATGACAAAATGCACGTTTTAGAGCCAGTTTCAGTAATGCTATTGTAAGAAACCCTTGACACTTTGCTATGTTTGTTATAACTGCCTATTTGAGAAGATTACTCACAAGCGTCAACACGTGTCAATTTTTTCTTATTGGTGGTGGTGTCTTTGATTCAAGACAAATCTCTATCAAATTACTATCAGCCTCGGTAACGGTAACCCATGACATTGTCTGTTGTATTGTCTGAAGAAACACGTTAACTATTTTCGCTTCTTTCATTCAATTTTAAAATATATATTTTTCATGTTTTTTTTCTCAGAAAAAAGATTATATTTCAATTAATAGCAGGTAGTTATGTTCAGACTTAATTATTTACTTCACCTAATGCAATATGAAAATAATGCTTATCTAAATCAACTAAAAGTTGAAACAAGTTTGAATTTAGCTAGTTTTGATGGTATTGATAAGGTTCGATTAAGTTACACGCTAAAATAAGTATGGAAATACTTATTTGATATAATCTATCTTGACTTTCATAATTAACATTAAGGGATTTTCATATTTACGTATGCTTAAAATATCACAACAGTGAAATATTTGTGATTAATAAATGCAATTAATCCTGAAAGACAATTTAAAACCAAAATAAGGTGAAGGAAGATGAAAAATTAACCAGATGATCATGTTAACACTACCGAAAATATTCTAGATCTACTCTGTGTCATAGCCAATGCTTCAATTATTCAAACGATGATAAAGGTATAAACATGCGAAACATCGTCTTATTGCCCTCTGTTTACATACACGTCGTTAATATAATCTACAAATGTGTTGAACTTGCTACAATTGTAACAATATATGTCCTATCCTTTTGAATGATCAATTATCATTTTGTACATGTATCAACATTTAGTACCATGTTAGTTGGAATAATGTCGACATAAAATCAGCTTGATTTTTCGCATATTTTCTGTTTATATTCATATTCATTAAATTGATTTAGTCAGAAATGAACTCAGCCTTTTCTCAAGCAATGTCTTCATTTCATTAAAGTAACATGTTTGTATAGTGTCCTGATCTGAAAAACACACCATCAAACTATATATATATCATTATTTCTTTGACGAACAGTGCACATTGCTTCAGAAGGTACAAGCCTGTGTACTGTATCCGGTTGACATCTTTCTCCAGCAATGTACCGAACAACCACCACATTTTTGTATTTCTGGGCTATTTTTTGATTTTTGAAAAACTTTTAAGAATAGCCTCTAGATATCATCTCTGAATCTCAAATTCGACACCAATTAAGTAACTCTTTTACACAGACATTTTGTTGACGAAACGTGATCATCAGGCTTCGGGGAAGGAATTGAAATTAATCTTTGAAGTGGATATTTTGACAGGAATATCGATTTCATCCCAACTGAAAATTCTGAAATTGGCAAGTAACAAATTAGGGTTGAGATAAATGCATCATGTGATTTAATACAGAGTACAAGATGAGGTAATGTAGCCTGAAGCGAGAAAAGTTAGTTGATGTTTAAACATTGGTTAGTGATATTAAACGAGTGTTGGGCGTAGGAAAGATTGCATAGTTTTCAGCTTAACATGGAACACTTACATGTTTTTTAATTGTGTCGTTATCATAAATAATGAATTGGAATGAGAATACATGTTCGATCTTTAGTAACTGAGTCTGTTTAAACTTTTGGTATACTCTACATTATATCTCTTGAAATGTTGCCACCATAACCCATCACAAAATGCTGTTATGTTTACAGTAACTGAATACAATATGTTCAGATTATTTTGAAATCAAAGTCTTGTACTCACAGTTGTACCTATCTGACGAAACCCCTACGCATTATCACAATAACTTCAAAATGGTTTAAAGTGACTTCAAGAGTTTCTGGTAGAAGTTTGAGGGAAGGCTATCATTATATAAATTTTTTATAAAAATAGTGTCACTTGTAGGAGTTTACCATTGAATAAGCATTGTATAACAGGCTTAAAAAGTCATATAGCTATATAAACTGCTTTACAAATATATCTGAAGTTACTGCTTAGTTATAATTCTCTGATTTATCGCCAATTTACTATCTGCGTCTAAATTCTATCAAAATCACAAAGTTAATGTTAAACTTTATTTTTGTTGTTGATTATTTTTTGCTTATCCAGGCGAAGTCGTGCACAATCCTAGCAGTTGCTTATGCTAATACGAAATTAGATTACTTCATAAGAATTTTGCATTTCTGAATGCTTTAAATGCAGCTCTTTTATTTTGCACGCATTATTTTTCGTGTCTGTCGCCTGCATTCAGAATAATTCCTGCTGCTAAATGAAACTTGGTGTTGGTTATAGGGTAACGTATAATCAGATGCGATAGTGTTGAACATATCTAGATCTTGCCATCGTGCAATGATAATTCCCGGGTGTTTTTAAAAAATTTACTTCGACAAGGCACGTTTATCAGAACAATGCCTTATTTAGAAAATTAATATTCTTGCCAGAATTTCAAGGATCGTCGAGTTCAATGTCGTTGCTAGGAAATCATTGTATTCCAGCGCATAAAAAAATGTAAACTGATACATGTTATCCCTCATTCAATCTTTATGATTTATTAAAAAACTTAAGAAGATATCAAAAGATGACAAGTTTTTACTCTTATGGTCGAGAAGGTCACCTCGCATGTAACAAAACCACAAAGCGACTTTGTAAGTGTATAGTATATTAATTATAAAATGTAATTGTATATAATAATTTTAGTAATATTTTCCCCATTCGAATGACACAAGTAAAGCTGATCACACAGTGTTGATCTGAAAAAAGTTTTGTCCGGTTTTTGAGCATATTATTTTTCGTCTTAAGTGCTGTAAAATAAAGACCGACAGTTTAACGAAGCCAATATCGTTTATGATTACTCCTAGACGTGACCCTTGGTTTTCTCCTTTTCGATTTTTCAGTCGTGTTAAACATTTGTCTGTAAAGGTTGACCCAACCTAATCAGTAAGTCTTCTAAAATCCATCAAAGTTGTCATGTTTGGCTCAGCAAACCAGTTGACCGTTCTCCGGTGTCAGTTGTTAATCTATGCATGTTTCTTTTACATCACACCATGAAATAACATTATTCATAACAATTCCAAATTCGAAGTGGTTATTTATGAGATCTTTTTTAAAATTCAGTGCAAATTTCGTATTTTAACTGACAAAACATTGTGTAATGTATGTTGGTTGCACTTGGGCACGGTGTTTCACCAAGTAATTTATTTAAAAAACATCAAATAAAAGATATAGCAGAAAATAACTTTTGGTGAGGTTCTATTGACAGTTATGATATAATAAAGGCTGTATATTTAGTTCTGCTTGCGTACGGTACAATACTAGTTGCACCTATATCAACTTAACGGCATCACACGACTACGGGTACTGATCTTAAATAATTAATTTTACTGATCGGGACCTTATGCTAAGTCTCAAAAAATGCTACGAAGTGGAGACAAATTTCGAATCATAAACAAAAGAATTTCTTTTTAGATTACTGTTCTGTATTGAAACGAATGATCTGTTTTGCAGAGAAATAAATAAAAGTAAACTGCATTTCACAAATCAATTTGAACACATTAAAGTTCCAATAAGATACCAATACCCATTACAACCTTCCTATAAATGACTCCCTAGCTGCATTTCATTTTAACCGGAATGATGACGTACCTCGACAAAAATGATTATCAAACTTACTCATGGAAGTAAATGACGACAGGTAAAAAAGACATGATCTCACAAAGATGACCTATTTACACGTAACTATTTACAACTTCATTGGAACGATTTGATAACGTCATTTGTGAAATCATACAGACATTATACGAATTCGGTGATATAATTGATGGAAATGTAAGTATTTTAAACCCTTGACATGAACCACTTTGACAAAGCTGCTCAATTTAGACTCAAAATCAGTAAACACTTTTGTCAGGAAGTGGTTATTGTCCTTGAAGGTGATGGATGGCTTGGTTAGCCTGTTTCAAGACAAGACAAAATTGATTACATTAACCCACTTCAAAGCTCACAGTGCTGTGAAATGAAGTAGCTGTTGTTGGAGGGTGACAAGTACATTTTGGTATGTTGAAGTTCCCTTGAAGTTTTTTTGAATTTGAATTCAATGTACTGTAATATCTTTATTGAGATATCAGACGTTTTTATTCATACATAAGTTACAACTCGTCAATGATTTTTATTTTAAGAGTTAAATAGGAATACGCGTTTATAGCGTAATGATGTCATTAAAATGGAACGATAATAAAAATATACGTTTTTCATAAAAGAAAAAAAACATGCAATAAGAAATTATGCTGTAAAGACTAATGTAGGAACACCCTGATGTATAACATTATGATGTATAATATGGAAATATTATACAGATCATCCTATGTACCAGATGAGGTTTTGAAATTGGATGTTGGGGTTGTACTTAACTTAATAAGTTAATATACTTATCGTTTGTTTGAAAAATGTATAGGCATAAAAAATGCCAGGTGTGAGAAAGGTGAAATAGAGAAAGAGTGTTTTAATTATAGCAATGACAGACAACAGAAATCTACAAAACGACTAGAGGTTCTATTATGGTCTTGTTGATTAACGTCCCCTGAATATTGCTTTGTCTTCGGTGATGTACACAATGCATTACAGGCATTCTCCTGTTGCCCAAGTTACAGCAACCACGTTTCGATATTTTGCATAACATTGTTGGCTTTCCTGAATTTGCCTCTGGAGATCAACTCTGAATCTCAATTACATCCCAAATTACGTGTCTCTTACATGAAAGCGTATTGCAGATGAAACGTGATGATCAGGCTTCAGGCACGGAATTGAAATGAATTGCAATATCCTCGACTTCAGAAGTACCAGAAGCTCTTATATTAGAGAGTAAAAAGATGCTTTTATGATTAATGTAGCATGTGATTTAATACAGAGGCCAGGATGAGGTATTTCAAGCCAAGCAACTGTTGTTGAAAACCGAACTGGGCACTGTGATTTTTTTTCAGTTTGAAATTGATATCGCTGAATTTTTCCTGTTATGCCATTAATGTACACACAACATACCATAGTTATATTTGTTCTTGACAAAACGACTGGTATTTAATACGATGAATATCAACCAAACGGCCGCAGTACAACAGTATGGCAATCGTACCTCAAGTATATTTCATTTACTCAACACGAGAATAGAAATCACAAAAAAGAGTGGATATATCAGGGAGTAAAGGTTTCAAAATATTGAGGGAACGTAAGCTATGAAAGGCAAAACGAGAGGAAGACAGCAGTTCATCAGAAGAGGTTCATTAACGTCAACTTTTCTGTTTCTGTGCACATGCGCTCCTTTACTTTAAACAGAAGTAGATCCGTCATAAATTCCTATACCACCTCTGTCTAGATACGAAGTTTTCTTGGGCTTCCGGCGGTTTACCCTACCGACACAAGAATGCAACTGAAACAACCTGGCAATATTTCAGTTAATGAAAATACCGAATGCATGAATTAAATATTTGTTGTCAAACAAGCCTAAGCAATGATGCAATGTTCTGTAAAGACGATTCAAAGTGCAAGGTGCATATTCGAATAAGGTTTAGCTTTTTGAAAGCGTACGGAAATAACTTAGGCGATTTGAATGAGAACGTTTGAAACGGCGTCGCTGATTGCACAACTATCTTTAATAACGTTAACCTAATAAACTATACGTTTTGGTTTTAATAACCTTTAAAAAGTTTCACATTTCAAACCGTCTTGAAGGCGTTGTCATAACGTTCTCTTTTAGTTTGAAAACGTTCAAAAATCCATTTATTCATTTGTCAATGTCCCTTAATGTAGTACCCACTCGGTATTTACTCTAGAATTTCAGTTAAACAAGTACTATGATAAAAATTACTCTAAATCAACAACGGCGTGTCCTAATATGGAATATAATTGTTTCAACATTTATTGTATTTATATATCATTATTTGCTTGACAACATGATTATATCAGCCATATGTAACAAAATATTTGTGTCCAACAATGAATCATTTGATTTACGCAGAATTAAAAGAAATCATGTTTACATAATCCTGAGTTACTACTGGTTGACTGCCTTCAGTCTGAACTTAATATTGTTTCTTTCGCTTGAATGTAATGAATAAGACAGAAACTCTTTGGTCGTACGCGAATGTATCGAGGGAGATAACTTTCCCGGTAGGTGGCTTAAGTGAAGGTATATAAGTGGAGAGATTTTTAAATGTCGTCTCTCTCGCACTAAACAGGGCAGAGAATACACCATTAACTTTAAGTGTATTTTACTTCATGTTCATTTCTATATTCTATGTTTCAATATACCATGTGTTTTATGTTGCAGGTGATTGTTTGTGTTCACCACGATGGTGTGAGTGGACACTTCTATGAAAGTAAATTTCGTTTGCCGGCCGGAGTAGAATGTGCCGTGTGTGATTTCTGTAATAACTTTTTACCAAATTTGGTATGTAGAGCTGATTTGCTCGATGATATGCTACCGTTTATGGTCTGGCTGTAGAACCTTTATAATACTGAATTGGTGTGATTTCATTTTTCACAAAGAGACTGTGGAGTCTTCATAATACCTTATTATATTGTGTATGCTGTACAATATGATGCCATTATCTAATCGTCAGCAATATTTGTTTTTAGGCTTCAGAATCTTTAGAATACTGCTGTGACATTGCTGTCTTTTGCTGAAGCAATGCGGTTTTCATGTGGGCATCACGTTGTATACTATAAACTTCCTAGTATTAACTAAGCAATCGTTGGAAGGGCACTGTTCCAGAGTTTTTTCTCAAATATGAGTTGTTATCTCTGGTTTATGTGGCGGGCTAGTTCTATTCACCGTGATCTGATGTATTGGGATGTATTCATTGTGTATATGTTTTGACGTGGAATGTGCGTAAATGATTTTGTTCATGAAAGGAAATAAATCTGCCATGTGTCGCCAAGCGGCTGTTCCAATGGTCTGAATGTGGTGTGTTTTTATTTGCAATGAGCTCCGTTGGGAAAGAGAACTGAGATTCATTGATTAAAACGGATAGCATTTCCCCATCATTTTTGCATAGATTTGAATCGGAAACTGAAGTCACTAAGTGATAGTAAGAAATGTAGGCAATTCGTGACTTCGTATATATAACTTTCTATATTCTTTATACTTTCTGATATATAATCCGAAACGGTAAATCTGTCAGCATGTATAGGACCTGGTATATCCCGGAAAACTTTATTTTCGGTGCTGCAGCCGAGAGATGAAGTTGAATGCACGAAAACTGTACACATAGACGACACATGACGGCCGACAGAGGGATAGCTCATTTCAAATGACTATCCTGCAAATCCTGTCGGGTGGGCTATTTGATTGGGTAATATTATAATAAAGAATTATCGGAGGAAACAAGTGAAGGTGGTTAGAACGATCAGGAAGCTATCAATGTGATGAAGTAAATAATAAATATAAGTCAAAATAAGAAGAACATTTTAAACATCATAACAATGCTATGTTAACTGTATTTTCCTATGCAGTAATCATGATTGCAACTACCTCAATTGATCAAAATATGAATCAACATTTTCAACGTTAACCAAAGAAAATTGAGTAACAAACAAGCACGTAATAACCTTGAAAAGCAGATTGCAAATTTACGATAAAAATGGCTATAAACACAAGCATTGTTTTCTGCTGATAGCAATCCTATTTTCTGTTGAACGTTATTTGAGTATTTAAATATTGAGTTTAACGTACTGCCCCTCTACATATTAATGCAGTTCATTCAACTTTGATAACATTATGCTAAACTTTTTAAAAAGGGAACTTAAAAGTTAAGAACATAATTAATGAAACATACAACCCGTTTTTTACGACCGCCTTAGAATGGCGATTTTCATTCGGCGCTTAGTCAAATCCTCACTGTTGTTGAACACTCCTAAATGTACATATATATTCCTTTTCCACTAACACAAAATTCACATACCTAGAACTGATGTCAGTGCCTATATGATGAAATGTCTCTTATTTCCATGCATGTATGCATGGAATGGCGTCATCCGTACACATTACAAACTTTCGACTCTTGTTCTGAGTTATCGGCTCTCCAGAGCTGATATCTTGTGTAGAGGTACTTAAAGCAAGTGAGTGAGCAGGGGTTAACGTGTTTTCAACAATATTTCAATTATCAATTCATTCACTTTCTACAGAGGTCGTCGATAATTTCTATACGAACCGAGGGTTTCTTTGGCTAAATATATAGAAGCCTGGTTTGAAGCAATCTAAATTAGTTGTACAATCAGCGACGTCGTTTCATACTTGATCATTCGAGACGCCTAAGTTTTTTTCTGTATTCTTTGTGATTGAGTGAATGAGATTCGGTTTAACGTGTATTAAATTATAATTCAATTATTAAACACGTGAATGACAAGCATCCAATAGAACGTGGACAGATCAGGGAGAAAAGGATCGAAAGCTAAACATTGTGTAAGGTACCTTTGGTAATATATATTGTAGATTTAATGGCATTCTGCTCCATCAGTTAATAATCAATACGTTGTTATGCGAGGATCTATTAATTGATATCTCGAGTCGACAGATTACTCATCCGCATTGTGACGCTATTGCTGGATACGTGTCGTTTCAACGGCTGGCAACACGAGGCCTTTGTTCTGAATGAGATCATGGTTATTGAAAGGATCTTTTTTGATCTCTGACAGCGAACCTGTGGTTCCAAAAACAACAAAAGTATACAGAAGGCTTTAAACTTTTAGTCCGACACATTGCCAGATAGTTGTTGCAAATTTAACAATTGTGACTGTAGCCTTCAGAGTGCTTATTTGAATATTTTTAATAAAGACGTAACAGCCATAGTTGAAATCTTGGTTTTCGCGGATTGTGATTTACAGATTTGGTGGCCCTGTGGCTCTTAAACGTCACATAGGTTATGCCTTATATACTTATATTTATCTTCATCTCAAGACGGAAAATCCCGAGCTAGCTATAAATTATGTGTACTTACTAGTTGGCTATTGGTATTTGTAATTTACAGTTTTTGATTAATAGTAACTTTGCAATTTACTAAAAACTAATTTCCGTTATATTTTCCAGAAGTTAAAGACTTTAAAATGTGAAATCTAGTGTAGAGATATATAACTTGTCTAATGGTTATAGCGTACTTGATATTGTGATTCTGTGACCCCTAAGAATGATCCCAAGTGGACGTTTACTATATTTTATTTTCGTAATATTATCCAGAAGCAGAAGACCGAAGAACCTCAATTCTTATTTATATATTAATTGTTTAATGGAGATAGTTATTCATTATTGTATGACCTTATGGTTCCAGATATGGTGACCCTGAGAGTCTAAAATATCAAATGAGGCCCGATGAACTACAGAACCAAATACTCTATTTCAGGTATATTCAAGAAATGTCTACTTTCAAAATAACACATAAATAATTCATTCTCATTTTAAAAATTCAAAACCTACTGAAAATATTGTTTTTTATATTAAAAAACGTTTACGAAAGATTTCGTGGTATGCATATTTTAATATACAAATCTATTAAGGTATATGACTATTTATGACAAGAGATCCTTTACGGTTTGCAGGGTCAGTCAAAGCATATGTTCAATGGATGTTCTATCATATACCATATAACATTAGCAAGACACCACAAAAGCAGAGCAACCCCGCAACTGAGAGTTCAGCCTTGTTCTGCCTTCTTCACAGCCACAATAAAATGGACATTTTCTCTATATATACAACAAAAGTCAATTGAGCATAAAGTCAAGAAATCACACTTACAGCTTGTAGCATTTGGATTTCATTACTTCGTGCGCTGATTTTACACAACCTTCGAACATTTTCGTAGTGATTTAAGTGCTTGTTACTTTGAACTTATACCTTTAACACAATAGTGTTGCGGGCTTTCTCCCTACAATGATATTAGCAATCATGATGTACATGAAAAACTGTTGACAGCGGTGTTAAACCTCAAATCACCTCACCTCGACTACTTTAAATGATTGTTTTGAACCTTGTCAATTCCTCATGGAGTCCTTCTAAATGATATTGATTTGCCTCGAAAAGGACACCGATCTGTTTGAAACATCCGTCCAATACTTATATACTTAGGTTCCAAAATGGTTTTGAAAGACTTTGCGATTCCAGTTGAATTAATGACATTATGAGTTATTGCGAATATGACATTACGGTCCTTACAACTAATTAAGACAGGAAGATTAAATTTTCGTAGATATCATACATATACATGTAGTAACAAATTATAATTGTTTTTAACTTAGGTTATTTTCAAACACTATAATTTTGGTACATTTGTTTACTTGAGCACGATATGTGGTTAAATGTTCATGAGCAAGAAGTAACAAAGAAGGTTTGGAAAGGTTTTTGCTCAGGTTTTTGGTGAAAGGTCCCAGAGTAATGTCCATGTATATATGTTGATAAAACCTTATGTCAATCCTTATGTATTCAATGGAAATTAAAACAGAAATTATGTGCTGGTTGCAAAGATTATTCCTCTTAAAGAGCAAAGTTTGAATGAACTTAGATGAACATAGTCTTAAAGAAAAGAATATATTCTAAACTTAATTAAACAAAAAAGTCTATAGAAATTAAATTTCAGTTTTTACTTTAAATTTCAATATTAAACTTGGCAGAAACAAACATCAGTAGGGGAATTTCAATTGGTATGCATTTTAAACGTATAATTTTCTCAGAAAATTAATTCAGATAAAACATCTGTATCTCTTTAGTTCTTCATTTTTAAAAAAGATATAAAATCCCCCAAACTACCACTTAGCAAATGATATTAAGAAGGGCATAATGGTTGCTACTTGGTACCTTTCCTCTTTTAACAGTGAGGGGCAATACGTTTTTCTCTTTCCCGAGCGATAATTTCGCAAAAACATTTCGATTTTCTTAGATAAAAAGCCAGAGAGAATAAATGACATACGTGTTAAAAAGTATTGTGTTTATACTTGGTGAACATTTTAAACACATTTATCTATTTTCTAAAACACATCTGGGAATTCTCTCTGCCATGAATCAACATGATTAATGGAAACCACATGCAGTTATTTACATCGGAATTGCCCTTTGAAGACTTTATTCTGTGAAATATGCCTAGGATCACGCAAACCTCACTCTAACGGGTTTTTTTAATTAAGTCAAATCATAGAAGACGTTGCAGTGTACGTCACTTTACATCTGATAATTACAAGCATCAGTAAAATTTAATTACAGTACAGCTGTCAAGGACGTGATAGTGTTTTGGTAAAAATCGAAGTCTTGGGGCATATCATTTTTTACTGTCACAGTTTTGTTTGAAATAAATAAAGGTAGTTATTTTAAGTTTCCCAAGCAGCATCAAAGTTGACGGGGGGGTGGGGGGGGAGGGGGGGGGGGGGGGTGGTTGGGGGTTGACCATAAAATGACGTAATATCGTCAGTCTGACCGTCCATAGGTTTGTCAGGATTGTTAACCCTGTCTATCATTAACCGTTGCATCAATGGTCTTCAACTTTTGTGGCAGGCTACATTTTGAGAATGCGCAGTCACTGGTCGTTTTTGTCGACTTTGTCCATATTTCAAGGTCACCAAATCTACAAATCGCCAGATTTTTTTTGTTACAACAAATGTTCAGAATTCGGTACTATCCTCCATTTGGGTATTACACAGAACACAGTTTACCTTGCCTTTATTCAAGGTCAAAATGCACTTAAACTGCTAATCAAACTCTTTTAAGGGAATATCCCACGATAGTTTACGAAGTTTGTTGACCTTGACAGCAAAGTCACCACGGCACTTGATTTCAGACTCTTGATTATGCTATAAGCTATCAACCGTCGCACCTGTCATAATTCATTCAGACTCCTTCCTTGTTTATGTGATATTTCATTACAAAAAGTAAGCATTACTGACAAGAACTTTAATGTTTTATCCAATCTGTCACTGATTTCGTCTCTCAGCGCCGTTGAGCAGGCCTCGCCTAGATATTAGGCGCTTTATAAATTAAGTATTATTATTATCATTATTATTATTACAAAGTTGCACCCAATGTCTCAATCGCCTTTTACAGTCTACATAAGGGGATTCATTCAAATGTGTGAATCAGACATGTTCATGGTAGGCACAACTTTACCTAATAAAAATGGGACGAGCAATATGTATAATGATCGTTCAACAAAATATATAAATTAATGAAAATATAGTAAAATAGAAATATCAACATTCATGGATGAGCAGGTGGAATAGGATTCGACGTCAATAACTTCATAGAAGTGGATATAAAACAGAAGCCAATAGTTGTGATATTGATTTCATTTTTTAATATAATCTCCCTGGACGCACTTTGTCCATTTGTGTTGACAACTGTTTATGCCCTTGCGGTAAAAGTCTTTTGACTGGCCCCTCAGCCAAGCCTCGGTAGCTGACTCGAGTTCATAATCATCGCCAAATCGTTTACCACGCAAGTGTGATTACAAATTTCGAAACAGATAGAAGTTGCTACGGACAAGATGTGAACTGTATGGCTTATGGGGTGGTTAAGTTGAGTTCCGAGTTTCTTAGGTGCTTATGCTTCCATTGCAAAGATTCTTGCTTGGAATCAGGATCCCAGTGATGAATCCACGGTTCACCCCTGTAACCAGACGGATATGAAAGTTATCGGGATCAGCATTGTAGATGGCCAAGAGAACTTTCAATATCCACATTTTTCTACCACATTTGCTCATGTAGAATATTAAATTCCAATGGTTTGTCCAATATCATTAATTTATACTGTCTTTAAGTAACAGCTGTTGAGTTTTCTACATGATTATTATGCTAACTAAAGTCTATTGTTCTTTTTTCAATTGTATAATACGATATTGTGTAAATTAATATTTTTCACCGAGGAAAGTGGTGTGATATTCTACTCATTGAATAGCACTTTGAAGCAAACGACGTTATGTACATGTAATAATCGAATGACGTCATGAAGTGACCGTGTTATGTTGCAAGGCAATAGGAATACTCCATGCATTGAATGAACAGCATTTCTATTTTGTGCGCTGTTTTGGTAAAATAAGGTAACTAGAACAATTGACATATATCATCAAAAAGCCATCAAACTCATCAGAAAATTATATATTTCAACAACTGGCTGTTCCACTATCCTTTCTCTAGTAGGTTGACAAAAATAATTGTACGAATTAGAAGATGATTAGATACCCTTTCCAGATGAATACCAAGTCGGATCTAAGGAGCGGGTTTACTTAGAAGGGCAATAGAATAAAATTCGTTTGCTATTTATGACAAATATATCTTTTAATTGATAAATCGAATGTGTGTGTGCACCAGTGGTTGAGCCCTAAATGAACCAAGTTATATTTACCTATAGATGTTAGCATTTAACCATTTAAATTCAAATGTAATTTAAGGCGCGAGAGTACCTTAAATGTTTTGTTTTGTCATCATCATCATCATCCTCTAAATATTTGTATAGCGCCATTATCAGACTGCTAGAGCACTTAAGGCGCTTCTCCCCCTCGGTCATTGGATATCTCTCTTCATGATATATCAATTACAATCTCATCTCCCTAGGGACCATACAACACGTTTAGCCATGAGGCACACCGTGTTACAGTCGCTTTCAAGGTAACCATTTTATGCTGGGTGGACAGGGGGGTATAGTCACAGAAATTTGTCCAAGTCTAATGCATGTTGCTGTACCCGGAACAAGATATCTACCCCCCAACAAAACGATGAGTGAAAATGTCGAGTCGCACAATTCTTTTTAAGCACGTGATTATATAATTATAACTCGTTGAAATAACACATTTAGAACAACATAGATGTATATATATCAGACGAGTAAAGGCCTGAAACGGCTTATACACCTACACTTACTACCAGATTAGTCTTGTTCTAAGCGTGTCCGCTGATCGGTTCATTATTTTAAAGATTGCATCTTATAATTTTGATGTAACAGAATAGTCTGAATAGTTTTCAAATTACGAAAATTGTTAGTAGTGTTTGGTCAGTAACACAACGGTCCACATAATTAATGAATTTTCTCAAATTTATAATTAATGCTTTGATACAAAGATCAATCCGAAAGGTAAAATCCTTCAAATAAACAATCGCTTGAAACAGCTACTTAATTGAGATCCTTTAAAAACTAGCGACGTGCACTGCAAACAGATAAGAAAGTTACGTCATGGTTTTACGATAGAGAAAATGATTTTCGATTTCTCTTCACAGATCTCGTTTTGGGCTGCCGGCAAAGAAACCTTTCTTAAACGATGCATTATTAAGACCTAAGAAGACGGCAGTAAATAATGATACCTTGAGAAAGGGTAAACATTGCACTTCTCAATTATAAAACTTTATTATTCTTCTTATTAATTCTCAGTATTGAATATAAGTTAAAACCTTTTGTCACAGTTTTTTTCACCAGAGGTTATTGGGATATTAGATTCTTAGTAATAAAGCTCTCGAGAATTATGAGTCCTCCAGCACCGTCTTTGATCTTTATTTTTGAAACGGTCTTGAAGTCCCCAAAAAATCTTAAATAAGTTTATCCCACACCTAGTTAAGTTTTATTGACACCATAACAAACAATGCATTCCTAAAAGTTCCTACATAAAATCCTTTTCCATCAATCTTCTTATGGAAACCTGAAAGTTTACCGTATGCTATGACCTTGTCCCCCATGAATTAATTAAGCACCACCATTTGGTTTAAGTAATTGCTACTACCTGATGAGAAAATACAATACATTTGAGCAAAATTATAATTTTTAAATTCATTAGCCTATCTTATGAAAAGGACACATCAATTTAATCAATTGAAAGAAGTAACCTATTTCAAAAGTGAAAGTAGTCTTTTATTGATATGTACAACGTTGTTGTTCATTTAAGGAGAAGGAAGTGTATACATTAATCTACTCACGAATTATTCATTTGATAATAATTACAGTTACATTGTAAACAAAATGTTTATTAAAACATTTAAGGTTGTTCCAAAACATATCCATCCGCATTGACATCTAACTTGGATTATCAAGTATGGAAAATATGAATTAATCAATTTATTTTCCATCATAAATTCATAATTATATGTTTAATTCAAGAGCAATGTGTTGAAATCGCATTTGACTTTTTCCTGTTGCTTAAGTTAAGGATTCGTCATTAACATAAAGCTCACATCAAATTAAATCTAAAAATGAATTAATTTCAATTGTGGCGATTGTTGATCATTCTCTCTGAATTGGAAAGAAGCTACGCATTGTTGTTGTCAAAGGTCAAATCTATTGTTTATTCCAAGTTTGGTTAACTTTACCGTGTCTAGACTACTTATTACTTCATGTAGAAATCCTCTGAGCCCGCAAGCTCAATGGCCTTCGATAGGCCTTTTACACAGATATTCGTGTCATCAAGAGTGTATGTATGTATCAACAACAACGTACACCATGACGTTCTGGAAGGAAATAGTACACCTGTCAAACAATGGAATTTTTGGAATTTCTGTATTTTTAAGTGTCATGCATTAAACTGATAAGAATGAATTAGTTCTTATATCTTGCTGAGAACTTCATACTAATTTTTTATGTATTGTAGTAGGAACTTTGCTTTATCCGATGTATGTTCAATCGCGAAAATAAGTCAGCAACAGCATTTTGAGGATCTGATTATGGAGATGTTTTTGACATGATATATTGATTATTCAACCATTTGAAGATATCAATGAAACATGTTGGAGTAATGTTGCCTATGTGTCATTTTTATCTTCATATCACCAACATTTTGCACCGATAAGTGTGTTAGGTCATTATATGAAATGTACAACTATATAAACATTATGAACAGGTGTACCTGCCACAATCCTTGCCAACATTCAGGCCAAAACAATTTGTCTAGACACACAGATTAGCATCATATACGATAATATCATGTTATTTTTTTTATAATTATGAGAAGGTTCTAGCAAAGGTTTTGAGAAGGTTCTAGCAAAGCAAACATTTGAGAAATACCTGCCTTGCTTATATTTTGAGTAAAATAGAACATGAATTGTTTATTTAGGAAGCGTTAATAACACACCAGTATTATCATTATATGGTTATCGATCTAGTTATTGATATCGTTAACAGCTGAAAACAATGTCATAAGAAATGTATTGAATTTGAAACATCTAGTCTTGTCGAATAATTCTTTAAAACGAACACATACTGATACCTCAAATCATTTAAGTCATTCTGCAGTTAAATCTGTGAGTAATATTTACCCAGTCATCGCACACTCAGGTCTAAATGATTTAATAATGTAATTAAATATTGTGCTATAACCGGTGCAATTTAAGGCATAATATTGAAAGAGATTATTAGATATTTGGATAGGACTACATTATGTAAATGTTTTACGTATATATGTAATTCATCTTTCTCGACATTGCCTATATGATTATCTATTTATGAATCCTAGAATGGTGCCGAGGGCTAATAATAACACCTGCTATAAAGTGACTAAAAGGACGCATTACTATAAGAGCGCACTGTCAAATACTTACTAAACAATTTGGCTAAGGTTCGGCAAAAATCCGGATAGGATATCATAACCTGAATATGTTTTGTAAAACGTGTGGTCCATGCTGTCATGGTATCACTGAGTTACACATGTCAGAAGACATCCTCGGTTATCCGGGGCATTGTAATCCAATTCTCTTTACTTTCTCTCTTTACTTTATCGCCAATTATATTCACTTTTATAGAGAACCCTAGTACTTAAATTATCCGCTCTTGAATTAATTAAATTTTTCACATATAGGTTTGAACTTGTAGTTGAAAATATTTTGTCATTCAATCTCATATCTTAAAGTGTTGATTTTCAATCAATGTTCTTCACCAAGCGTCTCAGGAGCGTATCAAACTGTGCAAGAACCCACTTACAGATCGATTTAGATTCTATTACCGGCAAGTTTGCACCTAAGGTCAACTTTGGAGCGTGTAACAGCATTTGAAGACTTGATGAATAAGGAACACTTGAAGAATACAAAACATGTCATTAGGACACACTTACAGAAAACGATATCATGATGAAAGAAAAAATACACTTTCATGCTGTAAAAAAGGAAGCTTTTGTCCAATTACCACAATTAGGGGTACTTCACATCAATTTCGAAGATGTAATTATAAGGTTTTGAACACTTAATATGTGTCAAATTGCATTATCTAAGGGTCTATCAAATCGACAACAAATGGCGTTCTCAGACACTTCTTCAATCAAACTTCTTTTCTTGCTTTTGAGAACAAATTGCAATCAAATCAGATAGAAAATATAGGAAAGGAATAATTTCGTTTACAGAATGTTCATCTTTGATGCATACATGTAGGTCTAGATTTGAATGAAATGACAATACCATGTTAAGCACATCTCTCTAATTAGAAATGTCAAATATTGTTACGTAACAACAGACGATGATATCTAAATTTCTCCCTCACTCAGTAAGATAAACAAGGTATTTAAAGAAAAGACGATACTTTCTAACGTTAAACGTTTCATAAGTTTTCTGTCATTAGAAAATGACTAACGCTGTCATAATGAACATAAAATTGGCGAAACGACAATTACATCAATTACCAAGACGGACAATTGCGCAGGAAGGTTATCCCTTCTTCACCGTTTTGACAACATTAGAATACTAACCCTCCTTATGTCTTTTTTCGTTTCTCTTTATAGGCAACAATTATCTATTTCATATCGGCCCTGTGAACAGAACAAGAGTTATTGAAGCAGAATGTTTTCCTGGGTTTTTTTCTGAGAAAAAATTGATAGAAATCTGTTGAAGCATATTTTTTTTATGTAAGTAATCTTAAAAAGGACTTTTTCATTCGAAGTTATTTATTATAAAGATATTTGTTACAAATTCAGACTTGTATTTATTTAAGGTACAATCTTTCTGAAGATGAGGTTAATTAATACTTGGGATACAACATCAGCTACTAAAATGTCATAGTCTAGCTTTGATAATGTCTATAACGTTTTTATTCAACACTGATTGGCAAGAGAAAATCCCACCTTCTGAAGTTGTCACCTTAAGTGAGTGATGTTTGGTCAGCAATGGGCGATAAAGTAAACTAGTTATTTTTCCGCAAATACCTTTCTTTCTTTCAAGTTATTAAAATATATCGGATGTAACGTTAAGATTTAAAGCTGCATACCTAAAATATGTTCACTTACCTTAGTATCGTTGTGCAAATATCATGTAATTATGGTTTTGTTTGGACATCAATGAAATTCGTTGAGCAGAACTGAAAAAAGAGCATATACTGTCACTGTGTCGATTTATATCTTCGATTCCCACTCTCTGCGAAACAAGATCAGCTTAATCATAATGACTTAGTAAAAAAGGAACAACTATGACTTATTTTTAAATTTGTTATTCACTTATAGTGGAATTTGTGTTTTCAAAATTATGACCTTTGGTCACTTCAATGACCTGCCGAAACTATGACGGTTAACTGTGGGTTATGATATATGATCGCGTTAAAGTACAAAGCATTTTATGTATTGACAAAAGTCAATATCATTGAAAGTCAATTTTTTTTCGCAATTCTACCATACCTCAAATACACTCTAAATTACATGATATTTACACTAGGACACGCAGGTATGTGTGAAAAAATTCGGTATGAAGCTGTATTCTGTACAAAATTTTCAAAATTTACACAAAATTACCAAACTTTTAAATATTTAACTTTTGAGAAGAAAATTTCACAGACATCTAACAAAACTTCTTATCATTTATGCTACATAGTTTCCCTTAAACTATCTCAAACTTTCGGTGAAAAATTAGTTAGTCGAAAGTTCATTCGTTGTTACCTGAATAACGATAAACATGTCACCATTCTTTCCATTTGATAATTAATCGTCGCTGTCAGAAATTCAATAACTTGTAAATTGTCTTTCTAAATGTTGGAAAATACACATTCTCCTTTCAATTTTTCCTGAAGCAAAATGGTTTTGTACTTGACAGGAAAGGAAGCTATTTTTGTTTTTTCTTTCACAATAATTCAATCTTCAGCGGATATACTAATGGGAAATCTAACTGGGTATTCCGGGAAAATCGACACCTTCCTAAAGACATAATATGGCTGATTACCGAGATTGCAGTCTGTCATAAGCATGATGGACTATTGCAATTTGATTCTCCCACAATTACAGATAGCCTACTGTCACGCTATCCTTGGGGTAAAGTAAACTCTTTATTGTACTGGCATAATTGCTGTTGTGTTTGTTGTCAAATAAGTGGTTGAGTTGAAGAATATAAAGACGGCCTGTCTAAAGAAAATGTTTCAAAATTCTATTTCGAAATGATATTATATGAAACGTTTTATTAAAGAATAACAGTTCTTAAACAAAATGTCTGGTCAGGTATATGGTGGTGGCGCGTGGTCCTGTGCATAGCTAAGTTCGACCTCAAACTTGGCGTGGCTCGCCGGATGGTTGGGTGACCTCATGGCCGGATAAACGGATACGATTTAAAAAGGTTATTGCCTTCCGCACACAAGAGTTTAAACGTTTGGTGTAACCCTTGGCAGGTGACTTAATTCAAATTCAGTGGTGCAAATGGGTACCTGGTAACAGTTGTGTTGAAGGTGACACTTGATCAACTGTATATCAGCACGTGTTAGACCAGGGTAATTTGGCATCGATCATTATCATATTGCCATTATCATTATATGATTATGATATGTAAGCAATAAATGTGGGAGACGATTTCAATGTTATTAATCAACTTTTGTTACACACAAAACAAAAGGGACTGTGAAATGACCTGCAAAGGTATGCAAATAAGAGACCTTTTATTGCAAGGCCACCTTCACTGTAAACCATCCCAAGCAAATTGCTTTCCATCAGACGATACCGGTTGGTGGTGGCGCGTGGTCCTCTGCATAGCTAAGTTCGACCTCAAACTTGGCGTGGCTCGCCGGATGGTTGGGTGACCTCATGGCCGGATAAACGGATACGATTTAAAAAGGTTATTGCCTTCCGCACACAAGAGTTTAAACGTTTGGTGTAACCCTTGGCAGGTGACTTAATTCAAATTCAGTGGTGCAAATGGGTACCTGGTAACAGTTGTGTTGAAGGTGACACTTGATCAACTGTATATCAGCACGTGTTAGACCAGGGTAATTTGGCATAGATCATTATCATATTGCCATTATCATTATATGATTATGATATGTAAGCAATAAATGTGGGAGACGATTTCAATGTTATTAATCAACTTTTGTTACACACAAAACAAAAGGGACTGTGAAATGACCTTCAAAGGTATGCAAATAAGAGACCTTTTATTGCAAGGCCACCTTCACTGTAAACCATCCCAAGCAAATTGCTTTCCATCAGACGATACCGGTTGGACAAATTTTATCTTATTTTGCCATAAACACCTTTAACGATTCGATTAATTTTGAGTCGAGCTTTGATAGTTATGAATCTACTCAAGTCGATATGTGCGTTGTAGGGATGAATCGCCATGTTGGGGAGAAGACAGAGATTCTGACATTCTACACAAGAGTTGAGGTGAGGTGAGTTTGTGTTTAACGCCGCTTTCAAGATTATTTCACTTATATCGTGGCTGCTAGTATTATTGCAGGGAGAAAGCCCGCAACACCATTGTTTCTATGCATTGCGGTGAAACCTGCGAGCATCGGCTGGAACTAGCGAACCATGGGTGGTACTACGCTGAATTTCAGTGTAGCATTGCACCCAAACCTGACTGCGCGTAAAAGTGTTCTCTACTGCAGACAAAGTTGCCGAGCCCATGGCGGGATTCGACCTCTTGTTTCGAAGCCGAACGCGCTAACCACTGCGCTATTCCTCCCCCTTCTAAACAAGAAAACAACACCAAAATCAGTAGTACACTTGCCACATGCTCTTTCTCACATCGAATAACATGACTGAGGAATAATAAAATGTATGAGTGTTCGATTAGTTTAACATTAATTGCCTACCAAAAAATCAAATCAGGAAAAGTGATATTCAATTTTTCTCAGAAATTGCCAGTAATGAAAAGTAACACTTCGCTTGTATCAAATCAATTGCTTTTACACTGTCACGTCATTCTGAAATGAATTTCAATTAATTTCTTTGTGATGATGATAAAAATGTCATTACTGTGAATACTTAAATCTTATGATGTTGTGTAATCAAGTAAAATTAAATAGTCAACCTCCATAAATTCAATTAGTTGAAATGAAAGTTTTTCGTGCACCTTTATGATAAGAATCAATTTAATGACATAACTTTTTAATCAAATACTATGTATAGAAATCGTTGAACATGGATTGATAATTTTGGCATTTTTTTCCTACGAAATACGATCACGTTGTCAAGTTCATAATCGAGAAAACTTATAAACCCATAATTCTCTGCCCTGCAAAGCAATTTGTAATCTGAAGTTGATTTTTTTTTTTCATATATTGAGGAAGCAATAAGTGAGACAGATATAAGATAAACACATCTTTATCGGAAAAGGATATGATTCTAAAATCAAGACTGTGATTATTGTCTATTCCTTGGATGAGTTTATTGATTTTTATATTTCTTTTTAATCTTCTATCTTTATTTTTTTCTTCTCAGAATGTCAATGAAATGGGTTACTCAATTTTAAGAACAGAAACGTCACTAGAAAAACTTACCATATTACAATTACTTCATTTCTAGAATCTTGGAATATTCATTAGAAACTTGTTACTGAAATAATCATCTTAGTGTAAAAACATTAATTGCAAGGAAATAATCTTTTCAATTTTGTTTAGTTTCTTGTCACAGTTTACATGTATTTATATCTGTTTCTCATTTGCTAGAATTTAAATATTTAGGTTATAATAACAAACTGCCATGATAAGCCGGTTACGCTAATTTCGTCATCTGGTTAAGTAGGTATTTTAGCTTTTACCACATGTTAAATAAACATATACAAACATGTACAGGGGTCCTCTTTAGGACAATGGTAAACTCTTTGAAGTGAAGTAAAGTGTCTGTGATATTGGTGCAAAGCAATGAATAATTTTAATAGTAGGTAATATGAATTCATTGAAGAATTAATAGTTTAGCATGCAGTGGTTATTTATTTACTCAACCCTAAATTCTCCTTTTCAATTCTAGAAATGTGTGAAAGTATTTAAAATATAATGAACATTTTTCTTATTTGTGGATAAAATATAATATATATATTGATTTTTTTCTCATGTTTCTCCTTTTAACATTAATAATGAGCATGAATAAAACAAACTACTTTTTCTGTTATCCTCTTAACAGTATTAAAAAAACAACTTTACATCTTCAAAGGGCAACAAAGCGACTTTACTCTCTGAAATCTGATAGTACTGAACTTGAAGCTGAACACCGAAAATTACATACAGAAAACGTTGAAAAAGTTTTACACCGACAGCTTCTGGGTCTTCAAATTAAGATTCCATGCATAAAAACACTAAATTGGCTGCTATATTACATGCCATATACAACCATGATTGCATGGCTGTAAATGATATGCGACTTTGGTCTTGCTAGATATCAGGGTATTGTAGAAGCTGTGTGGGTACAAATACGTTTACGTAGCAGCATGATAAGAAAAATGAAATTGACCCATTTTATTTTGCACTATAGGAAGTGAGACTTAATGCAGAGATAAATGTGTTGACTTGATTCTTTAACATCCGATGTAGTAAAGTTAGATGCCTTTTGGACATAATGCTATTTTGTCATTACACACGTTATTTTATTCAAACATTATTGTTGCAAGAAGGCCTGTCACACTCGACACTAATATATTTTGCAACAATTATTTTGCGCCTTGTAATTTACTTTATTAAGCTGACAGCAATCGATGGAGGTAAAAAAGTTATTTCATGACAAGACACCATTAGCAGAAAAGGATATTTTATAGCCCACATGCCTACAAGCCATGTTTTGCTGTAATCAACATTCGCATATTTAAGCTGATTTATTGTTGTTTAGCAATTTACTCGTTTGTTTTTATAAAGAACGTTGAATGGCAAGTTACACTTCAACAGTTTTCTTCAGAAAATAAATTGAATTTCTTATGACTTAGAATAGGAATAATATTTTTAATGGATCCTAAGGAATTGGACATTTATAAAGCAAAACAGTTTTAAAGCTCACGATATGTCCACACCACTAGTAAAGAATGAAAATCTTCATTTTTCTTGGGACATCCTGAATGCTAGATTTGTCGATGGAATCGCTTTCATATAGTCGAGAAATTTCAAATTTCTTTTCACGTGCAAGTTGAGTTGAGTAAAACCATTTCGACACCACCTAAACAATTTTTTTAGCCTAAACGGGTTAACACAAACGCCATAAATTAAGTACATCAAAGTATATGAAGGCATTTAATGTATTTAAGACAATATCAACTAATTGAAGAAACGTTATTACCATAACCCAAAAACAGAAGACTGATTTTATAGTATGGTAGATATTATGGTATCTTAAGAATAAACATTGTGAAGCTTCGAAGATGTTGTTGTGTTGCAATGATGTCGTGTATCATCATATTGTTACAATAAGTCAATACTTTCATTTTTAAATTTCATAATAACAAAGTTAAAAAGGTCAAAATATTTCCTTTTAGGTTTTTCTTACAAAACATAGTATGTAGGTATTGGTCTCCTCCAAATCATTGACTGTATTAAAACCACTAATATAAACTCATCTCAGTAACGAGTATTGACCTGTCAAAATTCTTTTGATGATACAAAATATATTAAAAAAAACAATCAGACAGTGATAGCTTAGCATTCACTTTACTTCGTGCTCACACTTATTGTACACATTAACGCACAATTTGGCTGTCATGAGTTTAAAAAACAAACGTTGTGTTTATGTATACTTATCTGGATATGTATATATGTGTTTACATTAATAGAATTAGGACTGCCATTTTTTGTATACAAAAGTACCTTTCACAAGCAACGTGTGAGAATAATTATTTATACACCAAAACCAAGGTGAAACCGAACATGTGTCTCGCATTTCTCGGGTCATGTATAATCTTAAATCGGCAAAAGGGGTACGGTATCCTCTATTTATTGATGCAGTGTATCTTTATTTTCTAACATAAGTTTTTTTACCATGAATGCAAAAATGTTTCATCTAGCTCTAAAATTCTCTGTCTTGTCATTTTTGTGTAGAAATATCAGAAATGGTAAATAAGAATTCAATTAAGTAATGCTTGCACTGCATTTTTTATAAAGACTAGTGAGTAATATTTGTGGGTTTGATAAAAAAAAGAAGCATATATTCCCTGAGTAGATTAGGATTTGGTCTGATAAGGAAACACATTGTACATAAAATCAGAAAGACATAGGTTTAAGAAATGAAGACAATACCTCCCCCCCAAAAAAATCTTCTTAATGTCTTAATGTTTAATCAAAATCACACGAATCATTTACATAACAACTAAATATCGTACTAGACGTATTAAATGCAATACTGTTTTAGCGTTTACAACTTGTGTCTGCATGTATTGCTAAAACGGGCTTCTTCATTCGAGACATTGTTATGTTGTCGAGTTTAGGTCTATTTTAGGTTCAATTTCTCTCTCCAGACGAACCCTAAGCTCATCACTAGCCCTATTGTACCGTGCTGATGCTAAGATAGCGCCATACCTAACTTTAGAAATATGAGGAATTACGCGTATAGTGAACATGTCCTGCAGCCATTGTAATAAAAAACTTGTTTTTGACAATATCAAAATGTTTGATGTAATAAAACTAGTGTATTGTACAAAATAATAGAGCCCTCACCAAAATGTCAAAATATATAGATAGATGAGACAAAATATATATACTGCACAACCTTATATTAAATTGATTATTTGAATCACATTTCTATTATTTTTAGTTTATAATGTCAGTATGATTGTTGTCATTTTTATATACATCAAACAAGTATGTTCAGTTTAAGTATGTCCTAAAAATAAACCTTATGGCCTTCTAAGAATGAGATCTCTCAGATCGTAAAGCCCTTTTGCTCTATCATGATATTTTGATAGGTTGTGAGTATCGACAGGGAAATTAGATAAAAAAGGACACCAGATTCAACATAGCGCTAGCTTACTGCATTGTCAATGAGGGTGATGTTTCAAGTAAAGTTTCAAAAAGTATTGACTATTTATGTTTTTGTTAATGATATTGTGCCAATATTTAAGCCAGTTGATTCATAATGAAATTTAAATGTATGTAAAGACAGAGGATATATAATATTTCATAAACCTCTACACTCCTTTTGTAACAACTATCCTTTTCAGCTTAAACCCGGAAGGATGCAAGTTAGATTCTCTAAACTTTTACTATGACAATTGTTTGTATTTTGGTGATATGTACAGTTGTTTTGGTCCACAAGGTCTCCGAAACTGCAAACTACAAACTGTTTCAGTGCAACCTCTCACAAAATACATAAAAACTAGTGAAAAAATAACAAATAAGGTATTTAATCATGGCAGATTTACTGGTTTTGGTCATGAAGTCAATGATGGTCATGAAGATTCCAACAATTGAAGGTTGAGAAGTATAAGATACTTTAAAATGATTCGATTTTTTCCAACACACTTATTCCATTGTTATTTATAGTGTGTATTTTATTTTCTACTACAAAATCGTTAATTATATGTTGTTTTCAATGATGATATGTGCTCAAGACATCATCCGACGTTTGCAACAATAATCACAATACTAGGCTAGTGTTGTTTACTGTAGTGCTTGTCGACTTTCATCCTTTGAATGTGTATGCCTGGTATATCCTTGAAGGCGTGAGATTGTTGACCCTTGAAAAGAAAACATTAACAGGCATAACCTTTGTGTCCTATTTTTGCCACACATATTATGTAGGTCATTAAACCTGAAATCTTGTAACTGATGGAATTTAATCAAAGAACGTACACAATTTATCTTTTTTCAAGACATTCGGTCATCTGTGAATGATACCCTAAATGTATTGCAAATTAAACGACTGAAAAGAGGTGATTGATTGACGTTGTTCAAGGAACAGAATGCATCTCTTTGATTCGAATCTTTCATTCTGGTTTCTTCTATACTCAACCAAATAACATTGTTATTTGCATGAGCAAGCATAATTGTAAATTATGTTTGATGTATTGTTTGTCTTGTGTCACACTTTTGGTTTAAAAAACATATACGGAAAATATTGTAATAGGGGTTTTCATAAAATCGATCATTAATGAATCATATAATTCGTTGCTTAGAAAAGGCATTACATACTGTTAGAAGCAACAACATTAGTAAAACATTTTGTATTGAAATGTTATTGATCAGAATATATAACAGATCAGAGACGTTTTTACCACTTACTTCCATGATGGTTTTATGAATGATGTTTCTAACTATACCATACTTATATTTGTACAAGCTAGTACATAATTGATTTATTAGAGATTCTAATGTCAATACTTTCTAATATTTTCATGGTTCCAAGTTGTACTGAATATACAAAACAATATGTCTTCACATAAAAAGGATAGGTCAAATTAATTATTTTTATCTAAACTGCAGCTTATTATCTATAGGAGCCTGGAGTCTTAAACTTTTATCCATTATGATATGTTGATTTATTTGGCTTACTAACTTTTAAAACTTCCCAGAGGATTAAATTAGTATAAACAGATGGCTACTTTAAATTAAATACAGCTCTGGTTAAAGAAACGAGATAAAATAACAACATTCATAAAATTGGAAAGAGAGAAAATAATCGATATTTCCCCCACACAAATTTATTGTTACATCTACAATTTGTAGTGTAAAACTTGAACAACTATGCATTATTATCTGGATATTCAGATAAAAATACGGTATGTCTATGAAAAATATGTTCCTGATATCACCTATATGTATATAATTTCTACATTACATATAGACATATATGAAATGTTCAGATTTTCAAAATTCGTTTGTATACATTAATACCAATAGATGGGACAATTCATAACCCAAGTGGCGATGTCAAATTGTTCTACAATTATCCATATTTTCAGGATGTTAAAATTACTTATATCAAGAAATCACAAGCATTGTCTGTTGTTAACTTAAATTTCTTTACTTGGTACTTCTTCCATAAGACTGTAATGATGGCCATTTATCAATTTAGAATCAAATTCATTACCTGCTGGAAACACATATTCTCCCTACAATGTAAAACACGTAACCTTATACATTATAAGATAATTCCCTACCTATCAAACAAAGTGTATCTATTTCAGAAATTTTTAAAGCAATTTTGTTGCATAATCTCTTTACTTTCGTATCATTATAAAAATTTAACTTCACTTAACCTCGTTATGATAAAAGGTGCTGATGTTTCTGAAAACGGGTGAACAGATGTTACTCTTTCTCTCTGCATGTTTGATAAATCATAATGCCCAGAATGCAGTTCTGGTGTTATTAGAACTTAGAAGTTACAGTTGATTCGATAAAATCATAATGAATTGAAATACCTACTATTATGTATATATGTTTTGACTATTTGACATTACTGGTGATAACAATAATTTGAGTACATTTTCTTATCATTGAAATATGTTAAAGGATTATGATGGCAGTTTATATACTTATTCAATTAATTTATTCATTCAGTTACCAATGTGAGTCATACTAACATTTTTTTATTTAAACATATTTATTTCTTAACAGATAAACAAGACGCAATACTGTTCCGGAATACATGAACAAATACAATTCTGTCATGGTGAAGATTTATTTCATTGTAAAAAAAACATTTTATTAATTGACATCATCTCTTATGAATGCTGCTTTTAAGAATTGTATTTATATAATTTATATAACTATTAAAAATCGTGATCCTTTTTCAAAGACTATATTTTTCAGGGAAGGCTAAAACTCTACTTATTCTGAACGTTTAAAACTTTTCATGAAAAATTATATCACTTCACATGGCCGTTGCTGTTCCACTAATCAATAGACTCTTTTACAGTGCAAGTGTGAAATCGAATCAGCCAATTCCTTTGGGACCTGAATGTTTGTATTGTTGATGTAAAACCTTGTCAACAGTCACTGCCTTCATATTACATCTGACATGCGATTGGTGTGAAAGCTATCACACAAATGACACACAATACATAAGTATGGAGTAAAAGTCGTAGAAAATGATATGTTGCAAATTACCCAGGGTAAAATATAAACAAAATCATAGCAAGGAAATGTGACTTTTACATACATTCTACTTTGTATACATATTTCATTTACGTAACATTTTACTTTGAAGAGTTCAAAAAGCAAATATGTAGGTAATGCATACTTATCGGGATTTGTTTATATGTGTTTACATGCATAGACGTATACCTGCCATTTCTTTTATTCAGAGCTTCTCTGTAAAACACCATGTGAGATTAATGATTAAAAAAAAATAAACCCAAGCTTAGCTCTGTAAACTTTACTAATGTTATCATTTATTATATATTGAAGAAACTGTTCTAAATTTGTTTATGTAAATAACAAAAGTTTATTAGAATAGCAAAATACTAATGAATATGTTCCAAATAGATAAAAGAGTACAATATATGAATAAATCACTCAATTTATCCCCATTCAAAAAGAGGGAAATTGTCATTTAGTTCACGAACCCAAAAATATCTTATACCTCTTTCAGGCTGTCTTTTTCATTAAATATGGTGCTTGTAATGTATAGGATGATAGATGGATGGTATAATTATCAATATTTTAGAAAAAAGAGAATAAAGGAACCGTACGCGTGATAATAATAAAGATTCCAAAATTGTTCATCAGATATTGATAACAGATAATGTTGTAGCAGTCTCTTTTTTGAGAAAGCGTCTTATATATTAAATATATGTATATATATTACAAAATGATTGCATATCACAAAATAAAACTTCCTTATAAGATACATTGTATTGTTATGCTATCGATTTATCTATTTCAGTCTCGATTTCCCTCTCTATAAGGAAGTTCATAATTGCCCTACTGTCGAAACTTGAATAGCAAGAATTATTACGCTTATGGTCAAGCATACTAAAATCGTCGTTGCAAGAGAAGTTGATTTTAACAATCACTTGCAGAAATAAACACTTCTTAATCAATAACCTAATATATCAGTTTATATCGTTGCTTTTAAAGCAATCTGGTGAATATAATCTTGTTCAGTATAATGGTTAAGAGATACTTATGATCATATACACTCCAAGCATAATAAGTTGAGTCTCTGTTATAAAGGTCAGATGGTACCACGATGTCATTCGATGCAAGGATACAGGCATGACTGCAACAGATTATGATCTCTCAAAAAAATCACAGCATGAAAATTGTCTTGTTTACATGCTCAATATTGATTCAACATTTGTTTGTGATTTATTTTTTTAGGTTTTGTCTACGAGCAAATGAGACAGCAAATATTCCTATTTCATCCTTGAAATATTTTTTGCACAGCTTCGAAATTCATCAATGTAAACATGTAGAGTTATGAAAAAGCTCCAAGACATTTACCTAAGAGGATGAAAAATACTTTTTATAACATTAGACTATTCTTTGACGATACATCGCAAAATTGTAAACACATTTCCAAATATTTGGCAAAAGTGGGATAAATTTTTGTATCGAAACATCTGCATTTAGTATAACTGTGACATATTAGCCTTAGGTATCTCCATGCATTGTATTACCGTTGCTTCCCATTAGCCCATTGTATGTGTCTACAGCGTATCAAATGTACTCCATAATTGGCCATATTGATTTCAACTCTTTGTAATGAAATCTTATGGCATGTTAATTAATGTACCAATGATATTACCAAGTGCTATCTCTTTCACTTTGTGTCATGCTAACCATTAGGAATCTACTAAAATTACAGATTTCAGATGTATCAATTTATTTTAGGTTCCACAGTGATACATAAAGACCATATTCGTTGAAGGTGATACAATATAATTAGCAGAAATGGAATTATCACAATAAACTGACAAGGCTTAACAAGTGTTCAACGGTCTGGACAACCGTCTATGCATTACCGCCTATCAAGTTAATGTTAGTGAGTGGACACTATCAATTGCCATGGATACAATATTCTTGCTAAATGTCAAAGGTATCTTTATCGATTGTAAAGTACCAACATCGAAATTAACGATTCTTCTGTTTAAAACTGTAATAATAATAAAAAATGTATCAGATATTATTTTTCAAACAATCATATTTTCAAGATCACATAACACATTGGTAGATTTATGCTAAAGAAGACTTATGTCCAACTTAACAGTAAATAGTAGCTTATTTTGATAACAAAATACCAACGTTTGATCTGCTTTCATAACGAGATAACTGTTCATCTAGTATCTCATATAAGTCTTCAATCAAATAGTTCTGCAAATCGCCTAATGAGGTGAAATGATAATGTAGAATTGTCAAGTTGAACTGTTAATAGATAAACATCTTCAGCTGAAACGCTTATGTAATTTTGAAACAAAGAATTGATTTCAGAATTTAGGAATTATCATTAATTAATGTATGCCTGTAATGTCTTTTCTTTTGAACTAATTATATTGCCATATACATAAACTTTTGAGATAATTTATAAATAATTCATCTGGTTCATGAAAATGTTAAATGAATTGCTGAATGGAAATGAAAGCGAATTTTCAATTTTACATGAAGGAAATGTCATTATTGCAAATAGTTAAGTAGTAAAATGTATTTGAAATACATTTTTCTTACTCAGTCTATAAACATTTGGTAAGCCAGTTAAACAAATATTTAACCAAAGATTGTATATTACGGTACGAATATAACTAATAAATGCAACTTTTATATTTTAACATTTGAAATATATAGAAGATGAGAGTAACTTTATATAATTTGCTCATATATTTAACATTTAAGATGTGTAAAATTACGAGATACAACGCGAAATGGAAATAAGATTTATTAAATAAAAAACTGTATTATTATTCGTGTTCTTTGTCTCATTAAATTAATAAATTCTATTAAATTGTCAGTAATTAAAGTTAACAGTTGACTTGTGTCAAATCAATTGCTATTAAACTATCATTGATGCTGAAAAGTTAATCCATTGTTTTCGTTGAGTCACTTGACATCACAGAAACTTGTTCAGCCATTTAGAATTTAAAAGCTCAGCTACAAAAATTTATTCGTAGAAGTGAAAGCTTTATGTGAGCCTTTATGATTAGAATCAAGTTAGTAACATGCCTATTTGATAACAAAACATAATATATAATAAGAACATCGTTGTACTTCAATTGTGTATCTTGAGTATCGGTTGTACTTCAATTGGGTATCTTGAGTATCCGTTGTACTTCAATTGGGTATCTTGAGTATCCGTTGTACTTCAATTGGGTATCTTGAGTATCCGTTGTACTTCAATTGGGTATCTTGAGTATCCGAAACCAGGTTGTATTCTGCAATTAAATCTTGATTTATATCACATTTACGAGTTGATTGATTTTGAAGCTTGTTTTGAAAAAATAAAAAACGTTACTCTCTTAATGTCAATTAAATGTGTCACTCAGTTTTAATCAGCATATCTATGTGATTACTTTTTCACGAAGACGTGTAACTCTAATTTTTTATCAATCCAATATTCAGTTTATCAAAAGATCATAACAGTGGCAAAGACTATATTTGCCAGAAAATACTCTTGATCACAAAGGTACATCTTTAATGGTAATGTACTTTTCAATGTGGTCTAGACTCTTGTCAAACTTTACAGATGCTTATATCTGTTTCCTATTTTCTATCGTTAATTTCGTTCGTGTTTAAAAACAAACTGTCGTGATATGCTGTCATTGCCAATCTGGCCATCTGGTTAAGTAGGTATTCAAGCTATTACAACAGTTTTTCAAATATATAAACACATCGACTGAGAATCCTCTTTAGAATATTGGTAAACTCTTTGAAGTGAAGTAACTGTTATATTGGTGCAAAACAAAGCATAGTCGTAATTGTAGGTGTATATAAATTATTGAGGACATTTATATTATTGCAAGCAGTACTTCATAATTCACTCCATGATTAGTTTACTTTTTAAAATCTAGATGTATTTGACAGATAATTGAAATACAATGAACAACGGAAATATATGGATATTAATTTTACGGAAAGACACTTTACACTTTGCCCACTTTACAGTCTTCGATCCAGTTTACATATCAACAGGGCATGCCAGGGTGTCAGCTCTTAGATCTGTCAGTATGAAGTTCTATTTCTGTGAAAGAATCCATATACTGTAATTAACTTGAAGCAGAACACCGGTTATTAAAAATTGAATATGAAAATCTTTACTAAGATGGCAATTTTAATTAAGGTTTCTTGTAGGAGCTTGATTATAAAAGTGAAATCGACCGATTTCTTTTTGCATTATCGTAAATGAGACTAAATGCAGAGATAAATATGTTGACTTGATTTTTCAACAGTAAATGCATCCGATAAAATTAAGTAGGATGCCGTTTGGACATAAATTGATTTTGCAATTAAACACGTCATTTCACTTGGATATTCAATCAATATTTCTGCAAAAAGGCCTGTCAAAATAGACTTTATATAATTTGAAACGATTAATTTCATGTTGGTAATTTACTTTCCAAGCCGACAGCAATCAAAAGAAGTAAAAAAGTTATTTCATGACAAGACACAATTAGCAGGGATGGATACTTTATAATCGACAAGCCTGCAAGATAGTCATGTTTTGCTGTATTCAGCATTCGCATATTTAAGCTGATTTATTTTGGTATAGCAATTAAATCGTGTTTTTTTAAGAAGACTGTTTTGCTTTGAATGACAATTGTTTTTTTACAGAAAAATAACCGTATCCTATTAAAACTTTTATATAAGGAATTGAACATTTATAAAGACAAACTATTCTAAAGCTCAAAATACGAAGGTAAATCCTAAATCACAGGTAGCTAAATAACAATCATAGTTTAAAGTCCTTCGATTCAAATGATAATTCAAAATAATGTTAAACATACAAATTCGTGTATACTTTACCATTAATTGTTTGAATCTGTTTCTTATATCCTTAAATTCTGTCCTTGAGGTTGTATCAACATACTGTCATGTTTTATTTATTTACCCGCCATTCAAGTAACCAGTTTCAGTGGCTAGTAAATTTATCACAACTGTTTATCATGAAAACCGTTTACATTAAACCCCTGCAACTGTAAGCATCGCATCTATGAAGTTGACACACTTTTAGGCTATGATGCAAATTCGGTGAAGAAAATGAATCATTAGTTTCATTTTACTTTTGATGTTGAGGTATTAAGGTAATTTTTACAAAATGTTAAAAGAATAGATCGAAGCCAATTTAAAGTGACATACATATACCCCTAAAGATATTTTCTTTCTTTTGAAATAATAAGTAAGCATATTCACCATAAAGTATTTTCTGGATTCGAATTCGAATTCTGAACAAATTGATATTATAGAAGGATAATTATACTGCATTTCGCCCCATAGAATTCTTCTTGCATCAAAGAACAGTGCCAGTTGAAGCATTGCTATCTCATCATAATGCTGAAGATTAAACAGGTAAAAAGCACTTTTTAAAAACATTGTTTCCATTGAGAATCATTTTATTGCTTTTTTATGCGAATAACCTTATTAATGCTTATCGGCCCAATAAACTAAAACATGATGGATTTTAAAATCCTTCGGCACATCCTAATTTTTCTTTTTCTGAAACCCTTTTGACAGCAATTGCTGTTTCACTAATGAATAAATTGTTCCATTCGGCTAGTGAAGAATGAAATTCTTTATTTCTCTTGGGACATGTGCTGAATGTTAGAATGGTTGATGTAATCAGTATCTACAGTCAAACCCTTTCAAATTATGATTGACATGCAATTCGTGCGAACATAATAAACATTTGACACCAAATAAACATCCCTGTAGCCTAAACAAAATAAAATAACGCTATATATCATACTACATTAAAGAATATGGAGGCATTTGAGCATGTTTTTGAAAATCGTGATAAACCGAAGACAATTAAAAATAACACAATATCTCACCAACAGAACATTGGTTGTAAAGTTATATTATGATTAAATTATCACCATGTCATTGATGAGCAAAACAGCCTTGAAGGTGAAAGTGTTCCTTAAATACTTCATATCTATGCGTAAAGACACTGGGACTTGTATCAGAATAAATGATCAGAGACAAACAGAGGGACCGAGAATTGTCAGCAAGGCAATCCTAGTTATTATTATAAGGGGAAAATAATTGACTTTGATAGATTAACAATGTGACTACAACCTCCATTTTATTCCGAGTTCATACTCATTGTACTCGTTAACGCCATATTTGACTGTCAGGGGTTTAAAAAACAAACGTTGTGTTTATGTATACTTATCCGGATATGCATAAAAGTGTTTACATTAATAGAGTAAGATCTGCCTTTTTGTATACAAAAGTGCCTTTCACGAGCAACATGTCAGAATAATCATATAAACAATAAACCTTAGGTGAAACGGAACATATGTACTAAGGATATCATTATCGGGAATATCTCTCTTTATAATCTAATATTTTAGATATTGAAATCCCCTTTGAAAAGATTATTCTCATTCAGTTAAATGTACAAGGTTAGCCTTCGAAAAAAGGCACAACTTCATAACCAGTATTCAAAGATATGTGAGAAACTGAACCAAAATGATCAAATTATCACTGACTTTCTGAATGTACAGAGTACCGTAAGATCAGAATGAGTGTTCTCAAGTTTTGAATATGTAATAAGGGTTTTAATTACACATTCATTTCATAACATGCTGACTGCAAAACAATGTCAATAGTAACATATGATACACCCACAACGTGTACATGTAACTCTAACGTTTTTCGCCCAGGCAAAAGGGGTACGGTGTCCTCTAATTAATTATCCCGTGTACCTTTTTTTTCTAACATAATTTCTTTTAAGATGAATGCAAGAATGTTTCATTTGGCTCATAAAATATACTTCTTGCCACTATTTCGCAAAAATGTCAGAATATATTAATTGTTTTGCTGCAGTTTTAATGAAAACTTGTTAGTAATAAAATTTTAAGGGTTAAAAACCTAAGATTTTGTCGAGCAACGAACACATTATACGTAAAATTAGACGCCCATACAAAAGAAGCAAGAAATGAGGACCAAATTAAAGTAAAACCTCTCCAAGCCCGTACACAACGTGAGGCAATCTTCTTAATGTCAGGTTTCATAATTGGTAAAATATATTAAATCCAAATCAAAATTTAGATATTAACTAAATATCGTACATTCATGTATTTAATGTAAGAATATTTTATCGTTGACAACTTGTGTCTGCATGTATTGCTAAAGCGGGCTTCCTAATTGAAGACATTGTTATATTGTCGAGTTTAGGTCTATTTTAGGTTCAATTTCTCTCTCCAGACGAACTCTAAGCTCATCATTAGCCCTATTGTTCCCTTCTCTATACTGAGACAGCGCTATACCTAACTTTCGAAACATGAGGAATAACACTTGATAAATGTATATGCTAAGCGCACTTGTATGAACATCGATGATATTATGCAGCCATTGTCTGGATAAATATGTTTTTAACAATATTAAAACTTTCGTCGCAATAAAGCTTGTGTATTGTTAAAAAACACAGAGACATGAAAACTGATTTCTAGATATAGAGTTTCATAAGAGAAAATATATATACAGCATAACCTTTTATGTATAGAATATATTGAATTTATGATGTAAATCACATTTCTTTTTCATATATTTTACAAATCCTTCATTGTTAAACAAATTCGCTTTTTTGTGATGAGAGGAGAGTACTGTTTTTCAATTGGCTTTTGGGAAATGGTATTATAAATCTTTTAATTTTCATGTACAGCAAAGCAATAAGTTAAATTTAAGATTCTACATAGAGGTCGTTAAACGCGTTCAGATATAAATTCTATTCTATTCGAACTACATAACCGATTTATTTGAACCTCAAATGTCAACGGTTTAATATTTACATGATTTTGAATTGTCCTTAATTATTGTATTGATAAGAAAGAATGCAGAACATTACATTAAAGATGAACATTAATCTTTTTACAAGCATCTAAATTTCATCTTTTAATATTTCCATATTTCCACCCACACTTTACCTAAAATCAATTACCTTGCAGTTAATTTATATGGCTCATCAATATACATACTATTGACTGAGCCATCACTCTATCTAAGTATTTGATGACACCATTCATAAAGTCGTTGAGATAGAAAAGAATTTGAAAAATCTGCAATATTTCACATGAGGCATAAGGAATTTTAAGGCTTGAATACCTATACATCGTCATTATGCAGGTAAGAATATCTTATGTGTCTAATAAACATATACAGCCGGAGCAGAACCTACATCACATCTTTATCACACTTTTTAACATTGCAGATGTAAATGTATGTTTAAAATACATAACATGCGTTTTCAAAATTCAAAATTACTAAGATTAACAAATTGTTAGTATGGTGAACATAACGCTTATGATTCAAGTGCATCTTCAGTAATACTGGTAAACATATCTTGTAATTTTCGAAAATACTTTAACGAAGAGTTCGAGGAGGTGAAATGAAAATCTTCTTATAAACATTCACTATCTTCTGAATATAAGTCTAAATGAAAAGTACGCAAAATCATCACTGCTAAGTGAAGTATGATGAAATCTGATACACTATGTCGGCAAATTCAACAATGTTAATATATTAATGATTGCTTCTCCATTGCAATTCTGGGATACATTCGAATTTTTTGGGGCAAAAGGTTAGTTTATTTTGACATCACGGAGCTCAGTTGCTCTGATGAAGGCAGAATTGAAAATCTTTGATGTATTATGAACAGTTATATTGTATGAATCTAGACATTTTGTATATATCGTTATATACATAAGGAAAAAAGTTAAGCACCCCCAAGTTTTTCACCAGTAAGGTTTGTCTAAGAATAAAGAGGACCACATTGCAATAAAAGTAAGTGTATGCTATGATAGAATCATAATTTTGCAATTTAAGAATGTAATTTCATTAAGATATCGTTTCGGATATTTTGAATAATTGCAGTTATACAAATTGGTAATTTTGAGATCAAAAGGTGAATATGTTCAGAAAGTCAATATTTTTTGTTTTAATGTGTATTATTCCATTATTTCTATTCCATTGATCAAACTTCATTATGGATCTCTTAAGCAAAAGTCACTAGTTACAGCAGTATGGACCTCCAAAATCTCATTTTTTGGAAAATGACCCATTCATAAAAAGGGACTAAATGGGGCAGTTTTAACCGTAACAACGACTACAAAGCAAAATGAAGTATAGGGTTACTGAATCAAAGTTAAAGAAGACCAACTTTATTCCAAAATCGTCTGGTTATGGCCATTTTCTAAAAATTATGGAAAATTCTTATCAAATTTCAAAACCCAATAATGTCCTTATTGTGAAGGATACATGATTTTTTAAAGTGTAAAATTGTACCTGTTAACAAAATTGTTGTTCATGACAATTAACATCAGAATCCATCGCATACTTTTGACAAACGGACGATAGTTATTTTGGGTGAAAAATCATGTATGATGATTTTATAGATACGAAGTCACGAAAAACTTTAGTTTCTATGTCAAGGGAATCCATTTAGTCATATTGTCGTATTTTTCTCCACAGATGCATTTTGCAATTTTGAAAATAGGGGGGTGCTTAACTTTGTTCTCTATGTATACATTTCGATCAACAATTGCGGTGTGATGAGAATAGTTTTTGTCCTGTATGCTTAATGAAGTAATTCAAAATCATGTGACATGAATCTTATGATCCCAAAAATATTTGCTACGGAAAATTTTATTGACAATTTTAGATCTTACAATGAGAATTACGTTATCCAATTACAAAAACACAATAACGTGTTAGCTTAAGTAAAGCAAAACATGTTTAAGTCCACTGTTAACAGGTAAATGAAAAAAAACTCCATTTAGTAATTTTTAGAGTTATGTAGGCCAACACAAACCTATTTAATAGATCCTTTGATGTGAGTGATATTTAAAATCTCAATTATATTTACTTAAGATATTCTAAACAGTTTACTTTGTGAATTTGTTTCTTACATCGTTGAGGTCTATCCTTGAGTTTAAAACAACATTCAGTCATGATTTGTTTATTTTCTCCGTCAGTGATATAAGTGGTTCATCAGGCCATTTGCACCTGTATATATTCAAAACTCTCATTATTCATTTAAATAATTACACTCAAACACATAGACATAAGACAGACAGACAAATGGTTTATTTGAGTCTCACCTCACATAAAATACATTTAAATGTACAATGTCAAACGGCATAAAAGTGAGCCACCCTCTAAGGGTTATGAGAGACTAGATTAAGAGAAATAAAATATCGTAGGTTTATACTGTAAATATAGAATATGTAAGATATGTACACAGAGATAAAACTATCCATACAAAATATGTTTCCTTTTTTGGAAAATATAGAAGCAGGTTTTGGCAGTAAAAAAGACATTGTATTTAAAAAGTAAAACTAATTTGTCTTCATCACAGGGCTCTTTAAAGTTGGGATAGCTAAAACAGACATTTTCAAACAGCCGTTCACACATCTCATTATACACAGGAAATTGTAAAAGTACATGATCTTCATCCTCAACACTTTCATAACACTGAAATCATACTCTGTCATTCACGTCCTTATTTGTATATCTGGCTGTTTCCAAATGCAGAGGACCAGTACCATATTTGAATCTTTAGAAGGCAGGGTTGTATGATAGGAGCATACTCATACTCACATAACTTTCACATCAATACTCATTATTAAACATTCGATACGTTCTTAATTTATTATTTCCCGTTCTACCGCTTGGTTTATGTACTGACTCATACCATTCCCTCAAATACTTCTGCATACAAATATCATCCACACGGTCGCATACACGTTTAGTACTGTCATATTCTTCCACATTCGGCTTTGATTTCACCCGGAAACTCGATTATTTTACACGTCAACCGGCACAATCCTCCGACAACCTATAAACATTTTTATGTAATTTATGAGGCATTTTCTTAAAACGACAATAGTGTCTAACAATGAATATCCATTGTCTGATAATTAGAGGAATCCAACCCATGTCTCCATTCACAGCAACGTTTGGAGCATATTTACCCACTCCCAGAAATAATGTTCGGCCGAGTGTTTTTGCTCATTGATTTACAAATTACCAGCAATGAATAGATTTGAATAACCAGATGTCAACATTACGAGGCTTTTGACTTGATAATAAATATACGGGAATTGCTAACTGATGTCTCTCTCAAACACTAAATATTTATTGAATCAAGACAAGACAGCAGATTTTTAATTGGTGCAACGGAAATACCGTTTATATCATAGACTTGAATGAATAAACTGCCATTTTAACTACGGTTCAATGATTATCAAAGATTTAATGTACTTTCTGATACATTAAAACCACTGACGTTTGTATTCTAGAATTATTTCTAACCCAATTTAAATATATAATTTCAAAAGTAGTGTCATGAGCTTGTTATATAGTATTATTACCGATATGGTAAATCATAAGTGAGCATTTTGAGCACATGTGCACATAACCCTTTTGTTTCATGTTTTTATATAATAACATTTAGATGATATAAACCATTAAAAATCATGTACCACTTATTAAAGACTTTTACGTTCTTCATGAACGGCTAAAACTTTAGTTACACTTAAACTGTATGAAAATGATCAATACTTAATGCAAAAACGCCATCGCCTTTCTGTTTAATGAACCAATATGCTGCTTTACAGCACAAGTGGAGAATCGAATCCAACTATTCCGTTGGGACCTGAATGTTTGAATTGCTGATGTTAAACCTTGTCAACACTCACTGCCTTCAAATTACATCTAACACGCAATTGGTGTAAAAGCCTTCAAACAAATGACGCACAATAAATAAACCTGTGACATAAACCGATGAAAATAATATATTGAAAATTGTGAAGGGCAAAATATAATTAAAATGAATACAAGATGACTTTTAGATGGGTTCTCTTTTGTATACATATTTTTTTTTCTCAACGAGTTTCTCAAAGAGTTAAAAAAGCAAATACGTTGTTAAAGTATACTTAGCAGGGCTTGTATTCATGTCTTTACATGTTTAGATTTATACCTGCTATATCTTTCTACAAAGATTATCTGTACCATCACCTCATCAGAATAATGATATAGTCCCAAACTAAAACTCGTGTAAACTGTGCTCATGTTTATAAATTGTCTGTCTGTCTGTCTCTGTCTCTCTGTCTCTGTCTCTCTGTCTCTGTCTCTCTGTCTGTCTGTCTGTCTGTCTGTCTGTCTGTCTCTCTCTCTCTGTGTCTCTCTCTCTCTGTCTGTCTCTCTCTCTCTCTCTTTCTTATGATACATTTTATTATTTAGCACTATTTATTTTCTCCATTAAAATCCATTTTAGTACACATTCTTCTACCCAGACGATCCTATAATTGAATCTGTCATTGAATCATTAACCCAAATCATCCCTCCCCATTACTCAGGTAGCACTATTGGTGATGCTGATAGCATAAACCATTACACATATCAAACGTGACTAATTAAATGTGTATTGTATGAGGACGTTTTAAAATACCCTTTTTCTCTCCAACCGACTTTTGAATGCATTGCATGAGTAGCAGATTGAGATGGATAATACATTTTATAGTATTAAAATGAGGTTGATCTCTGCAAAGTTACCACCGCATAAGGAAATGCAACATTAGCTTTGTCGGTTCATATATGTATTTAGAAATCAGGTCATTAATTTATTTAAAAAATAGGGTTTACCCTTTGGTTCAAACATTGCAATCAAACCAATATGGTAACATATATTTAAGGATATCTTATAATTAATGATTCATCTGTTTCAATTGTCTAAGGAAATTAGCGACATACAATTTCAATTTCAAATTGTATTACTATGACCATCAAAGAAAATTTAAACATCCCTTTCAACGCTAACCTTTTCGTTATATTTTTATGGCAATATAGATTAGCATCAATTGCTCAGTTCAAATTGGAAAGACTTTTTATTAAAAATCAGGATTGGAAAGGTTTGACATTACAGGACCAATGATCCCACAAGCCCACAATTACCAGCGCCTGCAACAGAATGATCGAATCGATGCAATATTGGTTGTGCATAATATAAAGTTATTACCAAACAAATTGCTGAAGGTTACAACACGACACCAACTGGAATTGATTCTACCGCATATTATCCAAAGAGCTTTAACTGAACCCATTAACCAGAAGGTTATAGCCAGGCTTTTATAAACTGATAATGTGTTATCAATAGTGTGGTCTATTTTTATCTTGCCTATATAATGAACCACATGTCAGATGATTGATGAACAAATTACTGATGATCCGAAATAAGGGAAAATGCGGTCAAGAGCTAATCTCCTTTTCTGTGAAATTTTGAGACGAGGTAATACTACGGAATAACGGAATAAGGGAAAGTTATCCAAAGACAATTCACATATAAAGGCAATTTTGTAAACTTGGTTTTATCTAGCAATGGTCTGTTAACAGTTTGATTATGCAATCAATATATGTTTACGTTTAGACAGATAAAATTGTTTCATCTCGCCTCTTTACTTGAAATCACAAACTGATATACACTGTCTGATCTTGTACTATCTTTTTATATCATATGTAAATCATATTTCTTTTACGGTTGTTGTTGTGTTTTAACATTCAATGGAAACACTTCTCAAATTGTGTTCCTGGACAAGAACTAATACTTTAAGTAAGACCTTCATGAAGCAAAATGAAAGTAATGATATTGAAAAACCATCATGTCTTGTATTGCCTTTGGGTCTTTGCAATCAATCGTTTGGATTGTTTTATCGTTTATATGTTTTTGTTTTAGACGTTGCTATGTTGGTGATCTTATACAGTAAGTCCTAGCTTCTAATAATTTCTTGTTTGTAAATATACCTTTTTGCTACTTATATATCTAGCTGATTCCAAGGTAGCTCATCTGAGATTTACCAGAGATATGCCAGAGTTCAGACATACCTTATTAAATGATAACTTTGTTTGTGAAACAATGATGTAAAAATGTGAACATAAAAAGTAAGTTGATGTTTCCATGGACACACAACTTACAATTTTATTGCAAGAAGTGAATTTGATAACCGAAATTCTGAGATCAATGAAACTTTAAGACTGGATCAATCATCCTGTGTAGCTTAAAGTTATTATTAATGATTTCAAAATCGTATCATATTTCTAACTTAAACTATTAGTAATTTAGGATCGTAGACAATGTGAAACAAAAACGTGGTAAACATAATACAGACATCAATTCATCTACGTAGCAATAAAAGGTTCATATTTCGGGATAGATTTTGATATTGCAATAAACTATTTGCCTTCTTTGTTTAACTGCTTATGGACATTCCAAAACAATTTTTATTCTTCTCAAAAGAATGTTGGTATTTGATATACATGTATATGACTTCTAAAATCTTGAACATGATTAATTACTTATCTCTGAAGCATAAAGCATAAAGCATAACTTCATTTTAAAAAAAACGAAATTAGAAGATGTTTTAGTTTTTCTTAATTTACAAAACATACAATAAGACGAAATATGAAATACATAACTTTAATTTTTTGGAGTTTGCAATCGGATATTGTTTAAGTTTTTTCATTTTGCCTTAATTGATAGTTGAGCAGATTTTAGTATTTATGACGAAAACATACCAGTAACAACATACTACTGAAATGCCTATCGCGTTAATGAATAAAATATTACTTTTCAGTTATGCAAAAGAGTTATTACTATAGAGTGAAATGACTTCTTCTTGTAAATCTGTTGTGTAATGTACAATGTAAAATCGGTATATTGCATTAAACACATAATGTTTATGGACCTAAAAACTATTGTTTACATAGAAATAGGGATAAATTCTCTTTAACGTTGAGCAATGACAACACTATTATTATTTGCAAGTTATCAGCTTTCACTAATCAATGAAACATACGTTGAAAATAATCATGTATAAAATTGTCTAATTGTATAATTCATTGTCTATTGATAACGTTTTCGATGCTATTATGTGATATGACCTGTCAACGATATTGATATAATAATTTAGCAAAATATTTGATTGACCAAGCTTGAGAAGAAAGATTTGAATGTTTATGTCTGATTAAAAGTTACTGATGGTATCAATAATCAACTATTTGTATTTTTCAGAAATTCACTAGAAATGATAGAACCTACAAATAACTAAAGGCTATGACTTAACTAAAACCACACAAATTTAGGAATGCTAATTCAGAAGTAATTAACATTTTGATATGAACCATGAAGTTGATTTCGGTAATGAATAAATAACATTGTAAAGTTATAAGAAGGTACACAGAGCAACACAAGTAAGCTGTCCAAATCCGGCAAAAAAATAATTATTTCGGAATTTTATTTTGCCAATTACCTATGTTTTGGGCAGACTGGTAATGCAGGCGCAAAGCATGTGTTCTTCGTACCTGGTGTATATTGCACCCCTTGTACAGTACATTTGTTCATTCATACATTCAAGGAGCCAAACAAAGGCAAAGGGAAATTTAGAATTCGAAATTTTAATTTTTGAATTTTAATTCACCTGGACAAAGAGAAATCTAGGTCAATTACTACTTGTTGCAACTTGATATATATAAACTGTCCTCGATATGTCATGATACAAATAGGAAATGTGGTAAATATATGATATACTGAAAAGGAGAAGAAAAGTGAATTAATAAGGTATAGAAAAGATATACACGATGCGATTTTTTAAAACAACATTTTACCCAAATTGAACCATAGCAGCTATCTTTTTAAACAATCATTTCCCATAGTAAATTAAAAGTTGAACATTTCGGTTTTTCTTTGTTGTTCACTATATATAAAGCTTAAGTAACACTTACTTTGAATATAAGATTTTCAAAACGCAATGAGCACGGGAAAACATACCGTAAATTGTCAAACAATCATCAGACAAATTGTTGAAAGTCTGAAAATCACAAACATATATAAGACAACACGATTCCAGGAGCTTTTAGCATATTCTTTATCACCTTATAAACGTTATCGATAGCACATCTGTGGTAACGACTAATTCCATATAACATGACCAACGTACAATATGGTAACAATACAATCTAGTGAATTAAGACCATCGGCTACTGATCTTTGTGAAAGGTATTGCATATCCCTCGTCATAAATGCCCAAGAGACTATTTGTTGTAAAAAGAAAGCAAATCTGAATAAACATTGCACAAGCTAAGAGAATGTATTTGAAGCATCCCATTTCGAAGCACGTATAAAGTATAACGATGTCAATAAAGCGCGCTTTTCCAGGGGCCCAAAATTTCACCTCTGTCAGTTTATACAAAATTTATATTCTTCAGGGGGTCAAAGATACCTTTTTACTTAACCCGATTATCTGTTGTCGTACATAGGTGTTGTGTATGAAGCTAGAATTACACGTCTCCATTTTAGTATTAACTCCCTTGAATCAATGTATGTAGGGATACGGAATCGCTAATTCAACTGAACTTGAAATGTCCGTTAAGGAAATCCTTTTATTAAATAAAAAATGTTGTCTTGTTAAAAAAACAACTTTCCTGAGACCCGTTCATTTCAAACAAACACAGATAACGAGCTATAATACATTTAAACTGAATTGACAAATATATGTTTCAAATTGGACTACCGTGTCATTTTGACATCTCTTCATTATTCATTTCGAAGTTCACCTATTCGATTTCAACTCAATGGGACTACTTTGATATCTATGACGCACATACATTGTACAACAAATAGTTCCCACGATAAGAATAAATGTTTCCTTGATTTAATCATATATATTGCTTTAAATAGAACAAACTATTCTAGAATCCCTTTTTAAAGTCACTGAAAAAAGTAATAACAGATTTGTTCATTTCCAATGGGGTATCATTGTACTTTTGTTTACATGGTAAGTCAAATATTTACCTTAATGCTGGTACTTCATATGCTGATGACGATCTGAAAAGATCATTATGTCTGTCTTTGTAGAAATTATGCTAAAGATAACTTTCTTTCGATCCTTCATCGAGTCTTCAAAACTTATTAGTTCGACTTTTGGCATCGAATTCCGGCGACGTGCGACTCAAATAGAAAGAAGTAAATCAGGGAATATACAACAATGAAATAACTTTAGAACCTAAGAGTAACGTCCTATTTGTCAAAATAATTTTCGGGATATTGCAATTGCATAAGAGATGCTGCTTGCATCAATGTACTCAATGTATGGTGTTAATATTGACCTAGAAATCAATGACTAACTTTTTTTCACAAGTGACAATAATAAGTACAAATACATATACAAACTTATCATTCTTATAGTTATATTTTTCTAAGTTTAGGTCTAGTTTATTTTTTTAGAATTGCTTTGCTGGAAGGCAGTGGTATTGGAAAAGTTGGTTGTACCAAAACATGTCTTGTTGCCTTCATACTATGCAGACACGAGTGGGAATGTACATATCCAGTAATTTGTGATGAAAGTGTTTTAGGGATTCAAATTACATTCTTTTAACCTCATTCCATCCTGTCTCAGGGTGTAACGTTAACGTATACGCTCTCGCTCTACTAATATACTTTGAAACTTTTCCTTCTAAAACGTTCGCGATGTGACCTAAAATGCAGCCAATTAAACGATGGTTAATGATAAAATTTCAGCCAACTACTGAGAGCCTTCTGTATCAAAGTTTGGTTTCGCTCTTCCGCAAGGACAATGCTCATATGATTTTGTTGAATATCGACTCATATTCTGGTCAATTTATAGAGGATATATTACATGCCATGATACCGAGAGCAAGAGAGATTTATAAACTGATATCGAGGCATGAGTGTTGGAAACATTGTAAGTCATTAGTACGGATATAGTTTTCTGTTAATTACTAAAGTCGCAAAATAAACGAAAATAATCAAAATTAACATATGAAGCAAATGCCAATTTCCCGTTCTTAAAGTAAAGTTAATGTAATGACGTCACAATCAAAACGTGATATTTTCTCCTAGGGCATCGTATGAAAGGTATGATGCTCGCTAAGATTGCCCTTGAAGTAATAAAAACACAACTCTATGGTCATAGACATTTTAGAAGATTGTTATTGCCATTATCAACGTTTTCTAATGGACTCTATCGTTTCGCAAGTGACTTGACAATCCTATGTCTAATTCAGTCTCATCTTATTTGTGGTGGTCTAGACTACTATGCCCGTTCTGTAAAACCATGGCAACTACTAGATCATTCATCTTGTCAGCCAATCAGATTATCCTTGTCGCCATATCGTCAGAAATACCTTTAAATATGCAACTTGTGTATAGATTTAGCACTTTATAAGCTTGTGACACATGGATGTGTCATAACAGCAACTTAAGGATGTTCGCGCCTCAGTCACAGTGACAGAACTCAAATAACCTTAAATCATAATGTTCTTATATAATAAACCAAAATGAAGCGTCAATTTCTCAATTTTGATGATTTCTGATTAAATATTCATCAAAATTAAGAAACGTAGTATTTTTCTTTTTGAAATAATTCAAAATTTTGCTAACTCAGCAATTTTAATTGTTACTATCATTTGAGCAAGTTCTATAATCTGTTTTTCTCAGAAAGTAGATGTTGTTGAATGATTATGATTTGTATGTATGCTTTCAGGTATATTTTTAATTAATGAGTGGGAGAAAGCATGTTTTTAGTACAAAAATAGCTTGAATGTTGATAATTTAATTGCAATGTTTGAATACATGTTTTGCCGTAGCGGCTAAAAATCCACACTACCATATATGTTTTATACTTTTTTCTGGAAGAAAATGGGTGATAGAGCATTCTCGGTGAAGGCTCCAATCTTGTGGAATGAACTGCCACGACAAATCAAATCAGCAGCAACCTACTCTGCATTTTGCAGTCTCCTGAAAACTTTCCTCTTCAATGAGGCTTACACCTCTTTAAACTAAAAAACCAACCCTATTGAACTCATAAGCGCCACTGAGCAGCATCAGTTGGAAGAAAGGCGCTATATAAATTAATTATTATTATATTATTATTACAAATACTTCTTTAATCAAAATAACTGCGACCTATAAGCCCTTAAGTATCTTCATTGTACTAAAACACTTTAACATCAACCCACTGGCATGCGTATGTAAATGAACATCAAACGTTGCGATTAAAGCTGAATAAGCAGTTTTAGAGTTTTTCAGTTTTTTTCTGTTTTAAGGTATTGTTGATTAATAATATAATAAAATCAATGAATAGTTCTAACTCTCAAAATGCACGCCATTGGATCAAGGTTGGCATGTGTATTAAGTTTGGCCAAACCGGTATGTTTAGCATCGGAGATACTCCCTGGAATTTGACAATAAAATGTTAAGGAACTAATCACCAACATAAATGATACGACGCAATTCGATTAAAATAATGTAACATATTCCAACTGTTCCTTTTCCATTTGCTATGTAATAGCATGATGTTCAAAACTTATCTTTTGGGTAAGGACATTATTTCAAGTTCCATTTGCAGTTTCAAGACAAAATAGCCTGAACCTATATTGTAGTTTGTATTATCATTTAAGACAAAATATGCATTTCTTATGGGCAAGGAAGATGAATTAAGAGATAGTGATAAACATATATAGCTTAGACCTATGCTGTTATTGCACAATTATAGAGTTCTCTAAAGGCCAATATCGTTTTCATTGACCTGAGTAAAACAATATTGACCGAGCTTGCGAGTGTTATAACATATAAGTATCAAGTAAAGATAAAATCCTAAATCATCTTCAGTTGAGAGTTCATTCTTTTGTCAAAAAGCTAAACAATATTAATTAAGCAATCGTATTTTCATTGAAAACAAAGGATGATTGAATCAAGCAACAGTTGGAATTGAGGGAATTGAATAGTGTAATGAAAATAACTTTAAGTTGATTAACTGGATTTCAGGATTTGACAGAGAAATGGTTGTTGTCTTATCATATCAATATGTAACACGAACGAAACAGGCAGTGGTGTTTTGATATCTTCAGAGAAAAAGAGAGCGTTGATGTAATCTGCAATCTCATTTTTAGCTGAATCCATACGTGATGAAATAAGAGTTTTTGGCTGAATGGTGATGGTTATCTACAAATCCATTACCGAATACAAAAAGAATTATGTATGGATTTTTGTATGAAAAAGGATTTTCTGTAAAAAGTGATTAAAAGATAGAAAATTCACGTTTATCTCAGTAAAATCAGGGTTATTTGATGATGATGAATGGTAAGAAAGGAAATGTTCTTTTACTCAAAGTTTTGATTTCACATTGATCAAAAAGAATAAAACTGGAACTTTCTGAAAACTTCAAAATACAAATGACTTTGAAACACAAGATATACATATATTAAAAAGTTAAAGCCTATTACGATTTCAATGCTTCTTTACAATAGAACGTTGAATTTCAAACCTTGCATCCATTATGTTAGCTTGAGCTCCTGTATTTGGTATTAAAAAATGTCATAAAACCGTTTACTTAATGTCTTTTATCCAGACAACCACTTGTTCACACCACGGTCTCTATGAGATATTATTACATACAAAATGTTGTCATGTGAAATAATTATGTCATTATTGTGAAACGCATATATGTGTTTGATAATGTGTTATGAAGAACTGCATGGTAACAGGGACCAACATAACTTGATGATCTAGATTCTTATGAAACGGGAAGCCAGTGTTACACTCAGTAGCTACAAATCAAATAACAGGAAAAATTATTGAATCAAACAGACAGACATACACATTAACTACGGTATTATACCTTGGCCCAAAATACACTATAGATCTCGAGTGTTAATATCTACAATAACAAATATTGTAAACCGGAACGACAACAAACATACAGTTCATATTAAAATGACTGCATCAAAAGTTATATCACCAGGCGAAGCTTACTTCAACACATCCGATTTTTCTACAGTATTTGATAAGTATATCTTAATATCACAGCCCTATTGACATTTTACAAAACATATTCACAGTGATTATTCAATGTGGTATTTGACTTAATCAGGATTCCTAAGCTGACGCCACGAATAAAATTCAAATGTGTGAACAATTCTACAGAGTACAAATGTTTCCAATATAAACTGACGATCAAAAGAAAGTTGTCACCATAAAATTTTGAATATTTCCAAAATGGATTCGAACCCAGGTTTTTAACTTTCAGGAGCAGTTCACACAAACGCAACACACTCATTTCCAAACAACCAAGCTGATGCATTTGTTAATATCCGTGCTGCGTCCCAAAAGTCAAAACCAGGTTTTTTTCACTTCCCTGGAATTTTCATGCACATAACTCCATATAAACCCGTGACAATGGTAACTTGCTATCACATCAACCGAAAAAGCACTAAAGCAATGCCACGTTTGACTGCTGAAGAGAGGGAAAGGGCCATTGGCATGGCCATGATGGGGACGGAAAAGTCAACAATAGCAAGAAGACTTGGTTGTTCACGCCAATGTATAACTAAGTTATTTCAGCGGTTCCAGCAGACTGGCACAACACGTGACCGACCTCGGAGTGGCAGACCACGTGTCACAACCCGCAGGGAAGACCGTTTCCTTAGAACTTTACATCTTCGTAATCGGTTCCTGACAGTGACGCAATCAGCAGCAACAGCGCTTGGTCGTCGTGTGAGTCGACACACTGTGAGGAGACGATTACTTCATGCTGGAATAAGGGCTTACCGACCTCTTCGTGGGATGGCACTGACCCTCGAACATCGCCTCGCAAGACTTCGATGGGCACGACGTGTACTGCGTTGGCAGCGACGCGAATGGCAACGCGTTCTCTTTACTGACGAGAGTAGGTTTAACCTGTTCCATGCTGATGGGAGAATACGTGTTTATCGTCGTAGACATGAAAGAGAGGCTCCAAATTGTGTCCAAGACGTTCATCAACAAGGAGGAGTTGGTTTAATGGTTTGGGGTGGAATTTGTGATGACCAGAAGACACAACTTGTGGTGATACGTGGCAATATGAACGCACAACGCTATGTTGATGAGATATTGAGACCTGTAGCAGTGCCATTTCTGCAGCAACGAGCAATGGGAAGCATTCTGCAGCAAGACAATGCAACTCCCCATACAGCCAGGATCACTCAGAACTATCTGGACAACGCTAATGTCGTCGTTTTGCCCTGGCCATCACGTTCTCCCGATATGTCTCCTATCGAACACCTGTGGGATCATCTTGGTAGAGAGTTAAGGAACCGTCCAAACCAACCAACTACTATTCGAGAACTTGAAAATGCCTTACAAGATACGTGGAAACAGATACCTGATAACGTCATCAGAAGACTGACGTCATCCATGAGAAGACGATGTGACGCTTGTGTTCGTGCCAGGGGAGGACATACAAGGTACTAATGTGATATGTACACTTGTCAGTACTAGGAATCGCCGATTCATGTGCCATAGACGTTTTCCAAAGTTGTGTGGAAAATGACATTTTGGACCCCTAGTGGTCGCCAGAGACTGTAAATATTTGAGATGCACTGGCAGCAATTCGATTCTTTGCATGGATAACCACACATTAACGCAGTAAAAATATTTCATAACATCAAACTTGTATCTGTTGTCGTTTATCTTTTAGAGTCAATTGAAGTGGGTGACAACTTTCTTTTGATCGTCAGTTTAAATGTTGAAAGTACAACCACGACAGAAGAGAAAATCGTTGGCTCACTCTACCAGAACCTCAGCGTGAAAACTCCTCAATACCGATTGTTGTTTGTTAGATTAGAAATATTGATTATTGATGGCACTGGCAGTTGTCATTTACAGCTGTATTGTTAGCGTGTTCACATAGATTGGTCGATCATATCTAAGCTATCTGGGGTAATTGATCATATTTTGTTAACCAGAATGTTGCTACGATATAATTAGTTTTTTTCAAGAATATGTTTTTCTTTGACAAAGTTGACCCCTTGAAATACAGACCATACATACATACAAAAAAAAGTTTTTTGCTTTCCAAATTTTCTGAAAAAAACATATAGGATATTTCTGATTGGAATGGTAATGTTGCTTGAATATCATTTACCGTTATAAATTTTCAACAGTGGTACATCAAATGATTAGGTAAATTATCATATGCCTCTTCCGAATACAGGGAGGTTTCTAAATCATAAGGAAATGACACTTACCGATTACTTCGAGTATAGTATCAATTTAAAACATTACTTCAGAATCAGCTCAGAAATCTTATGAAAAAAGTTTCTCCTCAGGGTCATGCCGAACGAAAGGGAAATAATGTTTATCTGAACAGCCTCAACCAGGTGATGTAAATATGTTTTGAATAATTCTGATATTTAATGTTGATTTACAATGATTTAGAAAAATATGCATGCTACTAAAACCCACCTTGATCGTTTTGTTACATCAGTTCTTTAGATTAAGATATTGAAAAAATCATATCGAGCTAAAATGATAAAGCGCTCATAAAATAAAAATAAAAGAACAGAGTAAAGATCAAATTATATCATAGGTTTAGTTGTTGATTCATTCAGCACTCAAATAGCTTAAAGCAGAGATTACCGAAACAAGGCGAAGCGTGATGGGTCCAACGATAGCAAGCTATTGTCTAATAACATCACTTTAGAAAATTGAATGTCTGTATTGAAACGCCGTTGAAATTGATTAAGTGGCAGTACAGTGTTTATTGTCTGTTCACATCCATCTGTAGCTTTATCCTCACAGCAAATATTGGTTCAATATTACAAAAGAATAGAGAGCTGATGTTATCTGCCATCTCAGGAACAGTTGTATCCATTGCGTGTGAAAATGTAAAGGGGCAGTAGCACATTTTTCTAAAATGTAATTACTTTCACTTTTCCACAATAATCATTAGTTTAAGCCAAAGGTAATATCTTCAGAGGGTCAAATACAGCTGCATGCCAAAAGTGTGTTCACATACCTGAATATACTAGTGCAAATATCATATAACTTGAGATGCCTTTGAGGTATCGTAGGTTGCGAAAAAGAAACGTATAATATTGAATTTTCAATACACATATGCAGATCCATTCTTCATTAAGGAAAATATTTATCAAAAATTAACCGTAACGTCATTGAAAATGACCCCTTTCGGCTAAAATTCGAATTTATGCAAGAGATTGCTGAAGTTATTCTACTGACGTTCAAACGAAACCCAAATTACATGATATTTGCAATACGATTCCGTGGTAAGTGAACAAACTTTCGGTATTCAGCTGTATATCATTTTTCAACCCAGTCATTCTTAGTCGTAGAATAAATTGTAAAGAGTAAAGCAAAAACCATTGGCAGCCAGGTTTGTGTAAACACCTTTTAATCATTTGAGGAAGGGTAATAATTTCCCATGGCTTCAGAACTGCTTATTTCGATAAAAATATTGTCTTGCAATCGGTTATATTTACTTTCGTTTTCGAGACATCACCTTATTTATCCCCTAATACGTGCTACTGCCCCGTTTAAGTATCTGATGATTTGGACTGGAATACTACCAATAAAAATCATGATCATCATCATATTGGGAAAGATGAATCGCTCCTCATTTGTTTTCTCAATAATCCAAAGGAATAAGTAGGGATATGAAAGTGTACGTTTAAAAAGATATGATAACAGGACTGGTTGATTATGGCAGAGCGATTCAAAAGAACGAAAAAGGTTCTTTACAAATAATTAACTGATTGAGATTGGTTTTCAATTTAAAAACTAGGTGAAGGTATGTTTGATTTCACATCATGATACTTTAACAATTATAGCAATCCTAAATCACATACACAAATACCATGTAAACATAGCTTAGACACATGACGAGAGGCGTAAGCATCGCTGGAGACTTTGGAACTACTTATGCATTCACACAAGAGAAAATGCTAGCTATTTATGTCAAGTCCTACACTCAAGATGCATCATCATAATTCACATAAGTACCCTGCTTCTAAATAATTAACTTATATTTGCTAAATTATTTGTATCCATGACAACTAACTGACACCTTTTCCCAGGGATATTGTGTTAAAGGAAACACATTATGGATTTATATAGTTGACTTATCCTTGTCATGTAAACAAGTTTGAAAAATAAAAACAATTTCATATGTTGAACAAGATTTAAACAAAACTCAAATTCAGTCCAATCCTTATTTTAACACATTCGGTAATTTATTTCATGAAATGTATTCTTAGTTGTCATTATTTAATAGAATTATAACATCTATACATGATATTTTCCTTTTTGAATTAATAATAACCCATTACGATACTTACTTTTAAGAAAATCTACAGAGAACCTTCATATTGATGTAATTGCGCGAGGTATTGTCATGGTTGGTTCCTGAAATGTTGAATTGTACTCCGCTGTAACATGGAATACGGATCTATGTTTTCAGTAAGTTATTACGTAATTCACACATCTAATTTGATGTAACATACTTACAAAATGATCTATATAAAGTCTCTCATGACTGGATAGTGTTAAGTATGCAAGTAATTATTAGCTGGTAGTTAAATGATAGCTCTCAATAGTTTATCTAAGTTGTATCAAGTTGCAAGATTCTTTAATCATTATAATGCGGTTTATGTAATCATCAGAGGTCGACATTAATAAACATCTAAAACTAAATGTCTTCAATTATAGTGTTCAAGACAGATTAGATAGAGACCATTAGGGCGTTTGAAATATGAAATTCATGCACGTTTACAAACATACATATCCCTCCAAAATAAAACAAAAGTTTAACATTGCAAAAAATTGCATTTGATTTAGCTATAGTTTGGTAAGGTTCATCAAACACCAAACCATGGTGTAAATATACCCATTTTTATTTTTCGAGTAAAAAAATACATTTTTGCATGTTTAACGAAAGAACATTTATTACGTACAATCACTTGAGTTTATTACCTCTCCATCTAGATCTAGATATTTTCTGTGGTTAACTATTTCATACAAGGTTGTTAGTACAACTAAAGTATTGATAATTGCATGACACTTTCATCTAACGTATAGATTAGCAGAATTATTCAAAGAAATGTTAAATATCTATACAGTCATCATGTAAAATGTAATACAAATCTTAAAAATGAAATGAAATGAAAATGCCAAACGCTTATTGTCTTTATTGCTGTATTCAAATAAACGTTCAACCAAGCATTGTTTTGTTTCTTCAATTATCAGTTTTAGAAAAAGCTATTTTCTCAAATTATTTAAGGTTTGAAATAAGATTCAAGATTCAAGATATTTTATTTGTAGAAAGGCCAAATACCCAAAGTACAAATTAGATTGCAAGAATATGTTACAGAGTTACCATTTTTTCTTTTATACATTCAAATACATGTTTAAGGAATTTTGCAAGACTAATAAGAATGATATTAGCATTCAAAAGACATAAGTTTGAAGCATTATCAGTGTTTCTTTTACAATCTGGGATGAAACGTTCTCTTTTTTTTGCAAAATAAACACAGTCATACAATACATACTTTCACAACTAAGTAAAGACTAATGGGAATTATAAAATTTTAGAGAATCACTTTCAAGAGAAGAATGCCAAATATTCTGAACATTCTCTAACACGTTGTCTAAAAACATGAACAAAATAATCGGGATCTCCCACTGCTTGGCTTATCCAAACGAAGCCGAAGCCATACCGAAATGATAAATATTTTACATGGTCTCAGCAATGGACAGTTTGAAATATTAAAGCATGATTTCAAGTATTATCGTACTGTTCTTTTGGGTTAAGCTAGTTTTAGTGTTTCTGCATATGTTTTATTTCTGGGGAATGGCATCAGACTAATACTTTCATGTTCACGTGCATAGGTTTATAGGCTGAAATTAAAAAAAGTATTTTGGTAACGTTAGTCATATGAAACATATTGGAATAAGATGAGTAAATGCAAGAATGAATTACACTTTCTCATGGTAAAGCCACTAAAATACTACTTTATATGATAAGTTTTTAAAAGTAATCATTTTAGTAAAGGAAGTACTAATCTAACGTTTAACATAAAACATACAAACCTCATAAACCGTAACATGAATGTTTTAATGTTGAAACGAAGACATGAATAAATAATGCACATGCAATTTTTTTTTACAATAATTGAATCACTTTTGAAGAATTGAAGTGCCATATAAAAATATATTGGTTTAATTAGACTTGTCAGGATGATTTGTGTTGTTTTGTTCACATTCAAATGATGGACACAGCTTGCTTGTTTGATACTCTTCGTAATGTAATCTGCAATCTCTCTACAACTCGAGTGCTTCCACATGTTTTATTGATTGCAAGGATTTGGTTATTTTCAGTCAACGTTGTCAACTCATTCATGTTTATGCCATCTTCATACCATGTTTATAAGGCTTTGATAAATTGAAATTGCAGTTAATCAAATGGAAAAATATAATTATATTTATTTTTGTAACTATTCAAACTACAAATAATGTTCCTTTTTAACTCTTTAACAAATCTATGAACTACTCACTGCGCCACAAAAAGAATCAATATCACACCTGTTATTCTCATCCGCTAACGTTAGTAAAGAATTGACATGAGAAAAAAGGTGGCTATATTATCTTTTTAAGGTCACAATTAACCATTAAAATTGTACAAAAAATATACACGATTCTGGAATATTTTCAGTACGCACAAGTTCTTCACTATAATATCATGGAATATTGTTATGTTCTGATCTAATTCAGTTTGTATTATTAGTGATTTTGCCTAAACCAGTTTTAAGATAAAGTGTCATCAAAGAAAACTAGGAGCAGAATTTAAGGTCTCTTTCTGTTTTCAGAATGTAGATGGTTGGTTGAAAGTAGTTTAGTAACTTCTGAAAATCTCCTTTTATGAAGAAAAAAGACCTTTTTACAAGTTTTATATTTACTTTAATATTAGTTGTTCTAATTTCAAACTGCAAGTCATCTAATTTGTAAGTGATTAAGCGATTTTTCATCAGCCCACAGCTATTTAACTTTTATATTTTTGTTATTTTATTATCAAGTTTGTTCTCCTAGCAGCATAAATACTATAATAATTTTATCGGGTTGTAATGGTTTGTTATGAAAGTTGATATACATTTAAGATTGCCGAATACTGTCGCTGTTACTCTGTGTCATGTTGACAATTAGGCGTTCACCATCATAACTGATTTTTATCGCATTCGTTTAGTATTCCATCAAAACAATGTGACATTCAGAGCATATTGATTTAAGGTGACACCAAGTAAGTTGCAGAAATGAAATTACAATAAACCATCCAGTCCTAACAAATGTTTTCCTGGTCAGGTCATCGATCTTAATAATGTGTCCTATAAGGGGATGTTTGCGATTGTAAACCATCGGTTTCCATGGCTACAATAATCTTGTTAGACAACCCTTCAATTTTGTTGTAAGGTACTAGTATTCAGTCAAACCATGTTTCAACTACAAATACGTCTTACTTACATTTGTAAAAATTCAAAAACAAAAAAACCCCCACTAATTTACATGTATACGCAAGTTTTCAAGAACGATGCGTAGATTTCAGCTTATTGGCATCTCGAGGAAACATCTTCTATATATTGAGGTGAGGTGAGGTGATTTGGGGTTTACGCCGCTTTCAAAAGAAATTTCACGCACGCTACTAGTGTTAGTGCAGGGAGAAAGACCGCAACACTATTGTGACTGTACATTGTTGAGAAACGTGCTAGCATTGGCTGGAATTAGCGAACCATGGGTGGTCCTGCGTATATATATTTTGAACTGAATAATGAGGTTGTAGGCGACTACATTCGAAGTTAATAAAGCTCTACTTGCATTTAGGTCATTTAACATATATACACCTTCACTCAAATTTATTTATAGCTAATTCTACATGAAACAATATAACCCTTAAACCCTTTAAAATTGCAATGTAAACATGCTCTTAAACAACGAGTCCCTTCTTATCGACGTAATGGTTTGAATTGTAAAGAAACTTAATTGCCTTTTGTAGTATGTGAGTCTATCGACCTTTCCTGGAATACACAAAAGAGTTCTAACATTATCAGAAACATTACATCCATATATTTTAACTGATGAAATTTTGCAACTGGCTGGATCAGATTTCCAGATGTCTATTCATAATGGAAGGGATGAAATGGGTGAAGTTAGCAATCAAAGCTGTAACACACACCTGCTGTCATCAATAAAGTGAGTGACTCATTCACATTCATGTGTGTTGTAAATGACTTTGTCTGCAACTCTACTGTACTGCATCTCTGCATCATTTCTTTACACTAGAGCTGATCTTTCTCGCAAGGGTAGTTTCTACGTTTGTAGGTATGCATCATTTTGATACACTAGAACTGATCTTTCTCGTAAGGGTAGTTTTTACGTTTGTGCATCTTTATCATTTTGATACACTAGAACTGATCTTTCTCGCAAGGGTAGTTTCTACGTTTGTGCATCTTTATCATTTTGATACACTAGAACTGATCTTTCTCGCGAGGGTAGTTTCTACGTGTGTGGATCTGCATCATTTTGATACACTAGAACTGATCTTTCTCGCAAGAGTAGTTTTTACGTTTGTCAACTTTAACATCCTTCATACAATGTACATGTATGGTTCTAAAGGTGTTAACTCCTTTATCTCATCTTGTTCAATCAATGTCATATTAAACAATTTTACAATTGTCATTACAAACTTAATTGTAAACTTGTTATTCGTACGAGCGCGCTATAAAGTCATTTTTTAAATAATCTAGCTGGGACATTCTCAAAGAGAGAACAATAAAATATTTTCCAAAAAAGAATTATTCATTGTTACAAAGAGACATAAAAGTGCTATTTCAGAAACAAACGGAAAATAAAGAGTAACAAATTAACTTCCTTGAGTTGGTTTGTTCTTCAACAACAGCACATTTGAAAATGTTGAGAAGATTTAGAGAAATTCACTTTTTTCATGCCGAAAGGGATAAAATAAGGTAACAGTATATATTCGGTAAAAAAATGCAATCATAGATTCAAAATCATTGAAAACAGATTATTTTTCTGTTTTTGAAGTATCATTCGAAAGTAGAAACGGCATTCTTCTACTGATAGTCCTATTGTCTCAAAAAAACTTATTGTTTCTTTTTTTACTTTGACCGACTTATTGATCCTATACAAACAAAGCCCTAACGGAAGATCTGTTCACAAGGAGAGCGATGATGAGCATCACGCGAGATGACAATGGTCTTTTTTTTTATCAGTGATGATTAACAGAAGGCATTGGAAGTGTGACAGTCTTGAAAACGGGTCAAAATGCTGTTTCTATCCGAGGTTGAGATAGATTGAAAGATGTTGATAAGATAATAACACATTTGCTTCATTAATTAGCGATTGAATCAAATGACCCATGTCCACCTTTTGGTATTCAATTAATTTGATGACAATTTAATCTAAACTTGATTTTATATTTTTGAATTGAAAAATAAACAACTTATGTAAGGCTGTAATAGACATCACGCAAATAGCGCCGTAATTGATGTGGTCTCGCCATTGGATGTATCAGAAAAGAATGAAATATTTTGTACTTAAGCTGCCAATTAAACCTACAAAACTTGATTAATTCAGCTCAAGTCGATAAATTGATAGCTTGGATTTGAAATATCCATTTCTCTTATCACTGTTATTTTGACAGCCAAACACTTCTTATTTCTTACCTTATTTCATGAACATCCAAACGAACAGATCAATAACACAGCTTATTGCTTTTCATAGAAAAGATGATTTTCGCATACAACATTTATAAATTTATAAAATGGAATCAATTTAGAGAATTGAATGAACGTATAAAAATATCATTGATTTGATTAACCGGACTTTGGTTTGGCTGCAGAGATTTCGTTGTTTGATCACATCCATATGTAACATGATCGACAGAGAAATTGGTCGTCTAATGCTCCAAGAGCAAGGAGAGAAAGGAGAGTCTTTATGTAATCTGCAATCTCTGATACAGCTTAATCCATTACGTGCTGCAGTGACTAAATGGTCTTGGGTATTTACAAACATACACTCCTGATCAAAAAGGGGTGATGAAAGGTTTAAGTTTGACTAAAAAGGATCCTCAACATTCAAAATCAAGATATTGAGATAAATAAGTAGCGTGCCGAAATATGAGTTGCTGACTGACTGGTTTTGGTTACTAAGAAACCATTTTATTGAGAGATTTGGGTTTTGAAAAGAAAACGGTTCCTTAAAATACCAATTCAAGTTTGCAAAGAGTCATATTTGTTTCAATACTGTCAGGCTTTTGTGACAACGTGTTATTTCAAGGAATGTATAATTTGTTGTTTTCACACTGATCTGTAAGACAATAGCTACTTGTTGACTTGTTGACAGCTGTAGTTGACAATGGAATGGAATGGAGGAACAGAAAAATAGTCAAGTGCCATGTTATTTACGATTTCCGAGTTTCATGAGGATTATTGTACGTAATATTTCAAACTCGTAATATGTTTGTCACGAGTACTACGTTTATTTTCAACGCCACCAGGGACGAGTTTAAGCAAGGACTTCTGAGATTGGCGAAGTTCGTGAATAACGTTTTCTATAACATGTCAGGCAACAGTTAAACCTCTCAAAAACCTTATAGCATAGATTACTGACATCTACAGTGAAATCAAAGGTTTAAAAAAAAGTCATGTATCCGTGATTCTACTTATATAATAGAATCGCTATAGCAAAAATAACTTGGCATATGAGTGTTATCAACTCGACTTGTTCATATATTGCTTAATGGCTGATCATATCAATATTACACACGATACTCATAGAAAAAAAATTGTTAAATGTGCAGTCTTTGTTACAAATTAGTCTTATGCGTGCTGAAACTTGCAGCCAGTTTCATAATTGAAACGTGCACTTTATTTACATACCAAACATTGAAGGCAACAGAAGACTCAGGAATCATGATCACTAAGTTTAGACAATCATTATGAAAGCTGAGGAACAAAAGAAGAGTTATTATCACGAGATTGAAATCTTACTCTAAAGATAACTATATTCAGTAGAACATGGAATGGGATTGTGGATATAAATATACAAAAGCGTTGTTATTTTAAGGTTTAATGTACATTATGTTGGTGAAAGTACGTAATGAAACTGTAAAAACATACTTTAAATTTCTAAAATACTTTTAACGTATTGTGTAAGATATTTATTATCATTAATAGAACTATACGAAAAAATCAATCATTAATGAGAGAAAAGTGAAACACGGAATCATAGCCGTTATGCAAATTAAGAAAATTAAGAAATTTCGGCAGTTTATCCAGTTTAATGATGTTTTTCATATCACGAAGGAAACGCACATTTAAATAAATGACATTATTTATCATGGTTTACAGAAATAATGAAATGTATCAGGTACACGATCGTGTTTACATAATTTATAATGCAGACACGACAAAGTACTATTGCAGATATCGGGATCCAAAATATAACATTAATACATAATTCTTCGTTATCGACATTTATTTTACTCAAAGACCGATGTTCTCTCCCGATTGCGTCCATAAAACCCACTTTAATTTTCTGCATGAAGTAGCATTTTTACAAAATGGAACAGTGTAAATAGAGAGAAATACTAGGTAATGGATGATAACTTCTTCATTTATGATATGCGACGTGGGGCACAGTTTCTTCCAGCAGTTATCAGTATCCATCTCTTCTTAAACGCTAAAGACTTGATTTCCTTTCATATTATATAAACAGAGAGATGAAGGAAAGTACTCGAATAACGGTGACCTCACGTGTGATTCGTTTTCGGTTACTGCAAGTTAAAAAAGTTGATATAATAAATAATTTGTTGTTGATAAATTGCTTTGGTAATTTAAGATTATGCTAAAAAAGATTTTTCTAAAAAAACATAGATTCGGTACAAACATTTTAGAAATACTTTGTTACGATTGCCACGGTGACGACAAATCTTTCAAATTATATTTATAATTCTGAAATTCTTATGCCATGTTTCTGATTTAATAATTTGCACAGTTTAAGTAATGATACATGACTTGGCATGTCACATCAACTAGAGACTAGTCTAGAGTCTCATATGGCAAACCGTATCAAACGAATAATTGAATCGAGAAGAATTGACAGCTGTTAATAATTATCAATTTAATCGGTTCAGCATTATGGAATATGAAATCAATATTTATGTCGCCATTTTTGACCCCAAACCGGACGAAGGGTTGTCATTAATATTTTTATGTAAACATGTGACATTACGGCGTAGGCACATATATAATTTCGCTTTTTGATGTTTAATGATAACCATATACTGTTAAATATTTTGGATGTTGTTTTCGAGTTGATCTAAACTCATTTGGCACATATGGTCTTTTGGAACCCATCAAAGTCATATCATATTATAGGAATCATACTCTTTGTCACTATTTCATCGATGGTTTTTTGTCTTCTTTTTAGTTTCGACAAAGAATCGACGTTTTCATCACGTTGAAGTGATGTGGTGATGTGAGGGGAGTTATATGTGATGCATTGGGGGGAACTAGCGGTCACACGGTCGAGCACACTTAGCCTTCTGGAGATATTCCCAATAAGAACCTGGACACAGATGAGAGTCGAGATGTATATATTTGAAAGTACAGTGTTGAAGTCAAAAAGTTATACAATACAAATAATTACAATTTCAATTGATACATTACAATTAGATATATGGCATGTTCAGATAATACATAGTTATCATAACATCAAATTATATTGAGATATACATTAATGATTTGAAACTATTGACTTATTACAATTTACTAAATAGATTTATACAGTAAATACGGTAGTGCGCATTTACTAAGAATACGGTAAATAATGTTTGTATAGATCATATACAGACTGGGCCGAATGCTGACGGACGTCTCATTTCTATATTATATGATGAATCTAAATAACTAATGCTATAACTCGAAGGTTGATCTTAATGTAAACAGACATTTGTATATGATTCACTCATGGTGTTTGATATAAATCGAATGCTCACAAAATATAATCAGCTAACGCAAGTTTTGTACATAGTTATAACTAAGTGATAAACATGAAACAAGAATGGTGATAAATAGAAAATAACATTACAAGTCAAGTGAGGTATAGTAATAAACAATTCAACTAACAAACAGTATTTTCAATTGCTAGTGTAGGTACAATATAAAAGTAAAGTAACAATGCTTACCTGGACACAGATGAGAGTCGAGATGTATATATTTGAAAGTACAGTGTTGAAGTACTGAGCTTGTAACATTGGCTGCTTATATACACCCGACTATGTTAATCAGATCTGTGTCCATGTAATTAATGCTGTAGAAATACGTAATACGGTGGCAGTTGGTAGGATTAATTGGCGCATACATTGCTAGGTTTACAAAATCTTATACAATAATGATGATTAAACTCCGTGGCTTGGAGTGCACATTGCCTGAGGTAATGGCCGAACAGTGAGGTATTACACGTTGCATCATGTGTTATAATTGGTTAAAGTTTAGTACAATATTGTGGCTTATTTTGGTCTATGACAATACCCCTCCGCTTGGGAACTTTCGACCACGAAAGCCAAAATACAAAAACATGTACATAATAACAATAATAATAATAATAATATGGTTTACAATCATCTGGGTTAGAATCCAGGAGATGTTAACATAGGTCACATTGTTGAAAATGCTCAATAAAAACAAGATGAGGTACATGAGATAAATGCAGCAAAAGGTTGAACTTTCGTAGGTTTGTTAAAATATGGACTGAGGCTCATATTTTCTAATAAAGTTGTGGGTAGATTTAGCTAGGATTTTCGTTAATGAGTTAGTATTGAATCTGAGAATCTGAGAAGAGAACAATCATCAGTATGTTAGTCAAAGACCGGATTATATGAAGATGTGATCAGCATCCCCGAGCACTTTTAGACACAGGTGAACCTGTATGTCTTTCAGTAACTCCAATGACAGTTGCTTCTCAAGTTTTAACTACAAATAAAGGATTGGAATTTCAAAAGAAATATTTAGGTTTCTGTTGGCGTTTGCGCCGTTTGCCGGAATTTGTTTTGCTGATATGGAAATCGGCCTTGAGACCTTGACCTACATTTTGTTCTGGTTCCCAAGTTGCTGTAGGGAAGTGAAGCCATTTTAGAAGATAATGCCTTACTCCATTTATGATTTTGGACCTAAGTACCTTTTCTACAGGATAGGCTTCTTGAGATGGTGCTGGTGCAGTAGGTGCCTGTTGTGCAGAAGACGATGATGTGCTTGGTGCTGGTTGTGCAGTTTGTGCAGGTGGAGTCGTTTGTACGCTCGTTGAAGGTTGTGCAGCAGTTGTGCTGGTTGAAGAGTGAGCGTTGGTTGAGCTCGTAGAAGAAGTGCGAGCAGAAGAGTTGCTCTTTGGCTTAGCAGAAGGTAAGCCTGATTGTTGATTGAAATCATCATTTTGAGATGAATCGATGGGAAGTTATCTGTATCTGGAGCAGAAGTTAGAGATGGGTAAGCTATTCTAGATAGTGCATCAGCATTTGTGTTTGATTTGCCAGGTCGATGTTCAATATCAAAGTCATACTCTTGAAGCATCAAAGACCATCTGGCAAGACGACCTGTCTCAGCCTTGACGTTCTTTAGCCATTTGAGTGCGCTGTGATCAGTGTAGACTTTGAACTTCCTGTTGGCAAGATAAACACGGTAGGTGCGGATTCCTTCAAGAACTGCTAAGCATTCTAGCTGAGTGATTCCCCATTTCTTTTCTGATGCATGAAGTGCACGACCTCCATAAGAGATGACATGTTCTTTACCTGAAGAATCCTTTTGACCAAGGATATAACCAATTGCTGATGAGGAAGCATCTGTGGTCAAGATGTAAGGTTTTTCAGGATCAGGATAAGCAAGGATAGGAGCTGAAGTTAATGCTTCTTTAAGCTTAACGAAAGATGATTGACATGATGGAGACCAAATAAAAGGAGTGTCCTTTTGAAGAAGATTGTATAGAGGAGAAGCAATTTTGGAAAAATTTGGAACAAATTTCCGGTAGTAGCAAGCTAGGCCTAAAAAGTGACGTGTGTCACGAACATTTCTAGGTGATGGAATTTGGTTTACAGTGTCAATTTTTGATTGATCAACTTCAATGCCGTCTTTGCTAAAAATATGCCCAAGATAGGTTACTTTCTTTGCTGCAAATCTACACTTACTTGGCTTCAAGGTTAGACCTGCTTCTTTAAGTTTTGCAAAGACACATTTGAGATGATGAAGATGTTCAGTGAAATTTTTGGAATAAACTATGATGTCATCTACATAGACCAAAATGAACTTCCAATTCATTTCTTGGAGAGCTCTTGAAATTGTTTGCTGAAATGCTGCTGGTGCATTTTTAAGTCCAAAAGGAAGACGATTGAATTCAAAGATGCCTTGCTGCGTGATGAACGCAGATTTATGCTTAGTTTCAGGATGAAGTGGTATCTGCCAAAATCCACTAGCACAATCTAAAACAGAAAAAATTTTGCTATGTTTTTCGCCAATGGCATCAATGACATCATCAAAACGAGGAAGAGGGAAAAATAAAGGCTTTGTTACAGCATTGAGCCTTCTGTAATCTACAGCAAAACGATAAGTACCATCAGATTTCTTTACCATTACAACTGGAGATTGCCATTCTGATGAACTTGGTTCAATAATCCCTGCATCTAACATTTTCTGAACTTGCGTAGCACATTCTTGCTTAACCTGTGGAGATTGACGATAGAAAGTTCGTCTGATAGGAGGAACATCTTCAGTTTCTATACGATGTTCATGAAAGTGTGTCTTGCCTAACTCTGACCAATCTTGTGCAAATACTGAATGTTGAGAACGAAGGAAGCACTCTAGTTGAAGTTTTTGATCTTCAGTGAGATCAGAATCACTAAGATTGAATGATAGAGTGTCCGACGAACCAGTGGTATGTGCAGTAACAGAATTGATCTGAGTTGAAGGTACGGAAGGTTTAGAAGTGAGAGATATGATAGAGTCCAGATCAACTTTAGAAGCAGAAGCAACGATTTGTCTACAGCTGAGTGTGACAGGAGAATCGGTAGGGTTGAGAAATCTCATGCAAGCTTTACCTTTTGTGTTCTGTATGAGACACTTGGCGCCTTGTAGATTTAGCACGTCGAGGCCAGGAAAGGGCTCAAGTATAACAATCTCGTGTGTTGAACATCTAGAAAGCTTGACTGGGACATCTGCTTCAGAGTGAGCTGGAATGATGACCGTCTTGCGTGGTCGAGCGAGACCAACATTAGTCTCAACAAAAGATACAGAGTGTAAACCTCCATGAAGGGTTAGTGTCTTGGAAACAAGATCAATATTAGCTTGGTTAGTTTCCAGAAAATCCATGCCAAGTATGATTGTATGATGAAGTGAAGAGAAAACATGGAATTTCTGAGAATAATTAATATTGTTAATCTTAACAACAAGTGTGACTGTGCCAAGGACTGTGTGACGTTCGCCACCGACTCCAATTACTTAGAGGTAATGAAAAGTGAGGGTTAGTCTGAGCACAGTTTGATTGGTTTGGGGAATGTTTAAAATGGTTCTTTTGAGAAAATTTGGGTTTATGCTGAGGTCGGCGGTCAGAATTAGGGTTTGAATTAAGGGAAGCGACCTCAGCATTAGTACTAATTAATTTTTCCATTAATAATGTTAAGTTCTTGACATCCTCTGCTACATTTACCTGAGTATTTGATGATGGAGGTTTAGAGGATTCAGCTAATTTCGCATGCTGCTGAACCTCTCTAAGTGTCTTAGGTTGCTGTAGCTGAACCCACTGTTTGAGCTCAGGCAGCAGTCCATTGACAGTGATGGCCACAAGTAGGTTCTCGGGGATGCCCTTGCTGTAGGAGCCTTCCTGGACCCTGGTGAAGTAGGCCGTCACTGTCTCTCCAAACTGCTGCTTGATGTTCAGAACAGACAGGTCCGTCTGCATATCCTGTCCATATTGTTCTTGGAAGGCGACTTTGACATCAGCCCACGTGGCTTTGGTTGCCTCAGGCAGATGTCTGTGCCACTGTTTGGCTGGGCCTTCCAAGTAAAAAGGGAGGATCAAACATGCTTTGTCGTTTGCATGGTTGGTTAGCTTAAGCCATGCCTCAAAGTCCGTCCACCAAGCTGGTCCGTCGTTTGAGCCATTAAACTTGGGGAGGTGAAGAGATGACATGGCGGGATGTGTAGGTGGAGGTTGATGAGGTCTTTGATTTCCTGATGTAGAGGGCTGCTCCACTACGTCCAGTTGAGGGCGTGGTTCAGGAGATGACGAGGCTTGTGGCGATGATGAGAGACTGCTGTTGTCAGGGGTTGATGGGATGAGGGTACTCAAACCAAATGATAGATGTCGGTTGACAACATCTACTTCCTCTTGTGGGGCTTTGGCTGAGTAACGGAGTCTGTACTGGTAATTGATTGGGTTTGCTCCAGTTCTAGGCATCAGTGCGTCTGGGTCGACGTTCTCCAGCCACCTTTCATCGATAGTTTTTTGTCTTCTTTTTAGTGTCGACAAAGAATCGACGTTTTCATCACGTTGAAGTGATGTGGTGATGTGAGGGGAGTTATATGTGATGCATTGGGGGGAACTAGCGGTCACACGGTCGAGCACACTTAGCCTTCTGGAGATATTCCCAATAAGAACCTGGACACAGATGAGAGTCGAGATGTATATATTTGAAAGTACAGTGTTGAAGTCAAAAAGTTATACAATACAAATAATTACAATTTCAATTGATACATTACAATTAGATATATGGCATGTTCAGATAATACATAGTTATCATAACATCAAATTATATTGAGATATACATTAATGATTTGAAACTATTGACTTATTACAATTTACTAAATAGATTTATACAGTAAATACGGTAGTGCGCATTTACTAAGAATACGGTAAATAATGTTTGTATAGATCATATACAGACTGGGCCGAATGCTGACGGACGTCTCATTTCTATATTATATGATGAATCTAAATAACTAATGCTATAACTCGAAGGTTGATCTTAATGTAAACAGACATTTGTATATGATTCACTCATGGTGTTTGATATAAATCGAATGCTCACAAAATATAATCAGCTAACGCAAGTTTTGTACATAGTTATAACTAAGTGATAAACATGAAACAAGAATGGTGATAAATAGAAAATAACATTACAAGTCAAGTGAGGTATAGTAATAAACAATTCAACTAACAAACAGTATTTTCAATTGCTAGTGTAGGTACAATATAAAAGTAAAGTAACAATGCTTACCTGGACACAGATGAGAGTCGAGATGTATATATTTGAAAGTACAGTGTTGAAGTACTGAGCTTGTAACATTGGCTGCTTATATACACCCGACTATGTTAATCAGATCTGTGTCCATGTAATTAATGCTGTAGAAATACGTAATACGGTGGCAGTTGGTAGGATTAATTGGCGCATACATTGCTAGGTTTACAAAATCTTATACAATAATGATGATTAAACTCCGTGGCTTGGAGTGCACATTGCCTGAGGTAATGGCCGAACAGTGAGGTATTACACGTTGCATCATGTGTTATAATTGGTTAAAGTTTAGTACAATATTGTGGCTTATTTTGGTCTATGACAACTATATAAGAATACATTTATGTAAAAATATACATTTGAAGAGTGACACAGCTGTTTGCTGCTTCGTTACTCCACCAGGGAATGTGCAAATGGCCTTTGGCGAGTATATTGGCGAATGCTGGTATGAAAATGTTGTGTCAAGATCTCATCAGTTAAACATTCGCTTATCCCGTCAAATCTAAGATCCATTCTTAAGAATGTGACTTGTGAAAGTCAAATATGAAACGACATTATAAATATGAACTAGATATGAGTTCAACCTTGTACTTAAATGCTTCTCTTTTCCTTGGAGGGGTCCTTTCAATTACAACTGACTAGATTTTGTTATTATTTCTATTATTGAATTTGCTTTTTTTAAGAATTCGCAGTTAAGGTGTGACCAGTTGTCTTGATAGAATGGAATTACCATTTTACAGCTGCCAATATTCATTTCTATTTCTAAGTCTAATGAATCATATTTTTAAACTAAAATACCTAAGTGTTAAAGAAGCCTATTGTTGTTCTTTTTTTCTTCTCAAAGGGCTAGATTATGATTGTATCATATCATGCGATTACGTTTGCAGACAAGTGGTATTTCTCTTATGTTGAATTTTATCCCCATGAGTATGTATGAATTTCTATTTAGAATTATTAAAGATCCTCAATCATTACATGAACGTTCTCTTAAACCATATATTCCCAATGACTTAAAACACCAAAGCGAGAATTGTTAAATCATTCTCCGTAAGAAGAGAATCAGAGATCTCATCTATTGTTCTTTGATAATGGAAATGACTTACTAGCTACTTTTGTCGAGCCGTTCTATAATCAAGACTTTGTATGAGCCTTAATTTGATACAGCATTTGTATCTATAGCAACATTTTGAGAACGGTTCTGAAGCAAGAACATTATGACAGTTTATAGTTAAAAAACAACCACAAAGAGAAAAGATATTGACTTTGATTAACTTACTCGCAAAGGAATACAACACTCTCTGTCCTTTAAACCCTTCAAATGAGTAAGTGTGTCTACCAAGCGGTTTTTGGTTGGGATGAGGCCAAATATGTTATTCTGACTAGTCAATAAGATCAAAATATAGTTATCGTTATACGCCGGGGTAATTTTGCTCTATTGTTCAATTGCACAAACAAGTAGCATTGCGTAGGCATCATTCCATCATTCTTTGCTTTTGATATCAATGTAATAAAACGTCTTCCTTTAATCAATGTTTTAAGCTGTTTGCGAAGTGACCAGATCAATAACTGAAGTGAAGATATGATTTGATAGTGTCTTGGCACTTTAGGATAAGTGGCATTATTCTAATTTTTTTATGTCAATCAATATAACCTCCTACAGGGTCATCTACTTGATTATTTGTTCTATCAATGACAGGGAATTGTAAATACAACTTTACTAGATCCAATATTATCAAAGTTATAATTGCATAGTAATAATATTGTCATATTTCTCAGTAAAAGATTATTACATTAATCCTGTCTCTGTCTTATGTCTTGTATCTGAAATATGTACATTGTATATCAGAAAAAAATTCAATGTCCCTCTTTTTCATTTTTCATAGAAGTTTAAAAATTTTGAATCAAATTTTACTGTTACGTCACAAACTGAAACTTTTATAATTTAAAAGAAAGGATCTCACCATTTGAAATATGTTGTGTATAGCAATAAATGAAAACAACTTCTCACTTATTGCTTAAAATAGAATCTCACCTATTGCGAATATATACCAAACCTAATTGCAGGTAAACCACATACCATTACAGTACTTAAAAGATACCTACCAGTTTAATCGATGATAAATAGTCTTTATTTCAAAACATGAAAAGTTATTGGTTTTGAGTACCTATGGCCTATGTAATGCTGGAGTAAACAAACGATTTTCTGGTTTTTTTTGCACTGGTGTTTATATCAAGTGTTAGAAGTGTATGTGTATACTATTGTTGTTTCCTTCATGTGAGCGATCTACTTTAGCTAACGGATCGAAATGATGCATTGTCATAAAGGTTCAATCAATCGGAGACAAATTTCACTTTAGATTTTGCATCTGTAACATTTTTTTCTTATAGCCCATGATTGTTCTGAACGAGGTGTTATGATGGTAGGCTAGAAACATGAAATGTAAAGTTTGTAATGAAGAAGAAAACTGGGCATCAATGACTTTTATGTTGAATAAGCTCTAAATATGTATTTTAAAAAAAGCATTGGTTAGGATGGCAAAGTAGATTTGAAAAACTTAAAAAGTGGATAAGTATCAAGAAGAAATATATTAGTTAGATTAGTTATATCATATAGTGAAAAGTTATAATGAAATATGATAATTATTTCATTGAAATGTATAATAAAAGACGTTACCATATATCATACATAGCAATTTTGCCGGTTTATGTAACAACCGAATATTTGTTTCAATCTATAATTACAAACGGACAAACCTCATACACATTTTTTTTATTAGACCCCATTGGTCCCATATCAGAACTGTTTTAGAGGATTTTAGGTAATTAATAAACAAAATGAAAATGAAACGCAATACGATAAGGATTCTTAGAATTTGTATGGCTAATGTTCTATATAGATAGCAATAAAACATGTTCTCATATAAGTTGCAAGTTCTAACAAACACAAAGGACTCATTAAATGACAACATGAGAAAAGGGAACGCTGTCCAATCCATATCCGATTTATCGGAATAAAAGGATGTTTAGAATCTTCTGAATAGTAGTTCCAGGCTTAAGCTTAGAAATGTGACTTTAATGGTCATTTGATTACTTTTAAGAATAAATTCATTGGAAAACCTTTTACAAATATTAATTCTGCAGTGCAAGTTTAATGTACCGATAACATTGTATCTGATGTTTTAAGTCCTGTTATCCATTGTACAACTTCTCAACAACATATTGTTAAATGGATGCAGTTGATGAAATTAACGTCTCGAGGCTATTGGAGATAAGACCGTATTGATAAAGGACAATACTTTTTAATTATCATAGGTGGTGTTATGATTGTACGCTAGAAACATGATTAATTTCCACAATGTGTCCTATTTGCTCAATATAATGAATGTAAGGTATTGATTTCCAAAGATACAATGCTTGGTTTATCTTAGAATACATACATGTACGTTCAGTAAACATTCAACATACATGTAAGACAAGGTTTACATTGTGTCGTTTTGTCCGTATCATAATAAATAGATTTATTCATAATAATCATCCTACGATGTAGTTATATGATGAATTTCGTATTAAGCTCCTGTTGCATATACGCAACGGTGTACGAACGGTCTCTGGTTGCTAAAACAACAAAAACCTGAACATATAAATGTCTACAGCGTCTCCGCGTCATCTTTGTTATTTTTTCCTCGTAAGACGTAATATTGAAATATGGATTCATTGCAGACATATGATCAGTTATTACATGTACAGTAAATCACTTTTAAAAAGATCAGGTCGCATGTAAGAAAACACGACAAGCACATGCATCAAAATTAAACAGGAGATGAGCTTTCTCAAACGTCTATATTTGCAGACATATCTTAAGCCTAAGGGTCAATTCAGCTCCGGCCTCGTTAAATACTTTGCGAGATAAATCGTACATTGATATAAAGGTAAAGAAAACATGAAAGAAACGGTTTTTTGCATGGATGAACGCGATTTTGTAACCGTTTGACTTATTATTTCTTCGAAGAGGAAATCAATTTTCATACCTCAGATGATACCAGAGAATCAAGTATATATATCATCACTCGGTACTAACCCAGCACGGCATCTATAATTTTTCACAGTTGTGTCCCGACCGTTATTCAACACCAGACATCAGTGCCAGGTATATATATATATATATATGCCAATATATAAAATGCACTTTGGCAAATGACTTGGTTCCATGCATTTTGTAACTTTTCATATATGTCATTTTGGCGAGAAAAGGTAGAGCTGAAATTTGAGAGAATTGATGATGTGAACACCTCCATGTGAATCTTGCCCCCAAAAAAGCTCTCAGGTGGTGCTAATGTGGTTCTTTTTTTATAGGAACAAATGAAGGATTTCACATGCATTTTTGTGTTTGTTTCAAGTACTAGTACATCGACGCAAAGTCACATCAAGATCATGATCATTCTATAGAAGTTAATAAATAGCTTTTTTAGGAGGATTTTATTGAAATTAAGATGCCTGAAAAGGACTATGCCAACAAGACTGTTCATGTAAACGCGATTCATGTAATTAAGACTCCCAAGGAATGTTCAATAAATAGAAAACGGTGTGCTATTGAGAACAAGAGGAGAGAAAACATATGCTACCACTGTTATGATGACCGACATTATTTTATGATTGATTTAATTATTCTAATTCCAGGACATTCTACTATATCACCGAGCTTCTTATCACAGGTAAACCAATCACAACAATAACCTGGAATGCACTCGTACAGCATCTTCTATTATATCCTGATATCTGTGAAAAATGCCTCGTCTGTATCTATAGCCAGGCGCTGCATGACTTCCCTTCAAGCAATATCGGCAGTATCCGGATGAAAGGACCATCACGTTCTAGATTTTATGCTTCAAACTACTTGCATTACAACATTTGAAAATAAGAAAAGATACTTCTTATTTACAGCTGTCAGAGAAAGGGGAGAATGGCTTCAAGAAGTGAAGAAACTACCTTGATACAAACACGATGATGTAGTATATTTATAGGATTGCTGGTTTTATATAGTTTAAATAGGGCAGGGAATCACCATTGTATCTCAGTAACACCCTATCATAGAAATTGTATATTCCAAGATGATTGGCAAATTTGGAGCGCAAAGAGACATTATTTGCATTAATTATTGAATATGAACATTTAAACCATGTAAATGAATATATATTCTTGACGCTAATGATTAAATCTGTGGTATCAAGAATAACCATTTCATTTAGACACCATATCCCCTGGGAATGCAGATGAACCCTATCAGCACAAAGCAAAGAACTAGGCCATGTTCATTAACACTATTGTGAGTAGCATAGTCATTGTTGCCAGAACTCTCAAAGGATTATCATGCATGATGGTTCTAAGGCAATTTGTGTCTTATTTAGAACAAGGTTCAGAAGAGACTATTACCCTAGCGAATTTCTTTCGATGAAATGCGCCTTCTACGCCAAGCCTTCCACGAAGAATCGAGTATGACCGGTGTCGCATATAGTTTGATGATTGACTCGTCATAATTTCAAACCTTTAATTAGTGCCAGGTCCGTTGCTTAATAAAAACATGCAGTGAACTTAGTAAATAAACAAAACGGGATGCTTAAAACACTTAACATTTCAGTGCACATGTCTTGAGAATATATAGGCTCGCTCCTAAACGGATGTTAAGATTTATGATCGTCTGTTTATTTTCTTATTAGTCATTCGTATTTGAAATGTTGAATATTCGCAACTTATTCGGGTTAGGTGTTTCGGGTTTTGAAGCTAAATTATCCTCCTAGGCATTGAAGAAATTTTGTTTGACCTTGTCGTCGATTGTAATTCCGACAGAAACCGAAAATCAACAATACGAATTTCATCAAGTACATGGTCGGGGATTTCTTGTAAGATAAGTGTTTACATTATAATCATTGGAAAAACGATAATCACAATCATAAGAGAAATTCTTTTGTTTATTCTAGCATAAGATTGGTGCGAAAGCTCCTCAATACCGATTGATGTGTGTGAAATTGAAAATATCGATCACCGCTGGCACTTAATTGTTACGAGAACTGTATTACTAAAATTGTCTATTCTCAACGAACGCTTAAACAATTGACGTGATTTGTTATCTACTATATCCGGACCAATGTATTTACTGTTGTATGTTATATTCATACAAATGTTAATGTTAAGATTAGATCAGATTTTAAGATTAAATTTTAGTAAAGAATACTGAATGTAAGTATTGACTTGCCAAATAATTGTAATTTATTGTGATTTGTTTAATGATTCTAATGAAAGCGCTTATTTCAAATGATCCTAGTTACTGTAAATGTTAAAGCGAACTTGTATTTAAAGTTAAAGACGATTATTATGAACTTTGGTAGAACATTTAACTTATATAAGTAATAAGCAACAAACAAAATGTTTTAAAAGTATCAAATTGGTTGTCATAACAATAGAATAAAATACATCAATGCTGAAATATGGTTCAGTTGACTCTTAACTTTCACAGTAAGATATGGCAGACGTATTATGAATGTCCACACTGATTTATTTGTACATGCTTCAAAGTTATATAGTCGCGCGTTGTTTAGCCAGAGAGTATGTTTATGAGAGACACACATCTTATAAAGAGAAAAAAGAAGTTTAAAATAAGTGAAAGTGAGTAAATGTTTTTTTTAAAAACTTGATAAAAACGATTATTCTGTAATATAAATTTTACATAGTTAATGCTGGTAAAAATCATTTTGAATAAACATTTTGTGACTGGTTCATCGTTTGGGATCGTATTGAATTTTTTCAACAAAAAAGCCAATCCTCGTATGCCATTAAATGTCACAAGGTAAATACATAACCTATTTCCCTTTTTAAAGGCAGTGTTTTACCTGAAAATAGAGAAGTTGTCACGCGGCTTAATCTAAATGGTGCGCATACATCTAGTGTGAACTACGATCATTTATTGAACTTGTACTTGGGTTCTCATGAACTTCACAGATTTGAATCTTTAATCATATTTGTAACGTCCTGCTCCCTGAAACGTTTATACTACTAGAGACTTCGGGATGACTTATTATGTTTGAGACTCGAGTTGATCTAAAAGCTACTTGTGTCAAATACTTCTGTCAAGATACTCCATTAGTTGCTCACAGATATATGGCCTACTTAGCCATGATTAGCGTAAATTTGCTTCAGTATTTGTATCCATGGCAACCGTAGGAGATTTCCTCTAAAGCAATAACTCACTCAATGTAAACCATTTCCAGTATATAAATACAATATCATAAATAGAAATGGAATTTACTTCGTTGAATCATTGGTCTTTTTTTTACAATCATCAGAAGAGGTCATATCCGACGAAGCCCCTTAACTTATAATACATATCTTAAAATATCCCTTTATAGATTTCTTTATAATTCTATTGAGATAATGAACATGCTTTTGAGGTGATTCCAATTAAACACCTGAAACTGCCTATCATTTAATTTAACGTTTGAAAATACCAAAAGACACCACTAAAATAGCTGGAAAATATTACGATAAAATTTGAATATCGTTATGATTCGTTTTTGAGTATTACGTTTCGGTCGGAAAAAAGGGGGAACAACGCAGAACAAATTACAAAAACAGTTCTTTACACAACATTGATAATTCATTTGTTAAACAATATACTAAAAATAGTCTTGATTTTTCAAAGAGGTATTGGTCCCTAAGCTTACGGATCGAAAGCGGGTTTTTAATAAGATATCGTTATGGATTATTGTATAGTTCAGAGTGGTAACTTGTCTTTTGAATGACGAACTTGTAGTAACATATGTTTTTCTGCAATTTACTTTCTCACTTACTAAGATTGAAAGTTCATCTGATGAAAATAGGAAATTTTGTTTTAAATACCTTTACAAAAGTCTATATTAATTGAATCAAATGGATAACTATTGCCATATGATACTAATAATTTCAAAAAATATGAAATTTATTTTTAGTTTAGTGTAGATGTTGTTACCCACTGATCCGCGAACACTTTAATCAAACATAACCTCATAGTGTTTTTGTATCTTAAGTAGTTAATTTAATATAAACCGACAAAAACTTTTAAAGGATCTTCCTATATAACAAATATTACGGTTCCAAGTGTGCAGGGTTTTGGCTGCTCGATGAAACAGACTTTTGCTGGATGAACGAAAATAGATGTTCTGTGCATATCCGAAATTGGTTGTGATGGCATACACAGAACACGGTGGACGTAACCTGCGGAAATGTATTAGGCAGTAATGGGACATAAAAAGATCAATGGACGACCAGCCCAATGTAACAGCTCCCCCTATTAGATAATAAGAGTAGAGTAGTAATAAAACTTGGTCACATCATAATCCGATTTTGTAAATAAGGGGATTAGGAATTGGATTAGAAATACGTTGATGTTGTGTCAGCGAAGGAATGTTGTTTAAGAAAAATACATTGATGTCTCCCGTCTATTCTATGCGACAACAGTGTTTATTAGTGTCATCGAACCTATCATTCATTGGTCAAACGGGTCAAATTTGATCCAGTGCAATGAAGCTATCTTTAAAGTGTCAGGTATCGTAGCTAATATTTCGCATTACTTTGAAAACAGTAACACTCACTTATTGATGGAATGATTTTATCAAGGTAGGTAGAAGTTAGATAATAGTTAAAGTACTGACAAGTTAACTGGGCCAATATATAAATATGTAAATGTATACACCTTCATCACTGAATATAATTGTTTTGCATTAACTTATAAAATCTGATAAACAGGTATGACATCTTACAAAAGAATTTGTTGAAAATAAGCCGGTTTTTATATTCAAGATATGTCTTTCACGGTTTTCCCCCGAGTAATAGTGTATGAATAGTTAAGTAAGTATACAACAAGATATCAACATTTGCAGTCTCGACGAAAGGATGTTACCTCTTCTTCCAAACATTTTTGTTATTCCACCATTAAAGGTATCTCGTGTTTTGAGCATTAACCATTTTAAAACGAATATGTGTACAATCAGTTTAGAACATTTAACCGTAATATTAAAAATAAAACATTGAAATATTGTTACAAACGTTAACTTATACCAAATGCGATTCATGTATTCTCATCCAACGTAAGTTTTGGATCGGACAAAAATTCATCCTTCAAATGACCAACTGTCGACATCTAACTAAAAACTAAACCAGTTATTATATGGCATCCCCTTTCAAGGTTTCACAGGATCATCAAATCTATAATAACTAACAGTTCGGATTGGTTAAGATTCCTTTGAACACAAGACGTCACCCTTCTAGGGCTTTCATTTCCAGAACATCAATTGATTTTAAGCATGAATCATTGGCCAATCCTAAAGGTCAAAAGCTCATGAATACAATGCCAAAGTTAACTATAAACATGACGTAGATCTATAAAACAACGGAGTTCTGATATAAAATAAAATGTAATCTAAAGATACAAATCGAAGCGACAAATGTATGGGTAGACTACACTTCAAAATTTATTTGAATATTATGCTAATATGAAACCTAAATGAAATGCATTATTACAATACGTTGATTGATCTATAAAACAACAAAATTCTGAAAAATAATGAATCTAAAGATACAAATCGAGGCGACAAATGTATGGATAGACTACACTTCAAAATGTCTTTGAATATTATGCTATTATGAAACCTAAAGAAAATACATTATTACAATACGTTGATCGATCTTCACTGCCAGGCGAAAATGGAGGTAACACAAATTGCACACACCTGTATCCTTGATACATATCAATCATCGAATTTGCTCCTCTTAATAAGAAAACATAACTAACGACGACAGGAAAACGATTTTCCAAGTTTCATTAAGGCTCTGGCTTGTTAGGAAAGGTAATTAGATACATTGTTAATTACAGAATCCAATAGTAGTCACGTTCCTTATTACCTTGGTCAATGAATTATCATCCTGTCTTCAGCTGGCGATAGAGAGGTCGATAAACCTACTGTCTCACTAATGGAAACTAAACCCGATTCTTTGGCATGCTTATATGTTGATAAGAACAGAGATAACAATACTTATTACATAAAAATACAGTAATCACCATAAGAAAGGTCTACTGAACTAAAGAAAATAGTGTATGTGCACTTTCTCAGTAACATTTTGGATTGTTGCATAAAAGTCTTAATGTTAGATTATTACTGTCTCAGTAGCTTCCTGTATCCTTAAGAAGATGACGATTATACACGAAGCAAGATAACTTTTTTTAAACCAATTCTGTGAAAATTAGATTAAAGTGAGATTTCATGAGCTTGTGTTTCTTTTTTTCTAAATGTTTATAGTGAAACATAAAGAGCAGTAGGTTGAAATCAAACTAGATACGACTAGCCAGAAATAGGTTCTGGCACGATATGGCTTCATAATCACTCCAGCAATACGTTACATAACTCATCGATCTAAAACTGTCCACTGAAAGGTCGATAACGTCTGATTAATGGAAACCAGGTGCGAGTCTGTGTCCATGTATATGGAGTGGTAAAGGCGTTAAGTGATGCCATAACCACACATACGATGAAGCCAACATATAGGCATTTATGCCTTAACAACACACAAACTAGCGACCAAACGAAATCTTGCCGATAAATATTTCCTTTAAAATGTTGCCTGTATTATCAATCCAACGTTTCTAAATTGGATTATGAGTATACTTTTTGTGAACTTACGACCATATGAAACATTGGCAATAAAAATTGCCTTTAAAATGTTACCTGTATTATCAATCCAAGGTTTCTATATTGGATTATGAGTATACTTTTTGTGAACTGACGACCATACGAAACATTGGCGATAAAAATTGCCTTTAAAAATGTTGCCTGCATTATCAATCCAAGGTTTCGATATTGGATTATGAGTATACTTTTTGTGAACTAACGACCATACGAAACCTTGGCGATAAAAATTGCCTTTAAAAATGTTACCCGTATTGTTCATACAAAGTTTCTATATAGTACATCTGTTATTTGTGATATTATAAACAGATGAACAACTTACAAAAGAAGAGCATGTGTGAACTTGGAAATATCCGTAGATAATTATAATTAGTATTTTTTGTCGTTTTTTAGATTTTGAAATGAAATTCTAACAATTGAATGAGATACCAACGAATCACCGTTTTCTTGAAATACTTTGTGTTATTTGTATGTAATTTTCCAATTTCTAATTCACTGATTTATTGATTAGTTATGCATTCATAGTGAATTATTGAATGTTGAATAATTGAGTGAAAATATATTCATGGAAATGCTATTTCCAGATAAGAAATATTAACTGTTCTGTCCAAACAAGTTCAGTTATAAAGAAAAAACCGAAACCAGCAAATACATTTTTCTAACACTGGATTTGAAACGTATAACAAACGACTTGTAATGATCAAAGTCGTTACGATGGCAGATTTTATCGCAGATGGGATGCAATGGGTTTCAAAAGTCATGTCCTATTTATCATACCTTTTTCATCGACTATCATCAAGTGAAATAATCTATCAGTTCACTGCATTGGCCCATTGCTATTAACACGGCGCCATTTATATTGCAAACGTGATGAATTGTAAACTGACAAACAAAAGAAACGTCATGACATTTTCAACAGAGTAGAAAACAAAATACTGCTACTGGAGGAAGGCGACTTCGAATGTTTTTGACAGGAACGTGTTTTGTAAAGAAGTACATGTACTGACAATTACATACATCAGACTATAATAATTTTTATTTTATATCTGTTCAATTACAGACGCAGTCCTAAATCGCCTTTTCAAAAAGTTTCGCCAGAATGTTTTAAATTGAAGTTATGAAATGTAGAAATGTAATTGATAAAATATGATATCGACATATATGACTCTCATGGACTTTAATTTATATCCGCATCTCTACTGTAGTAAGTCATACATTAAGCAAAGACAGCCTTCTCCTATCCCAGTTAAGGACATTCTAACACGACATCTAATCAAAGACAGATTTTTCATAACCATGAACATGAAGGTGAGGTGAGGTGAGTTGGTGTTTAACGCCGCTTTCAAGATTATTTCACTTATATCGCGGCTGCTAGTATTATTGCAGGGAGAAAGCCCGCAACACCAATGTGGCAATGCATTGCGGTGAAACCTGCGAGCATCGGCTGGAACTAGCGAACCATGGGTGGTACTGCGCTGAATTTCAGTGCAGCATTGCACCCAAACCTGACTGCGTGTAGAACAGTTCTCTACTGCAGACAAAGTTGCCGAGCCCCTGGCGGGATTCGAACCACGGATCTCCTGATCCGAAGCCGAACGCGCTAACCATTGCGCTATCCCGCCCCTCATGAACATGAAATGTTGGCTTTCTGAAGACAATATCAACCTCTCTTTCAGTCGAATTTATTATTCATGGCTTGAAATATTTTGTATGGTAACGTTTCTTTTGATGCTCAGTGTTGGTATCAGTTTTGTGATGTTTTTGTAATGATATCAAAACATCATTTCGGATACAGCATTTGGCACAATGTTATTAACATGGCGTCAATAACATAGCCAACGTGAAGCCGTCTGGCGGCATTCGATAATTTGAACATGGTTAGCAAAGCAAACGGTACTTTCTATTCAAAGTTTCCTTTTTCTGACAAGTGTTTAATGCAAGTGATAAATGCTGCCAGTTGTGTAAATAGCCAGCAACTGATAGAAACCCTTGGTCCAGTATGTATAAACAGCTAACAATTACATCACAGTTTGATCTGTAGTGGGGCGACTCGGCCAGGAGCTGGAAAACCTACCAAGCCATTCTCAGTCCACTTCATAAGCTAATTTACTTACCATGGTTCTGATTAGCGCTTAACGTAAGTTGATCAAACTAAACCAGCTGAACTTGTCTGTTACAGGGCCCTCAATTGCTCTCGCATGTACTCGGCGTCAGAAGTAAATATTCACTTAAGGCGCTGCCCCTATTTCGTGTGACTGATCAAATAGGCCCTCTTGGCCAGTCGGAAACTGTCTCACTGCTATTAGAATTGATTCTGACTCTGCGGTATCGGCTGCAACTTAACGCTGCTATAGGATTCCTCTCGTGTCCAGTTGAGATTGACTGGATTACCACAGGGCATTTGATTGACTTTATAGCGAAAAGTGCCCTGGTGGTAATCGACGGGTTTCATTCTCTGTGGTAATAAACGAACCTATAGGGTTTTGATTGAACCATTCAATTTAATCATCGAGATCACCAGGTGCCTGCACATCCACCTTGACTGTCAAGAGCCTAGGCAGGAATTCGCACACTATCGCAGTAGAATTAATGCCAATACTAGAGGAAGCCCTTGACAGAACCCATTGCCCACATATCTACTCCCGCCTTCTGTTTAACCTTCCAAGCAGTGGCAGATAAGGTCTGTAGAGACTATCGCGCTCCCTACAGCGTTATGACCGTTAGGCCCTGCCTACCTACGCGGTACTTTACGTGGCCGGGTGACAGCGAATTGGCATAGCGAAGCGCGGAGTTTAGCCGAGGACCTTAGTTCCATCAACTGCGGATGGCGTCGGAGCTGGCGAGGCTTAGTCCAATCGATGTGGCACACGACTCCCGTGTTGACGATACAGGAGAAGAAAGCATGTTACAGTAAACTGTCTCACGTACCGGCGACAAATGAATTTTGCTTTCATTTATCACGTGGAAGGGATCGTCTTGTGTTTACACTTGCGAAAGAAACCCGACAGAGATCACACACATATAAAGCAACAACTGGGGTAATCTGACGAGATCGTCAACAAGTGCGAGACGCAACAGATTGGAGTTCTATCTCTAATAGAGCGGAGCTCTAACATGTATTGGCTCTCTGTGTGGATATATCATAGCGCCGGTGGTTCAAAGCTTGAGTGTTAATCCTTGTGGAACCATATAAGTATTTAAGATGAAATATTTTGAAAATATTTCTTTTGCGAATATTTCGAGAATTATGTTGACTTTTGGATTCGTCAAATAAAACAGATAACATTTCAAAACTGTGCAAGAATATTATAAGAAACTTTCGTACATTTGGTCTGAATATTTGCTTATTTTTTTCAAAACCCTGATAAACCGTCGAAACTCTCACGGTTCGAGCGTTGGAATAAATAAATGAACAAACTGTGTTATCCGTTTCCATAAATACACATAATAGCATTGCCGGGAAAAACATATGTTCTGTTATTGCAACAGCGGTTTTCTGATAACAGTCCCCAGTCACGAAGGCCGGGCTCATCAAAGATGTCCTTAGCCTTCTATTGTAAGGAGTGATAATCGGAGATTACTTTGAAAGCGTGGCAAAGAGCGTCAAGAGGAAATGAGGAATACAGGACAATAGCTCGTGCTGAACAAAATACATGTGCATGTGGGATTACTATATACTCATATAGAGATCTGTAGAGATGTTTGAGCGGTTGCCATGGAAACATGATAGCTTTCCCTTTATCGTGATTCAACAGGTTGCTCAATTCAGGCGGTGTGGCCTAGACAGGGCTTCAATTTAGGAACTGTGGATTTCCATTTCGTGGTGATATGAAAGAGCCAGATTTGAAATTAATCACTGCATTGGATTTGGAAGGGGACATCATTTCTGGGGCACATTCGTGCAATTATTACCACTATTGAAAATGCTTATCTCCGTTGTGCCAATAATCAATGCAGTAACTGCGATTGCATGTCGGAAAATCCTCGCTCTGGATGGTTCGCTCTCTGTGTTCTTTTAACGCTACGACAATTGGGATGTACGTGTCTCCATACTGCAACCAGTTGCTCGGATTCGAACATGGAAGATGGCACTAACGCTTCCAAGGATTTACCAAACTGTCATCATAATCTGTGGACTGTCATCCCTCACATGCGGGGCATCATCTGAAAAGTGTAAGTAAACACCTCTAATGAAGCTTTTAGACTCGCCTATACAAGCTTTCCTATTCAATCGGAACAATCGATAGCCTACTCTATGATATTTTAGTGTCATCAAAAACCAATATGTGCCATTCAAGAGCTATTGGCAATATTTGATACGCACACTCTATTTGTAAACACAACAATGTAGCCGCGCTGAATGTAGGGATGCATTAAGGATTTAGATAAATGGTTTTAGCGAGAATATGTAAACGCGGATTAGGATGTAAACATTACAGATTGAAATTGCCCCACTTCCTATATATTGTTAATTACTTAAATGACTTTATACTACATGCTAACATGGAACTATTCAATTTTAAAGAGTCTTGACAGACTGCTGAATCACCTATCTCATATATATATATATGCAATTTATGATGTCTCATTAATATAAAATGATACAAATGTAAAACAAATACATCCACTATTGAGTTAACATAGGCGAGTAATAACGTTCCTTTTGTTTTAAAACGGTATTCTGGTTTCCACAGATCCAACTGTTTTGCAGTAAAGAAAACCAAATTATATTTCCCTATCCTTGATACAAGGATTGTGTGAATATAAAGGAATGTTCAGACCTTTATACACTTCAGTAAATTTCCTTTCCTATCAATGTGATTCAAAATTTTTATTTAGGTCAATATAACGCTAAGACTAAGACACCCGTAAAAAAACTTGAAATTGACCTTCATATATGATGGCATAGTGAATGTCCATTCAAATGCGGTTACCTAGTGACCTTAAAACAAGTGTGTATATGTATGAAGAGTTACATGCTTGTATTAGAATATTACATGTTGAACTCCCTTCGCTGTAATAACTGTAATGAATAATTGGAAGATAACGTGAGGGAGGAACATGAGATAAAGCATTATTTAAGATATAATTACATTCAGTTGGTCGTATGTGAATAAAGAAAAAGGTCATCCACCTCAAAATGAATAGATGTACACTGATTTAGCTTTAGTTAGAAAAATTGCAACATATTTATGCTGGTATAACATGTTCTTACAGAATGAAGCAGTAGATAGATGCATATTTACCATGTTTGTGGTTGCCATAAGTAATTCAATAGTTAAAACTGCCAGGTATTTTGCAAATATGTTGTCACAGCAACTGACATTTCTTCAAATCAGTTATAATAGCACTTGCATGAATGATTAAACACTGCCTAAAGCAAACAATTACAGGAATTATCTATACATTTTGTCGTGAGCAAATATGCAAAAAATCAATACGATAACTGCATTGTTAACCAAGTCCCCATTATCAGGTCGTTACGATAATACTAGCTCAAAGAACTAATGTTTTTGTTATCATAAATCACCATGCGATTTCAAATTTGTTAAAAGATAATGCAACCTGACGTTCCGATGATGGTCAATTAAACTGATACGGACACATTAAAAGCAAGCAAACACTCGAGATACGTTGAGTACAAACAAATATCTGGGACGATGTCGTTTAGCATCACTTTAATTGAAAGGACTTGAAACACTAATGATGTTATTTTTACAGACAGTACACATACACGTCATATATACTTATACATAAAAACAGTAGGAGTATAAACAGAGATGTTATTATCAACTTAGAGAAAACTGACTTGAAACCAAGTACAATATTTCAAATTATAGAATTTTCACCTGTCTTTGCAATGTGATGTTCAATAAATGAATCGTTGATATGGAATTTTTTAAATTCGTTGTAACTTCACAAAATTTATGATCACTCACGTGAATTCAGCCGTGTTCGATCCTTCACCACTTTTATTATCTTAGTAATTATTGTATGGCACTCTTACAATCTTTATGCCCTAAAGCATATGGTTTGGTAACTGGGCCAATACGTGAAAACCAGGCCAACAGAGTAAAAACAGGACCTGGTATCTGGTTCAATACAACCCTGAGCATTTGAAAACACAAAGATTGAGAACGTAAACGACAGCCATCACTTGACTATCACAATGACTGTGTAACATCTCCTTCGTGCGATTAGAATATCAAAAGTTTGATAAATAAAAACTTCATTAATTATGTATTTCCGTATTTGCCGTATAACAAAGGTCCGTTTTATTGGCTCTCGACTTCGTATCGTAGATACAGAATAACACTGTTGTCAAAGTAACGTTAACTTAAATAAAAAGGGTCAGCATTGATGCAGGTAAAAAATTAAGGAACATGATTGTGGTAAGTCTTTTTAGGAAATCTATTTGAGTCAGGTGGAGTCCTTGGTAGTACCGCACCTGGAACAAGTTTCTGAAGGTTTTGAACCTTATACCTTAACTAGTCAAGAGTCTCGCCCTGTTATTACAAGCATGCGTGATAGTTTTGTTTTCGAAAATTAACATTGAGAGGTTTCTAATTTTATCAAATACTGCATATATGATACGATCACCATTGTGCTTAACTAAACATATCATAAGCAGTATTTAACTACAATAATTCTTCCCTACATATAAAGCATCTAGTCGAGAATCGTACAACATAGTTCCTTTTAAACTGTTTGAGAACTTGCTTAATTAAGGATACTTGAATAACAATTAGACAGATTGAGTAAAAACACGAAATCCAAATGTCCATCACATCAAAAAGGGAAACATGTTCAGCTTCAAATACCCGCACTTGATGCAAAGATGGTGAATGATATTGTCACATGATAATGGAATCGGTGTGATTTATAACAATACCCCATAGTCAAACGAATAATCGATTACAAATCAACAAAGTTAGTAAAGCTCAGTAGATAATTATGAAAGCATTCCCATATCACGTTAAGTAACGTGAAACCCGAGATCAATATGAATACAGTCATTTAACAAGGATTGCAAAGGCATCGGTGAGAATGGCACGACGTATTGGTAATTTTATCAAAAAGCACAAAAGAATTGTATCGTGAATTACCGTTTGTGTTTCTTCATAGGTTCGTGATGTTTTGATGTTATAATGACAAGGTCAGCCCTCTTTTATCCTTCTATTTTACATGTCCTTGCGTGTTCTTTGACATGCCATTTTGTATTATATTACATGGCTAAATAGCTTTCCGTAAAGTAGTAAGGTTGATCAAACGTCAAAGCATATTGCAATGTGGATAGTTGTATGGGCCATTTATGAGGGGCAATGAAGTGCAGGATAGAATAAAAACTGTCATCAATGACACAAAAAGGTTCAATATTATTATGGTGTACTTTACCTACAGAACCAATGATCTATTGTGTTTTACTTGGTCAAAATACTTGATAAATCATAATAGCACTATCTTTTCAAGACATTGAATAAAGGTCCAATATAATCATGGTGTAATTTACCTACAGAACCATCGATCTATTGTGTTTTACTTGGTCAAAATACTTGATAAATCATAATAGCACATATATTTTCAAGACATTGACCAAAGGTCCAAAATAATCATGGTGTAATTTACCTACAGAACCATCGATCTATTGTGTTTTACTTGGTCAAAATATTTGATAAATCATCATAGCACATATCTTTTCAAGACATTGACCAAAGGTCCAAAATAATCATGGTGTAATTTACCTACAGAACCATCGATCTATTGTGTTTTACTTGGTCAAAATACTTGATAAATCATAGTAGCACATATCTTTTCAAGACATTGAACAAAAGGTCCAAAATAATCATGGTGTAATTTACCTACAGAACCATCGATCTATTGTGTTTTACTTGGTCAAAATTCTTGATAAATCATAATAGCACCTATCTTTTCAAGACATTAACCAAAGGTCCAAAATAATCATGGTGTAATTTACCTAAAGAACCATCGATCTATTGTGTTTTACTTGGTCAAAATACTTGATAAATCATAATAGCATATATCTTTTCAAGACATTGAACAAAAGGTCCAATATAGTCATGGTGTAATTTACCTAAAGAACCATCGATCTATTGTTTTTTACGTCGTCAAAATACTTGAAAAATCATAATAGCACATATCTTTTCAAGACATTGAACAAAAGGTCCAATATAGTCATGGTGTAATTTACCTAAACAACCATCGGTCTATTGTGTTTTACTTGGTCAAAATACTTGATAAATCATAATAGCACATATCTTTTCAAGACATTGAACAAAAGGTCCAAAATAATCATAGTGTAATTTACCAAAAGAACCATCGATCTATTGTGTTTAACTTGGTCGAAATACTTGATGAATCATAAAAGAACCTATCTTTTCAAGACATTGACACAGTGTTTCTTTTCATAAATCATTTACTCTATCTACGACAACGGCATTTCGAATAAATGTTTTAATTTCCGCTGATATCAGACCCTTAGCAATGTCTACTATGCTATATATTCTTAGCTAAGAATATACCAATAATGCGATCTCTAATAACACACGAAAAGTCATGTGATCGTAGAAGATTCATGATGCAGATGTTAAACAGTCCAAAAGGAATGTAGGATCAATAATTAAAGTTGTAATCGTCGAGCTATGTACTAGGTAATGTACGAATCGTGATACAAACATATTTCTGGTCGTAATCAGTGGTTAGTAGGATAGGCAAGTCATTCTGTATTCTCGCATTCTGTAAGCAGGTCAATGTGACCTTTATTTGAATCTATTTCAGAACTTATCATGGGCGAGTCCCCTAGATAAAATACACGCTGAAGAGATTCTTTGCCTCCGTGAAGAGATAAGATGATTTAAGGCAAGTGCAACACAGCGTGACAGGATGTAACTTTCCTGAAGGGGTTGTGCTTTCTTTGGTACTTGAAAGGAGATGAAGTAGAGTCATTTGGTTTCAAATTGTAGCAATGAAAGGTTGGAATTCGAAGTGGTCTGTAATTAAGGAGTCAGAAAAGCAATATTGAAGATAAGTACGTTAATTTGTTTGCAAATTGCAAGTATGTTGTGTTCGGGTCACGCTTTTATAATCTTCAGGGTAGGGAAAACTTTCTAAGTGAAGAACAGTCTCTTGTTGACATTGTAGATTCAAAATGTTGAAAAATCAGGCATGTTAGAGTCCAAGGGTTAGGAAAAGTTTTAAACCGAAAACTATTCATCATCCTGGTTAATCAGCGTGTATGAATCCGCTCCCGCTCCTTCCTGATACCCTGATCTCTTTCAGGCCAAAACCTTCGTATTGCTAGCTATCCAACCAGCCAGTGAGACGACTCGCATCCAGCAACAGCGGCACAACCCGGACGGAAAAGTCCGTTGAGTTTTAGCTAGTTGCTTCAAGCTCCACAATAATCGACATTTCATTGAATGAAAAAATAACAGGTGAGAATTGCCATGAATATCAAGCCACCAGCCATAGGAGGGAATTAGCCCGTAAGAGTTCAGGGTATTAGGAAGGAGCGGGAGCGGATTCGTACACGCTGATTTAGCAAGATGGTACCTGAGTCAAGCGGTTCAAAGTTTAGAGATTCCAAAAGCTTTCTACTCGTACATAAAGCAGTTGTTTTCTTTCAACTTGTAGAAATGTACATTTGTGACGACGTGCTATTTTTCTCTGGCTCAATTATTTTTGGTAACGACCGTTGCATTTGTTGTTATGGTTTTTTACTTGAAAAATTAAGTTAAGTAGTTGAATAAGCAACAAGTTTCGCGTAATTGAAGAGGTTTTATATCGTCTTAGTTATCCATTCTTAAGAATAATTGGCCTCGGCCCTTGACATTTACGCGGACATTAACCTTTATGATATGTAGACTTGAAAATAAAAAATTACTGCGATTAAGACTTCTTAAAGGCTATTTCATAGTTAAGAGCACTCGGTCCCGTATACATGAAGTGTCTTATACCTTCATTTCAAAGGGAATTAATAATATCATTATTAAAGGTTAATTTTAATATTTTCAGGGTCAACTGTTTATTATGTGAAGCCTTACAATTTGCTGTGCTAAAGTAGTAGTTATTTGCTTTCCTGCCTACAGAAATGAGGTGTTTGTGAAGAGAGTCTTTAGTTAGACTAACAATGAGTCAAAGAAAAAGCATGAATTAGAGTACTTTTATCAGATGATTTGTTTTTGTAGGTATTAAGTTAGCTATTGTCTAGACTTGAATGAACAAGATTGTATATAGTGCTACTTTACACACAATCATTGAACAGGACTATCATTTGGTTTTAAATTATAGTATTGCAGTGTTTGAAACAAAACACAGATGTCTGTAGGTGAGGCTTCGTACATGGTTTACTTGAACGTACATTCGTTTAGTCTTAACGCTATACCATAGGTACCATAGGAAGCCAGCATTTTAAATTGCTGTAGGTCACATGTAGTCGTTTGGTCTGTTTTAAGCTTTAAAATTTGTTTATTTCCTTGAATTATTTCACACAATGAAGTATTATGGCGCTAGAAAAAGCGCTGGTGTGTTTGTTTGTGTAGAAAGTTGATTTCGCTGAGTAAATGTCAATCATTTATTTCCATTTATAGTGCCTCAGTTGTGAAAATATATATAGAACTACTTTTAGATAGCAATGCCTCAGGTTTACAAGAAACATGTAGAGGTTAATTTTTCCGTATCTAAATATAAATCTTACATAATTTGGTTTTAAAATATTCGTTTTTTACGTTTTGAATCACATACATTTATTTCAACGTAAGTTATGTAGCTGATGTTGTGATTGTGGACCATTGATTTCGACTGAACGATGTATCTGAACTTATTTTAAGTGTCTTAAGTTACAAATAGTTACAGAGTACAAACATAGTTAGTTTTGTAAATGTTTTATTTCAGATTATGTTGTTAGTCAATAAAGTTTTGAAAAAACAATACTCGATTAAACTGAACGCTAAAACAAATTTAACACCTCTTTAAATTTGAAAATCATGGAAAGTTATGAGCTCAGGGAAACTTGTTTGTTGTGTTTTAACACCCCATAAGTTTAGTCTTTTGTACTAAAATAACAGACTTGAGAATTTTCTCATAATTATATAGTCGCCTTATTTTCAATGGATCGGGCCAATTGTCCTATCTTCGATCATCCATATAAACAACAAAGGCAAAGAAAAGGCATAAGTTTAATTACATACTGTCTTTAAGTATTATCTAGTGCCCGCCGTTGGCATTCAAACATGCTTGAACTCTTCTCACAGAAAACGTCGTCTGACGAAGGCATCCATCACTGCAGCAATAAGTTGGTTGATGCTGTCGTAACAGGATCCTAAGGTTGCTCAATGGGATTCACTTCCGGCGACCTGGAAGGCCAAGGCAAAACGTGAACGTCGTTGACGTTGAGGAACTGTAACGTCTGTCTTGCGTCATTAGGTCGATCGTTGGTGGGGTTCTGTTGTGTGAATTGCGTGATGACAAATGGTTTTAGGACCCAGTCAATATACCTCTGTGCGGTGAGATTGATGGTGGTTGCGTTGTCGCGTATTCCGCCCTAGACCATGACGCTGCCTCCACCGAAAGGGATGACCCCCTGCGTTCCTCCCTCTTACCCCGACAATGGTAGACCTTCCTTTTCCCGTCCCCTCAGTGCAGCCGAAACCGACATTGCATTGGAAAATAATCAGTTTTGCATCGGCTAACATTAACATCTTTGGCCCAAGCAAATTTATTTTGTCGATGCCGGCGTGTAAACTGTTTTGCTTGCATCGGCCGGTATTGCTTAGTTCTCACCGTCTGGGGATTAGACGACACTGTTGCTGTTTGACACCTGTTCCTGGGGTGAAGTTGACGGAGGTACCAGTCTCCATTTGAGGAGGTAAACGAATGTCTCCGCATTCTAGGTCAGTCTTGAGTTGTTCCAATCTGCTGTCAACGTCTAGGCAGCCTTCAAATTGTGAAACGATGACATCCGAATGCAGCAGCGACATCTTCGTCTGTCGACCCAGTCTCCAGCTTAACAATGGCTCTTTCCTGCTCTTCTGCTGTTCATCTCGGATTTGTTATGGAATCATGATATGAAATGATGAACACAGGGGCATTTTACACCCTTTTCCATATTTGTTTCACGTGCATTTCATGCGATCCAAAATTCCAAAGGCTACGATTTAGGGACATGATTTTTCAGATGAAAATTGAAATGTGTAACATTTTCATTAGTTAAGAAAAACATTAAGTCGGATAACATGTGTTAAAGCTTGCTAAAACAGTCAAAATACATTTGGACTAAAAACTTTGTGTTTTGAAGAGAAAACATGAAAATATGGCGATTACGTATTATTATTAAATTCTCAAGTCTCTTACTTCAGCACAATAGACTAAACGTATCGGATTTTACAACACAACAATCCAAGTTACTCTGAGGACATAATTGTTTATGCTTTGAAGAGGTGTAACATTTCATTTGGTGTTCGGTTTATATTGATTAGGTTTCAAATGCCAGGACTGCAGCGTACTTTTATGTGTGAGGTTCGGTTTCCTTTCAATAAATGTACACATGATGTGATGTATTCGTTTAAGCTTCCGTTTCGAAATTTCAAGTATTTTTAGTTTGACTCTCGTTAAAATGTATTATAACATTGGACTGTGCTCAATGGTATGTGTTCAACTCTGCAAGGCACATATATCATCACATCTCAATACAACGATTCTTTTTTGGTTGAAGTGATACTAATCCAATCCAATCAGATTTCAAAATTTCTAGACCAAAGAGAATGTTTAGGAATTTGTGACGGAGCTACCTCTCTTGGGAGAGAATGCTGTTACTGTGTCACACTAACTTATTTACATTTGGTCTTACTGATTATAGTACACGCGTTCTGTTCATCTATATTGATCTCTTTCCTGGAGCTATTTTGATATTCAAATTCTGCTCATCATTGGCCAAGGTATTGTGTTCACTGCTTACGGTCTTTTATCGCAGTTCATAAGGTAACATTAGCATATTATATTATGTCTTTACAGTCATATCTAGACTTGTTAAAAGTTGTATATAGGATCAAATAGGGCCATTTGTGTTGATATGTTATATCTCTAGAAATTAATATTCTTGTCTTTGTACTTTTGAGTAAAAATAACAAGATTAATAGATTATCTGTTCGTTCTCTCTGGTTCTCACGTCAAATATCTATTATTACCTCGACATTGTACAGTGGGATCCGTTGTGGAGATGCTGAGGAAAGTAAGCCAGAAATAACAAAAGTCTTTCGTTATGACGCGACAAGGTTTGGAATCCCGATCATCCGGTTGTTAAGTGGACTCTTTGTCAAGTTGGCTGCATTCCTGCAATACAATTAATACAAATGTAAACGCTTTTGATACACAATTGCAAGGGTAAATAAAAAATCAGGAACTTGGTAGAGCTTTCGACAATTTAGTAGGCGAGGAAAAACAGTTCAAAATGTATTGTCCGTTCTCTTAGTCCAACTATTCAGAGAGGACTCCAATTCGTGGCCTAAAACTGTTTTTTAGCAGTTGACAAGTGATGATGAGAGAAATCCACTTAGGTTTATGATAATTACTTTAGAATTCATGTATTATTATTCATTCGTGATTTGGATATGCACTTCTAAACTGACAAACAACTTTTTTTGTTCAAAATATCCTTGAATGAATATTCTTGCCAAAAGCAAAAGTGTTTTGTCTGAGCCTTTAAATTAAGTTATAGATTTATATCATAAAATTCAAAGATAGCTGAAAGCATTATATCCAACATCGACAACTAATCATATTATACCTGTCATGCTGTCCTTTAAATTAATTATCAGTCTCAATAGAATTTCACAGTCGTGAAGGGTTCACGTATTTTCACTAAGTATATTCCAGTGAAAGTGTTTTGCAGTATTCTCAGTTGGATTCAAACAATTTCTGTGAGACTTTGATTTTTATCACACTTAAAGCCATATACGTCCGTGCACTGCTGCTGTCACTTGGCATTTATTAAGTTGAATCTATTGTAAAATATATATTCGTTGATTTGTTGACCAAGACGATCGTAATGAGGTATATTTGGATATCCTGCGTAACATAACCATTCTAACAACGTTTATAACTGTAAACATTAATATTTAATAATCATAATCAAAATTGTATAAACTAACCATAGTACATTAGCATCGCAAAAGTTTTTAGGCCTACAATTAAAATTATACAAAACGATTAAGGGATAATGAAATGTTTTTCATAACTTTAATGCTGTATAATGTTTAACAACTTAGATATGTGTTTGAAAAGGACGTACGCAAGGAGTGCATTTACAACTTCAGGAAGGGTTTAAGAGTTAAAATAACTTTTTGTAAAGAAATGTTGTGAATGATGGCTTTAGCTTTAGGTCATGCCATTTTTACACAATCTGAGTAGACTTTTTCGGAGCTATTGGCCTTTAAGGTCCCTTTGGATCTGTGTTTAGTGGATATTCTATTTTTTTTTCTCTTGAGTTTAAGTTCTAAAAGTGCACATTGGTCAAATGCTATCATCAGTCACACGAGAGCCATGTCTATTTTTGTATATGAGTTTTTGTCATATTGCCAAACGTTTATTCTGAAATCCAAACACTGTCCTCCGTCATTTCTTATTGATTTCAAAATGGAAACACACTAAAACGTGATAAACATATTTTACATTGTTTTGACATTCAGGAAAATTTAACTCTGCTCATAGATTTTTTGGCAGCTTCATATGAACAAAGTAAGGTTTTATGCATGTATAAGATATTCTCGAAAATGATGGACAATTCCCAAAGCACGTTTTTCTTATCTGCTCTTATTTCGTTTTAGTCTTATCTGAATTTTTTTATACGTTCAGTGGTATGCAAAGCTGATAAGACAATTTCATTATTTATTCACATTACAGATCAACGATTAATTGAAATCTAAATTCCCAAAAATAATCTTGTCCTTCATATACACAGAGGTCAATTGATAAGAATAATTATACTTTCATATCAGAAGAATGAACGCCTGCACGGTGTACGCTATCATTCCCGTGGTTTCTCTTCCTTCACATAAACCAGATTTTATTCTGCAGTAATGCTTGACCGTATATAACGCAAAATTAGCCAGGTACTAAATGAACTAAATCAAATGAGAAGTTATTCTATCAGTTTCTGTCTTTCAATTTCGCTGTCAGGACAAGGGATGTATAAATATAGTTACATGATCTTGCAAAGATTTCTCTTTCGTGCTGTTTCAAACAAGGGGCAAAACTCTGTATGTCTGTAGATATTATATTGCAGTGCTATCGGAACCCATCATGAAACCCATTTTCGTTCATCTTAAATATATGTTATCGTTTCGCATACACTGTATTTGCAATGTTAGACTGGTAATTCAGTCAACTTATATTGTTTGGGTCATCATACCTTGAAATTTGATTTCGCAATATTTGTGAGCATCGTTAGATTACAGGATGGTAAGAAAATATAGTACTTGTTTTGACATAAGGTTTAATTTAATAAACTTTGATAGACTGAATACCCATACAGTACAGTTGCATGAACATTTTTTTTCACATATATCATGTAATTCGGGATGTTTTTGGCGACGGCGAAAAAGAAACGGATTATTTTGAATTTTTTGTCCAGGAGTCTAAACCCATTATACCCGTATATCATACCACACAGTTAACCGAAAAAGTATTGGCAGTTCATTGAAGTGACCAGGGGTCAATATTTCGAAAACACTAATTTCTATATTTCTCAAATAATAAGCTATAGTTCAGGTCATGTCATCTCAGTGAATGTGCTGATTGATTTCTAAGGAAGTGGTAAAGGAATATTTCAAAAAATCAATTAAGAACATGGGAATTTCTAAACTACGACCCCGTTTGTATATTTCATCACAACAAAATTAAAAGTTTGCATGATTGACCAGACTGGCTGTTCCTTTGTCACTTCTGCTGTAGTTATTTTATTGATGTCCACAGTAAAGCAAAATATGTGAACTAAAAATAGTAGTAAGTGAACAAACTTTCGGTATGCAGCTGTAGAATAAGCATGCTGCCCTTCATAACAGAGTCCAGTTCCTTTATATAAAGTAAGAAGAGAATGGTTAATAGAATCTCACTTGCTTTATTCAATTTTTCTTTGAAACAATGAAGACTCCCCTTTAAATTTCACATAAGTTTCCACCTGAATGTTATCAATTGTATTACTGCTACCCCATTTTAGCGAACATCAGTTTTGTGACTGGATGACAAAGGATGGGCGAAGTCTCTTTTTAAGTTCAGATACCTCATCACGAGTGTGTACAACAGTGAATATTTAATCCAATATCCATTAATAAAATCTAGTTGTGCGTCAGATACGGTAGTGTTTATATCCGCTAAAAGGGAAAAGTATCTTTGGTGAAACAGCTATTCAGTGTAATCCACCGATAGTCGCTTGCATCTTTCCCTTTTCTTGCGGACATTAACAAAACATAACCTATCAATGCTGTTAGGGCTCCATGTATCATTTCAGTTTTTATGATATGACGCTTTTTTGAACCCTGAAGAGATGAAGAGAAGTCATGTTTTATAACTGTAATTGCAATATAAAAGTTGACTATTATATAAATTGGTTTTCCTTTCTCTGGGATAGTGATAACATAATAAACACCATTTAAAAACTTCATCATAAGCATGGATCATTGCATTACCTCATTCAGTAAAAACTACTTATCACCTCATTTGCAAACCTTCACAATTCACAAGTTTCTCGTACAAAAGAACACATTGATGATCAAGTACTTTTATCATAATCATAACACGCCATTTATATAGCACGCAGTTGTTGTCTGCCGGGAATACGATAGGCACATGCTATGTGTTAAACCGATTATGGGCCATTCGTCTATAGACCATTGAACCCCTTCTAACACAAGCTATATGTCACGTTAACGTCACCATTCAAGAGCAGGCTATGTGGTCTTTACCCTCTGTAAAGAAGTGTTCCTTGGAATTTTTAACTCTTATATAGTACAGATGACATATTATGCATGAAAGTTTTGAGCTTAGTCTACACAATGAAATTTAAAACTAATTAAGTCTTTCGGGGGAAATGATTGTGAAACACGTTAATCCTATTGGTATACCACATGCATTTTCTTTTGAAATAAAACTGTTTGATTGGTTTACTGAATAGGTATTGAATTAATTTTTTTATTACATTCATTTCCAAATTCTTACTCCATTCTTTGAATTTGAAAAAAAGACTATTTTTGAAATTTACCTATCATATATTCATGAAGGATATCACTTTGGTCATTCAAAAGGACAACAGGGTATTAAAAATGCAATTTTCTAAAAAGAAATTTGTTCTGTAATGGGATAATGCAAGTGGACCAAAGTAAGAAACTTCAATTGTTAGAAAGAATTGTTTCTAGATTCCTTAGGAGAATTAACATAAGATATAAATTGCCATAATTATTCTTTGGATCTCCTTTTGCCTCATTTGCAAAAGTCACGTTTTAATGATTAAAACATATATATATCTAACCAAATCAGTTTTTAACCCTGCTACATAAACGACCCTTCTTTCATTTCTATTGGTATCGAGGAATTAATTCTGAATTTCTAGTTTTCATTCAAACATATTAAAAAAATCAAAGAAATATCAAATAAAGGTATCCCCTTTAATAAGCAATGCTGAGAAGTTGTAACAAAAAATAACTGCTAAAATATTAATTTTTAACAAAGTAAATTATTCTATATGCCTTATTCTGCTAATGGGATACAGGTTTATACAATGTCAGCGAAGATGAACCAATTTTCCTACCTTGTTAAAACTGTATAGCAATAGGAGCCAGGGATATTTTCATCAGTAAATCTCTTCCAACTCATCCAATTTTTAGGAATGTTATTCTTGGACAAAATCGATGTCCTCATAAAATATCCCTGAAATCTATAGATTTCATTTCGCCCCGAGTCGTAAATCTGTTGATCTATGCCCATCTTGGTTCGGTAACTTTGGAAAAATAATTGAAAATAGGAAATGTGTATTGAGGGATCAGACACAGAGAGTAACATTATCGTATAGGCTATGTAATGACATGATTTCAGCTGTAACCAACTACATAGTAACGTTTATAAAATAGATCAAAGTGTACAAATAAAACCATTTTGAAAACTTGGTTTCTTGAATAGATTTTAAGAAATCAAGTGACTTGCCACAAAATGTCATTTATTTTATTGAATGCATCAACACTTCATCATATAGTGAAATTCTAATAATCATGACGTTAGTGGAATAAAGATTCTTATGATTAAATATAATAATTTTAGTTTTATCAAACACTAAAATCGTGATTTATAGCGCGCTTCATTCACGCCAAATAAGACGCGTATTTAAAGCAATCCCCTAAATTGATTTTAAAAATGCACCAAGATACGTTTTGTACACTTAAGTGCGTGGCGTTCCTATCATGAGATAAATTAAATTTAAAACTAAATTCACTAGAAACCCTAGTTATTCGGGTAATTAAAAATCCAATGTCAGAGTTATGATACTATGTAATGCAGTTGTATTAAGGGATTTATAAAGGACTGTTCTCATTTATCTCAGACACATTATTCTCATGTTTTCAGACAAACTTCCTGGGCCCGACTGCAATCGGTACGGCAAGGGAATCAAAGGAGCTGATATCGATGGCAAGGGACTGTTTAGTTACACAGATGAATGCGAGCTGCAGCTGACAACAGGATCCAAGGATAAATGGATGTTCCGAGTGTTTGACATGACGCTCATGAGTTGTCTTGTGTCGGTCAAGATCTACGACAGATATGATCCCACAGGGAGAGTTCCTCCATTGGTAAGCATTCTCATTGGGCTGATATCCTTTTAGCACAGACTTGTATAGCTACACGAGGGACTGATAAACAGTAATCACGCTAGGCTTTATCCGACTTTCCTGTTTATTTGGTAATGGATAATACAGATATGAGAGGTAGAATGTATCTGATATAATGACAATACTTCATTGCATTATTTGTATCACATAATCTTGAATCGTCATTGATAATACTTCCTGAAGTTTCTGACATCGCATGTGGTTTATTCGTAAATAGCACATGATGCTGTGTCATGTTTAACTGTGCATCTGACATCACATCCTGTGATATTGTTATATACAATACTACGATACTATTTGAAACCATGTGGTACTTAATGCATCGTTCAATGTAGAAGAAATTAGAAGAAACCAGATTATCAAAATAAATGTATTGACATCGCCATTTTGTAGCCCGCTAGATTACTTCCCTCAATCATTTGTTGACTTGAGTCCATTAATTCTCATGAATAGCAGTCACAACACATTCCAGGCTCAACGTGACTGCATCCAGTGTGATTAATTGATTTCATTTATTCACCAGTCACTATTGTGACCTTGGGCATCGCAATATAGACGCCATAGACTTGAGGCATTAGCGTATTATCTATCCTGATGTCAAATAAGTGCATATGGCCTCCAGAGGGAAAATTTCTTTGTTTACTATGACAGATGTTTTCTGACTTTTTGATGTCATTGTGTAATTATATTTTTATCGAAGTTTTGAAAAATTGTTTAAGTAAATTGAGAAATAGAAGATGCCCTATAATAATTTTATGTATGATGTCCGGAAATTTAAAAGCTTTTTAATAATCTATGTTACCAGGTTTAATACTCAAGAGTCTTATAGGTGTTGATTGTGCAGCTGTCATTGGTGTGGCATTAAGCAATATAGAATCGGTGCAATGACGTTCGTTGTGATCGCAAATGTGTCTCTATTTCGTGAATAAATACAATTAAACCACCGACTTACCGGGCATCATTCACTCGTCGATGATTTGCGCTTATCGATTAATAAACATTGCAATCGTGATGCGTCACATTAGAATGGACACCACTCCTGGCTTGTAGCGGCGTATCCTCGATTGAATGGTCCTGGTTGGTCGATAGCACATTATTCCGTGAAACAGCAAGGAGTACGTAATAGTTTGACACTTAGTAACAACGTCACGTGTGTCATTGATAATTACAATAGTTAATTTGTTCTTGCAAATAACATATGTAAGAACAAATAGATGATAGGCCATTGCATACATGATTAAATCATATATTTGATACGAAAACAACAAGAAACCAATGACCAATACACAATCTACCAACAGATGAGTGAGGGTGGATATTTATTGACGAATGAACAACTTGACGAGTTTTTTACTCATTCATCTGTAGGCTACAAAGTATTTGATGTAACCTGACACGAAATTAGAAATACAAGATAGGACATTGTTTGGTATCGACAGCTGAACGTTAACAAGTTACATTTTCCAATTTGGTTACATTGTAATGAAACCGTAATCACATTTCATGTAATTGCTAACACTCATATCTCAAAGCTTTGATCTAATGTTTTTGCCAACCGCTGTAAAGGTTTAAACACCGCATGCCCATGGCGTTGCAAAGCCGGTGTAACCTTGTAGGGATCGCAAATGTACATGTAATTTGTAATAACATAGAAGGGTATATATGGTTTTTAGTGATGCCTTTATTAGACATTATGCTGTAAACTTGCAGTGTTATAAAAGGATTCTGAAACAGATCCTTTTAATTAATGAAGAAATGTTTTGACTCGTCCCACATAGTACAAAGACCATTACGTTATATATTACATTACCACAATACATATACCATAAACAACTTGATGATATCTCGTAAAATGAGAAAAGTTTGATTTCCCAGTGTATTTAGATAACCAAATAGTTATAATTGCGTTGTCAATCTTGATCATAGTGTACATTTGACGCAATATTTATTTTTATTATTGACTACGTCAATATAGCGCAATTAAAAAAACACATAGAGTAAGATTTTGTTCGATCAGTTATAACTATTCTTATAGTAAACGTCAATTAGAGAAAAGATGATGATAGGTTTTCAGATCATAAAAAGAAGTGGATGAAGATATTACATTAATTTATATATGAAGGATTGGGTACCTGAAAAATGACGTCACTTGTACTACAATAACGTTCAGGTGGATATATTTTTCGGGATACATTATGTTGTAAAATTCAAACTAAGAAGAAAAAAAAGAGAAATGGGTATTTTCCCTCCCTAATGTAATATGATGTAAATATCGATAGCTATAATCCCATGATCAAAATATACGGAAATCAGCTGCACCATGATCTTCGAACATTGCTTATTATAAGATCTGACGTTTTCAGGTCATGTCTTGTAACCGTTTACTCCAGCCAATCGGCGACTTATATTGAAAGTGTGTGTCGGCAGACGATTTGTGGATGTAATTAAGGTTAAGATCATCGTAAATTGTGTAATACAAAATTCCTGTCGTACCTTTACGCCTGTCATAGTGAAAATACTTGTTGTTTTGAGTGTGCTAGTTAACAACCCTGCCTTATGATCTGTCTGAATATATTTTATTGATATCGCCCAAGAAATTATTAGGCTCTCAGATGAATATTTTAAACATGATCAAAATACTTCTAGGTCAACGACGGTTTCTTCAATAAATGATCTAATCATTGTGTCAATCTTATTCTGCTCCAGTTTCATTTCCGTTGTGCCAGTCCGGATCCCGGCATTGTTCTTCTCAACACTTCCTACGCCCGAGTTGTTTTGCAACATAACAACAGAACCAACTACCAGTTCAAGATAGTCTTCACTGCTCGTAAACCAAGTGAGTGACGTCATTTCCTCTTCATAAACCTTATCACCTGCCAGGGAAAGATAAGAGTTATCGATCTTGCTCCCATTATTGTTATATCAGCAAATTAATCGAAGAGAAGCATAATTACACTTATGCAATTTTCGCGGCATTTCCAGGCCATTCAGGACAGCTGCTAAAGCTCATATGGTCTCTTATATTTCCCGGGTTTTAAACGTGATATGGTATCAATTCTTGTCAAGATCGGAACGCGTAAGATATTGATATTTAATCAATTTTGATTTCAACTACTTTTTATAAGTCTGATGTAATGAGTTATTCTATTAGCCAGGAAAGTATATGGTCTTATTTATGTGTACAATTATGTAATTGTTAGCTTCTGTGCAAAATAGTGCATCTGTGTGGCTTTGTTTGAACTGAAAAAATACTAATATTAACTGATGTTTATTTTAATGTTTCTTTTAAAAGCTTAATCATTCACTCATGTCAGTTTATGTTGTAAGGAAGGAGAAAAATCTGCCTTTATGTTTTGACAATATCTGCACTTCATTATGCAATAAATGTGACCCTCCTGATTTTGATGGATTAATAAATTTTTTATTTTACACAAAGGTCCGTCTGTTGCTGCAAGTTATTATTCAATACTAATCGGATATATATAGTTACATTATGGAGGTCATGTAATTTGATAAAAAGACCGGACAATGTCCGATGGCTAGCGGCATCAAAATGGAAAACAGTGGCCTTTATGTTTTTCGTGTGATTTTTTTCCAATAAAACGTTCGAGTGATATGGTTTTAATTCAAATCAACACGTATGATTTATTCGCACGTATAACTGATAAACGTAGACAACCATAGTTTACATGACACCAATTCTCGGTTATCAAGGGCTGAATCATACGATGCTTCACGTTGTCACCCCAGAGACGATTTATCAGATTTATGCAACTGCGATCGAGTCTCTGTAAAGACGTTTCACAGCACGCTTTGAGGGTAGAATCTCTAAGCTCTCACCTTCATGTTTTCAGCAAATCAGGAGGGTTTGTTGCCTTTAAGATTTCAAATTCAGTCCACTGTGATCTCAAACTCATATTTTCAAATCTCATTAAAAACCGTTTTATTGTGTCATACCAAGACTTTAGGATCACTCATTTAAGCACAAAGTTTCATAATGAAGAGTCCAAGGGGTGACTTGTGAAGAGTAACGGAACGTTAAACCCTGGATGACCGAGGATGGGAGGCAGCTGACGATGCCCAAGACTGAACTAAGTGCTTGGTTTGAAATATTCCTGACATGTGTTCTTCATTACAGAGGACAGGTGTGATGGCTTTGTTTGTCGCAACCAATACTGCATTTCCAGAGATCTCTTATGTGACAGAACTGATAACTGTTTTGATTATTCAGATGAGTCTGAAAATACCACCGCCTATTGTATATGTAAGTACATATAAGTAAAACGAGAAATTGAATTCTACTTTTAGTGAAAGAAGATTGCTGAATTTCCTAGGGGTTATAGAGTTCATTTCTTGTCGTGTCCCTGATCATTATGGGAAATGTAGCTAGAATTAGATTAATTGTTTCATTGTTGCATTGGAGGGGCGTTGAATTGTTTTAAACTATAATAGGATTATAAGTTGATATGGTTCAGCACTTATTAAACTGATTATTTAATACTAAGTATTTGTAAATATATACATCATTATTTCGAAAAAAATTGCAACATAGAGGACTCTAGAACTTTTCACCATGTCTTATGTGTCAGTCGTTTCCTTTGCTTTTATTTCAAATTCAATTGCCGAAACTATACATTGAGCATCTGTCTGGCAGCTGTACAGTGATGGTCTCTGAGTTTAGTTGCATGACAAGCGTATCAATCTGAACGTTTACGTCATGTTCCATTGAGAAAATCAAATGGAAATTGATACTCAGCACTTCATAAAACTCTTTTAAATCATTTTAATTGTTTTCCATTTTTTCAATACTTAGTAGTTATAACTCAATAACGGATGTCTGATTACATAATGTATTACCTTTATTTTTGCAGACTATGACCCATTTCCAGGAGAAAACTTTGCAGTTTTGTTATCTGTGGTGGGTGGGAGTATCGTGATGGGTGTGATCGCATTCTGCTGTCGTATGCTGCGACAGAGAAGACAGCAGCATTATCTAGAAGAAGACATGGACGACTTTCAAAATGGACCATATGTCAAAAAATACGGTATGAACGGTAAAGAAATACATGAAAATGCAATAATTTGACAGGAAGTTTATATGTTTCTCAATATTGTGGATAATATGCTGAGGGGAATTATTATTTTAAATGATAATTTAACATGACCGTTTATAAGGTAGCAAACCTTGATCTGATATAATATACCCGCAATATTTATGGTCAAAGGAAACTTTTATACTAAACTTACGAAAACATGATTCTTATGTTGTTTATTATTCTTATCAATTACACAGAGTGAGGACCCATGCTTGTAATTTGGACTTATTTGACAAAATACTATGTCGGCGTGAAATCATTCATGCACATATCAGACATATTTTCGAAAGTACAATTCGTGTTTTTAAGCAAGCAATATTAATGGAAGTTTTGAGAATTAGTGATCTTCGAGATTCTTTGACCAAAATGCTCTTTTGCAAGTTTGTGTTAAATCTTATAACGTCATGAATAGAAATGTAATTCTGCTTAAACTTAATGTTTTTCAACAGCTACTTAAATCATTAAGTTTCATTACTTACATATTTAGCGCAAATATCACTGGAAAATCTGTTCAGTAATGGTTGACTTATTCATGAATCATGCATTCAATAGTTGCAAATTTTGGGGAGAAAATGAAGAAATATCATACTCCTATTACAGAACTAAATATAATACTCATAGTATTACCGGTTCAGGAATAAAATCATTTTATACTGTAAGTCCAAAATGAAAAACCTACATTTTCTTGATTATCTGTAAAACTGTCATATGAAACCATTTATTTACGAAACGCAAGATATATCATAATTTTATTCCACTTCTACGTTGACCACAAATTTGACACAAATATCTTTTAAAATATTTCATTTTCATATTTTCTAATTTTGACTAAAGCCCATTACGGGTAATGCCAAAATTTTTCCCTTGTATATTTCTCTCCAAGTAAGAATGATCCCTTCACAAAATTATCTGTAAGTGTTGACTGTAAGTATTTTGCAAAGAAATGGTTACTAATTCCAATTTTTGAAATGAATATTTTACATAGGAATGATTACTCAGTGATACAAACCTTTGATCAGCAGCTGTATGGACCTTATAACGTTTGACAGTTTCAATCAAAAACAAGGTACTCATGAATGTACCTAAATTGACTTTTGTTTTCAATGCTTCAGCATATATGTATGCCGTTATAAAACCCCAGAACCGCACACGAGTAAAACGACATCGATCTCGATCTCGGATGAGTCACCACGTCGATGTCTCAGGTGAGAATATATGGAAAAATAGGTGAGAATATATGGGAAAATAGGTGAGAATATATGGAAAAATAGGTGAGAATCTATGAAAAAAAGGTGAGAATCTATGAAAAAAAAGGTGAGAATATATGAAAAAATAGGTGAGAATCTATGAAAAATAAGCGAGAATCTATGAAAAAATAGGTTAAAATCTATGAAAAAATAGTAGGCTTACAATTCCTTTAATAACTAAGAAATATAACACATCAACCTTCATGTGTTTCGCAAAGAAGCACACTTTTGCCCTAAACTATTTAAAGTACATATCTTGCGCAATAAGCAATTAACAATAAACATCTGCCATACGGATACCAACCATATTTATCGAAATAATCCAAGCAAGTATCGCTTTACACCTCTGAATGACTTCTGTCTTTAAAAAAATGCGCTAACAGCACTAGCGAAGGAACTCAATTCTGCACATAGGATACGGTCACAGTTTAAGTATTAAGTTTGAAACAACGTCGCTGGTTGCACAACTAACCTTTTGCAACCAATCCGGTTTCTCTATAGCAAAGACAGTGCTCCATTAGTAACAAATATAACTCGGGATAGATGACTCCAATAACTTTTGTGGGGAAAATATGCATTACAGCTGCATATCAAAAGTTTGTTCACTTACTACTGTATCTCAGTGCAAATATCATGTAATTTGTGTTTGGTTTGAACGTCAATAAAATATCTTCAGCAGAACTCAGAAAGTATCTCGCATTGGCAATGTGTAAAATAACCATTCTTCAACGTATTGTGAGATTATATTGTCTCTGATGCAAAAATTTTAATTTCTGAAATTCCGATTAAAATATTTTATTTCGATTCTCTAAGAAAAAACTCAGAAAAAAACATATTGACCTAATGAAACTGAATAAACATGACTTGTGTTTAAAGCTGTTGACCACTTAAAAGAATGTATGACCACCTTATGACCAGGAGTTTATGCAGAAATTAAAATGACTGTTTTGGAAAGTTTGACCACTGATGACTTAGTTGACCTGCCAAAAATTATTAGTTAAGGTGCAATGGGTATTCACTTCTGTATTGAAAATTCAAAATTATTCGTTTCTTTTTCGCAATACTGCGATGCCTCAAAGACAGGCCAGTTTACATGATATTTGCACTAGAATATGCAAGCATGTGAACAAACTTTTTGTATGCAGCTGTATTATCCAAGATAAGACATCTCTTGTGTGAGATCATACGGTATCTGTCTTGATATCTACATTGTAGTTTTCGCTACAATCAAATCTTCATAATGCAATTACATCCGCAGTTAATGACATCAACTGAAATAAAGCTTAGAATACTAAATACTAAACGTCTTATGCTGATGACGTCACAATACTATGATCTCACTGGGACCAGTCTTCTTGATTTGTGCTTTGGTTATGTGCATTCTACTGCTGTTAACTTTTGAAGAATGATTATTGATGACAAATACAATCTCACTCTCGTATTTTCCGATTTCCAATATATCGATAATCGTTGATTTGAGTTAAATATCCTCAGGAAGTCTTGGATATATGGTACTTTAGTCAACTCGTGTTAATCTATTTGAGGACACTTGGTTGAGATTGTTTATGTAAAATGAATATTCTGTTGCAGGTGATGAACCCGAGTTCTAACGCCAGTGTTATATTCCAAGTCTACCAGTGGACCACGCATTTACTACACACGGCTATGGAGAGTCGAAAGGGCCATCTTGCCTTACTTGTGATCTACCTCGAATGTCATGGGGATCTCGATACGCTTTCTGTATTGTTTCCTCTTTACTTTCCATACTGTTTGCACTGTTGCCGTGTCCCAATGTTCATTTGGTTGTTATGACATGGCCTAGCACTTATCTTTGCCCCTTGTTGTTAAACCTGATTTGAGCATAACATTAGGTGCAAATTGAGCTTCGTCAAAATAGATTTCATGAATGATTTGTTTGTAGAATGTAGAATTGCTTAAAAGTTGATTTCGGTTAACCAATAAGATTCCAGATAGGTTAAAAGTTTTTAAATAGTTTGGTAGGAACTAGGATGGCAATTGGTCTTGGTGATTACTTGAAAAAAAAATTGTATTAGCTAATTTGGCTGACCAATCAGGTGCCTAGATTATCGAAGCTCTCTAGAAAAGTATGAGTTATTAATTCTTCGTTTAGGTGAAACAAGTTGTTGTAAATATTACATTTCAGAGTACTTACCGCTTCGTAATGTGATAACAGAACTTATTGTCTGCCCTATTGACCATATAGTCTACCCTGTAAACTCAAATTTGTTGTTGGTTCCAGTTGTAGAATGGTGAAGGAAAACTGGACACTTGGTTGTTTCAAATAATGCTTAAGATAAAAACAGGTTCTTGAATTTTTATGAAATTTCGTTTTGGAATTGAATTTTCTCAAAATATGAACATACTTCTCAATACATTAGTTTGGAGAGAAGTGTTAGTTGCCCTAATGTTCCAAAATGTCTTCGCAATGTTTGACCAATATTGCCAAAATATCCCAAAATATATGAAAACATACTTACAGAAAAAATATAAGCATTATTCAATACAATAATGATAATGCCTGTTTCAAATCCACTTTTTGCAATAATTATTATATCTAATCACCTTCACGTAGATTCTTCCACCAGCAATGTTTCCTTTATTAAGATTTTTGTTAATGGCAAACATTTCACTTGAAAAGTAAAAGCAATTAGTAATTTGTAGAATGATAAAATAATTTAGTTAGTGGTAGGATTGCAATATTTCATTTACAATATTAACCAACACATGCTAATATAGACGATTTTAGCACAACGCAACTCACGTGAAACCAAGGTCATCCTCGGCTTAATGTTCAGTTCATCTCCATTTCATCAACCCTGGGATTTTAAAGGGGCAAACGAACACCCCATTCAATTCATATTGAAGGTGAGCTGTAGTTCACACCACTACAGACAGACAGATTATATTTCAGTAAAAGGCCAATGGCCAAAAATACAACATTAAACATACGCATGCTTTCACATTATGCTGTAGGTTACATTTTAATGAGGAGCGTAGCTTTAATGAAAAAAATCAGTTATATAAAGGCCATTTCAGTTGATTGTAATAAGACTTTTAAAGTGTCCATCGTTGGATATGGAGATAAGATTGTTTCAGGTAGATTTTAATTTGTTCATAGTAAGATGGGCATTTCAATAACACGTCAAACTCATCTTCAATGACACAAATGTCATATTCCTTACATCTTACATATCAATTGTTACGAAATGTTACTGTATGTAACCTTTTCGCACGTTGATTTTACTGTCGATAAAACATTTTTTAAGTAATAGAATATATTGACTCCCATACCTCAGGTAAAAGCTTTGGACTGAATATCAATTAAGACCTTTTGATGAAGCCATTGCAGTTGTTTTAAGATCGTTGGCTACAAGGTTGATGAAGCGCAAAGGATCTGGAGCTTTGGCCGTGGATGACGAAGGATAGACACTTCTGAGAATTTGAAAATTGTTAACCTAAAAGGCAATATATATTTTTATATAGAACGAGTGCTTTAAGATCAGTGATGAGTGGATGATTGATAATGCAATTGTTTTGATGTGTTGTCCGTATTGTTTTGAAAAAGACTTTGTTCTCAGAAGAGAATTTTCCCTTCCAAGTTGTTACAAATGATCGCAATTATCGCTGAACGTGTAGCCTTGAAATTAATGTGTATATTGTTTATGGTCCTAACATTGACATGGTATTGTATGCTTCCATATATTAGTATCAAAGCTTAAAGTTACAGATTAGAGCTTGTTTTGACAATGTTGTAAATTGAAAAAGTCTGTAATGGTTAATTAGTGATTGAAGGAGCAAGTAGTTGTTAATTATGAAAAATAATAATTACGTGTGTTTAGATCTTCGTACCTGAATGTTGGACCTGATCTTAACATTGTTTTGTGGCAGAGGTTGCAGTACATTATATTGAGATATGTAAAGTTGAATAATTAAAACCATTGTTAGGTATAATAGTAATATATACTATAGGTGTACGTTGGACATGTGAATTGTGTAAGTGAGAGTCCTAAATGTGTATAAAAGATGTCACAGGCATCTTAAGGGAAAGCCCTTGACTTCGATTAATAAAACCTTTTATTGTAATTCTTGCTATTTGTTCTACACAAGAAATTGGGTGAATCTGCCTTATCAGGAAACGACCCCACACATCAATGTACTGAACAACCTGAAACTGTAGAATTGTTAGTTTAAGTGAAACAGTTTTAAAATCCTCGAAAAAGTTAATCGAACTTAAACTTATGAGATACTTTTGAGTACAGTTCGGTATGAACGTACAAAGATAATTAGTGTTATTAAATGATTATTACCGTGTTGTTGTGGTCAATAGTGACGTCGATGATGATTTTGATGATGGTGGTTGTCATGAGCAATATAGATGTTTAAACATCAAAGAAGCTTTTGATGGTAAAAAATGAGTGTTTGAAATTTGAATTTTACGCAAAGTATTACATGCGTGTAAGATGAATTTCTGCATTAAGACAATACACGCATGTAAATTGAACTCTTTACCTCTCCTTCAATGAGGTGAATTAATCACACATCGAAACGGTGACCGCTCCTCGGGTTGCATAACTACACTGAATGTTATATACATATATCTGTGAGTGTTTTGTAATCATAATGTTTCTCAAACGCAAGTGATAAATGATAATAGTAAGGAGGAATGAATGAAACAAACACCTTAGTCTAATGCTTGGTTAGGTAAACGATTTTGTACATCGATTGTGACTGTGACATATCCAATGCTTCCTGCTAAAGAGTTGTCGTCAAATGAATGACCATTGTCAGATGGCGTGACGCCAATCATCCATCCCTGTGTGAGAGGATTTTCCTTTATTCAAAAAGATCGATAACTCGGTCAAGGCAAAATAGCAGTAAATAGTCTACAAGAGAGCTAAACCGCCAACAAGAAACATGCTCGTTTATGGTTATCATATAGATTATCATAATAAAAGCCAGGAGTAATTATTCTCATTTACTTATAAAATGATAATATAAGGACAACTGAGGATACTTTTAAACAGTAATAATGATATAAATGTAAAAATTCTAAGGAATAATGAAACTTTACTCATGACAAATCATCGTTTATAATTCTTGTGCTGCTTTTTAAAGTGAAATATTATATTTCAAGCATATATTACCAAGCAATGTTTATTTTAACAAAGAGTGTGGTATCAAGTAAACGAAGTGATTTGACCTTGACGAATTCCATAACATCACATTCTACTTCCTTGACCCATGATCAGTACTAAATAAACATGGACTAGTGGTCAACATTGATAAAGCAAAACCGACATTACATATTCTCTTACATGTAGTAAGTTAAAGGCAAACATAACCACAAGAAGAGGCTTCGCTCTTGTTGATTGACAAACTGATTGGATGTGAATTGTCATCATCTTCCTCCAATCTAAGATATTGGATATACTTGGCTTATATTTGGCTCATGTTTTCCAGACATGAAAATAATTATGTGAGTTTGCAATATTTTATCTAGAATGCGCCGTTGGTCGGTTACTTAATTAACCATTCTTTGTCAATACTGATATTTGAAAGTGTTCCAGTATATCACTTCTAAGATTCTAAGCATGTATTCAAGAGAGGCATTAACACATTTTAAAGAATGTACGTGTATAAACTTGTTACCCCTTATTGTCAAATTAACAATTATTAAGTAAATTTCATTTCAATTGACAAATTCATCGATGTCAAAGCATTTTGATGTCTGAACAATATGGTAAAATCATCGTGTCAATAGGGTTTTTTGCGTAATTAGTAGTTCTCCATAATGAGTTATAAGATAAGTTCTACAAGTTATTAAGAAATAATAAAGTTATTCCTACAGGTACCAATGCTTGACAATGACCTCGTGAAGGAAAGGGCATGCTGACCTTCAACTCCTCCAAGATAGATTGCCTGTCAGTGAAAAACATAATAGCATCAAGCATATTCAGCTCAGCACATGTTTTTTCAAAATAAACCAAGCTATACGTTGTCTTAGAGTCGTGCCTTTTTGCTTTTCTTTGGACAATTCGCTAACTTGACTCCCCTAGAATCGAAAATGCTTTAAAGGCTCTTACAGCGAGTTATCGTTGGCTGTTTGATTTATATTTATGTCAAATACATGGATTATCAATGGTTTCATTTGATCGTGTAAAACTGACTGTTGACGTTAAATATAACTTTCATGCTTATGGGTTGGGTATAGATTTTGGTCGGAAACATGACAGATGAGAACGGAATGTTAATTTTTGTAATTACAATAGAACAATCAGGTAACTAATATACATCCAACATGTTTAAATCTACATATAAATAATATGATATATAGAGTTGTATTTGTGTTGTTTGGGTTTTAAAAGATCAAAAGCAACACAGACCTTCTTAAATGAATTTTTCAATTTTAGGGGTTTATAAGTGGTTTTCATAAGGGATGTTTCTTCAACTAAAGAATAAATTTGGTGTGAGATTTTACTTTCAACGCAACTACATTTATATGGCGGTTGATTAATTTTATTTCAAGATTTAATTTAAATTTAATATATTAAGCTTCAACAAAATATATGTTCAGTCTTTTTTAAACATTAACGATACTTTGACAAGAAACAAAGAATCATAAAAGTCATGAAAATCACTCTGTATCTCATTGAGATAAGCGTATGCGGAAAATACACTTACTGATTTGTCACTGTCTGTTTGTCGATATGTATTAAAAAATTTACTAAATGATTTAACGAAGGTTACCTTAGGAGGGAATTTTTTCGCTCGATGATTTATTGGCATTTTCACGTTAGAATCTTGAAACCATAAGTTAAATATTTTGTTAGGGACATAAATTCTTCATTCTAAAGAGATATTTGTTAGTTTTCAATATAGTCATCAACAAAGGGACTAGTGACGGCGTCGTTTTATTCTTATTGCAAAAGTTGGTGATATAGAATATAATAGGGATTTGTTACTTGGGGATCACTAATTGGAAAAGACCCCTACCCATATCCATTCAGTTCAATTTGTTTCCATGGGAACCAGAACAAGTATAAACATTAAATGGAATAAAATATGACAAATCTTAAAAAAAGTATAAAATTTAGAATACCAAAAGTAGCCAAACGTCACCACTACAGGACAATGTCTAACCCCATAAAAAAAAGTTTCGTTAAAAAAATATTGAACAGCTTTTAAGATATGGCCCGGAACGAAAGCAAATGGTCCCTTCCACGAATAGGAACTACGTTAAAAGTGTTTAGATGGAAACGAGAAATCTAAAAAAAACCCAAAAAAACCCAGAATAACCAAAATGACATAAGGCACCACGCCACACATAAATCTAACACGGTACCATGATTCTTAAAAAATATTGAACGGTGGCCCGGAAAGGAAAGCATCTCGGAATTACGGGATTGCTTTCCCAGGAATGCAGGTGTGAAAACATTATGTCTCCGCGAAGTTTTGCGGGGAACAATTTTAAAGTTACGTTAAGATTTTCTTAAACTTTTATATAAGATAAATTAAGACGCTTTGGACGATGTACTTAATGGTGTTGTTTTATTAAAAAATAATATGATGTTGTTGTGCATTATGATTATTAATGCTCAAGTTTCCATAAAATCATGAATTATTTGCTGCATTTGTAAACTTATCAAACAAGGAAAACACCTGTGAGATCGATCTTAGTTATTCATATTCGTTGTCAAATTGTGTTCATCCTTTTATTATCAAAGTCTTTGCATTTTAGAATTATCCAAAGTTTCTCAATAGTACATATTTGAAATTATTCTATTGCGCAAATGTTTTTGTATATCTATTACAAAATTGTTTTAGTATACATCATATAATGCATAATGTTATGTGTTTTGGGACTGACAATTTTAGTTTAACAGATGATGAAATCATACCTGACAATGACCTATTATCAATTGCACTTGTGCAGCTTTACATGTAATTATCTCAAAACTAGTCATGGATGTAAAATGCATCAAAGACTATATATGTCAAGGACAGAAACAAAAAAAGTGGCAATGAAATCAACGCTGTTCTGGTAGTCATGATCGATAGCAATTAGTGAACCTTATTTCTTCCTCATCTTAGTCTTTTGAACTAGAAACTGATTGATCTTTAATTAGCTTAGCATGTTAAGGTACTCATAGATCATAGAACTAGATCAATGATGATAAAAAAACATTGATGAGCTGTTCAAACCCCTTGGGAGAGATCGATATGTTATGAATGAGATGATCCTTGTAGTAGTCATTCGTGCATTAACCCATAAAGTAATAACTTCATACATGCGGGAACTTATGCTTTCAATGAAATTACTGTTGGATATAAGGGATAGCAAGGGCTCATTTATAATAGGAAATATGTGCATAGCTTTTCAGAAATATTCTATAAGTTTTCTAAATGAAAGTCTAACAGTTACTTTGCTTTCAAACAGTGTGCATTGTATTTCACTATTAGTTTTTTGTCATCTCATCACATTGAGCTTAAATTATTTTTGTTAAAATTCAATTTGTTAAACCTGGATATAATGAAACCGATGATAATCTATTAACTTCGTGTGCGAAAATAGGTTGACTGCAAGTACCTTGGATATTTCAATGAAGCAGAGGTTTTAAAGGAAAAAGCATTTCCGGTGACAATTCCTAGAAAAATTGTAGTACGAACGATCTTTTATGCATTTCTCCCGTTCACATGGTCATGCCTATAGATCAATGGTAATTGAATCGCTATGGAGCTGATTATTATCAAGTCAAATCCCCTGGGTTAAGTGAAATTCTATATGATGATTGGTTGAATGTTTTGGTGGCATGCCGAAAGAATTCATTGGTCAGCTTACAATGTGATGACGGTGTCATGAATGCACGAATATATACTTTCAGTGAAATTAATGAGGTTGACGTTGGGCGCCAAATGTAACAGAAATGAATGTGATATCACCTCGAACGGGATTCGAACCCGGGACCTCTGGGTGAATGTCCTACACTCTACTTATTCAGCAAAAGAGATATCCCTCTGACCAAAGCCAATAGGAATCCTTTTATTTCACCCTGTCACAGACGTTTTGCAAATTATGAGAAATGTTGACTAATTATGGTAAAATGTCAATTTCAAAATGTTCTTTCCATTCTCCAGTCCTGCAGTAATCGTTCATGGTTTTAGGATATTTCATATTCTATATCAAAATCTTTCTGATTCAATTTCAAGCTTTATATCAGAAACAGCGATTTTAAAGGTGAACGCTGACAGTGGAGTTGTAAGCTTATCATATTCATGCCCGTTTATAATGAATATGTACAGAATCACTTAAAAGTAATTTCCGCCAATCTCTTTATTTGAAAATCACTAAACGAAAGTCATTGCCTCTGTATTTCAAAATTCTTGATCTCACCCAAAAGTTAAAAATTGAAAGACCAATTAAACAGTGTAACGATTTGCCCACATTATCATATAAATTTGATTCGTTGTTCATTTAGAACACAGGAATGTCTGATAATAACATCAGCAAAAAATTTCCAAAAGACATAGTAGGTTCGTATGAAAGATTTGTATGAATTAAAAAACATCCTTTTCGCAAATGGAATTTTTGTAAAATTTTGAAATCAAATCTTGCTTTTCATTTTCCTATGATGAAAGAATGCATGTAGAGATATGTTTTGTATGATGAAATGAACTATCTTCTTTGGAAATGCTTTGGAATGTTGGGACTTTAGGACGAAGAGTGCTACATCAAAAGCTTTGCTATTGACTGTAGAAATATAAGGATAAATATTTGTACATTTGAAACATGAGATCATTATCAGTATGATTGCCAAGATTGCCACAGTTTCGTTATTCACGTATAGTCAATGGATTTTATTTGAAGCACCAGGGAAAAACAGGGACAAGAATGTATCATAATTATCACGAATACCATGCATGACAATTACAGCGTTGTCAATAAAGCTTTTATATGTTCTAATTTAACATTGCTTGCAAATAATCATGGCTGTGGAATTACGATTTCCAAAATCGGAAAGATATTATGTTCTAAAACACTGTTAAATTACAAGTTTCAATAACGACGAAATCCAAGTTTAAGTGTTTGTCATTTGTCCTATGAGCAACCATAACACGAAATCTCGAAAATCATTTTCAGGCTATCAAAGCTAATGTCTTTTAGTTGAAACTCTTGGGAAATAAAGCTTAGAACGTATTTCAATTTCCTTGAAGGTGTTAATGCTAGCAATTCTCTGGAGGATGATAACTGCAATATTGACATTGGGTTTATCTCACGATGTGAAGGGGGATGCTACCAATACCCCAATCAAACATAAATGTTTTTCCATCTTAGAAGGCAAGTGAGTTAATTCAAATTTACCCCATTGTTTATTGCAACAATAACTTATGCAGTATGCACACCTTACTTTTTGTACAATGATAATTCTAACGCCATGAAATATAAACTTGATATTCCATTTGAATTCATATTGCTTAGAAAAATAATGATAATCAACACAGTGTGTGTGAAACGAAAACTAAAAGTTCATTTTAAATGGTATGTAAATGTAGTTAAATTTTTGGAAATCATATTTAAGCTTTCGGTACTGTGGTACCCGTGCGTTCTTCTAATTGCCTTCGTTGTTAATTAAACACTCTTCTGCGTAATATGTACACTCTTGAAAGCGGCTTTATACCTCAAATCACCTTACCTCACCTTGTCTTATGTACAAACTGTGAAATCCGCTGTTCGGTGTAGCAAAGAAACTATGATCGAGGTATTTTATTCTAAGGCTGGAGTTCGCCAAGGCTGCATGTTATATTCTACTCTATTCATGTAAACGCTAAGGAACTTGTTAATATAGTAATGCATTCATTGAAGAATCTACTGGCGCACTCCAATGTTTCATGTTTGCTGATCATGGAATATTTTGAGACAGTACATGAATGTGTTCTCATAAGGTTATCTTGAAATGAAATGTACTGCGATAAGTATCTTGATATTAAGTAATCTTGTCATTTCGTGATAGGTTTTCTAAAAGCCTTTTGACGTGTTATCTAAACAAGCAGACCTATTTGAGATTTATCTTTGCTTGCTATATCTGATCTTCCAGACATGGTCCTTATAATTTATGATAGAAAAATACAATCTATCCTATTGTACATGGCAGAAGCCTGGGGGGCAGCAATTTGAAATTACATAGAAAATTACTTTCAAACTTCTGAACCTTATTCCCTTAGGAGTTGGCTATTGCACAAAATTTGTTTCAACTGTATGTGGGCGATATCTGCAGTTGCTACATGTTAACTTTAAAGCTAAAGTAATATCAAATTGGATACGCTTGCAAATAGTGTTATCTCATGTTAAAACGTTTAGATTTCATCAATGCGAGAGTTATTATTCGAATTTGGCTTGCCTTATGCTTGATTGATTCAGGATGTAGGCGATAAAGAAAATTAATTTGCTTATTCAAACAAAGATGTAGATAGAATTATATGTCTTCCAAATATATGAACACGTATTCAACATTTACATTGATCAGAACTGTGGAGAAGATCAAAACGTGTATACATTACCTTTGCAAGTGTGCTAAACTTTATGTGAGTAAGTTAGAAAATAAATAACGTGTATACCCATAATGTCTATTTAACTCTGTATTGTACAAAAGCATTATCTGTAAGGTCAGATTCAGTTTAACTAATATCTATTTGCTCCAGAAATGAAACTATGAATGTCAATGTACTGTCATATGTTAGGCTTTGTTAGTAAAACATTAATTATTGTCCTGAATAACAAATACAGACAATGTAAGATCATACTGTCTCATGTGTCGAAGAGCTGACCTGAGTATACCATAACCCTCTCTGTAGGTCGTAAGTAATTTGTATATCAATCTTACTTGTGCTTCACTCTCGAGCCAAAATAACATGGATCAACATATCGATGATACATTATCAAGTAATAAAAGCCTTTCTAGATCCTTCAAGCTAATGGGTCCAGCTAAAAGCTCTGGCATGATTTGGACAAAATCAATTCTAGATACTGTCATGTTGTGACCTCTTTCAATTTGTTAGGTAATGACGTGTCAATGTGGCGCGTTAATGTACAGAAGCTCACATTACCCATTCCCTCATTAACTATTAAACCTGTTGGAATTCAGCTAAGTTAATAGGTGTCTTTTAATTAAAAGTTGAGTCATCAGTCATAAGAAGTAAACAAATAGATAAACCAGAACAAACCAAAATTGGCTTTAAGCTAACAAAGTCATAGATAAGTAAATAACAGCTTCATTTATTAAACCTGTATCGAAAGTAACTGCTTTCTTGAAGCTCAATCGCATACCGGTTGCTATGTTGAGAAAGCTTTAGTCTTTTTTGTCATTACTCAGTAAAGAAACCCAATTACTTCATCATTTTGTTCATTGGTATTCCCTGACACATTAACGAGGTCTTAACAATACAATAAACAAAAACAGAACAATAATTTCTTTTGATAATGCAATTCTCGAAGAATCAGCTTCCGATCAAATAAAAAAATTAAGCAAATATGTCTTCATTTCATTCATCAAGGACAGCGACAATAATCCCTGGCAACAAGGATTTTTCTGTGAAATTGTTTTAAAATTTGCATGTTTTTCCACAATGCAAACGCTCAAAATTGGATTGTGTATCGCCAGCAACTTTCCCATCGATCATCTAAAATATGATTTGTTCTAGAACCAAGACACCACAAACATTGCCAGATATGCCATTGTAATACATTATCGGGTAATATAGGCCTCTAGATACATGTCCGAGATCGAGTTCAGCCTCAAGCTTCTGACATGATCTTGACACGTTGGAGTCAATTATAACATCATTCAGAATGCAATATCTTAAAGAGATGGTTTCGTTTAACCTAATCAGCTCCACAATTTTGTAAGTTTTAAACTTTCTTAGAAATACTGAGTTTCGATGTACATAAACAAAGTGAATTAACCTCACATTGATCTGTGCATAATTTTCTAAAAGTAATCATATGTTGGTTAATATGGACCTTTGCTCAAAATAGTGTTATAGATCAGTACATTAGGTTATCCTTTAAGCTTCGAAGCTGCATATGAAAGATGTTGAATACCAAAAATAGCGATCCTCCCATACACCCCTTCTTATATTTGGACAGATTATTTCATTTCTTTCTCTTTTGTTATTGACCTATTTGCCAAAATATTTGAGTTCATTTGAAAATTGATTGTAAACATGAACGGAGAGAAAAAAAATTTTTTGCTTTACTTATGTCTTATTTGGAAGATAATGTACTACTAAATGGTAGATGACAGTTTAAATCATATATTTTAGACATTTAAATCATCATAATCAATAATGTCCTTTTTGTAAATCATGCTTTGGACATTCAAAACGAATAATGTGCAAAGCGTAATAATACTTGATATGACAATGATAAAACTCACGAAGAAAATTCCTAAGGACCAAATTTCTGGTAACCTTTTGATGGGATATGTTAAATATTAGCATATGCAATCTATTCTAAAATCCACAGTTTCATTCGCAGTTGCCCTTAATAAACTTTTCAATGTTCACGGCCTTAACTACTTTCTATTTTCTTCTGACATATTCTTCTGAAAATAAAAACTGTTAGACTTTAAGTGCTGAGTTACTTAGCATAGGGAATAATTTGTAATATATAAATAGATTTTGTTAATCTCTGTCAAACTGTAATAATGAACGTCATGCTCTCTGCCCCTGAAATGAAGATGTCTTTATGCAGTCATGAATTAACAACATGTTTTGATAACAAAAATCTCTGCAACTAGAATGACTTAGTGAACCGTCTTCATCGCTTAAACTTCATATCTACTTGATTTCTTCTAATATCTGCCATGCAAAACTATATACTGAATTCAGTGAATTGGTATTGTCATGTAGGTGTGAAATCGTATCCAATTGTAAATATTTAACAATACATACAGTACAGAGAGGTTTAAAATGTTAGATAGAAAGTATATTTGACACTTCAAAGTGTGATATCGATATAAATTCTAACAGATAAGAGGTTTGAGGCGTTGTGTTGAACAGATTGATACCATTTCCACTGGTGAAAGCAAAGAAGTTCTTATTTGAATCACATTGTCTTTGTCAAGTTAATGAACCAATTTATTGTTTCACCATGTAAATTATGCATATTAATTACAGCATAAGCACTTAGGCGTTTTTATGTTGAATAACATAATTTCTGTATGCTAAGTGTTTGTTTACTATTGCAAACAATTATTCTTTTGTTGACTTGATATCATCAAACATAATGATATTAATATCTACCAATAACGAGAATTTTAACTTAAATTGCGATATTGAGGTGTTAATGTCATAACAATTAAACAACTAGTAGAAATATAGGAACAAAAGTGAAGCTAACACATTGATCAAGTTAGGAAATGATAGTCAAAGCGTCTGTTTAATCATGTCTTTAAATAGCATTTAAAATGGTATAAAATATTTCTTAAATTATGAAAATCATAACGTTTCGGAGCATATCTTATTACGTTACCTGATGAGGAAGCAAGCATATACTAGGAAACGTTGTGATTTTTCTACATTGAGAATCGGGTGATACGTACAGCCATTGGATGGCTCAGCGTTTTGAAATAAACTGATCAGTAAACCACTTTACCCAAAGTTGGTATTTTCTTATTGGAATACAGCACTTGATTCAAGAAAATTCACATTAAATATTTTTTTTGATATATTTAATTATATTACAGTTTGAATAATCAACATAAAAAATGGCAGAAGTAAGTACATTGATTATGAAAAAGGTTTCGCTTGTGCCGTGCTGTGAACATTTGGTATAGACAACCTAACGTCAACCATTATCAACACCATCGTGACATAAAACTGCCCGTTATTCATCTTCATTCAAGATGTGATTTGCTCTAGAGCCAAGTGAACATGTACCATGCTATCTATCACTCATTATCAGGTAATAAAACCCTTCTAAAACCTCGAAAAGTTGGCTTAGCTAAAAGCTCTTGGATCGATCCGGACAAAATCAATTCAAGTTGGTACCTTAGTGTGACCTTTTACAATTTGTTAGGTACTTACATGTCAGTATGCACAATCACGCAAAAGCCAGTAACGTTACAACACTCAAGTCTAGAATCAGCTATAGTAAGTTAACATTTTCTGGAGATCAATTACTGAGTCCTTGATTTTGAATTGAAATACCAATCACATAGTCAGTGTTGGTACCATACAATGCTTATAATTAGAAATTTCTAAATGTTTCTATTTCTCTGTAGGGTATCTCCTGTTTATGACTTTGACATAGTCAGTTATAGTCATACCAATTCAGCAGCACAATAAATTACCTGCTACAAGAGGTTTATGCAGTTTTATAGTTCATCTATAGTGGTCTTACGTGTCCTGCAAATAGTGTAGATTGATAACATAATAAAATTCGAATACGTTTTTTCAAACTCAAGGTAAGTTCAAATTTGAACTAGATGTTGATTACGTGAATTTCACTTTTGAGTTTAGCTTAAAACCTGAATAAAAATGGACTAAAGCTCACGAGAGTCTTATAACAGTTGGCGTGTTTTCTTTACCAAAAACTATATAAGCTCCGTTTTCTGTTCTGCTTTTATAGCGATACCGGGTTTTCATTGTTACGACACTGAATAGGACTCGACATGACGTTATTTGTTGACTATTAAAAAATTGTGATTGTATAATTGGTGTCCTAAGTCACAAATACATTACCATTTAAGCAAGACAAATATCATCTAGCCACTGCAAGCCATACTACTATAGTTACCAAGTTCGCTCTCATTTCAGGATAGACTAAAGAAGGTTAGTTTTTTGTGTATAATGATGGTACATTTTACATTCTTTGAGTAGCCTGTTGGAATACAAGTAAGCGACGTGTTTTGAAATATAACAAATATAATTTTGTTCTTTCCATGGAATCGTTTTCATATAAATATAAATCGTGAACATATACATGTTATTGTCGATACAACTACAAATTGTACAACACATTGATATCCTTTTACAGCTCCCTAAGGAAATTATGTGATGGTTATCCTGTGCAATCCTTGTTATTTTTCTCTCGAAGTACATATGTAATTAAATCAAAATACTTTTTGCAATTCAATTCCAGTCAGAACTCAAGATTATTGAATTTGTAAAAGTATGAAACCTGTTTTATCAAGCCTTAGCCAAATAGTTTGGTGTACACTAAGTTTCCATTGGACATAATTTTTTTATTGTTACATAAATAACGCCTGGTTATTTCACTGGGAACCATATCAGAATACCTATAAGAATATAAATTATCCTACCGAAAAATAAAAGAATAACATCATATATCTCTGAATTCCTCAAACCCGTGTATACATTTATTTTAGTACTTGAATTTTAACGATGAAGAAAATTATGTCTAGGTCACAGCGACTCGAAAGCCAGGGCCTTATTACACAGAGCTCTTTTAGACTAAGGTGATTGTAACGCAATGTTATAACTTTGAGTAAAGGGAAGCCTTAGCACTACGGCTCCGTAAAATTAGGGCCTGGTGTTTTTCATACGAGACACCGAACACTACAATGACAACAAATTTGTAAAGAAGTTTGCCACTTCCTGCCATATCTGGGTATCCTTTCATCTCTTGACAGATTTTAACAAAAGTATCAAATGGTGTATAACTGTGAAAACCTTATACACTCGGAAAAGTATTGCAACACTCTCTTTTACAAATTCTAGCGTGATTCAAATTAATGACATTTGAGTTATAAAAAACGATTTAACTTTAACCTTTTGTCTTAGGTTAGATTACGTCTGAAGATATGAAGCCTAACAACCTCTTTAGTAATTACACAATTCATTACTTTAAAAGCTGTCACTGATTCCTTGAGAAGAGTAACATCTCAGGATATGATTTGTCAATGTGCACTTTGATAGTAACTGACTTTGTTCGATAACTGAAGACTCAAAAACAAGAAAAAGTTTAGTATTTGGTGTGAGCCCAATGAAAGAAAATTATTAGTGTACAGTGTAGCCTCAAGGACAGAACAAAACAAAACGCAGAGTTTGATTGATTCTATATAGGGGAAATGCCTTTGTAAGAAAACGCGTTAAATGTATCTAGAAAAAAGTTATGTCGAAATCGAAAAAGAATTGTATTGCAATACTTCGTCCAGATATATATAAATGCATTCTACATATTAAGTCACACTCAACTGCCAAAGCCATGAAACATATGTTTTAAAGGGTTATAATCCTCATCACGTAATAAACATTCTTAAACATTTTACCACATATATATTTCTCTTGTTCATAGTCCTTTCTTTATTGAAAAGTTCCAAAAAAATACATTATATAGACACACACCTAATGAACCATACAACATTATTAAGGATTCAGCAATTTTGCTGAATCCTTATTGTTATTGGCGTGTTTATTATTATTCCACGATTTTTGTGAACAAGATTCAGCAAAAACTACTATCTCAAATACAACCAAACTTTACGATCTTATAGCCCTTACAAGGAACTCGCGACATGAAACTTTTCAGCCAATTCGGACTTTGCATTAAAGGCTCAGTGCCACTCAAAGTTTTGAAAATTAACATTAGAAAAAATTTCAAAATTGACTTAGAGGCTTGCAACTTGTTTCAAAAGATGTGCAATTAAATTGCAAGCAAAAAAGTAAATCGTGATGAATTCGTAAGTCACGTGATTTCGGCGCCATCTTGAATTTTCACACTTTTTGCAAGTTCAAGACCCCATGCACATTTGAGGGATCACTTCTCTGCTAATACTTGCAGTAGAGATCCGATACTTACATTATATGTAGTTAAAGCATTGGCCTATAACAACATTGTCTCAAAATCTAAAAATTCACAACTCTTTTTCCACAGCGACCATTCCAATTTGCAGAATTTTCAAAAATCGCAAATTTCAAAGGCTGATTACTCAAAAACCTACCCGTCGAATTTCATGATTTTTGCATGAGAGTTAGATGTGACTAATGTCTCTACGAATCAAGAAAAAATCGCTCGCGAACAGTCATTTCCGGTCATGCGTGAAAGTCAAAGTTTGCAAATTCAGAAAACGAGGCGTTTACAGTGTGTTCTTGTAACGTCCTAACTAACAAACAACAAACCATACAACGTTGTGTATTACCTCAAAAGACAGGCTAAAGAATATTCTGTCAAGGATATAAACATTTAATTCAATCGTGTTCCTGACAATGGAGATACAGGCCGTCAAAGTTGGTCGATTTCAAGTTTCATTTTGAGCGTGACAAATAGCAGCAATATATGAAACAGCATGAGCACAAATCAGTAAGGAGCAAAAACAGCACATATTCTGAAATGATCAGAATTGTAGTAAATGATGATTGTAAAGTGTAAAACATGGAGTTATTAAAGTAATTGTTTTAACTAATGCACTTAACCTACAACATAAGCATATTTGTTACGATTCCTCTATTTCATTTCCTATGAACTAAAATTGGATCGATTCAACTATATCCTATATATCTTAGGATATTGGTGATATATATGACCTGATACGAATTTAGTTTCACTTAGGTTTTTGATTGGTAACGTAAGATGATTGTAATTGATTGAGTAGCATAGTTTTTTCACGTTATCAACTTCTTTGCAATAATCACACATTAGGTCAGATGAAACATGCTGTCGTAGCTAAAAGCGTCGGCCAATTTTCATGAAAATTTCAGGGAGGACTGCTACCATCACTATGTGCGTGATGAATGTTATTTTAATGCGCTGAATCCGTTTGTCGTCGCTTGCGACTATATTTATTCTTGAAATTATACTGCTTAATTATTTGTGATATTCTATACAAATCTGTGAGAAATCTCCTTTTTAATCAAACATGTATTTGAAAACATTGACATTTTTATCGAGGAAACATTACAGTATATAGTAAGAAATATTATATTTATGTTTTGTATATCTATTTCACAATTATAATTTAATAAAAGGGAATATACACTTCTTATGTATGAGTATCGTATGAGCATAATGCATTAAAGTGGTATCACATTATTTATATATCTGGCTTACAACATGTAGGAAGAGTTTCAGCTTGGATCGAAAGTATCTCTCACATTTGGAATTATGATTATCTGCTTACTTATCATCTATCTCTGTTCATTTATTGATGATTGGTGGTTGGCATGATCCTTTGTGAACAAAACTAGTTTTGCGGATTTTGTAGCTCAAAGGAAAGCTTATATGTGGGAAACGTCTTATCTCAAGATAGATGAACTTTGTCATGCTTGACTTCATTAAAATAACCATTCTTACAACAACGTTGAAATAAGATATGCAAATGGATGATGATCACAACAAGATAAACTACATTGTTAAGATCATATGCTATTATAAATGGGAATTCCAAAAGTAAAAACCTTTGACAGTTACAATGAATTGACTCTATTGGATGCTTTTGACCAATCTATTTATGTAGAGAAAGAATTATGGTTAGCTTGACACTGTTCTTTGAAATATGATTTTATTTTCATAAAAGTTAAAACCAAATGCCAATAAAAATGGGTTTGGTTTGAAAGCAATTATCTTGTAGTTTTGAAAATACATTCAATAATATATTTCTTATGATTGTTGCTATACAGCAAACTAATTATAATACAGTTTCTTGTTATGTGAGTAATGTCATTATTGAATAATGACAATGAACGATGGCCTTTCAAGAAATTAACTACCAGTTAAAAGTCGCTTGCGAAAGGTCATCTTCAGACAAGAGATTGTAATGGCGTATAATTGAGTCTATAGACAATGTTGTATAGACAATATTAAATAAATTGAGACTGAAATAGACATTTGACAACTCTATACAGTACATACGCAGGGTGACGTGTACTGATACAGCCCGAACCATGACATGATAGTTTACAAGGATAGCAAGCTCAGAGCAGGAATATATTCACGATGTCGTTACAAAGATAACTGGCAGATTGGGGATGCACAGAAACAGTTCCTAATCTAAATTATCGTGAAATTGAAGAAAACATTAAGAGCTTTGTTTTGAACAACTGTGTGATGCTTATATACATTTTGCAAGTGCATCTATTCCAATCACTTTTTATAAGGATTATATTCTTTATCAAAAGTTAAATAGAACACATTTTTTAACAAGTACAAGATGGGTTTTGATGAAATTTTGAGCAAACAAAATGAAGAGCATGACTCATAAAAACGCATTTGAAAAGGATCATTCAATAACTTTTTCGGAACTGGTCAAATATACTTGGATTTCATATTATGACAATGTGTTTGGCTGCATCTAAACGTGAAGTCTGTACCTTGACAAGATTATTCCTTTTATTGCAATCGTAAAATGAAATGGTCTTTTGAAAACGACTGTACAGAATACGAACTTTACAACAACAAAAAATTACAAACAATATTTAGGTTAGAGCACTGCACCTCTAGTAGTAGTAACTAATATTTGCAAAAACAGGTAAGATAAACAATGACAGTCTAATATTATATTAATATTATATACCTTAACATTCAAGGCAGCTGCATATACCTATGATATGATTTGGCGACTATCAGCATTAAAGAATGATTTATTTAGATATTAAGTCAGGGTATTAAGGGCTAGATCATTCTCTTATTCGTATGTATTTTACTACTTCAATTTATACTAACCACCGCGGTAGGTTCAAAAAGATTATTTAATAATCTATTCGTTTGCAAGCTAAGGGTGTAAAGTCAGGAAATAAATGTCAAATTATCAAAGCTTTGAATATTTCCTTAGGGCTATAGAAATCCAGTTTAAACCCCTTGGAAATAAAAGCAAAGAAAGTATTACCATTGCAGTTTAGGTGTCAATTCTAACCATTCTCTGGGGGGCAGTGTCAACTACATGAATGGCGGTTTTATGTGTTTACATAGAGAGAGTGCAAGCAATAAATCGTTTACGTAGAGATATTTAGCATTCAATATAGGTTGCTTTTTTGCTCTTAAGAGACAACCGAATTAAATTTAATGCTGTTCGCCTCAGTGTGCAGTGCTCAATTTTTGATTACAGGAAATTATTGTAGTATGTGCTTTGCGTGCAGTAAAACTTACAATATTATTATCATTATTTTCCCAGAAATTAATCTTGCAATAAGCGTGTTATTTTGCAGTACGATTATGTTCATAGGTATACATAATACAGAGTTTTGAGTTATTTACATAAGCCCTGCAATGTACGTACAGATGTTTATATTTGTATTATAAATTATTCATAAGTACTTGTAGCTTCCCTTGAGTCTCCTTACCACTGAAAATAATACTATGATCTATCATTTCCTACATAAGTGAATATTTATAACTATTCCTCTTTGTAAATGTGTATACCATTTTTGCTTTTTAAATTTGAATAAAATATCATGAACTCAAAATACAAGAGTTTAATAAAATCAAAACTTAGCAACATCTACAAGAAAAACAACGTCATGACGGCTTACAACGACACATAATCAATACCATATAGATATATTTCATAGAAGGGATTAGGTTTGAAGAACTATAAGCATAAAGGCGACCTGTGAGACCTTCACAATCTAGGAATCGTCCCCTATTCTCCCTAAGTTAAACATAAAGGCGAGCTGTGAGCCCTTCACAATCTAGGAATCCTCATTCTAATCTATCATATGAACATGAAAACGGGATAAAAGCTAACTATCTGAGAATGGACACCTCTTCTCAGTTAGTGTCAAAATAACGAGCTATGTACCTGTCACAATCTAGGACTCGACAGTTATTCTCCATCTTTTGGATGCATACACAGATAAAACCCTTAATAAGCTAGTTAATTACCCTTTTATAATGCAAGCTTTACTACTAACAAGCAACTTTCTAGATTGTGATCATTCTCACAATCTGCAGATTGTGTAGGAATGAAAAGAATTCCTAGATTGTCCGAACAATCTGCAGTTTGTCATTATGCCTTGATTGCACGGAACATATATAGTTTTAGTCATTAACACCTTTGGAAGTCATTATAAAAGCATGACATCGAAGTATCTCGAGTTTCATCAAAGTCAATTTTACATGAAAATATTTCTTAACATGAAAGTCGGTTTTATTTGAAGGTATATGTAAATTAAGTCACGAAAGTCTTTTTTTGTCACAGTCATATTTTTATATCTCTAAGTCATTTTAAAAGATCAGAGTCAATTTCCCATTTGTTTTCAAAGTCAAGACATTTCTTTCCCATTAGATTGTTTTCGTGAACGTCTTATTTCATCGAAGTAATTCAATTCATGAATGTAATGTCATTTTTTCAGGTATCTTTGTTATTTATTTAATTCGTTTTTAATTAGAAATCATTCCTTCATCAATATCAAACTCAAACACAATATCCTTAATCGAAAACCAAACATCGACCCGCTATGTCACTTAGGGTGTGTTGTTCCTTCTTAAGATACCTACGGTTTGGAACGCAGTGAGAGTTATCCCATCTTATCTATAAGATATATCAAGACCTAAGATAGAACAAGATGACATGTTTTTCATGTGTGTAGCTGAATTTTCATAAATGAGTAAAATTAATAGCTAGTAATGTGGTTTTGATGAAAATGAATAACATTCACATTAAAGATCTTCGGAAAATTTATCTATAAACACACATTTAATAACATACCTTGGATAAAACAAGATATCACGGTTCTGAGTGGTGTAATTAGATTAACAGAAATGATAGCAATTAATTGCTAGGAATGTTGTTTTGATGAAAATGATTAATAAATACAAAAAGTGTGTATCAGAATTTCCTCTGCACAAACACGAGTGGTATGATCAGCTAACACACACCAAAAGGGAAAAAAACCCCTCCCTTTTTAAATGTCACACCAAATATTATGTTAAAAGTATCCAAGTAAACACGTGTTAATGCGTACCGTGCAATAAATGTCATGTAAAAATCTGTTAATCTTCATTGCAAACTTCAGACAAACATATGTGCAAGTCTGATATAAATCAGAAAAAGCATCTTCCTTCCGAAAGAAGTTTTTCAATGAATATGGTTTATCATATAGATATGCAATAGAATATGTAGTGAATGAATAGAACAGTATTTATGTAAAGATATTACAAGAGAGTAGTACACGATATGCAATAAGCAATTGTTGATATTGATGTGTCTTAGAAAGTCCTTTCTGTCAGCTTCACAAATTATGAAAAGTATACTTCTTTCTGGGTTACATCATCGTCATTATGATAGTTGGCTGTGAATGCATGTATGAAAAGCATGATTACATACGACCACTTAACCGTATACAATGGTATTTATCTTTGACCACGTTTTAGCCATTTATTGTCAAAAGGGAATCGTTTTGAGTACGACTTCATTGACATTTATCAGTTAACAGCCTCAAGCTGTCCGTATCTTATTCCATGGGGAATACAGATAGCTAAATGCATAGTCATTTTATCTGTGATATCAACATTTATCCCAATGATAATAAAATCAAATATCCCAACCCCTTTCCTTCAACTTTTGTGATGTAAATGTAAATTTGAGTAAGGTGTTTGCCGCTTATACCGAACAGACAAAACATTAAAAAGACGCCAAGCTGGCACGAATCATCATAGTTAAGGATAGATATACATGTAAACATAGACATTCAATTTAATATTTTATCATAAAGGACGTACATTACCAGCATTCACTATATAATAATCAAACATCTTGCTTCATTATGAATTAGTCAATTTGAAGCTTCGATCAAATACATCTTATTATTTGTATAATGTCTCACGAGTCACGAAACTGACCAAGATATATCTCAAACCTAATAGAGAATACATAAATAAATCTTGTGACGATCTGGACAAAATTAATGTTAATTGGCGTCATGTTGTGCCGTCTAGGAAATTTGTGGAGTAAAATGTGACAGCATGTGCAATTGCCCTAATCGATCGTTCATATAGAAATTGAATTACTAGTACACTAAATCCACTACATGATACGTGCTCTGCATTAGGTGTAACAATTAAGAGGATCGAATACCCAGTTAATAAGTTTACATACATTTACATTTAGGCTTTAGTCATTGCTGTAGATGAGTATGTTGCCGTTTTTATCAAATGAAATTTGAAATACGGTAATTCTAAACGAACTCGAGTTCAATACCCTGAGTTTTTTAGTTAAAAATGAAACGTTAGTAGCAGAGACCTGTCTTCTCTCGCAAAAATGATTATGAGTGAATACTCACGTTAAAACAATTGAAAAGACTCCTCTTTTCTAATATATGGAAAATGAATAGACCACTTTAAAATTTCTAATCTATTTATTATTCACCATATAATCTTGATGAGGCGTCTCCACTCCCAATTATATTGTGACTATAGCAAGGCTGCCGATCATCATTCTTGAAGCCATTGGAAAATGCCAAGTGTAGTTGACCGATCTGTCTCCATCTGGGAGTCCTGGGAGATGCTTTGTGTATGAAGGACCTAATGCTCATCTTAGTATTCTGATGGGAACTCTATCTTTTTGCAACTATTCCATTTTTATAGAGGCATGTTAAACGACATTCTGGATGGGGTTGATTATTAGGTACAGAAATTATGTTTACAGAATGCTTTCTGAAAATCGATCTACGCCTCACAAAACGACATTTATAATTGCAATATCTTCATAACAGTAAAAATAGAAACCGGGATATTATACTAACTAACTAAGATATCTAACAATTAGAAACACACAATAGCAGGTTTGAAGAGAAGAATCATTGATAATAAAGAAAGTGATACAAACGTTGCCTTTTAAATACATTATTGTATATGTTTCAGTCATCACCAAACTTTGAGTGTTTTTCATTTTTTAATTCTTCCATGCTAACACTTAATGGGATAATGACCTCCTGCACAACTTTAAAACGTCATTTGTCGATCAAGCAGTCATGATAAACCTACTATAACGCATTGTAGGTGATGTTTCACATTTTCCAAAGTAAATGTCCAAAGTTTTTCATTAAAATCTTGAAATTTGAAAACCAGTGCACTACAAACGCCTTGAACGATGTCAGGGTGTAGGTGGATGTTTAATTGATTGCCATCATTAGTTATCGAGGTAAAAATATTCAACTTTTGTAAAGTGTTTCTAAAGCAGAAAATCGATGCAAAACCATACCACACCATACCAGTAAACAGTTTACGGCCACAAAAGGACTTCTAGTAATTCTGGCTGAGGAACGACAGGGCAAATGGTTTCAATGAAATAAACTAATTAGAAAGTGACCAGCGGGTCTTAAGCGACAGGCCAGACAACTGACATGTTTGCTCAGGGTTGATCTGATTACCTTGTTGTCTACAAACTTCTGAAATGAAGGTTTGAAACACGTAGAGTAGTTTCTTATTAAACTACCACTCCCATCAATTCCCGAGATGAGGTTATAAAATTCATTAAAAACTACAACCAAAGTCATTTCAGACCAAAATAGCAAAGGTATGTCCTTCAATCCTTTACCTTTCACCTCAAGGTACGAGTTTATTAACATTTTTGTTCAACAACGTTAATCAAGTGATAAAAAGATATTCTGTTATTGCCCATTCTGACAAGCGATATTTTTGTGATAAATTACAAAATTGAATTACCATAATTGTCTACCATCGTTTTAAATGTAAGTGCAATATTGATGCTTTACATTTTTCTGTATACGCGATATTGTAGTTTTAACACAAATATGATATAGATGGCTAGCTAACATATGATATCTAACCTGCTGACAAGGGTACAATATTAATGTATATGAAAGGGAAAGTAGCACATTTTGGGGCAATTTCATTCCTTCAATGTATATGTTTATCCCAAATGCATTTCCTCAAGAGGGCCAGTCACCACATGACTCAAACATATTATCTTTATTCTTAGAAGAAAATAACAAGTATCAAGCGAAAACTACTGGCAGCCGTTTTCGTGTGAACGCTTTTTCATCATTTTAGGTAGGAAAATGGTTTCGCTAGCTTAACTGAAAAGTTCGTTTGAGAAACGCTTCTCATATTCGATTAAAAAGATTGATTTGTATTTAAATACATGTATTTTCGTTCTCTTGATATCACTTTCTTTACAAAATAAGCCTGCTGCTCCACCTTCCAATAGGTAGGTCTCAAAATGATGATGATAATATGTGGATATATTTATGCATCCTGCTAAATTAGCGTTTATGAATCCACTCTCGCTCCTTCCTTATACCCTGATGCCTTTGGCTAAATTCCTCGTATCGCTGGCGGTTTGATATTCGTGGCTATGCTCACCTGTTATACTATCAGCCAATGAAATGCCGTTAATAAAGGAGCTTGAAGCTACTAGCTTGAACTCAACGGATTTTTCAATCCGGGTTGTGCCACTGTTGCCGAATGCGAGTCGCTCATTGGCTGGTTAGATAGCTAGCGATACGAGGGTTTTTTGCTTGAAAGAGATAAGGGTATCAGGAAGGAGAGAAAGCTGATTCAAATACGCTGATTTAGCAGAATGATTCATATGAAGCTTTTTCCAGGTACAAATGCATGTCAAAGCGCTACGGTCGAAGCGCTACCTTAGCGCTTAGTGCGACCGTGTCATTCCGTACATCCCTCTTTTCAACCCAAGTTGATGGAGTATATGATGTCAAATCTACAATCTCGGTTAACTACTCTTGATGTAATGTTTGAGTTTTACAACTGGGACAGCCATACGCTGATATTCACATTAGGGACATAAAATCAACTTCAAAGATAGAATCTAAACTGTGTAGATATAAAAGGAGATGCTGTAAGATGTAGTCTGTTTCATGTCTAATCATATGATTTGAAGGTATTACTGAGCTAATGGAACTGTCAAAAGAAAATATTGATTTTTGCAGTTCAAAAAGATTCCATCGTATATTGGACAAGAATATGATTTAAACACATTATATTTTACCTAAGAAATCTCCATATGTGATATACTCCCATAACATATTTCAGGCTTCAAAACCTCCCATATTTCAAATCATGATATTTTCTAAATCATGTACAAAATGATAAACTATTTAAAAATATATTTTACTGTATCAACACATATCAAATAACGTTATATATTTGCATCTCATTAGGCGAAGCATCACCCTGTTTCGATGTACAACTTAGTTGTATGCCAATATTACCACAATAAATTTCCTATTTTCATTCTTTACTGATAACAAGAATAGAATTAAATAGCCCTTGTTAAATATTAAGGTGAAACACAATATCTGCCAAACATGATAGTTCATAATGAATATAGTTACATTCGTTTCATACGAACTTTACCTTATTTTTATGGACGTTTGACATTCAATTAGATATATTTTTAAATTCCAAAAGGAGCATATGCATTGTACCTGAAATATGTATGAAGTTAAATTTGGCTTGAACAAACTTGTAGTAGCATCTAACATCTCAACTCTTCATTTCTTAACGCTTCAACATAAAAGCTTTCATTTCAAAATATAAACATATATATTCCTACCATGTGTTTTCAGATGATTATGTTCTCTTTAGTTATCACAAATGTACACATGAAATACATGGCCTTAGAATATCAAATCATAACTGTTGTCTTGTGTCATCATCAAGCTATGGAAATCTATGAAATATTAATGTTGAATAAAAACTCTTGATTTTTGGTTAGATATGAATGTCTAGTCAATATCTTTTCCCTTGTGAATGACTTACATGAGACATTTAACATACTTACTTCAAGTAACTTCATGTGCACTAGTTAAATTGTCATCGAGTTTCATTAGTTTTACGCTTATGATCTAAGTTCAGCCATCTAGGAATAGAAAAGATCGGCATTAGCCTATCACAATACCTCAATATTCAAGTTACTTTCACGTCAACATTACCTGCAACGTCTAGTGATTTAACGATCCTGAAAACTTCATACAATCACTGATGCTCAATTTACTAATTCAATTTGCCAAGTAAACAGAACCTTGCATAGCTGGTAATTAAATCTTAATCGTGGCATATTTCTCAATGGACACAAACGAGTAAATGTGCTAAAGAGGTTATTGATAAAGTTACAGTTTTCGGTTCAGATAGCTAAACACAGATCTTTACTTAGTTAAATGACGCATATCAAACAAGACTTAAAAAGTGTACATGGGAGAGACTTCTTGGAGTGAATATAATATAAAGGCAGGATGTCTACATACAGCATTATTCACAAAGATGTTGCCAGTAGCATGTTCGTTTTGATGATGGGTTTATAGGGGCAATAGCATGGTTCTTCACATTAAAGTCAATAAACGCCAAATATATCATCTATATATAGGTCTAAATATCTCATTATTCAACACGATCATCCATTACCTAAGAGGAATTAATCAAGTGTCTAGCGAAAACAAATGGCGGCCATTTGTACGTGAACTCCATTTAATCATTTGATGTAGAGAAATAGCTCTGCATAGATTAACAGACCATGGTACATGTACGTTCGTTTTGAAACTACTCCTTTTGATTTTAACTAAAACACATTTTCTTCGTTTTCTTTAATTCTTTATACAAAAAATGTGTTACTGCCCTTTTACCTTTTTAAAATAGAAATTTGATTGACATGGCCATGGTAAATTAACAAGAAATGATTTCCTAACTTAATGTGGTGTCAATAAAGCTTTTTAGTTCAGTTAAATCAATATGATTTTCATACTTTGCAGTGCTGTTTTATTGTTTTTTAATGAAATTATGAAATTATTTACATGTAACTTCAAAATCAAAATCATTAAAACCTAGATATTCAGATAACTACATAAAATGTATATATATATATGTAATTTTTCATTCTAAAAATATAAGAATGAAAGCGTACAGTATGGATGTTTTTAAGGCAGCAATATTTTGGTATTTTATCGCTGTATGTTATAAACTTTCTTATGTGAGAAAACTAAAAACTAATAATATCTTAATGTCCGCGTTGATAAAAATGGTGAAGCAAATGAACCTTCATTCACACTCCTTTGTTCATTGCTAATTACACAATTTAATAATCAATTCAACTTCATCATTATATATTTGATCATCGACAATTCATATCTCCTGGGGAAGTTAGATACGGAAAGATTGAATGGTTTATTCAACAATTCATTCTTGAATAAATCAATATAATGACAGAATAATATCATGTAACAGGAACTCTAATCTGCCGGTACAATTATGAGGATGGATACATTTGAATATATTAAACATTAATTCATAATAACAATCAATTGACCACTGCTTGTTTTATTGAAAATGAAAATCACTTTCTAATTAAAGAACAGAGGATTTTTTATCTGTGATGAAAAGGAATGTCTGCATTACCGATCGACTATTAACTGACGGCAGAGTTTAAAAAACTTATTTTTATCAACAATCATCAATTTCGAAAGATATAGCAATATGTTGCAATTTCATGATCTTAATAAATTCACAATGAAAAGGAAAAACAGACTGTTTAATTTTTCATATTATGATATCATAGTATGTTTTCCCGTTGATAATAACAGTCCTATTTCATCATTACATCTTTGTTTTTATACCTGTGGAATTATTTCATTCACTTGTCGATACCTTCATAAAGATGGAAATAACTACGCTCATGTACTAGGAAAATGAAGGAAAGTACAAAATCGAATTTCTTTTATTTTATCCTTGCATTGAACTAACATATAAAACACAAATTTTGAAACAATATGTGGATCATTGAATTGTTATCTTTTAAACATGGACAGCGAAATTGTAAACAATCAAATATATCTGATTGGAAATAACGAATGAGTAAAAAAAATTCGAATAGCAATTTCGACAAACTGAATGTGTAAACTAAAGAATAAATCCAGCTGCTCTGTAGTAGATGGGACTTTTCATTTTTTACCGCATTATTGCAACTTAATGATTTGACCCAATAGGATAATAACACTATTACACTTATTAGAATTAGAATTAGTTTATTAAAAAAAGTCCTGATGCACTTCAAACACGTTGAAACATAGACTGTGACAAGTAGAAACACAATTGTTAATAAGGCACTCCGGACGAAATTTAAGAAACTAGTTTTGCTCTCCCGTTTAAGACATATTTTTTTCATACATTTTCTAATGTTGATTTAATGTTCAACACGAAATAAGATCTAGAGATAATATATAGATTATAAATGTCGTGAATAGTACCAGAATCTAACTAGCTTTTGCTCGTTAATTACCAAGGCACTAATTTATTTCATGAAAAAGGTTATTATGGAACGTCGTAATATGCTGTTATATGCTCATGCTGACTACATACAAAAAGAACAAACACATTTTTTAGTTGGTGAAGGTTCGTCGAAACAGAGAACAGAGGTGAAGTAAATTGGGGTTGAAAGCCGCAATTTCTCTTATATATATGATTTGGGGTTGAAAGCCGCTCTTTCTCTTATATCAGGGCTGCTAGTATTATTGCAGGGAGAAAGCTCGCAACACTTTAATGGCTATGCATTTAAGGTAAAACCTGCTAGCATCGGATGGAACTAGCAAACCATGGTATTTCTGCGCTGAAATTCTGTGTGGGATAGCACCCAAACCTAAGACCCTTCTGTTCTCTACTGCAGAAAATGTTGCCGAGCCCCTAGCGGGATCCAAACCTAAGACCTCTTGATCCGAAGTAGAACGCACTGACCACTGCGTTACCCCTCTCCCATCCACTCCTCAAACACAAGAAATCACAAAACTAATCTCTTAAGTTTTATGTTTAAACCTATTTGTCATATTTAAAAGGATGCATGTGGAACAGGTTAAGCAAATAATTCAGTAACAAATCCAAATGAAATCAAATTTTCATAGAAGAGGAGATGAATTTCATTTAAGCACTCCTATGTCCCATCGCCACAACGAGCCCGGAACACTCTGCATGACCAAGGATCCTTGTGTCGGCCCTTGTATTCAACATTGAGCATCGAGTGTTTTGCACACAAATAAATTACTTGGATATTGCAAATTAAGTATTGATGTTACTTGGTTGAAGACATCATGCTTTTAAGATTTACAACTTCCGAAGATCATACCAAGTAGTATTTGCATTTTGGTTTTGCACACTTCCCTAGAACTCGATTTATCCATCTTAAGTCTGCTTTGGGGGAGATGGCCTTACTATGTACAATAAGTGATAAAAAATGAGACTTTAAAATTAATATTTTATCTTCTGTTTCTTATCATATAATGTTTTTGCATTTACACTAAATATTTAGTATTGATATGCTATACGACGACATAATTTTTCTTACAATATTTAATCTTATCATTATCAGAAGAGAAGTCATGATCAAACAATATTCTTTATTATCAATTACATGTATGTAAACTTGTATATACATAAATTATGTTAATGCCACAAGAAAAAGATAATATTTCTTATTCCTGTTTAAACTTGATACTTTGAAATGTAGATGCCAAGTAATTAATCACTGAACAATTGATAATAGTTGATTGTTAAAATAGTTTGTTACATATTAATTGTCATTTGTGTAGTCTGTGAGTTTGTACAAAACATAGAAATGTTTAATAATGAATGTCATTCGCGAAATGGTTCACAGAAAAGCACCATACCTCTATTAGCATTGTAGATTCTTAGAACCCAAAAAACTCTTACGGGCAGACAACACATGTCACCGCACGGAATCAAAATAATGACTATTTAACCTCGAGGCTAAAAAAGATAATTTAACATTCCCGCATTTGAAAATCTAACACATCTTTGAAAATATAAAATAACGTCAAAGTATCTTTAAAATTAAATGGAAGTAGGTTAATGTCTTTTTGAAATCCAAAAGGGAATTGGCTGTATTTTACAACGCGATCTGTCTATTTCATTCTGAATGGAAACGGCTACGGTTAAGGGACTTGTTTTTCCTCCTTGCATAGAGTCAAAAATATTTCCTACTAAATCCAAGGTAATCAGAGCTATCAATCATCCAAATGACACTAGAATCATTGCGATATTTGAATTTGCTTTCAATCGCAAAGTGAAAGACATGCTAGTAAGCTATACGTTGTTCACACAAATGGTAACAATAGCAAATTGACATTTTATCATGGTAACACGTTTAGCATAGATCGTATGAAGAATATTCTAACAATAATTATTAAGTTAAATAAATCTATACATTTTGTTTTATTGTCTCGAGTAACCATTATCTCCAAAGAGAGGTAACTCAGTCATAAATTCCCATTGTCTTAATACTAACGTTTCTTAAATCTATGAATATAGAACGCCGATTGGATGCAATCAAAGTAAATTGTGCAATCAGCGAGGCCGTTTCAAAAGTTATCATTCATAACGCCTAAACTATTTCCGGAACTTTCTAAAAACTAAACTTTATTCAAATATGTACTTTCCACTTTGAGTCATTTTTACAGAACACATACGCGTCATTTTGCGACTGCATCATTGCATAGACCTGTGTGTCAACAAATATGTTATTCATGCATTCGGTGTTTTCATTGGCTGAAATATTGCCAGGTAGTTTAAGTTGCAATATTGCGCCGGTAGGGAAAACCGCCGGAAACCTTCGTAATAAGACAGAGGTTGTATGGGAAGTTATGACGGAGCTACCTCTGTTAGGAAAGAATACGAGTACACATTTCAGCCAGAGCTTGCTCTTTGTTAGGACCATAGAAAAATACAATGACCTTTTCGGACCTTTTGTTTCCAATGTTCTAATAAATATGATAAATCAGTAAATAATATTGTATATAGCTTCATGTCTGAACTAAGTCTTCAATGGTTACAATTATTAACGGAACGTGTGCCTGACAAACAATCTTTGTTCATTTGTAATCATCTAAGCCTTTATAGTGAGAAAAATTTAAAGGAATAAAGGTCACACAGAGTTCTTATGTGCATCAAATGATGTTGCAAACTGTTTATGGTTTTACCATTTCATATTCAATGTAAAGTGACTATGGAAAAGAACACATCCGTGATTTAACATAAATGAGTATTTAAAGTTATCGGTATTAATCAACATAATAATCTAAAGATATTATAAATATGTATTATAAAAACAAAATGGCCTAATATAATTATCATTGTTTATAAGAATATGATAAAATGCATGAACACTTGGATATAATTTCCTGTTTAAAGTTGATACTACTTGTTGTCGAAGTTACGTGTAGTCAGAATTTTAACATGATTGGCGTATAAGGTTATGGGTTTATATGAAATAGTTATCGTTGACAGGTTTATTCACAGTACTGTTATATGCTTTTAGGAGTAGAAAAATCTCACCAATCGAAAGGCTATATTTCTTTAATAGGCTGTTATGTAACATCGTTACAGAACTATCCAAGTTATATGTTTTCCAATAATAGAACCAATGCCAGGTTAGCTAAGCTTTGATTACTAGTTAGAGCTAATGAAATAGAATTGCAATCTCCTTTGAAATAAAAGCCAGGAATTTACTGCCATTACATATTTTATTTATTCTCTTGGAATCGATGGGAGCAATAAACTCGTTGGTTTGTTTTTTCGTTTAAAACGAAAAGGAAAATTACAACACTATGTCATTCAGTAGTTAAGGTTTCCATAACTTAAGAGGAGGGACAAGTATTCTTTGATCCGAGATAATGCTAATTTACGTCATCGTTATGTCAAGAACGAAGTGAACAATGCGTTTTTTATATTTACATAAAAAGAAATTCGGAACATCATTAACGTTATTTCTAAATTAAATTGTTTAAGATTATTTTAATCACCATTCTAACGATCATAAACATGATTTCGAGACAATGATAATTACTGTATTTTCTCGTCTTTTATCCTTTGAGTTTATAAATTTTTATAGACTAAATTTTTTATTGCCAATACCAGTTTTTGTGCAATTCATCTTTCTCATGACTACCAAGAACAGTTATGAAATGTTCAATGAACTAAACATGTGACCTCATTTGATAAATAAAGACATATTAGTAAATATTCAATGAGACTTTATATAAAAGGAATACTGTTTCAAATGATGCATTTACATCCTACTAAGCTAGGGTCTATTTTTGCTGGTGTAAATCCGACCTGCTTTCCTCTCAAGGCCATTATGTACACGATAATGACAGATGGTTTTGAAATGAAGGGTTTGTTGATGTTTGAATAATAAAATCAATTTGATGGATGAAAGTGTTAGGAGTTGGACCAGTCTGATTAAAATCTACCGTATTCCGAGGAATAAAAGTTTTTTAATATTAACTCTAGCGAGATTCGAACATATTCTATCAGGGGCGATCCTCTCCAAAACGGTCTGAGAGCATCTTCTTGCTCGCACGTACTTACACCAGTTTAGCGCAGACAAAATCTAGTCATTATATTTAGCGGACCATTACATCATCCTGTTTAAAATAACGATAGAGGCGTTAAAGTTTAACGAATGGTAAACGGGAGTTACAACACCCCCCCCCCCCCCCCCAGATACAGATACCGAAAGCTTTTGCCGCTGTCATTAAGATTGTCTGGTTGCGATTGCGTCAGAACGTGCGAGCAAGGAGGATGTTTTCAGACCGTTGTGGAGAGGTTAGCCCCTGATAGAATACGCTTGAATCCCTTTAGTTCGAATATTAAAAAAACCTTTATTCCTCGGCACACGGTAGATTTTAATCAGACTGGAGTTGGACGATATATGTTTCCCTGTATGACAATTACAGATCACCCGTAAGATAAGTCGTCTCCTGTGTTTCAGAAGTTGCCTGATTATATCTCAACTCCATTTGTGAACCGTCAGTTGTTTACCGTACATGTGCTTCACTCTGCATTTAAGATAACACGAGTAATACTACTGACAGCATATTAAATGAAAATTAAAGTCTTTCTATAATCTCAAGGCAATGATATCAGCTAAAAGCTCCTTCAATGGTCTCGTAAAATTAATCCCAGGTGGTGGCACTTTGTGACTGCATGACGGTGTGCGCAATCAAGCCGATGGGTCGGTCAAGATGTAATCATCGATGTTTTAAATCAATTATCGAGTTAATATGCGATTATTCTTTGTTATTGTAGATTATAAATATTTCAGAACACTGATGCAAAACATTAAAATGTATCAAAACATGCGCTTTACGAACATTTCAGCGCATGGTCACCACCTATATTCACGGTAAATATATAATCAAGTTTGTTATACCAATAAAAGAATTTTGTGATCTTTATAGTAATTCCATGATATGAAATAGTAGACCGCCTTTGTGATGCTGTATGTGTAGGTATGTTAAATGAAACATGACCATTTGGCGATTTGTGTCTTTATCTAACTGAGCATATAGAAATCGTCGACACCACCGCAAACCTTGCTGTTTATTTAAAAAAGTCTTATCATATTAATTTTAAATCTTTAGATATTGTTATAACTAATGATAGTATTTACATGTGTGATTCATCCCATTGTATTTGGAAAAACTTCATAGCTAAATTTTGAGAACATGTTTTATTTAAGTATGCATGTTTTATCATTACTAATTGTGGTATTGCTATTAAGATTACTTACATACTCGTACATGTACATATATTTATTAACATTCGTATTCATATGCAGCTACGACCCTCCGTTTACCCCGGGTCACTGGATGTCACGCTGAATCACGGTTTGTCGCTTTTACCCACTCGGCCATTAACTGTTAGTATTAAGAAAGAATTTAATTAGAATGTTAAACACCTTCTTTCAGGCAGTGAACGTTTTCATTGGTTGAGACAGTTTGCAACAGTTTGGCCACAAAATATGTAAAATATCAAGTAAGAATTTGCAATTATCCTTATAATTACTGAATAATAATACCCAATCAATGAGAACATTCGATTTCCTATTTTTAAATCACAAAAATAGGAACTAATTAGTACGTGAAAGTATGATAAAATGATGATAGATTAATAATATATTTTTATAAGGTTTAAACATTTTTATGAAATTTAAGAAAGTGATTGGCGAACAAGCAAAAAGCTAATTTCAATACCGCTCCAATTCTTTTTATACATTTTCAGTGTACCAATGTTAATATTTTTACTGTAGTCGAGTGGAAATTTAAGAATCAAAGCTAAAATTATGTCATTTAACTGCTTTCTTTTCTTCTAAGAAAGTTTGAACATAAAAAATAATATGTAAGAGCTACATGATCTAACTACCAAACAAGATGTAGTTCTACACATACCGTCCTATGATTATTTGTCTTAAATGGAGTGGCTTTGAAATTTGTATTTGCACCGCGTATGCTGCAAATTATGAAACCATTGTCTATTACTCGCCCGTGTAAAATACTGTAGTGTAATATTTATACGGCGATATTAAAGTAGTTTCTACTACACAATGCTATCACCGTCGTCACAATGGCGCCCAAGTAGGGTAAATGTTTCTTTAAGTACACTTTCGGCAATCGTGCTTGGTAAACAGAATACTAAACTTCCTTCAATTCCATACTACTTTTATCAGACTCGTTACTGAAATGGTAACAAATTCGCTTTTGCTCTTTTAAAACTTAATCATTAACTTGTTTAATAAAACTAGTATTAAATGGAAGGTCGTTTAGTATCCTCTATAAAACCGTTTCCAATTTTACCAATACAAGGAATTATAATCAAGGAAGATTTGTAAAATCGTGGCCTTGACTTCCACACAAAATTGCTTGAACAACGTTTATGTTACTTTTCCAGTGTCCACTACGTGAACCTCCATAGGCGTCTCCAATCAAAAGTAAATTGTCACTAAACCAAGGTTAACTACAGCTATCCATCATCATTTCGACAACAATTTCCACCACTGACAGATTTAGTTATCAGGACTGAGCATTGATGAAAGAAGGCTTATGAGTGCAAGCTTGATTTTGTTTTCCTTTAGGGGATTCTATCCTTTCGTAATTATACCCTCCTTTTTAAGCATATTGAACCTACCTCACAAGTGTGAAATCAGAGCTGTCGCTGATGTAAGGACGTTTCTGAAAGTAATGTTGTGGATGCAGGACCTCATGTTTGTATTGTACATGGAATTTCATCGTTTTGAATTTAAATCAGGGAAGCATTTGGAACTATAAAAAATGGTTAACGAAACGCTTAAATCAATCAGTTTGCCTTAGGTGTCCTGTATGTGGCAGGGGAATAGAAGTTGACATGTGTTACTGGCTATGGTAGTTGTGCATGTAAAACAGTATGGTTTTCAAAAAGTAAAAGTTCCTTCCTTATGCCATTTTCTATCATGAAACCAATGACCATGATACACTTTGTAAACGTATCAATACTGATTGACTGTCGGGTATCCTCACAATCTAGTTACACCTAGCTGCTAACGATTCGTCATTATGGACTTCGGCACTTATAACATTACAGCTTGTTTTAATTAGATTGGGTATCCTCATTGCTCTTGAAACAGTTGAGTTGTCAAAAAGTCCCATTGAATGAATTGCTTAGAAAGGCTTTGAAGATTTGAAGAATACAGATGACGATGTATGTTTTTTTTTTATCTAACTTGAAACGAGATTTATATATCTTGTTAAGCATTTGACCTTTTCAAAATCAAGAAATGATTCTATGTACAACTAAAAAGAACAAAAAAGTTGTGTAAGTAGATTCCCTACCTTTTAACGGTGTTAACATTGGGATCAAATCTTTATACTGTTAAAGTTACCTTCCATAAAGGTCGTTTTTTATTTTTGAAACTGAGATGCAATAATTTCTTGTATGTGATGCATTTCTAAGGTTTTTTAATTGGGATATAACCTAGCAGGATATTATGTCTAGGTCACTATTTCCGACATCTTGAATTAATTCAAAATAAAATTTCCATCTCCTTCTTCAGAAGCAAAATTCCTAGAAATGAACAATCTTTTTTACAGACTCCTCAGCTTATGAGAGATTTTGATTTATAGATTTTGCGATTCTTTGGCGAGAGACCATGGCTTTATGAAATGTTATGAATAACTTTTGAAAAATGAATAGCATCCAAGAATCGTGTCTTTTGTAATTAACTGTTTCTACATTAGTTCACCAAAGTGCAACTTTTTGAACTGTGTTGATATATTTGATACTGTAGAAGGAGATGTTTTTTCCATCTCAGCATCTTTGCGGTTAATATGTCTCCTGATAATGCTATTGTGTCATGTGAATATAAATCTGGCATAAACAATGGCGACAAAAGTGTTCTTTGCCTTCATAGAATGTTGATGTCATCTCTGACATTTTCACTGATGTTTATGTGCTTACATATCTAAATATATATAGCAATTTTCTTTGTTGTTTAGCACATGATTATTCTGGTTTTAACATGAAATCAGTACATAGTTCTTTCAGGTTCTAACTGATCTAATTTTGGAAATTATACTTTATAAAGATGGACCAATAAAATGAAAAATTTAGCTAGAATCGGAAGATGAGCTCGGCTATTTCAACAGATTTCTGGACAAAATAAAGACAATTTAAAAAAGAAAACAATTTAAGGCATAAGCGACCATGTGGGGGTTAAATGCTCTTTCTCATTTGGTAAATTCCCTGTCATCATAAAACTCTGGAAAAGACAGATTTTCTTTATCATTATTTTTTGTGATTTTGAGGCCTACATAAGCAATAAACCTCCAAATTGTAGGGAAATTCTTATAGTAAAAATAAAACATACATTTTTAACAATTTCAATTTGAAACCAATTTTCTATATTATCATTGAAATACATTCATGATCTTCTTAATGGAAATATGGAAATATGACTTATAATGAAATGTTGATGGTGTGATAAAATCATATTATATTCATGGCGTGTTGTCTCATGTACAATGGAGCTGACCTGATTAAAACCCAAACCATATTGTAAATATAAATAATTCACCAATCAATATTATAACATGAGCTTTGCTCCAGGACGAAAATTACATTGACCATACTGTCGACGATATATAATAAGGTCATAAAAGCCATTGAAAAACCTCCAAGCTAATAGTTTCAGCTAAAAGCTCTTGAAATACTTTCTTGACAAAATCAATCCTATTGGTGCCACGTTGTAATCTGTTGCAATTTGTCAAGTAATGTCAAGGACGAGTGTGCAAAACCTGAATCAAGTTGATCAAGAAATGAAATCATTACGATATGCAAATCCATGAATTAAAGGTTCTCTTCATTTAGGTTTAAATTTAATTGGGATCAATAACGAATGCGGGTGTATGTTAAGCTTGTCTGAATTGTAAACATCTTAATATGTAAATTTTAGATTGATTCAATAACATTTTCATTCATCCTAATTATTCCATGTATTTACGTGTTTAAAGTTAAATGTTTCTGAAGATATTTAGTGAGAGATACCATTGCTGTAGCATAGTGAGTGAGTGGTTGTTAAGAGTCGCTCTGGCAACAGTAAGGTATAGAGTATGTTATGGGCCCCACTAGCTTGGATTACGTTTTTTTAGAATCAACCTTAGTTCGAGTTCAATCTCTACACCATACCCAACCCGAAACCGAGAATCTCTACATCCAGGTTGATCCCGTGCATCATCCTTTTGACATATCGTTGATATTGCGCCAAGGATAAAGACAGAGACAGAAAACATTCTCAAGATGGAGCAGTTATAATACCTATATGAACACATTATAAACTGATAGGATGGTTGGTAAGCTGAACACTAAGTTACTGTCCGTCCGTACAAGAACTATGTGCGGAGCAAATCTCTTATACCATACACGCAACCAAAAATGATACATATATCTATCATGTTCCCTAAATGTGCCTTTTGACGGCAAATGAACTTTTTGCAGTTTCCAAATTACTAATAAACTGAGTCTATGTCCGTAGCATATTTCTAAAGTTAAAAATGTAAGTTAACATAAACATGTTGATAAGATAATAACCAAACCAGACACAAATACTGATAAAAACATTCAGCTGTATTAACCTTCCCGTTTCTTCTCTTTTCCCTCTAACTTCCGATCCCTTTTCTCCCCGAACTATTCATTATCATTTGTATTTTTTTTATCCACATGTTGGATGGCTGAAATGACATGTTAAACCCATTATGCACTTACTCAAAATACCAATATGATTGCATTCTTGACAGCTGGTATGTTCATAGCAAACATATGAGATAACAACGAACACTGCACGACATGGCTTGATCAGAGTTATCTCATCATCAATACTAATTTCTTAAAAGTGTTCAGATACCCCTTGACAATTGTAATAGTCTATCTTTGTAATACTCAGTCAAGTTTGTCAGCATTGTTATGAAATGCCGCTAAAAACGCCAGGTTATCACATTTTTATCTTATTCATTGTCTGAAATGAAATTTTAGTTGATTAAAAATTGACTAGAATACAGATTGGTTTAGGTATTAGGACCTAATACGGAATGATATTTGTCACTGTACACTCAGTATGTTTATAAAAACTCTTTCTGTTTGATTGCATCCTGTTTATTATAAGATATATTTTGAATAATGTACCAACAATGAATGATGTCTGCATTTTTCAGACGACAGATATGACATATATCATTATTTATCGTATAACATAATTGAGGGTGATATATATCGTAGTAAGGTTCACCGTCAGCCATTAAGTATTTTGTAAAGTAGGAAATCGATGCAAAACCAGTCAACAGTTTATGGTAACTGAGGGACTTCTAGTAATTTCGTCTGAGGAATGACAGGGTTAATGGCCTCAAAGAACTAAACTAATAAGAAAGTGACCAGTGGGTCTAAGCGTCAGGCCAGACTACTTACATGTTTGCTCAGGTTGATTTGATTAGCTGTCTTCAAGCTCTAGAAAGGAGCGTCTGGAAATGGAGTAGCCTACTGAACTCACACAAGCGACGCCAATGCCAAGATATGCTATCAAAACACAGTAAAGTCTCAACAAGACTATCTTTGTATTTTTGTGTCAGAATATATGCCCGTTTCCTTGACAAACCAATTAACTGTGACCTTTATGTAAAATCATGATTTACGAATTGATGAATTAATCTCATCAATGATATCTAAAAAAACTCCTTCATCTATTAATTGAACCTTATGGTGGTGTGCTTTACATAACATGATATTAGATTCCTTCACAATCTGTGAATTATACTCCACAACATAATTAATCTCTGTTTCTTCTAATTTACAGATCAAAAACACTCAGATTGAATTCAAATTTCATGAATATTATCTTAATTGTTAGTCTTTTATCTCCAGAATGCTTAAAAACCAATTGATACATTTAGTAATTTCTGACAAGAAATATTAGTCATTTTATGAGTTAATTGATGAATAAAATGTAATAATATCTTATAATTGTCATCATGATAAGGATGTGTTTTGCAGTACTTATATCCAAAGGAGAAGAGCTTCTAACGATTGTCAACTTCTTAACTTCAATATATGCACTAAATAGTGATACTGAACTACATGTATTTTCAAATGGAGAGCCAGAGAATATATTCTTGTCTCTCTGCAATAGATGTATTAGATAATATTTAAGGGAACATGTATTTGGTTCAGATCGATAGTAATTGAAGCGTGATTTAACGGTCACGAACACTTAGTACAGTCATTCGTGAATTCGATAATTCAATTTGCTGAGTAATCAAGAGTTCGCATCAAACATTAATCGAGTCATATATTGGCGGTCGACACAGTCGTTCCGCAGGTAAATCACTTTTACAGAACACGTTTACTCAGTTAAAGTTTGTAGTTCAGATTGTTAGACAATGATCGTTATTTAGTTAAATGACGCATAAGAAGACAACAAGGCTTAAAGATACTCTTGAGATATGCTAAATGGAGTGCACAAACTATAGCTGCAGGAGATCAAAAGTACTATGAAAATTTTAACGAGGGGTGAGAGCGTTATAGATTTTGACTCGCTGATAATTGATATAATATTTGGGAAATTGGGAGTAAAGAAACAAAACACATACTCTTGATCCAGAAAAAATTCCCATCAACAATTTCATACCATTTTATTGGTTCAAATTATGTTTTCTACACCTGTTAAAGTAGATTTGTAATAAACATAAATGAGTTGATCACATTTTATAATTTATGATCATGCAATAATGTATGAAATAAAATACTAAATCATTTAAACTACCTCATTTTTAGTTATTTGAAGGACTAATTAAGATTAGCTTGGAATTGAACGATGTACATAAATATTAGAAATAAAGGAAGTTCATCGCTATATTTTATTTATCATACAGAACATACGATATTCACCTACCATTACCCAGTTTTTCTATCTGCAACAAAAACAAGATTGCATGAACCACATCAATCAGTTGCAAATCAAAGAAATAACAGAATGGACCTGTTTCCTCTAACAAATTGGTTTTACTATTCATACATAAGTTTCTTTAGAAAACGATGTCTAAAAATTCTCTTTATAATATAAGGACTTTAAGTATTTGAAAATTCACAATAGAGATCGTCAATATTTTAAGAAAATGATGTTTAAAAATTATTTTTATCATCTGAAGACTGGAAGTAATGAAAGAGGAAATACATTATTCAATAAGTCTTTGAAGAGTACATTCAATTTGAGAGGAAGTGATGTTAAACTTTGATTTCAGGTAGCACATTAAAAACTGACAGGCTGACTTGGACTATTCATATTCTCCTTATAGAGATCAAAGGTTCTGATAAACATTGAATTCAGTAAATAATGAAGCACCAGTATCATTTTATTATTAAAAAGTGCTATCAATAACGTGAGAAAATGACACAGAACTTTGAAGGTCAAGAGGAAAATGTAATATGATAGATTACCTATGCTACTTCATGATTCACCACCCGTAGGAGATTACAGATTACTGTGTAACCAGTGTGTCTTTTTAAACTCACTGAGTTTCACTTCAAAAGCTATAATTATTAACGTGCGAACGTTATTCTGAAATCAGGTTAAATCATTCATAACATTTGGAGACTGATATATAGTGTTTTATGATAAGGAAACCAACAATTTGGAACTCGTATCAGGACATTAATGAACCTCGAGATTGCTTGAATGTTAAGGTTGTGTGGATAAAAGGTAAAGTAAGCTTGTAAAGTTTGGCTCAAGTTAACTTTATTGGGGGCAAATTTGTTACAGCTGTGTGTTTGTACATATACCTAGGATTAACTTTATTACGTATTTCAAACATTTCGAATGTATCATAATGTTATTATTATTATTTAAATAGTAATTACATACATTTGTGCACAAGTTTTTAGAATCACATGGCTTTTTATCTATAAAATGTGAGATGAATAGGTTGTCGACACTTTACAATTGTTCATTATACCATCTTCATCAGGCAAAGAGTCATTAGAGATTTCAGCTAAATATTTGTGTGAAAACCTTGTGAAAAGATTTTTTGGTGATGTCTTTTGTGGTCCATGTTAAATTTCAAGGAGGCATGATAATGAAATTCAAAACAATATAGTCTGAAAAAAATCTACACATATTGTAAGGTTTATAAGGACTTTTATACAATAGGGGAGGAAGAAAAACCAGTTGGTTGTTTGTCACTCCTTTGCCATTTGTTTTCGATTGAACTTCATCAAATATATAATTATCTCTTTGCAACAGAAACCAGTAGCCTGTATATCTAAATAATTATATTTTGGTTTTCATATTCTATGTTAAAAATAATAATAACATCAAATTGACTCAATTTAACATTTACCAGATGTTCAAAATATTGTATATCAATTACAATAGTTAGGTATTCTATTTGGTATGATCACACCGTTACCTTCAACGTCTAGTGATTTAACGATCTTGCAAACTTCCTACGAACACCTGTGCTTTGAAAGATTCAATTTGTGAATCAAACAGATCTTTGCATCTTAGTAATCAAAGTTTGATCGTGTCATTCTATCTATCGACACAGACAGGTAAATGTATTACAGAGGCTTTTGATACAGTTACAGTTTGTGGCTCAGATAGACAGACACCGATCTTTACTTAGTGAAACGATGCATACTTATCAAACAAATACACAAGAGATCGACCCAATGAGGTGAGTAGCCATTAACTGAAGGAGACTTGCGAGATAGGCAGCTCTTATGACATTCAATATTCACTATCGATATTCAATGCTTTATATTGGTAGTTCTTGAGGCACATTGGTATATTTAAGTTTCTGTTTAATTTCTTCCCTTTGTAGATTTTTCAAAATACAATATAATTTCTTCAGAGAGTGATTATTGAAACTATTATCATTATTATTATATTTTTAATAATGTGTCATTTTAAGAAACATTTTGGCAATATTAGAAGGAATACATTTTTATTATTTGGGTTCGTGAAATGGATTTGCAAACTATAACCTAACTAGTAGATTAATTTCGAATCTCCTTTGAGTGAAAAAAAGAAGATTGTTTTTCAATTGATACAAATATCTTTCAATGGATCTGAAGAATCCATTCCCGAAGAAAACATGCTACTCCTTCTTTCAGATCTTCTTTGGATTGAATGATAATAGGTTTACATGTAACTTTGCATTGATAGAATATCCGTTGTTTCATGGATGGCATATTAACGTGAGTAATGTGTAAATGACAATATCTAATGAATGACGATAATTATGCTGATTTATATAAAGCTTAAGTTTGAATGAACCTATAATTTCCATACTCGATTTATAAGTTTATTTGTAACTCCTATTTCCTTTTAAAACGTATCAATGACATGTGATGGCTGGTGGATTCTTAAATTTTGCCATGCAATTATTGTAGTTGACTTATAATAGAACTTTCCTGTGTGGTTAACACTATTTTCCTTAACGTACATTGCTTATAATACAGTGTTTTAGTATAAATTTGTCTCAATAATTGACAAATGAATAAATATGAGAATATTCTGTCAATATGGACATTTTTGTAACTGTGATCATTAAACAGTATGCACCTGACACTTGGAAAATGAGTTTGATCAGTTTAATTTAATAACTTGAATATGCACCATCAAACAACGATTTTGGATTGCACACAACAATTAATTCTGTTTTTATAATCTAACAAACGATTGGAAGTGTAAAATATGTAAGAATGTTAATTGAATAAAGGTGAATTAAGAAAAAAAACGTGACAAACTTTAGGAAAACGCAAGATATTTTATATGCAGTTAATAGAATCTAAGAGTTTGATTCATGTAATGACAAATTGTTGGACGTTTTTTAATTCCACTGATAATGCAACACACATGTTTTCATATGTGCACATAACACTATTGTCAGTAAGAAACAGATTCAGCATGAGTTCCTGTACATCTGTCAGTTGTCTACTATGACGTCCTAAAAACAATTATTCATGACGTAACTGTGACTTTTGGAAGGGAAGTTGGAATTGAATATGTAATACAGAAATGAAATAATTCTCCAGAATTACATAAATCACTTTGTTTTGTAAAAGTCATATGACACGCTTCATCAGGTGATAAATGTCAGTATATTCATTTGGTCAACAGGCTAAATTCAATAACCCATTACTGACAACTAAAGACATGTCAAACCTATCACTAATAGCATTACGATACTAGCGTTCATACGCTCAGCTGACCACACCAACATTTACTAATTAAATGATCAATATTTGGTGAGTTGTATATATCTAATATATATGACCGCAAGAAATCTTACCGCATAAATGCCTGCTATAGGCACACTGTCAAAGCAGTGTTTTTATGCAGTATTTCTGATATGATTTATCTTTTCTTATACAGAATGTTGATCAGCGTGTAATAGATATAGATTGTGATTCATTGATATGAATATTTTTCTTCTGATTTCCGCTGGCAATGTGTAGGAGTAACATTAGGTATGTTTGCATACACCCAGAGAATCATTAATGCATATTTACCAAACTATCAGTTACTGATTTCGTTTATCAGCGTGATTGATACGGTAATATACTATGATTAAAAAGAACGATGATCAAAGGATCTCTTTGTGTCTTATGAGTTATGTATTCGTATATATTTGCAGCTGGAAATTAAAACCATTCATGTAATGATAAGTTATCAATTCTTGGTTTACATATCATGTTGAATGTATACATATATATGGACATTTAAATCAAATCAAATGAATCAATCATCAAATTCATTTGAAAATTCGACTTTATAAAAAAAACTTATACTTTCATCATCATTAGAAAATTACATTTTTCAGAGGCAGGCCTATGGGTATGTATGAGTATGTATGTTAGCCATATTATTTGTAACATTGTTTTTAACAAATACTATAAAACACACATCTATTCCTGTATAAACATGCACGTACCCAAGGAACAAACAATAAGTTATAAAAAGTACACACATAGAAAATGGGTTATTTTCATAAAAAAACATTCTAGGACCATGTCATGAGATGTAAGTGATGCTAATAATCTTAGAATTTGAGCCTTCGTAAACAGTAATTTCCAAAAAAGTATTTTTTCCATTATGCAATGATGCAACTTGAACTACAAGAATCCTACATGACATTTATAAAACTTCAGCAATTAACTATTTCTGAGACGTTCCTCATAGAATTGTGCATTATGTATTGAGAATGCTCACTTGATGATTTTGTCCGGTTTGAAAGGATTAAAGCACACTCTCGATGGCTAACATGGCAAACATATACATGTACACACACCATACTTATATTTAGTTTCTTTATATTGGATGCAGATTCTTATTCAAACGTTAGCTGACAGGATAAAAAATTAAAACTGATAGAACATTGAGGACATGTCCGATATGTTGTGTAGGTGTTGTAAGATTAATAATATTATTTTCATTTGTCTTAAGTATGATGATTTACGTGATTTTAGGACAAATTATTCAAGTTTAAGAAACTACTTACCACATATAAAGTCCACAGTTTGAACATATTAAGCCTCTGTAATGCGCTCATACGAGCAAAGATGTAAACTAATACACGAATCAAACTAATATAAAGGTCATGGTATCTTTTGATTTACAAAATACATAAAAATATTATCTTTTTGATTTATCAATCTATATCCATTTTTTAATTCATATGGAGGCGTGGACGTGTATACAGTTATTTAAAATGACTGAATGTATCTACATATATAAATGGGCCCGATGGCCTAAGTACTGAAAAAAGTATTATATAAAAAAAGATATCACCCACAGTTTTGATCAAACTGAAGTAATCAAGAGGTTGTATGGAAACAGCTCTAACCTAGACATGTATGCCACTTTAGAACAAGAAAATAAAACTATAATGTTTAACACTTGCTTTCAAATGGGCGATGTTTTCGTTTCTTGTGTCTTCATGATAATTACATGCATGTTCTCATAATATGCAAATATCAAGTAAGAATTTGCAATTACCCTATCATTAGAGTACCTTATCCTTCATCCGAAATCGATAATTATATTTGGTGTCCTAATTTCTGATATGAAATTGAAAATATTCAATATGAAAATATGAACATATAGATGACAATATATTCATATATGATAAATATATATACATTATTACTCTTAACTGTCTGTGTTTCTCACGACAGGCTCCGTATAGTCATTTACAATGAGAGCCAGAAAAAAGACATTAAACTTTCTGCAATATTAGGATCACATGATATAACCATCCAATGACATACTATTTTATGAACATCAGTACATGATTCGATGTTTTCAATGCAGTGACAGTGAAATCTGTATATGTCTATATATCTGTGTGTGCTGCATATGTTGAAGCCATTTAATAAGTTCCATTTCCCGAATTTTAGATTTGATTTGCATAAGAATGACCTGTACAAGGAATCAAAATCATTTTTATAACATCATGGCCTTGATTCCCACGCAATCGCTTGAAAAACGTTTTCTTGCGTCACCTATGTGAACTTGCATAGGCGTCTCCAATCAAAAGTAAATTGTCACTAAAGCATAGTTAACCACGGCGATCCATCATCATTTCAGTAACCATTTCCACCACTGACAGGTGTAGTTACCAAATCCCAGGCTATATTAAAGGCTTGTGAGTGCAGGCTTCATTTTGTTATGCTGTAGGGGATTCTATCATTTCGTAATTATACCATCCTTTGAAAAGCATTTTGAACGACAAATAAGGAATGTTGTACACACTTTGAGGTTAGAATCTATCTCACTAGGGTAGTTATAAGAACAATCGCTCATGTAAGGGCTTTACATTTTTAAAGCAAGACCTTATGCTCATGTTTGTATTCTACATGGACTTTCAACATTCAAACTTTAAATCAGGAAAGTATGAAGAAATGGTAAACATCGTTCTGCGGCATTACTTTATGCATGTTAATAAAAGCACAGATTGAAGGAACACTTTCACAACTAGGAATGAAAAGGTGATTTTTTTACTGGCTATGGTAATGCATGTAAAACAAGGTTTTTTTTCGAAAAGCAAACGTTCGTTCAGTATTTATGCTTTTACATCATCAAGTAATGACATCACGATTAAATGACATCAAAAAAGGGATAAGGACACACTATGTTAAGAGAGATACATTAAAAAAAATCTAAACTGTTTTCTGATATTAGATACAGTTGCATGCCAAAAGTTTGTTCACATACCTGTAAATAACAGTGCAAATATCATGTAATTTGAGATGCCTTTGAGGTATCGTAGCGTTGCGAAATACAAACGTATAATATTGAATTTTCAATACACATATACAGATCCATTCTTCTTTAAGGCAAATGTTTATCGTACGTAAAAATTACCCGTAACAGTTTTGGCAGGTCATTGAAGTGACCAGGGGTCACAATTCCTAAAACACTAATTTTTATTTTTCTCCATAAAATCCTTTATAAGTTACTATCTCCTTTAAAAAAACGTCACGTTTGTTCCTTAGCACAAAGTCAATAGGATTATGTTAGTTTTAATCTCAGAGAGCCGATATGGAACATTTTACTTGACATTTAACGAAGTCAAAATTTCGTAAATGTGACCAAAATGTGCCAAAATTCGAATTTTTACACAAGAGACCAGACGATCCCAAAAAGAGTTCAAGAATGGCTATTTAACACATGAACATTGGGTGATCCATTATCAGTTTTGCTGAAGTTATTCTACTGACGTTGGAACGAAACCCAAATCACATGATATTTGCACTACGATTCAGTGGTTAGTGAACAAACTTTCGATATACTTCTGTATTTCAACACTAGTTCATCAAAGTAAAGAGCTTGAACTGTATTTTATATATTTGATACAGTATAAGAAGCCACTCCCGCGAGATCTCAGCATCTTTGCGTTAATGATAAATATTCTTCTTTATAAATAAATAGAATCTCCCCCTCGTGTCTTCTGATATTAATTGCTTCAACAGTTCATTAATGTCATGTTATCTGATATCTCGATTCATAAGAAGAAGTAACTTCGCTGACATTTGTTTTTTCATCTCATCATCTTTGTGGTCAATATGTCTCGTGATAATGTCATTGTGTGATGTAAATGTACATCAGACATACACAATGGAGACAAAACCATTTTTGGCCTTGAATTTTGATGTCATCTCTGACAATTGCACTGATTTGTTTGCTAACTTACATAACTTACTTGCTATATACATATAAAAATCAGTAGAAAGTTTCGCAGTGATCTAACCTTGCAAATTGTACTTTATCAAGATACGAGATTTAGCTAGATAGCGTGTGAAGATTATGACGATAAAAACTCAATTAACAGTTAAGTCTCATGCGATCATGTGGAGCTTTGAAACAATGCTCTTTCTTAATTGGTTTATTCACTGTCACCATATCAATCAGCATACAAATGGAATATCTTTAAATATATATTTGTAAGTTTAAAGGAAAATCAAAATCCTCAAAATTGCAGTTAAAGCTTATTGTCACAATCAAATGCTTTTAAAATAGTCTGACCATATATCGACATTTTCAAAGATAAACTGAAATATCTAGAGCAAACATTTTGGAAGAAAATGACTTGTCCATCAGTTGTATTAACAATATTAAAACCAATTTGCCTCAATATCATTGAACGAAATTCATGATCTTGTCTCGATCAGAAATCCGACTAATGAAGGTATGTTTGAAAACAGAAAAACTGTTGATGATTTAATATTAAAAGTGTGATAAAACACATGATAAGAATGGTATGCAGTCTCATGTACATTGAAGCTGACCTGATTACACTCCATCCATCTTTGTAGATCGCAAATATTTCACTAATCGATAATCTTACATGTGTTTCGCTCAAGAACCAAACTTACATTGACCATACTGTCGATGATACATAATAAGGTAATAAAAGCCTTCAAGCTAATGGGTTCAGCTAAAAGCTCTTCGGATAATATGGAGAAAATCAATTCCAGTTGGTGCCATGATGTAACCTGTTGCAATTTGTCAAGTAATTTCAATGACGACTGTCCAATCACATCTGAATCACGTTGATCTAGAAATGAATCATTACGATATGCAAACCATGGATTACAGGTATTCTACATTCTACAAATGTTATACTGCGCGAGTTTTTCAAAGGGGCACAAAGCATGCTGTTAAGGTCAAATATGTCAAACTTGATAAAATGTGTCATATCATCGACAAGAACTGGTTGTTTTTTTATAGTAAACATCTCAATGCTTATCAGTTAGCAATATGAGAATAAACAGGGAAAAGGTCGAGATGTGTGACTGAAAATCGGACGATGGCGCGAGCCAAATACTCAAACCTCATTTGGGTAACTTATTTACAGCAGACAAAATAGAAAATAAAGGTCGGTATTGCTGAGTAAATCATTTAACTAATATACATTTGACATTGCCATCTTAACATTTTAATGGCCGTTTTTATTATAATTTTTGGCATTTAAGAGATAAAGATGGAATTTAGATAAGCGATTTGAATTTAACTCATGTCATCTGATAATTTGGCTCTATCTAAGTCAAATGAAAAATAACAGGAATACAGGATGATCGACCAAGAAGGCCAGAAAGTTTACCTGACAAAAGGGAAATGACTGACATGCGCTTTGTTAATGATTATGTTAAAAACGGCGTTGCTGATTGCTCAACTAACTCAGGCGTTCCCATTACCCAGAATGTTATCAAGTTAAAATGGGGGTTAGAGTAAGAATATATGACTTGAGCTCCATAATGAGAGAATGAGTTTGATATTCCTGTAAACACTCTTGAGTGAATACATTCAATACTTATAATGACGAAATCAACATTTCCTACTAAAGTTATAAGAATGAAATGCCGAAACATATTTTATTTAGAAAACTTATTTCAAAAATGGAAAATATGTACATATAAAGCATCTTAATATAGAAACTTGATGGTAAAATTCAGTCAGATTTGACCTCTAATTCAGATTTATTAATTCACAGTTCATGTCAAACAGAAGTGTCAGTATGCACAAGGTGCTCGACAAGTGATCTGTTATTGATATAGCAATCATTTACAGTTTACAGCGTGCACATCCTATTGGAAGTCTGGTTAAACAGAGTTCATATGTGCATTTATTATTATGCCCTGACTCAATCATATTGATTTAACTGATAACCATACTTCCCATTTAGGTTTTCCCTTTCCAAGGAGACTGCTAACAGCCTCTATAGCATATAAGTTTTCAGTTACTTAACATGCGCAGGCATAAGTATCAAATAGTGATTGAAGACGGAGACGAAGGGCATGGCTTTCTAGTCTGAATTGTCACCAAACCGATTATTTATACTCACTTCTTTGCAATGGACATGTAGAGCCTAATAAGGGATATGAACGTTAACATTGTGTGTCCTCTTTTGGGTGGGAGTGTCATATATGTATAATTAATGATATACTTCAATCAAAAAGTCATCTTTGATTATGCGCGAGGGATAAAGGGAGAGACAGAAAACATTCACAAGATCACCGATGGAGCAGTTATAAATAGACTTATAGATGTCGGATGCCTTGTGGTGCTCTAAACTAAAAGCGTTCGGGTGGTTGGTAAGCTATAAACTTAACAAAATAATTATGTCCCTGCCTTTTAGCGTTTAATGTGTTGTGTGTCTCAAATGCTTCACTACCTTACGCAAATAGATCCCACAAGAACCGGTCACTAGAACCTCCATTTCCAAAGGAATTATTCTGCATTACATTTGTTTGTAAAAAAATCAAATCCCACCGCATGGAATTATTTTTCGTAAAACAATCTATGCACACTCCTATGACCAATCCAAATTGCCCTTTTCTTTAAACAGGTACTTGGAAAACATTGTGTCAATTTATTTGTAATTTTTAACTTTGATTCTTTGAACAGTCTTTGAATGTGTGAAAAGAAATAACCATTAACATGCTGATAAAAGAATAACGCCAAAACAAACACAAATACTGATAACAATTGTCAGTTGTCCCACCCTTCCCCAGTCTCCTCTTTTGTTCACTGAAAGTTCCGATCCCCTTTCTCACTTATCTATCCACTCTCTTATGGAGTATCTTAAAGCACATGTTGGATGACAGTAATGACATATTAAACCCATTATGCACTCACTTGATTTTCAAATACGATTGCATTCTTGGCAGATGGTCACTTCCTCAAAATTAACGCTTAACTGCCATGATGTTATCAAAAATCAATTACACTTTGTCTTTATCATATGGCTTATGTTGTTTATTACTCCTCGGCTTTGTGCACTTTACATCAATCGCTGCGAGAGATTTCAAACATACAGGTGTGATAAACATATGCTCCCATGATCATTGGAAATCCTTAAAGTATTTGAAGAGAGTGCCTCACCTGTCAATGGAGAGTACATTTTTAGTTTATAACTAAATCTTTTTTTCTGTCAAACTTCACCTGAAGTTTTATCTACTGCATGAAGATAACTATATGTATTATTTTCATATTACATGGAATTTTGTAAATGACATATTGTTAAATATTTAGATGATTTAAGTATATAAAGTATGATTGGTCACATTTAGGATAACAACGAACAATGGCTAGATCAGCAGAGTTATCTTGACATCACGACTCAGATATCCCTTGACAATTGAAAGAGTCAATGTTGGCAGAGATCCGGTTACACTCAGTCAACTTTGTCAGCAGTGAACTTAAAAAAGTTATTACATTTTTATCTTAACCATTGTCTTACAAGCTGAAATGAAATTTTAGTCGTTCAAAAAATACAAAGTAAAGAATCATTTGACTAGAATACGGTTGAGACTAGGTTTTGGGACACTGTAAATTGTAAATGTTTATCACAACTTAACCATCCATAAGTTTGTGAACTCAAAGCAATCCACTTTACTTTATGTTGTACAAGGGATAACAATTATTTTTACAATATAAAGTTAAACACTGTGTCTAAGGTACACGATAATATGTATGCGACATAGGCATTTTCAATCTAATTGAACTCAAATCATTTATTTGCTCGCTAGTCTTATATTAGGTTGTTAACTGTCAGTCACAAGAGATCCATTTCCACAGGAATCAAGATCAGTCACCATTTGGTCATTGGTCTAAGCGACAGACCTGAAAGCTAACATGTTTGGTTGATTTGAACAACTTTTATTCAAGACCTAGAAAGGAGGGTCTGGAAACTTAGCAGCCTACTGAACTTTCGAAAAAAAAATTTTCTCACCTAATTCAAACATTTCCCATTAAACAAACCAGAAAAGTCGTCACAAATTTATCCTATACAGAGTCAATTTTAAAACCACTTGCGTAAGGGAAATAGTGACCTAACAGTAATTCAATCACGTGTCACGTGTCAGCTGAACCGTAATAAAATCGCTTGAAAAATTAACAGTGACCTTTTCGTAAAACATAATTTACGATTTGATGAATGCATCTCATTACTTTTATTTAAAACGTCATCATAATCTTGAGTCTTACAAATCTGTGAAATATCCTTCACAACGAAATTGACCTCTGTAGCACAGAATGTCCAGAATGTTTGAAAACAAAGCACTCGAGAGCGATTGATACAGTTGATTGTTAGTCCTTTGTTATAAGAAATATTAGGCACTTACTAAGTAAACTGATACTCGAAATGTAATCATATTTTAAAATCTTCATCATGGTGCAGACATAATTTTGCAGTACGTATTTCCGAAGGAGAACGACTTCTTATGATTGTCAACTTCTAAACTGCAATGTATATACACTGTGCATGTGAGACATAACATCAAGAATGATGAGTATATATTTGTCTGCATGCAACAATCTATAACAGAACATGCTAAGGAAAATGTATAAGGTTCAGATCAATAGTAATTGCATCAGGTTTTCCAATAACTCACTTTCATCACCAGAGCATTTAACGATCGTGGACACTTAGGGCAGTCATTTGTACATTCGATTACTCAATGTTCTAAGTAAACAAGTCTTTGCTTCAGACCCTAATCGATACATATTGACAGTCGACACATTCGTTCTGCAGGTAAATCACTTCAAAGAACACGTTTATTCAGTTACAGTTTGTAGTTCAGATTGTTAGACAACGGACGTTATTTGATTAAATGACGCATATAAAGTAAACATGGCTTCCAAAAATATTCATGCGATATGCTAAATCGAATTCAAATACTGTAACTGCAAGAAAACAAAAAGGGCTTTTATGAAAGTGTGACTATATGCGAGCCTTTGTTGACATGGACTCGGTAATCATGAATTTATCCTTATGTATTTTATTGCAAGGGAGAAGTATGACAAAAATGTTCAGAACAGACATGGTACTCCTGACACACATTAAGTTGCTATCATCAGGTAAATCATTTTATGAGCTCAGATATGACTTCTTACAGCTGTTAACGCCATGTGCTATGATATGTTACGTTCTTTAATTTGTGTATTTCACAATTATTAATTATGCATAAATGCCTTCAATACGACAAATGATATGAACAGATCTTGTTATTGGTTATTTGCAGGACTAGTCAAAAGTCTTAACTTTTCTAGGAATTGAACTATCAATGTTAGATAGTAATAGGGCTTTTAAACTTCATAACTAGGTTACATTAATCATTCAGATTTTCAACCAGTACATCTGCAGTAAACATAGTTGTGAGGTTACCATCTCAAGAAAATTTAGTGTTATTGTCTGATTTCTTGAACTTTATTAATCATTTTTGAATCATCGAAACAACAGAGCGGACACGTTTTCTCAAAAATATTTGTTAAAATGTAAGGTTCCTCAGAATAAGATGTTTAAATCGTGGTTGTGGCATTTAATGACTTCAAGTATTTGATGAAGATTCACAATAAGGACCGTCAGTTTCAGAAGATGAAAAAAACAATTCCTTCAAGTCTTTGAGGAGTGCACTTAATTTGAGAAGATCGTAGAAAGATGTGATGTTAAACTTTGACTTCAGGTAGCACATTGGAAACTGACGGGCATAACGATGAAAGGTTACAGTGGTCTTTGAATTCGAGGTAAATATTGACGCGACAGTATTGTTAAATAAAGCTACCAATAACAGTGGGAAATCACATGAGAACTTTGAAGGTAAAGATAAAAATCAAATATTTTGTTTCTCGATGATTTTTCACATTCAGAAGGAGCAGAGATTGCTGAATTCTGTGTTTGCTTCAGTTAACATGAGTCACACAAAATAATGGAAATTAAAACAGTGATTCTGGAATCAGACATTATCTTTCATGATATTTATAGTGATTTATGATATGTATAATGATCATCACATTTCGTAACTCTCAAACAGATTGAATTAGGTTCACAAAAGTTGAGATATCACAATTGATTTAAGAAGTAGTTATAATTTAACAAGATTCGATTTCATTTCATCAATTGTATTTCTTCAACGTAATGTTTTGCATTAAATACCTAAACAAAAACATAAAGTGGGCCATAACATATAACTTTGATCGCCCACATGTAATTATAGATTTTAAACTATCAAACAAAGAGTGAGGAGTGTAAGTTGATTTATTACATAAATATACAGGACAAATGAATTCAATATGAATACCTACATATTTACAAATTCAACGCTCTCGTTAATGAATTACTAATATTAAGCACTCGTGTCGTAAACAAAGTATGTCATGGACATTCATATAATATCCTCTATGTACATGTTTGTTGTGATGATTTCAATTTCTTCCCATTGATTATTATTCAACAGTTGTTCACTGAAAAGTTTCTTCGATGATAGAATTTAAGCTTTTGGCTTCTATATACAACATCTGTTGTTTTGCCCTTCTCATGTTTGAAATTCCTGCAAATTAAAGGTGGCCATTATTTTGATAATGACCTCTCAGTTTTGTTAGATTGTACCGCTCTAATATGGCCTTTCGTCATCTTCACGATACGCTCCATTTGAAAAGCTGATGTAATAGATCCATTTGTGCCTACAAATAGTCTATAAAAGGTGTTGATAGTTGATGACATAACGTGAATTTCAGTGCATACTTTGCTGTGTTATGGAAAGCTTTGATTATTATCATGTTATATTTCTTTATGCTGAGCATTCGGGATCTGTCAGGTCATCTGATTGCATTTTCAAGATTTTGGTTTAAGACTTATTTCAAGAACAAGAGTTCCGGACTTGAAGTAATCATCATCAATAGTTTAAGGTGCTCCATCATGAACCGTGTTTGAGGGTATATGAAAACACTCTTCGTTCCTTCAAAGCGTGGAATTGTTATGATCTTATGTTGTTTGAGGGACTTGTTCAAATGCTCCTTTGAATCTCTGGGCATTCTCTTTCATCAAGAGTACCTGTCATCCTCAGTCAGGAAATCTGTTTTGATAGAAATATCATCAAGGTCCTTCCTTCTAAGGACACGACAAACAGCCTCATCTAACATCTGTAAGTGATTCTAATTCACTGTAATCTTCAAAGTGATTTTGATCTCATCCTTTCAATTCACTCTGGTTTTGTTTTTCTGCACCAAATTTTCCAGTTTATCTTGATATCAAACACAACTTCATTCATAATAGATAGCAGATGCAACTGAAGATGGTAAAACTGTGGTAGGTGACACATGCTAAAACTTCTCCTGTGCAATATCATTTGCCCTACATAACCCCTTCGCTCCTGAGAATCTCTCACGAGTTAGCTGTTCCCTCCCTAAGTGAATTGCAGTCTGCTCAGTGAATTAAATGCTTCCTTTCTTGCATATATCTGAATAAGGGATTCATAATGGTCAAGCAGATCTACCACTTCATTGTCATATTGCTCATTCTTTGCACGAATGTGTAGTGGGCTGAGCTTTCGTAACATCAAGATTATAAGCATGTCCCCCCCCCCCCCCCCCCCCCCCCCCCAATTATTGATTGAACCTTTGGCATTAATTTAATAAGGCGGATAGTGTTTGACAAGAACTCTCATAATTAATGTTAGTATTCTATCTGGGGTCAAAGAAAAATGTCACTTTTTAAAAAACATTTTTCCATATGAGAAGGAAAGTATTTGGGTTCGTGAAATGGATTTACAAACCCTAACCTAACTTGTACATTCATTTTGTGATAAAAGGAGATTGACTTTCAATATGAAATAATGTCTTTCGATGGACCCCTTTATCTCTCGAAGAAAACATGCTACAGCTCCTTTCTGATCATTAGCATGAACTCAGTGAATGAGCATAGATATACTTTGCATAAGTAAAAAGTATATTTTGTTCTTGGATTGAATATTAATGTAAATAATGTTTAAGTAACACATTATCAATTGAATGTCGATAATAATGCTGATTTGTGTTATGTAGCTCAAGTTTTGATGATCTCATAATTTCCAAACTCAAAAATGTATCAGTTTCTTTGCAATCAAAAGTGAAAAATATAAACTATGGTGAAATTTCAGCCATCCAAAACATTTTGTGTCAAATATCGTTAATGTTGAAAGACATCAACAGTCACTGAATTCCCTGTTAACACCAGTATCGGAAGTTAAATTTATTTATCTAATGAAATAACTTTCGTCATTAAACAACCTAGCTGCCATTTATGTCTTATTGTCACAATAGGATTTCAAAAACATCCAAAACACAATTTGTTAGGTATCATAGAAGATGTCGTTCGATGATTAAACATTTCAATATTCTTCTACAATAACAGGTTAACGATTAGTGCCATGTAAATGACATGGATATGCATCATTAAATAACAATATTGGTTTTGAACACAACTGATATTATTTCTCATTTTGAAAATTAACTAACGATTTAAATGTAAACAATTATAACGATTTCAGTTGAATGAGAATGGATACAGAAATCAAACGTGCCAACTTTAAAAAAAGCTCAGAATATTTTACTAGCTCTACACGCAAAGCACATAATGGCTTTTAGAGTATTTCTTGTGCATAACACTCTTTTACATGTTTGAAAATCTAAACCTGATGAGGGATCACATATTCTGAACAACTGCATATTTTACATGGCCTGGATTTGCATGAGCAAAAACAGACGCTTCATTGATGACAACAAAGATGAATCTGAAAGGCCTGGTAAATTCCTAATGTAAGGCTAAACTGCTTCACAGTAAAACACACATTAGCTACAGTCATATCAAACGCATATAGATAGATGTTTACAGTCTTGTCTCATCTTAATAGTCTAATATATCTGACTCACATCAGCACCTGGTTGTGAGAGTTTGATCTTTGGTCTGTCTCAGAAAGTAGTTTTGTTTACACTTTTGAAAACTGTGTTGAAACAAAAATCAAAGTTACGTCACCTCAGAGTTGCAATTGTCAGACTGTAAAAAAGTTATAATGGAAGTTTTTATCATTGAATTCTGGTGCTTAAATTAACTTTTATTGTCATGGGTCTACTTGGTAAACATGTTCGATTTGATAGCTACATGATTTACGACAATAATCGAATCATCAATCCTAACATCGTATTATCAGCTGGTCCACACAAAAATTAATTTTAAAAAGGGTTCCAAAGTTTGTAAGATTACTTTATCAAATATATTTGAATAACTTTGACCGTTGTTCAGAGGTATAAAGTAAAAAAAGTGTTCATAAGTAAGTTATAGAAATCAATTATATTTGAGTTATATAAACATATTTAAGTGTTAATATGTAATTTGTAAATAGTGTCTATCTACTCTTAAACGGCATATTGATCAGTGTCAAATAGATGAAGATTGCGATGAATGTATACAAATATTGATATTTTCGTGTCCGTTGGCTATGTAAATAGTAACACGTGATATGTTTATACACAAAGAGAATCATTATTATATATTTACCAACTCCCAGTTACTGTTTTCACTTGCAAGCGTGATTGATACGGCAATATACTCTGATTGAAACACAACAGAGATCAAAGGATGATTTTTTGAGTAGGATAAAAGTAGGATTACTGATACATTATATTATGTATGTATTTGCCCTATATTAAAATCATATGAACATAGGTGATGCTTAAAGAACTGCAAAAATGCATTTTAGCTCATCTGCCATTGCAAGGCATCCGTCATCCGTCCTTAAGGCGTCCGTCCATTACATTTTCACTATTTTATTTTCTTCTCTACCTTGAGATTTAGCGACCCTTTGACCCTATTCAGTGCTACGCCCTAAATGTGACAGAATCTTCAACTTTGAGTACAAACCGATTGGAGTTATGACTTTTTAAATTTTTGTGACCCTGTGTCTGTGACGGAGGCCACATCTACGTGCATATTCCTCCGATGGTCGGGATTATGTCAAATGGATTTCGTGATCCTGTTGAAGTTCATATGAGGACTTTTGTGACCATTTGTGAAATAAAGTATTGATAGCCTAATGAGCTACATAGCCAATGACTTGAATTTTAAGGTTATTTCAAATATATGAATGTACATATAAACAGACATTAACAATATATAAACTGAATTATATCCGCAAATTTCTTTGTAAATTCGATTTTGTGAAGTGAGGTGATATGGGGTTCAACACAGCTTTCAAGAGTATTTCATTTTTGTCGCGGCAGCTAGTATTATGGCAGGGAGAAAACCCACAACACCATTGTGGCTATACATTTCGGTGAAACCTGCGAGCATAGGCTGGAACTAGTGGAGCATGGGTGGTACTGCACTCACGGAAATTCAGTGTAGCATTGCACCAAAACCTTACTGCTTGTAGAACAGTTCTCTACTGCAGACAAAGTTGGCGAGCACCTGGCGGGATTCGAACCATAGACATCTTGGTTCAAAGCCAAACGGGCTATCCCGCCTCCATTCGACTTCTTATCAAAGCTTATATCTTCATCAGTATTAGAAAAAGACCCCATATTCAGGGGTAGCCTCAAAGATATGTTTCTGTATGTTCGTAAAACCTAATTCCAATTAAACTTATTTTTCATATTCTTAATGTGGTTTGCTTAATATTTGCAAAGTAAAAACCTTTAATGTTTTGTAAAGATAAGCCATGTGTACATTTGTAACATTGTTTTTAACAATCATTATAAAAACAACACAAGGAAAAAGGTTAATATATATTATTTATATAATGAAACACAAGAATATACAAGAATCTGACGTGGCATTTGCGTTGCAATAATTAACTAAGGTTACATGACATAATAATGGTATAATGAAAGATGATTACAAGCGCACGGTCAATTCTATTCCTTTGACAAGGTTGTTACACGACAAATTTGTCATACTAAAACATAAAAGGAAAACTTAAACAGAAAGGTCAAACGAAACGGTATGTTTTGTCTGTGCATTATACCGAACAAGAAGATTGAAAATAGAAGAACACTTTATTGGTATTAATAGATTGAATTGATGGTACCATTAAACCGCATACATCAAATATAATAATGTAATGCTTAGTTAAAAAGCTTGAAAGAACTAAAAAATTCAAACATATCACTATTATTTGTCATTTTTAAAAAAACCAACAGAATCTTAATTCTTTATTTGATGGGTTATGCCTAATGGAAATTTCTAACATTATTTTCAATTCAATTCTATTTCGTAGCAGAGAAGGTAAATATGAAATAAAAATTGTGAATTTTGCCGGGTTGGAAACACTCTCAAAGTATAAACGACTAACCTTATTATTAAAAGCACAACAGGCAATTAACCCAACTCCAGAGTATGTAAACATGAAATATGAATTTAAAATGCCAACAATTTGGTCGGCATTGAAACATATGTAATCTCTCAAAGTAAACACATATGCAAACATATATAAAAACAAACAAGTAACCAACCAAACTACTTAAACGATTCCTGAAAAGCATCATCGGTTTCCTGACACTGGATGCAGAATCTTATTCAAACAGACATCAAACAAGGACACAAAAATTAAATCAATTTAAAATAATCTGGATGTAGATATCTCCAATCATAACGTAGGCATCGATAACACTTTAACATCAGTCTAAATAATATCTGTCAAACAGAGGATTCCTGAAAAATGGAAAAGAGTAAATCAAACAAACCAATTTTGCCAACTGTCCATGGACTACTATTGTTAAGTATATAATTATACTTAGTATATATCATTTAAGAAACAAAATTAAGAATGAGAGGATGTAATCTTGTCTTAGCCATAAACTCTTTTTTGTAGGGCATGACCGAGGTTTGGATAGAAATATGTTAATATGTGAGGTATGTGAGGTATGTGAAGAAAGTAAGTATCAACAAATCAAACTATCCAAAATGAAATACTTTATTTGATTTTTATCTTCCTATAAAGAATTAATTGTAATTAAACCAAAAATAACGGTTTTATTTGCGAATACCAATTTGCCGAATGTTTAGACAGTTTTGACTTATCCACGGACAGTACAATCCGTATGCACCCCTTGAACATGTTTGTAGGGGTATCTTCCTTTCATGAAACTGAATGTTATTGTGATATCGGCCAATCTGTCCCTTTCCAAACCATCTCATACTATAATTTTCAATGAATTTGATTGTATTATGTTATTTTGCGCATCAGTCATGTGAAATCCAATCGTTGATGTGATTCGATTTATATTCTGAAGACAATTTCCATGTCTTTGATTCAGTCAAATTTGACCTGTATCCTTCAGTAGTTTGTTTCAGCGATGGAGAGGCGTTAAATGTGGTCTGTTTTTGTCCCTTCTTAATCAGTCCTGCAACGTCCACGCAATATCTTGTAGTTTCTGCAGTTATCCTCCACCGTATCACACTTCTGAGATTGCCGTTACAAATGAGTTTCATCGGGTGACGATATTGGTTTGCTCTGTCTGCCATATATAACGTCCCACTTGTTCCACCCTGCATTTTGGCGATCATAAAGCGTTCCAGTTGTATGCACTCTCCCCAAAATTGTTTGTCCAGTGTAATTACATGTTCTTGGAACGTTTGTCACAAATGAATACCTTCAAACATCCTAATATCACATTGACATATCCTTTCAAAACAATAATTAATATGAAAAGTGTAATTTGTATTTCAAAATTGCTTTGAGAAAACGAGTTTCATGTTTTATCCACAGTTCCGATCTAAAATCTAAATGATGACGTACAATTTGAGCTGAAGCAGAGACAACCTTCGTTGATTTGTCAGAAGCCGAGGTGGTCTTTGTAGATGGTCAGCTACATGATGGCGCAGTATTGTGAATTTTAAACGTCCTGGACGAAAGTACACCTTCAATGTTTTCGATTAATGGCTTCATGTGAGGTGAAATTTACGTAACTTATTTTTAGTCATTGGCTTATATGAAAAAGGAAGAAAACATTTTGAAAATAGTTTTCAAAGGGAATAGGGGTGTTCACCTCGATACAACTCCTTAGTTAAGCAATAGGTGTTTGAATGTATTTAGATATTTTCCTGCCGATTGTTTACAGTTAAGATTTGATAATGTTGTTAACACACATTCCAAAGCCCGTGGCAATAGACACTTCAAATCTGGCATTTGTTCCCTTTGGCCTTGTAAGGTTACCATTATAATTAAGTCAACTTTCGACGTTGCGATTTGAATTTAGCATTATCTAAAGATGTAGTCAAGTCAGTTATAAACAATTGATACAATCAAAGACCATCAATCATTTCTTTTCAATGCAGATCGAAGTAATAAAATCGTATCCTTTTGGACTAACCTTACCTTTTTTTACTGCTTATGAAGAGTATTAATTTTGCATTAAATTTTTGCATGCCGGGGTTGATGTTACTGTGAGACCAGAATTCTGTTTCGATCAATAAATGCTGTTTCATATAGACACTTATGTGCACTTTTTCAAGATAGTTATAAGGTGCATCAAGGACAATCATTTAACTTTAGGCGGCGTACGCGTGCATTTTGTAACATTGTAAATATAGATCTTGCCATTAATATTTCTACTAAAATTAGAGAAAGAAAATTGAACTTTCTTTACTAAGATCTCTGGATATTTGGAAATGTCAGTACAAGTTCACTGCTTTCGCAACGAGAAGAAGTTTTCCCACTTACTTGTGTTTCTGTATTTCGTAGTAGTATATAGTGAACTCCAGGTTTTATACTAGATAAACAATTTCTAGACAAGATTTAGAAATTATTATAATTTGCATGATTGGATCTTTTCCTTTGACTTTAGGTTACATGAAACAATGCAACCTCAATTCTGACATGGATTGATTTGTAAAAAAAGATTTAAGAAATGCAATTTTATGGAATGCAGAAGATTATAAACCCTATTGTGCAAGTTTGTAACAATCTAATATCACATCAAGCATTTGCATCATCAGTATTCAAGGACTATATGTTTCAAACTGCCTTTGAAAAGTTGATTTCATTCACAATTTATGCATGAAAGAATGCACTTATAAATTCAAAAGCAGAATGTTATCTGAGAATTAAAGCCACATTTAAACAGGCCTATGTTTCATTTATCTTCAACGAGGTGTATGATAACGACTGTCAATCAAATAATCCAATATCCGTTTTGAATTAATGATATCACTTAACATCAAAAGAAAAAAATTAAAAAAGAAATGTATGAAAATGTAAGATTCCGTTGGTTCGAGTTGACTACCTATAAACAACTATTACTTCAATAGTTTTAGGCTGTCAATGACAAAAACAACAAATTTTAAAAAAAATTGTGAATATAATGTTTGCACTCATTGAGTGAAATGAAACTTAAAGAGTTAAATTAACAAATTAATTTCTCAAGTTCAGCCGGAAGTGCATCGATCATCTTATGATTCAGCGTGGAGCAACAAAATACATAACCACCAGTTTACAATTCATCCGATAATCCCCGGGAAAGGAGAAAATCAATTTAAGGTAATTTGCACAAAATCATGAATTAGACTGGGAAAAAAACACATCTAGGCCAAATTCTTTCTGGCAAATATTTTGTAGCAATCAAAAGAAACTTCCATTCATAAGAGGAAGCTGTAAAATAGAAACTTCAGTTCTGTCAAATTATTGACATATTTGCGTTATGCATGAAATTGGCAGAACGTTTTTTAGATAATTGAAGTGATCTCACAAAAACAAAAACAAATGTTTCTATTTGCTTAACAATGTATCTTTTTTAATAGAAAGATGCAGTTTTAAAATGAAAGTACAATGATCTGTTAAGCTATGCGAATCCCTACCTCAACTCTGGTATTCGTTTTTGTTTGATACTTGATTAATTCCTTTTTGACTATGGACAAAAACCAATATGATGTTTGAGATGTTTGACGAAGGTAATGTACTTGACATAAGCTAATGTTTTCTGAGGAAAATGCAATATCAGAAAATGATATTAGATAGAGATTTATTGAGTCATGCAAACAGAATATGTATATAAATACCTATATATAAATAATATATAAATGTATCTTCTAATTGGTTTACAGTAAACTCCATCCAACGTGCATCCAAATATTATGTTTCAACTAGAAAAGAAAGTAAACAAGCACATGTTCATGATCAATCTAAAAACTTATATTATATGAAAGTAAGTGTTTATTGAAAAGGAAAAATGGTATTCATTTTGATTTTCTCTGAACTTACTATAAAAACAGTTTCTTTAATCTAATCAACGATCTGTTTGCACACCTGCAATAAGACACCTGCTGTGAATACAGAAACAAAAAGAGAGTAAGTTAATTGCAAGATTTGTTGACGTCATCAGGGAATGTGGTTCAATTTGGATTTAAAACTTTTTGATCGCTTGTAATTAGTAAAATAATCGGAGACCTTTTTATCTGTTGCTTCAGTACTTGATAAGACATCCTCTTTCATATCCGTCCAATGAAATGGTGCCTTTGAAGTTGGGATTTAATGCAAAACAACACATTAATAATCTGTCATGTAAGATGGACTCCAAAAACTCTCAGTAGTCGTCAAGAAGTATTTTCGATAACACATTTAATGTATGTTTAGCCTAGTATAAGTGCATTCTTAGATAACTTGTCAGTACAAGACACAAGAGTGTCAGTACAACATATGTCTGAAGACACACACGTTATGATGAAATTGTAGAAATATTGATTATTTTATAATATCAATTTTCCCATCAATGTGAAACTCGTTAGGTAATATAAAACTGGGAAGAAGCTTCAAATGATATTCTTGAATTATGATTTGACACGGTGTATCTTTTTTTTTTAATCTTTAATCTTTATTCTTATGCATGAAGGCCACAGGCCCATATACATAGACATGAAACATGTAAAACATATACATAGGACATACATTGGATACATCATTAGGAGTTAAGCAAAGTCTGTCTTTTGTTATAAGCAGAATATATATATTTACAAACATTCGATAAAGTTTCATATTTAGTGGAAGTTAATAATTTTATGAATCTACTTTTACTTGGTGCCTGATTATTTGCTTGAGGAATATAATGCAATCTTTCTTGAGAATAAAAATGACATACTAGAAGGAAATGATATTCATCCTCTATGCCGTCTTTACATAACGGACATGTACGTAGCGAGATATCAATGTTATGCCATCTTCCTTCGTTTACTTTCAATCTTAATAAACCTGCTCTAAATTTGATAAGAATGTTACGATATTTATTCTCTTGCACACTGCTTAAATATTTTTCGGGTTCTAACAAACTCTTAAATTCTCTATAAGATTTGTAGCGTGAACTATTTACAAGAGTACAATGCCAAGATTGGTAAAACATATTTATACAAACATTTTTAAAACATCTAAGAAAACACAATTTATCACCAACACCTTGTGCCAACCAAACAAATCCAAATCCATGTGAAAACAATAAATTCCGTATTTGGGACGCGTAATTATTTTGACCTATATTATCTAAGAATAGAAACATGTCATATGATTTTTTAGGTATTCTACCAGAATGCATTTCAGTTAACTTCAACCAATATTTAATAGTTCTACATAAAGCGTTAATATATAACGGGTAACGCCCGCATTCTCCATAAGCTATGACATTAGGTGTCTGCAAGCCTACATTTAAAAATTTCTTACAAGCCAGCAAATGAACTTTTTCAATATTGTCGTAACGATTCACCCCCCATACTTCCGCACCGTATAGTAGGATTGGTTGTATTTGTGTATCGAAAATTTTGAAAAATACCTTAGGATCAATCAAATTGATCCTTCTTAAGTTGGATAATATCTGCAGTAATGCCTTTCTGCCTCTTAGAGCTAGATCGTCTATACATTTATTCATTTTAAACGTTGATGAAAATATAATACCAAGATATCTATATGAATTAACCACGTCGATGACGGAATCTTTATAATACCATTTTTCTTTAGCTGACAGTCTACCACCTCTTCTAAAAACTACAATATTTGTTTTATCAAGGTTGACTTCAAGTCCCCATTTATCTGCGTAAGCTTCTAAAATATGCAATTGTTTTTGTAGACCCGACACGACATCAGATATAAGAATGACATCGTCGGCAAAAAGTAAAAGCAATATTTCTAGGAAATCAGGAAACAGCTGTACACCAAATTTACCGTTATGGACAATATCAGTACACAGTTCACCAATAAAGAACGAAATCAAATTCAACCTAAAGAAACCCTTATGGCCAGTATAATGGCTAAAGACAGTATTGAATGATTATGTCTCCAGACAGTAAATTCAATATGGGTCTAAATGTCTAATTCATTGCTAAGCGATATCAATGTAGATTTTTATCAACTGTCACTATAGAGACCAAGAGACCTAATTCGGGTTCAAATCAATAGTCAAACTCTAATAAGGTGCAAAAGGCAATGGCTGATTGCTGATTAAGGATTTAGATGAAAGCTGCGAAGAGCGAAGTTCATATAGATAGAATTCAGCCATTAAGGTTTTTTCGTCACTTGGAAAACACAAAAGGACAAAATTGACTCCATATATATAGTTGTGTTCAAAAACTGTTTTAGTTTTGTTGTTTTATAAACGCTCATGTTTGTTGACTTTCACAACTCCTTAAGACGTTTTCTTCATACGCTATTTTACCTTAACTTTCTTTAAATGTTTCTATGAAAAGCGATTCCAGCAGACCAATGTTTCGATAGCAGTTTCGCATGTTATGATCAGGTTTTAGAGTCTGCTTGATCTCTGGGCCTGAAGGCTGCCTTCAGAAAATGTTCAAAGGTGTTTTTTGAACGAGAGTGTCTGTCACATACAAAGAAATCTAAAAAATTCAACTATTTCATAACTGACGTTATTGTGGTGACATCAATAATAAATGTTGCGTGCCTTTGGTACATATGCAAAGGAATTCTTCTCGCCATTCATGAGATCTGTTGAGACAATGGAAATCTTACAATCATACATGTTAGACAAAGAACAACAATAATGGACGAATATATTAGAGATGAATTTAGAGGTTGGTAAGATGAACACGTTCTATGGTTTTACAACAAGTGATGACTTGCTTGATAACAGCGTTAATATCGACACAGAAACTTCAATAAAGAAGTTGCAAATCCATAGCACTTGTTCTCCATTTATGAGTTATATTGATGTATATTATTTGAATAATATACTTAATATTGAAAAATAAATTTTGGTGTGTCAAAAAGGACATCAGTGCTCACTAAGAATTTTACAAATACTGAAGTTTTGTAAAAATTCGAAGCAATCAAAAAGAGACGGCGCCATTTTGAAATTTCTCGAAGCTCCTTGCAGTGCGTCTGCTAACATAAGGTGTACTTGCTCAATGGTTTGAGTGTGAGTGTACAACAGATCCGAGTGGAGAAATCCCCTCAATTCTTCAATTATGAATAATTATCAATCCTGTGGTAATAACATTATTTTATGGAAGACGTGATAAACCAAATATGATTTATGTCTGGAAGCCGTTGTCGACACTTACAACAATTATGATTTGGTTCTTTTCAATCTTTAATGCTTCTCTCTGTTTTCTGTCCATGTCAGTATTTCGACTGTGGCTTCGCCATCTGATAACTTTATAAATGTGAACTTATTTGCATTTGGAAGCAAATGTTATTTGATTTCAAGCATTTGACTGTTATTGTCTAGTAGTACACTAGTAAATGGCTTTCAGTTACATAAAATTAACACAACATGATATGGATATTCACAAGTCCAAACGCCTCTGAGGCACAGCCGCACATAGATTTGAACAATTCATATATCAAAATTAAAATCTTACAATGCAAACACAAAAGACTCAGGCCAGAGCATTTCAGGGTCATCTATAAGAATCCTTGTGTCACCTACCGATTGCAAATTTCTGTTCAAATTGTAGAACACCAACCCAACTTGGGGCTAAAAGTTCCAAATAGATAGAGGATATCTGACATTTCTCGTGGAATACCATGGATATCTCATCGAGTGAAGTAGAAATTTATATTTTCACGAGTGGCGTAGCCACGTGTGTAAATATATGATTTTCTACTTCAATGTTCTATTTATTATGTTTCCAAAAACCCCGTAAATGACCCTAACTATATGAATGGAAAAGCTAAACTGCTAGCGCGGCTGTTGCATGACATCATTCAATTGTTACATGACGTCACAGACGACGTCATATGATTGTTGAATCATTTTATAGAGTAGAATACCATTTTTATTTCAATCATTGAAAATACGGGTTTTATTTTCACCGAAAAATGGCATATTTCACCATTCGAAATATAATAATAATGGTTAACATAACTTCATGTTTATTAACTAATTTCTGCTCATTTATATTGTTGCAGAAGTCCAGTGCTTGTGCAGGATTCGAATGGTCATACAATAGTTTGCATGAGAGTGAGAGAGCGTAAAAGGGGAGAAAGAGATGGAAGAAAGAAAAGAGACCAGAGATCAAAATTGTTTCTTTCTCTTAAGCCTATAACGAGGCAACACTTCCCATTAAAAATATATCTCCCTAGAATGAAATCTATAGCAACGAAAGTGGCTAACACCTTCTCGCGCAGCTCCTACAACTTCAACTAGATTTTGTATTTCCAAAAGTTTTGTGAATCACATATATGTTAGGTTTTTGAACGACAAGGACTGAGGGACAAATCTTAATATATAAAGGTGTTGATTAAAAGTTTGTGTATTGTGTCAAAACACTCGAGTGCTCGTATCCTGGCATTCATTTCTCAGTATATGATGAGGAATGAATCAATTACAGTAACTTGATATGATTGGTTTTAACACTTTCTAGACTAAGGTTTCATATTGTCATGAATTTAAGCACTAAGGATAAAATCATAAGCATAAGTGATATCTTTAAAAGCCATTCAGCCAAGACTTCAAATTATTTGTGAAATCTGTCTCACATATTATCCTTATTTCAACCTCAAGGACATAAATCTAAGTAAACAAATGGTAAAGATTCTCCGAATATTGTTGTCTTTAGTGCAGTCTGTGTAAATACAAAAGTAGTGGATAATATACCTAAAACTATATTATTAATTATAAGGATCTTTGAAAAAGCTTTTAAATAAGCAATGCAGATGCTTTCTATTTATTTAAACTGGAGGGATTGTTTTGAAAGTAAGCACTGCCATCAAAAACAGAATTGAGGATATTCTTTCAAAGACAACCAAAAGCGTTCTTGTATCCTATTGTAAATGAGATTTTTTTCAGAATGGATTACATATAGATTTATTGCAACACGCATTTCAAATGTTCACTAACTTTAACCAGTAAGAGTTGTTTCTTGAACAATAGTTCAGCCATTAGTTGTGTTGAAAGACGTTTATTTAGCATCTATTTATAATTAATAATATTGGCAGTTTGTTTGACTATCTGCCATAACTGTTATTGCAGTTATATGTAAAACTAAATGTCAAATGTTATTCTAAAAATATTTTACCAAGCTATGATATCTGAAGTTTTCATTTATATATATACAATATAAAGCCTAAAGCTTCCTAAAGCATGAACTTTAAATGTTAATAAAAGTTGATAACTCTAGGGGATTATGTTGATTTTTAAAAAAGTTAACTTAAAAAACCCAAAATTTTAAATTTTACGAATTTAACATCAATGTTTTTGCTAACCTTCATCGAAATTTCCAACTTGAACATTCTTCATTAACAGTCAATCATGGAATGTTTGAAGACTGTTGAAACTTTATTCATTTTAAGTGAACTGAAGATCAATATTTGGACATGACAAAATCCATTTTAAGGATTAAGACATTTGCAAGAACAAGAAAACTTGCAAAGCACGTTAAGTGTATCTTGTTGAAATTTTTCAAATGGAACCTAATTATTGTCTATGAATCAAACTGAATCTGAGATCAAACTTTTTGAAAAATCTTTAAATTTGAAAATGTTGAATGTGGATGGATATTCCTAGCACCTTTCATCCACAATTAACAATAGAAATAAACACATAACATTAGTAACAGATTAACAAAAATTATTGTGAAATATTTCAGATGTGATTTTCATATATCATGAGCATTGTGAATCTGCTTGATACCATGATTTTGCTATGCTTTCAATTTGCAGTTTAAACTTTGATTGAAATGTGTGGTCTTTAGGACTTTCATTTTTTGACAAAGCACATCGGTAATATCATCTCACGTTCTTTAAGGTCTTTTAAAGTGAGTAATACATAATAATAAGTGATATAATGAAATAGCTGGAAAAGTTGAAATAAAGAGCAATTATGGTATGAATCAATGCAAAAGAAACTTGTTGGGATGCTATTAGATGAACTTTTGTTGTATGGCACTTGTTATGTGTCAAGTTGCATAATCCGTATTACATTTCGCACACAGTGTTTCCTTTTTTTTACAAAAATGTCATTCGATATGAGATTGATCACTTTGAACAGTTCTTGGCTACAGTAAGTAAATATAAAGATATTGCCACTCGCTGACATTTAGATAATGTCATACGTCAGTGGCTTGCTAATGTTACAGGGATGATATCCTAGGGCTTGTTTTAGATATTGAGATATACGTACAACTTTTATCACTGAACAAACCGTTTTAGTTTGTTATAGTAAATGTAATAAGAAACACAAAATGACATCTAATTTAAGATTAAATTTATTATGATCTCCCTCAGGCTTCTATTTGTTAGTGTACATGTGTCACCGTGACTTTTCATATTTTATCGAACTCGAACCACGATTTTTTTTATCTCTTTACAAAGACATGAACAAGAACAAGAAATGATTTCAACTGATATGTATCCAAAAACAAGAAACCTTAATAAGTTTACATCTAGTTCCCTGAAATTTAAATGATGTTGATATCTACACCAAATCTATATACTGTTACACTTAAGAAATTGATTATTAACGTCGTTATTAATTTTTCAATATTCTTCAAAACCGAATTAGATACTATAAAGTACTTATTATATACTTAGACGATGACTACGGTCAGGCAGACCCTCAGAAGTCACCAAACCGGCAGTTATTTCCGCTATTGAAAGCCGAATTTCAGCTTATTGTCGTGTGAAAGTGTCTGAACTGTCTTTGAAATTCCAGACATCAGTTAGAAATGTTGATATCATGATCATCCTGATATGTCTAAAATATCTGCAAGATGAGTCACCTACCCTACAGCCAAGACACCTACTTGGAAGGCACTTCCGGGATGACGAAGTTGTCAAGTCTGCCAAAGAGGCGTGGTTAGATGGGCAACCCGTAGACTTCTACAAAAGTGGCATCAAAAGCCTTACAGAGAAGCGGAAAAAGTTTAATGAAATGAAGGGTTACTATATTGAAAAATAAAAGTAAAAACGTTTGTTTTATATTAAAGTTGCAAAACTTATTGAATCCCCTCGTATGTCTCCTGATAATTCCAGGTTGCAATGTGAATGTATATATTTATTCACATACGCATCATCTTCTTTGTTGTTGATTATTCTGATTTTAGCATAAGATTGGTATACATTTTTTCGGGTTCTCGTTGATCTAAATGTGGAAATGGGACTTTATTCAGATGGACAAAGGAAATATTTAAGAGATTTGGTTGATGTATGAAATTTGGATTGACAAAATGAAGACAACAAGAAGTTAATAAAGATAATTTAACAATTAAGTGTCATGTGGCGCTTTTGAAACAATATACCTTCTAGGTATATTGTTCAATGTCATTAAACTACTCAGTTCAAAGATGGACTATTTTTAGCTATATATTTGTAAATTTAAAGAACAAAATAATCAAAATCATTTTAATTGCAACACAAACTTGTAGTCACAATATATATTAAAATATGTTTGAAAACAGAAAAACTGTTAAATATGATTAATATTAAAATTGTGATAAAACACATCATATTACTGGAATGCTGTATCATGTACATTGAAGCTGACCTGATTCTATTCCAATCCGTCTTTGTAGATCATAAATAATTCACTAATCTATAATCTTACATGTGTTTCGCTCAAGAACCAAACTTACATTGACCATACTGTCAACGATACATAATAAGGTAATAAAAGCCTTGCTATAACCTTCAAGCTAATGGGTTCAGCTAAAAGCTCTTCGGATGATATGATCATAATCAATCCCAGTTGGTGTCACGTTATAACCTGTTGCAATTTGTCAAGTAATTTCAAGAACGGCTGTTCAATCATACTAGAATTACGTTGATCTAGAAATGACATCATTACGATACGCAAAACACGATAAAAGGTTCTCTTCATTTCGGTTTAAGGAATTAATTACGAATGTCATACTTACGTATGTTAAGCTTTGCCTGTACTGAAAACATCGAACGTTGTTACATTTTGGAAAGTTATCAAAAACGCAATCATACATTCTTACTTATTTTGTTAATGACATAATGTTAATTTTTAGACAATTTAAATATATGAAGTCCAATTGTCTTTTGTCTTAGAACCGCAAAAAGGTCAACAGAGTTATCTTGACATCAAGTCTTTATTCTGAAAAGGGCTCTGATATCCTTTAACAATTGTATTAGTCAATTTTGGCAGAAATCCGGTAATACTCATTTCAGTTTGTGAGCAATCTGTAAGAAATGCCACTTCTCATTATCATATATCTGTCTGTTCATTGTCTTACAGTCTGAAACGAAGTACAAAATAAGGAATCCTTTGAGTAGAATACGTATTGGTTTAAATATTTGGACACATTCAAGAATGACATAAACATTTGTGACTGTTGTCATGGTGTACGGAATCTAAACTAAGATGAGACCCGTTCATCCGGCAGAAAGATAAAACAATATGATAATCAAGCCAAAAAATAAGAGAGAAGTTATGAGTGAATAAAATGGTTTATTTTGGAGACTAAAACAAGACGATGAAAGGTTGGGCTAACTGATACCCCTATACAGATCAATAAGAGTCATCAGCTAATTAGAGTCAACTAATAATGAATTAACCACAGACAAGCACTCTATCGTAATCGATCAGAGCAGATAAACCCTGGCGCGAAATAGCAGCGGATTTGCGGGGCGGATTGACGGATAAGGATAAAATTTGGAAATATGAACAAGTACACAGCAGAAAGATACTCCAAAGAGATTAATACCAAATGAATGAATACATAAGTAAAAATACTAGATAGGTATAGCAGAGCTAACTGCAATATAAGGATGGGATGGTAAGGTTAATCTATACAATCTTTAAAAGAAGTGAGCAAATACTCCAAAAAGGAACAGAAAAACAAAGGAATGTTAACCTCAATAATCGAACAACAATTGTCCGCCCGTGTACATGAAAATATATTCAACATAGGTATTAACATATAAATGCTACATAATAAAAGGCTGGTAAATAGGGCTTGAAAGTAAATTGGAACACATAAAAATAACCACAGTAAAAATAAAGCAAATAAAGATATATCCTGGTGTCAGGGGTTTTCGACGATGTAAGACAAAAACGTTTTTTCTTTTTATAATATCACGAAACGTACTATTTTACTAACCGTGGGTGACAGAGGACATATTTATCACTTTCAAAACCAATTATGAGGCATGTCCTTAAAAACAACTTTTACAATATCGCTTCGGCGATTCTATTGCCGATCTTTACATCCGGGGATTTTGTATGGGTTTTCGACGGTGGTGTTTGGAGTGCGTAGTAACTAATATGGAACGCCGCACAGCTTCAAAACATTGCTTACAACAGTTAGCGATAACTGCGTCACGTGGGTATAAATTTAAGGATTTAGGATGATTTTTAAAAGTTTTGAATGAAGTTCAAACATCGATACACAAAATGTTCATTTAAAACATCATTACTGAGGGTAATGAATAGCATTTTCATCTTAAATTGGAACTTAATGTCTTTTTCCAGGTACAATTTTACTTTTCAATTCGAGTGCTGTGAGTTCAATACAATAATGCATGTGTTCTTACAAACAATTATATATCTTCAGATCTCGAAGTATGAATTCACTCTGTAATAGAATGAACACTAAGCATGAAAATCTCTGCCACATATGTACTTAGCACTAAGTCTGTGAGTAAGTAGATCTGAAGATAACTTGCCGCACCAAAAATCCAGTTATCGATCAAAATTCAATGCATGTGATTTTTACTGTCACTTAACTGAAAATATTGGCGTGTAACAATGATAATTTTCAGCAATTGTCAGTTTTTGTTCATTAAATTACACCAATGGTAACGTTGACTAAGCACGTGCCGCTTGGTTAATATATTTAATATGCAGTATGTTATAAAGACCTTCAGGGAAATATTTTCGGTGTCCTCGACCTCAAACATTGAGAGAAATCAAATAATTAAATACAAAATTGAAAATTAACTGATTTGTGAGAGCGCATGCAAGAATCTATCTTGATATTTTTTTTACGTTTCAATCCCATAGCCATTAATTTGGACTTGACAGGCGTGCCATATGTTTCGCTTCGCCGTCCAAGGGAAGTTGTGATCACGTGACTTTCTATTAATACATTGATTGTCGGAAGCAGACGGCCGATATTACAGATTTTACGCTGCATATTTAAAAAAAAAATGGATTTTGAAATTGTAAATGAAATGGTGCTAAGGATTACGAGCTATAAATAGTAACATTGGTTAACTTTTATATAACTTAATATCCACATTTCAAATGAAGTTTAATTTTATCACAACAGCACATGAGTGTCCGCTCTTCCAAAGAAACCCCTTTTGATCGGCGATCGTGCACTCATTCTCGTGATACACAGCGAGAAATGCAATCGTCGAAATCACCAGAACGTCGAAATCAACTCGTTTTGCTATAAATTATAGAAACTGGTACATAGATGGAAAGGGAATGGTATGTACTCTCAATATACACAATAATTAATAATAATTTACAAACGTACATTTAATGAGAGACGGAAAAAAAGACAATGAATTAGAGACGTTTACTTACGTTTACGTTTATTTCGGATAAAATTGATATCTTTACCAATGGTACACTTAAGTAATGGGTAATAGATATCGTAGTTATTTTGTCAAGCAGGATATCGATGTATGAACAGTCAACAGTTTATGTTCATCAAGGGGCTTATGGTTATTTTGTGTGAGGAATGACATGGTAATGACCTCAAAGAAATAAGCTAATAAGAAAGTGACCAGCGGGTGTAAGCGACAGACCAGACATCTAACATCTTTGCAATGGTTGATTAGATTACCTTGTCTTTAAGCTCTAGGAAAGAGCGTCTGGGCCTCCTTTCACAAAGTAATGTTTACTAAGGTTAACCTTAACTCCCATGCTTTAACATTGCTCTAAGGTTACCTTAAGGGCTTGCGATCACTTTTGGGATTTTTGAAAGGAGGCCCTGGGCATTACTGAGCAGCCTACTTGACTCAATCCTTCTTGTTCTCAAAGAGTGCCAAGATCTCCTTGTAAAACACAGTGAAGTCTCATCATGACTTTCCTTTGACTTTTCTGTCAGAATGTATGCCTTGAAAATCCAAATTTGATAATACTTGCGTAATCAGCTTTGCTTAAGAATAGGTTTACATAACAGTTGCCAAATCACTTTTGATTTTAGGATGTGGTTAACATTTCATTTAGCATTATTTCAAGGCTAAATCGAGTTCACTGAAATCACATTCAAATTCAACAGTTATTCTTTTTAAAAACCTTAATTTACAAATTTACAATCTATGACTTATCCTCTACAATGAAATTAACCGCTATCTCCTCTATATAGGATATGTATAAAAACAGTAAGATTGAATTCAAATTTCATTAATGTTATCATAATTGTTGGTCTTTCAACCTTCGGAATGATTGACCACCAACTTACTAATAACCAGAGTAATTGATACATTTGGTTACCTGTCGCGTCTGGCGAGGAATAATAATCATGAATGGATAAACTGATCAATTATCTGATACATGCACTGAACAGAACAGTGTATATGTCTGACTAGTGATCCTCGAACCCCTAATCTACAATACATATACATGTAATTGCATTGATAATAATATGAATATTTTTTGTAGCACTTTTACCCAAGGTAGAACAACTTCTAATGATTGTCAAACTGTAAATAATGATCGATAATAATCGAAGCATGCTTTCCAATACCTCGGTTTCATGCACAAAATATATGTAATTATTTAACAATGTGCAATCATTTTTAATTTCGAAAAATTCAGTTTGCTAACTAAACAAATCTTTGCATAAAACATTAATTGAAACATATTGACCACGGACACATTCGTTCCGCAGGTAAATACTTTCAAAGAACACGTTTATTCAGTTTATTTAGTTCAGATAGTGAGGCAACGATCTTTATTTAGTTAAATGATGCTTATAAAGTAATCGTAGCTTTCTAAATACTCATGAGGTATGCAAAATTGAGTGCCAAAACCGTAGCTGCAAGAACCAGGAATCTTATGAAAAGTTAAACGAGACGTGAAAGCTTTACAGACATGGATTCGGTGATAATGAATATCATGCTCATTACCATTTTGATTTAAATTTAAATTTAGCTGTAAACCAAATTGTTTCTAGATACATACCATTTTTGTTTCAAACATACTCTTGATCAAGATCAAGTTGTCATTAATAATTTCAGTAATACCATTTTATTGGCTCAAATTATCCTTGTTAAATCTTTTAAAGTCATTTGTTTCAACATGTAATGACCTTGAATAAGTCAATCCAATTCAACAATCTAATTATCATTGATTTCGTTAATGCCTGATATAAAATACAATGAAATTGAATTATGTACATATTTAATGGAAAAAAGGGCTAAGTTAACCGCTAAGTTTCTTTAATAATACGATCATATGATTTTCATTCAGTATTTGACCGATATTTTATCGAGTTTATGTATCTAGTTCTCAAACAAGATTGCTTGAACCTAATGAAACATTTGCCAATCATAGAGAAACAACAGAACGGACGGGTTTTCTCAAACATGTTGATTTAATTATTCCAACATAAGTTTCTTTTGAAAAAAATGTTGAAAAATTATCTTTAATATCAAAGGACTTTAAGTGTTTGATAAAGATTCACAATAACGATCGTCAGTAATGGAAGGGGAAATACAGTATTCAGTAAGTCGACAGAGTCGAACAAAGAGCGATGTTAAACTTTGTTTTCGGGTAGCACATTGAAAACTGACAGGCTGACAAAGATTAAATTATATTCTCCTTGTTTAGATCTAAGGTTCCAATAATTATTGAATTCAAAGTAAATAATAAAGCACCTGTATCTAGTTATCATTGGATAGAGCTACCAATAACATGAGAAGATCACGTGAGAACTGTGAAGGTCAAGAAAAAATGTATCATGGTAAATTGCGTTTCTATTTTCTAATTCTTCATCCTTAGGATCAACGATTACCAACTACTTCGTTTGCCTAGTACTCTAGTCTCACTTCAAACCAATTACGATTATCACCATACAAGCGTTATTCTGAAATCAGAATAATCTGTCATGACAGTTGAAGAGCTTTATAATGATCACCAAATCTAAAAAAAATTACCAGTAAAACGAAAGATTAATATTTATTCAAGTGACTCGAGTGTTTGCGTGAAAACCAATGTTAACGGGTATATATTTGTTTTCATATCTTGTCATTTTATATGACAAAATCAGTTACCTAATCGAACTGTCTAATCCAAATATTAATTGTTGCAGTTCAAAAAGCAATCATCACCTTTTTACCTCAACCATTTCACACAATACATTCATCTGTGTATGTTCCTATTAGTTTCATAGCTAAATAAGTAAAATATATCGCTTGTTACTTATATTTTGATATGGTCGTTCACAAAAGAATGTGAAAAAGAAGATCATTGCCAGTGTTGAAAATTGTGGATGATAGTAACGATGGAGTAGGTCTATGGTAAATGGACAATGTCAAAGCCGGACAGTAGCCAATTAAAACACTTCAATGTGTTAAAACAGAAATGTCATATATTGTGAAGAAGTACAAAGCAGTTGATGAAAGGCACGGTATGCAAAGTGATTGTTTTAAACAAGTCAACTTACGGACAAGGAACTCCAATGACCATCAGTGCACAAACAAATGTGTCTGTCTCTGTGATGATTAAAAAAATGGTTTTCGTACGTACATCTTAGGACATTTTATGTTATAAAATAATACCAACATAAATAGGAGTTTTTTTTAATACATTCACAATTAAGCGCACATCTTGTTTAAATGCTATTAACTCAAACAGCATCTCTGATTCAGGCCTGCATATACCAATTACATTATTCAAGTGTTCGCTATGATGCCACTATCTTCAACGTCTAGTGATTTAACGATCATGCAAACTTCAAACAATCTATGGGGCTTCGCATTGCATAATTTGTAAATTACACAGGTATTTGCATCGCTGGTAATCAAATCACAAACGTGAAACACTATCCTTGGGCACATACAGGTAAATGCATTACATAGGCTGTTGATACAGTTAAAGATTGTATTTCGGATAGTTAGACAGATATTTACGCAGTTAAATTATCAGTAGCTATTTAAAAATCACATATGAGATGATTTTAGTGGTGTGAACAAAATGTAACTGAACGCCCCTCTTACCACATCTTATACTCATTGTCGATATCCTTTGTTTTATAGTGATTGTTTTAAAAGTACTTTCAAACACGGGTATTTATGTTTTTAATCCTGATTTGTATCCATTAATTATTAATCATTATCAACAGAGAGTAAGTCATGGCGTTACCTAAGTTTTGTTTGAATTAGCTCTCATGCTCATAGATGTTCTGTTTATTTTCAATCATAGGGAATAATGAAACTTCGGTGAATACTAAACCGTAGAAAAACGTGTTATCGTTTCTCGTTGAAAATCATTCAACTCAGACGTATTTTCCTAATAAGATCCCTATTTTATGAAAACTGAGAGATATCTGTAACGGTAAACATCAGCTGAGATAAATTAGCATGGGAGTCGATTATCTTTAACACTTTTATACTGTTTTTAGGTATGGGTAAAAGTATTCCATTTATTCAACAACTGGTTGAAAATCGTCCACAGAAATGGACACATCAAGAAGATTAGTTTGAAGGAACAGACGGGAAAAAAGGGAAAGAGACAGGCAGACACATTATCATAGCTTTTATAATTTGAAGGGAACAAAATATCAATTTACTAGCGTCGCAAAAGAAAATTGGTGCATGACATAGAATCATTTTGATTTCTAAGAAGTGGAAAACTTCCTAAGAGGTCTCATGTCCTGATCATTATCATATTGGTTGATAAAGTTAAACGTCTGAAAATATTAAGAATTATCTGCGCATATCCGTTTAACAGAAAAAATGGTTATGCAAAAATTTTCAAGTTGGTTCAATAAAATTTTATTCCCATCATGAAACGATTTTCATCATTAAACAAAACTTAAGGCAAAGAAGAAAATCTACTTGATCCGTCATCACAGTAATATCTAAGATTTAAAAGTATCCAACGATATTTAAATTTTAAGTAAATAATTAACAAATAGTATATGGTTATTGTCAAATTGCGCTACTAATAACATTTAATGTAATTGCCATTTTTAAGAAAACAGAAAAGAATTGCAAAGATCAAGACGAAAACTGTGTATGGTGTATATAATTTCATGATTGCTCCTTCCCCAGGAAGTGGCCGTATTAGCCATATCGGTGTAAGCATGTATAAACATATCCATAATCAATTTGAATATCGTCCCGATTGGTCAAGATCTATGTACACAAGTTTTAAGTTTGATAGGGTTTTAATTCTATGAAATAAAAAGCAAATAGGTCAATAAGGGGACTTTACAAATGGTCTTGTGCCGTCCATATCACCTGCAGAACCATTTGAGTTTTCAACCTACTAATTATATAAGTGTTTTGCTTTTGAAGAAGGAGAAGCACATTTTTTGGTAAGGCCCTTAATGGCACTCAGTAACAGTCAAAGTGACACATGCATATGATGTGTAATAAATAAAGCCATTGATAAATCTATACATGATATAAGGCTTAAAGGGAATCGTATTCCAATGAGAACGACAAATAACAGTTTGCTTGTTCATTGTAGCTACTATCTATGTGGCCATTTGCCCATGAAAATCAGGAGAAAGTAGCTCCTGTGATCTCACCATTACTTATGAACTGTCTAGTAATTTAACGATCCTGCAAACTTCATACAACCGCTGGTGCTTTGAATTCAATGATTGAATTTGTAAATGGAACAGATCTTTGCATCCCGGTTATCAGAGCTTCATCGTTGCATACTATATATCGACACAGACAGGTATGTATAAGAGAGGCTGTTGATACAGTTACATTTAACCCTTCAGATAGTGAGACACAGTTTCTTACATAGTAAAAGGATGCACGTTAATTAAACAAAGACACATCAGACAGACATAATGGATTAGACAGAATTTAACTGAGGAAAGCTTGTTGGCTCTTATTACATCCTGTATTCCGTCACGATATCCGTTGCACTGATATTCATTTATCTCACGAAAGTGTATGTTACAAGATTGTGTTGAATAACTTAAGATTGAATGATGCTAGAATTTTCAAACTCAAAGATTTATTTATTTTATTTTCAATACGAACTCGTAGCTGAAATCCGTCTGATATTGAAAGGTTAACAAATCTCAAAATATAAATATCAGCTGACATATATTAGCATATCGCATATGAAAATATCGATAGATAAGATGTGGAAAAGGGAACGTGAGAGTAAGGCAGACATGACAGGAACTCTGTCTGGCACCATATGTCATATACAGCATATTAATTACAAACTCGGTCATGAATTGATTGTGTTACTAAGGTTACAAATAAGGGATAAGAAATATTAATCCACTTGCGTCACAAACAAAGATGTTGAGTGACATAGAATGCATTTAACTTTTTTAAGTAGATAACAGCGTGACAGATCACATTTTGTGGTCAAATAATAATTTACAAATGAATACTTTGTGATCATTATACGATCATTCATTAGTATTTACCGGCCTTTTGGAATATGAGTTTAAAACTTTAAAGTTATAGTGTAAAATGCACCAGATATTTTTTTTGTGACTATGACCTATGAAATTAAAAATACTTTTGAAAACATTTTCATTTACAAAGCAATCTTTGACGGATTTGTCGGCTTTTGTCAAATAAATCTTACTTTCTTGATTGAGTGATTACTTGATTGAAGTATTACAACCTTTACAATTCTTATTAGACTAGATATACGAGAATGAGTTTTTGATGCATAATTCACAGTTAGTTATTAAACTCTTTTAATTAAATCTTCACATGATTTATTGGGAATTCTTGCCACAGTTGAGATTTGAAAATCAAACCAAGGTGTTCTGGATTATTAAAGACGATATCTTTTGGTGATTGAACATTAACATTTTATATTTTACAAATGACCTTCATGTAAATGGCTAGAAAATTCCGTATGATATAACTATTTAGCTTTGAAACATCTTCTTATTGATTTTCTTTTTGAAAAAAATCCAGCCAAATATCAAAAGAGTAAAAAAGATAATGATTTCAACTGAAGGAAAGTGGATTGAGAAATTAAACGTGCCAACCTTTGAAAAGCTCAGAATATTGTATTTACTATGGACGCAAACCACACAATGGCTTTATGAGTGTTTCTTATGCATAACACTCTTTTTGATGTATGAAAAGTTCAACACTTACCAGAGTGGTCACACATTCTGAACAACGGCATATGGCATGTAGTTTGGATTTGTATGAACAAGTTTTATTTTTACTTTTGGAGACAACAAAATGTGAGTCTGATTAACAAAGATCATATCTGCAAATATATTTTGTTAGCTTTGATGGTTAACAAAAAAGAGCTTTAAAGCATCTTGCATCGTCCACCCAAGATGAAAGAACTAAAAACATGCACATTAAAAACCATTCACGTCTTGTGAATTTAACATTTTCCTTAATTATAATAATTGAAGATTAAACATTTACTCATTGAATACCAAGCAATGATTTTAGCTAAAACATTTTGTTCAAACTTCATGTTAACTACATTATAAAAAAAGCGCATAATCATCACATTACCGGGATCTCGTTTGTCAAACAAATGATCCCTCACAAGAGCTTAGAAAGTTGTTAAAACATTTTTGAAAACAGTGTTGAAGCCACCCCAAAAAGTTATATTACCTCAGAGTTATAATTAATAAACCTTTTTACTGGTTCTTTTAATGGTGGACGTTTTTATTATTGAATATGATACTTTAATAGATTCATACTACCATATATTTACTTGTTAATTTACTTGATTGACAACTTATTGGTTGACAATAACGTTATTATTGAATCGACAAGTTTTAACGATCTTCCGATCCTAATTTGCTAGGCTTACCTTTCCCCGATACCAATTGATTAAGGGTTCCAAACTTTGAACATGGCTTTAGCAAATAACTGTATTTGAGTAATTTTGACCACGGTTCAGAGGTTCACAGTCACAAGAGTGTTAATAAGTAATATTTCTTAAATTGTGTTTATCTACTTTACGTGTAAAAGATGAAGATTAAGATAACTTGATATGATAATTGATATTCTGAAGACCGTTGACAATGTTTGTTATTATGTAAGCTTATTTTTGCGGCAATCCGATTGGGGGAGAAGCGGTCACGTGTCAGTCGACAGAAAAGCATATTGACTTCACTCCGAGTCTGACCAAAAGCGATTTGGACTTGAAACAGACATAATGACGTCAAACCGTTGTTACATGACGTCATGCCATTAGTATGGTGACGTCATTTGACCGTCATGTTAAACAATTGATCCAAAATGCTGTTCATGACTGTAGTTTTTTCTTTTCTTTTCGTATATATCGAAACATAATAAAACAATTATGGACTGGTGAATTCGGTCAATACCTGTTTTTATAGACCCGCGGAAAGCAATATTGACCTCAGACTTCGTCTTCTGTCAATATTGCTTTCCTTAGGTCTATAAAAACAAGTATTGACCTCATCACCAGTCTATAATTGTATAACAGTAACATTCGCCCAGAGAATCATTATTGTATATTTACCGAACTATCCGTTCCTGATTTTGTTTATAATTATGATTTAAAGCGGCAATACATTATGTATACAATACATAATACAAGTGTTTTTCATTGAAAATAAAAAAACAAACATATATCCATGCAATGAGAGGAAATGCCAAAACAACTGGGAAAATTCATTGTAGCTCATCTGGCCTGAAATGGTATGACATTGAACCCTACGTCAGTCGATCCATCAAGCGTCAACTTGTACATTTAATTTTTTTCAAATTCTCCTGGCCTAGAAAGCTAAAAGCTAATGCGCGTATTCCTCAGCTGATGGGGCTTATATAAATATAATAAATGGATTTGGTGATCCCGTTGAAGTTCATATGGTTACCCTGTGACTATTTGTAAAATACATTATTGATAGCCTTATGAGTCAATGACATAAATTGTAAGGTTATTTCATATCTTTGCATGTACATATAAACAGATATTAAAAGTATATCAACTGAATTAAGTCATCAATTTCTTTGAAAATTCGACTATGTAAGAACGCTTGTATCTTCATCAGCATTAGAAAAATTCCTCATTTTCAAGGGAAGCCTCAACGGTATGTTTCTTTATGTTCATACAAACTACCTGCATAGTGTTAGCGTAGATTTGCTTAACTGTTACAAGTCAAACCTTCAATGCTTTGAAAAATTAACCATAACCTTTGTAACATTGTTCTTAACAATTATTATAAAAAAGACAAGGAAGAGGGTTATTTACTCAAATAAACATTATAAGAATATTCCTATTGAATGAAGTTTTAGCTATGCTTTAAGTCAATAAACTTGAGGCTACTTTAACGTTTATGTCCCAAAAAGTCATATGGTTCATAAGTAATGAATAAACTTGATATACGAGAATAAATCGTGACATGTACAATGGCTGTGGTGAATAACTATTGTTCCATGACATTATAATGGCATAAAGAAAGATAATTAAAAGCACATAGTCAATTCTATTCCTTTGACATTATTGTTACGATTACAAATTTGGTATACTAAAACATAAAAAGAAAAACTTGAAATTGAAAGGTTAGAAAAAAGTTTTTGTCTGTGCATTGTACACTACAAGGACATTCAAAGTAGAAGAGATCTCTATCAATATTGATAGATAGCATCGATGGCGCCATACAACCGCATATCTGAACTCAAATAATTAAAAGGGTAGTTAAAAAGCTTTTAGGAAATTCAGACAGTGATTCAGTTATTCTGAAATTTGTATCACCATTTGTCGTCCATATGATGAACAATTATTCACTGCAGCCATATAGTCTCGTATTGATCTGGCATGTATAACATTACCATATTGGCCAAAAGAAGTTTTCTCTTTGGACAATTTATAGAACTCTGGACATATTTGTATTAAATTAAAATGAGATACTTTCCAATGACATCTCAAGTACATTCATGGCAATGATGAGAAGCTATTTCATATGAACATTTCTAACATTATTTACAATTTAATTCTTTTTTTTTACAAAGTATGTAAATATGGTTTATGAATTTAGAATGACAACAATTTTGTCGGATTTGAAGCAAATATAATTCGAAGAACACTCTCAAAGCGTACACGACAAACATTAATTATTATTAAACCATTACAGCCACTTAACCCAACTCGTAGAAAAAATCATGAAAACAATCCTCGGTTTCCTGACACTGGATGCAGACAGGTATAGCACAAGGACGCAAATATTGGGTCAAATTGAACTAACCTGGAGGTTGTAGTTAGACGTCTGCAATCATAACGTATGCCACTTTTAATATCTTAATATTAAGTCTACAGTAAATAACATCTGTCAATCAGAGATTCCTGGAAACGTCACTCGGAAATAAATTAATCAAATCAAGTTTTGACAAATAGCTAGTGACAACCATGGCTATCTATATAAACCTAATTTCAATTTGGGATTATCATTACAGTTCAGACTTTACTTGAAGATCATTATAAAAGTCATGATTTTAATCAAGCGAATTACATACATGTTTCTTCTATGTTCTTCGTCTATCGCGGGACATGATGTTGTCACAGAGAACCACTAAAACATTATTCACGTAAAATGAGAGTACTTTACAGATGAGGTTGGACGAAAGTACATAGTATTTCAGAGACAAAGTTAAGAATGATAGAAATATAGTCTTGTCTAAGGCATATATTATTTTGTATATGGATGTATTCTTTTTAAAATAAGGTTATTGTGCCTATCCATTTAATGAAATAATTACGAGAATGTAAGACATGTGAAGTCTGAAATAATACCAATTTTGTATCAAAGTGTCAGTTAAAAATCAATTTAAGGCACAAAATTTATATTTGAGAATGGAAACAAAAATGTTATGTCATAAATAGTTTTTAAAATAATGACCTACAATATCTTTTGAATTAATGTCACCGAGTCTCTAAAGACCAGCTCCATTAAAACTTCAAGTACGGCTTTAAGTAGTCTCAAAACTTTATGTTGGTTCAAATAGCCAATTAATTACAAAGACAACACGTTTTTAAAAAGTTTTTAATGCTATAAACGTTGGGTTATCTAATGTAACAAGGCATCAAAGTTGAGTTGTGGTCGAAATATCAAGTAAATTAAAAACAAGATGGTTGACAACATAGTAGACCATAGTATGTAAAGCCAATAGAGGGAGATAGAAAGTTTATTTTTGCGTCATTTGATAAAAGGACGCAATTATGACAATGATTGGTTAAACTATGCAGGTCCATTTCCTTAAATCAAATTATAAATAGGTTTTACAAAAAGTGGCCACGAGTGGTTTTTTATTGATACTTGATTATGTTTTTTACGACTTTGAATGATCAAGTTGAGTAATGAGATGTTTGACCCTCTGAAGATGATATGTTTGGCATAAAGTAATGTTTACTGGGGAAATTTTAAAGAAATGTATATGTCAAAAGACAAGTAACGCCCCTTAAAATCATTAACTAGATACAATACAAGAAAGTGATATTAATTAACGATTTACTTCATTAGTCATTAGAACACGTTCATCATTCTCATGGACTAATTGGTTTCAAGTAAACTCTATAAGCCTCCATCCAAATTTCGTCAAGATAAGAAAGTAAACCAACACATGTACATGATACATCACAACAAATAATAATATGATCTTATGAAGCTCATTTCGATTTTATCTGAAAAAACTATAACATCAATTCCTTAAAGCTCATTTAAGATCTGTCTCTACGCACACCTGCACTAAAACACCTGCTTTGAATAAAGAAAGGAAGAGAGTCAATTAATCGCAAAATGTGTTAACATCACCGGAGAGGTGTTCCAATTTAGATTTAAATCTTTTTGATCGCCTGTAATCAGTAATATAATCTAAGACCTTTCATCTGCCGCTTCAGTATTTGATTAGACATCATCTTGCATATCCATCAAATTAAATGGTGCCTTTGAAGTTAGGTTAAATGCAAAACAACACATCAATAATGATTTCACGTAATAACAACTCTAATCATTTTTAGAAGTCGTCTAGAAGTACTTTTGATAAAACATTTAATGAGTGGTTAGCCTAATTTAGGTGAACTGTTAGACAATATAAAACGGGGAAAGAGCATGATATAAAATGATATATTTGAGTTTATATATTAGAACTGTGTATCGAATTGAAACTAAAGGTAACTTTATTACAAGTATAATGGCATAGACAGTATTAGTTTTTTATTTCACCAGCATTTGTTAACATATGTTTATGAAACAAGAAATGTAAAAACATAAAAACATAACATCTTCACTAATTGTTTCAAACATATGCAACGTTCATTGTTCATTGTCATTCAATATACCACGGTTGCATGAATTTTCTTTGTAATACCTGGCAAAGAGAATTTATGTATTTGTAAAAAGAATTTGATATGAATATTCATATGTGCTAAGACAATCACAATGACAAAAAAAACAATTTTATGTTTTTAAGTATCTCAGGTATTAAAAAACAATTGTGTTACACATTATTATTTTTGATGTATGGAAGAGTGCCATTGTTGTAATTAAATGTACATTTTTCATCTGACATAAATTAATCAATGAACACAATAGAAAGAGGTGCCTTTCTGAAAGTTTGAAATGTTTCTGCATAAGTCATATGTATGTGTACGAATATATGATTATGTTTTATAAGATGATTTAGAATGCAATAGTCTGCTCAATTTGTGATATATACTCTAAGGCTACAGTGCCGACATCCTTTATCAGCACTCTATAAAACAATCAGCGATAAAAATGCCACTTTCGTGACGTTATCAGACCGATACTTCATCCTCACCTAGAAAACTGGCACCAGCTTTCTTTGAGAGCAGAGGTAATTTCCAACAAATCACAAAGATTGGAATATATCATAAAATAATTTCTGTTTTCCTTTAATAAATATCATGTATGTGTTTCTTCTTATATAAAGCACGTTTTTGTCAGGGAAGAAAGAATTAAGTTTTTGTGTCACTCGAGAAAGACAAAATTGACTCCATCGTTGAGTTAAATATCCTTTTTAGTTTTCTTGTTTTACAAACGTGCATTTGTTAACTAGCAAAACTTTTCAAAAAATTTTCGTTTTTAATTTACCTGTGTCTATCCTTCAATTTTTTGCAATGTTTTGAAAGGCAACTGATATCCTACTGAATGTTCTAAACAGGAGTTTGCTTAATCTCTGGGCATAGAAAAGGAATCATTTACATCAGTGCTGTTTTCAGAAAATTTTCAAATGTCCTTTTTAACCGAGAGTATCCGTAGAATATAATTTGTTTAATGCGATGTAAAGAAATCTGTACATTTTCAATAGTTTTTAGCCAAAAATAAAATGTTATCACACTTTAAGAGGGATCCGAATATCGCTGTTGTAAAATTATAAATGTTGAAGGGATCTATTTTCAATAGGTTTGTGTATCAAATTTCATACTTCGGTATCCATTTAGTGGTGGCTTTTATAGCTTGTCGTGATTTATAGCTAGAGGCATTCATAAGATCTGTTGAGACAATTTAAACGGGAAAGCAACCCCTCTTTTGATTATATACACAGTGACAAAATATAACGTTTTCTGTATCAACTGAACATGGTGATCACTAACAATTTGACAAATATTAAATTATGTTAAACTTCGAATCAACCAAGAAATACGGCGTCATTTTGTTATATCTCGACACTCCTAGCAGTACATCTGGTAACGTTTTAAAGATATACTTGCTCAGAAGTGATGGTTTGAGTGCGTTCAACAGGTCTGAACAGAATCCCATCAATTTTTTTATTTGAAATATTATCAATCCTGTAACAAAAACCTGTTTTCATATGTTCTTGATTAGATTAGATACAACGGAGTATATAAACTTGGCTTCACTCATTTATCCACTGACATTTACAAGTACGAATTGTTGCTTTGACAATATTTAAGTCCTTAGGTCTTTAGAAAGACGGTAATGGAGAATTTTTTTCATAATTCTTAAAGCTTAATCATCATATTGAGAGTTTGTTGGATAGTGACGTTTGACTATCAGCCGTCTAGGTTATTGTTTATTAATGTATAAAACTAGTCAAATGTGATTTTTCAATATTTATCAATCTATGATATATTCCTATGATAATTTACGTGTACATTCATATATATTTACCATTTGTAATGAAACTCTTAAGCTTTCTTTTTGCGATATTAATATGTTGAGTTGAAAAATTTGAATTAAAACTTTGCTTTAAGTTCACAAGTTTTACATCAATTATAATGATAACATTTTCGCATGGTTGATTTGATTGACATTAGACTGTTAAATTCGAATCATTTGAAGTGAATTGAAGATCAATTTTCAAACGTTACAAATAACATTTCAAGGATTATGACATTCACAAGAAAAAGACTTTCTTGCAAAGCGTATTCGGTGTACCTTTTGTAGAAATTCAAATGGAATCTAAGCATGCGGACTCAAGAAGAGATCAAACATTTTGAAACTTCTTCAACATCCAAAGCCTTCAAGAGAGAAATTGAAAATTTTGAATTTGCATAGACATGTTGAACACATTTTATCCACTATTAATTTCATCAATCTGTAAACGATAGAAATAAACATATACAATTTAAAGATTGGCAAATATGATTGTTGAATATTTCGAAGGCAAGCAAACAATCATCTGAAGATTTCTTATTTCATCAGTAATGTGAATTCGCTTGATTCCATTCGTTTGCCGCGCTTTCAAGTTGCAATTCGAACCCTCACTGAAATCTTTGGTCTTCAAAGCTTTCATTTTGTGTCAAAACACGTCAATTATCTCCTCTTGTATTGCTGAAGTTCTTGAAAAAGAAGCTTTGATATCGTGTTGTAAAGGTCCGACCTTTTTGCAATAACCCGAAAAATTTAAGCATGGTAACTATTGTTTTACGAACTATCAAACCAGTTCAAAGACAAGTATTGCTATGTTCGTACATTGGCAATATTATCTTGACATGAACAATGTTCCATTTACTTTTCAAACAACGTATGTTTACAGAAATATTATCTCCATAAAACATATGTCATATATACATATGTCAAAGACAGGTCTTTGTCTACATTACAATGCAATTGCTCATAAATTATCAAAGTAAGTTTGTAAACTTATTACTGGGCGATGATATTTAGATAATATCGTAAATCAATGGCTTGTGTTACAGAAAATGATACACTAAGGTTCATTTTTTCATTTATGTACATGTACAATTTTTATCACATAAATCATTTTAGTTTGAAATGTATTTGATACTTAAAATAACAATAATCAAAATTTAAAGAAAATATATTATCATCTCAATCAAGTTCATATCGAATGTTTATATGAACTTAATTTCTCACAAAAATGCATTACTGTTCACCAGATAAAACGTTTCAGATTAAAAACAAGATTTGAAACACAAATGTATATTAAATAGTGTTTGACTTCTGATACACATGTATAATCAAAACATACAGTATTTTATACTTCTGGTTACTTATATAAGTTAACATATAAACATATACACGTGCACAATTGCAACGTCAAATGTTCTTAATTAAGCTGAAACATTCATGCGGATTAGTTTGATATTATCATTGTGCAATTTTGGTGGTTAAACTCAAACCGATGATGATCTAACTTAATGTTAAGTGTTTAGAATGTCGTCCCTAGAAATCAATCAATGAAAAGTTAAAAAACGGGATTTTAGATGTGTCCAACAGTATATGTTACTGACGAAAACTGATGAATACTGATACTGTTAATACTTTTAAACACTTGACAGATATTACCATTGATCTCTGATTAAACTTCATTCACTTTGTTTGTGATTCCTTTTAATGACTTTCTTATGAAGTAAAAAAACAAGAATTATTCAAATTTGATATGTACTCATAACTTGACCCTTGTACGACATTTGTACCTGGCCGTCTTTATAAGGAATAAAAATCAAATTGAAAGTATCATATTTGTTCCATACGAGCTTTTTGGACACGTGTGCTTTTTACCCATAACCATTAAAGTATATGATACTTTTTATATACCTGGTTTGCGAAATAAAGATAACACTCTACTTGGAGCTTATATTTATGCTTAATCGAATTCAAATAAATTCATCAGGGTATAATGAGTTCTTTTATTTGATTTTTCGTAGTCCCAACACTTTTATGTATATGATACACCAAGTTCACGACAAGTAACTTAAGAATCATGTTAAACCTTAAACCTTAAAGTAAGCAATTAATATTTCAAACAACACAAAAATCAATATTTATTAAACATATCACATGAAAGTCAGTCTATTTTATGGGCTTTCACGTCGTATATAGCTTGAATGCTCCATAACGCCTCTCTTAGATATATTTGCAGAGACTGAGTTGCATAACTTTACCATCTAACTAAGTAGAAATCTGTGTTCCTCCATCGGAACTGCAAACTTTCAATATCATATACAAACTCTTTACTTTTGTATGTTGACAAAGGTTATTTTGGTTTATAATCAAACACTTTGAAATCATTCGAGACCACTGAAATGTGAGGACAAGAAACAATTTATTGAAAGGGAGACACATAGACGATTTCTACCATGAACTGCCTACTAGCGTTGGTATCACATAAATGCATTTATCGCAACAAATGTCCCTTCAGGTCAATTATATGAGATTTCTGACGCTCTACTATCATAATAATTGTCAATACAAACCAAGCAGCTCCCTATATAACTTTTTTCACGAGTCCACTGTGCGGTTATTTACTGTGTGACACATCTTTTCGTCTCTTTTCTAATTTGAGTTTTATCATTGACTCAACTCTGTTGTCAATTGCTATACAGTAGAATGCAGTGCCATATTTGACATTGGGAAAGACTATTGATGACATGATGAAGCTTACGGTAATTATGTACATGTAACACTGAAATGATAATTAAGTTATGTTTTCAAATATAGTTTAAGGTGCTGTCAGCATACGTTGATGACGCATCTAAATGGGTTCGAGAGTAGACAGATACTAAAGGGCGAGCTAGAGAGAGTGAAAGACATTTGAAAGATACAGTGAGAGATAGACAGCAGATGTTTGAACGATATAATTTCGTCTTAACTATACCGTTTTACCTGCTTGGAACATTGATGGTCAGGCTAACATAGTGGAGACACATAAACCTAAATTCAAGGATAAGGTACTGGGTCACGTGGAGGCCTTTCAATGATTAAGTTAAATGAGCCATAACATTAGGCCTTTGTAACGTTTGTCTTAACAAACAAAATAATACACGCACAAATCTGAAAAAAATATCTTTTAGGGCAATGTCATGACATGTTATAAACGCTGTTTGTACCATTAATTCCCAAAATGTAATTTATTTTAAATATAACTATACAAGTTGAACTATAAGAACTTACATGGTATTTACATTGGTTGCAGTCATTAATTATCGCCATGACGTTCCATGACAATATAATGACATAATGAAAGATGATTACAGGCACACTGCAATTTCTATTCCTTTGAGATCGTTGTGATGACTACCAATTTGGCACAATAATTCATAAAAGGAAACAATTAAACTGAAAGGTCACACAAAAAGGTATGCCGTGTCAGTACAATGTGCTGTTTGCTTTTCTAAAGATATATAAAGGGGACAGGATTTTTGTAAATAGAAAAATCGTTTTCAATAGAAGTGAACTAGGGAGTGAACTATTTAAGATAGACGCATCAATCTTTGCATTTGTTGGTTACAGAAATATCATCTTGTTTTGCAGCGTAAGCAAGTGTACGTCGATTTCGTCTGTCTGCCTGTCAATCACAAAATTCGCTCATACTATGTAACTTTACCTTTTGAAAGTTAAATTAAAACTTGTGATGAACATGACTTATAAACGAAGACTCTTTAAGCAAGCTCTGAGTCTGGAGCATATCTCTGAAACTATTCAATACAAATGTATGTGTTCACTACACTTGATCAACAGTGATCCCAAGATGTGTCTTCTATATGTAAGAATTTAGCAGTGTCTCTCTCTTTATATCAAACACAAACTATGCATGAAATCTCGACTGAACATGCAATGTCAACATGGTACCGAGAGATGCATATTTATTTAAAATTCACATCTTTTCATCACATTATTTCCCACCATATAACAAACGTTTATTACATCCATGTGTCATGACATTTCCAATCTGGATTACTTTCCTAAAATATCAGTGTTACTACTCATGTTGTAACTCCTTTTTGGAAGATGCATAAATGTATTCAAGTTGACTGATTTATGCCGTTACTGTTTAATAGAAAAGAAAATGAAATCGATATTTCAATTTTGTTTACAAAATACGTAAATCCTTACAAATATCAATACAATTTCTCAGTTTTCGCAAATTGAAGACGTTTTACCAATGACATATATTTCTTTATTAATATTAGCAACCCATTGAACTTGCATCTCAAAAGTGATTCAAAAGCAAAATATTGTCTGATATCTTAAAGCAGAACTTGAACATTTCTTACGTTTTCACACATGTTTTCATACTGAAAGAGTTTTATGTTTATGTCTGCCAATAAACTGACATATCTTCTGAGCTCATAGGAGATAGATAAGAGATAACGAAATTTAATGTTGCTTCAATAGTATTTGGTCCATTAATGACAAGCACAACAGATCGTTAAAAGGGATGTATATATGAAATGCTTCTCTAAATTATTTCCGCCCTGATCAAGATCCTATGCTTTAGAGAGTTTGAGTATCAATAATAACAAGGCAGCATACGGCAACTCCAATTTGTCAAGCTCGGCAATCAATACATCATCTCGTAAGTGATCAGGAAGTCATAAGATACGTTTTTGCAAATCGTGAGGTAGAAATGAAATCAATTTAAAGCAATTAACACATAATTCAATTGCAGAAAACACATCTAGAACAAATGCAGTCTGGCAAATGACTTAAAGCAATTTCAAAAGAGGAATCTGTAAAGTTGAAAACTTCACTTCACACAAATCCTTAACAGTAGAAACTACTGATTCCATTTAAACGTTAATTAGTTAAATCCGTCATATTGCTCGATAGCATTTCCTCTTCCTCGCCGTTTTAGTAAAGATTCAGCTGCTGCCATTGAGATAAGCTTTCAGGACAGTTTTCAGACACATTACTTCAATACAATAAAACTCCACTTCCATATAAATAGTCAGTTCTTATCAATTGATTTAGCTTCATAAGCAATATACATTTGAACAGTTAATGAATTATCAAAAAATTTTAGTTGATTGATGTACATTGTCTAACTGTCTAGCCCTGGTTATAATATTAATATACGTATAATTACAAGATATTAAACATAAGTATATTCTCAATTTATAACATGTTGTGCCACGATTGTATATACAATCGGTTTACATTATACACAATCTTACAAATAGTGGCAAATACTTTCCGATGATGTGTCTTAGTTAAAGGCTAATCTTATTCCTAAATTCCATTGGTCGAATTTTTTGCTTATTTGACTAAATATAAAAGAAAACATACAAGTAAGAGTAAATTTTTTTGAATCGAAAAAAACGAGTATGATATACGAGTAAATGTATTAAATTAAACCTCATGTACAATCCGTATACCCACCTGAACACCTAGCACACCTGCTATAAGTACAGAAAGGAAGAAAGAGTCAATAAAAGGAAAATGTCTTTAGATCTCCGAGGAAAGTTATCCAAATTTGGATTTAAATATTTTGATTGCCTGTAATTAGTAACATGATCTGAGACCTTTCATCTGACACTTCAGTATTAGACATCATCTTGCATATCCGTGGACTTAAATAGTGTCTTCAAAGTGCCAAATGAAAAACAACACATCAACAATGATTCAACCTAATGTCGTCTCCAAAACCAAATTAAAGTCATCTGGCTGTAGTGTTGATCAAACAATAAATACGTCTTTAGCCTATTCTAGGTGAATATGCAGACGGTGATATTCTGCGCTGTTTTGTTTACAAATTATTATGCTACTGGGTAGTAATTAATAGGCTAATATAACGTTAGCTTTATAAGGCTACCGGGTCTGAACAGCATACACTTATACGCAATACATACACAAATAGTAATTGACAAGGAATTCATGGAATATGGATTATCACCTAATCTTAATGTGTCCATTAATATGAAACTCGTTGACGTTAATACACTGTTAAGGATTACAAACCTGGGAAAGAGCTTATCATGGTGTGCTTTATTTCTTAAGAAACTTTATGAACAGTATTATGGTATTAGACAGTATTAACGGATAATGTCACCAGACAGCAAAGACAGTGTGGGTATAGGGGTTTAATGCATTACGAAGTAATGTCTATATTAGTCGTCAGTCAAAGCTATAGAGACCAAGATACCTCATTCAGGTTCAAATCAATATTCAAAGTTTGAGAAGGTGACAAAGACACGCATGCTAATTCAGTTCAACCAAGTAACCTGACTTCTCATTCAGAATTCAGAGGAAAGCTTTGACGGAGTGAAGTTCTTTTATATCTGCTTGATGCGAAATAGTTTGATGGACACTGTGTGTTGTTACGAGGCTTCTTTTGATGATGATAACAATGTGAATATTTAGATGGCGCTATGTCAAGGTACTTATACCAGCTCAAACTCTATCTACATCATTAGGTCCGATCTTCCTGTATTTCAGAATAATACAAACGACCCTCCCCTTTTAAAAACCCTGTTGTTAAATATTATAGTCATCTTGAAAGTTTAACTTTTCATCACCTGAACTGTTCTAGTTTACTTAAGTGGAATCCTGAGACGAAATAAACCTTCCTTTTTTTGTGTATTTGGTAACAAATCTCGAATTCTACAATAATTGTCAATATTCTCAAGAACAAAGTAAGTTCTAATGTAAATTCAGTTTGTCAGGTATAACAAAGAAAAAATCATGCAACAGTGTTATCTTGAATAACAATGAGCATAAACATTTGTATATGTTTGAAAAAAACAGTGCAGATTTTATGTTTGCTTGCTATCCTAGTAAACACTTATTCAATAAATATCAAGGTAAGGTAACATTAAACGTTTTACTCATACAAACAATATTTGTTGCATTCTATTCTGTTGAATATTTAAGAAAAGTTAATACAGAATATTTTTAAGAGGTATTTCATTCACAAATTTAAATGTTAGTGGATACATAACAAATAATTCATGTTTTTGATGATTCAAACTGAACTGGGAGTCAATTTCAAAGCATTTATCAAACATCTAGAGGGCTTTGCTGCTGAAGAAATATTGAGTTTCTTATCTGATGAAGTAAATTTCCAACAATGAACGTGCCATCCATCACATTTTTAGTGGTGTAATCGATACCAAGAATTCTGTCGTAGCAAAGTGCCACTTGTAATTTTCTAACAACATGCCATGTTTCCTTTGATGTCGAGGTTAAAGAACAACCATTCAACTTTTCCATGAAAACATCATTTGTAAATGATGATCAAAACATTAAAGGATATTCCAATTTTCAAACTTTAAAAAAAGATACGGTACCGGTGTCTATATATTATCATTACTTGGATTGTTAGTCCCAAAAAATAAGAGTAATTAATCTATACAAGTGAATTATTTAACAGGTTGTATTTTTATGTAAATAACCATTTTGTATTTTAAAATGTTTTACTACGCAATTAATTGCATTCTAAAATTTGCAATAAGGGATATTGAATGTGGCAAATGATTTCTTTATGAATAGGGAGGAATGGTGCACAGAGATTTTGGAATGTTTTAATTGTAACAAAGTTCGAAACTTGTGTCTGTTAAAATCCTTATTATTGGCTGTCACTTAAATAACAATTTGGGTGCGACATTGTCAGATATCACATGCATATGCAAAAAAGACGGGCGTACAGACACGCGGAATGCGCGAATTGGATGTTTCTAAAGGGAAGTCAAATGTTTAAAAAGAGTAACCTTCCCTATTTCGCAGATGGTGTAAATTTACTTCGATTTTATCCTTAAATATAAACGTTTTGGAAAGGAAAATGAAATGATTTCATGAATGAAGTAATATTATAGTTTCATGATCAATAATGGAAAGGTTAGTTGAACTCAGTTCTATTCAATTTTTATTTCCTGCTGAAAGGCGAGTATAACTTTTTACCTTTTTCATTTTACATTTGAACGAAATACAAATTAATTAATGAGAATGAAAATTAATACAGTACTCTTGCTGGAACAATTATCTAACTCATAATCGAATCATAATGGAAAAAGTTCAAATGTATGCATCAATAATCCTGTTTTCTATTCTCTCTAAATGAGCTGACGATGTGTTACTAATTTCCGTTTTATTCCTACTTTTATAACCTCAATATTGTTTATTATATATTAATATTGTTCATGGTAGACTTGTTAACTAAAATTTGAAAAGTCGTTATTGAAATTATCAACTTAAAATTATTGACTTTGAGAAACGGTTCATATGTTATCAAAAGGGCGTGTTGAACATATTTTGGTATTCGACTGACGTAACTTTGTGTTTGTATCCTTTCGGAATTGTTAAATGGTTTTATTATTTTTATTCTTTGTACCTTATTGATCTGATATAAATAACCAAGCGAAAAAAATGGAAATAATTCATTAAAAATGCGCCTTAGAAACTTTAAATTGTTTGTGCTCTTAACGTATGGCAATGTATACTTAGAAATTAGCTTGTGCGTTTCTTTTCCTGAAGAGTGTATCATTCATATAATAACTTCACAAATGATTAGGTTGAACACACTGTGAAACAAAGGCTTTATAATGTCATCAATCTAAGCACTCAGAATTAACATATCAGACCGTAGGCGTCTATAAAAGCCACTCAGTCAAGACTTCAAAGTGAGTTTGAAATTGATATCATATGTAATCCTTATTACAACATCAAAGACAGCATCCTAAGTAAATGTATAGGAAAAGTTCTCAAGACCTCGTTGTCTTGAGTGCAGTCTGCGTAAATACAAATGTAGGAGATGATAGACCTAAATCAAGTTATTGAACATGAGAATCTTAAAAAACAGCAACGGGCTCTGTAACTCGTCAGGCTGTAAACTTTATAATCATTACGCTTGGACTATAGTATCATACTACCAATTTTTTCTATCTGTGTTTTTTCTTCAAAAGGAAATGATTTTAATGAGGGCCAAAATTTCTAGGGCCAAAATACTTTCAAGGGGTGGCCCTTGTGATCTATATTCATTCATATCATATATATTATATCAAAGGGCTTGGCACCTCTTAATTATACACCTCCCCATTGAGCAAAGTAATATGTAAACAAAGATTCAGCTTTCAAGGCCTTTCTCTTTAAATCTATTGTCAAATCTATCACTTGTAATCCCCATTATCCAATGGGTTTGTGTACAACATTTCAGCTACCTTTTGTGTTTGAAGAAAATGATGGAATTGATTTTAAGGGCGTGGGCCAAGGGGTCACCAAATCAATAAATCATCAGTAGTCAGAGATTCTAAACACATGATTTCAGCTATCTTGACCTTTAGTTTCCGTAGAAGAGAATGAAAATAGGTTTTTAGGGCGTGGCAACAAATCCAAAATTATAAACCTCACCCGTCAAAGAGTCTGTAAAGAAAATGTAAGCTTTCCGGGCCTTCTGGTTAAAGAAAAGATGAACCAAGTCTGTACGCCACTATCCTCAGTGGGTGGGTGGTGGTATGTAAACTTTAAAAACATTGAATTTAATGTCTGCTTTCAGTTTCTAAAGTGAAGTTTGTACCAAGTTTAAATTTTTTTTATGTTTCGCTAACATTCCACGAAATTTCGCAAAGCTGGTTTGACGGACATTTTCTATAACCAATCAATCACGAAATGGAAATCATTTGATGTGAATTAAAGATCAATGTTGGAACGTGACGAGTAGAAGTTTAAGGATTAAGAAATGCAAAACTAAAAGAACACTTAAAAGGGCATTCATTGTACCCTTGTTGAAATTGTTCAAATAAAATCTAAACATGTGAGCTTAAAAACAGATCAAACAATTTAAAACGTCTTCAGCATTTACAACCATTAAGAATAAAATTGGATTTTTTTTAATGTGCATGTACATTTCGAATACCCTTCACCCGCAACCGATGTTATCAATCCGTTAACGAGAAGAAATTCACAGATATCTTGTGAAGAAGGTAATCAAACTAGCATGAACTCATGGCCAATGTAAATTTGCTTGATTCCATGCTTTCACCAGGCATTCAATTTGCAATTGTAACTTATACTGAAATTTGTGGGCTTCAAAGCTTTTTTTTTTGTAGCAAAACACATCACACATAATTAAATCCCTCGTATTGTTGGCGGCTTGATTTTCGTGGCTATGCTCATCTGTTATTTTTTCAGCCAATGAAATTTCGCTAGCTTGAAGTCAAAGGAATTTTCAATCCGGGTTGTGCCGCTGTTGCTGAATGCGCGTCGTCACATTGGCTAGTTAGGTAGCTAGTGATACGAGGGTTTTCGCTTGAAAGAGATCAGGGTATTAGGCTTAATGATAAGCATATTGATAAGGAAACATTTATAACTGAACCAATAGTAAATCCAATCAAGTAAATGAATTGAAGAGTATGTTTTGATTTGATACTGAATTTCTTCCGAAGCGAATGTCAAACAAAACAACTTCTGAAAAGTACATGTAAGCATTCTGAGTATGTCATGCAGACTACGGCCATATTATCATCCGTCTGATTCATTGAATTAACAGTGGAAATGACATATACGTGACAGAAAGCAATAAACAGGAGTCATACATCCATATAAGCACTGTATCATGTTTACTGTCCTTCCAGGGATACTTATCTGTGATAAAATATTGATTAATCTTATCATGAAAACCACATCAATTTGAAAAGTAATCTGTCTGTGTATGTCTCTGTCTCTGTCTCTGTCTCTCTCAACAAATCATTCTTTGATAACCTTCCACCTTTTCTGAAGATACAAATAACTATGTCTCGATGTTCCATATTCACAGTAGTTCCATTGGTTAGTATAAGAGGTCTATTATTTACCTGGCCCTTGATGTCACATTCCTCGTATAAAACTAAAAATGACATCATCATCAGAAAGTAACAACAATATTTGAATCATATCATATATGTATAAACTCTCTGTAGACAATCCATTGATGGAAATGACAATAGATTGGGACCTAATCAACATCTTTGTTTTAAACCACATTGGCAATCGAAATAGTCAGTTTCGATTGAATCAACACACGATTTAAATAAGTATAAATCCGTTCACTGCTTTTGACAGTTCACCAAGAAAATCCGCAATATAATGAAACAATCCACAATTAATACCTATCAACTGATTTAGACTTAACTTAACAGTCCATAAATACGGCATATACCTCCCTACTTTTCTTGTTAATGACTCTCCAAATTATGGAGTATAAAGTACAGCTACGGTCTTCAGAGGAATATCTAATTTCGGATATTTTGTTCATAAACTTTGCCTTCTATCTGCGTAAGATATCCATTATGTATGATGGTGTATACATTGCTTAAAACACTAAGTACAGGGATTCCTCTATAATCGTCTTGACTTTATACATAACCTTTTTTTATGTAAAAGGATACCAATCATGATTGCAAATATGAAATTTAAATAACATGATTTATTTATTCATTTGATTATCCATATGACTCACGAAGTTAAATAAAAGTAATTTAAGAATCATGTTAAACCTACCCCGTAAACAATTCATGTTTCAATCAATAACTAAATCAATATTTATCAAACATATAACATGAAAGTCAGTTTATCTTGTAGGCCTCACGTCGCATTTAGCTTGATACCACATAACGCCTCTTCCAGATGTAGTTGCAAAGCTTGCATCGCATAACCATATTTTATAACTAAGTGGAAATCAGTGTCCTACCATCGGAACTACAAGCTGGAATTTTGTCAATCAATCGTTGCTGTCGTTTAAGGTTCTTTTGGTTTCATAATAAAGTCTTTCAAATGGGATAAAAAAAACGTATTCCAAATAGACATAATCATCAGAATTAGATATTAAAATGTTTAATCAATGTGATTACTGCTCAGGGTTAATGAATACCAGTTATTTCAGGTAATTGTGAGGAGAACATTGATCCAAGGCTTAGCCTGTGCGACTGCTATCCTGATTTACGTTCCCTTGCAAACGCTAAACTAAGGTTATGGAACTACCACAAAAAAGAACTTCTTTTAGAAATTACTACGATGACCTGACAGAGACTACTATTTCAATATTTGTCAATAACTTATGCATATATTCTCTATATTGCACTAAAGTACATTATAAGGTGGTGAAACCAATTTTCCGATGTTGTTAATCAAGTTTACCATCAATAACTCAATACTGTACTGATTCAACTTTCTATAATGTAAAATAAGATGCAGTATTTGAGGATAGAACATAAGCTTGCAGAACTACCCTTATTGTGTGTCATACTGAAATGACCACAAGTTCATGTTTCCAAATATCAACACACTGGCTAGAACTTTAGTCTATAATGTCTCAATTTATGGCCTGCCTGTCACTATCTTAGGTTGTCATTTAAAAAACTTGATACAGCCAAGCCAAACTCGGTTTATGCCTTCCCTATTCAAAATGTCATCAAAATGAGTTACAAAGGTCAATTGTTAATAAATATATTTTCCGAACTAGGAAAAATATACTAATTCAATTAACATTTTACAAAATAGAAAACAATCATAAATGTCTTGAATGTGGATTTTAATTCTTATCATTTAAACTACAAGATACTGGTTTAATGGAAATTTGTTGTTGATGTTACAGAATCAGGTAATTGGCATTTAAAGTTACTCACTGAATTTGAATTAAAAATCCATGTTTGAATGTAAAAAGCAACACTTTGAACCTGAAAACATGCAACTTTAAAGGACTTCTTACCCAGTGCAGCAGACAGCTTTTAATAAGACCTTCTATTTCATCTTCAAACATGCGAAATCCGAAAGGATTAAACAGCTTGAAACACCTTCAAAAGGGGAACTTTTAACTCTAGTTGATAATTCATGATTTGACTGGATGTTTCGTGTAATGTGCATGTACACTGACGGGCATTAAACAAGTTTTTTAAAAGATAACAAAGGCAATGATAGTTTTCAAAGTTGTAATTTTTAAAGAAATCATTAAGGCAAGTGTAAAATAAAAAAAGTTGAATTTATAAAACTACTTGGATTCTAACAAGATATGAATAAATGTTCATGTGGTCAAAATTGAGATTTCAGAACAAATTCATCAATGTAAATAGCCTGAAAATTCAACGCATGGAGTTTCTAATACCGAGTGTGTCCACCTTCTTGCAATGTTACAGTCAAAGACGCATGGTTGGGCTGACGTAATCAAACTTCATGAGGTACAAGCCTCAATTCATCAGTGAGAGCCCGATCCATCTGTTGTCAGTTGGTTGGCGGGTTCTGTCGACTTTGAATTCGCCTGTTAAGGTGGTGCCACAAGTGCTTGATGGGTGACATAACTGGAGATAGAGCTGGCCATGGCAAGACGTTGACGTTGTTGACGCTGATGAAGTTATTCCCTAATCTAGCAACGTATGGTGGGGCATTGTCGTGTTGGAATAGGATTCCCTGTTGTTGTTGCTGCTGAAACGGAAGGACAGCTGACCCCGGTACCTGGTCGATACAACGTTGTGCAGTCAGATTACCGTTAAAAACAACAAGATCTGTCTTTTGGCTGCCACGAATGCCGCCCAGACCATTACACTCCCACCACCATACGGTTCTGACTCCAGGACACAACATTTGGCCGTTCCTTCACCTGCCCGTCTGTAGACCCTCACTCGTCCATCTTGATATTTCGAATCGGCTTTCATCTGAAAAAGCACCTTAAGCCAGTCACGCAGCTGCCAACGTCGCGCTTGCGTGGCCCAGCGTAATCTCAGTTGCCGATGTCGGTTGGTCATTACTGTTCCCCGGTATGATCGAAATTATCTCATACCAACTCTCCTTCGATTGAGATGGCGATCCAATGCCGTTGCCGCTGATGACACTGCCGTAAGGAAACAGCTTCTCAGGTGCAATAACCTCAGGTACCGGTCTTCCAGGGCTGTTGTTATTCTGGGTCTGCCTATGTGTGGTCTGGCTGAGGTCTGCCCCGTCTGTTAAAAGCGTCGAAGAAGGTTCCTGAGGGTTACTACGCTGCAGCCGAACGTTCTTGCCCTGTCGTAGTTCCGAATTGCAACATTCCAAATGCTCTCTCTCGCCCTGCTGTAGTTAACCACGGTATTCTTTTGTGTTTTTCTGTTAATCCAAGTGTCCCTCTAGAATGTGCCAAGGTTTTTATAGCCTTCCCGCACGTGTATCCTTCGACAGTGTATATGTTTATTTTGCCCTTCAGTGTATTTGGATGGTGAATAATGGATATAAATTCTCTAGTGTTATAATAACTATAATGCAAACATGGTTATAGAAATTATGAAAGAAGGATTTTGTATTTTTTCGACAAGGTGTGTGTAATCTATATTCCGATGCTCTACACTGTACCACCCTGGAACTTTTCTTTGGGAAAACATTTAATTTAACTACTTGAATTTGAATATCATATTATTTGCTATGTTAACAGGACTTATGGGAATTTCAAAATACCTCTGAGGAAATGTTAGCTCATTGCTCAAACTTGCACTTTAAAGTCTCTTGGCAGTTGCAAAAATAAATGTTAATTTCATGCATTTCTCGGGGAATTGAAAAGCAACACTCTAAGCATAAAAAAACGTAATTATCGCACATTTTCCAAATGAGTTTTATAAGGAGAGAACAAATAACTTTCCAAAATATCTTCTATATGAATGTCGACAGTCTTGAAACGAATAGAAGAGCATGTTCAGCAATGTGTTCAAGACTATATCTTTCTAATATGAATCTACATGGCCATCGAAAGAATCAAACTAAATAAATGTTCTAAAATACATTGGTACTAGAATTCATATCTTTGAGTGTGTTTGCTTAGGTGATTATCTTTTATTTATTTCGTTACAGATAGTTTGTGTTTTTTCATCATTCTCTTTCAGTTACACCTGTCACAGAATGATCGATCTAATCATACTGACAGGATATTTGGTCAGACATTTTCCTATTGACAGGAATTGACTTTGGTCGTGGCATGATATGTGTGCTTATTTCTTATCACTTGATTATTTTTGCTGCGATATCAATTATTATACAAGATTATATAATATATTATATAAGATTATAGTTCACCCTCTGTACAATATTCATTTGACATATTATACACCAACCGTCACATGTACATCCATGGAAAACGTTAAGATCCAAATTTGGTCTGGCTTCTTCTAGTGCTAGGATTGACACACCTGATTTATTTCTATCAGACAACCACTGATTGATAAACATCAGTCTCTTTGATTCTTCATTTATTGTTCTAAAATAATATTTTACCACTTGACTCAATGCATTATCGTGGTGTAGTGGTTAAGATGCATCGAAGACCCTGAGAGCTATACCAGCCGGAGCTTACATGCTTCTGGTAGGGTCACCCAAGCATGACAGGTTGACGGGTAGAAGTCAAACAAATTTGAGTCGTTCTATAGCCTGCTGTCTATCTCTCACTGTGCCTTCTCTCCGTTTTTTCATTTTTTCATACTTTCGATAAATGTTTCACTGATCTTGCCACTTTAATTTGGATGGTTATCATCCACGTCTTTAATAACTCAAATATTGTTAATAAAAACGTTAAACCCCAGCTTATTCACTCACTAAAATAAAGTTCTTCTCAATTGTTTTCCATGGGTGACATGAAATGGTCGATGTATAACACTTTTTGAAATTGGAGATTAAATATTATCGCTTAAAGCCAAACGGGAAACTCGCTAGTAAGAGACATCAGTACAATGTAACATTAAACATATTTATAATCATGACATTTTGAAATCAATACACGGCCAAATCATATTGATAATTGCACATTGCAAAGTTGTCTTGCTGCCCTAAATCAATCACGTAGTTGACCAAAAGACCAATTCACCTGGAAATTGACATTTGTAATATTTTCAACCTATTTGAATGGTTTCTATGACAAAACTATCGAGAAAACGCATATGTGCTTTGTATCCATAATACTACAATGCATCAATTATAATACATATACATAGAAAATCTCACCCAAGTGTCTTCTGATATCAAATGTATTAACACGAGTTGATAAAAGTTACAAATATCCGAGGCTTGCCGATATCAAATATATCAACACGGGTTGGTAAAAGTTATAAATATCCCAGGCTTGTCAGAAGACACGAAGGTGAGATTCTATTTCTCAGCCAAAATCATTCTTCATTTCTATTCCGTTAAAAATGTATATTTCTGAACACTGCACTACTCTTAGACTCTCAGTGCGGTGATGTCATAGCACTGTGACGTCATCATGTTTATGAAGTCATAGCATTGTGATGTCATTACTTGATGATGTAAAACAATTGTGATGTCATGAACTTGACTGTAACAGGGCATTGTTCAAAATCTACTGTCAACACGGTTTGATCTTCCACGTGGCACAAGCGATATCTCCTGTGGAACACAGTTTTGGATGATAAATTCCAGGTCTCTCATGTCATCTTCAGAGTGGAAGATTTCCAAATATCCTCGTTGTTGAATAAAATGAAAACTACACATAACACAAGATCATGTTTAAGTTATTACCATTGAACATTTTAAAAATGAGTGGGTATGCTCTCAAAATCTGACTAGGAATCCTTTGAAATTAATGTACGTAATTAGGACAATTTTGACCAATATCTATTCATGTTAGATAACTGTGGTTATATAGAAAGTCCAAATGGCGACCAAACCACAAATCTTAGTATGTTGTTATGATTTTTCTGTTTTGGATTCATGTCATTGTGCCTTGATTGAATGTAGTTGCAAATCTGTAGGTATATTTTGAAAATTTGCCTTGGAAAGCAAAAAAAGTCACATAGTGCAAATATATTCAGAGGAGAAAATTCTCAAAAAGCGTAGGATCGGAAATGATATAAAAATGGCATAAAATCAAGATGCCGTTTAAACCACGTAACCTACAGATTTTTTTCTCTTGAAATGTTTGGGCGGGATAACGTAGTGGTTAGCACCAGAATGTATATATATATATATATACGCTCATCTGTAAGCCAGCCTACTTGACAATTCGTTGCAGAAAAAAAGAAAATAAATATCGTGGAACTGTCTAACTGCTATGTATTATTATTTCTATGATTCATTGTCATCAACATTATCATCAAAATGTAATTATTGTCTCATATTTAGTAAAGAGTGGTAAAACATTAATAAAATTTCATATAGTCGTAGGTTTAATAATATTCATTTGAGATAGATTGCATTGCAAAGGAGATTTACCCGTGGGGAATATTGATAACAGAGAATTATTCATATTTTAAGTTTATAGTTAAACTCATCCGACAAACATTAGAATATTTTAACATCAAATATTTAAGTCGAAATTCACGTTGCTGGTGTGTATAAAATAATGAATATTTACTATTAATTACATTGTGGCCGGGATATTTACAGGAATAACATGAATAATTTATTTCATGAATATCATGAAAGTCATTTGCCACTCCGTCAGTGCGTTAGTGTTTTCGTTACAGAACCAGAAAATTGTATAAAGAGACAGTGTAGTTGTGCGTTTTGCTCTCTTGTAATTCCTCCATACTCATTAGGGTTAATTCGAAAACAAGCTGAAAATCGTCAAAATGTGACCGGCCATTTTCCCAGGCAAAGAATATAGATATTACCAATTTACTTGCAAAATACTAGAACAAATATAGATAGAACATCTTAAATTATAGGAATTCGAAATTCGAAGACAGGTTTAGTCACTATGATGTAAATGGAAAAAGCTTACAGGGATAGACTTTCAAATATAACAATGGTTCTCTCTATGACTAGTTGAAATGTTGTGATGAAATTATGTTGTCTCCTTAGGTGTGAAATATATTTTACAATACTTAACATTTGAAGTTTTACACCATACTTATATCGAGAGGAATATAAATACAATACAATGCAAGCATTGCAAGAAGTTAAAAAGCAAAACCCCGACGGAATTCAAGGAAGACGTTCCGAATTCAATTAAAAATGCAAAGTTAAACAATTACCTAATAGCTACAATATCTTTTAATCTGAGCATAGATCTTTGATAGTTTCTCTCTCCTTCAACATTTATATACTTCATGCTTAAATTCCTACATAATGTGTTTTCCCAGACGCATGTATTACTTGCCTCAAGCTTGCTTGTACCAACATCGACATCTCAATGTTCATCAACATCACCTTGGGACAAAGGGTGTTGAGAATCCACTTGTTCATGTTACTGTGCCTTCTGGCCCGTCTACTCAATTCATCATGGCACAAATTATCCTGAATGCAACATTTACACTTTGCCAGGGGGCTTGTCCACAACATGGAGGTAGAGTGGTAGATGTACTTTTCTATGTCGTTATTCATCTATATGTAGAATCGCTTAACTAAGATACTTTCATTCTGAAATAAAGTAGAAATCAGAACAAATAGGAACATCTCTCGTAGCTGATGAATCACTAAGAAAATTAATATTCCTAAAGTTACACTTTCATAATATTCATAATTTTTTTCTTCAGAAGAAATAATGATGTGGGAATTTCTGCATGGTAGTATTGATGCAAAACCTAAGACACATCTAAATAGGCAAAGTATGATGTCGTTGAAATGAAAATAGACTGTGAAAATTAATACTTTATAGAATAATCTTTATTCTTTATGAGATTGCTGTTCTTAACTCAACGCTGGATGCTCTATTCGTTGATGGAGTAACCATCTCTGAAGACATATTCTGGGTAGAAACATTAAAATTAGAAACAAAAATGTTGAAACCCTCCTTAACGAAATCATTTTAAAATGTGACATCATGCGATTCATGTTTTTTCTAAAAAAAGACACAGCAGTCCAATGAATTTTCCAATAAGCAACTCTAAAGAAGTTTAAATATGATCCAGTTTGAGCATTCACGAAGAGCCTTACAGAACACACACTCAGGGAAATGTTCACAATGTTGGTCCAACATGGTAGAAAGATCAGTATAAAGCATCTTTTACAAAAACAATTGATACGAGAGACAAAGTCTTAACAAAAATAATTGAAAATTAACCGTCCCTTTGATGACTCTATATTATCAATATACTTGATGCTTTTTCTCCAGCCAATCAAATGGCTTCAGATATCATATATGAACATGAAGTCACAAAGCAAAATTATCTGCAAATGATGAATGGGTTAAGTTATCTAACAATAGACACTGCTTTATGGCTTCAGTAATAAAACTTTGACATGGGCATTCAACATGTAAGTAGGAATAACAGTGATGTTGATGCTGACATAAAAAAAATGAAATTTATATTCTTAGGCAAAAATGTTTCTGAATATAAGCAGCAACGTATATTAATTTATACATTGGTAAATGTAATTGTTTGGAAGGCCCATACAAGTTTCTGAGTCTTTCTGTAAATTCTTTAAGCAGCAATTTTTAATATTTTGGTTAAACAACGAATACGTTTTATTTACTGGCAAAGGTTGTAGTCATGAGAAAAGTGAGAACCACATTTACAATTCATGAAATCATTGTTTCATAATATCGAGATAACATCTTTTGGTGAGATATCTGAGTGAAGGCTACAGGTCTTTGAATAAATGATTATATCAAAAGGTTAACTGCAATTTAACAGAAATATGTCAGGGGAGAAATGTGACAGAATTTGAGACAACAAAACTTGACTTTAAATATGATTATTTGACTACAGACAGACTACAAAATATAGAATGCCTCATCATTAAGTAATTTAACAATATTTCTCTTGGACAATAAAAAGCCTCATAAGTAATTGACCACAAGTAACTTTTCCACATTACGTGTGCGATTTATGTAAAAAAAATCGTAAAGTGTCCTGCCACTGTGAATAGAATAAGGATGCAAATATGTTGGAAGCAAAGAAATACTATGGACATTTCAAACGTATTGAACCAACGTGACAATGAGAATCATCAATCCGTTACTGTCATGACAAGAACCACCTAAGTCAGCTGATGATCACACAAGGATAATTCCTACAGATAAGTAGAAGCTAATGGGCGCTCTAAGAAATTAGTTGGTAACCATAGCCTTGTTATAAGTTACGCTTTCTCTGACAACTTTTTCATCTTTTGAACATCTGTTAGCAATATAAACATGAAGAATGCACCGTTGTACATCATTGTGAAGTTTATAAAAATATCAAATATAGATTCAAGCAAAGAAAACAGGATGAAAGAGGTTCCTTTGTTTCTGAGGATAAATAAACAGACACATCTTCCATGTTCAATGTTTAACCATAATCTCAGATGTTTTTCTAAACCCGAATTTGACTATCAACTACATGATGATAATACCTGAATAATAATAAATAATATGCTAGAGCTAACTTCACTACATTACACTGTAGGAACGTTTTACATTAAACTTTATGAACTTTTTGCGAACATCAACTTTGGTCAAAGGGGAAATGCGATAATTATTATTTAAATGGTTATTTGTCTGAATCACAGACCCTAGTTCAACAAAGAGAGTACCATTTGATTATTTATATATATATTTCTGACGATTTTGGAAAGCTTATTAATAATATCTACTGCCAAAATAAGCAAATAAGTTTATTTGTAACTTGTATAAACTAAATAAAATATATTCTTCCTTAAATACAACACTGATAATCATAGACAGCTTCATGCATTAAAATTATATGAAACTTAAAAACAAGCAATTAAAATAGCTTAGAGCAAAGTACACAATTCGAAAGATCTTTTAGGTCACTACTTACAACTGACTAAACGTCTTCTACAAGGAAACATGTCGGCAGTTTTCTAAATACATCCGGACAACTTGTTTGACAACTTTGTTCATTATTATATTGCTATAAATGTGATATAAAACAAATGAATTGAAACATTAAGTACATAATGAAAGACGGAGAGCATTGATATATACACATTTATAAAAAGAATGTAAAAAGAAATACCGTTGTAAGTAAAGACACATTGCATAAAGACATGGTTATGAGAGACATACACGGACACACAATGTGTTTCATTCATTTATCGACAAACCTTCGATATGTTTTATAGTAATATCTTTTTTGTTTGCTTTTGTTATCAGAGGACACTTTGATGGCATTCTCTCTATACTGATTCATTACAATTATCACTGAAAATTTAACTATCAATTTTGAAATTTGATACGGATCCTGGTTAGTCAACAAACTTGTTTGATGTTCTTGGTAAATAGTAAAGATAATGTATTAAACATGAAATAAAGTTGGAACGAGTTCAGCAATATGAAAGTTAAAACAAGGTCTTTTTTTCCCATTTATGTTATTTATAACAGCCACGGAAAAGTGAAATTGTGTGTTTTAGAGACTTTCAATCCAATAACCGAGGGAGAAACAAAGCGCCTTAGTGGCTTTCCATTTCATTTGCCACAAATAAATATGTTTACTGATATCTCTTATTCGAATATTTATAAGTAAATGATTGAATGCCCTTCATATGTGTTTCTGTAGATTTACTAAATCCTCCTCACTGCTAACAACAATAGATTTTCTAAATCAACTGGATAATTTTTAAAGATACATTCAATATCCACATTACTTCTAATTCATTCCTATTTATTAAAAATTGTTTTACTAAGAAAATGTTAACATTAATCTATTATTTTTTTAATTTAAAGTCTCATGTGTCCAAGAGGTATTTAATATGAATATTCATTAGGCTAATTCAGTGCCTTTCATTCATATGAAATTATAGAAGCCATACATATAATGTGAATATATTTATTTATGTGTCTACGACTCTGACAGAGCTCTCTTAAGATGAACATAAATATATGAACACGTATATTAATGTCACAGTAAACATAATTAATGTAATATACAGTATAAATTATCATGGAATTATATGATCAGTCGCTAAAAATCCATTCAAATGATCATATCAGAAGAATTTTTCTTATGATAAAACTTTGAAACTGTTAGAAATATCCAAACACCAAAAGCTACACAGTTCTTATGATTCAACTTGAAATTAGGTTGCCTTTATTTGTGTATGCTTTATAACGTGTTTGATATGCCAGCCTTCACGGCTCGGAACATAAAATGAATGGTAAAAAAGTTCAGTTAACTCTATTTCTAAATATATCTTCATCTTCATAGAGTTCTTTTATGTTTAACAAGTCTTTGAACTTTTAAAAAATAAAATGCTTCATGTAAGAATATTTTTAAATTAAAATTTCTTTAGTTAGATCACAGTTCACTTAACAATTTATTTCGCATTCTTTCAAATTCCTGTAGTCAGCTTTCCATAAAAACATATCATCTATCACGATTTTCAAAAAAATAAGACGAAATTAAAACGAAAATGGCCGCAAGTTTTCTTTGTTTGATACTTGATCATTTCTTTAATGACTAAGTATGAGCGGGTACAGTAATGAGATGTGTGACCCTCTGAGAACAATACATTGGGCATACACTAATGTTCATTGGGGAAATGTTAAGAAACATTCCATACAATTTTTTCTTGAATAGAGAAAAGTAAATAAAGTGGTCCTTCTTAGTACATTGAATATTTTCTGTAAGCTTTGTACATAACAATTAGTCATGTTAGCTATATGACATTCTTGTTGTTCATGAGCTACTTTGACGAAAATATTGCCAAATTATCAGGCTATTTCATAACCAAAATGAATTGTTGAGTGCGAAAACTGAAAAGCAGTATTCTTTCAAATTGTTCCTGTAAAATTATCTTGGCAACCTTTTAAATAACATAATATTTTAAAATGTTTTAGTGAATTCTTCTGAAAATCATTAACTGAGTAAAACCTGTGTCATATTTATTTGCTGACAAAAACGAACTTCTTGTACTTATGATTAATTGTCCATTACCTGAACACGATCCTGTACTTATGCATCAACTTCCTGACCACACCTTCCTTCAATCAATAATTCTATATGGGTTTTTTTGGTGTTGGTCAGAGAGAAAATTTACTTTTCCTAGATTAATGTGAGTATAATATTTCCGATTACAATATCTAACGATGGATATTAATTGGTTACTCGACAGTGCCTTTATTGACTCATCAAACACCTGATACATTCTTGGATCAAAAGGTCTTTACAAATAGTGTGAGCTATGAGAGCCCCTGTATATACATTCCTCCAGACATTTTCTAATACACCTAATATGGAACGTGAAATCCTGAAAGATTAAAGCCCGGATTTCCGTAATTATTAATTGTGGATATATTTATTACCATTGGAATGAAATGTAATTGCTTAAAGAACTCTTGTTCCTAAAACCGGGCCACTGTTGATGAAATTCTCTAAAAAGGTTTTTCTGTTTTCTGTTGTTTTATTAAGGATGCTTCAGTTTCATTAATGACAAAAATATTGATACGGAAACATATATAATATGAATACTCGTAAATCCAATCGAATAAATGCACTGAAGAGTATGGTTTTATACTCACTTTCCTCCGATGTGAAAAACAAACAATGATCACACTTGATAAGTAAGAAATCCTTAAAAATTCAGATAACAGCTATATGAATATTTATCTAATCAGAATAAAACTTGATTGAGACCTGTGACAGAAAGACATAAACAATATTCATACATCCATACTGTTCCTCCAGAGGTACTTATCTTTGATAATACATTCATTTAAACGACATAAACTTGAACAATAAGCTGTCTCTGTCTGGCTCGGTCTCTACTGTCTGCTTTTACTTCTGTCTCGCTCTCTCGCTCTCTCTGTCTCTCTGTGTCTCACCGATGAAAAAACACACATTCTGTGATAACCTACAATCTTCTCTGAAAATTACATTGCTTCATTTTCCCTTTTTCACAGTTAATTCCACGTTAGTTAATATAAGTGACTAATTATCTAACAGGCCCTAGATGAAACATTCCTCGTATGAAACTTAAAATGACAACATCATCAGATTAATGACTCTTCGATGATCGAATATAAAGTACAAATATTTTCGTTATAACCTTTCTTAGTATGAGGATTATGATTGCCTTTGACCACGAGCCTGGTAAAACACAACTGATCAATAGGTTATAAAACGATAAGTCCATTCTTAGAATATTGATGCTAATATGGATCAGAAGCGATAGGTGTAATGGAATGTAACAATGAGGGAAATATACCAGGAGTGTAGTAAAACCGAATATATCGCTTTTGTAGGATCATATGAGCTGAATGTTGCAGATTAATTTTATGGCCTGCCTTGTTAATTCTTATTTCAATAACTGCTGATCTACAGCTATTCCCTATATCACTCGTGTCCAAAGATGTCACTTTTAAGTTTGATAATTGTAACTATATATCATTTCCTTATAAATCAATTCTGATTTGATGTAAATTTCCAAAAAATACATCATGACATAATTGACAATAGAAAATAGGTTAAATGATAAAAGTCAATAGATTGAAAAGAATGCTATCAGATCTTACATGATGTCAGTTAAATTACTTCATATAACTAAGTCATCTTACTTACTTTTGCTAAAACAAACTTAAGTAGCATGACAATGGAGAAATTGTTAGACAAATCAACGAGAGTCAGTAATTTGCTGTTGAAGTTTGTCACTTAATGTAATTTTAAATCAATGATTGAATGTAACGAGCAAAACTATGAATTATGTGCAAGTTTAAGGGACTTCTTACACAGTGCTTTCAGAATGTTTTTAAGAAGACATGTTCTTTGATCTTCAAACAAGCCAATTTGGAAAGGATTAAACAGTTGGAAACACCTTCAGAAAGGGACATTTGAACTCTGATTGAAAATAGCTTATTAAGGTGGATATTTCGAATGACTTGCAATCTTGATGATTGTATATAAACTCTCGTATGATAATTATTGTTAACAGCTGATGTGCAAATATCGTCAACTGAAATCATGGAATAAGGATATATGTTTATTCAGGACATTTTACACATATTCAACGTAAAACATCATGTTTCAACCATTTGATTTTTGAATATTTGCAATGTTACATGATGTTTTGCATTTGTATTATGTGTTATTCAGACAAGTTGTGTGTAGTCTTATTCAAATGCTTTACACTTTATCACCCTCGGAACTTTTCAACAGGAAACCTTTAAATAAAAGTACTTGCTCTTAATTTGAAAAAGTTTTTTTACACAGATAGGACCTTTGGAAATATGAAATTACATTTTACAGGCTTGAGCTTTGTGTTAATGAAAGTCAGCTTTGCAATAAAACATTATGTTATGTCCGGCAAGTACACAAATCAATGGTTTATTTCACGCAATTATCGAGGAATTAGAAAGCCAACACTCTGAGCATTAGAAACTTAAATCGAGCAAGTTTACTAATTTAGGGAAATAAGGGGTGCACAAATAGCATACCTAATTATCTTTTAAATGAAATTAGAGTGCAGTGAGTTCAGTTGCGTTAGTTATTAATAGTCACGAATAGAATAGCAATAGCATATTCAGCATTGAGTAAAAGACTATTTCTTGCATCTATAATACGCATCTACATGACCATCGAACGAATCAAACTGAATAAATTTTCTATAGCATGTTAGATGTAACGACAGGTCCTACCGTATCTGACTTTTTAGTTCATTCCAGATTGTTTTAGTTTCTTTTCGAGCGTTTGTGTACTCATCACACTCTTTCTGGTACGCCTGTCACGAAAGAATCGATCATATAATAATGACAGGGTATTTGCTCAGAGGTAATCTCACGGACATCAATTGACGGTTGACCAGCAATGGTCTTTGGAAAGGCCATTTAAATATCACTGGATTTTTATGCTATCTGAATGTTATGATTAATATGTGGTTGACTGTCCTCTTTGTGTATTCAAATGTCATAATTATAATATATTTGAATGAACAACAATCACACTTTTGTAAGTCATATTTAAAAATTTCATTTTTGCTTTCTTTTTTCTGTGCCAAACATCAAAACACGTTTAGAGGTATTTTTTCAAGTAAACCATGATTAAAAAAAACTTGGCTATATAATTTGTTTTAAAAGCATGATTAATGAGAAAATCTGTAAAACAAAGTCAAACCAAAAATATTGAGGATATGTGTTTCAGGCGCAAATCTTCTGGAGTTTTGTACCCTTTGAATTATATAAGTTTTCATCTTGATAGATCGTCAACACAAAAATAATGTTAAAGAGATAAACTGTTGATTGAATTTGGACCTTAACACTAATGTTTAACTTACATACAAATACCGACTTATATATCATATTACTATAATCTGCTTAAGATCCATTAAATAAAATAGATGCTCATTATCTTTGAGGCAACAGGAAAATGACTAATAATATAATAGAAAATATTTATTACTGGCTAAACGAAAATACCTAACATTATTCCCTTCATTTACCAGTTTCGACCTCTTATATGTGATAAATGAAAACCAATATGACAGAGGTTTGTGTCTTAAGTCAAAATGTCCTCCAATCTTCATATCATTTTGCATATACATATGTATTTGTTGTAGCATTTTTTTTAGACATGTAATAAAGGTTTTTACCCTCTGTAAAACAGAGATAACATTTGTGTGCAGAGATAACATTTGATCATGTAATAGCGAGAAACTGATGTGACCGAAACGATAAAGAGCGATTGTCTAAAGATTGAAATAACTTTGAACCAAATCTCTAAAAAAGTGGGTAATCGACTCTTTTTGGATTCTGTAGATTCTCATATAATTTCATTTTGTAAACATGTACATTACATATTATAATGTAACATAATTTACCTTATTGTTCTCAATGTCACTCATGCGAATTACGCAAAATAAAATTCTGTTCAGTTCCGTTTTATATTTACACTAATCATCGGATGGAGGCGTTATTCTTTTACCTTATTATGTACATTTCAACATGGGCCGAAGGAGTATGTAACCCAAAACAGCCTTTGAAAAGGCAAGTTCTTTACTGTAAACCCTCTTAAATGTTGAAGTTTGATTCTGAAGGCTTACTTTTTCGGCATCTTTCTTTCTCTACTTCATTATAATTATAAGTAGTAAATAATGACCGGGTGCCGAGCGATTATGGCAAAAAAACTCGCGAGGGCGTCAGCCCGAGCTGCGTTTTTTTGCCATAACGCGAGGCAATCCGGTCATTATTTGGCTTACACTCCCGCGGAACATTTCTACAAAGTTTTCGAACTAAATAGTTTTTATAAAATTAATTTGTAAACGTTTTACTTTGCGTGTTTATGTGTCCTGACCGAACGAGTCCAGTAGGATATTAACAATATCTGGCTGCTTGAGATTTTAAAGCTAAATATTTGATTCTAAAGATTAGAAATAGACATAACCTTATACCTATATATTTTCATGTATATATACATATACATACATACATATATATATATATATATATATAAGGGAAAACAGTACAGACATGACACAAGAAAATGTACAACCACAGGCAGGGATCCTCGTTAGCTCAAATGGTAAAGGCGTTACTCGCCAGCAGAGAGGTCCCGGGTTCGAATCCCACTTTCGCTAATGTTAAGTCTCATATACTTAATTTGTAAAACTATCAAAATGTTACAAGTCTAATCGTTTGTGTAGGTTGAACATCTCAAAACACCAACCTGCGTAGATGGTGGATATGACATATAGCCTTCAATTTAAAAAAAAAGGACGTAATAACGTCTGCCCATTGAATGATATGTGATAGTGCCCAAGGGCGATATGGAGAAACAACCGATGATGACGTCATAACAGGCTGATATGAGAATGAACCAATGTTAAGAGAATGGGAACATATCACACCGAGGTGTGTAATCTTGCTCATTGTTCAAAGGTGAATAAGGGGTTTTAACATGCCAAACATGGAATAAACAGTGACTAGAATTTATCTAAAAACCTTTGAACTTTTCCTTGAATGAAGAGAATTGTCCTTCTGAGGTCATTCGATGCCTGATCGGAGGGCACTGATCGATAATCATTATTATCACTTAATTCATTACATTAGGCATTCCAATGATTCATGAACACGTGTCTCGCTGTCCAGATAGACATAATGAATTTCCATTGCTACATTTTAATCTTTCGTGTCTTTGAAGTTGCCACTTTCCATTTCTAAGACATATTTGAACGGTCATTGTGACCAAAATATTGGAATTCAGAATTTCCTCTTGCTACAGTACATCAGCTGCATTACAAATAAATGTTAGCTCTGTGTTAGTATTTTCAGAGGAGATGATTCCTAAAGAATTTTGTTTTCGTAAAGGATGAACAATATACATTAGATATTGCAGTATGCGGTTAGGTAACATATCCTAAGAAATTTTTATTGATTTTCTATGTTATGCATTGTTAATAACAACTCACAGGGAGAATTATGACCATTATTTGTTCATGTTAGATAACAGAAAATCAAGAGGCGACCAAACAACGTGACCTAAAACGTTATCATGATTTACATGTTTTCATAACATGTCAGTGCACATAGTTTGAAACTAGTTGAAGGTCTGGATGTTGTTCTTTTTTTAAATTTGGGCTCTAAATGACTATTCACATTATATTTTTGTACACCAAATAGTTATAGTACATTAGTGAAAAGGATTATGAAATTCCTCCATTAGGTTTATGGCTTAGGTACCTTTGACATAACTTAATATTTTAAGGCGTCATTGTGAAAAACTGTTGTAGTTACCCCTCTGTCAGCTTAACTGTGTATCTCCTGAAGAGAAGATTCTCAAAGAAGCGAAGGGTCGGAAGTGGTTGATAATGGACATACATCCGGATTTGGTTCTCTATATATCTGAATGCGATTCTATGAAATAGGCACGAAACCTTTATATGCATTTTGAAACATTTTCCCATGTTATCTTTTCTCAAATGAATGGGGCTGTATAACTAAAACAAGTAGGAAGTCGGAATTCTTTCAGTTGTATCAATTTAAGCCTAGAGGCTATATTTAATCATTGTATTTGTTTTTGAAATTCCCATTTTAATTTGTCTGTATAACTTCCATAACATATGTGTAAATAATGGTAAAGTGTAAACATGATAAACAGGATAATATCAAAAGGTTATCCAGACTTTCGCCTGAAGACCTCAAAACCGGATAATAACAGTAGTTATTCCAGACATTCGTCTGAATGATTTTGTTTTCCTTACAGGAAAAGAACAGGCCACATACTGAGACCAGATATATACAAGAAAATTTTCATTTGCATAACCCGACAGTATTGAAGATATTTTGTGTGTGCTGCATAGTCAAACACAGTACGATCGTATAAGCTGTACTTATCACTATTAACTAAGAGATAAAATGAAATACTTAACGTGACTAGACACCACCTTGCTGTCAGATTTCCGCATGTTGACAGTCAATGGTTTACTGCACCTTATGATGTAATTCACTGCAACCATGATTTGTATCTAACGGACGGCAACGTCATTTACGGCAATTGATGTCCTTGGTATTTAATGAATTTTGGGTTTTTGAGATAAGTACATCTAGGCAAACATGGTTTGGAACCCTGAAACCAAAACAGTTTTCATCTACCTATATCTTCTTGGATTTGTATGTGACTTTTTAATGTCACAGGTGATTACTAACATCATTCGACTCCCTTGATAAAGATCAACTAATATGATGATATTCAACATAACATCAAAATACTCGGAAAGATGTGAAAGTGTTCCGATGTCCAGAGTGACGAAAAAATTTCCGAAAAATAGTCTATTTGTCGATTATTAAATGATAAGGTGTTACGTTGATGAGATTTATCTATATTTCGATTAGTGGTTATATTGCCTTGCACCGGAACAAAATGGATGGACTTTGCATGAAATATTCATAAGCATGATTTGCATGATTATTCACAATCTTGCCATATGATGATCACAATTATTGGCTCAATAGGGTTTCTACAAGTCTGTTGCCTTATTTTACTTTGATACCATGGATCTAATTATTTTACAGATAGAGTTAGTACATAGGTAGATCTCTCTCTCTCTCTCTCTCTCTCTCTCTCTCTCTCTCTCTCTCTCTCTCTCTCTCTCTCTCTCTCTCTCTCTCTCTCTCTCTCTCTCTCTCTCTCTCTCTCTCTCTCTCTCTCTCTCTTAATTCCTATAAATGCGTTTTCCCAGACGCATTTATCAATTGCCACAAGCTATCTTGTTCCAATGTTGAAATCTCAATATTTCATCAAAATCACTTGGGAACAGAGACTATTGAGAACCCACTTGTTTATGTTATTATACCCCTTGGCCCGTCTACTCAATACATCATGGCGCAAATTATTCCTGAATGCAACACTTACTCTGTGCCAGAGGGGTGTGATAAATGGAACCAGTGAGTCATAACAAGGACCTACAACATGGAAGTAAAGTGGCAGATGTACTTTTCTATGTTGCATTCCATCTTGATGTAAAATCGCTGAACTCGCACGCAATCTCGTATAGTTGCTAAAGTTTTCACCATTTTTATCACTCAAAAGAGTCCAATGAACAGTGATGATTTTGGGTCGGAATCCTTTAGTTAATATACTGGCAAATTTAATTTTTTTTTAACCAATAGAAACGTGGATTTCACTTTTGATATTTGACATTTTCCATATTTTTGGGTTGCAGGCTGAGGCTTTCGTAGGTCTCATACTCTCAAATACAGCTTAAGCTGTCAGTGCATGTGATAGTCCAAATCTCTCTTATCTAACTCTAAAAGATTCAAATATTGAAAAGGATCAGGCATTATCATGGTTTAATTGTAAGCGTGTTGAACCTGCAGTGATGTCTAAAAGATGAAGTACCACACAGATTAAGTTGAATTATGGATGAAGAGCCTAAGAGAAAGCCGTAAACGTTGTTCACAATGCGGGTCCAACATGATAGAAAGATCAGTGAAGAGCATCCTTTGCAAAAGCGATTGAAGTGCCGAGAGCTACTAGTCCATTAAGAATTTCAGAAAATTATTTATAATTCTCATTGCCCCCTTCAATAGTGTTCGAGCCTGTTAGCGTCAACATTTGAACAAATCTTTATACATGATACCCTAAGGATATATCTTTTAGTTTATTTCTATTTATAGTTGCAATTGCCTTTCCAGCAATCTTCAAACACAATAGTTCAACTGATATTCCTGGTGTGTAATATTGTTATTGTTGTTTTAAGAGCGTTGTATTCGTTTAGAAGATTGCTTGATTGATTTTTAAAAAGTTACTTTAACAACTTTAAAACCACTATTCTTGTTAATTTGCAATAGCATGTCATTTTCAATTTTAATTTTTCCTTGAATATACATTTCTAATAAAATAAACGACATCGGGTAACTGATGACATGCTTAATCATCTTAAATTCAATCAAATTTCTTCTGATATCAAATAGATAAAACAATTACGATTATCCAATTTGACTTCCATTCAAATGCAAGACACCATTTAAAGTTAAAAATTTTGCTCTAAGATGGACATGAAACTGAAAAGGAGTAAATTATGTTTAAATATGAATGAACTAAATTGATTGGCATGACGTAACAATATTAGCGGCGCAGCAGCAATGGTAATTTAGGCGATTTTCATGCGAATAATAATTAAAATACTCAACTCATCGCTGTTCAACTACATTTTATGAAACTCGTGAATGGTATCGGTTTCCTACTTGCTTTTGCTTGTATTCTCCATATATCAAACCTTACTGTAAATGTTTCTGGTTCTTCCTCAAACTTCTTGAGGCAGCACATTTGAATATTTGGCACCGAAGCGGAATCAATTTGCTGCTAGCAAAGGTCTAGTAACGCTTGTAGTCATGACAAACGTGACAACCACAGCGACATTTACAATCTAACAAAATCTTTGCTTGATCTTATTATCGAAATAACCCCTTTAGTTGATCTTTCTGAGTGAAGGTTACAGGTCTCTGAAGAAATGAGCATGTCACAGGGATAACTGCAATTTTAGAGGAACATGTCACGGGAGAAATGATACAGAAGTTTAGACCACAAAACTTAAATTCAATTGTGACTGTGGCGCAAGTATAAGTGACACAAACGTATTCTCTTTTGAGTATGTATATCTAAGTATAACGTCTAAATAATAATTAAGAAAAGGTTCTTTAGTATTTAGAAAGTTTCTGTAAGATTATAATGTATTTAGTCGTATAGAAACACAATTGAGTGAGAGAACTATAACGATGGCTTCAGCAGTCAATAACTTTCAGGTTGTAAGAGTATTTCTGACATTTGAAAAAACAACAAAAATATGGATTATTAATATGAAACATTTTCTGGAACTCCTACATGACTCATAAGATACTTTACCAAACTTTCGAGTCATAATAAAAGAGTTCTATTGCCACGGTATGTGTGTGCTTTATTCAAATGATACACATAATACCGTGGAGGTTTTGTAAATGGAAATAACATGTCAAAAGGAAAGAAATACTATCAAAACTGCAAACGTACTGAACCAAAGTGACAATGAGAGTCATCAATCAGTTCCTGTCATGAAAGAAAGTCTCAAGAACCACCTAAATCAACCGATGATCACACGAGGCTAAATCTTTGAGTCAAGGAGAAGCTTATGGGTACTCGTACGAATTTAAGGCGTGACCTTATCCTAGGCTTTATTTGATCTCTTGTTCACCTTTTGAACATCTGGTACTAAATATGCATGACTGACTGTTTAAGGGGGCGGGATAGCGCAGTGGTTAGCGCGTTCGGCTTCGGATCAGGAGGTCCGTGGTTCGAATCCCGCCAGGGGCTCGGCAACTTTGTCTGCAGTAGAGAACTGTTCTACACGCAGTCAGGTTTGGGTGCAATGCTATACTGAATGCTATACCCATGGTTCGCTAGTTCCAGCCGATTCTCGCAGGTTTCACCGCAATGCATAGCCACAATAGTGTTGCGGGCTTTCTCCCTGCCATAATACTAGCAGCCGCGATATAAGTGAAATAATCTTGAAAGCGGCGTTAAACAACATCTCACTCACTCACTCACTCACTGACTGTTTAAATAACCCATAGTATACACTTATAAACATAACAAATATAAAATCAAGCAAGGAAGAGATTATGCTAGAAAGTTCTATTTATGCTTAAATGCTAAAACAAAGTGAACGATTTTGATAGTTATTAATTAGAAATATTTCTCCATTGCCAGAAATATATATATATATATATATATATATATATATATATATATATATATATATATATTTGACACCGTTTTATTAACTTACCTCCCATTCATTCTTCCTTAGTATGAATATTTTTATCAAAGAAAAAACAAAACACAAATGCTAGCATCGGCTGGAACTAGCGAACCATGGGTGGTACCACGCTGAAATTCATTATAGCATTGCACCCAAACCTGACTGTGTGTAGAACAGTTATCTACTGCAGACAAAGTTGCCGAGCCCTTGGCGGGATTTGAACCAGGGACCTCTTGAGCCGAACGCGCTAACCACTGCGCTATCCCCTCCCCCTCCCCCTCCCCCTCATCACAGCTGAAATGTTCAAATTAAACTCTAATGTGTTCTAGAAACATTGAATATGATTTTATTACTTGGCTATTTCAATAGCATATTTACGCTGTATTTACAAGATATATATATATATATAAATATAAAAATATATATCTATTTATGTGTCTAGGACTTACTCTTAGCCCTTACTCTTAAGAAGTGGATAAATGTATTAACTCGTATGTTAATGACAAAGTATTAACATAAGTAATTCAATATAAAGTATAAATTGTTATAGAAATTTGATCAAACACTTCCTAGGATTTCTGGATTTCGATGTATCTTTCTTTGACAGGTGAGACTAAAAAGGGATGAGAAATACAGACAAACTGTCTGGAGTAAAGTCAATAAATTGCAAACTAGATATTGCCTTGGTGTCAATCTATGAATCATTTACATTTTTGTTTGAATCAAGATGGGCAAACCATAAATTGATATTGTGCGATCTGAAATGGGGATATTAATTTCATGAAGATTACTCTATAAAAATCCACTGTTTCATCATGTTTAAGGTATTAAAAATGCCTATCATTACAAAAGCATTCTATCAGATAAAGCCAATGATAAATACACCTTTGATTCCATGCACAAACTTATATTTTTATCACATTTATATTTGTGATAATTGATGATTGATATCCATGAAACATGTTTGTCAACATAGAAGCCCGTCTGTCCGCCACACTTCTTCTTCGATACCCAATTTTCATCATTGAAGCAAACGTTTTTAGCATTTATGTCTAACATGTTTTTGCTTATGACTATGACTAATGTCTTTCCGATTTCAAAACAAAAGCTGTATTCTAAATCTTCTTCCGTTCAAATTTGTTTATTTTATTTGCGTAAATTCACTTTCTGGAACTGAGCATATTGCGGTTATCAAGTTTCTCATGAAAGAAGGAGTGACTGTGAGTGAAGTACATAAACGTATGACCAAAGTGTATGGGAAAGAATCCTGTCAAGTGTTTACTGTTGCAAAATTTACAGCTGAGTTTAAGCGGCGTGGCAATAGTTTGGACGATGAGACACGGTCAGGTGGCCTTTTGAAGTCAATACAGATAATATGGTTGCACTGGTCCAGGGCTTTATCATGTCCGATCGTATAATAAAGGTGGACAATATATTTTCAGAGTGTTGAATTTCTCATGGAAGTATTCATGAGCACTTGCACATGTCCAACTTGTGTGCAAGATGGGTGCCACGAAACTAATTTCACAAGACCGCCACCAGAGAGTTGAATCCAATCGTGGGCTCCTGGACATTTACAATGCTCATCCCGATTACTTTCATGCCCGTCTGGTTTCGGGGGATGAAACGTTGATTCACCAAACAAAAATCCATACAATGGAAGTATAAGCACTCTCCTGCCTCAAAGAAGTTTAGAACTCAGCCTTCTGCTGGCAAGATAGTTGCGATCATTTTCTGGGATTCAAGGGGAGTGATACTTATAGACTATAAACCACCTAAAAGTACAATAACTTGAACCTACTATGCCGACTTGTTGAAGCAATTGAGAGTGGCGATCAAGAAGAAAAGACACGGCATGAAGTCTATTGGCCTGCTTCTTCATTATAACACTCCAGTACACAGTGTCATATTGCAAAGGCTTCGTGTGGCTTTGGGCAACTTAACCATCCCCATTACAGCCCCAAGCTACATCTATCTGTTTTGCGATTTGAAATCACACTCACGTGGTTCAAGATTTGGCGATAATGATGTACTCAAGGCAGTTACTGAGGCGTGGCTGAGGGGCAAGTCAGAAAACATCTACCGCAAGGGCATACACAGCTTCAAAGACAAATTGAGAAAGTGCATCGAGATTCAGGGAGATTATATTGAAAAAATTAAAATCAATACCACAACCATTTGTTTCGGTTTTATATCCACTTCTATGAACTTATTGACCTCCCCTTGTATTTCAAAACGCTTGTCCGCTATTATGTATAGGAAAAATAGTAAGATTCTACTGGTTTCAGGCGAAACCTTCAGTGGATCATTGCCCTTCACAAAGGTCCTGATATTTTAATGCTAACCATTTTCCTTTGTAGATTAATAAATGCTTCAACAATAAATAGGAAAATAGCAACGTGTATGTGGAAAGATAAGCGTTTCTTTATCAGAACACCAGCGGACACATGGAAGGATGTGAATGATCGACTGATTCTCATTACCGGTCACTGAGTTGAACTGGAAATCTGATAGCTTATTCTGACTCTGATGTTCATTATTTGGCTAGCCATTAATGACTGTATTAGCATCTTTCATCTTGGGGTTGACAGATCTCATTCAGCCTGATGGAGAGACACATGTCAGCACTAGATTAGCCGAACACATCACCTTCATCCCTCAAATGGTTTAGTACCTTCTAATATGGTAATCAGTGTGGTCGACTATTTGCACGCTCAAATTCTGTCTATCTTTGTAGATTGTTAATTGGGTCGCAAGAGAGGCTTGCAAAGTGTATTTATTTGGAAATCTTTACATAATGATTTTCAGGTTTGACAAAGTAAATGACATATTTGCCCTTACAAATTAAAATGATTTAACCATATCGTTTAACACTGTATCTTTCATGGGATTTGTTATTAAGTTCGAATCCTTTTTAAAACTCCTTAACTTAATTCATCTACAATATAGACCACCCATAATTATGTAAAACAAATTGAAAACGAACATGTTTTCTTGAAAGCAGCTTTAAACCCCATATCACCTCACCTCACCTGGGAAATCATACCCTTAGCATTAAACAAGTCTACATAGAAGGAAGGGGAGAGAGTGTTTACTGTTTTGGCTAAACCATCGTTTGATTTGAAAGTTGGATAAACACAATCGACTGATATCGATTATCTACTCACTGTGTTGAAGGAGACATCTGATAGCTTGTTGGTAGTCAGATATAATTGAACAGGGTATTAATGATTGAATTAGCATCTATCGTCTTGAAGTTAATAGATGCAATTCAGTCTGATGCAAAGCAGCATGTCAATATGTGATTAGCATCACTCATCACCTTTGTCCCTTTCCAAAGATTTAATATTGCATAATGTGGTGATCAGCGTGATTGGCAATTTGCAATGATGACATTGAAGTTAGTCTGGCGTGATACATTGTTAATCGTGGCACTAGACTCGCTACCGAAATGTATGATACTCGTTTCATTAACATTTCTTAATTAGTTTCATGAACGATAATAGTTGATGTGAACATACTTATGAACAATCTTTCCAAATCTTTATCAGTGTTTCATCCATGCCAAATACAAATGTGAGTCGCCACATCTGGAACTTATTTGCAGTTACCATATACAATTGATGATCTGATCTAGATTAAGGAAGTCAGAAAATTAGTTTCCACCTAAATTTGCAGTTAATAGTTCAGATAGTTAAACACAGTGAGATAGTGAGTAAGTGGAACAATAAGACCGAGGGAGTATGAAGTACTTCTTGAATTTCTCAAATACTATTAAATAGCTGTGAAAATTAGTCGACTTTTTCTTACAAGGCTGGAAACTACTAAGGATAAAAGAAAATACATTGGCCATTTTATTTTGGTAAAACAGAACTACAAAATGATCAAAGAAAAAATCTATTCTCACTTAAAAAGTCTTAGAATATTACAGTCGTTTGAAATCAAAGCATCTAATGAACATGATATCATCTAAACAGCTGGAACATATAATCTGTGTCATTCTTTTATACGGCAAAATTGCATTTACTAAAGTTTGTTCAAACATAGAAATCTGATTATGTGAAATATTATCAAAGACATATTATATACAATGTAAAATGACGTTCAGGCATAGTAGAAATAGGGTTATCCTTCCCATATATGTACAGAAAGTGTTAAATGGTCACGCTGCCGGAAGCCACTGATTTTTATAGGATTGAAACATCATTATCCTAGTTCAATTATTGTGTTTAAATTCCACCAATATACACATATACAATTCTCTTTACAGGTATTCTTGTATTGTGATTCTTTTATGTTTAGATTAACATGACGTCACTGTTGCATCAGACAACTTTAAACGTTAGAATAATTCGAATAAAAAAGTGACACTTTCTCTGTAAAGAATAATACCGTGCAATTTCAGGATTTCATTTGAAAAATATCGTCTAACTTAAATATTTATCTAAATTTATGTAATACAACAGGGCAAAACATCGTCAACTTAGTTTAATGAAACCATATACTATGTATTTTAAAAATAAATATGAACAAACATCGAATGCCTCTCAAGTAACAAAAGCTACGGTCAAGGTTTGATCAGTTAATTATTGGTGAAAATGCTTTCTAATCTCCATTTGAAATGGAGTCATGTAGAAGCTTAATAAGATCTGTCAACTCCGAGATGAAAGATGGTAAAAGTGTCATCAATGCCCAAGCCAATAAAGAGAGTTAGGAGGTGACCACAAACAAGCGATTGGATATTGAGTCCAGTGATTGACCGAATTGTAGCGATCAATAGGCCTTTCCCAAGGTTTCCCTCTAATTCAGATTGTCCATCTGCAATATTTTAAAGAACAGGAAATTGAATGTAAAGTGAATATACACAGCTGATATCGCTTGTGTTAGATCACGTAATATCTAAATGCAATATCTAAATGTAGATATTGCTACAATAAAATCAATATGATGCTTTTGAATCACCAGTTAACAACCTCATAATACTACGAATTATGTAACACTGATAACAATACCATGACGTCACAATGTCTTGAGGTCATAATGCGGATGACGTCACAATGATATGATCTCACTATTAAAGATGCCATATGGCAGTTTTATGGTCATTCGAGATTCATTCGATTACAGGTAATTGTAGAGGAAATATTTTAGATGATCCAAAAAATCTCATGACCTTTTATCATATTCTTTATACATGCATATATCAACAATTACTGCATAGGAAGGAACCAGCTAATGTTTTTATTTTCATTACTAAGACGCTGTTTATGGAATGCCACACATTGATTTTAAGACCATTTTCACAATTCTAACAAAGAAAATAACTAAGTAAGTAAGCAAGTATTTCTTATGCTGATTTTTTATCCCAGAAGGGAAAGGGGTAACATGTCTGTTGCCATATAATAAATGTCACACATTAGAAAACAATATATTATGTGTGGTAAATGTAGCTTTAATTTTTTAGATCAGATTGATACTTTTGTCATTCTATGTGTGAGTGTTGTTATTCATTAAAAATACTATCAAAGTACATATAAGTGACGTTAAATCAAATAATCCAATTCGTTCGTTTTTAACTAAGTTTCCCAATTTGACGTCTCAACACAGACATAGAGTACTGATAGTTGTTATGGGTAGATTTGCTATTCCATCTGACTGGAGCTTTGAATCGATAATAATCAGCTGTGTCAACCTGAAGACAAAGAATGGTAATGGTCATCGATGTCGTAGCCAATAATGAAGCTACCGACTAACCACCAACAGTCTTTCTGGAATTGAGTCCATTTCACTGACCGATACGTAGAATGCCACAAATACCTCTGAAATCGTTCATGCGTTTTGGCAGTTTGCAAGATGAGATAGATTACAAATGCAAATTCTATTCGCTATAGAAGATAGTGTGATCCGGTTGAAAACCAAATTACCACTGTTAAGTGCTAGATGACAACCGCTCAGCCTAGAAAGTTAGAACGTTTTGGAATCTATTACGATTGATCGTTTAAATCCTTCTGTCAATCGGATTTAATTGTATTACCTAACTTCAGCTTATCACCATCCAAATAAGATCAACATCATCAGTAACCGTCTTCCTCTCATGCATTGTGTAAGTAGTATTGTAACTAGAAGCAAACATAACCTACTGTACAAACCTCTTCCCATGAATCTCTTCATTCACTCTCAAAATCATGTCCAGTGTCGACACCCTAACGTCTAAACCTCGCAGTAGTGAAGTTGTGAATGCAGAGAACTTGTTCTCTGTTCAACTTACCTATTTCTTAAAGAATATAGGTTATTGGAAAGGACCTTGACTTTTTGATAATGTGATCACCAATATTCATTCCAAATAGCTATTGTTCTTGAATGCATACGAACACGAAGACTCCTTGTAGATAGTATCATTATCATGAAAGTGATCTCCCAATACCATTATTTCGTCAGTGTAAAAAATGTTATTTCATTAAAAACACAAAGAGTCATGCTTTTGTGTTACTATTATGAGCACTGATGATTGTTGCAAAACGTTTCCTCTTTGGCATTACAAGGGGCTGTCTGTGAGGCCCTTCTGTTTCCGTAATGGTAACTATTATTTTATTAATATACCTGGAATACCCTTTTTGCATGTATAATCATGTCCGTATAGGTGGAAGAACAATGACAGAAGTGAATAAGATGTTGTGTTAAAATACTTTAAACCAGATATTTACGATCACACGATAGGTAAAGCATACATGGTGCTTTGCCATGATTTGCACACTCCACACTCAGAAGGATTGTGTTAAATATTTGTTTAATAACCTCAAATATACTTAATACCCCATAGAATGTTTGCAATGTCTGCTTACTCATACAATGTAGACCAACACATGATTGTTTCGTGACATGAATTTAATCCCGAAATAAAATGGAATTTATAAAATGAATAAGATTCTTGATGAGAAAAAAACATACCGATCCGTATATTTCCCAAAAAAATTAGGGAAAGGATTTGGAAAAAAAATTGTCTACACATAATACATGATATGGTAATGTAATCTAGGATTATTTAAGATCGGTGGGATCAAACATATTTGTGTTAGAAGATATGTTCAAGGTAATGAATGTTGAAACGATATTAAAAACAATATGTAATTAATCAAGAGATTCATACATGAGTGTAACATATACAAAAAATGTATAAAGGGGGTGTTTTTGGTTAAATGATTTATTCCCAAAATCCGTATTGAAAGGAATTACGCGATTTACATGCAAAAAACTTAACATTTTGACATTAAAATCCAAATAAGGAAACACAAATATTCATTATGTACCCTATTACGTAGCATCAATATGAAAGACTAAGTTGTCAAACTAGTATGTCTGAAATAAACTTCAAAAGAAATAAGGCAAATTATATAAGATTTACATCTAGGAAAACAATATTTTCATCATGTACCTCAAAACTAATATGTCAACAAGGTGTACCAAACATACAGATTCAAGTAAAAAAACGCGTAAAGACGTTATAGATAGATCAGATTTTCAAGTGACTGTTCCCAAAACATAGTATTGATTGTGATAGATATTTTCACTTAAACAAACAAGAAGTTGTTGATGACTATTTCCGTCTTTCTCCTCATCCTTTCGACCCCCTTTTACCCTGATCTTTCCACTCTCTATTAGAACATTTTAATCCACGTGTTCAATAACTGACACATTGTTAAAACACCTTAACTCTCAACTCGTTCACTGTGAATGTTAATCTGCTAGAAGGCTATTGATAATCAAAACAACTTGTAGTTATTGGCTTTGAAATTACTTCCTCACACCCTTACATTTGAATACTTTAAAAAGGACTTTCTAATATAAAAGCAAGTGAAAAGGTTAAAGTATTTGGTCATTTGTAAGTTTTCTAATCTTTATGATCCCATAAATTATATATAAGAGTCTGAGAACCTACATCTATAACCGTAGTTAAGGATTCACGTAGAAGGTACTGATCACAAAAGGATCTCTAAGATCTTCCCTGTACATAAACTTAGGATGATGTCTTTGAATAAGGATTCTACATATCAACATCAGGCGTATGTTGAAATCTTGAACCAATCCCAATTTTGATAGAGGATTTGAGGTGTTTACATTTATGACAATGTAATGGCAATGTATTACAGTTTGTGATACCAGTTCAGTAATAAGGTTATTACAACGGTTGTTTCATTAAAAACATTGTCTGATAACTTAACACATGATACAAAAAACCGTTCTTGTTGAATTAATTTACTTATAAATCCAGTCTTCCATGTGATAACATATTTCACAATAGTAATACAAATATTCAACTCGAGTTAACACATCTGACAATCTGCTAACGACATCACCTGAAACCTAAAACCCACTTAAGATGTAAGAAAGAAAGAAGTTTATTCTTGGTTTGTAGGCCATTGACCCATGTAAAAAAACAACGATGATACAGTTTACAGTTTACCCACTTAAAGGCAACATTTGAAGTGACATAGAGTATGTTTTATATTTTTCTCCGAGTTTAATATAAAAATTATGTACTCGGAGACAATTGGCAAATACATGAGTACGGTGAGTCGGATTCTTTTAAATAAACGGTTCAAGTTCAATTTATTTAATACAAAGGGTATTCTTGTATAAACGATAAAATACCAATATCGGCCAACAAAGACAACTTTCAACAAATCTGAAGATTGACACTTAGCCAATCCGTTTATATCCTCACAAGTGCGCTCAGCTGGCAGAAAGCAAAAACGATTTTAAGAGGAATGAATGTGATTTCTATCGTACCAGAGGATATCAGTCGACAAAAGAACACTGTACCTGGTTTGAGTTGCTCTTCAATGATACACATTCAAGTCATTTATGGAAAACTTATAAAGTTTGCATTTTGGACACATTGAGACCAAAATATGTGTGGGCGAGTTGGGGTTTAATATGTTTAAAACAATATTTTAGTTATTAAACAGGTGGATGACGAGCATCCAAAAGAGAATGGACAGTGGTTAGCGCGTTCGGCTTCGGATCAAAAGGTCCGTGGTTCGAATCCCGCCAGGGGCTCGGCAGTTTTGTCTGCAGTAGATAACTGTTCTACACACAGTCAACCTTTGATGCAATGCTACACGGAATTTCAGTGCAGTACCACCCATGGTTCTCTAGTTCCAGCCGATGCTCGCAGGTTTCACCACAATGCAAAGTCACAATGGTGTTACTGGCTGTCTCCCTGAATTATTAATAGCAGCCGCGATGTAAGTGAAATACTCTGAAAGCGGCGGAAATCCCATTTCACCTCACCTCAAGACCACAGGGCATGACTTATGAAACGTTTCCGAAAGTTGCAATGCTAAGAATAAATTCAATACTTTCAATGAAAACAATGATGATGTAAGTTAACTTGGTGAAAGTTAGGTTTTAAATCTAGCCATACGAGTAATGGAAAGTATAAAGCAATTAGGAACTAAGTGTTTGTAAACCATTTTTATAACAAATACTTTTCGACAGATCATTAAGTCCTTATGGGACTATGCTGATTTGAGCTTGGTAAAGCAATGCTGGGACACTTCAATATCAGTTTTTACAACATGAATAGTTCAGAAGATCAATTTTACAAATGTTTCTAATATAATTGTATGATTAGAACATCATTTATACTTACCTGAAGATGCTTTCCCATATTGAAATTGAGAACCTGTAACAATGACCTGCAAGTTGAAACAGGTCTATGGCATTTGATTCCAAATGAATAACTTTCTAGTAAACTTTGTTACGGTAGTATTCACCAATTGCCATATAGCGAATTATCTCTCTTCCAACACAAATAATAAATATGTGTTTTACATAAATATATCATTATGTAAATAAAAAATGAGCATTTAAAGAATTTGAAGTATTTCTTAATGAACTGTTTATATTACTTAGGTAATAATCATTGACTCTCTCCTGTTACTTGGCATGTACATATGTTATTGTATAAAAGCTCATGTACCACCATTCGATAGTTGAGAAATAAATTATGTCTGTCATGAAGGAAGGATGGTATTGAAATCGTCTAAATCGGACTAAAGACTATAAGCTATGGCAAAATATTATTCACTTTCCTTTCAATGATTTCACCAACAGGTGAAGCGACTTAATAACTCTTATTTAATTTCATTCACGTTTGAATTTCAAAAGGGAAATACGCCACGTTTTAACAGGGATTACCAAAAAAAGGCACTCTATTTTTCGATTCATTCTCATGAAAACTTGAAATGTTCACATGCAAGTAGGGTAGTTTTTATTTTGGGTTTATATTCATGATTAAGTTATCATTTTGTTTCAAAGGCAGAAAAAGAGAACCAAATAACCATAAATATGGCTATTTGTATTTGTTAACATCCATTAGTACGTAAGTATACAAAAAATTCTGTCATCGATAAGTCAGCGTTATGAAACATTCTACTCAAGGATGTCCGTTCCTAAAATTTAAAGTATTAAAATTTTTCTAACTTGTTTCTTTCAAAGGTTTAGTATATTTGCTTGAAATATCCACTCCAAAAAATAGGGGTTAGCGTGGTTTTTTTGGAGATATTTTAAGACAAAGATCCATCTGTCAGTCAAAGTTTTAACATGGCAGAAAATAATGCCCTTTTCGGAGAAATCTTAAATTTTAATTAGTTCCTGTATTAAACTTTTTTAAATATGAAAACATGTTAGAGTTATCATAATCTTCTTCCAGAAAAAAAGTAAAAAATATATATGGTACTGTGGGTTTTTAGCCGCTACGGCACATCATTTATTCAAACATTTCAATTACATTATCAACATTCAAGCTATTTTTGGACTAAAAAAATGCTTTCTACCACTCATTATCTTAATATATACCTAAACGCATTCAGACAAATCATATTCATTCAACATCTACTTTCTAAGAAAAACAGATAATAGAACTTGCTCAAATAATCGTTACAATTAAAATTGCTGAGTCCGCAAAATTGTGAATTATTTCACAATGAAAATACTACGTTTCTTTATTTTGATGAATATTAAGTAAAAAATCATGAAAATTGAGAAATTACCGCTTCATTTGGTCTATTATATAAGAACATTATGATTTAAGGTTATATGAACTGTGACTGAGGAGCGAACATCCATAAGCATTAACACATTTTACATTCAGCAGTTCACATCACATATTTAATCTTGACATTCCTGCATTTCGTGTTGAAACTCTTTCTAGACAAATAAATCATTTAAGGCATTTAGCAGAGTATGGTTAATTTATTGCCAAATCGTGGAGTTAAATCCCAACTTGTTTGCAATTCCTTCAATCAACGTATCAAATTCCGGCAGATTCATGAAGGAGCCATGAAGACTTGAGATATTTATCTCGGTAAAATCCTCAGTATATGCGAAATCGAAAATATGAATTTGCATAAAATGTATTTTCTGTGTGGGGAAAACTCAATTCGAAACATGAGCCACAAATCATTTGAATACACGTCATTACAGTGCATGTTATAAACGTTATGATAATTGTTCAAACACTTGTTAAAATTCAGATGAATTTCCATTTCCTCTATAAAAGCGCCCTAAATAATGGTACAAGTGTGTTTTGTGCCAACATAAACAAATCAACCTCTCGACAATGCGAATTTTAAAAGGATCCACATTTTACAAGTTTAACATTCGACTTTCACAAAAAAACAATGAAATAATGATTTTGCATGAAATATAAAAACAACTACCGCATACATGCGATAGTTAACTGTCTTTGTTGCCATATTCATGGTTTATGGAGACGAACAGTTTTATCGTGTTTAAAATTTGCACTGCTTATTCAATACCGGTAATTTGGAACTCGGCTACTACCCTTGGGATAAGCATAATAAAGCTTTCAGACACATAAATGATAGCACTACACTAACATTGCCACCTTTGCAACAAATGTCAATTGTTATAAACTAAGCTAGGTTGATCTGTTAGGTTGAAATGTTGTAAATGTTAATCGTGGAATACCCATTGCATTTAAGAAATTGTTGATCTTAGATCGAGGTATTTTCTTGTCAAATGGTGAAAGCAATAGATTCTGGACATCAAATCCATTTAGATAAAATATAAATTTGATTATATTTAAATGGGAAAGGGAAATTTATTTCTTCTACCATGATGACTGCAATTAAAACCAACTAACTTGCTTGGCACCATTCCATTGCCTGCTCTTTGCCTTCGTAGTATGACACTGAAGTAAGGTTCTAGCCTCATACAAACACACGCAGACAGCTGCCGAAAGTGTTTGATCGTTTGTTTTCTTTATTTATTTCCAAAAGCCATTTATCTATGTCAAAACTCTCTTGGTGCTCACGACGAATTATAACGATATAAAATTGCCTTAGCTGCTGCTTTTGTCCTTCCTTTATATTACCGAACGCATAATAAATCATTGTCAGGTTAACGTAAGCTGTTCAAGTTATGCAAAATGATAAAGTATTAGTATTACAACTGTACAAATGAGGTGTTTATAACCGGAGGATTGACACGTTTCCAAATAACTGTTGTTGATAGTATGACAAAATAGAACCTCATGAGCAAATCTATTTGTTTAACGTTCTCATATACATTCTGACATAAATGAATGAAATACAAACATATATTACCTAAAATTCGAAGCAAATTATACCTTTTCGCTACAGAAATGTAGCTGTGTAGCGTTATTATAGCATACACGATGCTGCAATAGTGTAAATTTGCTGACATATGCCACTTGGAATCAGTTGGAAATAATTCTTTATGGCAATTTCATAAGGAGCTGTGCTGTCTTGTAGGCTCATAAATGTCTTAGTTTTGTATAGCGCCGCTTGAGTAATACTTCAGACATTAGTGGGGCCCATTAATGTATCGCCAAGAATTGCCTTTAATGGTCATTCACAATCAGTTATTATATCGTTTCCAATCGTATGTAAATATTTTTTGAATTGTCAGTTTGAAACAATCCTCACCAAATAACATTAGCTTGAAATAGTAATTGATATATAATGATTGTGTTATGAAAGTGTTCTCATTGACATACTGTCGTCTTTTCTAATAAGTTTTAGCAAGATTGCTGCTTGTCAAGTGTAAAGATTGACATATTGGGCATCCAGCAGACCTACGCTCTTTAAAATAACTGAGTACCGTAGCTTTCATCTAGATTCCTAATCAGATGTCAGGTTATTGGGTTGAATTCAATAACCATGCGTGTCTTTGGCACCTTCCCAAACTTTGATTATTGATGTGAACCTGAATGACATCTCTGTGGATTGCTTTCAATGACGGTTCATTGATATTTTTGCAATGTGAATCTTCATTAAAGCTCTAACACTTAAACGTCTTTACTTCACATAATCCAACTGGAAAATAATCCTATTCGGGTCATAAAATTTTCTCAAGATTTAAATTAGTCAGAGGTTCATGTTCAGAAATCAAGTGTAGCTGTTTAAGCTCTCTCCCAGTTTCGAAGAGGAAACTTAGTTGACATGAACGTTACGGTGGGTTTCGTCCTTTGGAACAAGTTCAAAATCTAAGGCATCGAATAATATTCAAGATGATGACTTCGGTGTAGTCGCACACTGTGTGAATCCACAAGTGGATGATTGTAATGCTAATTGATAGAAGTTGCAATCCTTTTCACCTATAATTTGAGCATAATTTGCACTATGGTGTTTTTTTGTATATATATATTTTCATTACGATCTAAATTTCTTAATAATCAACCCAAAGGCTTTGATATATAATAGAAAATGATCAATATCTCTTAGTTCATAGGCAATGTAATGTGAATTAACTTGCGTTATGGTCGTTATATGTGTAAACATGTTTATGTCTGGTGTTAACAATGAAAGTTTTCAACATATATTACTCGTCAATCTTAAATAATATATTACAACAATTGCATCATTGCTGTTATTCGATCATTCACGTTTCTGATCATTTTCGTAAGATTATTCTAACATAATATACTCATCATACCTATCAATCGATTTCCATACATCAGATAGTGCTAAATTGATAAACAGTCTCATTTTATGTACACACACAATTACAAAACTTTCCTCACAAAAACGTGAATACGTTTGAGTTGAAAACGTCAAAATCCCTCCAGAATTATCGACATTTCGTGTCTACCCTCGAAAGAAGAAGAATTTTAAAAGGAATTTCAAAGAAAATTCATATGACATTCTACTACTGTTCAAGTATAGAAATAACTGTCTTTGAAGTGTTGAAGTCTCAAAGGAGGTACATACACCACACATATAAGAAAATCATTTCAGATATAGACATATGAAAATTTTGGCACTGTGAGGTGCTGCATAATAATCGTGCGGACAAATATTCCTGACATTTATATTTAATAAGTTATCAATTTCTGTCGCTTTGAATGACAGTTCAATAACTTGGAAAGAAATAAGTTGTTGCTACTTTAAAATTGGTTAAATACCAAACTTCAGATTTTGAAATATTCAGATATATTGAGACTTAATTGAGCTGTTCAAATTATACCTTACACGTTAAGCATGTTCAGACACATGGCTCAAAAGAAACGTTTTTCTTTGCAATAGCATTTAACCGCGGATAATAATTAAAGCAACTTTTGTTAATATATCCTTTCAAATATTTTCACATTTAGGACTCTAGCTGATATTCTGTTGCACCAAGTATAGGTCTTACACTTTATAACATGTACTTCCCCACGGCTTTTTGAAGAGTAAAGTAACGACCATTTTAAATATTATTTTGCTGTGAAGGTCATTGATGATCTTAAAAAATACTTTTTTCATGAAAACAAGGTCCACCACATGTGCAATTATTTGGAGAAAAAACTTTCTCATGTAACCAACATTGAATAATTAAATCATACGTTATTACTGAATATCCTTTGGGTGTCTAAACTGTGATCAGAATCCCTACAGGAATTGATTTCATTTGGTTGAGAAATATAACCATGGTTGCCCATGGCAAGTTGGCAAAATTTGATTACTCTCTTGAATCTGAATGACGTCTCAAGGAATCTTTAGTCCTTTGGTTGACAGATCTTATTTAGACTGATGTGAAAGTGTCATCGATGTCTACATTAAGAGTATAGGCCTCGACCTACAACCTCCTGACCACTATTTCAATTGAACCAAGCCTTTGTGTCTTCCTGTCATTGGGTTAGCTCAAGTTTGAATTCGATGCCACATCTGATGCTGAGAAATCGTGGATGGCATTAAGGGATCAAATGTGCATCAGATTGATTAGTTTTTATGACTTTCTATACAAGCAAGCTATATTTTGAAAATAAATAATGGATATTCCGTAATGTATACTTAATTAAGAATACTACAATAGTATATTCAGCTTATTCCATCTATCCCTTTATTAACATACTGGAATGAAATACCAAATCAGATAGAATGGCTAATATCTCCTTTTAACATTGACGGACATAGTAAGATTTTTAGGATTTGATTAGGCAGTGCATGCTCAGGTGCTAGGACAACATGACCTAGCATTTCCTGCTAAATCAGCGTATATGAATCCGCTCTCGCTCCTTCTTATTACCCTGATCCCTCGTATGGCCAGCGGCTTGATATTCGTGGCTATGTTCACTTGTTATTTTTTCAGCCAATGAAATGTTAATTTAGGGACTTGAAACTTCTATCCATATAACTCAACGGATTTTTCCATCCGGGTTGTGCCGCTGCAGCTGAATGCGAGTTGTGTCATTGGCTGGTTTAATAGCTAGCGACACGAGGCTTTTGGCTTGAAGGAAACAGGGAGGAACGACAACGGATTAGCAGAATGACACCCCCCACCCTTCCTTCGCAAATTATCATTTGAATATATGAAAGAAAGTAGCTTTGAGGTGAGTTGATTCGGGGGTTAACGCCGCTTTAAGAGCATTTTGCTAGTGTAGTAGTGCAGGGATAATGTACACACCATTTTGGATAGGCTTTGCGCTGAAACCTGCGACTCTTGATCCTAAGCCGAACGCGCTACCCACTGCGCTATCCCGCCACAGAAAAGAAGGAAGACATATTTTGATAATGTGAAGGTCACCTCAATCAACTGGACTTGGCATCATCCATATAAGGAGAAACATGTAGATTATGAAGAGACTCCTACATATGGCTCTTGAGACATCGCGATGACAGGCGTAACATGCAAATTTCAAAGCCTTCAAAGAAGAATTTCAAGCAGAATATCATCCTCATGATTGTAAAGAAAAAGTAATTTGGATTACGCCCATGTTAAAAAATGGGTCTATTACAAATTATAACGTCACGCTTTTATTCCATAAATCTATTATATAATCAGAAGTAATGGAGTTATTATGAAATGAAATACTAACATGTTTCATATTAGTAAAATACAATAAAAATAGCAACATATATACAATATTTAAACCATATGTATTCAGAAAGTGTTCATACACACCTTTGATTTCATATACATAAACAAGTGCAACTAGTCATCAATATTTATCCCTTAACAATAAGCTGATTTATTGTGACATTAATGACTATAGTAATCATGTCTTCGAAATAAAAATATAATTAGATTCATATCTCATATTGCATTTGAAAGACGTAGTAACCTTGAATCTTCCATCGATTGTTATCTCCAATCATTGCATTATTTTGATATTTTTTCTTAAACTAATGTTCTTTCTGCCTTTAAAGAGGTTCAGAAAAAAAAAACCACACAAATACAGATGCAGCATAATTAATTTTTTCCCTTATAAGTCTAAGTACTCCATTTTATGTTTTAATCTGCTATATTCGTAGTCATCAAACGATGTCAAAGGAAGAGAAATTGATGAGAGCTTGTTAATTTTTTTAAATATTTATTTGATGTACGTCAGTTGTCCTTATAGTGCTTGTCATGAAACGAAACAATACAAGTGCCATGCAATATTCTTGCACATCAATGTGTATCTAGATTATGTTTCACTAACGTGGGTGGAAAAGCATGGTGATGATCTTTGAAAATTATATTCACAAATGGCTGTCTCCAATGATAAACTGTAATTTTTAACGCAAATACAAAAATTGTACTACATTTTGTTGAAAAAAAACGTACGATCTCTTGAGATCTCTCTCGTGTTTTGAACACGTGTTTCGAAAGCAGTTTAAATTGAGAACAAATAAACTAATCCGAGCTAAAAATTATAATAATAGGTACCTACAATTATTGCTTTAACATTAGTTCAATAAACTGCAATCACATCTTTTATAAGAAAAATATGATCTTGATAAAAAAAAACAATCGAAAATTAAAACTAAAGACTATATTTGATAATAAAATTAAAAGCTATTTATATTAAGACAATGTGTAATCTGTAATTGCGAGAGATACAGCTTAAAAACATCAGAGTGAAAGTTCAATCATGCTTAAAAAACATATGGTTTCAAATTTGCAATTGCTTTTTAAGTTCAATGAGAACTTGTAAAAATACATCAAGTAATTAATACAATTTGTATTGGCTACGCTAACACTACGAAAAACACTATTGGAAGTCCATCAATTAAGTAATTTTCAATTATCTCTCGGGAATCAGAGAACTATGAATCTACACTTAGAAATGGAATTATATACTTCTCTATCAATATATAGCTTAGTAACATATTTTTTTATGCATGTACAAAGACAAAGTAATACCATAAACAAAATGAGGGAAAATAACCTACATACAAACAGAGAGAAATGATCAAATTACAATCAAAGAGAACCCATTTTTTGTAAGGCATTAGGAACTATTACTTTAAAAAGTCCTCATACAATCTGTTATGCCCTAGAAACATTAAATATCTTCAAAAAAGAAAACTTACAAATGATTTTTTTAAAGGTCAGATACCATGTGTGCCTTGAAATTCTTTGACATAAATGTAATGCAAGCTTTTTTGACTCGTAACGAATCAATATCTGGTTTTGACAGTTCCATTAGCTAAGTAATACCTTCATATTAAATGATTAGACATGAAACAGAATACGTCTTGTATCACCTCCCTTATATCTGCACATTGGAGAATTTGTCTTTGAAGTGAATTACTGTATAACATATAACACACACGGTTTAGATAAATCTGCTTCAGAAACGTTACCGGAATAATTGAGCAGCACGAAAAATCTTTGTAGCAGACGCTGTGAGAATGTCGACTGTACATTACTAACAAATTTCATTCGCATCTCGTTAAGTGGAATTCAATAGGATAATGAACACGTCACTTCTTATCCAACATTTTTACTAAGACAACATCAATTCACTTAAAAATGTATTGACGGGACCCAGAAAGGTATTATTTAACCAGGTTTTTATTAATAATTTGTTTTTTACTTTAAGGGATGTAGCTGGAATTTAGAGGGTTCTTGTTGAAATAAATATGTGTCGTGTACAATTCCTGTAATCGATTCCTTGGGTTTGAGAGAGAGTGTTACCTAATCCTCGTTTATGGTCGGTAGTTTGCTCAATCTCTGGAATTAATCAGTTAATCCCAGAGAATGAGAAGATTAATTGGTAATGGAAGTGAAAATGGTTAGATAAGCAGATTGATTTATTATTTCACTATGATCAAGATTGACGGTTCGTTATTCTCTCAAACCGAACACGTTTTATAATGAATAATTTTATCAACAGAAATAACGATAAAGATTGCAAATACAGAAATCGAGGATATGAACTTGCTTTGTCTTTTCAAGGACATTTAGTGAAACGTAATGCTGAAAACATTTTGCGGTACTGAATATAAAAAATAGACTGCTTGATGATGAAGGTTTTCAATAAATATTTCTACAATTCTTCTGTGCGTCTGATAAACGAAATTCAAACAATACTTGTACATGATATAAAATGCACATATTCTGCACCATTTCGTGGTACCCTCTTCCCTTCCCTCAATTATGTATTTGGAATTCAGTGAACATTCTAACTTTCCATCTCAATATCTAGTGTTTTGGCCAATTTAAATTTGTCAGAATTTAATGTACAACCAGTATTTAAATGTTAATATCACATCACTATCTTTTGCGACTTTGTTCGATCACCTAAAATGGGTTTAAATCTTTAAATATTTTAAGGAAGAAATATTTAAGATATTTTAAGGAAGAACTATTTAAAATATTTTAAGGAAGAAATTTTTAAAATATTTTAAGGGATAAATATATTTCCTAATTAACTACAGAAAAAGTCCTTAGATGACAAGGTGAAAATATGATACACATGTTTAATGAAAAATCATTTCATTTGTGATAATAATTTGTTATATAAAATACATCCATTTCACTGTATGGGGTAATTATTAAATACTAACTTTAGACAGTTGTAAATTTCACGCCAATCTATTATGGTAAAATGACCATGGCTCAGGAGTCTAGCTTTTTTGCTCTCGTGAAAGAATTTGACATTTGGGAAAACCAGTCTTCCCCCTTTTAAGTTCTCATTAAATACTTGACTTTAGAAGACAAATTGAAACCGTGAATGAACGTCCATTACGATGAAACACACACATCTCATTAACCAATAAATACTTCGTTAGAGACGCCTCTCTGATGTTTAACCGAGAGCTAGCTTTGTGCACGCCATTAAACATTTGTGTCGTATTTGTTAAGCCATGTTTGCTAAATACGGGTCATTTACCTAAGTTAAGATCGTTGTCTAAATATCAGACAAACAAACTGAAAATAATTAAACAATATTTGAAATATTTACCTGCCTCTGTCGACGGTTAATATGTCTCTTTGATACACAATTTTGTTTATATGTTGATCTCTTCAAAGCACACTTCTAATTCTCAAGGTGTTGATTGAATGAACTACTAGAATTTGTGGTTGGTTTTTTAACTCCTTAATCTCCTACTTTACACATTTACTTTGTTGTCTACAGGAACCTGCCTCATGTGTACCAGCAAATTTACAATGAAAAAATTAACATCATTTAGATACTATCTTTGATAAAAAGTGGTAGATGACGACTCTCGATTTTAATGTTTCACTGAGGTGAAAAAATAACGCCAAATGTTTTGTTCTATACATCGCTAGCGGAAACGATTTAAAAGAAACATTTATCTTGGACGCAGTGGCGCAAATGAGTGTCTGCTTACGCTAATAATTAAGCCTCTTCAAATGGAAAACATAATTAAACGTTTGCTAAGAATGCCTCTTGAAGTATGCCAAAATCTGTGTCGAACTATCTGAATGACAAACAGAAAGTACATTAAATGCAAATTAGCTGTCAGTAAAACAAAGGCAATTCTTTGATTTAACATAATTGTCATTACCTTTCCCATTGTACGGCTATTATTTCTGGAGACTCAGTAATTAGGTTTTGTGACAATAGTTTTTAATTGCTGCACGTGTGAAGAAGAGTTTTAAAAAAACAATTCTGTTCACACTGTGAAGCAAGAATTATATATACTACAAATATCGATTTATAACTATTAGAAATAAACATATCGAAAAAGGAAATCAATGAAAATAAGGAACATTAACATTAACATCTTTGTGGTTCATTTATAGTGAACTGTCTTAAGAGAATGAAGTGTGCAGGTCACATGCGTTAATCTGGCATTTTTAAATTAGTGGAGACAGTTTCATTGACATGATAAATTGATATTAAAAGCCTTAAATCACACTTAAAAGCATGTCTTAATGTCAACTGCGTTGTTTAATTGAATTAAAAAGCCTTTTTTGTTGTTGCAGTCGAAATTCTGAAACTGTGTAACGTCCCTGTGAAGTAAGAATGTGTAGTTTTTAGAAATCAAACTTGAAATTATAAACGTTTTCTGAAAATAACTGACATGTCCCTTGAAATGTAGGGATGAAAAACGGTCCTGAATACGAATCAGACAAAAGGAAACACGGACAGAGTCAATCATGAGGAATACCTACAGATCTACCTAACGGGCATTAATTTCGTAGGATAGAGAGTAAGAACTTACAAGTACTTTAGTTTTGAAGGTGATAACAACAACTGTCTTTACAAATTAATGTGTCTGGGCATTCAATTATGCTTATCCCAGCTTGGTCGATAACCAGAGAAATACATTTTCCGAGGGGAATTGGTAATAGGTGTTTCTAACACAGAAAAGAAGGAATGAAAATTAAAATGTTCAACGCAGTCAGTCTTCAGTTCAATACATTTCAACCATCTATGATACAGAGCCTTTATTCATGTTGGCATCTTTAACTTGGGTGTATTGAACCTGTCGACGGCGGCATTGACGTCGTCATCGGACTGGACATGTCTACCAGAAAGCCATATCTGTGTAACAGGAAATATATAGCAGTCTGAGGAAGCTAAATCATGCAAATAGATTGCATGCCGAAGGAGTTGAAACTCTTAGTCACGGATTGTTGACCGACCACTTTCTGATTTTAGAAATTCGAAATCAGAATTAGAAATTTTATCAAATTCGGTATTTGAGTCATGTTTTGAAGACATTATATCCCACCTCGCACCCCGAAATGTTTCATTTTCTGATGAAAAAGATCCCACTCGATGGAAAAGACCTGTTACAACCAATCACTTCCAGCGAAGTTGTTTGGAGTTTGTGACGGAATTCGAATGACATGACAGTGCACGAAGATTGTTGGGCATGGTTTTTCAGTTGGGACTCTATACTTATCAATCACCCCTCGTAGGTCATGCTTATTCATGTATCTATAAAAAAAAGTGTCAAGCAAAGCTTTTCAGAAATGTTTTGGTTTCCAACCTAAATAGGTTAATAGGAAACAGCTGTTTATCCAAAGGTTTAAACGCAATTCAATATCCAAGAGTACTAGTTTCAAATGACGATTGTTGACGATATCACTTACATTGTGTTAAATATGACCTACAGTCGTGGCATTTAATCCCTTTTCTCATTTGGATGATTAAAATGATGCCCGTATAAAGTTATACTTCAGACAGCTTTCAATCTCAAAACAAGACCATAATGAAATCAAAATAAATAAGTTGTTTGATAATTATCAATCTTTTGAATTTTCAAAAACAAAACTAGCTAATAACGTTCATTATGGTATTTTGTAAATAAACAACAATTAAAATGTCAAAAAAACGTAATATGCAGTTTATTATTTGACCATACTTGTATCGTATTGGTCTGATTATCACTGATATGTCAGTGCTTGAAACGTTTTGACATTAAAGGCTATAGGCTAAAACAACAACACCTGAAAATGACATACTGGTAAAACCCTAGGATATCTGTTCATGCTTGAAGAATAATTTCCATGGTTAAAATGCGTAGTTCCTTCTTTAAAGTGAACATTATATGTTCTGGCATAAGGAATAGTGATTGATAACGGCACCAGAACTGAAACTCTAAAGATATTTGCTTGATAGAGTTAGAATAACGTGTTTCATATATCGTACAAGTCACTTATATAAGATGCGGAACACTTGTTATACGTTCTTTATTAAATGATAAAATGATCTTTTTTTCAAGAAACCATTTCTATTTCCTTTATGTATCTGTGATTGAATACATATTTTAAAGTACAATCTACTTTTGTAACCTAACAATGTAACACTAGTGTTATTCTAGAAGAAAAGTATTCGTTTATATTTTACCTTAAAAGATAAACATCTAGTTTAGCAGAAACGGGAACTTTAATTTTTACAGGAATTGCAATCGTCAGTCAATACGGTAACAGATCAACCAAAGATAAATGATGAATTTGGAAAGTGAAAGTGTTCATGTAACAAGTTAAAATAATTGGGTCCCACAATTAGCAATTTACCAGGCCAGATTAAATTAAAAGTTGACAGACCAGCGAGAAAAGGATCAAAAGGATGATGCACAAGACGGGAAGTAAGGCATAGTAAGAGAAAGACAGCAAGATTAAGAACGACTCGGATTTCGTCTGGCTTCTACCCATCGACATGTCCAGCTTGGATGCCCTTGAAGCACACAAACCACCACACCACGATACTGTATTGAGTCAAGTGGGGGTGAAACCTGTAGTGTTTAGCTAAACTTGCATTCCTCCTTCCGACATCGAGTTGTACTTTTAGTGTCAACCGCGATATTTTTTTCTGTTTATGTAACCGGAAGGTAACACTTTTGATATAGTAAAGAGAACCACATGGCATGGTGCTAGACCGAACAAGTTGTCTGTTTGATTTGTCCGGCATACACAACAATACCGTATCATTCAGCTTAGAAAGGATGAAGGGGATGAATGATGATAATCACCTACTGACATGCGGATTTCTATTAGATTAGATTAGATCTATCAACTTCAAGATGACATATGCTAATTAAGGCATTGATACTCCGTACAATAATGAAGTGACTACAAATAAGCTATCAGAAATCCATTTCAACTCTGTGACCAGATAAACAGGGTCAATCGATTGTATGTATCCAGTCAGCGAGTCCTGAAAGAAACATTTAAGTCGTTTCGTACAACTTGCTTTTTCTCAGAAAAGCCATTGCTAAAATTTCTAAATATTTAAGAAGGGGAATAACTAACTGAGAATGTAATCTTTAAGTGTAGTTTTAAAATTCTTGTTCCCAAGGTGAGGTAAGGTGACATGGGGTTTAACGCCTCTTTCAAGAGTATTTCACTTCTATCGCTAAAATTAATGTAGGGAGAAAGCCCGCAACAAAATTGTTGCTACACACTTCACATCGCGGTGAAACCTGCGAGCATCGTCTGGAACTAGTACGGCTGGATGGTACTGCGCTGAAATTCGGTGTAGCATTGCACCCAAACCATACTGCGTATGGAACAGTTCTCTGCTGCAAAGTTGCCGAGCCCCTGACGGGATTCGAACGACGTGCCTCTTGATCCGAAGCCAAAACGCGCTAACCACTGCGCTATCCCGCCCCCTCTTGTTCCCGAAATATAGTAACCAGATCTTTTATTTTGGATCCCCGATGACTAAGGAGACTGTAAAGCTACTGATATCTTTACCCTTTTGTTCTGGGGGAGAAAATAAATATTTATAGAGCATAACCTATGTCGCCCTAATAAACTGGTCAGACAATAGTTAACCATCTTCACAAAATTGCTTGCTTGGTAAAAATTTATTCTTTGATTTACAAATCGTCGGATTTCAAGTCTTATATGATATACATCATGAAAAGGATGGTCCTGCATTCTTCTGATTTGTGGCGTTTTCACTGCAGGAAACCAAAATATGAACTACCGCATCGCAGGCACAACAATATCTACATCATCATTGACAGGTCAATAAGATGAAACGGTTTCAGATTTGAAAAAGTTCCTTTTTGAACCACAAGTGTGATTATTTACATTCAAAATTAAAATATGCACCCTCGCATTTAATGTAAATTTCTCATCATGATTTACTACATAATTATGTGAAGTGCAGTAATAAGGAGATCAAAAAGTCGGTTTACATCAACACAAAACGTATCATTAGAAATTGTTATTTTGGTTTCGGGCGCCAAGCATCTAGATATAACTACCATATGAATATGATATCTTTTCATCTATTAATGAAAACATCATTCAAATTTCTTTGAATTCATATGGATCAAAGGACAATAAGATAGCAATTATCTTTCTATATCTAATAGAGACCTTTAGATTCTAAAACTAGATGAAAGTTCTCAAATCTTTTTATTTAAAAAAAAACATAAAATGGAAAAAACGTTATGCATACATGCACATGAATATGCAAAAATAGGCATTTTCTTGTTTCGTGAATTCCTCGTCATAACAAACAATGCAAATTCAACCTACATATGTTGTCAGATGTTTTGTTCATCTTTTAAAAATATACACCAGGCTGATTAAATTAAGTTGAATATGACCTATCATCTAATGCCTCTTAAGAATAACATTTGAATTTCAATTGAATAGGTATATTAACACAGCGACATTAAATCTTCATAAGAGGAAATTTTACTGATGAAAAGTTGAAGATGATAAAATACATGTATGTAGTTGAATAAGTACACCACGAGCGTGAAGATGTCGGAACAAGTCAATCTAGTTGAAACTAGCTGTAATATAATACGCCCCGAAATCCGTTTTTGCATCTAAAGAATAACACAATTGTTCCATGTCGCGTATGCGCGAACATCAGCCAATCAAAAGAGAGCTGGCCAAGCACTTCGAATCGCGGGTCAATGCGCTTGTTTCCCCGTTCATAAGCACCTCGATTGAAATATCCGAATGTTATTTATTCACGGCAGTGAATTGTGTTGAAAAATATGATGACAGCGTCAACTTTGAGCACTAATTGTTGACGGAATATTTTTGACTTGTGTTGTTTATATGTTCATTTGTGCAAAAACAAAAAAACAAACCTAGAGTAAACGTCCGCATGTGAAATTAATCAAGATGCAAAAGAAAATCGTCTTTGATTGGTTGACCACCACTTGACTAAATACCTTAAGGTGAGGTGAGGTGTTGTTTAACGCCGCTTTCAAGATTATTTCACTTATAACCTGCGAGCATCGGCTGGAACTAGCGAACCATGGGTGGTACTGCGCTGAATTTCAGTGTAGCATTGCACCCAAACCTGACTGCGTGTAGAGCAGTTCTCTACTGCAGACAAAGTTACCGAGCCCCTGGCGGGATTCGAACCACGGACCTCCTGATCCGAAGCCGAACGCGCTAACCACTGCGCTATCCCGCCCCCTAAATACCTTAAATACTAGCCGGAACTTAGATACTGCTGGTAGGGGCATCCAGGCTGGATAGGTCGATGGGTAGAAGCGATATTATATTTAGGTCGTTCTAAAATTATGCCTTTCTATCCGCCGTTCCCTCCTTCTATCCCTTTCTCCTTGTTCTGTCCACTCTCTTTAAATGCTTGTCAGCAACGTGTTTAAGAAAATACACGGTAATCTCCAACTCATCCATAAGATCTATTAGGAGATTTTCGTTAGAGAGGAACAATTTGTTGATGGGCATAAAAAATATTATGACATTTACTCATTTGGTGATTTAAATGACATCCTTTTACAAAATGTCGCAAATGGCCGATTGAAACGCAGAGATCGAAGACATTTTTTCTTTCGACTATAAACTTAAATAAAGATGTGAAATCAATTTAAAGGTTAAGAAACTAGAGTTGAAAGGAGTTGAACAGAAAGTGATCTTTCTAAACATGAAATGGAATTATTCACGCACAAGTTTAATGGACTTGTTTCATTAACTATCATCAAAACGGAAATGATAGAAAGGCTCTTTGAACTCAAGTCACTTGTGTATTCATATCAATGTTTTAAAGTGAGATGTAACACTTTAAATATAAAGACATGCACACACTTGAACGATTACTCACTGAGTGCAATCAGCACACTTTTAAAAAAGAACTTTCTTGTGACACTTGAAGGCGTGAAAAGAGAGGTCAAACATTAAAACGCATTTACAGCATGATAGTAAATGGAAGTGTTAAAGTGCTAATGTTTAAGGATTGCCGAGTAACCGAATGGATTTGCCTGACGTTAAATGATTGTTGAAAATTATGCTCCGTGATCGTCATGGAGATTTTGCATATTATTTGGGGTCATGAATTTAACTTCTGGATATGTGTCGTTTCCCTTAATGATCAAAGTCTATCTTTAAAGGTTCGCAATCTAGTCTTGTGGTAGAAAACACCACATGAATCCGCTCTGGCTCCTTCCACTTTCGTATGTGTTATGTTAATCGTTTACCTTCATTCGACTCTATGAATCGTCCAAGAAGGTTGACAGTATGTTTCATAATGGATCATCTTGATGTTTCAGTTTCTGAATTTCTTTACTCAGCTACAAGTTCGAATTCTTCTGAATCCATCTGTGCTAGGAACTTGTTGATTTAAAGAATTGGGAATTTGTACGGAGTTGTGTTAAGAATGTTTGACTGAGTGATGAAGTAACAATGTGTAACCGGGTTCTTGTCGAGACAAGATGAAAACCCAACAAGAGGTCACGGGGTGCAAGGATTTATTCACTCATGCATGAAATGCATTGTATGGATAATGACACCCTGCAAAACACAATTGCATACAATATAAAATCCATCACAACATTATATAAACATTCATAAAAGATATAAATACCTCATAAATACATCATTACACAATATATCATATTATGTAATAAAACATCACATAGATAGATTATAAGTAATGATGACTCATAACTCATACATTATCAATTAAGGGCAAAGTGAAAAATAGACAGCAGGTTTCAGATCTATGTAGATTTCTAATAGATTCTGCCTGTCGGATCTTTGGCCCGCTTTCCAAGAGCAAATTTTGGTGTAGCTGTAATGGTTACTGAAGCACCCTTTTCACCAAAATGTTGTGTCTATATGTAGCTACTGTCATTAAACAATGCTGATGTAAATGTTTTATCTGCGTAGATTAACATAAACAATGACAAAGAAATATTTCAGATTTGTCTTAAGTATGAAGGGATATGAAAAGAAAGGTTATATTGTTTAAAATACATATTTTGAAGATGCATTCTAAATGATAGCTTGTGTGCATCATAAACTCACAATTTGTTTTAGGGTAATATATTATTTTACATTATCCTACATGTACATTTCCGTTCCACTTAGCCTGTTTTATGGGTTGTATAAAGAAAACAGCAAAACAAAATAAATTTCACACGTTATAATATCCATGTATACATATAAATCATATACGCTTGAAAGATGTTATGCAAGGGAAATATACCATAATAATTTCAGACTTCCTTTTTTAGGGCCGAAATGTTACTGAATCTACATGACATAATCTCATCTGAGTTTGAACACACTTAAACTTTCTATCTCTTTATGTTCTTGAGAAGATTGAAAAAAAGGTTTTTAAGGCATGAATGCCATCATTTTTTTTAAAAAAACCCTCACTTTGAAGTCTCCTTGCTAAGGAGTTTATCATAGAGAGAAAGAGATATAAAAAAGGTATAAACAGGTTTTAAGGTCGAAGCCTTTGTGTCCCTTAATAGAATCGACAATTGGTATTTAATATCATTATTATTAATAATATTAATATTAAGGAGTCAGTTCATACCATTTTCACGTTGAAGACCCTCTTGATTTGGAGAAATAGACGAAAGTAGACTTTATGTGAATACCCCTTTGAACCAGCATTGGAGCCATTGAGTCACCACGTTCAATTTATAAACTATTGGTTAATACTTATAATTTTCTTTATTCTGTGGTCCGTGGGCAGAAATTGAAAAAAAAAGATTTAAAAATGCATTGAGAAAAAGATGGAGACAGACAGACGAATGCTATGTAATTCAATAAACTTAATGAACTTTTCAGGCATGATGAGCTAACAGGGTATTGATTTTGCTCATAGCTAAATATTTTCCCCAACACGTCTCTATCAAATTGGTCAGTCTTCTAAGCCCTCCAATTTCAACATCAAAGAAAGTATAAGGATTAAATCACGAACGTGTAAGAAGAAGTGTTTGCTGTAAAACTTTTGGTGATTGATAATGTTACCGTGACTTGTGTGTCTATCACCATTGAATCAAAGTATTGAATCTGTTCCTGCTTGAGGATTGTATCAATAGGTTATATACTTACAATGTGCATCAAAGAAACTGTCAATATTTAATCACATGGCTGTAAACAGTTCCCTATGAAGTAGAAGGTCTACTTTATCCTGAATCCTTTTAGGGTAATCACAGACATTAAACAAAGATCGAAAGACCTCTGACATATGTTATTGCTTATCAAGATCTTCCAGTGAAACATTTTACAAATCTTAATGAAATGATTGAATCTGAAATTATGTATAACCAGCGTATTTAATTAATTGCAGCAACGATTTCCTATTGTAAAGTTCATTTACATTTAAGAAATAAAAGCATTGCCATGTTGTTGCCAAATCTATTGACACATACTGTCTTATGTCACAATAATTTCGTATTAGATTGTTAATCTAAATTAAAACCATCAATAGTCAATTAAATTGTGTTTGGATCAGGATCTATAATTAATATCTATCTAAATGAAAATATGAATGAATTGTATTGTGTTGTTTAGCATACTTTATACTCATTCTTAGATCATATATAGATGTATAATGTTGCATCCCTCTCACCTAGAGCTATCACGCCCTATCCCGTCTTAATTTTACGATTGAATGACCACAATACGTTTGCCCTCTTATTTCTTTACTGGAGACAGTTGATTTTCACAAGTCTCTTGTTATCCAATTTGATGAGTGTTCAATTTTTAAAATGAAAGTTGTGATAACTTGATCTTCTTGTAACTTCTTTCCTATATATATTTTATTGATTTGTCTTTAGTTTTTGGACTTTACATCGAGCTCAAAGGCGACATGAAATTCTATCACTATAGTTTCTTGCTTTGGATCTCTTTGTTTGGACTCACTGGTTACATTACCACAGCCCCCTGGCACAGAGTGAGTATTCCTATCAGGGATACTTTGCGCCGTTATGTATTGAGCAGACGTGCCAGTGGGTACAATAATATGAACAAGTGGATTCTCAACATTCTTTATCCAAAAGCGACGTTAGTAAATTATTGAGATTGCAATATGGATACAAGCAAGCTTGGGGCAAGTGCTAAATGCGTTTCAGTTTCCAGGGAATCTATCATATGAAGTTGAATATCAACACAATATCAGGAGTACGCGTTAGCAAAAATAAAGCTTATGTCACATTGGCTATGACCCGGTCTAGTTTCCAAAGAGCACAGAAGATGTGTATATTTTGATAGATCCTCTCCTATTTGTTTGCTTGTTATCTTAGATAATAAATGATAATTAATATTACATTTTGTTTATGTAATCATCCGACAAAAAAAGTTTGCTTTTTTCTTTTTCAAATGTTTAGATATTCACGTCTTAAGGCACATCATTCAAAGTATAATTAATATACAGCAATTTTGATTATCCCTAAGATTTAACATACGAAGAGCATTCTGGCTAAAATATATCATTTCGATTCTCTAAGCTGCTTTCTTCAGCACATATCGGTTTCATTACGTTAAGGTAGCCTGGGGTTAACTCTTTGGCGTACATCGGCAAAAATTGCAATAAAAGACCTCCAATCAATCTGCCACAGTCTGGTTGCTATATAGTTGTGTGTTGATGTTGTTATTCACAGACGATTGCCTTGGGTCGGTTTTAGGTTCATTTACTATCTGTTTGAATACCATCTATACTATGGTCAACATCGTATTCATCTACACCATATCGGACTTATGCTGTCCGCATGTCACATTTAAATTTGTCGTCCTTGAAAATCAAATTAATACAAAAGCAACTGTTCATAATAAACACTTAGGTCTCAATATTTCTTCTTGAACACACCTGTAGCCTAATTACATTGGAAAAAAACGTACGTTGTGAGCTGTGACTTTGGGTGTTACGCCGTTTTATTGACTATTTCACTATATAAGATGGCTGCTAACATAAGTGCAGTGAGAAAACCCGCAACACCATAGTGACTATATGCATTATGGTGGAAACCCGCACCTCCGAAGCCGAACGCGCTAACCTTTGCGCTATCCTAAACTTATCAGTTCTTGAAATGACAGATATTGTCAAGTAGGACAACAGTCCGTCGATAAATCAAATAGAAGCTCCAAAGTGTTTCCATAACTTCTTGTCACTGACCTTTCCATGAGTGGAGCAAATCCAGTCATGTATCACACACGTTGATAAGTTTAAGAAATCATGTACTACAGCCAAATCTCACATACGGATCCTTCTTACGAAGTCAAGTAGAAGTTCCAAAATGTTTCGATAGAGTCTTGTCGATGGAGTTTTTTTTATATATAGTAAAGAACGTTCGAGCCTGTCAAAAACTAAATCAAGCGAATACTCGTATACGGATCGAAAGACGAACTAGAAAGACAAATGTGCTTTGATAGAGTTTTGTCGCTGACCTTTCCATTTATAGTATAGCATGTTCAAACCTTTGAAGGACAAAATCCAGTCAATAATCACACGCGGATAGTTTTTACTAACTCAAGTAGAAGCCCAGAAGTAATACGATAGATTTTAGTCACTGACCTTTCCATACATTTTAACAAAGTACATGTTCTTACCTTTTTTTCGACTTTTGAACATCTGGTTTAACATTAACAAGCAGGATATTGTAGTCAATGTATATGTGTACACTTTAAATCGATGGGAAATGTCAATATACTATTTAGCTTAATTAGCATAGAAAATCAGTTATTTATTTATATTCATATGATTAGCGTCTATTAGTCATGGTTACTTGTAATGTCATCCAATCGTCACATGTCTTGAACGTGGGCTCCAAATCAAATTGATCGTTGAATATTGTTTTTACATTCCTGATCACTTATCATTGATCAAACAAATGCTGCATTAACTATTTATAATATTGTTCTTAATATATTTTCGTGGAAGTGTTTTTGTCTTTTAAGCGATTCCTATCCAAATATAATTGGCGGGATAGTTCATAGGGATAAGTCCAATTATCTGTATATAGTCATTTGAAAATACCTAATAAGCTTTCAGACTATATCAGAGTATCTCATTACCTGCTGAAAGCTGTGTGAGACAAACCTTTTGAATCGTCTAATGCATATCAATTAATGTGTCCCTTTAGAGTTAACAAGTGCCTGAAAAAGTTCGACATCTTGATTTTCTTTAAACGTTTTACTGTTTTACTCTTCAGCAACTTCGAACTTTGTTTTCAGGCCACAATGTAAGAACTGTAGGGCCCACCTCACTGAAACTTGATGTACAGAACTTTTAGAGTTTTCAACTTCTAGTTACGGTCGTTTCCATTGAACACACCTTAGAATTATGTTTCTGAACCCCGAACTCAAAACTTTAAGGCCTACCTCATTCATTTGGTTGTGATGTGATGACATTTTAGAGTTTTTAACTCCTTCCAACATTCATTTTTTGGCCGTTTCCAGGGAAACGTAATTCAGAACATGGTGATACGGTCTTAAAAACTATACGGCTGAGCTTATCAAAACATGCTTCAACGAACAATCTGCATATGTAGTAGTGGTGACTACTTCTTCAAATCAATCAATCAATCAACTTTATTACCATAAGTTTACAAGTACATGCAAAACATTACGTGCGTAGTTTACATAAATATATCATATTTGAGACTATGGTTTGAAACAATCCAGTTGTGTTACATTGCAGACATTATGATAGAGAGAAATTTACATAGATTTCGTAATTGTAATACATTGTGAGTTTCAAATAATACTGACATTTTGTGGTAATTAGGGTTGTTTACAAAATAATTCTTTAAATAAGTACTTCTGTAGCTGTTAAATTTGGTACAATGGAATAGGTAATGAAATTCATCTCCGATTTGGGAGGGACATGATGGACAAAATCTTTCTTTTGAGTTAGTGTTATCCCAGCGGCCTGTTTCAATTGGTAATTTGTGATTGGCGGTTCTAAATCTGACTAAAGTATTACAGAGCTTAGTTCCTAGTTTACGTTGTAAAGAGGATATATTGTAAGATGTTTTCATGCATTCATAGGTAAGTCCTTTAGAAGATAATGATATACAGTTGTAAATACATTGAAGGGATTGGTCTGAAGTTAAGTTTAACAGCATTTTTAAACCAAGGAAATGAGACTATATTTTGAGATTGTCATATATTGGACATACCAATATTATCTAACGTCGTTTTGATACAAGTCAGCCATTTATTCTTATTGTTATATTTAACGAAGTTTGTCAGTGCTATTTGGTACAATGCTGTTAACGTAGAATTACATTTCCCTGATATTATTCTAGACCAGAAACATAACATTCGCAATTTGATTTTATCGACGAGTGGTGATCTACCAGTTTCACGATATAGCATGTATGTCGGTGTGCTTCGTCTTAAATTCAATATATATCTAAAAAAATCCGTATGTATCCTTTCAAGTGCTTTCACATTTTCAAACCCCCATATTTCACTTCCATACAGTAAAATAGGGCAGATAGTGCAGTCAAATAAGTAAAGTTTACATTCTATAGACATGTCAATATTTCTTAAACGTTTGTATAGCAAATGCATAGCTTTGTTTGCCTGGGAAATATTAGATTTTCTAGAATTCAGAAAAGAGCGGTTATTACTAAAAATAACATCAAGATATTTGTATTGGTCTACAAGCACAATGCTTTCTTGGCCGATCATAAAGTTAAAATTTGTCGTGAGCTTTTTACTCCCGAAAATTATTATTTTCGTCTTCTGGACATTTATGGATAACTTGTTTTTAACACAATAGTTGTAGAAACAATTTAACGAGTTTTGCAACTCATTTGGATCATCTGATAATATAACAGTATCGTCAGCATATAACAATACAAGTAGACGGATAAATATGTATACATCATCATCATTAAGTGTAACAGTTACTCCTTCAATATTATTTCTAAGAAGTGAGTTGTCTAAATCATTTAAGTACATTGCAAATAAGAGGGGTGATAAGTTTTCTCCTTGTCGTACACCATTTTTACAATAAAAATATTCTGAGCGTTGACCGCTTTGTTCTACACAGGATTTAATACCTTGATAGATTGATTTGATCACATTAAAAATATTACCATTAATATTGTAGTTAAGTATTTTCTTCCAAAGAATTGATCTGTTTACATTGTCAACGCTTTACTAAAGTCGACAAAGGCGCAGAATAGTTTGCGCTTACGTTTTTGGAGTAAATCTGATAGAGTATGGAGAGTATATATATGGTCAATGGTGGAAAAGCCTTTCCTGAAACCAGCCTGATTGTCAAACAGGATCTGCGTTTTTTCAACAAATGTTGTTAATCTATGATTAATGATAGATGTGAACAACTTACTTATACAGCTTAAAAGCGTTATAGGACGGTAATTTGATGGATCGTCTTGGTCACCTTTATTTTTGAAAATAGGTTTTATAATACCTAGCAGCCATTTATCAGGGAACACACCGGACTGGAGAACGAGATTAAAAAGTTTCTCGTATATTGGGACAAATATATATTTTGAAGACTTAATATATTCATTGTAAACATTGTCAGATCCACAAGCTTTTTCATTTTTAAGATTGTCAATTGCTTTTAGTATCTCTTGTTGTGTGATGGGGACGTTGATTTCTTCTGTGATGTCGTCTACACATACAGGTTCCTCTTCTCCATCGTCCTCGGGACCGTTGTTAATGTCCTTGAAGTAAGCAAAAAGCTTGTCGAGAGTAATATGTCCATCTTTAACTTTACTTGATAGTGAATTAATAACTTTCCAAAAATCTTTAGGCCGTTTTGACTTCAAATTACTTAATTTGTTTCGGAAATTTTCATTGGATTTTCTTTTGAAATATTTTATTGTTTTTCTGTAATCTTTTGCCGCGTTTAGCATCTTTGTTTTATTAGCCAAATGTTTATTCTGATTGTGAATTTTTCTTGCCAAATGGTATTTTTTTCTAGCCAGCTTGCATTTATCTCCAAACCAAACATATTTTGAATGCATATTTCTTTTTACATTTGTTTTTAAGCCAAATGTTTTAACAGCTGAATCACATAATAATGCAGACATTTTGTCTGTTAAACAATTGATATCAGAAGTTGTACATGCCTCAGGAGATAGACAGGCTGCTTCCTGGTTGAGGGCTGCAATAACCTGCCTGTCGAGGTTAGCGAGGAATGAGTGCTCACGGTCAGGCTGCCACCGTCTAGGTCGGTCTGGCTGGTCTGGGGCCTCGGCTGGTGGTGGTTGGTTAAAGTTGAAGCACATCGACAGGGGGCAGTGTTCATCAGAGAAGAGTGGGCTGAAATCTTCTACTTGAAAATCATGTGCATTTTTTAAAAGTTCAATACTACAAATAAAGTAATCAACAACGGCACTGTTTTTTTAAGTACACTTCCCATTTTGTGGTTTTGTACCGAGTCTCCCATTTACTATGAGTAAATTATTTGCAATACACAGTTTGATAAGTCTATGTCCAAAGTTATTTGCGGTTTTGTCGTTGTTAATCCTTGTGAGGGGGGTACCGTTTTCTTCTAGGGAAAGTGCTTGATTCATGTAGTTGTTTAGGTCCTCGTCCATTTCAGTGTGATCAGGGGTATCATACATAATATTGTCAGGTATTGTCTTTGTACGGGCATTAAAATCTCCAAAAATACATATAGAATTAGAAAGATTGCTGAATTCGATAACCTCCTTTTCAAAAGCGTCCATTTTATCATTAGTGGAATATTTGGAATTTTCAGGGGGAATGTAGACCACAGCAAAATAAGCATCTTGAGTTTGGGAGAGAGTGCTTCTGATTTTAAACCACAAGGCATATTCTGAGTTTGTATCCATTACCTCGATGTGTTGGGAAAGTGTCTCCTTAACATAAAGTGCAATACCTCCAGACTTGCACGCGACTTTAGACATTTTCCTGTTTTTCATAAACAACTTATAGCCAGGTATATCTACCTGATCGTAGTTGTCAAGTTTGGTTTCTTGTAGACCAACAAAGTCAGATTGTGAAATTCTTTTTAGAAAGTCTGGACAGAGAAGCTTAGTTCTAAGACCGCACACATTTAATGACATAAATGAAAAATCTTTCTTTTTTAAATGTGGTTCATCTAGCGAAAACTGGATTATAGGGTTGGTATATTCGTGACACCCCTATTGCATTGGAGAAGTGTTGTTTCTTGTAGTAGCAGGTTGTTTACTACGTGTCGTTGATTCGTAGTGAGCCTGTGAGTGTGCATGAGTCGCATGCGTGGTCCATGGTGATCTTGTGCGGCGCTTATAGGCTGGGCTCTGGGGAAAGTGCTTCTCATTGGCTTGGTCGTGACGTGGATGGAAAAATGCGTTTGCCTTCTATAAATAACTTGTCACCGACCATGTTGCACTTTTAGTTTTCAGACTTTGCGGTCTTAAATATAGGCATTAGAGATCTACGTCTCTGTACAATTTCTTGTGGGTATTGGGGATTCACACCATATTGGGTACCTTTAAGATTGGATGGTGCAGCTTTTCTGACAGTTTCGCGATCTTTGTAGAAGGCAAATCTGGCTACTATGGGGCGTGGTTTGTCAGCATTTCTATTTCTAACTCTGCCGATTCGATGTGCCCTTTCAATAGGGATGTCTTCCTCAATTTTCAGATTTGTTTTCATGAAATCTGTAATGGTTTGTTCACAGTTCTCTTGTTCCTGTTCGACCAAACCATTGAAAAGAAGATTCATTTCCATACTTCTAGTTTTCAAGTCTAGTAGTTGTTCATGGATGTGGTCAATATTTTGGGCGTTTTCCCCAATGTGATCTGCATTTTCAGCAATGAACGTTTGCATTCCGGGTATGTTTGCTTGTTCGTGTTTTGTGCACGTTTCTTGAATTTGTTGTATCTGTGAGTGAAATGACTCTAATTTTGTAGTGATTGTATCATATTTCGCACTCATAAATTGGACATATTTTTCAATTTCTGTCTTTTTTACTTCAGTTTCTTGTAGTTTGTGGTGTAGAGTAGTTACTTTTGCATCTGTTGATGTGACTGCTGCTTCTATAGCATCTAGTTTGGTGATTTTGCTACACATTGCTTCTATGTTGGAGAGTCTATGCATGAGGTCGAGATTGTGTACTAGCGTGTGGTTACCCTGTGGAGCCCCACTGTTACCTGGCGATGTCAACAAATGCATCTGACCCTGGGGTGTACCATCAAATGTGAGATGTTGGGGTTGCAATTGGTGAGCCATTGGGCTGTATAACATTTATAGACTACCGCCGACAACTTCAGGTAATGTGCAGTTCTCTACATGTACAGTGCGTGATGGTGTTGACAATACATGGCGTCCATATTGCTCACCTGAGATTTGGGTCGAATCGTTGATTTGTGTTCCCGATGTCTTGTCGCCTTTCTTTTGCTTATTTTTGCTCATAGCACTTCGAAGATGGTATGATGTAACGATTCAATGCCAGTTATATATTCATATATATGCAAACCTTTGAGATATCTTCCACGTATGCGAGAGGTGAAAAAACACGTCTATCCACACCATAGCCTCGTTCCAGATTCTTCAGAATTAAAAACTTCAAGGCTGAGCTTATCAAAACATGTTTCAACGAACAATCAACATATCTTGTAGTGGTGACTACTTCTTCAGAATTTTATTTTTGGCTGTTTCTATGGCAGAACCTTAAAAACAAAATTATAAGCACATTGAAACTAAGTATCTTAATTCATTTCTAATGATCTTCTGAGGAAAGGTTTATTAAAGAATAAGGTTCATAACTATTGTTCAATATTTAACACTTTTGCCACTTGTCGGGGAAAAAGCCAACTCTTTCTGCTTGTTTTAAATTCTGTTGATGTTGTCATATACTTCATAAAGGTTTTTTTTAAATCGTGTTGAAACATTTGAAGTATATGTGAGGTTTCCTAGAGTTACCAAAGGTTTTCTTTCAAAATAAATTTAATAGCTCAGATTTTGCTCATATCAAATCACCATATTATTCGCAACAAATGTAACATTTTATTGATATGATTTACATTAATGTGTGTTACCACTATGCACATTAGGTATTCAAGCAATGCTTCAATTTAAGCTAAGAGCATAACCACAAAGTTAAATCTAAACAGCTAATCATTTCTTTCATATTTAAACAACATCAATATCTTGGGGATATTAGTATGATTAAAGAATTGATAAAATAACATCTAGCTTACAAAAAAATTACAATTATTTCGCTAAACTTGTTAGGAATAAAAACGAGTTAACTGAGAGGTATTATCTGAAATGTTTATCAAAATGTTCAAAGAAAATCAAATCATATCTGCTAATCTGATGAAACTTATCATATTTAAAGGGAAATAAAATCATGATGTATGGTACCTGACATTTTCTGATGACATTTTCGCCGATTAAAAAACTCTTTGAATTTAAAAGCAATAATGTGTAATATTTATCAAAATCATCGAACTTCAAATGAAAGGTTATATATACGTTATGTATATATATATGTCTTCAAAGCATGGTTTATGTTTCAAAGAGGGAAGCGTGTACAGTATGATTACAATTCCCTTCAGGCGTTCCTAAACTAGGATTATACCACACTTACGTGTTTCAATTTCCCTTGACTGAAGCACAACTTCAGTCATCATCATAGATTACTTGTTTGCACAACATATTGTTATAGTTCAAACTTGTACTTCAAATGATTAGATATTACAGTGTTTCATCCAGAGTGCGCGATTGCGGTATTCTCGCTAATTAGTTAATCAGTCACGCACGTTTACATTCATAATGGGGGAGAAATCGCGCAAATAAACATTATTTATTATTTTCAAATCCTGTGCGGTACCTACCTATATACTTTATTATAGTTATTGTTTACCAACATCGCGATTGAAAAGTCTAGTTATCAAAAATAACTTCCTGTTTAGATAACAGATCTTCGTAAATTTCCGTAATATCAATCCCGCCCAAAGTGTTTTTCTCGATGCGAGCGTCTGCTAGCGATAAGCCAAAACGAATAACCGACTTTTTTTTTCACAAATAGCTCCTAAAAATGATAATACCACTGAAAATTCAGAAGAGACCGAGATAGAGATAACTGTGACTGAAACCGAAAGTGATAGTGAGAAAAATGATAATTCTTCTTTGACATCGACTGACGACCATGCTTTGAAATCTGCCCCAAAAATACGCAAGTACGTTCCTAAATGTTTATGATTTAGTTGAGAGGTTGTATGTACTCCCCCACCTTCATGAATGTAGGGGGAGATATTCGACCCAGCAGGCACAAGACGTCTATTAGACGTCTAAATTAGGTCTAAATTGGCTCAGACGTTTTTAGACGTCTATTCAACGTCCCCATTTAGACGTCTAAGCGTAGACGTTAAATAGATGTCTACAAGACGTCTTAAGATAGACCTGCACTTTCATTCAATTTTATTATAATGCTTTAATATTTCAGTTTGAAAGATGTTTCCTTTGCTTGTTGAATATAAACAAACCTTTCCAAAATTAAGAATTGAAACATTGAAAGATTTCTGTCAGTTAACATGAATATTACAATATATTTTGTAGGTAAAGAAAATATTTGCATCAAATTATATATAACACTCAAATGTAATTCATATTACATCCTATAGATTTGTCAAAAGATTCGAACTTCAATCCTGATCGAAAATGTCGTCAATGCAGTGCACATGTGCTTTTCCATGCAGAGTTGCGACCCTTACATGCGCTTTAATATTCATTTCCTCAAAAGTAATGGGATTTCTCGATATCAACGCATCTGAAGTGGTGTTCCTTACTGATTTTTTGTTTGTCTCGGCGGGCCGCCATTTTGCTACACTTAGAGTGAGGCTACGAGATGGTTTGTTGTCCGTTCGGGGTGATATGTACTCCGCTCCGGACGCTCGGTGACCGTTCTCGGCTGCTTTTTTAGCCGTAAGAAAGTTTTGTTTCCATTCCAAACGATTTGTTTTCAGTTGCAGAAGCTATTGTGTCCAATTCAGAGGGTACGTGTCTGTTTTGGAAGGTATTACTTCCTTTTCAGACGATTTGTGGTCAGTTTTGAAGATTTGTTTGCCGTTTGTATGGTAGGCCTGTTCTTTTGAAACGGTAGGGTTTAGGCTATAGTCAGCTGGTGAGAAAAGTCTTGTCAAAACGTAAAGACATAATCATGAAAGTTTTCCTGAGCAATTATTCTGTTCCTGTGCTGACAAGATCAATCATTCTCCGACAGGTATATATGAAAGATGATAAATACACCTAAGCTGTCAGGGGCGAACTCAATGACATATCAGCTAAGTAAATTACCTCCAGACGGGGTCGTCTGGCATTATTCATTATATCGAAGAAATTGGTTTTGGTTTCATTTGTTTGATGTCGAAGTACACGAACCTTAAGAAGCTATTTGACTGTTTGTTAAATATGATAATGACTTTCATATCTAAAATTCGTGACTTGTAAATTACTAACATTAATGAACTCGATGCCCTCGTCTTAATGTATACGTCTAAAAGTGAAACCGTTTGCCCAAAGGGGGCTAATTCATTCATCAAGACCTAATGTTTTCTCTTAGTACGGGTAGTCACATAACCGGAATGTTGAAAGGTTATAGGGCAAAGTTAAGCTGGTGAATTTAATGGATTAATGTTTGCTCATTGTGACTTTCCAGAGAGTGCTTAAAGAAATCATTAGTTAACTGACAAACTACTGGTTAATTTTTACGAGCATTCGATAATTAACAACGGAAATTGATTCAGTGATCTCAAGTAACAGAAAAAGTGTCAATCCATAAAAATCTCACTTAATACTATGTATTTCAACACTTGAAGGGTCTCATACAAGTTGCCACAAGTTTGAACACCATGTTTCCCGAACAATTTTTATGTTTCCTTTTACACTTTGATATCCATACCCTAGCTATCGTTTCCAACGCAAACTGTGTAATCCTTTCCTTTTTATGTTTGTTTGAAGATGAGATAAAAGTTCTCCCTAAAAGCAATCACATTTTAGTTTAGAAAAGATTTTAAAAATGGCATGATTAAAAGTGTTAGCTGTCAAACATTTACTTTGAATTCACATTCAGTGACACACTTCAACAACCCATTTGAGGGTTTTCTTTGAAAGGACGTTAAATGCTTTCCAATACACCAGTTTCTTGAAACTCGCCAAAGACAATTAAGATAAAACAAAATAGAGCCATTGGCTCTGTAGTTCATCAGGCTACCTATAATTCAATGGTCAAAGGGTCACCAAACACATTTACTAAAATCCTCATCAGTTACACAGAAGATTTTAATTGCTAGGCCTTATCATTAATAGAAATCACAAAATATAAAAATATGAATCCCCATCAGTTAAGGAATCTACACACAAGGTTTCAGCTTTCTACGCCTCTTGCCTCTGGAGAAGATGGAAAGAGGTTTTGAGGGCGTGATCCTGTGGCCCAATTAAGGGGTCACAGCGTCACGAAATCTATAAATTAGAATTCCCATCTGCTGTGCAGTCTGTACACAAGATTTCAACTCTCTGGGCTTTTTGCTCCTGGAGAAGAAATGAAAATAGTTTTTAAGGTCATGGTCTCTGTGGCCCTTATTAAGCCCCACAGGGTCACTACTACTATAAATCAAAAACCTCATTAGTCAAGCAGTCCGATTTCCTGAGTAATTCTAGAAAAGAAAATTAAATAGTTAATATTGTAGGGACGGACGGGTCCGAAAGACATGTAATGTCATCAGGCCAGATGAGGTAAAAAGATAAGAGGTGAGGATAGGTGATATGAAGTTTCTCAGTTTCAAGAGTATTTCACTTATATTGCGGCTCCTAGATATGGCAGGGAGAAAGCCCGCAACACCATTGTGGCTATGCGTTGCGGTGGAACTAGCGGTCCAAGGGTGGTACTGCGCTAAGCATTCCATTCTTTTGACTTTATAGTTTCAGAGTTACATATTTTAAGGCTTAAATAAAACGTCTTGGCAACTTTGTCTGCATCAGAGAACTGTTCTACACGCAGTGAGGTTTAGGTGTAATGCTACAATGAATTTCAGTGCAGTACCACCCATGGTTTGCTAGTAATAGCAGATGCTCGCAGGTTTCGCCGCAATGGCGTTAAATCCTATATCCCCCATCCTTCTTAATCAGCGTATATGAATCAGCTCCCGCTCCCGCTTAATACCCTGATCACTTTCAAGTAAAACCCTCATATCGCTAGATAACTAACCAGCCAACGAGACGACTCGGCATATCCCGGATGGAAAAAATTTAAAGTTTAAACTAGAAGTGAGTGAGTGGGTGAGTGTTGTGTCTTTTCTCTCTGTAAAAGAGATGCAGAAAGATAATGAATAGACCATTTAACTCATTTTAAGAAAACATATACCTCGGAGTGAGTGAGTGAGTTGGGGTTTAACGCCGCTTTCAAGATTATTTCACTTATATCGCGGCTGCTAGTATTATTGCAGGGAGAAAGCCCGCAACACCATCGTGGCTATGCATTGCGGTGAAACCTGCGAGCATCGGCTGGAACTAGCGAACCATGGGTAGTACTGCGCTGAAACTCAGTGTAGCATTGCACCCAAACCTGACTGCGTGTAGAACAGTTCTCTACTGCAGACAAAGTTGCCGAGCCCCTGGCGGGAATCGAACCATGAACCTCTTGATCCGAAGCCGAACGCGCTAACCACTGCGCTATCCCGACCCTCTTAAACTAGAAGCTTCAAGCTCCTCAATCATCCACATTTCACGAAACAGATCAGGACTCGTGTACGCTAATTTAACGGGATATCTATCACCTCACGATTCATCATTAACGTTTAAAAATACCTATACATCAAGAAGCCTTATACATGAATGTTCTGCTTTCTATAGGATTTCTCCTATACGAATATACCAAAACAGATTTCACGGGTCCTCACCAGGGGCTCTGAGAACTTAATATCCTCAAAAGATAATACGAAATGCCAAAAGTTTTTAAATAAACCCATTTCTGTTTACAAGGTCTTAACGTTCTGGAACAGAAAATGGAAATAGGCGTCAAGGGCGTTGTGCTGTTTATAATTTTTATTGGCCAAGGTACCTGATCACGAGATTTCAATTTTGTAGAGTCAGTTGAACTAAAGCAAAAGTCGAAATGCACATGGACGGATGCCCGTCAATATACCACTAACTCATCGATGTTTTCATTACCTTGAGAAAACGAGATCGCTAATCAATGTCTGTGTCTGACGTGACCTATAAAATAAATAACTTCCGTTTAGTCAGTGTATATAAACCTTCATCAGGTACTTATACATCATAAACACTATCTAGTGGTATGGTAGTTGGCGTGCTTCACAGACCCCGAGAGATATGCCAGCCAGAACTTAAATGCTCAAGGTTGGGTCACACAAGCTGGACAGGTCGATGGATAGAAGCATGACCAAATTAAGAGTCGTTCTGAAAGCTGCTTTCTCTCCCTCAAATTACCTTTCTTTCAGTCTTTTTCCTCATCTTTCCATCACTTTGTCTTTGTTCTGTCCATTCTCTTTAGAATGCTTGAACTCCACTAAGTACTGATATATTGTTAAATCTAACTCCACTCAATCCATATATAGAAATCTTACCTGTTGACTGTTTTGACGTGAGGGAAGCATTGTACCTTACAACACTGTATAGTATTATTAAACACTTATATTTTAATGTATAAACAATTAATGTCGGTGTACCTACGGTTAAAGCGAGCGATCGAGTTGGGGTTTAACGTGCTAAAAACAATATTTCAGTTATTAAACACGTGGATGACAAGCATCCAAAAGAGAGTGGACAGATAAGGGAGAAAGGGATCGACAGGATGAGGGAAAAGACGGAAAGAAAGGCATAGTGAGAGATAGAAAGCAGGTTTATAACGACTCAAATTTGGTCTGGCTTCTACTTCGTCAACCTGTCCAGCATGGGTGATCCTACCAGGAGCATGTAAGCTCCGGCTGGCATAGCTATCGGGGTCTCTGAAGCACGCAAACCACCACACCACGATAACGTATTGAGTCGAGTGGTTGTATTTAGATGAGTCACAGCCCCTAGACTGATATTATAAAAACAACGTACCAAACACACCAAAAATTGAAATTTGAAACACTTGCTATGGAAAGTGCATTCAACTGCTACTCCTGTATAAACACTTAACTGAATAATTCAGAATACATTTTCTCACCGTAAACATTGTCAGTGTTTCCGTTGTCCGGTAAATACCGGTCATAGTCCGATAAAAATATGATTGTCCAGTATTTAAAAACCTGTCGGGCATGATGTCCGATTAAATAACAAACTTTTAAACTCATTTCATAAAACTTTATTTGAAAACAAAAACACTCGGTACGTCTATTGATGCGATACCTCGTATTTGTCTGGAAATCCCACTCGCTTCTGTAGCCTGAAATAGAACGCAACGAAGTGCGCATGACATAATCATTCGAATAGATGCAGCTGAATTAATGACCTAAGTTTAAATGTATGCGTGAAATGTATACGGAAATTATCGATTTATTCCGATCATATACGAATGTAAACACGTTATTTCGACAATGAAAAAGCAGACGAATCTTTCTACCTACTTTGATGGCAAAAACAGTCAATTAACCGAACGAAAGAGAAAATCAGAAGATGACGCAGGTAATGTTATTACTAGCAAAAAAACAGCAAATGAAACATTTATTAGCTAAATTTATCTTACCGGTAAAAAATGTTAATGTCCGGTATTTTTCAAAGCCGTCGGATATGATGACCGGCTGTCAAAAATGCCAGCGGAAACACTGAACGTATTAACCTCATTGAAATAGCGATATTGAGCGATTATTTCATGTCGTATCTATCTAAGCCTTAAGTGATATAGTGAGTGAGTGAGTTGGGGTTTAACGTGTTTTGAACAATATTTCAGTTATTAAACACGTGGATGACAAGCATCCAAAAGAGAGTGGACAGGTCAGGGAGAAAGGGATCGAAAGAATGAGGGGAAAGAAAGGCATAGTGAGAGATAGAAAGCAGGTTTTAGAAGGACTCAAATTTAGTCTGGCTTCTACCCGTCGACCTGTCCAGCTTGGGTGCCCCTACCAGGAGCATGTAAGCTCCGGCTGGCATAGCTCTTGGGGTCTCTGAAGCACGCAAACCATCACACCATGATAAGGTATTGAGTCCAGTGGTGGATTAAGTGATATTGTGTTTTCGTTAAGTGATAAAACGAAAACACAACAATACCTTTTCATCTACACAACAGGAAAAACATATTATTTCCCGCTGATAATGTGATCATTCAACGTAGTTTACATGTTAGAATAAAGTATCTATCATCATTATCAACGACGATTTACATGACAGCCGTTTGCAGATGCAAAACCACTGAGTTAGTGTTAAATGAGTGAGTGAGTGAGTTGGAGTTTAACGTATTTTGAACGATATTTCACTTATCAAACACGTGGACAACATACATCCAAAAGAGCGTGGTCAGATCGGGGAGAAAGGATCGAGGTGAGGTGAGTTGGTGTTTAAAGCCACTTTCAAGATTATTTCACTTATATTGCGGCTGCAAGTATTATTGCAGGGAGAAAGCCCGCAACACCATTGTGGCTATGCATTGCGGTGAAACCTGCGAGCATCGGCTTGAAAGAAAGGATCGAAAGGATGAGGAACGGAAAGAAAGGCATAGTGAGAGATAGAAAGCAGGTTTTAGAAGGACTCATATTTTGTCTGGTCGACCTGACCAGCGTGGGTGCCTCTATCGGGGGCATGTTAGCTCAAGCTGGAACAGCTCTTAAGGTCTATATAACCACGAATGTCACGCCAGGCATACGAGATAGTTACAATTGCACAATTTGTCACGGAACACGAATAAGAAGTTATTTCCTAAACAAAACTGACTTTACATAAGTATTACAATTTTATAACACGTGAGATTTTCTTATGCGTTGATTAATAACTACAGTAATGCATGTTAAACTTAAATATAGACAAGTGTACTCTAAAAATGTACCTGTTTGTGTGATATTTCTGTTTTTCATGAGACAATCAAGAAACGAAGGCGCCATTTTGAATGTTATGCGTTCAAAATAGGGCATGTAATGCAGAATAGCCGTTCAACGTTCCACCACTGTGATCTGTGCCCCGGGTTAAACGAATTTGCTACGCTGATTACTCCCCTTATTTAGCAAGTCTGATGCAGAACAGAGAGAAAAAGCTCGATTAGAGTGCATAGTTATGTCCATTAAAGCTGTCATATGGTAAGACAATCAGATGAAAGCAGGAAGTCATTCATCGTGGTCTACAAACCAACCATACATGGTTCATGTAAGCTTTAGAGTTTTCCCCAGTGGTCCTTCATTCACATTCTCTCGATACTGTGTATATGCACTTTGTACATCAGCAATGACTCCATCATTCAGGATACAATCATATATTTCTTTTTTTTTATCGGAGAATCCACTGACTGCTGGAGCTTGGACAGCGCGACTGAATCAAACTTCCAAATAAGCCGGTTTCCTTTCTATCTTCAAGAAATTGTTTAATCCAGAGACGTTCAAGTGCCTAAAGAAAAGCTTTAAGGCAATGCTTTGCTCTTTTGTATTTTTTCCCTGACGAAACTCATTTGAACCAGTTTTAATTAATCCTGCTTCTAACAAGGTGTCAGACGATCTAGATCCAGACAATTTTTCGCCACCATCTTTAGAACGGCTCAAACAAAGTGAAATTTTCAATCATTATCATGGCAGAATTTTTTCCATACATTTGGCCAACATCAATAGTAGCTTCTTCTGCATAGCGCAAACTTTCCAATATTTTATGTACCTGAAAAGGTACAAATACAAAGAGACAAACGTTCTTTTAGATGGCTCTTTTTATGTTAGTTATTATTTTAATCGCTTAATGATTATTCATTTATATTCAAATTAAGTATTTTGCACAACCATAATAACTGAATGATAGTCATATTAATGAATTTAACCAAAAGTAACCAATGCAAAGTACAAAATGGTTTTTCTACACATGTGAAATATTAATTAAAAGCTATTATAAACTAAATACTTTAAACCATAATGTCCCCTTTAACATTACGCCTATGGGAAAAAAATAATATGACTTAAAATGGAAGAGCGTAATTTGTACGACAAATTTAGCGCAACTTTACGGACAGATTGTGTTTATGAAGGGCGATTTCAACGGATTTAAAAATGCCGCCAGTGGCCAGCGGAAATGTTCAGAAAACATAGTCTAGGTCAATCGGAATCACCGCATACCTGGTTAGCGCGTTTGTCTGCGGATATTGACAGCATAAACAACATGGCTGCCCTCGGTAGAGTTTGCTTGCGGGGTCAATTCAAGAGGTGGAATTTGCTGAGGGAGACAATGAACATGAAGAACTAGCACGATGTCTGTTAGACGCATGGTGAGTATTCGTTGTAAATAATGTTGCTACGAACGTAAATCTGATTATGCTAATAACATCAAATACGGAAAACAGAGACCGCCCCTGTCGTACTTATGTTGTAGGCCTAGTCGGTAGGCTACGTATAAATATTATAGTCTTGCAACTTTGGACCATGGGCCCCGCTAACAGAGTCCCCTATGTATAGACTATTGACAGGGTAATTCACCCGCCATCTTCGAACTCTAGCGTGTAAAATGCTCTTTAAACGCAAATAAAAACTAAAAGTATATCACGAAATGATCGGACATATATCCTTTGATACTCCGCCGCTAATCTTACCTTAAGTTTTTTTTAATAATGCCTATTTCTGACTTAATTTTCGCGAAGCGAGCCTGGTCACATTTACCCCACCCGGAAGTTGTCAATGGCGGTCGACCAGTCATTGTTTATGACGAGTTATTGTAAAATTAATGTCTTTAAAAAAATATTACCACTGAGTTAACTTGACTTCTGACGTTGTTATCTCTCACGTGTTAAAAATGTCATGCGAACAAATTTTGAATTTCCCTCGATTAATCAAGTGTTTACGGCATTCTACTAATCAACCAATGAGGTTCAAGAAGCGTGTTGGCTGCGGCCATGTCGGCAGCCATTGTAAACTTCCGGGTAAGGTAAATGTGACCTGACCGCTTCGCGAAAGAAAGATTAAAAGCAGGAATAAAACGATAAGTATGAAGGAAAGGTTAGCGGCGGAGTATCTCTGGGAATGTGTTCTATTACTACATAATGCAATTTGAGTCGACAATAGCGTAAAATTATATTTTTTAGATCGAAGATGGCGGGTGAATTACCCTGTCAATAGTCTATACATAGGGGACTCTGTTAGCGGGGCCCATGCTTTGGACATAACTTATAAATTTCTATTTTCAGATGGATAGACTCGTCACCAACTTGTCTATTCTTTAGCGGCTTACAAAAGTTTAAATCACAATTTACAAGCGCATTAGACCTAGGCTACTTGTCCGATAGGGAAGTTGAAAATAAAATCCAGTCGATCAGTCACAATTTGTTACTAGCCTAGATGTGTCCCAGTTTCACCTGCGATGTAAGAACGATTCGCGATAGAATTTTAATCGTGTTATCACAACAAATACATTTATAATTCATTTAAATCTATGATGGTTTTAGAATAATCATCTGCATTTGTAAGTTTCTATCATTGTTATCGGCCGAGATATTTATTACCCAAAGCGCTAAAATCGCTTGACATCTTAACCGATAATTTGGACAAATATGAATTCTTTAATATGCATTACTTTTCAAACTTATTAAATATAAACAAAAAACTGAATCAATTACATATATACTAAACTAACCTTTGTTTTCGGCATGATTTACTTGTTTGGAAAAAAAACCCACAAAATGGTCCCGTCTTCTCTTATGTCAAGGTCGTTTTGCACTTTCCAAATTTGGACACGGTGACAAATATCTAAAATTAGCGCGGGAAAGCCCTTTTCGTAAACGGAAGAAATCCACGACAATTCTTTGATTTTATTACGGAATTGAAAAATGGTTTTTGGTTATGTTTAGGATTAACATATACTTTGAAATGAAATTAGGTCAAAATTTGGACAGTATGGTTTTAATCAGTAAATACATTTTTCAAAATAAGCAAATTAGTTCTACATTACGATCCTAATATATCATAGCTATCTTGACTTCAAATTCAAATTGACTCAAGTTAAATTGACCTTAAACTGATACTCGCGTGTAATTCAGTAAGCCTTTAACATTCTCTCTCTCTCTCTCTTCCCCTCATTCTTTCGATCCCTTTCTCCAATGTCTTTTGGATGTTTGTCATCCACGTGTTTAATAACTGAAAATATTGTTGAAAGCACTTTAAACCTCAACTCACTCACTCTAGATCTTGTATCAATAACACAGTCGATGCATTGTAATCTGTATGGAGATCTTAGAATTCCTATTTCTGACACAATGGAATTACATAAAAGTCAATTCAAATGCGCAGTTGGTTCTGCCTCAGTCCCTTACATTTACAATCACCAATGCCAACGATCTTTTTATCAGTTGTTTTACAATCATTGTTTCTAAATATATAGATATATGTTGATATTAATTAATGTGAAGTTGTATCTAACACTCAAACGGTAAATAAGTCATTATGGATATGCATCAGGTTGCTTTTATCGAATTCGACTATCTGAACATGATAAACACAGAAGACTTTTATAACGTCAATCATCTTTAGTAACATATAACTTATGACTGTATCGTTTATCATTGTGTAAAATTCACTTAAGGAAATTAAGTGAGTGAGTTGGGGTTTAACGTGCTTTGAACAATATTTCAGTTATTAAACACGTGGATGACAAGCATCCAAAAGAGAGTGGACAGATCAGGGAGGAAGGGATCGATAGGATGAGGGAAAAGACGGAAAGAAAGGCACAGTGAGAGATAGACAACAGGTTTTAGAAGGACTCAAATTTAGTCTGGCTTCTACCCGTCGACCTGTCCAGCTTGGGTGTCCCTACCAGGAGCATGTTAGCTCCAACTGGCATAGCTCTTGGGGTCTCGGAAGCACGCAAACCACCACACCACGTTAAGGTATTGAGTCCAGTGGTGGTCAGGAAATTGAAACAAAGCTATTATTGATTAAACTCATCCTCGTAATGTTAGATTATAAAGCATTTTCTGATTTGGTGAGGTGAGTTGGTGTTTAACGCCGCTTTCAAGATTATTTCACTTATATCGCGGCTGCTAGTATAAGTGCAGGGAGAAAGCCTGCAACACCACTGTGGCTCTGTATTGCGGTGAAACCTGCGAGCATCGGCTGGAACTAACAAACCATGGGTGGTACTGCGCTGAATTTCAGTGTAGCATTGCACCCAAACCTGACTGCGTGTAGAACTGTTCTCTACTGCAGACAAAGTTGCCGAGCCCCTGGCGGGAACCGAAGCCGAACGCGCTAACCCTCTGCGCTATCCCGCCCCCTGTTCTGATTTGATTACATTTTTATTTCCAGTACAACTGTATTAATGATCAAAATAATTGATAACTTAAGCTGCGTTTACAATAACACCTATTTGCCCACTGGGGCAAAATACCCCTGAATGCTAATTTCCCTCCAGGGGCAAAGGGCAAATCGATTTGCGTTTACATGGGTTTTAAGAGATGGGGGGGTTAATTATTATCATTATCTATCTGACCATGGAGAGGCACAGACGTCTGTTAAAGAAAAGGAGAAGAAACATATTTTTACAAGTTACAAGAATACTCAAATCTGCTGTCTGCAGCATTGTCCATGAGGTGTGTAATGCAATTTACACACATATATTTTAAAAGAATAGGGTTCTATTCAATAATCACGCAAGCTACTTGTTATGCCAAATATCGGTTCACAGATGTCTGCATAGACTGGCCAGGTCGGGTCAACGACGCAAGAGTGTTTTCAAACTCTAAACTTCGAGCATTGGCAGATGCAGGAGAGTTATTACCACAGACATCAACTATGATGAACAGCGTAGGCCCTCTTTAGCAGAAAGTAGATATGCCCGTTGTCATCATCGCAGACCCTGCCTATACCGAATGTGCCCCTCTGGCTACTGAAGCCATATAGCAACAGAGGGGCTCTCACACAGGACTCAGCCGTGCCCGCACGACAATAGAAAACTCATTTGGTCGTTTCAAGGAAAGATGGAGGCATTTCTCAAAGCGCATTGATGTAGATGTAGAGTTTGTACCAGTACTAACAGCAGCAGCAGTCGCCTTAAACAACCTGTGTGAGAATGAGCACGAGTTGTTTAACCCAGACTGGCTGCAGGATGTGGAAGAAGGATGTGGTGACTATGGACACCAAGCTCCTCCAGATCCAGTCACTGGATCAGTGTTACGGGAAACACTGACAGCCCAATTTGCCATTGAACGACGGTAATGCTTTCAACTGATAAACCTTTGATACTCTTTTATTGTTTATTCAATTAACAAAAAAGGTTCCATCAAATATGAATTTATTTGAAGATTTTAGTTCGACAAATTATAACTTGAGAATACGAAAACATTACTTATTTCAGAAATAAATTGATTCATTCAAAAGAATCATATTTCTTATTTGTTCCCATACCTGACCGAAATTCAGGTGAAAAGTCATTCACAAACTATTTGTTAAATTAATGATGTGATCAATTATATGGAAAGCACCGATTCAATCAAACAACAGATATAGGTAGAAACTTTTAGCAACTTGAACTACCAAACAAACGATCTTAACTTAAGATCAACATGACATGTTCGCCTCCGGGGGTAAATATACCCATGGGGGTAAACAGAGTTGCCCTACCTCAAGACATGGGGCAAATTTTGCCTCAATACCCCCGACAGGGCAAATATTTACCCCCGGTGTGTACCGTTTACATGACTAAATATGCCCCATGGAGGCAAATTTGCCCCTAGGGGTAAACGCTGCATGTAAACGCAGCTTTACTGATACTTTTATGTGTTAAATTGCACCAAAACTGAAATATTTCAGTTAGTTTAAACAACTAATCATTTGTCATGTAGGAATGCATGGCTTTATACCACTCTTAATGTAAGAGGTTCTTTGTTTCAGTTTTTTCCCAATATCGAACATCATCTACTTAAGAGCACCGCTACGTTTATCATCCAAGGTTAACAGAAATCCAATTTTAGTAAACGGGCTTCAAGAGGAGCCTGAGGCTGACTCCGTTCCTACTGATCTCTTAGTAAAAGTACTTTATTGATCATTAAATGTCTTAAGAGCTGTTTTTGGAACATGCCAATGAAGGCATTGTCAAATAACTAAATGATAATCGTCGTTAGAGACTGCACCGGAAATATTGCTTCTTGTGCACACACGCATGGCTACGCTCATCCAGGAAGAGTAAATTTGCTTTCTGACCAACACAAAAGCGAGTTTTAGGTATTATGTATTACAGGCGTGGTCAGGAAGTGGTGGTCCTAATGGACATGAATTCGTTCAAGCATCGATTCAGATAATTTGAAAGAAAGTTCACCTGAAAAGAAGACATGAGTCTAGTGGTGTGGATTATGGGGTTTAACGTGTTTTCAGAAATAGTTAAGTCATTCAACACGTTGATGGAAGTTATGCAAAAGAGAGTGGACAGATCATGGAGAAAAGGGATCGACAGCAGTTAAGGAACGACTCCACTTTGATCTGGTTTTTTACCGTCGGTCTACCCTTACAACCACGCCATTGTGAGGTATTGAATAAAGTGGTTGAGAAACAGCTATTATGATTGCGAACATAATCATTGACTGACCATACGGAATGTACATTAGATTAGATCCCAAACGACAATTTCTAACCACTGAAGAAAGGTGTCTAAATTAGGCTATATTTTTCATAAAAGATTGTGAGCCTAAAGATCAATTAATTGAGTCAATCTATGTAATTGAGTTCGATGTAAATCTGGAATTTCAAACGTTGCGGTAATAACATCTTATATAAAGAAAGCAGTCATGGTCAATCTTATACTTCAGCAACACTGACATTGGCCTTATAATAAGAATCCGTGTAAATTACCATGGTCTGCATGAAAACAGCTCAATATAAATACTTTGGCTCAACATAACCTGTTGTTTTTGAACACTCAAACACTAAGATAAAGAAATGAAGTAAGTTATTTGAAATAAGTGTGTCCATCTCTTTTGGACAGGAAAATTTCAATAGAGAAACATCTTAATCTCTTACAACTTGTAAGAACAGAAAGACAAGCGAAATATTGGTTTTACTGCAATCTTCATCTATTAGCGCCTAGCCCCCTCCTAAACTATTAGAACTGTTGTAAAGTGTATGCCATGTACGTTTAGTGTAAGAAAGTATTAAATTATAGCAATCATTCCCTCTTCAATGTTCTCTGACATCATGGCTGACAAATTTAAATTTTTAAATTGCTCTCACAAGCAGTATTCTAGTAAGCTCCCAAATACAGGATTTTTCAGTGGCATTGGAAATGTTGATTGCAGTAATTCGATGCTCTTTTTGTGGAAAGAAGAACATTTACGGACTGTGTCGGGATGTGTAGAAAAATAGTTCATATGACAATAGTATTCTTAGTAAAACTTTCGAGGTCAAATAAAGCCAGTGTCATATTTGAGCTTCTAGCAACCATTGCATATTTTTATCTGCATCAATTTTCCAAACTAAAACTTGTGGTATCATTACAATTGTCACTTACGTGCATAACTCTCATAAGAAAACATACTTTACAACACTATTAGTTTGGGAGTAAGACACTGAAAGTTGCAGCATCTTAATAAATATCTTAAGAAGATGATGTTCGAAAAAAATTGGTTTTCTACTGGTTACTGAGACACGTCATTAGAAGGGTGGGAACACATCAGGCAGATTGACATAAGACTAGGTCTGAGCGTTTTTTCCTGATGAACCTTTTGGTAACTATCTAAAGCCCTCACTTGTTGCGTTAGTGTTGAACGTTGAATTTAATTTAGCAGCACACTCTCACCAGAATTCGTACCACTAACAATATGTCTTGTTAGCTTTAGTTATGATTTATAGTTTAGTAATATGTTATGAGTGTGTGATTGTTTACAAGTTTAACATTGTATAACATTGTTGTATTGTTAGTGGGTCACACTTACACTTGTTTTGATAGTCTTAGCTGGCAGTTTCTAGAATCATCTATTCTAGAATGTTCTATCTATTTCTTGATTGCTTGAGTTGGACACTTCTGATTGGAGTTTGTCGTGGAACTTTCAAGAACATTCTGGAAGGTATCTAACCTACATACATACATACATACATATAGAGAGAGAGAGAGAGAGAGAGAGAGAGAGAGAGAGAGAGAGAGAGAGAGAGAGAGAGAGAGAGAGAGAGAGAGAGAGAGAGAGAGACTGGCATTAGAACTCTTACTCATCTTGCTTCTTACAATCAACTTTGCGATCATCTGCCGTGCCACTGTTTGTGGATACCTTTACAAGACGGATTCATCTATCTCCTATCAAGACCCACTGACTGTTTTTCTACATTCATCAACTGTGTGATTCACAAGGACTGGTGAATATATTTATTTAGCTAATTAGTGTGACTCATTTGATATTGTATTAAAGCTTGTATTAGCTTGATATTGTAATCTTAATCACTTTGCTTATTATTTGATTGATTAAATTGTAAATAATATACAGTTGTCTTGTTATATTTTGCTGGTTTGACTAGGGACATTTTCCTATTCCAAATAAATTCGTAACAAATAATTTAATTTTTCCTCTTTCGTGGTCAATTTGGACTTTTTACAAATCTTAATTGTGTCTTTTCTCTCTGTAAAAGAGATGCAGAAAGATAATGAATAGACCATTTAACTCATTTTAAGAAAACATATACCTCGGAGTGAGTGAGTGAGTTGGGGTTTAACGTTGCTTTCGAGGTTATTTCACTTATATCGCGGCTGCTAGTAATATTGCAGGGAGAAAGCCCGCAACACCATTGTGACTGTGCATTGCGGTGAAACCTGCGAGCATCGGCGGGAACTAGCGAATCATGGGTGGCACTGCGCTGAAACTCAGTGTAGCATTGCACCCAAACCTGACTGTGTGTAGAACAGTTCTCAACTGCAGACAAAGTTTCCGAGCTCCGGGCGGGATTCGAACCACGGACCTCTTGATCCGGTATACCTCGGAACATGGTCGATTTTAATCAGAATACTTCAACGATAAAACATACCATGTCTGCTGTCTCTTTCCCCACTTGGGAGCAGTCATGACCTGGGTTATTGTAGCGCAGATGACGAAGTGTAACATACCCTGAATGAGATGCATGGAAAGTAAAAAATGGCATGGGGTTAGTGAAGAGGGTATATGATGCTTAGTCAACACTGGATACTTAACAAGTGGAGGTTGTCATTCAAAAGATAGAGATAAGTAAAAGGAGATGAAGAGTGAGGGAGTGTGCAGAAGTTTTAACGTTCCGTCTGGAATTAAACCTTGAAAAATTCCAATGTCATTCAAATAGCCCTCCCTCGACCCCAGACAGCTTAAAAGCTGTTGTGAAATGATTCACATGAAGCGATTTCCTTACTGCTCGTACCCTTCACTGCCCAATTCTAGCACACCGTAAACATCTGTCTACCTATATATCAACCAGGATTAAATAATGCTTGATTTAAAAGCTTAGCAAACCCCTAGATGAATAAAAGTATATTGGTTTATCTAGCTTCACAAAGTACACGTGTATTTAAGACTGTACAAAAACTGAGGGGGCGGGATACCGCGTTCGGCAAGAGGTCTGGGGTTCGAATCCCGCCCTTACCCTAACCATAACCCTATACTTTTCGTTTTCGCTTTTTCATGTCTGGGCAATGGTGACATTAAGTGTCCCTGGTGTAGAAAGCTGAAACGTGTATAAGACTTCTTTGCTAATGGAGTTAATATTTTAAGATCTGTTGACCCTGTCGCCTGTGATTAAGGCCACAGGACTAACACCCTAGATACCTATGTCCTTTTTTCCAGAAGCAAAATGTGTACTAGTGATCAGATTCCTTGGCTAAAATGAATGCGTAAGTACATACTCTTTAGCCAAGTAGGACAATACTTTGAACCCAGTCTAATAATAGGTTCCAGCCGATGCTCGCAGGTTTCACCGCAATGCATAGCCACAATAGTGTTGCGGGCTTTCTCCCTGTACTAATATTAGCAGCCGCAATATAAGTGAAATAATCTTGAAAGCGGCGTTAAACACCAACTCACCTCACCTCATCTAATAAAAGGTTTTACAGTCTGATGAGTTAAAGAGCCAATGGCTTTATTTTTCAGTGTTAAAGTGTGTTGTCTGTGGTCTCGTCTTGAGATGGTTATCGTGACTGACATGTTATTGAGTTTGTTCCAGACAGTGGTCTATATTCATCACCGCTAACATATTAACACCAGATAGCTCATGTTCAATCATGTTTTCGGTTTTGGTAGTTTGCAAGGTATGCATGTTTATCAAACCCAGTGAGCAGACAAAATAACTAATGAATTCTAAATGTATCCAAATATAATGTAAAATTATTAGTAAAAAATTGGGATAATAGGTAATCGTCTTGTATCACTCCAAGTTCAAAGGCAAAATGATTGACTACATTGATAATCTTGTTCAACAGTAATACGAAACCCCTCGCCATTGTAACCAAAGCAATGATTAGATTAGAAAAGTATTATGTGCTAATGGTTATATATCTCCCATTAATATGTGTACTGTTGCTGTTTTATAAACAGTATGTCAAATCTGTAGATATATTATCTATACAGGGGCGCGGTATAGCACAGTGTTTAGCGCGGCACCGGATCAAGAGGTACAGGTTTCGAATCCCGACAAGGACTCGGCAACTTTTTCTACAGTCAAGAACTGTTCTACTTGCAGTAAAGGTTTTGTTGTCTAATGCCTCTCTGAATTTTAGCGCAGTACCTCCCAGTGCTCGCAAGTTTCACCGCAATACATAACCATGAAAATGTAGCAGGCTTTCTCCCTGCTAACGGTCTAGATTAATAATCTTTGGCAATAAATCTCAATTTTAAACTTTAATTCTAATGGCTTTATCTTTGTTTATAACACAAACACTAGTTTTGTTAAAGTCAGACAAGATAAAAAGACTTCCAATCACATAGTTTAATGATTTAGTCTTTGAATTCGTTTTTTCTTTATCTAAAAGATATGTAGAAATATCAACCACAAAAACGGAAATGACACGAGGACCGGAGTTTATAGAACATGTCAACTTTATCTGACATTGTACAGCTGCAGATTTAATGACACTTTAAATATCACAGGCTTTAAATATCAATGTTTAGAAGGTTCTTACTTGTTTCTGTTTTGTGCAATAATGTTTTTTTTGTTGCAAACGATACTTTCATAAAGAGTATAGCCTTTTAGTATATTTTCTTCTCTAAATTTATTATAATTGAGCCTTTTTTCAAAGCCAACCTGTCAGTTTGGGCAATAATGGTCCATGCTGCTCCATTTTTCCAGCGGATTCAAATGCGCCAATTGACCAGGATTATAATGGTAGCGCATATCACAATAAAATAGTAGTCTGCAGTGTATCAGATTTCTTAGAAAAAAATTAACACATATCAGAGTTATAATAACTCATCCTGTATAGACGGGTATTTGTTGGTAGTTTATGGTGTAGGAGGAAGGAGCCATGTTATTAGCGTTAGCGCGTTCGGCTTCGGATCAAAAGGTCCGTGATTCAAATCCCGCCACTGGCTCGGGAACTTTGTCTGCAGAAGAGAACTGTTCTACCCGCAGTCAGTTTTGTGTGCAATGCTACACTGAATTTCAGCGCAGTACCACCCATGGTTCACTAGTTCCAGCCGCAGCTCGCAGGTTTCACCACAACGCATAACCACAATAGTGTTGCGGGCTTTCTCCCTGCAATAAAACCATCGGCCGCGATATAAGTGAAATACTCTTGAAAGCGGTACATTGAATTTCATTTCGCACTGATTGATTTGAACATTTGGTTATGAAATGTTCTCAGTAAGAATGGGGAAATAGTTTGAAGTTCTTATCAATGAGACTTGCCTCAGTTGTTGGTTTAACGGTTCAACGCCTGGGAACTGATAGTTCTCTTTCATCTTTAGTACCTTGAAAACTCAACCATTTGTAATAAATAGAACCTGTCCTTTGTTTTTTATCGAGTTAATTCTTCCAAATGAATTTGAAACATTTACTTTAAACGTACTGATGACATCAAGTTGATAAAACGTTACTCATATAAATGTAAGGTGCAAAATATCAGAATCGGATAGTTGTTCAAGACATTAAGATGTCCAATATGCTCTCAATTTTAGAGATATCCAGTTTGCTCGTAGTGTTATGATAAGATAAAAAAAAGTTCAAAATTCAAGATTCACCTCAAGTATCCTTTTGATAAAGTTGGACGGAATTCACGCCAGCTGATTTACTGGTAATTCCTCACGAAAACTATCGAGAAATAGTTGAAGACTGTTGAACTTTGAGTTAATTCATGTGAACAGAAAATCAATGTTTGAACGTGACAAGAATCAGTTTAAGGATTAAGACGTGTACCACTTTAAAGGTTTCTTGCAATCAGTGTTCTTCTTGGTGGAAAGTGATGTTAAAACATGTGAGGTTAAGAAGAGATTGACACATTTTCAATCATACGAACAGTCCTTTACCCTTGATGTTGATAATGAGTTCACGATAGACATCAACATTATTCAACCAATTCAATTCAACAATACAGTTGTTGAGTAGTTTGAAGGCAGTCAGATCATCATTAGCTCCCCATGTCTCCAATTTACCACGATTTGCAACGTTTTTCATTGCAAAAGTAAAGTTTCAAATTGATAACTCTGTGTCAGAACACATTACTGAATACCTCTGAAGTGGTTAAAGTGATTTTCTGGCAACCATGTTGTTAAAATGGACAGACACGTTACTTCATATAAACGAACGACATTATAGTTTGTAATGAGCTTAAGTGCCATTTCGTTTTTAGCACTATCAACTTATGCACATCTTGCATTTTGTATATACCTTAGTGACTTCGAAAGTTTATTAATAAGCAATGATAAATATTTCACTGCATCAATAGAAAGCCAATGTGAGTGAATATAAACATATGCTACGCATGTGTATTTAAGAATGAATGTTTCATAGAAAGACGAAAACAAAGAAAACAAACTTAAAATGCATATGGTATTTTAACAATCATATTACCAATACTTCCTAAGGAACAAATAAAAACTATCATCATGATCATGAAAATGACAGTATTTAAGATTTTATCAACCGAACTATGTTTAGGAGATTATTATGGAAACAGTGATATATCATAAAAAAACTGGGTCTCCCAAAAGACGTTTTTGTGAGATCAAGGTATATCTACATTGTAGATTTGGTAAAAATTCAAATTGGCATAATGCACATTTTTTAACATTTCAAGGTTTACTAATTCTTTTGACTAGGAATGAAGTATGTTTCACTTGAATTGCAATACCAAAGAATTTCTGACATTGTGACATTACGCTATCGCTCTTGTTGACATATGTATCAAGAGAGATGTAAGACAAATGACAATATGTTTTTCAAATGAATGTTTGGGAAAATAAAAATAATTAGATTAACATTACCTGGAGGGAAATTTCTATTCTGATTTAGTTACTTTCTTCAATGGTTCATGTCAAATAAATGTCGTTCGATATTATATCCTTTATATTCCAAATAGTCACAGAAGGATTATTTTCGCCATTACGTCAATTGTTTCAAAGATGAATTTCTTTGCCAATTATCTGATCGATGGCACTTCCTGACCACGCCTGTAATCAATACTACCTAAGGGTGGGTTTTGTGTTGGTCAGAAAGCAAATTTACTCCACCTGGATGATTGTGACCGTCTGCGTGTGCAAAGAAGAAATATTTCCGATGCAGTCCCTAACGACGTTTGTCATTTGGATACTTGATAATGTCTTCGTTTACTTGTTCCTAAAAAACCTCTGAGACATTAAATGATGAATTTAGTGAGAGATCAATAAGAATAGAGTCAGCCTCAATACCTCTCTTGAAGCACATTAACCTTCTGAACTTTTCCAATATGCCTGGATTATATACCTTGCCTTGTTTGTATGCAGGTTACAGCCAATAACCAAAACTGAAACCAAGGACCTCGTACAATCAAAAGCAAAATTCAAAAAGCCATTGTTTCTTTTAAAAAATAGTAATGATCGACTGTTTGAATTAACTTTATGCATAGTTTATACAAAAATATTTTTTTAAAATAAGTAAGGAATCAATTACTTTGATATATGCTATCATCCTGGAAATAAACGTGCATCAAATCAGAAATGGGTTTTTGGACTTCTCCATGATGAATTTAATCAATATTTCGTTTAATTTTTTTAATCTATCTTACATCACGATAAACAATCTATTTTAAGACTAGTAATATTTTTATGTTTTTTATATCATAGCTGCAATTATACTAGCAGCTGTAATATAAGTGAAGTACTCTTGAGAGAGGTTTTATATCACCTCACCACACCTCTTTGTGAATGAGTATCATAAAGAGTTAAATTGGTTACTCTAATGAGCATAAGGACCAATTCCGACACCCTTTAGAACCTATTGTATTCCATCCCATGATCAATCTTTGATGGCCGATTTCTATTTTGCAACATGTTTTGCCAATTTAAAATCTAAGCTGTCAATCTGTTAAGCATTTCATGTATGGATTTTAATCTTAAATTAGAATTAAAGCATGCTGCAGCCTCATGAGCTTAAGAACCAATGGCTTGTTTTATTTATAATAATTATATTTTTGTATGATTATATAGGAAAAAGTGATAATAAGTACTCGTTCTAAAGTGGAGGATCCTAAATATTTACCTCATTTTTTCATCGTCAAAAGTATTTGATTGTGATTATTTTCAAAGTAATTTTTGAACAGTTTAAACATTGTTGCAATGAATACGTACCTTCAAAAAGAACCCTCTATTGTTTTGTCACTTCCTGGTATTCCAAAAAAATATTTGACGGCTAACACTTCGAATCATACCAGTTTAAAAACCTTGTTCTCAGTGAAAGCAGAAACATTTGAAAAAAGCGTAAGTGTAAATAAAAGTTTAATGAAAACCTTAGAAAACATGGTTTAAACACTTGCGGCCATATCAAAACTTCAAATGTTAAAATACATTGCATGAAATGGGGTTTTCATGGATTGATCATTTTTACTGCTACTTGAATTATTTTTAAGAAAAATGTTTTAGCGTTATCTAATTAAAATCCATGCTTTGAATTAACCACAAAATACAGGTGTTTTAAAATCTGTTGATGTTTAATAATGGTGATTAAACAGGGCTAAAATGTTCGGCTTATTTAAGGACAGCACGTTTGAATAAAAAGAATTTGGCTTATTTCAAATGATTAGACTTGTTACCTTAACTGATAGTTATAATACGTTTACAGCTTGAGAAGCAATTATGATTTGCATTTCTTTCAAACCGTGGACAACATGTCAGTATAATGACTTTATTTCAAAAATTGTTTTTCATCAAAATAAATTTAGAGAAGGTTTCACATTGAAGTGTTTATGTTTTGAAAAGATGAAAACATGAATAATTTCCTTAATCTTATCAAGAATGGAGGGAAAAGCGCATACATATTTTACTTATGATGTCGATGAAAACAGGCAGTTTACTCTATGTTCTTACAATCTGTAAGTCGACAATTCAATTGCATTAAAGAAACAATGTTGTAAAAGAAAATTAAACGCTCAGCCATTAATAAAAATGAGCGTGTTTCAGTTTCGTCTGCATATTAGTTTCAAGTAAGAGTCGATGTATCGTTGTTTTTTCTTCCGATTTCATGATGTATATTTCACAGAATAATAAAACCTGAACAGCCAGGTTAATTTCTATATCCATATTAACTTTAGGTGTGGTCATTTGTAGTTTTACGCCGCTTTCAAGAGTATTTCACTCTGCAACACCCTGTAACACCCTGCAACACTATTGTGCTTATGCATTGCGGTGAAACCTGCGAGCGTCGGCTGAAGCTAGCGAGCAATGGGTGGTACTGCGCTTAAAATCAGTGTAACATTGCACCCAACTACTGCAGACAGAGTTGCCGATTCGAACCACGGATCTCATATCCAATGCCAAACGCGCTAACCACTGCGCTATCCTGCCCCCTACTTCACTAGATAAGACTACAAAGATGTAGTGAGTAAAGTGAAGTATTTATATACAAATAGGATCTTCAGGAAAATAAAGATTCTCAAATTTTGGTCATTGTCTATATTGTGAGGAAAATAGGAGGCTAAAAATTTAAATCTTAGTTATAGTATATTTAAAAGACATCCACCGGAGATTATCAATATGCTAAAATACTTTAAGATTACAAATTGAGGATGATAGATTACATAACCGTAGTTTGTGAGAGATTCCAAAGTAGTTATGGTTATTGACAAGTTACAAATAAACCATAAAAAATGCAAAAGCATATTTACATTACTGTCATCAGCTGAATTAAACCGGAACGATTTTCTGTAATATACTGAATTGTACTGCAGGTCTTTGCCAGAGTTTGTTTACTGACTGAGATCTTATTGAGTTTGTTTCAGACAGTTTGTCTGTATTCGCTATCCACTCTCAGTTACACCTGTCAAAAAAAGATCGATCTTCTCAGCATTCGTACAGGATATTTGCTCAGAGATATATAGAGGAATTATTATCACTGATGTGTCTTCAATACCTTGTTTGTATAATTTTTCTGTAGCACCTGATTTATTGTTTGCATTCTTGATGTTTGAGTTTAGATATGAACAGAGACACCTAGACTGATATCAATTAATATTGATCGATCCTAATTATCGATTTATAACAATATTGTTTTTCATGACCTTTAAAATGTGGTTAGATGTTTACATTTGGCAGTAAGCAGAGGTGAGGTGATTGGGGTTTGACGCCGCTTTCAAGAGTATTTCACTGCGGCTGCTAGCATTATTGCAGGGAGAAAGCCCGCATTACATTTATGGCTATGCATTTCGGTGAAACCTGCGAGCATTGGCTGGAACTAGCGAACCATAGGTCATACTGCGCTGTTTTTTTTAGCATTGCACCCAAACCTAACTGCGTGGAGAACAGTTCTCTACTGCAGGCAAACTTGCCGAGCACCCTGTGGGATTCGAACCCCAGACCTCTTGATCTGAAGCCCAACGCGCTAACCACTGTGGTATACCGTCCCCCATTTGGCAGAAATAAACCTCAAATGAAAAAAGTTGTCTCAAGATGGTTTATATCTTGAAGGTGAATGTAATCTTCAAGCGTTCCAAATCATATACTTAATGTCTCGTATGCATGAACAAAAAAATTCCAGGCATTTTGAATTAGATCACAAAAATCATCAACTGAATACTTCAAAAAAGGAAGTGGATTCATATTCAAAACGCAGCCTTTCAAACCAAATAACCATGAATTGAATACAGATGAGACTCAAGTAGAGATTACGTTTCATTTGATGTTTGACAGATTTGAAGAATAAATCTACATATTTTCTATAATGTTATTTTCGAATCAAAGAGTAATGTTTAATCTGCGAAAAATGTCATATTAGAAATGATTATTTTTCATTATCCACGTTTCTTGAATTTATTGCCTTATCAATATGATCTGGTTAAGCAGATATGATGTGAGTATCTTTGAAAAATTGATAAAACGTTCAATAATAACTCAGCTAAAATTGTATTTCCTTTAAAGACATTAAGTGCAAATTTGAATTTAGTTCAATTTCCTAATTTATAGTAATATTCCCTAAACTTCGACGTTGTGCAAATATGAATAAGACCGAACTCGTAAACGTGGTATCTGCTTTTAATGGTAGGTTACATCTAAACATAGGATTATATTATTTCTCTTTCATTTTTTTCAATTTAGAGACAGGCAATCGTATTTTTAGAAAAGCAGTCTTAATGTATCCTTATAATTATCATATATGTAAAAATTCAACTTACTTCAATAATTGTAACAAATTAAAGTCTGAAATATATAGTGCTCTGATTGGATAAGATAAAATAACTAAAGAGCTACAACTACGCCACAATTCTTTTGTAAAGGTCCCTAATGTTTATGTAGCTCACAATATTAAGATCATAATGTTATTATTGAATTGACACAAGTAAGGATGACTTTATTCCACAAAAAGGTCAGAAGCCTAACAGTCTCGTCAGTTGATTAAATGTGTGTCCAATGCACAGTTCCTACTATATACAGCTAGACCAAATAACAGTTTGATATTGACAGTTACCAACATAATATCTAATGTATATATCATTAAACGTAAGAATAACTTGTCAGATAGTTTTAACTGAATGACAAAGGAAGATTCAGGGGGGAAAATGAATTTGATGTGAAAAAAAACAACCAAAAAGAAGCTGCAGCATCAATATTGGTCTTCAAACAAACATCTATGTCGTTGAAATCAGCTTTCTGACTCTGAGGAGTTTCTGTTTCAGATGTCAATAGCGCCTATGGCGACAGCTTGTGCAACGTCTAAACTATCTGCAGATTATCGGCTGTTATATCCACAACAGCTTTCACCGAGAGTAGTGTCTTGAATTTAAGATGTCCTATTAGTTGTGCCACATGAAGAAGTGTATCACATTACTGTGCAGTTCCATCGTCTCGAAGAGTTGATACAACATTAAATTGTCGATCATGACAAGCAGAGGTGTATGGCAATGGTAGCGTGTTGTATTGATGTTCTTATGTAAGCACAGATCCTTTGGGAATTACACAACATCAAAATATCCAACAATTCGTAAACAGGTAGGTATAGACATGGAATTCATCTTATGCCACTGAAAACATCATATGCCCAGCAAAGGGAACCTGCAAACAGTCGTATGGTGTTTACTTTTTTGTAATGATGTCAACACCCTCATCAGTAAGTAGTAACACATCGACATTACCATTGAATCACTCTGTATCAAGAAGTGATTCGCCGTTTCTGTTCGATGTGTTGATATCAGCACTCGTATCTGAATGTAGTGATATCAAGCCAGACTGTCCATTTTGACATGCTATGTGAAGAGGTGTTAATTCATGATCGTTTGCTATGTTTACATAGCAACATTCCCATTATGGCATGCTGTATGGAAAGGAAATTGCCTTCATTAAAAAAAAAGTTGCATTTATGTTAGCTCCCTTAAAAAGAAGTAATGTCCAAATAAGCGGGATTCGAGAGATGTATCATACCGCCACTAGCTGTATAAAGTAATGGGTTAAAAACTTCATGGACGAAAACATCATACTGCATGAGAACCTTCGCAATATTAGTATGACTTTCTTTACAAGGTTAAATAAAGAGGGGACTTAGTTTTGATCTTCTCCTGTATAAGGTCATGTACCCCTTTCACAAGTGACATTTTCACAACAGACCCATCCTCATCTAACCCGTAACAGCAGATATTGAGAAGCGGAGTTGTATTCTTGATTTCTAAAATATTGATATTTACATTCCTCGTCAATAAAATTTGTATGACTTCTTTGGAACTTTTCTTAGGAAAAATTAACAGTGGCTTTTGACTCTCATTTTCAGTGAAGAGTGTTCACAGACAGTACTTCACTCAGCTCCTCCTCTGTCAGGTTTACATACTAATGGATTTATCTCGGTATCTTGTCAGATCCACTCTTTGTCATGAGGAAAATACAGGATTTGTTTGAATGTTTGTCATGAAAACTAAAGAGATCCCTTATTTGCTTTGATGATTACATCGTAGTGCCGGGTTACAACTGATTTCTCAGGAACATAAAGACAAACTTTTCATCACCAAACGATGTATAGTACCCATTAAATTGAGTGTCATCTTAATGAAATAACCTAAGGTGCAGGGATGTTAATTTTAAAAAAATCAAATTTGCTTAAATATAAAAAAAATTTCACGTGCTGATTTCAAATTTGATTTCAATACCTTTAATTATTTCTCTGTCACAATTCACCAACATTAAATGTTACATTTTTGCAATAAAATATTCATAATTGCAGGCACCATTGTCTTCTTGGATCTCTCGCGAAAATGGTATGGGACGCTGTGCTGTACGTGAGCATAGAAGCAAGAAAGGACGCCCTTAGATATCTTCAAGGATAATAAGCCAATGACTGTTAATAAGCAATTAATGGCTAATTTTAGGCCTTGCAGCATTTTCCAACTCTTCTGCACTTGTTGTCCAGGGTTCTGCGACGGATCGCGACAATTAAGTTGTTTTGCATCCTTTCGCTGAAAGGGCGACGTACGAATGTTTGCTGGTTAGCAGCAAGGTTTAAATTAGCTACTGATGGCGAATTGTGCAACTTTGAGCCAAGGTGGGGATTTACATTTGAAAGTTACTAATGAATTTTATTTGTTGAGCGTAAAATATTCGCCTTTTATTTATAATGTCCGACAACACAAAATAATTGTAACTATCGAGTGTTGCTTTTATATCATATTTAGAAAAAACACATATTGACAGTGTCCTGATATCATATATTTTGAAGTATATTTCTCTACTGTTCAGTGTCCTTTTGATGACACCAAACGTTTTGGCAGTCCTTGTGATTTATCAAGAACATACCTCATTATTATAGCTGCTATATATACTTTCCTTTTATTTTAATAATTTGCAAATGATGTCATTTATACATATGGCTTTTATTTTCTAGAAACGGTATCGCAATATAAGGTTGATAATTTATATGTATACTGTATATTGTATTTTCTAGAATAAATCACAGATCAGACCTGCTATCTTATTTTCATACCATATCGTATTCTGAATTTTTAATGTGATTTCACATCAATAGTTGAGGGCGGGATAGCGCAGTGGTTCGTGGTTCGAAGTCCGCCAGGGGCTCGGCAACTTTGTCTGCAGTAGAGAACTGTTCTACACGCAGTCAGGTTTGGGTGCAATGCTACACTGATTTTAAGCGCAGTACCACCCATTGCTCGCTAGCTTCAGCCGACGCTCGCAGGTTTCACCGCAATGCATAAGCACAATAGTGTTGCAGGTTGTTGCAGAGTGAAATACTCTTGAAAGCGGCGTAAAAGTTAATATGAATATAGAAATTAACCTGGCTGTTCAGGTTTTATTATTCTGTGAAATAATACTAGCAGCCGCGATATAAGTGAAATAATCTTGAAAGCGGCGTGAAACCCAAACTCACTCACTCATCAATAGTTTACAATTCATTTATGATAATGTACAACATTTACAAAAATTTAGTTTCTAAAGTTTTTCATTTGAAATTCCTTTGAAGGTCCATATTCAGTGCAACATAACTAATACATATTTCCTTTAAATCCATTCAGAAGAAAATAGTTTAATGATAAACATAGCATTTAGATTTTCAAGATGAGACTGTTCAGAGAATTACCATCTTTATCTCATTAAGTGAGATAAAATGTTTACATGGTATTCGTCAAGATTTGACATCTCGCTTACAGCGTAAGATAATTTGTTACTTAATGCCATCGTTTCATGATGTATTGCTTTAACTTTAAGCACTGATAACATGTTATTTTCACTGAGTAGAGTATTGTGGGCTGAAGGCTGGTTTATTTCACTGATAAAGTACGGTATTTCATCGCAAAACCTATAAATAGCTTATTAACTTTATTCTGCAAAATTTCGTATTTCTTGAATTCGATTTACATTGTTTACTATTTCATTATTACCCGACGTGATAACACAAATCCAACTTTGATTATGATTAACTACATAGCCAAAAATATATTTAATTAAAAATGATATAAGAATGGTGAGGATTATCTGTAAAGATAAACTGGATCATGTATATTTTCGCTGTAGATAATCTTAATCTTTCCCTTGTTATTCTTGTTGTTTAAGATAATCGTTTCGTGGAACGTACTCATTGAAAACAATTAGAAAATTTGAGGATGATAGATTACATAACTGTAGTTTGTGCAAGATTTCCAAAGTACTTAAGGTTATTGACAAGTTACAAATAAACCATAAAAAAGCAAAAGCATATTTACATTACTGTCATCAGCCGAATTACCCCGGAACGATTTTCTGTAATATATTGAATTGTACTGCAGGTCTTTGCTAGAGTCTTTTTACTGACTGAGATCTTATTGAGTTTGTTTCAGACAGTTTGTCTGTATTCGCCATCCACTCTCAGTTACACCTGTCAAAATGTGATCGATCTTCTCAGCATTCGTACAGGATATTTGCTCAGAGATATATAGAGGAATTTTTATCACTGACGTGTCTTCAATACCTTGTTTGTATAATTTTTCTGTAGCACCTGATTTATTGTTTGCATTCTTGATGTTTGAGTTTAGATATGAACAGAGACACCTAGACTGATATCAATTAATATTGATCGATCCTAATTATCGATTTATAACAACATTGTCTTTCATGACCTTTAAAATGTGGTTAGATGTTTACATTTGGCAGTAAGCAGAGGTGAGGTGATTGGGGTTTAACGCCGCTTTCAAGAGTATTTCACTGCGGCTGCAGGGAGAAAGCCCACAGTACATTTATGGTTATGCATTGCGGTGAAACCTGCGAGCATCGGCTGGAACTAGCGAACCATAGGTCGTACTGCGCTGAAATTCAATTTAGCATTGCACCCAAACCTAACTGCGTGGAGAACAGTTCTCTACTGCAGGCACATTTGCCAAGCACCCTGTGGGATTTGAACCCCAGACCTCTTGATCTGAAGCCCAACGCGCTAACCACTGTGGTATCCCTTTCCCCATTCGGCAGAAACAAACCTCAAATGAAATAAGCTGTCTCCAGATTATTTCTTGAAGATGAATGTAATCTTCAAGCGTTCCAAATCATATACTTAATGTCTATGATCATGACTCGTATGCATGAACAAGAAATTCTCCAGGCATTCTGAAATAGATCACATGAATCATCTTTTATTTTCAACAGAACACTCATTCATATTCAAAACGCAGCCTTTTTAACCAAATAACCATGAATTGAATACAGATGAGACTCAAATAGAGATAACGTTTCATTTGATGTTTGATAGATTTGAATAATAAATCTACATACTTTCTATCATGTTTTTTTCGATTCAAAGAGTTAATGCGAAAAATGTCATATCAGAAATGATTATTTTTCATTCATCAAGTTTCTTGAATTTATTGCCTTATCAATATGATTTGGTTAAGCAGACATGATTTTAGTATCTTTGAAAAAAATGGGAAAACATTCAATAATTCAATAAATTGTCAGTTTAAATCGTATTTCCGTTAAAGACATTTAGTGCAATATTTGAATATAGTTCAATTCCCTAAATTATAATAATATTCACTAAACTTCGACATTATGCAAATATGACTAATAAGACCAAACGCATAAACGTGTTACCTACTTTTAATGGTTGATTACATCGAAACATAGGATTATAATATTTCTCTTTCATTTATTCAGTTTAGAGAGAGACAATCGTATTTTTACAAAAGTAGTCTTAATGTATCCATGCAATTATCATATATGTAAAAATTAAACTTACTTCAATAATTGTATCAATGAAAAACATTAAAGTTTGAAATATATCGAACAGCAAAACAATCCTTCATCTCATACATTCAAACAATACATGCACAAACCAATGTCTTCAAGCAGTTTGAATTGACACTGCTGATTGGATGAAGATAAATTTAATAAAAGAGCAGCAAATACGCAACAATTAAGGTTTTTTTTGTAAAATTCCCTAATGTGTAGCACACAATGTTAAGATCAGAATGTTACTATTGACTTTACATAAGTTAAGATGACTTTTTGGCACAAAAAGATCAGGAAACCTAAAAGTCTGGTCAGTTGATTAAAAGGTGTGTCCAATATGCAGTTCCTACTATGATATAGACGTTAATGAAATAATGGTCTTTTTACCAAGTTTAGGGTGGTTTATTTAAAAGGCAATATTCATTCCGTGCTTGCAAAACAATTATTTCAGCAGGCAAATATGCAAACTCTATGCAATAATAGAGAAGTTTACCATATAATTGGAAATGTAGACAATAAGAATAAAGTAATTCGACGTCATGCCATAAAAACAAATGAAATTGTCCACATTCATTTTTATTGAATAAATAGATATCTGTCTTTTCTTGACCATTACCATGTTTATCTCATTAAGTGAGATAGGATGTTTACATGGTATTCGTCAAGATTTGACAGATATCTATTTATTCAACAAAAATGAATGTGGACAATTCCATTTTAACGAAACTGGATCACTTTCATGTAAGCGGTCGCTTGAAAAAGCCTGTCATCTCGTTTACAACCGTCATCTCGTTTACAGAAGTCATCTCGTTTACAGCGTGACGTCATAAAAGAATTTGTTACTTAATGCCATCGTTTCATGATGTTGTGCATTAACTTTAAGCACTGATAACATGTTATTTTCACTGAGTAGAGTATTCTGGGCTGATATATATAGCTGGTTTATTCCACTGATAAAGTACGGTATTTCATCGCAAAACCTATAAAATGCTTGTTGAGTATGGTCTCAACCTGTTTATTATCTTTATTCTGCAAAATTTCGTATTTCTTGGATTCGATTTACATTGTTTTACTATTTCATTATTACCCGACGTGATAACACGAATCCAACTTTGATTATGATTAACTACATAGCTAAAAATATATATAATTAAAAATGATACAAGAATGGTGAGGATTATCTGTAAAGACAAATTGGATCATATATATTTTCGCTGTAAATAATCTTAATCTTTACCTTGTTATTCTTTAAGATAATCGTTTCGTAGAATGTACTCATTGAAAACAATTAGAAAAGTGAGTGTTTTTTTTTATTATTGGGCAAACTCTGCGCTGGAGTGTGAAGATGGGCTTGAGAGCTGCAATCTTCAACTATTTCATTATTGGCGGGTATAGCAAGTAGTATCATTTTCAATAAGTAAACAAGAATCATCATATCAATCTTCATATTTGATGAAATATAATGCAATGCTTTGAAAAGAAAATTTAATGAATTCCATAATAAACATAATTCATAAACAAAATCAAATCAATTTGAAGAATCACTTAATAAATGTTCTTGAATATTGACAATCCTTGCCATTCTATCATCATAAATCAAAGTTAGAAGTTCGCCAAGACATTAACTGTAAAATTGGATTGGAATTTTTCAATTCGAATTCAAAACCGAAGATTTGCTGGGCCGGAAGAGACAGAAATGATTCTTTATCTATTTACCATCGACAAGTCAAGGGAACTGTGAGAAATTCAAAGCATTATCTTAGATAAAGCATCCTCTTATTTCCTGTTTCCTGAAAGCGTAATGAAAACAAACTTCAGTCCAGTGATCTTCGTTTCACCATTTACCATTGCTTCACCGAAGGAATGAATTAACTGTCTTAAGCTGAACGGAGTACAATTGAATTATGTTCGTATCAAGACGTCTTGACATGTGAATATTCCCGAGTGAGAATAAGTTTACATTCCAGCCGAGCTTACCGGTTAAAGAAACATTGAAAGTTATCTAAAGAATTTTGATTAGATTCGGTGTTTTAAAAATTCTAATCCAATTGATTGATTAAAACGTTTAAATAATGTAGATGGTTTTCAATAATTCTTGTCAATAAATATTTCGATTGCTACATGTGAATTGATCTATTCTTCAATTGATGTATTAAATTGACTTTGAAAGTACACTTCCTTATTTATCATTCTTTTTAATCAATCGTTGATTACATGATTTATTTGACGAACAAACGTAATAAGCAAATGAATTCTGCCACATTATCATTATGACGGTAATTGTATTGTGAAGATTAAAAATTAACATTATCACTTTCAGTTCAGAGGATCTTTGGTACAGAACAAAATTAATGTTCAGCAACGATGTCTGGAACGATTTTAAAAACATTATAACTCGCTTATAGCTATATTATAATGACACCTCTATTCCTGATGAAGAAGGAAAAAATAATTATGTTTAGCTCATGAGGCAAGAAAGACCTGATGGACTTATGGTATTCCATTGCGTGCTGCGTCAGTCCGTGTATAAAATATTGACACTTTCAACTTTTTCTCCACACCAAGACTCCAAAAACTCAAATCTTGTGTACTGGCATCTTAGCCATTGGGGGTTATAATGTAGGTTGTGTTAATCTTTGACCCAAAATAACGGCATTGACGCCTATGCAGCACTGTATTTCTTGATTTCTGATATACTGTACACCATATAAAACCGTAAATATGTGAAGAACGCTTCATACAAATACACTACCCTAAAAGAATGGAAACAATGGTCCCACAGACATCGTCTTAGTATTGTCCAGTTCATGAGAGGTTCCATTTCAGCTAATCAAACATTGCAATTACATTTCAACTTTGAAATGTGACTGTTTAATTCATATTACGTTAACATGGCGGTTTTAAAAGGATAAACTTGGTAATCAAACTCAACTGCTATCAAAATCTTACGTGTGAGGAAACCACAGAGGGAAAAGGTATAAAACATGTTAACTTAATGGTATGGCCTTCGAATTCTGTATCGACGATATATGATACTTCGTATGTTATAAGAGTTTTCCACTCTTACGCCTTACCCTCTTGTCTGCAGAATGTGCTCAAACATTCGTGAATCATGTCTCGGAATACATTAGAAAACAAGTAAAGAAGTGAGCACAGCTCACATACCCCCGCTTCAAACTATAGTCTGGCTTTCTTTGTTGGTCTTACCCTCAAAACGCTCACTTAGGGATCATGGTTGATAAGTGTATTAAGTTTGTTGAAGCTAGCATGTATAGTTTAGGAGATATGCTCAGGAAAAAGCACTTTGTCAGATAGTCATTGTTTTAGTAACGTTTCCATGTAAAACGCAAAAAATAAAAATAATTTTTTGGTCTTACCCTCAAGAGACGCACCAATATGGATAAATGTATGAAGTTTGGTGATGATAGCATGTACGGTTTAGAAGATATACTCCGGACAAAGGACTTAGTCATAAATTCACTGTTTTAGTCATGTTTCCATGGAAACCGCAAAAAAATAAAAATCATTTGCTGGTCTAACCCTCAAAAGGCACATCAATGGATCATGGTTGATAAGTGTATGAAGTTTGGTAAAGATAGCATGTATAGTTATGAAGATATACTCTGTACAAAGGACTTTGTCACTGTTTAAGTCATGTTTCCATGGAAACCACAAAAAATAAAAATCATTTGTTAGTCTAACCCTCAAAAGGCACATCTAGGGATCATGGTTGATAAGTGTATAAATTTTGATGAAGCTAGCATGTATAGTTTAGGAGATATGCTCCGGACAAAGGACTTGGTCATAGAGTCACTGTTTTAGTCATGTTTCCATGGAAACCGCAAAAAATAAAAATCATTTGTTAGTCTAACCCTCAAAAGGCACATCTAGGGAAAATGGTTGATAAGTGTATAAATTTTGATGAAGCTAGCATGTATAGTTTAGGAGATATGCTCCGGACAAAGGACTTGGTCATAAAGTCACTGTTTTAGTCATGTTTCCATAGAAACCGCAAAAAATAAAAATCATTTGTTGGTCTAACCCTCAAAAGGCACATCTAGGGATCATGGTTGATAAGTGTATGAAGTTTGGTGAAGCTAGCATGTATAGTTTAGGAGATATGCTCCGGACAAAGAACTTGGTCATAGAGTCACTGTTTTAGTCATGTTTCCATGGAAACCGCAAAAAATAAAAATCATTTGTTGGTCTAACCCTCAAAAGGCACATCTAGGGATCATGGTTGATAAGTGTATGAAGTTTGGTGAAGCTAGCATGTATAGTTTAGGAGATATGCTCCGGACAAAGATTTGTGACGGACGGACAGACGGACAGACGGACAGACAGACGGACAGACAGACAGACGGACAGACGGACGGACAGAATGAACGCTATATACCCCCGCTTACGCTGTAAGGCGGGGGTATAATAATGTCTTACAGCGTCTTTCAGTCATGTGAAGGGTATCCAGTAACGGCTTTAAAGTTTTAGAACGCTCTTTAACTTTGCACTGACTGGTTTAGATTCCCGTATTTGACGTTTACAGATAATTGATGGTTATGTACATTATATTAAGAACGTAATATACAATGATAAGAGGTTCAGTTACGATAAAACGTTGTGAGAGAAGATTTTCATCTTGCATATATACAACTATCTCGATACTCACAATTTTCAAGTCTGATGACTAAAAGCTACGGTTGAAAAACTGAATATTGAAAGAAAACAAAGAAGTGGAAGATCTTCACAAAACTGCCATTTGTGAGGAAATACGCTTTTCATAACTTTAAGATGATAATACTGATAATGACATATTCAGTTATTTCCATTTCAAGAATATTTTTTTAACTCGAATAAACCATTTGTGAAATTAATAATGCAATACGTGGTTGCTTAATATCCAGAGAGAAAGATTCATATCTTAGTAATATATAATGAATACATTTGTGTGAAACAATATCTCTATGAAACATTTAATTTTTAAATAAACGTTTTGAACCTCAGGTCGTATAAAGATATATTGTCGGGAGCAAATTTTCTCATATGCAATCTGCGCTTTTCAGATGAAGAAAGAATGTCCTCATCAAAATGTACATACCATTCTACATTTAACTTAACTTCGGAGATACATTTTAAACTCTTATAAATTGAAATTGATTGTAATTGAACAACTCCCCGAAAAGTCAACTGATTAATCCAATTCTGACATTTTCTTTAAGTTAATCTAAGAGAGACCACTTCCACAATGATTTGATCGATTGTTTTTCAAGACGTCCTGATTTCGACAAATAATTAGAATAGACTTGCCTTAAGTAGAGAAAGTTAATTAAGTCTGGCTTTCACCCCATGATTGGCATGAAAGAGACGAACATAAGCTGGCTGTGCTAATAGATGCTTTGCTTAACACTGAATAGGGAACACGAGATTTTATCCAAGTGATTACTTTCCTTTATCAATTTCCTTTAATGGGATAGGCACGGATCAATTATTCTTTCCCGGTTCTAGTTCTCTATGTTAAAATCAAATGTGCTAAATCACGTTATTTAATTTTTCGTTTGTTCAAATGTTCTTGATGAAATATAAGTTAATGCGAAATATTTTTTCTTCAAGAGCTTTAAAATGTCATTACGTAGCATTTGGATATAGACATGATTTTCATGCAAAAACTTAAAATGATCATTTAACCTCCTTCAGCAATTTGAACCTTTCCTTCCCCTTTTTCATTTTCATCAGGAAAATTTATACTCAAGTTATCTGCCCTTTGGTGAAACTAATACCTATGAAAACGTCTCAAAGATGAAATAATGGGAATACGTTTCCTTGTTGTTTGTTTTAAAGAATTCATATTCAACGCATGCTCGAGCATTGCTTAAGAACATTCAAAAGAAAACTTACAACCTGATAAGCTAGGACAAAAAGCATTACCTAATTGCTAATTTCCTCAACACAAGAACAAAGTATGATGGAAGAGTATTTTTCAAAGGCTCGCAGGATTATCTGATTTGATTTAGCGGATCTACAGCGATTTAAATATAAATCTTGGAACATATTGAAAATGTGTATCACTGCAAGTTCAAAAGAATTTCCCCAAAGCATTTTGAAAAGGTTCGTCAAAAACAAAGTGAGTTGGTTGTTGTTTATTGCCGCCAGGACATTATTTAAACCATTGATGACGTATGTCAAATCTACATTTCAGCTAAACACAATTCCATATCTGATAAGGTTACAACGTTTTTATCGGGACAATAAGGACGCGAGTTGCATAGACACAGAATACACACTTAATAATAAACAGGCAATAACAACAAGGATAGTACACTGAATCCTTAACTATAAAGCCAACAGTCAATTCATAGTGATAAACTTCATTATGTCTTTGCATTGCAAACATAGATCGTGTCTTGTAATCATAAACACATAGAAGAATTGCCAAAAGGCATGCAGTGACTCAACAATAATTATAAAAGAATACATATCACATGTAAGCAATGTACATAAGAGAAGGTTTCACTATGTCAGATTACTTGAACCAAATCATTTCTTTTGAAAAATATGTTTAAATCATTGGGTTTTTTTCCAAGTGATCAAGATTTGTATAAACAAATTTCTTTTTAGTTTGAAAAGGCGTTTTCCCATTTTGTCCATGATCAAATCTTTCTCTGTAACGTCTTCACCAAACCGCTGATAGGCTATACTGATATTTACAAATTGAGGAGTAATCGTTAATCAATTAAGACACATGGTAATGCATCGGAGACATCCTTTTATATAAAATTTCATTTCACGTTGTAAATGCGAACAAGAAAGACCCAGTCTTATGAATAGGTATATCTGAATAAGCTATAAGGTTGTCAAAACCCATTGCAAGACAGAATCTATTTTCATAACCCTGACAGTGAAATATATCCACCTCTATAAAGGCTCGCATTAGAATGGTTTATTCTATCATATGTTCTTTAGATGAAGTCTGTGCTTGGAGTATACTTGGTTCATACTCATTCAACCCAAGCAAGCAACCAGAAACCAAAGTGCCTCATGACATCTAGAGGCTAACCTGGTTTATTAACTTTCAGATCAATAGTAACACTTTCGTTACGATATTGTCAATCAAGTGGGTCACCTTAGATCATTGAAAAAGTGCCTTCTCATGTACCAAGTATGTCTGTACTGTTAAGAATTGTTTTAGACTCGTATCTGCATTCGTCAATAACTAAGGTGATGGATTCAATAGTACTGGTGGTTGAACACGGTTTGGCCAAATGTAATTGTAAAATTACCATTAATATATTTCTAAGTGTTCTTAATGAATTGATTCCACAGAAAAAAATCAATTTCTAATTTTCAAATTCCCACTTATTTCCAATAATTTGATAAAACTATGGTATTGAAATATATCATGTTCCTGTTTTGAATTCTGGAAGATTTAGTTTATATATATATATATATATATATATATATATATATATATATATATATATATATATATATATATATATATATAAACTATATATATATATATATATATATATATATATATAGATAGATAAAAAACAAAAATCTTGAAATGAATGAATCCCCGACCGGTTTCACACTATTCAGTATATATATATATACATGTATTATTATTGATTATTATTCATTTCCTTTGATAAATATCTATGCTTGGAATGGCTGCTCTATTATTTGTGAAACACACTAGTTCATCCATAGACACCCAGCACTTAAAAATGTAGATCATCGGAATATTCCACTCTAGGTAACCGAAGATGATGCAGGTGTTTCGGGAATCTTACATAGTGGAACATGAAAATATGTGTCAAGTCTTTTAATCCTGGAATGTTTTTTTTTTTGCTTTCTGTTTATAACCTTTTTCTGACAGAGTTGAAATGCAATTAGGGAAAACCAATCTATGAAACTCTTGCTTTGACAGAATTTAGAACCTATATATTTGAAAGGTATCTCACACTTGTTCATCCATAGACACCCAGCACTTAAAAATGTAGATCATCGGAATATTCCACTCTAGGTAACCGAAGATGATGCAGGTGTTTCGGGAATCTTACATAGTGGAACATGAAAATATGTGTCAAGTCTTTTAATCCTGGAATGTTTTTTTTTTTGCTTTCTGTTTATAACCTTTTTCTGACAGAGTTGAAATGCAATTAGGGAAAACCAATCTATGAAACTCTTGCTTTGACAGAATTTAGAACCTATATATTTGAAAGGTATCTCACACTTGTTCATCCATAGACACCCAGCACTTAAAAATGTAGATCATCGGAATATTCCACTCTAGGTAACCGAAGATGATGCAGGTGTTTCGGGAATCTTACATAGTGGAACATGAAAATATGTGTCAAGTCTTTTAATCCTGGAATGTTTTTTTTTGCTTTCTGTTTATAACCTTTTTCTGACAGAGTTGAAATGCAATTAGGGAAAACCAATCTATGAAACTCTTGCTTTGACAGAATTTAGAACCTATATATTTGAAAGGTATCTCACATTATGTATCTGATCTTGTTTCTACCTTATTTCAAACTATCATATTTTGTTGTTTACCCATGGTTTTGGTGAATTTTTTCTAATGAAATAAAGTTCCATTTATGTCCTTCATATTCATTATTATGTTTTATTATGTATAATTGCCGGTGCTTGTTAACGTTTTCTGATTGACGGTCACCATTATCGTTACGTCATTCATGCAGCGGTATTACACTAGTTAAATATTGCCGTATAAATATTACACTACAGTATCTAACACGGGCAAGTAATATCTGAGTTTTTACATAATCATAAGTGAATCAAAATGTACTTGAACATGTAGTTCACTGAAAATATATATGAAGACTATTCCAAGGAAAGAAAGGAAGAACTTTACATAAACACTGTCGAAAATAATATGAAAAGTACGATGTCCTTTTTAAAAGAAAATAAATATGAACAATTGTATTTTTTAAATAATTATTTCAGAATATTCAGAATATAAGATTTAAGGCCAGAGAAAGTGATTTTTTTTCGAAATGTATTTTCTTTAATCCCTTTTGTCACCTTTTCATGGCGTTTCTTTAGATAAGAAGATCAATAATATTATTCTTCCTGTCACCGTGTATTTCACTTCAAGATAGAAAAAAACACATGGAAGGCGGAAGATATCTGAAAGAAGTTATCCCAAGGGAGGTAACCTATATGTATTTTTCTTCTTTATGAATGTTTCATAAGCATGTTTCTAAACATATTTTCGAGATAGTGATATGTTCTGTCCTCAATGTCTGAGAAGTTACATAAATGACGACGGGTTAGATGTCTTAAGACGTTAAACACATATAAATGATGGCAAATAACACCAAGGAAGGCATAACAAACTTAAAATTACTTTGTGGGCAATGTCAGAACTCATTTTATAATTTCCCTGGAAATATATTGAAACATGATTAAACGTCATTTTCATAAGATTTTTGCTATGTTGCTGTCAAGGAATTATTATTAATTGGCATAAAAGCATATAGGGTACTTTATATTCCATTTTTTTAAGATATGCCATTTTAAACCCTCCTAAAAATGCTAATTTTTAATTTTGTCTTCATAGACTTTTGCAAAACAACACGTCGATTCTTACTTAACATATTCTTATTTTGCAGTCATTATCTACACGAAAGTCAAGAAAAGAATGATACAAAATTACAAATAAAACATCTTCCATTTGAAAACTATAACTTGAGTGCGGAGATGAAAAAACACCGCTTACAAAATCATACGTTTCCACATAAGAATTTTTTTACGCAGTTGAAGACACATGTATCCGCCCTAAAAGAAAAAAGGACAATGAAATATTATAAGAAATTAGCAATCGCTTAAAATGAATGAGAGGTTACGAACCTACCATTCAATATTTGAAAATCCAATAACTTAAACGCACTTACAGAGTGTTAAAAGTTACAAACTTCGATAATCATAATCATTCAGGTATCAAAGAATTTGGATTAACATTGAATTTGCATTCATTATTTTTCATGAGCCATTTAGATATAACAAACAACATATTCAAATCTCCCTTTAGCCAACTTTTATTTTTTAAAGACCAAATCCTTTAGGGTTGATAAAAAATACCTTCTTAATAAATAGTTTTGTAGTCTTGCAGTTGAAAACATCAGCAAAAAATTCATAGATATGCGATGTATAAAAGATGTTTTCAATGGGTTAAGTCAATAAACCAATCTTATCTGTTAGTGTATCGCTAGAAACAATCTGAGGTGTGGCAAATTCAATATAATATAAATGTGTTTAATCATTAAAGTATCAGTCTCCAAGGAGAAAGTCTCCTGCAATGAAATTGAAATAATATCTAATATGTATCGCGATCAGATTCCCTCAATTCTCTGAATACAAAAACTTTAATATCCTGCAATTTAATTATTCGAACGGAAGGGTAAAACACTTCAAAACAATTAATCTATGATTTTTTTCGTCGAAGTAATTTTTTAAAAACTTTTTAACAATTCCTTTTTAACGTTTCTTAAAAACGTAATGTCGATTGCGAGTTGAGTATAATACTACTCTCAATCATATCGAATTACTCGACGTAAGCTGCTTAATACTGTGCCAACATTTCCTTACTCCCAAGTGATGCTAGTCTGAGATAGGACTCATTTTAGATTACTGGTTCTCAGAGTGTCAAGGCGTCTCGATACAGACAAGTAATCAAAATAGAATGCCTTGAGAACTGAGAGTTAATTAAGTCTGACTTTCGGCCGTTGCATGGCATAAAAGAGTTAAATCTGAGATGAATGGAAACTAAAACTTCTTTCAACAACACAAAGAGTAAAGCACTGTGTTGTACTCAAGGTGATTAAAAGTCTTTATCAGTTTCTTTGAATTCGCCGCAAACGGATCATTAGACACCCTTTTAAGCTTGAATCCAAATTTAACAACAGTGGTTATATAAAGTAAAACCCAATATGTAAATATACAAACAGTATCCATACATAGCTCTTATTAAATCTGAACAGAATCAATGAAACATTTTTAAGGGCATGTCTTGTTTCATGATTATCATATGTTATTTGAATGACTTTGATAGTGAATTATTCTATTGATACAATTGTGTTCATTGAGGTCCGTTACAGATAACTAAACAATTTCATTAACTCAAAATTACCTCATTTTCATGGACATGAAATACACACATTTCAGTGCCAAATTAACACAATGTCACGTATTTGTATTTGAACTTTAAATTGCCTGATTTATTTACAGAACAGAGATTATAAGGTAATGCCAAATTTCGGTTTTGTGTTTTAAGTTGAAATCTTTGTCAATGGCCAGTGGTCTTATGGAAAGCTCCTACAGACAAAGCTGTGAGCGAATCAAGGGATGTTATTATTCTGTTGAATTGTTTCCTTTAAAATAATTGCCCAAAAGTCTGTGAATTCAAGAAAAAATGTTTTGCGTATAAGACACATTTTGATCAGTACGTAACCTGAATTAATTTTCCTTCTCAGAAACACCTTCTGTTATATTTTTTTATATTTTCATACCATCATAAACTTCATTGTGACATTTATCTGAAATGTATTTTGTAAATTTTACTCATCAGTATAAGTAGCACCGATAATTACTTTATGTTGCATCTGCAATGTTTCTGTAACATGTATGCTAATACTGGGGATATATGGAAATCATTTCTAACATGTTACTTTAAAGAAAACATTCTTCTCAATTTCTTATGCTTTTTAGCTTTCATTCAACGATAACAATGATTTACATTGTCTTTAAGAATGTAATATACACTATTGCTACTAAATGGTTTATTGTGTTTAAATTCACATGTAAAGATCTTTTTATATAATGCATTCTTTGATTTTTGAGGATTGTACTGAAATAATTCAAACGTTTGGACAAATGCATATTAAATGTTAATTAATTTGTTATTTTGGATATGCCTTCAGACCTCAACAACTGAAAAAAGATATTTACATGTATACCGACAGTTTGCAAATACTCATATGTTATATGATATATGCAACATTTTGAGTCTCATTTGTGTTACTTTTGCAGATGTGAGCCAGTTCAAAATATTTTTGAAAACTTTTTCTAAATAGTTTTACTTGATAATAGTCACATATATGAAACTATTTTGTGTACATGACGTCCATCAACTTTTAAATAGCTTTGATATTTTCCCCCGAGGAAACCAATTAGAATCCATACCTAAATTGGAGCAGTTTCTCGACATTTTGGAGCCGATGATTGGCGATTTCAATTTATCAAAGTTGGTCTCAAAAGTCAATTTAAGGATATTGAAAATGGCTAAAATCCAATTTGAATTGAATCTGATCAATTGAGATTTGAAACTAGTAACTTCCGAAATTTTGTATATATCTTATAATAAGAATAATCTGAACTTGTTAGACATATAGCATATTTATCTTACCAATTAATTTTCATTTGGGCTACTTTGACCTCATTGATAGTGGCCACCATTCATACAAGTGTTAAGTTCATTATTAATATCCGGACTCTTTTTATCAAAATAATTTCCGAGTTTAGCAGACTTTGTATATATGTTTTCAACAATGGTTGTAACTGTTACTTGCTTTAACCAGATTGGATTTTCTTCAAACAATGCACATTGTCTGTACAATCAGACAACTAAAATTGTACAGGAATAACAGGTTAAATCGTTGTCACAGATAAAGATTGAATTTCTATAGCAAGGAGTTTAATTTTATATTGTCTGATACAAACACAGGACGAGTATCTAGATCGTGTTTTCTAAAGTGTCAGTCAAGTGTAATGAGTAATTATGCCCCATTTGTTCCTATAAAAGATTCCAACGAAAACAAGCTTTTTTTTATAAAATCGATTACAAGATATAGTATTTCAAGGAATAATGAACAGGATACACACGATAAAACGATACTCATTGTGCGGAAAGAACAAGCACTATGGTTAGGATAAAATCAACTTGGAATGAAGAGAAAAAATTTAAACGGTACATATATTATAAAATTCGCATCCCGTCAGACAAAAATTAGGATTGGAAACTTATATTAGTTGTAGTAAAGATGCTCTCTGAAAACATCTGTATCCAATGCCTATCATATATATTCATATGTAAACGTATATGAAATGAAATATGTTTTAAACTATCACTGATGGAGAAAGGAAAGGGAGAGGACATGGTTGCAGCTAACTTGATGTATCCTTTTCATGTTTACAATGAAAAACATTGTGTCGACACTTCAAAAAGATGAATTAGCACCAGTCCATTGAACTCAGGACAATATGTCTACTTAATGAAGACTGACCTGAGCTTGTAGATGCTCATTAGCTTGTATATGCTCATTAATAAGAATAAGAACAGGATCTCTCTATTATCACATACCTTCTGTTTAAGCACATAGCATTGGCCAGCAATAGTTACATGCTTTTCAATACGAGATATACCTTAACGTTTATTTCTGTGTCTTCCCTTACCAGATTATCATCGATATTATAATGAAACATCATCGAATTTCATTAAAGTGAGAAGTAAAAATTTTCTTGTACCGTCAAGATTGACTTATTTAAATAGATTATTTACCAATGACCTGTTTATTTCATTTTAACATGCAACTGCCAAAATTATGAAAGTGTCATCGTGATTACATGAAAGTGCTTTATGTATACCACGACTAGTTGTAGGCCAAATAACAACTGACTCTTTGAAATAATTTAATTGTGATACAAATGGATATTTCTGAAGAGTTGAGATGCACCGATTGCTGTTTGTGAATCTGACTAAGTATGTTACATTATTGAGGGAGGGAATCAAATAATAGTTCATCAATTGATTATGAAAGACATACATGTCTGTTGAATGAACACGAAACTTTAATGGTGCTTCTTTGTGCATGTCTAGGTACATTTCCTGTAATGAATCAATATGACTCAATTGAGATGACATTTTGGAATCTAAAGTCACGATTTGTCCTGATTACCTAAGGTTCTGAACCCAAAACGTTTTTCGCAGACAGATAATTACCCCTTAAAATTACGTTAGGTTCTATTTTGGTGATTTAAGAGTAGTTGTACAAGAACCGTATGTAACCTATAATCAAAGGAAGGATTTGGTTGCGTCACTCAATATCATCTCTTTCTGTATTTTTCTAAAAAGTTACAGGAAAAGCATCTTTTTTACTTTTCATATGATATAACAGTGTACTTCTTATATAAAAGTCTCAAAGGCGAATTGTATGATTATTTTATGTAGATTAATGACATTGTGTAAAATTATCATCAACATATTATAATGTACATGTAGTTATTGTTAAGATATTGCTGTTTGATATATCACTAATCGCTGCATCACTATGTGATAAAAGCGTGTGCTTGCCGTTTAGTATGACGTCACAAACAATAATTAAGTATTATGTCACAATATTTGTGTCATGAATGCAATGGACAGATAATTAGAGAGCGCCACCTAGGGTGTGGACAGACCGCACGCATGAAAATTGTCTCCGTGAAAACCTGCCGAATTCAAAGTTTTTGGACTGTCTAAGGAGGTAATTTTGGCAGAAATTTACGCACAAACATCTCTTCGATACAATGGGATGCGATTTAAGTGCATTTAGACAGCAAATTGGCTGTTTTCAGACAGTTTTTATATCGTTCATGACACGAAGAGTAAATCATCAAGTAGCTATGCGTGTGCGCGTGCTGCACGTGCCTGTGTGTGTACGGACAGGACTGAGACTGTGTTTATTTCTGTCTGTGCTGATGTTGATAACCAGTGGTGACGTCGAATCAAACCCTGGTCCCAGGGGGAAACAGACGACACTTGACGGATCACAAGAAATGAGTAATGTTGACTTAATGAAAGAAATTAAAGCTATGCGAAAAGAAATGAACGCGAACTTCCATGAACTTACCACAAAAATCGAAACTGTCGAACATGATCTTCAAATTCTAACAGAAGAAAACTCAGAATTAAAATCCCTGGCGTCTGATCTTCAACATCGTGTTGACCACCTCGAGGCACGCGAAAAACGCAAAAATTTGATCTTCTATAACTTGGAAGAAGAACCCGGAGAAACCCGCGATGATCTTGAACACAAACTCACGGACTTAATCACGGCGAAGATGGACGTCCACAGCGCAGTGGAGTTCAATGAAGTTAAGCGAATACCCTCAAAGGGAAGAGGTCCCCGTCCCGTCCTTGTTTCTTTTGATCATTATAATTCGAAAGTTGAAGTGCTGAAGTCATCAATGAAACTAAAAGAGAGCAAAATATTTATTTCTCAAGTTCCCAGGATAACTATGTAAACAGCAGAGGTCGTGCACTGCTGGATTTCTGCAAAAGAACTGGTTTTAGAATTTGTAATGGCCGTCTTTTTGATGACAAAGACGTCGGTAAAATAACCTGTGAAGCTAATGACGGACAGAGTGTGGTTGACTATGTCATCTGTTCGGAAAACTCATTTGAAATTTTCAGTAATTTTTCAGTGTGTGACGAAGTTGAATCGTCACATTTTCCGGTTGCTTTCTCCCTCAGTGTGAATCGGTTTGATTTCATGCCACATCCTCAACAAAATCTCACTCCTAAACATAGGTATATTTGGAATAGTGAGAAACATTCCATTTATATGGAAAAGTGGGACTCAATAACAGAACAGGAAATAAATAACTTTAAAGAACTTATATATAATGAGGATGTGAACACTGCAAATGAATCATTTTATTCCAGCTTATTAAACTGCGCTAGCGACTTTAAGCAAGTCAAATCTACAACGCGTAGGCGACCTGACTCGCCAAAGGGAGGTAACTGGTTTGACAATGAGTGTAAGTCAGCCCAGCAGTTAGTCCGCAGTTGGCTCCGCGTGTACCACGTGACTAACAGTGCAGTAGGCCGGGCGCGCTACACAGGGGCCTGGAGACAGTATAAGCGGCTCTGTGCATCAAAACGTGCAGCGGTGTTCGACTCTCTATCACAATCTCTCCTGAACTCTCTTACACTAAATGACAGTAAACGTTTCTGGTCTATTGTGAAAAAACGACCTGCCTCCATTTCCAATAATATTAGTATAAACAATTGGACTGAATACTTTAAAAATTTGTTCAATGGACTTAACGTTTCACCTGAAGAAAATGACTTTTATCAGTTTGTAACAGACTTTGTTCAGTCTATTGATGACTCTTTTATTGAAACTACAACAGATACATATGGTCTTGATCGTGATATCTCTTGTGAAGAGATCAGTTCTGTAATTGCTAATATGACTAGTGGTAAGGCACCGGGATATAGCGGTCTGCCAATTGAGTTTTTTAAGAATGCTCCTAAACTCTGCATTGAATTGTTACAGTTACTTTTTAATTCAATTCTGAAAACGGGTATTTATCCAGACGAGTGGTCTAGAGGTGTTATTATACCAATTCACAAGAAAGGTGATAAAAATCTTCCATGTAACTATAGGCCTATTACTCTGTTAGAGGTATCTGGTAAGGTATTTTCTAAAGTCATTTGCAATAGGTTAGTGACTTGGGCAGATCATGAAAAGTTATTTATTCCAGAACAGTCAGGTTTTAGGCAAGGCTTCCAAACTACTGATAATATTTTTGTATTAGACACTATAATTTCGAAATATCTTGGTCTTCATAAGGGTAGAGTTTACTGTGCTTTTATAGATCTTAAGGCAGCTTTTGATTCAGTTTTTAGAAACGGATTGATGTTTAAGTTGTGGCAGTCCAAGATCCAGGGTAAAGTATTTAGATTGATAAAAAATATGTATTTTAATGTTAAATCATTGATTTCATTAAATGAAGGTTTCACCTCCTTTTTCGATTGTATGTGCGGTGTCCAACAGGGCTGTCAGCTGTCTCCATTTCTCTTTTCTCTATATGTTAATGATATTATTGACTTCTTGGGAGATGATAATCAGAGGTGTATAGAGATAGGAGTTCTTCAGATTTTCATGTTGTTATTTGCAGACGATATGGCGGTTGTAGACAGTACGGTCATATGTCTTCAAAAGAGGTTAGATAAATTAAGTAGATATTGTAATAAATGGCAGCTTAAGGTTAATGTTCAAAAAACTAAAGTAATGGTATTCAGAAAGGCCGGAAAGCTGAGGAAATATGAAAAGTTTTTCTTTAACGGTGGTCAGTTGGATATTGTTAGTTCTTATAAATATCTTGGTGTACACTTTTCCAGTTCAGGTTCATGGTATATTTCACAGAAGATTCTTTCAGAACAGGCTTTGAAAGTTCTTAGAATTATTCGCTCTAATTTGTATAATTGTATAAATCTTCCATTTAAAGTTTTATTGCATATTTTCGATGTCAAAATTTTACCGATTCTTCTGTATGGTACAGAAGTTTGGGGATTCCATCCCTCTTCTGACGCTGCCCGAGTCTATGATAATTTTTGTAAAGATGTTTTGCATCTAGGTAGAACAACGCCTAATTTAGTAGCTCGAGGCGAGCTAGGTAGATATTCTCTCCGAGTTCATCAATATGTAAGAATTATCAAATACTGGGTAAGGCTCTTGTTTCAGCAGGATAATGTTATTTTAAAAAAAGCTTATGATTATCAGTATAGTTTGGCAGAGGCTGGAAGGAAATGTTGGGCCTTGAATGTTAAACAATTGTTGTTCAGTTATGGTTTCGGTTATGTGTGGTTAAATCAAGGTGTTGGACATATTAATGTTTTTATTTCTTTATTTAAGGAAAGGTGTATTGCTATTGATAACCAATTTTTTCTTGAAAGTATTTCAAACTACTCTAAACTCCAGTTATATAGCACTATCAAAATTTAAGTTAAATGTGAAGATTATATATCGTTGGTTACTATACCAGTGTATCGTATTGCATTGTGTAAATTTCGATGCTCCAACCATAAATTGTTAATTGAGGAGGGAAGAAAGATCGGCCTACCTCGCAGCCAAAGAGTCCATTTTGTATCGTTCAAGTAATTGAATCTGAGTATCATTTTTGTATGGAATGTGACTTTTATGATAATCTTCGTCGGAGCCTGCTCCCTAAATACTACACTTCATTCCCTACTGTTAGTAAATTTCTGCAGTTGATGTCATCACGAAATAACACTATTGTTAACAATCTGGCTAAATATGTATTTCTAGCATTCAAGAAACGATCCAGTTTCCTATCATACAACTAGCAATGTATATCATTTTATGGCGCTTCAACTATATTTAATATCATGATGCATGTACATGTATAATGGGCCGGTGGCCCCTTTACGGAAATAAACACAGTTTCAATTAGCTGCAGTTTTTAAGGGTGTGAATAATCAATAAATAGAAAAGAAACTTAGTCCCAATTCAACATTTTCATGAAACTTGTGAATGGTTCCGGACTCTCTCTCCACGGAATAATTATGTCAAAATTTTTAAGACAATGTCAGAAAACTTCCCACAAATTTTGATTTAGTGCATTGTTTAATCCTATAATATTCATGTAAATTACAAATAACTCAATTGAATTGACGCGCCAATGGCATTAATCATCAACAAAAGTACTTTTATTTTTATATGATTGCAATATTTCTTTGGATAAAAGTACATTTTCCAAAAGGTATTATAGTTAAATGATGAATTGATTTCGGTTTAGAAATTGTCCTGTATAGTTCGGTAAAACGAAAAGGGTTGTAGAAAATCTACTAGTGACGATGATTTGTATTGATCCGTGTGACATGCAGATTGACAAGGGTTGACATCATTCTTGTTGATTCTGGAATCGTTGGTTAAAATCTGATCAACGCAACCACGTCTCATGGCCCTTCACTGGCCCACAGAGTAGGAGATTTTGATGAGATGCAATCATCATTGTTCGATCTACTTGGAAAAAATTTGATTTCTATGAATCCATGGATATATAGGCTCGTCTGATTTGATTCAACAAGCAAGTTGTGGTATGTCGAAAGTCCTTGTAAATATGGCACCCCTCGTAATAACGTCAAGTAATGAACATTTGTGGTAGAAGGTTAACTTTATTGCCTTTTCCAATATTTCATTGAATAAAATATTTTAAACCGCGATGAGTAATTTAATTTTCAAATGATTGGAAAATCTACACAATTTAAAAAAATGCGTGTATATACTGCTAATTTATCAGCTATGACACTTTTTATATACAAACCTTATAATACGTTAATAATAGTAACTAGTCTTTTGCACTATATTTATTGCCAAAAGATATAACTTTAAGTATCAACTAATTGAATCGGTTCTTTAAAGAGGGCACTTATTAATAACACATAACCAGCGCCCTTATTGCATTAAACCCTTCAAATGAACGCATTAATATTGATTAAAACATTTCTATAGGAAAAAACAGTGGGGATACATAACCTATATTCCTAAATAATTTCATTGACTGTTTTCTTTGCAATTGTATTCTAATATATCCCGAACATAATTACTTTCAAATTGCCGTAACAAAATCACTTCTACAACAGATATCTTAAAGAGGGATCCCCATGGGAAATGGCCGATTATATGAATCCTCTTTCTGAATGTTACATAAGAAAGTTTTAATCAGCAAGTCGGGAACTTGTCACTTATGTGTCAGGCATTGCGAAAAGTTAGATAAAAACTCATTCAGATGTCTCCTCTGTATCAATTCAAAAGTACATAATAAATGATAGTAAGTAAAAATTAATGAGTGTAACTCATCAGCAGCGGAAGCATAGCTTTATCAGTAACAAACACTTGTTAATGAGTGTGGTGAAAGTAATTAACTCGTGAACACCTACATATGTCATGACATCTTATTGCTTGTCATTCTTTTCGAATCCTCAAAATTGAAGGACATGCATGAAATGTACCAATGTTGATAATGTTAATCCTTTTATCAATAACAAAATATGTAACATATGTTAATGATAATATAAACCTATGCATGGCGTTTATCTTTTGGAAAATGGTTATATACATAACCGAATGTGTGCATAACATATGTCCAAAAGAGAGGAAGGCTTAAAAAGTCTAACACAATCAGCGCAAAACAAAAAATGGATATGTGACTAATCAAACAACCAACGGCCAGTTTACTTTATTTAATTGCGGGTACAAAGTATAGGATTAACAATGCGGATGAACAAAACAAAAATGCAGTTGTTGAATGAGTACACTTACTTCATCTTGATAGTTCACAAAACAGAAGTTTCGGTTGGTAACACATGATGACCACTGCAGGCCAATTGTAATTAACTTTAAAGTCATGGATCATCTTAATTACTAACATTGGTACTAATATTTAATTTTTTCTCCTGAAATTACTTTTCGGCTATTTTGCACACCTTTTTAAAAAAAACAGACAATAAAGCATTGTCTTGGCAAATGGATAGAACTTTACAGTTCCATACACTTAAGAAGGGTTTTGCATTACATTAGTATGAAAAAATGCCTACAAAACGAAAATAAAAATCTTTGTAAATAGGGAAATGGGTAACTGGTTCCAAAACGCTTTCAACTCATGACAACTTCAAAACAATCGGTGAAATTGGTAACTTAATAAACTTTGATTTATCTTTTTCAAATATTCTATATTCCTTAAAAGAAAGAAACATGATCGGATAATTTAGTGACAAAGATCAGAAGGAACAGAGGGTGTTTGCTTGACAAAGGTCAACTTCATGTCAGAGTTATTTTGGTTAGAAACTACTCAAAAGCTGCAAGAATCGGTACATTTCATTAGGAAAATGTCAAGAGAGGAGGAACAGTACATTCATTACAATCTTCTGACTTGACATTTTCCAATTGATGGTAATTACTTTCAGTGACAATTTGACATTAAGAACCGTTAATCGTTGCAAATAATCTTCGGGTCAATGCCAGTTTCAATTAGTGATTCCTTGGTATGTTGATATTTTGTTGCGTGTCATTTCCATATTGTGTAATCAAAACCGACATATTTGGTGATTTGCTGCATTTTAATTTGACATATGCTGGTCATCAAAATTAAACGCATGGTCAATTATCAACTTTATTGTATTGTTTCTATTGACACCTGTGTAGGATATATTCTATATCTACTTTTATTGAAAAGTTAATGGTATTTAATCTGACGTCAATCAGAAAACTTCAATGCTTTAAGTTTCAGGGAAATGGGTTCATCGATGATGCACACAGTCAAGTTAATATGGCAATAAAGACAGATTAACTTCAACAATAATCTATGATAACCAACCGATGGCTATAATACCAGACGTTATCAGAGCTAATGGCATTAAAAACCTAATGCATGTTTTATTACCTATTATAATTTTTACTCTTTAATCAAATTTAATCAATGACGAGTTTAAAACCTACAAAATGTAAGCCAACATTTAACGCCAAAGGAGCAACCTTACATTATCAACAATTTCATAAAAGCGCCTCAATGAAATGACTTCGAGCTCACTTCTTTTAGATTTTAAGATCTAGTTGCTGAACAATACACCCCGGCACAATTACTTTTCATTGTCACTTTGAACAAAAAATTGACTTTGAAAAGGAAAACTATTTTTCTTCCTTTATCTTAACGGTAACATTTAATCAAACATAAAGACAAACTGAATCTGTGTATGATTCCTGATAAGACAGCATTTTGAAGTAAATGGGCAACCGCTAAAAATAAGAGAACTTACTTGTGGAACATCAAACAAAACAAATACCTCGGAGTCCCATGTATGCGGGTTAATTCATGATTCTTACTAGGAATAAAAGACAAAGGTCATACAATGGACTGGACCAGACAAAATCGTGTTTATGCATTAGGTTAAAACAGCTATTTACGCATACAACTTTAATTTTAGAAATACCTGGTTCTCGAAATAATCTAATTCAGTTTAATGAATGTGCTTTAGGTTAGAGATTAAAGATTCTGTGTAAACAGTAGTAGTCAAATCTACTGAACACATTCATTCTTTGAGACTTCCTCAGTTTTGTTTCTAACTTTCTTCATTTACAAAGATTTGAATAGGACTATAGGATATGAATCGTTCAGAAAATGTATTCCTTCCATAGCTTAAGATAGTATTTCAACATTGAAACTTGCAAGAAATCCTTTAGGCTACGAAGGGCTGTAAGGACCTGACTGTTTGTCAGTATTTCTCTTCAAACATAAGTGAGACGCAGGTGACGGACATGGGTGGCAGAATTAGAGAAGGTGTTGATAGTGGCATCGAGAAGCATTTATAAATTTTCTGCATATTTGTTGGTGAAATATATTTCATGATGGTAAAGATCAGTATTCAATATTGAGCATTGTAATGTACTATTTGTGTCCATAAGGATTGACTTATATGTCAGATGACTTTAATGACGTAAAATAGGCTTATGGACAAGACTGCATTTGGAGTTGTGTGAAGAATCAATTTGTCCCTTCAAGCACATTTCCAGGAATTCACTGAGACTCATACATTCCCGATTCCTGAATAGTTTACAAAAATCAAAACGGTGTTAATTCCTTAAAAACATACAAAATATAAATTTTTTAAATGTTGAATTTCTTTTTTATGTTACTTAACTGAGAAAAAGTAAACATAATTGCATTATGACTAGCATTATTTTATCCTGTCTCATGTAAGCAGCTCAATCATTATGGCTTCTATGAAAATTTGTAGGATTTCTTAAAATCCTTATTGATCAACTGAATACTAGAGCAAGGATTAATTTGAAGAGTGATTTGTAATTGAATTAATTAAATTAAATCGATCAGCTTCGGCAAATTCTAGGTAAAAAGTACTGATTTAAGACTATTATCAAAATGAGTATCTAGTTTGACAAATCGGCTCCATTCTTTGAAATCATTATAACATTATTTCCATTCAACTCATATAAAACAATTAACTTTTGTCTAATGATCCTAGCAAATAACGTATTGCGTATCATGAAATACAACGATGAAATCGTAGAACTATATTGTCACTCTTTTAGCATTTTGACCAAAACAAGGTTATTTCTGAAGTATGTATAAAGATAACGCATTAACATTTCAATGAGTTAACCAGTGTATCCACTGTTAAAAAGTTAAAATAAGGTTAATCTCATGTAAGAATGCAATGAGCAATGAGTGACAGGTTCTCATTCAAGGCATCGCACAATTTTTAAAAAATATTTAGATAGACTGCTGATGTGATGACTCAAAAGAGAGAAATCATTGAGAGAATAAGGAAATCAACAAAATCCCTTATTATTTCAAATTACTCAATGTAACACTATTTTATTTCAGGTTTCTATCAGGTACAATAAAAAAAATATGATGTAAGGTGGCTAGTAAGATTAATTAATGTTACAAATGAAAATCAAGAACTTCGTTAATGTTGACAGCAAGAAAACATGACTCAAAAACATGTAATGCTCTATACTTTCAGTACATTATAGTATAGTTTTTCATTAAATGTGTATTTCCAGTATTTCAAGTACTTTAATATTATCTTGACGTTATTATCATTTAATATTTCAAATTTTTATTTTCATGAGAATTATATTACATTATTGCACTGTTCAATGAGTCACTTATTTTGGTTATGTAGGCTAGATTAGTCTAGCATGTTCTAGGTTCCTCTTTTAAATGCATTACTTGACTGCTTATTCTAATATATGTATAAAGACCACTCATTAGAAAGCAATCAATCACACATTGATCTTCCAGGTTTTCTACATTTGACTTTGCGATCATTCTGCTACGACATTCACCTCGACCTTTTGCATTTAGCAACCAAGACATACAACTCTCAAGGATTGTCACATATTGAGCAACTCTAATACCAAATTGGAGACAAGCCATATACCCTCTTGTTTTAGAATAATTGATTATGCAGGTTTAACATGACTACTAAAAAGTCCTGTGATGACAACAACAAATGTTTTTAATCTTCTTTGAGGTATTGACAATTTGGCAAATTTGGTTTAACTGTAAAACGATTTACAATCAAAAACTCTGTAGGGAGTAAAATGTATCGAAACAACAGCATGAAATTTCTTTTGAGTCCTTCTGTCTGAAGATAGAATTTGTATTGTCCATCATAATGGTTTTTTTGTAAATGTTTCGGGGATTGTTTGATTCATATGTGTTAAACTATCTCAAAGTTCTACCCTATTTTGGTTTTTGAATTTATGAGAAGTGTCTTTGGCCGATGAGTTTATCATATTAGCACTCGACATTGCTTCCAGTACAGGATATCAAAATTCCCAGAGGTGACTGTTATTTCAAACATCAAGTTTTTCTGATGCAAAGCAGATCCCTGTGAAGCTAAATGTATTCATGTGTTCCATCCAGTTTGTTGACCTAATGTCAGAGTTCGCCCTTTTTCCTTCAAATTCCAACGTTAAGTGTTCTTGACTGTTTATTGATACATGACCACTTTCTGTTATTTCTGTGGACACGTAAGGTTGGTAATGTGATGTGATGTCTTACAAAAAATAATATAACTTCGCTTTTGGTATGCATTGCATGACAAGATGTGTCGGATTGAAAAATTAATGGTAGTGCATGGGAACAAAAACAACTTTATTATACCTTAACTGACAAATCGAGAATAAAAACGTAATTCCAAATACAGTTAACGCCAAAGATGAATTGGAAGAGAGAAGATATAGATACAGAGTTCTGAATTTGTTCACATCATCAATTTCATTGACATCACGTATACTTTAGATTTGAATTTTTATATTCCTTCATCTTAACCTATACAATCCGAAGTTGAATGAGGATTTTGATGATACAAAATACGTTCAATTACTTGATCATTTTTGTGTTGACTATTAGATATACCGATAAAGGTCTTCAGCCTATTCTGAAGTTTTGCAAGTTTTATATGATCATCTACCAGTATTCCAAAATATTGGGCTATAATTGGTGTAACAGAGACAGACAGCAATCATCCAGTAAGAAATAATTAGTGAAATGTACACCAGTGTAATTACAAGCTTTCCTCACATTAACTCTATCAGACCCGTGATAATGTCACCTAATGGATAGTTTCAGTCAGAGTAGGGCATTCTTATAATCAGACAACGTCTTGGATAACTCGGTGGCATTTCAGTCAGAGGAAAGTAGTTCGAGTTGATGGCTTTAAGCAGGCTATCACACTCCAAAAGCATTAATCAATAAGGAATTTAGTTAATGAGTGGTATCAAAATTATTAAAATTAAGTGCATTTCCTCAGTTGGCAGCATGTTGCTAATTGTTAATATGAAACAACTCGATTTTTTATTGTTATTTATATGATTTATTATTACGTTTATTTACATGCATCTAGATTCAGGTCAAAGTTGTACTTGAGCTACTACTACTAATAATAATAAATGTGTACTTATTGTTCGCTATAGTCCATCCAAAGCATGCTCAAAGCGATACACATTTATTTCCCTGATGGAATTGTAAAATATAGTTTTATAACTTTCAATTTATTTTCTAAAATATAAATGCGGAGTTCATCCACGTGTGGTGTATGATTTAGATCTAAAATGTTTTCTTGATGATGATTCACGCAATATTTTTAAAAATATTTTTTTCGATTCTCCCATATAATCAAATTAAGCTTAAGCAAACTGTGTAATCGATATTGAGTTAGAACGTTCACCATAAAAGGAAAAATCGAATACAATAGCCACAGGGTCAAAATGTTATGACCAAGGGGTCATCACAATCATATCAATCATATTCGCCATTAAACTATTTCAGCTTCCTGGGCCTTTTGATTCTGGAGAAAAAAATAATTGCCCTCGATCTTACTTAGCCGCCACAAAAACAACGAATTATTAATTATGATTCCAATTTACCAATAAGTTATACACAACATTGCAACTATCTGGACATAGGCGTTTTAGGGCGTGACAGCGTTGAACCATGGGCTAAATCCTTTATTCAAAATCTCTCAGTAATGAGTTTGTGCTTACTACTTTAGTTTCATAGAGCCAGTGGTTCCAGAAAAAAGGAAAAAAAAACCTTACGCCATCAGACAGGCCTCATGTGTCATTTGATTAATACAGATCAACAGATATTGTAATTGTTTTCGCTTCAAGCTTCCTTTTCCAAGTTTTTTTAAATACCCATGATAAACTGATTTAGAAGAAATTCAACATTATCATAACTCCAACATAAATGTTATCCTTACCGTCTGGTCAATTCGATCACCAAACAAGTCTTTCTTATTATAAAGAAAGATTAGTCAGGCTAACAATTTTGAGTACCATCTTAGGCCTTGAAGTTTATTAGCAGATGAAATTAGTAAGCAGTGTCAGAATACAAGTGCAAACTTTTGAAAACCTTAACATTTGAGTGCTAGTAAAACATGTCAAATGTCAATTTATTAATCACGCTGTAATCGATAATATTTTTATATCAGACAAACACATTCTTTTTCTTCTAAACTTTTAAGTATGTCAGAATAAATAGAATTAGAGCTTTTTAGTCTATTGATGTGGGCATACAAATGGTCCAAAGTAGAAAAAACACCATTTGATTTACATTACTTTTATTAACTATGAAACTTGTGAAAGTGAACATGATCTGTTATTGTAATGATTTCACTAATAGTTTTTTTCAACGGGAATTAGGTCAAATACTTTTCATTAAAGTGTGAAAGAGAATGTTTTAAATTTTTCTATGTTGCTTAATTGATAACCAATATACCATGTATCCTGGGTGAAGTTCAAATCATGTCGAAAGAGTTGCATTTTCATCACTTAAATGACAAAATTATGATATTTAGAAGTTTTCAATAATAAACGACAAACGGAAATATAAATGTTACGAGATTGACATTCAACGTCTCATTTGCTTGTATATTGCTGGGATATTCTTAACAATACAATACCATATTTGTTGCTGTGTCTGCTGTAGATAAGTTTCCGAAATTACGTTTGAGTCATTGTCGCGCGCCAGTGTCCGATTTTCGATCACAAATCATAACTTTAAGCTGTTTATTATCAATATACTGAACTGATAGGCATTAAAAGGGTAATTTACAGATACCACCATTAGTTCTATACTTAATAACACCATCTTTAAAGTTTGAAATATTTGACCCCCAACAACATACTCTGTGTCTACGTCTCTTTAAGGTATACTCAGCTTATAACCTCCGTTTCTGAACTCTTTCACTTTAATTTCAGTAATAAATGATTTTTTCCTTTCTCATAGACATTCTAGGTCTTTAATTAAAATCCTGTATTAAGATAAGAAGCACATACATCAATGTTTTAGTTTATCAAGTGTCGTTGTGAACTCTAGTTTCTCTTTCCATGGCATTTCATTAATTTTTGTGAGGATTTTGTTCTGTTTATTAGTTCACAAATATGTCTGAGTTATCTCTCTTTCAATTGATTAATTCTGCGGTCTTGAACCGTCCTACTTTGTCACTCTTTTCATAAAATGATTTCAATAGTTATTCTCTAATAAGTAATGGTATTTACAAAGTGTAAATTCTTCATTAATCCACCTTATTCAAATTGATGTATGAAATAAATCATAATCTTATCAATCTTGCAGATCCAATTTTCAAAACATGAGATATGGAATTATGTCTTGAATATGGTTCGAATACTCACGTCATCAGTGCTTGTGTTTTATTAAAACATAACTATCAAGCAAACGGCCTATTACAATCATGGTCAGGAACATAATCGAAATACACAACCACACCTAAAATATGTCTACAACATTTTTGATATGTAGAATTAACGATGATATGATATAAGATATAAGATATGCGGGAAAAATAATCAATGTGCAGACCATAGAAATGCGTAGAGAAAAAATGATTAGATTCAATATTTTCTTATGGAAAAATTTATTAATAGCATAGCATGCAAATAGCGTTACATGTACATGTGGCATATTTTATTATAAAAAGACAACAAAAAGCCTGATTCTCAATATCATAAGAAGAACGCCAAGATTGTCGAAGTATTAATTTGGATGCGATAGTTGCATTTGACTTTACACCATGTCCTATGCATCTTCCTACCTCATATATCCTCTATTACCAAGCTAAGACGGTTTCATGACACAGATTGGACAACAGACCACAACTTTGACGTCAAACCACTATTTCTGGTGCATTCTCTTTCGCAATTAGTTTCTCACCATGGCCACATCTGAAGCATATATATCCTCTATTACCAAGCTAGGGAGGCGGTTTCATGACACAGATGGGACAGCAGACCACAACTTTGACGTCAAACCACTATTTCTGCTGGATTCTCTTTCGCAATTAGTTTCTCACCGTCACCACATCTGAAGCATCATAACTTTTGCTTTTAACAGGCGAACATTTTCAACACAATGTGATACGAGTTGGTATTGTTTGTAAATTTGTTTCATGTGCACAAAAGTAGCCTTTTCATAATTACTTTTTAATGACAAACTTATTTCATCTGTAGTTAGAACTTTGAAACTTACAAAACTCTTTCCAAAGAGGTTAACTCGTTTATTACATTTCTGAGTTGAGATTGAAGTTTTTCTGAATAATTACATTTGAAATTTGACCAAATAACATTTTGAAATTCAACTTGATGATCATGCTGCAAGAATTTGCCTTCAACCTGTCATCTCTAACAAACATCTTCAAACCCTCGTCTGTGTGAAGATTAGATTTGTCTTTATGTAGAACTCGAGGCTAGAATGTGCCTGAAGTAAAGATTCAAAGTAAACACCGATAATCATATCAACAGATCCAACCTTTTTCCTCATTCTATTTCGATCAAAACGTGCGGTACAAACTGAAGAAAGGTTGTCAACCAACAACAAAAGTAATCATATAAAAATCCATTGAGTCAGTTTCTATGATAAAATATCCAATGATTTTGCAGAGTATATTTAAGACGTGTGACTGACTTTCTGAGTATGGGCGTAACGCAAATGTATGAATATGATGGACTGTCTGGGGTTTCCTTTGAAACATAAGTGACTGCACGGATTTGTATGTGTAGTTGGCTACAGAATTAAGTAGTTAACAGAAGCATGTTGATATATTTTACTGACTGCTTTTATAAAACGTGGCCCTTGAACATAAACATATCTCAACTTCAATGTGTAAAATCATTGAACGAAAGATTTATGGTAATGTGTAACTGGGGTTTTGAGATTTATTACCATATGCAATAAATGTATCAAATATTGACGATTTATTAAAATGTAAGCTCATCGAGTTGCTAAAAGGCTTAAAGGATAATAATGTATATATTTTATGACCACATTCTATTAAAGATGAAAACTTTTATCTGGCATTTTTCATTAAGAGAGGATAATAAGACCAAAAACAAGGTAAATGATAAGAGATTACACAGGGTAATAAAGAGATGATGACAAGTAAATTATTGAACAGTGATGAAGTTTTGAAAAAGGTTATATTAAGATAAACTTACAAAGTTTAATCTAAATGTACTACAGCTTCGGTGTCCTCACAAGTTTGAAAAGTAATGTAAAAGCTTAATATAGTTCATATGCTCTTATCTCGACTTCATGCTCGGAATGGGCAACATATATAAAGAATGTATATAAGGTTGATGCGCAGAGATATTACTGTTATAAAGTTAGTATCTATTCTTATATTTTTTTTAAATATTAGTAACGTATCCTGACAAATTAGATGTTGAAGTAAACATTATATAGAAAATAACAATTGATAGATTGACTTAGAATCAATATTAGCTAAAAGGATCGCTGATATCAACTGACCTTTAGTCCATTCAGTTAAAATTGCTTTCAAAACGTCTCATTCAAGATGAAATATGGAAAAATATGTTTATAAATTTAGCATTTTTTTCTATTATATATGTCAATGACATGATTACCTAGACGACCATGTCTTAACGAAATGAACCCTTAAATTCTGCTTTAATTGTTTATCACAAGCCATGTATTTTAAAAAAATGTCTGTTCCTGCTTTCCACATCCTGCTAAATCAGCGTATATGAATCCGCTCTCGCTACTTCCCAATACCCTGGTTATTTTCAAATCAAAACCCTCGTATTGCTAAATATCTAACCAGCCAATGAGACGACTCGCATTCAGCAACAGCGGCACAACCCGGATCGAAAATTCCGTTGAGTTCAGGTTAGTAGTTCCAAGCTCCTTAATTAACGATCAGCTGAAAAAATAACGATGAGCAGAGCCACGAATATCAAGCCGCCAGCTTAAAACAAGGGCTTTAGCCCGAAAGAGATCAGGGTATCAGGAAGGAGTGAGAGCGGATTCTTATAGGCAGATTTAGCAGGATGTGCTTTCAAATGCCAAACGTTATCAAATTATCCAAATCTTAATGAAAAAATATGAAACAAATTTGTCAGTTTGCCACTAGTAATATAATATTCTTTAAGTACGTTTATGTTAATGGAAAGTCGTAGGTCAATAATATCGGTAGAATATATATATATATATATATATATATATATATATATATATATATATATATATATATATATATATGTATTCAAGAATACATTTTCATGAAATTGAAGAGGTTCGACCAAATACATCATTGTCGGTAAAGTGCCCTGGGATATGCAAACAATCAAATCAACATGAGTGAAACTCGATCGGATTAACAAATCATAAATGATTGTTCAGTTCATTTTCTTTCAATTCTTTTCTATTGTATTTGTCTAAACCTTACATACGTGCAGACATGTCATTTTTTTTAGGCTTGACAACTTTCTTCTTATAAATTGGTTATATAGACGCCATAACCAAAAATTCATATCTTAAAATAAAATCCTTACTCTGGGGGCATGTTTGTGAAGAGGGGTATAATGAACAAATATTTGGAGATGTAACATTATGATGTCAGGATTATGTGTGCTTTCTTTTGGAGAAGAGATAAATGGTCTTTAACAGTCTTTGTTCGTAGACCTAAATATAAAACATCAGTAAATAACAAGAATGTTGATCGGCCGAGGTATTTCAAAGCCATTCAATGTCTTCAACCAAGACAACAACAAGTTTTAACCCTGAAAAGGTAGGAATTGAAAGAGATGCTGACATCAAGATCAACACGTATATTACTAGATAAATGGATTTAGCAAATTAATATGGATTTAGCAAATTAATACATTAATAATAGATAGAAGTTGTATTGTTTGGGATTCGATACGAGTTGCTTTTAGATTAGATTGCCTTTTTTTGGTGTTTGAATGTAGTCAAGACCAGAAGTAAAGACGTACATCTCATTATTTTAACAAAATCATTCAAATTTTTCCTGACGTATTTGTCCTAATCCAAAGTAAGCTATTTTGTCCTAATCCAAAGTAAGCTATTTTTTTCCTAACTAAATGAAACCAAAATGTTAATGTATTGCACTTATGTAATTGACTTAATACCATGTTGCCTAGATCAAAAAGGTAGTGCACTTTGGTTCCATTTAGTACTTTAGGTGCTGGGATTGGCATTTTTCAAAATATTCTTTGTGTACTGAATGTTCAACAAATCTGTTTTCAGAATACCTGAATTACGATGAAGATACAGCATTCAAGGAAATCCATGTCTCTCGGTTATGAAAAGTATTTACAAAGATGAATTGTTTTCTAAACGTAAAATAGTAAAAGACAACAGACACCGGAATAAATGTATACATTTAAAGAAAAACGCTCCTCATTTACTGGGATAGTAGAAAAATATATTGACAACATGTTTATGAAAGCAATTTTTCTCTTAGTTCCATTTTAATGTGAATGAATATACAAATTAGTATAATTTGTGAATTAAACCATATATAGAGCTTATATTGTTTGGTATATGAATAAGAACTAGTACAGGCCTTTTTGAGACTTCTATAAAAGATGGTTATAACTGATATGTCATTTTGTTTATAATTACTTCTGTGCAAACATTTTTTTAAACATTTATCGTTAAATATAATATTTATTCAGCCTTCGGAAAAAGCAACGGTATCTTGACAACGAATGTATCATGTATTGATTCATTCGAAATATAACCTCATTTATTTGTTTTATTATAATTACATGTCAGTAAATAGAATAAGGTATAGCAATATATGCATCTAAATGAATATCGCTGTCTCAAGAACGATTATTTATCAAGAGGAAATAATATTATAAATCACCTTATAATTCATGCAACAAGATATTAAGATACCGACAGTATATCAATAAGTTATAATTCATTATGAGAGAAGAGTTTCAATCAACAATTTAATGTGAGAAACGCATATGGAAACATAACTTCTATGTCAATCGACATGTCAATCAGTACAATTAGCAATTAAGACATCTTATGATTTTAACTTTGGTATTTAAAGGCTTTGTCAGTAATAAAAATCATAAATTACAATTTGACGATGGGACATACTTTACGAAATTTGATTCAATGGTACATACTTAAATATGAGTCAAAAGTCCTTTAAGGAAGATCAGCAAACCTGGTGTTTGATCTTGAAAATAATCACTCGGAGATTAACCTTTTGAGAACCGTTCACTGATTCCCTCATAAATAAATTAAATGAGCTGCAGAAAGAATGAATTATAAGAAAATGAACTAAAGAAATCAATTTGATTTGTATTGATTCATCACATTAAGCAAACGTTTTCATTATTTTCATTATCATCATTAATTCAACTTAATTGATTACACTTACCTTCCGCATATATCAATTTCTATTAAAACTTTTATAAATGAATCTGACGAATGTTCAGCAATTAGATTTTGAACAGGATACATTTAGTAAAATATACTCTGAATAACTCGTGTATCAGCGATTTGCCCTCGATATATTGTCCTGGAAGAATGTTGTTCTTTCTATATTTAGAAGCTCACTATTTCAAAGGTCTAAATCATCATTAGCAGCAGTAAATTGTATCTCGCTCAAGTTCCTGGTGGAGTTAGGGTTGATCACAACAGAAGGTACGAAAACAATTCCAACAGGCAAAGGCAGTTTTTTGTGTTTCAAAAACTGGTGACTAAAATGGATTCATAAGTATGAATGTGATTGCATCATAGGGTACCGTATCAAAGAGCAGTAAGGTGGAACTGTCAAAAGCGATGTTTCTAGAAATAAATAAATGTCTTCTGCAAAAATTGTGTTTCTTTCTTAATTTCTGATTTTAGTAGTAGCAATGCATGGTAAATATCTAAGAATGAATGAATATGTTAGCTTTGCTTTCACTATAAAAAATGCACATGCGTTTCGATATGCCTTTGCATTTCACTAGAGAGATCATTTCCTGCAAATTCAAAATGATACTAACAAACTTTGTTTTTCAATAGATGAAACAAGTTAGCCAGTCACAGATTATTTTGTAGTATAATTACTTTGGAGATTTTTTCTGATTGTTCCGGACATTTACCTCTATGTACATGAAAAAAACATAATTGGGTTTGAAGAAACCTTACAAAATGTATAGTGATACTTCAGATAATTGCCTTCTTTGATATCATTCAGAGGAATCTAAAAATATCTATTTTCCCTTGGGGGTAATTTTTGAAAGATTGTTAAAATGAACAAATATTTGATGCATGGATGAAACCTGATTCAGTGTGCATTTCATCATAGGAACTTAAGATATAATATCCTTCAGCTAATGTTCGATTTAAGGTTGTGACAGAAGTGCAAAATGGAACTGAAAAAGATGTAAGATTTCACCAAAGAGTTTTCTTTGACTTGAACATAACACCTAACAACGTGTAATTCGTGAACAAAAACGTTTAAATCAAACCTGAAATCTGTTAGGAAAATTTGATCATGATTAAAGGGATTGAAGGTAGATTAAAGGAGTTCGTCTGACGGGAGTATGACACAAATATCTGTTAAAAAATGCACATTGGTCTGGACAAAGAAATATTTGAACTTTGTTTGTGTTACGTCAGCTCAAGAGTTTGATAACCTACATATAAGTATGTATCTGTGTGTAGTTAACATGCTATTTGCATTATATTTCGGCCTTAATGGCAAAAAGTCATATGCCATAACAAAGGACCATCAAACGATAATGTCTACAAATTTCCTTATTATCACGTTTTAGCTCATCTGTACACAGTACACGTAAAACCTCTTCTGCTCTCAGTTAAAATTAAGAACTAATTACTCAGTCTTATATTAACTCATTTACATTGGACGCATCATTGGCGATGTCCTTGGTTTTAATATTTGATTTTGAACTACTTGTGCTTGCAGTCAATGTGAGGAATTAACTTTCAACGTTGTCAGTGACTTGACAAGTGATGACTCTATGTCAATACCATACGCCTGTGAACAAGAGGCTACATACACAAAGTGTTTTCCTCTATCTCAGCTGTAAACATTTTAATGGATATAAAGTATTCCAACCCGACCTCATAACATTCAATTTGAGCTTGAAATCTAATATTGACCATCTCAAAGTGATGAGGTACTTACCATGCATGTGTCAAGGGTTTTCTGTGATTGAAAACATGTCAGATGAAGAAACCATGCTCCTTTCAAGACATGTCGATAACTGACAAGAAATGGAGTGGGAAGGGATCTCTTCAGTCTGGTTAGCTTGACATTGGCTTTCAAGCGTTTCCCATTTCTATTAGTTGTTGTAGGCTTTCTAATGATATATGATAGAATTTGCAATTGATTTGGTTCTGAAAATGCCAAAAAGTCTGACTCGCTTTACATGTAGGAGCACGAGAGCTATATACGTCCCTTATATTTCCATGTAATAATAAAAAGGATACAATAATTGACTGAATTAGACTTTCTTGTAGATGATTTTTAAGTAACATGCTATTTGACACTGATTAAGTGAAATCAGGTCATGCCTTACCTGACAGAAAGGGAATTAATTACTTTTTTCGTTATGTGTTCTATGATATACCAGATAAGTCTATTTATAGATCCGAGAAATACTCTATACTATTTCATAGGCTGATATTGTTATCTTAAGAAAATACTTGACTTTGTATTCAGATTATCTGTTCTATTTTGAATTACTTATCAAGTCTTTTTGATAAACAACTATAACTTTTGTCAAGGATGTTTTTAATGTTGACAAAATTATTGCATGTAAAAATAATGCATTACCATCTTTCAACATTAAATGGAGAGCCTTAAATAATGTTTTACATTAGTTACCTTTATCTATATTTAATGATTGCTTTATCATGTTCCAAACCAGTGTTTGATATTTAATGTCTATGTATGCTATCAGATGTACACCCACCGAAATGAAATGAATAAAAAGATTTGAAAAAACCCCAAAAACTATAACTTTTGTATTTTGTTCTCCAGAACAACAATACCTGAAAAAGGCTGTGTACAAACTCCTTAGCAAACACCTTTAAAGGAAGAGAAGCGTGTAATCATGTTAAAGATTACGTACATGATCGAGATTATGATTTACAAATTTGGTGACTCTTGATCCCCTTTACACTGACCATGTGACTTGATAAAATATATCGTAAGAAGCCTGATAAACTTCAAAGCTAATTACTCTTATATTAACCTTAACTCATGTTAATGTAGCAAGAAAGATTTTGGTTCTGACTATCTTTAACTTGCAAAAGCTGTTTTTCCATATATACTTTACAGAGTCTGAAGACATGGTATCTGTAAGAATAAACTTATATTAATTTTATATAAACATTTGTTTTTGTCTGGAAACGATTTATAGACATATCCAAAATTCTGTATGTTTCTCATTTCAGAAAAAAATCATTGATTTATTTACAATAAAAAAATGTTAAAAATCATATCAGCACAAAACTCAAATCCTTTTAGATTTTTTTTCAATGGGGAAAACACAAGCATAAGTAAGCTATAAGATAAAGTAACCCATTTTGTTTGAATTAACCAGAATCGGTATTACATGTTTCCACTCAAACAGAACTCTTGAGACAGTCATCGTAAATACAGCCATCGCCTAAATCATAACTTTTTTTTATTCAAATCACTGGACCAAGTGATGATGTCTTAACTCGTTAAGGAGTTTCTATGCATCCTAAGTACTAAATCTTCAAATAAGGAATAGATATTCGATAAAGCTGTTTGACAATATCATTTGTGCACCATTTTCTTAAATATTGATTACATGTCGGCATATGATAAGTGTAATTGGTTACTTATCCATGAATGTCCGATCTTTGAAAGTACTGAAGTATTAATAGTCATGATTTTGTGGTTATTGTGCCAGTTAAGAATGACAGCCTGCTCTTAAATAATAATTTAAAATATTTTAAGATATATCTCGGTATGTCAAAATATTATTTTTGTTAAAGTCGTCTTTAGGTCAAGTTCAACAATTTTATAATTATATCTGGATGTAAATGTTTTGATATGATTTGTAACTACTTTTAATTACATAATATGTTGGGGGAAATCAATTGTGTTTTCGTGATTTGCTTGTCCATTTGAAACTACCTCAAACTGTAATAAAACAAATTTATAAAACATCTGCAACATTTATTGTCATTTGAGATTTTGTGAAAATGCAACCGCCACGTTATTTGTGCAGACAGACTAGACGGAAGAAACCTGATAATGCATTAGTTATATTCTTGAAAGGTAATTGATATTCTACAAACGCATTATTAGTTGTTATAAATGAATGGAGCCTCTGTAAGATGCATAAGTCCTACATATCTACATCTACTTCAGGGCAACACATTGACATTTCTACATCTCACATGAGATCTCTGTCTCCTGCCATTACCCGACTGTCTTGAAACCTTAAGAGTCGACAATAAACAATTACTCTGCAGGGTTAGAAATCTTCTGAACAATTGAAGTCTTTTGCTGTCTGGCATTGACGAGTAGTAAGAGGTTTTGTTATAAACTTACTGGGTTAAAAGGTCCATACGAGGAAAAAGAAAAAAACTTTGACATGTACATGTGACATAAGATATTCAATGAAGTTTTTTCATATAAACAGGCATGACTTATCAGTATGGACACTGACAGATTGAGGAAAGCGCGAATCTTACATCAAAAAGCGAGAATACGTATCGGTTATGTTAAAAAACTCAAAGCTTTTCATTATTTGTACATGAATCAACTCTGATTTGGGAAAAGAGTAATCCACTAGGCGCCAAACAGTCAGTTAAATATCAATGTAAACAGAAACATATTTGGTGAAATTCAAATATTGGCCTCCATTATTTATTTCTTGTAAAACATCAAATTGTTTGACTATATCTCATATATGGCAATACTTAGCATTTACTTGTGTTTCAGTTAATGTTAGAAAATGTTTCGTTACACATTCGTGAGAACTGACGACTTACTATTTATAGACATAGTATAACGAACAATAATTGACTACAAAAGGGTGCACAAATGAACAGAGGAGGTGAAATGTAGAAAATTGATGATGAAGAGAGTGACGCTTTAGACTTCTAAAGCATCACTCTCTTCGTCATCAATTTTCTATTTATCAGAGATTAAAAGTTCCTCAAAGTCAAGCTTATCCTCCAGGTGCTAAATTCATCAATTTACATAATTTCATAAAATAATGTTGTCAAAGTAAATTGTGTTAACAAATTTGTTTCTTTCCTCTCAAAGTCCAGCGCTCGAAATCCAGAAACTTATATGCTTGAACCTATTGTCACATAAACAAGATGATAGGTCATTTAGTCTTAAAATAATTTGTTTAGCTCAGACATACTGACCAAAATAAGAATTTTTTTTCTGTAGTTTTTTTGAAAATGTCTTTACCAATTGCTTAATATGGACAGAAGAAACTGAACATTGCCTCGATTGTATTTAATGTCAGGATTGCAGGAGACCTTTGTGACTCCTAATGCCGCGACCTTACTTTATATGGAAAACTAATGCAATTCCAGTTTTAGTAGGAGACACTCACTTCCTTATCGGATTGCCTGACACGTTTGTAAAGGCATTAATCATAATGGTTGAATACTTCCTAGCAAAAAGCCGTTTCTAGATAACTAAAACTTACACAACAAATTCCATGTTGTTTAGCAATAATATTACAGGATCTCCACGTTTCTATTTATGTAAAATAGGATTGTGATTATAGGAAAAGACGGGTCTGTGTTTAACTTTATACATATGTAACAATATTTTCAAAAACAGAAAGGTACATTACATGTACTTTGAAGACCACTTATTTTTTTCAAAATTGACATCTATTTCACTCAAATTAATTTGCTTTTACTTAAGTTACTTTTGTCATCCAAAACAACATCTTCTTATTCCAAATAAGGTATTCCAAAAGAGTGGGGGGGAACTCTATTTTGCGTACTTATTTTAGTGTGAAAAGGACTTTGCGACTGTTCCATGTCTGTATGAGGTGTGATAAGGTTTATCTTAATGAGAATTCCCGGCATAATTTACATTACAAACATTGTACAGGTAACACCAAATAGGGGCTTCGTAACAGCGAGATCTTACAACATACATTTTTAATGTGAGACCGAAATCTACTTTTATAAAGCTAATAGAAAAATATCGTAAAACCCCAAGAAGAAAAGTCTTTAACTAGCCCAAGACCATCGTGACAGCAACGCAAACGGTTGGCATTTGTGACGTCAACACATCGGAACGGCATTCGAAAGAAGGCGACCGCATGAAACAAAGCGGAAAACTGGGACTAAGTACGCCAGTTGAGAATATATACCTTCTTGAAAAATAAATCATATAAAAATTAATTCGTAATTCAACTGGTAGACACAATCTAGAAAATGACAAAGGCAACTTTCAAATTGGAGTATGGCACGAATTTTTAAAGAAACTGGTAAATCAAATCTTGAGTCGGCCGAATGTAGTGAACATGTTGTATCAATTTGCGGTGATTCGCCTAAGCTCATTTACGGGTATTCATTGTCATTCTACAAAGGGTAATTTTTCAAATAAACCAATAAAAATCGAGAATACAACGAAGTCATGTTACAATATATAGTAATACAACGAAGTCATGTTACAATATATAGTAATCACTGAATATCAATATATCATTTGGGATCACACTATCTGCACTAGTACACATTTTTCAAATTAGGCATGATGATAGAGTTGGTAAGCCAAGAGGACAAACGGAGTTGCCTGGCTTTGAGTGTGTGGGTTGGAATCCATCAAAGACGTCGACCCTAAAAAGAACAAGGATTTGCACCATTGCAGATCCCAAACATAAGAATGTTACTTTGTTCAATTTATAGATGGCATGTTTATCTAACTAAGGACATTGCTAAACAGATTGCTGAAAATGTAAACGTATACGTTTTGACATACACGATGAGAACATTATACAAACAGGTTCATGTGTGTTAATGGTAGGATGAAGCGTTTTAAATAATACCACATTTAAGGTTTATCAGAAACTGCCATCACAATTATGAAAGTTAAAGAAGGATATCAAAAGAATTCTAGAAAATAAAATTTGTCAACAGTACAAAAGCAGTCATTGATTTACTAAGAGGGCACACAGTGTGCATTCCTCTTTATAAGGACAATCATGTTGGAAGAGACCCTGTTAAAATGATCTATTCTCTCTAGTATCCAACTTATGTAGTCTAAGCCTAATAGAATTTCGAGCATATCAGACAAAGGTCAGATCATTCAGTTAAACTGTACACAGCGCCATTTCTAAAGACCTGCGTTTCTTATCAGGCCTCAAATGGAATAGTTCTCTCAAAGATCAATGCTAGTGTCGTCCTTATCAGATTCCCATTCAGATGAAAAAGAATAGATCGATAGTTCTTAAAACTATTTCCTGAACTACGCTTGGTAACAAAACCTTAATTTGAGCATTCAAGATAGGTTTAGATAATACTTCCCTTCACACGGCAAACTTAGTTGGAAGCCAATGTTGGGAAAGTGTGCTAAATTGGAGAACTTGTTTAACACTGCTGTCATGGGTTTTTTTACCCAACGTTATAAATATGATATCATGTTATGTGAAACAACATGCTGAATGCATGTTAGACATTAGTTTGACATGGTTTCATGTAAGTTGTATGAAAATGTTGTTCGTGTAAACCATCCTTTTTCAAGTAAACATGAATACTTTGTCTAGTACAAAATCCAATTATATACAGTGCAAACAGTATTACAAATTGGCACAAATGATAAATGCTTGCTCGGTTTTACTAAAAAAAACTTGAGCTTCAATATTAGGATGCATTTTAAGTAACCAATTAGAAACCAAATTCTAACGAGGTAGGCATTCCAAACCTTCATTTCCCAGTGTACTTTAATTGTAAATTATTGGGTTCAGATATTGCTAAGACAAACATATTATTCTTTTTTGTTTATTGTCAAATGTATGTACATCCAACTTCAGTTCTATGACTATCAAATCATATATAAAGCTGCATATTGCATCTATGAATTTAACACATCTGTAATTATCACAGTTTGGATCTCCCTGAGCAGAGTTGGATACTAATTTGGCTTGACTATGCTAATTTCGTTTCAAATGAGAAAACTTTAAGCACCTTACTGAATTTGCCTGAAGAAATCAATACAATTACGAATAAGAGCTGACAAATAGTTAAGTCACGATTTGTCTTCATTAGTTTTCTTTTCTGAACCAGAAAGTCCAAAGCAGACAGATAATTGTCCACAGTAACCTTCAAACTAGCCAGGCTACTGTTTAAGTCATGAACACCCAACTGTGTTTCAGATAAGAACAGTCCTGCCATGTTAAGTGAAACGTTTAGATGTGACCAAAATAAACGAAAAGCTGGTTTGGAAGTCCAGGTCTCAATATAGAAAGACTCGCAAAAGATAAGATATTCTTTTGCATTATTGCTTGAGTCAAATGCAATCATTCAACAACGATCACATCTAACTTTTCTTTATTTGAAGCCTTCCATGAACCGCTAGTTAACTATTGAAATCATCTTTAGGAAGTGAAAGATTTACCACGAGTGTCCTGTAATAGGAAACCATTTTGTACAGGAAACTAATTGCGCTTTAATCACTTAAAATAACTCTTCAAGTTAAGTGTAATTTATGCTCAAGTGGCGTTCAAATAACGTCAGTTATTGTGATCTGAATTCACAGTTATAATCACTTACACAAGATATGTATGACTCATTACGTATTGAAATGATATCAGGTCACGCAGGTTACTGTATGACGCTGTCATTTTGTGTTGGGCGTCTCAGAAAAATGTTTTAACATTGGTTGTGAGATATTTAATTAATGCAGTGTATATCAATCTTTAAGGTCTTCTTTCTTAATTTTTTTTTATCTAAAGGTTCTGTCCTCATATTAGCGAAATTGTGCCAAATTGTTTGAAATGCAATATTCAGTCTACTTTGCGTTTGCAGAGTCCAAAAGCTTTATGGTTTATTGAATTTCTACAAAGAAAAAAAGGATACGTATATAATTTATGGCAATTCTGCAGAATGCCCTTCAAAGATTAAACGTTCACTGAAAGTTCTAAATCTTATATTTAAAGACATCCCTGACTTTTATTGTTGATTAAAAAGATTTTCTTTACATACCAAAACTTTTATATGAATCCTACGAATGTTTTTATTTATGGGGTAAGTTTTCTTGCTGAATGTTTGTCAACTTATTAGATAGAATATTGTGCTTATTTAAGTTTTGTATGCAAAGTTTGGTACCAAATTGTCGGTGATTTAAACAAATGACAAAAACAGTCGATAATTGGTTGTTGTTATGAATTTAATCTAAAACTCAAAAGTAAATAGAGACAAGTAGTTCTTCTTTCATTAGTTTCAATATCATAAACAGCTAATAACAGGATCAGATTTTCTATATTAATAACATAAATTTGAAATGCTCGACATATCATTTCACCTTCCACATTTATTTTAATCAACGATATCACTGATCCATAATATCATGACACGTGGCTGTGGGCATAGTTCCTTTAATCGCTTTGTCATAGTTAATCAACATCGGGTGCAGCACACCCAGTGGGAGAAAGATCCAATTGTTAGATTGACACTGTGTAAATGCTAGTCTACATTGACACAAAAGTTGGCAGACTATCATTGTCACCCCCTGGCACAATGTCTCAATTCGAAGTGCCCTTTTGTTTAGCCAACATAAATTTGGTACATGTTATGATACGAAGATAGTCTCAATTTGAAATGTGGCAGGTGACCAGTTGTACTCTTCTTATGTACATAGTTTGTCGCCAATTGCTTGTAGAAGCAGTCGTAGAAGAAAATTTTATGTTGCTGCCTTTGCCTTTCTATGCAGCCACAGACCTTAAAATTCAAAGTTCCATATATGAAATGGTGACTACAGGACATTCTAGGAACGTGCAGAAGAAACTATTGGGGACAAGTTTGCCTTGAAGAGCATTACATTAGATTGGAACTTTCTTTGCGATGTTGCGTACGATTATAACGTTTTTGATCTTGGAGTGACTTTGTTATTAATTAATTATGGTTATTTGAATGTTAAGATGTGTTATGAGTCGCTTATCGAATTATTCACACGATTGATTAACTTTATAGGAGTTGCAAAATATGTTTCCATATCAAACTATATACTTCAGCTATATGAAATGTTAAAGTGCAAATAATGTCATGACAAAGTTTGGAACACTAATCAAGTCTTTTCCGTATATATGAAATTATCCAGTTGGAAATTTGACTCATAACTTTTCATGAACTTTTTAGAAAACTTTAGTAAGATTCTGCTATTCTGTCGAAGTGCCATGCCTATCATTCTTGTTATTCCACAATTGGGACATCTGAGTCCGCATTTGTGTAAATATTGATTAAGCTCGCAGACTTTCGATATAAAATGAATATATAAATGACAAACTACCCTTTCACAGCAAACTGACTTTAACATTCTCATGAAAAAGTCATGAAGAGGAAGACAAGCTGACTTCCCTTGAGGGACGTTTCTTTCAGATAGCCTTACCCTATGTGGAAGGGACTTTGTTAAAGCATTTTGATAGGATATTACTAGGCTTTGTGAGAACTTTACTTTTCCTTCAACGAGAGTCGTCTGACAAATAATGCATGAATATATAAATGACAAAATACCCTTTCGCAACCTGATTTGAACATGTTTAAGAGAAGGTCATAAAGAGGAAGAAAATATTAGATGACTTCCTAGAGGAACGATTCTTTCAAATATCCTAACCTTCTTCAACAAGAATCCTCTGACCAAACATTGGTGATTTAAAGTTATACTGAGTATGTTTGATGATTTTTTCTGTGGCTGAAATAAAACCAAAATACTACAAGTGAAGTTCGAATCGCCCCTCTAAAGTTGCATACTTATCGCTAAAATGCCAATGATATTTTCTTGTTTTCTATGATTTATAAAAAAAACGGCGATATCTATAACAGGAAGTCTAAAATATGCGTCCATATATATTAGTTAAATGACCTACAAAATCATTACCAATCAAAATTTGTCTTTGTGTCTTCTGTAAATCAGTTTAAAAAATTACGTTTGAGTCATTGACGCGCGCCATTGTCCGGTTTTCGATTACAAATCTCGACTTTAACCTGTATATTATCACTTTAATGACATTATAAGCACTTAGATGCTGATTTTCAGAACATACCAACTCTTCTCGTTAAAACTAAAACTATTTATGAAGTTTGACATATTTGACTCCAACAATATACTCTGTGGCCCTTTAAAGTAATTAACTTGGCTATAAAACGTCTCACTGTGTACAACAAGAAAAGCCTTGGAGGCACCCTTGTTAGGCTAGAAAATTCTGCGAAATCATAGGGTACAAATAGGATAGGATTTTCATTACAGCAAATAAGTAGATTAAGGCCATTAATAGAACAAAGACCTTCATTTTATCTTTTATTTAGAAAAAGTTAGACAATTATTTGTTCATAGCATCAAATAATAGAAAAGTCAGGCAAACTTGCAGTTATAAATATATCTATACAGTTCTGTTTTAAACAACAGTCACCGATTTATCCCTTGGAAATAGATCTATTTTCAGAATATAAGTCACAATTGATAGCGTCAAGCACCGCACAAAGTGTTCGTCTCTTTTGCAAATTCATAAATCCATATGTATCACTAGTTGTTTCTCAACTCTCAAAGATTGCCAGTACAAGTTATATTATATTAAAGTCTAAAGCATAGTTTACTACCTCTATCTTTGTCTGTCACGAAGCGATATCCCACAAATTGACTCGCCTTTATGACATTCTCTACATATCGACTTGTAGCCGCTTGTTTCTCGCGTGTGCCGTTGTAAAAGAGTTTTTTTTTACTAACATGTAATAGAATTTTCAAACCTTTCATGCAACATTTACGCGTCTAATTTAATACACGTGCGGTCATGAAGAATTGTACTGTCTTTTTTATTCTTAGACACCTCTGTTCCCTTTCAATTTTTTCAGATTTGCAGAGACAATCGTTTTCTGTATTAAATGTTGCCAATTATTTCGGAATACCCACATGGTCACGTGGTTCTAAATTTGATACAGATGTGTTCATTGGTTTACGATATTGCCGAAATACAAAGAGGCTAAATATGATTGGTTGAAAGTTCCTTTGAAAATTCCAACTGTAATATAGAGAGAATTTCAGCTGTTAAGATGGTTGGAGGCCGGTGGGGCCTCAACCAATAATAGCAACATACGGGAGTTATATGGGCCGCTTTCAGTTCACGATTATTGGCTCTTTTTATACAGTTTCAGATAAAGACTCCCTGTTTTCGATAATAGTGTCATCCCTCATCAGGTTGCAATTGCCTTGGATCAGCAGAGACCTGTATTTGCTAGGGATTAACAACTTTCAAAATTTCTGCATTTTACCTAGCTATCAAGAAAATCATAGATATACGTCTTATTCATAGATCAACTCTGAATTTGCTAAAAACTGCACTATGTCAACACCGTTTTTATTGCTTGGTCCAAGTTTAGTTTACAAATTACTTCTTTGCGCCATTTTGATATTCATGAATGATGTTATGTAAATAGGGTTTGTTGTAATTTATGTGAAATTTTATTACGTTCCGAAAGGAAATGATTTAAGATTGGCGATGAAGATCATAGTTATAAAGAAATGATCAAAAATTTATTTGAACTTTTAGACATTAAGAAATTGAGGCTTTGACAATTGACTTAATCTGACATATCCTTTGACAGGTTCATACATTCCAGTCTGAAGGTTTGTCCATCAAAGTCTGACAAGTTGCAGTGCTACATAACTTTATTTATTTGAGCCAATTATTGTAAATTTTCAAGGTTATCTTTATTTGTATCCATTGCCGGTGAGGAATAAAGATACAACGTTCATTTTGAATCTTAACCGAAAACTAGGAACATGATACAGTTTTCCCGAATTATTGATCCTTAATGATCTTAAGCGATCAATATGCATGGCAATCAGGTTTTGGAAGTCATACACATTGACGGGTCGGGGATGCTTTGTATTGGACAGCTGATAAGTAATGGTTGTCCATGAAAAGTGCCTAACAGCAGGATCGTGATTACAGAGAGGCCCTGCCCTTTTTCTGATTAATTTGAACTATTATGCTCGGGCCAGGCCTCATTAAGAAGACATATTATCCTCTGTTCAAAAGATCGGAGAGTATTGTTTTAAGTTGTGATGTTACAATGTTTTCCTTTAACAGTATGTATGAGATATGAATTTGACATTTAAACATCATAACGCAAATATAAAGGGTAATTACAACACATTTTATAACAGAGACTGAAAAAAGTTTCAAAGATTAATGATATTATGCTGTAAGATATGTCCATCAATATGATTCTGGTTTCAAAAGAATAATTATCACTATAATGATAATCTGATGATAATAATTATCACATTTTCTATCTCCGAAGTACTTCGAAGATAGAAAATTGAAATTCATCTGCAAAAAAAGACTCATATTCTCTCAAATCAGGTAATTCAATTCATAAATAACGTTTGTTTCTTTATTTACGCCATGTCAAGTGGTTTTAACACCTGTTTTAACTCTGTTCTCATTTCATAAGTGTATATGTTAATTAAAATTTTACATGCAACTCATGTCAACAACAAACACTATCTTGACCATTTGCAAAACCTTTCAATTAACGTAGGTATATTTTTTAATGTTAAACTGGGTCTCGCACATCCGAAGTAACGAAAATATTACTGCCAAGGGTTATCCCTGTTTCCCCAATGTTTTGTAAACAGAAACTACCGTGTACTAGTTTGCTATACATGCACAGACTCTGTTCGATTTATCATTAGTTAAAGCCATCTTTATTAATTTGCGCTACTGGAACAATTAAGCTTTTCCGTTGAAAAAAGCTTACAAGTCACATGAATTGTCAACATCATATAAGAAAGCTCACTCTCAACAAGGGTGCGATTTTTTCTTTATCAGCGAGGGTTAGAATCGTATAGTGAAAACCAGAAAACCAGTGTTTATACTCTCGAGTCGAGGTCATACATCACTTCTTATTCACTTTAAACTATCAAACCAACCTGAACATACTACTGCGAAGTTTGTTTATTATGTGTCAGCAACTTGTAAAGTCACTCCATTGTCTGACAAACATTCGTAAAGCTGCATCATTTTTCACCTTATTCCCCTGCACGTTGAAAGATTATACTTTGTTCTGAATAGTACTAGTATGCAATAGAACATTTGTAAATTCTTACATACAGAGTAACATTCACATGAACAGTCGCCAGTTTGACCAATCCATTCTTTGAACACGGCTACGTGAATTCGTTACCATTTGTTCTCGCGTTTGATATGGATATTTGTCTTTTTGATTATTATCGTTTGATATTTAACTAAAACAAATGCCACAATCTCTCTATTGATTTAAAAAATAAATGTTGTCATTAAAACGTCCTGTTAAATTACTCTCGACATGTAAACTAAAATAGAATTTCTGAATCTTTTGATGTTTTCGTTTATCAAACGTAATTTCTTTTCTACAGACACATATGTTGTTTGAAAACCAGGAGATATATCCCAATTGGATAAAGTTTACTCAATTTGATTTGTCCATGTTCTACTTTATTCAACTAAACTATAACTGATGTCGACTCATAAAGGATGTAGAATACAGGCTGAAATGTCAGTGTCAATTATTTGCGTGTATTATGTTTTTATTTGTCAATATAATTTTAACTTGACATCTTGAATACATTATTGAATAAGAAAACAGAAGAATATTTGTTTTCTTATATCTGTGTTACAAGCAAACAAACTTTGAAACCCTACAAGTTGTATCATTGTTTATGGTCGAATGTTTTGATTCAGCATTCATTCATGAATATAACGTAAGATCAAGTTTTGGCACAAACGGACACTTTGTGTAAACAACTTCTTTATCTAACTAAACTAATTTCGTATTAAATATTACGAATGATCATTTAGATGAAAAAACAGTTTTTCAAAAGGATATTTACGTCTTTTGGCAATTTTCAAAACTCAGAACTGATACATGGAGAATTTTCCAAGTCCATAAGATAAAAATAATCGCAGATATGAGAATTCTGACGATCGGTTATCGGCAATTATTTTGACCTTATACACAAGGAAAGAGACAGAGGGTCAATATTCACTAAAATCTGAAGTTAAAAGACAAATGCACAGAAACCCTCAATAGTCATAGGAATCACGGAGTCTGTCATCAGGAGCAAGTGTGACCACCCTGGGCATCAATGAAAGACGACGTCAGCAGGGATCCTATTCCTTATGTTTAACAGAGCTTGCTCAAGTTCCTGCTGGTTGTTTGGAGTTGCACAAGCTATAGAGGAAACGATTCGAAATACTATCATTACCTGCTTACATTCAAACCTGCCCTCTCAATGTTTTCGTGAAAAAATAACAGTGAGATTCTGCATTGACGATGTAAACGGGTCAAAGCCATTCCACGGAAGGGGTGGAAGGCTCGTATACCAGCCAAACGAAGTCGACGAAGGGTTCTTCTTGTGCTGATTACATGACCGAGTGCCGTCGCCGCTGTTGATGTCGACGTTACAAATCAGTTTCGGAGTTGAATCTGACTGATGTAGCTATCTTCGGCCGCATTTCTTACCCTCGGTCTTCCCGATCTTGGTCGGTCTTGTGTCGTGCCTGCCTGCTGGTAGAATTTTAACAGCCTTCTGATGGTGGTTTGGCTGCAGTTCATGCCATTTTACGTTGGGAAGCCCCCATTGTGAACATACAGATCGCTTGGTCACATTGCGCTAGCTAAAGTCTTGGCATACGTTTGGTGTTCTTTATGTTACTGAATGTCTGCTCTTCCAAACAAGGTCATTTATGTAACATTGCTTTCCTGTGCATCACAAATCATACCTCAAAAGCACAGTTTGCACGTGTTTGTGTAGCACAATTGCAGTGGCTGCGTTCGTGTAGAGGAAATGATTCGGAAATACTATCATTACCTGCTTACATTCAAACCTGCCCTCTCAATGTTGTCGTGAAATAATAACAGTGAGATCATTCTTTTGCCTTGGAATTAGCATTTTGAACAGATTTCACACGATGTGTATGTTTTTTTGCAGTATGTGGACAGTTAATTTCAGTAAATGAAATTCATAGGGAATATTGTAGCCATTGTATTGCCAACGCTGAAACACGTTTTTCTTCTGCAAAGAAACGTGTTTCACTTAGATTCATTTTCTCGTGACACCTGTTAACCATTCGTTTTTGGGGTGGGATAGCGCTGTGGTTAGCGCGTTCGGCTTCGGATCAAGAGATTCGAGGGTCGTATCCCGCCAGGGGCTCGGCAACTTTGTCTGCAGTAGAGAACTGATTTACACACAATGCTACACTGAATTTCAGTGAAGAATCACCCATGGTTTGCTAGTTGCAACAATTGCTCGCAGGTTTCACCGCAATTTATATCCACAATGGTGTCGCGGGCTTTCTCCCTGCAATAATACTAGCAGCCACGATATAAATGAATTACTTTTGAAAGCGGCGTTAAACCAAATATCACCCCACCTCACCAGTGTAAATATTTTTCCGATTCATACTTGTATATGAACTTATGTACACTTAATTCGCTTTGAGACATGAGCAGAACCAGGTTAATTGATCCATTTGTGGGAAATTAGAAAATTGATAAAGGGGTTTAATCATTCTGAGTACAACATTGTGTTTCATTGTGTGTGCGATGGAAAGAAGATTTCAAGCACAGTCATCTCAGATAGGGCTCTTTCATGCCTATCATCAGATGAAAGTCAGACGTAATTAACCGTCAGTTCTCAAGGCAGTCTATTTAAATCACTTGTGGGTATCGGGACATCTTGACAAATCGTTGATTCAGTAAAACTAGAAGTTGTCCTATATCAGTCTAGCAAGCTTTGGAGCTGGGAAGTGGGAGTTACGGATTTATCAGGTCACTATGAATACTTTAAAGGAAATTTAAAGAAGGGGTTGTCTTAGTGCGCAATCTTCTTTTAGAACTTTATAAGTTATTTAATAAGTTGTGTTAACAATAAATTGAAAGTATGGAAGCGCTTTGTAAAATACTCTGAATTATTGTTGTTTCTTTTTAGTGTTTCGTACTTTTCCACTCAATTGATTAGCCAGACACTTGTTTTAAGGTTACAGTAGACAATCATGGGTCTGTGTAGCTTTTATTGTTCTGAAATGCAAACTAATGAGGAAAAATCGTGACTTAACTAACTTGTGTCTGTTCGATCGCGCAGTTTTATTGATTTAGTTAAAGGAGCGTAGCATGGCTCCCAAAAAGTTCTCATTAGACACAAAATAATGATCAAGGCAAACGAGTCATTAATTTAAGCAAACATCATGCTCTATGGGACCTCTCTAATTAATGAGCAATTATATATTTCCATATTTAGTTTGCAGATTGCACCAGATCAAACGCCATGACTGCAAATGTAATTGATGTACCGCAAGGGATATTGGGAAGATATTACTGTTAAGATAGTGAGTGAGTGACTTGTTGTTTAACGCCGCTTGGGCAATATTTCAGCCATTAGCGGCGTGAGATTTAATTGAATGAAATTGATTGCAAAAAAGCAAAAAACACGAAGGCTGAAAAAACATCTACAAAATATCAAAGAGTTGGTTAAAACTGATATAGAAAATTTAATATTAACACTTGTCATATAGATTGATTGCCTTTGGATAGTCTAAAATACGGTGTTCACCGAATTGATAAAAAGTTGTGTATTGAAACATTTGGGTAAAATGCCCTTACCTGTGCAGTGTCCCAGCACTCGCACAGGATGTGCTTGACTGTGAGGGGACACTGACAGGAAAGACACACAGGGGGTGTTCCCCCTTTAAAAGATATGAATGAGTGAGATAGGTGAGTTCAATGCGACATCGTCGCGATATACACGCTTCCCGACGGGTAAAAGAAGATAATGATTACTAGTAAGATAATGTTAAATCATGCGTGTATCTATTAGAAAAGCGTATGCTCAAACCGTTTGGTTATCATCAAACCATTTACTACTATTTGTATAGTAAATATATGTTTTGGATATTTCTAGATAACTGATTTTGTTTTCAGCCAATTCGATAACACTATTGAATTTTCAGATATTGTCAAATTGATACTAAACGGATTTTTAGAATGTATAAAATATGTTTCAATTTGAATGTGAAAACCTTGATGTATATCAATTTTAAGAAAAACACTTCCGTTTGTTCTCACATGTACATCTATGCATAGTGTCATATACTTAATTTACGATTGATTCCAACGCATAAGGTCTGCACTAGGGAATCCGCAAATAGACGCTTTTAACATTTGGCTTCTTGTGACATTAAAAATTTGTATTTTACATAACTCATTTGGAAACCCCGTGAGTAGTGCCATCGCCATTACATCACAACATCAGCTAATCAGATTATGTCAGTAATTCTGTGTTGCCCACAATACATGGCTGTCGTTGACGGATCACTGCACTTTATCTTCACAAAACATTTGCAAGAGAACATACCATATGTGAATTCATTAACAATTAAAAGTGTATTTTTATATATATAATAATATTTAGATTTCACATTATACAAGTGACTGATATCATCAGGTAGGTTTCTATAAATTATATGTGAGATTGGAAGGAAGGAATGAATACATAATTATGAAGTCAATCAAAAATAAATACATGAAGGAATAAAAGCACTATCTATATTCAACGTCATTCTACACTGACATCTACGGACATGATGACTTAAAGGTCATTAAATTGGTTCACTTGGAAGAGAACTGTTAAATGGTATCCCACTACCAAACTAAAGTTTGCTGCTGGAATGATGACTTAATGTTTTAAAAATCATCCGATACCTGAAATAAATTGGAGAAAACTATAACACTTGCAATGATGAAAATAACGTTATAGTTATGCTCGAATGTTGAGAACATTCAGCTTTTATGCACAAGGCAGATGTGTAATAAGAGAACATTAAGTAAAACTATGTACCTCCTATAATGTCATGAAACATCAGTTTGAGATCATCATGTCCAGTTTCTGTTACGTAATACATATGGCTTTTGGTTGGACGAAACAGTCTATCAATCCTCTGATTAACAACTTAGCATTCTGATTATGTTCAGTGTTTGTTAAGGCATGACAAGCTAATGGAGAATGTTGCAACAAAAAGTGTTAATGTTATGTAAGGATGAAGTGTAATGGGCAACCGGTGACAGTGACGCATGGGAGGAAACACACAATTACCGGGATAATGTGATTATCTGCTGATGTGATGTAATGGTAATGAGACTTCCAAGGTTACTCGATGAGTTGTTCCAGAAAATAATGTAATTTGATTAGAGATTGCTAAAACCAACTGTTAAATGGTAAAATTCAAAGGTGCTTTGGTGCAAACTATTGCCTGTCTGATGATGTTAAAAATTAATAATTTTTTAAAAGAACAAATCAATAATTTTGTGATGCATGATTAAATAGGTTGTGATATCAATTTGATCCTACAAAAAGTCTTAAAGCCTTTAATAGGTCTTTATACACTCGTAAAAATATTTCTTTTTCATCATTTAATTCATTAAGAGCAAAATCATATTCGACAAAATCATATCACAATTTTTAACAGTGTAATATCACGTACGCTAATTCTCGTTTTCATTGCACTTTATTATTTCCTATCTGAAACCTAACACTTATTCGCATGTAAGTGAAAAAAATTTGCGAGAAATTATGCGAACTAAGATTGAAGACTCATTTACGTACATTGCGCCTTCTTCGTCATGTACAGCTAACATCATTGTGAAAACGTTTTTTAGATTTAATGAAACGTTCAGACTATTACTTTCAAACTTAAAGTAATAAACTCTGAAGGAAAAAGGATTTTTTTATCTTAAGGGACAATCACCTTTAATTAGTCTAATTTAGTCTCTTATATCGATCAAGTTTAAGCCTTCCATTCAACCTTCTCTGTTCCAGATTATTCTATTAAAACCATCTTGGGTAGGTAACACTTATGATTCGAGTTTCGAGAGCGTTGAGTGATAGTTTACACGTTTCCAACACTTTTCTAGCAATTGGGCGAGCTTTGATTTCTTTTCTTGCATTGAAGGATCTTTCAAATATTGTCAGTTTTAGTGATTATGTATTTTTTTAGATCATCAATTAAAGAGACGTGACCCTGCTATCTTGTTATCATAATTATAGGCTATTGTAAAAATTAAAAATTTTCGTCTGAATACCTATTCAACAGACTTAGAAACGTTACTGATAAACAGTATCATTTATTTTATTTGTCAATGACATCAAATCTATATTATCTCGTTTACATTCATTCACATCTTCAGTTATGTATTTTCTTGTTATCCTTTTTCCTTCTCTAACATTTTGAGTAATTGAATTGACCATGCCATCAACAAAATATTTATTCAGTTAACACGCGGAGTAAGATAATCAAACAATTGAAGGAATGGAATACTAATGGAGTATTGAAAGGCAAAGTAAGAGGAAGAAACGACGAATATGATTGTTTAATGAGTTTTCTACCGTATTTTATTTTTTAAACACGTGGATGAATAACAAACAAAAGAGAGTGGATACGATCAGGGTGAACAGGGACAAAAAGTATGAGGGAAAATATGGAAAGGCATAGTGTGAAAAAAGACAGCAGGTTTTAGAAGGACACACGTTTGGTTAAGCTTCTACCCATTAACCTGTCCAGCTTGGGTGGCCCTACCAGGAGCATGTAAGATGTGAGGTGAGGTGATATGGGGTTTAACGCCGCTTTCAAGACTATTTCACTTATATCGCGGCTGCTAGTATTTATACAACACCGTTGTGGTTATGCATTGCGGTGAAACCTGCGAGCATCGGCTGGAACTAGCGAACCATGGGTGGTACTGCGCTGAAATTCAATGTAGCATTGCACCCAACCCTTACTGCGTGTAGAACAGTTCTCTTCTGCAGAAAAGTTGCCGAGCCCCTGGCGGGATTAGAACCACGGACCTCTTGATCTGATGCCGAACGCGCTAACCACTGCGCTGTCCGCCCCCATGTAAGTCGTGACGTGGTCACGGAAAGCAACTAACCCTTGCACCTAAAGTTGTCTTCTCAATGAGAAGAACTCATTTGATTTTAAAAAGGTGAAAAACATACGTTTATATTTCAGGAATTTATTTTAAATTGTGTAGGTAGGGTAAAGGTATACAGCGGGATGTTCTTGATTTATATTATTTACTTAAAATGCCTACTTCTTTTGAAAGGAGTATTATAAACTAATGACACCCTTTGAATTACAAAGTTGTTGAGACTTAAAAACATTTATTACCCTCACTTTAGCTCGAAAAAAAACAATAATCCACAACTGCGTAGGTAACATTATATAAATCATAAAGTTTTGAAGTCTTAATGGGCGAATATAATTATCCTCCTGTGTGAAATATAGTAATCAATCAAATATTATTCCTTCCTACCTAGACACGAAAGTATTTCGTGTTTATCGATTGAAGTTCACTGTCTTATAGAAAGGCGGATAAAACGAATAAAATTCTCTTATTCTGTCAAACCTAATCGTTCATTTTTTGTGTCTGGTATTTCTCTTTGTACTATGTAAATGACCTGATCATTAAACATATGTTTATCAGGACAAACGTAGCATTTTATATCCTCCAGGGAAATGTTTTGAAAATGAAACCTGAGAGGATTAAATAAGAAAGAGGAAAGGATGGTTCAGAGTCACTATCATTTCTTTTAAGTCTTATGTGTAATTTATATTCTTCATTTTGCAATTTATACAGCATTACTTTACATATACGACGGTTGTCCCAAACATTTCCGGCCTGAATATGAAGACATGTACCCTCACATCTTTTACCGAAATGGAGAAAAGTGAATGTAGGGTTGTTATCAAATATCTGAGTTAAAAAAAATACACTAAGGAAATTCATGGTGATATGTTACAAACATTAGGTGACTCTGCTCTTTAATATGTCACCATTAAACATTGTTGTGCTGAATTTAAACAGGGTAGAGTAGGCACAAAAGACGAGCCCCGTCCTGGTCGTCCATCTGATGTCACCACAGGTGAAAACATTGAGGCTGTTCTTGACACAATAAGGCAAGACAGGCGAGTGACTATCAGATACTTAGCTGATGGTCACCACATCAGTAAAACATCAGTTGAACGAATTATACATGAACATTTACATATGAATAAGGTACCAGCACGCTGGGTCCCCAGAATATTTTCTGAGGACCAAAAGCGAAAACGTGTCATGGTCAGTCAGCAACTTCTTGACGAGTATCGCGCAAACCCAGAATCATTTTTCGCTCATATCGTTACTCAAGATGAAACCTTGGTTGATCATTTTGATCCAGAGACAAAAAACCAAAGCATGCAATGGAAACACAGCACATCACCCACCCCTAAAAAGTTCAAATCTTGTTCCTCCAGTCGGAAGGTCATGGCATCCGTTTTCTGGGACTCTTAGGGTGTAATAATGATTGATTATTTAAAGGTTCTACAATCAATGGCTGTTATTACGCAAATAAATCACGACAATTACGAGAAAAACATCATTGAGAAACGAAGGCGTAAACTGGTCAAAGGTGTGTGGCTGTTGCAGGACAATGCTCCTGTTTACACCGCCCAAATTGCAGTCAGTGCAGCACAGGATTGTGGGCTCAGGATTCGCCCCCACCCTGCCTATTCTCCAGACCAGAAAACAGAGCTCCGTGGCCAAAGGTTTGAGACTGACGATGACGTCATTGCTGCAGTAGAGGAGTTTTTTGGGTCTCGTGATAACAACTGGTTTTCAGATGGGTTGCAGATGTTACAAAAACGCTGGAGCAAATGCATCGAGGTCAAGGGTGATTATGTCGAAAAATAAGTCATAACAATTTAAATGTTTATTGATTTTAATGGTCAGGCCGGAAGTTTTTGGGACACCTCTCGTACATGTAACATAACATAACTTGGTATTCATTTCGACTAAGCTTCCGATATCGATTCTGATGAGCGCAAGGTTGGTGCCTTTATGTCTTATTTGAGGATAGTCATCCACAGTCATGACAAGTAAAAAGTAATATAGTTATTTTTATAAATGCAAGCTCTTTCGCATATAGTGAAATATATCATTGTCTTTAATTAGGAGATTCTCTCTGATTTACATTATATATCCCTTAACTCAAGCTGTAATAAGCAAAGCCATAGTGGACACTCTACAGATAGCCAGTAGATGTCATAAACTCACTTGGACGTCAGAGAGTGAGGACGTGCTTTAGGTGCTCTCAGTGGATAACTATAGAGTATCTTTAGGATTGTTCAAACCCAATGTTCTTCATATCTATAACAGTATAGATGACATTTCTGAGAAATGTGTTACGATCATAACACAAACTTTGATTTGTAAATTTGAAACTATTGTGCTATTCTTTTTACAAAGTTTAGCAGATTTCCATCATGTATGGTTAGCTATTTACTTAAATCCCAAGCTAACAAGCAAGAGACAACAATGGAGGACAACTTTGATCCAGAAAACAATGCATGTGGAACAATGAGCCAAGCTGAGGACAGCGAAGCTGACGAAATATACAACACCCAGCCAAGTGACAATATTGATAAGTCAATCTACCTTGAAATCAAAGCCAAGCTTGGATCAAAAGACGAGACAAGCTTTATTGACAGCATACAAGACATTTACAATCACAAGATAAAGGAAATAAATGACGTAAGGGAAAGCCTGTATGACTATGCAAAACAAACGTGTGTGAACTTCCCTGCTGGTCTACTTGTGAGACGAAACAACACTCAATCAACAACAGCGTCGACCATTTACAAGTGTGCGCAAGACGTGTACTTTCTTTATCACTTTATTGAAGGAACTATTCCCGAACATATTCTACAGAACAATGTACTAAGTAAAGCTAGTGTTCGTCATCTTTCTATGACGACACCAAGTACGTCATCACCACTCAACAGCGCCACTAACGTGAACACACCAAGTAAGATCAGGGAAACGTCTTCATCAATAACTGATATTCCACCAGGTGAGACAAACGACTCAACATGCTCTATTCTTAGTCACATTGTGCAGTTAAAACAAGTAATATCCCATAGTCAAGATAAGTTTGAAGAACGATTACTAAGCTTGGAAAACCGTTTCTCTGACCAAATTCAACGTATAAACGAGTGTCTTCACGAAAAGGATACTGTAATAGCTGACTTACAAACTAGACTTAGCGACTCCGAAGAGAGAAGATCAGAAATGCGAGCTGAACTAAAACTGTGTAGTCAAGAAAACAAATCATACCGAGATCATATTCTACATCTTGAAAATGAACTTTTGAAATCAGGTTATTCTGTTGATGCAAAACTAATGGCAATTGATTCAAAATTATCAAGTCTTTCAAGCAAGATGAAGACCTGTGATGAGAAAGCAAAAGGTAATCCTATTTGCAGCGAATCAACCACGACCGTATCAACAACAGCACAGAAGCTAGTGACAACCACGCCTCACAAGAGAACATCAGAATCAACAACGATATCGCCAGAGACTGACCCCCCTGCTTCAACCTCTGAACCTCGTCGTTTTCCAGTTGTATCAAGCCAGATACAAGACAAGGCCCTGCACCTACTGCAGGATGACTGCAACACCATCAACTATGGATACGACAACTACGACAACGACTTCCCTTCTTTGAACCTACGTAGCAAAGGTGATTCTTGGAACAAAGTGGAGCGTAAATCAACTAGGATGTCTGACAACGGACGCTACAACAAGAGTGACGGTAATGTAACACGTGATACCACACATCCTATCCGATCGCTGTCTAAAAAGTATCATGCTCTTCAGGGTGTTCCCAGGGTGAAAACAAAACGTCTTGTTTTATATAATGTCAGTGCTGATGAACCTTTTGACTCAGTAAAGGAACTGATTCATGAATATACCCATGATCAAAACGTGCGTGTAACTTTTGTCAGACTGATGAAAACAAATGTAAGGCTTAACTATCAACTACACTGTACAAGTTAATCTCGATCTTGATGACTACGAGGATTATGTATCAGGTAATAGAGACTTTTGGCCACCAGTAATCTGAGTGAGAGATTATATTCCAAAATGTAGGTCACAAAATGACGGGAATGACTATAACAACTATTAAAATGATGGACATGGCCGCTGTTAGACTCATCAGAGAACCATCGTTTTACTGTTTTGTAATAATGACTCTTTCTATGCTTACATGGAACGTGCGTGGACTACTGCACGGTTGCGATTACCTTACTCAGCCACTCTGTCAGCCTTTTGATGTTGTTGCTATTCAGGAACACTGGCTCACAACAGGTAATCTACACTATTTGAATGCTTTCTGTGATTTAAAAACAGTGACCTATAACTATGTAAAACGCCGACCCCTCATACCCACGTGGTTCACACGGTCTGGCACTTTTAGCTCATACAAACTCTCCTTGGAAAGCTGAAAGTATTGTTGTCAACTCTGATTATGTCATAGCAATTAAGCTTTGTCGTCACAACTACTGTAATGCTTATGTCATTGCTTGTCGTTTACCTTCAACGAATGTTTTGCATGCAACTTACTGTAGTGCCTTAAATGACTTGTTAGATTTGTATGACCATCTAACTGAAAAGGGTCCAACATTCATTCTAGGTGATCTAAACGCTGACATTTATAGACGTCAATTATCTCAAAGAGATAAAATCTTAAAGTGTGATCTTTTAGACAGAGATCTTGTAAATGCTCTTACGGTAATACCTACAGCATCTTTAGGGTATACTTGTAGGTCGAAAAATAACCAATTACAAAGTATGATTGACTACATACTTATACCATCCTCTATAAGCAGAGATGTTACCAATGCTAAGATAGATGAGTATTGTCCTTTTAGTGTATCAGATCATCTACCGTGTTCTATAACCATAAGAATACCAGCTAACTTAGCATATAACAGTTCTCATAGTGGTATTACTAAATGGACATTAGCTAATGAAAATGACTTAAACTCTTACCAAAGACTTCTAAAGGATTGTTTGTCTTCTTGTAGTAATTCAAACATGGACCTTAATGAACATAACAGTATAGACTGCTACAATGATATAATAAGTTCTGCTTTATTATATGCATCGAGAAAATGTATACCTCACAGCAGCTATAAACCACATCTAAAACCTTTTTGGAAACCTAACTGTTTAAACGATGCTCATTATGAAATGCGAGTAGCCAGACGTGAATGGATTAGAAGCGGGAAACCTCGTAACGATGACTCTGAACAGCGTTTGGCTTATAAGGATGAAAAAAGAAATTTTAGACGTCTCTTTCGAAAATCAAAACGATCTCATAGAAAAGAAATGCTAAAAGAAATCGAAATATCAGCTGAATTAGATATCAATGCATTTTACAAAACTGTTAGAAGGCAAAAAGCAGTAGTTAAAAATATATCTACACTTGAATATGCGGGCGAGAAAGGTTCAACACCTACTGAAATATGTAAAATATGGGGTAAATATTATGGTGATTTAGCTCAACCACATTTATCAGAAACATTTGATGATTACTTTAAGAACCATATTTCTAAATCAGTTAAGGATATTTACAACAAAATTGATAATTATGATGATGAACTAGAAAGAAAGTTTTCATTTCAGGAGGTACAGAATGTTGTTAAATCTCTAAGTAAGAATAAATCTCCTGGCCCTGATAAGATTACAAACGAACATATCATATTTGCAGGCGATGTCTTCATTACTCATGTATGTAAGTTGTTCAATCAAATGATTGAATCTAAGTATGCTCCATATGAATATAGACTTGGAATGGTAATATCAATTTACAAGGGTAAGAATGATAAATCAGACCCACGAAACTACAGGGGAATCACACTAACTTCCTGTCTTGGAAAACTGTTTGAAAAACTCTTGCTTAAACGAATTGAAATTAAACTAGAGAAATCAAATCCTGATTTTCCTGATAAATTGCAATTTGGTTTTCGGAAAGAGCATGGTGCCATAATGTCTGTGTTTTCTCTCATGGAATGTATTCACTATTATAATCATAGAGAATCTCCGGAATCTCGAGAATGCAAAAGCTTTCGACAGAATTTGGCACGACGGGCTATTCTTCAAACTCTATGAACTTGGTATTAAAGGTAATGTTTGGAAACTATTACACCACTGTTACACTAATGCTCAATCATTTGTCTCATATCAAGGGGAGAGGTCAGAAAACTACCTAGTCAAGCAAGGTGTAGGGCAAGGTAGAGTTATATCCGCATGGTTTTTTCTCGTTTTCATTTACGACTTAATTACATCTTTAAGACAAGGTAACTGTGGTATCAATGTTTTCGATGTTGACGTCCCATCTGTCTTACTTGCTGATGATACTACACTCGTAAGTACATCTCCTAAAAGCCTACAGACATCACTTAATATTGTCTCTACATATGCCTCTAAGTGGCGCTTAACATATAACGCCTCAAAAAGTACAATTATTGTTTTTAGTAAAAGAAAATGCTATGATGTTAACTTTCACTGTAGACTTGGTGATATACTAATTCCCTTATCCGAAGCAACAACTTATGGAGGTGTTCTGTTTACAAGCAACCTCTCAACAAAAACTAGAAGTGAAAAATATTGTCAGAAGGCAAGACAGAATGTTAACTCACTAAGAACTGTTGGATTAAATGATAATGACCTACATCCATTCACATGTGTTAAGATTTGGCTCAGGATGATTCTTAAAACCAGTCTTTATGGCTGTGAAGTATTACCAAATATCAAAGCCCAACAAGCTGAAATATTTGAACAAACACAGAGGTATTTTGCTAGACTAGTACAAGGTCTTGATAAAAGATCGTCATCAATATCTACCATTGCAAATTTGGGATTGTGGTCACTCTTGGGCTATATCGACAAATGTAAACTTTTATTTCTTGGGCGACTCTGTAACATTGAGCGTAACAACTTTGCAAAGCATATATTTTGTGCTGCCATTACAAATTCAGACAAATCAAACAACGTATGTGATGATCTCCTATCAATATCTAAAAAGTATAATCTAAATGAATATGTTGACAAATATATTGTCCAAGGTATATTTCCTCCAAAACATGTTTGGAGAAGAATTGTTAACACTACTGTACATAATTTTGAAGAACAATTGTGGCGATCACAAACTTTATATCGCTCAAATATGTCATTTTATTCTTTAACTCATACTAAACTCTCTTATCATATACTGTGGCAATTAGCATATAAATACCCCAATTATAAATCATCCTTGCAACTTTGTGTCAAGATATCATCAAGAGGTAAAATATCAAGAGAATGTACTCTATGTAATAAACAGACATTTGACTATGATTTTCATATACTTCTCCACTGCGAAAAATTATTGCAACAACGAAATGAATTCTTTGCATACTTAATTGACCAGCTCGATGTTGAAATCTATGTAATGTTTGAAATGCAAGATGAACAAGATATGCTATCATTTCTCTTTGGGGCAGAAAATAACTTTTATTATTGTATAGATCCCATAATATGGGAACTCATTTTGTTGCGTTTTTCACTATATGTACATGAAATAAAACCTCACCTTGTTTACAAATATGATGAATGATACATTTTATGTTTGATGTGAAACAATACTGTATATAAATATGTAAATATTTTGTTATATCTATGTTCTGCTGTATAATTATGTAATGTGATGTTCATATGTAATCTTCGGTTACCACTGGAGGAAATAAAGACTCTCTCTCTCTCTCTCTCTCTCTCTCTCTCTCTCTCTCTCTCTCTCTCTCTCTCTCTCTCTCTCTCTCTCTCTCTCTCTCTCTCTCTCTCTCTCTCTCTCTCTCTCTCTCTCTCTCTCTCTCTCTCTCTCTCTCTCTCTCTCTCTCTCTCTGTGAATAAAATGTCATGACTACCCACTTCAGTATATTCAAACAACACGTCAGTATAAAAACAAATATATATCTTCAACATGTAATTGGTATTTCTTTTCTCTATTCAAAGTTCACAGGTATTGTTACTGGTATAATACTCTTTTTATATATTAAACAAATATTTGAATAATTTACACAATCAGCGATAGACAATATGTTTTCTGCGTAGAATATGTTCATATCTTGCGCATTGTATACGGAAATGTGATAAGTGAACTCAAAAATTGATGACTTCCCTGCGTATCTAATTTTGATGCAGAAAACAAAATGATTGCATACTGTCTTGATGTCTATACAATAAAAAGTATGTTGAATAGGAATGTAATTGTGGTTGTTTCACACACGGGATCTCATAAATATGCACTTAATAACAAAGCAACCATTTCATTCCTATCATAATATAGACGATGTTCCTCGAGTGCTTGATACATGTTGAATAAATAAGTTTATCTTACCTCATGTTAGAATGCCGATCTCTGATTGGTCCACGTGACCCTAAACAAATATCCATATACACCGTCACCGAGGGATGATAAATCTCTTATACCCCGCAACATGAGTGAAGCGTGCTTCCACGTCAATCAAAGTCACGTGATCAGGTCATAGGTGTTGTTCATTTCTGTTTGTCTTTTTAATATTACATTAAGACATTCGGTAAGATAAATTCGTTATAACATTCCGCTAAGGGTGACATAGGGATGTATTAAACCCTTGAAAGGTTTTATGCAACGAGCATAAATATTCAGATATACTATCTACTCTAAGAAATTTAAATTACAGTTGCGAAATGATAAGCTGTTCAGATAGGATGAGACATATCCTTGGCCACCAATGCAAGAGTCAAACCTTATATATTTCATTGCCAAGTTTTGAAGTCTATAGATATTTTAAATTTGATAAAGTCTCCTTTGAAGAATTTGCCGATCATTTCTCAAGGGGCATGTGTGATGAAAGACATGTCGGTTCAAAAGACCAAGCTCTTTTTAAAAACAGGTTATTTCTTCAAAACAATGGGGACAAATAATGGTTCGCCCTTTTGGACTCTTTCCAAGTTTTCTGAAGAAGAAAAGAGGCTTCTCATTCTGAAAAAAAACATGATCAGTATACGTTACTGTCAGGTTCTAGAAGCAAAGGGACATAGTTTATTTCATTTTAAATGTTATGTTTGAAAAAAAAATGAGTTTGTAAATCTTACAATTTAAATTGTTAAAACTGATACTTGACCTTATTTTCTTCAATAATTTCATTATGACAAAAAGGCTGAAAATTAATTTACTGAATTAAGTATTATTTATAAAATAATTTAGATTTTGGCAATTATTTTTCATAAAGACAATTAAATTAGAACTTTATTAATAAAATTCACATAAACATGTGGTTATCATTTGAGCGTTCCTGAAGGCAAAAACGTGTTGTGGATTATGAATGAGAGTATTATATGAACAACCATACTTTTATTGTCTGGAACTATCATAATGATTATGCATAGTAACATATACATTGAAGGACGAAATAGTTATCGTTTACATGCCAATTGTGAAAACTGAGCAATTTATTTTAACTTATAATAGAAAAGCCTCAATATTTTGGTGGTTATTGGACATTCATTCATTTGTTTTACAGTAATTAATCAGTTTTAAAAGTTCATTTTTGAATTTTTATTTTTCAAATCTTACATCAAATCATACATCATGCGTCTGAAAAAATGTCTCGGCTTATGTAGTTTGATGGTGATACATCGATTGCCTCTACAATGTGTAAAATCAGGTTGAGCACGGTTGGTCAGTCTGCTGGATTCCCGGATGACTTGTCAATGTATTGTGGTCGTGGGCAAAGCACTTCATACACTTTGTACTCAGGTCTCCCAACTATACAAATGGGTACCTGAATAAAATATGTACGGACCTATATCACGCGCGAATGTCCTGTATACCGCTTTTAAAGTACATTGGCTTCATTTAGTTAAGATTACGTCATTTATTATGATCATATGGAATTATAACAACGGAATAATTTTCAGTCTTAATTTAAATACGAACGTCAAGTCTTGAAGGCATTTAGAAGTGGCGTATATGATAACAGTAAGATTTTCTCGATAATAATTTCTTTTTTTGTGAAAATCACGGAGTAGATGTGTAATCTTACTCGGTGGGATGTGACAAAGGAGTAAGCATATATGTACATATGTTTTATGTGCATAACCAAAATGTGAAAAAAATTTCCTTGGGGATGATAATGTTTTATGTTATTTTGTCTAACCATTTGCACTTTTTATTGACAAAATGATTTCCAATGGTTAGGAGCCTTATGTATCTGAAATACAGACAACCTTTGTGATAAATGTTAAAAACTTTCCCGCAAAGTTTTCCCCAAATTATTGGAAAATCATACTTTATTAACATTGATAAATGAGATCTCAAATCCGTACAAAAGGTAAGTGGCAATGTATATGTACATATAGGTCTACTGGATCAAAATAAGAATGTTTTTCTGTATGTTTGCAGATTGAAGAGGTTTTCGCTGCAAATACTGGTACCAAATTGTCTGTGATTTAAGCCGATTGTCAAAATAAAGAGAATGGGGTGATGCCATTAATTGATTTTCTCAAAAGTCGAGCAAATGACTTTATTTTCGAAAAATATATACTTTCAATGATAATGATATCATTACCAAATGAAAGTATTATCCATCTTATTTATTTCAGGCATTGTACAACTTTTATAAAGTTGGCAGGCAGACTATTGAATCATGTTGAATTGATCATAGACTCACTCGTGCCACGCTACTTGTGCATTGGAAAAAACCCTCTCTGAATGGAACCATGTATGTTAGCCGTTGACTCTGTGAGTCCTATTCATGTTATTACCAATCCATTTTTAAAGTCAACATGCAGCATCATGTTTATTCAATGCAAAACTATGGCATGAAATAACACTATTTAGAATCTCAATATAGGTACCGGACGGATTTGTCAAAGGCGTCAGTGTGGCAATGTCTTTCCTGCTACCCATAGTTGGCTCTGACAGGATTTTAGTCTGATAGTTGTTCATGGGTTGGCACATGTATGTAACACAGGTGTTTTATGTTCAATTATTTGCTAATTAATTTGTATCAATTTCTAGTCTATAGTATCTTCATATGATAATCTTATTCATAAGTAATGTCAACTTATTTCAGTTTTTTAACTTAAATTAATATTTAGAAGACTACTGTCTTTTTTCATTATGTAACTTTATATATATGTTTCTTATTTAGTCATTGCCAAATCAAGTTATTCATGTGGCATTACCCTCGGTATTCATTTATCGTAAGAAATATCCCTCTTGCATGATGATGACATTGAGATAATTCTTATCTCATTCATTGAGCATCCTTCCATCCAAAAGCACAAAACGGATCATAGGCGCTCAAGGCTTTTGGGAATTGAATCTTTTTGGTTGTTCTCAACATTTTTCCTTTCTGTTTTATATCTAAAGTTACTAATTGTCTTACTCTTTGGCTTAAAATAGTAAAAGCTTTAATGACTACTTTACCAGTTCATCAATTTAGTATTTTAAAGAAATACAGCCTGTCTACTTACCCAGATATCCACTATCACAAATATTTAGTGTTCATAAAAATAGCCATGTAAGACAAGCATGTGTATGATTATAGCTGATCTTATAAATGTTACTCAAAACTAAGATTTCTATTTCAACAGGGAAATACAATTACCCTGTAAACTTTCCTCAATTATCAAATACATCATTTGCTTAATTTGACGCCTGTGAATTAAAAATCAAATTTAAAACGATTCACCATCGATTATTCTCGCTTTACTGGTTTACTTTAAAATGAAACATGGTTCGATATGGCAATTATCATGAAAAGGTGCGAATGTGATGTCGGATGCATGTGCAGTGAGCTATGGACGACACTGAAAACCCACAATGTCCGATATACATGTAATAGATAGATTGATGCGATGTAATGATACGATTCCTAACAAAGTGGTTCGGTGACGTGTTTACGCAAAACTGGGATTGAATTCAATCAAAAGAATGTTTGAAGGTCATGACAAAGGATCGTACATGTTGTAGAAAGCGTTGGTGAATTTATTTGATGGCATTAACTACAGATATTACATTTATTCCCGCTAAAGTAGAAACTAATTTAGAATAAACGTTTTCTATTTGCCAATATAATTTTGAGTACGTAAGTTTTAGTTGTAGTTGTTGCATAGGATTTGGTTCCATTTGCAAGCTGCCAGAGTATAAAGAGACCTGATAAGATAATAACGTGCATTCTTACATTTCCCGTTTAACAACAATACAAGTAACAAATCGAACTGACAAACAGTTTGATAAGTTTCGATTCCCCTCGTTAAATTGCAATTCAGATCACAGAGAACAAACCAGACACATAATTGCCGAAAGTAACCTTAAAAAGACCACTTTTAAAGTCATGTTCGCCCAGCTGTGCTTCAGATAGAAACATTTCTATGAAATTTAGTGAAACGTTGAGATGTTACCAGAAAAAACAACGCTAGTTGCAATTTCACTTTTAAACTTATAATGATTTTGACTAGATGAAACAGCTAATTCAAACATTGCAGGTTTTCAATGGCATAGAAAAACAAGCATGAAGGAAACATATCCGTTCTTGAAATAGGAAAAACCAACAAAAACAAAATGATAAATAATAGAATGTTGTTATATACAAAATGAATATATACAAAATGAATATATACAACGAACAATATAAAGATAACATAATTAGTTTTACCTTTTCTATCTAAAACAATTGACCTTCCTTGGTTATTGCTGAATATGTGAATAGACATTATCATATGAAAAATCCTTTAAAGTCTTCTTGTGTCTTGTGTCTTCTTGTGTATGTTGATGGTGGCAAAACGAGATCAATCGTATTTAATAAAATGTCCTCTTCCAAAGACTGAGATGATATTTTCTTCATATATAGGTGGCAAAACCAAGCTTTCAAAGAGCGTTTCCTATTCCATTTCTCAAAAGAAAAAAAATTAAATTGTGATTGAACAGTTGCCTTTTTTGTATAAACCCATTCCATAAAATCTAACAAAGTCACGATGTAACCCTTTATATGCTATTTTATGTCAATATATGTAATTGCACTCGAGATTATTTTTGTCGAGGAAAGCAGCTATTGGAAATGAAAGTGTTATTGCATAAAAACAGTTTCTAAGATATTTATATTTATCATGTAGACTTGATTTACACAAAAAATTAAATGCCATGTTCATTCCATATGTCTAGCTGAATCAGTTGATATTGCCTGGAGAATCATAATCATTATCACAATCACGTATTCGGAGTTTACAAAGTATGAACTCCCTATTTTTGCGTTTACACTAGATGACTTAAGATAATAAGAGGACTGCTATATTACTCTAACACTGCGTACATACATATTCTTAAAAGAGCTCAGATATGAAAAAATCATTCATAATTCGCTTTAAAATTTGATTTCCACATTTCATTAGAGAAGAATTCAAGTATTTAATCAACTTTTAAGTGAAGTTAGCTTTGTTTGACAAATCACATGAGTGATATGGCACTTAGTTGGCGAAGACAGGAGTCTCAAAGGAAGAGTTGAATTTCCCCGACTGGACATAGCATTTTGTGTCATTTCACTTCTTCAATAGAGCAACCGAAATAAATAAGGTGTATATAATTGTCTGACGGGATATTGTAAGCAGGCATAGTCAGACAAGCTGGTTCCTATTTTATCACTGTAATCTAAGAGTAATGGAGTGTAGGAGTATAGATTTTAAAGTAGTCCTATTTATAATTAACTCTATCCAATATGGTGTGTGACTAAAAAACACCCACATATCTATCAACGTTCCTCAAAACATTGACTTTAAGCTTTCATTAAATCTTAAGTTCAACTTTAACCGAAAAACGTTCAAATTATCACTTATTATAACGCCAATTGGGGACATGTTTTGCTCAATTGCTGCAAAATATATAATTCTCAGATGGCAGTCAAATAATTCAAAACCATGCTCATTGACATTAGAGATAACTATTTGAATTCATTTACCGCACTTAATTTTTTTTAAATATATCATTTAAGTTTTTTATTACTATCTTAACACATTTTTATTTTTATCATAATCAACATGGTTAAAACATTCTTGAAAATAATCAATACTCTGAGTATTTGCAGTTTTTTGTTACGATATAGAAACCAAATCCAATTTGAGAATATCAGAATTGGACAGGCTTGTTTTGTTCATTTAAACACACTTTTACTGATTGACTATTTATGTATTATATAAGCATCTTCAATTATCTGAAATATCGATCATAAAGGACAGATTTCTCTGTCCCAAAAGGTGTTAATGTAATGTAATTATGACGTTTAGTCATCAACCAATAACAGTAAGACAACACTGGAATAGGGAGTTATTCAGATTAGCTGCTGGTGTGACTTAATGTTGATCAGAGTCCTTACTAGGTTGATAAATCACTTGCGTGCAAAACTATTATTACTAAAATTTTAATAGTTTAAACAAACAAATGTTAAAAAGGTCATATTTGAGGATACCCAAGTGCAGACCTTTTCGGATCGATTCGTAATTGACTTAAATCCATCACGCACAGATGAAAGAGAATATGAATGACTTGTAGATACGTGTATCTCTGAAATTGTTCATCAAGGTTTTACAATTAAGATCAGATAACTATATTTATGTATTCTAAAGCTTCAATCCTTTTGATTTCCTTACAGTATTTCTATGACAATCAACAGTGTAATAAAATTAGTTGAAAAGTTTTGTTGAAAAATAGATCACTGTTAGATGATAATCTTCACCAATCTACTTCGCAGTACATCAATTATTTTTGTGCTCGTTTCTTTCGTTTGGTTCAATCTGCAATCTCAATATGAAATCGATAATTTTAACATTGGAAACCGAGGCTCCTTGAGAGCATTATGAACACTGAGCTTGAAGACTAATTTGCCTTGATTACGTCTACTTTGTGTCAAATAAGAACATTTTGGGTACTGTAAAACATTTCTTGTACTAAATCAATAAAATTGCGCACAAAGTTAGATAAGTCACGATTATTCCTCATTAGTTTGCATTCAAGAACAAAAAACGACCCAAAATGGCAGATAATTCTCAACTATAACCTTAAAGCATGCCATAGAATGAGGATCATCGATTGAATTTAAAAGTTAAACATTATACATACAAATCACACAAGATATTTTACATTGCCCTTGCATATATTTAAGTACATATATCTAAAAGTAAATGTAAAATTACGCCAAACTTAAATATTGTCGAATTAAAGAAGGTGACCAGATGAATCCTTTGCTGAAATTTCCCATCTCATTACTCATGTCAGATAGGACACCTTCTTGATTTACTGATTAAATAGTTATTCGAGTCTAGAATTTTGTATATTTTTTTATTTAATTTTATTAATTTGCCAACAATATCCCTGAAAATTTAAAAGTGTATTGAAAAAAATAGGTGAAAACAAATACAATAATGTAGCAAACATTTTACAATTTTTCACTTTTGTGGAAAACTCTTTGAGGATATTCTACACCAATATCCTTTGCAGTACGTCAAGTCATTTCCTTGGTTTGGTTCAATCTGAAAACTTAACATAAAATCGATAAGTTGAAAATTGGTTACCGAGGCCACTAAGAGTATTATGAGAACTGAGCTTGAAGAGTAATTTGCCTTGATTACGCCTACTTTGTGTCAAATGAGAACTGTTTTTGGAGTCCTAAAACATCGCTTGCACTAAATCAATAAAATTGCACAATCAGTCTGACACAAAGTTAGTAAAGTCACGAGTATTCCTCATTCGTTTGCATTAAGGACCAAAAGAGACCTAACTGGGCAGATAATTGCACATAGTAAGCTTCAGTCATGCCAAAGTACAATCGCTTAATTGACTTAAAAGTGTTTAAAAAATAAGATAATATATCATCTTTTAGATCGCCCTTTTTATTTATTTATTTTTTATTTATTCAAGTTGTTATATCTTAAATCATTGTAAAATTACCAAATTCTTAAATCTTGTCGAATTACTAAAAGTGACATGAGAAGTCTAAAGCTGACCTTCCCAAATCCCAAGTGCTGCTAATCTAAGTTAGGACCACTTCTAGATTTACTGAATCAACGGTTTGTCAAGACGTCTCGATATCCACAAGTGATTTAGATCGACTGCCTTGAGAACTGACGGTTAATTACGTCTGACTTTCAACCGATGATAGGCATGAAAGAGTCTTACCTGAGATAATTTTGTTTTATGCTAATGTTAAACTTTGGATTATAAAACCCCTTTATAAAAATTTTTGAATCCATTAATAAACATGTCTCTGTCACAATAATGCAGCAGAATGTTCAAACACTGAAAAACAACAATGAATCTATTAAGGAAATATCACTTGTGGCAGATAAAGCGATTTATCTTAGGAAATATTTTAAGTTATATAAGGAAAACATTTTACCCAAATGTTTCAAATTCACAACTTTTTAATTACTGCAGTTAACACCGTATTCTAAACTATCTCAAGGCAATCAACCTTTTCGATAAGTTGCAGTATTTCAACTTTTGTATATCAGCTTTTTACTAACTCTGTGATATTTTGCTGATGTTTTTACAGCCTTAGTGCTGTAACACCTTTTTGCTTTTGCAATAATTTTCATTTCATTTATGTTCCTCGCCGCTAATGGCTGAAATATTGCTGCGTTAAAAATAACTCGCTCACTCTAAGGAAATATCGTTTTCGCAATAAGTTTTGAAGAATGCCATGTCATCGTCTAGAACATGGTGACATCACAATCGATTTACATCATGAAAAGTGACATCAAAATGCTTTGATGTAACAGACACGGTGACGTCAAAATCTCATGACGACACCTCTGTGAAGTCTGATGGTTGTGCAATGTTTAGAGATTTGTGCGAAAAGGCATTGAAGAATGATTTTGGATCCTTGTTGATAAAAATCAAAATATACTTGACAAGCTATTTGTAACTATTGTCATTGATTGTCTCTTATTGATAATGTTTATTTTACAATACTTCTGGTTGAGATTCTCTGTAAATTGACAAATTATGGCACTTTCAAATATTTGATGATTTCTACACAAGTATGGTAGATAATTTATCTTTCTCTGGCTACTCTTTTACAGTGTAATGTGGTCAATTATCATATTAATTATTGGAACGATATCGGATGTATTTCCTTTATAATTTAGCAATTATGGACGAAATTGTTCATCACGTCACATCACAAAACTATATACTCGTTTAGTAGCCAATTACAAAACACACACAAAGCAATGTTTTATATATCTTCTAATTTTATCTTCGTAGTTAAATGTTTATTTTTGAACAGTAGATTATACTGATATACGATACCCGACATCATGATGTTATTTAATGAGCATTCACTATCTGTTATAAAAAAAATTTCAAATTACCCTGTTTACAATAGCATTTTGGTCATGATGTCAAAAAGCGACCGATCTTATCAAATTCATATATAATATATATTGATTGTATAAATGAACTAAAATCGAATGAAGAATATAAAAAATAATTTATGATAACTTAAAGAGGGACTTAATGTTTTCAAAACACTCGGTGTGAGCATGTCCCGTTTGTAAAGAAAAATATCATCAACACCTCAAATTGATCTTTTCTCCATAGTCCTTTGAATTCAGTATAATATGTCCTCCTAATCTAGTCTGACCTGAACATATAGGTTCAAGTTAATCGGACTAAAGGCAGGACCTTTCTATAATCACAATCCTTCTTTAAGGATAAGCGTTACTTATCAGAAGTCCAATACAAAATGATCAATATCTGTGTGTTCCCATAGCCTATCACCATATTGATTGCATCATCATATTTGAGACTCGAATCAAAGGTCATCTGCATCACTCAAAAAACTAAAGATAAGGATGATGAAAATAAGGGGAATAAGGTTAAAATGAAAGTTAACCATGGGTTGACCGAAAAGTAAAGTAAAATAACAATGACATACAAAACAAATTAAGTTTAAAATTATTTTTTTTGGTTCAGTTAATTTATGTTTCCCTATGTCATTTCAAATTTACAAACTTGTGACTGTCATTTACTGGGTATGTCGAATAAATATATCATTAGAACGTTTTTTCCCAACCTTAGAGCTTTTAAAAGTGCAAATAGACCAAAACTGTCTGTAAAATTGAAACATTTTAGGATACAATACTCTGATAGTTTCAAACTGTTAATAATTAAGCCGTTAATTATCATTGCAATTAATACATGTTAAAAGATTAAAAAATACTAAGTACTGTTTTATTTTGCTGTTTGTACATTTTTTAAACAATTATAAAGACTCTGATGGATTCGGAAACTTAAACCACGATTTCTCTTATTTACCACGGGCCGAAATGTGTTAACCAGACAGATAATTTGCCTTTAAAAACACATTTGATTCTATTTGGTAACCTAAGAATATTTGCGTTAGAGAAAATGATTCAAATTTAAGATATTGAAGGATTTGGTGAAATTCAGTGTAGCATTGCATCCAAACCTTACTGTGTGGATTCGAACCACAGATCCGAAGCCGAACGCGCTAACGACTGCGCTATCCCGCCCCCTCCCTGACATGAAAAGGATTATGTGATCATTAACGTTTATCTCTAAATATTGTTTTGTGTCGTTTGAAACATTTTCTCGGATTAAGGGTATGTTGTCTTTTTTAGGTGAAAAGTCCGCAGGCGTTATGAACATATGCACAAATACTGATTTGAATGTCGCTCTAATTGCATCATAACAAAAAAGTTGCACAGGTGTCTCGAGACGATCATGCAAAATAAATTCAGACTTTGATATCTAAGAAATATACTGACTTATAAGTGGACTTAGCACAGTCATGTGACCGATTTACATAACAATAAGCCCTAAAGTGCAGTTTACAAAGTATATACGCACTATTTTGGAGATTACACAAAATGTGGCCTTTGATTGGACGAAACGAGGTCATTTAAATGTTAGGACTACTTTATTGATATTTCATTGCGCAGTGATCAATTATCCTTTGTGCTGTTTTCACAAATACATTTTAGTAAGTGCATTGATAAAGACTCCATATTCATATTTGAGTTTATAAGATTACTGAAACATTTTATTTAAAAAATCATTAAATACTTGTTTTCTTGGAACTCATTTGTGTCAGTGTTCTTTCAATGAAGCGGCACTGATGTGGTTGGATATAGAAGTACATTTGACTAAAATGTTACGGGACTGTTAAGACTTTAACATCGACATACATGTAGCTAAAGTTTGATTTAGTATTTTTTTTAAAAATTGCTTATTTGAAAACCCTTTGAAATAAAATACATATACGTTTTGTCATTTGACATAATTGATGATAATTGATCCATATAGAATAAAATGCAACAGTTTTTTGGTATCAATAAGGGAAACCAATATATTATCTCATGTAGATTCATCTGGGTTTTTTCAGAAAACCCTCAGTTTATCTAAGAATAAGATCATCCTCCCGTTCGTTCTTACGCACCTGTTAGTTGTTAGACTAATCCACAAACAATCAATGCTATATCTTATCACATATTTACCGTTTATATTCAGCTCAACTAGAATAAATATAAAGACCAATCTTTTAACAGATTTACATATATTAAGTTGAAAGTAATTGAGTAGGTAATCGTAGAATTGTCTGTGTAAAAATAGTGTCAAATTAAAACAGATTTATTCTATATTAAACACAGTTTATGATTTGTCAAATCAACGCATTTCAAACTTCGTTGTATCTTCATCGCATTCATATTAAGGTAACGACTCATTGAAGATGTTTGCACTAGACTAGCTGCGCATAAGGCCTATGAGCGTTCAGATAGTTATAACATTTTACAAATTCACTACATTTAAGCTTAAGCAACTTATTGAATGACCTTGTCTCATCACCTTATCATCACCTCAGAAGTTTATTACATTTTATCAGAAAATGCGTGTTTCCTCCAATAAGTCACTGCATCTGGTAGCTCACTGCACATCAATATAATGTCACATTAGCACTACATTCTTGAATATAAATACCTGACTGCCAATCATGATTAGTGGTAATTGACATTGTGATGAGTATTTGTTTTATAAATAAAAGAGGAGAGTGAAAGGATATGTTATATCAAAGTAATGTTTAAGATGTAGATCATCTGATCATGTTATTCACTGCTCTGTTTATGGTGGTATATTAATAAACTAAGACGTATGACTTCATTGACATTGATGCCTTAGCTTGTTTGAATAATAAGGATATTTCACACAGCAGAATTTGTATTGCACTGCTGCACTTAATATTTCTTAAAGTGTGATTTAGTAATTCGGCCAACTGGCAGTATTTTTTTCAATTAAGAGATAATAATGCTTAAAGGTTTGAATCTAACCTATTCAGTGCATACTCGGGGGATTGACTGACTCAAAAAGGAAACTTGCCACCTGATTTGCTCAGAAGTTATGAGAAATATGAGTTGGGGTTGTTTGCTAATTTTCTCAATTCAGATCCGAGCCGTTGTAAAATATTTTGAAGAGACTTGCTGGTCAAAGAATTTAGGAGTTTGATAGGCTTACTGAAATCAACGTCAGTTACTGACAAAACAATATTCCCAGATGGAAGTCCGAGGGTTGATAAGAGTAAGAATATCGGAACATTCAGTCCTTAGTAACTAAGAATCCTTAACATATGCCATGGGGATTGAGAATGGCGTTGAGTTAACGTTCATGAAGTATCATTAAACCGTACGCCTGTATTAAATGTAAAACTCAATGCACAACGTTTGAATCACTATTTCATATACACCATACACTCAATATTCATTCTACTAACCTAATAAAAGTATTAAAAAATACTGAGGTAAATGAGATGCTTAACACTTTCTCTCGAGTCATGAAATCCGTATCACACTAAGCTATGTTCTATCAGAAGTAAGTTGTTATGCCCAATTCTAAGAGAAATAGAGTTTAGACATCAACTTATTATCGACTTTTGCATAATTCGCAGACACACTGGTAGCAAAGGATGTATCATAAACCACTTAGAGAAAAGAAAGAGCAAAACAATGGTACCCAGATCCAGTTAAATCTTAATATCAATTTCAATCACATTGATATCAATCTCAAAGTCCATTAATCATTATTTATAAATACTTTTCAAAGGAATACAGCCAGCAAATTTTCCTTATAAATCATTTTCTTTGTTTTTACATAATATCGACATCGGTCCAGAATTGTGTTACGTACATTCGAATTTATTGTTATTCATAATACGATGCAATAGTTGGTGCAAATGTATTCTTTCAAATCAGAAGGCACAATGATATATTATTTCATTCTGATTTTTTTCTGATCAATTGATAAAACTATTTGTATTTATTGGCGGAGTCTTAAAACTGACTGGTTGACTTTAAAGGGGCACAGAGTATGTTGTTGGAGTCACAAATGGGGTTTTTTGTGGAGAAGTAGTGGTTGTTTCTGATAATAAGTTTGATGTTTATTAGTTCAGTATAACGAGAATAACAGGTTTCAGAGGTGATTTATAATCGAAAACCGGACAATGGCGCGCGCCGATGACTCAAACGTATTTTTGGTTCTTATTTACATGTACATCAGACATAAAGACAGACATAGTTTGTAACTGTTTTGCAAATTTGATATGAAAATATGCAGAAAAACTTCGACTTTTTAACATGAATATATGACCTTAAAAAGGAAAACATCATACTTTTGGCATCTTTGAGATAAAGATGTAAGAAAAGGGAAGCGACTACAAGCTTACCAAATGACATAACATCAAACATACTATGTTTCACTTTAAGTGATTTCCAACATCTGTCATGTGAGAAAGTAACATTATTTGAAACATAGTTTAATATCCGTATATCTAATGTAAAAGCATTTAAAGGAAAAAGACATAGGATACACAGTGTTTGGATCGATACATCATTACATCAACTATCAAAAAACAATTTCAAATATCAGTTTTGATTATTTTGATTGAGGAGTGAATTAGTATTGACATATTCAAAACTAAAAAAACAGAACCGGTTTAGCCATGCTAATTTATTTGCCTACCTCAATTGATTGCAAAATGTTCACACAAAAATGGCCGCCAGTGGTTTTTGCTTGGTACTTAATGATTTCCTCTGTAACTACGTATTGGGTAATGGGATGTTTTGACCCCCGAAGATTGTACATTTGACACATACTAATATATATTAGGGAAAATTAAGAAATTATCTTCCACACAATGCCATGTTGCCCCTTTGACATTTTGTATTCCTGAAACTAATAAGTTCCTTTTTCACTTTCAACTTCTTAAAATGCCACTTAAAAAGTTATTTGCTTCATGATAAAGCCATAAATCATCTCCCAAATGAAACGACATGTAGATATATGCAGAACACACATCTTCTATCAGTGTTCATGACCTAATAACAACTAACCATATGATAAAGATATACACTCCAGGAATCTCGCGGCCTAAGAGACTGTGAAAAGTTTCAAATTGATAACAACAATGGGAAACTAATATGTACATATACATAACCGTAGAAGATATATCATGCTGTTAAAAAGACAAATCTTACAAACAATATCTTTACTACAAATTAATGACTCGTATCATACGAAAATATATGGATAAGAATCAAGTGGAATCGTTATATCAAGATCTCCATGATAACATGCTAAGGTTTATGTCATTTACCATATCCATTGCCAATTTCAGGGTAAACAACTGCATAAACGATATGGGGGAAAAATCAAATTATAGTTTCTTGCAATCTTTATTTCCTTTTATCAAGCATTGAAAGTTCTTATCCCTTGAAGTCATAAGTCGGTAATATTTGTTCTGGTAAATATATTTGATTAGCATATTCATATAACAAGGAGTAAATATATCTAGCATGCAATCAGCAGACAGGATAAAGATTACCCACAACGATTCCCTTCTTGTATAAGGAAGTTCATGTTATGACTGTATATTCTTCATTAGTTCAAATTTGTAAAACATTATTTCGTTTTATATATGGGTCACACACTTGGTTTGATTTTGAATGGTCTCTTGAAACGCTGAGATAGGTGTCCAATGATGTGAGGCCTTCCTTGAAACTTCGAAAAACAAATTTACCTACATAAGCTGGCTTAGAAATATTCTGGTATTTCTTATGCAACATGCATAATGTGTTTAGTTGTTGTGTATAAACTTTTGGCTAGTTTTGGCTAGTTTTGGTGACTCTAAAAAAGTGTCCGTCACTCTCAATGCCTTATTTATAAAGCACGGTGAGTTAAAGAGGAGACGGCTCCATAATGTCTAGCTAAACTATTATGTAATTTTTCATAAAATTGATATGGGACATTTTCAACTACTTACATTCAATACTCTTATCATCGATAGTGAATAGATATTATTTTTCAGTTCTTTTCCTGCTGTTAAGCATTAATGTAAAACATTTTATATAATGAAGGTGTTTAAAGTCTTTCCACTTCCAGCTTACAGTTTATTTTGGTCGCATCGAAATGTTTTACTTAATTTGGAAGTAACGTATTTAACTGAAGCACAGCTGGGCTTACATGACTTTAATAGTAGCTTGGTGGTTTTTGAAGGTTTCTGTCGACAATTAACTGTCTGGTTGGGAGGTTTTTGGTTCTGAAATGCAAACTAATGAGGATAAATCGTGACTTAACTAACCGCGTGTCAGTTCGATTTCGTAATTGTATTGATTTGGAGAGTGAAATGAAGTTAGTTACCCAAAAAAATCCCATTCAACACTCAGTGGGCGTAATGAAGGCAAATGAGTCTTCAGCTTTAGGTATCATTATACTCAGAAAAACCATCACAATTACAGGTTTTTATTCAAAGTTTTCAGATGGAAAAAGGTAATAAATAACAATGGCATTGGAAAAAATATCATTTTATTCTAGGTGAGGTGAGGTGATCAAAGTTTAACGCCGAGTTCAAGAGTATCTCACTATTATCGCGGCTGCTAGTATTATTGCATTAAATTATTAAAGTATTGTATTATTGGGAAAAAGCCAACACCATTGTGGCTACGCACTGCGGTGAAGCATGCGAGCATGAGCTGGAAGTAGCTAACCATGGTTGGTACAGCGCAGTGTAGCATTGCACCCAAACCTTACTGCATGTATAACAGTTCTCTACTGCAAACAAAGTTGCCGAGCCCCTGGCGGGATTCGAACTAACCCTTGATCTGTTTTAGTGGACGTAACATTTCCCAATACTACTTAGTTAGGCATGTGGCCACAAAATTGTGAAATATTTAGATATTGAATGTCTCAGGAAATCACTTACTCTGATTATTTTAACAAAATATTCGTTTTAATGTATAAACCTCATGTAAACCTACCATCAGAATGCTGTCCTAGGTTTAATTCTCACAAATTAATGTTTTCTCTTTTTTTTTTGGTTCCCTCCAATTACTCATTCATACTGATTGTTTTGGGGGTTTTTAACTCCTCTTTTAATGTACATTAGAGATCCTTTCTTTACGTTTTTCCCCATTATGATTTCATGTAAAGATTTCAAAACACAATACATAAATCATTGTAAAGTGTTTAATTTATAGACTTAATTTTAAATTCGAATTTTGAATTCATTGGTTTTGTAAACGATAAAGGACTGTACGGTAAATAGTAATGATGTTTTTCAAGCTAAATGCTTGGTTTCAACAAAACAGTCTTAAAGTGTCATGAATCATTTAATCCCCAACTGACTCCAAAATAATGTCCGTTTACATCTCTATATCAAAGTGTGTAAACCTTTTTCCAACTTTCACTGATAAATTCATATGTCTTCTGGAAATAAAACCTGAAATCCTACCAGACATCATGACATAATCGATATCAACAATTTAAGGAATAATTAAATAGGCAGAATGTTCCATTTATATACAATGGGCTGGCTTCTTGAATTTGATGGGCTGATTTCTGTAGGAAATACGCGGACCAATGTAGGGTAAAGACCACTACTTACACTTAGCCAGTCCTTCGATGACCTTGGTTTCCCCCTTAATAAGACTTCAGGCACAAAATTGACCGTCAGTAACATACAGTTTGTACATGAATCCGACAGACCAAATGACATGTGACCTTGTAATCAAACTTAAATGTGGCCGTGTCTTTGACGAAGACAGACAATGTTCCATATGATCACCTGTCAGTCTTGGTCATTATATTGGATGATGAGCTCGTAGACTGTCTGTCAATAGACCCTTTTTGACAAGCTCCCGTAATACATTCACACACTGTTTGCTGCCGCCTTTGATGGAGTCGACTTGCGAACAAGGGCCTAGATTTTGAAAGCTCTTTTAGTGCTAAGACAGTCGTAAGCCAAAGTTAATATTTGGTACTTACGATTAACTTAGCGCTCAGAAAGCTTCGAAAATCTGGGCCCAAGACTGATGTTGACGTTTTCTACAAACTAGCCATCCATTATCCCTCATATTGGAGCCTACCTCTATCATCAGCGACCTTGAATTTGCCTTTTTTGCGTTTCATTGCAACCAAATTGGATATGACGCTATGACAAACATGTACATGTTTTCCAATCTTTCTAAAGGACACTCACTTTCTCTCATTCACACGATCTATCATTTTGTGTCATGATTTGTATCTGGTTATGAACCACTTTCGTATTCAGCAAACCTGATTAATAATTCTCTTGAAACAATATTTACAAATAAACGTTAATGTACACATATTTTCTTCATGTCAGGGAAAATGTGCTTTGCATCTGCATTTGTTATATTGATTGCTTTAGCCAAACATGTCACGATAATAGTTGACATTTATTATTATTTCAAAAATCAACTAATGTAGTTTGCTTCCAGTAACGTACTTGTATTGTTTATACGGTCGATTTTTAGCCTTAATCAAATGATAAGATAAGCGGTGTTCGACTGGACTTCATGTTATAACTCAACTAACAGCTGAAACCTTCTTTTGATTTAACAATAGATTTCCCTCTGTCCCCAGCTGCTCGTTGTTGACTTTGATGAGAATCTAACCAAATTTAAATCTTAAGCTCGGACAATTTCCTGCAGAACAGAATCTTCTTTGGTTCACAAATGTGATCTAATGAGAGCAGATAGTGACTTAAGTACGGTACTTGTCAGTTCAAATTTGTTTTTGCATTGCTCTTTTACAGGATGTTTAGTGACTCTACTTTGTTATAAGTAACTTTTCACTTAGTTCCTTTAACACCAAAGACAGCTTAGATTGAAATGTGGTAAATGGTATATTCGACCCAAATCAACTGTGTACGTGTAAAAACGTATCTAATATGTTTGTGTATGTAGTTATGTAGTTAAGAAATATAGATTTAGGAGGACAATGTCATGATCTCTTTTGTTTGAAATAACAGCTGTAGTAAACAATGGTTTGTTTACAAGAGCCTACAAATGCCACTCAAATAGTATTTTCAAAGGGAAAACAATTAATTAATGTTGACTTGATGACGACCTAATCTTCCCAGGACACCTTACCTGACTTACCGAAACGTTTTGTTGTGTATATACTTGATCTTATTTTTTGTGTATCTAGTAACTGACATGCATATCATTATTCAGTTAAAGATAAGCACTAGTTACTCAATAACTATGTCTACTAGCATTGATATTAGCTGACCAGTCTCAAATACTATATATATATGATAAGTTCAACCGATGTTATTTAATGGAAAAATACTTCAGGGTAAGTGCTTCATGTTTTCGACAAGATTTTTGTCAAACATGCTATTATATTTCAATGATCGGATGCTTATAATACTAAGGTTTTATTGTCTCTCTATGACTTTATTGGCTTTAGGGCATTTGATCCTATTCTGCAATAATATCCTCAATCTGGTATAGCAATGGGAAGGATATCCTGTTTAGTTATGGGTACACGTACGAGAGATGAGGTCAGTATGGTATCGAATTCATTACATGATATTGACAATTGAGAGACGAAAGAATGCATTTTTGTTGTCATGACAATTTCTGGACCCAATAATTCTTAATAAACTGTTTTCAGTCATGAGTGTATATTGAATCAATGTAGGCAAAAGAATATTCAGTTTGTGAACTTTTTAAGGAAGCAAATTCATTTTTCAAAAGACTTCAATATCATTGTAAAGATTAATTGCACCTAAACAGATTTCTGTTTGTGAAAGAGTTTGATTAAAACCAAAGGATATATGGATTAAGTTTATCATTGAAATAAATATCATTGTATCATCCTCGCAGCTCAATGTCTTGGAAGTGGTATCTTCAAATCTCTCTCTGGTAGTCAGTCTTTCACCCAAAAGGCGTGTTTCTGCCATGCCTCGTTCACAAATAACCCAGACATTGTATCATTGACGAGGTATTGAGAACTTGGGCATAAGAGTTCACTTTCCTTTTCAATATCTTACAAACAATGTATTTGATAAAAGGGTTGCGAAGATCTGTACGTTTTGTAATGGTTATTTCAATTTTAGATTTGATGCATGTCACTGACGTTTACATACTTTTAAAGATTCTGGTATTTCCATTTTTCCCGTTCTCAAAAATAAGACATTGGTGTTGTATTTTAGTTCAAAACATCTCACAAAATTTATGATCGATTAATAAGTTTATAATAGTTCAGATAAAAGGGATTTTGTTGATGTATTTCCACTAAGAATGCGTAATAGTAGACAGTTGAAAAACGGCTAACCAGTGAAACATTTTTTTTTATCTTCACAACAAATCTTAATTTGTCCTCAGCTGTTCATGGATGACTTTGATGAGACCTTTAAAGTATCTAAATGGTAACCTGGGACAATTTCCTGCCAAGTAGAATCTTCATTGGTTCACAAATGCAATTTACTCAAGGAATATAGTGACTGAAGTACCGAAAATGTCAGCTCGGATTTGTAATAGCATTTGTCTTTTACAAGATTTGTACCAAGTGACTTTCCCTGCTTTTAGATACTTTCATGGTCAATGCCTATCTAAATACATACACCTTATGACATTACGTTGAACTGTATTTTGACCCACATTAGGGTTGTACAAAATAGTTGCCTGTAATGATTAATTTATTATTTCATAAATATGAAATATCAATTTAAGAATATGAAATATGTTTGCTCAAAACATCTTGTCTTTTATTAATATTTAAACATTTAGTTATTTTGATTTGAACATATTTAATTGATATTGATTTTCTGTTTGTTAAGAAAGTGAACATAATAGTACTCATTAGATTATTCGATAAAACGTTTCAGGAAGATGTGAACTGATGTTGAGTAGATGAACTTGAGTTTGAAACACAATCTTCAAGGAGAATTTGTTATTCGACATTAATTGTGGTTATAAAAAACTGTTTTCATTTTAAAAAAATATTTTGACAAGCTTTAATTTGAGTTAATACTGGCATGCAAAATATGTTCTGTCAACAGTATTACTTATAAAATATTTCACGAAAACTACACGAAACCTTGTCAATACAGTGTTGTTGACATACAAACAACTTACCTGTTCCATGAAATCATGATGCCATTTGCACGACGTTTATTTGCATAATGTATGTTATTATGTAATTAGCCAAAATGAAAAGGTTTCACGTAATTATTTTAAGTAATTGCTCTGCACAAAAGACCTTTACGTCAACAGAAAACAGGAGGTCATTTGCACCAATAAGTTCATGAAGTCACGGTGTCCTTTAAAAGTAAATCAAAGACTTCAGGACAATCGGGATGAAATGTTTAGTAAGAGTTGTGGCCCCCTCAAGCGTCTCGTACCGCCAATAGTTTCCTCATGGTTCTCAGAACGATAGTAAACACTATCCGAGGATGACGTCGCAACGTCAGCAAGATCACGTTGAAACCACCTGTGTTGGATTGTCTTTTTAATGAAAACGTCATCCCAGTTCGTCCCAAATGAGCTCGGTAGGATTGAGGTCCGGGTTGATCCTGGACTTCTACTTCGCCATTCTTAGAAAATTCTGCTTAAAAAGTGATACATGGAGCTGAGCGTTGTTTTGCTGTTGTGGTGCGTCTTCCAGGGCCATGTCTCTGCATGAACGAAAGCAGAACGGCTTTGCAATATCTGATCCATGTCCTGGACAGTATATAACTTCCGTTGAACAATTACAAGAGAAAGTCAATGTGCGCAAAACGAACCATAATGCTGCCGCCACACAATCATGGTGCGTGGTCAGTTTAAGCAAACAGGCACCTAATGACCTCATGAATTTGTGTTTGCACGTGAATTTCATGTTTTTCTTCATTATATGCTCGTTAGTCAAGGGATTCACAGAATTAAAATTTCATGAAATTAAATATTCACACTTTTTACCATTGTTAGAAATACTTTAAAACTCATATGATTAACCAGAAAAAGAAAACAGTTTAAATTCATCAGTGTCAAGTTTGCTTAGTGCAGGCATCAAAAGGTTCTCAAACCAAAATACTTTTTTAAAATTCTGTTGTCAAACTAATGTTTGGCACGTGAAGGGCGGTATTTGTCATGAATAAAATGCTGCAATGTTATTTTGTAACCAGACTAAGTGCAAGAAATTGGTATCATAAATCTATTCTGGTCATTTGAAAGCAAAGTTGACGAAAGAGTGACAATCGCATTGATATTTGAGAGTACTATTCCATTTGAGATCTTATAAGAACTACTGGGCTTTAGAAATATTGTCGCGTTCGGTAAAAGTAAAAGGTCTATTCTTTGTCTAGCCAGCTCAAAATTCTATTAGGATCAGACCATGCTGGTTGGATACTAGAGAGAATAAATCATTCAAACTGTGCCTTTTCAAACGTGTTTGTATACCATCCTATTTTGCAAAGAGAATGTTGAACAGTGTTTCTTCTGAGAAAGTGGATGATTGCATGGTTATAGCTGACAAACATTATATTCTATAATATGTTTGATATGATTCTTAAACATCATTCATCAACACATATGAGCCGAGGTGTATTTTGTTAACGAGATGTTTGACGCCATTTTAAACGATTTCGTTGTCTTCACGATGTATTCAGATGTGTACCAATACATGTCCGAAGATGAAGAATTGTAACATATTTATCGATTAACCTTTCTTCAGATAAAAAAGCTTTTAGAAAGTTCTAGTTATTATTTTCCCTTTCGTTGTCTTCACGATGTATTCAGATGTGTACCAATACATGTCCGAAGATGAAGAATTGTAACATATTTATCGATTAACCTTTCTTCAGATAAAAAAGCTTTTAGAAAGTTCTATTTATTATTTTCCCTTTAATTACTAGTATTTTCATGCAAACCTTACTTGAGATCAAACACCTGACCCTCACTGAAATATTTGTAAGGTGTTCGCTCAAATATAGAATCAATACCTTGTTCGTAGCAGATTCAATACTCTCCACATATAATCATTGACATTTATACATATAACATAATAACATATCCTTTCAAATACTGGTATTCTTCACCATTACCCATAAGCAATTACAAATTAATGTTTGAACAAAATTGATTTAGACGAAAAGAAACTATTCGATATTCGAAATAGCACATGCAGGCTAATCTTTAACTTTAACAAAAAATATTTAACTTTTACAGTGATAACCAAACAGTTCGGTGTAAAATGATAAATGGTTTTCAACACAAATAAGAATTTATTCAACAACCATGATTTGCTTTGATTGTTCATATACGTGTTCTAACAGCTACAAATTGAATTTTTCAAACAAGACTGTGAGAGTCCCCATTATTTGATGTTAGATGTGTTTAAAGGGCCTCATATATATATATATATATATATATATATATATATATATATATATATATATATGATGCAACGTTAATTGAAATAATTTATTTGTACAGATACATAAATTTCATGTATATTTCAAACATTTTCATTTTCTTATTCATTTTATCACATTATAACTTGCAACAAATAATGAAAAGATATATTTTTACTCGTGAGTGCCAGACAGCACATTACTAAATATATGAAAATACTTTGAACATAGCGGAACACTGCCGCCTTAGTCATCTTTCTATTGTAACTTCTAAGCTGTCACAGCAGACATGTGATTGAGAGGGAAACAGTCCCAATATTAGATGTAGAAATGTCAAAGTATTGGTCTTAAGTAGGATGACGCAGATTCAAGGTTTAGCAATATGTAATACTTACGGATCTCACAAAGACTCCATTAGTGATGACAAATCATCATGCATTTCTTTTTTTACGATTCTCGTTTAAGAATAAGCCTAATGTATATCCGGGTTTCTTTTGTTTGGAAATGTCTAGGTGCATTTTTAGTCCGCAAAACGTGAGTTATGTAGTAAGTATTGACACAAAAAACAGGGTTGCGTTTTCCAAACTTGCCAACAACCTTTATTTTACCAATCTAAAATTGATTCCGTCTGTTAGGGTGCCCTTTCTTCTCTGTACATAAAAATCAACCTGAATATTGACTTACAGAGTAATTTTTACTGCCGTTTGAAAAAAATGTTAATAAACAAAAACATCACCTTCTTCAATTCGTAAAAACTAAAAAAATTTCCTCAGATCGTTACATAAATTATTTTTCACTCAAATATGACTTTAAGATTTTTAAATATATACACATGCGGTTTTACTCAATTGTGATGTTCTGATATGTTTATCACTCAAGAAAGAATTCTTCATATTTTTTCCATCATACCGAAAATTATATCTCGACGTTTTAATAATTAACAATCAACGCTGATATGAATTGACGAATACCTTAACCCTAAAGACGTATGCAATCGATTTAATTGGTTGGAGTTTAGAGGATAACATTTCCGATATATCGTGGTTGCATTATTTGGTGAAAGAAAGTTCATTGTTTGATTCCAGAAGTAAAAAGTTAATTTATTCACAAAACGTGGTTATATCTTTGATTTAAAGTCGCCCATCATCCACGACATTAATTGTTTTATTCAAGTCAAAATTAATTTCTGTACCTGTGATGTTTAATGATCAGAGTAATATTCTTATCTGACAACACATTCATTGCACAAGACCCTCGAAGGATGAATATAAATACTTCATCACCAAAAACTTCAAGACTGAGGGGATAACAGTTCATTGATAAGTAAGTAACTGTCCTTAAAGTTTATTAGGATTAAATAGGCAATATTTCTTCACCTTCAGGACAGAAATAGAACTTGGCTTTCAGGTATTGTCAGTTGCACCTATAAATTGTCCATCATTTAGGATAAGAAAGGCAACATTTTCTCACCTCAGATAACTAGTGTTGCTGGTATTATTTACAGATACCGTGTTCACAAACTTGAACAGGATTATTAACATAAGAGAACTGCAAAATGCAATAAGAAATCGGTTGATTTATGGATTACCATTTAAATCTACAGTCTTTTATGCCAGCTTTAGCTTTGTCTCAAACAAAGGTCTTTTTAAGACATCATAATTCATATCTGTAGGCAGTTTATGTTGAATCAGACTTTATTAGCAAATAGTTTTTTTCTTCATCATCGTTATCAGGTAGGAATATCATGCTCGTACATAGAGAGTTCTGGCCGTTCACGTTTAAATTTTATATCAAGCTAATTGCTTGAAATGAAATCTGTATATATGTATGTATAATAACCACTTGTATTTGTTCTCTTGTCTATGCAGCCTTTCTGTCTCTGCCGCTGTCTCTCTATAGCTATAATATTCGAAAAGGATTTGCATCTTTGAAGAATCGGAAACATTATGTGCACAAGTTAAAACATTCACGTCAATGTCAGATTTATGAATTAATCATATTTTAGCTGAATTAAACTTATAGAAACTGGCGATGTCTAAAAGCCAATGTCAAGCAAACCAGACTTGACTGCTCTCTGTCCAATCCATTTCTTGTCAGTTATCGACATGTCTTGAAAGGAACTTGGTTCCTTCATCTGACTTGTTTCTATTACAGGAAACACACATGCATGATAAAATGTCATCACTTTGAGTTGATAAGAATTTATTCAATATTAACAGAGAAAATGTTTTCAGGTTGAGAGGGAATCTAAAATATTTCATGAAAATGTCGACAGCTGAATACTTCATGTATTCAACCTGTTCTCAAAATTTTATGGTATTAAAAAAATATATATAATTAGCTATAGCTTGTTAAGAGAAAGTTGAAAGTCATTTGCAAACATTTACTGCATGAACAAGTTCAATAGGAGTTATATTAGTCAAGGACATCAGCGATAATGTGCCGAATGCTATTCTGGTAACGAAATACTTAGCATGTTAATTATTCATGTCTAGTGGAAGCGCAAAAGGTTCAAAATGAGGTTAATTAAAAATTCTTGAGATGATGATGTATCGGGTGTTCTGTTAAAAAGGAAAAGCATCATTTCTTAAATATTCTTTGAGTTACCTGATGAAATATACTATTTAAAAGAAGGTAAGGGACAAACCTATATTTTAGGTCGTGTTTTTTGGCCTAGAAAGGATAGAATTTATTATTTCTAAGCCGAAATCAAATTAAAATTTCAAAAGATAACAACTGTGTACAAATCATATGCCATATCCAAACACAAAGAATATGATATTCACTTTAAAAACACCTTGAACAAAACAATATTAGTTGAATATGAAATAAATGAATGATAATGACAAATATTTCCTGTCGTCAATCACGACTTTGATATATAGCCCATATTGTCATTTGAACTGAAAAAAAAAGTGAAAGTAGAAAAAAAACTCACAATGGTTCAACCCAAATGGAAAAAATAATGAATTTTAAATTTCTTATTTCTTGACAAAATAATTTTGGAACTTAAAACACAAAGAACTACGTCCCTACAAAAACGATATTGACACATTAGCCTTTTGTAATGTTTCAAAATGCATATTGATACAAATGTTCAAATACAAATACTAAATAGACACTTAACAGTGATTAATGACAACATTCCTTGAAGTTGTCGACCCGGGGCATGAAACAAAGATTTTCTCTAAAGACATCCAGGAATGCTGGAAAAATAATTATCAAAAGAAGTATATTAGTCGGAAACAATAACGACTTTTATTTTGCTACTTTTTACCTTTTTTATACAATTTTTTAATGCACGAAGATGAAAACTTTAGTGACAATTTTCCAAAACTTTTCAACTTAACACATTTATATGAAAATGAATATTTATCATTTCTATAACATAAATATACTTTTCCAAACATCTGAGTTCTTCTTAGAACATGTAATTCTTATATCGATATTTCAACTTGAGAACATACATCTTCTTAATATGTCAATCGTACAAGAGATTCCTGGTTGTTCCTTTGAAGTAATAGATCAAAGTAAAACTGAGATACTTAACACATTGTCAGATAAAGTACAGCTGTATTTGAAGATTAGGGTCGCCTTTATTGAAAAGCTTATATGTTTCATGCAGAAATTGCAGTCTGATTTGAAAGAGAATTTCCAGTGACATTCATGTACATTTTCTGCACGTTATTTCAAACTCAATCATGTCACAATATGTTTCTTAAACATTATTGCGCCAACCAGTTATATCCATCCTTAAAAAGTGATATGTTAAACTCATTTTTCAATAGAATGAAGTTTTAATTGAAAAAGTCTAACGTAATTGAGTTTTGCATTTCCATCACTAATAAAATGGAAAAATACTTGTACACTATTTAGATACTTTCCTATATTCATAAACGCGATCACCAAACTATGTCGTGATTTTAGTTATGTGGATAAAGGAACATTGACCACTTATGGGGCGACAAATACTTTACAAAACGTTATGCCTAGCATAATATAAATGACATGGAAATTATTTGAAAATAAATCAAAATCATAATGTATATTCAGACGTCAGTAAAAGATTTTTAAAAATTCAAAAGGTACTCCTTCACCTTGAAAAATTACACAGCAAAAATAGATCCTAGTAAAAAAAATTATTTCTGAAAATAGTTATTTCTGAAATTATCAAAGTATTTCGACCTCAGAGTTTAGTCGAAAAGTCCGTTCAAATTATTGAGTTATTGTGTAGTGAACGTTGATTCAAATCAACACGCGATTTAAAACTACATCCACCTTTAAAATCCTATATGCCCTTGATGTTTACCAATACAGCTTCATTGTGAGACATTTAAGGCGCCTACATCCTGAGGCCTCACTTTTATATTTTTGTTCAGTTTAACAAATATGATATAAGTTCACACAAACCACTGATATGATGTCACAGGTGTCAGTTCTCAACATATCATAAATCATGCAAGCATGAATGTTTTGGACACAAAAAAATAAGTGTGTCCTTTTCCATCCTTGGTTTTATGAAGCTTGGCTTCTGTAAAAGTCGTTTTGCCAACATATCAAACGAACAACTGAATAAGATGCAACGTATTCCAAATACAGCTGCCAGCATTGTGATGAGAGCCAAGAAAACAACTCGGATAACTCCAGTCTTATCAAGCTTAACTGGCTGCCTGTTTAAGCCAGAATTGAGTACAAAATTATGTTTTTAGCTTATCAAACCTATCATTGTTCTGCTCCTGCCTATCTGTCTGAACTTACGTAGCATTATACATCAACACGCCAGCTTGGATCTTCAGATCTGTGTTTCCTCTCTATCCCAAAACCGAAACGTTGATAGTTTGGCAAGTGATCGTTATCTTTCAAATGCTGCAACATTGTTGAATAAACTGCCTGTTAAAATGGAAAACATTGAGAATTTGCCGCTTTAAAAGGACTCTACAGATAAATCTGTTCAACAAATTCTACAACACAACTACACATTGATGAGATATCTATATACAATAAATATCTTAAATTTTGTTAGTACTATTAGTATTCACCAAGTGAATGGAGTTTAGCGCATTATCAATGCACTTATTGTTGTTATTATTGTTATCAATGTTATCATTATTAAATGAGGATGTTGAAATCCCGATGTTTGATTATTGAAAGTGACCTAATATTGTGTCATCCTTCCATGAATATGTTTAAAATGACAGACGAATTTGTCAGCATTAGCGTTGTATCCAAGAACATGATAGCCTAAGCAGTCCTTTGATTGATATGAAAATTTTTTCAAACATTTCACAAAGAGAGTATAATAAGACTTATTATCGGACATTCCTCGTTCTTTTGTTTTAATATTGTGAAATCTGTGCAAACATGGAGGGTTTAGGATACATATTAAGTTTTAAATATTTAAATATATAAAACATTCTACAATGTACCCAAAAATGTTCTACTAAAAATCTAGGTACATTAATGCACAAGCTGGCTTCAAAGATAGGCACTATTGTAAAAGGAAATATCCAAAGAAGGGAGGTAACTCTTGTATGGATGAAACTCATTTTTGATAAATGTTGCCTAAAATATCCTTAATAGAGGGCCTCTCATGTTTTTTGTATACATTACATTGTGTTGAATACTTGTTTTTTGTCAATGAGCCAATGGAAAGATAATTATTTACCAGAACTGGAAATTTTAAAGAGCAAATCACTTTTTTCAAAATGTCAAATGTCATATGTTTTGTTAAAAATGGCTTAAAACAATGAAACATGTTTTTGGAAAGACTTCTATGTTGTTACAACATACGTGAAATCAAGCCAGCTCTTCATTGTCTGGTGTAATGACCACCTGCCATTGTCCATTTGAAAATAGTAATAGGGATATTCAGTGTAAATGTTTCTTTGATTGAATTAATAGTATTAATATAATTACATCATCAAGGCTAAAAGAGTAATCCTCATTCCTGACAAAGTTTCTATTATTGTAAGTTGTCATTATTTAAATATCATTGTTGTTCTATTTTTATCAAGATTCACATGGCTAATTTACATAAAGCCGGTTAATTCGAGCCCTAGATGAAGTGAATAATGACGAGTACAAGGTAAAGTTAAAAGAATGATCATAATCGTAATTATTCCGAATCAGAAGTTTCACTTATCTGTAGTTTCATCTTTGGTGCATATAAGACATCGTAAAATGATGTGATTATTCAGTAGTCTCTGTCTTGCCGCTCGCCTGAATTTATCGGCAGCCGCCATTTTAACTTTGACAGTGACAGCGATTATATGTAAATAAGGGTCAATGTTGTATTTCCTATTCCCGATTCATGAATAGAATATTAAGTAAATGTAAATCTTTTCTGGTTGCCAAAGAAGTGTTATTATTGTAATCTTCACATTATGTATCGCTGAAATGTCGTATTTTTATAAGTTTTGGAACTATGTTAATTCGTATTCATACGCTAGGGCAAATGTCTTGCCGTCTGTTTATATTTGCTAATTCTAGCGGAGCATCAAAACTTCGATTAATGCTCCTTGTAAATAATAATTGTTTTTACTAATGCTCCGCATATTCTTAGTGGAGCAAAGCTTGCTCCGCAGTAATTATTCTGTAATCGGCAATATTCTAGGGAAGAAAACAACAATCTTCCGCTCCATGACAATTCCCATATCAATTTTGTTTTTGTATGTTTCTCAATGAGTTCAGGGTGCATTAATGTTCTGTAAAGTGCACCATTTAGGAATGTTTACTCTGTATCTAAACCTTAGCGGAGCAAATTTCTCTTGTACAGTAATAATGCAAATATTTACCATTTTCTGGAAAAGTAGCCCGTGTCTCATGCCTGGCAAAGTTGTAACGAGTACTCATGATTGGTCAAAGTGACGTCACGTGACCCTTATGACAGCTATATAAGCAGCGACGGAACTGAGTTTAGTCACTTGCACTTGGTGCTCTGAGGTGTGCACATCATATAGCAATAGCAATATTAGAACCCCTACCCTGTTAATTGTAAGTTCATATAAATCCCAGAGACATTTATTGTAGTGAAATCAAAAGTTAAGACTAACTGAAAGTATTTAAACCATTTAATATTATTTCATCTATATAATAGAGAAATAAGTATAAAACAAATACCTCTTCCTTTGCCACTTTTAGGTCAAAACTTACTTAGCCAGGCATGAACTATTCAAGCTTTTAGAGATTACATTGTTTAGTGTTGTTGTTGTTGATCTGGTGATATATTTATTCAAGGACAGTCATGTTCAAGTTTTCTCAGTTGCCAAAGACAATGTGTGGTCTTGTTGATAATAAATAAAATCATATTATTTGGTAATTAGCTTGTTTGTAGTTCTTGGTCAGGTGGCTTACAATTTGGTGGCAGCGGTGGGATGTTTTTAATTCTAGAAAAACATCCTGATCGAATTCACGACTTAAAAGTGGTAGTAGTTAAATATTTCTGTTAAGGTTAATGATAATTGCTCTGTGTCACTGCTGAGGTTTTTAATGTCTGCTCTGTGCTGCTGTTGAGGTTCATGATGTCTCTTCTGTGCTGCTGTTGATTTTATTTTTTTTAGCTAGTCCTGTCTGGTTGATAAGGTTAATTTAATTATCTAGTCTTGTAGATTATTAGATAAAAAGTTACATAGTTTCATAGTTTGTATAACTACAAAATTTTATTACTAGATTATTTTCATTGAGAAAGTTGTTCAAGAATAGTATATTATTTTTCACGCTACCAGTTTAGTTATAATTATGGCAACAGCTAAGTCACCAGATTTGGAAGTGTCGTTTAAGGCTGTCGATGGGAAAGATAGGTCACCAATAGACGATGATCAATTTGATACCTCTTTTGAGGAAGTAGTAGTAGTTGATGAGGTAGTGGGAGGCGATAGTTCCGACAGTGAACATTATGACAGAATAGGAGCATCACGAAGGCCAGACCGGTCTAGTAGGAATGAAGGTGGTCGACCTCTGAGGGGCAGATGTTCTGTCAGTAATGAAATTGGACGCAGATGTTCAGTTTCAATCAAACCTGAGTTCTATGACGGCACCACAGACTGGGACGAATACCTCAGTCACTTCCTAAATTGTGCGGAACTTGGGAAATGGCCCCTGCAAGAAAGACTCCTGGTCTTATCGGCCAGTCTCAAAGGTTCTGCCAGAACATACTACATGGGTCTGTCCCTGTGTGAGAGACGATCATATCACTCCTTGGTGGAGAGACTCAACCACCGCTTTGGTAGTGATAGACAGAAGGACAAATGGCTGTCAAAACTGGAATCACGAGTTAGACTCTCAGGGGAGTCTATAGCTGTGCTGGCTGATGACCTTCGTCAGATGACGCAAAGAGCCTACACAGATCTTGATAGTCGAGCACAGGAAGCAATTGCACTGACTCGTCTATATAAGATGTTGAAGCCCGAAACTAAATATCAATGCATTGACAAGGCATGTCGATCAGTGTCAGAGGCTGTGGAGGTCATCGAGCGGTACGAAGCCCTGGTTGGGGATTCATCTGAAAGAAAGAAACCTTCTGTCAGGCTGGTGACTCCCGCCCAGCAGAAGCCAGAACCAACAAGGAATTCTGGGGAATCCCAAATTCTTAGCCAGATCCTCAGCAGACTCAATGACCTTGAGAAAAGGCTACCCAGGCAGAATTCTAGAGATATTGACCCCCTGCAAGGATCTCATTTTGGCAACAAGCGGTCTCGATACTCTTCAAGAGATCGTACCTGTTTCGTCTGCAAGTCACCGGATCATTTCAAACGGGATTGCCCCGTATTGTACGGTCAGCCGACTGTGCAACTAGGACGTTCGGGAAACGGGAATCTGCTCACCCAGTAGGCCAGGGGTCAGCAGTTGAGGAGAGGCCTAAACCCGAGTCGGGAAGCTCTACCAATTTAAGGGTTGGTCTGGCAGGGGAGGTTAAAGGGAAGTGGGACAATGGTTTTTACACCAAAGGAGTTGTCTGTGGTTTATCTCTTGAGTTCCTGATAGACACGGGGTCGACCATGACCCTTCTGTCAAGCAAGATCTTTGACCAACTAGATCAGGCACAAGCTCCGGGCCTCAGTCCTCTCCTCACCAACATCAATGGTGTTGGCGGTGCTCATTTAAACACAAGGGGTTTTGCTGATATGACCATTGAATTCAATGGCATGTGTTTTGAGAACCGTGTAGTGGTATGTGATATATCTTTAGATGCAATATTGGGTCAGGATTTTCTGTTGAATTGTGTCACATCTATTGATTACAAAAATCTTAAACTCCGTACCCTGAAGGGAGAGATCCAATGTTGGATTTCAGGGGAAGCAGAAATGTCGTGTCCTGTCAAGGTTAATGCTGTCATGGTCTTACCAGCCAATTCAGGTTCATGGGTGTCTGTTAACATTCCTCAAATAGACAAGCTAAATGAAGACTGTTTGGTCGAGAGTAAGAACTTACCTGTAGGTACGCGTCTTGTTGGGTGCGTGCTCAAGAACTCGAGTGAGACTCAAAATGTTCATGTTGTTAATGTGAGCAGTGAACCAATGACGCTTCATCCAAACATGGTGATCGGGACTGCAGAGTCAGTCTACACAGAATCAGCCAGGGGCAGGTGTGCTGCGCTGGCCTTGGTTGACCCTGACGTGCCATGCTCACAACAAATACCACATCACTTAGTTGATATGTGGCAAGCAAGTGTGGTGCACCTATCAGCAAAGGAAAAAGATGAGTTCGCATCCTTGTTGGTTAAGTACCAGCAAGTTTTTGCTAAAAGTTCTGAGGACCTGGGGAGGTCAAATAAGGTCGAACACCAGATAGATACTGGTGATGCAGCCCCTATTCGTCAACCACCAAGACGACAGCCCCTTGGAAAACGAGACATTGAGAAGGAAGAAGTTCACAAGATGCTCCAGCGCGGAGTGATTGAACCTTCCAACAGTGCCTGGGCCTCTCCCATTGTTCTCATACAGAAGAAAGATGGTTCTACGAGGGTCTGCGTAGATTTTCGTAGAATTAACGATATTTCTCGTAAAGATGCCTATCCGCTTCCTCGCACCGATGAGTGTCTTGATGCACTCTCCAATTCCAAGTGGTTCAGTACCATGGACTTGAACTCAGGCTTCTGGCAAATTGGCCTGGCAGAAGAAGATAAAGAAAAGACAGCTTTTGCTACTAGTATAGGTCTATACCAGTTCACTGTCATGCCCTTTGGACTGGCAAATGCACCATCAACTTTTGAACGATTGATGGAAGATGTGTTAAGAGGGTTACAATGGCAAGAGTGTCTATTGTACATGGATGATATAATTGTACCCAGTCAATCTGTCGAGGAAAGCCTTGAACGCTTGCAGAGAGTTTTTCAACGGCTTTTAGAAGCAAACTTAAAACTGAAACCATCCAAATGTATCTTCTTTCAGAAGTCTGTGAAGTTTCTTGGCCATATTGTGTCTGAGCAAGGTGTGCAGACTGATCCTGATAAGATCAAGAGAGTGTCAGAATGGCCAGCCCCAAAGAATGCAAAGCAAGTTCGAAGCTTCATGGGGTTATGCTCCTACTATCGGCGATTCATTAAAGGATTTGCTGATACTGCAAGACCACTTCATAGGCTGATAGAAAAGAAGCATCGCTTTGAGTGGAATTTGGCCTGTGATGAAGCTTTTCAAACCCTGAAAAAGGCTCTCACTTCGGCCCCTATTCTTGCATATCCAGATGCAAACTCTGCATTCATTCTTGATACAGATGCGAGTGGGGATGCGGTGGGAGCTGTACTCTCACAAGAAAATGGTGGTTCAGAACAAGTCATTGCTTACATGAGCAAGTCTCTGAATAAACATGAGCGGAGTTACTGTGTCACTCGCAAAGAGTTACTTGCTGTCGTTTGTGCTCTTAAGCATTTCCACATTTATCTCTATGGTCGGAAGGTGCTCCTACGGACAGACAATGCAGCTGTCAGCTGGATGAGAAACTTGAAAAAGCCTACAGGGCAAGTTGCTCGTTGGCTTGAGGAACTTGGAAACTATGACCTTACTGTTGTACATCGAGCAGGTCGCAAGCATTCTAATGCTGATGCTTTGTCCAGGTATCCATGCAAAGCCTGTAAGAATCAGGAAAATCATCAGTCTAGTTCCGATGACGAGGATGATGATACCGTCCGACCTAACCCTGAAGCAGACCTACCAATGGGCTCTTCCTCTCCTGCAGAGAATGTTGATGTAAGAGCTATTACCCGAAGCAAATCAGCTCCTCAAAAGCCTGATACCACCCCAATCCTACTTGAGGGTTGGGATCCTCAGGAAGTTCAGCAGCAGCAGCTTCAGGATCCTGCTGTTGGACCGATTCTACTGTCTGTATTGGAGGCCAAGAAACCCCTATGGCCCGAGATATCCCATCTCACATCTCCCACAAAGACTCTGTGGAGGCATTGGGATAGGTTGGAATTGAACAATCAAATGCTTTACAGACAATGGGTTTCAGAATCTGGAACCAGGCTTCAGCTGATTGTACCAAAGCTTTTGAGGGAAGATGTCCTTAAATACCACCATGACATACCATCTGGAGGTCACCTCGGCTTGGAAAAGACTCTTGAACGAGTGAAGCTTTCCTTCTACTGGCCAGGAATGAAGAAAGATATTGAGGATTACTGTACTGCTTGTGACCTGTGCACTGCTAGGAAGCAACCACCAGTCACCAAGGGGTTACCCTTAAGTTCTTACCTTGTTGGGGAACCAATGGAAAAAGTGGCAATTGACATTTTAGGCCCTCTCCCACTATCCAAGCAAGGTAACAAATATATATTGGTCATAATGGACTGCTTCACCAAATGGACTGAAGCTATCCCTCTGCCAGATCAAGAGTCAGAGACGGTTGCACGAGCATTTGTAGATATTTTCATCTGCCGCTTTGGGGTGCCACTTCAGGTCCATACTGATCAAGGCACAAATTTTGAATCTAAGCTGTTCCAGGATGTCTGTTCATGGCTTCAAATACACAAGACAAGAACAAGCGGCATGAGACCCCAGTCTAATGGTAATGTCGAGAGGTTCAATCGAACCCTTGAGGTAATGCTGACGATGTTCTGTCAGAAGGACCAACGGACGTGGGATCTGTACCTACCACAGGTGCTCATGGCCTACAGATCATCTGTGCATGCTTCAACAGGAAAAACTCCAAACATGATGGTTTTCGGCAAAGAAATAACTCTCCCCATGCAGGCAGTGGTCGGCAAACCTGAAACAGAGAAGACAGAGATGAACACTCAGGAATATGTTGCTAGCTTGCAAGAAACGCTCAAGACCGCCCATGCATTAGCAAGGGTGAATCTTAAGAAAAACACACAATATCAAAAGAAGCACTATGATTTAAGAAGCAAAGACAAAACTTTCAGGGCTGGACAACCTGTATGGGTTCATCAGCCACGGAGGAAGGTTGGGGTTTGTAAAAAGCTCACTTCCCCATGGAAGGGACCTTTTCTAATAATAAGGAAATTGGACGGAGTTACTTATCTGGTTAAGAGATCAGCTGGGCAACCTGCGAAAGTGACTCATGGCGATCGCCTCATTTTGTACAAAGGACGAAATTTACCGCCATGGATTCGTCGTCAAATGAACATCATCAATTCAGATGATTAATGATGCTGTTTTTATGTTCTGCTGAATTCAAGTTATTTAACTGTTTCTTGTTGCTCCTGTGGTATTTAATTCCAATTAGCGATGTTGGAGGAAGTAGCTGTGAAGTTGTAGAAGTTTCGTTGAAGAAGAAAAGTGCTAATGTGTTTTGATAATTGACTTCAAGAAGCCTTGATCGTTTGATCGTACTACGTGGGCAACAGGATTTTAGGGCAAACAAGTGAAATAAGGCTATAGCGGTATTTTGTGTTCATGAACATTGTTGGGCCAGTGATGAATAGGCTTGATCAACCTGTTCCCTGACCGGAGACAGTTTGCTTGAGTTGCAGTAGGGACTAGACTTGGTGTCTAGGGGCGATATTGAAGTAATTAGGATTTCACATGGCAAGGATAGAGAGAATAAAGAAATGCTATTGACAATGATAATATTTTTTTTAAAAAGTTTAATTTACTTTATTTTTTTCTCAACAAAATATTGATTTTTGACTACTTATCTTATAGAAAGATGAACAAGAAGTTACACTGTGGAGTTGGGGACTGCAAGGAGAGGTTTCTCCACAAGAAAGAATTAAAGAACCACTTGATGTCTTCAAAACATAGGAGACTGGGAGTCCTTTGTCCCTGGTGCCCTGACACCAATATCCTAAGAAGGATAAGTGACCTTAAAAGTCACATGTGTGAGGAGCACGAGAGAGAGGCAGCAGAAATTGGAAAGAACTTCTTCGACGAGAAGAATGGCTTTTGGCTTGCAATCCACCCAAAGGACTATGTAAGAGCCATGACCTCGCCTGAGGAAGACTCTGAAGTTGGGAAAACCCTGCGAACGCAGGTGCTCCTTTGGACCAGTCTACAAAACAGACCAATAAAGACCAAAGAAGACTGGGAGCAAGGCTGGAACATGGTGAAAAAGCCTGAGAAGCCTGAGGAAGCCCAACCCCCACCGTCAAAGGCCAGAAAATATGATCCTGCATCTCCAATGGTACGTGAAGAAGATATTTTGTCTTTAAAAGACGTTAACCTGGATAAAAACGGAGGCACTGCTCTCCTGAAGGGTGAGGGTCTTTGGTATGGAGTCACCATGAAACCACGAGTATTGACATCTCCACAGGCCATGTCCACTTTGACTCGCAAGATGGGGATCCTTAAATCTTTTGTCGACGACAGACCATCTGACTCGACAACGCTTGAGGGACAAGCCGCTGTGACACGTGGGGCATCAATCGGCAGGATCTTGGGGATAGACCCAACCTTGATTGCTTCGATAAAGAGATGGCAGCTACCTGCCAGCAGCCCAGCAACACCAGAGGTCTGCCACGACATCCTGGAGTTAGAGGACCCGGAGAGTCTTACTTTGAATCTTGGGACAGAAGAAGATGACGAACAACCCGCGGAGTCTGAGCTAACCACCCGACCAGCAACACAACCAGTGCCAAGACCGTCAGGGAGGCAGTTAATTTCCCCGCCGGGAAAAAGGCCGTCCTTCCCCTACCCACCTTCAGACACAAGACATGATATCAGGACCGAGTCAGAAGAGGCATCAAGTCTGCTTTCTTTTGGATGCATGCCACTTCTCCCACCTGCCAGGAGGGACTGGGGAGACACCATCGTTGAGCTCCCGCTCACAAAGGGAGGACCACTTCTAAGTTGGCCACCGAGGAATTGGCGGGAGATGAGCCCAGATCAGAAGCTCCTCCAGTGGGAATTTGCTGCCTTAACCCTTGAGCGAGGCACGAAGAGGAGTGTCCCGGTTATCGACAGAGCCCTGCTCCGGGACAAGTACAATATGTTGGCCCTGCCTGGTACCACTACAACAAGCAGGAAGGAGGAAGATGGCGCCAGCAACGAAAGGAAGGCCCGAGTTTATCTCTATAAGACCTTGGCCGCCATCGCCCTCAACCGGACGGACTCCCCCACTTGTTCTCCAACTGTTGCCATGATGAGAGCCGCCCAGAGGGAAAGGGACACTTCCACAGATTGGATTGCATTCCGGCTCAAGAGTGCCAAGATTCCTCTCCGGATAGATGTCCATAGTTATTAAGATCAATTCTTCAGACTCAATGTTATTTAGTATTTTCTTTCAGGACAGATATTTACTTAGGGAATAGGTTAAATTTAAGGGATAAATTGTGTAACGATTTTTAGATTTCCGGGGCTAAATCTCTGAAGTAAGGGGGTGGTGTAATGACCACCTGCCATTGTCCATTTGAAAATAGTAATAGGGATATTCAGTGTAAATGTTTCTTTGATTGAATTAATAGTATTAATATAATTACATCATCAAGGCTAAAAGAGTAATCCTCATTCCTGACAAAGTTTCTATTATTGTAAGTTGTCATTATTTAAATATCATTGTTGTTCTATTTTTATCAAGATTCACATGGCTAATTTACATAAAGCCGGTTAATTCGAGCCCTAGATGAAGTGAATAATGACGAGTACAAGGTAAAGTTAAAAGAATGATCATAATCGTAATTATTCCGAATCAGAAGTTTCACTTATCTGTAGTTTCATCTTTGGTGCATATAAGACATCGTAAAATGATGTGATTATTCAGTAGTCTCTGTCTTGCCGCTCGCCTGAATTTATCGGCAGCCGCCATTTTAACTTTGACAGTGACAGCGATTATATGTAAATAAGGGTCAATGTTGTATTTCCTATTCCCGATTCATGAATAGAATATTAAGTAAATGTAAATCTTTTCTGGTTGCCAAAGAAGTGTTATTATTGTAATCTTCACATTATGTATCGCTGAAATGTCGTATTTTTATAAGTTTTGGAACTATGTTAATTCGTATTCATACGCTAGGGCAAATGTCTTGCCGTCTGTTTATATTTGCTAATTCTAGCGGAGCATCAAAACTTCGATTAATGCTCCTTGTAAATAATAATTGTTTTTACTAATGCTCCGCATATTCTTAGTGGAGCAAAGCTTGCTCCGCAGTAATTATTCTGTAATCGGCAATATTCTAGGGAAGAAAACAACAATCTTCCGCTCCATGACAATTCCCATATCAATTTTGTTTTTGTATGTTTCTCAATGAGTTCAGGGTGCATTAATGTTCTGTAAAGTGCACCATTTAGGAATGTTTACTCTGTATCTAAACCTTAGCGGAGCAAATTTCTCTTGTACAGTAATAATGCAAATATTTACCATTTTCTGGAAAAGTAGCCCGTGTCTCATGCCTGGCAAAGTTGTAACGAGTACTCATGATTGGTCAAAGTGACGTCACGTGACCCTTATGACAGCTATATAAGCAGCGACGGAACTGAGTTTAGTCACTTGCACTTGGTGCTCTGAGGTGTGCACATCATATAGCAATAGCAATATTAGAACCCCTACCCTGTTAATTGTAAGTTCATATAAATCCCAGAGACATTTATTGTAGTGAAATCAAAAGTTAAGACTAACTGAAAGTATTTAAACCATTTAATATTATTTCATCTATATAATAGAGAAATAAGTATAAAACAAATACCTCTTCCTTTGCCACTTTTAGGTCAAAACTTACTTAGCCAGGCATGAACTATTCAAGCTTTTAGAGATTACATTGTTTAGTGTTGTTGTTGTTGATCTGGTGATATATTTATTCAAGGACAGTCATGTTCAAGTTTTCTCAGTTGCCAAAGACAATGTGTGGTCTTGTTGATAATAAATAAAATCATATTATTTGGTAATTAGCTTGTTTGTAGTTCTTGGTCAGGTGGCTTACACTATCAAATTAAAATAGGCTATTAGCTTTTCCCTGCCATACATAAATGAACTCTTATTTACCAAATCAAACAAATTTCCACAACTGGTGTCTGTAAATTTGATTATTTGATCACTTTTTTCTCTAACTGTTACATGTGACAAACTTGCTTCAAGGGGGCAGACATGTTGCAGGGCCGGGCAAAACGGGTAACCTAATTTCTGATTGGCTGTATTACCAGTGTATCTATGGTAACATGTAAACAAAATTGTCAATGTTTAAAGTCACTTTTCTCATTAATGAACACGCTTTGAAAGTAGAACATTGAACATTTTAGGTTAGAATTATGTTTTTTATATATTTTCTAGGAGAAATCTTATTCACCTTTTAGACTGAAGCTGATTTACACATTACTCGGCCCACTGACTAGTATGCATACATTTTCTTTCAGTTTGTTTTGTGTTGAAGTTTAGAATTTGAAACTCTTCAAGTTTTGTTCCTCACTCCCTCTATTAAGTCTAGGACGGGAAAAAGATGTAACAGCACTGCGAGTTCTATATTGAACGTCGAATAAGTGAAACTAGAGTAGCTTGAATTATCTTCACTTTCCATTATCTTCAAATCTACAGATTTTTATTGTCTTTTTATGTATTCAGTTGATGCATTCGACTACCGGCCACTTGTTTGCAACTAACATAAATATTCCTGCCATTGACTCGTTTCATAAGTTGTCTCCTTTGCATCTTTGAGAGGGTTATTCCTAACTTTCCACAAAAGTAATCACTTATAATCAGGTTTTATCCGTCTTCAACAAAATGTCCTAAGAGACAAAAAAATGTTATTTTTAGATTCTTCTGGAACATATCAAATAAGATAATTCTGAAATCCCTATAACCACAATTTTAAAGAAGAATGTTATCGAGACTTTTCAATTTAAAATATCCGTTGGCAAATTGGTTTCGACAAATATAAAGCAAACAAAGTGGAAGAAAATTAAGGAACAATATTTCTTTGTGATTGACTGTCGTTTCTTAGAGGAAAAGTATTCACGCCTCTTTTTTTTATTGTTTAGCACTAGGAATACTAACATTAAAAACAGCAGCTTTACTTTATGGAGAACAATTCTTAAATCATAGTTTTATGTTTTATAGTTTTTTGTTCCAAAGTTCTTTGATTCTATTCATTGATACCATAGTACTTGAATTAGGGTGTAAATTGTCCAGTTTAAGTATGGTATACTGTTGTAATGTGCGTACAAGTATATTTAAATACAAGATTTTTCACTGCAAAGTTTTGTGTTTTAAAAAGATAATCATACCCGGGGGGAAATAACGACTCTTATTACATAACGCAAAGTATTTGATGTACAGATGAGGGTAAATTTAAGTAGTTTTTACCAAGTACATCACGAAAAGCATACTATTATAAATATGTTTTCATACTCAAAGTGTTTTGACTTGCCGTAATTCCCTGTTCTCTATCTGTAGCTGTCTTTTTAGGTTTATTTAATGAGAACAATGTCAGTGTTAGTGGATGATTTTAGTTCTATAAAAATGTACAAATGCAATTATTAAGGATATGCACCAGCTTAAATTGAAAATATCTCTCATTTGTTCTAATGTATTTAATTACAGTCATAGGTCGTGTATAAGCAACACCAACTCGAACTACCGTTTTGGCTGGGACATTATATTCTAAAAATTCTTGTAAATTATTCAATATTAGATTCTGTGTATAAAGCACAACAAAGCTTATTTAAATCCCTTGTGGATTTAAATGATATTGTATAGACAGAGAAATAGATTACTTTTTTATAGAAGTGATCAAGTGCTTAGTGATCAAATTTCCCGTTATGGTAAATACATATAACAGCTCTCAGATTCATCTATGTATAAGATAAAACTCACAAACATAATGGCGCCACAAATGTCCTATCAGAATCAAAAAGAAGAGATTTAGAATAGATACAATAGCAAACTTAACGTAGTAGTATCTTTGACATCGAAATTGTTAGAATAAACGGTTGTAAAATAACGCACACAGAATGAGAGATATGAGTACAGCTATCCTTGACTTTTCTTGTAAAAACAAAATGCTAGTTCTGTTCTGTACCTGTACATAGGATAAGCTTATCAAAATTCGTAAAAAGTAACTATACCAGACACAAAGATTGAGCAGTTAAGAGTATAAAACAAGAGATTCCTTTGGGTGTTTTATTCTTTGTTTTTGTGTCCTCCTTCCGACATTTAGATGGACAAAGAGGTTAAATTGATAATTCATAAATCCTTTTTTGTCTGGGACGTATGTTAATATAAGTGGACACTCACAGTCGCCCATTTTGAGTTCAGGTTTTGTTTTGCAAAATTAAAGGTAGAGGTCCTAACAATATCCAAGAAACTTCGCCTTTGTTTCAGAAAAGTGTGAGTTGTATAAGACAAAGAAGTCTTAAAAAACGTTAAATAAAGTTAATTTATGTCAAATTATGATAAAGTTTTATTTCTTGTTATTACATTTCATCTTGATCTAACAGAAAGTCAATTTAAATACCCATTTCTTTTGCGAAAATAATGTCATGATAAATTCTTAATGAACGTCTGTCCGTCCGTCACTAATCTTTGTCTGGAGCATATCTCCTAAACTATACATGCTAGCTTCACCAAACCTCATACACTTATCAACCATGATCCCTAGATGTGCCTTTTGAGGGTTAGACCAACAAATGATATTTATTTTTTGCGGTTTCCATGGAAACATGACTTAAACAGTGACTCTATGACCAAGTTTTTTGGCCGGAGCATTTCTCCTAAACTATACATGCTATCTTCACCAAACTTCATACACTTATCAACCATGATCCCTAGATGTGCCTTTTGAGGGTTGGATCAACAAAAGATTTTTTATTGTTTTCGGTTTCCATGGAAACATGACTAAAACAGTGAATTTATGACCAAGTCCTTTGTCCGGGGTATAGCTTCTAAACCGTACATGCTATCTTCACCAAACTTCATACACTTATCAACCATGATCCATTGGTTCGCCCTTTGAGGGTAAGACCAAAAAATTATTTAAATTTTTTGCGGTTTACATTACTAAAACAAGGACTATCTGACAAAGTGCTTTTTCCTGAGCATATATCCTAAACTATACATGCTAGCTTATCAACCATGATCCCAAAGTGAGCTTTTTGAGGGATAGACCAACAAAGAAAGCCAGACTATAGTTTGAAGCGAGGGTATGTGAGCTGTGCTCACTTCTTTACTTGTTATATACAGCAAAACGGAAGCGATTTTGTTTGGTCCACCTAGTTGACTGAAGAAATGTCACTTTGATCATCTCCAGATTGGAGACTCTGTGATCCCATTCTCCATGGTTGTGAAAAATCTTGGAGTCTACTTGGATAGCAATCTCTCCATGGAAACTCACATAAACCACCTATTAAAGATTATTCACTATCATCTCAGAAACATATCCAACATACGCCACCAACTGACTGAAAAGACTGCTGCTTTGCTTGTATGCTCCCTCATTCTATCAAGGCACGATTACTGCAATAGTTTGCTCACACGTGCCTCCAAAACTCAGATTAAGCACCTCCAATCTCTCAAAAATAAAGCTGCCCGTCTTGTCACCCGTTCAACACAACTATGTGATATAGATTCTGTTCTAAATTCGTTGCACTGGCTGATGATTCAGGAAAGAATCGACTCACTCTTGCCTACCAGTGTGTGAACTCCACAGCTCCGCCGTATCTGTGTGATCTCCTCAGATCATACACAAAAGCTTGTACCCTCAGATCCAGCAACCAACACCAGCTGGAACCCCCATCTTTCACACTTACAATATTTGGTGCCCGCTCTTATGGCTCAATTTCAACCAAACTATGGAACTCACTTCCTAAGGACCTGCGTACTGCCCAATCTCTTCAAGTGTTCAAGCTCGTACTCAAAACCTTCCTGTTCAAATGCTACAAAAACTGACTTCTAAAGTTGTCTCATTTTGACAAGTGTCCCCTTTTCTTACTTTGTTTTACTAAGCTCATGTCTGACATTTTAGATGTATGTATGCGCATTGAGCATACCCCTTTGTGGTATGGAGGATTGCGCGGTACAAGTACCCTCATTATTATTAGTAGTAGTAGTATTAGTATTATTATTATTATTATTATACTGTGCTTCCAATGCGGTTTCAACACAAAAACTGCTGAACAAGCGTTTGTTTCACTGTGTTAGAATAGCTACATATACGAATGGATGTAAGATAATCATTTTTGAAAATTTAGAGATCATATTCATACTACAAAATCAATGGGCAGACATGTTGTATTGTATTACCCACTAAAGACTAGAGATCATAGTTGAAAATTGAATTATCTTATTTTATCATATTTTTTTTTGTCAAAGACTGAATATCAGTTAGATTTATAATTTATATGTTTTTTTGCGGTATTCTTTTTTTAAATTTCGAAATGACAATGTTATATGATATTAAAGAATTTGTTTTCATTTTGATTCCAAGTGCTGCATAAATCCCTACCCCTATCTTATGAAATAAACTTTTGTTAAAAGCTGAAATTATGGAACATAATTATGTTCTTGATATGTACTTATGTTATAACTATCTGGAACAAATTCACCTAAAAAAAATTCAATATGGGTAAACATCTTACCTCATCTAAAAAGGTTTCCTTTAAAATATTTGTGGCGTTGTTTTCATGGTTTCATGGAATTGTTTAGAGGGCCAAAAATCAAAACGACGTGAAAACCTGCATTTGAAATGCTTTTCTTAACGTCCCTCTATTTCATTGTGAATTGCATTTTCTCCTTTTAAATGATATTGACGCAAGTATTAAATGATTCATTACATACTCGAATTTTGTTTCATATGTAGAATTCAGTTCAGAATATGCCAGCTGAGTAAAGTACCAGAATTTACACTAACATTTTGATTTCATAATTATCAAAGTTATTTTAATAAAAGTTGGCTCCAAAAAAAAAAAATTGCTGCTCAAGTAAAGATACGGATTCCTTTATTCAGACAAATCTTAAGTCAGTTAAAGTTTTTAAACATTTAGTAGCATAAACGTATTCATCTAAACTAATTACGAAGGATTTTCTAGATACTGATGCAAATCTTGGTTTAAGATCTCCTAATGTCAGAAGAATAATGAATTTAAAGTACCTGGTAAAGGTCAAAGCACACTCAATTCCTTAAAGGGTTAATTATTATTTGCTAACCCGGGACCCTCGAGAAACACGTGGTAAATCGGTTATTACCTGAAAATGGTATAAGTCGAATTTATCCAGGAATAGAAACGGGAGACTTAAAATTCAAAATGAAACTTTCCTTCAATTAGACCTATTCAAGCTAATTCTAATTCCCATGTCCTACAGCGTATATTATTAAGTTTAATAATTTATACTTGCAGCCCGTTTAAGGTTTCTTCTGAACTTTTCATTTCATATAACTTACATGAAGTTACTTTTTTACTTGAAGCACAGCTGGACTTCCATGACTTTCTTACCAACCTGCAGATTACCGTCGCCATTTTTATGTCTGATTTGGTGCTTTGTCATATCTTAAATGCCAACTAATGAGGAAAAATCGTGACTTAAGTTTTTTTTAGTCATTTCTATTTCACTATTGTATTGATTTATTGCAAAATTGGAAGTAAGCCACCCAAAAAGTTTTCGTTGTGCACAAAGTAGGCTTTTCAAAGCAAAGGACTGCAACCTTAGTTCTCGTGAAGTTATTTCGGATCTCTTCCACCAAAAAAGTCACATAAGTCATTTTAAACCAAACGCTTTGAAAAAAGAACTAGCATACTAAATATTATATTGTTGAAGAATACAGTTCATGTCTTAGCATTTTTTACTTTACAGTATTGTTTTTCTCCCAATTTGATTAGTCTGTAAAGTTGAAAGTTTTTACCAAAAGTTAAACGACTGTAATTTGTTTAAAAGCAAATATCCTTGTCTGGAGGGTATGCAGATCCTGCATTGTATAAACCTTTTTGTAGAATCAGATAAAGATTAAATTTAACTTAACATATATCACAAGATGTTTCATTTGTGTTTGCAAATTTGGCATTTGCCATCATCTCAATTGCCAGACCAAACTCATCCCTTACTTCTTTTGCATCAAATTACCTTGACTACAACCATTTGACACTAAGTTTAATTAACTCTAGCAAAACATTAATGGTTGGTTAATTTTGTTATTGCTTTAGAAATTGGTCAATATTTATGAAAGAAAAGATCTAGATTTCATGCATTTTAAATCAATTTTAAAAAACTTTCCAAGTTTACCCTCTAAAAATATTTCACTGAGGATATATTTCAATTTAAAAATCCTCCAAATCAATATTCTTGTACTTGCTAATAGGTTGGAAAGAGATAAGGAACATTCTTCATGTTTCGCTCCTCTAACAGGCGCAAACTTCCTTCATTTGGAAATAAATCTTCATTTGTCCGCAGCTGCTCTTAAAGAGTCCAATGGAACTTTAAGTTATTTAAGTTGAAACTATAAACATTTTCCTGGTAAAGGATTATATTTTGCTTAACAGGGAATACAATCGAATGAGGGCAAACTGGGACTTACATTAGAACATGAACATTTAGCTTGAATTTGTAATTGTAATCAATAACTGATATGTACTTAGTACGTTTTAAAAGCATTAACAACATAGTACACTTGATATTAACTTGATATCAACAATCATGTCCTCAACAAGTTTCAAAAGTTCGGAAGGTAAATTCTTTATTTTTCTCTCATAACAGATCGGAAATGTATTGTTATTTTAATCAAGACTTCGGTTTACCAGATGTCAAAATAAATACTGTGTGTTTGAAATAACTTACTCATTACTAATTTATAACAGGTATGCAATCAGACTGGTTGAGAGCTACTCTCCCGACGGACAAAAATCGTATACTGCTTAAGTCAATATTTTGAAACTTTTATTTCTCAGAATATGTTATATTTTATCCCCATTTACTGAATTTGTTTCTGGTTGTTCATATAATTACAGTCACACACAATATTCCCAACTTTGTCTTGAATTCAAAGAATGTAGTTCTAATTATAAAAGCTTAAATTCAGTAAAGAAACAACGCAACTCATTTGTAACAGAATATATGATTGCCATAATTTGTGTTAAAAATTTACTTTATTGTATCCTTTTGAACAATAATTACTTTGACAGTTCTTCTTGTTACAAAAAAAGTGCAATCTGTCTAACAGACGAAGTTAGCTACACCCCTCCTTCTTCCTTACAAATTTAACAAAAAATATTTCTTGTTAATAAACCATTCTAAGGGGTTTATCATTATTCTTGTAGGTAGATAAACTCGTAATTTTTTTAGACTAATTTGAACAACCAGTTTTAAAATAAGCCATTCTGAAAAAATTCAATCATTTCAGACAACAACATGTGAACGAATATATACTAAAGTGTCTTGGATTAGGTGTGGCGTTTTATATGCAAATAAAACATATCTTCACGGCTACATTATCAAGATTGTGTAAGTGAAAAGTTCGCCGAGCACTCAATCAGCTATAAACTTTTGATTTGACAAAATGATATATTCAATGACAAATTGCAGTTCAGACAAATTTGGTCACAAACGTCTCATGTCTTGTATTATACAATTGATGATATCTACTTTTTTTCTGTGCGATCTATGCTTCAGAGTCAATACCAATAGGCTAGTTATATCTGAAAGCAACTATTCCTTACATAACTGTGGATATACATTGAGAGGTAAATTCAAGATACAAAGTGATTTGTAAAATAATGGCAATTTTAACACTCCTTAACCCTTTTCCTAAAGCAGCTTTTTCTTTGTCACTTTCACTGTGTCTCCACAGGCAGCTGCAGGTGATTGAGAAGAGGGCATCACTTACATGAGACATATATGTCAACGTATTCACACTGAAAGAGATGTCATATATTAAAGGTTGCGCAATATGTCAGATATTTTGATCTTTTTCAATTACAGATGACAAATCATAATACATGTCTACTTGAATTATTCCCGTTGGAGAATATTCCTAATGTATTTTCTGGTTACTTTTGACAGAAGATGTCTAACCAGCTTGTCAGTGTGTTAGATCTTACAAAGGGTCAATTACAGATGACAAAATGTAATGCATATCTACTTGAACTATTCCCGCTGAAAATAATTGTGATGTATTTTCGGGTCGCATTTGACAGCTTAAGTCTCATCATACTGTCAGTGCGCTGAAGTATGATGACCATAACTTTTATAGCAATTCATATGTCATTTTAAAAATATTCTCTGAGAACTTTATATCAACTCTTCATGAATGTTGTGTGTACAATTCCTTTTCCTTTTCTTATGATTTCATGTGTCCTGAATGGTAGTCTAACTCAATTTTTTTTAAATATTTACCTCAAGGTTACTACAAAACATCGGAAAATACTTATACTTTTCTACAATAACAAACTTTTTTTTTTAAAATAAACAAAAATTAATTTTGTCAACCAAATATTGAGAGTAAGAAGTACAAGTAAAAAAAATTCAAAATTTTATCTGAATTCGAAAGATACTGGTAAACAAAGCCATATCTCAAATAAGATAATTTCAAACCAGAAAAAGAGAAACCGTGAACTCTTTTTCATTAGTGATATCCTATCTTCCTGTCATTCTGCAACATCAGCATATTTGTATCGACGCAGCTACTGTGCCATATATGAGACCAAAAGTTTCGTATTTCTTCCATGAAACAAGTCAAGAAAATGACTTCCAACATCCATCCAACGATAGAGCCAGGAGGAAAGAATGTAGGAGTTTGACAAACAACATGTCAGGCTTCCTGTGTAACGACTTTCAATAGCTGAAAAATCACCCACTAAACATTCATGTAGTCATCAATAAACAGCCATAACAGATTCGTATTATTTAGTCTTATAGAAAACAGGGCATAGAAGGAGCTCAGAGGATACAAATACATTGTAAAATGTAACATCGAGTATACCATAATTAAGTTTTCCTTGAACAACTATGGCAGAATAAAATAATATTAGTGTAAAATGAAAATATGTTCGAAAGTATTGTTCAAACATTTTATACGGATTCTGTTCATGTTTTCAGTATCACATCACGCGTAATGAATGTTAAAATATATATATATAGGCTTGTAGAGAATAAGAATTAATTTATATAGATATATTGGGTTATCAAATAGCAAACTATCAATAAGGAACTGAAGAGTTCGCACGTCAAAAACTCACGTTTACTGCAAGCAGAGATGGTCAAAAATGAGATGAGACATCACCACTATTTTGTACTGTGGTTCGATTTAAAGATCCTTGAGGAGATGGATGCATTTATCATGCCCGTCTCAAGTGTTCTAGCAAATAAAAACCATGTCAATTACGAAATTAGTTTATTTCAAACCAGTTAGATGATTGCCGATTTGGTAGGTTTTGATCTTTTAAAAGTATCTTTGACTATGGCAGCTTTAGCAGTAGCTTTCAAACTACAAATATTTTACATTTACAGACTATAATAACTACATTCTTCAGTAACTGACATTATATCAGCACTGCATACTTCTTAACATAGCACTGACAACCTTGAAATTAGTTGAGGGAGATACCCTTACGTTGATTTTGACAGTTAGGAGCATGATTGATGACGATTAAACAAATTGATTTCATTCCAGAAATGCTTCTTTACAATCTTAAATATTGAAAAAAGAACAAAAGAAGTTGATCACGAAAGAGATTTCAGTTTTATCAAATCTTAGTCATCTTGCCATCGAGTATTAACCTGAAGATGTAAACAATTATTCTTAGAATAAAGCAATAAAGTTTCACATCTAATATTTTAGATCAGATATTACATTTTAAGGCAAGGGTATCACCTTGTAGCTAAATTTTCTAGGTTGGGTTGATTTTTTGATTTTTGTGGGGTCTTTAGGGGGGTTGTATAACAATTTATATTTTGATCATACTTTTGCTGTTTAATCTTGAAAATTATCATTTGTTCAATGTAAATCCACACATATGTGAAAGCCCTATTTTGTATTGTAGTACAGTTTTACACTATTTATCAGTACATTCTATAATGTTTAAGTATTGACGCAACAAAGAGCTACTGAGGTTACTCAAGTTGGTATAGAGTAAAACATGGCATAACGTTAGTATGTTAAGGCAATTGGAATAAGGAAAATAAAATCACAATAAAAAACAATGATTACGACCAACAACTAAAACGTGGAGAAGACATTGCAAATTTGAGGTCATAAGATGAGAACAGGTTGCATCGTGTTTTATACTCCAAGACCCATATTTTCGAATCTCTCTTAGTGCTAAGAGTGTCTTAAGCCAATGTTAATGTATGGTTCTTACGACTATCTTAGCACTAAGAGAGCTTCGAAAATCTAGGCCCTGTGTTCTGGTTCTGAAACTATTGTTACAGCTTTATATTTGATAGGTTATGATTAAGTTCGATATGAGGTAAAAGGAAGTTGAAACGAATTCAGTTACAATGTCAAAGGAATTACAGTAGAAAACAATGAACAATGACTAACTTTCAACTCCAAAGACATACACATTCGTAAACATATCTTGTCCGTTAAACTAGGGAAACACTAATAAATGAATCATATACAGTGTTTAGTTCTCCCTTTAAATCTTATTTTACACTTGTTTATATGAGAATTTAACATATAACATTTTAAAAAATCACTCTTGCCTATCAACATTAGTATATTCAGAAGACAAACACAAAACAGCTTTATTTAGCTTGTAGAGCATGTGCACCAATTTAAAACCCATAAGTTGATAGAACTAATATGTCAAACATAATTCTCATACATTGGAATTCAGATGGAAACATTTTAAGACTATAAAGATTTATCATTGAACCACAACCTATCATTTGACTGAACTGGTATTTCAAAAGAGCGCTTCACTTGATGATAATGTGAATTGTTTTTTATCATGTATTGGCACAAATGTTATTTACAAACTAATTGTAATAGTATTAATGTCTCACTAAACAGAATTATTTAATAATGGCATTATTTTGTATATTTTTTGTCACTTATACTTATTACAAGAATACAATAATAGGAAATAAAAAGCTAATGCCCAATGTTTATGTAAACTTCAGACTGAAATGTTTATGTACATGGTTGTAAGCCATTTCAACATTAACGAGAGATATTCCTTTAAGAGGGTACCATTAGTTACAAAATATTTATCTATTGCATGTAGCTATGAGAAATATGTCTGTATCCTGAATTTTGCTCTCTTTAATGTCCTCTGTATGACTACATTAAACGATAAGATCAAAAAGTACAGTTTAGTAGTTGCTTTTCTTGTGTTTTTTTCTATATTTTTATTCAGTTTAAAAAAATTTGTCATCATCTCTTCACATACAACTAAACTTTAATTTGTCATCATTTCTACATGGAATATTACTACTTGTATTTCAGATCATTGTCATTCAGTTAAGTAGATATCAATTGAATTCCAATTCCAATTTATGTCATAGTTTCTTATTTTATCAAATAAAAATCCCCGATGTTAGGTTTTAACGGTTCATGTTAAATTTATTCAAAATTGCCTCAAGAAACATCAAAAAGGGAAAGTTCTCTTCAGAGGAAACATATTTTTTGGTTGCGGGCCTGAAGTGAAGATACTTGATAAATTCGAAGAAATAATTTTTCTTACAAATTATACATAAAAGTAGGTAATGATGAAATAAAATCAAGCTCTTTTTAAATTGGACATTATGTTTCGCAATAAGGATTTCTCATATCGACGAGGACATATTTTTTCTACGTCGACTCATCAAAGAAGAAACACAAGTTTTCACCACAAACAGAGAAATATTTTCCTCATAACCACCTGTTGGGATACGATGATGGATATATATTCGCATTCAACCGTGGAATACTACAAGCTGGTGCTTTGACTTACCCAACAATTAAATTCAAGTTTTACCGCAAAATCGAAGGTACTTATATGAAATATTTTTTGAACTCTTCAATACGAGGTCAAAACTTTGTATATCCCTTTGTTGTAGTTAGGTTATTAAAGATAAGCTAAATAAAAAATAATAATTATGATCATCATTTTACATGCTGAAAGGATATTTCATACAATATGAGTTTCTACTTCATTTTTCACCACAATGTCATGTCGTTTCCTCTATGTAAGAATGCTAGACATACATGTAGACTTGCCATGAATGATTATCCTTGGAGTTTGACGGATGAGCTGAAAGTATCCTCTACAAAACGCAAACACCTTCCTGTAACTGAGAGACATGTCCAGCAATTCTTGTTTACATTTCTGTCGAACTTAAGAAATTATATACAGCGATAGGTGCAGTGATAAGGGTTCTACTTTCATGTATTTCAGTAATTCAGATTCAAAAGCTTACGATCCTCAATCACTTAAAAGGACACTGAAAGAAAATTGCAAAGTCTTCTGCTCAGCTGTCAACATCAAGAACTCTTAAGATAATAAGAAAACAATCGTATGTTGACAGTTTTACATTTTTTTCGATTATAACTTGCAGTACCCAAGCGTTTTGAACCTGGTTTCATTAATGTTGATAAAAGGAACAACATGCTTGTAACACAAACTGACTTACAACAAACGTGGAAGAGCGAAGATGGCAGTGTTTGACATTTCAAAGAGGACATCAGCAAAATTCATTATAAAGCCCATCTACATGAACTATTTTGTTGACAAGAAAAACAGGTTACAAGTTTACCACTTATTCCATTTAAAGGGTGACTAACACAAACGAAATAATTAAACAAATATTTTAATGACACCTGATTCGCTTTTGAACATTAAGAATCATGAAATCTGGTACCATATAAATTGCCTGGTGACATTTCTTCTTTTAATTTATGTTCAATTATTATAATTTATGGATAGTCCATAATCTGCGATCAGATCAGGCTATCAGTGACTTCCTTTCATACTCGGTATATTGATATTTTCCGAAAAACGTCACATTTCGCCCTGCTCTCTGTTTGCTTCCTCAAAATAAGTAATTTTGAAACTCATTTTTTTGTTTTTTTAGGTTCATTTACTATCAGAACCTTCACGAGAGAATAACCAAAATTGATTATACAGGTCATGTGAAAAAACTGTCCAAAAGGACGTTTCCAGACCCTATTGCACTAATGAAATTTCAAGGTATGCACAGATACCATTCAACTCGAAACCTCTTTTTTCTGAATGTCAAACCTTAAACAATTGGAGAATAGGTGCGACAACAACTGCTTAATATTACCAATACACATTGCATTCGACAAGATCTGTAAAGTAGTGATACTTATATTAATGCAGTTATTTTCATTTTTTCTGTAACTATTGGACATTTGCATTGCTTTTGGAAATTTTAGTACAGCAATTTAAGTCACAATTCATAACTTGTTCTAAATAAAAACTATGCTATTGACATTCCAGAATACAGCAGATATATTTCACAAAATATGCTTTCATCTGCGTCAAATTTATTTTAGATACCAAAAGGCCTTATAAATCCTCTTTCATTACCAGTCACCCAATCAGAATTTTATATAAATTTAACGGTCTGAAAATCAACGGTCGTGTAATGGAGTTGCGAACTTTTATGTACTCTTTGCTATGTAACAATGATTATGGGTTTTTTTCGACACGACAGGAAATCACATCATATGCTACATCTGTAAAGGAAAAAAACTCGTAAAATGCATCTACCAGTTGACATGCCCAAATATACTGATTGTTAAATTTCCTTCAAATTATAAATGTGTCACTACATATTTTGTGGACATAGATGGTGAATTGATGGGTATTGCTCACAAGAGGTAAGTTCTTTATGCCTATATTATCTGTCTCTTATTTCATAATTGTTAAGATATAAAATTCATTTGTTTTTAATCCTCAAACCAAATATGCCAAATGACTCGTGTAAAACATATGTAGAGTTGTGTTTTACCCAAGCTGATATGAGTTTTGAATGAATGAACATGAATTTGACTGAGTATTCCTTCTGTTGAAGAGAGGAAAGTTATATTATGACGTCAGAGATGACGAAATAGAGCATCAGAGTCGCTTCATATGTTCATGAACATATATCAAACCAAACCCGTTTTACTTTATTTCAGAGGTTTGCAGGTATACAATAACTTGGAATCGTACGTTCTCTGGCCAAAGATGGAAATAAGGGATGTTCTGGTTATAAACTAGATGAGTAACAAAGCTTCCAGTTCAAATAAATAATTTCATTTATTGACAAAAACGTGGTACTGCCATGCATTTAACAAAATCTACCTCATTGACTTCAATGTGTTAATGCATTATTAGGCTACAAGGATTTTTAAAAGCCAGTCTCCCATCACTGGTTTGAGGAGGTTTAAACTTGAGATTCTGAAACAGATGTATTTTTAGGAAACACTAACAGATTGTATTTCAAGTTGTGATACTTAGCTTAACTGGTTTCTCGATTAATTATTCTGTAACAATCGTTCATTTTTACTGGTGAAATTGCTTTTGTTCACACCATTAGATTTTATAATCAAAGTTATAAACTAAAAAAACTATATTTCTATATGTAGACCAAATATATCTCACCAGAAAAATAGATCATATAAACCGATTTTGGAAAGTCAAGTACAGAAATTTCAATTATTTGATCGTATGGAATCGTTCCGATGCCTAGATTTAATTCATGACAAAGTATTTGACATCCATAGGGTCGATTAAATCAAAGATATTTCTGAAATTACATGTCTGCTCATTTCGATGCAAATCAAATTATTAGGTTGACACTGAACAACATATAGGTTTCCTTCAAGGTCACATATTAAACAATTATAGACTGGTGATGAGGTCAATACCTGTTTTTATAGACCCGAGGAAAGCAACATTGACCTCGGACTTCGTCCTCTGTCAATATTGCTTTCCTCGGGTCTATAAAAACAGGTATTGACCGAATTCACCAGTCCATAATTGTTTTATTATATTTGGAATTAGATACGAAAAGAAAAGAAAAAATACAGTGATGAACAGCAATTTGGATCAATTGTTCAACACGACTGTCAAATGATAACAATAGCATGACGTCATGTAACAACGGTTTGACGTTATTATGTCTATGTCAAGTCAAAATCACTTTTGGTCGGACTCGGAGTGAAGTCAATATGCTTTTCTGTAGACTGATACGTGACCGCTTCTCGACCAATCGGATCGCCGGAAAAATAAGCTTACATAATAAATATCTTTGCCTTAGTTAAAAAGGGATGAAATATTGTTCACCAAGGTCATCCTGAAACTGAATCGATTGTTTAGGCACAATATTTGCATTTTGTAAGATCAACCACAGCGTTAAGCTTATGAAACATTATGAAATAGTCAGTGAAATATTCGCTGATAGTTTTAGCAAGAGGTCATCCGTTATAAGGATAAGATAGACAAGTTAGTTATTGAAAATGCATTCACTTATACCTCAATTGAAGAGACAATGGATAGGTTTATTTTAAGTCGATACTCACTCAAAATGTCTGAATGTCCGTATGAACAATTACTGCTTAAATTCGTGATATAGTCTCCATTTGAATCACATATATATTATCTTGTCAGCCTTAGTAGTTAAATATCTTACGTCAAACCTATGAGAAAAAATTGATCAGAATTATTTGTCATAAAACATGTTCGAGATGATTGTTTTCATCTTTAATTGTTGTCATAATTCACTGATATTTAAGATATGAAAATTGTGTTAAGGAAATATGTGTTTTCGTGGTTAGAAATCGTCAATATTGACATTTTTGTTGCTACATTGTCCTTATCAGGACCTGTATTTTCGAAGCTATTTTAGAGCTAAGACAGTCGTAAGTACCATACACTGACATTGACCTACGACAATCCTAGCATTAAAAGAGCTTTGAAAATCTAGGACCTGATAGAAATTTGTTGCCAAAGTACTGTGGTGTTTATGTTCTAGGAATAGATTTTATAAACGTATGCACAGTTAACTTGCTTAAAAAAATAAACATGGTATACTGTACAAAAAAAATTAGTATTGTTATAATTCTTAATTTTTTCTATATTTGAACAGGTGGTCGATGAAATATGATCCTATTATTCAGTCAAACTTTCTCTTATAGACTAAATTGTTCACTAAACATTCAAGATGTCTCTGGGGTATTTATGCACAACATTTTCAAATAATACGTGTGGTCACAACTGTTTTCAGATGAAGTCTTCCTACAAATCCATCAATGAATGTTTTTTCATTCAACGCTTCTATCCCCTTAACAGACTAAATGCAGCCCGAAAACTTTCAACATAAATGCCTCAAGGCGATCCATATACACTATACATTAATACGGACGTATATTTATAGTCTAATCTGTTTGTTGACAACATATCTCTCTTTCGATCGAATGTAAAGTAAAACGAACTCCTGAATGCCTAAAAGATTACTTTCCTATATCAGATGATTGATGTTTGCTTTCAGTTTGTACTTGCCCTTAAGCGCCAATGTAAAATAAAAAAATTAATCATTTACCGAGACGAGGTGTTTCAGTGCTTATAAAGGATGTCAGCTTGAAGGTGGATTCTTTCCTTAAAATGTTTTAACCAATTTTCCGGAAAGATAAAGTTTTGGTTATTCTAACTTCTCTACATACATTCTCAACCCTTGACATGTTATTAACTTTGAAACGTCTTCGAAAGAGTTCCTTAACCAGCAGTATTTACTCAAAAGATGAGTCTTTCGTGACATTGCATTTGCTCTTTATATGTTTAATTTATTTTTTCAATTTGAAAGTTTGCACTTGTAATTCAAAAATTCCCTTTCTTGTTAATATCGGAATAATATGTACTTCCATAAAATTATTTTCAACTTAAATTTATCATTTACGTTGTTCGCATTTCTAAAACGCATGACAAGGATATGCATATTGATAGTTATGTTTTGGTTACAAGATTGATCAGGTAGTCAATTCCATTTTGTTATGTATTTACTACTCTCTATTTCCTGCATTTTGCAATTGCAAAAATATGACATTTCATAAAATATGACAAATGTGATAAAATGGTAGGTGAAAACAAGAGAGAGAGAGTGTATCATACTAGATAAAATTTGATATGATGAATTTAAAAAAGCGACTTTATGAGTGCACTAAGTTTTAACTACAGCTATAGTTTTAGGCTTCCTTGTGTATCAATGAAAGCCGGAAGGACATTGAGAATGAAATATCCACCACATCACCTGAATACAAAGGTAGGACTTTTTAAAGTTAGTTCAGGTTAGCACGAAATAAAGCTGACTGTAAAAGCAAAGCTACTGAAACCCTTACAATTTTAAATGGCGTTCAAAGCTTTAAAAACACATTTGTCAGTCAGTAAAATGTTTAAGCAAAACTTGAATACATGCTCATCAAAATCACAGGACAAAATATTTCCCACTTTAACTGAGAGCGTTTGAAAAAGATTGATAAAACAGAACAAGGACAATAACACCGAAAATGATAGATAACTGCGAGCTTCTCATTTCAACTGCATCAGGATATTGATACCTGAAGCCAAACACCAAATTCGTTATTCCCCTTTGAAGACACCATTGAACAGAGACAAAGGTACAAAAGAGGCAATATTTCAGGAAAAGACATCTGTACACTTGTCATTATCGAACTCGATCCATGTAACATATGCTGAGGCCACACACTAAATTCAGTAACCTTAACTTAAATAGTTTGTGGGAAAAGCTGACCCCTGGAAGATAAACTCTAACTAAGTTAAAAGAAACGAAACAAGGGCAACAACTCCAGAAAACAATCTAATGCTTCTCATTTTCAAACTCTATCCATAAAACCTTTTGAAAACCTATTTGAAAATAATTAAAAAAACTGTTTTGAAGAACATAAATGAAAACGATTATATCAACCTTTGAAACATCTAAAGGTTAAAACAAAAGTTGATTATACAAGGTGATATATTCTTTATCCTAAAAGAGTAAAACATATGTCCAAAATTTACCGACAGCACTTTCTCTAAGTAGACTATTTTCTTAAAAGGATAAAATTATAATCCATCCACTTTTATCCATTATATCCCTTAGTTAAGCTACGTGGAGAATCTATTCTAAGATCACTTTCTATGGTAATTCATACTTACGTTTTACTTACGTTAATGCATGTAACTATGCAGAAAATGCAATGGACAACTAAACAAGGAAGCAACATAATCTCTTATTTCGCTCATAGCTTCCTACATTCTGAAATGCTAGGAATCCACCGGAAATCATGTAATCTCTCATTTCTGAACTGAAGGCCCCAACAGAACTGAAGGAAATATTGAATAAGGAAAATGACATTTCAGTGATTCTATAGGCGTCTCGTTTTACACATGTTATCAATGTTAACGTATTGATGATAAGATTCTTTGATTAATGTAACAGATTTTGGTTTTTAGTAATTTGAAAACTGTTAAAGATATTCAGGCGACAACCGAATCTAGATAAGCCCACAATCAGGTTTTAAAAATTTCATCCTTTTTCTTTGTTTGTTGAATATGATAAACACCCTAAAAGATTTCAAAATTCATTTCAATTTTATTAAATATATTCAGGTTGGTCTAGTGGCTGATGGTTTGTGTAAGAATCTGTACAGATAGATCACTATTTTCTTAAATCCTTGAAACTCCCCCTTGAACTATTGAACAATAAATATGTCAATAAGCTTTAGTTGTAAAGAATATATACATTAAATTAATTCACACTAACAATTACAATGATAATTAGATAAACTAATTGTGCAACGATGTCTTCATTAACTCCAGACAAGTTATAGAATGAAATTGTTAATTATTAAATAAGAAACGGGAGGTTTTGATAGAGGTAAGGTGAGGTGGGGTTTAACGCCGCTTTCAATAGATTTATAGTATTTCACGGTTGCTAGTATTATTGCACGGAGAAAGCAAGTCACACAATTATGGCTATGCATTGCGATGAAACCTGCGAGCATCGGCTGGAACTAGCGAACCATGGGTGGTACTATACTGAAATTTAGTGTAGCATTGCACCCAAACCTGACTGCGTGTAGAACAGGTTTTGATAGAGCCCGAATGAGATTCGATTAATGATATTGCATAAGCATGCTAAACAATAAAAATATCAAATTATTCAAAACCGATTTGCTATTTTCTACTCTTTTTCCCTAATGATACCAATACCAGACATTAGATATTTTTTTGATAAGTTACCTTTATATTTACAGCATATGGTATATGTTTTTATTTCTGTTACAATGCAGCAACATTACTGGTCAGGAAAATTTACCGTTAATGTTTTCAAACCATTTATCATCTATTGATTAAAACTGTTATAAATAAAACGTCAATTACGAGATGACTTCTAAGGTAAAAGTGATGTCTCAAAATAGGATTATGTCAAAAGCTAATAAAACTGTCTTTATTAATGAAGTTCACCCTAACTGCACTTACAAAAATTAACCTTTGGATCATTATCTCCTAACGTAGATAAAAACCTAGTACAACAGTTCACTTGCCACTAATAATTTATAATTCTTTCACCTCTTGTCACGCAAATAAATATCTTTTTTTTTCTGGCTTTGTGCCGTTTACTAACATTTGTCATCCAAGAACCTACATTTCCAATGGAATCATAAACATTTGAAACACTAATAACCTAAAGAATACACTTTTGAAATTTTGGGGAGCATTAAAACTTTCTTGGGGAAGTGAAGAAAAAAATCATATATAGAAGAGTTGATAGAAGAGTAATGCTAATCAGTTGTAACGTATGTGTCAAGAATGAATGTGAAATCAAGAGACCTTTTTGACGATCCTCTTTCCATTCAAAGAAAAATGCTCCAAACGCTTAAAACCGCATAAAACAGATTTTTTTCTAGATCCGGTGATGTTAAGCTACAAAGGTATGTTGTTTGTTAGTAAACCGTACTTGCATCTATATAATTAACAGTCATCAAAGGGAATAATAATGTAAAGGCCAAATTTTTCGAATAAAGATATGGAGTGAACAATGCGAATGTATTTAGAATGCCCTAGATTATTAGTTCATCAGTAGGTCGGTATTGCACTGTTTTTTCTTTATATGACAAGTACGGCTTGTTGATTGTACAACGCATTGCAATTGGTCATATTCACTTGCATAAGCAAAACATCGTTGCAATCGTATATGATGGTAGTCTTTTACCCTGTTCTCTTCATTTATTTCTTATTTCCCCATTTCAATTTCTACCTGCTCCGACGCTGTCGGCGTATTCAAAATATTTATGATTACGTTTACGAGCCTGGGATTTGGTCGTATATATAGACAGATGTTTTTAAAAATTATTTTCTGGTTCAATTTTAGTATATTCCACAACACAACACCATTCATTACATCGTTGTCATTTTTGAATAGTAAATTCAAATTCATTTGCGATATTTGAACTGAAGATTATGACATTATACAGACAAAAAGATAAATGTTTCATGCTAGCTGTTTGAAATAAAGGAGAGGGTATCCTAAGTTGAAGAACTCGGAGTACCAAATCCGTTTCAGTATGAATAAAATATCATTAAATCAAAATCAATAAAGGATGGATTTAAATCAAATGGATTTTAATTTTGATTTGCATTTTCAATACTATCCTTTTCAGATTTATAAATACAAAACTAAAACAAAACTAAAACAAACCATTAAGGTGGTAGGTGACATTTTTTTATTTAGGATATATTAATGATTTCAAAAAAGACTGTAGAAGGCTCTTTCAGACGGCTCCATCTTCACACTCCAACATGTATTAGATACTCTTTTTTTAACTCAAACGAAATTGCCGAGGTAGTAATCAAACGCATTGAATGATTAAGGAGAATTTACAATGTATTTGACAATTCAATTAATAATGCAGACTTCTTGGAACCAAAATGTTCTCTTATTTCTAAAAATTTGCTTTCAATCAAGAGCACTTTAGCGTGCCAAGAGGAATTTAAGAAATTACATTGGAAATGTCAAATTGAATTTTTCTTATTGTAGTCTGAATCTTGTTTCTTTATCTCAGTAGATAGATGATATTTCGAAAACTTCTTTGATCCAGTAAGTATTTCTTAATAAAGCGCAGAATTAATATATTTTGTTTAAATTAACTAACTAATGTCAAATTGCACTGTTAAATTCCGGTCGTTTGTAAAGAAACTTTTTCACGGTCCTAACCTGAAATACAACCTTGTCACATTATTAAATCTGTCAAAATTTTCAAATGTGATAATGTCGTTTTTTCGCATCAAATTGAAATCGGTGAGTTAAACCTTGTCGCTGATTGCTCAATGCACTTCCATTTTTAGTTTTATTTTCCCAGCGTAATCAAGATATCGAAACATTAACTTAATTTTGTATTTAACCTTATCAAGTGTAAAATGGTGAAAGCCCTCTATTACCATGATGATTAAAAACGTTTCTTTGAGATGCAAATCAATAATTCGTTGTGATGTGTGAGCAGTTAACTATCTAATAGGATTTTAGTAAAATAATGTGGTAATTACATGTCAAGGAATTAAATTTGAGTTGACTTGTCTAAATTGTCAATCGTTTTTACAGATATTAAATTAGCACTTCTTAAAAGTCCCTTCATGAAATTTCCTAATTTGATTTTATAATCCTGTAATGAAGGATTTCAATTAATTAACAACAAATAATTCCGGTCATTTGTTATTGGTCTAAGAGTACAAAACACCCAAAATGTTGATAGATTTCAATTTCAATGTTCCATTAGTTTTCGTGAGAGAAACGTTGACTATGTTCGGTTGTATGTTCTAAAGTAAAACAAAATGAAAATTGAATGTGTACATTGAAACTTGAAATTAACATAATTTACAAGCAAAAATGAAGCCGATAAAACGACTTAAGGAGATACAAGTACGAATGAACAGATTTATTTTTCAAATATTTTTATTCACACAAGTGGGCACATGGTACAATACAAAAGTATTCGAATTCAGTGAGATAATATGTGTATAATGTTATCTAGAGTCAATGGACATAATTATACAAGTGTAATGTACGAATGAACAGATAAATCAACTGCTTGTATAAGGCAAAAACAACTCTGATGACTATGAGGTGAGGTGAGGTGGTTTTTAACGCCGCTTTCAAGATTATTTCACTTACATCGCGGCTGCTAGTATAATTGCAGGAAGAAAGCTCGCAACACCATTGTGGCTATGCATTGCGGTGAAACCTGCGAGCATCGGCTGATGATGACTACGACCATTATGACACTAAGTGCATTGTCATCAATGTTGACATCATTCAAACTCGTTGATGTAAAGCTGTCTTTTTTTCATATATAGAGGATAAGTTCTGCATCATACGATACTTATGATTTGTCTGTTCATAAACTTTCTCATATTAATACTTTGCAGCATTAAAACCTAAACAGCATGATCAGAGGACTGATACTTTTGTCTCTTTTAATTTTCCCATGCACAGGCACAAATCTCATTTGTGACATGTCTCACAAAACTCAATTATGAATCATATGAATTGGTATTCACAGATGGGAAAATCCCTTACGGAAGTCAAACTAATTTACTACGATAGAATTAGTTTTTAGTAAAAAATAGGTTTCAACATTACCGGAAGACATCAAGGATTAATCAAATCTATTGTTACCACATTATTACTCCAAACGATGACGCCATTGACTAGTTCCAATAAAAATGAGTCTGGTAATTAGTTGCCCTTTGCAAAATTAACTTACCCCTTTCTGGTCTTTATTTTGATATGAGATGTGGGGGGAAAGTCATCTTTTGGTGATGCAAGGAAAGAATTGAAAAGAGTTGTTAGCATTTTGCTAAAATATTTACTTTTCGTTTTGCTCTGTTGTTGGTTTATTTTGGATATGTGTTTTTGGCTTCGGTCTCTGAATTTCTGGTTGGTATATTCTGAAAATAGACAAAAGCTCTTTTGTGAGTTCGTTGAGGTTCAAATACCATAACATATGAAGAAACGTGTAAGTATGTAGTGTAGTTAGATTTCATGTTGTGTGTTCACTTATAGCGAAAAAAATCTATGTGTTTAATCTTCAAGCAATAACGTTTATCCTATGTATTAAAAAAAATCGACGCATGCTTGATTAAATGGCGTTAAAGTGACTAAGCAATTAAGCTGTTGTACTTCTAATACATTGTTATAAAACTCAAAGATATCATTTCAGTATACCACATAAGATATGATCCTCAACTATAGAATTTTATAAGGTATGATAAAGTCAAACGTTTTATATTGATCATTTTGTTATACGTTACCGTGTGTTTTGTGTTATGTTACATTCTCGGCAAAAGCTGTGATATGTAGGTAGCGTTATAAATCGGTTATTTATATATACAATCAAATAAGAAATATTGTTTTTTTTTATACACCAGAATTATTCGTTTTAAAATGAATTTCATTGATTCCCTTTAAAAAGTGTCTATTCGAAAAAGGATTATCTTCCGAAGATTTTTTAACCATGGGTTTTATTCAATAAATGAAGCCCATTACAATGACGAGTGCTGATGACTTAACAAACAAGAAACCAGGCCTAATGTAAGATGACGAACCAATATTTCTAACATTCATATATGAGACACTCCATATCACATTTAAGTGAATCAGATTCACCTTTATACTTTGATTTCGTTTTCATGCCTACATTGAAAAAAATGGACATGTCTTTATCACGGGAAATTGCATTTACTAAATATATCTTATAATAATATAATATCATATCATAAAACTTTCTTATTTTTTAAAAGTGCCTTAAGACAGCTCACTCAGCTTAGCAAACAAACATGGCATAAACATTTAAATGTATCTAATTAGCACAAATTAACAAAGCACAGATGAACGTATGTCTAAAGAGATAAAGCCACGAAGGGTAACGTTCTTGTAGCTGTACTATAGTTGTAAGACGTTTTGAGGAATTGATGAGCTATTCTATATTAAGCGCTTAATAGATGGGTTTTAAGAAAAACAATTAAGTTGATGATAGTGGCTGAAACACAAATTTTAGTTTCGGATATATTCAATCATTCATGCATTCCAAGATGTTTGAAGCCAATGCCTCAAAATCTTAAATAATTTTAGTAACCTATTTTAACATTTTCATTTTGCATTTCTACTGTAACAACATATATAACTTTAACTTTGTTTACTGTATTCGATGTTTTAACAAAGCCAGAATGAAGGTATTAAACGTAATTTAAAGAGTAGGTACACAGAGTGGTTGTCCTATTTAGTACTATTAGTTCAATTTGAACCGTAAAATCTCTTGCATATATAAAAAGAGAATTTCTTTTTAACTGATTGAAACTTTCAGAAAGTTTTAGATATTGACATGATTCGTCAATATGTTTTACCATGTACATTCATCATGAGAGTTTGACAATGACGGAAACCTACTATTCTTTTTGCTTCAGGAAACGCATCCAATTACACGCCTCTGCCAAATCATCTCAATATTGCATGTTATCCATTAAGGCATCGATAAACGTATTCCGTACCAATGGAACCTTATTCAAGCTTTGAGTAAATCAACACGACTTCATTAAACGAATACTTAAATACATGTGCCTATTTCACAAAAGAACTGTCATCGTAAATGTTCTTCGAACATATGTTGCACTGCACATTTAAAGTTAAGTCAATACATTTGTGAAAGTTATAATAGCTTGATGTGTACCTGTCAAGCTCAAAATTGATACTTGAAATACACTTTTTCATTCCCTAAGCTTATACTTTAAGAATGGATAACATTTGTATGCCATTCTAGAAATGTCATGTCATTCCAACAATCAATGAAAAAGTCATTGATACTCATTTTATTAATCTGTTACTTCTCATGAGACTTGAAATGTCCTATGAAGTACTAATAAACCAATGAACGAATATTATTTATTATTTCACCTCTTATCCTGTAACAAGTAGCGTTTACGTTTAAAGGATAAATCAAATTAAAAATATATTACAGCAATTCTATGATAAAACGTGTACTTTTGCTAAACATCTTCTTTTTTTTTTGGGTTGTTTTTTTTACACAGAACTTACCACGATTTTACATTGACTTCGACTCTTCGTGGTGAAGAGTCGTGTAATGTTCTTATAAGTGATTAAATGTACATCGTGTGTAAACTTATTACCTAGAAAAAGAAAGAAATGAGGAGAAAAAGATAAAATAATCGCAAAACATCTTTTCAATTTGATCTATTGAACGCTTGCACAGTGTGGAAATAATCCCTTAAGAAATGTTTAGGGCTGAAAAAGATATTTTTCATAGCTAAACTGGATATTATTAATGACATAGATGTTTAGTTGAAGAAATGGTCATCTTCAAGACAATTTGATGAATAATTTATTTGAATGCACGTTCTAAAGGTTTACTTGCAAGTGTGAAATCATGTACAACTGAAATAAAGGACAACACCTAATAAGATGAATTTCAAATTGGCTTAGTCCTTAAAAAGGACTTGAAGGGACCCGTGGTCTATCAACATTATTTTATGTCCACATATTTTTATCTCGCGATGTCAAATACCATTACTAGATAATAAAAAATATTAATACAAACAAATCAGCAACCAATCCAATTCTCGTCTAAAACTGTTATTCTTCACTTCACAAAACAACATAATGAATAGCTAATTTATATACAGTTATACTACACTGAAATTGAAGAATTATACAATACCTGAAACATTTTGCCAATTGTGGGAGAAAAGCTGGATCATTACCATGTTATAATCGATACAACGATTTCTTAAACGAAAGTAAGTTTAGTTAGGCTTAGCAAGTCCATTTCCCTTCCTAAAATGATAAAAAGAAGTTCACACTTAAATGGCCGATCGCAGTTTTCGCTTGATGCGTGACACGTTTAAACTTATCTACGGATTACCAGATTCAGTGATAAAATCTTTCACCCTATGAGGAAACCTTTTTTCGTAAACTAACACTAATTTAGGCATTCTAAAGAAATAGAGCATTTTCAAAATACATGCTACAAAGCCTTCAAAAATCAAACGCGATTCGTGTTGATATGGTTCCAAAGGATGAACATTGCTGTGAAGAAACGTTTAGAAATATATATCCCAAAAGAAATTCAGACTATGCAATTTTAAACGATATGTTCCAATCTGATTGGACGAGAAAATTGTCATGAAACCTGTATAAATTCGATAAAAAAAAGAGTAGAGTTTACCAAAAAATATATTTGAGTAGGTTTACGAGGCCCGTCAGGCTTAAAACGATGCAAATGTCGAGTGATGACACTCTACGTACGTGTCAGGTCCTCAGAAGAGCGTGCGAGGTGAGGTGAGGTAATATTGGATTTAACGCCGCTTTCACCGTATTTCACTTGTATCGCGGCCGCTAGTAATATTGCAGGGAGAAAGCCCGCAACACAATTGTGGCTATGCATTGCGGTGAAACCTGCATACATCGGCTACAACTAGCGAAACATGGGTGTTACTGCACTTAAGTTCAGAGTAACATCATTTAAAAAGCAAGAAATGAGGTCCATCCAGAATGACCTGACTGGTGAATACCTAGTTCAAACCATGCAGATCAAAAAATATCGTAATATATAGGCACTTTTCTGCTTACAATTTCGAAGGCCATTGTAAAACCGGCTGCGTGTTGAAAAACACAGTATGAAATTCATTTCTTAAAGAACCACCCTGTTAAAGTACTGAAGTTAGATATATAATGAAAAGTGTACAACTACACACGACAATATCTACTAGCCCAAGAAAGAAAGTGTGCATTATTGAAACATCCTTAACATAATTTCATAAGTGTACAAAATGTAAACCTGTTCCTGAATAATTCATATTTGACACAAAAACGGGTTTTCCTCGTGAAACTTGCATTAATGGTAAATGACGTGCTGCACGTTTGTGAAAAGGCATGTTTTACACGTTGAGAGTCTGAAAATTCATGCAGCAGTGTGAATCCTTGGGTATTATGTCTCCCCCAAAGGTTCGGGAGACATATTGGTTTTAGATGAGTTCCCGTCCGCGTCCGTGTCCGCATCCGCGTTGGCGTTCCGAGCGTTTCCGGAGCACAACTCTGAAACTACATGACCAATCTTCAGCAAATTTGGTACACATCCCCTTCATATTATGTAAATGTGCCTTTTGGTGGTTTCAACTTCTTTTTCAATTTCATATTTTCTTAATCTTAAATTGAATCATCATATGTAGTTATTATTTGGTCAAAACTGTGGAGATTTTCATTAACCAAAACCTTAATTAAGTTTATGTTGTTCTATAGAAAGTTCTTAAATTGTATTTGTAACTGTTGCCCAGCATTTCAACTGCTACTGTAACACTGAAGACGGGCTAGTCCAGCGACATGCACAACATGGTGCCGTTCAAGACCAACCCCGCTCTTGGAGACCCCGGGTTTCCACCCCTCGAAAAGATCGGTATATCCGTGTAGCCCATCTCCGGAACCGGCAACAAACTGCAACGAAGACAGCCAGGTACATCCCTAACCTGAGACGTTACATCCGCAAACAGTAATCAACCGGCTAAGAGAATACGGCTTACGTCCTCGAAGACCTGCAATCCGTCCAAGTTTGACATTACGTCATCGGTGCAGTGGTGTAGACAACATCTCAGACATCCATTACACTGGTGGCGACGTGTTTTATTCACAGATGAATGTCGTTTCCATCTTTCATCATCAGATGGCCGCCAGAGAGTGTACAGACATCGAAAAGAATGTTACGCAGATCCGTGAATCGAAGAGCGAAACCGGTATGAGGGAGGGACTCATTGTGTGGGGTGGTATCATTGCCCGTAACAGAACTGAACTAGTCATTATTGATGGAAACCTAAATGCAGCCAGATATCGCGATGAGGTGCTTGTCCCTGTTGTTGGCCCGTTTCTTCAACGTCACGGCCCCGGCGTCATTCTACAGCAGGACAACGCCCGACCACACGCAATATGGATAATCTTCCCTGGCCCGCAAATTCGCCCGATATCTCACCCATTGAGCACGTGTTGGACGAAATGAAACGTCAGATATGCATATATGCACCGTCAACGCTTGATGCAGACGGAGGTAATACCAGATATTGAGTGTGTGACTTTTGTGTTGGACCCCTAGAGTCTCTGACTGATGTTTTGAGTTTGTTTGGAAGGGGAAGAAAGATAAAATTAAAAGAAGTGTTATTACATCAACTGCTAAAAATGGAGGAATCAATGTTCCAATATTAAAAAATATTATAAAGTCTCAAAAAAAAATTTTGGATTGAAAAATTGCTATAGAGCAGTTCCATATGGAGTAAAAATGTTTTAATACACATTCCGAATAGTCAGAGACTGTGGCTTGCAGATGGTGCTTTCATTGACAAGTGTATATTGCCTGCTATTTCAAATACATTCTGGCAAGTGGTTGTTAAAGCATGGGCTGACTATCTAACAATATGTTACCAGGATGAGAATCTCTGCTATAATGTTTTGAATCAATCTCTTTGGTATAATAGTAATATATTGATTGGTGGCAAAACTATATTTTATAGAAATTGGGAAGAAAAGGGAATAACATATTTAAGAAATATTATCAATGAAGCTGGTACCATTATGTCCCATGAAGAATTTATTGATAATTGTGATATTGCTGTTGATTTTCTTACATACCAAGGTATTAAGAGTGCAACATATCAATACTTTAAAGGGAGAAACTGTACATTCATTGAGGAGAAAAACATATCCTCCTTCCCAACTCTTCCATTTAATATTTCAAAACTTGATAAAAGTAAACATTTGTATCAAATATTATGTCAATTTAGTTTCAATAAATCAAATGGCCAATTGAAATAGGAAGACATATTTGGCAAGGAGTTTCTACAGAATGAATGGGAGAATATCAATATGATGCTTAATAGATGCACACACAGTGTTAATCTAAAATTGTTTCAGTATAAAATGACTCAGCATATTCTGACAACCAATAATTTTTATGTATAAGATTGGATATATTGATTCACCATTGTGTATTATCCACTTACTGTGTGAGTGTACTCATGTGAGAAAAGTGTGGAGGGAGTTGGCAGAATGGCTAGATAAATTGGCTGAAGGATTTATTGATTAAACACCAGAAAATATTATTTTTGGTTTTAAGGGTAAACATAATAACCCATTAAATACTATCTGTTTACTAGTGAAACAAAATATTTACAGTATGAGCAGAAAGGGAAAGAAGCTCAATTTAAAAATTATTCAGAAAGAATTATTAAGATATTGTCAGGCATGTAAATACATTGCCTTTACAAATAATAAGCAGTCAAAATTCTTTTCATTTTGGTCCTCTTTCCACACTTTACGTAACTCATTGAGTCAGACCGATACTTAAAAATCCTACAAAATGTAAAACATGAAAACCTTGTAATATAATAGGCCTGCAATACCTATGTATTTGAACCTGTTTACAACGTATATTTGAATCTATGTACAATATGTCTATAATTTATGGACAAATCATGTAAGCATCTTATGGGAAATATAAAAAAATAATTTAAAAAAAGATTACTTCACTTATATCGCGGCTGAAAGTATTATTGTGGCTATGCATTGCGGTGAAACCTGTGGCTGGAACTAGCAAACCATGGGTGCTACTGCGCTGATTTTCAGTGTAGCATTGCACCCAAACCTGACTGCGTATAGATCTTCTTTTTTTTAAAGATATGTGCAGAAATATAATTATACATATATCTCAGGACTATGTGATCTTCGATTTATTCGACCCTGTCACAAGATATTAATTATCCTGGTCCCCAAAAACAACACTCATCAAACGCTTGAAAAAATTTGCTGTTGTAAGGCGTCATTAAAATTAGTCTGATTACGATATACAAATCTTATCATATTTTTACAACCAAATACTCGGAAACGAAAATTATTTAATAAGTTCAATAGTCAGTATTTGACATGAAAAAAATTCTTGCAAAAGCACAACAATCAGAATATAATCTTTATTAACCATCTATATCGTGCTACCAAAAATCTCCCTTGCAAAAGCAACGAAACAGTTTGCAAAGATAAATAACTCTCAATTATGTTTTAACTTCTTAACATTCCTTTTTTGCAAAGTGATTTACAATGCAAATAATTATGATTGTCAAAGAACATGGCAAATTCGTCTAAACTCGTATAGTGAGTTTATAAATAGTGTGATTTAGCCAAAAGAGCCTTATCACAAGACCACACATCACATTTAATGTCAGAGTTGGACAGCGTAAGAAGTTTTATTGTAATTGATGATGGCGATCGTTTATTTATGCAATTTAACAACATTCCAAGTCCTAACAGTAAATGATGAATCATTCTCCAAAGTATGCTAAAACAACCAAAATTCAAAAGGTTATTACTCAAAAAGGTGGACTGCTTAGATACATATTGCGATTGAGATAAGTTACACAATTCATACAGTGTATATAGAGCATAACAACAACTTGTCTTGGTAAACTTCAAACCCAAATCAGGTATTGTCATATTCACCAGGTCACGGGGTTGCAAAGGAACATTGATTTAAATGTACGATATTTACCCAATTGGGGAGTGTCAATATTTAACAATAATATTTGTCATTAAACATAGTCGTATACTTATTCAACCGTGTATTGTTTTTTTACTTAACTCATACATCACTGTGATTTGCAGTATTCGTTTTTTATGGGATCGACACAATATTCAATTAATGTGTTTTAAAAATTGTTTTCATTGAGGAAAGTTTTAAAATTTGAAAAAATTTTGGTGAATCTTTTGTCTTTATTTAAGTAAATATTGTTGCGGCGAAGGGGACTTAGGGGAAAATCGCATAGAATGGTGTGTATATATTTACATAATGTTCCAATTGTATCGCCGAAGATGTTTTTACAACGGCATTGATAGGTAGTATATCCAAAAGTTGCAATACGTACAAACACAAAAGACGTTGTATTGGATTAACGGAATACTATATTTTCTTCTAAAACAAGTTCAATAACGATATCAACATAAAAATTAAGATCAAATATGGTATTTTATACCTATATTTTTTGCAAGGGTATCTAGATAAACGGTACTTAAACTATGACCCTGTGGGTTGTTAGCCTATGGCCCGACTATCATTCAGCAGACCAGCTAGGCGGCAATCCTTCCAATTGTGACCGCAAGGAAACTTCGTCGAGGAGGGACGATGAAGGCAACGACAGTAAGGTTGAAATGACGACTTGAGAGACTGGTGATGATCGACGATTTTCTTTTTATTGACCGGTATTTTTACTTATATCAAATGAGATTTTGATTGAAATAAATAAGTTATCACATCCTTTCTATTACAGTGAAGTTTGATTTTTTTTGCAAAAGATTTAACTTAGTGCATTATTTACATCTTGCACGATAACCCGAGGCTCAAAAAGATAAGTAGATATTGGTAATGCTCGAAGTTGAAATTTCACGTTAACGTAATTGTCCTGGAACATTCCATCAAGCCATCAAGTTGTATTGTTCACATACTTTTTTCAATATAAATACAATACGTTTTTCAGGAATCAAGTTTAGAATGATCAAGTTAAGTTTGAACCTAAATCACGGAATATGTTTTAATTTTGAAAGAAACTTTTCAATTATATTCATTGATTGGTACTGTTTTATTAAATGTCTTTGGAAACACAATGCTAAATGTTGTAAATCTTGATAATTAGGAAATATTATCTATATTTTAGGTGAGGTGAGGTGAGTTGGTGCTTAACGCCGCTTTCAAGATTATATCACTTATAACGCGGCTGCTAGTATTATTGCAGGGAGAAAGCCCGCAACACCATTGTGGCTATGCATTGCGGTGAAACCTGCGAGTATCGGCTGATACTAGCGAACCATAGTTGTTAATGCGCTGAATTTCAGTGTAGCAATGCAACCGAACCTGACTGCGTGTAGTAGAGTTCTTTACTGTAGAGTTACTTTACCTTACTGGGATTCGCACCACGGACCTCCTGATCCGAAGCCGAACGCGCTAACCACTGCGCTATCCCTATTAATTTGATGTCAATTCTTTTTCAGTATTCTTTCAGAAATGTTTTTGAATTGTTTGTTTCATTTTTATATGATATGGTTTATTTCAGGTAATTGTTGACACTGTTATGTCAAGGAGAGGGGCATGGTTTGAGGTAATTGAAAAATGTATGTTTTCGGCATGAGAACATATCGTATTGACTTATATCAGGTTAAAATCCATGCTGTGCGTGCTACATGCTGAAATTGATATATCAGCTCGTTCACAGCTTTATAGCTTTATACTGGCAGTATAGATTTGCTGTTTGCAGTGAGAGGACGCGAGGCTTTTTCCTGCTTTTTAATTTATTTTACAGAAAATTACAGTTTTATAGAATGAACTAGACAGACAGGTTTTGACTTTATCGCTTTTTGAAATATTTACAGAACAGGCATGTAACTTTTGGGGAAACTTTAATATATTTTTGAAAATATGGTATTTGTATAAATTTGGGATCTTCAAAATTCAGTTTCCGTTTTATATATTTTTAATAAACAAGTTTTATTTAGATGATCGTTTGAGATAAGCACCGACATCAGATATTACAAACGGAACAGGACAGTTCAATGTGATTCTGCCAGGAGCTCGCATTTGAGCAGAATACGTTTTGGGTGCAATGCTACACTTGATTTCAGCGCTGTACCACCCATGGTTCTCGAGTTTCTCCTGATGCTAGTAGGTCTCACCGCAGTTCTTGACAACAAAGGTGTTTCTTTTCCCCTGCATTAATACAACCGTGATATAAGTGAAATAATTTCGAAAGCGGCGTTAAGCACCAACTCACCTCACCTAACTTAACATCCTTAACGTTTCACTGGAGGATATGGTTTTGTCATGTCACTTCCTTCTGCTGGTTATCTCGTAGACGCTAAAGTCACACAATAAGTATACAGGAAGTTTGTTAAATAGGGAACAATGTCCATTGTTTAGGCTCATTGTTCAAAATGATTCCGGATATTATCAAGTAGATGTTTCTAAAATCGTATCTTAAACGGAACACTGTCTACTTTCATTTAAGGGGCAACTTTTGTTCTATTATTTATCTGATCTGTAATCTATTTCCGCCGTACTTGCCGAAGTCGTAAACAATACATTTGTATATTTAAAATGATTATGATCTGTCGCTTTTATATTTAATTAAAACAGACAAGAAGAAGACACTAAACGACCTATCATTTTCTAATTTACTCCGAGTCGGGGCTGCTATAAGTCTATGTCCGATTTCCATTGCAGATTATTATAAATTTTTCAAAATTGGAAAATGTTTTTGCTACCCTTGGTCCAAGGTCCAAGATCCCATACGGGATCACTACTTTTGCATGGATTCGCAAAATGATTTATTTTAATTATCAACACTTTTAATCATTGAATTTATCTTATGATCATTGTCAAGTGACCATTAATTGTATGACCTTGAATGTCAAAGGTCAAGGTAATAAAATATAGGTTATGGTAATGTTCACTCTGTTCTTAAAGTTTGAAACAAGAAATGGGTAACGAGAACAAAATTGACAAGAAGTTGATTATACCACCAAGAAACTCTTTTGACATGTTGAAATTAAAGGTTAAGGTCGCGAGATTTGAAATCCATAAAAGTATCTGTGTACACACGGTCACTTAAAAAGTGTTTGTGCTGCTACGAAGCTCTCATATGTCAACTATGGAGATGTTCCCTTTTCTTGGGTTTTCTTTGTGTTTGTGTTTAATCATCTATATATATTTATTTATTGAACTATTAACACTTGACAGGTTAGGTCTAATTTTCAGATTAGAAAAACCTTTTTGATATAATTGATTCAACCGCTTGGGACTTCTTTGGGCATGTACATATGTAAGGTCAAAGTTATAAGTAACAAGTTCTCAAATCACTAAGAAAAATCAAAATTGTGCGTGAAATCGACCCAGTAAAGTATTGACATCTAAATGCTACTGGTTACATGTACGATTTTTTTAATTTAATTGCTTAATTGCTTTTGTGGTATATTTAGAAAAAAATGCCAAATTTATAATGGCTGTGAAAAATGTGGAACGAGAAGGCAGAACCCTGAGTTCGATAGCTGCTCTGCTTTTAGGATGTCCTGCATAGAGCTGGTGTAGGTTATCAAACGGGCTTTGGTATCATTCTCTCGCTCTTACTATCTTACCGCCTTTCAATATTACTTTATTGGGCACGTAAAAGTGCGGAAGTTGGAGCGTTCGGCTTCAGATCAAAAGGTCTGGGGTGTAATCCCCTGTGGCTCGGTTACTTTGTCTGCAGTAGGAAACTGTTTGACTTGCAGGTCCGGGTACCTGGGTGAAGCCGATGGTTCGCTAGTTCCAGCCGATGCTCACTAGTTTCATCATAATGCATAGCCACAATGATGTTGTTGGCTTTCTCCCTACGATATTACCAGCAGCCGCGATAGAAGTGATTTACTCCTGAAAGTGAGGTTCAACCCCAACTCAACTCACCTCCATCAGGTGAGTGTTGCGATTTTATATGCCTTCAAAATATTTCAGGCTTGGTTGGCAAGTTTAAGCTATAGGCTGTAAGTTTCACCAGGATGCGTAGTCACACAAAACATATCGCAGATCTTCTCCAAGCCGTGATATCAGTGAAATATTCTTAAAAGCGACGTTAGAACCCTCATCACTTCAACTTGCAGGTTGCATTGCAAGGCGTGCCACAAAAGTTTTGCGGGCTTTCTCCCTGCAATGACCACCACTGGACTCAGTACTTTCTCGTGGTGTGGTGGTTTGCGTGTTTCAGAGACCCTGAGAGCTATGTCAGCTAACAGGCTCCCGGTAGAGGCACCCAAGCTGGACAGGTCGACGGGTAGACGCCAGACTAAATTTGAGTCCTTCTAAAACCTGCTTTCTATCTCTCACTATGCCTTTCTTTCCGTCTTTTCCCTTATCCTTTCGATCCCTTTCTCCCTGATCTGTCCACTCTCTTTTTGATGCTTGCCATCCACGTGTTTAATAACGGAAATATTGTTGAACACAGAACAGTTCCCTACTGGAACAAATTGCAATTTCACTTGCTTCTGTGGTTTGTTCTCCATTGTATTGTGGTTGTGAAAATGCGGAACAGGCAAAGGAAGAACCCTGTTGCAGTTTTGCATGCTGACAAGATTGACCTGATACCGAACCTCATGTACGTGACTTGCAAAATATCTTGAATTATTTGCCGATATGATTTGGGGAGTAATACCTTCCTAATATCATCATCATAAATAGTACTCTGTCAAAAGATATGACTTATTATTGTATGAATAGATTATATCAGTCTTTCTGTTTGGCCTGCCAGGTCACATGACAGCAATGACGTCAAGCGATGTCAACCTGTATGGATCGCGACAGGTTGATGTAACAATCCAAACACCTCTTGTGGATAAAAATAAATTTCGTAAATCCAGGTCTACAGAAAATACCAGAAGAATGGTAAGAAGACCTAATTCATGTAATAAAACAATTATAGACTTCAGACTCGGTGGATCCGATGATTTAAGGACCTTGGACATGTGATATTCACCTCGGCTTCGCCTCTGTTAATATCACACGTCCAAGGTAGATAAATCATTGGATCAACCTCACTTGTCAATAAATGTTTAATGTCGCTACTTGATGCACACATGATAGGTTGATGTTAAACTGTTTGATTTCAGATTAACCAAAAGTATTGTACGGTCCTGTCCTGTTTGCTTCTACTGATGGTGTGTAGCGGTCTGCAACTACCTGACTTTTTGATGGATTGTCGCCCTTGTTCATGTCAACCGGACCCGCACTATGGGGGAATATTAGCCGACTGTTCCAACAGAGGACTGAAGCGTGTGTCCCTGCCCAATCCTGGCAATATTACAACACTTCTCTTTGATTACGGATATGTGTATGTGCTTAAGGTATCTGACTTCGAAAGAATGTTTAACCTTCGTCATCTCAGTATAAGGCGATGCCGCATAGCAACTATTGAAAACGCCCATAGTGTGGTCTTCACAAACCTTGATTATCTTGATCTTTCAAAGAATTTAGATCTTGGTCTTCCTCAAATTGTCAAAATTGTCTCCTGGCTTAGAAACGGCACTTTGAGAACGATATTTCTTAATTTCATAATCACTCTTAAATCATCGATAGTGCCGCTTGATGGCTTGTACTGCAGTTTTTTACATAACACCGCTTTGAAAGAACTTCATTTGGATGGAAACGCATTTACCTTTATCGGGAAATCGTGTTTTTCATATTTTCCAAAAACTCTTGAAGTATTAACCATCCGCTTTACCATGGTTGGTAATTTTGATGTTGCCAACCTCACTGGTTTGCTAGATTTTAAGAATTTGAAGATACTTGATGTAACCGATTTTAGAATCTGGAACCCTGGGGTGGACATGTACAGCCTTCGCACAGAATTGACATTCCCCCAGTTCTTTTGAGTATTCCTTCACTTGAGGTGGTTAGACTTGGGCAGATCTTATTGAACACCAACATTGCCTCTCTGACTATCCTTCCAATTAAAAACAATCTAACAACAATTGATATCAGTGTGAATCAAATAGCATCACTAACTGGTCCATTGAGAGGACTTGCAAACGTTGAATATGTAGACGCATCACAAAATTTGATAACTAAACTTGGTAAATACTTGTTCACAGGCTCCAGTAAATTGAGGTTTTTCAATCTTTCCAAAAATGACCTCGGGTATTGTTTAAAGGAAGACACATCTTCAGATATTTTTCAACATTTTTACAAATTAGAGGTCTTGGATATCTCAAAAAACAGAATCACATTCCTACCAAAGTCAATTTTCAAAGCGTCGGTTAACCTTCAATACCTAAACATAAGTGGTAACTATCTGACGAATTTCGATGTTGACATTAGTAATTTGAAAACCTTGACTGAACTTAATTTGAAAAACAACAAATTAGATAAACTTCCACAAGGGATTATGGAGCAGCTGAAGCTTCTTCCACACGTTACGGTCATCTTGGACGACAACCCTTTGACCTGCTCCTGTGACTCCTTGGAGTTCCTCGAATGGATGAGAGACAGCCCACAATTGAAGTCAATGGACAAGCAAACGTGTAGATTGACAAACGGGAGCAATATTAATCTTCAGCATCTGGATGACATCTTGTCGAGCTTACACGAGGTATGTAAGTCCGACCTAGTGTTGATTGTGTCATTTGCATCAGGAGGGAGTTTACTTATGTTGCTTTTTATTGGCTTCATGGTTTACCGGCACAGATGGAAGCTCAGGTATCTGCTTCAGGTTGGCAGAAACAAATACCTACTTGTGAATAATGAAGATGACTTTGACAATTACAGATATGATGCCTTTATATCATATGCTGATAACGATCGCACTTTTGTCATTGGAAAAATGCTTGTTGAGCTCGAAGACAAATCTGGATTGAAGGTTTGCATCCATAACAGAGATTTCCTCCCAGGAGACATCATCTCAGAAAACATTGTCAATGCAATCAAACAAAGCAGGAAGACCGTGATTGTGTTATCCCCAGAGTTTCTGAAGAGCGAATGGTGTATCTTTGAGTTTTATATGGCTCGATTAGACGGAATCTTCAGGAAATTGAACAATATCCTGGTGATTCTACTGGAGGAAGTTGATGTGAAGCAGCTGCCAAAGGATCTAGCGCTGATGATGACAACAAAAAGCTACCTGGAGTACAGCGCAGATATATTTGGGGAGCATGTGTTTTGGAGCACTCTAACGGAGGGAATCAAAATCTTGAAGCGTTTGGAACAGATTGTATCTTGCCTTCGTATCAATAACGTTTTAAAGATGAGATGGTTTTTGGCTGGTTAAAGACCTACATGCCAACTTACATCGAGGGAGTGAGTTATTGTTAAACGCCGCTTGGGCAATATTTCAGCCATTAGCATGAAATTTACATCGATCAGGGGGTTATTGAATGTAACAAGAGCTGAACTATCAGATGTTGGATTTTGATTTGTTTATAAAACTGGTGAAATGGGCGAGTTTGTTGGCTGCTAATATGGCCAATGCTGGCGGTGTTGCTGTGTGACCAAAAGTATAAGGTTAATGTAGATCTTTTTATTTCAAAGTTTTCCTACTTGCGGGTTATGTAGATAACATTGATTCAGTTTGTTGGCTGGATCCACAAATGACCCGATGTGTTTTCCAAAAACGTATATATATCCTTTATGTTGACGAGGCCACTTTTCATTGTCAGCTATGGTTTTTGAGGGTGATACATGTGCATTGAAGTTATTGCTAATATTGCTGAGAGCTTCATGTGAGATGCGATGTTTGTGCTGAGTTCTCCATTTACTATGTTCCTTTTTGATGAATGCATGTAAACAGGCTACATTTCAGCTAACTTACCAACTTAGATGTTCATGTATGCACTACAGGGTCATTGTCTGCGAGTACGTAGGTTAATTAGGTCTTTATGACGTTTTTGGTCTTTCATTTCCCTTGAGTGCTAAAATTTTTAAGGGTCTTTGTAACGTAGTTTATGTTTTATTCTCCCAAAATGCTAAGATTTCCATCGGTTTTATGACGTGTTAGTCTTTTTTCCTCTCCGAATGCTAAGATTTCTAAGGACCTTTTTGAGGTATTTAATGTTTCATTTTCCCTAAATGCCAAGATTTCTATGGGACTTTATGACGTGTTTAATCTTTCTTTCTGCCCGAATGCTAAGATGTCTTAAGCGTCTTTATGACATGTTTGGTGTTTCATTGGCCTTGAGTGTGAAGTTTATTTGGACCTTTAGACATTTTCCGTGTTGCAATGTCCCTGATTACTACAAGTGACTACATACATATGACGTAATTGGCGATTGACTCTCCCGAGTGCTAAAGGTTCCAAATTTTTCTATCATTCTCATCATTTATCTGTCTTTGGAGTTTCACTGTATCTGAAAGCTCAAAATAACCATGGGTCTCATTGATGTATTTGCGTTCCATTCTTTCTGAATGTTAAGATTTCTAAGTTTTCTATTAAGTATATGGTGTTTCGCTCTCCCTGAATGCTTAGAATTCTAAGTGTCCTCTATGACATATTTGTTTGTGTTCTTTTTACTTTTTTTAAATGAAGAATTATATGTATTTGGTGTTTCACTTAACCTGAAAGCTAGGTTTTCCGAGGGTTTCGCTGGTGTTTTTGGTCACTGGGTGCACGGAGAACGTTCTTGGCCTCAAAAAGTTTTTTTAGTAATTGCTTTTTTAAATAAGTTTCTTTTTCGGTTTACTATACTGACAAGAAACACGTTAAAGTGGTGCTCACTAAAATGTAATTTTGGAATATTTTTACAGTAGACATTTGTACAAATAGTAGCTAATTGACCTACTTAAGTCACATAAATCGTAAACAACTGAATGGAACGTATTGAGTCTTTTTTAACAAGAAATACTCGTTATTTGGATCAAATGGAACCTTAAAAAGGCGATTTTATCCTACTCGGGGACAAATGATATTCTGGCTCCTATCTAAGCCCCATAGTATATGAATTAAACTTACTACGTGTCACTCTAGGTTATGAAAGCCTTCATGATGTATTTCGGTTTTCAGTCTCCCTGAATTCTGATAAGCTTCATATGACGTACATGGTGTTTCATTCTACCTGAACGCGATAAGGACTAAGGGTTTTTGTGACGTATTTGGTGTTTCATTCTACCTGAACGCGAGCAGGGCTTTTGTGACGTATTTAGTGTTAAAAACAGTTTGATAAAAATATGTGAAAGATTAATTTTCTGTGTTTATATTTGCGGTAACTTCTTCGTTTTAAATTAACAATTATATGCACCACGATCACATTGTTACTTTTGTAATACTTGATTTGACAAAGCTATGTCATGTTTTCTCATTACGGAATGCAACTCAAGTGAGGCCCCTGTCATTCTTAAAATTAGCTATTGGTTATAATTCAAATATACTTTGTACGTTGTAATTAAGAAAGCCGATTGATAGAGTCGGTCATGTGATTAACAATAGGATACAATCAGTAATAATGAGTTTTATAAATAGACGTGAGGATGACAAACCGTATTTTCCAGACGGCATTTGTCCGACGTGTACTAAACAATCAAACCAAATCAATTCTTATGACTTTAATTGTCTGGGTTTTTTTTATTTGAGTCAAAATAATGCATTATAGTAGTAAGTAGTAAATTCGGTCAAACCAGTCTGTTCAAGGAAAACAATGTTGTGTGTGCTTCTAACAGATCTTCGATTTGTACAGATATCGTGTATAAATGTCTGCTTGTGTTTGACCTATACTTGAAAATGATAAAAATACTAATTCATTTTTGCTTTCTTGTAATAAAAAGGCTCAATACCCACAAAGACTTGTCTTGTATGTGAACGTTCTCTTACCGAAGCATGGTGACCGAGGTAACGGGGAAGGAGATGTTCTGTCTTGTATGTCATGTATGTGTGATCAGGTGAGGTAAGGTGATATGGAGTTAACGCCGCTTTCAAGAATATTTCACTTATACACCACGTGGTGTGGTTATCAATGGTGGTATCTTGGTCGTTATCCTGGGTAACTTACCCATGGTTTGGTTATCAGATAACCACCATGGTTTGTTTATCAGTGAACATGGACGACAGCATATGAACAGTTGCCTCGGTCCGATACGGCAAGATCATCGGCGTCGCCTCGGACCTTGCCGTATCGTCCCTCGGAAAAAACTTTCCCTTGACGTGATATCCAACACATCTCGAAAGGATAAAATCACACAGGTTTTCAGTTACTTATTTCAAATTTTCACCAAAACAAATGGATCTACATAAATTGTACGGTACAATTCACAAAATTGTAACTTCCACCATCTCTCTTCTCGTGTGTTGACTGGTCAGACTGATCAGTGTCCACGGCTCTCACTTGTTCATCATAGCGTGGAGATTCACACTTGGGTTGTTTGGAGTTGAGAACATCTGACACAGCCCGCTTCATGTCTTCACTAGACCTTTTGTAGGATCGAACACCTGTAAAATATATACATATATAATAATAATGGCAACAGAAACATGGCTTAATTTTAGCAAATATTTACGTAAGACTTCTATCTAACTGAGAAACAATGCAAGTGTAAGTAAAACAAGATCAACCTCTTGTAGGACCTTTCTCGCACGGTTGAACTAGATATGAAAAGAATCTTTCGATTAGGTTAAGTAACAAGACATACTAACCCGAGAGAGACACGTGACCTGTCTGCTCCATAATGAGCTGTTCGTCGATTCCCGCCCTGTATAAGTTTGTGGCTGTGGTTGCTCTTAGACTGTGATTGGTTCGATGGCCTTTGATACCGGCTTCAGTACAAGCAGTCGGGATAAGTTTCTGGAGGGTATTGTGGCCAACCGGTTGCTTGCTAAACCAGATATTGTCGTGGTACTTCTGTAAAGCCGTGAGATAAAAGGCATCATCTCGTCCAGTAACAGTGTAACAAAACGCATCAAAATGACATCAACAGTGGTAAAAGAGGTGATTTAAAACAGTAGCTTCATTCAATATTGAAAATTTTAAACATTCAGTGTTATCCATTATTTTTGAAGCAACTGTGATACGCTCAACGCTAATCAGCCAAACAGGTATGAAGTGGAATTTATAACCGCACTCTTAAAAAAACGATGTATATATTCACCAAATTATACTTTGAATGAAAAGGGATAATGCAACTATATTTCTATAATATTACAAAGATTTAAAAAAATGTGTAAAAAGGAAAGGCCCAAAATTCGAAATTTAATCTACACATACCAACTTTTGGACATAAACCCATGTACATCTTGAAAAGCCTGATGTGACATCTTTCTTTGTTGGAGTTTTCGTAGATTCTAGCCACTTTAGGTTTCACCCTCTGGTGTTTCAAGCCTCCCTGGTTGCATTTAGAATAATCTTCTCTGTATTCCAAGTAAGATTTACCATCCTCATCCACATGTAGCTGTATTTGACAATTTTTATATCGAAGAGTGCGATGTTCATTCCCACTTCGCAAAGCAAAATGTTTCCCATTCAGAAACAATAATGTACGGAGCAATACTTTAGGATTGTGATCGCCAAGGAGTTTCTTATTCCACAGCATCTCCTCCTCTTCTTCTGTAAATGCCTCAGCCTGCCTTGTAACTGTACCCAGTCCCTTTTTTACAAGTCCCTTCATTCGGCCATCTAATACTTGACGAAAACTTTCAAAATCCTTATCTTTCAGCAAGTCCAGTTTTCTTTTCTTTTCCACCTTCAAGTAACCTTGTATTCCCATAACCAAGCTGAGAACAGATTTTGGTGGGTATTCGGCACCACCCACTTTTCGAACCTCGCACACAAACTTGGACAACCAGTAAGCCAATTGAGGGTTTGTCAAGACGTCTAAGCTTCCAAGAGTTTCCAATCCCCTTGACGTATTGTTACGGGAAATCGCCCATGAGTTGAAAGTGTTAACTGCCCACTTATTTCTTTTTAATGTATTGAGGGGGTGTGCGGATTTTGCCATTTCTTCAAGAAAAGAATCATCCACAGGGTCCGCATGACGTTGAAGAGAAGCCTGAATTAAAATAAAAACAAACGTAAGTCATTGTTTACTTATATTTACTCCTCCTCGTAAGCAATAGATAAATAATAAAAAACGAAAAATTAATAAGATGTGTGTTCATAATTACAGTCCACTCAAGTTTTACTACTATTTGAAAACCCTTCTTAGTTTTCAATATCCAATGTAAGACAGCTCCATACTAAATAACATACTCTTTCTCCATAGCCTGAGCCGACATGTTTTCCCGACAGTTCAAAAATTGGTTGCGGGGCAAGATTTAAAATTTTCTGACGGTGTTGGTGGGGGTACTTTTATTTAAAGATGCATTAAGTATGTTTCATAAAATCGAATTACATTCAACTCATTAGCACGCTCCACACGCAATACATAGTCCGGTTTTCGATCAATAACATGCCTTTAAAGCTTTGTATCGTCAATATTCGAAATTCAAGACAATTTTCATTCAGACTGCACAAACACAAAATAATAACTCTCGCTTGGTATTAGTAACTAATATTTTAAAACTTTACCATTTTAAAAATCAACCTTGATGATAAGGTAAGTGAACCAAAAACGAATTGGTTGGGAGCAATATTTTCAAGAGTTAATTCTAACAAGATGAGTAATTTTTTGAAAATCACGATATATATGTTCTCTTTAGTATTTCAGAAAGTTAAACTGGAGCATTAACTGTTATTGACATACAGTACATACCTGGGCTAGTATTGGTGATTGAACGTCCATGTTTTCCTTAACATAGCACATTTGGGACGGCTCGATCCTGTCGTCGTCGTCATCGCATGTCCTGTCACGGTTTTCCTTAATATTTGATTCAATATTTTGAGATGCCGAGAATAAAATACCATCGTCGTCACTATCCATCTTTGTGACAGCAGTATTGTTGGGCGTAGACACAACACGATTCGCGCACTGTACTGACACAGTTTCTATAAGATGGCGGTAGACGTGCATGCGGTGTTACCCTGCACGCACGGACATTTCGTGCAGGCAGAAAATGTTGAGTTTGCGCGATCGGTTTTTCTTTCAAACACATGTTTATGGATGTTAACTCCTAACAGTGTCAATCAATGTGAACTCCTCACACTGCCAACCGTCTGGTGTATATGAAATAATGACCAAGCCCTCGTGAACAGCTGCGATAACCACCTCGCTATCGCTTGGTGGTTATTGCAGCTATTCACTCAGGCAGAGGTCATTATTTCAACCATATCGGGCCACTCGTATCATTGCAGGGAGAAAGCCCGCAATACAATTGTGGTTATCCATTGCGGTGAAACCTGCGAGCATCGACTGGAACTAGCGAACCATGGTTGGTACCGCACTGAAATTCATTATAGCATGGCACCCACACCTGACTGCGTGTACATCAGTTCTCTACTGCCGACAAAGTTGCCGAGCTCCTGGCGGCATTCGAACCACGGACCTCTTGATCCGAAGCCGAATGCGCTTACCACTGCGTTACTCAAGAAACAATTGAACGTTCTCTTACCGTAGCGGTGTGACCAAGGTAACGGGGAGACTGATATTCAGTCTTGTATTACGTTCTCTTTTCGCCTACGTTTTACATTTGTTTTCTATTGGTGGGTTATTAAATCTATTGTCTGTGCATATGAGACTCTCGTTCCCAATGACAAGACAAAAGTAATGCATTAAAGATATGAACTCTTAACGATTGGCGAACAAACAGGCTTTTAGGAAGATGTTTAATTGGCAAATTAGAGAGAAAAAAAGTATACAGTTAAACACAAATGTGACCCCTCTCTCTAAAGATATTATCTTTAATGTTGTAAAAAAGTAAATAATTCTAAGCATATTAAGATTTAATTCAATGAATATATTGTTTAACTTTATAGTGAAAGGTTATCTGTATTTTCTTCATAAATCAGTCTTGCACAGTATCTCTGACAGTTCTCACAGTTCATTTTGAGAAAATCGAATTCCTTTTCTTAACAATATGAGGACTGTCATTGCACATGAGTGTATACATTTAAAATCCTTTATTTATCTATGTATGATTTATATCTTAACAGCAGATATAAGCAATGTAAGTAACGCCTAACGTCATGATGTGGGCTGGGGAAAAAACATTGTATTCCTGCCAATCTTTTTTTTTTTTGACGTCATTTTCAAGATCACCGCAACACTTTGACCACTTTGTAATACATTGTTAACGCGATATCTAGTAAAACTTAGCACCTAGAGTGTTCATATGTTGTGACAGCCTTCAGTGGAGGAAGATTCAGACGACAGTTGAGAGTGTTGACCTTGACCTCATTTTCAAGGTCACCACGACACTTTGACCACTATGTAATACATTGATAACGGACAAGGACTCGGGAGTCAGGATCGAGGCCTGCAGCCTTGGTCAGGTCAGACCGCCCGAGTAGGGTTCGAGAGTCCTTGTTTTTCACATAATGACCTCACCATGAGTAATTAAGTGTTTTATTATACCGAAATTCTTTTTTCCTTAGATTTGTTATGCATGTGTTTTTATTTTATATTAACAGATTAATATATTCACGTGACAGATGAAATCATATGACAGATCACGTGATGAGTCAATATCTCAGGACAGAGTCACAAATTTCTGTCATTCTTGACAACAATAGGAACTGCTTTCAAAGCTGTTGTTGGTTTTGTTTGCTGTGGTTGCGAAGTTGTGTGTGCCCTTTCTGTTTGTTTGTGTTTTACCAAAGTTCTGTGAGTGAGTGTTTAGTGTCTGTTTAACTCCTCTGATACTTTGGATTTTCTAATGTTAGATCATGTAACAGTCTCTTGTGAGGCTTTCTGCAGCCATTAATGCCAAAACGCGATACACGTTTACAATCTGTGCTTAAATTGTCGTTACCAAGACAAAGAAAGCAAACCTTTGCTTGTTTAGCTGCGTTCCACCTCTCTGATATTGTCATACCTCTGGACATCTTGCATTTCCAAAGCTCATGCGGACCATGACAAACCTTACAGGCTGTCTCTGTAGAAGGTGAATGGTCGTTACTTTGTGCTTCAGCACCAGTAAACATGCATGCATCAGGACGTCTGCCCTTATTGCAAGAAGCAACGCCAGGTACTGCTTCAGCAGCAACTTTATGATATTCTGAATCCATTCACGTAAGGTTTCACCAGAATCTCGCCTTTGCATTTCGAAAAGCCAGCGTTGAAATTGGGTATCCAAAGTTTCTGTCAATTTTTTGGCCAAAGTAACATACGGCAATTCATTTCCAATTTCTTCATACATATCTGCCTCTCGCAGATTCACAACAGTCACATCTAGTATGTCCGCAACCTTTGCAATATCAGATGCACTGCCCTGACGAATGGGTTTATGATTGTGAGGTGGATCTAACTGTAGTGTAACTTGTCGCCTTCTGTCAACATACTTTCTCAAGACGATCAAGAGCAATGCCACATGATAGTGCACTGTGGCCGCGACATTGATCAAGTGCTTCCACAGATAAGTATTGATGTTGCTGGAGCATAATCAATGCAGTTCATAATGCTGCCTACCAGCTTTGGTATTGCCATACATGCATCACCATAAAATACAGGTATGGGTACCGGCTTCAGAGGTTCCCACATATCATTTGCTAACCTGACATGACGTGTATTGACTGCCTGAGTATTTGCATGTTGCATTTTTTGCATTTTCTTTTGTTATGCATCTTCTGATATAATTGGCATCACCGTCGACTGTTTCTTGTTTGTGTGAGACTGTTCAACAAAGCTTGCTTTTGAGCGAGAATGACTACTTGATGACTTGTGACTGCGACTAGAGTGAGTTCTTTAGTTTGACCTATTATCAAGATACTCTTGAGCATGTTCTAGGACTTTATTTGTTTCCTGTTCTATTTCTGTCATTTCTTGTCATTTATTTACGTTTTCACTTTGTCTATCTTTGGTCTATCTTTATCAATACTGTCACGTACTTGTGTTCTAGAGGGCGTGTCTTCCGTTTCAGTAACTTTTGACAACTACTTGTAAAAACTGATTTAGCATTTGTCTTTTGCCGTTTGAGTTTCAATATGTGTTGTGCAAAGTCAGTGAGGAGTTCACCATTGTCTTGCTGATTGTATGCATTAGACTCGTTATCAGCTGGTGTGTAGAACTATTGTGTTTGTTACGTAACCATGTTACAACCTTATACATGTCATACCATTTTAGCTGCTAGAAAGAGTCAAGTGAATGCCAAATACATAACTGCCGGTTTTCACTTTAAATTGCATAATGTACTTTGTCCAAAGGCTGTGAATAAATCAAACGACCAAACTAAACCACGCTCTTCTACCAATTTGGAGGTGACGAAAAACCCAAAATAAAACAAAACTGCATTTTGAAGATCCCATATTTATGCAAATACCATATTTACAAAATTATATATAAGTTTTCCCAGAGTTGCATGCCTCTCCTGTAAATTCTATAAAAAGCAATAAAGTCAAAATCTGTCTGTCTAATGCATGCTATAAAACTATAATTTTCTGTAAAATAAATCTACAAACCAGGATAAAGACTTGTGTCCTCTCACTGCGAGCAACAAATCTAGACTGCATGTAAGAGAAACCCTGTAAAACTGTGAATCAGCTTACATTAGCATGTACAGCGTGGATAACAACCTGATATCCGCAAAGTAAATAGCGTTTGGGCCTGTACTTATGCCAAGAACATACATTTTTCAATTACTTCAAACCATTTTGCATAAAGGAAACCAAACTATAAACGGGAGGTGTGTGAGCTATGCTAGTGGTCATATGGTCATGCTCAATACGACTTAAACAATACATCACACAAGGCTTAATGAAATCAATCTGAATTCTCGATTTCATATGAAATATTTTTTTCAAAAGTGAAAGTAAAGCACACTTGATTCATATTAGTTCGAGGGGGCGGGATAGCCCAGTGATTAGCGCGTTCGGCTTCGGATCAAGAGGTCCGTGGGTCGAATCCCGATTGATTCAAGAGAACGTAATACAAGACTGAATATCAGTCTCCCCGTTACCTTGGTCACACCGCTACGGTAAGAGAACGTTCAATTGTTTCTTGAGTAACGCAGTGGTAAGCGCGTTCGGCTTCGGATCAAGAGGTCCGTGGTTCGAATCCCGCCAGGGGCTCTGCAACTTTGTCTGAAGTAGAGAACTGTTCTACACGCAGTCAGGTTTGGGTGCAATGCTACGCTGAATTTCAGCGCAGTACCACCCATGGTTCGCTAGTTCCAGCCGATGCTCGCAGGTTTCACCGCAATACATAGCCACAATGCTGGTGCGGGCTTTCTCCCTGCAAAGATACTAACAGCTGCGATATAATTGAAATACTCTTTAAAGCGGCATTAAATACCGGCTCACCTCACCTCACCTTTATATTAGTTCGAAGGGCTGTTTATCTCTGTGCACCAGCGTTTGACAAAACACATATACCAATAGCCTATATGAAACTAGAAAGTCTACAAAACACATACTTTGAACGTTAAACAACTCTACACAACCGTTTAGTTCATTCTACTTTATCCTGGAGCGACACAGGTTTCAAAATATTGATTGAAAGTTGAGAGAAAATACCTAATCAAATTAGTGTTAGCACTTTCAATTCCAACTAGAAAATACAAAACCTCTAAAACATGGTTAAATTAGTTTAGAACTTCTCAGAATAAGCTTGAGCTATTTCCTTGTGACCTTAACTTTCCAACAATTTCAAGTTTCTTGCGAAAACAAACTTTTAAAGAATAATATTTATCTTAATTTCTGTTCAGTCATAGTAAATGCCGAAAAATTAACATCCTTGTTCAATCCGCAAAACATATTCTTACTTTTCCATAGACATTAAAAAAGTCCTTCATTGTTACCGTCTTTTACGCACCAATAAATATTGTATTCTAAGTCATTTCACGCCAACCGTCTGAACATATGTTTACCCTCTTTAAGTCACTTTTATTCAACAACTGTAAAGAGTGAGCCAAGATATGTGATATCTGGATACTTGTAATTCATATTCAAATAATGCACATATTCCTTTTAGCCAGAGCAAGATTGCTTCATACATGCATGTGTCGAATTTATAGTTTAAGGATATTCTAAAATTGAGTTTCATATTTGAAATGTGTTATCATTGTCAATGTATAACATCCTGAAAACCTTTTAAATGGAATTCAAATCGAAAGAGATTCAGCGTTTCTTCAAAATAAATCAAGTGTGATTTAATATGCATGAATTCCACAGTACCTTTTGTATAACTGAGAACTCATTTGATGGCAAAATTCATTTTAAGCCTTGCCTTATATTAGCAAAGGTATTTGTTGAATATATAACAAAGTCGGTTTTTATAATACACGTTATTAACCGTTCCATACTATTTAACTCTTTGGAATTATATTCCCTACAGGTATATCTTATGATCTTTGTATGGTACGTTACAGCAATTACTATGTTTTATGCTGATAATGTGACATCGTAAACGCACAAAGCAGTATTTTAGATTGAAACTCAAGTAATACGTGCATTTAAGAAAAATCAGAAGTAATACAATGAGTTTGGAAATAGGTTTATTCAAACAACGAGTACAAGTAGTCAGTGTCTGATGAATGTAACGTGGACTGCTATACACGTCAATGGACTTTGAAATCAAATGACCGTATTCATAGCAGCGAGCAGAACAGCTAACCTTTAGATTTATTGACAGACCTGTTGCACTTGTGTTTCACGTACATTACGATTATAATCAGTTATAACAATACCAAATTTTATCGTATGTTTGCTCATTTTACATGTTTTTGATTTTTATAATTTAGTTTTGACATCACTTCTTTTCCAGAAAAGTTTGCCCAACAAATCCCTAATTTAATTAGAAACAGATTACATAAAAACATTTGAACCTCACACAGACTAATGAATATGAACTGGAACTTTCACGTTAACTTGTTTGCTGAGAATAGATTTTCCTGGAAAAAATTCAAGCAAAAGATTTGTCCTGTAATGAGTCAGTCTCAAATTTAATGAGATTTAGTTTTTCACTTAAATTCTCAAATGTAAGTTTTGAATGTTGATGCCAAGTTTGAAAACAAACACTTATAACCTTATTCACTGAACATGATTCAACCTTCAGTTTTGAAAGATTACGGAAACTTTAATTGCTTTTTTTATACTGTTTTATTGGAAATGATATAAACGAAACACAATACTAATAGTTTAAAATCTTGACATATATATAGTTCAAGTAATAAATAGATAAGAAATAAAAATCTAGAAATGATTTGAATCCCTGACCGGTTTCACACTATTCAGTGCTCGTCATGAAGTCTTTATGACGTTGCCATGCTATGACGTAACAGAACAAGGGGCGCATAACAATCGATGACATAATAGCTTAACAACTCAAACGTAGCATTTATGGAGTTATGTTAACCATTTATAACATTTGTTACCTTTTCCCCAATGAGGCGGAATTGATTTTTTTTCATAAATGTTAAAGAGTGAAAACTGTATGAGTTGTTGTTCAACTGGGTCACATATTACTTTCCAAGTTATAACAGGCATATAGTATAACGTACTTTGATATTATGTACTTGTAGTGGATACCCGAAATGAGGGGAAATAATCATGACACACGAAGTGGTAATAAGTAAATATGAATATAAAACCTTCCACGAACTTGATTAATGTTCAGCATGTTTAAATCGTTTTCCTTTAATAATCAACGTTTCTTAAAACGGTGTCTATGTGGTTTATATTGTATGCAATTAATGTATCATATATATTTTCCCCCTAAATACCTCAAGGTGACCATTTAAGTGAATTTTACTTGGCCATAAAATTTAATTCAATCCCTTCTGTCATCTATTTTTGTATTCAAACATCCAACGAAATGTTGTCCCTTCTTGTAAAGTAGACTGAATTGGAAGAGCTTATGGGATGTGATATATCAAATATTTTCTCTGCACAATCAAATATATTCGGTTTCATATTTTTTCATCTCAGTCTCAGATTTAATGACCAAATAAAGGTAACAAAATACAGCAATTTTATATCTTTGGATTATAGTCAGCCAATCGTAACAACCTTTAATTCACACATTCTGAGATAGCAAGTCAAACAAGTCACAAATGATTACCGTTTTCATTGGATGATTGAAGCTAAATTTAACAACGTCCCCTAATGAGAATGTTCCTTGTTTTATAATTGGGATAATATATTACTCTTAGCATTTCGCTTCAAACAAAGAACCATGAACAAGCTTTGAGCGTAATCATGTGTGTGGAATTAAGCGCTATATAAATATATCTATTATTATTATTATTATTATTATTATTATTATTATTATTATTATTATTATTATTATTATTATTATTATTATTATTATTATTATGTTTTGTTAGTTTAATTATTTTTACAATTAAAAATTGATGTCAATTGAAGACGTACTCCTTAACACTTTGAAACAGTTTCATATCAACCAATATGCTTACGAATACTCATGTTATTTAAATCTTACTTTCCGACGAAATTATTCTCAGTTGATGTCAACGTCTTGATATTACAATTTCGTTCTTAGATTTACGGGGTAAAAACTCGGTATTATCAAATAACATGGGAAAACAAATCATAAACTAGATTTGGTCATTAGAGCCTTATCACAAACTCAGAGATGGTGTTTACAGTTAAATTTTGGACAGCTTAAGAGTCTTATTTTGATGGACGATAGGGAATTTTGTTCATGCTATGGGATAAGATTTAAGTCCGAAATGAAAAGGAAATTATGTATCTCACTACCAAGTTTGTTGAGACAAACCAAAATTTTAAAAATTTAACAAATAAGTTGAATTAGATGCATATTATTGCTGTTAAGATAAGTGACATAATATCAATATACAGCATCAACAAAACTCACACAGTGCAAAAAAAATATTGGGTGCAACGTAAAATGTTTCGAAATGTTATATTATATCCTTTTATGCAAATTAAAGTACGAGCTAATGATAGTTCATCTCACAAAATTGGTAGAGTCATTCAACCGTGTGTGGTAAGTGAATTAAAAACATATTTTTTCAATTCATCAGATTGCTATAATTTGAATAAAGTGAAATAAGATCCATGGTGTGTGCTTTCTGTTAATTATTTATATGAATGAGTGTAAACATTGAACACTATTTTTTCGTTTATTTGATGAAAATACCTTATATGTAGATCTAGCTTATTTTGCTCAGTTGAATACATTTTGGTAAAATTTTGCATAAAATGGTTTGTATCATTTCATATTAATTTACCAATATAAAAAAACATGTTTATCTTGAAATTGTTTTAAAATTTGCATTACTAAGTAGGTTATCCAAGAGACAAAGATATCCAACAAAGACCTGTGATAAAGATTGGAATGATATTTTACCTAATAGAATAGTTTTCTAATCAATCAAGATTTTCAGTATGTCAGTCAAATAATATTGATTGACTACGGTACGGAGATTATAATTTGCAAGATTGTCCAAATCAGCAACTTTTGAATGTTAGAAATAATCTAATTTCAGAGTTGGACGGAGCTTTTTTTTCATCCAGTCCCTTTCCAATTATAATTTTTCTTTTTTCTTAATACCCGTATATGACATCAAATGTGTTTAATTTGTTTTGTAAGAGATTCAGCATGGACAGAAAACAAATTTAGATATATAATTTGACTAGTGTTCTTGAGAAAAACATTGTGCGTGTTTTAGGTACATAGTCAATCAAGTCAGACGTCTGTTGTATTATAATTGCTGCACCAAAAATACGAAAGCTGTCAAACAAATTCTAAAGTAATTCATCTGGCCTAAGAATAACTACATTACGTGTGAAGCTTTCTTGTAAAAAAGTGTCCAATCAGCAACTTCTGAAAACGTAAGTAAGGTTTAAAAATTATTATAGCAATAATTCGTACTTTCAATATTTATTTTTCCTTCCATGAAGATATAATCTAATCAGTTTCTTTCTTTGTCGAGTCAAGGATAAAGAATTACTTCACTTACACAAATCTATAATCAGAATTATTTATAATTTATGTCAAGCCTTTTATGTTCCAGAAATGCTGTTAGGCGGAATCTGTTACACCTCTGGATATCCCTGTAGAAGGTCAAGAACTTCACGAAATGAATAAGGACATTTAAATTGCATCTTAAGAGACAACAAGGCAACTAATCAAGAGTTACAAGTGGATGCGCAGTGCTGAAAATGTCACTGACTTGGAGAACTCTTGAATTGATTTACTTGTAAGTGATCCTTCAGTGTCACCCAGTTATATCTGCGAGTACCTTTCTTCTAGATTGGAAAATGTCAAGTGAGACGATTCCAATGAATGTGGAACAATTTTTCCACTGGCCTTTCCTAATGAATTGTACCTTGGTTCTAATTCAACTACTCCGATATAACCTAGAATTGCTTCGAGAAAGGATTCCTTCACTTTCTTTGCGTTGTCCAAGGATGAATTAACGTTTAGCTTGACTAAAATCTTTAGTTTCTTACAGACAATCCGTTTATAAAATTGGCGGATTTAGTTCACGTAATGGGTAACACTTGTGCCGAATTCGTTATGTCATAATTCATCCATTTCAATAACCTTTGCACTCATCGGAACCCTCAACTACTCGGCTATGCAACAATCGAGGAGCTATACAAACTACATTATCATTGTCTTAATTTTGAGTTTTTACTTTTAAGAACTGTTTTCAAAATACATTGAAAAAATGTTAAGCCCCTTTCAAATAAACTTAATTTCATAAATAAATCAAGTAATCATCTTTTATAAAAGTCAAGCAATCATAATATGACGTTAAAATCTTTGTCTCGACATCACGATAAAATAAAGTTCCATGTAAAAAGAGATCATTGCTAATGGCAACCGATCTCGTTTACGCGGCAATAAATAGATTTACATCAGCAATGATTGAAGATGTCTGTAATTGTGACTATAGTAGCAGAGGATCTCATACCGGTATGGTCGTGATCACATGATAAGCAGAAGATACGGTTCTGCAATTAAGACACTTTATTGATAGCGACTTGATGAGAACTTACGATATCTGGTTAATGTTATGTTCCTACAAGCACACCACATTGTTTCTCTGAACACGTATCAGATTACAGTCACCAAACGACAGGCCATTACTAACTAGCGCTAAATAATAAACGCCAATTCTCTGGTTGATACATTTGCAGTTACGTCCCCTTTTTGTCGGGTGTTATCTACTTCATCAACATTCTCATCCGTGTCATAATAATTATTCCCACCACCATCATCATTATCATCATCATCACCACGAAACTATTGTCAGAAATGTATCTAAGCATTATATTATACTCATGAAAGGATGTGTTTACCTAATAATGTATTTCAATCTTTAGATCGTAAAACATTATTTGGAAGAGAATAAAAGACGAAGCCAGTGTTGAAACCTTTACTGCCTTACGTTGGAGGGTTCCAATTGATTCACATTAAAGTTTTAGATTAATTCACTACCAATCAAAATGTTAATGTTACTGACTGGGCATTTTAACTTACGAACTAATTTCTAAGGCAATAACTTGTATTTCAGTGCCTCAGTTGATCTATTTCCCATTTCCCACTCTTCAAACATACATGGTTCCTGTAGGTAATGTCGACTAAATAGACAAATTTAAGCAGATTTCATTCATCAAACTATTTCCTCATCAGATAAATATATCATTTTCAGTGTCATATTATTATGATTCGGTCTCAGGCTTAATGACAAATAAACTTAATAAATTCTTAATTGAGCAATAAAACCTGAGCAATCTGGCATTTGCCTTGAAGTAGATACAGCTGGTTCCAACGTTCTGAGATAACTAAGTCCCGACATTCTGAGATAACTAATCCCGACATTCTGAGATAACAAAATCCCGACATTCTGAGATAACTATGTCCCCACATTCTGAGACTATTAATCCCGACATTCTGAGATAACTAAGTCCCGACATTCTGAGACTACTAATCCCGACATTCTGAGATAACTAAGTCCCGACATTCTGAGATAACTAAGTCCCGACTCATTTACACAGCAATAACGACCGGCTTAGTTCTGACTACTTTTTTATTTTGTATATATTTTTTCTAAAACTTGCATCCATTGATTATGTGTTATTCACAAACTCACATCCCTCTCATTTAATAAATTATATCAAAAACGTTTTCATGCATCAAAATATACTTGGAATTTTGAATCTGCCTTTTCGATATGAAGAAAACATGCTCTCTATTCATGTAACGTTGTTGTGTTTGGGATCACACAATTTTCAAAAGTACAAATTATTGTATAATTCCATGTCGATTCCCTTGCGGGAAGACATAGGATGACAAAAAGATGTTATTTCTTTGTCGATACAATAGTGAGTGAGTTGGGGTTTAACGTGCTTTGAACAATATTTCAGTTATTAAACACGTGGCTGACAAGCATCCAAAAGAGAGTGGACAGATCAGGGACAAAGGGGTCGACAGGATGAGGGAAAAGACGGAAAGAATGGCATGGTGAGGGATAGAAAGCAGGTTTTGAAAGGACTCAAATTTAGTCTGGCTTCTACCCGTCGACCTGTCCGGCGTTGGTGCCCCTAGCTCCAGCTGGCATAGCTATCAGGGTCTCTGAAGCACGCAAACCACCACACCACGGTAAGGTATTGAGTCCAGTGGTGGGTCGATACAATACAAATGACTGGTATAACATAGATTTCATAACTAATGTGTTCGAGCCTTTATTTTACAGGAATCCAGTTTTGCAGAGGGTGTTAATTCTGCTACATACTTTTTGAAATCTCTATAAAGCTCATGAGCTTACTAAGATATATATCTATAAGAAGAAAATGTAAATGACTGTCCTAAACGGTTACCTGGCAATCAATCACGAGTTACTGATTGATGCCCAAGGCTGAAAATGTCAGTAACTTGAAGAACTCTGGGAATGATTAACGTGAAAGTGACCCTTGAGAGTCAGCTAGTTATACCGAGAGTAACCATTGTCAATTTGAAAATGTCAGGTGTGAAGATTCCAATTAATGTGGGACTGTTCTACTCGCCCTCTTCTGTATCTTCGTCCTATTTAAACTGCCCACAATGGCTTAGAAATGCTTAACATGCAGTTGTTTTTCCCTTTGATATTGTTGTATAAGAATGGGACAATCAAGCGAGAAAAGATATTTAGTTTCTTCTTATGCGCGACAAAATTATACATTGAATAAACCAGCCTGACAATCACCATTTCCATCAATGATATTACAATGTTTTGATATAGTTTTGGTTGATGTTTGTGGTAATTCCTTGGCCATGTTATGTTGTACTTATCATTAAAGTGAAGTTTACTTTATACAAAGTGTGTTCCAATGTACTGCTTTATAAAATTGCTTATTAATTTAGAAAATTTAATGTTTGGATATTTTTTAGTTTATTGTTTTCATTTCCTACGTTACATATATTAAACGATATATCATATATATCAATTTGGTCAAGCAACTTTTGTGCACGTAATTCACCTTTTGTGATTACAGAAGTGAAGTGAAATCCGGCACTGAAAATTTATATCAATCTTGCTTTATAAAAACTGTTCATAAAATAAGAAATATCACACGCTTATGTGTGTCAATACACTTTTTTCAAATCTTGATCAATCTTGTAACTTTGGCAAACCAAACATTGCTTTGGCCTCGTAAATATATCAAGACACTTTGCTTTTGTTCATAAATGTAAAAGAGAAAGTTATTTCTTGAGAATCTTCTGTTAAATAAACACAATTTTTATGCGCAAACAAACCGTTAACAGTTAGAAACCGTTATTCTGAACTCAAATTAGTAGTTGTTTTAAAACTACAGATATATTTACCTTTGCAAATATATAACAGTATTTTGGTCATAAAATAATTAGACAGCAGAACTTTCAAGTCAATGTGTTTTATATATGGCCAGAAGAGGCTCGTTAAAAGCGTTATCCATTAAAATGAATTTAATTTTCTTCTAACTTCAAATTTTTCAAATTATATATAATCATTGTATGTATATTATGATATACCCTAAATATTGTTAAGATAGACTTTGTATTTAATTGCTATGTCCAGAATGTTATACAAGTGAGGATTAAAACAACGCCAATTGTAGAAAGTTTCCCCATTTAGCTTTATTATTTTATTTCTTCTTTTTTAAGTTAATTTGAGACATCAATAAACACTTCCTTGTAATTTGTGAATGTCAATGCAGTGAGTATTTTATTGATAAGAAACCATAAGTTATAAAAGAGACTATCCTTACGGTGTTTTTATGGCCTGAAGTTTTTTTTATTAAAATAACACGTTGTGCCATTAATTCAAACCTGAACCCGATGCACAGCGATAAGTGGTACACAAGAAGCCCAAAGGGTTACCAGGTGTCTGAAAACGAGATACTTTCAAGTGTTTTATTCCAAATTGGATATGAAATACATTCAATGGAAGACATCAACTGCCTCTGATTTGGTCTCTGACAGGTACATGTCATTTAAAGGTGTCTTAAAAGACAAATTTAGTTCCAGCAAGTCTGCTGCATTAATTGCATTGTCAAAATCATACCATTAAATAAATGATAGGGTAGGATGGGAAAGTTTTTTTATTAGAAAGCAAATTCTGACCTTGAAATCGACAATAAACAGATATCTCAGAGTCAGAACCCTGAATGTCCAAACAGGTTAACCATTTGCTATCATATCTATCATATATCTATATTCCTATTAAACAACCTGTTCACTGCTTCAATCTTTTGCTATCTCTATGTATCAGATAACGTCTATTTAACTATTATTAAAAATGACGGCTGTGCTTAGTGAAAACAATAACGTTCAAATATAAATCGTGTGAACATTAAAATCACACACATTTGAAAAAACACCAGGTGTCTGAAAACGAGATACTTTCAAGTGTTTTATTCCAAATTGGATATGAAATACATTCAATGGAAGACATCAACTGCCTCTGATTTGGTCTCTGACAGGTACATGTCATTTAAAGGTGTCTTAAAAGACAAATTTAGTTCCAGCAAGTCTGCTGCATTAATTGCATTGTCAAAATCATACCATTAAATAAATGATAGGGTAGGATGGGAAAGTTTTTTTTATTAGAAAGCAAATTCTGACCTTGAAATCGACAATAAACAGATATCTCAGAGTCAGAACCCTGAATGTCCAAACAGGTTAACCATTTGCTATCATATCTATCATATGTCTATATTCCTCATTAAACAACCTGTTCACTGCTTCAATCTTTTGCTATCTTTATGTATCAGATAACGTCTATTTAACTATTATTAAAAATGACGGCTGTGCTTAGTGAAAACAATAACGTTCAAATATAAATCGTGTGAACATTAAAATCACACACATTTGAAAAAACATTTTTTTTTTTTTAAAAACGTTGAAATTTGAGTTCAAAAGAATTGTTACAATATAACATTCGTGAACTTTGAAAAACATTTCTAAAACCTCTCTCAAATAAAGATTTAAAAAAGTGATCAAGTCATGGATTCATCAAATCCTACTACGGCATAAGTTTACAATCTTTGCTTCGAAATTCTAAAAAAACAAGAGATCAATGTTAATGGCAACCTATCTCGTTTACGCGGCAATAAAGCCAGATTTACATCGGCAATGATTGAAGATGTCTGTTATCTATACTATAGTACCAGAGAATTTCAGACTTGAATGGTCTTAATCGCCTATGAGCGGTCGATACAGTGCTTAAATTTGAACATTATTCTGGTAGCTTTATTGGAACACTGGTCACAGTGATGTTGCAAACATAAGTTTTTGTGTAAACATGTTCCAAATAATTATGACCTAACTAAAGTCATTTTCTAATCCAGAGAGATCCTTCATCAAGTGCCATGCAAACCTCTGTTCTTCTACGAGCGTTTCTAGGTATAGAAATGAAGAAGCATGATTGGATGACATCATTTGTGCAATGATTGGATGACATAGTTGTGCAATAAGCTACGTCGTTTCATAAGTTATCATACGAAAAGCCTGAGTGTTTCGGGAAAACTTTGAATGTACACTTAGAACTTTAAATCTTATATAAACAGACTACGGTCGCCTTCTTTAATTGCACATGCCTCGGTACAAACAAGCATGTTGTAAACGGATGCGATGTTTTTAGTGGTTAAAATTTTTAATAGATTATTTTGCAGGCAAAGGTTTGTATAGGTGCGGAGCGGAGCTACCTCTGTTGAGAGGAAAGGCCCATTGGACCATTGTAATATTTCTTTTAAAATAAAATGCCCATTTTAAAGATTTGAAGTAATGTACCCTTTTGCAAGTTATTCTCCATCTTTATGATATTCATCATCATGGCCGTCATCATCATCAGCATCTGCATCACAAATGAATACTGCAACACAAAACAATTTTCAGATATATACTGCACTATGTCATGACAGTTACGATTTTAATGAAAATGCACGGTATGTATAAGAAGGTAATGGATCATCAAAATAAATATGTTATTAACCATTGGTAAAGAAATTATTGTTTTATCGTAGACTTATCTTGACTTACTCAGTTAATTTTTCTTTGGAAGAGTTTTTAGGAAATTTCTAGTGTTTAACTTAACCCTTTGTTGTTCTACGATAAAATGGTCTTGTTGATTAATATTGAAATGTCAAAAACAATTATTCTTTCTCGAAATTACGATGTAATTTAAGATGTAAGGAAATGTGGATCTCAGTTAAAGACCGATTTAGACTGTTCTTAGTTGCTAGTCTGGCTTGTTGATTTATGGGCAAATGGCCTGACATCGTCAATATACATTGCAAAATCATACCAATATTTGAATCATTTATCCCCAAATTGCGCGAAGGAGTCATACGAAAGGTAATTTATTACGGGTTTTTTAACGTAAATATAAGTTATTTTGAAAGTGATTTTTATTTTTATAAGTTAAATTCAATTCGAACCGTTTAGCAGTATGTTGTTATGATTTTGCAAAACTACTCATTAGGATGCTTGTTCCAATTAAAGTTAACTTAACCTGTTAAATCGTATACATTGGAACTTATAAGAGATTTTGATTGTCATAGCATTTTCCAACTATTTTTCCTTTTTGGAATTTCTGGACAGGTGCGTTTTTATTTGGTGAAAATTTACTTTTTAAGTCATGTATTTGTCTTCCCATGATGTATTTCATGAGAGAGCGTAACTAATTTCCCTTGGTGATTGATTTATCAGATGGATTAGGTTATGATTATAAATAACTGTATAAACAATCATATGTGAATATATCAGTGTAAGTAACAAACAATAACAAAGCATATCCAATGAATAGATTTGTTCAACTTCGATTATTCTTCTCGACAATTCTTCACTGTTTATAGGCAGTGGTCCTCAATGCTAGCTAATCTATGACATTCGAAATCTGACACCGTTTAAAGTCAAGCTCATTTTTTAAAATGATATAAAACTGAAAATGGACAACGATTTGATAATCATTTGACAGAGAGAATACCCTTCATAAGATATAAGATTATTGTTGTAATACGGTTTCAACTAGACATTATAATAACTCTTAGAAACAAGCAAATATAAAAGTTAAATGCTTAATCAATCCGCTTATCACATGAATATTGCTCAGATTGTTTTGTTCTATTGACATTGTTCTCTATGAAATATATAAGACACATGAATGGATTTTGAGTGAACAATGATAATGAATAAGTCTGAAGGCATTAGCCCAGTGGAGCACAGTGGTGTAGTGTTGAGCATCCTTGCCTCTCACGACAGAGACCCGGGTTCGAATCCCGGTGGAGACACCAAAAATCTGTGACTCATCCTGTATTGTGTTCCTGGGCAAGACACTTCATCCACATTGCACTCAGTTCACCCAGCTGTACAAATGGGTACCTGAACAAGTACGGACCTATACGGTTTCGCGGAGCGCTTATTAATCGGCGGCACCGAACATACTATCCCACCAGGGTAATAATGCTCTTGGCGCTTTCAGCATGCTTTGTCATGGATATATGCGCGGTATAAGAATGCTATTATTATCATCAGACAGATCGTTACGAACTTAGTTAAGTGCATCAAAGTCAAACTATTCTACGATAAGTGTTCAATGGTATCGTACAAAACAAATGGATGACCAAATTCGAATAACATAGGAAATCCATAACGGCAAATGTTCCGTTTACACAGCAATAAAGACAGATCAACATCTCAAGGATGTTTAACTTCAAGACAATAAAACAAGATGATTTCCGGCATGAATGGCCACAATCATCTGATGAGGGTGTTGAAACCGCTCCCTTCATTTGAGGTGAGGTGAGGTGAGATAATTTGCTGTTTAACGGTGGCTTCAATAATATCAACCTTATATCCCGGTTTCTAGTATTATTGCAGGGAGAAAGCCCGCAGAACGTTAGTGGCTACGAGCGAGCACCAATAGGAACTTTCCTACCATAATTGGCACTGCGCTGAAATCAATTGCAGCATTGCTCCCAAACCTTACTGCCAAGCCCCTGGCGGAATCCGAACCATGGACCTCTTGATATAAAGCCGAACACGCTAACCACTGTATAATCAAAATCGCCCACTGTCATACTACTAAATAAAAAGAATGGAATAGGATTGAAAGCCTTTCTAAAATGCAAAGTCTGAAATAGAATTTATTCTTTTTGCATCAGAGATATCATATAAATTCATATACACCCCTGAGAGTTAAAACACTGTATGTCCAAACAGTTTAACCAGTCGCCATCATTAATATATGTTTCAGGATATGTATATATCTTGTTCAGAAGTTGTAATCCTCTGAAAGAGTTTCTTATCCATATTTGATAACATACGAATGCAGCCTTATGAACCTTCATAGCTGTTGAACATTATTCACGATTTTGAAATTTAATTGCCGACAGTAACAATTCTTAAGAATTGAAGTCTATTTAACAATATTTTCTTCTTTCATATTTATATTTCAAGCATGTCAGCACCTCTAACCGGTTATTTTATCATATATTCATTTCACTCATATTTAAAAAATATCCGAACGTAATATAAACAACATCATTGAAACATAAAAATATACACATTAAAAATAGAATAGATGTGTAAATGATATTATTTTGTTACATGCCTTAGTTTTGCGCTTAGTGTTGTAAGAATTGTTTCAATGAAACATTAATGAGCACTGACAAACATTTCAAAAGCCTCCCTACAATTAAACTTATAACGAGAGCAATAACGTCATCGATTCAGCCAATCAAGATGTTACAATCTTCGCTTCAAACATTCCGAGAAAACAAAGTTCTGTGACGAAAAGACAGTTGTATGGTAAGCGATCTCGTTTACACGGCAATAAAAGCAGATTTACATCAGCAATGATTGACGATGTCTATAATCTTGACTATAGTACCAGAAGATTTCAAACTTGAATGGTCTTTATCGCGTGATGAGTTTGGATACCGTTCGCTAATTTGCCCATTATTCCGATGGTTTTATCGGAATCCTTAGATGTCTGGTCAATATAACGTTACTACCATCACTAAACAAGGTTTGTGAAAACACGTTTCAAATTATAATGACCTACAAATTATTTCCTTAGTTCAAAAAAGATTATGCTTATCAATGGTTTTATAGATTTGCAGTAATGTGACCTTCGCATCCTTATCATCACCATTATCACCATCATCACCATCATCTTCATCATGATCATCATCATCATCATCACAAATAAAAACTGCAATAACCTTACCCATTTTCAAAATTGTATTTCATCATTTACGACAGTTACATTTCTCAAGAAAATATGTATGATCAAAGGTTATGAAATATTAGTTATCCACAAAATCCTTAATTAATCTTTGGTTAAGAAATCATTCTTTTGAAGAGTTTTTAAAGAATAAGCAAATTCTTAAGGCCTTTCTGCCATACAATTATTTTCATAATGGATACTAATGGATATTTACGTCCAAAGAGCGTGATGAAGTTATAAGTCATGATAAGTTATCATGTTTTGTGTGAAAGTGGGTTAGTTCTTTACCAAGTGATTTTATTTAGTTCCATTCCATTCAAACCATTAAGCAGTGTCGTTGATATTTTTTAAAACTTCTCATTAGATCGTTTGATCCAGTCAATGTTAATTAAACCTATTAAATCTTATACATCGAATTCTTACAAGAAAATTATTGTCTCGAGCGTTTGCAACTTTTTTATAGCTTCTGAATAAGAACGTTTAGTAATCCTTGTACGTGTGCGCAGACAAAATCTGATCTGCTTTGATTATGTTTGTCGGGAATACGTCACTGTTTTTTAGCATTGGTGGAACGTCTTCCAAGATAACATTCGAAATAACGATTATAGTCTTCAGAGCATGACACCGTTTGTAGTCAACCTCATTGCAATTAATTTCCTTTACTTAATATATACATAACTAATATAAATAAAAAATCTAACAATACTTGCTCAGATTACAGAAAACAATACATGTACATGTCAGTCTCAAAGAGGTGTGACAGGATTGCACGTGTTTAATTGTCTATTACTTTTATCATATACTCTTGAATTATTTTATATTCTTTGATTCGATAACAATTAGACACATAGAAACGAGGGAAAATTGCATGATTGTGACCATCCATAACTGTTCTTGACAATACGACAATCGATGCCTTATTACAATCACTGATTGAAATAACGCCTTTCATGATACATAAAGATTTTACAGAAATGCCCTGGAAAACAAACATCAGAAACGCAATTTCCTGACAAATGTTTATGACATTACTTCATGGTGATTGCCCTGTGCATGCACAATCTTAATAAATGACCTGTTGGTTTGGAAACTCGAAAAAAAAATATTGTAAACTTTTGAAAAGATTTCCAAAAAGCCAATAAATCTTTTCAATGAATTTTTTCTAACATTTTTTTGTAATCCTTACAGTTTGGAACTGATAGATATGTTTTAAAGATCGTTTGTTATAAAAGACATAAAACTTAAAATAATCAGTTGACATTTTGACATTTAATTATCCAGAAGAATACGCTCATTTATATTTAAGAACATTGGGGAGATAAGATTACTCAGCCAGACATTTTAATAACTCTTTTAAATAAGCTCACAAATGTTAAATGCTATAATAAACCGCCTATCATATAATAATTTCTCAGGTTGCATCAATAAAACAATGTTAAAGGGTCTGGTTTTACTCCTTAACAAACTTTTAGTTCATAAAATGTGCACATATTGTTTGATAAGTTATGATTTTTTAGCAAGTGACTCTAGAATGATGATTAATATAACTGTTATAAAAGGTTCAATTCACGATGCTTTCCAGTTCAAATAAGCATTGGATTGCAAACGAATGAATGTAAAAGTATTTGAAAAATATTTCAAGGGAACTATATCTTTTTCGGATTCACTTTAAAGGCAAACTTTTTTTAAAAAAATAGATAAGAACTTGTGCTAACCATTTTTCATGTTGTGAAATACAGGGAAACCAATAGCAATGTTACATAATATGATTATCATTAAAATAAAAACTCAAGTACTGATTGCCTGCATCCTGCTACTTCAACGTATTTGAATCCGCTCAGCTCCTTCCCAATACCCTGATGTTTGTCGGACAAATGCCTCATACGTCTGGATCGGCTTGATGTCCGTGACTTAGTTCACCTGTTATATTTTCAGCCAATGAAATGTCGTTATGCAAGGAGCTTGAAGCTTCTATCTTGAACTAAAAGGATTTTCCACCCGTTTTGTGCGCCTGTTGCTGATTGCGAGTCGTCTCTTTGGCTGGTTAAATAACTAGCGATACGAGGCTTTTGGCTTGAAAGAGCGTATGGTATTAGGAAGGAGCTGAGTGGATTCATATACGCTAATTTAGCAGAATTGTTTGCCTGAAGACTTTCAGTCTGTTGCACTGCTTCCCTTTGTGTAAGACAAAACCCTCACCAGCAACTCTTGTACATTGCTTGTCGATGTTTTGATTGTCATCTCTTTTTGTATCGACGAATTTCGTATTGGTTATATAAAAAAAATAAATTTCGCAAGTCTGTCAAATGGCTGTTCCATTATTTGTTTTATTTGATATTGAACCAGTATGTAGTGAGGATGTCAAATGGCTGTTCCAATATTTGTTTTATTTGATATTGAACCAGTATGTAGTGAGGATGTCAAATGGCTGTTCCATTATTTGTTTTATTTGATATTGAACAGGTATGTAGTGAGGATGTCAAATGGCTGTTCCAATATTTGTTTTATTTGATATTGAACCAGTATGTAGTGAGGATGTCAAATGGCTGTTCCAATATTTGTTTTATTTGATATTGAACCAGTATGTAGTGAGGATGCCAAATGGCTGTTCCAATATTTGTTTTATTTGATATTGAACCAGTATGTAGTGAGGATGTCTATAGATCTGTTTGATTTCAGGTAGCTTTCATAACCGTTTGTTTAATCCATGGTGAGTAAGATATTATAATTTTGTTAGAAAGCATTGACCATTATAACACCTCCCTTGATTAAACCAATGCAATATCAATCTTTCATAAATACTAAATTGAAATACTAAGAATTTGAAGTAAAATCGACGACAGGATTGCATGTCCACAGGCAAATATTCATTAACAAGGATTAAATGACCTTGTTGAAAATAGCTTTAGCTTAAGCTCAAATTCTGCTTTTCATCATGGCAGCATTTTCATGAATAGAAAAAATTTGCCAAAGGAAATTTTCAAACTTGTGTTGTCACTTATAGAACAACGGAGTGCTTTCCAGTTACTGGTATGGCATCAGTGTAACTTTATGAAAACAATACTAATAAATAAAGTGATAGCAACTCAGTCTTAAACTCAAATAATTCACGATTTTCCTTTTGTCAAATAATACCATTGTTCTCCATGAACTATGTGATACAAATGAATGGATCTTGAGTGTGCAATAACCATGAATAACTCGAAAGGCATTAAACAGATTGTTACCAGCTTAGTTACGAGCTTCTAAATAATACTATACTACTAGTAGTGTGGAATGGTACCTTGAAACACAAATAAGTTCTAAGAAAATAGTAAATCGATAACGGCAAATGTTCTCGTCAACACGGCAATAAAGAAAGATAAACATGTCATGGATGCCCAAGTTCATTACAATTAAACAAGACAATTTCAGGCATGAATAGTCCAAATTATCTGATGTGGGTGTTGATACCGCTCCCTTCATTGGACATTTAGAGTAACTTGGTCATGTGGACAAACCTTTTCAAAATAATTGTTCTCACTGCTTCAAAAAGTGGTTATCAACAATCACATTTAAAAATAATCATTGGCCACTGAAGATATCCAATGCAATGAAATAGGTATTATAACTGTGTTGAATATAAAAAAATTAAATTGATAGGACTTTATGACAGCTGTCAGATCCAGTTAACTATGCCCTTTCATGTAATTATTTCAGTTTAACGGTAGTTTTATGAACCTTAAAAAGAGTCCTTTCTGTTACAATTACTGTAATTTTTCTAAGTGCAATTCATCACAAATATTTCTTGTTCTATTATTCCTTCTTGGTGAATTTGTTTTCTCTTTGGATTTCATATTTACCCTGATAGTTTTACAGTCCAATGTCTATGTAATTGTTTCTCAATTCCAATTAAGAGAGTCGTCATATATGTCCAGATACAAGTACCAATTGTTTCAAACTCATCATCTGCCATTGTAGGGTCGCAATTAAAACACTAACAATGATAAAGGTTTGTTGATATTTGCTCGTCCTATTTCATAACACTGGCATCTATTCGATGTAGAGTGTTTTCAGTTTTTCTAGTTTTAAAAAAAAAAAAATGGTCAATAGTTCTTCTCTTTTCCCATACTGGCTATGACTTATATATGCGGTCCATCTACAAAAATTTACTGAAACGACATTCTTCCTCAGGTATGAATTAAGTTTTTGAAGTTAAAATTTTAAAGAGCTTTCTCAGCATTTCTATTTACTGCTTACGGGTCAATGACAATTCAAAATCTTCATTCATTTCAAATTCGGCACCATGACTTGCGTGTAAAGCTATTTTGCACGGAATCCTTCATAATCATATTTACTTTTATAATTTGTTGTGATATTATTTATTAAAATGGTTTTAATTAAAATACTCAAAAACCATTAAATTCTTAGGTGAGATGACTTTATTATTGCTCCTCTTTAGCAAATAAACGGTTTGTTATCATGTTTTCAAGTGATTAGAACATGATAAAATAACATTGAAGAACTTTCATATAAAACGACACGAAACGATAAATAGAAAATCCCATTGACATAATCTATTTTGAAGAAAAATATGGGATTAAGTCTAATTGTTTCAGACGGTTCTTCCACATATTCTTATGACCTAACATTTTTTTCCTCTGGCGGAAAATAATTTATTACGGAGAAAAAGTATCTTCTCATTCAGAGGAAAAGGTTTTACTTTTTCAAAAGAAAAACGAGACTCTTATGTCGTACAATAAAGATTACTCTTTGTCTGAAAATGTCCTTATTTTATGGTTTCTCTGACTGGCTACCGCCACAAACAATAGTCCTTACAGAGGTCACTTAAAAACTACTTTCTCTTGTTAGAGCGATAAAAACAACAAGACGTATTTAAACGTTTGAAACTACATGTCCATTTGTGAGACAACAAGATTCTACTTTCGATTAATGGTTTGTACTACTAACCAAAATGACGCTTTTGTTTCAAACTTGTTTTTATTATCAAAAACGAAACCGGATTCTAACTTGTCTGAATGCACCTATAGATGCATGTGTGTTTAGTTAAAAGATGCCTTACTCATTGTCTTCAAGCTTTAAAAGGACAGTAGCATGTGTTTATGATAAATAAATGGAACTCTCGAAAACGAAAATAAATGTTTGAATCTGCAATACCATGCTATTAATCAAAAGAAGGACTTTATAAACAAACATACCGTGAGCTTTCCCTTTAACAACTTCAGCAAAATATAATGGTACTGGCTGAAATATTGTCCAAGCGGAGTTTAACAATAACTCATCACTTACCAATGGTACTAGGGCACACCAAGAGTTCGTAAATATAATAAAAAAGCACAAATAATTCATATCTCTGGATAATACTAACGTTCCACACTCAGGCATTATACCTTATTAGTTGATTACAAATTATGTATGTATGCAGATTAAAAAGTGAAATTTTAAATGACCGGAAGGAATGAATGCAACGTTGCATTAAAATGCATGGGTTACGACGTCGACACTATTCACTTTCTGCAAACAATATGCATACCTAAAACTGCAGACTTAATGGTTTTTAACAACACATTTTACCTTTATACCTTTATGAAGAATATCGTATCCCCTGTTCTAAGTAAAGAGGTTAAGATTTATTCTAATGCAACACGCAATCCTATTTCAGCCTTTATGACGATCAATAATTGCGACTTTGTGCGCAACCCCCTCTTATTCCTTTTCATTTAATAATGATTCTGATCATCTTAGCTGTTAACATTATTGATTGCAATACATAAACTCTTCAAAAAAATAAACTTGACACTGACTTTCAAAGTTCAATATAAAGACCACAGATGCAAGTTAAACATTGAAATGAAAACTAAAACGCTGTTTGAAAATCTCTGGTCAGTAAATTTTATTCACAATAAGCATGATCTTGAAATGCACAGGTGCACAATTGTTTCAACATCACAGGGGTGCACAAATGTCAGTATCGGCTATGGCCACCATTGGCATTGATTATTGCTTTGCACCGACGACCCATGGATGCAATCAAGTTGTCAATCACAGCCTGTGGAATGTTCTGCCATTCGTGCTGAAGTGCTGTAAGAAGTCCTGGAAATTTTGGGGTGGTGGATTCCTACTGTGCACGCGTCGATCCAGTTCATCCCAGAGATGCTCAATTGGTGACAAATCTGGTGACCTGGCTGGCCATGGCAATGTCTGGACATTGTTACGCTGTAAAAAGTCATGACAAACACGTGCAACATGTGGTCGAGCATTGTCCTGCTGAAAGAGACCACCATGGACGTTGACGCTAGGAATAACGTACGGCTGTAGGATCAAGGTCCTGTGAGGTTACTCACAACATGCACAAGGGGTGTCCTAACACCGTGACGAATCCCGGCCCACATCATGACACTCCCACCTCCAAATGGGACAACCTTCTGAACACAGTTGGCAGCATAACGTTCTCCACGACGTCGGTATACACGTGCTCGCGCGTCACTTCGTCGAAGCAGAAAACGGGACTCATCAGAGAAGAGAAAGAATACAGGTTTTCAACTTATTGACACACCTGTAAACTAGTTATTTGAAATATTTGTTTCTCTTGTTTCGTAAAATATCTTGAATATTGGACCAAGAGCATTTACAAATGTGTTTGTCGAAACCGGGAATCGAACTCACCACTTTCTGACTACTTGCAAGTGTGCTAACCACTAGACCACCGAATCCACCTGACATGATTAAAACATTTTAACGACCAAATGATTTAAATTTTTTCAAGTTATAGGATCGGGTTTTACATAGTTGATTTTGTAAATCTTAAATTCTACGGTGGTAAACATATACTAATTCTCATTTTGAAATTCCGGTATCTCTGGTGATATTTACACTGTTTATACATTCTGTTATTTTGCATGCATATTTCAGCATGCTGCACGTGCAGCGCGATTTCCTCAGGCTTACCGCATTTAGACATCGTTTGTTTAAGTGGAAGTTTAATTAATATTTTACCAATGATATCAACAAAATTACCTCTATTGTTTGAATTTTTTTCTTAATATAAATTTTTTGCAAATGTTTTCGGTCGCTCTTTGGAATTGATTTTAATGGTTGAATGGTAAGTCAGTTACCAACCTCGTTGTCGACGTGCATAAATTGAAACACCTAAGCACGTGCGATGTAATCCCTCGGCGCTTCGCGTCTTGGGATCACGATTCGCACGTACCTTGGTGTTCCAATTCATGGACACCTCCAACTCAGTTGGTAAGCTTTACTTGTCAACTTTTAAAGTGGATCGTATTGTCCAGCTCATCGGAATTTGGTTCGTTGACCAGAAAGTCACCAGTAACCATTGAAACTTGATGTCATTGAGTATGATACAGATATTGGTCAACTTGGATTTTTCAACATTGCAGCCGTAAGTCATTTCTCAATAAGTTTCAAGATTGAATATTAAAAGTATCGAGATTTCGTATTGGTAACCTTTACATTAGCTTGACTTTGTTCTTTGCTTGGGAAAAGCTTAAAGTCAGAAAAACGTCAGAAGTATCTCTTGAAACTAACATAAGTGTTTCTTCATTTGAAACGGGGATTGCAAATCGTTACCAAATTGAATTCAGAGAACTAATTATGTGCCTAATATAATTATCAAGTACTCTTGAAATGATCCTTCTGATTGATAACGCAGTTTCTAACTGCTAACCTTTGAAATTAGAAGTTTTAGTCTATGTGCAACTGTGAGAGTTCAAAAGTAATTACGTGATTAATGATTCATGGAGTGTTGACATTACGAATAGAATACGTCCTGTAGAAGGTTTTGTCAGATTTTGTATATTTCGTACCCTGTGGTTGATATTGGTTATTTTGGTGTTTGCTGCTATTTTGGGAGTTCTCATTTTTCTATAAACTACCAAGCAAAAGAAAGGTTTCACTCATTTTCATGTCTATAAAATAAAAACATACGCAGATATGATAATTGTGACGATTGGTCTATAAACAGAAATCATTTTCCAATATTCTCTTTAAAATGTTCCAAACATCAGCATTTAATTTGCCCCAATACACAGGGAAAAAGACAGGGGTTTAATATTGAAAATTACACAGATGTGGAGTTAAAAGACAAGTGCACAGAAACTCTCAGTAGTCACATGCCTTACGGTATTATGTATGATTATGTATGGTTCACATTATTCGCATTCGTATTCGACTACAATCTACCAGTGTTTGCATCATAATTTCAAATAATGCATTGCAAAAGTTTTGAAAACTTTGAATCTCGTATTAAACAAACTCCTTTTGCAAGTGCCTTTCTTCGTTTCCCTTATTTATTGACAAAAATAAGAAATGTCTGATGACATACATTATTCTGATTTTGAACGATGAACTTTGACAGCAGGTTAATAAGACGACTTAACGATTGTGAGTTTTAATAATTCCAATTCAAAATTCATTTGAATTAATCCTTCCATTGCCTCATAATTTGAGAGAAACGAGATATCTTAAAAGAAACTGTCAACCTCAGATCAAATTTAGGTTATTCGGAATGCTGCAAATAAAACCTAGATTTGCATTTTGACGACATCTTATCCTTCAAACAACTTTTTATATGCGACCATGCCAAAAATAACATTTTAAAAATTGTAATAGATTTTCATATGAAAACGGAAGGCTCATTTACTGTCAAAATGTGAATCGGTTCAATCGCTCAGATTTGAAGTTGAATAAAGTCTTTCAAGCTGAAATGATGAATTTTGATTGCATTTCTCTCTTGGTGAAATGAAGTATCTCGAAGTGTCCCGTAGTTAATGGTAATATTTGATTTTTCTATTTCTGGGATGACAGAAATAAACTCGAGTTAATGTTAGCGCATCTTATTATTTGAAACACAGAATCCTTTGTATCCTTTGTAAATGGCAAACTTGATATCTAATGAGACAATATTTTCTCAGTTTCCATTGGCTTTGATTAAAAGATAGAAATACCGTTTTACCATTTTTTAAAATGATTACATTTTATTGACTAAGATGAAAAGTTTCAAAACCATTTCCCGCTAGGCAAACTGAATGTATATGATATATATTCAACAGCTCAATATTGTCAATGAGCTCCACAAAGTCACCTCAAAAAGATGTAAAAAAAACTCTGATTTGTCGATGTTTTCGGACTAAAGGAAAAACATGATATTTAAATATAACACTGATACAGAATGATATATTTTAAAGTCACATATGAAACAATAACTTCCCGGTACCAATGAAAGCTTTTTTTAAAAGAAAGGGATTCCTTATAGAAAAAAATTTCTTTCTCTTTTTAAACTTTCATTGACACTCATCTTTTCTTCTAGAATATTTATTATTTACTCCTTTTCTAAAATAAAAAACGTTGTCCTAATGATTGATCAGGATTGATTTTTTGCTATTTGTATCGTCAGATGACGAGATGGTGACCACAAAAACGATAATATAACTAGTAAGAAGTACAGTTATAAGCAGTAGACGTGGCGAAAATAGTGTGACTCAATCTCATTAAAGTCAGAGGAAAACTGATTTCTCGTTTCGAGGATTGGTTGTTACTTTGTCAACCCAGCTGTAAATGAATATCTCGTTAGGTTGGTAAGTGAAGTGAACTGGATGTGCCTCATGGCTGCTCGTGTTGTATACTCCCCAACGGTAAACCATTGACCATTTTGATATCTGTTCAACCCAATACAGCAATGATGTAATTTAATGAAATCTGCATTGATGGTACATCTGGAGTATTTTGTAATCCTCTTTAACCATCAATGGGCCTCATAAGTACAGATAAGAAGAAGGACAGCATAGCTTTGTCACTATCAGCTCGCTTGCCATTGCAATGCTGTATAGTTTGAAAGAGTTCCGTAAGAAACCTGTCAAATTTTTTTGTCTGGAATTACGTTGGCATGTCTCTCAATAGTCAACAAGAATGGAATCAGCAAGCTATTAAAAGCTCACTACATTACCTCCAGGGATTAGGTTCAGTGTTGGTCACAGTTACCAGTTAACCTCTTGCATCTAACAGAGCAGGTGGCCATTACTAGACTGAAAATAAGACTTAAGAAGTTACAACTAAGGCGGCAAACGAAAATGGATTTCAAGAGCAATTGCGATTTCATCCCAAGTTAATATCAAATTTACCTTACCGTGATTTTTCTCTTCTCCGAGATTCACATTACCTCTGGTAGTTTCCCAGTCCAATTTCTATGTATGGATTATTCCATTCCAATTGTGAGAGACATACGCTTATTTTTAGGGGACAATTATATTATTTGTATTTTACCATAATAAAGTGCATGTTCCATTTTCGATGTATTGATAACCGACAGAAATAAAATAACTCAATAAGCAGACTGAGTGATGGGAACCATGATGCGATAGTAAACAATTTTGTCAAGAAAACAACACACACAAATATTTTTTTCTTTTTCAAGAAATGTTTAAATAAAGTTACTTTTTGATGACATTTGATTATTTTAAAGAGGCAATCGATAAAACAGCTTATAAAAATACTTATAAAATATCTTTATTGTTGAAAATGGCTTGAATGTACCTTGACCCTAACCTGTAGCCATGCTTAAAATATCCATTGCATCATGCCAAAAATGCAATATGAAAAATATATCCGAAGCATGTGTAATGTTTCAGATAGATTGACTTAAAACATTTGAGGAATTCTCAGTCAAGGACCCCTCCAAATCTTTATCGTCACGCCTTGATATGCGCATCACTAACATATCTCACAAGCATGTGTTAAGTTCAAAAAAGATTGATCCAAAACTTGGAGGCGATGATTTGTGAAGACAGGTTAACCTTACCTGAATGAACGAACAGATGGCAAACACGAAAACACCCCCCTTTGGCTGTGCTTCGTTTTACAATGGATACGGCTGCGTTATATTTATTCATTTTGTATGTGAAATTATTGAAATTAACTCTAAATGTGGATGTTTCACATAGAATTACATAGCAAAGGAAGAACGTAAATATATAATTATAAACAAAAACAAAACTCTTTTAGTGGCAATCTAAAAGTTGTATAAACCTCATCTTATTGTTATCTCATTCTCAATCTCATTTCATTGTTGCTGTCAAATTCCCTCTATATAATGCTATACATCTACTTGGTCCAAATTCTTGCTTACGGTTTAAGGATCCGTACCAAAACATCGCTTATCTGTTAAGAACGAATTTGAATATTCGTAACATTTTGTACTTTTAAAAAGCCGGTCCCACATTACATGTCCACTGAATTGAAGTTGTTAAAAGTTAATGTCTATCGATCTACCCCATTTGACCTCTTATTTGTTATATTTTGTAAATGAGATATCAAATCTTGAAGACAGAATTTGGACAGTATCCTTATTTTTGGCTTGTTTATACTTCACCCAATCTGTGTTGAATGGTATTTTCTTTGTATTTACTTTGTATGATAGTAGATCATCTACTTATGATAACAAATTGGTATGGAAGACCTTTAAAGTACTATCATCTTTATGTTTTTAAAGGGGAAAAAGCTTTTATTCTTTCAAACTCCATAACAAAAGTGTCGTTACACTTTTAACGCGTTTTTGTTACACTTTATTTATCTTAATAAGATTTGAATAATGAAGTGTATTTTGTGACTCTTAAATGCAACAGTTTCTATTTTGAAAGGAATATTTCAAACGGCTCTTTCTTTTCGAAAATATCAATTCTAATCTACTACATTCGCTCTCCTCTTTGAAAATTGGTTTTCCCAAAACAAAGTTTTTCTTCTTTTTTTTTAGAAAAAAAGGATTACTTTTCTTTCACTAATAGCCGAGTTTACCCTATTCTAACAGAAAAAAGGTTTGCATTAAAAAAAGTTAATGACTAATAAAGCTTTAGCAAAGAGTCACATCACTTGCCGTACATATGAAAACAAGGGACAAAATTCAGCAATTTAAAAAAAATTATCTATAGATAAAAAAAGATTAATGACTAATAAAGCTTAAGCAAAGAGTCACATCACTTGCCGTACATATGAAAACAAGGGACAAAATTTCAGCAATTTAAAGAACAAGTATCTATAGATAAAAGGTTTTATTTTTTCTATACAATGTATTTGCATCTTACATCCAAATATTGACAAAAGGGGAATAAAATATAAGATTTATCACAATAAGCCACGTGCAATGTGCGTATACACAGAAAAAAAATTATAGAGAGCTTTAGCATTTTCAGCAGATTCAGTACGGTGCTGGGTTATCAGGTTTAGTGCGATATTGTTTGAGCTGACAGTGACAATCAATTATAAAATGATGAATGGTAATAGGGTTTCCATGTTTTCAGGGCCTGGTGAGTTGCACAGACTGAGAATATACAGTATTATCCAGGCTGTTATGAGTTTTTTAATTCTAGATTGTTATGATATAGCAGGGGAAAGGGTTTCGATGTTAAAAGTGACAGAATTACTCACTTATAAAGATTTTAGAAACGTGAGAATGAGAATGTTTCCATTACTTTTTCAATCTTTCTAAACATTTTTAGCAAAATATTATCATCAGTCATATTTATTGTCAAAAAGTATAAAATGATCATATTTCATGTTGAAATATTGAAACATGAATTGTATGTCTTTCATTAATATATATGCCACTTAATAGATGCTTGGTCAAACTAATAATATTTGACTAGGATTAACAATTCAAACTTGAGATAAACAACTGCAATTTTATTCCTCATGAAATCCACAACAAAAAATCTTAACAGTTCGATTGCAATGCAAATATCCCACATCAACACAATTCTTACTGTTTGTGGCTTACGTAGGATATTTTACATATGATTTTATGACTGAACTCTCTAAATTGCATAATATATTTTTTAAAAACATTTAATTACATAGCGAGAAGAACATAATCATTACAAAAGGAAATTGTTTAATATCCTAAAACAAATTTGATCACCTTCTTTGAGTTCATTATATGCGAAGACTTGGAGCTAAGGAGAATAAAGCATATGCTATTTACTTTTGTTATGAAAAGACTTCAACTTCAAAGGGACAAACCTGTCTTCTCTCTTTGCCGAATGAGCTTAGTGTTTTAAATGGAAAATGTTCTCTTTGAACTGAAAATCTTTTCTCAACATACAAAAATACCATGTGTACATTGCAGTAGATAGCAAAATCTTTTTAAAAACATACCCAAACTACAATTGTTTGACAATAAGCCAATGATACCTTTTGGTAATCATAAAAATAACTCCCTTGAAATTAATCTCTACCTTGATCTGAACCAAAGACTTCTTTTGGTTAGAAATATAGATATCTACTGAATGGAATATTGTTATATTTTAGATGGTGATCCATGTTTCGTTCATCATTGTTTGGCCAATATATCGAAGTGAACTTTTGAAGGGGCGGGATAGCGCAATGGTTAGCGCGTTCGGCTTCGGATCAAGAGGTAGGTGGTTCTAATCCAGCCAGGGGCTCGGCAACTTTGTCTGCAGTAGAGAACTGTTCTACACGCAGTCAGGTTTGGGTGCAATGTTACACTGAGTTTCAGAGCAGTACCACCCATGGTTCGCTAGTTCCAGCCGATGCTCGCAGGTTTCACCGCAATGCATAGCCACAATGGTGTTGCGGGCTTTCTCCCTGCAATAGTACTAGCAGCCGCGATATAAGTGAAATAATCTTTAAAGCGGCGTTTAACCCAAACTTTTAAGTCAAATAGTTCAAAGGGGGTCAATGGCTACACAGATATACTGTTAACTATATGCTTTAGGTGAGTTCAAACTATTAAATCAGCCTTATGTTTTTAAATTTCTAACAACGAGTGCAAATATTCGGCACGTTTCAAATTGATATTTAAACCAGGAATAAGCCCAGAGTAAAAAATACGACCAGCAGCATACGACCAATCGTTTTTTCAAACAATTACAGCAACACGAATTTAAACTTATTTTCAAATAATTCTATTCGTTGAAGCAAAACAAATTGTAACTACCGAATGTAAGTTCATCGATGGGACCAGTGCAAAGGTATGATTTGCTCTTTTAGGGAAACAAATATGATGGCTAAATTTAAACTAAATTTAACCAATGCATGATACTTGTCTCGGATTCGACAATGAGTTTCGTGAAAGTAAATAAAGTTTGATGACATACAATGTTCGGATGATCATGAAATGTCTCGTTTGACATCAGGTTAATAAGAGGACTGAACGATGGAGAGGATGTTTGATTTGAAATTCAATAATGTTTGGAATTAAACCTGCCATTAAACCGTGATTGGAAAAATCGAGAATGTGATTCTTCAAAATGTCATTGAAAGAACCTATCAATGTCGATTTATTTTGAAAACATCGTTTTGCATTTCCATGACATCATCTCATTCAAACAACTTTTTCATGCGCAACCATGCCAAAATAATATTTTCAAAATTGTTAAGATGGAAGACTCAGTGACTGTCATAATGTTCAATGGTTCCTTCAATCAGATTTTAAGTTAAATGGAGTCTTTCAAGCTGAAAATGATAACTCTTATTTGCATTTCTCAGCTTTTGGAATGAAAGCACATTAATGACACTCAATTAAAAATGTTCAAGTTTACAGAATGATAGTTGTCTTTGGCTACCGGCAGTTAACAATCATTAACTATAATTAATTACTAAAACGTTATATAAGACAAATGTCGTCAGAACACATTGCTTTCTTCGTAATGTTATTGTTTTCCACCAACAATAAACATAAACAGTGAACATTGAAAACACAATCCAGAAATCATAAAGCATATAGTTATCAATACCATCTTTGCTAACTGTTATTTTGCTATTTTGCTGGATTTTTGTATCTTCACATTAATTATTTTTATAAAGTCGATTTAAGCCATTGCAGGCCATTGTCAACAAACTTTGCCAAAGTAACAGAAAATGCATAGGTATCTTAAAGCAAGGGCAAAGTTTAGCGGTACGCAGCGGACGTTCGCATAGTGTATCCGCTGTGTAAAACTTGACCTCTGCTCTGGGATAGTAGCACGTTTTTTTTTAAATATATATTTCTTCAAATTAGCCCGATTTTTCCCATTTTATGCCAAATGTAATATCAACAGATGGTCCAAACATCCCATTGCTTAACCCGATCATTCGTAGCCGTAGAGGAAATAATCAAGTATTAAGCAAAAAGCACTAGCGGCCATTTTTGTATGAACACCTTTCATTAAAAAAAATAATTAAAAAAATATAAAAAGATATAAGGAAATGGATTTGCATAGCTTAACCGATAATGGCACGTTCATTTAAAAAAACTTCTTAACATTAAATTGCAATTTGAAACATGCATTTCCTGAGATCAATCTATTTATCAAAATATATGTGCTACTGTTACTTTACAAATTGTGATTCACCCTAATGTTATCGGATACATCACAATCCACTGTAACCGTTTTATTAATTGCTGGAGAAGTTTTTATTGTAATTGATGAAAATGTTTCGTGCCTTGATGCTGTGAAATAAAATGTTATGTCTTCCCAGAATTGAAAGTGTATTCTCCGGAATAATTACGAAAAAGCATTTCAAAAAGGAAAACTTTCAATTTCTGAGAACAGAATCAATGTGACAATAAACAGAGAAATATTTCAGAGAGGATTTCCTATCAAAATAAATGCAAACTGGTAAAAAAAACACATAGAATTTAAAGATATTTAGCTTGACGCTAAATCTAATGAATCTTGACGCTAAACACATTTATCATATTCAACATCACTTAAGCATAAAGTGGCTCGCAAATGTAATTTCTAATCTATTATTTTATACTTTCAATTCATTTAATAAGCACAGTTAAAATTTATTTTTTGTCACTTAACCATAGTTTAAAGCAGATCTATAAAGATCTATATTTGATATTAAATAATATTGCATTGCCCTTTTATCAGAGATATCCCAGAAAACTATACCAGACAATATTATGGATGACAATTTCTTTGTCTTATTAACAAGACGTTTCCGGGCTACTTCTTGCCACTTCATCAGGTGGATGAAGTGACATCCATCCACCAGATGAAGCGGCAAGATGAAGCCCAGAAACGTCGTGTGAAATAAATCAAGAAGTTGTCATCCATAATATCGTATTCTATCACTTCACCAAGTTCTAAATGCCTTTGAAGAATTTCAGAAAATAATAGACCATATTTTTCACTGGAAGACTTAATCAGCTTTAGCGGCAACAGACTCCTGATTGGTATTGTATGTACGCTTCTAAAATGGTGTATTGGATAACTTAAGCTTATCTTTCACAGATCATAAGACATTTCATGATTTTTTTTGGTAATTGATTTCTTATCAATGAAACTAATTGAATACTTATGTGTTTTTAGTTAACTAAATCAATGAAATTTCAGCCATACCAAGTCAAAATAATATTTTGTCAATGAAAATCAAAACAAAACATATATTTGAAATTATTTCATCAGTTAAAACCGAGAGAAAGAAAATCAAGAAATACAAACCAGAATTCGAAATTAGTTTATCAGTAAACCTGGAAAATGTTCGAAACATACGTTTCAAAATAACGAGGAGGATTTCTCAACATTTTATAACATAGTCTGTCTTAATGTGGTTTCAATATTCAGGGTGTAAACAGAATCACACTGCATAATTAAATTAATACCGAAACAGAATCAACTCAACTTTAAAGTTACCATCTATATCAAACTGCTAAAAGGCATTTTGTTTAGATTAACATTTTGGAAAGAAATGTTTTCTCAAAATTTAAAAAAATAGGTTTGAATAATATTTCAGCTGTTTCCTTGATATGACTTTCACTCAACCTCTTTGTGTGCCGAAATACATTATTTATTACATTTGAATTTTTGAAAGAGTAAAAGCATCTCTCATACATTGTTGTTAAATGTTTTCCCGAGAGTATATTTCTACTGTTTAATGACATTAATTTTTAAATGACTTTTTGCAGACATCATTTACTATCCTATTCCCTACAATTTTCGAATAACTTCCTCTTTTTCATCATTTAATGAACCATAAATAGAATTGATTAAAAATAAGTAAATTTTTGCAGACTTTTCTTTATTTACTTAATTGTGGCAGAACGACAAAATGAAATTATTAGCTGAAGCTGTAATTTGTAATTGTGTTATATTACAAACTTATTCGACGAGTACATTTTATATTTTGATTGATGCTATTAAATAGTTTTCATAAGTTGAATATCATCTTTAATCCGAGGAAGTTGGTTATATCATTTCTCCTGCATATCATCTCATCTAAATGGGTGTAAATCACTTCGAAAAGGTTAAGAAAAACATGAATGTATGAAAAATGAAAAAAAAGGGTTTTAGAAAATAAAAGTGCTCTGTTTATGTGCCAATATTTATCTTTGAATGTGGAAGTGTATTTCGTTGATAATAAGGAACCACTTTCTATTTTGAAAGAAATCAATTGATTCAGTCTAAAAGTTTTAGACGGCTCTCATTTCTCTTTCAAAATCCCTCTAACTAACAAATTCTTGTGGGTAATAACGTTTTATTTCAGAAAAAGGTTTCTACTTTATTTAGAAAATATTTACTCTTCTGTTTCCATGAAAGGTTAACACTTCCTTTTCAAATTGTTTTTAAACTTTTTAACAGAAAAAGATAGGCCTCCTCAAGACGTAAATGCACCCATAGTTTATGTTCCCTGCTACAGTCATTAAAACAAAGAGCCACTCTTTTTATTACATCGATTTAAAAAACACATGTCCAAATATTTGTTATTTGTCATTGCAAGGGTTTTTTTCATTTAATTGTTCATGAAGCTACGTTTGATTGTTATGACAGAAATAGAACATGATTTCACCAATTATATGAAAAAAATGTACAAGATCAACCCCAATCAAAAGGGTATTGTATGGGCGCTTATGATTCTTCATCCCAAATGATACAATTAAAAAATGGCTACTTATACGTTCTCGACCTTTCTTCTATTTGAAAAACATTTTTTTTTCACCTAATAGCTAATTTACAACGGTAACATTGAAAGAACAAAATAGAGTATTTAAATGAAAAGCGTTGCCTGTGGCCTTTTGAGTCATTCGATCGAGGGCATTAATGGTTGTTTTTAAATGTTTCATACGATGAAATAGGACAAAACACTAGGGGAGACCTTGGTACCGTTGCACAAAACACTAAAGTGACCTTAAGTCACTAAGGTAGCCTTAGTGCAATGTTAAAGGATGGCACTGAGGTTAACCTTAGTGTTAAGTTGTGTTGTGCAACAGCCCCCAGCGCTAGTTCGATCCCGGGGTAAGTTCGAATGCACTCGATATCTCCCTCATCCATGAAACTTCCTCTTCCATCTTTATGATTGTTTTTGATGATTCGCTTCCTGTACTGTACATTTGCATGACCTTTGGTCAAACTAAACGAGATTAGATCTGGAAATTATTACATGATTTCTTGAAATAGAACAGTTGAGTAAAGTTCAACCATCATGCTTGGGGCAAGTTCGCCTTAATAATAATAATAATAATAATAATAATATACATTTTAACGCCTAATATCCAGTGCGAGGCACTGCTCACTGGCGGTACATTATTACCCTGAAGGAATTGTACTACAGCAGCTACTTAGCGCTTCCGTACTTCCCTTATTCAGGTACCCATTTATACAGCTGGGTTGACTGAGTGCAATGTGGATGAAGTGCCTTGCCCAGGGACACAACACAGGAAGAGACCCAAGTCACAAATTTTTGGTGTCTCCATCGGGATTCGAACCCGGGTCTCTGGCGTGAGAGGCAAGCAAGATTACCACTACACCACTGTGCTACACCACCGCCTTGGGGGTCGATCGTGGCGATCACCGCGTCACATAGCTTTTTAGTTTTAGGCCCCTATTGGGTCAGGAGAGATAAATAACTAAAAATAATTTCGTAGAATTTGAAGTTGGTACATGGAAAGGGATCGAATTAGCCCCGGTCTCCACTCATTTGTCATGATAACGTTGGGTCATGAACGAGTATGAACTGTAGATTTATTTTTTTTTCATATTAAAAATTTGCTCAAGTTACTCACTTTAAAGTAGATCATTTTTCGAGCACCAGATCATGCCATTTGTGTTTAACTTAAATCGATTTTTTTTCTTTCTGTTTCAATAACGTTTTTACACTTTTGCTTTTTAAGTAACCTATTTACTTTAATCGTTATTATCATTATTATTATTATTATTAGTAGTAGTAGTAGTAGTAGTAGTAGTAGTAGTAGTAGTAGTAGTAGTAGTAGTAGTAGTAGTTACATAATTCAAAAAAATAAGTGGTCTCTTTGTATTGTTACTTTTTGAGAATTAAAATCATGGCAAACATAAGTTTGACAACACATATTGGCTACCTCGAAGTTTGCCAAACTCGAATGTTAACATATCAAACACATGTTGTCAAACTCGATGCTAAATGACGTTATAACATGTCTTTGCAAAGTCGGATGACTCAAATGCCGCATGCCATTCTTACTTCTGTACAACACAAATTTGACAACACTGCTCACAACTCGTGTTTGACAACTCAAAACGTTGATGATTTTTTTAAGAATTGAGACCGATCCTTTTTCTCGCCAACAGTTTGACAACTCGAGAATTGGTTCACACTCTTATGCTTGAGTTTAACAACATATCTTACCAAACTTTAGTTGGCCGTTTGAAGGGTTCCTAAGAAAACTTTTGTTTGCTGTCATCAACTTATGGTTATACAAATGATGTTGATAGCTGAGGATTTCAACTCAAACCGAATATATTCCATTATAAGTTCGTAAAGAAGTTTTAAAGTTTTAATGATGTGTGATAACTTGATCTAGAAAGGTTTCATTCATGTTCATATTTAATGTTTTTGTGCGAGGAATGAGGTATCAAACATTGCTAATGAATATAATTTTCTCTGGGCAAAGTAAATGCTCACAGGTTTAAATGAAAATATTGAAAGGATGCAATATAGAATGTTTTATTTGAATACGATAAAAAAAGATTTTTATTAACTGACTTCACACAGGCAAAGTGATTTTATTTCTGAAATATCTCAAAGCTGAGAAACCTTTCATTCCACCACTTTGCCTGAAGTTAAATTTTTTAAATCGAAAAACTGTCATTTTGAACTAAAGTTGTTTTTCAGTTGTTTTCAATTATTCATTGTCTTTTGACAGAAAAGGTCATACAATAAAATTACCAGTGGATATTGCGATGGCTATTAAATATCGAGTTTGCAAACCCACAGACATAATGGCAAAAATACCTTGTAGACATCTAATGTATTGCGAGTAACTTAAGCTCAACACTTTACTGTCGTAGAAAATGTTATCTCCATTTTTTGTACATTTAATTTACCTTAAATAACTTACAAAATCATTACTATATTTAATCAATCATGCGTCAAAACCTTATTCTCATACAACTAGGCTTGTTATAAAGCTTCAGGTTAGCTAAGTAAATATATATTTTTAATGCTATTCATAAAAATATTTATTTTATTCGTTATTTTAAAGCATCGGTAATTAAGAAATTATATACAAATATACTCACTCATGACACACGACACCTTTCCTCGGTTAATCTTTCAATTCTAATCTCTAATCTCTCTATCTTATAATATACATTCCCCTAAAAGATCTGAATCTAAAATGTGAATGTTTTGACAACGTTGAAAATAATATTCAAATTTTTCTTTAGAGCTGTAAACGTCTAAAAGTTAATTTGATTTAGGTAGCATCACATCAAATCTCATATCATATTGAATATCGTTGACTACCTTCGGGAATAACATTGACTCGTTTACTTTCAAGTCACAAGTATACCTGATTAAAAAGAATGTCCCCTCTCATCTAATCCTTACATTGATAACGGCAGTTTATGTCATATTGTATGCATTTTGGTGTGAGTCTAATTTTACAGTTATTTGAGTACAATTCCAAATGTTAACAATTAATTGCTCAAGCCTGACAACCTCGCATTAAACTTACTTAAATTGCATGAGATCTTCCTCTTTTCACATAGATTTACAAAAAAATAAAGTTTGATATATTTCAAGATTGCTCATCTGGTTAATAAGAGGATTTGGTGATGTATGGACGGTTTAATTTGAAATTCATTGGAATTTATCCTTCGTTTCATTCATGATTGGACAAATGAGATTATGATCCCTCAAAATGTCATGAAAACAACAGTTCAATTTTTATTTCTGATGAAACTCTGCAAATAAAACATCGATTAGCATTTTGATGACATTTTAACATTCCAAAAATTTCCATGCGCAAACAATATTTTTAAAATTGTTAAAGGTTTCCGTATCAATATTGAAGGCTAAGTAACTGTCAAAATGTTCATAGGTTTTGATCAATCAGATTTTAAGTTGACTGAAGTTTATCACCACCATCTTAAATGATCTTTTTGTCTTTCACGCATTTTTGCAATACTTACGTTTTAAACAGCAAAACATTGCATGCATTGAATATTGCAATTACTTTCTACAACTCTGATATACTTTTAAAATACGTCTTTTGATAAAAGGTAACAAAATCAAAAATAGATTAATCATTACCATCTTTGTTAATAATTCTTTTCCTACTTCAAATGATGTACTCCCTATTTGTTCTGTTTGAGCGGCATTCTAGAAGTTGTCAGTTTAAGGAAGACAATGCATTTTTATTCCTGTAATTGTTGTTTTCGGTAATGAGTAGAATACTTAAAACACGAAAGAAGGTATCAATGTGGGTTTCAATTATTACTTTTACTAGAATTGACGTCATCATTTTCTTCAGATTTGAAGTCAACGCACAAACATTTGCTTTTCAGGCTAATGTCAAATCCTTTGTTTAAGGTTCGCCCAAACCAACTTAAAGGTTATGTGTCGAAAACCGTAGCGCTTCGACATAGTCACAGTGTGGCAGCTGAAGAAGATTGTAGATGGTTTCGACTGATTTTTGAACGATTATAAAGATTGGCAGAAATGTTAATTTTTGATACAGAAAAATCAAATATGTGAAATTGTGTAATCCCATGGAATGTAAATTGTTGTTTTCTTTCTGCTGAATAATTACTAAAACGCATTTCAAACTTTTCCAGTTCTTGGAACAGAATCAGTGTCCACTTAAGCATAATTCAATTGTGTAAATCAATTGTGCAATCTACTAAATATAGAGTTACTGCAACTTCGTAATAATCGTAAAAAAGCAATGAAAGTGATAATAGTTAAGAATGTTTTTGTTAATACCATGTATTCACTAGGTCAAATTGTCACTTAATTCTTATAAAGATCAGAACCGAGAAAAAATTTGGAACAAAATACAGTAGATAACACAGAAACCACTACCATAAGCTATTGGTCGTTTATTTATATGTATATATCTAAAAGTTATAATCAAATAAAACTAGAAATTGCTTCTCAAAATGTCGTTGGAATTTGAAATTTGTGAATAGTGTAAGACTTAAATTAGACAAAATAACATTTAAGACAAAGTAACCCAGATTTCTCGCGAAAAGCACCTATGATAATAGCTTGCGCACAGAAAGTAAAACTCGGTGAAAAATGTTAATATAATACTAGTATTACATACATGAATACGTATTCAGTGGTGTTATTTTTGCACTTTTATTTCCCTTTAAGATTTACTGTCTAGCAACACACAAATCATTACCATATCAAATACAAGCTTGATCACTGTGTCCACAAATTAGCTGATTAAGCCATAATGCAAAATGAAATATCACGCTTTCTGTCAGAATCTAACAACAGATGAGGGTCTATTTGTAACCAGAAACAGTTGGTCAGAAGAGTTCAATGCACTAAATTATCACTAATAAGACGGGATTCCTTAAAACATTATATACATTAATCGTAACATCCTTTACTTGTGTGTAATGAGCTACCGATAAAATCATATTGTGATGAGTATTTGAAAATTTACCTTTAAAAAGTCAATCAAATTTCATGTCATTGTTTGTTTATCGATGTTTACAATTTAATGTTTCAACCAAATAATAATTTTTGCAAAATAATTTACACATGTCCAACCAATGAATATAATTGAATATAAAAACAACAGTTTTGAAAGCAGAGATACAGACAATCATGTAAATGTTATAAGAGCATTTTTGTTGATAAACTGTTATCTTTTGATCCAAACAGATTGTTATCAAAACCAGCTATATTGCTGAGAACTAACTATACATTTATTGGTGCTTTTTCTTGGAGTCACAAAAAAAAATATCATCTATTCTTTCGATGTATAATCATCATTATTTCCTTGTCTAGCTTCAATCCATTGCAGCTATAAGTGGGTATCACTTTGCGTATAATATCAGGTTCTATGTCCACAGTTAATATGTTTCTGACTCGACAATAACAAGAGCTGGGTTATTGTGTTCTTGCAGCTTAAAGTGTCTGGGTCATGACAATATATTTACAACTACTGTTTGTGATGCAGCACTGCAGCCTTGACTTGAAACTGCATTTTGTGGTAACCATCTTAACGGCTATGTGTAGCTAATGCGTCCTTTTGCAATAACGATATTGTCGAGATACCATGATTCAATTTTTGGAAGCAAATATAGTTACAGTCAGGTACTAGGATAATTCTTCCTTGAGATGTAGAGTGTAAAAGCCTGTTGAATTATTTCTTAAATTATAGGATTTGCAATCAATGTTTTAAAGCCTATCTAATCAATGACATCGCATCTTTTACCTCATTTGTATATAGGTATTAAAGAAATCTGAAGTCTCATTAAGTCTTTTATCAAAAAAGACAGGAAATATTTCTGACAATTCTGAAGGTCATTATGACATAGTTCAAGCATTGAACTCCTTTTATTTGGATTTGGATAAAAAAAAATGGCTTCAAAAGTTGAAACTATATATCTCCCTTGAACATTTCAAAATGAATTTAAAATAATCTATGACATTAAAAACATATATTTTCTTATAGATGTCAACAAAATAAAATTTACACTGAGTGGCTGTTCTAGTGTTCCAAGTGTGAATATGTGATGAGAAGGTATAAAACTGTTCATGGATATCTTGGCTTTCATTTTTTCTATGTGAAATAGGTCAGGCAGTTTGTTAAACAAATAAGTAAAATTTTATGTGTCAAAAGGGCATTCATTTCCCTGAAATCTTTATCTTTAATGTTACTCAGGGACTATGGAAATAAAAAGTGTCAATTAGAAAAATTATACTTAAAACATATTTCATTTAAAAGCTACTAACAGTCTGACAACTTGGTAACCTGAAATTGTTGTTTAAGAAAAAAGTATTCTCATTGAAAATTTTAAATTTGTCGTATCGATAATACAGGGATAAATATACATGTGTTCACTATGACAAATCGTGTATTTTTTGTTTCTTAAAACAAATATGAAGATGTAGAGTTTTGCGTGCCACCGAAAAATGCAAATGTCAGACCTGTTGGCTGCTCTCTTGATGTTTTAACACGGAAGAGTTTTTTCCGTATGATAAATTAAAAAAGGATTGCCTCTACAAATTGTAAATTTATTTTTGACGAGACAGATTAACATTGCCATTGCATAGATTTTCTGATGATTAACTTACATAGTGAAAAAAGGTAGCCAAATTTTACCGCAACTGACACGAACCAATCGATTGTAAGAGATAGAAGTGGGCCTCAGAATCAACAGTGATGGGTTTCCTAAAGCTAAAAACACCCTCTAAAATACCTATATTTCTAAATCATCCCCGACCCTATTTAAAAGATAAAATATCTCATTTTCAACATAGCGAAATAAATGTTGTCTTCATGGTTATATTCAGGAAAAATATTTTTTAAAGGCGATATCGATTTATTTCCGAGTCTTAATTAAGTTACATTCGTAGAAATGAATTATTATTTCTCTAACGAAAAGATTTGAATTTTTGTGCATGTAGTTAGCACTGTAAAGACCAATTGCAGGTGTATCATCGAATTAAGAAATGTTAACTTTTCATGATATTTGAATTATTATTTCTTTTGTTTTGAAGAAATAATTTGTTTGTGATAAATCAGAAAAAATTTTCTTCTGCAGAAAATGAAAGATCTAAAGAATGTAAATATATGAAGAAAAACTGCGAACTTCAGAAGAGGAGTTATCAAATATGATAATCAAATTAAAAGCTATACTGCATGATACAAGAGCGTAGAGGTAGCTTGTTGGAACTCAATTTCTTTCGAGGACTGGTAGGCGAGTTGGTAAGCTTTTGGTACGGTCAGTGTTTTCAGTGTTGTTTGACTCTGAGGATAAGGGTTCGAACCCCGTAAGGAACTTGACCCTAAAATAAACAAATTCGTTTTAATATTAACTTTTACTACTTATATGGCCATCGCGTTTGCAATTATGTAAAACATTTAAACCAAAATAAACGTTTGTTATGAGGAGATAGCAAGGCTTTTGAAATAAAATAGAAGTTTGCAAACTTCTCTCCCAGATGTTAAAAAATAACTATTCTGAGAAGTTTATTTTCAATGTTTATTGTCAAATATTATGTATTAGGACTGAGTACATGTGTCATGTGTTCGTCTTTAACCGTTAAGCTACACTATAAACATGACAATTAAGGCAATGTCAGACACAATATCAATAACTATTCGTTTATCTACCAAGCTACGATCTCACTTGCTAGAGTTGTATGATATCTTATAATGGATATGGTGCTGTCTTTGTTACTTGTAATTAACTGTCTAGCTAATACTTGAGCTACCTCCATTCAAACTATGGATAACAATAACTATCTATTAACTGTCTATGAAAACATGTCCCTTTTCACAATATTGTTAGTGCAACAGACACAAACAGTATTTTTTTCATTGTAACTGGATTATGTTTTGTTTTTCTAGTCTTTGAGACAAGACTTGTTGTCAAGAACGAACCTGCTTCCGCAGTAATGGTAGCGTTACTGAAGATAACAGGAAATCCTATTTGTTATTTTTTCAATTTTATCTTCGATATACTTTTTACGTTCTTTATTTTCTACGACATGATAACCTTCTAGCAGGAGTCGATCTTTGTTCTACAGTACTGTATTAAGTTATTCGACTGACTATTTAATTATCCTTAATGAAATTTAAAATCTATGAAATTTTAGAATTTTTCAAATTTCCAAGCAGTAACATCATTGCTTTCAGTAGCCAGTGATAACGTGTACCATTTGAATTGTCTCGTGAAATTTGGATTCAGTAGAATGTTTATTTCGCTTGCCTACGAAATGATAACCTCCTTGCAAGTGCCGGTCTAGTTCTCCAGATGACAGCCATAGCAATGGCTAGGCCAATCAAACAGAAGGACACTCCCACTGTCACGGCTATCATAATCAGAGTGGTTGTGTTAAAGCCTTCTTCTTCTTCTGAAAAAGAACAAAAAAAACTTTTTTCTTTTTCTTCATCAAAGTGTCTTCAGAGTTCAATCATCATACAATAAATGATTAAAGTACTCTTTTGACGAATCATATAAATTTGAAAGTGAATTACAAGGTTACGAGTGTATATTTTGCATCATATAAAATAATGCTGATGAATTATTGTCAGAGAATATCAATACATACTATTCTATGACTTGATTATGACTTTTTACGTGTAATCTCATAGAAGTCAATTAATGCTATTTCTTAAACAATATAGATTACTGCATTACTGCATAGACAGTTTGTTACTTGAATATGACTTTTTACGTGTAATCTCATAAAAGTTCAATAAATGCTATTTCTTAAACAATATAGATTACTCCATTACTGCATAGACAGTTTTGTTACCACCTAAATTGCATTGATGTCATGGCATTATACATACAAAGTTCTTTTAAATATATCCTTGGAATTATGATAGGCGATAGTTCATTTGAGATGATGTTTGCATGATGACATATGTACAAAACTGAATATAATATAAAAAAGCTTCATCATCTTTAAACATAACGTTTATAATAAAGAATTGTAATTAAAAAATGCTTCTTCTGCCAATAAAAACCCTTATTTACAGTTAATACAGTTAAACAAGGTCTGAATAACTTTCTCGCAAAAAGAGATTTGAAGAAAACATCAATAGCTCGGAAATAAAATACATTTCAGTGAAATAAACGTGGTAAATCATTGTGTTACATATCTCCAATTAAATCATAAGGGTGTGAAACCAGGCGTAATGATACAGTCATATTACTGTCACATAAGTTGACAAGATAGTAAACAAAGAAAGCAATGCACAATAAAAACCATCAGAAAGTTACAATCATTTTAAAACAATACTAAACGAATCTAAATAATAATCTAAGATGGTATATAAATAAGTATCCACCCACTGTCTTTATCATCTCACCACAATTTGACATGCCATCCGGATCTTCATCGCTTGCATCCTGACAGTCCGTCACTGCATCACACACGAACTTTCCAGGAATACACAACCCGTCAGATTGACAGCTGAAATAACGACAACCCCGTCTGTCTGAAACCAAACCAATCGAAACATTTCATTTTTAAAAAATTTTAAATTTCAAAAAAAGAATATCCAAGGTAAGAGTCATTAGGGTTTGATATGTAGTCACTTTGATAGGAAAATCGATTTATATCTAAAGCAAATTTATATTGGATGTTACGATACCTGACTGGACAAGTATACAATAAACCAAAAAGTCATTTCATATAACAAGAAAAAAATCAGACAGTGGGCCCAAATGATCGGCATGTTATTTTTCTTCAAAAACTACAGAAATTTCTAAGGTATGGTATATGACTAACATTTTTCTTAAAGTTAATGATTTAGAAATCCAGGCTTACCATGACAGTCAAAGGTTTCATTCTGTAGTTCACTGATATCCACTATTTCATCTCGACCGTCCAGGCAGTTATCTACACCATCACAGAGCAGGGATCGTGAAATACACGTGCCATCAGCACAAAGGAAAGATGGAGGACATTCTTCAGCTTGGGTAATAGAAGAAAAAGATTCAACGAAGGAAGTTTACCTGACATTGTTCCCTTTAGATATCATTTGGAGATTTTGCAACGAGTTAAGAGCAACATTCATGATGATATGCATCCTCGATACCCAGATTTGTTCCGATAACTCGCTACTAATAATGATTTTGAATCATAGATAGATGCTATCACCTTTCTAAATAAATTCATATAAGTTTTTATACGTTATCAGGCATTTATAAAATGTTATCAAGATTTTAATACATATCTATAGTGCATATCTATCCTGTAATTGCGTGTACTCATATGAATAAAACACTATATTTGATTACCCCATTTATGGCTTAAGCTATCAAAATTATTATTCTTCTGTGAAATTGCAACAGAGAGCCATTACAGATTAGCATGACTGTAAGATCTATTTGAATTTGTACAGTTAAACGAAATTATCATGCAGTTAAAGTGCTTTGTGAACAACTTCCGGATACATCTGATATTTGTTTTCAGCACGTTTCTTTACCCCTTTTACTAAATCATCAATTAATAAAATGACACCCATACTTACGATCCTTATAGGCTGTTAAAACAATTTTAAATCTGACATTTTTATGTTTTCTATTTGTAAGCCTTAATGTCACTGTATCAGAAGCAAAGTCAATGGTTGCTGGAACGTTTTCCTGGTTTCTTCCACATGAAAAGTTTGCCTGGAATTAGGAAAAAGAAAAACTTAAAGGTGAAGAAACATAAGCATTTTCAGAAAATCGTGCCAAGTAATGAGTGATTGAAAAGAACTGAATTTAAACTAACTTTCTTCGATGAACGTCAAGCCTTATCTTAAGAGAAGGAATAGACTTTGGACAAATGGTGAGTACTCGCTTTGGCAGATACATGTTCTACAAGTAACAATGTCATGCAACATGATAATGACAGAAGAGTACAAAGAAAATCATATGTCGTCAAAGTATGACACGACAGGTATTTATCAAATTTTATCGATGTACGCTGTCGCTAAGCCAAATCTGCAAATCAAAAATTGATTTTGGGTAACTAATGAATACCCGCTTTTGCATTTTCATTTTCGGATTCGTATTCATACTGACATAGTCTGATGCATTGGATCTGACACGCTGTTGTTATGAAATGCTCTACAAATAGGATTGAAAATTGCAACTCTAAATCGATACGTAGACATTTCATGTTACAGGTAATATGAATTATAAAACTCGAAATAGAGTTGCTTTATCACTTTCCAACAAAAAGCATACGTGTGAAAGGAGTTTCGAGATATGATTATAAAGAAGCGCCCCTGTTTGTACCCATCCTGAGCAGTTTGGATGAGATAGACCCGTCCTCAGAGAAGACCATGATGTGACCCTTAATCCATATTTCAGCTTGACTCTATGCTTGGATACATTAACAAAATATGAGAATAAACGGTTACTGTAGAAATGAGCTGAAAGCGAGAATTAAGCAAGACGGATCAAATCCTTTCCCAGTTAATCATTTTCAAATATTGACTATATAATATGTCCATACATAAATCGAAAGGCATAGATTGCATTTTTGCACGATCCGTAAACCCCCTACTTTAATCCCTCAAAACTTTGTAAATAAATCTTCTATATTGACTTACTTTTGCAGACATTTCTTCCGTATCTTCGCCATCAAAGAGATGCAGCGTTACCGGACACCAGTCCATAATGAGATGATCGACGTGTACAAGCCATCTATCTGACGTCATCAATCGGATCTCACACACTTCCGGTGACACTCGTGTAATAACGTCACTTTCTATCACTGCACCTGATAAATTTGCGTGTACGCTGCTGCAGTCGGGCCCGGGTACAAAAACTGAAATAAATTGTTTCAATATGACATCCACATTGATAATATACCAAAGTAAGCAAGGCCATGGTTTACTTCGGAAAAACATAAACATGACTAGTTTGAATAAAGATACACCCACAACTTAAAAGGTAACGTTTGGGATATGTATACTACCTTTATTACTAAGTACAATACTTTAATTCATTGTAATATGAATAAAGGACACTTTGTGGTCTTAAGTATGCTTGATATAGGCCACTGTGGCTAGTTCATCTCTCAGTGATGTTTTCAACATTAGTTGAAATGATAAAAAAGCAAGCATGAACGAACTGCTGTGGTTTTCGTATGCGTAACAAAGTAGTTTCCAAAGTTTATGTTTCGTGTTTCATCATACATTACTATCGCCAATTCCGAAACAAATACATATGTTTACATTACGCAAATATGAAATACTCAATCTATTCGAATTACATTGACCATACTATTCTGTACTGGTCAGTTCACTTAGGCTCTGGAACGAAAATAAGTTTACAAAGATTCGATATAAATGTGACGATTCATCACTGTATTTATTTTTGATCAGATGGTTCTGTATTTGACAAGTCCAATTTCTCGAAAATCAAGATTTAATTCTTGAAGAACAAAGCAACGAATTTCGTGTTCCGTACCTGCATTGATATGAACGCTGATCAAAACGTGTTTTGAATACAGTTGCATACCGAGTTGTCCACATCATTGCCATTCTAAATTGAAATAACTTTTTTGTATCTTTAATGTATCATGGCATAGCGAAACAGCCACCGATCATGTTGTGTTTTCATTTCAAAAGTGATTATTTCATATACCATATAATAGTCTAAATCTCTACCTCACAAATGTAACCCCATCGGTTACTAACTCAAGACACGAGTGGTTGAATTTTCCAAAGCTCCAGTATCTAACTATTACCTTTAAGGATATAAAAGTGAACAACAGCCTTATACTTAAATCATATACTTCCTTGTATAGTCAATCGATGAAGCAATTACTTTGTTCAGGTAAGTCTAATTTGAAAATTTGATTTGAAAATAAAGACAACTGAATTGAATTAAACTGAATTAATTCAAATTAAACGACCTCCAGTCTAATTCATCATGGCAAAGAACAAAAACTTGAACAATGACTTGATGATAATATGATCGGTTTGAGAATGATAATTGTACAAAATGAAAATGGAGTATATCATATAACATTGTAGTTGTAGTTTTGCAATTGCTGTCTAAACAAAATCTAAATAAAAGAAAAAGTCGATATACATGCATGTACACCACTGGGTGAATAAACTATGGCATGCAGAGGTAGGCTATCTTTAATACTATGCATTAAGAACAAACAATCGCTAACTAAGCACAATTTGTGTCCCTTGCTCCACTTTTTTTTAAATTCTAGGGTATGCCATTAGGGAAAACATTGACTTTTATAACGTGAGAAGGCATACCAAATGTTCAGAAACGCGATTAATTGAGATAGAGCTTTCGGTAATAGTTTAAAAGCATTTCGTTATTGGCGACAAAGTAAGAAAAGCAAAAATAATTTCATGAAATTCCTCACCTAGTCTTAAATCAATTAAATGTTGTTTATTTTTGCACTTTCAACTTCCATTTTTTGTGCAGATATTGCATATTTGATTTGAATTGATGTTTAATCGTTACACTTAAGTCTGAAGGGAAAAGTTGTTTTTTGAAGTATTAAAAGTTATATAAAGTTATAATTATTACCACTTTTAACTGGTCAAACATTTCTCTAATTCACTCAAACAAAACTGTGTTTTTAAACAAAGAAATTGTAGAGTGTAAGAACTGTTTCAATACTCATTTAAGATTCAGGCTCTTAGTTTGCGGACATTCTTGTCTTGGGATGTTTCTAGGACCCCCTTCCCTTGTTTATCAAACACCTTTTTTTCGTTTCTTTATTTTAACACTCTCTTTTTTCATTGATTTTGAAATGGAATTTGTTTCCTAATTATTAACTTTATAGCAAACTGATGAATAAATTAAACAAAATAATGCTCTTTATACCTTTAAAACGCCAGTCTTTAGACTATGTTATGTTTACCATGCATCGCGAAACGTGATCCTGAGTTTGTAATAAATCATAATCAATCACCCTTTTCCACGAACTTAGAGCTCTTATTCCCATCTGGCATAATAATAGAAGCATTACCATGACAACTGATAAATGGACTACTACCGTCTCCCAGTTTTCTTCTACAACAAGATAGCAGAACATGGACCTGGCCTATAAAATTGATAGGGCCTAATTTGCTTACAAGGAAATTACCACTGTTTAGTTGCGTATGGCAAGTACTAATCGATCATGGCAGGAAATAAAACACAGAAATCGATATCGATCTGAATTTACCTGTAATCAGTTCCTTTTGATCACAGTGGGGGGTTTTGGAAAGAAATCATACCAATTTGTATGGAACGTTTCCAAATGTTTTCATTTTGTTTTTGTTTACCTTTAAAGGTATATTTTGTTGTCATGAAAAAAGACTTATCCCAGATATAATGCTAAGATTTGTATTGTTTATTTCTTATTGTTTTGATCAGTTGTTTTTTCATCAAAAAATGATCACGTCCATTTTGTATATGTATTACAATTTTCTATTTCAGTCAGGCTTCGCTATAAAATTAACATTCAAAAAGAAACAGACACTACCTTTTGGACAATATAATTGATATTTTAGAAACCATGCTTTTCCTTTTTAATCTACTTCATCATGTCTTTAAAAGACAGAAATTCACGAAAGTTAGGTCTAACTGTAAATGATTGGGGGTTTTATTTACTGAGTTACTCAAAAATGTGATGCCATATTTCTTCCCCAATCCATTACAAAAGATAATAACATAGATACATGTGTACATTCTGGAAACCCATTTTCGTTCGTTTTTCTATTTTTTTTAGTTTACACTTTGGTGACTGTCATGCAAAATATTCTATTGGCAAATAATGTCATTATCATAAATCAAAATCAATTTTAAATTATTATCTTTGATCAAGCCTCACGATAACGTTGTTGGCTGTTATGTTTCTACCTGAGTAAAAACTAAAATGATTATAATGATATAAATGATTTTAAAAACTTTGATTGGAAATTCACAGCTGGACGCTTAAAATAATTGAAAAAGAAATAGATACTATGTTGCCGAAATATTTGGAGAATAAATTGACGAGAGAAAACAAGACATTTTCCTCACTCAATAAGGTTCGTAAAAGTAGTTATTCGGTCGGTCAAATTAAGATATTCAACATGCTTCTATTCTGAAATATCCCGTTAGTCAAGTTAGATGTCGAATGTTCAATTGAACTAATGCGTTGTTGAAGTAAACAATTCATAATAATTTCATAACACAATTTCGATTGTTAGAAGTTATAAATTGACACAAATAAATTAAACCAAAAAAACGTTTAAAGTCACATAATAGGTTAAGAAATGACTTAAGACCAATACAGTTTAAATTCTACCTTATATTCTTATCTTTTCCTAAAAAAATAACATGAAACATCAAAAATATGTTTCAGTCTGTCTGTAAACTTTTTGTTCTAAATAACTGTACTCTAAGAAGATATAATGACTCAGAAATGAATAGCGTTCAACCCAATATCCTATCGCGTCTAAAAAATGCACCATACGTTTCTATCTACAATCCCCTGCAGTAAATTAAAAACTCTCTTTTAAAATCAGGTTTTCATTAATTTCTTAAGTCACAAATATATAGTTAAACAAATATATAGTTACATAACGTTTCCAATTGTTAAATAGCATTTGATTTGACAGTGGGTTATTCAGTACAGAAAGGGTATGTAAAATGAAAAAGTAATTGGAGTAAATGGAAATCCAAATGTCATTCTGGAAATTCGAAGTTTGAATAAGAAAAACGTTAAGCTCACAACAAGAACTTTTAGAGCAGTTATCGAGTGGAAATTTCTTTTGCTTGTTAGTTATTGCTTAATGTCTCGTATACCACATCGATCATTTATGAAGGTGAAATAAACCGTTCTCTTAGAATCCAAACCTATCAAATCGTTAACAAACAATAATGTAATAATGATGTTTTTTTGCATAATTCTATGCTTTTTCGTAGAACTAGTACCATGTTCATGCTTGAATGCTCTTTCAGCATACTCACATAATTTTGTTGGCAAGCAACTTGTCAGTTGAACAATCACCTGATACGCAAGGAGATAACCAAGTAATCCAAATTCCATTTTTCTCATCAATCACTTGAAGATTTCACAAATATCCACATGACATTTTTTGCTGATCAGGACGCAAATTACACTCGTGGAACGAATAAGACAATGGAGGTAGAGTTGCTGGGTGACGTTTTCCCTACTGATAACTGATAACATGTACTGCTGAAGAAACCATATCGGCGTCCGGCACAAGATTATGTTCTGCCTCATTATAAGAAGGCATGTGGCACATAATAACACGTTAGTATTCTGATTAAGGAGAATTTTCTGGATAATATGATCTTATCCATTCAATTAATTCCTCCTTGTTTTTTCTGGACATGGTTCAATGTTTTCATTCATTTTGTAGTGGTGATATTGATAATTATTTTTCACTTAGGTGACATGATTCCTCATTAATTGATTTTTGAAGCAAAAGTAGAGAGACCTCCATTTAAACAGAAACATCGAGTTTAATTATATAGAATTTTCACTTTGAGTTGGGATAAAGTCCCACTCTAAACTATTTACAAGATTATCTGTGAATTAAAGATCAAGATGGATAGTCAGACAAGTTTCAGGTACATATGCTGAAAATTCATCAATAGGTCATCAAAAAAATTTATCAAATGTCTTCCCCCAAAAATATTAAATTTATTTATGTAGTAAATGTTGCTCGACATATCCAACTGACAAGCTTAACATGAATAACATGAAGCTCCACTCCCACCTAAATTAAGGCCAAAGCTATCTTTATCAGCTCTGCCAATGTAATAGTCAAGAGATTACTACTTTAAATATGGCGCCGATAAACTTAGTTTGAAGTTTTTTTCTGCTGAATATGTCAAAGTTTCGTTTTGACCTAGAAAGTAATGTCAAGGTTGCCAAAATCTAAAGCTTCACTATGATTTTTATATAATGTTAAGGTTGGAAATTTTACTTAGCGCGGCGTCTTCCCTTTGTGAGAGGTGTGAGAATATTCCAGTGTTCTTAAAATGCATTAACAAGGATGAAATGTATGTCTTGTTTCGACCTTGAAATGAAGGTCAAGGTCACAAATAGTTATGGTCCTTCTTCACTTGTTATGAACCCATCATAGAAAAAGAAGCCAGTCATGGGTGTTTACGTTAGATAGGGGCAGGATAGCGCAGTGGTTAGCGCGTTCGGCTTCGGATCAAGAGGTCCATGGTTCGAATCCCGCCAGGGGCTCAGCAACTTTGTCTGCAGTAGAGAACTGTTCTACACGATGTCAGGTTTGGGTGCAATGCTACACTGAATTTCAGCGTAGTATCACCCATGGTTCACTAATTCCAGCCGATGCTGGCAGGTTTCACCGCAATGCATAGCCACAATGGTGTTGCGGGCTTTCTCCCTGCAATAATACTAGCAGCCGCGATATAAGTGAAATAATTTTGAAAGCGGCGTTAAACACCAACTCACCTCACCCCACTTAAGTTAAAATTATATGGGCTTACGTACGGACATAAGGACAAACTGATGCTGTCTAGTACTTTACATCCTACTTTATGTTACATGCATGATGAGGGATAAAAGCATTTTTATGCTAAAGAATATCTACCTGATGCCTTAAAATTGTGATATCTATGGCTTGCCATGGAATAGATACGACTTTAGGACTTAATAGTCTGTCTGATTCTTGTCTTTTCATTTTCGAATTGATAGACAATAAATTATAAACGACAATCATGATGTCAACATAAAACATTTACATTAATTTCAATCTCTTAATATTAATTAGATATTTTCAGTACACTCCTTTACAACAATATTTATACATTTTCACTAAACGGTGCTTGATATATAACAAGACATAAAGCTTTACGCCCCAGAACAAGAATAGAAACAAGACAGCCAGGGAAATGCATGACCACGTTGCAAAGCACTACGGCTTCAAATGTCAGACTGTGAGTCGTGTCTCAGTCAACATCAATGTTTGTTTGAGAATTAGTTCAGAGTTAGTCCAATAACAGAACTACAGAGTTCTGTATTTCTTCATTAATATTCCTGATCTAAGTTGGAGCCGAAGATTTTTAACCCTTCCTCTGCTGGTCTCACCATCATTTGAGGGTAAAAAATATTTTAAAGACAGGAAATTATTAATAATTTCGTAAAATGAATACCGTAAATCGACAAATGTCAAACATAATAGCTGAATTATCTGAATTAACCCTCATCAAGATAAGGAAATAATAAAATGTTTTGCAAATGGTATTACTTTTATACTATGGTACCTTTTATTTCTGACAACATTTGATGAATAAAAAAAATTGCTATTATTTGTAAAAAGAAAAACAATTGTTATAAAACGAAAATAAATTCGATAAAAAATCACATATAAAGCAGTAGTTTATAATTGAAATTACATAGAGTTATCCTAGGGAAATGTCATTTTGGTAAAAGTCTCACAATGATGATATTTTGCAAAAAAAATTACATTTTTTCATAACAAGCACATCTTGGATATAACCGAATTTAAACCAGCTTGTTCTCATTGGAAAACTAAACAAATCCCAATAGGATTTCCTGCTTCTTTGGGTTTCATCACCAATTGAAATATGCTTTTAAACTATTACGAAAACACTATACATCAATCATCGTCTTCCTGAAATTATGACAACTATGTTAACATTATAACAGCATCTGAGGATCTGAAGATTGTTTGTGTAATGTGGTTTTGAAAGCCATGCAGAACCTTTGTTTATTTTATGTTTTTTGAGTAAAATGGCCATAGGGTCTGAATAATATAAACTAAATCCGAAATACCTTTGAGCATTGATTTGACTATCGTTAATTAAAGTATTAACATAAGCAATATATTAATGACGATGGAACTGTGTTTGATATGATTAGGGTTGTAATACTAATTGTTTATACTCAAGGTTATCAAATACACGCTTCACGGAAATAGAAATAAACTGTTTTTTTGGTGTTTACTTTAATTTTTCTCGATTAATATATACAATATATATATAATAAGTCCTACAGGTGTTGAAACAACTATCTCTTTCCTAATAAGTGCTTGAAAATGCATCACATAAATATTATTTAAATCGTCTATTTACAGGCACAATTGCCACAAATTTGTATGATCGTAACCAGAGTAGAAACTTGTTACGTCACGGTCACCAGTGAGTGAGAAAACAAACATGGATCGTTGTGAACACGGGAAGGTGCATTTGCACGTGCGTTGCCACAGCAACTTTGCAATTGATTACACAAGAATGAGGTCGTAAGTAAAGTATTTTGTAACGCCTTTGCGGCTGTAAATATATTGAAAAACAGCGTGATTTTTTTCAATGATTTTGCGTATTTTGATATCACCTAAGGTTTAACTAGTAAATGCCATAGGACAGATAAATATCGTACAAACTAACATTTTCTGGGACCGTTTTACTCACTTTAGAAACAGAAAATATACATTTTGACTCCGAAATTTTTTCAAATGATAAAAATTATACGAGTTGCCCTCCCGTAAACTCATTTTTTCGGGGGATTTTACAATATCCGTCCGAAACAAAATTGCATTTTATTTCTCTGCCCGTGAGTAATTTCATAACGATGAATGTAAATAAAAATCTTTAAAAATCTTATTCATTACTCAAAATTACTGTAAATAATTATGATGTGTTTCATTCATATATCTTATTTAGTCATTATGTAGACCTAATATGGATTTACAGTTTGAAATATACATAACATTAATATGTAAAAAAGTGGTATCTTTGACATTAAGTCATATCAGTTTTATCATTAATGTTGTTTATCATAGGTGGAAATATATGTCAATTGTGGAACATAAATATGAAAATAAACTCAAATCCATTATGATTTAAACGAAAAATTAGTTGGCCGAAGTTCCAACATAAATATAATTCCTTTTCATATTCTGAGTTGGAAAATTATATCTACAACTGACCAACTAAGCAACAAGATAAATGTGTAGTTTTCAAATGGAATTTTTCGAGCAGCTAATTGCTAAAATATCTTTCTTGAAAATTTAATTTGCTTTTCATCTGATAAAAATCATTAGCAATGCAAACTGTTACTAAATGGCTTTGATCGAAAATAGCATCAACTATTTGAGAAAGGTGTAATAAGTCTTTTCATAGATAAACCTTACCTTTCGAAGTCCGAGCTAATATAAATATTAGATGTAATCGTGCAGCATAGAAAAACGATTACCATCCATTTTAATGCCTCGTTGACTTGTAGTAATCCCATATATTAAACACTCTCTTCACAATACTCACATAATTGGGTTGGCAGGGAACTTGTCAATGAAACAATCACTTGGTATGAAAGGAGATGAAGAAATAACCCCGGTTCCATTTTCCTCCCCAATCTCTTGACATTCGTACTAATTATCCAGGAAACATTTTCTTGCGGGTCAAGACACAAATTACGCTGGTCAAGGTAGCAGAACCGCCGGGCTTTGTTTATCTGAGTAAAACTACGATATCCGATAACTCTTTACAGTGAATATCGGCATCTGGAACCAGATTATTGCCTGCCTCATTATAACAAGGCATGTGGCTCCTAATAACGAGGTGGAGTTAGATAAAAGCAATATTCTTGATTAGAAATGCTTCTCTCTTCAATGAATATGTTTAAAGAAAGTTGTATTTATTCTGTTATCATTTTTTCCTGAGAATGTTTGAAAATGCGTATCGAATAAAAAATATACTTTGGAAAGGATACGGTTTAGCATTTCAGATATTTTTTTTCAAAAATCATGTTCCCAGATTTTTTAATTAGTCGATCCCATTTTACCTTACCAGTCATCTGTTATAGCATTTTTATATGATTACGCCAATTGATCAAAATCGTAAGTTTGATATTTGTTCCATTTGGCATACATTATTCTTCTAGGAAAGACATCGATTGTGTCAAGCAATGTTTGTTAATGGTTAATTGCTAAGAAATGTGTACAATGATATATCGAAATGCATAACCTTTCTGTTCATATGCCTTTTTTGCCTAGTGAAATAAAACATGAATGAATCTATAACCAATTCAATCAATATCTAAAAGGTTCAGTTTGTTTTCGAGGTTCAAGAATAAACATATTTCCTTACAATGTCATTGGGGGGAGTTCTCCAAAACAACTTAAACTAAGCACATCAATTTTAACTTGTGGAGCAGATATTGGGTCAAATTCCGTACAGAAAATTCAAAATGCTTTTGAAAATTCTTAAAAACTCACTTGTCATTTAGTTATTTCTTAATGGCTCTAATCTCAGTTATTGATGTGAAATTCATTTCTATAACATTAACCTTTCAAAATCTAACCTTCTATGCATGTAATCGGGCAGCAGCAATTTCGAAAAGCCAATTCCCATAAACGTTAAAGCCTCACAGAACGTGTAGAAATCAAATAAAATATCCTTTAAATACTGGCACGATTGACAAAGCATACAAGTCAGAAGAAACATAATTCAAACGCCTATTTAAACGTTGCATTATAGATATATAGAATTATTTAAGCAATATGTGACACCTCTTCTTGGCGAGGAGCTGTTGCTATGACAACGGGGTACAAGTAATTTGTACACCGTAAGAGATGATAGTCATGGCGTATATAAAATGAAAAGCATCAGTCGTCAGCCAATCAAAAACGAGTATATAACTGAAAAGTAAGATAACGACTACTGTTCTGTAAAGTTCAATCGAAGACATTACATTAATTCAAATGAGGGCTATCATTTCAATCTGATTATTTTGGCTGCTCAAAGGTTTGACTTATGTTTATAGAGTATGGATATAACAGAAAGTAAATGTCATATGGATTGTCTATGTTTCTGTCAAGGTGTTCACCCTTTACAACGACGTACATTGATTGCATTCAATTCACTCCTTCCCAATTGCTTCTTTGCATGTCCTGAAATTCAATATCCTGACAATGTATCAAAAACGTCATTCTCTCTCAACAGAGCTAACTCCGTCATAAAATCCATACAACCTCTGTCTTAATTCGAAGGTTTCTCGTGCACGGAAAGTAGAACTCTCATTGGATGCAATCAAAGTTTGTTGTGCAATCATTCAAATCGCCTTCGTTACTTCCGGAAGCTTTACAAAAGCAAAACTTTATTCGAATATGCACCTTGCACTTTGAGTCGTCTTTACAGGACACATACATCTCATTTTTCGACTGCATCATTGCACTGGCCTTATGACAACAATTGTGTTATTCATGCATTCGGTGTTTTCATTGGCTGAAATAATGCCAGGTAGTTTAAGTTGCAATATTGCGCCGGTAGGGGAAACTGCCTGATGCTCGAGAAACCTTCGAATTAAGACAGAGGACGGAGCTACCTCTGTTGGGTGAGAATGAAAAAGGGTGTGACTAATACTTCACTTCCCATTTCCACAAATATAACAACACATTAAATATTTAAGAAAGCTTACCGTTATCTATGTAAATTTATATAACTAATTGTTTATCTTTATGTTTCTTACTCACAAACAAAAGTATTGAGAAGAGAAACAAATTTCCTAATACCTTCACCTCTTCTGACGCAAAAATGGAAATTTAAGAATCTCTTTTAGACACATTACTATTTGAACCATTCACTTGATACTAACAGTCTTATATGGTAAGTAGATGTTCTGTTGTATTTTCAATTAATTCAATTACAATAATTTCAATTCTACTTAATTCATCCATTTCGCTTGCTTTATTAGAATGGTTAAACTTGGTAATTTTGCCGTTGATTGTGAGATCTACGTATATGCATATTCTTGAGGCAGGAAAGGAGATATGGAGGAAATTCAATTACCATTTCTCTGAAAGGTTCAATTAGTTATTTGAAATACAAACAAAAACATAATTCCTTATTATCTTCTAAGTGGGAAAAGTTCTCGACAACAAGAAAAACATTCAACACAGTGATAAATGTTATGCTCTCCAAAAGGAACTTGTAGAGCAGTTATTAGGTCAATTCCAAATAATAAATTCAATATGCTTTTCATCTAAAAAAAACCCCTCACTTGCCTAGTTGGTTATTGCCTAATGGCTCGAATGTCCAATCGATCAGTTGTGAATGCGAAATAAACCGTTTTTCTAAAGCTCCAACCTTTCAAAACCTAACCTTTTATGCATGTAATCGGACAGCTATTTTGGAAAGTCAATTCCCATAAACGTTAATGCCTCACAGAACTGTAGAAATCAGAGTGATCCAAATTATATTAAACACTCTCTTCACAATACTCACATAATTGGGTTGGCAGGGAACTGGTCAGAGGAACAATCACTTGGTATAGAAGAGGATGACGAAATAATTCAAATTCCATTTTCGTCCACAATCACTCGAAATTTCATAGATATCCAGATGACTTTTGCGGATCAGGACACACAAATTACCCTGGTACATTGACCACGATAACGCAAGGGCTATGTTTTTCAGTCAAAACTTTTACTCGGGTACAACCTGAGACGTTTTATCGGCACAATCTGCTGTCTCATTTTATTACGAACCTACTTGGCGTTGAAATATCCTGTGTAATACGTTATATTGTCCATTACGTTTTTATGTTTTGAATAAAACATTCTTTGAGAAAATAGCAAACGTTGTAAAAGGTTTGTTACATGCAATGATGTTTTGGAAAAAAATGCATATTTCAAATATCGGATATTTGGAATATCTAAAACGTTACCAGCATGATCGACTGTTGAATCCAAAAATTATTTTGTTTGACGTTTAGTATAAAAATGAACATTGGAAGTCTTTATTGATGACAGCCAAGTGAAGTATTTTAAAATCTGTCATAATCTGACATCTGCACGAAAACCACGCCCATAAAACTAAACTAGAGCATCACGAATAATTCTCGTAAAGAGAAGAGTGTTGCATTGAAGATGAGCTCCATTTGAAAAGAAAAACGGTTTCATAGATAATGAGTCGGTGAAGTTCTATATCCACGCATCAAAGCAGACAGAAACTTTGCATCGTGTTGAAAGGAGCTTGTTCTTTGAGGTAAGACAACATTGATGTCCTTTTAGTAAAGAGGGAGATAAGTTAGTTATCTCATGGCATCTCTTGCAAAACATGGAAATCAGATTGCAAAGGAAATGCATGGCCACGTAGGCAAGCTGTGGTTTCAGGACAGACGGTTGAGTCTCAGTCATTGATGTCTGTTTGGTAATCTGTTCAGAAGGGTTCAAACATGGTGACTGAAGAACGAAACTTATGCTAATATAAGTCAGAATGTTTGGTATTGTCAGAAAACGTATCGACGTAGCAAAGACCCCGAGTGCATGTATTTGTACCAGAGGTTTATCTTCATTTAGAAATCTGTTTGCCATCCACTTACCAGCAGTCGAGTCCATTCAGAAGGCAAATGCGAAACCACGAAGGTAAAGTCTTATCCTACCAACAATAAATCACCTCTTTACATCAATCCCTAATCCAAAAATAGATACTATAAATAAGCTACAACAAAACTGCTTTTCTTTTGTATGGAGAGGTAAACCTGATAAAGTAAAGCGAAATGTAGTTGTTCGAGACTATAAAGAGGGTGGTCTTAAGGTCCCCTTGATATTAGAAACAATATTATCTCAGAAAATATCATGGATTCGAAGATTGTACACTACAAATACTAAGCTGAAACACCTTACAAATTTTTTCTTACCCAAAAGTGTTGTAGATCCTATAGAAATGGGATCAACGTATTTGAAAAACTGTATTATACCACACATTAACAATCTTTTCTGGAAAGATGTTTTCAATGCATGGGCGACTTTACAAAGCAAAAGAACGGTGAATGATGTCACAGCTGAACATATCTGGACTAATGATAATATCTTGATTGACAAAAGAACGGTATTGATTACTCGCTATGTGAAATCAAATGTAAAATATATCAATGACCTTTTGAGTAAAGATGGTTCATTTCTTAATTTCCCAGATTTCTGTGAAATATACAAAGTAAAAACAAACTTTTTAGAATATACGGGACTGATTAACTGCATCAAAGAATATATAAAAAACGGATCCTTATTGATTCATAAACAGTTAGAAATGCCTTTCATTCCTAACAATATAAAAATATTACTCAAGGCAACTAAAGGGTGTAAAGAATTTTACACGGAATTAAAAAAACAAGAGGCTTTAGATAACCAAATAAAAAGTGAAAGAAAATGGGAAACTGATATTGGAATGATTATAGGTAAGGAACTTTGGACAATTTATAACTTTATTCCATTTCGAAGTACTGTGAGTTGCAAATTAAGATGGTTTCAATATCGAATCATTCATAGAATTTTGACAACAAACAGAAGTGCTTTCCTTTACAAGTTGCAAACTTCTCCTCTATGTACATTCTGCAATAATGAAAATGAAACTATCAAACATCTATTAGTTGACTGTGTACATGTAAAAAGTTTGTGGCATCACCTGCTTGCGTGGATTGAATTAACCGGAATTAACTTAGAACCGAATATAACTCATGTCATATTTGGCTACAAGGAAAAGAGAAATGATGTACTCAACTTGATATTTATTGTTACTAAACACTATATTTATACCTGCAAATGCCAAAATAAAAAGCCTCATATTAATGGCCTTAAATCAATTTTAAAAGAAACTTACACCGTTAGCAAGCAGCGTCTCTACACTGACTGTAGATACGAGAAATTCATATCCTTCTGGTCCTCATGCCACAACCTTTTTACATAATGTTTTGGGATTTTTTTTTGCCACTTATATGCAATATTGAATGAAATTTGTATGCCTAAATCTGAAAATGTCCTATCGATTTGACAACTATATCGCTGTACTCTGTATATCTATTGTGTATGTTACATGTATTGTAATAATGCATTTGTATGGTGCCCATAAAAAAGAAATAAAGTGATAAAAAAAAAAAAATACTGTACTTGTCTCTTATGTCGGGGCTGTGGTATGTATAGGAAACACAATTCAGCAGGATATTTGACATGACAGAAAAGAGCTTTGAAGCAATGAAAACATTAATAACATTTACAAATTCTAAATCCTTTGCCAATATGTTATTATTCAAATTGCATCATCAAGTATTTTGGTTTTGCTATAGCAATCGGTGTTTGAAAAATGTTTTATTCCTTACCGGTAAAAAGGGATTGTGGGTTTTTTAATCAAGAACCCCCTAAACCACTATATATATATTTTTAAAATCATTTCTACAACAAACTCCATTTGAAATTAACCTGCTGTTATCTGGCAGTCAGTCAGGAAGGTAGCTATTTCAAAAACTTATATTAGCAATACAACAATTAAAGATATTATATCCCAGTTTTGTATCCGACTTCACTCCCCATTTTCATAAAGACAATACATTCAAGTAAATAAAACACCAAACAGAGTTTCGATGCGTCATTTAATTAAAAAGATATAACGGTTCAAAGTGCGTAGAAATTGGCCACCTCGAAAGCCCAATTAAAAAAGTCCCTAGAGTGGCCTGAGCTCTCCTTCGGCAGATGTGACGTCATAGACAGGACTCGCTCCGCGTTTGTTTGTAATCAAGTATATATCAATGCAGATATGGGTCGCATTCGTCTACGTTTTCATTGCGAAAGAGACATGCCTTCTTCCTGCGTTGCTGCCAACTGTACTAATAAGAAATCAGGAGACATTCAACTGCATCGGTTTCCGAAGGATCCTGTCCAATCCGCGAATTGGACAAAGTTTGTTAGTCAGAAAAGAGCGAAGTGGAGTCCCAATGACAGGTCTGTCATCTGTTCCGATCATTTCACAGAGGACTGTTATGATCTTTCCTACGATTTCAAAACGGTCTTTGGACTTGCCCCACAAAGGAAAAAACTCGTCCAAAATGCCGTACTAACAGTTAATAAATGGATGAAGATGATAACAGGCCCGCCACCCGTCTGTCCAGCGAGATATGACAGTCAACCATATCGGAAGAGAAAACGGACGGAATACTTTGAGAAGAGGGAACGAAAGAGGGTAGGAAATTTTATTCAGGGGGAGGTGGGATAAATAATCATGAAACTTTTGGGAAGTTGACTATAATTGATGATTCTGCAGACGAATGTTGAGTTTTTATCTGCATTATAAATTTATATCTCTTTAGATTAGTTGCAGAAATGTTTAATTCAAACCCCAACAATTGTTTGAATTTTTAGTATTTGATTGCATATGGGATTGAAAAATTCATCGGGTTGAACTAAAAAATATATATAATATAATATAATTTTTATATTTTATATTGATAAACATTGCAAAATGAAATAAGATATTTAGTAATACAGATTTGTTAATATGTTGTCATGTGTCACGTGTATCAACAAACCTAATTACCTTCATCAAGTTTCAATAAAGGCTGTTGATCATGTGTGAGGATAAAGTTTAGATAACTAATCAGTGCCTTGTGTATTACCTATTGGAAATGTGCCAGGTGCTGAGGTCATTAAGTTTATTGCTTATTTGCCATAATGTACACGTGTGTGGCATTTCATGTAGACTGTTAGGTAATAAATTTTGGACCATATTGTCTGGTGTGAAAAAGTAGTGTGAGGTAACTAAAAACCTCTCTCTGGTAAAATACCGGTACTAAAGTACTGACGGAAATGGAAATAACATGCTTTTCAGCGTTAATATTTTTATTTGGTTGAAATAGTTAAAACTGAAAAAGATTTTCATATTTACAATACATTTCCAAGCAGGCTTTACATCACAATCAACAATAAATGGTGTGTTATCATTGACAATATTGGCCTACGTCACTCTAGATTAGTACCACACTCTTTATCTCAAACATTAACTCACACAAAACAACAATAATCTGTATCCTTTCAAAATACATTAGTACGTAACTCTAAGTTTTTATGAAGGTGGCAAATCGCGAATCAAGAGGTACATTTACTAAACACATCAAAGATTTGATCTTCATTATCACTAATAACTGGTTAATAAGGCCAAAAACAGCTAGCTGCTCGGAACCGTCGTATCCCAATGACGAGATCCGGAAGTTGCCGAGAGGCAGTCCATCAAAAGCGAGGTCTCACTGTTACAGTCATGCAAAGCAGAAACACAGAGTTACGATATTGAGTTGACACTTTAAAATGGCACAAAGTAGTAACAAATATTCTACATATACAATGGTCAATCAACTACACAGGGGAATAGTCGATTTGTCTAGGTGTTCAAACAAAAAACAGTCACAATGGCGGCAGATATCAGTTTGGGTTCACTCGATCGGCATTATCGGAGATTAACAACCAAAACAAATAACAAGTTAATTAATGTCAAACAGAATATGTCGATGTATTGATATTAATAGATTTGGTGACTAAGGGGCTTTTTTTATAAGTACAATCAGTAGAAATATATACGTTCACGACCACTGGAATCTATAATGTAAACATTGACACAGATAAGCCAGTCGTTAACGAGTCCTGTCTTTGTCGTCACAACCCCCCTAGCACCTGATTGGCTAATAAAACGTTTCGCCTCTGTTTTCCGGAAGTGTTTATAAAACACGTTTTTTCTGCTATTTCCAGGTGGATGTGAACCTAAAAAGTTGTTGATATTTATTCTTAACTGTGTTATGAAGTATTTCCGCTAATTGTACCCCCTATGTGGATATATTATCTTTAAGGTAAGTTCACCGTCTTGCATACTTTTATGTTTAAAGAAGTTTGAATTGGAAATAGTGTCCAATGCTTTATGACAGGGTCCCAACAAACAAAAATAAGAAGACTCTAAAGCAGGTTTTCGAATCAATTTATTGAGTCATCAAAGGAGTCCACGTAATTCGAAATTATTCGTATCAGCATAGCTTTCAACACCCGGATATGTTTCGTTACCAATCAATGAAGGTAATACAGGAGACAACGATGACAATGTCTTCCGTCACACAATTTATTGAAAGTTAAGTTGCCGATGAGATGTAACAAAATCAAATGCGTGAATAGGAATTTGAAAAGTAGTAAAATTTCAGTTATGATCTTCAAAAGATTTTAAAATCAACAAACTTGACTGGTGTTTGCACAATGAGGACAATATCCGCATAAGCTCTACAACACCTTGATATTTACCAAGGCCAAAGCGTCATATCGCTGACAGCTGTTTAGCCATGTCTATACATGCTCTCCTCACAGGTGTGACTCACACTACGCTAATCCTACACAATGAAATGTCACGTTTTTTGGGATATTTCGATAAGGCTATCCTTCTTTTATTGACAGCTGAATCCACGTTAATATGCGATTAGTTTAGACATGCGGATGGACAGATGAGGTACTAGCGGCTTTGGGCTCTTCGTTGTTTGACAGACGTATTCTTAAACATCCAGTTGATTGAGGAACCACATGCAAGACCACGATGGTAAACGCTGAAGTTTTTATTGGCTGCATATTGTCATGTGGTTGTCATCTTGGTTTCCGTTTTTAGACTCGATTTGGTCCATTGGGGCAATAGCAAATTAATGTCACTAAGATAAATCCTTCCATTGGGACAATAATAAGATAATGCCACTACTTCCATAGGAACGATAGCAAGATAATGTACTCGCACTTTGTTAATACATGTACAAATAGATAGAGGATATTTGACATTTCTCGTCGAATACCATGGATATCTCATCGAGTGAAGTAGAAATTTATATTTTCACGAGTGGCGTAGCCACGAGTTTAAATATATGATTTTCTACTTCACGAGATGAGATATTCATGGTATTCGACGAGAAATGTCAAATGTTCTATTTATTATGTTTCCCAAAACCCCGTAACTGACCCTAACTATATGAACGGAGAAGCTAAAACGCTTCGCTAGCGCGGCCTTTGCATGACGTCATTAAATTGTTTCATGACGTCACAGACGACGTCATATGATTGTTGCATCATTTCACTGAGTAGAATACCATTTTTATTTCACTCAGTGAAAATACGGGTTTTTTTTCACCGATAAATGGCATATTTCACCATTCGTAACATAATAAATTTCAGTTTTTATGTAAATATGATCGTCTTCTTGAGACATTGTTCCACTTGCTCCTAATGTTGATGCTGGCATTAAAACCTTAACGAGCCACTCCGTGAGTTGTTGGAGTCATATATGTCAAACTTAATCAATGTTGTCATTTGATCGCGAAGTATCGACTGTTACCATAAAGACAAATTTTAAAGCTTGTTGTTTTTTTACAGTGAAAATTTGAAGGTAGAACGTCGCAATTATGATCGAAAACCGGACAGTGGCGCGCGTCATATAGTCAAACGTAATTTTGGAGACTTATCTAAAACAGCCATAAGAGCTGTTAGGAGTTGATAGTGTTTGTAAGGTTATATAATTAGTATCCATGTATATTGGACGTGAAATCAACACCTCTGTGCATTTATAAGGCTGTTTTTAGATTTTCATGGAAAACCAGTATTTGTCATATATATGTCTTTTGGACATGAAAAGTTAAGATATTTTAATTTTATATCACCACACATGACATTTAGTTTCGTATCAAAGGTAAATAATATGTTATGTAAATCACGGAGTGGCTCTTTAACATAAGTTTAAACGATAACGAGTATGCTAAGTGTATTTAACTTTCGTTTTGAGATAGCAAATCTTCAGCAAGCATCATATTTACATTCAGTAAACCAAGTGAACATGGCGTGACGTTTCATAAGTACTCCTCCATTGTTTCACCTTTATCTAAACTCATGTTCATCTTGAGAGGGCAGGATAACATTTCAATCCTCTTAGGGAGTTATTTCTTTGATTTTGAAGATTTCAAAAATGTGTTGAGGTGGGTTGAAATAAAAGAAACTGAAAAAGGAATGCAACTTCCGAAGAACACAACAATTATGGCATGGTCATATGAGGCTTTATACCAATTTTGGTGGTAAGTGGATGATTCACCCCTGCCACGCCCATACAATTGGAGTTATGACAATCGAATTTACACATCTCAGTCTCCATCCTACAAGGATGAGATTTTAAAATGTCATCGTTTCTTGAAAGATTTGAGGGTGGACGCCTTGCCAAGTCCAAATTGACACATATATATAATTTTCCTTGTCACACAGATGTTATTCTATAAGAAGGAAGGTCACCAAATTTATAAATCAAATAAGATGTATATATTCTCAAATTTTACATCCCTAGCATGATTGGTGTCTGAAAAAAGACGACAGAATATTTTAGGGTGGGTAGCCATGCCCATATTTGAATGGCGAGCAAGACGAAATCCACAAACTTCATTGAACAAGGATGTTCTTCTGAAAATTTGAGCTTCCTAGGTAAAAGGTTTCGCTATTTTGTAAACCCCCCTCTACATGGGTTGTCGGTCCCAAATGAACAATTTACGATCACCAAGGTGTGACGAAAGTTCTTATCACTTTTTAGCTCATCAGGTCTGAAAGACCCGATGGGCTTATGGCATGGCAAGGCGTCCGGCGTCCGTCCATCCGTCCATCCGTCCGTAAACTTTTCACTTTTTCGACTTCTTCTCCAGAACCAATGACTCTAGAGAGCTGAAATTTTATGTGCATACTCCTTGGCAAATGGGGATTCTAAATTGTAGATTTCGTGACCCCATGACCCCAAATGGGGTCACAAGGGTCAAAACCTTAAAAATCTATTTTAATCTTCTTCTCCAGTTCCAAAAGGTCCAGAGAGCTGAAAAGTTGTGTGTAGACTCCTTGGGCACTGGAGATTCTAAATTGTAGATTTTGTGACCCCATGACCCCAAATGAGGTCACAGGGGTCAAAACATGAAAAACCTATTTTCATCTTCTTCTCCAGTTCCAAAAGGTCCAGAGAGCTGAATAGTTGTGTGTAGACTCCTTGGGCACTGGAGATTCTAAATTGTAGGTTTGGTGACCCCATGACCCCAAATGGGGTCACAGGGGTCAAAACCTGAAAAACCTAATTTCATCTTCTTGTCCAGTTCCAAAAGGTCTAGAGAGCTGAAAAGGTGTGTGTAGACTCCTTGGCCAACGGGGATTCTAAATTGTAGGTTTGGTGACCCCATGACCCCAAATGGGGTCACAGGGGTCAAAACCTAAAAAACCTAATTTCATCTTTTTCCCTAGTTCCAAAAGGTCTAGAGAGCTGAAAAATTGTGTGAAGACTCCTTGGACACTGGGGATTCTAAATTGTAGGTTTGGTGACCACTTGGCCCCAAATGGGGTCACAGGGGTCAAAACCTTAAAATCCTACTTTCATCTTCTTCTCCAGTTCCAAAAGGTCTTGATAGCTTAATAGTTGTGTGTAGACTCCTTGGACAATGGGGATTCTGAATTGTAGGTTCGGTGACCCCTTGACCCCAAATGGGCAATGGGCCTTTTTTATTTGATTGTGAATAACTCGGACGTTGGGACAGGCTATCTTTCCTACACTGCCCATGACCTCATGGTCTAAACCACAACACCTATTTCTATCAAAAGTCTGATGAGCTACAGAGCCCATGGCTCTATTTTTTCTAGAACCGACGGACAACGGATGACAGATCATGTCATAATCCAATCTGACCTATCCACAGGCACCATGCTCTACTTGTAAATAAATAGGTAAAGATAAACCTATATATAGGTTTATCTTTAGTTATTTATTTGTATATAGGTTTATCTTTACTTATTTATTTACAAGTAGAGCCTGGTGCCTGTGGACCTATCAGGTTTGACAAGCTAATAAAAAGTTCTGGCTGTCATGAGTTTTCTGGTTATTTTGAGAGAAAAAATGTAATTCCCATGACTAATATATAAACTTTACTACACGGCATATTCGTGCCCGTTTGGGTAAGAATATCCACAAGTGCTGAAATAAGTCCATCCGTAACTTAGCAACAAGCAGGCCTAGCTAGATTGCATACAACTTATGGTAAAAGATCCGTTTTTTAAACGATACGATGACACTGGAACTCTATTATTTTATTTATTCACTTTCTCTCTTTTATCAATGAATAAATGTTACGTACTTTTAACTATTTTTGACAAGAAAATGAAGCCGTGCCGCGAGTGCTTAAGAAGAATGGGCTTCCGGAAAACACGAGAAAAGCATGCAACACACTACAAAGGCGTGGTTGTAATTAGTGATAAAGACTGCTTATCTGGTTGATCTTTACAAAACGTGCTTTTTACAAGGGAAGACTGTCAATTCTGTTACAATTGATTTTTGTTTACATTGAAACCGATTTAAAAAACGAAATGGCGAACTTGTGTTAAAATCATCTTTTAAAGTGGCGGTATACCGTTGACCTTTGCCTACCTTGACCTACTTAAATCTATATCGATAGGTATTGACAACATTGATTCCACCAGAGAATATACCGTTTACTTTCTACAAAAAATCATACTTTCTGACGCTATGGATAATAAGAAATTAACACTCACGAGAAGTCACATTATTTTTTACATCACTCATGCAAATTAAAAGATATTTCATCAATTAATAGCCACTCCTCTTGTAAAAACAATGTGACATCTCTCAGTAATAATCTCTATTTACGAAAGGGGCCACACGGACAAAAGAAATTTCAATGAAAACTCGAAGAACAGGACTCTTTACACAAAATAACTTTCTCTGCCTTTTCCTCCAAGACAAGAATATAACAGTTTTAGGAAACGGGCCAAGGCAATCATTTTGGGACCACAGATTTAAACATATTTACAGTTTCTAATCCTTATTGGTCAGTGTTTCTGTACAAAATCTTTCAGCCTTCCAGGCCTTTTAGCTGGTGATGGAAATAAAATCGATTTTTCGGGCATGCCCGACCCCCAATCCCCATTATAAGGACATAAAAGTTTATTTGTACCTGTACCCCAGTGCCAACCTTCAATTCATTAAACTTTATTTTTAGCAGTATAGCAGTGAACCTTTAGATGTACTGTGTTATTTGTTGAGGTAAAACGCACATTCCAGTGCAGTTATTTTGTAATTTTAATTGCTTATGAATTTTCTTGTACAAGTGTTCATTTACAAATTAAAAAGCATCACAGGTCTACATAAGTGGCATTTTAGAAGCTGAACATTTGAAGCAAAACCAATTTTTACGGATATAAAATTCTTGACTACGTTTGTATTGTCACTGTACAAAACCAATTAGCTTTAAAATGATTCTTTTTGGTAACAGTCGATACTTCAAGATCAAATGACACTATTGATTAAGTTTGGCATATGTGACTCCATCAACTCACGGAGTGGCTCTTGAAGCATCTCTTGCTTGATACTTGTGTTAAGTGTTCACATCAAAATATCCCACTCAATGCAATGAAGAAGGCAGCTACCCATAAAATGTGGTTTTCCTGCCCCATATTCTGTTTTTCAAAATACAAATCAACTAAAAAGAACTTTTGAAAACATTTAATAACACTGAAAAGACTGTTTAAGTTCAGTCACCAGATGAAATATGTAAGCATAGAGCAGAGCGTGATTCCACTTGGAATGAAATATCCGCAGTATTCCTTGTAATGATTGAAGGGAAAAGATATATATCTCACCTACATCAATAACATAAACAGACAATATTCATAGAAATTTAACAGATTTTCAGAAAACAATTTCTTTGGAGTAATTCATTCACCATAGTTATTGCATTAATGTACATTTTCAAAAATGAAAAAAAAAAAATCTCAAAACAAACTTATCTTTAACAGATAAGTCACGACAGGTAGGAAACAAAAAGGAATGTAATAATGTAGTAAATGTCATAGCTGATACAGCTTTCAAATGCAAGAAATAATTGTCATAATAATTTTTTCTCCAAAAAAAAAAGATGATATTCAGACCTCCATTAAACCACAAGATATTTACTTCTTGTTCCAAACATTTATTAAGTGATCAACTCAAGTTATTATAAAAGGACACAAACAATGACCTGAGGTTTTTTTTAAACTTACAAAGGTATAACTTTATACTTTCTACAATGAAAATAAAGTTTATTGGCATTACTGATTTTCTTATGACTGGAAATAGCCTAAATCTTTAAGGACAAAAATATAAATATATAATCAGGTCAATAAATGACATGACTGATATTGACACTCAAAACTCAAATTAACTAATTAATTTTTCTCCTTCGACAATTCTCACGAAGTTTGATTATAGCAGACTTTTCCCAAATATAACCTTAGACTTTTGATTGGATTCAAGATTATACAAAAAGAAACATAAGTAGAAGTAACATGTTATTTGGCACAAAGGATCTCATTTTAAATCATGAATGCACAAAATTAGAAATATAACTCGAATACAATTCCATTCACTATCAAAGTATGAAGTTTCTTGAAAACAATTGAAAGCTATGAACTCTCTGGTTCTTTGAAATAAATAATTCCAATTGATAATCTGTACAAACCGCATTTTGTGTACAAAATATTTACATATTCCAGGGCATGCTTATGTTAAGCATTTTTCTTCAAAGATATTTGTTCAATTGTAATTATGGATGACAGTGTGTAATATACACAAATAGCATGATTAAAACAATAACATATCAAATATCTCAATCCAATAACAATACAAATAATATTCTACTTCTCTACAAGAGTTTGAAAACATATACAAAGCCTGAAATCAATGCTTCAAACTCCTGATTTCTTCAAAATTTTCACAATCAATATGCTAGTGATGACAAATATTGATCCTAAAAGTGTATGGTAAGATTTTATAACTTATTGAACATTTTTTTTAAATCACTGAAAATCTTGAAGGGAATGTTCTGCAGGTTTATTGTAGTTACAGAATAACCATGCTTGCTTTGTGCAACAGGTAAACTCAAACAGTTTATTTTTACAACATGGGAATATTACGAAATTCCAACAGAATTTAGATAACAAGAATATTTTACAGGGCATTCTAACTTTATCCAAAGTACATTTCCAAAATAGATGAGTTATATGTTAACCAAGATTGCGATATTTCGATTGAAAACTTGAACTGATAATTAGTTATTAAAAGTAGTTCAGTCATGTCTTACTTTAATAAAAGCAACAATAATATTTGCAATCTTTGCTTTCAGAAGTATATGAAAATGTATGGAGACAATACAGATCTTACATTTAAATACAAAGAAGCAAGAAAGTTGAAAGAAATGCAATAAGTGCTCTAAGGGAGGTAACTACAAACTTATCTCCCCTGTCAAGAACTTAATTTCAAAACAAAACTTCATCACGACTTCAACTCTTTTCAATTGAAAGCAAAGGTGAGCATGGATTACACACCCCTTTTCTAGTTTTCTATTTCTAAACCTGATTCAGGTTGACAAAAAAGATCAATTAAAGTCTTGAAGTAACATTCAGATTTCAAGTGAGGGCTGTAATCCTCCCATAGTGAGGAAATTCGTTTATCGTTGTTAAAAATGAGTAAGCTTATGATTAAGTTATAACAAATTAAAGGCACATCACAAAGTTAACATGATTCTAACTAAATTTGATGTTTCCAAGAGTTTGTCTATGAATTATGATCCTGCAACAAAACAAAGTAGGAAACAAACCACTTTTGTACGCATGTATGCACTTAACTAAGAGGATGGAGCAAAATATTAAAGTCTCTAAATATCTCTCAATTTTAAATCATAACCTGTTCTTCAATGCCCTTTTTGTAGCCTTGTTTAGGATTCCAAATTTTCCAGTATTTAACTGTTCATTTGGTTGTCATCATGTAGCTAAAAACCAAGAACGAAAATGTTTAGAATAAATGAATAATGAGAAGAAGGCAAATCTAAGGCTTTTTAGCCATTTTCAAGACTTTTAAAATCAAAACAGAAATTCCAGGCTCTTTTAATCATGCTGAATATTAAGTAAAAGAAATCTTGGAAATTTAAGATGAGAAGTGTTATTGAAGCAAAGAATAATGATGTATGGATCATTTTGTTTAAACCAAAATCAGTTTTAACAATAGCATCTTTGTTTAAAAAAATTATATACCTTATCTCACTACTTATTATCTGAAGTAGATTTTCTTGTTCTCTTGGCCGGTGACCCGTCATCCATGGTAAGTCTCCTCTTCACAGCACTGCAGAGAGAAAATGATTAAAAATTATTAACCATGAATCCTTCAGTGATTTATCTTTATCAAGTTGGCTTATGTGTACCTGTTTAGGATGGGTATCACTTCTCATTTCCGTATTGCAACATATTGTGATACAGAAATCTTATTGCAATATATTGGTATGTTTCATTAACAGCAATTAGGACAGTGATCGATGCTAAACTGGCTGCAACTTGTAAAGAGAGATAATTGAGTGACTGCTTCCGGATTTGCACATTTCTGTGCTATTTTCACTGTGTGAGTTTCACACTTATTTTGGGGGGGGGGGGGGGGGGGGGTTACGTTTGTCTTCAATTATACATAGAAACTGTTAATTTTAAAACCTCCAATATATTGGACTGCTACTTTTCATTTTGTTTCTGTATTGAATATACTGATAATAACACACACCCTTAATTCCTATCTTTTTTCTGCACTCTTTTTGTTTGGGAACAAATTTGATGGCATGTATTTATGCTAAAACCACCCCACATTACCAGAATCTTTTAGCAAAAGGATTTCATCAGAAAGACAAATACTCAAATAATGGTTAATGCACATAAGGAAAACTTATTTTTCAATATAATTTCCATGGCCAAGATTAATATGAATATTTTACCTTTTACTTCAATTTAGTGGTTCAATGATTTTGTGAGTTGTGAACTTACTTGGCTTAGTAATACTAATCTGATATATATATGATGTTTTTCAATTTGTTATTTTGGTCTATGAGACAAGCAAGAAAAACATTTAAACCTTAGGTGCTGGTTTAGTGGCACCACACCATTCCATGTCATCAAGAAATCAAACTATCCTTAATATATAATATGGTAACATTTTCTGACAATATTTAATTGCTCTTTAAAATTTGTACAGCAAATGCATTACATTTGTTGGAGTAAAGCTATTCTCAACACACACTATACTTGACAGTAACATAACTTAGAAATTACAATTGCATTCAAATGTTTATATTGCAAATAACATGAATATCTTAAGTAAGTACCAGCATATATCTCAATTTCCTTTTATGATCAACTGATAGTTATTTTTGATGTCTATAATGCAGTTTTAGTTTAGATGATATTTTTATTGGTAATAACATGGTATGCCATCAGAGATTGATGGAAACTGCTGTGATAGCATTTGCTAAATTTTTGCATTTTCTCAAAGAAAGACAATTTTCATTGAGTGAATAAGTAGTCAGTAACTAAATCATGCGGCCAATCGTATTTTGTAAATACTGGGGATGACTGCTCAACAACCAGTAGTGAAGGATGGCCTCAGGTTTGGAAACCACTTAAGATAATTAGGTAGCCCAATTATATCCAAACTCACCTAACACTATCATCAGAAGCTTGCCTAAGTTCAGCACTTGATATAACAGCACTTGTGGGAACCACTTGAGTGACATTTTTTGGTAGGGCAGTTAGGATGGTCACGGACTCGTGGTTAGAAGGTTTACTGACAATAACGCTCATCGTGTCTTCTTCCTCAGGTTTGGCTTCCATAACATCATGCGGGAGGAAGATAGTGTTGTGAGTTGACTGGGGTTCCAGTTTGATCGTCTTTTTGATTGTTTTCTGTCGGAAAGTGACCTCCACATCGTCCTCTGTGTCAGAGTCGATTTCAACCTGAGTGCCTGCCTCTCGCTTCTGTTAGTTAAAGAACATGTCATTTTGAATTAAACTTAATCAAGAAATGATATTCTTTCATGTACTAAAGAAATAAAAAATACTATGAAAAATACTCTCTTTCACTTGAAATGTACTAATTGAAATGTTCTGTTGGTTACAGAACAACAGGAAACCATTAAATGATCCAAGATCAACAGATACTTCTTTACATTACACCTATATCAACACAATAATGTATATGCATCAATTATGATGTGGAAAAAAGTGATAGACTTACTGAAAAAGTTTCATTTTAGTTGACATTGGAAAATGAAAACTTATATGGTAATTCACAGATGCTTTCAGTCTAAACATTAGCAATGTGAACAATCTTTCAATGTTTGTTACATTGTGATACAAAGTAAATATAAGGTTTTGATTAGAGCCGTTACAATATACATATTGCATCAATAATCATGATAATACACATGACAGTACATGAATAATTGTCTCCAGCATCATTAATGACGATTTAATTCATCCTTGATTTTCACAAAATGAAATATTTTGCTTAAAATGTTCAACTTTTTGAGAAATAAATCAAGACTATAATTTAAAACGTATTGTTTAGAGTTTTCACTATGCCTATATGTACTGAATCAGGAAATTTATGCCTGTAACTCGTTTGACCTTTCTCCAACTCAAATAAACAAGACTGCAAAGACTTACCTCATCTGGTTGACCCTCGGCAGCTTCTACAGCCTCTCCTATTGCACTAGCCTGTGCTTTGTCAAAGTTAATTTGTTCAGAGCTATCGATAGCCATTAGAAGTTCATCAACCCCTTTCTCAGCAGCGTCTAGTTTGGACGAAAACTCCTCCACTCTACCGTCAGGGTGCACTATAACAACTTGAGGAGCATTTCCCAGTTTGCCAGCTCTCAGATCTTGCATCAAATTGTTATGGAGATTGTTGTTCACTTGGGGCTGAATAGCTACACTCCCAGGTTCCGATTCATCATCTTCAGACATGGCAACTTCAATGCCATGCTGTTGTAAGTGTCTCACAAGATTGCCCTTGTGAGCGAAGGTTTTGTCACATTCTGAACACTCATGCATCTTCTCCCGGGGAATCGGAGGAGTGTAGTCGGGAGTGTGGTGGAGATTCTTGTGCCGCCTCAACAACTGTTTCTGTCTGAAGGTTTGGTCACACTCGTTGCATTCAAACGGTTTCTCGCCGGAATGGGTCAACATGTGGCTGTCAAGATGCCGTTGAGATAGGGCTGCATAGTCGCAGTTCTCATAGTCACATTTGAAGCACTTTTCCCCATCATGGTTCTTATTATGAAGTTTGTAGGAGTATCGATCTGGAAATGTTTCATTGCACTTTCGACATATCAGGGGTCTTTCACTGGTGTGGAGTTTCTGGATATGTATTTTGAGATCTGTCTTTCGTCCGCATGTGGTAGGGCAGAGTTCACATTGGTAGACTGGCTTTTCTCCGGAATGTATGAGTTTATGAGCCTTCAGACTGTTGCTCTGAGTGAAGCGAGCATGACAAACATCACACTCATACGGCTTTTCACCTGTGTGTATCCGCAAGTGTCTCTTCAGCTTGTAAGTATCAGGGCTTGCATACGGGCAATGAGGACACTGGTACGGTCTTTCCCCTGTGTGTGATCTCATATGTCTCTTCAACTTGCTCAACTCCACACTGGCATAGTCACAGGCCACACATTTATGTGGTTTCTCAAATGTGTGTCTATATCGAATGTGTCTGACAAGTTCACCTGATGTTGTGAATGCTGCTTCACAATCCTTACACTTGTGTGGTCTAACTCCAGTATGAGTGTTGACATGGTTTGTCAGAGATGCTATTGTCTTGAACCCTCGATCACATATTGTGCACTTGTGAGGTCTTTCCTCTGAATGAGATTTCATATGCCTTGACAACAAGTACCTCTTTGGACTTGTATAATTACAGTAATGACACATTAACTGATTAGGTGAGCCCGCAGTGAATGCTCTCTTTGGCGTTATTTTAAGTATCCTTTTGGTCGTCCCATCTTCATCAATTATTTCCTCAGTGCAAATATCTCTTGCTTCTTCTTTGAAATCAAAAACAGACATATCCGAAGTGATAGGTTTTCCACTGGCATCCTTCTCCCCGTCTGGTTGTGAGACTATAAGCACATAGCTTACCTCGCCGTCCTTACCAACCTCTGATGGAACAATGGTGACAGTCTGGAATGAGGTGCCATTGTTAAGGATTACAGAGTTATCTGCCCCTCCTTCAGCTGCCCCTATAACTTGCAGAGTTTCATCCATGCCTTCACCAGCCTGAACTGCCACCAACTGAGGCTGAGAACTGTCTGCAGAGTTCTGTAAAGCCACTAACTGGGCGTTGTGCATTTCTGACTGACTCACAGGCACTGCTTGAAGATGGCTGACAGCATTGGACGTGTTAGCTGCAACAGACGCCAACACAGCAACTGGATCTGTGCCATCAATAACATCAGGCTGATCAAGACCTTCAACACCATGACTTATTAACTCTTTAGGAACTTCCGACAATTCCGCACCTTGGGCTATATCCTCACTAACAAACTGCATCTGTCCATCAGCACCCATTGAGACTATCCTTATGATGTTTCCGGCTCCTGAATTCAACAAACTTTGAACTGCAGAAGAGCTGATTTCTTGCCCAGACACTGGAGTTTCAAGGCCTCCAATAACCTGAGGCCCGTCTCCTAAGTCTGCAATGTAAGTCTGGTACTGAGAACCCAACATATCAGCTCCAGCTTCAACCTTATCTCCTGACACCAAGGTGCTTGAATCATCATTGATACCCTGGATAAGCTGTACAGCTGCACCTTCCAGAGCCCCATCCATAACTGCCTGTTCCTTGTAGAAGCCTCCAACAACATGAGTCTGAGCTGTGGATGGACTAAGCACCGAGGTATCCTCCAGTCCTGGCTGATTCTTTGCCTCAGCTTCTTCTGCAGGGTCTGGAAGAGAGTCCTGTGAGATGGAAATCTGAGGAGCAGGAGTCTGTGTTCCCTCGATCTCCTTGTTGAAGGTCACCAGATAGTTCTGCAGATCATTGAGATTCTGTCCAGGTGCTGGTGCTCCCCCAGCTGTTTGCTCCATGGCACACTTGGCTTACCTGAAACAAGGGTTTGTAACAATATAAATCTAGATATATAGCTATTGACTATGTAGATAAAAGGGTAATACATGATATGTATAATCTATATCAGTAAGCAGTTATCAGAAGTTTAACAAGGCTAAATTATTATTTTCAAAACGCCAATGTGTCTTACACAAGTATTTTCAAACTGCAAAAATATTTTACATATCTTTGCTTCAACTTTGAAGAATTTTCAACCTCAGATTTCCTAAGAATATAAATATCTTAACCTATATATATATATTTTTTTTTTTTTGAGCACTTAGATTTGTTTTCCTCTTTTTAATATTCTCGAAAAAAAGTACTCAAAATTCTAATGAATCCATCTCCATGGTCTATTTCAAATCAATCAATCAGCTTCGTTTTGGCCCCACATTTTGAACCCATTTAAAAGTTGTGGTATCTTTATATCAAAAGGTTTGCAGCACAGGCTAGGCATGTGTGGTTTCAAGGAATGTATACTACTAAGAAGTAGTAATAACACTTTTCTAGCTTGAATATAAATATTTTGTTTTCCATATTTTGTGGCACAGGCATATTCACACATTTAATAAGCAAACAAAAGACACACATTTAATATATCCACAATTTGCTGTTACAATTTTGGTTATGCTAATAAACAGGACTTTATACAAAATATTAATGCAAAGTTGGTCAATATTGAAAAGACATTCTTCAGTTTCTGTTGACAGAAAAACAAATCTATACAATCATGAAAACCGTAAAATCTTCTTTTTTAAGTAATCCAACCAAAAATCTAATTCTGCATATATGTATATAGTATAAGTATATACTGCTTGACTAATACAAATGATTGCAATTACATGATTAATGTTTTTATCCTTAATAATAATAACAATAATAATAATGGATCATATTTATATAGCGCAAGTCTCCCTTGGGACTCATTGCGCTTTTTTGTCTCAGAACTATTGGAAATGTAATCTAGGGGAAGGCCTGCTTAAAAAAGAATGTTTTTAAGGCAGTCTTGAAAGATTCAAGAGTAGGAGTGTTTCTGAGTTCTGCGATTCCTCATTCCCGATACAACAATTTTATTTGTAAATTCCAATTTTAACTGAACAGACATCCATAATCTGAAAAAGCGTTAATAATGTACTTGATCCCACATTATCTCATTCATATACAACCTCTGTCCTGGTATAAGTGTTTCTCGGTCTACATATGTAGAATTCGATTTTATGCAATCAAGTTTAGTTGTGCAATCAATGGAGCAGTTCACTCATTTAAAAGGCCTCGGCTATTTCAGTATGCTTTTAGAAAACTAAACTTTTTTGAATATGCACTTGCACTTTGAGTCTTCTTTACACAGCACATTCACCTTATTTTGCAACTGCATCATTTTATCATCAAACATGTTATCTATTAATGCAGCGTTTTCATTGGCTGAAATATTGCAAGGTATTCTGTTGCATATCTTGTTGATAGAGGAACCTTCCCAAAAAGAGCTTGTATTAGAAAAGAGGTCGTCTAGGAAGTAATGATGGAGCTACCTTTGTGGCAAAAGAATCTGGTGTTCACTATCAGCTGGAGGGAGAGTCACTTTTATATTGTCAAATTTTACAAGATATTTCTTGAGGGGGGTCAAACCCCCTAAACCCAATCACATTGAATTGGATTCACCACTGAACATTGATGACTGAACATTTTTTTCTTTGGTGCACTGGGGTTCATTTTCTAATCCATTTTTGCGTATTTAATGATTTATTAATCCAAAATTCTCCTCTCAGTTTTTTGCTTAATAGACACATTTGTGATAAGGAAAATCATCAAATATTTTTTTTAGTTAAACTCTAAATTTATATCCACTTCTTTAAGTACATGTCTGATAATAAAATTACATTTAGGCCAGTCGCTAAAATAGAATTAAAACAATTTATTTCAACAATTTAGACAAATATTGATAAAGATACTGCTTAAAATAATGAAAAGAAAGTTAACAGAAACAGGCAATGTTATATCATTAGACACTTCAAGTGATCATACAACCCTCTCTGTAATCTCTATGCAACCAGTCAAGAGGATTATATATATTTTTCCTAAAAGGATTGGACTACTGCCGACAGAATCTATGCTTCATTCACAATATATTGGATTATTATTCTGTATTCGATTGTCACGTAAACTTTCAACGTATGAAAATTTATTTTATCCTTTACGTTGTTTCAGAAATCGACACATTTGTGAGAAAATTCTTAACAAGTTTCGGTTTGTGACATGTTCATGTTGTCAAACGCCTGAAATGGCTTCAAATGTGTCCTTGAAATATGTTTTATTGAACCGGGGACTCGACGTATCACTTTAATCGATAATGAATAAAAAAAACAATCAGTGGACAATCTTAGCATTCTCTCCTGCAAGAGTTTAGGGTAGTAGAGTTATATTTGGCCGCTAGGAGGATGCGAGGGTGACAAACAGCGCCCCCACCGCCATGCCAGCGCCCCCTGCGAAAATAACAACCCAAGAGCAGACGGAATATCGGATGGTAGTTTGTTGAGAATTACCTGAGAATATGGGGTCGAAAACTTGTCATAATGTACCTCGATCGACAGAGAACGACAGTGTTATCCTTCCACATATAGTTTATGACCACCTCAGGCTCGCTCTACCTTTTGTATCGCATATAACTTCGCTCGGCGACAAAATGTTCTTATTCATTCAAAATGGCGGACAAAATTTACATCCGCAGTTTGAAAGTTGTTGATAATGTGTCAGCGTTTACTCATTTGTTCCCCTAGCTGTTTAATTATACAGGGCATTTTAATCCCAGTTAATACTATGTGTTTTTCGTAATAAAAGTTGTTTATTCAAGGAAGTATTCTTGGTTTCGGCTTACCTTCAATGATAAAAATTGACACTGGAGGGCGTTGCAAGCTCACCGACATAAGATTTGTGGTTCGGCGCATGCGCAATTGTGTCAGCATGGTCAGTGCGTGCTTTTGCCTCTGGCTGCAAATGAAATATATTACTCATCAGGAAGTACTTTAGTGTTAGTAAATGCCCTGATTAAGTGTCATTTTTTAAAAGCCTTTCTCTAACTGGCTTATGGTCTTGATATAAAATTACATTTGCCACATCAATTAAAGAATATCAAATTTTTAATGTGTACTGATAACACATTAATGATTTTTATCGTCACGATATGAATATCTTAGCATAATTTGCAGGAGGGTCGTTTTTTTCTGTAATCAATAAAAAACAAAATTAATTCATAGTATTCTAGATTTATCTCGTCATTGATTTGAAAAATCCGCAGCTGTATCATTCTAGGCAAAACTAAAAAAATAATAAAATGTTTCACGGGTGTCAGCGCATCACCTGCATAAGTGCGCAAAAACCGATTTTTACTGTCATTTAGATAATGATTTTTGAAATTATTTTCGTCACTACTGCTCAACTAAATCATCCATTTGTCAACCCAAAAATACAGATGTGTAAAAACGACTGTTGATAGTGTGATACCTTTGTTGATTCCATTGATACTTCCCAGCTATATTTCAGATGATAGAAATCTCTCCTCCCAAATCAATATTTTTCCGATAAAAAGTAAAGTTAAAGACCTACCGCCCTTGTCACATTTGAAATTGAAATATGCCCTTGAAACCTTTAATTATTATTCATGCAGCTGAATGTATATTAATTAACCCTTGTTAATTGTTGTACACACAGTTATGGAGTTGCTTTGACATATTTTCTTTTATCTTCATCTTGCCTTTTCCTTTGAAATAAGGTCTCTTTTGTTAAAGCATACAAAAGCACCTGCAGAATACCTGAGAGAACGGATATCACGTGACATGTACTTTGCGTATTGATGAAGTTAAATTGTACCTTCGTATCAATGAGTTAGCAATATTTCGATAGTTTTTTTCCTTGAAACACTTTAGTATCATACTGTGTGTATAAGTTATCGTAGAATGACTGTCTTCATCTGAAAGGGATTTCTAGCGAATCCTTTCGTTTTAATGGCAAAAACTTGAATCTTGAGAATGTATTCTTAGTAATCCAGGGATACTTACGACACGATGAAAAAACGTATAATACCAAACTAGTGGAAATCTTTTGATATTTCAGGATTTTTTCTAAATAAAAAACAAGACACACCCTGTTCAATACCGATTGAAAAATTATGAAGGGTCAAACTTATGTTTTATACTGACAACAAGAGTCCTCTGAAAAATCACCAATTTAAGCTCATAACAACGAAACGGTTCAGAAGTAAATCGTAAAGTGACAAATATTTCTTATTTTGAAAAAACCCACTTACCAATTTTAAAAAAATTGATACCCATGTATATGTTAACATTGAACAAATGATTTCAACACCTGCGTCCTCAGTTACGGTCATGATGTATGTGGATAGTATTTGATTGGTAAGGATTCCATTTACATTGAATTGCTTAAGCTAAATGTTTTAGTACAGGCATTGTCCTTGGACTTGTTCAAGAGAAGAAAATATGGTCAAAAGAGAGGACAAGGAATTGGTGGTGCTACATTGTAAAAGAAACTTTTGATAATGATCAATGGATGGGCAACTTCAGAATGAGCAAGACAACATTTGAATTACTTTGTGAGGAACTTAAACCATCATTATCCAGACAGGGTAAAAGTGTACGGGAAGCGCTTGAACTTGATCATAAAGTGGCAATAGCACTATATTGGATGGCATCATCAGCTGAACATCGCACAATTGGAAACTTGTTCGGAGTTGGAACAGGAGTAAAAAAAATTCCATTCTCATGACACAATTTGCAAAGCGTGTACAAATACGTATGTGTAAATTTACATTTACATGACCTCCCGAGGTAATGCAAATTTGCTCCCAGTGCAAAAATACTTATGTGTGTAATTACGTTCTCATGACACTTTTACATACCCCAAATACATTTACATACATAAGTAAATTTACTCACATATGTAAACATGTGCATGAGAAAAGGGCCTAAGTTAAAATCTCCGCAGTAATTAGACAGTTTATGATTGAAAAAAAACTCAAAATAGATGAAACCTTTGTAAGAGAGTTAAATCTCATAGTTGAAAATGTTGGCATAACAGCAATGTAGGAAATGTAGAAATGTAACTTAGCCCCTGTACTTGAGGCACAAAAAGAAGAAAGTAATCGTATTTCCTCTAATAAAAGATAAAGATGCAATAACAAATTTACGATTGCCGTACTTCCGACGTCTTTGTAATTTGATTTAAAGATCAATTCGGCAAGGCCGCCGAAGTCACTTTGAGAAATGGTAAATCAAAAGGTTCATGTAAGCGGATTCTTATGCATAAAAATGTTATCCCTGATGACGTCTTAGCTAGTTATAACTGCAGCATTTTAACATACATGAAACGTAACTGTAAACATAAAGGAGAAAAACGTGTTTATGGAGGCAAACTGTGAAGACACCATATTGCTATCGAAAAAAATATCATTGTTGTGGCATTTACAGTACATTGCTACCGTTTGATCTTGGATTCGGTGATATATGAAGGGGATATGCATCGTGGCACTTACTCAAGTGGGCTTTTCAATTTGCTTCCATGAAATGGAATGTTCGAAATGAATGTAATTTTTTTCGCGTCGTTCCTTAACCTTTCATATTTTCGACATTTTCTCTAGAACTATATTGTACTATCAAAGCAGATATTTAATAGGGATTTATTTAAAAGTGACAAAGAGTTTGTTTCATGAATTTTATTTGTGGGTAAAATTGAGCAAAAATATAATATGATCTGAGTTGAGTTCAAATCGCTTTTCTAAAGTTGCATCTTTATCTCTTAAATGTCAAAACTATTATACTTTCTTGTTGTCGACTGTAAATAAAAAAACGGCCATACAAATGTTTAGAAGTCACAATTCAGTGTCCTATTTTCATTTTTATTAGTAAATGGCATACTAAGCAATACCAACCTATATTTATCGTTGTGTCTGCGATAAATAAGTTTTAAAAATAACGCTGGAGTCATTGTCCGGTTTTCGATCATGAATCTCGACTTTTCCCTTTTTGTCACTATGGTAACTAATAGGCGTTTAAATGTTAGATTTAAGAAACAACCACTACTTGTCGATGAAGTAACGCCCTTTACGAAGTTTGACATATTTGACCCCAACAACATAAAGGAGAGATTGATGTTCAACAGTGCATAGTTTTCTGCTGGTGACTCCTGCGCATTTCCCCCAAGATTTGAAAACTAGAAACTCAACTATTCCCCCCTACGAGCTGTCTAGTTACTTCTCGTAATAAACGGAATCAGCCAAAGGCTGAAATCTGTAGACGTAACTTGGCCTTCCGGTCCTATTGCACTAGCGTCAGACCTTGTTTTCGTTATATAGCTACATGTACTTATACTTACATGATATCGTAAATTCAGAGTCTTGCGCCTGTTCTCTAACCATGACCCCAAAGCATCCTCGATCAGCCAGGCATGACTGTTTCGGCATTTAACAGATACCTGTACCCCTCGAACCTTTCAAATACTGCATCAATGTTCCCATGCTTTGTTTTCGAAATAGTATGGGCAGTGAAGTCGTGATACGAGACTAAGTTTCTTGGTATTAGAATACTAGCCATCTCCTTATATAAAGTTACGTCAATACTAGCCATCTCCTTATATAAAGTTACGTCAATACTAGCCATCTCCTTATATAAAGTTACGTCAATACTAGCCATCTCCTTATATAAAGTTACGTCCCTGGTGAAAAATTTACGAGTGTAAATAAAAAACGTTTGTAAAATGAGATAGAAATCAAGATCAAAGTATCACTTTTTGCATTTTATTTACAGTCTCCACTGACATAAATACCTTAGTAACAGCGATTATGCCATTCTTGTAGAGATTCGAAACCTTGGTCTCAAGAAATCCATCCACAGCAGCAATCAGATTACATAAATGTTTCTCCATATTGGGGAAGAGGAAGAAGTGGGATGGCGCCAAATCTGGGGATAAGGATGGGTGTAAAAGAATTTAAAAGGCACATTCGGTTGCGGCAGTGACATTCACATGTGCTGTGTGGACGGGAACATTGTCCTGTAAGGGCAGCAACCCTGCACTGAGCTTCCTTCACCGCTTACCCTTAATTGCCACAATTCATGAGCATAGTATGCCCTGTTGATAGATTACTTTGAAATAAAAAAAGGGCTAAACTATCTGATGATACCCTGGCTATCCAAAAAATCCAAGGCCACCAGCTTTCAAGCAGATAGAATTTGCTTGAACCTTTATGGGGATGGGGAATTGGCATGCTTCCACTGTTTGCTTTGGTATTTGGTTTCAGAGTCAAAGTGTACCCACGCCCATCCTGGGTCACTAATCCTTTCAGGAAATTTTACCTGTAGACCCTGAATCGAACCAAAAGTTCATTTGAAATGTCCAGGCGTTTCTTTTGTGTATTGTGTATACCGACCCAAACTAATGACCAGTGTCTCAGCTATGTGTTGAATGGTCACACCTTTGTATGCAAACACCATGTCGTGACTAGCATCAACTTGAACATCATTGGTGCAGGTTCTTGGCTGACCAGGCCTGGCATCATCTTCAACACTATGCCGGTCACGTTTTAATTCAAGCCACTTGGCATCTGTGGAGCATGAAAGGGAGTCATCACACGATGTATTCATGAATTTCCTTTGCAGACATTCCTTTCCTGAACAAATACTTGATGACTGCACTCGTTTCAACATTATTCATTTTACCAGTATCTTCAACTCTTTGGGATGCGACACCTCGAAAACTACTATACCGATGGTTGGAGTATTTTGTCACTGACTTCAGAAAATATTTCTTTCCAGATTTACAGATAATTTGGGAGGAGTTGATTGTTACATCATGCTTATTCTACAAACAGTAGACTTATTTACCCTCCTGTTAAAACTCAGAATGATAATCATCCAAAAAAGTGGAGAAGTCAGGGAGAATGGGATTGAAAGAATGAGAGAAACAACGGAAAGGAAGACATAGTGAGAGATAATCAGCAGGTTTAGTGTGACTCAAATTTGTTCTGGCTTCTTTCCATTAAATTTATAAGATAAGAAAGTCATGCCAATTTATGTAACTGTTCTTTGTAGTTTTTTTTTTAAAAGGAGACCAACCTTTTTCTCAACATAACAAACAATTTTGGCACTTTTTTCCAATTGTGCAGGTTACTAGAGCCATCTTTAGTAGCTACTGCTATTTGGCTTAAATGTGCCACTCTCCTTGAAGGAAATGGGGTCACATCATTAAAACACATTTTCCCTTCCTGTTAAGGATAAAAAGGCTCTAGAATTCTAAACATTGGTTCAATGTGAGAGACATGTCAAATTGGAAGCCAAGGTCAGAAAATTTTATGGGGATATTTTCTCATTGTGGTAGACCTTTATGAAAAATAACAAACATACTGCTACATCAGCATATCTGAATCCACAGAGCTTCTTCAATACCCGGTTATCTGTAAGGCCAAATGCCTCATATAGCTGATGGCTGCTTGTTCTAGGCTTGAGCAGGAAATTGTTTCGAGTGCTGCTCTTGCTAGATATGATTCGTTTCATTGGCTGGTTATATACATGGTGACTCAAGTCATTTTGTCTCTTTGATGGAGCTCCCTGGATACAAATACACTGATGTAGCAGGATGAACATCAAGAGAAACAAGTCAATAGGTTTCAGGATATTTCAATTTGTTCAGCCTTCTAAATCTCTTGTTTCCTGGATTTGCAGGAAACAATTGTGACAGAATAATCAAGGATATTCCTAAATGTAGTTCTTCTCTTATGTTAATTCTATTAACCAGGAGGCAAACCCACTTTTGCTTGTCAAAACACTGCAAGAGACGATTTTCTGTTTGGAGGTTCTCAAGGACCAAAAATAATTGATAACAACCTTGGTGTGTTGGAAAACAATTTTCAGGTTAAGAGGTCTGAGTTCAAATCCTGAATAGTGACCATCATCTCTCTACTGCTTATTGAAAAGAGTACATGAAAGGTAAAGTCTTAATTACTACCCTTAATTGCAATATGATCCAAGTCGAACATAAACTTGGCATAGGACTGGTTCGTCATTTTTATTAGAAATATATTTATACACGTTCTTATTTTTAAATACTTCACAATGAACTGGACTTGATCAATGAAAAAGAAATGAGACTTCTCTCAAAGGAACATTCACCCTGACACAACAATCATCACCAAACCATGCATGATAATGAAATCGATGAAATTAAATTTTGGTATAAGATTCACTTACTAACAAAACAATGGAGAGGTTATTGATAGCTTGATAACTCAACTGTTATCACTAACTGTTTTCTTTAACTCAGAGATGAAGATAATACCATAACAACAAAAAACATTGAATTTCCCTGAAAAGACAAGCCAGGGATTAGAAAAACATCCTGACACTTTCCTATTTCTTTCCTTTTTCAATTTTTAAACTAAAAGGAAATTGTGTACAGTCTAAAAGTGACTCTGGATCTAAGGTGATGGCCCAAAACTTGAACAAATTTGATCTTATGGAATTCCCTCTGACAAAAAAACCAGTTTCCCTTTTAAAATGTGGCAGTCACAGAACTACAAATCCTTAACTTTGTAGTGTGATGACAAGTTTTCTTTTAGATAAATATTTAGAAGTTGCAATACTTGAAGGAATGAATCTATATCTATATCTGAGATCCAGTGATTCAAAACCTGAGATTTCTGTAAAGAAAACCTGGTATATTGTGAGAAATGTTCAAACCTACAATATAACATCTTCAAGGCTTGAAATTATATCCTCACAACATTTGAGAATATTGGTGTACATAAACTTTCTATTATTCCACGAGAAAATATCAATCGTCTGGTTATGAAGGCAACGGTGTGATTACAAGGAATTCTGCCTTCTACCATCATGCCATAGAATATTGTTATGCAAAATAATGAGGTTCTATACAATATTGCAACTTATTCAAGAAAAAAAATATCAAAAGGACTTCATAGTGCAATCCTCTCTTCAACACCTTCAAATATATATAAAACTATCACTGAAAGATTATAGAAGTTGTTCATATATTAGATCCTTCGAACTTTTTCATAAAAATTCTTAAAAATTAAACTTTGAGAATTATAGGCATTTTTTGCCCCCTTTACTATTTGGAGATATTTGCAAGTCACTAAGAATGCATTCCTGATGCATTAGCAAATCTACATAGGGTTAAAACAATTACCGGTATATGGAAATAAGATACAGAAAATTATCAATTTAAGATTATTTCATGTCTTGCTTCTAAATTATAAGCTAACAAAGTATAAAACCTGTTCGAGTTTCACGCATCTAGACAACAGGTAAAGAATCTATGCATGTCTTCCATTGAAAAAAAGATTATTCCAAGTAAGAAGTGCAGGTAAGAGGAATCATCACTTACTGGAATAACAACTACCAGATATCACTTGAATAAAATAAAACATTAATTTTCATATTGTGAATACATGAACAGACCCTGAAATGAAAGCCCAATCAGGGACCAAGTTGTGAACACTTCAAACCTGGTAATCTTTGAAAATAGAACAAACAATATCTGAAAATTGTATATCACGAGAGAAATACTGTGAAAATGTTTCTTTCAAGGACTGGACTTGCATGTCCACAAATCATACCAACAATCTGTTAATATTTTTCACATAAATGAGATAGTAATGGAGTTGCCTAGAATTTTGCACCAAAAACTATACAAGAATGAGCTTTTGTCATATCTTATGTGGCAAATGTAGATTTATCATTTGTGCTCATGGTTGTTTGAAAACTGAAAATTGTAAAAAGATTATCACATTTTTAACTATCGTTGATATCCTTGATATTGCTTATTAAGCTTTTTCTAAAAAAACAACAATAATATACTATTCTTCACTGAAAATTTTAATTTCTAGTTATTCATGTTCAGTAGTTGTGTTTTCCTCAATCAGAAATCAAGTCCTTTTTAGATGGCCATTTAGATGATGATAAAATGTTATGATTCATCTCAAAACAAATTTGACATAATTTTGATAAAATGCTTTTCTTGAACTACATATTGTATAAAAGACAACAAAAAGTAAAATTTAACAGTTTGACACCAAAAGTTACCCAAAAACTGACAAAGCAAAGTATTTTACTTGTGTGACATGTTGCCTTCACCTCTCCATTCTACTGCAAATACATTGTTATTAAATAAAATCTATTCATTTTTCTTCTCAGTATTTATTGCTTTGTAAAAACGGATTCCTACATATAAAGCATGCAACCTAAAATTGTGCGACAATGGAAGTAAAATATCATTTTTTATTTTTCCAACTTCTCACGGAATTATATGTAATTACTTTAGTGACCTTTAGAAGAGATTGTTTACGTGTAATGAATTAAATCTTAGAAACAAGCATAACAGATAATATTTGCTGAACTTTACTATTTACACAAAAAAGATTAAAATCAGTGTAGAAGACATTTAAGGTGGTATGATTTCAATTTTTAAATTTTAACTTGAATCTAAGTATCTTTCTAAGTAGAAATGAACAATTTGTAATTTTGAAAATAGAAACTTTCAAAAAATTAATAACGCCAAATTTATATATAATCCGTTTCAAACTATTGAAAACAATTCCTTTCATCACATTCCTTTGCAATTGAATCGAGTAAGAATCTCCCTTTTCAACATTCATGAAATTGTGATTGTCACAGCATTCTAGTGTTAGAAATAAAATATGAAATTTGATTGAAATAACTATCACAGAATAGGTAAGTCCAATTTAAAAGAAATATTGAAGGCAGCAGTACATATCTCATTCCCTTGACGTAATGGTCCCTCAAAACGTTTGTCAATAAATGCGGCAATGTGTATTTACAATGAGTTATGAGATCATGTGACAATACACAACACTACTAATATCTGTGTACACCACTGGAATGAAAATTTGAGGTATTCTTGAAAACCCGGACACTGATGGATGAAGATGCAAGTCTCCTGTTACAATATTCAAGCTGTGATGTTGGTCAATCTTGACCAATAAACCTGATACCTAATCGTGCAAACAAGCACGGACACATTATTTAATAATCCTCTCTCAGATGGATAAATTTTGAATTATTTAAACAACAAAATCCAAAACATATCAAATTGACCTAAAAATTGAAAAAGTATCACTTTGGAAGAACATATGAGAAATAGAATGTAAAGGAAAAGATACAAAGTGTTTCTTCAAACCAATTTGAAAATGACTTTGAAGACAGAAAATAGGAATTTGTAAAAAAAATCTGAAAAATCACCTTTTCTTAAAACTGTATCTCATCTAGTTGTAGTGATAACTGAAAAGTTTTCTTGCAATATGTTGGGCTTATTAAAATTTAAAAAATGACCCCAGTACAAAATACTAAATAACTTTATGAAATTGATTGTAATTTGGCACTTCCTCCTTATACAGTAAGGGACATGTAAACTTTGAAAAGAATAGGATGAACAGTGTTGCATCAGTCGAAGAAATATTGTTTCAGGAAATGGACGGAAATGTTGGTATCCTTGGGCCCTTAGAAGGGATCTCAAACACAGTCCTGATTTCAGAATTCTTACTTATACAATATGGTTGCATGAACTTGACTTGACCAACAACTACATAAAAAAAAAGGTTGGAGAAAAATATCCCTCATGAAAAATCAAAAGAAACATTTGCCAATATTGTAAATATTTCAAAATATTTCATCATAACAATTACCATACAGAGTTAGTATTTACGCTGCTTGCACAATATTTCAGCCATTATTGGTTTGGCAATACCAAAAAATAATACCCAAATGAGATATAAAATGACGATTAAAGTATGACTAACATCCCTTGTTGACACGGCAAGATAGCAGTTGTATGACAAATTCCAATACTGATAAAGATAGCTTGTTCAAACTACAAACTACATTTGTTTTGATTGCACCAGTGTTATTAACATGCCTTGACTCAATTCATCAAACAACTTAGTTCTGTTGTGGTTACTTTGGTTCATAAGTCAGGTTATCAACTGCTCCAATGACACAGAAAACTCTTCTGACACAAAGATGTTCAGAATCTGAGAGAACAATTTCAGCTGTGTAATGTAACCGATTAGTTTTCACAATTTCCCATAAATTGTTATGGTTCAAAATCCTCATAAAGTTAATTCAACCTCGAGTCCTTATAAACTTAAACATAATAACAGCTGGACTAAACAACTTTTGATTAAAACTTTAAACTGTAAATTCATTTACAAGGCTTTGTTTTAAATGAATATCTTGGATTTTGAAAATTAATATCATTGACATTTTCAATCATATAAGAATTTTTTTAAACAAAATGTAGATTTTTGGCATATATGTATGATTATATATTATTAAACATAAACAGACTCTTATATATATGTATATTGCATTCTACTTTACATTTACTCAAGAACGTTAACTTAGATGAAAAACTTAAATATTTAGATTTCCCTTGATGAAAAATGATTGCATTGAAAGTTTACAATAATTGATTTCAATCTTTCATTGTTTGAAATTGTATAGAGGGATGAAAATTATTTTGCTACCCGGAAGACAAGGCAAGGCAAGGCAAAACATTTTACATAAGAAACCCCAGGTGATAGCTTCAACTAGTATCACCTCTCCATTTGGGTAACTGTATAACAATATATCAGAACAACAATGATATATTATTCTTTTGGCACACAAACAAATTCTTTGTTCCCCTTCACGTTCATGAACAACTCTTTAGAGGATAAATAGGTAATTCCACAACCTGTTGCCCTTTAATGATTCAGCTAATATAAAGATAAAATGTCATACAATCATAGACTGCACAAGTAAAAGTTTATTCATGAAAAGAAAAATACTTTACAAACATTTTCAATTGTTTAGCAAAGTTTATTTCAACGTGAACCGACCAAGCAACATGAATGGCATCGACCGTAATTTTCAGAAACCTATGGCACATATATTTTGGCAGTATTACATTCAGTTTGATTATATTTGATTATTGTAGCCAGTTACAAGGTTACAACAGGAACTTCAACTACAAATGAAAATATGTTATAACCACAAGATGATTACATTATGAAAATGTCATTATCTGCTTACAATTGATCAACTACATAAATGCAGCATCTTTAAGAGTAGATAATCGTAAATGTTGAAGTTAAATAATCATATTATGAGAATTTTATCAGTTTTCAAACATATGATATCTGAATAGAATTTATCTATCATATCCCTTAACATGATAGTTTATGCAATGATTTTGTTAATATACTAATTAGGTGATAAATGGCACATCCTAAACCAAAATACATCAACCAAGAATGAAATTAACAATGATTAATGAGGCAGCCTCATGAAATGTTCCTCAAAATAAGGTCAGAAAATACGCTACAAAATGTAACAGGTTTATCAATCTGCCCTCACAAAATATATCTTCATTTTAGACTTTAAAAGATGAAAATGACAGATAATGTATTTCTAAAAAATAGATATATTTCCATATTTTATCAAGAGAAAACCAAGTGATTGGCTAAACAAATGCATTAACAACTTTTAAGCATCAGGTGAAAATATGGAATGAAAAAATGACACAAGTTCATGGTCATGGGAAAAGAAAACAATTGTATTTTGATTGCAGAAAATCAGGATTGACTAGGAAACATTCAAATGTGCACAAAAGTGTTTGCTAAAAAAAAAGAAGTCAGATTCTAATCATCTTTTGCCTTGATATTTTCAATAAGTCACACACAATTTCACAAATTGACCATGTAAAGTAACAACCTAATTAGCAGTGGAAACACGTTATGACAATTACAAATGAACACTACTTAGACAAATATGAAATATGGATGCATGGAAACATCCATAACTGTATTACTAATATACATTGAAATCAATGAACTATTACAATGAATGAGTAAATGCTGTATAGAACAACCAAATACCACCAAGACCATCTTTATTTCATGTACATGGCAAGTCATTCTACCAACATGAAATTTGAAAATAACACAAAAACTGTGAAGAAAGATGAATTCAAAACATAATACAAAGTCAGGATATTGGATTTAGCCGCAAAATGTCTTCTGATTACCGTAACTGGAAATCCGTTTTTTTGGTGACTATATAACTGCCATCAGTGTTCAAAGTGCAGTAACTAAAACATTTAAAGGGGGACTTATTTTAGATAGCTATTTTAAAAGGCTTAAATTCCATATCATGGAAACAAAGTTTTTATATTTTTTCTACAGCATGCTTTGGCAGGGGGATTTCTTACATAATGTTCAGTTCATGTTGTTTGAGAGGTAGAATGGGAGAGGGGTTGCTTTCATGCAATCAAAACACTTTCGTTGATCTGACTGACAGTTGATAAAGATTAAGACATGTGTTTTTGAATAAAAACTGAAGGGGTAATTAAATTTGCACTTTCAAATCAATGATTTATACATTTTAAGTGGTAACATGATATAGGCAAACAGACAAGTTTCTAACAAAACATTTTCAATAAGCACTCTCCAATCATGTTATCTTAAAATTACGACAAAGAAAAGCGTTCAGAAAAAAACTATGCATGAAACTTGAAATGATTGATTGAAATTTCAATCCCTTTTGAAGAGAAATTTTTCAAATTCCTTATGCATTAAAAAACATGACAAAGGTGATAGTATTAAAGTACATCTTTCCCATATCTAAACATTTACAATTTCACAAAATATTCATACAATATCTTTTACTTTCCAAAGAAATCTTGAATAGATGAACAATGAATGAAAATGAATGATACAAAGCTTGCAGATTACTCAATGACAACCCAGATGAAAAATGAAGTAACCCAATGTGTCATAATACAAATTTTGGTCAGCTTGAGCTGACACAAACTGAAAAGGAATGCCGTCAACCAAAACCCAATCTACCCTAACACAGCTGTTGATAAATAATGACAGTGACTCAAATTTGGCCTGAACATTAAGACAATAGTCCAGATTTAACAATAATTCTGGGTATCTATAAACAGAGCACAATTAAATACAGCAATGTCAAATCATAATCACTTGTAATGAATTCAGCAAAGAAATAAATTGAACATAGCCAAATCAAATTATAACACCAAGATATCCACTGAGTGTAAGTGAAACATTTATGCTTAACCAAACCTCTACACGCTTAAAACACCTTATCTTCAAAGTATTTAGTAACTGTGGATATAGTCATTTGAAATCGGATATATGTTTTTAACTTGTTCCACTTATTGAATCAGGAAATAAACAAAGCTTATAAATGCCAATTAACATTGCAATGAGAGAACCCCAAAAATAACATGCAACATAGCAAATCCAAGTTGCAGAATGACCTATGCTTGTGAACAAACAATTGTCTCAGTAAAGGGAGGTAACTCACAATAGCCCCTTGAATCCAAGTTTTTCGGCCTTTGATACAACGGGGCAGTTGAAGAATGTTTAGAAAGTGTTGGCCTTGTATTGGGAAACTTGACACCCTGAATATGAAGAGATGCTTGGAAGATGAAGTTGACTTTCTTGTGACGTGCAAGATATCGAAGCTGTGCTCATTTCTTCTCCTGTAGTGAACTGTCATCGCCATTCTCATTTGCTTTAGCAGCGTCTTCATCCTGCAACATAAATAAATATTAATTTCAAACAAACATATTTCTAGGTATGAACATGAAAAAAAATATGTATGAAAATGTCTGCTGTCTGCATCTAAATTAAATGAACATTTGCGGGACAACGCAAAAGCAGAGTTGCCCCAAAACTTAGGGTTCTGCCTTCCCCTGTGCTGCCATCTTCACAACAACTATATCATGGGCATTTTTTTTTCTAAATATAGCACAAAAGAAAACTGAGCAAAAAAGAAATTGCTGTTACAATTAGTAGCATTTGGGCATGACTTCATTTGGGTGATTTCAAACGATTTAGAATTTTTTTGTTAATGATTTCAGAACATCTTAACTTGAACTTTGACATTGAAAGTGAATCCCCAGGGGGAATAATCACATCATGATTCATTTAAGATCTCAAAAAGCTATTTCTTGTGAGTTGTGACCTGGACCTTTGAGATCCAAGATCACACAATCTATGTCCACTTTTCATTGGGTATAACAATCATGATTAAAACTGTTAATAGTTAAATAAAGCATTTTCGCATAGCCATTCTAAGTCATTTTTCTCTTTGTGACATTGACTTTTGACTTATTGAAGCGAAAACCTTTTAAAAAATCTTGAAACTCTTCCACAGATGATATATACCAAATAAGAGCCTCATAGCACCAAAACTTTAAAGATAAATTCATGACCTTGACCTTGACTTTCAATGTGAATATGTCAAAAAATCTCCCCCTAAGTATAAGTAAGAAACTATGTATAAAAGCTCTGAAAGCCTTAGCAGAAAAAAAGTTATAGCTAAATTGGAAAAAAGTTATAGCTACAATGTGCAGCAGAAACTGGAAAAAAACTGCTAATGATCAAACAAACTGAACAACCATGCTGATTCAACCATTTGAAACCAATCTGGGTTGCCTGTTTAATGCCTGGGTTAAAGTACCTTTGTGGAGAAGAAACACACAATGGGACCGTTTTAAAAATCCATATCATGAAACTTTAATTTCTCAGAACAAGATTGGATTTAAAAAGACTGAACAACAGGCCAAAGATGAGTTTCCCATTTACTATTGATTAAAATTACTGCATCAGCAAATAAAGAGTTAATCACACCGAGAATAATTTTATGGACTTCAAACTATTTTAGTCGACTCATATCAATGAAAGCTAGTGGGAACTTTGTTCAAGGATGAGACTCTTAAAAACATTCTACTTACTGTTTTGATAATCTTAATATCGTGCTCTTCCTGGCAATGTTGTAATAGAGACCACGAGGTGTTGAATTCAGCATCACACGCTGCACAGACTAAGTGGGAGGGCTCATCTGCAACATTGTAATGTCAAGATATCAATAGAGATTATTACCTGAAGATGTGTGTCATATGACTTATACAAGTGCAAATTTTTGTATTGCTGGAGCTAGAGTGAGGGTATTACCCAACTTTGCACGGCCAGGTATGGGGAAAGGCAGGGACCACGGGCCATCTTGCACAATGGATGAAAAAATGGCCCATTCAAATTAAAAATTCACCATTGCTATTAAGGGGAATGGCCCATTCAAAATTCTGAAAATGAATAAAAGCCCTAAGAGTGGTCCATTGTCAAAGGTGTCTTTCCCAATCCCTACACAGGTTTCGTAAAATTCTTATGACTCATTTCCGAGGGTAATTATTTCCTTATTATAAATTTTACCTAATTTGATTTTTATGGAAATACCAGAAAATGGCCTGCTTTTCTTGTGACAGCCAATTACAGTGACGTCATGAACAATGGCTATATGATGTCACAGTGACGAAATATGGTACCTTGCACTTAAACATTCATTGCTAGCTAAAATTGACATGTGCATAATTGCCAATATTGAAAATAGGTCACTACTTCTGTCTCACATATGGGTAATTAAAAATGGTTCCTTGCATGTACATATCAAAATATATTTTGAATCACTCATGTGCAAGTGCTTCTCCTGGTTATAACAGCAATATGAGGGAACGTCAAAAAGTTATATGGTCAACTTAAGTGGGAATGTCATTGTTTAGCACCACATGGACAATATATCAGGCATTAGAAGTGTGGACAACACGCAACTCTTATCTTATCACCTATTAACATGGTCCACACACAAAAGAATCGAATAAACTTGAATTGATTCTCATTCAAACAATGTTCATACGAAGTGTAGAAGGAAAAATAATATCAAGACTCCTGGAGGGTAAATAACCTTTTGACCACTCTGAATTAATTTCTATGCGGTACAAAAGTATATTTGATGAAACTATTAATTGATGCAGTTGTTAAAAAGGTTCGAACAAATCACATGATTATTTCTAAAAAAAAAGGCACTTGAACCTTTGCAAAGATATTGGACAGTTTGAATGTACTATCCCTTTCCCAAGAAAATAGTTTTTATGACAAATTTATTGCCTCACCGGAGACTGGGGGTGGGTTCTTCTGACATTGACAGCTGAAGCGGAGTTGGCAGGGGATCTTCTTGTGTTGTGCTAGACTGTGAAGGCTGTTGAACTGGAGCTTACACCGGCCACAAATTAATACGTCTGTTGCGGCTGGAAGAGTAGATCATTTAATACACTTTAGAAGTCAGAGTGAGATCTATTTTCTTGTTATTTATGAGAGATAAGACACTTTTTACATTAGGCCAGCTTTCAGTAGATTTAACAACAAACAACTCAATTTATTTTTCAGCCTTCAGGAGATTCCCTTTAGTATGACAACATATTTCAAAACTATTTACAGTTTATGCAAATAGAAATATTTCTGAGGTTACAGATGTCCTCATACCCAAAAAGCACACTTAAGGGGAAAGTAGCTTGCCTATCAGTAGTAGTATAAAGTGAACAGCTCGGAAAAGCCTGTCTGATACTTACACCAAAGTGATCTTCAATGTCTTAAAAAAGGTTGACAATAAAACTAACAAGTAGACAAAGTAGGCGTGGATCAGCTTGGAAGTGTAACATATATCAAATAATAGTTCTGCATTCTTTCATAAATCCTCAATAACTCATATTCTTTGTTGAAAACTTTCCTAAGAAGATCATTTGTAATACATTTATCCTATAGAAGATTATTGTCTAAGATCCTTACTTTTATTATGTTGAGGTTTTAAGAGTCAACCTTGGAAACAGTATTGTGAATTGTGATTCATTGGAAAATTCTGACGAGGTCAAAAACTCAAAGGCACTGATAAACATGGTGATTGTTCCAATAGTAAGTTTCAATGACATTTGCCTTACAGTTTCAGAATTCTGGTTTAGAAATCTTCGTCTAAGTTGGGTTTCCATGGAAACGGCAAAAAGTAAAGAAAGAATAGTTGAAATCCCTACACATGAACTTGTTCTATCTGGGAAGTTTTAATAAAATTGGTCTTAAGGTTTTAGAGTTATCCTCCCTTGTCCTTGGATAAAATTTTAGTTGCATTTTAAATGAAAATGCACAAAAATAAATGTAGGAAGATGTTGAAAACCCAAAAAGGCACCACTAAACATTATAATTATTCACTACATACCAAGTTTCAATGAGCTAGGTCTTGTAGTTTTTGAGTTCTGGACAAGAATAGAGTTTGCATGGATGGACAGACGGACGTACGGTCGTCATTCCTATATCCCCAACAAAATTTCATTTGGTGGGACATAATACAAAAAGAAGAACAGGTTGGCACTGTCTAGAGTTAACAAAGAATATGTGCAAATACTTTGAAAAACATTCAGTGATTTGCAGCAAATTTCTATTTTTTCTATGCCACAATGCACCCAGTGTACCTGTGTTGATTGATGAGACGGGTTTCAGTTTGTTGGCTCTGTTCTCTGAAGCATTGGAAGAAGGTGCTGGCTTCTTGGCCGGAGGTTCAGAGGTGTCCCCTGCTAACGTCACCAGGGTGCGCTTCATACTGGAGTTCACTGATGGCGTGGGAGTTGTAGGGGATTGAGAATTTGTGCTGTTCCGTCTGCATAAATTAACATGATTGATATCAATTCATGCGTGGACATTTGAGTTTCTGATCAACCAAAAAAATTCTAAATTATAGGTCTTGAATTAAAAAAACAGCTGTTGAAAACCACTACAAAAACACAATAAAAGCCAAAGCCAAAATCGCAAAAATAACTTCTTCCATTGTAATATGTCTTGTCACTTCAATCCCTAAATTAAAAAATTCTAAACACACCTTTCATTTGTTGTAGTTTTCTTAATACCTCTACCCTTCGGTTCCGAAGCTATGTTTGTTGCTGTAGAGAAAAGCATTTGTAAAGGAATTACAACAAATCTTGAATATACACAATGCATTCGCGTATTCAGTTAAAGCATAAATTTGGTCTGACTACTAATAGACCGATCCATTAAGCCCCGCCCCCTAACGACCGCCCCTAGCAACCGCAAACCTCGGACAAACATGCGGAAGTGTCCGACACATGTGTTTTTGAGTACGAGTATTCTGCCGACGACTACGGCTAATTAGAGTTTTGTCATGTCTCAGAAACGGTTGAATTATTGAAAATATAGTCTATTGATAATGTAACTGATGAAATTGGAACAAAATAACTGTTTAAAAATATTTGATCACGCGAAAACAGGTCCTCTGTCGCGTCAATGGGCCCTGATTTATATTAAATTGTGAAATCGAGCAACAATAAATTTGCTGATGATGGTTTCAGGTGTTTTTCATTTCTGAGAACTGCTGGTAAAAAACCCTGAAAAAATCGTAAAATCCTGTGGTTCATATGCATTATGTGTGCGTGCACTGCCTATTTATAGCAACACGTACGGACTGGATCACATGATTTTCATCTCGCAGACTGATCTTTTCTAAAATTGTATTCGCCTTCAACACAGTCGTTTTTAAAAAATTAATCTAGCATCAGTGAAAATAACAAGCTTCTTTTATGAATCTATGAGTTGAAACCCGTGGAAAGTTTATGACACATCGTAACATATGTCAGTTATCTCCCTTTATAGTGTTCTATCATGTAATATTTCGACTGTTTTAATCATTTTAAAACTGTTTTTTGGCTAAATCATTCCTCCAGTGACTGGACATGACCTGTATTTAGAGTAGATATAATTGTTTTTACTCATGAAACTTGTGATAACTATCAATATTTAACTATATAGCAATTCATAGGGAGAATGTGATATGTGCTTTTTTATAATAATATCATTTGATGAAGAAACAATTATTAATTCAATTCAGTAAACATTTCTGCAAAAAGAAAATATTAGAAATAATTTACATTCAATAAATGAATCATGCCTAAAATATGAACTCTTATAAGTACCTTTATATAATTATTAGTACATTATAGATGTTGTCACAATATATGTATTTATGAATGTATTTATAGGACTGTATTATTCTGCTCAGATACAATCAGATTAATTTGCAAACTATTTTGCTGAAGTATTTAAAAGATTTTATCTAATGAATGAGAAAACAATGATTTCACTTGTATCATTATTCAATCATAAAAATAATTAGGTATATTTTACATGCTGCTTTATTTGCCCATGTCATACTGTTTTTACATCTGTACTTATTAATGATGGGCAGATTTATCAAAACCCTTTGCCTCCTTGACTCTGAAAAAAGGAACACAAGCTTATGAGTGTGTTTTATTCATGCATCAACTGACTTTTCTTTTCATCTAACAATCAATAAGGGTGTAAACCTGAAAATATTCTAACTGATGGTTTGCAAAATTACATAAATAAAAGAGTGTATGGTTTGATGATAGTGATAATTAACAGCCTTTCAAAATAAATTAAAAACTGGCAATGTTTATTTAGATTGTTCACATAAAAAGAAATTGATTAAACTTATTAGATAGACATTTTGACAAAGTCAGTGTTATCAAATCAGATAAAATAAATAGTCTGACCAAATTATCATTATTATAGATCTAGCAATACAAACTGTAAGAATTAGTTAGAAGGCTCCACTTGCTGGTTGTTTTTTAATATTTCATACAGACATGACGATTGTGTGTCTATATAGGATCATTTTCATTAAATTATTTCACCTTTGTCGAAAACTTATTTGACAATTATATATTCATGAAGAGAATGTCATCAATTATATGTCTATATTTTCAAGAATTTTTGAAGGTTAGAATTAATTGTCCTATTAATGAGATGATCTTTTCACAGACTTTAGGCCTATATATGTTTAATCCATGAATATAGTATTTCATCAATGTTTTCATGAGATTATTTTTTATTTAATCTGACATTCTATTAATTGGTATCACATCTAATGGAAACTTGGAAAAATATAATTAAATTAGTTTTTAATCTATGAAATTCCAATTCATACATCTATTTAGCTTTCAAATTGTTTAATGTTTGATTAGAATAATTATTGTGTTATTTGTTTCACCCCAACCTGTCGGGGAACAAATGCCTTCTATCGATCGATTTCAACTTAGCCTTTAGAAAAATATTATTTGAAAAAGAATATTTGATTCTATTTATTCACCTCGCCTGAGGCAAACTTACCTTTAAATTAATTCAACTTATTTTACTGTACTGGAAAATTTAGCTTGAAATAACCCCCAAAACACACTTTTATTTATGTAAACAAACCGAGCATGGTGCACTCACCTCTCATTATTTTATTGATACATCTCCGATGTGAGTCGGATATGCTGTCTCCGATGTATTTTTCTGAAATATAGGACCCTTTTTGCAATGTTACTAATACTGCCATCGACTATATTGACTTGATATTACTGCAATTTCTTCGTAAAATGTCTGGACGAAAATCCTGTGTCATAAAGACAGCCCGCCATGTTGCCTGTTGATGTCCGAGGAAGCGATCGCGGGAAGGTAGGTCAAAAATACGGCGCGCCGATTGGTCGAAAACCTGTAGGGGCGGGGCTTAATGGATCGGTCTATATGTAAATGTCTTGATTAGAAATGATGAGATACTCAAATTTGCAATCTAATACTCAAGTAGATGCAAATGATATTAGATTTACAGTCATTCACAAAACGAAATATTTATTAAATTCATATTCATAACAATTATATTTCAATTGATGCAATGAAACAGAAGAGTTTCTAAATCCAATTTCAAAACAAATTAAACATTCACAGTCGTGCTTAGTTCTCGACATACAAACCTATAACCTGTCCAGCATAATTCTTTCCATCTTCAGCACCAGCTGCTATCCTTGCTTCAACTTCTCGACCAAATTGTACAAATGCATAACCTTTGTGCATGGATATCCCTGTTACAAAACCATACTTCATAAAAATCTGCTCCACATCTTCTTTGCTTAAATGGAAAGTGTTCAAGTTGCCCACAAAAACTCTTGATTTGGCTGAGGCTGGATCATTAGTGTTGCTGCTCACTTGCATAGGTCCCCCTGGGCCAGGTGGGCCTGGTGGTCCTGGGGGGCGGGGAGGTCCTTGGGGACCGGGTGGGCCCTGTCTAGGGGGTCCTCTCGGGCCAGGGGGTCCCATTGGTCGGGGTCCTGGGCCTGGGGGTCTCATTCCACGGGGTCCCATTCCAGGACCAGGCGGTCTCATTCTCATCATTTTAATCTGTTCGGATCTGAAATTTGTTAAAAGAACAATGGTAACTACAATATAGTACGCACTTGATGAAAAACACAAAGGTATAGGAATAGTATATAGAGGATATTTGACATTTCTCGTCGAATACCATGGATATCTCATCGAGTGAAGTAGAAATTTATATTTTCACGAGTGGCGTAGCACCGAGTGTAAATATATGATTTTCTACTTCCAGAGATGAGATATTCATGGTATTCGACGAGAAATGTCAAATGTTCTATTTATTATGTTTCTCAAAACCCCGTAAATGACCCTAACTATATGAATTGAGAAGCTAAAACGCTTCGCTAGCGCGGCTGTTGCATGACGTCATTCAATTGTTTCATGACGTCACAGACGACGTCATATGATTGTTGCATCATTTTACAGAGTAGAATACCATTTTTATTTCACTTAGTGAAAATATGGGTTTTATTTTCACCGATAAATGACATATTTCACCATTCTAAATATAATTCTACAAAAAATGGTTAAATATTTCATTTAAAGAAACAACAAATGGACATTTATATAAAGTAATACAGGAACATGCGAATGACACATTCGCAAACTGTCCATATTGACTGTTTGGTCACAAACATTTGCCTGCAATGCAGTTTCGAGCAGATTATTCGTTGGAGTTTGCTAAATGTTTCAGAACTTTTCTTCAGGCTTGTTATTTTTCAAATTCATACCTCAACAAATACGACGGATTACGCAAGGTATATCAACAAATCTTTGCAGAAAGTAGTGTCACTAGTTATGTTAAATCACTTCTCTGCTTTCCACATGTTTGTAAAAAGTCCACTTACTTGGCGCTTATAGATGGCGCTGTACTTCCGGTTGATTAATATAAAAACTTAAATCTTCTGAAATATGCACCACCTGCATTTAAAATCAATATTTCCGTTACGTTTGTAAATTTTATTATAAGGTGAAATTTGTATTTGTTATTTGTCATATCAACATATGAAATAATTCAAAATAGAATAAATCACGTTCATCATTTAAAGATAACGTTTTATTTCGTTTTCTTTTACGATTCAAGTTTTAGAAATATCCCTCCCACTTGTGTAACCACGATGCCCTTGAGCTCCTAACCGGTGAGGTTTGTATCGGTGATAATTTCAAGTGTAATTTGACCCTGCCGGAATAAGTCATTACCAATAAATAACTATGTTAAATTTACCAGAAACTAACGACATTTTCCTCGTGAATTAAGATTGTGTTTATTTTAAACCAGCAAGAAAACAGCCCTGTGTGAACTCACTTGAAGATTTTGAAGAACACTTGATAAGGCTACTACAGTACTAAGTGTTTTTTAAACAAAAATTACTTAAGCTTTTATACCTTATTTTCTTTTGCAATTAAGTTGATGTTTTGCTCTTGAATCTTACATTAACTGATATCATTTGGAGTATTGAAGCTATTTCATAATTTGTTGTACATGCAATGATGCATGGTTACAAATCCTTGCCGACAAGCTGTTTTTTATTATGTCACTCCTGCATTGTATTTCTCCTCTATATGAATCATCTATAATTTTCCAACACATTTTTTCAGATTCCATTCACCAATACGCAATGAACAAGATAGGAAATGGCCTCATCCAGCTCGCAGGAAGACCTTTTGTTAAGTCGATCAGTCGGGGCGGTAAAAGACTCTTCTCAAAGAAGTACCTTCTGTACACAAACATATCCCTCACCGTTGGATTATCATTTGCTGGAGATGTCGTCCAACAGAATTATCAGATAATCAATAAAAAGCTGACAACTTGGGACAAGAAAAGAACACTCCACGTTGCCTGTACTGGCTTTGCTATTGGTCCATTTTGTCACTATTGGTATCTGTGGTTAGATAAGTGGATGCCTGGTAGAACACTGAAGGTAGTTTTGAGGAAAATTCTTGTGGATCAGCTTGTCTGTTCACCAGTATTCATTGGAACATTTCTGCTAACGCTGTGCCTTATGGAAAATGCCTCATGGGAGAAAACTAAGTCGGACTTGATAGAAAAAGGGAAAATTCTTTACACAGCAGACTGGATTGTTTGGCCCCCTGCTCAGCTCATTAACTTCCTATTCCTTCCAACAAGATATCGTGTGTTATATGATAATGCTATTGCTTTCGGATTTGATTGTTATTTTTCATATGTGAGATACGATAAAGACATGGAAGAAAAAGTGGAAGACAGTGAACAAAAAGTTTTGATAAAGGACAGTGAATTGTCTGATCTTGAAAGTGATGAAAGTTTTGGGAATGTGCAATATGAAAAGGATATGTTGTGTAATGAAGAGGGAAAAAGCTCTTGTGATATTTCTGACCAACACATATTTTCTTGATGAGTACATGTATTTCAAAATTAAATTCAAAGAGTCAATCTAGTAAAACTATCTGTCATGTCATACGACCCACCAGTCTGGTAATACATCTAGAGAATTACACACCAATTCCTTGTTGTGCAAGCGTGAAAATCAGCTAATCATAATGGAACTGGCTGGGCACTGAGTTGAGGTCAAATGTCCACCTCTTTCACAAAATCTAATTGTAAACAAAGTTTTATAGTGAATTGTGTTTATGAAACATATGGTAACACCTACTGTGTAGATATTGTTATTGGAGTATGTGGGCATTGTGTATTTTTGTTTTTAGCCAACAGACATTTGCAAATAAGGACCAAAAAAAAAATTATGATAAATATTGAGAAATGTAAGCCAATCGACAGAATGTGACAGAGGCCAAGGTGACACAGGCTCTTGTTTTTAATTGATTTCCTGCCCTTATTTTATTTGTTGGTTTAATTTTCTTCAAAGGTCAGCTGAACATGAACTCTGTCGGTAATTCTCTAAATGTAATGACAGATCTTTACTGCATTATAGTAAATATTCTTTTAAAATTCATCCCATTTCAATCCTGAACAGAATGGAATTCAATGAACATTTATAAATTTAATCATTTAATGTATTTTGAATGCTTGTGATAAAGTTACTATTTTACAGTTGGTGTAAGAAAAGATGTTTTAAATCATGACTGAAATCAAACATGGATTTATGGATGCACAATGATTTAATCAAGATATTGATTTTTCTCTCTTTGACTTGTTTTTGCTTTTTAATATATTTATTGAATTGAATTTCTTTGTTAATTTATTTTGAAATCATAAGGTTTGACTGATTATATATGCTTATTGGTATGAGTGCTGAGGTTGGTGTTAAGTTATATTTGATCACTGAGTGTTCTCCGAGGAATGGTTTTCACCAAAAGAGATTAAAGTAATCAATATGCATTAAAGGCTTTTTTTTGTTTTGAATTAAAATAAATTGTTTTATTATTATCTATATAATCATTACACCCTGGAAATATGCTTCATTGTTTCAGGACCTTGGTGGCTGACAAGGTTATTCAGAGAATGCTTTGATAAAATCCTATTGTAGTACAGTGGAGGAAGCCCCAAATGTTTTTTTATTGGGGCTTCTGTATTCAGGTTTTGCAAAGGTAAAATAAAATTGTATATTTAAGTTCATTAAAGTCATAGTCTCATTTTTGTAAGGCAACTCAACTGAACTAATTATTCTTCACTAACAAAATCTGATCACTAACAGAAATATGTCCTGTCTCGTTTGCAAAGATTTTCATTTTTATGCCCGTTTTACAGTTTTGAATGAAGCAGCTTATTGGCGTATGCCGTTTCAGACCGATGAGGTACCGAATCAAGTGCAGTCCCATCGCGCGTGCGAAACACTAGTCATCTAGAAATCTAGAAATCAACAATCCAAGAATTCATTGATTAAACTCATGCCTCAAGGCGTACTAGTGTAAGTTTTAATCACTGGGTAATTTAGATCTTGCTGCTATGTGGATATAAGATCTTGCTGCTAAATATAATAAAACTGGATATAAGTACAATGCCCTTCATCAACCAGTTGTAACTTCCTGGATTCTGGTAGCATTATTTGAAGTTCTGTTGCAGAAGGCTAGAATATTCATGAAAGGTCTTTTCTTCAAACATGCTTGTTTTGTAAAGGTGAATAATTGTTATTTTTGATAGGTATTCATTTTCTGCAATGCTTATATTGTTATCCGGTCATAGATATCCAAGTCTTTATGATGATATTTTTTAGATTTTGGAAACCACCCAAAGCAATTATCCTATTCAAATAGAGATGTCAGTGCAGAAAAACAACTGAACCAAGTTTGTCTGGTTTTTGAGAAATATGTTGTTTAGCAGTTACATTTTTATAGTTTTATATGTTGGTTAAATATAAAAAATGAGGTTGGTGTACGAGGTATGCAGGAAATCTGGGGTAAGTAACTCGAAGCCATTATTCAAAATGTACCTGAAGTGACAAGGATTATGCAAATGATTGACACCAGATGAATGTTTATACAAGTGACTTACTGTTTATCGCTGGCAATATTTCAGCCATAAATGATGTTAAAAAGTATATGATATCTTCCAAACATTTGCATAATCCCTTACATTTTGAATCGCACTATCTGCAAAAGTAACTGCTTCCAGGTTTTCAGGATAGACTTCAGAACCGACTTGTTACTCAACTAAATGGTCAAACAATTTATTCACTCGGACACCATGCTTTCGTAAAAAGAAGTTTATTGTCCAGTATTCCTCTGAATGGCATTTAGAAGTTGATGAAGAATCACTTGACAATCACTTGACACTCTATGGCAAACATCACTAAAATAATGCAGAATGAAGAAGTTGCTTATCTATAAATAATGACATTGATATCCCTCATAAAGTTCTAGATTTGAAAAGCTCAAAAAGCTTAAAGCACTGCAGAGATCCAAAACATAAAAATGTATTTTGCAAAACATAGAACAGACAGACAGACATTTTATTCAGTAACAGTCCTACAGCCAAAAATACACATACATTAACACTTTTTAAATTGTAACATATGTGTATAATTATCATATTCATTCAGATTTGTGTTTCTTGTCTACATGGTATAGGTATAGACAAACATCCTTCATAATATTAACCTTATAACTCTGTATAATGGATATAAAATTAATCATAGTTGGGTATTTACTGAGATATTTTGATTGACCATACTTTTTTCTTAACTCTGATTATGCGTCACATATATAAAATACAAGCCACTCATCTTCAACAAATGAAATGCTATTGGATTAACAAAATAAACAATGCCTATCATTATAAGTTACATCTCTGTACCTACCAGTTTCTACTGCTAATTTAACATTACATCACCGAAATCTTACAAATATGATTTTTAAATATTGAGGGATATCATTATTTGTAACTTTCCACATTTAATGAAAGATTTAAATTGCTTAAAGTAAATACATTTAATGTTTAATTTAGATGATTGCCAGGATTGGAGTAAATTATCATGTAACCTCTGCCTGAATGATTTAATTAACAATTTGTGGTTACCAATTTCCTGGCTTAGCCAAACAAATCCAAATCCAAAGTGAAAAAGAATGTTTTTTAATCTTTTTTGCCCATGAATTTCTACCTACATTGTCTAGTGATAAAAGCATGTAATAACATTGTTTTGGTAATCTATAGTCAGGCATGTTAAGAAGTCTACACCAGTATTTCACAGCTTTAGTTGTATAAGTCAATTGTAAAGGCACACTTCCACATTCTCCCAAAGCAATGTTGTTACAAGTAGATTTTCCAAGTTTCAATACATATTTACAAAACTTAACATGGACAGATTCATTAGTATTACAATAGGATGTCCCCCATATTTCACCTCCATAACATGGGATAGGTGATATCATACAATCAAAAATCTTAAATAAATCTGTGCAATTAATGTTTCCTAGATTCCGTTGGAAAATTTTAACAGAATATTGCCTTATTAGCTTGTGATGCTAGACAAGATGTAGCTTTACTCCAGGTCAATTTAGGAGTAAATATAATCCCTAGGTACTTATAAAATGACACAGTTTCAATAACATTACTATATAAAACCACTTTTCATATGAGCGCAAGGGCCCACCATTTCTAAACACAATAACTTTAGTTTTCATTTAATCAACCCTCATACCGGTGTGCTCACAAAATGTGCTAAGTACATTTATCTTCAAAACATGAACAGAAAAGGTAAAGAATCTAGATATTTATTTGAAAATGTTAATCATTATGAAGTTCCAAAGTACTTTACTGGAGTAATTGATTCGCCTTCTATGACAGAAGCCACCCGATAACATCAAGGAGAGGTTCATTCGACCATCCTTGCAGAGTTCCTCACGTTATATCCTTCACTCCAGGAACTTAAGCTATAGGTCTATTTAACAGATGGCTTATGCTCACACCGATATCATATTCTTGCAACTCTCCCAGTACTAATCTGTCAAGAATAACATCTAGTCCAGTACAAGTCTATCAAGAATCACATCAACTTCGTGTTTGTACATTCCGGAGGCGTCTTGTTCGTTCTCTGTCACCAATATTACATAGCGGGAGCACCTTTCCATTCCTTCCATTATGCCTTCTAACTCATTCTGACCTGGGGGTGTGTCCCTCAGGGGTATGAAGGTTTCATATCCAAAAGATTCGAACACAGGACTTAGCACCGAGCTGCACGATGGAGCATCAGTTTCTTCACATGCTATGTACACTGGTGTGGTATACTCTCTACGTTTTGAATAGCAACAAGTAACACTCAGTTTATACATGAAAAGCATTAAAGGATCAGATATGTAAGGATCAATAATTTTACGTATGAGAATAGATGTTAAAATTATGAACACACAAATCAAAACACATATACAAGTGATTTCTATGAGATGAATTAAAAAAGCATGTTCTGTCAAGAAGTATTTTGGTACATTTGCAAATTCGTTACTGTTGCTTCTTTGAATAAAATATGCAAAATATGGAGAAGGCATTGGGGAAATATGAACTGTCTCAGGGAGAGTTTGTTCAATTATTTCCCATTGTGATGTTTTTAAATTGTAGCTTTTCCTTAACACTGAGAATGTATGGACTCCGAATGCTTGAGGACACATGCATGTCATTATGTAAACGGAATTCTGCACATCAAGAGCTCGAGCTTGTCTCATTTTGTTGTAGGTATAATAATGATTGATCATTTTTTGGTACAGAGACAGAACATAGGAAACATCGCCTTGGTTACATTGGAAATGTTTACCATTGACAAGATGCTGGAAGAGTATTTCATCATTTTCTCCATCCACAAAGGTGTCGTATTTGAACATGACACTAAACAGACCTAAAACTGGTAGCTGTAACTACTTATTTTCTATTGGTCGTTTTAAAAGGGAAGTGTTTTCAATTCCTATCATAAACCAGTTTGTTTCATATCGGTCAAATATCACACATGAGTAGGTTCCAAAGTCTTGGTCCATTAAGAACCTTATGGAGAGATTAGAAAGAATGTGTCTATCACCAGTATTGCAGTTTGGTATTATCTTGTGTCTCCATGTTTCTATGACTGGCAAGCCATCAAATTCCCATTCAACCCTGTGGTGTCCACAATCAGTGTAGGGATTGTGAAAAATGCAGCTTAGTATGATGTCTTCATTTAGATATTTAATTTTCTTAACAAAGAAATTAACACCACCAGAAAAATTACGAACTTCTTGTATTTGATCCATAGAGCTTGTGAAAGATATACGTACCCCGTGTTGATTCAAGGCTGACATCAAAACTTTTGTTATTATGACAAATATAAGGGTTGTAACTAAATAGAAAACGATTAGCTTTTTAAGCCACTTGCAGACCAAAGAGAACAATTTTGCAATTACACGAAGATGGTACAAGCGATTTACAACTAATCTAACATTTATGGCTACAAGATAAAGTATTGATGTAATGTCAAAAACAGATACTTCTTGATCATATCCCCAAGTGGTAAGTGAATCCAACGCAATGAAGATCAACACAAGAACAATCACTGGTGGAGATTTCCTCAGAATCTTCACAACCGGGCTGAGAAATCTCATAGTAATGTCTGATGTTTCATGTATTAACAGATCCCAATATTCCCAACAGATTCATATAGATGAAATATAACTTTTCAATAAATCCCGTCAGCACTATTCAAAGAATGTTTCATGTTGAGAGACGAGGATTAAAACAACGACAAAGGTTGGTGTAGACTTTCTTGGATTGAGCTCAACTGCACCGAGAGATTAGAAATGTGATACTGGCCTAGTTTTTCTATAAACCATGTAAGTATCTATATATGTCGCTGATACTATCATGATTAGATTACACAGACGTTTAATCAGTATATTGACGGTCAATGTTCATTATATAGGTGTATAATTATGAATGATGACTTTGACCATGTAATTTACTTTGGAAATATATATAATTAGTTAGCTCTACAAGTACAGGTGTCCAATCTTATCCTGAAATGTGCTGAGAAAATAAATTGTACACAACATTTATTATGAAACCCTAAAGTTAAATTATATGTTGGGTGAGGTGATATGGGGTTTAACGCAGCTTTCAAGAGTATAATACTCCCATTTTATTATGGCTGCAATTATTATTGCAGGGAGAGCCCGCAGCTACGTACATGTATTGCGGCTGGAACTAGCAAACCATCAGTGGATCTATGGTTCTGCGCTGAAATTCATTGTAGAATCCAAACCTTACTGTGTGTAGAACAGTTCTCTACTACAGACAAAGTTATCCTGCTCCCAATTAAAGATACATTGTGATTTACTTATACTTATTTTGAAAAGAGACAGATATTCACGTAAATAACTATAGTCACACAATTCTACGCTAACCTCTGCTCTAATTTAATCACTTCTTGGTCTTGCGGTAAAAAAATACATCACAAACAATTTACAAACTTACAGCCATTGAAAACACTTCTTTCTTGGAAAGCATGCTTGTTGTCAACGACTCTTATGTTAATATTTCTGATATCAAACTCAAAATGCTTAATGCAATTTGTATAATTGTCTGGTTTGAGCACGCTGTTTTCGGACATTAGACGTTGAGATACCTATTGAGGGGCAAATGCTTGTAGATTTGTTGTTATTGATAGTCCCCTCTGTGAACTAGCCTTCACTCTAATGTAATATTTAACACCCTCATGACAATTCAAAATCAACTTTGAAAAATGAAGAATCTCACTTTCCCTAATCCAATCTGCAAATACATACCATTTTGAATCAACAAAGAATAAGATTTGATTGTAATAAATACCATATGCATCATTTGGTTGCCATATTTTGAACAAGGATGTTCGTTGTTCCTTTGTACCATATATATGAATGATGAAATGAACGTCTGTAGCTAGAATTGTAGTCTTGGTCTGATTCGGCACTTTCAATGAAAATGGTTCATCCCCAGGATTTGAAGATAATGTTCATTCCATTATTATACCGCCAAATGAAATATGAGGTTTCATAACCTGGAGTGACCCATAAGTAAATTTGACTTTAAAAATATGAACAAATTATGTTCTATTTCATAACAAAATATGATTAAGTATATTTAAGTAATTCTTAAGTTTAGTAGACAATTTATAAACAATTGATGACAAGAACTGTTGGAAAAAATGGAGCATGCATATACGGTAATGCAGGTATAGGTAGTTTGGCTATGCTTTGATGATGAGAATTACTAAGGAACTCATGTCATTAGGGAGAAAAATTTCTTTTGAATGTCTATTATGGGACATTCTTTTCCCTTTTAGCAGTAAGTGAACTCATATCTACCAAAATTTCGTTGAAAGGAAAGAAATGAGTAACTGTTAGCAAAGTGATCTTGGAATCGTAAGAAATGTCAGCTATAAAAACCATATTAAGAAATACTTCTAGATTTTATAATAGCATTGAATATTTTAATGGCATAAATTGATGCGTTTATAGATTATTTCTTTAATAGGCATCATATAAGTTGAGATAATAAGGAATGAAGAAGTCATGTTTATGGATATTCAACTTCTTTATTCTGAAGAAGCAATGTTTCGACATAGATGCTTATGCAATTTGCAAGCATGTGATATGTGAGGCGTAGTATGAGAATGTTGGCAGTATATAGATGAGGTTAGTATACATAGTATAGAGGAGATCTGGAGTAACCAATTTGAAGCCATTATTGAAGATGTACATGAAGTTACAAGGGATTACGCAAATGATTGGCACCAGTTGAGTGTTTATACAAGAGACTTGTTGCCAGGGCAATACTTCAGCCACAAGGCGACGTTTTAGGAAAATAAATGTTAAAACAATATATTCCAACTATTTGCAAAAAACATTTTATATTGTCGATCAAGACAATCCATCAAAAAACAAAGAAAGATAAAAGATGTAAATTGGAATATCTCGCAAAGTTTAAAACATCGCAAAAATCCAAAACACTTACAGAAATTTGCAAAAGACAATTAAAGGAAATTAGGAAATGACAAATTTATAAATATCAATTAAAAAGGTTATTTACGATGAAAATCCAAAGCAGTTAATACTGAAGCAAATGATTCGCCTTGGACGACAGAAGCCACCGAATGACGCCATCAAGAGATCGGTCATCGGCTGGTATATCCTTACACAATTCCAAACATGCTATATTTTTCACTCTGCGAACATTATCTATAGGTGAATATGACGCATGGTTTATGCTCACAGTGAGAATATTGTATTCCGTCAACTCTCCACGTACCAATCTGTCAAGAATCAATTCCACTTGGTGTTGCCACAATGGTGAAGTTCCCTCCTCTTTCTCTGTAATAACTATAACATAGCGGGAACATCTTTCCATTCCTTCCATTATACCTCCTAACTCGCTCTGTCCTGGGCGAGAGTCTCTCATTGGTATGAAGGTCTCATGTCCCAAAGATTCGAACACAGGACTAAGCACCATGCTACACCAAGGAGCACCAGTTTCCTCACATGCTAGGTACACTGGTGTGGTATCTTTTTCTCCTTTTCCATAGAAATAACGAACAATCCATTTATTCACGAAATAGTTTAATGTTGCATAAAAGAAAGGATCAATAACTATGTTTATGAGTATAGATGTGGAAATTATGCACACAATTATAATCACACATATGAATATCACTTCCAGTGAATGAAAAACGATGGCCTGATCTGCAAGGAAGTCAATTGAGCCAATTAAATAATTGCTACTGTTTGTTCTATTGGTAAAATATGCAAGGAATGGAGATCGTTTAGGTGTGACGAAAACTTTCATTGGAATGTCAATTTCGGCAAGTACCCACCGCATTGAACTGGCGTTATAAATGTGTCTTAAGACAGAGAAAGTATGGGCACCGAATGCAAGAGGACACATGTATATCATCGTATGAAAAGCAGTGACGTCTTCGTCACGCACATGTAGTATTCGGCTATCCATAAGCTCCAGCTTTTGCAGTGCTCGGTAAATGTAATGGATGTAGGAAGAATCTTTAGCCGAACATAGAGATGACTTTTCTTGACCATCAACTCTATGAATCAATTCAATTTCATCATCTTCTTCTACTCGTGAATTGTATGCCACGTATGTTGAAAATATCCCTGAAAGTGGAATTTGTGATTCAACTGTTACAAAAGTGCGTTTATTTAGTGTAAATTCTTTAGTCTTGAATTTATAGATGCCTTGGTTCATATTAACGTACAACCAACATGAGTATACACCATAGTCATCCTCCTCTATCAGTCTTATAGAAAGAGTTGTAATGTTTTCAGGTTCACGTGCTGTATCTATTCTATGCCTCCACGACTCTCTGACTATCACATCGTCATGTGTCCATATGTGTCTGTAGTGGTCACCAATATGAGACTTGCATCTGAATTCAATATCTTCTCCGGGATATCTGAAGGTTTCTACAGTAACTACGGGTTTTACTTCAGTGATATAGAACGAGAAAGGGAAAATGAGATTATTAGAGTGTTCGTGCTCCTCCAAAATTGGCATCATATATGTCATAACTCTTATAAACACAAGATAAACGATAAGAATATGAAGAATGCCATACAGAGACCATCTAAAAATCGGTTTTCCGCTGTAATACAACAGACGTAACTTGAATTTCAGTACCTGGATGTTGTTTAACACAAGAGAAAGTAGCGGCAAAAAGTTGAATACGGTTAACACGAGATCATTTCCATAGGTATTCAGAGAATCCACTGCAATGGAGATAAACAGAATAACAAACACAGGTGTAGATCTCCTCAGGATCCTCAGAACACGTTCAATACCCAACATTTCTATTCTCTATATAGAATCTGAGGATGTTCCATAACTTCGTTTGTATCGCTCATGTCCAAATTTGTTGGTTTCATACTGTCAACTTACAACTTCCGGTTCCAAATTAATCCTTTTGAACGGATTTATTCTTACTTTGCCCCTTGTATAGCTCCGTTTCTACATCAATCATGCCAGTGATCTTGCTTGACACCTTGAAACATTATTTCTCGTATACCGACTTTTTGAAAAATATCAAAATGTTCGCCGTTGTTGTTAACATCGAACGTTAATGATATATAATAATATCCAAGGACATGTCGTTTCCCTCTAGTAGATCTTTTCGTGACATATTGCACGCCACACCTATTCATATCATTTACAACAGTTCTAATCATAGACTGTCGTACACAACAGCCCGTCTTGTCGGCAACGCGACAAAATGCTAGCTTTGCATAGCCTGCTTTTCGATCGCCAGTTATTTTGTCCATTCATAAGTAACTGTTGTGAATACTGGCCATAGAACAGCCCTGAGTTTTTGCCTTGACTCATGTCGTCATGATCAGACGTTTGTGTCACATAGTCAATCCATAACACCTATACGCCTCCTATATATTTGATTAATGTGTGTATGACAATCTTTTCGTTTCTCTGTTTTCTTGATATATCAACATGTGCAAAATGGAATTAATGTGTACACGCTGTGAGACGTTCCACTTATGTATAAGATATAGGAATTGTTATTGCTTGTTTGTTTGTTACTTTATTCAGTTGCGTTGTTTACATATCGTATCTATAATGTACAATGGCAATGCAGGTTTAAATATTACGTTTGGTTTGTCCTTTCATTCCCTTCTTTCATACGTTTCTTTTTAAATGTCTTTCGAAGCCTATCCCTCGTGTTTTCCCTTATATCATTTTGGTTGACGCAATTAAGTCATGTTACTGAACAAAGGACATTGTTACTCAAAGATTGATTGTCTTTCTGTAATAATGTTAATCAGGTTTTCGTATGATTGATTTACTTGTGTCAACACAAAATGTTAAAAAATGATATCTTAATAATATATCATTGAAAAAGTGATATACACTTCATTGTGAACTTAACATTGGACCTTGTCTTTTTATCGATTTGTCAAAGCCACTGCTATTTCGTGAAATTTGATAAGTCAACGATGAATTTCGGGAAAATAGGTAATGGACAAACATTTGGAATAGCCATATTCGGCGTAAAATGATATGATCAATCAAAATAAAACCATGGAAAGTACATTATGTGATCTTTCAATCTGTAAAATTTTGAAGACGTTTTATGATAATACATAAGATGAACGAAATGGAAAGGAGGATTGACAAAGATGACATTTACAAAATGTCACTGCAATTAACTGCAATTCAAACAATAAGGATTATTGAATTCAAGCCCTCGGAAATGCTATACCCGTAACTGATAAAGAAAAGATTTTAGTAACCACTGTGGGGAGATAATTATATAGAAAATAATATATTAGTCTCCATGACATACAATGTTGACAACACGATTGCCTAACTTTAGTAATTCCCGAGCGAGAGCGAGGGATATACTGATATTTAGTCATGAGAGTCGTTAACATAGTATGCCATGGATACGAATATGATATTCTGTCTATTACCGCTGTCGCGAAATAAAAGAATTTAAAATCAACCTCCAAGCATAGATAGGCGTCATAGGCGAACTGTTATTTTATTAAAGACGCGCCGTCACAATGAAAAAGTGATATTTTGCTTAGACATCAAATGAAAAATATGAATCCCAATATGATTACCCTCGTAGGTAATAAACCCGTTAATATGGTAGATATAAACTTATTCCGTCTGTTATCTTCGGACACTAATCATTTACAAGTCCGGATAATTTCTATAAAAGAAGAAACAATCCTTGCACAATCCATCAACCTAATTGTAAACCCTTTCACCTTTTGGGAGAGAAAATCTGTATACCACATATAACAATGTTGTTAGAGTCAAATATGTGAAAAGTTATGAATGTTGTTCCTATTGCTGCTACATATATTATCATGTTATAACCATTTGAATGCCTATTAGTTAAATAAGGATAGTGTTTTTCTTCAGTGACATCCGGACAATATACCTTGACTGGAACGGGCCGACGTGTCAAACGTTATTTGTTAAAACTATTTATGGCAGACAAAAAGAAACGTATATTTTGGTACCATCTTATAGGCCATTTTACGTGTATAACGTTATATTAATGATATAAATTTCATAATCAGACGTTGATATGGAAGTTTGGTAGGTTTATTTGAACTTACATCAACGCATATGCTTTATGTAGTTGTTAATTCATCCATCCTCGACGAATTCAGCTGTCGATCAAACAGCGATCAGGTGTGGTGTAACTAGATCCATCTCTCGTTTATGGATGAAGTAACTACTACCTATCAAAACCTAATACAATTTCATTTATATATATATATATATATATATATATATATATATATATATATATATATATATATATATGTGTGTGTGTATATATAGTATTTACACAATATGTCATATATTATATATATATATATATATATATGAATGCATAGACATTATTTGAAATATCTTATAAATTAATATCAATATAAATTGTTTTATTCAATTCTACTTTCAAATTAAAATGGATGGATGATATGCTTGAGAAACATAATCTTCCAGAATAACTTTTTCAAAGAATGTTTTCTTGGAGTAGTTAAAAGTAAAATTGGCACAGAAGCGTAATTGTAGAACGGACCTAAAGAAACGACCTCGTTGTAACTTAGTATTCAGCATTCATATCATGGCATTTCATAGAGAGCAATCAAAGTGAATCACATATCAAACAAAACAAATTCCTAATATATTCAAAGTGAAATCCTCATCCATTTTGACCACCGTAATTTTGAGAGTGCCGATCAACGTAATGGCAAATGCATTGTACAAGTATGCCACATTTCCATTTAGACAATTTCTAGAATTTGACAAGTATTAAAAAATGAGGCCAATCAGAAAACCTTAAAATGTTACAGGGGGTTTCCTCAATAAAATATTCATTTGTGGAGCAGTGGAGAGCCTTCATTACAAGTGTAGTTTAAAAGTAATTCAGCTCATTTTATACATGAGCCCTTTTTTTGTGGCAAACAGCTGTTTGAGTAAAATCTATTACGAGAGGGATTTCTATGACACATGAATATCTTTAATTAACTGTTAGATTGCTAAAGACAGGAACATCAAGGTTTCTGATGATTATCTATGTTTTTATGTGAAGCCACAAACAATAAAAGAACATCTACTATTCTAACATTCTATTTCAGTTTTCCTTACGTGCATACTAATTTCAATGATTCGAACAGATCAAAACATCCGCGATAGTAAAAACTTAGTAATCAAATGAAGAGCTCGAGGTAAACATGAGAGTATTAGTTCCGTAATAGAATAATGATTTGAAACCATATAAACATCGATGAATTAGGCATAAAACGTTAAAACAATGTTTTCCTATTACGATGCAATAAAACATAAACAATTTAAGAGAAAGTACCCGAATCAGTTAGTTGTCTTACATTTTTCTCGACCGTTAAAAAATGGTTGCTTACGATATTTAACCATGCATCAATTACGACGTGATTTACTATACCTAGACACAGGTTTAAGAGCACGTTTCAATTCAACTATTACATTTACGCATATTTAATGATTAAAGTGATTAATAATTAATTATCAAACTGATTGATATGATGATTTTTTAAAGTTGATAATAACCTGATTGAAATACTTAATAACCCTGTTACAGTTTGAACTAAAAAGTCATGTGTTTTTGTTTTTGTCCGGTTTTGCCGCCTTTGCTAATTGATAGCTACTGTATTACAATGAGAATTTTATTGATGTTGAAATCGATCCGTTATTCGTGAGTTTCGTTGTTTAAAAGTGGTTGGTATTAATTGATATTGATTATTCAACGCTGAATTAGCTTAGTTTAATTGTGTGTCACTATTGAATAATGACCCAAATGACATTATATGTTGACTATCAAAGTGAGAAAAGAATAGCGTGGTTTTATTCGTTTTCCACGTCATATGTAGTTAACTACAAAATTAAATGACACGAATCTCTACACTCGAGAACATTTTATTGTGACACCTCTCACAAGTAACTCCAATTTCGGCAAAGAAGGGACATAACCAGTGGAAAATAAATACCTTGTCCATTCGTAAGAAACATTTTAGTAAAGTGTTGATTATTCTGATGAGATCTACACCAGTGACTGTTCTTGTGATGATCTTCCTTATATTCTACAAAAGTAAGAAAGATATTGCTTTGGTAATAAAGATCCTGATGAAATTTCCACTAGAGAATGTTCTTGTGATATATTCGTTCTATCCGACGTAAATGTGAAACATTTTGTTGAGGAAAGAGAGGTCCTGAGGCCAATTCAACCCTTGATTGTTCTTGTGTTGATCTTCGAACTATCCCACATAACTATGGAAGATCTTGTTGTGGTAATGAAGATCCTGATGAAATCTCCACCAGGGATTGTCCTTGTGTTGATCGACGATCTATCCAACACAACTATGAAATAACTTGATTGGCTAATGAAGATCCTGATGAAATCTCTACCAGTGATTGTTCTTGTGTTGGTCTTCGATCTATCCAACACAACTATGAAAGATCTTGATTGGGTAATGGAGATCCTGATGAAATCTCCACCAGTGATTGTTCTTGTGTTGGTCTTCGATCTATCCAACACAACTATGAAATATCTTGATTGGGTAATGAAGATCCTGATGAAATCTCTACCAGTGATTGTCCTTGTGTTGATCTTCGAACTATCCCACATAACTATGAAAGATCTTGATTGGGTAACGATGATCAAGTTGAGATCTCTACCAGTGATTGTTCTTGTGTTGATCTTCGAACTATCCAACACAACTATGAAAGATCTTGATTGGGTAAAGAAAATCCTGTGGAATTCTCTACCAGTGATTGTCCTTGTGTTGATCTTCGAACTATCCCACATAACTATGTAAGATCTTGATTGGGTAAAGAAAATCCTGGTGAAATCTCTACCATTGATTGTTCTTGTGTTGATCTTCGAACTATCCCACACAACTATGAAAGATCTTGATTGGATAAAGAAGATCCTGATGAAATCTCTACCAGTGATTGTTCTTGTGTTGATCTTCGATCTATCCAACACAACTATGAAATAACTTGATTGGGTAATGAAGATCCTGATGAAATCTCTACCAGTGATTGTTCTTGTGTTGGTCTTCGATCTATCCAACACAACTATGAAAGATCTTGATTGGGTAATGAAGATCCTGATGAAATCTCTACCAGTGATTGTTCTTGTGTTGGTCTTCGATCTTTCCAACACAACTATGAAAGATCTTGACTGGGTAATGATGATCAAGTTGAGATCTCTACCAGTGACTGTTCTTGTGTTGGTCTTCGATCTATCCAACACAACTATGAAATAACTTGATTGGATAATGATGATCAAGTTGAGATCTCGACCAGTGATCGTTCTTGTGTTGATCCTCGAACTATCCCACATAACTATGAAATAACTTGATTGGGCAATGAATATCCTTATGAGATCTCTACCAGTGATTGTTCTTGTGTTGATCTTCGAACTATCTCACATAACTATGAAAGATCTTGATTGGGTAATGAAGATCCTAGTGAAATCTCCACTAGAGAATGTTTTTGTGCTGATCATTGAACTATCCCACATAACTATGAAAGATCTTGATTGGGTAAAGAAGATCCTGATGAAATCTCTACCAGTGATTGTTCTTGTGTTGGTCTTCGATCTATCCAACACAACTATGAAATAACTTGATTGGGTAATGAAGATCCTGATGAAATCTCTACCAGTGATTGTTCTTGTGTTGGTCTTCGATCTATCCAACACAACTATGAAAGATCTTGATTGGGTAATGAAGATCCTGATGAAATCTCTACCAGTGATTGTTCTTGTGTTGATCTTCGATCTTTCCAACACAACTATGAAAGATCTTGACTGGGTAATGATGATCAAGTTGAGATCTCTACCAGTGATTGTTCTTGTGTTGGTCTTCGATCTATCCAACACAACTATGAAAGATCTTGATTGGGTAATGAAGATCCTGATGAAATCTCTACCAGTGATTGTCCTTGTGTTGATCTTCGAACTATCCCACATAACTATGAAAGATCTTGATTGGGTAATGAAGATCCTGATGAAATCTCTACCAGTGATTGTTCTTGTGTTGGTCTTCGATCTATCCAACACAACTATGAATTAACTTGATTGGGTAATGAAGATCCTGATGAAATCTCTACCAGTGATTGTTCTTGTGTTGGTCTTCGATCTATCCAACACAACTATGAAAGATCTTGATTGGGTAATGAAGATCCTGATGAAATCTCTACCAGTGATTGTTCTTGTGTTGGTCTTCGATCTTTCCAACACAACTATGAAAGATCTTGACTGGGTAATGATGATCAAGTTGAGATCTCTACCAGTGATTGTTCTTGTGTTGATCTTCGAACTATCCCACATAACTATGAAAGATCTTGATTGGGTAATGAAGATCCTGTGGAATTCTCTACCAGTGATTGTCCTTGTGTTGATCTTCGAACTATCCCACATAACTATGTAAGATCCTGATTGGGTAAAGAAAATCCTGGTGAAATCTCTACCATTAATTGTTCTTGTGTTGATCTTCGAACTATCCCACATAACTATGAAAGATCTTGATTGGGTAAAGAAGATCCTGATGAAATCTCTACCAGTGATTGTTCTTGTGTTGATCTTCGATCTATCCAACACAACTATGAAATAACTTGATTGGATAATGATGATCAAGTTGAGATCTCGACCAGTGATCGTTCTTGTGTTGATCCTCGAACTATCCCACATAACTATGAAATAACTTGATTGGGCAATGAATATCCTTATGAGATCTCTACCAGTGATTGTTCTTGTGTTGATCTTCGAACTATCTCACATAACTATGAAAGATCTTGATTGGGTAATGAAGATCCTGGTGAAATCTCCACTAGAGAATGTTTTTGTGCTGATCATTGAACTATCCCACATAACTATGAAAGATCTTGATTGGGTAATGAAAATCCTGATGAGATCTCGACCAGTGGTTGTTCTTGTGTTGATGTTCGAACTATCCCACATAACTATGAAAGATCTTGATTGGGTTATGAAGATCCTGATGAGATCTCTACCAGTGACTGTTCTTGTGGTGATCTTCGCTGTATCCCATGTAACTAATATGAAAAGTCTTGTTGTAAGATCAACATCTTGGGTAATTGACATCTTGATGAAACCTCCACCAGATTGTTCTTGTGTTGATCTTCGTTTTATCCTTCGTAACTACGATAAAACTTGTTTGGGTAATGAAGATCCTTATGGGATCTCCACCAGTGATTGTCTTTGCTTTGATGTTTGTTATATCCTATGTTTGTATGAAAGATCTTCTTTGGGTATTGACGAACTGAGGAAAAATACACCAGTGATTGTTCTTATGTTGATTATCCTTATGCTTGATTTCTTCACTACTTTGGGAATGATAAGGAGAATCTGTGTTTGATATTGCACCGCTTGTATCTCTTGTGGTTATTAACACTAACTTCTATACAGCCTTTGTGTTATTGTGAAGTTTGTTTGTTTTACTTGCAAATTGTAAGAGTCGTTCGAAATATATTTGCAACTGCTTCATTTAGTTTTATTGCAACACAATTGTTTTCTACCGTCGTTGGACAGACATGAGCTGCATAAAATTTTGTGGGCAATAGGAGCCATTTAGTTCTAAAAAGTCATCCATTAAGTATGGTTGAATTCATGATTGTTGGGAAAACTAGTAGATATCCTGCGAAGACGTCCAATTCAGATGCAAAATGACATCAACCAGTGCAACATTACGCAGTATCAGGTTGAATGAACACAATGGCATAGAACTTAAGAGTAACGAAATGGTATCATACCCTATACACCTGACGGGGAACACGTTATCTCAACTATCAATATGTTGTTTCTTGAAGAGAAAGATTTTTTTAAACCACTCCTGCTATATCAATTACCGTAGGGATATAACATTACAAAGTATAATGATTTTTTACTTCATAAACGACTTAAGATAAGATGAAATAAACTTTACCACCAATAGGTTTGTTCAGTGTCAAAATCTCTTTCATTTCATTTGTTGAGGGAGTAGACAAGGACATTTTCTTTTAGCATCTATTAAAAGTAGGTCGATATATTAACAAGCGACAGGGGACTGTCAACGGCATGGTTCAAAAACACACACAAAAAAAAAGTGTATATAACAAAATGACAAGCATGTGCTCTCTCTGGAGTTCATAGCTTCTCAGTGTTCTCAGTGTTAAGGCGTTTTATAACTCAATATCATAGAAATGGCATGTGGTGGAAGTTACCTTTCCAGTAGTAGGTTTATGTGAGTATGTATATTTGTTACACGGAGAACACTATACTTGCTAACTATTTTAATTTCCCTTACAAATGAACTTTTCTTCAACATAATGCTTTACGAAGCCCCGGGACATGACGGGCTGCAAGGGATAAGGCATGGGCAGACGTAACCGATATGCGATAGTGCTTGCAGAGACGGAAGCATCTCAATTGGTGTACACAAAGTTTATATCATCGTTGATAGACATGAGAACTGTCAGCAGACAATATTATCCTTTTGAGGTTAAACCATGCTTTATTTTCAACTATACAAGAAGTTTGCAGAATAAAAGCCAATACATGTATCGATGTTTATCATGCAATGTCACGACTCCAACATTTTTATGCATTCATTTTGCTTCACTATTTTGCAGAAAAAATATGTACACATAAAACAAAGGATTGAATGATAAAGTGTTGGTAACATTATTTTAATGAAAACATTACAAATGCAGACTTTGATTTCTTCCGATGTGCATAATATTTTGACCTTAAACCCGATAGCCTTTTTTCATTTAGCCAACAATGAAACCTCAAGTAGAAAAGAAACTTCACACTTTTTAACTGTAGTAATGAATACTGATATAAAGCTCATTACATATATAAGATTATTCATAACCAAAGTTGTGGTGATTTTTGACTACCACTAGATCAATATTCATATATTTTCATGAAAATTTCAATCCCAAACGCTCTTAGATAGCAAGACAATCAATACAAGGATTATTTAGACAAATGTTCAAAGCTCGTTTAAGCTATACGAATCCATTTCTCGAATGCATATGATCTAAAGGTGTTCTCATAAAAAATGAATGCCTTTAGTGTTTATATTCGTTACCTGTTGATCTTATAATTACCTATAACTATAGTCATGCAATATCCGCAATTAGTAACGGGATCTCCTTCCTCGACACTACAAGGTCATATATTAATATCACTGTTCACAAATGAGAACTCTAGCTACATCTGCTACTGGAAACTTTGGAAAGAATCAAATATATATTATGTTCATTTCTTAAGGGTAGATAGTCAATCAAATATCAAACACAAACCAATAAATTTTCTTTTTTCTAACATTAGAACGTTTTACAAAAAGTAGTACTTATATTCCAAAAATAAATTCTAAAATGTACGCCACTTTGTACAGTTTGTACTTCAGGGTTGAAAATATTAGTTTCAAAAGGATTAGGTTGAAAAAGATTAGTATAACTGTTTTTAACAATACAAAACAAAGAAACGGTGTATTCTGGATTGGTGTCTTTTCAACGACACCCAGTCACACCTGGGTAGTTTGTAGTGCTATTTTTGTGATCAACAAGTATACACCCATATCAAATGTTTCCCCATACAACGTGTAGACAGTTTGATCGTATCATCCAACGATCTATATATAGGTTTGTGGGTTGTGTATCCATGGACGACCAGTTCAACTGAAGCGCAATTACTACTTCGGACCTTGGATATACACCAGTGTTTATTCGTGTGTTATTCATCTTCAGGTTGGATTTTGGAGGAACGACCTTATAGAGATGCAAATTTGTGCCTATTCCACATTAATTTTCCTGTGCTAAAATACAGCGACGCAAAACTTGGCACCAGCCAAGATGATATCATACTTCATAATGCGTCTACTAGGCCATGTGGAAGAGATTCTGAGGAGCTCTTCACCATCGTTTGTTTTTGTGATGATTTTAGTTATATTCTTTGTTGCTATGAGACTGCTAAGCCGTGATGTTGTGAAGGCCCTAAGGAGATCTCCACCAGTGATTTATCTTCTGTTGGTCTTCATCGTGTTGGATTCCCTGACTACCTGGGGAAATGATCAGGAGAAACTTGTGTTTGACTTCATACCGCTTCTTTCTTTCCTACTTATCAACATGAGACCACTTTACTATCGTTTGAGCAACCTGTGCCTTCTAGGGAAATATGTGTGGTTTATTATCAAATGGTATGTTATCAAAGATATTTCAAGTTTTGTAGCAGTTACTTTATTTAGTATAATAACAACAATATGTTTACTGCCATCGCTCGACAAACATGTGCAACATAATACTTTAATCAGCAACAAGACCCATATACTTCTCAAGGTTCATCCATCAAGGATGGTTGATTCGACTGTTTCTGAGGAAACTAGTAGATATCATGGGGAAGACATCCAGTTCAAGTGCCAATTATACCATAACATCAAACAGTACAAGGTTTTTTGGATGCACGATGGTGAGGTTGTTATGGAAACCACGAGATGCAAAATAGTATCAACATCTGCACCAGACAAGGACAACATTATTTCAACTCTCTCGATAACGCTCCTTGAAGACAAAGACTTTGGAAACTACTCCTGTTGGATCGTTTATTATATGGCCGAAGACATACATCAATATGTATTTAAGATAAGGGAATCCAGACTATTTAAACGACCAAACATTGAATGGAAATCAACACTACCACTGTTAGGTTTGTTGAGTGTCCAAGTCACTTACATATCATTTGTGGAGGAAGAAGATGATGATATTTTCTTTGAACATCTTGTAGATGGAGAACCTATTCAGTGTGGAGCTGATTATTCATCCAACATTCTTTCTTTACATCGGGCAATTAACAGGCAAGAGGCTACTGATAACCGAATGATACAAAAATACTTAACGGGTGGTTTAATTACATTTGTTAAAATGACGTGCATGTGTCCTCGGGCCTTTGGAGTCCATAGCTTCTCGGTAATACGGCGTTTTTATAACTCCAGTAACTTAAAATGGCAAATAGAAGAAGTCATATTTCCAGAGACATTAGTTATTTCGTCTATGCCTTCTCCATTTCTTACACATTTTACTCAAAGAAGCAATAGCAGCAATTATTCCAACACACCAATGGATTTCTTAACAGATTATGCTCTAATAATAAAAACAATGGAAGAGATACTTCTAGGTGTGTTTGTGTTTATATGTATATATTTGTCAAGCAAAACCTTGAATATCATATTTTTCCACCCAATTAGTCTTTTCTTCAACATAATGGTGTATTACGCCCCTAGTTGGATTTTTCAGCGTTATAAGGATCAAACAGAGTATAATACACCAGTGTATATAGCCTGTGAGGACATTTATGTTCCATGGTGTGACACATTCCTAAGTCCTTTGTTCGAATCTTTGAGTAATGGTGCCTTCATACCCCTGAAAGACGCACATCCAGGACAGGGCGAGCTGCAAGGGATTAAAGAAGGCATGGACAGATGTTCCCGCTATGTGATAGTGCTTTCAGGGACTGAGAGTGAAGCATCTCCAATATGGAGACACCAAGTTGATCTCATCGTTGATAGACTGGTACGTGGAGAACTGTCAGCTGATAATATTCGCATTTTGAGGATGAACAATGCTTCGTATTCAACTTTAGAAGACGTTTGTAGAGTAAAGAAAATTACATGCATACATATCTATGAAGGTATGACACGAATTTACATGATGTGGGAATTCACAATGCTTGGCTTTTTTGCAAAATTTATTTGTACACATAAATCAAAGAATAAGTAATTAATGCTGTGAAACTTTCTTAACCCTATTTCTTTATTAAGGTCCTAAATAATGTTTTAAAGTGTTTACTATCAAAGAAAATGTTCCTATCTTTATTTATTTGTGATAGATTGATATGGTTTCTATTACAAATTATAAGGTTGATTTTGCAGTGATGTAAACATATCTTTGAAAATACTTTATTTATTAATCTATGACTGAAATATATTTCTGAGCAAATAACAATTTCTCAATGAAGGAGAAAAAAGCGTTTAGATGCAGTGTTTTTATTGGCACTAATAACTATTACCACTGTTATGAGTATGTCATTGTTTAAGAGTTTAACACTGTGTAACATTGTTATATTGTTTAGTGGGTCACACACACTTGTTTTGATAGTCTAAGCTGGCAGTTACTACAAACTTCTATTTCTAGAATGTTCTAATTATTTCTTGATTGCTTGAGTTGGACATTTCTGATTGGATATTGTCAAGGAAGTTTAAAGAACATTCTGGAAGGTATCTAACCTATATATAGGCTGGCATAATAACTCTTGATCATCTTGCCTCTTACAATTAACTTTGCGATCATCTGCCGTGCCACTGATATTTGGATACCTTTACAAGCCGGATTCATCTATCACCTATCAAGACTCACTGACTGCTTTCTACACTTATCAACTGTGTGATTCTTAAGGACTGGTGAATATATTTATTTAGCTAATTAGTGTGACTCATTTTGATATTGTATAATTATTTGTATTAGCTTGATATTGTAATATTAAATACTTTGCTTGTTATTTGATTGATTAAATTGTAATTAATATACAATTGTCTTGTTATATTTTGCTGGTTTGACTGGGGACATTTTACTATTCCAAATTTATTTCGTAACACCACTTTATACTTTTTTTTAAGGTTTTTAAATTTTATTTAATGCCATTATACAGTCATTGAAACATAGTACTAATATTTTGAATTCTTTAGCTTACACAGTTATTTGAAATACATTGTTGAAGATTTTCATGAGATATTCCTGATTTACCCCCCCCCCCCCCCCCCCCCCCCCCCCCCTTTCCATTTATTAATTTCAGAACAGTATCTTGTGATAGGAAATATCATTCGGTAAGAGACCTTGAGTTGATGAAGAATATCACGATTTCGGTCATAAAACGCTTTTCAGATTAATCATAAGATTTATAACATATATCACATTTTATATTGTGCTTAATTAGATACATTAAACCTTTTATTCCCATCCATCCTCAGTTTTCTCAATGTCTCTAAATGTTCTCCCTTCATGTAGGGCAAACTGACCGAGGGACAGCGTATCGATTCAAATATTTTGAAAGACTGTATAATTTATAAATATCTAGATCTGAAGAAAATAATTATTAATTTTCAAATCAAAGTATACAAAATTTAGTAATTATTTTTGGAGGGGGGGGGGGGATTTCTTTCTCATTAGCCACAATTTTTGTCAATAAAAGTCGAAAATAGTTTTAATTTCATATATCGATTCGCCCGAGATTCGGACACTTCTGTTTTAACTTGGGACAGTTGCACCTAGTCGTCTCGAATGCATCCCTAGCTTAAAATATTCATCAAAATGATTTTCAGACATAGCCACTCACGCAGTATAGTTTTAGGGGAGGTTAAAGTAAGTTGTCACTGGTACAGAGCATGTTTTCCAACGTTTAATTCTTGAAAACTTCTACATGCGCCGTTACTACACCGTGGCGTCACAATCCCTTTAGATAAAATGCCGTTAGCGCTAAACATTATGTTTTCAAATTTAATCAATTTGTTTTATGAGTTAGTCGTATGTTTATTCGAACTTTATTTTCCCGAACCTTTGTCATGTAGCTCGTATCGCTAACTAAAGCAAGCCAATGAAATGACTCGCATTCGGCATTAGCGGCACAAACCCGGATGAGAATTCAAACATAAGTCAATGTAGGCTATAAATAGCCATGAGTAACCAGCCGTAAGCGATACGAGAGTTTTACGCTAAAGGATGGAGCTGGGCGAAGTCAAATACGCTGATGTATCAGGATGAATTAAATATAATTGCTAGCAGACAGCATGTTGTAAAAAAAGAACATGAAGTTGACAACAGTGTTTAAACAGAACGACATCGTTATAAACTTGAGAACAAGAGTAACAAATACGAGATTTTTTAATCCACGAGTGATAAATGAGACTGAAATAGACTTACATCATTTCTTTACGTTTTGCGAAAAACACGCGTCTTCAGAAATATTGGTAACTAGACGAGATAGGATTCAAAATTTGGCATTTTGGTTGCTTTATGGTGTCGTAGTGTTGTTATGCGTTAACAAACTAATGTAAAAAAATGTCGATAACATATATCTAATTAATCAGATTTGTACATTTTGTAAATTTTTAACCAAAGTGCTCAAACTTCTAGCCCTTACAAGATTGAAGATGCAATTTTAGGATCCCGAATATCTTTGAACAAGCATATAAATAAAAATGTTACTCTGATCTATGAAATTGTCGGTAAGGTATGATTCATATTGAATCTCCCGTTGACCACTGCTAGCTAACACCACTTCGCAGCATCCTCGGACTTCCGCCTTCGTAGTGCTTACAGCCGGGCTTGACATGCGTACATCCTTGTTTAGAGGATGACTTTGCAGGAGTGGTTATCTCCCTTACTGTCATGCGCATTCAATGTCAAGCTTGACGCCATGCAGGCCTCACTGACGCTGTTATTTGACGAGGCAAAAATATCATTGACGGTAAATCTAAACGAAAAGGTGCTGGAGGAAATCTGAAAACTTTAATCGACGCGGAAAAGGCAGGTAGTGACGAACTTTTGAATGAATCGCTGTCGCCCATCCGAAAGGAAGCGGTAACTATCATGACAGTTTGATCGATGGTCGTGCAGCATCAAACATGGACGCTGAGGTAAATGCAGCAAAACATGAGTGTAAAAGAACTTGAATTAACGAAACTTGAGCGTACGCGGGTTGAACTCGAAAGTGAATTGTTTGCAGAGAGGAACAAAATCAAACTTGCTCGGTCACGTGGTGCGTCGATAATAGCTGACATTAGACCGATTTGTTGCGGTATCGAGAACGAGGCTACCGGAAGTGTTGATGTTCACAGTTTGCGTCAAATTTTGGGTGCTGAGTCAGGTGAGAATGATGGATTACCAACTGAGCAGAGAAGTAAAGCATATCAGATAATAAACTTTATCTGGGATGAGGTTCATGGGAACGATTTGGGGCTAGACTTAGAAATAAACATTGCAGGCGGTGCAAAATTTAACTTTGGAAAGAAAAGGCCTAACTTTCAGAAATAACAGTGCAACAATGGGGATATGCAAATACCAGAATAATGAAAGAACTCATATCCTGCAAACACCTTATCTCATTTGAGGATATCCAAGCATACCTTAAGTACACCTCTGACACTTTCTGCTTAGCGTGTAGGTACACTTGGGCCAGCGTCCTATCATATGATAAAGAATACAGTGATTTTTCAGGCTAAAGAAGGCTTTGAATGGGGAACTAAGAGATTTCCAATTGATCCCAAAAGCCCTGCATTGATTTGCTAATCGTTCTACTGACACCCAAGCTCAGGGCATGACACGAAGACGTGGACCATTCTCCCCCAGTGGGAGAGAAATATGAAAGAACTTTAATAGGGAAAACTGGGTTAGAAGATACTGCATGCTTGACATGTGTGTGCAAGTTGCTTCCTACAGCACCCAGAATCAAAGCATGGAATAAACTACCCGCCGACTGGCCCACCACACCCCCTTCTGAGACACGAGATGAACAGGGCCCGTATCAAGTTGCTGCCCAGAACCAGGCCTGATACATCATGCCTGGACAGAACTGCTTCCACCACATCACAAAAATTGGAACTTTATTCTCTCCGGAGTGCAAGAGGGGTTTCGGATTACAGATGAAAATAAACCTATACCTTCAGACATTTTTGTTGCCAACTCAATGTCATGCAAAGCCCTGGAAGTTCAAGTCGAGCGGGAATTGAAAGACCAGATTGCTGCAGGAATTTATATCATTGTGAAAGACAAACCTAGTATTATCAGTGCATCAGGGGCCATCTAAAAGAACAGTAGTAAAGTTAGACTTATTCACGATGGTAGTAGACCTGGTAGTTTATCTATGAATGTTTATCTATGAGTCTTGAGCAAATAAAAATGTTACTCTGATCTATGAAATTGTCGGCAATTCTTTGCTTAACAAGTTTTTTACCATTCCAAGTTGTCTGTCTCTGGAAGCAGTATTTTTTGGGGATAAAATGTGGTGACGTTTATTTGGCTCCAAAGTTTATCTGTAAAAATCCTTGTTTATATACTTATACTATGAATGCAAGTCATTATACTATTTGAACCTTTGCTTAAGACATAATATCAAGAAGTAATCGAATCCACTAACACTATCGTGGTCACACTGCCTCTTAATGCAGTGCACAGTGATCTTGTCTTGTTCTCTGTGACAGAAATTTAGTCACATATTACTTAAGTGAACTGTTTCATTTAGTTATCTTAAAATTTGACTGGGGTAAACACCAAACTTCTCCATGTCCCAAAAATGTTACTTTTATGAAGTCGGTCTTCTTTTTCGATACCCTATTGTATTTAATGGGAATTTTATCGATGTTCTTGTGTGCGTGATAGCTATAACATCGATCCGTTATGAAGTGAGTAACGTTGTTTAAAAGTGGTTGCTATTGGTTCATATTGATCATTTATCGCAGACCTAGCTTAATATAATGATGTGCAACTATTGAATAATGTGATACAATAGGTTGAATATCAAAGTGAGAATTGTTGGTGAAATGGTAATGATTGACTACACCTTCTTATTGGATTCGTGTAGGAACATTATTTGAGAAACATTGTATCAAAAGAGTAGTGAGGTTTTATTCGTTTTCCACGTCAATTCCAGTTAACAATACACTTCATCGACACGAGCCACTTCTCTTGAGGATAACATACCTTTGTGACACGTCGTCTCAGGATCATTCTTCAATGATTCATGTTTCGGCATTGTAGGGACACAAGCGTCTACACCAGTCGAAAACACATCGCAGATTACTATGGGACCTATATTAGAAGTGCCGATTTTCCTAATGAGATATCCACCAGCGTTTGTTCTTGTGATGATCTTCGTTCTGGCCTCCGTCACTTATAGACGTCTTGTGTGGGTTATGAAGATCCTGAGGCGATCTCCACCAGTGATTATTCTTGTGTTGATCTCCGTCGTGCTGGATTCCCTGACTACTTGGGGAAGTGACCAGGAGATATCTATGTTTGACCTTACACCGCTTCTATCTATTGCTGTTGTTAACATTAAACTATTGAACAATGTGTGCCGCCTTCGTGTAATTGTGAAGTTTATGTGGTTTATTTTCAAATTGTTGATTGTTAAATTCGTTTCAACTATATTTGCAACTGTTTTATTTAGTTTTATCACAACAACATTTTTTCTGTCAGCGTTGGACAGACACGAGCAGCATGAAGTTTTAGTTGGCAACACGAGTCATTTACTTCTCAAGAGTCATCCAGTAAGTATGGTTGATTCCAGGTTTGTTGCAGAAACTAGTAGATATCCTGGTGAAGACGTCCAATTCAGATGCCAAATGTACATTGACATTAAGCAGTACAACATAAAGCAGTACCATGTTGTATGGCTACACAATGACAAAGTTGTCATAAAAACTACGAGACACGAAATCGTATCATACCCTACACCTGACGAGGAACACGTTATTTCGACTCTCACCATAGTGCTTCTTGAAGAGAAGGATTTTGGAAACTACTCCTGCTATATCTTTTACTATAAGGGTAGTTCATTACGGAGATATTATGCTCGTGTTGATGATTTTTTAATTCATAAACGACCACACATTGAGATGGAATTAACTCTACCACCACTAGGTTTGTTTAGTGTCATAATTAATTATATATCATTTGTTGAGGAAGAAGACGAGGACATTTTCTTTGAGCATCTAGTAAATGGAAGTCCCTTTCATTGTGAAGGTGAAGATCCATCCTACATTTTGTATTACCATCGATCTATTAACAAGCGAAAGGGGACTGCCAACGGCATGGTGCAAAAACACCTTCGTTGGTTAACTGTATATCACAAAATGACAAGCATGTGCCCTCAGGCATTTGGAATTCATAGCTTCTCAGTGTTTAGGCGTTTCTATAACTCAAGATCATTGAAATGGCATATGGAGGAAGTTACCTTTCCAGGAAAAATAGTTATTTCGCCCATTCCTTCTCCATTTCTTGCTTATTTCACTCAAGAAAGTAACTGTAGCGATTATACAAATACCCCAAGATATTTCCTAAAAGATTATGCTTTTATGCTTCATTTGATTGAAGTAGCAGGTATAAGTATGTTCATCTGTGTATGTATATTTGTAACACAGAGAACATTTTACATGCTAACTATTTTATTCCCCCTTCCAAATAATTTCATCTTCAACTCAATGCTTTATGAATCCCCTAAATGGATCTTTGATAGGTTGAAACACCACGGTGAGTATAATACCCCTATTTACATAGCTTGTGAGGACTCTGATGTTCCATGGTGTGACACAATCCTACGTCCTTGCTTCGAATCTTTGAGTAATGGTGCCTTCATACCTCTGAAAGATGCACATCCAGGACAGGGTGAACTGGAAGGGATAAGAAAAGGCATGGAAAGATGTTCCCGTTATCTGATAGTGCTAGCAGAGACTGAGAAAGAAGCTTCACCATTGTGGAAACACCAAGTAGATATCATTATTGACAGACTTGTACGTGGTGAACTGTCAGCAGATAATATCCTCATTTGGAGGATAAACCATGCTTCCTATTCAAGTATAGATGAAATTTGCAGAGTTAAAGCAATTACATGTATAGATGTTTATCAGGGTATGTCAAGACTTAAGAGTCTCTGGTCTGACATGTTGCTTGTTTTTTTCGCAGAATATGTATGTACACATAAATCGAAGAATGATTTCTAGCCTTTTAACAATATCTTCAAAATAAAATAAAGATATAACGTTTCAATTCATGCAGTTTGAATCTGAAACACAATAAGCTTTTCATCAGTTGGTTTACTTATAGCAAGCTACAATACAAATGCATGTACAATGGAAAATCTCATTTTGGAAACATTATGGATTTTATGATTTGGAAGATTTTGTTGGGCAGAAGAAATGAATTGAATGCTGGAGGAAAAAAAATATGTGTTTGAGGTTTCAATAGTGCAAAGCTATATATTTCATCACAGATGTTTAGTGGATACAATTTTAAAGAAATGTAGTGTTGAAGAGACATACTTATCTTGACTCCTAATCTTTTATTGGAATCCTTGAATTTCTTGTAAAGCTTCTTTTGAACCTCATTTCATATGTGCTTGTTTATGTCTGAATCTTTTCAGGAATTTTTGAGTGTGTGTCAATAAGTTTAGAAACAATAAAGAAGCTGACCGAGTTCATTACTTGTTTCTCTATTCATTCTAATAATTGGATATGGAATCATTTGTTAATCATGATTAGAGATTGGTACCTAGGAAGTGCGTCACATGTAGTCATGTAGCATAATGTCAGGTGTAATTATTTTTTTATTTCTACCAATTATTGACACATGAATATGTCGGGGTGTTTCTCCTGCAGTAAAAATGTGTTGGTCACGGATGAACAAACACAGAAACTTTTCCATGTGTGCATGGAATGAAAAGGTTCACACTGTCAATGATTCTACACATGGGTACACCTAGTCATCTTAGTGAATGAGTTATGGATGTTCTTAAAGATAAATTGGCTTGATCTGAAACATCAATACATAAAAAAGCTATTATGTCTCACATGTTATTATGAGATTATACCGAGCAATGAATTTATTTTATAAAGTTATAGAGAAAGTTTTTAAAACATTCAGTGCATGTTATCCAGTGCAACCGTCAGGTTTGTGTCTTTTTAGAGTTTAAAATGGACATTTCACATGGTCACAGAGCTTTGCTTTCATCAATGATAATCATTGTACTTTTCAAACTCTTTGAAGAATGGAAAATCACTTCCTAATAAAGAATAAAAAGATATGATATGTCCTGAAATCTATGTTGAAAACTACGCAATCGCCTGTACTTGTTTTGATAATATCTCTCTGAAACTCAGTTTACAATGAAATGTAGCAACACAATCCTCTGCACTAGTGTCATTGGCTCACTCCTGTTTACAAAGAGCCTTTTGTCTTGGTTTCAGATGAAGGAACATAGCTATCCCAAAACTTTACGGGTGTACATTTTATTTTGATACCTGTGAAATTTAGTCACATATTATTTGTAAACAATTGTATTATTAGGTTATCTTTAAAAGGAAAGATATGAAAGTGACATTTATATATTGAATGTTATGCTCTTCTTACTTTATCCACAATGGAAAAAATTGGAACCTTTAAAACAATGCATACTGAAGTCGATGTCACATGTTTATATTACATTTTTGTCTTTATAACTTCCATTTAGTGTTTATTTTGCTACTGATAAAATATTATACAAGTTTAGAGAAAAGTACTCGAATCATTGTTGCCGTATATGGGACACATTGACAAAGGTTTTAGAACACAATTAAAAGTTCAAATACTACAGAACTATCTTATTGATAGACTGATATTTTAAATAAAAGATTCCCGTAAGTGACCATTATCAAACGCTATATTTGATTAAGGATTTTAATGTCAAATCGGCTTATTTAGAATATGTTTCTCAAGAGGGAACCTATCCAATAAAAAGGCAGGTCGTTTCTTACAGGGAGTTACAAAAATATGCACAATTCACCCACCCACCAGTGTTGATCCCTCAGTCTGCATGGAACAAGAACACTCAGTAAATCAGGATTTAAAAGTTGAAATGGCTAATTTAGCATATGCTTATCACATTTATCCAATACAAGGGCGGATCATATCTAACAGGTTACAAACTGTGTACAATCCACCAACCGTAACTGTTCACATCCCCCAACCTCTTTGTAGTAGAAGACAGTTGTAAATCACATATTGTACAACTATGAGACGTCTTTGTGAATTTTTGAAGATTCTGAGGAGATCTCCACCGGTGATTGTTCTTGTGTTGATCTTCATTGTGTTTGATTCAGTGACTACCTGGGGAAATGATCAGGAGGTTTCTATGTTTGACTGTACACCGCTTATTTATCTTGTGAATATCAACTTTTGCCTACTGTACTTTCGTTTTAGCAACCTTCATGTTGTTGCAAAGTGTATGTTTCATATCAGCAAATGGTTGATAATCGGGTCCTTTTCAACTATTTTGGCATGGATGTTGTTTATAATGATAACAAAATCATGTTTGATAACAGCATTGGACAAACATGAGCAACATGAATTTCTAATCAGCAACGAGACACATATACTCCTTAAACATCATCCAGGAAAGATTTTAGATTCAGGGATAATTGAGGAAACAAGTCGATATCCTGGTGAAGACATACAATTCGAATGCAAAATAGTTTATGACATCAAACCGTTAATGGTTGTTTGGATACACAATGGTTTGGAAGTCTTGAACAGCTGCAGACACAAAATAATATCAACCCTTACACCGGACACCGAAATTGTAATCTCAACGCTATCTATACTGCTTTTGGAAGAGAAAGATTTTGGAAACTTTTCATGTTGGATATTATATAAAAGCGACAAAAACAAAGTTATATACAAAGTAATACTTGAAGAATTCATACTTCAAAAACGACCAAACATTGAGCTTGAATAAACACTACCCCCATTAGGTTTATTTAGTGCATCATTCTTTTACACATCGTTTGTGGAGGAAGAAGAAGACAACATTTTTCTTAAGCATCTAGTAGATGGTGCTCCCTTTCTTTGTGGAGATGAAGATTCATCCTACTTTCTTTATTACCATCGTGCTATTAACAAACAAATGGTTACTGTCAACAAGATAATGAAATTCCACATTAAGGGTGGTATAATTCAATTTTACACAATGGCATGCTTGTGCCCTCAGGCATTTGGAGTTCACACATTCTCGGTGATAAGGCGTTTTTATGACTCAAGTTCATCGAAATGGCATTTGGTGGAAGTTGACTTTCCAGTGACATTAGTTATTTCGCCCATGCCCTCTCCATTTCTTGCATATTTCACTCAAAGAAGCAATTCTAGCAAGTATTCCAATATACCATTAGATTTTTTGATAGATTATGTTTCCATAATTCATTTAGTAGAAATTACATATTTCAGTATTGCAATGAGTATATGTACATTTTTTTCAATCAAAATGTTTAACATTGCATTTTACCCAATATTAAGTAGTTTCCTAGCTATAATGATTCATCACGCCCCTTACTGGATCTATGATCGTTTCAAGGAAAACACAGATTACACCAGTGTACATAGTTTGTGAGGACACATGTGCACCACTGTGCTATGAATACCTATGTCCTATGTTCGAAGCTCTGTGTTATGGTGCCTTCATTTCCCTTATTGACACACATCCGGGACAGGGCGAACTGGAAGGGATAAGAAAAGGCATGGAAATATGTTCCCGGTATCTGATAGTGCTTGCAAGGACTGAGGAAGAAACTTCACCATTGTGGAAACACCAAGTTGATATCATCATTGATAGACTTGTACGTGGAGAAATGTCAGCAGATAATATCCTCATTTGGAGGATAACAAATGCTTCCTATTCAGCTATAGATGAAGTTTGGTGAGTTAAACAATTACATGTATAGATGTTTATCAGGGTATGTCAAGACTAAAGAGTACCTGGTCGGACATATTGCTTGCTTTTTTCGCAAAATATGTATGTACACATAAATCGAAGAAAGAGTCATAGCTTTTTAACAATAACTTCAAAATACAATCAAAACATTACGATTCCATTCATGCAGTTTGAAACAAAACATAATAAGCGTTTCATAATTAGGTTTACTCATAGCAAACTACAATAAAAATGCAAGTACAGTGGAACATCTCATTTTGGAAATACTATGGATTTATGATTTGAAAGATTTTGTTGGGCAGGAAAAATGAATTGAATGTCTGAGAAAGAACATTTTGTTAGAGATTTCAAAAGTGCAAAACAATATATTTCATCTGAAACGTTTAGTGGATCCAAGTTTGAAGAATATAGTGTTTAAGAGACATCCTTATCTCGACTTCCAACCTTTTATTAGAATCTGTTCATTTCGTGTAAAACTTCTTTTGAAAAAATCAATAAGTTTTGAAACAGTAAAAACGCTGACCGAGTTCATTCCTTGTTTCCTTATTCATTCTTATAATTGGATATGGTTTCATTTGTTAATTATGATTATAGATTGGTACAAATGAAGTCCGTCACATGTAGTCATGTAGCATTACTTCAGTGTAATTATTTTTCATTTCTACCATTCATTTTCACATGAATATATCTGGCTGTCCTTGTAACCTTCTGTCCTGTATTAAACGTTGTGATGTCATCTAGTGTCCTCGTCGTCTCTCTTATGTTCGTTCTTAATGTTACATGCAGTAAAGAGGTTTTGGTCACTGGTGAACAAACACAGAAACGTTTTCTTGTGTGCACAAATGAAAAGTTTTACACTGTCAATGATTCTACATATGGGTACGCATAGTAATTTTACCGAATAAGTTATAGATGTTCTTAAAGATGAATTTGTTTAAACTGAAACATCAATACATATGTTATCATGAGATTATACCGAGCAATACAGTTATTTCATAAAGTTAAATAAAAGTAGAGAAGGTTTTGAAAATTTTCAGTGCATGTTATCCAGTGCAACTGTCGAGTTTGTATGTTTTTAGAGTTGGAAATTGACATTTCCCATAGTATCAAAGAGTTTTGTTTTCATCGATGATAATTCATTGTCCTTTTCTAACTCTTAGAAGAATCGATAAAAAGTTTCAAATAAAGAACAAAAAAGATATGATATGCCCTGATACCAATGTTAAAAACTACGCAATTGTCTGTTCTTGTTTTGATAATACCTCTCTCAAGCTCGGTTTATAACGAGATACATATATAATGACACATTCCTCTGCACTAGTGTCAAACGGCTCACTCTCGTTTACAAAGTACCTTTTTTCTTGGTTCGAGATGAGTGAACAGAGAAAACCCAAAACCAAACGGATGTAGATTTTATTTTGGTACCTGTGAATTTAGTCACATGTTATTTGTAATTCATTTTGTTCCTAAGTTATCTTTAAAAGAAAAGATATGAAAGTGACAAATATATATTAAATGTTGTGCTCTTCCTATGTTGTCCACAATGAAAACAAATTGGGACCTTTTATACATGGCATAGTGAAGTCAATGTTACATGTTTATATTACTTTTTTATGTTTATAACTTCCATTTAGTGTTTATTTTGCTTCTGATGAAATATTATACAAGTTTAGAGAAAGGTATGGGACACATTAACAGAGGTTTAAGAACACTTTTAAAGGTTCATACCGAATGATCTTTTTGATAGAGTGATATTTTAAATAAATAGATTCCTGTAATTGACCATCAAACGCTTCATATGATTTAGGATTTTAATGTCAAATCGACTTATTTAGAATATGTTTGTCTCCAATATAAGGGCAGCTCGTTTCTTACAGGGAGTTACAAAACTGTGCACAATCCACGTGACATGTATTCATTTTTATAAAGATTTGTCACAACTTACAAGGGGTATTTGTCATTTTTGTTGCTCGTCTATTTCGCACAATATGTATGTATACATAAACCAAAGAATGAGTTATATTTTTTTAACAATAAATTCTAAATACAATCAAAACAATACAATTCCGTTCATGCAATTTAAAACTAAAAAAAAACAAGAAGTTTTTCTTCTTTAGTTTTACCCAGTTTGGGAACACACTAAAGATTTTGTTTGGCAGAAGTAATGAATTGAATGATTAAAAAACAAATGTTTGTTTGAGATTTCAAATGTGCAAAACTATATACTTCATCGAAAACGTTTAGTGGTTACAATTTTAAGAAATGTAGTCTTGAAAAGACATCCTCATCTCGACTTCCACCCTTTTATTACAATCCTTGCATTTCGTGTAAAGCTTATTTTGAAACTCTTTTCATATGCACTTAATTTTGACTGAATCTTTTCAGGAATTATCTGATTATTTCAGATTTTATTGTTATCTTATTTTCAGCGTAATGATGTCTTTTCTTCAAATTAATAAATCAGGCTTTTTCTCCAGCTGGAACTTCATGATAAACAAACACGGAAACTTGTGCATGTGTGCACATATGAAAAGTTTACACTGTCAATGATTCTAAATATTGGTACGCATAATTTGATCGCTTCCTTAGGAATCATTTTATCGAACGAGTCATGGATGTTCTGAAAGATGAATTTGAAACATCAATACAAAAAAAGCTATTACGGCTCATATGATATCGTGAGATTAAATCTAGCAATCAAGTTATTTCATAATGATATTGAATTTAGAATTTGAAATGTGCTTCAGGGAGTTGCTTTGGAAATAGCGATCTGAGTAATTGGCATATTGTATGAAAGGAAATGAAATTGGCACTTGCATGCACTTGTATGCAGAGTATCCTTTGTCCATTTGTCAGGCCATGATACCTTAAACTTCATACATTAAACATATAAGTTGTGATCTTTACAGAATAATGGCTCTAAGGGGATAGGTCATCTCGTTTTAACTTTCACTCACATTTTTGTAATTTTTTTTGTTTCACTCACATGAAAAATAATATTTTCATGGAATATTCATTTAATATTTTTTTCTTACAAATAACGAAATAAATATCTCAAAGTTTACCCCTATTTATTATTTTGTCGAAAATTTGTCAAAAATGTGGTTAATAAATATTTCATGGCAGAGATACGAAAATCCAAATTTTAATATCTACCCCATGCTTCTTTTGGGGGATCCCAGAATTGTCTCCGGCATACCACATATAAGGTACATGTATATACAGGCAGATATTGAGATTGATAAAAACATCGCATGTAGATTGTTCTTTAAGGAATTAGTGATTGTAAATATCTTTATTTTGCCTAGTCTTGCATAATACAGTGTTTACTCCTGATGCAAGATATTTACAATTTATTTATTTTGACTAACACTGTCTGGATTTTAAAACTATATGTTTGCTAGTGAGTATTTAAGAGTTAAGCAGTGCACCCGGAACATCATTGCCTTTAGAACGCAACGATATTTTCGAAGGATTGAATGATAAATCATTATCTTGTACAGTTGAGCGCTTACAAACTAAATACAATGTAACCAATTGGTACACACTCATACCTCTTTCAAGATCAACACAATGTTTAGCCTTAAGTTATGTGTTGACGGGGCTTTAGTGTGTGGTTTACACATGACAGTTTGTTTAATAGTTTATTGAGGTTTGTGTCCATATATCTTATAGTAACTGTCATTTACCTGTCGAATGAAAGCAATGAAAAATCATTTCCTTAAATGCAACTAAATGTTGAGAACAATGGGGAGAACGAAATAGTCTGCAAATGAGACGCAGTTCTTGTTTAAACATGCTTCATGCAATTTACAAAGTAAATATAGTTTTAAAAGCATTCAGTGATTGTTTTTATTTGTAAATCATCAGGATGGGTGTGTTTAGAGTTTGGAATTGACACTGCAGATAGTATAACAGAGCTTTGTTTCAATCAATTATTATTTATTGTACTTTTCAAATTCATTCAAGAATCCTAGCCAAGAAAAGACGTCGAGAGCAACGAATAATTATTTTGACATGTCATGAAATCTAAGTTGAAACTTACGAAATCGTATGTTCTTGTTTGGATCTTATCTTTTTGGATTCTCTGAATAATATTCTAGGGGAAGGTTTTGTAAATACAGTTCAAATTCAGTTTACAATGTTATGTAACACAATCCTCTACACTGATGTAAAACGGCTCTCTCACGTTTACAAAGAACCTTTTGTCTTGGTTCCAGATGAGTGAACAGAGCTATAACCCAAAACCAAACGGATGTACATTTTATTTTGATACCTGTGATATTTAGTCACATATTATTTATTGTCAAATTATCATTTCATCTTTAAAAGGAAAGAAAGAAATGTGATGAATATGTATTTAATGTTTTGCTCTTCTTATATGTTATCCACAATGGAAAATAATTAGGAACATCCTATTTTCAATATTTATGAAGTCATTATTACACATTTTTGTGTTCAAATAAGTAAATGATTGACACTTTGAAACCATATTAACATCGATGAATATATATTACTTCCATTTAGTGGTTCTTTGCTACTGATTAATGGTAAAAAAATTGTGAGAAAGGTACCCGATTGAGTGTTGCCATCAATAAAGGACACATTGACAGAGGTTAAACAACACAGTTAGATTGTCTAAGTACTTTTACTACTTAAGTACTACATATATGCATATATTCAAATCAAAGTGATAAACAAGATGCTATTAGATGATTTGATACAATTATTGATACAATGACATTTTATGCAAATAGGTTCCTGTAATTATATAATCCATCAATAGATGAATGTGGTTAAAAATGGCCAATTTAGTATATGTTTATCACAGTTAGTGGGTAATTATCCAATACAAGGGCGGATCATTTCTAACAGGTTACAAACTGTGCACAATCCACCAACCGTAACTGTTAACATTCCTCAACCTCAAAATCACTTTTTATACAACTATGAGACGTCTTTGTGGATTTATGAAGATTTTAAGGAGATCTCCACCAGGGATTGTTCTTGCGTTGATCTTCATTGTTTTTGATTCAGTGGCTACCTGGGGAAATGATCAGGAGGTATCTATATTTGACTGTTCACCGTTTATTTATCTTGTGGGTATCAACATTAGACTACTGAACTTTCGTTTTAGCAACCTCCGCCATACAGTGAAATGTGTGTGGTGTATTTGCAAGTGGTACATTATCAAAGACATTTCCATTGCTGTAGCATATTTGCTGTTTAGTTTTATCACAACAATATTTTCGATACCAGCGTTAGACAAACATGAGCAACATAAAGAATTAATCAGAAACACCAATCATATATTCCTAAGCGTTCACCCTGTAAAGCTTGTTGATTCCATTATTATTGAGGAAACAAGTAGATATATCGGTGAAGACATCGAATTCAGATGCAAGTTATTATACAATATGGAACATTACGAGGTGGTATGGAAACTAAACGAAACATTTGTAATGGAAAGCACGAGACACAAAATCGTATCAACCCCATTCAACATACAGGACAGAATACCCGTTGTTTCAACACTCTCAATCGTCCTTCTGGATGACAAAGACTTTGGAAGGTACTCCTGTTGGATCTTATTTAGGGATATCATATTTTTACAGGGATATCGTTTTCGTGCTGGAGAATTCATTCTTAATCAACAACCAAATAGTAAGACAGTAGTGAGAATTCCAGCATTAGGTTTGTTTAGTGCCAAAATTACCTATACATCCTTTGTTGAGGACGATGAGGAAATTATCTTTGAGCATCTCGTAGATGGAGAGCCTTTTCTATGTGGAAATGACGATTCATCCTACATTCTCTATTATCATCGTGCTATTAACAAGCAAACGGCTACTGACAACCGAATGATTAAACAACACCTAGAGAGTGGTGTAACTGTATATTATAGAATGACATGCATGTGCCCTCAGGCATTTGGAGTCCATAGTTTTTCGGTATTTAGGCGTTTTTATAACTCAATTTCAACAAAATGGGAAATAGTTGAAGTTGCCTTTCCAGAGACATTAGTTCTTTCGTCCATACCTTCTCCATTTATGACCTTTTTCACAGAAAGCAATAGTAGCGGTTATTCAAGTATTCCCTCAGATATCTTTAAAGAATATGCTTTCATGTTTCATTTCATCGAAAGGTTATGTTTAGTTTTGTTTTGGTGTGTGTGTATGTTTATGACAAACAAAATATTAGACATTATGTTGTTACCTTTAATCAAGCATTTCTCGAACATAATGCTTCATGGAGCCCCTAATTGGATCTTTGATCGTCTCAAGGAAAACACAGCGTACAATACACCAGTGTTCATTGTTTGTGAGGACACATGTGCTCCATTGTGCTATGAATACCTATGTCCTATGTTCGAAGCTCTGAGTTATGGTGCCTTCATTCCCCTTATTGACACACATCCGGGACAGGGCGAACTGGAAGGGATAAGAAAAGGTATGAACCGATGTTCCCGCTATCTGATAGTGCTTGCTGGGACTGAGGAAGAAGCTTCACCATTGTGGAAACACCAAGTTGATGTCATTATTGATAGACTTGTACGTGGTGAACTGTCAGCAGATAATATCCTCATTTTGAGGATAAACCATGGTTCCTATTCAACTTTAGACGAAGTTTGCAGAGTGAAAGCGATTACATGTATAGATGTTTATCAAGGTATGTCACGAATTAAGAATAACTGGTCAGAAAGAAAGCTCGCCTATTTCGCAAAATATGTATGTACACATAAATCGAAGAATGATTTATAGCTCTTTAACAATAACTTCAAAATACAATCAAAACATTACGATTTCATTCATGCAGTTTGAAACAAAAACACAATAAGCTTTTCATGATTAGGTTTGCTAATACCAAAGTACAATGAAAAAAAGTACAGTGGAACATCTCAGTTTGGTAACACTTTCATTTGAAAGATTTTATTGGGCAGAAGAAATGAATTGAATGCTTGAGAAAAAAGTTTTGTTTGAGATTGTGAAAGTTAAAAACTATATATTTCATCTTAAACGTTTAGTGCTTCCAATTTTTAGAAATTTAGTGTGGAAGAGACGTCTTTTTCTTGATTTCCAACTTTTTATTAGAATCTATGCATTTGTGTGAAGCTTCTTTTGAACCTCACTTAAAATGGGCTTGTTTTTGTCTGAATCTATTTTTTTCAGGCTTCATTGCCATCAATTTTAAGCACAGTCTGTTAATTAGTTTTGAAACACTAAAAAAGCTGGCCGGATTCATTCGTTGTTTCTTTATTTATCATAATAATTGGATTTGTATTCATTTGTTAGTTATTATTAGATATTGGTATCAAGGAAGTGCGTCAAATGTAGTCATGTAGCATACTTTCAAGTGTAATGATTTTTGTCCTTCCAATTAAATATCAGGCTTTTTCACCCGCAGTTAGATCATGAAAATTTGTTTGGTCACAGATGAACAAACACGTAAACTTGCACAGAAAACATGACTTTACTGGGCCAGTACTGGCTTTATCCTGGCTGGTAAAGTTGGTAAAGGCATACTGGCTAGCAGTATGGAAACAGTACTGGTCCAGAATTGGCTTTACCAAATCGTGCCATTACAGGCAGAATTGTATTGGCCCAGTACTGGAAATACGGTACAGGTGTACTGTACTGGCCCAGTACTGGCCCAGTTAAGGCATATCACTTCCTGTCGTAGTGCAGTATGGGATATTTTAAAAGGGCCAGTACTGGCTCAGAATAGACCCACTACAGATAATACTGAGCATACGTACTGGGCCAGTACTGGCTCAATTCTGGCATGGCACATCCTCTTAGGGAATTATGGATATTCTTTTCAAACTGTCGTCTGCATTATAGAGATAACAGGAGAAGGCATCACTCAAGTGTCCTTTAAATGTGAGTTCAAATTATGAGTTAACTTAAGTAAGATAAGTCTCTGATGTATTCTATACATGCTTAATATCTTAACTACAATTGTATTTTGCTTTTACTAAAATTGCTGAAGGTTTTATTAACATTATACCTTTTATGAGGGAAACAAATTCAATTCATGAAATATCGTTAGTGACATATGTTTTCTCTCTAGACCAACATGTTCAAAAGATTTGTTTTTCCTTTATTTAGATAACATGTTTTGATAGATCTTCTATATGAATGACTCTATAACATTTGCAAGCATTAAGATTTTATTTTTAAAAACTTCCAATGTATGTGAAGCAAAGTTCCATGCTTATGATTTTTATATGTGTATACCTTACTTTAAGGATAGTTAGATTAACAATATAAGAATGCAGAGCTTAATAATAATGACTTAAGCAACCTTAATTTCTGAGAATTCGAAGATGTATACATATATATGGTTTCAATGTATTAAAGATACTGAACAGTAATGGTCAAACTAAATAGGGCCAGTACTGGCAAGACATTGTTCTAGTTCTGGCGTAACACTGGGTAGTTCACAGTTACAACTTTCCTTGGCAATCATTTCACTTAAATACTTTGCAGAATATGTATGTACACATAAATCAAAAGATTAAATAAGAAAATGTGGTGATATTTTTTTTTATGAAAACATTACAATGATATTGCACTCTTATTATTTCTTCCGATATACATGACATTTTGACATTAAACCCGATAGCATTTTTTTTTAAATTTTACCCTTAGCAAACAATGAAACCTAAAGTAACAAGGATATTTCACACTTTTGAAACTGTAATAAAGAATACTGAACAATTTTGAAAGTGTTAATAAAGTTCAATAGAACATAACTCATAACTCAACTTGCGGTGTTTTTTATTTGTACTTGATAATTGAAAATGACTGCCTGACTGTTTTTGCCTGCTAAGTGAGAGTTACATCCACGACTTAAAATAATTAGAGTGAGTAATTATATGTTTACCCAATGTTGAAATAAATTTTGCATAATGTTATATTTAACGGGGAAATTTAAACAAAGGAAACACCAAACAATATTTCTATAAATTGAGCTTGAAAGTCTAGGCCATGGTGCTTTGAAAAGTATCCCCTTCTACATACTGTGTAGGTAGATATCATACTTCCAAAACTTACATATGGTAATATATTTCACAGTGCGAATCTATCTACCTTCACTTAAGGTGACATCACAGTATGAACCTGACTTAGAAATTTCATTATCCCTTAAAGTCAGTACTTCTTGTAATAACCTAAGTATCTAGAGTTTTTACTACTTCCCGGTGTTTTTCAAACCCCTGGAAATACATTTCAGCCTTGAGTTAGCCCGAGTAGAAGGTTTTATATGATAAAAATAAAACCTACGAATAACGCAAACTTAACACATCATGATTTCTTAAGACACTTACTCACTAACCATTTGACACTCAATCGCATATATCTAAAGATTTTCGAAGAAACCCTATATTCAAATGTTATTAACATTTTTCCAAGACATTTGTGTTCATATGCTTTGCCTCGATAAATCAACTAGGCGCATTAACATATTATTTGTCGAGGTACATGTAACTGTACCCAGGGCAAATGAACTTAACCACTGACTCTGCAATTGTGGTCTTTCCTATATTAGTATCCACGTCATACCCGTCTGTATCTAATTACAGGTTAAAGATCCTTGCTTGACATTGAAATGTCAACCAGTCATATCAGTTGCTACAAGTTGTAGCTCTAACTTTTGAAATAATGTATATTGACGTGTACTTGTAGTTACAACAAATAGGAAGTACATACAGAGCTGAAAAATATTTGCTAACGATATTGGTTTTAATCAACGTCATGAAAATCTCTTTAATTGAAAATCATAGTCAGTGATTTGTTGGTATTGTTCAACGAAAAGTATCAATCATATTCTTCATTTAGATAATGCTAATAGATAAATATATATTATCAACATATTTCAAGTTTAAGCGATAGTTTACAGCGTTGGAAATAGAACCTTATTATAATCATATCATTCTTAAAAAAACCAAAAACAGTCACTAATAAATATATTAATTATATCAAATAAACAGTCTATTTACATTCTGTAAATGTAACTCTAATATGTTTGCCAAAATATTTTTGAATCTCAGTGTTTAGCACTGCATCCTGAACACCATTGCCTTTAGAACTTATATTCAAGATCTACCACATAGACAGACCAATAGATTGACCAATGGCAATAGATCTGTTGACACACACATCTCTTTTCAAGTCAATGCGATTTCTATGAAGAGTTTGGATTGACTGGTGCTAATAGTTTCATCGTTTCCACCATCTTCAAATAGTATTACAGACTGTCTAATTAAAACTGAAAACAAAGACCACTACAAAATGAAATTGGGCAACTATTCATTTCCATCTATCGAAAAACAAAAATGATAGCAAGAATGTATGTCTTCTCAAATGTCGATACGATAATTTCACAGCAGTTTTAGGTTGAAAATGAAAAATAACGTATCATTGTTAAGTCAACTTACTGTCCTAAAAGGAAAATCACCTATAGTTCATAGTCGGTTACAGCTGTTAATGTCATAAGTATGTGTGTCATTTAGACAAGTCTTTCGTACTTTTTTCACTAAAACGACAATGAAATTTGAGTTTATAAAATTTTAGTGACAAAAGATGTATTTGAAACATATTCACTTGAGCACACCAATACACTAGTGCACAGACTATGCGTTTCTCTTGACATTAATTACTACCTTAACTTTGGTGATCTTCTATAAAAGCTATTTTGAAAACATGTACATACTCATGATATCGAATGGATTCTAAAGACTGGGAGTATGCAAACGTTGCAATAAATTAACATTAAATGTTAAAATTTGCTTACACCCGGAAATAAAATACTGCAAACCGCCATGGTTAATCAACAACACTGCTAATCCTTTTTTTTATGAAATCGGTTAAGTTTCAGGATTGCCTTGATAAAGCATGTTTTTAATATTTGATCCCTTGTTCTAAGTTCACAAATTGAGGGTATTCAATAGCTCCCCGCAATACTAGTTGTCCCATTTTTAACAGTCACAACTGATCTTAGACTGGTTGTATCTCTAAGCCGTTATAGACTTTTCATTATCGTTTACAGGACGTTATAAAGACACACACATATTCTATTGTATCGATAGAGAGCTATAGCGAGTGCCGATGTCTTAATATGCCTTAAACAGTCAATCTGAGCGGTGAAATGCTTGCTACAGTGCCTTTAAAACGTATTCATTTAAAAAACTAAAGAATAAAATGTGTCATTTTTGTCGACACTGTCTTATAAGTTGCACATATACAAGTGAGTAAGTCTTAGGCGGTGCATTTTGTATTGCTGATTTATCAAGGACCTGCGTTGTCACAAAAGAGCGAACCGCTATTGCAGTCATACCCTAAGAAAGTGCTGGCTTTGCTATTGTGGCTATCAACAAGTAAACCCATATCAAAAGATTCCATTTTAAAGTCAACACATTGTCGACATTATGATCATTATATACAATAGTCTTTACGAAGTTTTGTTGGTTTCGTATCCATAGACGACAAATTCTTTGACTGCCTTATTGAAGTTACAAGCGACTCATCTGATATTCGAGTTAAAGTTCAGGTTTGTGCAAAAGCTTGAAGTTGTGAGAACTCTTTGGGGATATACACCAGTGATGTTTGTTGTGTTCTTTTCCTTCAGGTTGGATTTTGGAGAAATAAGTTTATAGATTTGTAAAGGTGTGTCCATTTCTCTTTAATTTTCCTGTACTAACAGCAACACAAAACTTGGCACCAGCCAAGATGATATCGTACTTCATTATGCGTCTACTTAGTCATGTGGAGGAGTTTCTGAGGAACTCTTCACCACCGTTTGTTCTTGTGATAATCTATATTATATCCTTTGTAACTATAATACTGCTAAGCCGTGATGTTGTGAAGATTCTAAGGAGATCTCCACCAGTGATGTATCTTGTGTTGGTATGTATTGTGTTGGATTCCCTGACTACCTGGGGAAATGATCAGGAGAAATCTGTGTTTGACTTAACACTGCTTCTTTCTATCCTACCTATCAACATTAGGCTACTTATCTTTCGTTTGAGCAGCCTACGCCCTCTAGGGAAAAATGTGTGGTGTATTATCAAGTGGTATATTATCAAATATATTTCCAGTTTTGTAGCAGTTTTGTTATTCGGGATGATAACAACATTTCCGATATCGGCATTTGACAAACATGAACTACATACAAACATAATGAGAAACAAGAGGCAAATGTTCCTCGACATTCACCCATCAAAGGTGGTTAATTCAAAGATTGTTTCGGAAACTAGCAGATATCCCGGTGAGGACATTGAGTTCAGTTGCATATTATCCTACGACATCAAAGGGTGTGATGAATGGAGAATTGAATGGATACTCGATGGAATGGTTGTCACGGATACCTGGAAACACAAAATAGTTTCAGCCTCTAAACCACATTACATGAAAAACATTTCTACTCTGTCCATAATGCTTCTGGATGAGAGAGATTTTGGAAACTATTCTTGTTCGATTGTATATCGCAAAGACAGAACAAGAGTAAGAGCGAGGATGGCAGAATTTATTCTTCTTAAGAGACCAAACATTAAGCTTGAATATACACTACCTCCATTAGGTGTTCTAAGTGCCAATCTCACTTACATATCGTTTGGTGAGGAAGAAGACTTTAACTTTGAGCATCTAGTAGATGGCGACCGTTTTCTTTGTAGGGATGAAGATGTATCATACATTTTGTATTATCATCGCGCTTTCAACAAACAAAAGGATACTGTCAACCAGATGACTAAGAGACACTTTCCCAGGAGTGTTACAGCATTTCGCACCATGACATGCATGTGCCCTCGGGCATTTGGAGTCCATAGCTTCTTGGTTTTAAGGCGTTTTTATAACACGAGTTCATCGAAATGGCACCTGGTAGAAGTTAACTTTCCAGAAACATTTGTTATTTCGCAAAGATCTTCTCCCTATATGGAATATTTCACAGGAAGCTGGAGTAAGAGTTACTCCAAAATGTCCACAATTACTTTTAACGAGTATTCTTTAATGCTTCATGTAATCGAAATTGTACTTGTAGTTTTTTTTTGTTATGTATGTTTTTTTTCGACAAAGAAATTGTTGAATAATACCTTTTTTCCCCTTAAGAAATTGGTTTTAAACATTATGCTCTATGAAGCCCCTGATTGGATTTTTTATCGTTTGAAGGAAAACACAGCGTATAATACACCAGTGTACATAGTTTGTGAGGACACTGATGCCGAATTTTGCGAAACATTCTTGAGTGATTTGTTCACATATTTTAGTAATGGTACTTTCATACCCCAGAGGGACACATTTGGAGAAATTCAGGTGTCCGGAATATCACGAGGCATGGACATATGTTCCCGCTATCTGATAGTGATAGGGAATGAGAGGGAATCTTCACTACTTTGGAAGCACCAAGTTGATGTCATCATCAATAGGCTGGTAGAGGGTGAATTGTCAGCCGATAACATTCGCATTTTGAGGAGAGGCCAAGCTTCATATTCACCTTTAGAAGAAGTTTGCAGAGTAAAGTCAATTACGTGTATCGATTTTGATGTAGGAATGTCAGCACTAAAAATATTCTATGCAGTAATTTTGCTTGAATATTTTGCAAAATTTGTATGTACACATAAATCAAAGGAATGAATAATCAAGTTTTGGTGATATTATTTTGATGAATATAATTCAATTGCAGTCTTATTATTCCATCCCATAGATATACAAAATCGACCTTAAACTCGATAGCCTTTTAATCATTTATCTATCAAAAGCCGACTGCAAATGAAACCTTAAGTACAAAGGAAATTGTACACTGTTTAAAATGTTATACTGAATACCTAGCAATTTTGAAACTGTTGATAAAGTTAATTGCAACTTAATTCAAAACTCCAGTTGTGGTGTTTTGACTTGTATTGGATAAATATTCTTGCATGTTGGTGAATATTTCAACCGTCAACACTGTCGTCATATAGCGTCATGGATGGTGGTATGCAAAGATGTACAGGAGAAAACGTCGACAGTTTGAAATATCCTATGGACTGCTAATGGCAACTTCATTTCGACATGATGTTAATGCCATATGTCTTGCGCGATCTAAGCTGGTTATCTGCAACTTTGGGCTTAAGTTTGTCATAAGAAAAACTTCTACAATTTTATATGTTTTTTAAAGTTGATATTTCAGGCTCCGAAGTATGCTTCATAAACGCATGTTTTCGACATTAAAAAATCGTTGACAGATAAGTATCCGTCTATATCTTTCAACTATTGTTGCAATTAATATGATGTATTACTATAGAAGAATTTGTGACTATAAACTTTTGAATCATATTTTCATAGAGACCAAATGTTTCGACCTCGTTAGAATCCTTCCATGATCGTCTAACTAATCTGTTCTAGTCTGATCTGGGGTCTTTATTTTCGCATCGTTTATTATGTTTTGATATAGGCTAGAAAGGAACAAAATAAACGATGCGAAAATAAAGACCCCAGATCAGACCAGAACAGATTTCGAAAGTGCAATTTCTGTGTGAAGATAAATGGGTTTAAAAAAGACACAGGGTGAGGGCGGATAGCGCTGTGGTAAGACTCCTCGGCTTCGGATCAAGAGGGCCGGGGTTTGAATCCCTTTAGGGGCTCGGCTTATGTGTCTGCATTAAAGAACTGTTTTACACAAAGTAAGGTTCGAAGACACACCTAACATGTAGCCATGTCTTATGTCAAATACAACGAGGTAAGAAGAATTGATGAGGGATAAAAAGCATTATCGTGAAGTTATGAATAACTGAGCATTTGCTAAAGTGTATTAAGGATGCAGGATGCTAGGATGCAGTTGGGTAAAATATTAAGGGAGTAGAATAAGTATGGGGTACGTAGGATAGGGAGAGTAGGTAAGATTAGGAATTGTATGTTCGTGTAAAATGCCATAACAGTTTTTATAATAAAATAATGATAAAAACTCCTTTGAATTTATTTATAAGTTTACCTCTCGCCATTAATTGTGCCACTCGCAAGTAATTCTATCTCTGTTTTAAATTTTCCTATTTTTTCTTGAAAGAAGCATAGAATATTGATTTTCATCTAATTCGCATCAAAGGTTTCCAAAAAGGTGTTCATCAATAGAGAATTGAATGTCACTGTTGGGTATTGTCTAAATTGGAAATTGGAGCATATTCAACTTAGTGATTATTTATTCAAGGTAACTTCGAGTAAGTTGTTGGTTTATATGCTACATCATATGAGGAAAATTTCAACTGATGGTAACAGAACAGAACAGAACAGAAGTTTATTACTTAAAGAGCCACTCCGTGAGTTGTTGGAGTCATATATGTCAAACTTACTCAATGATGGCATTTGATCGTGAAGTATCGACGTTTACCAAAAAACACAGTTTAAAGCTAATTTGTTTTGTACAGTGACTATATGAAGGTAGAAAGTCGCAATTATAATCGGAAACCGGACAGTGGCGCGCGTCAAATGGTCAAACGTAATTTTCGAGACCTCTCTAAAACAAGGAGGGCAGTTAGGAGTTGATAGTGTTTGTTAGGTTTTATAACTAATATCCATGTATATTGGACGGGTGCACGTGGTCTCCGCCTATGAGCAATTTTGGGGGTGTTTTCAGATTTTAATGAAGAATCAGTATTTGTCATATATATATATATATATATATATATATATATGTCATTTGGAGATAAAAAGTTAAGATGTTTTCAGTTTATATCACTACATATAACATTTAGGTTCGTATTTTAGCCAACTTTTATGTCATGAAAATCACGGAGTGGCTCTTTAATGACGTAGGCTCATTGAACCCATCGTCAACATTAAATTTACAAGTTGTACAGTAAAACCAATACTCGGTGGTTATTACAAGAAATGCAATAACGTCATAATGATTAGAGAAACCCTGTGGGGGCTTGTTATCCAATTGCCTTAACTAGGTGGAAAATTGCGAAATTGGCCCAGGTCATGATTGTTGAGACGTAATGACAAATCAAAAAAACATATGTGTAACAATATTATACAATTATAGACTGGTGACGAGGTCAATACCTGTTTTTATAGACCCGAGGAAAGCAATATTGACAGAGGACGAAGTCCGAGGTCAATATTGCTTTCCTCGGGTCTATAAAAACAGGTATTGACCGAATTCACCAGTCCATAATTGTTTTATTATGTTTCGAATTAGATACGAAAAGAAAAGAAAAAACTACAGTCATGAACAGCAATTTGGATCAATTGTTCAACACGATGGTCAAATGACGTCACGATAACAATAGCATGACGTCATGTAACAACGGTTTGACGTCATTATGTCTATGTCAAGTCAATATCACTTTTGGTCGGACTCGGAGTGAAGTCAATATGCTTTTCTGTCGACTGACACGTGACCGCTTCTCGACCAATCGGATCGCCGGAAAAATATGATCACATAATAAAAATTCTTATATCTTAGACATTTCAATAAAAAAATTATCAAATTTTACTAAATCTGCCTGATCAGAATACAATAAAGCTCTCTAAGTGGAAAGTATTGTCATCGTGTAAACAAACGTCAGAATTTCTTCTAAATTTTATATTTCATATCGATTAGAAATTCTTTCATAAATAACATTTTCTTGTGAACTGTACTCCATGTGTAAATTGCAAACGCCTGTTCATTCGACCGATATCGCCTTAGGCATCCTCAACAAGCCAACGGTCAGTGATTACGTCACATTATATATTCGGCCTTTCAATCGCTCATAACATTCGTTAAGCTGTTACCACAATCAGCTCCCTTTGTTCAACATCCAGCATGTGGCATGCAAAACCAGTTGCGTAGCAATATGTTGGGTGATGTGATATAACATCCATGTGCTTAAATACGTAGAGAGGTTCTCTCTCTTCAGACTCGCTACAGACTCTCTTTAGACTCGCTACAGACTCTCTTTAGACTCGCTTTAGACTCACTACAGACTCGTTACAGACTCCTTTAGGCCACTATGTAGCCCTGCCTTTGTACACCCCAGCCTGGACACAGTTTGGAGTTGAGTCTCCACGACAGAGTTTGGGGAATAACTCTGTCGTGTACTCCAAAATTGTGACTGTACCACCGGCTCGGGGATGACCTTTATAACATGATCCATCAACGCCAAATAAAAGAAATGGTCGACCACAAACAACAGTCTCCAGTCTTCTTCATGAATTCATCTTCCCTTGTCTCCGAGGTTCCACTTTCAAAGAATGTTAAATAAAGTTTGATTGATATTCTTAAGGTAAGATCGGCATTGATAAGGGGTATACAATTGTATATGACCTGTATTGATGTCTCCCAAGCTTGTGAATTTGAAGTCAATTTTAAACGCTCTATTGCACACCAATATTTCGTAAACAGAACGAATGCACAGATACTGCATATCTCTCGATATTACTCACGATCCTCACTCAAGTAATCTACCTCGTAAGTTATTTAACAAATATTTACGTAGTTAGGTAGTAAAGTGGATTTATAAAGGCCGGTATTATTGAATGCAACGTAACTTTAAATCCGCATGAACTACGATATCGGAAATATCAAAATTTTGCTTATAAAAATAAATAGGAAACGGCAGCCGCTTTGGTCAATCTAATAACAATGCTAATGTTGTGTTATTAAATCGGTTAATTTACAACATTGCTTTCATAAAACATATTTCATTCTTTGTTCTCAGTTCAGAGTTTAGGTAAATTCAATAGCTGCATATAAAACTAGTTCAGCCGCATTCAACTGTCCATAATTTATCCGTTTGTGCACAGCTAACTATAGATTTTTTATATGTCCAAGCCGACAGCGGCTGTCTAAACCTTTTCATTGTTGATTGCAGGTCAACTGTAAAGCATTTTAAGTATTTCTTTGCATCGATAGAAAGCTTAAGTGAATGCATAAGTACTCTTAAACCTTAAAATAGCCAATTTAAACCGTAAAAGCGTGCACTAGTGCCTTTAAAACTCTGAGATTTTACGCTATTAAAGCCACAGAAGGCAGTTGGGCAAATCGTGAACACTGGAACATTTTGGCCACACAGGCAGTGTATAGGGAGGGCAGTTTTTTCTTTAAAATTTAGATTTTAAAAATTTCAATGAGGGTTAGATAAATCAAAGATAGATTTTAAAAGAGTTTGAATCCCCATAGACAAATTGTTACTCTATTCGCAAACGAAATAAAAATGCGATCATACGATACACTGCCCGACTCTAAAATATGCCATGGCCTCGTTTCGCCTGGGAAGTTTCGTGTCAGTCAACATAAGCAGGTTGAATTGATAATTTAAATGAGAGGTTGTCCAAAAAGGTTTGTACCATATAGGTCCCTTTGATGTTGACCTAGGACTACCGTCCCACAGGCCCTCGGATCATTAAAAAAAAAAAATTAAAATTTTTATTGAGAACACCCCTTGAATAAAATTGTTCCTCTGTTAATAACAGAGGAACAATTTTATTAAGGGGGTGTTCTCAAAAAATGAATAAATTTTTTTAATTTTTATTGAGAATACCCCTTGAATAAAATTGTTCCTCTGTTAATAACAGAGGAACAATTTTATTAAGGGGGTGTTCTCAAAAAAAATTAAAAAAATTTATATATTATTTTTTAATGATCCGATGGCCTGTGAACCGTCCTCGACGAATTCAGCTGTCAATCAAACAGCGATCAGGTGTGGTGTAACTAGATCCACCTCTCGTTTATGGATGAAGTTACTGCTACTTACACGTCATACTCCGGTGTATGAGATTACGGAATTTCCCTACTTCGTTGTGGTTATCCAGTGTTCATATTTGGGACAAAACGTTAATTTACCTTAGCAAAGAAGTAACCAACTAACTCTTGTCTATGCATTACGTTTTATAGATAATCTGACGATGTGTCGGCTACTTTAACTCGGAATATTGGATTTTCATCATACTGTGAACACTTAATCTTAAAAAGGGAACTACGAAATTCCGTTTTTTTGGAAGATTATGGCCAATAACGGATACACATTCATGGAATTATTTACCAAGTTGTTTCTCGGATACGTTAAATTTGCTATCCCTCAATCAATGTTGTCGTCATTACTATTCTGTGCGCTTATCTCTTTAGCGGTTTGGGATATTTTGTATGGGAGAAAACATGGAAGGCGTAAATCACTGACATGCTTCTCGCTGTGTTACTTTGCTTTATTTCATGGCTATGTAATATATCAAACCTTTGTGTTTGTGACAGAAATGATGTCTTCACAGTTAGAAGATCATGTGGCGTCATTTCGTTTTGACACGAGTTTCTCTGACATGGAATGTCGTATTTGTCCCAGTGAGACCGGAAACATCCCCGATGTGAAAGTTAGATTTATTGGACAGGACGTGCATTTCAATACCTTGGCTTATCAAAAGTTTACGAACCAATCTAGTGTCATTATGTGGACATTCAATGGAAAACCTATCAAGGAGTCGTGGAGGAAAAGAATAAATGTTGATCATGAAACCTCCTTCTATTCAACATTTATATCACTTTCTATTATGCTTTTAGAAGAGAGTGATTTCGGAAATTACTCATGTTGGATTTTAGGCTCGTCCTCTGTGGGAAACATCAGCACAAAAAGCGTACTACGTTACTACCATATACAAGATTTTCAACTAAAGGAACATCACTATGAGAAACATGATATTCAGATCCCTCCAATGGGTATATTAAATGTATTTGGTTTCACCTCATTTCTATTCGGTGACGAAAATGAAGTCTCTTACAAACATCTTGTAAACGGAAAAGAGGGTTTACATTGTAACAATAAAGATATGTCCTATCTGCTTTATCTTGACCGATGGATCAACCCAAATCGTTACAAAATTAAATGGTTTTGTACATTTATGAAACCTGATTTTGTCACTATAACTACCGTATGTCCTCGAACAATTGGAATCCATACCTTTTTGGCTTTAAGGCGCATTTACAACTCAAGTTCAATGCAGTGGGTAACAGTGGAAGTTCAATTGCCAGTACATTTGCTTATAACACCAAAACCCTCCCCGTTTTTGTCTCATTTTTCATCGAGATCTAACGACAGCGAACACGTCAGTACATCCATGGACATCTTAACGGATTATGTATTTTTGATTCACCTGATTGAAATTGCTTTCATAAGTATTGTCGTATATATATACAAAGTTCACACATCCGTAATGTTAAAATACATATTATGTCCATACATAAACCATTTATTGGATGTCTTTTTCAAACGGTATTATAGAAATAGTATTGTCACCGAGGATACCACACCAATGTACATATACATAGCATGTGAGGAAACTGATGCTCCTTGGTGTGGCTCGGTTCTTAGTCCTGTGTTCGAATCCTTGGGACATGAGACCTACATACCTCTGAGGGACGCCCGAGGGGGACAAAGCCAGTTAGGAGGAATTCAGGAATGCATGTCCCACTGTTCCCGCTATGTATTAGTGCTCAATAAGAAAGAGCAAAAGGCTTCTGGAATGTTCGAACACGAAGTTGAGGTGATTCTTGATAGACTTGTAAGTGGCGAGTTGTTGGAAGGTAACATCTTGATAATAAGGATAAAACATGCTTCTTTCTCAACTTTAGAACAAGTGCTTAGAGTGAAGAAACTTACGTGTGTGGAATTGTCAATAGATATATCACCAACTGACCCATCCCTTGATTGTGTTAGACGATGGCTTTTTTCTTCAAAGGCGAGTAACTTGTTACAATATTGAGTTAATGTGGGAAAGCCTACTTGTGTAGAGCTGAGGTCAGGAGAGAAGTCAGTAGCGTGAAGTGTGAACAGATTGATGGACAGATGGAACATTGATGCCTTGCCATCAGGTGCAACAGGACTTCAGGTCTGATGTCTGATGAATTTGATAGGGGGATTAAAGTTTGAGAGTGAAACAACAATGTAGGACATTTTTCAGTATGACTCCACATCCAATGTAACTGACCTCTACATGTGTACTGTCACTGACCTCTGCCAGTGTACAAGGATCATGTTGGTTGGTTAGTTCCTTGAATAGCCTTGACTGCATAAAGAAGCTGACTTTTTCTATATTTTTTATGACAAGGATTGCTGGTGCAAGTGCAACTGAATTGACCGCAAATGGTCACTACAGTAATACAAATACCTATGTACACCAAATACATGCAGAGATTCACATCATTCTACTAACTCTTGTAACACCACTGTCCATGACAGTTATTTATCAATGATTTTTATCAAATATTGCAATCTTGCTATTTTTTACTTGCTTTTAATAGGCAGTAGCACCTTCTTGAAAGATTAATTTCTTCAAATTTTAATTAGTTTATGCTATCTTTAAAGGGTCAAAACATCTCATTACTCAACCCTACAATCATTAGTTGAGAGGGAATAATAAAGTATCAAGCAAAAACCATTGGCAGACAATTATTTTATGTGATCACTTTTTTTCATCGGAATCAGGGTCAATGATTCCTACAGCTTAACTGATGATTGTACGTTCATTTTAAAAATGCTTTTTGTGATTAAAACACAGTGTCTTTCAACTGGAAACATTTTTTTAGTTTTTGTGAAATCAGATTATCTATATGACAAAAAAACTGTGCAATTGCCCCTTTAACAAATTCCAAGAGCATTTAATTTAAGGACAACTTTGTGTAGATAATTGAATCATATGTCCTGGGAGACCAACGATTCCATTGACATTACACAAGTCATATCCTCAATTGAAACCTCTTTTACTGCTTGACAATATTTTTCAGTTCCTTCATTGACCTTAGTGATAAAACTTTATATTCAATTAACATATCCAACAGACTACTGCTTTTCAATTTGGAAGACTAAATGCTTAGTTTGAACACCATTCACAATTGAGTATTTCTAGCCAACAAACTGCTTCATTTGTAACAGAGGTCACTAGGATAGAAATGACTTGTGTTGCCTCTGTCCAGAGAGAATGCCTTTTTAATATCAGTAAATATGAACATTTATGAAAGGATAATGAGACATATCTAATACTTATTGATGAAACATGATATGAAGACAGAAACATTTTCATAGAGGAATCAGTTCATGTTTTATTTACGATAAAATCCAATATATATATATATATATATATATATATATATATATTTACATTTTACAATTCATTAAGTGTAAACAAATACACAGTCAGACATTGTCAGGACATAAATAATTTCAACATTATTATAAATGACTAATTTCATTTCTAATCTTTACAGTTACAGGTCACTTTCATTCAGAAACAAAGATAAATGATAATATCAACGATACATTTTTCTCACATATATAATTTACTCAATTTCATCTGAAGAAATACAAAAAAATTGAACATAGAAAAAAGCATAATCAAAAGATTGAATTTCTCTCTGTCGCTAGTAAGGTTCCACAGGCTAACCAAATCTATGAATTATTATCCAAGACAAGGAGTCTGCACATAAGTTGTCAGCTATCGTGGGCTTTTGCTTCACCAGAAGATGAAAAATCCTATTTAGGACGATCCATGACATTTTTGCCACAAGATCCACAAATCTACATTTCATAATCCAGTATATTTCAAAGTGTCTGTACACTACAGAAGTTATCTTGTCAGCAGATTAAGATATTTACAGAAAGCTAAAAGTTCTAAAATAATATTAAACTGCTTACAAATCTTGATACCTATAGGTATTCTCTTATCCTACTTGGCTATGTATTCATGATTCATAAATTTTAGGAAATTTAACATTTCTGAACAACATTGTGAAATTTCATTAGGAAACCTCTGATGGATAAAAATCATCTTATTTCTGGTAAAGCGACGTTACTACATAGATTCAAATAATGCTGTCATGCAAGGGATTAATCTATGTCAAAATATCGCCTTCTCAGAATAAAGAGGATGCTTATCCATAAAAATTGTCTTAATCACCAAATCAACTTCTAGAATGCCACTCAAAGAGTTCCCTACAGTCCTTAAGCAACAACAAGACCGTAAGGAATTTACAGTTTTATCATTGAATTTTTGTATCAATGCATCCCTCATCACTTATACATCAAGCTCGTTACAATCACACTATACTGTCAATCAAAAGTAATGTACACAATCATACATTTGAAGTGCAATGCTCAGGTAGGTGGAACTTGGTTCATTTGATGAAGAAAAAGAAACATCATTTGCTTCAAATCTTCTGCAGGTCTGTCCATTTCATTTCATTCTACAAAAACAGACATTGTAACTTATGCTACGCATTTCATCATAATTTATTTCTTAATGTGGTCCTCAATCAAAGCACTTCATGAGTTACCTCCCCTTTGGAGTCTTGACCATTTTAAATAGGCCAGACAGAAGACCATTCTGTCTTTTTCCCTGATTCAATGACCAATCTATTTATTTACAATTTTAGATCTAAACTTAACTCCAATATCAATAACAATGGTAAAAAAATAACCTCAAACAAGAGTGTATGGTAAATTTGCAACAATATGGTAAATGTGCAAACAGGAAAAAACTCATAAGTTTTGTTGACATAAAAATCAAACTGTTGTACTGTCCTTTTTATCATCAAATGCCAAAGAGTAATTAGATGGCTGAATAAAATATCTCACATCATACTTCTTCACTGGCTAATATAGCCTGTCTTCACTATGCTAAATGTCTTCATTCTAGTACAGGACCTACATCACTAATGATAGTCATGTCCAGGAGATTTTCTAGGACTATGAAGTACAGCTATCGTAAACATAAGAGCTGGCACATATAAAAGGGAAATGCAGAAAGGCTTGAGTAAGTCAGTGATAGTAAGTTGTTGTTAAGTTCCACTTTGGCAATATTTCAGACATTAGTGGCGTGCCAGTGATAAAAACTGTAGCCACTTATTGCTTTTGAGGAACATTGGAACAGCATTATACATTTATCAAATAGTCATCAAGCACACAGTTTAGCAGTCAACTTCCTATCAGAGTTTTGATCACATTCAGTCCTCATTCTATTTTGTGGTCCTCAATCAGAAGGCTTCATGAATTGTCTCCCTTTCTTCTCCTGGCTTGGACCAGACTGTCCATCCTGAGGATTTCCTGTTTTCCTTTTCTTTGAGAATTTTTTTGCGATAATACCAACAAGGGATTTGTACCTGAAAGAAACAAGAATAGTACAAAAGAGATGATAGATTATCAACATTATTTTTTCGGAGAATATTCAAAATAGTTACCATTGTTACTTTGTCCATTTCAATAAATGTTACTAGTTGACAAATTTAAAGAGAGTAACTTGGGGCACAGTTTTGAGTTTCTGAATTTTATTCCAAAGTTTAAAATTATGCTGATATCTTAGTCTGAGAGCATTAAATACCAAGTTTCAATTAATCAAAGTTTTTCAATTTGAAACATGAGGATATTTTTGGAAACCTTGTCCAAGGCATATCCTTGGTTCAGATTTGTAGCTGCATACCAAAAGATTCCCATATTCTATGCATCACAATAAAAATTTCCAAAAATAAGCACTCACAGCTTGTTTTTATTTATCAACGTATTGTCAAATTTTGGTAGTATGCGAAGTGTGACCAGTAGTGATAAAGAATACAAAATGCAACTAACCTGTTGGCCATTTCATCTTCTGGGACTGAGGTCTCTCTTTCTCTCTGCTCTGACGCCTTCAGTTGAATCTCTGCATTGTGTGTAGCCATCAGTTTCTGGACAGATGAAAAAAGTTGTGGCAAGATGAAAATGGACACAGTAACAAAGAAATAAAAACTTAAAATATCCTCAAAGTCGGACTAACTAAAACAACACAATTCAATGTTGATTAGCAGCACTTAGACCATCATGCTACATCAGCTTATTTTTTCTTTGAGAGGCATTTAGAAGTTGGCAGGATGAATAGAGAACAACTTGGATTTACTTTATCTTTGTTGCAGGATTTTGACTTGTAGATACTAACACAATTTCAAGCAAGATCTTACTGATAACAGTGTTAATTTTATATAATGATAAACAGGGATTTGGAAAGGCAGGGGCCATGGGCCATTTTGCACATTGGATGAAAAAATGGCCCATTCAATTCAGAAATTTTACCATTGCTAGTATGGGGAATTCAAAATTCTGGTAATGACTAAAAATGGCCCATTGTCCAGGCTGTCTTTCCCAATCCCTGGATAAATGTCATGTTTGAGGTAATTATTCTTACTTTCCATGTCACAAAGCTATAATTGAATATATATTTTTCGATCAACTATTGCATTTGGAAGTGGTAACTGGTCAATCATTGACCATCATCAAACCAAAAACACCACTGGTAGTAGAAATGAAATAAACAGTATTCTACCTCCACTTCAGGATTAAAGCCCTTGAAAGACATCCTCCCAAACACAAGGTTCTCGCACACAGCATAGCTTGGCTCCAGCTGAAAGTCACTCCTGCAATTAAAAGGTTTATCAGCATCAGGTTTATATAATACACTAAATAGTGGCCATGAGGTTCATTTCTTATTTGAAAACAAGGAATACTGTAGAAATGATGATGCAAAAGAATTGAGTTTGTTACATAGAGAGTCATATAGTAGTCTTTAAAGAGCCAGTCAGTGATTTTCATAACATATTCAGGCCCCCCTGAGTAATTGAAGGAAATGCATCAAATTTGAAGGAAAACAGTGCATAATAGAAGGGAAAGCTTCCTAAAAAGTAGGAACACAGCTTAATCGCGAAACAAACACGTGAATATCGGTGAAACGCGGTAATATCAGAGATTTTCAGTCAATATCGGAAGCAACCCGATCCCACCTTCGGAAGAACATCGGTAGACTTCGGAAGGAACACAGTAATTTCCGTGAATTCTCGGCCATTTTGAGATGCGTTTGCTTCCGCTGTCGACCGAGAATTCACGGAAATTACCGTGTTCCTTTCGAAGTCTACCGATGTTCCTTCGAAAGTGGGATCGGGTTGCTTCCGATATTGACTGAAAATCTCTGATATTACCGCGTTTCACCGATATTCACGTGTTTGTTTCGCGATTAAGCTGCGTTTCCTACCATTTAGGAAGCTTTCCCTTCTATTATGCACTGTTTTCCTTCAAATTTGATGCAATTCCTTAATTTTCTCAGGGGGGCCTGATATTATTTGGCTTTGATACGAACCTAAATATCATATGTAATGATATAAATTCAAAACATCTTAACTTTTCCCCTCAAAAAGACAAATAAATGACATATACTGTTTATCCATGAAAATCTTAAAACAGCCTCATAAAAACACAGAGGCGGAGATCACATGTTCAATATACATGGATGCGAGTTATATAACCTAATAAACACTATCAAATCCAAACTGACTTCCTGGCGGCTTTAGATAAGTCTCCAAAAATACGTTTGGCTGTTTGGCACGCGCCACTGTCCGGTTTTGGATCAAAAGTGCGACTTTCTAGCTTTGTATTGTCACTGTACAATACATATTAGCTTTAAAATCATTCTTTCTGGTAACAGTCGATACTTCGCGATCAAATGACGCCATCGATTGAGTTTGGCATATGTGACTCCATCAAATCACGGAGTGGCTCATTAATGTACTGGATTAATGTCATTGGCTATACATGTATCTTAACATGCTATCCACAGCTTATCTAATAAAATGGTGACCAGTTTACCATATGAGACGCTCAAGGTTCACTAAATTGATTCATTACAATCCTAATCAGCTAAGGAGTCTGTACGCAAGATCTAAGCTTTCTTATCTTTTTGCTTATAGAAAAGGAGATATTTTTTGGGTGTGGCCTCTGTGTGTAAGCTATAAGGTGAGTAACAGTCACAGGATGAACAAGATGAAATCTAAAACTCATAATCGCCATAAGCTAAAGGTTCTGTATTCATGATTTTTCACATTTCCATGAAATTTGCTTTTGGTGAACAAGATGAAATGGTCACATCATTACAAAATTTACAGATCAAATTCCCCATTAGCTTAGAAGTCTCTACACAAGATTTTAGCTTCCTGAGCCTTTTCATTACGAAAAGAAGCAAGTTTTTGCTTTTGGTCTGTGTGGCCCTAATTAGTGGAAACAGTGTCAACAGTTCCAAATTGAATTAGCGTATACAATATGGAAGAGAACATAACTAACAGAAATAAACACAATCACTTCAGTGATGTTCGGTCTTAACAGACACTCTATGGTCATAACAGAAGGAAAATTGTCCCAGGTTGGAAGAAACATCTGTAATATCTGTGAATTCTCGGTCAACTCTAAAAACGAACATGTCTCCATAAGCTTCGCTGGAGGGGTCCTCATGCATTTATTACTTTAATATTTTCATGCTTATAGTGAATTTGAGAAAGTAGCAATCGGGGTTATAGGTTATTGTCATAAAAAGCTCTAGTTAAAAAATTGTTAGGGTCCTCATTTGCCTTAGTCTGAAAATGAATATGAATTTTAAAATCAATAAGAATATTAATACATTATCTTAATACATATGAGGAGGACATGTTGTTTATTCTTACTCTTTATGGGGTAGAGGAAGCACATCCATTACCCAGTGCTCATCGTCAATTGCACGCATACTCTCATCTTCATTCTGTTCCTTCTCGATTCGAAGAACGCTCCTCTGCATAAACTATAACATAAATTTAAAAAATTGGATTATTATAATCAATATCAAATCATATGAAATTTAATAACTTAAGATTATAATGATCAATATCAATAAAAAATATTGAGACCAAACAATAATTGAAATTACTCAGTTGACATTTGCAAGAATGGTGTGAAAAAGATACAAATATTTAGAATGAAAAATACGGCAAAGTTACCAACGCTGGGACACCATCCAAAATTTTGGAACTCGGGACACATTTTACTAAGGGTCAACGCAATAATATATATGTGCAATTTCAGCAATATGCTTGTTTTGAAATATTCATTTTCCTTTTATTATTTCTTTTATTTCATTATAGATAAACAATTCATTGTAGCTGATATTTTTATTAAGTACAAATATTTTATGTATGACAACTTCTTGGTTATGAGATTTACTACATTCCGATATAGATTTTTGTATCATCGTCAAGCGTGAATGGTATATAGAAATTGATATTTCTGATCAAACATTTGCTGAGATGTAAGAATATATTCATGAAATAACCTGGTGAAATGTTTGTTTCGAAGTCAATGTTGACCCTCAGTTTAGGACGTTTATGAAGCAATGACATATTAAACTGTATTCCTCAACAAAGAGAATCAACCAAACAGATAAATTTGCTGAGCTCGAACTGGTATCAAGTGAACATATGTTTTATTATAATAAACATTGTAATATTGATAAAATGTCAATTTCTTTTAGAATGCTGACAATTTCACAAAGTAAAGATTAAACTAAACATTAATAACATTATCAAGGAAAAAACTAAAGACACTGGCGAGAACCAATTATATCAAACTGCACGAAAACTGAAGGCCTCATTGAAGGGCTGGTTTTACCTTCATTTGAAGAACATTCTTCGATAACTTCGCCGCATCATTTTCTCCACCCGCCATGATTCTGAAAGTTATATCCTTTGTGTTTTATTTTCTTGTCAGACTGCTTAAAAGAAACATCGACGTATTTATTGTGAGATATTTGCCCGGCCTGTTATACTTCTTGCATTAGTCGCCGGATTGTTTTGACGAGTAACACGTGCTTCCGGTTGCACTCGTAACTGAATAATCGCATGTCCAATCTTACACATTAATAAAGACAAAAACGACGATTTCGTTTTGTTGTTGAAACAAACATTGATTAACTTAAGATACTCAGTTGAGATCCAAACAAGTATAAAAAGAAAATTATACACAGAAAATGAACAAAATATTTTTACTAAATGCTACAAGATAATTAGCCTAACTATATAGCTGGTAGGCCTTGGCTTATATCTGTTAAATTGTCCATTTTGATTAAGAATTCTACAAACATAGAATGGCATACTATATATTATATATGGTTTCAAAAGTATTTCAAAATACCAAATTCATGTTTAAAGTAAATTATCACTTGTAAACATGACGTTGTCTTATTATAGATGAAGTTATCTTTGCCTGTCCTGTTTTCGCCCGTACCCATTTTGTACTGTAGCTGACTTTTTTTTATAGCCTGCCTTCGCGAATGAGCGGGGAAATCCCCATGCACGAAAAGAGAAAGTTCGTCAACATGATTGTTTTTCGCTCTGTCTAATTGCATATATCATGTTAAACATGTGTTAAAAGGTCAGAAGAAAAATATTATCAAATATTCGTACTTTTATTGGTGTTGGTCAAAAATTTAGGGTGAATGAAGTTTGTGCACTTCTGCCTATCTTGGCACTTCGCTGTTTTTAGTGCAGTGAGATTGTGAGTGAACTGTGTAAATGGTAATCATTATTTTACAGCCACACTTTAATGCAAGCAGCAAATTTAACCTCTATTTATAGATGACTTAATGCAGAAAAGGTTGCAATCAATATTTTCTAAGAACAAAATAACTGAAAAGTAAAATAATGAGCCATCTTATTGATATTTTAAACCTTTTTAGCCTCTCATTTAGTCAAAACTCTAAGAATCTGTAAGCCATGCAGTGACATAGGTATCAACGAAACCCTGAGCTAACTAAATGCAACCCAAGTGGCAAGGTAGCTCCTATGCCAAATACCATCTCTCAAAGATGCTGAATGAATGGTTTTTATTTATGCTTACAAATCAAAGTTTTTTTACTTACCGTATTTCCTCGAATAGACACTGGGCCTCGAATAGACGCCGGGTCTCGAATAGAGGCCGGGTGTATGGCTGTTTTAGTAAATACACGCCGGGCCTTGAATACACGCCGGGTCTCGAATACACACCGGGTGATCAGTTGATTAATTAATGCCCCCGTAGTTGAATGCAATGTTTGAGGTTGTGACCTGGACGAAATTTCCTACTAAAAAACAAATAGACGCCGGCCTCGAATAGACGCCGGGTCTCAAATACATACATGAGTAAAGGGGGTCTGAAAAAATAGACACCGGGGGCGTCTATTCGAGGAAATACGGTATCTATATCTATAAATATATTTATATAAAGGCCTCAAGTGAGGTTTTTTTTAATTCATTACACTTTTTAATGTCTCAAGATGAGAAATATTCTTTAAGAGTGCAGTTGCAACGGTGTAAAATAGCTGAAATCTATGTCATCATTAAAATGTTCTTTATAAAATCTTTGGGAGTCACAGCTGATGTATGTTTCTGATATGATCAAAAACCATTGCAATTATAGTCTATCGCTATCACAAAAGAAGGTTTGAGCACACTGTATATAGCTTGTGTAATAGTCAAATAAGGTCAATAGTCACCCCCAATATGCTTACATTTCAGATAATTTTGGAACACTTTTAACAACATGCCACGTCACGACATCACAATCACTGAGGTTAGTGCATAAGGCCTTTCCAAATTTTTATTTGTATTTCAAATGTATGTTTGCGAGGATAAGATTGTTCTCAAAATTGCTATATAAATACAGTCAGGGTTTGGGAAAGGCAGGGGCCAGGGGCCAACAAATGAACAAATGGCCCATTCAAATTAGAAATTTTACCATTGATACTAAGGGGAATGGCCCAGTCCAAATTCTGAAAATGACCAAAAGCCCCAAAAATGTGTCTGTCCCAAACTCTGTACAGTATAAAGACTTTCCTCCTTAACTGAAAGAGAAAGTGCAATAATTGTTTGTCGTGATGTCTGAAAGGGTCAGTTGCACTTTTTATCATTAAAATTTAATTCTTAAAATTTTCCTCAGTGAATATATTTAATGCATATGTGTGGGTCACACTTCTCATTACTTAACCGATTATCTGTGGTCATCAAAGAAAGTATCTAATATCAAGCAAAAACTGTGTATGGCCATTTTAGTTTGAACATCCTTTAATCATATATGGTTGGGAAATGGAATTTTGTAGCGTCACCGAACATGTAACATTTGTTTGAGAACTGCTCATTTTCAACATGTCAGCCATGGGACCTTTTATCAGGAAAATTTGAACTAAACTTAATCGCCTTTGAATCTTGTTGTTAATGAAACAAACAATGAAAAGCCTTGGCATGAGATTAAACTCTTCGAGATGTGACATTACAGAATTTCATCCTACGATAAATATCAAGATATCTCATGACAATATGATACAATAAGATGCTATTAATTTTTTCGGAGATTTTTATGAAAATGATGAATTACTTTTGTCAAACAGTCTTATTCAAAATGATCAATTTTAAGTCATCGATATGTATCACAAGACAGAGACCCAGTCAGACAGTGGGTTTTATTTTTTGAGGCTTTCAATTTGATTTCAGGCACAATTTGTAACATCATCATAAAATCAAAGGAACACAAACATTGCCAAAGTTTGTTTATCCAAAAATATGTATAAAATATTATTTCATAGAGCTGTTACAATATATATGAGAGCATATAGAAATATGATACTTAATCTAACAATATTTGTAGAAATACGGACTCTGTATTATGATACATATCATTGATTTTTATAATTGTTTATTTTGTCTAAAAACCAATCAAGTTGCTTCACAAAAGGGTATTTTTCTATTCATACAAAATCTCAGAAAATAGTGTATTGTTCCAAATCGTATGGAAATGAGATATCATGATAAATATAATGAATTGTCTGTGTTACCCATCTCTATCATTTTGTTTGAACAGATTAAGGACCCTGGGAACTTCCTGGCAAAGGAGTGCCCGGGGTTGAACATGTCCCGGGAGTGCAAAGTGTTCAACAAGATGCAGGACCAGATGAACGCTTACTTCAACAATGAACAGAACTTTTCCACCTACCCACCTCATCCGGAGCGGGTTTGCTTTTATATATTTTCATAACTTTTTCAAACAATTACAATGACATGTCATTCTGGCATGGAACAGTCATCCAAACCCTACAGAAAGAGAACTACTGAGTAAGCAAAATCTCCTCTTGTTCACAGTTTTGGAAGATATATGCTAATTTTGGCAGTAGCTTTATGTAAAACGTCTTCAAAAATCAATAAACCAGAGGTTACTGACCCCAGAGATCTTTTAAAATGGTTATGATTTTTAACCCCTGCCTCAGTAGTGCCTTTTTGCACAACAAGAAATTACAGAATTTACAGAATAGGGAATTAGAGTGAAGATCACATACCCATTATTTCATTAATAGGTTGTTATTTTCAGTGAAAATCTTCTTATTTTCAGTGAAAATCTTGTTATTTTAAACCAAATTTTCTTTAGGGAGACGTCCTGGCTGGAAAAAGGAACTCAGATCGACAGTGGTACCGTGTCCGAGTGGTTAGCGTCCACCAGACCTCTAAAGGACCCAAGGCCAGGTGAGATAACCTTTTTATCTCCTTCTTTACATGAAGTCATATTTCAAATCTGCAGTAGTTATGGTTTCCTTAGGGGTATGAATTTTCATGTCAATCCAATTTTAATGAGTGATTGATACATTTCTGAAGAAAGCTCATTCTATAGAATATTCACATGCTGTCCCTTGTAATATCGTGTATGGAGATTTAAAGTTTACATAACCACAAACATATTTTACTATTTTCTTTGGAATATATGAATGTCTTAAAAATATGTTCAGTTTGGTAATGAAAGCCGTTTTTGAATGCCACTTTTGATGGGCAGCTTAGATCAATCTGGCCACAAACCAGTGAATGCATGACTGGTCACATGCCCTTTTTGTGACGTCATAAACAGAATCATTGCCTCATGATCTGTACAATATTACAGAAAAAAAACAATAATTAACAATTTTCAGAGAATGTTTTCCACTCAGTAAGATAAATCATTTGATGATGTAACACTATTAATTGTTTGGTGTAAAAAAGATATCCACATCAATGGTAATTAAACAATTATTTAAGGAGGTATTTCAGTTGAAATACTGATGCAGCCCCACTCTTCACAGTCTGTTTATTATATTACACCCATGCAAATTTTATGGCCCCCAGCCCAGGTGGGTTTTCCACAGCCGATAATGACACTGTCTTAATGTAAGGCTAATTATAGGTGTGTATTGGACAAATTAAAAAAAATCAAGCCCAGTTCTTATTTTGTTGAAAAATCTTTGAACGAAAATCGAGAAGTGATAAAGTCGAGGTTAGCGGCTATTTAAGTACTCATTTCTCACAGTTTTGATAATTTGTCTGTGTGGTTGAAAGTATTTTTATCAATTACACTTGCAGAGAGGGATGTGAAATTGAATATCAGAAATTGAAAGAAAAAAAATGACGTGAAGGAGGGAATTGTGCTGTCAGCGACATTACTAGTGGTTATTGAGTGTGAATATCTTGTGAGGGTCGCAGTAATATTTGCAAAACCTCTTGAGTTTACAGGGCGTTCAGTTGGAACCAATTGAGTTAAATTAGTTTCATGAGTTACCAAATGACCTTTTAGTTTGCCAACTACTAACTAACATTGATTTATTTTCCTTTTTTTGTTACAGTTGTTTCTTCATTGACCACGGACAGGAGGAGCTTATTCCTGTGTCAGGGTGGGTGCATTTAGTAAGGTTTTCAGCACAATTTACCCAATTTACCTCTTAGGAGTCATACATCAGAGATGCCAACCTCTACAATTTTATCGTAATCGCTACGAATTTTGTACTCTAATTATGCCAATACGATTGCTCTAGAAATTCTACGAATTTTTATAAGCTCTACAACTCACTTAAGATTTAAAAAGCATAGATACCCAGACCAAACATTTTATTTCGCTGATTTGCCGACTTTACCTTTCGATTTAATATTCACTTTTTATAATATACTTTTACAAGGATCAATGCAAGTAACGTTTTACAAAATGTATATCAGAAGTCTGCGAGTAATTTCAATACCTCGAATATAACACACTCTCAATGTTCGGCAGAAAATAATGGGAAAAAACTATCATGTGGGAATGCTTTAACCACGTGACCATTCTCTTTGATAATACGAAACGGGTTTCAGTTTCATATTGACTTTTCAAGCAGGTTGAATCAAACTGGATTCCGTTTTGCTTGTCTGTGCGCCCCATACATGTCAAACATGATTTTATTTTAGTTGACTACTAATATATAATACTTCAAACTACTAATTGTGACCCATGACATTACTAATTGCATCAATTAGGGGTTGGCATCTCTGCATACATTGATGTTGTTCAAGCACAAGCATATCAAGTTCTTGCCTTTATGATAAGTTTGTCTTATCTCTATTTGACTAATAGAGGACAGAAAGACTCCCTTGCTTGCTGATATTGGATGAAGATTAAAAAATTGAAAAGATTTTAATTTTTCTGACATACCAACCCCTGAAAACAGAATTTTTACATGTAGGCAGCAGTAATATCTGAAATTATTTATTTAGTTTGAGCTGTCAATGAAACATTTTTTTTTCATTGCAAGGATGATCGGACATAGTTCACTTAAAGGCTAAGACAGTATTTTCAGAGGTTGTGTAAGACTATAAAAATGAACGAATACTTATGGAAAAAAACCACTTTTGGATGTGACATGTATGATATCCATCATACTGGATTATTGCTTTATTGTAGCAGATTTTTCTGTTGAAAAGAAAATGTCTCAAATTATGTCATCATAGCAATAAATCTGTTAATATTAAATTTTTGAAATACAGGCTTCGTCAGCTGCCTGCGTACTGTCAAGAGGTGCCAGAACAACTCCAGACATATTCACTGTGGGGGGTGGAGCCCCTCACCCTAGCAACATCAATCGAGAATGATATCGTCGCCAAGAAAGAGTAAGTACACATCCCTCTCTGATATTGACTTCGGAAAAGATAATATTCCTAAAACTGTAACAGCCGTTGTATTGTCATGAGAAAAAGCCGACAGCCAATAGAAGGGTAGTAGCTTCCCATTTTGTCCGATTTGCTTAACCATATGGTCAAGGCTATAGACGCCATACAATAGGTTGCTAATAAATAAAAACTGTGATGAATGTGACTGCTGAGATAATTTCTTTAAAAATTCCTGTTTTAACTTTTTAGATTATACATGATTATGTTACACTGCAATTGGAACATGTTATGAGGGTTAAACAGGATTTAAATTTTACTAGTATAATTATTGACAAAACAAAAAGAAAAACCATGACAAGGTACTCCTGATAAGTTTTATTCTTCATTTTAGATTGATTATAAACAAATTCATTTATTATTTCCATTTAAAGTTGTGGGAATGAACCTCAAGGTTTTTTCATGTGATGCCAAATACACCAGATGTCTTCAATGTAGGTTGAACAGTCACTTTCAGCCAATGTGCAGTCCAGTAAATTTTGTTGTTAATAAGTTGTAATTCCTTTATATTTAATGACCGCTCAAATTTGGTATTTTATTGACTTACTTCATATACAGAATCAGTCCCAAGTTATTCCAGATTTCGGTATTGTTCATGAAAATATTCATGTTTGATCTTGGTCATAGTTTTGAAATTATATTTCAGACGCAGTAAAAAATGGGACATCTCGGCTGTTTCCTTCATGGAGAGCCTAATTAATGGTATGTTCATCCAATTGCACTCAGTCAACCCAGCTGTATAATTGGGTACCTGAACATGGAAAGTGTGGAACTATTGATAGATGCCTCGAAAGCTCTACTTACTTCAGCGTAGTAAATTTCAGTCTATGAGCAGTCTTGGCATCAGATTTTGGAGTAGAAATTGTCATTATTGTTATTATATTAAATCCTATATGTTTTCTTGAGAATTTTTATACATCTGCAACAACCAAAGGTTATGGTTCTGATAAACCTCCAATGTTAACCTTGCTCCTCTCACAGCTTTTGATTTGAACTATCTTGCTTGGTGCTAATAAGATAATCAGGTGCCTGAAGGGAAGTTGAACATACCAATGGAAGGCTCCTCCTCATGTTTTTTGTTACACCGGGTATGGACCAATCACACACAAGCTTGGTTGTAAAACCCCACCTGATTGGCTACTGTCAGGGGGCTTAGGCAGGCAAGGTGGTTCATAAAGTTTCTTCATGGTTTTCATCGAAATTGATCAATTTCAAGGGTACTAGTCATGATTTATTGGTTATAAGTATACACATAGTTAAATGAGGAAGAGAGTTGGTAGAAATTTCAAAGTGAAGGGATGGGGGAATAATACCTCATGTGTTAATGTTTTTGTTATACTAATGAGTGAAAATTATTTAACAGATCAGGTGAAGAAGTAGAGAACCTCTTTGTATCTCCTGATGTCAAATATAACAACTTGTTTTAAAAAAAGAGAAAAATATATGAGGCATTCCTTCTACACAATCATTTCTGATCTCAATTTATAGTCTTTTCAATTCACAAATAAAATTTACTGATCCCAATCTTCTATTGATCTCATTTCTAGGTATCTCGAATTTCAAGTTTTTTCCAATTCTTTGTCTTCACAAGTTTCAAATCTCTCAATTTTCAAATATCTTAAAAAATAAATTTTTTTTTTTCATTAAGTTTTCTTAAATTCCTCTTAACTATCAAAAGATGTTTCTCTTCATTACAGATTCGTCGCGACGTATGGCAGAGATAATCCACGTGAGTCGAGGGATCGTGTATGTGAAACTCTTTGTGTCCTTGTCCGAAGGAGAGGTTTGTGTTAACGATCTGCTGTGTGAAAAAGAGTACGCAGCCATGATTGAAAATCCAGCAATACCACAAGAGGAAGAAGGTTTGTGAACAGAAATTCTAATAATTTAAACTATTTCCTAGTCAGTACTTAGAAGAAGATGGGGTAAGATCTTGCCAGGTCACACAATGGTTCCACATTTGGCGGATTGAGGAGACTTGGAAAAACCAGTCTTCTGCAAATCAACAATGCATCACCACTTTAAATAGTGAATTTTCAAAATTGAAATTCTTTTTGATTGCATTCGTTCGGTGGAAGATTTAGAATTATCAAATTTCACTAAATGTAAATTTTATTCGAAAGAAAATTGAATGGAATTCTAAAAGAAATCCTCGAAATCATAGTATCCAGTGAAAAAAAAACCCAATTGAACAAGAGATTAGCTCTGGAGGTTATAGTGCTGATATATTAAATGGCGGTATACCTGATTAATTTATCATGAAACAGTCAGGGAATTAAGATTATCATTTTTAGGAAATTCATTTTTCAGAGGTCACTTCAGAATCTTATGAACCAAGAAGACTAAAGAAAAAAGTGCATACAACAGACTTCTGTAAAAAAGTTCTGGACATTGAGAATGGAAGAGTTTATTCAAACAGTTTGAATAATATGCCAAAGCTTGAAGAAGTCTTATACCAGAGATCCCCAAACTGTAATGGCGCCATTCCAAAAACGGTACACTCTGATTCAGAATATCTTAGAGACAATACTCCACTGTACCCGCAACAACCCGTTGCCCTTAGTGATACAGATGTCCCAACTGGACTCTTGAGCCAAATGACCAAGAAACCGTTTTCACGGGGAAGGGGGAGAGTTCTAGGATGGGAGGATTCGGGGAAAGAGGAGTACAATTCCTTGGAAAGGGCAAGCATTTCTTCAGGAAACTCTGAAACCACTTCAGCTTTGAGCCGAGGAATGAAAAACTTGCTGAAAGGTGAAACAGTGTCAGACTCTGAACTTTCAAAGAAAATGGTTCTCGGACGAGGACATTCGTTCTCAAATGTGTCTGATACTGAGGCCATTAGAGGGAAACCAGGACAACAGACATCAAGCTCTTTGGTTCAGTCGGATGGCGATGGTTCAAAATCCTCATCTCTTGCAAGTTTGATGAGAGCAAAGTCTTTGGGAATGAACTCGGCAGGTGACTGTTCACAGAGGAACAGTGTGTCAGAGGCGGGACAGGAATACATGGACATATTTGTGCCCTCTCGTCTTCCAAAATGTGCAAACAAGTCTAGTGCTAAAATTGGGTAAGTTTTCATTCATTTATCTTGCTCTTAGCTCATGAGTCTTTTTAGGCTAATTGGCTAATGGCATTGTATTTCAGTCACAAACTTTTCACATTGTATATGATCTCCTCAAGAGCTGCTGCACTTTTAAGTTGTAGTTTATTTGTAAGTAAAAGCAATTTAGTTTTTAATAGATGATATTTTCCTTCATCCAGGCATTATCTAATCTATATTTCAATTGTTATGAATGTTTTGGAATACTTAGTCATTTAAGTTGATTGCCTCTTTTACCTGTGTTTTTTTCTTCTGCTGCCCTTTAAAGCTGAGAAATGTTCTTTGATAAATCTTTATTTACATATAAATGAATGGAATTTTGTTTACCTTTATGTCAATATCAAAATCCGCGCTGTTGTATATATATCCTCTCATTTTCATCCTACTAGAACCTCTTTTTCCTCAAACTGAATGATATGATATAAGATGGAGATAATGATGATGATGATAACAACAATAACAATGATAGTAATAATGACTTTTTGTCCTCTTCACAAAGTTTCTAGTCAAGAATCGCAAGTTGAAACATTGTCCTATCCTTTCATTCTGAGCTCAAAGAAAGGATTAACAACTTTAATCTCAGTCTCAGTAATTGAAGGAAATGGATCTACCGATGTTCCTTCAAGAGTGGGACGATGTTCCTTCCACTAAGGACACAAAATTTCTATTATTACCGTCTATCACAGATATTGACGAGTTTGTTTCGTGATAAAGCTGAGTTTCCTTCCAGCTTCTTTAATAAGCACTGTTTTCCTTCAAATTTGATGTATTTCCTTCAAATACTTAGAGGGGCCTGTATCTCTTAATGTCTTTTGGAATGACACATCTTCTACTCAGAATTGAATTTCAACCATGTGTATGATTATATAATAACTGAATTCGGAATGAAAAATCAAGTATTTGATCAAGTAAAATAGTGTCATTTATAATTATAGCCAAGTTACCATTTTACTTTTTATCAGCCCTCCTATCACATTTTGTCTGCAATGGGAATTTTTGGGGGAAAAACCATTCGATTTGTCAGTGTTTGATATTTTGACATTTTATATATCCAAGGGCATGAGTGTTTCAAAACACATCTAGTTTTAAAGGGGCAGTAATAAAATAAAATGATCTAACAAGATTGATAAACATTTCAAGACAATGTTTTTGATATAAAGGAGCCATGTTTAGTTAATCTATTGAAAATCCATTTCTCAACGTCAAATGATTGAAAGGTGTTCACTAAAAAGTGACTGCCAGTACTTTTTGCTAGGTACTATTTCTTCTATGAGTAGGGATGACCAGATTATGAGATAAATGTAATGAGATGTTTGGCCCTCTGAATGATAATTAATTAGCATAAACTAATCTTTATTGGGGAAGATTTTTTAGAAATAGACTTTTCAAAAAACATGCCACTGCCCCTTTAAGTGGAAATCAAAAGCAAGGACTTAAATACTTTGAACGTAATATTGTAGGTCGATTCTTAAGAAATCTGGGTCGACATGCTCGATGAACAGCCAGGACTCAAACTATGTCAGGTAATTTGGAACGGGTTTTTGCATGCTGTAGACTGGTGCCATTAAAGTAGCTGTAGCAGGTTTGGAGGGGAGATAAATCTCTCCCAAAGACAAAACCAAATATCAATTGCAAATAAATCATTTTTATTATAGATTTGAGAACTTCTAACAATCATACCAAGAAAATGAATTAATGAATCAATTTCCCGAACTTGAACGATTAAAGTATGTTAAAGTAGCTAATGGTTGAAACTGTCAAGTATTGTTCACACTAAAATGGCTGCATAAAGTACTACAACAGAAAATAAGGTCGTAGAAAATATTGAGGAAAATAATTTTGCATAATCTTGAAAAATTTAAGGAATGACATTTTTAAAAAAAACGTTATACGGTGCCTACTATTAGTAGAAGAAAGCAACGCTTGCCTTACAAAATGAAAATGACAGTTCAAAAATTTGTTTGCCTTATGACTGGAAAAGGCTGTTAAAATGAAGTAGGGAAAGTATTTTCAATATTAAGACGCCAAGGTGCTCAGACTTTGATCATCATAAGCAGATTTTGACTGTTGTTGACTTTGAATTTGCATGGCAAGAATTGCATGACATCTCATTGAAACATCGTGTCTGTGGTCAGCTAACATTGATCCTGGATAGTAAGTTCTTGTTTTTTTTATTGAGAGACAGACATGGGTTTGCAGGAGAGGTTATTTCTTGGCAGTGTAAGTAATAACATCAGCTTCAACCCTTTAACAAGGTGCCTTCCTCAAAGCTTGGTGTTCTTCATTTTTGAGCTGGCTTCATTTTTAAACTGTTAATGGCTGCATGTTAGAAAAATTATTAACACTAATTAATCTAACCATTGTTGACTTTTGCTTCATGACCTGCTTTTTTTTATAGATGACCTCAGGTTAGAAATACAGTCAATAAAATGTTTTATTTTAATCTGGTTGCCCTAAGTTTCAAAATTATTTGTTGTGGTATGCTGTTATTAAGATGTACCTGAGACAAGTAATTCATGCTATATGCTGCTCTCTGCACAAACTGTCTTTACTTGACTTATTATGTATGTTTTATGATTGTACTAAGGTCACCTTTGGTGAGTGTTATGATTGTGCTAAGGTCAACTTATTAAGTTGAAATCAACTCACAGCTTTGAGATATACAAGACATAGACTCAGATAGGATTCTCACTTGGACAGTAGTGTAAATTGCAATGGAGAGTATTTGTTTGCAATACATTAAGTTTTTAAATATTTTCAGTATATATCATTACCTTTATATTTTTAACGAGCCATAAAAAAAAATTTCATCAATGAATTATAAATGCACAAAAACTTCTTTCAATTGTGAGGGTAACCATTGAGAAATTGAAACAAAATTCAATCAAGCAATATTTCCTTTTTCAGATATGTGATGGTTTACTGATAATCACACATTGTAGTGAAGATAGCCTTGGGCTTTTTTTAGCATTAGGTTGAAGTCACCTTAAAGCTAATTACAAGGTTCGTATTTGTATCTTCCTCAGATGAGGGGTCATTTTGACAAATCCTTGGTATGGGTAAAAGAAAGACCATCTGAAATGAAAATAGACATCCCTTGACTAGCTAAGCTTTTTAAGGAAACCAATCCAAAGAGAACACATTTCCCTAGCAACCCATCTCTAAACACACTGCTTAGGAATCTTTAGCTGGCAGCTATGTTGAGTTCAGGTCTCTCAGAGGTTGAATGAAAGGTTAAGACGTTTAATTCCCTGCTACAGGTTCAGTGAAGCACCAGATATGTGTGCTGCTCCTTCAGGCACCGAGGAGTGGGTCGCTAGGAAGGGCAAGGAGGTCGGCAGGAGGTAAGTCCTTTTACGATTCAAATGATTGTTGAAGTTCAAGGTCACTGTGATCATACACCTCTAGTTCTAAGGGCACTGACTTCCACAATATCCAATGATAGTTATATCTGATTACTTTTGTTCTTATGTAGCCCACTCACCAAAATATGACTACTTTTAAAATTTGTATCATTATATGTCCAAACCTTAAGGATATATAGAGATTTTTATCTGAGTAAGTGTGGGAATTTTTTTATTATGTGTAAGGGCAAGGGTTATATACAAATTTGAACAAGTTTCATAAAATTCATATGACACACCTCCAATTCTAATTCTAATGATTTCTTTATTATTGATTTTATTCTTATTTAATCATATGGAAATAACCAGAATACAGTCTGTTTCCCTGGCAACAACAGCCTGCTTCAGTGACATCATGAACTATTTATTTATGATTTATGATGTCACAGACCACGAAATATGCGCGCTGAACAATCGTTGGTGAAAGTGAGTGTACATGTGTTCATAGAAAAATATGTCAGTACTTATGTTTCATCTTATGAGTAATACATGATGGTTTCTGTAGACAGGGAAACTTTTGATACTGACAGCTACTTTTCTGTGTCAAATTTCATTTTTATTATTTGAATTAAAGAATTTTACTTGCCAGTAGGTGACAACACTGATATTATAATGATAACACTTTTATCAGATTGTTGGAGAGTCTCTCTGCTAATGCAGGTCAACACGAGGCACCCATTTTGCCAAGGGTAAGAATTCAATTCAATATGGTTAAGTCATTAAGATCAGTTTTTGAGATTAAGAATGCAGGTTGTAAGCTATTTAGCTCCTCAGCTGCTTGTTCTAGAAGATTCTATCATATCATAACTTAAGCAAGCAATCTAGTTAAAACTAGCTGTAATATAATACGTCCCGAAGTCCGTTATTACATCTAGCGAATTACAGGTATATTCCGTGTCGAGCAGGCGCGAACATCAGCCAATCAAAAAAGTGCTGGCCCAGCTCTTCGAATCGCGGGTCAATGCGAATGTTTTGCCGTTCTTTGCACCTCGATTACAAAATCCGAATGTTACCAATGTTTCCAAGTGAATTATTTTGAAAAAATATCATGACAGCATAAATTCTGTACTGATAATGATGACGAATATTTTCGGGTTGTTTATTTGGTAATTTCTGCAAAAGCAAATCAACACATTTGGTCAAAAAATTACAAAATAAGTTTTCAAGGATAAATATAGACAAACGTAGGGTAAACGTCAGGATGTGACATTAACCAAGATGCAAAAGAAACCCGTCTTTGATTGGTTGAAAGCTGTCTTCCTGCCCTCATTTTATTGGTCGGTTCAAAATTAGTCAAAGGTCAGGTGAACATGACCTCAATCAGTTTCAACTAGATTGTTAAGCAAGTGGCTTCATCTTATCATATTAAGGGTGATTCCTGTTCATTGGCACCTCAGAATTTTTGCATTATTTCGTGAAACAAGTTTGGAATTTTGATAAAATCTCAATTGCTCTTAGACAGCTTAAAGAATTTATATCTCAATATAATAGGAAAGAAAACCAGGATCAATAAAATGTAAAACTGAATTTGCATAACTGATGTCTTGAAGGTACTAATGTTTATGTTTATGACCTTTTAGCGCCAATGATTGTTAAAAGGATGCATCTGTGAAATTGTAAATACATGGTAGATATTTCAAGGGTTTCCAAGTTTGTTATTTGAATTAATTCTTGTACATCTTCTCAGACGACACGTCCGGATCTCCCCGAGAGCAAACCGTACCTCGGAGTGGTGTACCATGGGCTAGCCAAACCTAGTCTCATCACTGACTTCGAAAACCTGCCATTCGCAGAGCTTGTCAAACAGGTATATTACTTGGGTATTTATTATCATCACCAATTTTGAGTGTTTTGAATAATCTAGAAGTTCTAACTGTCACATTCTTAAATCAGGAAGGTTTCAAGTATTTTTACCTTTGATTGCCAAAAACGATTTCCTTATTGCATTGCATGATTGGTATTTTGGAAGAAATGACTTTAAATACTGTATTTGAAGAGAAATACTGTCGACAGGAGTTTTAGAATGTCAGTAAGTAAAAATGGATTAAGTAAAGAACTGATAGAATTATTTAAGTAGACAATCCCATATGATATGGGTTCTGCCTTCCTCAATACTTTCATTGAATTATCTCATGGATATATATATCCCTTAGTGGTACAAAATAGTATTGAAGAGTTAACCTCTCTTATATCTTGTAAATGTTTTTGCTAAGGAGAAAACGGTAAATGCAGCATGTTCCAATTACATGCGTTTTCCTCGAGTGTCATAGGTTGGAGATATTTCATGCTTGCTGTTTTAGACCTTCCTCAAGAAGAAGTTTGAGGGTCCTCAACTCATCCAGGTCTATGGTTGGCCGGTTGTTCGAAGGGGGCGCCATTTTGTGGGCATTGCGCCACCTAAGACTGGAAAGACGTTAGCCTATCTGCTGCCATTGTTGACCCAACTGTTTGAGACCTCCCCTTACATTGATGTGCCTGTAGGCAATGGGGTGAGTTCATCAGTGTCAGCAGAAATGTCTAGTCTATTTTCACGAAGAACGTTTGGTCTATATCAACCAAACTTTGCCCTTTTTTTTAACCATGAACTTCCCTTAAGCTTATGCCCATTTAGAACTTTCTATGAATTCAATTTTTATATGTTTCCGTGGAAACATCATCTTTATTACTTACTTCCAAGGCATTCAATTAGGGCAACCTTACTCAGAAACTATTGCAACCAGAGCTAATTTGTTCAGGGTTCATCTAGATGATTCTTCTGAAAATATAATTTTCGACAAGTTTTTGAAAGTTTGATTGCATTTGTTGTGAATATCAGGTCTGATGCTCCAAAGGGACAAGTTTTTTCAGAAACTGTAACATAGAGTTGAATGACATTTTGGTTGTGGGTACACCTGATAATTCTCTTGAACTGTTATCCTCTGCAGCCACTGGCGCTGATCCTGGTCCCGTCCTGGAAGAAGGCGCAGACCGTGTATGACATGTGCCGGGAGTATATTCAGGAACGGAGCAAACCGAGAGTCCTTTCTATCTTTGCTGGGGGTGCTGAGGAGACGCAAGTGGTACGCATTGTTATCATTATGATACTTGTTCAGTGATAAGTCTGTACATATGATATCGGCGTTAAGCCCCAAATCACCTCACCTCACCTCCAAGGACTCGCTACCTATGAGTACTTCAATAAGTAACCAAACAGCACCACAAAAAGAAGATATAAGAAATCATTTCATGATAAAAATAATTATCTTGATCATGAATAGATTCGGCTGTGAAGCAGACCAAAATGGTTGCTAATTTTGATTTGGAACATGAGGAAACTTTAGTTTATGGGGAAAAAATGATAAGAATAAATATTTTCTTGTAGAAATCATATTTTCTTTCTTTGGTGAGTAAGAAAGTATATATAACAAGAGTTGAGGATGACTTATCCCAGATTCTCTCCTTCTCTTCCTTTGTCTACCTGTATCAATGATAGCAATATGTCGGAAAAATTTTTTTGTAACTTAAATGCATTATTACACACCTTTTTGGTTCAAATTGGCAATTTTAAGGCATATGTAGGTTAAAGGCACTCCCTCTAGCTTTCAATTGATGCAATGAAATACCTATTGTTATCATCCTGTAATCTACAATGAAAAAGTTAAGACGACCAAAGTTTGTTTAGAGATATATAAAAAATCTGTAGTCAGCTGTGCACAAAATGAAAATAAAATTGACTGTTGAAAACAGCTGGACCAGGTATGTGTACAGTTTTTTCATTTGCCTAAATTCTTAACTGAGAATAAAGGATGAAATATTGTTTAAAACAACAGTTGTAACTTAACTGATTTAAAAAATGTAGCATAAGCATTGATATTGGATAAAGATACTTGCTGCCGGTTTTGCCCTTCTGGCTGTAAGTAAAATTTGAATATTTCAGATAAAGTAGTTCTTGCAGATTAAATGCAACGTTCCGTTTAATTCTTCTGGTCTTTTACAATCAACTTTATGACCTGACTACTTATATATTTTTTAAGTAACCAACATTACATGAGTAAGTAATGTATAAAGATATCCATTTTCCAAGCATTTGTTGTGTATACAAAATATTGGTGTACATTGGTGCCTTTAAATACCCAGGTTACATTCAGATAATGCAATTGTTGTTTACATGATAAAGGTGCCGTTAATCAATGGATGCGAGATTCTGGTCGCGACACCTGCATGTCTACAGCGTATGATAGAGAGACGCTACACCAATCTGAACAGACTCTGCCACCTGGTGAGTAACTTGCAAACTAACTGACATATAGTTATAAGGCATGCTCTCACTGTAAGGTTCAAATCAACTACCAGTTGACATGGCAAAATTTAGCCTGTTTCATGTTTTCTAATGAATACAAACAATTAGCAATCCCATGTTATTTTTTTATCTTAAAACACTTAGAAACAGGAACTTTGTGTCCAACACAAGAATACATGAAATGTTGCATTGTTGTGTCATATGATTGTTATTTACTTCATTATGTTTGATGTAAGAACATGTTATACCCTTCAGGTGCTGGATGATGGGGAGATACTGACAGAAGTCTTCACGGCAGAGGTATCATTTCAAATATTTTGTGCCGCCCATTCCACCTGTAACAAGCTTCACAATAATGAACTAAAAACGGAATGCTTCATCCCTGAATTATTAGTTTGCGGATATAATACAAACAGCCCTGAATGACCCCCTTGTTTTTCTACCTCTCCTCTCTACAAAAGCTTTAATGATAAAAGTTTCTTTGCGACATACTGCAGCTTTCAACTGCAGCTTTCAAAGCAAATCAAGTTTATTACGGGCATTTAATGTGGTAACATTATTTAACTCAGCAACTGAAGTGGTGATGATATTCATTCCCCCCCTAGACTAAGTTCATTACAGACATTTAATGTCATATGACATTACTTCACACAGCAACTGTAGTGGTGAGGATATTCATTCCCCCCCTAGATTAAGTTCATTACAGACATTTAATGTCATATGACATTACTTCACACAGCAACTGTAGTGGTGAGGATATTTATTCCCCCCCTAGACTAAGTTCATTACAGACATTTAATGTCATATGACATTACTTCACACAGCAACTGAAATGGTGAGGATATTTATTCCCCCCCCCCCCCCCCCCCCTAGACTAAGTTCATTACAGACATTTAATGTCATATGACATTACTTCACACAGCAACTGAAATGGTGAGGAAATTTATTCCCCCCCCCTAGACTAAGTTCATTACAGACATTTAATGTCATATGACATTACTTCACACAGCAACTAAAATGGTGAGGATATTTATTCCTTCCCAGACTCATTTCACATGTGGTGTGACGATAATTCACTCAGGAGTTGAAAATTTAAAATTACTGCAATATTCCATGTTCATCCACAGATCCAGTTCATTATGAAGGAGTATGCTAATGTTCTCCGTGAGACAAAGCAGCAGACAGACATTCCCAGACAGAGAATTGTGATGGGCAGTCAGTGGACCAAGGGGATTGAGTCTTTCATGGATTCCTATCTGCATGAACCCGTCCTGGCCATCACCTCCAAGATGGAGTCTGCTGTGTATGGCAAAGTCAAACAGGTAGTGTGATGATGAATTTTGAAAAAAATATATTTAAATTCATCTTATGTCAAGTCTCCATCAGATTTATATCTCCATTATTGGTTGTGGACACCACCTTCAAGATGGAGTCTGCTGTGTATGGCAAAGTCAAACAGGCATTGTGATGATGGTTTTCAAATGTGATACAGAAATCTAGTGAATGGTGTCTTTTATGGAAAGCAGTCTTCACTCTAAGGTCCTCCCTATAACTCTAGGAGGGAGGCAGCTGAATGGGCAAGTTGAGAATGTGTTTAGAATATCTTTACTCTTTCGTGAACATAGATCAGCAAGTACAAGATTGAGTCAGCTTTGTATGAGACACACAGGTTGTGGAATGTGGAAGTTTTGAGCAAAATATCTACAATACATAGTGGATGAAAATTTTCATGGATTTCTTTCATGCATCAACAAATTCTGGTCATCGCATCCATGATGGAGTTTGCCAGTGTCATAAAGTCAATAGGTAGTGTGATGATTAGTATTGAATTGTGAAATAATCACTAATCAGTTGATCTAGTCCTTTTTGACTCAATCTACATTGACAAATCATGGTCTTCATTTCCAAGATTGAGGTAAGACATGAGCTACTGGCCTTGGAACAATACAGTAGAGATGTAGGACTCATATTTTTCATAAATTCCAAGAATCATAAGCTTATCTTGCACTTTGCTATTGTAATATTCGATACATATTTGTCAAACACTTAAAATAAATTTACATAGACAATTTAATTGTGACAAATGGTATGAGTTTTCATGTCTTTTGATGATTTCATCAAGATGCCTTTACACATCTATTGTCATCTGGTTGGTTGACAGATAGTGCACATGTGTAAGCATGGCAACCGTATCAGTCTGCTGGCAGGCATCCTGGAAGGAATCCTGGTCCCTGGCAACAAGATCGCCATCTGCTCCTCAGCCAGAGATGAAGTTGAGACTGTCCACAAGGTGAGCTTCTTTAGTGTTGTTGGGACAACTCACTTTCAGCACTCAAAATCAGACCTATCTTTAGATCTTCAAAGGAGAGTTTGACTGGTAAATTATTGTAGAAGGTATTTTCAAAGGATTTGTCAAAGTGGTGCATCAGCATCCTTTTATGTTTCCATTCTCGACAATTCCTGCCAAGCACTGGACAATTTACAGAAGGTAAACTTGTATTTGTACAAAGTGAAAGAACATCTTTGTTATTTGGTCCTGAAGCATGGTACATGATATATTGGAATTCCACCTCAATGATATCTTTTGTGATCTTACAACTAACTCAAATTCTTTGTTCCAATATGAGTTATTAACATGCTACAACTAGACAATAGTTCAAGGTTCTCTCAAATTTCAATTGTGGAAAATTTCTAGCTGAGATAACACCCTAATTCTATTGACTTTTAAGTTTTTGTGACATCTGTCTTCCAAATTGTAGGTGATAGGTTTGCATCTTATAGGTGGAAGAAAGCTATGCTCCTTGTCAGTTCACAGAACTCCCACAATTCTAACTTTAAAAACAGCATATCTTTTTGACTGACTATTGCTCACACAAGAAAATGCATATATGTAAGAACAGAGGTGTCTTGATAAGATATATTAGGAAAGTAACTTCTGGGGCAAGATATTAAACATCCTGGTTTTATGTTTTATATGAGGGTTCTTGGTTGCACAAAACCTAATTGGGCATATGAATTAGTGTAAGGCTTGTAAATATTACATGGTTTGTGGCCCTCAAACAGTTCTACATATTGATCACTGGTAAGTGCAGCCTCCGATATAATCCAGTCCTTATCCACAGAGTCCCTAACTCAATCTCTTCTGCTTGTCTGCAGAAGACCACAATTCATCGGTCTATCATCCTGTCCACTGGACATATACCCCAAATCACTTCTCATAACAGCAACTGAGAACCCCAATGCGTATATGGAATGTATTTATGCCATTGTTTTATCAAAACTTTGCATTTACTATATGCATTTGGTTGTCCTGCACAAACACATCTTTGATTGATGCAGACACTAAGAAGCTGGAGCCACAATGCGCTGATGTACAGTGAGGAGATGTCTGACTATGACAAGTGTCAGTCTCTCGAGCTGTGGAATACTCTCGACTCCAAACGTGATTTTGTCATCATGGGTAAGCTGCCTCAACAGTTGCTGTCGAGTTACTCTCTCTGTATTGATAGTGATGTCAAACATGTTAACAAGTTAATCCTCCTGTAAGAATAGGGTGATGTCAAACTTGTTAGCAAGTAAGTCTTTCTGTATTGATAAAGTGATGACAAACTTGTTAACAAAATATATGTATTGATAGAGTGATGTCAAACTTGTAAACAAGTTAATCTTTCTTTATCAATAGAGTGATGTCAAACTTGTTAACAAGTTAATCTTTACTGTAATAATAGGGTGATGTCAAACTTGTTAGCAAGTAAATCTTTCTGTATTGATAAAGTGATGTCAAACTTGTAAACAAGTTAATCTTTCTTTATCAATAGAGTGATGTCAAACTTTTTAACAAATTAATCTTTCTTTATCAATAGATTGATGTCAAACTTGTTAACAAGTTAAAAAAAATAATTTTCATAACTTTATTCAATTTTGTTAATGTATATACAAATTCAAACATGCATATCAATAGAGAAGCAAGACATTTCTAAATAGTAATGGACAACAATGGACAGTGTATTTGAATTACAAAAAAAACCAAACTATTCATTGATGGAAATTATAATCTGTGGATGTACATGATACTTTTTTCAAAATGATGTCTTGTCGAAAAATTGCTTAAAACAAGAACAAATTGTGACATGATGACCAGAATTTCATGAATTTTGAATAACTACATTGAGTATATGCAGAATATTTGTTTGTGTTATATGTATATTGCGAATGTCATTTGGGATGCTTGGTAGTTTATATTGATGTTTTGCTTTAAAGATAATGTATTTTATGATTATCAGGATCAGATTTAGACTATTATTTCTGTGTTGTGGGTATCCGAAGATCACAGTTTGTTATGATAAGTTAAATTTACACTGTGTTTTTGATTTGATCCAATTTGTCATTTCCAACAAGTTAAACATACTAAGAGTACATGTAACTGTCAAGTTGGATACCAAATCATTAAAAAGTTCTTCGAAAACTGTATTATATGCTTGCTAGATTTGTATTCATTATATTGTGTCCATGTGAATTAGGTTTGTGTCAGAGTGCTTAAATTAAGATTATTGTGACCATAATCAACTCTTTGACTAGACTACTTCACAATTTTTTTTACATCAAACGCGCAGTATATAGAGAATCCTAATGGAACTTTGAGTGGGTTGGTACTTGGAGTACCTATACCAATCACGAGTTTAATAAAAATGTAATTCAATGGGACTGAACATTTCATTTATTACTCCCTGAATTATTTCAATTTTTTTTTTTCATGACAGTTTGAAGCGTAGATTTAGTTTCCGGAGTATAACTTGGAAACTATGACCAATCGTTACCAAATTTGGTACACATCCACTTTAAATTATGTAGATGTGCCTTTTGGGGGTTTCAACTTCTTTTTCAATTTTATATCTCCTTAATCTTAAATTGAATCATATGTAGTTAATATTTTGTCAAAACTGTGGAGATGTTGATTTGACAAAACTTATAGTTTATGTTGTTTTATAGAAAAATTAATAAAAAAAATTTCAGTTTGAAAAAAAAATAAAAATAACATCAATGTTTCTCAGTCTAGAATTGGATGCAATCAAAGTTAGTTGTGCAATCAGTGACATCATTTCAAAAGTTATCATTCTAATCACCTAAGATATTTCCATAAGCTTTCCGAAAGCTTAACTCATATTCTAGTATGCACTTTGCACTTTGAGTCTTATTTACAGAATACATACGCCTTATTTAGCAACTGCATCATTGCATAGCCCTGTGTGACAAAAAATGTGTTTTTCAAGCATTTAGCGTTTTCATTGACTGAAATATGGTAAGGTAGATTAAGTTGCAATATTGTGCCACTAGGAGAAACTGTCGGAAGCTCAAGAAGAGTTCTTATTATAACAGAGGTTGTATAGGAATTAATGACAGAGCTACCTCTGTGGGGAGAGAATGATCAGAACTATAACAATTGTTTTCTTCTTGGCTGCAGTGATCAATGACCTGTTGGTTATTGACAGCCAGATCGACGATGCCACTGCTGTCATCCATTACAATCTTCCGAAGTCCAAGACTCGGTTTGGGAACCGGATTGCGCTCATGTTCAAATACCACCGCAACTTTCTGGACAAGCAACAGGTGATATGTTGATATTATCATATTTGTGGATTTAGTACCAAAAAACTCTCACCTGCTAGAAAATAATCAAACTCAGATGTATTCGAGCTGTGAGGGAAAAACAAATTACTACCTTATGTTTGATCTTAGAACTGAACAGTCAGAAGCACAAAGACGTAACAGAAATGCTTTAACTCGTATTAACATATCCATTATTTGTTCTAATTTGTTTTCACTTCAATATTTTATATGGAGGTAATGAAGCATACATTTAAAGGAACAGTCCCATCGGAGTACTTTTTGTTGATACGAAATTCAAAGGGGCATTCCTGTTTGTTACCAGTACATGATGGTAACACATGCACAAACCAGTTGAAACAGAATAACATTTTGGTTGATTGAGAATTTAGAACTATATAAATGAGAGTGTCCACTCTGTAAAAAACAAGAATGAGAAGTGAAGCCATTCATTGGTGCTATGAGACAAGTATTCCAACTGCATTACAAGGCATTGTTGAATAGTTCAAAGTTGTATCATTAAACATTTGTTAATTTGTTAATTTGTGGATATTCTATCCATATAATTTCATGTCATTTTCCCTGTTAGCAACATGGCGGACCCTAGCCTAGGGTCTTTAACTCAAGAACTCTTTAAGTGGCACTCTAGAAGTTGGTAATGTAGAACACAATTTTGTAGATATGTAACTTCTATATCAACAGAATAGTGACGTTTCTGTATTCATCCTTATACCATATGCTTGGAAACAGTATTAGGATATATACCGAAATGTTATCATTCTGTTGATAAAGAAGATGAGTATCAATAAAATCTTGTACTTCATTACAACTCTAGAAATTCGTTAATCTTATTTTCCAGCCCGAGGTGACACCAGTGTCGCACATCATGGTCACGGAACATTGCATAAAAGAGATGCGGAGTCTCGTCAACTTCCTGAAGAGATCAGAGGCAACCATTCCGAGTGCGATGACTAAATACATGGCCGGCATGCAGATGGTAAGACACCAGTAGACAGTGTGAACCTCCACTCAGGAATATTTTTAAACATTGTGAACTTACACTAAGGAATATATGCCAGTCAGTGAAATTGAAGCTGTTATGTTGTTAATTTACCATGTTTATGTTCATTGTGGAAATGCTTATTCTGTCCGAATCTTATTTGTTTTGTTTTTCATATTTTTTAAGACGTAAATAAAAATTAAATTTTCAAGTAAAAAAAACAATTTCTTATCCATTTATGATACCGTATTATTGGTGAATATTTGTTATGAAAGGCAATTTTGACTTTGTTAAAATGTCACTTTTTGTTGTATTAGGATTATTCTTCAGATTGCATTCATTTATTCACATATTTGTTACCTGATTTTTTCTTAAGAGAATACTTTTACTGAACTGAAAAATAATTGAAATGTTATGATTTCACATTGTATTTTATGTTATGGCAACTTGCATTACCTTTGGCGTCAGGTTCACCTTTGTCTTTTGACTGCTTGACTTGGTTTTGATTAGATAGATACAGATTAACAATCATTATGAGCATAGATTCGTCTTATTTTGACACACAAATGTATTCATTTTACGAGTGTTTACTTCCTTTCCTATAACCTTTTCATTTTCCTCAGGGCAGGTTAAAGTGATTTGCATATTTAATTCCATCGTCGATCAATGTCTGTACTTATATTTTGGTTCTGAAACATATTTTAAAAATTTGAATATATTCTTTTTTTATATCAAATCAACAAATTATTTTCAGATTTTGTATCTGTTTTGGTCCTTTTTTTGTTTCAACATGTTAGTGTTTATAAATTTTCATGAATTTATCAAGTATAATTACAAATTAAATACTTTTATGTAACAACTCTGTTTCTGTTTAAAACCCTATATATCTTCACTGTTTCTTTTTTTAAAGAAGAGCTGTACTAATATTGTTTCCTCAGAAAAACTGTCAATGTTTGTCAGAAATAACGTTCATCTGTTGGTCTGATTGTATCCATCTCCTAAAAGCTCTTGTAAATGGTGACGGTTTAGTTTTAAAAGGCCTTTGAGTATATTGGTATTCATTAAGAGACATTATAATGTGTTCAGAATATTATACAAATAGTAAACAGAAACTTTCTTTTGGCAGTGTTGATCTATAATTTCACTGCCTCTTTACAAAGTGCTTCCTTCTATTAAAATCATAGTTGATGTTCTGTGGTGTCTTTTTTGAGTCTGTCACTCCCTTAACCTTGAGTAATATATTGTTACATCATAAATCATTTGGGAAACAATTCAGGAAAATCTACAATCTCATTAAAAAACTTAAAATTTTCTCATTTCATTAGTATACACTGCTAGATCACTCTTTTAAGCTCTCAAGCTTGATGCAAATGCCAAAGTGACCATTTTTTTGGTAACCCCCCTCCCCCCCCCCCCCCCCCCCCCCCCCCACCAAAAATGTCATCAAATGGCTGGTCTTATTCAGTTACACCCATCAATCTTGTGGTTAAGTGTTTCTTAGATATTTTAATCTTGTAGCAATATATATTCATTTGTATGTCATGTTGAAAAAATATTGGACCAGAAATTGATTTTTTGTTACAATATAAATCTTTACTTGCAACACTTACATACTCAATATCTCTTTAAGTGTTATCAAATCAAAGCATAGTAATATCCAAATGCTTCATTCTATTATTTCATAAATGTAACTACTCTTAAGGTACTTTTGTCTGCATGTTAAGAGGTCATGATAGTTTTTTGTCATCTATGAAGGAAGTTACAGTGCTGTCAGGTAAAGCTACGCACCTAAGAGACACATTTTCATTCTTTCAATAAAAATACATTATATGGGATAAAAATCACGCCATTGTTAGAGTTTAGAGCTTCACTGATAATGTTAATGTAAAATATACATGTTGAAATGTGTTTGTCAATGACACTGAAATTTTTCATATGACTAACCCCCTATTCCAATTGGTTGGCATGTGTACGCTAAAGATACGCATGCAGGGTTTGAATACGCCTCACATTTCCATTATTATGATTATGATAGATAATAAAACTGTTCTCTGAAGTTATGGTAAGGAGAACCCGATACCCAAATAAATATTTGGTTTCCAGTGACAATTGTTATGTGGGAAGGCAAACAGTTTCATGAAGACAAGTTTGCTGGGAATTTTGACAGTTTTTACCAATTTTGTGCCACTATTCAACAATAAATCTCTTTTTACCTTCTCAAAAACTTCTTGATATTTTCCAAATTGCCTAAAGATGCAAAGACATCGATATATTACAAGCTTACACTTATCGTTTATTAATAGGTTAAGTTTTGTGTGAGTGCATATCTTTACCCTCTGCGTATCTTTACCCGACACGACTGTAATTATTGTTTATGGTTGATTTAAATTTGATGTTGTAAAGTAAATCAAGTCACAGTTAACTGTTAGGTTAGAATTTAGGTGAATATAATGAAAAGGTCAGCATTATAGTACAACCAGATCTAGGGTTTGAATCTACATTAGTTTTGAGTTGATCTTCATGCAGAAGTTCTTGCCATGTTTAAAGCAAAATATCATTAAAAATCTTTGAATACCCCTGTATCAATTTGTCACCTGTTTAGGTAATGCTCACATTTGTCTCAATTGTTCTCAATAATGAGCAACAAATGTTTTCAAAAGAAATATAGTAACTGCATGTTTTGTTGCAAAAGACCAACTTGGCTCATGAATGACATGAATACATTATCAGGACAGCTAGTTATAAGTGTCTTGAAACTTAGAAGATAAATACTTTTGAGGACGCTATAAGACATTCTAACATGACACGAAAACTAGAATGAAAATACTGCTTTCTGATTGGTTACCACAATCAATTTTGGAGTGATTATTTCGCTGATAATCACCTCTAAATATTTGCGACCGATTCACATTCATACGCGCACGTTTACAAACTCCATTCGCTGAACTTACTGTTTTCATCGCCTTAGACAACAGCAAAATGAATTTTAAATCAATGACAGTATATAAATCAGACAGTGCATTCAACCATGACAAACTATAAAGCTTTCTTGATCGTTTATTCAATCTGTTCACATCTTGCGTGAGAAATTAGCGCTAGCAGTAAACAACTACTTTTAGAGTAACGTCAGTCCTTGTCGGTATTGTAGGGGTGATAGGTGTCCTATGTATTAACGTGAAAAATGTAACTCTGACGGGATAAAAAAATCTGTCTTTTGTTGATTTTATCCTCAATGAAAAAAATACTTAAGGATTTTATTTAAAACCTGTTGGTTTTATGGTTTTATATTTATTTTTATTATTGAAGCGTGTTCTTTGAAAATGAACTGTACCATAGTTTTGAAAGCAAGTGGAACCGGTCTGTACTGGTTCGACCTAATCACATTGTTGTTGCGCAAGGCAAACTAATTCCTCATTATTTTTCTAATTAGTCATGTTAGAATGGAGATAAATCCCTTCTGTTTTTTATTTTGGGGTTGTATGTCGTGCATTTTTCACCCCTAAGTAAACATTTTAAACCTCGCAAGCTCGGTTTGAAATTAAATTTAGGGGTGAAAAATGCACGACATACAACCCCAAAATAAGAAACAGAAGGGATTTATCTCCTAATTATCATATATAGAACTGGTGTCTGGTTGATTCTTTTATTGCTGATTTTGCTGTCAAATGTAGAATAGTTTATGAAAAGTTGTGTAGTTATTGACATTGAAGAAATGGATTGAAGATTATTCTGACAAAATTTGAATGTCATAATGCCTTCTCTTGTGGACAGTATTTATTAGTTGGATCAGCTAAGATGCAACTCAGAATATCCATATTTACTACTCCAAGCATGTCCTTATGTGTCCAAGCAAGATACAGTCTGAATGCACGTTCGGGTCGTGCCAGTTACAGCTGAGATTGTCTGTCTAATCCACACATGCATTAGACGTCCCTGACGACAGCAAGCAAGACACAACTACGACTGTTTTTGTTAACAGCAAGCAAGCAAAAACTTAAAATGTCCATGTTGCAAGCAACAGCTAGAAATATCAATGTTTACAGCAAGAAAGCAAGAGCTAGATATGTCCATGTTAACAGCAAGCAAGCAACTACTTCAATTTTCATGTAAACAGCAATCATGATGCAAGCAACGGCTAGAAATAGCAATTTTTACAGCAAGCAACAGCACCAAATTATCAGACAAAGCAATGCATGCATAAGAATATGCATGTTAATGGAAAGCAAGATTCAGCTAAAATTATCCATCGAATCAGCGCATTCCTAAGAATGTCCATGTAAACTGTATGTGGCGCGACTCTAAGACTGTGCCTGTTTACTTCAGGGAGAGAATGAGGATGAAGAAAAGGAATTCTGCAGACATACAAAAGCCTTTGGATTCTGTTTGTGAGTACCTTGTTTATGATTATAATTAAAATTTTGCTTTGTTCGAATCTCTCTCTGACCCAGTTGCTGTTCATTCAGTGATTTTCTAGTTACGTCTATTTTTGGGGTATTCAATATTTACATTCTTCAAAAGTTGCCTTATTAGAGGAGCTGGATCAGTTATTGTATCAAGTGTTTTCTGCTATCAAATATAGCAAAAAGGGGTGATAGATAATGAAATGAAAGTTAGAAGTACCTAAATCATGCCATGGGATATGATGAATGATGTCATCCAAACAATATCTCCTAGAGAAAACTTTTGGATGCTAAAAGATTCTTTCATCTCCCTGACAGAGAAGTGAGCATGTGTCCGTGTAGACACAGAATTATCCCTGACTTTGACTGTCCCCGGGGACGAGGGTACGAGGACCTGCCGAGAAGCGGAGAGGTCAAGGTATTGCATATCTTATCTTCTACAGAAAATCCAGGAATTTGTAAAGGGGATGATAGGCTGATGGTTTTCAGAAAATAAGATTGAGACCAAAGGTCAAATACATATGCAGTGTTCTGACTATTTGATAAAATCATTGTTTCAATTAACCTTGTGTAAAGTATATGATTTCATCTCATAAATAATGTTAGTTTTTTTTATTGTGATGTAATGTTGTGTTCATAAAAGGCATAGTAGCATGTTTTCATTCTCATGAAAAAGAAAACCAATTTTACCTTTTGCAAGGTGATTTTTTGAAAGCAAGACAAGGGTATCTGAAGCTGTTTAAAATATACAAGTGATGTGAATTTATATCACTATAGCTCAAATGATTTGAGGATGCTTAGACCAAACTGGCTGCATACAGTTTTTGTTTGATATGGGAAAAGAAATTGGATGATTTACCATTTAAAGACTTTTTATTTGATCAGAATTAAACTAATGAAGGAAATGCTAGGTTGCTAAAATTCCTATTTTAAAAACTTGCAACAGTGACTTAGGAATTATATTGTCGTGATATCAATGATTCAATATATTTGAATGATGTGCAGGTGAGGATATCACACATCATGGATGCAACACACTACTATGTACACCTCTTGGAACATCGAGGAGCAAAGAAAACAGATTTGTCTGGGATCTATGTCAAGCTCCTCATCGACATGGCTTACTACTTCTCTGATGAAAGCAAGCGCAAGTCTGGATGTGAGACACTGTTACCATTTTCATAAGAACCATTCAAGCTTTCTTTATCAGAGATTTGTTCATTATTCATTTGAAACTTTTGGTCCACTTTCATAGACTTACATTATTTAAATGCTTGTTTTGAAATGAACAGTAATTTGGAGCAAAAGCATGATTTTTCAAGTCTCATGAAAATCAGTTTTGACTTATAGAACTCTTCATGAACTCTTTTTAATTTGGAATTTTTTTATCGCCATGTGGAGTTGTGAAAACTATTTGAACAATAATGATCCCTTGATGTCTTGTAAAAAAAATGCAAGCAACTTTTGATAAAGAGTATATAACTTTGTGACAATGCTCCAGAAACATTCTTTTATTTTCCCCAAAAAGTGTTCCAGGTTTTTGAAAAAAATAATAGAGCTGCTCATGTTTATATTTTCCAGCATTAGCCATGAAAGGCGAAATACGTGCAATACGGGACGGACATGATTTTCACAGGTTCGCAATTGAAATGAATATCCCTTTGTTTTTATTAAAGAATACATTTACAACGAAAATCTATTACATTATGGGCCAGCCCTTTGGCACTTAGATCTACTTGTTGAGGGTTACACCTCTTTATGAATTGTATTTTTACAATTTATGTTTGTCATTGAAAGTCTTTGAAATATGTACAGTGAAGTCCCATTCATCTGGATAGCGTTGATCTGAATCAGACATTATCTAACCAAAAGGAAACAAAGCATGAACATGATGATTGATAATTAAATAGATAGAAGTTTTGCTGGTATGTTTTAGGAAAATAGTAGATATCTTGCAAAAGGAATAAACATTATGAAATGTTATTTGTGAGTGTTGACATTAGTTGTAGAATATTTTTATAGGATATTTACGGGGTTAAAGGATATTTACCATTTCAAAACATACGAGCATGATAACTTCTTTATCATAACAATACCATTTTGCAATATTTTATGGAAAAAATGGCTGTTGATAATTATAGTATATAAAAGAAAGCTTTAACCATTCCAACAGACAGTAAAAACACCAGTTATAGTTATAAAGCAGATTTAATAAGTGATCACTACACCCATCATCAGACTTGATGGTCTTTCCACTTCAAATGAGGTGGACAACCCAATCTCCTTTCAACTTAATTGGCAGCTATCGTAATCACGGTACAAATGTAACAATATCAAATGAGATCAAAAGTAGAAGACGTGATTGTTGATAATGCAATCCCACTGAAGGAACCTCATATAAGGAACACTGAAAGAAAGATATAAATGATTAAGCATGAATCAAACTGCCAAGGTAACTGAGTAACAATACATTGATGTATAATGTACCCTTGTACTATAAATATCCTGATAGATTGCCTCAATGTGGTTTACATAAATGCGCTCATAACAGGAAGCCTACAAGGCAAACATGTATGTAATCAATGATTTGTTGCACCTCTGGTTCCCATCTTGTTCAGGCAAAGATATAATAACTTGTTGTTGAATTTCATCTCCACAAAAATATCCCGATAGGACTGTCCTTTCAAGTGGCTGTTCAAGAAAACTGTTATTTATATATATATATATATATATATATATTAGTACAATCATTACCATTTTGGGCTTTATACATAAACCTTTTTGGCTCATCTACCTTTTTGGCTCACATTTGAGGAGCCAAAATAACATCGGGCTATTCAAATAAATCAAACACTTCTGAACGTCTTATTATTAGCTAATATACTCTTTTGGTATTGTTAGAGGTATATGGAATTGAAAAGGAAAATTGTTGACAAATATTTTTTGGTAAAAATCATGAAAATATTTTCATGTATAATCTCGGTTTACCTTTTTGGCACACGATATTTGATCAGCTAAATCTCGAGACTGAATGTATATAATGACATCCAAACTTTTAGCATATAATAGGCTCATTTATGTGATAGAATAAATGCAAAAACATATCGTTTATATATTCAAATAAGTTTTTCCAATTTATACATCCAGCCGCACTATCAGAGTTGGTTGCCGACCATTCTTGTCATTTGTCTCCAGTCGCAGCGCAGCGTAACAATTTCGGAGAACCACATATGATGCTAATAATTAAGTTGATATATTAGATCTAATGCATATCATTCTACTACATGGTACTAATTTAACTGCATAATGGGTATTTTTTTCTTTTGGTGATTTCATCTATTAAATAATACTGAAAAGTTTATCGTAAACACGATTTGAGCGCGCCGGAAGTGAACGTCGCAAGCTTTCCATTTCAAGTGGCTGCCTGGCTTTCATTTCGTTGCTGTTTCATGTATTCACAGTGAGTATACCAATTACTTTTTCAAATTTAAATATCTTAGTAATAAAATAGTTAGTAGCACTGACTTGACTCTGTCGTAAATCAGTAATATCACTGTTTTGGCCTTGCTTGTGTCACTTCGGCACAGTTGTACCTTCGTGTTACCTGTTTCCATGGTATCAAGAAAAAACCTTCTACTATGAGCGTTTTTGCTGATAGTAACAGCTAGACACAAAGTGATTTCCATCATTCAATTTATGTTAATCAAAATGTTCTTTTCTTCCTTTGTTGAATTTATAGCTGACTTTTCAAAAACAGATACATGTCCATTTTTACTGAATTGGCGTCAGTCAGTCTCACCTGGTTTTCATGGTTTTAATTTTTACACGGTCAAATTATGAGAATACAACACTTGCCACAACTTCATATTCCTACTGTCACTCTTTCTTATACACAGATTGATGGCCAAAGAGTAACTAATTTGAGATTTGGGGAAATAGGATTTTTCTTAAAGTAGCTGAGATAATTTTCTATACAATGATATAGGCTATAACATGAAACCTTTTGAGTATGGTTGCAGACCGATTTATCACCTTGAAAACAACTTATTTTGAAGTTTGGTTACTTGTTTTTATAGAACCGAAGAGTCTTGACTAAACATAATCTGTATGCAGAGAGAAACTAAATGATGATATGGCAAATGTTGGAACTTTACCTGGCTGTTTATTTACATTTTAATGAAACTTTGGCAACTTGTTCAAAGCTACCGAGTCCAGTTTTCGATCATGTTGTGCTTTGCTGTCGTTTCTGACATTCCTTGACCAAATTATTCATAAATTGCCATTTGTTTTTACAACGTGGCCCCAAGACGAATTCGAATGGCTGTAAAATCTCAACTCAATTATCATTGGCTGTAACAGATGCCTCTGATTATAAACTAATTTTGATAAAAAATAAACATCAGCAAGTAAGTTTATTGACTAGTTTCTATCTAAAAACCGATCAAAATCAATCATGAATATGTAAAAAGGAACATCAAAATTTTACTGAAAATGTTTGATACTGAATTAGCCAATTGAAAGACGTGTTATGTAGCGCATGGCATTACGTGACACATTGTGTCAGAGAGAACATGTCAAACTGAAACTGTTGACTTGATCGTTTTCAAGTTAGGTAAATTTGAAGTCTGCCGCAACCAAATTGATCTGGTAAGCTTTTCCCAAAAAATTGTTATTACCTGCAACCAAATTATTATTAGCCAAGACATGAAAAATGATGAATATTTGATGAAAAATAATGTGGTTGCAGTTTCCTATAAGGGACTACAACCAAACTTGAAAATCACTCTATTTTATGATGATTTTCCATTTTGCAACCAAACTCAAGGATGCCTAATTATACAATATGTTACAGTCACTTATTTCAGCTTTCAGAATATCTTCATCTGAACTATTTTCAAGGACTAGGTAGCATTTTATAGACGTTTTAGATACCCCGTCATTCGGACCCCTAAATTGATCTTAGGCCAGATTGATAGTGAAAAATAGCCTTTAATTTAACATTAACACATTTTGAAAGTATTTACTTAGTCATGTAATTATTTTATTTTCACAAATATTGAACATAAAATGTCATATTTCTGGTCAAGTAAAAAAGTCATTCTTCTGCTCAATGTCTATTTGGCATTGGAAACCTATTGGTCACAAAATGTCTTGTATTTAATGTGGCTAAAGATTTAATGTGAGCAATCCAAGCAATGTGTAACTGTTCGATTAATAACTTGCTTTCTTTGCACCAGAAAATCCCACAAATTAACCAAAATATATGTAAGAAATAAGCTTTCTATCATTTCACTTATTTATCAATAGAACAGATTACACTCCAATGTCAGGTGATTCAGGATAAGATCAATATAGCTTTACAGGAAAATATTGTTTGAAAAAAGTTGATAGCGATTATACTTTTAAATTCAAACATAAGTTTTCTTCAAAAATAGTAATACATGAAAAGCATAAAACTTTATTTGATTTTCATCACTGAAGAGAATTGTTAAATAGAATAAGATGGATGAAAAAATTACCATTTCCTGCTTGGGTCCATGTAAAACAACCTATAGCTACAGTTTCCTAGCCAGATAGGCTAATAGATAACCTGATGTCGCCTTTTATAATTTTGATAAAAACTGGGAAAAGAGGTTATATAGTTACAGCTCTGCAGCTAAGAACAACCCATCAATAAAATAACTGCTGACTGGTCATGACCAGTAAGAGGTTAACTTAATCATTTGTATATACTGTGAAATAGGTGACCATGAAAACAGGTTACTTGAGGGTACATAGAAATGCAGGATTTATGCCAGTAGATATCAAATCTGTTGAAAACATCATTGCTTCTATATCAGAAACCTTTAAGACATAAATCGAATTGATCATTGTAGTCCATGATCACAAATATTTGTAACAAAGACAGTGTTTCAGTTCTCACTGTTACTCAGATTATTTACCCCCTCAATTTCAATTTGTCAGCAAAGGCAAGCTATAAAGACCAAAGATGTGGCTTTTAGTGTTGATAATTCTTTTAGCGCTCCATATCTTTATGAAAAGATATGGAAAAACATATATTATTGATAAATTTGGGTTTCATTGTTTAACACAAACTTGACCTTATGTTGATATTTTTGTTTTTTTACAGGAAAAAAGAAGGTTTGGGCCTCAGTTTAAAAATTTGATGGTAAAACAGCGCAATGGTAAGTCTTATTGGTAAGTAATTTCACTTTCAATTATAATGTGAAGATTTGACATTTTATTTTTCTAAACTACTGCTTATAGTTTGACTAAAAGATGTCTTAACGGAGGTAACATTTGATTTTTATTTCAATGGTATATTTATTACTATATGGGAAGATGGACCCATAATGTAAAATTATATGTATGACAATGCAGTAAATGGTAATTATAGAAATTTTGTGAAAAGGTTTATTTAGGTATCTTAGAGTAAGACCATCACATTTTGTATCAAGATAACTTTTGATTTGTTTTACTAAGACAGGTTTCAGAAAAATTAAAAATAGTTGATAAATCCCTCATTTATTCAGACTTTTAAATATAAAATGGTTGTAAAAACTAGAGTTGTGTTTTACAGTTTTTTCATGAAACACATATTTAATTATTTAAGAACATGCACTGACTCAGGATCTCTATATTTAGTTATTACGTTGGATAATTGTTTGTTGGTTTTTTGGATGAGGGGAGATGAAAGAAGTCTTATGATGGTTGGTGTGAGTGGTGTGAGTACAATGAGATATCTTGTTCTGACATTAGTTATCAAACATTGCAGGAATTAACTGGCCGCTGACTTGCATTGACCTCGGTCAAAGAAGCCATGGGAAAAATGTTAGTGTTGGCTGTATGAACGTGAAACTATTATTCTCCAGGTAAGTCAAAGCATATCTATTGTAATGATTTTATTCTATAAAATGTTATCTTATAATTGGCTAATGGCATTGATTCTAGTCTTCAATTATCCATAAACCTTTTGCTATCCTTTGAGATTATGCTGTATTTGCCTTTTTAACCAGAACAAAAAGCCTAATAGATCTGAAGGAATGTGAACAGACTTCTTAGCCAAAGCTATTGTAGAATGAAAGTCTTTAAAATCTATTTAATATTTTGCTGCAGAAGGTGGAGGCCTGGAAAGTGTAAATGTTGTGTGGAGGTCACAATAAAGGTACTCAATTTTATGATATGGGACTATGCGGTTACCTCCTTAAGATATAGAGGATATTTGACATTTATCGTCGAATACCATGGATATTTCATCGAGTGAAGTAGAAAATAACATTTTCACGAGTGGCTTAGCCACGAGTGTAAATATATGATTGTTTACTTCACGAGATGAGATGTTCATGGTTTTCGACGAGAAATGTCAAATGTTCTATTTATTATGTTTCTCAAAACCTCGTAAATTACCCTAACTATATGAATGGAGAAGCTAGTGCAGCCGTTGCTTGGCGTCATTCAATTGTTTCATGACCTCACAGACGACGTCATATGATTGTTGCATCATTTCACTGAGTAGAATACCTCTTTATTTCACTCAGTGAAAAAACGGGTTTTATTTTCACCGATAAATGGCATATTTTACCATTCGAAATATAATAAATATAATTATTTACCTCCAGAGCAAAAAGCAGGAAGTGCTTTATAGGACTGTTTATTGTATATCTGTTGGCCCTGAGGTTCACAATGAGGGCTACAAAGACCACAGGAACTGTGCCTCTGAACTGTGGACTTGATTACCAATAAGGCAGTTAAACTTCTGCTGACAGATGTATTCTACTGAATTAGTTTGCTTAATAGTAAATATTATACAGTCTGTAGATCTACAGAGTAAATGATTTAATTTCCTGCTCATTGGGCTTATAAGGCTTAATGAGCTTATTGTTTTGGCCACCGTCAATCCTTCGAACTTGAAGCAAGGCAATCCAAATTTTTCTAGGGTTTTTAAATTTGCACCTGGCGCCTTGAAATTGATCTTTTGGGTCTTTTATACCAAAAATTATTTAGAAGCTGAAGTTTTCAGAATGACATGATTTTTTTATTGATACTTTTTAAAATTATTGTCTTCAGCATGTATTATTATATGTAAAATATACAAATGTGCATTATTATTATTATTATTTGTTTATTATTTGTCTGGCCTCTAAAGCCAGGTAGTTTTAGGGCATTGCCAATCTTCTTGGGTCTCTTTGGCATTGTCTGTCAAACTTTTCACAATTTTTGTGGCAGCTATTTTCACGGGATCATATTAAGAAACCAACTGGTATATGAAGCTCACATTTTTAGACAAAGTTTGTACATTGGTCTTGATTGTCCCTCAAATAGGCGGGAAGATTGTTCATCCTTGAACCTTTATTTCACTTCTCTCCAAGTAATGCTAGGAGACTCAATTCACCATCATCCTCAAATCAACATTAAGATAGTACCAAAATCCAGCTTTGCTGCTCATACACGCTTTGTTTTTCCCTCAATCACTTGATATCACCCTTCATTACACATTTTTTCAACATCAGCTTCTTCTCATTTGCACATTTATGCACCAAGTTTCATGCACATTTTTGCGAGGTACAAATTCAAAGCTGGATGAACTGGTACACATGGTCAAATGATTATGAACAATTATTTTGCTATTGCTGTATTCCCAACTAGGTGTTTGCACATTTTCATATGGCCACCAACGGTCATTTACCAATAGATTTTATGGGTTCTCTTAAGTGCTTTTGGTTGTGTACTGCTACTGTACACCAGAGGTGGTGACAATACTGAATCAGTGTGCGCACATACTTGACTCCAATTCACCCACATTAAGCATTCTCTATTCAACTTTCATTGTGTTGTTTTTTTAGGTCAATGGTGGATAGTGAACTGAAGATCTTATGAAACCTGAACGAGTTGCTTGTCCCCATGGATGATAATCTAACACTGTGCAGATAAATTTGGGGTCTATTCCAGGCCACAGGTCATCAGGATGTCTTTATCAGGCTGAATGCATGAGTTCTTAAAACAACGATCAAGTTGGGTAAGTTTTAAACAACCGAATTGTGGATACTATTCTAATGAGATTGGCCCAATGCTCAGTTATCTTCTCTAATCTAATATATCAACGTCTGTTGGTTATGATTAAAATATCATCTGCAACCCTTGGATACTTGTAATGTTTTAGCTCATCTTGCCTGATAGGCCAAATGGGCTTATTAAATGTCATGGCATCCAGTGTCCAGCGTCTGTGAGCTTTTCACTGTTTTATCTACTTCTACAGAACCATTGGCTCAGAAAAACCTGAGATCTTGGCTGCAGACTCCTTGACTTATGAGGTTTTTACTTTACAGATTTGGTGATCCTGTGACCCCTAATAAGTGCCACTAGGGTCATGCCCTAAAACCTATTTTCATCTTTTTCTCTGGAAGCAAGAGGCCTGAAACTTTGTGTACAGACTCCTTAGCTGATAAGATTCTAATTTATCAATTTGGTGACCCTGTGACCCTTTATTTAGGCCACAGGGACCCTGCCCTAAATGCCTATTTTCATCTTCTCCAGAAGCAAGAGACCTTTTTAGTGGAAAAACAGAGATTCAACAGCACATCTAACCATCAAACTCCCCCTGAAAGGCTTTTAATCTTTTTCATTTATATGTAGGCCGGATTGGGTGTCCGACTGACAATTATCATGTCAATGTTTAATTTTTTCAACTTACAAGTTACATTTGCATGTAATGCATTGAACAAATAATGTTCAGTCTATGTCTTACGTGACGCGGTATAGTTTGTAAATTACATTTTTTATGTCCTTGCATAAAATCCTGTTCACATTGTCCAATTCAGGGCTGTAAGGATCAGAATGTGTAAATGACTGTTGGTATGGTAGTTTGAAAAAAAAATTCAGATGTTTTCAGCTGCTTTAATGTATTTAGTGATTACTTTCAACTCCAGTTAATATTTCAAATGGTTGTAACAAATGGTTGTAACATGTTTTTATATTTCAATTTCTTGCGCAAAAGTGTGAGTGATTAATGGTATGTTGAAAATTAAAATTCATTATCATAATCAATTTATATCACGACATTTTCAGCTTACTCTGTCTGTTTGTTACTATTGATGTTTAGTTACTTACTTTTTCAAACATAAAAGTTTTATATTATTTTTAGAGTTAGGCGATTTTGTCATGGACAAGATGCAGGACTCAACCTCCAGTGACTGCTTGCAGGCCTGGCCTTCCTTTCACCCAACTCTACTCAAGAAACAAAGTGACATTGCAGGTTTGGGAGAAAAATCTACTATTATTTTCATTTTTAAGTCAGTTGTGTCTTCAATTGGCTAGTAAGACCTGAGGGGCAAAGGGCGTGGGATGTTGTCATTCCGACAAAGTTTGCAATTGGCAAAAAACTCTATTGAGTTCTCACAGGGGGGAGGCTGGGGCCATCCTCTCAAGACCTTTTCGGCATCTGTCTGTACGCATGAGGATTATAATTTATATACTTGTGTGATGGGGATTCTGTTATATAGATTTGGTGAAACCATGATCCCTTAGGGCCACAGGAACCACGCGACCATTATCATAGGTTGATGAGTAAGGAAGGCAAAAGTTAAAACAGATTTCATCTGAGATATAATCCTAAAGGCTTGTGTGCCAAAAAGGTAATATATATGCTATAAGTAAGACCTACTTGTAATTTTGAATTCTTATGGTAATTGTGATACTTATCAGTAGAGTATAAATGATTTGTTTGGACTGGAAGAGATTGTAAAAAAGCATAATTTGCAACAGATCTCAACTGAGATGTAATCCTAAGGGCTTGTGAGCCAAAATTGTAATATATATGCTAGAAGTGAGACCTACTTGTTATTGAGCTCATGTAGTAGTTGTGATACTAATCTGTAGAATATAAACTGATGTCTTTGGATTAGGAGAGAGTGTCAAAAGGCAAAAGTTGGAACAGATCTCATCTGAGCTATACCCCTAAGGGCTTGTGAGCCAAAATGGTAATATATATGCTAGAAGTGAGACCTACTTGTTATTGAGCTCATGTAGTAGTTGTGATACTAATCTGTAGAATATAAACTGCTTCTTTGGACTGGGAGAGAGTGTCAAAAGGCAAAAGTTGGAACAGATCTCATCTGAGATATAATCCTAAGGGTTTGTGAGCCAAAATGGTAATATATATGCTAGAAGTGAGACCTACTTGTAATTGGGCTCTTATGGAAATGTTGATACTAATCTGTAGAATGTAAACTGATGTCTTTGGATTGGGAGAGAGTGTCAAAAGGCAAAAGTTGGAACAGATCTCATCTGAGCTATACTCCTAAGGGCTTGTGAGCCAAAATTGTAATATATATGCTAGAAGTAAGAGCTACTTGTAAATGTGCTCTTATGGTAGTTGTGATACTAATCTGTAGAATATAAACTGCTTCTTTGTGACTGGGAGAGAGTGTCAAAAGGCAAAAGTTAGGACAGATCTCATCTGAGCTATACTCCTAAGGGCTTGTGAGCCAAAATGGTAATATATATGCTAGAAGTAAGAGCTACTTGTAAATGTGCTCTTATGGTAGTTGTGATACTTATCAGTAGAGTATAAACTGTTTCTTTGGACTGGGAGAGAGTGTCAAAAGGCAAAAGTTGGAACAGATCTCATCTGAGCTATACTCCTAAGGGCTTGTGAGCCAAAATTGTAATATATATGCTAGAAGTGAGACCTACTTGTTATTGAGCTCATGTAGTAGTTGTGATACTAATCTGTAGAATATAAACTGCTTCTTCGGACTGGGAGAGAGTGTCAAAAGGCAAAAGTTGGAACAGATCTCATCTGAGATATAATCCTAAGGGTTTGTGAGCCAAAATTGTAATATATATGCTAGAAGTGAGACCTACTTGTAATTGTGCTCTTATGGTAGTTGTGATACTAATCTGTAGAATGTAAACTGCTTCTTTGTGACTGGGAGAGAGTGTCAAAATGCAAAAGTTGGGACAGATCTCATCTGAGCTATACTCCTAATGGCTTGTGAGCCAAAATGGTAATATATATGCTAGAAGTAAGAGCTACTTGTAAATGTGCTCTTATGGTAGTTGAAATACTAATCAGTAGAATATAAACTGTTTCTTTGGACTGGGAGAGAGTGTCAAAAGTCAAATGTTGGAACAGATCTCATCTGAGATATAATCCTAAGGGTTTGTGAGCCAAAATGGTAATATATATGCTAGAAGTGAGACCTACTTGTAATTGGGCTCTTATGGAAGTGTTGATAGTAATCTGTAGAATGTAAACTGATGTCTTTGGATTGGGAGAGAGTGTCAAAAGGCAAAAGTTGGAACAGATCTCATCTGAGCTATACTCCTAAGGGCTTGTGAGCCAAAATGGTAATATATATGCTAGAAGTAAGAGCTACTTGTAATTGTGCTCTTATGGTAGTTGGGATACTAATCTGTAGAATATAAACTGCTTCTTTGTGACTGGGAGAGAGTGTCAAAATGCAAAAGTTGGGACAGATCTCATCTGAGCTATACTCCTAAGGGCTTGTGAGCCAAAATGGTAATATATATGCTAGAAGTAAGAGCTACTTGTAATTGTGCTCTTATGGTAGTTGTAATATTAATCAGTAGAATATAAACTGTTTCTTTGGACTAGGAGAGAGTGTCAAAATGCAAAAGTTGGAACAGATCTCATCTGAGATATAATCCTAAGGGCTTGTGAGCCAAAATTGTAATATATATGCTAGAAGTGAGACCTACTTGTTATTGAGCTCATGTAGTAGTTGTGATACTAATCTGTAGTATATAAACTGCTTCTTTGTGACTGGGAGAGAGTGTCAAAAGGCAAAAGTTGGAACAGATCTCATCTGAGCTATACTCCTAAGGGCTTGTGAGCCAAAATGGTAATATATATGCTAGAAGTAAGAGCTACTTGTAAATTTTCTCTTATGGTAGTTGTGATACTATTCAGTAGAATATAAACTGCTTCTTTGGACTGGGAGAGAGGGTCAAAAGGCAAAAGTTGGAACAGATCTCATCTGAGATATAACCCTAAGGGTTTGTGAGCCAAAATGGTAATATATATGCTAGAAGAAAGACCTACTTGTTATTGAGCTCATGTAGTAGTTGTGATACTAATCTGTAGAATATAAACTGCTTCTTTGTGACTGGGAGAGAGTGTCAAAAGGCAAAAATTGGAACAGATCTCATCTAAGGTGTAATCTTAAGGGCTTGTGAGCCAAAATGGTAATATATATGCTAGAAGAAAGACCTGTTTGTAATTGAGCTCTTATGGAAATTGTGATACTAATCTGTAGAATATGAGCTGCTTCTTTGGACTCGGAGAAAGTGTCAAAAGGCATTATTTGGAACAGATCTCATCTGAGATGTAATCCTAAGGGCTTGTGAGCAAAAAAGGTAATATATATGCTTGAAGTAAGAGCTACTTGTAATTGGGCTTTTGTGGTAGCTGTGATACTAATCTGTAGCATATGAACTGTTTCTTTGGCCTGGGAGAGAGTGTCAAAAGGCAAAAGTTGGAACAGGTCTTATTTGAGATGAAATTTAAGGGCTTGTGAGCCAAAATGGTAATATATATGCTTGAAGTAAGAGCTACTTGTAATTATGGGCTTTTTTGGTAGCTGTGATACTACTCTGTAAAATATAAACTGATCCTTTGGACTGGGAGAGAGTGTCAAAAGGCAAAAGTTGGAACAGATCTCATCTAAGGTGTAATCCTAAGGGCTTGTGAGCCAAAATGGTAATATATATGCTAGAAGAAAGACCGGTTTGTAATTGAGCTCTTATGGGAATTGTGATACTAATCTGTAGAATATGAACTGCTTCTTTGGACTTGGAGAAAGTGTCAAAAGGCATTATTTGGAACAGATCTCATCTGAGATGTAATCCTAAGGGCTTGTGAGCCAAAAAGGTAATATATATGCTTGAAGTAAGAGCTACTTGTAATTGGACTTTTGTGGTAGCTGTGATACTAATCTGTAGAATATTAACTGTTTCTTTGGCCTGGGAGAGAGTGTCAAAAGGCAAAAGTTGGAACAGGTCTTATTTGAGATGAAATTTTAAGGGCTTGTGAGCCAAAATGGTTATATATATGCCAGAAGTAAGAGCTACTTGTAGTTATGGGCTTTTTTGTTAGCTGTGATACTAATCTGTAGAATATAAACTGTTTCTTTGGACTGAGAGCGAGTGTCAAAAGGCAAAAGTTGGAACAGATCTCATCTAAGGTGTAATCCTAAGGGCTTGTGAGCCAAAATGGTAATATATATGCTAGAAGAAAGACCGGTTTGTAATTGAGCTCTTATGGAAATTGTGATACTAATCTGTAGAATATGAACTGCTTCTTTGGACTCGGAGAAAGTGTCAAAAGGCATTATTTGGAACAGATCTCATCTGAGATGTAATCCTAAGGGCTTGTGAGCCAAAAAGGTAATATATATGCTTGAAGTAAGAGCTACTTGTAATTGGACTTTTGTGGTAGCTGTGATACTAATCTGTAGAATATGAACTGTTTCTTTGGCCTGGGAGAGAGTGTCAAAAGGCAAAAGTTGGAACAGGTCTTATTTGAGATGAAATTTTAAGGGCTTGTGAGCCAAAATGGTTATATATATGCCAGAAGTAAGAGCTACTTGTAGTTATGGGCTTTTTTGTTAGCTGTGATACTAATCTGTAGAATATAAACTGTTTCTTTGGACTGAGAGCGAGTGTCAAAAGGCAAAAGTTGGAACAGATCTCATCTAAGGTGTAATCCTAAGGGCTTGTGAGCCAAAATGGTAATATATATGCTAGAAGAAAGACCGGTTTGTAATTGAGCTCTTATGGAAATTGTGATTTTAATCTGTAGAATATGAACTGCTTCTTTGGACTCGGAGAAAGTGTCAAAAGGCATTATTTGGAACAGATCTCATCTGAGATGTAATCCTAAGGGCTTGTGAGCAAAAAAGGTAATATATATATGCTTGAAGTAAGAGCTACTTGTAATTGGGCTTTTGTGGTAGCTGTGATACTAATCTGTAGCATATGAACTGTTTCTTTGGCCTGGGAGAGAGTGTCAAAAGGCAAAAGTTGGAACAGGTCTTATTTGAGATGAAATTTTAAGGGCTTGTGAGCCAAAATGGTTATATATATGCTTGAAGTAAGAGCTACTTGTAATTATGGGCTTTTTTGTTAGCTGTGATACTAATCTGTAGAATATAAACTGTTTCTTTGGACTGGGAGAGAGGGTCAAAAGGTAAAAGTTGGAACAGGTCTCATCTGAGATGTAATTCTAAGGGCTTGTGAGCCAAAATAGTAATATATATGCTAGATGTAAGAGCTACTTGTAATTATGGGCTTTTTTGGTAGCTGTGATACTAATCTGTAAAATATAAACTGTTTCTTTGGACTGGGAGAGAGTGTCAAAAGGCAAAAGTTGGAACAGGTCTCATCTGCGATGTAATCAAAAGGGCTTGTGAGCCAAAATGGTAATATATATGCTAGAAGAAAGACCTGTTTGTGATTGAGCTATTATGGAAATTGTGATACTAATCTGTAGAATATGAACTGCTTCTTTGGACTCGGAGAAAGTGTCAAAAGGCATTATTTGGACAGATCTCATCTGAGATGTAATCCTAAGGGCTTGTGAGCCAAAATGGTAATATTTATGCTAGAAGTAAGAGCTACTTATAATTGGGCTTTTGTGGTACTAATACTGTGATACTAATCTGTAGAATATTAACTGCTTCTTTGGTGTAGGAGAGAGGGTCAAAAGGCAAAAGGTTGAGCAGATCTCATCTGAAATGTAATCCTAAGGGCTTGTGAGCCAAAATGGTAATATATATATAAGGGAGTAAGAACTACTTGTAATTGAGATCTTGTAGTAGTTTTGATACTTATCTGTAGAATGTAAACTGATCTCTTTGGACTTGGAGAGAGTGTCAAAAGGCAAAAGTCGGAACAGATCTCATCTGAGATGTAATCCTAAGGGCTTGTGAGCCAAAATGGTAATATATATGTAAGATAAATAAGTAAGATCTACTTGTAGTTGGGCTCTTGTTGTAGCTAAGATACTAATCTGTAGAATATAAACTGCTTCTTTGGACTTGGAGAGAGTGTCAAAGGGAAAATGTTGAAACAGATCTCATCTGAAATATATACATATTGAACCAAAATGGTAATATATATGCTAGAAGTTTGACATACTAGCAATGATTCCTTTTTTAGTTTTGATTTGTAATTTCTTTTGTACTTTGAGAGATTGTAAAATTGCATAATTTTGAACAGACCTCTTCTGGATAAGATCTGAAATTTCACTGATTTAACTTCATGTTCTGTTTCAGGAGATCATAGTGGCAACTTCAGTGGAAACGATCAAGGCCTGTGCTCTTGTTATTGGTTGTCTTTTCCAATACTTCTGTCAACAAGAGCCTCATCAAAATGCATGTAAAAAAAAATATACAGATTTCTGTGTTTGCAATAAAAAATAATCAAATCATTTATGTCTTCTGTTTCAACATGTCTGTGAACATTTTGTTACATAAATTTGTTGAAATCATTGGCTTTAGATATATAAAGGTCAATCAAGCATAAGGCTAAGCCAAAAAAGGCATATCTGTGATGTATTAAGTTTGATTAAGCAATTATTGAAAAGGGAAATATGCTCATGGCAAACTGACTTTCCGGCTGTCAATGTATGAAATTCAAGAATTCAAATCCTGCCAGAGGCTTTGTCTGCAGTAAGGAACTGTTCTACACGCATTGAGTTAGGTGCAATACTGAATTTCACTACACTACCACTAATGGTTTGCTAGTTCCAGCAGATGCACGATGCTTGCAGGTTTCACAGGCTTCACCGCATTGCATGGCCACCATGATGTGGGCTTTCTCCCTCCAATAATATTAGCAGCCAAAGAATAAGTGAAATACTCTTGAATAGGTGGTTATTACCTAAATGAGTATTAACTTGGTGAATGTCACTAGATTTTTGGGGGGAGAGAAGGAATGATGAATATTTTATCGTAGGATGTAAAACGGCACATTTTTGAGATTTTTATGCAAACAATTAGGTTTAGAACAATTTATATATGAAAGAAATAATAGAATCTACTGGAATAACTATATTGTGCTTATTTACATGGTGCCAAAACTGTAATATATATGCGATAACATGGTGTGCCAAAAAGGCAATAATTTTGCCAAGAGCCAAAATTGTAAATTTTGCTTGAACAAAAATGCCTAACAATTTTGGCTCCACCTTTTTGGCTCACAAAAAATATAATTCTCATAAAAAATTCAAAAATAACAATTAACTGTTCAAAACCACTTTTTATTGTGAGCTAAATGATAATTAATATTTTAACTGTCTTGAATAAGTCATTTTGCAGCTAATAAAAAATGAGCCAAAAAGGTAACAATTTTGCTATATGGTCAAAAAGGTAATAATTGTACGTATATATATATATATATATATTGAAAAATACGAGAAAACACCCAGAGCATGTGATGACACATGCTCTGGGTGCAATGAAAAATACATTGGAAAAACTGAAATGAAGTTAAAATTACGCATGAATTTACACAGATCTCAGATTAATCATCCAAAAAACCGTACAATTCCATTGAGTAAACATTTAGCTGAGTGTGGAAACGGGCATTTTTCAGTTTTCCCAATGTATAAATTAAATTTTGATAACAGTAAACTTTTAGAAACAAAAGAAAGCAGATTTATCAAAATGTTTTCACCAAGGTTAAATTCTAGAACTTAAATGTTTTGCTGTACATGTATCCTATTGTAACCTATATTGTGACGTATTAATGTAATGACGTCATGTTGTACACGATGACGTTGCTCGGCAACGCATTATCCGTTATATGTATGGCCTGAAGAGGCTCGTTGAGCTGAAAGCGCTAGCCATTAAAATGGATTGTTTTTACTTCTGACTTCGTATTTTTCAATATATAACGCCTGGGAGCTGAAGATCAATTTCAAATTGGTGAACTTTTTTCATATATATATATATATATATAGATAGAGCTCTTTTCTGTTTCAGGGTTTTGGTGTTAGCAGTCTATGAATCAGACAACTGCAGGGTTACTCGCTCAAGAGTTTGTATACATAATATCACACTCATTTTCTTAGGTGTGAAAATGTTAAAAGATACATTGAATAACACAAATATAGATCACTCTTATCTTTCAATGTTATCTGTCTGACCAGTGCTGTATATCTGATTGCTTAGTGATATCCTGAATATGAATAGGAATGTTTAAAAAATGTGCTTCTTACTACATGTTTATTGTAACTTAACTCATAATGTAACTTATTTCAACATTTGGTTTATATATATTCATGATGGTCCAAGACACTGACCTCAGAGTATTATGCAAACTGTAAAGCTTATTTAGTGATCTTATCCCTTAACTTTCCACTATTTGTATTCGAATGCAGTTTTAGCAATAACTTCATTTCCATCTCTGCATATGAGAGTGTTTGTTTCAGGTGTGGTATGTTGACGACGGAAAGACTGCTGAAGTATACCACAGTGATCTCATCTCTCTTCCTGCCTATCTGCAGCAGGTGCCCTATCAGGTGAGGAGGGACGGAGAGGGTTCAAGAGTGAGGAGGGGGGACAATGAGTGAGGGGCAGAATGTGATTCAGATTGGGTTCAGGTGACAGAGAGTGGGTGAGGAGGGTCAGAGAATGGGTTCAGGTGACAGAAATAAAATGTTTATTAGAGACAGAGAATGGGCTCAGGTGACAGAAATAAAATGTTTATTAGAGACAGAGAATGGGTTCAGGTGACAGAAATAAAATGTTTATTAGAGACAGAGAGTGGGTTCAGGTGACAGAGAATGGGTTCAGGTGACAGAGAGTGGGTGAGGAGGGTCAGAGAGTGGGTTCAGGTGATGGAGTGGGTTCAGGTAACAGAAAGTGGATGAGGAGGGTCAGAGAATGGGTTTAGGTGACAGAAATAAAATGTTTATTAGAGACAGAGTGGGTTCAGGTGACAGAAATAAAATGTTCATTAGAGACAGAGAATGGGCTCAGGTGACAGAAATAAAATGTTTATTAGAGACAGAGAATGGGTTCAAGTGACAGAGAGGGTTCAAGTGACAGAGAGTGGGTGAGGAGGGTCAGAGAATGGATGAGAACGGCTTTAATCTGTGAAAATTTTTGTTGGAAGTAATTTTTTAGAAGTTTTAGTGAGGAGCAATATGAAATCTTAAACTAGTTGGGAGGACCCTTGAAGACTCACAAGCTGTCAAGTAGATACTTAAACGAATTCATGATATTTTAATCTTTAGTGAAAATAATAATTATTTTCCCAACAGGCTGTTGAAGTATTCCTGGCTCGAGTAAAACCAATGGACAGAGACTATGAATGGACTCCAAGGGTTGGTTGATTGAGTTTGTTTTTTTAACATTTGGAAAGGAAGAAATTAAGAATTTTGTCAACATCACCATTTGTTTGTAAAGAAACAAGAATGTTTGTTAAGTCATAATTGAAAATCAATCTTTTTGAAGAATAAACAGTGTCGTCCAAAATGCAATAAGCAATGAGATATTGTACCTTATATTTTTTCTGACGATTTCAGGCCAATAGTTTCATCTATGAACAGCTGAATGATCTCACACTGGACGGCTACATCGTGCTAAGGTTTGTAATATTTGTAACTTATCCAGGTGAAGATATGATGCGTTTTCATTGAAATGGTGAGGCATGACATCTTTCACATTGTTAAGCTGAACTCTTGTGTGTGAAGTTCAGCATACTGAATCAGCAAACTGGATGGGTGACCCACTTAGAGACTAGATAGTAGGAGAGTTTAAAGCCGCTGGCCTATTGGCTACGTTCTGCCATGTTGCTGTGAGGGAAAATGACATGAAAAGAGTTCTTGTACTTTTCATAATTTTACAACATTTTGAAAATAATCTATATGTATGAAGAGAACATCAACACATTTCAAAATTATGCAGGATAAGCCTCATCAGCAATGCCATGTAATACCGTGGCAAGGCTTTTAAAGCTCGTCATGCCAATGAATGGCTTCACTTCTCATTATAGTTTTATTTTACCGAGTGTGCGCTCTCATTTTTCTAGTTTCTAATTTAAATCAGCAAAAATGTTACCCTCAGTAACATGTTTCAACTGGGTTATATTATGATCATGTATTACTATAATTAATAATGAGAATACTAATTGTATAAACGGAAATGTCCCCTTGAATTTTGTTACCACAAAAAATACCCCGATAGGGCTGTCCTTTTAAAGATTTGAATCCCTTTTGCAAACAGATTTGTAAGTCTTGTTACAATTTAAACAAAACGTCTCTAAAATGTGTCTCGCTGCCATTGTTTGAAATAACTGACTGCCCATCAGCCTGTTGCAGGTTAATTTTAATTAAGAAAGGGCTTGATGGAGATGAGGTCAGTGTGCCTGTCTTGCGTGCGTGATTTTGGACGTCCTTCGTGTCTCCACATTGTAGAGCCTTTCAAATTCTTAGAAGGGATTGTTGGATTTTCAAAAAGAAGACATATTAAATTTTAACTAAGCTTATTAGTTGCTGAGTCATTTATATATACCCACAGATTTTAGAATGGAATCGAATAGTGTTGTCTTTTTATTTTGGTCAGAGATATGTATCAAAATCAACATATTTTTGATACCTACATGTATATTCTTTAAACAAAAGTTTAAATTAAAAAAAAAAAACCCAGCATATTTTTGATCATTGATATGTTAGCTTTGTCTATACATCTAAATTCTTCACTTTATCCATATTTTTGTTGTTGTTGACTGATATACATCTCAAAATCTTACATCATTCTTCAAGTATGGGGAACACGCTATGGCTGGATCCACTGGTACAGAGGAAGAGATGTGAAACCATCAGAGTCACAACAAACCACATGCGGGTCAGAGATGAGCTTCTGAAACATGGCCTCGGAACCAATAACCCTCAGGTTAGTATGGACATGTCATCTGCTGGACCATCTCAAACCATTCTGTGTTGCCAACTACAGGAATCATTAGTCGTGAAATTATAATTTTGAATGCCATGGTCTTAAAGCAGTCATCCTTGAATATTACTGTAATAAAAAGTTTGAGTCCAATGGCTTCCATGGTGTATGGATCTGTCCCAAACTTATGTAATTGTTTTGCTCCTTATGGATTATATTCATACAGCCTTTTAAAGAAACAGATGTTAAAAAGTTATTGATGATATATCTTAGTATAAACATTTTGAAATTTGCAGTGTTACATTTGGAGTGCATTTTTGCGTAATCTAGCATATGATTAAAGTTGCATATATATGATTGTAATATTCACACATAAAAAGATTAATTGTACATTGCCAATCATAATGGTACAGATCAATACCACTCTTGGCTATAGATAACTCAGGATTTGAAGAACCTGGTTGTATTTCGTGTTCTTTTCCTGGAAATGAAATGTTAACAACAAAAAGATTATGACTTACCCATAGTTATACTTATGGAGTCCAATGATCTTTCTTATTGTTAATAACTTATAGAATCATTTAGATTGTCCTATTCTATTCTAATGTTCAGATTCAAACTAGGAAGTGGCAGCACACCTTTTTTGGTAGAAGTTAGTCAGGTTATAAATTACGGTCCTCAGGTGATGAGTGTCCACTCTACCAAGTCATCCACATTCCAGTCACAAAATACCATTTCTTCTCTTTGACAGCACCTGGAGAACTTGTATGAGCTGTGTAAGGAGTGTGGAGTGGAGGTTCCGCAACATCTCCTGGACAAATACCTCAACACTAACAGGTCAGTGTCAATGCTTGGAGGTGGTCATATATTTTCCGATACACTTAAGAGGGGCATGGGCACATTTTTCAAAAGATTCATTTCTTTAAATTTCCCACAATTTGCCTTAGTTTATGCCAACTGTATTATCTTTAGAGAGTCAAAACATCTCATTACTCATACACAGCTGTAGAGAAAATAGTCCAAAAAAAAGCAAAAACCACTTGTGGCAATTTTTGCATGAACACCTTTAAGTCGTTTGAAATGGATATGAAAACCTTAACAGATCATGGTATATTTGTTTCACTACTGTTACTTTTGATTCAAAAACATTGTATTGCAATTGGAAATTTTTGTCCCCAGAATTTCATCTGTTGCCATAAATGTTGAAACAAGCAAAAATTCTAACACCTGTGCAACCTTTGCCTATTTCTTGAAACAAAGTTGTCAGAGTAGTCTTAAGGTATTTGAATAGATAGAAATAACTATAATCAATGAAAGTTTTAAAAAGAGATGGATTTCATAGATGGTCCACTTACATCGAAGAACATCGAGTTTTCTTGTTTGATATCCTTTTCAGGAATGGAATGTTTTAACCCTTTAGTTTTGTCCACAGACATGGGCAGACACTGGACACGGAGCAGTTACCGGACACAGAGGACGAGTGGCATGAAGTGTATGTGTCAGCCATTACAACACCAGAGCTCATGCACATTCAGCGCAAGGAGAATGTCAAACAGTATGTATTGTTGTTTTCTTTAATGCAAAACTAAAAATCAACCACCCTAAAAGTAAACAAATGTCTACACAAAACATGCAGTGTAATGTGTTTCAAAAGTGCATCTAAAGTTAATTTTGAAATTAAAACAAAAGTTTGATTTATTCTTTGTAGGAAATTATGTTGAATTTGATTAATATCCCAGTTCAACATCACTACAACAAACGATGTACTATAGTTACCCTCAAACAAATATCAAATATGTGTACATGCTTCATGTGTTAGAGCCAGGATGTTTCAAAGGAGGGGGAGTTGGTGTTTGGCACTGTTTCAAGGTGAATGTGGCTCTGTGCTGTACTGACCAAGAGCTCAGTGTCTGCCAATCACCCAACTATCCACCTCCATCCTCAACTTTATTGTTCTAACCGCCACATCTCACGTCTCACATCTCATGTCTGCTGCAGGTTTGAGGAGATGATCGACGAGATCAATGAGAAGATGGAGAAGCAAGAGATGGAGTTTGACAAGGAACTCACTCTCTCTCCAAACACCTGCTGTCTAGCCCTCTTCTCACAGGACGATAGGTCAGTGTCATCTCGTTTTTTTGATGTCTAATAAAGGCATAGCTCATAGTCTGTCTCTTTTGACTCAAAATAACACTGTCATTGTGTTCCAGAATTTTAGTTCATCGTTTTGATAGTTTGTTGTTGTAAACAGTTATAAGAATAAACGTTTAGAGAGGGGCATGCAAATCCAGAACATAAATCTTAAATCTATAGCATATCTCAAAACTTTAGTCCAGAACATATCTCTTGAATTTTATTCTGCATTGTTCTCATTGATTTTGCCAACTTCTAAAAGCCTCCCAAAGAGGTCATTTGATCATACTGACCTCTTTCAGTTTGTAGTTAGAAATATTGTAGTGTCACAGGAGTGATAACTTGGTAAAGTCTTATAGAATTTGAGCCAGGAGCATGGAAATAGAAATGATATTTTATGAATCTGTTTATTGGTGGTTCAGTCTATTTGTATGAGAGCGAAGTTCAAGATGACATTCAATGTTAATGAATATTTTGGTTATGAATTTTAATCATAATACAATGCCTTTGAAACCTATATATTTTGTTTGCATAGAAATTAACAAGGAAAATTCAGATTCATTAAAAAAATAATCTTGAGAAGGGGCTCCTTCATTGACAGCTCCAAGTATGGAAAGCCTCACAAAAACAAGAAAAGGCATTGTTCACCGGTCTAATTATCAATTTGTAAGTTTGTGTTATAACTTACTTCATCAACACATGTATTCTTACATTATTTAGTTAAAAATTAGTGAAGAAAACAAGCAGATATATAAAAATATATATGAAAAAGAGAATGGCAAACCCCACTAGAGCAGTCACTTCAGTTCACAAAGCCCCTTCTCCTTCAGGTGGTACCGAGCACAGATAGTGGAGAAGCTGCCAGGAGGAAAATACGAAATCTTTTTCTGTGACTTTGGCGACAGTGATGCCCTCGATGCAAGCATGCTACGCCCCCTTCCTGATCGATACACCGGTCTCCCGTGTCAGGCTATTGAGTGTAGACTTTCACATGTCTCGCCAAGGGGAGACAACTGGACCAATGCGAGTGGAGATGCATTGTGGGACATGACCCACTTCCTAACAGGAGAGAAGAAATTGCTGGTTGCCAAGGTAACATAAGGGTCTTTTCAATGGGCATGTTTTATTGGGATAAAGATAATTGAGATTTCTTTTCGCCTGAATAGTAATTTACTTTACAGACATGTAGATAATATTAGTCAAGTGCTGAATATTTAAATTTAAATTTATGCGCTAGTTCAATAAATGTGGTTATCTTTCTGCTGTAGGCTAAGAAAGGTTACATCTTTAAACATGCATTACTTTAATACTCCAGCTAAGAGTAGGTGTAATATATATAAGCAAGTATTTATATGTCAGTAAATGATTACTTAATTTTGACACCTTTTGTTCATTTCCTACCAGATTGTTTCAAAGTCGCCTGCCTGTTTCTCCGGGTGCTACAACTACACAGTGGACCTGTATGACACCAACTCCATCACCGACATCCATCTTGCCCAGGAGCTTGTGTGGAGAAGACTTGCAGTGTGCAATGATTTGCAGGTGGGTGACTCATCACAAGAGATTGTCACTGTTTGAAAATCTCAGTTCTATTGTCAATGACAACATCAATCAGTCAATCATCAAACAATCATTCAAACAAACTTGTATTGCATATAAAGAATTATTTTTTCTTAATAGTTTGTGAATAAATATTTTAGTGAGTTATATTTGTAAAATATTCATTTGAACATGAATACATGTCCATAACTTTTTAAATGAAAATTACCTCATGTAGTAACCATGTGCTCTATTCCTGTCTTTGACCACAACTTCATCACGTCCCTTTGATATTTTTAGAAAATGAAATCCTGAAGGATATTGGCTATTATGTTTTAAATGTCTAAACCATTTAAAACAAACTTTATTTGAAACATAGAAGACTTCTATTTTGATGAGCATTAATAGAAAATATTTGCAAAGGCATTATTACAAGCAACCCCTGAGTCACCACCTATCATTACAACCATTGCTCCAGAATTAGTTTTGTTAATGGTAATTCAAGCCTCTGATGCCCAAACCTGCCAGCCCTTTGAGAAAGCTCTACTCAAGTCCTGTACACAAGCTGGAGGATCTCTGTGCTGCCATCTACTGGGGAGAGGTTGGTGTTAATACATCTACCTTGTTATGTACTCTGCTTGACTTCCCAAACAAGGTGTAATTAGTGCAAGTCTCCGTCACTGGATGTTTAAGCCTTGCTGCTTTACATAAAAAATTTTGTGTCAGCACCTCAGCGTATGGAAAACCACAAAATTTGGCATTCTGCAGCTAGGCTTAAGTTGAACATTGATTTTCAGGTGGTGAAGACATGAGAATATATCGATGTAAACACAGTATGAAAACCATAAAACAAACATCGTGTAATTGCATATTTGAGTTAAGGAGAAAGACCGCGCACCAGGGATTTCCGTGGAAAGGGAGCCCGCTGCCCTAGGGAGCGGCCTAGGGGGAGGGCTTGCCCGACCCCGTGGCCGATCCCGAGGGCAGGGGCTTTCTTTCCACGGAAATCCCGTGGGCGAGGTCTTTTTCTGTCTTATATACCGACCTTTACATTGAAAATATTTAATTTTACCTCAAAATTAAAAAACCCAAAATTTAAACCGTATAAACCTTTGACACGGCCCCTGAATTTGCTTGAGGCAAACCGTCAGCCTAGCCGTACGTGTAGCACGTGCGGCGTGTGCAGTTGGCTATATCACGCGGTACCCACGTGATTTTCTATCATTCTTCAGTGCGATGTCGGACGGAGAAGACCTGTTTTTGACTCAGTCAACGTTTTGCGACCAAAATGATTTGGAGGATTTTAGTTTTCGTTTTGGTGAACCAATGTCAGAAGAAAGTATGGATTTTATCCGACTGTTTACCAAGGACAACTAAGCAGAAAAACGAGTGGGCTTTATCAACACTAACCTACGACAGAAAACCGCCCTGTATCCTTCACCTTCAACTTCAAATGTTGAAAACATGATACCGCATTTTTGTCTGTAATTTCAGCAAATAAAGTAACCGGTTTTGATGTTTGTAGTTTTCTTTGTAGCGACTGTTTTGCAATGGGAGGGCCTTACAAGGTTAGATAATGCCCTGCTGCGAGGGCGTTACAAGCGTTTATAAGGCCCTCGCAGCTGGGCATTATCTAACATTTTAAGGCCCTCTCATGCAAAGTAGTGATCTTCCACGGGGATAAAGACTGACTTGAAAGGCTATTAACACACCCGGGAGGTATATAAGTTATGTTAATAAGCTTATAATATTGAAGAAGTATTCATAAAATCATGAAATTGAATTATCAGAATCTTCACGTCAGGCTGAACAGAAATTTGGTATTTGTTTGTCAGTGCCTTGAGATGTAATTAGTCTATGAACTTATTTTGTAAGAAACTTCTAAAGTACTGCAGTAGAAGTAATAATCACCATTACTTGGGCTCTTACTTATTGCAGAATGACGAGCAAGTTGTGCAACAGAGCAAGGAAGTATCTGCCCTTGTAACCTCCCAGAGCAAGACTGCAAGGTCAGAAGGAGTCATAAATATTATTGTTGATTTGCTATTCATCGTTTCCAGTTATTGTTATTGAAACATGCTAAAAACTATACAGATTTAGTTAATTTTAAATTTTCTGATAGTAAAATCTTAGTAATGAAAAAGTGTATCTGCTGTTGATATTGCAGCAACACAGAGGCCATGATATCGTGTGGGGGTGCGGCAGCTGTGTGCCGACTCGTCAACTATCTCTCGTGTCTGGAGGCTCACCAACACCTGTTGGAGGCCCTCACCATCTCCATCATTGTCTCACCTCGGTGAGTTTGTCTGTTGCCTGTTTGCCTGCAGTGGTACAACTACTAAGATCACCTGCTTGGTCAAGGAATTCATTACCAAAGTGACCAAGAAGTTTTATATTAGTCCCTCAATAAGTAACCAAATAGAACCACAAAAAAACCTTTGCATCCAGAAGACCCACAGATTAAATCTTTATGGGTCCTTTCCAACTTTTTAGGAGTATTTGATGCAGGACTCGTTGGGCCTCATGAGTTAATGATCATCTCATCACTTTTGATTGTATCACCATAACCCTGTAGTTGGTATCTCATCCCTCATGCTTGTTTACAGAAAGACAATGCTTAGCTTACCCAGTATTCCGGGATATCTAAATATCTTCAACAGACTGACTATTTGTGAATTAGTCGCTTTTCTTGCATCTGTATCTTAAGTGTGAAGGAAGATTGCATCCTCAAATGAAGGATTTACCTCTTTATTAAATGTACCCAAGAGTAGAAAAATCAGTGTCAATTTTCAAGACAAGCAATCTCGAACATGCTATGTTAAGCACTGAAAGGTTTGACTCCAAACAAACAAAAAGGTTTCAGAAACCAAAAGATCCATGTGTCTTGGAATTGCTTGAAGTAAACATAAGAATCTAAATTTCAGGATGTGTGAGTTGGCCATTCAGGAGGGTGTCCCTCACAAGCTGGTACGATGTCTTGAACAGGCAAGTACCCGGTAGAATCAACAATTTTCTGCAACTATTTAAATTTCACATTAGTTACATAAATAGAGAAAACTGTTTTATCAAAAATATATGGCAGAAAATTTGAAATTTTTTTTCAATCTGATTTCAGAGCAATATGCCTGTCCTTCACCAGCAAGCAGTAATGGCTATCTCAAGACTAGTTGATGTCCGCTGGTGAGTGCATTGAGTAGTTGTTTGTTACTCTATCAGTTGGAGAACAACACAATTTTCTATTTTCTGAGAATCATTCCCATACCAGGCATGTGATTTTTCCGTCTATATTTGGAATTCCGTCTATTTTGATCTCTGTATAAAATAAAAAAATCCGTTTTTGTTCGTTTTTTTTTCCGATCACAATATACGTTAAAATCATGATCCGTCTGTTTGCCGGTTCATCTTTCGTAAGTGGGCTGATGGTTACATAACACTGTCGCTGATTGGTTAATGTATTCAATAGGACCAATCAAGAGTGCTGTTAGGTTTATTGGCCACTCTGACCGCTATTTTCCAAATGTAAACGATAATTCTCGAGAGAAAGGACGCTTCAGGAGTTAAAGAAATTGATAAAAATGTCAAGATTAAGTTTAGATGGGATTGGATGGAAAGGGAAGTCACTGATACGGTTGGAAAGAAGAAAATCACTACTCTTTTTAGCTATTTTATTCGCAAAATCGATCGTCCCGGTAAAGTTTTGTGCAAGTGGTGTAAAGACGAGATTGACTATGGATCGAGAGGTTTCAAGGCTTTGAATGTTCATGCGAAATGCCTGAAACATCTGAAACAACTTGAAGCAAGAAAAACAAATTTTTCGACAGCTGGAACATTCGGGTGTCAAACGAAAGTGAGCAAACCGTCATCCTTTGTTTACATCGACTGCTGTCAACATCGAGAGGAAAATTGGATAAATGAACTTAGTTCATGTGATGTACATAATGTAAATAGATAAACTAACTCTAGATGTGAATTGGAAAAGTGATGAGTGGTTGGTACTGAGAAAGTGATGAAAAATATTGTTCATGATAAGACAATCTTGATACCTGTTTGTGAAAAAACACAAGATGTCAATATTGTAATGACTAAATACATTTTGGACTCCACCAGACTGATTCATTTTGATGATTATGTATGTATTGTATGATTTCTGATGAAATGGTAAATTTTTTTATCACTAAAACATCTTAAAATGAAGCTGTATTTACTAATTTTTTGCATGTTTGATTGCTGAAAAACCAGGGGCTGTGGGGGGCTTCGCCCCCCTTGTCCCCCCACCAGGGCATCGCCCTGGACCTGGCTGGGGACCTGCGGCCCCCAGACCCACGGCTTATTTTCAGTCTTTTTCAATAAGGTCAAATCACATGCCTGCATACCTCCTGGGTTCTTAATGAGTTATAGAGGCGAAAGTCAAGATCTAGTGCAATGGCATAAAGTTTATTTTTGTGCGATTAACCCCTGAGTAGTTTTTGAATACTGATCAAATAGTAGACATAAAGATAAACTTTAACAAGTTCAATCTTTGGTTATCCAATCTTGAATTGATTATGAAGATAAAAGTTTACATATACAACAAGAAAACTTGGTCATTAAACTTATACACAAGGAAACAGAAAAAGGCTGAAAAAATAAAAGCCGGTTTCTCATTATCAAACGCCATCAAGGCATTTTTACCCTTCAGCCACGCACCAAAATTGGTAATCCTACCTAATATAGCTTTTGTTAAGAGCATTCACTTACAGAGGGACAGACCCTTCCACTTCATAATGCATGTTCTAAGATGCCTAGCGGTTAGAACAATTGAAAAAAAAGTACTTTATCAGACAATAAAGGTATAGTTTTTTCATGACGTAACAATTGAATGACGTTATATCCGCTCTTCCCCGCTGCCCCCTTGTGATCACGCGTCCATGGTAACCTTTCATCTCGGTTCTTTCGATCCACATGGCTTGTCCCTATCAATGTCTATCGTATCGGAGGTTTTGCTGATGTTTCTTTTAATGGTGACTAATTTCGAATCATTTAGTTCTATCTACCGGAAATTTGAATGGAAAGCAATTGCTTGTCGACTGTCCGACTGTCGAGTGACCGCGTTGTTTCGCGTCAGGTCACGGCGCCCCGTGGGATTGTGACGTTGGTTTCCTGTCAACCGTCTCTACCAGGTTCAATGTGACTTGGTCAACCTAATAATCAAATAATTCTGGGTGTACAGCCCCAACAGTCTGCTTATATAAGAGGTTAAAGCATCACCTTCAACGTTTATATCAGCAGAAAAAAAGCAAAGATGTCAGGATTCAGTCCGCCATCACGCTTCCAAAACAAACATTACCCATAATTCTTTGTGGAATGTTGACCACGTGATAAGCCTTTTATGGGCAATGTGGCCAGCACTGCATAATCGCACAACAAGAGTTTGTAAAAGTAAAGTTTTTTTTAAAAACCAAGAGGTGTTAATTTGTTTGTTTATGTTTTTGAAGAAAAAAATAAGCAGACAATATAATTCAAAATTGAATAAATGAAAAAGTTAAAGTACAAAACTGCAGTAATCAGAGCTTTAACCAACTAAATGTCGTTTTAAACAAGGGTTGGGTTCTATACTTGGAATAACCAACAGTTAGCCCTGTTCATGGATTATTAATGTGAGCGATGCAAACACTATATTTTATTTCGAGATTATTAAAATCAGAGTGGTCCCTGTAAAGATCATTTTAGCATCTTAGAAAAGAAATAAAGTTTGCTCTACCCCAATGTGTTTTGTAATAAAGTATAGTTTTGCCCTGAACTATTATAACGTTAAAGCACTCGGACTACCATCCCCGTGCTTTATCTATAATAGTTCAGGGCAAAACTATACTTTATTACAAAACACATTGGGGTAGAGCGAACTTTATTTCTTAAATAAAGTGGTCTGCTTACATCACTACCCTTGCCTAATCCACCATGGTCTGAAGACTAGAGCCTAGAGGTCATCACACCATTGCAAATTTGTCTTCTTTGACTCTTAATTTTATTCTTTTAATGTTTATAAGTAACTTAGATTCATGTTCTCATGGTTCTCATAGTTTGTTTCCCCACTTCTTTCCATAACCACTTGTGTTTGTCAATCTTATTTCATAGCTTCAAGACGGCACTTGAAGCAGCTGATGTTACAACCACGCTGTGTGACCTCCTTGACGTCACAGAACAGCCTCAGGTAGGCTTTGATTGGTCATCTTTGGTTAAGTTCTTGAACTGAAGATGAAGAACTATTTTAATTAATGGATATACATCTTTATTCTGAATAGGTGATGTTTTGACATCAATTTCACTTCTCAATTACATTAGAATTCTAGTTCTGACAGGCCAGGTATGATCTTTGAATGGTTGCCTCTTACTTAAGTATCAAAATTGGCAATGCCTTACTAGTTTGCCAGCATATTTATACTGGTGCAAAAATCCAACAAAGACTTAACACAAAGTAAACTGCTGTGGTCAATTTAAAAATTAAACTTTTTCAATTCAAAGATATTTTTATTGAGTCCAACAAAAAACCTCTTGGTTTGAGTGTCAATCTTGGTTTAAACATAACTCCTTCTTTCAACAGATACAGTGCCGAGCCTTTCATGCTCTTGCCAGTCTACTTGAGAGCTCCCAGAGGTAATTCAGCATTGATGAAATGAGTCTTTGTTATATACTAAAATACTGTCTGATTCTTGCATTTTCATGACTTTGAGCAGACTCAGATCTTCGGGGCTTTCACCCAGGAGTGATTAATGTGAAAAACTCTTTAGAGCAACACTGTTTCAACTTACATGATTAAGTGCAAGCCCCAGGTGACAAAATTAATTGTCCGTGCCTCAACATAGATTCAAACCTAGGCCATTGACGGAATAGTCCAGCACATCAACCACTCCACCACTGTGCTTCACTATACTAAACCCTGTACCAGCCTGATGCGATTGAGAGGATGATATTTAAATATATTTTTATCCATTCATTGCCATAAAGAATTGTAATAGAGCACCAGACACTTAATCAGGGGGGTAATGGTGCAGTAGGTCAAACAAAACTAAATAGCAGGATTTCTCCCAGCAGTTTAACAAGCTTCCTCAGTGAAGTGAAATATTTATGAAGTTAGGCCTCAAATTACAACTCTTTTTTATATGAAGTCTGTGTGATGTTGAAGATTTTTGTCTGTCTGTTTAAATTATTTTTATAGCTTTGTCACACAGAAAAGATGCCTTAAATATTGAAGATAATGATATGTGATATTTTTGCTAGTGTAAGTGAAGAAGCACTGAAGACCTCTGTGTGTGTGATAGCCCGGGATCTGTTGGCGCTTGGAGTTGATCATGATGTCATCGAAGCTTCCGTAACCTTCCTTGCCAAGATGGCTGCTTGGGAGAAGTAAGTGATTAGCAATTAGGGATACCTGAAATAAGCAAAACAGCAAACAGCAATATATGATAGCAATTTGAAAAGTATCCAGCGGAAAAAATATTTAATAATTCGATTGTAAAATAGAAGAAAAATCTAAAGGTTACCATTCTAGAATAAAAGTATCCAGATTTCTAAGCTGGCTAGCTTGTTTCTTAACTAGCAAGTAGACCTCAGTCTAAAGCATTTGATATTGTCTTGGTGACAGCAATGAATCTTTATGACATAGGTGATATTTAGATTTCATGTCAGAACATGCGACTCAAGTTGTTGTGCTCACACTGCTCACACATAAAGGAAACCATCTAAAACGTTTGCGTGTCAGGTAAGGGAATGTCTTGTCAACTTTATGTTTCTGTTGAAGTGCACACATTGAGCTGAAGAAGTCGGCCATGTTGAAAGCTGTCATCTTTGTAATGGACGCCTCACAGTGCTGTCAGGTCAGTTGTCCTTTCCAACTTCAGTTACAAACTTATATACAATTTTTGCATGGCATGAATATTTGACATCACAGTCATCTAAGAATGCATCAATTCAAAATTTTATGACAAATGTAGCCCCAAGAGTAGTCTCTTATCTTTTGATGATGCTGAAGTGTTAAAAATATTCCCCTTTGTTTAAAAACCCTGTGGTGTAAACTAGATTGTCAAGGTATGCATAGGGTGTTTCTTTATAACATTACCTTTCAGTTTCAACAGTGGGTGATTGCACAGACATTCAAACACAAATTTAATCCGACAGCTTCTCAAGACAGTTTTTATTTATCTTAGTCAGGGCCGAATAAGGAATGTTTTTTTATGGCAGCTGATATATCAAGGATTAAGAGTATTTTATGATTTTTTCATTTAATACTTTTCCTGATGTGTTGCAGTGTATTTACGAAGCTGGTTTGTTCTGCCAACACCTGACCAGAGCCAGTCGGAAGAACAAAACACTACTGCTGGAGCATGAGCTTGTCATTGTCCTACGGAGGTGAGGGATTACATGATCAAATGAATGAATGAATGAATGATTAATGAATGAATAAATGATAAATGAATGAATGAATGATTAATGAATGAAGGAAAGATATATTGATTAATGAATGAATAAATGTTTCAAAGAATGAATGAATGAATGGAGTTTAGTCAACAGGGCAATATCAACAAAAAATATGTTCATTAGAAATAAAATATTTTATGCTTTTGTTTTGGTATTGTATCATGCATGTATATATATGAATTTCAAATTCTTGAAAATGCATTTCTTATCAATGTTCATACGTCATATAAAGTAGGCAGTAGATTTTTTCCTTTAAACGTCATAGTTTCACCCCTGTATCAATATAATATCAAATATATACATCAGTTGATCCATTTCAGAGTGTTGGAGAGGTCGATAGATAATAAAGTACGTCGTCTCTGTGAGGAGCTTGTATCAGCAATTGCAGTTACAGTCCATCAGAATCAGGAGATTATCCATGCTCGGCCTCTCGCACCGGACATCCCAGAAGAAACCAGGTTGGTCAGTTTTACAACCTTTGAAGTAAGTTAGTAATAGACTGTAAAGCATAAGAGTATGTAAAGGTTTTGTTTGGTTGGACTTAAAATTCTCTGACCCAGTGGCTTTAGTGCTCACTGACAATTATATGTTAGCTTAGGTCGTTGTTGGCACCTTACGTTGTGGTTTTGTAAAAAGTAGCCAGAAAATTTGAGATGTGATATTTGTGGAATGGGATCATAAATTGTAATTTGTGAATTCTTTGGGCTCAAATATGGATTCGTCAATAGGTAATTGACAGTAAAAATGGTGACACCCCCACTTCACCTTTTTTTAATCAAAAGGTGTTTCCAATCCCCTTACAACCCCCCATCCTCCTTTTTATAGTAGTTGTTCTTGCCTTTTGGTTTAAAGAAATAATTATGTACTTGCAGCCATGTCCCAGTGAGTTGGTACCAGAACACATTCAGGGTTGTTCTTGTCGTCCATCAGAGCCGGGTGAAGAAAGAAGACTTCACCATTAGTGAGACGCGGGTCCTCTTTCAGTAAGTATGATGAACAATGCATCTGGAAAGTCATTCTTCTTCTGGAATTGTATTCAATAACTTAGGTCTTCAGCTCTTTTAGATTTTGACCATATATCTGACTGCCTCCCCTTTAACTCATTAACGCCGAGAGCCGCGTATATGCGTCAAAATAATGAGATCCTCACAGCGAGAGCCGCATATAAGCGTCAGCTAATTAGCAGTTTCTCACAGCGAGAGACGCTTATGTGCGTAAATACAAAGCACCTTTTATTCAGCGAGAGCCGCGTATGTGCGTCCGTCGTATAGTGTAACAATGAACTTATTTTAAAATCAGTTTAGCATCCATTAGTGTAGATAACAGTTTCCTAAATAAGAAGCTATCCTCAGGAAAGCAATAAGAAATGAAAATCGTTGCTCTTTGTACAAAAATATGCTACGTTTGGTAAATGAAAACATTCTACATATGTTGGTCTTGGAAGGGAAAAATAAACACTTTAAAAAGAAGGTTTATTTAATCAGATGAAACGATTGTAGTCTTTGTGAAGTAACCAATTTTGAAACATTGTTAGATACATTTTATTTGTTAAACGCATTGAATTCATACATAATAAGACGAAACAAGAGGAAGCGTTATTATAAACATTCATGTACATGTATTCATAAATCATTTGTTAAGAATTTGAGGCTATTGAAAGTGACACTTTGATTTTTCCTTTACTTCTTGAATGCATCACTTTGGGGATGTCATGTCATGAACTATCAATTTAATAATTGCATGTAATTAATATTTTGAAAGCCAGTGTTGTTCTACTTTGAATACTATTATAAATATGACAGTTTGTTCGAATATTACTTTACTGAACTAGCTGAGCGTATCCTATATCAAGCACAATCAGTAGTTGTCCTGTAACAATAATAGTTTTAGCATGTACATGGGGTTTCTTTAAACTTCTACAATATCCTTCATAGATCAACTACCCTGTCTGCCATTGAATGAATACATGTTGTACAGATACTTTATTTTGATTGTACTTTATAATGTCATATTTTGTTTCTAGTTCTTGTGTATTAATTTATCTGATGTATGTACTGGTGAGGCATTAGCATAAGCAGAGTTTTGCTTGTTTGCCGAACCAGATTCTTTATTGAATAAAAATATGTTTAAACCAATGGATACATGCACATGTTAAATCATAATTAGAGTTGACGTCGTCCCAACAGAATAAATCACTTGGTCAATATCAATAATCATTACATTCGTTAATGTTACGTGCTTTCTTTTAAATCGGGATATCATCTCTATAAATCCTTATTTATTATTCAGATAGTTGAAATACCGACACACCGTATCTACTCAACATGATGTGTAGATATGCAGTATTTGTATTTACAAATGAAAATGCATATAAATCAACGTATGTGAAAATATGAGTTATGTACTTGCAAAGGAATGAACAATATGCCGCCATCAAATCACTGTTGTGGTAGATTGAGAAAGGCAATCTAACATGAAGATTGACAAATGCGTATAAGTAATATTTGGTTATGTATATACTTTACATATTTTAATATGTAAGTGTATGTCTGTGTTTATTATTTGCTGTTCTTAAAGTATAGGTAAAAGAAATTGTCTCTCATAACATTTTTACCGGCATAAAAGGGGCGATATCAAATGCAGTTTATTTGTCAATGTTATTTGGTGAGACATTGAAAACAATTTCACTCCCTCTCTTTGAGTATGTTTATGAATTGAAATCGGACAAACCGCAAAATATCAACTCAATGGTGAAATATCACATGTTATATTCCTGTAAAGTATATATATCCAGCACCTGCATCTATCTTCACGAAACTATAAAACAATCAAGAGTTTATGGCACAAGTCTAGACAGTGTCCGTTCCACTATGGCCCACAAAGGTCCCGCGAAATGACGGGTCTATTGAGCTAATTGGTCTCGCTACAGCGAGCAGCGTCTGTGGTCAGTGGCCCAGGCGTTGAGCCGTGAAGCTGTCTCGGCGTTAATGAGTTAAGATCCAAAATTGTCTTTGTACCATGTAGACTAGGTGAGTATGATGTTCACTTCACTTTGAGGATATTACAAAGGTTACCTGGCTTATGTTGTACGCTGTGTTACAACTTAGCCATAACTCCCTTAAAATCTCCCAGCAGGAACATTTGCACCATTGATACCATTCCTACTTTTATCTGATCAGATATATTTTAAATTGCAACTTTCACCTTTTTGTCATAAGATGTGTGCATTGCAGAGTTGAAGGAACTTTAGTTTTGATAAGGCAGCAGACACAGGGCTTGGTTGAATTTATTGTCCCTTGTTGGACAACTTACATTGACAGTATCCAAGGTTCTTTTTCAGAAGGGTATCCTCCTTGGGGTACTTAATTAGCATAATTATCTGTTAATTTGCATATATGACAGGTTGTAACTATTTTTGAATAAAAATTTACACTCACAAAAAATGTTATCGTATGTACGACCATCCCACTCGGAGCTACCCGACGCCCTAGCGGCAGTCGCCTTAGTGCAAGTCAAGGGCAGGTAACTCTAACTCCTGACTTATCAATCTGTCATTGACAAAGGAAGACGTTCCGGTTTACAGTGAAAGTTTGCTACAAGAAATATTGACGAAAATGGAAGAGTTTGCTACTGTATGTGTGGTAACCCCTTTATATACATCGCAGAGGCGAAATTAGGGTCGCATTACAGTATAACTCGTGAGGTTGTAACTTTTCATTCCACTTAGGCAGCGAGTCGGGTGGATTGAAAAAATTCCAATATGGCCGCGGGGGGAAGGTGCGTGTTGACATTTTGTCAACAACGGCTTTCTTCGTGATCGGCTATGTGGATTATAATTCTTATTTCGCATTTCATATCGCGATATTCGTTATTATTCCATTATCATCGCTCGGTAATTGCACTTATGATGATTTGTTCAAATCTGGTCTAGAGTGCAATTCACGTTCGATTGGTTTTTTTTCACGGCAAGCAGTAGTATTTTACATGCTTTATTTCTTTCAGGTAGAGTTATTTTATCAGCTTGCTTTCGCATTTCGCCGGTATTATTTCTCGCCTCTGCGTTGTGTTTATATGATATGCATATTTTATATACACATGTTTCCCATCCCTGTCCCTACCCTTATCATTGGTTGGTGATTTATTACAGTCATTCAAGCAATGCCAAGGGTGTAGAATTAATCTGCCTCCGGCAGACGGGCATGCTAAATGTCTGAAGTGTCTCGTCGAGCAGGACCACGACGACAGTGACTGTTCGGTGTGTCTGGGGTTCATGCCGGACACCAGGGCCAAAAGACATGCTGACGTCCTGTTCTACAGGAATCTCCTCTCGGCGGGGCAGGATATCAGGGACACAGACCCCCCCTCAAAGCAAAAGCGTAGGAAGAGTAAGAAGGGGAAGGCTACACCCTCACCCGGCAGAAGCCAGACTTCTGACGGGGAGGAGCGTCAGCCGCCGGCACCACAGCTGCAGCAAAAACAACAGTTGCCGCCGCCCCCCCCCCCACCTCCCCCTGCACAATTTGACATAACACAAATAACGCTTGCTTTACAGGGGCAGATGAAGGGGCTCCTTGAGACTGCGTTGTCCGGATTTCGCAAGGAGATCGGACTCGCATATCAGGGGGCTCCCGATGCCAATCAAGAGGACAGTGCCACCGGCACGGCCTTTGTGCCGGCTCGGGGGGCTACTGTCGGTGGAGGGGCCGTGCCCGGTACAGCCACAGTGCTGCCTACCGGCTCGGTTACTGAAGCCATCACCATTCGAACCCCCTCGGACACGCCGGTTCATCCGGGTGGGTCGGGGGTCGGTTCGCTCCCCAAGAGCACCGGTCCCGGTACGGCGGTATCGGGACAGTGGTCCGGACCTCAGTGTCGGCCTCTGGTGACGGAGCAGCAGGGTAAGCGGGTGGAGACTCCTCTGGGTCCCGTACCTCTTGTTCCTTCTCTTGATCTCGGTCCTGCCGCAGGGGTTCAGACCTCGGGCAGTCTTGATGACCGGGATTCGGAGGGGGATTTGGAGGTTGACCCTCCACTCCCGTACCATGTGCTCCTCGGAAAGGTGAGAGACAGGTTTGCCTCTCTACTTCCCGGGGTGGCTGCTCCGTCGCAGGACGTTGCTGCTGGCAAAGCGGCACGGACCCAGCTCCGCATTCTCACTTCGATCGAATCTGAAGTAGTCAACCCTCTCCTGGATGGGCGGCGCTCGGTGTGGGATCTCAAAGATCTCACTAAGCACTACCCGCTGGGGGAGGGGCAGCTATGGGAGGTTCCGGTTGTTGATGAATGTGTTCTGACCTCGGTCAACCTGGCTTCAGCCTCGGCGAAGCAGGACAACCGGCGCGTGCCTCCCTTCACGCAGCAGGCGCCTTCTCTGCGGGCAGCGTACACGGGCTTTCAGACCGTGTACAAGAATGCTGTCCAGCAGATGAAGGTCGCTCTGCACAGCGCCTACCTTGCTGCTATGCAGGCACAGGTGCTGTCGAAGGAAAAGGACACAGACTCCGTGATCCTGCAGAGGCAACTGGCCGAGGTCGGTTCCCACTTGGGGAGAGACTCCATTCGGAGTTCTGCCTCCCAAGTGATGGGCGCAGTCATGGGGATGCGCCGATTGTGGCTGTCAACTTCTACATACAGGCAGTCCACAATCCAGACACTCCTGGACCTCCCCTTCCGGCTCGGCTCCACGCTGTTCCCGGGGGCGGCTCAGGTGGTGAAGGAGGCCGCGGACCTGGCGGCTGCTACCAAGGAGGCTCAAGTCCTCTTGGAGGAGCCTCAGGTCAAGCACAAGCGTCCTCCTCCTTCCTCTGTTTCCCATTCATCCTCGCCGGTGGATCAGCTGTACGCCCCCATTACGGGGGGCTACGGCAGGGGCAGAGGGAAGGGGCAAAGCCGAGGTGGTGCGAAGCGCCCTAAGCGCCAGCATTTTCGGGGCCGAGGGAAGCCTCCTCAGGTGGCTCCAGGTCCAATGGTCGAAGTACCGGAGGGCTCGACGGTTCACTGCCTAGCCCCGCAGATCCCTGTTGGCGGCCAATTAGCCCTGTTCGCAGACGAATGGGAAAGGGCCACTACAAATCCCTGGGTCCTGTCCACGCTCAGGGAAGGCCACAGGCCACAGTGGAAGCGCGCACCTCCACCTCCTACGATGTACGCCGGTGCCCAAGGATCAGGGGAAATTAGAAGTTTTACGAGCCGAGGTCAAAGGGTTGCTCGACAAGGCTGCGATCGAGGTTGTTCCCAAGGGTCAGGAGGAGTCGGGTTTTTACTCGACTTACTTCCTGGTTCCGAAAAAGGACGGAGGATTCAGGCCGATTCTGAACCTGAAGTTCCTCAATACCTTTTTGGACGTCCCATCTTTCAAGATGGAGACTCTGAGATCGGTAATCGCGTCGGTAGAGACCGGGGATTGGCTCTCCTCAATAGATCTCAAGGACGCTTATTTGCATGTTCCAATGCACCCCCAGTTCAAGCAATACCTACGGTTTGCTTTCGACGGGGTGTGCTACCAGTTTCGTGTGCTCCCCTTCGGCATGTTCACCAAACTGATGCTGATTCCGGCACAGATCGCCAGATCACAGGGCAGGTGCTGCCACCCGTACCTGGACGACTGGCTGATCAGGGCTTTGTCTTGTGCGCTGAATCAGGAGGCCACCCAGGACATACTCAATATCTTGGTCAGTCTGGGTTGGATTGTCAATCTGAAGAAGTCAGACTTGGTTCCGTCGCAGGATCTGATCTTCTTAGGTGCCAGATTTCAGTCGGGGTTGGGCCTGGTGTCCCTTGCCCCGGACAGAATATCGAAGGTACAGACGACCACGCTACGATTCATGCAGTCCCCCACACATTCAGCACGGGCTTGGCTCCAGTTGCTGGGGAACATGGCGGCAACGGTAGACGTGGTCTGGAGAGCTCGGCTTCGTATGAGACCAGTCCAACAGGCCTTGGCAGGACTTTGGTCTCACTCGGAAAGCCTGGAGAGAAGGGTGTCGGTGCCGGAGTGGCTTTACCCGCACCTCTGGTGGTGGACGGAGACCGCGCACCTCTCCAGGGGGTTGCAGTTGGACACTCCACAACCAACAGTGATGATTCAGACAGACGCTTCCCTCTCGGGGTGGGGCGGAGTCTTGAATCACCTTACGGCGTCAGGTCGGTGGACCGGAGACGAGGTCGCTCTGCACATCAATGTGTTGGAGTTGAGAGCTGTTCGGTTGGTGTTCAGACACTTCCTGGAGCACATCAGGGGTCAGGTGGTCCGTCTAGAAATGGACAACCAGACCGCCTTGACATACATACTGAAGCAGGGGGGAACGGTTTCTCCGACCCTGCTGCAGGAAGCCTGGCAGTTCATTCTCTGGTGCGACCAATTTCGCATTCAGGTGAAGCCAGTGTATCTCCCAGGTGTAGACAACATTCGAGCGGATGCTCTGTCGCGGAGGATTCTAGCCCCGCACGAGTGGATGCTCCATCGAGAGATATTCGGAATTATTTCCCAGTTGTTCGGACCGTTCCAGGTGGATCTATTTGCCAGCTCCCGAAGTTTTGCTCCAGGGTCACGGACCCGGGAGCTCTAGCTTCGGACGCGTTCGCGCTCGATTGGACCGACCGGGTGTTGTGGGCGTTCCCACCAATTCCCTTGGTTCCGAGGGTCCTTTCGCAGCTGGCGTTGCAACCACCGCGGCTACTAGTGCTTCTTGCACCATTGTGGGCCGCGCAGAGTTGGTTTCCGACAGTGCTGCGGTATCTTTCGATGCCTCCAGTTCTGTTGCCCTGTCGGCCCGACCTTCTGTCGCAGGAGGGTGCACCACACCCGAATCCACGAATTCAGTGGGTGGCATGGCCGTTGTCCGGAATCGCCTCCAGGAGAGCGGTATTCCTGCACGAGTTGCAGACACAATACTGGCTTCGAGGAGGGATTCGACAAAGGTTCAGTACAACGATAGATGGGCCTGTTATGCGCGCTGGTGTAAGATAGAGAGATCCTCGATCCCTTTTCTGCAGATCTAGTGTCGGTGCTAGAGTTTCTGCCCCCCAGTGCCCCCCAGTGCGGCGGATTAGCCTTTCGTGGGATCTATCGATAGTGCTGGATTGGTTATCAGGGCCATCGTTTAGGAATGTAGCTGGGTTAGCTATCCAGTTGTTGACCTGGAAGACCGCTTTTTTGGTGGCGGTAACGTCTGGCAGGCGGGTAGGCGACATTCATGCGATGTCAGCCGATCCCGAGCTGACTGTCTTTCACAGGGACAGAGTCAGCATTAGACTGCTGGATTCATACCGCCCCAAGGTTGACCAGCCTTTTCATGTTTCCGCCCCGATAGAACTTCCGGCGCTAAGGCAGCCGGCAGCTTCGGGCGTGGGTCAGGCGGGTCCCCATATCCTCGATGTCCGTAGGTTATTGAAACCTATTTGAAGCGGACAGAGGACATCCATAAAACCAAGCAGCTTTTTTGTTGTTACGGAGGGGGTAAGGCAGGTGAGCCAGCTACCAAACAGACAATATCTAGGTGGCTGGTCTCTGTCATTTGTATGAGCTATGTACATAAGGGCCTGGAGCCCCCTGGGCAATTGAGAGCTCACTCAGTCAGAGCAGTAGCGACCTCTACGGCTTATGCGGCGGCTCTGCCCATTGAGGAGATCTGCTCTGCGGCTACTTGGAGCCGACCGAGTACGTTCATAAAGCACTACCAACTCGACAAGCATTCTATCGAGCGTGCTCGGTTTGGTAAGACAGTTCTCTCCGGTGGACAGAATCATAAAGCCTCTGACTGAGTGAAGTCTCGAGGGTTTTTACGTTTGTTTGAGTTTAGTTTAACAATACTAACAAGTCAGTTTTAGAACTGTGCACGTCCCCATCCCCTGTGCCGGCGGTTGCCGTTCCAGAGGAATAGCTTGGGAGTGCTTCTATGTTCGGTTTTGGCCGCATTCCCTCTTAGAGATCTTTTCCAAAAAAAGGGAGGGGGGGGATGTTTGGCTTGATAAAATGTTAAAGGGTCGTGATACGACCATATTGCAGTACCCATGGGTCTGAGTGTGTGCAAGCCCTGACGCGGTGGGTTGCAATGTTTTTTTATTACATTCACTATGTATTGGCGACAGAATTCCACTCCCGATAGCAATTATTTGGGAGTCTGGTTTTATGCTAATTAAGTACCCCAAGGAGGATACCCTTCTGAAAAAGAATGGAACAAATCTGCAGAGGTTTCAGATTCTTTGAAGGGGATCCTCCTTGGGGTAGGGCCTCCCACCTCCCCTTATTCTGTCTGGCTTTGTCTAGATTGATAAGTGAGGAGTTAGAGTTACCTGCCCTTGACTTGCACTAAGGCGACTGCCGCTAGGGCGTCGGGTAGCTCCGAGTGGGATGGTCGTACATACGATAACATTTTTTGTGAGTGTAAATTTTTATTAAAAAATAGTTACAACCTGTCATATATGCAAATTAACAGATAATTATGCTAATTAAGTACCCCAAGGAGGATCCCCTTCAAAGAATCTGAAACCTCTGCAGGTTTGTTCGAATTTCTCTACTACATGATTTTAAGACAAAATCAAGATTTACAACTAGTACTTTTTGAACCTAGGTCAAGACACAACGGAAAGAGTTTTGACTACGAGCTGTTTGAAGAAGTGTTGCCAGGAAGCACCAAGATCCAAGTGAGGAAAAACGAGACCAAGGTATCTCTCAAGAAGAAGCAGAAGGGTAAATGGAGTCGTCTCAATAAACAGAAGCAGAAGGTAGGCCGGAGGGTTTGATTAGTAAGTTCTTTCAGACTTGTGGCAGATCCAGGAATTTTTAAAGATGGAGATTTTGTCTTAAATAAGTCAAAAGAGGCAAACTGCAAACTTTTGCAAACTTGTAGCTCCTTGAAATTTGCCACTGGAGTGTTTCGTCATACAGCTCAATTATTAAGAAATCCAAACTTTGTTGCTTATATTTGGCAATGATGAACACATAACAACATTTATGTTTTCTCCCTACTCAAAAGAGTTTGTTCAACATAGAGTAAGCTGCATCTGCTGGTCTTATCTTTGTGTTCTTGTTCTCATCTCTAGTGCATGAAATATGATTGCACTCTTGAGGACAGCTTATTCTTATCTCTCTTTCCTTCATTTTGCATGTCAGCCTATCGGCCTAACAGTGGACTTTGAGCGGTTTGTAAACTCAGAGTCTGAAGTTTCAGACGAAGATGTCGCTTTTCAACTCTCAAAGAGTAAGTTAACCATTTGATATACAACCTTTTCTTGAAATCTTAGTGCCACAAGGAAAAACATTGTAAAGATATTGAAATGAAATGTCATATTGATATCAATTTCATTCTTAAACTAAATCTTACAACAAAATTTCAAACAGGAAGTAGGAAGAAGTTGCCAGATCGCCAGCAAAACAGGAAACAGAAGAAAGTCGTAAATCGAACTCTGGAAGCGCTGGAGTCGTCCACGAGCACTGGGTCGTCTGACCTCGCTTCGTATAGTGATGATGAGCGAAAAGACGAGGAGTCCTTTAAATTCAATTATGGATAAATTGGAAGTCATGGCCTGGCTGACATTTTGAGAAGTAGTGCAAAATGCTTGTTGCTGCTGATGAATCATTCTAGTCATTGTGATATTAGTCAAAAACTTTGTAAATCTTTCACCCTACCTCCATTCCATGACAAACTTTTAAATGCATTGGATTCAATCGTTAATCATTGTTTGAATCTTATCAGTAATAATGTGAGAATGACTGTGAGCGTTTGTTCAAAAAAATTTTTGATTCCTTTATTAAGTCCTTGTGTGGGTGAGATTTTCTGTTGGTGTAAATAGAAAATGTTGCTGCAGCTGCTGCTGCTGGTGATGATGATGATGGATGGATGGATGGCTATGCTGCTCATGATTAATGATGTTGGAGAGGAGTTAGATGATGCCTATGGAGGTGATTAAGGTTGTTTGGATGATGATGATGATGATGATGATGATGATGATGATGATGATGATGATGAAAAAGAATTGGTCAGAAAAACAGTGCACCAGCTTATGATGATTCAGATTTTTCGGGCAGGATAGCGCAGTGGTTATGGTTCAATTCCCGTCAGGGGATCGACAACTGTGTCTGCAATAGAGAATTGTTCTACATGCAGTAAAGATGCAATGGGTGCAATTTTACACTGAACTTAAGCAAATTCCACCCATGGTACACTAGTTCCAGCCAATGCTCGCAGGGTTTACCTCAATGCATAGCCACTATGGTGTTGCTGGCTTTCTCCCTGCAATAATACTAGCAGCCGTGATATAAGTGAAATACTCTTGAAAGTGGCATTAAACACCAACTCACCTCACCTCAGTTCATGATTTTGTTTTGTTTTGAAAAAAGAATATTGTGTTTGTAAATACATGCTGTAAGAATAGTATAAATGTATGTACAAAGTTATAAACAGACCATGTACACTTTTATTTGCAAACATATCAAAAAGAACAAAAATGTATATGATTGTTGTAAATATCCTAATATGATATTTGTTACGTGATACCTGATGAAGTACAGAGCCAGTGACTCCATAAGTACAGCTGAGTGTAGCAAGCAAAGAGAAAGAATTTGTTGGTCAGAGGAATGATTGAATGGTAGACTTGTTAGTGATCTGATCCAAGGGGCAACAACCAATGTATGTCTGTATCTACAAGAGAAAAGATCAGATGGACGCTGTTTACCACAGGAAGGGAGTTGCTTCATTGCTATTGAATCTCCGTGTTGGAAGAGGAGTTAGACAGGTCCGTTGAATCAATAACTCTGCCAGCTTCAAGAAGTCCATTGTAAGGCACTATTGGTAACTCCAAAGGAATGCTCCATGAATGTTAATTAGCTTTGGGGATGATTTTATACAATTGTATTACAGATTTTCAGCACTATGTAGTAAAGTTTGCTGGTATAAAGATATGAATCTGGTAGATTCTGAGTGCAACATTGAGATCTGAACTGATGGACTTGTAATGTCTATAATATGTCTTTAACCTGTAATCAAATTGTGCCTTTGTTCACCAAGCAGTATTTAGTATCTGGTCAAGATGATGATGAATTCTTTGGAAATAACTGTTTGGCACCCAAGAGAGTAGTGAGGGTGGGAGAGGGGTGGTTGAACCACTATTTGAAAGATTTTGTATTTGAACTGTTAGTAAACCACCCATCCCCCTATTTAAAAAGTGAACCCCTCACCGCCTGACACTAACTGGGAAAGACTATCTGTTGGAGCAAATACTTTAAAATGTCTTGTTCTCTAAACCTCTACCATCACTCTTGGCGCAAACCACTTATAGGTAAAATGCTGCCCAAGGCAATAAACAGTAATTCACTCAGTCTTGGCAAATGTAAAAAGAATTAGATTGAATTGAACTGAGTTAGATCATTAGTTGAGGTAGTTTTGAACTCCATATTGCTTTCTGATAACTGGAGCAATGATAGTTGCAGCAAAAGGTCTATTTATTTTTACAGCATTACCATTATAACCCCAGCAGGGTTTTTTTATAAAATATTTTATTTTTGTTAACTTGTTTGGCCTTAGAACTGAATTTGATGTGATAATCTCCAAGAGGAGTGTGATATAAATTGTCCTTAGATGTGTTTTGTAATTCTAGTATGAAGATTTTTTTTATCACAGACTCTGGAATATGCTTTGCTGGATGTATTTCAAAGTTGTATCATGTTAGGGGTGAATTCTTGATTCTGATTAGCTGATTTGAAAAATCTTGAATGACATTGATTACCTGCAAGTTTAGCTTGTATTCAAGTTATGCTCAAATTTGATAAGATTCATTGTTATGTCTCCCCCAAAAGGGTCTGGAGACAGGTTATACTTGGTTGAGTTCTGAGTGGACGTCAGCTTTCCTTTATTGTTTCTTGACCAGAACTCTAAAACTATTTGTACAATCAATACCAAATTTGGTGTACTGCCTCTGTGATTGTTTTTATTTTTTTATTTTTTTACATAACAACAACATTGACTTTGTCTTTTGAATAAAGGGTATTATTATATTTGGTGAAATATAAAGGTGAAATATGCCATTTATCGGTGAAAAATATAACCCGTATTTTCACTGAGTGAAATAAAAATGGTATTCTACTCAGTGAAATGATGCAACAATCATATAACCTCATCTGTGACGTCATGAAACAATTTAATGAAGTCATGCAACCGCCACGCTAGCGAAGCGTTTTAGCTTCTCCATTCATATAGTTAGGGTCATTTACGGGGTTTTGGGAAACATAATAAATACAACATTTGACATTTCTCGTCAAATACCATGAATATCTAATCTCGTGAAGTAGATATCATATATTTACACTCATGGCTACACCACTCGTGAAAATATAAATTTCTACTTCACTCGATGTGATATCCATGGTATTCGATGAGAAATGACAAATATCCTCTATTACTTTTAGAGCATCATTAAAAGTAAACTTGAGATATCATGCACAGGGGAGGGGGACACATATTTTTTATACATAAAAACAATGTACTTACTGAGTTGTGGAAACCTGTAGATATCCTAAATTATTCTCAATGTGGATTAGTTTAATTTAACTGAATTGCTCAAAATTGCTTAACTTTGACCAATTTTAATGCCTTGTTTTATGTGGCCACAATCATTCTTCCCCGTTCCCATGGCATGATATCACAAAGTTCAACAATTATGTAGTCAAAATGACCCTGTTAATGTCACACTTGTTTTTGGTGAGTTTAAAGTTTTTGTTCCTTGTGTTGTTTATGTAAAATAAGAGTTTAATAATTGTTTATCTTGGTCTTATATGACACAGGGAATATTTTGAGATTTCACTGCTGTGAATGCCACTGTTCAGTATTACGCGCACACTGTTTCTAAAGTATACGACCATTGGAATTCATTTGTTTTGACCTTCTTACACCCCTTACAAAAATGGAACAGTCCTGTCAATCCAGAAGTTGTAACTCAAAAATGAGTTTGTTTTTTTAAACTGCCCTTCCTTGAATTATATTTCAGGATTCCAGGTTTATTACACTGAGAGGTCAAAAAGTTTAAATCGCGTTATTACACATGGGCATAGGCACTGTCACACACCAATATTTCGTTAAACCAAAAAACGTATAGATAAGTGGTTTCACGTTATATTATTATATATGACTATAAAATTTTGTTTCTGGCTTCAGGGTATCAAAACTTTGGTGGAGTGAGAAGTCCGCAATTCTTTATTATTTGAAGAGTTTTTCCCTTTGTTTTATTAAACTAATTGTGGACTATAAGGAAAATGCTCTGTGTGAGAACCAATTTGGTGGTCAATGTTGACGGCCATGTCTTTTTGTTGGTATCTGTAGATAAGTTGATTTATTCACGGACTCAGTGATAGTTTGATATTTGTTTAGGAAGCTGAGAGCGACATTTCATTACGAAATCATAATTTTCATGATTGTTATTGTTTTATTTCAGAAGAATTGATATGTACTTTTGAATAGATTGAATAGTTTTCCACAATTTTTTTTTCTTTTTTCATGATAAAACTCTAATTTCTATACTTTGAAAATCCTGATTTATTTTCGTATGCTTCTAGCGGACTAAACTTAGTTTTAATTTGCATATTGCACTTTGGGTCTTTTTTTAGAGAACACAGAAACATTATGAAGCAACTACATCATCGCACAGGGCTTGGTGTAACAATTTGCTATCCAAGAATGCGGTGTTTTCATTTGCTAAAAGTTTGATTATTACTTGTGCTGCAGTATTTTGCCGTTAGGTGGACCTGCTGAAAGCCAAAGCAAAGGTCGTACTATAATCAATCTCATTAAAATAGAATCTAATATTGCTACACTACGTTACGCGGATTATAGATCTCACTATACTCCTTTACGTAAGCTGTTAACCTTTGCCTCAATTCGACGTCTAAATCTCATTGGCTTACCACAGAGACCTTCAAGCAATCACAATGCGCGACTCTTGATGACCGTACACGAGGTTGCAAGTGGCAAGTATATTCGCTACTTAAAGTTAAAACTCATACATTTTTTCCACTTTGTCACATAGAACAAATTGGAGTAGTTGGCGTATGTCCTTTAAAAGAAAAATAACCCGACAAAATCAGTTATAACATCTCAGTTTTTGACCAAACAGGGGTCAATCTCATTAGCATCATCTTCACAACGTCAAGCCCGAAACGAAAAGATTTCGAACTCTTTCCGCTTCACCCTTGACATCACGGCCCACGTTTTCTGTGCTAAGAGTTTAGCCCACTGCAGGTTTTACTGATAGGCCAATCAGAAGGCGGCTTTCAATATTAACTTCAATTGTCAATGGCAATGATAGCGGTAGTAACCTGTAGCGTTTGAAGAGATGACTATCTAAAATATTAATTTCAATTGTAGTTTCAGGCATATATTAAGATGGATACAAGGTAGATCTATCACGTTTGTGATCGATTGATATTTACTGTAGAGTTTAAAGTAACGAAATTACAAAATTATTGTACGAATGGAGCATTTTTATTTCATTCTTATGAGATTGTACTACAATAGGGGTAAGTATTGGAATTTATGATGCAGCTAACAGTGTGGGGAGAGAAAGGGATTTATGACGGAGCTGCCTCTCTGGGGGGAGAATGTTTTTACCTTAGCTGTAAGGTAACCTCGCCATCATGTTAAACTTGTTTTGTTGTCATAATTTCTAAACCATTGACTACAGCTTGTTTCTTGAAAGAGATATATAAATTTTATTTGAAAGAAACCAAGTTAATTTGAACAAAGCCGCCCACCGTTACGCTGGTTAAAGATATCACAAGTCCATGTCATCAAGGCTGCAAGGTTAACCTGGATTCACAGGCACTTGACTCGGAATTTGCTATTACAATTTGCAATAGGACCGGCAATGCGAACTGGGATCTGTCTACGAAGTTTACAGAGGGCAACGGAGCCAGTAAACCATTTCCGGTCCTCTTGCAGACACGACTCTGTCACTAGTGTCAGACCATGTCTATGTTATATATCTACATGTACATATACTTGCATGATATTGTAAATTCAGAATATGACGCCTGTGCCTGTATTCTGCATTAGGTAGTGTAGCAACATTATTTTCAGGTTAAATTCATGTTTCCAGATTTAAATTGTGAACATATAAGAAGTTTAGTGATCTAAGGTGACCATGGTTGGTTTCTACTGGGGAAAAATCCATCACATTATCAGTTGTTCGGTATGTGTAAGCATGTACACCAACATGCTGCATATTTGCTAGAATCTACATCAAAACGTAGCATTCATAGCGATAAAAGTTACTTTCCATTTCCACGTTTCATTCAAACAACATATCTTTTTTCAATACCCATAGGCCTATCGTACATTATAGCAAAATTAAAAATAATACGATTCAAAATATTTGAAAAATGTTATTAAAACTGACATGTGATGTACTAATCTTTTCTGTGTTTCAAAGTTGTGGTACATAAACGATGAAAGGTTCTTGTTTATAACATTTGTTACAGTTTGATGAGAAATTATCTTAGGAGGTTCAAAATACCATAACGTTTCCAATTTTATTTTTGTATCAATGATTCTTGATTTTTTTACATCCAGTTAATGAATGATAAAAATACCTGACATGGTTTCAACTGCTAAAAGAGCACAAAAGAAATTTATGTTTTCTTTCAGGAAGAGATGTTTGAAGTTCGTTCTGAGTTAACCCTTCCGTCTATGATACTGTATTTCAAATTCTGCATTTGTGATTAAAATCGAAACAAGAATATGTATTTAATTTCCTTATTATATGCTTTCAAGATTTCCAATAAAGATGATATTTTATGTCCTTGCCGTTTGGTTTTGAACTGTCCAGCCATGGTTAGAAAATACACAGTTGAGTTTCAAGATTTACAAAACGCGATTGGCTATGAAATTCTTAAAGAAACTTAACCACATTGCATGTGACAATACAAGGTTTGATCTTAAGGTGACAGGAGAAATATTTATTAAAGATTCAAAGTTTAGCCAAAGACCTTAAGAACAAATAAGAGTGTACATGAAATGTAGCAGAGTTACCTTTCTTTATTTTAAACGTTCAAATAGATGTTAAGAAAATATTGCAAGAATAAAGAGAAAATGACATCATTTATCGATATCAATGCCAAATGTGTGAATTTCATATGTACTGTTATTTACTATTCTATGTCCAGAAGCTAAAACCTTTGCTCCCATTTACAGAAACACTAGTTTAAGAGCCTGACCTATCGGGATTCCATCCGCCATTTTGGTTTTAAGGAAAATAGCATTGGAATAGGGGCTTTTAAAAATTAACATATGTGAACAGAATATTCACACAGTCACAAATGATTTATGACATTAAAAATCACCGATTCCTTTTTATGTCGTAGCAAGGCTTTTTCACACTCGTGGCACAGACGGATGGCTTGTATTCTCTTGTTTTATTTTACATACAATAAGTATCCAGTTATCAAATTTCCACCAACAAAAATGTTAACCTGCCTGCCCATGTTTCAACTAGGTAGTGTTATCATATGTAATGATGATTTATAAAAATAAAATTAATAGATGTATAGCATATCCACAGGCTTGTGCAAATGATTTGTGATGTAAGACTTATCAATGCTCTGTATTGCCACTGCAAGGCTTTTCACACTCGTAGCGCTGATGAATGGAATGGCTTCACTTCTCATTCTTGTTTTATTTTACCGATTGTGCGCTCTCATCTATCTAGTTGTGTAATCTGAAAAAACTAAAATGTTACCCTCAGTAACATGTTTCAACCGGGTTTGCGTTATAATCATGTACTAAAACATTCATGAGTTAACTGGAATTCCAGTTGAATTTCGTTTCCACAGAAAAATTCCTTAATGTCATTTGAGGAATACATATTTGATCAGATCTGAGGTGAAAAAAATTACAATAGTGATGGCATAAGGTTGACCAGCGATTTTAACCTTTAATCGAACAATTTCTCTTACATCATGTTTATTTCCAAATTGGTTTATTTAACAACCCTTTTCAATTAGAAGCTCGTCCCTAATGCAAGTCACAGCGTTGTTGTATCTGCGTACACGCTCATTTCATTTTCTGCGGCGTTCATTACATTTTCTCTGGGGTTTGCTTCTATTTCTCGAGGGATCATTTCATTTTCTGGAGTGTCCTCTTTCTTCACATCCCATCTGCCTGTTGGTTTACAAGCTGTTGACACCTTCTGTAACAACCGAAGAAACATCCAGCCAATGGGTATGAAGAAAATCACTCCCACCCCCCCCCCCCCCCCTTCCCCCGAAGGCGATTGCTGTAAAGGTATTCATTCGTTAGATCCAATAAATTTACTTTGTTCGATGAAGATTTCAGCAATATTCTATATCAATTCCTGACTTTAGATTTAAGTTTCTGATTGTAGTTCAGTTTCATGACTATAGTACAAAACATTCATGAAACTGAAATCAAACAAAATATGATATTTAACACAAGGTATTGGTGAAAATTTAAAAAAAGGAAAACTTTAGATATATTATAAAAGATAGAAACAGTCTGTTTTGACAAAAACAATCAGACTGATACTTCTTTCTTGGTTTTGTCTCGCACATCTGTATTGTGACCTCAATTAACATCTCTTTCAAACATTTACCTCTCGCCTCTTAAACTTGCAACTTTTAACCTTTCATACCTTCTCTTGTTTTGGAATTGGACTCCTTGAATTTAACCCTTATTCCTTAAAAGTTAGACCTCTTACCTCTCTGAAAGTTTGACCTGGAGCCATATACACGCTGTAGACAAAGACAACCGGAAGAGGAAGCACAACGGCGGACGAGATGCACCAGCCAATCAGATTGGCCCAAGTCGGGTAGATGTAGTCTTCAAACTGCGGCGCACGGTAGGAGTAGAAAGAGTAACCAAATAGTACCTAGGAATAGAATTGAAGATTGTATATTTGACTTTTCTTCTGCTTTAAATTTATCTTCAAATGCAGAATTTTTTTTTTTAAAATCAGTGAGAAAAGAAATTGTTTGCTTGTTCTTCAAACTGAGACCCATGGGAGCGTTCTGAAACTTATTACTAATTCCTAATTAAAAACTAATTACATGCATAATTAGCAAACCAATCAAAGCATAGCCAACATTGCCAAGTTTTAGTAATAAAGGGTTTAGGTTTGCCCATATACCCTTCGAGCTCGATCAGCGGATTCAATTACGATGATGTGGCAGGATGAAGAATAAGCAACATTTGCTTTTATTGCTGTAGCAAGGCTTTTCACACTCGTATCACCGATGAATTGCTTCACTTCTCATTCTTGTCTTGTCTTACCGAGTGGGATCATTTATATAGTTGTCACATCTGAACAACCAAAATGCTACTCTCTCAGCAACATGTTTCAACTTGGCTCTGTTATAAAATGAATACCCATATAAGAATTTCCTTTTAACTAAACTCACAGACTGGCTGTCTTTAGACGTTTGCAGAGTGGTACAGAATAAGCTCAATATATTTCATATTAAAGCATTTAAACTTTCAACAGGGTTGATTTTATCCTGACTGGACCACACTTGTTTAACACTTCATTATATCAACCTTAGTTTATACACGATCGATTATTTATTAACAGAACAGTGGCCAAATTATCGAATGCACACGACTCGTTGCAGATACACGCATCAACACGTAATGTAGACTACATCTCACGTTATTTGCGTCAACGATCTCAAAGAAAAGGACACTCACTAAAAGTAAAGCTGGGCAGACGTATTTCCAAAGTATTCCCATTCCCTTTTGCATCTTGGTCCCCCAAACCGTCATCATGACCTCGTCCATACGAGGAATCCCTGTGTGTTTCAGAGAAACTATTTCAGCATGTATTGAAGAATAATAAAATCATGAACATACAGATGTTATATGCCCATATAATAACAATTACTCTATTTCTCCTTGATGAATCAATTTCACATAAACGTAACATAAACCCTGTTGGGATCATTCAGTACCTGCATCACATATCATGTAGTAACTGTCGGAAATAAAGTAATGGGCTCTGCAGCTCACCAGATTTTGCATAACTGATTTTCCCTTAATTTTTTTATATTTACATTCCTGCATACCTTTGGGAGTCACACTTTTCATCTTGCAAAGATGATAAGCATCAAATGAAAGTCTCCTAAGACAATTAGTTTCTGTCGAGGAGACGTCAGACAGTTTGGGGGATAGACACCCGACCACGTCGTTATTTTAAGGGGAGGTAGGGGGTTGGAGGGCAGGGGCGAACTAAGTACAACGCACCCTATGTAACAATGATGTTATGGTGATGGATGGAATACTTCTGAGCCAAATATGACGGTCATGTATATTTTGACTTTTCGCTTCAGTTTAGAAGCTCTGTATTCATTTAAAGTAATATTTGATTTGAGGATGGACAGCTAAAAAAGTGAGTTCATTGTTTATAGCAACCTTATTTCGTTAAAACATGGTCTGATCTTTTAAAAAAAAAGCATTCATAAAATAGAATTGTTGCTCACCGTAGATCCAGGCGACAACCACACACTCCAGACTGGCAAATAGGACGAGAGAAGGGAAGTAGGCAAACCATTCAACAAGGGTTAACAGATACACCCCTCCCTGAAAAGACAAACATATTAGGGGTACATGTTAAGTTGACAGTTGAAGGAGGAGGAACTGAAAATGATGCATGAGAAATAAATTCATGCGTAATTTCATATAATAACAATTGACGCATCCAGCAATTGGATTGGTAGGTCTTTTAAGGGTCATTCTCAAGAGATGCAGCTTTTTCCTGTACCTGGGGTAAAATCTTCAATCGTTCTCAAAAACATTTTGATATCTTTTGAATGCCAACATATATTTGAATTTGTTGTTTGTTTTGAATCTAGAAACATGACCACTTCTTTTCATTTATTTTGTTTATTTTTGCAACAAGACTGTAGGCGTTTAGGCATGTATCCAGGTTCAAAAACCTGTGATCAAGTGTCCATTGTTCCCTTATTTTCGTAAAGCTATTGTTCTCCAGTAATCTTAAAATATGGAGCTTTTTCCAATTCATGAGTGAATTTCACAACTTTTAAGCAATATTTTGATATTAATATTAAACTTTTAATCTTGTATGTATGCCTTTCCTGTAACAGAACCATAAAATTGCGAAAAAATAGATAATCCCTCATCATATGAGAATAAAACTATCTGAAATGCTCAATGTCAATCTGTGACTTTGAAATAACGCCATTTAATATAAAAAAAAAAAAACCTCAAACTTCCAGAGGGATGTTTATCTCTTTGCATGGGGAACCATAATTGTAAATCAATTATGTTGTCAGGATCTGGACAGGGATTGGCCTTTTTCTCCAGATAAAAATCATATAATTTTTCTCTCATATAACAGTCTTTTCTGTAGCAGCTTTATCTGGAAAGGCTATTATTGTTACTGCATTGATACATTGATACATCATTGATCGTAATTTGATTCACATTTGTTATTTCAACATCTTAAGAAACATAATCAAATTTAATAAAGCCCACAAAAATCCCTGAATAGTTTATGATGACAATTGCCTTTCCTGCATCATACTTTGCATAAAAAAATAAGATTTTCCAAATGATAAAATGTCTTAAGTTTGTACGAACTAGATGTTACATAAAAGACATAAGGTGTCACTTCAAAAGACAATATGGCACTAATAATCCTTAATTTTTGTGTTTCATTCCTTATTAACAAAACCTTGTCTTCTGTGTTTTGGTCTGTTTTTTAACATTTCATGATTACATAATTAGTTATACACTGTTATGTGAAAAACAAATTTTGTTGACCATGGCTTAATTATGACATATAGGCAAAGACTGATCAGTTTGAATGACCATGATGTTGAAGATAATTATGTAAATCATTAATATACTTAATATGCCATGACCCTAATAGAAAAAGAATGAGGAAAACTTATATCGACTTTTGGTTTTTAAAAAAAGCAAGATAGCTATGAGTGAAGTAGTGCCGTGAGGAAAAGTATCTTAAAGGATTTATGTCTTCACAAATGTCATGCAATTGCAAGAAACAACCCAATATCTATTTCAATTAAATGTGGTTGTGGGTCCAAGTATCGAAGCAATAAAGTTGAGAACTGTAGCAACTTGGCCTGTACTTTGCCCAGTTCTGACGCAATAGAGTACAACACTGAAACAGTTGGATTTAACGCTATGCCTATCTCTGTAGCAGTGGACCATAGCACTGAAGCAATGGCGCTGAAGGTCAGATCAGTGAAACCAACACCGAAGTGGTTCAAATTAGCATCTATTAAAGGTCCTAGGTTCCTTTCTTACGACATGATTTATTCTTCAATATTTTCCATTCAAAACGTTTTTAAGATTTGTCTCTCCCGTGACTGTCAATATCTTTGGGATAACAATCAGGCAAAGTTATGAAATATTATTGTTTTTTTGTTTGTCTTTTTAGTTTTTTAAAAAAAATAATACACTACATATTTAAAATGCTTATTGTCAAATCATTTCATTGTCACTGACATATACATATCAATATCCACACCCAAGCCCACCCTGACCACCGCATTCTTTGGAACAACATTAGCATCCTAGAAGCCAACCATCCAGATTACAAGATTAGAAAAACACTTTATACCGCCAGCTTATCATCATCTCATAAACATCAATCAGCAGTAATCCATCACTTTATATATGTTTACTTAATCTATAATATCATGAACATCAACCTTAATTTGTTCCTTATACATACCACTTTCAACTGTAAACACTCTTTATCAAAACAATATGTACTTCAATCCCTTTAATTGTAAAATCATCATCTCATTTATGAATAGATTTGCCTTCATCGAATCACATGTATCACTTGCTTGATAACGGTGATAATATCTACACCGAAACGTCGCAATTCATGCAATAAAGAAGTTGACAATCCTTAAGAAATCATTCGTTCTCCTTCATCAATCCAGCATCTAAAATGCCCCTTAAGGAAACAATAACGATGTGGTTTTTAAAAAAATAACAGTGCATGTAACAGGACCAAAAATAAATTGTTTATTAATCCTAAATGTAAAAATGTTTCTCAGATACCATTTGAAAGTAATGAAACGTTCTATTATAATAATCCTATGTTCTATTTAAGAGGATAATTCACGTGATATCAAAAGTGTTTCAAAATATAAACAGAATATATCTCATCAGACAAAGTGTAGAAAATATTTTTCCCATGAAAAATTAATTTAAAATTTTGTTTTTTTAGTTTAAGTAACAACGTAGCTGCTAAGATGGATATAATAGTACAAAAACTTTACATAATTTTGTATTTTAAAGAAAAGACAAAGGATTTAGTGTAGTTGCAGGAAAGACATTGTGTCTCCGTCCTCAGTTGCTTGATTAGTCTTCCTTAAGATATAAGAATTGATTAAGCATCAAATACTTTGAAACCTGACCCTGAACCATATGGCTTTCTATTTGTGGAAATGACAATAGATGGATTCGAAATTTCAATTATTTTGTAATTTGCACAACATTTTAGAAATAATAATAAACCCATTCTGCTTTAGCATATTGGCAATTGACACTCCAAGAGGTTTCAATAGGTTGTTGTTGGCATGTTTCACTGGTATTTCAAACATTCAAAATCAGATAAGTGAAAACCCCAGACTACAATTTTGACTATTTTAAGGTTATGCAGAGCTCTGTTTTATTATAACATCAACCAGTAAAAATATTGAAACGGTACATTGATTAGGCAGTTCGGATCAAAAACTTAAATTCATAGAAACGTAATTCTTTTACTATATCCTGATCAAAACACAACTCAACAGAAGAAAGCTAACCGTTTTCCGCGAAATTCGTTGGGGAAATGTACTTTATTGACCAAAAAGGTGTGTACTGTTAGCTGTTGTTTTGATCTCCCGACAGCAGCTAAGCCCCACCTATTTCTCGGTTGACCCCTTTCTGCATATTCAAATATGTGTGTCGGACACGAAGTGACTTAACTCCCCTGAATATCTTAGGGACCAGTCGTTTAAAAGTGTTAAAATGTTTTAACATTAAACAGTTGTAACACAAAGCATTCGTAAAATATCAACTTTTGCAAAATATTTCAAGCACTTGATAGTGCAAACGAAAAAAGCTTTTCTTTCTTTTTCAAATAGGATCTGTATGCAAATAACTCAAGAATAAGCGTCAATTTCTAATATCAATTTTTCATTTAAAAATGTCATAGAGTTAACCATGCCCTATTACAAAATTGGTATCCGCACATCGATGTAACGCAGCTAAAAACTGCCATTTTCAATTTCTTTCTGCAAAAATCTAGACAAATTAACGGTCTAATTGTTTGTGAACATTATGAGTATTTTTAGCTAACTTGTTGTACCATTTCATGCATATTTATAGAGGTATGTATGCATATATATACAACAGACCATCAAATTAATTAAGATATTATTCACAAGGCTACTATCTATTTACTAAGTTTATCTCTCTTGTACTACTCATAAGATTACAAAGACATCACAGAAGAAAAAAACCCAAAAATGTTAAATTCACTGTACTAAAACTATTGAACAAGTGATACCGATACGGCCAGTACACATGAACTTTAAATTTAAATGAAATATTTTACGACGACTCCCGGACTTTTATTGATCAACTGACTTGCTGTGCTCTGTGAACAATTGTTGGTCCCTATCCCATAATATTTCTTCAAACAAAATTAGAAACATTATCAATGCTGTCGCTAGTTTGTGGTGAACATATCATGATCGTGTGACACACCATTTTCTAAAATATATTCCCCTAAAGTTTCCCTGACCCTCAATCCAATGTGTCACGTAATATTGTGTGATCGCTGTGTTTAGAACCAACAGATGCGGGATGGGTGGGTTTCAACATTTTCGATATTTATTTAGATGATTTAAAATATTCACCCAAAATGTCTACGGTGAATATTCAACCAGCGCAAAAGGAAGCACATATCCACGTGTGGGAGATTATTACATATCATTAGATGACGTCATCAAGATCAAGTTTTCTCTGACAGTAGGAGATGCGCATTTGAACTCCGAACTATCTACATTGATACATCGTAACCAGTGTTTTATACAGGTAGTATTGCTGTTGGACGTATAATGTGCTATTAATAACTGATTTCATGAAGTTATTTAATCAATTTGATTAGACATTCTAAACAGTTCATTTTTTATATCATAAAAATGAAATTCTAGTTAATGAAAGGCTAAGCCTAATAAGTTTTGGATGCAAGAAGAAATCAATACAACAAGGGTGAATTCTTTACCTGAGCTGTGTAAGGAACAGCCAGAAAGAAGAAGGAAATTATAACAACCGCATTCAACATCCAACGTCTTTTGCCAAGTTGAGGAAACTTGAATTCCAAGGCATCAGTCACAACTTCACAACACGGAATCTGGTTGTAAAATGTTACATGGTGTCAAACTAAAGAGAAAATACTTGTACCTGTGTCTCCTTGACAAATATACTGTTTACTTTGTGGAGTGAAGTGCAAAAGTAGATATGTCATAAGTTGCACAGCCACGAATGATTTGATCAACATGCTGTTTGTCAAGGAAAAGCATACAATTATTTTGGTGTGTTTTATTTTGAAATCGGACTTAGACTTGGACTTGGCGTAATAGAAAGCCTCTACAGGAATTCTAAATGACTCTATAGCATTGCTCTACTGAACACACATATTAAAGAGTTTTCACCCACATTTGTTACGTTTACATATTTCCATGTTTTTATATTTTCAAGAATGGGCTAGTTCTAAAATTTGAGGTTCTTAATGTTACACTTTTCCAGATATGTTCAGTAAATATGGCGCTTTCCAAATGTTCAAAGTTCAGTAAATATGGCGCTTTCCAAATTTTCAAAGTTCAGTAAATAGGGCGCTTTCCAAAGTTGGAAGAGTCAGAAAGATCACTTATTGCTTTAGGGCAAATACCAGACTGTCGATTCCGAGCAAGAAGAGCATTAGGAAGAGAAACACAGACCATAGTTGGGGGAGAGGCAGGAAGGAGGTTGCTTCCGGGTATGTGATAAACCCTAGTTTGAAACCTGTAACCGAATATGGTTCAGAATTGAGAAAGTTTAACGAATTACAAAGGTAAAAGTAAAAAATCACACGTTAGTGATTTTCTGAACCAACTAAAAATGTTTTTATTGTCATTCTTAAAATTGCAATAAGGAATATTTTCAAACGAAAGTTTTAAAACTTTATTGTTCTTCAAAGAAATCTCACTACTTTTTTTAATGTGCATATGAAATAAATTCATTAGATATGACTTTTCAATTTGTATCATTTTTTCTTGTCATGTTATGAATATTTTAGATTTCACTTAAAATACCATTGACAGCAAACACATTAACTTATTGGCCTTATTTTGACTGAAACTTTATGGTAAACACAACATGTTATCGGGAATAAATCAAACTTACCGGATGTTTTAAAATTTTCCATTGTAACACCCCTGATGTGAGCCAGGTGCCCGGTTATACCGAAGATAGAAAAACCGAAGTAGATTTGTGAAAGGGAGCTTACAATGTTGACAAGAAATGCATCCCTAAAACGTTAGATGTTATCATTTATGCATATGTTTATATGTGTACACCTGTATAAAGTCGCATTAATTGTAGTAGAAAACATATGTGTTGTTTTACATTTTCTAAACATATATGATTAATGAAGTTTTTAATCAATTTGTTCAAATGGTGTTCTCAAATTAATAACTCAGTCCCTATAATAATTTTAAGATTATTCATTACCACACAAAACATATGTGTGCATAATTTTATTCTTTCTTATCCAAATTTAAATATACTAGATTTTGTGACTAATAAGATATTTTTGTGTCTGGGAAAAAGATTAACAAATACGAAGGGCTATTTTGTTCTAACAAGTGGGTATACAATTTAATTTTTCTTTTTTTTTCTTCTCTTTTTCTCTTTTTTCTAAATACTCAATTCCATTGTTCAATCGTCTTGCTTAGGGTGACCGTGTTTTGTCACTTGACTTGAGCTACCGATGTGGGGAGAAATGGTCGTTTCCACAAATATCCGTTTTTATGCACTGACATAGATAATGATAAGTTAGTTAAATACTTAACCTTAAACAGTTAACGCCAATTGGATTGTGGGAAGCCATTTTGATAATTCCACCAAAGGCAATCCCGGGAATGTAGAGAGCCAAACTGCAGGCCTCTAACCAAACCTCATAAACAGATGATTCCTTTCTTAAGTACATATATAAAAATGTAAATACATGATCATTTTTGGCAAACAAGTTGTCGTTGAGTCAATTACTACAGTGAGCAACTCGAGCATGTTGACTTATCAATTTTAAAGTTATTTTTAAAGCGGTCCTTTCACTTAAAGTTACATGTGAGATTTTGATGATGCATTTGTTTTGCATCAAATCGTTACATGTTACCCAATCTTCTTAAAGTAAGATACATTACTAGATATGCTATCTCTTAAACTTGCATTTTATAGAATGTTTATGACAATATTGACATTCCTGATGCACGTCAGAGAGTCTCGTTTCGAAATGTTTACCTGTAAAAGAATCGATGAAATAAAAACCTTACATTGAAGTCTGCCAGCTTTTGGAAATCAGGAGTGATATAAAACAAGATGCCATCCAAGGACCCTGGGAGTGTAAGAGCCCGGATGAGAAATATAGTCACTAGTATGTAAGGGCAGATAACTGTGAAGTAGACAACCTGGAAGTAGATCAAATTAAAAGGTGATGAAATTGAGCGTTAATGGTTGAATCAAACCATTTTCCAGAAGTATGTTTATTTGGGTAGACTATTGTTTCAATTATTCATCAATGAGGAATTCAAGCGTTTTTGAGATTAAGGTTAGTTTAGTCAAGAACAGGAGAAACATTCGAAGACCATTAGATTGAACTTTGTAATGAAAATCAACGTATTTGCTTGGTGGGCATGTGTTGGTGTATTTTATTTTGGCACCAAATATGTACCACAAGGCCCAGGCCCCATATAATAATCTTCATAATCTTCTCAAGAACCTTAATTCATCTTTAGTGCGTTTCCAAATGAATGAAACTCCTGGGTCAGACCCTTAAATCCGATTTTGCCCAAACTAAACCCCTTAAGTGGCTAATATCATGTGTACACAGACCTTTGCCGACATGTATAAACATATTCCCTCTTCCTCTTCAAACCAAAATACATTAGATTGTACCTTAGGAATCAAAAGCTCAGAGATGCTGTTTGATGATATGTACCATGATCAAAACTCTCACCTTGCCAGCCAATCGTATTCCCTTAATGATGCAGATATAGACAGTGAAGAAGGTACTGGCCAGACACATGACTAGTGGCCATCTTAGTTTGCCCATTGACTCCAGCCCACTCGTAATTTGTAACATATTATTTCTGTAAATGAGGCAAATATTGTAATAACCTCGACAAGCCTGGAGTCTCAGATGGCTAGGTCATCATTACCATTGTTTAAATGTCAGTACAGTATAAGATTTACATTTTTATCTATCAATTTGATTATATTGAATTTAAGATGTGCGCTATGTGAATCATGAACAGTCTTAAACCTAAGAACTCCTGTCATAAGTAAATAGCGTATGGGTGTTCCATATTCCATATTCCATATAGTTTGAACCTATAAACATTTAGTACTTGGAAAATCTGCATCATACCTGAAAAATTCTTCAGCTGCAGGAACACCATTAATAGTATATGCTTGAGTGTCGTTGATTTCAGTCCAGAAATTTTGGTTTGATGAGGCATTCTTATTGAAGGACAAAAAATTTTCAAACTTATAGTTTTCTAAGCAATTTTGACTATTCCATTCCTGACCACACTGAGTCCAGGGCAGGGTAGAGTAGAAGGAGTAGAATAGGTAGTAGAGGATCCAAGCGAAGAATACAGGGTAATATATGGAGAAAATACCGGAAAGGCAAACATTTCCAGCAGCCAGACCTGCCGATGGAGAAACAACAAAATGTTTCATCAATCCTCGGAGAACGAAATAATCACCAGTACAGCAATTAACCCGTTACATCTAGTTATAAAGAGTGCGACAGAGAAGTAAAGATGCTTTACAAAAGTTTTTATCAAAGGTTTCCCACTTAATGGAAATATGATGTAGAATGTTGATCGCTTAAGATTGATTTAAAGAAACTTCAGTCATCTCAAATTTACTACCTGAGTCAAGTTCAAATATCCTCCCTAAACTTTAATCTTTATCTCTAAATTGCCAAAATTATGATATTTTATTGTTTTCATTGATAGTACAAAAACAGTCATATTGATGTTAAGTCGAAATTCTGCGTCCGTGTTACATAAATATCAGTCAAAAACCTTCTATATATGAGCCCTTCACAATCTGAGAATCGACCCCTATACCCTCTCGGTTTGACATATTGACGATCTGTGAGCTTTTCACAATCTAGGAATGGACCCCTATATTCCCTCAGTCGTTTATATAGGCGAGCTATGAGCCCTTCACAATCTGAGAATCGACCCCTATGCCCTCTCAGTTTTAAATAAAGGCAAGCTATGAGCCCTTCACAATCTAGGAATCGGCTCCTATACTCCCTGAGTTACAATCTATGTATTGATCCTAAATAGAAAACCTTTAGAAGTTAGATAATTCCCATTTTATACTGATGAACATACTACTGAAACACAAATTCCCAGATTTTGATCATTCCCGGATTGTTCAGGTTGCACAATCTGCAGAATGAAATACTACCTAAACACAAATTCCCAGATTGTGATCATTCCCAGATTCTTCAGGTTGCAAAATCTGCAGATTGTTTAAACAATCTAGGAATGATGAAATATTCCCAGATTGTGAGCAAACAATCTGAAGATTGAGATATTTGTCTTTGTGCCTGCTGTAGAAAAGCTTTAAAATTGCGTTTGACTCATTGGGGCGCAACACTGTCCGGTGGTCACAAATTACAACTTACGCCTGTTTATTGTTTCTTAACTGTACTGATAAGCTCTAAGATTGTTGTTTTCAGTAACAACTGATGTTTCTCGATATATTAACATCGTTGATAAAGTTGGAGAAATTTTATTCCAATTACAAACTCTGTTTCCCTTTGATATATCTATTTAATATTATCTATATTTGAGTGCAAAAATGACAAATCACATATTTATAATGTTGACCCCATGTCCCTTTGAAATAATCCCTAATATAATGATCTAAAAGTTTGATAATGATAATGCTTAGAAATAGTTACTCACAAAACTGATGATTTTACTCAGGAATTCTTATACATTGAAAAAATCTTTTGTTCAGCTGCATTGGGACATAAGTATTGTAATATCAGCTCATTTGTATGTCCTGACGAACACTGATAAAAAGTGCACTTGCAGGTTTACCGTTAAATTTTTCCATGGTCTTTTTCAATGCTTAAAAAACAGGTGCAGAAGAAGGATGTTCATGCTTTATGGTTTACTGAGGATACATACCTTTGAGAGCAGGACAGAGATCCAAGGCTTTCATAGCTCCTCCCTTAGAGAATTGGCCAAGCACCATCTCCAGGTACACGAGAGGAACAGCTCCGATCAGGGTGAAGAACAAATAAGGTACTAAAAAACTGCCTGAAAAGTGTATGACCGTCATGTAATCTGCTTGGGCAACAACAAGATAATCAGTGATTTTTAATTGCTTTTCACTATTCATTTTAAAAAATCATAAACCTAAACCTTGTAACGGTGTACATAGATTAAAGATGGAAGAAAATAAGGTTTCCAAGAAGCAAAGCCATCTTTCAAAGTATTTCCATGTTAATATAACACTATTTCTTTCCATTCTCAGAAAAGTATTCTGTGTTTAAATGTTTGTTCCAGGGACGTAAGAAGTAAGGAACAAAATTTTCTGAAATCGTCATTCATTTGTTTCAAAAGGTTGAAAACAGAAATATTTGGAATTCACGTTTACTGATTGAAAAGGCCGGAATATAAGTCTACATACTTTGGAATGGATCTTCCTGATTCAAGACATAATAACATGAAGTCTACACCTCTATTTTATAATACTGTAAATACTGACAATAGGCATTTTAAATATGTAGTTTATTACCGTACCTATTAGGACAATAAAACAATAATATTTCATAACTTTGCCAGCTTATTATCCCAAAGACATTGACTTTTACAGGAGAGAGAATTGGGAAAATGCTTTGAATTGGAACACATTGAAGAATCAATGAATGCTCAAGAAAGGAAACCAAGGACTTTTATTATTAAAAATTACAAAAATGTAAAGTTAAAAGACAAATCCACAGAAACTCTCAGTAGTCACAGGAATCAAGGAGTCTGTCATCAGTAGCGAGTGGGCATCATTGCAAGCAAGTACACATCCCCTCATTGAAGTCCATAGGCGTCAGATGACATCAGCAGTGATCCTGTTCCATATGTTGCTTGCTCAGGTTCTCGCGGGTTGTTTGGAGGCGGCAACAGCAACAAGGGGCGGACAAGGTGACCCCAAATGTGTTCAATGGGGTTCATATCTGGTGAGTTGTCTGGCCACGGCAAAACGGTGACGTTGGCGAAGTCTTTAACAATTCGATAGTTTGCAGTTTTGCGTTGTTGTATTGCAATATCAATCTTCTTAGCTGTTGTTGGATGAAAAGAGATCTCAGTACCTCATCAATGCATCGCTGGCCAGTCAGATTCCCTCAGAACAACCAGCGGCGTCGCCATTTTTCACACAAATCCCTCTCCATACCATGATGCCTCTGCCTCCAAACGGGTGAACCTCTGTAATCCAGTTTGGCGCCAGCCGCTCGCCCCTTCGTCAATAAACTCTCATCCTGCCATTGTTTCTGAATAGGCAAAACCTGCTCTCGTCTTTGAACGCACTCCCTCCAAGCCATGTCGCTACCATTGCTGTACGGTACGTGTCCGTCGTAATCTACATTGATGGTGTAAATGGGTCAAAGCCATTCCATGGAAGGGTAGGCGGTACGTTCGTATAACAGCCAAATGAAGTCGACAAAGTGTTGTTTTTGAGTGCCGTCGCCTCTGTTGATGTCCCCTTACAAATCGTTTTTTCGCAGGTGAAACTGCCTGATGTAGCCATCTTCGGGCGCAGTTGTTACCCTCGGTGTTCGCGACCTGGTCTCTCCTGAGTATGGCCTGTCTGCTGGTCGTGTGAAAAGCCTTCTGATGGTGGTGTGGCTGCTGTTGAAGATACTCGCTATTTGACGTTTGGTAGGCCGATAGTGGACATACCGTCCGCTTGGTCATGTTGCGCTTGCATAAATCTTGGCATACTTTTGGTGTTCTTTAGGGACCGGTCATTTATTACAGGAGGGGGTGGGCCGGGGGGTTTTCTCTTTGGATTGTCTATAAAAATGTAGCCCTCCCCAACTCCTCGCAATTTTTTTTGTTCATGGCCCTTCCAATTTAAGTTTTTTTTAAGGCCCTCCCCCAAATCATATCTATGAAAGTTCTTGAAATGGGTCTTTTAAAGATTTATGGTCGGATCTACATTCAATTTTTGTTTTGATATTTCCAAAAGAGAAACTTCATTACGTAACGCTTAAAATAATGTTGAAAAAACCCCAACAGATTTATCCTTCTATTGATGGATTTAACATGATATCTGATAATGGTCTTTAGTGTTTTAAAATCAGTTTTATTAGATTTTTTTTAAAAATCAACTGTATATCAAAATAGGTTTTGAATACTATTGCTTATAATACCCACATATGTTTAACATAGTGTAAATTCTATTTTTAATTTTATCTTACTTTTAAGGCTCATTTTTATCTATTTATAAGATAGATAAGATAAACTCTTGACAAAATGATTTCTTTTAAAGCAAAAAGAAAAAGATTTCAAATCTATCCACAAACACTTTCAGAGTAGGACCAAACAATATAAAATGTCAAATCTTTACTTTATAGGAATTAAATTATAAAATTTCATAACATTTAAACTGTTTGTGTATGAGTTTGATTAAAACAAATTTAACCGTCTACATTAAGTTTGTAGCACAAGAAATCAATAGAATATTGAAGGTACATAACATAAGGATAATAAAGGCACATCTAGGTTTCACAGAAATTACATGTTACATTTGCTACATGTTACATGATATTTAAACAATAAAGTGTAAAACCCAAAAAGTATGGAAGCTTAAGTTTGAATATAGCAAATATTCCCAATGTTTGGAATATCAACATTGGAATGAATCTGATGCATTATGCATTAGATATTTTTCATAAGTATGGTTATATTAACAAATTTGCATCAATCAAGCCATCTGCTTAAGTGTTACGGTTTCATAACTTTGTATCATTGAGAACAATTAATAAAATCATTCAGATATTAATAATTTGACTAGCTGTTTTAATTTTATGAGTCTATTAGTTATCAAATATGCATCTTTGATGTAGAAAAATATAGCAAACACCTGTTTACTGCTTGTGTAAACTCTCAGTCCAACAGAACTAATTTTCATACTTTTGTTCTACAAGAATTAAGAACAATGAATTAAGCAGTGAATTCATTGTGATTTTTTAAATATAAGCATGTGTTTTTAAGAATATAAAACAGTCTTGCTCATATTCTGGAATTTCTTTTCATTTTAATAAGGCTTTATGATAATGTTTCAGCCCCACTTTCAATTGCTAAAAAAGGATGGTTTTATAACTGTCTATTTCAAAATGACCCTCACCAACCTTTTGTATTTTTTTTCATGACCCTCCCCTGGTGGCTGTATATTTTTTTCTGACCTTCCCCTGAAAACCCCCGGCCCACCCCTGCCCCCCACCCCCTGTAATAAATGACCGGTCTTATGTTACTGAATGTCTGCTCTTTCAAACAAGGGTATTTATGCAACAATGCTGCACGTGCATCACAAATCATGCCTGAAAAAACACTGTTTGCACATGTTTGTGAATGCACAATTCCAGTGGCTCCATTCGATGCGATGCGTTCTTGTAGAGAAAGTTATACAATAATTCTATCATTTCCTACTTACAATCAAACCACTACCAGCCCTCTTAATGTTTTCATGAACAAAATAAAAGTGAAACCTTTTTTTTGCCTTGGAGTTTAACAGTCTAGTACTAATTATTTTATCATGTTAAAAACACAGACCTAAACACAGAAGACAAGGTTTTCTATTCCAATAACCTTGATAAAAAAATCAAAGGTATAAGGGGTGAAACACAAAACTTAAGGACTATTAGTTCTATTGCAGTAACATCTTCTGTCGTTTATGTAACATCTGGTTCTTACAACCTTAAGACATACAAATTGTTTGGAAAAAACTTCATAGTTATATATAATTTTAATAGTCAATCTATGTGTTCCTTAAACACTCAAATAAACATAAAAGAAGCAGGAATGGTGTTTACAATCTCATTTGTATTAAATTGTTTTTGCTGTTACACTGATGTCTTTACAATAACAACCCTAGTCCAAATGAAGTATGATGTAATGCAGGAAACGAAATCGCCATCCTCAACTATTTAGGGAAGTTGTTTTTAGTTGATTGTAAATGTAAACACATTGAAATAGGCAAATATGAAAAAAAATAAGTTGAATCTTTCTTCGCAGTAAAAATACTAGTTTCAAATAAAAGATAAAGCTGTTACTGAAAAGATTCTTATAAAAAAGACAAATTACATGATTTTATATGGAGAAACTCCAATCCCTGTCTAAATCCAGACAACTTCATTGCGTTACATCTATGGTTCAACATGCTCAGAGATAAACATATCTTTGGAAGGTTGGGTATTTTTCTGTTTCATGGCGTTAGTTGAAAGACACAGATTATCACCATGATTTTCTTAAAATGTTAAGGCATCGACTCAATAATTTATCTTTATTATGTTCATCCAGAAGTTGATGATGAGCATTACAGACAGATTTACTGTCATAAAACTGCATCTTTTGAGAATGACTCAAATATTAGATATTATGAAATGCTAAATTTTGGGGCTCAAAACAAGGATTTGTTATGCGAATATACCTCGTTCAGTTAGGCTGTGTGAATCCATTCCTTTTATTTGAATGATTGAAAAGTGGCTGCATACAAATCTGCGTTATACTAGACATCTTTTTTTTATGACAATAAGGTTCAACGATGAGATGTTTTACTCTTTAGTGAAAATGAAATTTGTTTTGACTCAAATTTAATGTTGAAAATCTATAAACCAGTTTTAAAAAACAACTGTTGCAGCGTCTTTATGTCACTGACCTCCTCCATTTCTGGCACACAGATAAGGAAACTTCCAAATGGTTCCAACTCCGATGCTGAATCCGAGCAGGGTGAGGATAAACTCGGCTTGATGTCCCCATGTCTCTCGTGCCATGTTATAGCCTTGTTGAAATGAAAATGGACCAAATTATTCAATGTTTTCAATTTTTTCAGTTTTGAAGGTACTTAAAAACAAGATATGTTCATGAATTTTAACCACCAGGTATGGATTCCTCGATGATGTTTGCATACTAATTCAAATCTTATACGCTCGTCGCATTATTGATAATATCATAAGAATAAATTATTCCGTTTACAATACAGCAATAAAGAAACATACCCCGTATCTAGGAACACACTAGAAACACGCTGGAAACGCACTAGATATGCACTAGAAACTTTCTAGAACGTAACTAGAAACCTTCTAGAACGTATCTAGAAAATTTCTAGAAATTTCGACTTTTCACTCTTTTCAAAATATTCAAAAATAATAACCTGATTCAAAATCCTCATTTTTTACTTTGCCTATTGTGAAATTTTGAACAAGATTGCATCAATAGAAAGAGAGATAAATAACATTAAACTTTAAATCTTCCTCGTTTTAACGCGCCCCTTACCGCTGCACAAGGGGCAGTCTATATATAGCGCACGTCGTATGTGCAAATTAGATCGCTCATCTTCAAGATGTTCCGACGCATGTTGTTTGTTTTTGTTGTCGTTACAATATAACACTTATATGTAATATATATAACATTGCAATAAAGCATTAATAAAAGAAGTAATTATAGTTGACATAACTCATATACATTGCGATTCCCTATTTATAAATAATGTATGCGAGCTTATGAAGAAAGAGACATTATCTGTCACTATATGAATTATATTATGGTTTAAACATATTTTATTTCGTTACATAAATGTCGTTTCTTAACAAAAATACTATTACATAAAAGGTAACGTACATATGGACGAATAAATGCATACATACAGTTACCAGGACACAATAGGTACATGATTATGTTGGACACTTTTCAATGAAACAATAAACATTTACAAACTTATTTCATACCGCTGATAACTACATGTTGTTTGATTGTTTCAGCAAGGCAGGGCACATAGAAAAACGTTTGTTGATTCCGAAAATCTTTTTGATAAAGTGATAAAATTATTAACAGATTTCAATAGTCCTTGGTTAGCCTCTTGTGATGAGCCCGGGTGACCAAATAGAATTGACGACAGATTAAACCCTTTTTGAAAGAAATATGCCTTTAGTCTTATGTCATCAACATTTGGACAGGTGTTGAAGAAATGTAAGGCGTTTTCAAAGTGATAGCCACTGTCACATATTAATCTAGTATAATCCATTAAGATCACTACACCCAAGTCGAATATGAAAAGATTATAGATTGATTATATTATGATAGATGTTGTGATTACTTCTATGCAGATTACTTCTATGCAGTCCTTAAAAAGCCTAAAGAAAACTGCGTCACTTACGATGTTTTTATCATTCAATACTAAAAGGAAAATGCCTACGCTAACCAACTTAAACATGCGAGGTTTTGTAAAGAAGCATGAAATGCAGTGTGCCTACAGAATTCGTTTTTTTATATAATACGCGAAGTAGAACAATTGTTCCGTAATATATCATTATCACTTGATGGATAAACTTTTTATTTTATATAACAACGGCATAGGAATGGTAAACAAGCTTGTTAATATATCAAAACAGTAACTGTAATCTCGCTCTTCCCCCGTGTCTTCAGTTGACGAGCTGGAATAAACATTGTCAATTCACTTAATTCGTCTCTTAACCTGTTTTATTTGTTTATGAGTGTATGAGGAGAACATTTAGGTGTTCAGTTAAAAAATAACATCTTCTCACAACCCGCTTACCGCTCGTTATTGAACGAAGCTTTTCCCAGTGTTTATATATTCCACCGATCGGCACAAAATCACACAAGTGCAATTCGATGGATCGCCAAACAGTATTTACGAACAAACTTATTAAAACCTGTCGGAACGTAGACATGTCTAAATTGAAAATGCAACGTTCTTCATAAGGAAGAGTAATTTCTCGCCTGAGTATCTATGAAACCTTCTACCTACAACACCTAACAACAACGACAAACTCAGAGAAAATTCATCCGCCCGAACAGTGAAATGTAGGACAGCGTTATATGCAAGAACGTTTTACCTGACACAATAAAACGTTTGAATTCTTTAACTTCTGACATGCAAAGTATTGTTACATTATCCGGTTTCAAAATTTCGGTTCAAGGACCTGGCAATAAAATTGTTAATTCATTCTTAAACTATGGTCCATGAATTTGTTAGATTATCCACTCTCGTCTGCTGTGGTAAATTGAACGCTGATAAGTTAAACAGACATATCATTGAAAGCCCGGCCTGTTCCTGTGGTCACCCAGTCCAAAATTCTGTTCACTATTTGTTCACATGCCAAAAGTACATAGAATAAAGACAGAAATTATTCTTTTATCTGAAAGAATATAGTATAAAAACAGTTCTACGGGGATGTACATCTATCTCATGAGTAGACTGTTGAATTCTATTCATCATACATAATGAAATATGATCTATTTGACATTTCATAATGACTGCCAAACAAACCAAATGTTATATATGCATAACCAATTTCTTTGAACCTATTATCGCAATAAGATACGTGCAAGTATCACAAAACTTAATATGCTATATGTCATTGCTTCGGAGTGGCCTTAAAATAAGAACCTTGGAGCTTGTTGGACAATCAATTAATGAATTGTACATTTTCATGAACAAAAATGTTACAATAAAAACAAGCATCTCATCTTCAACACAGTCGGTACAGTTAAAACACTCTCTCATTAAACGAGAAGATTTACATAAAGCCAACGTTGTTTTATCGGTGCAACACAGCTTATGACCAAAACCAACGATTGTCGTTAACGCATTTTGGATACATATTTCTATGCCGTAGTCTTTCATGACTTTGTTTAGGCACAATTTATCAACTCCCCTGCCACTCAATTTATTAACACGCTGACACCCTCTTATATCTCCCACACCGTTATATACAACACCATTCGACGCTGGATACACTGAACGGAGGTTTGTCCCTCGTGGTACTACATGATTATAAGAGATTCCCAAAATTATTCATTTGACGAATTTGTATGTTTCGATATCAATAACCGTTTTAAAGATGTCGAAGATAGACATGACAGGTACGAAAGTTCAAAGATTTTTTTATAAATCGTTCCAAGTTACTTTGTATGGTTTGATTTTGTAGAAAGTCAAATACACCGTGCGTTCATTAATTTTGATTTCTTATTGCATAAAAGTAATGAAAAGAGAAACCGTATATATGATTATTTCGAGGCGAGATACAACATTTATAATTATATATAACGAATTATTTTACTTTGAATATGATAAAAGAGTTTAAAACTGCAGCCTCTACCGTCCAATTGTAATAAATTTGTCCCCTGTCGTAGACTGAATTGCGTAACATGATTAGGCGTTTTAGTCTGCAGATAAAGATGAGCATTCCCGTCTATGTCTCGGCAGCCCGTTTGTGTATATATATAAATATATATAAATATATATATATATATATATATATATATATATATATATATATATATATATATGTGTGTGTGTGTATGTATAATATATATATATATATATATATATATATATATATATATATAGATAAAAAACAAAAGTCTGGAAATGATTTAAATCCCCGACCGGTTTCACACTATTCAGTGATCATCATGGGGTCTTTATGACGTTGCCATGCTATGACGTCACAGAACAAGGGGCGCATAACTCTTGACAATCGATGCGTACCCACAGATTGGTGACGTCATTACTTTACATCAATCACATATAATAATACTAACAGCAGTTTTTATATATATATATATATAGTAGAGCATCAGGTTATTAAGATTACATTTCAGACTGATTGCAGGCGTCATGTTAAACTTACTTAACCAATTTTCAAAACTAATTAAACACTGGACTCTCTTCACGGCTCAACGCCAGGTCACTCACAGGGCCTCACTTACAGGCGGTGTGGAACCATGCAAAAGCTGCTGGCCAATTAACACCACTCAGGCTGTGGGGGTGAGGAACGAACGGAAATTGTCTAGCATTGTCAAGAACTATAAAGTCTTCGTCTTCATCATATTGTTTCATAAAGGTCAAATAGGAAATGATGGTAAACGATAAGGATCATTTACAGTACGTTACATAAGTGATTTCTTTCATTCAGTTTTGTATCTCTCTGTTTGGTATAGTTCCAAATGCAGAACTGAAAACGCAGAACAGTTAAAGGGCCACAGAGTATTATGTTGTTTGAGTCAAAGAAGGGATGGTTGTGTAACAAAATTAGCATCTTAGTACTTATGAGTTCAGTATAGTGACAATAAAACAGGTTAAAGTCTCGATTGGTGATCGAAAACCGCACAGTGACGCGCGTCAATGATTCAAACGTAATTTGTAAACCGATCTACATCAAGCACAAATGTAAATATTGATTGTCTGGATAAATTAGGACCTATAACTAGTACACATGTAAATGTATGCAGAAATTCGACGTCCAAATATTTATATGGCCGTTTTTCATATATCAATGAAAACATAAAATTAGCAAAAATTGGTAATTTTGGAGGTTTACTGCATTTATAGAATATAAACACCCCAAATATGACGTACTAAAAACAGCAAAATATATTGTTCTCTGTTTAGACTAGTTTAATCATTTATAAAAGTTTATATATAAATATATAGTTTTCATACTAAAGATCAATTGTTTTATCCAAATGTATGTTGTTTCAATCCGTTACTACTCAGTATTACTAACAAACATGTACAGCATGGAGGAAATCCGATATACCGTCTCTCAAGAAAAGTTTATGAAGCAAACACACTTCTGGAATAGATTTATATTTAAACTTTTAAACAATACCATGGAGGATGAACTATTCAACATTATTTTGATCGAATCTTGAATATGTTGTCACAGTGTTTTACTTACTCAATATATAAACATATAATAATAATAATAATAATATACAAAATTTATATAGCGCCTTATTTGAGACAGAAATGAATCACTCTAAGGCGCTGTACAGAGGAAAAGTTAATCAGAGCAGTTCACTGCCCATAGGCTGTTTCAAAGAGATGGGTCTTGACAGCTTTTCTGAAACTGCTGTATGTGTCATACATACATACATCTTGGAGAATTACTGTGAAGCTCTACTCGCTGTGTGAGTGGACAGCGGTATGGCTCTTTGAATTATGTTGTCAAATAATACGACGCGTACCTTCATCTTCCACAAATTAAAAAATACTTCCTAAGATTATCCGTAGAGAGACATGCACATAATTTATTCGTAATTTAATTAAGCCGATAAATTGAACAAATTAGTAAAGGTGTTTCAACAGTCTGAATAAAGATTGAGTATAGTAGTGTCACGCCCAAGGCATTGAAGTCTTACATGTAGTAAGCGCGCACACTATTAACAAAGACGACGGCGAGGGAAAAGAAAAGCTTAAGACTAACTAGAACGGCGACAAGTTGAACGACGACAATTGCTTAGTTAAAACTGCGAATACTTTCATGCTTGCTTCCACCTAGAAAACCCTTTTTTCCCAACATTCCGATATGTCATTATGTACGTGTAAACATTGCCTTCATATTTTCATGTAGAGACAGAGACTAACTGTTACAATCTTTTCATTTTATAAAAAGCAAGCAGAGGTTATTTGCATAAGTCAATCTCTCTACTAACAATTCCATTATAATATCTAAGTCTTTGTAGAAACGAGGATATTTCTTTATTTGCATATTTACTTCAAATATGTCCTATATTAAACCAACAAGAATGTTGTTCTTTGTTTTTTGTGTGTGTCTTATTCACCTAATTGTTTCGTATCCTTTTCGGTTATTCTTTGCACTAATGTTAAGTTTACAGATTGAATATTACGTACTGAGAGAAGAAACTTAATTTGCTAATTCCTTTTGCATATATTCTAAGGTGTCTTGGTACGCAAGAAAGGAAAATCAGCGTAACGACATCACAGTTCCATAGCGCGTATGATTGGGTGTTTTTAGAACGTAACCATGATCTCTAAACCATGCGTACACCCCTCAATTAAGATCTCCAAGGGTGGAAAATGTTGAGAGTCCTACGCGTATTTTCATACATGAAACATGTAAAATAGGGCAGGGAACTTATTTCGTAGACAATCTTCAAATGGTCACATATTTGTTTATACAGGGTAATCATTCCACCCGTAGGGTCCTGTTTTCGCCCATGGACTATATGCGCATTGAACATTTAGAAAGAAGAGTAATAACATTGAAGAATAGCGACGCTTTATAAAAATAATAATGCTATCTATATACTTATATCTAATAATTATGCTAACAGAGAGAAACGTTCTTCATCGTTTTGTTTTGTAATGTTCCCTTAGTACGCGGGATAAAAAGTCATAATTCATTCACATGAAATTCAAAGTAGAAACAAAAACATATTTATCATTTTGATGAAAACATGTCAAGTATGCACGAACGAAGCTTTACCAATCCAGCTTTTAAACTCTTTCTCGCAAAAAAATATTTGAATGCTGGTCTGGACCCAGGTTTGGACCTCACATAACCATAATGCAGAATACAACATCCTCTCAAATTTCGTATTAAGTGAATCAATTACAAGATTTATGATACAAAGCTTTTATTCAGTCGACTCATCTATGAAAGATCAATGCTTTTGACGTACATGAAATGAACATAGAAGACTTTGATAGATAGTACGTGCGTTTTTTGAGGTGATAAAGGGCTTTGTTCATGTCGCCTTATAAACCTAATCAAAACCATTTTTAAAAGTTTATATTACAACATTAAATTGATTATATCAACTATATTCTATTCTATATTCTTATTCTATGTTTGAAGGCAAATCTGTACGCTGGCTTAAGTTGCATTGTTGACATAAGCTAACAATCAATATTAACAGCAGGGGTTTACTATCTCAGATACACTACCTTTAATATTAAGATATGAGATAAACAATAAGCAATATACAAGCAATTACAACCATAAAATTGTCAAACAGATTGCATATGCCAATGCATCCAATTCTTTATGCAACACAAGACGAGTTCATTAGTGGGAGCCGGAAGTGCGTAAGCAAAGCGTAGCATTCCGCTAGCAGGGGGCGTTATAATGAGGATGCGTTGTAGAGGAGGGAAACTTTAACATTGCATATCTTCTTTCCTAATTAACATAAGCAGTTCATCTTTTCAAATTGTGCGAAAGTGAACATACAGTTTCAGAAAAAAATCAAATTATTTGAAATATCTATATAAAAAAATAAAAACTCGAAATTTCTAGAAATTTCTAGAAACTTCTTGGAAACTTTCTAGATCCGTTCTAGAAACTTTCTAGAACCGTTCTTGAAATTTTCTAGATACATGTACGTTCTAGATACGTTCTAGAAATTTCTAGAAAGGGGTTACTTTGTTTCTGGGTGTAGTGTATATCATATTAGTTTGCTAGATATCTTCAAATTTTCAATAACCAATGAATTTTTTTGGCGTTGGCGTCTTTTATTTCCAAAACATTTCCTTTCAAATAAACATACCTGCTGCGAAAGATGAAATATTTTGAAAATCCTAAATAAAGATGAAATATTTTGAAAATCCTAAATCTACAACTTAAGAATGACTTTTTATTTAGTATTTGATAGGAAAATAGCAGTGGAATACATTTACGTGCTGAGTGAGACATGATGATTCAACTATTTACCTTTTTGAAAATAAAGTTCTTTCAGAAGTCAAAACGTCAATCCAATGTTTGACATTTTTGTTGTGTTAAAGCATTGTATTTGTATCTGCGGAGCTCGCACAATACCTATCCATCCGACCGGATATCTGGTAAAACAGCTAATAGAATGAATTGTGTCTATCAATAGCAGCATCAAATCAACACCTATGTCCGAAATAATGAAGATAATTTGATTGAAATGTTTCGTTACATGTTGTGCCGTAGCGGCTAAAAACCCACACTACCATATATATTTTATACTTTTTTTCTAGAAGAAAATTAGGTTAACTATAACATATTTACATATAAAAAAAGTTAAATACGGGAACTAATTAAAATTTAAGATTTCTCCGAAAAGGTCAACATTTTCCCATAGACTCCAATGTTAAATGTTAATGCGATCCTAAAAATCCTGAAAATTACAGACTATTACATTACAGAGCTGTTTTGGAAAACTTTTCACTTCAAAAGGATGTTCACCAACAGGACATTTTTACACTTTGTTTCACCTTTCGGAATTACTAAAATACCGCAAAAAGAATTTCTATTGCCCATTTATCATTTTTCAAAAAACATTTGATACCGTCTGGAAATCAGGTCTTTGGCAAAAACTCCTACAAAATAATACATCTGGGAAGTGCTTTAATGTTTTTAAAAAATGTACCAAAATATAAAATCATGTGTTTGTAACAGCGGAAATTACTCTAACTTCTTCTTATGCAAATAAAGTGTCCGCCAGAGAGAAAATTTGTCTCCAATTTTATTTTCGATATTTCTTAATGATCTTGAAGATGCACTAGCAGCAGATTCATGTGGCGGTTTACAACTTAGACCTGAAGATTTTTACAACCGCTTAGAATCATTAATCACACTTTTCGCATTGTTGTATGCTGATGATACAGTTCTTAATTTATCTGCAGACACTTATGATTTGAAAAGTAAGTTAGATTCTTTTAGTAATTATTGCAATGAAAATTAATACCGTTAAATCCAAAATTCTTGTTTTCGCGGGATCAAAAAAAGAATACAAAACACGCTTTAATACTAGACATACCACCCTTGAAAATGTTGATTGTTACACTTATCTAGGTGTAACATTACAAATTTACTAAAACCAAATGATTACTGGTTGATAAGGCAACAAAAGCTATGTTTTTAATATTAAGCCAAGGTAGAAAATTGAGCCTTTCCATTAATTGTCACTTTAATTTAATTAATGTCCATTAATTCTTTGATTGTATGGTTACCTCAATCCTTTTATATGGGTGTGAAATCTGGGGTTCCGAAAACACTTCATGTTTTGAAAATGCCCATCTTCATTTTCTCAAATATTTACCATTGCTGCGGAAATGTACATCCAACTGTATGGTCTATGGTGACTTTGGTAGATTCCCACTTATAAATGTTATCAAAATTGTGCTTCTTGATTTATAAATTGATATTCAACGATTTCATCTTCAGCAAATATAGACATAAGTGAATAAATTACCTTCAGAAAATGTTCGACTTGGATTGAGCTTTGTTCGTTCAAGTAACTGCAAGCTCAAATTGAAATAAATGAATGAAAGGTTTGCTTTTCCGTAGAAGTAGTTGGAATGATTATGTACTGAAAAGTCCAACCCTGACCTTGTGTCTGCATTTGCTGCTTTCTGTGAATACCGTAAATAATCCTATTTTTCTTTATATGTATCCTTGTCACTAGCATGCGCAGTAAATCGCGCAGAAATAACATTCTCATACCCATTAATTAACAGAGAGTCACGTATATATTGATTCACACAGGGGCAGTTGAACATTTTTTTGGGATAAAACGTCCTGATTTTCGTGATCGAAAGATCCAGGGGTTCTAAGGAAAAAGAACATTGGAATATTGAGTGGAAGGTTGCCGACATGTAGACCGTGGCTTGCACAAGTGAAAACAAGTTTGATAACAGGAAGTGTGTGTCTTATATGAAACGACTGTATAATTACCCTTGGTGTCGTAAAATACGTATTGGACATTTTCAAGTGAAACGTTTTCAACTCTTTCTACCTATATTTCATTTTCTCCCCTACAGACGTAGCTACGTCATTGCATTCAATGCAACTTCTCTTATGATACAACTTCCTCTAGCGGAAAAATGTTGTAACATAACCTACCTTGCATCTTTGTTATCACACAGGCCGATGCAGTGATACAGTCACCTGATCATGTGAATTTGTTCTGTAAAGAAGACTCAACGGGCAAAGTGCATATTTCAAGCAAATTTAGCTTCACTGTATACGGATGAAAGATTTTCGATGTTTGTAAGTTAAATTATCCAAATAATTTTAACTAGTTATACCTTATTCGCTTTTGTTGTGCAATAAGACAACATTGCAGAGTAAGCGATACAGCTGCTGTTGTGCAGTGCAATGTGCGTGAACGTGATGGATACAATTTGAAAACGATTGCGAACTTTTTAGGCCGTCTATTAAACATATTTACACATTTATGTACATCAAATGTCACAGTACAACCATGCAAAAGCTTGTTTAATCAATCATAAGATAAGTACATGCCTTGAATACCATATATTAATATAGTGAGGCTGCTTAGTTAGACAATTTCAGATGAATTGTGCATTTTGTGAAAAAAAGCACCAAAATTGGCTAACTTTACCACTGATGGGTGTATTTTTAATATTTTATTGAATGCGTTTTTAAGATATTGACAGGGTCATTGAAATTATTTCATATTCACAAATATTTAGCATAGTATGTCTTATTTATGGTAAAGCAGGGATTTGGAAAGACACCCTGGACAATGGGCCATTTCTAGGGCTTTACTCATTTCAAGAATTTTGAATGGGCCATTCCCCATAGTAGCAATGGTAAAATTTCTGATTTGAATGGGCCATTTTTTCATCCGATGTGCACAATGGCCCATGGCCCGTGCCTTTCCCAATCCCAATCCCTGTAAAGTAAAGAAATCATTAGGCTGCTAAGAGTATATCTATTAAGTATTGGAAAATCTTCATGTCACCAAATACCTTGAATTTCATGTAGTTTAAAATTAAATATAAACAAGCTAAGCAAACTTTTACTGTTGGAGCAATAACTTTCTTTCATTGCAACAGAAAATCTAAAAAATAGCCAAAAATATATAAGAATTAACCTTCCTATGGTTCGATATATTTATCAATAGAACGGGTATTTTAAAAGTCAGGTGGTTGAAGATAAGACTTACATTGGCTTACTCAATTACATTGTTTGAAAAAATAGGGATTGTTTTTTCTAAAAAATAAACCATAAATGTTTTACCCTAAAAGTTGAGTACAATGATTATGTCTCAAAAGTGCAGTCTCATGTGGCTGTTATTTGGCAACTGTAACACATAAGTAAATAGATAATCTTTGTAAGAAAATCACTATTGAAGAAAGATTATTAATTATGCATGTTTAGACAAATAAGGTAATTTTAAAGTAGAACTTATCTTTAATGATTAAAATTCGATAAACATTTTGTAAAAAAAATTGATATTATCGCATTCTACGTTTGAAGCAGCCTGGGTGCTTAAACAATTGAAAAGAGGTGTTGCTTATAAAGTGACACTCCAAAAGTTCAAGAGACCACACAAAGAACATACTGCAAGCAAAATATTATGTTCAAAACTGTTTGCAAATAAGTCAGTTTTGTAGGTGTGAGAGATGCAGATAGGCATTTGTTTCAGATATACCTCTTATTATTTTTCAGAAATCATGCCAGAGAAATGCTCTCAATAAGTGTTGTAAATGTAAACTATCCTAAAATGAATAAAATAATGTAACATGATTATTTGATTTGAAAATCTCAATGCAGAAACCTTGTAACTGCTTAAAAGGATAATTTGGAACATCACAGTTAAATTCATGTACAAAAATGTTATTTTCATAATTGAAACCCAAAAAATATTGCCTTACATTCAAGATCTTCATGGGGACCGCACCCTTAAAACCTATTTTCATCTTTTCCAGAAACAAGAGGGTTAGAAAGGTGAATTTTCATCTCAATATAAGATTTGTCAAACATGAAAGCTGATGGATTCCTGGATTCTGATGTTTTTCCTGATGAAACTTTGCAGTGTCTCTGTGAGTGAAGCTGTGGCCTCCCTCTCCTCTACAAAGTAGACACTACAGAATAGCCAGATGATCAATGAAGTGCTGTTCTCAACTGCTTTGACTTCACTGTCTGGTGATATTTAGTTGGTGAAGCCGGCTTTTCAAACAAGAAATAGGTTTTTCATATAATGTGTGTTATAATTCACTTGCCGCTTACCATTAATCCACAATATTATAATTTAGGAAAGTTTGTACACTTCAAGACTATAGCTCTACTATTTAGGTTTTAAAAAAACCCTCATAATCCTTCAATTTTGTATTGTATGTACCTTGAAATCTGTAAAGTATATCAATTATTGCAGAACAATGCAGGTTTTACATCTCAAGCAAAACAATCATGAATGATTAATGTCACGATTGATGCATACTTTCTGAAATATGTATCTGACTAGAAATTACAAGTATACTCTGTGTATTTCATAGTGTGGAGGCTTTGTTGTAATTTATTATCAAATATTTGTTTTCATTTTGTTCACGTAGTACTTAATTTCTATATTTATCAACCCCAACTTTTGTATTGAAGAAATATTGTGATAAAAAACCTGTTTCAAATTTTATACGAAATTACCATATAATAGACACCTCGATTTTGTCACATTTAATGTCGATTAAAATATCCATAAAAAAATCCATAGAAAAATACTGGTTGTGCTAACAATGTGGAACATTCCACTTTGCTAATAGGTTGAAGGTTGTTAAACTTAGAGTCACTAGTGCATGAATATGTTTTGATAAGACTGTAGGGCAGGGCTACAGATAACTTTATAAGTGTGAGTATACATACACCTTGAATATAAAATGGAGGTGTACTGAAACTTTTGGGGGTGTACTCACTACTTTAGTACTTGCAAAGTGTGAGTACGTTTGTATGTTGTTTATGAAGGTGTAAAGTATTGTAATCAACCAATGAAATCGAAACTAGCGAAGATGTATATACTTTAAGAAGTACATTTTATAAGGTATCAATAATCGATAATTGTTTGTCAAATGAACCTGAACATGAAATTATTATATTCATGAATCAGAACATCCTTGATAAATTTAGGAATATGATACGCATGGAAATGTATATCCAAGCGTAAACAGGCATGTATGTGGGTACATGATACGCATGAAATTTATTTTTGGGCCGTACTTGTTAATTTTATAGGCGTACATTACGCGTGTACGACCCTTATCTGTAGCCATGGTAGGCATTCTTCCATGTAGGCATTAGTGAACGCCACCGTGTTGATCCATATAATGATAACCACCCTTGACTGTTTACAGTATGTGCTCACGTTTTCTTTATGTGCATATGCAATACATTATCTACAGCTTTATGAACTATTGTTGAAATAAATTTATTCAATCAATAAATGATTTCTGTTTTTTTGTGTCTTTAAAACCGCCACAAATACCGACAAAAAGCCTTATTAAATATTTCATTACTATGAAATTCTAACACTGCATATTCAAATAGACTTGAAACCTTCATTTAATTTCTTTCAGAATTTAAAATAAAACAAGGCATGAACTTGTATAAATGCAGTTTTGCTTTTGTTTTATGTTTTGTGCTTGGAAATGAATGTATTTTATCTTGGATTCACACACTTAAACAGATGAAGAGAAGGCCGTGGTTATTGTTTCTGGAACGTTTTTTGTATGTAATACTATTTGACAATCATTTGTATTTGGAATAGAATTCTAAAACTTCATCCGATCTTTCTGATATTTTCTAGGAGCATCATATGGTGACAGGAGTAGTACTAGTGCCTTTTGATATTTACAAAAAATAAATTTAGAAGTTTGTTTTGCCTTTTTCATAGAAATGTGTTGGAATTGGGACTCAAAACATTGTATTTTCCCATCCTCCATGTGTAAGACCTTGCTAGTCTTGAATGACAGCTTTTAAGTAACACATGTTACGCAAATTTCTTTAAGATTACCATACGGAACCGTACAACTTTGCCGTATTTTGCTGCCTAGGCAATTATAGCTACAGTTTTCTTTATTATCATCTAATTTTTACATGGAAATTATGAACATTTAACGATTTAACTGAGATGATTTCTAATGTCATGGATAACATTATAAAGAATTTCAACAAAACCTTCATAGTAAAAGAAATTTTGAAACAGTTAATAACATACAGTATTACACATTTCGAATTCTACATTTATTTCAGGGTACTGTAGACATGTTTAATACTCTTTTGATTCTGCACATTTTAATAACTCATTGCATATTAAAAATATATACCAAATTTAATAAATCGGTTATGTACGTAGGCAAAAAATATACACACATATACATACTATATATACAACCTAAACTTCTGTTCATTTGTCGACGAAGTGAGCTGGACCTCTTGCACATACAAAATGAATCGGCATTGCATTTGTCTCACTCACCACAGCATAGTGTGATTGCATGACCACCTCATAGTTCCTAATTAGAGCACAACAATCTAATAAATTTCAAAATTTTCGCGAATCAAACAAGTGATACACTGAAATAGTTTCATAACTGACGTATAATAAATATTTGCAAACTAACCAGCTCATGAATATTCATTACGAGGCGCAGCGCAGTGAAATAACGAGCCCAGTTGCAAAATCTCCTTTCACTCAGCGTAGTTATCCCTCACCCTTTATAAACAATAAAATCGGTAAATATCATTTTAATAAAAATTTTCAAGCTCTTATTAAATTATATTTCTCCTTGAAATTTGTGTTAAATCAATTATCAAAACACAATGACTGCTACCTTCAAAATGGCCGGTAGCAGACGACACAACAGAAGAATGGGCTCATGGAAAAAAGGTATGTCCTTGCTTTAATTGAATAAAAAATTGTTATACATTACATACTATAGATCATGTATATAAACCAAAGTAACAAAATACTCACTTGTATATAACTAAAATTGTCCAATAGTCAACAATTCATTTGCCTAAGGAATTCAAGGGAGATAATCGAAAGTATATGCTCTCAGGGACCAGTCATTAATTCTTTATGACGTTTTTGGATTTTTTCATGAAGAATTTTTGGCTTTTATTCATGTATAGAACAGCTGATTAAATGAGTTTATGACAAAGAAAGACAATTGTATCCTCCTTTATGTAAACATGTCACATTTCTTTGCTTTTCAATAAGCATTTGCTCTTCAGAGTTAAAGTTTATGTACATGTTCCTTGATCAATAGGGAACTATAAAGTTTATTACTTAAGACGCAGAAGCCATTTTTTAACATTTTATGCTAGATCAATAACAATCAATCAATCGTTAGTATGCATGAAGGCCACATACCCATATACATAAACATGTACATGTAACATGTTCATATGAGGGATAGGTCACAAGTGGTGTCAAGTCATGACAACTTTAAACATTTTAAATGTGTCATAAACACAAGAAAATGAAAATATTCCAGATAAAACAGACTTGGAACAATGTGTGATTTGTCAAACTTTGAAAAGTGAGCCACTACAAAAAAAACCAAACTCAAAAAAGAATGACAGTTTTAGAAGTTACCACTCCTTTGCTGATAATTTTCTCCATATATCCAATTTGGAAAATAACCCCCATCACTTATGGATCTTAGATAGACTAGATGAAGATGGGACAGGTGTTGTGAAAACGCTGTTTTCTCAAACCGCAAAATGGCACAAGTCATGCAGACTTCTTTACAATAACCATGTCTTAAAAAGAGCAGAGAAAAGAAAACTAGATTGTAACTTCTACAGTGAACTAAACCCTAACAAACGCACAAGGTCAGTGTCTTCACTTCACTCCAAAAAAAAGGCATATTCAATGTGTTTCTTCTGCGGATGTACAGATAACACAAACACACTTCATCAAGCATCAGCATTTGAAATTGATGAAAGAGTCAGAACGTGTGCCTCACTTCTTGAGGACACAGAGCTAATAGCTAAGCTGAGTGTAGGAGATATTGTTGCATTGGAAGTCAAGTATCATTCAAAGTGTTTAGTGGCATTCTACAATCGTGCAAGAACTCTGATATCTGAAAAGCCAGCAAATTATTCGGAACAGAGAGCGTAAGGACTTGTGTTTGCAGTACTAGTCATGTATATTGATAAGGCAAGATATAATGGACATAACATACCCATATTCAAACTGACAGACTAGGCATCCATGTATCCTTCAAGGCGTCAACTGTTCGGCATTAATGTGGAAAAACGGATCCACAGCACTCGTCTTAAGGAACGTTTATTATCTCAATTTCCAGACATGAAAGCTCACACTTAAGGACGTGATGTACTTCTGGCATTTGATAAAGATATGGTGAGGCATTATTTCAAGACTGTAATGAAAATGCTGATTCTGATGCTATACATCTTGCAAGAGCTGCCAATATTGTTTGTCAACGGATGTTTCAGGAATGCCCAATCCCAGCTCCAAGTACATTCAAACAGGGATGTCAAGAGGAATCTGTTCCACAGTTGCTTCTTGCTGTAGTGAACATGATCCTGGAGGGGCCAAGTATCAAGAACCAGAGTGAGGAATCCACTACCCAAGCGTCACTTTCCATTTCTCAGCTATTGAAATTCAACAGTGTCAAGCACAAAAGGACTTCCAAAAAAATTCATCCAACATTAAACATCATTCAGGGTGAATTAACAAATAAATAATAATCTGAATAACACCTGTTGTAACAATACAATTGCTAAGTTTTTCTTAAATGTTTGAACGCACCAAACATATCTGTAAACAAGAAAACAAGACAAGTATCTACAGTTCGTAAAGGGGCAGTAGCACGATTTTGAACGATTTATTTCTTTAAATTTTCCTCAATAAAGAAAAGCTTTATGCAAAATGTATTATCTTCAGAGACTGTCGTCTTCACGTAACCATGGCTGTTGTTAGATTACATCTAAAATTATTAATTGTCACATTATTGATTGTGCTTTGCTTATGGCGTTATCATTTTTAGTGACGATTTTGGTCAGATCAAAATGATCGATCCTGCTACAGAATTGTATCCAAAGAGCCATAGCCTGGTATCGCTCATGGTTCGTTAATCATTGCGCAGGCACCAGACATATAACTATTCATACGACAGTGTGAAGACCGCACGAAAGAGTACGCCTTCTTGGATCTCCATCCTGCCAAGGGAATTGTTTCTTGGCCCAAATGCCCTTAAAGTTCGTAGACGGATCACAGTTTCCGTTTTCGGGCATGGGAGAGATCAAGGATAATTGACTCTGTAGCACATTTCTTATATGTGGGTAGGTAACATGGGTATGAATACTTATATTTATGTTTAGAGTCTCGCGCCTGTGATTCATTGCAATGTTCAGCATACCTTTTTTCAACCATTGAAATGTTGCTCAACGAGATTGAGTAAATTATTTCGGACATAAGTATTGTTATGATGCTGCTATTGATAGACGCAAGTCATTCTATTGGCTGTGGTCGGATGGATGGGTGTTGTGCGAACGCCGCAGATACAAATTTAGCACAATAAAAATGTCAAACATTGGATTTTGACCAACGTTTTGACTTCTGAAAGAACTGTATTTTCATTTCAAAAGTAACCAGTTGAATTATCATGTCTCATTCAGCACGTAATGTATTCCGCTACTATTTTCCTATCAAATACTAAATTAAACGTCATTCTTAAGTTATAGATTAAGGATTTTCCAAATATTTCAATATTCACAGCAGGTAGTTTTATTTGAAAGGAAATGTTTTGGAGATAGAAGACGCCAACTTTAATATAAAAAATCATTGCTTATTGGAAATTTTAAGATATCTAGCAAACGGATAGCATTTAAACAGAATGTTTGGAATAATTCATTTTTATGGTTTTATCATTAATGCGACGAGCGTATAAGATTTGAATTAGTATGCAAACATCATCGAGGAATCCATACCTGACGCTTAGATTTCATGAACATATCTTATCACAGTTGTGTTAGAGACGCTAGATTAGATGTGAACAAATGTAAAGTTTCATTGTTTTTAATTACCTACAAAACTGACAAATTGAAAAGATCGAATAATTTGGTCCATTTTCATTTCAACAAGGCTATAACATGGCACGAGAGACATGGGGACATCAAGCCGAGTTTATCCTCACCCTGCTCGGATTCAGCATCGGAGTTGGAACCATTTTGAAGTTTCCTTATGTGTGTGCCCGAAATGGAGGAGGTCAGTGACGTAAAGGCGCTGCAACAGTTTTTGTAAAAACCTTTTTTTAGATTTTCAACTTTAAATTTGAGTTACAGTCATTTTAGAGCTTATTAGTTCAGTTTAGAGACAATAAACAAGCGTAAGTTGTTATTTGTGACCACCGGACAGTGGCACGCCCAAAAGAGTCAAACGCAATTTTAAAACTTTTTTACACCAGGCACAAAGACAAATATTTGATGATAATGTTAATATAAATTAGTATGTCTTTTGACTGATATTCATGTAAAGCGGACACAGAATTTCGACTTATTAACATCTATATGATTGTTTTGAGCTATCACTAAAAATATAATAATTTTGACAATTTTGAGATAAAGATGAAAGTTTAGGGAGGGTATTTGAACTTAACTCAAATCGTAACTTTTAGATGACTACATTTAGTTTTAAAAATCAATCTTAAGCGATCAACATTGTACATCATATTTTCATTAAGTGTGAAACATATGATACAAACGTTTGTTAAGCATCTGTACTTCTCAGTCGCACTCTTTAGAACTAGATGTAAATTGTTGTATTGGTGATTGTTTCGTTCTCCAAGGATTGATGAGACATTTTATTGTTTCTCCATCGGCAGGTCTGGCTGCTGGAAATGTTTGCTTTTCCTGTATCTTCTCCATCTATTACCCTGTATTCTTCGCTTAGATCCTCTACTATCTATTCAATTCCTTCTATCCTACTCTGCCCTGGACTCAGTGTGGCCAGAACTGGAACACTCCAGAGTGCTTGGAAAGCTATAAGTTTGCAAACTTGTTGTCCTTCAATAAGAATGCCTCATCAAACCAACATTTCCGGATTGAAATCAACAACGACTCAAACATATACCATTAATGGTGTTCCTGCAGCTGAAGAACTTTTCAGGTATGATGCAGATTTTCCAAGTACTAAATGTTTATAGGTTCAAACTATTATGGAATATGGAGCATGGAATACGGAATATGGTAAACCGATACGCTATTAATTTAAGAAAGGAGTTGTTAAGATTCAGACTGTTCATGATTGACATTATGAATTCAATATAATCAAATTGATAAATAAAAATGTAGATCTTATACTGTATTGACATTACAAAAATGGCAATGATGACCTAGCCATGAGGTGGGTCCAGGCTTGTCGAGGTTATTGCAATATTTGCCTGTTTACAGTAATAATATGTTACAAATTACGAGTTGGCTGGAGTCAATGGGCACACAAAGGTGGCCTCTAGTCCTGTGTCTGGCGAGTACCTTCTTCACTGTCTATATCTGCATCATCAAGGGAATACGATTGGCTGGCAAGGTGAGAGTTTTTTTCATGGTACATATCATCATACAGCATCTCTAGATATTTAAATTTTGTGTGTCTGATGAAGTCACAAATACTTTTTGATAGGGCTAAAAAATCATTGTGTACAAGTTGTCAGCTTTTCAGCTGCAACAAATACCAAAAAAAAAGACTTAAATTATCAATGAAAAATTGCCGAAAAATACACAAGCTAGCTTAATGTTTCTATTATTGATTAGACTTTTTTAATTGATGGAAAGAATGAAAAATGGTAAGATACCTATTTTGTAATACAAGCATGTAGCATTTAGTTCATGCATGTTAAAAACATATACTTAATGCATCACATGTTATCAGTGACATGAAAATAGAGCAACATGCAAATGTAGTAGATCAATCAAGCCATCACAAACTTAAGTTGATTGTGTGAGAGTATTATTTAAACGCACTGTTGCTCTTTTATTACGCTAAAAAAAATAATTTCAAAATTGTTAGAAATATGTAATACCAAAAAAGTAAAATAACGATACATAACATTCTTGATTTGCGAGAATACCAAATTTAGTTTCACTACTTGACATATATTTCGATTCCTTGAATGATTGAAAAGTGGCTCCATGCAAATCCGCCCAGTACATGACATCTTTTTCTTTCACTATGGAGGCTGAGTAATGAGAAGCTTTACTCTTTGAAGAAAATGTATTATGCCTGACCTGAGAAATATTTATCGAAATATGCCACAGCGCCTGTAAATCACTGACCTCCTCCGTTTCTGGCACACATATAAGGAAACCTCCAAATTGTTCCATCTCCTATGCTGAATCTCAACAGAGAATTTACTTGGCTTGATGTCCCCATGTCTCTCGTGGCATGTTAGAGACCTGTTGAAATTAAAACAGACAGAATTAATCGATTTTTTTACTTTAGTTTTAAGAAGACAATTTTGAATGTCCGTTACCCCAAACAATTATTAGATTGCGTCTTTTTCAATATTTGTAGACACTTAAAGCCAATAACAATATCATCACTTGTTCGCATCTAATCTAGCGCATTTAACACGAAATGAGAATAGATATGTACGAATTCATGAACTGTAGACTAATTCAAATCATAAAACGCTCGTCGCATTAATAATTAGATCATTAAAAGTGAATTATTCAGAACAATCATTTTACATTATGTCATTAGAATATTTCAAAATTATCATTTATCAATGAAATTATATTATGTTTGGCGTATTTCATCTCCAAAGAAAATTGATTAAAATAAACCTACCTGATGCGATTGATTTAATGTGTTTAAAAGCCTTTATCTAAAACTCTTTCCATTTTTCACAAGAATGACATTTAGTATTTGATAGGAAAATAGCATTGATACACATGCACTTACTGAACGTTCCATTCACCAAGTGATTGATTTGACTTGTTTGATGTTTTTGGTATTCATGAATGACAATATGAATTTCGGAAGTTGGAGAATACCGAAACTTAAAGCTGAGCTGAAAAGGGAGGAGCCAGGATTTCTGCACGAAAAAAATGAACTTGGTAGAGAGGTATGTTCGATATTGTAAATGATGTGATGCGATGATAAGAAAATGATTACAACAAGTCATGCAGTTGTATCCCGTGTTCCTTTTTTCCGTGGTAGGCCTAATAGGACCAAGAAACACACTTCGATTAGCTGATAATGACACATGCCACTACTACAAATTTTACCGTTTTTTAAACACAGATTGATAGTGTAGAAAGGAGTTCAGTTGATGTTGACAATCTTGACTTGTATTTGAAATATTCATATGGTCATTGATAATCATGAAGGAGGTCCCTTATTATAGTATACTATCATATTAAAAAATTAGTATATATTGCAGATTGTATATTCTAAAATAAGTGCACAATTACACTAAAAAATATATGTGAAAATCAGGGGAAAATATTGTTTTAGACACAAAATGACAATCTTTTGTCTATGCAATGTATTTCGACTGAGGTGTCCCTATTTTTGGGGTTATTAGAATTAAATTGATAAATTAACATCTGTGAACGAAATTAACAAAGTAATATTATCTTAAAGAAATTAAAATGTAGTTTTGATTGATATTAAGAATTGATAAAAGTATTTGCAAAAATAAAATAATAATATTCTCTTGGATGTCGATAAATAATTATGTTACATGTTGATTCAGTCATTTCATTGTCATTGTGTTGTGTTATTATTTCAGACTGGAGAGCTATGATAAAAACAGCAACTTTTGAAAAAACCCCGAAATGATGCAGGTAGAGTTTGAGAGGGATATCCCACCTATCTCGACCTACATTGATGTGAATAGAGGAAGTTAAATACCTTTGGTGCTATACACTGCTAGCAGCTGCTACCTTGCTACTTTCCACCATAATATTTCATCTAGTGCTAAACATCTGGACATAAGTTGATTTTTAAAATATCCATGTTTCTCCCTGCAAGATGAGTTGTGCTAAAATGAAATAACAGGTGTCCTGTAAAATCGATCAAGACTGCGCTATTGTTGAATGTGAATGTGCTGCAGGGCAGGGAGCAACTGGACAAAAATAAGGCAACTGATATGACATTAGGCACTTGTGACTTCATTGTTATTTTTATGTATACCTATATCTTTGCCATGTTGTAAAAGCTCCACACTATAACAATTCAATGTGCGACACATCCAGTCATCATTAAACATGTTAAAATGATACCTACAGCAAGTGTCGTCTGAAGTATTATATTTTCTCTTTTACTCTTGAAGTCAACAGGACAGAAATAACACACAAAATCTCTTTCTCGCCAAGTAATTTATTCATTCAATTCAATGTTCTTCGCATAAAATTTACCAATATGTTATGGACTGGTTTCTGTGACAAATCAAACAAATGCCTATGTTCAAAATAGATTCTGTCGATGCTATTTAATGAGAGTGACAAGAAAGCTGTTTTCAACACTTATGGTCATGGTGTGAACTGTACTATACAAGTAATTGAGGTAGGTGAGGTGATGGACACAGGGACCCAAACTAACAAATACAAAACTCTAGTCATAATAATTCGCTAAGCTTGTATAAAACAGAATTGCTGGAGCATTAAACACGATGCTCTCAATGGAGAGTGATGAATGAGTAGTAGAATATATGTGTTCATACTCAGTTGTTACTGGAGAAATAGATTTATTTGTCACATTATTTTGTCCATCTGACTCAGAATTAATTATTTCCTCTCTTGCTACATGACCAACATCCATGTCACATTTAATCTCAGACGGTTCTGATATGTTTATTTCTCGCCCTTCCTGCCCACGTTTCCTCCTCAGTTTCAAATCAGTCCCATCAGAGTTTGTCCAAGGAAATTTGGAGGGTACAGTGCCTTGATTTTTCTGTCTACTTTTTGGTGTGCCACCTATAAAAAGACATTTATATCAGGGGTTTTATTTTCAAGGTATTTCAATGGCAATAAAAGCTCTGTAGCTCATCAGGCTGTAAGATTTATCGTCATCAAGCTGGGGCCGTAGTATGAGTACGGAGTCAGGAGTATGGCACATTTCAGCATCCAAAGCATTTTCCTTCTAATCTAGTGTATAAAAGGTTCAGAAATAGAAGCTACTAAACAGCCTTCCATTGTGACATTATGACTTCACAACTACACACTATTGTGACGTCATACACACAGCGGTATTACGGCTGCAACTTTAATACTGCCCTAAACTATTACACTGCAGTATCTTACACGGGTGACTCTGTACACAAAAATTTCAGATCTCAAATAATCAATACATGTTAAGGAAATAACACCTTTTATATTTACACATTTCAGATTGATAACTTTATTACTGTTCACAAACAACCGTATTGACCAAATGAATGACATATTTGAACAATCATTTTTTGAAAGAGGCAAACACGGAAAACTTTCAAAATTGAAAAGAAAGGCTTAAACACAGAAAATCTAAAGTAATATAATTCAATACAAAACAAAAGATGGATATGAATAGTATGAATTTTTTACTACATACTAAAATTGTATTGCGAGGATGAAAGGTTACTGACCGTACATGCCATGATGATTTTGAAATTCCTTGATGTCTTGCGATGAGAAAATGACTCCATCCTTGTAACTCAAGTCAGTCAGAACAAAATCTAATGCTTAAACAAAACCCCCAAAATAAATAAAAAGATTAATATAATGAATACAACAATAAACAAAACAATAAAACAATGCTAAATTTCAATTTTTTTTATTTAGGGCCTAATAAGAAACAACTACGAATTTTAGAGAGTAAATAGAGAAGTAGAAAATATAGCTAAGCCACTCGTGAAAATATAAATACTTCACTCGATGAGATAGATAGATACATGATATTCGACGAGAAATGTCAAATATCCTCTAGTCACATTGGTTGTCTGAATATTGAATTGAAATAATGTAATTCACAATGAGATGATTTCAAATAAATCCGGAAAAATTGATAAAGATATAAAAAAAAATATTCATCTCATTACAATTATTCATTCTGCACGAAAATAACACGTAACTCTAAGGGAATATCAATTATGACATACTAATTATATCACTACGTATACTTCCACGTTGCCAACACTGTTTACATTTTCTGAAATTGTCATTGGTTTACAACCTATTGAACAATGATTCAAACTATAAAAAATCAAATTATGCGATTTTTATGAATTATGTTCCCTCACCATAACTTGTAACTGAAGTGAAGTCCGATGATTTGAAACGAGTCGACGGCTGCCATACCTTGCTCGGATTTATCGTCATCGTTACGTCAAATAGCAATCATTCATTTTTTCTTGAGAGGAGGGTCACTGAGGAGTGTCAATCGTCCACGGTTGGAGCCCAGACACGCAACAACAATATATCAGCAATGTTTAAATGTTTAAAATGTGTCTAGAAAATTGATGTAGAAATCACCATTAGTGATTCAAGTACTTCCGGTTTGGTGGATCGTAGTGACTGTTGCCCCAAAGTGGGCTAGTTATAAGGGACGTAACTGGGGAATGTTTTTCATTATTAACATTTTTAATGAATATAAAGTTCTTTAAGAGGTCAAAAAGGTGGGGGAAAAAACTATTGGTATCTGCGGAGTTCGCAATAAACCTATCTACATGTATCCGGCAAAATACCTCGTCCAGCCAACAAATGGATTGACCATCTTTCTCATGATGACTTTAAAATGCAACAGTCTCTATCACTGGCTGATTTTGATCTTGCCCCAAACCCATTGAAAAATGTACAAACTAATTGAACTCGACTGTACCCAAGAATACATGTCGAACTCGCTGTTTGGCTGATTTGAATTATTTCAGACGAAAACCAGATCTATGAGATCTATGAGTAATGTAGTAGAGACTTTTTTATTCATGATGCAGCTAACTCTGTGGGGACGGTAAAAGATTTTATGACGGAGCTGCCTCTGTGGGGAGAGAATGGTTTAACCTTTGTTGTTAAGTAACTTGTTTTGTTGTCATCATAATTTTAAAACCATTGACTACAGCTTGTTTTTTGAGAGAGATTTACTACAACCAAGTAACTTAAGTAAATTTCTTGCCAACGCCATGAGGAAACGAAATATGTAACTTATCTGTTATAGATTACTATGTAAATTCTCCTTCTATAATATGTTTGTGAATACTTGCAAATTGTTAAATTAAATACCACAAAACCATCCGGTTATATTTCATTGTATAATAATAATCCAATGAAATGTACTATTTCACGGAACAAAGGAACTGAATTGATTTATGAGCTTTATCTGAAAGAAACCAAGTTTATTCAAAACTTAGCCGCACAACATTACGCTAGTTCAAAACCTCACAAGTCCGTCTTATCAAGGCTGCAAGGTTAACCTTTATTTCAAATTTGACCTCTTTTACTGACTTGTCTCTTGACTCGTCTATTAAACTAACAGGCAAAAGAAACGATACCAAATTGCAAGATTGAATATTTTGTTAAGAAAGCTGTGAAATCTTAATAACTCGACATGGAAATGATGTTCTTATTCCAGTAGTCATATGAAGAACGAAAAAAAATTGTCTATGGCAATCCGATCCCGGAAATCTGAAGCGTGAATTTGTTGGATCAAAATGACATGATGCACTTTCATCATTTGCATATAAAACATGTGTCGTATCACTCAACGACATACCACTACTTCAACTGCGCCGAGAAACATGGGAAGAATATCGCCAGAAGAAAGAGAGAGAGCCGTCGGAATGGTGCAGATGGGTGCAACGCATGCACACGTAGCTAAAACCCTGGGTTGCAGCCGTATTACCATCACCAGGCTGATGAGACACTACAGGCAGACGGGGAGGACAGTGAACTTGCCGAGGATTGGGAGACCCCACGTTACAACAGCCAACGAGGACCGCCATTTAAGAATTCTTCATCTGAGGAAACGGTTCCTGACAGTGACAGAATCAGAGGCGACTGGGCTTGGACATGCTGTCAGGCGAAGAACAGTGGCCAGACGTCTCAAACAGCATAATATCCTACATACAAAACCGAGTCGTGCACCTGACACGTCAACATCAACGTCAACGTCTCCTTTTTGGCACGTAACGTTCGGGAATGGCAGGCCCGGAATTGGCGAAGGGTTATCTTTTCGGATGAAAGCAGCTTCCAATTGTACATGAACGATGGTTTTAGATGGGTGTATCGACGTCGTGGGGAACGTTGGCGACGTTGCTGTATTGAGACTGTTGAACCATTTGGCGGTGGCAGCGTAATGGTGGCGGCGGAATATTCAGATATTGGAAAACTGATCTTGTTGTGGTTGATGGGAATCTCAACGCAGAGAGGTACATCAATCATATTCTGCGCCCAGTTCTCCTACCATCCCTGCAGCAACACAACAACAGAACGCTCTTCAAGCAGGATAACGCCCGTCCCCATACTGCACTTATTGTCCAAGACTTACTGCAGAGGAACAACGTCAACGTGTTGCCATGGCCTGCCTGATCGGCTGACTAGTCATTTATCGAACAATTATGGGACGATTTGGGGCGTAAAGTCAGGTCAAGAGCTGTCGTTCCAGGTAATTGCCAAGAGCTTGCCCAAACCCTTAGGGAGGAAAGGCAGAGAATATAAGACGTGTCAATATACGTCTGATATTCTCAGCACGACGTCGAGTTCGGGCATGCATCGAGGCCCGTGGTGGCCATGCAAGATACTGACGAACTTGTTGATGAGACTTTGCCATTCTGAGTTGCTGATCGAATTCAGGACAATTTCATGCTTGCATTTTAGGAGGCTTTATTTGTTTGCATGGTTACCGCAAACACGTCAAATGTTGATTGTCTGATAGATTATTCATCTGTTTCCAGAGTAGAAATAAAATAAGTAATGCATCATTTAGTTTTTGTCATTTATTAGACAATTATGCATGGTATCTTTTCTTTTGCTCGTTAGTTTAGTTCGACCATTCATAATGCGTGTCTGTTTATCCCCAATTTTTCCTTGAAATAATCAAGAAGCAACTCTCACAGCCTTTGACTATTCGACTGAGCAAGTTGAAGGAAGTTAAGCCAATTATGTCACAAACTAATGACAAATTGAGTGACAATGTCTTTGTCGGAACGTGGATCTCCTTGTGTAGGTGTTTTATTAAATCAACAGTTATTTTCTGCTGACTGACCTAGTTTGACATTGTGAACCGGGTGAGATTTAAAATCCGCATACGGTATCGTAGCAACATTATTATCATGTTTTATTCGTATCTTAACATGTTTCCAGGTTTGAATTTTAAAAATGTAAGAAGTTTAGAAATTCAAGGTGACCATGGTTGGTCTTTACTATGAAAATGTCCATTACATTATCAGTTGTTTGATAAGTGTTAGCATGTACACCAACATGCTGCATTTTTGCTAGAATCTACATCAAAACGTAGCATTCAAAGCTATAAAAGTTACTTTCCATCGAACACGTTTCATTCAAACAACTATTTTTTGTAACATCCAATTAATGAGTGTTTCGTTAAAAATATATATTATTGAGTTAAAAATACCTGACATGATTTCAAACGCTAAGAGTACAGAAAGGAAGTTAATTAATGCTTCTTTCAGAAAGAGATGTTTGAAGTTCGTTCTGAGTTAATCCATTCGTTTATTATATTATTCATTAAACTCTGCATTTGTGATTAAAAATAGAAACATTAGAATATGTTTTTAATTTCCTTATTATATGCTTTCAAGATTTCCAATAAAGATGATATTTTATGTCCTTGTCTTTTGGTTTTGAACTTCATAGCCATGGTAAGAAAAGACACAGGTTGGAGGTTTACAAAACGCTGTTGGCTACGAAACACGTTTATCTTTGATCTTTAAGGTGACAGTTGAAATATTTGTTCAAGATTGATGTACAAACGAGAGTACATGAAATGTTAAAGAGTTACCTTTTTTTGTTTTAAATGTTCAATTACATGTTTAGAAAATAATGCAAGATTAAAGAGAAAATGACATAATTTACCCATTTCAATGCCGATTGTGTGAAATTAATATGTACCGTAATTTACTATTATATGTTCACATTCTTGTTTTAATTGACAGAGAATACGCTCTCATTCATCCAGTTATCAAATCTATACCAACCAAAATGTTACCCCAAATAACATGGTATTCAGTGGTAAAAAAGCATTCTCTCCCAACAGAGCTAGCTCAGTCATAAATTTCTTTACAACCTCTGTCTTAATTCGAAGGTTTCTCGGTCTTTCGGCACTCTCCCCTAGCGGAACAATATTGCAATTTAAACTACCTGGCTATTTTTCAGCCAATGAAAACAGCGAATGCATGAATAACATATTTGATATCACACAGGCCTGTGCAATGAAAAGTCGGAAAATAAGGCGTTTGTGTTCTGTAAAGACGACTCCAAGTGCAAGGTGCGTTTTCGAATGAAGTTTAGCTTTTGGGAAGCTCACGGAAGTAACTAAGGCGATTTAAATGATAATGTTTGAAACGGCGTCGCTGATTGCACAACTTACTTTGATTGCATCTAATCAGCGTTCTACACTTCGTGCACAAGAAACCTTCGAATTAAGACAGAGGTTCTATAGAAGTTTATGACGGAACTACCTCTGTTGGGAGATAATGTTAATAAGGGTGTGTCGACAAAATTTACAACAATTAGTGGATTGCTTTACATCTTACTGACTTTGTAGACTAAATTCCAATCAGTGTGTTTTTCAGCATTTGTGCAATAAAAACAACTATTGCCATAGCTGTTCTATCAGTCGAAAAAGTGGGCGGGATAGCACAGTGGTAAGCGCGTTCGGATCAAGAGGTTCATGGTTCGAATCCCGGCAGGGGTTCGGCAACTTTGTCTTCATTAGAGAGCTGTTCTACATGCAGTAACTCTGGGGTGCAATGCTACACTGAATTTCAGCGTAGTACCACCCATTGTTAGCTAGTTCGAGCCAATGCATAGCCACAATGGTGTTTCGGGCTTTTCCCCTGCAATAATAGCAGCCACGATAGAAGTGAAAGCGGCGTTAAACCCCATATCACTTCACCTCACCTCGGTCAAGAAAACAGAATGAGACTGAAGGTAATATTGCGGCCTTAAGAATAGTGTAAACCAGTGCTATATCAATAGCGAGTGTATGACCCTTGATTGACCCTCCTCGACGTAGTACGTATCAGTCTTTGTATGACTTGTTGAGAAATCTGCTGCCACTCCTGATGCAGTGCTGCTGCATCATCCAACTCCGCCACATTTTGAACTCTCCTATGTATATAGCGACCAAGAATATCCCATATATGTTCTATCGATTTCAAGTTGGGACTGCAAGCAAGCCCCGGTAGCATTGTTATGGCCTCCTGCTGTAGAATCTGTGTTACCACTTGCGCTCTGTGGGGTTTAGCATTGTCATACATGTAGACTGGTTTTATAGGAAGGGGTGGTTGTGGAAATGTGGAATTACCAAAGGGAGAAGGCTGTTATCTCGATATTTCTGAGCATTGCGTGTACCTGGTACTGTCACAAGGTCGAGTTTACAACCTCATCACAGGGCCACCATCATACTGATAGGCTGGTTGGACAGGTCTTGGTTCGAAACGAGTGTTAGTTTGTCGCCAAACACGAATGCGTCCATCCACAACATGAAATAGCGTCCTACACTGACCAATGAATCTGGCACCATAAGGCCAAATTCTATCCCACCCTCGCTCTAAACCACCTAAGACGTTCATTAATGTGCCGTTGTGTTAATTTCACACGTTTGAGAGGTCTATGAGCTGCTCGAAGGCGATTCATAACGGTTGTTATGGAAACCCACATGTCGGTTATCCAGTTATCTCTCAGTACTGGGACACTAATGAAGGGCAGGTGTCTAATGTTCTGAAGCAGTGCTCTCTCTTCATGTACAGAGATTACTGTCGGACGTCCAGATCTCACACGGTCTTTCAGAGTTTCAAGAGCATTTGTGATTGTCAGCATGGGTAGTTGTACATATTTCTGCCATAAAACATCTTTGATATTATTTTCAACATCTTGAAATAAGTGGCGCTTAACTTATTGTTATGAGTATACGTGTGTAAACTGAAATTTCCACTTGAAATTCGTAATATCTAATCAGATTTTAAGTGACAAAATCACAACGGTGATGCATACGGTTGACAACCGATTTTACCTTTTCTATTGAATAATTTCTCTCTTACATCATGTATAACGTTTTATTATAAAAATGGTTTGTTAAACAACCCATTTCAATTAGAAACTCACAGCATCTTTGTATCTGCCAACGAATTCACTTCATTTTCTGCAGGGTTCGCTTCAGTATGTGCAGGATTCCCTTCTATTTCTCGAATGTTCTCTTCCTTCACATCCCATCTGCCTGTTGGTTTACAGGCTGTTATCACCTTCTGTAACACACAGAAGGAACATCCAGCCAATGGATATAAAGAACATCAACCACCCCCCCACACACACACCCCTCATCACCCCCCCCCCCACCCCCCACCCCCCACCCCACCCCAGAGAAGCTCAGCAATACAGAGAAAGGCAAGTGCGTCAAAGTAAAACATTCGTAAGATCAAATATATTGATGAAAAGATTTCAGCAATATACCAAAGAAGTACGTTTCCTGACTCTTGAGGAAAGGGTTATTGTGATTTTTTGGTTGAATTTCAATTTCATGACGACAGTACGGGTCAGTTAGAAAACTGAAATCAAGCAAAATATGGTATTCAACACAATGTGTTGCTTGAAACCTATAAAAAAATTAAGGTATATCACAATAGAAAGAAACAGTCCACTGTAAAATAATCAGCCTGATATTTAATTTTTGGTTTGGTCTCTCACTTCTGTATTCTCAAATTGACTTCAATCAACATCCTCTCTTTCAGATATTTACCCCTTGCCTCTAAAACTTCAACTTTTAACTTTTCATATCTTGAAAGTTTGATCTTCTCTTTAAAATTGGAAATCCATACACTTTCAAATTGACCCTTATTCCTAAACAATTGGACTTCTTACCTCTCTGAAAGTTTGACCTTGAGCCCTGTACACGCTGAAGACAAAGACAACCGGAAGAGGAAGCACAACGCCGGACGAGATGCACCAGCCAATCAGATTGGCCCAAGTCGGGTAGATGTAGTCTTCAAACTGCGGTGCTCGGTAGGAGTAGAAAGAGTAACCAAATAGTACCTAGGAATAGAAATTGAATATTGTAAATCTTCCTTTTTGTCTTCTGCTTTTTAAAAAAATAAGTTCAATCAGAAAAGCAATCTTTGATTATTCTTCAAAATGAGACGCTTTTAAGGTAGCGTTCTGAAACTAATAAAGTTAGTACAAGCATAACCTAGCGATAATCAGAACAATCAAATTAAACGATTCTAATCAAAGCCTGACCAATTGGCATCCAGTCCACAATTTGTTTTGAGGAAAATGACATGAAACAAGGCTCTCTACTTTTATCTATACAACATTTAAAGAATAAACCATCTGTATGGTTAGAATGTCCACACATTTGCGACTGGTTTAATGTAAGACAATAGCGAGGCTTTTCACACTTGTAACGCTGATTAATTATTTCATTTCTCATTATTGTCTCATGTTACTGATTGTGCATTCTTATTTATCTACTTGTCATATCACAATCAACTAAAATATTAACGTCAGTAACATGCTTTAACTGGACTTTTTCATAATCATGCACTAATAACATTTATGCATGAACTGGAGTGTCACCTTGAATTTCATTTTCACACTAAATACCAGGGTAGGACCGCACTTTTTACTAACTAGCTAACTAACATTCTGGCTATCTTTAGACGTTTCAAAAGAGAAGCACATTGTAAGCTCATTCCTTATTCTTTTGAAACTGTGCCACACTTATTCGTATTTATATTAGCCTTTGTACAAAATGTTATGAGTATTCATTGTTTAAGAGTGTAACATTATGTAACATTGTTGTATTGTTTAGTGGGTCACACACACACTTGTTTTGATAGTCTAAGCTGGCAGTTACTACAAACTTCTATTTCTAGAATGTTCTAATTATTCTTGATTGCTTGAGTTGGACATTTCTGATTGGATATTTTCAAGGAAGTTTAAAGAACATTCTGGAAGCTATCTAACCTTTATATAGGCTGACATTATAACTCTTAATCATCTTTCTTCTTACAATCAAGTTGCGATCATCTGACGTGCGACTGATATTTGGATACCTTTACAAGCCGGATTCATCTATCTCCTATCAAGACCCACTGACTGCTTTCTACACTTATCAACTGTGTGATTCTTAAGGACTGGTGAATATATTTATTTAGCTAATTAGTGTGACTCATTTTGATATTGTATAATTATTTGTATTAGCTTGATATTGTAATCTTAAATACTTTGTTTATTATTTGATTGATTAAATTGTTATTAATATACAATTGTCTTGTTATATTTTGCTGGTTTGACTGGGGACATCTTCCATTCCAAATTTATTTCGTAACAAAAATGTATGTTGAGAATAGTAGCAAAACGATCCGTTGCATACGACTCTTTGTAGGAACACAAATCAACACGTAAGTCTCACGTCGTTTGCGTCAACATTCTTTAAAGAAGAAAAAACTTACCAAAAGTACAAATGGGCAAACGTATTTCCAAAGTATTCCAATTCCCTTTTGCACCTTTGTCCCCCAAATTGACATCATGACCTTGTCCATACGAGGAATCCCTGCGTATTTAAGAGAGATTATTTCAGCATATGTTTAAAAAAGAAGAAAAACATAAACATTCAGATATCCTTACCGATAGCTATAGCCCGACCCTGATCGATTTCAGTCTAAACCTGTTTGACCTTGGCTACCCCTGTAGACCTGGCCTAGACGAATTCAACAGACTCCATTGAACAAAGATGTTATAAGGTGATTGATGGAACACAACTGTGTTAGGGAAATGGCAAAATGTTAGAGGTCTTTCATTAAAGGGAAGGGATTCAATTAAAACTGGGATTGCTAGACCAAATAAATTGACAACTTAACAGGGTGTTCTAGGATTAGTCAAAGTTTTGTCTATGACTAAACGTTGGTTAATTAGTGTCGTGGTGTTAGCCGATATGACAGGCAATCCCGTTTTGTCGGATTTAATGAATACTTGACTGTTTCTCAGAATAGAATTGCTGCTCACCGTAGATCCAGGCTACGACCACACACTCAAGACCAGCAAAGAGGACGAGAGAAGGGACATAAACAAACCATTCAACAAGCGTTAATAGATACACCCCTCCCTGAAAAGACAAACATATTGTGGGTGCATGTGAAGTTGCTGAAGGGGAATGGACACTTTACTTGGAATGATGCATTGGAAACATTATTTGCGCATTTGAAAACTATTTGAATTAATGCAAGCAGCAAAAGGATTGTTAGGTCTTCTTAACGCATTCTTGATTTATGATATTGGAAAAAATACGCCAAGAGCTCTCCGGATCCAGGTCGTTCTTGGCTAGTTTTACTAGTATTTCAAAGTATGTAACATTCAGTGAAAGAAACATGCAGCTGCAATTTTCTACCTGTGCAGTATAAGGAACAGCAAGGAAGAAGAAGGGAATGATGACAGCAGCATTCAACATCCAACGTCTTTTGCCAAGTCGAGGAAACGTGAATTCCAAGGCATCGATTACAACTTCACAACATGGGATCTGGTTGTAAAATGTTATAAGGTATGAAAATAAATAGGGAATATCGGTATTTCCTTGACGAATACCATGATAACCTTTCGAGATGAGATCAACATGCTATACATGTATTACAAGGGAAAGCATATCTTCTGTGGTTTATTTTGAGTTTTAGTTTGAAATTGACCTTTGTTTTCATTGCGCTTTGAGGATGTCTCTACCGGATTTCTAAATGGGATCAAAGCATTGCTCTGTTGAAATGACTCAAATTTTACTCCACATTTCAATGTTTTCATATTTTCCAGAATGTAATAAGTGTTACCCTTACACGTCACCAGGTTTGTTTTTTTACTTGTTTTGAAAAGTTTTGAAAATTATACAAATTTGGAAACATTAGAAAAGAACACATATTGCTTCAAGCCAAATACCAGACTATCGATTCCAAGTGTGAATAGCATGAAGAAAAGGAGAACAGACCACAGCTGGGGGAGAGGCAGGAACGAGGTGGCTTCCGGGTATGTGATAAAACCTAGTTTGAAACCTGTAACCAGAATAACTCTAAATAGAGAAAGTAGAGTGAATTACATTGGAATTGAAAGACACACTTTGTAAACTGCAAATTCCAGGTAAAGGATTTACCATTTGACGTTTTTAAAATGTTACTAACAAATGTTTCAAAACTTTTAGTTTTGTTCAAGTAAATCGCAGTACCATGTGAATATGTATATGAAATATGACCATAAGGTATGACTTTTCAATTTGTATTAATCTCTTACGGTATGACTTCACACCGACTTGAATCTTGACATTTATTAAATATTTTAGTTTGCACTGAAAATGTTGACCCCATTATGGGCGGAATGGTTAGCACAATTGGATATTAAACTTACCGGATGTTTTAAAATGGTCCATTGTAACACCCCTGATATGTGCAAGGTGCCCCGTGATACCGAATATAGAAAAGCCAAAGTAGATTTGCGACAGAGAACCAACAATGTTGACAAGAAAGGCATCTCTAAAATGCAAGAAGTTTTTAATTTTAATTATGAATTTAAATTTCTTTAACGGAAATGATTGGATAAGAAAGAATTAAGTTTTTTATCAATGTTCAAGGTTCCAGATTTAAAAGATTAACAAATTCGAAAGCTATGGGTAAGCAACCTAATTGCATTTCTCTTTAAAATACGCAAGTCTTGTAGCTCAACCTACACTTACCTCTGTTCTAATAAGAGCAGTTATTCGGCTTCCTGGTGACTCGCCGACTTACAGAACATTTCAAAACAAACTATCTTCAGATAAAATGAGGCTTTGCAAATGATTACTTTTCAAATGGAAAACATTTCCTTGCCTCCAACCAAGCCTCTCTATTTCTACTCGAGAAGAGCTCATATTAGAACTGTGGTTAGTGGAGGATGTTAAATCTAGAGCTATAATTATCGTTTCCTCAAATATCTGTTTTTTTATGCACTGTCATAGACAATGTTTAGTAATTATTACTATACCTAAAACAGTTAACGTCAGTTGGATTGTGGGAAGCTATCTTGATTATGACTCCATACGCAATCCCAGGAGAATAGAGAGCTAAGCTGCAAGCCTCAAACCAAACCTCAAAAACACATGATTCATGTCTAAATAACATATTTGACATATGATGGCATTATCTCCTTCAAAAATGCATTATAATCTTAGGCGCATTATAAGTTGTCGTTGAGTAAATTACATTCATTTTGAATCCAATCATTGTATGTTACCATATCTTTTAAGGTGAGTTATGTTATTAGATGCTCTAACTTGTAAACGTGCATTTTCTAAACATTTATGAAAATATTGACAATCATTTCATAAGACAAGGATTCCTGCTATCGAAATGGAAAAAGAAATTTAAAAGCATTCATGGAATAAAAACCTCACATTGAAATCTGCCAGCTTTTGGAAATCAGGAGTGATATAAAATAAGATTCCATCCAGGGACCCTGGGAGTGTGAGTGCCCGGATGAGAATTATAGTCACAAGAATGTAAGGGCAGAGAACTGTGAAGTAGACAACCTGTAAGTAGATCAAATTTATGATTGATACATTTTGCGTTTATCATCAATTTGCATTATTTTCATAAGTAAGTTACAGGATAGTAATAAATAAATCTTAAGAATCAGATATAATTTTTTTCATTTGTACATAATTTTAGTCAATTACGAATCACAGATTATTTGCAATGGCATGGGAATTTACTCAATCATGATGGCTTTGCAGGTATCTATAGGTATTGTAAATTCATTAGTCGAGAAAGGGCGCATCGGGCCGAAACAGCCCATGAAGTTCTTGTTCTGACATAAGTTCTGCACATATTCTTACAAAACAAACCTTTTGGAACTGTAGGAGACCTTTAGATTGGCTACAAATAAGGAGGGAATTATGATGCCGATTTTGATCAGTGGATGTTTTTTTGGAAAACGTATTCGTTATGTAAGTTCTACAAACAAATGCAATATGATGAAATTTTCCATGATCGATCCTCTCACCTTGCCAGCCAATCGTATTCCTTTGATGATGCAGACATAAACAGAGAAGAAGGTGATTGCTAGGCACAGGACTAGTGGCCATCTTACATCGCCCAATGATTCCAGTCCACTAGTTATTTGTAATATATTATTTCTGTAAATAAAACAAAAACGTTTATAATCGTTATCACCTAAAGGTTAGTTAATGTTAGATTTTGTAAAATCATCTCTATTCAGAGAGCATTCAGTTAGATTTGTTAATGAATAGGGTTATTTTGTCCATATTATGTTATCTAAATTTTCGATTTTGTTGAAAGTTAAACATGAAGTATAAAAATATCTTAGAACAACCTATTTAGGATGAACTGGCTTTGGATTATCTACCATAATACAGGAACAATACGAATTCAGTCAATGGATATTTATATTTTTCACCTAAAAAATTCCTCTGCAGCTGGGACGCCATTAATGGTGTATCGTACAGTACCGTTGTGTGAGGTCGCGTAGGTCTGGTTGAATGAGTCACTATTATTGAAGGACAGCATGTTTTGAAACTTATAATTTTCCAAGCAATCTGGAGTGTTCCAGTCCTGACCACACTGAGTCCAGGGCAGAGTAGCGTAGAAGGAGTAGAAGAGGTAATAGAGGATCCAGGCGAAGAATACAGGGTAATAGATGCAGAGAATACCAGAGATGCAAACATTTCCAGCAGCCAGACCTGCAGATGAAGAAACAATGAAATGCCTCATCATTCGTGAAGCAATTTATCCATTACATCGAATAAAGAGTGCAACAGAGGAGTACAGATGCTTAACAAAAGTTTGTATCATTAGTTTCATACTTAGTGAAAATATGATGTTAAATGTTGATCACTTTAGATCAAGTATGTAAACCAACAGTCATATAAAAGTTACAACTTATAGAAGCCAAAAGAAAAACATAATCCTTTGAAATACGACGTACTTCAAGAGTATACTCATAGTACTACAGAAACACAACTGGCAGAGACTGGTCCAGGTCTGGTCGAAATTCCAACAACTAAAAACTCTAGATTATCTAGCAAAACAGACATTTCGAAATATTTTTGTAAAAAGAAAGATATACCAAATGTGTTTTAAAATGACACAGTGTATGATTTTATAATTTTTCATGTGACTTAGATAAGATTCATAACTCCATTTATCCTGAGTCAGGTTCAAATATCCTCCCTTAACTTTCATCTTTATCTCTCAATTGCCCACATTATGTCATTTCCCTATTTTCAGTGATAGTACAAAAAAAACCAGTCATAAATAGTTTAATAAATCAAAATTATGCGTCCATGTTACATGGATATCAGTTAAAAGACCTGCTAAACGCTATCAACAAAATTGTAACGTGTTTTTACTTATTTTATTTTAGTTTATTCTTATACAGTGAAGCGAACTTTTCTTCAGCTGCTGTATTGGACTATAAATATTGTTAGAATACGGATTTCATCAGCTCATTTGTATGTCTTCACGAATACAGATAAACGTGTGCACTTGCAGGTTTACCATTAATGTTCCCCTGGTCTTCTCACAGCTTAGAATGCTTCGAGGACATCTGATGGAACTTCACATTTGGCCAAGGTTGGGCTTAAGACCGAAGTAATTGTTCATTTGTATTTCAAGACCTTTAGCCAAAAGAACTAATAAAAGTGAAGAAGAAGGATATTCATTAATGTTTTATGGTTTACTGAGGATACACACCTTTTAGAGCAGGACAGAGATTCAAGGCTTTCAAAGCTCCTCCACGAGAGAATTGGCCAAGGACCATCTCCAGGTACACGAGAGGAACACCTCCGATCAGGGTGAAGAGCAGAAAAGGAACTAAAAAACTGCCTGAAGAAAATTATCTGTGTCACATATTCTGCTAAGACAACAAGAAGATAATCAATGCTTTTAATTGCTTATCACCATTTGTTTTAAAATATGTATGAACCTGAAATAATGATAACAATGTATATGGTTGAAAGGTTGCAAAAAATAAGGTTTGCAAGAGGCAAAACCATCTTTCCAAGTATTTCCATGCTAATATAACAGAGTTTCTTTAAGGAGAGTATTTTCATTTTAATAATTGTTCCAGAGACGCAAGTAGTAAAGAGCAACATTTTCTGAGATCGTCATTCATTTGTTCAAAAGGTTGGAAATGGAATTTAAAAAGCCAGAATTTAAGTCAACATCACTTGGAAGGGATCTTCATGAATCAACACGAGCCATCATGAAGTCAATTGAAAATCAAGTCAAAACACAATGATTTTATTCATTTCCGAGCAAAACTGGTGGGAACAAATCCGGTCTCCATCTTTTAAAGACTAGGCTCACAGGTCAAGCTAAAACAACGATGGGTTCTCGGCCCGAGAAGAAGATTAGGTTCTTATTGATACTCAATTTATTTATTGCAGGCACTGTGAGGTTCAGCCAGATACTAATACCGCTATCACGCAAGTGATTTTAGGAAATTTTAAACTACAAATGTTCATAATAATGTAATAATGAGCAAGAAATTAATACGTCTTATGTACTTCTCATCCAAAACTTAGTAAATTAGCAGTACTTTGAACAAAATGAAAAATGATTCATATATATTTTCAAGTTATACCAGAGAAATAAAAACATTGTGTACAAATTGTCAGCTTTTCACCTGCAAGCAAATAGCCCAAATACGGCTAAAATGACCAATAAAGACTTATCGAGCTGGCTTATTGTTACTTTTATTGATTTTATATTTTTTTCAATGATGGAAAGAATGACCAATGGGAAGATACCCTCTTTGTAACACAAGCATGTAGAATTTAGTTCATGCATGTTATAAACATATACTTAATGCATCACATGTTATCAGTGACATGCAAATAGAGCAGCATGCAAATGTAGTAGATCAATTACCATCACAAACTTAAGTTGATTATGTTAGAGTAATGTTTGTACGCATTGTTGCACATTTGTAAAGCTATATTTTTTTCAAAATTGTTAGAAATATGTAATAACAAAAAACTAGTACAAAAAGTAAACAAAAAGTAAAGGTACATAACATTCTTGATTTGCGAGAATACCAAATTTAGTTACACTACTTGACTTCATTTCGATTCCTTGAATGATTGAAAAGTGGCTCCATGCAAACCTGCCTAGTACATGACATATTTTTCTTTCACGATGGAGGCTGAGTAATGAGAAGCTTTACTCCTTGATGAAAATGAATTTTGCCTGACCTGAGAAATATCTATCAAAATATGCCAGAGCGTCTGTAAATCACTGACCTCCTCCGTTTCTGGCACACATGTAAGGAAATTTCCAAATGGTTCCAACTCCTATGCTGAATCCCAACAGAGTAAGAATGTACTCGGCTTGGTGTCCCCATGTCTCCCGTGCCATGTTAGAGATCTGTTTAAATTAAAACAGACTGAATTATTCGATCTCTTGAATTTTGTTTTAAGAAGGCAATTTTGAATTTCAGTTACCAAAAGAATTATTAGATTCCGTCTTTTTCAATATTTGTAAATACTTGACCAATAACAATATTTTCAAGTTTATGTTATTACCATCATAGGTGTTTGATTCTAATCTAGCTTGTCAAACACGAAATATGATAAGATATGTTCATGAATTGTATACAAATTCAAATAATAAACGCTCGTCGCATTAAAAAGTAGATTATTAAAAGTGAATTATTCAAAATAATCAGTTTACATAATATCATTTAATAGAATATTTCAACATTATCATTTTCCAATGAAGTTATATGTTTGGCGTCTTATATCTCCAAATTAAAAGTCATTCAAATAAACCTACCTGATGCGAACGATTAAATGTGTTTAAAAGTTTTATCTAAATCTCTTTCCAATATACAAGGTTAACATTTATTATTTGATAGGAAAATAACATTGGAACACATGCACGCGCTGAATGAGACATGATTACTTAACCATTTACCTTTGTAATAAAAATAAAGTTCTTTCAGAGGTCAAAAGGTAGTCAAAAACAAATCATCTTGTTCCGTAATCCTATTGGTATCTGTGGAGTTCGCCAAAAACCTATCTATCCGAACAAATACCTCTTACAACAAACAAATGTATTGATCATCTTTCTCGTGATGGCTTTAAAATGCAACAGTCTCTATCACTTGCTAATTGCCCTCTAACTAAATTCGTTTGTGTTTTGTGAGCAGCGCCCTCTTGGGCGAAACGCTTTTCATATGATTACTCTTTGGTTTATAACGTTTGAGTCGTGAGTGATACGAGGCTTTGGCTCACCGGATACGTAGCCTATACGATGGTCAGCAGGATGGACCAATTTAATCTGATCGTCTTTCGTCACTGAAACTGACATCAATAAAAACAAAGCACAATCAAATAAGTGTCAATCTAACAACAGCCTTATATATGTTAAAAAGCCAGTCACACATCACATTTACATGTATACTGAGTAAACCATCTATCTATGTAGAATCCCAGTTTCCAAACTTACGTTATAGGCTCAAGTTACATGTATGTACTTACACTATTATAGTGTTCCAACATTTCGTTTTCATATTCAATACGATTCATTCAAGTAACTTGATGTAAATTATACATTGTTGTTTTCTATGACATTGACTTACTCCTATTTTCTTTCCGTAACTAGATTCTCGTGCATTTTAATCAAATCACATACTTAAAATAAAGTACCAATCTTCCACTATGGAAACACTTTCATTGCCCTAATTCTAATCAACTTTCACCGTCTCTAGAAAATGACACAGTTGTACTCATTCTGACAAAAAAACGGTCTGACATTGGACCAATTACTCGTATGTGCTGACGAAATCACAGCTTCTCAATAGCAAAGGCTACGACAAAAGTCTCCGGTGTCAGTAACTAGGGCCAAATTACTCCTGTGAATCAATCGTTAAACAATCCTTCTTCTAATTGCGTGTTTTTGTGCGTTTACGCCAAGGTTTTATCTGCATTACACTGGTGTCAGAACATGCGAGAAATTGGGCTGCTGTTAGACCGCTGTGTTGTGGATTGCCCCTTATAGAAGTCTGAATCCTGGTAGATCCTTGACTTCCAAACGTTCTTTTTATGTTGATTTTAATCAGACTGGTTTTACCACAAATTAGAATAAATAAATAAGGGTTTTCCGTAGAAATAGGTTTCCGTCTCATGAAATGAAATGCATAAGATTATGAACTGAAAAGTCCAACCCTAACCTTATGTCTGTATTGGCTGTCTTCTGTGTATGGTGCAAACAAACCTATGATGGTGTATATGTAGCCTTGTCTCTAGCATGCGCAGTAAAGTGCGCATAATTTACATCCTCATCCCCATTACTTAACAATAGAGCCACGTATATATTAGTTCACACACATTTAAAGGGACAGTAGCACGTTTTGCCTTTGATAAATAAAGTGATCTCAGGAAAACGGAAAAAAATCCAATTGCAAGACAATGTTTTGAATCAAAAGAATCAGTGTTAAATTGAAACAATAGGATTAAAAAGGATTCACACAAAAATGACGTCAATGGTTATTGCATGATACATGTTTATTTCCTCAGGAACTCAGGAAGGTCAGGTTAAGTAATGAGATATTTTGACCCTCTGAAGATGATACATTTGGCATCAGCTTCTGTTTATTAGGAACAATTTAAACAAATAAACCCTTCCAAAAACATGCTACTGCCTCTTTTAAAACTGTTGATACTTGTTAGAGATCCTGTATGCACGTGTACAGATATACTTTGTGCGTACAAATATTTAAAAATAACCGAATAATGTCATTGGTGCAAGAGATGTTATTCAGACTGTTATTTAATATAAATTAATGATATATTCATTAAGACCCTGCATTTCTATTTGATAATCTTATTAACATAGAGTATTCATGGCATGTATCCGATTATTTACTGTCAATTTATTTTGTGATTGATAAAACTATAGCTGCTGTACGGTTGTACTGTCAACATTTGTTATATATGTATGTGTAACAGACGGCCTTTTATCAATTACATTCCGCATTGCATTGCACAACATCAGCATCATTAATAACCCTTAAACATATGTTATTTCACAAAAAACGCAAAATGTATAACTAGTTATAATCAATCAGATTATTTAACTTTCAAACAATGAAAATCCTTCATCCTTCTACATTGAAAGCTTAAAAATATATGCTATCTTGAATATCTTACTTAAAGATATTATCTTTTAATGAAAAAATAGCCAGTGAAATGACCTTATTCAAAATTATGGAAAGTGTATGGAAGCCACGAATTTATAACAGTCCTTTTCAGCGCATGGTTAAGAACTTGAATTCGAATTTTGAAAGGAGACCTCTCCTAAGTGCATATCAAAACAAAAGTTGTGAACTTGTGGTGGAAATAAAAACCAATTCCTCCAAAGCAAGACTTCCCCTTGTTAAAACACGTCTTTTGATGGTCCCGCGAGTCCGATGAACGATGCAGTTTCATTGGCAGAAATTCTAATCAAAAGAGGGTAATTTCCACGCGGATTTCCCTAATGAAAAGTCCCAGGGGTAATAAGGAAAAAGAGCATTGGAATATTCAGCCGAATGTTGTATTCATATAAACCCTGGCTTGCAAGTATGTGACTTTTAAGAGACGACTGTGAAATAACCGTCAGTTTGAACATTTTCAGGTGAAATGATTGGACTCGTTCTCCTAAGATTTCATTCCCTCCCAAAAGAGGTATCTCCCTCATTATTTCTCTGCAACCTATGCTACGATATGAGCTCTTCTCTGGCTTGAGGCAGTTTTACATTGCAGCAACATATTGCAACATAACGTACCTTGCCATGTTTTAGCCATTGAAAAAAATACAAGAATGGATAGCATCTTTGTTGTCACACGGGCCTGAGCAATGATGCACCCACTTCTGTAAATAAGATTCAAAGTGCATATAAAAATATATTAACTGAAATCAATTCTTCCCTTCACATTATTGGTGTCATAAAATAACAAATTATAATGAACATTTTTATGCTCATGGTTATATTTCCCATTTCAGGTTTATACATGTAAACGTTTATTATTTACAACAAATTGTAATAAAACAATCAAAGTTAATTCTATATCAAATTACTTTTGTTATATAAAAGTTTATAAGTTTTTTAACAATTTTGATTGGAAATATTCGGAACAATAAAGTGAGTAAGTTGTTATTTAATGCCGCTTGGGCAATATTTCAGCTATTAGCGGCGAGCTAAACAATAGACCTAGGTTTATAAATATATCTCTTCTCTTCCTATAAGCCGGTGTCTTTGAGTTCAGTAAATATGTTTTTGCGTATCTTCTTCTTTTGATTGTTATTTCCATTGTTTGTAAACATGCGGGTTTACAACATGCCTACTTGATTCTTCCTTATTCTGGTTAACAGTTTTGCGATCCTTGAGTTTATAGTCCTGAAATTTCGGATTGAAATTTTTAATGAAGATTTTGATATGCACTATCATTAAGAGATTTCGGCACTGTGATTATTAATAATGCACTCATGCAAAATTCCTGTCAAATATCTTTGCATTTACCACTAATACAACTATCAAAACCAAAAAAATGTAACTATGCCTGGATGTATTTCAATTTGTTTTGTTTTTTTATCGCTCGACATGTCTTCATGTCTAAAATTTCCTGTTGTGTTTTAAAATCCATGACTATACACTCCTGTCTAGGCCAAAGAAATTCAAAATACACAGCGAAACGCACTATCAAAAATTATTGTGTACAAGTTGTCAGCTTTTCAGCTGCAACAAATAACCAAAATACGGCTCAAATTATCAATGAAAAATTACATAAGCTGGCTTGATATTTCTATTATTGATTAAATTTTTTTGAAATGATCGAAAGATTGAAAAATGGTGAGATACCTATTTTGTAACACAAGCATGTAGCATTTAGTTCATGCATGTTATAAACATATACTTAATGCATTACAGGTTATCAGTGACATGGAAATAGAGCAGCAGGAAAATGTAGTAGATCAATCAAGCCATCACAAACTTAAGTTGATTATGTGAGAGTAATGTTTAAACTCACTGTTGCATTTTTTTCAGAATTGTTAGAAATATGTTATACCAAAAAACTAAAGTTACGGTACATAACATTCTTGAGTTGTGAGAATATAAAAATTAGTTACACTACTTGACGTCATTTCGATTTCTTGAATGACTGAAAAGTGGCTCCATGCAAATCTGCCCAGTACATGACATCTAAATCGTTCACGATGGATGCCAAGGCTGAGTAATGAGAAGCTTTACACTTTGATGAAAATTAATTTTGCCTGAAATATTTATCAAAATATGCCACAGCGCCTCTGAGTTACTGACCTCCTCCGTTTCTGGCACACATATAATGAAACTTCCAAATGGTTCCAACTCCTATGCTGAATCCCAACAGAGTAAGAATGTTCTCGGCTTGATGTCCCCATGTCTCTCGTGCCATGTTAGAGACCTGTTGATAAAATCAGACCGAATTAATCGATTTTTTACTTTAGTTTTAAGAAGACAATTTTGAATGTCCGTTACCCAAAACAATTATTAGATTCCGTCTTTTTCAATATTTGTAGACACTTAAAACCAACAACAATATCATCACTTGTTCGCCTCTAATCTAGCTTATCTAACACGAAATGAGAATAGATATGTTCGAATTCATGAACAGTTTACTAATCCAAATCATAAACGCTCGTCACATTAATAATTAGATCATTAAAAGTGAATTATTCAAAACAATCAGTTTACATTATACCATTAGAATATTTCAAAATTATCATTTACCAATGAAAATATATTATGTTTGGCTTATTTCATCTCCAAAGAAAATTCATTAAAATAAACCTATCTGATGCGAATGATTAAATGTGTTAAAAAGCCTTTATCTAAAACTCTTTCCATTTTTTTACAAGAATGACATTTAGTATTTGATAGGAAAATAGTATTGGAACATATGCACTTACTGAATGAGACTTGATATTGCAATTATTAACATTTTTAATGAAAATTAAGTTCTTTAAGAGGTCGAAAAGGTGGGGGAAATCCTATGGTGTCTGCGGAGTTCGCCATAAGTCTATCTACATGTATCCGGCAAAATACATTGTACAACCAACAAATGGATTGACCATCTATCTCATGATGACTTTAAAGTGCAACAGTCTCTATCACTGGCTGATTTTGATCTTGCCCCAAGCCAATCTCAATTCGTGTTTTGAGGGCCCTCTTGGGCGAAACGTTTTTCATATGATTTCTTATTAGACTATCACGATCCGTCGCAGCAACCTTGGCGACAAGCACAAAAAAGTTGCTTGTATGAATAATTACATGTATATTTACAGTCTGTGCAATGAATAACTAGCCGTGAATGATACGAGGCTTTGGCTCTGCGGATTCGAATTTGATGATTTGCAAGATAAACCAATTTTATTGCAAGTATGTTGCAAGTATGTTTGCTATTTAAAGTTCAAACTCATACAATTTTTTTCCAGTTAACATAGAACCAGTTGAAGTAGTTTGTATATGTCCTTTAATTGAATAACAAACCGACGTAAGCAGCTTGAACATCTCTGTTTTTGACTAAACAAGGGTCAATCACATTAGAATATGCACGTCTAATATGACTGGCTACCTACCGGGAAGTATAGGTATTTGAATCTTTAAAAAGTGACACAAATTTATACACACTAGGTCTTTCTAACCTGTAAGTAGTTTTCTTCTTCTTAAATGTTAAATGAGTGTTGGTGTCAGCTCCTGTTTCGTAGGTAGTTCCGAATTTAGTATAATCCAGAAAGTTTATCCTTTGAAACAACACAAGTCTACATCCCTCTAACTTAAAAAGGATTTTTACTGTAATAACAAATGTATACTTCCCGGTACCACACCATATGACTGATATATCATTATCATGAAACCTCCTGGTATTTGTACACGTCTTGGTGGTTTTCGTTTCTCAACATGTTTATGGTTAATTCTGTTCACGAAATAAAAAACTATTCAAAGATTACTACAAACTAAAAGACAAAACGTTTGTTCAACGCATCTGTTTCCAGAGAAAATTTTGGTTTGGTCACGTCAACCAAAACATTACATTGAGGTAATCAGAGTTTGCTTTGCGAAAGATAACTCCATAGCTTTCGATTTGACTTTTTGTTTAAAAAAAACCGAGCATGGGTAATTTGGAAATACATAAAATGCACTCCTTCGGATATTTAGGCAGTTCGACATTGGAAAACAGTCGGAAAGTTTTTGGTTATGAGTGCTGAAAAATTTAGTGAACTCGCCTGCACCCAAGAAGACGGGTCAAACTCGCTGATTGGCTGATTTGAATTATTTCAGACGAAAACTAGACGGTTTGCGTAACGAGCCTGGTGAGATCTATGAGTCATGTAGTGGAGAATTATTTTATTTATGATGCAGCTATCTCTGTAGAGACCAAAAAAGATTTTATGACGGAGCTGCCTCTGTGGGGAGAGAATGGTTAAGCCTAAGCTGTTAGGTAACTTCGCCATCACACGTCATGTTAAACTTGTCTTGTTGTCATCATAATTTTAAACCATTGACTACAGCTTGTTTCTTTAGAGAAATTTACTACAACTATGTAACTTAAGTACATTTCTTGCCAACGCCATGAGAATTAGAAAAATGTAACTTATCTGTTTTAGATTACTATGTAAATTCTCCATCCATTACATGTTTGTGAATACTTGCGGTTATATTGTATTGTATTATAATAATCCAATGAAATGTAATATTTCACGGAATAAAAGAACTGAATTGGTTTATGAGCTTTATTTGAAAGAAACCAAGTTTATTTAAAACTAAGCTGCAGAACATTACGCTGGTTAAATACCTCACGAGTCTGTGTTATCAAGGCTGCAAGGTTAACCTTTATTTTAAATTTGACCTCTTTTATTGATTTACTTGACTAGTCTATTAAACTAAAGGGCGAAAGGAATGATACTAAATTGCAAGATTGAATATTTTGTTAAGAAAGCTGTGAAATCTAAATAACTCGACATGGAAATGATGATCTTATTTCAGTAGTCATATGAATAACGAACATTATTTTTCTATGTCAATGCGATCCCGGAAATTTGTATTAAAGCGTGAATTTGTTGGATCAAAATAACATGATGCACGTGCATCATTTGACATAAAACATGTGTCGTATCACTCAACGATATACCACTACTTCAACTGCACCGAGAAACATGGGAAGAATATCGCCAGAAGAAAGACAGAGAGCCGTCAGAATGGTGCATATGGGTGCAACGCATGCACAGGTAGCTAAAACCCTGGCTGATGAGACACTACAGGCAGATGGGGAGGACAGTGAACTTGCCGAGGATTGGAAGACCCCACGTTACAACAGCCAACGAGGACCGGCATTTAAGAATTCTTCATCTGAGGAAACGGTTCCTGACAGTGAGAGAATCAGTGGCGACTGGGCTTGGACATGCTGTCAGTCGAAGAACAGTGGCCAGACGTCTCAAACAGCATAGTATACGCGCCTACATACAAAACCGAGGCGTGCACCTGACACGTCTACATCAACGTCAACGTCTCCTTTCGGCACGTAACGTTCGGGAATGGCAGGCCCAGAACTGGCGAAGGATTATCTTTTTGGATGAAAGCAGGTTCCAATTGTACATAAACGATGGTTCTAGATGGGTGTATCGACGTCGTGGGGGAACGTTGGCGACGTTGCTGAATTGAGACTGTGGAACCATTTGGCGGTGGCAGCGTAATGGTGTGGGCGGAATATCCAGACATTGGAAGACTGATCTTGTTGTGGTTGATGGGGATCTCAACGCAGAGAGGTACATCAATCATATTAAATAGTTAAAAATACCTGACATGATTTCAAATGCTAAGAGCACAGAAAGGAAGTTAATTAATTTTTCTTTCAGAAAGAGATGTTTGAAGTTCGTTCTGAGTTAATCCATTCGTTTATTATATTGTTCATCAAACTCTGCATTTGTGATTAAAAATCGAAACATTAGGATATGTTTTTAATCTCTTATTATATGCTTTCAAGATTTCCAATAAATATGATATTTTATGTCCTTGTCTTTTGGTTTTGAACTTTCTAGCCGTGGTAAGAAAAGACACAGGTTGGAGATTTACAAAACGCTGTTGGCTACGAAACTCATACAGAAACTGAATCACGTTTATCTTTGATCTGTAAGGTGACAGTTGAAATATTTGTTCAAGATTCCAGATCTGGCGAAAGATCCAAAGTACAAATGAGAGTACATGAAATGTTAAAGAGTTACCTTTCTTTGTTTTAAAATTTAAATTACATGTTTAGAAAATAATGCAAGATTAAAAAGAAAATGACAATTTACCCATATCAATGCCGATTGTGTGAAATTAATATGTACCGTTATTTACTATTATATTTTCACATTCTTGTTTTAATCGACAGAGAATACTCTCTCATTTACTCATTTATCTAGTTATCTAATCTACACCAACCAAAATGTTACCCCAAATAATTATATATATATATATATATATATATATACTCAAAAAGAATGTAAACTAACGTTTAACAAATACACATAAATCACATGTATTCCTGATTATAAAGATGTATAAATTGGTATTCAGTGGTAAAAAGGCATTCTCTCCCAACAGAGCTAGCTCAGTCATAAATTGCCTTACAACCTCTGTCTTAATTCGAAGGTTTCTCGGTCTTCCGGCACTCTCCCCTAGCGGGACAATATTGCAACTTAAACTACCTGGCTATTTTACAGCCAATGAAAACAAGGAATGCATGAAAAACATATTTGATATCACACAGGCCTGTGCAATGAAAAGTCGGAAAATAAGGCGTTTGTGTTCTGTAAAGACGACTCCAAGTGCAAGGTGCGTTTTCGAATGAAGTTTAGCTTTTGGGAAGCTCACGGAAGTAACTAAGGCGATTTAAATGATAATGTTTGAAACGGCGTCGCTGATTGCACAACTTACTTTGATTGGATCTAATCAGCGTTCTACACTTCGTGCACAAGAAACCTTTGAATTAAGGCAGAGGTTCTATAGAAATTTATGACGGAACTACCTCTGTTGGGAGAGAATGTTAATAAGGGTGTGTCGACAAAATTTACAACAATTAGTGGATTGCTTTACATTTTACTTACTTTGTAGACTAAATTCCAATCAGTGTGTTTTTCAGCATTTGTGCAATAAAAACAACTATTGCTATAGCTGTTCTATCAGTCGAAAAAGGGGGCGGGATAGCACAGTGGTTAGTGCGTTCGGATCAAGAGGTTCGTGGTTCGAATCCCGCCAGGGGTTCGGCAACTTTGTCTTCATTAGAGAGCTGTTCTACATGCAGTAACTCTGGGGTGCAATGCTCTACTGAATTTCAGCATAGTACCACCTATTGTTAGCTAGTTCGAGCCGATGCATAGCCACAATGGTCTTGCGGGCTTTTCCCCTGCAATAATAGCAGCCACGTTAGAAGTGAAAGCGGCGTTAAACCCCACCTCACCTCGGTCAATAAAACAGAATGAGACTGAAGGTAATATTGCGGCCTTAAGAATAGTGTAAACCAGTGTTAAGTCAATAGCGAGTGTATGACCCTTGGGCGTTGATTACTTGATTGACCCTCCTAGACTTAGTATGTATCAGTCTCTGTATGACTTGTTGGGAAATCTGCTGCCACTCCTGATGCAGTGCTGCTGCATCATCCAACTCCGCCACATTTTGAACTCTCCTATGTATATAGCGACCAAGAATATCCCATATATGTTCTATCGATTTCAAGTTGGGACTGCAAGCAAGCCCCAGTAGCATTGTTATGGCCTCCTGCTGTAGAATCTGTGTTACCACTCGCGCTCTGTGGGGTTTAGCATTGTCATACATGTAGACTGGTTTTATAGGAAGGGGTGGTTGTGGAAATGTGGAATTACCAAAGGGAGAAGGATGTTATCTTGATATTTCTGAGCATTGAGTGTACCTGGAACTGTCACAAGGTCGAGTTTAAAACAACATATCACAGAGCCACCATCACACTGATAAGCTGGTTGGACATGTCTTGTTTTGAAACGAGTGTTAGCGAAACGAGTGTTACGAATGTTGCTATCCACAACATGAAATAGCATCCTACACTGATCAGACCAATGGATCCGACGCCATAAGGCCAAATTCCAACCCACCCTCGCTCTACACCACCTAAGACGTTCATTAATGTGCCCTTGTGTTAATTTCACACGTTTGAGAGGTCTATGAGCTGCTCGAAGCCGATTCATAACGGTTGATATGGAACCCCTTGTTGGTAATCCAGTTATCCCTCAGTCCTGGGACACTAATGAAGGTAGGTGTCTAACGTTTCGAATCAGTGCTCTGTCTTCATGTACAGAGATTACTGTCGGACGTCCAGATCTCACACGGACTTTCAGAGTTTCAAGAGCATTTGTGATTGTCAGCAGGGGTAGTTGTACATATTTATGCCATAAAACATCTTTGATATTATTTTCAACATCTTGTTGAAAAGATATACTCATATGAAATAAGTGGCGCTTAAATTATTGTTATGATTATACGTGTGTAAACTGAAATTTCCACTTGAAATTCGTAATATCTTATCAGATTTGAAGTGACAAAATCACAACGGTGATGCATACGGTTGACAACCGATTTTACCTTTTCTATTGAATAATTTCTCTCTTACATCATGTATAACGTTTTATTTTAAAAATGGTTTGTTAAACAACCCCTTTCAATTAGAAACTCACAGCATCTTTGTATCTGCCAACGAATGCACTTCATTTTCTGCAGGGTTCGCTTCAGTATCTGCAGGATTCCCTTCTATTTCTCGAGTGATCACTTCATTTTCTGGAGTGTTCTCTTCCTTCACATCCCATCTGCCTGTTGGCTTACAGGCTGTTATCACCTTCTGTAACACACAGAAGGAACATCCAGCCAATGGATATGAAGAACATCAAACCCTCCCACACCCCCACACCCCAAAAATAATCAGCCTGATATTTAATTCTTGGTTTGGTATCTAACTTCTGTATTCTCAAATTGACTTCAATCAACATCCTCTCTTTCAGATATTTACCCCTCGCCTCTAAAAGTTCAACTTTTAACCTTTTATATCTCGAAAGTTTGATCTTCTCTTTAAAATTGGAAATTTATACACTTTCAAATTTACCCTTTTTCTTAAACAGTTGGACTTCTCACCTCTCTGAAAGTTTGACCTTGAGATCTGTACACGCTGAAGACAAAAACAACTGGAAGTGGAAGCACAACGCCGGACGAGATGCACCAGCCAATCAGATTAGCCCAAGTCGGGTAGATGTAGTCTTCAAACTGCGGTGCTCGGTAGGAGTAGAAAGAGTAACCAAATAGTACCTAGGAATAGAAATTGAAGGTTGTAAATCTTCCTCTTTGTCTTCTGTTTTTTTAAAAAAATAAGTTCAATCAGAAAAGCAATCTTTGATTAATCTTCAAAATGAGACGTTTTTAAAGTAGAGTCCTGAAACTAATCAAGTTAGTACAAGCACAATCTAGATAATCAGAACAATCAAATTAAACGCTTCTAATCATCTATTGGTATCCAGTCCACCTTTTGTTTTGAGGAAAATGACATGAAACAAGGCCCTTTACTTTTATCTATACAACAATTGAAAAATAAACCATTAGAACATCCACCTATTTGCGACTGATTTAAATTAAGACTATAGCGAGGCTTTTCACATTTCTAACGGCTATGAAGTGTTTTACTTCTCATTATTGTTTTACTTTACTGATTGTGCATTCTCATTTATCTACTTGTCATATCACAATCAACTAAAATGTTGACGTCAGTAACATGCTTTAACTGGACTTTTTCATAATCATACACTAATAACATTTATGCATGAACTGGAATGTCACCTAGAATTTCATTTCCACACTAAATACCAGGGTAGGACCGCCCTTTTAGATAAACTACCATTCATGTTATCTTTAGACGTTTCAAAAGAGAAGCACAGAGTAAGCTCAGTTCTTATTCTTTTGAAACTGTGCCACACTTATTCGTCATTATATTAGCCTTTGTACAAAATCTATTTACAGGACAGTAGCAAAATGATCCGTTGCATACGACTCTTTGTAGGAGCACAAATCAACACGTAAATAACGTTTAAATTTCACGTCATTTGCGTCAACAATCTTCAAAGAAAAAGAAACTTACCAAAAGTACAAATGGGCAAACGTATTTCCAAAGTATTCCAATTCCCTTTTGCACCTTTGTCTCACAAATAGACATCATGACCTTGTCCATACGAGGAATCCCTGTGTGTTGAAAAGAGATTATTTCAGCATATGCTTAAGAAAGAAGAGAAACATAAACATACAGATTTCCTTACCGATAGCTATAGCCCGACCCTGATCGACTTCAGTGTAAACTTGTTTGACTTTGGCTAGACCTATTCAACAGACTCCATGGAACAAAGATGTTATGGTAATTGATGGAACACAACTGTGTTAGGGAAATAGCAAATGTTAGAGATAGTTCGTTTAAGGGAAGGGATTCAATTAAACCTTGGATTGCTAAACCAAATATAATGACACCTTAACATGATGTTCTAGGATTAGTCATAGTTTTGTCTATGACTAAACGTTTGTAAATTAGTGTCATGATGTTTGCCGATATGACAGGCAATCCCGTTTAGTCGGATTTAATGCATACTTGACTGTTTCTCAGAATAGAACTGCTGCTCACCGTAGATCCAGGCTACGACCACACACTCCAGACCGGCAAAGAGGACGAGAGAAGGGATATAAACAAACCATTCAACAAGCGTTAATAGATACACCCCTCCCTGAAAAGACAAACATATTGAGGATACATGTGAAGTTGGCGGTTGAAGGGGAAGGGACACTTTTATTGAAATGATGCATTGGAAATAATTATTTACACATTTGAAAACCAGGTCTTAGGTCTTCTTAACGCATTCTTGATTTATGATATTGGTAAAATACGCCAAGAGCTCTCCGGATGCAGCTCCATAGGTCGGCTAGTTTCACGAGTATTTCAAGGTATGTAACATTCAGTGAAAAGAAACAGCCTACAAATCTGACTATTTTAAGTTAACGGGGCACAGTATTTCATTATAAAATCAACCAGTCTAAAAGATATTGATTAAAATATATTGTTACCATTGTTTGATATACAGGTAGTACAGCTATGTAAATGTATAAGGTTTTATAAATAAATGATTACAGTAAAGTTATTTTATCCAATCGATTGGTATTTCAAATGTTAATGCAGCTGCACCAGTAAATGGTTGTGGATTATAAACACCAAATTCTAGTAAATGAAAGGGTAATAGCCTAGTTCGCCTTGGATACATGAAACAATTAATTCATATGATGAATTCTCTACCTGTGCAGTATAAGGAACAGCAAGGAAGAAGAAGGGAATGATGACAGCAGCATTCGACATCCAACGTCTTTTGGCAAGTCGAGGAAACGTGAATTCCAAGGCATCGGTCACCACTTCACAACATGGGATCTGGTTGTAAAATGTTATAAGGTATGAAATAAATAGGGAATATCTGTATCTCCTTGACAAATACCATGATTACCTTTCGAGATAAGATTAACATGCTATATTTCAAGGGAAAGCATATCTTCTGTGGTTTATTTAGAGTTTTAGTTTGAAATTGACCTTTGTTGTATTTGCGCCTTGAGGACGTCTCTACTGGATTTCTAAATGAGATCAAACATTGCTTTGCTGAAATAACTCAAATTTCATTCCACATTTGAAATGTTAAGAAATTGCAATGTTTTCATATTTTCTCGAATGTAATAAGTGTTACTCTTACAAGTCTCCAGGAGTTATTTACTTGGAAACATTAGAAAAGAACACATGTTGCTTTAAGCCAAATACCAGACTATCGATTCCAAGTGTGAATAGCATGAAGAAAAGGAGAACAGACCACAGCTGGGGGAGAGGCAGGAACGAGGTGGCTTCTGGGTATGTGATAAAACCTAGTTTGAAACCTGTAACCGAATATAACTCTAAATAGAGAAAGTACAGTGAATTACAATGGTAATTTACCATTTGATGTTTTTAAAATGTTACTAACGAATTTATTCAAACGAATGTTTCAAAACTTTGATTTTTGTTCAAGTAAAGCGCAATACTATGTGAATATATAAATGAAATATGTTCATAAGGTATGACTTTTCAATTTGTATTACTCTCCTAAGGTATGACTTCACACCGACTTGATTCTTGACATTTTTTTAATATTTTAGTTTGCACTGAAAATAATATTGACCTCTAACACAGGGTTGTTTATGGGCGGAATGGTAAGCACGATTGGATATATTGGGATAAACAAAACTTACCGGATGTTTTAAAATGGTCCATTGTAACACCCCTGATATGTGCCAGGTGCCCCGTGATACCGAAGATAGAAAAGCCAAAGTAGATATTCGAAAGGAAGCCAACAATATTGACAAGAAAGGCATCCCTAAAACGCAAGAATTTATAAATTTTAATCATCAATTTAAATTTCTTTATCGGAAATGACTGATAAAGTTTTTAATTCTTTCTTATCCAATGATCAAGGATCCAGATTTTGCGACTATTTGATAAAAGATTAACAAATTCGAAAAACTATGGGTATGCCACCCTTATTTGCATTTCTCTTTAAAAAACTCAATTCTTGTAGCTCAACCTACATCTACCTCTGTTCTAATAGGAGCAGTTATAGGGATTCCTGGAGACTACCCTAGTTACAAAACATCGCAAAACAAACTATGTACAGATATAACTGATCAGGAGGCTTTGCAAATGATTACTTTCAATTGGACAACATTTGATTGCCTCCAACCAGGCCTCTCTATTTCTACCCGAGAAGAGCTCATAATAGAACTGTGGTTAGTTGAGGATATTAAAACTAGAGCTGTGGGGAGAAATTATCCTTTCCTCAAATATCTGTTTTTATGCACTGTAATAGATAATGTTTAGTAAATTTAGTCCTTTACCTAAAACAGTTAACATCAGTTGGATTGTGGGATGCCATCTTGATTATGCCTCCAAACGCAATCCCGGGACAATAGAGAGCAAAACTGCAAGCCTCTAACCAAACCTCAAAAACGGATACCATGTCTTAATTACATATTCGACATATGATGGCATTAGCTCCTTAAAAATGCATTAGAATCTTAAGCGCATTATAAGTTGCCGTAGAGTAAATTACATTCGTTTCGAATCAAATCATTGTATTTTTCCATATATTTTAAAGTGAGTTATGTTACTAGATGCTCTATCTTGTAGACATGCATTTTATAAATATTTATGACAATTTTGACAATCCTTTCATAAGCCAAGAATTCCTGCTATCGAAATGTAATTTTTCAAAAAGCATTTATGGAATAAAAACCTCACATTGAAATCTGCCAGCTTTTGGAAATCAGGAGTGATATAAAATAAGATTCCATCCAAGGACCCTGGGAGTGTGAGTGTCCGGATGAGAAATATAGTCACAAGAATGTAAGGGCAGATGACTGTGAAGTAGACAACCTGAAAGTAGATCAAATCTGCACACGTCTTCTTACAAGACATAATTCACTTGGAATTGTCAGCGATTTTTAGATTTGCTACAAATATGGACAGAATTGTGATGCCAATTTTGATCCGGGGGTGATTTTATTGGCGAGATTGTTACTCTTATGGAATTCAATTCGTATCATAATTTCTACAAACAAATGCTGTATGATGAACTTTTCCATGATCAATACTCTCACCTTGCCAGTCAGTCGTATTCCTTTGATGATACAGATATAGACAGAGAAGAAGGTAATGGCCAGGCACAGAATTAGCGGCCATCTTAGTTTGCCCATTGACTCTAGCCCACTTGTTATTTGTAATACATTTTTTCTGTAAATGAGGCAAATATTGTAAGAACTTCGACAAGCCAGGAACCTCCTGTTAGTCAGGTTATCTATATCATTTTTGTGATGGCAGCACATTCTAACATCTAATTTTTAACTCAATCTTTTTGTAATACTTCCATGATGGGTGAAAAGTTCATCTGAAAAGTTGAAAATTAATGACTCCTGTTTTAAGCCAATAGCTTATCAGTTTTACATATTTAATCATAATAGTTTATAACTATAAACATTTAGATCATGGAAAATATACATCATTTCACCTGAAAAATTCTTCAGCTGCAGGAATACCATTAATGATATATCTTTGAGTGTCGTTGTTTTCGGTCCAGAAAGAATGGTTAGATGTGTCATTGTTATTGACCGTCAGCATATTTTCATACTTAAAGTTTTCCAAGCAATTTGGAGTATTCCATTCCTGACCACACTGAGTCCAGGGCAGAGTTGAGTAGAAGCAGTAGAATAGATAGTAGAGGATCCAGGCGAAGAACACAGGGTAATAGATGGAAAAAATACCTGAAAGGAAAACATTTCCAGCAGCAAGACCTGCCGATGGAGATACAGGTAAATGTTTGGTCAATCATTTTTATCACCAGTGTAGCAATTTACATTTACTAATAACATTTGCTACAGAAAAGAGCAGATGCTTTACAATTTTTTTCATCATAAGTTAATATAATACTAAATGCAAATGTCATGTAAAATATTGTTCATTAAAATTTATTTTTTAAACAAACAGTCATCCAAAAGTTAGGACTCTTAGTTGTCTAAGTAAAAACATGTTCCTTTTACATATTTTGAGAGTATATTATAGGAACAAACCTCACAGAGATTTAAGCAGCACTGGTCCAAATTCCAACACCTAAAAGTCTAGATTATCTAGCAAAACAGTTATTTCGAAATATTTTTTTTTTAAAATGGAAATACCAAATGTAAATAGCGTGTCTACATTGACCCATGAGTATCTTTTAAATTCTATTTAATTGAAGAAATGAAAAAATCACAAAATTCAAATGTTTATCCCTTGTCCCTTTAAGAGAATGTGATATCGCTCTTGGCATGTCAACTTTTAGTCAGAAATGATCCCTTGATCTAATGATCTAAAAGTTTGACAGTAAAGTATTTTTGCTAAGAAATGGTGGCAAACTAAAGTATCTAAAAATGATGATTTTACAGATATATTGGATATGGATTTGATCAGCTCATTTGTACATCCTCCCGAATACAGAGAGAACTGAACTGTCGCCTTTACCATGAATTTTTCAATGATCTTACAATTTAGCATGCTTTGAGGACAGCTAATGGGTCTTCACTTTGGGTCAATTTTGAGCTTTAGATTATGATAATTGTTCATTTGTATTCCAACACCCTAAACCTTAAGAAGTAATAAAAGTGAAGAAACAGGAAATTCATTAATGCTTTGTGGTTTATAAAGGATACACACCTTTGAGAGCAGGACATAGATTCCAGGCTTTCAAAGCTCCTCCACGAGAGAATTGGCCAAGCACCATCTCCAGGTACGTGAGAGGAACAGCTCCGATCAGGTTGAAGAACAAATAAGGTACTAAAAAACTGCCTGAAAAAAACATGTGTGTCTTATATTATGCGTATATGCGACAAGAAGTTAATCATTGCTTCTTAATTGAGTCAATATTCAAAAACAACTGTTTGCAAGTGGCAAAACCCTCTTTCCAAGTATTTCCATATTGATGTAACACTATTTCTATTCGGAGAGATTCCTTCCATACTCAGGAAGAGTATTTTGCGATTTAATGTTTGCTCCAGAGAAGAAATAAGTAAAGATAACATTTTCTGAAATCGTCATTCATTCGTTTCAAAAGGTTGAAAACAGACCTATTTGGAATCCAAGTTTACTGAATTTAAAAAGTAAGAATATAAGTCAACATTCTTTGGAATGGATCTTCCTGAATCAACCCATGCCATCATGAAGTCAATAGAATATCAAGTCAAAACACTATAGTGATTTTATTTATTTCCGGGTAAAATGGAGGAAAAAATCGGGTCACAATCTTGTAATGACTTTTCTTTAAGAACAGCAACTCACAGGGCAAACTTAAACAACAATGGGTTTTCGGCCCGAGAAGAAGAACAGGTTCTTATAGTCAACTTTTTATTGCAGGCAGTGTGAGATACTAACACCGTTATCACGAAAAGAAATTTTAAACTACAAATGTTCATTATTATGAAATGAATGAGTAGTATGTACTTCTCATTCAAAATTTAGTAAATTATCAGTACTTTGAACAAAATGAAAAAGGATTCCTATATATTTTCAAGTTTAAACAAGAGCTATAGGGGATTCTTAATGTTACCCCATGAATATTTTTGTGGTATCAGAAACCGAAATGAACGTAATTGAAAACGGGTCTAAGGCCACTTCGACACCCGGAAGTTACGTTTTTACAGCATTGTCAAGTTAGTTACCTTTCGAAAGTAAGCTTTGCTTATAGAATATTTCGCTAAAGTCAACTACAGAATGACCAGGATCGAATAAACATTTACATTGCTTTAGGAGGCACGTCTTAGAATATTACTTTACTTGCAGGTTGAGTTCTCTCGACCGACATGCCGATTTATAGATCTCTCTGTATAACCGCCAGCCCTGTCAACGTGCCAACTTACGTTACTATTTGCCTCGATGTAAACAAACCAGAATTTCACATTTAGGGGAATAAAATACAGTTATAGGTAGGTGTGAGTGAGTTTGGATTTAACGTGTTTTAAACAATATTTAAGTTATTAGACACGTGGATGACAAGCATTCAAAAGAGAGTGGACAGATCAGGGGAAAAGGGATCGAAAGAATGAGGGAAAAGACGGAAAGAAAGGCATAGTGAGAGAAAGAAAGCAGGTTTTAGAAGGACTATATATGTGGTCAGGTGTCTACCGAATATGATTAAGATATTTAAATTTTGTGTGTCTGATGAAGTCATAAATACTTTTTAATAGAGCTGATAAATAAATATATTTTTCTAGTATACACTTCAGTCACTCCAAAAGATCTCTATTTTTTGGGCCAAATATGATGATGTGATGTTTTGACAAGCCATACCTAAATGCAGTAGCCAGATATTTTCAAATACAAAATATGAGCCTACCTTTGATTAATAAATACATAACATATATACAGAAAATGAAATTACATCTTTGGTTTAAACATTATTGATATCAGCAACGTTTATTATTCATTCGAAACATAATCACTGTGATATTATTCTGTTAAGAGATTAAGATATTTATTACATGGTCATATGTTGGTATTCACTGAACCTATTTACAAAAAATAATTGTTTAAATTGAATAAGGAATTCCTACTACATGTATAAGTGAATGTATCAGAATTGATAGGAAAATCCTTGACTTCTTTAAAAGTTATAGGAAATAAGTGGATCCAAGAAATTAAGCCATTGATTTTAGGAATAAAATATAAATTTATTTATCTAAATTCTATTTAAATGACATAAATATATAATATAAATATAAGGATGGACAGTTTGGAAGTCTTGGTCCATACTTCACTCCATATGTATTGACACTAAAAAAGCAGAAAGTAAATTTGAAAACTGACATTCATTCATATGAATTAGGACTTTTGAATTCATGACTTCCGTTCTTTTGATATTAAGACACTGACACTATTTAATTTACTCTATCTTTAAGACATACACTGACCCAGCTAATATCAAGTTATTTGTAGCATCCACGTTATGTCTACATGATTTCATTGAATTGCCAGTCATAAATGTGTAGCTGCATATCAAAAGTTTTTTTCACATAATACTCTATCTTAGTGCAAATATTATGTAAATTGGGTTTTGGTTTGAAAGTCAATAAAACAACTTCAGCAGAACTGACACAGGATCTCACATTGTCAATGCGTAAAGTAGCCATTTTTAAAAACTTATTGGCCTGTCTCGTCTCTCGTACAAAAATTCGAATTTTGGCATGATAAAATAGACAGAATGGGTCACATTTTCGGAATTACGCTTTACCAAAATTTCGATTAAAATACTCCATTTCGACTCTCCGAGAACAAAATCAGCAAAATCCTATTGACTTAATGCAAACAAACAAATATAACTTGTGTTGAAAGGTGTTTATCACTAATAAAGGAGTTTGTACAAAACAATAAAAAAAAATACTCTTTTCGAAATTTTGACCCCTGGTCACATCAGTGACCTGCCAAAAACTATTACGGTTAACTGTTTGGTATTGCATAGGATTACGTAAAGGTGCAATGATCTTCTCTTCTGTATTGAAAGTTAGGAATTATCAGTTTCTTTTTCGCAATGCTAAGATGTTTTAAAGACATGCCAAATTTTATGATATGTGCACTACGATTCTATGGTGTGCGAACAAACATTTGGTCTGCAGCTGTACATAAATTCACGTCAACTTGAAAATCTGTTCGAATGCATGTTCTATATTGCATTACTTTCCTTTACTCTAGATATTGATTAGAATAGAAAGTACAATACGGGGAATTATTACCAAACATATATTAACTGAAATCAGTCCTTCCCTTCACATTATTGGTGTCATAAAATAACAAATTGAAATGAACATTATTATTCTCATGGTTATATTTCCCATTTCAGGATTATACATGTAAAGGTTTATTATTTACAACAAATTGTAATAAAGATTTAAAGTTAATTCAATATCAAATTAATTTTGTTATATAAAAGTTTAAAACAATAGAGTGAGTGAGTTGTTGTTTAACGCCACTTTAATATTTTAGCCATTACGGGGAGCTGAATAATAGACCTATGTATATAAATATATCACTTCTCTACCTACAAGCCGGTATCTTTGAGTTCAGTAAATATGTGTTTCAGTATATTCGTTATATTGTTTGTTACTTCCATTGTTTGTAAACATGCGGGTCCACCTACTTGATTCTTCCTTATTAGGGTTAACAGTTTTGCGATCCTTGAGTTTATAGTTCTGAAATTTCGGGTTGATATTATTCATGAAGATTTATATGTGCACTATCATTAAGAGTATGATTATTACAAATGATTTCATGCAAAATTCCTGTCAATTATCCTTGAATTTACCACTAATACAACTATAAAAACCAAAGACATGTAGCTATCTCTTGATGAATATCCTATATAAATATCACTCGACATGTCTTCATGTCTAGAATTTCCTGGTTTTGTTTAAATTCGACTATACACTCGCCGAAAGAAATTTAAAATACACAGCGAATCGTACTATCAAAAATCATTGTGTACAAGTTGTCAGCTTTTCAGCTGCAACAAATAACCAAAATAAGGCTAAAATTATCAATGAAAATTGGCGAAAATTACATAAGCTGGCTTGATGTTTCTATTATTGATTAGATCTTTTAAATGATGGAAATAATGAAAAATGGTAATATACCTATTTTGTAACACAAGCATTTAGCATTTAGTTCATGCATGTCATAAACTTATACTTAATGCATCACATGTTATCAGTGACATGCAAATAGAGCAGCATGCAAATGTAGTAGATCAATGAAGCCATCACAAACTTAAGTTGATTATGTGAGAGTAATGTTTAAACGCTCTGTTGCACTTTGGTAACGTTAAATTTTTTTCAAAATTGTTAGAAATATGTAATACCCAAAAACTAAAATAACGGTACGTAACATTCTTGATTTGCGAGAATACCAAATTAAGTTACACTACTTCACTTCATTTCGATTTCTTGAATGATTGAAAAGTGGCTGCATGCAAATCTGCCTAGTACATGACATCTTTTTCTTTCACTTTGGATGCCATGGTTGAGTAATTAGAAGCTTTACTCTTTGAAGAAAATGAATTTTGACTGACCTGAGAAATATTTATCAAAATATGCCACAGCGCCTGTAAGTTACTGACCTCCTCCGTTTCTGGCACACATATAAGGAAACTTCCAGATTGTTCCAACTCCTATGCTGAATCCCAACAGAGTGAGAATGTACTCGGCTTGATGTCCCCATGTCTCTCGTGCCATGTTAGAGACCTGTTGAGATTAAAACAGACCGAATTAATCGATTTTTTACTTTAGTTTTAAGAAGACAATTTTGAATGTCAGTTACCCCAAACAATTATTACATTACGTCTTTTGCAATATTTGTAGACACTTAAAACCAATAACAATATCATCACTTGTTCGCATCTAATCTAGCTCATCTAATACGAAATGAGAATAGATATGTACGAATTCATGAAATGTATACTAATTCAAATCATAAACGCTCTTCGAATTAATAATTAGATCATTAAAAGTGAATTATTCAAAACAATCAGTTTACATTATTTCATTAGAATATTTCAAAATTATCATTTACCAATGAAATTATATTATGTTTGGCGTATTTCATCTCCAAAGAAAACTCATTAAAATAAACCTACCTGATGCGAATGATTAAATGTGTTTAAAAGCTTTTATCTTAAACTCTTTCCATTTTTTACCAGAATGACATTTAGTATTTGATAGGAAAACAGTATTGGAACACATGCACTTACTAAATGAGACTTGATAATGCAATTATAAAATGTTTTGATGAAAATAAAGTTCTTTAAGAGGTAATAAAGGTGTATAAAGACCATGTTAAGTCATCTGATTGGTATCTGCGGAGTTCGCCATAAACCTCTCTATCCGGCAAAATACCTCGTACAACCAACCAAATGGATTGACCATCTATCTCATGATGACTTTAAAATGCAACAGTCTCTATCACTGGCTAATTTTGATCTTGCCCCAAACCCATCTAATTTCGTGTTTTGAGAGCCATCTTGGGCGGAACGTTTTTCATATGATTTCTCATTAGACTATCACGATCCGTCTCAACCTTGGCGACAAGCACAAAAAAGTTCTTTCTATGAATAATTACATGTATATTTACAGTCTGTGCAAAAAATAACTAGCCAAGAGTGATACGAGGCTTTGGCTCTGCGGATTCGAATTCGATGATTAGCAGGATAAACCAATTTTATCTGATCGTGTATTGGTATTGAAACTGACATCAATATAAACAAAGCACAATCAAATAAGTGTCAATATAACAACAGCCTTATATATGTTAAAAAGTCAGTCACACATCACATTTACATGTATACTGAGTAAACCATCTTCTCCCTTTAGAATCCTAGTTTCCAGGCTCAAGTTTTGTACTTACACTATTATAGTATGCCAACTTTTCATTTCATATTCAATACGATTCATTTAAGAAAATTGATATAAAATTATATATCGTTGTTATCTATGATCTTAACTTACTCCTTTTCTTCTTACCGTAATTAAATGCCTTTGCATTTTAATCAAATAATATTCTCACTGAAATAAAATATCAATCTTCCACAATGCTGGCACTTTTATTGCCCCATACTAATCACAATTGAGCGTCTCTAGATACAATGAATCAACTGTACTCATTCTGTCAAAAACGGTCTGACATAGGACCCATTACTCGTATGTGCTGACGAAAACGCCGCTACCCAATTGCAAAGGCGACGGCAAAAGTCTCCAGTGTCAGTAACTAGGGCCAACTTACTCCCGTGAATCATTCGTTAAACAATCCTTCTTTGAAACGCGTGTTTTTGTGCGTTTACCACTAGGTTTTATCTGCATTACACTGGTGTCAGAACATGCGACTAATTAGGATGCTGTCAGACCGCTGTGTTGTGGAAACCCCTTAAAGAATGCGAATCCTGGTAGAGTCTTGTTTTCCAACTGTTCATCCTCGGTCGATTTTAATCAGGATGGTATAACCCCGAATTGGAAAAATATAAATAAGGGTTTGCTTTCCGTAGAATAAGGTGCCGGTCTCTTGGAATGAAATGCATAAGATTGTGGACTGAGAAGTCAAACTCTGACCTTGTGTCTGTATTGGCTGATTTCTGTGTATGCCGCAAACAAACCAATGTTGTTTTATATGTAGCCTTGTCAAAAGAATGCGCAGTAAAGTGTGCAGAATTAACATCCTCATCCCCATTACTTAACAATAGAGCCACGTATATATTAGTTCACACACATTTAAAGGGACAGTAGCACGTTTTGTTTTTAATAAATAAAGTGATCTCAGGATTTCCAATTGCAAGAATATGTTTTAATCAAAAGAAGCAGTTTTAAAATGAACTTACCGTGATCGGTAGAGCTATGTGAAATCATTTCCTTTTTCAAATTAAAAGGTGTTCACACCAAAATGGAAGTCAGTGGTTTTTGCATGATACGTGATTATTTCCACTACAATGGATGATCAGGTTTGATTGAAATGTCTTGACCCTCTAAACTTAATACATTTGGCATCAGATTCTGTTGATTAGGGGAATTTTGAAGAAATAAATCGTTCAAGAAAACGTGCTAATGCCCCTTTTAAAACTGTTGATACTTGTTAGAGATCTTGTATGCTTGTGTACAGATATGGTTGGTGCGTCCAAACATTTAAAAGTAACTCAGCAATTTGAATTGTGCAACAGGTGTTATTCTGAGTCTTGTTGTGCAAAAAAGAGACTTCGCGATTTGAGAGATAATTCAAATTATTTTATCTAAATCAATGATATATTCATTAAACAATTTAAATCAAATCCTCATCCAATTATTAACTATCATTATAGTTTGTGACTCATTGTACTGTTAACATATGTTGCACATGAATGTGTATTAATTATTCTACAAAATATATTATTGCACAACAACCGCAAAATGTATAACTAGTTATAATCAATTGGATATTGTAACTTTCAAACATCGGAAATCTGTCATCCTCCTACAGTGAAAGCTTTCAAATATATGCTAAAGCGCGACATATACATATGTTAAATTGAGTATTTTTCTTTCAAGAGCCCCTTGCAATATTCCAGCAAATTTAAAAACACCGCATGAATATAAAGAAAAAAGAAAAAGGGCCCTTTTCAACATTATGTCAGTTTCCATAAACTTTGGGATTTTATGTCCAAGATTATATAGAATTGTTTGAGTGAGAAATCCAGCCTATTATGCTTGGGGGTATTTGGGGATTCCAACGTCATGAGTGTATTGAGAAACTACACCTTCTAGCATACAAACGATTTTTAAATGCAGCACAGGCAACATCGTATTGCAAGGTTTATGGTGAATTTGGTAGATATCCAGTATACATAAATTTACAAATTAGATGTTTAAAATTTTGGTTAAGGATCCTTGGAATGCACGAGCAAAGACTACCAAAGCTAGCTTATAACATGTTTGTTCACTTAGATGATATGGGTAAGATAACATGACTGACTCATATAAAAATATTTTATTTTCTCATGGGTTTGGATTTGTGTGGCTAAATCAAACAGTTGGTAATATTAACCTATCTTTTCAACAATTTCGAGAACAATTTGTTAGCATGTTTTTTTCATCAAGAGTGGCATTCCAATCAAGACAATAGCACAAGATATCAGTTGTACAGATCCCAAAGGAGTTTAATCCAACCAGATTTATATCTTACTATATTGACATCAAGAAATATCAGACGCACATATGTATATTTCCGATTGGGCCTGTTAGACTTAGCTGTTAATTCAGGCAGGAGATTTTCAATAGAAAGACACTTAATAATATGTCCATTATGTAAATCTACTGTTGAAGATTAAGTCCACTTTCCTTTCGTTTGTCCACACTATGCTGATTTAATTGAAACTGAAAATGAAAGCCTATGTGATAAAATAAATAATAACATTGACTCAGCAATATTAACTATCCTTAACATTTTCTATAAGTCTGCAGATTTTGCTGGGAAATTATATAGACCCTACAGAAATAAAATCCTTACACAGCCTCCATGGTGGGATCAAGAGTTGGATGAACTTAAACATAAAAAATATGCTGCTCTGAGAGCACATAGAGACTTTGGTATTGACTTTAACATGTTTAAAACATTAAGATCATCATTGAAATGCCTCTTTAAAGTTAAAAAGAGGAAATATTATGAACATAAACAACTAAAACTTGTGGAAGCCAGGAATGATCCTAGAAAGTTTTGGCAGATTTTAAAATCAGTTAGAAAGCCATCTGATGCAAATGACAATATTGAGCCATGTGACTGGGTAAAACATTTCTCATCTCTTTTATCATGTGAACAGGACCTACAGTTGCCTTCATGTGACACTCCAGGTGCAGTGTGTAATACTGTGTGTGATGATGACTTGAATGATATCATAACTGAACAGGAGGTGAATTCTAACATTGACAAACTTAAAAATAATAAATCACCTGGGCCTGATGGCATTGCAGCAGAATTCATCAAATCTTCAAAACCATATTTTGCTAATCATCTGACATTACTGTTTAATCAAATATTAGATAAAGGTTACTTCCCAGCTGTTTGGGGAGCAAGTATAATATGCCCACTTTTTAAATCAGGATTTAGGCAAGATCCTAGTAATTATAGGGGTATCTCTCTAATCGATTCACTTTGTAAATTGTTTACTTGTATTTTAACATCTAGGTTGCAGAAGTGGTGTGAGAGAAATGATATTATTAGTGAGTATCAGGCTGGATTTAGAACTGGGTATAGCACTGTTGACCATATATTTTCACTAAATGCTGTTGTACAAAAGTATGCTCATAAGAGAAGGGGCAGATTTTATTGTGTTTTTATAGATTTTGCAAAAGCCTTTGATACTATTGATCATAAAGTTCTCTTTGATTGTCTTAAGGATGTCGGTATAACTGGTAAATTCTTCAATATCTTAGTATCAATGTATTCGAAGCTGGTAGCTTGTGTAAGGACTCCAAGTGGCCTCACTGATACTTTCAAATGTAACCAAGGTACCCGTCAAGGATGTATTTTAAGTCCTTTAATATTCACTATCTTCATTAACAAGCTTTTTACAGTTTTAGAAAATTTTGGAGGGAAGGGTGTAAATATAAGTGCTAATGTGGATAACCTTTATGCATTAATGTTTGCGGATGATGTGTCAGGGGTTGCTGATACAGCACTCCAGTTGCAGAAAAGGTTAAATGCACTAGAGTTATTTTGTAGGCACACTGGCATGAAGGTAAACTTAAATAAAACAAAGATTATGGTGTTTCGCAATTCAGGTTATTTGAGGCATTATGAAAAATGGTTTTTCGAAGGGAAACAGATTGAGGTTGTATCATCTTATAGGTATCTTGGTATAGTTTTCACTCCTAGACTTTCATGGACTAAGGCTAAACACTGTCTGACTTCCCAAGGTAATAAAGCACTTATCTCTATATATTTTTTTCAAAGATCTTTTGGAACTTTGTTGCCTAATGATCTATTTAAACTGTTTGATTCTATTATTCTGCCTATTTTGTGTTATGGATCTGAAATCTGGGGAACATCTTATTGTAAAGTTATTGAAAGCCTCCAGATTAAAGTTTGTAGGCAGCTCCTAAGAGTTGGTAGAAATGTTAGTAGCAATATTGTTTTAGGAGAATGTGGTCGGCTCCCATTACAGTTTAATTATATGTCTAGAGCAGTCAAATATTGGTGTAGGTTGATTCAACTAGATCCACAAAGACTTCCATCTCAGGGTTATAACATGGTAAAATCTCTTGATGATTCGGGTAGGTCAACTTGGGTTACATACATAAAGAATATCTTATATCAATATGGTTTTGGATTTGTATGGCTCTCACAAGATGTTGGGGATAGCAAGGCTTTTATGAAACAGTTTAAACTTAGACTTTCTGATACTCTGAAACAATCATGGTCTGCCAATATTCATAATCTTTCAGATTCATTTGCTTATAAACAATTTAAAACATTACTACAAGTGGAAAGCTATCTTACATTATCAATATCTCCTTATCATAAATCTCTCCTAGCAAAATTTAGGTGTAGCAATTTTGGGCTAAGCATAGAAACAGGACGATACAATAATTTATCAATTCCTGACAGAGTATGTTCTTACTGCAAAATAAACAATATTACCAGCATTGAAGACGAATTGCACATTCTATTTGATTGTAAATTATATGAAGATGCTAGAAATAGGTTTATTACTCCACTATTGTACAGTACTGTTAACAACCACAATTTCATCTACCTCCTTAACAGTAAAGATAGAAGTATTATCTTAAATGTATGTAAATTCCTTGAATGTATATATAAAACTAGAGCTAAAATTGTATATGCATAAAACCTGTAACCTTTTATGTGCGCTTGTAAAACTATTGGAAATGTAGTTTGTATTATGGGCCTTTGGCCTTTATACTGAATAAAATGTCTGTCTGTCTGTCTGACTATGCTGATTTAAGAGAAATGTATATTTCACACCGTTATCTTTCAAAGTACCCTACAGTTGCATTTATTTCAATGATTTCTTCCAGAAACGAAAAAGTAATACCTAATCTAGCCCTTTTGTAAATCATGCTGTTATATTAAGAGACAAATTACTATCTGAATGTGAATTCAGCTATTTAATATTAATAGCTAACGCTCATACCTTTATAAACTTCAAAATGATATTTGCTGGTCTGGACCCAGGTTTGGACCTCACATAACCATAATGCAGAATACAACATCCTCTCAAATTTCGTATTAAGTGAATCAATTACAAGATTTATGATACAAAGCTTTTATTCAGTCGACTCATCTATGAAAGATCAATGCTTTTGACGTACATGAAATGAACATAGAAGACTTTGATAGATAGTACGTGCGTTTTTTGAGGTGATAAAGGGCTTTGTTCATGTCGCCTTATAAACCTAATCAAAACCATTTTTAAAAGTTTATATTACAACATTAAATTGATTATATCAACTATATTCTATTCTATATTCTTATTCTATGTTTGAAGGCAAATCTGTACGCTGGCTTAAGTTGCATTGTTGACATAAGCTAACAATCAATATTAACAGCAGGGGTTTACTATCTCAGATACACTACCTTTAATATTAAGATATGAGATAAACAATAAGCAATATACAAGCAATTACAACCATAAAATTGTCAAACAGATTGCATATGCCAATGCATCCAATTCTTTATGCAACACAAGACGAGTTCATTAGTGGGAGCCGGAAGTGCGTAAGCAAAGCGTAGCATTCCGCTAGCAGGGGGCGTTATAATGAGGATGCGTTGTAGAGGAGGGAAACTTTAACATTGCATATCTTCTTTCCTAATTAACATAAGCAGTTCATCTTTTCAAATTGTGCGAAAGTGAACATACAGTTTCAGAAAAAAATCAAATTATTTGAAATATCTATATAAAAAAATAAAAACTCGAAATTTCTAGAAATTTCTAGAAACTTCTTGGAAACTTTCTAGATCCGTTCTAGAAACTTTCTAGAACCGTTCTTGAAATTTTCTAGATACATGTACGTTCTAGATACGTTCTAGAAATTTCTAGAAAGGGGTTACTTTGTTTCTGGGTGTAGTGTATATCATATTAGTTTGCTAGATATCTTCAAATTTTCAATAACCAATGAATTTTTTTGGCGTTGGCGTCTTTTATTTCCAAAACATTTCCTTTCAAATAAACATACCTGCTGCGAAAGATGAAATATTTTGAAAATCCTAAATAAAGATGAAATATTTTGAAAATCCTAAATCTACAACTTAAGAATGACTTTTTATTTAGTATTTGATAGGAAAATAGCAGTGGAATACATTTACGTGCTGAGTGAGACATGATGATTCAACTATTTACCTTTTTGAAAATAAAGTTCTTTCAGAAGTCAAAACGTCAATCCAATGTTTGACATTTTTGTTGTGTTAAAGCATTGTATTTGTATCTGCGGAGCTCGCACAATACCTATCCATCCGACCGGATATCTGGTAAAACAGCTAATAGAATGAATTGTGTCTATCAATAGCAGCATCAAATCAACACCTATGTCCGAAATAATGAAGATAATTTGATTGAAATGTTTCGTTACATGTTGTGCCGTAGCGGCTAAAAACCCACACTACCATATATATTTTATACTTTTTTTCTAGAAGAAAATTAGGTTAACTATAACATATTTACATATAAAAAAAGTTAAATACGGGAACTAATTAAAATTTAAGATTTCTCCGAAAAGGTCAACATTTTCCCATAGACTCCAATGTTAAATGTTAATGCGATCCTAAAAATCCTGAAAATTACAGACTATTACATTACAGAGCTGTTTTGGAAAACTTTTCACTTCAAAAGGATGTTCACCAACAGGACATTTTTACACTTTGTTTCACCTTTCGGAATTACTAAAATACCGCAAAAAGAATTTCTATTGCCCATTTATCATTTTTCAAAAAACATTTGATACCGTCTGGAAATCAGGTCTTTGGCAAAAACTCCTACAAAATAATACATCTGGGAAGTGCTTTAATGTTTTTAAAAAATGTACCAAAATATAAAATCATGTGTTTGTAACAGCGGAAATTACTCTAACTTCTTCTTATGCAAATAAAGTGTCCGCCAGAGAGAAAATTTGTCTCCAATTTTATTTTCGATATTTCTTAATGATCTTGAAGATGCACTAGCAGCAGATTCATGTGGCGGTTTACAACTTAGACCTGAAGATTTTTACAACCGCTTAGAATCATTAATCACACTTTTCGCATTGTTGTATGCTGATGATACAGTTCTTAATTTATCTGCAGACACTTATGATTTGAAAAGTAAGTTAGATTCTTTTAGTAATTATTGCAATGAAAATTAATACCGTTAAATCCAAAATTCTTGTTTTCGCGGGATCAAAAAAAGAATACAAAACACGCTTTAATACTAGACATACCACCCTTGAAAATGTTGATTGTTACACTTATCTAGGTGTAACATTACAAATTTACTAAAACCAAATGATTACTGGTTGATAAGGCAACAAAAGCTATGTTTTTAATATTAAGCCAAGGTAGAAAATTGAGCCTTTCCATTAATTGTCACTTTAATTTAATTAATGTCCATTAATTCTTTGATTGTATGGTTACCTCAATCCTTTTATATGGGTGTGAAATCTGGGGTTCCGAAAACACTTCATGTTTTGAAAATGCCCATCTTCATTTTCTCAAATATTTACCATTGCTGCGGAAATGTACATCCAACTGTATGGTCTATGGTGACTTTGGTAGATTCCCACTTATAAATGTTATCAAAATTGTGCTTCTTGATTTATAAATTGATATTCAACGATTTCATCTTCAGCAAATATAGACATAAGTGAATAAATTACCTTCAGAAAATGTTCGACTTGGATTGAGCTTTGTTCGTTCAAGTAACTGCAAGCTCAAATTGAAATAAATGAATGAAAGGTTTTCTTTTCCGTAGAAGTAGTTGGAATGATTATGTACTGAAAAGTCCAACCCTGACCTTGTGTCTGCATTTGCTGCTTTCTGTGAATACCGTAAATAATCCTATTTTTCTTTATATGTATCCTTGTCACTAGCATGCGCAGTAAATCGCGCAGAAATAACATTCTCATACCCATTAATTAACAGAGAGTCACGTATATATTGATTCACACAGGGGCAGTTGAACATTTTTTTGGGATAAAACGTCCTGATTTTCGTGATCGAAAGATCCAGGGGTTCTAAGGAAAAAGAACATTGGAATATTGAGTGGAAGGTTGCTGACATGTAGACCGTGGCTTGCACAAGTGAAAACAAGTTTGATAACAGGAAGTGTGTGTCTTATATGAAACGACTGTATAATTACCCTTGGTGTCGTAAAATACGTATTGGACATTTTCAAGTGAAACGTTTTCAACTCTTTCTACCTATATTTCATTTTCTCCCCTACAGACGTAGCTACGTCATTGCATTCAATGCAACTTCTCTTATGATACAACTTCCTCTAGCGGAAAAATGTTGTAACATAACCTACCTTGCATCTTTGTTATCACACAGGCCGATGCAGTGATACAGTCACCTGATCATGTGAATTTGTTCTGTAAAGAAGACTCAACGGGCAAAGTGCATATTTCAAGCAAATTTAGCTTCACTGTATACGGATGAAAGATTTTCGATGTTTGTAAGTTAAATTATCCAAATAATTTTAACTAGTTATACCTTATTCGCTTTTGTTGTGCAATAAGACAACATTGCAGAGTAAGCGATACAGCTGCTGTTGTGCAGTGCAATGTGCGTGAACGTGATGGATACAATTTGAAAACGATTGCGAACTTTTTAGGCCGTCTATTAAACATATTTACACATTTATGTACATCAAATGTCACAGTACAACCATGCAAAAGCTTGTTTAATCAATCATAAGATAAGTACATGCCTTGAATACCATATATTAATATAGTGAGGCTGCTTAGTTAGACAATTTCAGATGAATTGTGCATTTTGTGAAAAAAAGCACCAAAATTGGCTAACTTTACCACTGATGGGTGTATTTTTAATATTTTATTGAATGCGTTTTTAAGATATTGACAGGGTCATTGAAATTATTTCATATTCACAAATATTTAGCATAGTATGTCTTATTTATGGTAAAGCAGGGATTTGGAAAGACACCCTGGACAATGGGCCATTTCTAGGGCTTTACTCATTTCAAGAATTTTGAATGGGCCATTCCCCATAGTAGCAATGGTAAAATTTCTGATTTGAATGGGCCATTTTTTCATCCGATGTGCACAATGGCCCATGGCCCGTGCCTTTCCCAATCCCAATCCCTGTAAAGTAAAGAAATCATTAGGCTGCTAAGAGTATATCTATTAAGTATTGGAAAATCTTCATGTCACCAAATACCTTGAATTTCATGTAGTTTAAAATTAAATATAAACAAGCTAAGCAAACTTTTACTGTTGGAGCAATAACTTTCTTTCATTGCAACAGAAAATCTAAAAAATAGCCAAAAATATATAAGAATTAACCTTCCTATGGTTCGATATATTTATCAATAGAACGGGTATTTTAAAAGTCAGGTGGTTGAAGATAAGACTTACATTGGCTTACTCAATTACATTGTTTGAAAAAATAGGGATTGTTTTTTCTAAAAAATAAACCATAAATGTTTTACCCTAAAAGTTGAGTACAATGATTATGTCTCAAAAGTGCAGTCTCATGTGGCTGTTATTTGGCAACTGTAACACATAAGTAAATAGATAATCTTTGTAAGAAAATCACTATTGAAGAAAGATTATTAATTATGCATGTTTAGACAAATAAGGTAATTTTAAAGTAGAACTTATCTTTAATGATTAAAATTCGATAAACATTTTGTAAAAAAAATTGATATTATCGCATTCTACGTTTGAAGCAGCCTGGGTGCTTAAACAATTGAAAAGAGGTGTTGCTTATAAAGTGACACTCCAAAAGTTCAAGAGACCACACAAAGAACATACTGCAAGCAAAATATTATGTTCAAAACTGTTTGCAAATAAGTCAGTTTTGTAGGTGTGAGAGATGCAGATAGGCATTTGTTTCAGATATACCTCTTATTATTTTTCAGAAATCATGCCAGAGAAATGCTCTCAATAAGTGTTGTAAATGTAAACTATCCTAAAATGAATAAAATAATGTAACATGATTATTTGATTTGAAAATCTCAATGCAGAAACCTTGTAACTGCTTAAAAGGATAATTTGGAACATCACAGTTAAATTCATGTACAAAAATGTTATTTTCATAATTGAAACCCAAAAAATATTGCCTTACATTCAAGATCTTCATGGGGACCGCACCCTTAAAACCTATTTTCATCTTTTCCAGAAACAAGAGGGTTAGAAAGGTGAATTTTCATCTCAATATAAGATTTGTCAAACATGAAAGCTGATGGATTCCTGGATTCTGATGTTTTTCCTGATGAAACTTTGCAGTGTCTCTGTGAGTGAAGCTGTGGCCTCCCTCTCCTCTACAAAGTAGACACTACAGAATAGCCAGATGATCAATGAAGTGCTGTTCTCAACTGCTTTGACTTCACTGTCTGGTGATATTTAGTTGGTGAAGCCGGCTTTTCAAACAAGAAATAGGTTTTTCATATAATGTGTGTTATAATTCACTTGCCGCTTACCATTAATCCACAATATTATAATTTAGGAAAGTTTGTACACTTCAAGACTATAGCTCTACTATTTAGGTTTTAAAAAAACCCTCATAATCCTTCAATTTTGTATTGTATGTACCTTGAAATCTGTAAAGTATATCAATTATTGCAGAACAATGCAGGTTTTACATCTCAAGCAAAACAATCATGAATGATTAATGTCACGATTGATGCATACTTTCTGAAATATGTATCTGACTAGAAATTACAAGTATACTCTGTGTATTTCATAGTGTGGAGGCTTTGTTGTAATTTATTATCAAATATTTGTTTTCATTTTGTTCACGTAGTACTTAATTTCTATATTTATCAACCCCAACTTTTGTATTGAAGAAATATTGTGATAAAAAACCTGTTTCAAATTTTATACGAAATTACCATATAATAGACACCTCGATTTTGTCACATTTAATGTCGATTAAAATATCCATAAAAAAATCCATAGAAAAATACTGGTTGTGCTAACAATGTGGAACATTCCACTTTGCTAATAGGTTGAAGGTTGTTAAACTTAGAGTCACTAGTGCATGAATATGTTTTGATAAGACTGTAGGGCAGGGCTACAGATAACTTTATAAGTGTGAGTATACATACACCTTGAATATAAAATGGAGGTGTACTGAAACTTTTGGGGGTGTACTCACTACTTTAGTACTTGCAAAGTGTGAGTACGTTTGTATGTTGTTTATGAAGGTGTAAAGTATTGTAATCAACCAATGAAATCGAAACTAGCGAAGATGTATATACTTTAAGAAGTACATTTTATAAGGTATCAATAATCGATAATTGTTTGTCAAATGAACCTGAACATGAAATTATTATATTCATGAATCAGAACATCCTTGATAAATTTAGGAATATGATACGCATGGAAATGTATATCCAAGCGTAAACAGGCATGTATGTGGGTACATGATACGCATGAAATTTATTTTTGGGCCGTACTTGTTAATTTTATAGGCGTACATTACGCGTGTACGACCCTTATCTGTAGCCATGGTAGGCATTCTTCCATGTAGGCATTAGTGAACGCCACCGTGTTGATCCATATAATGATAACCACCCTTGACTGTTTACAGTATGTGCTCACGTTTTCTTTATGTGCATATGCAATACATTATCTACAGCTTTATGAACTATTGTTGAAATAAATTTATTCAATCAATAAATGATTTCTGTTTTTTTGTGTCTTTAAAACCGCCACAAATACCGACAAAAAGCCTTATTAAATATTTCATTACTATGAAATTCTAACACTGCATATTCAAATAGACTTGAAACCTTCATTTAATTTCTTTCAGAATTTAAAATAAAACAAGGCATGAACTTGTATAAATGCAGTTTTGCTTTTGTTTTATGTTTTGTGCTTGGAAATGAATGTATTTTATCTTGGATTCACACACTTAAACAGATGAAGAGAAGGCCGTGGTTATTGTTTCTGGAACGTTTTTTGTATGTAATACTATTTGACAATCATTTGTATTTGGAATAGAATTCTAAAACTTCATCCGATCTTTCTGATATTTTCTAGGAGCATCATATGGTGACAGGAGTAGTACTAGTGCCTTTTGATATTTACAAAAAATAAATTTAGAAGTTTGTTTTGCCTTTTTCATAGAAATGTGTTGGAATTGGGACTCAAAACATTGTATTTTCCCATCCTCCATGTGTAAGACCTTGCTAGTCTTGAATGACAGCTTTTAAGTAACACATGTTACGCAAATTTCTTTAAGATTACCATACGGAACCGTACAACTTTGCCGTATTTTGCTGCCTAGGCAATTATAGCTACAGTTTTCTTTATTATCATCTAATTTTTACATGGAAATTATGAACATTTAACGATTTAACTGAGATGATTTCTAATGTCATGGATAACATTATAAAGAATTTCAACAAAACCTTCATAGTAAAAGAAATTTTGAAACAGTTAATAACATACAGTATTACACATTTCGAATTCTACATTTATTTCAGGGTACTGTAGACATGTTTAATACTCTTTTGATTCTGCACATTTTAATAACTCATTGCATATTAAAAATATATACCAAATTTAATAAATCGGTTATGTACGTAGGCAAAAAATATACACACATATACATACTATATATACAACCTAAACTTCTGTTCATTTGTCGACGAAGTGAGCTGGACCTCTTGCACATACAAAATGAATCGGCATTGCATTTGTCTCACTCACCACAGCATAGTGTGATTGCATGACCACCTCATAGTTCCTAATTAGAGCACAACAATCTAATAAATTTCAAAATTTTCGCGAATCAAACAAGTGATACACTGAAATAGTTTCATAACTGACGTATAATAAATATTTGCAAACTAACCAGCTCATGAATATTCATTACGAGGCGCAGCGCAGTGAAATAACGAGCCCAGTTGCAAAATCTCCTTTCACTCAGCGTAGTTATCCCTCACCCTTTATAAACAATAAAATCGGTAAATATCATTTTAATAAAAATTTTCAAGCTCTTATTAAATTATATTTCTCCTTGAAATTTGTGTTAAATCAATTATCAAAACACAATGACTGCTACCTTCAAAATGGCCGGTAGCAGACGACACAACAGAAGAATGGGCTCATGGAAAAAAGGTATGTCCTTGCTTTAATTGAATAAAAAATTGTTATACATTACATACTATAGATCATGTATATAAACCAAAGTAACAAAATACTCACTTGTATATAACTAAAATTGTCCAATAGTCAACAATTCATTTGCCTAAGGAATTCAAGGGAGATAATCGAAAGTATATGCTCTCAGGGACCAGTCATTAATTCTTTATGACGTTTTTGGATTTTTTCATGAAGAATTTTTGGCTTTTATTCATGTATAGAACAGCTGATTAAATGAGTTTATGACAAAGAAAGACAATTGTATCCTCCTTTATGTAAACATGTCACATTTCTTTGCTTTTCAATAAGCATTTGCTCTTCAGAGTTAAAGTTTATGTACATGTTCCTTGATCAATAGGGAACTATAAAGTTTATTACTTAAGACGCAGAAGCCATTTTTTAACATTTTATGCTAGATCAATAACAATCAATCAATCGTTAGTATGCATGAAGGCCACATACCCATATACATAAACATGTACATGTAACATGTTCATATGAGGGATAGGTCACAAGTGGTGTCAAGTCATGACAACTTTAAACATTTTAAATGTGTCATAAACACAAGAAAATGAAAATATTCCAGATAAAACAGACTTGGAACAATGTGTGATTTGTCAAACTTTGAAAAGTGAGCCACTACAAAAAAAACCAAACTCAAAAAAGAATGACAGTTTTAGAAGTTACCACTCCTTTGCTGATAATTTTCTCCATATATCCAATTTGGAAAATAACCCCCATCACTTATGGATCTTAGATAGACTAGATGAAGATGGGACAGGTGTTGTGAAAACGCTGTTTTCTCAAACCGCAAAATGGCACAAGTCATGCAGACTTCTTTACAATAACCATGTCTTAAAAAGAGCAGAGAAAAGAAAACTAGATTGTAACTTCTACAGTGAACTAAACCCTAACAAACGCACAAGGTCAGTGTCTTCACTTCACTCCAAAAAAAAGGCATATTCAATGTGTTTCTTCTGCGGATGTACAGATAACACAAACACACTTCATCAAGCATCAGCATTTGAAATTGATGAAAGAGTCAGAACGTGTGCCTCACTTCTTGAGGACACAGAGCTAATAGCTAAGCTGAGTGTAGGAGATATTGTTGCATTGGAAGTCAAGTATCATTCAAAGTGTTTAGTGGCATTCTACAATCGTGCAAGAACTCTGATATCTGAAAAGCCAGCAAATTATTCGGAACAGAGAGCGTAAGGACTTGTGTTTGCAGTACTAGTCATGTATATTGATAAGGCAAGATATAATGGACATAACATACCCATATTCAAACTGACAGACTAGGCATCCATGTATCCTTCAAGGCGTCAACTGTTCGGCATTAATGTGGAAAAACGGATCCACAGCACTCGTCTTAAGGAACGTTTATTATCTCAATTTCCAGACATGAAAGCTCACACTTAAGGACGTGATGTACTTCTGGCATTTGATAAAGATATGGTGAGGCATTATTTCAAGACTGTAATGAAAATGCTGATTCTGATGCTATACATCTTGCAAGAGCTGCCAATATTGTTTGTCAACGGATGTTTCAGGAATGCCCAATCCCAGCTCCAAGTACATTCAAACAGGGATGTCAAGAGGAATCTGTTCCACAGTTGCTTCTTGCTGTAGTGAACATGATCCTGGAGGGGCCAAGTATCAAGAACCAGAGTGAGGAATCCACTACCCAAGCGTCACTTTCCATTTCTCAGCTATTGAAATTCAACAGTGTCAAGCACAAAAGGACTTCCAAAAAAATTCATCCAACATTAAACATCATTCAGGGTGAATTAACAAATAAATAATAATCTGAATAACACCTGTTGTAACAATACAATTGCTAAGTTTTTCTTAAATGTTTGAACGCACCAAACATATCTGTAAACAAGAAAACAAGACAAGTATCTACAGTTCGTAAAGGGGCAGTAGCACGATTTTGAACGATTTATTTCTTTAAATTTTCCTCAATAAAGAAAAGCTTTATGCAAAATGTATTATCTTCAGAGACTGTCGTCTTCACGTAACCATGGCTGTTGTTAGATTACATCTAAAATTATTAATTGTCACATTATTGATTGTGCTTTGCTTATGGCGTTATCATTTTTAGTGACGATTTTGGTCAGATCAAAATGATCGATCCTGCTACAGAATTGTATCCAAAGAGCCATAGCCTGGTATCGCTCATGGTTCGTTAATCATTGCGCAGGCACCAGACATATAACTATTCATACGACAGTGTGAAGACCGCACGAAAGAGTACGCCTTCTTGGATCTCCATCCTGCCAAGGGAATTGTTTCTTGGCCCAAATGCCCTTAAAGTTCGTAGACGGATCACAGTTTCCGTTTTCGGGCATGGGAGAGATCAAGGATAATTGACTCTGTAGCACATTTCTTATATGTGGGTAGGTAACATGGGTATGAATACTTATATTTATGTTTAGAGTCTCGCGCCTGTGATTCATTGCAATGTTCAGCATACCTTTTTTCAACCATTGAAATGTTGCTCAACGAGATTGAGTAAATTATTTCGGACATAAGTATTGTTATGATGCTGCTATTGATAGACGCAAGTCATTCTATTGGCTGTGGTCGGATGGATGGGTGTTGTGCGAACGCCGCAGATACAAATTTAGCACAATAAAAATGTCAAACATTGGATTTTGACCAACGTTTTGACTTCTGAAAGAACTGTATTTTCATTTCAAAAGTAACCAGTTGAATTATCATGTCTCATTCAGCACGTAATGTATTCCGCTACTATTTTCCTATCAAATACTAAATTAAACGTCATTCTTAAGTTATAGATTAAGGATTTTCCAAATATTTCAATATTCACAGCAGGTAGTTTTATTTGAAAGGAAATGTTTTGGAGATAGAAGACGCCAACTTTAATATAAAAAATCATTGCTTATTGGAAATTTTAAGATATCTAGCAAACGGATAGCATTTAAACAGAATGTTTGGAATAATTCATTTTTATGGTTTTATCATTAATGCGACGAGCGTATAAGATTTGAATTAGTATGCAAACATCATCGAGGAATCCATACCTGACGCTTAGATTTCATGAACATATCTTATCACAGTTGTGTTAGAGACGCTAGATTAGATGTGAACAAATGTAAAGTTTCATTGTTTTTAATTACCTACAAAACTGACAAATTGAAAAGATCGAATAATTTGGTCCATTTTCATTTCAACAAGGCTATAACATGGCACGAGAGACATGGGGACATCAAGCCGAGTTTATCCTCACCCTGCTCGGATTCAGCATCGGAGTTGGAACCATTTTGAAGTTTCCTTATGTGTGTGCCCGAAATGGAGGAGGTCAGTGACGTAAAGGCGCTGCAACAGTTTTTGTAAAAACCTTTTTTTAGATTTTCAACTTTAAATTTGAGTTACAGTCATTTTAGAGCTTATTAGTTCAGTTTAGAGACAATAAACAAGCGTAAGTTGTTATTTGTGACCACCGGACAGTGGCACGCCCAAAAGAGTCAAACGCAATTTTAAAACTTTTTTACACCAGGCACAAAGACAAATATTTGATGATAATGTTAATATAAATTAGTATGTCTTTTGACTGATATTCATGTAAAGCGGACACAGAATTTCGACTTATTAACATCTATATGATTGTTTTGAGCTATCACTAAAAATATAATAATTTTGACAATTTTGAGATAAAGATGAAAGTTTAGGGAGGGTATTTGAACTTAACTCAAATCGTAACTTTTAGATGACTACATTTAGTTTTAAAAATCAATCTTAAGCGATCAACATTGTACATCATATTTTCATTAAGTGTGAAACATATGATACAAACGTTTGTTAAGCATCTGTACTTCTCAGTCGCACTCTTTAGAACTAGATGTAAATTGTTGTATTGGTGATTGTTTCGTTCTCCAAGGATTGATGAGACATTTTATTGTTTCTCCATCGGCAGGTCTGGCTGCTGGAAATGTTTGCTTTTCCTGTATCTTCTCCATCTATTACCCTGTATTCTTCGCTTAGATCCTCTACTATCTATTCAATTCCTTCTATCCTACTCTGCCCTGGACTCAGTGTGGCCAGAACTGGAACACTCCAGAGTGCTTGGAAAGCTATAAGTTTGCAAACTTGTTGTCCTTCAATAAGAATGCCTCATCAAACCAACATTTCCGGATTGAAATCAACAACGACTCAAACATATACCATTAATGGTGTTCCTGCAGCTGAAGAACTTTTCAGGTATGATGCAGATTTTCCAAGTACTAAATGTTTATAGGTTCAAACTATTATGGAATATGGAGCATGGAATACGGAATATGGTAAACCGATACGCTATTAATTTAAGAAAGGAGTTGTTAAGATTCAGACTGTTCATGATTGACATTATGAATTCAATATAATCAAATTGATAAATAAAAATGTAGATCTTATACTGTATTGACATTACAAAAATGGCAATGATGACCTAGCCATGAGGTGGGTCCAGGCTTGTCGAGGTTATTGCAATATTTGCCTGTTTACAGTAATAATATGTTACAAATTACGAGTTGGCTGGAGTCAATGGGCACACAAAGGTGGCCTCTAGTCCTGTGTCTGGCGAGTACCTTCTTCACTGTCTATATCTGCATCATCAAGGGAATACGATTGGCTGGCAAGGTGAGAGTTTTTTTCATGGTACATATCATCATACAGCATCTCTAGATATTTAAATTTTGTGTGTCTGATGAAGTCACAAATACTTTTTGATAGGGCTAAAAAATCATTGTGTACAAGTTGTCAGCTTTTCAGCTGCAACAAATACCAAAAAAAAAGACTTAAATTATCAATGAAAAATTGCCGAAAAATACACAAGCTAGCTTAATGTTTCTATTATTGATTAGACTTTTTTAATTGATGGAAAGAATGAAAAATGGTAAGATACCTATTTTGTAATACAAGCATGTAGCATTTAGTTCATGCATGTTAAAAACATATACTTAATGCATCACATGTTATCAGTGACATGAAAATAGAGCAACATGCAAATGTAGTAGATCAATCAAGCCATCACAAACTTAAGTTGATTGTGTGAGAGTATTATTTAAACGCACTGTTGCTCTTTTATTACGCTAAAAAAAATAATTTCAAAATTGTTAGAAATATGTAATACCAAAAAAGTAAAATAACGATACATAACATTCTTGATTTGCGAGAATACCAAATTTAGTTTCACTACTTGACATATATTTCGATTCCTTGAATGATTGAAAAGTGGCTCCATGCAAATCCGCCCAGTACATGACATCTTTTTCTTTCACTATGGAGGCTGAGTAATGAGAAGCTTTACTCTTTGAAGAAAATGTATTATGCCTGACCTGAGAAATATTTATCGAAATATGCCACAGCGCCTGTAAATCACTGACCTCCTCCGTTTCTGGCACACATATAAGGAAACCTCCAAATTGTTCCATCTCCTATGCTGAATCTCAACAGAGAATTTACTTGGCTTGATGTCCCCATGTCTCTCGTGGCATGTTAGAGACCTGTTGAAATTAAAACAGACAGAATTAATCGATTTTTTTACTTTAGTTTTAAGAAGACAATTTTGAATGTCCGTTACCCCAAACAATTATTAGATTGCGTCTTTTTCAATATTTGTAGACACTTAAAGCCAATAACAATATCATCACTTGTTCGCATCTAATCTAGCGCATTTAACACGAAATGAGAATAGATATGTACGAATTCATGAACTGTAGACTAATTCAAATCATAAAACGCTCGTCGCATTAATAATTAGATCATTAAAAGTGAATTATTCAGAACAATCATTTTACATTATGTCATTAGAATATTTCAAAATTATCATTTATCAATGAAATTATATTATGTTTGGCGTATTTCATCTCCAAAGAAAATTGATTAAAATAAACCTACCTGATGCGATTGATTTAATGTGTTTAAAAGCCTTTATCTAAAACTCTTTCCATTTTTCACAAGAATGACATTTAGTATTTGATAGGAAAATAGCATTGATACACATGCACTTACTGAACGTTCCATTCACCAAGTGATTGATTTGACTTGTTTGATGTTTTTGGTATTCATGAATGACAATATGAATTTCGGAAGTTGGAGAATACCGAAACTTATTTAAAGCTGAGCTGAAAAGGGAGGAGCCAGGATTTCTGCACGAAAAAAATGAACTTGGTAGAGAGGTATGTTCGATATTGTAAATGATGTGATGCGATGATAAGAAAATGATTACAACAAGTCATGCAGTTGTATCCCGTGTTCCTTTTTTCCGTGGTAGGCCTAATAGGACCAAGAAACACACTTCGATTAGCTGATAATGACACATGCCACTACTACAAATTTTACCGTTTTTTAAACACAGATTGATAGTGTAGAAAGGAGTTCAGTTGATGTTGACAATCTTGACTTGTATTTGAAATATTCATATGGTCATTGATAATCATGAAGGAGGTCCCTTATTATAGTATACTATCATATTAAAAAATTAGTATATATTGCAGATTGTATATTCTAAAATAAGTGCACAATTACACTAAAAAATATATGTGAAAATCAGGGGAAAATATTGTTTTAGACACAAAATGACAATCTTTTGTCTATGCAATGTATTTCGACTGAGGTGTCCCTATTTTTGGGGTTATTAGAATTAAATTGATAAATTAACATCTGTGAACGAAATTAACAAAGTAATATTATCTTAAAGAAATTAAAATGTAGTTTTGATTGATATTAAGAATTGATAAAAGTATTTGCAAAAATAAAATAATAATATTCTCTTGGATGTCGATAAATAATTATGTTACATGTTGATTCAGTCATTTCATTGTCATTGTGTTGTGTTATTATTTCAGACTGGAGAGCTATGATAAAAACAGCAACTTTTGAAAAAACCCCGAAATGATGCAGGTAGAGTTTGAGAGGGATATCCCACCTATCTCGACCTACATTGATGTGAATAGAGGAAGTTAAATACCTTTGGTGCTATACACTGCTAGCAGCTGCTACCTTGCTACTTTCCACCATAATATTTCATCTAGTGCTAAACATCTGGACATAAGTTGATTTTTAAAATATCCATGTTTCTCCCTGCAAGATGAGTTGTGCTAAAATGAAATAACAGGTGTCCTGTAAAATCGATCAAGACTGCGCTATTGTTGAATGTGAATGTGCTGCAGGGCAGGGAGCAACTGGACAAAAATAAGGCAACTGATATGACATTAGGCACTTGTGACTTCATTGTTATTTTTATGTATACCTATATCTTTGCCATGTTGTAAAAGCTCCACACTATAACAATTCAATGTGCGACACATCCAGTCATCATTAAACATGTTAAAATGATACCTACAGCAAGTGTCGTCTGAAGTATTATATTTTCTCTTTTACTCTTGAAGTCAACAGGACAGAAATAACACACAAAATCTCTTTCTCGCCAAGTAATTTATTCATTCAATTCAATGTTCTTCGCATAAAATTTACCAATATGTTATGGACTGGTTTCTGTGACAAATCAAACAAATGCCTATGTTCAAAATAGATTCTGTCGATGCTATTTAATGAGAGTGACAAGAAAGCTGTTTTCAACACTTATGGTCATGGTGTGAACTGTACTATACAAGTAATTGAGGTAGGTGAGGTGATGGACACAGGGACCCAAACTAACAAATACAAAACTCTAGTCATAATAATTCGCTAAGCTTGTATAAAACAGAATTGCTGGAGCATTAAACACGATGCTCTCAATGGAGAGTGATGAATGAGTAGTAGAATATATGTGTTCATACTCAGTTGTTACTGGAGAAATAGATTTATTTGTCACATTATTTTGTCCATCTGACTCAGAATTAATTATTTCCTCTCTTGCTACATGACCAACATCCATGTCACATTTAATCTCAGACGGTTCTGATATGTTTATTTCTCGCCCTTCCTGCCCACGTTTCCTCCTCAGTTTCAAATCAGTCCCATCAGAGTTTGTCCAAGGAAATTTGGAGGGTACAGTGCCTTGATTTTTCTGTCTACTTTTTGGTGTGCCACCTATAAAAAGACATTTATATCAGGGGTTTTATTTTCAAGGTATTTCAATGGCAATAAAAGCTCTGTAGCTCATCAGGCTGTAAGATTTATCGTCATCAAGCTGGGGCCGTAGTATGAGTACGGAGTCAGGAGTATGGCACATTTCAGCATCCAAAGCATTTTCCTTCTAATCTAGTGTATAAAAGGTTCAGAAATAGAAGCTACTAAACAGCCTTCCATTGTGACATTATGACTTCACAACTACACACTATTGTGACGTCATACACACAGCGGTATTACGGCTGCAACTTTAATACTGCCCTAAACTATTACACTGCAGTATCTTACACGGGTGACTCTGTACACAAAAATTTCAGATCTCAAATAATCAATACATGTTAAGGAAATAACACCTTTTATATTTACACATTTCAGATTGATAACTTTATTACTGTTCACAAACAACCGTATTGACCAAATGAATGACATATTTGAACAATCATTTTTTGAAAGAGGCAAACACGGAAAACTTTCAAAATTGAAAAGAAAGGCTTAAACACAGAAAATCTAAAGTAATATAATTCAATACAAAACAAAAGATGGATATGAATAGTATGAATTTTTTACTACATACTAAAATTGTATTGCGAGGATGAAAGGTTACTGACCGTACATGCCATGATGATTTTGAAATTCCTTGATGTCTTGCGATGAGAAAATGACTCCATCCTTGTAACTCAAGTCAGTCAGAACAAAATCTAATGCTTAAACAAAACCCCCAAAATAAATAAAAAGATTAATATAATGAATACAACAATAAACAAAACAATAAAACAATGCTAAATTTCAATTTTTTTTATTTAGGGCCTAATAAGAAACAACTACGAATTTTAGAGAGTAAATAGAGAAGTAGAAAATATAGCTAAGCCACTCGTGAAAATATAAATACTTCACTCGATGAGATAGATAGATACATGATATTCGACGAGAAATGTCAAATATCCTCTAGTCACATTGGTTGTCTGAATATTGAATTGAAATAATGTAATTCACAATGAGATGATTTCAAATAAATCCGGAAAAATTGATAAAGATATAAAAAAAAATATTCATCTCATTACAATTATTCATTCTGCACGAAAATAACACGTAACTCTAAGGGAATATCAATTATGACATACTAATTATATCACTACGTATACTTCCACGTTGCCAACACTGTTTACATTTTCTGAAATTGTCATTGGTTTACAACCTATTGAACAATGATTCAAACTATAAAAAATCAAATTATGCGATTTTTATGAATTATGTTCCCTCACCATAACTTGTAACTGAAGTGAAGTCCGATGATTTGAAACGAGTCGACGGCTGCCATACCTTGCTCGGATTTATCGTCATCGTTACGTCAAATAGCAATCATTCATTTTTTCTTGAGAGGAGGGTCACTGAGGAGTGTCAATCGTCCACGGTTGGAGCCCAGACACGCAACAACAATATATCAGCAATGTTTAAATGTTTAAAATGTGTCTAGAAAATTGATGTAGAAATCACCATTAGTGATTCAAGTACTTCCGGTTTGGTGGATCGTAGTGACTGTTGCCCCAAAGTGGGCTAGTTATAAGGGACGTAACTGGGGAATGTTTTTCATTATTAACATTTTTAATGAATATAAAGTTCTTTAAGAGGTCAAAAAGGTGGGGGAAAAAACTATTGGTATCTGCGGAGTTCGCAATAAACCTATCTACATGTATCCGGCAAAATACCTCGTCCAGCCAACAAATGGATTGACCATCTTTCTCATGATGACTTTAAAATGCAACAGTCTCTATCACTGGCTGATTTTGATCTTGCCCCAAACCCATTGAAAAATGTACAAACTAATTGAACTCGACTGTACCCAAGAATACATGTCGAACTCGCTGTTTGGCTGATTTGAATTATTTCAGACGAAAACCAGATCTATGAGATCTATGAGTAATGTAGTAGAGACTTTTTTATTCATGATGCAGCTAACTCTGTGGGGACGGTAAAAGATTTTATGACGGAGCTGCCTCTGTGGGGAGAGAATGGTTTAACCTTTGTTGTTAAGTAACTTGTTTTGTTGTCATCATAATTTTAAAACCATTGACTACAGCTTGTTTTTTGAGAGAGATTTACTACAACCAAGTAACTTAAGTAAATTTCTTGCCAACGCCATGAGGAAACGAAATATGTAACTTATCTGTTATAGATTACTATGTAAATTCTCCTTCTATAATATGTTTGTGAATACTTGCAAATTGTTAAATTAAATACCACAAAACCATCCGGTTATATTTCATTGTATAATAATAATCCAATGAAATGTACTATTTCACGGAACAAAGGAACTGAATTGATTTATGAGCTTTATCTGAAAGAAACCAAGTTTATTCAAAACTTAGCCGCACAACATTACGCTAGTTCAAAACCTCACAAGTCCGTCTTATCAAGGCTGCAAGGTTAACCTTTATTTCAAATTTGACCTCTTTTACTGACTTGTCTCTTGACTCGTCTATTAAACTAACAGGCAAAAGAAACGATACCAAATTGCAAGATTGAATATTTTGTTAAGAAAGCTGTGAAATCTTAATAACTCGACATGGAAATGATGTTCTTATTCCAGTAGTCATATGAAGAACGAAAAAAAATTGTCTATGGCAATCCGATCCCGGAAATCTGAAGCGTGAATTTGTTGGATCAAAATGACATGATGCACTTTCATCATTTGCATATAAAACATGTGTCGTATCACTCAACGACATACCACTACTTCAACTGCGCCGAGAAACATGGGAAGAATATCGCCAGAAGAAAGAGAGAGAGCCGTCGGAATGGTGCAGATGGGTGCAACGCATGCACACGTAGCTAAAACCCTGGGTTGCAGCCGTATTACCATCACCAGGCTGATGAGACACTACAGGCAGACGGGGAGGACAGTGAACTTGCCGAGGATTGGGAGACCCCACGTTACAACAGCCAACGAGGACCGCCATTTCAGAATTCTTCATCTGAGGAAACGGTTCCTGACAGTGACAGAATCAGCGGCGACTGGGCTTGGACATGCTGTCAGGCGAAGAACAGTGGCCAGACGTCTCAAACAGCATAATATCCTACATACAAAACCGAGTCGTGCACCTGACACGTCAACATCAACGTCAACGTCTCCTTTTTGGCACGTAACGTTCGGGAATGGCAGGCCCGGAATTGGCGAAGGGTTATCTTTTCGGATGAAAGCAGCTTCCAATTGTACATGAACGATGGTTTTAGATGGGTGTATCGACGTCGTGGGGAACGTTGGCGACGTTGCTGTATTGAGACTGTTGAACCATTTGGCGGTGGCAGCGTAATGGTGGCGGCGGAATATTCAGATATTGGAAAACTGATCTTGTTGTGGTTGATGGGAATCTCAACGCAGAGAGGTACATCAATCATATTCTGCGCCCAGTTCTCCTACCATCCCTGCAGCAACACAACAACAGAACGCTCTTCAAGCAGGATAACGCCCGTCCCCATACTGCACTTATTGTCCAAGACTTACTGCAGAGGAACAACGTCAACGTGTTGCCATGGCCTGCCTGATCGGCTGACTAGTCATTTATCGAACAATTATGGGACGATTTGGGGCGTAAAGTCAGGTCAAGAGCTGTCGTTCCAGGTAATTGCCAAGAGCTTGCCCAAACCCTTAGGGAGGAAAGGCAGAGAATATAAGACGTCAATATACGTCTGATATTCTCAGCACGACGTCGAGTTCGGGCATGCATCGAGGCCCGTGGTGGCCATGCAAGATACTGACGAACTTGTTGATGAGACTTTGCCATTCTGAGTTGCTGATCGAATTCAGGACAATTTCATGCTTGCATTTTAGGAGGCTTTATTTGTTTGCATGGTTACCGCAAACACGTCAAATGTTGATTGTCTGATAGATTATTCATCTGTTTCCAGAGTAGAAATAAAATAAGTAATGCATCATTTAGTTTTTGTCATTTATTAGACAATTATGCATGGTATCTTTTCTTTTGCTCGTTAGTTTAGTTCGACCATTCATAATGCGTGTCTGTTTATCCCCAATTTTTCCTTGAAATAATCAAGAAGCAACTCTCACAGCCTTTGACTATTCGACTGAGCAAGTTGAAGGAAGTTAAGCCAATTATGTCACAAACTAATGACAAATTGAGTGACAATGTCTTTGTCGGAACGTGGATCTCCTTGTGTAGGTGTTTTATTAAATCAACAGTTATTTTCTGCTGACTGACCTAGTTTGACATTGTGAACCGGGTGAGATTTAAAATCCGCATACGGTATCGTAGCAACATTATTATCATGTTTTATTCGTATCTTAACATGTTTCCAGGTTTGAATTTTAAAAATGTAAGAAGTTTAGAAATTCAAGGTGACCATGGTTGGTCTTTACTATGAAAATGTCCATTACATTATCAGTTGTTTGATAAGTGTTAGCATGTACACCAACATGCTGCATTTTTGCTAGAATCTACATCAAAACGTAGCATTCAAAGCTATAAAAGTTACTTTCCATCGAACACGTTTCATTCAAACAACTATTTTTTGTAACATCCAATTAATGAGTGTTTCGTTAAAAATATATATTATTGAGTTAAAAATACCTGACATGATTTCAAACGCTAAGAGTACAGAAAGGAAGTTAATTAATGCTTCTTTCAGAAAGAGATGTTTGAAGTTCGTTCTGAGTTAATCCATTCGTTTATTATATTATTCATTAAACTCTGCATTTGTGATTAAAAATAGAAACATTAGAATATGTTTTTAATTTCCTTATTATATGCTTTCAAGATTTCCAATAAAGATGATATTTTATGTCCTTGTCTTTTGGTTTTGAACTTCATAGCCATGGTAAGAAAAGACACAGGTTGGAGGTTTACAAAACGCTGTTGGCTACGAAACACGTTTATCTTTGATCTTTAAGGTGACAGTTGAAATATTTGTTCAAGATTGATGTACAAACGAGAGTACATGAAATGTTAAAGAGTTACCTTTTTTTGTTTTAAATGTTCAATTACATGTTAAGAAAATAATGCAAGATTAAAGAGAAAATGACATAATTTACCCATTTCAATGCCGATTGTGTGAAATTAATATGTACCGTAATTTACTATTATATGTTCACATTCTTGTTTTAATTGACAGAGAATACGCTCTCATTCATCCAGTTATCAAATCTATACCAACCAAAATGTTACCCCAAATAACATGGTATTCAGTGGTAAAAAAGCATTCTCTCCCAACAGAGCTAGCTCAGTCATAAATTTCTTTACAACCTCTGTCTTAATTCGAAGGTTTCTCGGTCTTTCGGCACTCTCCCCTAGCGGAACAATATTGCAACTTAAACTACCTGGCTATTTTTCAGCCAATGAAAACAGCGAATGCATGAATAACATATTTGATATCACACAGGCCTGTGCAATGAAAAGTCGGAAAATAAGGCGTTTGTGTTCTGTAAAGACGACTCCAAGTGCAAGGTGCGTTTTCGAATGAAGTTTAGCTTTTGGGAAGCTCACGGAAGTAACTAAGGCGATTTAAATGATAATGTTTGAAACGGCGTCGCTGATTGCACAACTTACTTTGATTGCATCTAATCAGCGTTCTACACTTCGTGCACAAGAAACCTTCGAATTAAGACAGAGGTTCTATAGAAGTTTATGACGGAACTACCTCTGTTGGGAGATAATGTTAATAAGGGTGTGTCGACAAAATTTACAACAATTAGTGGATTGCTTTACATCTTACTGACTTTGTAGACTAAATTCCAATCAGTGTGTTTTTCAGCATTTGTGCAATAAAAACAACTATTGCCATAGCTGTTCTATCAGTCGAAAAAGTGGGCGGGATAGCACAGTGGTAAGCGCGTTCGGATCAAGAGGTTCGTGGTTCGAATCCCGGCAGGGGTTCGGCAACTTTGTCTTCATTAGAGAGCTGTTCTACATGCAGTAACTCTGGGGTGCAATGCTACACTGAATTTCAGCGTAGTACCACCCATTGTTAGCTAGTTCGAGCCAATGCATAGCCACAATGGTGTTTCGGGCTTTTCCCCTGCAATAATAGCAGCCACGATAGAAGTGAAAGCGGCGTTAAACCCCATATCACTTCACCTCACCTCGGTCAAGAAAACAGAATGAGACTGAAGGTAATATTGCGGCCTTAAGAATAGTGTAAACCAGTGCTAAGTCAATAGCGAGTGTATGACCCTTGATTGACCCTCCTCGACGTAGTACGTATCAGTCTTTGTATGACTTGTTGAGAAATCTGCTGCCACTCCTGATGCAGTGCTGCTGCATCATCCAACTCCGCCACATTTTGAACTCTCCTATGTATATAGCGACCAAGAATATCCCATATATGTTCTATCGATTTCAAGTTGGGACTGCAAGCAAGCCCCGGTAGCATTGTTATGGCCTCCTGCTGTAGAATCTGTGTTACCACTTGCGCTCTGTGGGGTTTAGCATTGTCATACATGTAGACTGGTTTTATAGGAAGGGGTGGTTGTGGAAATGTGGAATTACCAAAGGGAGAAGGCTGTTATCTCGATATTTCTGAGCATTGCGTGTACCTGGTACTGTCACAAGGTCGAGTTTACAACCTCATCACAGAGCCACCATCATACTGATAGGCTGGTTGGACAGGTCTTGGTTCGAAACGAGTGTTAGTTTGTCGCCAAACACGAATGCGTCCATCCACAACATGAAATAGCGTCCTACACTGACCAATGAATCTGGCACCATAAGGCCAAATTCTATCCCACCCTCGCTCTAAACCACCTAAGACGTTCATTAATGTGCCGTTGTGTTAATTTCACACGTTTGAGAGGTCTATGAGCTGCTCGAAGGCGATTCATAACGGTTGTTATGGAAACCCACATGTCGGTTATCCAGTTATCTCTCAGTACTGGGACACTAATGAAGGGCAGGTGTCTAATGTTCTGAAGCAGTGCTCTCTCTTCATGTACAGAGATTACTGTCGGACGTCCAGATCTCACACGGTCTTTCAGAGTTTCAAGAGCATTTGTGATTGTCAGCATGGGTAGTTGTACATATTTCTGCCATAAAACATCTTTGATATTATTTTCAACATCTTGAAATAAGTGGCGCTTAACTTATTGTTATGAGTATACGTGTGTAAACTGAAATTTCCACTTGAAATTCGTAATATCTAATCAGATTTTAAGTGACAAAATCACAACGGTGATGCATACGGTTGACAACCGATTTTACCTTTTCTATTGAATAATTTCTCTCTTACATCATGTATAACGTTTTATTATAAAAATGGTTTGTTAAACAACCCATTTCAATTAGAAACTCACAGCATCTTTGTATCTGCCAACGAATTCACTTCATTTTCTGCAGGGTTCGCTTCAGTATGTGCAGGATTCCCTTCTATTTCTCGAATGATCACTTCATTTTCTGGAGTGTTCTCTTCCTTCACATCCCATCTGCCTGTTGGTTTACAGGCTGTTATCACCTTCTGTAACACACAGAAGGAACATCCAGCCAATGGATATAAAGAACATCAACCCCCCCCCCCACACACACACCCCTCATCACCCCCCCCCCCCCCCCCCCACCCCACCCCACCCCAGAGAAGCTCAGCAATACAGAGAAAGGCAAGTGCGTCAAAGTAAAACATTCGTAAGATCAAATATATTGATGAAAAGATTTCAGCAATATACCAAAGAAGTACGTTTCCTGACTCTTGAGGAAAGGGTTATTGTGATTTTTTGGTTGAATTTCAATTTCATGACGACAGTACGGGACAGTTAGAAAACTGAAATCAAGCAAAATATGGTATTCAACACAATGTGTTGCTTGAAACCTATAAAAAAATTAAGGTATATCACAATAGAAAGAAACAGTCCACTGTGAAAAAATAATCAGCCTGATATTTAATTTTTGGTTTGGTCTCTCACTTCTGTATTCTCAAATTGACTTCAATCAACATCCTCTCTTTCAGATATTTACCCCTTGCCTCTAAAACTTCAACTTTTAACTTTTCATATCTTGAAAGTTTGATCTTCTCTTTAAAATTGGAAATCCATACACTTTCAAATTGACCCTTATTCCTAAACAATTGGACTTCTTACCTCTCTGAAAGTTTGACCTTGAGCCCTGTACACGCTGAAGACAAAGACAACCGGAAGAGGAAGCACAACGCCGGACGAGATGCACCAGCCAATCAGATTAGCCCAAGTCGGGTAGATGTAGTCTTCAAACTGCGGTGCTCGGTAGGAGTAGAAAGAGTAACCAAATAGTACCTAGGAATAGAAATTGAATATTGTAAATCTTCCTTTTTGTCTTCTGCTTTTTTAAAAAATAAGTTCAATCAGAAAAGCAATCTTTGATTATTCTTCAAAATGAGACGCTTTTAAGGTAGCGTTCTGAAACTAATAAAGTTAGTACAAGCATAACCTAGCGATAATCAGAACAATCAAATTAAACGATTCTAATCAAAGCCTGACCAATTGGCATCCAGTCCACAATTTGTTTTGAGGAAAATGACATGAAACAAGGCTCTCTACTTTTATCTATACAACATTTAAAGAATAAACCATCTGTATGGTTAGAATGTCCACACATTTGCGACTGGTTTAATGTAAGACAATAGCGAGGCTTTTCACACTTGTAACGCTGATTAATTATTTCATTTCTCATTATTGTCTCATGTTACTGATGGTGCATTCTTATTTATCTACTTGTCATATCACAATCAACTAAAATATTAACGTCAGTAACATGCTTTAACTGGACTTTTTCATAATCATGCACTAATAACATTTATGCATGAACTGGAGTGTCACCTTGAATTTCATTTCACACTAAATACCAGGGTAGGACCGCACTTTTTACTAACTAGCTAACTAACATTCTGGCTATCTTTAGACGTTTCAAAAGAGAAGCACATTGTAAGCTCATTCCTTATTCTTTTGAAACTGTGCCACACTTATTCGTATTTATATTAGCCTTTGTACAAAATGTTATGAGTATTCATTGTTTAAGAGTGTAACATTATGTAACATTGTTGTATTGTTTAGTGGGTCACACACACACTTGTTTTGATAGTCTAAGCTGGCAGTTACTACAAACTTCTATTTCTAGAATGTTCTAATTATTCTTGATTGCTTGAGTTGGACATTTCTGATTGGATATTTTCAAGGAAGTTTAAAGAACATTCTGGAAGCTATCTAACCTTTATATAGGCTGACATTATAACTCTTAATCATCTTTCTTCTTACAATCAAGTTGCGATCATCTGACGTGCGACTGATATTTGGATACCTTTACAAGCCGGATTCATCTATCTCCTATCAAGACCCACTGACTGCTTTCTACACTTATCAACTGTGTGATTCTTAAGGACTGGTGAATATATTTATTTAGCTAATTAGTGTGACTCATTTTGATATTGTATAATTATTTGTATTAGCTTGATATTGTAATCTTAAATACTTTGTTTATTATTTGATTGATTAAATTGTTATTAATATACAATTGTCTTGTTATATTTTGCTGGTTTGACTGGGGACATCTTCCATTCCAAATTTATTTCGTAACAAAAATGTATGTTGAGAATAGTAGCAAAACGATCCGTTGCATACGACTCTTTGTAGGAACACAAATCAACACGTAAGTCTCACGTCGTTTGCGTCAACATTCTTTAAAGAAGAAAAAACTTACCAAAAGTACAAATGGGCAAACGTATTTCCAAAGTATTCCAATTCCCTTTTGCACCTTTGTCCCCCAAATTGACATCATGACCTTGTCCATACGAGGAATCCCTGCGTATTTAAGAGAGATTATTTCAGCATATGTTTAAAAAAGAAGAAAAACATAAACATTCAGATATCCTTACCGATAGCTATAGCCCGACCCTGATCGATTTCAGTCTAAACCTGTTTGACCTTGGCTACCCCTGTAGACCTGGCCTAGACGAATTCAACAGACTCCATTGAACAAAGATGTTATAAGGTGATTGATGGAACACAACTGTGTTAGGGAAATGGCAAAATGTTAGAGGTCTTTCATTAAAGGGAAGGGATTCAATTAAAACTGGGATTGCTAGACCAAATAAATTGACAACTTAACAGGGTGTTCTAGGATTAGTCAAAGTTTTGTCTATGACTAAACGTTGGTTAATTAGTGTCGTGGTGTTAGCCGATATGACAGGCAATCCCGTTTTGTCGGATTTAATGAATACTTGACTGTTTCTCAGAATAGAATTGCTGCTCACCGTAGATCCAGGCTACGACCACACACTCAAGACCAGCAAAGAGGACGAGAGAAGGGACATAAACAAACCATTCAACAAGCGTTAATAGATACACCCCTCCCTGAAAAGACAAACATATTGAGGGTGCATGTGAAGTTGCTGAAGGGGAATGGACACTTTACTTGGAATGATGCATTGGAAACATTATTTGCGCATTTGAAAACTATTTGAATTAATGCAAGCAGCAAAAGGATTGTTAGGTCTTCTTAACGCATTCTTGATTTATGATATTGGAAAAAATACGCCAAGAGCTCTCCGGATCCAGGTCGTTCTTGGCTAGTTTTACTAGTATTTCAAAGTATGTAACATTCAGTGAAAGAAACATGCAGCTGCAATTTTCTACCTGTGCAGTATAAGGAACAGCAAGGAAGAAGAAGGGAATGATGACAGCAGCATTCAACATCCAACGTCTTTTGCCAAGTCGAGGAAACGTGAATTCCAAGGCATCGATTACAACTTCACAACATGGGATCTGGTTGTAAAATGTTATAAGGTATGAAAATAAATAGGGAATATCGGTATTTCCTTGACGAATACCATGATAACCTTTCGAGATGAGATCAACATGCTATACATGTATTACAAGGGAAAGCATATCTTCTGTGGTTTATTTTGAGTTTTAGTTTGAAATTGACCTTTGTTTTCATTGCGCTTTGAGGATGTCTCTACCGGATTTCTAAATGGGATCAAAGCATTGCTCTGTTGAAATGACTCAAATTTTACTCCACATTTCAATGTTTTCATATTTTCCAGAATGTAATAAGTGTTACCCTTACACGTCACCAGGTTTGTTTTTTTACTTGTTTTGAAAAGTTTTGAAAATTATACAAATTTGGAAACATTAGAAAAGAACACATATTGCTTCAAGCCAAATACCAGACTATCGATTCCAAGTGTGAATAGCATGAAGAAAAGGAGAACAGACCACAGCTGGGGGAGAGGCAGGAACGAGGTGGCTTCCGGGTATGTGATAAAACCTAGTTTGAAACCTGTAACCAGAATAACTCTAAATAGAGAAAGTAGAGTGAATTACATTGGAATTGAAAGACACACTTTGTAAACTGCAAATTCCAGGTAAAGGATTTACCATTTGACGTTTTTAAAATGTTACTAACAAATGTTTCAAAACTTTTATTTTTGTTCAAGTAAATCGCAGTACCATGTGAATATGTATATGAAATATGACCATAAGGTATGACTTTTCAATTTGTATTAATCTCTTACGGTATGACTTCACACCGACTTGAATCTTGACATTTATTAAATATTTTAGTTTGCACTGAAAATGTTGACCCCATTATGGGCGGAATGGTTAGCACAATTGGATATTAAACTTACCGGATGTTTTAAAATGGTCCATTGTAACACCCCTGATATGTGCAAGGTGCCCCGTGATACCGAATATAGAAAAGCCAAAGTAGATTTGCGACAGAGAACCAACAATGTTGACAAGAAAGGCATCTCTAAAATGCAAGAAGTTTTTAATTTTAATTATGAATTTAAATTTCTTTAACGGAAATGATTGGATAAGAAAGAATTAAGTTTTTTATCAATGTTCAAGGTTCCAGATTTAAAAGATTAACAAATTCGAAAGCTATGGGTAAGCAACCTAATTGCATTTCTCTTTAAAATACGCAAGTCTTGTAGCTCAACCTACACTTACCTCTGTTCTAATAAGAGCAGTTATTCGGCTTCCTGGTGACTCGCCGACTTACAGAACATTTCAAAACAAACTATCTTCAGATAAAATGAGGCTTTGCAAATGATTACTTTTCAAATGGAAAACATTTCCTTGCCTCCAACCAAGCCTCTCTATTTCTACTCGAGAAGAGCTCATATTAGAACTGTGGTTAGTGGAGGATGTTAAATCTAGAGCTATAATTATCGTTTCCTCAAATATCTGTTTTTTTATGCACTGTCATAGACAATGTTTAGTAATTATTACTATACCTAAAACAGTTAACGTCAGTTGGATTGTGGGAAGCTATCTTGATTATGACTCCATACGCAATCCCAGGAGAATAGAGAGCTAAGCTGCAAGCCTCAAACCAAACCTCAAAAACACATGATTCATGTCTAAATAACATATTTGACATATGATGGCATTATCTCCTTCAAAAATGCATTATAATCTTAGGCGCATTATAAGTTGTCGTTGAGTAAATTACATTCATTTTGAATCCAATCATTGTATGTTACCATATCTTTTAAGGTGAGTTATGTTATTAGATGCTCTAACTTGTAAACGTGCATTTTCTAAACATTTATGAAAATATTGACAATCATTTCATAAGACAAGGATTCCTGCTATCGAAATGGAAAAAGAAATTTAAAAGCATTCATGGAATAAAAACCTCACATTGAAATCTGCCAGCTTTTGGAAATCAGGAGTGATATAAAATAAGATTCCATCCAGGGACCCTGGGAGTGTGAGTGCCCGGATGAGAATTATAGTCACAAGAATGTAAGGGCAGAGAACTGTGAAGTAGACAACCTGTAAGTAGATCAAATTTATGATTGATACATTTTGCGTTTATCATCAATTTGCATTATTTTCATAAGTAAGTTACAGGATAGTAATAAATAAATCTTAAGAATCAGATATAATTTTTTTCATTTGTACATAATTTTAGTCAATTACGAATCACAGATTATTTGCAATGGCATGGGAATTTACTCAATCATGATGGCTTTGCAGGTATCTATAGGTATTGTAAATTCATTAGTCGAGAAAGGGCGCATCGGGCCGAAACAGCTCATGAAGTTCTTGTTCTGACATAAGTTCTGCACATATTCTTACAAAACAAACCTTTTGGAACTGTAGGAGACCTTTAGATTGGCTACAAATAAGGAGGGAATTATGATGCCGATTTTGATCAGTGGATGTTTTTTTGGAAAACGTATTCGTTATGTAAGTTCTACAAACAAATGCAATATGATGAAATTTTCCATGATCGATCCTCTCACCTTGCCAGCCAATCGTATTCCTTTGATGATGCAGACATAAACAGAGAAGAAGGTGATTGCTAGGCACAGGACTAGTGGCCATCTTACATCGCCCAATGATTCCAGTCCACTAGTTATTTGTAATATATTATTTCTGTAAATAAAACAAAAACGTTTATAATCGTTATCACCTAAAGGTTAGTTAATGTTAGATTTTGTAAAATCATCTCTATTCAGAGAGCATTCAGTTAGATTTGTTAATGAATAGGGTTATTTTGTCCATATTATGTTATCTAAATTTTCGATTTTGTTGAAAGTTAAACATGAAGTATAAAAATATCTTAGAACAACCTATTTAGGATGAACTGGCTTTGGATTATCTACCATAATACAGGAACAATACGAATTCAGTCAATGGATATTTATATTTTTCACCTAAAAAATTCCTCTGCAGCTGGGACGCCATTAATGGTGTATCGTACAGTACCGTTGTGTGAGGTCGCGTAGGTCTGGTTGAATGAGTCACTATTATTGAAGGACAGCATGTTTTGAAACTTATAATTTTCCAAGCAATCTGGAGTGTTCCAGTCCTGACCACACTGAGTCCAGGGCAGAGTAGCGTAGAAGGAGTAGAAGAGGTAATAGAGGATCCAGGCGAAGAATACAGGGTAATAGATGCAGAGAATACCAGAGATGCAAACATTTCCAGCAGCCAGACCTGCAGATGAAGAAACAATGAAATGCCTCATCATTCGTGAAGCAATTTATCCATTACATCGAATAAAGAGTGCAACAGAGGAGTACAGATGCTTAACAAAAGTTTGTATCATTAGTTTCATACTTAGTGAAAATATGATGTTAAATGTTGATCACTTTAGATCAAGTATGTAAACCAACAGTCATATAAAAGTTACAACTTATAGAAGCCAAAAGAAAAACATAATCCTTTGAAATACGACGTACTTCAAGAGTATACTCATAGTACTACAGAAACACAACTGGCAGAGACTGGTCCAGGTCTGGTCGAAATTCCAACAACTAAAAACTCTAGATTATCTAGCAAAACAGACATTTCGAAATATTTTTGTAAAAAGAAAGATATACCAAATGTGTTTTAAAATGACACAGTGTATGATTTTATAATTTTTCATGTGACTTAGATAAGATTCATAACTCCATTTATCCTGAGTCAGGTTCAAATATCCTCCCTTAACTTTCATCTTTATCTCTCAATTGCCCACATTATGTCATTTCCCTATTTTCAGTGATAGTACAAAAAAAACCAGTCATAAATAGTTTAATAAATCAAAATTATGCGTCCATGTTACATGGATATCAGTTAAAAGACCTGCTAAACGCTATCAACAAAATTGTAACGTGTTTTTACTTATTTTATTTTAGTTTATTCTTATACAGTGAAGCGAACTTTTCTTCAGCTGCTGTATTGGACTATAAATATTGTTAGAATACGGATTTCATCAGCTCATTTGTATGTCTTCACGAATACAGATAAACTTGTGCACTTGCAGGTTTACCATTAATGTTCCCCTGGTCTTCTCACAGCTTAGAATGCTTCGAGGACATCTGATGGAACTTCACATTTGGCCAAGGTTGGGCTTAAGACCGTAGTAATTGTTCATTTGTATTTCAAGACCTTTAGCCAAAAGAACTAATAAAAGTGAAGAAGAAGGATATTCATTAATGTTTTATGGTTTACTGAGGATACACACCTTTTAGAGCAGGACAGAGATTCAAGGCTTTCAAAGCTCCTCCACGAGAGAATTGGCCAAGGACCATCTCCAGGTACACGAGAGGAACACCTCCGATCAGGGTGAAGAGCAGAAAAGGAACTAAAAAACTGCCTGAAGAAAATTATCTGTGTCACATATTCTGCTAAGACAACAAGAAGATAATCAATGCTTTTAATTGCTTATCACCATTTGTTTTAAAATATGTATGAACCTGAAATAATGATAACAATGTATATGGTTGAAAGGTTGCAAAAAATAAGGTTTGCAAGAGGCAAAACCATCTTTCCAAGTATTTCCATGCTAATATAACAGAGTTTCTTTAAGGAGAGTATTTTCATTTTAATAATTGTTCCAGAGACGCAAGTAGTAAAGAGCAACATTTTCTGAGATCGTCATTCATTTGTTCAAAAGGTTGGAAATGGAATTTAAAAAGCCAGAATTTAAGTCAACATCACTTGGAAGGGATCTTCCTGAATCAACACGAGCCATCATGAAGTCAATTGAAAATCAAGTCAAAACACAATGATTTTATTCATTTCCGAGCAAAACTGGTGGGAACAAATCCGGTCTCCATCTTTTAAAGACTAGGCTCACAGGTCAAGCTAAAACAACGATGGGTTCTCGGCCCGAGAAGAAGATTAGGTTCTTATTGATACTCAATTTATTTATTGCAGGCACTGTGAGGTTCAGCCAGATACTAATACCGCTATCACGCAAGTGATTTTAGGAAATTTTAAACTACAAATGTTCATAATAATGTAATAATGAGCAAGAAATTAATACGTCTTATGTACTTCTCATCCAAAACTTAGTAAATTAGCAGTACTTTGAACAAAATGAAAAATGATTCATATATATTTTCAAGTTATACCAGAGAAATAAAAACATTGTGTACAAATTGTCAGCTTTTCACCTGCAAGCAAATAGCCAAAATACGGCTAAAATGACCAATAAAGACTTATCGAGCTGGCTTATTGTTACTTTTATTGATTTTATATTTTTTTCAATGATGGAAAGAATGACCAATGGGAAGATACCCTCTTTGTAACACAAGCATGTAGAATTTAGTTCATGCATGTTATAAACATATACTTAATGCATCACATGTTATCAGTGACATGCAAATAGAGCAGCATGCAAATGTAGTAGATCAATTACCATCACAAACTTAAGTTGATTATGTTAGAGTAATGTTTGTACGCATTGTTGCACATTTGTAAAGCTATATTTTTTTCAAAATTGTTAGAAATATGTAATAACAAAGAACTAGTACAAAAAGTAAACAAAAAGTAAAGGTACATAACATTCTTGATTTGCGAGAATACCAAATTTAGTTACACTACTTGACTTCATTTCGATTCCTTGAATGATTGAAAAGTGGCTCCATGCAAACCTGCCTAGTACATGACATATTTTTCTTTCACGATGGAGGCTGAGTAATGAGAAGCTTTACTCCTTGATGAAAATGAATTTTGCCTGACCTGAGAAATATCTATCAAAATATGCCAGAGCGCCTGTAAATCACTGACCTCCTCCGTTTCTGGCACACATGTAAGGAAATTTCCAAATGGTTCCAACTCCTATGCTGAATCCCAACAGAGTAAGAATGTACTCGGCTTGGTGTCCCCATGTCTCCCGTGCCATGTTAGAGATCTGTTTAAATTAAAACAGACTGAATTATTCGATCTCTTGAATTTTGTTTTAAGAAGGCAATTTTGAATTTCAGTTACCAAAAGAATTATTAGATTCCGTCTTTTTTAATATTTGTAAATACTTGACCAATAACAATATTTTCAAGTTTATGTTATTACCATCATAGGTGTTTGATTCTAATCTAGCTTGTCAAACACGAAATATGATAAGATATGTTCATGAATTGTATACAAATTCAAATAATAAACGCTCGTCGCATTAAAAAGTAGATCATTAAAAGTGAATTATTCAAAATAATCAGTTTACATAATATCATTTAATAGAATATTTCAACATTATCATTTTCCAATGAAGTTATATGTTTGGCGTCTTATATCTCCAAATTAAAAGTCATTCAAATAAACCTACCTGATGCGAACGATTAAATGTGTTTAAAAGTTTTATCTAAATCTCTTTCCAATATACAAGGTTAACATTTATTATTTGATAGGAAAATATCATTGGAACACATGCACGTGCTGAATGAGACATGATTACTTAACCATTTACCTTTGTAATAAAAATAAAGTTCTTTCAGAGGTCAAAAGGTAGTCAAAAACAAATCATCTTGTTCCGTAATCCTATTGGTATCTGTGGAGTTCGCCAAAAACCTATCTATCCGAACAAATACCTCTTACAACAAACAAATGTATTGATCATCTTTCTCGTGATGGCTTTAAAATGCAACAGTCTCTATCACTTGCTAATTGCCCTCTAACTAAATTCGTTTGTGTTTTGTGAGCAGCGCCCTCTTGGGCGAAACGCTTTTCATATGATTACTCTTTGGTTTATAACGTTTGAGTCGTGAGTGATACGAGGCTTTGGCTCACCGGATACGTAGCCTATACGATGGTCAGCAGGATGGACCAATTTAATCTGATCGTCTTTCGTCACTGAAACTGACATCAATAAAAACAAAGCACAATCAAATAAGTGTCAATCTAACAACAGCCTTATATATGTTAAAAAGCCAGTCACACATCACATTTACATGTATACTGAGTAAACCATCTATCTATGTAGAATCCCAGTTTCCAAACTTACGTTATAGGCTCAAGTTACATGTATGTACTTACACTATTATAGTGTTCCAACATTTCGTTTTCATATTCAATACGATTCATTCAAGTAACTTGATGTAAATTATACATTGTTGTTTTCTATGACATTGACTTACTCCTATTTTCTTTCCGTAACTAGATTCTCGTGCATTTTAATCAAATCACATACTTAAAATAAAGTACCAATCTTCCACTATGGAAACACTTTCATTGCCCTAATTCTAATCAACTTTCACCGTCTCTAGAAAATGACACAGTTGTACTCATTCTGACAAAAAAACGGTCTGACATTGGACCAATTACTCGTATGTGCTGACGAAATCACAGCTTCTCAATAGCAAAGGCTACGACAAAAGTCTCCGGTGTCAGTAACTAGGGCCAAATTACTCCTGTGAATCAATCGTTAAACAATCCTTCTTCTAATTGCGTGTTTTTGTGCGTTTACGCCAAGGTTTTATCTGCATTACACTGGTGTCAGAACATGCGAGAAATTGGGCTGCTGTTAGACCGCTGTGTTGTGGATTGCCCCTTATAGAAGTCTGAATCCTGGTAGATCCTTGACTTCCAAACGTTCTTTTTATGTCGATTTTAATCAGACTGGTTTTACCACAAATTAGAATAAATAAATAAGGGTTTTCCGTAGAAATAGGTTTCCGTCTCATGAAATGAAATGCATAAGATTATGAACTGAAAAGTCCAACCCTAACCTTATGTCTGTATTGGCTGTCTTCTGTGTATGGTGCAAACAAACCTATGATGGTGTATATGTAGCCTTGTCTCTAGCATGCGCAGTAAAGTGCGCATAATTTACATCCTCATCCCCATTACTTAACAATAGAGCCACGTATATATTAGTTCACACACATTTAAAGGGACAGTAGCACATTTTGCCTTTGATAAATAAAGTGATCTCAGGAAAACGGAAAAAAATCCAATTGCAAGACAATGTTTTGAATCAAAAGAATCAGTGTTAAATTGAAACAATAGGATTAAAAAGGATTTACACAAAAATGACGTCAATGGTTATTGCATGATACATGTTTATTTCCTCAGGAACTCAGGAAGGTCAGGTTAAGTAATGAGATATTTTGACCCTCTGAAGATGATACATTTGGCATCAGCTTCTGTTTATTAGGAACAATTTAAACAAATAAACCCTTCCAAAAACCTGCCTCTTTTAAAACTGTTGATACTTGTTAGAGATCCTGTATGCACGTGTACAGATATACTTTGTGCGTACAAATATTTAAAAATAACCGAATAATGTCATTGGTGCAAGAGATGTTATTCAGACTGTTATTTAATATAAATTAATGATATATTCATTAAGACCCTGCATTTCTATTTGATAATCTTATCAACATAGAGTATTCATGGCATGTATCCGATTATTTACTGTCAATTTATTTTGTGATTGATAAAACTATAGCTGCTGTACGGTTGTACTGTCAACATTTGTTATATATGTATGTGTAACAGACGGCCTTTTATCAATTACATTCCGCATTGCATTGCACAACATCAGCATCATTAATAACCCTTAAACATATGTTATTTCACAAAAAACGCAAAATGTATAACTAGTTATAATCAATCAGATTATTTAACTTTCAAACAATGAAAATCCTTCATCCTTCTACATTGAAAGCTTAAAAATATATGCTATCTTGAATATCTTACTTAAAGATATTATCTTTTAATGAAAAAATAGCCAGTGAAATGACCTTATTCAAAATTATGGAAAGTGTATGGAAGCCACGAATTTATAACAGTCCTTTTCAGCGCATGGTTAAGAACTTGAATTCGAATTTTGAAAGGAGACCTCTCCTAAGTGCATATCAAAACAAAAGTTGTGAACTTGTGGTGGAAATAAAAACCAATTCCTCCAAAGCAAGACTTCCCCTTGTTAAAACACGTCTTTTGATGGTCCCGCGAGTCCGATGAACGATGCAGTTTCATTGGCAGAAATTCTAATCAAAAGAGGGTAATTTCCATGCGGATTTCCCTAATGAAAAGTCCCAGGGGTAATAAGGAAAAAGAGCATTGGAATATTCAGCCGAATGTTGTATTCATATAAACCCTGGCTTGCAAGTATGTGACTTTTAAGAGACGACTGTGAAATAACCGTCAGTTTGAACATTTTCAGGTGAAATGATTGGACTCGTTCTCCTAAGATTTCATTCCCTCCCAAAAGAGGTATCTCCCTCATTATTTCTCTGCAACCTATGCTACGATATGAGCTCTTCTCTGGCTTGAGGCAGTTTTACATTGCAGCAACATATTGCAACATAACGTACCTTGCCATGTTTTAGCCATTGAAAAAAATACAAGAATGGATAGCATCTTTGTTGTCACACGGGCCTGAGCAATGATGCACCCACTTCTGTAAATAAGATTCAAAGTGCATATAAAAATATATTAACTGAAATCAATTCTTCCCTTCACATTATTGGTGTCATAAAATAACAAATTATAATGAACATTTTTATGCTCATGGTTATATTTCCCATTTCAGGATTATACATGTAAACGTTTATTATTTACAACAAATTGTAATAAAACAATCAAAGTTAATTCTATATCAAATTACTTTTGTTATATAAAAGTTTATAAGTTTTTTAACAATTTTGATTGGAAATATTCGGAACAATAAAGTGAGTAAGTTGTTATTTAATGCCGCTTGGGCAATATTTCAGCTATTAGCGGCGAGCTAAACAATAGACCTAGGTTTATAAATATATCTCTTCTCTTCCTATAAGCCGGTGTCTTTGAGTTCAGTAAATATGTTTTTGCGTATCTTCTTCTTTTGATTGTTATTTCCATTGTTTGTAAACATGCGGGTTTACAACATGCCTACTTGATTCTTCCTTATTCTGGTTAACAGTTTTGCGATCCTTGAGTTTATAGTCCTGAAATTTCGGATTGAAATTTTTAATGAAGATTTTGATATGCACTATCATTAAGAGATTTCGGCACTGTGATTATTAATAATGCACTCATGCAAAATTCCTGTCAAATATCTTTGCATTTACCACTAATACAACTATCAAAACCAAAAAAATGTAACTATGCCTGGATGTATTTCAATTTGTTTTGTTTTTTTATCGCTCGACATGTCTTCATGTCTAAAATTTCCTGTTGTGTTTTAAAATCCATGACTATACACTCCTGTCTAGGCCAAAGAAATTCAAAATACACAGCGAAACGCACTATCAAAAATTATTGTGTACAAGTTGTCAGCTTTTCAGCTGCAACAAATAACCAAAATACGGCTCAAATTATCAATGAAAAATTACATAAGCTGGCTTGATATTTCTATTATTGATTAAATTTTTTTGAAATGATCGAAAGATTGAAAAATGGTGAGATACCTATTTTGTAACACAAGCATGTAGCATTTAGTTCATGCATGTTATAAACATATACTTAATGCATTACAGGTTATCAGTGACATGGAAATAGAGCAGCAGGAAAATGTAGTAGATCAATCAAGCCATCACAAACTTAAGTTGATTATGTGAGAGTAATGTTTAAACTCACTGTTGCATTTTTTTCAGAATTGTTAGAAATATGTTATACCAAAAAACTAAAGTTACGGTACATAACATTCTTGAGTTGTGAGAATATAAAAATTAGTTACACTACTTGACGTCATTTCGATTTCTTGAATGACTGAAAAGTGGCTCCATGCAAATCTGCCCAGTACATGACATCTAAATCGTTCACGATGGATGCCAAGGCTGAGTAATGAGAAGCTTTACACTTTGATGAAAATTAATTTTGCCTGAAATATTTATCAAAATATGCCACAGCGCCTCTGAGTTACTGACCTCCTCCGTTTCTGGCACACATATAATGAAACTTCCAAATGGTTCCAACTCCTATGCTGAATCCCAACAGAGTAAGAATGTTCTCGGCTTGATGTCCCCATGTCTCTCGTGCCATGTTAGAGACCTGTTGATAAAATCAGACCGAATTAATCGATTTTTTACTTTAGTTTTAAGAAGACAATTTTGAATGTCCGTTACCCAAAACAATTTTTAGATTCCGTCTTTTTCAATATTTGTAGACACTTAAAACCAACAACAATATCATCACTTGTTCGCCTCTAATCTAGCTTATCTAACACGAAATGAGAATAGATATGTTCGAATTCATGAACAGTTTACTAATCCAAATCATAAACGCTCGTCACATTAATAATCAGATCATTAAAAGTGAATTATTCAAAACAATCAGTTTACATTATACCATTAGAATATTTCAAAATTATCATTTACCAATGAAAATATATTATGTTTGGCTTATTTCATCTCCAAAGAAAATTCATTAAAATAAACCTATCTGATGCGAATGATTAAATGTGTTAAAAAGCCTTTATCTAAAACTCTTTCCATTTTTTTACAAGAATGACATTTAGTATTTGATAGGAAAATAGTATTGGAACATATGCACTTACTGAATGAGACTTGATATTGCAATTATTAACATTTTTAATGAAAATAAAGTTCTTTAAGAGGTCGAAAAGGTGGGGGAAATCCTATGGTGTCTGCGGAGTTCGCCATAAGTCTATCTACATGTATCCGGCAAAATACATTGTACAACCAACAAATGGATTGACCATCTATCTCATGATGACTTTAAAGTGCAACAGTCTCTATCACTGGCTGATTTTGATCTTGCCCCAAGCCAATCTCAATTCGTGTTTTGAGGGCCCTCTTGGGCGAAACGTTTTTCATATGATTTCTTATTAGACTATCACGATCCGTCGCAGCAACCTTGGCGACAAGCACAAAAAAGTTGCTTGTATGAATAATTACATGTATATTTACAGTCTGTGCAATGAATAACTAGCCGTGAATGATACGAGGCTTTGGCTCTGCGGATTCGAATTTGATGATTTGCAAGATAAACCAATTTTATTGCAAGTATGTTGCAAGTATGTTTGCTATTTAAAGTTCAAACTCATACAATTTTTTTCCAGTTAACATAGAACCAGTTGAAGTAGTTTGTATATGTCCTTTAATTGAATAACAAACCGACGTAAGCAGCTTGAACATCTCTGTTTTTGACTAAACAAGGGTCAATCACATTAGAATATGCACGTCTAATATGACTGGCTACCTACCGGGAAGTATAGGTATTTGAATCTTTAAAAAGTGACACAAATCTATACACACTAGGTCTTTCTAACCTGTAAGTAGTTTTCTTCTTCTTAAATGTTAAATGAGTGTTGGTGTCAGCTCCTGTTTCGTAGGTAGTTCCGAATTTAGTATAATCCAGAAAGTTTATCCTTTGAAACAACACAAGTCTACATCCCTCTAACTTAAAAAGGATTTTTACTGTAATAACAAATGTATACTTCCCGGTACCACACCATATGACTGATATATCATTATCATGAAACCTCCTGGTATTTGTACACGTCTTGGTGGTTTTCGTTTCTCAACATGTTTATGGTTAATTCTGTTCACGAAATAAAAAACTATTCAAAGATTACTACAAACTAAAAGACAAAACGTTTGTTCAACGCATCTGTTTCCAGAGAAAATTTTGGTTTGGTCACGTCAACCAAAACATTACATTGAGGTAATCAGAGTTTGCTTTGCGAAAGATAACTCCATAGCTTTCGATTTGACTTTTTGTTTTAAAAAAACCGAGCATGGGTAATTTGGAAATACATAAAATGCACTCCTTCGGATATTTAGGCAGTTCGACATTGGAAAACAGTCGGAAAGTTTTTGGTTATGAGTGCTGAAAAATTTAGTGAACTCGCCTGCACCCAAGAAGACGGGTCAAACTCGCTGATTGGCTGATTTGAATTATTTCAGACGAAAACTAGACGGTTTGCGTAACGAGCCTGGTGAGATCTATGAGTCATGTAGTGGAGAATTATTTTATTTATGATGCAGCTATCTCTGTAGAGACCAAAAAAGATTTTATGACGGAGCTGCCTCTGTGGGGAGAGAATGGTTAAGCCTAAGCTGTTAGGTAACTTCGCCATCACACGTCATGTTAAACTTGTCTTGTTGTCATCATAATTTTAAACCATTGACTACAGCTTGTTTCTTTAGAGAAATTTACTACAACTATGTAACTTAAGTACATTTCTTGCCAACGCCATGAGAATTAGAAAAATGTAACTTATCTGTTTTAGATTACTATGTAAATTCTCCATCCATTACATGTTTGTGAATACTTGCGGTTATATTGTATTGTATTATAATAATCCAATGAAATGTAATATTTCACGGAATAAAAGAACTGAATTGGTTTATGAGCTTTATTTGAAAGAAACCAAGTTTATTTAAAACTAAGCTGCTGAACATTACGCTGGTTAAATACCTCACGAGTCTGTGTTATCAAGGCTGCAAGGTTAACCTTTATTTTAAATTTGACCTCTTTTATTGATTTACTTGACTAGTCTATTAAACTAAAGGGCGAAAGGAATGATACTAAATTGCAAGATTGAATATTTTGTTAAGAAAGCTGTGAAATCTTAATAACTCGACATGGAAATGATGATCTTATTTCAGTAGTCATATGAATAACGAACATTATTTTTCTATGTCAATGCGATCCCGGAAATTTGTATTAAAGCGTGAATTTGTTGGATCAAAATAACATGATGCACGTGCATCATTTGACATAAAACATGTGTCGTATCACTCAACGATATACCACTACTTCAACTGCACCGAGAAACATGGGAAGAATATCGCCAGAAGAAAGACAGAGAGCCGTCAGAATGGTGCATATGGGTGCAACGCATGCACAGGTAGCTAAAACCCTGGCTGATGAGACACTACAGGCAGATGGGGAGGACAGTGAACTTGCCGAGGATTGGAAGACCCCACGTTACAACAGCCAACGAGGACCGGCATTTAAGAATTCTTCATCTGAGGAAACGGTTCCTGACAGTGAGAGAATCAGTGGCGACTGGGCTTGGACATGCTGTCAGTCGAAGAACAGTGGCCAGACGTCTCAAACAGCATAGTATACGCGCCTACATACAAAACCGAGGCGTGCACCTGACACGTCTACATCAACGTCAACGTCTCCTTTCGGCACGTAACGTTCGGGAATGGCAGGCCCAGAACTGGCGAAGGATTATCTTTTTGGATGAAAGCAGGTTCCAATTGTACATAAACGATGGTTCTAGATGGGTGTATCGACGTCGTGGGGGAACGTTGGCGACGTTGCTGAATTGAGACTGTGGAACCATTTGGCGGTGGCAGCGTAATGGTGTGGGCGGAATATCCAGACATTGGAAGACTGATCTTGTTGTGGTTGATGGGGATCTCAACGCAGAGAGGTACATCAATCATATTAAATAGTTAAAAATACCTGACATGATTTCAAATGCTAAGAGCACAGAAAGGAAGTTAATTAATTTTTCTTTCAGAAAGAGATGTTTGAAGTTCGTTCTGAGTTAATCCATTCGTTTATTATATTGTTCATCAAACTCTGCATTTGTGATTAAAAATCGAAACATTAGAATATGTTTTTAATCTCTTATTATATGCTTTCAAGATTTCCAATAAAGATGATATTTTATGTCCTTGTCTTTTGGTTTTGAACTTTCTAGCCGTGGTAAGAAAAGACACAGGTTGGAGATTTACAAAACGCTGTTGGCTACGAAACTCATACAGAAACTGAATCACGTTTATCTTTGATCTGTAAGGTGACAGTTGAAATATTTGTTCAAGATTCCAGATCTGGCGAAAGATCCAAAGTACAAATGAGAGTACATGAAATGTTAAAGAGTTACCTTTCTTTGTTTTAAAATTTAAATTACAGTACAGCAATAAAGAAACATACCCCGTATCTAGAAACACACTAGAAACACACTAGATACGCACTAGATACGCACTAGAAACTTTCTAGAACGTATCTAGAAACTTTCTAGAAATTTCTAGAAATTTCGAGTTTTCACTCTTTTCAAACTATTCAAAAATTATTACCTGATTCAAAATCCTCATGTTTACTTTGCCTATTGTGAAATTTTGAACAAGATTGCATAAATAGAAAGAGAGATAATTAATATTGAACTTTATATTTTCCTCGTTTTAACGCTCCTCTTACCGCTGCACAAGGGGCAGTCTATATATAGCTCACGTCGTATATTAGCACCTCATTGATCAGCGCTAATTCGATCGCTCGTCTTCAAGATGTTCCGACGCATGTTGTTGGTTTTTGTTGTCGTTCAATATAACACTTATATGTAATATATAACTTTGCAATAAAGCATTAATAAAATAAGTAATTATAGTTGACATAACTTATATACATTGCGATTGCCTTTTTATAAATAATGTATGCGAGCTTATGAAGGAAGAGGCATTGGGGACATGTGTAAATCTGTCACTACATGAATTATATCATGGTTTAAACATATTTTATTTCATTATATAAATATCCCTTCTTAACAAATATACTATAACATAAAAAGTGACGTACATATGGACGAATGAATACATACATACAGTAAGCAGGACACTATAGATGCATGATTATATTAGACACTTTTCAATGAAACAATACAAATTTACAAACTTATTTCATACCGCTGATAACTACATAACTACATGTTGTTTGATTGTTTCAGCAAGGCAGGACACATAGGAAAAAGTTTGTTGAATTCCGAAAATATTTTTGATAAAGTGATACAATTATTAACAGATTTCAAAAGTCCTTGGTTAGCCTCTTGTGATGAGCCCGGGTGACCAAATAGAATTGACGACAGTTTAAACCCTTTTTGAAAGAAATATGCCTTTAGTCTTATGTCATCAACATTTGGACAGGTGATGAAGAAATGTAAGGCGTTTTCAAAGCGATAGCCACTGTCACATATAAATCTAGTATAATCCATTTAGATCACTACACCCAAGTCGAATATGAAAAGATTATATTATGATAGAGAATCCTAGTTGTGATTACTTCTATGCAATCCTCAAAAAGTCCTAAAGCCTAAAGAAAACTGCTTAACATATGATGTTTTTACCATTCAATACTAAAAGGAAAATGCCTACGCTAACCAACTTAAAAATGCGAGGTTTTGTAAAAGAAGCATGAAATGCAAGTGTGCGAAGTAGAACAATCGTTCCGCAATATAACATTATCACTTGATGGATAAACTTTTTATTACATATAAAAACGGGATAGGAATGGTGAACAAGCTTGTTAATAAATCAAAACATCTCTCAAGACAATGTACTGCAACTGGCCAAATCAAAATAGTGATTACGCAAAATTAATAATGTGTATGTTATGTTAACAAGATAAAGGCATACATATATACAAGGTTATCTTTAACATGTTTTAAAGACAGCTGTTATGATAGAGGTCTGGTTCAGTGTTTCTTACATTACTGTGTATAAAATCGCATTTGAATTAACTATTTATCAGTGAAATCTTAAGGGCAATCTCATGAGATTGATTTAAAATTTTCATTATTTCATAACTATCGACAGGGGATTCACCTCGAGCGTCATGCGTTCCGATATGGGTTTCTGATCATCAATGGGTAAGAATCAGAAATACTTAAAAATGATATTTACAAACCTGGCAGTGCTGGTTAACGTATTTACCATTCTTACAGAGAAAGGCGCACCAACGTTCTGTGCCATCATTAATGTCATGTCATTAATTACAATAAACATTATCTCGTCCTTATGCTGGATTGACTTATCGTTATTTATTTTTTCGTCAATTCAAAGTAGATGTATACATGCTTTTGACATTTATAAGATAATGAAATTAAAAGATAATGTTGGATTAAGATTGAACATAATAAAAACCGCATACTAGTAATTTACATTTTGTCATAGATACGGTATCATATTCCACCTAGTTTATCAGACGCTATACCATGCATGAACGAACCGGTTAAGCTTCATTCAACAATGATGTTATCTAATTAATCAACCAGCCAGCGAGGCATACAACAATAAAACACAGCTGTCTCGGAGCAGGAAATGATAATAAAGATATTATGTAAGAGATCGCCGACATACGTAGTTTATAGCACTTCAAGGAAGTTATATAGTACTTGGAAAGTCTGATCAAAACAGTAACTGTAATCTCGCTCTTCTCCCGTGTCTTCAGTTGACGAGCTGTAATAAACATTGTCAATTCACTTCCTCTCTAAGACTATTTTATTTGTTTACGAGTGTATGAGGTGAACTTTTAGATGCCCAGTTAAAAAATAACATCTTCTCACAACCCGCTTACCGCTCGTTATTGAACTAAGCTTTTCCCAGTGTTTATATATTCCACCGATCGGTACAAAATCGATGGATCGCCAAACAGTATTTATGAACAACCTGTCGGAACGTAGACATGTCTAAATTGAAAACGTTCTTCAAAAGGAAGAATAATCCCGCGCCTGCATATCTATGTAACCTACAACACCTAACATTAACGACAAACTCAGAGAAAATTAATCCGTTCGAACAGTAAAATGTAGGACAGCGTTAAATGCAAGAACGTTTTTCCTGACACAATAAAACTATGGAATTATTTAACTCCTGGCAGTAAAATTGTTAATTTAAATGAATTTGCTAGATTATCCACTCTCGGCCGCTGTGGTGAATTGAACGCTGATAAGTTAAACAGACATATCATAGAAAGCCAGGCCTGTTCCTGCATGTGGTCACCCAGTCGAAAAACGCTGTTCACTATTTCTTCACATGCCAAAAGTACATAGATTAAAGACAGAAATCTTGAGACGTGGTTTTCTCTGTCTCTCAAGTTGTGAAGAAAAATCTGTCAATTGTGAAGCCATCCGACCTTTAAATTACAATAGGAAGGTAGCAAGAGACATATTGCATCACCTGTAAGACGAACAGACATTTATTTTTTGTCAATTTTGACTATTTCTGCCAAAATAATTGAACTTTGTGATCGAGTGAAATTTCAATAATGGCGATGTGTGAATCGTTCAACGAATCGGCAGACTATGTTGAAGCAGTGATGTCGCAAACCAGTAAAACAGTATTAAATGATGAAACATGTGTACCTAGTGCTAAAAAGAGACTTAGAACGGAAATAAATTCTCGAGAATTAGAGATGACTGAGGTGGCTGAAGAATCTATCTCGAATAAAGACTTGTTGGTGGCAATAAACAACATGAAAGACTGGTTTGTAAATCAGCTTAGTGATAGTGAAGAGCGGGTGACGAAAAACTTGAAGGCCGCCCTTAAGGTTGAAACAGACCATCTTAGAAAAGAGTTCGATTCACAAGTGCAACAGCTCAGAGAAAAAATCGTCAAAGTGGAACGTCTACACTCAAATTCGTTAGATAAATCCGATAAGGGACTGAATGAACTGTCAAAACGGATAGCTGGAGTAGAAAAACAAGTTTCGAACGTGAAAAATACTTCGGACGATGGACTACATGGTTGTGTGGTAGTGCGTAACCTCCCTGTGGTGAAAAAGGAAAACGAAGATCGGAACATTATCATAAATCGAGTGAATCAGGTGATTAGAGACGGACTTAAACTAAAGGATGTTAAAGCAGTTGCTGCAGTGCGGAAATCCCGAAGTGATAATAAACCTGGAGTTGTCATGGTTACCCTGGAAAATGAAGAACAGAAACGTAAGTTGTTACAAAACAAGAAACACCTCAAAGACAGTAAAGACTTCTCACGAGTTTATTTTGATAGAGCCCTGTCTCAGGACGAGCTTATCGCCAGATCAAACTTACAGACTCTTCTAAAGGAGGTGGGCAAGTCTAGTTCTCTCCGTTTCCAAGGAAAACGGCTCGTTGCAGCCAAGGGAACGTCGGTGGATGTGGTAAGGATGGATCTGCAAATAACTTGTTCAGGCAATCTATTATTTTAGACTCTGACTATGATGTATTTGGCCTATGTGAGACTTTCCTACGAGATAAATGTAAACCTAGCTTATCGGGATATACCTGGTTTGGGAACAATCGTAACAATATCCATAAGAGAGCTAAGAGGGGTTCTGGGGGAGTTGGTGCCTTCTTCAGAAATTCTTTACTTAAAAACTTTGCAGTTGATGTATTGGATATTGAAGATGAAGACATTATCTGGTTTAAACTGACCTCTCGTATTGATGTTAACTTCGCTCTAGTGCTGTGTGTATGTTATCTGCCCCCAGCCTGTTCCTCACGTCCAAACGATGCTGAGCGGTTCTATGAGGCGCTTCTTTCAAAGATATGTATGTATCAGAACATTGGCAAGTTGTGTATCTGTGGGGACCTGAACTCTAGAATCGGTACTGAAATGGACTATATCGAAGGAGTCGACTCTGTAACGGAGCGAGAAGTAATTGACCTTAAGGAAAACTCTAATGGGAGTAATCTTATTGACTTTCTAGTAAATGGAAATCTATGTTTGATTAATGGGCGTGTTGGTAAGCAAGACTTCACATACATAAAGAATGGATCATCTGTGGTCGATTATGTGATAACCTCTCATGAAGATTTGTGTATGTACAATGGCTTCAATGTTATCAAGATGACATCATGTATTGATGGAACTAACACTCCTGACACCTTTCCAGACCACTCTGTACTCTCCTGGAGCATACAGCTTCCCAGTTCACTTAGTACCTCGGATGATGCACCTTGCAGCAGTGAATACCCTGAAAAAATGACCTCGAGACGCTACAACCAGAACAAAGTGGACAACAGCTTTCTGCAGAACGACAACAGCATCGCCTCTATAAACAACGCCATTGAGAAGATAGAACAGTGTCTCTCTAGTCAGAATAACATAAATGATGCATATAGTGAGTTTTTATCTTTCATGTATTCAGAATTGGACAAAGTCGCTTCAGTTAATCAAAACAAAAACACTAACTGGAAAACTTCAAAATCCCGTTATAAACCTTATTGGAGCAGCGACCTACAAACTCAGTGGAATAAAGTGTGTTCTGCTGAAAAACAGTGGCTACATTGTAAATCACCTTTTAGTAAGAAACGGTTGAGAGATGTGTATAATTTCGAAAGAAAAACGTTTGATAAGTTATTAAGAAAATGTAAACGTGAATACCAACGTAATGAACAACAACATCTTTTGGATAAACACCGTGAATCTGATTCACGTGCTTTCTGGAAAACCATTGGTAAGCTTGGTATTGCCAATGATCGATGCAGCAGTATACCGATGGAAGTGTATGATGGTGATTGTGTCTCTACTGACAGAACTGTTGTGATGGATAAGTGGAAAAATGAATACAGTTCTCTGTTTGTGGAAAATTCAGCTTCACATTTCGATGATTCACATTTGTTGCAGGTATGTGAAGCCTTGACTGGGCGTCACGTGACGCCGGATATTTCAGTTGACTCTAGTGACCTAGATAGTCCGATTACACGCGATGAGGTGTCGAGAGCAGTTGCACGTGCGAAACGTGGGAAGGCAGCCGGCCCGGACTTACTCCCTGCGGAGTCGCTGAAGAACAGTATATGTATTGACATTCTCTACAAATTGTTTACCTTTTGCTTTAACAATGGCACCTGCCCAGATGTCTGGGGTCAAAGTATAATTAAACCAATTAAGAAGCCTGACACTGATCCACGTGACCCATTAGGCTATAGCGGTATTTCACTTGTGTCTGTCCCTTGCAAACTTTATTCAGATGTTTTAAACACTCGTCTTAGTTATTGGTTGGAGACTAATAATATTTTAGCTGATGAGCAGAATGGTTTCCGTAAAGGACGTAGCACTCAGGAACATATTTATAGTTTGTTTTCTGTCATTAATAATAGAAAACAATCCCGTCAATCTACTTTTGTTTGTTACATTGATATCATGAAAGCTTTTGATAAAGTTAACCGACACTGCTTATGGTATAAATTGTTAAAGCTTGGAATACATGGTAAATTTCTAATTGCAGTTCAATCTATGTATGAAAATCCTTATGCACGTGTGTGTGTCAATGATAGTGTAACTGATCCCTTTCAGGTTCAGTCTGGTGTTCGTCAAGGTTGTGTTTTATCGCCCACTTTGTTTTCAGTTTACATAAATGATTTGGTTCATAAATTAATAGCTTAAATCGTGGTATCCAGTTAGACGGCAGTATGCTTAGCCTTTTATTATATGCTGATGATATAGCTCTTATAGCCCCTGATGAGCACAGTTTACAATTTATGTTGGATTGTGTATCAGAATGGTGCTCAACTTGGCGTTTAATGGTAAATGTAAATAAAACCAAAGTTGTACATTACCGTCCCTATAGCATTAGGCAATGTGAATATGTATTTACAGTTGCGGATGATGTTATTGATTATGTCCCTGCATATAAATATTTAGGCTTATGGTTTCAGGAACACCTAAATCTTAACTTTACTGCTAAAGAGATAGCAAAATCTGCTAGCCGTGCACTGGGAGTAATTATTTGTAAATCCAAAATTATGGGGGGTATGCCGTATGGTGTGTTTAACACTTTATATGATAATATGGTCCAACCAATTTTGTCATATGGTTCAGCGGTTTGGGGTACAAGACAGTACAGTTGTATAAACGCTGTTCAGAATAGGGCGTGTCGTTTTTTCTTAGCTGTAGGTAGTAAGACTCCAAACTTAGCTGTACGTGGCGATATGGGTTGGACCGCCTCGCTCACTAAACAACATATTGAAATTTTGCGTTTTTGGCGTCGGCTACATTTAGCCAATAACTCTGGAATTCCCAGTACTGTTAGTAGATGGTCTCTCCATTTTAAAAGGTCTTGGTACAATACAGTTTACTCTATAATTCAATCCTGGCAATTACCTCTTACTGATATTTCTTTTATTTCCCAAAATGATTTTATTTGTGCTAAGAACCATTTATTGAATAAAGATAAAGAATATTGGTTAAATGAACTTTGGAATGATAGTGGCCAGTGTAGTGGTAATAAATTGCGGACTTACCGCTTGTTTAAACATTCCCTTCAACCTGAAGCTTATGTCTTAGCACCCATTGAGCGCTCACATTTAAGTATACTTAGTAAATTACGCTGTGGCACTCTTCCTTTGGAAATAGAGCAAGGTAGATTTTCTCGTCCTAAAGTTCCCCTTGAACAAAGAATCTGTAAATTTTGTAATAGTAATAGCATAGAAGACGAGACCCATTTTCTTACTGTTTGTAATTTTTATTCAGTCTATTATCGTGCTATATTTCCCTAGTTTTAGTTGCAAATTATCTAATTATTATATCATTTAAATTAGAAATAGAACGTGGTCGTTTTAGTGAAAGTCCGCCATTTTGGAATAAATCTAAGAACCGGCATGGCTAGCCGCATTCCAGAGGTAGCCAGCAGGTCAGCTTGACCGGCACATAACCTTGAAACTAACCAGAGTCAACATTCCAATACCAAACGTGGAACCAGCTTAAGACTTAGAGAAGTTCAGATAGGTGGTTACATAAACCCTAGCCATTTATGGACTGTAGGTCGCATCACCTCTGACCGTAGGCTCACCAGCGCTTCTATAAGAACCCAACATGCCTTGACTTCAGCAGTCCAAGTTGATGTCAAGCTGTTGGTGTTCTTTTCTAGGTGAGTTGAATTTGGTACTGCTAGATTTGTTAGGTTAACTGTCGTTATTATTCTATGTTAACTGATTACTCCTTTTATTGAACTTAAAGTCTTGTTATTTCTGTTTTAGCAAATTGTTATATTAAAGATTGATGGTTAGGTTAGGTGTATTGTGAATTAAGGATTTAAAGATCAGACATTACTTAGATCCAGTTAGTATAACAGGCTAACATTTGAATGATATTTTCTATTGGTGAAACGGGCGACATGACTAGCTTGTCTATATCGGACAAAATGTTTTATTGTATCGACGTTATGTCGTTATATTGTATGTGTATTTCGGGACATCTTTGATATACGTCATAAAGATGGATTACAACGATTCGTAATACAAATTACCATTGAAAGTACTCGTATTGCAAATATCACATTATCCAGTGTTTGTATATCTAGGGTTATATATGTCCTTAATTTTAATATGTGTACAGGGGTATTCCTCTTAGACAACAGAGCTGTATTGGAGTCTATCAGTTTAAAGTTATACACTCAGTCTGTAACTAAACTCTTGACTCCAAGCTCTAGGTATTACGTTGTCGCGCATGCGCACACCATATCAGTAGCTTTTACGCTGGAGTGCCGCAGCATGCGCTAATTAGAGTGAACTAATATCCTCTGATTAGATTAGCGTTTCGGATTAGTTACGGTTCAGTAGGATAGATTAAAAACAAGGCTCTTCCACTCATCATTCATATATTCGTTATCATAATGTTTCACAAATTATCGTAAATATTTTGTTATTGAAGTAATGTTAATTGAAGTATTGTATAATGACCCTTGTGTGAGGCAAGCTAGCAGCCGAGCACAAGGCACATCACTATACTTACTTGTGAAGAATAAATTTAAATACTATGTAAATGATATGTCTTATATGTGATTGCTTATATATTAATTGGATTATTAATGTACTTTTATGCAATCCTGATTATGATAAATTTCTAATTGAAGTAACTATGTTGATGAATTGTTTTATGAATAAATTGAGTCCAAGTTGATGTCAAGCTGTTGGTGTTCTTTTCTAGACTTATCACCCGTGTCATCCTTCCCCGGAATCACTTAACAGGGCCGATACGCCCGATGTTATATTGGTGGAGATTAGATTCCCGATGACAGGTATAAGTCCAGAAAATTATAAGCAACGACTTCGACAACCGTCCCGCATCCCGCTGGTCAAGACTTCATCTTCAACTCCGTCGCCAGCTTCATCACTCTACCCCACTCTCCATCCCGTATCGCCATCTCCTGCTCCTCGTCACTCTCCAGTAGACAATCCAACACCCTCTGTCTCAACACCATCATCTCCTTCACTGTCGCCACGACCGATTCCACCCTCATCGCCGCCAGCGCAACAAACAGAAGCAATGAACAACGTCAATCTCCGACGATTTAACGGCTCCGAAACAGCGACAACCTGGTGGCAGGACTTTCACAACTTGAAGGCCTTGCAAGCTATACCAGAAGAACGTGCTTGCCTTCTGTTCCCCTTCTATATGGAGGGAGCAGCGAAGGTCTGGCATCAACATCTGCCCGAGGCAACACGAGAAGACTACACAGCCCTCAAGGCTGCATTCCTGGGCCGTTTCACCAGTGACTCCTTTGATCTGGGCCTGTTAAAGCTCACGCAACAACCAGGGGAGTCAGCTGATGAGTACCTGACCAGGGTGCAATCTTCAACAGCGGGTTGTACTCTGCCGGCACCAGTCATCGTCGCATTGGCAGTTAATGGACTCTCTGCCTCCTTGAAGCAGTGGGTCCACATGAAGGAGCCCAAGACACTAGACGAGGTCCGCCGTTTCGCTCAGGTGGCCCAATCATCACAGACGAGCGATTCAGCCGCATCAGTGAATATGGCTGACCTTGCTAGCCTCATCCGAGACCTCTTGAAACCTAAAGAGGAAGTCCTTGCAGCCAACACTCCCAGCCAGCAGCCATTTCATCATGTTTCACAGAGGCCCCGACATAAATCATCATACCGCAAGCCTACACATCCCGGAGCACCTCCCATGATGCAGCCTCCGCCACTCATACACCCTCCTCCCATGCCGACTCACTGGACCCCTGCCAATCATCCCCAACCAGCCATGCACCAGCCAGCCATGCCAGCCATGCACCAGCCAGCCATGCCAGCCATGCAACAACAAACAATGTATCAACAAGATCAGATGATGCCGCAGCCGCCGTATTATCAGCAGCAGAATCAACAGAGAAAATGCGACGGATGTGGTGAGTACTGCATTGCTCGTTATCAATGTCCTCATGCAAACACCATTTGTACTTTTTGCAATTTCAAGGGTCACCATGTTAGCGTTTGTAGGAAGGCAAAATATTATTACATGCAACAATAGGGACTCGTGCCTGATCCTCGGGTACCTGAGGTCAGGCACGACATTCCTGTTGTTTCACTGGTAGCTCCATTAACGCGAAATCTTTTACAATTGACCTTAATCAACGTTAGGACAACCGGCCTTGTCGATTCTGGAGCTAGCATATCATGTGTAAGTGAACGATTACTTTCGAAAGCCGGATTTTCTCCAAAACATTACAAACCATGTTCACTTTCGGAAATTATCGGGGTTGGTGGTGAACGGATACCCGTTTTAGGCACTGTCTCTCTTGAAATCAACATAGGCAATGCTCTATTTTCTCATTCCTTCTACGCCTTTGCACACATACACCATTCCCTCATTCTTGGTCTCGACTTTCTAGAGAAGAATAAGTTCGTCATTGATCTTGGCAATAAATGTGTTCACATACATGAAGGTCTTCTATCTGTTCCTCTTGTCTCAACTGGCGCAGGTTATGTCAGAGCTAAAAAGTCTATCACTATCCCTCCTAACTGTCAGACTGACATTCCAGTAACAATATCTCACACGCCACATGGCGAGATTCTTCTCCTTGAACCAGCTCCACGCTTAGCTAAACTACATCTCCAGGGTGCAAGGTGTTTAGTTACCAGTGGCTCATTAGTGTGCATGCGCATTCTCAACCCAAGTTCACGTAAGGTCAAACTTAAGAACACACATGTGCTTGCAACTGCGGTCGAGATTAGCCCGTCCGCTGTATACACACTCAGTGATCAACCTTCAACCCCTCCCTCTGTACCACCCTCTGTCTCTCAGGTAAGTACAACGCACCAATTACCTCATCATTTACCCAAGCATGCTTTTCCTAAAAAGGACTCAAACCATTCCACTCATGCTGACATAGACTTTGATCTCAGTCAATCAGACTTGTCTCCTCAAGAAAAACAACAACTTTTGACATTCCTCAGAGCCAATCACGCTGCTTTCGCTCAAAATTGGTCACAATTAGGCAAAACAAACTTACATCATCATATCATTGAAACAGGTGATGCAAAACCCGTTAGATTGCCATTCTACAGACAAAACCCTGTACTTAGAAAAGAGTGTTCACAACAAATCGAAGAAATGTTAGACGCTAAGATAATACAACCTAGTACATCTGCTTGGCATTCACCAGTGGTGATGGTTAAAAAGAAAGATAGTTCTTATCGCTTTGCTGTCGACTATAGGAGATTAAATTCTATCACACGACCTATATTTTTCCCGCTTCCACGCTTTGAAGATGTCACTGATGCTGTAGGTAACAGTCATGCTAAAATATTTACAGTGTTAGACTGTGCAAGCGGCTTTTGGCAAATTCCGCTTCACGTTGCAACAAAACACAAATCTGCATTTATCACACCTGACGGAGTTTTTGAATGGAACCGTCTTCCTTTTGGTCTCAAAAACGCTCCAATGGCATTCCAAAGAACTATGTCTCAGGCTCTCCAGGAAATGAACTGGAAGTATGTTTTGATATATGTAGATGACGTAATCGTCTTCTCAAGAAATTTTAAAGAACATCTCCATCATCTTCAATGTGTGTTCCAGAAAATAAAAGAAGCAGGTCTTACCTTAAAACCTAGCAAATGTAAATTCGCTGCAAAGCAAGTTACATATTTGGGCCATATTTTCAATAAAGATGGTATTTCTGTAGACATGACCAAAGTGGAAGCAGTCAATCAAATCCCCCCTCCCAAAAATGTTCGTGAAGTAAGACATTTCTTAGGGCTAGCAGCCTATTACAGAAAGTTTGTTTCCAATTTTTCCGGCATTGCATCACCAATGTATAGTCTATTACAAAAAGATGCTCCTTTCATATGGTCTGCAGAATGTCAAAAAGCTTTCCTTTCGCTCAAAGAAAAACTCACAACTGCCCCTATTCTAGCTTACCCTGACCCTGACAAACCTTTCATCTTAACAACTGACGCATCTACCACGGCCATTGGGTATATCCTCAGTCAACGTGATGATAACGGCCTAGAGCATGTTATTTCGTATGGTGGACGTTCTCTTCACTCTGCTGAAAAGAATTGGGGTGTAACGCAGTTAGAAGGCTTGGCAGTCCTTGAAGGTATCAGAACATATAGGGTTTACCTAGCTGGTGCCAAATTCAAGGTATATACCGACCACAAAGCTCTCACCTGGATAAAAGGCATGAATGCTGAAACAGGTCGTCTTGGTCGTTGGGCACTCATGCTCCAAGAATACGACTTTGACATTGAGCATAGGTCAGGTAAGTCTAATGCCAATGCTGATGCTCTTTCGCGTACACAGTACCCACCACAGACATCACTTCCTGACACTGAAGATATACCTGGGCCATCAATTCCTACCGCTCATACACACAAACGTACATATGCACATGTTGCCAGTACAACTACGCCCATTTCCTCACACTCGTACACGTCAACGTGTACACAGACCTACATAGGCAAACCCACAAAAGCCTCCACAGGTCACTCTCACAAAGGTAAAACGAGGTCATCATCCTCATGTACCAACTCTCACTCGCTTCTCAGCACTCAAACCAAACAAGCGCTTCACTCACAGCAAGCCAATCAATCGCTTCAATCGAGTAACCCTCGAAACACTCATGCCACAAACGGCATTCACCATGCAGGTACACGTACATATGCTCAAGTGGCCAGTGCGAACCTCCCTTGTGACATATCCTCAGAATCACCCACATCATCTCACAGTCACAAAACCAACAAACACATTGCCTCATCAGATCAATCATTTGCACCTCATAAATGTTCCCCTCCCACCCTGCCCACGCAATCTCCAGGTGGTCCGTCATTACAGCCGCCTGCCTGCACCAGTGATCAAGACCAGTGTAATGAGATCCCCTTATCAGCAGACCTGGTTTACACTGATCAGCCTCCCGTGGTGGTATCCTCAGCTGATTTTGACCTCGACACAGCCGATTTAGCAGACAAGCAAGCTAAAAGTCCTGACTTACGTCCTGTCATTGACTATTTGTCAAAAGGAGAAATTTCTCCCAATTACACACAGGCACAAATTCAAGGTCTCAAAGGTCGTGCCCTTGAGTATGAATTACTTGATGGTATTTTGTACCATTTTTATCAGGCTAAACATAGAGGTAGCAAAACCAACAGGCCGGCTACTATCACACAGATAGCTGTTCCACTATGTTCTAGGAAGGACCTTTTACGGGCTTATCACAATAGTTCCGCGGGTGGTTGCCATTTTGGCAGAGACGCAGTAAGGCATACCTTATTGAACAAATACTATTGGCCGGGCATGTATCAAGATATTGAAAATTATGTCAAGTCATGTCACCAGTGTCAAATATCCAAACGTGACACTCACGCTAAAAAGGCACCCATGGTTCCATTACCAATTGGTGACACCTTCTCTAGGCTACATGTTGATATCTTAGGTCCTTTACCTGAAACAAAGGAAGGTTACAAGTATATCTTGCTTGCTGTCGACTCATTCTCCCGTTGGACTGAAGGCTTTCCGATGCGCACACAAGAAGCTTCTGAAGTTGCCAAACTTCTATTCTATCAAATTTTCACTCGCTTTGGAGCGCCACGCACTTTGTTAACTGACAGGGGTCGTCAGTTTACTTCAAAGCTTGTCAATGCTCTATGTGAACTTCTTGATATCAAGCACTTCTACACATCAAGTTATCATCCACAAACTAATGGCATGTGCGAAAGGCGGAATAGCACAATAGAACAAACGTTGCGCACGTGTGTTAATTCTGAACAAAACGACTGGTCAGACTTCCTTCCTGGCTTAATGATGGCCATGCGCAATACTCCTTGTGAGTCTACAGGTTATTCACCATATTACCTGTTATTTGGCAAGGAAATTCATATGCCTTTTGATGCAACTCTTCTACCTAAGCCATCTATGGGTAAAAACGCTCAAGATCACGTGCAAGCAATGCAGCATAATCTGCGGTTAGCCAACTCTTTTGCATCAGATACTATGGCTGTTACACAAGAACTTAGTAAGGAACGTCATGATCTAAAAGCAAAAGAGCCTTCATTTCAAGTCGGCGACCAAGTTTTACTCCAAAACAATGTAGTTAATAAAGGTCAGTCGTCCAAATTGACACGCAAATTCAATGGTCCGTATCATATCACTCAGGTCTTTCCCAATCATACATTTAAGCTCACAAACTCACAAACAAACAAACCTCATAAGTCACGCATGCATGCTAACAGGCTAAAAAGGTATTACCCTCCTCAGCCACAAGTTGCCAATGTACCCGTCCCTTGTCCTAACTTTCAAGCTCATCATGACAACATCATACCACATGACAGCGTCGTTAATGAACATGAACCCTCCACTTCTCATAGTTCACCTGAAGATAAGTCACAACCACCACAAACCTCCAAACAAAATCATCAAACAAAATCTACAAAACCGAACACAACAGCAAAATCACCTCAAACAACTGAAGACGATGAAACCTATTTTGTTGACAAAATCCTTAAAACTAAAACAGTTAAAGGTGCCTCATGGTACTACATCAAATGGGTAGGTTTTTCAGAACGCACATGGGAACCAGCTTCCAATCTCAACCCAGCTCTCATTGCTGATTTTCATCAATCAAAAACAAACAGAGGACGTAGACGCAAACGCAAATTCTTCAGGAATCATTAATACATGTTATCAATCTATTTAATTATATGTGTTAAGAACGCATTGGATAACAGATATGCTCTGACCACGATTCTTTTACGGCATTAAATGTTCGTTTTGTAAATAAAATAGGAATTGAACATTGTTGTTGGCCACAACATATTTCTTCTCCCGGTCATCATACTGAATTCCTGTGCTTTCTTCTCTCATAGGTCCCACATAGCGCAGTATCATACTCTCGCTGTTCACCCTGTTTTTGACACTACTGAAACTTCTATATTTGTATCATAACTCTGCTTCTAATAATTCTGCTCATCGTCCTCGTCATCAAACTTAGATCTACCAATTAAAACTGTCTCCTACTTGAGGTCACCTCTGGATCTCAATGTACGATGCTTCCCTTCATGACACTAACTCTCTGTCCGGGACATCTTCCCTCCTGCAAACATTGATAATCTGCGCATTTCTTGTTTTCTCTTCCCAGTCCTTACTGTAGACTGGCCCAATTTCATTATCAAGAACAGACTCAATACCCGCTCTTTAACTGTCCCTAACTCCTTTCGTATTTCATTCTTTGCCGCTCGCAAACTTCAAAATATGTTCAAAGCACCGTTCACTGCCTATATCCTCCAACCACATCAGGGATTTATCAATATCGTTGACCCAACATCTATTATTTAATGGACATTGAGATCGACAATCAGTACTCATCATATCTTTTCAATGTCAAGTATTATTAAATCATCAAAGTTCAGTTGAATGTACATTACAATAACGTTGTCACCATACCATATCATGTTTGTTTCATTACTTATGTATTTTACTTTTACTACAATGTCATTTTGCCTGTCCACATGAAATTTTGTATGTCACCATTGCTAATGTGTCACATTTGTTCGTTGATGTTACCATTTTGCTTTTGAGGACAAAAGCACCATGTCGCCCAGGAATCTATTATCGTGCTATATTTCCCTAGTTTTAGTTGCAAATTATCTAATTATTATATCATTTAAATTAGAAATAGAACGTGGTCGTTTTAGTGAAAGTCCGCCATTTTGGAATAAATCTAAGAACCGGCATGGCTAGCCGCATTCCAGAGGTAGCCAGCAGGTCAGCTTGACCGGCACATAACCTTGAAACTAACCAGAGTCAACATTCCAATACCAAACGTGGAACCAGCTTAAGACTTAGAGAAGTTCAGATAGGTGGTTACATAAACCCTAGCCATTTATGGACTGTAGGTCGCATCACCTCTGACCGTAGGCTCACCAGCGCTTCTATAAGAACCCAACATGCCTTGACTTCAGCAGTCCAAGTTGATGTCAAGCTGTTGGTGTTCTTTTCTAGGTGAGTTGAATTTGGTACTGCTAGATTTGTTAGGTTAACTGTCGTTATTATTCTATGTTAACTGATTACTCCTTTTATTGAACTTAAAGTCTTGTTATTTCTGTTTTAGCAAATTGTTATATTAAAGATTGATGGTTAGGTTAGGTGTATTGTGAATTAAGGATTTAAAGATCAGACATTACTTAGATCCAGTTAGTATAACAGGCTAACATTTGAATGATATTTTCTATTGGTGAAACGGGCGACATGACTAGCTTGTCTATATCGGACAAAATGTTTTATTGTATCGACGTTATGTCGTTATATTGTATGTGTATTTCGGGACATCTTTGATATACGTCATAAAGATGGATTACAACGATTCGTAATACAAATTACCATTGAAAGTACTCGTATTGCAAATATCACATTATCCAGTGTTTGTATATCTAGGGTTATATATGTCCTTAATTTTAATATGTGTACAGGGGTATTCCTCTTAGACAACAGAGCTGTATTGGAGTCTATCAGTTTAAAGTTATACACTCAGTCTGTAACTAAACTCTTGACTCCAAGCTCTAGGTATTACGTTGTCGCGCATGCGCACACCATATCAGTAGCTTTTACGCTGGGGTGCCGCAGCATGCGCTAATTAGAGTGAACTAATATCCTCTGATTAGATTAGCGTTTCGGATTAGTTACGGTTCAGTAGGATAGATTAAAAACAAGGCTCTTCCACTCATCATTCATATATTCGTTATCATAATGTTTCACAAATTATCGTAAATATTTTGTTATTGAAGTAATGTTAATTGAAGTATTGTATAATGACCCTTGTGTGAGGCAAGCTAGCAGCCGAGCACAAGGCACATCACTATACTTACTTGTGAAGAATAAATTTAAATACTATGTAAATGATATGTCTTATATGTGATTGCTTATATATTAATTGGATTATTAATGTACTTTTATGCAATCCTGATTATGATAAATTTCTAATTGAAGTAACTATGTTGATGAATTGTTTTATGAATAAATTGAGTCCAAGTTGATGTCAAGCTGTTGGTGTTCTTTTCTAGACTTATCACCCGTGTCATCCTTCCCCGGAATCACTTAACAGGGCCGATACGCCCGATGTTAAGACTTAAGATATGATTTATGGAAATGTGTGTCAATTGCCGATCCTTCCTTTCTGCATCTTAGCCCGTCTGACCAGGCTGGTTATCTTTTGCAAAGTAGTTTATTTTGTAAGCCATTGGCTGCTCTCACCTATAATATGTACAGGAGGAGGTTGCGTCTTACCTAACTATGTTTAACCCATCCTTTATACCCAATTGTGTACCCAAATGTTTTATATCTATATACTTATATATTTTAATATAGAAAATTGTACTATGGTGTCTCATAGGCCTTCAAGGCCGGGTGCTGTCTATTTTTATCTGCAATGATTTTATACCTTGTGATATTGTTTTATCATCCAAAGTGTGTACAAAATGTAATAGCACGTGACACTGAAATAAACTATTTTTCTTCTTTTCTTCTTCTTCTTCTTCACATGCCAAAAGTACATAGATTAAAGACAGAAATCTTTCTTTTATCTGAAAGAATTAAGTATAAAAACTGTACTACGGGGATGTACATCGCTCTTATTACTAGATTGTTGAATTCTATTCACCATACATAATGAAATATGATCGATTTAATATTTCATAAAGACTGCCAAACAAGCGAAATGTTATTTATGCATAACCACTTTCTTTGAACCTATGATCGCAATAAGATGCGTGTAACTATCACAAAATTTTATATTCTTTCTCATATGTAATTGCTTCGGAGTGGCCTTAAAATAAGCACCTTGGATCTTGTTGGACAATCTATTCATGAATTGTACATTTTCATAAATAAAAATGTTTCAATAAAAACAAGCATCTCATCTTCAACACAGTCGGTACAGTTAAAACACTCTCTCAATAAGCGAGATTTACATAACGCTAACGTTGTTTTAAGATTTGTCGGTGCAACACCGCTTATGACCAAAACTAACGGTCGTCTTTATCGGTAACGGCTTTTGGATACATATTTCCATGCTGTAGTCTTTCATGATTTTGTTTTGGCACAATTTATCAACTCTGCTGCCACTCAAGCTGACACCCTAATATATCGTCCACACCGTTATTTGCAACACCATTTGACGCTAGATACACTGAACGGAGTCTTGTCCGTCGTGGAAATACACGGTTATAAGAAAATTATCCATTTGACGTATTAGTATGTTTCGATATTAGTAACCGTTTAATTTAAAGATGTCGAAGATAGACATGACAGCTATGAAAGTTCAACAACTGTTCATTCATCGTTCCAAGTAACTTTGTATGGTTTGATTCTGCAGAAAGTCAAATACGCCGTGTGTTCATAAATTTTGATTTCTTATTGCATAAAATTAATGAAAATAATAATTTTTAACCGTATGTTTTTTTCGAGGCGAGATATAACATTTATGTTTATATATAACGAATTATATTACTTTGAATATGATTAATGTGTTTAAAACTGCAGCCTCTACCGTCCAATGGTAATAGATATGCCCCCTGTCGTAGACTGAATTGCGTAACATGTTTAGGCGTTTTAGTCTGCAGAAAAAGATGAGCATTCACGTCTATGTCTCGGCAGCCCGTTTGTGTATTGTAGAATACACTGTTAATTCAAACTGAAACCTTTGAAATTACGACATATTCTTTCCAGGTTACGCTTACACTTGCCTGTTAGGGAGATACGGTTCACCGAGTACATTGCACGTAAAACAATAATTATTATTGCAGTTACTCGTCATCATTCCTTTAAAATTCTTTCGTATATGAAAGAGTGAAAGAGATAGTAAGGCTTGATAAATCCCATTAAGTATTTGACGACTTTATATGTTTGTTTTTCGCCATAACTTACACAGTCGAACAAACTTCAACTTAAACTCACAAGTTACATGATAGTACTGACGCTATGACTTGTTGTCAAACTTTATAAATGGTGTTAATTGTATCGATTAGTAGTGGTGGTTCATGAAATTCAGCAACCCGATGTTTATCAGTTAAGTATAGCGACAATAAGCAATTTTCAGTCGTAATGTGTGATGAAAAACGGACAATGGCATGCGACATTGAGCAAAACGTTATTTAGAAACTTATTTACAGCAGACAAAAATACAAATATGGGTTTGTAGTGTTAAATAAGTGTTGATTAATGAACATGTAAATGTGACCAAAAAGGTTTAAACTTTTAAACAAACATATTGCCGTTTCTAAATTTAAAAACAGGAAAACATTCCTTGATTTTGGCATTTTAGAGATAAAAATGAATGTGTAGGGAGACGATTAGAACCTCACGAAGGACCCATGGTCTTTGAGCTATTATCTGTGTTATGAAAAATCATAAAACATACTCTGTGACACCTTAAAATGACTGTTTGCAAACTTACAAAACATGTCATATTCTAATGTAGATTACTAACACCGACGTTACCGGTAAAGCGGTTATACATCTGAATCCATTTTTCTACATTAAATCGTAAGGGGAAAAGGAATGTAATTTCTACTTTGTTCCTATCAATACGCAGAAACCATCGACAGTAAAATGATTATCTCTATGTTGTTTTCTTATATAATTAAATGCATATAAATATGTGAATAACATAACACTGCGTACATGTCAATATGACTGAGTTGTTATTATATTATAATACAAACTGAGATATATCTTTAAACACATGGACATAAAATGCCGTTATTGCTGAAAATATTATTGATTTATAACATATTAAATTGTAATTGTGGGGATGAGGAACGAAGGGAAATTGTCTAGCAATGTCAAGAACTATAAAGTCTTCGTCGTTTTCTTGTTTTATAAAGGTCAAATAGGAAATGAAGGTTAACGATAATGATCATTTATAGTACGTTATATAAGTGATTTGTTTCGTTCAGTTTTGTATCTCTCCGTTTGGCATAGTTCCAAATGCAGAACTGTAAAACGTTGAACAGTTAAAGGGCCACACAGTTAGTTGTTAGAGTCAAATATGCCAAACTTCATTATATAGTGTTATTTTATCACGAAGGGATGGTTGTTGCCAAAAATTAGCATCTTAGTGCTTATGAGTTCAGTATAGTGACAATAAAACAGGTTAAATCTTTGATTTGTGATCGATAACTGGACAGTGACGCGTGTCAATGATTCAAACGTAATTTTTAAAACCTGTTTACATCAAACTCCAATGTAAATATTGATTGGCATGATTAATTAGGACTTTTAACTACAACACTTGTAAAATGTATGCAGAATGTCGACGTCCTGACATTTATATGGCCGTTTTTCATATATCAATGAAAACATAAAAATAGCAAAATTTGGGAATTTGGGAGATTTACTGCATTTATAGAATATAAACACCCCACGACGAACTTAAAACAGCAAAAGATATTGTTCGCTATTTAAACTAGTTTTATCATTTATAAAAGTTTACACATAAGTATATAGTTTTCATACTAAAGATCAATTGTATTATCCAAATGTATGTTGTTCCAATCCGTTACTACTCAGTATTACTAACAAGCTTATAGCATGGAGGAAATCTGATATACCGTCTCAAAAGAAAAAGTTTATGAAGCAAACACACTTCTGGAATAAAAATATGTTTAAACCTTTAAACCATACCATGGATAATGAAACAATTCAACATTATTTTGATCGAATCTTGAATATGTTGTCACAGTGTTTCACTAATCAGTATATAAACATACACCTTGGAGAATTACTGTGACGCTCTACTCACTGTGTGAGTGGACATCGGCATGGCTCTTATAATTATGTTGTCAAATAATACGACGCGACAAGGATGAGCGTACCTTCATCTTCCACAAATTAAAAGATACTTCCTAAGATTATCCGTAGATAGACATGCACATAATGTGTTTGTAATTTAGTCAACCCCAATTGAGCCGATAAATTGAACAAATTAGTAACGGTGTTTCAACAGTCTGAATATAGTTCGAGTTTACTATTGTCAGGCCCAAAACATTGTAGTCGTACATGTAGTAAGCGCGCACACTATAAACAAAGATGAGGGAAAAGAAAAGCTTAAGACAAACTAGAACGGCGACAAGTTGATGTGACCGACGACAATTGCTTAGTTAAAACTGCGAATACTTTCACGATTGAATTAAACGTCAAAAGCGCATGCTTGCTTACACCTAGAAAACCCTTTTTTCTCAACATTCCGATATGTCATTATAACGTGTAAATGTTGCCTTCATATTTTCATGTAGAGACAGAGAACTAGCTCTTACAATCTTTTCATTTCCTGGAGAGCAAGCAGAGGTTCTTTGCATTAGTCAATCCCCCTATAACCAATTCAATTATAATATGTAAGTCTTTGAAGAAACGAGGGTATTTTTGATTTGCATAATTACTTCAAATATGTCCTTTATTAAACCAACAAGAATGTCTTCTTTTTTTTATGTCATTCACCTATTTATTTCATAACGTTTCTTTGCACTTATGTTAAGTTTACAGATTGAATATTACGAACTGAGAGAGAAAGGTAATTTACTAATTCCTTTTGCATATAAGAAAGATCAATGCTTTTGACGTGCATGAAATAAACATAGAAGACTTAGATAGATAGTACGTACGTTTTCTTTTGAGGTGATAAAGGGCTTTGATTATAAACCTAATCAAAACCATTTTGAAGGCAAAGCTGTACGCTGACTTAAGTTGTTGACATGAGTTAACGGTCAATATTAACAGCAGGGGTTTACTATCTCAGATACACCAACTTAATATCAAGATATGAGATAAACAATAAGCAATAAACAATCAATTACATAGAAATTGTCAAACACATTGCATATGCCAATGCAACCAATTCTTAATGCAAGACCAGACGCGTTACAGCTCATTAGTGGGAGCCGGAAGCTCGTAAGCAATGCGTAGCGTTATAATGAGGATGCGTTGTAGAGGAGGGAAACTTTAACATTGAATATCATCTTTCCTAATTAACATAAGCAGTTCATCTTTTCAAATTGTGCAAAATATAACATACAGTTTCAGAAACAATCAAAATTATTTGAATATCTCTCAAAAAATAAAAACTCGAAATTTCTAGAAATTTCTAGAAAGTTTCTAGATACGTTCTAGAAAGTTTCTAGAAAGTTTCTAGATCCGTTCTAGAAAGTTTCTAGATCCGTTCTAGAAAGTTTCTAGATACGTTCTAGATACGTTTCTAGAAAGGGGGTAGTTTGTTTATGGGTGTAGTGTACATGTTTAGAAAATAATGCAAGATTAAAGAGAAAATGACAATTTACCCATATCAATGCCGATTGTGTGAAATTAATATGTACCGTTATTTACTATTATATTTTCACATTCTTGTTTTAATCGACAGAGAATACTCTCTCATTTACTCATTTATCTAGTTATCTAATCTACACCAACCAAAATGTTACCCCAAATACTTATATATATATATATATATATATATACTCAAAAAGAATGTAAACTAACGTTTAACAAATACACATAAATCACATGTATTCCTGATTATAAAGATGTATAAATTGGTATTCAGTGGTAAAAAGGCATTCTCTCCCAACAGAGCTAGCTCAGTCATAAATTGCCTTACAACCTCTGTCTTAATTCGAAGGTTTCTCGGTCTTCCGGCACTCTCCCCTAGCGGGACAATATTGCAACTTAAACTACCTGGCTATTTTACAGCCAATGAAAACAAGGAATGCATGAAAAACATATTTGATATCACACAGGCCTGTGCAATGAAAAGTCGGAAAATAAGGCGTTTGTGTTCTGTAAAGACGACTCCAAGTGCAAGGTGCGTTTTCGAATGAAGTTTAGCTTTTGGGAAGCTCACGGAAGTAACTAAGGCGATTTAAATGATAATGTTTGAAACGGCGTCGCTGATTGCACAACTTACTTTGATTGGATCTAATCAGCGTTCTACACTTCGTGCACAAGAAACCTTTGAATTAAGGCAGAGGTTCTATAGAAATTTATGACGGAACTACCTCTGTTGGGAGAGAATGTTAATAAGGGTGTGTCGACAAAATTTACAACAATTAGTGGATTGCTTTACATTTTACTTACTTTGTAGACTAAATTCCAATCAGTGTGTTTTTCAGCATTTGTGCAATAAAAACAACTATTGCTATAGCTGTTCTATCAGTCGAAAAAGGGGGCGGGATAGCACAGTGGTTAGTGCGTTCGGATCAAGAGGTTCGTGGTTCGAATCCCGCCAGGGGTTCGGCAACTTTGTCTGCATTAGAGAGCTGTTCTACATGCAGTAACTCTGGGGTGCAATGCTCTACTGAATTTCAGCATAGTACCACCTATTGTTAGCTAGTTCGAGCCGATGCATAGCCACAATGGTCTTGCGGGCTTTTCCCCTGCAATAATAGCAGCCACGTTAGAAGTGAAAGCGGCGTTAAACCCCACCTCACCCCGGTCAATAAAACAGAATGAGACTGAAGGTAATATTGCGGCCTTAAGAATAGTGTAAACCAGTGTTAAGTCAATAGCGAGTGTATGACCCTTGGGCGTTGATTACTTGATTGACCCTCCTAGACTTAGTATGTATCAGTCTCTGTATGACTTGTTGGGAAATCTGCTGCCACTCCTGATGCAGTGCTGCTGCATCATCCAACTCCGCCACATTTTGAACTCTCCTATGTATATAGCGACCAAGAATATCCCATATATGTTCTATCGATTTCAAGTTGGGACTGCAAGCAAGCCCCAGTAGCATTGTTATGGCCTCCTGCTGTAGAATCTGTGTTACCACTCGCGCTCTGTGGGGTTTAGCATTGTCATACATGTAGACTGGTTTTATAGGAAGGGGTGGTTGTGGAAATGTGGAATTACCAAAGGGAGAAGGATGTTATCTTGATATTTCTGAGCATTGAGTGTACCTGGAACTGTCACAAGGTCGAGTTTAAAACAACATATCACAGAGCCACCATCACACTGATAAGCTGGTTGGACATGTCTTGTTTTGAAACGAGTGTTAGCTTGTCGTCAAACACGAATGTTGCTATCCACAACATGAAATAGCATCCTACACTGATCAGACCAATGGATCCGACGCCATAAGGCCAAATTCCAACCCACCCTCGCTCTACACCACCTAAGACGTTCATTAATGTGCCCTTGTGTTAATTTCACACGTTTGAGAGGTCTATGAGCTGCTCGAAGCCGATTCATAACGGTTGATATGGAACCCCTTGTTGGTAATCCAGTTATCCCTCAGTCCTGGGACACTAATGAAGGTAGGTGTCTAACGTTTCGAATCAGTGCTCTGTCTTCATGTACAGAGATTACTGTCGGACGTCCAGATCTCACACGGTCTTTCAGAGTTTCAAGAGCATTTGTGATTGTCAGCAGGGGTAGTTGTACATATTTATGCCATAAAACATCTTTGATATTATTTTCAACATCTTGTTGAAAAGATATACTCATATGAAATAAGTGGCGCTTAAATTATTGTTATGATTATACGTGTGTAAACTGAAATTTCCACTTGAAATTCGTAATATCTTATCAGATTGATGCATACGGTTGACAACCGATTTTACCTTTTCTATTGAATAATTTCTCTCTTACATCATGTATAACGTTTTATTTTAAAAATGGTTTGTTAAACAACCCCTTTCAATTAGAAACTCACAGCATCTTTATATCTGCCAACGAATGCACTTCATTTTCTGCAGGGTTCGCTTCAGTATCTGCAGGATTCCCTTCTATTTCTCGAGTGATCACTTCATTTTCTGGAGTGTTCTCTTCCTTCACATCCCATCTGCCTGTTGGCTTACAGGCTGTTATCACCTTCTGTAACACACAGAAGGAACATCCAGCCAATGGATATGAAGAACATCAAACCCTCCCACACCCCCACACCCCAAAAATAATCAGCCTGATATTTAATTCTTGGTTTGGTATCTAACTTCTGTATTCTCAAATTGACTTCAATCAACATCCTCTCTTTCAGATATTTACCCCTCGCCTCTAAAAGTTCAACTTTTAACCTTTTATATCTCGAAAGTTTGATCTTCTCTTTAAAATTGGAAATTTATACACTTTCAAATTTACCCTTTTTCTTAAACAGTTGGACTTCTCACCTCTCTGAAAGTTTGACCTTGAGATCTGTACACGCTGAAGACAAAAACAACTGGAAGTGGAAGCACAACGCCGGACGAGATGCACCAGCCAATCAGATTAGCCCAAGTCGGGTAGATGTAGTCTTCAAACTGCGGTGCTCGGTAGGAGTAGAAAGAGTAACCAAATAGTACCTAGGAATAGAAATTGAAGGTTGTAAATCTTCCTCTTTGTCTTCTGTTTTTTTAAAAAAATAAGTTCAATCAGAAAAGCAATCTTTGATTAATCTTCAAAATGAGACGTTTTTAAAGTAGAGTCCTGAAACTAATCAAGTTAGTACAAGCACAATCTAGATAATCAGAACAATCAAATTAAACGCTTCTAATCATCTATTGGTATCCAGTCCACCTTTTGTTTTGAGGAAAATGACATGAAACAAGGCCCTTTACTTTTATCTATACAACAATTGAAAAATAAACCATTAGAACATCCACCTATTTGCGACTGATTTAAATTAAGACTATAGCGAGGCTTTTCACATTTCTAACGGCTATGAAGTGTTTTACTTCTCATTATTGTTTTACTTTACTGATTGTGCATTCTCATTTATCTACTTGTCATATCACAATCAACTAAAATGTTGACGTCAGTAACATGCTTTAACTGGACTTTTTCATAATCATACACTAATAACATTTATGCATGAACTGGAATGTCACCTAGAATTTCATTTCCACACTAAATACCAGGGTAGGACCGCCCTTTTAGATAAACTACCATTCATGTTATCTTTAGACGTTTCAAAAGAGAAGCACAGAGTAAGCTCAGTTCTTATTCTTTTGAAACTGTGCCACACTTATTCGTCATTATATTAGCCTTTGTACAAAATCTATTTACAGGACAGTAGCAAAATGATCCGTTGCATACGACTCTTTGTAGGAGCACAAATCAACACGTAAATAACGTTTAAATTTCACGTCATTTGCGTCAACAATCTTCAAAGAAAAAGAAACTTACCAAAAGTACAAATGGGCAAACGTATTTCCAAAGTATTCCAATTCCCTTTTGCACCTTTGTCTCACAAATAGACATCATGACCTTGTCCATACGAGGAATCCCTGTGTGTTGAAAAGAGATTATTTCAGCATATGCTTAAGAAAGAAGAGAAACATAAACATACAGATTTCCTTACCGATAGCTATAGCCCGACCCTGATCGACTTCAGTGTAAACTTGTTTGACTTTGGCTAGACCTATTCAACAGACTCCATGGAACAAAGATGTTATGGTAATTGATGGAACACAACTGTGTTAGGGAAATAGCAAATGTTAGAGATAGTTCGTTTAAGGGAAGGGATTCAATTAAACCTTGGATTGCTAAACCAAATATAATGACACCTTAACATGATGTTCTAGGATTAGTCATAGTTTTGTCTATGACTAAACGTTTGTAAATTAGTGTCATGATGTTAGCCGATATGACAGGCAATCCCGTTTAGTCGGATTTAATGCATACTTGACTGTTTCTCAGAATAGAACTGCTGCTCACCGTAGATCCAGGCTACGACCACACACTCCAGACCGGCAAAGAGGACGAGAGAAGGGATATAAACAAACCATTCAACAAGCGTTAATAGATACACCCCTCCCTGAAAAGACAAACATATTGAGGATACATGTGAAGTTGGCGGTTGAAGGGGAAGGGACACTTTTATTGAAATGATGCATTGGAAATAATTATTTGCACATTTGAAAACCAGGTCTTAGGTCTTCTTAACGCATTCTTGATTTATGATATTGGTAAAATACGCCAAGAGCTCTCCGGATGCAGCTCCATAGGTCGGCTAGTTTCACGAGTATTTCAAGGTATGTAACATTCAGTGAAAAGAAACAGCCTACAAATCTGACTATTTTAAGTTAACGGGGCACAGTATTTCATTATAAAATCAACCAGTCTAAAAGATATTGATTAAAATATATTGTTACCATTGTTTGATATACAGGTAGTACAGCTATGTATATGTATAAGGTTTTATAAATAAATGATTACAGTAAAGTTATTTTATCCAATCGATTGGTATTTCAAATGTTAATGCAGCTGCACCAGTAAATGGTTGTGGATTATAAACACCAAATTCTAGTAAATGAAAGGGTAATAGCCTAGTTCGCCTTGGATACATGAAACAATTAATTCATATGATGAATTCTCTACCTGTGCAGTATAAGGAACAGCAAGGAAGAAGAAGGGAATGATGACAGCAGCATTCGACATCCAACGTCTTTTGGCAAGTCGAGGAAACGTGAATTCCAAGGCATCGGTCACCACTTCACAACATGGGATCTGGTTGTAAAATGTTATAAGGTATGAAATAAATAGGGAATATCTGTATCTCCTTGACAAATACCATGATTACCTTTCGAGATAAGATTAACATGCTATATTTCAAGGGAAAGCATATCTTCTGTGGTTTATTGAGAGTTTTAGTTTGAAATTGACCTTTGTTGTATTTGCGCCTTGAGGACGTCTCTACTGGATTTCTAAATGAGATCAAACATTGCTTTGCTGAAATAACTCAAATTTCATTCCACATTTGAAATGTTAAGAAATTGCAATGTTTTCATATTTTCTCGAATGTAATAAGTGTTACTCTTACAAGTCTCCAGGAGTTATTTACTTGGAAACATTAGAAAAGAACACATGTTGCTTTAAGCCAAATACCAGACTATCGATTCCAAGTGTGAATAGCATGAAGAAAAGGAGAACAGACCACAGCTGGGGGAGAGGCAGGAACGAGGTGGCTTCTGGGTATGTGATAAAACCTAGTTTGAAACCTGTAACCGAATATAACTCTAAATAGAGAAAGTACAGTGAATTACAATGGTAATTTACCATTTGATGTTTTTAAAATGTTACTAACGAATTTATTCAAACGAATGTTTCAAAACTTTGATTTTTGTTCAAGTAAAGCGCAATACTATGTGAATATATAAATGAAATATGTTCATAAGGTATGACTTTTCAATTTGTATTACTCTCCTAAGGTATGACTTCACACCGACTTGATTCTTGACATTTTTTTAATATTTTAGTTTGCACTGAAAATAATATTGACCTCTAACACAGGGTTGTTTATGGGCGGAATGGTAAGCACGATTCGATATATTGGGATAAACAAAACTTACCGGATGTTTTAAAATGGTCCATTGTAACACCCCTGATATGTGCCAGGTGCCCCGTGATACCGAAGATAGAAAAGCCAAAGTAGATATTCGAAAGGAAGCCAACAATATTGACAAGAAAGGCATCCCTAAAACGCAAGAATTTATAAATTTTAATCATCAATTTAAATTTCTTTATCGGAAATGACTGATAAAGTTTTTAATTCTTTCTTATCCAATGATCAAGGATCCAGATTTTGCGACTATTTGATAAAAGATTAACAAATTCGAAAAGCTATGGGTATGCCACCCTAATTTGCATTTCTCTTTAAAAAATTCAATTCTTGTAGCTCAACCTACATCTACCTCTGTTCTAATAGGAGCAGTTATAGGGATTCCTGGAGACTACCCTAGTTACAAAACATCGCAAAACAAACTATGTACAGATATAACTGATCAGGAGGCTTTGCAAATGATTACTTTCAATTGGACAACATTTGATTGCCTCCAACCAGGCCTCTCTATTTCTACCCGAGAAGAGCTCATAATAGAACTGTGGTTAGTTGAGGATATTAAAACTAGAGCTGTGGGGAGATATTATCCTTTCCTCAAATATCTGTTTTTATGCACTGTAATAGATAATGTTTAGTAAATTTAGTCCTTTACCTAAAACAGTTAACGTCAGTTGGATTGTGGGATGCCATCTTGATTATGCCTCCAAACGCAATCCCGGGACAATAGAGAGCAAAACTGCAAGCCTCTAACCAAACCTCAAAAACGGATACCATGTCTTAATTACATATTCGACATATGATGGCATTAGCTCCTTAAAAATGCATTAGAATCTTAAGCGCATTATAAGTTGCCGTAGAGTAAATTACATTCGTTTCGAATCAAATCATTGTATTTTACCATATATTTTAAAGTGAGTTATGTTACTAGATGCTCTATCTTGTAGACATGCATTTTATAAATATTTATGACAATTTTGACAATCCTTTCATAAGCCAAGAATTCCTGCTATCGAAATGTAATTTTTCAAAAAGCATTTATGAAATAAAATCCTCACATTGAAATCTGCCAGCTTTTGGAAATCAGGAGTGATATAAAATAAGATTCCATCCAAGGACCCTGGGAGTGTGAGTGTCCGGATGAGAAATATAGTCACCAGGATGTAAGGGCAGATGACTGTGAAGTAGACAACCTGAAAGTAGATCAAATCTGCACACGTCTTCTTACAAGACATAATTCACTTGGAATTGTCAGCGATTTTTAGATTTGCTACAAATATGGACAGAATTGTGATGCCAATTTTGATCCGGGGGTGAATTTATTGGCGAGATTGTTACTCTTATGGAACTCAATTCGTATAATAATTTCTACAAACAAATGCTGTATGATGAACTTTTCCATGATCAATACTCTCACCTTGCCAGTCAGTCGTATTCCTTTGATGATACAGATATAGACAGAGAAGAAGGTAATGGCCAGGCACAGAATTAGCGGCCATCTTAGTTTGCCCATTGACTCTAGCCCACTTGTTATTTGTAATACATTTTTTCTGTAAATGAGGCAAATATTGTAAGAACTTCGACAAGCCAGGAACCTCCTGTTAGTCAGGTTATCTATATCATTTTTGTGATGGCAGCACATTCTAACATCTAATTTTTAACTCAATCTTTTTGTAATACTTCCAAGATGGGTGAAAAGTTCATCTGAAAAGTTGAAAATTAATTACTCCTGTTTTAAGCCAATAGCTTATCAGTTTTACATATTTAATCATAATAGTTTATAACTATAAACATTTAAATCATGGAAAATATACATCATTTCACCTGAAAAATTCTTCAGCTGCAGGAATACCATTAATGATATATCTTTGAGTGTCGTTGTTTTCGGTCCAGAAAGAATGGTTAGATGTGTCATTGTTATTGACCGTCAGCATATTTTCATACTTAAAGTTTTCCAAGCAATTTGGAGTATTCCATTCCTGACCACACTGAGTCCAGGGCAGAGTTGAATAGAAGCAGTAGAATAGATAGTAGAGGATCCAGGCGAAGAACACAGGGTAATAGATGGAAAAAATACCTGAAAGGCAAACATTTCCAGCAGCAAGACCTGCCGATGGAGATACAATTAAATGTTTGGTCAATCATTTTTATCACCAGTGTAGCAATTTACATTTACTAATAACATTTGCTACAGAAAAGAGCAGATGCTTTACAATTTTGTTCATCATAAGTTAATATAATACTAAATGCAAATGTCATGTAAAATATTGTTCATTAAAATTTATTTTTAAAACAAACAGTCATCCAAAAGTTAGGACTCTTAGTTGTCTAAGTAAAAACATGTTCCTTTTACATATTTTGAGAGTATATTATAGGAACAAACCTCACAGAGATTTAAGCAGTACTGGTCCAAATTCCAACACCTAAAAGTCTAGATTATCTAGCAAAACAGTTATTTCGAAAAAAAATTTTTAAAAATAAAGGAAATACCAAATGTAAATAGCGTGTCTACATTGACCCATGAGTATCTTTTAAATTCTATTTAATTGAAGAAATGAAAAAATCACAAAATTCAAATGTTTATCCCTTGTCCCTTTAAGAAAATGTGATATCGCTCTTGGCATGTCAACTTTTAGTCAGAAATGATCCCTTGATCTAATGATCTAAAAGTTTGATAGTAAAGTATTTTTGCTAAGAAATGGTGGCAAACTAAAGTATCTAAAAATGATGATTTTACAGATATATTGGACTATAAGCATTGTTTGGATATGGATTTGATCAGCTCATTTGTACATTCTCACGAATACAGAGAGAACTGAACTGTCGCCTTTACCATGAATGTTTCAATGATCTTACAATTTAGCATGCTTTGAGGACAGCTAATGGGTCTTCACTTTGGGTAAATTTTGAGCTTTAGATTATGGTAATTGTTCATTTGTATTCCAACACCCTAAACCTTAAGAAGTAATAAAAGTGAAGAAACAGGAAATTCATTAATGCTTTGTGGTTTATAAAGGATACACACCTTTGAGAGCAGGACAGAGATTCCAGGCTTTCAAAGCTCCTCCACGAGAGAATTGGCCAAGCACCATCTCCAGGTACGTGAGAGGAACAGCTCCGATCAGGTTGAAGAACAAATAAGGTACTAAAAAACTGCCTGAAAAAAACATGTGTGTCTTATATTATGCGTATATGCGACAAGAAGTTAATCATTGCTTCTTAATTGAGTCAATATTCAAAAACAACTGTTTGCAAGTGGCAAAACCCTCTTTCCAAGTATTTCCATATTGATGTAACACTATTTCTATTCGGAGAGATTCCTTCCATACTCAGGAAGAGTATTTTGCGATTTAATGTTTGCTCCAGAGAAGAAATAAGTAAAGATAACATTTTCTGAAATCGTCATTCATTCGTTTCAAAAGGTTGAAAACAGACCTATTTGGAATCCAAGTTTACTTAACTTAAAAAGTAAGAATATAAGTCAACATTCTTTGGAATGGATCTTCCTGAATCAACCCATGCCATCATGAAGTCAATAGAATATCAAGTCAAAACACTATAGTGATTTTATTTATTTCCGGGTAAAATGGAGGAAAAAATCGGGTCACAATCTTGTAATGACTTTTCTTTAAGAACAGCAACTCACAGGGCAAACTTAAACAACGATGGGTTTTCGGCCCGAGAAGAAGAACAGGTTCTTATAGATAGTCAACTTTTTATTGCAGGCAGTGTGAGATACTAACACCGTTATCACGAAAGGAAATTTTAAACTACAAATGTTCATTATTATGAAATGAATGAGTAGTATGTACTTCTCATTCAAAATTTAGTAAATTAACAGTACTTTGAACAAAATGAAAAAGGATTCCTATATATTTTCAAGTTTAAACAAGAGCTATAGGGGATTCTTAATGTTACCCCATGAATATTTTTGTGGTATCAGAAACCGAATTGAACGTAATTGAAAACGGGTCTGAGGCCACTTCGACACCCGGAAGTTACGTTTTTACAGCATTGTCAAGTTAGTTACCTTTCGAAAGTAAGCTTTGCTTATAGAATATTTCGCTAAAGTCAACTACAGAATGACCAGGATCGAATAAACATTTACATTGCTTTAGGAGGCACGTCTTAGAATATTACTTTACTTGCAGGTTGAGTTCTCTCGACCGACATGCCAATTTATAGATCTCTCCGTATAACCGCCAGCCGTGTCAACGTGCCAACTTACGTTACTATTTGCCTCGATGTAAACAAACCAGAATTTCACATTTAGGGGAATAAAATACAGTTATAGGTAGGTGTGAGTGAGTTTGGATTTAACGTGTTTTAAACAATATTTAAGTTATTAGACACGTGGATGACAAGCATTCAAAAGAGAGTGGACAGATCAGGGGAAAAGGGATCGAAAGAATGAGGGAAAAGACGGAAAGAAAGGCATAGTGAGAGAAAGAAAGCAGGTTTTAGAAGGACTATATATGTGGTCAGGTGTCTACCGAATATGATTAAGATATTTAAATTTTGTGTGTCTGATGAAGTGATAAATACTTTTTAATAGAGCTGATAAATAAATATATTTTTCTAGTATACACTTCAGTCACTCCAAAAGATCTCTATTTTTTGGGCCAAATATGATGATGTGATGTTTTGACAAGCCATACCTAAATGCAGTAGCCAGATATTTTCAAATACAAAATATGAGCCTACCTTTGATTAATAATTATAAATACATAACATATATACAGAAAATGAAATTACATCTTTGGTTTAAACATTATTGATATCAGCAACGTTTATTATTCATTCGAAACATAATCACTGTGATATTATTCTGTTTTTAAGAGATTAAGATATTTATTACATGGTCATATGTTGGTATTCACTGAACCTATTTACAAAAAATAATTGTTTAAATTGAATAAGGAATTCCTACTACATGTATAAGTGAATGTATCAGAATTGATAGGAAAATCCTTGACTTCTTTAAAAGTTATAGGAAATAAGTGGATCCAAGAAATTAAGCCATTGATTTTAGGAATAAAATATAAATTTATTTATCTAAATTCTATTTAAAAATGACATAAATATATAATATGAATATATGGCAGGACAGTTTGGAAGTCTTGGTACATATTTCACTCCATATATATTGACACTAAAAAAGCAGAAAGTAAGTTTGAAAACTGACCTTCATTCATATGAATTAGGACTTTTGAATTCATTACTTCAGTGCTTTTGATATTGAGACACTGACACTATTTAATTTACTCTATCTTTAAGGCATACACTGACCCAGCTAATATCAAGTTATTTGTAGCATCCACCTTATGTCTACATGAATTCATTGAATTGCCAGTCATAAATGTGTAGCTGCATATCAAAAGTTTTTTCATTTAATACTGTATCTTAGTGCAAACATTACATTTGGGTTTTGATTTGAAAGTCAATAAAATAACTTCGGCAGAACTGACACAGGGTCTCACATTGTCAAAGCGTAAAGTAGCCATTTTTTTAACTTATTGGATTGTCTCGTCTCTCGTACAAAAATTCGAATTTTGGCATGATAAAATAGACAGAATGGGTCACATTTTCGAAATTACGCTTTACCAAAATTTCGATTAAAATACTCCATTTCGACTCTCCGAGAACAAAATCAGCAAAATCCTATTGACTTAATGCAAACAAACAAATATAACTTGTGTTTAAAGGTGTTAATCACTAATTAAGGAGTTTGTACAAAACAATAAAAAAAATACTCTTTTCAGAATTTTGACCCCTGGTCACTTCAGTGACCCGCCAAAAACTATTACGGTTAACTGTTTGGTATTGCATAGGATTGCGTAAAGGTGCAATGATCTTCTCTTCTGTATTGAAAGTTAGGAATTATCAGTTTCTTTTTCGCAATGCTAAGATGTTTTAAAGACATGCCAAATTTTATGATATGTGCACTACGATTCTATGGTGTGCGAACAAACATTTGGTCTGCAGCTGTACATAAATTCACGTCAACTTGAAAATCTGTTCGAATGCATGTTCTATATTGCATTACTTTCCTTTACTCTAGATATTGATTAGAATAGAAAGTACAATACGGGGAATTATTACCAAACATATATTAACTGAAATCAGTCCTTCCCTTCACATTATTGGTGTCATAAAATAACAAATTGAAATGAACATTATTATTCTCATGGTTATATTTCCCATTTTAGGATTATACATGTAAAGGTTTATTATTTACAACAAATTGTAATAAAGATTTAAAGTTTATTCAATATCAAATTAATTTTGTTATATAAAAGTTTAAAACAATAGAGTGAGTGAGTTGTTGTTTAACGCCACTTTAATATTTTAGCCATTACGGGGAGCTGAATAATAGACCTATGTATATAAATATATCACTTCTCTACCTACAAGCCGGTATCTTTGAGTTCAGTAAATATGTGTTTCAGTATATTCGTTATATTGTTTGTTACTTCCATTGTTTGTAAACATGCGGGTCCACCTACTTGATTCTTCCTTATTAGGGTTAACAGTTTTGCGATCCTTGAGTTTATAGTTCTGAAATTTCGGGTTGATATTATTAATGAAGATTTATATGTGCACTATCATTAAGAGTATGATTATTACAAATGATTTCATGCAAAATTCCTGTCAATTATCCTTGAATTTACCACTAATACAACTATAAAAACCAAAAACATGTAGCTATCTCTTGATGAATATCCTATATGAATATCACTCGACATGTCTTCATGTCTAGAATTTCCTGGTTTTGTTTAAATTCACGACTATACACTCGCCGAAAGAAATTTAAAATGCACAGCGAATCGTACTATCAAAAATCATTGTGTACAAGTTGTCAGCTTTTCAGCTGCAACAAATAACCAAAATAAGGCTAAAATTATCAATGAAAATTGGCGAAAATTACATAAGCTGGCTTGATGTTTCTATTATTGATTAGATCTTTTAAATGATGGAAACAATGAAAAATGGTAATATACCTATTTTGTAACACAAGCATTTAGCATTTAGTTCATGCATGTCATAAACTTATACTTAATGCATCACATGTTATCAGTGACATGCAAATAGAGCAGCATGCAAATGTAGTAGATCAATGAAGCCATCACAAACTTAAGTTGATTATGTGAGAGTAATGTTTAAACGCTCTGTTGCACTTTGGTAACGTTAAATTTTTTTCAAAATTGTTAGAAATATGTAATACCCAAAAACTAAAATAACGGTACGTAACATTCTTGATTTGCGAGAATACCAAATTAAGTTACACTACTTCACTTCATTTCGATTTCTTGAATGATTGAAAAGTGGCTCCATGCAAATCTGCCTAGTACATGACATCTTTTTCTTTCACTTTGGATGCCATGGTTGAGTAATTAGAAGCTTTACTCTTTGAAGAAAATGAATTTTGACTGACCTGAGAAATATTTATCAAAATATGCCACAGCGCCTGTAAGTTACTGACCTCCTCCGTTTCTGGCACACATATAAGGAAACTTCCAGATTGTTCCAACTCCTATGCTGAATCCCAACAGAGTGAGAATGTACTCGGCTTGATGTCCCCATGTCTCTCGTGCCATGTTAGAGACCTGTTGAGATTAAAACAGACCGAATTAATCGATTTTTTACTTTAGTTTTAAGAAGACAATTTTGAATGTCAGTTACCCCAAACAATTATTACATTACGTCTTTTGCAATATTTGTAGACACTTAAAACCAATAACAATATCATCACTTGTTCGCATCTAATCTAGCTCATCTAATACGAAATGAGAATAGATATGTACGAATTCATGAAATGTATACTAATTCAAATCATAAACGCTCTTCGAATTAATAATTAGATCATTAAAAGTGAATTATTCAAAACAATCAGTTTACATTATTTCATTAGAATATTTCAAAATTATCATTTACCAATGAAATTATATTATGTTTGGCGTATTTCATCTCCAAAGAAAACTCATTAAAATAAACCTACCTGATGCGAATGATTAAATGTGTTTAAAAGCTTTTATCTTAAACTCTTTCCATTTTTTACCAGAATGACATTTAGTATTTGATAGGAAAACAGTATTGGAACACATGCACTTACTAAATGAGACTTGATAATGCAATTATAAAATGTTTTGATGAAAATAAAGTTCTTTAAGAGGTAATAAAGGTGTATAAAGACCATGTTAAGTCATCTGATTGGTATCTGCGGAGTTCGCCATAAACCTCTCTATCCGGCAAAATACCTCGTACAACCAACCAAATGGATTGACCATCTATCTCATGATGACTTTAAAATGCAACAGTCTCTATCACTGGCTAATTTTGATCTTGCCCCAAACCCATCTAATTTCGTGTTTTGAGAGCCATCTTGGGCGGAACGTTTTTCATATGATTTCTCATTAGACTATCACGATCCGTCTCAACCTTGGCGACAAGCACAAAAAAGTTCTTTCTATGAATAATTACATGTATATTTACAGTCTGTGCAAAAAATAACTAGCCAAGAGTGATACGAGGCTTTGGCTCTGCGGATTCGAATTCGATGATTAGCAGGATAAACCAATTTTATCTGATCGTGTATTGGTATTGAAACTGACATCAATATAAACAAAGCACAATCAAATAAGTGTCAATATAACAACAGCCTTATATATGTTAAAAAGTCAGTCACACATCACATTTACATGTATACTGAGTAAACCATCTTCTCCCTTTAGAATCCTAGTTTCCAGGCTCAAGTTTTGTACTTACACTATTATAGTATGCCAACTTTTCATTTCATATTCAATACGATTCATTTAAGAAAATTGATATAAAATTATATATCGTTGTTATCTATGATCTTAACTTACTCCTTTTCTTCTTACCGTAATTAAATGCCTTTGCATTTTAATCAAATAATATTCTCACTGAAATAAAATATCAATCTTCCACAATGCTGGCACTTTTATTGCCCCATACTAATCACAATTGAGCGTCTCTAGATACAATGAATCAACTGTACTCATTCTGTCAAAAACGGTCTGACATAGGACCCATTACTCGTATGTGCTGACGAAAACGCCGCTACCCAATTGCAAAGGCGACGGCAAAAGTCTCCAGTGTCAGTAACTAGGGCCAACTTACTCCCGTGAATCATTCGTTAAACAATCCTTCTTTGAAACGCGTGTTTTTGTGCGTTTACCACTAGGTTTTATCTGCATTACACTGGTGTCAGAACATGCGACTAATTAGGATGCTGTCAGACCGCTGTGTTGTGGAAACCCCTTAAAGAATGCGAATCCTGGTAGAGTCTTGTTTTCCAACTGTTCATCCTCGGTCGATTTTAATCAGGGTGGTATAACCCCGAATTGGAAAAATATAAATAAGGGTTTGCTTTCCGTAGAATAAGGTGCCGGTCTCTTGGAATGAAATGCATAAGATTGTGGACTGAGAAGTCAAACTCTGACCTTGTGTCTGTATTGGCTGATTTCTGTGTATGCCGCAAACAAACCAATGTTGTTTTATATGTAGCCTTGTCACAAGAATGCGCAGTAAAGTGCGCAGAATTAACATCCTCATCCCCATTACTTAACAATAGAGCCACGTATATATTAGTTCACACACATTTAAAGGGACAGTAGCACGTTTTGTTTTTAATAAATAAAGTGATCTCAGGATTTCCAATTGCAAGAATATGTTTTAATCAAAAGAAGCAGTTTTAAAATGAACTTACCGTGATCGGTAGAGCTATGTGAAATCATTTCCTTTTTCAAATTAAAAGGTGTTCACACCAAAATGGAAGTCAGTGGTTTTTGCATGATACGTGATTATTTCCACTACAATGGATGATCAGGTTTGATTGAAATGTCTTGACCCTCTAAACATAATACATTTGGCATCAGATTCTGTTGATTAGGGGAATTTTGAAGAAATAAATCGTTCAAGAAAACGTGCTAATGCCCCTTTTAAAACTGTTGATACTTGTTAGAGATCTTGTATGCTTGTGTACAGATATGGTTGGTGCGTCCAAACATTTAAAAGTAACTCAGCAATTTGAATTGTGCAACAGGTGTTATTCTGAGTCTTGTTGTGCAAAAAAGAGACTTCGCGATTTGAGAGATAATTCAAATTATTTTATCTAAATCAATGATATATTCATTAAACAATTTAAATCAAATCCTCATCCAATTATTAACTATCATTATAGTTTGTGACTCATTGTACTGTTAACATATGTTGCACATGAATGTGTATTAATTATTCTACAAAATATATTATTGCACAACAACCGCAAAATGTATAACTAGTTATAATCAATTGGATATTGTAACTTTCAAACATCGGAAATCTGTCATCCTCCTACAGTGAAAGCTTTCAAATATATGCTAAAGCGCGACATATACATATGTTAAATTGAGTATTTTTCTTTCAAGAGCCCCTTGCAATATTCCAGCAAATTTAAAAACACCGCATGAATATAAAGAAAAAAGAAAAAGGGCCCTTTTCAACATTATGTCAGTTTCCATAAACTTTGGGATTTTATGTCCAAGATTATATAGAATTGTTTGAGTGAGAAATCCAGCCTATTATGCTTGGGGGTATTTGGGGATTCCAACGTCATGAGTGTATTGAGAAACTACACCTTCTAGCATACAAACGATTTTTAAATGCAGCACAGGCAACATCGTATTGCAAGGTTTATGGTGAATTTGGTAGATATCCAGTATACATAAATTTACAAATTAGATGTTTAAAATTTTGGTTAAGGATCCTTGGAATGCACGAGCAAAGACTACCAAAGCTAGCTTATAACATGTTTGTTCACTTAGATGATATGGGTAAGATAACATGACTGACTCATTTAAAAATATTTTATTTTCTCATGGGTTTGGATTTGTGTGGCTAAATCAAACAGTTGGTAATATTAACCTATCTTTTAAACAATTTCGAGAACAATCTGTTAGCATGTTTTTTTCATCAAGAGTGGCATTCCAATCAAGACAATAGCACAAGATATCAGTTGTACAGATCCCAAAGGAGTTTAATCCAACCAGATTTATATCTTACTATATTGACATCAAGAAATATCAGACGCACATATGTATATTTCCGATTGGGCCTGTTAGACTTAGCTGTTAATTCAGGCAGGAGATTTTCAATAGAAAGACACTTAATAATATGTCCATTATGTAAATCTACTGTTGAAGATTAAGTCCACTTTGCTTTCGTTTGTCCACACTATGCTGATTTAAGAGAAATGTATATTTCACACCGTTATCTTTCAAAGTACCCTACAGTTGCATTTATTTCAATGATTTCTTCCAGAAACGAAAAAGTAATACCTAATCTAGCCCTTTAGTAAATCATGCTGTTATATTAAGAGACAAATTACTATCTGAATTGTGAATTCAGCTATTTAATATTAATAGCTAACGCTCATACCTTTATAAACTTCAAAATGATATTTGCACGAGGGAACTGAAAATAATTAATATCTAAAAGTATATAGCATGTACATACAACAGCCGGTCTCCTATGTCAGTTGTCAAACTCTATATTGCCATAATTTAACAAAACAATGATCTCTCTCCATTCGTGACTTGGTTCTCTAATCATACGTTCATCTGATACGACTTAACGCCGATTCTTAGGTAGGCTTAAGGTTCTTAAAAGCTTGCTTCGACTGAAAGAGCCATCGCTGGTCTCCCGGTTATGTTCGTGTAGATTTGAAAGTTCAGAAAAGGGAAAATGAAAAAATGATAAATGGATTTGCATGTGGAAACTTCTTGAAAGTAATCTTTGAATTGGCATTGTATCTGTAAATCCTTTAAGCAACATAAATGCATATCCTCGACAAAGAAACAGGAAAAAAACCAAAGAAAAAATCAGTATGTTGGCCTTTCGAATTTACGCACTTAAAAACCAGGCTCTGCCGAATATTCACAGATGTGAAAAGAACGCAGGTGCTTTTTCTTCCTCATTTATATGATTCATATGTTTGATAAGTTCCACACATTGTTTGAATTTTTAGAAGATGAATGGTTTTAGTCAAGGCCATCTTACACGACCTCTGTGGAGCAGTACTTAGATCAGAAAAGTACAAGCGTAAGTTCTTACTGATTTAAATGAGATTTCACAACCTGCTGTATGATCTTTAAAATTATGGCTGTTAATTGATAATTAGGGAATTTAATTCCATGTTACGTCACATGTATGACATTCATCACCTAGGCTAGTTTTAACATTGAAAAAACTTAACATTTAGAAAATCATTTTCTTATATTTATTCTGATTTTTATTTGATGTTTTTGCAAAAATAGTGGTAAAGGTCGGACAGGAATCGATCTTCGGTCTACAAGTACCTGATCTTATCGCTTATAAGTTATGCATTTGTTTCGTTGCTAGTGTTGTTTCACTTCTGTTAATTTTCGAATCTGACAAAAGGAAGTAAACCATCAATCAAGACGCCGGCGAAAACCCAATATTTTGTCGAAATCGATGAGAACGTTCGCCTACTGACGCAAAAGTACTTTTATCTCTGGAAATTATAACTCTGACGATCCCTGGACATTGATACTCCCCACAAGGAACGATGTTAGCGTAGGGTCTAGTGCGAGATAGGATCATCCATTAATACCCCAAGGTCAAAACGCACAACCTTGCGAAAGGCACGTAAAACGTAAAAGTCTAATAACCCTCGCTTCGATGAGAAATGAAGTCTGCGCATTTCCGGAAAGAAAAGTGTTCTCAGTGAAAAAATGGTGGCCGATTTTAGGTATTTCTGATATTGTCTATGGCGTTGAAAATTGACTTGACACACGTGGGTATATTCTTCATCAAATTTTATTTTATCGTTGGTGTCAACATGCACCTTCAAACGACTCGGTTGGTCATATTAAAATAAGATAGTGATAATATTCATGAAATAATCCCTGTTCCTTCGTGAAGTTCCAATGAAAATACAATGGGGATATAATTGTTGTTGGTATTTATTCATTTATCACTTAAAACCAAAATACTGACTTCCAATATCAGGAACTATATTCCTGTTACAGTTTGGAGTTGCACAACAGAAGATGCACTGGAACGAGGAACTGTAGATGGCGGAGGGGTGAAAGTTTGAGCAGTTATTGTTCTCTGAGGAATTCTCTAATCTTGCAGCTTCACATTCAGAAACGATGTCATCCGGACACTTTACCGTTGGCACCTGTACCAAACCACAGGTATCTCCATCGCAGATTTCACATTCAACTTATTAAACAGATGAAACTTGTCAATCTAGTTAAAAGCAGCTGTAATGATATCCAATGTTCATCGATGTTTATGGAATTATTGATTTAGGTCATATTCAAGTGATAACTCGAATAAGAAAAGAGAGTCATGGTGATAACAATTAAATGTCAACTTTGTTTGCTTAACAGTTCATCCTTGGTTAGTCTGTATTCGTTCAACAACACAATATAAGAATAGTCGCTTATTATTACAGTTTTATTAAAAAATATGAATCAATATTTGTTGATTAAAAAATTAATATTTCATTTTTGATTAACGCATTTACCTCCTCTATATGTCTGGTGTGCTGGCTTCGTTGTGGCTGAAATAAGGGCAGCTTCAATTACAAAATGTGTGATTTATACTGCTTATTAAAACTAGTGAAGAAGTGAGCACAGCCTAGTACGTTCATTTACCGCTTAAAGCAAAGGAAGGTTGCAAGGTATAATGTGATAAATATTAAGCCAAAGCTGTATATGGATACTGGCTTCTAGTAGGTATTGATCGGAAATGTTAATTTACGGTGTACTATACGAGGTCGTAAATATTTTAGTGTATTATACTAGATCGTAAATAATGTAGGGTGTAATATACTAGGTCGTAAAGAATTTGGGTGTACTATACTAGATCGTGAAGAATTTAGGTTGTACTATACTAAGCCGTAAAAATTTGAGTGTACTTTACTAGGCCGTCAAAAATTTGAGTGTACTATACTAGATCGTAAAAAATTTGAGTGTACTATACTAGGTCGTAAAAATTTTGAGTGTACTATACTAGGTCGTAAAGAACTAAGGTTGTACTATACTAGGTCTTAAAGAATTTAGGTGTAATATACTAGGTCTTAAATGATTTAAGAGTGTACTATAATAGGTCTTAAAGAACAACCGAGTACGTACTGGATGTGCAGTCATGTTCCTGGTTACAGTTGTCGGTCGTACAACATTCCGCACACATCTGGTTTGGCGGGGAATCTTTCGAACTGCACGACTGCAGTCCGAGACATATAAAGTGTTTGTCAAATAGTCTATTGTTTGATCTATATACGCGGCATATAGGCACATTAATGCAGTGGAAGTGGAAATTCAAACCGAATTTTGATTACCCTTTTAAAGTGTGGTTTGCATTTCGAATGGTTATGTTGTGTTCTTTGTACAAATGACTTTGGGGTTTTTATTAACAGGTTTAATTGCATGAACAAATGCAAATACTGCCGTTTGGACCAAAACAAAACTTCAATTTAAAATGGTTTTCGAAGTACAGAATTTTGAAATAAAGGTAATTGCATATTATCTTACATCATGATTTGTAACTAAGATATATCTAATCGAAATTAAATAAGTTGATATTATCATACTATAACATCCTTTCGTCTAGATAATGTATCATTTACAATATCATGTAAGTATATATACATGTAGCTATATAACATAAACAAGGTCTGAGGCTGTCGTGTCTGCAATAGGACCGGAAATGCAAACTTGGATCTGTCTACGAAGTTTACAGAGGGTAACCGGGCCAGGAAACCATTTCCGGTCACATTGCAGACACGACTCTGTCACTACTGTCAGACCTTGTTTATGTTATATAGCTACATGTACATATACTTACATGATATTGTAAATTCAGAGTCTGGCGCCTGTGATTTCATACGATGAGAAAAACGAACAAGGAATACATTTAAGAATTGACTTCAACATTTATTAAGTTCATGGAGGTATAAACTTAAAAACCGATGTGCAAACTGTGTGAATCCGCGTAGCGGATTTACGCCGAGTTTGCACATCGGTTTTTAAGTTTATACCTCCATGAACTTAATAAATGATGAAGTCAATTCTTATAAATAAATAGAAAATAGAAAAGTCCCAGGGGTGATAAGGAAAAAGAGCATTGGAATATTCAGCCGAATGTTGCGTTCATATAAACCGTGGCTTGCAAGTATGTGACTTGTAAGAGACGACTGTGAAATAACCGTAAGTTTCGTATAAATCATATTGGACATTTTCAGGTGAAATGCTTAAACTCATTCTCCTAAGATTTCATTCTCTCCCCACAGAGGTATCTCCCTCATTAATTTCTCTGCGATAAAAAATGCTACGATATGAGCTCTTCTCGAGCTTGAGGCAGGTTCACGAAGCGGCAACATATTGCAACATAACCTACCTTGCAATATTTTAGCCATTGAAAACACAAGAATAGATAACATCTTTGTTGTCACACGGGCCTGTGCAATGATGCACCCACTTCTGTAAATAAGATTCAAAGTGCATAGTGCCTACTCGGAGAAAGTCAAGCTTTGAAGCTATGGGTATTCTATTTTTATCTGAACAATCTTTCATGGCCTTTAGTCCCGAGTCTCCTGTTGCATTACATTGTTCTCTTTCTAAAGAATTTAACACTTCAATCGTTTAGCGGTTTACTTTTGGAGTTCCTATGCTAAATGTCACGATTCTTGCCCAAAAAAGTATTCTAAATCAACTTTATGTACTGAATATTAAAATACAAAAAACGTTTAAGGCACTTTCATAATCCAATCTATATTCAATGCACGTTGCTGCTGCAAAAACAGCATTTAATTAACATTGATTTATAGAGTGCATATACGGATTTGAAGTTTGATGCTCTATACGTACATTGACATGACCATGTCACAAAGGGGTGAAGAATCTGGAAAAATGAATGTAATTGAAAAGTATTTGTTCAGGAAAGGAATGCCTGCAAAGATAAATCCTTGAAAACATGCTCTATACATTGGATGATGACTCCCTTCAATTATCCACAGTTGTCAATTACGTAGCTGAATTCAAACTTCGAAGTGTTGAAGATGATGTCGGGTATGGTCGGCAAAGAACCTCCACTATTGATATTCAGGTTGATGCCGTTCACGACATGGTGCTAGCAGATAAACCATTCATCACATAGCTGGGACACAGGGCAATAGTTTTGGGTCCGTGCACATTACTGACAGCTGTTCTTCATATGAGCAAGTTCTCTGCAAGATGGTTGCCAAGAATGTTATCTTGTGAACAGAAATAGAAACTCATGGACATTTCAAAGGAACTTTTGTTGCAATTTCCATCTGCTGGGAAGGTGATAGCCTTGATTTTGCTGGATAGCCAAGGTATCAACATTATAGATTACCTAGAGAATGGCTGAACTATCGACGGGACATTGATGCAATTGAGGGCAGCCATCAACACCAAGTGACGAGGGAAGCTTAATGCAGGAGCGCTGTTCCTTCAGGACAAAACTCACGTCCGCATAGCACTTCCCCAATCTGAAGAACCATTTACGTGGACATGTTTTTGCTGATAACAGCAACCTGATTGCTGCCATGGAGAGATTTCTTGAGACCCAGAATGTGGAGTCTACAAGAATGCCATATTGAATCAGGAACATCGCTCTTCAAAATGTATTGATGTCAGTGTAGACTTATAACAGTACCCATTGTGATGATGGTCAAAATCAGGATTGATATCAAGCGAATCAACAAACTAAAAACTTTCTTGACTTCAAAATGATTTTTGCACGCAAGGAATTGAAAATAATCAATATCTAAAAGTATATAGCATGTACATACAACAGCCCGTCTCCTATATTGGTTGTCGAACTCCATATTGCCATAATTTAACAAAACAATGATCTCTCTCGACTCAAGACTTAGATCTCTAATCATATACACGTTTATCTGACACGATGTTAACGTCGATTCTTTAGTAGCCTTTGAACCAACCGTACATGTATATCGGTAAAGGTACTTAAAAGGTTTATTCGACTGAGAACCATCACTGGTCTACCGGTTATGTATGTGCAGATTTGAAGGTTAAGAAAAGGGAAAATCAAAACCTGATCCGGCATGGCATCTGTAAATCCTTAAAGCAACATGAATGCATATCCTCGACACAGAAACAGAAAAAAATACGCAAAGAAAAAATCGGTATGATGGCCTTTCGAATTTACGCACTTAAAAACCAGACTCTCCCGAGTATCCACAGATTCTCCTGTGTGCTCTGTGACCAAAACCAAGCTTGGCAACAGTGCTTTCTCAGTGACAGCCCCAGTTCTCTGGAACTCTATTCCTGTCAATCCCCTATGCATCGAGAACGTTTCATCCTTTCGAACACTTCTAAAAACTATCCTTTTCTCTGAAGTTTCTCTTAACTAGATCTTTGTAGCGCCGTTAAACAGCTGGAAGCTGGAAAGCAGGCGCATAATAAATGCATTATTATTATTATTATTATTAGTAGTAGTAGTAGTAGTAGTAGTAGTAGTAGTAGTAGTAGTAGTAGTAGTAGTACTGTTGTTATTATTATTGTTGTTATTATTATTATCATTATGTGAACAGAACGCAGGTTTTTTCTTCCTCATTTATATGATTCATATGTTTTGTAAGTTCTACCCATTGTTTGAATTTTTAGAAGATGAAAGGTATTAGTCAAGGCCATATCACAAGACCTCTATGGAGCAGTATTTAGATCAGAAACGCACCGAAGTACAAGCGTAATGTTCTGCCTGATTTAAATGATATTTCACAACCTGCTGTATGATCTTCAATATTAATTAATTGATAAGAAGAGAATTTAATTCTATTAATGTCACACGTATGACACTCATCACCTGGGCTTGTTTTAACATTCATTTAACTTAACATTGAGAAAATCATTTATACAAATACCTGATCTTATCGCTTACAAGTTATGCATTTTTTTTCGTTGCAAGTATTGTTTTATTCCTGTTAATTGTTTACATTCAAATTTTCGAATCTGACAAGGGTAAGCAAATCGTCAATCAAGACGCCGGGGAAAACCCTATATGATGTCGAAATCCAAGAGAACTTTAGCCTACTGACACAAAAGTAACAATATTTCTTGAAATAATAACTCTGACGAAATGAAATGGATGGTACTTAAGGCTATCTTGGCACAAAGAGAGCTTCGAAAATCTAGGCCCTGGACATTAATACTCCAGGCTTATCCATTAGTACCCCAAGGCCAAAACGAACAACCTTTCAAAAGTCACCTAAAACGTAAAAGTCTAATAACCCTCGCTTCGATGAGAAATGAAGTCTGCGCATGTCCAGAAAGAAAAGTGTTCTCGAATGAGATAATGGTAGGCCGATTTTAGGTATTTCTGATGTTGTCTATGGCGTTGAAAATTGACTTGACACAAGTGGGTATTATTCTTCAATAAATTTTATTTTATCTTGAACGGTGCATATCGTTGGTGTCCAAATGCTCTTTAAACGACTCGGTTGGTCATGTTAAAATAAGATAGTGATAATATTCATGAAGTAATCTTCGTGATCCCAATAAAAATACAATCGGGATATCATTGTTGTTGGTATTTATTCATATATCACTTAAAACCAAAATACTGAGTTCCAATATCAGGAACTATATTCCTGTTACAGTTTGGAGTTGCACAGCAGAAGATGCACTGGAACGAGGAACTGTAGATGGCGGAGGGGTGAAAGTTTGAGCAGTTATTGTTCTCTGAGGAATTCTCTAATCTTGCAGCTTCACATTCAGAAACACTTCCGCATCTGGAATAGAAAACATTAAATGAACCATTACCAATCAACTTCTACTTTTAATAGAAATACAACCCAAATACAAACTGGTATACCTTTCTATTATCTTGAAGACCTCTTTACATCCCTCATTGAAAAAATTTGGACTAGCATCAGTATTATGTCTTTAACTTTGTTAAAAAGAAACTTTTGACGTTTGTTTATGTTTTAACAACCCTATAAGATTGTACACTTTTCTAGTATCTTTAAATCTTTCAAACATTCATTTTGCTTGTATTGTTTAGTGGCAAAAATATAAAGGCAAGAGTTTAATCGAAAATCGGTTTGTGTATTGTTACTGATCCACACAAATCACTTCAACGAATATATTGAAACCTATATGAACCTAAAAGGAAAGATTAGAGTTGATAGTGTTTAAGAACTAGGTTATGGAACTAGAATTCTTGCAAAAAGGGCCCTTTATTCGGCATCTGGTCATAAACTAGGTTATTTATCTATCTTTTGAAAACAATTATTTGCATATATTTTGTGTTAAAAGATGTGAATGTAAGTTATGAATTCATATCAGCGCATATGCTATTTACAAGCATAAGAGCATAATAAAAAAACATGAATATCACGGAATATCCCTTTAAGGAAGATTCTCACCTTTTCCTAACGTGTTTGTCCCCGTCTACATCATTGGTTATCTCGTTCACACAGAGAGGGGCGATGTCATCCGGACACTTTACCGTTGGCACCTGTACCAAACCACAGGTATCTCCATCGCAGATTTCACATTCAACTTATTAAACAGATGAAACTTGTCAATCTTGTTAAACGCAGCTGTAATGATATCCAATGTTCATCGATGTTTATGGAATTATTGATTTAGGTCATTTTCAATTGATAACTCAAATAAGAAAAGAGAGTCATGGTGATAACAATTAAATGTCATCTTTAAGTTTGTTTGTTTAACAGTTCATCCTTGGTTAGTCTGTATTCGTTCAACAACACAATCTAAGAATACTCGCCTATTATTACAGTTTTATTCTATTGAAAATATGAATAAATATTTGTTGATTAAAAAATTAATATTTCATTTTTGATAAACGCATTTACCTCCTCTATATGTCTGGTGTGCTGGCTTCGTTGTGGCTGAAATAAGGGCAGCTTCAATTACAAAATGTGTGATTTATACTGCTTATTAAAATTAGTGAAGAAGTGAGCACAGCCTAGTACGTTCATTTTCCGCTTACAGCAAAGGAAGGTTGCAAGGTATAATGTGATAAATAAGAAGCAAATGCTGTATATGGATGCTGGCTTCTAGTAGGTATCGATCGGAAATGTTAGTTTAGAGATATTTTACGGTGTACTATACTAGATCTTTAAGAATTTAGGTTGTACTATACTAGGTTGTAAATATTTTAGTGTATTATACTTGATCATAAATAATGTAGGGTGTACTATACTATGTCTTAAAGAATTTAGGTGTACTATACTAGGTCGTAAAGAATTTGGGTGTACTATACTAGATCGTAAAGAATTTGGGTGTACTATACTAGATCGTAAAGAATTTAGGTTGTACTATACTAAGTCTTAAATGATTTAGGGATACTATACTAGGTCTGAAAAATTTGGGTGCACTATACTAGGTCTTAAAAAAATTACGGTGTACCATACTAGGTCGTGAATAAATTAGGGTGCACTGCACTAGGTCGTAAAGAATTTAGGGTGTACTATACTAGGTCGTAAAGAATTTGGGTGTACTATACTAGGTCGTAGAGAATTTGGGTGCACTATACTAGGTCGTAAAGAATTTGGGTGTACTATACTAGGTCGTAAAGAATTTGGGTTTACTATACTAGGTCGTAGAGAATTTAGGGTGTACTATACTAGGTCGTAGAGAATTTGGGTGTACTATACTAGGTCGTAAAGAATTTGGGTGTACTATACTAGGTTGTAGAGAATTTGGGTGCACTACACTAGGTCGTAAAGAATTTGGGTGTACTATACTAGGTCGTAGAGAATTTGGGTGCACTATACTAGGTCGTAAATAATTTGGGTGTACTATACAAGGTCGTAGAGAATTTGGGTTTACTATACTAGGTCGTAGAGAATTTAGGGTGTACTATACAAGGTCGTAGAGAATTTAGGGTGTACTATACTAGGTCGTAGAGAATTTGGGTTTACTATACTAGGTCGTAGAGAATTTGGGTGTACTAAACTAGGTCGTAGAGAATTTAGGGTGTACTATACAAGGTCGTGTATAAATTAGGGTGCACTGCACTAGGTCGTACAGGATTTAGGATGTACTGTACTAGGTCGTAAAAAGATTAGGGTGTACTATATTACGTCGTAAAAAGTTTAGGGTTTACTATTCTAGATCGTAAAGAATTAAGAGTGTACTATACTAGGTCGTAAATAATTTAGAGTGTACTATACTAGGTCGTAAAGAATTTAGAGTGTACTATACTAGGTCGTAAAGAATTTAGAGTGTTCTATACTAAGTCGTAAAGAATTTAGAGTGTACTATACTAGATCGTAAAGAATTAAGAGTGTACTATACTAGGTCGTAAATAACAACCGAGTACGCACTGGATGTGCAGCCAAGTTCCTGGTTACAGTTGTCGGTCGTACAACATTCCGCACACATCTGGTTTGGCGGGGCATCTTTCGAACTGCACGACTGCAGGCCGAGACATATAAAGTGTTTGTCAAATACTCTATTGTTTGATCTATATACGCGGCATATAGGTACATTAATGCAATGGAAATGGAACTTCAAACCGAATTTTGATTACCCTTTTAAATCTTTGCAATCCTTTGGTCCCGACGATATTTTATCTATTATGTGGTTTGCATTTCGAATGTTTATGTTATGTTCTTTGTACAAATGACTTTGGGGTTTTGATTAACAGGTTTAATTGCATGAACAAATGCAAATGCTGCCGTTTGGACCAAAACAAAACTTCAATTTAAAATGGTATTCGAAGTACAGAATTTTGAAGTAAAGGAAATTGCATATTATCTTACATCATGATTTGTAACTAAGATATATCTAATCGAAATGAAATAAGTGTTATTATCATATTATAACATCCTTTCGTCTAGACATTGCATCATCAAATCATTAAGCAATGTCAGCATTTCAAAAGATTCATAATTCCTTTGATTCAAGCAAAAGGTAAGCATGACTTCATCAACGAAATTGAACATATTCAATTCATCTCAATATCTACAAGAATTACCAGGTTTTCCTCACAGTCCATGTCCACTGTAACAAGATTGTTCTCTTTCCTCATCACGATGGCGCATCTCTGTAACAAAATATTACTCAAAGTCCAATGTTTGCCATATAAATGTATCATTATATTCTAGAACAAACACTTTTTCGTATTACGTTTATTACTAAATAAATAAATAGCAATTGCTTTGCGTCAATCTGATTCGCTGAACACGGTAATAGAAGTTCAGTTCATACCTCCATAAGCTTAATTTCGTGACGTCACATCATTTTAAGCCACGCCCATCGACGGAACTATTTGTAAACAAGTTACGTTTTTCTAAAAATAGCAACACTTTGTGCAATGCCACTTCATGAAAGTAGGTAAATAAAAAAATTAACATAATTCAGTATGAAATAATTATTTTTGTCAAAGGTTCTAAAGGTAGTCATAATTATTTTTTTCATAATAAACAAGAGAGCTCTATCAGAAATTACAACCGATCGTGTTCCACCCCACAGAAGGCAAATGTCATTGTTCAATGCTCTCGCGGCCGTTGCCGGGAGGTTGGTAAAGTAATGTCGTCAAGTTCATTAACAGAGTTAAGCTTGGCTCCTCAACAAGTTTAAGAACTGTGTTATCAGATTCCGTTAGATCGAGATCATAACACCACCAGTCTATGGCATCTAAGAGGGTAAGTTCGGCTGGTTTCCTCTCCGAGTTCTACGTTCGCGATTTGTGTTTATAACTGTGAGAACTAGCAATGTCAAGGCCACGTGTGACGGACGTCCGATAAGTTCATAGCCACGTGTGTTGTAGATTTTCATTGGCTGATGAACGTTTTGTAGGCCGGGCTAGGGATCCGATGACGTTTTTATTGACATTTTATCTCTTTCATGCTTTTGAGCGTTGAATTCATTCGCGTATATAGTGCAGCTCTATTTGATGCAAATATGTATATTTAGAGCAATAAAATGTTTTAAAAACAACTAGTATGTATATATTTATTTATAAGAATTGACTTCATCATTTATTAAGTTCATGGAGGTATAAACTTAAAAACCGATGTGCAAAACTCGGCGTACAGTTTGCACATCGGTTTTTAAGTTTATACCTCCATGAACTTAATAAATGTTGAAGTCAATTCTTAATTGAATTATGATAAAAGCCTTATGCACTTAAGAATATCTACTGATACAATTTTCTCTTATAGGAAATCGTTTTTCAGGGATATTTATTTTGCAACTTAATGTTAACAATTCTGATACGTAACACCATCAACCGGTATATGCATATCAATTTTTGAAAACTAAGAAGTGACACATTTTTCATACGCGCACATTGAACATTTTACTTTACCCGACAGCGATGGATTTAGGGCGACTTTCTGTAAATAGTAACTTGTGACATAACACATTCGTCAGTGATATCATTGTAATATGGCGTCGGAAGGAAAGCAGACCTTTTCATAGTATTCGTTAGATTAAAATAGTTAAAAAGTTGTATTAAAGAAACCATTCACTCGAAATAACGATATTTGACTTAAGAATACCGTTCAAATTTATTCATTCCCTTTTTTGCTCGGGTTATAAAACAGCTCACGTATTTTGCGTATTTCAATAACACTCTTTCTAGGATAAGAATATTGTTAACTTACAGAAGTGCTCGATGCACACTCTACAGAGTTACTACACAAGCCGAGCTCTTCCTCAAACTGGTCGTAGCACTGAAGACATCGGCGATTCTGGGGTCCTGGTAAAGATTAATTATCATTAAAACTGTAAAATGAAATTAAAATTTCATACACAGGCGCCAGATTCTGAATTTACAATATCATGTAAGTTTATATACATGTAGCTATATAACATAAATATGATCTGACGCTGTCGTGTCGGCAATAGGACCGGAATTGCAAACTGGGATCTGTCTACGAAGTTTACAGAGCGTAACCGAGCCAGGAAACCATTTCCGGTCCTATTGCATACACGACTCTGTCACTAGTGTCAGACCGTGTTTATGTTATATAACTACATGTACATATACTTACATGATATTGTAAATTCAGAGTCTGGCGCCTGTGATTTTATACGATGAGAAAAACGAACGAAGAATACATATGTGCATATTAATAACATGTAATATTATGATCCATGGTAACACGATTTGTGTTACAGCACATTCTGGGTAATTTGTGGATCGTTGAAAATTTTTGAAAATAGCTTCATCTTCCACCTTGATACTGATTCAAATTCGATTGGTCCAAAAAGGTACCTTTATAGTCTCCATAACAGAATCAACAATACTTGATAAGAACCGTGTCTATCTCATTACTCATTTAAAATGTAGGTTGATATTTAGAATACTGAGATGTTTAATTACCTGTCTGAAGTCCGTTTTGGTATACCTGTACTGAAAGAATATCAACAAAAATAAATAACTATCATTTGACAATATCAACCTTTACTGTCAAGTTATCTTCCTTCTTATCAGAGCTAGTTTACTGTTAAAGAACTGGCTTGCTTGATGAAGATCTTCTAGGAAACACCCCCCCCCCCCCTTAATCTGCAAAATTTGAACATTAGAAAATAGAACAAGTTAGAAATGTATGTAGTTGCTGATGTCAGGGCTTTGTTTACAGTTGATTGCAATACGATGTCAACTTGGAAATATAATTCGCTCCAGATAAACGCTACTAGAAAATGTTGATGAATTAAATTGATAGAATAATGATGACTTACAAAATGGTGTCGATAAACAACAAATGTGACATAAACTAAATGTATCACTTGTTCTCAAACTTACTTTGTTGTCCACACAGGTTGCTGTTACAGTAATCATGGTTACAACAAACACCGCAAATTCTCTCCCCATAGTGTGAAGGTAAATCACTTCTCGTACATGCCTGCAACATGATTAAATTGTTTTATCTTCTAGGTAATATTCATCCCTTTGTTACCTAGAGCGTTACGTCCCGATAATATTCCCAATTCTTGTGAAAACTATCGCACCCTAAAGCCCTGAAATACCGAGGATGGACAACATTTGAGTGACCCGAAATCTGGTCGACTCACGCATGATACATGAAATAAACCCTACGTGGGTGGTCCTTTTCACATTTGCGAATTGTTATAAACGATAACAGTTGATAGAGAAAGACTGAATGTCAGCCAAATAAATAAGTGACAAAATAAGGGTTTAAAGTAGTAATTTGATCGAAAACAGGACAAATATACCGCTGCTTGCGCGCGTTTTTCACTTTAACATTGTTTTGGAAACTTATCAGAAGGACAAAGGTGTTGCTTCTGTTGTATCATATATCATATCATAAACGTCGTATCATTGTAGTTTTCAAGTAAATTAAATGTGTGATTTCCGTTTATATATGAAAACGTGCCTTTTTGGTGCGTGGTTTAAAGACAACGTTCTCGCCTAGAATTTGTCATGTGGGGGAATTGGTACCGGATGGTCACACCTGGGATCAACGCAAACAATCAGGGTCAGTCAGAAAATGGAACTTTATTAATGCTTAACATTCATTAATAATTTGTAATTGAACATGTACATTTAATAACAGTTTACAATCAATCAATCAATCAATCAATCAATCAGTCAATCAATCAATGATATTTAATCGTTATTGTTTACAATATACATGATACAGAATAATTCATTTTACCTTATGTTAGTTCAATTAATTACATGACAGTTGTTATACATAATACGTCTTTAACATTCGTATTTGGCATTTATTATAAGATTCAATATATAATAACTACATCATTCTTGAACAATGTTTTCGGCTTTACATTACAACTAGTTCATTAAGACTTGTTCACTGACGCAGAACGCCATGGTCGAGTGAACTGGCGACCATACTGTGGCAGATGTGCGATCAGCCGTGACAGATGAACTTTGCCTTAATGAATGCGGAGTGAAGTTTAAAAAGTTACATAAATGGTTGAAATAAACTGAACCCATACTGTCTGAATTTTATAACTATTCTACCACATATAGCAAATCCTAGACAATAATGTAGCGTCTATTTAACGTGTATTAAATAGACATATATTAAACAAGACAGAGCCTGATTGCATGTATTTTGTGAGACAGGTATTACCACATGAGTATGTATCTCTAAATAACTTTTGCAAAAGGATAACTTGATATAACATAACGGCTACATATTGTCACCTAAGCATAGAACATATAAACATATAACACTGATTTGATCTGCACACGTTTGTTGCATAATCATCTCTAAAGATTCATAATAGTTAGAGTCGGCGTATTGAAAATAAAATAGTAATTATTATATACTGCTCCTAACGATATCTGCGTGGTTTAAAGACAACGTTCTCGCCTAGAATTTGTCATGTGGGGGAATTGGTACCGGATGGTCACACCTGGGATCAACACAAACAATCAGGAGTCAGTCAGAAAATGGAACTGATTTGCTTCAGTCGCAACCCATATTTATATTGACTGCCTGGTTTAATCTGCATTCCCAAGCGCATTGCTAAGCGATAGATTACAATATTAATGGTTTCTATTATGTATTGAAGTTATAGAAATTACATAAGATGCGTCCACCGCTAGTAACAGAGCATAGGGGTCGGGCAGTTTACATATTATGGTGACCCAATACTCGTTGTGATAAGGGCCTGTTACCTAATATTAAGGTAATGAGCCCAGCGGGGATAGCGTTAGATATACAATGTAGGGTTACTGACCTATGTACGGTGTATTTAGATATAAGGAATATAGATATATTTTTATGTAAAATACGGGGGAAAATACACGGGTTTTTGCCCGGTTATATATATATGTATGAGACGAATACTAGATTTTCGTTCAATATTCAATAAATAATAGAAAGATAACTATTTTTTAATACATGTCCCTGTGGTCCACGTCACATTAACATATTTAACAGCGATATCTGTAACGGATATTTAAAGACAGGTATCAGCTGACGTGCTGTTTTAATTGACAAGATCTTCACTCACCAAGTCGGAAATGCAGCCGCCATAATATCTCATCAACCCATCGGTTCTTGCGTACAATTCCAAATAACATTGCTGTGAATAGGACAAAGAATTCTGGTTAAAAGTCGTGTCACCAGCAGTAAAAATAATGAAAAGAAATACAGCCAATGCCTTTATAGTTCATATGGCTTAATAGTATGTTCCATCAGTTGAAGTAAATTTTTAATGAATTTATGAGTTTTAAAGGGACAGTAGCACGTTTTTGAAAGATATATCTCTTAAAATGGTACCGAATAAACATAACTGTATAACAAATTTATTGTATTCAGAGGGTCACGACATCTAACTACTCAAGCCAATCATCCGTAGTCGCAGAGGAAATACTCAAATATCTAGCAAACATCACTGAAGGCAATTTTAGTGTGAACACCTTTTAATCATTTGAGGTTGGGAAATGCATTATCATAGCTAAAACGATCACGGTTTGTTCGTTTTAAGCTGCTTCTTATGATTAAAATACATTGTCTTGCAATTACAATAATTCATTTTCGTTTTCGAGATATCAATTTTTTCACCTAAAAACAGTGCTACTGCCCCTTTCAAACAAACAATTTATGTAAGTCGTTGTTGTGATTTAATGCAATTATGAAAAACTTATCCCTCCTATTTATCTCATCTTGCCAAAGTCAAAACTCTTGCAACAAAAACCTAAAAATCACTTAGCGTGTACACGGACTAAGTGTGATTCTTGGTAAATGAAATTTCATTAATATCACTGTCTTCCAAACTTGAAATGCCATGTGGATACACGATGAGGCAAACAATTTTTTTAGATAAAGCTGCACTCTCAAGGACTTATATTCAAAAGAACCTACTTGGCTGGAGTTACACATCTCTGTAACTGAACACTGCTGAATGGAATATACGCCATCACACGAGAAGCACTTCATCGCTGAAATTGTACGTTAGTTATTGTTAACCGCCGCCTTGGTAATATTTCATACATAAGCGGATTGAAATCTAGTGAAATTGCTTAAATTTGGATAAAAATGTAAAGCAAAATAGCTCTGCAGCTCGGTAGGCTGTATTGTTAATTACAAGCGGCCGAAAAATATAAATCATTTTAAAGATTCTGTTAAAAAAAAAACCAAAGGTCTTATGAGATCCATCTGAATTTAGTCAGTCACCTTGGCTTTCTGGTCTTTAAGGGGTACAGAGTATGTTGTTGGAGTCAAATATGTCAAACTTCATAGATGGTGTTTTATAATCGAGCAAAGTGTGGGTATTTTCCAGAAAATCTGAATCACAGTAAACGGTTTAGTGTTGTGATTTGTGATCGAAAACCGGACAGTGGCGGCCGCCAATGATTCAAACGTTATTTCCGACACTTATTTACAGCGCATAGACAAACATTGGTTGATAGTGTTTAGTAGGTCATTCAACTAATTTACATGTTAATTTGGCACATAATTTTGATTTATTAACATCTATAGAGCCGTTTTAGGATTATCAATGAAACAAGAAAATATGGCATTTTAGAGATTCAAGTTTAGAGAGGCGATTTTAACTTAACTCAGTTCGTAAGGCATTTTGGCTCTTGCTAAACCAATAATTAAAATCATGAGACATTCTCTTTGTCACTTTAAGTTTCTGTGCACATCTACCTGTCCTTACGATATAAATTGATTCTCTGATCACCGAGTAAGGATTATTGGTGAAGAGTATGAAGGTGGTCCCTATTATCGTGGGTCTTATCATTGTACATGTATATTCTCATCAAACTAAATACAATTTACACATTATTGATTTTTTTAAGTAACAGCACATTTATACTAAAAAGTATGTAAAAACTAAATTCTGTCAGGGGAGAAAATATTTTTAGACATACATTAAAAGTTTATTGTCTATGCGATGTATAAAAACAGAGGTGTCCCTATTATTGGGGTAATTAGAATTTAACTGATAAATTAATATCTGTGAATGAAATCAATAAAGTAATATTATCATAAAATAAACAAAAGTAATCTTAGTTGATATTAAGATTCGATAAAAGCATTTGCAAAACTAGAAGAAAAAATTCAGGTACAGAAGTGCCTTGTCTTAGTTTTACCAAACAACCATTTTTAACGGGTAAACTTGGACACTATGTCACCAAATTGGTATTTTATACAATAAATATTTTGACAACATTCAAATTTGGTTATTTTGGAATAATGTGAACAAATTACTCAACTATGTTCTATCTTTATCATGAAACAAGATTTTAAAAATATTTCTAAACCGTTAGATATACTTCTTTAATATTTTGCGTAATCGTTATTTTGGAGAATTGGTTCTTTGTAGTAAATGGAATGTTACACTCAACACATGTGAAACCTTCAATGTATTTTCCATGTGCACATGTCTCATCATTGACTATCAAACTGTTCATAAACAAAATTACAAGCCAAACGGACAATGTTTAAAAAAGAAATAACATTTTTCAATTTAAGCACTTATATTATTATATATTCCAAAATGAAAATAACACCGAAGACTTCAAATCAGTGAACATGGACGAAAATATAACTTGATATTACATTTTTTAAACTTTTTTAAGATACCTCTGCATTTGTTTTATTCATTTAAAGGGCCACATAGTATGTTGATACAAATTAGAAAATAGTGCCAAAAATCCATCTCGTTCAAAGATCTTTACATAATTTTTCGCCAATTGTTTAGACCCCAAATAAGCCGAGATGTTATTAGTAATGGTGTTTCCCGTGTCTATAAATAGATCGACTTTATTATTTTATTGCGCAAAGCATTGTGGTTGTAGTTGGCTCCAAACCTTTAAACAAAGATAACAACGTGAGGACGGAAAAGAGAAGCAGGATACAGTTAAAACGGTTTAGGCTCAGGAAGTCGACCTTCTACCTCAAATTCATGGTTGAGTGAAGAAAAAAGGTCGACGTCCTGAGTTTTTCGATATTTCAACAATTTAAGATGGATTATAAAGACAAAGACGGGTCGACATGTAGTTAGAATGGGATAATCCGGATTATACGGCTGAGAGCACACCTAATGAGAAAACGTGCCAACTAGATAGTGATTTACACAGAGCACATGAAATATGACGTCGGCGAAATCACCAAGAGGTGGAAGCAGACGTTAAACTCCAATCCAACAACAACAACACATGAAATATGAAATATAAAATAAGAGTTACGATAGACTTCATGATGCATAGATTATATTTGAGTAACCTTACACACAACAAATTCATTTTACCACATGTGATATGGTAAAGCACTATGGTAAATTATGCATAGACCATATACATTTTATGGTATATACAGTGTTCATTGGCATAATCGACATTTATGAGAGATGCAAAAGATGGGATGCTGCATCAGCAAATTGTCTATTGTGAAGCTTGTGCCTCAGTTCCTGAGGGCGACGTTCCAGGTCACGGTACTTTTTTTTTTCATTGGTTGTCGTTTACCCCCAGTATACTGCACCAAGACCATGACAACAATATCACTGTAGACGCTCTTGAATTGCAACCATTTACTGTACATTTCCAGGAAATCCAGGAATCTCGTTTCCTTTTATTGACTCTATACTTGAATCCACCGACACATAGATAACGTCCACCACGAGATGTTGGGAAAAACTTATGTTCAAGTTGTGCATTAGCCATATCGAAGTTGAATGAATACTGTCATGTTTCTTCTCAATATATACTTCCCTATTTAGTTAAATGTGTTCACATTATTTTCATAACTGTATTTGATTAGTTTACTAATGACCCGTGTTCACTTTAATAACTGATGTTCAGTTAATTTTAGTGAATATGAACCGTGTTCACTTCATAAATGATGTTCAGTTAATTTCAGTGAATATGAACTCAGTGACCGATCCCCAATCATATACCAATGTTGTAACAACATCTCTTAGGAGATTATCCGCCTGCTAAAACAACGCTCAAACTCCAAAGCTTTCCGCAGGTCGACCTCCTGAGATTTTGAAAATTCAGAACGTCGACTTCCTGAGCCGACACCGTTAAAACGACGATAGACCAGAAGGGAGACAATTTGGTCGACAAAAGGAAAGTCAAAACGGCGAAACACATTAATGATTTATTTGAAAGTCAAACTCGCTTTACTTTGAGTTTGATTCGTTTTAATATGGGCAGGTTACTTGACTATTCATACTGAGCGCGCCCATTGTACGTTGTTTTCAATTAAATACATCATGATCAAATTGATGGCGAAGTAACTCTTATAAACTTGTTGATTTCCATAGAGCAAGGCGAGATAATTAGCATAACCCGTCTTGTGACAACTGAATGTATTATAATTTCTCAGTCTTCGACGGAACAAGGATCTTTTGAATTTGCACATGTAACGTGAATATGTTTTATATTAAATTAACAACAACAACATCCTTTTTTGTTTTGCAAGTTTTGGTCACCTTTGTGTGTAAAAATATTATTAGTTATTTCTTTTCACGAATTTCAAGTGTTTATAACATTTAAGAAAATAAATTGTATTTGTTTATTTGTTATCACTAAAACCCGAGCTTACGTAGTACACAGGAGGGGGAAATCTGCGTAATGACATCATAATTCAGTAGCGCGCGCTACTCGTGCGGGTGAAATATAATTACACCAACTTTTCGTGGTATATATACTCTTTCTCACATATAATGTTGTAGTTGAAACAATTATCTACCAATTGATATAATTTTAGGCGTTTTTGAAAAAATGTTGTATCAGAAACACTAACATACTCAATGGCCCTTTAAAATGCCATTTGCAACTATAAATATTCTTGGTCAGCACTGGAGACTGAAATAATTTTGCCACGATAATAGGGTTACCTCGATAATAGGGTCACTGGCCATATGTTGGTTTTCGTATTTTAGCAAATAGGCATAGTTAACCTTTGACAAACAATTTAATTTGGAATGAATCCTTATCAATCGAGCAAGGTTGTTCCCGACACGTCTATCACCGAAACAGCAGTAAGTGAGTCAGTGAGTTGGAGTTTAACGTGTTTTGAACAATATTTCAGTTATTAAACACGTGGATGACAAACATCCAAAAAGTGAATGGACAATTAAGGGAGAAAGGTATCGAAAGGATGGGAGAAAATAAGCAGGTGTATCAGATATTGCAGGTACAGTTTTGACTTACAATCCGTAAAGAGCCAATCCGTGATTTTCATAACATATTATTTACCTTTGATACGAACCTACATGTACATGTCATATCTGGTGATATAAAATCAAAACATCTTAACTTTTCATGTCCAAAGGACATATATATGACAAATACTGGTTTTCCATGAAAATCTAAAAACAGCCTTATAAATGCACAGAGGTGTACATATCACGTCCAACATACATGTTATATAACCTAACAAACGCTATCAACTCCTAATTGCCCTCCTGTTGGTTTTAGATAAGTCTCCAAAATTAGGTTGGACCATTTGACGCGGGCCACTGTCCGGTTTTCGATTATAATTGCAACGTTCTACCTTCATATTGTCACTGTAAAAAAACAATTAGTTTTAAAATGTGTATTTTTGGTTGACACTTCGCGATCAAATGACACCATTGATTTAGTTTGGTATATATGACTCCAACATCTCACGGAGTGGCTCTTTAAAAAACAAACACATACCATTGTTTTGGGATGGAACAATACCGTGCGAGGGTCCGTTTACTAAAAGAGACAATGAAAAATACATCAATGTTCTCATTTTGTGTAGAAAACGTTTTGAGTGGAAGTTCGTGGACAACAACTTTGTGTTAATACACATTTGAAGAATACCCCTACTACTTAAAACATACGCGCTGAAACGCAGTGTCTTACCGTGATAAAAAAAAGTATATTTTGTAGAATTTTGGATTGTCCTTTGCTATCCATGTTTAAATCAGGTTGCGGTCTTTAACATCACCAAGGCAACTATAGCCAATTGTTAACGTTTAAACAATATTCCACTATTGCCTTGGGTGCATTCAATGATTTTGTTGACTATTTTGTAGAGACCTTATGAACCACATCTCTTGACAGTTTTCCGTTCTAGCCGTATGTCGTATTTGATCAATCTCATTGAAATCAGTTCATCCTATCACTTGTACCTGTGTCTCTCACCTGAGCGCTGTCCCATTCGGGTCATTTCAGGCGACCTCTGTACTCGAGCCAATCACTGGCAAGTCTAGGCAGCCTTCGGGACAATTTTATACTGTACCCTTCTTCTGATCATTTGATTTTACGGAACGTGAAAGGTCACAGAGACGGCAACCCGTTTACGAACCCTATAGAGCACTTCTGAGATCAGAAACGTAACGAAGTACGAGTGGGTGTTCTACATGAGTTAAATGAGATCGGCAGTGATCCATTCGCAGTTTCTAAGACAAATCTTTGAAATCGAGTTAAATTAGCAGCCTTTTCATTACTCCCTCGACATCCCAAAGTAGACACCTCATTGGGATAACTACCATGGATTGCATTATACAAATCAGACCGCGGAGACTGTGAAAGAAGCCATTGTATGAGTAGGTATATATCGTAGCGTAAACCCTAAGTAACCGAGGATGCCTTATAAAAATAAATCCAAAGGGATAATCTTTACAAAAGACGCTTTTTAACATACATATATAAATTCCGACAAGAAAAAAATATATGTAGTTAAAGTCAGTTTACCTGATTTTCCACAGAGATTTGCATTGCAGAAGTCAAAATGTGTGCAACACATAGCACACATTCTGACACCATTGTGTTCTGATAGCCCAAAATAGACTCCAGGGTGAGCTCCTTTAAGATGCATCGTAACTTTACAGTCCTGCAAATGACGAAAAGGGAATAGAAGAATTCTCATATCCGCCGAGGTAGCTCTTTTACGACGTTTCTTGGTCTAGAATTTAAGAAGACCTACTGAATGCAATCAAAGTTGCTTTTGATATCACGCTGTTTCAAAGTTATCATTTTAAAAGCCTCAGTTATTTTCATATGCATGAGGAGAAATATACATTTGACCTTATTTACAGAACACAGTTGCCTTATTAAGCGTCTACGTCATTGCATAGGTCTTGGTGCCGTCCAAGCAAGTAGTATTTTTAATTGCTGATTTTTTGCAGATAGTTTGTGTTGCAATATTTTGCTGGAAGCTCGACAAAAGCTTGTGTTACAACAGATGTTAGTAAAGAAATTTATAACGGAGCTACCTTAGTGCATCCTGCTGCATTAGCGTTATTATTTCCACGTACAGGTCCTTCAAACACCCTGGTATCCTTCGAAACTGAACTCTCGCATCTCTAAAGGAAGGTATATCAACGCTACGTATAGCCTGAAATGTGTCGGCCAATGAAAACTAAAGAAAGCTTAGAAGTGAGAAAACTATGTGATAGCTCGAAAAAAGAACACTCTTCTTTTCACATGCAACAATATATCTGTCAGTATCGCACATTAATGGCATCGGTAAATCGGTTATTGCACAGCCATATTTTTCATACCAGCAAACTACCTGTGGTCAGCAGCGCTATATTTCGTTAATATGATTGACACTTGTGCTCGTTTGACTTGCATCCGGGTAATGCCGCTATCGCTTGGTACGAGTTATTTTATTGGTTAGTTATAAACAGCGATAAGAGGGTTTAGGCCCTAAGGTTATCAGAGTATTTGAAGGAGCTATACGAGGATAAATTTACGCTGATGTAGCAGGATGCCTTTGTGGGGAGAAAAGATATGGCAATATCACTGGTGACACGATAACAAAATTACAACAGTGTCAAAGGTAAAATGACATAAACTTGATATTAAGATCCTATAGGACAAGGAATATCTTATGAAATGATAGGCTTATAAAGATCTATAGCTACTCCAAATTTTTAAAAAAATTGTCATACCCCTTTTTCAGCACAACCTCCGAAGTATATCAACTCTCCAGTGTCTGTTTTGTACTCCTCCATGTAGCATGCCTTGAAAATAACCCGTATAATGTATATGTCTTTATCTTTACAAGACACTGGGAAAGTTAATTGAGTCAATTAAGCCAATGACTCAAAAGTAATTTTGGAAATTTATTTATAGCAGACACAACGATGAAAATTGGCTAGTAACGCTAAGTAGGTCATCATACAAATATACATGTAAATGGGACGCTAAATGTAGTCTGATCAACACTTACATGGCCGTTTTTAACTTACAATCGAAAACAAGGAAATAACTTTGGCATTCAAGAGATAAAGATGCACCTTTAGACAAGCGATTTGAGCTTAATCCAGTTCATATGATATTTTTGCTCAATTGAGCAACATACAAAATTCATGAAACATACTATGTGTTACATTAAATGAGACAATACATTCCATGAACAACATACATATGTTTCATCTTGAGAATTGAGAAACACAAAACAAATATTTTGCGGCGTCAATCATAATCATACTTGCTGTGAAGAAAGGGGGTGTTTTTCTGAAATATCAACTCAACAAAACATTGTTTGATTAAATCACGGAGGATCGAGCTTGTGACACCTCTTGATGTTTGTTCTTTGTGAAAGTTTTTCGATTCTTGGATCAACTTTACAAGTTGATATGACCGAATGCAAAGTTGCATTAAGTTTAACATAATTCAGAAGTTTACCCCTTCTTCGTTATATTTGATTTTGATTTGCCCCAAAATGCTGTATATTAACATTTAAACTTTAAGCATCTCACTTGACTTTAGCTTCCGTTGTGAACTTATTGTCAAAGTCACAACGTCACGTTGTTACTAGAAAATCTCGCCATAACGATATCTCATGTACTTTTGCATATAATGTCTTTAAATAAAGCGACAACTTACATTTGATGAATACACCAATCGCGTACGACAACTATGACCTTCTGTTTAGAGCAGCATATTTCTAAATGTATTGATCATTAATTTATGGTGTCCTTGACCTCATATGTAGGTCACCAATACATCTTATCTATTTTCAAACTATTCGTTAATTGATATCAAATGGATCATTGCACCCAATGTCTTCCACTATTAGCAACAGAGTTCTTTCTGGTTTCCTTTCTTTAGCGTTGTATAACTATTTACGTTTGAACTTACTTGTCTGTATGTACATTGCTTTGTCTCGTTGCAGGCGGAGATGGAATCCACACCATTACAGGTATAACACTGTTGAGTAAAAGCACACTGAGCGACTGAAATAAGGATACAAAAAGTAATTAAAGCACGCACAGTGATAGTGACTACATCCATCCGTAGTGAAATATGTGACGAAAATTGAATTTGGATGGGGGAAGGAATCTGTTGAAAAACAGGGTTCGGGGTTCACAGAAACTTAATAAAAAAAGTTTTATTAATATATTGTCACATTGTAAAATAAACCGATGACAACGGTTCAACTTTGACATTTTGAACTCGCTCGCTCGAACCTTCTTAAAACTGAAAATATCTTTCAGCATATTTGAAGGTGCAAGAATATAAAAATGATTTGATATGTTTAATTTCATCTTGTGCAAAAATGTTATTGAAAACTAGACACGGCTATTATAACTCATCGTTGTGAGTGTTGAAACGCCCAGCGTGATTGGTTGGATTGAAGTTCTTTCTTTTCCACGTGAAAAGGTCAACGGGACGAACGCTCAAGCAGGCAATTACAAGATCGGTTGTAATAACCTAATGTCGAAAGGTCGATCTAAATCTATAAGATTGGGGTTCACGCTTTTCTATTAACTTAACTCAAACTTAAAGAAGAGGAGGTTAGGTTTACATTTTTCGAGGTTGCCACATAAAAGGAGTCCGTGTAGTTATAAGGGCATCGGACAATTACATTTGATGACGTTATTGATATGAACACTGAAACATATTATCAATATTGGGCTTGTGAGAAATCACATATCCTTTAAATCATTTAAAGAAAACTTGATGTTAAATGGAACAGTAGTTAAAATATTATATCTGGCCATTTTTATCTTTTATATATGTATGAGCATGCCTTATCACGTTGTATATTTTAAACCTTTAATTTTGTGTGTCTCGTATCAAAATAGATACTCACCCGACTGTAGGAGTAAAGAAGCGATACAGATCTTTGAAAGATAAAAGGACACAGAAGAATATATATTAGGGTTCATCCTGAAAACGTCCATCATATATGTGTAATTATTGGAACAACACTGATCACATGCGCATGCGTGGCCTCCTTATCTTTTATAAATTTACAGGTCTTTAAAAAATAGATTTACTACAGATAACACTGTCAGAGAATGAGTTTAGTGTAGATAAGTGTGTCATAAAAATACTTACTGGTCTTGGCAGGAAAAAAATATCTAAAAAATAACTACTCACTCCTTGATTAAGTTGTATGTTGATTCTTGGGTAGTTTTAGTTATAAATGGTAATTTTTATGTTTGCCTTTTTTTAGGTATGATGTATGAAAAAATTATCAAAAACAAGTAAAGAAGTGAGCACAGCTCACATACCCCCGCTTCAAACTATAGTCTGGCTTTCTTTGTTGGTCTTACCCTCAAAAAGCTCACTTAGGGATCATGGTTGATAAGTGTATTAAGTTTGTTGAAGCTAGCATGTATAGTTTAGGAGATATGCTCAGGAAAAAGCACTTTGTCAGATAGTCATTGTTTTAGTAACGTTTCCATGTAAAACGCAAAAAATAAAAATAATTTTTTGGTCTTACCCTCAAGAGACGCACCAATATGGATAAGTGTATGAAGTTTGGTGATGATAGCATGTACGGTTTAGAAGATATACTCCGGACAAAGGACTTAGTCATAAATTCACTGTTTTAGTCATGTTTCCATGGAAACCGCAAAAAAATAAAAATCATTTGTTGGTCTAACCCTCAAAAGGCACATCAATGGATCATGGTTGATAAGTGTATGAAGTTTGGTAAAGATAGCATGTATAGTTATGAAGATATACTCTGTACAAAGGACTTTGTCACTGTTTAAGTCATGTTTCCATGGAAACCGCAAAAAATAAAAATCATTTGTTAGTCTAACCCTCAAAAGGCACATCTAGGGATCATGGTTGATAAGTGTATAAATTTTGATGAAGCTAGCATGTATAGTTTAGGAGATATGCTCTGGACAAACTACTTGGTCATAGAGTCACTGTTTTAGTCATGTTTCCATGGAAACCGCAAAAAATATAAATCATTTGTTAGTCTAACCCTCAAAAGGCACATCTAGGGATCATGGTTGATAAGTGTATGAAGTTTGGTGAAGCTAGCATGTATAGTTTAGGAGATATGCTCCGGACAAAGGACTTGGTCATAGAGTCACTGTTTTAGTCATGTTTCCATAGAAACCGCAAAAAATAAAAATCAGTTGTTGGTCTAACCCTCAAAAGGCACATCTAGGGATCATGGTTGATAAGTGTATGAAGTTTGGTGAAGCTAGCATGTATAGTTTAGGAGATATGCTCCGGACAAAGAACTTGGTCATAGAGTCACTGTTTTAGTCATGTTTCCATGGAAACCGCAAAAAATAAAAATCATTTGTTGGTCTAACCCTCAAAAGGCACATCTAGGGATCATGGTTGATAAGTGTATGAAGTTTGGTGAAGCTAGCATGTATAGTTTAGGAGATATGCTCCGGACAAAGGACTTGGTCATAGAGTCACTGTTTTAGTCATGTTTCCATAGAAACCGCAAAAAATAAAAATCAGTTGTTGGTCTAACCCTCAAAAGGCACATCTAGGGATCATGGTTGATAAGTGTATGAAGTTTGGTGAAGCTAGCATGTATAGTTTAGGAGATATGCTCTGGACAAAGATTTGTGACGGACGGACAGACGGACAGACAGACAGACGGACGGACGGACAGAATGAACGCTATATACCCCCGCTTACGCTGTAAGGCGGGGGTATAATTATACTCAAATGAGGCCACTGTTTAAACTTCAATGATAATAACTATTTTCGCAATATAAATCAATTGTACTGACTTCTACAAGCTTCTTTTCCAATGATTGGGAAAAATATTGGGTAACCCAATCAACACCTATGGAAGCCAAGGAATTCTCATGGATTATCAACTTCTTTATTGTACTGATAGCGACGCTTCAGTATAGACTCTTATGCCGTTCTCAACTCTTATGTAGTTGTTATATTGTCTCACAATCCAATACATGCTCTTAACTAAAGTATAACATCTGTTACAAACCCCATGACTGTTTGAAGTATATTCACTTTTTCACTCAAAATGAACAAATAGTTTGCAAAATGTAAGACCATCACAAACTCCGTTTTATTAGTCAAGGCGTTGTCTCAACAATTTAAATTGTTCCATTGACTATTTCTCTTTCAATTAATACCATTTTTAATCTATACCTAAGTCATATCTTTGTTTACAAAATCTGGACAGTTTTAATTCCCCGACTATATTGTTTCATAAATACAACCTACTTATAATACAAGTTTACTAGGTGGCACCAACTTTATCTCTATGCAGGCCAAATATCGTCCAACATCTTTAACAATAATGTCCTTATAAAGGTAGTGCGAGGCTTAATCTATTATGCACACCTGTTTTAATGAGAGTATATCTGAGGGTACGACAGATTCCCTTTGCAGCCAAAATTTACCATCTATAATTTCAGCCAATGAAAACACTTCTGCATGCCTATTGTCACCGAGATCGGAGCCTTATCAGTTGCCTCATCTCGTGGCCCTTCTCTGCTCTTGACTTTTGTTACGGTATTCTGAATACTACAGTGTGTAACAATATCGCTGAAACCAAGTTCTAGATGTTCCAAATGACATTCAAATGAATGTTTTAGTCACACTATCTGTGTGTCGACCAGGGAACATTCTACTGTTTCTTCTTCTTCTTCTTCTTCATGATGAGCCTCCATCACATTATCTGGAGTGACCACTTCCTTCAGATTCCACCTTCCTGTGGGTTGACATGCTTTCGACACCTTCTGTTAGATATGTGTAACGAAAATTCAATTAATTGGCATGACGAATATCGAATCAATTGTGATACTTACATTACATATGAAAAACAACAAAAAATCATCAGGCAAAGAAATATATTGCCTTCATTTCGACTTTCAAACCACTTCTGAAATGCCCTTCAAAGACTTTGGAGAAGAAGACATTTTGAACACTTTCTTCAAACAATACAATTTTTATATCATTCATTCCTCAGGCTACGTAGATATATGTCGGAGCTTTCCGTTATTTGGGGAGAAAAAGCGTAAACTTGAAATTTATGTAAATTCTATGGTTTCAGTATTTCATTTAAAATGGAAGCATTGTTCTCTTCCTTGAATTACACATGGAATGAGGGATATAGTAATTGTTTTCTTGAAGACAGTTTGATTTTGAGTTACCACTACAGGCACTTTTTGTTTTGATAAATACGAAAATAGATGTTTAGTTATCTTATAATCAATATATTCAAATAGAATAGTCTTATTTTGGGACATGGGAACACCTCTAGTCATGCCCTTCACATTTCCGAGACCTTTTTTCATCTCTCAATTTCACGTTCGCCACCTCATATATATATTCTCACCCTTCAGAGGCAGCTGAGGTAAAAAGCTTTTATGCAACCCGCTGTACTAGCACTTCACGGTTAGAAACGGAGAAGCAGTATTTGATGCAAAGCCTTTGACATTTCGTATCCTTGGGAATAATTAGAATACATTCGACTGTAGTCTGCTCAAAATAGTCTTCTTGTTATAACATGGTCACATTAGATTTCGACTGAAACATTGCAACTGTTAAAGTGATAGCAATAAAGTCTTCATGAAATGATTGCTTTTGTAGCACCAGTTCTGGCAGCTATTTTGTAATTTTTTGGCCCCTAGGAGCATATCCCAGAACAAGACAAGTGCCCGTATGACAAGAGACGTTTGCTTCAGATATTTCTTAAAATTAATCTATCATTTGTCACAGCTATGTTGTCAAATCAGCTCTTACAACTTTAAGTATTTGACAACTTACATGTACATATTTCAGGTTTTCAACTTGCAAGGAACTGAACCTCTCACCTCTTTGAAAGTTTGACCCGGAGCCCTGTACACGCTGTAAATAAAGACAACCGGAAGTGGAAGAACAACGGCGGAAGAAATGCACCAACCAATCACATTTGCCCAGGTTGGGTAGATGTAGTCCTCGAACTGCGGCGCACGATAGTAGTAGTACGAGTAACAAAATACTACCTAGGGAAAGATAAGTAATAAACATCAAGCCAAACAAGTTATCGGACCTTCCAGTGACATGTTGGCAACAATATCGACAAGACATTCAACAGTTCTCTACATTTTCATTTGAAAAACACCTTTGTATACAGTGAATGACCTCTTATATTTACAAGAACAACTGTAGCTGCAAATTAAGGAATTTTTAAAGAGCGTATGCACTAATCTTCAACATCAATAGTGGGCTGCATCAACGTTTAATTGCTTCTACATTCCCATGACAAAAAAACAATCTCACCAACAGTAAAAATGGACAAACAAATTTCCATAGCATCGTTATCGCCATGTGCACCTTCGTCCCAAATATCGACATCATAACTTCGTCTATTCTGGGTGTACCTGCAAGAGGTGGTTACATGACTCAATAATTCTAAGACTAAATAAATAGTAATCGATAATTATATTCGCCAGCAGTTCTTTGCATGCAGTAAGGTTCCTTCACATTGTTATCGCTTTCAGTGAATGATTATAATTGCATATTGAACTTAACGGTTTACTCAGTTTCTTTTTTATACTATACTACAATTCTTTATCGTTCTCAGTAATACAGGAAATTTGACAAAAAGGAAAGATTCTTAGATCGAAATTTCAATGTCAAGTGGCAAACTATCTCGTTTTAACACAAGACACATCAAGTCACAGGACAGAAGAGGTCTAGTGCCCAGGGCATCGTGCTGTACACAGTGTCTCACCGTAGATCCAAGCCACGCTCACACACTCCAGACCAGCAAATAGGACGAGGGAAGGAATATAGACAAACCATTCAACAAGGGTAAGGAGATAAACCCCTCCCTGGGGGAGAAAGAAAAGAAGATTTAAATACATGGTCAAAAGAGGCGAAATCACCTTTAAATTTGCTAAAACAAGTTTTTAAAGACAAAATGAAGTGGTCCCACGAAAACGAAGATTTGCTTTTAGTTCATTTCCATTTTCTAAAGGAACTTCTGAGGGGTGTCTTGTGAAGAGTATCGGAATATTAAGATCTAGGTGAATGAGGATGGTTTGTCGTATTATTATTAGCATGTTTTCATAGGAAACTTACTGATGGAACAAATACTGTTTTATCCTCGTTTGGAAACTGTATGTAGGCGTGGCACAGTGTTCATGTAAAATTTGATTCTATACCTGCGCAGTGTAAGGAACAGCGAGACAAAAAATAGGCACAATGACAGCAGCGTTCAACATCCATCGTCGTTTAATGAGCCGAGGAAACTTGTATTCTATAGCATCAGTCAAAACTTCACAGATCGGGATCTGGCGATGAAATAACATAAGAAATAAATAAATAATTAATAATCGAAATATCTTTTCTTTTGTGCTGCCTGGCTCGTCAGGTTTCATATGATTTAAAACTAATGTCTAAAAGAAAGGATTCCACGTCTTAAACGGATATCAAACGAAATCTAAAGATATTTTGATTTAATTCAATTCTTTTGAGATAATTTTCATTAACAAGCTTACGTGTACAGGAATTAATTTCAATCAATGGTTTATAATCAGTTGGCAAAATCTGCCAACAAATGAGTCAACTTCGCCTATGTGGTTTTGAATTGTTGTGCTGGAAAATGGTTCCACGGGGCAGTCGTCTTATAAAATACTCAACGATTGGCAGTAAAACTGCATGTCGATAATGTTGTGCATTCAGGTTTACTTTGAATAATCAAAAGCTAATTTTGGTCTATTGTCAATCCCTTTCAACTACTGGTTCCGTTTGACCGGACTTGATGGATTATATTCGTGACAATGGTTCACCAACTCGTCAACATGTATACATACTGCCGACCATTATCATTGCTCTTTGTCGAGGGCCCAGGTAACACTCCGAGGTAAGGACAAAGTAATGGGATAATTTGTGGCTCTTAACTCCTGTAAACAGTCTATCGGTTAATCGCGGGTCGCCCCTGCCGTTAACGTCGCCGTGACGAAGCGGGTCTAGAGGATTTTGGCCTAAAGGAGATCAGGGTATAAGGAAGGAGCTCGATCAGCGCATAGAATAACGTTGATGAAGCAGGATGACAAAAGAGCTCTTATTGCTAAGTGACAATTACCAGACTGTCGATCCCGAGCAAGAAGAGCATTAGGAAGAGAAGCACAGACCAGAGCTGGGGGACAGGCAGGAAGGAGGTGGCTTCCGGGTATGTGATAAAACCTAGTTTGAAACCTGAAACCAATACCTCGCCTAGTTAGTGAATCATCTCATTTCTGCTTCAAATATTAACAGGTATCACCAAACTTTCAATGATTATAAATCACTGGCCATTTCATCTTACTGTTTATTTTTTTTAAATTTCGTATCTTCTCATTCATTAAAACTGATCATCCTCATCCTGAAATGGCACTACAATTAAAATATATATATATATCTGTTCATTCTTATCCTTTGATAATAGAATTCATTGATCAAACATGTTTTAAGTTATCATTATCCTTAAACATTTACGAAATCCCAGAGGGGCTCAAAATATATATATTTAAAAAAATTATCTTTGTAAAATATGGTTATTATCACTTATTTCTGGTATATGCCACTTACATAAAATTCCAAAAATCATTTTTTTTTTCAAAAAGTGGTAATTACCAGGAAAAAAGTGGTTATAATCACTCATAAAGAGAGCATTCGATAAACCATTTTCAGCCTTTATCATTTGCTTTTTCAAACATGTGTAATCGGTCATAAAATTATAACGAACTTTCAATTTAAATCAAATATGTTAAAATATCACATACCTGATGATTTAAAATTCTCCATTGTTACACCCCTGATATGAGCCAGGTGCCCCGTTATACCGAAGACAGAGAAACCGAAGTAGATTTGTGATAGAGAATTGATAATGTTCACAAGGAAAGCATCTCTGTAACACAAGATATTTTTTAATTATATCCATGAATATAAAGTGTACAACCATATAGTTGCAATTAGACGTTTTCAGTGTTTGAAATATATAATTGGGAATTTATTTTAAAGATTATAACATGACCGTTAATGTAATACACTCATACTACGTTAACTGAAGTCAGAGAACTTAAAGATTAAGCATCAGTTACAATTTTAGCTTAGACTTTAAAAACGGTTCTGAGAATTATGGACAAATTTCAAAGGATGCTAGTTTCATTTTCATATTATGGATACCCTTCTTGGAAGGAAGCTGTATTCAATAACACGTGATTGCTGTAACTTTTGCAGATATTTTTTTCTAACGTCCAAATATTTCCCATTGGAAGTGCCCTGACATAGAATCCTAAGGGGTCAACGTGACTTTGTGTACAGCTGTAGTTTATATCATACCTAAAACAATTCACGTCAATTGGATTGTGGGATGCCATCTTAATGATCCCTCCAAAGGCAATTCCTGGATAGTAGAGCGAATAACTGCAAGCTTCCAGCCAAACCTGAAGCAAATATTACATGTCTGATGAACCATACATATGATGACAGTATTTCTTCTTCTAAGGTGTGTTTGATCCTTGTTAAAACCTTTAAGTTACCGTTGCGATCAATAAGATGAGTTTGGAGATGATATGCATCTTTACACGGACAGTCTTATCGGGTATTTTAATGGGTACTAAAATCAAAGGAACTTTTCAGTATACACATGTAAGTTATTAGTACATCATTATAACACAACCAAGATGAAACATGTTACTGAGTGTAACATTTTAGTTGATAAAGACTTGACAACTAGATGAATGAGAGCGTGCACTCGGTAAAATTAAACAATAGAGAGAGAAGTGAGGCCTTTCCTCGGCTATACGAGTGTGAAAGCCTTGTTCCGGTTGACAAGGCATTGATGATTGGTCATATCATTTGTAAAATATGGATATTATATTCATACGTTTAGTTTTTTTAAAGTTGTAAAATCAGTCAAAGTACAGCAACTTTTTCTGAATTTCTATATCTGATTTCCGAAAACAACAAAATGACGGACTGTAAGACTATTTAAGCATTACGTAACTTATATTGCAATGTTTCCAAGGAATCAGGTGAACTATAGACAAATGATAAAGACATTGACATAAGAATAACTCGGCGTTGTTTGTCCATAAATATTTATAAACTTAAAAGTCAGTCATAATTCTTCTTTCTACAACAAATCATTTAAGAAATATTTAATATTAGTTTCTTTTGGGCCTTAAATCTAAAGGTTTGGGTAATGTTAACCTTACTTTGACATTTCTCAGCTTTTGAAAACAGGATCCTTTTGATGATTGTCATTAAAACCCTTTTCAAACTTTATAATTCAGTTATTTAATATTCATTAATATACATTCAACATATCAAAAAAAAACAACATTCATAGTTGTATAATATTTGTCTTTAAACCAAGCATTAATACTTTTCAAATATTTCCCTGAAATCTACAAACCGTTTAATGAAAATCTTACATTGACATCTTTCAGCTTATTAAAGTCAGGAGTAATATAAAACAGGATGCCATCTAAGGACCCTGGGAGTGTAAGCGCCCGGATGAGAAACACAGTGACCAGGATGTATGGGCAGAGAACTGTGAAGTACACAACCTGGAAGAAATATTATTTCATTCATGTGTATAGGTTTCACGTTGGCTTTTCGCTATACGTCTCACTAGGTATAGGTTAAAATGGGCAGCAGCACATTTTTTTTTAAAGATGCGTGATCTCATGAAAACTTAAATGTGTTTTATTGATAGAAGCAGTTCTAAATCGAACGTTCCATGTTTTGTTAAGCTCTGCTCACCTATTTCCCTACCTCAAATGATTCAATGGTGTTCACACAAATATGGCCGCCAGTGTTTTTTGCGTGATACTTGATAATTATTCTACGATGACTGGGTCAAGTAATGAGATGTGTAATCCTCAGATGAGAACACAGTTTTGCCTTTAACTAATGTTCACTTGGGAAAATGTCAAATAAAATTTGCTACTGTTCCCTTAAATCCGTCACGATTTTACCGAAGTAGGTATAAATGAGGGTTTCGGACCAAAACGTATTTTCTCATTAACCTGACATCAAAAATACTTACCTGTAATAGTTGATGAGACAACGTGCTTTACTCACCGCTAATCCAGAACCGATAAAAACAAATGAAGTACAGAGCAAGAAAGAACAATCTGCATTATAATAGCCATTGACTCTTGTATGAACGCAAATCAAAGATTCAAAGAACATGTTACACCTGCTTTAACCGTGTTTCGATGTCAACGATACATAGGTACATGAATTATTAGTCATTGGCTGTCCTTGTGGACTATAGTGAGGGAAGGCCAACGTTACGAAAATGTTGGAATATCCTCAGTCAAGTGATTGACGATGCAACGTGCTTGAAATAAGCTTTATTAGAATAACGAACTTAACGACATCGTGAACATAGGAATAAATTATTATATTCATTCAACAACTAAAACCGTGGTCTTAAACCTGTGTTTCTGTTGTATTCCTATCATATCTCATTCCACGTTAATGCCATTGGTGATTCTGTTTTAATGGTAGAATAATTCTGTGCGTGTTAAACACACGATTTATCGTAATTAAATCATTGATCTCAGAGTACTGTAAAACTGAGTATTTTCAATATCATCGCAGCATCTGAACCACAATAATTATGTCAATCATTGTGACTTCTATTACTGTGCATACAACACTGTGAAATTGGAATCACTTTATTTAAGATTTCTAACAATGACCTTTCCTAATCTATATGTAGAAGTAAATACTGCATAATGAGATGATCAAAGAGACATAATCTCACCTTTCCAGCGAGTCGTATTCCTTTGATGATGCAGATGTAGACAAAAAGGTAGGTAAAGGCAAGGCACAGGACTAGTGGCCATCTTAGCTCGCCCAATGACTCCAGTCCATTAGTTATTTGTAATATATTATTTCTGTAAATAAAACAAAAACGTTAATAATCGTTTTCACCTAAAGGGAAGTTAATATTAGATTTGTAATGTCGCCTCTAATGACAGGGCATTTGTTAATGAATAGGGTTATTTTAACCATACTTTGTGATCTAAATTTTCGATTTTGTTGAAAATTAAATGTGAAGTATAAAAATACCTTAGAACCATATATTTAAGATGAACTGGCTTTCGATTATCTACCATGATACAGGAACAATAAGAATTAAGTCCATGGATATTTATATTTTTATTATATATATATATTATATTTGTTTACCTAAAAAATTCCTCTGCAGCTGGGACGCCATTAATGGTGTATCCTACAGTACCGTTGTGTGAGGTCGTGTAGGTGTGGTTGAATGACTCACTATTATTGAAGGGGAGCATGTTTGCAAACTTATAGTTTTCCAAGCAATCTGGAGTGTTCCATTCCTGACCACACTGAGTCCAGGGCAGAGTAGGGTAGAAGGAGTAGAAGAGATAGTAGAGAATCCAGGCGAAGAATACAGGGTAATACATGCAGAAAATACCAGAGATGCAAATATTCCCAACAGCGAGACCTATGAGAGAAAATTGTAATTTTAAGAACAATATTTGAAAAGGATTCAGCTCCACACTTCACTGGTAAAAATGAAATGGTCAGAAATACTCATTGTTTCCAAAAGCTTGGCATAATATGGACGAAGAGGTGAGATACATGCTATAGGTATAGTTCTAGTATAGTTATTGGGTTCGTTTTTCAGTTCAGATTAGGGTAAAGGAAAAGCAACTTGAATCTCCAAACCGTTATCCCTTTCGTCCTGATATGTCCACTCTCTTTTGGATGATTTTCATCCATGGGTTGAATAACTGATATATTGTTGAAACCCCAACTACCTAACACGAAAATTGAAATAATGGATCAAATTTGTATGATTTATTCAGCAAATGCACCTTTGAGGGCAGGGCAGATGCCCCAGGCTTGCAAAGCTCCTCCTTGGGAGAATTGGCCAAGGACCATCTCAAGGTACACGAGAGGAACAGCTCCGATCAGGGTGAAGAGCAGAAAAGGAATTAGAAAGCTGCCTGGAAAAAAAGGTTTAAAGAAATGGTTGAAAAACACGTAGGTTTCTAGGCTAATGTCTATATAATTGATTCCATATATCATTTACCAAATGGGTACGCCTCTGCCGCACGAGGCTCGCTCAGTTGCTTACCTTGTACCTTGACTTAAATTCCTTGCAGCACTTATTTATTGATCAAGTATGCAACATTTAAAGGCACTAGCTGACACCAATATTTCGAACAATTAACAGATAATATATTCGTCTCGATAATACTAACAACCCACGCCGAGGCAATCTACCATATAAATAATTTGAAAAATATGCACGTATTCGGGTAATAAGAATAATTCTAAAAGATTGGAGGTATTAAATTCAACGCTATATTAAATACGCATAAACTACGATTCCAGCAAAACAAAAATTCTGAAAGAACCTGAAAACCCAGAACGGTAGCTGCTTTTGTCGAAACTAAAGCAATGCTTATACTGTACCTTAGAAGAGGCATGAGGTACACACTTATATCTTAATAGATAATAGTTCATCCTTTGTTCTCAGTTTATTGATTAAGAATGTTCAAAAGCATATTCATATATCAGCCGTTTTCAACGAACAATACTTCAAATTATGCACAACCCACACTAAAGATTTGTGACTTCGGCAGTCTGAATTTTTCCGTTTTTATTGCAGGCTAATTGTAAAGAATGACAAGTATTGAATTACTGACATAGAAAGCAGAAGCGAGTGCAAATGTCCATAAATGCTTTGAAATAGCCCCTGAGAGCGAGAGCGCACTAGTGCCTTTCAATATGGACATTTTATATCTATAATATTGTTCAAATTGATATGGGAATTTAACACACCTTTTGCATTAGGATTGTAACATAAATGTACTTTTTCTTTATTTTCAATATGAATTGGACCTATTGGCATTCACTTTTGCTTTCAATAGATTCAATAAAATATCTATCATACTTCATAATTGACCTGCAATTAACAATGAAACAATTAATACAGATTAAAATCTAGGGTCAGCTATGCACAAAACGGATGAATTATGGACAGTTGAAAACGGCTGAACTAACTGAAGCTATTGAATTTACCTCAACTCTTAACTGAGAGCAAAAGATGATATATAGTTTATGAAAGCAATGTTGAAGTTTGACCGATTTATTAACATAGTAATAGCATCGGTATTAGATTGACCAAGGTGGCCATCGTTTCAGCTTTTCTGGTTGTAAGCAAAATGTTAATATTTACGACATCATAGTTTATGCGAATTTAATACAACGTTGCATTATAAGTACTTCCGGCCTTTTAAAATCGACATTTTTACTTGAAAACGTACCTTTTTGCTTAATAACTAACGAGTTGGATTGCCAGTATCGTTATTAATATCGAGACATATGCAGTATAATTTTTTTTTACGAAATAACGGTGTGCACTAATGCGTTTAATATGTGTATAACCATATATACTGTAACAGCTATCATTTGTAATATTTGAGCACACTTATAGCACATTCAAAAACATTTACATGTTTTTTTTAATACATATTTTAGTCATGTCAGCCATACGAGATAAAACAGATGTTTGAATCTTTGTATGTTGCATTAATCGTGCACTGTTTATTAATTTCCAGTTACCGCGATATGTTAAAGGGACAGTAGAACTGTTTTGGTGAACAAAGAAATCACGCAAAACGCAAGACAATGTGTTAAGATAAAAATACATTACGTAACGTGTGCTGTTATGCTGCGCGAAACCAATTTCCTATCTCAAACGATTGAAATGTTTTTAAGGAAAATAAACGCCAGTAGTTTTCGCTTGATATTTGATTTTAATTTTTTATCTACGGAAAAAGGGTTGAATTATTAGATTTTTGAGTCTCTGGATTTAATACATTCTAATACGTTTTGGGTTAAAAAATGGAGAAACATAATTTAATAAAGACATGCTACTGTCCCTTTTAAGGTCCCATCATATTTCCATCGATTACGTGTGAGCTCTTTAACCCTTAATGCATTTGTAACTATTCTTCATACAGGGCAAGAATTTTAATTTGAACATTTTAACTGAAAACTCCAAACGTTGGTTTAACAAAAGTGCTATGTGAGCAATGTTGCGATGAAGTATACGTGTTTTGGATGACAGCTTCTTTATTGTGAAATTCACGAATTTCCGGAATATATTTGCTCACTCCTTTATCATGTATACTGCTTCTTTAAAAATACACCCCATTTAAGAAGTTGCAATAAAAAAACTATCCTTCTTAACTCAAAGAGTATAATTTAATTCAACATACCTCCTCCGTTTCTGGCGCACATATAAGGGAATTTCCAAATGCTTCCAACTCCGATGCTGAAGCCAATAAGGGTGAGGATATACTCGGCTTGGTGACTCCAAGTCTGTCGTGCCATCGCAGAACTTTCATAAAAGAATAGGGAACATAAATGCGAAACAATTGAATTAGATACTTACAGTTTGATCAATAAAATATGGTTTTGAAAAATATGTAATATCAAATTGATTCCTAAATGACTGAATACTAATTTAATTTTATGATGGCACTCGATTAATTCCACAATCTAAATCCTTCTAAAATTAATGATATTTGATATACCATTTATTAATTTGAAACTAAATAAAATCATATATCAATGACGGAACCCGTACGGCAATAAATATATAATGTTTAGTTAAATAACAGGCATAACAACGATAGTAAAGAAAAAAAATTTCTAACTATAGTTCAAAACATCAAATTTTACATTCGAAAATCATTGACAATTAAAAAAGAAATATTATGATTTATAAAAGATCGTACAACATAACGTCAAAGAAAATTGGCTTTTATTAAATATACAATCTTACACAATAATTTACATCACAAGGAGCGATTTACGTCGATGAAAGTTACCTGTTTATTCATAAAGACGGTTGATTAGGAAAAACAATTATATATGTACCTTTTTGTGGATCGATCGTTAAACCTTTCAACTGCCTGTATCTACCAAATGAGTCATACAAAATGTGTTGAGAGTGCTGAATATCAAAATAACACAACCGATTTGATTATTCATTTACATTTATATTCATCACACGTTAATATTCAAATATTGTTAACTGGAGACAAGGTAAACTGAAATACAAGAAGCAAAAAAAAATAAATCAGAAAGTCGTATTAATGTAACAACTCTAAATTAACTTTTTCAACATTTTTATGGGGTAGTAGAATGGTTTTATAACATAGGTCTTTGTATTAAAAGTGTTAATAATCAATAGCAGATGTCACTCATCCCGTTACTCGATCCGGTTATCCTTAGTCGTAGAAATTATCGTGTACTAAGCAAAAACCACAGGCGGCCATTTATGTGTGAAGACTCTTTGATCAATTGAGGTAGGGAAATGTTTAGCATAGGTCATCAATGTTTCGACTTCTTGTTTTAATTTAAAACATTGTTTTGCAATTGTTAATATTCACTTTCGTTTTCGTTTGAAAACTTTCTCTAACATAAGAACGTGCAGCTGCCCCTTTAAACAATCAAGACCCAAAACTTATACCTATTGTTTCAGCTATGTGCTGAATGGTCCTGAGTCGTGAACAACATCAACTTGAACATCACTGGTGGAGGTTTTTGGCCGACTGAACCTTCAACACTCTGCCGGCCGCGTTGAAATTAAGCAACCCTCTTGGCAACTGTGGAGTATTCAAGGGAGTCATCTCTCAAAGTATCGACCATGACTTCTTGGGATTTCCTATGCAAAAAAACTTGATGACTGCACGCAATCCAGCATGATTCATTTTCCCAGTGTTTTCACCCGTATGCATTTTTTACGGATGGTTGCAATAATTTGTCACTAGCATCAGAAAAGTTTTCTTTCCACGTTTATAGATCTTTTTTGGGTAGTGGAGTGTTAAATCATGCTAATTCTACCAACTTCCTCCTACTAACCCTACATAACGTTACATTGAAATCATAACCAGTTGTTGGTCTAATTAACTCATAGGTGTGCCCGAAACCCTTTAAAATTTGAAAGCTTATTGACTAAAGATTCTGACAAAAAATTACCGCCGTTTCTGAGATTTGTTTTAGCAGTAGACAATATACTGCTGGTTCCAATAAATTATGTAAGACTGTTATCATAGATATGCAGATACGGCTGTTGATTGAGTGAGTGAGTTAATGTTTAACGACACTTGGGCAATATCTCAGCCATTAGCGGCGTGGCTGTTCATGAATTCAGAACGAATATTGAATGATAATTTGACATAAAATGAAAAAGAATAAGTACAAATGTGTCTAATATGTCCTGATGAAAAAGAAATTGGCTTGTCTTTAACATGCATGTGGCAAACAGAGGTTTCAAAAGTAACAGTAGTATGTCAGCTATGAGCATTCACCAAGTGAATGGAGTTAAGCGCATTATAATTGTACTTATTATTATTATATGCCGGACATGTCAATATAGTTGAACGCTTACCATTTTCAATTTTACTCACATAACTTCACCGTATATATGTAAAACAAGCTTAAAGTTCAGAAGCAGTGAAGGTGAGCCTATATTTTGTTATCTAATCACGTTTTTATTTACGTTGAATGCATAAAATTGACACATGCTATGAAATAAAATAATATTTAAAAAATTTAATCGCTACTATTGTTGGTTCGTGATACCAACTAACACAGGCAACTAACAAAGGAAAGAACGCGTATATGGTCCTTAATCAACTAATGTTGATTTAAAGTAGATTAAATAAGCTAAAATGGTAAACGTTTTAACATAGAGCCATCGGCTCTGTATCTCATCAGGCTATCTACAATTTATTTCATAAATGGTCACAGAGTTACCATTTGAGCTACCACATGATTACCAAATCCGTTTAAAAGGTTTCAATTTTCAAGGTATTTTCTTGATGAAAATAGGTTTTAAGGATGTGATCCCTCTGGCCATTATTAGAGGTCACCGTTTCACTGCATTTAAATATTAGAAAACTATTATTAGAATATAAGAAGTAGCTAAGAGTTGAGTGAGTGAGTTGGGGTTTAACGTGCTTTGAACAATATTTCAGTTATTAAACACGTGGATGACAAGCATTCAAAAGAGAGTGGACAGATCAGGGAGAAAGGGATCGAAAGGTTGAGGGAAAAGACGGAAAGAAAGGCAAAGTGAGAGATAGACAACAGGTTTTAGATGGACTCATAGTTAGTCTAGCTTCTACCCGTCGACCTGTCCAGCTTGGGTGTCCCTACAAGGAGCATGAAAGCTCCAGCTGGCATAGCTCTCGGGGTCTCTAAAGCACGCAAATCACCACACTACGTTAAGGTATTGAGTGGTGGAGCTAAGAAGTTTCAAGTTTCTTGGACTTATGCTTCTGGAGGAGAGTGAGTGAGTGAGAGGGTTGGGGTTTAACGTGTTTTGAACGGTACTTCACTCATTAAACACGTGGTTGACACTCATCCAACAGAGAGTTGACACATAAGGGAGAAAGGGATCGAGAGGATGAGGGAATCGACGGTAAGAAAAGCATAGTGAGATATAGACAGCAGGTTGTACAACGACCCAAATTAGGTCTGGCTTCTTACCGTCGAGCTGTCCAGCTTGGGTGCCCCTATCAGAAGCATGTTAATTCCTTCAAGCAAAGCTCTCGAGGTCTGTGAAGCACGCAAACCACCACATCACGGTAATAAGGTAATGAGTCAAGTTGTGGAGGTGTTGACAGAGGAAACAGAATGGATAAAAATGTGTAATATAAATGCTATAACAATGAGCACATTTCCTCTTAGTCTGGCCTGTCTACAAAAGATTACGGACAAAAATCTTAAACTATACTCTTAGAAGTACCCAGACATTGTCAGCGTTACAAACACAAATCTTCAATTGTTACAGAACTTAGCAATGTATATTTCTTCACTGTGGCTTAGAAAGAATATTGTACAAGCAAATAATATGGCATTGTGAACTACTCAGGAATTTACTACACACCCGCGTAGCAACAACCTGCCATTTTTTTCTAAAAAAAACCAAAAAGAAATAATTTAATTTTTATTTAAGTCCTAGTGATGTATAAAACGCAAGATAACCATTGTTTGTTCTATATTTTAGAGCATATGTCAGCCCCCACTTGACTCAATACCTTATCGTGGTGTGGTGGTTTGCGTGCTTCAGAGACCCCGAGAGCTATGCCAGCCGGAGTTTACGCTCCTGGTAGGGACTACCAAGCTGGACAGGTCGAACGGGTAGAAGCCAAACCAAATTTGAGTCGTTCTAAAACCTGTTGTCTATCTCTCACTATGCCTTTCTTTCCGTCTTTTTCCTTATCCGGTCGATCCCTTTCTCCCTGATCTGTCCACTCTCTTTTGGATGCCTGTCATCCACGTGTTTAATAACTGAAATATTGTTCAAAGCACGTTAAACCCTAACTCACTCACTCACCCCAGTAGTCAAATAAAGTTGAAGCTGAAAAAAGGCGTCCATCTCGCACCACTGCACATTTTCGGCATACACAGGACCTTGAGGTATCCCACTCACACCAGATTGGAACCTTTAGCTCTAATGCAGCGGTACCCTCAGACGCAAATTTTTAAACGTAGATTAAAAAGTAAGAAATGTACTGAATTAGACCATTTAAAAACACAAACAGAACATCATTTTATGATTTGTTAAAATGTGTGACCTAATTCAAAAGTAAACAAGAAAAAAGAAAACTGAAATGGTATTTAGAAATTCACTTCAATGAGCTTTATGGCTGATTATGAAAAATATCCCAAACATCAGAGTGATAGAATACATATTTCCCCATATTTTAATGTTAAATCAACATTTGTTTTATTCTTTTGTTGAACCTAGTTGACCTAAAACAAATTGTCAATTGTTTTACTAATTTATTTAATGTCACGTGTTTTCATGGTATTTGTTTCAAGTCAGTTTACAACAATACATCATGTGCTATAACCTCAAGTTTTACTGATTTCATAAACACAGATTGATGGTGTAGAATAGCATTTATATTAATGATGACACTTTTAATAAATATCTATATGGGAATTATTTCATTAAATGTCATTATTCTGTTATTGTAAATATATATTTGGGCTACTAAGTAAATATTTGGTACCAGAATACCCTATAGCAACCAAATAACTTAAATTCAATGTGGCTACAAATAACTGAAATAGCTATAAATAACTGACCAATGGCTGACGCGAAAGTCTATAAACGTATTGACGGGACACGAGAAATTCGTATCCAAAAGAATCTTGTACCCAACAATTTACGGCGAACTCTATCGGCTCTCACTCTAACTTCTGATTATATTCTACCCAATTTGGTAGTTTCATGTTGTTTTATAGACAAAATTTGACAGTTGAAGTGGTAATATTTCCTGTGATTTTATTCAAGTGATAGACAAGAGCAGACGACCGTAGTATTTGAAGTAAATCGTTGTATTTGAGGTAAAATGTAGTTTTTGAGGTAAAATGTCGCAGAAAAGTCTTGATAGTTTCCGAAAACCGGCCGTGGGGTCGAAAAGAAAAAGATCAGATAAGGAATTTGAAGAAGAGGTTAATCTAAAGTGTCAAGTATCGTGTGAATCAATTGTAATAGATCGTAAATAGATATGACTGATAATAGCTGTAGATAGTTTCAAAAGTCGGTGTTTTAATGACAACAGATAGCTTACAATGAATCCAATAACATCATGACTTATATTGTGGTAAATTTCAGTCTGTATATACGAGGCTTGGTGTCAAATATAGATGTAGCAGTGAAGGTAATTAAGGATCAACCAAGAGGGAATTTTATTATAATTCAACTGACACTTTGAATAAACTGATGATCTTGCAGGTGAAGTTGAATTCAATTCTCAAATAGTAATCTTAAATGAGGTATCAACAACCTTTTTAGGTATAAATTGAAGACAACAGTGACTGTACTGGATTCCCTTTAAAATAGATTTAAGAAATAAAAATAATAACATCAAATACAATGTTGTTCACTTGTTTTATTCTTTCAATCGTTACATAGGGATCATGAAAATTCAGGGCATGTGAAAGATAGGTACGGGCAACTAACTTTCATCATTTCACCCTGTGTGACAAGATACTTTTTATGAAAATATTTGAACCCCTGTTACATTCACAAGTCTAACAAACAAAACAAAACCACATACCCTACGAACGCCTGAATTAAAGAATATCAATGCTGCAAATAATACTGAAATAAGTTAAGAAATAAGATATATACCCCTTTTCCGGTTTAAAAGTTTTACTCTTCATGTTTGTAAAAATGTAATCCTTTTGTTATGTATTCGAGACACAAAACAATTACTCACTAGTGAAGTCAATGCCAGTTTTTTTTTTAAAACAAACATTTTGACCTCGGACTTCGTCCTCTATCGATATGATTTAATGTTTACTCACAAAAGACAGCTGAAACAAAATATGGTTTATCGTATATAAGAGTTAAGATGTATACATATATAGTATACATGTATGCACCGGTGAAGATATAACGTTAAAAAAACCCAAATTTAAATTCTTCGAAGGATATGTTTTGGTATGCTAAAATAATATTCGACAAATTGTCTGTCTGGTTCTTGGATGGTCACTAGTTCATAGTGAACTAACACGACGTTGGTGGATCCACACTTCCAATCCATTTTTAAAAAACTGAGTATTGAAGTGCATTGAAGAAAATAGGAACAAATGATTATTTCAAACAAGATTTTTCATTGATATGTAGCCAATTTACACTACAAGCTTGCTATCATATTAAGAAAATAATTATACACTGATTTTTGCACATTTTTAGATTCTCATAAATATGATAATAAACCGTTTCCATACATTAAATCTTTTTCTCAATGAATTAATTTGTACAACTTTTTATTTCATATTTACAGTCTCGCATATATATATATATATATATAGAGAGAGAGAGAGAGAGAGAGAGAGAGAGAGAGAGAGAGAGAGAGAGAGAGAGAGAGAGAGAGAGAGAGAGAGAGAGAGAGAGAGAGAGCGAGAGAGAGAGAGAGAGAGAGAGATAGAGAGAGAGAGAGATATGAATTCGTGGATATAATAATAATAATAATACTTTATTACCCCGAAAGGAATTCGGTTTGTAGCATTACAGAGCTTGATCGTTCAGCTTCGGATCAAGTAGTCCGTGGTTCGAATCCCGCCACGCAGTAAGGTTTGGGTGCAATGTTGCACTGAATGTCAGCGCAGTACCACCCATGGTTCGCTAATTCCAGTCGATGCTCACAGGCTTCACCGCAATGCATAGCCACAATGGTGTTGCGGACTTTCTCCCTGAAGAAATACTAGCCGCCGGGATATAAGTGAATACTCTTGAAAGCGCCGTTAAACCCCAAATCACCTCACCACACCTATACTTGGGATCACACTATCTGCAATAGTACACATTCTTGTACTTTTCGGATCGAGTTGCCAAATTCGAACCTACACCCTCAGTTTCGCCTTGTAGGCGGAAAGGGTGAATTGGTTAGCTGCTGGTATGGTCAGTGCTGGTGGGGGTGTATTCAATTCCCTCAACCGTTCGACCCAAAAAGATATTGCAGATAGTGTGATTCCCAATATGACAATATATTACATGGTTTGGAAGTGATAAACCTCTGCACTTTTGAACGCTGTATTTTCATCTACACTATTTACACAAAGGTAGTTGAAATTAATGAAATTTATAGCTGCACTGTAATCATAGCAGGTAATTTTTTAAAGGATCACGAGGATGATTTCGGGCCATCTTCCTCCGCGTGGCTTTAAGTTGCACCAGTCTCTTTTACTAGCTAATTTAAACCTTTCTGCCACGCAGTTAATATAAAATGCGTGATTTGAGTGCAGCGCCCTCTTCGGCGAAGAGTTCTGATATGATTTCTCATTGGACTGTCGCGACTTAGCGACTATAACAGAAAAGTGCAGGAAATGCGACAAGGCCTACGTTAGTAAGTCATTGGGGCTGGCTTAAGAATAGGCCATGCGTGGGAAATCGCTTTCGAAGATGTATATGTCAGATTGGATAAAAGTGCACTATCATTATTAATATCATTATTGAGGATGTTAATCATTATTTTAAAAATTTAAAGTAATTGCCTCAGGTTTTTTGTTTGCCGTTGCATTCTAATGAACACGTTTCTAAATTCAAGTGTTTATGACTAATTACGAGAACTTATTATATGCAAATCCACCAACATGTTCCTTGATGATTTCTCAATTCCAGAGGATTACAAATGTAACGCAATGAGATTATGTGATTTTAAATTTTCAAATATCAAATAACCATTGTCATGAATATGTTAAGGAATAATAAAAAGGATGCAAATATACGATACAATCTGTCACATCTGTGCAAGACACCATTTGTTCTGCATAAGGCCAACAACGATAGGAGGTAATTAAATTTATACCCCAAAAATAGAGCCATGGGCTCTGTAGCTCATCAGACTTTTGATAGATATAGGTGTTTGGGTTTAGACCATGGGGTGTAGGAAAGGTAGCCTGTCCCAACGTCCGAGTTATTCACAATCAAATAAAAAAGGCCCATTGCCCATTTGGGGTCAAGGGGTCACCGAACCTACAATTCAGAATCCCCATTGTCCAAGGAGTCTACACACAACTATTAAGCTATCAAGACCTTTTGGAACTGGAGAAGAAGATGAAAGTAGGATTTTAAGGTTTTGACCCCTGTGACCCCATTTGGGGTCAAGTGGTCACCAAACCTACAATTTAGAATCCCCAGTGTCCAAGGAGTCTACACACACCTTTTCAGCTCTCCAGACCTTTTGGAACTAGGGAAAAAGATGAAATTAAGTTTTTTTAGGTTTTGACCCCTGTGACCTCATTTGGGGTCATGGGGTCACCGAACCTACAATTTAGAATCCCCGTTGGCCAAGGAGTCTTCACACAATTTTTCAGCTCTCTAGACCTTTTGGAACTAGGGAAAATGATGAAATTAGGTTTTTTAGGATTTGACCCCTGTGACCCCATTTGGGGTCATGGGGTCACCAAACCTACAATTTAGAATCCCCGTTGGCCAAGGGGTCTACACACACCTTTTTAGCTCTCTAGACCTTTTGGAACTGGAGAAGATGAAAATACGTTTTTCAGGTTTTGACCCCTGTGACCCCATTTGGGGTCAAGTGGTCACCAAACCTATAATTTAGAATCCCCGTTGGCCAAGGAGTCTACACACACCTTTTCAGCTCTCTAGACTTTTTGGAACTGGAGAAGAAGATGAAAATAGGTTTTTCAGGTTTTGACCCCTGTGACCCCATTTGGGGTCAAGTGGTCACCAAACCTATAATTTAGAATCCCCAGTGTCAAAGGAGTCTCCACACAATTTATCAGCTCTCTTTCGAACTAGGGATAAAGATGAAATTAGGTTTTTTAGGTTTTGACCCCTGTGACCCCATTTGGGGTCATGGGGTCATCAAACCTACAATTTAGAATCCCCGTTGGCCAAGGAGTCTACACACACCTTTTCAGCTCTCTAGACCTTTTGAAACTAGGGAAAAAGATGAAATTAGGTTTTTAATTTTTGACCCCTGTGACCCCATTTGGGGTCATGGGGTCACCAAACCTACAATTTAGAATCCCCGTTGGCCAAGGAGTCTACACACACCTTTTTAGCTCTCTAGACCTTTTGGAACTGGAGAAGATGAAAATAGGTTTTTCAGGTTTTGACCCCTGTGACCCCATTTGGGGTCAAGTGGTCACCAAACCTATAATTTAGAATCCCCGTTGGCCAAGGAGTCTACACACACCTTTTCAGCTCTCTAGACTTTTTGGAACTGGAGAAGAAGATGAAAATAGGTTTTTCAGGTTTTGACCCCTGTGACCCCATTTGGGGTCAAGTGGTCACCAAACCTATAATTTAGAATCCCCAGTGTCAAAGGAGTCTCCACACAATTTATCAGCTCTCTTTCGAACTAGGGATAAAGATGAAATTAGGTTTTTTAGGTTTTGACCCCTGTGACCCCATTTGGGGTCATGGGGTCATCAAACCTACAATTTAGAATCCCCGTTGGCCAAGGAGTCTACACACACCTTTTCAGCTCTCTAGACCTTTTGAAACTAGGGAAAAAGATGAAATTAGGTTTTTAATTTTTGACCCCTGTGACCCCATTTGGGGTCATGGGGTCACCAAACCTACAATTTAGAATCCCCGTTGGCCAAGGAGTCTACACACACCTTTTCAGCTCTCTAGACCTTTTGGAACTGGAGAAGAAGAAGAAAATAGGTTTTTCAGGTTTTGACCCCTGTGACCCCATTTGGGGTCATTGGGTCACCAAACCTACAATTTAGAATCTCCAGTGCCCAAGGAGTCTACACACAACTATTCAGCTCTCTGGACCTTTTGGAACTGGAGAAGAAGATGAAAATAGGTTTTTCATGTTTTGACCCCTGTGACCCCATTTGGGGTCATTGGGTCACGAAACCTACAATTTAGAATCTCCAGTGCCCAAGGAGTCTACACACAACTATTCAGCTCTCTGGACCTTTTGGAACTGGAGAAGAAGATGAAAATAGGTTTTTCATGTTTTGACCCTTGTGACCTCATTTGGGGTCATGGGGTCACAAAATCTACAATTTAGAATCTCCAGTGCCCAAGGAGTCTACACACAACTATTCAGCTCTCTGGACCTTTTGGAACTGGAGAAGAAGATGAAAATAGGTTTTTCATGTTTTGACCCCTCTGACCTCATTTGGGGTCATGGGGTCACAAAATCTACAATTTAGAATCTCCAGTGCCCAAGGAGTCTACACACAACTTTTCAGCTCTCTGGACCTTTTGGAACTGGAGAAGAAGATTAAAATAGATTTTTAAGGTTTTGACCCTTGTGACCCCATTTGGGGTCATGGGGTCACGAAATCTACAATTTAGAATCCTCATTGGCCAAGGAGTATGCACATAAAATTTCAGCTCTCTAGAGTCATTGGTTCTGGAGAAGAAGTCGAAAAAGTGAAAAGTTTACGGATGGACGGATGGACGGACGCCGGACGCCTTGCCATGCCATAAGCCCATCGGGTCTTTCAGACCTGATGAGCTAAAAATTCACACAATCTTAATATTTGTATTATTAAACATTTGAATTTAAAGTGCATGTAAAGCTTGAACAGGAAGATTGAATATAAGTATCGTATATAATTGTAATGTTTCATAATTCATCATCACAATTAAATTCTAAATTATTGATAAAAAAATTTGTAAGAGAAATCTCTTATATGTCGGTTAGAATTTGCATACTCATGGCTTAATTGTTCTATATGCCGTGTGTAACTTTAGCCTAATAAAGTGGTTACCGTTGTGTTTGGCTTGTTGCATTAGAGGAAACTGAACTCATGTCTGATAAAACCGTACAAAAGAAACCAAGTTTTGTCATTTTTATCGTTTACAGCATTGGAAATATAGAAATTTATCCATCATTTGATAACCACTACTGATTTACGCACTTCTGTTTATAAGATCCTTCTGAAGTCATCAGATCATACATTTTCAATTTGTGTCCCTTCATTCGTTTTCGTCTCACCATTAAGAGTAGCGAATCTTTCTATTGAGCTACCACCACTTGACTCAATACCTTATCGTGGTGTGGTGGTTTGCGTGCTTCAGAGACCCCGAGAGCTATGCCAGCCGGAGTTTACATGCTCCTGGTAGGGACTCCCAAGCTGGACAGGTCGAGCGGTTAGAAGCCAGACCAATTCTTTATCAGAAGGGATCCTCCTTGGGGTACTATTGCATTAAATCTGTGTATTTTGCTATATGACAGGTTGTGACGTATATTTCACCACCCTTACAGGGCCCCAACCCCTGGCGGTTACCATAACGCCAAGGGCCGATAACTCTATTCTCATCACTTATCAATCTGTCATACGACCGAAAGGACGTGTGTGCGTGAGAGAGTTTTGCTTTTGATATAGTTTCGCAAAGAAAACGTTCAAGATATGGACAAGGACAATGTATGGTGACATTTTATATTCTATATATTTTATATATTAGAGTAGGTCGCATTTTCGCATTCCTTCGCGTTGTGACTTAGGTTTTTTCAAACCAGGTGAACCACGTGCTTTGTCTTGGCGCGAGAAAACGTACAAACATGGCGATTTCCCAGATGATCATTTTCCGACTAGAGGAAATTGTCGATCTCCTGTATGGAATTCGTTTATTGTTTGGCACTTCATGTTATTTTTTAATAAATAAGCATCGTTCCACTTCGATTACGATTATTTTCGCCTTGTTGTTAACTTGACGAAAATTTTGGTGGATCGTTGGGCAAGACATTTTACATGTTCTTTTTATTTGAGGCTGTGCATAATTAGTGCTTGCTTACGATGCTTCTCACTTATATTTGCTGCGGCCATGTATCTTATACATATATATATTTATTCAATATATTGTACTTAATTAAGATTACACAACCCCCCCTGTACTTAGACACTTTGCTCAGTTTTTCTTGTATGATTGGATTACAGTCATTCAAGAAGTGTGCTGGGTGCAGCTCCTCTATTCCCCAGGCCGATCTACACGATCGGTGCCTGGTGTGCTTGGTCACAGAGGGTCACGACGACTCCGAATGCTCTACCTGCAAGAACTTTACTCCGAAGGCCAGGCGGCGCCGTAACCTGGACGCGGTCTTCTACAGGGCTCGGCTGAAGGCGGGCGAGGACGTGCGCGCTGCGACCCCCCCCCCTTCCAAGAGACGTCGTAGGGTAAAGAAGGCCAAAGTGGTTGTAAGTTCCCCCCCAATCCCGTCGGCCTCCACTGAGAGTTCCGATTCGGAAAGGGGGGACCGGGTTTCCCCTGTTAAGGCTCCCCCCTTTACACACTCAACCATTAATGCCTTAATTAAGGGGCAGATGAAGGGCCTCATGGGGGAGCTGATGACCGAGCTCCCAAAGGAGATTAGGTCGTCGGTTCCTTCGTCGGGTCCCGATGCCCAGTCGGCCGGTTCCTTCGGGGCCGAGTTCGGCGCCGGCCTCCAGGCTAACCCGGGCATGGGCCTGGGTGATGCCTTTAGTGTCGGGGCTCCGAGGCCCGGGTTCGGACACCCTCGAGCACCATTACATGGGACCCCCAGTCCGATCTCGGATCCGCCGAGACGTCTGGGGGGACCGGTTTCCCCAAGAGTCTGGGCCCGGACGCCTTGCCGTCGGGGCCCGCACCTGGGCTCGAGCATCCGCTCCCTTCCCTGGAACGACAGGGGTCGGGCGGTGATGTTTTCAGGATTCCCTTGCTTCCTCGGTCTGCTTCTGCGGTCCCTCCTTCTGACACTTCGTCCACCCAGGACTCGGAGGTGTCGGGGGAGAGATCGGAGGAGGAGATGGAGGTCGGTGGGGGTTCTGAAGCTGATCCAACCGACCTCCCTGTTGTTAAGGCCTTGAGGGGGGTCCGCGACAAGTTTGCGGCCGCCTTCCCTCAGGTTGTCATTCCAGAGAAGGAGGCAAACAGCTCCGAGTTCCGACTTCCCGGGGGGGCTTTCGCTCCTAGCAAAGCCCCCCAGGTGCGACTCCGCATCTTGGACAGCCTGAAGGCCGATGCAATCAGCCCTCTCCTCTCGGGTACTCGCAATCGATTCGACCTACCGGATCTAGCTAAGAGGTACCCTATAGGAGAGCAAGGATTGTTTGAGGTTCCGACGGTGGACGATGATGTGCTGGCCAATGTCAACCTGGATGCCCTCGGGATCCAGGGTCGGCGGGTGCCTCCCTTCAAGCAGTCTGACGCATTGCTGAAACGGACGTTCCGCTCCTTCGAGGAGATGTACCGGAACGCCTGTTCACATGGCGTATCTTGCTTCACTACAGGGTACGTCCATGGCGGAGGGCAAGGAGCAAACCGAGCAATCGGTGCTCCAAAGGCAACTGACATAGGTCAATACTCACCTGGCAAGAGACTACATTTGCAGCGCCTCGAGTCAGGTGATGACCGCAGTGATGGGGCTGCGGAGGCTGTGGCTGAGCTGTTCTTCGCTCCCGCAGCCGACCCAAAACTCACTGCTGGCCCTCCCGTACGAACTGGGTCAGACCCTGTTCCCGGGCTCGGGCGCAGTGATCAAGGACTCTGCGGACCGCATCGAGAGGGCCCAGAACGTTAAAAACGGCCTGGGCACCTCGGGGTCTAAACGCAAGTCCCCCCTGGACAGCCTCCCTTCGGGCCAGCCGCCTAAGTCCTTCTCGGGGTGGAACTATCGTATCCCTTACGAGTCGGGCAAGAGCTATCCAGGGAAGGGGAAGGCAAAGAGACGGAAGGGCAAAAAGCAGACCAAGGGTCAGCAGCAGCCTTTTCGGGGAAGAGGGGGCTCAAACCAGAGCTCCTAATCCCCGAGCTCGTTCTGGACACCTGTCAGGGGGCCCGAGTGCCGCCGGAGTCAGGGGTCCATTGCCTCCTCCCGCATCTTCCAGTCGGGGGGCGTCTATCCCAGTTCCTGCGGGAATGGGAGAGAGCCACGTCGAACCCTTGGGTCCTGTCCACACTAAGGGACGGTCACTCGCCTTGCTGGAAGCATGGGCCACCTTCTTTCACCGAAGGTGAGGCGCACCCCGGTGCCATCCTCCCCGGAGAAGGCAGAAGTTCTCCGCGCCGAAGTCGCAGCTCTGCTCGACAAAGCGGCAGTCGAAAAAGTTCCAAAGGGGAAGGAAGAGAGCGGGTACTACTCGACCTACTTCCTTGTCCCCAAGAAGGACGGAGGCTTCCGGCCCATTCTGAATCTGAAGTACCTCAACAAGATGTTGGAGGTACCATCATTCAAGATGGAGACGCTGAGGTCGGTGATAGCATCTGTCGAGACGACGGATTGGCTGTCGTCGATCGACATCAAGGATGCGTACCTCCATGTTCCAATGCATCCCCAGTTCAAGCAATACCTAAGGTTTGCGTTCGACGGGGTTTGCTACCAGTTTCGTGTGCTCCCCTTCGGCATCTCCACGGCGCCAAGGGTGTTCACCAAGCTGATGCTGATTCCAGCACAGGTGGCCAGGTCCAAGGGCAGGTGTTGTCACCCGTACCTGGACGACTGGCTGATCAGGGCTCTGTCCAACCCTGGATGTGCGTCGCACCCTCAAGAAATACCTCAGAAGGACAAAAGAGATCCGCAAGGACAAGCAACTCTTCTGTTGTTATTGGGGGGGGGGGGGGGGGGGGGGGCCGAAGCCAGGCTTGCCGGCAACAAAACAGACCATCTCAAGATGGATCGTTTCGACCATTTGTTTGAGTTATGCTTGTAAGGGGCAGCAGCTCCCGGAAGGTTTGAAAGCTCACTCGGTTAGGGCGGTAGCGACCTCTAAGGCTTATGCTGCGGCTCTGCCCATTGAAGAGATCTGCTTAGCAGCTATCTGGAGCCGGCCGAGCACGTTCATCAGACATTACCAACTAGACAAACACTCTAGCGAGCGCGCTCGGTTTGGCAAGTCAGTTCTCTCCAGTGGGCAGAGTCGTACACCCTCTAGCTGATTGAGCTTTCGAGGTAACGACTTAGTTTAGAACAATGTATTAATGTACTAACCACTAACATTGTTTCATTTGGAAGCCTTGGCAGAGGACACTCGGGGGGTGTTCCTTTCTCCTGGGTTATCGTTTTTATCAAAGAGTTCCCCTAGAACTTCATTTTCAAAAGAAAGGGGGGGGGGGGGAGGTGTTTTATTAAAACTCGTCATCAGTTCAGGCTTTGTCCTGAGATGCTAGTCCCAGGGTCGCCGGTGCAGTCAGCTCTCGGCATGACAAGTCACGTGACGGGGTGAGTGTACACTTCCTTTTCTATTACTCTATGATGTTGTTGCAGACAGAATTCCACTTCCAGAGACTCATCTTTGGGAGTCTTTTTTTATGCAATAGTACCCCAAGGAGGATCCCTTCTGATAAAGAATCGTATTCAAAATATAGATTGAGTGAGTGAGTTTAACGTGTTTTGAACAATATTTCAGTTATTAAACACGTGGATGACAAGCATCCAAAAGAGAGTGAACAGATAAGAGAGAAGGGGATCGAAAGGATGATGGAAATGACAGATAGAAAGGCATAGTAAGAGATAGAAAGCAGGTTTTAGAAGGACTCAAATTTGGTCTGGCTTCTACCCTTCGACTTGTCCAGCGTGGGTGCCCCTGTCAGGAGCATGTTAGCTCCAGCTGGCATATCTCTCAGAATATCTGAAGCACTCAAATCACCACACCACGATAACGTATCGAGTCCAGTGGTGGGGAACCATTTAGAAGTTTCCTTACATGTTTCAGAAATATTTCTTTACGTTTAAGGCAGCTTACTGTACGTAGGTACGTCCTGTTTGCCCGCGATATTATTGAATTCGTATACCCATAGCGTCCTTCCACGTAAATATAAATTCTAACACATAATTTTATATAATATCATAATGATGTATCCATACTTGAATATATATGATACAACAGCAAGAAATCAGGGAGATAAATCTTACATTAATAAATTCTTTAAAACAACGATTGTATGAAAATCCAGAACTCATTTTATTGAACTACACAAGATTTGTCAGCAACAACCATGATTGATAATGTTAAGATTATTTGAATAACTTACATTAGACACCCTGCAACTTCAGCGTAATTGAATCAACAGACTGAGCTCCTTCCATATACCCTGATCTCCTTTAAGCCAAAATCATCGTATCGCTAGCTTTCTTACCAGCCAATGAGACGACTCGCATCCAGCAACAGCGGTACAACATTTAAGTTCAAAAGAGTAGCGTCAAGCTCCTTGGATAACGACATTTCATTGGCTGAAACAATAACAGGTGAGCACAACCACGAACATGAAGCCGCGCCAGCCGTACGAGGGATTTGGCTCGAAGGTGATCAGGGTATATGGAAGGAGCTCGATCAGCGGATTCAATTACGCTGATGAAGCAGGATGACCCTGGATTCGAAGACAACTTTTGTTGCTTATTAACTACCTCGCATAATGGACCAATGACAATGTACTTCCGCCGTTTCTTCTGTAGCCACGCTACCGGGAACCCTGTGCACTCAAAATGGTCACTGTCAAGAGTCGAATTCAGGCATCATAGTCCTGATAATGTTTAAACAAGTGGCTACAAAACCATTGAATGGATCCAGGGGCTTAATGAAGAGCTACTGGAACATATACACTGGGTAGTCGAAGATGCTCAAGCACGATTTCATTTAACGTTTTATGTACGCTGAGGTTCCATCAGAAGAACATCGTTTGTATCAGGTTCTTTGTTTTCACTGTTAGTAGTTCTCACTGCCCATTTCCCTGTAGGCTTACAGGCAGCTGATAATCTCTGTGAACAAAGGATTAGATCCTTTCATAGACCTTCATTTGATACTCTTTAAAAACGTTTGAAATGTATATACACTGAACTGTAACATTCAATGATATTTAAATCGTAAGTTTATTTGTATTGTGAAATTATTACACTAACCATACTTCATAAGTTAACATGTGATCAAATCTTTTGTCGACATTTAGAAGTAGAACTTGTTATGAGTATTATCTTATTCATTGTGAATATACACGACGAATCGGTAAACGAATTGGTATACGTATGATGTAGTATAACTTGAAATCGTACTTTAACTAATATGTACTTCTTCGGAATTTAAGTCAACATAACCTCATCTCGCTACATCGGTGTATTTGAATCCGCATTGCTTCTTCAGTGCCCTGATATCTATCAGGACCAATTCAATAACTCTAACTCGAGCCACATTAGTAGTTGCCGGGCGAAAGGACGGCTGGGTTCGAGATAAATATTTTCACACTCCTTGGTTACAATTTTACATAGGTTGAAACAAATTCTATGTATTGCAAAGAAAAACACCCAAGTGCTGTAATTGGTTTCAGGAGAGTGAGGAGCTTCGCAGATATTATATATAGGCTTATAAAGCAGAGTAATATATTTTAAAACTTGAATAATCTCTTCTCTCACATCCTGACCTTCGTTCACCTCTCGCCTCTTTCTCCTTGAACCCGCACTTCAAAGATTGACTTCTTGCTCTTTAAAAATCTTTTACCAAAATTCCCAAAAAAACTTCATCTCTCTCTCGAAATAAGACCTCTTACCTCAGTTATAGTTTGACCTGGTGCTTTTATCATACTGTAGACAAAGTAAACCGGAAGTGGGAGAACAATGGCTGACGAGATACACCAGCCAAGTGCGTTAGCCCAATTTGGGTAGATGTAGTCCTCGAACTGGGGCGGTCGGTAGGAAAAGAAGGAGTAGCCAAATATAACCTAAAAAAGAAATTAAATAAGTATCACTCTTTTTCAAAATGTTATCACAATACAGCAACTAGTAATGAATCTCTTTTTTAGGGATGTTATAAGGTTTTGTCTAAGACATATTTAACCCTCACCTTAGCACAAGTTACTAGAGTTGCCAAAACGAGTCAAGACGGCGATAGTCAATGAGTATTGCAACAAGTGGCAGTAAATTAATTTACTCACTAAAAGTAGAGCTGGACAAATGAACTTCCAGAATACTGGCACTCCTTTCACTATCCTCGTCCCCCATATTGAAATCATGGCATCGTTAACTCGGTTTATGCCTGTTTTGAAAGGACAAGCACAATAGAAGCAAGACAATTGTTCTGCCGACAACAAAATGACATATGTTGGTGACAACAAAGATACACGTCTTTGAAAAAAATATATATGTGAAAAACCTTTTTTGGCGAAATGTAAATTTATGGTGATTTTGTAGTTAAAAACATAAAGAAGATATTATTTCATGACAAGTTGAGTGGACCACAGATATAATGAGCGTGGTATAAACTTATAATAAATGCATGTCTCCAATCTTTTTCGCCAGAATCTGTGGAGCACCTACAATACTCTTGTAACTATCAAATTTAATATCATCTAAAGAGCATTTTATTTTGGAAATACACTCTACCTTGAATAAAAAGGGAACAAATAGTCAGTAAACAAAAGATAGCACAGGGCAATGTTTATCATGGGTCACCAAATTGTAACTGAAACTACCCATCTTTAATTTGAATAGGTCAATGAAATTTCTACGTCGAATGAACCTTCGGTAATTTGGTGGTAATTTGAGTAGAAATTATCCTGATGACGATTTCCATGACATTATCGCTTAACAGAGTTAGCTCCGTCACAATTCCTATACAACCTCTGTCATGATACGAACGTCTAGAAATGTAGAAGCCTTACTGTTTGCAATCAAAGTTAATTCTGCAATCAGCGACGCCGTTTCAAAAGTTATCATTCAAATCGCTTAAGCTATTTCCGTATAACTCGAATATGTGATTTGAGCTTTAAGTCCTCCTAACAGAACACATACGACTCATTTAGCGACTGCATGATTGCATAGGCCTGTGTGACAACAAATATGTTATTATGCATTTTCATTGGCGGAAATATTGCAAGATAGGTTAAGATGCAATATTGTGCCGATAGGAGAAACTGCCGAAGCTGGAGAAGAGTTCTTATTATAACAGAGGGTGTATAGGAATTAATGACAGAGCTACCTCTGTGGGGAGAGAATGATGCAATGACTGACTTGTGGAGAGTATTGGAACAACAACAACTGAGGATGTTTATAGTAATATATAGCCATACCAAAGATCCAGGCTACAGCCACAGCCTCCAACACAGCGAAAAGGATGAGAGAAGGGAAGAAGGCGAACCATTCCACAAGTGTCAAAAGATACACACCTCCCTACAACCAAAACGTTAAAACAAATGGGAACATTTTTGTCTTCTTGACGATTATGAATCCTCGATTTAATGAAGATTTTTTAGAATATGCTCTTCAGACTTCATATTCAATAACTACAAATAAACAATACAAATTTGATTATTACGTTTAATTCAAATCGAAGGATTTGCAGCAAGATAGTGTTGTTAAGTACTGGTCAAGCTGAAATAGGGAAACTTGGATTTTTATTATGTATATTTCAACAAATGTCATTGAAAAAATAAATCTCCATATCAAACTCAAAGTTTTTATCATTTCGTACTATCCTGTTTTAAAAGTTACCTGTGCAGTGTATGGTAAAGCCAGACAAAAGGAAGGAATCAAAACAGCAGCATTCAAGAGCCACCGTCTTTTAGCGAGTCTAGGGAACTTGAAACCAAGGGCATCAGTCACAACCTCACAGCTCGGAATCTGAAATTGTAAAAAGGGTGTTGCACTATTTTCTTAAAGGTATACTATAGGCAAGTTCGTTCTGGGCATTTTATGTACGCTTCAGATCTATTCATATTTTATGTTCGTTTCAGTTCTCAATCACTATCATGTTATATTGGCAGACTCATTTCAAAATATTTAAGTTGGATTTATTACATCTCCCGCACATAAAAAACGGCCTATTTCAATTGATACATATTTGGAATTGAAATCTTCAAAGATTATAGAAAAACTTTTGTAAGTCTTTGTAAAAAAAATCACTCTTCAATTATTCAAACACACCATTTCGTTATCAAAAGGATTGCAATGCTGTTCAAGATTCGAAACAATTATTATTTATCATACGAACAGCACCTACTGCGTAAAACAGAAAACGTTGAAACATTTCTTTGCAAAAAGAGAAATATAATCAACTCATTTATACGAATATATGAGTTTCATCTAAGCTTGTTTTAAGGTTCCAGTCATGATCGGGTGGCTGGTTACCCAGGGTTTACGTGCCGATACTCAATTTCAAGCACCCCTTTGTTATTCCATCGCGACTATGGTACAATTCTTGAGTCATTCATTGCTAAAGAAACCAATTTAGGGGTATTAGTTCATGTGATTGATGTGTGTAATTTGGTTAAGCGAATTTTAAATTATTAAACTGTATATATGCACATGCCGTTTATAAACAATCGGATAGTATAAGGGATCTACTAAGGGTTTAAATAAATACTAAACGTTATAATGCAAGACATGATCTGATCAGTATTGTATGGTGTCTCTCGATAGTCTTTCCATTTTATTGGCTGACGAAAATTAAGGATGGGTATTTTGAGTACGAGCGTTCTTTGTGAAATATCCTAGGGTATATTTTCTTTAGGAAGGTACATATTAATCTGTTATTTCTTCCAACATGATCTCGAACTGTTACAAGTAAGCAACAATTCTTTTTTGATTAACTGAATTAAATAAAGGATTGGTATTTTGGTATCAGCGAATTTTGTGAAATATTGCAGGGTATCCTCTCCTTCGAGAGGTTCATATTATTCTCTCATTTCTTCCAACATGACCCTGAACTCTCTAACAAGTTAGCCCCATTTTCACTTTTTTTACATACAAGACTGTCAATTCCGAGTGTGAAGAGCATGACGAAAAGAAGCACGGACCAGAGCTGGGGGAGAGGCAGGAACGAGGTGGCTTCCGGGTATGTGATAAAACCTAGTTTGAAACCTGAAATACAAATATGATGATGTTGTTTAAACTGTTTTGAGGAGTCGAAATTTGGTTCATAGTCTCTTATATGCAGTTTGATAATGCGATAAGATCTGCAAACTTTGAGTATTGTAATCTTTGGCTATATCAACTCTCAGAATACTAACATAAATAGTTATTCTCGGGCATGAACTAGCATGCCATAGGGGTTGTAGGTCACGCCTTGGATTGGAATATATGACGGTTGATTTCGTTATGCGTATCATCTATTCTTAACAATGAATATGTATCACCATACGATTACTTTCTTTCCTCTCCTGCATCATCAGCGGTTTACATCAGCGTAACTGAGTCCGCTGATCGAGCTCTTTCCACATAGCCTGATCTCCTTCGAGCCAGCTGCTCACCTGTTATTGTTTCAGCTAACGAAATGTCGTTATCCCAGGAGCTTGACGCTACTCTTTTGAACTTAACGGAATTTCCATCCGGATTGTGCCGCTGTTGCTGGATGCAAGTCGTCTCATTGGCTGGTTAGATAGCTAGCAATACGAGGATTTTAGCCTAAAGGAGATCTGGGTATATGGAAGGAGCTCGATCAGCGGATTCAATTACGCTGATGTAGCAGGATGTATATTTCCAGGAGTTCACATGTACACCTTCAATAGATTTACCTTTTACACCCAGCTGATACTCAGCTGAGTTTTAGCCAAAGCAATCAATCTTGTTAGCTTACATTTCAGCCTTAAATGAATGACCCTGGCCAGTTTACACTTAGGAAATACTATTCACTTTAAGCCTCATTACACATATGAAAGGACCTACTTTCAAAGGTACATACATTCAAGTTTAATATCACCAATGGTCACTTTGTACTTATGTAGTATTTCCCATGTCGGAAGTTTAGCCATGTCGGCTCCTATATCTAAGGACTAATCTAGCTATGTCGACTGTTAGATTTTACCATAATCATTTATGGACTGCGACATGTAAATTATTACTACTGTCTGATATTTACTACTGTGATGTGGTATTTTGTTAAACTGCCAAACAATCATTTTCATTTACCTGTATTTGTAATAAAAAAAATGTATATAGGTATTTCATTTGTTGTGTCCAACCTCTCTTTTTGTTATGTCTGGTCCGTGACTTATACCGATTTGTTTTACCTGGCTCGTTAATTTTTCAACCTACCGGATGTTTTGTAGTGTTCCATTGTAACGCCCCTGATATGTGCCAAATGACCCGTGATACCGAAGACTGAGAAACCGAAGTATACTTGAGAGAACATGCATAGGATGTTCACAAGAACGGCATCTCTGAAAATCACACAAGGGAAATTATGTCCTGTCTTTTAAAAAAGTATTTCAGTAACATAAAATGTTGTTATGGATCTTGTTGGCTAATAAGGGATATATAGGCATTCTCTCCGAACAGAGGTAGCTCCGTCATAAATTCCTATACAAACTCTGTCTTAATACGAAGGTCCTCGGGCTTCAGCCAGTTTCCCCTACCGGCACTTACTTAAACTGCCTGGCAATATTTCAGCCAGTGAAAACAACGAATGCATGAATAACATATTTGTTGTCACACATCTGCGTCGATAATCAACCCTAAACCGTAAATAAAAGTCACACCCTGGTAAGTAGTGCTGAATATTTATTTTCCATTGCAACTCCGTTGGGGGTATAAGAGGTGTATATTTTTATGCATTTACAGGATATACATGACGGTATGTCCATCTATCTCATTTCAAATTGCAAACCTTCAAATTTCTCGAGTGTTTTATATATTGTCATTTCAAAATAGTTTTTGTAAAAGACGCAAAATATATCATGATTTTCACCCATGTTGTTTATTTAAACCACATTTGTCAGATGTGTTCTCAAATAATAATCAATTGCAGAAATAAGAACATATCTTTCCTTTTCCCATTTCTGTCCCGTATATATGTATTGATAAATGATCCCTTCCCAAATGATCTAACAGTTTCAAGAAATGGTGACTAGTTCACATTTTCTAAAAATTATTATTTTATATAGGAATTCATACAAAGTGAAACAAACTTTTATTCAACAGCTGTATGATAATCGACGAAGGATCTTTACTGTTCTCATAACCATTTTCTTTGTTCATTTGTACATATCTTGTTGACTTTGATTTTTTTATTTAATATCTAGAGTCTTTCTTTAAGCTCACTTATGTATAAAACTATGTCCCTAACGGGAAATAGAGAATCATCTTACTGTATCGCTTCACTACCTGAAACAATTTGTTTCTTTTGGGTTATGGGCTGCCATCTTGATTATGATTCCATAGGTGATTCCTGGAGCGTAGAGAGCAAAACTACAAGCCTCCATCCACACCTGCAAAACAAAACCATATAAGCTGTTTGAGTGGCATTTTAGAAGTTGTCAGTATAAGGAAGACAAGGAATTTTTATGGCTAATCAACTTCTTTATTGTACTGATAGCGACGTTTCGGTATAGATTCCTATTCTCACCAATTAACTCCCCTCTGATTAATAGGTAATCCCACACATCTTATCATGTTTTCCTTCCTGTATCCTTTCATGTTATTGTTATATCATTGTTACCTTGTTATTCCGTCCATATGTAACTTGTGTATACAATATTGTATCTTACCATATCACCAATTGCTTGAAAACGGTATAAGAATCTATATCGAAACGTCGCTATCAGTAGAATAAAGAAGTTGATTATCCATAAAAAATCCTTGCCTTCCTTAAAATCATATAATACATTGCGGGTCATGAAATGGTTATTCGTTTACACAAACACCTCAATAAGTCGTAGCTGTATAATTCTGCACTATTTGTTTCGCGTGGAGTATTATTTATATAATGTTGTTTTTGTACAAATCTTTAAATGTATAATAAGGACGTAGATTTTTGGATTCTGAACTTTTGTAAGGCATTTGTTCGATTATTATCGAACACAAGAACATCCCGTTTTTTTCAATTTGGAATGAGAATGAATGTTAAGTGTGCTGATTTGAATATTATATATTGGTATGTATCAAAATCAAATATTCATTCATAAAAAATAATTAACGATATCACTTCAATTACCATTCAATTAGGTCTTTGTGGAAATTTTTCAAATTAGTCGTGTGTTTAATCCATATTTGGCGGAATGGGCTATATCAGTATTTTTGCTATTTCAACCATTGCGCAAAAAAATCGTGATGACCATGAAAGCAAAATGTCGTCGACTTGACTTTAAAGTAGCACGATTCTTGAAATGTTTATTTCTTCATTTGTGTTTGCCAAATGTATCTTGGGAGGGTCAAAACACTCATTATTCAACCTGATCATCCGTTGTCGTAGAGAAAACACAACTGACAGCCATTTTTGTGTGAACATCTTTTGAGGTAGGCCAAGGCATGTTCGTTTTTAACTGCTTCTTTGGATTAATTTGGATTGCAATTGGAAACCTTAATTTCGTTTTCGTGAGATCACTTTCCCTTTAATATTACTCTTTTATTATATTTTGAATGGTGAAATATGCCATTTACCGGTGAAAATAAAAGCCGTATTTTCACTGAGTGAAATAATTATGGTATTCTATTCAGTGAAATAATGCAACAATCATATGATGTCGTCTGTGACGTAATGAAACAATTGAATGACGTCATGCAACGGCCGCCCTAGCGAAGCGTTTTAGCTTCTCCATTCATATAGTTAGGGTCATTTACGGGGTTTTGGGAAAAATAATAAATAGAACATTTGACATTTCTCGTCGTATACCATGAATATCTCATCTCGTGAAATAGAAAATCATATATTTACACTCGTGGCTACGCCACTCGTGAAAATATAAATTTCTACTTCACTCGATGAGATATCCATGGTATCCGACGAGAAATGTCAAATATCCTCTATATATATATAATAGATTTGCAGTGTAAATGACTTAATGATACAATAAATTGATAAACTTGTCGTCTATGCTGATAAAGATGTGTGGAGACATTAATAAGCATTATAGGAATGATGCTATGATTCTTAATAAAAAATATTTTGCATTAATCATTAAAATATATAATATATAAAATATGTTATTTGAAATTATTTCTTTGAGATATTTTATACCATTTATTGTATTGTACTAAACACTACTTACGTTAAAGTCTCTTAGTCTTTTGAAATCAGGAGTTATGTAGTATAAAATGCCGTTTAAGGACCCTGGGAGTGTCAGTGCCCGGATGAGAATCACTGTGACCAAGATGTAGGGGCAGATAACTGTGAAGTACACAACCTGGAAAGTTGATGAAGAAAAAAATGAGTTATCAATCTTGATTAGTGAAGGCAAAACACAAAGTCCCCAGATTGTTGCATCATTGTTTGACCTTTTGTGATCGGTTTGAACGTAATTCGTTGATGGCTTTGGATATACTAATCATTTCTACAGGAAACCTTAAATGAATGGAGGCAATATCACTTTAATATTTTAAAATGACTTACGTAGGATACGCATTCAATGACAATTGGGGATCAAACTTGACTTGAGTCAAATTTTGCATGTAGTGTGTCAGATGAAACAACGAAATAAGTCTAACACCAGCCTTAGAACATCCTGCTACGTCAGCGTATTTTTATCCGCAGAACTCTTCAGTACCCTGATATCTATTGAACCAATTACCACTAATTGCTCTGTATATAAAACCAGCTAATGAAATGACTTCCATATAAATTAGAAATAACGGCACTACCCGAATGACAGGAGCATTGAGCTTGAAATAATTTCTTCAAGCTTCTCGCATGACGATATAGCATAGTATAGCATAGCAGTATATAACCTGCTGACACGAAACATTTGGCCTGATATATATCAGGATACTGAGGGATGTCTGCGGATACAAATACTCTGTGGAAAGTTTTATGGCTTTTAATACACTCACCTTGCCAGCCAGTCGTATTCCTTTGATAATACAGATATAAACAGAGAGGAAGGTGATGGCGAGGCACAACACTAACGGCCATCTTAACTCGCCCATTGACTCCAGCCCACTCGTAATTTGAAGCACATTTCTCCTGTAACGAAGAAGCAAAAAACACTGTAATTCGATGGTATTGACGTTTTATTTATTCCAATTTTCCCAATCAACTATACATTGATGCAAGAGTTAATTTCTTTGGAGTGTAAAAGATCTCACTACCCAATTATTAACTGTCGTAGATTAAGGTATTCCCTTATAGGCGAAAACAATATGCGGCTATTTCATTCAGAACACCGGGAAATAACTTTCACATAACGTAAGTGAACTTGGTATAACGTACGTTCGTCAAAAACTCGTTGTTATGTTTAACTGAGAGTGTCAAAAGATATGTGAAATGCAGAAAATTGATTTTCTCTTAGCTTTGATTTGAGTCAACATCCATGCAATGTTATGAGCAATTTGTTATCCCAGCTATTCTGAAACTCTTTGTTATGTTTAATAAAGAGTGTTAATGTAAATGTGAAATTCAGAACATTGATTTTCTCTTAGCTTTGATTTGAGACAACATCCATGCAATGTTATGAGCAATTTGTTTGCCCAGCTATTCTGAAGAATCATGCAATCATGTAGTTTTATCATGCTTGTATGAGTGTGTTCCCTTGAAGCTGATAAATGAAAATCATAAAAATTGTCACATGTCCAGTTAATCTAGAAATATGTGACTATCACTGACTTTGATCGTTGCTAATGCAAATAAATCTTAGCATACTTCTACGGCTTATCCATGATCAGAATAACATGCTATTGTGAATAAATTTATAAGAACTATGGCATGTATAGAATTTACTTATTTTATATATGTTTACTTATTAACGAATATTATTTTGATGTATGCATAGTAAGATTTAAGAGGAAGCCTTTACCATAGTAATCTTAACTAGTTTATTTGTGTAGATTAAAGAAAGATTTTATAGGAAATAATTCTTCTATGGAGACAATTGTATTCATATAGCTTACCATTAGTGTATTAGTTAGACAATGCATTAGTGTAAATGATAACCGAAAAAGTCATTGCAGGACAAATTTGTAAAATCATTGACACGCGAGAGAATGTGATTGATTCCGTTTCTTACAACATACGTATAAAATGGTTAATGTAATAAAATTCAATATGCTTAAGAAGGTTATGAGCCTTAGAAAAATATGCCAGATATCAAAACGATGCATATGGGTTGTCTCAATTGAAAAATCATCTTTATACTGCACATTAGTGTTTTTAACTGTAATTCTATAATATAAATAAAAATAAAAGAACATATTTGAAACAATTACTCGGACACTATCGAAAATGGTGTCGGAGTGAAAAAGGTTACTATTTTTCTATGAACTTTCATGATCTTCTACATATTTTGAAAAACCATTCTAATTATCAACACCAACAAATCATTGTCTTGCACTACCTGAAGAATTCCTCCGCCGCTGGAACGTCAGAAGACTCTGACGCTGTACCATTGTCCAGAGTGACGTTTGACGAGATCGTTGCATTGTAGGATAATGTTGCATTTTCTGAGTGTGTGGCTACACAATCTGGAGTGTTCCAGTCCTGGCCACACTGAGTCCAGGGCAGAGTAGGGTAGAAGGAGTAGAAGAGATAGTAGAGGATCCAGGCGAAAAATGAGGAGTAGTAGACTGAGAATAACCATGACAAGCAGACTGCTCCTATAGCAAGACCTGTACAAAATAATTAAGCCATAGCGCATCCATAGAGGATATTAAACGCGCTCCTGTGTAATATCGTTTTTTGTCAAAAAAGGGTTGATACAAAATCTTTCATGAATAATCAAGAAGGGATTGCTCCGATAGCAAAACTTTTCAAAATGATTAAACAATTTAGGTTACTAAACGTGTTCCTGTGTAACACAATTTATCCCCAATAAGTCTGATACAAAAATTTTCATGATTTGAGTATTGATGACAAGCTTGCTCCGGTAGCAAGGGGTAGACTATTGAATAAAAGGACGGAATGCTACACGTGTCTCTATTTGATACCATTTGTGTCAAACCTGTTTGATACAAATAGTTCATTACTTTATAAACCAACATGAGCACACTGCTCCAAGAGAAAGGCCTAGGCAGAATGATTCAACTTGTACAATGATAATATTTTACGCATATCATTATAAAATAATTTCACAAATGTGTGACACAAAACCATTTACAATGTAAAATGAAACTGCATTTTTGTCCATGGCCCGATACTTACAGCGGCAATGCACTGATAACAAGACACATTAACCTAAAGACTCTCATACAGGAATAATAATAAACCCTCTAAAATTGATGAGTGTAATATTGAGATTATACAGGAAGCAATACATTGAAATTTATTCATTGTATAATCACAAAGTTTGAATAGAAATAATGTGGTTAAAGTAAAAAGGCCCATATCTTAGACAAAAGGTTAATTTGGATAGCATGCCTTATCAGATTTTCCTTTGCATATATATATAAGTTCTACCTATAAAGTCCGGCTCTGTTTATCACACTTCGTTCGTCACACTCATGAGGTGAGTTGAGGTAATATGGGGTTTAACGCCGCTTTAAAGAGTATTTCACTTGTATCGCGGCTGCTAATATTATTGCAGGCCTTGCATTGCGGTGAAATCTGCGAGCATGGGCTGTAACTAGTCAATCATGGGTGGTACTGCACTGAAATTCAGTGTAGCATTGCACCCAAACCTGACTGCGTGTAGAACAGTACTCTACTGCAGACAAAGTCTGACCCTGGCGGGATTTGAACCACGGACCTCTTGATCCGAAACCAAACGTGCTAACCATGCCCGCGCCCCCACACTCCTTGAACTATCTACATTTACAATGCATATAACGATTCCGAAACTGTTATGTACAGACTTACCATAGGATGGGATTATGCGAAAGGGTATCTTAAAGTAAGGGCTGAAATTGGTTATGTCGGATATTCAAAGAACTACACAGTTCTACAGACCCTCAGCTTAGAAGACACCAACGTGTGTTCATTATCAGAACTGGACAAACCAACCTTTGAGGGCAGGACACAGATCCCAAGCTTCTAGAGCTCCTCCCTGAGAGTACTGACCCAGGAACATCTCCAGGTACGTCAGGGGAACAGCACCGACCAGCGTGAAGAAGAGGTAGGGGATCAGGTAACTACCTGTCACATGAATATCGAAAGGTAATAAAGTAAATGGTTGATACATGGGAAAGGAATCATGCATGTTATTGTCTGTGACATTGAAATATAAAGAGGTAACTGCCAGCTCTGTAAAGACAGGTAACTGCCTGTAACATATACAGACAATTGAATAACTGCGTGTAACATGAAAGGACAATAAGGTAACTTCTGGTAACATATAAAAGAAGATACTTGGTTACTACTTGTAACCTGGAATGACACGGGTTACTGCCTGTAACCTTTACAGACAATTAGGTAACTGACTGTAGACTGGAAAGACAGAGACGTAATTGCTTGTAACGTTTGAAAGACCGTTTAGGTTAACATTAAAAGGAAAAAATGAATAAATGATGCTCATTACAATAGATATTTACTTAATATTTTTACAAGTACTTGATGTGGAATAGAAGTGATACTTTAAAAAGGGCAATAAAAATCACAAAATGTCCTTACAATATATCAGTTCATGTTTGTTTGCCATATATATACACAAACATATGAAATTTGTTACAAGTCATTGACAATAAATGATAAAATATTTTAAAAATCATGAAACAAACCTCCTCCATTCCTGGCGCACATATACGGAAACTTCCATATTGATCCGACCCCGATGTTGAAACCCATTAAAGTGAGAATATACTCTGCCTGGTGACCCCATCTCTGTCTCGGCATTTTGATGTTCAGGTGTGTAATTAAAGGGACAGTAGCACGTTTTTCGCTCAAAAAAGTCGCTGAAATGTATTTGAAAATTAATTTCACCAACAGTTAGCAGCCCTTCGGAAAGTCAAGTTCAAGATCGAGTGTCCTTGGTTTGGTATTGGAATAGCTGTTGTAATTCTAAAAACGTTAAAGTGTTCTAACCAAAATGGCCGCCGATCAATTTTTGCTTTGAACGGGACACTGACTAATAATAAGGGGTAATCGAGTCGTCAAATGAGCTATTCTCCTTATAAAGTAAATATAAAGTACATAAACCTTTACTATAAATGACCAAAAAAAATAATTGCTTTCCTGCCTTGTTATAGAGCTCGTATAATTGAAAGAGAAATAATTGATACGGTTTTACAAGGTTATTAATTGTAGCTTGCCCAATTTGTCCATTAGGCAAATGTGCCGGTTCACTCTCATCGAATTATTCAACCTGTGACACTTTCAATTATAAAAAAGTAGATTAGGAAACAATGGTAAAGGAAGAGAATTTTTGGTTGGAAGAACTAAGAAGGTAATAAAACTTGTGCATTGTTATGCATGTTACTGGGATGTAGAATTTCGTATTCTAAACAAAATATAATTTATTTGCTCGATTACCATCGAACTCATGAAACTGTTTCTCATTGCATTGGGTTGAGTATGAATTTTAAGTGAGTGGATTTGAACTTTATTCAGTGCATATGATATTTTGGTTCGTATCAAAGTCAAATGATCTTTTATGAAAGATACTCTATGTCACGTTTAATCAACAGAAATTATGTTTTAAATTGACACTGAGTATGTTTGATGATTTTCTCTGTGGCTAAACTCAGAGCCAAAATACGTGATGTGTTAAGTTCAAAACGCCCCACCAAAGTTTCATATTTATCGCGAAAATGCTCAAACTATGATATTTTCTTGTTTTCAATAATTCATGAAAAAAGGTCATTTAAATGTCAGGAAGTCGAAATTCTGCTTGAAATTTAAATATATATTAGTTAAATGACCTACAAAACACTACCAATCAATATTTGTCTTTGTGTCGTCTGTAAATCAGTTTTAAAAATTACGTTTCAGTCATTGTCCGGTTTTTGATCACAAATCAAGACATTAACCTGTTTATTGTCATTATATTGAACTTTTAAGCGCTTAGATGCTGGTTTTCAGAAAAAACCCATCTCTTCTCGATAAAATAAAACTATTTATGAAGATTGACATATTTGACTCCAACAACATACTCTGTGGCCCTTTAAGATGTGAATCAAAGGCAGACATTTGGTCATTTCAAATTAATTTAGATCATTATATTTGGTCACACTGTTAATCAAATATTTGATCATGCAATGAGCTGCTACATTCAACTTTGACCTTGATCAGAAAGAGATCTTATTGCCTGTTGATTATGATGAGTTGTCTGAAAAATGTGGAACAATAAAGGACTATTAAATGGAAATTAAATTAAGAACCTACAGCCTTTTTAAAGATTTCTTAAGTGAGCTTAAGAGTGTCTCTAAATATCAATATACTATCATGTTGTAGAACTTGTAGAATTTCCAAGCCTATAATACCTCTAAGTTATAGATTTCGTAAATTTTGTAATCGTATTGCAATTGAAGACGAAATTCATTTTATGATTGATTATAATTCTTATTATGAAATACGATATATGTTATTTATTGAAGTTGCTATTTACCTACCTGTGTTCTCCAGTTTAGATTCAAAAGATAAATATGTTATTTTGATAATTTCTCAGCAATCCGTCCCAAAGCTAGCCTCAGTGGCAACAGCTATGTATGAGCACAGAATTTTATGGATGTCACATGTGTGGTGTGAATTTATTATCTATATTAATTATATATTATCTATTAATTATTTACTCCTATATTTCTTTTCTATATTTCTTATAGAATTTCATTTATTCATATTTCGCTCCCACATGTTAATGTTCCTTTTGTATTTATGTTTGATCTGATTTGATTAAAGCTTATTCAATTAAATTAAATTGAATTTAATTTAATTAATTCACATATAAAAGGGAGATTTTGTACAACTTTTATATAACGTAGATGAGAAATTTGCGTGTTTACATATGACTTAACATGTGTCTTATACAGGGGGAAGTTGTGCATCCTTGATGTTTTAAACACAAAGTATTCAATACACAATACACAACCAGTTTGGCGAGTAACCGTACCACTTTCAAAAAGTCACTATACTTGTGCAGTGTTTTGATATTAATAAGCATTTAAACATACCGTTAAAATAATATGCATGGATTCGCTTGTATGAACATCTGTTAATGCACGTCATTTCTCCCATAAATCTTTCTCCTTTCTCAAATTCAAGACTTTTGCATGCATTCTTACCCTCCATATTTAAATTCGACACGCCATATCTCTCCATGTTTTAGTACGACAGGGCTTACCATGTCACACAGCAAAGAAAACAACAACATGAAATTGCAAAGCTACATATGCAATGAAAATAGCTCATGCTTACCTTTTTCTAATACAGAAAGAACATTAAAAGGCGATAAAATTATTGAGAAATGCGCCTGTTATAAATATCGGCGACATAATTTCAAGAGCTTTCATTATATACTCGCGATGCAAATGATTGGGTACACTTGATTTGTTGTAGGCAAAAGCTGAATCGGCAGGCGCCGATAAAAGCGTCACTTAAAAACGGGCATAAAAATGAAAATTATTACGCGACAAAAAAGATCGGTACATAGTTTGGCTCGGCAAGAATAATCAATTCAATTTAGTTGCTTTGCGAAAGTGAACATATGACTTTAACTTGAGGCTGATTAAGGGGTAATAAGGACCAGTAAAGAGCTCCGGTTCACGGAGTACAGTTATGAAGTGTTCATAGTAACGTATCTGATAAAAGATTAACAAAAGCTATGTTTTCATTTCTTAAAATGGCACTCGGTGAAGTTCATGACATATGCTTTAGCTTTAATACGAACCTAAGTTCCTTCAATAATGATAAAGAATTCAAAACTTATGACATATACATCCCGTAATGTCAAATTTATGTTAATAACTTTTAATGTACAGCCTTATACATGTATAAAAGCCAAAATCAACGTGCAGTTTACATGGAAACAAGTTACTTAATCGCACAAATAATATCAAAAGATAAAGATATTATCTTTAAGGAACTTACGACATTTAGGATAAAAACTTACCAAACCAAAATGATATAAAACCAAGTCCACCTGAAAGCTTTTCGCCGTGTTGCTTCGCCTTCTAACAACTATCCATATGTGGTTAAAATTTGAAAAGCCAGCAGTGCGAATCAGTCGACTCATGCTTGAGTGATTTTTAGAAGCTTTGCTCATTGGTGGTTTAATTCTTTTCAGGATTAATCTAACCTTTGAGTAAATCAAACAAAGCAGATATTTACCCAGGTATTCAGCGTGTCGTAAGTTTCGGACGGGGTTGACCTTAAAAATGTCAAGTGAGGTTTCTATAGCATTTTTTTTATATGATTGACGAGGCCCTTCCGGCTTTTAAAAATCCACTTTACTACCTGAATACGTAAATATTTGTTAAATAACTTACGAAGTAGATTACTTGAGTGAGGAAAGTGAGTAATATCGAGAGATATGCAGTATCTGTGCATTCGTTGTGTTTACGAAATATTGGCGTGCACTAGTGCGTTTAACTTTCTTTGATACACAGAGTATTTGTGTATAAGCTCGGTTAAACACAAATAAATAACTTCGTATGAAAGAAGCACTGTTTGTACGTTCACTCTGCATCATTGCGAGATGACCCAGTATATGAAACTAAAGAAGTGTACAATATCGGAAATAAAGGGGATAGACTTACTCAAAGCAAGATCAATTAAGAAACAATTGAGTAAAACAGACATATTCGGGTCAGCGATTTTTCGACTTAAAACCTGGCTCCTAATGGGACATTCACCGTCAACAGTAGAAGCGGTAAAGGGGCGGTAGGCATCCTGCTACATCAGCGATTTTGAGTCTCTTTCCAAAATCTCTGATCTCTTAAGGGCCGAAAGCCTCGTATCGCTTGCTATCTAACCAGCCAATGAGACGTTTTTCATCCAGCAACATCACATCCATCCAAGCCAATCCATTTCCCTACCCAAAATGATTAAAATGTGTTCTCACAAAATGGCACCAATGGTCACAGAGGAGATGAAGGAATGCGTAAGAAGATAATGTGTTCATCCGAGCTCCCAATAAGCAAACAAGGATTCATTAAGAAAATAACAGTTTATTTTTTCAAAACAAGGGTATGTACATTAGTCTTGCTACAAGTTACTCCTGAACATAGTTAGGTGGGTAGTTGATCACATAGCCCTGTGGACAGTGAGGAACTGGACAGCACTTGCCGGCAGGTGGTGCCAACAGGCTACAGGCGGCCGGAAGTTGCCATTGAAGACATCTGCAACAATAGAAGTCATGAGTTAATGTGGAATTCATTTCGCTCAATTTGTTTGTTAAAACGTCCACCCTTCCATCTTGGTTAGTGGAAACCTCCAAGAATTTTCAGAATATGCTATTAGAAGGTTTTTGAATAATAAGAACCAAAGACCATTAGATAATGATAAATATCCAATCAAGATTAGAAGGATCTACCTTGGACAGTGTAAAAGTGAATATATGGGCATCTGGTACAATGGATTGATACAAACGTGTTTTTTTTAAAAAGTGTTTCTTCCATAGAATGGCTGCCACGTAATATTATCTGCCTTATGCTGAAATATTTATACCAAAATGGACACTTCGTTCCGTCTTAAAACATCACACATCACACAACGTCGCATGGACAGTTGCATGTTAGTCATCCATAATTGGCTGCAAATATCCCTAAAGATCCTACAACTTCTGTTGTCATTTTCCGCGTTTGTATTGTGGTGTAAAATACTTACTTAGTCTTGCATTGGTAGAATCCTCTAGTTGCATCTACACAGGTGCATTTGTAGTCACAGCCATCATCCCAGGTCTTGCCTTGTGCATAGGACTTGCCCTTGTAGTAGCAGGAAGCTGAAAGTATACATACCGTTGTCAATTATGTTTGATCTGTACATGTTTAAAGAGATTCTTCGCAAAACTAGGCGGACAACAGTGTTAATGGTATGCTATGCAAACCCTCAACCACAGTGTCATTTATCCTTTGAAATTGTAGAAGATTACCACAAACGAGGAATGAATCATTGATAACCAAAACTCCCGCCTTATTGCCTCACCCTCCCGCTGAGCTATTAAATTTCAAAGTCTGGTCTCACCCCTCCACCCCTACGACTTTTTAAATTGGCGCTAAGGTACTGATAGCATATTTTATCGGCAAAGCTACGTAAGTAATCACCCACCTCCGGGTTGAGTTCCTCCACCACAGTCGGGTTTAGCGCAACATTCTCCAGGCTGCTTCTTCAATTGACAGTTCTGTGGAAGGTTGGTGTAGGTTGGGCAACTGAAAATAGGTGGTTATATTAGTCAAATATGAGTATTCAATAACATTTTGCCTACAAGCCTTACTTAAGGGATTGAACTTTCCTTTTCGCGATAAATTGAGAGGAAGAGGTGTGAATCCTCTTTTAAGGGTAACCCCTGCTCTCCACAAGACCTAAATACGCCTAAGAATCTTTGGCATTTGATTCTTTGATATTTCATATAGTACCAACGACGTAGCTTTTTAAAATCCATTTAGTTGTAAAATGGTACAAAAGACGGTTATACAAATTCTTCCTGTAACTAGGCGTTTAAGAAAAGATTGTTTGTACGGAGATTTTGTTTAGTATTTTACAATACTTGAAGTGAATTATTTCATTTCATTAATTCAAATAAAATCTTTTCCAAAACGATGGCTTTCTGAAATCTGAATATCTTACATTTTTCCAAAAAGCTAACATGAAAAGCACAATTTTCGCTGCTCAAAGGCACTTGTTTCATTTTATCCTTGATGTCCCTTTTCACATGATGTCTTCTATTCAAATCCATCTCCCTCGGGAGTATGCATCGTCGCCAACCACAAGGTTCAACGATTGCATTCAATCAGAAGCATGATTACACTTACAGATCTCTGCATCTGTAGAAACCAGTCTGTCCGTTCTCACATGTACAGTTGTAGTCGCAGCCATCAACCCAGTTTTGTCCCTCATTGTAGATCTTGTTCTTGTACACGCAATAGTTGCCTGTGACACAAAAGAAGAGACTTACTTTTGGTCAGTTCTGTATAAGAATAAGACTTTTCACCTGCACCATACAATTATGAAGTGAATCAAAATCTCTTGGATGGAGAAAGTTATAAAATAAACTTTACTACTACTCCTGTAAGGTTGACAGTTTATTGAGCGCCAATTTATTTCTAATTTTACATTGTTGTATTGTTTCCATTCTAAGACCTAACGTTAAATCAACATTATTTTTGATTTGATTGATTTCGATTTGAAATCATATAGATAATCTTATAATGTTTATTCATTTAATAACGATATTTTACTTACTGCCAATAACTGTGAATCCTGTTGGCGGTGGCTTGGTTCCTCCATTGCCTTGTAAAAGACAAATGGTAATCAATTAAAATAACCTTTGTAAAGGTGACAGTCATAATTGGTTGCATAGTAAAGTTTTGCAGTCTTTATATGAGGTGGTTATACTTCGTAACTGACGAAAGTTAATAATCTGTCTATCAATCGATTATGCAGATTATTAACTGATTCAAGAATGAAATCGAAAAAAATACTCACAGTTCCCGCCTTGAGCCAAAATAGCAAAGACGTCTCCAGACTTCAGTTGCGCTGAAATAAAACAAAAATTGAGCGTTTCATAAGCGATTACAACGTATAGAAATATCTCGAAAATGAACTTATATCTATAGAAACTGTGAAACAAAAAGGGATTTCATATTGATCATATTCAAAAATATTGTAAAGGATCTTGGCCTTAATTTTCCGAATACTTAGTAATGAGTGTTATTCTTACTTTGTCCGAACTTAGCGGATGTTGTTCCAGGAACGTAATAGAAGGCAGGTTTCTGTCCACTGCTCTCGTAGCTACATCCGGGTCTTGTCGAGATCATCATCCAACCGGAAGCATCGCAGCTTGAGCCACTTCCGCTGCTCATGTAGAACTCGCGACCAGTCATAGCGTCACTGAAAGGTTATATCACAAGTTTTATTTACAGATATTTTACAGTTGATTAAATCAACATAATGGATAAATTGGCTGAAAAGTCACTACGATTTTTCGATAACTCTGTATACAGGAGAGATATTTATGCTACAAAATTTCTTTTGACCATTTTAATCTGGCAATACCTTTAGCATTAACAGAGTAACATTCAACAACAAAGATTCGTACCAAAGGTAAAATATATCTCCTCAACTCATAAAGAAACCGGCAGATGGAGTGATTGCACTACTTCATTACAGAAAGGTAACAACGAAAAAGAAAGGACTTCAAATAATTCTCAACCTATCATTAAGAGCACCATCGTGGTATAACAGTGTAAATATAAATCCACTTTCGTTCCTTCCTAATACCCTGATCGCTTTCAAGCCAAAAAAACCCTCGTATCGCTAGCTATCTAACTAGCCAAGGAGAGGAGTCGCATTCAGCAACAGCTGCACAACCCGGATGGAAAAATCAGTTGAGTTCAAAATAGTAGCTTCAAGCTCCTTAATTACGACATTTCATTGGCTGAAAAGATAACAGGTGAGCATACCAATGAATATCAAGCCGCCAGCCGTACGAGGGATTTAGCCCGAAAGAGATCAGGGTATAAGGAAGGAGCGAGAGCGAATGGAGCAGAATGTAAGAACACATTCTCTTTGGAGTATAATAGCAGCATGCAACGAATCTAAACCTTTCATTGAGAGCGCATCCTCTAGAGAGTATCAAGTAATAGCAGCATTCAACGAATCTAAACCTTTCATTGAGAGCGCATCCTCTAGAGAGTATCAAGTAATAGCAGCATTCAACGAATCTAAACCTTTCATTGAGAGCGCATTCTATAGAGAGTATCAAGTAATAGTAGCATTCAACAATACGCACCCGATCATGGAGAAGACGTTCTTTGGTGCGTATTTGATGTCAGTCCAGGTGGAAGAGACGATCCTGTTGGGGTCGAACCAGCTCATCTTATCAGCACCGTGAGCGTCAAAGATGATACTAGCCTTTTCAACTCCCTTGTTGAAGATACCGACCTTGATCTGAAAATTTAATACCAAATATTAGTTTTCATTAACATTATTTGCATTCTAACATGAACGAGTGGAAATTGCAAAAAAATAAACATGCACAGGAAATCATTAAATTTTAAATTATTGCTATGCAGCTTTGGAACAGTTCTTTTGAAAAACGTCAATATCATATGCCGATTTTTTTCTTGACTATCCTATGGTATCCACACTCATCTGAACAAACATGGTACTCTCTAATTTCATAATTTTTAGTATAGATATTGTCTTGTGAAATAAATAATGGATAATACACTCCTTTAATCTTGATTGTATATTTAAAAAACACTCAATCTTACAATATTTATCATATTTCTTTGAAATACTTAAAATCTAAATACATCCTAAATATATATCATCCCACCTCTAGGAATATGTTTAGGAAGCATATTATATTTTTTATAACAGTCTTACCTTATCGAAATTGCACTCGGACCAGTGGTTGGAAAGGTCTGGTTTGTAGTGGCCATGGAAAGTGCTTGTGAGGTACATAGCGGAGGGAACGTTGGGGTTGGCGACGTTGGGTGAGGCCCACAGTTGGTACAGGTCCCCGGGTACTCCGGCAACGCCCTTCATGAGGATGGTCCAGCCTGTCTGGGGGACTCCTATGCCTGGTGGTAGGGTGGTGGTTACCTGGGTCTTTCCTAGAGTAGGAAAATCGAATTGTGTAAGACTCTTAGAGGCAATCTACTTATCATAAAGAGTAGCTTTGGAACGGAAAGACATTTCGGTTAATGGGGAAGAAATACCAGAGGAGTCTTTTATTTGGAAACGTACCCTTTTTGGACCATAGACCAAAATGTAAAGGGAATGTCAGATTTGAGGAATTTGATAAGGACCCATTTGGGACCGATTCACAGCAAATGCTGAATACGAACGATGACAGTTTACAGGGAGTGCACCCAAGTAACATTGATAGATATTGTCATTCTTTTTAAGAACAAAAGACATTTTAAATATCTTGTTGCTAAACTTGCTATAACTAAGTACATTAGGCCACATTGACTTAATCGATTGAAACCTAGCTGAGAAGATCATGCATTTTTCACAGAACGAGAATTGTCATGTTTTAAGTTTTCTTTTCATTTGAGATAATAGCTTAGTCACTAACTCATCTACAACTACCTGGGTACAAAAATGGATAAAAGACAGTTTTCATAGCAATTAGGCAATCATGCTTACCACAATATCCGCAAGTTCTCTGGCAGTTTTCTCTGGCCCAATTTTCGTATTGTCCAGTACAGGCATACTGACCATAGTCGTGACAGTTGGTCAATTTGTCCTGGCAGCCAGATGCTGGTTGCGTGACCTGTGTTTGGGCTGAAAAGTTGACAGAGCATGTTTCAGAAGCTAACTATACTTGACCGGTCTTCAGGATCAAACACGTTTACTTCAGGGACGAGACTTGGTGTTCGTAACATTGTAATAGTGAATAACGTGGGAAGAAAATAAGGCAATAAGTTGGAAGGGGATAGTGAGCGGGTGCATATATGCATATTTGATCTAGCAGCGAGAACGATTTGCTGTAAAGGTATAGTTGAAAGGGGCAGTAGCTCGTTTTCTGAAAATTTCATTTCATTAAATTTTCCAAAATAAACATTTGTTTATGCGAAAGGGAAATTGATTCGTGAAATCACTATATTTATCCAAGAAAACGTTCGACTGCCCCCTTAAGATTACGACAAGTCAGATCAATGTATGAGGATGTAAAGGATTTGACCATAAGAATTATTTTATTGAATATTACTTCAGTCGTATTTCAATGCCCAATCGAAACTCTCCTTTAAAAATGTATGTTTTAGATTCGAAGTCATCACGAGAGATATATCTGCAAGAGATGTTATCAAGTCAAATAGGATTTACTTACGACAAAGGCCGCAGTATTTCTGGCAGTTAACCAGAGCCCATTGGTGGTATTGTCCGGTACATGAAGTTTTGCCGTATAGAGGACAGTTATCGAGCTTATCAGTACAACCAGATGTTGCAGGTGTTGTTCCTGCAATTCAATAGAATCGTCAGTATTAATGGTATTCAGTTAAAAAAGACCAATAACTTTGACATCATCTCATCAACTGGTTTCATTTAAAGTAGTATACGCTTATGTTGGTAAAGTCAGGAATGAAGAAGGTTAATTTTAAGACCTCCTACCAAGAGCAAAAGAAATATCAACTTTATTGGCATGTAATCTGCATTCGGGATGGAGATAGTGAATCAAAGGAACATTTTCCATAGATTCCGAGCAAAACAGTTTCATGGTAAGAACTCTGACAAAAGAATAAGGACAAAACAGGCTCTCTTTAGATGTATTTTCACAGCATAACAAATGCAGATGAAAGAGGTCAGTATCAGGAACCCTTACCACAGAATCCACAACGAGCAGCGCAGTTCTTCTTAGCCCAGTCAAGGTAAGGAGCCTTGCAGGATTTCTCCTCGTACATGTTGCAGTTGGGAAGAACATCGTGGCATGGTCCTGAAACTCCGGGACTGCTGGTTGAGCCCATCGGTGGGTTGGTTAGCTGACTGGTGTCGCAGCTAACCTTGGGGCAACAGGTACCTGGCTGGGTGACGCTATGGCACATGGTGGGCAACTTGGTGTAGGTTGGGCACCTGAAGATGGTAGAATGTTAGTTGATTCTTTTGGCATGTCAAATAAAATGGCTGAAAATCTTTGGTAATTACCATGATTCGTCCTGTGAAAACACATGTTTGACAATGGTTGGTTGCATATATTGTTAGGGCATTTATAATAGCATGGTCGAAAAATGTAATATCGGAAACAATACCAGAAAAAAGATCTCCATCAGAGACTTACTTGGGTGTACATCTGTACTGTCCGATCTTAGCATTTATACATTCGCAGTCGTAGTCGCAACCATCACTCCATCTCTGTCCTTGGGTGTAGATCTTACCCTTGAAGTGGCAAACAGCTGAAAGGAATATATGATTTTCATTTTAAAGATGAGGTAACTAGGAAGTTTGAATGAAATTTCGTTACGTATTAGAATTTAATGCTTAGATGATATTGTGTCTACGTCTGCTTTTTTAATGCAATAAGAAAACCTTAAATATCATAATACAGACGTTTTATCAAAGACATGGACGCAACTTTGAAATTCGAAAAACCCCTATTATAAATAGAATTAAATCAACAAATGCTAAATAATCTCATCTATTTAGACAGAAATGGTAGAAAACATGTCAGTGTACTCTCTGAAATGTAATGAAAGGTCCATTGACTCTCTTTGACAACCAAAATAAATGATCATTACAATTTCATCTAAAGCATTCGTTGAAGTGACAATTACAATTGTTAAAAGTGGTATAATTAATTTAGGGATAAATGATATGAGAGAACAATGCGCATTATATGCATATGTCATTGGTATATCGTAATTCATATTCTCTGCATAGCTCATTGGTATATCGTAATGCATATTATCTGCATACTTCATTGGTATATTGTAATGCATATTATCTGCATTCTTCATTGGTATATCGTAAAGCGTATCATCTGCATACTTCATTGGTATATCGTAATGCGTATTATCTGCATATTTCATTGGTATATCGTAATGCATATTATCTGCATACTTCATTGGTATATCGTAATGCGTATCATCTTCATACTTCATTGGCATATCGTAATGCGTATCATCTGCATACTTCATTGGTATATCGTAATGCGTATTATCTGCATACTTCATTGGTATATCCTAATGCGTATTATCTGCATACTTCATTGGCATATCATAAGGGATAGATCGTCATGGGCAATCATACTCACTCGAGTGTCCACTGACTGTGTTGAGTACTCCTGGGGTGTAGTTAGGTCTGAATCCAGTGAATCCTCCGTTGAAGTTACCGAAAACTGGGTAGATTCCTGGGTGGGTGAGTGGATTGACTGTTGAACCATCGGGTTTGGTGCACACTGGACTGTCACAGCACTGGCCTGCGTTCTTGATGGTGTAGCACTGTTGTGGCAGAGACGTCTTAGAATAGACTGGGCATCTGGCGATGAAAATAATAAGTGTTAGTTATAGTGAGGCACTTTCATCCATACGAAAAACAAGAGTTTCTAAATAGCAACTCTATTGTTCAAATACACGTCGTTCATCATTAGTCTTATTCTTCATCTAGTGAAACCCATTCTGCTGAATTTGTTTGTGGCCTCATTCACATAATGATACGTCTCTCAAATTTATATTTGTAACTCATGTATAACATAACATTTAAACAGTCACAACTAGATGATGAGTCTAAGAATCAGCTGACAATGCATTGTTTATGGTATGAAAATGTGCCATAACATTTTACTATTTGCCGTTTTGTCGGAACAGAGTCCATTTTTTGGGATTGAAAAACCATCATATCATATATGCCATTGATACTACATGTCTTGAATATATGTTTTCATGTCTCATTACTCAACGAGTTAAAATGCATAAAGACAAAAATACCAGAATGACTCTACAAACATGCCTTTCGGGTTATTTGTTCAAAGTTAGAAAAATGGAGTACAGTGGTGTATCTTACTTAGGCAGACATTTGTAGTATCCGGATCTTGCTTCTATACATTCACATGTGAAGTCACATCCATCATCCCACTTCTCTCCCTGGTTGTACATCTTGCCCTTGTAGATACACTTGTCTGGAAGAAGCAAATCAATCACTAACCATGGCGAGTCAAGGTTGGCAAATTGGTTCATTGAAATATTCTTACAAATTGGTTAATACAATTACCATAGGGACACCTATTTGATGCAAGGAACCAAGATCTAAGTTTTTGTCTGCTTTTCATCTATTTACCTTAGTGTTTTGAAGGTTTGCAAAATGAACCTTAGGTCAAATGTTTGTATCCCTCAAAACCTATACTAAAAATATTTAGCAACCAGAGAACTGCCATGTCAAACCAGATAAATGAAGTTTAATTATGTCAGGATTACAAGGATGTTTATACAAGAAAAAGGACAAAACATTCTTCGAAGATGTACATGTGTACTGATAAAAGTCAATTTCGTGATACGTTTTACATTTCCAGAAATCGCCAAACCTACCCTTCTGAAAACATGCAAGCCCTCATTCGATAACTCACCATTGATTCCAGCGACAATCTGTGGGTTGGTTGGTACGGGAGATCCGTTCCCAGGCAGATGACTTCCTCCGAAGACGTTGCCCTGGCCTGGAGCAACAATCAGCTGTGGAGTGTTGGTCGGGACTGGAGTTGGGTTCTGTCCAGGGGCGAGGACTGGGTTCACAACAGGGTTAATTTGTGGTACTGGGTGGTAAGAACCAACCTTAGGGATATCACAGTGAAGAGATGGACAGCATTGTCCAACAACTGGGATGAAGTGACAGTATTGTGGCAGTGGTGGATATGTTGGGCACCTGAAATTAAGTTAACAACCTGTGTTGAGATTGAGATGGGCATAGTTATTCTAGAACATAATGAACGTAATGTGGGCGAACTGTCAGGTAGTTATCACCATGGGTGATAGTCTTGTTTACGATAACTGGGCATCCGAGATATCATATGAAATTTGGGTTTTATGGCGTTATAAAATGGAAAAGGACGACATTAAAATTAAAATGTTTTAGCCGTTATTTGATTAAGTAGATGATTATCCATGGCAAATGATTATGAAATCAAATAGCTACGTTTCTTACTTGTCGATACACTGGTAAAGACCATTTCCGTTAGGTTGGCATGTGCACGTGTACTTGCATCCATCGTCCCAGGACTCGCCTGGTCTGTGCATTACGTTCTGGTAGACACAGGCATCTGTAGGGATAAAACTACTTGTCAAATTCCGTGTAATTTTTAAAAGCCGTAAAGATTAATTCATAACACCTATGGTGACGGTGACCTCTGATTAAACTCAATAATTGATATGGAACCTTTGGCGTCATTGTTTGGCCACCAAACGGTATATTGTTTTACATTAAAAACATGTCCTTTTCAAAGGAGACTTAATCATATGCGTTAATGGCTATGTCATAACGAACATTTTCTGCGCTTTTGGATGCTGCGATGGCAGAGTTCTGAGATCCTTGTTATCTATACAAAGTTAAACAGCATATTTGCTTTATTCTCGCGTATACCTTTATCAGATTGCAACCTCTCGTCACATATCCTCAAAAAGACTGACCGTGGTCACGATATTTTGCTTTCAAACGCAAGTGATGCTTTATGGCAATAAAAGAAGACTTACTTCTGCCTCCCATGGCTGATGGGTAGCTGACTCCAGGTGGATGACCAGAGCCGGAGAATACGCTGTGAGTTCCCATTGGGACCACGTTGGTAATACTGGGGTTAAGAGTTGGAGAGACGGTTGGGCCCTTATTGCCAATCATTGGGGTAAGTTGAGTTCCCTGGTAGGTGCAAGACGGCTTCTTGCAACACTGGTCTTGTGGATCTGGGACCATTGTACAGAAGGACGGCATGGCGGAGTATGTTGGACATCTGTAGGATGAATATCATGCGTTAATACAACGCTAATACAACGTAATGTGACATTTTTCTTGGGTACATTCATTGATGTTTTGATAAACAGATCTAAGCGAAGAACATCCTCATTGTTTGTTCATATGATATGTTTCTTCTTCTGCTTAAACCAAAAGCACCATTCTGTTATCTTAGTATCAGATGAGGACATATAGAGAATCTCACCCAAGTGTCTTCTGATATAAAATATATCGAGATTGATAAAAGTTACAGCTTGCCGAGGATATTTCACTTTTATCAACGAGTTTTGATATATTTTATATCAGAAGACACGAGGGTGAGATTTCTATTATCATCCAAAATCATTTTTCATTTATATTCCGTGAAAAATGTGTATTTCTGAACATTGCACTACCCTAAGACTCTCAGTGGAGTGATATATAGCATTGTGACGCCATCATGTTTATGACGTCAGAGCATTGTGATGCCATTACTTGATGATGTACAACAATTGTGATGTCATGAACTTGGCTGTTACATGGCATTGTTCAAAATCTACTGTCAAAACGATATCTACTAGGAGATATCGCTTGATCTTCCACAAGCGATATCTCCTGTGGAACACAGTTTTGGATGATAAATCATTATTCAAGAGGTGGGGGTTGGGTAACTAGACATACAAACTAAAACTCTTGTGGTTAGAGAAAGTGTTTAAGGTTTCGTGGGTAATTCGTTTTGTAGCACTTCTTTCCCTAACAGCTTCAAATAAACCCCCATTCAGGATCAAAAAGGTATCATATGTTTCAAGAGTATTCAAGATACGTTCCTATTGGCCAAAATCACTTACAAGCTCCAGCAGCTTGATCCTTGTTAACATTATACCATTTCAGTTATCCCTTAAGACCAAGGGGCGGGATAGCGCAGTGGTTAGCGCGTTCGGCTTCGGATCAGGAGGTCCGTGGTTAGAATCCCGCCAGGGGCTCGGCAACTTTGTCTGCACTGTTCTACACGCAGTCAGGTTTGGGTGCAATGCTACACTGAAATTCAGCGAAGTACCACCCATGGTTCGCTAGTTCCAGCCGATGCTCGCAGGTTTCACCGCAATGTGTAGCCACAATAGTGTTGCGGGCTTTCTCCCTGCAATAATACTAGCAGCCGCGATATAAGTGAAATAATCTTGAAAGCGGCGTTAAACACCAACTCACCTCACCCCCACCTCACCCCCCTTAAGACCATCTTTGAAAATATTTCGATTCTGACCTCTTGGTGCATCTTATATCGTTGGTGACAGTATCCTCACAGACACAGGTCTCAATACATCCGTTATTCCAGCTTGATCCCTTGGCGTGAAGAGAGCCGTCTGTGTACTGACACATGTCTGGAAGAAATCAGAGCCGTCTATAAGAGAAAGCTACGGCATTATCAAAAGTTTAAATCTTGATTTCATGTTCATGATTTTTTATGATGTTTGGTCCCATACATTTGCCGATTGGAACATATTGGTATGATTCCATTAGTCATAGTCAAATGTTGATTTACATTTGGGTCAGCTTTTTTTCAAGGAAAGACACTTGACCTTTCCTAGGCAATAAAAACATTGTATATGGACTTTGATTAAATTACGTTTTTAAGATTGATTTATCACCCATTCGTGGAAAGAAAAACTGTTTTTGGAGATGTCACATATTGGAATAATGACCTTTAACCTATAAACAAAAGATTTACTTGGTGGTCTGGTATGTCCGATCGTGTCGTATGTCGTCTTTGGAACTGGTGGCGTGTTTGATCCTCCGAAACCAGTTCCACCAAATGGATTGAGGGTGTTGATGGGGTTGTTGGTGATGACTCCGAATGAAGGGCTGGGAGTGGGTGGGGTTCCACTTCCTCCGAATCCTCCACCGTTGGTGGGGGTGATGGAGAGGGGGCTGTTGGTTCCAGCTGGGGTGGGGGTTACGAAGGTGCCGGGTGGTGGTGTTGGGAAAGCGGCAGGGCTGCAGCGAGCTTGCTTGCAGCAATGATCAGCTGGGTCGGTGACGTATGAACATTGGGCCGGGAGGAAGTAGTACTGTGGGCACCTTAAGTGAATAGATATAAATTAATTTGATATTTTTTATTAGAATTATAATATCATTCTATCAATGCGCTAAATGATTTTGACATGAAGTTTAAATATGATATTTGATACACCTCTGATAGTCGGATATAAGGCATATTGGTTGCTTGGTTTTTCTTTTTTTGAAAATTGGTTACTAGAAAGCAAATTAGGTTTTCAAACCAATACATACATATATAAAAATGTTAATGGAAATGATATAAGAAGAGTGATTCATTCTTGTTAAAATTACTAATAAATGAATCAAATTCTGTTCACGATTAGTGGCAATTGAGCGTTATTTCTTAGGATTTCTAGTTTGAAGAACTAACTTGTAGCTTCATCTAGTGAAAAAGTAGGTTCATCTGTTCCAGAAGCTCAGGTGTGATGTACATACCTGTCGGAACACCTGTAGTGTCCTCTCAGAGCATCCACACACTCGCACTTAGCCTTGCAGGCATCGTCCCACTTCTCTCCTTGTTTGTAGGTCTTTCCGTTGTATACACATATACCTTTGTAACAGAAAGTGAATACGTCAACAGTAATTGGCTTTAAAGATAGATCTTAAAATACCAATTTTGAGTTTGTTATTATATAGATGCTTTTTTGTTGTCTATTATCATGAACACAAGGATTCGTTTAAGACATGTTTCTAAGTCTATCACGACTCCGTCTACTGTAGAATTGGCATGCTATTATTGATTTTAATATTAAATGTTATAAAAACATGCACTCCCGGATCCCAAATATAAAACTTCTGACTGCATTTACGTGCTAAACGACCACTGCAAAAACCCTCAGTAACTAATCTGCTTCACTTGTTTCCAATCTCCAACATCATAATCATCAACCAACATCATTACCATAGTTATCATAATATACGTACCGCTGTATCCAGAGATTCCACTTCCAAACTGAGGGTTAACGCCGTTGGGTCCACTTCCGCTTGTTCCGGTGAAGGTACCGGGTACTCCCTTGGGTTTGACATAGCCTGTAGTGCCAGGTCCCCACCATGGTGTTACACCAGGTGGACTGGTACCCGAGATACCAACACCCTGGCCTGGATTAACTGGGACTGGGATGAGTGGTACCTTGGTACAGTCAGGTACAAGACAACAAGCATCATCAGGACTGGTCTTCATGATGCATCCAGCTGGCATGCTGCCGTAGGCCTTGCATCTGTGTTGTCAAAAGAAACTGTTAGTAAACTTGGAATGATGTCGTCTTCATCAAAGTCAAGAACTACCGTTTTTCGCCATGGTCACTGCAGGTATGGTTCGTTTTGTCTCTTATTGGTGATGTCAATAAGTATATCTCCTTTGGATTTCGAAAAACGTGCTGGGTTTCTCAACAGATTTCCCATCCCAACATTTACTCCCTCGTAGTCAGCATACTGTATTGATATGTTCTAAAACTTGTATTGACACTGTAAATAATCCAGTATAAAAATAGCTTAAATTTTTTTACTGAATAATTGTCATTTTCGTATTTCATCATTGACACCTTTGGCATTGTGCAGTACAACTTGCACGTGATATGTAAATTGGTTTTCAGCCGCGTGCTCCCTGACACGTGCGTCTGTCGCTTACGACTGAAGATTTATGACGCTATTGGATTATCCATATGTTATTAGGCTATGAATACGTCATACAAAAAGAAATCAAATGACATCACACAAAGAAAAATCATTGCATACCATATGACTCAAATAACTCCAAAAATATCCAACCAATTTAAATTGGCTTTGCGCAATTCATTGGATATATATACTCGGGTAATAATTCAAATATAATTCATGGCTCGTTTCCTATCATTTTAACAGATGTAATCTCTTACCTCTCGTTGCAAGTGTATCTCTGGGTCATTGCATCGTCACAGACACAAGTCTTCTGACAGCCATCATCCCACTTAGCGCCTTGCTGGTAGAAACTTCCCTTGTAGACACAGTATCCTGGAGAAGGAAACACTCATTTCGAGATCCAGTTCTGGACTGATAACTTCTCACACAATACAGCAAACAGAATATCCCTTCAACGGTAATGTCATTCCGATTGCATCGGACATATCTCTTTGCTTTGTGAAGCTTACTTTAATGGAAGGGTGTCATTACATTGTTTATTCCTTTCTTATCTATTAGCAATGCCTTAGCTATTCTAAAGTTAATTTTTGAGCGTGAAGCCCTTGAACTTTTTAAGCTTGATGATGTCAGATATGCATTTGTTCAGACCTTGCCTTCAAACCACATCACAGAGTGATAGTAAAAATTAGTCTTCAAAATCACAAATATCTAATTTGAGGTATTCATGGTTGAGACTGTCAAATGAACGTCGAACGTTTATAATCGAAATTTCTTAGTCCACGGCATTATTGTTTGATAGAGGTGCCCTATACCTGTGTTGGTGCCAGGGTTATGGTTGGGTGAGTTGGAAGTCTGTCCGGGTACGAGGCCACCCTGTGGAGTAGGGATACCATTGGGGAAGGGGGTAGGGTTGACGAAGTCGCAGTATGGCTTCTTGCAGCATTTATCGTTGGGGTCGTCAAGCATTACGCAACGAGCCGGCAGATTGGGAACCCTCAGACATCTATAAATATATACCCAAAGTATTGCCATTTTATCAAAGAAAGAGGGAGAGGTTCCTTTTTTAACCTGGCTATATATACATTTAAGTATACAGTCAAAATATCTTCTAAGAAAGACTTTCTGTCGTTTATGTTGTTTAGAAAATAAAACTCACCAGCTCATTCGAGCGATAATCCTTATACTAAGTTCCATGTTTACTTTTTGTGTTCTCTTTAAAATAGAAATAAATGATTTTCTCCTTCAAAGTAATAGTGCCTCAACCTTTTTAGATATCTCTTGTGCGTCAGAGTGGTTTATATTTTCAAAACATATAGCACATATTCTTTAATGGTGATGAAAAAGTCCAGAGAAAAATCATCGCAGCATGTATGAAGAAAAAGGCTTCTTTGTTAAAGTTCTTCAGAGTTCATGGTGAGGTCTCACCTTTCAGTACAGATGTACTGTCCAGTTTGGTCATCCAGACACTCGCAACTGTAGTCACATCCATCTGTCCATTTATCTCCCTTACTGTGGATCATTCCCTTGTACACACATCCTGAATACATGAAAGATAATGAAAACAGTGAAATGCATCTCCAGAATTCCAGAAAATCGCTTTTTATCATAATTAGAACTATTTAGTTTCATGGGTTTCTATGGGTAATTCAACAAATATGTTTTTTTATAGTTCAAGTTCTAGCGATCAAATCATAATGAACCCTGCTCAAAATCATATACTGAATGTTCAATCCTGAGGTACAGACCCTTTGTTGGTGGAGGAGTAGCATTAGGATTTGGACTTGGTGTGATCTGTCCGAAGAGGGTTGGTCCAGGGGTAGGGGTCACTACTGGTCCGTTTCCATTGATAACTCCTGGTTGGCCAGTCAATTGGACGAAACCTGGCGTAGGTGTTGCTCCGGGCTGGACCAATGGGCAGCTTGGAATCTCACAGCAGGTTGGATCCTTTGGATCAGGCATCAGGATACAGTTGGATGCCATGTTGGGGAACTTGGCACATCTGTCAGAAAATAAACAATAAAAGATTACTGATTTTGACATATAAGAACATTATAAAGTTTTAGATCTTATGGAATGATCTCTATTTGAAGATACTTAACATTGTTCCACAATAAGATAACCCCAGCTATCGAAAATTGAAAAAGTAGTTATGACATGTGGGCAACTTTTCTGCAATGAGAAATATCATATCAGTTTACAGAAAATTAAATGCTTCCGGATGTGTTTCACATATAAATTCATGGATATATTTGTTCACTTTATTAAAAAGGGTCATCCCTATACCTCTCTTGACAACGGATGTCTCCAGTATCAGCACTCTCGCATCTACAGATCTTGTTACAGCCATCATACCAGATCTGCTTTTCTCTGTAGTACTGGTTCTTGTACACACAGACCCCTGGCGAAATAAAAGGAGTAAATCAGATATGGTTTTGACGTGAGATATCGATTAACATTAAGCAGGATCGTCCAGCAATGAAGTGACATTTTGCTGTTCAAATGTATGCATATTTGACCGGCACTTGAATATGATGGTAAGATTCCTATTTGGCAACGATTATCAATGAAGACAATTTTTTGCAATATTTACCTTTAGGTGGTTGAGGTCCGGGTGTTGGCTGAAGAGTATATCCTGGGGGCAAAGTAGGTCCTGGGTAGGGTGTAGCGCCTGGATATGGAACGTATCCAATTGGGTAAGGAGTAGGTCCCATGTATGGTGTTGCTCCAGGGCTGGGTGTGAATCCTATTGGATACCTGGAAGGTCCTGGGTAAGGTGTGGCTCCTGGGGAAGGAGTGTAACCGATTGGGTATGGTGTTGGTCCCAAGTAAACGGTTGCTCCTGGGTATGGTGTGATACCTATGGGGTAGAGAGAAGGTCCTGGGTAAGGGGTAGCTCCTGGGTATGGCGTGTATCCAACTGGGTAGGGAGTCCAGTATGGTGCAATGGTCCTGCCTGGATAAGGTGTTGCTCCTGGGCTTGGAGTGTAGCCGATAGGATAGGGTGTTGGTCCAGCATATGGTGTTGCTCCGGGGGATGGAGTGTAACCGATGGGATATCTGCTAGGTCCCGGGTATGGTGTTGCACCTGGAGATGGGGTGTATCCGATTGGGTAGGGTGTTGGTCCGAGGTAGGGCGTGGCTCCTGGGAATGGAGTGTAACCAATTGGATATTTGTTAGGTCCGGGGTAGGGCGTTGCGCCAGGCCAAGGTGTGTAACCAATTGGATAAGGAGTTGGTCCTGGGTATGGCGTTGCTCCGGGTTGTGGAGTATATCCAATTGGCCAGGGAGTAGGTCCAGCGTATGGTGTTGCTCCGGGGTATGGGATATAACCGATTGGGTACCTGGAAGGTCCTGGATATGGTGTTGCTCCGGGGCTTGGTGTGTATCCAATAGGATAGGGAGTAGGTCCAAGGTAAGGTGTAGCTCCTGGGAATGGAGTGTAGCCGATTGGGTACTTGCTTGGTCCTGGGTAGGGTGTTGCTCCAGGAACGGGAGTGTATCCTATTGGGTAAGGAGTAGGTCCAAGGTATGGTGTTGCTCCAGGGAATGGGATATATCCGATTGGATATCTTGACGGTCCTGGGTATGGTGTTGCACCGGGTGATGGTGTGTATCCAACTGGGTAAGGAGTTGGTCCGAGGTATGGTGTGGCTCCTGGACTTGGAGTGTATCCTATTGGGTATTGTGTGGGTCCAACGTATGGTTGAGCTCCAGGGTAGAGGGTAAATCCTACAGGAAGAGGACTTGGTCCCTTGTAGGGAGTAGCTCCAGGTGATGGAGTGTAGCCAATAGGGTAGGGTGTTGGTCCAAGGTAGGGTGTTGCCCATGGTGATGGAGTGTAACCAATAGGATATTTGGATGGTCCTGGGTATGGAGTAGCTCCAGGGGACGGTGTGTATCCGATTGGGTAGGGTGTTGGTCCATAGTAAGGGGTACCACCTGGGAATGGGATGGAACCGATTGGGTATTTGGATGGTCCTGGGTATGGGGTAGCTCCAGGGACTGGTGTGTATCCAATAGGATATGGAGTTGGTCCGAGGTATGGCGTGGCTCCCGGGCTTGGTGTGTATCCGATAGGGTACCTGCTAGGTCCTGGGTAGGGCGTTGCTCCTGGCCATGGAGTATGGCCAATTGGGTACGGTGTAGGTCCCAGGTATGGTGTTGCGCCAGGGCTTGGGGTGTAGCCAATGGGATATCTGGATGGTCCTGGATATGGCGTTGCATGGAAGAATGGTGTATAGCCAATTGGATAAGGAGTTGGTCCCAAGTAAGGAGTTGCTCCCGGGCGTGGCGTGTATCCGATTGGATAAGGAGTTGGTCCTAGGTAAGGTGTGGCTCCTGGGAATGGAGTGTAGCCGATCGGGTATTTGCTTGGTCCTGGGTAGGGAGTGGCACCTGGAGATGGAGTGTATCCGATTGGGTACGGTGTAGGCCCCAAGTATGGTGTGGCTCCGGGTGATGGTGTGTATCCGATTGGGTACTTGGATGGTCCTGGGTAAGGAGTTGCTCCTGGCCATGGAGTGTGGCCAATTGGGTAGGGTGTTGGTCCAAGGTATGGAGTACCGCCTGGGAACGGGATGGAACCAATTGGGTACTTGGATGGTCCTGGGTATGGTGTAGCATGGAAGTATGGGGTGTAACCAACTGGGTATGGTGTTGGTCCGAGGTAGGGTGTTGCACCAGGGCTAGGAGTGTAGCCTATTGGATATCTGCTTGGGCCAGGGTAAGGTGTGGCACCTGGCGATGGTGTATATCCTATTGGGTAAGGGGTTGGTCCAAGGTATGGCGTTCCACCAGGAACTGGTGTGTATCCAATAGGATATGGAGTTGGTCCGAGGTATGGCGTGGCTCCCGGGCTTGGTGTGTATCCGATAGGGTACCTGCTAGGTCCTGGGTATGGCGTTGCTCCTGGCCATGGAGTATGGCCAATTGGGTACGGTGTAGGTCCTAGGTATGGTGTTGCGCCAGGGCTTGGGGTGTATCCAATTGGATATTTGGATGGTCCTGGGTATGGGGTAGCATGATAGTAAGGAGTGTATCCGACAGGGTATGGTGTAGGTCCAAGGTATGGGGTACCGCCTGGGAATGGGATGGAACCAATGGGGTACTTGGATGGTCCTGGATACGGTGTTGCACCTGGCCATGGAGTATAACCAACTGGGTAGGGTGTTGGTCCGAGGTATGGGGTACCGCCTGGGAATGGGATGGAACCAATGGGGTACTTGGATGGTCCAGGGTATGGTGTTGCACCAGGTGAAGGAGTGAATCCGATTGGATATGGAGTAGGTCCTAGGTAGGGTGTTGCTCCAGGGTATGGTGTCTGGCCAATAGGATATTTAGAAGGACCAGGGTATGGTGTAGCTCCTGGAAGAGGTACGTATCCGATTGGGTAGGGGGTTGGTCCGAGGTAGGGTGTGGCTCCTGGGTATGGAGTATAACCAATTGGGTACTTGGAGGGTCCTGGGTATGGTGTTGCTCCGGGAAATGGTGTGTAACCAATGGGGTATGGTGTTGGTCCAACGTAAGGTGTTGGTTTGTACACAGTTTGTGTGGGTTGGAGGTTAGGGCAGTAGACTACCTCGCAACACTTGTCATTTGCGTCCTGCACCTTGCTGCAACCAGCTGGGATATCAGGAAGCTTAGCACATCTGAAAAGACAAATGTAATTTCAAATGTTAATATTCAGATCAGATTCAGATATTAAATTGAACAGTGAATTGAAGATTTTGGCATGAACAACATGATTGAATTAAAGTATAGCCATTTAAAGAGGTCTGTCAAGACTTTGCAGAAAATCAAGATATAGGGAAAAAATAGAAAGGGAGTCTCTTACTTCTCGTTACACTTGTATTTTCCGGTATGGTCATCAAGACACTCGCAGTAGTATTTACATCCATCGTCCCAAGTCTGTCCCTGGTTGTAGATACGTCCATAGTACATACATCCGGCTGGAGGAAAAACATGTTAAATGGGATTAATACGCACTGTAATAACTCATATCGTTAAACCTTTTATAGATTATTGATGTATGTATCATATAGCTTTACCAATACTGTGGTACAGGGTAAGACCAAATGCACGAATTTCATATGAACATTGAAAACAGACTAGAATCGAAATTGCATGAAAAACGTACTGGTCTTGGTGAGAGGGTTAGGGTTGGTAGGAGGTAGACTCTGTCCAGTGATGGAGCCAGGTACTCCCGTCAGGATGTTCTGGGGTCCGTTGGTGTTAGGGGTAGTACACTTAGGGATCTGGCAGCAAACATCATCTGGATCGGTGATCAGAGTGCAGCCCTGCTTCAGTGGTGGGTAGGTCGCACATCTGAGATGAGACAAAATATGTTTAAACGCTTGCATAAGTGTCATTGAGCACCCATTCTATAACCTTTGAGAGTTAATGGAAGAAAGAAATTTCAAAGGTTAGTTTTGATTTCGTTCTTAAGATGTTAACAGAGAAAGAAAATTAAGTGGAATAATGGAATAAGATCAAACGAAACTTGCTCATATATTGTGTACCTTGAAAACCATACAAGGGTCGAAACACGTTTTGACATTTAATCTTTTCAAATTTACCCCAGAAAATATTAGTTTATGCTAAATGTATTATATTCAGAGACTCAAACCGATTATCTGCAGTCGTAATAAAAATATCAAGTATCAGGCGAAAACTGGTGGCGGCCATTTTAGTGTGAACACCTTTATATAACTGGTTATAGGGAATCGATTTTCATAGCCTTGTTACGTTCGAAATGCCACTTTTGATTGAAACACATTATCTTGCAATTGGCATCATATAATTTTCGTTTTCGTAAGAACTCTTTCATTACCTAGAAAAACGGGCTACTGTCCCTTTCAGTTTAACCTTAGATAACCAAAAGAAAGATAAGGAGAATGGGTTTCACGCTCAAGGGTCCAAAAACATACTTGGAATCAGACGAGGAGATGTTTTTTATAGCATTTACCTGTCATCGCAATCAATTTGTCCTGTCATTGAGTCCTCACAACGGCAAACCTTGTCGCAACCAATCTTCAGACTCTGACCTTGCTTGATTGGAACACCCATGTAAACACAGAAATCTGCAACAAAAATTGAATGCGATTAAGCATCTGGTGTAAAACAACAAACGTTTAGTTTACTTTTACACCATAACTAAATTGTTTCGATCAAATATACGAAACACTGATTACTACAAGACAAAACTTTCGTTTGAAAACTCACTGAAAAAATATTGGAACTCTGTCAGTGCCTCGATGGTCAATTGTTTCATTTCTTCGAAGAAAAATGAGTACACTTTCTTTTGTCCATAAAAATCAACAGCGTAATTGCAAATGACAGTGTAATGGGGTGTCCGTTTTACATTTTTACTTTTTCATTTACAAAATTCAAATTGTCCTACCTGTCTTGGGGTTGGGTACAGCTGTTTGCCCGGGGGGTGGAGTGACGGTGGAGCCTGGTACAGGGGTACTGCACTGGGGCTTCATACAACAAGGGTTCGTGTAGTCGGAAACCATGACGCAACCAGGCAGCAAGTTCGGGTACTTGGGGCAACTGAGATGGAAAAAACATTTAAAAGTCAACGAATTGTTTTTTGTAAAGGAAAAACATAGTTGTCGTCGAAATGTAATCACTATGGATATAGTTTGCAGTTAAATGACAATTCTGATATCAGGACAGGAATAAGATTTTCAATATCAAATTTAAAGAAGTAAAAGCAGAATAACAACCTGATGAAGGTACACTGAACATTAAACGGGAACTCGGAAACCGAGCCTTTTGAAGACAGAAAAATGTTTTATTAAATCTATATCCAACAAAGGTATTTATTTACGAATTACAAATCTACCAAATTAATTGAGAGTTGACAACAAACAATAGATATTGATAAAGCAGATGCTCACGTATCGGTGCAGGTGTATTTTCCGGTCATACCATCCTCGCATATACAAGTGTAATCGCATCCATCAGCCCATCTCTGTCCTGGCTTGTACATCTTGGTCTTGTACACACAACCTGACAATTTATGCGACGATTTTAGATTATGTACTTTGAGGGTATTACATCTGTCTCATGACTTTTTATCACAATAGAAATTCACATCGGAGTGTCGATTTCAGATTTATTGATTATTCATGATTGTGTACACCAAGGTTATTACATCTGCCCACGTTTTTATCATTAGTAAGTCGAATGGTTCAATTGCTCTTATCGTGTGACTCTTCTTGTTTGTATGACCTTTCTTTGAATTTATTTACATTGGTAGAGTTTAGTCTAGTATGTCGACATTGTTAGACACCACGAGAAAAAGATAGCTACTTTGAGATACTGTCTGTGAAATGTAGTCTAGTAACCCTATGACTTAAACGTTTTCAATGTAAACCTTTTTGGTAGATGAGGCAATGTTGACAAGCCCTTTTGAGGCAGCTTCTGGTGTGGTTTGGGTACTATACCTGGTTGTGGTGTGGTTTGGGGTGCTGGTGTCTGTCCTGGTCCAGGGCTGGGGGTGATCTGTGGTGAAGGGGTTGGTGGTCTGCCGTAGCCGGTGATGGATCCCTTTACTGGAGTGGGGACCTGGTTTGGTTTGTCAGAACACTGAGGGGCCTGGCAACACATAGGATCCTGGGGGTCAGGAACCATGATGCAGTTGGGGGCCACGTTCTTGTACTCGGGGCACCTGTAAGTTTTAGGATAATGGGTTAACAAAAAAAATTATTTAATTTGATAAATCTCCGATAAACTCAAAGTACTTTTTGTCATTTTCTTAGTTGACTCAATTAACAATGGTAATTCGTTTCAGTAACCTCTTTGTTTGTTGCAATTTGAAATTTGAAAAGAAAGTCCCAAAAGTTGGTATCAAAGATGCATAAATTCCAAAATTATGAGAGCATTCAAATTATAACATGTTACTGCTTTCATCACATTCCCTTAATTCAAATGTCATTTGAAGAGTGCTTTTGTTCACATTTTACAAAATACATCTCCAAAGTACGTACCTGTTGGTACATGTGTAATAACCAGTCATATCATCCTCACAGACACATTTCTTTTGGCAACCATCGTACCACTGCTGTCCCTTAGTGTAGGTTTGTCCTTTGTATACGCATACCTCTGCGCAAAATAATGATTCGAACGATTAATACAAGTTTTCGTGACAAAACACCAAAATGTTAATAATATGGCGGTCATTTTTTTCATGATATAAAAATTGACACTGTAAAATAATTCTTCACATTTTACAGTTGTACCTACAAGAGCAGTAGGGGCTTTGGGAAAATTAGATATGGCTTGGTTTTATTCATGATCATGGTGTTACAGGCATACTCATAAAGATAATGAATTGGAATGTTTCATATATAACTGATTCTCATGTTACAAATACAGGACAAATTATAGCCAGTAAACTGTCTGGAAAACGATGTAAGCATCTTCACCGAAACATCACAAAGGTTTAGAAGACTTTCACTTTCCATATAAGTTGTTCTTCTTCATAATATCAGCGTCTAAACAGTGCATTTAACAAGTAACTTACTCTTTGGTGTTGGTGTTCCAACTGGGCCAGGGGTGGCGGGTTGGGATGCGAATGGGTTTGGAGCTTGGGTGGTGATCTGGGGCAGTCCGGGGCAGTCAGGCTTCTTGCAACAGGTATCATATGGATCCTGGACCAGAGTACAGTAGGATGGCAGACTCACCACCTTAGAGCATCTGTAAAGCGACGTGGTAATTTGAAAGAAGAACTCAAACTTTACGTTTTATTCACATCCTGAACTTTTACCATATATCTTTTACCTGATATTTTTTAAACAACGTTAGAATTACATCGAAGTGTCCAATGCCTATTAGCCAGCGACTTACCTCTCAGTACAAGTGTAACGTCCAGAATTTTCATCAATACACTCGCAGTTGTAGTCACATCCATCCTGCCATTTGTCACCCTGTTTGTGCATGACGCCCTTGTACACACAGAAACCTGAAACGATACACAATACACTGGCAATTACCCAATGATGACAATATGGATACAAGGCGAATTTCTGAAGGAATTTATAGGAACACATTGTGTTGGTAAGATTCTGAACCTGTTTGTGAAAATATGAAACTAAAGATATTATTGATATCATAGAAAACAAATTTTGTTTTGAAATCCATGTTTTGAAGTTAAAATATGTATTGAATGTACTTTATTTCTTGTGTAAGTGTATACGTGCAGATGGTAAATTCAGATGAATGGTAAAGGATATCCAAAAGAACTTGAAGGATATCCGTAAACACGTTAACCAATCACTTTTTTCGCATATGACACTATAATTACCTTGCTTGGACAGCGGGTTGTGGTTGGGATTGTTTCCGCCGATGGTTCCATGTGGGACAACTGTTGGCTTAGGGAAGGGGTTTGGTACCGGTGTGTATCCTGGATAGGGGGTTGGTCCTATATTTGGAGCCTGGGTGGGTGTCTGGACACAGTGGGGTACTCTACAGCATGGGTCATTCGGGTCGACTTCCTGGGTACAGGTATCCGTAGTGGGGATATTGTAGGATGGACATCTGTTGGCAGAGATTTAAAGTTTATGCAGAGTTGATACAGAAAGATAAAACATATGAAGGAATGATTGCTAAACATTAAATGAATGAAAAGTGATAATTATTATATCATATTTGTGTGTATAATGTGTTGATGATATTTGTTATAATAGTCTACAAATTAGATCAAAGTATTTACCATTATTCATTCAAAATCTTACCTGTCAAAGCAGGTGTAAATGTTCTTGTCAGCATCGTCACAGCGACACTTCTGTTGACATCCCTCGGTCCATTGTTGACCCTGTCTGTAAGCTACACCCTTGTACACGCAGGTATCTGGCGGACAAAAATATCTTGTATTAAGACTAAGACCAGAGATAGCAAATGGACAAAAACATTTAATGGACACGTTCCTGTCAGTCATTCATCCAGTGTTAGCATATGGATAATTGTTAAAACAAAGTTACATCGTAATCATGGCATCACCAGATTTTCCTATACTTCTTGAGAGAGATATTCCGGGTTGAAGAGGTTCATCTCACTTATAAACCGTGAATGATTCTTAAGACAATGATCAATATCACGTTACAGTGAATGTACATATTCATGTATAGCCCGGACTACAAGATTCTTAAACACGCGACCCAATAAAATAAAAGAAGAGATTATTTGTCGCTTATACATCTCATTATTTGACGTACTAGATTTCGGTACTGGAGTTGCGTTGGGGTTGGGGGTCTGTCCTGGTTGTGGAGAGGGAATTGCGAAGGGGTTTGGTGTGGGCTTCTGGAAGTCACATTCCATCTGGTAACAACAGAAGTCGTTGGTGTCACGCTTCAGAGAACACTGAGGGGGGACATAAGGATATTTGGCGCATCTGTAACGAAAAATGTTGGCCTGACAAAATGTTTCAAACTTTTTAATTCACATTAGAACACAACCTCGATTCCCCGAGAAAGAATTTGTGAAAATCCTCAATTCAACATCTCTCGTACTTTTAAAAGCAAACAATGTAAGGAAATTGCTGCCCTTATTTCAGAAATTCAATGAAACAAATACGTTATTTGGGTCTGCGAACCTCTCAAAGGATTTGTTACAAGCTTTGGTCCTCGTAGAAACAATTTAATTGCTTTTCCACCTCTTAGCGAAGATTTCAATGTCAATTTAAAAACATAATCACCTCTCGTCACACTTGTATTTGCCAGTGGTTTCATCCTCACAGATACAGTTGTAATCACATCCGTCCTGCCACCTCTCGCCCTGTCTGTATTCGTGGCCCTTGTACACACAAGTCTCTGTAATGACATGAGATGATAATCGGGTAATGACAGGTTATGAATATAAAGTAATGACATGTGATGATAATCGGGTAATGACAATGTGTGAATATAACGTAATGACATGTGATGATAATCGGGTATTGACAAGGTATGAATATAACATAATGACATGTGATGATAATCGGGTATTGACAAGGTATGAATAAAACGTAATGACATCTCAATTTTATCTTTCTCACATCATGGTAGAAGTGATATTTTCAAAAAGTATTTTTGCCTAAAAGGAGTGCATTTTATACGCTTTTAGTCTGTGTTGTTCGGATATATAGCGAAGGGAATGCCGGCACAATCAGAATATTTTCTTCTATTTTGTTCATCATTAAAAGAGTGATCAAGTATTCTTTAATGAGCAAATTGTTTGGAAATTGCTTCCTATTTCGCCAAGCCTTATAGTTCTTTTTATGTAAAGGATTGTCTTATTTTGGTACTTACACAATTTATATCATACATAATATCATTGTCCTTTACCGGAAAATTACTACAATTGCAGAATAATTGTTAGCATCTGTCATGAATTAAAACGATGACTAGATAACATTCTCAAATTAAGGTTCTATACTAGGAGTGAATACTGCATACACAAAGATACATACGTCTTGGCTTGGGAGTTTCGCCTCCTGGTCCTGTAGTGGGGGTAGGGGCGATACCAGTGACAACTCCAGGTGGGTTGGTGACGACAGAGGGAGTGGGGCTAACACCTGGCCCGGGGGTCGGGAATCCACCTGGTCCGGGGGTTGGAGTACACTCGGGGACTCTGCAACACTGTGGATCCTTGGGGTCGGGAACCATCCTGCACTGTGATGGAACGTTGTCGTAACGGGCACATCTGCAAGTGAAATTGGTGTTGATGTTGAATAAATCGACCTTACCGAACACTTTCATTTACATACGGATATTTGTTATATTAGCGGAAAACGTTTTCCTTCGTACATTTCATCCTAACTCATCCCTTAGAAGATAGCCAAGGGGCCATGTATTCAATGAAGACGTGACTAAGAGATGTTTAAAGTTTTCATTATTAGTTCGTATGTATATGATATAAATCTAGAGAAGCGAGAACAGCATAAGTCAATATTACTTACATATCTAAGGCGTCGACATAAATTAGAAAGGTGTCTGTATTATCATTCTTCAAGGCATTGCCTTAATTAAATTGTACTCCCTTAACATTATCAAATTTGAGAGTAATATTATAAATTTATGAAGCTTTAAAGTTATAAGTTTTAATGGTAGGCTAACTACCTTTCATCACATCTGTAGAAGCCGGTCATTCCGTTCTCACAGACACATTTCTTGTCACATCCATCATACCACTGCTGGCCCTGTACGTAGGTTGTTCCCTTGTACACGCATACGCCTGAAAAAATGGTTACACGGGTTTTGTTTTATGATATTTCATGTGACTTAAAAAGGCATTAAGCACTATATGTCAGTTGTGTTTAAATCATTTCCCTTAACTTACTTCTTCATCTCCAAAATTATATTTTCTTGTATTCAATGATATATGAAAACGGTATTATAAGTGTTAAAAAGTCGAAATTATGCGTCCCATTTACATGTATAATACTTGAATGACCAACAAAACGCTACCAACCAATGTTTCTTTTTGTGTGGGCTGTAAATAACTTTTGAATCATTGCGTGCGCCAAGAGATTTGGAGAAGGTTACCCGAGTTGTATAACTAGTAACTAATCCATTAATTCACTGATTAAATTATGTTTAAATCAATTCAAATGAGATACGGAGATGAATAATTGTCAGCATCTATTAAAATGATCCTACAATTGTTCATACATGACAGGTCGTCATTGCCAAATTTGAAGTTTTGATGAGACCAAGATTGTTTAAAACATCTACTATGCACTCTCTCTTAAACCAACATCCTTCTAATACGACTTCCCCCTTAAACCGACATATTGATTTGTTCCGTATTACAAATATCAGGAACTCTTTTTACTCACTCTTCGGAACAGGGGCTGGTGTGGTGTTGGGGTTTGGCACGTTGGTGTGGCCTGGGAGGGGTGCTGGTGTAGTTCCAGGTGCGGGGGTTACTCCAAGCAGGGGGTTACACACTGGCTTTCTACAGCACTGGTCGTTGGGGTCAACACCCATGGTGCAGAAGGCTGGTGGGCTGAGGTAGCGTGTGCACCTGTAGGATATATATAATTCTTAGTTCAGGAAAAATAAATGTGACGTTTTATCACAACTTAGGGCTAAAGATGGAGCTTTGACGTAATAATCGAATTCTAACGTCGCAATGTTCTTGTGTTGACAGCTTCCTTCAAAATTCCAAAAAGAAAAATACTTAAATGAGTGCTTACCAACGCTTAAGCAAACTACAATATACGTTTCAAATCTAGTTAATGACGTTTAAACACTATCTTCATCAAAGGACATCTAAAACTAAATAATTTTTTGAAAATGTACCTCTCACTGCAAACGTATTTGCCAGTATGCTGGTCAGTGCACTCGCAGTTGTACTGACATCCATCTTGCCACTTCTGACCCTGCTTGTAAGCTACTCCGTGGTAGAGACACATTGCTGTAAGACAACGATGTTGTTAAATGTACCGAAGTAAACAGCTGTATATTTAATTCATACACTTCGTAACCTTTTGTACTAATATTTTCTAACGTAGTTCTTGTCGCTGGACCTGTTTGTAGGCCACTCCGTGGTAGAGACCCAGTGGTGTAATGTAACGTTATTTCTTACAGATATACATGAAAACAGCTGCATATTTTTCTGTAAGTTTGCAACCTTATTAACGAGGCGTTATATGAACTGATAAATCATCTTCCAAAACAATTCTTTGTTATATAATGACTCCATCTTTTCATAATCATTTCGGAATATCATATTTCGGTAAAGATCCTTTATTCCGCATTTTTGCCCTAAACCATTATTAGCGTTTAACCCCTCGGCCGTCGGCCTCGTGCTATAACTATAATAGTTCAGGGGAAAATTGTACTTTACTGCAAAACACATGATGGTTGAGGCTATTCTATTTCTTAACTAAAGTATTTCAAAAAATAATTTATTTAAAAAATATATATTTAAAAAATATATATTTATAAAGATTTTGTTTTCAGGGTACTCATTCTTTAACAAATTCTCTGGTCCAATATATGCTAATGAGAAATTTCTTTTTGATTTTGTGAACTATATGTCAACAGGGGGTAAATGAAAAATATATCATGGATACCCAAGTAAAAACCCCGGAATTACTGGATTCGGATGTCAATAGTCAAAAGAAGAACCCAAACCTGTAACTAAGCTTAAGTTGTACTAATATATGGGTTGTTAAGAAACAGATACTCTCTATGACTCAGAACGTAGCTGAAGTGATACTCACTGACGGGTTGAGGGTTGTTCTTGTCTGGTTTTGTGACGGTCTGGCCGGTGATCTTGCCAGGAGCAGCTGTTGGGTAGGTGTATGGGTTGGGGGTAGGGTTCTGGCCTGGCTTGAGGGTGGGGCCAGTTGAGGGGTTGGGGACGGGGGTGCAATCTGGGACGCGGCAGCACACGTCTTTGGGGTCAGTTACCAGGGTGCAGCCTTGAGGTACGTTGTCGTATTGTGCACATCTGACAGATGAACATTTTGAAACATTGTAGATGTTTAAATGGATAACTTTACTTTCAGCCAAATAAATGGTCTAAAGTCCTGTGTGAAATGGTTCGATGGCTTTTGTTTATTTGAAACCGAAATAATTGGTACATTTTCTTACATATATGAACCAATGTGTTATTCATATTTATACATTTATGAAGACGATGACTTTTAGATCGGATGGCACTGTGCAAACTTATAAAATAAGAGAAAGTTTAAACTTGTATAATATTCTGAAAGTCTTATATTTCATCAATTATCTTCAGGAAGGATTTTGCTTTTGTAGTTTATCAATCAAAAGAAATGACGTCATTGCGCTACCTTTCGTCACATCTGTATACGCCATTGATTTCATCTTCACAGATACACTTCAGTTGACATCCGTCGTTCCACGTCTGACCCTGAGTGTACGGGACACCGTTGTACACGCACATTTCTGTAGCATCAAATGTTTAGCCAATTCAGAATTTTAACACTTGGCAAATTATTGCACATTTCAGGCACTGTGGTATTAACTAACCCAGGTGGATACTAGAAGGAGAGGAGAGGATCTTTGGTGACCTCACACAGTCAGATGTGAATTCCAAAAACATTGTTTCATACATAATCAACAAAACAAGATGAGGAACACCTCAATATTCAATCTTCATCGTATGCACCATTTTGATTATATGAACTGTAGAATATTTTAATGTTGAAACTTTGTACCTCTACTTATGCTGTTGAGTATATCTGAAATATTTCTCATGCAGGGCCTAGATTTTCGAAGCTCTCTTAGCACTAAGATAGTCGTAAGTACCATACATTAACATTGGCCTATGACTATCTTAGCAATAAGAGAGCTTCGGAAATCTGGGCCCTGGTGTATAAGTAAACACGAAACACATATGAGATTCAATTTTGATCATTAGATGATAACGGGTATTTAATAGCTGATCTGAAGTTGGTATTAATCATTCAATTTGGAGATTTTACAAGTGCTTCCAGCGGAGCTGAATTCGCACTGTTTGATCACAACAGTTCATAATTATATTCAAATGGCACCTGGTTTTCATCAGATTTACAATTCTCAGTTGAGTTTCACAATATTTTTGGAGTTCTTCACTCACTCTTTGGGACGGGTGCGGGGGTAACAGTTGGCTTTCCAGTTCCAGTGATGCTTCCTCCATGAGGTGTGAAGTCGCAGTATGGCTTCTGACAGCATGGGTTGACTGTGTCTCTCACCATAGTGCACTCCTTAGGGATGTTGTTGTAACGTGGGCACCTATTATGATATATGTTATATACTTAGTATAATTCATTTTTAATTTTTTTTCTTAAAAAATGAATTTATTTTCATATCAGGCTTTTACAATAACACAAATGTTTAAAATGATATGTTTACATCAACAATATTTATATTGGTATCACCCGAGCGACAGCGATGAACTAGAGAAAATTTCAATATAAAAAATCGAGGTGGTCCTTTATTTTTTCTGTTGAGCATAGTAGTATCAGTTTTAATACTTACATCTCTGTACACTTGTACTGGCCAGACACATCGTCGAGACATTCGCAGTTGTAGTCACATCCGTCCTGCCACTTCTGTCCCTTCTGGTATTGTTGTCCCTTGTATACACACACTCCTGAAATGTTCCCAAACATTTGCATCATTTTTATTCACAAAAGGGAACACATCAACACATAAATATTCGTTTAAACTTGTAATAAGTCATTTGAAAACAATTAAAATGTGATTACAAAGACTGACGATCCTTTCTAAACTTCATACGTACCTAAAAATATTCCAAAAATTATTTTCATAAACATTATTTTCCTTTCAGTTGTAATACAAGTTATGCAATCTGTTTCATTAATCCGTTCAAACAAGTTATTGAAAAATTAATATCGATTCCTAATGGAAATTTTCAAAATTTTAGTACTAATATTTTAAATTGTTCAAATTGTCAGCTTACCTTTAGGAATAGGTGCTGGTGTGTTGTTAGGGTTGGGGTTAGGTGTAGCATTGGGCCCGGGGGTGGGGACAACAACACCTCCTGTGATTGTTCCTGGGGCACTGGTGGGGAGGAGGTATCCGGTGTTGTGTCCCTGGGTGGGAGTGAATGTGCACTTGGGTGTCTTGCAACAGAATGGATCCTGAGGGTCGGGCTGAAGAGTGCATTCTTTGGGGAGGCTTCCGAATGTTGGGCATCTGATGAGAAACATTTTATGATAATAACATTGAGAGGTACTCTACCGCAAAATTCTCATTTGCCGCATACTTTAAATAGGGAAAATGGTGTACTGGTTATCACAGATTGTACCTTGCACAAACTCTTATTTGTCCAATGCTTTGTATAGGGGGGAGGGTGTAGTGGTTATCATGGAGTTTTCACCTTGTACACATTCTTATTTGCACTATGCTTTATTCATAGAAAAGGACGTAGTGGTTATCAAATAGTATACCTTGTAAAACATCTATACTCTTTGTTACAAATAGCGAACTCGTGTATTCTCTCATCCTATGGTTTAATGTGCAATGATGTAGACTCAACTATAAGACTTAAAGACCACCCCAAATTCAGTGCAACTTAAGTGTGGGTCATATGAACTATAGAAAATTATTGAAAAAAGAAGTGGCACTTTATTGTTTTGAGCATAGTAGTAACCTCTTATTTGCTCGGTTGTTTATTCCTGCGAGAGGATAAAGTGGAACTCACTAACCTGTTGTCACATCTGTAGACTCCCTGGTCGGCAGACTCGCAGACACACTTGTAGTCACAGCCGTCGAACCACTGCTGTCCCTGGGTGTAGGAGGCTCCCTTGTATACGCACACAGCTGTTCGTAATACAAATTTGTATGTTAATACCCATCATTCTGGAGAATACAATCCAAAACAGTTATTACTTTGTTTATTTGTGTTATGATTATTTAAGATCAGTAATAAAAAGTTATCGCAAATACACTGTGATGATAAATTATTTGATGGTTGTCTATACCTAAAACCATGTCTAATTATCATTCATATATGAGTAGTTAATCAACGAGGTTCGACGGAAAATGAATCGAGAACTAGTTATATGGATTTACAACTTCTTTATTGCAGGATTGCGACGTTTCGGTGTAGATGCTAACACCGTTATCAAGCAATAAAGAAGTTGTAAATCCATATAACTTATTCTCTATTCATCTCACCAACTTCTAAATGCCTCTCAAAGAAGGAAAATGAATCGTATAGAACAATGGGTTCATAGCCACAAACAATAGCAATTTCAGTTAATGGAATGATTATTGATGGGTCGGAACTGCTAAACTCATTCTAAGCTACTGATTCCACAATCTGATGAAAATCAGATGACGTATCGCGCGCTTAACATTTGTCAATCATCAATATGCGATGTAAGCTTGTTAAACTAAAACGAAACGAAAATAAAACGAAACGTAACTAAACAAGCGGAATTCCATCTGATTTTAATCATATTGCTGATTCCTGTGATTATTCATCAAAAATGCACCAAAAAGGTTCACGAATAGTTTCCGTTATATGTTAACACATTCAAAGAACTTGAGAGACTCTTACATTTGGGGAGACCTGGTGTGGGCTTGGCGGTAACACCTGGGGTGGGGCCAGTGCCTGGTTGTGGGGTGTTGTTGGGGATTGGTGTATTCTGTCCCGTAATCTGACCATTGGTGCCAGTGAAGTCGCAGTTGGGGGTCATGCAGCATGGGTTCTGAGGGTCCTTTGTCAGCTTGCACTGTGGAGGGAGGTTCTGGTAACGTGGACACCTTTGGAAGAAAAATAAAGCATTAGAGCCTTCGTATAAAGAGAATTTCCTAATCAAATATCATCAACTTCCAAGCCATACAAAATGGATTTTGACTTACACTTTTGATTTCAGCTTTCGAATGTTTGAGGAAAGGAACTTTGGAACGTTTGTAAAACGATGCAGAATATATGTAAACTGTTTCAAAGGTAAGCTAAACACATTCTTTGGTAAAGAGACGGTTCTGAACTATATGCCATTCAGATAAGCTGGGATATTTCGTGAAGATATTAGAAGAGGGTTAATCATCCAAAACGTTTAGTGTGATAAGTGTGGTCAATATATACCCTATCGGGTCTTTTCACAGTTTTTTTAAAAACATCGTTCTTATTGTGAAATTTAAAACACGCCAAATAATTCACGCATACTTCTCTGTGCACTCGTATTTTCCGGTCGTGGCGTCTTCACAGACACAGTCGTATTGACAACCATCCTCCCACTTCTGTCCCTGTTGGTACGTTTGGCCCTTGTAGATACAGTGGTCTGGTAGCGGATAAAATGACAGTCAAGAATATATGTCCTTTAATAGTGGCGAATTCTCTATTAAATAATTATTCTTGTACTATATATTTGTAAATATCTGCATGAAAATTTATTCTACTTTGTTATTGCTTTATCTATCGAATTTAAAAGGTTTGTCTATCTAACCATAATAATAACAAAATCTACTTTGAAAAAGGACATCATTCTTCTATCAATTCATTTTGTTAGGCTTCTTGGTTTGAGAATATCAAAAAGAATTGATAAATGTACAGATCCTTTGAGGTAACAATGTACATTGTTGTAAGTAATTTTATTTTCTATCCATAAACATATCGGATTAGACTTCTTTGGTTAAACTCACTGATTGGTGCTGGCGTCTTTCCATCTGGTCCAGGAGTTGGTGTAGGAACAGCTCCGGTGATCTTGCCAGGGATGGCAGTGGGCAGCATATTAGGAGCAATGGTGCCAGTTATCTGCCCTTGGACGGGGACGAACTGACAAGACGGCACCTTACAGCACTGGTCCTTGGGGTCGGTGATCATGGAGCACTGTGGGGGCAGGGTGCCGTAGGATGGGCATCTGCGGAACATTGTGAAGTGTCATAACATAACTGCATTTGAGGTTGTTCGCAGAGCAGGGGAGAGGGGGTGTGTTTGAAGGATCATTGTGATAAGGGATATTAGTCACATGTATGATACAGTTAATGGTGATCGCAGATAACTGAACGTGTAAAGGTTCTTTGGTTCGTAGAAGGAGGGGAACTTTTGGATGTTATCAATAGACAATGTGACTAGCTTTACTCAAACAATATTTTGTTATGTGTGAGGAAAGAGTAAATATAAAATACATACATAGTTATGCAACTGCTGTAAAATTATGACTCCGTATATTCAAAATACCCTAAGAAATATCCTACCTGTCGTCACAGACGTAAAGTCCCTTGACAGAGTCCTCACATCGGCAGGTCTTGCTGCAGCCATCCTGCCATGTCTGTCCCTGGTAGAACTTGGCTCCGTTGTATACACAGAAGGCTGAAATGAAGAGAGGAGGACATTGTTCTGGATTCTACAGCAACGTTACAGAACAGAACAGAACAGAACAGAACAGAATTTTATTTCTCATAATTTACAACAGTGACTATTACGAGTGATTTTGGGTGCATGTTAGAAATACAACATCGTGTATGGTAGGGTATTGAAAAGGAAATGTTTTATTGCAAGTAATACTAATGATACAGGACGGTAAGAGATCCTCGCTTCGTCGAAGTAAATCCTTATGTTGTATCAAAGGAAGATGTTGGGGACATCGATATGTAATTAAACAAAGCAGTTGGAGAATATTCTAATTTCTTTTCGCTCTTAATCAAACATCTCTAATCGAGAGTAAACATAGTTTTACATGATGGTGTCAATATATAAATGTCCCCCATTAAACCGATATAAACTTCCATTTTCTACGTCCATGAACAATTCAAATGATAGACATCACAGAAGGATAGGACATGGATGCAATTTCCATTTGGTCACATGAATATAATGCTTGAAAAATTTGCAAATTAAACATACATTTTTATTTTGGACTCAATGCATATCTATAACATCTGTATCGGTATATTCATACTTATTCAAATCTTTTGATATCTGTTTCTTAATATTTATACTTGAAGCAGTTGCTATATCTGATTGATGGCTCCTTGATAAAATTTACCTGGTACAGGGGGTCCGGTGTAGCCAGGTGAGGGGGTAACGTAGCCAGGGGGAGGGGTGTGTCCAAGTCCACTCAGTTGACCAGCAACTCCGTTGAAGTTACATACGGGCTTCTTGCAGCAGGTGTTGGCAAAATCAGTGACGAGGTGACAAGCTGGGGGCAGCTGAGCGAAACGTGCGCACCTGCAAGAGAACAGTGTTTGAGGAGGTTTTTGATATAGGTATACACATAGACACAAATTTGACATAGACACATATATTGTCTTAATTAGAATCGTTACTTGAAGACACAAAATACACATGCTGCGTGACGTCTATCAACGTAAACAAAACAATTACTTCAAAAAGCAAATATATACATATATATACGATATAAAGGTAAAAATGATGTCATAAAGAAAACATGCTATCATACAGAAATATGGTAATACCGGTAACGTGACATTATACAAGAAACTATAAAGACTTTCATGATGTTATGACAAAATGAGTGTGACACATGTCAAAAGCAATAGACCAAATTCACAATTGCACAATTCATATTTGTATCTAACCCTAGAATCTGATTTGTAAAATCGTCTGAAAAGGAAGAGAAGTATACTTACATCTCAGTACACTTGTACAGTCCGCTGTTGGCATCCTGACATTCGCAGTTGTATTGGCATCCATCAGTCCATTTATCTCCCTGCTTGTACTTCACTCCGTTGTACTCGCAGTGTCCTGTTGTTGCATACAGTAAACGTATATAATATTTAGCACTGGTTTGGCGGGAATGCTTACATTCGAGAGTTTTCAATACCATTTCATTTACATTGACATTTTACTTGAAAGAGGTTTGTATCACTGTAACGTGTTTCATAAATTTAGCCAAATTGGTATACTTAATCCTGCACACAAGTGTCATTCATTTATAATCCTATGGAATCTTGTTATCGGATATAGTTTTTTTATAATTGTATCAAAAATAAATTGTGGATATTGATTCATTCTATTTTAATCATCGAACGACTGCAGGTGAAGTAAGAAAGGAACGATTTTGTATCATGATAAAGCAAACAAAAACTAAAGTAAAAAGAAGCTCTTGGGCAACACTGACAATCCCAATGTTTTGGTAAAATATTGTTTTAAATTTCTTTCTTGCCGTTGAAAAAAATGATTTATGAAATTAATTGACCTCTTACTTTTGCTACATTCTTTACCAATCGTGATCCAATTCATATTGTTTATCATTACATTTATAAGATGTTATTGTCAAAGGCTAGGCTTTTGACCCGATGTACGTTTGTGCCGGTGTTCCACGTACCGACATTGGTTGGAATACCGCCAGGATTCTGGTGGACCACAACTCCATGAGGGATAGTTGGGATGTGGGCCCCGGGGGTTGGGGTGGGGCAGGTTGGAACCTTACAACACTGTGGGTCCTGGGGATCAGGTACCTCGGTACAGCCCGAGGGCACGTTGCTGTAGGATGGGCACCTGAAGAAAATAATGATGATTTCAGATCAATATTGCAGACACATACAAGTTAAAAATACAACGCTTTTATCATCGTATGAAACTTCTTTATTGTGTGTATAAGATATGTAGTTATATTAGATTTTCCTTTCTAAATTATAAAGTCTCCAATTTGGTAAAATAAAAAAAAATAAAAATTAATATGAAGTGAACACTATAGTGTCTGTGTATAGTATTAAATGCAATGTATGCAGTGTTGTAAATATGTATTTTCTTATTCTATCTACGATCAGAGGCCAAAAAACAAAATTAAAGAGCCTTTTTAATTTTATATATGTATTAGTTATTGTAAATAGGTATTGTCTTTTTCAACCCCTTTTACTGACCTTTGGGTACATCTGTAGTATCCATTTCCGGCATCATCACAAGTACACTTTAGACTGCAGCCATCATACCAGATTTGACCCTGGTTGTAGTTTTGTCCCTTGTACACACAGAATTCTGAAAAATTCAAAACAAAATTAAATTTTTTGAATGATTCTTTCCCTTCGAATCTTGCAATTCACTGTCTAAGGAGATTAATTTTAATGATGAATACTTTAGTTCTGAAAAAAGTGTTTATATCTATATCTGCAGTCCTCTGTTCCTTGCAACTTCAATTATCATCAATCCGGTACTTGAAGCTGAATTGTTTTGTGTGTTTTGCAAACCTTTATTCTGGAAATTCAATCATAACCAATTCTACTTAAAATATTAGTGCGAAAAAATCTATAAGCTCATATGCCATTTTGGTTAAATCAGCACGTCACAAAGCATTACAGTAATATGGGTAAGAACTCACTAGGCGCGGGGGTGGTGACGGGGGCGAAGGTTCTGGTAGGCTGGGTGACCGGTGGTGGGGTGAGCGTCCCGTAGATGACGCTGTAGTTACCGGTGAAGTCACAGTGAGGAACCTTGCAGCACGCGTTTGCTGGGTCGGGCACCAATATGCAGTAGGGTTTGGGCAAGTTCTCGTACTTTTTACATCTGAAAAATCAACCTCTATGTTTGAAAGATTTCTATAAGTCATTTATCTGAGAAACTATTTCAGTTCGAATCTTGCATTTTTTTATTGTATTTAAGTACAACGTATATGTAGGCATATTCGTGTTCCTATTTAACCTGCAGGGATTACAGTAATTGGAGTTTTACAAATGCAACAAATAACTGAACCAAGTGGCAACATTCATGTTGACAGTTGCTCGGAATTTTAACATCTTAAACAATCAACATGTGTGTTCGACAATTACTATGATACATAACGCCATAATAGTGCTTTCTTTCTTTCTTTCTGCTTCTGTTAGTCATTTCATTTATGTTATTGAAATAGCTGAGAGAATTGAATATTCACTTACTTCTCATTACAGACCCATTTGCCGATGGAGGCATCTTGACAGATACAGTTATACTGACAGCCATCTTCCCATCTCTGGTTCTGTACGTATGTCTTTCCCTTATACTCGCAGTGTCCTTGGGGAGAGAACAATATAAAATATGTAGTCTTATATTAGGATGAATATATTATGCTTACCAGGGCAAAACTTTAAAATACGAAGGTGATCGTGTTATATCTGTTTAATTTTCGTAGTCTTAAAAACGTATTCTTTATAGAATTAATGAGAAAAGTGGAGGCTTTTAACTATATATCCATGGTGCTCAGATGGTTTATGTAGACATTGATGTAAACCAATTTCTGGATAACCGTTTGAATGATATACTCTCTTTAATGCAATCAAAACATCTCACAGCCGACGCAGAAGAAGTACAAGTACATATATTACTTCCTTAGTATTTTGAGTATTCAAGAAATGGGGCCTACCGATTCCGCCAGTTGCAACGTTGGTAGGCGCAGTTGGAGGAGCAACGGTGCCTCCATTGAAGTTGAGTGTCTGTTTTACTGTGAAGGCGCCGACCATCAGATCTTTGATGCTTGGGGGTTGGACTCCTCCAATGTTCTGGGTGATTGGTCCATAAACAGGGATTGGGAGTTGGCCAGGGAGGGGTTGGCAGGTGGGGACCTTGCAGCAGGCATCATTGGGATCAGCCTTGTACAGACAGTTCTGTGGGACTCCTTGGTATACTGGACATCTGTAAAGGGATCGGGTCAATTCAGGTTTTTTCATGTATTATAGAGGTAATTTGGTCAAAAGCGCTAGCATCGGAAGCATATTTGGTGTTAGTATAAATGACAAATCGGGTTCAAGAACAGGTTTAAAGATTGAACAATACTTATTTAACATGATAGGTCACTTGAATGTAGTATTATCAAAGCATTTGAATGTCAACTTTATTCTATAAAAGAAGCGGATTTGGTACATTGTAATACTGGGGTTGACATGTACATATGGTCACGTTTGAGTGGTAAAGTTGAAGTTGCAGCATTTAGATATTAAACCAGATTCGATTTTTTAAAAAGAAACTTTTAAAGACAGCTCAAAACACTACCTAACTGTTATGTGGATGATGATAGGTTTTTGGTTGTTAACGAGATGTTGGTTGTAAGGGCTAGTTCCTTGCTAAAATGCTTCATACCTATAACATAACACCTACCTCTGTCTACACTGGTAGAGACCCTTTGTGGCGTCAGAACATGTGCATGTCTTGTCACATCCATCTTCCCATTGTTGGCCTTGTACGTAGATCTGACCGTTGTACAAACAACCATCTAGCAGAAGATGAGACAAGGAGGTTAAATTGCTGTAAAACATGTATCTCTTTTGCAACTAATATAAAATATTCCAATTATTGAGAGCGGTGAAACGCGTTTGAGGTTAATATCTTTAACGAGAAGAAAAAGTGTAGAATAGCGTTATACCATGAAACAAAAGGTTCAATGTAGCTTTAAGATTGACATGAGAGGATTTGACTAAAGTACCCTTTTCTATATATGACTTCTAAATACACATCATGCTAACGCTTGGACCAGTTTGATTCACTTATCCATTGGACTAGCATGATATCGGACTTCCTGATAGAATTTTGCAGATAGGTTGGACCATATTTTCTTAATATATAAAACATGTTCTGACCCATTCTAAGATGAAACAATGATGAAAATTGGATTTTGTCAGCGGAGCTAAAGCGTTCTTCTATCTTATTCCCAGATTTCTGTTTACACGTGGGAGCATCTTACAATTATCTAGACGTCTTAGGTCTACCTAACGCATTTCGAGATTCCTCAACTAGAATCAGATTCTCTGAGTTCTTACATATGAATGAATTGTCATTTGTCCGGAACAACAATTCATCTTAACAACTCACTAAGCCTAGGAGCCTGCATTCCAGTGCCACCAGAGCCAGGCATTGGCTGTCCGCCGGTGGGCAGAGTCGGAACGACGTTGATTGGTTGACCTCCGGGCCCGATGACGGTGATACCTCCTCCGTTACCAAGGGACTGGAGATTGGTGGTGGAAGGGACAAAGCTTCCTCTGTCACAGACAACACTGTCACAGCACTGGCCAGCTTGCTTCTTGGTGTAGCAGCCGTTGGGCAGGTTGTTATATGTGGGGCACCTGAAAGTTGAATGGGAGTTGTTTTAGTGCAATGTAATGTGATCGACATCAGGCCTTGACCTGGATTTTCAAAGCTTTCTTACTGCAAAGTTTGACGTAAGTATCATTCATTAGCATTTGCTTATGGAGACATATCTGAATTTACATAATATATAAGACTTATTTGCAAAAAAAGGCAGAAGAACTGACTTCTTGGTGCATCTGTAGTATCCGTAAGCAGCTTGTTCACAGACGCAGTCCATGTCACATGATACACGCCATGTTTCACCCTGGTGGTATGCCTTGCCCTGGTAGAAGCATACGTCTGAAACACAGTGACGTCTTCACATTATGATGTCAGATCTAAGTGACGTCACAATTAATCAAAACATTTTTTAAAACTTCGTCTAAATAAATTCTTATTGAGTGAGAAGTGATACTTTTATATTACGTTAAGGTTTAATTGCCATAAGAAAAAAACATTTGATAATGATTATGGTTAACCTAAAAAAGTAATTGATTTTCTGGATGTGGTTTAAATGTTGGGTTTTCCGATCTCAGATGTACTAGTTGGTGACTTGTTAGTTTTGATATAATGAGCTTATCAAACCTGCTAATGAATTGTCTGGTGTACGATGTTATATGAAGATATTTCTTAAAAGAAAAACATACCATTTGGTCCAGGCTTAGCCTTTCCATCGTCTTGAAAGGAAATGGAAAAAATGTTTGATAAGTGAAATCCTTCTTGTCTTCGTTCTTAAGAATAATGAATTGGAAGTAAGATAGATTTAAGGTTTTTTCAATTTAAGATACCAAGAAAGCAAGTCTTTAATGGTGTTAATCTGATCACAATATATATTATATATAATTCTGATTTGTATAGAAAATTCAATGGCATTATGTTAAAAGCAAAATATCTTAAATTTAATTTTGCCAATTAATTGTTCTTAAACTTGCATAGCTCCAACATACCACAGAGGTTGCAACGCTTCCTGCAGTTATCCTTGGCCCACTGAAGATAGGGGGCTTTGCAGGAAGTATCCTCATACATGTTACAGTTATCCAATACATCCTCGCACTTGGATGGGGTCTTTGGCTTGGTAGCTGCAGAAAGATGATATAATACAGTGCCATACAAAAGAAAGTATTCTCCGACACGTGGAGATCGCCGGACAAGAACAATGAGACGGAGGACACAACTTTTGTACTAGCTATTCGTGATAAATATTTCTCTTATGTTTTGTTACAATTATGGTGTTAAGTGGGGTTATTATTGATAAACGTAATAAACAATAATAATAAAATAAAAATAAATAAAAAGAATGGGAAAACATTGTTTATTGAATTTAAGGAATGTGCATTATTGTTTTATAAACGTCATCTTTCTGTTTTACACATGTATGAAGGTTCATAACTAAATGTCAATATCGGATGGTATCATAACATGTCATGTTTGCGTTGAGTGTAAACATCCAATTTGAGGTAATGAAATGTAGATAACTCACAACTGCCGATGCCGGAAGTAGATCCAGATCCAACGAAACTTCCAACCTGTTGGTTGAAGTCACATGACGGGGTCTGACAACACTGTCCTGGTTGCTTCCTCAAGTGACAGTTTGCGGGAAGATTACTATACAGTGGACAGCTACAAACAAAAATGGTATTTTATTTTGGTTGGTATTACTATATACCTTCACTAGTTCTACTATCTCCTGCTTATTAAATAACTTTTTAAAAGATGTGCATATGTATGTTTGCAAAACATCTAAACATTGTTCAGTTCAGAAGCTCTTACAGTATTCTGAAAGTAATATCAAACTACATACATGCTTGTTTGCATCAGACAGGGTTGAATACTTTGTCATGGTTTATTACAGCAAAGCGACCATCTACTACTACTAGGAAAACTACTACTACTACTACTACCGTACAATGTGTGTGTTGGTTATGAGTTTTTATTTCATATTTAAGGGTTTTTCTAAGTACGTGATTAACATGTAGCAAGAGGTAATTACTAACAATGACTGGCATTTGTAGATTCCCTGTTGAGCGTTCATACATGTGCACTTATAGTCACATCCAACCTCCCAGCTCTGATCCTGGAAGTACTGCTTGTTGTCGTACACACAGACACCTGGGGGTTATTCGATAATGTGAGAACATATCTAGAAATATATTTTTTATAAATATTTAGATACAAAGCAATTTTATTTGATACATAGAACAGTGGTAAAATGCTTTGAGTATCGGGCGTCCACAAAAAGTTTTGGAAAAACATCACTTTAGTAAACTTTTAAAGAAGTTATTAATACGTTTATGTAACTGATAAAAGAATTTTAGTTTTTAGCAAACCGACGTCTTTGGAAAAGATGACAAATACAAAAATGAAAAGGATAGTTTCTGATAAAATTGCTTTCAGTGGATTTGCATTCGTTTTAATCTTGAACTAAAACTTACTGATTCCGGTTGGGGTTTTGCCTGATCCGGATCCAGTGGTGGTAGTGATCTTTTGCTGGAAGTTACAAACTGGTTGAAGACAGCAGCTGCCTGGTGTCACCACGAGAGTGCAGGATGCGGGTAGGTCGTTGTAGACTGGGCATCTGAAGAAAAACATCCGTATAATATGTTATGTTCAGAAAGAATGAACGGTAATTACTTGAAATCTGGTAAGAGACTTTATGTGAATGGTATTTGTAAAAATTACACGGCATCGATCTGTGTTGGTAAGTACATGCTTTTGTGATCCGAACAGGCTGTAAATGAGATTGATAGTCAAAATTGGTTCTATGGTTGAAATGTTTATACACTAAGACAGACACATGTTTGTCTTATAAATCATTGCAATAAATCAACTTTTTTGACGTCAATTAAGAAAAGTATATCTTGATTTTATAGTTTTACCAAAAAAAGGCTGTTTAAAACATGTTTACTTACTTGTTGTAGCATCGGTAACGACCAGTGTTTCCATCTTCACAACTACACTCATAGTCACAACCATCGTCCCATTTCTCTCCTTGTTTGTATGTTTTGCCCTTGTAGAAACACTTACCATCTGCAAGAGAACGTTTAGTCTCCCTAAGAGATGTAACTTAATGTGTTCAAGAAACTAATGTTGCGCAAGATGACTAAACACGGTATTCCATTGATATTGCATAGATTTTATTCTTTGCTTATCACAATTTTCATAGTTTTAGGTTTCCAAATTATTTATAAAGACATGACATTAAGCCATGATCTATATTACTATGTGCACAATTGTGTTATCAGGCAATATGAAACAGTTAATTTAACATTCATTAATTGTTTGTATTCTTAGTAAAGTAATACTTACAGAAACCGGTTGAGCTGGTTTGAGCACCTGTGGGCACAAAAAATATCATTTTCATTTCGAATTTTTCAGATTTGCATTGGTTTTCAAAATATATAATTTGTTCAACTGCTGTTGATTAAGCCAAAGAGCATCAAGTGCAGAGTCATCTGTGTCAGATTCTTGGTGGTTTGAATACCAAGAGTAAAGTAATGCACATATTGTGGCATCATAACGATGTCCACAAAAATGTCTGCAATGTTGCATGTCGTCATTAGCCAAGGTTACAACTTCAAGCCACCATTTTATGTTAGAGACATACTATACATACTTCTTTAGTGTCTGTTGATGAACATCTAAACTATGATATAAAGAAAATATACAAATGTACTGGATGTTATTAAACTGTACAACTGCATGTTTGTATAAGACAATGTTGGCTACTCGGTCCAGTTTTATTACCGCAGAATCCGCAGAACTGTCTGCAGGAGGTCTGAGCCCAGGCAGCGAATGCAGTACACATATCGGCTTGGTAGGATTTGCAGTTGTCAATTTCATCCTTACAAGGTGGGGGAGCCTCGGTGTAAAGAGCTGGAAACATATCAAAGTAAAAGAATTTGAAGATCGATTTTGTTCAAACTGTATTTAAACAACCGCTAACCTCGATTTTATCCCTTCTCGATTTTCGTTCAAAGATTTTTCAACAAAATAAGAACTGGGCTCGATTATTGTTAATTTGTCCAATAAACACCTTTAATTAGCCGTTCATTAAGACAGCGTAATTATCGGCTGTGAAAAAACAACCTGAAATAGGGGCCATAAAATTCGCGCGCGTGGCGCATCATTATATCAACTGAAATACCGCCTTAAATAATTGTTTAATTATAATTGATGTGGATATCTTTTTTACACAAAACGCTTTATAGTGTTCCATCGTCAAAGGAGTTATCTTACTGAGTGGAAAATATTCTTTGAACTTCGTTAAATGTAGTTTTTTTCGGTGATATTGTTACGATAGATGTATAGATCACGAAGCAATGTTTCTGTTCATGACGTCACAAAAAGGGCGTGTGACCAGTCATGCAGTCACTGGTTTGTGGCCAGATAGATCTGAGCGGGCCATCAAAAGTGATATTAAAAAACGGCTTTCATTACCAAACTTAACATATTTGAGTAGCGACCTTTGACGCACTATACAATATTGTAATCATACATTCAAAGATTCCAAAGAAAATAGTGAAATATGTTTGTGGTTATGTAAACTTTAAGACGTTTATGTTGGATTAAGGGATCGTTGGCAGTTTGATAATAATAGATGTTATTACTTTTTTATTGATTGGTTTGTTATTACTATTTCATTAATTGATTTAACAACATCCTTTGGGTTCAGCCTTCTTGGCAACAATTGATTAATGTTATCGAGATTAACTCACGGGTGCAGATTTTGCAGTGTCTGGCACAGTTCTCAGAAGCCCATTGCTTGTATTGCGTACAGGAGCTGGTCTCATACATGTGGCAGTTGTCAACCTTGTCAACACAAGTGTCAGGGCCATGGGTGGCTCCTGATCAAAGATGAACGGTTAGACAAGGATAAAAACAAATCATAAACAAGACAGAACAAGTGCTGATATTGAAAAATTATTAATTCGAGAGATATTTACCTTTTATCTTGAAATGAGTAATGATTTTCTTCAGTTATTTGACATGTTTTATCCAAACCCAATTTTATAATCTGTTGAATAAGACATATTTATGCTACAAACCTGGCATTCCTGTTTGTGCTGGGAGAGATCGGCGAACTGCAAAAAAACATCACAATTACTTGATATATAGATATTTGGTGAATGTCATGACAATTATTAAAATATGCATCAAGTGAAAGCATGACAGGGTTGTCTTTATTAAGAAAACAGAACGACGCTTTATTAATTATAAGTCAATCAATCTTTTTTCGGAGCTTACTAGCTTCAGAAATGCAAAAGCAACAATTGACTGATCGCCAGCAATAGTATAGCCAGTGGCCATGATAATATATTCAGAGAATACATACCGTTACAGGCAGCAGTCAGGATCTGGGGGATTGCAGTCTGGAGTTGGTCATAGCTGCTGACTGTGAATGAGTTAGATGAGTGAGGCTGATCAACGATGCTGTTGAGTTCGTTCAGGTTCACCTCGGATCCGACTCCAACACCAATGAGTCCGATGTTGTTTGTTCTTGCATTGTCAGCTTCTACAGTTGTTGCTGTGGGGTTTGAAGAATGTCCGTCGGTGATAACAATGCCGATACGAGGAACGTTGGTCCTGGCTCCAGAGGTTGTGGCAAAGCCTTGTTCCCTGAGGTATTTGAGAGCATCAGCAGTGTTGGTTCCTCCACCCATATGCTGGAGAGTGTCCATTGCCTTCAACACGTCCATCCTGTCAGTGTACATACCAAGAGGGAAGCCCATTGAAGGATGGCTGGAGTACTGCATCAGACCGACCTGGACGTTGTTGGGGCCGATGGGCAGTCTGGAAGCAAAGCTCTTGAGGAAGTTGGAGATTTGCTGGTATTCGGTCGAGTCCACACTGGAGGAAGAGTCTAACATGAAGACCACGTCAGCCTTCTGAAGACAGCCTAAACAAAGAAGAACGATAATGACGACCATGAATTATTTTACCTTCATAACAAATATAAGCAAAGAAGCAGCTAAATCAGGAAACGACTGTACATGTTCGAATAGTCGGAAGGTGCAATATACTTGTCATTAAAATATCATATATCTTTGGAGGGTTAACACATATAGCATTCGATGTGGTTTTAGGAAAATAAAATATGATTCAAAAGTAATTTAATATCTGCATCCGAACAGGTCTCTCAAATCACTCTTCCTCTCTTCTCTAACTGAAAATTGTAACCTTTCATGTTCATCCCCTTGTACAATTTGTGAATAATTTTCGGACACTTTTGCAGTGCTGAATCTCATTTTTCCTACATGGATCTTAATGAATATAAATAACGTTTTCACTAAACGACAGTACTAGTGGAAAAGAGTTGATGGAAGTTCAGCAAAACACTTACTGTTGGCCTGAGGTAGTTGGTTTGTGCTCTGAGGAACTCCTGCAATAAACAAAAACACATTGCTATTTATATAGATATGTCAATCTAAAATTCAAAAGGATGCTGATATAATTATTTTCATTTTTCTCACCAATACCATCGAATTTATATTAAAAACAGGAAATGACAAAAGTTGAGAAATTTGGCTATTAACAAAAATTCCACATAACTTGCTACTTTATATTATGTTACCAACCGGTAGAGGCAACCAACGACTTTTTTTTTGGACTAAAATTGTTAGCAATCGGTAGACTAACCAATTGTTCATTTACCCATTGCAATTTTTATGAAGATGTCAAGAGTAATGATAGCTTGTGTACCAACCTCCTTCAACCATGGAAGCCAGAGAAGGAACAAGACTGTTTAGGGCCTGGTAGTTGTCAGCGTGCAGCACGTACTTGGAGGTTGGTGCATTGGCAATTTGGTTCACCTCGTCGATATCAACACCGTTGCCAATAGCAACGTTGTAGATTGACACACCGGCGTTACGGGCGTTCTTAGCCTCCTACACGAGAAACAAGGGAATGACCTACATAACTTTCCAAATCTTTACGAGAGATATCTTGTAAAGATAGTTTTTTTTGGAACAATAATTGGTTGAAGTCTAGTAACTAAGCATGTTAGACGTTTTTCATTACAACGCTTGAGGGTTGAAAGTTGGATGTTAATCTTGTTAAAACATATAGTAACACGTTTCTAATTTTGAGAACTTAAATACATTTGATAAAGAAGTGATACTTATGAGTTCCCAGTAAGACTCAATGACCCATTCTTTACAACAATCTTGATCTTTAGAATAAAATTGGAACATAAAAAGAAACGACTGCCAACCGTTTATATCAATATTCGGTGATTATCATATTGTTTTTCAAATGTGTAAATGACATGTCTGATAGGGTCGATATGTTTAAAAACGTTGTTCCTCTTGCTTTTTAACATTTACTTGAATGTGTCCTGTGTTTGTTAATCCATGTAATTTTTTTATATAAGTTCAAGCAAAGATAAATTTGTTTAAATAATCATTGACCAGAGGCTCATCTCCTATATGTAACTTAAAAACAGTATTACAGTGGTCAGCATGATCCACTCTACCGATAGCACTCATCCAGTGAATCACTAGGACCTACCTGTGTTGCGAAGGCCTTGTTGTTAGAAACGCCATTACCGATGTGGATGACGACGTGGGGAACATGATTGCGGGCACCATGTTGGGTTGTGAACGAGTTGCTATACGCTAACTTCAGGGCCTGACCGAGGTCTGCAGCTCCGCCCTGAAACTTGATGTTGTTCAGAGCATTTGCGAGCTGACCTTCCGTCTGGTACTGGTTTAGGTAGAACTGGTTCGTGGCACCGTTCCCGTACGTGATCACGCCAACCTGGGTGTGTTGGGGACCAATGTTCCAGTGACGGATCAGGTTCTGGACATACTGGATCATCAGGCGGTAGTTCTCCATGCCAACTGTGTCCGATGAGTCCAGCACGAACTCAACATCAACAGGGTATCTCCAGCCTGTAGTTTCAACGAAGAACTTATTACATCATGTTTTACAATGAACCTCATTTAAGGTCATCTTTAGATGCACCCCGTATGTAGCCCTTGCAATATTCAATTTTTTCAAAGTTAAAACTAAGTTTATTATCGTAAGCATCATTTAATTGTATTGTATTGTATCCATATCAAATTTAGTTTTTAAATTAATACTTCATATACGGCTATCCTATATAAAGAGTTAACATGATGAATATCTTTGAACATTGTTTTTGGACCTTGAGCATTATTCTTATTCAAAGAAAGCATTTTACCTACCGTATGTGTTAACTCCATTGAAGAATGTTTGACGTTTTGCTGAAAAAATATAATAGTATGAAATTCAACAGTCGGTCTCAATCACCTTTGATGAAATATATTCGAAGTTGGAGGAATGTCAAATAGTTTTACAGAAGTTAATAGTTGGTAACATTTTGCTTTCAAGATATAAAAAGATGCGATTAATGTGTTTTGTAGAGAACCATGACTAGATAAAACATTCTATGTATTTTAAGATTCAATAATCTTTGTGGGAGGAGAACATGTGAAGCTCTGTCTGGTGACCAGCTTGTTCTAGAAATATAAGGTGGGCGTGATAAGATGTTCTATTTTATGGGCTAAATATCTACTGCCCATAGATAATAATTCATTTATTTGATTCGGAAACATATGTTAAGGGTAAAAAGATTAATAGTTTATAACAATTACAACAATTACGAATTAACACAACACAGAAGAATTTGAACATTTTGAATCTATTGGAGATAGATAATATTTTGAAAGAATGTTTATCAATATCAGAAAAAGAATAGATTTTCCTTGTAATTGTTGGTGTATAATTGCTTAAGAAGAGAACATATTTTCTTGTTAAAAAGTTTTAGATTTATGATTATGTTTTTAAAAACGACATTGATATATAAATTTTTATTTTAAAATGTTTCAATTGTAAACAGTTAGTGTGAAAAATTTCAGGAATTGAACCGCTATATATTATATTTTTTAAAAGTAAATATATATTTGGAAAATTGAAATTCCCGTACCTTTTCTATCTTTTTTCCGAATCGCTGTAGCCTGTATAGCGGCCGCTACCGCTAGGATGAAGCACAGTCGCTTAAACATGACTGTGGACTGTGATAAGAGCTACATCGACGAGCTCCAATAAGAACAAGTCTTATATACCTCTAGTCATGTGACTGCTAAAGCCAATGAAAATTCGGGTAATATCTTAGATCTTATGATCTAACAGTTACTTGTAAAAGCTGTTCCAACTCACACCTACGGCGGGGAAAATATTGGAAAGGTTGGCGTTGGTTTGTTATCTTTCGGCATTGGTTAGATAACCTTTGATCTTATTGTATAAAGTGTATGTATACATAAGATTATTAACCCGGTAAATGTTTCCGTTTTACAAAATACGAATTAATTTTAGTTATAATAAATGAATACTCGATACACGTCATGCTTACGCAGTCCGTTACGATGACGTCACGGTCATTCATTTTTTACGTCATAGTTGGGAATATACACTTCGTCCTTCTAAATTGTTTGCTATTTGATTATTGTAGGTGAACAAAATGCATGCCTCTTATCATATATCATCATACGGGTTTAACAATTTATTGCATCTTGAACGTAAGTAATGAAGCAAAGTTGGTCGGTAAAAAAAAATTATATTACACACGTATGGTATTTTTGGGACTGATTTTCAGTATTGATAGAGGTGAAGCAAGATATTTGTCATGTTTGTTTCTTTTCCTCTATATCAAACTATAAATCGGTTGAGTCTAGGAAAACAACCCTAAGTAAAGTTCGTTATTTTAGCATGTTTGATTGATGACTTGTAATTTTATCACAACATTTAATCATTAAGAGATCAGATGACAAATTAGACATCTCAATATGTATGTAATTAAAGAATAGCCTTAATGTCACTTTCGTCGGATAATGATGGCTAAAACAAAGATTGTTATTTGTATTAGAGGTACATTAAATACCTCGCAAGCATGATACTCGACTAACGTTCCACTTACATCTAATAAGACCGGAGATTTCGTGTAACAATTTGTCCCATCAAATTTGATATCAGTTTTGTAAATTCTTTGAGCCGTGTCCGACATTTTTTTAAAAGCTAATTTTGAAAAATGACTTTTCAATGTTTCGACCGATGATCCAACACAACTTTTCGAAGGGTGCAACTTAAGTTTAAAACGACAAGTCGACCCTAGACCATCTAACAATATGAAATACAGAATGCATTAAGTTATTCACTAGTTGCATAAGACAACCCAGTGAACTTAAAATGTAGAAATTACATATTTTATTTATTTCGAATAGTTTGTTGTTGTTGAAAAGTTGAAATAATTTGTTACCATTTCGACATACATGTAGATCATGACGACATGGTGCGCATTTGGCTTTGTTTTATTTATATTTCTTCTCAACGGGGAAAATCGTTTAAAAAGATCTACTTTATCAATGAAGAATGTAAATCTCTGAAATCTCTGATAATTCTGGAAATATTAATGTTCTTGTAATGTTTATGAACTACAAAGCAAATGGCCCTATTTTCTAAATATATGTCTGCATCATAAATATCATCAATAACTTTTGTTAAAATAATTATCTCGGAAAAAAATCATTATAGAATTTTGAGGAAGGTTAGTGTTTAAATTTCGTTTTAAGGTTATGAAAAAGTAATTATTTCAACATATGATCTAGTTACAACTGATTAGGAACTGTGTAGGCACCAACTCCTTATCTTAGTGCGTTGGTGTGGAAACGCGCGGTCATCAGTATTTATTATCTAGAAACTGTGTCATATACTAGAATACAAGGTGTTTATGATTTTGTGAAACTAATATAAAATGTTGTCAACTTAGAAGATAGATGGGTGAACATTAAGACATTATAAGGTACTGGTCATCATTAAACTTCTTTTTTGCCTTGGTATATTTTAAAAAGAAATTAGTTGCATCTTGACGTACCTTTTAGTACTTTATGGTATTTTGACATTTGAAGAGCGCAAAGATATTATGATTTAAGGTATTTATCGACATGAAAGTTGCAGCTTACATTAGGCATAACAATTCTATGCGAAGATTCTGTGTTACATTTAATCATGATTTTTATATTTTGTAAGGGCTTAAAGTATTTAGAGTTGAATTTAAAAGTTGAAAACAATATTTCTAGCATTCTATAATTTATAAGTTAATCGTTATATCTGTTTCTCATTTATTAAATTCGTTAAGAATTAGATAAAAATATCTTTACCCGTAAGTTATTTTTCATAATTTTGAATTTATTGTGGGACCACATTGGCAATGCCTTGAATATTATTTTAGTATTTTGGTATTTTAAACTCTGAAATAATGCATATAATAATAAAATTACATGCAAAGATGATTCAACAAATTAAAGTTTATTTGCTATATAAGAATTATTTCAGATCGGGTGTCGTTCTAAACAGCTCAGTTAATCTTCTTTCAACATCGGTTACTAGGTCATTGAAAGATCGTGAATTGATATATTTACATGCACTTTAGCTGTATTTCAAAATGTTGAGTATTATTGTAATTTGTTCTTGATAACAATAGCATATAGTTAGCTTAAATTTTCAATTATTTATAAATCTTTCCAGCGTTGGTTACTTGTACATGTAAATTGTACATGTATCTATGAATCGACAAACAAATAAACCGTATCGTGAAGTTAATGCTTTACAATTCGTTTTTGAAATATTGAAGTATAATAACAGATGAAGCCAAAAAAGAAATATCTAATTATTGTATCTTTTAATATTGAAGTACATTTTTGTTTATACAAGATCAGTGTGTTGTTGCATTTCAATTTTTCGTGACAATGAAAGGGACTCACTCGTGATTGTTGATTATGTTAATTTAACTTGTCATTTCTCCACGATCGAACCAGCTTAAATTACCGGAAACCTCTATACTGTATACTTATACACATATCAAATCAGAAAAGAACCGAACATAATTTTATTTGTATAAGGGTCTCATGGCCTCTAGTACAATAAAGTAGACTGCATAGGTTTGTTTCCACGTGACATTTACAAATACATTTGCATTTGCCCGTAACCTACATACATTCAAAAAACTAGACAGAGGCGGTATTCTGTGAAATAGGTCTCTTTTCAGAAAGAATTGATCATATTTCATTCCGTGTGTATGCAAATTTAAACTTAATTTCAATATTTTTTATTTAATTAAAACTATAAATGTATCCTTTAAATGAAATTAGATCACCAAGAAGAATAGACTACGCATACAGAGGTCATACTTGCAAGCCGGGAACAAGAGAATGCATAGCTATCACAACGTCAATGTTGATTCTGTTAGATTCGATGCTGTGCTTCATTAGGTGAGGTTTAACGCCGCTTTCAAGTGTAAGTTACTTATATCGCAGCTGTTAGCATTGCTTCACCACTATTGTGACTATGCATTGCTATGAACCCTGCGAGCATCGGCTTGATTTTGCAAAGCTTGGGTGTTACTGCAATTGTCATAATTCAGTGTAGCATTGCATTGCATGACTGTACAACAGTTCTCCTGGTAGAATTTGAACCAAAAACCTTTCGATACGAAAAAACCCCCATTGCTTTATCCAGCTACATACGGATTTTGTAATGTATCTATAAGTGTAAAAAAAGGAGCACATGTTTTGAACATACTGTTTCTTCACATTTTCCTCAATAGATATAGGTTTATGCCAAATGCATTCATTTGTCTTCAAAGTGTCAAACAACTCAACAGGGTTATCCGTCGAATTGGGCGATTGCCATTTTAGTGTGAACACCTTTTTATCATTTAAGATAGGAAAATAGATTCGCGTTATGTTATTCCGTTTAAGAACAGCTTCTTGCGATTATAACAAGATTGCCATGCAATTGAATCATTAAATTTCGTTTTAGTGAGATCCCTTTGTTTACCTGAAAAGAACGTGCTGTTGTCACTTCAAACGAATAGATATTGATATTAATTTTCTGTTTTAATTATTGTGAGAAAAATATTTGTTGTCCACGCAATTTCAGGTTAGATTATTTTCAAGGCAAACTTGACATTGAATACTGAGACTCTGAATCCACCACAGACGAGTTCATTATTTGAACACAGTCAGTTCGAAGACGAGAGCTAATGTAAAATTGCTCACCTTAATTTGAAGAAAGTGACTTCGAACTATTTTATTGCGCGTCTAAGTAATGTAATCGCGATATAAAAGTGTATCAATGCATCAATCTCATAGAATGTATTTTTAATTTTCCTCAAGTGATTCATTAAATTTTATAAATATGTTATATTATATATCATCGGTACACTAGACGAAAGTGCAAAATTATATGGATACGATTTCACGTTATCATTTCTTTCGGAGACATACTACAACACTTTACTAATGGTGCCACAACCTGATTTATCGTTTATTTCTTTTCATTTCATTCAAAACAAAATAAAGGACTAATGAAAGTAGAAATCAGGTGTTTTAGAAATGATAGTGGATATATGCATGTTCCACTAGCGGACATATTTCACTTGAGATATCTTATCTTTGTCTTTGGAGACAGGTTATTCTATGAAAACTATGTGAATCATGGCTGCTACATTGTGGATATCTGTATCAGCAACAATTTATAAACACCAAATGATGCCTTTTCTTAGACAGGTAAAAGAAGACTAAGCTTTCGTATGCATTGATCATTATAATGTTTCATTAAGTGCATGAGTCCGTGACATGTATGTATGTGTGAGTGTATGCATTTATGTATGTATGTATGTATGTATGTATGTATGTATGTATGTGTGCATGTATGTATGTATGTATTTATGTATGTATGTATGTATGTATGTATGTATGTATGTATGTATGTGTGTATGTATGTATGTATGTATGTATGCATGCATGCATGTATGTATGTATGTATGTATTTGTGGACGGATGGATGTAAATAGTATTCGTGTGTATGTTTGTATGTAATGTATGCATATACATGTATGTATCATATGTATGCTATCTAATTAATGCTCTGCTATCTAATGCTGCTATATTATACTTTATTATGAATCTTTTCCTACGTTTTCTATCTTTTGCTATGTTGAGCTTTTCTATGTCATCTTTTGCTATGTTGTGCTATCTATGCTATGTTGTGCTATCTATGCCATGTTGTACTGTGATGTGCACGACTGGACATCCTATCGGTTAAGGATAACCGCCTAATCAGACTGGGTAAAGCCTTGACAAAATAATCGAAGTATGACTCCAAGCCACGCCCAGTGTCTGACGTGTTAGGCGTCAGCTTAAACTCGACCTTTTTTGCTATGTTTGAAAGCTAATTCAACAAGAAAGTAGGGGCAATAGCAATACCGAAAGAATTCATAAATACGGTGAATTAACGCCTCATGAGACCAACTTTCCTTGTCAGTCGTCATATCCATTTTGATTGTCGTGTGACAATCCTTGGACGCGGTTTTCTCGGGTGGATTTATATCAAATACATTTGAAACTTTGGTGGTGACAGAACCACCACTATTGAAGAACACGTTTCGTTATATCATGCAGGCTATTTATCGATATGAAAATTTTTAAATAGCCTCGAAAAAATTAAAGTTAATGAGCGGGGTACAAGAATATGCTTACTGTAGTGATACTTGTATCATTTGCCATCTGTCTTTAAAAGATGTAAATTACTATTGTACATCTCGAGGAGAGGGTATCCTAAAGTTGGAGAACTTTTTCCTAATCCTTTTCATGTGAATAAAATATGTTCCAACTAAAAAACTTGTATCATATTTCTTCTTTTCTTTTGCTTAACTTTCGTGATAATTTTATACTAAAGTGGATGATTTGTTTGTAGTTATTTATAATATCTTGTTACCTTGTATCTCACACCGTGTAGTTATGGCTCAGTCTTTGAATGCAACAATGAAGGATATAATAACATATCTGGCGCAATAGTAACATACATCCTATATACTCCTTAGAGATTTTGGTAGGTTTTCCAAATGTTCTCCTTTTGCAAATGAAGGTTATAATCGGTAGAAAGTATAAGCCTAATCTTCTTCTTTTAGTTTATTGGTTGAATACATATATAGAAGTTCATCGGTGTATAATGGATGGACGTCGTGACAATATTCTCAGTAGCAGCCGAATGCCAAGACAAACGCCATTATGACAGGACGTTTGACACGCCGCTGGCAACCTACGGGTCACGGGCGTAAATAGAGACCATTGAATGGGATACATAATCACAAATAAAAAATAAATGATAATAAAATAAACAAATGACCTGTATGTCATAAAAAATAAATCATTTAACAAGACTGGACACACGTCATAATTGATGAATACATACTGTAGCATAGCATTATATTAAACAAATGACTTTCGCTTTGAACTATGTGAATTACTAAAGATGAATACATACTGTAGCATAGCATTATATTAAACAAATGACTTTCGCTTTGAACTATATGAATTACTAAAGATGAATACATACTGTAGCATAGCATTGTATTAAACAAATGACTTTCGCTTTGAACTATATGCATTACTAAAGATGAATACATACTGTAGCATAGCATTGTATTAAACAAATGACTTTCGCTTTGAACTATATGAATTACTGAAGATGAATACATACTGTAGCATTATATAGCATTGTATTAAACAAATGACTTTCCCTTTGAACTATATGAATTACTGAAGATGAATACATACTGTACAAGAGCAATGTATTAAACAAATGACTTTCGCTTTGAATTTTCTTTTTCAATAAAGAGGTTTTAGGGGCGACTGTGATAACGTCACATGGTAGGACTCACACTTCATTGACCAATCTAAAAAGAAACCTTTCGTTTCCTCAAGGAGTGCATTCTGTATCTGTATGAATACTGAAGATTGACTCAATACTGAGCAATGATTTCTTCAGGTTTGGTGTGTGCGCACCACGGAGAGTTAAGTAGGAGTATGGTGCTGACAGCGAGGTTTTAAATTCGTCCACTGTTTCACAGTTCACTGAGGTTTCTGTTAATGAGTTCCAGTCTATAACTGTGCGGGGGATGAATGAGTGTTTGAAGATGTCGGTCTGGCATGTATGGATGATCAGAGTTTTTGACTTGAACATAAGTTTGTTTCCTCACCGCCGAACGAGATAATAAAAACTTTTCAAAGAGTTGAGAGCTTTTAATTTATCACATGATAAGTTTTGTAGTAACATTCAAATCTTGTCATTTTCCATTCTATATAAATCTATACTGATCAGTGGTATTCAGCTGCGGATAGTATTGCCATTCCACATCTACGCGATGGCAATGTAGAGGCTCCACATAGGGCTGTTTCCTTTTGATGTTTTGTTCGAGCTGTAGAGTTTGCAGGTTCCCACTCTATTGTTGTATCCAAACGCACGGCAGTTCGGATACCCCTGGCAATGTACGGCACACGAAAGAGCGTTGGACACTGGAAACACTGACTCAGCAACTCCAACGATGATTTTATTCGTTTGTCGTCTAACCAAAACATTGCCTGGAGGAAAACAAAATCCCCTTTGTGAGTTGAAAACAATTAAAATAGTTTTTTAATTCTTGGGTGAGATAGAAGTCGTCCAAGAATGGATTTCAGTGTAACTTTTAATTCAACTTTAACTTTAAATCAAAATTAGAAATAAAGTGCGACGAGAAAAAAAATGTATATATACATGAATTTTATTTTCAAAATTGTCATACAACGTCATTATTATTAAATAGTTTATAATGAATGTTTAAAAAAGTTTTGATAATCAGTAGTTGATAATGATTTAAATAGAGCAATAACATCTTACCTCGACATGTTTTAAAAAATCAATATTTTATTGAATTGTATTTGAAACCAAAAGGTTTTTTTCAGTAACGAATAGAAGGATTTCGTTTAGCAATATCAATATGACTTTTATTGCACTGTTATATAAATTTACTCTCTCTACGACTACTAACTGTATCATTTGCACATATACATGAGATTGAAAATATCCCCCCGATTTGTTTTGTCAACAAATTAACTGATTATCTGAATAATCAATAATAGGACAGAGTTTCTCCTACTGTTATGTAGAGAGTTTGAGAATATGTTAGAATAGGCGTTTATTGGGAAACATTGAGTTTATCTAAAATAAGGTTTTAACAGAGAGATATTATTTGAAAGTAGCAAAAATGGAGAGAAACGAATCAATAGAGCAAAGGACATTAAGTGCAGTACAACGAGTGACATAGGGTTATTAAATAGGCGAAACACGAATTTGATATGAGTTTGGGTAAGGGTAGAAGTATGGAACGCATTTTATCAAGATTATTCATTGGACCAGTTGGCTAAAGTCATTTCATATGTCCAATACAACTGGACAATTAGAATTGAAGAGAAAAGCAAGCAGTGTCGTGAAACTATGAATAACTGAACAGTTGTTCGAAATTGGATGAACCAATTGAGAGTAATTAGTGACGTCATAAGGGTTATAGTACAGAGGTATCGGGGTCAAAGGGCGTAGGTAGAGGTCATAGCTTAAAACAGCACTGCTGAGTGACTGCTGTCATAAGAGGATATAGAGAATATGATTGGTCAATGGTAAAACACACCCAGAAGATGATTATTGGGTAGAAGGGTTTAAAAGGTGATGCACGAGTAGTTTCGGAGAGCGGGAACTGAAACAAAAACTGAATCTGAAGCTAAGAAGTTTAAAAATGATAAATGTCTGTTAATGTAAGATGCTTTGATTGTTTTTGTAATAAAACCATGAAAAAACCTTCTCTTGTATTTATTAAGAAAGTGTACCTCTCGCTAGCTCATAAGCGAGTCCCCAACAAAGCCACGTATTTCGACACTTCTAGATGATGATCAAAGTAACAGAAAGCTGAAGTCTAAAGGGTTTAAATTGATAAAGTTAAACCATTTAAAGTTGCAAATCTTTGACGAGTCTTCCTTTGGGTATAACATTATATTGTCAAAGACATTGACATATTATTTGTTACGAATGTATTAGTGAGATATTTGTAAAGCACCAACAGTTTTTCTAAATAGACCGTTTTGCATATTTAGCCTCACATAGATGGCATAGGTTTAACAATGCCAAGGAAAAGGGTATTATATCATAACTCAAACGAAATACAAACTATTGTGAGGTACTAAATGAACTGTTTGACACAAACAGACGCTTTAAGTGTTTCTGAAAAAAGAAACATACGCCTCCTACCGACTAATTATACATCATCTAGTATGCTACGTCAGCAAGACTACCAAACTACCTGGCGATGTACATAGACTGGACTTCATTATACAACTATCTTGTTAAGAAGATAAAGTTGGCTTCATCATTCATATATCGTGTTAAAAGATAAATTTTCATTCGTCATTCAACTTTTGTGTTAAGTAGATAAAGTAGGCTTCATCATCAACATTCTTGTTATTTTTATAAAAAATATATTAAAATGTAATATGTACCGAAAGGAGGATTACTCACTTACTGAACATCAAACGCTATACATCGGCCTAACATGTCTGCATGTCTGTTGAATTCATAATCGTTAAGTATAAAGTGGATTTCACCAGAGCAGTTACATGTACCTGATCTGCAGCTGTCGATGACAAGAACTTGAACTTCACAAAGTATCAAGATTATGGTTCCCTTCGAAATTTTCACAAATCTTCCTGAAATGATGACATCACAGGGAATAAGCTTCACTGATTTTATCAGCTACCGCTCCATGGTGGAAAGTGCATACACTTCCCTGACTGTCAACTTCACGTGACACAGTAATTGTGAAGTTGCTTAGCCTTTCTCCTGCAAATTGAAGGGGATGAGGTGAGGTGATACATCAGACGATTGGAGGCTGAAAAGTGCTTTTAAAAGTATTTCACTTGTGTCACGACTTCTAGTATTATTGCAGGGAGCAAGCTCATAACTCTATTGTTGTGAAGCTGCGAGAATCGGCTCGAACTAGCGGAACGTGGGTGGCAGTGCACTGAAATTCAGTAAAGCATTGCATACAAACTTATGGGTGATTTTGCACTGAAGTTCAATAAAGCATTGCATACAATCTTTACTGCGTGTAGAACAGTTCTCTACTGCAGACAAAAATGCGAGCCCCTCACGGGATCAGACTCAGGACCTCTTCATCCGAAGTCAAACGCGCTAACTACTGCACTATCCCGCCCCCGAATCAAATAGAATTTTCAAGTTTATTCCAACCTATTGTTTATCACTAATAGACTTATATCACAACATATTTTAAGCATACCTACCATATTTAAACTGTATTACATAAAAAGAATCCGGAGGACTAGATCAAATACAATCTAAATAGGAAACAAAAGGAAAAATTTCACCCCCACTATATCAGCATATATTTCTATCACTAAAACCCATACAATAGCTTACAATAGGTAAATGCCTCAATGGCACTATACAAGACAACCCGATGAAATAATGTAGCACAATCGCCAGGCACACACTTCGTAAGATTCAACAAGAAGACGAGATGCATGTGGATTTTCATGGGTTTATTTCTTCTAAGTACTTTGTGCCAATCTGGCCGTCGACACTCCCAGCCCGCTTTCCCTGGGCACCCTCAGGACGCCCAGCGCGCCCTTTTCTCACATGGCTGGTCGTGGCTGTCACCAGCCCATAGCCGGGTGAGACTCAACCCTCTCTCCATGTCGATGGCTGAGAAGGAACTTCCCAGTCCCGTGGCTGAGACTCGACTCTCTCTCCAGGACCACGGCTGAGAATGAACTCCCCAGTCCCGTGGCTGAAACTCGACTCTCTCTCCAGGACCACGGCTGAGAATGAACTCCCCTGCTTCATAACAAACCTGGGTCTTATATACCCGACAGACCCAGTTGTCAACACATTGTCACTTGAAAACAGCTTAATGATTATTACATACTTAGAGATTACTTGGGGATGGGATCAGCAGAGAATAACATAGGTTTTATAGCAACAATGTTACACTAACCTCTCTCAAACAATGTTTGAAAAATGTATGAAATATATTATTTTACATAACATCATGTCCCAAGTTGTAAAAATGCAAGCCATGAATAGCCATGACAAGCCGTCAGTAATACAAGACATTAGACTCGATTCGTATGAAGGCATTGTAGCAGCTTCGCGAGACCACTTTAAAAAAATGTTTTTCTTTTCATTAAGGGCGAATACATCAAATAGTTTCAACGTTAGTAGCAATAACAATGATACTTGAATAGCAAAGGCAAAATCTAGTCTGATTTAATTCGACCATGTTCTGATGAATACAACTTTTGACTTCATGTAGATTCGAACTCGTTCTGTCTAGGGCTTTCCTCTTTACACAATATGACCACCGGGACTCGTAGCGCACATTCTTGATATTAATATCTTTTCTATGCAAAACCTAGGAAGACATTTGACCTTTCTTCGGCATAGTTAGCTTAAACTCTTAAACCCTGGAATAATGAGTCGTATTCATAAAAATGAAATTCACCTTTGAGTGAAATCAGATTTGATTAGAATAATTAAACATTCATCATATTGTATTACTCGGAGGCTTAGAACCTTGCAGAGATCATTATCATTTACAATGTATATTTGGTATGCATTTAAACGTCTGTCACATCGTACTTTGATCTGAACTGGAGAAGTGAGTTTGGATTTAACGTGTTTTCAACACTTTCTCAGTTCAAAAGAGTGGGCAGATGAAAATGAAAAGGGATCGAAAAGATTAGCGGCTTTCATCTGTACAGCCTCACAATAGAGACCAAGATATGATCAGTGTAGACAGAAGTGAACAAACATCACCTTATGTTATTGTTCCGAAAAATGTGTGTTTGGGAAATAGTTTGGAACACTCAAAACTCATAGATCTTAAATTTGAACATTCTGTTAAATTGACAAATAATTATGATTTCTCATCAAGATGAGCCTACATGTCTGAATTGCTTAATTTTTGTGATACATAATCAAAGCTATCATTAAACTTTACATGATAAAAAAAATCCTCAAAATCTACATTATCATTCTTAACAATACAAAATGAAAATTGGGAGACTGTGGTAAAACAATAAGGGTTGTACCCTGCAGTGGTATTTCTCCAACACCCGTAACTAGAAGAGATTCTAGAACTGCCACCTGCAATTACCTATTTTCATATCTGAAGTAAAGTTTACAAAATGAAGAGGTGCTAGAGCATAGCCACTTTTACCCTCAAGTGCCTAATCTGAGTTATCTGAAGACTCAACAGAAGGTAAAATACCCTTCTAAATAAGAGATAGGATGGCTACAATATCCCTCAAAATAGTAACGTGCCTTTGGGTAGAATCATCTCAAGTAAGTGTAACAAACTATTTTTAAGCAAAATGGAAAACCTCTTCTTGAACAACAGAATCTGAAAGCTTACTCTCTAAAGCAACACTCCCCAGATCCATAAGACTTAGGTGTGGTATACTCAAAAGAATTTTGAAAATCTGTGGTCTGATTCTTTACTAAAGTCTCGACATGCAGAAATCAAATGATATAGCCTTTTGCAAAAAGTACAATCAGGATCAGAATCACTGGAAGTCTTTTGCTAATGTTTCGAACATCTATGCCCAGGGCCAGAAACCCTCTCGTCAATAAAAGTATCTAACAAAATTAAAAATTAAAAATTAAAAAATCAAATAAAAGTAAATTTGATATGCACAAAGCACATACCAAACCAAGGAGAGGGAACATAAGAAAATCCTCAAGTCTAAGCACAATTTTTCTGGTTAAACAAATGTATTCTTTCTGAACGAGCGCCAATTTGTCACGTGTGAATTTATACAAAAGACAAACATGATATTTACCATTTAATTAAAAACAAAAACAAACAGATTAAAGATATAATAAAGACAAGGCAGAAAAGTTAAATATCATCACCTGTGGTTGCGCCACTCGTGATAACACAAAATTTCTACTTCACTCGATTAGATGAAGAGTGTGTTTGACAAATATCATCTACATATTAAGTTTGATGAATTTGACGCCAGCAACATGCTCTGAGTCTCTGTAAATCAATAAAAACACATCGATACTTAGACAGGATGCCTTATAAAAGGTACTTATGGGAAACCGTCATGGCGTAATAGTGGGCTGTCGATATTTCGCGCTAGTACATTCTATGCACTATTGCTGTTAAAGAGTGTTTCGCTAACAGTGTTGTAGTACGAAATAAGATATGTACTGTTAAAGTTATTTGGGTGTTCTCCGTCTCCCATGGTGTATTTCTAAGAGTAGTCAGTTTTCGTTTGACTCAACGCAGTTTCATCTGTTGAAATCCTAACTTTTGATTACTTCGATCTTTATAGATTACGGTTTTGATTTTGTAATTAATTGGTCTACATGTTTTAAATGGTTATTTTAAATATTTTTACTACAATTACTTGAACTGAGGTTATTTGAGGTAAGTTTCAATTTCACAATAAGGATAAGAATTACCATATGATATGTTAAAGATAATAATGATAATGATATGAATGATGATGCGGTAAAAAGGTCTATTTAGTCAGATGGAAGGAAAAAACATCACCCTACCAGATACGTTTCTGTTCCTCAGCAACACTGAATGCACGGAGTAAGTCCTACCAAGGTCCACCTGCCACCAAGGCTTTAGGTCATAAAAGCAAGTGTGAGTGCAGGTTGGCCAGTAATCAATGATTCCATCTACTGTAAGACCAGCTGACTTGCGCATATGATCATATATGTGCACACGGGTTGAACTTGCAGGACTTGTGGAGTGCAGCATCGAATGTAATAAAAGCTGCAACACCTGCAATAAAGCATTCCCATCACCTTACACCAAGTGGCAGTTCCAAGACCCACTCCCATTTTCCAATTTCGACTATAACATTGATTAAACCTCAGTGTTCATTGACTCCCCCTATCCCTTTAAACATTTATTAATCCAGATATACAACGTAACGGACAACATTTAACAGCACATGTTGATAAAAGTTACCTATGTCCGAGGCATGTTATCAGAAGACACACGGCTGAGATTTTATTAATCATCCAAAATCCTATTTCATTATGTTTCAATGAAAAATGTACATCCCTGATCACAGCAGTGCACTAAGACTCCCAATTCGGTGTCGTCATAACATTGTGATGTCATCATGTTTAATACATAATACCATTGTGTTGTCATTACATCATGACATAAAACATGGAGGGCATTGTTCAGAATCTACTGTCGAAACGATATCTCTTACAAGATATGCCTCGATCTTCCACGAACGATATCTCCTGTGGAACACAGATTTGGATGTTTATTTTTTCATACCAAAGACAGCTGTGACAGACCCCTAAACTGATTGGGATTCTTATTTGATATAGTGACCTATGACCTAGGGAACACACCCTAAAAGTCTAAAGTCATCCACATTTTTCGTCTCTTAATTTTTGTATGGTTGATATGAAACTGTCTCAACTTAATAACGTTGTGTTCTGTGTGTGTCCTTACCATGATGTTATACACGTGTTTTTTAAAATAATTCAGAGGCAAAAATGATGATAAAACCCTCTTACCTTTTGTAACCATTTCTTTTACTGAAAGAAATTGTTTAATTCTAATAGAAATTGAAATATATTCTCTTTTTGGTCCTGTGAATGCAATATTGTTTTGATATTTTGGAAAGTAAGCTTAAACACAATGATATATTTAAAAATCATGAAACAGTTTATACTCACAGAAAATACTGATCAACACCATACACAGGCAAATTGGTGTAACCCTCATTGCAAATAGTTTTGAATGTAATGATAAACTCATATAGGCCTCGCAAAAAGAAAACGGTTATTGCTGACTTAAGGTGTAGATATCTATAGAAACTTCGTGAATAATGCAGAATTTTTAGTCTGGAAATGGCGCTACAGAAGTCTTTTCACGATGATGAAGATTAATGTTTGCAGGTTTTTATTTACCTAACATCTGAACGGTGAACAAAGGATTATATATTGTCTGTTCATGCAATCTTGTAACTTGTAACAACTTTCAAAAACATAGTATTAGCATTCTTACTGGATTAATCAGTTTGGTTGCTGTTTTCGCTTTTCTCGCTGCAAGTAAATTCTGGTACGTTGCGGATTAAATACAACGTCGCAACAACGTACTTCGAATATTGATAGGGGTTCTGTAATTCTAAAAATAATAATATTGAAGGCAAGAAGACATGTAAAAGATTTAACACTTTTGCAACGGAACAAAATATTGTCTTGATAAACTATTGCCGGACGTGAATGAATTTTTGCCCTTCAAAAAATAAGTCATTTGATTTTTCATAATAATTACTTATAATATTACTTTTGTAGATCGGTTCATTTGTATAAGCTAAAACGCAAAAAGAAATGCTCTTAATCATGCGTGGTAAGCACTTATAAAAGGAAAATTTAGATATAAAAAAATCATCTTTCGGGAGTGAGAAATTGAAATAGATATAACGATGAGAAACAAAAAATGGCTTCTGGCAACATTTAGGCAGGTGTTCAATGAATATCGATATCCTTAATTTCCCAAAAACATCAATTAAAAAACATAATTAGACGAACATAGTCGAATTTAGGAATCACCTGTCAATGAGTTACGTTCCCTATGAGGACTTTAGAACATATGTTAAATGGTCTCAATGTGGAATAATATGTATTCGAGATCTAATGACTGACTATGGACACTTAAAGAAGTTCATGTCTTGGAAAGTGACTTCCAATTAAATGATAATTTCATCTCTCACTTCACATTAGTAATTTTGTCACCAAATTCATGGATTAAGCTCTCCTGTTAACAGGACAAATGATGATATAACAGATTTTTATGGACATTATTTCATCACCAGACTGTAAATTCTTTATAAATCAATTCGCACTAATGGGGGTATTTGTTCTTTTCAAAATCTTACCTCAAAATGGAACTCAAAACTCAGTGTTCAAATGTCCGAAAATTACCTTTCTGAATGTTTTGTTAGAAAACGGAATAGTGTGATTGACAGTTTGCCAAGAAACTTCAAATATAAATTCACCCATCAGACCATATCCACAAAATCATTTCTCTTCAAAAGATAAGAAAACACAGAGGATAATCTTTGTCCCTTGCCAATCTGAAAATGAAACACTTGAACATTTATTTTCTATATGTCAAAAGGTTCATATTCTGATAAACTAACTCATAACCTGGTATGAAAGAAAAACTTCCAGAAAAGTAATCCTTAACTGTAATAATTTTCTCCTTGGCGATCCAAAGATGAATATTCTTGAAAATCATATTTGCATAATTACAAAACATTTACATGAAAAAGTGTCAATATACCAAAATGTGTTCAGTCGGTATATCAGATGCATTTCAATAGAATAGAATCGGTGATAAAGAAACTATTATCCTCGGAAATGTAACCTATGACTTTTACGAAACTCGTGCAAATCTGTGTATACCCCTCGCTTTCGCTCGTACAATACAAAAGATTGACACTCCTTTCGTTAAAGTCATAAGACACACTTCCCCGGGTAATAATATCTCTGTATATGTATGCTGATCTTATTACGATTGTTCAGCTAAAGGTTTCCTCTGGAAAAAGATAAATTTTTGCTTGATCAATATTACATATGATAATGATTTATGCTTAAGTCAGTTATATCTAGATTTAAACTGAATTTTTAAGAACCAATTGATCAATGTTCTTTGCTAAATGAACCTTCAAGGTTTTTTAACAAAAAAACGAGATAACTATTTCCAATGGATATTATCCACGTAAAAACTTAAGCTACTGTTATTTAAAGAGGACGTTTAATGCATTATTTATAAGAATGACAGAGTATGAGATGTAATCATACTATATGTAGGAGTTAAATGACTATTAAACTCAGAAAAATCATTGAAGCGGAATTATAAGATATAGTATAAAGTATTAGGTTGTTCTCTCGTGCATTGAGTGACTTTTCCTTTTGTACCGGTAGTTATTTGTATGCTCAGCCTATTAAAATTGTAAAGCTAATAGATTCATCTGACATAGATACACTTTTGCTCGATCAATATCATATATGCTAATGTTTATGCTTAATTTCGATATGGTTATGTTTATATGTTGAACTGAATTCTAATTGTTTTCTAGATAATCAGTTGTACAAATATCAATCAATCTCACCAACTAATAGAACTATATAACAATTATATTTGTTATGGTGCTCTGCGATGTTTCAAAAGCCTTTAACAGAGTGTGGCAGAGAGGCGTGAAACATAAACCAGAGCGTCACGGTATAGGGTACCGCTGGCGTACAACAGAGATCAGTCCTTGGTCCCTTTTTGTATATTGTATATGTAAACGATATTGCAGACGAATTAGTTTGTGCTGCACGCTCGTTCCATGGGCATTTCATCTATCAATCACAGGCTTATACAATATACGCATAACAATAATCTCCATATATTATCATGTTGGGCAAAGCGTTGGCTTGTTTCAAACAATCCTAGCAAAAAGGAAGTCATTCTCTTAAGTCTTAAGAATCAACATGCAGTGTTGAACTCCGAAAATAAGTGTGTAACTTTTGGAAAATCTCTTAAGCATCTTGGGATAATTATATCATCCTATTGTAAATTCAACACTCATATGAATATCATTATAAAGACAACTTCCACGATGGTCTCATCTATGAGGAAATGAAAGTTTATGTTAAACAGAGAGACTCTAAATAAGATATACCTGATCTTTATAAGACGGAATCTTAAATACGCCTGTGAACTGAGGGATAGTTGTTCGTTAGAGTTTTCGAATAAAATTGAGAAAGTTCAGTTTGAGGTCGCCAGGATAGTTATTAGCCTTCCTAAATATGCTTCCCGATAATCTTTATTATATGAAACAGGTTAGCATGAATACACGGAAGAACTTATCGTAAATTATCGTTATTTTATAATATACAACAATTATGCCCCACAGTACATGACTAAGAGCAAGTTTATGCTAAGAAACGTGCGTGGCCTTTCTGTCACGCTTCCGAACCACCCTTTAGAGTCCTAATAACTGGTTAGTTATTCGATATTCAAATAATGAATAACTAACTGGCAGTTTTTGAATAATGAATAACTAACTGGTTAGTTATTCAATATTCAAATAACGAATAACTAACTGGCAGTTTTGAATAATGAATAACTAACTGGTTAGTTATTCGATATTCAAATAATGAATAACTAACTGGCAGTTTTTGAATAATGAATAACTAACTGGTTACTTATTCGATATTCAAAAAATGAATAACTAGCTAGTTATTCGTTTTTTGATAAGTCACTGGTGACTCATGATCACTTCATGGTCTAGTAACTTTAGGGGGTAAGGGAGGGGTCGGACATGTATCACAGCTTTCTCACTTCCAAAAGGTATTACCAGTTACTTGTAAAGAAACATCTTTTCAATCCACTCGCTCCCATCGAAACCCACTACCCTGATCAACGTCCATCCCGGCACAAAATACAAATCCTTTTATCCCATTTCATGCAATGTCTATAACTTGCATAGACATATATAGAAAGTACACGTAATGAATACTCAACTGGCAGTTTTGAATAACAAATAACTAACTGGTTAGTTATTCGTTATTCAAATAATGAATAACTAACTGGCAGTTTTGAATAACGAATAACTAACTGGTTAGTTATTCGATATTCAAAAAATGAATAACTAACTGGCAGTTTTGAATAACGAATAACTAACTGGTTAGTTATTCGATATTCAAATAATGAATAACTAACTGGCAGTTTTTGAATAATGAATAACTAACTGGTTACTTATTCGATATTCAAATAATGAATAACTAGCTAGTTATTCGTTTTTTGATAAGGCACTGGTGACTCACTTCATGGTCTATTTACGCATCTTAAAGTTTAGAATTGGTAATTTAGGGGGGTAAGGGAGTGGTCGGACATGTATCACAGCTTTCTCACTTCCAAAAAGGTATTACCAGTTACTTGTAAAGGAACATCTTTTCAATCCACTCGCTCCCATCGAAACCCACTACCCTCATCAATGTCGGCGACCAGAATTTAGACTGTAATTCGCTGTTCGTCATTCGTCATTCGAATGACGAATAGCAAATTTTTTTGCTTTTCGTCTTTCATAATTTGCTTATATCTGAATGACGAAAAGCAAATTATTTTGCCTTTCGACTTTCATTTTTGAGTGCAATATAAATGACCAACAGAAACAATGTTTTGCAAACAATATTCCTAATCTTCAACAGAAGTCCGAGGATTTCCTCCTGGAGCTGTCCCTTTTAGTGGGAAAACTTTCCCCCTAGAATAGAAGTCTCTCGGAAGAACAACAACCTCTTCTGGAAAAATATGAGATGTGCAAAATTGAAAATACACACTTGCAATCCTTCAAACACATATTTACTTATGTAAAGCAATGATTAATCATAGAAATAATGTCTGTTTGACTTTTCAAAATGTTTTTTTGCCTTTCAAATTTGAATGACGAATAGCGATTTTTTTTGCTTTTCACAGTTCGTCAATCGTCATTTGCTTTTCAATTCTTTATGTTTTAATGTAGACATTACCCTTCCCTTGCTGAATATTATTTTAACCAGTTTTGCCCCCGTAGCTGAATTTTTGAGTACTCGCCTCGCTACCGTTATAGCGCAATTAGAATCTGAATTATTTAGCACCGCGAGACGCGACCATTTTTTCGATATATGGTTTGTCCACATGGCAAGTTACGGATGAAAATGGCCGTTCCATACAAAAGTAGCCCACCAATCAAATGAACGATCTTTATCTGATACTTTGAATGAATTTTTTATCTCACCTAGAACGATTTCTATTACAGTCTGAAGATTAACGTTATTTAAAGATACGGAAAATCCTTAAATATCATCGCACAATTAAACTTTTTATATGGAATTGAAGATACATTATTCCTCTTTACTATAATATATTTCTATTTATAATACGTCCTCTAGTTATATATCTACAAATATCTAACTATTGTCTTTATTTCCGGCTGAATAAAATCCCTATTTCTGAGCATGCAAACATGTATTAAATATGGAATCGTAGACAATTTATTCTTCCTTGTGATGATAAAAAAGTATTAGAATATGTCATCCAGTTCAAAAGACGCGGGCGAACATTCCAAGATTATAAAATCGGAGATTATTTACGTACGCTGCATCTTTATTTTCTGCTGCGCATGTACAAATAATACATGGAATTAAAGATAAATCTGTCGTCTTTACGACTGTGAAAAAAAATTGAAATTGTGCCAACTCATTCAAGAGATATGAAATACGAAACAGGGATACCCTCGACTATTTGAAAACCGATTATGATAATTTTTCTATTTGCGACACCAGTCACATCACTCGGAGCATATTTATTATTGACTGGCCACATGCATTTTAGACATTGAATTAAAGACAATTCTTTTTGCTTGAGAATGGTGAAAAAATCTATAAAAAGTCAAATAGTTCGGGAGATATGAAGCGCAAAAGCCAGTTTTTTTCCCTTTACGCTGATGTAAAAATTATAAAGTTTCGCCACCCGTTTCTAAAGATACAAATTGCGAAAGATCGGGTGATAGGTCTTGATTGTGATAGACTATCATATCCACTTTCTTCGGTTTCTTCTGTGCCTTCTTTACCTTTTCAGGAATGCCTTTGCGATTTCCTCTCAAGACAGCCAAGTTTATTCATTGGTGAAAAATTTGGAGTGATTCGTCCTGGCATTTGGTTGTTATCATTCAAATGTAGGAATGTTAGCAGTAGCCAGAACCTGTCGCGAGGCATGCGTTTGGAAAAGAAGGGCGTCGGCGTCACATCACTTGTTGACGAATACTCAGAAAAGTTTCTCTGTACAACCAGAGACATTGCTATTGTCATTGCTATGAATACTTTCATTTCTTCAGCTTTCGTCTCATACCACTGCCTCAACCGTGAACAGGGTTTCAGAACCTTATCATCGACCTGTTGGTAGAAGTGTCTGTTGGTTTCTGCTGCCAATGATCCATTATCATCTTCATGAAAAAATAGTCCGAAAAAGTCTACAGAATGCGGATTATCAGACAATTCTATGAACCGTCTTTATACCTTGTCGCCAGTAAAATGCAATTCGACACGTCCACGTTGCCTCGGCCCCTCCTCCCAGCGATCCATAAAATTATCTTGGTCATCAAAATGTGTGTCCATTTCATTATATTGCTCGTCAAAGCCACTGAACTCTTCCTCTCTGGAAGTACCAGCCGCAGCAGTTTCACCCATAGCAGCTAATATGTCTCTTGCAATGTTTCTTATTTCTACATCACTATCAATGTCACTTTCATCATCATTGTCACTGTTACTATCACTCTCATCAGTTGATTCTATATCAGAAGCTTCATCGGCATGGACCTTGTTGATGAAGTCGTCGTCGCTAGACGTTGACGGATCTTCCCATCTCCTGGTTCGCGGCCTCCTGGCGTTAGGCATCTTTCTGTAATTGATTGAAAATAATTTAGGCACGCAAGATATAACATCAACACATGACCTGTTGTACAGAGAAATTCAATGTGAGCTTCATGGACATTCAATTGCCACATTTTGTAAGTAATTGAAACAAATTTGCTGTTGCTCGCCGATGGCGCCAGCGGCCATCAATAATCCAGACATTTTCTAATTGTCCATGTTTCCTGATTTACAAAAGTAAGAAATCAGGAGAAATTCTAACATTGCTGGACAATTTCTAATTTTCAGACAACTTTTCACAGACCTGCCGAACAAGTTCTATTGTTGCCGGACACTTTCTAATTATCGGACGACTTTTCACAACCCTGCCGAAGGTGCCGATGTCACCGACGGCCGCCGACGTTGTGTCAACATTATCAACCCTGATTCCGCCTTCTGACTTCCTAAGCAACGAGCTGGCGAGTCGCGAACAACTGCCTTCTACGTCAGGAAAGTTCTGATTGTCAGTTGTGGATTTTTCAACTCTTGACTTCTCTTACGAGAATGATAGGTTCCACTGGCCTATCCATCAGGACGTCCATAGTCAACGAGCACCCGGCCCCTTGTCTTTAGTTCACTCGAAGGAACTCATGCCATCCTGACATATATAGCAAAATATTTAAAACCTCGAAATGCTACCAAACTTTATTTTAAAAAATGAGTTTTCTCGACCTTTTGGCAGAAAAAAACCCACTACCTGGTGGCGGTGCCCAATGGAAGGGCGCTGAAATAATGTGTCTCAAACACGAACATTTTCCTTGGACACATTTTCCCATGACCTGATGGCGGTGCCCGGCGAAAGATCCCCGACATACTGTGTCTCAACCACAAACATTTTCGTTGGAAAAATTTGCCTTAACAGATGGCGGTCCCCGACGGAAGATCCCCGACATACTGTGTCTCAACCACAAACATTTTTGCTGGACAAATTTGCCATGACCTGATGGCGGTTCCTGACGGAAGATCCCCGACATACAGTGTTTCAAGCACTATCATTTTCGTTGGACAATTTCCCGTGACCTGATGGTGGGGCCCGACGCAAAATTCCCTAACTCAAAAATGACATCAATAACTCTATGAATGTATATCCAAAGTTTTATCTCCTTTCATCTTTTTATGGTTCATAAAACTCTATAATTGAACACTAAAGAAACAGGGTTTCCTTAATAGTTTTTTCACTTTTTACATTTTATTAATATCATTTTAGTTGCTTGTTGAATCTTTATTTCTGTGAGCTCATAAACAAATTGTATATCAAATTGAAGAGAATTTTCGGCTCTTTACGCTGATACCAAAATTTGTTGTGCGCTCCACTTGGTTACATAAATACGAAATGCGAAACTTGCCCAATTTGCGGCACTTCTTGTGCCTTTATTTTTGTGTGCGCATGTATGATCAATATATGGAAATGAAGTAAAAGGTTTCGTCTTTATTTAGATGTAAGATATCGAGTGCCGAAGAAAGGTACATGAAAATCGAGCTTCAGATCACATGATAAGAAAAGCACCCTTTGTGCGGCGCTTGCTGCATCGTCATTTGTTTTAGCGCATAGACATATTATGTATCACTTTGTTGTTTCCCTATTTGCGTCACTAACGGAGATGCAAAGTGCGAAAGTTGTTCTTTTTACGGCACTTGTTGAGTCTTTATTTATTTGCGCGCATAAATAGTTGATATAGGGAATTGAAGACAATTCATTTGTCTTTATTATGATGTAAAATTCAACAAAATTCCTTTCACGGTGTAGAAGGAATTCATTGCAAATGAAAGGCACATGAAAATAGTGCTTCAGATCATATGATAAGAAAGTCGGCAAAATTACCTTTTTGTGCGGCGGTTGCTGTGTCTTTATGAATTGTTGCGCATGTACATATTTTACATGGAATGAAAGCCAATCTTTTTCTCTATCTTGTGATATAAATTTTGTCAAAATACGTTGAGCACATCATGAGAAAATTGGTGTGACAAAACAGTGTAAAACTAAAATATATAAAAATCACCTTTTTTGCGTCACATGCTGTATCTTTATTTCACGAGGAGCACATTATATATTTCACATCAAATCTTTTTCTCTCTCAAATCATTCCATATATATATTGAACTCCGCCAAATGGTTCAGAACATAGGGCGTGCGATAGGAAGGCGTCCATATGGTCAAAATGCACGCGTCTCAGTAAACGATAGCCACCCGGGTCGGTAAGCTCGTGGGAGAAGGAAGAAAATGCCCACAGGCTATTAGCACGTTCGGCAGAGAGTGGGGGAAAATTGAGTGATTTTACTGCTTATTTTCAGTACGATAAACATTATCAATGTCCGCACAATTTTCGGAACATGTGCAAGCATTATTTAGAACACCAACAAAACAAAATACAAGAGCCTAGCGACAGCCGGAACGAAAATACATGCGTTGAATTGAGACTACTGCTAGGCAATAAATGTCCTTCCTTTGCTACTGAGAACTGCAGATATAATTAAGTGTGCTCGCAAATCCTCGGACTAATTAGTGATGACACAAAGCTTGAAAACTCCATCAACACGTGTTGTATAGCTCACAGCAAACACTAAAAGATTAATGTCTTCATTAAATCATAAACAATTGAAAGGCGAATGACGAATGACGAACTTCAAAAAGCAAATAATAATCGCTATTCGTCATTCAAAGTTGAAAGGCAAAACAACATTTTAAAAGTCAAACAGACATTATTTCTATGAACAATCATTGCTTTAAATAAAAGAATATGTGTTTGAAGGATTGCAAGTGTGTATTTTAAATTTTGCACATCTCATATTTTCCAATAGAGGTTTTTGTTCTTCTGAGAGACTTCTATTCTAGGGGGATTTTTTTGCCACTAAAAGGGACAGCACCAGGAGCAAATCATCGGACTTTTTATTGATGATACAATCAAAGTTAAAGGGTTACAAAGCTTGAAAACTCCATCAACACTTGTTGTATAGCTCACAGGAAACACTAAAAATTAATGTCTACATTAAATCATAAGGAATTGAAAGGCTAATGACGAATGACGAACTGCGAAAAGCAAAAAAAATCGTTATTCGTCATTCAAATTTGAAAGGCAAAAAAAACATTTTGAAAAGTCAAACAGACATTATTTCTATGAATAATCATTGCTTTACATAAGTAAATATGTGTTTGAAGGATTGCAAGTGTGTATTTTCAATTTTGCACCTCTCATATTTTTCCAGAAGAGGTTTTTGTTCTTCTGAGAGACCTCTATTCTAGGGGGAAATTTTTCCCACTAAAAGGGACAGCACCAGGAGCAAATCATCGGACTTTTTTTGGATGATACAATCAAAGTTAAAGGGTTACAAAGCTTGAAAACTCCATCAACCCTTGTTGTTTAACTCACAGGAAACACTAAAAGATTAATGTCTACATTAAATCATAAGGAATTGAAAGGCGAATGACGAATGACGAACTGCGAAAAGCAAAAAAAATTGCTATTTGTCATTCAAAGTTGAAAGGCAAAAAAACATTTTGAAAAGTCAAACAGACATTATTTCTATGAAAAATCATTGCTTTACTAAAAGAATATGTGTTTGGCGGATTGCAAGTGTGTAATGTCAATTTTGCACATCTCATATTTTTCCAGAAGAGGTTGTTGTTCTTCCGAGAGACCACTATTCTAGGTGGAAAGTTTTCCCACTAAAAGGGACAGCTCCAGGAGGAAATCCTCGGACTTCTGTTGAAGATTAGGAATATTGTTTGCAAAACATTGTTTCTGTTGGTCATTTATATTGCACTCAAAAATGAAAGTCGAATGGCAAAATAATTTGCTTTTCGTCATTCAGATATAAGCAAAATATGAAAGACGAACAGCAAAATAATTTGCTATTCGTCATTCAGATATCATCAAATATGAAAGACGAAAAGCAAAAAAATTTGCTATTCGTCATTCGAATGACGAATGACGAACAGCGAATAACAGTCTAAATTCTGGTCGCCGACGTTGATGAGGGTAGTGGGTTTCGATGGGAGCGAGTGGATTGAAAAGATGTTCCTTTAGACATTGCATGAAATGGGATAAAAAGATTTGTATTTTGTGCCGGGGTGGACGTTGATCAGGGTAGTGGGTTTCGATGGGAGCGAGTGGATTGAAAAGATGTTTCTCTTCAAGTAACTGGTAATACTTTTTGGAAGTGAGAAAGCTGTGATACATGTCCGACCCCTCCCTTACCCCCTAAAGTTACCAATTCTAAACTTTAAGATACGCAAATAGACCGTGAAGTGAGTCACCAGTGCCTTATCAAAAAACGAATAACTAGCTAGTAAGTTATTCATTATTTGAATATCGAATAAGTAACCAGTTAGGTATTCATTATTCAAAAACTGCCAGTTAGTTATTCATTTTTTGAATATCGAATAACTAACCAGTTAGTTATTCGTTATTCAAAACTGCCAGTTAGTTATTCATTATTTGAATAACGAATAACTAACCAGTTAGTTATTCGTTATTCAACAACTGCGAGTTGAGTATTCATTACGTGTACTTTCTATATATGTCTATGCAAGTTATAGACATTGCATGAAATGGGATAAAAGGATTTGTATTTTGTGCCGGGATGGACGTTGATCAGGGCAGTGGGTTTCGATGGGAGCGAGTGGATTGAAAAGATGTTTCTTTACAAGTAACTGGTAATACCTTTTGGAAGTGAGAAAGCTGTGATACATGTCCGACCCCTCCCTTACCCCCTAAAGTTACTAGACCATGAAGCGCGTCACCAGTGCCTTATCACAAAACGAATAACTAGCTAGTTATTCATTTTTTGAATATCGAATAAGTAACCAGTTAGTTATTCATTATTCAAAAACTGCCAGTTAGTTATTCATTATTTGAATATCGAATAACTAACCAGTTAGTTATTCGTTATTCAAAACTGCCAGTTAGTTATTCGTTATTTGAATATTGAATAACTAACCAGTTAGTTATTCATTATTCAAAAACTGCCAGTTAGTTATTCATTATTTGAATATCGAATAACTAACCAGTTAGTTATTCGTTATTCGAATAAAGAATAACTAACCAGTTAGTTATTCGTTATTTGAATAATGAATAACTAATAACTAAAAACGTGCTAGCTTCAGCCTGCCGTATACATACTGAATTACTTACAAAGTAGAATACCTGATCTGTTGTATCGTTATAGTGAGGCAATAATAGTGTGCGCCAGTGCCTTAACGACAACTTTTTCAATTATGTACTATTCTCAAGACACATGTTCAACGATATCTGATTGTAATCTTTTACCTGTTAAAGTGAAACAATGTCTTAGGGTAAGGTGAAATAGGGTGAGGTGATTTGGGGTTTAACTCATTAACGCCTAAGCAGCTTCACGGCTCAACGCCTGGGCCACTGACCACAGACGCTGCTCGCTGTAGCGAGACCAATTACCTCAAACACCGCTATTTTCGCGACAGCCTTTGAACGGAAACTGTCTAGCCTTGTGCCATAAAGTCTTGATTGTTTTATAGTTTCCTGTAGATTGATGCAGGTGCTGGATATTGATACTTTACAGGAATATAACATGTGATATTTCACCAATGAGTTTATGTTTTGCGGTTTGTCTGATTTCAATTCATAAAAGAGAGAGAGAGAGAGAGAGAGAGAGAGAGAGAGAGAGAGAGAGAGAGAGAGAGAGAGAGAGAGAGAGAGAGAGAGAGAGAGAGAGAGAGAGAGAGATCTAGAAGTCGTAGATCTATGAAGAATGTTGTCGAATTTAAAAAAAACATGTACATGCTAAAAATATTATTGTTACAGGACCGCTACTGACCGTGCATGATATAGGATGCGCTCAGCTAGTTCAGTAAAGTAATATTCTAACCAACTCTTATATCAATAATACTATTCAAAGTAGAACAACACTGGCGTTCAAAATATTAATTACATGCAATTATCAAATTGATAGTTCATGACATGACATCCCCAAAGTGATGCATTCAAGAAGTAAAGGTAAAATCAAAGTGTCACTTTCAATAGCCTCAAATTCTTAACAAATTATTTATGAATACATGTACATAAATGTTTATAATAATGCTTCCTCTCGTTTCGTCTTAGATATATGAATTCAAAGCGTTTTACAAATACAATATATCTATCAATGTTTCAAAATTGGTAACTTCACAAAGACGCCAATCGTTTCATATGAATAAGAAAACCTTCTTATTAAAGTTTTTATTTTTCCCTTCCAAGATCAACAATTCAAAATGTTTTCATTTACCAAACGTAGTATATTTTTGCACAAAGAGCAACGATTTTTATTTCTTATTGCTTTCCTGAGGATAGCATCTTATTTACGAAACTGTTATCTACATTAATGGATGCTAAACTAATTTTCAAAACAAGTTCATTGATATACAATACGACGGACGCACAAACGCGGCTCTCGCTGAATGAGATGTGATTCAATTAACGCATATAAGCGTCTCTCGCTGTGAGAAACTGCTAATTAACGGACGCATATACGCGGCTCTCGGCGTAAAGTTCAACGATATCTGATTGTAATCTTTTGTCTGTTAAAGTGAAACAATGTCTTAGGGTAAGGTGAAATAGGGTGAGGTGATTTGGGGTTTAACGTCACATCCACTTTCAGGCTGCTAGTATTGCCTGTACGTCAACTGGGATGAATCAGTGAGTGGGTGGTGTGTGTATCACTTGGTGTAAGTCTATGGAGAATGTGAATAATGTAAATGCATATATTGTGTGTCTTTTACGGTTTTATAGTAAATGTCCTAACCTTGGTGTCTTGTGATATATATGTGTGATGTATATCTGTTTTTAAAAAAATTATGTATCACAACATGACACGGTAATAAACTATTATTATTATCATTATTAATATTAAATTATTTCAGGGAGATATTTCTGCAAGACTAATGTGTCTATGCATTGTGGTGAAACACGCGAGCACAGAACAAGTGAAGCATGGGTGGTACTGCGCTGAAATTCATTGTATCATTGCATCCAACAAGCTTCGTATGATTAAAATAAAATGCCTTGCAAATGACAAAATTTTATTTTGGTTTTAGTAAGATCCCATCGTTTATTTGGATAAGTTGTTGTCACTTTAAGTGATATGATAAGGTTATTTGCATTTATCAATGTGAGAAAAACATTTGATGTGAGAGCATTTTCAGGATTCACATAGCTCACTTTATTTTGAATGCTGGGACGCCGTATCACGAAAACCTGTAAAACCTGCTGTAAGTCCTATTTTAAACACATCGCTTTTTTAGGATAAGTTAAAAATATCAATGAGGTTTGTTTCATTTTAACCTTCACCTGCTATCAATCAAGTTTTATCCTGTATCTATTTTTCAAATCCATTTAGCTATCTCGTTATTATACATATATTTCTAAATGATCCCTTCAAAATGAAATTTAAAGGAAACTTAAAGGAATAGGGTGCATTTTAAAAAAATAAACCCAAATTAATGTTTTTTTAAAATTTTCTTTCAACTTTTATTTTGAATGAATATGACTGTTCGTGATCAATGTTTTGAGAGATCTCAATTAGACAATTCACCAGACTTTTAAGGCTCGCTAAAAGAACCAAAAAAAAGGCCATGTCATTTTTTTTTAAATTCTTTCAACTTTGTTTGTTTATTGTGAATGAAAATGACTGTATGGATAAATGTTTTGAAAGATTTGTAAAGTATTGAAACCTAATTGACATTGCCTCTTAAAAAAACCTTTCAAATAGAATATATATTGGCTTTTATTAAGTTAATGGGGGTTCTGGACATGGAATTCCAAATGCCTCAGCTACATATTGGTTGAGTTGAAAGTATCCCCAGAGGAGATGTTTCTCAATGGTGCATGATGTCCGCACTTTACTAAAAAGTAAGAAAACACATTATGGCGCTGCAAGATTTACTATTTTGCATGAATTGTTATTTGCCAATCTTTTAACAAATTTTGCAAGTCTCTTAGTGTACTTTATAAAAATAAATCTTAGTTGTATCAGTTAGATCGACAGTTCGATGCTGTGTTTGCACAGAAAAGGTCGACAGAGCAACTTGTGCATTGGCCACAATTACATCGCCTGTATAACCACGAAATAGAGCTATCGCTCCCAATGAAATAAGATTGAAATCAGATGTGGCACACATTAAGATTCTATAGAGAAAATTTCCATTTCCTTAGGATTTGCATGTCAGGTAGGAAAGTTTTTTTCTCTCCACCTGTTCACCTCTCCACTCAAAACTCTTCCATGAGTTGAGAGCTTTGAATTCATCACATGATAACTTTTGTTGTAACATTCAAATCTTGTTAATATATTTATATTGATCCATCGCGTAGTTCTCAGCTGCGTGGTTCGAGCGATAGGTCCCTCTCATTTAAATGAGATTGGTCATTCCACACTCTACGCGATGACAAAGTAGAGGCTCAACACAGGGTTGTTTCCTTTTGATGTTTTGTTCGAGCTGTAGAGTTTGCAGGTTCCCACTCTATTGTTTTATCCAAATGCACGGCAGTTCGGGTACCCCTGGCAATGTACGGCACACAAAAGGACTTTTGACACTGAAGCCACAGACTCAGCAACTCCAACGATGATTTTGTTCGTTTGTCGCCTAAACAAAACACTGCCTAGAAGAAACAAAATGTTAAAAATCAAATAGATAGTTTTCGTAATTCTTGGATGAAAAAGAAGTCCGTCAAGTATTGTTTTCGATGAAAGTTTCAACTGAACTTTAACTTTAATTTGGTTTGAAACCAAAATACGACGAGAGAATAACATTACATAAACATAAACATTTCTTTTGAACTTGTGAATCAAACGACATACCTTCAGAAAATATCACTATTGTTAGATAGTCTATATTGAATATTTTGTGTATATTATTTTTATTTTATTTTAAGTTTTTATAAATTGTTCAAAAAGTAAAAAAAATATTTATTTTAGCAGTAATAATTTACATTGACCTGGTATTCGAAATAAAAAAAGTTGTTCAGAAACGAATAGAAGAATTTCGTTTTGCAATCTCAAGATGTTTTTCAATGCATTGGATTTGAATTTACTCTTTTACACTACCAATAGGGTATTAACCAATCAAAAAGTCACTTGACTTTTTATTATCTTTGCATAATACAAACAATTTAAAGTTGAAAATCTCTTACGAGTTCTCCTTTTCGTAAATATTCTTTTTTTTTCAATATCATTCACATGTTAGTTGTTACAAATACATTACTGAAATATTTGTAAAGCACACACGATTTTTTTTATAAGTAGACTCAATAAATATTAAGCCTCACATAGACGCCATGGGGTTAACAATGCAAAGGAGTGGAGTATTTTATAATAACTAAAACGAAATCATACGAACTTTCGTGAGTTGCTAGATGAATTTTACGAATAGATGAACTGTGAACAAGTGATTCATGGACTAAGATAATGCTAAAGTGTTTCTGAAATGTGAAACATGAGTCACTTACCAGCTATCATCTAGTGTGCTACGTCAGCATGACTACGGCTATGATTTCATCATCCAACTATTGTGTAAAGAAGATAAATATAATATCATCGTCCAATTGCAACTATTGTGTTAAGTAGACAACGTGTCAAATTGATATCGAAAATGGAATATGTACAGAAAGGAGGACCACTATTATTCATCGGCTCAAAATGACTGCAAGCCTGTTGAATTCATAATCGTTAACGAGCACAAAAATGGTTTCATGAGACCACTTACATGTACTTGATCTGCAGCTGTCGATGAAAAGAACTTGAACCTCACAAAGTGTCAAGATAACTGTTTCCTTGGAAATCTTCACGAATCGTCCTGAAATGATGACATCACAGGGAATAAACTTGACTCATTTAACAGCTACCGCGCCACTATGGAAAGAGCATACACTTTCCTGACTGTCGACTTCACGTGACACAGTAATTGTGAAGTTGCTTAGCCTCTCTCCTGCAATTTTAAGGAAGTGATAAGAGGTTTGGTGTGGTGATTTATGTTTAACAATGCTTTCAAGAGTATTTCACTTATATTGTGGCTGCCAGTATTATTGCAGGGAGAAAGCCTGCAACACCATTGTGGATATGCATTGCAGTGAAACCCGGCTTAATTTGAATCCCTGACCACTTGATCGACGCTATCCCACCCCTTAATCAATAAGAAGTTTTTCTAGTTAATTCCAGGCTATGTTTCATCGTTAGTAGAAATATATCAGAATATAACTTAAGCATACCATACCGTAGTTATACCGTATGACATAAGAATAACATCAACTTCAATCCAAATAGGATACAAAAGGAATAAGTTTACCCTTCTAAATCAACATATATCTATCCACGAAACTCATACAATGGCTTCATTATAATCAACGTAAATGCCTCATATCGCGCTATATAAGACATGCCAATGAAATAACTTCTCTCAAACAATATTGGCAGTAGCCGGAAGGAAGGAAGGCTATGTGCTATTTTGCTTCAGGTCTTAAATGCCGTCACTTCTATATATGACAAGCTGTCAGCAATACAAGGCACTGGACTCGATTTTTATCAAGATACTTCAGCAGCTTCGCGAAATCAAACATGCTGATGCAGCAAAAGGAATAAATTGAAAAAAAAAATTGGGGAAAACTATAGTCCTCAAAAAGGAAACGAAACGCCAATTTTAAAAGATTGTTTTGCATTGCAGAAGGGGCGAAGACATAAAATATTTCAAAGTTTATACTATTAACAATGATAATACATTAGCATGGGCATGATCTAATGTTGGTCTTATAAACGTCTTAATGATCGCCATTGCTCATTACGATTTCACAGTTTCGGATTGACGTATAGTGACGTTCGGCACCACCAGTAAAGAAAGGCTTAAGTGTGGTAGTTAAAAAAGCATTTAGGGAACATGTTGACGGTTGACTGATTGCTTGACTTAAGTTCTGGACATAAATAAAATGACCTGGCGTAATAGAATGACCACAAATAGGATACGAATAACTTGAGGTTTTAGGGTGATTCTGAAAATGTGATGGCTTATCAGAAGAATAAGAACCATTTTTATCAAAGAACCAGAAATTGGTGAGAAAAAATATTTGAAAAGTACCTGAAGACGGAAAGAACTCTTGTGAGTCTAAAGATATTCATTAGCCAAAACTGCTGCATCATGTAAAACATGAATCTATTGCTTATCCAATTAAGTCTTAAGATCAGGCTGAACACACTGCTTAAAAATCACAATCAAAACTAACTGCTGCAAACGTACACAATCTTTATTTTCCTCGGAATCACACAACCTATCACACAAAGTTTCCTTCTCTCTAGCAAACTCGACAAAAACCTCATTATACTTTTTAGCATTAAGGACGTTCTGACGATAGTTTCGTTTAACAACTCATAACCGTTTAGAAGGTTCCTTTAAACAAAATCGCAACTACAGCTTTACTCTACAGAAAGGGCCGAATATGCATCCTGAGCCTTACCAATCTTTTTAAAATGTAGTCCTTTCTCTTATCTCACTTTCTCTAATTTCTCTTTAATATTTAATTTTTTTTGTTGCAGTTGCGAATTAAGTTTAACATTTTCAAATTGTCCAAATGATTCTCTCTTACAATAGTAACAAAACTATAGTCAAAAACAATTTTTAAAAATTTTAAAAATTTGAAATGTTTTCATAGCAGGTTTTGAGTTATGACATTGTCATATTAGCAATTTGGATTAAATCTGATCTGTGCACGGCACTGAACGCGTTCGAGGACTGAAGAAAATATTCAAGTTTGAACAACACTTTGGTGGTTTAACAGTTAAGTTTAAAAGTGTTGGTGTTAATTTTCTCGAAGTTCTCAAATGTCAAATGAAATCTATTCCAGTCAAGCACAAATTTTGTTAAATGTGAATTTAGAATAAGAAAAACAAGCAAAATAGTACAAACAATTGAATAATATGATAACAATGTCATCAATAATCAACAAAGAGTATATACTAATACAGGTTACACTACATATATTGGGTCACAAAAGGCTAGCTGTAAAAGTGATATTCACAAAGTCTTTTGTCAAACATCAGTGGATAGGTTGAGTCCTGTTCAGACGGTAATTTCTTGGTGAATTCGGTTGTGAACAGCTTATGTGTAGAGCAATAGAACAGCAAAACGATTGCAAAGTGAAATGTAGAAAACTAGGTTTATCAAATGTGTGGAGGTTTCCTGAGCAAGCTATAAAAAGGTAACTATAATCCAGAAAGTTCCATATCTAGAAGCCTCCACACCACCCTGAGATATTCATGATCCTAAGAGACATCTCAAGAACCAGCAAGATTATAAAATCAAAATAAACCAGTATGTGGTCCTTTAAGTAGTGAAACTATGTTAAACACTGAGAGCATGCTAACTCTCCTATCTTCATACAACAACCTTTTCAAAAGCTGATTACGATCAAAGTTTTTTTCTTTGGTGTTGTCATTGTCCTTGGTGGTATCAGACAGAGACCCCCCTACCAAACAAGTGCATTGGATGAAAAATATGATGAAAGTAGCTTCCCGTAGGTCTGCGCTTTTACTCAACTTTTTCATATTACACTTAATAAAAAATACAGCCATAAAATGGAAATTTTGTTGTATCACTCATGATAATAGAAATTTTCTACCTCACTCAAGAAAAGACAAATATCCATGTTTATTATGTTTGACGCCAATGACATACTGTGAGTTCTTTTAAATCAATAAAAACCGTTGATACAAAGCCAAATGAAAGATCAACATGGAGGAACCGTGTTGCCGTCCATGACAGAGGACTGTCCAAATGTTGCGTATGACTACTTTGTTTCCATGAACTACCGCTTTTAAAGAATATGTATCCCTAAAAAGTGTGATGATTTCGACCAAAATAGTTATAAAAAAATATTTCTTCTACTATAAATAAAAGCACATTTGAGTTTATTTTCAGTCATACAATTTACTTCCTATGATTAAGAATGTAATTTGTGATATAATATTAATAATATATAACATAATTGTAATAATGATATCAAAAGACCAGGCCCCGGGGTCATGAAGTAAACTTAAGTCTTAAATTTGCTTAAGTCTGAAAATTTAATCTTAAGAAATAAAATTGTCTTAAATCGAGGATCACGTACATTTTTTATTCTTAAGCACTCTAAAATTCGCCGTGACATGTTTGAAGCGTCAATTTCTCGTGTTTGCAACAGCTTAGCAGGGCTTGTAGGTAAATATTCGACTCAAATACTGAAGAGTTACAGGACATGATTACTTCGTTCTAAAATCACTATGGTAACTGACTTAGTCTCAGTCTTAGCTAAGATTGTGCTTAGACAGTTTCGTGATCCAGTCTTATCTAAAGTCTTAGCTAAGCAAATTTTTGTAGATTTTTTTTGCTTAGCAAATTTTAGACTTAAGATTTTTTCATGACCCCGGGGCCTGAAATATAAATATAAAAAGATAAAGGACGTCCCATTTACTAACATTTTTATTAAACCAGTGAGTGGTTTGGTATTCAGTTAGTAAAAGCGAGTTAGATACGGATACCATTCCCCACTGAGTGTAATCTCAAAATGCAATCAAACGGGACTGAGTTTAGTAATTCATTTATTACTAGCATAACAAGCATGAAAATCGCCTAGATTACTACTGCTGGCACGGTACCAACATAAAAAACCTTGATGTAATGTGAATTCAATCAGCAAGTTCAATTTTATCATAATGTGTGATAGAATTGTAGATTTATTAAACCAACACAATACTACCTAACGTGTCTCTGTTCCTCAACACCAATGAATGCACGGAGTAAATCCCAGCAAGGTCCACTTGCCACCAAGGCTTCATGTCATTCGCGAGAGTGTGAGTGCAGGTAGGAAAGTAGTCAATGATCCCATCTACTGCGCGACCAGCCCACATCAGTTTATCCTTTTCTTCTTTATATTTTAAGGGCCAGGCTTCAGTAATTCAATGAGGCATCAGAGGTAGGTCTGTGGTGTTATGCCGCGCCTTTCTTGAGTGTTTTTGCAGGAACGAAAAAGCTGATTTGTCCACTGCGTTGGTTACAAGAGGGTACATTCCAGACTTCCTGAAAGCGCTCCTCAAATTGTCTGAAGACAGAGCCTAAATATAAGCTTTAAAAGGCAAGTTGGCAAACAATGTATCTGTCAATTTCTGTATATGTAGCCCTCATAAACGTATGACAATCATTTTTGTAAATTCTTTCAAATGGCCCAAAACATCCCACATCAAGTGTCTGAAGTACATGACTTGTGTTTACCAGTAAAATGAATACTAGAATATTTTGCACCTATGCTCAGTCTATCAGCAGGAGAGAAATATGAGACTTGTGGCCGTCATAAAGGATCAAAATCTTCTTGTCAACATCTCTGCCTTTGACAAACTTCAAGAAGTGGTTTTGAAGGTATGATTGGAAACCCTCAGAGTTGGATCAACCAGATTCCGTTATGGTTCAATCTGCACCCGGGAAAAACTTGAAATAGTTCTTCCCTTATCCTCTTCCCGGCAACAATAAAGTAAGTTGGGACGTTAGTGCCCGGAGAATTGCCACATCCAATAACTGTAACAGTTGATCCTTTGCCAGACACAACGGCATGATCATTTTACAATTATTTTTAAGTGTATTCCATACAGGTTAATAATTATTTCTGAGTATAGCATACCTATTACATTAAAAAAGAAATTGGATTCCATTTTCATAATTTCCGCTATTACACATTTTACAAATGGTATCAGAGCTAACAGTTTCTTTCCATCTATGTTACATCTGAACGGTAATGCATTAAATCTCAGAAGTCATTCATATCTCCTAAGATCTCTAACATTAATTCTCAAAATACAATCATCAATGGGAAAAGATCATACAATACTTTTGAAAAGTGTGAGACGTGAATAATGATGCTACCTATAATTTGTTTTGAGCAATCAATTAACATCTACTTAAATGATTACAAAAATAATTATACATTGCCAATGTCTTAGACAAGCCATACATAACCAAATCCATATTCATTTAGAAGTGTACCTTATGCCTGACGCCCAGGTGATCCTACCAACAGAGTATAATTTGAGCATGTCATTATAACTTTGTTTAGGGTAACGAGATCGTCACACATTCTAAGCAATTTACACAAAAATGTGATACACTTAAGATTATAATCGACATTCATACCATATATGCCACATTCAGCTAATGCTGCATTACTTGATACATGCTAATCAACATGTAAAACAAATTTACAAAATTTATTATGAAATTCATAAACGACATTTCTTTCTTGATATCCCAATACTTCTGCTCCGTACAGGAAAATTTGTTTAATTTTACAATCCAAAAGTTTAAATAATACATTGACAGGAATGTCCTTAAATATATACTGTAATTGTTTTATAATTAAAAACGTTTTTCTGGTTTTTGCAACTCGTGTCTTTATACAACATTCCAAGTCAACCTTGCAGAAAACATGATACCAAGATAAATGTTCTCATTTGGGGGCATAGAGTCATATTCTCCACTGGCTCAGGTCCCGTTACATAAGATTTTAGTTCTCTAAAGCTAATGGATGTAGATGAAATTTTAATAGGGATTGATGCCAAGTGCCATGTCGGGCCATTCAGCCCCAACGAGCTAATATATAAACTGAAATTCAAAAGAAAATATACACAAAAGATTTTCAGATAACTTATGTCAAAGTAGCATATTCTTTATGTTATCATTATGTAACAGACACAACCAATAAAATCATTTTTTTTTCAAGCATAAGGTTCCCTAAAAGTTACACCTGTTACGTAGTATGAAGGACAGTGGAATAGGTAATTCACCAATCATTTAACTGCAGTCAAGCGAGGAGAGTCGTCGGAATGTTAGAAAGTGGGATCAGCCAAATTGCCATGTTTGCTGAACCAGATAAACCATGTTTCGACTCCTTCATCCTGTTTACCAGACTCGCAAGACACCTGAATCTTCCAGAACTTTAAGATCAAGACTGACAACCCAAGAAGAAGATCAGTTCCTGTGCATTATATATTGCAACATATTGTCTTCCTGTAGACCCTGGCAACACAAACACAAGCTTTGCTCAAAACTAAGTTACCAATATTATTTGCATATATGTCAATAACCTAAAATGGGCAGATACTAAGTAAGAAGACTTATTTCTTACCATGGTCTCATCCTTCCGACTTTCCATGACCTTCTTCAGCTTTTCCTCTTCCTTGTTCGGTCCTTCTCCAGCTTCTCTCACAGTCTTCTCACTCTCCCTAGGCACCGCCTTTAGCTGTGCACAGATATAAATACTTAGAGTTAAAGTTTCCAGACATCTGGCCAACATATATAGCCTCTTCCTAGACTCAGACAAATATTGATTATCTTGATTTACAATCCATGTTGCCTTAGTCAGCCTTGTGCAAGTATGTCCGAAGAACTGGGGTTTAGCCTTCATGTGCACTTAAAAACGTATCAGGTCAAAAATAGTTGCTTAGAATTTAATTGTGAGGAAATAACGTAATATCAAGAATGTTGATACTTCATCTGATTAGACATGTATAATGTTAAAATGTCTACAATGGTGATAAGTAGTATTTGTTTTGAATGGTTAAATCCCCTAAAATAAGATCATAATCAAAATTCAACTCCTATTGTATATAAAGAAATGAAGCCAGTGGCTCTGTAGTTCATTTTTCTTTTTCATAAAATGTATCTTATAATATGTCAAAACAAAAAGCAGATTCAGGGGTATAATATAACCCAGTTAATTATTTTCGAAGCTCTGTTTAGCATTAAAACTTTTGAGGGGCAAACATAGTAATTTATGATAATAATAACTTATAATACTTAGTTGCTAGGGATTTGGTTTGAGCGACAAAGTCATTATATTCTCAATTTACATTTAACATTTCCAGAGAGATTTGTGTAAATGTTTTGTTCTTAAAACAGTAGAAATATAACAATATATATTACCAGTGTGATGTAAAAATGTACAATGTATAATCCAGATTTGCCTTTTCTCTGAGGTGGAAGATAAAAATAGGTTGTTTTTAGCCTCCTTTTCCTCATTTGCCACCATAGAGTCACACACTTTACCAGTAATCATTTTCATTGGCTAAGGTGGCTGTGCACAATATTTAATACGTCTAGTGCCTTTTGTTCTGGAGAAAAAAAGATTAAATTAAGTTTTGACGGCATTGGCCCTAATGTTTTCATTTGGGGGCATAGAGTCATATTCTCGTTGGCAGTGCGTCCCTCACGCTCCCACAAAATAACTCTACCACACACACAACGGTGGCGCATCTACCACACACACAACGGTGGCGCATCTACCACACACAACGGTGGCGCATCCTGTCGGATCCAGTACATCAACGATCCTCACGGGTCACTCTGTCACTCGACAGTTACGTCTTCACGATCTCATGGGACGTGGATGCATCCACTTTAGATACTCTGTTCCTCGGGCTCAGAACCAGTCTCACTGTACTGAGTTACAGCGTTGCCGACTGCTCATTTCGCCCAACAGCAGTACATAATTATTGCAGAAGAAACGACCCGGTTGAAAATGACTGTCCGTGCCGATAGGCTGATACTAGCCTTATATAGGCACCTGCTGCATGTTGTGCATGCCTTTCTCGCAACACTCCCCACTCGGGTGTTCGCTCGCTCCCGTCGACTTCAGAGTTTAGGATAGGATACCCGGTCAGGTGTTCGCCTGCTCTGAACTATGGGTTCGGGGTTCTACCCAAAATGAGGCTTGTGACACAAATCCAGATTTGCCTTTTTTCTGAGGTAGAAGATAAAAATAGGTTGTTTTTAGCCTCCTTTTCCTCATTTGCCACCATAGAGTCACACACTTAACCAGTAATCATTTTCATTGGCTAAGGTGGCTGTGCACAATATTTAATACGTCTAATGCCTTTTGTTCTGGAGAAAAAAGATTAAATTAAGTTTTGACGGCATTGGCCCTAATGTTCTCATTTGGGGGCATAGAGTCATATTCTCCACTGGCTCAGGTCCCGTTACATAAGATTTTAGTTCTCTAAAGCTAATGGATGTAGATGAAATTTTAATAGGGATTGATGCCAAGTGCCATGTCGGGCCATTCAGCCCCAACGAGCTAATATATAAACTGAAATTCAAAAGAAAATATACACAAAAGATTTTCAGATAACTTATGTCAAAGTAGCATATTCTTTATGTTATCATTATGTAACAGACACAACCAATAAAATCATTTTTTTTCAAGCATAAGGTTCCCTAAAAGTTACCCCTGTTACGTAGTATAAAGGATAGTGGATTAGGTAATTCACCACTCATTTAACAGCAGTCAAGCGAGGAGAGTCGTCGGAATGTTAGAAAGTGGGATCAGCCAAATTGCCATGTTTGTTGAACCAGATAAACCATGTTGCGACTCCTTCATCCTTTTTACCAGACTCGCGAGACATCTGAATCTTCCAGAACTTTAAGATGAAGACTGACAACCCAAGCAGAAGATCAGTTCTTGTGCACTATATAATGAAACAGATTATTCACTTTGGCATCAACGGCATCGATGGCTAGAGTTCACCATGTCAGCAGGAACAATTTTCCGGCCCTTTTGTGGGACGGCCTTGACGATTGAACAAACAAGTAACGATGGTTAAGGAGAAGGATCTGCTTGAAACGTTGTGAATGATCAACAGTCATCTTCTGCGAGATAAGTCGATTCAACCTGTTCCAAATTTATTGAAAGAGTGAGAGTATAAGGATGGAAAGGCATATAAAAGGTTTCAGCACATGTGCAGGAGATAGGAGAAGCCTCCTTTTCTCTGGCCGTATCTGCTGAAAACAAGACACTGTTTTGGTAATCTTTTGGACAGATCTTTACAGCCCTGGGCCTGCTTTCACAAAGCAACCTTAACTAAGGTTAACCTGAACTCCCACAAAATGTAACATTGCACTAAGGTAACCTTATGGACTTCGGATCACCTTAGGACTTTGTGAAAGGAGGCCCTCTAATAAAAGAACCATGTGCTACAACCAGTGTTGACCCCTTTATACAGACGCACCAGCATTGGTTGATCAAGGTTTAGCATATATCGTCTGGATCACCATGGACTTTCTATACTGTCAAAACATCCAAGTTTTGGCCATCACGCTTCCTTTACTTATCTCCCATCGAGCATCTATTGGACCATTTGGGAAGACATGTTAGATGTAGGCCACAGAAACTAGACACGATACCTACGCTTGAACGGGCACTAAAGTTGTCAATGAGAAGCATGCATTGTTTGTAATTACTCGAACGGAGGACATAGCCGATACGGTTAACATTTTCATGTGACACACACCGCGGATTGTCTTCAGCTTAATCAAAATATCTATCTGTGTGTTGACTAAAACCCATAATACCTTCTTGTAATGTTTGAATATTATTGATATTAACTATTTGAATTTTGTAAAATATTTTCATATTTTCTTCAATAATTACTTTTTAGTACCTCAGTTTAATGTACAATGAAACATTTGCATCTCTAAGTTGATGCAAACAGAATCATTTCGTGTAACAGATAATTTTAAGAGTAGCTAATTTAAAGACATACACGATCATTTCATGTCTGGCATATTCTCTCTAAGTAAATAAGTGTCAGTTTAGACCATTCCAGATACTAGAACAATATTGAGGTTTTTTTAGGTTATCATTTGACAAGATCAAAGCTGGCATAATGTATACGCTTGGGATTCAGCAATAGGAATACATTACTGTAATTAAATTCAGGCATTGCACTGAGAAGAAAATCAAGTTTCCTGATATTCTGGAAATAATTTTAATAACTTCTCTTTATGGCACTGTTAACTCACTGTATGTCTTCATACCACTATTTTAGAATTTAGCATTGCAATATTTATATTTCATCGTTCCTGTAATGATGTAAAGTCAGAAATGTAGTTTTTATGTATTTCAATTTAAATAAGTAAACAATTCTTAATACTCTTGTACATTTTGGTTTAGGAAATGTGTAACAACAAACATAATCAATTTTTGACATACATGAATGAGTACACAATAAGAGGGTGTAAAGAATTACATGCGGTAAAATACTTGATAGCTTGAAGTGTGATTACATGCAAAATGAATATCACACTTGCAGGAACTATCAAAGACCATCTAAAGTTTTGCAGATTCAGATTCTTATAACTGCAAATATCCCATTACGAAGAAAAAGTTGAGTTTCAGATCTTGCCATTTCATGCAATAAACTGACCAAGTTATAGCTAATGTTGAATTGTTTAGAGTAATCTCAATGGAATCCAATTACTTTGTATGAAGATGCAACGTTTCGAGGAAGAAATCTACATATGAACACATCAGACAGGAAATAGTGACTTTAAATGATATAGGCCCTTGCATGTTCTTTGCAACAAAATCCGAGAGATGGCCGAGATATTCAAAGCCGTGGTGCAAAAGCTCAAATGGATGGCATGGATTTTCTAACTCTAAACTCAGTGGCGAAAACCAAGCCGAAAGCTGTCTTCCTAGAAAGATTTTGTAAATAAAGTGTAACAGTTCCATATCATTCTCTTGAAAAAAAACTTGAAAGACTTGAATATAACCATCAGCTCGATAATTAGCCCTTTCTATTAGAGTTGACCAATAGAACAGAAGTCAAACCTGCAAAGTAAGTATAGATAGTGCAGCCCTTCAAGTGTCTCTAAGAGGGTAGGTATATGAGCAACTAATTGTGATTAAATATTGGAAGCCAACATTGTGTTCTGGTTTTGATCCTGGTGCTTCATAAATTTATTTTGGGAAAAGGAAAGTTTTCAGCTTTCTTTTGAAAGTATCCTCGCACTGTATAGAGCGAAGTTCTATGGGGAGATTGTTCCACAATCTGGGGGCTGAGACGGCAAAGGCTCTGTCTCCAAGTTGACTGCTGGAACACGGTTGACATAACAAAAACATCTCAGAAGATCGAAGATTTCTGGCTGATACAGCTGGATAAGTTCCCTGAGATAACTAGGACTTTGTGGATTGTTCATGGCTTTGACTGTTAGGAGAGAGATTTTGTACTCGATTCTGTATTTGACAGGCAGCCAGTGCAATGCGTCAAGGACAGGTCATATCCGTTCTGTTCGCCTGTGACGCGTGATGAGTTGGGCGGGTGAGTTTTGAACTCGTAAGACGTGTAAGGTTTCTTTTGGTTATTCCGAAAAGAACAGCATTACAAAAGTCCAGAGGCTTAAGACAAGGGTTTGGACAAGTAATCTAGTAGTTAGGGAAAATTTCAAAACTGTTTTTTCATAAAGAAACGATATAGGAGGGGATATAAAGAAAGTTTCAATTATCACCAAGGAGGTACTGGTGAATACGGACCAAATGGTCACTGTAGCATAAGTGATCCTTGTCTAGTTCCTTGGTCAACAATAGTATAATCGCGACAGCCAGTTTTACGTCTGTTGACCAAATAGCACAGTACACACTATTATGGAGAAAATTGGGCCGCGCATTGTAATTAAGTTTTTACATTTGAAGGGCTATACTGCACATCAAATTAATGATGAGAGGAAATCTGTTTATGACAATGACAGCCCATTCTATGACACTGCCGTGAAATGGAAAAGGAATTTCCAAACAGGCCACAAGTCCTTAGATGAGCCAAGAAGTAGACGCCCGTCACTTACTGATGATATGGATGTCATTAAGAAGGTTGAGACGCCGGTTCAAGAAGATCGCCGCGTAAGTCTACAAATGATAATGCGTGAAACAGAGTCAGAGTTATGGCAGTGCATGGAACATACTCCATAACCATTTGCATATGTCCAAAGTGTCAGCACGCTGGGTTCCTCGCTTACTCCATTGCAAAAACAGAATCGAAGGGACATGTCACGGCAGACATTGGAGCTTCTGGAACAAGACGAAGAGGATTTCTTCAAACGTCTTGTTACCATGGATGAATGCTGGGTCTAGAGAAAATGATTGCTATATACTATAATGAAAAGCTCTCCCATATGGACAGACAAATGAACATTTGGTCAGCACGTAACTTAACCCCATATGGAAGAAACACTATACTCAAATCACTCAGGCTACCAAAACTAAACCATCTGTTCTCATCTTTACCCAATCCGAAAAAAGGGTTATCGAAAGACTACAAAAAAATGTTTTAATTTCATATGGAAAAATAAACCGGATTAGGTACCAAGAAATGTAATGATGTTAAACCCTGAGCATGGGGGAATAAAGACGCCAAATGTTAGAAAGATAATATCATCACAAAAATTAAAATGGATGAAAAGAATAAGCAGTAATCATTGCAAATGGACATACTTGTTTACCGATCAACTAAAAATCAAAATTCCGCTTCTGCTAACGGATAGCGCCTTCATACGAACTAAGATAATTCCATTTGCATCTAACTCCTTTTGGAAAGACATAATGTTAGAATGGTCAGATTTTTTAGTAATGAATAAACAGGAAATGAAGAAGATATACAATGTCAATCATTATGGAACAACGACAATATAACAATCGATAAACGTCCTTTTTGTATTATGAATGATATGAGAAAAGTGTTGTGTTTGTGAATGATATGCATCATGATGACGGCAGATTGTTAACATATGAAGAATTTTCCACTACATTTTCTATCAAGACTTTCTCACTTATGAATCAGAGAAAAGAGCCATAATTATATATACCCATTCACATACGAACACAAATCAATTTAAGAAGAAATTGTCGAATCCTATTTATCCATTCAATGTATCAACGATTAACCTCATAATTGGGAATAAAAAACTAAACGCCTCTCTTATAAACTCAAAATTTGTTCGCCTGCCATGCTATTCAAAATGGGAAAAAATTCTAAAAAGTGACCTTGAAGAAAATTTTTTGATATTATTGCCAATAAATGTACGAGAAGCACAGACTTGAAATGGTTGCAATATAAAATTATTCACAATATTCTCCTAACAAAACAATTTCTTTATAGAATTGGATATATATCATCACCAGTATGTTCATTTTGTGAAAAAGAAGTTGAAACAATTAATCATACTTTTTGGGAATGTGAAACTATCTTTAGACTATGGACAGAAATTGAATCATGGTTAAACTCTGTACAGTTAAAACTAGAATTTACAAATGATATAATCATTTTGGGAATGAACGGAAAGAACAATAATCCTGTAAATGCAATCATTTTATTAGTCAAACAGCATATATATCGATGTAGCATAAATGGTTTTAGACCGAAGTTAGAGTATCTTAAAAGTGAAATTATACAATATTACGATTTGTCAAGATATGTTTTTTATCAACAGAAACTGAAGAAATGTTTTAAGTACTGGTCAACTTTACATTTACTACCTGGAAAATAATCCTCTCATTAACTAAATTGAATTGTACTAATATATTTTGGATGTATGTAACTGTATTTATATGCTGAATTGTTTTTGTCAAATGTGTATTTGCCTGTACCTCAAAATAAGGAAAATAAAAAAAAATAAAAATATGATCCTAAGACAAAAGAGATGAGCAAAGAGTGGAAGTATGCTACGTCATCAACTCCCAAACAGGCCAAGGTGCAAATGTCTGCAGGAAAGGTCATGATGTCAGTTTTTGGGATTGTCGTGGAGTCATCTTGAAGGATTATCTAGCTAAGGGTTAGACCATTACTCGAGCTTATTACTGCAACCTGCTGAGCAAGTTACGAGATGCCATTAAGCAGAAGTGCCGCTGTTTGATCACAAAAGGTGTACGCCTGTTAGGTGACAATGCCCCAGCTCACACTTGTCAAGCAGCTGCTGTGGAGGCACGGCGATGTGGCTTTGAAATCTTACCGCATCCCCCCTATTCATCCGATCTTGCACCAAATGACTTCTTCTTGTTTCCGGAGATGAAAAATCCACTCGTGGACGTCGTTTTTAGGACACCACTAACATCACTTGAAAGGTGAAGGCTTGGTTTTCCATAAAATCAGAGGTCTTCAATGAAGACGGTCTGTGCAAGGTCAAGACGCGATGCGGAAATTGTGTATCTCTGGATGGTGACTATGTAGAAAAGTCTTAAAATCATGAGTACAAAATAAAGTTTGTCAATTTGATATGTGTCTGTGATGATTTAAACTTTTTGATATCCCCTCGTATTTGTATAGGAAACTCCGGCAATTTCCCTGCGATTTGAACAACTTGTTGATTTTAGTTCAGATATATTTAGGTAATAATCCACAACATCATACTTTCTATTCTGATCAATATCTGGAGTAAAGGAAAGTGAGACAATATTCTATATGCATTCTAGCAGTTCTTCGATTGGAAGTGATGTGTATATGAATCTATGATAGCAACCCATGTAGATATAAGGTAGATGTTTCAAATAAGCTGAGTGACTGTATCTGTGCCTTTTAGATATTATAGTTCAAACAATGTCAAATATCAACAGTACTCAAGTCATGAACTCTAAAAATCCCAATACATATGAATGAATGTCAATATTCAAATCTAACCTTCAGCTTTTTCAGTGACAATATATATGGAGTGAGATATGTACCAAGTTCTACCAATTTTACGGTCAGTTTCAATGGTCTTTTTTGTCAGATATTCCTGTCAATTAAAACAGAGTTTAGATTAATTAGAAATAGAATATGAATATTGTTCCTAAAATTAATGGCTTGATTTTTTTTCATCAACTCATTCCCTGTACCTTTTAAAGCGGTACCTCATTTTACTACTAATTCTGATGCATTAAACTAATCAGCCTCATATGAAAACAAAAAGTAAAAGTAAAAGATCTGTATTTCGTTCAAACAACTACTTTTTATTATGTTCAGTGTTTACGCTCATATGACCCTGTTATGAACGTTTCGAATATCACAGTGATTATTTTGTCGAATGAATAACAATTTCCTTGTAAAGGCCCAAAAGTAGAGAACCTGGGGAGTGACTGAATATTGAACTTGAAAATTATTTCTTTTTAAGGTCATTTTAAAATTATTTGTGATAAAAAAAGTAACAAAATTAAGTATTTTAAACATATCTTAAGGAATAAGAAGTTCACGCTGGCTTTGAAATGTATTGATTTTTACCCCTAAATTGAGGGTTTGTTTACAATAGTAACTCGAGTGAACATGTTGAAACTACTGATTGTTTCCGGTGAGATTGCTAAATCTGTATCATTTTTCAGCTACAAATGAGTATGTATAATGAAAACGTTTCTGACTTGCTAATGTTATAAGAATGTTACTTCCGTGTTGAAGCAGCCTTAGCCTCGTTTTCGATTACTTGACCTCGTGCCATTATGCTTTATAAATAATCATTAGGTAATATTAAGAATCCCCTATACGCCTGGTGATAGAAATTTGATACTTTACGTCAACAGGAGGCCAACTTGGGAAATTTCGTAACAAGTCATACCATATTTATGCACTATCACAGTGTCCCTGAGATATATATTTACGAATAGAAGTGATGACATGCCATATTACAGATGATGTCTTTCATTTAACACTGATAAGAGGAACGGTATCTCTCTGCAGTATTAGAAACATATTTCGCAGATTGTGATCTCACAGCTTAGAATAAAATGGAACTAAATGAGAAATTTTTACTCATTTTGAATGAAAGGTTTCTATCAAAAACTAGCAAACAATTCTAATGCATAAGAATACCTGGTAGTGACGCTGGTGGTCATTTTGTTTGGGAAATCGGAGGGTTAAAAACATTCAAAATTTGGTTATCATGTTATCAATATAACCATGTTTTAACTTGCAGAAAGTCATGGTTTTGTAAAATGATTGACAGAAATGCAGTCACAATGGAGTATATACTTTGTACATCAACCACCACTATTGACGACCAGTTTGTATTCCTATTTATGAGGGTGAAGATTGCTACAACCTGTGTATGGTTACCAACTATTTTCATGATCAGTGCCCCTTACACTTTTAAGTAAGTAAAGTAACCGATGTTCATCAATTGAAATGCAGTCACAATAACTGACATAGTTTGCACTTTCAACAATATTACAGGTTTTTTAATTTTAAGGGTCTAAAAACTTTTTGTTTAGCTTGGTCGCAAATCCATCTCTTATCAGCACTCTTTCAAGGACTTAATCAAGAGAAATGTATAATTAGAAATTATGAATAGATAAATAGACAACGCTACCAACTGTCACTATTTTAATCCATTTACGTGGCCATTTTGTTTTTCGTTTCTGAGGGTCAAAAAAACTTTTTTCAGCTTCGTATTCTATTTTTCATGAAAATAATCTTCCTAATAGAGGAAAATGACTGCACGTCAAATCCTACTAATAAATGCCTCATTATCGACTTTTAGCATTGTCAAGCAAAGAAAATATCCCATTCAATATCACCTGAGTGAATCCCAATTGTATATTTATTATTTTATCAATATCTCCTTATAACATCTCTATTAAATAATTTGAAATAACAGAATGGACACAGTTAAAGTGAAAGAGTGCCTCAATTCTATTTTGTTGGTATTGATATTATTCATATAATTTAATGCTCATATAGACCATCTCCCAATAGCGAATTGTTGAATAAGTTGAACTATGCCTATGTTATTATAAAATTCAAATATATTCAAATTGGCATACCTTTTCTTCACAAATATTTGAAACACTGTATATCCAAACTACAACAGATGTATGAAACGTTTTCAATAACTGTATGCTTTTACGATCGTTAATGCCATATGACTATCCACGTATAAGCATAGGATTCCACGTCTGTCTTCATTTCAAGTGTTCTGTCTCAATAACTTGTACACACACAAGCCTTCACCTTACTCTTTTACGAACACTTGTAATGAATACCATTCTTTGTTGTCTAATCTGAAATCACACTTCCTGGACTGTCGTTATGGTTTCCTTTGTTGAAGGGGTATTAGCTGATACTCCACTCCTGATATATCTTGACTTTACCTGATGAACCTAAACGGCTTCACAAGTGGGCGTCTTTTGTTGAGTCAATTATATCTCTTACAATATGCATAATGAGAGTACATGTAACTGCGTACAGAAAATTAACCAAAGCATTAAGAATTGATATGAAATTCTACATGGCAATTTCGATACCTTCACGGATGATACAAGTCAGATATGCCCACATTTTCTTGGTGTGTGGCTCAATATTCTTCGTGTGTTTAAGAATCGTGTGACCAACTCGTCTCGGCCACGCAATTCTTAAGAACAGATTGAATACTGATTACTACACCTGAATAATTGTGAGTTTCTCTAATATTTACCCTTGGCTTACCATTACTATGCAATTGGCATTATCAGTCTAGACTGACGGGTGCTCCGTTGTAAACTCTAAATGTATCTATACGCGGTTATAGGTATATTCTTTACTCTGAGTACGATCGAGGGCTATACTGATCTTTAGTAATGAGTGTCGTGAACATAGTATATCATGGGTACGAATATGACATTCTGTTTATTATTTATTAACCGATGATGTCACAAACGGAGCTTACATGCTCCTGACAGGGTCACCCAAGCTAGAAGGTCGTCCGAGAAGAGCCAGACCAAAACTGAGTCCTTCTTAAACCTCTGAAAAACCGTCCTGCCTCTGAGTTCTCTGAACCTATCGATCCATCCACGTGTTAAATAGCTGAAAAAAAGGTGGGAGAACGAAAAAACCAAACTCATCCAAGCATTCGCTGTTATGAATAGCTGTCCCATAAGAACTAACCGACAATAAAGTTTAACAAACATCCTAGTACATCAGCGTAATGGAATCCGCTGATCGAGTTCCTTCCATATACTAGTACCCTGATCTCATTCACACAACGGGAATCAAGTAACATATCATATTATGTTCTGATGGCCCAAGAGAGTAATAGTTCATTTGATTTTGAAAGGGTATACAGGGCTGCATAACTTACAGTCGGATATACCTACATATATACCTATTGAGTTAGCATAATATTTAATTTCACGTTTAACACCCTAATAATGAAGGAAGTTAATATTAAGAGAATATTCATTACACAATCCTTCTTTGGAATAAAATCTTCCATTTTCATATAACACATCATTAACAAATACAATACCTTTTTCAACCTATCTTTTGTATAATACAGTCTTATTTCCAACCTGTATACAGTCGTTATTCCATTTACTTTGATCAAGTAGATCATACTTACTTTTAACATGTGGTTTATATGTATTATTGATACTTGACGAAGCTTACCTTGTGGGTAATAATTTCAATATATGTTTTATCTGAAAGCCACAAAAAAAATTTATAACGTGTTCTATGCATTAGTAAATCTTTCCAATTCGATGATCTTCCTTGTAATCTCTGTAGCCATTTTAATTTTTGCGAAAATATAACATTTTCTATAATTTGAACTTTAAGGTCCCTATGTTCCGGATTAAGAATAATAATAATATCTCTGCTAAGCTTGTATGGTTTATTTCTCTATATGAATTTGATAGACTCTTTTTGGAATTTATCAATAACAGTGTCAGGCGGGCTGGGTAAGGCAGAGAAAATGTGGTTTAATTTCGGTAGAAGAAGAGATTTTAAAACTGTATTTCTTCCGTAGGGTGTTAGATAAATATTTTTATGAACTTTTCTTCCGATAGCTTTTTACCCAGAAAGGTTATTTTTATGAGATGTATCGATTTGTCTGAGCTCAGTGCAGACTTTTATGAAAGTTCTAAGTGTTTAATTGTAAGAATTGGTACCTCTGTACTAACAAACAAGAAATCTAAATAGTGCTGATTGTTTTGTTTCGGAACGATTTTGAGCAGGGACTTTTCATTAAAGATAGGAAATTTACGAACAAGTCACAAGTGGAAGATTCCTATGTTCTACACATAAAAGTATTGAGGGCAAATTTTTGCAATCAATTAAAAAATAATAACTTGCAATTTTTATTCAAAATATTTTATTTTCTTAAGGTACAGATTAATGAACATGTGCAAAATTTCGATTTTTATTACAATACATATTCCGAAAAATCAAATTTCCGAAGTTAAATTCCTCTTTTCTGTTTTAATGGGTTTTTTTAAATATACGTTTCTGTTAACCGTTAACATCTGCTTACATAATATCCACATTCAGTTTCTATGGCAAGTTGTGTTGTAAAATAAAGTCAATGATTCCAATTCATGATTTTTTTAGTCATAGTGCCAACTGTGTTATCAATGACAGTATTCTTCACAGAGCGCGTTTTGTAAGCCTCACTTTTAGAATAAAACCTTAACGAAGACACTCCTAACACTACAACCCTAATCGAAAACCGTACAATTCACGGGCAATTGTTGATTCAAAACCTTGTAAATCGAGGCATCCTGTTTTGAAAAGTCAAAGCAACTTGACAAACCAATGCCAACATCTTTTCAAATTAAAAAATGAACCTCACTTTGATCGAAACAAACGCTACGTCCCGATGAAAGATGATTACTGTATTACCCACTGGACAATCAGTGGTCAATCGCGCCCGAAGGCTATGTGTGAGAGTAAAGGTGACAGTTGTTTGGCCAGGGATTCAGAAGATGTGACCATCACCCTTCTGCTCATCAAGTCAACCTCAGCCCCTGTGATTGAAAATATATTGTTACTAAATAATTAAACATTTGCTGGGGTCGTGTAAAACATGCACATTGATGGATTAATAACACTTACCGCTGGCTTGCTCTGATGGATTGTCATAGAGATTTAAAGTAATAATTAAGGAATACCAGTGTAATACAATGTTTTCGACCCGGATGTCTATATTGATAATTGCCGAACGAAAACGAAGAGCGTTCCTCTCCACACGGTCTGTGAACATCCCGTTTAGACGTATGTTCTGACGTAAGTTGATAGCTAATTAATCAGGAAACTTTGACAAATTTATGCTTACGATATCAGAAACTTGATGTTCAAGCACACTAACCTGTCGGGTCTTGAACCGTTGCTCCTGATTCAGACGCTATTATCACTCCAGCCGCCATGTCCCAGCAGTGAATATCATACTGGACATAGGCCTCTACCTTTCCGGCCGCCAACATGCATAGATCAACTGCGGTCGAACCAAACGCCCGTAGTCTGCGATAAAAGTAAGATCTAAAAGTTACGACTTGCACTCATATTCTTTGTATAAAGTAAAGAAGAAAACTGGAGTAAGTTATCAACCTTGACGGCCACAAACTTGCATACACTACACATACTTACAGCAGTCAAACCAAAAATGTGTATGATTTATGATATGCATTAATCATAATCCTTTTTTCCTAATTCCAAATAGTCATCCTCAGTTACCCAGGGCTTGATGTTTAAATTATTCACGTATCACCCCTAGGCAATTGTATCACTAGGATACGTACTCAAAGCCACTGCCCTTGCTCCATTCTTCATAAGTGTTTACATAAATGCCTATCCAGGGACATTCACAACGAAACCGTTGAGCAAAGCACTATCATTCCCATTAACCTTCACAGATGTTCATTCACATCTTATGGAAGATATCATCTAGAGCACTTCCTTTACTATCTCCGAAGACATTCTGTCATTACATGCAGCTGTTGCCTTTGCAACAACATATTACACAAATTTAAAACGCTATTCAATAGCACTGATCTATTGAAGTATTTTATAAGTAATGAAGGTTTGGTCCTGATTGTGCCGCTCTCCATTAAATGAACCATTTCATACGTCATTTGAAAATCAAATATTTTTTTTACATTCATAGGACGTGAGCGCAGACCAACTTCCACCAATCAGCGTCAATATTTAATTTAACTCATGCTGCTTAGCGCAAAAATTCGTATCAGACTGCTCATGAGATATCTGATTATCTAGATCCGTTGCAGAAGCCTTGTGAGCAGGCTCAAAACATTTGATGAAATGCTGCAAGGCTTAAATTAGCAAGTTATCGAGGATGACGCAATGTATGCCATGCGGGGAAGTTTGAATCAGACAGGAGACATTGTAATTGAATTCTCTGTTTTAAACGTGTTCATTCATAGTTAAATGTAGCTCGGGAATAATGCATACACGGACATTAGAAAAATATGGGTTTTTTGGCGTTTATTATCATTTAATCGAGATATGTTTTGCTAATTATATATTTATATATATTGAACTAACTAGGTTACCTGGACTAATTTTTGAATGAATCATAATTTCAGAATAAAAATATTGGAGGTTATAAAATGAAGAATTTTTCAACACATCACGGGAGTTTAACTAATCATTAACTAAACGTGTTGGAAATGTATATAAAGAAAACCCTACATTCATTATTCATTTTATCTTTTTCAGTCATAAATAACTTTCGTATGCTGTCAATTATTTCTATATGGTATGTCACGTTATTATCTCATTAAAGTCACGGCCACATACACTGAACGAGACATAGCCGTTTAGATAGTGTTTCAATTGCCATTTTGGCATTCGTTACCTCATGTTAAACTTCCACATGTACGGCCTCAAAGGAGGTATTTTAAGTGCGCTTCACTAAGTGCCACCATCTATTAGCAAATTGTCCTTTACACCTGATTACAGTAACAAACATGTCGATTCATATTGTGTAACTCTATTGCTTGTATTTAAACAATGCGAAGGAGGCACTTTTGGTGCAATTTTATCTATAAGGTCTGACGACAACCCGTATAGGCGTATGTAGAACGAATTGTAAGCATTTGATGCCAAAAGTTTTTGCCGGAGGCCATGTGATTGCATAACCGAACGGACGTCAGATAATGCGACAATACGGGCTGTTCTTAAACTGTTGCTCAGATTGGTCTCGGTAAAGATCTAATATCAGGTTTACGGCTAGGCAAGGGTTAGGAATGTGGCTACAGCATATGCTAGAGTGTTTATAAGCGAGGGCAGGAGCTAAAGCCGGAGCCGAGGATATAGCTTAGGTCGTTTGGGAAAAGGCAGTGTATTATCAGGCTTCCGAGGTTCAAGAAGTTTCTCGTGTAGCCTTTAATCTTTAATTAACGCACCCTCTACTATTGGTGATGATTGCCTTCACATTGTTTGCCTGGTTCTTTATGAGTGCGTCCTCTCTATCGTTACCGCCTTCTGACATAATCAGGGCCTCTTTTATATCTGAAATCACAAATGATGGATTAAAAATATTTGTCTTCAAAGGTTAATATTTTCTCAAAATAGATAGGAATCAGCGTTGTGATCTCAGCAAATGCAGTCTGATTTTATCGGTTATCGTTTTGCTTTTTTATGAGTTTATCGTACTTGATTATCGTGCTGTTTGGTCGCTATATATGGGCAAACGATTACACACTATTTATGACGTAATTTCAATTGCCAGAGAAGCATGTATACGTCAACCAAGAATGCCCAAAACTCCAATACCGTGATGGAAACATGGTGACTTACAAGTTAGAGGTCGGGTGTGGCATAATAATTTTACTTCCTTTTGACATTGACATCACGTTTTTCACAAAACGTTCTTTAGCGACATCTTTGACATTTCTAGGCATCTTAGGTATGTTTTGACACACTACAACAATGAATCTTTTCCACAAACCCAAGGTTGCAGATCAAGTAGATACAATACGATGCTGTTCAAAAGAAAAAAGTTTCCAAGTTATCAACATCTCGTTTAGATGCATGTTCTGATAGCATAAAAAAACTCATTTAACGGACCAATCGCATCATAGAGTTTTCAATAAGAATATTGGACATCATGAATAAAACATGGTTCTCAGGAGTTACTTGCCCTTATTTCTGGTTCCCAAAGGTTTATCGGATGATTGGCTAACCGCATCCTGCTACATCAGCGTATTTGTCTCCGCCTAGCTCCATCATATATCCTGATATCCTTCGGTCTAAAACGTTCGTATCGCTTAAGACTGGTTACTCATGGCTGGTTATAGCCTACATTTACATTTGTTTGAACTCTCATCCGGGTGGTGCAGTTATTTCTGAATGCCAGTCATTTCATTGGCTTGCTATATTTAGCGATTCGAACGTTTTAGGCCGAAGGATATCAGGCTATATAATGGAGCTGGGCGGAGACAAATACGCTGATGTAGCAGGATGGGCTAACCAAACTTACGTCCGAACATGCGACGACAAAATGGTCTGTTTTCAAACCGATGTGCAGGGGTAACTCTAGGACCGAGAACGTATTCCGAATCATAAGATATTATTCCATACTTTTTATTATATCTATTCCACGACTGATTTAAATTGTGGCTTCACTGGTATATATATTCCAATTCCACTCACTTACCTTTTATGCCACTCACTGATATTTTTTTGTCATTGCAATATGCTCCGTTTCCTTTCCTCGCACTGTAAAGTTTATCTGGGATGGGTAAATATATAACACCGACAACGGGCTGAAACAGAACAAAGACATTGTTAACATGTCTGACAGGGAAAACACAATATAGATGAAAAGTTAAATGTGAAATTTTTTTTACGATATTGCAACACAAAATGACAGGAGTTATCGAATTTTTACGTACAGAGTAGTCAACTGTCGTGTTTAACACGCCATCTTGATCTAAAATCTGCGACGCAAAACAATACGTATTAACAAACCTCTTTGTTGATTGTCAAGCCAAGGGAAAATGCAAACTCCTCAATTCTGAAATAATTAAAATTAAAATCAGCATTATCTTAAAGAGCCACTCCGTGAGTTGTTTGAGTCATATATGCCAAACTTAAATCAAAGGTGTCATTTGATCGCGAAGTATCGAGTGTTACCAAAAATACACATTTTAATGCTTACTGTTTTTTACAGTGACAAAATGAAGGTAAAACTTTGCAATTCTGATTGAAAACCGGACAGTGGCGCGCGTCAAATATTCAAATGTAATTTTGGAGACTTATCTAAAACAGCCAGGAGGGCAGTTAGTAGTTGATAGTGTTTGTTAGGTTATATTACTAGTGTCAATGTATATTGGACGTGATATCCACACCTCTGTGCGTTTTTAAGGCTGTTTTTAAATTTTCATTGAAAACCAGTATTTGTCATATATATGTCTTTTGGACATGAAAAGTTAAGATGTTTTGATTTTATATCACCACATATGACATTAAGGTAAATATCAAAGGTAAATAATATGTTATGAAAATCACGGAGTGGCTCTTTAACATGGGATATGAAACATAATGTTTCCTTTTTTTGTCCGAAAAGTGTATTTCATTAGAGTATCAGATTAATAAGCGACTTAGTCAAAAGTGAAAAGTGCGGGCCTTTTTGGAATATTAATTTAAAAGCTTCACTTAATAAATCAATCCTTATACATTCAAATTTTAGTTGGCAAATGCAATAAAGCATACTTTTCGCGATTAATTCATCTTCATAGTTTAATTATCCCTGTTTCTCATGAAATTGAGTTTAAAGGCACTATTGCACGCTTTTACTGTTTAAATGGGCTATTCAAAGGTTTAAAAAGACTTATGCTTTCTATCGATGCAAAGATATACTTTACATTCTTTATAGTTGACCTGCAATCAACAATGAAAAAGTTTAGACAGTCGCTGTCGGCTTGGACATATAAAAAAACAATGGTTAGCTTTGCACAAAACGGATAAGTTATGGACAGTTGAACGCGGCTGAACTAGTATTATGTGCAGCTATTGAATTTACCTAAACTCTGAATTGTGAACAAAGAATAAAATATGTTTTATGAAAGCAATGTTTAAATAAATTGATTGAATAACACAGAAATAGCATTGTTATTAGATTGACCAAAGCGGCTGCCGTTTCCGCTTTTCCGGTTATAAGCAAAATTTTAATATTAATATAATTTAGTTCATGTGGTTTTAATGTAACGTTACATTAAATACTTCCGGCCTTTAAAAATCAACTTTACTACCTGAATACGTAAATATTTGTTATATAACTTACGAGGTAGATTACTTGAGTGAGGGTCGTGAGTAAAATCCTGAGATATGGTATAGCTGTGCATTCGTCGTGTTTACGAAATATTGGTGTGCAATAGTGCGTTTAACGTTAGGGTTTTAAAGCTTAGTTCAGGAGCGTTAACTTATGTGTTATACTGGTCCGGTAAAGAAAAGTCAAATGCACGCTAAGACGTATTGACAACAGTCATTTATATATTTAATATAGAATCACCGATTTTTTTGTAGTGGCGGTTAAAATGTAAGTAATTGGAATACATTACTGAATTTATATCAATCAGTGGGTAAAAAGATACATATTAAGATTCAAGGGAGATAATGAAAATTAAACAAACGTCAATGTATGAAATAAGTACCAATCCGAATGAATGAGGATATGAAAGAACGGAAATCTCAAAATAGCTACCAGTCCAGTCTTAAATGGGGCTAGCCTCATTTGTCTCTGGCGTTATTTGGACCGAGCCCCATTTGACTCTGCAACGACCAGTTTCAAATAACTCTATTCAGCCTCAATGAATCTACCAATTTTTTAAATTCTCTTAACAGCACTTTTAATTTCTTAAAAAATGTTTGTACATTTATGTTTACTACTTTTTACGCACTGTGGATTAATTCAGTCTTCCGAATAATTATAAGAGTCCAATAAACTCCCCTCTAAAAATTATGGGAGAGAAGAACTGCATGTATGCAACGTTTTATCTTTTATGTCTGGTTAGATTTAGAGACAGGGTTGTTTTTTATGGATGAACAACTTAATTATTAAGTTGAAGTATAGATTAATATTTCATTTGCAAGAATCTGCAAATAAAGAAAGTTTTTAATAATTGCTTTTATACCAGTAGTTTCGTGGTAAAGAATCAACATTCAAATTTTGTGGTTTTAAAAACAAATTTGTAAGTGGAGACACCAAACTTCTTTATTTGTCAGCTTAATGTTCCTGGGACGGGATAATTGATTACGGGTTTTACTCCCCTTTGTATAGTTTTTTTACCTTACACAATGCATTATATACCGGTCAGAGGAGCGACTAAAACCAAGTTATTTATGTTTACATAATGTAAATTTTCGTCATTATATACCTTACCCATGTATGAAGTTGGTTGTTCCATCTATAGGATCCACAATCCAGGTGGGGTGATCCGTAAACTCACAAGGCTTGCCATCCACTGCCGATTCCTCACCTATAAACCTGCAAGACACACACACCACGCTCAGAACATGTTTTCGCTCGTAGTTTCCTTTGATAATGAAGAACAGTGCGTAACCGAAGTCGTCCAATCTTTCAGTGGTCAACTGCAGGATTTGTTTCAAAATAGCATTACATCTACTTCTAAATACGACCATGTCATGTCATCATCATAGCTTTGTCTCAGCCAAGCATACCAACGTCTACATGACCATACCGTATGCTCTGGCAGAGGCGGAACCAGGGTCCTCTAAAATAAGTCCGACCCCCCTCCCCCAACATTCAAAATTCATGGGTTCGATACTAGCTCGATTAATTTACAACCTCCATACCCGATGGACGTTTTCAAAATATTTTTAGACGCCCCGCTGTTTTGAACGCCATGTGTAACTATGAAGGCAGCAGGGGTCTAAGTAAGCCACGTGAAAAATAATTCATGTTCATATCAATCTGATTAAAATCAGATGACGTATCGCGCGCTTAACATTTTTCCATTATCAATATGCGAATATAGATTGTTAAACTGAAACGAAACGAAACGAAACGAAACGGAAATAAAACGAAACGAAATTAAACAAGCGGAATTCCATCTGATTTTAATCAGATTGTGTTCATATAATTCAAAAGTTTTTGAGAAGTAGAAGTAGGGTGTAGATGGATGAACATAGGGCTAACTTCATAACTTACATATGGTCCGGGTAGGTCTCCATGATGACGCCCTTGACCTTGTGCTCTATAAGACCATCAGTTTCCGTCACAAGGTCAGCGTGGTTCTGCTTCCGGTCTACCGTTTTCTCCTTGTAGAACGCCTCACGCATTATCTGTAAACAGAAGAAGTGTATCATTTTATTTTCATGAAAGTAGTGTTATTTTTATTACCAGAACGAGGGTGAAAGTTAAACACAACATTGCACGTGTGATCGGCAAAGTGAAAAGTGAACATGTGCACATATGGACAATATTTCACAGCTTATCTCTGACCATATGAGTAGTAATCACTGATACACAGGGACGTGCATACCTTAGAAAGTCAGACAGGCCTTTCGACTCTACCGTGCTGCTATATACAGACACCATTTATACATAATTTCTCATAATGACCCTCCCAAACCTTTCGTATTTTTTTCATTACCCCCTCCCCCCACTCCCCCCTGGTAGCTGTATATTTGGTTCTGACCCTATCTAATGATTTCATGATGGACATGATCTTTGATCTCGTTAATTTTATACCACATCTAACAGTTTCAATAAGGGATCTGTGGTTAAAAGTTCTAAGTTTTGTGATGATTGGTCTGTTAGCCGTTGTATGGCTTTACAGAAACTAACAGTGCTTGTAAATAAGATACCAAGAAACACATAATTTTTTTCTACTTGTAAAACAGTATTTATATAGGAGAATACAATATGGGTGTCTGCTGCTACTTCTTTTTGAAAAATATACAACTAAAGTTTTAGAAGTGTTTACTTTAAGTTTCCACCGAGTACAATACTCACCAAAAGCTTCCAAACAGAGTTTTAAATGAGAAGAAGATTCAGAAAAAAGAACTGTATCAACTTACCAATAATTTAATACAAATACCAATGTGTTCCAGTGCAAAATCAGTTACATAGTCCAAACCAGTTATGTTGAAGCTTGTTAAAAAAGAATCCAAATCGTTTAGATAAATAGCAAACAGAAAAGGGGACAAGTTTTCACCTTGTCTTACACCAACATTGTAAGGAAAAAATCAGTTACACTTCCACCATGAGAAACACGAGATTTTATATGTTGATACATGTTTTTTACGACATTGAAACATTTTCCAGAAATATCATTATCAATCATTTTACGCCACAACGCGACACGGTATAGATCCTTTACTGAAGTTAACAAATACATAGTACAGTTTCTTATTGTCACAAAATATGAATCCCTGCCACACCCTTTATTGTGGATAGGGCAATGATATTTACACATGTCTGTCTCAAACCTACAAAGATGATATTCTCTTCATGTCCTCATGTCAGAAGCATGTTGCTCTTAAAATGACAGACGAGGGACAACGGGCAATGCAATTATAGCCCATCTTACCTTTCAGGCCTGATTAGCTAAACTAAAGGATCTGTAAGTATTGATAAAGATTATAATTACCTTTCCAGATGATCGTGCAAGTGCTATTGCCGTCTCCAGAAATCTTTGGAGATCCTCGTCAGTGTATTTTGTTGCCATGTCTAGAAAACCAAAACGAAGATGTCTCTAGAAAGTAAAATGGGAAGTTTTTCCGAAGCTATATTTCCTTAAATTGTCCCCATACATAAGATTTTACTCCAAATAAATATCTTGAAAGGATCTCATACTCAACATCTGATAACTAACCCACTTACTTGTAGTCGTTAGGCCTACCAAGTATTAAATGAAACTGCTGGCGGCCATGTTAGTGTTGATACTTTGTAATCATTGATAGGAAAATGGATTCTCGTAGCATGACCGAACATGTTACGTTCGTTTTAGAACTTGCACTTTCGATAAGACACACTGTCTTGCAATTTCTTATATTCATTTTCATTTCGTAAGATCCCTACTTACCTAAAACGCCTGTTTCTGCTCTTGTAAATGCCGCCGCCTTCGAATATACAGAAATTCAAAGATTTTGACACGCGTTTGCTAGCCTCTCTTTAAAAAATCTCTAGATTTAAGACACGTGTAAGTGTATGAAATGAAAATCAAACGGTTATCCAAATTACATAATGAAAGCTTTGCTTTTGCCATGCGATTACGTTTTCTGTCGGAAATTCACGCTTTTCGCGTGCGGGCATGTCATTTTAGCTCTGGCAGCACGTGATAATATTGCAGATTTATTTTACAGACATGTTTGGCGCATGCGAGTAATAAATAACAAAATTTTAAAAACTTGAATCATGTCTACATCTTCAAACCAAAACTTGACAATATCGAGTATTCAACAATAGCCGAGTTAAAAATTTTATCCCTATCAGTTTAAACTAGTAAAGAACCTCAATTAAAATGGTAACAATAAATCTTCCAAACTTTCATAAAATCTAGCACGTCTTAAGTAATAGATTGCCTTGAATAACTGTGTGCATAGCATAATTGCCGGATCAAATCGAAGCATGAAGTTAATAATCGCCCCACGATTATTAAAGGATTTACGGTACCAAATACGAAACTGCATTCAAAGTGTGAATTACGAGAAAGCCACGCCCTATTGAGAATCATAGAGATGTGTTCCGCTTTGAAATAGCGGGTTAAATTACAAAGACAGATATATGTAAAGAAACTACCCTATACGACTATATAAAAGGAACCTTTATGTAGTAGTAGGGTAGGGACTATATATACTATAGGCATATGATATATGTATTTCTAACGCTACTTCTAGCGATACACTTTCTTGTGTTATGAATAACCTCATTTTTTACAAAACGGCGGGGAAATGCTTTTTTCATTAATAGGCTAGTGCCTATTCTTGCTGTAAGATTTTCGATCTCTAATTTCAATTGATTGTAATATTTCTATTTTTGGGGGCGTCTTATCTCTGAAAGTTGAACTTGTTTCAGGACGTATATACTCTTTGCAGTCTGTACCCTTCTTTGCATGGTCCCTAGATTATAATAGTTTATACCTTTCTATTTATATTACGGTGTAACCTCAGCATTGGCTATAGTGCGTTCACATTCATAGTCATATCTAAGCATAATAAACTTTAACATTTCGTTATCACAAAACATATTTAAATGGCATTTCTTGTTAAAGAAGTTGAAGAAGTCCATATCTGCAGCCCCAAAGTTCCCAGTGTTATATTTATAAATGATATTTTGGTGCGTGCACTAAACTACGCTTTCGAAGGTTATTGTCATTTAGAGGTGTACGTAACGATAAATCGATATATCGACTAATAACTCTCAAACTCAGCGAATATAGTACCGACCCAGACGTACAACGTTATTCTCAAGCAGCCGAGTGCTTGCGACCGAGCGGTCGTTCAAGAAACTTTGAACGCGCATTTCCGAGGGACTACTCGTGAGCGTCTAACATACTGAACACGCCTCCATTTTCACCGGTTAGGGAATCTGACTCTGTAATTCATGTTTAATGAAATGACATATATAATAAATACTTCTATTATTAGACAGAGTTTGCTCATCGTTCACCATGTCTTGTGACAAGCGTTCATACCGTGTCAAACAGAATACTCGCTGCCTGGGTTAATCGCTCGATTTTCTCCACAGCGTCCCGTGTCTACGATGAGGGTTAAAATGAGGGGGTTCACAATGCGCAGTGTCTGATTTCCGGAGTAGAACTTGCGCCCGGCCATTGCAACTTTGTTTGTGAATTACCAAGTCAGTTGATGCAATTTGATAGAAGATTACTTTTATTCTATTTTTGAATTTAAGAATGTTACTATTATGTTGTTCTCTCAATATATTAATTACATTATTACATGAAATGACATGTTTTAGTGAATCGTTATACAATATACAATTACAATCTGACGATCAATGTTTGCCTTCTCAAGATTTCCGCATTAAAATACTTTAGGAGTAACTTAATTATCAGACTCGCACAAAGCGACATTCATGCCAAGATTTGAAGGGGAAACTACAATTTTCTAAGATGATATGAAACAAACAACGGGCTTCCTATTAAAACCTGAAATGCCTAGATTGTGTAAATCAAACTGACAATCGACACCCGACAACTGATGGACAGATGCCAGACAAGGTCATAATTCCATCGATCATACAGCTAATTAGCGCTGACCACGTAATTAATCCGCAAAAATCCACATCCACTGCAAACATCCGACCGCACAACCTTAAGCGGTCTCACGATGTACAGAGTCGTTGAGGTGTATCTCATCAAACTATCTAATAAGTCAGATCGCCGTGGACAAAACAGCAGATCCTCTCCGGTTCCCTTCCTTAACTTTTTTTTTTCAGAAAGGTCGTTTTAAAGATGGTCATTTGAGATGATAACATAAATATATAAGAACATTCAAGACGCGTTAACACATTTTATTGCCTTACTGAATGATCCTATTGTTGACTGGTCAAGAAGACATCTGACCCATATATTGTATGCAATTCCTTGCTTCACATGTTTACTTATCTCATGTGAGGAGCTATCGCTAACAATGATAGATAAAGTGTTCTCGTCCACGGTGTTTTGTAGCCATATTTCATATTCAACCTTCTCGTGGGCAATGTACATCACGTTCCAAGGGCGTTCCCATGACAACACCAAGTCACCGGATATGACATCACAAGTCACATGCTTCACCGGACCTGGTAGAAGAGACGTGTTAGGTTCTTCTCTAAATTTAGTACTCTCTCTTAAAGATTGTTTAAGTAATTCTACAACAATAGGGACATCGACGTAAGTGTCTTGATATATATGGAATAACCAGGATGGATCGTCACAACATAAATGTAACGGGACTTCTGATTGGTTGATTATATCCGTTTGTTCCTCTTTGGACAAATCATGAATACCACCAAGTTCTTCAGGCCAATCAGTATGCATCACAGTTTTCTCTTTATTTGTATTGGACCATGCTTTATATGTCAGGTCCATGTCTTTGATTGAAGCCAAAGTCTTGTAAGGCGTATAATGCCGTGGATTAACTGCATACGGGAACAATTCTACCACAACACTGCCAGGCTGGAGGAATGCAGACAAGATCATAAGAGACCCATGCATACCAATGATCCCTCTGGAGTAACGAACTATCCTTATCATTTCATTGATGTTGTGTGTCTCAAAACTAACTGCTATTACTTTAAAGCCAGTTTCTGAAGCTATTGACAATGCAAGTTCAGCTTCATTCAATATAAGTCTGTTTTCCCTTCGAGAAATTAGGACAAGGTATTGGTTGTGGTTGTCACAGGCTTGGCAGTGTTCTTGCGACATTCTGTCTATCAGGAAATCAACGGTGTTACGTATGTGTCTAGCTGTTACTCTAGAATCACCTAAAGGACCCTGAGGCTCATCAAAGCCGTATTGATACCACGTGGTCTTCTTTGATATTCCTATATGACCTTTCTTAAAACAGACCATTTCATTCATAGATTTCAACTTCTCTTTTGTGATGATATCTTTTGTTGTAAAATAGGAATACAACGCTTCATATTCCCCTATTTCCCAACCTTCATTGAACATCAATCTGACGTCCTTTTGTTCCCTTCCAAATGCTATTTCAGCCAGGGTGTAATGCAGTGGAAATATGTCGTCGTGCATCACGTGCATGATGTTGTCCGGTTTGAACCGGTTGAAGATCAGTATTTCCTCCTTGATCCAAGAAACAGAAAAATCTTTCATCGAATCTCCTGGAAGGTCGACAAGCCGGAAGTAGTGAATATTATGACTTCCAACAGAAGAGAGCTCCAACAGATCATTGTGAATGATTTCCGGATCGACGCCTTCGATGATACTGCTTTTATGATGAACAAATACGAAGTCGTCTTTCAAAGAATTGTAACAAAGATTTACAAATTTGCACTTTCTGTCAGTCCGGTTTTGACCATAGCACCAAAGAGATGTGCCAAAGTCACTGAAAGAATCCATGTTTTCCGATGTACCGATCAATTCCCTGTGTGAATCCTTGCTTCCAGCTGCATGTTCGCAGCTGTGACGATGACTGCTGTCTTCTAACGCCTCGTATGCAAATTGCAGCTGTAAGTATTTTCGCACGAGTGTTGCTATGACAGCAAGCGAAACAGCATGCGTGATGTAATGCAGTGACGTCATTTTGATCAGACATAACAATCCTGCAATGGCAATAAAAACAGTATATGCACAATGTGAGGGTAGTCAGTTTCGTTTAGGTCCTATATAATTATTTCATACATAATTAGCATGAATTATATGTAAAATGACACCGCCTTTGATTCAGGAATACTATACGGGATCTTTGCATTAGTTCTTATGTTGTATATTTAAGTTTTTCTTCTTATTAAAAACACTAACTTAAATCATAATGATTATAAAGAAACTACATTTATTCTTCGTGTGAATCAATGAAGATATGTTAAAACCACAGTTCACAATGAAAGGAAGTCATCTCAAATAACGAAAGTTCACAGATAAATCACTAATTCAAATGCATCAATGAATATATATTCCAATAGAGACATAGTTGACGATGAAATCAAAATATCAAAGAACGACTTTATAGCTCACCCTTTAGAGCCTCATTCGGTTATCATCCAAGACGAGATTGCGTTTTATCGTAATTCTGCCCGGATCAAATAACTAAATCGATTTCCATCGATTGGAGAATGTTCTATATTTTGCGTCTGTCATTTAGTCAAAAGATAGGGATTATTCCTCGTGTGATTTGTCTAACGAATGCGAGAGAAAGAGCGACACTATAGAATTAATGTTCTTGGTATGTCAAGGTGAAGGTCGCTCTCCGGAAACGACCCCTGACCTTGCTCAATTATGGCGGGAAATGTATGCCAGCTGCGATTTATCGATTATCATTAATCTGAGCTCTGTTTTATAGAGTGCAAGATTCGATCTTTCATTGTTTTGATTTAATGTCGCGCTGATTGTTCTATAAGCATCGTAGGCCTACTTTCTATGCATGTGCGTTGTTGAATATTTAAAATAGTCCATAAGAAAACACAAATTCGAATGCAAATCATTTTAGGTGCAGTTCGAGAACAAATATAGACAGCTCAGATTACTTTTTACTATTGTAATAATTATAAAGGTCTGCATAATAATTCCTTTGATATGCATATATGTTGTGGTGCATTTTGAAATAAAAAATTTAATTTATTGTAGCCAATCTATATGGACTATCTTAGATCGATCGGTAGACTAGACCTTCCAAGGACCTATTTTTCTACTAATTAATGAAATACATAGCATATATATATAATGACTGTTATTTTCAGACCAACAATTCAATTATTATTGTTTCCAATCTATGTAAACGTAAAAAGTCTTTTAAATTGTCATTCTGTCGAAAATTAGCCTATACCATTATATCACTGAAATTAATTTTAGAATAAATTCCTCAAGCTATTCTTTGATAAATGATATATAGATATTAAACAAAATCACTAAATATTTGTAGAGTCGTTCGTGTTCTTCTGTGATATCTCGTTTTAACTGTTGTTTTATTTATCAAGTTTTGATTTTTTGGGTTGTTTTTATTTACAAAGTTAGTGCAAGCCTAGTCCATGCGTCGATCCAGGTGGCGAAATCTGATTTCCCGTGTTTTACATATCATCGATAACAACCATATCGAACGTTCATAATGACACCGTCACATTCACCCAAGGTGACTTATCCATGTGTTATGATTATGACTTAATTGCCGTCATTTTGTAATGGGGGAGTCACACTTACGTTCATTTATCTAGTTAAACGTAGTTCATTGAACGTAGCCACAAAACCGCTAGGCCTAACGTGCCGAAAATGAGTGCATTTTAAGTAACTACGTAAAACAACGTTTCATTATAAGTTCATTCACTACGTTTAAGTACGATTAAGTACATATAAGTACGTTTTGCTAGGTTTAACAACGGATAACTACGTTCATTGAACAACTTACTAGCTACGTTCGGCTACGTTTAACCACGTTGATCTACATTTAAGAACGTTTGTTAGTACAACTAAGTAGGTTGAACTACGTTGAAACACGTTTAGGTACGTCAAAGTACGTTAAAGTAGGGTAAATCACGGCACTTCAGTGGTAGGGTATATAAAGACACACGTTTATGTATTTCATTCTTTCTCTTAATTGTCAAGCCAACAGAGTGTTAGGTAATTTTATCAACTATGGGTAAAACGAGAGGCAGAAAAAGTCGCCCCCCACCTTCTGATTCAAATCAAGAGATATTCCTGAAACGACGGTCATTTCTGTCAATCCTGACGAAGGAACATCAGATGTGACAGAGGACAATATTCTCCAATTCGGACATAAGTGTATGATATTGACCGTGTAATGGTCTACGTAGGAGCCAGTCACGGGCCCACCATCTTCTTTGTTTTCTCTTCGTTTCGTCGTCCATTTCGATTTTGTTGATATATTGAGCAAAACATATCATTTCTCTGTTGATAGCAGCTAAATGCTGTATCATTTTCACCTTCCTTCCACTCATCCTCTCTCAGTTGTGAAATGAACAGTGTTAAAATGCATACCAGGTGTTTCACTCACTTGTGACACAAGGTACAAATAAATAAATCTACCTAGTTAGGCGTCGTTTTTTATCGTAGTTCAACGTAGTTATACTTACTTAAGTGTAGTTAGATGTAGGGAAACGTACTTAAACGTCAAAGTCTAAATACGAAACGTACCAAAACGTAGTTACACGTATTTGATATCGTAGTTAACCGTACTAATACCTAGTTTTGTGTACTAAAACGTTCTTCAACTCAGATGAAACTAGTGTAGTTTATTGTAGTTTAACGTATTCAGACGTAGTACAACGTTCTAGAATGTACTTAAACGTACGAAAACGTACTCGGATACCTAGTAAAGTGTAGTAAATCGTGGAAAAGTTGACTACGTTTAAGAACGTTCTTAACTAGGTTCAACTACGATGAACTAAGTTCACATTTTCAATTAACTACGTCCAACTACATTGAACTACGTTTCTGGAAACGTAGTTCGGAAATGCCAAACTTTGAACATGTCCAAAAGTTAAATCACAAACTACGTTTGTCTCACGTCTATGTCTACGTTTTGAGCACGGATAACTAAGTATAACTACGGATAACTAGGCTCAAGTACAGTTAACTGCGTTAAAGTACGGTCTGCATCACTACGTTCATAAACGTAAGTGTGACTAGGGCATAACGGACTACTGGGCGCGTCATATCGTATTGCCAATCTTCTTGGATAACTTGTCACTAAACGTTCCCTTGCTTTCCACTCCATTAATTTCCCCGACAGGTCATCTTTCCTGGATCGTCTGTTGAAAGTAGGTCATATTTTGCTGTCATTTAAATTTTTGAAGCTGTGAAAATTCGAAACGGACATAAAGTTCTTATGTCTGATTTTAAAACTTACCAAGGTAAACAACACCTTTGCCTAACACCTTTGTGTGATTTCATTTACACCACTTTTTCAACTTTCGCGGACTCTTGTGGATGTTTGCAACACCTTTAGTGCACGTTCAAACTAAAATTACAATCATGATTATCGAAAACACAAACCCATTATCCCCTCTTTAAGTTTAAGTTCTATTTATTCAGGGAGTCTGCACTGCACGAACACTTACACATTTGATGATTACAGAGTTGAGGAAATGCAGGATAACAGCTGATACAGTGCATGGCTACTCAGCAAAAGGGATGTACGTTTGCAAAATTACGTCAACTTCTTTGTTGCTCTAAACTTTAGATAAAGTGGGACCTGATGGCAGCATTCATACTCAGTGATGATACACTGGTATCATTTGAATGATATTGGTAAGTAATAATAAACACGTCCCGTGTAATACCATTTAAACAAAAGATAATTCGCTTGCGTTCGAAAATTCAGGTTCTAGTTTTAAAAACACTTCAAACAGGAATATTCATTTACAAAGATATAGATCGTGTGTTTGAATGGTTCGAATTTAAATTTTTTATTTTGATAAACAAATAGTTGGGGAATAAAAAGTTTTTAGAATTTAGACCTTCATTGGAACCCAGATGTAAATTGAAATAACTTGTTTATCCTACTTTTTTATATCATATAGTTCAATTTACCATCATTTGGATTTGAACGTAGGCGATATTGAACACACATAAATCAATGCTTTTATCGACTCAATTGACAAACCGATTTGTATCTGTTATTTTAGAAAATCTTCTCTGGACAATATTTCTGTCTTGATTATCTGAAAACTGCGATCACTTTCATAACCTCAAACTCTCTTTGTAATTGGTTATCTTTGGTTGTATAGAGTGTATAGTCACTGATGATGTTTAAGATTTATTTATGTTATAAGGTAGATATTACTTATACATATGTAAGCTGAACTGTTCATTACCAAGAGTTGAGACTGAGATGTAATATTGGAAAATGTATAGTCTTAGATTAAAGTTGTAAAACTGAATCTACTCCAAATGGCTTATGTATCATAATTTATTCAAAGCTGACTGAATTATTATACTAACTTACTATGAGTGATAATTGATCTTGAATTGGTGTGAAAGGTGTGTGAATATTCTGTAGTTTTTTTATTTGTAAAAGAATCCTTTTATGTAAACCCTGATTGAATTACATTTTACTTATTTCTTTTGACTTGGCAGATCCCTGGCTTCTAAGTTTTGAAGAATAAAAAACATTAAGATAAAAAGATTACTAAACCTTCTGTGACTTTGTTTTCATGTGAATCAGAAATTTTAAGGGAAAGACCTCGTTAAGCTAATCCGGCAATATTAATCATAGCGTTTTATGGCCATCTGTATTTTAATTCCCATTACGTGAAAAGATTTTGAAATTTCACAGAAATGATAGATATAATGAAAAAAAACAGATGGCAATATGCCGCCGTACAAAGAGACATGATTTGACCAAAAAGCAACAGAGGACATTTCTAGTCGACCAAGCACCTTCTAACATTACTGAAAAGCATTTCTTGTTTTATCTAACTCAATGATGTTAAGTTTTAAGCAAAACTTGTACAGCAGAACATGAAAATGAGACGCACAAACAAGACAAATGTCTATTGCCATATTTTAACAATTTCGACAAAGCGTTAAACCCCCATGTGAATTTTGTCATAGAAGCGTATGTATATGTACTTGTGTTTTGAAGTTGGATTGTGTGTTTGGTTCCTTTCATAATGCTATTGAAAGGGTGGGTTCACCATGTTGACGGGCGTTGACGAGGAGAGAGGGAGGGTTGTTTGAGGGGGCATAGTCGCCGTCCCTATTTTCACTTTAGAATTGACGTTGTTTGCCATTCATTGACAGTAAAATCGTGCGTTCAAGCGTTACTTTTAAAAATGATAGCTTTTGTCCGTACATAAGGGAGAGCTTATATAAACTGGTATTCATGCTTCATACATAGGTAGATTCTATATCCTTTAAAATATGTCATGTTATACAACATTACGAATACGAATACATGCCTCCTGTGTATATTGGAGGGTCGTATTCATCGGGTCATTTTAATGAGAAGGATATCAGAGATGCAGTTGCAATTTTGTTTTATGTAATGGAATGAAAGAATTTTTGGTAGTTAAATTAAAATGTGTTATATAACGTCTTGTCACGATTAATTCAGTTGAAGACATTTTCAATTGCAGATTTATATAACAAGATTAAGGTGGCATGTGTTATGGTATGATAGAAATTCTAAGCATTTGGTAACATTAATCAAATAATTCATGTCATCGATAGGATTACTTCTACTGATAATACTTTTCAACATCAGAGTTATTCAGTAACCGATGTTTACATACTTTTATTAAATAGATGTAATAATTTGTTGCACATATAATGAATTCAAATAAGCGGATTTTCGATGTCGGGGTTATACAGCTGACCTGTTTTATATAATGAAACGAGATATTCAACAATGTTGAATTCATTGAATACTTTTTTATAAGATAACTGTGAAGGTTTTCAAGAAGAGTTATTTGACATGCATCGATCGTAATCATATATGAAGGTTTAATAGCTAGGTTCACTGTTGAATAAGAATGTATGAAATATGTGTTAGGGCGTGTTAAACTTTTTTCTGTTGTGAAATATAGGTTACACCAAGGACTTACATAATGCTTTAACAGGGAAGCGGTTAGCAGTGCCATAAGAATGTCAAGTGTCTTCTTAAAGCGTGATAAATGTGGAAATGAAATTCGTAAGGACATTCCATTTGGTCCATTAAATGCTTTTAATACATAATTAAAACAAATATTCATATTAGTTTAAACATATTTCTTATTAAAAAGCATTTAAGGCATTTAAATGCACAGAAGGGCTACTGGGTTTTGTCTCCAAAAATATATACTGTTTAAACCACGCAATTTAGTATCAGAAAAGATTGTTTATTTAAACAGCAGGTATTCACCTAATGGGAGGAAAACATACATGTAACAGTAACACTTCGACAACAACAAAAACAGCAACAACGTCTCCCATTTGATTTGTTACAACATGATAAAGGATGTATTTTGTCACACCAATTTGCTAACCGCCTGTGGACATTCGTGACCTTGACGCGTACCGTGTCATACGAATTCACTGGATGCTATATCGGTCTACAGAGAGGCGGCTATATTGTCGAGCCAGTGGTTAAAACAAATTTGAAGAAACTCTATCCGCGTGTTTGTGCGTAACAGGTTTGGGTGATAATTTTGCCACATGGAATAAGAGCAGACGTGAATCGGACCAATCGATTCGGAGAGCAGAAACTCCGTGCTTTTCTGGCTGTCATTACAGTTCCAAAGCTTCAAGCAGACGACATTCCGAGCGCTGCTTAGCGATCGAACAGACATCTCCTCTGTCCACCCACCAACAGCCTACGCTGAGCTCGGTTTCCGTGGAAATAAAATCATCATAATTAATACCATTCTGACCTTGAGAGGGGCTGACTGAAGATCCGAAGACCATACGAGATCGTTTCAGAATGGCGGACAGTCAGGCAACCGTTGAACCTGCGGCCGAGGCCAAGGCAGAGACCGAAACTCCTGCCCCTGCCCAAAAAGAAATGAAGAGCGTGGTTTTGACTGGATTTGGAGGCTTGAAGATGCTAAAAGTCCAGCAAAAACCAGAAGCTACGGCTGCAGAGGGCGAAGTGCTCATAAGGGTAAAGGCTTGGTAAGGATGCATTGATTATCAATGGAAAGCGATCCCAACATATTGTACGTTATTAAATGCATATGCTCATTTATTTCGAAGGATTTTAGAGTTTTGCATTTACAAAGCTTGGAAATTTAGATAATAACATATTGAAATGATTTACAAGAGTTGACATAAAGGATTTCCTGTTAAAAACATATTACAGATTTGCTTATTCAGGAGATTGTGATGCATGGTTAGCTATAGTGTGGCGCTGTGTTTGACAGCTGTCAAATGTTTGACAGATTGTCAAAGAATATATTTGTATCAAGTGATCATGAAAACAATATTTCCATTTTCCAGATATAATTTGTGATCAACACTGTTACTTTTCTTTGATGTTGCAAATTAACATATGTTATGATATCATGTTAAATCACTTTTTGTTTTATGTCTTTCTAACATCATGATTATATTTCCCTGAATTTAGAACTAGTAAACTTGCTGTTTTATTATTGCTAGTGATATTTTGTTGTTATTTTATTAAGCTTTTTTTACACAGCTGTTCATATTTAATCATGTCTGTGTCATTCAAAGTGTCCTTATGTTTAACATGATGTACATAATGCCCAATGTAAATACTTATCTCAAATTATGTATTACATTTCTCTAAAGAAAGGTGAAATTGCTAATATTTACTTATTGCTTTATTAATTCTACTTGGATGTTTATCAAAAGTTCATCGAAAATTTCTGTAAAAGGGATATTTATAGAAAAATAATTCAATGACATATCGGTAACTAATTAGGGATATTAGCAAATGAAATTTGTTTTTAGAATTTGTTCAGTTGCTTAGAATATTGAAGTAGGTTTCTTAAAAACACTCTGATCCTTATGTTCCATAAATTATTCAGTCAAAAATATGCAAAAAGATCTTATAGAACAAGAGTCTTGTAATGCAGATTTGTATTGATAGAAAATTTATCATGATAGTTGATTTTTCAATTATGAAAAAGTGTCATATGAAATAAAAAAACAGAAACATAAAACTCGTAATTAACGATATCTTAAGGTATAAATACTTTGTTTTTTCATCTATCTTACGCTATATGGGTTTGAAAATTTTATATCAATTCAGGCCTCAAATGAATAAGACTTAACAGAAATGTTGTATGATAACAATATAAACATTGGAGTCAAATGTGAAAACTTCATAGATGGTGTAATTTTATCAAGAAGAAGTGGTTGTTTCCAAAAATCAGAATCCTAGTGCTTATCAGTTCAGTATGGTGACGATAAATGTGTTAATGATGTGATTTGTGATCGAAAACCGGACAGTGGCGCACGCCAATGATTCAAACGTAATTTGGAAACTTATTTACAGCAGACAAAGAGACAAACATTAGTTGGTAGTGTTAAGTAGGTCTTTTAACTAATATTCAGGTTAAATGGACACATAATTTCAAAGTCAATAACATTTATAGGACTGTTTTCCAATTATTGATGTCAACAGGAGAATATAATAATTTTGGCATTGTAGAGAAAAAAGATGCAAGTTTCGGGAGGCGATATTAACTTAACTCACGTTCTAAGGTATTATGGCTCTTACTTAAGCCACATTAAAAATCACAAAACATACTCTGTGACAGTTGAAGATGATTTGCTGAGGGAAATATTAGGTATGTGTCAATACACTGATGCATAGATGCATCCTCATGCTTCTGTTGACAATACGATACATTAAGGATGCGTATCGCTCCTCATTTCCATATTGCAATATGTATTGCAATATATTGGTACTTTTCATATTTAGTTTATCCATGTTCGCTAGTCTAAGTAACAGCAATGCAACACTAATCAATGCTCAACTGGACATCATTTTGTAAAGAGAGATAATTAAGTAACTTGTTTCATACTTTTAACATATCTGTGTTATTTTCACTTTGCAAGTTCACACTTTTTATTAAAATCATAGGGTGTTTTTGTTACGTTTTTCTGCAATTGTACAAGGAAATTGTTAATTCTAAAACCTCCGATATACTGGACACTTTCAGAAGACTGTACCGGTACGTATCGTGTTGTTCCTGTATTGCAATATACAGAGATATAAATAATACCATGCACCCTTATGATACACGATACAACTAACAAAATCATAATCTAAATTTAAGTGCATTTTGATCAAGAAATTAAGAATATGGGAAAATACTCATTAGCTACTGTTATTGTTCAAGTTGAGAAAAATATGATAAAATGAGATTCATAAATAAGTTCGCTTGTGTAAGTGTTTATCTGTTGGTTACATGACTTATGCTTTTGTCAGAAGTATTTAATCATGATCAGAAAAATTGTATCTTTCCTCAAGAATGTCATGATTACTGTATTGTGATACACATTGTATTTTGACCTAAGTATTGGGATACATATCGGATCATGAGGTATCTGTATCGTGACATTCCTAGGAAATATTCTCTTACAATATAGGAGCATAGTATTTAGACGTTATCAAATCAAGGCGGTATTGCTGTTGTCACTTTCGGTCAATGGTGCTTGAGATAACACTCCAAACCATTATTAGCAGTAATAAATCCAAATCTCTTTTTATGTTTTGTCTCCTTTATAAGAATGATGTAATACGTATAAGGGACTACTGATAACTTTGAATCAAGGTCTTTAAGGGATGTCAAAATATCAGACATTTGTTTGTGTAGGGACCATAGGCAATTTTGCACATTGGTTGAAAAAATGTCCCATCAGAATTTGTAATTTTTCTATTGCTTTAAAATGGAACGACCCATTTTCAAAGGTGTCTTTCCTTATCTCTGATATGTAATACACTAATTTAAGTTAAGATTGTCGTCCTGTTAGAAATTTAAAGGTTCTCATGAAAATGGTGTACTATTTTAATTTTTTTTACTGTATATATCAATAATTGCAATATTAAGAAATAAATAGCATGAATTATTGGAACATGATTAATATTTTGTGTACACTGAAAATACAGTCTGTCATACATTGTACATCAAATAGAGAGAAATGAATTGAGGTTCAACTAATGAAGTTGTTAACTGTTCCGCCCTTATAGAACAGTGAGTCATGTTCTTGAGTTCCCTTCATTTCCTTTCTTTCAAATTTAGCATAAGGTTGCCATAACAGTTTATGTAAAGCATTGTGATGTCATTAAGCTGATAATGTCAAAGTATTCGGTGTCATTCAGCTGCTGATGTCAAACAATTGTGATGTCATTAAGCTGATAATATCAAAGTATTGTGATGTCATTAAGCTGCTGATGTCAAAATATTGTGATGTCATTAAGCTGCTGATGTCAAAACATTGTGATGTCATTCAATTGATGATGCCAAAACAATGTGATGTCATTCAGCTGCTGATGTCAAAACATTGTGATGTCATTCAGTTGATGATGTCACAAAAGTGTCAAACATCATCTTAAACATGATGATATCCTATGGAACACTGTCTGAGTCTTGAATGATAAATATCCTGTCTTTGTAAATTTCAGTGGCATGAACTTCCCTGACCTGATGGTTAGACAGGGGGTTATTGACAACCCTCCTAAAACCCCTGTCATCATGGGCTTTGAGTGTGCAGGTATTGTGGAGGCTCTAGGAGAGAATACCACTGGATTTAAGGTATGTGAAAGTTCCTTTAAGATGAGAAAACTTGATAAGCTTGTTGCATGTACTGGTATCTGTACTTGTCTTTTATCCTCAAGCTTTTCAAATTTTCGAATCTTCTCCAAAGCAACCCTTTCTGAAACAAGACTTTTCCTTTTCTTAACAGATTGATTTGGTACATTTGGTCCAGACCTATTCTCAATTATTGGTGTAATAGGCAGTATCAATAAAGCTTTAAACAAATTCTCAGAATAGCCAACTAACTAATAATAACTGTTAGGATAACAGCTGTTAAGAAGTGTTTTGCACTGTAAAATTCATAAGAAATGGTTGCAACATAAAATGGTTACAGGCAGGTAGATGAGAGTGTTTGACTTTAAGTCACAATGTGAATGTCGAGGAGAAAATATTCACTTAATCAGAGCTGCATACAGTGCTTAATATGGGGTAATTTCTCCTACGACTAGAGATAATTTGCTTGGTTCTTGAGATATTTCATCATCTGAAGATAATACATTTTGCATAAATTAATTTTATATGAGAAAATTTGAAGAAAATAAAATTTAAAAAATAAGTGCTATAGTGCCTTTAACATCCTATTTCTTTTAAATGGACTGTATTTGATGATCAGTAGATAGAATAAATGTTCAAATGCAAATCTTCTTGTACTATTCTGCTCAGAGTGTGAAAATAACATTATATCAGCACAGCGAGTGGTGTGATGCAAACAGCTTGTGCATTATTCATCATATATGAAGCATGGATACTTTGACCCAAGGCAACACCATTAACCTCACTGAAACACTGTTTATGTTGACTAATGGGATTTTAGCCTGTCTCTCAGTCGTCTGATTCTTTATTTAGCTTTCAATTATACCATTTATCTTCTGATGATAAAGTCGAGATAAATCAATATTCGGTCACGTTGATTCACAAGGGTTCAGAAACGTAGGGTATTTGTGATTATCTTATGGGATTGTATCATAGGAGATTTGTGATTATCTGAAGCCCAAGTGTGTTAAGTCCTCCATGTTGAGCTCGTCAACTACTCTTGTCAACATGCCTGTGGGCAACTAACCACTGGTATAGACACTCGCTTCAAATTTAGATCAAAGAAAATAACACTGCTGTAATTATCTGACGTTTAGACCTGGCACTAAAAAATAAAGGAAACAATGATTTTAAAATTTTAGCAAATAATTGACACATGATTTTTAATTTTGCAGAGAATACTACTATACTAGTTTCAGGGTAATACCGTTTTATTGAAAGTTGGATGGATGCATTTCAACAAGTGATCGGAAAAACTTTGCAACAACCAATTCTTGATAATTAAATGACAATATCTCTGAAATTGATTTTTTATTGAAATAGAATATTTTTCTTAGCATAATTTAATACCATTTATGTGAAAGGCAAGATAAATACCAAATCATTAATCAGTTTCCAATCATTTTCATGTACATGTATATTTATTAAGGATTTGGCAATAAATAAATTCAAATTAAAAGCATGAGCTATCATAAGGTTTCTTTCAAGGTTAATATATCTCCTTTCTGAGGCAGCTCAAGCCACAAAACTTTTGCAAACGTTTGTTTTAACAATACCACTTCTAGAAATGGCAAAAAGGTTGAATTGATAAAAAATAAAAAGCCTACTGGTAAGTCATTCCTATATGTTGGAAAAAAAACCTAGAACTCATTGGCCAAGTCTTTTTGATAGAACACGTCTACATAAATATGTTTCCATTGTCCTTGGTGACAACATGCATGCAAGAAGTATTTTCTTTGGCTGAATTTTTTTATATAGACGGTGCTGAAAAACTTTGCTAGGAAGGGAAAGGAAGTGCTTGAATTAGAACAGTGGTTAACATAGTATTTGACGTGGGCTACCGCATTACCCAGGGAGAAACTGACTAAACTTAGAATATATCGGAATTTCAGGTCCGTGCAGGTAAATGTTAATGTAAAAGTTCTTTACAACCTGATCAATAAAGCCATAAATGTTTTTCTCAGAATAAACGTCTACTGAACTCTCTGGATCTGAAATGTTTTAGTCCTCCATAAATCTGCTGCAGAGTAACCAAAAGAGATGGCTAATTATGTCAGGGATAAGAGTGAGGGGAAAATCAATAACCGCCCTCTTGTTTATGATAATTTGAAAAGCAAGTGCTCTGAATTTTGCATGGTCCATTGATTGTGATAAATGAATGTAAACATTGTTTCACTATTGCAAAAACGGTAATGATCTTCATGTCAAAAATTGATTTTGTTGTCATTTAAAACAAGTTATTGCTTACTGGTTATTTTATAGTTTTATTTGTTTTTAGCTCATCAGGTCTGAAAGACCCGATGGGCTTATGGCATGGCAAGGCGTCCGGCGTCCGTCCATCCGTCCGTCCGTCCATCCGTTAACTTTTCACTTTTTCGACTTCTTCTCCAGAACCAATGACTCTAGAGAGCTGAAATTTTATGTGCATACTCCTTGGCAAATGGGGATTCTAAATTGTAGATTTCGTGACCCCATGACCCCAAATGGGGTCACAAGGGTCAAAACCTTAAAAATCTATTTTAATCTTCTTCTCCAGTTCCAAAAGGTCTAGAGAGCTGAAAAGGTGTGTGTAGACTCCTTGGCCAACGGGGATTCTAAATTGTAGGTTTGGTGACCCCATGACCCCAAATGGGGTCACAGGGGTCAAAACCTAAAAAACCTAATTTCATCTTTTTCCCTAGTTGCAAAAGGTATAGAGAGCTGAAAAGGTGTGTGTAGACTCCTTGGCCAACGGGGATTCTAAGTTGTAGGTTTGGTGACCCCATGTCCTTAAATGGGGTCACAGGGGTCAAAACCTAAAAAACCTAATTTCATCTTTTTCCCTAGTTGCAAAAGGTCTAGAGAGCTGAAAAGGTGTGTGTAGACTCCTTGGCCAACAGGGATTCTAAATTGTAGGTTTGGTGACCCCATGACCCCAAATGGGGTCACAGGGGTCAAAACCTAAAAAACCTAATTTCATCTTTTTCCCTAGTTGCAAAAGGTATAGAGAGCTGAAAAGGTGTGTGTAGACTCCTTGGCCAACGGGGATTCTAAATTGTAGGTTTGGTGACCCCATGTCCTTAAATGGGGTCACAGGGGTCAAAACCTAAAAAACCTAATTTCATCTTTTTCCCTAGTTGCAAAAGGTATAGAGAGCTGAAAAGGTGTGTGTAGACTCCTTGGCCAACGGGGATTCTAAATTGTAGGTTTGGTGACCCCATGTCCTTAAATGGGGTCACAGGGGTCAAAACCTAAAAAACCTAATTTCATCTTTTTCCCTAGTTGCAAAAGGTCTAGAGAGCTGAAAAGGTGTGTGTAGACTCCTTGGCCAACAGGGATTCTAAATTGTAGGTTTGGTGACCCCATGACGCCAAATGGGGTCACAGGGGTCAAAACCTAAAAAACCTAATTTCATCTTTTTCCCTAGTTCCAAAAGGTCTAGAGAGCTGAAAAATTGTGTGAAGACTCCTTGGACACTGGGGATTCTAAATTGTAGGTTTGGTGACCACTTGACCCCAAATGGGGTAACAGGGGTCAAAACCTTAAAATCCTACTTTCATCTTCTTCTCCAGTTCCAAAAGGTCTAGAGAGCTGAAAAGGTGTGTGTAGACTCCTTGGCCAACGGGGATTCTAAATTGTAGGTTTGGTGACCCCATGTCCCCAAATGGGGTCACAGGGGTCAAAACCTAAAAAACCTAATTTCATCTTTTTCCCTAGTTGCAAAAGGTCTAGAGAGCTGAAAAGGTGTGTGTAGACTCCTTGGCCAACAGGGATTCTAAATTGTAGGTTTGGTGACCCCATGACGCCAAATGGGGTCACAGGGGTCAAAACCTAAAAAACCTAATTTCATCTTTTTCCCTAGTTCCAAAAGGTCTAGAGAGCTGAAAAATTGTGTGAAGACTCCTTGGACACTGGGGATTCTAAATTGTAGGTTTGGTGACCACTTGACCCCAAATGGGGTAACAGGGGTCAAAACCTTAAAATCCTACTTTCATCTTCTTCTCCAGTTCCAAAAGGTCTTGATAGCTTAATAGTTGTGTGTAGACTCCTTGGACAATGGGGATTCTGAATTGTAGGTTTGGTGACCCCTTGACCCCAAATGGGCAATGGGCCTTTTTTATTTGATTGTGAATAACTCGGACGTTGGGACAGGCTATCTTTCCTACACTGCCCATGACCCCATGGTCTAAACCACAACACCTATTTCTATCAAAAGTCTGATGAGCTACAGAGCCCATGGCTCTATTTTTTTATTATGTTTTGCTTTAATGTAAATGTCTCATAGATTCTTAAGTTTTGATGAACAATTATTTTGAAGATTTTCTTGTGACTATTTTTACAACAAGTTTCAAGTATATAAAAAGTTTGAGTTTGATTATGAACTTCTTGTCTGTGATATTTTTTTACATTTTAAAATCATGTTTTTTCTTAAAAATGAGATTGCTGATCAATGCCTAAAAATATTATCATAAACAAATTTAAACACAACTCAAATATTTCACTTAAACATATCAATTGAACAATTTTACCTTTCTTGGAAATCAACTTACATCTATCTTCGATTTAATTTGTCTTGTCATGTATGCGAACATAAATATTCTCTAGGTCTTTTGATAAATAGCATAACAATATTTTATGTCAATGACAAATGCAAGAGATATTAAGGCTTATTAAATTCATGCTGAGTTGGCAATTCATAAGCAAGGTCAATATGCAAATTAAGTATTCAATATTTTTGTTTATTCAACTGTATGGCGTGTAAATTAATCTTACTTTCAATAACTTTCACCAGGGAAGGGCCAAATCTTTTCATGAATATATGTTAGATAATTGTCATATTTCAAAAGATTTATGGATTATAGCAAAATAAAAAACAACAAAATGACAGCCTATTTTACACTTTTAGCATTGACAAGTTTATACAAGCAATGATCAAGTGCAATTATTCCAATCTTAAATTTAACCTCAACTGACCTAGTCACTGGTACGGTGACAAGAAGTTTTTATGTTGATTTTGATTTTACCTTAATAAATATTAGTCTATTCAAAACTTTTCCTCTTCAGAGGCTTAAACATCTCATTACTCAAACTTATCATCCATAGTTGTGAAACAAGGTGTTACACGTCAAGCGAAAACTTCATGTTGGCATCTCAGTGTAACACCTTTATATTATTTGAGGTAGGACAATTTATTTTAGTGGCATATTATCAAATGTGTTAAATTACCTTTAGGAGTGCTACTATTGATCACAAAGCGTGACAATTGGTACAATTTTATTTGTTTATACAAGATCTCCTATATTTTCTTTGAAAAAAAAAACCCAGCTGCAGTTATTTTCTTTGAAAAACCCAGCTAAAGCTAAATTTTCTTTTCATTTAATCTAAAGTTAGAGGCAATTCAACATTTCAATGTGCAAATTTGGGTTTGTTGAGACTCAGGTATACATCACCAATTATTTTCCTTTGACCTCTATACTCCCTGCAGAGTTGCAATGACTAAGGCTGAGTCAGGAGTTTTCAGCTTCCAGCTGTTGGCTGTCCTTGTTTATTAAACGAGCTGGAAATGAGATATCATTGTTTCATCAACTGTATTTACTATATACTGATATAGAGACCAATGCTTAGCTTACAAACATTGACACAAATACTGAAATTGTTTGTGACATCTTGAAAACTCAATTTAAATTTAGAATTACAATTGATGAAAGTAAAACAAAATATTTTAATTTTTAAAATTTTTATTTCAATCTTTTAGTTACATTTCCATTTATATCAGTAAACAATTCAGAGCATGTATACTTGTAAACTAAGTACAGTTGAGTAAAAACATTTTAGATCAATTTCATCAAATACATAAGAAAAGCATAGTATTATGAAGTTTTCAATAACATGTGGAGAGAACCCCAGCAAGTATGGAAAGTAACAAAGTTGCGTACATACATTTCTTGTTTTGTTTTCACTTTAAAAACATAGGTATGATATGTGCACTTGTGCACAATTAGTTATCATTTTTGCTCAGCAAAATTTTGTCTTATGTTGTCTGAATTTTTCTCATTGCATATAGCTTAATGATTGAAAATCTACCTGCTATATTACAAAAGTCATGCAAAAGTGGTTCACAAGTGTACTTAACAATCTCGGAATAGTCTTGCTTCAGTACGTGATTCTCACGTTGGTATTAATATGTTATGATGAGCTAAGCCAGACATACTCTGATCCACAGGGACTTGTATCGCCGAAAATGGGAATATTATTATATCATTAAAATAAAAAAATGATATCTCATCTTTATAAATACTTATAAAGAAGAGATACCATTTTTTATTTCTTTATATGTTATTATTATTATTATATTTTTCGGCGATACACTTCCCTGTGCTCTGATTTGATAGTTATATTCAAGCTGTGCAATTATGCACATAGTTTAAAAATTAAATTTAACTGCATAGACTATACAAACAGAAAGTTATCAAAATAGAAGTGTTGATAAGCTAAAGTAGTATTGGTGTACATGTGCACATATGATGTGTAATAGCATGAGAAATGACCTATTGCAAGAAATTTAGGTTAGATCTGATTTTAATGAGATAAAGCACATCCTCAGGTAGATCTACAGACTACAGGCTGCAGAACTAGTTGTTTGTGAAACGTGTATAGTGAGTAATGATATCATCAGTAAAAGTGTTAATGCTGTAGACATCTGTCTGATCTACATTGTGGAAACTTGTTATGAATCTTTGCCATCAGACAGTTTGTCTGATTATAAGCACTTTCTGACTTTCACTTATTAAATTTGTCGTAAACACATAAATCTTAATATTGTGGCCAATTATTTTAGAAACTTGTGGACCTTTCTCTTTTACTTTTTAGAGAAATGTTTTTAAATATTTGGTCTTCAAATGTGCATTATTCATAACATTTATGCTTCTAATGATTATAAACTAAGCCTGAAAAGTAGGAATTGATAGATAACATAGTTTAAAAACAACCCTGACTTGAGATTTATTAAAAAAAAATATTAGATAGGTTACATTTTAAATTTAACTAAACTACATCAAGGCAAAGTTATACAATTCTCCCTACGCAAAAAGGTGCTATTTTTGCCATGGAATTATTTGTGAAAGTAGTTCCAGAAAATGGTACCAAACAATGGTTCCTAACAATGGTTCCATACAATTGTTCCTTACAATGATTCCTTACAATTGTTCCCGACAATGATTCCAAACAATCGTTCCTAACAATGGTTCTTTACAAATGTTCCTTACAATGGTTCCTAACAATTGTTCCTGACAATGGTTCCAAACAATGGATTAACAATGGTTCCTGACATATTTTTGTTTCTGTCAATGGTCCCTGAAAATTGATTCTGCCTTTTTTTTACAATAGTCTTGACAATTTTTTCTATATTATATATAAATTGTCTCTGATACTAGTATTTGTCATTCAATTCAATGCAGACATTTATTTAGTGAACAAGACCACTTTTGTTAAGAAAGTTGCAGTTTTATAATGAATTAAAGCATGTCCAAAAAGTCTTTGAAATGGACCTCTTTCTTTCAGGTCGGAGACCGTGTGATAGGCTTCACTAACTACAGTGCATGGGCGGAGCTTGTTAACATCAACGCTAACCATGTCTACAAGATGCCTGATAACATGAGCTTCCAAGATGGTGCTGCTCTGTCCATGAACTATGTGACGGCCTACATTCTGCTGTTTGACATGGCCAACCTGAGGAAGGGCCAGTCTCTTCTTGTCCACTCTGTTGGAGGAGGAGTGGTTAGTTTATTTTCAAAATATTTTTTAAAAAAAATTAGTTTTTTCCCTATTTATGGTTAGGACTTTACTCCATACATATATAAATTAGTTTCCGGAATATAACTTCAAAACATCATCAATTTTTCTGAAAGTTAAATGTGCTTTACATACACACCTTCTTAGGGGGTGAGTCATGTTATATCTAGGTTCGACCAAAATGAACTAAAGTTAGGACTCTACACGGCAGGTTTGTTTCCAGAGCAGAACTCCTAAACTGCTCATCATACCTTACTGAAAATTTGTTATTTATGTTACCTACCTACTGAAGTGGTGCCATCCGGACAATTATTTGTACCTTTCCATGGAAAAAGTAGAAATAGGACTTCATTTCTGGAGCAGGCCTAAAAAACTGTGCATCATATCTTGCTGAATTTTTACTCACCGTTTTATTATGACAACTGGGGTGCCTGTTAAAGTTAAGAAGAAGAATCAAAATGCTTGTTTACCCTTCAGGGCAGTGCAGTGACCCAGCTGTGCAAGACTGTGGAGGATGTGACCGTATTTGGAACCGCCTCCTCACACAAACATGAGGCTGTCAAGGAAAATGTGTCCCATATCTTTGATCACACCGCCGATTATGCTCAGGAAATCAGAAAGTAAGTTAAATACTGTTCTTGCTATGTAAAAGTATTGCAACATAATTATCCACAACATCTATGAACTCTGTCTTTTATTGCCGTTGAACTTTAACTAGACATTTATAGTTTTAGTTAATTTTCAGTAACAGAATGAAGGCAGCGTCCTTTTCTTGTATTTTCAATAACTATGCTAGAGATCTTTGGTTTGAATCACATATTTTTGCACACACCGGTTATGTGACCTTGGGAATATTTTCGAGGTCATTATGACATTCATGCTTTCTCAATCAATAACATATAGTAAGTCTAAGTTCGCAACTTTTTGCCCACACCAGTTGATTATGTGACCTTGGGAATATTTTCAAGGTCATCATGACTTTCATGATTACCAATCGATAACATATAGTAAGCCTAATTTCGCGAATTTGTGCCCACACCAGTTGATTATGTGACCTTGGGAATATTTTCAAGGTCATCATGACTTTCATGATTACCAATCGATAACATATATTAAGCCTTATTTCGCAAATTTGTGCCCACATCAGTTGATTATGTGACCTTGGAAATATTTTCAAGGTCATCATGACTTTCATGCTTTCTGACTCAATAACACGTAGTAAGCCACCTTCATATATGTTAAATGAACCTTAAATAATCTCTTACCAGGTGGGATTTCAATAATTAATTCATTATTTATTGTACAAATGCCTTAAAACAAAAACTATAACCAATGATTCAATCATTCTTGCAGGGTTGCTGCAGAAGGTGTTGATATTGTGCTAGACTCTATGTGTGGTGATGACACGAATAAAGGAATCTCACTCCTCAAGCCGATGGGGAAATATATTTTATATGGTAGGATATCAAGTTTTTTTTTCTGCTTGATACCATTTAAAACTTTTACAAAGCCATGATTGTCTTGTGACTGTTTGCCTCTGGATTGGTAAGAGATAGATAATATTAGTCTTTGATAAAAATTCAAACACAGTATGCTGACTGTCATAACAGAGGCCTCAGTGACATGTGGTGTTTTCATTGGCTGAAATTTGTAAAGTATTTTGCCATTAGGGGAAGCTGCCAGAAGCTGGAAAAACACTCATTAGCTTTGTTTAGGAATTTATTACTGAGCTACCTCTGTGGGGAACGAATGTATTCATAGCAGACGATTAACAATCATCTCAACCAGGCACTGCAAATATCAGTTAATGCATTTTACCGGCTGGTTATATATGTATAAGCATCTGATGCAAGTGACAAGCCAGAGGAGCTTTGATTAGATACAAATACCATGATGAAGCACGATGTTCTCAATGATTAAGATGACATTTGTTAACTTTCAAGATATTCCTAATTCATCACAGACAAACAGAAACATTTGAGTCAATAGATATAATACCAAAGTAGAAGAAGTGGTAACTAAAGTTAATTAATGATTAGTAAAAATAGATAATCAAGAATTGGTAAATGACAAGTCCGAACATAGTTTCTGCAAGGATGCCACAAGTATGATATATTTACCATTCATTCAGATTTAGCAACTTTATTTATTCAGTTAAGTGTCAGATCCAAAGAGGGGTTGGGGGTTGTTTGTGGGGTCAGGAGGTTTGCTCCTTCAAATTCCTGGACCAGACAAAGTACTCAATCATTTTTTCAGTTCTTTTAAAATTTAGGGAAATATTTAGTTAAGATGTTCATTAACAGGTCAGGCCTGATAATGAAGTTGCTGAAGGTGAAATGATGAAAACAGGTGTTTTTGTGATATTTTTTCACTGATTTCTTATCTTGTTTCATGTTTTATTTCAACAGGTACTTCTAACATAGTAACAGGGGAAACTAAGAGTTTCTTCAGCTTTGCTAAATCAGTAAGTAACCAATTTATCAAGTTGTGTATTCTATCTTCTCATCATGATAGGCTTTGTTAAAATCTTTTGATTCGTCCACATGTATCACTCCTTATCCATCACCGGTAATTGTTACTTTTTCATATGTAAATGTGCCTTTTGTATGTGTTGGTTCTACATTTGCAGAACTTACATAAATTATCTGTCATGTAAACTATAACCTCTGACCATTCTTTCCCCATACATAAACTTCTATCTATCTATTATACATTTCTCGCAAACTATACATGTGAGTTTCACCAAACTTGTTACACATTTCAACTATGATCCCTAAATTTTCCAGTTCTTTGTCCAATATTTGAATCTTTGTTTTTTGTGGTCACCGTGAAACATGGCTTTAATAGTGAAGTAAGCAGAAAATAATTTATCTCCCCATATGTGAGCTGTATGAATTGCAAAAATATTCTCCTGTTTCTGCTAAGTTCAAATTCTTATAAGAGTTAATGGCCTTTGATTAAGAGTTATCTACCCTATTGATAGAGAGTAATCTCCCTTGTTTCAGTGGTGGCAGGTGGACAAAGTCAACCCCATCAAGCTATTTGACGAGAACAAGGTCATAGGCGGATTCCAGCTCCGTCGCTTGTTGTTTAACCAAGGCCAGCACACATACATCCGGGAAGTCATTGAGAAATTAATCAAACTCTACAGCGCTGGAAAAATCAACCCAACTATAGACTCTGTATGGGCTTTTGAAGATGTAAGTATTCTTCGGAACATTTACTGTTTAAAGAAAGTAACTTGCTATGAGGAAAGCTTTCAAACAACAGCTGTTGACATGATGTCACATCACATGCAGACAGTAAAACTTGAATGACAAACCAAATTAAGTCTCTCTTAAATCCTGCCTTCTTAAACAAGTATCCTGATAAGTATCCCTTATTTTGTTGCAATGGGTATTTTGTATACCATTAAGTGCCATGGATATTTTTCATGTTTGGTGTGGCAATTCAGTTAAAAAAATATCTCTAACTTTCTGCAATAGAAGTTCTCAAATTATCTTAAGATATCTCATAAACAGCCTGATTAGGAGTGGTTTGTAAAAGAAATAATCACATATATCAAGCAAAAGATTAGATCACCTTTTCATGATTTTAGTAAGGAATATAGAATCACAAATCTTAACCAAATTTTGTATGTATTGATCCAAAAAGATTGTCTCGCAAATGGTAACATTAAGTTTCTTTTTGTAAGATCAATTTATTTTCCTAAGAAAATGTGCAACTGTGCCTTTAAGTGAAGATGAATCTGTGTTTGTGTTCAGGTATCAGATGCTATGCAGAAGATGCAAGACAGGAAAAACATTGGCAAAGTTCTCTTGGACCCGACAGCAGAACCCAAACCTAAGGTGAGATCACAGAAAGTATACTGGAGAAAATAAGTTATGGATATTATAAATTTTATCATCAATATTTCATTTTGTGCTCAATTTGTCAATAAGTATACTCGACAAAATAAGTAAGGGAAATTGTCAGTTTTATGATTAATATTTCTTTTGGTGCTCAATGTATCAGTATGTCATGATTATTAATTTCACAATTTTCAAATATTTCATTTATTTTTGTCCAGTATATTTGATGAACTAAGATTAATGTGGCTCAGAGCATGTTGTTGGCATCAAATAAGTCAAACTTCATAAATGGTGTCATGTGATGTAGTTATGGTAGTTTCTAATAATTAGCATGTTAATGCTTATGTGTTCAGTAAGGGACCATAAAAGGTGAAAAATGAGATTTGTGGTTGAAAACCAGACCATTGTGCATGTCAATTATGTAATTGTGGAAATGATTTACAGCAAACACAACAAACCTAGATTGGGAGTGGTTAGTAGGTCATTTAAATAATATGTTAAAAGGATGCTGTTGACATTTATATGGCTGTTGTCAAATTTCAATTCAAATCAAGTAAATATGATAATTTTGGCACGTAAGAGATCTATTTTAAAAAGGCAATTTTGACTTAAATCATGACATATGGTATTTTGGCTTTTATCTAAACTACTTACAAAGTTTATGAAACACACTCTGTGTCACTTTAAAGAATCCTCTGTAGATGAGTTATGTATAGTAGTAACCACAACTACAAGGACTTAAAAGATATTGCGATCCCCGAGAAGAGGGAACATTGCTAGTTTGCAAATCCCTTTCAATTGTTCATGTTCCTTAATTGTCTAAAAATCAAAATTGCAGCCAGCAAAAGAAGCGGAGAAGCCGGCTTCCGAGTCCAGTGAAGAGAAGAAGGAGGAGAAGAAGGAGGAGAAGAAAGAGGAGAAGCCCGCCCAGGATGGAAAGTGGTGAGTGGATCCGGTGTTTGCTTTAGTTGTTCACCTGCAGTTTATATACTCAGCAAAAAAAGTTGAGGACCACCCCAATTATTTATTTATTTATTTATCAATATTTAAGCACCATATAGATCATTACACAAACTTAGGAATATTGCAAATCAGGATGGTCCATAAATAATTTTGTTGAATATAAATGTAAAATCGAGCATAAATTAAACTTTTTATTGAGGATTTTGCATACTTTAATGCATTTCTTGAAATGAAAATTTACAAGGAATTCTTAAATGAAAATGTGGAATGTGCTAGTTGATGCAAACAAAATTCTTTTCAGAAAGGCTTTGGAATTAACATGTAATTGAATTCTGTTTTGTAATATATCTGCATTTTGAGAATTACAATGGAATGCCATCACTTCTTTGGCAAAGATAAAGTTTTATTCAGAGTTAAATTTTGTAATATGTTCTTATTTGGACCTTCTGTAAAGAAATTAATTAATTAGGAAAGACATCAGGTTGAATTTTTTATTGTCAATTTGTTGGTTTTTTTCTAGCCTCTCATTTTTTGTCATACCACAGTGCTCCCTCCTAATTGTCACATTGTTGGGTTGCCATGGAAACCAATAAATACCTACCTCCCATTTGCCCAAGATGATAATTGCTTAATTTGAGTGTCATTTGTTCATCACTGCATGATTGCTGTCCATGTTTTCTCTGTCAAAAGCTGACACTTGTTCTGTTCAAAATAAGCATGATGTTTGTGGGTCTTCATATCACTTTCCTTGCTTCCTATCATATTTTAGGGTGTTCCTTGAAAAAATTTCATTTACATAAGAAATATTTTAAGGCAAAATAAGTAGATATTTCTCACAAGACAATAATTAGAAAAAAAGTTGTGGTACGTAGGTGTTAAAACATATTAATTTTCAAATTGCAAAAGATTTTGACAAACTTAAAAGCGGAAAAATTATTATACATTTCAAAAGTTCTTTTGACTCTTATATTGCCTGTATTTACATTAAACAAAATGGTTTTTCTCCTGCTTTTGAAAAATTGTATTAAAAAGATGAGAACAAACAAATAAATTGTCAAGAAATGATCTAAATGATTCTAATTGAAATACATATTCATATCTTATTTTTAGGATAACATGATTTTAGGGCCATAAGAAAGAAAATCCCGGTAATCGGCCCATTAGGTGCACATAACAACTTTTCATTGTCAGTTTGAACAATCTTTTTTGATTAACCACATCATTGACAAACCAAAAATACATATCTAAATATCCTTCCAAACTGAATTTCTGATAGCAATAATGAAATGTATTCTTCATTATTTCTTAACAAAAAATAAAGTGTTATGGTCATTTATGTAGCCCAATCTAAGTTGCTACATCCATACCGTTGTTTTGAAAGCTTCCAAGGGTACAGTTTTATTCAGATCATGAATGTAAGCGAGATTAATGATGTTAAAGAGCCACTCCGTGAGTTGTTGGAGTCATATATGCCAAACTTAATCAATGGTGTCATTTGATCGCGAAGTATTGACTGTTACCAAAAAGACACATTTTAAAGCTTATTGGACTTTTAAAGTGACAATATGAAGGTAGAACGTCGCAATTATGATCGAAAACCGGACAGTGGCGCGCGTCAAACAGTCAAACGTAATTTAGGAGACTTATCTAAAACAGCCAGGAGGGCAGTTAGGAGTTGATAGCGTTTGTTAGGTTATATAACTAGTATCCATGTATATTGGACGTGATATCTACACCTCTGTGCATTTATAAGGCTGTTTTTAGATTTTCATGGAAAACCAGTATTTGTCATATATACGTCTTTTGGACATGAAAAGTTAAGATGTTTTGATTTTATATCACCACATATGGCATTTAGGTTCGTATCAAAGGTAAATAATATGATATGAAAATCACGGAGTGGCTCTTTAAGGATTGTGCAGAAATAAGAGGCCGTGTGTAGCAGAGGCAAAACACTTGCACGCTATAATGATAGCATTTCTCATGTTTGTTTGTCAACCCCATGATTTCACAAAAATGTGATACATGTTTCTATGTCTAACTGTCAAGACTCTCTGCATCTGCCAGTGGCTCTTAATCTTTCGGTTCATTGTGTTTTTTGCTCTCCAAATCCATGGTATTGGTGTCACTTTATTTTGTAAGCAGTGGATTATTTTCAAGAATCAAATACTCATTGACAGGTGTTAGGTTTTGAATTTTCAATCAAAACAAATCTGTATGGTTCAAGACTCACAAATAGACTGATTATTGGAGACATAAAAAACAAGCAAGAAAGTCAATGTTTGGTGCAATCTCAATAAGCTTAAAACAGTTGCCCAACAATGTCTCCTCTTTTACTGAAGTAGATAATGCACTACCAATAAGGCCATTTTGAGATGCATTTTTCAGAGGAGTTCTGGAAACCCCTTATATGTCATGGTCGCTTAAAGAACATGGGAACAAGAAAACATTGGTGTTGCAGTTTTTTTCCATGTGTATATGTATAGTATGATTTATTTGTGCCTTCAAGGTTTTCAACTTTGGATCTGCAGCAAATCCCAAATTTTATTAAGAATTAAGAAAAAAGATTTAAGTGTCAGGTATTCAATGATCTATGTTTCCAAAATGTCGAGGACCTGAAGGTTTTAACTAGAGAGTTTATTGATGGGTAGAGTGGTTTAATACCGTTAAAAAATTATAGAAAAATGTTTTCAGCAATACTTAAGAGAATCAGTATTGTAAACATGTGATATTGTAACTCTATGAGTAATGTATTGTTATTATCATAGGACTGTGACATAACATGACAAAAGTGGAAGCTTTTGGTAGAGAAACTGCATAGTAAGAACCTTATTTCATATTTTTCTACTTTTGTATTTTCTTTGCCAAATTTATGTGTAGGGAGCACTGTATATCTGTTTATCTTGCAGATTATTGGATTAATTCTGACCTTTGGACGCTGTACGTAAGCCCGTTGTTTCAACCTCTGTCTTCAGCGTGCTGTTGCCATCTTGGCTGTGTAAGAATATCAGCAAATCGGCTCATAAAAGTAGTGCATTGTCTTCACTCATATGTGTAACATTTTTACAATTAAACCATATTTTGCAATCTTTTGTTACTTACATATCTTGTGTACTTTTTCAAACTCCTACTGTTTTGAATTATATTGCATGATTAGTTTTAGTTTTTCATATCTTAAAGATGCTTATGAAGTCATAATTGTAATATGTCAGTTATGAAATATTATTCATATGACATAATTATATCCTTGAACTGCTTATAAACTCAACATATGTACTTTCAGTAATCATTTTGTTATTTAGTTATTGCTTTGTATTTGCTTGATTTTTCTCATATTTAAGGTAAAAAGGAACTATCAAGAAGTGATTTGTTGAGCCGGTGCTATTTGATATAATTCAAGATATGTATCTACAATTTTATTCATAAGAATGTATATTTTAGAATAACTAATATGTCCACGTTCAAGCAATGTGCAATTGTTTAATTCATGTGTTGGTTTTTGACCAACTCATGTATCTGAAAACAAAATTATTATGTTTATGTCAGCATATTAAGGCCAGTGATTAAATTTGTTAAGATGAGCATATAAAAAACTTTGATAAAATTTGATGAACCTTAGGCAATTATTGTTTTTAAAATTTTTGATATGGCAAAATTTGAACTGCATACCAAGCTTGTTCATATCACCTAATTGATACAAATTTATTAATATTGATGGTGCATTATTTTTTCAAGTGTATTTTTAATATGCTTTGTTTGAACAAAAACACTTTATTCTGTAAGCATTCCTCAGGTTTTGTGAAGGAAGGTTCCAGTTTGATTTTTTTTTATGAAGTTGTGTTGTTTTCCCCAATTTATTTTAATGTACGAATATTTAACTTGAAAACCTAAGGTTTTGTACAAGTTATTATTCCTTTAGTTGTGCAAATTATTTTCGACAATACATATCAAACACAGCCAACTTTGAGTTCGAATTCTTAATTGGTTTAACATCTTCATTACAAAATGTGCCACCTACAAGCCAAATTCTAGGCATTTTGAGACCAGAGTTCATGAATGAAATGTCATATTTTGAAATCAAACACATTACATTTGACAACATCAAAAAATCTTTAAAAGCATGTGAAATTTTACTCTCACTATATTTTGGAAAATCTTGCAGAGTAACAAAGTTCTAAAAACATTAATCATCAACATCATGATAAAAATATTATCAAGATTCCTAAACATCATGCCACATAAGCAAAGTTGAATCCCCAGAGTTTCTCTTTATGACCTTAAGCAATCTCCTGATTTCTGATAAAACTATAAAGTTCAGGTACAGTATGCTAAAAAACTGGCACTTAATGTTTACCAAATCAGCAAGATTTGATTAGTAATGTAGGCATGAAGTTAAAACTGTCTTGCAGGAACGTTGTATGACCATTCTGCTTTAAAATGTATGACATTTGTTAAGTTTTATTATCCATTATCAGGCCTGCAAGCTGCTTACGTACAAAGTATTTGGTTGTGTGTCATGTTATGAATTGTATTGCACATTTCTTATGTATATGTGAACCACAGTGAAATGTGAATCATTTTGAAATGTGAATCACCGGTCTATTTGTTTGAATTATTACTTTTCTTTCAATAAAGAATGCCACAGCTTCGATCTCCTTTAGAAATCAATTAAATATCAGAACAACATCATATATGTGAAGTGAAACCAATTGCCACAAAAGGTTGATAGAATTTATAAATACAAAACCATAAAACCTGCCAAGAATATAAATATCATTAGTCATAACACAGGGATGACTTTGGGACTAAATAAATTGTTTTTTCCCATAGATATATCAAGATTAATATCATTATCAATACTATCAGGAAAACTCAAATCCCAAAATTACAATGTCAGGGAAAATCTGATCCAAAATTTACAAAATTATCTGAAATTGCTTTGACAACTTGAAACCCAAAACTCAATGAATGAAAAATGATTTCAGCTTCACTAAACTTCAGTGTCAATAAATGAAAATGATTTCAACTAAGGTACTCTTTCGTCCCATTACTACAGTTAGATATTGTTGGGCTACCCACATTTTAATAACTTCTATCAAATTGTATTTACCTTTCCCTTCAGGTGAAATAAAGATTTTGGAGATAGCTCAGCTCTGGCATTTATTGAAAGAAATTGGGAATATATTCCCTCAACGGTTGTGCTCAGTTGACATGTTTTACGTTTCGACCACTTACTGGATTCTTGGGCATTGTTAATATTTTATCAATGTGATCTTATGTTTTAAGAATAACATCTTGAATAGAATATCGATTTATCAAGTCTTGTCTTTTAATTTTTGATTAAATTAATGCAGATGTACTTTATAAAACATTTTGACATTCTGTATCATTTACCAGTAATTTTAAATTATGTTACATTTAAAGTGTCCATGAACTCTTTCAATAACCTAAATTATGAATTCTGTTTTATTTTCCTCAAATATATTTTATATGAGTATTATTATAAATTTAATGGTGCTTCTGGCAGATAGTATAAATATTTTGTATCATATATATATACTTTACAATTTCAAATATAGCAAATTCACCTCAAAATTCCAAAGCCAATAAATAATGAATTTATGATATTATCTCCAAACAAATTATATTTAATTCTTTAATGTCTTACATTTATTTTGATTTGATTACCCCTCAAAGATTTTTTTAACAGTTACCTACGGCGGACAACAGAAATTATAGATAGAGAGCATATTAAGGTTTATGAACAGTTGTTGTTTGTTTGTTGATGTGTTTGAAAATGAATGTGAAACTAGACAAATTGTAATAGAAGTGTGTATAGATTTGGGCTTCAATCTTATGAAAAGGCCTATTTTGTCTTTCAAACTTATTAATTTTCTTTCATTATTTATCTATATATATTGATTATTTATAAACATAAATATTATTAAGCAATTATAGAATTTATCAATATATATATACAAAGTTTATCAAAATAATGAATATATTATAATAGTAGGATGAGCACTATCCTATCAAAAAGTGTAATACATGAAAACTGAATGTTATATAAACATCTTCAATAACTTATCTTGCCAATTATCAAAACCAGCATAATATATTTTGTGATACCAGAATCTGTAAATGAATATAAATATATACAGAAAAAAATACATTTTTTTATATATTCTATTCACTTAATATGAGTTATTCAAGGTGTGAAAAACATCAGGAAGTTAAAATATTTTATATCATATTTTCAACACTGAAAGTAAAGGTCCATCTATATTTTAATTATTAAGTATTCGATAATCAAGATGATCAAGAGAGACTCAGATTAACGTTAATGTTTTATTTATATTCAAAATTTTATTTAAAAGTCATTTGATGAAAAAAACTTTGCATAGCTTTAGGTCCAATTTGTCATTTGTAAAAAGAGTATATGAAAAATTACATTCTGTGTCTCAAGTAAAAGTTTTCAGATTGTAAGTTGTGGAATTGGCCTTAGCATTTGAACAAAGTATATCAATATTCTTTAGAGGACATAATCATAAGCCACACTTTTGCATTTTGACAAAATATGCCATATGAAAATTTTCATAACTTTTGAAAAAGGTATACTGGGAACAATATAACACATAGTCATTGATATAAGGAAAGACCTTGCAGTGGATTGTATCATTTTCCCCTTTTTGTATTTGACAACAATCGATCAAAATGTTCCTGAGATATGTCGTCTTGCATTAAGGCATACAAAATCTTTTCTTCCTGAACTCGGGCCATAAGCTTGTGATGTGTGGGAGAATTGATAAGCAAAATGCAACCTACAAAGAAATAAAATTAAGATAAATTCAAAGTGTGGCTTTTGATTTGACCCTGAAGCTTCATGTGTTGAATCTATAGAAATTACTCTATTCGATGGTATATTTATTTCTTGTTGCTGTTATTGCAGATCTAACTTGTGATAATGTGGACATAACTCCCTCCTCTGTTGTGTATATTTTTCTGTCATATATGTCTAATGGTACATGTTCCATGTGCAATATTGTTGATGTTGGAAATGCAAATACTGAATATATATTTAGTAGTAGTCATATATTAAAGAAATTACAAAAATATTTGTTGGTTGTTATTATGAAAGAAACATAACAAAATTGGTTATAGAGATTCAAACAGAAAATTCCTTTAGCCTTGAATATTAGTCGATTTTTACTTAACAACCCTATCTTTATTTCAAGTAACAAGGTAAGTTATGTTTTTACTTTCCCTGAATTTTGATTCAAAATCATGACAACGTAAAAACGTATTTGTAGTCATGAATTAACAGATCACGCTTTGCCAAAATGTTCTGCTTTTCAATCCTCAAATTGTTGCCTATCACCAATTCAGGTGAAATGGTAATGGATATCAATTTCCTGTGTTATGTCATGCAAATATTTCAAGGATATTTTTCTTATTCATGAAATAATTAGCATCATATTCTCACTCTCAATCCAACACAAGTGGACTACCTGCCATGCCCAAATTGAAGATGCCTCAAGTTTTCAATTATCACTCCTCAGGTTCCATGTAACAAAGATATTATTCTGAAAAGTCTAGCTGTTGAGACCTACTCATTACTGGATTTGGTAAAGAAGTTGTTAAAAAGTTAAAAGTAAAATGCTTGTCCTGCCCATAATTGAGCTTACATCAACAAGACAGAAGATTCTCATTGTGAAATAAGGGCAAGGGATTTTAAAGGCCTGATAAGCTAAGAAGCATGCTTAAAATGTTTAAAATCCTAAAATGTTCAAGAATATAATTTGCCTTCAAAATCCTGGTAATAACAAATCTCAATGGATATCATTGAAAAACACGACAAACACGAAATAAAATTTCAATTCAAGTTTATGGTGTTTGCATGGCTCCACCAGAGCTACAAACTATATCACCAAGTGGCAGTACATGTTACACTGTATTTGACAAGAGGATACAATGACAATCATAAAGACCCTGTTCTCGATCAAAGAGGATAAGTTCGGTCATGGTTTCATCAGTTTGATAACAGTTCTTATCAACAAGCTCTTGGTCTTACTTCGTAACTTAAATAAATGTTTTATCTCTCTAGAAAATACTGTTAGTGTCAATAATTAGTCATTTAGGCTGCAAAACATAACAAACAGAATGGATAAGACATAAACATGTATCTTATCTGAATGAACTAACATTAAGAAACCTTGACCAAAATTTCTTGTATTGTTTTCTAATATTTAGAGAAAAAAAAATCTGTTCCGTCCTGTTAATAAAAAAATCTTTTCAGTCATGTTTAAAAAAAATTCATGATTACTCCTTGATTCTAATTCATGTCAAAAAGGGTTTGTGTATTGTTTGATCGGACTTTTTAATCAGAATTCTATCACTATGAAAAACACTGAACATTTCATATTTTTCTCTTGGAAACATTTTGTTAGTAACATAAATTAAAGAAAACCTATGGTGTATTTAAAATAAACCCTACTTTGGTAAAAGTTTATTTTTACAAGTATTTAATATTTAACCAATGAGGGCAAGATATTTTTTTCCACTTCAAATTGTATAAGTAACTATTCTCTAACATAATATCACTATTTCATTTGTGTTGTCTTTCTAAGTAGGTTTTAGACTAGTACATAACTATCAATATCAGGATTAAAATATCGCAAATGGTAAATAAATGAGTAATATATAATCTCACTATTGTGTGGCAGTGCTGGTCTTGTATTATGACGTGAGAATAATAATTATTAATTTTCAAAGCAAACGAAAGAGCAAAATCCTAACCCAATTTATATAAACTTAATGCCCAGGATTAAGAATTTCACACGAAAGGCTGATTTTAAACACCTCCTTTTAAGATACTTCAGTTTTATATTCATAGCAATATCAAACAAGTGCCAAAACAATGCACCTTAGCTACTGCACAGCAATTAAGTTCTTTGCAGAGTAAGTTTATGAGTTTCATTTGAACACCTTACTGCAAACAAGAATGAAATCGAATCACAGCAGTGTATTTAACATGAAGATACAACGTATGAAGATGGTAACCTTCGCTGTGCTAAAGATTACTGTAACCAGGATGAAATTTGAACACTTTAGCTCTAGCACTGTTAAACAGGATGTAAGTGCTTAATAAACACTGATAGCACTGTGGTTTGGGTCCGAGACGCCTAGGCGTAAAACATAAAAGCCAATAATAGCCTTATGACCTATGCTATTGAAATCTTATAGGCCTATAGTATATGAACGACCCTTAGGGTTGTGTATTGGGAGAGCTACTGGCTCCTGGACTGCCCACTCATACCACACGTTTTTGTCGGTACACCGCCGCCAGATGTTGAATACGACCTGACTATCTCCCTTTAATAACAGGGGGCGCTGAAATCAGACAAATGTAGCATGAAGCAAGGTGATGTCATATTGGGAACACAGCTTTCATTTGATATGGAAGTTACTGATCTTTTTCTTAAAATCAAAATCCATTAACAATAAATGAATGAAATGGTGCAACGACAGCATAAGTCTTCCTCACACCCTAGCAGCTTATAGAAGGTTCACAATTCCTGCAACTCACCTTGATGGGGAAGAGTATTGGGAACCAGCTGAACATACCAGGAGAGTGGGTAGAGGGTTCAATACCTGCAAACAGTGACCGTTATTGTTACACATATCTTCCTGCATCCTTAACAATCCAACAGTACTGTATATGTGCTTTACCTTGGTACGGCTTGACTTTTCACTTCATGTTTAATTGCACTCTACCACATCCATAAATAGATTCTTTGAGTGTCATTTCACTATTTATTATGGGTAACTTCTTTATTACATGAGTGTGGCGTTTTGTGTAGGTTCTCAATGCAAGCATTAAACCATGTGTTCCTGGCATAAAGAAGTTATATTCCTAAAATACTTGTCCTGTTTTTAAAAGAAACTCCTTACCTTTTTAAGACTCTTTTATAATTAGCATGTATGAACCCACAAACAAAGTTTAATTACTTTTTTCTTCGACACAACACGATAGCAGAATCAACAGCTGCAATTACCATCTTCACATCTTAGGGCCTTTGATAATTTCAGATCCACTTCACATTTCATTTTTGAAGTTTCATCATTCCTGCCAAGAGTCATACACTTCCTACTTGTATTTTAAACCCTAATCTAAGGAGTTTGATTGAATACAAAATTTAAAAAAACTTACTTAAAGTTACATTTCCAAAGAGTACTGCATCGAAATATCCCGCAAATCCGTGCAGCACGGCATCATGTGCAATATTGAACTCAAGACTGATGTACCGGTTGTTGTCGATCACTTCATCTGCAAACATTTGATCAAATATTAGTGCTGACATATATTATATATAATTTTACATAATATTACTGGATTTTACATAAGAATATAAATTCATTTATATTATCAGTTTCAAGAAGTACTCATAAAAGAAAAAAGGAAAATAAAGCAAGTTAGGTTTGTGTTGAATCATGAATATGAGTGACATCTTCTTATTTTGCACATTTGTGCTATTTGCTTTACATACAACACATTCTAAATGACAATTGCTAAGAAACTGAATTTCATTTGTAAAACTTCTATATTAATCTTACAATTAGGACATTACCTCAATTTCAGAATATTTTCTTACTGTATATAAAGTTTCCATTTGCTATCTTTAACCTTTAAAGAATGGAGCTTAATCTATAATCAGAATTAGTTATCCAGATACTTTCTTCTATCAATATACCATACAGGAAAATGCCATAGGAACAGTGTTGAAAATAATTTATAAGCCAATAAGAAAGATAACGATTGAAACCTCACATTAGTAAATATTAAGCTCTAAAGTCAATCTAATCTCATGATTATCTAACCCCAAAACTAAACTGAGGAGTATGAAGACGTTGGTTCTCTAAACAAATTCATAGATGCTATTTTCCCAAGCAAACAATGGACAAATATATAATTAAGATGAACAGCTAATCTCAAAGCAACTCTCACCTTTATTGGGATGAACAAATGTGAAGACCTTCTGTGGTTCATCTAGAATTTGACAGTTGTGGAGTCGTACAACATATGGCATTTCGAATGGAGCCTGAAAATGTTGATCTTATTTCAAACACACTGTCAGAAACAAATATCTAATAACATGAAAAAAAATTAGACAAAACAAAGACCATGACATTTAAAATCTAAAGTATCTTATAATTGCTTTAACTTTCTGCTAGTGCAAACATCTCATTCATTTAACATGATTTATAAATGACCATTGGTCTTACAGACTAGTTTAGCTACTGGAACCTTGAACTAACTCAGTGGACCAACTTCTCCAATAAACAAGTGTCAGTCAAAATGGTTAATTTAAGCATTGCAGCATGTCCAAAACTTTTCTGTGCCTGCTATCTAGGCTTCTGTGATGGATCTCAATAGTCCGATAAGAAATCCTATGAAGATTGCAGCTTACCCTATGAAGGACTGCACTCAAATTATGAATTTTGAACTTAGCAGCAAGGTTTGAATAAGCTGAAAACTGGCCCTATTGATAAATTGAAAGGCAAGCGGCTTCTAAAAAACTAGACAGAAGAGAATAATTATCACCTCTGGTCCTTTGTTTTTCTCCTTGCACTGTCGCACCTCGTTGTAAAGTTTTGCCGACTGAAGAGGAGCCATGTAGGACGTGTACTTGCACGGGATGCTAATACCATCATCTGTGTGAGGATAGAAATTTATATATAATCATATCAAGCTGATACATTGGGAATTACCTTTATTATTGCCATGTACTTTGTTCATTGGTGGAACAAACAAGTAAAGAAGTGAGCACAGCTCACATACCCCCGCTTCAAACTATAGTCTGGCTTACTTTGTTGGTCTTACCCTCAAAAAGCTCACTTAGGGATCATGGTTGATAAGTGTATTAAGTTTGTTGAAGCTAGCATGTATAGTTTAGGAGATATGCTCAGGAAAAAGCACTTTGTCAGATAGTCACTGTTTTAGTAACGTTTCCATGTAAAACGCAAAAAATAAAAATAATTTTTTGGTCTTACCCTCAAGAGACGCACCAATATGGATAAGTGTATGAAGTTTGGTGATGATAGCATGTACGGTTTAGAAGATATACTCCGGACAAAGGACTTAGTCATAAATTCACTGTTTTAGTCATGTTTCCATGGAAAGCGCAAAAAAAATAAAAATCATTTGTTGGTCTAACCCTCAAAAGGCACATCTAGGGATCATGGTTGATAAGTGTATGAAGTTTGGTGAAGCTAGCATGTATAGTTTAGGAGATATGCTCCGGACAAAGGACTTGGTCATAGAGTCACTGTTTTAGTCATGTTTCCATGGAAACTGCAAAAAATAAAAATCATTTGTTGGTCTAACCCTCAAAAGGCACATCTAAGGATCATGGTTGATAAGTGTATGAAGTTTGGTGAAGCTATCATGTATAGTTTAGGAGATATGCTCCGGACAAAGATTTGTGACGGACGGACAGACGGACGGACAGACAGACAGACGGACGGACAGAATGAAGGCTATATACCCCCGCTTACGCTGTAAAAAGTTCAATGGTTACATTAATGATATCAGTGGTTGAGTCACATATTGTTTGTACAAAGGAATATTACCTGCAAATAACTTTAGACCCATATTGAAGTACATGAAGCCGGGACATTGTGAAGAACACCACTTGGACCAGTTACAGTGAACAACTCATAATGTGCTCTTTACCATTTGCAGAATAAGACATTAAAGTTCAATGGCTGCACTAATGATGTCAGTGAGGAAACCTTCATACACATATTCAAATGCATATTTCTCGCTCTTAGTCACAGGCGCAAGACTCTGAATGTACAATATCCTGTAAGTATATATATATGTAGCTATATAACATAAACAATGTATGACACAGTCTTGTCTGCAAGGGGACTGGAAATGATTATACTGGTTTCCTGGCTTGATTACCCTGTGTAAACTTCGTAGACAGATCCCAGTTCCCATTTCCGGTCCCCTTGCAGACAACTGTGTCATACATTGTTTATGTTATACAGCTACAAGTTTATACTTACATATGATGTACATTCAGAGTCTGGCGCCTGTGCTGTTAGTCACTCATTCTATGTACAGTACAGTACCTTTAAGGAATCTCTGTGCGCCATCTAGACACTCTGGGGAGAGTTCGTTATCCCCAAAAGAGCCGAGCAGTTCACTGACCAGAATGTCTGTTTTCTCGGGTGCCTCCCAGAATCTCATGTCACACGAGATGACATCCACTGTCTCACCCCACATCTCATCCTTCAGGTTCTCAAGTCTACGGGAGAGATACATTTTTTTCTAAATCAATATTTCTTAAAAGAAGTTTACTTGGTTTCTTGAATACCACAGATCTTTTGCAGAAACATTTTTACATTTTTGATCACACTATCTGCAATAGTATAAATTCTTGTACCATTTTGAGTCAAATTCATAATGGGATTCAAAACATCTTCAAAGTCATGTAACGCTGTTAGCAGTGGATGTGCACATAGCTTACCCACATTAGCACAAGACCTTCATAAAAATCAAGTTCAAACACTCAGTAGCCCTAGATAGATGTAAATTTGCACACCTTCCAAGGCTGAAGGCTTTGGAATAACATGACGTAACATAGGAAATTGAAAATAATAAATATTTAAAAGTCTATAAAATAAAGATCATGATATCCCCTCACCTGTACTTAAACAAAACGTAGATTTTTTTAATACATAGCTTCTTTAATGTTGACCAAATAAATCATTTCTATAAAAGGTAATGAATATAAGCCAAATTTGTTTCTGTCATAAGGACCAGCAAATGATCCATTCATTCATGTCTATAAACATAGATAACCAAATGAAACACGTTTAATGATTCAGCTTTTTCTGAAGATCAGTTTGTCTAAGCCAATCATAATGCTCGATTATAAACAGCTCCCTTGATCTGCCAGATGAAAGCAATTTTTCTAATGTTTTCTTTGACATAACTTATAACGTAACAGGTAACTCACGTGACAACAGCATTTGGATTTTTCTCCACTGCGTAGAGTTTCTTGATCTTTCTGTCGGCCTGGGTTGCTGCTGCGATGGCAGCTCGGACAAGCGGCCCCCGGCCAGCACCCACCACCATCATAACTCTGTACAAAGTTTATATTAATTCTTTCAAGATGTAAGTGTATGATATGATTTGTAGGAGGTTTCAGACTGTTATTTTTTGTAACATCAATAAGATGACACATCTTATACACTAATTTCTTAATGTAATGTAAAAAGATATTTGACACCGTTAAGAGCGGTGTATTTTCTTCATCACTTCTTTGATTCATGTACCTGATAGCAACAAAGACAGTACAGCATTTAGATCTCTAACAACAAGCTGACATTTTTATGACACATAATATCAAATTTGCGCTGAAAACTTCTTGTCTAACCAAAAAGTTTATACCACTTATCTTTGATGTAATAAAGTTGAATACCTATCAAAGCAACAGACCGTTTCCCTACTCTTGCTCCAATTACAATCATTACTATGGATTACTTCATACATTCCAAAACAAGCCAATAACTCAGAATAACACTGGTTAAACTTCAGAAACTATTCATGTATAAAAAGATATCGGTCTTAAAAAACCTTAGTAACTTTTGTAGAATTATTATGCAAACTGTTAAATCTTCCGGCTAATCATCTATCCGCTTGTAAAATGTGTATAACTGTCATTTTGTACCTCATATGCTGAGGATCTCGGCCTGAGTGTAATAAAGTTCTGTTCTGTTCTGCAACCTACCGGGCCCTCTTGGCTTACAGTACGACTAAAATTCGGGAGGACAAATTTGTTGTTATTTAACGAAGGTTTTTAAAAATAGGGAGGGACAAGAATGGTTTGCTGTTTTTTTCTACATTAGCAAATTGGACATGGGGCCCAAAATATGATTTTTAACACCTTGGTTTTCACTGTTTAAATCTATGAGGTGTATTCATTTCTCTACTTACACGCTCTTTGTGTCTTTTTCATCTGGTTTTATCTTGTCCAACAATGCGTAGTACACAGCCTGAAACAAATACAGATCCAAACAGTGACCCCTAAACGTGATAACAATTTTAAATGTAAAATACAATTAACAAAATATTTTTTTATTTCACAATTAAAAAATTTCAAGGTAAATATAGATTATCAAATATTAAGGTCTAGGTACATTGTTATTCAGAGGTGAGGTGAGTTGGTGTTTAACGCCGCTTTCAAGATTATTTCACTTATATCGCGGCTGCTAGTATTATTGGAGGGAGAAAGCCCGCAAACACCATTGTGGCTATGCATTGCGGTGAAACCTACGAGCACCAGCTGGAACTAGCGAACCATGGGTGGTACTGCGCTGAATTTCAGTGTAGCATTGCACCCAAACCTGACTGCGTGTAGAACAGTTCTCTACTGCAGACAAAGTTGCTGACCCCCTGGCGGGATTCAAACCACGAACCTCCTGATCCGAAGCCGAACGCGCTAACTGTATTCGAGAAAGAAAGAAGTTACCTTCTGGTACTGTGAGTATTTTACTGGGTCCTTTTCAAAGATCTCGTATGTCTGTGACTCAAGGTTGTCCATGAGGGGCTGCAACAATATTGATACTGATAAGAAAGCTATATGAATTAGAGACAAATTTCCATGGAATACCTAAACAACTTGTTGACTGAGGGAACATGTTTTATTATGGAAGCTTTTTATCACTAGATCAAATGTGCCTACATATACTCCTCCAAGGTGTGTGATCACTGACTTTTGTAATTTTGACTTTGACTTGCAAAAGAAGAAGCACCATAAGGATAATGACTTGACCTTTCATGACTTCCAGATAAAGCTTTTCACTGTGATCAAATAGTGTTCAAAGTCAATGACATATAGACAAGTAAAACTACAGAAAATACTGCTATTTCAAGATCCCTATTCATGAAGTCTTGAGAGTTAAAACAGACAATTTACCTGCAAAGGAGACTGTAGATAGTCCTCATATCCCTTGGCAAACTGTGTTATTGCATCTGGCGGCGTTTGTGTCTGGAACATGGCAATGTTTATCATTGGGCACTTTGATTTGAAATAGATAAAAATAGGAAAACAAAAGTAAAAGAAAGTTGGTTTTTGTAACATTGATTTACAGAAAAATTACACAATCATCAACTAAATACTCAACCAAATCATTTGTGGTTGGGTCGGATTAAAATTTTCTCGTGTGGTTCAACATCAGTAATGTGTCCAAAATTTGCCATTCGCAAAGACACAGAGATTTAAACAAACATTGGTGCTATTGCAGACAGAATAAGAAAAAAATAATTGATTTTGATAGATAATTGTTCTTATATAATTATGTTTATTCCTCTTATATACTTGATGTAAAAGGAATTTAAAACTGCATGTCTTTATAGCCAACTTTGATGTTGCTTATAATTGTTGGGACAACCTTTGATACCAAACATAAGTCGACAAGCTTTCACCTGACCCTAGTGTTGTTAAATTAAACCCAACCAATGAAAGCTACACTGACCTGCCAGAGATGGTCAAGATACTGCTGGTAGGCGCGGATCCCCTTGTCCTGGTGTCGGTCTGCCCCACTGAGGATGAGCTGCACATCAAGCTGCCATACAAAGTGTTAAATTGAAATAATGGTAAGACCAGTAGATAAGTTGCCTCTTTGCTTACCAGTGTTTTTTTTTAAATTGAGAAAAGTGAACTCATTTAGTTCAATTTGCTTACTGCAGTAAATAGAACAAAGAGAAAAGTTGCCTTGCTTTGTTTTTCGGTTGTTTTTTTAAGGAAAAAAGAAAAATTCATTACTATTTCAAGTGTAAAGACAGGAATAAAAGTATGTGTTGATGCATGTATTGGTTAAAGTTCAATTCAGTCCAATCCTAAGTGGTCCAACAAAATCATAGCTTTCTAAAAGATTGGTAATTTGAATGCAATCTGTACAATTGGTCTCATTTTTCAAATTTTACAGACACAGACAAAATGATGATTTGTGTCCGTTGCTAGCCCTGATCTTCGTGGCAGGGCGAGATAAAAACATACAGCAACAGCAGTAACCATACCTTGAAGAGCCTTCTGAGGAGAGATTGGTGAGCTTTAGACAGGACAGGATATCCCTTCTTGTTGGTGAGGAAGAGGCTGGTAGGCACTACAACTGTTTTGATTGGCTCAGAGAGCCAGCGCTCCAGCACAGCTTCACACGGGAGGTCAGCAGTCAACTCCAGACAGACACCCAATCGCTTGTTGTTGTCACACAGCGTGCGGAACAGGTGCCACCTTTAATACAGAAGATGTGCAACTTAGAGATGATTCAAGATAGATGCACAGACTTAATAGAATTCATAGGGCAAACTTCAGTTTGATACAGTGACTTAAAGGCACTGAAGTATTTTTTAAGTTATTTTTATTCAAATTGCCCCTTTTGATAAAGGTAAATGCAAATAAAATTGCAATTTGGTAATCTAGTTGTGTGGGGTTTGCTGCCCAACTATAAGAAAGTATTTACCATTCCCAGGTATCCTCCGTGGGTGCGTCCGCTCCGTCTAGACCCTCAATGACCTGGTCCCTCTGATCCCAGGGTGCCACCAGGGGGACCTGCACCCAGAACTGCTGAAAGATGCAAATCAGAAACATAGTAAAAACCTTAATGGATCAAAAGTTCGGAGATAGATCTATATATCTTTGCACTGCACAGGGTATTCATTTTTCATGGAAATCCATATTTGAAAGAGTTTTTGACACAATGTCAGTTGGAAGTTTTTACTTCGATACAATTTGTGTGATTATGCAGTAGTCTAAGGGGATGATGCATGTTTAACAGTTCAGTAATATGAAATGGACAATGTTTTAAATGTAGTTTGAAAAGTGAGGAAAACTGGTCAATTTGATGGATTGGACAAAATTTTTACATGTCCTTTACAAAGAGGGCAATAAAAAGCAGACATTTTAAAAATAAAATTGATGATTGAAAACTATTTTAAATTTTGGAACATAATATCACATCCTGCAAGATGCAAAAGACGTTTCTGAAGAGTTATAAAATTAAAGTGTCACACTGAAAATGCATGTCCTTTTGCAGGTAAGTAAATACAACTGACACTTCAAAAGCAAATCTGTGTACAAATTCCCAGATGATCTCCTACCTGCTGGAAGTATCCACTGAGCATGTGCTCACTGATACAGCGGGCCAGGTTGACGGGGCTGCGGTTCTTCAGTGTCAGCATGATGGCCGGGAGTCCCAGGTGGGCAGCATACCTCAGCTCCTGCTTCAGGGCCTGTTGTAGATAAAACAGATTTCTTGGATATCTTATATTATTTACAGAAGATCAATCCCTCATTTCAACTATAAAGCTGCAAGTTGAACCCAGCCAATTCCTACCCCTGTAATTTGAGAACCCTATGAAATCAAAACAATTTTCTGGTATTGAGTCGTTAATAGGAAAACCTGTTTTGAAATCCAGCTTATTCAAAATCAATAATCACAATCAGTAGAATTTGGATAGGGGATACAATATGAGTGAAATGGTACACTTGATCTTTCGTTCGACGTATTGTAGTAGAAGTTTTGCTTCGGTACACAATCAAGCAGGCAGCAAATAGCTACAGAAATTTTTTTCTAAGAATTTAAGTCTGAAGAAAGTAAAACTAAAATTACTGAAAAACGACAAAAATTTTAAATAATGTTGATAACATTGAAACATTGTAATCAGTGTTTTTGAAATTTGAAATTTCACTTAGATGTTCAATGTACCGAACGGAAAGAAAAATACTGCGATCAACTACAGAAGTTGTGAACTTTTTTATCCCCAATGTACAATGTTGTCGTTTCTGTGACCTTAAACTCAGACTGAAAGACCACAAAGGTTGTATTTAATAGAAAACTTACACATTAAATAAAACTGCTAAAAGTTAGGCTGTTTAACTCTAAGGACAACATTCTTTCCTTCAGCTCCCTTCAAAGGGCTCTTAACTTATTCTTTTGATTTGGTAAATGAACTCGCCTCATCAGAGTTTTTTCTCATCGTTTCAAACTTGGAATCATTCTGCAGCCATGGGGATATCTTTCCAACAATCAGACTGCTCCAATCTGAAATTTAAATCGGTGTTTTGAAACAATTTTCATACTCTTTGAGACCATTGATTAAGCAACTAGATTCCTTAGATATAATGTCTGATCAAACTGCCTAACATATTTAGAGCTTATAATACCAAGAAAAAGCTTATAACCAGAAAATACATATTTTATAGCAAACATGCCCTATGGTATACCAATTCCTTAGATATAATGTCTGATCAAACTGCCTAACATATTTAGAGCTTATAATTCAGAGGAAAAAGCTTATAACCAGAAAATACCTATTTAATAGCAAACATGCCCTATGGTATACCAATTTCTCCAGACAGATATATAGCATGTTTCTTCCGTAGTAACCTCTGTTACATGTGGAGTAGTTTTGTGGCTAGAAATAGTGAATTCTTATTAGCTCATTGTGTCATGATTATCATTCAAAAGGAGAATTGTAACTCATTCTGATACCAGTGAGAGGACTGCACTTATTTAACCTATGTCCTGCACACAAATGTCTTACAAGATGGAAGACAATATTTGAAAAGATGAAAGTATCCATGTTGCAAATTTTCACCAAAGAACCAACAAATATGGTCCTCCTGTTACAGAGGCATGTGAGAAGATATAGAGAATCTCACCCAAGTGTCTTCTGATATCAAATATATCAACACGAGGCTTGCCAAGGGTATTTTACTCTTATCAACGAGTGTTGATATATTCGATATCAGAAGACACGAGGTTGAGATTCTATTTATCATCCAAAATCAATTTTCATTTCGATTCCTTGAAAAATGTGTATTTCTGAACATTGCACTTCTCTAAGTCTCTCAGTGGAGTGATGCCATAGCATTGTGACGTCATTATGTTTATGATGTCATAGCATTGTGATGTCATCACTTTATGATGTAAAACAATTGTGATGTCATGAACTTGACTGTAATAGGGCATTGTTCAAAATCTGTCAAAACGATATCTCCTAGGAGATATCGCTTGATCTTTCACAAGCAATATCTCCTGTGGAACACAGTTTTGGATGATAAATATACAGAGGATATTTGACATTTCTCGTCGAATACCATGGATATCTCATCGAGTGAAGTAGAAATTTATATTTTCACGAGTGGCGTAGCCACGAGTGTAAATGTATGATGCTCTACTTCACGAGATGACATATTCATGGTATTCGACGAAAAATGTCAAATGTTCTATTTATTATGTTTCCCAAAACCCTGTAAATCACCCTAACTATATGAATGGAGAAGCTAAAACGCTTCTCTAGCGCGGGTGTTTCATGACGTCACAGACGACGTCATATGATTGTTGCATCATTTCACTGAGTAGAATACCATTTTTATTTCACTCAGTGAAAATACGGGTTTTACTTTCACCGATAAATGGCATATTTCACCATTCGAAATATAATAAATATATATAGTGGGTATAGCCTTAGTGGGAAAGGAATACTTTCATGAAAATTAATGAAAATTCTAAATTATACAATTACATTTATATTGTAATGTCATCCCTCAAAAAAGTGCGTCACACTTTTGCCACCATGATTCAATTTTGTCAAGCGCCATTTCCCTCTTTAATAGTAGTAATTGACCATAAGATCATGAATGATTAAAGAACAATACAAATCTTAAATTCCAATGTTTTCAAGAGAAAACAGCCTAAATATTTTTAAAATATGTAACATTTTGAAATGAACCTCTTACCTTGACTAGAAACCACCATATCTGACCTGGTGAGGGCACCCGGTCTGTTCTTTGCAGGGCCATTAATAAACTCTCTCCTGTATCGGGGATTGACCAACGGCAGACAAATAAAGTCAAACCTGAAAGTATAACAAAATTTTTATGCAAAACACTGCAGTCTCTGAAAGGTCTTCTGTCAAGGGATGCACATTTCAAGTATCAAAGGCTCTCAAAAACATCAAGTAACACAAAGTGTTTTAGCCACAATTGCCTAGTGATCTGACCTCTCACAATATTTCGTGTCACTTGACTCTGAATCATTGATTCATGGGAACTTAAGTCAAAAACGTAAACAATACATGGACCAGTCCAGCTTGCTAGAAGTCTTTCTTCGTCGGAGTCTTTGACCCGAACCTGATCTTATCTGTAGCAGCTTCCCGGGGAATTTGATCAATTATTTTGAAGTCCAAGTCAATAAAAGCGAAACATCTTACTTCAATCAACACACAGATGGAAAGATAAATCCATTGACTCTTATTTCCAACTGCAGTCACATCTTAGAAAATTTTCTTTTTTTTATTCAGCAACATTGAATTCACCCGGGCTACCCCCATCTTGTTTTACCACATTGACTGACGCAAACTTAAAAAGGCAATGCATTCGTTGCCACTAAATAAAAAAGAAAATTTTCTAAGATGGATGGATATAATAGTTAAAGTGTTTATCTTTATATCCATGTGTCAATTGAAGTTACCCTTTCCCGATCAAAATCGTTGGGAAGCTGCTACAGATAAAAACGCTCTTGACTCTCTGAGCCACTCCGTGAGTTGTTTGAGTCATATATGCCAAACTTAATCAAAGGTGTCATTTGATTGCGAAGTATCGATGGTTACCAAAAAGACACATTTGAAAGCTTGTTGGTTTTTTACAGTGACAATATGAAGGTAGAACGTCGCAATTATGATCAAAAACTGGACAGTGGTCTTTGGAGACTTATCTAAAACAGCCAGGAGGGCAGTTAGGAGTTGATAGTGTTTGTTAGGTTATATAACTAGTATCTATATGTATATTTGACGTGATATCTACACCTCTGTGCAAGGCTGTTTTCAGATTTTCATGGAAAACCTGTATTTGTCATATATATGTCTTTTGGTCATGAAAAGTTAAGATGTTGTGATTTTATATCACCACATATCACAATAAGGTTTGTATCAAAGGTAAATAATATGTTATGAAAATCACGGAGTGGCTCTTTAACTTTGTTGCGCAGTCATTGCACATGAACCTAGTTTAGATAATCTAAATTTCAGTTTATGTGCTATGATTGAGTCCGAAGCCTATTTTATCTGTATCGTCAAGAAGGGATTCGCCTTTTAAGTCATTAAAAACAAAACAATCGACACATAGATGGAAAGACAAACCCTTTGGCTAATATATCCAACCAGTTTTTCATCTTAGAAAATTTTCCTTTTTATTAGTGTTAACAAATGCATCACTACCCTCTACTCAAGATGGCGTCTGTCAATGTTTACAAACAGGTTGGGGGTAGCGGTGAATTCAATGCTGCTGAATAAAAAAGAAAATTGACAGATGTGACAGCAGTTGGATTTATTAGTCAAAGGGTTGATCTTTCCATTGTTGTGTCGATTGAAGTTAGATGTTTCATTTTATTGACTCAGACTTCAAATCCCTTCCCGATGAAATTCGTAGAGAAGCTGCTATATAGATAAAATAGGCTTTGGATCCTAGGCAACAGTATGCCTCAACGTAAGAAGAAGTCTAGCAAGCTGGACTAACATGAACCAAGGGTTAGATTATCTGAACTATACATGAACAGATTCATAAAATATAAATAAAATTAAATATGTGTTTTGCATGTTCAAATCAAGTGAACCTGAGAAGAAAACTAACAAATTTAAATTCATTTACACATGTCATAAAGACACCATTCTCTCTGTTGTGTGTATTGATAATTGAATTAATCAGTTTTAAGAATAATAGATTAATTCAGATAAACAAAACCAACCAAGAATGACAAGACGCAATAGAGTTGCCAGACTCGCTTTCATCACTTGACTCACGAAATTAGGGGACAGAAGGTCCCGATAAACATGTGATCGGTAAAATGTTGCAGATTTACATAGAATTCCACAATCTAGCAAACTAAATGCTTTCTAATATTACCCCGATTTGCATGCTGTGTCTAGGCAAGTATTTATATCAGGGACACAGTGAAAATCCCTTCCACACGAAAGTCGAGAAGACATTCTTGGCATTTTCTCAACCGGAGTCACAAAAACGTGCAATTGTTTTTGCTGCGGGCCAGTAATAAATGTTATTTATCATTAAACATCATACCAAAATTGTGCTGACACTAAAAAATAATGATTTGATATGTTTTATCTTTGCATATGTTAATTTTAAGTCACAGGTGTATGTAATTAATTCTTGAATATCATTCTTGGCCATTTAATAGTTAGAGATCCGCACTTAAAATCCCTTGCTCCACACTGCTTGGACTGAGAATGAAACCTGTGTGGAGTTTGGTAGTTCAGACATTGCGACAGGAAGTTTTAGTTTTGACACATTGGTGACTATCAAATTGATGTTAGCATAGAATATAAAAGATAACAGTCATGGCGACGATCAGATCGAGAAAGAATATTCCAGTTTTGATAGTGGAAGACCATCATGAAGTAAGTAGCTAAATTGAGGCTCAAAATGGGTGGGTTTATATAAACAATTGAAGGACTGTATAAAATATACGTAACACATTGTTAACCTTTTATAGATAGCACATATAGTATAAATTGTATCTCAACAAACTCGATACAATGCGAAACGATTTACAATAATATTTTCCTACCATGCTGTTAATTTGTACCTTACATATTCAATAATAGAAGTTTATTGTAAGAAAAATTAACTTTGATACATATTTGTAACATAAATTGTCTCTTTATAACTATGAATATAAACATGTTATCAAATCTGTATTCATTGGACCTGTCATGTGATAATAAGTAAAAAGTGTCAATTGTAATATTAATTTGAATAAATATTACAAATTTAAAGCGTAAAATATTTATGAAATTTTAATTCTCAAAAATGTGTTATTAATAGGACAAAATTACTTGGTTCATGTGAAATACATTTTTTTTATCTTTTATAAATTCCAAATTTCAGGTTGTGCCTCATATTCATCGAAACATTGCATCAAAATACCTGCCTTTCAGCGACATAATGCTGGTTCATTTAGACTCTCATCCGGACATGTTGATACCAGTGGATATGAAAGCTGATACAGTCTTTGATAAAACAACATTATATAAGTAAGTGGAGATAGCTTTCAGTATATTTATATAAATAAAAGATAAAAATGTCATGGCATTGGCAGCCCAATGGGAATGGATGTTCAAAAGATTTTTCCCCTCTCCCCATTAAGAGGGGCACAGATCGAGTATATGTTGTTGGGGTCAGATATGTCAAATTTCCTAAATGATGTTATTTCATCAACAAGTAGTGGTTGTTTATCAATATTAAAGCTTATCAGTTAGCAGAGTATAAACAGAGGAGAAGGTGAGATTTATCATCGAAAACCTGACACTGGCGCGAACAAATGCATGCAAATGGGACGCTGAATTTCGACTTCTTAACATTTATATGGCCGTTTTTAATTTATAATTGAAACTAGAAATTGTCAAGATGTTGACATTTAAGAGATAAAGATGTTATTTTCGATAGACAATTTGAACTTAAAGGTCATATGGTATTTTGGCTCTATTTAAGCCACATGCAAAATTCATGAAACATACTCTGTGTCACTTTTATATTTTTGTAAAATCCCCCCAATGAACAGGGTGTGCTTACATTTTTAACTTACCAAAAGACCACTCCATCTCAAACATGTAGGCCTTTACTGTCCCTTATTCAATGATTTCAATTTCAAATTCTAAATTCAGTATCAAATACTGATTTTCATTTTCAATTCCAAAGTCTATTTCAAATTAAAATTTGAATTCAAGTCAAAGGAGAATACTGAGAATTTAAACCACAATTTTTATTTCAGCACACTGAGTATTGAGAACTGGATTGTCCCGCTTGTGTACGCAGGGCACATTAGCTGCGTGTATTGGCTAAAGCCCCCGTGGTGTGAACAGATACAGGATGGACTGTACTCTTTCCATGTGGGCAAGTGCTCTAAGACAGGAACAATCAGGTGGGATGTTTATTGAGGTGCAATTTATAAGTGACACATAAATGATAAATTGCCACTTCAGTTCACATATTTTACCATCATAGATGCTTTTTTGGAATATCTGGCTAATTCTTAAGCTTGACTAAATATGGTAACCAAGAAATCTATTAATTTGTGACCAATATCACTAAAATCAGTTGGAAATTGTCACTCATACCTCGCTTGTACTTCTGTTCAGAGTACTACTCCATTTGGTCATGTGTCCTTGTCTGACCATCACTTTCCATAAATTCAAACTATCAGGGCCCTGCTAAAATATCAAATTGTGGAATGGCCTTTTTTAGACTGGTCACTGATTGGCTGGAGTGCAAAGGTCACCTGACATGGAGACAAGGAGAACTACTCAGATCATAAACGAGGCAATAATTTAAGTGACAGACTTGAACTGATTTTAATGAGATTGAAGTAAGAAATTGATTATGATAAAACTGTCAAATAACATGTTGCAATAGCCTAGCTTTGTTTCTACGTATTTGTGAAAATAATGTCCTTACTTTAGATTATGAAAATAAATATTCAGCATGTTGAACTTTGCTAAGTTATTAAAAAGGAATTACATCTGTTATACAGACAAGCAAGGAACCAACAAGAATGGTCAATATGACCTTTTTGTCTGTAAAAAGCTGTAAAAGGAACGTATACCCTGAGTCATAAACATGACTTTTTGAAGAAGCAAGAACTCTTTCTAAAAAATTATATTAAATATAATTACTCTTAGTTGATTGAAAATTCAACAAAATAAACCAGCTTGTTGTTAAGTTTTTAGCTGGATGACTCCTTAAGTCCTACTTTTGCAAATTTTTCTTGCATAACTGCAAAAACTTGTTTGACTTTGTATGACATCATGATTTTATGGCCTAATCTTTGTTACAGAACTACCTGCAAGGAAAGCTACTTTGTCAGTGAGACTCTGTATGTTGATGAGTCTCTGCTTGAAAACAAGAAACTCCTTTCTCTACATGTGATGACTGTGACACCAGAGAACTGGTACCAACTGAGCAACCAATCATCTTCCAGTGATGAGAGTCGGGCACAAGTTACCTCCCCTGGTGAAGATTCAGTTACAGATTTGGGACCAAACCAAAGAAAGAGAAGAAAAACTGATGAAACTCAAAGTGAAGTTTCAAAGACTGAATCTAATGTGAAGGAAAATTTGAAATATGAAATTTCAGAAAAGGATCTTTCAAAAGACAAATCTCTTGAGAAGAATTCAAATAATGAATCTCAGAAGAATTCAAACAATGAATCTCAGAAGAATGAAAATTCAAAGGATACTGAAAGTGCTTGCAAAAACTCTCTTTATTCTCAGCTTGAAAAGCTTGCAATTAACTTGGAGCATAAACATTTCATTCTTGACATTGACCTAGATTTTTACTCCACAAAGAATCCCTTCCAGGAGATGTACACTGCTCAACAAATGAGCTGGCTAAAACAGCTGTATAAATATGATGGTCCAGCAGACAACAGTGATAAGGTCAGGGTCATTGCATAAAATTCTGACTGTCAGATTCTGTTAGAAAGCAGGATAGTGCAGTGGCTTGCGCCTTCGGCCTCTGTTCTACATGCAGTAAGGTTTGGTTACAATGCTACACTGAAAATCATCTCATTAGCCCCCATGGTTAGCTAGTTTCAGCAAATGCTCGCAGGTTTCACCGCAAAGATTGGCGACAATTATGTTGCTGACTTTCTTCTTTCCTTTCTTCCTGTAAAAATACTAACAGCAATGATATAAGTCATATCCTCTTGAAATTGGTATGAAACAAATTGTCAATACTTTCTGTTAAATTCTACCTTTGTATTAAACATTTGCACCAGATAGAGACAACCAAGTTATGTCTTCTCTTCTAACCACTGTTACAAGTTGACCTTATTTCTGGTTCTGAAAAATTCTCCAGCAATTGAAAAACTTGTTCTCATTTTCATCACATAAAATTTTATGTCATATTTTAAACTGAATTCTGTCCGGTAAGAAATATGTGCACATCGCACAGAAGATGGAACTTTAATAAGTTTTTAAGAAGATTGAATGATCAGATTGAAACTATCCACGATTCTTTATATCTGGCCCAGAAAAAGCTTCACTTGTAACAGAGGTTTCAAGGGAAGAAATTAGTTGAGAGGGGAGAATGATTATGCAAAATGTTTTCTTTCTAAAGCTGCTTTGTTTGAAATAATGAATTCACGCATTTAAGAAGTTTGCTTGGTGAAATTCTTTTCAGTTTTATTTAAATCAAATCATTGTCTGATTTGTTTCCTATGCTTACTCTTGAGTTGTCACTCATCTGTGTGTAGGAGAAAAATAAATAGTTTGATTTTAATGAGATTGGATACATTTGAACATATTAGTGTATTACTGTTGATATGATCCCCAATAATTCTTGAATTTAGTTCCTGTAAACTTTTTATTGTTAATAGTTTTTCAACTGCTCATTATACAAAGAATATCTTCTACATTTCAGGCAATAAAGAAATGTGTAGATGATAGAACTCAACAACTCAAGGAAATCAAGTCGGCTATCTTGCTATTATCTGAAAACAGCGAGGCAGAAGTTGACATAGATGAAGAAAGGTATAGATGTCCCTTTGTTACTTTTCATGTTTTTTAAAAATTCTGTTTCAGATTTTTTCTTAAACACAGTCAAAGCTAGACGTGAGGTAGTAGATTTCAAGAAAGATTACCTTTTAAAGATATGGCCAAAGTTATCTAATTTTAAAATTTATAAAACTTTGATGCTTTAGCCATGAGATAAAGTGGTGATTTCAGAGAAATGTATTATCTCCTGTGACAAGCAACCCCTGAGAATCCTAGTGATTTATTGTTTAGCACTCCTTGGGCGTTTTTTTTAGCCATTAGTACTCTGTTCTGAGCATATAAAATATATCCCCAATACCTGTATTCTAATGATGAAATGTTCTTAAAGGCACTATTGCACACGAGAAGGTCAGTTCACATACACTGAAGCATAGTTGATTATAAGTACTTAAGATATACGATGAAGCAATGGTAGGTATACTAATCATTATAACTTTCATGTAATTAATGTTTAAAGTTTCAGACAGTTGATGTCATTAAGAGATATCATAAATCGTAAAAGTGGGTTGTGTACAAAAAGGGAATAATTTGCTTCAGTAGGGTGAATTACCCTTTGAAATTTCCTGGAGGTGAGGCAGTTGTTTTCAAGAAAGATTTCCTTCTCTTATGACGCTATGTCCAAACTATTTAATGGTGAAATTTCTTAAAACAGTGTTTGTTTCAGATGAAATGTAATGTGTTCCTTTCTGACAAGTATCAATGCATGACACTTAAGAGATCTGCCATATAATATATATCATCTATAATCAAATCTTTGCAGATTACAAGTGGTGAAGAAGCTCATCTCAAGCCTGAAGGCAGAGGATCCGAGGACAGACTTCGAGTTGCTGCACGAGGCAGGGTGTACGATGGACGACACAGAGTTACCTCATCATGTTAGCTCGGAGAAACAGATCTGTAGCCTGGTTCAGGAGACGAAACATATACTGGAGGCCCTGCCATCCCCCAGTCTCATCACTCTGTCCAGGTAAGTGTTAAAAGCTCAAATTCCAGAGTCATAGTTATAAAGGAAGTTAAGATAGTTTGAATGCAAATAAAGTGAGTTTTCTTGATACTTCTGTGAACTTTGAATCAATTGTTTAGGTTTCATCAGAATTAGTGAAGTTAGATCTTTGCTATGCATTAACAATATGTTTATTTATGTGTGTAAACCCTAATCATTAATGGCTGATGGCTCAAGGATGACGTTCACCTGAAAAAATTGTTATCCAGAAACTTTCCTATACATGTAATCAGCTTCTAGATATTGTTTAAAGAAATGATTTTTAGATATATCTTTTAATAATGATTGTTTTCAATAAATGAATATTACAACAGTTCTGCTGAACCAGAATGATTGACTGAATAATCCTGAATAGTAATGAAATTTAGATAGATAGCTAACTTCTATGGATTTCTTGTACTGTTTGTAGATGGTAAAGAGAGATTCATCTGTGATTGTCGTCTGTCCTTTGTAGATGAGAAACAGATCTTTTTTAAATTTTATTCAGGTCAAGTGTGGATGACTACTGCCCTCCAGATCAGGTTGACTACATTGAAGAGGCGGTGACTCTAGCCCTTGAGGAGGTGTGTGTTTACACAGAAGTTCAGAGATTCTACACAGACAGTGCCGGGGAGGACACACCTTCTACATCTACTCACTGACTGGAGGAGGTGTGTGTATACACAGATGTTCAGAGATTCTACACAGACAGTGCCGGGGAGGACACACCTTCTACATCTACTCACTGACTGGAGGAGGTGTGTGTATACACAGAGGTTCAGAGATTCTACACAGACAGTGCCGGGGAGGACACACCTTCTACATCTACTCACTGACTGGAGGAGGTGTGTGTATACACAGATGTTCAGAGACTCTACAGAGACGGTGCCGGGGAGGACACACCTTCTACATCTACTCACTGACTGGAGGAGGTGTGTGTATACACAGAGGTACAGAGATTCTACAGAGACAGTGCCGGGGAGGACACACCTTCTACATCTACTCACTGACTGGAGGAGGTGTGTGTATACACAGAGGTACAGAGATTCTACACAGACAGTGCCGGGGAGGACACACCTTCTACATCTACTCACTGACTGGAGGAGGTGTGTGTATACACAGAGGTACAGAGATTCTACAGAGACAGTGCCGGGGAGGACACACCTTCTACATCTACTCACTGACTGGAGGAGGTGTGTGTATACACAGATGTTCAGAGATTCTACACAGACAGTGCCGGGGAGGACACATCTTCTACATCTACTCACTGACTGGAGGAGGTGTGTGTATACACAGATGTTCAGAGACTCTACACAGACAGTGCCGGGGAGGACACATCTTCTACATCTACTCACTGACTGGAGGAGGTGTGTGTATACACAGATGTTCAGAGATTCTACACAGACAGTGCCGGGGAGGACACATCTTCTACATCTACTCACTGACTGGAGGAGGTGTGTGTATACACAGATGTTCAGAGACTCTACACAGACAGTGCCGGGGAGGACACATCTTCTACATCTACTCACTGACTGATGTTCAGAGACTGTACACAGACAGTGCTGGGGAGGACACACCTTTTACATCTACTCACTGACTGAGGAGGTGTGTGTATACCCAGAGGTACAGAGATTGTACACAGACAGTGCTTGGCAGGACACACCTTCTACATCTACTCACTGACTGAGGAGGTGTGTGTATACAAAAGTACTGGTACACAGATTCTACACAGACAGTGTTGGGGAGGAGACACCTCCTACATTCACTTACTGACCAACTGTACTCTGAGATGTTATTTTTAGCAATAAATATCTTTATTTTTCCTTTATGTTAACTGTTGACCTTTTAACATGTTGATAAAAATATTTCCCCATATGTGGTAATTCATAAAGTCACAAAGAAAACCAAAGGCAAACAGCATAATAGTTTATTTGTTTTTCCATTTTTTCTTTTGTGACTTTTTAGAATGTTTGCCATTGTGTCCGAAGTCAGTTTTCTGTTTCTTCTTTCCCGAGACCCCATCTTCATCAAGACCATGTTTCTTCACAAGTGTGTTCAAAATGGCATCCTCCTCGTCATACTCCTGGAAAAAAAAGTAATGCTAATTTCCACTTGATTCTTAACTAATCAATATATTGGACAAATTAAGTTTTATAATCATAAGAATAATCTCTTTTCAGATTGCCAATGAAGAAACGTTCCCGATTTAAGATTTCAATATATCCCTACCTATATTTGTCCAGTATATATATATATTAATACATGGCATGCTGTCAGAGTTCTAAAACCTGGAATGGATGCTCAGAAAAACAGAATGATATAATTTGGTTTATATCGGTGGTGATAGAACTTTGTTACATCAGGGGCTTTATCAAATGATAAAAATGACAAAACTGGTTAAGCACAAAACTTCACATTAAAAGAGAGTAATGTCAGCTTGTGGTTTGCCATCTTGGTTTGCTGGCATAATGAGAAAAAAAACACTGCCGTTCTTTTGCATAATTTTACAATAAAATAAAGATAAATTACATGCACTGATAGAATATTTACAATGATAAATGATATAACTAATCAGCGATGCCTTGTCATGCTGTAGCAGGACTTCCACCCCTAAAGCACTGTTGAATGGCTTCAATTTGCAAAAGTATTCTGTTTTAGTAAAAGTGCACTATTCCCTATCCAATTATAAAATCTTTGGCAACCAAATATTACACTAAGTAACATGCTTCAAATTAAATGATAAATAATCATGCATCAATCACATGTAGGTTTAAAGATCTAATCTCGAATTTTATTTTGATAAAAAATACAGCCACAGAACTCTCTTAATTATTAACAGAGCATATGACAAGAAGTTGTGTTTAACGCCGTTTGAGCAATATTTCAGCCATTAGCAGCATAAATAATGAAAGATAAAACTACCTGTCTTACAGGAATCACAACTTCTTCACAAAGTGACTTATTCGGGGTTAGGCTACATGGCTAGAGATAGGCAACCCTAGAAAGTTGTCACCCTTGTGAGACTTACCTCATTTTCCATAATCTCCACTTCAGCTTCAGGTACAGGCCTCTTATGGTTTCCTTTCTTCTGTTGCCATGTTTTACCCGTCATAGTTTCTTCTTTTGTTTCGCTGGTTGAACCTTTTCCTGTGACAAAAGATGGGATTATCTGACTGACAGAAAGAGAATAGTGGTGAACAGTATAGCAAAACAAAGTTTGTGTTGGAAGTGGGAAGGTCTTACAGGCCATAAAGAATAAAGAGATAAACCAGTTGCTCTTCATTTCTTCTCTGCAAAAATTCCAAAATTGAGCTACTTTACCAAATGGAGACTGTCCACTAAGGTTGGTATTTAAGTGTACTCTTCCAACCACACTGTTCCATGATCAGACTATCTCCTCACACAAGGTTTTCTTCCATCATGCATTGCACTAACATTCATAGTTGGAGATTTCTGATTGCATTATCAAGTTCAAGTGCAGTCACATTAGCCAAGCCAGACACATCAAATGTATAACTTAGAAATATCAATACAAATACTCTAAAAAATATCAGGAAAAAGGAGTCTGTTAATGATATCCCTGCTTTACTCACCAGAACCCTCGAGGAACTCCTTAAACAGTTTTCTCTTCTTGTTGGCCATGCCCTGCTCCGTGGTCCAATCATTGCGTCTGTGCTTGAAGAGACCTATTGAGAAGTTTCGATGCAGGAAGTGACCGAAGTTGCTGGACCTTAGTCTGTCTTCATGTTTAGAGAGCTCCTCCGCAATGACCACCTTCTGTTTGACGGAGCTGTACTTCCACATAGTGTCCAGTGTGCGGCTTCCGTTCTTATCACAACCAATATCAATGAGAAGACCCTGAATGCAATATGAAATAGTGTCCGATCACCAAAGGAAGGTTTGATAAAATTCAAGCCCTTAATTCACACATTCAATACAATTTGATAAGAACTGAAATAGTCATACTTTTACACACTGATACAAGTGTTGAGGATAATATTGTGTTGCACCCTGAATCAATTTCAGGTGTTGAAACTCAATGATTTGACTGTACAAATAACTATGAAACATTCAAAATAAAATGTGTGCTTAACTTGCCTATCTTCCCACAGTGTTACCAGATTACACAAATTCATAATTCAAAGCTTTGGTTTCTGCGTGTCAATTCAAAATCTTTCTGTCAAAATGGCGTTACAAAATTTCTTTGAGTTGTATCATTGAAGTTTGAGACCAAAAAAAGTAGCTTTTATGAATAAAAGAATAAAAATATTTTTATGGATAGAAATATTTTTCCTTATTAACATGTACATGACCATACCTTAATCCTTTGAAGCAACAGATCTCTTTTCTTCTCCCCGACTGACTCGCTCTGACAGAAGACGTCGATCACGTGACTTCCACACCGGTCACATGACAAGGTCTTCAGCTCAACCGGTTTTAAGCCAAGCAAACTGGTTACAATTAGTTTTGTCTTTCCAAATCTGAGAAGATTCTGAACCAGTACAGACCCGTGGTAGTTGACTGTCCTTAAAACTGGGGCTGTTTTAGTTGGATCCTGGAAATTTATAGCAAAGATGAGATTAATAGGAAATATTTGGTTGGGAAAATGAAATAATATATAATAAAAAAGCATTACTTATGAAATGTTTGAGGACTAGGTAGATAGAAGACATCTTGTTTGATGAAGGAATATTGCACTATTTGTCAGAAAAATATTTCCTTGAAACGATCAATTTAACTTCCTTGAACATTTGAGCTGTAAGTTTACATATATATAGTTGACATAGTAAATTGAAGAAAATTACCCTTGGCTCCAACACTTGAGAAGAGCAAGATTGTTATACTACAGATCTCATTGAATTTGACAAAGAAACTTTTTTCAGTTTCACCATTTGATTATTTTATAACCTGCATAGATATAAGGTGAACATATTCAAACAACATCATTGTCAAAAGAAACATTATGAAAGAAGGAAAAATTCTGTGGATCTAATTAACTCTCTTAAAAATACGGAGAAGAGGTGATTTGGGCTTTAAAACTTCTTTCAAGAGTAAATCAAATATATCACATCTACTAGTATAATTGCAGGGAGAAAGCATGCAACATTGTTGTGGCTATGCAAGGTGGTGAAACATGTAAGCATCGGCTGGAATTAGCGAACCATTCGTGGTTCTCTACTGTTGCGGAAAGCCTGGTGGAGTCCTACCCAATACCTCTTGATCTGGAGCGAACATACTAACCACTGCGCTATCCCGCCCCCTACACATATAGAAATGTATACACTGGACTTGAAAGTCTTCATAACACTGTCCCTTCCTACCTCTGATTTGTCCTCTTTGGAGTCACTTTGATCCTCAACTTCAGTTTTAAAGTACATGTCGTATGTTGTCAGTGTCAGCAACAGAGGTGCCACAGAAACCTGTCTTTCTTCCGGTGAGACACAGTGAAATGCTTCCATCAATATCTGCATGGAAAATTCAACGATTCCCTCTTGAGTCAAACAAATAAAACATCCAGGTAACAGTACCACTGAAATATCATTCCTGATGTTGGAAGGTGGTGATCTATAATCTCATAAGACTAAATAGAGGATATTTAATTAAGTTTGTCAAATATGATGTTTATCTCATCGAGTGGTGGGGTTGGAGCTGATATTTTCACGAGTGGCGCAGCCACGAGTGAAAATATCAACTTCAACCCAACCTCGAGATGAGATAAACATTGTATTTGACAAACTTAATAAAATATTCTATTTATTATATAATTTCATTCTAATTTTGTTGATTTTTAGTGTTTGTGATGTCGATAAACATTTCTTAACCCTAAAAGTAGTCCAGGCACAAAGAGGCCCTGGAAACGTCACCAGCAGTGACGATATATTATATCCCTACTGTCACCAGTGACGATATATCATATCGCTACTGTGACCACATACAAGGTTTATTTCACTGATAAATCACAGTATTTCATTGCTTATTATATAATAAATAGGTAATCTCAAAGTCTCTTCTTGTATCAAATATATAAACACAAGTTGATAAAAACTAAAAATACCCAAGCCATGCTGAGGATATTTTTACTTGTATCACAAGTCGTGATATATAGTTGATATCAGAAAACTTGAGGGTTACTAAATTTCTGTTTATCATCCAAAATTAATATTACATGTGTTTCCATCAGGGTAAGGCAATGATGTCATAACATTTGTAAGTTGATGTTTATAAATGTATTGTGATGTAATGTGATTGGTGATTGCTGATGGCAGTTTGGCAATGACTTCAATCATTACACACCAACGCTTTGTCAAAAAAAAGATAAGGCTTTCTTAGCAACAGACATTGACGGTATCTATTATTGTTTTAGCAATGAAAAATTTCATGCATGACTATTCTATAGAAAAGTTGAAAGCAGGATGCCAGTACCGAACAATGTCTTACTGATTGCAGAGTGAGGTCAATATCAAAATCTATCGCTTTCAAGCAAAAAGGCATATTGCAAGAAGACAGGGCACAGGAGATAATGAAAATATTGCGCTGAATATATGTTTGATCCATGGTATTAGTGGAGAATAATCTGAACTTCAACCCTGATTATAAACGTACCAACCTTCATGAACTTCTCTTGTCTAGTGTGGACTCGAACACATCCAGCAGCCAGTTTGGAGAGAACACCGATATGATGGATAGCCAGAATATCCTCTGTGTATTTGGCAAGCTCATCAAAAACCTCTTCAAACTGTTACATCAGGATAAAAATAAACAACTGTTAGTGTTGAAGATCGAACCAATAACTTGATCAACACAAAAACACTTCCATTACAGACAGGTCACCACTTAGAATTTAGACAGTTTGATTTAAATCTAATGTGGAGTAATAAAAGTTACAAAATATTGCCTCAATCAATATACAGTAGAACACGGATATAACGAACTCCAAGGGGCCAACGAATTTAGTATGCTATATCCTGTGTTCGCTATTTGCGTTTGGCAGCCATCTATAGGGTTTTTGACAGGACTTAAAATTTTGTTCGCAATATCCGAGTTCGTAATATCCCTGTTCTACTGTACTTACTTGTTTTATAGTTTCCTTTGCACAAAGGTTTAAGAACAGTCCGATACTTGAAGTGAAAATGCTCAGAGCGAAGATGAACATTTACAGATAACTAGGGTGTAATAGTTAGGTACCAAGGTGACAAATTTGGACCAGCAATAGCCCTGCTACCTACCAGTTCTTTTTCTGTGATACTGTCAATGAATTTCTGCAGGATGAAGTTGGCAATATTGTCAACGGCGAAGTAGAGTAGTCTCCCCTTGAAGACGTCAATGTATACTTTCTGTTGCCCCAAGAGCCCAGCACTAAGAGACAGCACCTGTTCTACCAGATAGGACCCGACCTCACTCTGCAGAAGCTTCGGTAGGCTGCAATGAACAGTTGTATATTATTGACACATTATGTAGCAGTTGAAATAACATTAAGGAATAAAACACATGACTTTTAGAAATGTACACAAAACAAGACGTGTAGTCAATGTTAAGTTCATATGAGGAACTTCATGAACAAATTCATCCTCTTTAAGCACCAAATGGTGCACGCATTGTGTTGATGCTAAGATGTATAGGAGCAACAGATAAACAACTTGTTAATCACAAAATGATTCTAACAGCCTGTAAATTTTTTTAGCACATTATACAAGGAATGCTCAGTTGAGCCATTTTAAGGGGTTTAATTACTTTGATCATATCATAGTTGAGATATCCTTTTTTCCCCTTTGCTGGTGCGGAGATAAAAAGTCAGTAATTATCAAGATCTTTTACTCATCAATGTTGACCTAACAAGTAATAACTGTGTGCATTACAACTTTGCATGAACAATGACAGGAGTACCTAACATCCTTGCTTCCCTCCTCTTCCTCTTCCTCATCTTCCTCCCCCTTCTCCTTCTTCTTGTGCTTCTGGTTGATCCCACTCTTCTTCAGGATCTTCTTCATATATTTCTGACACGCCTCCACGTCCCGTGACTTCAGAATCAGGAGGATAGTTTGGAACACAGGGCTTGAGCTTGGATCCGTAAGGTGATCTGTATAGTAATTTTTCAGCATTAAGTGACAGAGTATATTTCACAATTTTCTAGTTTGCTTAAATAATACCTAAATTTGACTTATTTTTTTATATCCAGTAAACGTTGTAATTAAAGGAGGAGTTTGATTGTGCATATATAATGGCTCATTGAATTTTTAAATCAAATTAAGAAAATTTCCGCAATTCCCACATATATCCACCCTAGATGCAGCCCTGTACCATGTCCTGCTTACAGTTCAAATCATGTAAAAAAAATTTGCAGTTTCATCACTAAAATGCCAAAATTTTATATTAACAATGGCATCGGCCATATAGATGACACAAGGTCAATATTCTAATCTTGTTTGCTTGAATACTATTAATGTGATATACTTCACACTACAAAACCAAGCATGTTAAGTCATGAATAATCTGTGGACTGAGGAATTATTACACCTTTTACCTGAATAATCACAGTAGGAAAATATTTTCTTGACAAGTTTATGGAACAGATCACTGTACTCCGGTGGCGGGTTGCTCTTGCTAGGCAAATGACTCTCTTCTGACAAAAATGAAATGCTCTTTGTTAAAAATAAAAAATAAATTGCTCTAATACTCTGATTTAACAAAAAAGAAAATATTGTGAACATTTATTTGCTAAAAAAAAAATCTATTTTTTTATACTTTTACTGTAGATGCTAAAAGCTTTACTAAATGTAGAAATACTTTTACTTTACCATTTTTTCCTAACATCTTAAATTCTTGATCAAAAGCTAATAATCATGTAAGTGATAAAGCACATTAACATCATTGATAACATTTTACCTAAACCAAATGAAAACAAATTACTAAAAGCCATGTACATTTTTCCATTGGTCAAATTTCAAATTTGGAAACAATGACTGAAAAACAGATAAAGCTTTACCTTTGTTTTGAGCTTTTGATAATCGACTTCTAATGATGTCAGTTGAAACTTCGACTCCTGCTAGAACTTCAAGCAGTACTCTAATAATATGGCTGCCATAGGTATCAGTTAATACTGTCTCCAGATTTTCCTTGACAAAACCACAATATTCAACAATCAAATCAGTCGTTGATTTCTCATCAGAGTCTGTGTCTATTTTCATTTGTACACACTTTGGCGACAACGCTATTAAATTTTGAAAAACATGACTTGCAAATCGATCAGTTGACACTGTAGTCCAATCCTTACTAAAAGCATTTAAAAGTTGTTGAATATGACTGGGTTTTGCATCAACCAGTAATCTTTCGATAAATCTGCTGGCAGTCTGATTTTGGGAAACACGGATAGCTTCTGTCGCAAGTTGAGAAAAGACATTGTTCAGGAATAGCTCTGCAATGAAAAACTGCATTGTTAGGACTCTTTGAAATTATGTCTTCCAATCAGATAGTTAACAAATAGGATGTTGCAAAAAGCAACACTTCAAACACAATAGTACCCATATCAATTATCGAGTACAAACCAACATCCTAAGAGGTAAAGAGACAGTTCTATTGACTACCTTAGGGATTCACAATTTACTTTGTTTGCATCCAAAGAAATGATAAAAATTGAATACTGTACTTTTACTTATTTTGCATCTCAGAAATATATTCATCTATATCTATGAGCTTGAATACTGCCAAAGCAGTGCCAGAAAATAACTCACTCACTATCTCTATGGCATTTCCACTTTTTCATGATTCATAATATGGTTTAGCACTTTTATAGAGCTATTGGATTTAGGTCTCTTCTGTTTTACTTTTTTAACTTACATGCTCTATCTATGTCAGATAATCAAATCTAATGCAACCAAAATTACAATAGGTAACATGTTTCATCGGAATGATGTTAAAACCATGTTTCATCCAGTACGGGAGTACAGGAGTACGGGAGACAGTAACAACGTGAACTACTACAGGCCCCCCAGAGTAATTGAAGGAAATGCATCAAATTTGAACGAAAACAGTGCATAATAGAAGGGAGAGCTTCCCTAATGGTAGGAAACGCAGCTTAATCGCAAAACAAAAATGTCAATATCGGTGAAAAACGTTAATAACAGAAATTTTTCATCCATAACGGAAACAAACTCGTCCCACTTTTGAAGGAACATTGGTCGACTTCGGAGGGAACATCGGTTATATTCGTGAATTCTCGGTCGACAGAGGAAGCAAACACATTTAAAAATAGTTTGGATTGAGCAGTCTATAGCTTCGGTGAGTGTTATTTTTATGTTTTACTGTGCGATTTCTGATTGTATTTAGTTGTACATGCTTGCATTGAAAGCGTAATTGGACAAGGAAACGATGGGGTTGTAGAGTTTTGTTATGAAAATTAGTTGTTACGTCGTTATCTGCATAGAGTCCGGGTTTGTTTACATCAGCCAGATGAAGCCGTATCGCTAAAGCTATCATTGACCAGTATAAGTATAAAAAAACATATTATACAGCATGAGGTTATATGTATTTGGAATGTAAATATACCAGACACTTTCCATTAATTTTATATCTTTTAGGAAAATGATTAATGAAACACAGGCCTAAAGAATATAAATTACCAACTTCAATCATTACGACGAAGGGGAGTGACTGTATTATAGTTGAATTGGCGAACTGCCACTAACTCATGAAATAATAAACAAGTGGTTGCAAAGTCATTTCGAGATCAAATCAAATATGGTACCTATCAAGTGGAATATCTACATGGTCAAACTAAACATGGTTAAAGAATACAACTGAAGGAGCACCATAACAAAACATGAAATGTTACTTTTCGACATTGCTTGTACCAACATGAAAGTTATATTTACACATGATACATAATATACACACAACATTCACATAAATAATTCCAAAATTAATCAAAAATAACCCGAAAAGTCTGATGCAGGTAAGTGCAATTACAAGTGCGATTCAGTGATAGCGTTAGCAATACGGCTTCGTCTGCCCGATGTAAACAAACTCGGACTCTATGCGAATTACGCCGAAACTACTCAATTTCATAACAAAACTCTACAACCCCATCGTTTCCTTGTTCAATTACGCTTTCAATGCAAGCATGAACAACTAAATAAAGTCAGAACTCACAATAAAACATAAAACAACACTCAACGAAGCTGGGGACTGCTCAATCCAAACTATTTTTAGATGCATTTGCTTCCGCTGTCGACCGAGAATTCACGGATGTAATATAACCGATGTTCCTTCCGAAGTCTACCGATGTTCCTTCCGAAGTCTACCGATGTTCCTTCCGAAGTGGGACGAGGTTCCTTCCGTTAGGAACGAAACATCTCTGTTTTTACGGTTTTTCACTGATGTTGACGTGTTTGTTTCGCAATTAAGCTGGTTCCCTCCATTATGGAAGCTTTTCCTTCAATTAGGCACTGTTTTCCCTCAAATTTGATGCATTTTCTTCAATTACTTAGGGGGGCCTGTACCAGTAGCTGAAAATCCATCAGTTTATATGGTGGTATGTCCAAACTTACTATTTACTACTCAAATCATCGGTCGGGCATTAGTATTTTGAAAATACAATTCACAAGCTCGATGTCTTGATCGACAGTCCTTCATTTTGACCGGCATGTTTACAATTAAGAATTAATTGCCTTCAATTCCATAGGTAACTTGGATATATTATTAAACGACTTACCTGATCTTAAAAGTTGGAAATAAAGACAATTTCCATTAAGTGTGAGTGAATTTTTCAGTGGCCTGCATTCACTTACCACATGCGTTTACGTGAGGCTTCTAGCTTTGTTATAAGTCTGGTCAGAATCTTACCGGGGTTTGTCACCACCGTGCTTTAGTAATTCATATCTTTCATTTAGATAAATTTATAAATAAATTCATTTTGAAATAAAAAGTGATAAATTAGCTCCATTTCTGTGTATAACTTGCTTATGCGTGCTCAGTAATTAAAAGATTTTATAAAAATCAAAATATCGACAATTTCTAAATAATTGTAAAATTTGTTCTAGACATAATTTTGTAAATCTTTATATTGATGCCAAGCGGGACTAAATATTTGTCTTCAGTTTTGTTTTGTTTTGAAGAAGTTCAGAAGTTTTGGATTTACGGCGCTAAAACAAGTTAAAAACAAGTTTACTGCGGCAATAGAAACAATTCTAGACGTGATAGAAATTTCATTCAAAGTGACTGATAAGTAATAAGTATTATCCATTTGTTATAAAGGATTTGCCAACTAGTTTTGTATACATCGATATTTACGTCTGGAATTCGCCATATGAACACTAGCTCAATATATTTTTAAAACCGTTGTGTCTCGTGACCGTGAGAAATTCAGCAACCGGCGCGAAATACTTGGATAATTCCATCATAATTTGTATAGTAAGTTTTGTCATAGGCACAATTAATTTTTATAAGTGTATTTCACACTAATTTTGATAGGGGGAATTTTTTTATTTATTTAAATATATAAATAAATTTTATATACACGTTCTTGCTTTATTTTCTGAATTATTGATTTATTGGGAGCCACACATTAGATTCAATACATTCTGGTAGATGTAAATGACTGGCGGCTTTAGAGTGCTTCGCGTTCGGACCATATATATGGTTTAAAACATGTTAATTCTAAGCTGGTTTTTGCGTCTGGAAATAAAAATTATGATGTTGAAGTCTTCACCTTTCTCTTCTCCTTCAATGTCCGATGTGATTGTTTGAAAAACTCTCCTATAATAATCAAGCGTATTGTCATCAAGGAAACCCAGTTTGTTTTTCCTCGATTTATCTTTATTCGGTGGTTTCATCTTGGCATTTACAAGAACGTCAACCACGTGCAATTTCTAAACCGGAAGTTTACAGTTTTGTTACACCATCCCAAATTTAATGTTTCGTAGATTTATTCTTGTTTATTCATGCATATTTTTTAATCTAATATTTTGTATGTACTTATTTAAGCCAGTATGTGTAATCTTGATTTTAACAAAAGTCCCCTTATGAAACAGTTACATAATTTCGAAGTTGATCCGAAACTACCGGAAGTCAGATCAAGGTTATAAGCCTTGCTGTTTTCGTAATGTCTGATACTTAGCAAATTTGCTCTTCGTCTGACCTGTATGTGAATAACATCAAGATGGCTTACAGATATGTTTCAATTGCAAGAAGGGGGGAGAGGCTTCTCCAGAGACTTGTAACATCGCGATGCTCGTGTCATGAAGTAAGCGACTCTTATTTATCTAAAGAATTTTCAAGTCGATCTTCATTTCTACATTACAAAATTACGTTTCATCATTTTCTGCATCAACAACAAGTTATCTAATCCACGAATATGAAGAGTTATTGTATCATTAAAAAGTTTTGAATTTTTTTTAGATTGATATTAAGCGTATATGTTTTATCTATTTTAAGTACACTGCATTGTAATTGTAATGAACAAACCCATTTTCTAATCTAATGATGAATTATATTTGCTAGTCTGCGAATTTCTTTTAGAGCCAATGGATACCTTTATTGATGATGACTTTGCAGATTTGATGTGGTTGGATACATATGTCTGATGCAATTGGATTAAAATGTTCAATGGGAAAATGTTGTAAATAACAATTCTTTTCAATTATTTTCTGATGTAAATGTGATGTAAAAAAAATTATAACAGGGAAAGAATATGTTTGTTTTTAACTGTTTGAATACCACTTAAGCATGAATTTCACAGGAAGACTTTGGTTTATTTTCCTCTTGTCATTATGTAATCTTTTAACCGTCTTATATGTATTATTTGTTACAATTATGTAACGATAAACATACATTTCAGATTCAAATGAAATCACTAATAAAATTTTTTTTCATAATTAGTTATTATTTGGATTTTTGGATGAGTTAGTTGTAATTACTTAAAAACTTAAATAAAATGAATTGATATGATTTGAAACTCTAAGAATTACATATTTGTATTAATATCAATGTCAATATCCTTTTATGTGTGGTAAGTTTGAACTGCAAATCAATGTCTTCATCTGCCCTGTGTTCACATCAAAAGACATATAACATGTTTTAAACATTTTGAAGAAAGTTCACAAGCCTTTGGTTATCTTAAAATTCACAAGGGCGCTTTTACATTTTTGCTATACATCTGAAACATCAAAAAGGCATATTGATAAAGTTTAGTCAGTCTATGGATATGAATATGTTTAACACTTTAATTAACTATTCATTTCAGTTGCAAAGAAGCGTGCACTTATTCTCCCGCCTTGCCAACAACCAACAAATCGGCACCTTGCTACGTGAGTGGTCAATTCTACGGCAAAATGTCCCAAAAGGATTTGAAAAGTACTTCCCAGGCAGTAAAAAGCCAGCCAGCAAACCAGAAGCAGCTAAACCAAAAGGTAAGGGGGTGCTTAGAATATCCTTTACTGGAAACACTAGAGTTCTTACAGTACCATGTTTGATGGCTTGTCGAGGGGTCTAGCTGAATAGTATTTGAAGGTGGCAATATCCAGGCTACTCTCTTTTGAAGTGACATTGATGTGTATTATATTGGATATTGTAAGGAAGATATTATTCATTATCTATTTGTATGCAAACTTTATACAGATATAAGAGATAATGCTTACATGGTCACAGTCTCGAAATGGTGTTGTATGGGACACCGTCAACTACCAGTAATGAAAATCTAAAAAATCTTAGAACCACTACACAAATATATTTGCAAGAGGAAGAAATTTGATATAACATCGTAAAATGAAAACATTTAATGAAAAGTAACTACAAATATTTTTGTCACTTAGTTGGACACCACACATGTAATTGATGTCATGTTAATGTTTATTTTGTTCTTTTTCATTTATCTTGTTAATTAACTTCCTATTATGATATGCATATATGTAGGTATTCCTAAAAATAAAACTTTGCTTTTTTTATTGAACCAGATTCTTAATTGAATCAAAATGTGTTTAAACCACACATTTAGAGTTATACATGTAAAATATGTTTGTCTTCCACTTATTTAAAATATATGCTCAAGGTTTGTGTTTGCTGTAATGTTCAACATTTCTTTATCATAAGATTGATTTTGAAAGGAAGAGGAAACATGCTAAATAACTGATGCACGTTTTAATCAAGTGATATTAAAAACTATTATCATTAAAAGTATTTAGTTAATGTTTAATCTTTGTTGCAGATCCCATCAAACCGTCCGATCCACCTCCGTCTAGATCAGGCTTCAATCAGAGACAGTCACAAGGTTCCGAAAAGAGACCTGAATTTTCATTTAACATGGGAAAGTATGTTCAACTTTTCTTTAGCCATGTCCCAGTCTGATTAAAATCGACCGTGTTCCGAGGAATAAAAGTTACTCTATATATTAACTCCATCGAGATTCGAACTCTTTCTGTCTAGGCTATCCTCTCCACAGTGGTCTGAAGGCAGCCTCACTGCTCGCACGTGCCGACACCAGTTTAGCGCAGACAAAACCTAGTCAATAGCGAACCAATCACATCATTGCGTTTAAAATAAAGAAAGCGGCGATCAAGGTTAACGAATGGTAAATGGGAGTTACTTGCCCCTAGCTACTGATACCGAATGCTTTTGCCGCACGCACTGTGATTGGTTAGCTTAGTTTACGCAAGAACGTGCGCTACAGTAGGGTGCGGTCAGACCTAGTGGAGAGGATAGCCTAGACAGATCGAGTTCGAATCTCGATAGACCCAATATTTTGAAACTTTTATTCCTCGGAACACGGTCGATTTTAATTAGACTGGCCATGTCCTAACACTCTACGTAGCTGGTTTCCAATCTTCTTTGAGAGACATTTAGAAGTTGTCAAGATGAATGAGGAAGAGTAATATTGATTTACCACTTCTTTATTGCAAGAGTGCAACGTTTTGGTGTAAATGCTAACACAATCATCATTTGCGTTATATCGTTGTTAGCATCTACACCGAGACGTCACACTCTTGCAATAGAGAAGTAGTAAATCCATAGAACTCTTCCTCATTAGTTTTTCCAATCTAACAACCTACCATATAGGGGACATGTCAAGTGACCTTTCATTCTGGCCTAACAGTGTGCAGGCAATGAAATAATCTTGATATCTGAACTAGCCTGTGATTTGTTGAATTTATGGAAGGTAAAAGGTCAAAGGCAGGGTCATGTGACATAACTCTTTAGAGCAGTAGTGAGATTAGAAATGCAGTTAGGTGCAAGTTCAAGGTTCAACCTGATTTTAATGAGGTAACATGATTGTGGGAGAGCTAAAAGGTCCTAATGTTTGAATTTAACCCTTAACCTGTTTTTTACAGAGTATTTGGTTGTAGTTCTGAAGGCCAGTTCACAAGAATTATCTTTTCAAAGGATGTTGATCACTCCATAAGAATTTCTTTTTTGAGGAAGAGGGATCAAAGGAAAATACAAATTAAAGAAGAAATATTTTGGGATTTATATATATGTTATGTTATTTACGTAGATATTTTGAATTGGATTTGATAATTAACAGTCAAAAGAAACTTAAACTTGAATTTTGGTTGTGTTTATTTCCAGAGGGAGAAGTCCATTTGGAGATCCAAATGATCCAAACACAAAGGTCCTCGTTGGTCTCATCACAGGGATTGGAATTGTGGGTCTCATCGGTCTCTATCAGACCCAGTATAAAGAAATCACATGGAAGGAGTTTGTCTCAAACTATCTCACAAGAGGCATTGTAAGTTTTTTCAATTTCTTAATGAGTGTTTTGGAATTCAAACATCAACAGAGATGTTAAGTTATTTGTTTTTTGTTTCATGTACATGGCAACTTACTGATATTATACAAATGAATTGTTTAAAATGTTTTATTCAGAAGACCATATGAAACTAATAAGTATATAAATTTTGACTTCGATTGCAAACACAACCGACCACTAGTTCTCAAGTGGCACAATTAAGCTTTGGTTTGGTACAAATAGTGTTACAGAACCTTTATTGGTTCATAATAGAACAGAATTCAAGTTTTTACGGAATCTAGAGAACTAAAATTATTTGTTTTATCCTGAAATGTATTTTCAATCAGTGTCTAAGATACACTTTTTCAAAACAAAATATTTGATATGTGGCATATTTAAAATTTATTTTTAAAAAATGTAAATAATATTGAAAATTTATTGTGTACGAAATGGAAAGCAAAACAATATGTTGTCATATGATTTGTAATCGTTTCAACCTGGTTCCATGAGTTTGTGAAAATGGTTGAAAATCACCTGAGAGGTTTTTGAAAAGGATAACTTCAAAAACCTTTAAATTTGCATTCTATACCACGGACAGAATGTTCTCTTTTCATTACTTTCAGGTGGAGAAGCTAGAAGTTGTGAACAAGAAGTGGGTCAGAATCAAATTAATGCCAGGGACCCAGGTCGATGGTTCGGTATGTTTTAATTGAAAAGTTTGAAAAATCTAATTACCTGTAGAGGGTCCAGTATACTTAGCACCTTTTGTGAAGGACCATCTTAAAAATATGAAGACGCATTTGATATCATAATGAGGTCTGTCACATTGTAACTTTAATTGATCTGTTATTGGAAACATTATTATTATTTGTTAAATGTCGAAACCTGCTTACCTTTTAATATATTTAGCAACAGTATATCTATACAGCAAATTTCCTGTTTACAAACATTGTTAAAATCTAGGTATCAATTTACAAGCAATTCTACAGCTAATGTGATGTGAAAGAACAAACTGAGAGAAGAAACAGATGATTATGAAGAGTTTGACAACATGAGAAAAATGTGCAGATCCCCTGATAGGTTTAAAAAATATGAGTATGGTCTCTCTTTTCATGATTGTTTTTTTTTATTAGAAATAAATGTAATGTTGTTTGTAAATGACAACAAAATGTTTATTTATTTGGATATCATTAGAAAAAAAGAAACATTTGGCTCACATCCAGCAACAATAAAATTGATGTAATACAATGGTTGTTATTCACGTTGTACAGAGCACATTGTGGTTCAACATCGGGAGTGTGGAGGCCTTCGAGAGGAATCTGGAGAACGCACAGCTGGAGATGAACATAGAACCAGCCAACTTCATTAATGTCGTCTACAAGTCAGAAACAGAACTGTAAGTGGATATTAATCTCAGTGTCAATCGTCTTCCTTTTTGAGTCTTATCATTTTTTTCGATTATATCAAAGAAAAAACATTTGTGTTTTAATTGGACACTGTATAATAAGTGGAACCTATGTAAAAGTTCATCTCCATTACATGTGCTTCCGTTCAATTCGTAGTGTGGTAGAGAAGACCTGGTTTGGTAAATGTTTGGTTAGGTAAAAAATGCAAAAGTGCAACTAACTGAAATCATAACAAGCACGTTTTTCTTTCATATATATGAATTTTAAGATTATTGAAACTGAAAAAAAATTTAAGAAAACAAAAGTTAATTTTAAATGATGAAGACAAAAATGTGGTGTTTGGTAAAAAAAAAAAGTCATACATTGGTGTATGGTGCAGTTCAACTACTGTAGTTGTTAACTGTTGGAATCCTACCAATACATTTAAAAGCAGACCTGTCTTGTAATAGGGAATAAATATATAAATTATTTAGGTAATACACTTTCTATAATCAACAAGCTTTTAAGAAATGATTCATACATATATATTTCTCCACCCTGTCGAAGCCTTTTTATATCATTTTGATACTTTTATATATGAGCATACCTTGCTTGTATCTGTTACTTGATCTGTAATGAGAGATAATGATGTAAGACAATTTTTGTTATGAATATTTTATGAATTTTTAACAAGATCAATATTTTTTCTATAAATATTCGTGGAATGAAAATTTTTGAAATGTTTATGCCTTACTTCTAATTTCCATGAAATATTTGATTTTGTTACAGAGCATCAGTAGCGTACTCTGCTATCAACATCATCCTCCCCATCGCCATCCTCATCTGGCTCATCAGACGATCAGCAAACATGTTCCAGGTATAGAATAATGATAACATGCGTCCAGCTGACGGTTAGGATCCGATCCAAGTGTTCTCTGATTTCAAATATATGCGGGATATAAGTGAAAAATCTTGAAAGCATCGTTTAACCCGAAATCAACTGACCTTACCTCAAGTTTATCCATCTCAGTTGATAAAAGAAGCAATAAGCCAAGGGATTTTGAGGATATTTTTCAATTTTGTGAACAAGTGTTGATGATATTCTTTTTTTAGTTGATGGAGACACTCGGGTGACTTGGATTCTCTGTATAACACTAAACAATTTAAATAAAATTTGTACATCCAAGAACACTTCACTGCCATTAGACTCCCGTTTTGGTGACATAAAATTTTGATGTCATTACTTGATGATATAAAGCAATTGTCATGTCATTTCCTCAATGACAATGAGTCATTTACGCGCATCAATGTCCGATTTTCGATCACAAATCATAACTTAAAGCTGCTTTTTTCTTACTATTGTGAACTGATAAGCATTAAAATGGTAATTTTCAGATACAACCAGTAGTACTCGATATAAAAACACCATTTTTAAAGTTTGACATATTTGACCTCAACAGCATACTCTGTGCCCCTTTTACCCTTTCAGGCCTGTAAATGTATTTGTTACTTGGTTCTTACGGGTGAATAGGTTATAAGATATCTTTCATTCTGGTAATGTTCTTGTTGATAAAGTTCTATTTATATTTCCAGGGAGGTCGTGGAGGAACAAGGGGAGGGGGAGGGGGGATTTTCGGGTTTGGACAAACAACTGCCAAGATTATGAAGGAAGATATTGGTGTCAAGTTCAGGTTAGTACTGCTTTGTGTTTAAGCCAGTGTTTAAATTATTTTTCTTTAGGTATAAAATCATATGAAATGTTATTTTTTTAAGCAGGTTGTAATCATGTTGATATTTATTTCTGTTGGTAACTTTGACATTTTGATTGAAAATTCACATTATGAAATGACTTGTTTTTAATTTTATTTGAAACTATTACTCTAGTGCAAAAATAAACTTGAGAAGATGCTAGCAAAAAGGTTTTTAACTTGGTTAACTGTAAAATGTTATATAAGGTAGTAACATAGAGCAAATTATCACTTTGTCTTGCTGACCAGTTAATGTCAGTTATCATCCAATGCATTACGTCTTAAAATTCATCATCACATATCATTATCAAAAAATACTGAATTGAATTTCAGGGATGTGGCCGGTTGCGAGGAAGCCAAAGTTGAAATCATGGAGTTTGTGAACTTTTTGAAGAACCCCCAACAGTACATAGACCTGGGAGCGAAGATTCCTAAGGGGGCAATACTTACTGGGCCCCCTGGGACAGGGAAAACGCTTCTGGCTAAGGCTACTGCAGGGGAGGCCAATGTACCCTTTATTACAGTGTCAGGCTCTGAGTTTCTGGAGATGTTTGTCGGTGTGGGTCCGTCAAGGGTGAGAGACAACTCTTCACGAACTAAATAATAATATCCTAGGTATCCTTACTAGTGTTCATAGCTTAGCTTTGATAGTTGTGATTTCTAGACAATGAATCTTTCAGTTTGGCTTAGAAATTATGAATCAGGTTGGTTAAAAATCAATTTTGTCTGATTCTTTGAAGCCGTTTTGTGTATTGCATAACAAGTTAATAATTTTTTACCTGTAATACCAAATGGGCAAATTCTTAAGTTGGAGAGTTTTTTCACATCCTTTCTCTCTAAAATAAAGAATTTAGAATAATATATGTAATATATAATTATGTTTATAATAACCAAAGGGAATTGATCCTGCATGATATGTTCATCATCCTTTAACTGGTAAAAAATATCCCAAAATACTTTTAGCTCGGGATAGTTTAAGAAGACCACAACATTTTCTGTTCGTTAATCGTATTGGTTATTGATGTGTTTTTAATGTCTTAAATAATTATTATTCATATCCATTCACAGGTACGAGACATGTTTTCCATGGCAAGAAAGAATGCACCTTGTATATTGTTCATTGACGAGATAGACGCGGTAGGCAGAAAGCGAGGAGGTCGCAGTATCGGAGGTCACAGCGAGCAGGAGAACACACTCAATCAACTACTGGTGGAGATGGATGGTGGGTAGAATTTTGTAGATTTCTCACCTTATATTCTTTTAAATCAGGTCTTAACGTTGTGCTGTACATTTCATTTGAATAATATTCTAGCCTTTCATAAGTCAGTAACAAATCCCTGGAGTCATTATCTGTCGATCTCGAAGTCAGCCACTCTAAATTGGTTTGGCAATGCCTCTCTGCCTTGATATTATGTTTGCTCATGCCTAAACATCAGATTTGTCAAACTTTCATCCCATTCACTTCCTTTATTGTGGTACATCTATTTTGAAATTAATCACTTGATTAAAAAATCTTAAGTAATCACTGTTTACTCCTTCAGGTTTCAACACACAGAGTGGAGTGGTTGTTTTAGCGGCCACCAACAGGGTAGATATCCTCGACGGGGCCCTACTCCGTCCTGGTAGATTTGACAGACAGATTTATGTTCCTTCACCCGACATTAAAGGGAGGTAAGTCAGAGATGTGTCATTTTACCATCGATGTCATTTTCAAATGTTCTGCCTTTTGATTCTCTCCCTTCCTTGCTAAATGAATCTGATGTTGTAATTGTCTTTGTATATTGACAAATTCAGAAATTTTATAAGTAATTGTTGTAAAATTCAAAGATTTATCACCCTTTAGGTAGGGTGGAATTAGCCTACTCTTCAAACTGTAATGGATTCAAAACCCAAATTGAGTACAAATTACCATGAAACCACCTAGAAACATATAAACTGTAGATAATTATCATCAATAAATGTTAGGTTTTTCTTGTTTCATGTTACCTTTTACTTCTTACATCAACGTATTTCTGATTCCAGAGCCTCTATATTTAAAGTACATCTAAAACCGCTGAAGACACAAGTAGACAAAGACCAGCTATCAAAGAAAATGGCCGCCCTCACTCCCGGTTTCTCTGGTGTGTTTTTAATCAGAGCCCAATGATGATAAAATACGACATTCTTACATTGACTAGTATAATTTTACAAATTTAAATATTGCTTTGAAGTATGATCCTCTACAAGTTAGAGCATTAAGCAGGTAGAATCTGGAAGAAACTTACCATTTGTACCTGTTGCATTTCTGATCTGAGTAGCACTTCGTAAGGGTCATGTCAGGTAGCCTTGTTTATCACCTTTCACCTTAATTTAATACAAACGATAAGAGGCCCTCTAAAGTATAAATAGTGGCAAGTGCTTTCTATCCTGAACACTTACTATATTTGGAATGTTCTTCGTTTGGCAAAATGTAAGATTATTTGAGTTTATGAGCAAATGATGCACCAGGTCTTACAGTTGTTTTGGTATAGATAAGAAGGATCCATTATTCATTGATCGTACTGAAAAAATCATCAGAACTACTCAAATATTAGGAAAATACTATGTTATATTTTTTAAATCTTATGATGTCGATTTATTCAAATTTATGGTTAAACATGAAAGATGTAATAAATTTTATTTGGACACAAAATGCACAGATTAATTTAGCTAATCAGCCCTCATCGTGCGTCTGTATTTCGTACATAGAGTATAATATTATATATGATTATAATATAATAAAAGGAATACATACATAATACTTACATATATTTGTCATTAAATTTCCAGGTGCTGATATAGCTAATGTGTGCAATGAAGCAGCCTTGATAGCGGCCAGAGACCTCAACACAGAGATAGAGCTTCAACATTTTGAACAGGCCATTGAGAGAGTTGTTGCAGGTAATAGACTACTTTGGAGTAATAGAACTACCGGTGTAATATTTGTAGAGATGTATAACAAGGGACAATTTATATGCTTTTTATTTTTGAGAAAGCAGTGAATTTTGAAACACAGTGCCTCTTTTTGCTTAACTTGTCTTTAACCACTGTGTCACATTGTGGCACTTAGACAGTTTTTCAAACTTTTGGTAATGGCATACCCATGAAACACGTCTTTAATTTTTACTAACAAACTACATAAGGGAATCTGTTTATAGCAAGCTATGATTATGACCTTGACCTCATTTTCAAGGTCACCTCAACACTTCACCATTTTTCAGTCAGATAATGACTTATACTCTTGCTAAGCTTCGCTGATCAGATTACTGTTACAAAGGGGTTGTGTCAAGTGACATTTTGCTCCTGCAGCAAGGCTGAAACACAGCGAGCAGTAAGTCTAAGATAGAAACTAATTTGAATGTAGTTGAATTCAATGTGCCATAATGAGATTTAGCTGCTAATGAATATTTTATTGATTCACAGGCCTGGAGAAGAAGACGCAGGTGCTACAACCAGAGGAGAAGAAGACGGTCGCCTACCACGAGGCCGGTCACGCGGTGGCGGGGTGGTACCTTGAGCACGCTGACCCTCTGCTTAAAGTGTCCATCATACCGAGAGGAAAGGGACTCGGATACGCACAGTACTTGCCTAAAGAACAATACTTGTATACAAAGGAACAGGTATGTATGGAGAAAAAAATATTTTGGTGACTTGCTTGTCTTCCTTAAGTTAACATAGTTTTTTAAATAGAAATGTCATGTTATTTTTTTTTTGACGAAGCCATTTACTGAAAAGATTTTTTTCAAATGACTCTGAGTTTTTGCATTGGTATCAAGACAAAAAAAAAGTAAAAGAACAACATGCAGAATCATATAGTTGTTGATTGAGATAAACATACTGTAGACTCAGTTTTATGTGCTAGTTTTTATACAAAATGCTTGTTTATGAATGATTAAAGCCTTAATCATTGTGTCTTGAATACTACTCAAAACATGCAAGGTTTTAAAACAAATGGCATGTTGGAGATGTCTAGATCATCAGTTATACATTTCAACATCATAGATACTCTTCAGAAAATCAACCCTGGGAATTTTCAGCAGGATGATTTGTTCTCAAATTACCTGCGCTTGAATCGTGATTTGAAAAATTAACCAATTGTTGTCATTTGGTGAGAGAAGGTAGAAATAGATGTAACATATTGCAGAATGTAGTTTCCTTTTTGTCAGTTCACAAATTTGATTAGGTATGAACACGAAAGTATACGCTTTGGATTGGAATGACGAGCCAATTTCCTCTATGCAAGACAAAAAGGTGTTTTAGTAACTCTTTAGAAAGGCTCTCAGATCTAAAGGGGGTTTCAATTTAATTGCCTTACTCAAATCAAAGACAGCCATATTCAAAAGAAATTTTCCAGTGAAAAGTCCCTGGGGTGATAAAGTGTAGAGCATCTGAACATTCAGCCCTGAGTGACCTAGGATGAGTTAAATGCCTGTGTTTGTCAAACTTATTGTGTTCATCTCTAAATAACCCATGATTGTTAATTGCTATGACCAGCTGCTGGACAGAATGTGTATGACGCTGGGAGGCCGAGTGTCCGAGGAGATATTCTTCAAGAGGATAACAACAGGGGCTCAGGATGATCTGAGGAAGGTCACACAGAATGCATATGCACAGGTGGGTTGATGGATGGAGAGTGGCTTGGTCCTGTTGACTAGGGAGGTTTTTTTTGTCAGATTATCTTTCTTTTCTTAGGATGCCCAATGCCTTTCAGAATATTATCCATATTCAACAAGTCAGATTAGGGCCCTCCCAAACTCAAATCTAAAATATGATTAAGTCCATTCCTAACAGGTTCTGATGAGCAGTCAGAATAGTTTTGCACTAATGATTTCAATAATTTGAATGATATTATATATCAATGATATCAATGATATTATTCCCAAAGCCACTTTCCTATATGTTTCTTTACATAATACATATTGTCACAGGATTGCCATTTTTTTAAATAGATTAAGATTTAAATCCTCTAAAAATTTTAAACCTTCTTGATCATCTAACATAAAATGATGAAGATGACATGGAATATTTCATCAACAGGTTGTTCAGTTTGGAATGAATGAGAGAGTAGGTCAGCTGTCATTTGAGATGCCAAACCAAGGTGAGATGGTCTTTGACAAGCCGTACAGTGAACAGACCGCCCAGATCATTGACGAAGAAGTCCGTAACATCATCCAGGACGCCTACAAGAGAACACTAGACTTGCTTACAAAACACAAGACTGATGTTGAAAAAGTAGGTGTAGAGATTATTTGTTATTCCTAACTCAACAAAAGGATGCAAATTGTTTCAGATATCAAATAATTTCAAATTCAAAATATTATGTTGATTTCTCACCATGAAGAATTTAAACATTTTTTAAACTGCTCATATCTTTAAGGTCTTTAAACATTTGCCTAGTTTTAAAAGACAATTTTCTGGATGGTATCTCCTTGATTAGTTTCACACAAGTTTTCTTGGTTATTATGTCTATCTGAACAAGAAATAGCCTAGAAATGTCCGAAGTAAATGAAGAAGATTTCATCTGTAACATTGTCTGGTATTCTTGATATAGTTTTCAAATTTACTTTCTCACTGATAATGTTTTAACAATATATGATGAAGAATAATGCATGAAACAATAGAAAGATGCCATTTCCTGCCACAGGTTGCCTTACGACTACTTGAGAAAGAGAAACTAGACAAAGACGACATGGTAGAACTGCTTGGTGCCCGCCCATTTGCAGAGAAATCAACATATGAACAGTTTGTGGAGGGCACAGGTAAAGTGATTTCCTTAATACTCACATAGTCAAACATAACTGGTGTCATTTCTCAATATGACATATGTGCACATGTGCAATCTTCAGTTTGCTGTTGTTATCAACATGTTTTAATGAGATCGATTGATGTGCTATGTGCAGGTTAAAACATAACCCTTTAGAAATAAAAGTTTACTAAATTAACTGGGGAAGGGTGGAGACAGAAATATTCAGCTATGTCAAGGGAGAGGCTGATAGAGCTTTTTGAGTGGGGAGTGGCCTTTTTGTGGGCCATAAAACTGTTTTTGTTTTAGTCCCTTTGAATTGGTTGAAAATAACAATTTTGCTCAATAGAAAGAGGGCAAGGAGGAGAATTTAAATTTCTAACAGCAGTTGCATAGAAAGATATAAAAATGAGATCCTCATTAAAAATATATTACAGAAGTAAGTTTCATAATAATCCCTATGCTTCATTGCTTCCTATCATTAAATATCACATCCAAATTTTCAACTTTGAATAATATATGATTGGTTAAAGAATTGTAGATCAGGTGAACCTTAGTAAAGGAGACCCGACCCCAACTCAAATATTGGTGTGGCACCCATAACCCCAAAACACCCTCCTCCCCAAACGTTATTGGTTGGAGGCCCCACCGGCCTCCAACCATCTTAACAGCTGAAATTCTCTCTATATTACAGTTGGAATTTTCAAAGGAACTTTCAACCAATCATATATAGCCTGTTTGTATTTCGGCAATATCGTAAACCAATGAACACATCTGTATCCAATTTAGAACCACGTGACCATGTACGTATTCCGAAATAATTGGCAACCTTTAATACGGAAAACGATTGTCTCTGCAAATCTCAAAATTTAAAGGGAACAGTGGTGTTTAAGAATAAACAAGACAGTACAATTCTTCATGACCGCACGTGTACTAAATAAGACGCGTAAATGTCGCATGAAAGGTTAGAAAACTCTATTCCTTGTTAGTAAAAACCCCTCCTTTACAACGGCACACGCGAGAATCAAGCGGCTACAAGTCGATAAGTAGAGAATGTCATAAAGGCGAGTCAATTTGTGGGATATCGCTTCGTGACAGACAAAGATAGAGGTAGTGAACTATGCTTTAGACTTTAATTTAATATATCTTGTACTGGCAATCTTTGAGGGTTGAGAAACAATTAGTGATACATATGGATTTATGAATTTACAAAAGAGTCGAACACTTTGTGCGGTGCTGGACGCTATCAATTGTAACCTATATTCAAAAAATAGATCTATTTCCAAGGGATAAATCGGTGACTGTTGTTTAAAACAGAACTGTATAGATCTATTTATAACTGCAAGTTTGCCTGACTATTCTATTATTTGATGCTATGAACAAATAATTGTATAACTTGTTCTAAATAAAAGATAAAATGAAGGTCTTTTGTTCTATTAATGGCCTTAATCTACTTATTTGCTGTATTGAAAATCCTATCCTATTTTTACCCTATGATTTAGCAGTATTTCCTAGCCTAACAACGGTGCCTCCAACTTAGCCTTTTTAAAGTCTTTTCTTGTTTCAATTAGAGTCTTCTCTGAAACCAGTATGCTTAGGAAGCTCAAATGTTCAGATCATTTTTGTTAAAGAGGGACTTATGTTTATAGATTTGGTTTTGATCTCCTTCAATCATAAAACTATGATTTTGTGTGCAGGATCTATGGAGGAGGACACCACCCTTCCGAAGGGTCTGGAGAGTTGGAACAAGGAGAGGGATTCTGAAGAAGGCGACAAAGATTCAAAGACAGAAAAAGCTGCAGGATAAATTAGGCATTGGTGTCAGAATCTGAACATTAAAACCATTTTGGACTCCAAGTAAAGCCTTATGAGGGATTTTGTGAGAATGAGAATTATGTGAAATCTACGTCTTTCTTTTTCCATTTATCATATTTGAAATGTCTGTGAAAAATAAGATTGATAGCAATAATATTATAGAGTAAAAATCTTATTGTAGTATGTGGCATTTTTGACAAAAATATTAACATTTCAACTTGGAAAACTAGAAGTGAAATATGCATTCATTTTCCAAAAGTTTCAATAATGTCAAATGACAATAGACATTAATTTCTGATGTTTTTTAAACACTATTTTAAGCTCCCTTTTTCGGTAAAAATAAACTAGACTGTCTATCTCTTGTCTAATCCTATTTTATCTCATCGATAATTAGAGACTAAAAAGTTTGTGAGAAAGAGTAGTTGTGGGTGGAAAGGATGAACATTTTTTCCTCACAAGATGAGATAAACACAGGATTTGTCAAGTTGACAGATAGTCAATTGAATTATATTAAAAGTATGTCAAAATCGGGTTCACTGCCACAGTGGCAATGTCATATCACAGGTTTCCTTTTGTTAAACCTATATCATGACATTAAATCTTGACACTAACTCTTTGAGTATGTCAATCGTGTTATCAAACTCTTTCACGCCCTTAATAACAAAATGGATATCTGAAGGGATAGAAAAGGGGTCTTAAAGTATTGAAACCCTTTTTTTCCTATCTTATCTTGTGAATAAAATGTTATTTACGCTTTGCTGCCTGTGGTCTTGTGATACCAAAAAAAAATCAAATTTCCTTTATAAATTTTTCGCAGACCCCATAATGTATATACATTACTGTATAAAAAATCCCACAGCCAGATTGGCTTGTTTGTAGCTTATTCAACTGCTCTCATAAGAAATTAAATAGAAAATCACTGCAGGGCAGCCAACTTCACCTCAAGGCATTAATCCTCCTGTCTCAATCACTGACTAATCTAAACCTTGCTGCATTTCCTCAAGTTTTCTGTGCCAGCTCTTTAACCTACTGCAGCTGTTTTACTGTCCTGTCAGAAATTTCAAGATAGGTTCCTCCTTACACCAACAATAGTGGTGCATTCATAGGGAACTCAGGACACAATGCTGCAAGGCTTTGAAAAGTCAATGATGGGGATTACAGTAAAAATTGGTTGTTAGGCAGCTATATCAAACACTGTTCCTATCACAGAGGTGTGCTGTCTTCCAAGGTGAACATTTTTTAAGAACACTGGAGTCGCTAGATATGTCGAGTCATGTACAGCTGATGTTGTGTGTGTGTGGAAGATGGATGATTGGTCAAAGTGCTATCGTGCCATGGCGGCACCTATCATGTTGAAGTGATTATCTGTAAAGTATTTAATAAATTGTGTACAGAACATTGATTTATTTTTGCATTATTGTCCCCTGTTTCAGTGTTAAATGGAGGACTATGTATTTTGCAGTGTTGGTGCATACATAATGGATATTATATGTGTGTCCATGACATACTATGTTTAAGACACTATTGCCTGAATGTTAGTATTTCCCGAGCGAGATCCAGTGATATTCAGGCATGAGTGTAGTGAACATAGTTTGACATGGGCAAGAATATAATATTCTGTTAATTAGTAGTGAAGTCAAAAGAAATAATCGAAATCAACCTCCAAGAACAGGCGGTTTACCCCATTGTCACATTTGGAATGCAAAGTCATACTTTCACGAAACGTGATGTCAGCATTATTTATGACGTGACAGTGAAAAGTGACGCAAAACGTATGAAAAATGTGAACTCCTGTATGATTGCCCTCATAGGTAATTAATACATGTTTGACCCATTGGACACAGTGTACATACACAATGTCTTCATATGTGTTGACAACTATGGATACGCTGTCGCTAATGTCAGAATAAATCTTTAACAACTTTTTATTGTCAGATTTAGATCATCAGTGTTACGAGGAAACTGCCCTTACTTTCCTCCCCTTACCGGTATACAGACACAATTAATTGGGTTATGAATATATATGTTATAAATTAATCAAAATCCGGTTCCACATCCTCAATCCCTATTCCACATGTGGATCCTATTTTTGCCATCAGCCATTTTTTGGACTGACCCGGCCGTGAACCTTTTGACACAATGTCATAAAATACACACACTACAATGACAGCACTCAATTGGTTTTTGGGATGGTGTCTAGAAAGTTGAAATCTTCTGTAGAGACTCTTAAGCTAATAGGCTTTAATGTTTTTGGGGATAAAGTGCCTCTGTGACCCCAAAATTAGAATTAAGCCCTAAAACTCTTTTCCTCAGAAATTGAGAGACTAAGGAGCTGAAATTATCTCCAACTCGGATGACACTGAATCATAAACAGTAGATCTATCTGATCACTGCTTCTGGAAAAATTGTTATTTGTTTTAAAACCACATTAAAATTTATATGACACAATGCAAGTTAAGATGATTTACTTATCTATGTTTTCATGTAAAGATTATCCGTCTCCAAACTTTACTATAACCACATCCAAACTAAAATATATATTCATCTAACTGGTCCACATTCTGACTGGGCGAATCCCGCCAGGGGTGGACAACTTTGTTTACAGTAGAGAACCGTACTACAGTCAGTAAGGTTTTGGTGCAGTGCTACATTGAACTCCATGACTCGTTTAAAATTTACAAAAATAGTTACGTGAATCTGAAGATTAATTACGAAATTTGAAAAAATCACATTCAATATTATTATGTTTTCCCGTTATTCAAACGCGTTATCCACAACAATATGGCATTTTATGTCTCAAATTCCCGTGTTTTATTTGTGAGATCTCACCACGAGAAAAGTTATTTCATACTAACACCACTACATGTCATGATGACAATAACCCAGTCGTTTACTCGTAACAATGGTATTTTGAGAACTTTAAAATGACTTTATTTAACTTTGACTTAACAATGACAATGAAGGCAGCAAGGATTGTTTAAGAGGGTAATCTCAGAAAAGATCTCTCGAAAAATAAAATTAAAGGTATCGACAACATAAAAGAGTATAAACCAGCCTGATTTTAATTTGAAGATAACGTGTTTAGCCAATGATGTGCGGCATATGCTCAAGGAACTTGGTAAGATCGACTTCAGTCAGCTTGTAACCAGTCCCGTGATCCTTCATGATCTCATTGATCTGGTCAAAGTAGTGGTTGATGGACGTCCCGCCCCCCGCTCCCCCTGTAGTGAACACGAACAGCAGAACCAGCTCGTTGTCGATGACGAAGAACGTAGGATTGCCACTGTCTCCACCAATCTTCGGTTCGTAGTAGTCATGGCGAATGGACGTTGTCAGTGGAATACGTAAACTTGCACTGTAGCTAGAATACATATAAAAATCGTCCACGAGAGCCTTTTCTTCCTGATCTGTGCTCACGGCAGGGATACGGATGTCATAGGGAACTCTCATGGTTGTAATATCGTGCGGCATCACTTTTGCAAAAGAGATCGTGCTTGGAACATCGCTGTCCAGTTCTCCAACGATGATGTCTTCGCCATAGATTCCATGGAGGTTCGGAGCTGAAACAGCCTTTGATCTCACAACCCGGCGTTCAACAACATTGTTGTTATTGTCAATGAACCTCAGCGTCGAGTTGAGCTTGATGTTGTAATGGCGGGCCCAGAGAGCTGTTCTTGGCGACACCAATGTTCCTGCCTTCTTGTTCCTGAGGTTGCTGTTCCAGGGCGACATACACGTCAGATCAAGTCCGTAGGCCCAACAGTCCTTGTTTCTTTCGTAGACTTTGTGAGTGTGGTCCTGCTTGAGGAAGATTTTCTTTGCAAGGTCAATTGAGATGTTCTTTGCTCTTGAATCTTTCAGTCTGTCGTCTATACCGTGAATGATGGCATCATAAAGAGCTCTCTCAAAGTGGCCAGGGGGAGGGTGTGTTGTAATTGGACGGTGTGTTGGATGGGTGCAGTTCTCCCCGTAACCAATGATGTGGATTGAGGTTTGGTGTTGGTGGCCACAGTAAGCTGTCAAGTATTCACACCTGCAAAACCGGACATCTATCAATACTGTTTATTTGAAAGCACTATGTGGCCCAACCTCGATGATTCAGACACCTGTCATTTACGGTTTATTTTTATTACATGCTGAAATAGTTAACAAAGCTGCTGAGTGCTGTAAACCGCAAACATTCATGTATTAGCATATATGTCGGAGAAAATCCTTGCAATAGTGTTTCTACTTTTCAATCTCACCCACCCTCTAACTAACAAAACTCCTTTCTCGTGGGTTTTCCCTTTTTTGCCTTGGATGTATGAATGAAAGGCCTTCAATGTTTGATCAAGGTTTGTTTGATCTTAACTTTAAATTTTAACTTTAAATACATGTAGACAGGTCTTACAGTCCATGGTATTTCTTGCCATCGGAGGTACAGTAGGTAGTGTTTGCATTAGCATGAGATTTGCATGTTGTCTGGGCAGCCTTGTGGCACGGATCAACAGTCGGATGCACAGCACCATGGGACGATGAACCTAATGGGCAGTACAAAATGAAAATAGACATAGAAAGGACACTCTTTTTCCTTGTCAAACTTCATAAATATGACATATGCTTATGATGTTTCAGAAATGCTCAACACTATAAAGTCACGAATCCGTATCTTAAAAAATTGAGATATGCTGTTGTTCACATGATGATCTCAATGATGCTTTAAATAATGTCAAATATTAGAGTGGTGCTTAATTCAATTTATATTTTATTTCTTCTGCTCCTGCAACAACTCTAAGTTTTAAGACTGTTAAGTTCAATTTCAGGTAATATCCTTACCACTGTTGATTCCAACAAGGGCACCAGCAACCAACAGAACATGTAACATCCTTATAGCACGACTCCACACCCCGAATGACGACCTTTGTCTGAATCAAAGACTGTTTAGTCTTATCATTGACTCTCTGGAAACTGGGCCAGGAGTTTTATCATAGTTTGCTTAAAAGAAGACATTTGTATTTTAAGTACTTGTTTTCACAACATGTAGCTTATCGGGCTTAAAATGCATGAGATGGCGTCCGTCTATCCGTTCATCCGTCAGTATATATTTCACTTTTTCGACCCCTTCCTAAAAATTGCTGACCCTTAAAAGTTGAAATTTTTTGACAGGTTCCCCTATGAGGATAATAAATTGTAGGTTCTGATATTCCTTTCAAAGGTTAAAGGGGCCATGCTTTTAATTCTGGAATGAAAATTCATAGAAAGCTGAAATGTTGTTAACAGACCCCTGATCCGTTTGGGTTGTCAATCTTATCTTGATTACATTGTTGTCCCTATGTTAGGTCTCGAGTTCCACTGCCGAAAAAAAATTGCCATCTTCTTCGCTTAAAAAGGCAGCAATAGAAATATTTGGAACATAGCTACATCCTCAGCCAATTTGAATTATTTATTAAACATTTGGTTATTCTGTGGCCCCAGTGAATCAATTCAACCCGACGATGTGCTACAGAAACAGTAGCCCTTTTTTAGTAATACCAACGATTCCGCCCGACTGTCCGTCCTAAGACAACCTTTTCCCGACCGATTACAGGAAAACTATCTATCCGATTCGTCTTTCATTTTATAAAAATGGATGCAGTTCCAAAGTTCAAGCAATTTTTTATATTTTTTAAACAATTGTCTTTATTTGTTTTGTACTTAGTACTTATTCCTAAAAAAAACTACCTAACCTGTTCTTTCAAAATTTGTAAATGTATTCTAACCTAACAATTTTGGGGATTTTTGAATATTTTTCATATTGCTAGCTATGTATTTTCCTTTGTCATTCTTAAGGTCAAAATTTGTTCGACCAAGACATGCAGTTGAATGTAAGAAGTGATTTTGTGATATCTTTATTTTTGTGTGGTAAATTTCAGTTTTTAAGAAATCGAATTTAAACTGATCCATCGGGACATATTACAGACATCTGCTAGTCGTCTTAGTTAGTTAAGGACGTCAAACTTTGGAAAATTCGACTAATTCAGTTGATAGCTCACAAACTGACAACGTATAGTTGGCGTGGACCTCTAGGACAGTCTGAAAGCACTATAAGCGTCCTTTTATTCTAAAAAATATAAAACAAAGGAACTTGGCGCTTTACTTCCAAAATAGGTGTACATCAAACTTTATCAAATTACATTTGTAAATCCTCCTTAACCACGGAGTTGCACACAAGTTGTAAGCATTGTACGTCTTGATGACCTTTTATTACGGTATTAGTTCGCCAGATGAACAAATAATAGGTCAGTTTAAAACATCTACCTCTTAGAAGAGGGCAGAATTAGATACTCAGCGCATGAACCCCGAGGTCAATATTATTTTCATTAAAAACATAATATACAAGGAAAAGTTCCTCAGAGAGTTTTATTTACCAATAAGAATATGAGATGCATACTTTGAGACATCTACTTCACTAAGCTGATATCCTTGAGGTGCCAATACACTGTTGATCTGGTCTGAATAATGACTCACTATTGAACCACCAACATTGTTATAGACCAACCACAACACCAGATCCCCATCTAGAACCAAGAAACTAGGACTTCCGCTGTCCCCGCTGGTCTTAGCTTCAAAGAAGGAATGGCGGATGGACTCTACGGAAGGGGGGAGAACTCCTGCACTTGTGAAGGAGTAGAAGTAAATGTCATCAACCACTGCCTTCTGCTCCAGGTCAACTGTCAAGGACGGGACATGGAAGTTGAAGGGTATGTGAAGTGTTGAATTGGTCGGTAAGACCTTCACAAAGGAGATGCTTTTAGGAACCTCCTGATCAAGCTCGCTCACTGCAAGCTCGTCCGTTACAACACCCTTAATATTAGGACCTCGGAGTGTGGTTGTCTTCACAATTGTCCTCTCAACAACTTTACTGTTGGTATCAACGAATAACACCGTTGAATTAGCTGCAGTGTGAAAATGGCGGTTCTGAAGAATATGTCTTGGAGATATCAGTATTCCTGGCTTACGCATACCAAGATCTTCATTCCAGGGGGAAATGGCAGTTAGATCCAGTCCATTTGTCCAACAGGCGTTGTTTCTGATGAATACCTTATTTTTAGAATCTTGTTTAGTGTATATGTTCTTAGCTACGTCAAGAGGCACGCCCTTGGTTCTTGAAGCTTGGAGTCTGTCATCGATGCCATGGATTAGATGGCTGTATATGGTGTAGCTGTATGGATTTGCCGTTGGTGGAAGGGTTGTGGTCGTTTTAGGTGGGTGGGCAGTTGGATGGGTGCAGCTTTCGCCATAGCCTACCACGCTGAGGTGATGGTCACATGCAGCAAGAAGGAAGGAACACCTGTGTGAACATAAATTGAACAGAAACTCAAGCCTACTTTCAAGCTCTAATTGATTTTGATAATGACTATCGTTTATGCTCAGAGGATAACAAACGTTTCACTCGTTTAAAACTAACACGCTGAATTCTTTTAGATATTAGATGAAACGACAGTACATAGTACGTTGTGGTAAAACGATATGGTTTTTAATGTATATATCGAAATTGAAAACAAGGGTTTTGGTCAATTTCTACTTTGTTAGGGTACTCTGTTGGGAGATGATGTCACACCAATCACTTGAAAGTAAGGTTCATGACATAAATATGTAAAATTTTAAGCTATTCACTCACAATCCGTGGTATTTCTTCCCATCACTTGCACAATAAGTCATGTTCTCATAAGTGTTAATGGCACAACTGCGCTGGGCTGACAGGTGACATGAATCGGATCCAGTACTGTCTGTGGAAAAGGAGCTAAAAGTCAAAGTCATCGTCGTAATGTTTGGTAAGGTGCCATAAAATCCCATAAAAATATTAATAAGTAGCATGACTTTTTGCTTGTTAATCTGGAAGACAACATGATGAAGATTGATGATAATTCGTTATGGATGAACAACTTCTTTACTTTTGTTTGGACAAGATGTTAGAATGTAAATCAATGCGTAGTAATGAAGACGTTGTATATCCAAAAAATTGTATCCATTGTTGACCAGCCGCATGGCTTTTATTTCGAACAGAGTCGTTGGCTGAGTGGTTTTCACATTCGGTGCTTTAAGAACATTAACTACTGAATTGGTCTTGGTTTGGATTCCCTATTGGCTTCATCTAGAAAAAGACCAATCCTTTGTGAAATTGCCACAATTGTGATCCAAACGTTAAATCAAATTTTCAAAAATGCAACTGAAATCATAAAAAATAATAAAATAAGTATGACATACCATTCCACTTAGAGTTGGTTTAATAGGCATCGGACCAGTTGTAAAGGTATATAATGTACACTCGCCATTGTAAGGACAACTGTTTGTAAGTTTATCATGAAAAAATAACATGTATACCATGTGCTTACTTACCAGATGATGTGATCAGAAGTGCAAAGTCATAAATAAAGAAAAACGACCCAAGCTGCCACATATTGAAAGCAAATAATGATATAATACGAAAACTGTAACACAACGTGTCCTACTTTACTTAGCAAAACTTTCTTAGGTATTAAAGTGATAAATACTGACCTGGTTTAAGTAGATAACATACGTTGGTAAGAGCGTATGAAATTAAGTTAGTTTGTAATGTGAACTGGTTTCAAGACTATTAATAATTTACTAACAGCTGGTATCATGTTAGGGTTAGCTATAGTATTTCATTCAATTCAATTCTATATTTCAGTAGAAAGCCTCAGACCCACGTACAATACATTTATACAAAACATGACAAAGTAACATTTTAGAGCAGAGTGAAATTTAAAATTAATTTGATGACAAAAAGAATTAACTTAAAGTAAAACATGAGTAAGACGAAATAGTTCCAAGGTTTTGACGTAAAACATTTTGTAAGTAACATTTATTAACATGGTCAGGTGTATTTGTAAAATCTTCGTACTTAATTTGGACATTTGAATAAAAGTGTTGTTCATCTTCAATTACATTATCTTTGCAGAGCTTACAAAATCTAAGAAATTTAGGTATTTCTTCTCTTCTTCCAGTGTTTTTACGTATTGGTAAGGCACCTACACTAAATAATGTAATTCTACGTCGTGATTCTTCCGATTTCAAAAGTGTAAGGTACGATTCTATGCAAAACGTTTCATTGAGCGCTTGTATAAATTCGGATAGAGCTAGTACAATTTCAGTACAGTATGTAATATTCCAAAGAGAGCTAATATTCTAAGATGGGTAAGCATACGTTCAAGGGGAGTTGATATTATTTCTCGAGGGGACAGTAATGTTTCAAAGAGAGTTATAATTATTTCAGAAGGGCTAGTATAATTCTAGGGAAGCTATGAGGCCTATTCATTCGTGAAGGAGAGCTAGTGTTTTACAGAGTGCTAGGGCTAGCATCATGTCATTAAGCGCCGATATATTTTCAGAAAAAGGTAGCAAAATTTCAGAGCAGTATTCAAAGGAGAGCTAGTAGATTTTTCAGGGCTAGAAATATTTCAGGGGTAGCTAGTATTTTGTCAAGCAGAAATATCTACTTCTTGGAACGTCGCCATGGTTATTTTGTCTAGGGCTTATTCATGAATCCAGACACTTTGCCCTCGTAGGCAATATAATGCTTTACGGTATCGTTGTAAGTATCCTTATGATTGTGCGATCTCTGTGGAAATACAAAGACGGTATCTTCAATATTCTTTGTTTTGTATTGAACTATATCGTCCGCCAACGTATTCCTGAAGTTTAAAAGCAAAAACCTACAGGCGAAAAACGGAATATGGAGAATTAGCATTTAAACTCTACAAAAGGAATTATTCAGAGAGCCAACTGCTGGCTTTTAAATTTTCTGAACAAACAGTGTGACCAGTCCTGTTCATAGAACTTGAATTCGGGCAACAACTTATCTTGAGAGGCCTCCTGGTGTTTCCAACGACAGTTATAGTATGACACACATCTACAGACCTACATTATGGCAAAAACTCGTACATCAAGATAAGACGTGTCTTTTTCGCAAGAATTAATCTTGAATGAATTGCATGCAAACATGTTGCTATTGCTAGGTGCTGCGCTGATAAGTCTTGGTGGGAATTGTATTGGTAAGCTTTTGCACTTTTTTCTGTGGAAAGAGGTGTTTTTGAAAATTTACATTTTTTACTTTGCAAAGAGGTGGTTTTAGGTAAGTTATTGGTAAGCTTGCATTATTATGCTGTGTTAAGAGGTGATATTGATAAGTGTGCTATATGCTCTCTAGTAACTTCATCAAATATGGTATAAAGACTATATTATGCTTAACATACAGTGTAACCAATGGCATAAATATGTGTGCTGGTTCATAACTTGAAACACAGCCATTGATTTGGAAGATTAATTATCTATGATATCTTTTGCGATGTATGAAAGCTATTGAAAATTGCATCACTAAAATTTCAATTCGTTTAATGAACAACTATACATGTACATGTTCAGAAGAACTAAATTAAGGAAATAGAAATGATTGCACGAATGTGCGACAATTGAGAACGTCTTGCCTCAAATTAAGTCAGATGGAGTTGGTACCGACATCTCTATAAAAAACACTGTAGCACGCAAATAAAGAAGCTCTAAACGAACGTACAAATTTCGGTTCTTGACATTAAAACGACCACAAAAAGTTTTTGCATTACAAGTGACACCTTTTTCAACCACATATCTTTTTCTATGCATAATGTAGTTTCGAAAGGAAAAGCTTTATCCTAAAAAATATGGTTTTATATTCTTTGATTGAAAGGGGAAATTTGACAAATACATAGAAAATAAGGTGCTGCAATGCCATTAAAAGTGAAGAGTCCATCGAAGAAGTTACCATTCTCCTTTTTAACCGTAAAATATATTGAATGCTGAGTTGTACTGTCTGTGGTAGCATAACATCCAAAACAATGACAGTTACAGATGGAGTACTTTTAGAAAACATTAAAGCATGTTCATTGCATTGCAAACGTTGATACAGCATGTTTTCCAATGAATTGAATTATACTACTTTTTTTAGTTCTTTAAGAGCTTTTACATTTGAAAGTATGATGTACATTTTCGCATTTCATTTTTGAACTTCAGATGCCGCTGATCCCGTTTTACCATCAACACTGAGTCACTTCCAGAGAGCTCTGTACATCGATATCATCCACGGTATTGACGACAGATTGCAAGCATCCAAAGCCAAGAAAATTTCACCGGCTGTTGCCAAGAAAATCTTCCTCAAGCAGGACCACACTCACAAAGTCTACGAAAGAAACAAGGACTGTTGGGCCTACGGACTTGATCTAACCTGTATGTCCCCCTGGAACAGCAACCTCAGGAACAGGAAGGCAGGAACATTGGTGTCGCCAAGAACAGCTCTGTGGGCCCGCCATTACAACATCAAGCTCAACTCGACGCTCAGATTCATTGACAATAACAACAATGTTGTTGAACGCCGGGTTGTGAGATCAAAGGCTGTTTCAGCTCCGAACCTCCATGGAATCTATGGCGAAGACATCATCGTTGGAGAACTGGACAGCGATGTTCCAAGCACGATCTCATTTGCGAAGGTGATGCCGAGAAACTTGACAGCATTCAGACCCTCGTACACAGTCCGTATTCCTGCAATGAGCACAGATCAGGAAGAAAAGGCACTTGTTGATGATTTTAGCTTTTACTCAGGTACCAGTGCCGGTCTACGAGTTCCCTTAACAACGTCCATTCGTCATGACTACTACGAATCGAAGATAAGTGGAGACAGTGGCAATCCTACCTTTTTCATCATCGACAACGAGCTGGTTCTGCTGTTCGTGTTCACTACAGGAGGAGCTGGAGGAGGAACGTCCATTGACCACTACTTTGACCAGATCAACCAGATTATGGCCTCTCAAGGAACTGGACATCAGCTGACCGAAGTCGATTTGACCAAGTTTCTCAACCAGGGTGAAACCTTGCCCCACATAATTGGTTGAAATAAAATAGTTCATAGTTCATATCGATTTACTTTTCTTGTGGTTTCTGCTCTGGAGTCTTTCAATGTACAAATGTTGCAATGTCCAAATATGTTTAATAACCAGGGTAAACGTTTTGAGATTTTAAATAGATCGTTGTTCAAATTAAATCCTCTTATAACGCAAGAGGTGAATGCATATTTAACATCATGATGTGGCTTTCAATACGATGATGTGTAGTTTTACACATTATGACATGGTTCAAATCAAATTGTGAATGGATTTACACATTATGATTTTGTTCAATGTAGATGTGTATAGATTTTCATATTCGGAGATTTCTGTTGATATGACGATATAAAGATTTTTCACAACTCACATGTAAACACAACTTTTTTGTTATTCTCTTTATTATTTGAGATTTTTTGCAACAGATTTAATGAAGCGTACATTTCGATATGTTTTCAGTGTAATTGTGTATACATTTAAACAGACGTTATGTTTTCAGTTTAATGGTGTAAAAAATAAACAACAGATAATGGTTTTCAATGACGGGTGTAAAACTTTAAACAAACGATATGTTTTCAGTTCAGTGGTATAAAACTTTACACATACATGTTTTCAGTATAATGGGGTAAAGCATTAAAATTACAATTAGTTATATCGTATCGTATATCACGGCTGCTAATATCATTGCAGGCAAAAATCACACATCATTATTGCAATGTGGTGAAAGCATCGGCTGGAACTAGCGAAACATGGGTGGTATTACGCTGAAATTCAGTGTCGCGTTGCACCCAAACCTTACTGCATGTACACAATTCTCTGCTGCAGACAAAGTTGCCGAGCCCCTGGCGAGACACAAAGTAATAATTACACTATCGCCTATATCCTCTGCTAAAACAAGTAAGCTTACTTAGCAAGAATTTAACTATTTGTAATTTTCTTCGTCCTTTTTATGAGTCGTAAGTGGCTCATCCCGTTCTATATCCTTTTCAGAGAGCTCTTTCCATTGATGTCAATCTCATTAAATTCTGATCGAACCTATCTTTCGTACCTCATTACGTTTCTCATATAATCATAATTCTATTCACCATAGCATCGAAATTGTGCACCAACGTTGTTTTTTTGGGCCAACATTAAAGACTATTTTAGAGGAAAAAACAAATTATATCTATAGCATCCAGCTGACTTTAGTTGTTCCTATCTGTGTATGCTTCTATGTAAATATCAAGGCTACTGATCAAAACTGGATATTTCGAAATCTTTAAATTCAAAATGTAATAATTTTGAAAGCTTAACCAGTCTTTGAAGTATCGAATACTGATAATAACAGAATATACATTAATATCAGTCAAGCTTTCTGTTCAATATCAATACATTCAAATTATTGGCCGAAATTTTGATGACAACAACACTGATAAACAAAGATCATTTATAAAAAAAAATACAGAAACAAACGCTTAAGGTATGTAAGCTTGGGATAGTTATAACAATATGCAGAGGATTGAAATCGCTTAGACAATAATATTCTTCAAAGTCAGCGGTAATCTTGCCAGAATTTACAGAGACACACGTTAAAAAAACAATGGAAATTATTCTCATTTTCAATTTCATTCCTTTTGAATTACTTAAAGATAGTAGGAAAACAGACACTTTTCTTCAAAATATTCAGGCTGAAGTACATCTTATTTTAACAAAATACATATATACTTTTAAATTGAGTAACCACTGAATTCACTGTATCAAATGTATTATAATTCAAAGATCAAATTGTCTAAAAAGATCAAAGTTACCGACGATGGTACCACCTTAATATTAACTGGTTTTCATTGTTATCTATTAAACTTTAAAATCATCAATTTCAGAAAGAAAAGCTTAACCAATAATGCTGGGGATTGTTCCACCACTGTGAAGGAAGCTATTGAGGTTCACGTCAGTTAGCCGATAATCCCCTCCAAGGTCAGCCATAATCTGGTTTATCTCATCATAATAATGAACAATTGCAGTTCCTCCCCCAGCTCCCACTGTAGTAAACACGAACAGCAGAACCAGCTCGTTGTTGATGATCAGGAATGTTGGGTTCCCACTGTCACCCACAATCTTTGGTTCGTAGTACAGATGACGCAGGGAGTTTTTTCTTGGTTCGTGGAGTCCAACGTAAAGACCGTTGATGACGCTGAAGTCGTCAACGAGGGCTTTTTCCTCGTAGTCAGTGCTTAATGCAGGAAGCGGGCTCTCATGGGGCCCCTTGAATGCTTGGAGGTTTCGTGGAAGGACTCTTGCAAAACCGATTGTTGACGGCAGGTCCGATTCCAAAAGGCCTACAACAATATCTCGGCCCCAGAAACTGTGGGATTTTGGCTCAATGTATCTGAAAAAAGGAATTTGACCGTTTCTGATGTCCGGTTTTTAAATAAGCGTTGGTATTGCCCGAAATAAAAACCCGTTAACAATAGAAAGAGATGCAGATAGTGCTTCAGACAATGAGGTCTCCTGGTTCTGAACAATCTCATTGAAATCAGGCCGAAACGTGCCGCTAATACAGGCGCAGCAAAGTACGATCGAACAAGTTTTGAAATGATTTCAATGAGATTGGGATCTGAAGGAATGGTTCATCAAGTGCTTGAAAAATGATAGTTTACCATTTCTTTCCAAATCAATCTCTATAGCTCATTTGAGTTTTTCTATCCGTATAGGTCAAAACAACCATTTTGACTCTCGTTTTATTATATCATATATATATATATATATATATATATATATATACACACATTTATATATATATATATATATATATATATATATATATTATTGGGCTTTGATACGAACCTAAATGTCATATGTTATGATATAGATTCAAAACATCTTAACTTTTCCTCTGCAAAAGACAAATGTATGACAAATACTGTTTTTCCATAGAAATCTAAAAACAGCCCTATAGATACACAGAGGCGGAGATCACACGTTCAATTTACATGGATACCATTTCTATAACCCAACAAACACTATTAACTCCAAACTGACCTCCTGGCGGATTTTGATAAGTCTCCAAAATTACGTTTGGCTGTTTGACGCGCGCCACTGTCCTGTTTTCGATCATAATTGCGACTTTCTACCTTCGTACTGTCACTGTACAAAACCAATTAGCTTTAAAATGATTCATTTTGGTAACAGTCGATACTTCACGATCAAATGACACCATTGATTAAGTTTGGCATATATGACTCCATCAACTCACGGAGTGGCTCTTTAAGCACTAAAAGATCTTCGAAAATACAGGTCAAGGTTTTGAAGAAGTATGCACTGAGGTTATCAAACACAATAACTTTTCAAACAATACTTACTTAGAGGCAATAATCCTCCTTTCTATGACATTATTGCCAACATCCACAAATCTGAGGGTGGTGTTGATGGGGATGTTGTAGTGACGAGCCCACACAACGTGACGAGGGGATACCAGCGTTCCAGCCTTCCTCACCTTGTGTTCGCTATTCCATGGGGACATGCACGTCAGATCCAGTCCGTACGCCCAGCAGTCCGTATTCCTCACATACACTTTGTTAGTGTGGTCCTGTTTGGAGAAGATGAGTTTGGCCTTCTCTGGGTCGATGAGCTTACTTTTGATTAAAGTGAGCCGATCGTCGATCCCGTGGATAATACTTTTGTAGAGCGAATCCTCGAATGGGGTGAGGGGTGCGTCGGTGGTTGTGTGGTGGGTGGGGGTAGTGAAAGGGAGACAGTGAACTCCACCCCCGGTCACGCTGATGTTGTGGATACAACTTGCGGTCCAAAAGGCACACCTGTTTGTTATAAACATATGTCAAGTTTACATTTGAAAATAAGAAAATGTTGTTGAGTTGAGTATAAGATTTGTAAACCTTTCAGTTGATGTAACCGTATTGAAAGCTTGAGTAGGATATAATGTTTCCCTGCCTTCGAGGATGGGTGAGCGGGATAAAACAAAACTGTTGTATAAATAGCCCTAAGGTTTAAATTTCGTCAATACGAAGTCTAGCCTATTGTCAGTATCAGGTATAATGCATACGATCAGTGGTATTTCTTCAAGAGAAGATATCGTTCTCAGTTTCCAGGCGTTGAAAGTATGAATGTGTTTAATAGCACAAAATTCCAATATCTGTGTACTGATAGAAACAATATCTTGCCTTCAAGTTTTCATTTCGTCAGTACGAAGAATATTGTTATTAATACTTAAAAATGCTTACGCTCCATGATATTTCTTCCCGTCGCTTCCACAGAAGATGTCGTTCTGATGAATCTTTTCATGGCAAATGGTGTCTCTTATGTTGGTGCAGTCGTTGCAGAAAGCCTCTCCTATGATATAACAATTCATTTTTAATATTTCACAAGATAGAGGTTACTCAAGGCATGTTCCCGTCCTCGTTACAATCTGACAGTTTTCAACACAATTTGAGCAGTTTGATTAAGTTGGATTAAGTTCGACCGTGTACAGAGGAAAATGTTTGTTTAGGAATGAGTCTACCGGGATTGGAACTCGTTTCAAAAGTGGTTTTCCTCCCGACGACGATCTGAAAGCGGAATCATGACGTGATCTCAACTAGCCAACCACAAAGACTACGGTGTCAGTATCTAGGGGCAAGTATCTTCCATGTACTATTAGTTTAACTTGATTGCCGTTTTTTCCGCGTTTAAGTGATGTCAGAACATGCAACCAACGAGTTGAATTCAGAGGGAATCTATGTCCATATAGAGAAAAGACGATTAAGATTAGATATTGATTTAAGTTGCAAAAACTAATATAGTATCATTTTGAGTAATTTTACAATTTTCTCACGCAAACATACCTGCAAATATCACCAGCACGACGACGTAAAATATAAACATTTTGTAAATTAAGTTCACACTATTATCTCGGACGTTTGATAAAGGACAATCCCGGTGGCCTATTTTCGAGAAGAGAAAAAAAATTCTAAAAATATTGGCGAACATTGCATTTAATGAACATTGACCTCATTAAACAACGTAATAATTCAATATAAATTCTTGGAGAAATTATCAATCGAATATTATTTACTTTCTTAATGATTTTGAAATTGAAATTTTTGTAAAACATTTCAAAATAGGATTATTTTAAAAACTTTTTGAAGAAGGTCATCTTCGTCATAAAACAATAAAACAAGTAGAACATATTTTTTCTTAAGTTTATTAGAATCTCAATTGAACATTATTGGTTATCTTAAAAGTAGACCATGGCATGGCTTATCTTTATGGAATTGTACTATTTTCTGTACAAGTATGAAGGCTGCAGTGATGTTCTGGCTGTTTATAGGAACTGTATTCCTGGTTGTGAACTACAGTATGTTATTCTTTCCCTTTTAAAAAGATTATTTTCTTCTTTAAAAACATATGCATATGTATTTCAAACTTATGAAGCTAACGTACTAGATAAACAAACACTCGCTTTTCAAAAGCACAGAATCAACTGACCACTCATATGAACAATATACTTGGATAACGTTAAGTAAAGTGTGCACATATTTATATATATATGGGATATTATATGGGTGTCCATGAGATACTATGCAAACGATAAGAGTGCCTTAAAATCAGTACATCACGAGCGTGAGCGAGGGGAACACTGATATTAACGCATTGTAAGCCTGCAAATGTACATGCATATCTGATCTGTTCTTCAATGTTTTGTGAACGTCATCATTTCATGAAAGTTTGTATTTGTATATTGTCGGGAGAGGCATTCATATAAGCAAAGATTTTACTTGTTTGCCAATCCCATCAGTTTTTTTTTCTGAATAAATATGTTTACACCATATTAACGCATCAGTGTCGTGAACATGGTATGTTCGTTTGAACAAAGTATTGTTTATGGCGTAACATCACCATGAAAAAGGGATATTTTGCACTAGGGTTTGAATGAACAATATGTACTCCAATATGATGCCTTCGTAAGTAATGAAATAGGTATCATTTCAGTGATTGAAAGATCGCATTTATAATTATCCGATTTTACGTACATATTTTCAAAATGATTAATACTGTAGATTTCCTTTAGATATGTCGAGATATTATCTATAGTTACTAAATATGGGTGCAGTAAGGAAAACGATTTACTACTTCTTATAATGCTAGAAAACCATAAAAACGTCCAATTCCTTTCTCGGCATGTTTGGTTCAGATCATGGAGGCCATTAAAGAATTTCTATTTCATTTTAGAAACAATCCATTTATCAAATATTGTAGATACGACATGGAACAAAATTCGGCAAAAGGTGTCATACTTTTTGATAACATATTATTATCGAATGTGTCACCTTTGTTATCAAACAAGTCACGGTCATGTTGATTTGTTATGGAGGACTTTTTTCAGCAAGTATCAATATCGTGTACATCTTTATTGTTTTCCCTTGAATCTGATTGATGCGAATCGATTTTATGGTAAACGCCACCTATCACAGATATGTTTTATTTGATAACTTGTAATGTAGAAATTGATCAAACTGAATTTACCCGTCCTTTTCTGAGGTTTCGGACATGCAGTCACCTGTGAATATATGGCCTCCCTTGCTTGCAAAAACCATCTCAACGAAAACACGACATATTGTGGAACCGACGGAAAACACTACCATGGCATGTGAGTTGCTTTGAAGTGACACAGAGTATGTTTCATAAATGTTGTTTGCGGTTTAAAGAGCCACTCCGTAAGTTGTTGGAGTCAACCTAATCAATGGTGTAGTTTGATCGGGAGGTATCAACTATTTTCAAAAAGACATATTTTAAAGCTTGTTTTTTTTGACAGTGGCAATATGAAGGTAGAAGGTCGCAATTATGATCGAAAACTGGACAATGGCGCGCGTCAAATAGTCAAACGTAATTTTGAGACTTATCTAAAACAGCCAGGAGGGCAGTTAGGAGATGATAGTATTTGTTAGGTTATATAACTAGTATCCATGTTTATTGGACACGATATCTACACCTCTGTGCATTTATAAGGCTGTTTTTAGATTTTCATGGAAAACCAATATTTGTCATATATATGTCTTTTGGACATGAAAAGTTAAGATGTTTTGATTTTATATCTACACATATGACATGTAGGCTCGTTTCCATGTAAATATTATATGTAAATAATATGTTATGAAAGTCACGGAGTGGCTCTTTAAATAAGAGCCAAAATACCATTTGTCCTGATATAAGTTAAAATGCTTTTCTAATGTTCCACTGTTAACACAGTATTCATACTTTCACTGATAAAACGACCATATCAAATTAAGAAGTCGAAATTTTGCATCCCATTAACATGTATACATGTTAATGGTGTACTTCAGCTTAACAAACACTTTGTTTCTTGATTTCTGCTTAACATAAAATTCCAAAATCACGTTTCAGTCATTGGCGCGCGCCTGTCCGCTGTTTGATCATGAATAACGATTTTAACCTGTTTATTCTCACTAATGTGAATAAACACTAATATTCTTATTTTCATAAGCAAAAACTTCTTCGCACTAAAATAATGAAGTTTGACATATTTGACCCCAACACAGTTCTCTGTGCTCCTTTAAGAGTATGAGTTTTCAGTCAAGTTCGATTCAATGATAACATTGATTAAGAACAATACACATCAAAGTAGATGGAAAAGCGAAACGTTTTATAAATATTTCTCGAAGTTTTGAATTGCAATTCAGTAGTAATGGAAAGGCTAGAAAGCTGATGGACTGAGGCAATCTGAATTTCTAGGCGAAAGATACGCTTTTTGAATGATATACGAAAGTCTTACATCTGCAATATTTAAGTTTTGGCTATTTCTTAGTCAACCGAATAATTCGATATAAAGCGTTCCGAAAATATCCATAGCCAATGAATTTACATCAATTTAGCTTTGAATGTTTAGGAAAATCGTTGACTCAGTTAATATTATTTATCCTTAGCCAATACTAAATCAGCATTTGAAACTTGCACATACTCCATAAACGTTAGCTTTTATTGAATTAGTGATCTGCAAATTCGTCAGTCGACGCAATATTTAATTTAATTTATTTGATCTGATCATTTCTATCATTCGAAACGAATGTTGTTTTTCCTGAGCGATATGTTAATAAAAGAAGATTACTCAGTCTGATTAAAATGGAACGTGTTCCGAGGAATAAAGTGTTTTAAATATTGACTCTAGCGGGATTCGAATGAATTCTATCAGGGATTCTCCTCTCCACAACGTAATTTAATAGAATATGTTTGAATCCCGCTGGAGTCAGTTTCATTAAATCTTTTATTCCTCTGAATGCGGTCGATTTAATCAGACAGGAAGATTACTTAGCTTTGTCTAACACCCAAAATATGGATATCATTCGGGTGGACAATATCTTTGGTACTTTACCATGAACCGACAATGGCTTCGTTAATCGATTTAATCTACATTATGTGCAATACTAAAACAAACGAAAATATATTTTTTAAAAATTCCATCCTTCTTATTAAGAACCTCAATGAAAAAGTTTCGAATTACAAAGTCATTTATAAATTGAATTATCTCTCTATGAACCATACGAAGCAAACTAATCAGGAAAATACTTCAATTTGTCTGAAACAACGAATTATATTGATATATTCCATTTTCACTGCATTCCAAGTATTGTCTTTTCAGGTGTTCGATATGGACGGCATCCTGTACCAGGAATCTAAGCATAGCAGGAACAGGCCCCCACTGTATTCCTGTGACCAATCCACCTATCCACACAACCACCGAGCCACCCCTCTCCCCCTTCACCCGGGCCCTTTACAGGGCCATCAGCAATGGTATCGACGACCGGCTCGTCAGAACCTTCCACAAACAGACACCCCCAGAGAAGGCCAAACTCATCTTCAGGACCACACTAACAAAGTGTACGTGAGGAATACGGACTGCTGGGCGTACGGACTGGATCTGACGTGCATGTCCCCATGGAATAGCGAACACAAGGTGAGGAAGGCTGGAACGCTGGTATCCCCTCGTCACGCCGTGTGGGCTCGTCACTACAACATACCCATCAACACCACCCTCAGATTTGTTGATGCTGATAATATTGTTGTGGATAGGAAGATTGTCGCCTCCAAGTGAGATTTTTATTTCAATATTTGATTTGTTGTACCTACGTTTGGGTAAAAAGGATTTAATGCCGATTGGGGAACAAGAGATATTTAAAGGTATCGCAACAACGTTTAATGTATGACTTCATTACTCTTAGTTTGTCCCCGGAAGGTCATTCTACCAAATATCAATGACCATTCTAAAAGAGTATCGCAAAAACAGTTACGTATGACTTGGTCCAAAGGTCCAAAGGTGATTCTACCAAATATCAAATACAATCAAAGGACATTCGAAATTACAAGTTACTATGTTATTTTCTTGAGCTGCTTCTTTCCCCTGGGTTTCATTCAAAGATTTTTGACTTGCTATTCATGCTGAAGTTTTCACGTGTTTATACCATGCATTTATTACACGCTTTACAAAATTCTGTGGAAAAGCTTTGTTTGTACATAGGAAATACACCTTATATCTTTTTGGAAAGCAGGTTGCCAGTCTTGTTTACAAAAAAACATTTTACATTGTAGTAACTCATCAATGTTTATCACTATTCCAGGACAGTTGACCCAAAAGCTCACAGCATATTCGGTCGAGACATTGTTGTGGGCCTTTTGGATCGTGACGTTCCGTCAACAATCGGATTTGCTCGGGTACTCCCGCGAACGATGACGACATTCCGATGTCCACATAAACAAACTCTCCCGACAATGAGCACGGACTTCGAGGAGAAGGCTCTTATCGACGATTTCCGGTCCATCTCAGGAACTTCCGCCACTCTCGTCCCTCCATCAAAATCGATGTATAGATACCTTTTCTATGAACCCAAGATTGTTGGTGACAGTGGAGATCCCACTTTCTTCATCATCAATAACGAGCTAGTTCTGCTGTTCGTGTTCACTACAGGAGGAGCTGGAGGCGGAACGCCAATCGTCCATTATTATGATGAGATTAATCAGATTATGGCTGATCTCGGAGGAGATTATCGGCTAACTGACGTGAATCTCAACAGCTTTCTTCACAATGGTGAAACGATCCCCAGCATTATTGGTTAAAATTTCTTTCTGATTTTAAGTATAATTGATAAAATTTGTTAACATTGAAAAGCAGTTGATATTAATCTATTAACATCGTCGGTGAAGTTGATCATTTTAGACAACTTTGATCTATGAACTATAAAACATACAATGGATTAAAAGGAAACACAATATAAAAGTATATTTGTCTTTTGTTGAAATAGGATAAACTTCAGCTTCAATCATCACCAATAGTAGAGGGTATGTTACAGCTTCACAAGAAACTTTATAAGCATTTGAAGCATAATAAGGCACTGCTTCTTTCCCAAATGGCCGTATAGATATACACTGTAGCCTTAGCTCCGACCTATAAGCTCCGACCCTAGGTTATAGTCTACAATATGCTAAAGCCACATTCATCACCATTGCCTAGCGAAAACCTGGCATTAGATCTTACCTCCAGCTATTTCATAGGCTCAAGTTGAAGCCAATACCTTCAATCTGAGTAAAGAATTCAAAAGAACGCCTCTGCTGGGATAAATTAAACGACAGCTTGAGAACAACCCGTATATAGTTGCATATTCTGACGTAAGTTCGGTTAGGCAATCACATGTCCTCTGGAAATGGCTTTCGTTATCAAAGGCTAACCGTTTGTTCTATATACGCCTATACGGGTTGTCGTCAGACCGTTTGGAGTGAAACACTACCGAAGTTTATGTATATCTCGATTAAGGTAATATTTTGAAATTTTTATTCCCAGGAACACGATTTTAATCTCACTGTCAAAGCTCATGTCTGGCCCAGAGCTTTCATTTCCTATAGCAAACACTAGGCAGTTCGGATCAAAAATTAAAATCATAGAAACCTAACTCTTTTACTCTTTCCTGATCAACTCACCAGAAGACATTTAACCGTTTTCCTCAAATTTCGTTGGGAAAATGATCTTTATTGCCTAAAAAGGCGTGTACTGTTAGCAGTTGTTTTGATCTTTGGACAACAACTAAGCCCCACCTCTATATTGGTTGATACATACTATCAAATTAATTAAAATATTATTAACAAGGTTATAATTAATGGCAAGTTTTATTTCTCTTAAACTATTATTTAGATTGCAAAGACATCGCAGAAAAAAACACCCATAGAAAACCTTTTAATGCACTGTACTAAAGACTAAGGAACATTTGGTACCGAAGTAAATGAAATGAACTATTTTACGACGGCTCCCGGCTTTAATTGATCAACTGACTTGCTGTGCTTTGTAAAAAATTGTTGGTCCCTATCCAATAATATTTCTTCAAATAAAAATAGACAAAGTATTAATGCTGTCGCTAGTTTGTGGTGCTCTTAATCGAATATGTCATGACCGTGCGTTACACCATTTTCTAAAATATATCGCCCCAAAGTAACCCTGACCCTCAATCGAATGTGTCACGTAAAATTGTTTATGTTCGCTGTTTTAGAACCAACAGATGCGGGGTGGTTTGGTTTCAACGCTTTTGATAATCATTTAGATGATTTACAATATTCACCCAAAATGTATACGACTAATATTCGACCAGCGCACAAGGAAGTACATATCCACGTGCGTGAGATTATATTATTGCATTTCATTAGATGACATCATCAAGATCAAGTTTTCTCTGACAGTATGACATGCGCATTAGTACTCCGAAATACCTACAAACACGAACCCAAGTTTGGTTCTAGTCGTAGTTACGCGATATCCATCTTAAATCTCTTTTCTTATTTCTTTTACAAAGTTACATAAATAAAAGTGCACCACAACTGCCTCCTTAGAAATAGTTATATGACCCATATTAGGAAATGTGAAGCGACGTGTTTATTACCGTAATCAGTGTAAAGAGCAATTTGCTAATATATTTTGGCACATAGTGAAGCACATCTAAAATACCTCCTTTGACACTGCAGATGTAGATGTTTAATATAAGGCAAGGAACGCCAAAGTGACAATTAAAACACTATCAAATAGGCAAAGTGTTGTTCAGTGTATGTGGTTAGATGATGACGTAACATACCATATAGAAATAATCGACAGCATGCGAAAGGTATTCATGATTGAACAAGATAGAATTAAAAAATAAATGTAGGGTTTTATATCTATAGTTCCCATACTGTTAGTTATTGATTATTTCAAATTTCCTGAGATGTTGAAAAATTAGGGTTTTTTTACTTTTTTTCTCTCTAATATTTTTATTCTGAAGTTATGATTCATTCACAAATTAGTCAAGAAAACCTAGTTAGTTTAACATATTTTTAGCAATTCATATTATTCATTTAAATCAAAATAAATTCCAGAAAACATGTTATTCTAATATCCGTGAATGCGTTGTTCTCGAGCTACAATAAACTATAAACATGTTTCAGACAGAGTAATTATAATGTCTCTTGTCTGTTTCAAACTTCCAAGCAAGGTATATATTGCATCATGCCCGAAGACTGGCTTAAATAAGCCTTGCAGCATCTCCCCAACTCTTCTGTACCTTCTGTAGGATTATGATTAATGCATATCACCAAGGATGCACGTTTCTCCCAAGAGACCTAGGGTTTTGGTTTGACTGCTGTTTCTATGTATAGTCTAAGCAAGTTAGCGGCCATCAAGGTTGATATCTTACTCCAGTTTTCTTATTTACTATGTACTATGAGTATTTGTCGTAGGGGGGCGGGATAGCGCAGTGGTTTGCGCGTTCGGCTTCGGATCAGGAGGACCATGGTTCGAATCCCGCCAGGGGCTCGGCAACTTTGTCTGCAGTAGAGAACTGTTCTACACGCAGTCAGGTTTGGGTGCAATGCTACACTGAAATTCAGTGCAGTACCACCCACGGTTCGCTAGTTCCAGCCGATGCTCGCAGGTTTCACCGCAATGCATAGCCACTATATTGTTGCGATAATACTAGCAGCCGCGATATAAGTGAAATAATCTTGAAAGCGGCGTTAAACCCCATACCACCTCACCTATTTGTCGTAACTTTTATCGCAGACCACGGGCGTTTGGTGCAACGGTTCAAGACATGAAAGGTTAGTGTTACTTCAAAATCAAGTTACTGATATCGTAAGCATTCTTTTGAGGTTCTTGACTAGCTAACATCTTACGTCAGAACACGCGACCATACGGGATGTTCTCAGACCGTGTTGAGAGGAATGCTCTTCGCTTTCCTTCGTCAATCATCAATTTAGTCACTCGGGTCGAAAACATTGTATTACACTGGCATTCCTTAATGATTACTATAAATCTCGATGACAATCCATCAGAACAAGCCAGCGGTAAGTGTTATTAATCCATCAATGTGTATGTTTTACACGACCCCAGCATATGTTTAGTTATTTAGTAACAATATATTTTCACTTACGGGGGCTGAGGTTGACTTGATGATCAGAAGGGGGATGGTCACATGTTTTGAATCCCTGGCCAAACAACTGTCACCTCTATTCTCACACATAGCCTTCGGGCGTGACTGACCACTGATTGTCCAGTGGATAATATAGTAATAATATTTCATCGGGATGTAGCATTTCTTTAGGTCAAAGTGAGGGCCACCTTTTAATTTGAAATGATATTTGGAAAGGTTTGTCAAGTTCCTTTGACTTTTCAAAACAAAGGATCCCTTTTACAGGGTTTGAAATAAATATTTATACGTGCACTGTCCGGTTTTCGATCATTTTTTTAGCATTCGGAGTGTCCTCTTTTATGTTTTTTTAAAAGTGAGGCTTACACAACACGATAGAGAAAAGAAAGAATACTATAATTGATAACACTTTGACTTTATCTTACATCACAACTTTGCATAGAAACTGAATGTGGATGTTAAGTAAGCAGATTTTGATGGTTTTAACAGAAAGGTATACTCCATAAACCAATCATAAGTAATTTAATTTTTGAAATCGAGTTTTCGGGATATGTATTGAAATGATAATCGAAATTTTGCATATGTTAATTAATCTGTACCTTAAGAAACTAAGATGTTTTGAATAAGAATTGCATATAATTATTTTCTAAATGATTGGTCTTAGTTCTCTGCTCTTATGTGTTGAACTTTTATACATATTATCTTTTACATCACCTAGTTATTCAAAGTTTAAAAGATGTATTTTCAGACATTTTTCCAAAATAATTACATCACCAAAACAAAGTGGACCAAGCGACCTTACTCAATTATTCAACATTTTGTGGTTACTACACCGAACATTAAATAAATGTTACACCTGTTGAAAGTTGAATATCTTGAACATGGTTTGTTGTGTTTTAACATCCCCTAAGTTGAGTATTTGTGCTATGATAACAGACTTGAGAATTTACTGGTTATCATGTAATCGTCTTATTTTCATTGGTGCGGTCAACTGCCCTGTTTTCGATCATTCATGAAAACAACAAAGGCATAGAAACGGTGACTTTACCGTGTTTTGTCTACTTATCAAAGTTCAAACCTTCAGATGATTTTGATGACTCAGAGACATGTCACGCTAATTCAAAGGGCTATCTGTGTAAAAAAACTGACAATATTGAAGATAGGACAACCGCGTTGTTAGTTTTTGCTAGAATTTACTTGGTTACTATCAGGTCTACTTAATAAACACGCATACGATTCCCAGTTCAGAAATAGATTGGTTAGATAACCCTGTGTTGAAATAAATCATTTGTCGTTCGTTAACATAATGCCATGTAGAGCCTTCCATTTTTACCGTTAATCTCCCATTAACAAAATGTGCCAAGGATAGCCTTCAAGTCTCCAGGCTTTGATTTCAGTCTCCGCTCGTATTAATACACACAAGGTAGATCGACCCACACGTGTATAAATCCAGGCATATATATCCTACTCCAAACTGTCCAACAGTACTCAGACGAAACCATCTTTAAATGGAGCATCTACCGTTAAATGTCCCTGGCCAAAATCGTTCTGTAGCATAACAACCACAATCAGCACTATTTAGATTTCTTGTTTGTTGGGAGCATAGGTACCAATTCTTACAATTTAGCACTGAGAACTTTCTTTAGCTTCAAGATCTAAAGCAGGCGTGCATTGGAAATAATCTATTGGACTCGTTCGGTCAGTTTAACATCAACCCGCAAAGTGTAAAGAATAACGTTTATGAATTCATTATGTATATATTACGAATGATTCGCGTTACAACTTTATTGTAAAAATATTTTAACACTTTTTAACGACTGGTCCCTAAGACATTCAGGGGAGCTAAGCCACTTCGTGTCCGACACACATATTTGAATATGCAGAAAAGGGGTCAACCAGTAAATAGGTTGGGCTTAGCTGCTGTCGGGAGATCTAAACAACAACTAACAGTACACACCTTTCTGGGCAATAAAGTACATTTCCCCAACGAATTTCGCGGAAAAACGGTTAGCTTTCTTCTGTTGAGTTGTTTTTTGATCAGGATATAGTAAAAGAATTAAGTTTTTATGAATTTAAGTTTTTGATCCGAACTGCCTACTCTCTGATGAGAAGCAACACCTCTACCACTTGAGCTAACGAGGGTCAATCTCAGCTGAGGTACTTTTTGTTGTGTCGTGTCTACACTGACTTCCCCTGTGTATGTGTATAGGTAATAGATTTTGTATATTTCTGATGTAAAGGATATAGTTTTTAGCTTCAAGATCTAAAGCAGGCGTGCATTGGAAATAATCTATTGGACTCGTTCGGTCAGTTTAACATCAACCCGCAAAGTGTAAAGAATAACGTTTATGAATTCATTATGTATATACAAATTAGTTTAAATTATTAAAGGAATTTTATTCGGGAGTGTAAGCCAAATAATAACCCGATTGCCCCGCGTTATGGCAATAAACTCGACTCGGGCTACGCCCTCGCGAGTTCATTTGCCATAAGCGCTCGTCACCAGGTCATTATTAACTACTTAACTCTATGAAAGGAGAAGCAAAATGGCTTCGCTATCACGACAATCTCTTGACGAAAACTATTGTTATTGATGTTAGCATTGATCTTTTTTCACCGATAAACGGCATAATTGACCACTGAATATATAGTATAAAATAACTGACCAACTCGAAACGAGTGATTACGAGAAAAATGGACTCAACTCGTACATATTTCCCGTTAACAATCGTTGGTTATTCTCATTGTTCTACAAGTAGAATATCCACTTTTAATCCGAAGAAGAACATATCATTTCACGCGTAGAGTGTAAACGCCACGTTATCATTACATAGAGCAAATATTCTCATTTCATTGTGCACAAGGTTTATAAACTGCTGCACACAGACAACTTGCTCTACAACTGACACTATCTTGGGCATTGATCAATGATAAACATGACAGTCACTTCTCTGCACAAGAAATGTTTGTTTGACACGCAAATTGAATGAAGCGTATTGCATTCCTTCTTCTGTAGGTGTGCAACGCTTGTCAAGCTTCCTTGCGTGTGGCCGTGAACTGGAAGAAGAGAAAATTTTCAAAACATGTTTTGGCATGTATACTAAGATTATAAACTTACTAATCATTAAGTCGCTACCACGTCCATTTCCAACTAGTTAGTTATTTGTTATTTGGAAAAAGCATGTTAGTGAGTTATTCATTACTGGCAAGATACTTGGTTTGAAATTTCAAGACACTATATTGAAATTTCAAGACATTATATTGAAATTTCAAGACATTATATTGAAATTTCAAGACATTATATTGAAATTTCAAGAAAAGTATCTATATAAGGTTATGGTTTGTGAAAAATGCATTACATATAGGAGAAGTATGATACTTCAAACATTCCTACAAAGACTACAAACCGTTATTATTCTGATTATAGATACACATAAGCGTATAAATAAGTATATAAGACAAACATATCACGAATACTTTCCCGATGATATCATTCTTTATTGCCTGTGTTAAACCACCAAATGTCGGATATCAAATGAGTACACACAACCTCCCACAAACCTACCAATCCTATATTTATAAAATATTAAATACAATAATTCAACAAGATTTGTACATACATGTAAGAAGCATAATACGTACTCTCACTACCACATCCATATACATCTAGCCGCACACATACACACACAAACACATTCATTCACGAATACGTACGAACACATCAAAATACATATAGTACATATCCACATACACATCTTCATACAAACATCCATACTTACAAACCAACCACATACATGCATAGTACATATCTACATACACACCTACAAACAAACTTAAATACACACGAATATACATACACTGTACATATCAATATCATTAATGGCCATATTACATATCTAATACCTTGTAAGTATTATCAATTTTATTTTGTCAAATTTTTTAAGTGTCTGAAATGAACAATTAAAGGCCTATGTATAATTCATGTTACATATGTTTTTGGAGAAATTATATCATTAACTGATTAAGTTTGTATGTTTATCTATAATATACATATACAAGGCGTCTTTGTTTATATGTACGTCTAAACAAGGAGACTTCTCACCAAAGTAATGCTAAATATCACATATATCATTGAAATAAATTCCACTTTTGGGTACAGTGTAGCTTTAATGTTTACAGTTTGTTAACACATTTTCTACAAGCTAACGAAGACACGATTTTCTAGATAATACTTTTTTTTTTACAGGAATCCCTGTTTATTGTACGTTGTTCCCTGCGTATGTCTATGGCTTCTTGAAATTTCCTTTTGAGCAAGTTGTTGTTGCTTGATGACGATACTTTGGTTGCTACACTGCAAAAATGGTGTTTGGATATTAAACACAAACCCAAACACATATCTTGTCCTGTTTTTTAAACACATGGAATTTTAAAACATGTTTAAATCCCAAACACTTTCCGTAAAGTGTTTAATATCAAAACACATTTTGGGTTAGAACATGTTGTAGAAAGTGTTTTGATTTTAAACATGTTGTGAAAGTGTTTTGATTTTAAACATGTTGTGAAAAGTGTTTTGAAGCGACAGCAACAAACTTTAGAGCTAGTGGCATTGTGGCTCTTCAAGTTGTGCATGATTGCATGATGATCAAGATAGGTGAGGGACTTGTTGATAATCAGTAGTCAGGGTGCTTCCTTGTGGTCAGGTCATCATTCTTCAACTGAAAAGAAAAGTGAGAAATGCTACATTAACTGTTCTACTGAATTTAAGTGAAGAACTTCAACTAAGGAATCTCATCCGAGTGTCTTCTGCTATCAAATATAATTATGACAGCAGCACTTGATAAAAAATTAATTATCTGAGGGTTTTTTGGTAGCTAGTTTGGAAATAACTTTGCCACACAAAAATGGAATTTTAAATATAATTCCAAAGCTGCATACGATTCAATCAGTGTATATAAAGTTGTTGTCAATGCTTTGGTTATGACCCCATTAAAATACAATCAGCAAACGCAACCTTAAAGAATTAATTAGTTTTAGTAAACTATAAAGCGATAACTTACATGAAGTTTTGAGATCATGTTCGGTGAGGCTTTTTTGATGTTTCTTGGGACTGTCATGGCTAATTTTTTCCTCAGTCAGCATGGTCATTTCTAAAACAGCCTCGGTGGTGTCGCATGGTTCATCAAGATCTTCATCCTAAAAAACAAAGTTAACAAAAGATTCCTTGAATTCGTATCATTTCGTGCTTTCTTCATAAATTACTCAGCATTATTTCCAAGGACTGAGTAAAAGGAATGTACGTACCACTTTGTTTAAGATGGAAAATGTGATCTCAATAAAACAAAATTAAATGTTTCAAATTGCAAGACAATGTTTTTTTCTAATCTCAAGAAACATTTTTAAATCAACATACAATGTTTGGTTAAGCTATGATAATCCATAAGCATTCATTTCACAAAAATGGCCGCAACTGGTAATTTCATGATACTTGAATATTTTTCTAGGACTACATATGTTCGGGTTGTGTAACGAGAAGTTTTGACATTCGGCATAGACTTATGTTTCTTTGGAAATATTGAAGGAAAAATTCTTTCAAAAAACGTGCTACTGTCCCTTTAGCGTAGCATACATAATTTTCATGAAATAAGTTATTGGTGGATCAGCATAAAACATTTTTTAAAATTTAATAAAATCCTCATAGCTTAAAGTACACAACTTATAATTATTTATTTGATTAAGTGACCAAATAACAATGTTTACAAGATTTATCTAATCCATACAACAATTATCAATATGAATATTTTTGTAAGAGAAGCCTGTAATATTCGAATGGCAGTTTTGAACAAGTATTGTTATTTGCTTCATGGTATGTCGATCAGGTCGACAAAACACTCTATTATTTAACCTTTATTTTCATTATTATCTGAGTTTGTTATAGCATCATAATTTTGTGACGTCTCGTGTATTGAACCAAATCTTACCAAGGACCTGTCTATAATAAAAGTCCTTGATCTTACCTTGCAAAATGTTGATTCCTTGGTCTGAATAGTTCATTTGTCGAAGGAATTCAAGCACGCCTTGTACCGTTGCATCTTCATTCAAACTTTGAACACTCGTGTATTGTCCGTTTTCAGTGGATATAACAAAAACGTATCGAACAAAGGAACAACTTCGCGCAATAATTATAATCAAGGGGCAAGTAACTCTAATTGAACGCTGAATTCCTTTGTTGTGAACCACGTGTTTGAAAACAAAAAGAAATTACACTTTACTTTTGTTTCCTATCATACACACAAGCTTTTTCTTGTTTTCATATATTTATTCAAAATCGATTTATGGGGAGAAATTTGAAAACAATTTTGGTAAAATTTCAACTAGTAGTAGTAAACTTTTATTTTTCAAAAGTACACTGGTGTAACCTGTTTTCGTGGTATTTACAATGCTGTCTGTTCTCTCAAACCCTTTACCGCTCCACGCCAGTTAACGCTTATTTTATTGACAAGTTGTTCTGAAAATCATTGAGATTTCGTGCTTGTTTGTTTAACATTTATTGTTAATCTAAAACATATATACTTTTTTGCGAAAATGTTTTCCAGTGAACCACTGTTATTCTAATCCTGAATCACCTGACTTTTGAGTATAATACCTGCTCAATTGATAGATATATGAAAGTATAGAATGGTTAAATCATATTCATTTTTTGCTATTTTGTATGACTTTCCGTGCAAGGAATAAACAAATTGAAGTTGTGGCATGTGTTGTATTGTCATAGATTTTCTTTATAGAAATACAATGAAAACGGTTGACACCAAATATAATAGTGAAAATTGCCATCTGTTTTTAAAATGTCAACAAGATTTAACAAAAGAATAAAACAACTGTTTATTTATCATGAAATAGTGAGGTGAGTTGGTGTTTAACGCCCCTTTCAAGATTATTTCAATTATATCGCGGCTTCATGAAATAGTGATATGATATGTACTTTATCACTTTATACTGTTCAGGATGCATGTTAAAATCGGTAATAACACTAAAAGAAGTGTATAGTTTTTTTATACCCATAACAGGCAACGCAAGGGTTATTTATTCTGTTGATTCTTCGGATGATAATAATGATAAAAGTAATAATAATAATGATTATGATAATAATATAATCATCATCATGTCGTCAACTTTAATATAAATGTTACTCCGACTGATATTTCACATTGTGTTTTTGTGACATTTAGAAAATAGATATACGATAAATCAAAGCATGCATTATAGAAACATGTACGCATTCAAGATGTTATCACGACTACATGCTTTCGTATACTTAGCTAATATGAGAATAATCTGTGCGTAGTACGTGTTTATATTTGAAACATGTTTTGATTTACAACAATTAATTAATGATGTGTTTAGCATTTAAACACATTTCGCAACATGTTATGAGTGAAACATGTACGCAACATGTTTAAAATCACAACGCCATTTTTGAAGTATAGTGCAATGTGTTTATATTTGAAACATGTTTTGAATTACAACACATAATAATTTATGTGTTTATCATTTAAACACATTTCGCAACATGTTTTGAGTAAAACACGTACGCAACATGTTTAAATTCAAAACGCCATTTTTGCAGTGTATAGTTGATGATGTGGCCTTTGTTCTTTAGGGCATGCTCTGATAAGGTGGATTTCTGGTAGAGCTTGTTCATGCTCTTGATGCTCTTTTATCCTTGTATTGATTGGAAGTGGTTCTCAAGTGTATTGATATCCACAATGACACAAAATCTGTAGATATCAATCAAACTGTTGCCCTATGCGATGAAATTTGGAAGAGCCCTCAATGGCTAAATTGAAAACAAGCATTTCAAAGGAAGAAGGCATGGACTAAAGAGATTTTTAAAATCCTTACACCCTTAAGAGAAGAAACTTTTAAAAACAACAACAGATTCTTTCGTGTTTTATATGTTTCCAATTGCATGCATATGTATATGTGAATCATTTCCCTTCATTTTGTGTAGAAATGGTAACCTCTCCTTGAACTTAATAGTTATCTACATTGCAGTCTTTATGAACCGTACCCCTGAGGTCCCTTGTCACCTGACATGGTAATTGACCCTATCCTGACCTAATGAATGGTAAAATACATGGCGATGTGTAGCCATATTGAAGGTTTAACAATCTCGTCATTTCATGGCCATTCGATACTTTTTATCTCCATCTCCTGCTTTACAACCATTTCCTTCACAAACGTGTATGTTGCCTTATGTACACTGATCACTGATTGTTATCAATGATCTGGTGTGAGACCGACAACGACAAATGAAAACCCGCAAGCAATGTGTTTTGTGTGCTTCCCGCTTCTTCTTGGGGCAGCCTGAGATCAGAAATTGTAGAAATTAAAAATCTTCATAGATGATATATGGCATTTTCATTTATTTTATTTAGCTTTATATTGAGGGCTACTTGCTTCCCTAGTTGATGTTTGGTAATGTGTAGAGGAATCAGCTGTCCTTTTTCATACCCTAACACATAGATAACGTTTTGATTCAGGGTTTGAACTTGAGAGTGTCAAACATTTTGTCCGTCCAGTTCAGATTCTTTGTGAAGGACTTGTAATTGGTGACAAGGCACCATGATGTTGTAAAGGATGTAGTGCTCATAGTACATACCACATAAAGCACTTGATATCCCTGTCTTTAATATTGACAGTGCCCTATTAACTTGACTTGTAGAGGGATGTAGTTAAAGGATGTAAATATTTAACCTTAAAACTTTATCCACAGTCCAACTGTTTGCCTGTCGTTGGAGGATAAAGGAAGTATAGATTTTTTCATAGATGTCCCAAAGCCTCCATCCAGACCTTCGAGTTTATTTGTGATTGGTTAAATTATTTGGATGTGAAAGGACACGGTCAAGGTCGTCTGACACGACCCTTATGGAACCGTGCACGTGGTCAGATCAAGAAACGCAGCGACGTACGAGGGACAGGTTTCGAGCTGATTTCAATGAGATTGCTTGTGACAAATTAAAGCTAGGTTTAAGCGGGCACAAATTATGTTGTTGGGTCAAACATGGCAAACTTCATAAAAGGTGTTATTAAATCGACAATTAGTGGCTGTTTCTGAAAATTAACATCTCAACGTCTATCAGTTACCATAGTAACAATAAATAGGAAAATAGTCGAAAATTAATGATCGAAAACCGGACAAAGGCGCGCGCCAATGACTCAAACGTAATTTCTGAAACTTATTTGTAGCAGACCCTTTGACAAATAAAAGTTTATTTCGATAAGTAGGCGATTTAACTTGTATACAACTAAATTGGACGCTGAATTCCGACTTCTTCACATTTATAGAGCCGTTTTTGTTTTCAATAAAAAGAGAAAATTACATAATTTTGGCATTCAAAAGAGCAGTGCAGTAAATTTTTTAAATGTTTCGCTTTTGACTGTATCATACCAAATTGTTGCAAGTCAAAAGAACCGTAAATACGAAATTTAATTTTTTTTCCATGTCGTTTAACAAATAATTCTGGAACACAGCGTCACACGACTTCGTTACTCACGTGTAACACGACACCATCATTTCATATAACAAGATGCCGTCACGACAAGGGTACTTTATCTTGCGAGATGGATCTGGTAAGTTGATCTTTAGTTTCGTGATTAGTTTATAGAGTGATATACAGATTAAAGATTTCAGATATCTAATCATGCTGAGAAAATTCATGTCGGTAACATATAGAAATATTAATTATCTTGCAATTTATTCGGTGCTTGTAATTTGGCTGTTAGAGCCAAAGTCATACTCCAATTTCTAAATTGTTTTTATACATTGGAAATGGAATTATCCCGGGAAAAAGTCAAGAACAGTTCTCTACATTCCGAAACACATTTCCCCCATCTTATCTATCTGGCCCAGGCCTTGTCAACAACAGAAAATGTGCTACGTAGATCAAATATTTTGAGTCACTTCCGATGAATCTTTACCAAATATCTACTACCCCAAATCATGGGTACGATGACATTAATAACAATGGCTGTCAAAGGTTTTTCTTTTTAAAAAAAGTTGTTACACCCGAATTAAAAAATAACTTGATAAATAGGCAGACAATGACATCATAACCTGATGGGTTTTTTTTGTAATCAATGAAATAGCTACTGTATATTGTAGAGTTTGTAGTACTTGTACTGCAGTTAGGCCAGATATTCCTTTGTTGAAAATTGCTTGTAATAAAACATTTTCATTTGGAAAATTATTCTCCCATATCTTCCTCATCTGATTCAAGCACATGATTACCATGATATCATTACACATGTAGTAATTATGAATCTATAAAGTCTCATAGGATGAGTTGTGTAAAATGTCCAATCTTTTTATCAATTTAATTATATGTGACAATCATTTTTGAATTGTATGTTTTTATATTTGTAGTTTTGATTAAGGGTTTTTTCAGAGGTAAAAGAAGATAGTCAAGGATGAGTAAGCAAGGGAGGATGACTCGAGGGACAGCATTTACCAAGGCAAAGGAGGGCAAGTGGAAGAAATCAGGCCATTTTCCAAATAACTTTATTTTGCATTCGATCAATTTCTAAAAAAATAAGTATGTTTGAAGAAATGAGTTTGTTGTTAACAATTTGATTAATTTAATTTAAGGGCGTTGAATATTTTAGGTTAATTAAAAATGTCTGTTTCTCTGTTTTAAAAACATTGTGACTTGTACCTGCTGGAAAAAGTCCTTTCTCCATTTCTTATTGCCACAATTAAAAAAGCCCAATAAGATTATTGTCACCAAACTTGGTAAAAGACAGTCAGTTAGAGGAACAGCAATTTTTCGTTGCAATTCAAATTCAAGAAATAAATGGAGATATGTGTTGTATTTATTATAAGAAACCTTGTTAGTGCGCAACGACTGCAGATAAGCAGATGAGGGTTGTTGATACATGTCTAAATGTTATTTAATCTTAACATGAATTTTTTGCGATGTTTCAAATTTAAGCAGTGTCTTTAAAAGATTGGTGATGGGTTATTCTATGAAATATATAGATTTATGTCAATATTCGCATCTACTACATAATCTCCTTGCAGGCAGACAGAACAAAACTAAAGTGAGCACAGCTCACAAACCCCCGTCTGTATAAATAGCCTTCAACCATCATTACTTCTCTCAAACCATGTATGATGTAGTGAGTCATGTAAATAAGTAAAGACCTTTAAACGATTTCCCGCACTGGTTACCTCTATATCACGTAGTAATTAAATATAGACGTACATAATACCATGTACGCTTTTTAGTGATGGTTTGACAGATACGAACACTTTTATAATGTTATAATCAAAGAATAGTTGGGAATTATGCCCGTTCTCATAAGAACTTGAAACGGCTTAAATGAACTAGACAAAATCTATGACTAAAAAAAATATATGTAGAACTAATCATTGCCCTTCGAATACAAAAGATAAAACAAACAAATATTTCGTTCATACAATATTCACTCAGAGTAAAGAATATACCTATATACACATATAGATACATTAAGAGTTTTAAGGACAGCACTAGACTGATAATACCGCTTGTCAAGGGCAGGTATTAGACGTATCATCACTTATGGAAATGTATCGTTAGATATTCCTTCCATCTCAAAAACCGCGGGGCTTACTTGTTAAACGATACACCGTGAAAATGTTGTTACATCTGACTACCATCATTCGGGAAGGCATCGACATTGCCATGTGGAGTTTCATATCTAATCGCACTGGTTTGGTTAATTTTCTGTACGCAGTTACATGTACTCTCATTATGCGTGTTGTGAGAGATATTATTGATACACAAAAGAGGCCCTCTTGTGAAGCCGTTAAGGTTTGTCAGGTAAAGGTGAGATATATCAGAAGGGGTAGAGTATCAGCTAATACCCCTACAACAAAGGAAACCATAACGACAGTGCAGGAAGACAACAAAGATGGTGTATATTACGAGGCTATATAATAGAGTTAGGTGAATGCTTGTGTGTTTAAAAGTGGAATCCTGTGTTTATACGTGGCTGGTCTTATAGTGATTAACGATCACAAAAGCATACGATTATTGCAAACGTTTCAACCATCTGTCGAAGTTGGACAAACAGTGTTTCAAATATTTCTGGAGACGAGGTAGGCCAATTTAACTAATTTGAATTTTATGATAACGCAGGTGTAGTTCAACGTATGCAACAATTCACTATTTTGAGTCTATATGAGCTTGATATTATGTGAGTCAGAGTTTTATTTCCTGTTAAGAAGGCCGCATGGCCCAGAGTACAAATTTTGCGTACAATATACATTTCCTTGTAGTCACATTTTACATTTACAAAATAGTCATTAAAGCAGGTAAGCGAAGCAATTATCTATACATATTTCTATATATTTCATATATTCAAGTATAATGCAAGTGATCTTAAAATACTTTTTGTTTTACATGATAACAATTGTATAAATTTCTGCTGCGTTGGATATTGAGAATAGTAATCAGGTGGTTTTCTACTATCTTAAAGTAAGGACATACAAGGAGAAAATGAAATTCATCACCCAAAACATCTAAATTAAACTCATCACAATTCAAACAAGATGATTATTCGTTAGCATCCTAACGCTTCAATTATATTTTAAGATTGTAAGATCAACATCTAAATCTAGCAAGAACGTGAATTAGGTCAGAATCGACTGCTATACTCAAATATAACTCTTGTTCGAATATGAATAATATCAATAACGAGAAAATAGAATTGAGGGACTCTTTCAACAGTTAAAACATTTAAGCTGTCCATTCTTTTATTTCAAATTATGAATTAAAGATGTTATAAGGATATATTGATAAAACAATAAATATACAATTGGGATGAAATCACAATGTAATATTGAATGGGATATCCTGACACTTATATATTGTCGAATATTGTTTTATAAATATGTATCTCTCTGATGATGTCTATGTCAAGATTTAAAATGAACGGCAAAATACCATCTAAGAAACATTACGATGTTTACTGCATCCAATACAATCATTTTATTTGCTAGACTTTGCCAAAAGTCTTGAGAAAAGCTAAAAAAGATTTAGTTTTTAGGCATGCAGTCATTTTCCTCTATTAGGAAGCTCATGTTTAACTTAGAATACTGTAAGCCACCTTGAAGAACCACGAAGAAGATGAATTCAAGTGAACATGGTTTTATTAAATTCTTCATGCAGACCACACAGTCTGGGATAAAAACTATTAAAGTTAAATTCAGCAAAATCAACAATAGCATAAACAACAATAGCTCTTATAAGGTTCAAGTCTGGCTTGAGTGTCTTTTGGCTTAAAGTGGCAAAATATAGGAGTGGAGAGTCTAATTTAATATGATCTTTCAGTACTTGTTTCTTTACAATTAATAATACTATTATTTGTCTTTCTAATATATTTACAAATAATAATTAAATATTATTTGTTCATAGATAAATGTTTATAAAATAGGTGTTTCTATTTTATTAAGATATTTCAAATCCTTATAACTTACAACTAAATAGATAGGGAATTTCTGATATTATGGTAATTACGACTCTAGGTGTTGTCACCTCAGAGCATGAGATGCGAGTGACTGAACTGTCATCTGTCGCTGCTTATATAGAGAATTTTGGAGTCACGTGATACATTTAAACCAATCACGCGTCATTTGTCATCTTGAGCCAGACATGAACATGGAGCTACTTTAGGCTAAAATGGTAAATATCATTGACATTTACAAACAGGACAATTTTGCCCCAAGTGAATACAAACGCATCTTAAAATTATCTATAAGATGCACTTTACAAAATAACAATACATGAAGAATTCATCTAGTAATGTACAAATTTATGATTGTCCATATCAATTAACATGGGAATGGAAGGTTCTTGATTTACACACGTAGGAATATGACGATTCCTTAATTTTAATTAAGGAGCACGCTCTGCCCCAAGATTTATCAAAGGGGCATTCACCAAAACTATCATAAATTGAAAGGGGCAAGATTATCAGAATTACTGCCCCAAGTTAATTTGGTATTTATTGCGGTCTATCGAGAGAATCGCCCTCGCGCAAGAATACATTTACATAGATCCTGAAGTCACGGATGAATATAAATAACAATCTATGAATTGCTTCTACAACTCGATAAATATCATCTTTGGCATCAGAGGAATATTTACATTCAAGAAAACTCTCGTGAATAGCAAGTATGATAAATAATTATGAAACGATAGATCCTCATTTTGACCGCAGTCAATAAAAGTAACAATGGCGGCTACCGACAAGTTTACGTCAGCCGAAGAAACAGAGAATACTGATTAATTACAATGACTTATGTTATAAAATACATCTGGAGATTTCTACTTTGAACAAATGACCTATCCGTATGTACATTGCACAACTTTGATTACGATTTACATAAAAGATCACAAATTACCTGCTACTCATAATATTTGGGTTCGTCGAAGTTTGACAGCTAGCATTATGCAAATTAGCCACGTGAATTATTGTTAAAAATAGATGGACATAAGGGAGAGGTCATTACATCACAAAGCTGAAACAAATGTGTTTGACCCTCAAAAACGAAAACAAAATGGCCACCTACATGGCTTAAAAAAGTGACAGTTGCATATGGTTATACTGTCTATTAATGTATTCATAATTTGTAATTCAAAAACATATGAATAAGGCCCTAAAAGAGTCCTGATAAGAGATGGATTCGCGACCAAGCTAAACAGAATGTTTTTAGACCCTGAACATTAAAAAACCGAAACAGCCTTTGCTGTTGTTGACATTGCATACTATAACAGTAATTGTGACTGCATTTCAAGAAGCAATTTTCAAACTGTTGCGAGATCCCCAGAGACGAACCAGCAACCGGTTATATATGGCTGACGAGATTGGGTCAATTTTGGTCTTAGCAAAATGGCTATCGTTGCATATCACCTTTTTCCGGCTCAGCTTTGAAATATTTCTTAAGAAATAGGGTATATAGACGTCCATATATCGAAAACGAGTGTTACTAAGTTTGTCAAGGTGTATTTTAGCCAAAATGGGGAATTCAAACTCGATAAAACGGAGAAAGGAACCCGTGATGGCACTATTTTCACATCGATGATCCCTTTCTAAATCATTAGACAACGTACATATCCTTTCTTTTATTCCACCGTTCAGAATACGATTCTAAATATCGGAGTCTACTACTTTTATATGTTGATCAGTTATTCATTCTACCGGTTTTGAAATCCATTGCTGACAATGTATGGCCAATCGCAAAAAAATTAATATCACGATTCAAGCGAGTCATCAATAATGTCAACTTTCAATTTCAAATTAGGAGTCTAAAATTTAATAAAATAGTGTCTAAAATCATGCAGTCACGTATACGTATCATAAACAACCTTCAAACTGTTATGAGTATTTTAAAGAGCCACTCCGTGAGTTGTAGGAATCATATATGCCAAACTTAATCAATGGTGTCATTTGATCGCGAAGTATCGACTGTTACCAAAAAGACACATTTTAAAGCTTATTGGTTTTTGGACAATATGAAGGTAGAACGTCGCAATTATGATGGAAAACCGGACAGTGGTGCGCGTCAAATAGTCAAACGTAATTTTTGAGACTTATCTTAAACAGCCAGGAGGGCAGTTGGGAGTTGATAGTGTTTGTGAGGTTATATAACTAGTATCCATGTATATTGGACGTGATATCTACACCTCTGTGCATTTATAAGGCTGTTTTTAGATTATCTTGGAAAACCAGTATATGTCATATATGTGTCTTTTGGACATGAAAAATTAAGATGTATTGATTGTATATCACCACATATGACATTTAGGTTCGTATCAAAGGTAAGTAATATGTTATGAAAATCACGGAATGGCTCTGTAACTTGGTACCTTTTATATAACAATCAGCAAGGGTGTTAGTTGGGTATCAGTGTCAACTTTCTGATGATACCAATAAAATTTGATTTGATGCACAAAACACATTTCGAATTATTTGAGTTGATATGGTCGATTTTAAAGGGCCACAGAATATGTCCTTGGAGTCAAATATGAAAAACTTCTAAAATGTTGTTATTTTATCGAAAGGTAGTGGTTGTTTCTGAAAATCAGTATCATAGTGTTTATTAGTTCATTATAGTGACAATAAAGAGATTAAAATCGTTTTTGTGTGATCGAAAACCGGACAGTGGCGCGCGTCAATGACTCAAACGTAATTTCAGATACAAAGACAAATAACGATTGGTAGTGTTTAGTAGGTCCTTTAACTTATATCGATGTATATTTGACTCAAATTTGACTTCCTAACACTTATATGGCTGTTTTTCATTTATGAATTAAAATAGGAAAATCTCATTATTTTGAAATTTCAGAAATAAAGATGCAAATTTAGAGGGGAAAGTTGTACTCAACTCAGGTCATATGGGATTTTGACTCCTATTTAAGCCACATAAAAAAATTATGAACCATATACTGTGTCATTGTAAGTTGAGTATTGATTCTCTCTGAGTTTCCATCTAAAGTCAATACCAGAATGGATCATAATGATCTTCGGCATTACCGCTAATGAGCGGAGAAAGACAGGTGTTAAATGACTACCTGTCGGTCACGTCATTAGTCTGCACGCTGATGGGTTACCTGGATCGATTCAAGCAATTAATCTTCTTCGTCAAACACAGCGCATCAACCGTAGTTCCTCTGCTTAGCACTAACCAACTAGAGTGCTCCGAGAGGAAAGCCCCTGATAGAGTACGTTCGTATCCCGCTAGAGTCAATATTTTAAACGTTTATTCCTCACTACACGATTTTAATCAGACTGCTAGAGTGCTCTGAGAGCACAGCATCATCCACCAGATGTCTTTTGGAAGAAACATTCTGGAAAAATTCAGCATAATAACCCTAAATTCGATATGCGCATCACTGATGTATATCCAAAGCATGTGCAAAGTTTCAGAAATATTGATTAAAAAATGTGGTAGGAATTGATTCTGCAAGACAGGTAATGACAATCTAACATTGAAAGGTCAACCGATCTACACGTAATTCAAGGGCCATTTCTCCAAAATATTCATTGCATCATATCGAAAAGGAGAGATGGGAATCACCAATAAATTTCTAACGCATGTGTAGACATCAGAAAGATTGATAAAAATCTAAGGGTAGTCTGTAGGCCAGACCCTGAAATAAGGTAGAAGCCTGAGCAAGTCTATAAAAAGACTTTAAAGCTTGATTTCTGAAAATGAAGAAATTTCAGTCTCCTTTTCATTTCATTTATAACAAGTTTTTAAATTTTTCGATTGACTGATGCATTTTTCATTTCAGAGTCTAATTGTTAGACTAAGCTAAGGGTTGATATCGCAAAACAGGTATGGACGCACGGACGGACGCACCGCGCTACGGCAACATCCCCTTTTGACCCAGCGCCGCGCTAACCAATAGTGAGAACGCAATAAATTGCAGTTTGACATTCAGTCGTTCAATCATCTCATGATCTGTCGTGGCTAAATGAAAGGCTTTATTTTATAACAGATTATAATGTAAACTCTTGCGCCAATACCACAAACATTTCAAGTTCAGACGTTTTCAACATTCATTATATTTTCATTTTGTGAACAACAAACCATTAGAGATTTGTTCATATCCCTTTGTGACTACTACCGTCTCTTAAACTTTTTTCATTATTGATTGCAGGTCGATTGTAAATAATAATAATAATGCAACGCTATTCTCACATAATAAATTTTTCAAAGGGTGACTGTATCTCGACGCAAAACAGAACTTAATCATAGGCTACCAATAGAAATGACTATATTGCATATAGGTTGTCATGTTTGCTTGATGAATGTAGCAAAATCGATGTTTCCAAGTTTTATCTTGCCTGTTTTGACTTAAACGACAACCACCCGGGCGCTTGTTTAAAGGGATTAAATTTATGGTCGGTCGAGATTACGCTTACGGAAAATATGTGATGAAAGTAACCATTGATTGATATTATTTTTTATTTTTATATCTTTTGGTACTCATTGATTTTCTTTAATGTATTTCAAATTGATAAAGATATTGGAATTATGAAGATATTTTTTAGGTTTTAATTTTTTTTATGAAGATGCATAGTAACATGTGGTAATATAATCAAAATCAAACAATATTTTGTCGACCCATTCAACAATAACAAACTATTGTCCCACCCAACATGGTTCGGTCACAGTTTTAAAGTCTACAAATATGCATTTAAAACATGAAATGTATAATACATGGAGGTTTGTAATGAAGATATAATAAGTAATTTTAGATAGGCAGTCTACCATAGCGAAATTATGAAACAACCTCCAAGTTAGGGCGCCTTCCCTTCCAGTACCACTACGTTATTTGTCCTGCCTTCAATCGCGGGGGCTTTGTTATCACAATTCAGGACAACAGGACGAATTGACGTCATCGGTAACCTCAAACCAAATTCTTAGTTTATTTACAAAAATTCAGTTCGAGGTATAATTGAATCGTTAGGCGCATTAATATAAAAAGTATAAAAAAATTGCGTGAAATAGTATTTGTTAATTGATAGGTATATGGTGGACAATTCGATATGCTTCACTAATGCAAAGGAAACTTTATGAAGTAACAAAAAGTTTCGTTTGCCTAACTCGTTTCTTGAGTCCTTGTTCAGAGTTGCACTGAGTTAGGAGTTTAACTTGAAATCTGGCGTGACAGCAATCGATGGTTGCACGCGCTGTGAAAGAGCTTTCTCACTCTGGAGCCTACCAATTGAGGGCAGCGAGTGTATTAGTGACGTCACGGAGCGGATATTCGCTGTCTGTAGCTAGGCTATGAAAATACAGATGTAACACTGATGACCAAAGTCGTTGGTAATACTTAACTTGCAAAAGGTACCACTTATATTCACCACCAAACCAAGGCTTAAAGGCCGTGTTACTTAGCAAGATTTTAAATTTTATGATCAAGTAAAAAACTAGCACAATCCCTGTCACTGTATTGATTGGTAACATAAATCGATATATACCCTTAATTAATGAGGTGAAGTTACACGTTAGTTCGTACCTTCGAGATCTTAAAGTGACGGTTGTATCGAGTATGGTACGTGCTATGAATATCAATTACCAAAGTTCAATGTTTTTATTGACTAAATTTAACCATCGGTGGCATATGAGCATAAACATATAGACATATACATAAAATAAATCAGTCAATATGGCATACATGAAATAGTGAAATTATGTGTTTTGAATATATGTGTACAAGATCTATACATGTTCAAAAGTAGGATAATAATTATACAATATAAACGAACTAGCAATATTAAGTACGTTTAAGGACATGATTTAAAGATTGAAAATTATTTTGCATATTTTTTTTTTGTTGTGGTCAAAAATTGTTTCTTTGTCGATACATTAGATACGTTAATGAAATGGTGTGATATAGTGAAGACGTTGTTGGAGAAAAGCTTGACATTGATTGACTGACATTTGTGGCATAGTTCACCAGTGTTTATTTCAGCCAATGTCGTTATGCAAGGAGCTTGAAGCTACTATCTTGCACTCAACAGAATTTTCCATCCGGGTTATGCCGCTGTTGCTGAATGCGAGTCGTCTCATTGGCTGCTTAGGTAGCTAGCGATACGAGGCTTTTGGCTTGAAGGAGATCAAGGTCTTAGGAATGAGCGAGAGCGGATTCATATACGCTGATTTAGCAGGATGCTCTAGCTGGTGAAATACATAAATTGCGTACACATATTTAGTGATATCTTGCGAGCGTTCAGTTTCTATTGGAAAGTTATGATCGCTATTATGTTGGTCGACGTAATGATTAGCGAAATCATGTATTATGATCAATTGGTACATATAGCACGGTTTCCGTCATTATGTTAATTGCAAAAATGATCGATAATATTCCCTGAATAATAAGGTAGAGTTACACATTATCCAGTACCTTCCCGTGACTGTAGAGTGCCGGTGGTATGGCTGGTTACCTGTATCATTACCAAACCACGGCTAGTCGACGTATTAATCAGCAAGATCTCACCTTATATGATCAAAAGGGAAATCTTTCACAATGGCTGTCATTGTAATGCTTGTAAATATAAATCGATAAAATACTCTTGATTATTAAGGTTGTATTACAGTCATTCTGTACCTTCGAGGGTTCACAAAGTGACGACTCTGTCGATATATCATGTTTAAATAAAACTCGAAGGGACAGTAATTTTTATACATTTATGTGATTTATACATGGTTATAACTCAATCTGGCTAAACCATGTTACTAATGTTAATATTTTCTTTGAAAGATATTTGCAAAATGAAAAGTAGTGCACATTGATTCAGAAAAGCAAATTTAGAGAAGAAAAGACATTCACCGGTGACAAAGAAAGAATTGTAAAAGATAATTTTATTCACTATCTGGATTTTTTTTATCAATACAAATAACTGACGCAGGCTGTCAATAAGTCCATAGAAGCGAGTGTTTATTCTCCCCTGAAGACATAGTCGTTGGATGTCATTGTTGAGATAAGCCATTTAACGACAATTTACAGGCATAAACAACAACCCGATTATCCACTAGAGATTTACAGCCTGTTGAACACAGGTACCCTCCTGTAATTATAGAAGGTTCTAAAACTAGCATAGTGCAATAATCAAGTTTGTCACGAATGAAGGGGGGAATGCGACCGAAATACAAAACCGTATGACCATTGTGTGGACAAGAAGCCCCTCATATTCTACTGTTACAAAATGTTCATCTGAGTTTAAGCGGGGTCGGAGCTCCTTGGACGATTATCCACGGTCAGAAAGGCCTGTTGAAGCTATTGCAGATGATGTGGTTGCATGAAATAAATTTAATAAAGGTGGAGGAGATATCTTCAGAGTTTGGCATTTGACATGAAAGTGTTTGCACCCTAATTCATGAGCAATTGCACATGTCCAAGGTGTCAGGTTGGTGTCACAAAACTTAAATGCACAAAATCAACACAAGAGAGTTGAATCCGATAATTTTCATGCCCGTTCGGTTTTAAGGTTAGATACGTGGATTTATCACTGGGATCATTACGCCAAGCAAGAATCCATGCAATGGAAGCATAATTAAGCTCTCTCCTGCACCGAAGAAGTTGAGAACTCACGTTTCTGCTGGCAATATCATGGTGACCATTTTCTTGGATTCAAGGGGCGTGATACTTATAGACTATAAACCACCTAAAACTATCATTAAAGGAGCCTACTATGCTGACTTGTTGAAGCAATTGAGAGCGGCGATCAAGAAGAAAGGACGCGGCATGTTGATTGCTGGAGTTATGCTTCTTCATGACAACGCTCAAGAGTCGTATTGCACAGGCTGCACTTAAACGATGTGGCTTTAAATAACTTAACCACCCCCCTACAGTCTGGCCCAGAGCGACTCTTATCTATTTCGCAATTTGAAATCACACTTGAGTTTGGCAATGAGGACAAGGCAATTATTGAGGCGTGGTTGAGGATCTCTGCCGCAAGGGTACAGACAGTCTAAAGAACAAATGGGCAGAGTGCACCAATGAGATTGTATTTAAAAATAAAGTCAATACCGCAGCCATTGGCTTCTGTTTTATTTCCACTGCTATGAACTTATTGAGGAATATTTACATTACATTGGTTAAGCAAACTGAAATATATGAAATCGATTAATCATATTTCAGTCATGTGGCATATTCCAATCCTGTTAGGCCATGTAAAGAAGATATATAGATGAATAATAATACATAAAAAACTTATGTTTGCCACGTCCATTATAAGTGATTCGTCGTTATTTGCCCCACTTGACATTTGAGTGGGACATTTTTTCGAGAAACTCAAAACTTAAGCAATCTGGCCTTGAGTTTGGTCATGAAATGATATTCAATTTACGCGAAAAGATAGTGTTGGCGAGTTGTCAGTTTCAGTTTCCTTGACCGTTTGTGAAACGCCCTTTAATTCAACTCATGTGCAGAACCTGTCAGTGTTTTCGATGCCACAAGTGTTCAGTTCACACGCGAATCGGTTGGTAAGTAACCAAATAAAATTAGCCAATAGAATTGATCCGGACACTTTTGCAGTATCCAGTCGACCCTGCAAATGGCGTTTTAACGGTGATCACCAAAGTCATCTACATATTTCTTCTTCATAATTATTTCTTATTACCAACGAAAAAGAATAATGATGTGGGGTTTTAATTAAATTGTATGTATTCCTGTAGAAGAAAAAATAACTAAACATATTATGAATCACCCCCAATAATTTCTGGATAACAACTATTTTTAGTAACAAACAACAATAAAAATGTTCTAAATGTCTTTCAAAGGATTAGAGAAATATTCATTTAGGAAACGTGTTAAAATCTCGTGCTTAATTTCCGAAGCAATTTTATTATGTAGACAGTCACAAATCAATATTCATCTCTTCAATTATGGCTATCGTATCAATAAAAATGTACCAAAATCGACCTAATGGCAAACATGATATCTGTGTTAAGCTACCGGATAAAAAACTCAACTCCATGATAATATCACAACAAATTACCATGTTTCATGTCGCCAATCTTCACTTTAATATAAAAAAATCAATGGTTTGTCAGTGTCATTTTCATTACTTTATCCACAAAATTAACATGCATCGATGTAATATGCAGGTTAAAATCCTTCATTCTTTAGTTCCATTTGTCTTCAAAACTAATGATTAACTACACGGAAGACGATTATCTCAACATAAACGTCATGCTCGATCGTTTCAGTATCTAGGTAAGCATCTGTGGTCCTCAACTTTTTTAAATAAGGGCGATCAATTGACAAATCAGTGTTTGTTTATTCGGTTTCAATGGCAACAGATGCGCGTTTGAAAGAATAATTATCTGACAAGGTTTATAATTACTGCGAGGGAGGTTAGTACGGCATTATATTACATGATCAATATGTTTACACAGCCAACGGGAGGGAATTAATTCGAACAGAAGAGATGTTCCTTTCAATATTTTGATATATAACGTACGAATATAAATATTTCAATAATCAACATGTGTAAAACAATATGACATTTAGAAAATAAGGGACAACGTACTGAAAGGTTTTCTTTCCAAACGGGAACTGAGGAACAATAACATGGTGTAGGTTCAGGGAACAGAGATCTTTTTTATCCTCTGAAGACAATACAGATGGCACAATCTGAAATTTTATAGGGAATAATGAACAAATGAAAGATCCAATAAACATTGCCTGTAAGAGATTGACCAACCCATGAAGCCAAGTATATTTGCAAATTGTCTGTATATCTATGTATGACAAAAAAGCGTCCTTACAAGCAGAAGGCACAATTCCATGAAGTTACAAGAGATGATGGGGGAAGGAGAAAGTTGGGAGGTGTGATTGAGGGGGCTAGGGTTAGTTGAGGGTTTGGGTTGTTATTGAAGGAACAGGAGGAATTCACGGATATGACTTTAGAAAAACTCGGTTAACATGGCCATCAATCTCATTGAAATCAGCCCGAAACTAATCGCTCGTACCTCGCTGCGTTTCTTGATCTGACCACGGCTCCGTAAGAGCCGCGTCAGACGGCCTTGACCGCCAGACTGTGCCAGCCAATAAGAATCGAGGCTGGAAAGACTTCGGCAACTGTTGAATTGACATTCAAAACATCACATCTAACCTTTGTATCTCGGGATTCGAGCTTTTTCTGAAAGGACCCGAGAAAAGCCGAGCTGGGATGAATGCAAAATGATCGTGGGTGTGTTGACTATCATGAAGAATACGCTGGTCGGAAATTTAGCTATGTCTGCGACCCAAGGAGGATAGTGATTAAGATGTATTATCGTGACAATATTTGCGTTTGATTTGGCATATTCTTCGTCCAAAAGACGTTTTAAAAAAATTAAAAGTTATAGTGAAGAAATTTACCAAAAACAAACTACGACACATTATTGAATAGGTCTACAAAGTTTATATCAAAATTAGGTCGACAACAATTTTGTCAAAGGGTTTCGAGGAATTCATATCAATTTTTAAATTTCAAATTAAGTATTTTTGTGAATGGGGGCAGGTAAATAAATCAGAAAATGCTGAAACAGAAACCTTTGCAATTGTATTTGATAAGTGACATACTGTTATTTATTTAGAACTCAGAAGTGTGCAATGACTGACTATTCACCCGACCCCCGACCCTCTACCCCCGGGGGTTATCGACAACCAGGGTGCCCCCTCTCGCTTCTTCGTTTTCACTCTAATTTCCTGGATCCGCCACTGGTGTGTATCTCAAGAGTGACATTTATGTTCTCAGTAAAAAGCTTATCATACAACTCAAAATGATAGATCTCAGTTGCAACAACAATGATGTTCATTTTTTATGCTATCTTTTCAAAACGTTTGCAAAACATTTTTCAGGGCGTCCCTTATTTTCAACTTTACGCAATCTTTCGTGATCAAACAAAACCGATATGTACGCGGACCCGTGATTGGTTAGAATAATTGGAGGTGAAAGGTCACGGTCAAGGCCGTCTGACACGGCTTTTATTGAGCCGTGGTCAGATCAAGAAACGCAGCGAGGTACGAGCGATTAGTTTCGGACTGATTTCAATGAGATTGCATGGCCATCAGAATATTTGTCCCCCGCACAAAATCAATAAGCACTTATATATAAATGGACATTTAGTACAAATAACGTAAATGCCGATACGAACCCATTTACAAGTATTACCTGCGCAACGTATATCGTTTGTTTACTAATTGGAAACTATGTTGCTAAGCAACATTTTACGAGAACCGATTCATTGTCCCTGCAGGGTTGAACAATCCAGTAATTATTATTGATAAACTATTTTCTCGTCATAATAATAATTATAGAGTACGCAGCGCACACATCCACACAGAATACATGATTAAAGCGGTCCCTGCATGATAAAACACTGATTCTAAAAGACCGAAAGCTTTCAATGCAACTTTTCAATAAATCCATATGAACTGCGACAATATTCAAGCATACGATCTGTTCGACCGAAAAATGTAACCGCTGTTTTTTGTGCATCTACAATGTTTTTACCGTGGCTATAAGAAATCAGTGAGGTTACAGATACATCTTATGAAGAATAAATTCAGACTCTGAACATTAAGCCTTGTGCTCCCTTTTGATTGGACCTAACGCGGTCATGTCACTGGTATACGTTCCAAGAAACCTTAAGCTGCAGTTTAAAAACTATATACGGCATATTTTGAACGTCACAGAAAATGCTACCTTCTGATTGGACGAAACAAGGTCATATGGATGGCAGAACTACTTTACCAATGTATCATTGCGCAGTGATGAAACTTCTATTACATGTCGTTTCAACAAGTATCTTATATCAGTTCTTATATAAGAATAAAGGACCATAATTGAATTTACAGTTTGATTGAAACGGTTAATTAAAAATAGATTCAATACTTTTCATAATCTTTTCATAGAGTGTCGGTTACAAAGAATGCAAGTCAGTTGTTTTGTTGTTATTTGTTTTTGTTTCAGTAAAAATTAAAATTCAATCAAAAATGAAATGTTCCCTTAAAATTTTAAATATTAATTTATGAGAAATAGATGTTTTGTGTTTGTTCACTTGCCGTTTTCAGTCATTATTTCCACACCTTATATCTTTACATCCCCTATCTACATCGGTATAGTCTCAGCATGTTATAGGGGTATACATGTAAATTATGTTGTTGGGGTGAAATATGGCAAACTTCATTTATGGTGTTATTTCATCCAACTGCTTATCAATAAGCATAGTGAAAATAAACAGGAAAAACATTATCGAGATTTATGATTGATAATCGGAAAATGTCGCCCGCTAATGTCTCAAACGTAATGTAAGAAATTTGATTATAGCAGACACCTATGAGAAACACATAATATTCTCATTAAACGAGTTAATGATGAAGTATAAAACGAGCGAAAGCGAGTTTAATACCAAATCATTAACGAGTTTAATAATCATAGTATCAAATAGAAGGAAGTTTATTATTCTGTTTATCACTTGACCTCAGTAATCAAGCATGATTGCCGGAAGTGTACTTAACGAAACATTTATATAGTATATTCAACATTCGTCATTTGTACGATTTGTATCATCATTGTTTGACCTTATTTACATACATACTAATTTTTTACACCTTTACAGAAGTACTTTTCGACAACGCACTTAAAATAACAGTCATTTTGACTGTAGCGAATCAAGAGGGTAAGCTAAGAAGATAATTTTTACGTCATTTATTGTAAATATATCAGATTAAATAATATAAATTAACATAAATCATGCGAAACGATACAAAATAGAGAGAAGGTAGATGAGTATCACGAAAATGTCAAATTCCATCATTCTGCACACAAGCAATAGATAAGCGATTTACTTTCTTATCACAACTTTCGCAAAGGAAACTTCCCTTTCCATTGTAAAATAATCGGTATCTGTCGCATTGCTCATTAGTTTATTGTGACGTCACAATCATATTCGAGGTGAGGTGAGGTGATTTAAGAAATGAATTTCATCATATGGTTGTCCACACGGTTATAACCTGTTTGAAACTTGTAAGATAAACTTGTATAACCGGCAAGCTTGCGACGCCGGTTATACAAAAGTTTATCTTACAAGTTTCAAACAGGTTATAACCGTGTGGACAACCATATGATGAAATTCATTTCTTATAAATTCAAACGTTGTATTTAAAGCGAAAATGCATTCGAAATGCAATTCTATAGCTGCTTGTCGCACTGACCTACGTACCGGTTACACCAAGACGGATCTCTACCCGTATTCAGACGCATAAACAAAATAGTTCCAAAGACTCGGTAAAAATGACACTTTTTTATTCTACAAATAATACATTTTGTGTATCAAAAAACTAACAATGATTATATTTTTGGAAAAAAGTGGAAAATGTAAAGTTTAATTTAAATAGATCAAAGTTAACAAATAACACTCGCGTATTTATACTGTCCAGAATCTAGGTGACAGTACAGCGTGTTTCGGCTATCAGCTGTCAGCTGTCACTTTAGAAAATAGTTCCGGCACGATATCGTATAACCTGCATTTACTGAAGGTTATTTTGTATAACCCTCAACTTTGGGTTCATTGAAATGTATACCGATCACATGACCATGTCTGATCCAATCAGAATGCAGCATATCGTTTACATCACAAAGTCTGAATTTATATGGGGTTTAATGCCGCTTTCAAGAGCATTTCACTTTTATCGCGGCCGCTAGTATTATTGAAGGAAGAAAGCCCGCAGCACAATTGTGGTTATGCATTGCGGTGAAACCTGCGAGCACAACTGGAACTAGCGAACCATGGGTGGTACTGCATTGAAATTCAGGGTAGCATTGCACGCAAACCTGACTGCATATAGAACATTTCTCTACTGCAGACAAAGTTGCCGATCCCCTGGCGGAACCATATTCGAAGATTTACGCTTTGATAGCTATAGGAGTTAAAAACTATATATTTCCTCAGTTTTGTAAAAAAGGTCCTTATTATGAAACTTCTAGATATATAAAGATAAATTTGAATTGCGATAAACGTATGTTGAAGATGAATTTTCATGTCATTAGATAAAGAAAATCTAAAAACAAATAAATCACGTTTGAACAATTGATTGATGTTACCGTACACACAAATCCAAAATCCAAAAGATTTCAAATTAATTTTTAAAAATATCGTATTTCAAATCAGTACACTTATTCACTATTTTAAACTCTGAAACTAGGTACACATGAAAACATGTATAACTTAACTGTTATCCATAGCGGCTTAGATATTGTAACGTTGTATATTTCATCGTGCTGCACGTGCAGAATGAACAACACCGTGTTTTTCGAGCAAACGTGTAACAACTCCAAAATAAGCGCCCCTTCCAACTGGATATGAAGAGAATTTAATACCCAAATCATATAAATCCATACACCTTATTACAAACATTTTCCTCTACAAATGCTAAATGTGCAATTAATCGGGTTTTACGTAAAAAACGGTTGATGAGGAAAAGTAGGGGTTTTTTTTGTATTGAAACATCTTTAAAAGATTTCTTTCGGCTTTTATTCAATGTACAATTTCTGTTCAAACGTGAGTCATCATTTGTGAAATTTGGATCACGTCTATTATTTGTAGCGAATCTAAATTTGGATTTTATAATCACTGCATGATAATTGACCACCTGATATTTTATCATTTTTTGACAAGTGCGAAAGTCACATATAGGAATTAAAACAATATCATAAGGTTGCATTTTCTACCCAATTGCCAAATATATCAATATGTCAATTAAGAGTTTGAATTCGAACAGAAGCCTACCCCATTTCTGTTAGCAACCAAAGCAAAACGTCCCATTCACAAAAAACTAGTGAGTGTCACTTCAACCTTAATTGAACAGTTAATTTCTACAGAAACATATACGTAATGAAATTTACACCAAAATCGTGACAATCGCGTCATTGAACAGGTGAAATACAAAACCCTTGACGAGATTCACGTGCAGAGCGAGAATTAACTTTATCTTTATTCACTTTTCTTACAATTCGCAATCCTTAACAAAGGGACGGGGTTATCTGTTACCAAGCTATCTTATCAACAATCTTCATTTGTACTCATTCAAAGATTCATTCCTTATTCCGAAAGGGATATACAATATTGATCAAATACAAAGTATACAAATAGGACAACGCCACAATCGCTTAAAGAGCCACTCCGTAATTTTCATAACATATTATTTACCCTTGATACGAACCTAAATGTCAAATCAAATTGATTTGGAATCATCAGAAATTTGAAACTGATACCGTTGCAGATTGATATATATAAGGTACCAAGTTAAAGAGCCATTCCGTGATTTTCATTACACATTATTTACCTTTTAATACGAACCTAAATGTCATATGTGGTGATATAAAATCAAAACATCTGAACATTTCATGTCCAAAAGACATATATATGACAAATAATGTTTTTCCATGAAAATCGAAAACAGTCTTATAAATGCATAGAGGTGTAGATACCCCGTCCAATATACATGGTTACTAGTTATATAACCTAACAAACGCTATTAACTCCTAACTGCCCTCCTGGCTGTTTAAGGTAAGTCTCCAAAATTACGTTTGACTTTTCGACGCTCGCCACTGTCCGGTTTTCGATCATAATTGCGACGTTCTACCTTCATATTGTCACTGTAAAAAAACCAATAAGCTTTAAAATGTGTCTTTTTGGTAACAATCGATACTTCGCAATCAAATAACACCATTGATTAAGTTTGTCATATATGACTCCAACAACTCACGGATTGGCTCTTTAAAAGCTTCCTTCTTCCATATTGAGCCTACAATCTAATGCTACGGCTCAGGCCAAGGTTCTAATTATGTTTTTATTTTACGTATCATGACAGAATGAGACTTTGGCTCCTAAATGTTGATAATATATTCTTACGCTTAAAAAAATTCGCAAAACGCTTAATTACTTACACTAAAACGAGATTTTGTAATTTGTCAAGAAAGTTAAATTTCTGTTATTGACAATTTTTTTATTTTTGTAATTTTTTAAAAATTAACTAAAATATGATATGATTATGTATCTTTGTAGTAGTGTGTACAGGTTATCCCTCTTCTATCCACAGACAACCAACTCCCGGGGGTGTGAGTCTTGACCGTTTATTACAATATCAACAAAAAACCCTCTTTGCAGCAGGTTTCATAGACAGGTCAGTTAGTGTCACATCACATCGTTTTATTATCTGATTATTGGAAATCCAAAATCCTCGAATAACATCCACGAATTACCTCTCAACACAGAAAATAATAATTCCAATTCGATTCAACTGAATGTAACTGACTGAACTAAAAGTCTAAACCTGAACCATATAAAACATCTGAAGACAATAGATAGTAAGCCAGACTGTAAGAGAGAGGAGAGTTGAAAGGGAGAAACCTTGGGTACAGATTGAGGTGCAGGTGACAAGCCATGGCCTGGGGGGGAGGGGGGGGGAGTTGCTATTGTTGATATAACCTAAGGTAAACTAAGTGTAAATGAAGTTGCCAATGATGAAATACATTACAAAGAAAGGTTTGATCTTTTACCAGATAAATAACCATTATGTTAAGATATCTATGATAGATCTAACTACTAAGTTGCTTACTAAGCTAATAACCCTTGTCACTCAGTTAATTCTATAAACACTAACTAAAATGTTGTTTTTCAATTAGAGTTAAACCAAAATAAAATATACAATTTCAACACTGCCATATTTTCTCAAATGTTCTCTAGACGAGCAATAAAACAATGAAACGAAATTATAAGAAAAGAGTTAAGATTAGATTAAAATCGATCATTTTCGGAGTAATAGAGGTTTAAAATATTTACACTTTCGATATTTAAACTCGTTTTGTCCAGGGTTTTCCTCTCTACACGGTCAAACCGCAGGCGTACGTATCCACATGTAGACTTCATCCATCTGTCTCTCAATCTTTATCCTTTTATGTCCCTCCCTCTACGTAATTGCCCTCCCCTTTCACTATCCTTTCTTTCTATCCAACCCTCCACTTCTCTATCCTTCCATATATCCTCTCTTGTATTCCATCCTCTCAACCCCTGTCTGTCCCTCCTCTATCCTCCCCCTCTCCCTCACTCTCAGTCTCTCTATCCTTCAACATATCCTCTCTTGTATTCCTTCCTCACTACCGCTGTCTATTCCCCCCTCTACCCCCAACCTATCCCTCCTCCATCTCCCCCCTTTCGCCTTCATCTCTATATCTGTCTATCTCTCAATCTATCCTCAGTATGTCCCTCACTACCTGTCTCTTCCTTCCATTTTCCCCTCCGGTAACTCTTCCTCTCCTTATCTATCTATCCCTCCCCTATCATTTGTCTATCCCTCCATCTTTTTTCTCTCGCTCTGTCCGTTCCCATCCTGTTCTCACTCATCTATGTCTGTTTTACTTTCGCTAAGTCTTTAAAACTGAACGTCCATCAAAACTTTGTCTGTCAATCTCTGTCTCCCAATCTAAATCTCTGTATCCATGTCTCTATGTCAGTCCCTATCTGTCTCTGCCCTTGTCTCTTTCTGTCTGTCTCTGTCGCTTTGTCTGTCAATCTCTGTCTCCTAATCTGTATCCTTGTCTCCATGTCTCTATGTCAGTCCCTATCTGTTTCTGCCCTTGTCTTTTTCTATCTGTCTCTGTCGCTTTGTCTGTCAATCTCTGTCTCCCAAGCTTTCTCTCTGTCTCCATATCTTTATGACAGTCCCTATCTGTCTCTGCCCTTGTCTCTTTCTGTGTGTGTGTGTCTCTGTCTTTCTGTGTGTGTGTCTCTGTCTTTCTGTGTGTGTCTCTCTCTGTCTTTCTGTGTGTCTCTCTCTGTCGAACCTCTTTTAGGTTTTAATCGGAACAAAGCATTCGGAAAATTGGGTATTGATTATAACATTTCCTTCTAAGCTTGGCGAACGTTGATCAAGAATATCTAATTCAGATATTACCCGGTGAATTAAAAAAAAGGTTCGATCGTCACGAAGAAAACAATGGTTGCTATAGAAACAACCATAAACAAAAATCAATGACTGCTGCATATTATGCAAGAAGATTGATTTTTATTATATGACTTTTTTCATTGTCGGAGTCCAGAACTGATTTTAGTTATAACTTACGTAATGGATGCTTTGAAGATATAAATTTAGTAGCTAAATATACATGTAAATGTTCATGGTTTATGTTTAGTATATTCTCAAAAATAAAAGAAGATGAATCTTTGCATATCAGTTCATTACCTACCGGTTTCACACAAATGTGATCATCGGGGTACGCATGTAGCGTTAACAATGGCAAGGGACGTAATGCATGACGTTATTTGCATACCACTATAACATTATACAGTAAATGCGACGTCAACACGATTAAATATTATGAACAGTGCTAGTTCAGTTTATTTCATAGATTGGACTGATTACAAACTGAGGATTTGAGTTAGTTTTCAACTATATATATATATATATATATATATATATATATATATATATATATATATATATATTTACCCAAGCCTTACTGCGTATATATATATAAAAAATTTAAATACATCTCTGATTTTGGATACTCCATTGTCGTAAAACTTTATGAAACGTTAACCAAATTAGTCAAATTCTCATTGATGTACCCTTTGCTGTTTCTAAATGCTTTGACATGGGCGGGGAGCGTTGGGTATGTGAGCCCTGCTCGCACCTAGCCTTGTTCAGAATGAATCTGAAAACAGAACTGTTTTTCTGTCAGCAATGTTGTTTATAGGTCCCAAGTTTGTAGGAATTTTTGCAGAAGATATGTAGATTGTAGAATAAATTGACAAAATGAATCCAATATTAATCTCTTGAGTAGTAAAAACAAATGACACTGATGTGTCTATAGGTAAATACTATATATTAAAGATTTGTAATATATAAATATGTATATGTATAGATGATATACTCCCGAAATAAAGACCGCAAGTTATCTCGCGTAAATCAGACAAGTTGGACAGGTGTTAGTCTGATTACAACCTGGTGTTTCCCACTGATGCAAAGGAATTGTCCTATATATAGTAACGAGATATTTAATATCAGTTGTTTACGGTTGGCACACAATAAAGTAGACACGTGTGTAGACCTACTATATGATATGCTTGGTATGATATTATATCAGTACCAGGTGCGTGAAGTATTACGCGTTAAGGCATCTCAAAGAATGATGCTTTTCTGAAATATAAATAAGGCAATATTAAATTTCATATAAACGTATTGATTTAAAATGATTGAATAAAATATCTTCAAGTCCTTATTAGATTCAAAGAAATCGTTATGAGTAATTGGTTAACTTTCGTGGAATATTCACTGCAGTTATAAATATACGGGTACCCTTCGGGACAAATGCAGTTTTATAACCAAAATCACACTGTATATAGGAGAAGACAGTACGTGTACTGTTTCAGTTCTCCTACGTGACGTTAACACTGCACTCTAGAACACATTGTTTACATAAATTCTGTGATGTTTTATGTGCAAATATAAAATTATTGAATGAGTACCGAGTCGTTAAATCCACCGGTTCATCTTCACAAGCTGCATCTGCACTGAGGAGCTGTCACCACGACCATGTTGCTCTGTTTGTCTGGTATGTGTGTTCTTCTTCTTTCTACAATAAGCTTTCGTAGATTATGTAACCATTTATTCTTTTAATAAAACATTTCATTGGATAAGTAAATCTATTCATCGCATATCTGAAGTAGACAAAACTCTTTTTTTATGATAGAGTGTTGATATCAAACTTATCTTTATGGAGATCTGCGTATGCTATATGGGTGTAACGTAATATTGAATAGGACAAGAAATCCTTAATGTTTGTTCTAACGTTTTAGAGGAAACGGGTTTTACCTTTACGCAAAGGTGTGTCTGAAAAATGTTTATTCAAATAATACAACCGTTTTTAAATAAGTGAAATAACTAGCTTTTGAGAAACAACACCTTCAAATATTTTTTATACGTTATGCACAGACAGAATATGGTTTGCGACAAACTATCGGAAAAACTATTTTAACAGCTAGAAACTTTTAAATATACACGTAGACAACATTTATTTATAACGTTTTAACAAAAAAAATTAAATGTACTTTCATGTATGTCAATAAAATCTGAAAAATTAATCAAATAAATAATGAAAAATGTATTTAAAATAGTATTTTCTAAACGTTTGAATTGGAACATGTATATGTTTAATTAATCCTAATATAAGTTGTTAATATGTGAGTTTGAAATGAAAAATGTTACCATAAGATAATTGATTATTCTAAAAACATTTCGATTCATATCTTAAGGTAAACCAGAATACCAAAAGCTACTGACGCTAACATTCTATATTGAGGCAGTTAAAATCGATTAAATGAGAAATATTTATTTATAGTTTTAATACAATAGATTTTTTAGTTTAAGTTGTATTACACTATTTTATTCAGATTAAATCACTTTTCAACAAATATGCATAAGACATACATGTACATATAGGATATATATCCATTTATCCTTACATGGACAGTATACATATTTGTTTATAAACCTAGTACAGAAAGAGATTGAATTAAGAATGAAATAAAGTTCGAAACAATGAATTATTTCATTCTATCATTGCATCATATCGACCCACAATAAGGGTTTATGCTACAATCAATATGCATAATATTTATTAAAACTCCTTTCAACAAACAAAATTCTATTAAACAATTTGTTTCTAAACAATTTCAACAATGGTGGATGGAAAATCAATTTACCATCAACAATTTCTGGGCTCAATTTTGAACTAGATCCAATTCAACTAAAAAGAATTTCTGAGACTAAGTCCTGATCCTTATTTCAAAAGTAAACAAAACATTATTGTTCTAATGAGCTTTTAATTGAACGAATCGTATTCCCGGTAATTGAAACTGGCGACGTTGTTAACTATTCCACCTGTATAATGTATTGAACCGCCATTGCGCAGAAGAACGTACATAATTTGCTTTTTTCAATTAGGAGATAAATCCCTTCTGTTTTTTATTTTGGGGTTGTATATCGTGCATTTTTCACCCCTAAATTTAATTTCAAACCGAGCTTGCGAGGTTTGAAATGTTAATTTAGGGGTGAAAAATGCACGATATACAACCCCAAAATAAAAAACAGAAGGGATTTATCTCCATTCTAACATGACTAATTAGAAATCATATAAGGAACTAATTCGCCTTGCGCAACAACAATGTGATTAGGTCGAACCAGCACAGACCGGTTCCACTTGCTTTCGAAACTACGGTACAGTTCATTTTCAAAGAACGCGCTTCAATAGTTACAAAAATATCAAAACATAAACCACCAGGTTTTAAATAAAACCCTTAAGTTTTTATTTCATTGAGGATAAATTCAACAAAAGACAGATTTTATATCCCATCAGAGTTACGTTTTTTACGTAAATACATAGGACACCTACCACCCCTACAATACCGACAATGACTGACCAAATCAAGGGACGTTACTCTGAAAGTAGTTGTTTACTGCTAGCGGTAACTTCTCACGCAAGATGTGAACTGATTGAATAAACTATCAAGAAAGCTTATGAGAGGGGTGAAAGGGAAGGAAAGTTGAAGAATAACGTACGTCCCCTCTGTTCAATTGACGAATCGCTATTACCGCGCGTTACGGTAAGAAGCGAGCTCGGTTTTGAATTAAAATTTGGTCCTAAAATTTAGTGATAACAAAATAAACTACTTCGAAAAAAATTATATCACAGGATGGATTTATCTTCTAAATTTCATTGAAAAATACGGTTTTCTCAATGTCTGTATAGAATTGATTTAAAATTCATTTTGCTATTGTCTAAGGCGATGAAAATGTAAGTACAGCGAATGGAGTTTGTAAACGTGCGCGTATGAATGTGAATCGGTCGTAAATATTTAGAGGTGATTATCGGCGAAATAATCACTCCAAAATTGATTTTGGTAACCAATCAGAAAGCAGTATTTTCATTCTAGTTTTCGTGTCATGTTAGAATCAAGAATAGAATGTCCGTTTGTGTTTGGAATGGAAAATTAACGTCGCCAAAGCTGTATTAAAACTTTTGTGAACCAAGCGAGCTAGCTACTACAGTTGTTTAAGTAAGGTAGTGATTACATTGACTGTCGACATACTCGCCCCACCCTCATCAGGTATGCACATATTGTGAGTGTTTTATCAGGTTTTGTGCGTCACGGTTCCCCTTGATCGTAATGCGAAATGTAATTTGACACAGTCTTAATACATCTGGTTTCGTTCGCCTCATTTCCACAGCCAAAACACCTGACGCGATGCTTAGTTGACAATCATTGAAATCTAAAAATTAAATTTATTTTCTTCTTTTCATTTTATTGAATTAAGGAAGCCTAATATGATGAGTCATATCTTATGAAACTTCGTACCGAGAATGTACAGTACCGGTGAACGTTCCCACGACCTACATGTAGATCGACTAGAAAAGGTCCACACAAGTACATGTATGAACGATTTTTTTGAGAGTTCAGGGGAAATAGACTTCTGAAATGTAGATCACATGACCATGTTTTAAACCATTCAACGTAAAGGATTATGTGTAAACTTTGAAGTGCGAAATTATATAGAAAATGGTTGGCAATATCGTTGTCACCCATAACATTCACAACGTATTGGTCAAGCGCATTTCATTTGTCACGTTGGTGTTCAAAATGGTAGCTGCATTTACAGACCGTTGTAAGTAAGGAGCCCTAATCCCCTGCCTTAAAAGTGAGGAATAGTATGTTTCGTGTTAATATGTTTTGGAGGTAAACCAACATTGGAACAGCCTATGAATACTGATTCCACCACCTTTTGTGACGACAGAAACAGTCTTTGCCTTCTTTAGGGTTGGAGACGTTACGTGCTGTTACTACTTTGACTAATTCCTTGTGTCTTTAGCCAAACGTGTTGGCACCAATATTCATCCATCGTAAAATATCAGCATCGTTTTCTAATAAGGCAGGGTTCTCTTTTGCATAAGGGTTGTACACGGTTTTGATCTGGTTTGTAATGTTTTTGCGCCCACCGTGCTGAAACCTTTGACATGTTCTAAGTTTCGTTAGTATCTCGCCGGTCATTCCTTTCCGGTATGTTTGGTACCATTTCCAGTAATGCCAGCGCTTTTACTCACCAAGAACGTTGTTCATTTTCAATAACATTTTGGCGTATGAAGGAACATCGTCCTTTAACATCTCAATAATCATAAAGGTCTTTCGGTAATGAACCCTCTGCTGCAGACACTTAATGACATCTCACAACTAGATATGGTTCATTTTCTGAAAAACCACACCAATTCGATTTAAAAGACCATAATCTGCAAAAGTATTAAAAGTTGATAACGGAGTCTGTAGAACATGCTTGTGTACGTGTTAAAGAGCCACTCCGTGAGTTGTTGGAGTCATATATGCCAAACTTAATCAATGGTGTCATTTGATCGCAAAGTATCGACTGTTACCAAAAAGACACATTTTAAAGTTTGTTGTACAAACATCGAAATTATGATCGAAAACTGGACAGTCAAACTTAATTTTGGAGACTTATCTAAAACAGCCTGAAGGGCAGTTGGAGTTGATAGTGTTTGTTAGGTGATATAACTAGTATCCATGTATATTGTACGTGATATCTACACCTCTGTGCATTTCTAAGGCTGTTTTTAGATTTTCATGGAAAACCAGTTTTTGTCATATATATGTCTTTTGGACATGAAAACTTAAGATGTTTTGATTTAATATCCCCACATATGACATTTTGGCTCGTATTAAAGGTAAAAATATGTGGAGTGGCTCTTTAAGCGCGGAGCCATTATGTTGCATGGTTTTCCAGTCGAAACCCACTACTTTTCAATCACCCCTCGCATATGTGAAACCCTGTTACAGCACAAGCAATATAATGTAGACAAATCATTTTGAAAGAAAACAAGGTGATGGCTAAGCCCCCGAGTCTAATTAAAAATCAAAACTCGGAAATAAGCGTATCGGCTCAAAACGGCAGGGTTCTAAACAGGCATTACCGGCACAATAACCGTGTATACATGAATATCATGAATTTTTCAGAGGTGAACAACTTGCTAACTGTATTTAGGGCAAAGGGGCAAACTTTATGATATTGACATCAACGTGGAAACAAAACACGTAAACTGAAACATACACTGAGTGATGGTTTAGCCAGCTTTGTAACACGCATCACATTACATATAATGGTTTTGGTTAGAGTTAGCTGTCATTTCAAAAGTAAAAATCATGTAATTTTTGATACTATGACTGTATGAGTCGGACGCCCGAATACAGGCCCTCAACAAGAGTTAGAACGTACCAACTAGTAGAAAACACAAACAAACAAACAGACAAAATGACAAAAAACAAACAAACAGACTGACAGAAAGACAGACACACATACACAAAAAAGCAAACAGACAACAAAAGCAAACAAACAAACAGACAACAAAAGCAAACAAACAAACAGACAAACAAAGATATTTTGAGACGGCTCCCTGACTTTAAACATGTAAGTCAAAATCCGTTTAGGTCAAAGAAAGGTCCTTTAAAGTTTCGAAATTTTACTTTATTTTCAAAGACCAAAATACCTGTGTTTCAGATTCTGTAAAATAGGACAGGTTTTTAGATATCAGCACCAGGGTACCTGCGTATTCATCAACTTGCTATATTAAAATGCATAATTAAATGCAAGCGAACGCAGCTCGTCGGTAATTACGCTAAGAGATCGTCTCAATACGTAATGAGAAATTCAATCAAATGGCAACATGTCTAATTAAATCATGTTGTGACGCTGTGAAGCGCTTTGGATTCTGATTGAAAATTAATATTTGATGGAAGTCATGAATTCGTTGATGTCAAAGATATCGGAGGTGATATAGCATTGGCCAGGTGAACGAGTAAAAATCACCTATTACTATAGCAACGTGAATGTTAAAGTATTCTAATGCAAAGGGTTGATAAGCTGAAATGACGTTCCGAATATGATCCGGGGCATACTTCGACATAACATGTATAGCAAAAATAGCAAAAATTATATTATATTAACAAGAGGGGGGGGGGGGGGGGGGGGGGGGGGGGGGGGGGTGGAACCCTGTGAATGTGAATTTTTAGAAAATACTTTGATATGTCAAACATGGAATCAATTTAAATTTATATTTTAAATATTCAGATTAAGATAATTTAATTTATCGATTATATTTATGTCAATTAAACATTCAGGAATAAACAGAGGAAATAATTCTAATCAGAATGTTGATATATATACTCATGATGATTAAAAATAACTGTTCTGTTGAGTCTTAGTTTACATTATTATGCAATTACTAAATCGAAGTAAAGGCAAATAAGTTATAACAGCTGAAATAACATAAAGAGGCGAGACAAAGCAGGGCCTGTGAGGAAAAGGTGCCGAGCAAATAACCTGAAAAATAAAAGACAACGGCGTATTTATATTGCCTGACGGGAAATAGAAAGACATCGACTAAAATGAAAAATGAATGAAATACGAGCACTTGATCGTGACAGAACAAAAATGTAAAGCATCATCTTTATATAAGAAGGATGCCAAATTGATTGCATCATCGATAATTTAACCCAGGTTGAACATTCCAAAGGTACACAGGAGAACACGGCTTTTGCGTGTTTTAAAGGGGCACATAGGGCATTTATAAAGACACAACGTTGAATATAGGTTGGTTTTGCTATATTATTTCTTTATCTTATAAATACTTAAAAGGGACACATAATTTCGACTTCTTAACATTTATTTGGCCGTTTTTATTTTACAATCGAAAACAAGAAAATGTTATAATTCTAACATCTAAGGGATATAGATGCAACTTCAGATAGGCGATTTGAACTAAATTCAGGTCAAATAATATTTAAGCTCTATATGAACATTAAAAAAACCTTTAAACATACTCTGTGTCACTTTAATCCAATCATTTACCTACGCTTGGAAATAAAGCGTACCAATAAAAAGTGATGTAAAGTAACAGCTTTCACATTCACATTCTTTTACGCATGCGCGAGAATATCTTCCGACACATGTACAGCTTGTTGAAAAAGCATATTTTAATGAGATTGGCCAACATGCGTCAAAATAAGAATTTCATCACATCACGTGATACTCACAAATATTAATGATAACCTCCACATTGAAACTTCTCACATATGATAACTATTACACATCTTCATGACCGACAACATTTTAATACTAATACTAATACAAAATACAAACCTATCTAATCACTAGTTGAAAACAGAGATTAATTCACACATACGGTTAAGTGTTATTTTATAAACTTGACAATATACAGCTGCATACCGAAATTTTGTTAACTTACCACTGAATCGTAGTGCAAATATCATGTAATTTGGGTTCCGTTTCAACGTCATTAGAATAACTTCAGCAAAACTGACTATGGATCCCCCACTGTCCATGTGTGAAATAGCCATTCTTGAACTCATTTTGGGAACGTCTGGTCTTTCGTGCAAAAAATCGAATTTAGGCATATTGATAAAGATAGAAGGGGTCATATTTTTTTAATTTCGATTTCGTTTAATGTCAAATGAAATGTTCCATATCGACTCTCTGAGATTAAAGCCAACCTAATCACATTGACTTTGTGCTAAGGAAAAAACGTGACTAAGTTTTAAAGAAGTTGATAGCTTATTAATTGTTTTATGGAGAAAAATAAAAATTTGCGTTTTCGGAATTTTGACCCCTGGTCACTTCAAAGGCCTGCCAACACTGTTACGGGTAATTGTGGGAGTACGATACACATTTGCCTGAAAGAAGAATGGATCTGCCTATCTGTACTGAAAATTCAATATTATACGTTTCTTTTTCGCAACGCTACGATACCTCAAATGCATCTCAAATTACATGATATTTGCACTAGTATATATTCAGGTATGTGAGCAAACTTTTGGCATGCAGCTGTAAGAGAAAGGAAATTGACATTCCATGAATATTATACATTCTGTATTTGAATGAATGTGTCATCTATTAAATTTTGAAACTGATAAATCCCGTATTATTAATTTCAAGTTTGTAAGTAATTTATTTCTAAACACGTATATCTACTTGGAGAAGTGATAGAATATTTAGACGCATTTATTTGACCCGACGAAGACCAGACTATATGTCTCGCGGGGAGGGAAAATTTTTATGTAAAGACGAGAATAGGCTTGGCCTATCTTCAAGCACATAAATTATCCACAGCCATAACCTATGGCAGGAAATGTAGTCTAGAATTAGTTTTTATGATATTCGACACTGTAACGATATTTCAGGAACCATGTACAAAGTGTCTTACAATCAGAGGAGTCGCATTTAAGGCGAGACCAATATCGGTTCGTTCCTCACCGCATCCCCTTTATTGATCTACAGATTTTTCCTGCTTTCTCCGCCGTTCTCTAATTTTGGCGGTTGTCATGGAAACGCGCCTAGTGCCCGTATTCCCCGAGATGAAGATTTTGGGAAAGGAATGACAGGCAACAGAATAGCGTTGTAATGCATCTCTCGCCTTCTTGTTTTGATGTGAGGATTTAGAGAGCTGCCAAGACCTACAATGAACACCCCCATTGCGTATGGGGTCATATTCGGGGATTATACGTAACAGCCTGTGATTCATATTAGGCGTGTGCATCTTCGTGTGTTGAATCTGTCTGTACCAGTCAATATGTCCTTGGATACTTGATAACGTCCAAACCAAATGGGTAAGTAAACAAAGTGTATACATCGCTTTAGAGATGCTGACTAATATATGCACATAATAATCATTTACCACAGGGCTGCGCTTAAACCCATTATCAATAAATACGTGTGTCAGAAAGTGTCATATTCAGTATGCCAATATTCAAACGTGTCAATAATCAAAGTGTCCTTGTTCAAATGTGTCAACGTTCAGTGTCCATGTTATAATGATAAATCATCGATATCATGCACATGGTGAATATAAAGCTCAAACAGACAAAGAATCAGATCCCAATAACAGAGAGGATAAAAAAAAACTCCGCGAAGAACGCACTGAGTCATAGAATAAGCGATGTTAATACCGGCATAAGTAGGCTTTCTTCTCATATTCCAGCGATAGTCTTAATGATGGCATGGTGGCTTCCCACTACATGATTTCATTTTAACTGGATTCCCCATTAGGTCTAGCTTCTTATTTCAGTCAGGTCACGTAGTTTAGGCTGTTAACTTGTCAACTCGGATATCTGTCAAGTAACATTTCCGTTGGAAGTGCATACTGAAAACTGCATAGACAAAAACATTTATGTATAATACGTATGTATGCTGATATAACGTGTTTGGTCATATTGGCCATTGTGTTGGCTACATAGTATATATGCTAATAATTTGGGTGATTGTCAGTGTTATTTTCATCATGCATTATCATAATCTGATGATGCTATGTTTTATCATGCATTATTCATACATATAAGCTCTCTGAAAAATTAAAACCCGCCCATGTGTTCTTTTGTGGGTTGTTTACGTGTTTGTTTTATACAAGTTCATTATCTGTAAATGAAGCGGTTCAGTGTTCATTATTTATATATATGAAAGACTCGAATCCATGGCAGGCCTCAAATCTGTGGCAGATTTTCAAATGTCTGACATTTGTACCTTTTTTTGTATTTTTCTGCAATGATTAACCAAACCTTACGCTAGACAAACTTACCCTAAAATCCGTCGACAGGAATCCAAGTGTTAAAAAAAAGTCTTTTAATATCTTAGGGCTAAAGAAGACAGACTCACCGAGGGCTAAAAAGATCCTACAAAGTAAACACATTTGATATGGCATAAAGCCGTAAATGTCTTATTTACATGTAAGGTATTCTTTAATGTATTTTTGTAATTGGGATATGAACTCGTATTATTTGGTCGTTATCCGTTTGCAATATCTCTTTGTGTCTTCCCTAATTATTTCGCTAGCTACGCAATTGGGCCTTATGACGGGAACAGTTAGCTATTATGACGCCATCGCACAATGACGTCACTTATCATGACGTCATGAAACAGTCTAACAATCAAACGCGCCACAGATAAGGAGACCCGCCATAGATTAGAGACCCGCCACAGATCTGAGTCCTACATATATAAGATCACTATCTGTCGATCCATAGTTTGTTCATGCATTACTTTCACGAGAATGCTCTCTACAAGATGAAAATCTGTTAATGCATCGTTTCATCTTTCGTGAAATGAAGCCATTTCGTAAATGTCAGTTTTTTTTACCATTTTTCGGTTTTTTAATGAACAAAATCTGTTCGAGTATATACGTATTTTGATTGTTTTTTTATTCCTTTCTTTGTGTTCACAAAATGTCACTTGAAGTTTGACCTTGTGTATGCATATATGAATTATGTCTGTTCATATGATTGTTTAATGGTTGGCACAATCTTGGTGACGTGGGGTTAGATCATGCCTTGTCTATGTAGTACTTATAACTAGTAAATCATCCTACGTATCACATTTTGTGGGTCTGAATGCATATTTAGACTATGCATTATTCTTATGTATCAACAATGAACCCAGCCTACTAATACATTATTTGGTCACAGACATAGGTAAGATTGTCACTACAAATCAATGCAAATGTGTCCATGTGAGTGATAAGAGTGAAAAAAGGATCGTTGGGTGGGGGTTAACTATCGATCAAGAACGTCAATTCATTCTTCAGGAAAATTAACACTTTCCTTCATCATAAGCAAAAACCTCCAGGGAAATAACTTATCATACCATACCATCTTTACCATTGCTCAAAACACTATACCATACCAAGCCATACCATTACATACCAAAGCAGACCTTAGCAAACCATACTATACTATACGATCCAATCCCATATCAAATCGCAACTTACCACACTAGTCTGCGCTGCCCTAGGCACTATATGCTATACTATCTAGACTAAACTATATACCGCCGTAAAGGAAACAAATATTGTAATGGAATAATAATAGAAATGTTGTAATAAGTGTATGCAAAGTTATTTTATGTACGCACAAACTACACTCTGGGATTTCACCAGCATTATAATCTAATGTACAGTTAAAAATCTGATAAAACTTATGACTTATATTGTTATATTTAATATCGTTCATAATTTGAATTTTATCTGATATTACACAATACAACCATATCATATCATACCATACCACTCAAAAATATTGTTTCAAATATTGATGTTAACAAGTAAAAGATGGATTAATGATAGAAATGTTCTAATAAATGTATGCAAAGTTGCTTTAGGTACGCATGAACTACGTTATTGGTGAAGCTAAAGTTTTCATTTGAATTCAGCCGGGTTGTGTATCATTTATTTATTCTTCTTTTAAACCTCCAAAATTGAGTAATGTATTCCATTTTATTATAGCTTCTAAATTTATACATATATCAATTCAATATAGTGCTCTAAGTTTCGTATATTCATATTAGCAAATGTCGTTATGACAATGCCCTCATTTCTATTCTATGCATTATAATTCATGATTGCAAAATCAACCGTTCATCAAATGATTTAACATTCTTGACTTAATATGCATGCACTTGTCTATGTAAAAGTGATTATTGTTTTCAAACGGTTAATATCAGACGTAATTTCGATTGAAAGCAGCATTGATGCTTTGTATGTATGTGTATATCTGTCACCCACATATAAATATACAAATTAGACAGTTTTATTGTTCGGCTCAGCTGGTCCAAAGCGGTTTTCCTTCGATCATTGGTCGTCAATCTTTATGACGTCTTATTTGTCATCTCCCTTGAGATTATACAACCCTTGACGTCATAATCAATGTAATGTTACGTGCCCATTTATCGCCTCTTGTAAGTTGTTAGTTATTTGAAAGGCGCAGTGGTACCTTTTTCTTATATAACGATATATGTCACAAGGCGTAAAACAAACATAGCCTTCCATTTGCAAAACAATCTCTCTGATCCATAAAAGGGTTTATAGAAAGGAGTTGATTTAGGTGTAAATCGTAAGATTAAGCTACGAATCCATTTCCCTTCTACAAATTATCTAAAGTTGTACACACTAGAATGGCCGCAAGAAGTTTCCTCGACATTTGATTCACGTAATCTAGTTGATTAATGAAAATAAAAATATTTTGAGAAAATATTGATTTGTAAGGGAAAATTTGAACACAAAATCATCTCAAAATGTACTGCAGTGGAATTGATATGAAATGCGTGTGACATTTTAAATCGCCGACGATATACAATGTATTGGAGAAACTGATGCTGCTCGCCGTAGGGGGTTTGACCGCTGCTGACAATACACATCAACCTAAAATCCCTCTCCCTGGGTATGATAAACCCATGCTGTCAATACACATCACTTAGTGCCCTTATGTAGATAAGCTCTATATAGTGGTCTTTACACAGAGAAACAAACCTCAAAAGAACAATACACATCCCTCTAGAAAATATTAGCAATATGTTACAATAGATTTATTGACAGATTTCATCTTTCTCACTTAAACTGGTAAAGGATTTTATGTTTTGATTTAGTGTTGTACTTCATATCTAATACATGTGCTTTTAACTTTCAACTTTTAACTTAACTCATGTGCTTTTAATCGTTTCATTTTGTTTGTGTGGTTGTCTTTAAAAGGAACATTAAGAAACTCACTTTTTTTCGTTTTGTTTCTTTTTTGGGCACTTTCTCCTTTGATAATCACCATTACATCCTTATTAAGTTTATTTACAAGAGTCCTTCTTTCCATGATAGAGCACCATGAGTAACAAAAGTAAAGAGAGTAATCTGAAGATCTTGACAAATGTGATTATAAATTTATATAATAATTATGTGATATGAAACTTAGACACAAATTTTGATTAAGATACGAGAAACATGAACACGCAATCGGTTACATTGAATCTGTAGACGTATACATTAAATAAAAAAGTAAAGTAAAAAATAAGGCACCCAAACAATAAATACTAGTGTATTAACAATGACTAACGTATTTTTTTAGAATTATCATTATAGTGTTGGATTGGTGTTCAGATGCTCATTAAAAAAAGTCCTAACCATATACATGCAACTACAAGGCCATGATGATTCGTAAATGCATTCGGGAACTGGTTACCGTTATACAGTGACGAGCAGAAGAAGACATGGTAATTGTAATGAAGTGAAGGACTTTCCATGTTTAGGATTTTTTCCTTAAGGCACTGACAGCTGATGAGACCTTTCCCAGACAAGCATTACAGAGGGTCATCATAGGTTCGATATTGACAAACGACAATAAATGTGAGGCTAAAGATGCGGCCAGAGGTCTTCACACCATGGCAAGGTCGACCTGCTTAGGAAACATGTCAACCTGACAGATCGACGATAAGCTCAATGGGCTGAAACCATATGTTGTTCCATATTTTGACAATGATCGATGCTCTCATTGATGACAAGGATGATAACCGTTCAATCGTACAATTAAATGGTCCTCTTCTTAATCCTATTCCGAATTTGAGGGATCGTAGTTACCTTGTGTAAGTGAGGGACTTTCATGAGCTGAGCCGATGAGAATATCTGGAGAATAATTTACACTGATCATACATTTGTGTACGCTTTGTGATTGACACTTCTAACATTTTTCTAATATTACGTTTATTTACTCTTTTCGATGAAACAGACCCTATTCTTAACTATCTTTGCTTTGTCTTTTTTGTTAATAAATGATCTTGTTTTAAGCATATGTTTGACATAATTTTGTCGAGAAGTTCATAATCAGGGAAAAGTTGTATTTTATTGATAAAATTTTCCTTCAAACAAATGAAGGTTTGCCACAAACAAAGTTCATTGAAATGATAAAGTGAACACGCTTATTCACCTCGGACGCATTATGTTGATGGCAAATATTTTCAATTCTTGATCCCATTTTCATTTTGTTAAAATTCAATTAACAAAAATCAAACATATAAAAGATAACATTTCTTGTGATTGGCTATCTAAGATTATTTGCAAAATACAAATAAGCTTCACTTCGTCAACATCTCAACTTAGTCACGTCACGCGCACGCCGATCATTTGACCCACGATTCAATTGTTATTTTTACAGTACGTCAGCAAATGCCAGTATCATGTGTATGAAATTTAATTGTTTATGACTCTTGTTAATCTAATGGATGTAATAACGCGTCTTATACATGTAACACACACCTATTGTTGACGATATTCACCATTATACATGACGTGGCTTCCAATTTAACCAAGTCTGACAACGAATATTTCGTGATTACTTCGTCGGAAACCTGGTGCATTTCTATGAGAAACATTTAAAAAAAATTAAAAAATGATTAAAAATGTCTTTTTACAGTCATATTGGTCCTATTATTTTCATATCACTTATAAACTCTAAAGTAAATTTGTACAAAACACTTGATAGATCAACCTTGTGTAAAACATCGTAGGCTAAATGTTTGAAATTACATGTACTCTTGAAAATATTACTTCGTTATACGTAGGAGGTAAGGTATCGCTGCAAAAGCGACGGGTCAATGCTGCTATCTTCGTCGTTGACATCGAAAGTTCATTTTGCAGTATGATAAATCTTCTTTTTTTTTATAATTTTTTTTTTGAATCTCCATACAAGACAACATAAATCACATATTCAGTTCAATACGCAGCAAGATTACTTTAACACAATGTTTGATTTACAAGCAATTGTTTGGAAAGATAGGTACATTCTAAACAGAAATGTACAAAAAGAATATAAAAAAAGGTCATGACATAACGACCAGAACTTTATGAAGTTTTCATATTTACAGTTTGAGTAGGCATTAAAGCGGTCAACATAGTACATTGTCTTAATGTCTTCTTTTACGTGTTTAATGTTTGGTATTTTTTCTTGTTGTTTCATTTTGTATATATTGTATTTTACGACAATCATTAGCAAATTAGGGACATAGTTTCTATTTTCGCAATAACCTAAAATAACGTTTTTCCTAGTAAAAGTTATATGAGTTCCTGTTTTTTCAAAAATCCATTCTCCAAGTTTTTCCCAAATATTTTTGATGACCTTACATTCATAAAATAAATGTAAAATTGATTCTATCTCGGATTTGCAGAAAGTGCATTTATTAGATTCTTTGTATTTCATTTTAAATAGCAGATCATTTGTTGGCAGAAACCTATGCAGTATACTGTATAGGAACCAAGATGTTTTACACTGTTGTACGACTTAAACGTCAATTTTTCTATCGTTTCCCATGCTTTATCATCAATAGGTTCAATTAATTCCTTTTGCCATCTTTCTCTGTATTTGAAAGGTTTTTGTTTTTTTCTAGTTATGAGTAAATCGTAAATGTCTCTACAACCCTTTGATTCGCCAATAATGTTTTGTAACAGAAAGGGTAAAATTGGGAGCTGGATTTTCTTTTTAATATGGACATTTATAGTTTTGCAGTAGTGTTTGATCGCTTCAATTATTTCCTGACATTCTAGAGAGTTAGTTTTGCATCCAAATAATGTTATTTGTTTAGCGTCTAGAAATTTCCCTCAGCAATCAAACATATCGTTGATATAAGTTATTCCTTTACATGAATAGTGTTTATAATATATTGGTTTTCCATCTATTTTAACATTGTCATTTAACCATAGAGGTTGTGCTAGCACATCTGTTGCATTTTTAGTGTTTTCTGCTTGTTTCGTTATGAATTTTCCCCATGCCTTTAAGGTGTCTTTCCAGAAATGGCTTGTTTGTGGAGTTATCACAGTTTTGAGTATGTGTTGTTGGCATGTCTGTATAAAGCTATCAATGTCGTGTTTGATATTTATTTGTGCTAATTTCCTTATTTTTGAATCAGAGCTGTTAATTCTTTTCATCCATGATATTTTTTTGTGATTGAATAATACTTGCTATATCTGGGGCTCTTATGCCCCCTTGTTCATGGTATGATAAATCTTACCACAGAAAATGTGGGCCGTGAAGTCAAGGGCAGAGCGGGTAGAGTTTGAAATCTTTTCGTTTCGTCCATGACGTTTAGGGATGCTCCCCAACAAATTGCATCAACATTTCTCATTTACTGTATTTAGACAACCTCTCATTAACATGCCGCATGTTATTACACACATTAACACAAACCGTTTCTCTCTTGCTTTATACATGTATCAAGCGACAAAATTACACAATTTTCCCTAAAAAAAAGACAGCCTCTCCCAAACAGACTGTTATTACGCCACACATAAACGTAAGCCGTTTCTCTCTTGGTCTACGCCAATGAGACCTACTTGTCCCTGCCTCTTTTCGAGGGCGGATGTTCATTGACATTGTGAAACAACAGGCGAAGTAACTCAAGCGTGAACATTGTCTTGCTTTAAATCACACGATTGGATGTACTTTTCACTTTGGGTCAAGAATGACGGTTTTTGATTTTTTAAGGAACATTTCTTATTCGTGGATATTTCAGACTGAGGTATGTGTTCTATGCTAAAATCAATTTTTGAAATGTTAATTTTTTTTTATATGTGGGTATATCGGTTAATTCTTTGAATATATAATATATCACTGATATAAGCAACGCATACTGTCGTCTTTATATATATATTTAAATGTGCCGTCGAAAATGAAAATGAGTTTGTTACAGAAGTGTCACGCCCTTAAACACTGTCCGGCCTACATGTGCCCGGCTTACGTACATGTAGGCCTATAGCACAAAATGTGTGGAAATTTTATGTTTCAGTTACTAATTAAATATATGAAACTGCGTGGAAATGTCATAATGACGCCTGTTCCTTTGTAAGTTTTAAAAAAACTTTGTGGCGATTATATTACCAACTTATGAATCATTTTGACACGTAAGATCCTACAACGTAACAAGAAGTTTCTCTATTCCGCAATATGATTATGAAACAATAAACCCATTATTTTTCAACCTTCACCTAGACATCTTTTAAATGGAATTATGACCCTATATAAGATTTTTATCTACGGGATAATTACCTCACCAAAAGCCTAGGATTTGACCATGCTGTGTTATTGACTAAATATGTTGAGGCGAATTTTCACATAAAAGTATGATCAATAAAGATAAAGTCTCCACGGGACTAGAAGGGAAATGGGTATTGAATATCAGCAAGTTCAAAATGTTTTTTGTTTATATGTTGATTTATTAAAAGTTAAGTTACATTTTGTTATCAAACTTCTTTAAAGGACATTACACAATGATCTTTACCGTCAATTGAACATTTTATTTTCAACCATCCACATGACTTCCGTGAAGGCACTTTATTTCGTATAAACAACGAATGCGCCGATAATGCATATTTCTCGATATCACTAACGATTTGCACTAAGGGAGTCTACTTGGTAAGTTATTTAACATACATGTACATGTATAATGTTATAAATATATCAGGTTATATGAATTATTCTAAAAGACCGGAAGTATTTAATGCAACGTTGCATATCTGCATGAAATACGATATCGGAAATATTCAAATTCAAAGCCAGAAGAGCGAAAACGGCAGCCACTTTATAATCCAATAACAACGCTTGTACTACATCTCTTAATCGGTTAAGTTGCACGATTGCTCAAAAAGACAATATTTCATCCTTTATTCTCAGTTCAGAGTTCACGCAAATTCTAAATCATTACACATTACAATTTCAGCCGTTTTCAACTTTTTTTTTCAATTTTTGTATATCATTAAGCCCACTTCGACTGTCTTAACCTTTTCATTGTTGATTGCAAGTCAATTTGAAAGACAATTAGTATTTAATTGCAACCATATAAAGCTAAAGTGAGTGCACATATCCTGATATGTCTTTAAATAGTAAATTTTAACCGAAAAAGCGTGCCTTGAATAGGTCATAACAATAGACACATTGTTTGTTGGAAATCCCATGTGTATAACTGAATGGATAAAAATCGACACGTCTATATATAATTCGAATATATAATTCATGGTGTTCCGCTTTTTTAATCAGCGAAAATGACTTCCTTTATCGGAAACCTCCATTGAAGAAGAGAACAACGTGACTACACTGTAAATATGTGTCAAATATAACAATGTTTTCATTCATTTTAACTTCATATTTTCTTTAATCCTGAAAAAAACCCACAAAAATAAATGCTCAATATAACAGCTTGCAGGACTGTAGTATCAAACATTGACAACAGAGCGTCATATATTTTATGTTTACACAGTTTGGCAATTTGCTAGGGCGTCACCGTATTTATCAATATTTTTTTTTAAAAAAGGCAGTCAAATCAATGTTGATAGTGCAACGCAATATATTTCTTAGACATAGTGACATGACGTCATGAACACCATGACTCGACCATGACGATGTGTTCTTTAAAAACGTTGACGAATCAGCTACACAGCAGCTGTTGGCGTATCTTTCTAAATATCACCAAATTGGAAATAAATAGAACATTGTGTTCCTGTTTATGATTTTATATGAATACCTGGTTTACAATTACTTACATGTTTATACTGGATTCCCAAAGGTTTAGCGAGAGTAGAACTATTTTAAGACTCAACTGTGTCGGGATTTATTATGTGAATATATAACCATAACTTTCCTCTTTCCTTATCTACTGCTAGAAGGTGGAAACTATGATATTTTAGTATAATATCACATATGACAATAGTTTATGTTATTATCATTTTACGTGAGTGATTAACGTAGTGGTGTAATGTATACATATACATATATATATATATATATATATATATATATATTGAAAAATACGAAGTCAGAAGTAAAAACAATCCATTTTAATGGCTAGCGCTTTCAGCTCAACGAGCCTCTTCAGGCAATTTGCTAGGGCAATAAAGACGGTGGCCTGAAGAGGCTCGTTGAGCTGAAAGCGCTAGCCATTAAAATGGATTGTTTTTACTTCTGACTTCGTATTTTTCAATATATAACGCCTGGGAGCTGAAGATCAATTTCAAATTGGTGAACTTTTTTCATATATATATATATATATATATATATATATATATATATATATATATATATATGTATTTCCCGAGCGAGAGTAAAATAATTTTAAAACTTAATTGAAATAACAATAAAATATTATTTTGCCTTATTACTATTCACCTGTTAAAGATGGAAGATATTCCCTTTATAATTCTATCACATACGTAGGCAACGTGACGGTGGGATGTTTTCCCCTTGACGAATTAGTAGCCTCGGGGATGAATACGTCAACTCGAGGCAAACACTACGCTCATGATGTACGGGTTATTCCCCGTTAAAATTACAAAGAGAAGAAATATGTAAGTCCTAGCATATCATGCCGATCTTTCTACTTCAGTAAGTATAACTGTTTTATTTTTTATGAATCCTATTTGTCTCTAAATGATTATGTGATTTCATAATTATGTAAGCTTTGAGTCTGCTGTATGCCTACGGGCTGTTGACAATAATACTTCTATATGGGGAACATGGTTATGTATATATAAATGCGTTTTCAGTAGGGATGTAGTTATTTCAACTATTTCAGCTTTAAGGATAACTCGAATATGCATTTGTCAACTAGTTGAACTCTAGACTGTCAAATAATAGACTTATGGAATACAATATATGTGGGAATTATTAAGGGATATTGGAAAATTTTATGATTTGCATTTCATCGGTGTGTCAGACGTAATACCCTGGACGTAATTAATATGATATATGCACATAATATGCAAGGGATATTGGACATTTTTATGATTTGCATTTAATCGGTGTGTCAGTGAATATATAAAAATGATTAGTATAAAATATTCAGGATTTCAAATCCCTAACTATTTCTGCAAAGTATACTTCTACTGTCCACTAAAATATAATTTTACGCACTAATCATCGTGGTGATTAATACAGAGACAAATAAATAGTTTATTATAGTGTCACGCATACAACTCACATTTAATGTACATTATAAAATACAATACAAGAGTATATGCCCAGCCTTAATGGCTTATGAGTCACATTAAAACCTATAAAACATATTAATTTTAAAATAATATTACAGAATTTGTACAAGAAGTATAATCTAAAATTAGTTCATAGTAAAATATATCATTATATATACAATGATCTTCTTCTAAACATTTGTAAGAGGATAAAAGCTAAAAGTTGTTGTAAATATGGGTGTTTAAGAAGGTATATAAGTTTAAAAGCACTAATCATATGCGTAAAATCAGGGTATTCACTTTCAGCTGTTAAAAGTAAATTATAACTCAGGTCAGAGTAAAATTGACAATCAATAAGAAAGTGGGTTTCATCTTCAATAGCTCCATCTGTATACATCCGACATATTCTCTCATTAATACATGTATGTTACCCTTCGACATCGCATGGTTGTATTGGATATATACCTTATGCAATCAACCAGCTTTTGACATGTATGAAATAGGTCATACTCATATATGTCAATACATAATGATTGATGAGATGGTCACATGTAATATTTTTGCTATATCTCAATAACTCAATGTGCTGTCAACAAATGTAAAGTAGGACAAAGCTACAGCTGTACGAGTTGTCATTAGCCGGATAAGGTAACACTCACTTTAGCTGAAAAAAAGGAAAACGCCTTAATCGTTTGTCATTAGCAGGTGTATTGACAGGCATCGATATTGTAAGAAAAGCAGCATGTAGAATATCTTGTGATAAACGTCTATATGAATTAAAATAGCAATCTTGAATATGAGAAGCTTGCAGATAAGAAGTTTGTCATATAAGAATAAAATCATCTATTTTCAAAAGTAACACCACAACAATAGACTGACTTTTAGTTTTTTCAATTATTTTTAGAAAACCAGCCAGTGAAATATTACAAATAAAATACACAATGAATCGCTCCGATTTTTCCAATGTTTTATATTAAACCATATTATCTCGAATAATAGTTCGTATAAAGAGGTTTAATGAAGTCATGCGTTGAGGGACTTATCAAGCTACCCAGCTCGTATTTTATTAAGTGGATAGTTGTTATCAAACCCTGCACTTGTAGAAAGGAAACAAGAACTTCCCTCATGAAGAAACTAGAAGCTTTTCATATCTTATTTCAAAATGTTTGGTATAACATTTCTTCACGATATTTCTAGTTTTCATGACCCAATTTAAGATCTAAAAAGTTTATTGTTTTATTTACAACAAATTGTATTGTAGTCATTTCATAGTCTAACTTTTGTTTTTAACAATATTCACTTAAGAAAAGATAATGTTCAATGTCTTCACATATTTTCATCTTGTATATTGATAATATATTGGAGGATAAATTATTATAGTTTCCCAAGCTTAAGGCAAGAAGAGTATTCATGACTAGATTTAAATCCCTTGTATCTATTAAATCTACATGTATATTGTATTTGAATGTTCATCAAATGAGTCTAAATGTTTTAAAAAAAATTAAGATTGTGTTTCGAAAATTACAAAATAAATATGATAATATCCAAATGAACATTAAATTTACTATTTAGTTTCAGACCCAAAATCCAAATTTAAAAAATTGAGAATTTTTCCTAATGTTTACACTTAAGACCTATGTTTGTTATGTATCACCCAAATGTTTCAGTGTATAAATGTAAGATGTACAGTGTCGGTCATAAGTCATGGGAGTAATTTTGCATTATTCCTGTGACGCTATCGCAACACGGTTGGGACTTGACCCCATCATTATTGCGATTTCACTGCGCTGCCAGCGCAGTAATTTTACGTCTCTAATGCGATACGCCTGAGTTGTATCGCGGTAAAGTGGGAGGGATTAATACGGGCCGGTCTGTCCGTATATTGACCCGTTAGAAGCTTATTGGGTAACTCTATAGTGGGCGGGGTTACACATTACCCATTTTCAATGTACATGTATGTTGGATGTCCATGTCCGTACTGGACGTGTGTTCGTGTACACCAATTGAATAATGACAACTTGAAAGGCTTATTTTATGCGTCCATCAGAAAGTATGTTTATTTCATACCGCCTAACACAAGCAAATATACATAAACCGATTACAAACACAATGTATGCTTTATTTAAATTACACAATTTTATTAACGACCTAATGCTTTAGGTTCTGTATGAAAACAGATTTGTAACGTTTGGAGAGAGAGTTCATCTTCACTGCCAATAAATGATTTTTATCCTGTTATGGTGTTTGTGAACAACACTAATAAGATTAATATATGTAAGTACATCTTCCGGACTACATGTAAAGCAAACAAGACAACAAAAACAAAATTCACATAAGATTTAGATTCATTCTGATAACATGTTTTAATACATCAATGGTACATGTATTCACAAACTATTGTGCCGCTTCTTGATTTTCAGCTATAGATTTTTTAACAAAATAAAAAATAGGCATGATTTGTTCATTAAACACGTTTAATTTGCCTTTCATTAAGACAGCATAATTATCGACTATAAATAAAACAACCTCGGCTAGGGGCCATAAAATTAGCGCAGTGTGACGTAATAAACTGAGTGTACAACTGAAATACCGCCTCAAATAATTGTTCAATTACCATGATTTAAAACATCAATGGACACCTTGTCAGCTGCAACAATATATATAGAAAGTTACAAGACATTAATCATTTACATTGTTGTGTTATTTGCCTTGATCTCTGTCATTGAGGTTGTTATTAATCAATATTAAACTGGCTGAGACCGAAAACGCATCAGTTCACTTTGCGATTCAGAAAACGTTTAATTACTACCAGAGTTTCATTTCCTTTGTTTGTGAGAAAATCTTTATGTCATATGGAATTTAGTATTAAGTTTACAGGACAGTTTAATTATATGATAAAATATTCTTACAATGGACAAAGCAATGTTGACAGTTTCTCAATTAGTTGGAAATGTTATTCCGTTTAGTCTCTTGTTCCACAAATAACGGTTGGCTGAGTTGATTGTGCAAATACATTTCCTCTGTTCAGCTATTGGATTCGCAGTTGGGTATCTTTTCATCACCGAGTCCAAAATGAATTTCACCTTGTCAGGATCGAAGGGTCCTCTGCAGGGTCGTTTTTCCCCCACTCTGTGAATTCCCCTCACATTCCTGCAATACACTTCTCCGAGCGTAAATGTTCTGTAAAATAGTTCCCTCGTGAGCTGTCCTCTGGACTGTGAAAGTGCGGTGCACATGTCAAGGGTTTCTTGAAGGGTCACGTCGTTCCTTCTCTGATACGCGCGTTGTATATGTTCATCTGATATGAACTCTGGTATGTCTGATGGCCTTAGTTGCCAGAAGACAGGAGTGTATATCCTGCGGGTGGGTTCTCTTATGTCCAGATGAGACTGTAGGGCGTTCACAGTACGTTTTAGGTACGCAACTTCTTCTTCAAGCTTCTTTATGCGGTCAGTGTCAGATGTTGTCGATTCAGGCAGCGAAGGGGCGGCACTTGACGTCGGAGAAGTTGTCAACGACGGTGGTGAAGTTGAAGGCAGCGACGGTGGTGGAGAAGGTGAGGGCAGCGACTGTGACAAAGGTGAGGGCAGCGACGGTGGCGGAGAAGGTGAAGGCAGCGACGGTGGCGGAGAAGGTGAAGGCAGCGACGGTGGCGGAGAAGGTGAAGGCAGCGACGGTGGCGGAGAAGATGAAGGCAGCGACGGTGGTAGAGAAGGTGAAGGCAGCGACGGTGGTGTAGGAGGTGATGGTAGTGACGGTGGTGGAGAAGGCGACGGCAGTGACAGCGATGGAGAAGACGGTGGCAGCGATGGAGAAGATGACGAATATGACGAAGACGACAACCATGAGGGCAGAGGGGGGGGGTGCATGGTGACGACACCGGAGAAGCTGATTCTGTAGCAGGCGGAAACTGAGTCGTTGATGGCGGCGGCATGTAGTAAGGCTGAGGGGGCATGAACATAGACCAGGGTGAATGAGCTGTGTTGATGAGTGGGTATTGAGTGAAAAACATGGGGTATGGATTTGGAACCGCTGGATGAGCCAAGGTCGGAATAGTCGGGGTCGTAGGGTCCAAGGTCGGAAGAGTTGGAGTCGTAGGAAACAAGGTTGAAGGAGTCGGGGTCGTAGGAGCCAAGGTCGGAGTCGTAGGATCATCGTCGGAAATGTCGGAGTCGTAGGAGCCATCGTCGGGGCCATCGTCGGAAATGTCGGAGTCGTAGGAGCCATCGTAGGAAGAGTCGGGGTCGTAGGAGCCATCGTAGGAAGAGTCGGGGTCGTAGGAGCCATCGTAGGAAGAGTCGGGGTCGTAGGAGCCATCGTAGGAAGAGTCGGGGTCGTAGGAGCCATCGTAGGAAGAGTCGGGGTCGTTGTTCGGTTCGGTTGAGCGAGGGTGATTATTGTCATCTGAAAGACATATCGATCTCATTTTATTTTTTACATTCCGTTATTGGGTTCTTTATATAAAATTCAATAAAATATTATTTGTATCATTTGCAGATGGTTGAGTTCGGGTTGTTATAACTTACAGGGTTTCTTTGCTTATTCGTCCTTTTCTGTGGTCTCAAACCTGCCCCCTGCAAATAATAATTAATAATTAATAATAATAATCAGAGTAAGCATTAATCATTTATATATTTGATTGAGCTTTTTGGGTTACTAAATTTGCCTGAATATTAAATACGGCTACACATACATTTATCATTCTTGTGTTGCAATACTGATAGTATATCTAGGCGTAATATTTATTACGTGTATAACTATAGAAGAGTAATTATGTGTAAGTATTGATAAATGGTTAAGTATTTGTAATCGTTACTATCGTGTGTAGGTAGAGATCGTCCGGCTTTTACACAGATCATCCAATGTCGGAAGAGTCGGATCGGAGTCGTAGGATAGGTCGGAAAACAATTGAATTGAATGTGTATATTTACCTTCTCTTCTCGCTTTCTCTTGGCTTGTTTAACGGGTGCTGTCTGCTTGTCGGCTTGTTCCTGTCGGGATATAATACTTACATTAGATATGTGATATCAGACTACAAATCTTAAACATGAATATCTTCTTTGACTGAAGTGAAAGTTGCTTTTTATTTAGAAATTCATCCTTTGAAGCTTTTTCATTACTTCAGTAATGTCTCAATCGTATTCACTGACTTATCAACACAACAAAAGCTTTCAAAATCCTCAAAAGCATCTTTTATTGCACATTTTCAAATCCTAGAGCATCCTTTAAATTTATGCCACATCTTAATATCCTAACACATCCTTTATTGCACTTACCGGAGCATGAAAGTCAGCTTGTACTGTTACTCTCCCAGGTAATCGGATGTTCGAAAGTCCCCATTCCTGCAGATACGAATGGATGAGGTAAAACTATTTTACATACGTGTTACATAAAATTGAAATTATTAAATCACAAATGATATTTAACAAACATTTAAAAATACTTTTGTGTAAAATAAGTAAGTTGAGTATATTAAGACAGTCGGACGATCATGACATATTTATTTAGTCTGTATACGAATTTTCAGTAAATTTACCTGTGATACCAAATCCTCATATGAGATTCTATGATCATCTCGTAGCGTAACTTCTCCAAGGAATGGATCGTTTACGCACACCAGACCTTGATGAACTTCCTGCTTTACTTTGAAGAAGATGGAATCTCCCCTCTTCAACCGCTGGGATGAACTCGGCGGTAAGGTCTCTCTTGGTTGTCGGCGGGAAAGCAGTCTCTGTGGCTTGGGTGATCTCGTAAAAGCTTGAAGACAAGATTTTAAAAATGAAATCTGAGACATTAAATGTTGCCATTTGTACTATAATATCCACAATGCTAAAAACATTTTTTTCGATAGATAAATTATACATGATAACCTCAGCTTTCAAAGGATGAATTTCTAAATAAAAAGCAATGCGAGTAAATTTCGCTTGTGATTTTAGAAATTTTGTTAACAGTTATAGGCTCTTACTGTGTGTTGTTGGCCCGTGCAACATGAAGTTATGGGAAACTCACCTGCCGATATCCATTGATTCCACTGCGTACTCCATCCGTCAAAATGAAGCAAAACTTTCCTTGCCCTCGGGTCCCGATCCTGTACGGCTGCTCCAATCCACAAACCGGTATCTTCGTCTAAAGCTTGAACGCTATCGCCCACTTTCGGAACTCTTTGCATGATGAGTGATGGAAAGTGTGTCAAATTGGCTGTACAGATGGTATTTATAAGAGCCGACTACCATGACACTATGTCCTCAATAGACTCCTAGATGAGTCCGAGGTGTCAAAAGCTCATGTCTGTTTAGATAGCTAGTGACCATCAAAGACGACGGGCATTAATCCGTTACCCGGAAGGCCAACTCTGAACAGTCTAACTTGTGATGAATTAAATGTTACGTTCAGTTAATTCGCCAATCTATGTTGCTAACAAGTTTGTTTTGATGATGTGTCTTAATCAATTTAGTTTTTTATATATATTGTTTTATTCAATTTTTTACTTACTAGCCTAATTGGCTTATGTTATTGCAACTGAATGACCTTTTAGGGTGTTTGGGAGGTTATTAATGCACAAAGTTAAGTTTGAGAGGATATTATCCAAATTCAAAAGTATTTAATAATGCTCTGGCACTCAAAATCTTTATCTATTTGGAAATGAACATTTTCTAACAATCGGTTGGATGATTCAACACAATATTTACAAATATTCAGTTATAATCATTACTTGGCGTCTACATGTCGTAATTCTTTTTACCACTGCCCGTATAGAAGACATACTAATGGATGACCCATATTTATAAAGAAAATCGAAATCTCGGTTTCGCGCGTTTTATCCTTTTGTTCATTTTCTATGTATTTCAGTTTAGTATTTGCATTTAAAACAACGAAATATATTTATCGTGTATTTCATATTTTATCTTTTATCATTCACCATAAATCTGTACATAAATAATCTGTGTATACTTCTACGGAACTTAACTGTATCCTGTGTATTCAGCAAGTTTATTGAACCAAAGCGGTGCCTTCTATAATTAGGAATAAGCATGCTTGGCTGATTAACACAAGAAGCCTACTTAACTCATTAACGCCGAAACAGCTTCACGGCTCAACGCCTGGGCCACTGACCACAGACGCTGCTCGCTGTAACGAGACCTAGGTAAAAAAACCCGTCTTTTCGCGGGCCATAGTTGAACGGACACTGTCTAGCCTTGTGCCATAAAGTCTTGATTGTTTTATAGTTTCGTGGAGATGGATGCAGGTGCTGGTTATTGATACTTTACAGGAATATAACATGTGATATTTTAACCATTGAATTGATATTTTGCGGTTTGTCCGATTTCAATTCATAAACATACTCAAAGAGGGAGTGAAATTGCTTTCATTGTCTCACCAAATAACATTGACAAATAAACTGCATTTGATATCTCACCTTTTATATTGGTCAAAATGTTATGAGAGACAATTTCTTTTACCTATACCGGAACAACGGTACATACGTTGATTTATATGCATTTTCATTTGTAAATACAAATACTGCATATCTACACATCATGTTGAGTAGATACGGTGTGTCGGTATTTCAACTATTTGAATAATAATTAAGGATTTATCCGATTTGAGAGAAAGCACGTAACATTAACGAATGTAATGATTATTAATATTGACCAAGTGATTTATTCTGTTGGGCCGTTGTCAACTCTAATTATAATTTAACATGTGCATGTATCCATTCAATGGCAGACAGGGTCGTGGATCTATGAAGGATATTGTAGAAGTTTTAAAAAAAAAACCCATGTACATGCTAAAACTATTATTGTTACAGGACAGCTACTGACCGTGCTTGAAATAGGATGCGCTCAGCTAGTTTAGTAAAGTAGTATTCGAACAAACTGTCATATTGATAATAGTATTCAAAGTAGAACAACACTGGCGTTCAAAATATTAATTACATGCAATTATCAAATTGATAATTCATGACATGCCATCCCAAAGTGATGCATTCAAGAAGTAAAGTTAAAATCAAAGTGTAACTTTAAATAGCCTCAAATTCTTATCAAATGATTTATGAATACATGTAAATGTTTATAAGAACGCTTCCTCTCGTTTCGTCTTAGATATATGAATTCAATGCGTTTAACAAATAAAATGTATCTAACAATGTTTAAAAATTGGTAACTTCACAAAAACTACAATCGTTTCATCTGATTTAATAAACCTTCTTTTTAAAGTGTTTATTTTCCCCTTCCAAGACCAACATATGCAGAATGTTTTCATTCACCAAAGGTAGCATATTTTTGCACAAAGAGCAACGATTTTCATTTCTTATTGGTCTTATTGCTTTCCTGAGGATAGCATCTTATTTACGAAACTGTTATCTACACTAATGGATGCTAAACTGATTTTAAAATAAGTTCATTGTTATACTATACGACGGACGCACATATGCGGCTCTCGCTGAATAAGAGGTTCTTTTTTTATATCATGAGTAAATAGTTCATCACCAAACATGTACATATTTTATTGCCATATCTATCCTTTTCTAAATGTATTTTATGTCTTATTTCATATACACATTTTAATATACACTACTAATGTACACATTTTCACCATTCATTTACCTCGAATGTCTGCTTATTTTAACTTTATATGATATTCGATGTATTTAAGTATGTCTTTTAATTTAGTCATGATATCATAATTTAACTTAGTGAACATGTCAAATTCTACGCTTGAAGAATACAGTAAAGGACGGTTAGTTTACCTCAAAGTTGAAAAAAAATGAAAACAATACTAAAATGAAAAAAATATTTAGCTGGTAAAAAAGATCGAGTGAAATTACCAATGGCAACTTTCGTGATTCATTGAAAATGTATTAAAATTTGACATTGACTTGAGCTTTAACTCCTAAAATCGGCCGATAAACAACTTAAACGGCTCATTTTATGAAATATTATTTATATCGCCTTTAGAGAATAAGATATGTAAGTTTTGCAATGTTATTGAAGATGAAATACATTTTATCGCTGAGGTTTTCTCTGAATTGAGGTGAGACGTAAATAAATAATCTATCTGTCCGTCTAAATACGACTTTTTCACAACGCAAGCTAATTATCCCGTGAAAAGACCCGTGGTCACTGAAGCGTGAGTCCGTCCACGTGACTTGCCCCTTCAAACTCCTTTTTGAAAAAACTCAGCAAATCTTGCGGTTTTAAACATCCTATAAACCTATCAAAAGTCATCTGAACACCTCAAACCTTCGATTAATTGATATTTTAAATACTTTTGTAATACATATTGTTCCAAGCGAAAGACAATACTTTACTACGATGCTATGTGCTCATGCTACAGCATGTACTCATCAATTACGACGTCCGCCTAATGTTGTTACAACAATCAGACTGGCGTTTTTATTGCAAACAGGTGCAGATTATGTTATCCCAGCGCATACAATTTTTTCTTTTTTTCTAAATGTTGTGTTATTTTACCAAATGGATTTTCAAGCCTTTGTCCCTTTGACCCGTTGTACCTATCGGCATGTCAAACGTCCTGTGATAACGGCGTATCACGTGGCATTCGACTGCTGTTGTCACGAAGTTCAATTATTATAAACCAATGAACATGTAGAGTATGTTTTCAACGAATTGATAAGGATAAGAGCGGCCCGTGCTTTCATCGAAAGCGCTCTTTAAACTCTTAACTTAAGTAAGTAAGTCATCGAAAATGACAATCATTTGCAAAAGGAGATCGTTTGGAAAAGTTACCAAAATACCTTAGGATTGTATAGGATGTATTACGCAAGGTATGCAATTGTGTCTTCTTAACGGTATAAGGATCTATCCCGAAACGTCGCCACTGTATAATAGAGAAGTTGTATATCCATATATCATTGTCGCCCCAATAGAAGAGAAGTTATGTTAGATAACTGCAATCGAATCATCCACTTTAGTACTCTTTTGTCTAAAAAGAAAACTGCAATATATCATACACCTGTCACTACAGTAAACCCTTCTGTAACTGTACCCCGTTCATTAACAATTATATTTTTCTCGAGACAATTAACATTTCATATCGATAAATAGCATGCATGATATAACAATAAAAGTCGCAAGTCATTCCTCAAATCATACTGAACATGTATTTACTTTTTTTAGTCTTCTTGTAGGATTTTATCCTTTTGTACATATTCTATGTATTTTAGTATAGTATATCCATTTAAAACTTTTTTATCGTGTATATCATATTTTATCTTTTATGGTTTCTAACCCTTCTTTACCGGTGTCCTCTTAATTTTTAATGTATTATTCATTAAATGAAGTTTTATTGAAATGAGGAGGTGAGACTCAAATAAAGAATCTGTCTATCTCTTATGCAAAAGTGGTGGATCCCACAGCACCAAAGTTCTAAACGTTTTTTTTTCATGTAAATCCGCCCACGAAGAAAAAGAGATCAGGTTGTTGGTTCCGTTTTATCCTAATGACGTACTTGGTCCCGTTCTCGCCAACTAAAGTTTCGTCTTCGCCAAAATTTGCACCGTATTGGCCAATTCATTTTGGTGTCGTTTTCTGTAAGCCCTTACTATACAAACAAAAGCGTGATGTACTTTCGTCGATTTCATTCGCACTCCACTCATGATTTAGAAATATCTTTTCATTGCCTTAAATAAAGTTACCTGAACACGAGGATGTCAGTTAGGTGTAATGAAGAATTTATGGATGGATCATCGGTTTTGGCGACACACAATCGCAAAGGAGTACACTTTTTATAGATACATTTAACGCAAAATTTTGATAAAAAATCCTGCCGAGAAAACCCTGTTCATAATGGTTTCACAGCCAGTAGTATTCATTACATGAACATCTTCATTGTCTTTATAATGTATAATATATTTGTACAATTATATAACGTTAATTAAAAGATTTAAAGCTATGCTCGCGAAATGTTTTGTAAATATACTTTTGGAGAGCTATCGATAATAGCCACACAGTTTGTTTACAAATCCCTATTCAATTGAATAACATATGTATTTTGTTTATATAAACCCGTCTAGGAATTCTCATACTTCTATCAAAATGGAATATAGAATATAATATGGAACACGTACAGCATAAAGCCATTACAACAGAAGGACTTCAGTGATGATTTCGTATAAAAAGCAAGCGAAATTAGTAATTGCATAATTTGAGCAGTGGACACCACTTGTCATTCATTTTTGTTCCATTTCATTATTTCTTTTCGAAATGAATGTTCTTATAAGAATTCAATTGTTATGTTTTTGTAGTCATTTAATTGTAGCAACAACTTCTTTATATTACACAAATTGATATTCTTTTCGATTTGATTTATTAACACATTTGATGTAACATAACAAAAAAAAACCCAAATATTTTGAGAAATATATCTTTTTATATCTTTTATTCAACGTATACGATCCTTTTCTTAGACCGTATTCAACAGTATCACCACGATGAATGAATTATCATACATGTGATACGACCTTATCCTTATTGCATTAGTTCAGTCAACTAACGAATGTTAAGCTCAGTGACCCGATGGACCCCCATCGTTGTCGAGCACTTTCCTCATGACTTTTGGCAACGAGTCTATCAGCCGGCAGAGCGAATCCACTTCAAGAGTTGACCAGAAAGATTGAAGTCCATTAACAAGGTCGTCTTTGTTCTTTGGTTTCACTTTCCGCCGCAAGTAATATTTCATCTGTGCCCATATCTTCTCAATTGGGTTTAGATCTGGAGATTCCGGTGGTGTTGGCCAGTGATTGATCCTTTTATCTTCCAGCCAGGCTCGTGTTGAGCGACTTGTATGTTTCGGATCATTGTCTTGCATGAAACGATGCCCCGCATCAAAATTCTCATTAATGAATGGAACTAGGCAGTGTTGGAGAATGTTCTGATATCCTTCACTATCAAGGTTGCCAGTAAATATACACAGCTGTGTAGTCCCTCTACGCGAAATACCGGCCCACACATGCACTTTGTAAGGATGTTTTGGTTTTGGTCTCAGTCTTGGAGGGTCTCCTCTTCTTCGAAAACAGTGGCTAGTGTAGGACTCAAGCTGGACAGTACACTCATCGCTGAAAATGACATCACCAAAACTATCTTCTCCAGCGAGAGCCCGTTCACAAAATTCGATTCTCTTGGCTCGGTTTGCTACCCTTACAGTTTGACAAAAGCGAGTCCTACGCCGATTCCAACCCAGTCGAGATCGTTCTCTCCGTATCGTCCGCAGTGATGCTCCTGAGCGGATGTGATGCTGGAGATCTTTAGCAGAGGATTCGTCGTCTTTTTCCAGTTGACTGTTTATGCGCTCTCTATCCTCTTGTCCTATGAGTCGAGGTCGTCCACTCCGAGGTCGATCTGCCACGCTGCCTTGTTCCGAAAACTTCTTTACAATAGACATCAGTTGTTTAAGGGAAACTGTTGTCGTATCCTCCGTCTGCAGTTTCCTCTTTATACCTGGATACGTATTGCCCTCTTGTCGAAGTCTAACAACCTTGAGGCGGAGAAATTCTGGTATCTTGCTGTACGGTCGCATAATGAATCTCGAGCGAGTATTCATATGAAAATGAGATGTGATATGTGAATGTGTTTTTTTATTTAGCTTTGATAAAACGCCATATCCAATCATATGTAAGTATTTCAATCATGATTAACTACTTTAACTGTATATTCGCCTGACCCTTTTTCTTTGTTTATTGGCAACATTGAATGCATATACTTATACACAAGGCTTGTGATGTTGTGTATCTCTTGTAAGTTTATGACATACATGTACCGTCCATCTGTGCACTGACACACCTGTGCGATACTGGTTGCAATATACAAGGATGCAGACATATGCCGAGTTAATGAATGTATGCGGTGTGAGGCTGTGTCAACATGTAAGGACGTATAGTGTTAACAACTTTTATATTAGGTAAACGTTCCCTCTTTTATCCCAATATCCAACTTAAGATATGTGAATGACAATAAAGACCGATTTTTTATGATTTAAAAGAACAGCTTTGGAACAGTCATAAGCGAAAAATCAAGAATGAAACGAAATACTGCTACTACTTTTATTTTATATAACCATTGTTTCAGATTGGCGACTGTAATAGAAATCAAGGAGTATAATTTGGCAAACCATCGCTTTGCTGGCTTTAATTTACAAATAAACCGCCCAAAATGTTGACACATTCCATATGAACTATAAAGGCATGTGAAAAATGATATAATCACAGGCAGATTAATCTAATCAATAACGTACGAAATTCGAAATGAATAAAAGAAAAATCCACCATGTTTGCTTTGCAATTGATAAAATTATTATCATTCAATAACAATGAATAATCAAGGTTACATGGCGAGGTTTTTCTTATCGGAATCCTTTTCTGTGACTATGAAAAACATGTATGATAAACCAATTATAAAAAAAAAATTTCAAAAGCAGGCAAAAATCACGAAAACGCCTAGATTACAGAGACAAGGATAAAAACTGATAAAATGATATGACGTTTATTTACATGTCTATCCGAAAATATACTTGCTTTAGCAGGTTATCTCTCACAGTGCCTTCACTTCCAAACTACATGTAGGTACTCAATTGTACAATTGGGTGAACAGAGGCAATTCGAATTACTCAAGGGGCCAACACGACTCTCGCAACATGTTACAACATCATATAATCTATAATAAATATAAAGACTTTATTAAATACATTTATGGCCGATGAATGGAAAGTTAATTTTAATACCGACAAGAGTCAGAGCATAACATTCTCCAGGAAACGAGTACCTACGCAAGTACCGACTTTAGAAATGAAATGTAGAATAATAAACGATTTTATTACTTGAATTTTCAATCAAACGGTAATTGGCCCTCCCATAATTTCAAAGGTAAGCCCGACGATAAACTGTTTGCGGAGCTACAAGTACCGTCTGAGTCGACGTACTTTGCACATACTTTATAATTATTACATCCTTCCTCTTTTGACTATTGTGATCATATGTTTGAAAACTGTACAAAATATCATGAACTATTACTTGAAAAACTACATTTGGATGCACTCACAGAAAATATGTGGTGCAGTTAAGGTAAAAACCACACAAAACTGTACGAAAAAACAGGGTTTACTTCGCTAGGTGTAAGACGATAACGTCACAAATTACATGTATATCTCACATAATGAAATTTAACTTGACACCAGAATATTTATCGCCCATAACTGCCCCTGTAGCTACATGTACAATTACGAAGATGCTATAGGCATTACCTATTCACACGGTTGTAGATAAACGTACGTCCCGTGTTCAATGTGTCTATTACAGAGTATCTTAAACCTGTGTTAACGATATTCATATAAGACCATCTTTTACATTATATAACTTACTACTTCGACATTTTGCGAGTGGGATCTTCATGTGGAGATTGTATGACTAGTGTTGACTTTGGTGTTTAGAACATCACATGCGTGGTAGATTATTATTTCAATTTTGGAGGTGTAGATTGTTTTTTAAGGACTGTATGTAGGCTATTAAATGAACTGTGTCATTTGTTGTACAATTATTACATCTATTGTCGGATATGTTTGAAACTGCTCTCTTTGATACAGCTTTTGGTTAGCCAATCACAAGAGGAGATGTATTTCAAGTATTGCAATCGTATATTGCTTTAAGTGACACCGAGAAAAGCAATTACTTTCGGCGAGGCTATAAAATAGACAATCTCTCTTTAAAACATATTTACATGTTTCTTTTTCCTTCTATTCATTTACCCACTTTTCTATATCTTCTTCCGATAAAACATAAACATGAGAACCCTTAGAAAACAAATTACACTTAACTTAACTTTAAAATGTCAACCTGCACAAAGATATAAAAATATAAAGATCATTGTTGTTTGATCGCAATCTTCACAATTGAAACATTGATTTAAAACTTCCTTCCACTGCCTTAACGTGTAAAGTACTTGTACGTGCAAATGTAACCCTCCAGTGTTTGTTTTGAAAAATAGGTACGATTTGAGTTAGAATGTAATTTTTGTAAGGACACTTTCAATATATGTGTTTGTTAAACAATAATTATAATAATTATTAAATTAATAAAACTAATAATAATTATCAGATGCATAAAGGGAGGGGGAGGGGTATAACAAAGTTTGAAAAATATTTCTTTCCGATTACATGTACATGTAAGTTAATACTGTAGCAATATCTGCAGTTGACATTTCTATATGTACATGTAGGTACGGTGTCGGACCGGGACGCCTAAAACTTTTATTTCGGATGTAGCAGCAGAAACATTACAAAAAGCTTCATCAAAATTAATGATACAATGGAACTAGTCAGCAATGAACTTGGAAACTGCCGCTAGAAAAAATTGGGAAGATGATATTGCGAACCATATTGTTAGATCACATCATAACTCATGTATGCAAAATACTATCACACGAAAGAAACAAATGATGACAAAAAGAGTAAAAAAAAATACTAACACCATTTGGTGTTACCATTAAAAAACGTTTAGACAAATATGAACTTGATACATATGATATTACCTCTGACCCATAACAATTTAATTAAACAACAGTGTACATAATCCTGTCTTGTTATTTGTTAGAGTTGATAATTGAGTGCATTCAGCCGTTACATAGGTGAACATGTACCGCGACGCCTACGCTCATCGAAGCTTGTCGGGTAGCCTTTTTAGGCTTCGCGGACCATAACCGTAGGTACATGTACAATAGCCTCATCGCCGCTAATTAATCACGTGACCTTAACTCCGCCTTCTCGGTAGATTCACTGAACCGTGCACTCGGTTGTTTGCGATAGGCTCGCAAGATTCCCGCAATCGACTCTCAAGTTTGTCGCGACCCCAGCGGGACCCGACCGCATTCCTGTTGCGAGAAATTTGCGATAATTCTACAGTCTGCCTGCAAGACAAGGGAAGTGACATATGACCGCCACTGTAAGGTCACACACTTTCTCCTTGCAATATGCCTCTGAGGATTTTAAAGAAGGACTTAACATTTTTTTCTTAAAATCAATAGTAACTTAATACTTTTATGTATCTTAAAAAAGTGGGGCTTAAGGTGTTATTTTTGAGGAAACCAAACTCAAAGGGACACTACTGTTTAAGTTGTTATGTATTATGTAAAGCTGACTCGAAGTCATTGAGACTTAACTTGCCTCAGTGTTGGTTTCTCAACAGCGCATGGATGCAGCTGCATATCGAAAGTTTGTTCATAAACCTGCGTATGCCAATGCAAATATTAAATTTTGGATGTTTTTGAGGCATCATAACATTAGGAAAAAGAAACTGATAACGTTGAATTTTCAATACAGAAGTGAAGGTCCATTTTACTTTGACGCATATCAAAGCCAATACTTAACCACAGCAGTTTTATGGCCGGTCATTACAGTGACCAGGGGTCAAAATTCGAAAACACTCATTTTTATTTTTCGCTACAGTGGTCAGCGCGTTCGGCTTCGGATCAAGAGGTCCATGGTTCGAATCCCGCCAGGGGCTCGGCAACTTTGTCTGCAGTAGAGAACTGTTCTACACGTAGTCAGGTTTGACTACCATGCTACACTGAGTTTCACCGCAGTACCACCCATGGTTCGCTAGTTCCAGCCAATGCTCGCTGGTTTCACCGCAATGCATAGCCACAATGGTGTTGCGGGCTTTCTCCCTGCAATAATATTAGAAGCTGCGATATAAGTGAAATAATCTTGAGAGCGGCGTTAAACCCCAACTCACTCACTCAGCACATTTAGTTGAAAGATTAACACAAATATCTTTGTATAATGGACAATGTTATAAAACATGGCACTCATTCTCGACACATTCATGACAATTAAAACACACAAGTTCATGCAAAGGCAAATTACAGCTGTATACCGAAAGTTTGTTCACTTACCACTGAATCGTAGTGCAAATATCATGTAAATTGGGTTTCGTTTCATTGTCAATAGAATAACTTCAGCAAAACTGATAATGGATCACCCACTGTTCATGTTTGAAATAGCCATTCTTGAACTCATTTTGGGATCGTCTGGTCTCTCGTGAAAAAATTCGAATTTCGGCATATTGATATAGACAGAAGGGGGCATATTTTCGAAATTTCGATTTCATTAAATGTCAAAGGAAATGTTCCATATCGACTCTTTGAGATTAAAAGCAACATAATCACATTGACTTTGTGTTAAGGAACAAAGGTGGGTTATTTTTTTAAGAGGTTGATAACTTATAAAGGATTTCATGGAGAAAAATATAAATTAGTGTTTTCGGAATTTTGACCCCTGGTCATTTCAATGGCCTGCCAAAACTGTTATGGGTAATTGTCAGGGTACGATAAACATTTGCCTTAAAGAAGAATGGATCTGCATATGTGTACTGAAAATTCAATATTATACGTTTCTTTTTCGCAACTCTACGATACCTCAAAGGCATCTCAAATTACATGATATTTGCACTAGTATATTCGGGTATGTGAACAAACTTTTGGCATGCAGCTGTAGAGTATCGGCCAGTTTCAACACGAAGCGGTGCAACTCTGCAACGGAATAGAGCAAGAGCACGACAATAGGACCGGGGTAGAGGGCGCTGTAAGTACTGTTCAACTTCGTTATAAGATTTGAAATGCCGGTAGAGTCGAAGCTTGTTTTTTCCAATTCCCTGTTTACTCTCCTCGCGGTTTACTGACGTACTCCACTCCTCTATATAATTCTGATGAATCTTTTCTCCAACTTTATTTATGATAAACCGTACATACAAAGTGTTTTCAATTGGGACAAAATGATCTAATTGTAAAGTGCGTAGTTTATTGTGGAGACGTAGATTCCAGTTGCGCTTATTTCATGCTGCTTCTATGTTTGAGAGAGAGAGAGAGAGAGAGAGAGAGAGAGAGAGAGAGAGAGAGAGAGAGAGAGAGAGAGAGAGAGAGAGAGAGAGAGAGAGAGAGAGAGAGAGAGAGAGAGAGAGAGAGAGAGAGAGAGAAATTTTTGGGGATCTTTTTATTATACACGTGTGATGGATACTGTTACACGACCCTCAATAAACAGTCAAAAGACTGCGAACAAAGTTGGATATAGAAATGCCGCTGAGTGTCGCGATCGAACCCTTGACTAAGCAAGGAAAAGGAATGGTCATCATACATATATATTTCTCTTTAGATTCATTCAATATTTTTCAAAGATTACAATCCACAGAAGTTATCCAAGAAATATCGTGTTAACAGTATTTTCGCAATTTTAAAAGGCATTTGCGTATGTTTCTAATCACTTTGAAGGAGATGTAAATTTCCCATTTGTCAAAATTTTGAAACTTATTCTAATCATCATATCATCAGATAAAGCAACGTCACACTATCTCTTTGCTGTATATTTATATACATTTGTTTAGCTCAAAAAAGGCATTTAAAAAAGAAATTTCGAAATCTTTTCTTCTCCTAAGAAACACTCCTATTAATAACTGACTTTTATCGGCGTTATCGATTGTACTCAGTTAATGAGTTTATGCACTTACGTTAACGTTCTTATTCAAAAGTAAAATGAAATGGAATTTACAAATGTTACTCTTATAAGATTGAGTTAATTCTTTCACATACTTAACGATGATATTTCAGAATGCTTGATGCACACATAGAAAAGGGTTTTTATTAAATCCACATTGTTAGTACGCATTATTAAGTAACATCACCTGCTGACGAATTGATGTCAGCGGGGGGAAAATACCTTTTTAAATTTAGTAACCCTTTTTCAAATGTTTCGCCGGTTGATTACCAAATATTTCACTCGTTAAATAATAAAATATCAAACGGGACTTTCGTTTTCAAAAAACATTGTATATACTTAGAATCAAGCTTATTTCATATAAAGAAAATTGCATTCGAAAAAATATAAATAACGGAAGTTTCTAAATAAGAAAAATTAGAATATGTAAACAACAATAAACAGGATCAACAATTTATTTTAATCTTATTAGGCAGATATTTTACCATAATATGTCAGACGACTTATTGTCTACTCAAAATGAAATATAATAGCTTATAAAAATTAGGGTCGATACCTTTCTTTATATGTTTGATAACATGCAAGAAAGTGTACAATTCCTTTTTTCAATACAAATTTCCTTTTCAATCTGCACGTATTATTATGTTATTCGTTCCTCGTTATCATGTTATAAACCTGGGCCTAGATTTTCGAAGCTCTCTTAGTGCTAAGATAGTCGTAAGCTAATGTTAATGTATGGTACTTACGACTATCTTAGTGCTAAGAGAGCTTCGAAAATCTAGGCCCAGTTTCTTTGTATTTAAAAAATGAGAATGCATTTTGAATACACCCGAAAAGACGAAATGATGAAATGTTACCTTGTTGTATTTCATAACATAAAAACTTTTAAAAGAATGTTTGAAAAAATACACTATATTAGAATCATCTTTTCATAGAAAAACAATGGAGGTCTTAGAAATCGTCAGAAAAAAAGAATGCGTTGCACACCCGAAAAGATCACAGTGGTAAAATGTACCATCGAGCGCGATGTTTTTAAGCAAATGATGAACAAAACCCGAAGTTAATGCTCATGGATACATCGTGATTACAATTAGAAAACTCTAATTGTCGCCTGTAACAATGTAAATGTTCGAATCGAAATGCATATAAAAACACACCATAGAGACATTAGAAAGTTGATTGAAAAGGGTTAACAAGGAAGGCTTCTATAACTATTCAACTTTATTGCAAGACTTCGACTTTTCATTGTAGATTCTAACACCGTTGCTTTTATTGCTTGATAATGGTGGTGTACATCGAAACCTCGCACTCTTGCAATAAGGAAGTGGAAACTCTTCAGAATTCATTTAACACACAATAGGACAAAATGATAAATTGTTACACTTCAACATCTTTGAGTAATACAAACCCAAAGCCATTCGGTGCCTTACGCCCTGACTTTGATACGCATCTAAATACCATGTATGGTGATACAAATTCGAAAATGTCACATATTCATTCCCAAATATGTTAATCCCCAATTTTCAATTAGAATAAAAAAAGCATTGTGTTTGTGCAGATGCCAAAGGGCACGTCTATTTTCTTTTCATTATTAGTTACATACATTATTTACCAGTTATTCAACCAATAAAAAGAATATTTTGACCTAAGTTTTCTTCTGTCTGCTTCAGATAAGTTTCCAAAATTACGTTTGACTATTTTGGCATTGGCGCACGCACTTGTCCATATAAAAACAGTCGCGACTTAATCGCGATTTCTTAATTTTGTTAAGATGATACATTCAACAACACTCGGTAATTCACTTTAAAATTACTCCATTACTAAAAGTTTGCCATATGTGACATCAGCCACATAGACGACAGAAGTTATTAGGGACACTTGCAAAAGGGCGAAATCCTATACGTCAGTGATGTTAGTAGGCTGTTTAGACTGTGTATACATGTATTTTGCATTTCATTATCGTATATATAAACTAAACTTTCAGAAAACATATGCCTACCGAGAAGGATATTTCCTGATTCTGCACCGTTGCTAAAATGCAAAACACGTGAGAGTTGTCCTGTTGTAATAATTACAATGATGTCGCTTTTTCTCTCCATGTTCAACTTCTATTCTAAAAACAGGTTATCCCACACATCTCATTATGTTATCTTAGGTCTAATGATAATCGTTTCATGTCATTGTAATCTTATCCTGTTATTACTTTAAGTTTCTTATTCTATGTACTTTGTGTATAAAATGTCGTGTCTCCTTGCCCTCATGCGTGAAAACAGTATTAAACATAAATCGGAACGTCGCTACCATAGTTGTACAAGAAGTTGAAAATCCATAAATGCCTTGTCTTCCTGAGTCTCCCATCTTCGAGAATGCCACTCATATACAACATTTTTGTTCTTCAGCATATGCTTCTTATTACCCCGTTGTAAAAGCTTATCAACCACAATAATGGTCTGGGGAAATGAAAAAGAAAAATTTAATGAAAATGCATGATTAACACACCTTAAAGGAGAAAAAGATAGAATGCTAGAGTGTTGTACTTATCACGTAATGCTGTTACTACGAAGCCATAATCAACATCATTATTGACAGACAGATACCTGAAGTAAGGCTAGGTAAATTGAAATGCATTTATAAACAAACCCTTAAGGTAAAAGGATAAAATTGTACATCGTTCTAGCTTTAAAACATAATGATCTTTGAACAAATACACAAAGTTATCACAATAGATTAACTGCGGTTACAGATTAATAACCTAAATACGGCAAATGTACATGTACAACTTCAAACTGAAATAAATTTGTAAACACGCTTTAAATCATAAAATGATAAATGATACATAATGCTACTTCAACATAAAGGATCTTTGAACAAACACCTCCAACATTTAACACAGACGACGATCTTTACAAAAATGTTTGAATAAACATTAAATTTGTAAACACAACAGTAAGGGAAATGACAGATTATTGTACTTCAGAAGAGCTTCAGAGCTTTGCAATATCAAAAACTGCAAAATCAAAATTGAAAATGTATTTATAAGCACAAGCAAATTGATATACTGATTATATTATGGTACTTAAGAAAAGCACAGCCAAAGCTGATACATCAATCCGTGAGCACAATCGATAACCCAGGGGTTGGCCTGTTTAAACAACCTTCTGATTGGATAGGTTGTTTCTGCTTGGTGGCAAGTCAAATCGCAACACACCCTCTATCCTTGCCAGGTATTGTCGTGCATCAAGGCTCTGTGTCGAAGAATTCCTCCGATATATGTACGCGGATGGATTTTAAAGGTTGGTTTTTAATATCTTGGGTTTTTTGTTATAATTTTCATCCCAAATATTAACTATTACAAATTCCGAGCATAATTTGGTAAATCCTGTGTTTCATATAATAATTGATATATAATAATTACTCATATAAATGAATACTAGATTGACAAACTGTCCTCCAATTTCCCCATTGGTTATAGGAAATTACTTAAGTTGTTAAGAAAAACATTTCAAAATTAAAAGACAATTCTTAAAGTAGTGAAAGATTCCTCGTTTGTATAAAATTGTTTCCCGAAAAAATCGCGCACTAAAAACACATTAATAATTACATTGTTTCACTTCGAGGCTTTTGATTTGGATCAGATAATTTTTTTAGTGTCATAGTATATAACGGTTACACGTATGATTTCAATGTCATCGATATTCTAAAAATGAATAAAGGCAAACACTTTTTTTATTGAAGCTTTTGATTGCGTTGGTTACAAAAAACTTCTGGTAAATATGGATGTTAATGTTTGTAAACCATAAAAGAGAAAATTATTTATTACGGTGTCAATCACTTTGTTGTTTACCACAGTTAACAAGCAGGTAATGATATGTAAATCTATACATACAATTTAAGATTTAAGAAATAACGAGTTTTTATTCTGTTAAAATGGTACATTCTCGGAAAGATATAAAATTACGAGTATCAATGATATATGCCATGAACTCTTTCTTAAACATATATTAGTAACTGAATGTAAGCTTATGATTTCACAATATCGGGTAATAGGTTATTGTTTGTGTTTTCTCATATGAATTCGAAAAGATTTTTTGATTTTTTCAAACTTCTGTTATGCAGAGGTATAAAATGCAATTTTAAACTTCAAACAAATGGCTTAATGCATGTTTGGACGAAGTAAACCTTATAAAAAGTGTAGTTACAATGATCAATTGAGAAATCTCTCATTACACAACAACTATTCCGGATTAAGTCCAAATGTTGAATTGCCGAGTAATGGGGGAATGGTTATAAGAGAGGACGTGATTTGAGTTATTAGGTGTGGTATATGTGTAGATAAAACCATAAACGTGTCTCTTCATGGCAAAGACGGAATATTATTATCATTATTCAAGAAAAAGTTGGTTTTGACATGGGCGTGTGAAATACAAAGTTTCCGTGGTACATTAAGCTAATAATTTCTGTTTTTACCATAAGATTTGCTTATCATCAAACATAAATGATGCACAAAATGTTTGAAACATTTGGCAGATTCTTGAAAATTGCCAATTCTTCACCTTTTGTAATTTGTCTTTGAAATTTGTAACTTGAAGACACTATTTCCAATTTACGTACGGTGGATTTTATTTTATTTTTCTGCATGAGCAGATGAAAACATCATATCCCCCCAAAAACAGTTGTGCTCTTTTAACCTCCACCCCCCTTATCCCCAAAACCGCGTGCTGTCACAATGATTGAGAAAAATCTATGAAACACATAGATTTAAAGTTTACTTTCCTTATCAATAATAAATCATAAGAACCAGTGTCGAAACCATGTTACTATGCCAACATCTAAATGTAATCAGCAAGAGTTAATGCTTAATGACACTAGGCAGTAATTCCGACTAGTGCAATAGTGTTTCCCTGTTACAGTCCTCTCTAGGGTGTTCCGTATATCAGTTAGGATGAGAAATAATGTATGGTGGATCAAAATGGACATCTCTTATTCATGAGAACCATCGCATATTGTTATAATTATTACTCGAGGAAACCATTTAGAATTGTTATGCAACTAACTGCTGTATAAATGATTTCTCATAAAATTTGGTATATATTTCTGTCTTTTCTCACAGGGTCGTCGTTGATTGTAATGTAGACTTTTCGTAATGTATAAATGCAATGACTCTTGACTTCCGAACATGTTAATGAAAAACATGGTATTTGATTAGTTTCATCCAAAGTTGTAGGAATATTACATTTGTCCACTATTAACCCTTAACCACCACCACTGACTATACCAATAGCTAACCTACCTACCCACCAGACCACTACATGTAATCTCCTGTTCAAGCATCGGGGAGTTATGGTGCTTCATAGGGGCCATTTATTCATTCACGGAGGCCATTGATTTTTGCCATCGTAATTGCTTTCCTTATTTTTCTTACAAAATTTAGTTTATATTTTATCATGATATATTATCATTTTTGATATCTCATTGACAACATTCAACGCCAATAATCTGTCAACTTATTGTATTTGGGTAGTAGATGTAGATGTAAGGGCCTTCGTATGCAATGTTTCAGGTCATATTTGACAGATAATGGTTTTACTTGGTTTTATATTGGTCGCTGGTTCTTAAAACCTAAAATAAAGTTTTCAAATGACCACAACCGTCGGCATTGATGTGTCAAAATGAATAAGAACATAATCCGTTATGATATTTATGTGTAAATATAAACGTGGTGTCCGTCATGTGCGTGGAGGATGCGACACCTACAGAACATATTGACATTTGAGATAATTTATAAAAGACGGGCGTGTCATTTTTATTACAAACCTTTATTTCATTTAATTCATGGTCTCCTGTCTTAAATACTTTTTTCCCAAACGATTACTCTCCTTCATATCTTTTCATGAAGTGGATGATATCTTAGTAGCCTACAGCTGTAAAGCCATAGTCACATACCTGGCGTACAGGGTATTAATAACACAGTTGTAAACAAAATAATTGCTTTCGGCAAATAACTATAACTACTTCGCTATATGGAAATGTAATATTTCGTTTCTTAAAGGGACAAGAGCTCGATTTAAAAAATTCTATTTCTTCAATTTTTTTTAAAATTTTGGTGTTTCGGAGGATAATAGTCCTGCTTCATGACTGCGTATATAAAGGAGCCTTTTATACAGTCTAGGTCCACATTCAGCAAGTTTAAATTGACAGGACACTATTATGTTACAAATTGTAGAGGTTTTTTTTAAGTTAATGAAAAATCAACCGCACTGTTAACATAAATGATCTCTAAGTATCAGCATTATTTCATTATATATATTTATCATGTTAATTTATACAGATTTTGCGAACATATTTTATTTGACCGTCACCTCTGGAAAGTGTAAATCTGTCCAGATTTTGACCCTAAAGCCGATTTTATCAAAACTTTCCAAATGACAAGAATAATTGTTTTCTTCCTAAAATAACCCTTTAAAACAAGTTATTTTAAAAAAATTTGATCGGGCAGAAATTGCTTCTAATTATTCCAAGACATAAAAACGTATGTGTTAACAGAGACCCTATGTGAATTGAATGAAATGGTGCTTCATGTTGTAAAGTTTATTATATGTTATTATCATCCATCGAGAGAAAAAACCAAAACTGTTGTGTCTTAATGGTGTCTTTTGGGAATTCTGTCTTTATTTATCTGGGCCGATCCAATATTTCCAAAGGTTAGAGCCCATGTTACACATGATTAGTCAACCATGAAAAGTGTTGTGTTCTGTCTTTTGGGACGATACCGGAAATGTGCCAGTAGCTGAGGTCATTAACTAAAGCCTAATCCTAAACCTTGCTTATCAAAACAGCGGGGGTAATTAAGGCATTAATTGAGTTGATGCATTTTCTTAAGAAATAATGTTTTGCAAAAAATTCAATTTCGAGAACTGTTTTTTCAATAGAGAAGAAAAAATTTATCAGGAAAGTGAGAATTTGAGAACAAGTATTTTTGCAATAGAGAAGATGTATTTTTTAAAGAAAACAGTAACACTGTGGCACTATATTGTAGACTGTTAGGTAATAACTTTATGACTATATTGTTTGGTGTGAAAAAAAAGCGTTAGGTAACTGAAAACCTCTCTCTGGTAACCGGTACGAAGGTACTGAAGGAAATGGAAATATTATGCTTTTCAGCGTTAATAATTTTATTTTGTTGAAATAGTTGAATCAAAAAAAAAATCATATTTGCAATACATTTCCAAGCAGGCTTTAACTTACATCACAATCAACAATAAATGACAATAAAAGCATGCAACAATCTTACAACAGGAAACTGCAAATGCATGTGTTTTGCCATAGTGTCTGAAATTGACAATAAAAGTTATGAATGAACACATGAATAACACAAGGGAAGAATTGTCTATACACTAAAAATGTAATTCTTATATAATTGCGAAATATGATATAGCAGATACGGAATGTAAAATAAATTCATTTATTAATTGAAATATAAATATATATTCACGTATCGCTGCGATGAGATTAACATTAATTTTATAAAGCTTTCATCAGAAAGGTACATTTTAAGTGAAGATATTCAAGGTGCGCTGTTTTTTCTCCTGTAAAGTCATCTTATTCATCTTAATTAGTATTCATATTATCCATTCCATTATATATCGAAACATCATTTCATTTGCTGCATGTTAGAAAGTCCAATTTCAATCATTGACAGCACTACTACAGTCTGCATGATAACAATTACAATCTATACATGCAGTGAAAATGTCAGCAGACTGTCAGCTATTGAAAATATATTTTGTTAAACATAATTAAAAAAATGTGTAGTTATTGACAATATTGGCCTAGGTCACTATAAATTGATCTCCAACACTGACCATTAACTGACCAACAACAATAATGTATCCTTACTATGCAAAATACACTAGTACGTAACTATAAGTTTTTATGAAGGTGGCAAATCGCGAATTAAGAGGTAAATTTACTGAACACATCAAAGATTTGATCTTCATTATCACTCATAACTGGTTAATAAAGCCAAAAAACAGCTGCTCAGAACCGTCGTATCCCAATGACCAGATCCGGAAGTTGCCGAGAGGCAGTCCATCGAAAGCGAGATCTCATTTTTACAGTCATGCAAAGCAGAAACACGGAGTTTCGATATTGATTGACATTTTAAAATGGCACAAAGTAGTAACAAATATTCTACATATACAATGGTCAACCAGCTACACAGGGGGCTAGTCGATTTGTTTAGGTGTTCTAACAAAAAAACCCAGTCACAATGGCGGCAGGTATCAGCTTGGGTTCACTCGATCGGCATTATCGGAGATTAACAACCCAAACAAAGAACAACAACAGTTAAACAATGTCAAAAAGAATATGTCGATGTATTTATTTTAATAGCTTTGGTGACTTAGGGGCTTTTTTTTAGTACAATCAGTGAAAATATATACGTTCACGACCGCTGGAATCTATAATGTAAACAATGACACAGATCAGCCAGATAAGCGAGTCCTGACCCCCTAGCACCTGAGTGGCTAATAAAACGTTTGGCGTCTGTTTTCCGGAAGTGTTTATAAAACATGTTTTTTCTGCTATTTTCAGGTTGATGTGAACTTAATTAGTTAATGATATTCATTCTTAACTGTGTTATGAATTATATGGATATGTTATCTTTGATCATTTACTCGTTTCATAAACATAGTATCAAATGGAAGGTCGTCTAGTATCCTCTATATAAAGTATAAGTTGAATATATCCTGATGACCATTCTAGTGGGAAAATCTTTTAATCATTTAAGGTTTGCAAATTCTTGCATATCTTAACCCATCATGTTATGTTCGCTTAAAAACCTACTGATTTAATTTCAAATTAAAAAAAGTTGATATATCAGATCAGATATAAGATATATTGCCGAGGTTGACCTGAAAAGATCAGTCTTTTTTTAATTGATGTTACAATATTTATTTATATGTTTCAGTGCTGACCACTGCGCCGATGGGAAAGCCGTCACAATGCTGCAACCGGCTGCTGAATGTACGGACATGGCTTCGTGTGATTGTTGGACTCTTCGGTCTTTCCACCATCGTATACGTCTATCTTTACAACATCTCCATCGTCAAGACGTCATCGCAACTTTTACGTCTCCGTCAACCCTTCAACTTAAGTGCTTGGGCTCAGCAGTCACTTAGTTTCTTCCCGCTTTCAAACTCCAAAGAATATGTTTTCAACTTTACTGGCAAAAACAATCATACAGAAGTCCAAAATTTCACCAAAACACCAAAAATCATCCCATTATTGACGTTATTTACAACATGGCCCAGTAATGACAAAAAGTATCAAGTAAGAAATATCACATTAAAAAACTGGGCTCATTTCAAACCGCTTGTCAGGCCGGTATTCTTTGGCAGCAATGGAACGAACTTCGATGAAGTCACCAAACATGGTTGGGATGTACTTCCGGTTAGCAAAACTGCAGCTTCCGGTATACCTGTGTTAAAATACATGTACATGGACGTGGTCCCGAAATTTAAGTCTTTATTCTATGGATATTCAAATGGTGATATACTCTTCGACGAAGGACTAATACAGACATTACTTGTCATTGCAAATACAACTTTGAGACAGGACAAACCTATCATGATAATAGGACGTAGGACTAACGTTCCGAATGTTACCGAGGCGGAAAGTGATGTGCATAATTTAGCCAAAATTGCCAAGAAAAGAGGCAAATTGTTTATGACAATAGCTGAGGATTATTTCATTACAGATTCCTCATATCCCTGGTCTGAAATTCCTGGCATTGTCATAGGAAGACGAGCCTATGACAACTGGTTGGTGCTCAATTCCTGTAAACAGAAGTATTCTGTGATTGACGCCACAAAGACGGTATTGGCGCTGCACCAAACAACAAAAGCAGGAAACTTCGAAGGGATGACTCACAAAGATAGCAATTATAATGCAGGCCTTTTGTACAAAATGTATAAAAATATTCGTTATGTGGCAGGTTCTACGTCATGTGCGCCGTGGTATAGCGAGACAACTGGAAACGCTACCCACAAAAAAATTAAATTGTCGAAAAGGTTGAAATTGGATAAGGTCTGTTATCCATATTAAATGACCATTTTCGTCTCCTAAATCTGTGATGAAGAAACGAGAGTTGTTTTGTGCGATTGTTGTTATATATTTATTTTTTATTTCTGTATAATTGTTTAGATTATGCTGAAATTGTGTATGAGTGATAACTTAACATAATAATGACACATTATGATTAACTGTTGTTATCAAGTCACTCTTGCTTATCAGAAATGAACAAACATATCACATCATATCAGGTCCCCTAATGTATCGTAAGGTTTTGTCAGGGAGGAAAGAATACACCAAGTATAGGCGAATACACTCCTAACAAGGCAATCTGTTTGGATAATGGAAAATGATAAGATGATCTGGAAAAGATTTTGTGATTCTGTTAACAAATGGTCTTTACGAGTTCATGGTTCAGCAAACTTCAACGCGGCTTAAAACAGATGGGTGACCCACAATGACAATAAACAAATTGGAGTTTGAATCTTTGAATGTTGACCAACATGGGTCGAGAGAACACAAATATATTTTGAAGTAGGTGCTGATTCGTAAAGCGTTATGTTTATTTATTCCCCGTGGGTGCTTTGAATCATTCAGTCCGGTTTATCAGTCACATGTACATATCATCCGGGAACTGGTTTTGAAATTAAGCCGGATTTTCTCATATGTTTATGACTTCCCGATAACCTTTAGATCAGCAAGTCATCTTAACTGTTTATCGAAGGTGTGTTTGCGAGTTTGGGGTTAGGGCAAAACTCAATAACATAAACGTTGTAGTTTTTCACTTTAGATGTTCACAAGTGAAGAAAAAATGAATCTAGACTTAATATAGGTATCGTTTGATAAAATTTGTTACCACCGGCATGTTTACCTGAGTTGGTTCTTAATTGCTTATATTTTCTAACACCGATAACAGATCTAGATATTTCAATGTAGGAGTTTGGTATATCGCTAGTAGAAATAGACAATCCTAATTATCGACTTTTTCTCAGGGGATTGTTGAAAAGAGATTTGGTCCCTAGAACGGCTAATGGTAAAATATAAATTTGGTAATATATAAATTTGCAACGCAACTTTTGCAAATTTGCAGAAACAACAAAGGTTCTATGATGATCTATAGTTTCGATTAAAAGTAAAAGGCACTTCAGTATTGGGGATATTATGAAATATCTTTTGTTTCATTTGCCCCTTTTACCAAAGGTTTATGATACATTTTTCAGAGGCTATAAAAACTTTATAACTCAATCAAGTAACGTGAAAATTTCTTAACATAAATGAAAGGGAAATCTAAACGAACTTTGTATATACGTCTTAAAACTTAAATCACTTTAATCTAATAAACGTTTTACAGCGCTTTTGCGTTGCAAGATCGGTTCAAACCAAGGTCAAGTACAAAAAAAGTGCTGTTATGACAGAATACCACAGAAAAATATACACCATATCCATTAACATGTATCTTGAAAACATACACGTATCGTTTCATTAGATTAAGTAATTTGTTTTATAAACGTAAATATGCAGATGAGAAGGTCAGCATGTCATTTTGCTAACGAAGTGCTCAATTTATGATAGTCATTTCACTTATAAGATATGGTAGGCTCTTAAAAAATGAAATGAAAATCTAATTATCTTGATTTTACTTGCATGTAACAAAATTATTTATAAATATTTGTACCAAATGTATAAAACGAACCAAATTACAACCTGAAGTTCTATATTTAGGACTGAAGTTGACCATGACGTCAGCCAGGGATGGACACACCTTCTTATCTTATTTTATTTTTTGGGGGTGTATACATATATGTACATTCGAATCGAAGTCACATCGTTTGTTAGATTCAGTTTGTTTGCTCAAATTAATTGCATAGTATTTAACACAGTATCTTGCGTTGACGTTGTGAAAAAAGAGTGTTCTTTTCCGTTGTTTATGTATTCCAAAGTGTTGTGAAGAACGAATATGTATTGTAGTGAAAAACGGCTCAAATATATCAACTTCTGTTTCCACACTAAACGTAAATCAGATCCATATGATATCCTTCAAAGATTGGATCATAAAATAAGCAGACTGACTGTCCAATCAACAACCAGGTTTATAAATTCACAATCGGTATAGACAATTCATAACGTAATTACCAACGAAAGCTTGACAAAAGACAAACCCAACAACTGAAGGTCCAAATGTAAATTAAGACAGTAATAATTAAACGATTGTGTAACATTTTAAAAATCTTCCGGGGAAGATGTAAAGAAAGCATAGAAGTCAGGCACTGCATAAGGCCCTGTGCAACGTTTTGTATATCATTAATTTATGCAAACATATTTTCTTCAATGTCTTAGATATATCATTAATAAACCAAAATATCCATAGCATAGTTCGTAGAATAAATTGTCACAAACTGCATGTTGGCTGTATAGTGGGAACATTTTTTAATCAATTGAGTTTGGAAAATTAATTTGCGAACTTATCTGGATTTAGTACGTGCTTATAAATTATCCTTGTATTGATGATAGAATAATATTTGCATTGTTATAATAGTTTTCGTTACATTAACTCCCTTTCTTTCCCTTTTGGAAAACGTGCTACGATGTCTCTACCTGATCGAGAACTGAAAATTGTAACTAAATAACTAGTATAAGCAAAGGGTATAGACATGATCAAAGGTAATTAAGGGACAAACGTGCATCAAAGTCCGGGGAGATTAAATTTAATAATCACAATTTAATATCACAACCATTGACTCCTATTTTTTTTATATACTATTATGAACTTCATCTCCTAACGTATGTATCGTAAGTAAGAGATATCTCATTTTTCCTTTGCACATCTTTTCTCTTTTTCCTATTCAAAAATGCATACACGAACGTTTAAGTTTTCAATTTGGAAAAAGGCCATTTTACATATCATTTAAATATTAACATATCTATGCTATAGAAATCATTGATGAAAAGTTATTGCCATAAAAGTTTGTATTAATGTCCACCTATGTTCAAAATATAAATATATATAAATATAATCAGATAATCTGATTTTAAAACTAAAGAATTTTTCCAAATGTTACGTTGAATCGAACAACACTGAAAAATATGATAATTTTCTGCATGGGAAACATTTCCTTTAAATATCTTGATAAATTAATGTTTGCTATAGCTGTCAGCATAAAAGCATATTTCAAATGTATTGTATAATTCATTAATTTATTTAATATTCTAAGAAAGCGTGTGACGCATTGACAAAATACCATTCCATCCCATCCTTTCCTTTATACTGTTTCAGCAAAGTTCAACTTTTGTAATACAAAGAAGTCTATGATGAAACATTTTAAGAGAGAGTTCATCTTCACTGCCAGTCCATCATTTAAATACATTAAAAATAAATAAGCTTTTTTTCTGTTTAGGGATAAGGCATTTACTATGAAAGCCCGTTTTATCAAAAGGTAAAAGGTCTTACTCAGAAGATAGCGTTTTTGCAATTCAAAATGCCCTTAAAAGACTTTACTGTATGTGGTTCTGATGGCGATCTAAACATTCCATGAAATATTTCTTTCCCTGTGATCTTACAGCATAAATTTTGGTGTTAACACATATTTCTTATTCTAGAATCTTGAGGAATAATATGGTACATATAATATATCTTTCACTGAAAACTTAACCGTAATACAATTCGATGTCCTTCTTATCCTCTCGCGATAATAGCAGTTGGACTTTGGTTTTGGATAAGGAGGCAAACATTTCGAATCTCCATCGAAACATGGCAACCGTACTTGCTTCTTACATCATGTTTGAAGTGAAACGTGACCTTTGAAATAAATCACATTGATTCCCACAAAGCTATTGCGACTTTGAAAACTGTAAAAAAAGTATTTGCCGAGTAATAAAGGACATGTTCTTGCGCCATAAAATTCGTCATTGCCTTCAATCATTACAACAAACACATTTTACACGGAGAACGTGTCGTGTGTTTAGATTTTGAGTTTACTTTGTGAGTTTTTTTATTCATGTGTACTAAATGGCATCCGAATTGTTGAATGACTCAAGAGCAATGAGATTGCAAATTTTTAAACTTATATATACTTTTGGTTTAGAACGCCAGGAGCACGGTTGATTTGGCCCTGATGAATATGTTTAAGGTTATTAAATACAGCATTCATTAATTCATAAATTCATAAATACATTCATTGATTAATGTAGATTAAAATCTAAGTGATGTCGTGAAGTCGATAATTGTTCTTTTGTGCTGAATTCTAAACAAGAATTAAAATGATGAATTTTATGTTTTCCTAAAACCCAATTCTGAAATCGAAATGCAGTATGTTGTACGATTTTTATGAAAGACTTACATTGGCAACGAGAGAGTTTGTACCCGAGGGTTAACCTATGAAATTTAAATTTGCATTAAAATATTTTATTGAAAGTAAAAATTGGTTGAGTTTTCTTTTTCTCCCTGTCGAAATCAACAGCGATGCAGTTTCTTCCTCACATTCAGTCTTCATACGCGCTAAAGGATATAAATTATAATTTTTCATTGACAACTTGTTTTCTAATTTCTGCTGAAATATATGACTGTTAGCAATATCAACCAGCACGAAACATCAATATTCTTCACAATACAATCAGCTCCCTTCTACGACAGTCATGTCTACCAACGCAACCTCTTTTACAAGTACATTATACTGCAGCTTTCTAGCCTTTCTAGAACATAATGCATATTGACGTTTATTTCTAGAACATAATGCATATTGACGTTTATTTCTAGAACATAATGCATATTGACGTTCAATCGTTTTTCATCTTATAATCAATCTAATAATATTTATCAAATAAAAACCAAGCAAGATTTGAAAATCATGAATTCAATATGTTTTCATTCAACTAAATGTATATTACGGAAATATATTTCATTTAAAAAAAATAATTCCACATTATCCCACAAAATATTCACTTAAAGGCAATCCAGACTCAAAGATAATTGTTTTCATTTTCCAAGTAGGAAAAATCGTGGATTTAAATGAACAGTCAGATGTGAAAATTTTATGAAAAAGAATTCAAAGGTAAATGTGACAACCCACAAGCAAAATTAAAACTTAAAAATCATTAATATTTTATTTAACAAAGTCGACGTTTCCATAGAGAGCATCATCCTGGTGATTCATATTGACAAAGTTGATAAGTTAGATAAGTTAATCTCATGAAATTGTTTTCATAGAGGCGAGAGAGTGGCCTTCGCGTGATCCTGAGATACCGACCATTAGTTATCACAAAAAGAACTGTTCTTTTCTTTCTTTTACTTGTGACAGAGGTTGCGTGGGTATACATTACTTTAGTAGTAAAGAGTGTGGCATTCCTGCGTCCCTGAGATAATGACGATAAGATGTTCAGCTGAAATTCTTCTTTTCTAACATGACCAACCTGTTACAGAGCATGGGAAGAAATCACTTAAGTATTTGGAAGATTTTTTCCTTCCTGTATTTCATGTGATACTGAAGATGAGATTATCACCTAAGAACTATAATTCTTTTCTTCTTCCCCTAAGGTTTTCACAATTATGCATGTATGCCTGTGTCACTGGTAAAGACGACAAATACATTCACTATAGGACCTATCCTCGGTTTTTCAACCGTGGACATTGGTTATCTTTAACTAATGGCGGCCAGCCCAAATTGTTAAGAGATTGCTTGAGTATCTCAACGCCACAGACACAGCATTCTATACCCACAGATGTAGGTCATTTCGTTAAACGGAACCTATATAATTTTGATTTATAGAACTTCGAAATTATGACTCTTCTCAAGTATTTTCTTCCCTCTTATCCTTACCTTAAAACTTCAAGTGTTCAATTTACAACTACATCGCACAAATGGTTTCCAATTCAGCCTGTCGGGGAACGGTATTTTTTTTATCTCGTTGACATCTCTATACATCAATGTCACAGTTAAAGAGATACACCACCAATAAGGCCCATTAGAGTTGTTATTGTTTATCAGTTAAAAACATAAACGAGTTAATCGAGTTACGCAGATAGGAATGGAAAAAAAATGAATAAACAAAAAGGACCTTTAAAACATATAAAATTGCAAGTAAGCATTAAAACCTCACCCAAATAACGTTCCTCAAGCCAAACATATTGCTATTTGTAACCATGGAAACGACACAAATTATAATATCGGAATGCAAATAAACAGTAATAGACTACCTTGAAGACACATATACCTGAGGTTTTGTTCTTAAAAAAGCAATAGCTAATGAGATTGTCCAACCGTCCAACATTAGAAACTCTTTGTCAATATGCATCGTTTTCAGGCTTAAATATAAATGTTAACAAAACGCAGGTAGGCTCAGAAAAAAACTCGGATTGAAAACTTTGCACGAATTGGAATCTTGATTGGGAGAATGATACATTTACCCTTTTAGGGGTTATTCTTACTCACAATCTCGCAGAAATGGTAGAACGCAACTATAAAGATAAACTTAAGACTCTGAAAATATCTATGAACCAGTGGTTGGCCAGAAATCTCACTCCTTTAGGTAGAAATACTATATTAAAAAGCTTACTTTTACCACAACTTAATCACTTATTTGCAGCTTTACCAAACCCGAATGAACAAATGATAAAAGAAATAGAGCAACTCTGCTTTAAGTTTATATGGAGAACTAGAAACAAACCTGACAAAGTTAGTCGAGACACTATTACTAAAGATTATGAACAAGGGGGCATAAGAGCCCCAGATATAACAAGTATTATTCAATCACAAAAAATATCATGGATGAAAAGAATTAACAGCTCTGATTCAAAAACAAGGAAATTAGCACAAATAAATATGAAACACGACATTGATAGCTTTATAAAGACATGCGAACAACACATACTTAAAACTGTGATAACTCGACAAACAAGCCATTTCTGGAAAGACACCTTAAAGGCATGGGGAAAATTCATAACGAAACAAGCAGCAAAAATGCTAAAAATGCAACAGATGTTCTAGCACAACCTTTATGGTTAAATGAATTGGAAAACCAATATATTATAAACACTATTCATGTAAAGGAATAACTTATATCAACGATATGTTTGATTGCTGAGGGAAATTTCTAGACGCTAAACAAATAACATAAGTTGGATGCAAAACTAACTTTCTAGAATGTCAGGAAATAATTGAAGCGATCAAATACTACTGCAAAACTATAAATGTCCATATTGAAAAGAAAATCCAGCTCCCACTTTTACTTTTTCTGTTACAAAACATTATTGGAGAACCAAAGGGTTGCAGAGACAATTATGACTTACTCATAGAAAAATTGACGTTTAAGTCGTACAACAGTGTAAAACATTCTTGGTTCCAATACAGTATACAGCATAGATTTCTGCCAACAAATGATCAACAAATGATCAACAAAAAATCTAATAAATGCACTTTCTGCAAATCCGAGATAGAATCAATTTTACATTTATTTTATGAATGTAAGGTCATCAAAAATATTTGGGAACAACTTGGAGAATGGATTTTTAAAAAAAACAGAAAGTCATATAACTTTTACTAGGAAAAACGTTATTTTAGGTTATGGCGAAAAGAGAAACTATGTCCTAAATTTGATAATGATTGTCGTAAAATACAATATATACAAAATGAAACAACAGGAAAAAATACCAAACTTTAAACACGTAAAAGAAGACATTAAGACAATGTGCTATGTTGACCGCTTTAATGCCTACTCAAACTGTAAATATTAAAACTTCATAAAGTTCTGGTCGGTATGTCATGACCTTTTTTGATATTCTTTTTGTACATTTCTGTTTAGAATGTACCTATCTTTCCAAACAACTGCTTGTAAATCAAACAGTGTTAAAGTATTGAGTGTATTGAACGGAATATGTGATTCACAAAAAAGAAAATTATAAAAAAAGAGATTGTCCAACCGTACTCAATTTAACAGGTAACCATGGGAATGAAAAGGAACCATAATACCTTGCTTTACCGAAATATCGTTCATATATCTTCAACACTGAGAACGAATCTAAACGACAGACGTTTGGCCGTCAAACCTCTGCACTTAAAAATTGCCCGATAAAGGTAAATTCATTTGAATAAAGCAAAGAAGGACAACACGTAGTGATTCCCAAAGTATTTCGTGGAAAATAAAAAAATGACAAGTTTTGATCTTCAGTCATCCGAGATACATTTCATGTATACTGTTTTCGACTTCAAAATGATGACGTAATATTCAGTCATAGCAATGAATCAATTATTCCATGGAAAAACTAAGACTGACTTCCTGACACACCGCCTTTGAAAATGTTTGACCTTGCAAGATAATTCGTTGATCAGCTTTTCGGTTTTTATAAAAGACATGAAAATATAACCACATTGTATAGTCTTCTGTCAATAACTGTTATTATTACTCGAGGCATAAAAGATAATCATCATTGTCATGTGCCAAAACACATAAACTCATTTTAAGTTTAGCCCGAGGTTAAGATGATATTCCTCATTTTGGAGGTAGCCAAAAGGCTAAATTCTTATCTTTATTGATATGATTTATTACTAATTTCATTTCACACATTATCTCGCCAAAACGACTGCCCTAAACAAAAGTACCTATGTATGAAAGGCGTAGACTTACTTTATATTTGCAGAGTAAAAGACATAATCGTAGGTCACGGGGTATAGGAGCCTTTTTCAATTATGCATTTATTAAAATGTTCTTCATGGTAATAATTTCTTTTCATTACTGACATTTGAACAATATATAACTCGAGTTCTCGAAAAAGGATGTTAAATTTCGTTCGCACACGTCTTTAAAACTTTTTGTTTTAAAATTGTTTATGTTGATTTAATTTTTCAAGTATCATCTACAAAACCTGCAGGACGAATTTAACTTTGGTTCATTTGCTGTTTTGTTTTTTCAATTGTATGGCGAAAACCGGAGTACCTTTGATAGCCCAATTCCCATCGCGTCTTCGCTATGTTGCTGTGAAGCCATTTCAACCTAAATGGAAAAAATAATAGTAAATGGTCAAAGTTTGCAAATGTTCACGTGTACTAGTCAAGAGTTAACTCAAGAACAACTTATCATACAACTCCATCTGAAAGATAATCACACAGACAAAAGAATATAAAAAACCTACGAGTCAGAAATTATTTCAATGTTATTGATGACAAAAGAAATAAAGGCCTTTTCGTATTGGCATTAAATAGCCGGTACAACTCAAAACACGTAGTAGAAAACTGTCTAAGAATAAATGACACATACTGAAATTGCCTAAGACGGTAACAACTGATCACTGTCAAAAGTCAATCGTGAATAATTTGTGTTACAATCCTCGCTAAACGATGGATTTTATCTCATCTCGTGACAGATAACTGGTATTTCTATACACCTTCTTGACTGTTTTAATAAAGCGTAATTTATAACATAGATAGATAGATGACTAGGGAAGGTTTACACAAATATGAAAATTTGTGTTAGAGTTCATGGGAAAAGAACCTCTGAAATTTAAATCACATGACCATGCTGTCAACCAATCATTAATTAGGATTATATGTAAATCATGAAGTGCGAAATTATTCCCAAATGGCCGCCAGTGAATTATGCTTATCAGTTGATTATTTCTTCTAAGACTACGGTTGATTTAGTTGAGTGATGGGATGTTTAAACCATCTGAAGATAATATTTAGCATAAACTGACGATTCTTTGGGAAAATGGGATGAACAAAATTTACAAAAAAAACGTGCTAAAGCCCATTTCTGACATTCCAACAGTGGTACATGTAGCTTCGTCATAAATTCCCATACAACCTCTGTAATAATATGAACGTTTCTCGGTCTAGCAATGTAGAAATCTGACTGGATGCAATCAAAGTTAGTTGTGGAATTAGCTATGCCGTTTCCAAGTTATCGTTCAAATTGCCCAAGTCAATTCCGTATGCTTTCGGAAAGCTAAACTTTATTCGAATATGCTATTTGCAATTTGAGTCATTGCAAAGTGGTTTATGTTGCAATATTGTGCAGGTAGGGGAAACTGCCGGAAGCTCGAGCAGAGCACCTATTATAACAGAGGTTGTGTAGGAATTAACGACGGAGCTACCTCTGTTGGGAGAGAATGCTTTGTGAAGGCTTTGGTCAAATTGATCCCCAATATAACTTCAAAAGAATGTATGAGAAAAGTATGAGAAAAACGGATGCATTTGAAGTAGTTGAGTCGAAAAAAGTCATAACTTTGATGAACTGAAAATTCAAACCCGTTTCTTATATTTTCTCCCCACCTAACTTCTGTTACAAATCAGAATTCCCTATGATAGAGAAAAAAGAAGTTTGATTCATTGCAATCTAGTGATTAGTGGAATCAGCGAGATGGTTTCAAACTGGGCCTGCTTTCACAAAGCTACCTTAACTAAGGTTAATCTTAACTCCCATATTTTAACATTGCACTAAGGTTAACTTAAGGACTTACGATCACCTTAGGGCTTTGTGAAAGGAGGCCCTGGGCTTTAGCTTTGTTCCAATAACCTTTCATGATCAGATGACCGCAGTCCATTCTCCTTTGAGATGCTCACATTTCTTGCTAGACATTATCAAGTCAGAAATGAACAATCTAAGGGCGCCATCTGTATTTACTATTTCATCGCTTGTATAATTTTAAATTATCAAGAAATACGACCTACTTGTAATAGTCGTTGAATACAAAAATACCTACATTTACATTTTTTCTGTTTGGAGAAAAATATTTTATTCACGTGGGCGAAATTAGCTTTTGAAAAAAAAACTCCGAGTTTCCGATGATCTTATCTTACATTCGATTATGCAAAAAGTGAAGCAGTGGATATTTTACAACGATTCAGTCATTAATGGAAGAACCAGGGACTACCCATTCTCTACCCACAGAGGTAGCTCCGTCATTAATTCCTATACAACTTCTGTTCTAAAACGAGCTATTCCCAGTTTTCGGTACGTTCCCCTGGTTGGTAAATATTGCAACATAAACAAACTTAAAAGCCAATAGAAACATCGCATGCATTGATATCATATGTGTCGTCAAACAGGCATATTCAATGAGGTTGAATGGATGTAGTTACTAAATTAGACGAATGTGCTGTATCATTCAACCTGCAAAGCGCATAGTCAAATATAACTTAGCTTTCCGAAAGCATACAGAAATATCTGAGGCATTTCGAATGAAAGATTTTTTAAATCGACGTCGCATGTTAATATCTACACGGAAATGTTACATTTCATGCAATAAAGAAGTTGACTATGCATAAAAACTTGTTCTTCTTCGGCCTGTCTTTTATCAAAATGTAATATATGTATTATTTGTAGGTAAATCACATCTTCAAAATATTAATTTGAGTATTATCTTGACGTGCAGCAGTATTACGCTTATTCAATATAGCCATACAAAATTAGCAACGAGACTAAACGACAATCTATTTAAAAGGACATTGGCTATCGAGGTATTTTTGTGGACACAAAATTCAAGGGTATATTCCTGTATATACATATTATGAGTACATTATTGTAACACAACATAGTCGAAACATGTTACTGAGGATAATTTAAATAATTTATTTAAATTTGATAACTTGATAGATACACTCGGAAAAAACACACATAACACACACGCCATTCATCGGCACTACGAGTGTGAAAAGTCTCGCTAAGACATTAATAGGCATTGTTGATTAGTCCAGGGACCTTATATACAGGGATATGAAACTCTAAGCTGATTGTACTATATTACTGCTACGCGGGGGTTACACAACTCGTCTCGCTCATTAGCAGGTCACGGTCCACCGCACATGGAGACTGGGTTCTGTTTTGGCGCAAACGTCAATGCGCGGTGTCGTGTAACCAGTTGCGCAATGAAAACAACAATGCATTGTGGGTCTTCGCATCACTCGAGAGAGGAGGCGCCTTTGAATGCGGACTTGAGCATTGCCTCAAATAAGACTTAAAAATATCGTTGAACATAGGAAGGTAGTTTCCAAAAATGGAGTTTTCCGACAGATGGATGTTTTCTGATCGTATTTGCGCTATTTGGTAATTGAATATTTTTTTCTGTAAGTGTGGTTATCGCTCTTACTTTTCACATAGACGACTAGTCTGTCGGTCATTTTGTCTGCACTGATAACAACGAACTTGAGCATTGCCTCAAATAAGAATTAAAAATATCGTTGAACATAGGAAGGTAGTTTCCAAAAATGGAGTTTTCCGACAGATGGATGTTTTCTGATCGTATTTGCGCTATTTGGTAATTGAATCTTTTTTCTGTAAGTGTGGTTATCGCTCTTACTTTTCACATAGTACGACTAGACTGTCGGCCAGTTTGTCTGCATTGATAGCAGAGAGTTTGAGCATTACCTCAAGCAGGGATCGTATAGACTATACGAGATCTATACGATCCCTGCCTCAAGTAATACTTCAAAATCGTTTTACGTGAGAAGAAAGTATTGACAATGTAACCGTTTTCTGATATAGATGATTTTCTGTTGCAAATTATTGTAATTATAACAATAACAATTTTTTATAGGCATGATCATAGCAGAAGAAGAAGTTTATTTCGGTACTAGCATAACAACACCCTACCTACCTGCATTACAAAATCATACACAACGTTAACATTTCATTTATTTCTGAAGTCAATATTTTATTTGTCTAATGATACACGTCCCAGCTTGATAATCTTGAATATATCTAAACATATAAAACAAAAACATTGCATCACATTTGATTGTTTACTTCATTAGGTTTGATATTCAGATATATATCCTTATCCATAATACATATTTACATATCCTTTATTAGGAATGCCATGACATGTATCACATCCTTATTTTATTACAATATCCAAATACATTCAGGTATTTAAATGTAGGATACAGTAATAAATATAACATCTATAGAATAACACATCAATATCAAATCATTTGAAATGCTAAAAGGCTAAATCATTGATATCATATCCAAATTATATTATCATATAAATTACAAGCAATAACATGTAGATTATCACCATGTTGTGACACAGGATTGAATTTGGTATGCATGGGATTTCCAACATTACAACAATCAATGTAGACTTTCATTTTTTTATACCAACTAAACATGGTTTTGGACACTAAAATACGGGTTTTTTAAAAATGCAAATACCCAAAAAGTAGTGAAGCCTTATTTGAAACATAACTTCATTGATACACTGTGGGACATTTCCATCATTAAATTTCAATTACTTTTCAACTACCATTGTCTTCTGTCTACGCAAATATATATTCCTGTTAAAAAAAACATAGGGCGTGCTTAACTTTTGATTACTTAAATAAATTATAAATATATATATTTCAAACTTGCAATTATTAAGAACAAGAAAATGAAATTAAAGTTGCAAGTTCAAGTTCACATCACATTCAAAACAGTTTCTACTTTCAGTAAAACTGCTTTAGTGTACCACGGAGAGACTTGCTCTTTTTCCCTTTCCTTTTTGTCAATTTCGTCGACTCTCTTTCTTTGTGACAACAATACCACAAGGGAGGCTACTCTGTTGTTTTTTTACTGAATCACATGCCATAAGTACATAAAATTAAGACAGAAACCATACTCTTATCTGAAAGGATTCAGTATCTAAACGGTTCTACGGAGATGCACATCGCTCTCATCAAGTGATTCCAATAGATTATTGAGCTCTATTCATCATTACATAATGAAATCTGATCGATTTGATATTTCATAATGACTGCCAAACAAGTGAAATGTTATTCATGCTTACACCGCTTGGGAAGTTATTTCCTTTGTTTTATTTGAAGGTTATATGCCATAACCACCAGGTGCGCAGGTTGGTTATCTCATAACTACCATGGTCGGTTATGAGTGAGTACATGAGTTGAGGTTTAACGTGTTTTTCTAACATTTCAGATATTAAACACTTGTCGGTTATGAGATGTTCAAACAAATTGACTTGTAAAATTTTGAAATTTCAACAAGCCAGAAATTTAAGATTTATAGAGGGCGTAAGTAGGATTCGAACCCGGGACCTCTCTATTGTCAAGCTTCGCCCTCGCGAGTTTATTTGCCATAACCGCTCGGCACCAGGTCATTATTTACTACTTAACCACTATCTATGAAGATATGACTGCAATCAGATATGTGTCACTACCATAAAGTTGTATATATATTTTCTCATATATAATTGTTTCGGAGCGGCCTTAAAATAAGCACCTAGGAGCTTGTTGGCCAATCCATTTATGACTTGTACATTTTCATGAATAAATATGTTTAAATCAAACCTGAATCATTGAAAGTTCTTTAAACATAACCCTCAATTATGGCAAGTAAATGAACAGGAAGGTTTGTTGATGTCACAAAACTATCGTCAGATGGGTTATCTCACTGATGACATAAATGATAAGCATGTAATAAAAAAATAAATAACCCAAACCCGTGTAATTTCACTTTTATAAACCTTGTGAATGGTATAGGTATCTAACTCGCTTTCGGTCGTTAAATACCAAACCACTCGGTCGTTTCATAAAAATGTTATTAAACGTATCCTCCTTTTGCATTCTCTCTCGCGAATACTTAATTTAACGTCTACAGGGTAATGAATAAATCACACATGAGCTGATATAGATAGATACATGTATATACATTTACCTCAAATATGAGGGATATAAGCTGACTTTAATACTTGCCTCTTGAAGATACCGCCATTTAATATATCTATAATGTTATTATATTATTATAGATTGTGTCATGATATCGAGTGCTGATTCTTTTAGATATAATTCAGCGATTAGTAAATAAATATATAAATTATTCCCGTTTAATTATATGAATTGTATGGTAATCATTCTAATCAAACAGGTTTTCGGTCGTTAAATACCAAAACAATCACTCGTTTCACAAAAATTTTGTCAAACTGGACGTCGTTTAGTATTCTGTATGTATTAAATTGCAATGTCAATAAAATAAGAAGTAAAAGGTCTCCAAGAACAATGCCATCACATGTACTTACTTATCATTTGCTTTAGTCATTTGAGACAACCAGGAAAAGTTAAGTTTAGGTAAATAATATTTCGTTTCCTTAAGAATTCTCACATGTTTGGTACTCAAAATCGAATTGATATAAATAGCAAAAACAATCAGAAAACTGTGAATGATTCATTCAATGCCTGACGATAAAAATATTTTTCAATCGGCACGAATTGCAATATTTTCTTTTGATAAAAGATAATATCAATTTGTACATTATTTAGGTTATTATGGCGTTAGCCATTTGAGTAATGTACGACCTTTAGAGGATCAGAAGAATTATTCTGAACTTTGATACATTTCAAACCTGTTATATCTATATATAGGAGGCAGTATGTCTGCTGCAAGCTTATTGTGTCATAAAGCTTATATGATTTTTCGGCCTGCATGTTGTATATCATGATAATGTAAAAATAATAATAATATTGTGTATAATAATAGTGGTCGCTATGACAGACGTAACGTAGTCCCAATAATCTGCCCTGATGAGAGCAGTGAGAGGCATTGGATGACAGTTGAGATTTAATGATTTCAATGATAGAGAGCAAGAGTAATGAAATTCAGCTTTAACATTTAAATATAAATACCCCTCAAAAACTTACAAGGCGTCGACCCACTTTGAAAAAAAGAAAAACTATAAACGATTTCACAGCGATACAGACACAAGTGAATTACACCAATGAAGGAGTGGAGCCCCAGAGCGTCGTGATAGCACCAGAGGTTACACCAGTTGTATACAGCCACGTGAAGCAAGCATTAACTGGTTTCTCCTATAGACTGTGCACTCCATGACATCAATACATTGTGAAATGTTAAACTTCAAGAAACATTGTCATCTACATCCGTTTTGAATTTAAACTCCGCCCCCAACTATTATTTGTTTCTAAAAATACTGAGGCTATTTTGTGACATCCTGGTTATCAGCCAGTCTGTCAACGTACGAATGTGAAAAGAGCAAAAGAAAATAAATCAACAATTGTGCGTTCCTCCGATTCTAAAAAGTACAGCAAACGGAAATGATAATGATATCAGTTTTCTTTCGCAATTGTAATGAATTTTACAAGATCAAATGCATCTTTTGATACGAGTCATAGCATTCAGTTAAATCCTTAAAACATCCTTAAAATCAACATGAACAAAAATGAATATAACAGCTATTTTTTTTTATTATGACTCCTTTTTGGGTGTCCATATTCCCTCTTACAGTCTATGTACGACTAAAAACCCATTTTGGCAGGAGTTGATATGGACTTGGAGCAATTATTACCAATCACATATAACATATTTAAAAGATATAAATGCGATTTTGTTTTAATCACCAGTGTGCAGACCCATCTATTGTTTTTTGAAGTCTGGTTCCGAAAGGGAGTTCACAACATCAGAGACTGGTGTCACGAAAAGAAACTCGTTTGAAAATAAAGTTTGAATTGTACATATTTTAGATCAATAAGAATGGAAAAATGTTATAGACAATTTTAACTCGGACTGTCTTTATGATCTTAAGATCAATAATTCTTTAATGGAATGGATCAAACCTTCTTAGGGCTCTCGAAAGATATACGATACACTTTTACAAAGTGACCATATGCCAAATATTTGTAACAAACAGTAACAAATGTTTGAAACAGATCTTCATTGGGGAAAAACATTTTAGACATCCAAGAAAGTGCTGTAAAGATATTAAACTTCAAGATTTTCAGTTAAAGTATTTGAAACGTACTAATATACCAAACTGGAATGTTTAAAGGGAAATAACTTGACAACAACAAGTTGTATACTTTGAATGTCCATTGGTAGATCTTTTCTGGGCAAAACGTGAACACTTCCTTCAATTGCATTTGGGTTACGAGATTCACTTGAAACAGCTTTAAACATTAGTCTTATTTATTCGTGTGCACTAAGTCAAGGTAACTAAGCTGATTGTTTTCTCATCGGGTCGATATGGAAAATCATAATCGAAATTTAGCAAAAAATACTTAAATTTGTCTAATTCATGATGCCAAAATTCGAATTCATGTACCACAAAACTAGTTGAAAGCTGAACTGAAGTTACTCAAATGAACTGTAAAACTAAATTCAAATTAAAGATATGTTTTATTAAAATACCCTAGTAAGTGAGTACATTTTCGGTATGCTCCTAATATCTGCTAATAGCAACTTAATAGAATAGTGAGTAGAATATTGAAGTACCATAACAAATATTGTTGACTATAACTTTTGCACCCATTCGAAAAATAATAGAAATTGTATCTCAAAATGCCTGCTTCTACACCTCGCTTATCGATAATTATATATTATTTGTTGTGATCTCTCTTCTATTTTTATTTTTACATTATGTGTTCTGATAGAGGGTCATTTCGCTTCACTAAACATCTGAAACATTTCAATGTTAAATGATCAAGTTCATATTGGAAAATATAATATTGTACACGATATACACACTGCTATATGTTAATAATTGTTTTCTATTCAATGCAAAAATATGGATGGCGTAACTTTATTTAGAGAAATATTCTTTGATTTTCCATTAGGTATTATGTTGTTGAGAAATAAAGATTCATTGTACTATTAGCATGTCGATGGTATCCAGTTCTTGTTCCTGCATATATCCTACAGTTTCATAAGATTCCGATCGTCGAATAAGGTTAAATAGGTTAAATAGATAGGCCAATCACAAAACTCCAAACAGGCACATAACACCAAACACTAACACACAACAAACAACACACAAACAAGCATACAACACATCCTCAACCCACAAAAAACCCACAAACACAGTGATTGCTGTGACAACTACACGCTTACCTGCTCACAACTGAACTGTTCCAATTAGTTTTGAATACTCCCTACAGTTGAGCATTAGCTTACAGATACATGTAGATTAAGAAAGTAAGATACACTGAGCAAGAGTTTTGACAACAAATGCTTTAATGAATACAAACAATATTTTTAATCTGAGTGTAAGTTAAATTTGAAATGTTCTCAAGTCATCTTTTTAGGCAGTAACTATCAGTTTTGTAAGCAGTACCCTTAGTGAGAAGGAACTGTATTAGTTTAGAATGTGTGTTAAGATAGGTTTTTCATGAACTATAGCAAAGCCAAAGCAAATCGAATACCACGCATCTCAGAAAGTAGGACAGCAGAAACCACTAGTATCAATTATGTTGAATAATTTACATCTCTTTATTTTAAACGTCACTGAGTGAACTCATTATTTTGATCTTGAAAGATGAAAACATGTTTAAAAGAAATTACCACCATTCAGGGGGCCGGCCAAATAATAGAACATTATCACACCTCATGTAAGAATGCCGATCTCTGATTGGTCCACGTGACCCTAAACAAATATCCATATTCACCGCCGCCGAGGGATGATAAATCCCTTATACCCCGCTACAAGAGTAAAGCGTGCTTCCACGTCAATCAATCAAAGTCACGTGATCAGGTCTCAGGTGTTGTTCATTTCTGTTTGTCTTTTTACTTATAGAGAGCAAGTTTTTAATAATACATTAAGACATTCGGTATGATAAATTCGTTATAACATTCCGTCCCGGGTAACATAGGGATATATTATTCCCTTGAAAGCTTTTATGCAACTCGCGTTCCGCTCGTTGCATAAAACCTTTCGCGGGAATAATATATCCCTATGTCACCCTCGACGGAATGTTATAACTTATAATATATACTGATGGAAGTTGAACACCATGAATGTGTTAAATGGAACATGGTCATAGAAAATGAACTATGAAAATTGCTAGTTCAATATAGACAGATGCAACACATTTTTTTTTATAGATTTACAAATGTAAAAGAATCACTGAAGATGAACAGGTGTTTATCATATAATAATATAATCACTGTTACTTAAGGTTACAGGGCGAAAAAAGGTTTTGTATTACAAAGGTAGGAAGAAAAGAGAAATTTGTAAACGAATTTTTAAAATCAGTTTCTGAATGATTGAAGCTGTGTAAATCATAAACCTGAATCCTTCAAAGTTCTTTATTCATAACCCTGAATCATTGAAGATTTTTTAAACATAACACTTAACTCATCAACGCCGAGAGACGCATATATGCGTTAATTTAATGAAAGCCTCACAGCCAGAGCCGCATATAAGCGTCCATTAATTAGCAGTTTCTCACAGCGAGAAACGCTTATGTGCTTTAATTGAATGCACCTCTTATCCAGCGAGAGCCGTATATGTGCGCCCGTTGTATAGTATTTAGATAAACTTATTTTCGAAATCAGTTTGGCATCCATCAATGAAGATAAGAGTTTCTTAATTAAGATGCTATCCTCGGGAAATCAATAAGAAATGAAAGTAGTTGCTCTTTGTACAAAAACATAATTCGTTTAGTAAATGAAAACATTCTGCATTGGAAGGTCTTGGAAGAGTCTTAGTGAAGTTTTCAATTTTAAAACAATGTTAGATATATTTGATATGTATAACGCACTGATTTCATATATCTAAGACGATACGATAGGAAGCGTTAACATTGACATTTATTTACATGTATTCATAAATCATTTGTGAAGAATTTGAAGCTGTTAAAAGTTACACTTTTACATTTACTTCTTGAAGCATCACTTTAGTCTATGTCATACACTATCAATTTGATAATAATTAATGCCATCAAAATTTTGAACGTAAGAGTTACTCTACTTTGAATATTATTATAAATATAATAGTTTATCCGAATATTACTTTACCGAACTAGATGTGCGCATTGTATATCAAGCACGGTCAATAACGGCCCTGTAACATGTTCAATTATATATTTAGCATGTACATGAGTTTTTTTTATTGGACAATATGCTTCATAGATCCACGCCCCTGTGTGCCATTGAATGAATACATACACATCTGCATTTAGCTTGCATTTATCAAAGCACTAGGTTATTCAAGTTACTATACGGCAATATGCTGTTTATTTGATGCAATAAACCTGTCTCTTTTGCGAATAAGCACACAGGAAGAATCATGTAATGGGTAGAGTATTGATACTCCTGTGAATAATCATTCAATAAGATCACAGTGTCGAGATATTTTGCAACTCTTTTGACCAGGAAAAAGCAAGCATGTATGAATTCACCTTATACACCGCTAGTCTTTGTCACGTTACAATTGTAGAATAAAGTTTAATAAAGTTATGGAGCTACGCCAACCGTTCTATAATATTAACAATTATCACCTGTAATTCATTCACCTGAAGTGCATTCGTGTTTTGATAATATCTTCTATATGAGAAATGGTTACTTTGCTAAGATGACGATTCATTCCTATTTGTCTTCTATTGAATTCAAATATTGGTTTTGATTCGCGGTACATTTACAATGCACATATATTATATCATAATTAGAATTGATACCGTCCCAACAAAATATATCACTTGGTCAATAATAATAATGTTTCTAACCTGTGAAACGATTAAACGTGCACGTTTGATAGGTATGTAATTAACATAAAATATTTCTATCTAATAATTCGACTACTTTTACATTCGTTAATCGTTAATTCGTTACTTGCGTTCCATCTCTTACCATTTCCTTAGCTTAATTATGATTCAGATAGTTGAAATACCAACATACTGTATTTGCAAAACATGGTGTGTAGACGAGAAGTATTTGTATTTACAATGAAAATGCATGTAAATCATCATAAGTGAAAATATGAGTTACGTCACGTGTTTATGTGTTCGTACTTGCAAAGGATTAAAAAAAAGGTCGCAATAAAGTCACTGTAGTGGTAGATTGAGAAAGTCTTTCTAACATGAAGTTTGACAAACGCTTACAAGTGATATTTAGTTATGTATATGTATTGTGATATGTAAGTGTCTTTTAAAAAAATAGTTCTCTATGTATAATAAGTACTGTTTATAGGTATAAGAAAGAGAAATTCTCTCTCTCTCTCTCTCTCTCTCTCTCTCTCTCTCTCTCTCTCTCTCTCTCTCTCTCTCTCATGAACATCTATTAATATATTACTGAAATGAAATCGGACAAACCGCAAAGAAAACCTTCATTGTGAATAATCATATGTTATATTCCTGTAAAATATTCATATTCAGCCCCTGCATATTCATATTCAGCCCATGAAACTATAAAACAATCAAGACTTTATAGTACACGGCTAGACAGTTTCCGTTCATTTCTCGAACTCAAAGACTGTCGCCAAATGAGAGATGGTTTGAGTTAATTAGTCTCGCTACAGCAAGCAGTGTCTTTGGTCAGCTGTCAGGCGATGAGCCGTGAAGATGTCTCGGCGTTAATGAGTTAGTTATCTAAACTGTGTTTTGCATGAGCCCTATTCATTAAAGCAGCACCGAATTATGTTAAGCATAGCTCTGAATCATTGAAGCAGAGTTAAACATAAGCAGGAATCAATGAAGATGCGTGAAAGAAAAGTTTGAATTACTGGGTTAACCTTTTTTATAATTCAAGCTGTCTTAACAGTAACCTTGAATGATTAAAACTGCGTTCATCAAACATATGAATTATTGAAGGTGAGTAAAGCATAACTTTGAATTACGAGGGTCAACAATTTCATAGAAGTGGATATAAAACAGAAGCCAATGGTTTCATATTGATTTTATTTTCGATGAACTTTACCCATTGGGGTTTGAGGCTGTCTAAGCCCTCGCTGGAGAAGTCTACTAACCGGCTCCTCAGGCCCGCCTCAGTAGCTGCCTTGACTGTATTATCATCGCCTAATCTTGTACCTCGCAATTGTGATTTCAAATTGCTATACAGACAGAAGTCGCTCGGGACCAGATCTACACTGTAGTTGGTTAAGTTGTTAAAAGCCACATTGTTGAAGTCCAGCCGTTGCAATACGACTCTAGTGCATAGGAGCGTTGTCATGAAGAAGAACTCAGAAGTCAAAATTGGGCGGCAGTTCTTCTGCATTGCCACTCTCAATTGCTTCTACAAGTCAATATAGTATGATCCTGTAGTTTAAGGGGGTTTCTAGTATATAAGTATCACGTCCATTGAACACCAGACAATTTTCGTCATGATCTTGCCAGCAGAAAGCTGAGTTCGTGCTTGGTGAAAGATCCCATTGATGAATCCACGTTTCATCCCCTGTAACCATTCGGCCATGAAAGTTACCGGGATCAGCATTGTAGATGTCCATGAGCTCATGACTTGATTCAACTCTCTGTTGTTGATCTTGGGCATTTAAGTTTCAAGGAACCCAACTTTGACATGTGCAAGTGTTCATGTATTATGGGAAACACACTTTCATGAGAAATGCCACGTACTCTGACGATATCTCGTCCACTTTATTCTAGTATGATAACAGTGTTCAACAAGCTGTTAGGGTCAAGTAAATGAACAGGAAGGTTTGTTGATGTCACGAAACTATCGTCAGATGGGTTTTCTCACTGATGACATAAATGATAAGCATGTAATAAAGAAATAAATAATCCAAACCCGTTTAATTTCACTTTTATAAACCTTGTGAATGGTATAGGTATCTAACTCGCTTTCGGTCGTTAAATACCAAACCACTCGGTCGTTTCATAAAAATGTTATTAAACGTATCCTCCTTTTGCATTCTCTCTCGCGAATACTTAATTTAACGTCAACAGGGTAATGAATAAATCACACATGAGCTGATATAGATAGATACATGTATATACATTTACCTCAAATATGAGGGATATAAGCTGACTTTAATACTCGCCTCTTGAAGATACCGCCATTTAATATATCTATAATGTTATTATATTATTATAGATTGTGTCATGACATCGAGTGCTGATTCTTTTAGATATAATTCAGCGAGTAATTAATAAAATACATAAATTATTCCCGTTTAATTATGTGAATTATATGGTGATAAAACAGGTTTTCGCTCGTTAAATACCAAAACAATCACTCGTTTCACAAAACATGTTATCAAACTGGACGTCGTTTAGTATTCTGTATGTATCAAATTGCAATGTCAATAAAATAACAAGCAAAAAGGTCTCCAAGAACAATGTCATGTCATGTACTTGCTTATCATTTGCTATAGTCATTTGAGACAACCAGGAAAGTTTACATAAATAATATTTCGTTTCCTTAAGAATTCTCACATGTTTGGTACTCAAAATCGATCTGATATAAAAAAGCAAAAACAATCAGAACACTGTGAATAATTCATTCAATACCTGACGCTAAAAGTGTTGTCAAAACGGCATGAATTGCAATATTTTCTTTTGATAAAAGATAATATCAATTTGTACATTATTTAGGTTATTATGGCGTTAGCCATTTGAGTAATGTACGACCTTTAGAGGATCAGAAGAATTATTCTGAACTTTGATACATTTCAAACCTGTTATATATAATATAGGAGGCAGTATGTCTGCTGCAACCTTGTTGTGTAATAAAGTTTATATGATTTTTCAGCTTGCATGTTTTTTGTCATGATAACGTTACAATAATAATAATATTGTGTATAATAATAGTGGTCGCTATGACTGACGTAACGTAGTCCCAATAATCTGCCCTAAACGATTTGGTAGTGAGAGGCATTGAATGACAGTTGAGATTTATTGATTTCAATGATAGAGAGCAAGAGTAATGAAATTCAGCTTTAACATTTAAATATAAATACCCCTCAAAAACTTACAAGGCGTCGACCCACTTTGGAAAAAAGATCGTCGTGACCTAACTATAAACGATTTCACAGCGATACAGACACAAGTGAATTACACCAATGAAGGAATGGAGCTCCAGAGCGTCGTATTTCTAAAACACAAGCATATATTGTGACATCATGGTTATCAGCCAGTCTTTCAAAGTACGAATGTGAAAAGAGCAAAAGGAAATAAATCAACAATTGTGCGTTCCTCCGATTCTAAAAATTACAGCAAACGGAAATGATAATCATAGCAGTTTAATGAATGTTATAAGAGCAAATTATAATAAAATAAGTGATAAAATTCAGGCTGCAATGTATCATGAAGAATCCAAACCAATGAAAGCTCCATTTGAAATTAATAAGTGCAACATTTTCCATCCTTTCATACAATTACATTTAGTTCTAACATTTACATTTACATTGCCATATCAATAGGAAATTTTTTTATAAACCTAACACGAATACCTAAAAAATGTTCTTCAACAAAAATTTAAGACATACTTATCCTAAAACAATTTAAAAACTAAGTGTTAACATTGAAGATCGTGATATTACATGATTAAAACTGATAAATCTTATTTTTAGATTTTCTTTATCAACATTTCAATAACACCATAACACAGATAACAGTTAGAAGGAATCCCCATTGCTATAGAACAATGAGAAAGGCTTTCTCGAATATGAATACCTATCAGTTTTGATAGGTCAATGAAGTGAAAATGATGGGGAAATTTTCTCTTAAAATTTCTTATACGTGAGTAATAGCTCTAAACATAAGCCTTTTTTTCATACTTTTGCACTAAGTCAAAGTAACTGTGCTGATTGTTTTCTAAGAGGGTCGATATGGAATGTCATTATCGAAATTTAAGCAACTATGAATTTCAGAAACATGACCCCTTCTGTCTGATTCATGATGCCAAAATTCGAATTTGTGTACCACGAACGGGACGATCCGAAAACTAATTGAAGTGGTAATATTACTCATAGACAATGGCTGTTCCCTTTGTCAGTTACTCAGGTGACCTGTCAAACTGACAAATTACAGATATGTTCAATTACGATACACTACTAAGTAAGTAGATTTTCGGTATGCTGCTGTAGAATTTCTGCATAATATAACAAATATATTAATAAATGATAAATAAAATATAGCAAATACTAGTAAATAGAATAGGGAGTAGAATATTGTACAATGTCCACCATATCCGTAACAACCATCACAAAATATTGTTGACTATAACAATTGCACCCATTCGAAAAAAAATGTTTTGTGCGATCACTCTTGTATTTTTGTTTTTAAATGACATTAAAGTGTTTTGATAGAGAGTCATTTCGATTGACTAAAGCTCTGAAATATTTTGAAGTTAAATGATAAAATTTATACTGGAAAATACAATTTTGTACACGATTTACACACTTTCTTCTCTTAATAATTGTTTTCTATTCGATGCAAATAAAAGGAAGAAATACTAATTTGGATGTCGGTACCCTATCAAGAAAAAGATGCATTAATATTCCATTAGGTATTTTGTTGTTGAGAAATAAAGCTTCATTGTACTTTTAGCATGTCAATAGAATCTAGTTCTTGCTCTTCCGATTAAAACCTCACATTGTCAGTTTTGGTAATGAAGAGTTGTCAAACCTGTTCCAAACCCAAATGTTCAACGTTATTCACATTTGATATTGTAGAGAAATTGTTCTGAGAAGATCCTGACTTGTCTTGTCTTGAGTTGGTGAATAGAACATCTGAACATTTTATGTGAATTTTATAGTTAGTAGTTATGTCTAACTCTCAGAAGTAGCCATTTACAAGATGGATTTTTGAAGGAACAGTATTCATGTTGAAATAATTTTTGCATTCTCTTTAAGGAAGAATGAAATACAGTCGACATATGCAGAATAAAACAAAATGAAATTTAAAACAACGATAAAATATCCTTCTTTGAGCAAAGGAACTAATACGATAACGGTAGATTAATACGATGTTACATTGAAAAATACTGAGGGGGAAAGAACAAGAAGGATTGCAGATGGAAATCGAGTGAAATGGAAACAGTGTTATGAGAGAACTTTGGACTTCATCGAAAGTATTTTGCAAACCTGAAACCAGGTCTTAGAAAAGGTTGAAAATTGACTTTCCAACGGTTACATTCCAAAGGTTGATAAAACCTTTAGTTGTTGTAGATAACACAACCGGTAATGATTTAAATGTTGTTATCCGTTACTGAACGGAACCACTAAGAGAAGATCTGTACGAGGGATATTTACCGATCGCAACACGGATGCTAATGTTCCCTTAGATTTAGGAATATACATATGAGAACACACTGTGAATAGATATTACCATATGTGTTTCAAGAGGTGTTTTGGCAGAGTAGAAATCTTTTATTTAGAATAAAAAAGAGCAGAGAAATTAAATGCTTGGCAAGACTTGGTAAGTGGGACAGGAGAATTGAAAGCGAATACTTTTGAATTGCAGAACCAACACAATTTTTGGACGGCCAAATATGAAAGTGGGGGAAATGTAACAGTCATCATGTCTTTTAGTAAAAATCTAAGATACATCTTTTAATAGGAAATCATATCTTTGCTTCAAAATGTTAGTTTGTATATTTCGCACGAGTTTCGTTAAAGTCATATGACACACTTCTGAGTGCAATGATTGTATTTATTACTTAGTCTTTTAGTCTTAGTCTTTTCAATCTAAAATGCATTGAAACAAGAAAGGCCTTTAAAAAGGCAAACATGGGGGAGATTTAATGGATTATAGAGATGTAGATTAGTAATAGAATTTTGAAACATTGGAGTGTAAAGGCTCCAATATTGTTTATGTTCTTCTGGGCAACATATTTGCTTGGGCAATATTTCATCATGAAAAGATTGCAAAGGGAAAAAGGTGTTACAGCACGAAGGCTGTATACATAATTTCAATCAATTATTTGCAAGTAAATGCAAACATGTTACGTATATAAATTCCTATGAAAATTAAAAGCTGTCGTTTGAAAAGTTGATTTTCTTAAAGATTTAACAAAAGTAAGTTGAAACGTCAGACAAACCATCTAGCATAGAGAGTCATATGGCTATAATTACATAAATATTTGATAGCTTTATCATGAAATGGTTACTAATTCACATTTGTTTCTTTCAGAAATATTCATATTTGATAAAGTTAAGAAGGTATAAATAGGGGTTCTGGGCCAACGGAGGACAAAACGTATTTCTTCATTTAACCATTACACAAAAACTACTCCGCAGTTTTTCTCTGCAATGGTTATTGAGGAAATACGTTTTACTCATCGCTTATCCAGAAACCCTATTTATACCTTCTACATTCTCTCATTTCGCAACTATATATGACGTTGTACCAAACAAAGTACCAATTTTGCGCATTTATTTTGCTCCAGCTGTTCTCGAACCTTTTCTTTCTCATTTTTCGTTTTGATGAAATCCTTTTCCTTTAAAAAGTCATCAAATTGTCTTTATCCTTGCATTTGATCGTGTGTGCTCTCTAAAGTCTGCAATTATAGATTTTATTCAAAATCCATACACTTTGCCCATCCTTCTTTTTTGTGAGATCTTCCTCTGCACAACAATCATCTAATAATGGATAAGGTGGTTTCATTTTTAAATGTTTGATGCAAATGTTTCAAGATTTTATTCAGAAGATCCTTGGGAAGAATTGTATATTTTTCTGGATCTGTATTTATCCACAATCTAGATTTATATGTTTCATATATTATCATTTATGGTTGGACATGTTACTATGTGCTCAAAAGTTTCATAGCAACAGCTCTTGATTAAATCTAGTACAAACCTTGTTTTACCACAACCGGTCTCCAAACAAATTATAGAACAATGCGGATAGTTAACATTATCCTTTATTATTTAAGAATAAACCTTTAAATATATATAAATGTTGGATATTTTAATAATTATTATAATCTTAATGATTTTAGGTATCCGCTTGGTACTTCTCACTATATTTATTTTCTCGCTATTTCTTGCTTTAGACATATGATCTCTAATTTTTATAATGAATATCAACGAAGTTTTAGGCTAAATTGACAAATTCCCTGCTCATTTCCAACAATTTCTTTCTGAACAACTTAACCCTGAAGCAGTTGAATTTAAGAGGGAAAAAATTCTACAGAGAGCATAAATAGAATGACAGATGAAGAAGTATTAATAGAATACGAGAAATATGAACGTAGGTTATGTGCTCTTATGGTTAAGACATTAGGAAAGTCATTGCTACTTTTATTTTCGACTGCTGTTAGGTACTTCTTATATGTACCTCCCAAAACTAAAAGACCCTTTTATTGAAAATACTATAAACAAAAACTTGATTTCAGCTTTACTATAGATACAGGATGTTCCTAGCACTGCTTACAAAGTTTATAACAACTGCTAAGTATTGTCATTTCAAAGATACTAGTTTAGATAAAAAAGATGTTGGAATCAGAGAAAATCCCTCCATAAGAAACTATTACACTGGAAGCGAGTGAATAAACACCCCCAAAACTTACAGTTTAAAAAATTCCTTTAAAAAGTAGCTGCTGGTAAGAAGGGGGCTATGGTTAAGAAATTAAAACGTGAACAACTTATTGAACAGCTGAGTGCACTACAGAATGCACAGCAGAATGCACCGCAAAATACTCGAGCGATCAGCAAACCGTCGTTATAAATCATGGAAACGTATTATTTCCTATTTTGATATGTGTTATAGGAATAGGAATAGGAGTTTGAGTTCGTATTTCAAGATCCAGACATGTCTGTCCAAGGTGTATACGTAATTCTGAAGACGATGGTTCTTTAAAGAAAAAAGCATTTCATATGAAATAGAGAGATGTCTGAACCCAAAAATTTGAATACACACTCAATCATGCTGCAGTAATAACTGGATTAGCCATCGGAACTTCAAGGGTCAGTAAAATGGTATTTAAAACAGGTACACTTTAACTTAACCTCAATGCTAATGATGTTGGGATGGTCACACTCCATATTTGGGGAGGAATGTTTATAAAAGACTATCTTGAAAAACATAAACCTATCCCAACAGATATAATGACTCCGCATGATGGGTGGGTGCAAAGAATGGTGTTGAGTGTTAAGTGATGACCAGCAACAGAAACGCTTGGACATTTCAAGGAACTTACGGCATAATTCAGGCCAGACATGGATAATTTCCTGATAGATTAGTGACCCAGGATTAAACATGGGTACGTCTCTTTGACCCTCTCACCCCTCATAAATAAAGGCCAAAAGAAACAGTGGACCGGAAGTATACCAATTCCCCACCCCAAAAATTTCAAGCGACTTCAGTCTGATTGAAAGATGATAGACTCGTTTTTTGGGATGGACAGGGTATCGTCGTTATGGAGCACTTTGAGAATGGCCAAACTATTAACGGGGCATATCATGCTAATTAATTTATGCATTTAAGGGCATCAATCAAGGGCAAGCGGCGAGGCAAGCTCAGTGCAGGAGTGTTGTTCCTTATGAAGCTGGAACATGGCTGATGTAAATATATCGTTATCATCGGGGACTATGCTGAAATATAAAATGACAAGAAATTGGTTCTTTGATAAAGTTGTCTATGGTATTCCACGAACGTTTTGATTTTCCCTCGTACACGCCGCCGTCGCTCAACGAACACTTCATTTGAGAAAAAAGTGTGAATTACAATATTTACTGTCATGCCAAAGTAACAACGGCACATGATTTTGCAAGTTGGTAATGAAATGTGTATCTAAAACTATCCGTTGTTTTTGTAGTGGAGAGTAGGTCCAGATTAAATCCGTTATGGTTATGTGGACGTGAAAGATTGTTCAGAAATATTCCGAGAGAGAGATTCCGTGTGTTATTCAAAGTGTAATGCCGGTCGAGAATCCGATTGAGAATCTGAGACAGTTTATGGGAGAAAAATACGGGACGGTCTCGGAAGCCGAGGTTGACCTTTAAAATCTGTCTTTTTTTTTTATCGAAAATGCAAATATTTTATGCAATAGAAATATGATATCTATTTATATGTTTCAGTACTGACCACCGTTGAGATGGGAAAGCCGTCACAATGCTGCAACCAACTTCTGAATGTACGGACTTGGCTTCGTGTGATTATTGGACTCTTTGGTCTTTCCGCCGTCGTAAACGTCTACCTTTACAACTTCCCCATTGTCAAACCTTCATCGCACATTTTACGTCTACATCAACCATTCAATTTCAGTTCTTTGGCTCAGCGGTCACCTAGCTTTTTCCCGCTCTTAAAATTAAACGAGTATGTTTTCAACTTTACTGGCGATAACAATCACACTGATGTCCAAAATTCCACCGAAATACCAGATATCATCCCACTTTTGACGTTATTTACAACATGGCCTAGTAATGACAACAAGTATAAAGTAAGAAATATGACATTAAAAAACTGGGCTCATTTCAAACCGCTTGTCAGGCCAGTATTCTTTGGCAGCAATGGAACGAACTTCGATGAAGTCACCAAACATGGTTGGGATGTACTTCCGGTTAGCAAAACTGCAGCTTCCGGTATACCTGTGTTAAAATACATGTACATGGACGTGGTCCCGAAATTTAAGTCTTTATTCTATGGATATTCAAATGGTGATATACTTTTCGACGAAGGACTTATAAAGACATTACTTGTCATTGCAAATACAACTTTGAGAGAGGACAAACCTATCATGATAATAGGACGTAGGACTAACGTTATGAATGTTACCGAGGCGGAAAGTGAGGTGCATAATTTAGCCAAAGTTGCCAAGAAAAGAGGCAAATTGTTTATGACAATAGCTGAGGATTATTTCATTACCGATTCCTCATATCCCTGGTCTGAAATTCCTGGCATTGTCATAGGAAGACGAGCCTATGACAACTGGTTGGTGCTCAATTCCTGTAAACAGAAGTATTCTGTGATTGACGCCACAAAGACGGTATTGGCGCTGCACCAAACAACAAAAGCAGGAAACTTCGAAGGGATGACTCACAAAGACAGCCATTATAATGCGGGCCTTTTGTACAAAATGTTCAAAAAAATTCGTTATGTGGCAGGTTCTACGTCATGTGCGCCGTGGTATAGCGATACAACTGGAAACGCTACCCACAAACAAATTAAATTGTTGAGGAGGTTGAAATTAGATAAGGTCTGTTATCCATACTAAATATTTTTTTTCGTCTCCTAAATCTGTGATGAAGAAACGAGAGTTGTTTTTTCCCCTATATTTGTTTAGATTGTGTTGAAATTGTGTTTGAGTGATAAATTAGGATGATATTGACATACTATCGTTAACTGTTGTTATCAAGTTAACCCTTGCCATTCAGAAGATAGCAAACATATGACGTCATATCAAGTCAGTGAGAATAACAAACAGAAAGTTTAGGCGGTAGCACTCTTAACAGGGCAATTTGTTTGAATAATGGAAAACGATCAGGCGATCTTTAAACAGTTTATTTGATTATGTTACCAAATGGTCCTTTACGAGTTCATGGTTCAGTAAAGTTCAGAAGAAATGGACGCGGTTTTAAACAGATGGGTGACCCAGAATGACACTGGTAGTTTGGAATTTGAATCTTTGAATGCTGCCCCACTTGGGTTGAGAGAATAGTATTCATCTTCGTTAGTAGTTGCTTATTCGTAAAGTGTTACGTTTATTTATTCCATATAGGAGCTTCCAATGATACTCTCCGGTTTATCAGTCACACGTTCATATCACCCGGGACCTTGTTTGGTAATAAAACCGGAATTTATGATATTTTTATGGCTTCCCGATAATGTTTAGATCTGCAATTGATTATAACTGCAAAGGGCAAAATCCAATAACATAAACGATGTAGTTTTTCTTATTATATGTTCATGAGTGCTGAAGAAATAAACCTAAACTTCATTTAAAATTATGACATTTAACCTTTGTAACCACCAGCATGTTTATGAGTTGCTTCTTGGGGGGCTATATTTTTTAACACAGGTAACTAGTGGATGCAGACATTTCAAGGAAGGAGTTTGGTATACTGCTTGGAGAAGGAAACCATCGTAAATATCGACTTTTTTCTCAGGGGATTCTAGAAAAGGGAGTCGGTTTACCAGAACGGTCAAAGATTATGTATTAATAAAGTTTATGACAAAATACAACAGAATAAATTTACAACATTTTTATTAACATTCATCTTCAATTTTTTTAAATTTTACGTATAAAAGTATATATGCGCATCAGATGGCCAGTAAGTCATTTGATAACGAAGTGCTCAATTTTTAATACTCATTTTATGTATATGATGTATTTTGCCCTTAAACATGAAATACAAGATGAAATTAATTTGATTTTACAAGCATGTAACAAAATTATTGACATGATATGTGTAACAAATGTATGAAAGTGAACAACATTGTATATCTTTTATATAACAGGTTGAAATATTCGAAGATGAATGATTTTCTAATGAATTTCTTCATTTAGGACTGAGGTTGACAATGACGTCAGACAGGGGTGGCCACACTAAAACTCCAATCAACAACCGGTTTATGAATCCACAATCGGTGTGGACAATTCATAACGTGATTATAAACTAAAGATATAAAAAAGTCAAATTTGTTTTTTTTACAATTTTAGAATTGTTACGTGCTTATAAGTTATTTAGATTGATTCTTACAATATAAATAAGCTGTTTAGGGACTAGGCATTTACTTTGAAAGCCCGCGTAATCACAGTAAACGGTCTTACTCATAAAATAGCGTTTTTCTCGTGATTGCCACTCCGTGAGTTGTTGGAGTCATATATGCCAAACTTTATCAATGGTGTCATTTGATCGCGAAGTATCGACTGTTACCAAAATTATGAAGGTAGAACGTGGCAATTATGATCAAAAACCGGACAGTGGCGCGCGTCAAATAGTCAAACGTAATTTTGGAGACTTATCTGAAACAGCCAGGAGGGCAGGTAGGACTTGATAGTGTTTGTTAGGTTACATAACTAGTATCCATATATAGTGGACGTGATATGTACACCTCTGTGCATTTATAAGACTGTTTTTAGATTTTCATAGAAAACTAGTATTTGGACATAAAGAGTTAAGATGTTTTGATTTTATATCCCCTCATATGACATTTAGGTTCGTATCAAAGGTAAATAATATGTTATGAAAATCACGGAGTGTCTTTAAATTTCTTACTCTAGAGGTTATCGTTCACTGAAAACTTAACCGTAATACAATTTGAAATCCCATTTATGCTTTGGTACTTTGGTTTTGGATAAGGAGGCGAATTTTTCGAGTCTAGTTCGAAACATGACAACCTAACATACCACATACAAGCATGTTTGAAGGGCGACGTGACCTTGGAAATAAATCAATTCAATTGCGACCTTAATATCTGCAAAAGAAGGATTTACGGTGTAATAAAAGACATGTTCTTGCGACATAAAATTCTTCATTGTCTTCAATCATGACATCAAACAAATTTCACATTGAGAAAGTTTCTTGTCGAGTGTTTAGATAGTCGTTTGCATGTAACTGGCAAAGAATTATTTTTAGTTTACTGAAGGTGTTATTTTTATTCGATTGTACTAAATGGCATTCTCCCAGCCGGTGATTTGTCGAATGACTTCAAAGCAATAAAACTGCGTATGTTAACCGATTAAATTTAGATTTGCATTAGTAAAAATGGGTTGAGTTTTGTTTTTCTCCCTGTCGAAATCAACAGTAATGCAGTTTGCAGGGCTTCTTGCCGACATACAATCTTAATACGTGAACATTTTTATAAATTATTGTACTTTATTGACAACAATAGTTTTAATTTCTGTTGAAATCATCAATAATATGAATGTTACATCCATTGTCAAGCAGACAACGTGTATGAAATATCAATAATCTTAACATACAACACTCTCCCTTCTACTTCAGTCAGGACTTATCACGCAACATCTGTTTCAAGTAAATATCACTGCTTCTCTCGGCCTTTCTAGAACATATGATGCATTGTGAACATAAATCGTTTGTCATCGTATAATTGAGTAAATAATATTTATCCATAAAAACAAACAAGATTTAAAAATTGTTCATTGAATATGTTTTCATTCATATGAATGTACTTATTTAATGCTACAAGAATATTAAATCTACAATACAAGAAATTCCACATCATCCCAATATTCACTTTAAGACAATCCAGACACTTCTCAAGTATTTTCTCCTCATATCTTTACCTTAAACGCACTAGTGCACGCCAATATTTCGTAAACACAACGAATGCACAGATACTGCTTATCTCTCGATATTACTCATGATCACCACTGAAGTAATCTACCTCGTAAGTTATTTAACAAATATTTACGTATTCAGGTAGTAAAGTTGATTTTAAAAGGCCGGAATGACTTAATGTAACTTAACATTAAATCCGCATGAACTACGATATCGGAAATATAAAAATATTGCCTATAACCAAAAAAGCGGAAACGGCAGGCGCTTTGGTCAATCTAATAACAATGCTCATACTGTGTTATTAAATCGGTTTATTTACAACATTGTTTTAAAAAATGTATTTCATTCTTTGTTCTCAGTTCACAGTATGGGCGAATTCAATAGCTGCACATAATAGTAGTTTAGCCGCGTTCAACTGTCCATAATTTATCCGTTTTGTGCAGAACCAACCATAGATTTTGTATATGTCCAAGCCGACAGCGGCTGTCTAAAATTTTCCATTGTTGATTGCAGGTCACCTGTAAAGAATTTTAAGTATTTCATTGCATCGAAAGCTCAAGTGAATGCATAAGTCCTCCTTAACCTTAAAATAGACAATTAAAACCGTAAAAGCGTGCACTAGTGCCTTTAACACTTCAAGTGTTCAATTTTAAACTACATCGCACAACTGGTTTCCAATTAAGCCTATCGGGGATCGGTATTTAATATCGTATACATTTCTTCTTGTAACAAAGGTCAAAGTTTAAGAGATAATCTGCCTAAAAGGCCCATTAGCATTATTATTGTTTACCAGTTGAAAACTTAAACGAGTTAATCGAGGTACTAAGATAGGAATGAAATAATAATCAATGAACAATCAATGAACAAAAAATGCCTTATAAAGACATTAAATTGCAGGTAAGTGTTAAAAGTGTCCGATAACTTCAGAAACCTCAACCAAACATTGTTCCTCAAGCCATACATATTGCAATTTGTAACCATGGAAACAACAAAAAAAACCCCATAATATCGGTAAGCAATTCAACAGCAAAAAACTGCCTTGAAGAGTTTATATAATGGAGGTTTCGTTTTTTTAAAATCACTAGCTATTGAGATTCCAATTGTCTATCGTGACTCAATGTGACAGGTAACCATGGAAACGAAGAGGAAACTTGGTTTACTCATATATCTTCAATATTGACAACGAAACTAATCGACAGACCAGGTGTGGTAGGCAAACAACCTTTGCACTTAAAAAATGCTCGGTAACGGTAAATTCATTTGAATTACGTAAAGAAGGGTAGCACGTAGTGATTCCCAAAAGTATTTCGTGGGAAATGAAAAAGATGAAAAGTTCTGATCTTCAGTTATCACAAAGACACTTCAGTTTATTGTTTTGGACATCAAAATGGGATTTATTATTTAATCAAAGCAGTGAATCGCTTATTCATTAGACAAAACAACGACTGAGCGTTTTGATTAACAGACTTCAACACACACCGGCCTTGAATTGTTTGGACCCTGGACGATAATTGCATTATGATTTGTTAATCATTAATTAAATCTTTCGATATTGTTGGTATTCATTAACGACATACAGTTACACGTACCCACAACGTAGTTCCCTGTTAATAATTTTTATTATTACTCGGTGCATAAATGATAATCATAATTTTCATGTGCCACAACACTCAGATTCATTTCAAGTTTGGCCCGAGGTTAGGATGATATTTATCATTATCTAGATGCCCAAAAGGCTGAAGCCTTTTCTTTATTGATATGATTTATATCTGGTTTCAATTCCCAGATTATCTCGCAAAACGACTGGCCCAGAAAAAATGCACTTTTCACAACCAGGTTTACAGGCGTAAACTGACTTAAAATTTCTGTACTGAAAGGTCACGGGGAATTTTAGCCTTTTTCAATTTTACATTTATCAAAATGCTCTTGTTCTTTATGTAAATAATTGCACTTAAATGCTGGCATTTGAAGGTTTAAAGCTGAAATTCGCGAAAATGTATGGTGTTGTATTTCGTTAGCAACCTTCTTTCAAAATTATTCTTTAATTATATGTTATAAGTATCTTCTTGATCAAACTTTGATTAAACAACATGCTTGAACTCAAAAACCTGCAGTGGAAAATGAATTTTGGTTCATTTCTGCAATGCGTGCTTTTGTTGTTTAGTTTTTCCAGTTATATGGTGAAAAGCCGAAGTACTTTTGCTTCGCAATTTCTCATTGCATATTCGCAGCTATGAAGCCATTTCGCCCTAGGCTAGGTAACACTATAGCGGTGAAGCAAATGGTACGTGTAGGTTTAAAACGTTTTAGGAGAAAATGGTTTTACCAAGGAGATTTAAACGACATGACTTAAATGAATCAGTTATAACATTGACGTGTACGGTCACTTCCGGTCAAACAAAATGGTCAAAGTTTTGTAAATTTTCGTGTGTTATGGTCACGAGCAGCTTATCCTACAACTGTGTTTAAATCATAATCAGACAGACAAAAAAATAAGAACAAAAATTATTTCAACCATATTATCAACAAATGAAATACATGCCGTTTAATTCACTTTCGATTTTCGTTTTGGTATTAAATAGCCGATACAACTCAAACGCGTTAGGAGAAAACTGTCTTCAATTGCTGAAAAGTCCATGTGAATTATTTGTGTTACACACCTCGCTAAAGCAAATCTTTTTTCACATTAATCATCTCTTGACAGATAACTCATAATTCCAAACATCGTCTTGATTGTATAAATAAATTGTAATTTTTAAGAAGGATATATACAGAGAATAGCACATCGTTGAGATCAAGGCATAATGACGTCACCGTGTTTATGACGTGAGTGCAAATAACTGGTCACTGAGAGGTGATAGAGTGATGAACAAACCGTAATTAAATATATCAGGAAGCAGTTCCGTCTTGAACATAAAATTGAAATTTAACGCAGGCAGCATATATTCACCTATAAAGGGGAAGAAGTACGTCCTTTTGGATACATTAAGGGATCTGAAAATGAAATTAAAATGTTTCCAATAGAACGAAATGTTTCTTGATCAAGAGAATCAGTTTTAATACGAACGTACCTTGATTGGTTAAGCTATGTGAACCCATTTCACTGCCTCACGTGAATGGGAGACGTTCAATTAAGACATGTTAGTTAGTTTGTTTGCAATGCATTTCATAAACACAAACTGACATTTAATTGTTAAAACTTCGCACCATATATGGTATTGGACAGCGGAGTAATCCAAATTTATTAGCCTCTGAACGGGTGATATTGTGCAGTGAGAAAAATTTCCGTTAAAAATTTACCAAAACGCTAAGTCCTTGAGATTTATGATTCTGCTTCCTAGCAGCGCTAAAACATCATGAATGAAGCGTACCAAGAAATAACATCAACTCCAGAAAATGAGACGCCCGAGAAACCTTCGTAATAAAACAGGGGTTGTATTGGAAATAATGACTGAGCAACCTCTGTTGGGAGAGAATGGGCCGTGGTTTTTGCTTGAATGATAGTTAATTATTTCTTCTAAGAGTGCGGAGATGAGTACAAAATGTATATTTTTCAAATGGGCGAAATGGGCTTCTAAAAATGATGCAGGTCCGGGGTCCCAAGGAGCTCCTTTTGGTATCATCCTATATCTGATTATGCAGCAAGTTACGGTATATTTGATATAGCTTGCAACTAGTTCATTGGTTTGAAAATTAGCGTTCAAGTGACGAAGTGGATATTTTACGACGTTTCAGTGAATAAAGGAACAATCGGCGCTTCTCAGGAACCAAAAATATTTTATCATATTTCTTTTCTAAATCGAATATCTTATTCGAAATCATAATTCTAATTCACTTCGTTTATATGTTATTTATCTTGAGTGTCATTGAATTCAATGTCGCATTATTTTCGTCAAGATACTATGCTACAGTCAATATGTCAAATAAGTCAATTTGCCAAATGTCTGAACGATTTAGTCATTTGATCAAATGACTATGACCACCAGACATTTTACAAAATGACTAATATTTTCAGGCATTTAACTAAATGACTGAAAAATAACACCAGGCATTTTACTAAATGCCTATATATGAGGAAAGAGATTTATTGATGAATTGATGTTTTTATTTCAGAGCATCAAGACATAGTTGTAGAACAGTTACCACTCAAACATATTTACACAGTTGTAGCATACGTGTACATGCATATGCCCATGACATATTGACTATAACATATAGATCACATAATACTTTTTACTTCTTTTATTCAACGCGGAATCAATTGCATAAACCAACCAAAGCGATTCTGATTTTAAATATTGGCTTGATAAAAAAATTAGCTTTTGGATGGAATTTATTATTCCGTTTAATTCCATTTTTAACAGTTTTAATTGCCGTTAGAATGCGAAAACTAATCCGATAGGGTTGGTACAGTTTAACAATGTGACGTCATAACTATTCAACCTATTATGATGTCATACGTACAGCTGTATAAAAAAATTTTTAAAGCCTACAAAATTATAAAGGAGGTTTAACGACAACCCATTTAAAAGGATAGTCAAATCGGGGTAATTTTGTGGAAACAACATTCAAGGGGATGTTCCTGTGCAGTCGTATATATTATTAGTACATGATTATGATACAACACAGTCGAAACACTTTACAGAGGGTTATATTTTGGTTGATTTAGATTTGATAACTCGACAGCCAAAACACTGACTTATAATTAGCGATAAGAAGCAAAGATAGAATTGACCTTCTCTTCAAAGGAAAATGTGAAGAGCTCTTACTCAAAGGGACATAACTCTCGAAAGTTTGTTCGACTCAATGTTTGCTACCTGTATCAATGCTCGAAGGCATATTTATAACAGACTTCCGGCCGCGTGGCAATCGTTTCCTTTTTAGGAATTGTTTTACTCTTTTCTGATAAACCTCCACTTGTTCAGATAAACCTAAACTTCATCACAAGTGGGCTTCTTTTGTGGGCTTAATTCTATCCCATATGATATGCATATTGAGAGTACATTTAAATAAAGGAAAATTAAAAAACAAACAAGCGATAATCCTTTCATATGAGGTTTTTAAACGTTGTTTGTCATATTGGTGTAACCTTTGAATATGCCAAATTCTCGGTTCCCTCGGATAAGCTTTAATATGATATATCTGGAAGCTTCACGGGGTAAGACTAACTTGGCATCTAAGATAAATCTTTGCTCTATAGCTATGGTTTTGGCTATATCCTGGAAGCCCATACTGTGGTTTTCCCGTCAAAGTGTTTTACGGTGTACAATCTCATACAGTGCGAACCGGATATAGCTCGCTGTACGCTGGGCAGCGGTTCATAGCTATAGTGTTACGGACAACCTTAATCTCTTTTTTTATTCTTGTGAGTGTCAATTACTAATCATCATTTGCATAAGCATAGTTTCAGACGCTAGAATTTATTACGATATTGAACAATTACTGTCTAAATAATTCCTCATATCAAAAACGCATTGCCAATTTTGCTCCTTTGCTCAGAACGCCCAATAAAATGCCTAAAAGCTCCTATATGATGCAATAAATCAATATTTCCTGATAAAATGTAAAATATATGACGAATAAGCCTACAGATGAAGTGCAATATTGCTTATGAAGGTCATTCGTTTGTTGACACGAGAATATATTGTTACCCCCCTATTCGTCATTGCCATACAGGTTTATAGCCGCCGATACATATGGTGCATAGCACTTTCACAAGAAATCACTGTATGGTTTATAGTGATGTCGAGTTTTATGTTTATTATTAACTAAGGCTGTTATTGATATTTTGTTGTTTTTTTCTCTCAAGGTATTGCTTCATTCTATAACAGACTACACAATGAACAATTCAATCTGCTACTACTGTGACTTCCAGACAAATAATTTCAACATAATAATCGATCATTGTATGATTAAGCACCCTTCTGATGAATTTAACTACAAACTCCAATATCAAGACCAATCTACCAAGAAAGCTTATCTAAAAACAAAAAATTACAAGATCATCCTAGAACTACTAAAATCTGAAGGAAAATATATTGTTTCCTGTTCAGTCATTTTCATTCTGAATACCTACAAGAAAATGAATAAATGAAAATAAACGGTTGCTGCATCATATAATGACTACACTATGAATAATTGCGTTCAAATTGGTATTAATCACCTTGATTTAAATCCGTGACTTCGTTATCATATCAAAACAAATTACGTCTGTCAAGTTGCAGTAATTGAATAAGCTGAATTCATTACACAGCTGCGTACCTTAAGTTTGTTCAGTTACCTACCTATATTAGTGGAAATATCATGTAATTTTGAATGTCTAAAAGGCATCCTTGCATTACGAAAACGAAACGGATAATGTTGAAGTTTCCCAACGTAAGTTAAAATTCAGTGTGCGTTAACGCATTCGTATGTCATACCTTCCAGATAACCGTAACAAGTTTTGCAGGACAATGAAGTGACCATGGGTCAAAATTTCGAAAACACTATTTTTTATGTTTCTCTATAAAATCCTTTATAAGTGAGTAACAACTTAAGATCAAAGTCATATTTGTTCTTTTGCATTAAGGCAATTTGATTTTGTTGATATTTTTCTTACAACGTCTTTATGTAATATTTTACTCGATATTTATGAAAATATTTTTTTCACAAATATGAACCCATCTATTTATTTAATCTTGCCAAATATCGACATTCAGCCTAAGTAATGCGACGATCCCAAAATATTGTTTGAAAATGGTTATTTTACAAATGGACAATTGATTATCCTTTGTCAGTGAACCTGGGGTTATTTTGTTAACGTCCTAACGAAACCCAAATTACATGATAGTCGAACGAAGATAAACAAGCAAGCGAACAAACTGAAGGTACGTAGCTGTACATAAACTGATAGTGCTCTTAATATTTGATAAGATGTCTTTGATGTATTCTTGGAGAATACATGCATATGATAACTGATGTTTGAATTGTCATTTAGACAATTTCCAAACAACTCTGATCTCAGGATGTAAAGACATAACGTACTATATTCCAAACAGAGAGATACGATGTTTCGGCTATAAACCAGTACAGTGATGCTGCAGTGTAGCTACTTAACCCCTTCATAAAATCGTACCTACATAACCTTGGAACATGACATTTTACACAAACCTGGTTCAATATATTACAGGTTAAATTCTTATATGACTTTTGGCAAACACGACTGTAAGCGTATGTAACATCGAAAACGCACAAGCTGGTAAAAATTTGTTCGATGTATTCTTGAGTAAACTTAAGTTTCATCAAGATACAATTATTAATTTTGTATATTCTGAAGTTATAGCATTTAGGGCTTATGACAATGCACTGCAGCCAACATGAATATTAATAAATGCTGTAATATGGTCAAAAATTACGTCAATGGCCCAAAAAACAATAGACACTTGTGAGTGCTATGAACCGCTGCCCCGCGTACAGCGAGCTTTATCCGGTTCGCATTGTCTGAGATTGTACACCGGGTTTTTGGCAGAATTTGAATTTAGGTTAAGAGCTTTTTATGAATAGAATTGGCATGTCGCTCTACGGAATAGTTCCAAGATGTTTAATTATGTTTTCCTAATTTAAGATTGTTTCCACCATTGAGCCATATTTGTTATTATTTAATCTTGATAAATTTCGAAGTTTTAGCAAGTTTCCGCTGTAGTTCTCATAATGTACACACTGTAAACATCGAAACGGGAATGTAGTGAGCATTAAGTATAGTTACAGACATTTTATGTACGCTTCAGTCAGTTTTATATCTTTATGTTTAACTTAGCAAAGGCAGGTAACTCTAATCTTTGATCTTTGATGTTCGAGTCGAGAACATGTGCTTTGGAGATGGGGAAGGTGGACATTTGATGAGAGAAATTAATATGAGAATAAGGTTAGAATTAGGGTCAAACAAGAATGGTATGCACTTATAGTGTTGTAGAAACATCTTTTTGTAATAGTTATCATACTTCAAGCAAATGATTACTCATATTATGTTTGTAAATTACACATAGTGTTAGATCATTTCATGATAATTTCTTACCCTTTTTCAATGTGGAAAAAGTCTTTCATAATTATTTCCAAGTGCTTATTTAATGTAATTTGCTAAAGGGTTATAATTCTTTGAGATTTAAGAGTAATGATAGTTAAACAATTTATCATATTTTTGGAAAGAAATTTTGATAGTATTTTTGAGTGTCATGTTTGTTTGCATTCTGAAAGTGAATTGTTCGAGTTATTTCAGTACTTATTTCATGTGAGTTTTATTTTGTGTAACTGAATAAGTTTTCTATTAACTTTGCAGTTAATCGTCTTCTCAACGTTAAACAGTTTCAGAAGTTAGAATCGTTAGAAGTTCCAAGAATCAGAATGTTTGAATTTGAGGATTATGAATTGGATTGACATAGATAATGTTGGAATATAAAGGGAAGAGGAATTAACATTCAAGTTTCTTTATTTGAGAAGTGAGAACCGAACTGAGAACATGATTCAAATTAGAATATACTTAGAACTAAACATGAACGTTCCATATGTGACACCACAGGGAAGATATCATAATGTTTCTAGGAATCAAAGGATATGCACAATATCACATGCGCCAGACTCTGAATTTACAATATCATGTACGTATATAGATGTTTGTACATGGAGCTATATAGCATAAACAAGGTCTGACACTAGTGACAGAGTCGTGTTTGCAATACATTGTAGGACCGGAAATGGTTTCCTAGCTCCGTTACCCTCTGTTAACTTCGTAGACAGATCCCAGTTTGCATTTCCGGTCCTATTGCAGGCACGACAGTGTCAGACGTTGTTAATGTTAAATAGCTACATGTACATACTACATGATATTGTAAATTCAGAGTCTGTTACTTGTGTACAATATGTAAGAGTGGTAATATTGAAAATTAATATAATGTTTTACTGGTTTGTAACGCTTACAGAAATCTTAGAAACCAGTTTATACCCCATAAGTACTTTGTTAACCCTTCAATACATAAATTTACCCTCTTGCTGTCCAGTGAAGAAACTGATGAAACGTATTGCCATGTTTATTCTCTATGCGACCTATTATCGCAAATCTGTGGACCAATGATATGTACCACTGGCCGATGCCCTACATGTACCTAAACAAAAGGAAATAAACATTTATTGATATGACGGAAGGTGAGGTGATTTGGGAGAATAAAACCGCTCAAACCGTATTTCAATTATATATGACGGCTGCTAGTATTATTGCAGGGAGAAAGTCGGCAACACCATTGTGGTTATTCATTGTGGTGAAATATTCGAGCATTGGCTGGAACTAACGACATTCAGTGCAGCTTTGTACCAAAACCTTATTGGGTTTAAAACTGTTCTCTACTGTATAGGCAGAAGGATTCGATCCAGGGACCCCTTGATCCGAAACCAAACGCGCTAACAACTGCGCCCCCTTTGATAAGAAACGCAAGCTGTTACTAAGTTATCTGTTTACACAAGCAATCAGTTTTCCGCGATATCTATAACGTAGTTGATACGAAAGAAAAGTACCTTATTAAATTAGTATCAAGCTATAAAGGAGAAAAACTTGCCTCTTGTTCGAATATTGGAGGAAATTTTGTTCGGTCAAAAATAGTCCAGTTACTTAACAATGAATAAAGATGAATAAAACAAATATTCTGTTCCTACGGTGGCATATTAGGGCCATCTGTTTTTTTATTTTTATCTTGAAATTTCAAGAAAAAAGTTGAAATTTCAAGATGTCCATCTTGAAATTTCAAGATGATAAGTTGAAATTTCAAGATAATAATTTGAAATTTCAAGATACTTATGTTGAAATTTCAAGATAGATAAGTTGAAATTTCGACTTAGCATCTTGAATTTTCAAGATAATGATATATATAAGGATTTGCTCTGTGAAAGTCAGCATTACTTGGGTGAGAAGTCTCCTTGATTAGACGTCCATACAAATAAACAAATAATCCATGTAGATATATAATATAGATACACATACAAACTTAACCAGTTGATAATATACTTATCCAAATACATTTGAAACATGAAATGTAGGCCTTAATGTTCATTTCAGACAAAAATTTCATTTCAGGAAAAATTGACACAAACATATTCATAAAAAGTACAAGACTTTACATATGTACATGACATAATATGTACAATGTGTGTATGTATGTACGTATGTATATAAGTATGTCTGTATGTATGTATGTATGTGTGTGTGTATGTAGATATGTACTGTCTATGTATGTGTTTGTGTGTGTTTATATGTGTGTCTGTATGTTTGCTGTAAATGTATATGGATGTGGGAGGGAGATTATCTATATTGGTACTAGTATATGTTGTTATACTAGTAGATTATGTTGGAATTAATGTACTCATATTGTATGTATGTATGTATGTATAAATAGTAGATTTCTGGGAGGTTGTGTGTATTTTTGATATCTTATAGTGGATGATTAAACACAGACCACAATAATATCATCGGGAAAGTATTTGTGATATGTATTAAATATATCAATTCATATGTGTATGTGAATCTTTACTTAGATTTATAACGCTTCGTATATATTTGCTCCTATGTATGACACATATTGACCAGACCGCGCATGTTTGATGATAAGGTTCCCCACAATCTGTGTAGGAATGTTTATAACTCTCTCTTATGTATACATACACATACACGTTTTAATATAGAACATACATATCACTAATAATTTCCAATGATATAATTGTGGTCTGTATTTAATCATTATAATTTTAGGTATCAACTGAATACACACAACCTCCCAAAATTCTATATAAACCATTTTTACATACATAAGATACTAAAAACGTTAATTCCAACATGATTCATACATAAGAAAGTACATAAATACATCATTCCCTCATCCATATACATTTACATGCATACAAATACATACACACACATGCATACATACACACATTATTACTATTTAAGTTTGTATGTTTATTTGTAATATATATCTACAATAAGACTTTATTTATATGTAGGGACGTCTAATCAAGGAGACTTCCACACAAGTAATGCTGACTTTGACAGAACAGATCCTTATATATATATCATTATCTTGAAATTTCAAGATACTAAGTTGAAATTTCAACTTATTTATCTTGAATTTTCAACATAAGTATCTTGAAATTTCAACTTATTATCTTGAAATTTCAACTTAATAACTTGAAATTTCAACTTAATATCTTGAAATTTCAAGATAGACATGTTGAAATTTCAACTTTTTTCTTGAAATTTCAAGATAAAAATAAAAAAACAGATGGCCCTAATATGCCACCGTATGTAACAAGCCGTCGTTACGCGTGTCTGTTAGTTGTGGTATTCGACACTTTCAGGGCCAATTCTATTAATTCTTGTGCCCTTAAAATGTATTTATTAATTGAACTCATCCAAGTGTTTGGTTACGCACGGAAATTGCATGCAGTCCACGTGATTTTCAGCGCCGGCGTGTTGACACAAACAGGGCCCGATAAGAAAGTCTCAACCACTGGGTGCCACTGAAAATTCAAAAGATGAAATTATTTTTAAAAATCGATTGAATTTTAAGAATAATATAATTTAAATAAAGTGAACTCGACCAAAATGAGCTATACATCAGATTTACGAACACTTTCTCAGTGTATCAATCTGTTACTAAGAATCTATTATACTTGTTTATTTGAATACCGTATTTCCTCGAATAGACGCCGGGGTTTAGACCCCCTATACCCCCGGCGTGTATTCGAGACCCGGCGTCTAATCGAGGCCGACCTCTATTCATTTTATTGTAGGAACTTTCGTCCAGAGGGAGAATTGTTTATTTGCATTCAACTACGGGAACATTAATGAATTAACTTATGACGCGGCGTGTATTCGAGACCCGGCGTCTATTCGGGACCCGGCGTGTATTTACTTAAAACAGCCATACCCCCGGTACCTGAAGTCACAAGGTTAAGATTTTACACATCATCCAAAACTTGCTTTCACATTAGATAGCGCTTATTTTCGGTAATCGCAATCTCATTCAAATATAATATCACATTGCTGCACTACGTTACCTTGCGCAGTGGAGCATATTAGATTTCATTTTAATTAAATTGGTTACATCGATACTTTGTCAATACTTGAAAACTAAATTGAGGATAAAAAATGTTTAAACCCATAACCTTGTCATATAATATGAAAAAAGTATACATTTATTTTCATTTCGTTTGTTTTAACAGCTGTTCATGGACGATTTTGTAATTTGAATAACAATATATAGACTTCCTGGTCAATAGGCGTTATCTATAACACTGATAATTCGGTGTATGTTGCTATTTATGGCCAAACGCTTTGGTAGTATACTGAGAATACAAGATAAGCAGTCGTGCTTTTCAAAGTGAACGGTTAACGTACCATTTCTTCAAACCCGAAGCCGATGAACCCCTCCCCCGTGGGATCTTCCAGTGTTTTATGACGTCATATCCTTTTCAAAGTTGAAATATGTAAACCAAAAACTCCCCTTTAACGTATATGTAAATATTGTAGATCAGCCCTGGCCAAATTCCGGTGTGGGGTTGCACCTATACGGATCGAAACCGGGCGTTATGAAAATATCCCAAGTAAAAACCGTTTCTGTTTCAACTGTCCCGGCAAGGTAGAAGACGAGCTTTATGTACTTCTCCACTGTCCACTATATGCTGATATTCGACAGATTTTGTTACTCAAATGTGAGAAGGGTATTTTAGGTTTCAATGTGTTGAGTGATAAAGATGAATTGGCCGCAATCCTACATAATCCTAAGAAATGTTATTATACCGCCAAGGCCTGTCAGGATATGTTACTATTAAAGAGGAGACGTAACGCATAATTGTGATTATTACAAATTATTATCTGTAGTCGCTTCACTTATAAGAATCAATAGAGCCAAAAAATGAGAAAATATACGCTTTAATTCGACTACTAGGAGACCTTTTATACCCCTGTTTTGGATAACCGCCTAATGAGCCTGGCGAACGCTTAGACAAAATCACCGAAGCATGACTCGAAGCCACGCCCAGTGTGTGACGTGCTAGTTGTCAGCTGAAAGTCCAGCCCTTTGATTTTCTCTGTATTTTTTAAGCTAATTCAACAGCAAAATAGAGGCAATAGCATGACCGAAAGAATTCCAAAATACGATATGTAACTGCTTCATGATATCAACTTTACCTCTTAGTCGTTAAATCCATTTTGATTGGACTGTGACAATCCTTGGACGCGGTTTTCGTGGGTGGGTTTATATAAAAAAGGTTAAGAACTTGGTCGGTGAGAGATCCATTACTATGGGATATCACGTAGTGTTACAACATTTATTATCGATATGAAGTTCTAAATTGTCTCGAAAAAAATGATGGTTTTTGTAATAAACGGGAGAGAATTAAAAACCTGTTTAATGTTTACTGTAGAAAAAATCATTTTGTTTCACTTCACTTTATGCCATCTTAGTACTTAGTGGATGATTCGTTTGTATTTAACTAACGTATATTATATTGTTAGCTAGTATAACATCTCACACCGTGTTGCAATATCTCTGTCTTCGAATTTAACAATCAATGACATGAAAACATACCTGGCGCAAGCGTTAGAAACATCCTATGTAATCCTAAAGAATGTTGGTACCCGATATTCACGATGTACTTGTTAAAATGTGTGCCATCGTCCTTAGAAGTACATGAGCCAAATCTCCTTCTCTTAATTTATTGGTTGAATATATATTCTACAAGTTCATTGGTTCAAAATGACTGGACGCCGTGATAATACACTAAGTAGCAGTCGAATGCCCAGATTACGCCATTATGACAGGACATATATTCCGCTTGGTGGATCCAAGGCGTTAAAATTCAAAAGGTATAATTAGAGACAATTAAATCAAGAACTGAAATTGAATGCGATAGGATTATATAACGGCCACCTGTGTGTCATAAAACATAAGATTATTTAAACCAGTCTGATTGTTGTGACAACATTTGGCAGACGTCGTAATTTATGTACACATGCTATGGGATAGTGCGCATAGCATCACATTTAAACACTGTCTTTCGCTTGGAACAATACAAATAATTAAAGATATATTTAACATCAATTCATCGGAGGTTTGAGTTGCTTGGATGACTTTAGATATGTTTTAACCATTGTTTAGAATATGAGATTTCCTGTTGTCTTTTCATTAAGGAGGTTATACTTCCGCCGACTAGCACGTCACGCGACAGGACACGCGGCTGGACACGCCTCAGTGACCACGGGCCAGTTTAGTTCTGTTCACTGGTGCTAATTAGCTGGTGATTGGAAAAAGCCGTATTAAAGTTGTTTATAGGCCGATTTCGAAAATTTAAACTCAAGTTACTGGCATATTAGAATACGTATTTTATGAATCACGAAAGTTGCCATGGGTCATTTCAGTCGATCTTTAAGGCGTGCAAAGCTATATAGCTAATTTTACTTGTTTTTATATATATTTTATATGTCTGAATGTATGATGTTATAATTATGATATTTTATCTACCGTCACCTTTTTATGAATATTGTACTGTAATAGTAGTCTCTCAAAGCTCTTTTTTTTTGGAGCGGTGCTGATGTATTTTCATGTATGTTTTAATTTGAAATGTATATATACAGAGGTGAGACTTTAATAAAATATTGTCTGTCTGTCTGTCTATCAATATTGATATTAGTGCAATGTGATGAATGTCATGAATAAAGTCATTCTCTTTACATATTTGTTTCATTGTTAGGACCAGCTCATTAGTTAGGAAAGGTAACAGTGTAGTCAACTTCAGTTCAACCAACCATAACGGATGTTGTTTAAACGCGTCTGACTTGTGGGACGTCGGGGTTATGGGAGGACACCTTTCAAACATGTATAAACGTAGATTTTTTGCCCCGACCTCATTCGCTTTTTTAAACTAACTTTTTATCTCCTGTTGTAAGATAATGTATGTACATTATTGTTTTATGTACATTTAATTTTAGCACTTTCAGTGCTTTTAACTTGTATTAGATTTCAAAAGAACATCAGTGTCTATAGGCCCATGTTGGCCGGGCGATGAAACCATATACATACACGTATATTTGACTTGCACCAGTCGCTAGACACTCAAATACAATATTTTCTTCCTCTTTTTTCTTCTTGTAATCATCAAGTAAGTAATATCTTCAATCTCTTTTTTATAGGGTTTTCTTTGTCTCTGTTGGATGTAACATTTTTGAATGGTTTGTGGATGTGTGGATGCACGGGTCGATGCAATGAAATCATGTGAACATGACGAGGCAAATTATAACGTCTTCACCATTTTGTAAACTTTATGTGGAATCCAACTTTGAAATTCGAGTGCTTTGTAGCGGATAACAGTTATCAAGATAACTAACTACTGCTTATCGAATGATATCATCAAATATGTTATCAATTTCTGCTCATAAGATTTGTGATTATCATTCCTATCTATGCTGGTAACAATTTGTAGTAAGGGCACCAGTAATTTAAAAACAGCTCAATTATTTCGGTGTCAGATACCGCCATCATGGATGTACAGACTTTTCAGTGCAAAACGATTTCGTTCGACTCACTTAAAGTAGCAGAGAGTATGTTTTATGATTTTTCACGTGGCAAACTACTGTGTCCAATTAACATATATTTTAATCAAATGACCTAATTAACACTATCAACCAATCTTTTTCTTTGAGTCTGCTGTAAATACGTTTCCCACATTAACTTTGAGTCATCAGCGCTCGCCACCGTTTTGTTTTCAATCACAAATAACGACTTTAACCAGTTTACTGTCACTTTGATGAACTGAAGCATTAGAATTCTGATTTTCTGAATCAAGCAATATTTCTCGATAAATTACCATGAAAGGAAGTTTGACATATTTGCCTTCAACAACATACTCTGTGCCCCTTTAACACATTTCAATTGGACGCATTGATCACAAAGTACGCCATAACCTTAAACATCGACTGCTCCAGACGTTTGAAGGGTCACTTTGACAATTAGAAATACGTTAAAAATGAATAAAAAATTAAAAACTTAGGGCTTAATTAGAACTCCTTATATAGACATGTTTGTTTGTAGTATTTTGGTTTCGTTGATAGCATTAAATGATATGTTTTTATAATTTCTTCTACTGTCAATTGAAAGAGATAGTTACGACCGTCCACAAAATCGTTGGTACAAAGCATCTGTGTTTGTTTCACATCTGTCTGTTTGCAAGAGCCCTAGGTCATTCTGACCAAACAAGCTAAGCTGGAAGCAATGAATAGAATTCAAACAAAAGCAGCGCTGTAGCCAAATGATATATATCGTTTACTCTGTAGGCGTCCCTTCATTGACAAAACCGTGTTGAATTCTACGTTCAACAAACCTAAGTCCTGCCTTGCTACAGTCTTGAATCCCGTAAACGGATTATTTGGTCAATCTCATGAAAATAAATTTTTGAAATGGTTTGACTTGTTTACATCAAAATGCTATTAGGTCATTTACAGACATCAAAACTAATAAGTTATAAAGATAGACTTTCCCTCATCTTTTTTTAATTTCATAATTTGGACTTTACAAGTCTTCTTTTGGCCGATAAACTTGCGTGTGGTTTTCTCAAATTGTAGGAATTGTCTAAGGGTTACTCAATTTTGGAACGTGGTTTAAACCGCTTTGACAAGTTAGTCCAAAAATGCCTTTTTCTTCAGTGTTTTAAAAAATATATTCCAAATGGAAAGAAAGATTGATTGAAACAAATCTTTCTTTGTTAATAGACTTACTTGGGGTTTTAAAATGAATATAAGATGGATACCTCAATTATGAAACGTAATTATAAATGCTTTGAAAGGTATGTCACAAAAATTCCCTTTAAATGGTTTTTTTTTTAAATTAAACAACTTTTCTTTCCTAACCGTTTCAATAGAAATATAGGATATATAAGGATAACTCAATTTCGGAACGTGCTTTAAACCGCTTTGACAAGTTAGTCCCAAAAATGTCATTTCCTACAGGATTTAAAAAAATATTCTAAATTGAAAGAAAGACTGATTGAAACAAATCTTACTTTGTTAATAGACTTAGTTGGGGTTTTAAAATGAATATAATTTATCTAAGGATACCTCAATTGAAACAACTTTTCTTTCTGAACCGTTTCAATAGAAATATAGGATATCTCAGTATATCTAAATTGGGGGAAATGGTTATAATGGCTTTCAAAAATCAGTCACAAAATGCCCTATCAAATCATTTGTGTTGATTATTTTATTTAAAAAAATAACATTAATTTCAGAGACATCATGAGGGATATGAACTATGATAATGACATTATTGAAAGTGACAATTGGAACAATACCACAGTTAATGGGCATTGATAACTGAATTGCTCTAACACGAAAGCTGTGTCCAGCAATCAAAAATACAAATTATACCAGCGTATGCACAAAGCATGCTGTTGGAGTCAACTATTTCAAATCTGATAAATGGTGTTATTCTATCGAGAAGACGTGGTTTTGCCTAAAAACCACCATCATACTGCTCATCAGTTCAGTTTGTGACAATAAACAGGTTAAACTCTTGCTTTATGCTCCAAAACCGGACAATTGCGCGCGCCATCGACTCAAACGTAATTCTAAATCTGATTTACAGCAGACACAAAAGCAGATAGGGGTTAGTAGTGTTAAGTAGGTTATCTTACTAATATACTTGCAATTTGGACGCAGAATTTTGCCTTCTTATGATTTATATGGCCGTTTTAAGATTATGATTGAAAACAAGAAAAATCATTATTTAAGTATTTTAGAGATAAGGATTCAAGTTTGGGGAGGTGACTTAAATTTAACTCGGTACGTATGGTAACCTGGATTTTATTTAGGCAAAATGAAAAAATATGAAACATAATCTGTGTCACTTTTAAAGAAAGGGCCAGTCCCTTCGTCTCCGCCTTACCGTAATAGGGAGCAGCATGTCATGGTTCGATGAGTCTACGGATTAAATGTCGACGGAGTGTGATTATGAAAATATGAACATTAAGTAGCTTTAGAAACTGTCTGTTTTAGTGTGCGTTGTCCATGTTTGAAATGAATAGCGGTCGCGAAATCCAAGCTGTGCCACTCTTGATTCACAACATTTCATAGACCTTTCATAGGTAAAATATAAAGTAAATACGCTTCTATATTGCATCGTGGACGGTAGTTAAAACAGGTTCATCCATTACACTATAAAGTATAATATCCAAGGCCGCGAAACTCATAATTCATATCATCTCATTAAGTCACTTTTGAAATACATATGTCATTGGTGTTATATGTAATAAATACGCATTCATTCATTCATCGTCTCAACACATTCGGAAAATCGCAAAACATTCGGAAAACTTGATTTGAAATGGACGATTCAGTTGACAGTCCCAGCTTGCTTGTATTAGATGATAGTATTTTTATAGCATTACATTTTGAACAATTGTCGAAAGTCAAGGTTGAAATAAAATTTTCTTGTAAAAATTGTCACGTGTAATTGATCGTGTGAAAGGAATGAACAGGGGAATGTAGAATAATCGTGCCTTCGTGATTGTACATTTTTGGAATTAATTTAATGACTCTAGTCTAGATAAAACTAAATGTACTGATCGGTAATAACGGAAGAATTAAATTACAGCTAGTTTTACCTAGTTTGATACTGGCTGAATAAAGTCTAGATAAAATAAGCGGCCGGTGGTCACTTCACGTGTGTATTTGATCATGTGAGGGCGATACTTGGTATTTAAAACGCACTCTCTTAATTATTATTATTTGGAAAACTCTAAAATGATCTGAAAAAAGTCTTTATTCAATTTATACCATCGATGTTCATTTTGAAAATATTTTTTAAATGGAGGGATTAGGAAGTTTGAAAACAAAACATCTGCCTATAATCAAATTTGGATAACTGACATCCGATCACGATCAGCCAGCGGCGATGATAATTATGTCAATGTACATGCAAGTTGTGGTAGATAGGGTTTTTAAGCAACTGCCATTAAAAACATTGATATTATTGCTGACAGACGTTCGAAAGTCTAGATGATAAAACCACCACGCCAATTATGCCCGTCTATTTGATCACGCTACGATGTGGTAGGGTTAAAGTTCCCTGCCTTAGACAGTTTGGAAATGCTACAAGAGACTGTAGAAAGTCTACATTTAAATACCGACAACGATGCTGAGTTTTCTAGCGTATTTGATGCTGGCGAGACGTACAACTGTCTGCGCAAGATCGATTTTAGGAGAGTAAAATCATGTTTTTGTTGCAGCGAACAAATATCACCTTTTCAGCGTGTGAGGATACAGATTGGATACATGAGGCTACGGTCGACTGATTCCATTGTCAACGGGAGCAGGTGACATCCACCACGCAGTAAGGAGGTCCAATAAACAACACGAGACGGACAATGGTGGACTGTTCAGTGTCCAATACACAGAACTTATCACTTCTGTATTGGAGGTAACGCAGAAACGTCTGATGATTTTGAGATTCTGGAAATAGGAGATACGTGAGTATTTATTCGATATATGTGATTCATAGGTCAGATGTGTATTGTCTGGGATAAACGAAATTAATTATTCGATGCAAAATCATATGTAGGGTTATCGAGTAAAAGGTTAATTTTTCTCTTATGTGGTAATAGGGTGATGTCCATGTATTTCAGGCCATACATCGTATATTTATCGAATGAATGTTATATTTATAAAGATAGTTTTTATCAAATTTGGCATCACATATGCCTTATCATGGTTTATGTGTATATGTTATTCAAATATGTATGTAAAATGTAATAAATGACACAATGAAACATACTCAACTGATATTATTGAATTTGATCGCATTTAAAACAACCGTGTCATTTGACAGTAAAGAGGATGTTATAAAAAACATATTTGCAGAAAACACGTGTATATTTTACGCGTGTAGATGGCGACTGAGAATTTATTTCATTGTACACAAGAATTGGAAGCATGTGTTACTTTAATGCTATCTATTTGTTATTTAGTCAATAGGACAGGCAAAAAGATTTATCATATAAAAATGGTTATGGTCATCGAGTTATGATTCATATATGTGTTGCATAATGGAACGATGTCAAATTAACATTGTAATTGCCTCAAGCGGTTGTATGATGCAACACGAATGCGATACGTTGTTGTACGATTCATGCCATTGTCAAGCTGACATCTGAGAATGGATCACATGGGTTTAGAACAGGTGGAAGCACAAGGTCAGGTTTGTCTTCTTCTGTAACAAACGACTCTATTACAGCTGCATACTGAAAGTTTGTTCACTTATTACTGTATCTTAGTGCAAATATCATATAATCTCGGTCTAGTTTGGACGTCAATAACACAACTTCAGCAGAACTGACGAGGAAACTCCAATCGTCAATGTATTTATTATCAATGTTTTTACTACATTGGCATTGTAAGGTCTCTATTGAAAAAAATCGAATGTTGGCATGGTGAAATAAAAGGATGGGCTCATATTTTCAAAATTTCGATTTTCTTGAATTTTGATTAAAAAATGAGCACAGTCATATAAGCCTAATGCAAATACACAAACATGATTTGTGGCTAAAGCTGTTAGTCAACACTAAAGGTTTTTGTAGAGAAAAATAAGAATTAGCGTTTCCGAATTTCTAATCTTGTTTTTTTTTCAGTGGTAACGGTTAACAGTTACGTATGATATACGAATGACTAAAAGGGCAAAGGATCTTCATTACTGTAAATTCAAAGTTATCCGTTTCTTTTTCGCAAGCTATGATGCAGAGACATACCGAATTATATGATGTTTGAACCGGGACCCGTAGGCATGCAAACAAACTTTCGTTATGCAGCTGTTTTTTTGTCTCGTTGAAGTGTCAACAAACTGCATGATCACAAAAGTTTGTTTGTGTGTTGAAAATGTGGATAATTCTACATAAATCCGTTAGTAAAAAATAAAAGTTTATGGTACATGTATATGATATTGAGGTGACGCTCGAGGTGTGATTCTATATTGTTTATGACATGTGCCTGAATTTAAGTGTGTTTGGAGCAAGTTCACGAACCGTGATTCATAGGATGGATGCTTTGGAATCCACTGTCAGCTTAATTGAGGTCACATATTTGTACTAGGACAACACCTAACATAGATTCAACGGCTCATATAAAAACTTGAATAAATAAAATTTCACCGGCTGTAGCAGGCGTATAGTGGATTAAAGGTTATTTTGTTCCAAAATGTTTGTATTTGATTTCAATTCGGTAATATTGCAAATAAAACCTTGTGTAAAAAGGGGTGTTCTCAAAGTCATTCAACCATGTAAAACGGCCTAGAGGTCACCTTTGTATAAAAAGGTGTGTACATGCTAAATTGATGTTCTACTTAAAGAGGTTCGTACCAATTAACAAAATAAATGAAAAATTGCTGTAAATTTGCAAGGTGAAAGCTGAATATGTATTCTTTGTTATACAAAAATAAAAATTGCATGTCACGGACCTTCTTTTTCAAATAAATGATGATTTTGACTGGTTTATTTTAAAAAATTGGGAAAAGACCAATTTTGCTAATTTAATCTTAAAAACAAAAAAAAATAAAAACATTTAGAGTTCAGTTTACTTTTTTCCAATAAATGAGATGATAATGTAATAAAAAATATTATTTCTTGTATTTCTTGTTTTGAGTTTTGTAAATAATCTGCAAATATTTAGATACAGGTTCAATGATGATCGCTACAAAAATAGCTTCAAAAAAGTTCAGTAATAAAAGTAAATGAAAAATTGTTAAAAAATGTTTTTAATAGAAGAAAACTTATTGCAAAGAAATAATTTGAAAGAAAAAATATATGTCACGGGCCTGTTTTCCGAGATAATTGAAGCTGAAGTTAAAATTACTTATGAAAAACTCATAAGGGGAGGTAACTCTTTATTTCCCTTGAATGATAATTCATGATAATGGTTTGAAGTACACATTTTATCCCATTTCAAAGTATTTCATGAAATTCTAAGGTCAGTGTTATGAAATTTTTGAAGTGTCAAAAGACATTTATGGCCTCTTGGTCAAATCCACGTGTTAAGAAGGTATTAGTTCCCATAAGCAATATTTTAAAACACACCTTTTAATTATTACAAATGTTTTCTATTTGTGAATGATTTGAGTTTTTCAAACTGCGTTTGAGTGTACTGGGGCTAGATGAATGTTCCAGATAATGGGATAATTAGGTGGATTGAAGGCACGTAAAATACCATCACAAAATATTAAGAATTAATTGACCTCAATTGACCCCAGGTTGGCGAAGCTAATACGATGAGGAATAGACCTCAATCAAGTCGGCCCGGTTCATATATAAGACAACTAAGCAGTCCACAGTACAAATTTCCTTATTTTCCGAACATCGTCAACGCGTCAGTGACATTTTTTCTACAATGTTTACGCAACTTTTGTTTTCTCAAAATGTAAGCGGCACTTTTTTCGGATGCGCGAAAAGATGCGCACTGACAAACCTTCGGAACGTCTTTAACAATGCATATATCTATCTATCTATCTATGGTATTAGTAAACATTGATGCCTGTGTCAAAGGCATTTTATTCTACGTAGACTAGGCTTCATAAAGGTAAATTAAATTTTGAAGTATTATGTTTCAGATGCGACCTTGAGATGATTGATGATAAGTGTCAAGCAGGCGACAGGTAAATAGGTGAGTCTATGTATATGATTTTAATTGAAGATGTTTTGAAGTCATTCAACCGTCAACATGATTTAAGTTTAATGGCGTGTCATATATGGCATAATGATGAGTTGAAATAATAGAGGTACATGTAACAATTAAAATAAGATAAGTTTCTCAAGTCTAACTCTATTCAAAACAAATACTCGAAAAATATATGACGTCCTAATGAAAAATATCAACCTCTAATTGATTTGACAGTAAGTTGCAAGCTAGGTTGGAAGACCAACAGATAGTTTTCTTACTTCTCACTCCTAGTTACATAAAAGTATTATTATTATTATTATTATTATTATTATTATTATTATTATTATCATTATTATTATTATTATTATTATTATTATTATTATTATTATTATTATTATTATTATTATTATTATTTATCAATTAATCAATCAGTTCAGTTTATATGAAGGTGAAAATAATACCATGAGTATTACAAATTGGGGAAATCTTTTCTCCTCAGGAATACTAGATTTCTGTGATCTTCTAAAACACTAGATAACACCATATCCCAACATAGTGGTTTAAACTAGGCAGCTAGTTACAGCAGACTTATGCCTGATTGCGTTCGTTGGTAACATTTGGTTATCCAACTTTATCAATATTTACAAGCGTAGCTTATATAGATTTCTGCGTGTATGCCGCAATAACGTCCTTATTCAACAATGGTAATTAAACATGCATTGATGGAAAAGCAACACGTAGATGAAGAACTGCTGATCAAGACTGGCATACAAGTCGTTATGCTTGTTCACTCGTCTATGAAATACCTTCTTTAAATAATCTGAGTCCAATACAGAATCAAAGGAAATGAAAAAAATGCATCTTTGTAAATTACCAACACACCATTGGATATTGAAATTGATAGTGCATTCAAGGCAGTATATGATTTGAAGTCACCTTATTGAAACATTTTCACACAATCTAGTTAAAACTAGCTGTAATATAATACGTCCCTAAATCCGTTATTACCCTTTGCAATTGACACCAACATACTTAAGGTGGAGAAGAACGAGTTACTATGGATAGTCAACTTCTTTATTGCACGAATTCTTCTTCATCAATCAAACCTCTAAAATGCCCCTTAAAGAGCCACTCCGTGATTTTCATAACGTATTATTTACCTTTGATACGAACCTAAATTTCATATGTGATGATATAAAATCAAAACATCTTAATTTTTCATGTCCAACAGACATATATATGGCAAATACTTGTTTTCCATCAAAATGTAAAAACAGCCTTATAAATGCACAGATGTGAAGATATCACGTCCACTATACATGTATACTAGTTATATAACCTAACAAACACTATCAACTCCTAACTGCCCCCCTGGCTGTTTCAAATAAGTCTCCAAAATTACGTTCGACTATTTGATGCGCGCAACTGTCCGGTTTTCGATCACAATTGCGACGTTCTACCTTTACATTGTCACTGTCAAAAAACAAATATGCTTTAAAATGTTTCGTTTTGGTAACAGTCGATACTTCGCGATCAAATGACACCATTGATTAAGTTTGGCATGTTTGACTTCAACAACTCACGGAGTGGCTCTTTATGGAAGTTAAACTTAAGGTGATCAAACTTTGGGGATGCAGCTGTACATAGAAATTGACTCTTATAATTGTTAAAAGAAAGTTACTGATAGATGTCGTCCCGTTTTCTCTGTAGACACTAGATATTGATTATATATAAATGCATATATTTCCAAACCACATATATCCAAACGCAGTTTGGAAAATATTATAGCCTTAAGCGACTTAAGCGTGATGAATTAAACATACTAGGGAATGCATCCATGCCTTGTATGACATCGTCAAATATGTACACGTTTGATTAATATATAAATATTTTACATTGTAGTAAGTGCAGATATCAATAACAATTCGCACAACTTCAAAAGTCATAAAATATAATTGGTGATGATCTATTTGTGCACTGATAAATATAACCTTTTATGCTGTAAGAATTAACAAAAGCTCAAATCTATATGCACTAGTACTAAGTTATATATGATATGTATTATTCAATGGTATTAAAGATAACCAAAAATACTGCTAGAATTTACTTTATCTAAATGATGTGTATTCTGCCGTTCTATATGATATGTACATATGAATTAAAGAGAATCCCCCCAAAAGAAATCATATGCTGTTAAACTGAATAAAAGTAAAGTAACGTAGATTCTATGCCTGCATTTGGTATAAACATTTTCTTATTAAAAATATATAGATGAATAAGTATAATGGTAATATAATCATGTGCTTGAAATACTAAGGAAAGTTTAGGAATAAGAAAGATCTGTTTATAAATTAATTCTGTATAATGTTGTATATTGTAGCATTTAGAAGTTCAAATCTTCCTGAAACAAATTGTCCATGGATCAGCTAAGGGCCCGGCTAGTGACAATTAAAGGACTAGCTAATTCAAATCTACCACGAATCATTGAATAAAATCAGTGATGCAAGGTTACCCAGTAAAAGTGTATCAATAACGATTCCCGCGAACAAAAGACAAGATCGAATTTCTGTGCAGGAATGTCAAATCGATATGCATAAGAAAGTACATTTGTAATTTCAGATAAGCACACACGACAGAAAGTGCAGTCGACACTGAAAGACGAAACGTTCCGACCATCTTGTACAGCATGAAGTCATCAGCCTACACTGAAAGAAGAATTATCACGAATACCTAGTTCAACAAGCAGTCAGCAATCTACACTGAAAGAATAGTCACGACAATCTAGTTCAACAAACAGTAAGCAATCTACACTGAAAGAATAGTCACGACAATCTAGTTCAGCAAGAAGTCAGCAATCTACACTGAAAGAAGAATAGTCACGACAACCTAGTTCAACAAACAGTAAGCAATCTACACTGAAAGAAGAAAAGTCACGACAACCTAGTTCAACAAACAGTAAGCAATCTACACTGAAAGAAGAAAAGTCACGACAATCTAGTTCAGCAAGAAGTCAGCAATATTCACTGAAAGAAGAAAAGTCACGACAATCTAGTTCAGCAAGAAGTCAGCAATATTCACTGAAAGAAGAAAAGTCACGACAATCTAGTTCAGCAAGAAGTCATCAGCCTACGCTGGAAGAAGAATTATTACTCCCTTGTATTTCAGCAAGAAGTCAAAGATCTTCACTGAAGGAGGAATAATTAAGAGTTTAGCAAGAAGTCATCAGCAATCACTCAAAGAAGAATACTCATGGCTATCTAGTGCAGCAAGCACTAAGCAATCTCTTGAAGTAAGCTGCGAGCCAACCATACGAGGTGAGATTACTGAGATAATTGAGATAAATCATAAATATATGTGTCAGAGAAGCTGTGTAAATAACTTTTTGTAACAATACTTAGAGGTAAAACAATAATTCCATTTAATAACATGTTTCTTGGTCAATGTGGCAGACTGCGTTACTGCACGTGTACATATCAAGTCGGTTGTAGTCTTACACATTTGTCTCAAAGTATACTTCCACAGAAATATTTTAGGCGTTATCTTCTATGCATTTTGTATCTTTTATTTCTCGACACTCGGACAAATGCAATTAAAAGACATAAATTCATGTATGTTTTAATTTACATCGTAAAACATGAAACAAATTATATCAGTTCAAACTGTGACATTGAGGACTCACTGAGTCATTCTTCATCCTCTGATGCTATTAGTTATAATACTCCTGTTCATATGCCTTTTCAGGTTCTGGTGACTGACGAGTAATGCTTTCGCTGAAATCAACTTTCATTGTGCTGTTGGCAACAACTTGTCTGTTTATCGTGGTTATTCTCTCGGTCTTGTCGCCAAGAAGACATCATCTCATACATCAAAAACCAAAAACTTTACCTTTGAATGAATCTTTATGTCACAAACATGTCGTCGGTGTACGCAAAGGCGAATACGCCAAACCCCTACTTACACTTTTTACATCGTGGCCTTACAAAAGCAATAAGGGAGATGTGTGGAACGCCACTCTCAAAAACTGGGCTCAGTTGAAACCCTTTGTTAAACCCGTATTTTTCAGCATTAATGCAACTCAAAGACAGGAAATTGTTGAATACGGCTGGGACGTACTTCCAGTACGCCAACTGGGAACATCAGATCTTCCGGTGCTTAAAATTATGTTCATGGATGCAATTTGTATGTTTGATTCGGTCTATTATGGATACTCCAACGGAGATATATTATTTGACTACAGCCTAGTGTCAACCCTTAAAGCTATTGCAAAAACTGGTTTAAATAAATCGGTTCTTGTTACTGGTGTAAGAACTAATGTTGGGAACTTAACAAAAGGTGATACGGACATAAATAAGTTATCCGATGTTGCAAAAAGGAAAGGGGAGCTATTTATACAGATGTCACAGGATTATTTTATAACGGATAAATCATTTCCATGGAATGATATACCAGACGTCGTTATAGGAAGAATAGGGTATGACAATTGGTTGTTGGTATTTGCAAGACAGCGTAATTTAAACGTCATAGATGCCACGGAGACGCTTTTAGCTTTCCACCAATCAACGATCGGGAACCACGAAAGTTGGCATCATGAAGATTTGAATTATAATATTGAACTACTAAATAATCATTATAAATACGTGAGATTTGAAGGAGGAGCGACATTTTGTACACCCTTAAGAACTGTTGGTAATTCAACAACGGGTATAACTGTTGTAGAAAGAAATAAGTTAGACAAGAGTTGCTTCCCTTTGTGATGTGCCTAACCTACCTTTTTCTTGGTCAAGATTTTTTGAAAATAACATTTACAAGTATTTGTTGTTGTTTTGTGATGGAATATATTTTTTCATCTGTTTGTTCATCATATCATTGTGCTAAATACAAAGGACGTTAATGATTTCATATCAAAACGGATTTAAAAAATCACCCTTATTTATAGTAGACTGCCAATGTCAATTCTCACTTGTCAGTACATACATTTTCGCAATGTTTTACAAAGATTTCATATCAACATTCAATCATAAATCGCCCATCATAATCATTGAAATGCCATGTACAAATTTTATGGATTATTGGTTTTTTGATTTTATATGTTTTCAATTAAAGATTTTACATTTGAATATTGTAACTTTTGTTTTAGTATCTGTTTTTAAAAAAATACAATGCAAGTCTGTATTATGAAAGAGGGGGTAGAGTTCCCCTGATGAAAATGGGGCGGGGGCTGAAGGGTTTTATAAATAAATTCCAAAAAGAGAGGGGATTAGAAGTGAAATTGTATTAAGTTTAAGTATCTTTTTTAAAGGCACTATTGCACGCGTTTACGGTTTAAATTGGCTATTTTAAGGTTAACGAGGACTTATGCATCCACTAAAGCTTTCTATCGATGCAATGAAATACTAAACATTCTTTACAGTTGACCTGCAATCAACTATGTAAACGTTAAGACAGCCGATGTCGGCCTGGACATATAAAAAATCTATGGTTAGCTGTGCACAAAATGGATAAATTATTGACATTTGAACACGGTATGAACTAGAATTGTGTGCAGCTATTGAATTTACCTAAACTCTGAACTGAGAACAAAGAATAAAATATGTTTAATGAAAGCAATGTTGTAAAATAATCGATTTAATAACACAGAATTACTATGGTTATGAGATTGACCAAAGCGGCTGCCGCTTCCGCTTTTCTGGTTATAAGCACAATTTTAATATTTCGGATATCGTAGTTCATCCGGATTTAATGCAACGTTGCATTAAATACTACCGGTCTTTGAAAATCAACTTTACTACCTGAATACGTAAATATGTATTAAATAACTTACGAGGTAGATTACTATAGTGAGGATCGTGATTAATATCGAGAGCTATGCAGTTTCTCTGCATTCGTTGTGTTTACGGAACATTGGTGCGCACTAGTGCCTTTAAGTGGAGTCAAATATAACTAAACAAATGTATGATATTGACAGTATGAACTTTTCACAAACAGAGCTTCAAGACGTCAAACCCGTCAAAATAATGGACATCAGTCACAGCCTAAATGCTGTATGCAAGTATATGCACATTCGTTGTCCTTACGACATATTGGTACGCACTAGTGCGTTTAAAGATGCAATGCCAGCGTATATTGTGAAATAGGGAGTAGAAGGGGAGTTCTCATTTAGAAGGGGCGTGAGACGGGGCACGGGGACAGTTGTCCAAAGTTACGGCATATTTTGTGAACAATGTTTTGAGCCTTAAGGGTACCCCAAACCTAGAATTAGTGTCATGGTAAAACACAACAACTTCGTACAATATGGCATTACAACAAGTTTATCAACTTGATTCCCTTAAAGATAAACTGAATCATAACACATTTCTAGCTAAAATTGATTCCTTATTTTATGTTTTCTATGTTGTATAAGACCAGATTGGCTTATGACGAAGGTCGCTTATGAGTCCCTCCGTCGGGCTTCGTCTTTAAACGTTTTACATTTTCAACTTCTCATTTGCAGCTACTGTACGCTTTAAGCGTACAGTCGTTTCGGGCTTACCTTTTTAATTATCATGGGGTTAAAATGTGGTTGTTGGTGGACTCCTCAATTATGGGAGGATAACTCCTTTCCCTTTGAGCTTTCAACGATGTGTCCTATCAAACAAGTTGGCGTAGGGAGTACATTTTTAGAATACGATCTTTGCATTTTCATGAAAATTTTGTAGATCGATAACAATTTTAAGAACTTTATTACCTAGGCATTTACCAATGATGTTAATGTTTGGGGATAATATATATACTCGTATGACCTTGTATGATAATTAGTTTAAATGGAGTGATTCAATATAATTATTTTTGAATGGAATTATGAAAATAAATTACAATTTGATTTTTGATAGGGATATTTCACCGAAAAAAATGTTTATGGAGGAGTGTTTTAGTAAGGGCACATTGTCTATCAAAGACAATTTTATTAAAAGTGGTCTATGAAACTGCTTCCCATAAACTACATGTTTGTCAATAAATGCTGAACTACAAATGAATAAAGACTGTCTGGAAACACGATGTTTTCTGATCATTTTTATGTTTTTACAAAACAAGGAGATCTTGAAGGGGAGATACTGTGATCATAAATTTGAAAAAAAAAATCAGATCCTTACTGTTATGATGGAACAGTTTATGTAATGTAGAAAGAATGAGGAGAAATGGAGAATAGTTGGATTTCGCAAAACCGTGCTTTGAAATGCATTCTCAATCCCAACCAATTTAAACCTTACCAAATAATTCCCCGCGTTCCACGTGCTTATATCATGCTATCCATTATCTCCACGAATATCCCGTCAGGTAAAAAACATAGGTCCGCATATCTGTTTGGGGTAGGGGGCTGGAATAACTATCTACTTCTGTCATTCCTCCGTAGCTCAGTGGATTACAGAGCTGGTTCAACAATCGGAGGTGTGTATGTTCGAATCTTAATTTACACACTTTCGTCAGTTTATTAACGTATTTGAGACGTTCTAGATTTGTCATACCTGACGCCAAAAAAAAGGCACTCTGTATTATCAAAAACCATTAAACGCCTAACGACCCTCCTGGCCGGGACATCAATAAACAGTGAATTCTAAAAGATAATCCACTGTTAACACAATTGAGTGACGTCATCGCCATAATTAAAGCCTGTTCTTACCAACAACCATCGCCATGGCAACAGGAGCAGTGGGAGGTAACACGACACGAACCAATCAATGAAAGTAGGTGAATATGTGCTTATCGATTGAAATAGACAGCCAGCTAAACACTTTTCCATAGAAAGGAAACAAAGATAGTCCAAATAAACCTAGTTGTCTTAAAATTTGTCCATTAACAAAAGGTAAAACAATGTGATCGAAGAATACTCTCACAAATGATAAAATTCACAGTACAGTATCAAACAAACATGTAATTGAAAATTCTCTAGAGAAATAGCAGGTTACTTTTCAATTCAACAGATGTATCGTACCCTAAATTCACGTGAGTCTTTATCTCGAATTGAACAGCAATGTCAGTTTCCCATTGGCCAAACGCGGTTTCGTGACGTCGATATATTCATTATCTTAAACTGGGTCAGGAGTAACAACCTCGTTACGACATACCTTCAAGAGTTATCTCCCATTTGCCGCTGGTTTGCTGTTCCTTCACACGCCCAGTGTATTTTCCCATTAAGTAAAATCATCTTTATTAAATCGAGTTGCTGGAATAAGAAAGCTTTTACTGAAATGAAATTTTGGCCCCCGCGTATAAAGGTAGAAGAGTCACAAGATTCATGGCCGCAGGAACTGCTGGGCAGTGCCCCTCCCCCTTTTTAATCATTAGGCATCAATTCGAAAGCAAGAGACATAGCTTCAAATGGTGTGAACAGTAAATCGATAAATACACATATTAGTCGAGTTCATCACTCACTAATTATTCGTACCAACATACAATAAATTATGCTGTGATGACTGCCTCAAACCAAACACACGACGGTCCACCATGACAGATATGGAGATTCTAGGGCCGCTTCAAATCAAACTTTAGCAAGGTGGAGCGAATACACGAGGTCACTTGCAAACCAAGAAAGCCCCGCATTATTCTTTATTTTGATTTAGTTTCGTTAATCAACAATTTCCGTCTAGTAAAGTTTAATAAATAGAAAATGAATATTAGTGAATTCATAAATAAAAGAATAACACCGACATGATAAACCTCCACGTCACCTATCCAAACTTTCAAGACACATTAAAGCATGAAGTACTTCGCTCTCGTTTGATATTTAACTCGAACACATGATATTATGTCAATATCAAACTCGAGTTCGAAATTTAACTCGAACACATGATAAAAGTCCATATCAAACTCGAGTTCGATATTCAACTCGAACACACGATAAACGTCCATATCAAACTTGAATTCGATATTTAACTCTAAAATATGATAAATTTCCATATCAAACTTGCAGACACATGGTAATCTTCCTTGATGGAAAGAAGCAGAAATTTGTCGTTAAATGAACTTCATCGATTAATACATTCGTTTGTTTGTTAACTACATTTTGACGCTTTCCTTGAAATCGAATCTTGAGATAATTGATCATCAAATGTGAAGTTTCAATCGAGTAGGAAAAGATTTCTTCACAATTTATCCCTAAACCTTTATGTTAAAATAACCAAAATGATAAGTGTAAGTGTAAAACGACAAAGAGAACAAAAGTAACTCGATCGAAAATATGGGCTTTAAAAGAAGTTTCAAATAATTAAAAATCAACAAATAGAAGTAGAAATACACCCAGGGTAACGCAATTCTGGTTGTTGGTACACATGATGAAAGTCTTGGTCGAAAAAAGACTAATCATACGTTTTTTTTGTACCATTGACACTTGCACGCACCCCTGGTACGATATCGTATGCTCAAGTACGTACCTTCACGGTAACAGTGGTTAATATACGCAAACTACGCGTAACATCTGTGGCATTGCTTGACATTGTCGACCAAAAATCTTTGTTATGTCCAAACTCAAGCTACGTACTCCAGTAAGTACAATTCCATGTATACTATAAGAAAACTTTGCGCGGACTCAAGCGGTACGAGGCATAACACTTGAGAGACAATTTGCGTGTTACGAATGCGCACTTAGCTTTAACATTTACGCAAACTAATTTCGCAAAAACGTCGGTCTACAATGTAACGAAAATTTTGATGACATCACAGATGCATCACATAAGCGTATTTAACATTTTTTCACCGAATAATCGATCTTATATAATCAAAGTACTTAAAGCATTAAGCTAATACATTTTGAATGCAGTTACGAGATCAAATACGCAGTGTGAAACGAACTGGAACACCAAGCAAGGAGATTGTATGTCACCGTTGATTCTTTAGGTTAGTTGAAAAATAGAGTCATGGACTCTGTAGTTTATCAGTCCTTGTATTGTTGACGTTGAAGTCTAAGGTACAAGGTCCCACAGTTGAACTACATTATCACAAAAATGGTCCAGTGTCAGCTGGAGGTGCAGCAGTTTTGAGGAGAAGAAGAAAATGTGAAAGGATTACGGACGCCTGACGTCAGACGCCGGAAAATGGGCCATGGCATAAACCCATCTGACCTTAAAAGCCTTATGACCTAAAAGTTGTCATTTTCCATCTTTTAGAAGTATAAAGTCCTATTGGGATTAAAAAACGTGAAAAACATTCTTTAGTAAAGTGATACATTTTAAGCACAATGTCGCAGATAAATGATAAATCTTTATCAGTGTACACGCAATTCAAAATTTACAACGAATTTAGTGGATAACGTATTATTTCTAGATTAAAAATTATTTCGATAAATAATGATTAGTAAAGAGCATTCCTTTTCCTAAATTGTTTTTCCAATGTGAAATAATTTTATAAGTCTAACCTTTAGTCAAACATCAATGAAATATTCAAATTTGTCTCAACAAACAACTGCTGCTGCCAATAAGATATGCGAATATTGAACATCTGACACGGTAAACCATTATCATTGCAGATGATACCATCAAGGTAACCAAGGGCAACGCCCAGGTAGGACAGTAAATTAATAATTAATGCAGGATAAGGCATCATGGAGCTCAGGTGTTGAGAGCCCGAGCGGTAGACGAGATCCTTTTCAGAACAAACGCACAAAATCCTTCCAATGGGTCATGTAAAATGACCAGAAGTCCTTTTTTGGTGTCCTTAACCAAAACACCCGATCAATACCCGAGTCTGAACTACCGCCAAGCAAGTGTTAAGGGATGGTCCCTCTAACATGCCCGGATTTTACACATCCAGCAAGGTAAGCTGTGGCGATATTCAACCTATACTAATACATAGAGTGTCATTTTTAAAGCTTCCTTTGAAAAGTCACCAGTAATACATAAAAGCTTACAAAAGTTAAGATTTGTGCGCGGTCGATACTAATCATTATCACATTTGTATGTTGTTCACTAAGCCTTAGATGTCTACAGCTTGTAGTTTTTCTGCCGCTTCAGACAGAATGATCAATAGACAACAACACAAAGCACTTGACTTATCAATATAGCTACAGGTGAGGTGAGGTGAGGGTTTAATGCCGCTTCAAAGAGTAATTCACTTATATCACGGCTGTTGGTATGATTGTAGGGTAAAGGCATACTTTACGGTGAATCCTGCGAGCATCGACTTGAACTAGCGAACCGTGGGTGGTACTACGCTGAAAGCTAGTGTAGCAATACACTAGAACCTAACGGTGAATAGAACAATTCTCTACTTCAGACTAAGTTGCCAAGCCCCTGGCGGGTCTACTATAGTTACAGGACCCCTTCCTGAAAACGGAAATCATATAAATATAAAATGAAGGTGAATTATGAAAGGATTATGTGAATGTCACCAAACCTTTACTACAGAAATCGGAGAATTCAAAATTTCAAACACATGCTTGTACAAAACTACGTTTCAAGGATATGCAAACTTAATCAATGGCTATGTTACTTACACATAGTACTCATAGGAATCCAGGACCAGTATTTCCGAAGCTCTCTTAGTGCTAAGATGGTCTTAAGTACCATACAATAACACAGGCCTACGACTATCTTAGCACAAAGAGAACTTCGAAAATCTAGACCCAACCTTCCTTGTTGTAACGAACATAGACACAGACAAATATGTACATTATTCTATCCTACAATTGAGATATTTATATGCCTATTAAAGCCAACGGATAATATCGATATTCATTTGGGTCACTTGCGGAAACCGATGCAAATTACAGAGGTAAAATGCCGGGATTTCGTTTGAAAATTACAATGATAGCAAACGGTTTAACAGTCGACACGAGTGCAATCACACTTAGGATGTTATGCTTGATAATTTGTGATATGATTAACAGAATATTAATATGTTAGTGAATGATTTGATTGAATACACTCAAAGGTAACCAAATCAGTTTGAATCCTTAATTTTATATTTTTCTCGGTGTGCGCACGTTCAAATTAAATACAACACTTGTCTCTGATCTCAAAATGAAATAAAGAGCCAATCAGCTTTGAGTCTAGGAAGTACGACCTGATAGTTTGTAAGCCTGCGATAGCTTGAATTGAGAAAGTGAGTAGACGCAAAGTTGGTTGATCTTCAGAAAATATCTGAGATAGAAAACGATTGTTACATGTTGTAATGAGAATGGCTAAAATCTAAACCAACATTAGTCTCCCCTCATTTATTTACTGGTAAACATAGAATTTTTTTTATGAATTTCTTTTTAACATTATTTGGTCTTAAATCAAAATTGTTTTTGATAGAGAAATTTTAAGTTGATGAAGCAAAATGTGGAACGACAAACACATATTAAGAGATAAAAGCCTCTATTAGAACGCTATTAGGTAATTGGGATCACTTAAAGAAAGAATAGAATAAGGCAAAGTGTTTATTTCATGCTTACATTTTATTCTCATAAAAAATAAAAAAGGTACTTGTTACTTCGTTAAACTTTAGCCGATAAAATGTAACTATAGAAAAAATAACGTTTACAACTGAGCAAAAGTTATATTGTAGTTACTTAAAGTTTAATTTTGATAAATATGAGATTATTCCAAATACATTATCTTCAAAGGTTACGATAATACCTTTGGTATAAACTAAGGTTTATTGGGGAAATAAATCTTTCTGCACCTTATAGGCATGTTCTGTTGTCGATGGTGAAATCATGTTTTGAACACGTCTCAGCCTTAGTTTCTCTCAAAAACTTCCTAGCGATAGTGCTCTCTTTATATGTAGAAAACATAAATGTCATCATTAATAAAATATATAAACCTAGCAGATTATTTAGTTGTGACTGTCGTCCGAACCAAACAACGTACTCTGTCACAGCTATCCTATTTCACTACATTTAGTAACCATAAAACACCGAAGCTATGGAGAAGTTAAAAGCGGATTGACCACGCGAGTAATGCTAGGCAGCTATCTTATAAATGTCTTAAGTACAAGTAGTGCGATGTAACTGTATATTCAGGCTGTCGTCGGAATGAAAATTAGTTTTTGAATTTGATTCATCACAAAAGAAAAATTTGTACTGCCTCTGCTTTGGTTTACAACCTTGAAAATGGACAGCATTTTCATTTAATCCACATACGTTTGTTTTTGGTATCATTGGAAGTTAAAATGTGTATTTATGATGTATAAACCTTCCAGTTAATGTCTTTCTTACAAAATCTAAAAGAACGTTCAAATGTTTATTAATTCCTATGACCAGCCAATATTTATGTATAATTGCGTCTCCCAATTTCTTAATCAAAGCATTAATGTTTATTATATATTGGTCCATTACTATGTGAGATCACTTCATTTCTTACTTTACAAAGAAAGCCATCACTTGTTTACTGTTTCCGATAAACTTGAAATGTTTTTTTAAATCAGATACACTAAAGCACATTATTTGGGTTCAAATTGGCTACTTTAAGACAAGTGACATAGGCACTCACTTCAGATTTCTATCGATGTAATGAAATACTCATTATTCTCTAAAATTGACCTGTAATCAACTATAAAAAAAGTTCAGACGGCCGGAGTCGGCTTACAGATTTTAAAAAATCTATGATTAACAGGAGAACAATATTGACAGCTGAAAATTGTTGAACTAGTCATTTGTGCAGCTTTTGAATTTACCTACCTCTGCACTGAGAAGAGAGGATGAAATAAAGTTTATTAAAGCAATTCTGTAACTAATTATTATTGGTTTAGGAAGGCAGTGGCGTTTTCGCTCTCCCTGCTGTGAGCAAAATTTTAATATTTCCCATATCGTATTTCATGTGGATTCAATGCAACATTGCACTAACTTTATATACTTTATAACCTGAATACGTACATATTACAACTTACGTGGTTGATTACCTGAGAGCGGACTGATAGTCACATCGAAAAATATGTATTATCTGTGCATATGTTGTATATACGAATTATTGGTTTGCTATAGTGCCTTTAAGAGGAGTCAATTGTAACTAAACAAGTGTATGACATTTACAGTATGAATTTTTCATAAACATAGTTTCAAGACGTCGAAAACCTCAAAACACTGGACATCAGTCACAGCCTAAATGTGATATGCAAATATGCACATATGGAGTACGAGGGGAAGTCAATAAGGTCATAGAAGTGAGTATTGATACACCCCTGAAGACATAATTTTTAATGTTATTATTAAGATAAGCCATCTGACGACTGTTTTCAGACCTTAACAACCCTTCACGATTATTTATTGGAAATTTGCAGCCTGTTGAACACAGCTAAAACGGAGCATCGTGCAGTTATAACGTTTCTCACGAAAGAAGGGGTGAATGTGGCCTAAATACATAAACGTACGGCCAATGTCTATGAGAAAGAAACACCTCAGTATTCCATTGTTGCAAAATGGTCAGCTGAATTTAAGCGGGGTCGCAGCTACTTGAACGATGGTCCACGGTCAGGAAGGCCTGTTAAAGCCATTACATATGATACGGTTACACGGGTCCTGGGCTTCATCATGTCTGCCTTTAGAATAAAGGTGGAGATATCTTCAGAATGTGGCATTTCTCATGGAAGCGTTTGCACCATAATTCATAATCACCTACTCATGTCTATGGTGTCTACAAGATTGGTGCCACGAAACTTAAATGTACAAGATGCTGGGAGTTGAATCCAGTCATGAGCTCTTCGACATCTAAAATGCTGATCCCAATAACTTTCGTGCCCGTCTGGTTACAGGGGATGAAACTTGGATTCATCACTTGACACCAAGCAAGCATGCATGCAATTGAAGCATTCCGAAACCCAAGAATTTCAGAACTCAACCTTCTGCTGGCTAGTCCATGACGACCAATGTCTTGGATTCAAGGGGCTTTGTATACCAACTAAAGCTACAATAACAGGGGCGTACTATGTGTTCTTGATGAAGCATCTGAGAGCGGCGATCAAGAAGAGGCGCGGCATGTTGACTGCTGTAGTTATGCTTCTTCATGACAACGCTCCAGTGCACAAGAGTCGTTTTGCACTTCAACAATGTGGCTTGGAAGACCTTAACCGACCCCCTACAGTCCAGATCCGGCCCCAGGCGACTTGCCTGTATCGCAATTTGAAATCACACTTGGTACACGATTTTGCGATGATGATGAACTCTAGGCAGCTACTGAGACATGGCTGAGGGGCGTGTCAGAAGACTTAAAAAGCAAGGGCAAGACAAATGGACAAAGTGCATTGAGGTCCAGTGAGATTATATGAAAACTAAAATCAATGCCTCAAGCATTGTTTTTTGTTTTATACTCACGTTTATAAACTTATTGACTTCCCCTCGTATTCGTCACTACTTATGACAAACCATATGGCAAAAATGCCTTTCCATACAATGTTGTCAATTATATGCTTCAAGATGTATTTCACTTGAGTAATATTGGTCCATGTAAATACTATTAACTACTTCTGTAGGCTCAATTTACCTTCCCCATGTAATGCATAGTCTCGATGTTTGTTACCCTCTTACTGGACTATGTTGCCAGTAACGTCATATCGCCTTAACAGCAGACCGCGAATTCTGTTTTGACTGGCGTTATAAGTTAGCTAACGAGTCGTTGTCGCTTATTCACGACATGCATTGGTGAAATCGACATTATGAAGTAATGTAACATTTAGTATTGTGTAACACATGTATGCCAAGGAAAATGTTAAAAGGTAGGTGGGGCATATAAATTGTTCAATATATCCTTGTTGGTGATCACGTGAGTAGGTGACCTGCGTTTTATTGGCGCTTTATCGTGAAATTTGTTATTGCGTAATGTACCTTTCAAGATGCAGGGATAACATTCGTCGTGATACAAATAGGTTAAGAATCGTATCTCATTGAAAATATTTATACCTTGATGAAGTTCTTTGTAAGTATCCTATGGTATTGGATTCTAACGGTGATTTTTTTTTAGGACAATGACAACGGATTTGAAACTTCTCTGATGTTGACCTAGCGACTTAGAATCTAATGCAAGAAAGAAGTCAACTTAGCTTCCACTAGATGTATGACCATCAAGTAAGTATTTTGATATACAGAATTAAAAAGATTACCTAAAAGGTATAAAAACTGCCTATCGATTATCGGTTTGTTTATAAGCACATAATCTGTGTTTGTCCCTGGAACAAAAGTGATAGATTTATCGATTTATAGAACTATCGATTATCGTTGTATTATGATTCAAGGGAGGGAGATGAGGGTGTAACCAGAGAAGGAAAGGCTAGTAAGAACTAGTTCAGACACTTTTATCCAACCAATTTCTATTAGTTTACCTCTTAAACCATATTATAAAAAAAAGAAACCCATAAGCCATTTTTCAAAGAATTTATTGCTTATCGTTAGGAGCAGATATGATTTTGTTTCAATGGTATGAAAGTGAGCATTCACGTGTCTATAGACATAGAGTTGACGAAAACATCTGCAGATATTTTGTAATGTTTAAGTTCTAATTAATCCTCAAGGAGACGCCAAAGTCATAACTTTCAATGGCTATCATTGCAAACGTTCCTTCTTCATCAGACTGGTGACGTTGGAATAAGTCGACGAAGTCTGTTTTGTAAAATTTCTCCCCACTCTTCCTTCAATGCAATAGACAATCATAAGAGTCAAAAAAATGAAGTCATCAACGAAAATACATGGGAAACCATAGAAAGATTAACATTTCTACACTGGTGTTAAACATTCATGGCTCAAATATAGTATATAATGCACAGATTTCTTCCAACAATTGAGCTTCTAACAAAGCTTCCTTTGAAAAGTCACCAGTAATACATAAAAGCTTACAAAAGTTAAGATTTGTGCGCGGTCCCTACTAATCATTATCATATTTGTATGTTGTTCACTAAGCCTTAGATATCTACAGCTTGTAGTTTTTCTGCCGCTTCAGACAGTATGATCAATAGACAACAACACAAAGAACTTGACTTATCAATATAGCTACAGGTGAGGTGAGGTGAGGGTTTAATGCCGCTTTAAAGAGTAATTCACTTATATCACGGCTGTTGGTATAATTGTAGGGTAAGGCATACTTTACGGTGAAACCTGCGAGCATCGACTTGAACTAGCGAACCGTGGGTGGTACTACGCTGAAAGCTAGTGTAGCAATACACTAGAACCTAACGGTGAATAGAACAATTCTCTACTTCAGACTAAGTTGCCAAGCCCCTGGCGGGTCTACTATAGTTACAGGACCCCTTCCTGAAAACGGAAATCATATAAATATAAAATGAAGGTGAATTATGAAAGGATTATGTGAATGTCACCAAACCTTTACTACAGAAATCGGAGAATTCAAAATTTCAAACACATGCTTGTACAAAACTACGTTTCAAGGATATGCAAACTTAATCAATGGCTATGTTACTTACACATAGTAATCATAGGAATCCAGGACCAGTATTTCCGAAGCTCTCTTAGTGCTAAGATGGTCTTAAGTACCATACAATAACACAGGCCTACGACTATCTTAGCACAAAGAGAACTTCGAAAATCTAGACCCAACCTTCCTTGTTGTAACGAACATAGACACAGACAAGTATGTACATTATTCTATCCTACAATTGAGATATTTATATGCCTATTAAAGCCAACGGATAATATCGATATCCATTTGGGTCACTTGCGGAAACCGATGCAAATTACAGATGTCAAATGCCGGGATTTCGTTTGAAAATTACAATGATAGCAAACGGTTTAACATTCGACATGAGTGCAATCACACTTATGATGTTATGCTTGATAATTTGTGATATGATTAACAGAATATTAATATGTTAGTGAATGATTTGATTGAATACACTCAAAGGTAACCAAATCAGTTTGAATCCTTAATTTTATATTTTTCTCGGTGTGCGCACGTTCAAATTAAATACAACACTTGTCTCTGATCTCAAAATGAAATAAAGAGCCAATCAGCTTTGAGTCTAGGAAGTACGACCTGATAGTTTGTAAGCCTGCGATAGCTTGAATTGAGAAAGTGAGTAGACGCAAAGTTGGTTGATCTTCAGAAAATATCTGAGATAGAAAACGAATGTTACATGTTGTAATGAGAATGGCTAAAATCTAAACCAACATTAGTCTCCCCTCATTTATTTACTGGTAAACATAGAATTTTTTTTATGAATTTCTTTTTAACATTATTTGGTCTTAAATCAAAATTGTTTTTGATAGAGAAATTTTAAGTTGATGAAGCAAAATGTGGAACGACAAACACATATTACATTGTAAGAGATAAAAGCCTGTATTAGAACGCTATTAGGTAATTGGGATCACTTAAAGAAAGTATAGAATAAGGCAAAGTGTTTATTTCATGCTAACATATTATTCTCATAAAAAATAAAAAAGGTACTTGTTACTTCGTTAAACTTTAGCCGATAAAATGTAACTATAGAAAAAATAACGTTTACAACTGAGCAAAAGTTATATTGTAGTTACTTTACGTTTAATTTTGATAAATATGAGATTATTCCAAATGCATTATCTTCAAAGGTTACGATAATACCTTTGGTATAAACTAAGGTTTATTGGGGAAATAAATCTTTCTGCACCTTAAAGGCATGCTCTGTTGTCGATGGTGAAATCATGTTTTGAACACGTCTCAGCCTTAGTTTCTCTCAAAAACTTCCTAGCGATAGTGTTCTCTTTATATGGAGTAAACATAAATGTCATCATTAATAAAATATATAAACCTAGCAGATTATTTAGTTGTGACTGTCGTCCGAACCAAACAACGTACTCTGTCACAGCTATCCTATTTCACTACATTGAGTAACCATAAAACACCGAAGCTATGGAGAAGTTAAAAGCGGATTGACCACGCGAGTAATGCTAGGCAGCTATCTTATAAATGTCGTAAGTACAAGTAGTGCGATGTAACTGTATATTCAGGCTGTCGTCGGAATGAAAATTACTTTTTGGATTTGATTCATCACAAAAGAAAAATTTGTACTGCCTCTGCTTTGGTTTACAACCCTGAAAATGGACAGCATTTTCATTTAATCCACATACGTTTGTTTTTGGTATCATTGGAAGTTAAAATGTGTATTTATGATGTATAAACCTTCCAGTTAATGTCTTTCTTACAAAATCTAAAAGAACGTTCAAATGTTTATTAATTCCTATGACCAGCCAATATTTATGTATAATTGCGTCTCCCAATTTCTTAATCAAAGCATTAATGTTTATTATATATTGGTCCATTACTATGTGAGATCACTTCATTTCTTACTTTACAAAGAAAGCCATCACTTGTTTACTGTTTCCGATAAACTTGAAATGTTTTTTTAAATTAGATACACTAAAGCACATTATTTGGGTTCAAATTGGCTATTTTAAGACAAGTGACATAGGCACTCACTTCAGATTTCTATCGATGTAATGAAATACTCATTATTCTCTAAAATTGACCTGTAATCAACTATAAAAAAAGTTCAGACGGCCGGAGTCGGCTTACAGATTTTAAAAAATCTATGATTAACAGGAGAACAATATTGACAGCTGAAAATTGTTGAACTAGTCATTCGTGCAGCTTTTGAATTTACCTACCTCTGCACTGAGAAGAGAGGATGAAATAAAGTTTATTAAAGCAATTCTGTAACTAATTATTATTGGTTTAGGAAGGCAGTGGCGTTTTCGCTCTCCCTGCTGTGAGCAAAATTTTAATATTTCCCATATCGTATTTCATGTGGATTCAATGCAACATTGCACTAACTTTATATACTTTATAACCTGAATACGTACATATTACAACTTACGTGGTTGATTACCTGAGAGCGGATTGTTAGTCACATCGAAAAATATGTATTATCTGTGCATATGTTGTATATACGAATTATTGGTTTGCAAAAGTGCCTTTAAGAGGAGTCAAATGTAACTAAACAAGTGTATGACATTTACAGTATAAATTTTTCATAAACATAGTTTCAAGACGTCGAAAACCTCAAAACACTGGACATCAGTCACAGCCTAAATGTGATATGCAAATATGCACATATGGAGTACAAGGGGAAGTCAATAAGGTCATAGAAGTGAGTATTGATACACCCCTGAAGACATAATTTTTAATGTTATTATTAAGATAAGCCATCTGACGACTGTTTTCAGACCTTAACAATCCTTCACGATTATTTACTGGAAATTTGCAGCCTGTTGAACACAGCTAAAACTGAGCATCGTGCAGTTATAACGTTTCTCACGAAAGAAGGGGTGAATGTGGCCTAAAAACATAAACGTATGGCCAATGTCTATGAGAATGAAGCCCATCAATATTCCATTTTTGCAAAATGGTCAGCTGAGTATAAGCAGTGTCGCAGCTCCTTGAACGGTCGCCCACAGCCAGGAAGGCCTGTTAAAGCCATTACATATGATACTGTTACACGGGTCCAGGGCTTAATCATGTCCGCTTGTAGAATAAAGGTGGAGATATCTTCAGAATGTGGCATTTTTCATGAAGTGTTTGCACCATAATTCATAATCACCTACTCATGCCTATGGTGTCTGCAAGATGGGTGCCACGAAACTTAAATGCACAAGATTGACAACAGGGAGTTGAATCCAGTCGTGAGCTCTTCGACATCTAAAATGCTGATCCCAATAACTTTCGTGCCCATCTGGTTACAGGGGATGAAACTTGGATTCATCACTTGGACACCAAGCAAGAATGCATTCAATGGAAGCATTCCGACACCCAAGAAGTTCAGAACTCAGCCTTCTGCTGGCTAGTCCATGACGACCAATGTCTTGGATTCAAGGGGCTTGGTATACCAACTAAAGCTACAATAACAGGGGTGTACTATGCGCTCTTGATGAAGCAACCGAGAACGGCGATGAAGAAGAGGCGCGGCATGCTGACTGCTGTAGTTATGCGTCTTCATGACAATGCTCCAGTGCACAAGAGTCGTATTGCACGGACTGCACTTCAACAATGTGGCTTGAAAGAAAATAAACCATCCCCCTACAGTCCAGATCCGGCCCCAAGCGACTACTGCCTGTTTCGCAATTAACAATCGCACTTGGTACAAGATTTTGCAATGATGATGAACTCTAGGCAGCTACTGAGACATGGCTTAGGGGCGTGTCAGAAGACTTAAAAAGCAAGGGCAAGACAAATGGACAAAGTGCATTAAGGTCCAGTGAGATTATATGAAAACTAAAATCAATGCCACAAGCATTGGCTTTTGTTTTTTTTTCTCACTTTTATGAACTTATTGACTACCCCTCGTATTTGTCACTACTTATCATAAACCATATGAGTAGGAAATGGCAAAGATGCTTTTCCATACAATATTGACAACTAAAAGCTTCAAAATGTATTTCACTTGAGTAATATTCGTCCATGTAAATACTATTAACTACTTCTGTAGGCTCAATTTACCTTCCCCATGTAATGCATAGTCTCGATGTTTGTTACCCTCTTACATGTACTGGACTATGTTGCCAGTAACGTCATATCGCCTTATCAGCAGAGCGCGAATTCTGTTTTGATTGGCTTTATAAGTTAACTAACGAGTGGTTGTCGCTTATTCACGACATGCATTCGTGAAATCGACATTATGTAGTAATGTAACAATTAGTATTGTGTAACACATGTATGCCAAGGAAAATGTTAAAAGGTAGGTGGGGCATATAAATTGTTCAATATATCCTTGTTGGTGATCACGTGAGTAGGTGACCTGCGTTTTATTGACGCTTTATCGTGAAATTTCTTATTGCGTAATGTACCTTTCAAGATGCAGGGATAACATTCGTCGTGATTGGATTCTAACGGTGATTTTTTTAGGACAATGACAGCGGATTTGAAACTTCTCTGATGTTGACCTAGCGACTTAGAATCTAATGCAAGAAAGTAGTCAACTTAGCTTCCACTAGATGTATGACCATCAAGTAAGTATTTTGATATACAGAATTAAAACGGTTACAAGAAAAGGTATAAAACTGCCTATCGATTATCGGTTTGCTTATAAGCACATAATCTGTGTTTGTCCCTGGAACAAAAGCGATTGACAACTTAAAGATAGATTTGTTTCAAGAAACTATCGATTATCGTTGTATTATGATTCATACCTTGCTGAAGTTCTTTGTAAATATTCTATGGTTTTGGATTCTTACGGTGATTTTAGTGAGGACAATGACAGCGGATTAGAAACTTCTCTTATGTTGACCTAGCGACTTAGAATCTAATACAAGAAAGAAGTCAACTTAGCTTCCACTAGATGTATGACCATCAAGTAAGTATTTTGATATACAGAATTAAAAAGATTACCAAAAAGGTATAAAAACTGCCTATCGATTATCGGTTTGTTTATAAGCACATAATCTGTGTTTGTCCCTGGAACAAAAGTGATAGATTTATCGATTTATAGAACTATCGATTATCGTTGTATTATGATTCAAGGGAGGGGGATGGGGGTGTAACCAGAGAAGGAAAGGCTAGTAAGAACTAGTTCAGACACTTTTATCCAACCAATTTCTATTAGTTTACCTCTTAAACCATATTATAAAAAAAGAAACCCATAAGCCATTTTTCAAAGAATTTATTGCTTAAAGTTAGGAGCAGATATGATTTTATTTCCATGGTATGAAAGTGAGCATTCACGTATCTATAGACATAGAGTTGACGAAAACATCTGCAGATATTTTGTCATGTTTAAGTTCTAATTAATCCTCAAGGAGACGTCAAAGTCATAACTTTCAATGGCTATCATTGCAAACGTTCTTTCTTCATCAGACTGGTAACGTTGGAATAAGTCGACGAAGTCTGTTTTGTAAAATTTCTCCCCACTCTTCCTTCAATGCAATAGACAATCATAAGAGTCAAAAAAATGAATTCATCAACGAAAATACATGGGAAACCATAGAAAGATTAACATTTCTACACTGGTGTTAAACATTCATGGCTCAAATATAGTATATAATGCACAGATTTCTTCCAACAATTGAGCTTCTAACAAAGCTTCTTTTGAAAAGTCACCAGTAATACATAAAAGCTTACAAAAGTTAAGATTTGTGCGGGTCGATACTAATCATTATCACATTTGTATGTTGTTCACTAAGCCTTAGATGTCTACAGCTTGTAGTTTTTCTGCCGCTTCAGACAGTATGATCAATAGACAACAACACAAAGAACTTGACTTATCAATATAGCTACAGGTGAGGTTAGGTGAGGGTTTAATGCCGCTTGAAAGAGTAATTCACTTATATCACGGCTGTTGGTATGATTGTAGGGTAAAGGCATACTTTACGGTGAATCCTGCGAGCATCGACTTGAACTAGCGAACCGTGGGTGGTGCTACGCTGAAAGCTAGTGTAGCAATACACTAGAACCTAACGGTGAATAGAACAATTCTCTACTTCAGACTAAGTTGCCAAGCCCCTGGCGGGCCTACTATAGTTACAGGACCCCTTCCTGAAAACGGAAATCATATAAATATAAAATGAAGGTGAATTATGAAAGGATTATGTGAATGTCACCAAACCTTTACTACAGAAATCGGAGAATTCAAAATTTCAAACACATGCTTGTACAAAACTACGTTTCAAGGATATGCAAACTTAATCAATGGCTATGTTACTTACACATAGTAATCATAGGAATCCAGGACCAGTATTTCCGAAGCTCTCTTAGTGCTAAGATGGTCTTAAGTACCATACAATAACACAGGCCTACGACTATCTTAGCACAAAGAGAACTTCGAAAATCTAGACCCAACCTTCCTTGTTGTAACGAACATAGACACAGACAAATATGTACATTATTCTATCCTACAATTGAGGTATTTATATGCCTATTAAAGCCAACGGATAATATCGATATCCATTTGGGTCACTTGCGGAAACCGATGCAAATTACAGAGGTAAAATGCCGGGATTTCGTTTGAAAATTACAATGATAGCAAACGGTTTAACATTCGACACGAGTGCAATCACACTTATGATGTTATGCTTGATAATTTCTGATATGATTAACAGAATATTAATATGTTAGTGAATGATTTGATTGAATACACTCAAAGGTAACCAAATCAGTTTGAATCCTTAATTTGATATTTTTCTCGGTGTGCGCACGTTCAAATTAAATACAACACTTGTCTCTGATCTCAAAATGAAATAAAGAGATCATGTTGAGGGATCCTCGAATTCAGCCAATCAGCTTTGAGTCTAGGAAGTACGACCTGATAGTTTGTTAGCCTGCGATAGCTTGAATTGAGAAAGTGAGTAGACGCAAAGTTGGTTGATCTTCAGAAAATATCTGAGATGGAAAACGAATGTTACATGTTGTAATGAGAATGGCTAAAATCTAAACCAACATTAGTCTCCCCTCATTTATTTACTGGTAAACATAGACTTTTTTTATGAATTTCTTTTAAACATTATTTGGTCTTAAATCAAAATTGTTTTTGATAGAGAAATTTTAAGTTGATGAAGCAAAATGTGGAACGACAAACACATATTTAGAGATAAAAGCCTGTATTAGAACGCTATTAGGTAATTGGGATCACTTAAAGAAAGTATAGAATAAGGCAAAGTGTTTATTTCATGCTTACATTTTATTCTCATAAAAAATAAAAAAGGTACTTGTTACTTCGTTAAACTTTAGCCGATAAAATGTAACTATAGAAAAAATAACGTTTACAACTGAGCAAAAGTTATATTGTAGTTACTTAAAGTTTAATTTTGATAAATATGAGATTATTTCAAATGCATTATCTTCAAAGGTTACGATAATACCTTTGGTATAAACTAAGGTTTATTGGGGAAATAAATCTTTCTGCACCTTAAAGGCATGTTCTGTTGTCGATGGTGAAATCATGTTTTGAACACGTCTCAGCCTTAGTTTCTCTCAAAAACTTCCTAGCGATAGTGCTCTCTTTATATGTAGAAAACATAAATGTCATCATTAATAAAATATATAAACCTAGCAGATTATTTAGTTGTGACTGTCGTCCGAACCAAACAACGTACTCTGTCACAGCTATCCTATTTCACTACATTTAGTAACCATAAAACACCGAAGCTATGGAGAAGTTAAAAGCGGATTGACCACGCGAGTAATGCTAGGCAGCTATCTTATAAATGTCTTAAGTACAAGTAGTGCTATGTAACTGTATATTCAGGCTGTCATCGGAATGAAAATTACTTTTTGGATTTGATTCATCACAAAAGAAAAATTTGTACTGCCTCTGCTTTGGTTTACAACCTTGAAAATGGACAGCATTTTCATTTAATCCACATACGTTTGTTTTTGGTATCATTGGAAGTTAAAATGTGTATTTATGATGTATAAACCTTCCAGTTAATGTCTTTCTTACAAAATCTAAAAGAACGTTCAAATGTTTATTAATTCCTATGACCAGCCAATATTTATGTATAATTGCGTCTCCCAATTTCTTAATCAAAGCATTAATGTTTATTATATATTGGTCCATTACTATGTGAGATCACTTCATTTCTTACTTTACAAAGAATGCCATCACTTGTTTACTGTTTCCGATAAACTTGAAATGTTTTTTTAAATTAGATACACTAAAGCACATTATTTGGGTTCAAATTGGCTATTTTAAGACAAGTGACATAGGCACTCACTTCAGATTTCTATCGATGTAATGAAATACTCATTATTCTCTAAAATTGACCTGTAATCAACTATAAAAAAAGTTCAGACGGCCGGAGTCGGCTTACAGATTTTAAAAAATCTATGATTAACAGGAGAACAATATTGACAGCTGAAAATTGTTGAACTAGTCATTCGTGCAGCTTTTGAATTTACCTACCTCTGCACTGAGAAGAGAGGATGAAATAAAGTTTATTAAAGCAATTCTGTAACTAATTATTATTGGTTTAGGAAGGCAGTGGCGTTTTCGCTCTCCCTGCTGTGAGCAAAATTTTAATATTTCCCATATCGTATTTCATGTGGATTCAATGCAACATTGCACTAACTTTATATACTTTATAACCTGAATACGTACATATTACAACTTACGTGGTTGATTACCTGAGAGCGGATTGTTAGTCACATCGAAAAATATGTATTATCTGTGCATATGTTGTATATACGAATTATTGGTTTGCAAAAGTGCCTTTAAGAGGAGTCAAATGTAACTAAACAAGTGTATGACATTTACAGTATGAATTTTTCATAAACATAGTTTCAAGACGTCGAAAACCTCAAAACACTGGACATCAGTCACAGCCTAAATGTGATATGCAAATATGCACATATGGAGTACGAGGGGAAGTCAATAAGGTCATAGAAGTGAGTATTGATACACCCCTGAAGACATAATTTTTAATGTTATTATTAAGATAAGCCATCTGACGACTGTTTTCAGACCTTAACAACCCTTCACGATTATTTACTGGAAATTTGCAGCCTGTTGAACACAGCTAAAACTGAGCATCGTGCAGTTATAACGTTTCTCACGAAAGAAGGGGTGAATGTGGCCTAAAAACATAAACGTATGGCCAATGTCTATGAGAATGAAGCCCATCAATATTCCATTTTTGCAAAATGGTCAGCTGAGTATAAGCAGTGTCGCAGCTCCTTGAACGGTCGCCCACAGCCAGGAAGGCCTGTTAAAGCCATTACATATGATACTGTTACACGGGTCCAGGGCTTAATCATGTCCGCTTGTAGAATAAAGGTGGAGATATCTTCAGAATGTGGCATTTTTCATGAAGTGTTTGCACCATAATTCATAATCACCTACTCATGCCTATGGTGTCTGCAAGATGGGTGCCACGAAACTTAAATGCACAAGATTGACAACAGGGAGTTGAATCCAGTCGTGAGCTCTTCGACATCTAAAATGCTGATCCCAATAACTTTCGTGCCCATCTGGTTACAGGGGATGAAACTTGGATTCATCACTTGGACACCAAGCAAGAATGCATTCAATGGAAGCATTCCGACACCAAAGAAGTTCAGAACTCAGCCTTCTGCTGGCTAGTCCATGACGACCAATGTCTTGGATTCAAGGGGCTTGGTATACCAACTAAAGCTACAATAACAGGGGTGTACTATGCGCTCTTGATGAAGCAACCGAGAACGGCGATGAAGAAGAGGCGCGGCATGCTGACTGCTGTAGTTATGCGTCTTCATGACAATGCTCCAGTGCACAAGAGTCGTATTGCAAGGACTGCACTTCAACAATGTGGCTTGAAAGAAAATAAACCATCCCCCTACAGTCCAGATCCGGCCCCAAGCGACTACTGCCTGTTTCGCAATTAACAATCGCACTTGGTACAAGATTTTGCAATGATGATGAACTCTAGGCAGCTACTGAGACATGGCTTAGGGGCGTGTCAGAAGACTTAAAAAGCAAGGGCAAGACAAATGGACAAAGTGCATTAAGGTCCAGTGAGATTATATGAAAACTAAAATCAATGCCACAAGCATTGGCTTTTGGTTTTTTTCTCACTTCTATGAACTTATTGACTACCCCTCGTATTTGTCACTACTTATCATAAACCATATGAGTAAGAAATGGCAAAGATGCTTTTCCATACAATATTGACAACTAAAAGCTTCAAAATGTATTTCACTTGAGTAATATTCGTCCATGTAAATACTATTAACTTCTTCTGTAGGCTCAATTTACCTTCCCCATGTAATGCATAGTCTCGATGTTTGTTACCCTCTTACATGTACTGGACTATGTTGCCAGTAACGTCATATCGCCTTATCAGCAGAGCGCGAATTCTGTTTTGATTGGCTTTATAAGTTAACTAACGAGTGGTTGTCGCTTATTCACGACATGCATTCGTGAAATCGACATTATGTAGTAATGTAACAATTAGTATTGTGTAACACATGTATGCCAAGGAAAATGTTAAAAGGTAGGTGGGGCATATAAATTGTTCAATATATCCTTGTTGGTGATCACGTGAGTAGGTGACCTGCGTTTTATTGACGCTTTATCGTGAAATTTCTTATTGCGTAATGTACCTTTCAAGATGCAGGGATAACATTCGTCGTGATTGGATTCTAACGGTGATTTTTTTAGGACAATGACAGCGGATTTGAAACTTCTCTGATGTTGACCTAGCGACTTAGAATCTAATGCAAGAAAGTAGTCAACTTAGCTTCCACTAGATGTATGACCATCAAGTAAGTATTTTGATATACAGAATTAAAACGGTTACAAGAAAAGGTATAAAACTGCCTATCGATTATCGGTTTGCTTATAAGCACATAATCTGTGTTTGTCCCTGGAACAAAAGCGATTGACAACTTAAAGATAGATTTGTTTCAAGAAACTATCGATTATCGTTGTATTATGATTCATACCTTGCTGAAGTTCTTTGTAAATATTCTATGGTTTTGGATTCTTACGGTGATTTTAATGAGGACAATGACAGCGGATTAGAAACTTCTCTGATGTTGACCTAGCGACTTAGAATCTAATGCAAGAAAGTAGTCAACTTAGCTTCCACTAGATGTATGCCCATCAAGTAAGTATTTTGATATACAGAATTAAAAAGATTACCATAAAGGTATAAAAACTGCCTATCGATTATCGGTTTGTTTATAAGCACATAATCTGTGTTTGTCCCTGGAACAAAAGTGATAGATTTATCGATTTATAGAACTATCGATTATCGTTGTATTATGATTCAAGGGAGGGGGATGGGGGTGTAACCAGAGAAGGAAAGGCTAGTAAGAACTAGTTCAGACACTTTTATCCAACCAATTTCTATTAGTTTACCTCTTATACCATATTATAAAAAAAAAAGAAACCCATAAGCCATTTTTCAAAGAATTTATTGCTTAACGTTAGGAGCAGATATGATTTTATTTCAATGGTATGAAAATGAGCATTCACGTATCTATAGACATAGAGTTGACGAAAACATCTGCAGATATTTTGTCATGTTTAAGTTCTAATTAATCCTCAAGGAGACGTCAAAGTCATAACTTTCAATGGCTATCATTGCAAACGTTCTTTCTTCATCCGACTGGTAACGTTTGAATAAGTCGACGAAATCTGCTTCATAAAATTTCTCCCCACTCTTCCTGCAATGCAATAGACAATCATAAGAGTCAAAAACTCTTAAATATCGAGATAAATGGCAAAAAGATTGAACAAATTCATCAACGAAAATACATGGGAAACCATAGAAAGATTAACATTTCTACACTGGTGTTAAACATTCATGGCTCCAATAAAGTATATATTGCACAGATTTTTTCCAACATTTGAGCTCCTAACAAAAATGAGATACAAAGAATCAAACAAATGCACATTTTGCAAAACAGAAAATGAGTCAATTTTACATATTTTAAATTATTGTGCTTTTATCAAATCTATATAAAAAAATTGGAAGATGGGTTCTTGAAAAAGCAGTAACTACTATCATCTTTTCTAAAAAGAATATCATCCTAGGATATTCCGAGAAACAAAATTATGTTCTGAATTTGCTGACAACCATCGTGAAATACCATATATTCAAAATGAAACAACAGGATAAAATCCCAAATTTTAAACATATCAAAGCGGAAATTAAAACTGCATATTTTGTAATATAATTTTTTTATATAAACTGTAAATCTGAAAGCTTTATGAATTTCTGGTCAATTTGCCATTATCTAGTCTGAATTATTAGAATAGTTTTTACTTATTACTATTTTTCATCCACTGTCAGAATTAACTTTGAATGTAAGATTGCTTATCCATCATATCTTGTGTACATTTATAAATTATTACTTGTGTAAAATTGTTATATCTGGAACTGTTATTCTTCCATGTTCTTTTTCTTTATGGAGTTTTGAAAAAAAAGTAAAAAAAAGTCAATCATAGAAGTGGCTAAGACTTGTAGGGTTGTTAACATTAATGTCGATCGAAGTTAAGAATTTACAATGTTTTCGGGGTACAGTTCTATGGTTTTGAAACGTTACTGGCAAGGTAATGGACAATGACGCATGCTACTTTTTTGATAGCATAATTATATTCAAATATGTGTTGGACAATTATTTTGAAATTCTTTAATCTGAAATATCAATGCGTTGTTTTCAGATGACAGCATGAATTGACATGTTATTATTTGATAAGATAAAACGCTCTTACCCCTAAATGGCTACCAAACCGGATATCGCTTTTATCAGTCCTTGGTTGTTCATAATGTAGAGTTTGAACTTACGATATGCATAAATATGTCCATTACCATATAAATCACTTATATTTTCTTAAGACAGGATAACATAATTATAATATGCTGTGATTTGACAAAGACTGTCTTATTGCCATTTAGCGAAATATTTGAGTATTTTGCTATACAGTCAACATTATTTCGAGGTATCGACTTTGGAAGAAATAATAAATGTTGGAATTTTCATAAAATTATGTCAATCTTGTTTTTTTTTCTCTCACCGTAATGCTATCGAACAATTGAAATCAAATTTGGATTCAAATTTATACACATAAGGTCAAAGTAACATAAATAAAACTACAAATGACCATGCAAACCGGCTGTCATAAAACATGTATATCATCAACATTACGACCAACATAGATGGACTATAATCACATAATTAAGTAATTAGTATACGCCAAAACATCAAGTGGAAATGACTCTTCCGAGGAGGGCCATCAACATGAGAAAATAAATTCTAAAACAATTTCTATAAAAATGAACTCGTTAGATGTGTTTGTGTAGACGTAAACACAATGTTTTCTCTACTTGGATACGAATTCGTTAGATGGTATTCTCGACATGCAACAAAAAAAAATGTATTTACTCTAGTGGCGCCTAGATGTTGTGACTATTATATGCTTTGAGTCGTCAAGACAATACCATCTTAACCGAAGGACCTCTTCGAAACCGAACTGGCTATAAAGGATCTTTTCAATGAGAGGGAAAGTAATAAAGTACTATCCATAGGGATGTTAACACTTTTAGAATGGCAATGCTGATGCAAACGCATGGTCGGTCTGGTTTGAAAGTACAACTACCTTAAAAGATAAACAAATAACTAATGTGATGTTAATTTAATCTTAATCTTTTTGCAAAATCATGAAATGAAGAATTCCGTTAACCATAAAACAAAACAAACAGTTTTCCACTCATGTCAAGGTGGTCTTATGTAATCCTGCTTCATGACTGCATATAAAGGAGCCTTTAATACAGTCTAGGTCCACATTCAGCAAGTCTAGATTGACTGAATACACATATGAAATAAGGAGCCCAAATAAAAAAATATTATGGATGAAGGAACATTTAATTATCAAAATTTTTCATAGACTAAATTTTGGTCTAGGTCTTATGGTACTTACCGCCGAATATTTCTTCAGTTCAGTCCAAAATTAAGCCGGAAAGATATTTTTAAAAACTGGCCAATAAATTGAAAGTTTATCACCCAAGCAAGTAGTTTGTTTACGATAAGTGTATTATCTTTTCTCTACCAGAGCAACAGTGAGGTCTATAAAAAATTCGTAATAGGCCTATAACATGAATTGATTATACAGTTTCCTGCACACTTGTGTACACTGAGTGTAATAACGGCTCTATTCCTTTTTTCATCCATGTAATTTTTCGGTGCTTAGGTAACGATAAGCATTATTAGATTATTTTACTGAAGAAAACTTTAATAAGTGTATGACATTCAAGTAATCCAAACACGGGGAGTATCTATCAAGCAGTTTTAACTGAACAAAAGAGAATGATATTTGCTAAATTGCACGAGTACACCTGTAAAAAAATGACACCTCTTCTGTTTGGTAACTAGTGTTGTGTATTAGTCAAACAAACAACTTTTAACCATGCGATGTAATATTCAGAATAGATAACACATGGTATCTACACTCGTCTTAAGAAAAATAATAAAATCAGTAATCTGTAACCCTTTCTTTGTTTAAATTAAGAACTTAATGTCACATTTATGGTAATATTATTTCATCTGTTGCACAGGTATCAATATCAAGATGATTTCCAGGAAGAAGGAGAAAACACTGTTGATCGCGGCGCTATTATGCATCTTTACATTTTTCATCTATTCCAACTCCAGTAACAGACACCCACAAAGACTTACAAACAACACATCCGTGCCTGTTGAGTATCAGAACTGTTTAAGACAACGTCGTCACGAAAGGACTCATGAGGTATTCAAAACGGACCCCAAGACACAGGTTCCTCTGCTTGTGTTATTTACGACCTGGAGGGACGATCAGGGTCTGAATCCAGTAAATAACATTACATTGCATAAATGGTCACGGTTAAAACCATTAGTGCAGCTTGTTTTTTTCAGTACCACAGGAAAACATGATGAATTTATTCTAAAGCAGGGCTGGAAAGTTCTCCGAATTTCAAAAAGCTCACCGCAGGGGATACCAGTACTGAAATATATGTATATGGACGTTGTCTGCAAATTCGAAGCTTTGTTTTATGCATATTCCAATGGGGATATCTTGTATGATAGCAGTATAATTGAGACCCTGACCTTCGCATCTTCTCTTAACTCTCGTAAGCCGGTCTTCATCGTTGGGAAAAGAACCAACGTATTTAATGTGACAGAGAAGGAAGTCAACACATCGCCTCTTAGCAATATTGCAGAACGAGGAGAACTTTTTGAAGTGGCTGCCATGGATTACTTCATAACAAACGCTGATTTCCCTTGGGAAACCATACCGGAAGTCGTAGTTGGAAGAATTGGTTATGACAACTGGCTTGTCATAAATGCAAAGCAACTTGATTTCTTAGTCATTGATGCCACAGAAACTATTCTGGCTGTCCATCAAACAACAGCATCAGGCAACTTCGCAGGTTCAAAGAGCACGAACCCAAATTATAACTTAGACCTCCTGAGACGGGAGTTCATGGAGGTTCCATACGATGAGGGATCATCCAACTGTGCGTCATACGCAACAGTCCGGGGAGACCTGTCTAAACATATCAAAATGAGAGAAAGGTATATGCTTCCTCTAATCTGTACATCTAGTTTTCGCTTTTTCAAGTTATTTCTGTTAGGCGCTATTCTCCCTGTATTATACGCTGTCAGATCGGTGTACGTTCGGCGTGTATGAAGTCTTGCTCATTCCCGGCAGCCCTCAGTAAACGATTCAGTATATTTCCACTAATGCCCTGGATCCATTCACGATATTCTGAAACCAAAGAAACTGCCGCTGTCATCATCCACTTTCCCTGATTCTTCTTTCTAATTGCGTCAGAACTGACCCTCTTCCTCTTCAAGCCGCAGAAAACAATGTATCTATAAACGATAGCTTAGTTGTAAGAGGATGATTTTGTGTTTCTTTGAGACATAAGTGTGTTTTGATGTGTGATGTGTGTAATATAATTGCCAAAATATCCGTCCAGTACATCTTTTTGCAGTTTTCCGTTTTATGTTAACTGGTAAGCAAATATAAATAAAAAACATATTGATTGTCTTTTAATTAGAAATCTATTGATTTCAAAGCGCCAGTGTATTTATTTTGAACTAATAAAACCACTTTCATTTTATTAATATCTTTTATTCTTTTATCAATATATAATGAATCTTGTTGTTATACATGTTGTTGTTGAACAGAACCAATTCATATAAAACATTTCTAAACTGGCATCGAATTCAAACAAGCCAAGTTTAGGTTAACGACAACGCTCAAATTGATGAAATAGTAACGGTATACGATTACAGAAGAGGTTGCGGATCCAAAGATTTTTAAAGGGGATGGAGGGGGGGGGGGGGGGAGGGGGAGGGGGAGGGGAATGAAGTTCTTAAAAGGGGAGGGAGGTTTAAGCTGGGGAAGGGGGAGGAGGTTTATCCATTTTACAGTCCAGGGTCTAGATTTTCGAAGCTCTCTTAGTGCTAGGAAAGTCGTAGGCCAATGTTAATGTATGGTACTTACGACTATCTTAGCACTAAGAAAGCTTCGAAAATACAGGCCAAAGTTTTTAAGAGTTCCAAAGAGGTCGCGGTCGGGTCAAACTCCCTGATCCCCCCTCCCCTCTTTTGGAAGGAAGTTAAAAGAATCTCTGTCAAAGAAACAATGAGTTTCAGAATACTTATGTTGACAAGTAAGTTATAGGACAATGACAATCATTTGCCATATACACATCTAATTAACGCAAAGATGATTGTAAATTACGTTGCACGTGAAACAGAGGTTACTCCTAAATGCATATATATATTATTCTCTTCCAATCGATTCAACTCAAAAGTATATTCTGTTACATTTGAACCATATTTCTGAGTTATCACAAAATACGCCAAGCTATGAACATTTCTTACACAGATTCACCGTTGTACAATTTCTGTCGCTCGCACAGGAGTCTTGGCACAGAGGTTACATAGAAAAAAAATAGTTTAATACATTTTCAGTCAAATATTCTCAAATTTGAGTGATATTTTATAGCGCTTCGTTAAGAAATGAATTAAAAGAACGTCTTCGATCGTTTTAATGGTAATTGTTCTTTAGTATTTTGTACTACTAGGTAGCATAAGCATTATCCTCTAAATTTTTTTTAATTATTCGATAACCCATTAGCATTAGTCTGCCTAAAACACAGTAATGATAATTGTTATTACACGTGTGTTCAACAGAAGTTTTTAAATAATACTATAAACCTCATCGCCAAATTTGGTCAGAAATGAAATGAATTGTTTCAGTGGCATTCCATTGAAATGTTCAAGAGTGAAATGAATCCATGAATGAAATGTTCTTACCTAAAAAATGGCAGTTACATGAATACATGAATACATGTACGTTTGAAATCTTAATGTAAGGGACGTAACTCGAGTAGACTTTAGCTCAAGGAGTGCTTTGCTTACGACAAACATCTTAAAAAATTGAAATTTCCTTTGAAAGATCGTTTGAAATATTTTCATGCTAACAAAGGTTATTCGCAAAAAAGGGTTTTGATGAATTACATTAAGTACGTTCCGTTTGAGATTTAATGCTGAAATTATATATTTTAGCAATATCATACATGCAATGAAAACATAAAACTAAATGCAAAAGCAGGAACGGCTCTTTAATTAGAACCTGGTTTGAAAAGTCCCATTTAAATATGTTTATTGTTCAATGTTCAAACGAAAAGAAATCAAATGCAAAATGTGAAGATTCTTTCATTTTAAAAATTGTACAAGGAACTTGACACATAACATGACGTATACTTAATATGTATGTACAAATTGTCCTTTGTAAAAATATAAAATATCACGACAAATGTTGGTTAGAGTTTGATGCCAGTATACAATCCTGCACATTCTAAATGTGATTTCGGCATTCGAACATAGGTAAAATCGTTGATCGACTCAATGCATATGCTTGCCGAGGGAGTTTATCCTCAAGCATATAGCACTTTATCATAATCAGGCAATTATTAAATTTGTCAATTATTTTATGAAAAACACTTGTCACTTGTTAAGGAAGTCCCTAGAAGCTTGAGCTGCAGGTTCCAGCTGTTCATTGACAAAGGATAAGGTTATGATAACCCTCCCCAGGAACAGAAACACATGGAGCATTCTCGTTTATGGAATAAATTTTACAAGAAAAAATTCTTAGACTTCTTTTACTTCACTATTAAATATGCCTAGGGGTGTTCAGCGAACACCAGCGATCACCCGTATAAAGGTGGAGACAAGGATAGACTGCCACACGTACACGTACAATGCGAGAGCTATTATGTTTCCCTTAGAACAAAATTATCTTCCCTTAACACTATTTTAACCATGATGACAAAGTTTAGAACTCGTGTGACAAGTTTTTTTACAGTTTACGTGCTAGGGAATATGTGATTAGTCTTTCATTCGATCTATGTGAACCCTTGGACTTGATAAATATCAAAGTGTAGATTTCTTTGTGATTCTGCCCGCTAAGTCCAAAAAGAACTAACAGATTTCAGTTGTTTAAAATAAGTAATCATGACTGATGAATGGCTCTCGGTGAAGAAAGTCTATCCATCTTCTTCCAAAGACACTATTCCCATGAGAGATGTAATTATGATTGATGATCCAATATAGAGGCATTCTCAGGCAGAAGACGTCGGTCCAGCTACAAAAGAGATCAAGAAAGCAACTTTTCATATTTGCCGATTATTGGTATAATTCTGGAGCCAATATACATAGAAACGGTCACATACATCATTATATTTACTTGTTGTCAATGAAAAGCAAATACGATCTATTCAAAACCTATTATATTCTGTATTTATTTCTAGTTCCATATATACCTGTGACTATTTTGCGCGCGTCAACCGTGATATATTGTCTGGTAACGATAACAAATCCTGAGTTGGTAAACTTTGTCTTTCAAAACAGAGGTAGCTCCGTCTTATATTCATACACAGCCCCTGTCGTAATACGAGCCTTTCTCGGTCTAGAAATAGAGAAGCCAGATTGGATGCAAACAAAGTTAGTTGTGCAATCAGTGACGCCGTTATCACTCAGAACGCCTCAGTTATTTTCCGCATGCTTTTGTAAAGCTAACTGTAAGTCGAATATGCACTTTGAGTCTTGTCTACAGAACATTTTCGCCTTATTCAGCGACTGTATCATTGCATTGATACCAATCAATTTTTATTATGCATGAAGGCCACAGGTATATACATAAACATGAAGATGTAACATATATACAATGGTCATATATTGGATACATCATGAAGAGCTCAACAAAGTCTGTCTCTTTTTAGAAGAAAAATATATATATTTACTTTGATAAAGATTCCTTTGTAAGGGAAATTAATATTTTTTGGAATATACATTTTCTTGGTGTTTGATTATTTACTTGCGGAAGAAAATATTTCTGGAGAATAAAATTGACATACTAAAAGAAAAGGAAATTCCTTCTCTATGCCGTCCTTAGATACCGGGCATGTACGTAGAGAAATGTTAATTTTAGCCATCTTCCTATGTTTACTTTCAATCCAAATAATCCTGCTCTACATTTGTTAAGAATGTAACGATATTTATTCTCGTGTTTTCTTTCAAAGATAATCAAACATTGTCCATAATATAATAAGTTAATACCAACAAAATCATTCGTTTTGTCTGCTTTCAACCTAGTGACCGAAGGTCACAATTTGAAGATATCTTTTGAAATTGTGGTAACTTGAAAACAAGATGAACTTAACACTGTGAAACAAATCGTGTGCATGTTTAATCAGGAAACTTAGGTTTGACAATAATATCAGTAAATAATAAAATACTGATTTCACCCTTTCACTTCCACTTTATTGGGACAAATGCCTAAACAGACGAGTCAATTAGAGTACAGATTCTTTTCTTATAACTTGAACGAGTTTGTACCATATAAAACAGTCAGATAGAACTGATGTAGGCAATGGCTTGATATCGATTCTTGAAAACCATATATCTGTACAAAAGCGGGACTCTCATTTCAGAGACATCGGACCTTGTCGTAGCCCAACTGAACACAAAATCCTTTTGGAAGACATCGAAGTCCTGGAAACAGACCACTTAGACTAAGAAATTTGAAATATTTTGGAATCCATCCAAATGTATCGCTATATAATCTTTCCATAAAAGAGATAGATGCTTTTAGCTACCTAAATAACCCTTTTCTCTCCAACCAAAACCGTTCGCTATTAATCCAGTCCCAATTTACAAGTGTCCTATCGTTAAGTGTGTATTTCAAAAATCAAAATCCTATGGCTCCATGTAAACTCTTATTGTGCATTGTTGTGAAGCTAGTATTAACTTCAGTAAAAGAAACTTATTCATAAAAATAATGAAAAAATAAAACTGCAATAAGAGAATAGATTAGATTTAATATGTTTGCTCGAACACAGTCGATGTACGACTATGTCATGAAATAATGTTAGTGTAATCCAGACAAGAAAAACTTAAACATTAAAAAGTATTGAGCTTAATTACAATACATCAACTGTTATTTGTGTTCATAAAAACATTTTTTCTAGTTTATATGTTGTCATGCAATTGTGAAGATTGCCTTTGCTTTAACCTAGACTAGAAATTCTAAAAACTAAAACATTCGTATCCTATACGTCTTCAAGACATTTTTATCTAACAGATAAATATCACCAATGGACAACAATACGCAGGATCGCTGACCCAGTGATCCAGTGATTACTAGTCGTATAAGAAATTATCAATCAGTAACACATCTTCTTCAAGGACAAACATCAAATTTCTTTCTATGAGGTATATACAAGTCAGAACAATATAACATTCTTAATACCAGATCGATGTATATAGCTCAGTGGTTATCGCGTTCGGCTTCGGATCAGGAGGTCCGTGGTTCGATCCCACCAGGGGCTCGGCAACTTTGTCTGCAGTAGAGAACTGTTCTACACGCAGTCAGGTTTGGGTACAATGCTACAATGAGTTTCAGCGCAGTACCACCCATGATTCGTCCAGCCGATGCTCGCAGGTTTTACCGCAATGCATACCCACAATGGTGTTGCGGGCTTTCTCCCTGCAATAATACTAGCAGCCGCGATATTAGTGAAATAATCTTGAAAGCGGCGTTAAACCCAAACTCACTCACTTACACTCGATGGATTCTCTGCTCACAATAATGGCGTTAATGCTTACAGAGGCCTTACCAATATTCCGTGTAAACACATTTAAAAACAAATTAATCGCCTGAAAATATTGGATACATCAATTGACCCCTTTATGATGTCTTCAACTTCGGATGGGGTCGGCTTTGTTTCCAGCAACCTTCCTGCACTTACTTCCAGTTCCTGGGGAGCACCTGTTCTCTTTATGAACCGTGGCCATTCCATTGGGAGATGCTCCGTGAACTGTCTATTTTGTGAAATTCGGTGAATTTCTTATCAAAAGTAATCAAACAATTCTGATATGTGTGTTTGTGGAAATGATGTGTTTTCAAGATAATTATTTCATCTAATGAGTTTGAGGAGAAATACCAGAATTTAAACTGGACACCAAGAAAATGTTACACCTGAAAATCATAAATGTCCTCAGAGGAACTTGGTAATTTGTTTTAAGCAACTCATATGTTTAGTTTTTGTGCTGAAATAACAGACTTGAGAATTCCCTGATATTCGCACTATTTCCATGTAACGTCTGTCTTGTTATATGAGGTCAAGCGTTGTCCTGTTGGAAAATTTGGTTGGGATTCTGTTGCATGTATGGGATGCAAGTTTGTCTGACCACATAACTTTTTTATGATTTTCCTTTAAAGAGGTGTAAGATTTCTTTTGGATTCAAATATGAATCTAAACTTCTGGAAAAACATGAATCAAGAAAAGACAAGCCTCCAAGTGTTAATTTGGCAATTCAATTCTTTCTTTATTAATTATTGTTTCAGTGCGAGTAACTGTATGTCATCGTCTGTGACATCATAAAACATTGTTGGCGACATCATTGTAGCTGGGCGTTGCAAGGGAAGAGAGAGTAGAGGGACAAACAAATTTTAGATAAAAATTAAAAATTTATGAAAACATGTGGTTTTCACTTGACAGGTAAGGGTTGATCAAACGTTATGAGCATTGAGTATCATGACTTGACGCACGTGTAATATGGGGTATTGGCGGTCAGTCGCATTGCCTTGCGTGAAAGAATTGCAATGCTCGTGTAGGAACGAATCCATTTCAGGTGTATCTTACAGTAATTGTCTTAGTTTTTCAAGGAAAATATTTGTGCACGCCAGGTAAATAGTTCATAATTTACATTAGTCTTTCCTCTTTCCTCTACCCTACTGTCAAACAACATTGCTGATTGCAATACAAAATATGATGAAAAGCTAGGATTCTGTGTTCTTCGCGAAATTCACTCTCATATGAACATAGACTAAAACATTACATAATGGCAGTAAGGTGCTTTCATTGTAAGTCTTTCAGATCTAGTTTACCTCATAACCCGCTGCCTTGGCGACCGGAGATCTGAGACGATATGTCGTGAAACCCTTAACGGGTAAGCAATCTAGCGTATCGCCTAGTTAGTGGGACGAGAAAATGCCTACATCTTCTTGTGTCATTGTTAATGCTGAAAGGAATCCTCTGTATCAATACGGAGACAAATGTGAAGGTATTTTGTTTTACTACATCAGTTAAAATTATAAAAACAAACGCACTTCGCAAGCAAAATACAATAGTAATTTAACGGCTTTAACTTCAATTTAGCAGGCTGCATGTTGTTTGCTTTAGCATGTATTGTTTTAACACTGAAGTGAAGGTTTGTTTACCATTATGCGTAACAAGTTCCGTCAAGGTAACATATCATGCATAGATCAACATCAGTGCTGTGAATTACTAAATAATATTATCACAACCACGGGAAGGGAAACAGGTAAAACCTTTATATTGTCGCCGTACCTTAAAATCAGGATATAATCATCGATACTAATAACGAAATTCTAGAAAATGATCAAATGCAACATTGCTACATTTCGTATCACACAATTTGAAATAGCACAAGTCTTCACTTTTCTGAAAGACAGGACGGTTGATAATGGTTTGATAAGATGATGAGAATGTAAAGAGCATCGATGTCTGAGTTTGATGGTATAGGTTTGAGCTCAACATGAATCTCGTCCAGAAAAAAAATCATGATTATCATGAATATTAATCTTCTGGTAAATATAATGTTTATCAATTCTGTTTGATTTGTTGGTTTGCTAAAACGAGGCGTTGTGTTAATGGAAAATAAAAATCATAACACTAAAACAAATATGTTAAAAGAAAAAACAAAAATGTCATTAATGACGAGAGTTTCAAGCACATTGTCTGACAGCATCTTACCATCCCCCATATAGAGGATAGATGCTTCATATATCTTATTAATAAAGAAAGCCATGCATCTGTTGAATAAGAGTCATACGACAGGCGTTCGCTTTTCTGCCTTTGATGTTCTTATAAATCTAATTGTGAAGAGATATGTATCAAATATTTGGTGTTCTGTTCTTTGATGTTAACCCACTCGCTATCGTTTCATTAACGATCTTTCATTTGATATATTCATTGATGAATTAGGCGAACTTGTTCATTTGTCTGTATGTCAAGGGTACTGGCAGTCGATGTTTCTTGATATTTTGCTGTTCAAATAAATACGAGAATTAACTGTTTCATTTTGAAATGAAATAAAAGATCATATACCTGCTTCATCTAAAATTTTATAAAGCAAAAGCAAAAAGCAAAAGACAGTTCCCTTCAAATCTGAAATTGACAAAGCAACTACGAATAAGAATAATATAAAATTGATATGAAGTTGATAAACCTAATCCGACCGCTGAAAATAGCTAAAGACAAATTGGCATCCGATCAAATAGAATAGAATCCAAAGGGATTAGTTTTTGTAAATAAAGTCCATTGTTCATTGCAACCAACATCCACGTGTAATAGGATCAAGATGAAAAAGAGATGAAATCATTTTTAATACCTTAATCAATGGTGAAAAACTTTGATCAAACGACTTATTTATATATATTTTTCACATTGTTTAAATCCCTTGTGATCATTATCTATCAAACTATATAAGTTCAACGGAAATGAAATATTACCAAACTACCCATCTCTCTTCCCGACTTTTAACTTAATTTACACTATAGTTTTCGTTGCCCTGCTTGGCAGTTACCATCGAAGACTGTATACCGTGGATATTGAGCTGGACATCTTTCTCCAATTTGTTAGGTATATACTCTATAATGAAAAATATTCCCGTATCAAAACAGCAGATATAACAAACAATTGTACATAGTTATATATTTTTGTTTTCACATTGTTTAAATCCCTTGTGATCATTATCTATCAAACTAAGTTCAACGGAATTGAAATATTACCAAACAACCCAGAGTGTAACGAGAAAATGTGAACAATCTCTCTTCCCGACTTTTAACTTAATTTACACTGTAGTTTCCGTTGCCCTGCTTGACAGTTACCATCAAAGACTGTATACCGTGGATATTGAGCTGGACATCTTTCTCCAATTTGTTAGGTACATACTCTACAATGAGAAATATTCCCGTATCAAAACAGCAGATATAACAAACAATTGGACATATTTATATATGATTAATTCACATTTGAAACATTTGGTTATGACTGCGGCATAAAAAAAAACATTTTAACTTTGATACTTGATTTACTATATATTCAACATTTAAACTTTAATTTTGTATCAAACATACACATATATATTATAAAACACACACTACAGAAATGCAATAGGCAAGGCAGTTATTCACCCAATCACATGAGGTGAGTGCTAATCATCTGGTCAAGTGCCAAGATTTTTACAGACAGAACTCGAGCTTTAAAAGTAAAAATAATTGCCGTTAAGAATGCACGACCAATACAATTACTTGTAATCAATACAAATTTCCAATATCATCCAACGCTTTTGCATTTACTGACGCAATTAAGTCTGCAACTTAACATTCGGGAGAGCATCGATCAATAGCCTGCTGGTCAGGACATGTTAATGAGCACACTATTTGCATCTAAAGTAAACTTCTTTTTAATGAAAGTTGGAGCAAAGAACAGGTTTTCATACGTTCATCCGAAATGAAGATGTAATTGGCAGGCATAGTTGGTTAAGGTGATTCGGAATCTTTTATAGAGTCGCTGTATGATTCATGCCCCAAACATTGTGCTTATCAAATGCTTATATCACTGGACTAGTAGAAGTGGTTTTCTCTTTCAGCGATCTAACAACAATAAATCTTTTTAACATTCATCTAACACCGCCTTTGATAAAGCATTGATGGTTATTGACGTCCTTCCACTGTACATACAAATCAACACTGTACTGATAAAAAACGGTTATCAATTACTGAGGTACCCTATATGGAAACTACTGTCAATCGTTAAAGGATATCTTTCAATTCTTTCTAATCCCATTCTCTCATTAAAATGGTTGCTTTACTGGAACTTAATGGTTCGGCAGCATTTTACATCCCAACGATAATCTCTTTCTGGAATCCAATTCTTGCTTCAGTCAGATTTTGTGATGCATGAGAAAGTAGTAAATAGTAACTTTAAGCAAGGCCTCATGTTTTCTTTGAAATCAAGTCGATCTTCAAGTCGCCCCACTAATGGCTTTGAAATTAACTTATATGTCAAGAAGTAAACAACTTTCTGCAAAATGCAACAAGCTCTATTTAGCTAGCCACAATTTTTTCTTAGAGTCCTTGTCACTTTGCAAGCATTGAAGCCGCACAACAAGGTTATTTTAATCTCTTCGTTTCGTCCCCAATGCTCTGTGATTGCTTAGTGCCTCGTTATATTTTTTGTTCGTAGGAATTCGAAAAATACAAGGAGAAAAATTAGTACCCTAATCCAGAAACTCACTCATATGTTAGATTTGCCCTTTGAGCAGTTGGATTGAAATCGAATTTCCTTATCCGTCAGCTTCAGAAATATTTGGCTCTTGAATAGATGACCTACAAGAAGTTGTCAAACAACAGTAAGATAGAGACCTTGAAACTATCAAACGTCCGTGATGACATAATTAGTTGCTGTAAATTGAAAGGGTATCAATAAAAAGATTAAATATACCTCGCCTTCTTTGTCACTCAGGACCAACATCGCCTTCTTTGTCAATCAGGACAAACATCGTTGTCTACCGTTTCCATGGTTAGGTGATAAATATTAATTCCAATTCACTTCCCAGTCCAATTAGAAAATAACCATCTCTACATAGTTTTTTACCTAAAGATTTCTGAATAACCTGGAGTCCATTAAATTATGCAAGCAATATTTACATGTTAATCACCCCAGGCCAGTGCTAGTTTCACGACGGGACGAGTAATGTGGCGTGTAAACAAATAAGCCAAGAAATATAATTTGTTTGTCTGTCGCTTTGATTGTGTTATTTATTGTGTAGTATATTTGCAGAAGAGAAATGCCTTGGATACCAAATTCGGAAAGACTATTTCTTTATTCTAGATATATCTGACATGCAAGTTACCTGAGGATCAGGAGAAATTTTTTTTATGGTTATGAAGACGTCCAATCGGTTGACGCAAGGGACTGTCAAGGAACAATGTTTATGACTTCAAGACCAAGATATCTAGTGCTTCATAAATTTGATTTTTTGCGTTATGGTCTTAGTATATAAAATGATGAACTAGTTCTGAACAGTGGTGTTAAATGTAGCTAGTGTTTCCAGTACCCAATACTTGGTACAATGCGTGAAGATGATAAAAAGACGACTGAGGTCCTAAAATGCTGTCTCAAAAGGTTGAATAGCAATGGAATAATGCCATGCCTAGCTTGTTGTAACTAATATTTTACGAAAGGCAACCGAAGGTTGCAGCTTGGTGTGATAGCTCATTAAGTTATTGGAGTGAATGTATATCTGTCAAAATAATTTTGTTAGAAAGTTCTCTTTGGTTCTACTTTCATATGTCTATATGCCGATGAGTCATAGAGCTTTATCAAAAAACTTTTTCAAAACAGACGTTCTAAGAGGACTTCAAAAAAACTTTCTACTATTTCAGACTGTTAGTCTTGTTTAGGGAAGCTATACGTAGACTTTTGTAATCAACATCTAATTCTCCTTTATTTTTGTGACAAATGCTGAATCACATTAACGTCCTCGACCAAAATATATTGATATATCAATACAATCGTTGCAAAAAATCTTAACTGAAATCCAGTTAACTACATAAACTGAAGTTAGGTTCCAGATTAAAGCAACAAGAGCAATGGGAACTGTAAGAGATAAAAATGAATCATGGAAAGCAGTTGGTTTGTCGCTTTGATTGTGTAAATGAGACCAGCAATTTTCCAGAATGATTTGTCTTTTGTCTGTTTTAGTGCTGGGCGACATAGACGTAGAGCCAACAGATTTATTGTTGGTTATGCCCAAAAGGCTTTGTGCAAAAGAATCTCTACGCGAAAAACCAAGTAAGACTATGTAAACCTGCCAAACATTCCTGTTTGCTTCTCAGTGTAAAACTAGCGAGGAATAGAAAAACAACATAAATTCACATTTAAACACATTTGTATCCTTAAATTGTTTTGGACAATGCTGTTTCAAGGCCATACAACACTGGAAATCGTTGTGGAGATCTTGGAGGTTTCAACTTATTTAGTAAGCTCATGAGGATAAAAAAACATTAATCTGTTTTTGTGTTTACAACACACTGGCAAGGTTGAATTATTTATATAGCTTAGTGGCAGTTTCAAATGAGGAAACAAATTCATTCTTCTCGCAAGGAAAACAATATTAGAAAATTTCGCCAATTGCAAGACCTTGTAAAATAATTTTCAGTTTCATATCATTATGAAATGAAGAAATACACTGAATGATTATCTATGATTTTTTATCTACAGAAATTGGTACCATGACAGGTGTTAAGTGTTAAGGACCAAAATGTGATATAAAATCTCAGTGGCAAATTTGCAATCAAGTTAAAAATAAATGTGTGCACATTTTAAGGAGGGAAGCGTTTGCGGATGCCACATTTGAAACTAATTTCATGACAACTATTTCAGTGATGGAAATATCAGGATATCATTGATAAATATAAGACACAGCATTGTTGAAAGTATCTAAAAATGATATGGAAATGCATCAAACGAGATGGCAACACTGTTTTCTAAAGCATTGTTTTTATATCTTGTAATTTTGCTTAGAAAATTAAAGAGACATGTATAATGAGATAAGTTAACTAGTTTCAATGATAAATGGAAGACTTGATTAGCAAGAGAGTTGAGTGAATATGTCTAGCGTCACCAAAATTTGAATTGAAGTCATGATATAGAATGCATAAGCATTTAAAAAGAAATTGAAGTACATTGATGACTTTAGAATAGATTAAGGTTACAAACATGTACTGGTGTTTGATTTATTTCCCGATGTATGTTGTTATCAGATTAAAAAGCTTTGGGTTGAGCGGTAATGAACAAGAGGTGAAGATGATGTGATTCACAATTTAGGCTGTCATCAAATTTGAAGACTACGGTTGCAATAGTCCAGGATATTTCGCGTTCACAAGATTTTCAAAAGTGGTCAAAGTGCTGTGGTGACCTGGAACATAATGCAAAGGACACCCTAATGAACTCAATGTAGCAATGTACGCTTTGACGAAATTTGAAGACTTACTAATTAGAGATACTAATGATGTGAGTTCAAGACAGTTGTCTGACAGTATATTAATATTCCTTCTTAACAGTCAGCTTGTTATATGCTTCATATTTTATCAATAAAGAAATTAATACATCTGGCGACAAGCCATCATAAGACATCAGGCGTTTTTTGTCTTTGATGTTCTTATGCATCCAATTGTGAAGAGATGTGTAGGGAAGAGTTCTTTGATGTTAACCGTTTGATTAACACTCTTTCATTTGATATATCTATTGATAAAACTTGTTAGCTGTCTGTAGAAAGGCATATACATATAATAGAGTATGGATGGAAATAAACGACATGATATCTGAAGCCCTGGTTGGATTTAGACAGAACTATTCAACTACAGAAAACATTTTTACTCTAGTTTCAAATTTGTATGAAAACCAAAAGGAACATGCTATGCTTCAAAGATTCTTCATATATCTTTTGATCATGTCGATAAAAAGACATTACTGTATTTCCTTTTTAAAAAATGTTGGCATTGTAAGATATATGTTATTCTAAAAGGTTTGTTCAGCTCTGTGAAAGGTTGTGTTAAATTAGTATCTGATAAACCGATTTGTATGAAACAACTGCTGGACGTAAACAAGGCTGTATGTTAAACCCTATTTTATTCTTATTAAACGATCTTGTCACTGAAATATATACATATTGTCAAAATGGAATAATTAATTCTCACTATATTGAGGATTTGATGCTTTTAATAATTGCATCTGATGTTGTAGTTTTTTTCTTATAATGATGTACATATAAATCTCCAGAGGCAATGGGACATTTTAGAAAAATAATTAAATGGGGTTTTAGATAAAGTAGACATAGATAGAAATTATAGTTTTAGAAATGTTGGTATTATGAATCGCTTTGAAAAATAGTCTCATAATGGAATACAACAAAAACAGTATCATATAATAAATAATTGGGTGTTATATTTTCTTCTAGATTGATTTGGACGAAATCATGAGAAAACATAATGGCACAGGCGGTTAAGGCATTCGTTACTGTTTATATATCTTTTTTTTTTAATCGCCCAGATTCACATGAGGGCTTTAAAAGTTTGGTTGAAATTCTTGCTTATGGAAGAATGGATATCCAAAACTCTGTTACCATTTCCTAAAGAGATTGGGTGAGCAAGGTAACCATAGTTGAATGCCTGATGTTAATTTTTTGTGTCCATGAATAGATTTTCTTATGCTTTGATCTGCCAAAATGTAGCTGATGTAAATTTGTTTAGATATCAATATCAGGAAAGACATCGATAGCAAGATATTGCTAAAAAAATTGGTTTGCGAAGTTGCCATCTTGAAAAAATCCAGCACACTATTCTAATCTTTGCTGAATGCAGAAAAAAACGTTGTCGTTTTACAGGATGAATTTCTCATAAGAGCTCTTTAGAATTATAGAATTATAGAATTTCAATGTAAATTTCACGTAAAAATCCCTTCGACAATCAAAGTGAGTTATAAATATAGTAACAAGGGCTGCATCGAAAATGAATGCTATGTTATTACTTGTAATTGTTATTATTAGATTTTACGAGTGCTTTATATGACACAATTTTAGATTTGTATTATATTTGGTTATATTCCACTCATTAATATCATTAATTGTCAAAATGGAAATGTAATTGAATTAACATATATACAATTATATTAATTTACGTTATTCATCTCAGAAACATGTGACTCGGTTTATTTATCAACTTCACTGTAATATAGGCTAAATTTTGAAGAAGACATTCCATGTCATTCCTGTGAATATGCTGCCATCCATTTGTTATTGTTTGTTTCACGAGTTCAAATCAACACATAGCTCACACATTAACCTAGTAAATAATGAATTACATGAAATAGAAATGACAGATATATCTACTCACTAACAATATCAGATTGACACCCTCTTCTGTGACAGGCACATATTGATAATTCTGTGTGCAGCAATGGATGTAAAGTGGTGCATTTGATAAATGGCATATCTCATTATATTTGAAAGAAATATTAATTTTTCAGAAATCCCAAAAGGGTATTACAACTAATTTCATCTCCTACGCACAGGATCAAGTACTATAAGAAAATGTTGTCAGAATATCCAAAGGAAATACATTTCGATGACAATATTAAGAGAATTGATCATTGATTTTTTTTCTGGAAACTCGACAATGTAATCTTAGAAAAATAATGCAATTGTCGATGACATATTGTTTAGTTCATTTAATGTATTTTGACCTCAAATATTGGATTTTGGCCAAAATATACAAAACCTTCATAAAGAGATTAGTTAGATGCTGATTTAGTTAGAAACGCTTACAATACCTGTCCATGGAACAAAGAAAATGTTTATTCTTAAATGTTAGAATGTGGCAGTATGTATAATCTCAGCAGCAGATATCTCAGAAGAAGTGAATGATACAATTTGGAAAACATCTCTATAGGTGTTATATTCAAAGGATACCAAACGAGCTTCCCCTCCCATATCAAGTTTATATCCAGAATGAAGATGTTTTAAATGTCCCGGGTTTTGGCCTATTAAAAATGTCTTATTCATAATAATTGTGTAGAATATAGATACGGATGGGGACCACATTAATATCTCCTTTTATAGCTATGACAGTAAAACGATTCAAGTTTGTTAGCTTAGAATAAAATGTTTACATTAGTAGTTCATTTATCATCAGTTACTTAATGCTTAATATTTATTTCGCCATCTTGATACTTTAATCATTTTCGATACGATTATGTATCCAATGATTAATTCTCGCATTTATTCTGAAGCACCATCTATGAACTTCATCTTATTCATTTGAAATAATAATAAATAATAACAATAGGGTATTTCTATAGCGCACATATCCACACAGAATGCATGCTCAAGGCGCTCCCTGCATTATTACCCTGGTCTAACCCAAGCTGCCGATTAAGCGCTTAAAGGTCACCTCCAACACAATCTACACCAGGTACCCAATTAGTACTGCTGGGTGAAGCACAGAAGTACATTTTGAATAAAGTCCTTTGCTTAAGGAGACACCACAAGTTTCTCAGCTCGTGTCTCAGTGTGGGGAATAACCCTTGAACTATCAGTTTATACAGCAACGATCGGGTAACCCACCCATCCGACGAGCCACGCCAGATGTTGCTGAACTTCAATGATAGTGGTTAAGTGAGCTACGCACAGGACCACGTGCCACAAATGCAAAATGATTAACTTAAAAGAAAAAAACTTGAAATTATGAATATCTTCTTGTATTTACCATATACAAGAATCGTCAAGGTTTTCTACCACAAAGAGAAAGAAATGAGACCGGTATTGTAAGTATCGTAACCTTATTAAGCGTGTGTCACTTCCTGCCTTCTTCTTAGACAGCAGGCTCCATTACCAATCTGCCAATCTTGTTTGTGCTCTTTGAGTATCAAGTCACAGACGAAGTTAACACAGTGGACGAAGACCTGTATACGTTCCTCATTTATAGTGGTTTGTTTTTTGTAACCTTATTGTTCATTGATTTTTGCGATGCAAAAAGGCAAGACTAACGTTTCAACTTAGAACTGACAAAACGAAATCGATGAAAAGTTTACTGTTGTTCTTGGAAGAGCATTCAAGTCAGTTCCATAGGAAGTGTCTTGAAACACGTCAGACATTAATTGACATCATTTATTCAAACACTTCTAAAAACATCTATAACCAAGAAGCGTAGTAAGAAAGTCTGTCAAAGGGCTTCTAATCAGAGCTTAATATTTTGTCTTTCCTCTTCTTGTAAACGTAGCTTAGACCCAACAACTATCCTTACGCAATATTAATCATGTTATAGATTAAGCCATGTAGGGAAACAGACAGTGAAACCCAACCCTATGTTTGCTATTATGTCTCACTCATGACAACGTCGATCGATTTGACCAACCTTACTGTATCAGTAATATAAAGCAAAAATACAAACCATTTAGGAAAGGCTTTTCAAGGTTCGAGAACTGCTTTGAAATGTTACTCTCTATCCAAAGTAAACAGGCACAAAATATACGTCCAGTGTTACTCAAATAAAGATTGAGGATACTTGTTGAATAATAGCTTGTTCATATATGTTTAGATGACATAATCCAAAGGAGAAATAAATTTGTTTAAATTTTGTTATCGTAACAGGGATGTAGGAGCTCTGTACGTGTAGGTGTTACACAACCTTGCAAATTTGGATATCATCATAGAATTTGATTCGCTTTCAATATGGATATTACAAATTATTCAATACGTTCTCTACCATATCAACTAATAGCATTCTCTCCCAACAGAGGTAGCTCCGTCATAAATTTCTATACAACCTCTGTCTTAATTCGAAGGTTTCTTGTGCACGAAATTTAGATTGCTGATTGGATGCAATCAAGGTTAGTTGTGCAATCAGCGACGCCGTTTCAAAAGTAATCATTCAAATCCCCTAAGTTATTTCCGTTAGCTTGCCAAAAGCTAAACTTTATTCGAGTATGCACCTTGCACTTTGAGTCGTCCATACAGAACACAAATGCCTCATTTACCGACTGTTTCATTGCACAGGCCTGTGTGAAATGAAATATGTTATTCATGCATTCGTTGTGTTCATTGGCTGAAATATAGCCAGGTAGTTGAAGTTGCAATATTGTCCCGCTAGGGGAAAGTGCCGGAAGACCGAGAAACCTTCGAATAAAGACAGAGGTTGTATAGAAATTTATGACGGCGCTACCTCTGTTGCAAGATAATCTTTAAATTGTTTTCATGTCATGTCAGCAAGGTATTTGTACCAATCCTAGGCTTACACAAGTACAAAGAAAGAAAATACTTACTTAAATATTGTTTTTCTGTTCTCTTTCGTACAGGAAACTAAACTTAAATTCGCTCAATTTCCAATTAATTAAAAATATTGAGACTTAATATCTGGAAATTATACTTTAGAATACTTTAGAAAGTAATGACCTCCACATGAATAAAGTTGTTATTTGGTAAATCACAGGTGAGTGCTGAAACTCTCTTGAAATTCTCGCACTGAGCGTTTATGGAAAGTGATAAGGGAAAGTAATATTGATTTATCAATTTGATGGACCACACCGGTTGCGTTTTACAAGAGTTATAGTATCGAGGTCTTATATACCTGTACAGTGTATCAATATATATTTAACTCCCCCTTTTGTATTAGTATGTATGCAACCTTAAAGTCATAGTATAATTTTTGTAAGGCAACTAAACTGAACTAATTATTCTTCACGAACAAAATCTGATCACTAACACAAATATTTCCTGTCGCATTTGCAAAGATTTTCATTTTTATGCCCGTTTTACACAGTACAGTTTTGGATGAAGCAGCTTATTGGCGTATGCCGTTTCAGACCGATGAGGTACCGAATCAAGTGCAATCCCATCTCGAGTACGAAACACCGGAAATCTGGTCATCGCAGCGCCGATACTTATGACAGACGCATTCTTCACTGAGTTACCACCTTTTTGTTATTTCTATATTTGAAAAAGCGTTAGCTGTTAGCTATTTTCATTGGAAATTCAGCTGGGAAATTTTATGTGTTCTTCGTCACGGCCTTAGCGAAATGACGTGGTAAGGACTAACGCTCGCAAAAAACATAATAATCGGGTAGGGTAGGGTAGTTTGAACTTCATTTTTGAGGGGTAGAATTGTCAGGGGAAAGATTTCTGTGAGTGGTGAACTATTTGTCCGGCATTTATTACAATTTGCCTTGCAAAAATGAGACTATGACTTTAACTTTCGTGAGTCGATTCGAAATGAGTTCTATTCATGCCTTTGGTGAAAGTTGCTTAAAGTGAATATCACGACCCCTTGCTGCTGGTACAAAGTCACTTGACACAGAAGGTAATTAAATACTAGTAGTCAATAGATCTTCACCCTTCTATGAGAAACACCTCGATGCAAATTATGTCAGAGATGTGTACGCAATTGGTCGGCATACACACATATACCAAAGGAGCTTGACCAGAATAGCAACGATTGTTTAACTGTTCGGTGGTCTCTTAATTTCTACATATTACTTAAATCTTATGCAAGGAGCATAAAATTCAGATTTTACATAAAAATTGTACCAATATAAAGCTGAGCGTTTTTCACATTTGACATTTTGTTTTCACAGTACATTTCACAAAACACATTCACATTTCATTCAAAAGCGACACATTTATTACCCAAAATGCTTGCTAAGGTAGAAATTATGAAAAGAATCGTGCGGAAAACAATACATCTGTATTCCGTCTTGCAAAACTTATTATTGTGTATATTAAGAGTTAGTCCTTTTAAGAAGGGGTGTATCTTAAGAAGAAACTTTTTGAGTTTTTTCGGACTTCGGTCAAGTCTTTTGATTACAAAGATTCATTTGATCATATATGAGCTTTTCAGAACATTGTTCAGACTTGCATTCTTCTTCTCTCCAATAATGCATATCTATTTTTAATGGAAGTGGAAATGTTATTTTCTGAGAATGAACTTTTCCTTATTCAAATTTTATTTTGTATTAGTTGTTTAGCTCGACATGGTATTGGACATCGATTTTTCGATTGACTTCATTTAAAATGTGGCCATGTTGACCATTATTAAAAAATTCTGAGAATTAAGAGTACAAAGTGATGATTATTTAAGAACATTTGTGACCCTTTACTATTCCTGAGCCAGACCTTGTTGAGTTCATTCTGTTTCTTTTTATGGAAAAAATATAAACAAGAGGCATTTGGCCAAATCAAATTTTAAAAAAACTATAAAAGTACGTAAACGTACCGTAGCCAACAGTTACAACCTGTATTCATCAGTTCCTTCATGGTCATTTAACTTGTGACTATATTTGTATACATTTTAACAGAACAAGATATATTCACTGTCTTAGTGATAATGTTTTAATACCCTGGTAATCAAAAATAACTGAATCTTTTGTAATAGTTTCATTTCTTGTCAAAATCAGAATGTGTGCATAACAGTTGCAAACATAGTTGTAAACTTTCAGTCGTTTATAACTTTGTGTCATGTCTACAGTAATATCTATGATCAATAGTCAGATACTGGAAGCATACAATTTATTTCTTAAATGAATCTGTGATCAGATCTGTTCTCCACTTGGCAAATGCTATGTTCATCGCAAGATCAAAGGGAGGCGTTTCTTTCTCTCGATCTTCTGTTTTTGAAGCCCCTATTCAAAGGTCTTGTGTAAATAGGTGTGTGTGATGATATGAGCATGAAACGTTAAAGAGAAAACCGTAGGCTATTAGAAATGTCTGGATTCTTTCAAATAATTTTCTTTGTAGAGGTAAAAAACGTACTCGAAATATTTTTGATACTTTTTTTTATAAACCTGCTTTTCAGATTTCTACTCTTACTTTTTTGAAGCATCAGATTAAAAAAAACTAGAACATTAAAATAAACATTATGTCATCAGTTAAAAGCATTATATCGTTGCATTCATATATCGATAACCATTGATTACATATCAAGCATTTGGCAAGGTTTTTAGTATCATCAATACATAAAAAAGGTATGGCTTCTGCTTATTTGCTGCTAATGATGATGAAATTACAAGATTAAATGAGATAAATGTCGTCCGACCCGTCCCCTGAAATTCTTGAAGAATGTTGGTTTTAACTATCTGGTGCACAATATCGGTACGAGGTCAATGAGGAGAATATGCCAATGATTGAAATAATATACCTGGAGGAAAATGGAATAAAGAAGGTGACATGATCTTCTGTTTTTTAGTTACATTTCAATGTCCTGCAAATTAAATGTTCTTATATGATTAAAGGACGACGGTTTATCTGCAGTATAATAGTTAGTTTGTTCTTAACGCTTTCCTGAACACATTCAAATTTGCAATTTTGTTCTTGTCTTAACAAATTAACGATTGATCAGCTTGCATCTCATCTATTTAAAATCAAAATTGAAAACACCATTAGTTGGTGTCTTTTTCAGAAGCTGATGATATCAATAGATCGTGCTCAAAACGCGTTTAAGTGCTAACGAACAGCATGAAGTAGATTATTTTGCAGAAACAAGTAGAATAGAATTGTTGTGAGTCATAAAGTAGATTTGTTATTTATTTTATTCATATAAATCCGAAACACAACTTAAATAAAATGTAACAATTTCTTACATGATCAAATATCATTTCGTGAAGACCAGATGTTAAACGTAGATTTTTCCACATCAATCAATAGATAACTATCTTGATCAAAACATGTTTATTCTTTATAAAACGTTTTTATGCCACAGGATATGAAGATGTATAAGGTCTCTCAACCTTGCTGCAACCAATATTCTGTGATATCTGCGGTCTGTAAGATAAGACATATGCTCATTTCAAGACCAAAACAAGTGTGAAAGCACCAGATTCTCTAGGCTATAATATGCCTCTTGCTATATTTCATTTAAAGACTTTAGACAATTAAAAAGATTTACGTTATTTGAAGTTTCCTTAAGTGGCATTTTAGAAGCTGGATTGATGAAAAAGAACGATTAATTTCTTATGGATAGTCAACTTCTTTATTGCATGAATTGCGACGTTTCGGTGTAGATACTAACACCGTTATCAAGCGAGTGATACATATGATTCGATGAAGGCAAATATATACATAAATGAGATGATGTTTTTACAATTAAATGGTTTGATGTACATATTGTTTTGATAAGGAGTGTTTACAGTGGAAAGTAGTTTATACAAGGAACAAGGTTGATGTACATGATATGATAGGTTGAGTAAACAGATATAAATTAATGGATTACTGCTGATTGATGTTTATGAGATGATGATAAGCTGGCGGTATAAAGTATCCTTGATCTCTATTTAAAGAGGGATTAAGCCGTTTGATATTAATCGCTTCAAGTGTTTTTCTAATCTTGTAATCTGGATGGTTGGCTTCTAGGATGCTGATGTTGTTCCAAAGGATGCGGTGGTCAGGGTGGGCTTGGGTGTGGTCTGATATGGCGGATTTTGAATCTTTCTTCTGTACAGAGATTTGGTGTTCTTTAATTCTTAGTTGGTGGGGGCGGGACGTTTCACCAATGTAACTTTCCCCACAGTCACAAGGAATGTGGTAGACGACGCCGGTGGGGTCTTCCTTCACGGTGGATGTTGGTTTGCCACTGGCATGGAGTAGGTTTTGGATTGATTTACCCTTTTTAAAGACGACGTCTATGTTGGCTTGTTGTTTAAGAAGGCGGCGGATGTGATGGCTGACGGGTCTGACGAATGGGAGGCTGATAATGAATGGGGCTGACTGCTGGCGGGGCTGTTTCTCTGGAGGGTTGAGGGTTGTGTTGATAACTTGGTCGACTAATGTAGGGGGGTATTGGTTGTAGTTTGTGAACACGTTGCAGAGGTGGGTTGTTTCGGCTATAAGGGCTTCGCTGGTGGAGCAGATGTTTTTGGCTCTTCTTGTTAGGGTTGAGATGATTCCTTTCTTTACTTGCAGGGGGTGGTTGGAGGTGTAGTGGAGGTACTGGTCTGTGTGGGTCGGCTTCCTGTAGTTGGTTGTTTTTTCTGGCTACTAAGACATCAAGGAATGGTAGTTTGTTGTTTAGTTCTTCTTCCATCGTAAATTTCATGCGGGGATGTAGGGAGTTGAGGTGGTCTAGTAGTTCGTTTGGGTCATCAGGTGGGTCGATCATAACGAAGGTATCATCAACCTTCCTGAACCAGCATAACGGTTTGAAGGGGGCTGTCTGCAGGGCATTGTCTTCCAAATCTGTCATGTAGATTTCTGCGATGATGGGGGAGAGTGGAGAACCCATGGGGAGGCCATGGGTTTGCTGGAAAATCTTGTCAGACCAGGTGAAGTAGGTAGAGCTGATACAGGAGTTGATGAGGCGAATGATGCTGTCTACGCTGAGGTGGGTGTCTAGAGTGGGATGGATGTCTTGGAGTCTTCTTCTGATTATTGCAAGGACTTCTTCTCTGGGGACGTTGGTAAATAGATCAACTACATCATAGCTGATAAGTCTTCATGGATTGGGGATGTTGTTGATCTTGGAGCAGAAGAGTCGGAGACGAAGGATTTGGCTGATTTACCTAGTGGGGCGAGGAGGCGGGCGAGGTACTGGGCAGCGTTGTAGTGGACAGTGTTTCTTGAGCAGACTAAGAGGCTGGATCTTTGTGGACTTTGATGGTTGCTCGGGCATACGGTGGTCGAGGATGGGGTACTGCTAGTTGTTTGTGAAGTGTTGGGCCTATCTCATTGTTGTCTAGGAGTTCTTTCAGCAGGGCTTTGTGATCTCGTTGAAGGTGGTCTCATTTATGTATATATTTGCCTTCATCGAATCATATGTATCACTCGCTTGATAACGGTGTTAGTATCTACACCGAAACGTTGCAATTCATGCAATAAAGAAGTTGACTATCCATAAGAAATTAATCGTTCTTATTTGAAGTTGTTGATAATCTTAACCAAATTTTCCCTTGTCAACAAGGTGGCATCGAAATAGTAACTTGTATTGTAACCATTTGCAAGATTTCTTGCTTATCATCCAGACCTGGGGCCTATTACATAGAATCTATTACTATTACTATTACTATTACTTGAAGTTTCTTCATATTACTATTACTATTACTTGGTGATATTTTACAGTCTGTTACTATTACTATTACTATTACACAGGCAGATATTACTATTACTATTACTTCTGCAAGCTTAGAAAAAAATACAAATAAAAAAAGAAAACAGAACAATGTTGAGGTATCATGTATTTAATCTTTATCACAATCCATGGTCACAATAAATAAATAGAATTGTCTGATGATCAAAATGGTTGAACTGTTTCTCACAAATACATCATGTTTCACATTGTTAAATGTCCGTTACATTTGATAAACATGAGTTTTTCAAATGTCTGATCTGAAAGAGAGCATCTCTCTGGGCGAAACACTTTGCCTGCAATGCTGAACAGGCGCTCAACAGGTGCTGAGGAAGCTGGCACACTCAGGTACTTTCTTGCACGGTTTGCAAGTGCTGGAAACTTTGATTCATTTAGCTTCCAGTAGAGGAGAGGATCCACATCACTTTTTGCACATGGTTCTGAGAGATATGACAGCACTTCTGTTTCAACAGATTGGGAAGGTGTCACAGTCTCTACTGGTGAATCATCCATGAAGCTGAGCAGTTTCATCTTCTTTTTTGGTGGTGCTGCATCATCTTCTTGTTGCTTCTGTGGATCAGACACTGGTGTAGCACTTGCTGTGATGCTTAGCAGTCTTGTTCTCATGACAGCTGCTTCATCCCCTCTGCACCATCTCAGTCTGAATCTAGGATCCAATACAGCTGCTGTTTGAAAGCTTTCTTTTTCCTCATAGACATTCATTCTCTGATGTAGAGAACTCTTCAGGGTAGTAACAAGCTTACAGTTGTATTTGCTTGACATGACATCAAGTTGACTTCTCAGTCCACGAAGGCAAGGAATAACAAAACTGGAAGAAACAATGTTTTGTCCTTGAATGAAGTCAGTAGCTTCTTCAAAGGGAGCCAAGATTTCAACGAGATCTTGGAGGATGTTTCTTTCATACTTTGTCAAGTGTTGACAGTCCAGCTTGTCAAGTTTTATTTCTGGTATGGAGAGTAGTGAGCGAATGCTTTTTACTTCCGAGTTCCAGCGAGTGGCAACAGCAGCCTGTACCCTATTTTCATCTTCTAGCATCTCTGACGCCTTGGTCGATCTTCGAATGTAAGATACAATCCTTGCTGCTTTTGCCAGAACATTGTTCAGTGCTCCTGCCTGCTTCATTCCATCCTTAACTACGAGCTGCAGTGTGTGTGCAAAGCATGAGTCATGTTGAGGAACAAATGTCAGGTAGTCACTCATATCAATTGAGTCTACAGGGTCATCTTCATCTTCGCAGTCAGAGTCTGATTCCTTCTCCTCAGTCTTCTCAGATGTTAGCTCAAATCCAGGCAATGAAAAGGCCTTTAACATGTTGGAAGCATTGTCTGTGATGATGTTGGTGACCTTCCCTGCAACTTCAAAACATGCGATTGTCTCTTCATATTGCTGAGCAATGTTTTCTGCTGTGTGTGAACCCTGAAAACGTCTGCATGCCAGCACAACAGATTGCATTGTCCAGTCAAGAATGAAGTGCCCAGTGATGCCAATAAATCCACGCATTTGCCTACTGGACCACAAGTCAATTGTCAAGCAGATGCTTTGAGCCTTTTGAAGGTAGTCTTTCAAAGTACTGGAGGTTTCATCCATCTTTTGCTTCAGCAGGATAGTAGACAGGTGCTTCCGAGATGGTACAGTATAACGTGGATCCATCTTCTCTAGCAAAGTTCTAAAGTTGGTACTTTCAACCACGGAAAGCGGCATCAGATCCCCAGCTACAAACATGACTAACGAATCTGTAATTTGTTTCTGGCGTGAATCCTGAGGTCCATACTTCTTTTGTCCCACAAACGAAGACAACTTGGTCTGTTCACCTTTACTTGTACCTTCATGTGTTGGTTGTGACAGATCAGCAAATATTTCAGGATGCTTCCTCTAAAAAGATATATAAACAACTTGAATCTAATTCCAACCTGAATAAATTTACATGCATTTTAGTAGTTACATATTATTGCTGTAAATGAAATCGGCAGGGTTAGTAAATAAGCCATAAGACATATTAATGCATCAGAAATAATTTTACATTGTTACATTTTTTATTTGCCATGGCGGTAAAGTTTTCTGATACATTCAGTAAATTAGAGCAACATACTATAGTAACAGAAACTACTCAACCGTTTCACACGGGAAAGGTATTAACAGTGGGTATTAACCCCCTGGTCTCTGCTCCTTTGTTCCTTTGTTGTATCCACATGTGAAACACATGTTCAAAATAATTTCAAGATTTACAATTTATCTACCGAAAAACTATATCAAGACATTATAAAGACAGACTGTAAATTGTGACTTACCTTCAAGTGAGTTGTGAAGTTGGATGATGTTTTATGTGATCCTGAAATCTGAGCGGAACAGTGCTTACACTTGGCCTTGAAATTCCCTTCTTTGCTTGGAGGAAGATGAAACTGACTCAAAGATGATACTTTAGACATGGTGTTCAAATGAGTAATAAGTGATGGGGTGCTGGTAACATAGTCTTATTCCTGCTTTCAAAGCAGCAAAGAGCATGAAGAGCGCCCTTTGTTAGTCCGTGATTGATAGCATGTAACCTGTGAAATATTTTATAGGAGATCAAACGATTTGGTGTCAAATAACCTAAATCAGATCTTTGCGTAGTTCACTCCGGACAACATCACATTGTCTCAACCGAATCTGCTGACCTTTCGAGAGTTAAATGTACATTTATTTGACGGTTAACATGCAATTGTAACACAGACTGCGAAATCTGCGAATTTCAGACAGTGAAATCACTTCTTGCATTAAAAGTTTACTTGCATCCACCGATGCCTATGCAATAATTCGGTTGCTATATTACGTGACAATGTTATGTCGAGAAGGGTCAAAGTGGAAGGCGCACTGTCGAATAAATTCTGGTGTTCTTGAATAGCTGCAGTATTTTGAAAGATTTCCTTTTGAAACGGCGTTGTTGATTTAACAGATGACGTTGATTGCATCCTTTTAGGCGTCCCCATTTCTAGCCTGAGAAATTCTCGTATGTAAGAGTTTGTTTGCTAATATCTTACTAAAATCAAGATACACATACATGTAAACGCTCCCTTTACTTTTTCTTTTATGCTACATCATATTTGTTAAAATTTGTTGTTTTGAACAATTTACAGCACATGCTTCTGTAATTGACACGTAACGTCAAAGCTGCTGAAGGGAAAATGGTGTTTCTTTTTTTAAAGAAATTTCAACTGTGCTTGATACATTTGGAATTTATGTACCAACCTTTCCATTATTGTAGAATTCAATTCAAAATGAATTCTACTGTCTTGTTTTATTAAACTGGAAATTGTTTTGCTTTTTATAAAAGTGCACACACTGAAGGTAGACTTCATTCTTGAAATTATTTTTTATTGTTGTTAATAATATGAAATTAATTTCACACGTGTTAAAAGGGGTGAAAAAATCACAAATATGTGAATTCATTTGAGATTAAACAGACTGCCATGTAACGTTTATTTTACAGCTCTTTGCCCTATTGCTAATTAAATTCATGTAAACCGCTTTTGGTAACGTACTATTTCTTAACAATCAAATGTTTATTTGAGTTTCTAAATTATTAAGGTGAAAAATGTTAATGGCTCTTTCATTTTTGCAGTTTGTTACTTTTTGATTTTTCTTGCCTTATGAAGCGAGGCAACTTCAGAATGTAGAGATTTTATACCACGAAGATATAAAATCTACCGTTTACATGTCAATCAATTAATTTTCCTCCTTACCTCGTCTTTAAAACAAAATTGCAAATCAATATCGTGTGTCAACAACTTTCAAATCTATTGGAATGGTTTTAATGTAATTACGAACAGAATCAAGTTTTAGGTTTTCTTCTATAATTCTCTCCTGATATATTGCATTTTTAATGTGGCGCGTATGCTGTACGTGGAAAATGGTGTCAAAAAGCGGGTGTCTTTGAATATTCAAAGGAGATAAAATGCGCGTATCTAACATATCACCTTATTTTATTGCTAGCTGTTTGTTCACTCTCTCATTTTACTTGACTTTATTTCTTACCAAACAAAATTGAATTTCAAAATCCTTAGGGTAATAATTGTATTTGTACTGATTTTACATGTAAGTGACATCGTTTGGAAAACACATTTTATAGATAGCCATATGGCTGCCAGAAACGTGAATTCTTATTTCAAAATCATGTAATTTCGAATCAAATAAGTGATTTGTCACACATTATATCCCTCATTTTCTCAACATTGTTCCGCTGTGACTGTTTATAGAAACATTCCATTTTCTTGCGTATGTGAAAATCATACGCCAGTGTTATGTCTCTTTAAATGACCTTAAATGTCCACAGCTGCAAATATATCTTTTGATCGTGGCGTCAGGCTCATCGACTGCATACTTGATAAACCAGGGTATAAGCGCTTCTAATCAATCAAAAATGGTTGGAAGTTTTCTATGGACGGTTGGACTTTTCTTTGGTCTTGTGCGTTGAGACTTCTTCGCACAAAACTAATTAAGAATTTTCGGTCTACATCTAACAATAAGTTTTCTGGTTTTAAGTCACTATCTCGTCCTGCAGAAAAGAAAAGAAACTAAAAGCCATTCTGGAGGAAATCTCCAAGATTTCAGGTCTCATTTACAGGGAAGTTTAAAATTAGATACCACAACCTAAGTGACAGACACACAAATTGCATCCTTGATTCATTCTTATCTTTACAGTTCTCATTACTCTTGTTGATTAAATTCAGAACCGAACTGAAGTTTGTGCGATTGCATGGATTTTAGCCAGGACATTTTGCAGCAATTGTTTTGATGCATTGTTCTATTTTTGGTCAGGACGTCAATGTGATTTAATGTTTCTCACCACAGACAGGAGAAAGTAGAAGTTGATTACAAAAGTCCACATATAGATTACCCGAAGCAGACATACAGTCTGAATAAGTAATGTGAACGGTTTTTGTTGGAAGTCTATTTTACAAAAGAATTAGTTCTTCGCATAATTCATTAGTGCTTTTATAAAAAATTGCTTACAATAGCATTTATACACGAAGAATTTTCAGTTCTAATTTAAGACATGTATCTGGATCAATAACAATTTTATTGCGAAGACAATTGTTTAAAAAACTGTTTATAAGAAGCGTTATGATTCATTTACATAATACCAAAGAAAGAAGGAAAAATTTTACCAACAATATTCACACATTTATTTCAATGAGCAATGATATAGTTCCTATCACACAATTACCAGTTAATGTTGCCTTTTGTAAACTTAAGCTTCGTTTTAGCAACAACTAAATATGTAACTATTACACTGCTCATTTTTACTTTCAATCTTGAACGTACAAACACACTTTTCGCAGTTTTATGGGATGCGTCATGCTTTGCAAATGCTACTTTCAATGGTTTTCATGTGAATAAGATACATTCAAAGGTGTCAAGTTCATGCTTTATCTGACAAATACTGACTGAATTATCACATGAACATCTAAAACATTGCTCAATTCTTGATACGTGTGTGTTTACAGAATGAATGACAAACTAATCAAAAACGCAAACATGGTCGAGGCAAACTCTTTTTATTTGCAATGTTGACAATGTGCTCAATTCAAGTTATATGGAAAGATTCAGATATTACACATACCATAAAATAAAGTGAATGAAATTATCATACATGAAAAAAATAAAGAAAGAGAGATAATAGAAATAGTACAGATACATTATCAAATAGAGCCATGATATATGTACTTTTATTTATTAATTTTTAATAAAACGACTATTTGTTATTGACAACGGTCATATAACTGAAAATTATGATAAATTGCTAATTTTCTTCAGTTTGTGCTCATCAATGTTTTCGTCCTCAAAATAGCTAGCTGTATTAATGAATATAAACAACACTGTAAACAACTTGTTTATCCCTTTATGTTGTATTATCATATAGCGGGAATAAAACAAAACAACTTGAACTGTAAGAAATCATAATCATACTGAGATTTGGATTAAATGTGATGCTGAAACAACTATTTTTACTAGATTTTATCCTGAGCAGAGAAACACACTAGTTCATTGTCAAACAAGGTTTCAAAGTCATTATGTGAGTTCCTGGAGAGTCCCTTGCATCAAGCGATTGGAGATCTGTAGAAGAATATCCCACAATAAATCTTCTGGTTGTTAGGTAACTTTAACGTCAGATTCTAATCTAGAGTTAAAAGAAGTGGTCTCCAAGGCTACCTCTAACATTTTCTAAGATACTCAACACTAAATCACACAATCAAAGCGACAGACAAACAAATTACATTTCTTGGTTGATTTTATTTTTTTTACAGTTCTCATTACTCGTCATGTCCAGAATCTGGAATCGAACTGAGGTGATTAACATGCAAAAACTTGTCTGCACTATTTAATGGATTCCAGATCTTTAAGAAAGTTTTGCGTCACAGACTTTGATTCATTGTTATTTTCTATTTTGGATCAGGAAGTTAATCTGATATTGACTAGTCATTCCAAAACCGTGGAGAGACGTAGGGAAAGAATGTTGGTGCTTAGTGATAAGGAAGGCGAGGTTACTTCCATTATTTTCATCGATATCAACGAAGGTGTCTTAAACGTTTGATAAAATGATTTCTTTTGTTACTATTTTTCAGCAAATTGGTGCACAAATCGCTTTAACTTAAATCGATAATTTAGCCAATATACTTAAACTATGATTACTCTGTGTTGACATCATACAAGTGTAAGATAGAGTTTGATCACTTATTCAATAAATTATACTAAAGATACAATTTATAACCTCTTTGTTGCAAAATAATAAATATGTGCTAGGCCCGTTGCTAGAGACAACAATGAAGAGTTTAGAACATAGACCGAAGAGAACATGACAACATCAGAACGAATGTAATTGACTCATTTATTTTTTCAACCTTTTTAGAGCTATACTATTCAGTAGAAAGTATTTTAATTCCTATAGCAAAAAGGTTTCTGTCAAATGACATCCTATTTTCTTTCTGAAACAATTTGATAATTTTGATTAGTTTATTTCATTTTGAATAAAACGAAACAGAGACGCAAACGTTTAACCTCATTTGACTTTTGTATAATCTGTATTAACACACTAACGAATATTCTGTGACGATTGCAATCAATTTCTCTCTTGAAATGAAAAAATGAATAAAGAATAAACAGTCCAAATGACTCGTATACGTACACACCGACATTGGCAGTCAGAAACGAAACGTTATCAATGCTGGGAGTTTGTATTACATTACAGAACTTATACATAGATGCGCATGCATTTCGTGGAATTCATAACTTTTTATAGATTTTTTTTTCTTGGCTTCAATGCTGTGTTCAAACTGAAGATGTTTTATCCAATCAATTTTGAAATAACACATTTGTAAACAATGAATATTTGCGCCAATATTACCACATGTTTTTTGTTGTTTTCTTTTAAAAACAGATAACGATAACGTCATACACATTTAAAGATCAGATCAAAATTATGTTTGAGTTTCTCAATTTTCGTTATCTTATTACTACAGAATCTCAGTGAATACAAAAATGTAAAGAGGCACTTGGCAATCACTATGGATTGAGACTCAAACGTCAAGAGAGTCTTGTGTAGCAAGTGGCAAGGATTCTGAAATATAATATGTAAGAGGCTAGCTAATTGAGTTGGTTTTATTTTACAGAAACGTCTGAGCTTCTTAGCGTGTGAGTTAATATAGCTTTTGTAGGGCAAGTTTGTGATGAATGACATTTCATCATTAGTACAACATTGTTACGTATCTGACTAAATATATACAGAGCAATTACGTCAATATTACCATCAGAGCCTTATCAAAATGCAGTGTTGAATGCGAATGCTGGAAATACTTCTTCTTGTCAGAAACATTCGATAAGCACAATGATTGGGAATGTCACAATTAGGTATTCTCTAAATGAGTCCGAACCACCTTAACCAATCATGCCCTCCCAATTACACTACTATTTCGGATGAAAGTATGCTAGTCTGTTCTATGCTTCAATTTGCACTAAAAAGAATAAAAAGAAGTTCACTTTAAATTCAAATAAGGCGCTCATTAGCACTATTGAAATCCAGTGCCCTAACCAGCAGGCTATTGATTGATGTCAAGTTGCATACGAGTCCGAGTCCGTTAATGCAGGAGCCTTGGTTGATGGTGGACATTTCTACTGATTTCAAGTAATTGCAGTAGTTTTGCCTACCTATTAGCAATAATTTACATTTTAAGTTTGACTTCTGTCTATAAAAGTCTTAGCACTTCAAATAGATGACACTAACGTCATGTTATTGGATGATCAGTTGTTTGCCCACTAGAGTTGCCTAGTGTGTGTTTTGTAAATCTATTTGTATGCTTGCAATAAAAGTAAAGTTTAAATGTTGAAAATCGAATATATCAAGTATCTAAATTATAATGGTTAAGTGCAATAACAAAATGTGCCCTTTTTAATCTAGGAGGGGATTTCTTTGATGATGTTTGTTCTAAAGGAAGTACGTAAAACTATATACAGAGGTTTTAAAAAATAGTTATAGAATAACTTTGTAATATACTTGTAATATTTTTTTGTTAAGGCTACGAAGCATGAGTAAATAAAAGAAGCACAGACTCTTCATTTACTGAAAACACGAGACTCATAAACGTCAACATGTTTGAAATAGAGGGTTTGAGAATAGAGCATTCTTGAGTCATTATGGTGTTTGAACAATCTGAAACAAAACATTGTTAAAATATATCTTTTGTAATTGCATCATATTCGTTGTGACATTAGAGTAAAGATCTTTTATAAGCAAAGATAAGGGGTTCCTATATTTTTCACTTCACGTATACATTTGGTAAAAATAAAAGAATACACTGACTTGACTTTAGATTTAACAAGAACAAATGGTCAACATCATCGCCTGGCAAACTGGTTTATATTTTAACTGACAACATTTTGACATCCTAAATAATAGTTATAAAACAGAACAATGGCAATAAATTAAAAACATAATGACTAATTATGTGCTTCTCATTTGTTTTTATCTCAATAAAGGTATTGATACCCTTAAGTCACACACACAATTTTGTAATACTATCTTAAATAGTTTCAGCGAATAGCGCTAGCAGTGCCCTTTGGAGACAGACTCGAACTAAGTGCAATAAAAGGAGGAAGGGGAATAACTCCGCAAAAATGAATTGCAGGACTCTCAATTACGGACTGCATTAAGGTTACTGATACACTTAAACCAAACATCAAATATGATTATCCTATCTTAAATACTTTCTTAGAAAAGCTATCCTCTTTTGTTCTTAAACACTATGCCTTTCTTTCCGTCTTTTCCCTCATCCTTACGATCCCTTTCTCCCTGACCTGTCCACTCTCTTTTGTATACTTGTCATCCACGTGTTTAATAACTGAAATATTGTTGAAAGCACGTTAAACCCCAACTCACTCACTCACTTGTTCTTAAACAAAGTGCCAAAAACGGAACAAGGGCAATCCAAATCTCAGTTTCTATTCTTAATATCCACTTTGAATGATTCAATTTTTAATCCATTTCATGTCCATTCCAACTCCAAGTAAAACAAAGTTCAAATTTTAAATAAATGTTCAAGTTTATTCCTTAAGGCTTCTTTTTTATATTCATTCATGTATCCTCAATAAATTCCAATACAAGATATATCCATTCAAATCCATTCCAATTCCATATGACTATATTGTCACGACTTCAAAATCCATTTCAGCTTTTACAACTCACAATAATCTTCAAAGCCACTTGTTTCTAAGTTCAGTTTCATCAATTCAATGTTTACAACAATTGAACATATTCTGCTTCAATAATCTTCAACATCCTTTTCAATTATTCATATCTTATTTCCAAATTCTCATTTCCAAATCTTTCCATATGTTCTTAACAGTAGATTAACTGAAAATAACAGAAAACATTATCAGTTTTGAAAATACCAAACCCTAAAGTTATCAAATTTACCCTAAAAATTAAAACAAATTACTATACTGGCAACTTGCACTGATATTTTATGAGCGCTTTACACAATTCTTTCAAAAAAGGAAAAAAGCACATGGCCTAGAAAATATTGGAATATCTACTTCAGTAACATGAATACAATAAATTACTACTAATATATATATTGCTTGAAAAGCAATTAGAAAAGAGTATTGTTATGTCTAACAAATATATATAAATAGGCCTAATTCAATAATTTTGACAAACTCACCACTTGCCACAAAGTTTACAAAATAAAGCAATAATTTAGCACAAAGTTACCCTAACCTACATGAAAAACAAAAAGAAGCTACTCTTACCAATTTAACAATATAAAAGTGATGAAATATAATATTTATGCTTACCGCTACTTTAGACATTCTTCAGGTTCAAATTTCTTGTGCTCTAAGCAAACATGTGGCCAAAAATGACAGTTACTTCCCTTTTGTAGAGTTATCAAAAGTGGCAAGGGCACTTATGCGAAATAGGAGCTAAATAATAATATGGTTGAATAAAAAACTTGAAATTTAACAAAGAAAAATTTAGAAAAATAAAGATTATGGAAAAGAAGTATTTTGACCGTAACAGTAATGATACCCTTAAGCTATACACCAGATTTCGTAATCCTTTTTTAAACTGTTGCTTATAAAAGTCCCCCCCCCTCCCCTAATTCGGACCGATAGACGCACAAACGTACGAATACCAAACCTTTATGTTCCTGCCAGTTCGTGGCAAGGGATAATGATTTTATGTATTATGTTTTACGGTGATTCGTTCTATTTTTTACCTATTTGTTAACACGTTTGTTGTCCTAAAGGATTAACTTTATATTTAAGACTTTTTGTAATGATTATGCGCAAAATTTCAAATTGTTTATATGATCACATTCAAAGCCATTGAGTTGATTATCGAGGCATAAAACACTATTTGGTAAAATATTATCACCGACTACACAGTTACAATTTTCTGATTGATGGCAAACATAAAACATTAACACATTACCTTTTTAATGTAAAATACACAAGTTATATGCTGTAGCGTCAATTGTGATAAAAGATAGGTTATCAATTAATCTAATCTACTTCATAAATTAAGGAAAATTACATCGTTGGGGCAGCTAGTATCAAATTATTAAAAATAAAATATGATTTAAAACGAGTACACGTAAAAACACAATACATACATTGTTGTCTTTGATGATAACTGTCAAATAGGGCAAAGGAAGCTACAATGTTAATTTAGTAAACACGTCACGTCATTTTCTCGTTATCACTCTTGAGCAAGCTAAATATGTAAGATTGGTAACATTTCAGTTCTGTTGAACATAGGTCACAGAGGATTTTAAACAATGTGACAAAAATTATATAAGATTTTATGAGTTTAAATAAAGTTTTTCACCTTTTCACCACTGATCAATGTATTTAAAATGCTTTCATCTACTTTTCATCATGATCCTATTAAACACGGTTGTCGGTTGCAAATAACACTGGACTTTATGAGAAAACCTAATCCCTTTTGATTCTACTCTATTTGGTCAGATGCCAATTTGTTCATAGTTATTTTCAGACTCCGGATTAGATTATCAACTTCAGCCATTATATTTCCTCTTAGTCGCTTAATTATTTTAAAATTACTAAGCAACTTCTTTTTGAAAATTATTGATATCTTTATAAAGGTATCTTAGATGAAAAAAGTTTATGGTCGATCAAACCTCTTTTTATTTCCTTTCAGAATGAAAAAGTAAATTTCTTATTGGTCCTGAACAGCAAAACATCAAGATGCACTTATTTTGAGAACCCAAATAAATATTAATCTTATAATGAAAACATCATCTGTGGAAAGATACATGAAAGAGAAGAACACTTCTGCAGAAAAGATTTTGGTTGTTTAATAAAGTATATTTTGTATTTACATATGCGATCTGAAAATAAAATCTTAAAAAATGACCTAAGGTAATTGGCAAGCTGCAAATAAAGCGTATATTTAGATTGTACCTTAGATTCATGGTGGCTAAGATTGGTACAATTTCAACAAGGTCTGTTTGACTTAATGTGTTGTCAAAACGTTGGTTTCTAACCTCTCCTAAGTGTGAATTCACATTTTTCAAACTTAGGTAATAGTATGGTGGGTTAATACATCTTAAAAAGAAGATAAAAAAATAAGTCTATTGTAGACAGTGTTTCATCAATCATCAAAGTGTCTATTTAGATTATACCATAGATTAAATACGGTGACTAACTCACCAAAAAGTTTCCAATACTGGTAAAATAGTTGTATTCTAACAACTCTGAGTTTGATTTAATAATTTTTTCAAGCTTCAGTAATAATGATATGGGTTAATAAGAAATAATAGAAGATAAAGATGAGGTCTATTGCGTTTCAACAATCATCAAAGGTTTTAGAATGCTTTCATCTTATATTCTTCCTGATCTTATCATGAACGGTTATTTGATGTATTAAATCTGGCTTCTGAAAAAAGCAATCCCTATTTTGATTCTCTTCATTTGGTTCAGATGATTATATTGCCCGTTGCTATTTTCAGTCGTCGAATTCAACTCGTCGCCAAGTGAAAAGCAATATATTACCACTTTTTAAAGTTTTTACTCAACGTTTGAAAACAATAAAAAATTTAAAACAATAAAAAGATATAACACTTTTTTTGTCAATTCCATATCTTTATAATTTCATTTCGATTACAAATTGATGAAATACTTTTATAAATTTATGTGGTCTTAGTTATTGCCATATGGTGACCCAAACGAGCAGCTGGAAGCACTATGACGGGAAAAGTTTTGATGTAGACTCTCTTTACATGTACCTTACATTGATGTTATGTTTACTTAAGGAAAATACTCTTTATATTAAGTTACATGAATGGTGCAGAAGACGGGTAACTGTTCTTAAAAAGCATCAAGTTCATATACAACTTTTAAGTAGGAAATGACAACAGCCTGTCATGTTCACCCTTTTTAATCTAAGTATGGTTTCAGTAATGTTAAAATAGAACTGAAAAGATAAAAACCCTTTAAAGTGTCTTAAGATGTCCTTTGATGCCATGCCAACAGAGGATCAGTTAGGCTTTAAAATTTTCAAGGAAAGCAATTTAACAAAATTAAGAAGCTATTTGATTTTGGGAAGATGTCGTAAAGTGTCAAGTAGATATTCATGGTCTAAATACTACAATTATAGAACTATTGTTAATATGTGCATACGAAACCATGTCGGCAAGCCGTCAACATGTAATTAAATAAGCTCAATGACTGATGATCTCGACTTGTTGCTCCACTTGCAATTTCAGAATCAAAGTTAACAGTAACCAAAATCGGAGGCAGTATCACAGACTGAGTATGACTGCATATGATAGTAAATGAATAAATCATATGGAAATGAAATGTCCTATGAGTAATACATTCACGTTCCCATTTTATACTGATGAGAAGAAGTCACTTATCACAAACGCACCCTTAAGATGCTCAGTCGGAATAGTTAGAATATAACTTTCCAATCTTTTTAACTCATTAAAATGGTTGCATCAATTGAGCTCAATATTCCTTCAGCATGTTTAAACTTAATAATTTTGTTGTTGAGAAAACTAAAAACCTTATTTCACAGTTAGAATCATGGTACCTCTCAAGAACCAGAACCAGCCTTGATATTGATAGTAAAAAATTTCTACTCTGGGACCCAAAGGCAAATGTATTAATAAATCACATTTACATTATTACAAAAGAATATATCAATAAAACTAGATTTACTTCCAATGTTTTAAACTTCAACAATCTGATTCATTGCATAAAATATCACTATAACTTAGAAAAGTACATATTTCGGAGGAAGACCCCAAATTTAAACAAAAATGGTCATGTCTTCTTTGAACATTGCACCGTGAGTTTCTTTCACTCTTGCCCTCTGTAAAAGTCCTACAGTGAAGCAAAAAAAATAAATAAATAAAAAATAATAATAGTTTTGTTGTTGCAATCCAATTCCTTATGCAGTCAAATATTTTTGTAATGCAATTTGATATAAATTTAGTAAATAGTAACATAAAGCAAGGTGTAATTTTTCGTTGAAATGAAGTCAATTTTCCTTCCGATTTAAATGACATGTCATGAACTGTCAACCATTCTGAAAAAATAAATAAGATGTATTCAACAGCCAACACTTCATTTTTATCTTAGAATACTTGTCACTCTGAAGAGTTTGAAGCTGCACATTTTTTTATTTTTTATGCAGTTTGATTTCCAATGCTTTGTGATTGCCAAGTGCCTCTCTACATTTCAGTTCGTTGAGATTCTAGTTTGAAAATGTTATCAACAAATTGAGAAATCGAAATCACGAAGCTAAAACATAAAGTTGATTTGCTTTTAAATTGAGGATGACATATTCGGTATCGGGTTTTTGAAAATACAGAAAACATAAAGTGCTCCTTGCAGAAATAATCATTATCGGTCAATGTGAGTTTTTTTTTAAATCTATGAAATATAATTTCTACAGTTAAGCAAAGGAATAAAAAATGATAAAAACTTATGTATCCTGTGAAATGCAATACAGATTTTTTTTAAAGTTATGTAATGTAACATAACAGTCCCACGTATTGGTACCACTAGTACTGTGCCAATCTCTGGTCAGTTCGACTGCAAATTCTTTATTCGTTATCTTTCTTTTTTCACAATATCATTTTGAAGTTTCGTTGAGATTAACAATCGTCTCACAATTTTTACATCACACTTTTAATGAAAAATGGCCGAAAGAATCTAAACGGAAAAATCACACCAAAATATGTGAATATTTATCTAAAATGATTTTAAATAATTCAAAATAGTAGTTATCTGTGGGCTGTATGTGTATATACAGTAAAGACATTTTGTCTCCTAGGACGTTTAGTGTCGCAAAATAACAAAATGTATCATAACATACAATCATATCATTGTACCCTTTATCCTATTTTAAGTATTTTTCAAATATTTTCATTTGAAGTTATCAGACAAAAGAGGTATGTCAAAACATTTCAAATAAATCTACCCTTTCAAGATTTGGAGACTTCAAAATTTCTTAACGTGAAACGAACTTATCACACAAGTCATTGACACTGTATTTCTTTTAGAATATTTGCTATTTGATGATGAACTGTAGAATTTAGTTTACTCTCTACTGAAAAGTAGAACTCTAATAAAGACTGAAAAAATAATTTAGTCAATTAAATTTACTAAATTGAGAAGAAAATCCCTCTCAATATCATTTACCAAAAATAAATAAATGACAATGCAATATTCCAGGCACAACAGGTACTGTTCTGAAAACTATCAAAATTTACTAATTCCTGTGAATTGTAAATACAAATTTTCAGCAAGATTTCAATTGTTCTACGACCATTCAGGGAATATATACCTCCAATCTGTGTTAATGATCAATGTGTCTTAGTAATAATTTACAGGTCCGAAAGCAAGAAGCAAAGATTTAATGAATTAGAGACAGTACTAATAAATAAAAACACCTATAAGATGTATAATTAGATTGCGGTTAAGTTGAATGTAGTTAATAGGAATGTTCGTCAGAAGGTGAGTTTTTTTTTAAGTTTATGATAATATAATGATTGTAAGGGAAACACATAGTGTATTTCTATTTCACATAAGAAATTATAAATTAAGTTAAAATCAATTGAGCTACACCAACAGGGGTATTCAGAATATTTGTAAAGAACATTAAAGAAAGAATGAATGTAGTTTATATAAAAACTTCCCAAATAATTATTTAGATTCTTTGCAATCTATGACATTAACAAAAGTAACCTCGCCTTCTTTGTTATCAAGCTCCAATATTATTTCCCACCATTTCCAAGAATTGATTATAAATAGTAAATAACAGCTTAACTTCCTGGTTCCAAAATATAAAATACAAGGAATTATAATCAACTTCGGTGATGTAAATCTTTCTGACCAGGAATCAATCAAATCATGCAAGCAATCTTTACATGTTTATCACCTGAGATTGCAGATGTACAGGACGAGTAAGTGAACTGTAAAAAGGTAAAATAAACCATGGAATGTAATTTGTTTGTCTGTCATCTTAATTTCGTGATTTATTGCTGAGATTCTTTGCACATGAGAGATGTAGCCTATATCCATATGGTAATGAGTATTAACGTTCTATTGAAGTGAATGTATAACTGTTGTTGTGAGGTTTCTTTAGTTCTACTAGCTATTTGCTTATCTTTATAAGTTATTACGCCTTATTTTTAAATATTCTAATCACAATATCATTTATTTGATCCTAAATTGATTACTTTTTACATAAAACCGAATTTGCTACTTGTAAACCTGCAGTGTTGTGTAACACTTACTAAAAAGGATCATAAATGATGCACTCATGTTTCAAAATAGAGACTTCCAAAAAAACAACATATACATTTTTCACAATATTTTTTCAAATTGTGTGTTCTGTTTGTGTAGACATGAAGACTTAAAAGAATTTTATTCAAGTTTTGGGGATTCAACATCTTCAAATCAATTTAAACAAATTATAAAAAAATCGTTCGGATTCATATTGACAACATTAAAAAATATATAAAGGGGGATAATAAAGCGACATACATCACATAAGCATATATTGTTACCCACGTGGGACTTCGTAAAGAGGTTTCATAACAATCTGTTATAACACATATAACACCTTCGAGTGATTCGATTAGCTCATACATGAGTTTGACATTACCGGTACTAATTTCATTACCTATTTCATTCATGATTTCCATTCATAAGTTTTTGTTCATAAGTACATGAAAAACGAGAATTTTCATAGTATAATCGAATAAAATTTATGTGTCATTGTGCTTACATGCAAGTTTTTCTTTCCTTTAATAACTGATATGTCCATAAATATATAGATAAACGATACAATCTAAATAAGTAACAAAATTCGTCTGCTAGGTCTATCAGGACTTATGTAAACAAAGATGGCGTCACCCGTAAAAATCAATCATTTTGTTAAAATCGATGGAAAAGTTATTGGACAAATTGTGAATGTTATTTGGCCTTTCAACACTTTCAGCATATATGTTGTCAAGACTTCTCAGGGGGAAAAGCAAGTACCTAGATAAAGACTTACTGTTTTGCCTGAAACTGTTCCGTTGGCCCCTCCCCAAAATTCGCCGATTTGTTGGGATCATTACTTTGCACCAACACACATCATGCAGTTTGCGGGCCATAAAAATGTTTCTTCTGTCAATTCACATGCCAAAGTCTCAAAACACAACATCAGAAAATGAGCGGCGAACTTGTTTCTAGGTCAATGCCATCAACGTCCTCTTGCCCTCCTCCACAAAACATGTCAATGCAATTAACTGCAAATACCTCTCACGTAAATTCTGTCTCTCATGTTCAAAACACATCTCAGAGTCCGAAACGAAGTGGCCGACATTCAAATCACCAGTGTAATGTATAAATCCGCGTTTTGAGTTTCTTTATAGGGAAGCTAGATTTAAAAACGTGGGTAATAAATAGGATACAAAACTCGTTCCCCTTTCATATCAAGTTTATGTCCCTCGTGAAATAATTTTCTTTTGTCACTCGCCAAGGCTCGTGACAAAGCAAAATTATTTCACAAGGGACATAAACTTGATATGAAAGGGGAAGCTCGTTTGATATCCTATAAAGATCCGCTGGTTTCAATCAAATAAATCGGGACAGTCAGACAAGAACCCAACGAACTTATTATAATTACAAGAGGAGTAGTATATCTCGATATTTTTTTCAGTTCTAATTTTATTAAATCATATGTACATTACAAAATGTATATGATTTTAGTTAAAAAAATAAATTTAACAAATGTTATAAGGAGCGTATGGACATCATTACACCATATGTAGACATTTGTAAACATCCTCTATTTTATTCATATACTATTCATCCTCATGAATCACATTAGCTTCCTGACCCGAAATGGAACAATGCATCAAAACATTTTGTGCAAAATATCCACGGAATCCATTGAATGGCACAAACTTCAGTTCGATTACGGTTTTAAATCAACAAGAGTAATAGGAACTGTACAGATATCGAGGAATCAAGAAATGCAATTTGTTTGTCTTTCGCTTTGACTGTGTTATTTATTGTTAAGCTTCCCTGAAAATCGGCCTGAAATCTAAGAGAGATCTTCCAGAATAACTTGTCTTCTTTCCTTTTAGGTTCTGGACGAAAATAGTACCAAAGGACTTTCGTTTGATATCGGCCGAAATATATAAATTTGTTTTGCACCAGAGACTCAGGGACATATAAAACCATCGATCTAAGCACCTATTAACGTCCAACAACTCATGTTCAAGGCAAGACTTTCAATGATACTTTTCAAACACAACACATAAACATATTTATTTGCATTGTCAAGTTGTTTTAAATAATGATGTTTCAAGGTCATGCAAAACTGGAAACTGCTGTTTATGATATTGGATTTATAACAATGTTTTATTACTAATTACTTTTTATCTCATTACCCGTGGTCAAATATTTCTCTTCTGAAAAAATTCTAAAAGCGCCAAACCCTTGAAATTTGTAGTAAAAGAGCCCCATTTCATGATAAGAAATTCTTAACGCAAGTTGAAGTTGAGATATTGAGGATAAACACTCTACAGTCTATCGCAGGGAATGACAAGCTAATGAAACCTTAAAGTTTGTACCATATTGCAGCTGAACATCATATAGTACTTTGCATGAAGATAAATTTGTGACAATCACAGAAATTGTCATCCTCAGATATGAAAGCTCCTCAGTGTTAACGACCAGCATATGAATGTATATCTCACTGGCAAATAAGTAACTAAGTGGTAATGTTACAAAATGTGCCCAGGAGGGGCGTATTTTACATGCCCCATTAGAAACTATATATCTATGAAAACTGATCAGTGATTGAGATGTCAGAATGTCATTATCAAATATTGGGTACAACACAGCGTTAGGTGTCTAAATTGAGACATGGAATTGCAACAAACTGTTTCACGAGATACACTGTCACGCCAATAAGTGGATCAAGAGTCGGTCCTGGAAGTAGTAACGTAATATTATTGCATTTACAACGATAAAACACAAACTTAGGTCTTTGAAAAAACATAAATGCATTAAAACTCATCTTCTTTTCTAATGCGACTGTTTCACTGACTTGTGGATAAGACTGCATTTTCATAGCATAATCTCTTTTCAATATATTGTCCAATGGTCAAAGATCATTCACCTAGTAGATGTCTGCAGTATGTAAAAATATCATTGATAACGGAAGGTGTCTTGTTGTAAATGTTTATCGCTAATGGGGTTTATGAGAACCGAAAAATATGCCCCACTTGTAAAAGAGGTAACGTTTGGAGATATGACTCATTGCTCAGATTTGACTTTCCATGGTCAAGGCTGTAGCAAAAAAGAGCAAAGTAAATCTTTTTCCGTTTTCCTTTGATATTGAGAGTATCGTGTCTTTTTTCCAAGTAAAGAGCGATGTTGATATGTAAGCAAAGGAATAAGACTTGTTTACATGCCTGGAACATGGAAATAAAACTATTTACTTGAATCATGAAAGTAAAAATAGAATATGACCTTTGATTTGAAAGGGAGTTAAATATTAAGACTTTAAAACCATTTTTTCAATACCTTCAAAATAATCTCAGGTACATTTTGATGTAGTTTTACTGCATCCTCAACATCCCAACTATAACTTGGATCCATTCACGCGTTTAGCTGTGTTTTTGGTGAAGTTCCTTGATGTAAAAGCTAATCAGGTGTGTGTGCTTCTTAGACGAGTCATCAAAGAAAAACCTGCTTTCAGCTATTTACTTCTGTGTCTTAAATACTGTGAGAGTTATCCAGAACCTCATCTGAATTGCTACAGTTAAAAAGGGTATAATTAAAGTGCTTCATGAAAGTTATTGATGGATCCAAGGTATTAGAGGAAGTTGCTTAGAACGAATACCATGGTGTATCGAGGAAGCAGTTGATGAGAATGAGCACATCATATTGGTGCTAAAATCATAAACAGTATCTACGTCAACCTTATTCAAAGCTCTACGACCCTAGGAGTATTCCATTGCATTCTTAGTTGGCATGCTCTGTTAGAAGAACGAGTATATGCATCTTGAAAACTGAAATGTATTTGTTATGAATAGACGAGAAACTTCGTCATTTAGAAACAATGAAAAAAAAAAAAGATATTTCGTCTATCATATTCAGGATCTAAAACACCTGGTCGAATGTAACAGTTGTAGGTATCTTATTGTGACATATATATGTGCATAATACTGGCGTATGTATTTTACATACGTAAACATGCAAACAATTGAACGTTATATCTCGTCCATCACTCTCAGGGTAAAAAACACCTAGTCGAATGTTAGGTTTGTAGATAGCTTTACAATCACAATCAAAAGATATATGTGAAGCTGTGAAAATGTAACAGCATAATCAGACAGATAAAACTGGCGTGAAAACTTGAAACCTCGTATACAGTCATAGCAGAACAATGTACATTTTTGACATTGGTAGCGGCAATATATGCTAAAGTTTGAGAATATGAATCATGTAACTTGTAATTGGCAAATAATTTTTTCGATTCGAAAATAAGAGGATTTTGAAATAAGACCTCCTATCCCTGGCAGTTATTGTATCATTGGTAAATCATATATTCCCAAGAATATGCGTTTTTAAAAAAATATAAGCAAATACAAACAAATTAATAAATTGGTACAATAGATTGAAATTTGGTGTAAGAAATATGCAAAATAAGAGTTTTAAGAAATTAAGTCAACTTTATTGCCAAATGATTTACAAAAAGTCTAAATATATTTTCTTTGGGTTTCGGAAAGATGAACAAACATCTGTCGTCTTAATAACATAAAAGTTAAAAGCGTGTTCCATCATCTTGAATGTGTAGACTAATCCCCTTTTCCCCCCATGTACAATATGACACCATACGCATATGTTGAAGTAAAAACTATTAGAGAAAAGAACTATAGAAGAAAACCATGTTATTGATTTGATTCAAAATTCAAGTTCATTTCAACCACGCTAATTAAGTTTTTGTTGATGTTAATACAAAATCTTGATTTGCAATTTTTATCTTACAGATGAGATAAGGAGTGAAATAAATTGGTCAACGTGAGAAAGTTTACACAAATTCAAATTAAGAGTCTCTGCATCAACTTGTAAGAAATAAAAATACTATTTTTTGTTCAATAAGTTTACTTCAGGAGTCAAAATTAAATTACAAGCTGTCAAATGTATTTGATGTATATTAAAATCACAACACTTCAATTCTCTATGTATCTGCAAACTATCTACTTCATGCTGGTCTTAAACACTTCAACACTTTTTGAGCACCATATATTGATGACATCAGCTTCTGCTTATGACACCAACTAATGGCGTTATCGATTTTGTTCTTAAAAAGCTGAGATGCAAGCTGATCAATTGGGAACATGTTGAGGCAAGGCCACAATTTGAAATGTGTTCAGAAAAGCGATAAGGAGGATACATTATCGCCAAACTATTGAACTGAACATAAATATCCTTCAGCAAACACCATTACCTTCCTCCTTTAATCAAGGGACGAACATTCATATAAAAGGGCCTAAAAAGGTTATTCATTGTTAGCAAAATTATCTGCATTAGTAGATCATTTTAACTTATATTATATTTTCCTCCCTATTCTCCTGGCATATTAACCCCGATTACTGATGGTATACTGTGATTGGTTTCTGTAAATGACAAGTTTATTCATCAAGAATTTTAGGGTTGGGTACGACAACATTAATCCCTTTAAGCAAAGTATTTCCTTGATCATTTGGAACAACAGAAGAGAAACAATCCAGCAATCGGCAACTTATATACCGATAAACTTGCCAACCGCTTCATATAAGACAAGGTGCGATGACTTAAGTCTGTCTTGATTAAAGTGTTGTGATAACTTTCGAGCTTAAGCAAGGAATGTTTGAAAATTCTTTTCGGAAGGGTGTTGCAGGTTAACTTGGTTAATGTATTAATGCTTTGGGAAGAGTGATTATGTTATGGTCTTCAGTCCCGCATTAAAATTAGTCCCAGCAATTCTGAACGTGTTCATGGATCATTTGTTAAAGATTAAAGCCGGCTATCAGATATCAATTCACTTTTAGATATACTATTATTCCCATGACCATTAAAATGATTTAAACACCCGGTATATTTGTGCCCGCTTGGGTAAGAATATACAAGTGTAATAATTAATGATAACGATAAAAGTGTTCAATAATATGAAATATGATTCACAATAGTAAAACTGTTCCCATTTGTTTTTATTCTTGAATATACAAATCAGGTTTATAAGAGAGGTCACATTTTTGACTTGGAAACAAAAAGGCAATTGATATAAAAGATAAAAATATTTAATTATACTAGGAAATAAACCTGTGCATCTCAAAAATCTAAATAAATCTGTAAAGAATAGAAGTTCAATTGTGAAATGTTTTGATGCACTTGTTATGACCAAATAGACATGTTTGATGTGAATTTCTTAAAAACTCAGACTGATCATACATGAAAATTGTCTACAACGTGATCTTCACGTGTAGTCACACACGACTTTTGTCAGTAGTAATTATTAAAGGCTTGCGATACAATTTTAGAAATAAATTTGCGTCCTTTTAAAAAAGAAAGACTAGAGTAGCTGTTTATTCAGACTAAAATATAATTTACAAGTTTCTGTTTAAGTTACATTGCAAGTATATTATGTAATGAGTATAAGAAACAAATAAGCTACTAAAATATTTTTTCAATATTCGCATTGTTCAGCTATTTACTCTAACCTTTTATCTTCAATGCTGGACAGAATAGCTGAATTACTACAGCAAAAAGGCATAGTCAAGGTGCTTTATAAAAGTTATTTAATATCAATGTTAGTATCCAAGGTATCAGTTGAGGTTGATCATGAGATATGGTATAACGAGAATGCTGTTGATGAGAATGAAACCAATATATCGGTGCTAAAAAGCACGAACAGTATCTATGTGAAACTTGTTTCTAAGCTCATCGACCTCAGGAGCATTCCATTCCATTCTGAAATGGCGTTTTCTATAAGATGGACGAACATACGCATCTTTAAAACAGAAATGTTTTTGTTATGAAGGGACGAGTAACTTCGTCATTTGGAAATGATGTAAAAATGAACATTATATTTTGCCAATCTCATTCAGGGTCTAAAACAGCTGGTCGAATATAACGGTTGTAGATAGCTTGATGTGACAGATATATGTGCATCTGTGAGCATTTAGCGCCATTTAAAGAGAAATGATACTGGCGTACGTATCTTACATAATTAAAAGTTAAAACCTTTTTTAAACAGTAATAGCAGCAACTTGTTCCAAAGGCCAAAGTTATTTTGAGAACAATGAAGCATTGTCAAATTAGTGATAAGTCATCAAACATGATATCTTGTCTTTTTTACATTGCAATAACACCAATGTTTACCACCTTTTCAGAATAAGGAATATCTTTTTAGGTACCTTTTTGAATGCTGATTGAAGATTCATCATTTTGAAAAAGGCTTTCTATAAATTAATCAATCAACGGACCAAAAAGGCAATTTACCATTTTTTTAATCACACGAATACCTGAACATGATTAGAATTGATTGAAATCCTTCTTCTTGAAAGGTAAAAGTACAATATTTCTTTCCTATTTTTAAGTGCACTTTTATTCAGAATATTGAACGTAGAATCAATTCAAAAGAAACATATTAGATAATTGGTGCTTTTTGCAGAGATCAAATAAATCATCACCTTAACATCAGGAACATTTAAACATCAATCATAACACCAAAAATGAGATATCGTCTTGCCAATTTACTCGACCAAATTATCGAGTCTGTATAAATACTCTCTTGGTGATTACAACAATACTGCCCATGGTTGCACATTAATACCGTTTTGGAATTGTACTATCCAGGCAGTTAGTTCAGTGGGCAGTTCCTATAAGTTGATAGAATAAAAGACATATTCCTCCTGGATTCCGCGGCGAATTTTCAGAATTCCGCGGTAATATAAGTAAATTCTGCATTCCATTTTTCTATATTCTGCAAAACATTCTGCAGTAAAACATACTTAAAAAAGGACAAAAACTGATGAAAGGCATCAACTTTTATCACTGAATTAACATTTAGTTTTATAGATTGACGATATTTAAGGTTCAGGTTCAGCTGGCAGCCGAGGAAGAGGGGGGAACAACAGCTTCAGGTGCCTCAGGTAAGACTAATTTTGCCTTTTTCTTTAATGTATGTAATGAAAGCGAATGATAAATAATAAAATGATCAAGAATATAAAACAACTATAAGACTTGCACTGTTGTTTAGTCCAAGTTCCATTTGTCACTTTTCTTTCATCTAAATTAAAAGTTAATACATATTTTGTTATAAGTATACGATTACAACACAACGTAGATGAATGTTACTAAGGGTAACATTGTTGTTGATTTTGATTTACAACTTACTAAAGAGGAGCGCACATTGTGCCAAAAAAAAAGGAAAAACGAAGCAATTAATCGGCACAACGAGTGTGAAAAGCTTTGCAACGGCATTACAAGGTTTTGCTGATTAATGTTATCATTAATTATTTGTTTATATGTGGATATTCCTTTATTACATATGGATTCATAATTTGTATAATTAGTAAAAGTATATTGCTTTTTATGTCCATTCCCATCTAGAAAAGGTGGTAGACCGAACGCCGATAGGACAGGCACTTTAACGTTATTGACAGTGACATGCCAAGTTAAACGTTTGTGAACATAGAATTTATTTGACCTTACGTAATGCATTATAAAATTTTCTAGTAAAATCATGTCGACTTTGGTGGTTAAGTTGCTAAACGTCGTTAAATTTTTCTAAAGTAAAGATGATGATAAGGTAGTTCGATTACAAAAGTTATTAACATCAATGTAGTGAACACATGAAGCTTACGTTGCTTGTAAGGGGAATCTTCATAAACTCATTCACGTTTATGACCACCACCAAAAAAACACTAACTAACCTAAAAAGTAAATCACCTACAATTGTTTCCCAGAAACATCAATAATTTGTCAGTATTTGGTCAAACAATGCAAACATGTTTTGTTCTTTAACAATATATTAATAATAGAATTATCATTTAAAAAATTAAAACATAAGAGAACATAAAAATAAACCTCTTAGTGATATTTTGACAACATTTTCTTGAGTTATAATCTTACTTGATCCGGTGCTTAGAGGGTTAGGATCAGCCATTAATACATTTTCGGATTCCTGGAAATTCATATTTCTTTCAAAATGTTAGACATTTGCATAATTGAATATTAAGAATTTAAACAATATGATTCTTTTCTTTTTAAACTCGTCTCTGTGTATATAAGATATTGAAACGTTCATTTTGTTGAAAATCAGGTGTAAAAACGATTATAAATGTGAGAAAGTATTCATTTAAAATTCGATCATTTTTTAGGATTTCATAGTTTACAATGCTTCTTTCAACAGTCCTAAATTTTAATCTAACATGCTAAAGTTGAAGCTTATTCTATATTCCAATAATCTTTTACAGTAATGCCATTCTTATGTGCAACTAGGGACTTCTTTACATCCCAAGATAATCAGAAAGATTAACAGGGCAGAAAGAAATCGGGTCAGATCGATTTTCTACTTTTAGACATTCTATGATTGCAACAGAAAATTACGTTGATGGTTATATTATGGTTTTCATGCCATGGACTAGGTCATTGAACCCTAAGATAGAATGTAAGAAAACGAATCTCCAAATGGACAATTCAAACAGAGTTCCGATACTTTCCCCCATATGATGGAGAACATTATTTTATGCCATCATACTGGTTCTACCTTTTCGAATAATTTGTTAGTTTGATTACTTCCTAATGAGAAAATGTACTTTAATTCAATGCCTTATTTATCTCTACTAGAGCTAGAAATGTTTGTCAGAGCTGTTACTCATAAACCAGGATTTACCAGTAACTTTTATCTTAAATGGTAGTCTGAGAGGCTTAGATATTTCTGTATCAAAAGTGACAAAGACTTCAAATGACATGGAAACTTTATCTTGTCAACAGATTTGGAAAGCGAACCGTTTATCTCTCAAGTTTTGATTTTGTTAAGTTGATCATGAATTCAGAACTGCTTCATTTGAAAATTATTGATGTTAATGATACATTCTAAAGAAAATGAACACTGCTTCTTTGCAAAAGAATTTTCTGGATGTTGGCATTACTATCTTTGTTAAGAGAAAGTTTAGTTCAAACATCATCGTACAGAAATCAGTGTATTTGGGTTTGAAAGCTGTGAGGATGTATTTTTCTTTCAAAATATTTGTCATAAGCCACTGATAAAATATTTTCATTTCTCTGTCTTAGTTGGGTAACCTTGTTGACGAGGAGGATGGAATACATGAAATAGGTAATAAACAAGGTTATCATTTGATCCCTAATCTCTAGTGGTTTCACAGTTGCAGAATGTTCTCTTAAAATGTATAAAACACACTACACTCTTAATAAGTGTATCAGTGTGATATCGGTCATAATCATTCAAATTATAAATTGGGATTATCCTACACACCTATGTTGAGTTTATTTGCAAAAAAAAAAGAAAGATTAAGAAAGATAAAAAGAGATCTCATAAGCTACTACAATATGCTACGAAGTAACAAGATTTTTACATGAAATCTTTCTGTTTTTGTTAGGCCACGGGAATAGGTAATAGATGCACAATATTTTCAGTATATCATTAGTGTGATGCTTCTCTTACTGATGTTTAGAAAAACAACAAAAGTCAGTGTTAATTCTATTCATTTATACTATAACAACCGCTGCAGTTTCCTTCTATAAATGTGTAATAAAGTTAATAAAAAGTGATAAAGTGACATATAAACTGCTGCAACATTGTCTGAAACCGACTGCCGTAGGAAAATAGAAAACGTTTCTGGTTAAAATATCACAGCTGCTTTGTCCATGCATCACGAAGTGTACCTTCAGAAAGCAATCTTCATCACATATATATATATTGTCATTCCTCGCAATCGTTATTACGTCAAGGATGTTTCATTCACATCATGATTGTTCTTTATGTGCCGGCCAATGAAGTCCTGAACTTTCTCTGAATTTGCAATCTTCATGACGTCATGAATCTTGCAGGCTCTGAATCTCTCGTAACTCCCGAACAGTACATAAAGCATGCAGGTATTCTGAAAACAGTGTGATGAGTCCTGCAGTGTTTTCTTTGGCAACACAGTGAGTATAGAGAGACACACATTCCTCTGTAAACTGGCACAGACACAGCTGTTGTTCAACATGGCGTTGTTGCGCTGGAACAGGAAGCTGGTGTCTGGATAGTTTTAAAGCATAGGGGGCCGCCATCATAACTGTAAGTCGCTCTGCTAAGGATACCTGCAAAATCAATCATGAAAACATTTTCCAAAAGTCTTCATTAAGCGGGTTTTAAATGTAATGATAATAATTTGTTAGTTTAATTGAAAATTTATTTCCTATAAAACAATTTCGAACTTTTTTATATGTTAAAAAGCTTGCACAATCAAATATAATATAACCATACATTTTGAAAATATAAATGATTTTACCATCAAAAGTGCAAATCTGTCATCCATTACGCATGTAAGCGAGCTTCAGGCATTACATATTGATTTTAAAATGATTGATCTAAGCTAATTTAGAAATGTTGAAATCTTTATCTGACTTACCCCACTCAGATAGTCACAATCTTTAGTGTATACTTTGATAAGCTGACACAATTTGTCACAATCTTCATCTAAACAACTGCACAATAGTAAGTTGACATCCTCCTGCAAAAACATGCACATGTACTTTATTTTAAATAGAAGTATTAATGTATTCATTTATTTAATTCTTATAGATACCGATATTACCGATAGTCAAACGCAGCAGTTCTAATGAATAATTATTTATACAATATTATTTATATTTATGATACTTTCATTTACTTTTATAACAGAATTGTTATCATAATACTTACGAAACAATCCATCATCACAAAGTAGTAAAAATGTACCTGCATCAATTAAGGAAACATACCCCATTGAATTACATCAAAAGAAAGTGGCGTTCAACAAAAGAATTGACACCAGCATAGCTCCTCTAAAAAAGAGTGTACAATCTTTAATATTTCCTAAAATTACCTGAAAATGTCAACAAAATGTTCAAAATTTGTGAATTCATGTTATCTCTATCGAGCAACTTGGGATAATAATTTGTCACCAAACAATCAGACACATTGTTATCCATTTAATACATAGTCTCAAGGAATACTTTCATGAAAACATGATTCGTATTCGAAGCTATACAGAACAATATGACCAGCATGAGATATATATATATATATATACCATTTATATATACTAGTAAATATATAACAGAGAATGATATCTATTCGAGAACCTGCCGGCAAGACTAGAATTCATTCACCTCAGAGGTACAGATGTCAGTCAAATGTAGAACATATTTTATTGCTAATGGAAAGACAAAAAGACAGAGTCATTTCAACTGTTTTTACGGTTTTGTCTCCCAAAGAGGTAACGTTTACAGATCTTACTGATTGTTCCTGTTAAAATCAAAATTAACATGGTAATCCTGTAGAAAGCCCTGGATGAAGATAGAAAGGATACAGTAAATCTTGCTCCATTTTCCTGTGATACTGTTAGTATTAGTGGTCTATCTTCCAGGTAAAGAGCGCTGTTGATATGTAGGCAACGACTTAACATTCGTTTACATAACTGGAACAGAGAAACAAAAAAATGAATTGATTCAAATGAAGACCATGTGAAAACATTAAAGGCAGATTTTGCAATCGTAATCAGATTGATTTCTGATGAAACAGTGATATTATCAGGTATTAATCTTTAATTCAGGAACTGTTCTAATGTAAGGATGATAACATGTTGATAATTTAAAGATCATTTTAAACACATCAAGTCTGTTAAGCAATTACTTTTCAACGCAGTTCCAGATTGAGTTTAAAAGTGCTTACACATATCTTAGAAACACCAAGGTACAATTTCAGGTGTTATATAAATTCTAAATTCCAAAATACCATTCTAATATGTCGTCTACGTCTCCATCTGACTACATAGACTCCCGATATGAGCAACAGAGGGAAGACAAATGTGATGAGACGAACAGTGAGGATGTCTGAAACAGAGCAATGCTACAATGAAGAGAGCTGTAGATGAGACCTTTGTAACTCATGAATCTGAAGAAATAAATGAATACAGCTGCATATCAAAATTTTGTTCACTTACTACTGTATCTTAGTGCAAATACCATGTAATTTGGGTCTGGTTTGAACGTGAATAAAATAACTTCAGCAGAACTGACACAGGATCTCCAATTGTCAATGTGTAAAATAGCCATTTTTTAACTTATTGTGGGAATGTGTGGTCTCTCGTATTTTGGAATGATTAAAAAGATAGAAGGGGTCACATTTTCGAATTCCGATTTTCTTATATATCGATTAAATTATTCAATTTCGACTTTCTGAGAAAAATATTAACAATTTCATATTAACTTGATGCAAACGAACAAACATAACTTGTTTTAAAAGCTGTTGGTCACTTTGAAAGGATTATGCAGGGGAAAATAAAATTTACTTCAATGACCTGACAAAAACTAATACGGTTAACTGTCTGGTATGGCATCCGGTTGCGTTAAGGTGCAATGGATTTTTTCTTCTGTATTGAAAATTTTAAATTATTCGATTCTTTTTCGCATTGCTATGATGCCTCAAACATATGCCTAATTACATGATATTTGCACTACGATACGCAGGTATGTAAACAAACTTTAGATATGCAGCTGTACAGGAAAAAACTAGTCATGACGTTCATTCTGCATAAACTCCAATATTCACTTTCATCATAAATATCCAGCAGTTGATACTGTTTAATCTTAGCAAACATATCACTTGCATAACAAAGTCTGAAAATGTTTTTTTAGATAACAATTGTGACCTTTCTTCTGGCATAGACATTGCATTGCATGTCTTGTCTATGCATTGCATGTCTTCTATTTGATTAAAAGACCAAAATTTCTATCCCTGGTCATAATTGAGTTACAAATAACGCATATTATCAAATAACATGCGAGTCGATATTTTCATAGGAACTCCTAAACTTTTTTGAGAATAACTTTAAGAAATAATTTACGATTTGAAAAACTAGGCCATTTTTGGACCACTTTAAGCATATGTTATCATACGCTTCAAGTAATGAAATACAAACATACCAGGAAAAGGGACTAATAAAAGTAATTGATACTGATTTGGTGAAAAATAGGTAAGATTGTCAAGCACGGCAGTCGAATTTAACTTTATTGACTCAACTTATTAATTTGAAACATATTTCTTAGAGATGAGAGAATGTAATTGGTTGACATGTAAAATGCAGATTTTAATCTGCGTGAATTAAAGTTTAAAATTTTCTTCTCTTTATTTTGCATAGAAAATATATGTTAAAAATGAAGGAACTTATAAATGAAAAAAAATATAAATAAATGAAGAAACATTTAAGGCCAACATGTTTCTTTAATCTTAGTATTTGGAAGTTGTAAACAATCATTAGCATCTTTTGCATGATTGCAATTGGATTGCCATAAACGTCCGGTAAACACATGATCTTCTTACTAATATTTCCGCCAAAATAGCATGTATCCCGGAATTCACATACCGTTTAGTTTGTCAAAAATTGTGCATAGGAAAGTGAGACACACTTACTTAAAATAGATATTCTAATAATTGCGGAAATATATAAATTGCGGAAAATGAAGGAAAGGACTATGTATTCAATTTCATACCATTTCACACGACATACGATCAAGATAATCATCAATTAATATGTTTCTTACATGTTAAACACATTTTCCCGATGTATGATTGAAAAATAATATTGATTTACAAGAACAACTTTAGGCATTACATCAATAACTTTTAAAAAATATTGTGAAATTAACTGCCATCATAACTACTTAATCAGTGTAAAAACCTAAAATTTCAATTTTCTACGAATCTGGTAACTGATTTACTTTTTGTTCTCCTTTTAAGCTTATGCTCATTTGGGAGCAAGGTTCTGTTAATAACAGCTGCTTAACGAAAAAGAATGAACTAATGACATGGTGATATTGATTTTGTAATTAAAGCAAAGATACACGCCGATTAATATGGAATATATCGAAGCAATATCACACATTTGACATCAATTGCTAAGATATGAGAAAAGTAGCATAGACTATTGCCAAAAGATTTAATCATACTTCAGCAAATATCATTAGCATGTACCATTACTCGGTGGAGGAGATTGAAAAAGTTATTAAGTGGTTGCAAAATTATTGATAATTACATGCCATAATAACTTAAATATGTGTTTTCCATTTCATGACATGTGCATGTCAATATTTGCATACACTTCTCTTCCGAGGTGTGAATTGTTTTCGAGGATTCAGAACCAGTTTTGTTTAAATTCTAGAACTGGACTTTGAATGAGTAATTACGTTTGTTAATTAAAGTAAGAAATAAGTATCGTGACAATTAACGGTTTGTTACCAACAGTTTTCTAACAAATAATATTATCGAGGTTAAATTGATGATTAACAAGGAGATGCTTTATAAGCTTGCATACACATAGTTGAAATGGTTGAAAAAATAACAAAAGAATTGCGGTCCCCTTAATTATTGTAGCAATTGACAAAAACAGTTTTCTGAATCTGATAAAGTAAAATATCATCAAAATATCACACACTTTCTTAATCTACAAAAAGGAGCATATTTGACAGAAACCAGACATATCTACAGGCCCAGTGACCCAGACGCTCCCACTCTCAGATCTTAGTACTACAAGTTTTATTATCTGCTTCAAAAACTTCTGATCGAGTGAAAGAAATTGCCTCGTTTGATCTTTTGAGGAGCGGCGCTTCCATTGTGTGCAGAACAGTTCTAACCGCGGAAATACAAAAGGAAAACAAAGAAGAGGGATAAGTTTCCTGTAGTTGAACTGTGTAATATTAACTTTCCCCACTCGATGTATTAAACCTGGTATAGATAAATCTTATCAATCTTATCTTTTGTCTCAGATATAAGTTAAATGTCTTTGAAAACTTGAAATTGAAATCCTAAATCATGCACTTGAAATTTAATTACTGAAGAACTTCTGATATCCACATGGCCTACCTGCTCTGTTTGTGTCCACAAAGACAACGATGATGAGGATGAAAGCAAGAGTCCACACCCCGAATGCTGACAGCAGGACAATAGCAGGCTGCAGGGAGAAGACCCAAGGTGCTTGTGTAGACCCGTGGTTCACCTGACTGATACTCTGAAGCATGTCCCAGTATTCGCTCTGGTCAAGCTGCAGCGGAAGATGGCCTGCATTATTGTACTTTATGGTAACATGATTTTGAAGACATATTGATAAAATTGCCAAATGTTGATGATCGAAAATACCAAAAAAAAGACTATGTTGAATTTGTGCGAAATGATATGCGTTATGTTCACTTACTGCATCCTAAATCAAGACTTCCAATGTCGTCTAATTTACCTGCCAGTTTAAAATTTGATGCAAGTTACTGTTATTGTCTAGATTTTGTTTACACAGTGATATAAAAGGTTTATTTTCAATATGAATTAGCTTCATGGAACTATTTGTTTTCCTTTAACTTTCTTATAATTTCAACCTTATTTCATGTGGGAAGATTCTTTCAAAGCGTGTAAACCTTTTATGACGTCATCATGATCGACTGTTTCGACGTAACTGTGTTAGCCTTACTGTCTTATGCAATACTGTCTTACTGGCAATGCAGAGCGATAACAAATTACCTTTGTTTTGAGGGTTTTTACATGGTTTGTAGATAAGTTATCTAAATATTCATCTCAATCTCAAAGGAAATAATAAATATTCTTAGTATTTTGTAAGTAAATACTGTATTCTATGACAAGAACTTGCATTGTTTTTAAATAGAGCCACCCTCTAAAAAAGGAAAAGTCACAATGTGCTTGCTATTCTGGAATAGGTACGAAAAAGGTGTTTATTCTTAAACTCCGCATAACCAGCGGCAATGTTAGAATATCAATAGATGTTTTTGTCGTTACATTTTGTGGACTTATTGTGTTCAACACTTACACATCTAAACACTTGAAATCATTTGTGGGTTTTGAAATATAGAGAATTCCTTTAACCACATTAACGTAACAATTTATCTAGAAATTATTGCTGATTTGTTGATGCTGTTTGTCTTAGATGATTGCAAATTTCAGAGAGCAAAGCACAATATTTTATACAATGGTATTTATATTGAGTAAATAATTGAGATGTCCTGATGTAATAACCATATGCTTATATTGATGGACAGGTGTGGCAGTGTATATTACATGACTCATTACAATCCTAAGAATAATAAAATTAAACCTACATTGATTATAAGACACCTGATAGGTTAGGTGGGGTAAGCATGGTTACTTTTGTGCTGGACACCTCGAAGGCCAAATTATGATTATGAGATTATACTTTCATTGATGCTGTGACACATGATACGTAAAGGCATGACTAAGACAGTAACTTATAGGCTGGGACATGTTGGAGGCACAGATACATGTATAACACAATATTACGTAAATTGATTTTGTCACACCTAAAGGGTCCAGGTATATGGTACGTATATTTACATATTTTCAGTGACATTTAAAATGACAATAGATGAAGACTACACTTACATTGATGCCGTGGCATCTGAGGGGCCCAGGTATATCTTCATCCTTCTCATCTATCATCAGATGTGCCTGCAGGTATCCTCGAATCTCGAACTGGACGGAGGCCAACACTTGACCGTTGACGAGATCTGACAAAGGGTTGAGCTTAGTGAGATTTTTCTTTGTCACAAATAAGGTTCTATTATCTCTACCAAATTATGGTGAGGTGTTCACAACATTATGTTATTCTTTTAAATGATTCTCCTTGTTTTGCAAACACTTTTGTTTCTCTTTAAAAAATTACTAAATGCTTATTTCTCTGAAAGTACAGTGAAGGATGCTATGAAGTTGGTATATGAATAAAGGTATGCCTCACTTGCCCGCGTGGACAACACTGCTGCAATATCACTGCTTATTGATTCACTACTTCGTGGTAGGCGACCTGTAAATATAATCATTTATCAACTGTGAACTCATGAATGAATAGATACTAGTATGCATAATTTCAATTATTTCATAGTATGCATGTTTTATATAGAGAAGCAGTAAATAGGTTATTGTGGCCTGTTTAACTGATGATAAGTTTATTTTATTCTGTTAATTCATTTGCAATTGACCATCATGTTTAATCGTGGACATTTGCCTTAAAATAATGGAAGAGTTAGACCGATTTAGCTAAACCTAGATTTACTTTTCAAGGGGAAAGGTTGTCGCCTCAGATTACAGGCGAAAATATTGTAAAGGAAAAACAGTCATATAGATGTTATTAAGTCGAAATTCCACTATACATGAATATCAGTTACATGAATTACTTAACACTACCAACTAATATCTGTCTTTGTGCCTGCTCTAGAAAGGTTTAAAAAATACGTTTGAGTCATTGGCGCGCACAACTGTCCGGTTTTCGATCACAAATTACAACCCGTTAATTGTCTCTAAGCTGAACTGATTAGCTCTAAGATTGTGATTTTCTGATAAGTTAACATCATTACTAAAATTCCAATATTGTACTCTTTGCCCCTTTAAGTAATCATATATTTGAGGAACAGAATGCACTATACTTTAGGAATCAAATGTAAAACTAGTTTTGCAATATTCATCACTTTAGAAAATAAAGTATATTTTATCTCATATTGCCATATTATGAGTCATAATAGTCGCGTATTACTAATATACAGGTGTTCCGTTATTAATAATACAATGTATCCATGGGCAGTTTCTATTAAATTTTAATGTTAGGGTCCGTGAATTACTTATCAATAATTACTTAGCGTGACCATCGATCACACTGGTCGTCTGAACACAGCAGCTGTATCATGTCATTGGTTACAATGTGTCAATTGTTTTGATATCGTTTAGTACAACAGCAAATGTTTATCATACGAGTAAGGTGTATCGTTTCATGTATAATTCTTTTTGGCCTAGATTATGTCATGCAATAATTGATGCATGTATTAGATTATGCCATGAAATATTTGATACATGTACATGTATGCATAAATTGTTATCTCTTATTTCACATTTTATTGCGTATAAACCAAACTCTTTTTGAAACATTTACTTTCTCATCACAGGAGAAACTTCCTCATTTCACGATTGTTATATCATAATTATTTTCCCGAAGGTTGCAATATAATTTCCTCTTTCAAAATGTGTACATGATCATTCAAAATCTGAAGCCAGTTGCCATTGCAATATAGGTCAAGCATTTCTAAATTTGTGAGAGAAAAGTCATTCTTCATGAAGTTACATGATATCAAGGTTCACCAATCTGTATTTGTTCCTCCACTTTCTAAATAAGAAGCATCGATGACAGAGTGAGAGTGAGAGGGGAGTGAGCTGAATGTCAAAGGATTGTTTATGTGCATAGTTCTCAAAAGGTGTAAAATAATTCACGATAAAAAATATTTAGTTCTCGTATATATAAGGTCGAAAAACGTAATGTTATATTTAATATAAAAACCTAATATCTAAGCAAATATAAAATTCAAACCATTCACAAATCCTATCAAACCAAGATTTGTCACTTCTTTGAAAAATGCCAGATAGGCAAAAAGGGAAACGGTGATATTTCCAATGAAAGGAAATGAGCTTTTCTTTGGATACATTAACGTATGGTCAAACATACAGAATTGTGTTGTTTTAGTGCATTATATATATATATATATATATATATATATATATATATATATATATATATATATATAGGTAAAAAGGTGAAAGGTCGCACGTGAAGTAAATGTATATTTGAAAATAAAATACTTCAGACGACACTTGCTGTAGATATCATTTTAATGATGACTGGATGCGTCGCATTTCGACTTGATAACAAGTCTTTTCAACAGTATATATATATATATATATATATATATATATCAACATTAAATAAAAAACTAGAACAAGTTTGAAAAACTTCGATATCCACTCTTTAGTGTTATGTCTTATTTCTTCATACACTTCCTGGCAAAATCGATCGCTGTTAACATAGACATGATAGCAAACACAGGGTTGGGTTCATCTGTCTGTTCAAATACATGGCTTAATAGATAAGGTGATTAATGGTCCGGAAAGACATTTGTAGGGTGTTAACCACATCTAATAGAAGAGGAAAGACAACACATTAAGCTATGTATAGAAACACGACATACATATTTTCGTTGCAAAGTTCCCTGACTTGTGATGAAGTGCTAAATTAATGCACAACAAATTAGTTAATCATAAAAACACAAAAACATCTCGTGTATGTAAATAATTGCCTTCATGAATTTTGTACCATTTGCTTGATAACGGTGTTACTAAATCCACAGAAACTTCGATTTTGTGCAATAAAGAAGTTGACTATCCGTAAGGACGTGTTCGTCTTCATGTCTGATAGGCTTAAGGACAACTTTCAAATTGGAAAATATTTGCGTAAGAAAGTTCAATGAGTATTCGTTTTCAAAATTACATACTATGATGACTAGTTGAATAGCCACTCTATAAGATGGAAAACCATTGCTTTATTGTATACACCATACACTATACCTCCTGTCAGGGGTGATGATACTCAATAATCATTGTAGCACGCAGTGGCACATATCTTTGAAAAATGCCATTCAAATCGATGGGACATTCTTTAAAAAGAATAAATGTTAACTTAAATAACTGTAAATTTTAAAACCTTTTAAAAGTAATCTCATGTTTTATTTTTTCCATGCTGATTATGACACTCATTTGTTTATGGTTTTCATCAACTATAACTTATCAATTATTCAGTAATATTTTCAATCACTATTATTCAGGGAAATCAAAGGGGACACCTTGCTTTGAAGTACAGGTATTTTTTCCTCTTTTCCTTTACTCTTCCTCACGCTAGCGCCTCATCTATCGATGATGAGATTCCGTTAGCAATTGAAAAATTGGAAGGTCGGTTATTAGTTATATTCTGTACCCATTTCCTGTTTTATTTTTTACAATTTATTTTTTATGACGGTCACATACCTAAAAATAATGGTAATATGTCAAAAAAAATTGTGATACAATACCAATTGTGTTATAATGAGACAGTCTAACTTCTAGTTATACCTCCACATTTCTAAGGGCAATAACAGTGCCGAAATGTTGTTGATTGAAATCGTAGGAGATTATTCAGCTAAAAAGTAAATACATCCTCCTAGGTTCAACAACGTGCTTTTGCAGTACTTACCACTTTTCAACCTGCTTGCAAATAGATGAAAGAATCCTGGTTCTGTGGCATCAAGGTAACTACATATATCCAATATCTCAGGAATTTCACAATCTTCAGTCTTAACCACAAGCATGCGTTGTTTATGGAGACTCGTTGCAGTCAAACTCTTGAGGATATCCTGAAACTCTGGCCAAGTCTCCTCAATATACTTCTTTGATAGCACCAACACTACACGTTCACTAAGCATCACTGCACACAGGAGGTTCTGGGTGATACTTAATCTCCTGTTGTACTTCTCACACAAATGATACGTCTTGTACTTATAGGGTGGACTCTCCAGTCTATCCACCGTTTTCCTAACCCACTCAACATCCGATGGATTGTGAGAAAAGAAGATGTGGTACCTGTAAATGTAGATATTTAAGTTTTTATGTCCTAAACATATTTGCCGTTCTAATTAATAACCAAACATGTAAACAATGGAAAGAGTGGTTTCATCTATTAAACCACTGATCGCTGATTATAATGTATGTTTGAATGTAGCTGTAAATACGAACAATTGCTGGTAATACTCGAATATTGAATATAAGTTTGCACTTCCGTTTTCTGTCAAATAAATAATTCTTTTATTTCCGGAGAGCAATGTTTAAGCACTCCCTAGTTTATCGTGGAAGAATGATAATTAGATTATTTAAACCAGTGTCAACGTTTGATCAATAAAAATGTCATTTTCTTTCTCCTTGGCACTATCATAGCTAAATGTCCATTCAATCAACTTGAAAGTGAGTCCTGAATAATTCACCTGTAAAGATCGTTAAGGGGCGGCGCTTCAAGCTGGACATCGTCCTCCATGTCCACATAACTGTCCACACAGCTGTCCACCAGACTGTCCTCAGCCATAGACACGTCCTCCCTGTACAGCTGGTAGCCATTCTCACACTGGTAGTCTCCCGTTAGGTATAATGTGTCCTCTTGTGGGGTGTCTCGTGGTATAAGGATCTGGTGGTCTGGAGAGGAAAGAGATAACTTACAATTTGTATACGAGTAAGTTGAACATGGCATGAATTGGGCCTCTAGTAGAAAATACCATGGTGGCGTAAGAGAAGAGGGATGACTTTTAATCTTTTGATAGAAATTGTACGTAAATATACATTGTATATGGTACGTGTCTCCGTCGTCTCTTTTCGGAATTTTACATATAATAACCAAACTTTGCATTTTTTTCTTTAAAAATTAGGCCATTCTTGTTTGCCGATCTGTTTAATATAGTTCCAAACTAGCTTACAGTGCACTGACTTCTGTTTATATGTTCCCGACAAGAGACTTATATTCCTGTTACTATCAACAATACCACCATCGGAATTGGAACCATAGGGAAAGCACAAATGAACAGCTTCAGAATTTTACCTAAAATCGTCGAATTCATAGCCTCTTTTCACGATTGTTTTATTGACTTCAATACTCTCCCTTCTCCCAACAAATGATGTACAACATCGTTACACATAAATGTTTGCAATGACAATGTCTACAACCAACGCCACTACATGCAAAATATATAACAACATACGTGAATGAGATTAAAAAATCATGTTATTTTCTGCATTATTTACCGCCCTTCATTATGGTCACATATGGTTTGTGAACATCTGGTTTGTGTGTTCACAATCTATGTTTTTGAACGTTTTTTACGAATTACTATTATTTGAGTTATCATAGGTATATCAATCTTTACAACAAATGATATTCATATGCTAAAAGGAAACTTTGCAGCGCAAATATTTTCATAAACTTACTATCGCATGGATATGATAATATACAAACATCATTTCAAAATATATATTAAATGTAGAAAAATATATTCTTAATTTAAAAAAGCGTGATTAAAGAATTGCGAATGTTTAATTTTTTGGAGTAATTACGGAGCAGGGAGTTGGAAAAAAAATTCGTGAAAGAACTAGATGTAAAAATGATTACCATTCACCTTTGGTAGCGTTAACAATGTAAGAAAAAAATCCCCTACTGATTGAATAAATGAAAACGTGTGAGAGAATGTCGTATAGCTATAACTAAAAAAATCCCTCTTCCCTATTTTCAACGTTTGCATCTATTCTTTTATAAGACTATCAATTCGAAATCATTGACAGTCCTCAATTATAAATACATTGTTAACTCACCTTCGCTTACATTCCTGGACAGACACAGTCTTGTATAGCAGATAGACATAATTTGAATGGTTGACACACAATCAGATAAGACCGAGAGGTGGACGTTGTGTTAAAAGTCCAATAAACTTAACTTTAATCAAACTTTGATCAGGTCCTGAATGAGAAATCACAAGGATCATACTATTGACAGCAGTGTAAAACTCATCCAAGAGATAGAACATATCACAAAACATTTTCTTGATGACATGACTTAAATAGAACACAAACAATAATCAGAAGGAAGAGTCAGAAGCAGTGTTGTTAGGCATTTTCAACTTAAATGTTTGATTTTATAAGGTTTATCCTCAGAAGAACATTGACGAATTTCTGCTAGGCAAGTGTATTCTATATAATCCCGTCAGCATGTCACGGACTTGAGTATTGTGCCAAGAGCAAAATACTCTTCAGATACTGTAGAACGAATTCTACATTGTCAGAATGAGGGCTGAATCGAGGAAGCGTTCGCCATGTCCTTGGTACTCTGCAAATCGGTTCCAATTAAAGGTACATACGACAGATTCTTAAGAGGAGCTGTGCACTCGGTTCAGTGACATGTGTTTGACTTGAATTCTGTCGTAAGAGCACAAATAATCATCAAACACTTAGAGTCAATCCCAATTTCACAAGTTTCCAAGAAACTTAACTCTTGTCCTTGTAAACACATTATAAAATCAGTGCTAATTAAAATGACAAAAGCTCTGTCTCAGAAGAACTTTGACAAACCACCGTGAGATGGGGACCTTTTACAACTCTGTCTGCCGTGTTTGACTTGACTACCGTTCAAAGAGCACAAACAAGATTGGCAGACAATTACTGGCGATGATCGAGATCTTCAGATGGGTTATTACATTGTCCCTTGCACATAAAGACTGATTGTCATCGACTGAAGACGGTAAAAGGGTTAGATACAATAGAGCCTGATATTGAAGGAAGAACGAAGACGTGGTGTATGCTTAATCAGGTAGCGATATTGGCTTTATTTTAGGTTTCACTTGATGTTAGAAGTCCTTGACTTTTCTTGTACATGATGCTTGTAGTGATTGAGAAGTTCAAGAACTTGTTTTCGCTCAGCTTTCGGGGATTGCAAAGATGCCTTAGTGCTCGAGACACTAAAATTATCAAAAGGTGGTGTCAATTCGAGGTCAGTGCACCAAAAGAAGACATATGGAGTTTGTTTTATCTTGGCCAAAACAGGCTATGGTTAGTATATACATATGATAAGACGTTTTCGCATGGATATTTTACAAAGCTTATGGAATTGTATTATTGGTATAATTAGTGGTAACCTTTTTTTTATAGAAACTGTAGGTAAGTTCGTATTAGATACATGAACTCATTTCTGAACGTTTCTTTCTGAAATTACGATGTTATGTTTTTCTTCAAAAAGAGTACAATAGGATGGTTATTTAATTCTTGTCTTCATCTATGTACAATCGGATAATCATGAAAACGATCTTTCAATTAACCAGAGTTAGAATTGTGAAATGAACATTAGGTCGTTGTAATCAGTATTAAGGAACCATTAACGTATTTGGTAATGATAGACCGACCCCATAATAGAAGGACTTTATTTGTTCTTTAATAAGTTTCGAATTTCAGTTTCCAATCACAGGAAAGTAATACCATAATTGGATCTTTCTCAACAGAGAAAATTGGTCATCACCTGAATATTTTGTGTCCGTTACGTTTAATGGTGAACTGTTGGATGATTATCTTGCCAAGATACTCTGACAAAATAAAAGTTGGATTAACTGTTCTCTGTGCGATTTCACACAGGAGCTATTGTATCATAAGTTAAAAACTATATTTCAAGCGAGTGAAATTGAGCGTTGTGTTTGAGGATATATGAATACCAAATGTAGATTCTAAAGTACATAAGTCACATATAGTGACAGAGAGCTTACACATTCTAACATTTAAGCATAAGAAGAAAAATAGTCTCTAAAGGTTGTGTCTGTAAGCTAAATTTGGCAGGCAAATCACTTATTTAAAGCCAAAACCTAACAACACATCGGTCCTCAATCGGTTCCAAATTTGAAGAAAATGCCCATGAGCTTGAGGGATCAACATTAATCAATACTCGTAATATGTGTCTCAAAAACGAAACATTCTTCTAGTTCTTGAGAACCTATTAAGAGAAGATTTATCAGATGACTTTAAGGCTTAAACACATGATGGCACGCACTTCATGGTGATATTTTGGCAACATTTTCTTGCGTTCTTATCCTACTTTATCCTTTCCTTTGGGGGAGTACTCAGCAGTTAATAGCCCTTTCTGATTCCTAGAAATCGATTCACTTTTTAAACGAAATGGCAGTTGACATTGATTAGAAAAATTGAACCTGTAAAGACTTGTAAATAAATTATCAGGATGAAATTTAGACGTAAGGAAAAGGTGTTATTCCTATGATATTATTGAGGAAATGTATCCATCGTTTAATGTAATATTGCATCCTATTGATCAAAGTTTATGGCGCTGTTTACCAATTTGAGTTCAGTAATCGAACATTAGGTATATGTTGATCAGCTGATTTAGCGACATCTGAAGAGTTGACATCACTAGATATGTCGTACACTTGCTGCTAGTTGGTTCAAACGACTGAAACTCAATTCAGAAAGATTGAGGCAGGTGTATTTATATGTAGATAGTGCTCAACATTTGGTACCTCCATTTAACCTAGCTCCATTTACCAAATGTTGAGCACCTCCCCCACTAACGAGGCCAAACTACTCAAAACCATATATCTGTTATACTTATCGGTGATTTTTATTAAATTGCTTGTTACCTTGTTCGTAAGAAAATTTTCTGGCCTATATTGTAGAATTGAGATTGCCTGTTTCAATAACTATTACAGGCTTTAAACAATGGTTTGGTTGCATTTGTTTACCGCTCCTTAGGATGTATTACTTCTTCGTGTCGTATCAAAAATGTGTATTGCCTTTCAGCTAAGTGTTGTGCTTTTTCATAAGATCCATGTACATAATAGGATAAAAGTGGATTATGTATCCTAACTTTGATACTATGTTAATGCTAATATATTAAAACGGATCATATGGTAAGTTCCTTGAACTGTTTTCTGATTATACAATCTAACAAGAAAATTCTACTGTTAAATATGGCTAGCAAGTAATGCGAGTACTAGATTGTTTGTATTTCATAAAATATAAATGGCATAGCCTTATAAATTGTACCTCCAATAAACGGACATATACAACTCACCGTCATCCATTGCTAAAGCCGTTGTCCTGCCTTTAAGTTCCTTGTTGTAGACATGGCGACAGTCTGTAAGCAACGAAATAATATATGAGGGAACGAATGCATTGGTAAACTCATTTGGTGTTATTTGGATGTTTGAAAAACAACATAAGTAGCAAATGGGATTGAGAGACCACCTTCAACAGCATTAGAACTAGGGTCATCCGGATGAGAGACACACGCTCTACCAATGCTGCCAAAGGGATATATCCTACTCGCAGAGTCAAAACGGAATCCTTTGGATATAACCCTGCCACACTTATAAACGCTGTTGGTGAGGAATGTTCCTGATGTGTCTTTAAAATTATTTACCGAAAAGAATCTCTACGTAATTGTTGATTTTGAAATGTACATACGTAGATTGAGTTGATAAAAAAGTTGTTTGTAATTACAACCTAAGGTAAAGAAAATCAGTAAAAATATACTTATTTGATTGTGTAGAACGTCGAGTAAATTCGGTTGATGAATTTTGAACACTGAGGTGACATTATCAAGTCAATAGAACAAAAACTAAAAAAACGTCAAAACTTCATGTTTCTAGACCATTGACTGAAGACATCTGCCTCCTTGATAGGCGACTTTGAATTTATTTTTCCTCACTATGAAATCGAAGCCCGTTATACATTTAATGTAATCATTAAGCAAATACTTTAATTCTATAAATACGTATAAACCTGAATGAAAATAATAACATGAATAAGAAGAAAACATATGATTCCGTATTGAGCAAAATTTATTGTCATAAGTCGAACATCTACTATTACTTTATTACATGAGTTTTTCATAAACTGAAGTTGAGTACAGACTTAATCTTACACAAACACAAATGCATATGAACAACCACTGAGAAATATCTTTCTATAACCACTTACTTTTGGTAAATAGTGAATGTATATTCACCTTTGATGCAAGTAATTACATAGCCACAATAACTAAGTAATACACATGTCTAACTTGGTGAATAAAGTGAACCATTGACACACATTACATGGAATTCATCAATTATAAATGTTGCACACAATTAGCTGCTGTCACCATTATATATCCACGGACAAACATAACGTATAACTGACACACAATACAGAAACATTCAAATATGTATATACTCGTCAATACAACGTGTGGGTACAAAAACCATTATATATCCACGTACAAACATAACGTATAACTGACACACAATACAGAAACATTCAAATATGTATATACTCGTCAATACAACGTGTGGGTACAAAAACCATTGATTTAGATGGAAACCAATATGTACAGGTATAATTAATTATCAATCAATTATTAACTACAATTCACCCTCTGGACGCGTTTCTTGGCATCTGCATCGGAACAGAAGGCATGCCAAATGTCTTCTTCCAATGGTTAAGCAGACATCAATTAACCATTTGTATACCAACAAATGTGATTAGAACATCACAAAGGGGCAGTAGCTGGCTTTTTGACATACTTTTTTCTTAAAAGTTTCCCCAACAGACATTAGCTAATGCCAAATCCATAATCTAATATAATCATAGAGGAAATAATCAAGTATCAAGCAAACACCAGTGCCGGCCAATTTTGTGTGAACACCTTTTAATCATTTGTGGTAGTGAAATTTACTCGGATAACTTAACATATCATGGTACGTTCGTTCTAAAGTTGCTTTCTTTTGAAATGTTTACTTGCAATTGGAGAACTATTTGAGAGAACAATTTATTCCTCTTAAGAAACGTAATACTGTCCCTTTCAACATATCATATACATTAAAAAAATACATCCTTATCACAAAGACCCACCCAAAGCACGCGATGACAGTGGTGATATATCGAACCTACCTAACCTTTAATATGAAACTATTAGCCACAGGCTAATCTTGATTCGATTAAACCTGAAATGTCCTCTACATATACATAAATCCCCGCCCCTTATCAGCACTGAAACATACTAGTTTAACAAAAAACCTAATCTTTTGCACATATACAGTTAGAACCAACTACATTTTCACTTTTCACAAAACAAACGTAAACAACCCTCATGTAATTCCACAAACCACCATCACATCAAATTGTTGTTGTATGTAATAAAACCCTCACAATCCAACAACTTTTATACCCAAAAAATAAAATCTAAGAAAGTAACCAATGCATACTTAACTCAAGCTCGAAATGATCAATCTAATAAAATGGTGTCACCGGAATCTGTTACAATTTCGCCAGTATGGATTTATCCCTGTACAGTTTAACCTGAAAATGCATTCTAGGTTTAAGGGCACAAGTATACAAAAATAGATATACTAAGCTTACGTGTCGACATTAATACAAATCTAGTATTTGAATTTGTCTGCAATCGTTACAATATATCGATTTACCCTAAATATATATTCACAAAATAACCTACTCACCCAGTGACATCGTAAAACTAGTAATGCCCATGTACAATAAGATAAATTCTGTCCCTGTAGACATAACAAACAAATAACCATACATGTTGACATGAATAAAAATCTGGAATTTGTCTGATATCGTAATATCAATTTACCCTCACTAAATATCCACTAAATAACCTACTCACCCGACGACATGGTGAAGCTAGTAAAATCCATGTATATTAAGACAACGTCTGCTCAAAGAGACTCCCTGAACAATTTGTTTGGTTAATTAAGCTAGGAGCAATTATTCATTCTGATGGATCTCTGTGGGTGTCTGTAGACCAGGGAAACTGCCACAGCTGTTGCAGTGCTATAGAACGACCTTGTGAATGGATGGGCTTATCACTCCAGTAATTGATACTTCAGTAGTGTCATTTTCAGCACTCGGTATATTTCAATGTTCTGAAATTTGTACTGCCTATTAGGGAGCAATTTTAAACTTGCTTTAAAAAGGATGGTTGAGACACATGATGGATACATTAGATTTTTCAAGTGAGTATGTTAATGATGTTTTTCCCTTTGTCAAATAGAGATAATTTGCGATGTGTTGTTTCTAGTGTCACAGAACAATACCCAATTTATTATTTAGGTTATTGTTAATCTTTGTAAAAGGTAAATGCATGCAAAGTGATGCAACTAGTTTTGACAACAGTAAAAAGATCAAAATAACATTCTGAAACTTGAACACAAAGGGTTTCCACAAACGTCAAGCACTTCAAATAACAATTAGTCTGTAACATGCATGTACTATACATTGTGTTCGCCCGATATCATTTAGAAAAGTCTATCTATTAGTGGTGTAACGATTCATCGATAGTATCGATGTTTACATCGTCTACTTCGCGATATGAGTGCATCGATAAAAACATGTTTAGACAATATATCAGGATATGTATATCGTGAGGGTCCATAAGAGACAATATATCACGATACTGTTAACATAATTTGTTACAAACAAATAACTATAAAAGCTAAAAAGGTTTTTCTTCTATTTCAGAGATAACAGTGATTAGAACAGAAACAGAAAGAGAAATTATATGATATTTCTGATATTTTATATGTAATTGCACAGTCACTCTAATTTTGTGATTTTCCTTCATGTAATATCTATGACAATTTGGTATCTAAGGATTAACATTACTGTTCTATGTCCTATCTATAGTTCTTTCATAAACTATAGACAATCGGGATACGTGTTGTATCGCAACCACTGTATCGTGATGATAATCGTCTCGCAGGTTCCTTGGCAATAATTCCATGATATATCGTCTCACCTAATAAAACTAGAATCGGGATATATCGTCTCGCCACTAAGGCCAGAATACACAGGTCTACTATCTATATAGATAACATATGCAGTCATATGCTACTGTCATATAAATCCTTTCCCAAAAAATATCCGTGATAGCATTCTTCACATTTCGGTTTGTGATTGAAAAATGAATTCTAAAAGCAACTGTTGACTGGATCGAGGCGAAGTGACGTGAGGTGAGGTGATTTGGTATTTAAAGCCGCTTTCAAGAGCATTTCACTTAGATCACGGCTGCAAATAATATTGCCGGGAGAAAGCCCGCAACACCATGTGGCTATGCATTGTGCTGAAACCTGCTAACATCGGCTGGAACTAGCGAACCATGGGTGGTAATGTGGTGATTTCAGTTTAGCATTGCACCCGAACCTTACTGCGTGTAGAACAGTTCTCTACTGCGAACGCGCTAATCATTACGGTATCCCGCTGACTGAATCGAAAATTAGGAAAAGCTAAATAATAAACGTATGTTAACATTAATTGAACAGCTGCACTTCAATCACTTTACTTTTAACCAATCCTGCTCCATCAGCGTATTTGTATCCGCAGAGCTTTTTCCAATATCCCGATCTCGTACCTTGACAGCCTGATGATCATAACCTAGGTTTAAATGTAATAATTTCAGCCAATGAAATGTCTTTGACTTCAACGGATATATAATTTGGGTTGCATTGTTGCTGGATGCGAGATTGATATTTGCTGGTCATGCACCTAGCAATATGAAACACTTGGCAAGGAGGAGATCGTCGGAATGGAAAGCGCTGCGCGGATTCACTCATTAAGCAGGATGAATTTTTAAAATTATAATCTACAGAACACATTTTAGATAACGCGTAGCTAATTTATATTTTCTCTCATAAATTTTCTTAAAGAAATTGATTACATGCTTAGAGTTTTCTCAGGGAGTAATTGTCTGTCGAGTGTGAGCAAAAACGATTGTTGCATGTGAAGGCCTAAGAATATATTTCGAAATGTTGTGGCTATAGCATTCAAGAATATGTTATCCAGAAAATCTCGCTGCTCTTATATATTTCACCTACTAAATGCCCTTGAAACTTGAAACACTTTATGAAAGAAAGATTCAATGTTCTGCACATTGTAAAGACATGATCAAATTGGACAAAATTACATTTAACAATGCATACTGCAGATGCGGTTATCTTTGACATTTGAAGCAATAAAGCATAATCTATTTTGTGTCAGCATGTGGCTCAATCATCTATAATAAAGGAATAAGAAATGAAAAGAATTTTACTTTCAGGCGAACGCATCAGAAGGGATACTAAACTTTTTAAAAATCTATGATTTATCATCAATTCTCATCATAGAATCTTTGAAGTGAAACATGAAATACGATAACACAGACAGCGTTTAAGTCAAAATGTTAAGTATAGAAATACGTCCCTTTGACAGGAAAGATCAGCTTGAAATGCCTACAAGAGACTTGTCAATCGTGTGCAGAGTTCGTGACAAAGATGTTCCGATTAATCACTTTTGATGAAAGAATCAGTAAAATTGCCGACAAATATATCTGCATTCACGCATACCGTCACTCGATCTACGCATTTCATGTCCTAAAGGCACTGTAGGACTCTTTTTCAATATTCAATTTGTCCAAAGTATCTCTAAACATTAGCGTAAGTGAAGTATATCATTATCAGAGGTACCATAACATCTCGATCATCTGATTTGTCATCCTGATTGTTCGCAGTCGTAGAATAATTATCACATATCAAGCGAAAACTGCATTCAGACATTTGAGAGTGAACACTTTCAAATAGTTTAAGTTAGAGTAATTGAGGTAAATGCTAAACTCGATTTTCCTTTTCTTAAGATCACGATTTTCCTAGGAAACTTGATACAGCACCTTAAACGTTTAAACGTTCCCTTGGTGCTAGTTTTAGGTTTAAGTGACATTAATATGTTTCATTAAAAAATACGCATGTGATACAAAACCACTACGATATGAACTGTTTTCTTTTCAAATGATTGAAAAAAACTTTCTTGATCTTCCAAAAATTCAAAATATACATATACTCTTCCATAAAAGTAGGGGATATTCCGAAACAATACAAAACTGCGGAAATGCACTGTTGTTTTTATTAAAGGTAACCATGCAGTGTATGTAAATAACAGGCCAATTGGCTACACATGAACATAAAGAGTTCATATGGGCGAGTAATCTGACGACCCCATTTCGCTTGAAAGAGATACACGGTCAAAAGTAAATATGGACATTTTTTATTTTTGACTTAATAATGAGTAATTGTTGCACCAATCCTTAGATATTCAGCAATTTGTAGGGACATATGCTCCTAATCAACCGTCCAATCACGATTTGGGACAATTTGTCCTACTCATCTAGCAATGTTGTCGGTTGACGTTGACGTCGGCGAATACATCTCCTTACATGCTTTATAGGAAAGGCCAGGACTCATGGCTGGCCAAGAATATGAACAATATGGTGACGCTGGAGGTAGTCATTCACGAAACGAGCGCGGTGGGCATGGGCATTATCATTTTCAAAGATGAAACGTTGACCATAGGGCAGAACAATCGGCGCCAGGATATGGTCAAGGTAGTACACACCAGTGACCCATCTTTGAACATTATGCGTGTCCGTTCTGTCACTTATGATGATGCCTCCGAAAAAAACATAACAGACCCACGCCCAAATTTGTCATGCTGTCTAACACGATAACATTAGCTTGAAACTCATGTCCACGCCTTCAAACGCCAACACGCCTATCCGTGAAATCCAGAGTAAGTATTGACTCATTTGAGAACATTGCACGCGCCCATCGCCGATTATCCAAATTTCTACGCTGCCTACACTATTGACGCCTGTTTGACATGTGATGTCGACTTAATCGAGACAAAATACGCGGTAGCCGATTTCTAATTGGTTGGGGTGTAACTCGATTTCCTGTTACTTGGTACAAGTTTACAGAAGGCTTATTGGCCGTTTGTGCGCGTTTTCGCAGGACCTGTATGCGAATGTATCGATCCTTGGCTTGTATAGGACGACCTGGACGAGGTCTATCATCAACATGGTGTGTGTTGGTGACGGTTCCACAGTCTGCTGTTCACAGACTGTGACACATTTTAAGCATGTTGGTTAAATGCTCGCTGTGTAGAGCTCATTTGAAGCATGCCAATCACGTTGAAGACGTCACATTGCAAATTAAACCTAACACCGTAAATTAAATATACGCTAAACAGTAAATCTTATGCAAGAATCAAAAGGAAAGTAAACAATGATAGGATAAACCAACACGCAGCAGTTTTTCTTGAAGTGTCAAGTTTGACAATGGACCCCTCCCATGTGTATGGCGCTATTGCACGTGCAGCTAAATGGCTCTGTTGGGGCGATAAGTTCTTCATACGTGCACATACTCTCAAAATGTCAAGTGTCCATGATTTATGATATCACAACCTCCAAAGGTAATTGCATTCCAATACCCCCTTCTTTTTTGGAAAATATATTATTTGCTTGTATAAGTTGACAGCATACAAAGCAACCCCATAAATACATGAAAATAAAAATACTAACCAAATGATATTCTATTAGGCAACATACAAGCACCTTAAGCGATTATACATATCATGTCCTTTTCACTACCAACTGAGTGAGTACGCTATAATAATGTATGCCATCGCGCCCTTGGCATTTCCTGTTAATCTGTGAAATGGAGAATGATATATATGTCATGTATATCATTCATTAGACAGACATGGGAAAAAAACGTATCTTTGCCCATAAGCAATACATTTCCGGAAATTGAGGAAACTATGTCACAAAAGAACCGTAAGTAATATTTGAATAATAAATTCTATATTTTGTTTTCACTGTTTTTTTATTAAAATTTATGATTTGAAACAAGAAGCATACGTGGTATAAGAAGCATTGTAAAAGAGAAAAATATAAATAACATCAAATTAATAATATTATGAAAATTTGTAACATTTCGAATAATATCGGTACAAATCAATCGTACATGCCTTGTGCTAAGCGTAATTGAACTTGCGACACAACACGATTGCATGCATGTCATAGACAAAATCAATGCATATAGTGAAAAAAGGTATTCTAATATACCGCAAAATCGTTTGATCATTTGCGTTTGTACAAACGCCATTCATGAAAAGGGTTTCATGGGCGATTGTTATAAGAACAATTATGGATCGATGTATCGATTATCTCGACACACTTCAAAGCGTTCTGCTCATTTATTATACCAAAGTGGCGTGAGAAAGGTGTAGATAATATTATTCAGTCTCCTGTGAGCAATGTTGATCTAAGTCTAGAAAATAAATCAGCCGTGTACACATACAATATAAATACTCAAGACAGCTTTTCTGCGTGATTATGGTATTCATATTTTAAAAACATAGTGCGTGTATGTATAATGTAATGTTTTGACAATAAATGTTATATTCGTTTTACTGCGTCATATAAACATCCAATAACGTCACATGATTCATTTTCAGCATGTTGAAAAAGGAAAGGCATCACCTAGGTCACAAGTTGTGCGTTTTGGACGAAATATTGCATCTCTGTATTCTTAGTCACTTAGCAAAAGTTAGCAATATGTTTGAATGTAGAATCGCTAACAAGTGTGGCACTTAAATGAAATAGCCGATCGAGGTCACAAGTGGTGCGTTTTGGACCAAGCATGGCATAACTGATTCCTTGGTCACTAAACAATAGTTGACAATATGTTTGTGTGTTGACCCGCTAACAAGTGTTGCACTTAAATGAAATTAAGTCGATTGAGGTCACAAGTGGTATGTTTTGGACCAAGCATGACATCTCTGATTACTTGGTCACTCAGTACTATTGAGCAATATGTTAGTGTGTTGACCCGCTAACAAGTGTTGAACTTAAATGAAATTGTCGATTGAGGTCACAAGTGGTATGTTTCGGACCAAATATTGCATCTCTGTATTCTTTTAGCAATATGTTTGTGTGTAGTCCCGCTAACAAGTGTTGAACTTAAATGAAATAGCCGATTGAGGTCACAAGCTTAAGTGGTGCGTTTTGGACCAAATATTGCCTCTCTGCAATCTTAGTCACTTAGCAATATGTTTGTGTCTAGACCCGCTAACAAGAGGGGCACTTCAATGGAGTAGCCGATCAAGTAACGAATGGTGCGTTTTGGACCAAATATTGCATCTCTGATTCCTCTGATAAAGTATCAAGTGGCGATTTAAAAATAAGTGGTTTGTTTTACAAAATATCTCATCCCTGGGACCTTGGTCACTTTAAATGGATACATTGTGTGGACAACGTTTTTGAGAGGCATTAACGTACTGTTTCACTGAATCAGGAAGATTTCTATGGATTTTTGATTTGATTAATGAGTCAGGATAATCAAACAGCAAGAGCATGCTCTTGTTTGCAACATACGTTGTATAGTCGCGAGGGATATGATCGAAGACAAATAAACAATCACTGAGCAGTAGGTCCCAAGATCCAAAGTGGATCCAATCAATAGTATAGTGTATGTACAAAACATGTTTGAAATTGTAACATCTGTGACATAAAATACATCTACAGAAATCTGTTCATCTTATTTTCACTTCACTTCACTATACAACAAATGACATGGAGTTAGAGGTTTCAATAAAGGTAACTTGACAGTATGAAGCTGTTCGGAAAAGTCAGAGAACAATGTGATTTATCATTGTTGAAAACAAGTTTCAACGAATGTCGCTCGTATACGCGTGTTATTCTAATGTAACTTCCAAAACTAAAATGAACAATGGTTCACAGAAATTAATTCAATACCAACAGCTGTTTACTGAATCCGAGAGTCATGAATTATTCACTGAAATCTTTTAAGGTTTCATTAGTTTCAATGAACCGAGACTTTTAACCTCGATCGTAATTCAAGCGTGAAATCTCAACAAAACAATGAGATTCTATACATATGTCAACATTAATTATGAATATCACATACAGAAAGTGATCTCCTAGTACCAGTAAGACTAAAAGTGGCCAATCAATGGTCGTCTGTCAACTTCAAATCGAACGTAAAAAATCATGAAAAACTATTTGAATAAAATATATGAAACCTGTCAATTGACTTAAAAACATTCACCTGAAATGTACGTGGACGTTTAGCATTTCAGAAATAATAAAAGGGAGCCACCGAAAGTTTTCGCAAGTTTAACATCATTTTCTAAAATACCTTCCTTAACGAAAACGGTCATTGTACTTTTTAAATTCAAGTTAAAGTTTGACGGCCAACTATGTACATATTTCTAACGACATCAAACTAACACAGCATAGAGAAAAAACAACTATCAGTCGTTAATATATACAAGGTAACTTAATCTGTCATTCAGTGTAGATACCGAAAACATATGTTCACGTTATACAGCATGTCGTAAATTACCGTATACAGGTATACATATATAAGAGATATATAAGTGCTTCATGTGAGTGTAGGGTAATTTTTACAGAAACAAATTTTATGCTTTTATTTTAAGGCTTATTTACTAGAAAATATGATTGTCGCAAAAGTTTACCAAAAGTGATTACCCATTGAGTTAAATGAAACTACTTACTTGAAACAAATTTCTGTGCAAACATTCGTGTCCGTTTGTATCCCGTTTGTAAATAAAAACAGCTTAAATCAATCTTTAACTGCTGGTGTCAATTTGTAACTACCCCTACACAAGCTGCAGGCATACAGGTCCACATCCAATGTCTTCTGTACAGTCCACTGTCATCATTTATAACATAAGTTGGTAGTATTGATCCTTCGAGGTTTCTCTATCCTATCATGTAGCAGCGACATCGCCCATAAACGAGTAGGTCAATTACGCCCGGCTACCTGTATTCTCAGGTGAAATCGCAATTACCCTTGATGGCAGCGCCTTTGATGATACAGAGTTCTTGGAAACAGGCCATTGTGGTTATTTCTAAGGGCAAACAAAGGTAAACTCATTAAGAAATGGAGCTGTTATTCCTTTATGGTACTGACCACAATGGTATTCCCTTTCATTATGACTTTCAGGTAAACTAATGCGTCTATATGCAGGTGATTCCAATCAATATGCAACGGAAGATTGTCAGGAAATAATCAGTTCCAGTTTGTCCGCAGCATCATGTGTCTAAACTTACAACGGATGTCCTCGGTAGAGCATATCATCCCTTCGTTTCCAGCTGATATAACTGTTTGTGCATCAAAGGATATTTCGAAGAGGTTTGTTACTCTAATCCACTATTTACAGAGTTTACGTAATTGAAACCGCAAGGCGTTAATAAGGAACTGAAAATCATTAACATTAAATCTTCCATGTAATGCTGTTGTCTAGATTCTGAATTGGTGATTTGCCAAATACATGTTCTAAGCATCAATTCCCGGGAGCGTTTCTGTCATGCATGAATTCATTCAGTGACGTCTGAACTGTCCTAGTAGCTTTGCATCCGGTATTCTTTTACAAATCAAGATGGATATTTTGTAGAAGGAATCAACGCAGAAAGTTTTGCACTGAGAGAGAACGGCATTTGAAATTAGTAACTAACTTTCTGAAAAAATATATCGATAAATCAGAGCTTTCTTGTGTCTCTGTCAATCTCCAAACTTTTTATAGGACATGATACTGATTTGTTTTGAGATTTGAAATATTTTTTTCTTAGCATGTAGTTATAGGTCTATTTATGTGCAAGGCTTAATTTCCACACAATTCCCGACACAAGTTTTTCCTCTCTCGAGAGAGTCTATAATTGTTACGATCATACATCCTTAAATCGTAATAGTAGGAATTGGAAAATTAGTTGAAAATAAAATAATTGAGAACATTATACGGTAGGAAAATTTTCAACATCACTCATTTAAACATTTTAAGCTTACCATTTACTCGCTATAAAACCAGAAATATCTCTTCTAGATTGTTCAAATACACCAGTTAAGTGCCAAGTGATCACGGTGACAATTTGGTCCGATTTCGTTCTGTTTAAATCAAAGTTTTCACGCCAATCTATAATCTATCGTGACCGGTTCAGAATAACAAATTCATATCAGTTATACTGCCTAAAAGTATCTACACTACAGCTTGAAATAAGTTATACTTAATATGTAAGTGGCCGATTTTGAAATGTAAACGTATTGTAGCGTGTGTTTATATGCTGCAATGATATATCAGACACATTATACATTTAAAGTATAATTATCTAACATAATCTAGATAAAAATTTAAAGATAACGTCAATCAAGTTTTCTATGCATAGACGTTAATGATTTTGAAATTTAATCTTTGTTATCTAATACAGTCACATGGAATACTTTGATTTATTCCACTCAATACTGTCACAGTACTGATCTGATCTGATTACTTAAGTATCAGATGCTTTCAAACAATACTAAATTAAATTATATTAAAGGAAACTTCGATGTTGATTAAAACCACACAGTAGATAGTAGGTATTCGTTTGTGTTCATTAAACGGAAATAAATTTAAGTATCAAACAAAATGCTTCCTAAATGCATTCCTGTGTTGGTCTAAAAATCTTGTGTCTTCTCTTTTATGTAAATTGTAAACTGCAGATAAACATCTGGCCATTTGCTACCCACATATGTCATAGCTGCATCATAACTTCTTATATGAACCTCTGTTCTACACCAAGCTAGTTTCGTTCTTCCGGCAGGTACCCATTGCAGAAAATACTGCGACATGAACTACCTTGCAATGTTTTTTCTTTTGGAATTAAATGCCATCGACTGTTGTCGATTGGTAGATTATGCTTTCAGGTTCTTAATTTTAATATGGGAAAAAAAGTGTCTTAAGGTAAGTAGAAGTAATGTTCAAAGTATAGATTATCTTTGAGAATTTGTATAATTGACCTTTTGAGATACTCTCTATGGTGCTACGCCAATGTTGTAAAATAGTATCTACCTTTAGAACCAGCCATGGCATGGGAAAATTCTGGAGTTAAGAAAACACTTCGGTTAAGCCACAGCTATTAAGAACTTTAGTGATGAATGACATCCATCGTATATGACAAACAAATGTCAACAGAGATCTGTTTATACAGCAGTGCCGATAATTTACAGTGTTGATTATTTATTGCTAGTTGTGCGAGAATGAGATAACACGTTTATATAATTCAATAAACAGTGGCTCTTGACCAAACTAACCATATACCATAAAGTTTGGGGTAGAGCTTCGAAGACCAACAGCGAGTTTAATGAATCTAATGTGTACTTTTTCAATAAGTTTCAGGTTTTCAAACCCCCAAACTTCGCATCCATGAAGGAGAATGGGGGCGTATCGTAGTATCAAAAGATTTCAGAATACAGTTAATTGGGAGATTTAAGGTACGGGCTTTTTCAACAGTACAAAACGTCGTTGCATTGTCTACTTATGTTTTAAGTCCTGTCAGAAACCTACCATTCCTATGGAACCGTAATCCGAGATTTGTATATGCATCTATTATTCCAAGCAAGAAAGAGAATTTTTTAGTTTACTGTTTTCGATACCTTTTGATAAAATTAACAGTAAGGTTCCACTTTGATAAATATTCATAAAAATATCGCCAATGCAACGATGCAGTCTCTAAAGAGGCGACCGTGTTCTGTAAATGATGATCCAAAAAAAAATATACAATCGAATAGACTAGCTTTTCTAAAGCATATGGCATAAAACGTGGCCTCTCAAATGATCACTTTTAGAACGTCGTCGCTGAATGTACAGCTAAGGTTGATTGCATCAAGCTTCTAGACCAAGAAAAGTTCGTATTAGAACAGACGTTCGTATAGAAATTTATGACGGAGCTACCTCTGTGGGGAGACAATGGCACCTGATGGGGAAATAGAAGAGCTCATTTGAAACTTGTGGCTATATGGCACTTGGGATAATGTTTATAAACAACATTTCATTGGTAATGGATTGAAGACATTGACAGCTATTTTGGTGAGAGTTTAAAAATTTGCAAGAATTATTTCGTCTTTACACGAATTATCATCTTCGAATCAAACAAAATCGATGTATGCAACTGTACACAAACGGTGATTGTATATTTAGGCCACCCAAAGTTATCACACAGGCATATTTGCCCATTTCCGGTCATCTGTGCAATCAATATGTTGGTCATTAACGTTCCCTTTGGTCTCGTACATTCCTAAATGGTCATGTTGTGCCAATTTCCATAAAGGTCAATAATGCCCTAGTGAAATATATATCAGAAACATTCTGAGCAAAATAGAATTTTAGTTTTCAAAAGACTAATGAGAAATCAGGGTCCCTGATTGAAAAAACTGAAAATGATTTTGTATTGTTTTCAACACAAAGGTACAAATAAAAAAAGACGAACAAGCCTTTTAATGATTGACATAAAAGAGAGATTTTTCCTTTGAAGTCCAACAATATCCTGCATACTGTTTAAATATTCACGTACTTCACATTTGATAAAAAAGAGTTTGTGGCTCCGTAGATCGTTAGGGGTTCTATGATCAACTTACATTTGACAAAGCAAACATAAAATAAACTTTATTCAATCAGTTATCAGGGGTAAATATCAGTTTATCATTCTCATTGGCCTTAGGGTTGGCACACAGATAAAGCTTATGCTTTGTGTGGCTTGTCATGTTATTATTCGTATGCCATCTTTTGGGCTACATGGCCATCACATCTACAACTGATTCACCCCATTGGCTAGGGTTCATGTAAACAAGATGTCAGCCTCCTCGGGCTTCTGCATCTGGGGAATTAAATGACAAGGAATTATATGGGCTAAACCTCCTTGCCCTCATTAAGAACACAGATCGATTCACCACATCACCATTTTATAATCCTTATTGGCTATTTATATACATTATATTTAAGATTTCTGGGAATTTCCATGGGTTCTGCTTCTGGATTATAAGACAAAATAAGTTTTAGAGGCAAAAGGTCGCGAAGGTCAACAGAGTAACCACATCTGCAACTGAAAATTTCTTTGTGCGAAAAAGTTTTTCAGTCTTCGAAGACATTTTAACCTGGAGAAGAAGATTAATAAAGGTTTTTAGGGCATGGACCAATGCCCTCATTAGGGACATAAGAGATACCAAATCTACAATTGTATCCCCATTCACCACGGTACCTAAACACGATACGTACGTGAGTTCTCTGGAGCCAATTAATCTGGAGATAAGGTTGAAAGTCTGACCTAATAATGGTTAATGGTGGTTACAGATGATAACACACGGTACTATGATTTGAGTATGCCATAGCTCGACGTTTAAATGATCACAGAGATACGGTGTCTTCTCTGTGGAACCAGTACCAACAAATTTGAAGCACCAGAGATCGCTTTCACGTAGGAAAACCATGGTTTACGTCACTCCGTCAGGACACATCTCAAAATGCGGTAACAATCTGAAGCATCATTCCAAGCTTAAGCCCTTTTAGTTCAAGAATTTTCAGGAATTGTCTGCGAGATTGGGACATCAGTCCATGACGTCCAGCAATCCGGTCATTTATGTTGCAACGTCAAGATGCAAATGCACGTTTGCTGTGGTGTAGACATCTTCTAAGGCAGAAAAGAAGATATTCAGATAATGTTATGCTCTCAGACGGGCGTCCACGCGCTTATCGACACCTTGGCGAACGTTATGCTGATGCGTGCGTTCTGCAACGCGGATTTTGGCGGTGGAAGCATATTGTTGATTACGCGTCTTTAAGATGCAATATATGCTTCATCTTAGGTTTCAGTTTGTGGAGAAACCTTTGATTTTTTAAATTGATTATCCGTGATAACAGGATAAAGTGAACTTTCTCTCTACGATCTCGATCTCATCAATAGATTGATGTTTGTCCAGCTAATTAGCTTATAAGGATACCAAATAGTAAGTGGTCAATCACAGAAGCTAGGTAGACGTCTTTGTCTGACCAATGATTACATGGACGTGCTGTCGTTAAAGATCAATAGTACCGATATTCTGTAAATGACCCCTGCTCAATCAGCTGATATATCTGGGCTTCATCATGATACCGTTCAAGGTACTTTATTATTTCAATTACACCTATTGAATAAAATGCCACTATATTGATATATCTTTTCCCAGAATATAATGTTCAATCTACACAGAAATGTATCCATTTTGATACAAAAAAGATAAATTATTTTGACTCAAAGACCCTTCCGAATACTCATTTTGATTCAATATTTGTTCAAACTGGAATTCAGATACTAACTGAGACAAAAACATTGCTTATGGCAAAGTCTGTAAAATGATTTGTTTCAGTCAATGATAGATCGTCCGTTTTTTTCTAGCAGGGTTCAGTTTAAAAAACAGTTTTGTTAATTTACATTTCACGGGTTTTAGCTATTAAGGTATTTTGATAAAAGCAAGTCCTGAAAGACTATAGTTATAATCCTATATGTTACACCTTTTAGATTTTGAAAATGAATGGTGCTGATGATTGCCATCATATGAAAGCTCAGGAACAACCTTGTATATGTACTTTTGAAATATGAAATTGAAATATTTTACGACGCGAATTAAATTTGTAGTCGAGGAAGTCAAGACTGTATTTTGAAAAAACCGACCTTACATTTCAATAAAACAAGACATTCATTTACCATCGTCAAGGTAAGACTCGGAAGGTAATCAGAATTACAAACGGTTTGATGGACAGGCTAGGATAACAGCCTGAAGCTCCAGCCAAGCAATCTATGTGACGAAGGTGTGTCACTACCCTAGGTTTGATAATAAACGTTTGAGAAGAGATGATAACCAGGTAAAAAACAGGTATGAAATAATAATTTACATATCACTATTTACTAACTTTCATTTATTAACAACTATCAGGAAAATAAATTCTAATAAGACAACGACTGTACGTTATATTGTTAATACCTCTAAAATGATACGAGTCCCAATGTAAAATATAACGTCACATGACAACAATACTGTCTTTTTATAGACATCTTAACATGTTTGAGACATATATGAAATAAAAAGTTGTTAACAGCCAAAAAGCTAAATTTGTGAAAGATCTATGATCGAGTTAGCAAGCAAAAACTTATTTAACGTATTCCCACTGACATATTTTTCTAATAAACTACAAAATCCTTACTGGAAACCTCTTTTTGGCAAACATTTGAGATCACTTGTGCCAATATAAATATTTTGTTTCAGTTGGAAACCTCTGTTAGATGTTTAACTGCTGAAACCAAATCATAACTGAACATTAGGGAGTTATAGGCCCCCAATGTCTTTGGTAGAGTCCACTGTCATCATGTACAACATACTTTGTGGTATTGACAATTTGAATTCCGTAACCTATCAAATAGCCCGGACATTGCCCTTTAAAAGTAGTTCAGTTATGACTGGATTTCATACCGTTCCATTATTCTGTCAGGTAACATTTGAATTACGACAGTATCTTTCATCCCACCAATTTATATAGAAACATCCCTCTGCGGTCATCACTAAGAAGGAACAAGGGTAAACCAATTACTAAATGAAGTTGAATTTCTTTTTGTTACCATGTACCACCAACAACAGTCTGTTCATTAAGACTCTCAGATTAAAGGGGCAGTAACACGTTTTCAGAAATTTATTTCTTCAAATTTCCCCCCAAAAATATATATTTATTCCAAACGCATTATCATCAATCATTACTCAACACGATTATCCGTTGAAGAAAATAGCAAGTATTAAACAAAAACTACTTGCCGCAGCAGTAACTTAATAACTTTACATAATAGGTCGGGGAAATCCTGTTTTCAGGAACCCATTTTAGCAGTTGGTTTGACTGAGTGCAAAACCAAAGATGACCTCTACGGAGAATGTCATTCCTTTGTCTCCTGTTATTTACAATACAAAGAAACAATGAAATTTAGGAGGAAGGGGATTAAAAATTAAAAATTATTATAAATAACATAATAATGAAAGTGTTTGATACTTGATATTGATGGATTTTATTCACTAGAAATTGATTCACAGTTAAAGAATCTCTAATACGCGAAGCCTTTGCTACCATACATAAAACATACACTGAACTATAGAACTGGTAACTTTTTATCTTGTATTTCTTTGTGAGTCAGATTAATCTCGTTTCAAAGAATTTAGTCATAGTTTCGTTGTCATGAACACTGACTGAGCAAACAGTTTGAATCAAGTTTCCAATTTCCTGCCAACCACGACATTTATTTTACAAAGCATGGCGTGCTAACCTTTCTGCTACAAGGCGCTAAGCAGTCTTGAATATGTGCAACAGTATGACGAATAGATATTCAATTGGCAATGATAACGCCATAATCCTTTTGAAGGTGTCAAATGCTTTATTTATAAAATGGACGTCAATTCTCTCCTTCATACTTATGTACAAAACACGATGTTAGTGTTCGTCACTGTTAAAATTTGTTTCTTAACATGCTGTGTTAGTAAAAATTCAAATTGTTTTTGGAATACAAAGAGGTGTGTTAATTTGTGTTCCGGAACTCAAGACTTAACAAAGGACAAACAGGTCATTTTCTCTTACCATGTTAAACAAAGATCATCAAAAGTGTTTGAAAATCAGAGACGTAGGGTACTGAAGGGATAGCGATCAATTTTGAATTGATAAGTCACCCTATGCTTTTAGATTGTAAGTACAAATGTACTTATTAGAGTGCAGTTTATAAACTCTGCTATAATTAACACAAGCCTTGTTTATGTTTATGTCTATACTTTGAACAGAAACTTTACGTAGTTGATTACAGTTACCTCTTTGGATTGTTTCCCCTTCAGCAACATGATATGACAAGATCTCAACAACATTTTGGCTTCAAATAATTAATGATTTGAACAATAAATGTAGATATCACACTGGTTGCCTGGAGGTAAACATTACAGACCAAAAAGCTTGAATTTGATATACATATTTCATTGTGAGAAATTGGTTATATTTAACATACCATCTCTCACGGCTGTCTTAGCTAAATGGGTCTCTCAGTCAAATTACACTCTCATATATACTTTGTTACATAAGATCTAACTCGGAATCAGCATGTGAAACGCTCACGTTTTGAAAGTCAATCCATGCTATTTTTTACATTTTTATAGACACTTTCCACTGAGCTCATTATGTAATATATAAACTGATCTGACTTTTATCAGGTTTTTTTATCGCATTATAAGTTCATTCCATGATCAATCACGGTAAATTTCAGATTTACTTTATCAAAAAAGCGGATAGTGTGAATATAAATCTCAGCGAACTGAATAAATCTTGATATGCTGCTTACTGTCATTTAACAAAGATGAGAAATCTGACACGCATAATTGTACCTTGTCCACCCTATCAGACTCATTTAACACTCGTGCTTTCTGTTCTTGTCAATTAATTGTAAAATGCAATAACATTGATATACCTTGCCAAACTGACGGTTGTCGCTTTACATGTTTCGTTTCCTGTTAACTCATATCACTTCGGAAAGTTTAAAAACATATGTTGAAAAGCTTAAGCAATCAGCAATTCAGTAAAAATATATAACTACAGTATAATTTGTTTATACACCTCAATGCACACTTGTCAAACAGAAAATAATGTTTTCATTAAACGAGGTCTGTTAACACTCCAACTGGATGACTGCAGCGATATTTGTCGACCTATTGATTTTATTCGTGAAAAAAACCCTAGAGAAATGCGCTTGTGACACACCAAAATATAGAAAAAACAGAAGACAAGGTAGCAACAACACAACCCCGCCACTCGGTCTAACCACATACCAAGTTTCGAAAACAATATGCTGAACGGTTCTTGAAGATATGGCCCGAGAACGAAAGAATTTCGGAATCAGAGAATTTCGGAAGTACGGAATTTTAGAATTACTGATGGAAGCGAAAACATCATGTCTCACGCAAAGTTTTACAGCCATGTTTAATCCTATCTGTATGAGGCAATCCGACATGGAGACAAGACCATGGTCCGGTTATTTTGTATAATTTTGAATAAATATGTCTCTTTTGTTTAAATGTAACGAGTGATAGCTTTAAATCCATCAAAACTTTATATACAAATTCTGTAAAATGAAGAAATATGTCTCGAGATGAAACCTGAAGCGAAGTTTATAAACAAATACATTATGGATGGATGATTTGAACAAAATTCTGAATAAAGCAAGATTGTCTATTAATTTATTTTACGTTAACTAACACTCAGCACTGCAAAAGAAAAAGTTTTCGATCCTTATTGTTGGTAGTTCTTAGATAAATTTATAAACTACGAAAACAAGAATTAAGTATTCAATGTTATAAAGCAAGACTGTGCCTTTAGGTCGAATAGCTCAAGCCAATCTGTTGGTCATTTGCGTTCTCTCTGATCTCATATATTCCCAAAAGGTCATATTGTGCCAATTTCTTATAGAGGTCGGGGTCGCTAGTTCCTTGGCGAGATAAATATCAAAAGGATTGACACCAAATAGGAAAATAAGTATCCAAAGGAAAGCTAATGAGACGTTAGAGTCCCTTTTAGTCGGAAAATTAGACTAATCTCTACTGTCGCAACCACAAAGGTCCTTATTTCAAAGGAGGGTGAGAGCTTTGACATGCGTTTCATTGACCATTGTTACTTCAAAGGACTAACGTCTTCTTTTAAGTTCAGCAAACTACTTTCAGTTTAATGTACACCAGCACTGACTTAAAATATAGAAAGATGAATGTTTATTTGAAATTATTTTTGTACTCAATGGTTCATATGAACGAAAATAAAGAAGTTAAAATTTTTTAGGCTTTGTTAGTACCTACTAAGGAGAGCTCTACTTCAGCTGGCAATTTTATGATGGGAAATGAAAGTTGTGGCATATCATTCACGTGAAGTATGTTAACCTTTTGACAATATTACATATACGGTGAGTTGTGAGGTAAGGTGAGTTTAGATGGAGTTTAACGCCGCTTTCAAGAGTATTTCACATATATCGCGGCTGCTAGTGTTATGGCAGAAATCCGCAACAACATCGTGGCTATACATGGCGGTGAAACCTGCGAGCATCGGCTGGAACTAGCAAACCATGGGCTGAATTCAGTGAAGCATTGTACGCAAACCTTACTGGGTGTAGAACAGTTCCCGGCTGCAGACAAAGTTGCCGCGCACCTGAGTTGTGTCTTATAGTCTAGTCCGAAAGTCACTTAAATAATGTAAAGATCTCTAGGACGACATTTTGGACGAAGTAGAACTATTTTTCAAAAGACAAACTACAAACGGTTAGCTTCATTTTGAAGAATTGCTTAAAATAATTCTGCTTTATTTGAATGTCAACTCTAGAAGTCACATTATAGACAGTAGATCTGTTGATAAAGTGTATTCAATGTATCTTCAAATTTAAGAGAAACCTTCTTTGATTTTTGAAAGTACTTCCCCAACACAACCGATTTCCTCTCTAATTTCTCAGCTAATTAGCTAATGGACATAGTGGACGTAAGTGGTCAATAAACTAGGCCATATAGACCTTTCCATCTGATCAATGACACAAAAGAGGATAGCATGTAGGTAAGATAAGAAGAAGTCAATAACATTTAACTAACCTTGATATCAGGGATATTCTATATACGTTTCTTGTGATTACTTTCTGAAACGATGGTTGGAATAACAAACATAACTACAAAAGTCGAGGATAGGTCAGAAATTTATTTCCTGTTCTTATTTCATATATTTTCTAATATTGCTTAAATTTTGCCACACCAAAATATTTTCGAAGGATTTTTTAAAAAGTATTTGAAATAACGAATATTAATTTTAAGAATTTACGGTATCTCAAAACATTTATCTTGTCTCTGATCTCTTGTAGAGATGACCGACATTATACTTAATATTTTAGATTATAGTTCCCAATATTTCGTTGCTGAGCAAATGGTTTTTAAGTTTTCTTTTACCAAACCATACAAAGACCCATAAATCCATACATCATAACGCTGAACACAGTTTTTACATTAACGGATTTCATTCAGATGTTTTAATGACCGGTTTTAAGGTGTTTGGGCATTTTATAAATTTCGGCCATAAGGGAATAAGATTAAAGACTCATTTATTACTATTTATTGATAGTAAAATGTATATTGTATGTCGATTTTCGTTCTTGTTGGACGAGTCGATGTCTTCATGTTACTGTGATATTTGATATAGGACTGTTACAGAAATATATATGTGTAAATCAAAGTTGTAATAAAGATATTTGATTACACATTGAGAATAAAAAATGTATACTATCCAAAAAAAAAGAAACGCATAGCCAGATTTGTTAAGAGAAATTGTCGTATTTTCAAACGCATATAAATTCAAAGGGAATGAAGTTAAAAGTGTGAATTTTTACATCAGATTTAAGGTGATATCAATTAACAAAATTACGTAATAACATTAGATATAGCTTTCACAATATTTCACAGACGTCGGCTTAAAGTCAGTATCTGTTGTGGCCATTTTGTGCGTTGATGACAGTTCTCACCCGCCTTGGCATCGACTGAATTAGACGCTATATGGTTGGTTTTGGAATCGTCTGCCACTCTTGCTGCACAAATAGAGCCAGTTCTTGTAGAGTTTGTGGCTGTTGTTGACGCTGACGAAGACGTCTATCAAATTCATCCCAAAGATGCTCAATTGGGTTCAAATCGTGGTAACGAGACGGCCATTGGAACTGATTAATGTTGTTTCTGGCGAGGAAATCCCTAGTGACTCGTCCAGTATCTAGCCTGGCGTTGTCCTCCTGGAACAGTTCACGTTGGACGTCAGTAACGGGCAGGAGGTGTGGCTGCAGGATGTTGTCTCTGTAGCGTACGGCCGTCAAATTTCCCTGAACGTGGATTATATTGGTGCGGCCAGTGTACGCTATCGCCGCTCACATCATAACGCTGCTTCCACCAAATCTGTCCACCTCAAAAACACAGAAAGGGGCAAAACGTTCGTTTCGACGTTAGTAAACACGGTTTCTACCATCTCGCCTCCGCAATAGGAACCTGGATTCATCACCGAACCAAACTCGGCGCTAGTTGAGAAGATTCCAAACACCCACTTTGTTACACCAACGAAGTCGATTGACACGGTGTTGACGACGTAGAACGTTGCCAACGTAGGGTCACCTGGCTATCAATCCATGCTCCCTCAACCTGTTCCGTAAAGTCTGGCTTGAAATTCTTCTCAGTCCTGGTTTGTTGCCTGCAGTACTCTCGGCAGTAGTTGTGAGATAACGCAAATGGATGCCCCAGATGTAGCAATCTTGAGCTGGTGTGGTGACACGTGGCCTGCCTGAACGAGGACGGTCATTTGTCGTGTTGGTCAGGACGAACCTGGCGAAAAGTCTTGAAATGGTGCTCTTGCTAAGAATGAGACGTCTTGCCACCGAATATTGGGACTCTCCAGCTTGAAGTCTTGCGATGGTGATGTTTCTTGTTGCAGCGTCAAGACGTGGCACTATGGATTGTCTTATAATCAATCTCCAAACAAGTGGCAAATCCGAATGGGTATCCCTTTTTATAGCCACAAACTGCGTGCATTTTCCACAAAAGTTTCACGTGCGTAATTGCACGTGTTGCGTTGTGGCGAAACGTTTTTTATTTATCCCTAAAATGTTCACCAAAGTCAACATTTCCATGCAAGATCCATTTTTGGAAAAGAAAACGAAAGCAACTTGTCAGTATCATCAATATCATTAGTTTTTTGGACAATACAAATAATACAAATAAAAATATTTCGATTTCAGTTATGAAAAATCACCTATGCGTAACTTTTTGGGGATAGTATATATTGAACAATTTGGAATAAGAGTAAACTGCGAATCTAGTTTAAAATATACTCTTATAATGATCTTACAGGATCTCGCTTTCTTGAAATCGGTCTAAAAGTCCGCTTCATGAACATGTCATCCCATTCATGAAATAATTTTTCTGAAAAACCCTCTTTCATACTGTTAAAATAGCTTTACTTCTCTTCAAGAATACTCGCATCAAGTTTATGCAACTAAATCTCGTAATGACATGCATACCGCTATCGGTACAAAAACTTTTTTGAATCTCGATTTCATAGTATTTGATAGTAACATTACTGTGTCAAGTAACATGATTTTGATGTATAACAATCTGTTCGTCGTTGTGATATGCTTTTCCAAAATGTTTTGAAATAATAGTGCTATAACACACATTAAAAAGCATTCTATCTAATACAATGGACAAAAATAAATGGATAAAATAAAAGGACTAATATTGTTTGATTAATATTGTACACTCAGGAATATATTGTGTTCATGCGGCCAAACTGACAGAACAACTACGCGGTTCGATGCTTAATTTCAAAGTAGAAAACCAAAAGCAGTGTTATTCAGATTTATGTAATAACCACTATGTATACAGTGTAATAATGCAACTGAATATTAAGCACGATGAAAGTCACAAGCTTTTGTATACAGACAGGTGCAGGTCATAAACTGACAGGTTTAAATATATTGATAATATTGATTAGTGGCATTCTAAAAGCCACTGTTCTAAATGTACAAGTCGGGGATTGTAAGGTAGTGAGAGTACTAATTCAGTAAAACTTCCGTTATGAGTTTAAAAAACAGACGCTATATGAGTTCTCCTTGAATGACCTACAACACTAGAAATTGACATGATTAATAACAAGAGACAGTCATGCTATCCATGTTCTCTACTTGCGCTCCAAACTTTACTTGTCAGGATAAGAACACACGATTTTACTGATAAACTAGCTCTAAAGGTATGTTAGCCGTACTTAGCCCAATGGATAAAGGATAATAGGATTAACACTGAAGTTCATTTTCCTGTTTGAGACGTTTAAGAAGAGTCGAGTAGAAGAGTAGAAAACGGATTTCATTTACATGTTTTCATAAATTCAATTTAAAGTTATGATCAAAATTATTTATTATGGTTTTCAAGACTGGTTCCTGTTGGTTTCATACTGAAGAAGACATATGTCTTATAGCAATGAACTACGCATTCAATTTGTTGGATATCCCCGTCCCTTTGATCTTATACGGTCCTGTACGGACATATCGTACCCCTCCCAGGTTTTAGGGTCAAAATGACTTGACAAGATGAAAATCCAAACAAATTCAGACCAAATAGGAATTGTAGTATTCCACTGAAAGCTAATGAGACATCAGGGTCCCTCATTGTCCGAAAATGAGACTCATCTCTCTCGTCGTCATCACAAAGTTCCAACTTCAAAGAAGGTTTGCAAATACAATCATTGATTTGTTGTGCAAAATAAGTCAATCGTTTTATTTGAAGTTCAACAATGTGTCCGTCACACATAAGCAACATGGAGCTTAATATCTTTACAAATATGTTCCTAAAATGATGATATCATAAAGATGAACATATTGTATGTTTATAATATAAACTTGAAATAAGACCCTTATCCTTTTGACATTTTAAAACATGAGGTGTTAACTTTAGCAATTGATTCCATTATATCGTTGCAGTGATATTTTATTCTGCGTAACAATCAAGTCACATCAAATAAACTATTAAAATGTCAGTGTTAATATTGTATAAGCATATATCCTTCTTTAAACATGTAAGCTAAATTAGATAATTAGGATTAGATACGTTCATTCCAAAAACAATGTCTATGGAAGTAAGAGTGAACGCCCTGTGACTGTGAATGTAATTACCTAATGGACAAATTAGAAGTCAGATAGGTAGAAAGTTGCCAATGATGAGATGTGGGTCAATATGAAGTCGTAAATCCAAAAAGTATTAATTCATCTGAATGACATGGAGTATCATGATAGAATGACTGCCGATGACTTAAGTTCACAAATGTAGTGATGAAAATTAACCAATGACACAGTGCAATTGTTTAGGACAGAGAATTCATTTTCATTCTAAACCTACCGATGTAATTTTCAAAGCCACGTTTGATAATCACTTTATATAAATCTGACTGCTTGACTCGCGAACATGAAAACCTCGTGATACTTTAATCACTGTATTTCAAACTCTTATTTTCATGATTTCAAAATGTATTCAACACGCAGCATTTTGTTTGAGTACATAATGGATTGATATCCGTAGATCCTGTACAAAATAAAACGAAAGAGAACCCTTCGGAATTGAGATTAAAATCTGACCTTAAACTACTTACCATGATCTGTTTAAGGTCATTGTATTCTCTTTGGAAAAATATAATTCAATAGTAAGAGTATAATAGTAGTGAAATTTTAATAGTAGAAGTAAAGACTTTGCAAGTATCATGTCTACTACAAAAGAAATCGGTTCATTACCTGTTAATATGTCTGTCCTCGTTTTATAATTATGAATACAGTTTAATGAGTATTTGAATTCTCCTATCCATTGTCGACTTATATACGTGGATGGATGACTTTCTTAGGAAATAACATTACATTTTTAGGAAATTACATTCCTTACAGGTATTGTTGCATCGATAACATGTTCTTGCAGACACATTACAGACGGGTCATTAAGAACGTTTATACATGTATCTCAAAACAAAATAATGACCACAGCAAATGGTACCTATCAAGTAAATGATGAATCAGGGATGTTGTTAAGGCATTACCCTATTGCTCTTTGTCGTGAGAAAAAGTTACTGATTATTCAAATACTTGTTTTAATGAATATCTTAGTTTTGGAATTTCACTCTTCGTCAAGACATGTGTCTCCACGTGACACTAACAGCTCTATTTTATGGAGATCAGTTTCATTGGTTTTATGATTAAATGTTTTTAATCTTTTAATGGGCATCTTAATACGGTTCTGAAAACAGTCGAATACCCTTTTTAGTAACTCAACTTTATGTAACATGTAACTAATATTGAGAATTCTAGATAACTATAGCTATTAAAAGAAGAAAGATAAATAATTAAGTCTTCAAAAATTTTGATTGAGACTTTTTAACTAAAGCCACATAAATTTTCATCAAAATTGTTGTTTTTGTTTATACGGTCACACCATCTTTTCAGATGCCCATGCACTATAAATTATAAAAAAGTACTTTTCTAAATGAAAAAACCCAAAAGTAAAAATATAATCGTTATTAGGACAAACATCCTTTGTTTAAAGGACTTTGATAAAGATGTTTACCAGTGTCAATTAGTTTTTTTTGCGGAAAGTAATTGACCTTTGATATTTTAATTCAGGAATTAAGCCTAAAGAGTAATTAAGATAATACATTCATTTAATGAACTCCAACACTATTTACATCGATTGATCGTCCTTATCAGATATAGCTGATGTTTGATGGAACAAACAAATAGAGTAATTGACAATGTTTAAAAGAACATAAATTCTTCAAAACAATTCTCACTTTTCAGTCATCTACAGTTTCTTGCACATCATGCTTGAAATTTACAAAAGATAAAAATGTACAGAATCATGTTCCTGTGAAAATTAAAACCAGTGGTCCAAGCGTAATACGTTAGATTTTTAAATAAATTTTCTATAGAACATAACCGCCAGAACAGAAACGATCTCCAGGAATCGTACCATTAATCATTGTAACTTAAACATCATGCTGGCTTGTACATCATTCGTTTGGCTTTAGGAGACTGCAAGTAGTTAGTAAATCTAGATTCCATATCATATGCAGTGAATCTTACACCATTATGTCATCATTTAGTCATTTAGATAGATCTATTCACCATTAAGACATGCTATTTGGCTATAATTCATCAACAATTCTGATACGAACACGAAATCCCTTGTACTTGAATTATATCATTTATATTTGTTTGCATGACATGGCAATTGTCAACTTTGAACAAGGGTATACTCGTATTGAATTCTAATTTCTTGAATAAACCATAAATTAAAAAAACAACGCAGAATAAAGTATACAAAATAAATTTCATTTCGAAACCTTTTATCAAACAGATGTCCATCATTCTTTGTCAGTGTTTAATCTTTAAGTTTCAGTTCTTTGAAATCATTTAATAATGTATGTTCATCAAGATATTGATCTTGTCCTGCTATTTGTGACTTACGAATTCAGGATAGATATCGATTTCTAATATATCAATCATTTCTCATTTGTTCTTTTACATGTCAACCTGGAGATATGAACATGACGTGCAATATGAAGCATTTCGCGAATACTTTTATACAATTCCAAGTGATAATATGTCTGAAAATACAATCATATGCTTTTGCAACCAAAACAATAAAAAATATTAGATTGTCAAATGAGAAATCCATAAGTAACATGTTAGCAACAATTTGTTTGAGTCTTTCCTCATGATTATAAGTACACTCAAAGGTATACGTACAAAATTATATCTTATCATTATGCTAAAGATTTTAAGGGGTTAAAGTGAATATAAGCTGGTTCAGTATCCTCACATTACGGCCAACTAGATTCATCATTGTGATATACCTGTATTGTTAACATATCTAAGAAAGTGTGTGATACGTGATTGACAACAGATTTGAGTTGCTAAGAATCATCATGTAAGTTTTAAGGTAAATTGTAAGACTTACATTTGATTTAGAGATCAAAGTAATTTGAGATTGATTGCTGATCCTCATTTTCTTACTATTACTCTGTATCAATCTATATTTACCTCATCCTGTACCTGATAGACATTAATCCTTAATCGGTCAGTCATTTCCTTTTTGTATAAGACCGTCTGATGAAAATCCGCAATGACTGGTACAGACTGTTATCCCCAATCCTATACGCCAATCATATGTTCCTACACTAGCACACTAGCATAAACATGTCTCTAGGCGTTGATAATGTTGTCAGTCAAAATAAAATATTCGTCGCTCGTTATCGGTGTTTAAAATATGCTCCTAATGATTTGATGAGGATTTAACTATCCTAGAGGTTTTGGCATTCCCAAAAAGTTAAATTCATATCACGGCGTCGTGAGACTTATAACTTAACAATTTTGCTTGAAACTCTCTTTCAGAATTGCAAATCAAGGCTAAAGATCAGAGCATTAGAGTTGGTAATTCCTAGATGACATGTACTTTTTTACGTATTATTCAAAAGAGGAAAATAACGATATCATCACTTTTCATCCTTGAAATATTCTTTTTATGAATGGTTGATAAATATTACAGTTTTACATCGTACATATATGTACATCATCAATAAAAGTTTATCAAGCGGTAACTGTAAAAGGACATGTATGATAACTATAGGTCTTGCCTAAAAATACGCTGTAACACCTGTTGAGTCTACTTATGTAGAAATATCAATGACTGTTTAAGAGGTTCCTATAAAAAAAATGTAACATCTTCTTGAAAACTCTAAGTAAAAATAAAACTTTCGTAAATTTTGATAAAAGATTTCAACCTGAAACAAATTTTTCAAGAGGTAAAGGGTTGATAGCAAGCGTAATTGGAGTGATATGCATTAAGGATCGATTGTTACTTGTGTTTCAAATGAATATGATTTTAACAAACTAAAGGCTCATCAATCTCAATCAAATTGTCTCAGAGAATTCTTCGGATCTAAGGAAAAGATAAAAACAATCATTTCCAATTGCAAGACAATCGTCTCTAAAAACAAGTATTCCTAAAACGAAGTAGCAAGTTCGACGAACGAGCAAGCTATGAAAAAGCGTTTTCGGAACCCTTTTGATTAGAAGGTGTTCAAACTAAAACGGCGACATTTCGTTTTCGCTCCATTTATTCTACAACTACGACCAATGACATGTTTCACCCTCTGAAGAAAATATGTTTTGTATAAAGTACTATATTATATGGACAGTTTGAACAAATAGACTATTGAAGACAATAGAACGTTGCTTTTTAGTGACTCTAACATCTGTTCATATGTCTCAAAAGCTGGACACATGATAATTTTACTTACAATTATATATTACATAGATTTTAGCTGTTGCTTAGCTGTATATTCATCATTTTTTACAGTTCCCGTAATATCACACAGTATGCATTGCAATCAATCTAAACAAAATACTTTACAATGAAAGAGTCACTTAATATTGTCAAATATGTCAAAGAATTGTGTCCGACGTGTACGAAATTACTATCTTATGGGATTGGGATTTAATATTTGTCTAAAATTTCAATCATCCAACATTAAGATTCACCCATCCTAAATTTGAAACGTTGTTAGCGGCAAGAAAAATGAACGTTTTTGTAGCTAGATACAAAAAGTATGATGGTTGATATTTCCATGTTATTTTCAATTCTATACACAAGTTGGCATAAACTTTCAAAAATTATTTTTTCTAATTTGCTAAAGGCGCGTTTCTGGAACAAATCATAACAAGCATACCTATCTTAAATTTTCGTTCCTGTATGAACACAAACCTTATGAATCATTTTTTATATTTGTTACAAAATATTTTATCATTTTGAAAAATGAATATATTCAATATCATATTTGTTTATTGATTAAATGTAGATAATAGCAATGGGCCCTGCAAAAATCTATTTTCGGATATATCCGTTTTAACAAATAAAACTAATGTCACCATATTGTATAACCCTATCGTTGTAGTGGTGACTAACATACCATGCAATGTAATATCATCTAAATATAAAAATATTCAAATTGTATTTTCTGATAACTGTAAACCAGAGAAGTTAAAGTTGCAGTGAGACCAGTGTTTTTTCTGAAACAGGAGCACATAATCTCATCTGTACAGTGAAACTTCATTACCCATCATATGGCATCGAAAGTAATACGTTCAAATGGACGCTGCAAATAATATCCTCTCAAAAACCTCGTCATATCAAATACGATCTATCACTCTGTCTAAATCAACGTAGTTGATGTAACAGACATCTCTTCTCTTATTGTTTTCGATTTCATTGTCAACCTCAATGAACGGACGTTGTGATTAACCTTTTTTATCAAATCGCACTGAGAAGGTAGGTTTTACTTTGATAATTAACGCTTGTTTGAATGTGATTTTCTGAAATTTTCTGAAGAGTTTGTGTCGTCACATTGGCGGGCCGTTGCAAGAAGAGTGGATTTTTCTGTATCTCTGAAATTGAAAATAGAATCGGTATTTATTACACCCGAATGTGCTCAACATGACTTTTATAAAATCGTGCATATTTGTATACAACCCTCGCTAACTCTCGGGAGATGCAAAAGTCTCACCGCCACGGGTAGTAGTCTCGGTTTATCGCATAGTAATCTTGTCTTAATGTTCACATCTCCTTTCGCCTGTTTTGATAACATTAGCCTGATAAAAATCCTGTAAAAATAATGATTTTCCATTTCTTAAAAGATATATTTTTTTTATAAGTTTTATGACAAAGGTGCACTTTGAGTCCTAATTAAAATTCCATCTCTACTATGAAAAACAAAGGCGACTTGAAAATTTGAATATACTAAGCTCTTTATATCAGAGCGGGTCTGCTTAAAAAGACTTTGGTGATAAAACTTTGATAAGTTTATATAAGTGTTAAGAATCTGAAAATGGACCATTTATTTCTCTAATATTTACCCTTAAGTAGTTTCGATAGGTTACAAGGTTCTTTGACTACTTATTCAGAATGTTTTACTGAAAATATGTGATAATATCATTGGTGGGATTTAAGTATTAAATGTTATTCTCATTTCAAAAGTAAAATGTAAAGTCATAATTTGAATTTCCTATCATAAAGAAAACATAGTAATTGACTGATGGTGATTGATTTAGTTGTAAATGAGTCGTATAAAATAACATTACTGATTGATCATTATTTTATCTAACACAAGTTATATGAGTACCCCCTTTTATCATTGCTGCCAAATTTATCGATTTTAGGTTTCAATGTACTTGTTTTATGTAATCAGTTTTGAAACAGAAAACCGGAACGTGATTTGGCATGTAACTTCACATTCGTGAACAAAAACTGCCATGGCTACTCTCTAATCATTGTAAATCAAACTTGATGTTGACATATGTATTTTTTGATTTTTTATCAGAGCCATGAATCAGTGTTTAAACAAATCAAATGAAAACATCTGCATGAAAGTGTTATGTTCTGTTTCAGATATATCAAGAAGGGGATATGCTATGTGGAAAATTTCATCACTATATCCTTTTTCAGAACGGCGTTTCTGTTTTGACAAATGTTGTCTGACCTTTTTCAATTAAATGGGTTCGAACGATATTGGCCATTTAACAATTGGTTTTGGAAATAAATAAAAACGAAGGTAACATTTTCACAAATTGTTTGAAACAAATATGTAAACGTCAAGGTATTTTCTTCTATGTCATAATTACTTGGAAATAAGTAACGTCAATTAAGGAGATCACTTCCAATCAATCAATAATTCTTTTTTTACTTGGAGCATTATTATTATGTATCGATTATAAATCTAAAGATAATTCAACTCAGTGGTATTTTACATGTCATAGAGATGACGAAAACGTTAATGATGTTAGAACAGACACCGAAGTGTCAACCCTTGAAATCAAGAAGTTGAATATGGATAGAACAGATTCCGTATTCATGTCAACAGCCAATCAGTATCCACACAAAGTTGTAATTTGAAAATTACAGAAATTGATCATTTCTTTATTTTTGTCAGTTTTATTTGCTTTTTAAATGTTATTTTCAGTAATCATTTATGATGTACTAATTTGGATTTCTTGGAGGACTACCACAGGAAAATACGTTCAACATCTCTTATAAGCAGGTACATCATTCAGATGTTTCTACGCTAATAAAAGTGTCTCGAGGGCTGTGTCTAGGTTACCAGCCAATATAAAGTCGCTAACCACAATCAAGACTGTGTTAATCCTTAGAATGCTTGTGATTTCTTTGGACAATTTAATAAAGACTTCAATAGACCATTTGGTAGAGAGTTTTGGCTCATGCTACTACATTATCATAAGGTCCTGGAGTGCCAAAAGATTCATTCCCCGATAAGTGACCTAACTCTCTCTGTGACTCTCTGTGACTCTTTGTGTCTCTGTCTGTCTTTCTGTCTCTCCCCTCCTCTCTGTCTCTCTGTCTCCGTCTCTCTGTCTCTCTGTCTGTCTCTGTCTGTCTGTTTGTCTATAACAGAATAAGAATAAGGGAATAAGAAAATACTACCCCCCTCTGTCTATTATATCATGCCAAAATTCGAAGTATTTCAGGAGAGACGAGGCCAGTTCAAAAACAGTTTAAGATATTTACATAAGAAATGGATCATCCAGTTTTATATAAAGGGAGGATATTGGACACGCCATGAACATCAGAAACCATGGTCTTTTTGGAAAAGTAGAATTATATCCGTTAGGCCACCTAAAACGAAGCTGAAACAAGCTCTGACAACAGAAAATAATACTCCAAACTGACAAATGATGCACTGCGTTTTTTATCATGAGCAATATGATTATCAGTAAACAAGGAAAATAATTGAATGTATTAGTTAAATGGAACCTGTACGTTTCCACTCAATTACAATTGAAATAATGTTGTCTTTTCTCTTTCATATCTTTTCTAGAATAGTCTAAAATCAATATCAAACGATAGAAATATCTCAATTTCAAAAGCACGTGTCCTTTCTAAAGCTGAGGTACAAATTAACAACGCTTGTCGTTGATTGTTGAAAATATTGAAAGTTTAAACGGTTTTAAGAATCACAAGGAAATCATTTCAGAAAACAGATAAGAGTGATACTTTTCTTTCAGAAACTCAAACTTGAGAAGATGAATGATCCCATGAGGTGTCGAAGTGCAACCTAATTATGAAATAAAAATCAAAACCAACTCCATCATTATTGAAATTTGTGCGTGACAAATCATTCCAAAGATTCCAAACATTATTTGGAAAAGCCAAAAGCGATCTTGAAAATCGTCTAAACTTTGAAACCAAAATAATTACACAATAGGGCGTCTTCTATTTGAATTTCTCCCGTTCCTTCTGCATCAACAAGTGTCCTATGAGGAAGACTGCAGTTATAAAATCGATTTTCTCATTGTTTAATGATCTTGTCAAATAGCCGGCAGATACAATATCATAAATCGGTGATAATGGCTTGTCTTCGCTGACTTCCCACCAATTTGTGTCAATTGTTGGGTACGCTAGAATATTACTTAGTAATGAAGGAGACACCCTAGGAACATTCAGGGTAACCTTCAAATAGATAAAAAGAATCGATCGAAAACACTAAGCCTTGATTTCAATATTAATTCCATACTGGACAATCCATTGTAGTTCATCAATAACGACTTTCACTTGATATGATTGTACTTACATATGTATGTGTGAAACATTGTAAATAGCCATTAAGATAAGTTTTAATTCTTTATATACATACTAACAGTGAATGTATTTAAAGGTTACCAGTTTAATCAATTATACAATATAGTCCTTAGTTTCATTGGTATATAAGCTCAAGTAGTCATACATCACTTAACACAATCCTTCCCCCCTCGCCAAGCCTGTTTTTATCATTCTGGTAATGTGAGTTGATGCAAATGTAAAACTGTTATGTCTTGACGGCCTATTTCGTATCTATTTCATGTGACGAAAATATTGATAAACAGTCAAACGAGACTATTAATTTCTTCCTTATCTCAATTTCACTCTTTGAATAAAGGTTTTGCACACTGATGAATGATTTGTGTTTGACTTCATCTTTGTTTAATTTGTTTGATGTGACTAGGATAGAACACATGAAATAAAGTCTTTTTAACTTTAGTAAAACACATAACCTTTACGAAATTGACTTAATCTTAAGACGTCTTTCAATAGTTGAATGACAAGTTTCCCATTACAATGCTGGGGAAATGGAAATAATGGAATTTGATCTTAAAGACTTTAAGATATACATGTATCTTTACCACTCACAGAAAATAAGAAGGGAGAAGGAGGAAGGAGATATTCTAGTAAACCTATTGAAGGTTTCCTTATCGTTATACCAGCTATGTAAGTAAATATAAGTTTCATAAAAGAAGACGGGACGGGATGAATCGAAGTTATAAATAGATAAACTAAATACTAAAAATACTAAAAATAATTTATTTTAGAGTGAAATTCTTGCATTTAATGAAATATAAAAATTAGTTCATTGCTACATTGGAAAGGCGGTTTACTTTTTCAGTGATAGCAAATGTCATGGATTCATGCTGTTTGGGGAATAATGGGATCAAACTATAACATTGATTGACACTTTTTGGCTCCAGACGAATGACAGTGTGCCCTTATAATGATTGAAGTAAAAGGGGCATCCTAACATGGAAATGTTTACATGTACTGTAGTATTGTACTAACATGGAAATGTTTACATGTACTGTAGTATTGTCCTAACATGGAAATGTTTACATGTACTGTAGTATTGTACTAAAAGGGAAATGTTTACATGAACTGTAGTATTGTCCTAACATGGAAATGTTTAGATGTACTGTAGTATTGTACTAACATGGAAATGTTTACATGTACTGTAGTATTGTCCTAACATGGAAATGTTTACATGTACTGTAGTATTGTACTAAAAGGGAAATGTTTACATGAACTGTAGTATTGTCCTAACATGGAAATGTTTAGATGTACTGTAGTATTGTACTAACATGGAAATGTTTACATGTACTGTAGTATGTCTTAACATGGAAATGTTTACATGAACTGTAGTATTGTACTAACATGGAAATGTTTAGATGTACTGTAGTATTGTACTAACATGGAAATGTTTACATGTACTGTAGTAATGTCCTAAAAGGGAAATGTTTACATGAACTGTAGTATTGTCCTAACATGGAAATGTTTACATGCACTGTAGTATTGTACTAACATGGAAATATTTACATGTACTGTAGTATTGTCCTAAAAGGGAAATGTTTACATGAACTGTAGTATTGTCCTAACATGGAAATGTTTAGATGTACTGTAGTATTGTACTAACATGGAAATGTTTACATGTACTGTAGTATTGTCCTAAAATGGAAATATTAACATGTACTGTAGTATTGTCCTAACATGGAAATGTTTACATGTACTGTAGTATTGTCCTAACATGGAAATATTAACATGTACTGTAGTATTGTCCTAACATGGAAATGTTTACATGTACTGTAGTTTTGTCCTAAAATGGAAATATAAACATGTACTGTAGTATTGTCCTAAAATGGAAATATTAACATGTACTGTAGTATTGTCCTCACATGGAAATGTTTACATGCACTGTAGTATTGTCTTAACATGGACATTTTTACATGTACTGTAGTTTGATTTATGACGTTTATTCCATTTAGTATCAAATAAAAATCAGTTTCAGAACATTTTAACCATATCATTTTATGTTGATTAAGTCTTGTTTCCTCAAAGTTTTTTTAATTGATATCAATCTCAGACGAATGCATACTGTTTGTCAGATTTATCATCTCTTTTTTGCATTTTATTATGGAAGATTTAAAATATCTCCATCAAAAGAAGAGGCAAACTTTATTTCATGATTTAATCAGTTTCACGCATTTAGACGGAGAAATACTGAAGAAATCAAAATGATACTTTTGGTTTGCTTTAAAATTCATCGTAAATGAGATTATCAAAGAGTAACTGTTAGCTATGATATCACTATTGGTTTCTATAATCATTTATACAGTGTTCGGGGTTAATGATCACAACAATTTTCTGTCCAAATTGCCATTACAAATTGAACTCTGTTATAACTCAAGAACTTCAGTCTTGTCATTTAAACCAAGAAGAAAGTAAGTGGCGTTAATTTCAATTTTATTTTCTTTCCATTCATCGCTTCCTGTCATCATTAATGACGGAGCTCAATCAATTAAAGATTACTTAATTAGAATGTTAAATATGTTTAAAAGCACACTGGTTAAACAAGGAATTTACCTTTATACAATTGCTTGCAGCAAATTAAAGCTTGATTAAATTGAAATCTTTCTTCTTTATCTATTTATGTTCTTCATATGTATTATTCATTACACCAACTTTATATGAGGTATCGCATCAGAATTCAAGACACGAAATTGTGTTCCTTAAACATTTTGAACCAGTACGAAATTTAATTGCGTTGGTCTGAAAATGACGTGTTTCCACTGACATTGATTACAGAATTATCTGTTAAATGATTCCATCAATCCTCTTAAGGGAACCTAAAGTAGTGTTTACTAAAATAGCAAAAGCTCGTTAAAGGGCTTGAAAATTTTGGTGTTTAACCAATGTGAAATACAAAGGGGCAAATTATTCGCTGAGAAGAAATTAGTTCTCCACCTTCTGTAATGTAGCAGTTCACATGGATGACCTTCAAATCAGTGGTCCAAGTTGAAGGACTAATAACATGACAGTGTAGAGTGAGCATTTGGATGTAATTGTTATGTACATATTCATTACTGTTCGAGAAGATAAGACTCAATGTAATGTGTCATGACAGAAGTGAGCACTTGTTAATTTCAAAGATAAAATTTATGCATTTTGTGAGAATAACAATTGTTTGCAATTCGTCAGACAAATGTGAAATATCTCAATCGGGCATATGTACAATCGCAATTCACAGCAATCTAAATGCATAAGGGAGTATGCGAGTTTTTAATTCAAACGTTTCGTAATTTAAGCACATTTGTGCCTTTTATCTTATGGTAATGGTACAATTCCAATGCAGAACATAAACAGCAAATCGTTGCCCTGAGGTAGAAAGTCTTGCCAAATGAAGGAATGTTACTGAATATCTTTTTATAAGGAAAGCTGTTAACATATTGATAATGATCTCTGTTGGCTAATGATGACAGACCTGATTTCATTTTGTAAACCATTGTATCCATTATGGTGACGTGCCTGGAACTATTAAGATACCATGCGAGTATGATTAGAAGGGTAATCAACTGGAATGTGATGGCTAGTATGGTAATATCACCGGGTTTCGTTCACAGAGAACAAAGTTGGGTTCACTCAGGTAACCTATGTGCAATGCATAAGAAGAAGGGTAATCGGACGGCGGGGACGAGATAAAAGTTGTTTTAGTGTGAAGAGTGACTGAAATTGAAAGTTTTGCCGTTTGACTGAATGCTGTAAAAGTAGCTACTATTCTATTTAACGCTATTAAAATAGTTTTAACCACTCATGCCTGAACTTTCATATCTCAACTGTCTCTAAAAAGTATCATTTGAAGTGTTTTCCAACAAGAAACATTTAAAAAACAGTTAGAGTATATTACCAGACGAGTGCATGTTTAGTTACGTAAGCAACATCTTTTCAAATACTCACTAAATAATATCATGAAAGACACCAAATGACAGAAAGTTTGTTTTAATTTGTAGACACATTCCAGGAATAAGATATGATGATTATTTCTATTTTTGAAGTAAAAAAATCCTTGTTGCTTGTTTTGATTAAAATTGAAACCAAGAATTTTAAAAATCATAATCACATGATATTATGATCTATGCTTAATCATATTTGTGAGGTTTATCGTACTATTATCTTCTGATAATATGTGAACTCACCTTTTTGGTAGGAGCTCATGGTCATAATGACATTTGCAAAACACATATTGCATCTTCGTTAACCTCTATTATAAAAGCGTGCCGTTATCCAAATAATTAGGGTTAAATAAAAATACACGTATTTGCAAAGAACTCAAAGACAAATGACTCTAAGAATATTACCAAATGGAAGATAACATAACCTGACCTGACGATAATAACACAGTCTACATGATCGATGCTGTTTTACAAATTTACTTACCTTATTGACACGGTGTATAATCCCATCTTGGTTATCCACAACTAAACCTTCTCATAAGAGCTATGAGGAAAGCAATGACTTCAACCAGCGCTACATCCTCACTACTAGTGGGGGAAATATTGATCAGCCTGGCGTTTTACTACACTTCGTCTTGAGAGAGTGTTAGAGGGGATCAAAATAAACACAGAGAGTATGATGCTATCTCCTACGCTCATTTTGAAAACGAGTATGGTAAGGTAGCCCACAACGTGTGCTAGGATGGGTTATCTTTAAAACAGAGAATAGAAAGTTTTCCTTTCTTGAAATTCATGATAATCTTCTCACACTATAATGTAAGTTCAATCTGAAGGAATGACAAGGATATATTTTCTTTTTTTACCTATATCATACATTAGAACCATTATCTTTATCGGGATGTTATGCACATTTGTAGATAAACATTTCTGTCAATATGTACCACGGGGTAACACCGATCTCCTATTGTAGTACTAGTATTGATTCTATTCGAGTGATATTTACCACAATTACATTGCTGCGTACCATTGTGATTCTGCTGTTGGTTACTGTTTCTGCTCTATAACCATGTACTGCTCTACTGCAACATGAGACTGTTTGTCTAAATCATACTACTTTTCTACTGCAATGTACAACTGTTCTTATATGATTTATCACTGTTATTCTACTTTGACCAACAGTTTTACTGCTATGTACAACTCTTTTAACACTATGAAATGCTCTACAGCTACAATGCATTTCCAGGCCACATACGCTTATTTTTGTTAACATTGCTCCATTATACTCTTCAAGGGCTAAGAAGAATCTGTCTTGTTAAATGTGACACGATCAGTTATGTGGTATACTGACAGATACTGCAGACTGTATTCAAGATTAACGACGTCTTAGCATACTTACCAATTGTAATTTCCATGGATTTATTCTTTAGGTTCCATCATCAACAAATTATCATATCTCACAAGTGTGATTAAAAGTCATATCGCAATATTTTAAAATTATGAACTTATCTTTTTATAATAAACCTCCCTGCGGTATTCTGTACACTTTTATTAATGTTTCAAATGATAATCTGATGATGAAACATGATATGAAGATTAGAAACTCATAACTGCTTTATATGATGTTGGTAACACCATTGTTCTTTCAAATGTAATAATGTGAATACAGTATTTATAGTAGCCAGCCAGGTGATAAATAACAAAGTAAATGTAATGTTACAGGCAGAATTTTGATAATTGTCAGTTGGTACATTTACAACAAGAAAGTTGATATCAGGAGCTTCTTTGTTCTTATCAAATTATTGACAATATCTCTAAATATCAAATTGTCAGCACACATGGAGAAAGCAACAAAGTACATAATTGATTTGTAGTCTACCAATAATCCAATGAACGAGTAACACACGATTAAGGATTAGTGGACAGGGCTATTCACTAAATCAGATAACCCTAAATGATGTTTTACAAGAACAAACTTAATATTCAATAAAGAGGTTAATTAATATACAGTTACAACATGAAGTGCGATTCAGCAGATACAAGAAAATCATTAAAACAACTGTCATACATTGCACATGTGTAGTTATAAATCAATTTTATATTGTGTTATGAGAAATCATCTGATGGCAAAGGGAATTAAATCTAAAACCACTCGATAAAAAACATATATATAGATCACTCAGTATTTGATAAATGCTGCTGAAATTTATAACTTGCTTAATAAGAAGCTTTGCAAGGAATAAACAATGACTTTGTAAAACTTTGTCAACAGTGACAGGTTTTGACTTTGTCAATTGTGTTAATTCACCAAACATTTCGAAAAACTGGGGAAGCGTGCTTTATTCTGTAGCGGCAAAAACAAAACACTATGATTATAAGATAGTGAAAATTCATTTGTCATCGTATTGAACATGTATTAGGAGAAGTTATTTCATAAAATACATAGAAAAAGCAATTGAAGAATCCATATCCCTCCGCATACGGACATACTCATTTTTATGAATTAAGGCTCACACAAAATTTCATACAAATCTAACACTATCATTGAAGTTAAGAAGATGTTACTATAGGCTTCTTTTGATTTAAGTATGTAACATGAGAATAAAAGATTAAGTGACAAGAAGCTTCCGTCATCAACGTTGGTCCGTAACATCTCAATTCAAATTGATATAAGACAGTATTACACACTTCATTGAAATCATTACCAACAACTTGGGGGACATACAAATCCACTTCATGTTTACACAGTTCCAATATATTGCACATCATCAAAGTTTATCATTAATTATCATTGATTTTGCAATGTTTTTGAAACAGTTTATGGATTTATTCGTATAAATATGATCTAGGTACCGTTCATGTGCTCCTTGAAATTTTTTACAACAAGAAGTTCCTAACTAATATTACAATCTCGTTTGATTCTTTTCAGATATTTGAAATTAACAGAATAAAAGATAAAAAATTTAACACTTACCTAAATCGTAGCCCTTCTGATCCACCCCAAACAATCACCTTATCATTTGAGGTTTAGGGAATGTAACTGGAATCCGTAAAGATGAATCAGGTGTAATATCCAAATAATGAACAGCCTCTTTGTATTTAGTAAAGGAAAATGTTTTGGAGCTCTGTTTATATCCTCTTTTCAACGTACTTCAGGGAGAAAACAGCGGGCTCTGGTTGGTCACCTTCAACAGAAAAAAACATGAAATACATGCATTATTTTCATAACTTAAACAGACCAATTATCTAATATGTTTCACTGACATTGACAACTTCTGATTCATATATTTGGAATTATTTTCATTACGACCCATTTGACCCATTATTATCTTATGATTCACTTTATTGTGTTACTTTGGTTCATACTTGTCAGAGAAGACGTTTGTTAAAACGACACCAACCATAGATTTTTGTGATAACGAATCTTGAAATTTATTTTTAACATAAACATCTTCAAAATCGAGATACAAAAATAAAGAAATTTGCTTGTTAGCTGTCACCCATCTTGTTCTGAATAAATATTAATGACTGTTATGCATCTTAATTTGATATTGGTTTATTTCCAAATACTCCTTCCAGAGACTCAGTGCTTAGGAAATTGTCGAATGATTGATCCATTTAACTCTAACAACATGAATAAAATGTTCAATTCCTTGAATAGCGCACAACTAACACATGGAAACGCCATTAGCAACATTCAATCTAAGCTTGAGAAATAATTGGCATTTTTATACTCTGATCGATACATGAACCTGATCTTTCCAACGGAATTTCTTCTTATATTCTGAAAATGGTTATTTAACTGAACTGATATCCTAAAGAATTCCATTTTCGTTTCTTACTGGATGAGTTGATGATTTTAAAAACAAAATTTTTGAAAATATTTGCACACGTTTAAATTACAAAAACTCATCTTATTTCATTGAATAATCCCTTACTAACATTCGTGAAGAAAAGTCCCCTCTATATAGATTAAAAACATTTTTAGATGTTGTATAAACTAAGAAAGTTCAATACAACTGCTAAATACTACAATTAAGACTGTTTCAAAGAAAAGAGTCAGCATAATTATTATATGTTTCAGAAAGAATTTATAGACATTGTACTCTCTAAATTCAATATTTTGAAGGAAAATCAAGACTTAAAGCAATTATCACATGATCTTGACAGATATTAATAACATGCTTCTCTTTGGATTTGATGGCTTCAAACCCAAATCAAGAGCAGATAGTTTTCTTCTTTATGGTGGTAAATACGTTCATTGAAACATTTGCAAATCCTACTCAAAACGTTATTTTGACAGTATAAATGTTTAGAGATGGGAGGCTTTCATCTCTCTAACCTAATTGGAATGAAATCTATAAACTAAACTGAGTACTCTGCATCAGTTGGCTTCTGAAGCGAATATGAAACCGCCCATACAATGCGCATGCTCAGCTAATACCGACAACCTTTTACAAGAGTGCTTCGCCAATTTTCCTGTGACATTTTGCTTACATAATTACCGTTTTATATCATTTTCACTAGGTTGATTACTTTTTGATTTAAATGGGTTTTTTTATATGTACCAGGTTTGCAATTGATAACGAACGTCAAACAAGTGATGTGCTTGTTTGTATTACATAAGCCTTAGTTACTTTACAGCCTTATAAAATATCAGGCAGTTTCAAGATTGATAGTTATGGTTTTCAGAAGCTTGACATGTACATTCAAATACATTTATCAACTGAATATCATTCTCATAAGGAACATTTTTGTAGCAACAATGTCAACAGTTGCTACACAATAGTTTGTTTTTTGTAAAAGGAGCAGCTTTGAAACCATGGTTGGTTAAGTTGATTTAAAGGAGTTCACAAAAAATACTTTCTTCTACTACATATGACCGAATTGAGAAATGAGATGTTTGACCCTATGACGATATTACATTTGGTAAAAACTAATGCGTATTGGAGGAAATATGAAAAAATGTGCTACTGACCCTTTCAACAAGCTCATATATGATACGTGACAATAGCAAACTCTTGAAATGTTACAATTGAGTACATTATGTCATAAATTGTTTGCATGTCTATGAGAATTAACGTTTTTAACTGAAACAAGAAACATTACTTGTCTCAATGATGAAACTGACGTTTATGATCCATGAGTTTGTAAATGGAAAGTTCGTATTCCATATTAGTTTCACGTATTAATTCAAGATGCATAATATGAAAGCGCCATATAATTTCTATATTGTAACCTCAGCAATATATCAATTGACATTGACAATATACTTAAGGTGTTGAGATTTATATTTGCTAGGTCATTGGTTAAGGGGTGTCAAGAAACAATTGACCAATTCAGACATCGACCACATCAAAATTAGATTAGCTTTCCTACAGACATACGATGATGCTTGAAACTTCGTTAGCATCGATCCAGATTACAACACAGGAAATATGCTAGGAGGTCTACAGAGTAGATTGGAGACCTAAACTTGGAACAGAATGAATGGAGATAGGGACACACCACATCTGTTGAGAGGTTCTTCATGAAATTACCGTATCACTTCACTCAAAGGAGTTAACAACATACATCTACTCGAAGATGTATAAAGGTTATTCAAATGATAAAACTTGAAGGTAAACTTCATTAGTGGTTTTTTTATATTGATAATTGTCCGATGTCTTTAGATAAATCTTAACCACATTTAACTTCCATGATCGCTTTAATCTCCAAAACCTCTGACATTCCTAGCATTTTCAAAGCTAAATAGTTTCTCATAACGTATATTACACCAAATTAATATTCAAAATGGTATTCGTGAATGAATCTATAAATATGTTAGTGTTCTATATCAGTATCCGGATGTTTAGGTATTTGTTAAGTTAGTTGAGGCATCTTTGTTAAAAGTTGATTCCAAATGTCGATTCTTGATAAAAAAATGAAGGGTGAAATACATGACTTGTAAATAATCTATAAGCATGTTATATTTTCCTATGGAACATAGAACATAAATTTACTCAATTTAGTTTTTTCATTTATTTACCTGTCTAATTCTTACTGGCAAACATGTGAAAAAATAAAACACAGACTGATGAATGTCATTTTCCTTACAAAACCAAATTGGTTCGAAATAATATTGCCTCTACATTACTATTTGAGATTGGTAAGTTATGTACAATATTTCTTTTACAAAAAAGCAGTAAATGCTAAGGGAATTTTACAAAAATTACTTTCTTTCAGGATAGATACAATATGTGAAAAAAATAGCAATCATGCCTTTCTTTTCCGGAAATATTTGTTGTTAAGTTATACGTTAATGTCGTCAGAATTTCCTTATGAAAGTTATTTTAATAGTTTACCCCTTGGACATCTTTCAACAATAAGTACCCAATTTACCATAGCCAAAAAGATTATGATTTATTTTCACAATACGAATCGAAACAAACAATAACCTGTATGATATAAAAAGACTTTATAACCACTTATGTTAATCAAGTAATTGAATTCAGTCGTTTTTTAAACTTGATATAAAAAATATAATATATTATGATAAATACTAGAAAACATGAATATGACTTCGAAAAAATAATTAAACTTTTAATCAATTGCTCAAGATTATAACTATGATAAGCGCTATTAATCGAAGCTCTGAAAATAACGGAAAACAAATAATAGGTATTGAATATTATAAAGCTACCGATCAAATCAGCAATGATATAGGAGCAAATGGTTAACCCTAAATGTCTCCAATCACATTATATCGTCATAACTCAATTTTTCTTTGGTGTTGCGTGTTGAGATAACAGGATATACAATCTATCAGTGCACAAGCAGGAAACCCGGATCTAACAGAATGAGAACTTTTTCTCTTTTAAATCATATTTTGAAATGGGTCATTTGTAATTTGTAATGTGATATTGGCAATATAATAAGTGCATAAGCGTCAAAGTGGGTCGATACATAGCATGCAATCCGTTTATCATGCTGGCTTGGTTTTACATTAAAAAAACCCAAATGAGACTCGCTGTATAAAGCTAACGAGCATCCAGTTAATGAAACGACTAAACCGTACTTTTATTAACATTTTAAGAAACAGATGGAGCTTAAACCTGGACCTGTGTCACTCATAAATAGTTTTTTTTCTCCAGAAATATTAACAAAGGTCTTGAAAAAAGGTTTCGTTAGAAAGGCTTCAGCTAAATCGTAAAGCAGGTTAAATACCCCTAGTTATATCCTGTGTATAAGAACTTAATTTTTTCACATTTTTCGTGTTTTTAGATTTGAAGAGGTTCCTAGTTACTTGATTAGGTTAATTACATTAAAAACGTCGTCTCAGGTAGCCAGACTATCTACTGACCATTGACAAAAGGTCGACAACACAGCAACATAATGCTAACAAGACTTTAAAAAGGGACTGTCGGTGAAATCAGCTGGGTTTTTTTTATCTTTTGACGTTTCATTTTATACAGATGGCTATTATCGTTTTGTGTCAAAGGAGTAATATCGTTTAAATAGATTACATCTGCTCTCTTTTACAAAAACTAATGGTTAAAAGCTTTGAAGTGTCTAGATTTTCACATCAAAGATTGAAATAATACTGAAAAGTAAGTAAATATCATATTGCTGACAAAACCTTATCTATGACTACAGAGAAAAGGTAATTTTCCTACATATTTATTCTCGAAATACCTTCGACATTCTGTAACAAGAATACCGATGAGTGGATAACAATAGCTTCAAAGACTTCACATTTTGCAAACGATATATTTGGATAATATAAGCTCTTTTCCCTGACTTTTACTTTAAAACTGAAGAAGCATGAGGTAGCTGTTCATCTTATCTCTTGCTAAACAACTTAATAACTGATTATATCCTCTTTACCTTTAGTGAATGTATATCACCACCGCATGTACATATAACACATATCTAAATAATTATAAGCTGAGGCTCTTGCTATGAAGCCTTTTACAGTGACAAGCATAATCTAAAGCCATATGCAGCTTCCAGACATGACAAGGATCAAGGAGAAACTCTTAACCGCACCATCTAAGAGTAGCCAAACTATTGACCCACCTGCGAAGAGGACGACAAGTATGTGGCAACTGTAAGAGAGAAGAACTGCACGAAATCTTGATAAAAGTAATGCAGCTTACCGTCTTGTTTGAGCAAAGTAGGTTGAAAGTAGGACTTCTCTAGGAGACGATGATATATAAATGTACATGTAGCTATAGAAACAATTCCTATTGTATTATATACCTAACCTGCTTTGGTAAGCTGTGTTGATTGGGAAATGTGAAGGTTCTATACAATCTGAAGCCTTTAATATTCAAAGAAAATTTCCCAAAACATATACATGTATATGAAACAAAATTGCGAATATCAATAAATCTATAGAGAAATACATGTATGAGGAATCGTTTGGAAAATATAATCGAGTGGCAGATTGCAACTCTTGTTTCTGAAATAAAAAATAAACATAAATTTCTTTGTATCAACAAACATGATTCATATTTTCATTATTCTTCAGGCTAAACATTTGATTTGAAAGGAAAATACTGCTGATGCGATATGAATTAATTAAACACCTTAAATGATCCATTTATTATGAAATGTCAAATATTTCTAATAATAAATCATCTTAAGAGATTTCCTGATCAAAATTATCAGCCTTCTGGCCATTACGGAAATGATAAATCATCACATGTTATTTTATAAATACTCCACAGTTCTTTAGCATTGTGATTCATCAAGATAAACTGTCATTGGTATTTTCCATGCAGTGAGTAGAACAAACCTATTGTTGAATTATGAAAAGAATTTGGGTGGTTGAATCTTTCTTCAACTTTAATTCAGGAACTATTTTCTATGATTTTTGCAACTCTGCTAAAAAAGGTTTTAAGTTACAACCGGCCTGCTTGTCATTAGGTAACTGTAGTAACACATTACACATTTTCTCCTAGTAAAATCAATTTATCAGACAACAGGTCCGATACGATATCATAGATAGATAGGCTTCACCTTGAATGTGAACTAAAATGTGAACATTGTATACCAGAATTATTAGTTTGTTGTTTGATTAGTAGATTTAAAGTAGTATTTCGTATTTGGTGTAAATGTAAAAAGTATGGTGTAAATGTAAAAATTACTGTGTAAATGCAAAATGAGTTGAAAACAGTAAAACCAGTACGTCAGACTGAAAATGAAAATTAATTATTAGTCCCTCGACATTACTGTAATAAAATGCTAAATATTGAAAAATGTCATAAACAACTATTTCCTTTCTTGAATACTCTATAAGTAAGAATTCTCTTAAGGTTACTACTATTTCAACATTATATTTATATATACAATTCAATACTATGTTATGCCTTTAATTCATAGTTTTAATTTTATGAGAATGCTAAATGACAGTGTTGCTTACTCAGTTTACCAAAGAAAGCATAGGTATCACTAACCATCTGTCTTCAATCCGTTATAGACACCTACAATATATCATGCAAAAAAAGGACTATATATGAAAATATGCACTTACTTATAAATGTATTATTCTTTTGTGTATGTCAGAGTTCTGCAAAGGATCAATTGAGCTAAATAGGAAAAATATAAAATTGTCTATATGAATAAAGAACAAGTTCTATAGACGTACAACACCTTCATTGCAAGATTGTGACCTTTCGGTGTAGATACTAACACCAATATCAAGCAAGTGATATTGGACATGAGTTTTAGAGTGAATATAAACATAAATGGGAATGGGTTTGTACAATTGAGTAGCCTGAAGAACAGAGAGGTATTTAAGTAATGATGTACATGGCGATTGGTTGTTGTTAAAGTTCACAATACACGAGAGGAAACCAGATGAACTGATGATGGGTTTTCATAAGATGCGTTCCCTACTTACCCCGACCATCATAGAGATCCCCATGACCCAACTAGATGACTCGCCTTTACTTTAACTGAATGCATATACCCAACGCAAGATTGAGATCTATGATGAGCATGCATGAAATGTCTCTAGAGAAGGCAGCAATAATTACTTGAACAAAAGAATATGTAAAAACAATACTTTGATATTTTAGTATTATATTTATATTTCTTTATGATATAGGAATACACGAGGGTTGAAAATGTCCACGATCTGTACTTATTATTAAAGTACAGCCAAACAATATTTTACAATACATATGATTTCAGATATCTATAAATAAAGTGATAGAAGTCACAGGTTGTTTGCAAGCAAATTTCAAGCTTTGATAATAAGAAAGTATATGCACACGTACATACGATACTATCTTTACATGGTGATGAGTACCAAACTTTCCTGATATTGCCATCATGCTGATATAATTCTCAGCAATAGTAAACACTTGAAATAATAACTTAATCAATTAAGCTTGCATGTTAATGATGTAAAAGTTTATAACTGCAACGAGAAAGGTTACTTTTCTCATAATGATCGTCATTTCGTTAAGATTAAAGATGCTTTTATGACCCACCAATATTGGCGCATATAAATAAAATTCCACCGTTGCGTTCACATATGCATCTAACGTCAAAATCATGTAACTCTGTATTGACTAGATCAGTTTTGTAAGTAAGACTATAGACATTAGTATGTAAAATACATCTATCAGATGCGACAGGTCCCGGGTGAGGGTCGACGCCAAACAACAGAGCAGTAACAATAATGCTATCTCTATGCCCCTAAGTATGCAAATTAACATCACTAGCTACTAGGAAGATATATGTCTAGATCTATTTCACTCTTAATATTACCCACTGATATCCATTTCTCTGCCGATATTGTTAACCTCAATAGAATAATCTTGTGAAAACGAACAATTGTGAGAAAAGGGTTACAATCCCTAGTAAGTAAAATGGTGATATGTGTCAGAGTAACATATTTGTCAGCATATGCAAATTCGTCAGTGCACGTTCTTTGTTCAGTAGTGACAAATGGCATGTTGTAGGAGTGTAAGTGGTTGGTCACATTATATACAGGACAACATCAAATCTTTTAATAGAATAAAATAGAATTTAGAACAGAATTAAATTTCTATTTGCTAAGCTCAGCAAGGTGTTAATTAACATTTACAATAAACTTAAGATGTTATGTCACAATGTTGTCTAGGTCATTTGTGATAAGGTGTCAAGATACTATTGACCAATTCAGACATCGATTCCATCAGAATTGGATTACTCTTCCCTACAAACATACGATGATGCTTGAAATTTCGTTAGTATTGATCCAGATTACAACACAGGGAATATGCCAGGAGGTCTACTGAGTAGATTTGAGACGAAAACATAGAGCAGATTGAATCGAGGTAGGGACGAACAAAATCTATTGAGAGGTTTGGTAACTGAACTATTCATTGAATATGTAGCATTTCACTTCATACAAAGGAGTTAATAACAAACATCTAATCGAAGATGTATGAAGGTTATCTAAAATAATAAAATCTATAGGCATACTTCATTTGAGCTTCCTGAAATGTCTATACCACAATTAACTTCCACGTTGGCTCTTTTTCCCAAATTCATTCAAAGCATTTTCAAATCAAACATTTTCTCACAACGTATATACTAAATTGATATTGATATACTAAGAATATTATTCGTTCTAAATTTTAAAAAGCAAGCCATATTCTGCTTTTTTATTTCAATTTGCATACATTCACATATATTTATTTAATAGTTTTCCCATGATAGTGTCCAGAAGACAAAATATTAGTTACCAAAATGTTAAGGTTGCTTTGTTACGGAAGCTGATACAAAATGACCGTTTGTGATTTGATAGGTTAAATACTTAATTTTTAAACAATTGACTGACTACATTAGAGTGTTATCTTTTTTTGTGCACCAATAGTTATAAATAAACCCAATTTGTTTTACACACAAGTAACATTTCTCATGCTCACGGCTTACAAGTGAAAACATGCGATATTTTAGTTAAAAACGTAGTAATTGTCATATTTCTCTTACTTCCAATTTACTCTTACTTTACTTCATTATGAATGATAATATTTCCGCTTTCCTGTTTGACAGTTACAAGAACTTACGTTATTTCTTTCGTTTCTTATAGCGGTAAATAAAAGGGAAAGTCAGGCAGTAACGTACAATCAGAAACGACACAGGGTGTGAGCAAAACATTCCCTAGTATGAAATAAATTTGTATTTATGACTTTAAGGACTATGTTTCAAACATCTTACCAAGATAACATACAAATATCGTTTGCCTTTTAAACTTTCCCTTACAGAAAGGTGATTGAATATTAAAACAGAAAGTACTAAAACAATAAAATCATGTTGAATATAGTTTGAGACTTCAGGACCACTCTTGTTAATTAAGCTGTTTTGTTTTAATTTAATAATGAAAAGGCAACGCCATCATGACACAGACTAGGAACGTGGACGCGTTACCGGAACTAAAATATAATAAAGTAAAGTATATAGTAATATATATGAGAATGATGTGCATCATTAACCAATGAGTATCCAGCTCTGAATCAGGAAAACTACGATAAATAAAAAAGGTGATGAGTAAACAGTTGTCTGTAGGGAACATTACAAGGCTACCAATTAAATCAGCAATGATAAAGGAACAAATGGTAAACCCTGAATGCCTCCAATCGCATTATCGTCATAACTCATTTTTCGTTTGGTGATGCGTGTTGAGATTAGAGAATGTATCATCTATCAGTGCGCAAGCAGGAAAACGGAGTGCAACAGAATGAGAACTTATGACTTTTCTCTCATTGATCAAAATAAAATGAATCATTTGTGGTTTGTAATGTGATATTGGTGATATAATTATTGCAAAAGTGTCGAAGTGGGTTGATTCATTGCATGCAGTCACCAATACGATCCTCACTGTATACAGCTAACAAACAACAAACCGTTGAGAAATCTAAACCAATCTTTCATTAGTTGTTCCGACAAAGGGAACAAAGGATGGTGCTTAAACCTGAACTACCTTTCCTACGAAGCATTTTTATTCTCACGGAATATCAAAAAAGGGTTGCTTTTTCATTAGAAATATCATTGTTCGAGAAGTTAAGGCATCTGCTTATTTTGAAAAGTGTCAAACACCTTTGTTATTACCTATTGAAAGATGCTTTGCTTCCTGTCCTCACACAAAATAAAATATCGACACTATAGCTTTGAATGGTTTCTTTACATTTCAATTTAAAGGGGCAGTAAGACGTTAAGTACTGTTCCTTCAGGGTAATAATTCAATCTGTGAATTTCAAGATGCTTTGTCATGAAAACATGCGCGGTGAAAGAGAGCTATTATCAGTATTAAAATTGTTCTCTAATGAAAAATAGTTTATGGCAAGTGTCAGAAGCTCAAACACTCATTACTCAGCCAAATCTTTTCGGGAAATTATCAAGAATCTTGCAAAAACCAATGTTGACCAATTTTGTGGGAACACCATTAAATCATCTAAGGCAGGGAAACCGATTATGGGAAGTTCGTTTTAAAACTGCTTCTGTTTATCAGAAACACTGTCATATGCTATTGGAAACATTTTTTTGTTTCCTTGAAATCACTTTGATCATTAAAAAAGCGTGATACTGCCCTTAAAGACGAATTTTTTAAAGAATGACCAACCGATTTCATTTAAAAGTATCGATCGTGCGAAGTTACCAGACCATGTACTGACTGATCAAAGATACACAGATATTTTGGTTTGGATATTTTTGTCTCAACAAAATAACGCTGCTGCGAATTTCAAGAGAGACTGTCAGTGAAAGCATCTGCCTCTGATCATTTTGTGTTCAATTTTATAAAGATGGCTATTTCTTAGAGTCAAAAGGGTAATTTGTTTTCAACAGATTTTCTCTTTTTTCCATTACATATAAAATATTGGTTCAAATGGTCATTACGTGTCTGGTTTATCACACACAAATCAAAAGAGTATTGTAAAATGACGAAATCCCATATTGCTGACATTTCGTAAAGCCCTTTCTATGCCTCCAGCGCCGTTAAAAAGGTCATTTTCCAACACATGTCTTCTTGAAAAACCTTCGACATTCTGTGATCGAATATCAACGACTTTTTAACAATGCCTTTTGCTATATTTGCTGATTTAACGTTTGTTTTAAAGTGCAAAACGATAAATAATAGAATAGAATTCAAAGACTGTCCATTAGCCAAATATTTCGATGGGTATTACAATAGCTGGGACTAAATTATTTCAAAATTTTGAAATAAAAACATATTGGATACAGTGAGTCAACGAGTAACCACTTTGAAGAATGGAAATAATGGAATAGAAAGTAAGCAGTTTGGTGTTTCTCCTAAAATTTAACTTCCTGCGCGATCCCATCTGTAACACTAAAACTTGGAAGATTCAAATAAATCCTTTGGGATAAAATCTTGGCCCTATATGACATTTAATCCATGTTTGCATATACAGGTATGTGTAAAATTATTGATAGACAAATCAAAATTTACTGATGAGAGCTTATCTAAACTGTGAATAAATATGAGTAAAGGTAACCTTGCTCCGATGTATTATACAGTGATAAGCATAATTTGAAGACAAGTGTGACTTTAAAACACGACAAGAATCAAAGAGAAACTCTCAACCGCATAGTTTGAGAGTAGCCTAAGTATTGACCAACCTTGACAGAAAGACAAGTCCACTAGCAGATTAATGTTGCATATGGAATTGTAATATGGAAGAAATGCCTGAGGAAGCTACAACTTCGATAAAAAAATGTACGAAATTTTGATAATGGTAAGGCAGCTAGACCAGAGGCTACTAGAACTGTATAGTTTATCGAGAGAAGAAGGTTAATGTAGACGGATTCAGTTTTGGTGACGCCAATGTAAATATGTAGCTGTAGAAAGCATTCCCATTGTAACCAATGTCCAATCCGCTTTGATGCACATTGCTGCTTTTGAAGTGTAAAAGTTTGATATAATTTGAAGTTTTAATGTGTCTATAAACAAATGTTAACTCAAATACTGTGAAACATCTCTAAGAACATCACAGCTGTTGAATGAACGTGTATAGTCTTACATCTTCCATTAAAACGGCATGAAATCAAGTTGGGTATCTCAATGATATTGTCGGGGTCAGAAGAGCGCAGTGGTTTGCGAGTTCGGCTTCTGGTCAAGAAGTTCGTGGTTGGTTCAAATTCCGCTTGGGGCTCGGCAACTCGTTTTGTAGTACTATTCTACATGCAGTAAGGTTTGGCTGCAATGGTACACTGAATTGCAGAGCAGTGCAGCCCATTGTGTTCACCGCAATGCATAGCTACAATTGTGTTACGTGTTTTCTCCCAGCAATGACAGCCGTGATATAAGTGAAACACTCTTCAGCTAAACCCCAAATCACAACCAACAACACCATCAATAATACTGTCAAAGAAACATGAGGAGTCGTTTGGTAAATGGCAGATCGCAACTCTAGCATCTTCGATAACAAAACAACCCAAACTCTGTGTATAAAAAAACATGATTAACATTATCATTATCCTTCAGGATGAACTAAGATTTTAAAAGAAAATACTACTGATGAAAACAGGGATCATATGAATTAAATAAACACCCAAAAGGATCCATTTATCATAAAATGTCAAATATTTCCAGTAATAAATCATCTAAAGAGATATATTGATGAACATTAGAATCCTCCTGGCCATAAATGAAATGATAAATAACCACATGTTAGTTTATAAATCCTCCAAAGTGTTTTGGCAATGTGCTCTGTCAAGAAAACATCTCAATAATCTCTACGAAATGGTATTTTCCTTATGGTTAAAACAATAAATGCAAATTACAGAATGTTAAGAAGAGATGAATAAAGACCAGTCTGCTAACAGAATATATGGCATATGACTTTACCAAAGAGAGGCAGAGAATTGGATTAGGATATTTAAACGTTTTGAAAATTATATCAACGTCACAAATAAGCAATATGGGAACACTTTGGATGGAAGCATTTTACTTTCACTTTAATACGTATACGGGAGCTATTTCATTGACGAGGAAGAGGATAAGATCAGCAAGAATAGGCCATCCTCACTGGCTTTTTTCCGAATGTGTCTTTGAATCGAAAAAATCTCCAAAGGATTTAACAACCTTGGTTGCCATGAGACTATTATCGTCACATATGATTATAACATTGTGGTTCTTTTTGTTAAATCAATTAATTTGACAAAACATTTGATATAGCATCATCGATAAGCAATTATTGGTCTCCCTTACTGCCTTCATTATAAAACATCGCCTTTATTCATAACACACAATCTTTTAATCAAGTTGATATTCACACATGTGCTGTCACCTTTGTTGAAATAATTAACCCTTACTTAGTAAATCAGACTAAAGTTTATAACTTAATATCAGGTTCATTTGAAATATCATACACTGGACATTACTGTAATAAAATTAGAACATTGTAAGTATACCATGAAAATAAGTGTTTTATCTCTTAAATAAACATCAAGTAGGATGTTGTTCTATCATGGTGTAGATGTAAAATGAGTCGAAAACAGTAAAACCAGAACATCACACTAAAGATCTCGTGTGATTTTAGATAATAGTCACTCGACATTACTTTACTAAAAGGCTAAACATAGTAAACAGCCATAAAAATCTATTTTCTTTCCTAAATAAACTATAAGGAAATAATTTTAAAAGTTTACTAACATTCCAACATTTTATCTATACAAACAATGTGATATCTATTTATATAAGTCTTGATATTTCATAGGTTTGGTTTAATGAGAATGCTAAATGACAGTGTAGCTTATTCGGTTTAGCAGAGAAGTCACATACATGTACATCACAAATCTATATCTTCAGCCCGTTAGAATAATTGCCATTAAAAGGACCCGAGAATGTTTCATTGATGAAATTTCCACCAAGAGATTGATTATCACCATTTATTATCTATGGCAAAGTCCTGCACCATGACTCATATTGAGCTAATCAGAATAAAAATCGAAATATTTTCATATATAATGAATTGATCAATTATGTATTGTGAAGTTTGAGTAATTTGAGACAGGACAGGTTTTGAGAAAAAATAAATGATACATTTCGAGCCAATGTCCAGTTGATGTTTACATAAGATTTTCTGGCGCTTGTGACCAACATATCATATTTTATCTGTCACTAAAAGTATTAAACATCATCATAATGACACATTTCGTAATTGTTTGATCCATTTTCAGGTTAAAAACCGGAAGTGAAGTAGAGATGTCTTTTTAGGTGAACAAAATTCAACAGGTTCTCTAAATCTTAAATACCAAATTTGATAATTTGAACACAATATTAAAGACACATTGTTAGTTCTATTTTTTTAGGTCAAAACCGCCCTTGATAAAGTATGCATTCAGTGGTGTTATTTAAATATGTTAAGTACTTGTATACATGTTTGAAAAGCGATGACTCGTTATCAATTCACATACCTCTTGGACATATAACATCTTGGTTATCCTCTATGATGAAACAGTGAGTCTTTATCAAACTACTTTTTAAAAAAGGATGATTTGCAAAGAACTCAAACAGACATTCATGAGCTCTAAATATAGTATTACATTACATTCACTTGCATGATAATGATAACAAACTAAGCCTCTGAAATCGTCTCTTGTTGCATTTACCTTACTCTGTGTCGAAAAGTATGGTTACATCTGGCCTCTCCTCAAAAAAGCATTCTGTCAAAGTTACCAAGTAAACAATGACTTCATCATACCCACCATAAAAATATAATATTGATCTGACTGACGTTTACCACACTTCGTCTTGGGGGAGTGTTACAGGATATTACATTTATAACAGACAGGCTTATATTGTCTTGAAAGCTCATTTTAGAGAAGATTACGTATGTGTAATTAAAGCGCTTATCTATTAGAGTATTCTTGAGAGCTCCGTACTTTAGATAATTTAAGTGATCTTGATAGCCTGTGTCTTTGAATTTAATTAAATAAAAGAAGTTGTACAATTGAATGTGTCACCCCTGCAATGTGATTGAAATATTACTGCGAACATATTAAATTGTATTGCATTGTCCAACTGTTGCATTGTCCTTATCTGGCCAGCCCCCTCTCTACATATGTGACCTTATCAAAAGCTACTCACCAATTAGAACTCTACTTCCCAAAACAAGACCTTGCTTCATGTTCCCAAGGTTAAAAGGACACGTATCGGAGAGAGAACATTAGCCTACTCAGCAACAATCTGCCCCAATATTTAAAAGAATGTGAAACATTTGCCTCATTTTAACATCAACTCAAAACCTATCTTTTCAAAATTCTCTTCTCTGGCTAACCACATCATCTCCTCCAAATTGTGCGCTTAGAGCATGTACTGTGCATGGATTCAGCGCGTTATAAGTGGACTATTATTATTATTATTATTATTTATTATTGTGTGTGTATAACTATATTATGATTAAGAACCAATTAGCTCAGTTAGTAAGGTATGTACTTCTTATAGATGAGTAGGTACTAACACAGTGATATCAAGATTAAGTAGAATGAGTGCTCAACAGCGTCCATTTATATCACCTGTATTAGAACAACATAAACATACAGTATAATGCACTTCAATAGTTTATGAAGTCAATCACATTTTAAATAACACCAATCATGATTTCATATTTTTTCAATGTACTGTATGATAGGACCTTGGTGTCTTACCAATCTAAATAACACCTTCACTTATTCCAGCAGGCAAAGGACATTTACTTTGCATTACTGAGCATGGATATCATTCAACAAACAGTTGTGACTGCAAATAATATGTCAACTAGAATTTCATATCTAATAGTGTTACTGTATTAAAAGGCTCTCCACAGCTAGATACTTATCAAACAAAACATGAAAGATGTATATGATTTGCAATTATAAACAGATTCAATCTAGTTTCATTGACCACTTTTTGAAATATCTATTTAAAAATTGAAATATAAAAAATAATATCATAGGATAAGAAATAGCATAAAATGTCGACAATATATTTAATTAAATTTTGTTTGCCTGTAATATGTGCCATATGTCGTGACTCTACATTAGAACATGTCATTCGATTTGCATAATTCTCGCAAAATTACAAATATATTTTGTTCACAATGAGCGGCGGTCTAAGGCATGTGAAAAGGCCAATCTGTATATGAACTTATAACCCTTTAAACACTACAACTCCAGACCTGTCATGTCATTTGCTAAACAGAAGTTTTAAAAAATATTGATTGGTGCATACCAGGTGATCTGCAATGTCCACATATTGATCAAAATGCACGATTTGGCATTTTATAATTTCACTTTAGGGAAACCCGTAACACTAAAATGATATTCCACAAACATGACATGCTCAATAATGTTCACAGCGTTTAAATAGCCAATTGTTGACTCAGGAAAACAGCATTAACAAGAAGTACAAAGTTTTAAAATGAACAACTTGTTTTCCATTGATCGAATTCACATTGTTCAGTCAAAAAATAATTCCTCAGATTCGTAACGATTTCAAAGTACACAGCAGGTGAAAAACGAAGACGTTACTATATGAATATGTGACGCAGTAATGAAGTTAAGTTTAGGTACATCATTTGCTTAGCTATTTTATGTCACTGATAATCTATGTCAATAAACGGTTTACTACTTCAGACATCGATCCCAATATTGAATTAACCATTAGTACCAAAACGCGATGAAGCTTAAGAGTTGCTAGCATTGATTCAGAAAATAACAATGAAGCCTCACCGGCAGGGCTATCAAACTAGATGGAAGATTTGAAGTACAACTTAATTGCATTGAGATTGAGACAGATCTAATCTGAGTTTTGAGAAAGATTGGTATTTGAAAAAGATAAATTGAATAATCGTATTTCAAAAGACAACCATTTCAATAAGGAGACTATGACTCACAGGAGCAACAAAGTTATTTTGGAAACAGAAAAATGGCAAAGACGACAATCGCAGTATTTCTTATTGCACAGTTCCTTTAGCCATGTTTTTATGACATGTACCTTATTTAGTTACTACGATATGCTTCTTCTCCTCAAACTCTATAAACATGAACGAGAGATTTTTTAAATGCTAAAATGCTTTCTTTTACAAGGTATCGAAAACAAAAAGGCATGAATAATAATGTTTTTTCAACGATTTGAATAATTGACATTGGAAAAACATTAACCAAGTTAAACCTGTTTTTAGAGCTTCTTTGAAGTGAAGTCTCGAGATCATGTTTCCGAAATGCATCATTAATCAAAGAGGATTCAGCAATAGAAATCACAAACACGATAACAAATCAAACACATAGATTAATAAGCAGTTACTGTGGTGAACATTATTAGGGCACTGATCATATCTGCAATGACAAATGAGCAAACGGTGAACCGCGAATGACTCCAATCACACTAAATTGTCATAACTCACGTGTTCTTTGATGATGCGATATCACTTCACTGACAGCACTTAAACATTCAAGTCATATAAGAAAATAAAATCCATGATTTCCCTCGGTCAAAGGATATTTTGAAACGGATTATTGGATATGTGTGTGGTTACTTGAACATTTACGTCAAGGTATTATCATCATGCAGGGTGGATTGTATGCGTCTCTGAGTGTCGATTTCCTCATTTGAAGCTTTGTCAACATTTGACACATGAATCAGGGAAAGAAGTCTAAATGGTATCCATTTGTTGACAGGTTTACACCATCTCATTTTTCATTAGTTCAACTTCTTGTTTATCAAGGCTTCGCTTATGATTTATCAAAATAAAATATTGCAATATTATTTTTGAAAAAAAAGCTTTGAATCATGACTAGAACACGAAAGATTTAATTATCATCTGATTTTTTATTTTGATAAAAATTAAAATCCCTCAACTTCGCAAACGTCAATGTATGTATTTCACTGATAATTACCTGACCTAATGTTCTCTAAATTACCAACATAAAATGCCAGAACGAATTACTGTTATCATGGTATGACCTTGACATCACCTAGACACATTTCAAAACATCATGAAATGTCTTATAAATGGGTTTGACATATATGTAAATGACTGCTTTTTGACATAAAACATTGACCTATTTGCGTGGTGCTATAAACCTTTCGTTTGGTTATATAGTTTTCACATAACATTTTTATTCATTAACCCAAAGTATTTTGGTAAAGAATAACCTGTTTAGGTATGATGTTAATTTAATGTTACGTAAAACTGACAATAGGAACTTTAGTTAAACCAAAGTTTAGTTCCGCAGCTGCAGATATTAACATTAACACACATAAAACTCAGTCAACGAAGTGTCCAGGAATAACTGAATGTTTGATATTTATTAAGTTAACTATTAAAGCCAGGTCTTGCTATTATTCAAAGGAGATTATAGGTTTAAATAGAAACAAGTTAATCAAAAACGGTTTCAATCAAGTTTTTTTAATATACATCTCTGCACGGGTAAACTAGTCAAACATTCAAATAATATATAAGAATAAGAAATTCTTACTATACTTACTAACTTGACTGTGAAACCTTTGTAACATGTGGCATCCATTATATGATTGAAAAGTAAGCTTGATTAATTGAGACGATGTTTGGAGCCGATTTAAAAAGATGCAACAGCGAGTAAAATTCAAACAAATCACATTGCCAAATTTTGTGAAATAATGGCACATCTTCACTTTTTTCATACTTTTTACACTGATGTCTTTTCAATGAAATCAAGTTTTTGGATTTTTTCTGACACAAATTCTGCTGATGACTAAACTGCTGATTAAACAATATTTATGACATTTCGTTATTTGTTCATTCTATCTAAAGGTCTACAGGGTATTTTACTGTCAGTATGACATGACATTAAACAGACTCTCTGACTATAATTCAAAGAGTAATGTCTTAAGTAAACACATACATACGGTAAGAATTCGGTCAATAAAAAGCCCTGGACATGGCATAATGTTTGGCATCTGGTGGCGGTTATTTTGTGACTTTCGTATTTGTGTCCTATGCTTGATTGAAACATCATAATCTACACCTGATATTCTGCTTAAGCCTTATGTATTAAACGATTGTAAAATCTCCTACCTTGCAATTGGTGCCTTTAACAGTCACAAGCACAGTATAAGCTCGCGCGTGGCTCCAAAACATAACAAGAATCAAGAATGAATCCCTCAGCCACACTGTAAGAGAGTAGTCTGAGTATTGACCAGCGTGACAGGAAGCACGCAGTGGTCTGACAGCTCAACGTGGCATGAGGAATCGTAAGAGGCAGCTGAAGGAATGAATTGCTTGAGGAAATCGTCGTCTGTGATCCAAAACTGCAGGAAATTCTCACAGACTTCCTTAAATTTGGTGTAGCAGCTAAACTTGAGGCATCTATGCATCGTTGTATTTAGACAGATGAGTCCCAGGAGACAACTATTATTATACTACTGTAGTAACGAATAACATGGTGACATATGCTTCACCTGATATAGTACATTTATGGTTGCTGTGTTGATTAGGAAATTTCCCTGTTATTATGCATATAGTTATTTTGAGAGCCAGCTTCATATGAGCTGTCAGAGAAATGGAGATCGCTGTTGTCCTAGGAGCAAGAGAAGTAGTGTTTGATGAATATATCCCATGACACGTATATTTACAAGTGTTGTTGATTTGTTCCTTTGAGAACAGTTTTTATTGTTTCTTATACCATATCTGCTTTGTTGATGAAGACGTGTTTAGATGGAAAATGGAGGATATAATCATAAATAAAAACATAATAAAATGCGAAATTAAAACTAATTTACACTTGTTTATTACTACAATACCTTGATTCAAAGCATTCGGACTTTAACTTTCTTAAATTTTTTCATTAAAAAAAAGGTTTGTCTGAAACACAGTTTAAAAAAACAGAGGTTTTCTGAGAAAATATATAAGGTTATTATGAAATCTTTGTTTAAAAAAATGTTAAAAAATAAAAGTGAAAATGTACTTTTGTCTTTTCCTACCAAATGGAGCAACATTACATTCTGTGAAACAACCATACTCTTAGCATTCATTAATAATTATCATAATGATGCTTCTCTGAATAATTCCTAATTATTGATACCTTATGAACATTTGCATACAAAACACTGAAGGACATTTACAAATCTATTTGAAAGGATATCACTAGATACATTGTTATCATTTAATTATACGATGCTTGGCATATATACCCATAAGAAGACGATAAGCGCATTGCATTATTTCTATCAACCAGTATTATTAGCAGACCATCGTTTATACAGAGGAAGTAAAAAATCTTATTGAAGCTTTGAATACTCATCTATCTTTATTACGCTGTCAAATGAAAGAACAACATAACCATAATCAGCACACACAATGTTTTAAGCATGTCTATTGCAAAAACATATCTTCTGACACAAATTATACTACCAGATGAAAAAATAGAAGTCACGCAGATTGCCATTTCACAGGAGAAAATGTGTTTACAACAGAAAATTGATCACTATCTTGAAAAAGGTTGTTCAAATATTCATTGATACAGGAAAAGGTGAGTTCCCTTCAGAGCTCTTCCAAAATGTCAAACGATTATTTGATTTAACAATCTAACCTCCTCTTATCAATATTGAAAACTAACACATAGTATGCATTCACAATGTATCATTTTAAGTCATGAACGGTGCCTACAAGGACAAACTCTTTCTCTCTCTCTCTCTCTCTCTCTCTCTCTCTCTCTCTCTCTCTCTCTCTCTCTCTCTCTCTCTCTCTCTCTCTCTCTCTCTCTCTCTCTCTCTCTCTCTCTCTCTCTCTCTCTCTCTCTCTCTCTCTCTTTTGATATCTCCTCAAAATAAGAGAAATGAATATGAAATTGCAACAATGAAACGTGAGGTGTCTAAAATCATGTGTCGAAATTCAACTCACAGATTGTATACACAATGTTTCACACATATACAAAAAGTTGAAAGATTGAAGATAAACAATGCGGATAACATCAAATACAATACAAATGTTTTATTATACAACTGATGAAAATTATTTCTACAACTGTATACCAAAAGTTTGTTCACTTACTACTGAATCGTAGTGCAAATATCATGTAATTTGGGTTTCTCTTTAACGTCTATAGAATAACTTCGGCAAAACTGACAATAGATAATCTACTGTCGAAGTGTGAAATAGCCATTCTTGAACTCATTTTGGATCATCTGGTCATTTTGGCATGCAGCTGTATACAGCATGTCAAATAAGGAATTATTTTCAAATTAACGGGGTTGAACATAGGAGGCATCCTGAATCGTACCATAGCACATCAAAGAAAGCATATGTCCGAACGCAGCCACAAAGGTTCCAGAAATTAATGACTATAACTGTGAGGCTTATTAGTGTCTTTGAGGTCAGAGGGTAGTAGGTGTAGTTTTGATCTTAGGGTCATCTTCATTGTAATTGGTATGGTATTGTTATTCGTTATGACGTTCATATTGGCATCTATGTTGACTTTCGAAATTAGCATTGTTATTTGTGTTTGTGATTACACATCGTATCGCATTTGTAGTGCTTCATTTTAAGATATTCTGTTTAAAACATAGCATACCATATTTCCCTTATTCGACATAAAATGATACTCTTACCTAATCCCTTCAAACAGTTATAATTGATAGATGATAAAAAGTATTATCATTATTTGATATCTTTAATTAGTATATCAGACACTGGACCCAGTATCAACTTCATGCATGTTGCAAAATATAATTCCAATTAGACATACAATACTATACAGACAAAAAATCACTTTCCAAATTGTAGTCAGTGTTTTTGCATGAAACACAGAATATAAATAAGCACCAAAACATATTATCCTTTATATTTGCACTCGACTTAAATGATCTTATTTGAGAACACAATCATTTAGATGAGAAGTTTCCAACCCACGTCCAGATGATGTTGATAGCAAAATGACACAGACTGTACTCACGCTCCTTATTCAATTTCAATGATTTTAGATATGTAAGGTTTATTCATCTCCTATGATACGCTTTACTTCACCGTAAGCTCTAATAATCATAGGAAGTGATAAACATTTGAAAGGTCTTTTTCCAACTAATGAATCTAAATTTGTATAGATATTAGATGAGAGTTTTATTCATATGATAGGGAACTTAGTAACTCTCTCTTAGGATTTCTGAATTCCATCAAATGTTTTGGGTTATTTCATCAACTTAGTGCCGATGACAGTTTACTGAAAATAATATCGTAAAATGTTAACTTGATGTTTTACTGTCTGATGAATTTTTATTTATTATGGAGGTCTTCAATACAGACTTGCTCTTTTGTTTTATGAATTACGGAATATATATGTACCTTTATTTATACTTCCAACAATCCACCTGGTGACCCTCTCGTAAGTTGACATAAACGAAGTTTTTATGAAGATTTCTGAGTTCTTAGTACCTTAAAGAAGTGTTGATCCATAATAAAATATAATGACGTGCACCAGCAATCAGTTATCTTCACTATTCTATCTTCTTAAACAAAGAACTAAAATGGTAAATGCAAGAGCAGCTGCCCAATCGATTACTGACAATCATTCATGGAATAATGTGTTCAAAAACTTACCAGGAGCATGAACAGTCAGGAAAATTCGATATTGACTAAGGCAAATAAGACAATTTTATATAACAATACGATCTGCAGCTATCAATTTTGATATACAAAGCTATATGAAACATATCAGAAACATTTCCCTGCAACAATAACAACCAAATAACAATGAAATGGGTGTTTTCACGTTTCTCGACTGTCTTAAAAACTAGTTCTGCACAAACTTTTGAAATCAATATAATATAATTGGTCCTATACAGAAGTGGACATGGTAGTTCAACATCAATATCAAAAGATATTTCAGATATAATTTGGCTACATGTGTTTTTTTGAAAGAATTTCTTTCTTTCAACTGGATATTTAAGCATTTAGGAAGTTTTGGTATGTCCATCTCAAGAAATAATCTGATAATGATAATATCATTAATTGGCAAATGTACATCTACATTGATTTAAGTTTTCAGTTTCTATGACATTAATCATTTGTCTGAATAATTCATATTGGTCAGTTCATCATGCGTGTATTATAATTCTCATTGAAAAAAACACTTGCTATATTGGAGCCTGTTTTCCAACCCTTTTATGGTTGGTGTTGAAATGAAGTCTCAAGATTAGTATTCATTACATATAAGCATCATTTATCAAAGAAGATTCAGCTCTGGGAATTACAAACACGAATACAAATAGAGGTTTATAAGCAGTTATCTGTGATGAGCCGAATTAGGCTACTGATCAAATCTGCATAAATAAAGGAGCAAATGGTGAACTCGGAATGTCTCGAATCACACTATTTGTTCATAACTCAGATTGTTTGACGATGCGTGGTGAGATGATACCACATGCATCACTAACGGCACGTAAAGCTGATGACGCTTAGAGAACAAGTACTTATTTTCATTTGTCAGGTGATATTTTGAAATTGATGATTGGTGATTTGTGTGTTTATTTAACATCTAATTTGGTAGATTTCAGTTCATATATTACTTTCTTTTTAAGTTAACCGACAAATATCATAGCAGACACCTTGTGAAACTTCTGAAAGTACTGTAAACAAGCATATACCATACAAATATCCCCATGACAGACATGATTTTTCACATTTAGTATCGAGGAGGTATAATTAAACTTCCTTTGATACTGTTCCTTGACAAATGTTTTTTCACATACGAATTAAAATTCGTTGGTTCATTTAGATATGTTTATATAATATGTTAAATTCAGAATTTGTTCATGAATATTTAAATATGACATTTTAATGATAAAGCCTTACATAGACATACCTAGTGTATAATTGTTGTATATGGTAAAAGATGTAAAGAGACAACTTACAACAAAATTTGTTTTTAATTATGTGTAAATATATAGTGGTTGTAGTGATTTCTAGATTAAGATAGTCAGTGTACATGTATATGCCTTCCAGTCGCAACTGAATAGATAAAACACTAGAACATACTAACATTCTTTAAGGCCAAGGAGTATCTTTACGTATGTTTGAATTATCTCTATTTCTACTCTTAAAACATACATTATTGTCTTTATAAATTACACAAGTATTTCGAAAGTTATGATAAATATCAATTCTAATTTCATTGTTGAATATTAGTTTCGACCTGCTAAAGACAAAGAGTCGGACAAATAAAATCATACAAATCGCGTGTACCTTTGACGTTTTATTTCGTCTTATTACGGTCCCCAAAGAGTACTTTTCAAAAGATTACTGTCCAACATACACGCGGTTTTTAGCAGTTTCTACTCTTGAAAAACCTTCAACTTTATGTGAAAGAATGACAAAAGGTTTAAATAGCCTGAAACACGTGGGAACATGTGATATTGAATTCATTTACCATGCAAATTAATTTTGAATTCATTTACCATGCAAATTAATTTTCGTATCTGCTCTTTTTACTTACCTTTTGCCTGACAATAGATATATATTGAAGGAATGCCCCTTCTTTCCTATGTAGCGGTAAAATAACATTTACCTGATAGTTGATTTGTTTGCAGCTTAGTTGGTCAACCCATTAGACTTGAATTTGATTACTAAATACTAAGATATGTTGAAGATACATCATCAGAATTTGATTTTTAATAGTTCTTCACACATAATCTTTGTATTTTTAGTGCATTTTGTGTATTTTGCTATAACCTATTAATAGATATATAAAAATGCATTGCATAACTACCCTTTCTTTCAAAGCAAATATAAATATATTATGCTATGTACCTATGGCATACAACTCGTACCATGATAACAAAATAGGAACACAATTCATGTAATTAAAGACAATCATCGAAATGCCATCATTGTATCGTCTTCGTACTGTAAATACAAAGGGAATTTTATTTCGAAGTGGCTACGAAAAAATGAAGTGCATTTAAACATTTAAAACATATTTTGATTCAACGATTAAGCGCCTGACTTTGAACATGGGAAGATGTGTTTGCAAGTGCGTTGGCATTGCATCTTGGTAAATGACAACCAACGCCATGAATAAACTCACACGAATAGTTGCTCGCGCTAGGGACTCTAAAATAGCAAATTTGTTGTTTAAACGTAGCTTCCAAAAAGGCTTTTGTCATCTCCGATTGCAACTTTTGAACTCTGCCTTTTTTGCTAAAGAGTTATGTTTTTCTAAGTTTGATAAACAAGATAGCCGAGGGCCATTATACCAGATGCCATCACAAAAGACAAGGATGCGTTGAAGTCCTACACATAAAACAGATTGTGTGTTCGTTTTCAAGAAAAGTGTGGTATGCTTAAAAAATAATATGGCACATTCTTAATGATTTGAAATTCTGATTTTTTTATCGAACATATGTCATATAAATTTGCAGTAGCAAGTTCTTAAGGTTGATAAAGGGTTCTCACGAAATTTAACAAATGTTACCAATTGCGACATAATATTTTTTTCATCAAAAGGAATTGTTTTAAAACGAACTTAACATTTTCAATTAATGTATTGGAATGCATTGCAGTCAGTTCCAAATATACTAAAAATCTGTTCACACAAAAATAGCCGTAAGTAGTTCGACCTTGATACTTGATAATTTCTTCTACGAGAAAGAATGACCGGGTTTTTCAATGAGGTAACATTAAACCTCAGTCTCATGCTCAATTGTAGTACAATATATCTGTTATGTAACATGACAATCATATAACACATCGAAAGAAATCTTTGTAGCTTTGTCATATTATTGTGATTCCATTGTATTATAAACAGCGATGTCAATACCAAATTTCGGTTAGGGATCATGTATTAACTCCTGGATAAAGGTGGGCATTCAATAGAAACTAATAAAGCATTAAACATTTTCTTTGTTTTGATTGCCTCAGCATGTCAATATGATTCCATTTATGTTGAAGTTCTTGTCAATTTGGAGAGTCCAAATACAGTTGAAAACAAATGTTTGTGAAAAAAAAACTAATTTTATTTAGTACATGTTGACATAATTCAACTCTTTATTCAATTACCCCTGTTCGTTACAGTTTATATGTAATCATTATCAACACGTTCCCATATGTGTCTCGAAATTCAAGATATTTGACAACGGATAGATTTCAATAAAAATCAGTCACCGACACTGTGCAGACACATTATTCACATGTCCAATTTTTAAGTGTACAACCAAACGAACTTTTTAAGCTAATCAAAGTTATGTTACCGAATCTGTCTTGCTGTCAGATAAACGATTTTGCTGGCTCATAAGCCACGCCACGGTGTCTGGTATTCAATCAATTACCATCACTGCAGTGTTAACATTATGGAACCAACAAGCATTAAAAGGATAACTCCAACATAAATCAGTTTTTATCGATAACATAACACCAGTGCTAACCTTTAGAATATCTGTCTGCCCACAAAATTGTGTGGTGATTCCTGAAAAATATCAGTATTTTGTAACCGTTACACATCAAAGAGACACCTTTGTAAATGACTCTCTCTGTTTTGCTTTATGTACATATGTGCATTAAAACGTAAAACCATTAAAACATCTGATCTTGAAAATGATAAAAGTATACTTCCCTTAACCTCATGCACAGCTTTATATGTTCCTGATTATAACCTCATCTTTGTGTGCCGTAAATTACTAACATAAAATGTCAGAATTAATACCAGAATAAGACTGTAATCATGGTATGACCTAGACATCATCTAGACACGTATTAACGATCAATGCATCATGAATTGCCTTGCCAACAGGAGTTGACTTACATGTAAATGATTGCTTCATACACTCGGGAAAGAACTCGCTTCCTAACCAATTATACGTATCTTCTTTTCCGGTTATTACCGACTTAATATACCTTTTGTTGGTATAATCTCTTTATACATTGATTTAAAACATTGGCTTTAAAAAAATTATTGAAGAATGTCGACAAACAGTATTTCTAGAAATAATGAAAAGATCTTTTGTTGACAAACTTTCGTTTAGCAGTTGTAGATAGATGACATTCATTAATGGCACCCGTTGTTAGGACGTAATATCTCTGGCTCGAGACTATTATACTCGCTGTCATCAGAAGGCTTTAGAGTGAAAATCTCTAACACAGTCAAACGTTTGTTGTCCCGCTCTAAACGTGAAACTATTAACTTATAGCATTCACAATGCTACTCCGAACAACGACTAAAAAATGTCCCTGTGCACACATTACACCTGGAATATCCTGGAGACCATATATTGTTATAACTAATGCATGATTGAAACATATCTTATTCATTCACGAAATGGGTCGGGCACAAGTTATCCAACTTAAAAAAGCCCCTCCAGATAGCAACAGCATTTATCTAAGAACATTGTACAACAAGAGACGGACAGGATAAGTTCAAGATAAATAAGTGAAAGCATATAGTTTGAGAGATAAAAATATGTACAAGTTTGAAAACATACTGATTTTCACAAATAAAGAGACCTGTGTTGCCATTTAAAATAGGATTGATATCAATTGTAACCCTATTTTTCACAATATTCCCCCCTAATTTAACATTGCATCTATTCAGGTACATAAATGTTAATGAAAAAGTTATAAAGGTTTTTGAACCATTGAAGGATTTTTGAATTAGGTTAATGAACACTATTACTTAACTCAAATAGTGAGAAATAAAGGGGTTGGTTTGCTTATCAGCCATTCCATTTCAATTTGAATTTAATCATAGCCACCTGAGGATTATTGGTGTAAATAACTTTAGACATCTGTGTTTATCTTTAGTAAAATGTGGAGAGTTTACTGAAGTCAAGTCTTAATTGGGTTGTAATATTGAGAAATGTATACTTATAAAAACCATTGGATTAATAATTCGAACTCTTTACAGGTGCAACTTTTAGCTATTAATAGAGTTATAATGTTTACTACGATTGACAGCAAAATCCTAATTTACTTATGATAATCCTACAGTATTTACACATGTAAGTAAATGCTCTAACCTTGCAATAGATGCCCTTGACAGTTACAAGCACAAGACAAGCACACACGTGGCTTAAAAGCATAACAATAATCAAGAGGATAGTAGTCTGAGTATTTACCAGCATGACAGGAGACACGCAGTGATCTAGTTAAACATGACATTAGGAATTATAGGAGACAGCTTAAGGAATGAATTGCCAGAGAAAACCTTTGACTGTGATCAAAAACTGCAGGAAATTCCACGCCCACACGTTTCTTGAAAGAAGGGTGTAGCATCTCAACCTGAGACACGTACATTGCTGTAGTTATTGCCTGATGAATGAGTCCCCTGAGATGACAATTTAGGATTGTAGTAGATTAATGCCTCAAATAACATTTTATGGTGACATATGCCTCGCCTGATATAGTACACTTAAGGTTGCTGTGTTGATTAAAAAATTTCCATATCGCAATGCGTGCAGTCAATTTGAGATACAGAGTCATATGAAGCTCGGCCAGAGACGTTGAGGTGTTGTTATAAGAGCAAGAGAAATATTGCTGGATGAATGAAGCCTCAGAAACGTCAATTTGTTAAAGTTTCTGTGTTCCCCGGAGAACGAATCGATGGCAACCAATACCTTATTTGCTTTGGTGCGCTGTTTTGCTTAAAAATGTTTAGATTTAATTATACAACAAAATCTAATAGAAGTACAAAAAGAGCTTGGTTTACCTAATATTGAAGATTTTAATATCAGTACTTGTTCGTTATAACAATACCTTTATTCCAAGCTTACCCAATTTTGACAGGACACGATTATATCAAGTTTTTCATTAAAAAAACCATGTTGCCTGAGATTTAAACCCAGTCAATAATAGGTAAAGAATCTCTTCAGAAAATGTATCATTTTTAGGCTTTCGGAAAACTTAGCTAGTTTACAAAAGTGATATTGAAATCTTTAAAAAAAATTACATTTTACCTTGTGGATTTAGGTTTACACCTCCCTTTCAGATCAAACGGAGCATTTATATTAAATATTTTAACAATACAATATTAATCTTCCCTTAATGTGAACATGTTGATATCTTATCAATATATGCATATGTCAGTGACATCCGAAACATTAAATGGAATTTACAGATTTGCTCTGAAAGAAAAACAATTTGAGAAGATAAGTTTTTATTTTTTAATAACTATATGCTTCGGAATTAATGTTCATAGAGAGACATTATCTTTGTACGCCAATATTATATTTAAACCATAAATATATTTCAGAAGGAGCATATCTTGCTTTTTTGTTAGAAAAATAAATGCATTTTTTAACAATGAAACAATGTGGAATTACATTGCTTAATCAAAATGAATGTTGTTGCATATCTTAAAATTCCCTTTGAAATGTATTACCAATCGAAATTATTTTTCAACAACATATCACGTAAGGAATTATGGTCATGTCATCTATGAACACAAGAGAGAGAGAGAGAAAAAATTTCGTCGTGTCTCCTGTATAATACAAAAGCACATTAAAGCATGGATATCTGTCAATTTGCTTCCACAAACCAAGAAAGAAATTACTTTTCAGTTTGGGGATAATGAGATGTCTCTACTTCGAGATCAAAAGTACTGTATTGTATTTAAATCAAAGTGTAACAATCACTTAACTTGGTAAGTTACTAGCTGTTACGTCACGACTTAACACTTGAAATAATGAAAAGTCACGGTTCCGACTTTGGTCACCAACTAGAGGGGATAGCGATGTAAAAATGGCATCAAACGAAAGCTAATTTCACGGCGTATCTTTTCTGATTGCCATGACGGCGGATTTGAGCCGTAGTTTGAACGGGAAGGAGCCGCAAAAAGGGTATAATGTGAACAGATTAGCAAACTCCAGAGTACGTGTACTTGTACTTGGATACAGTGTATAGCGATCAAATTCGGCCGCCTCTACTTTGAAAATATATCTACACACTTTTCGCAAATGTTTAGGCCACAAAATTCCCTAAGAACACCCAAAAGAAGCAACCCTAACTACTCGCAATTTCGTGTACAGCCCTGAAGAAACTTGTTCAATTTCTTCTGCTCAACGTTAAACACATACCCCACATGGCTACATCCCATTAACATACCATTGCAATGTAGGTTAAACGTCGGATATATATGTCCGAAGTACATATTTGAAGACATTACATAAAGCAACTAAGTGCCAACCGGACAGCTAAAACTAACAGTACAGCTATACCATTCGGCCAAAAAGCAATCAAAAAGTACTGTAACGCACGTGGGTTAATTCTGCTCCCAAATATGTATTTAAAGTACGAAAGTAAACACAATATTTAAAAAAATATAAGGAATACTGTGTTAGTAGACTTGCAAAACACATGGCCATGTCAGAAAATGCCTATATATACATCGTTGAATTAAAAAAACGCAAAGTCGGTAATTGCCCTATTGCAGCAATGTTTAAGATCAAGTAGCAATTTCAAACGCTAATTTAATGAATTTTCAAAAGTAAATTCCACATAAAAAGCTATGTAGCAGTAAGATAAAGTTGTCAACTAACCTTTTCAATCGTTACTACGGGCCGACAGCGCCGAAATCCGCCGAAATCGCCGTTTTCTGGGAGCTAACGCACAGCGCGTCAGAGCTCTCTTCTGTCTATGACGTTACTATGGCATACGTCTGTTACGTCACGATTTGACCCTTGAAACAATCAAAGGTCACGGTTCCGACTTTGGTCACCAAAATTTAGCTAGAACGCTAACTAGAGGGGTTAGCGATGTGAAAATGGTATCAAACGAAAGTAAATTTCACGGCTTATCTTTTCCGATTGCCATGACGACGGATTTGAGCCGTACTTTGAACGGGAAGGAGTCGCAAAAAGGGTATAATGTTAACAGATTAGAAAACTCCAGAGTACGTGTACTTGTACTTGGATACAGTGTATAGCGACCAAATTCGGCCGCCTCTACTTTGAAAATATATCTACACACTTTTCGCAAATGTTTAGGCCACAAAATTCCCTAAGAACACCCAAAAGAAGCAACCCTAACTACTCGCAATTTCGTGTACAGCACTGAAGGAACTTGTTCAATTTCTTCTGCTCAACGTTAAACACATACCCCACATGGCTACATCCCATAAACATACAATTGCAATGTAGGTTAAACGTCGGACATGTCAGAAAGATCAAGTAGCAATTTCAAACGCTCATTAAATAAATTTTCAAAAGTAAATTCTACATAAAAAGCTATGTAGCAGTAAGATAAAGTTGTCAACTAACCTTTTCAATCGTTACTACGGGCCGACAGCGCCGAAATCCGCCGAAATCGATGCTTTCTGGGAGCTAACGCAAAGCGCGTCAGAGCTCTCTTCTGTCTATGACGTTACTATGGCACACGTCTGTTACGTCACGATTTGACCCTTGAAACAATCAAAGGTCACGGTTCCGACTTTGGTCACCAAAATTTAGCTAGAACGCTAACTAGAGGGGTTAGCGATGTGAAAATGGTATCAAACGAAAGTAAATTTCACGGCGTATCTTTTCCGATTGCCATGACGGCGGATTTGAGCCGTACTTTGAACGGGAAGGAGTCGCAAAAGGGGTATAATGTTAACAGATTAGAAACTCCAGAGTACGTGTACTTGTACTTGGATACAGTGTATAGCGACCAAATTCGGCCGCCTCTACTTTGAAAATATATCTACACACTTTTCGCAAATGTTTAGGCCACAAAATTCCCTAAGAACACCCAAAAGAAGCAACCCTAACTACTCGCAATTTCGTGTACAGCACTGAAGGAACTTGTTCAATTTCTTCTGCTCAACGTTAAACACATACCCCACATGGCTACATCCCATTAACATACAATTGCAACGTAGGTTAAACGTCGGACATGTCCGAAATATACGAATTTGAAGACATTACATGAAGCAACTAAGTGCCAACCGGACAGCCGAAACTAACAGTACAGCTATACCCTTCGGCCAAAAAGTACTGTAACGCACGTGGGTTAATTCTGCTCCCAAATATGTATTTAAAGTACAAAAATTTACACAACATTTACAAAAATATAAGGAATACTGTGTTAGAATACTTGCAAAACACATGGCCGTGTCAGAAAATGCCTACATACATCGTTGAATTAAACAAAACGCAAAGTCCATAATTGCCCTATTGCAGCAATGGTTAAGATCAAGTAGCAATTTCAAACGCTCATTAAATAAATTTTCAAAAGTAAATTCCACATAAAAAGCTATGTAGCAGTAAGATAAAGTTGTCAACTAACCTTTTCAATTGTTACTATGGGCCGACAGCGCCGTAATCCGCCGAAATTGCCGTTTTCTAGGAGCTAACGCAAAGCGCGTCAGAGCTCTCTTCTGTCTATGACGTTACTATGGCACACGTCTGTTACGTCACGATTTGACCCTTGAAACAATCAAAGGTCACGGTTCCGACTTTGGTCACCAAAATTTAGCTAGAACGCTAACTAGAGGGGTTAGCGATGTGAAAATGGTATCAAACGAAAGTTAATTTCACGGCGTATCTTTTCCGATTGCCATGACGGCGGATTTGAGCCGTACTTTGAACGGGAAGGAGTCGCAAAAAGGGTATAATGTTAACAGATTAGCAAACTCCAGAGTACGTGTACTTGTACTTGGATACAGTGTATAGCGACCAAATTCGGCCGCCTCTACTTTGAAAATATATCTACACACTTTTCGCAAATGTTTAGGCTACAAAATTCCCTAAGAACACCCAAAAGAAGCAACCCTAACTACTCGCAATTTCGTGTACAGCACTGAAGGAACTTGTTCAATTTCTTCTGCTCAACGTTAAACACATACCCCACATGGCTACATCCCATTAACATACAATTGCAACGTAGGTTAAACGTCGGACATGTCCGAAATATACGTATTTGAAGACATTACATGAAGCAACTAAGTGCCAACCGGACAGCCGAAACTAACAGTACAGCTATACCATTCGGCCAAAAAGCAATCAAAAAGTACTGTAACGCACGTGGGTTAATTCTGCTCCCAAATATGTATTTAAAGTACAAAAATTTACACAAAATTTACACAAATATAAGGAATACTGTGTTAGAATACTTGCAAAACACATGGCCGTGTCAGAAAATGCCTACATACATCGTTGAATTAAACAAAACGCAAAGTCCATAATTGCCCTATTGCAGCAATGGTTAAGATCAAGTAGCAATTTCAAACGCTCATTAAATAAATTTTCAAAAGTAAATTCCACATAAAAAGCTATGTAGCAGTAAGATAAAGTTGTCAACTAACCTTTTCAATTGTTACTATGGGCCGACAGCGCCGTAATCCGCCGAAATTGCCGTTTTCTAGGAGCTAACGCAAAGCGCGTCAGAGCTCTCTTCTGTCTATGACGTTACTATGGCACACGTCTGTTACGTCACGATTTGACCCTTGAAACAATCAAAGGTCACGGTTCCGACTTTGGTCACCAAAATTTAGCTAGAACGCTAACTAGAGGGGTTAGCGATGTGAAAATGGTATCAAACGAAATTAAATTTCACGGCGTATCTTTTCCGATTGCCATGACGGCGGATTTGAGCCGTACTTTGAACGGGAAGGAGTCGCAAAAAGGGTATAATGTTAACAGATCAGCAAACTCCAGAGTACGTGTACTTGTACTTGGATACAGTGTATAGCGACCAAATTCGGCCGCCTCTACTTTGAAAATATATCTACACATTTTTCGCAAATGTTTAGGCCACAAAATTCCCTAAGAACAACTAAAAGAAGCAACCCTAACTACTCGCAATTTCGTGTACAGAACTGAAGGAACTTGTTCAATTTCTTCTGCTCAACGTTAAACACATACCCCACATGGCTACATCCCATTAACATACAAATGCAACGTAGGTTAAACGTCGGACATGTCCGAAATATACGTATTTGAAGACATTACATGAAGCAACTAAGTGCCAACCGGACAGCCGAAACTAACAGTACAGCTATACCCTTCGGCCAAAAAGTACTGTAACGCACGTGGGTTAATTCTGCTACCAAATATGTATTTAAAGTACAAAAATTTACACAACATTTACAAAAATATAAGGAATACTGTGTTACAATAATTGCAAAACACATGGCCATGTCAGAAAATGCCTACATACATCGTTGAATTAAAGAAACGCAAAGTCGGTAATTGCCCTATTGCAGCAATGGTTAAGATCAAGTAGCAATTTCAAACGCTCATTAAATAAAATTTCAAAAGTACATTCAACATAAAAAGCTATGAAGCAAGTAGATAAAGTTGTTAACTAACCGTTTCAATCGTTACTACGGGCCGACAGCGCCGTAATCCGCCGAAATCGATGCTTTCTGGGAGCTAACGCAAAGCGCGTCAGAGCTCTCTTCTGTCTATGACGTTACTATGGCACACGTCTGTTACGTCACGATTTGACCCTTGAAACAATCAAAGGTCACGGTTCCGACTTTGGTCACCAAAATATAGCTAGAACGCTAACTAGAGGGGTTAGCGATGTGAAAATGGTATCAAACGAAAGTTAATTTCACGGCGTATCTTTTCCGATTGCCATGACGGCGGATTTGAGCCGTATTTTGAACGGGAAGGAGTCGCAAAAAAGGCATAATGTTAACAGATTAGAAAACTCCAGAGTACGTGTACTTGTACTTGGATACAGTGTATAGCGACCAAATTCGGCCGCCTCTACTTTGAAAATATATCTACACACTTTTCGCAAATGTTTAGGCCACAAAATTCCCTAAGAACACCCAAAAGAAGCAACCCTAACTACTCGCAATTTCGTGTACAGAACTGAAGGAACTTGTTCAATTTCTTCTGCTCAACGTTAAACACATACCCCACATGGCTACATCCCATAAACATACAAATGCAACGTAGGTTAAACGTCGGACATGTCCGAAATATACGTATTTGAAGACATTACATGAAGCAACTAAGTGCCAACCGGACAGCCGAAACTAACAGTACAGCTATACCCTTCGGCCAAAAAGTACTGTAACGCACGTGGGTTAATTCTGCTCCCAAATATGTATTTAAAGTACAAAAATTTACACAAAATTTACACAAATATAAGGAATACTGTGTTAGAAGACTTGCAAAACACATGGCCATTTTACAAAATGCCTACATACATCGTTGAATTAAACAAAACGCAAAGTCCATAATTGCCCTATTGCAGCAATGGTTAAGATCAAGTAGCAATTTCAAACGCTCATTAAATAAATTTTCAAAAGTAAATTCCACATAAAAAGCTATGTAGCAGTAAGATAAAGTTGTCAACTAACCTTTTCAATCGTTACTACGGGCCGACAGCGCCGAAATCCACCGAAATCGCCGATTTCTGGGAGCTAACGCAAAGCGCGTCAGAGCTCTCTTCTGTCTATGACGTTACTATGGCACACGTCTGTTACGTCACGATTTGACCCTTGAAACAATCAAAGGTCACGGTTCCGACTTTGGTCACCAAAATTTAGCTAGAACGCTAACTAGAGGGGTTAGCGATGTGAAAATGGTATCAAACGAAATTAAATTTCACGGCGTATCTTTTCCGATTGCCATGACGACGGATTTGAGCCGTACTCTGAACGGGAAGGAGTCGCAAAAAGGGTATAATGTTAACAGATTAGAAAACTCTAGAGTACGTGTACTTGTACTTGGATACAGTGTATAGCGACCAAATTCGGCCGCCTCTACTTTGAAAATATATCTACACACTTTTCGCAAATGTTTAGGCCACAAAATTCCCTAAGAACACCCAAAAGAAGCAACCCTAACTACTCGCAATTTCGTGTACAGCACTGAAGGAACTTGTTCAATTTCTTCTGCTCAACGTTAAACACATACCCCACATGGCTACATCCCATAAACATACAATTGCAATGTAGGTTAAACGTCGGACATGTCAGAAAGATCAAGTAGCAATTTCAAACGCTCATTAAATAAATTTTCAAAAGTAAATTCTACATAAAAAGCTATGTAGCAGTAAGATAAAGTTGTCAACTAACCTTTTCAATCGTTACTACGGGCCGACAGCGCCGAAATCCGCCGAAATCGCCGTTTTCTGGGAGCTAACGCAAAGCGCGTCAGAGCTCTCTTCTGTCTATGACGTTACTATGGCACACGTCTGTTACGTCACGATTTGACCCTTGAAACAATCAAAGGTCACGGTTCCGACTTTGGTCACCAAAATTTAGCTAGAACGCTAACTAGAGGGGTTAGCGATGTGAAAATGGTATCAAACGAAATTAAATTTCACGGCGTATCTTTTCCGATTGCCATGACGGCGGATTTGAGCCGTACTTTGAACGGGAAGGAGTCGCAAAAAGGGTATAATGTTAACAGATCAGCAAACTCCAGAGTACGTGTACTTGTACTTGGATACAGTGTATAGCGACCAAATTCGGCCGCCTCTACTTTGAAAATATATCTACACACTTTTCGCAAATGTTTAGGCCGCAAAATTCCCTAAGAACACCCAAAAGAAGCAACCCTAACTACTCGCAATTTCGTGTACAGCACTGAAGGAACTTGTTCAATTTCTTCTGCTCAACGTTAAACACATACCCCACATGGCTACATCCCATTAACATACAATTGCAACGTAGGTTAAACGTCGGACATGTCCGAAATATACGTATTTGAAGACATTACATGAAGCAACTAAGTGCCAACCGGACAGCCGAAACTAACAGTACAGCTATACCCTTCGGCCAAAAACCAGTCAAAAAGTACTGTAACGCAAGTTGGTTAATTCTGCTCCCAAATATATATTCAAAGTACGAAAATATACACAACATTTACAAAAATATAAGGAATACTGTGTTAGAAGACTTGCAAAACACATGGCTATGTCAGAAAATGCCTACATACATCGTTGAATTAAAGAAACGCAAAGTCGGTAATTGCCCTATTGCAGCAATGGTTAAGATCAAGTAGCAATTTCAAACGCTCATTAAATAAAAATTCAAAAGTAAATTCAACATAAAAAGCTATGAAGCAAGTAGATAAAGTTGTCAACTAACCTTTTCAATCGTTACTACGGGCCGACAGCGCCGTAATCCGCCGAAATCGATGCTTTCTGGGAGCTAACGCAAAGTGCGTCAGAGCTCTCTTCTGTCTATGACGTTACTATGGCACACGTCTGTTACGTCACGATTTGACCCTTGAAACAATCAAAGGTCACGGTTCCGACTTTGGTCACCAAAATTTAGCTAGAACGCTAACTAGAGGGGTTAGCGATGTGAAAATGGTATCAAACGAAAGTTAATTTCACGGCGTATCTTTTCCGATTGCCATGACGGCGGATTTGAGCCGTACTTTGAACGGGAAGGAGTCGCAAAAAGGGTATAATGTTAACAGATTAGCAAACTCCAGAGTACGTGTACTTGTACTTGGATACAGTGTATAGCGACCAAATTCGGCCGCCTCTACTTTGAAAATATATCTACACACTTTTCGCAAATGTTTAGGCTACAAAATTCCCTAAGAACACCCAAAAGAAGCAACCCTAACTACTCGCAATTTCGTGTACAGAACTGAAGGAACTTGTTCAATTTCTTCTGCTCAACGTTAAACACATACCCCACATGGCTACATCCCATTAACATACAATTGCAACGTAGGTTAAACGTCGGACATGTCCGAAATATACGAATTTGAAGACATTACATGAAGCAACTAAGTGCCAACCGGACAGCCGAAACTAACAGTACAGCTATACCCTTCGGCCAAAAACCAGTCAAAAAGTACTGTAACGCACGTTGGTTAATTCTGCTCCCAAATATATATTCAAAGTACGAAAATATACACAACATTTACAAAAATATAAGGAATACTGTGTTAGAAGACTTGCAAAACACATGGCCATGTCAGAAAATGCCTACATACATCGTTGAATTAAAGAAACGCAAAGTCGGTAATTGCCCTATTGCAGCAATGGTTAAGATCAAGTAGCAATTTCAAACGCTCATTAAATAAAAATTCAAAAGTAAATTCAACATAAAAAGCTATGAAGCAAGTAGATAAAGTTGTCAACTAACCTTTTCAATCGTTACTACGGGCCGACAGCGCCGTAATCCGCCGAAATCGATGCTTTCTGGGAGCTAACGCAAAGCGCGTCAGAGCTCTCTTCTGTCTATGACGTTACTATGGCACACGTCTGTTACGTCACGATTTGACCCTTGAAACAATCAAAGGTCACGGTTCCGACTTTGGTCACCAAAATTTAGCTAGAACGCTAACTAGAGGGGTTAGCAGTTTGAAAATGGTATCAAACGAAAGTTAATTTCACGGCGTATCTTTTCCGATTGCCATGACGGCGGATTTGAGCCGTACTTTGAACGGGAAGGAGTCGCAAAAAGGGTATAATGTTTGAAACACCCAAATCTGATTGGCTGCTGTGAATAATCAGGCGATAATAGTCTCGGCATACCCGCCGGACATTTTCACAGAAGTAATCATTATTTTTATTTACATTGTACAATATATCAATTCAATTGAAGTATGCAAAGGCGGTCAATCTTGACAACCCCCTTCCAGTTTACATTTCATGAAGGAATGCATGTACAGTAAAAAAGACATAAAGTCATGCACCGTCATCGATGACACAGCGAATTCGACTCGAAAGAATTTAGTTTTAGTTTGAATCGTTGATATGGTATAATGGAGATAAACATTCTGTGTTTTGAAATAGGTATACAATGGAACTATAACTCATCAAAAATATCCACTGAAAACCTTACGCTACGACTTTGAATCCGATGGTGCTGATATTGGTATTCACAGTCAATAAAAAATTTCTACTAAAAAAATTTAACACTTTCTACAAAACACATGATACTTAACTTGATACTAGAGACAATTCATTCTAATTTTGGAGTGTTGTATTTGACTGATAAAATTTTGAATGTTTCTGGAAAAATATACTAAAACGCATATTCTAATTGAATGTATCTGGACAAAAATACTAAAACACTTTTATTTCAACACTCTAATCTCCGTCATTTAGACGTTTTACTGCATTAAAATAACTTCGAATGTGTTTACCTTCAAGACACCCGAAGAGGCTTTACACAATAATATGGGATATTTCACTGCAATGAGAAATACGAATAATTGACGTTTATGATTGATCCCTGCATTTTTCCTTCGTCAATATTTCAAGAAAACATACATTTTCTTTGTTCACCCTCTTACATTAGGTTGAATTGAAGTTCATCAAAATTGGCCTGGAATAAAGTTAAACCTTTTAAATGTCTTTATCATATTAACGTTATGTTTACATGTCGTGGAATTGTCCCTTTTATATACCACTCTAGCAAATGTAACAGATATATCCTCGTCACAAAAACAAATATTGAAACATCTCTATTTCCAAGTTTTTATTTGCTTTCGTTCATTTTAAAGCATGGCAATAATGATATAATTAATATATTGATTAAATGCAAATTCATAACTAGTGTCTGCCGCTTCTAATATATGACTACATATGTTCTTACACATCAAGAGCATTCTCGTGCATTTTCAACCTGAGACTCATATCTTAAATCGATATCTTTGGGTTGTTTTTTTATCCAAATCCTACTCTTAACAGTCTTTATAATGAGCACATAACGTCTTCATCAATTAGCACTTTCAGCGGATGTCCTTAGCAGACGGCATCATACGTAACAGTATCGCGTATCGAGTGTTTCATTTTGCGTTTTCGATTGTTAAAGTGCTTGATTGATGTCTTTTTTACCTCCTGATGTATATCGCTACACTGTGATTCGGTTTCGTCTGTAAATGTGGTAATTTCGCTACAAAACAGCAGAATACATGATTTCCACGAGGGTTTACATTCTCACTGACGTATGTTTTGGAAAATTTTCATAAACTCAGGGGCAAAAGAAATTATACCAAAATATTTTCTGTTTTAAAAAGTTGAAACTAGCTTTTGAAATGGAATTTTTACTATCAAACTATGTCACAAGAACGCAATTTCATAATTACCGAGAAAAAAATCATGTTTCTTACCAAATATGGAGTTTGTCACACGTTTTTCGAGCAAAATGGAATGCACGTGCATCACGTTCATATGGCACCGAACAGTATAAAAATCACGAATCTGCATGCTTTAGACCTTAGTCGTAAAGACCACAACAAGTGACATGCCGAGACTTACCACAGAGGAACGAGAGAGTGCGATTGGTATGTTGCAGTTGGGCGCACGTCACGCCCACGTTGCTCGTATCTTCAATTGCACCCGCACTACGATAACCAGACTGCACACAAGAATGGTACAGATAGGTTGGACCCAGGACCGGCCAAGAAGTGGAAGACCTAGGGTCACAACCGCAAACGACGACCGCTTCATCCGCACGATTCACCTACGCAATCGTTTCGTCACAGTGACATCATCAGCAGCAACAGCGTTACACCGTGTTATCAGCAGAAGGACAGTGGCCAGACGTCTTCGTGAACATGGCATTCGAGCGTACCGGCCCTTCCGCGGGATGATGCAGAGCCGACGTGACCGACATAACCGTCGCCAGTGGGCAAGAATGGTATAGCGGTGACAAAAAAGGATCTGGCAAAGAATTTTGTTTACAGATGAAAGCAGGTTCCAGCTACACAGAGGTGATGGCCGAGTGCGCGTTTATCATCGGAGAGGAGAGAGAACGGCCCCGTGTTGTGTCCAGGAGGTTGTGCCATTCGGCGGCGGTAGCTTCATGGTTTGGGGTGGAATGTGCAGTAACCATACAACAGAACTTGTTGTTTTTGACCGTAGTTTGAATTCCCAAGGCTACATCGACACCGTTTTACGTCCTGTGGTGCTCCCTTACCTCCTGAGAAATCCAAGAGTAATCCTCCAACAAGACAATGCTCGCCCCCACACAGCCAGAATCACCAGAGACTTCCTAACGACAAACAACGTCAACCTTTTGCAATGGTCAGCGAGATCACCGGATTTATCACTGATCGAACACTTGTGGGATCATTTGGACAGGCAAATAAGGCAGAGAAATCCACCTCCAACAAGTCGGCAAACGTTAATAAAGGCACTCGTGGAAGAATTGCAAGCCATCCCTAATGACGTCATCAGGCGCCTTGTAAATTCTATGCGTCGACGTGTGCAGGCCTGTATTCAAAGCAACGGAGGCCATACCAGATACTGACAGTTTTTCAATGTTCCCTTTGTGAATAACAGCGTTATCTGTAGTCTCTAAAAACTCTTGTTTATTTTTGCAAATTGACATTTACCCCCAGTGCCATTCATTGCATTCTACTGCATTAACTGTACGTGCCACCTTTTCTAAATTTCGATCAAAACATGGTCAGTTAAACTGTCTTTCAAACGAGTATCACATTATTTATGTGACATATCTGATAATGTTGATAACAACAAAACAATGTTGGTATAGTTTCTTTTGCCCGTGATTTATATATAGATGTTATGACTTTCAAATTAGTAATATCTAAAAGACAAAACAGAAGTAACACTTCTCTAAAACTATATTCTAAGACTTGTACGAGTATGAACAATATTTGATTACTATGATTAGTTTATGCCAAATGTATTATCTTCAGAGGGTCAACACATCGTATTACTCAACTCAAGCATCTGTAGTTTTAGCGAAATAATCAAGTTTAAAGCAAAAACCACTGGCAGCATTTTTTCTGTGGACACCCTTGAAATAATTTGAGGTAGGCAAATGGATTCCCATGGTTAATCATAGCAATTTAAAAAAAATTGTAATTTAGATTTAAAAACGTTATCCTGTAATTGGAAACATTTTTTTTCGTTTCAATGAGATCACTTTATTTATCTTAAAAAATACGTGCTAATGACTTTTTAAAGGCAAATTAAATACTAATTGCTTTTGTAATTGATGATTTAACAGTGACACGTATATAATGATACAATCACCATTAAAGGTTACTTTATCATAGCGTTAGTGGAAATGCCATTTTGGACGTTTATGTGACAATTGAAAATGATATTAAGATTACATCTTGCACTTCTTATTTCACTGCTTAATAAAAGGTTACATTTAAACCATAGAATATAGAAACCTTTTACAGATAGAAAGACAAAAAAGCATTTTGAATAAATCAAATATTATCTGAATATCTCTATGTCCCTAATTAGAAGTTTTCTCTGGACTATCAATTTAGTTGCTTTTCTTATCAGTTTAACGATTTCTGTTTTACAGCATGTAACACTCTATTGAACGTTAAAAATAGGTCTTCATGATGTAATGGTCTTCACTTCATACCTTATAATGGTTAAGAGTTGTACAGCCCCAATACCAATACACATTTCTGTTGTCAGTACTGAATGTATCCAGAGGAGAATTCTTCAAAGTAGGCAGCAAAAATATAGCAAAGCAATCAAAATCGGCAAGAATGGGTCAAAGGGTCAAAGAGCTGTGACGCATTTAAGAAAGCTGTGGCGCTATGCCCTGAAAAGTCAGCCATTGTTCATAAATCCAGATAATATCACAGGATCGAAACTTGGCAACGACCAGCAAAGCAATTAGTTCGATGGTGTCTAGATTAACTCTTATGATCAAAGGGATATGGCGTATTTAAAGTAAGTTATGTTACATCAGTGCATATGAATTTAAGACTAATACACTTTAGTCGTACTAAAAGCACATACTCTTAAGTAACATATTTCGACCAGTAAACCTGGTCATAATGGAGCTGAGTTATACAGATTGTGAGATGCTACTATCGAAAAGGCGATGCTTGAGAAGGAGTCTATGCTTCACAAATTATGGAAGTTCCACAACCAGCACTAAATGTAACCCGAGTATTTACCAGTAAGTCGCCTCTTAAGCTGGATATTGCAGCTCTAAGTGGCAGTGACTGGAAACATATAGTTCGAAGCAGCTTGGATGCCTGATGTTCTAGGATGGAAATTTTCTTATTCCCTTTTTAGGTAAAAAGACGTATTCACGCTGAGACAAGATGAATGGTGCTTAAAAGCTTGACACTGGAGCTTTAATTTCGGAGAATGAAGTGACGTTCTAGTGTGACCTAGCCCAACCATATCCACATCAAAACAACATGAATAACACTTTAAGGTTATGAACTGACTGAAAATGAGGAATGGCAGAGAGCCACTTTACACCAATAACACGTATCACTGATATTGAATGGAACCGTGGTAAGATAAAAAAGCGCAGCGAGGTACAAGGGACAAGTTCCAATCTGATTTCAATATGATTGGTAAAAATGACTTCAAGCATTATATTGTGATGTCAAGGAACCTATTGACGTTAGATTTGCATATTATTTTAGCTATTGTCAATAATTCATTATAAGGTAACACTATTGAAAACGTTTGACAAATATATCCCCAACAACGTTATCTGTGTCTCTTTATACATGCGAATCATAAATATTTTTACCTTAAAACCTAAGGGTCATAAAAACCATGTATGAATGAATGTAACCAATAGAAATGAGACATAATATTCAACTAATTATCCTGTTTAGACATGAAAATGTCTTCTTTCAGAAAGGAAACATATTCTTTATTTCCTGAGAATGTTTTCCAACTCAATAAAAGATTTGCAATACAAACGAATCTGCATAAAATTAAGGGTTTTGAATAGAGCAAGATCATCCATTGACTGTTGTATAAGGATCCGGTCTTAAAAATGACATATGGACATATGTAATGAATATAATTTTCTTTGCGTAAATGCTCCTGTACGTGAATAGTGAATGATCAGATAGGCTCTTAAAAATCAAATACCATTTAGTATTGATCGATGTATCAAAGATAAATAGTAAATGTGGGCCTCTTTGAAAGTTTGAATGTCAGTCACAATTGATATGGAAAATAAAATGACAAACTTTTGGGCCTTATTCATGGGATAGAAGTCAGCTTCTATTTTCAAAATTCAACAATCAAATGAAATTTGTTTTTTAAGTATCAATTACATTGAGGGTTTCATATATACATTTTTGTATATTCAGCTATCAGTGACAAGTATAAAGGATAATATATTGAAGGGTTAAATATCAAGTAACGAAAAACTTTAAAGTGGCAAGTTTGCCAATAGAGAGTCGTATATTGTGCATAAATCTAGACACAATACGACTACATCAACCAATTTGCCACAGGTTTACTGGTTTAATTTACTTAATATTCAAATATAACTCTTACTGGTTGGAAAAAGACTGATAGGAATGAAACAATTTTTTTTTAAAGAAGAGTTGGCAATTCAAAACGGAAAACATCAGCTTGCTTGTATTTGGAAAATCAAAATCAACGGTGACCTTGCATGATTAAAGTGCAAGTTAACATTGATTTCTCTCCGGCACTCGTTCCTGTACAAAGCCCAGCAGTCAATGAAGATCAGCAACATCGGGCAAGATTTATCACCCTGTTGGTCACTAATGGTTTGATTGACCTAGTATTAAATTTAAAGAAGTTTAGTATTCTGTTTATTACTTGACCTACGTAATCACGCATGATTGCCGAAAGAGTACTGAACGAAACTTTTCCACGACTTTGCCGCCATTGTGACGGCGGTGCTAATATTGTGACGTCACAACAACACAATATTATGACGTCATGCGTGCAGCGGTATTACACTAGATGTACTCATTTGATTTACTTCTGTTGTAAATTAAATACTCATTATTCAATCATTGAACAATCAGAGGGCAGTGAAATCAGCATGAAAAGAAGCAGGAAGGCCAATTTGTTCTAATTCCGCAAACCTGAGTATAGATGGTTTAGACACGTTCTTCGTAATCACTAATCTAAATCTGGAGTGGTACAGTATTGATCCTATAACTCAAATATAAACTGAATAGACATTGGACAGGACTCGGTCAATAGTGCCAACAACATCACCAACCGTATGTTATACATTATTTGTATTACATGCTGGATAAGTTTGTATAATTTTAATTAACAATGATTCCTTCCAAACACCATATACTTCTTTAATCTGATCATCGATTCATTGGCACATACATCACCAATACTTCATTTTCTCAACAACCTTATGCATAAAAGGTGATAATGTGAAATTCAATGTTAGTTATCATAATTTGTGCTTGAACATTTGTAAACATGCTGAAACTAAATGAGGAAGAAATGGAACTGATGTCATTTAAACCAAACAGCTTCAATTGTAAACATGTTAATATGCTGAAACTAAATGAGGATAAAAAGGAACTAATGTCATTCTAACCAAATATATTCAAGGTTCAATGTTCTGTATTAAGACGTCCCATTAGCTTCAAGCAAGACTCAGGCAGCTGATAGTAAAAGGAATCTCGGTGTCAAGTTTGACAAGTTTCTTTTACAAAGGAAAAACAAGTGAACTTTATCTCCAATCCAGGTTATCACCAGGGTTGAATCCATCAGTGCCATCAAACAGCATTCATCCTGACTTAATGAAACGTGGTTAGGTTTACAAATATGGTGTATGGAACAGCCACCATTTATAGTGACTTTTGAGGTTTTCTACTTTCTTAAGCAAGATAAGGCACAGGGTCACATGTATACGAAGTCAACTATTTTTTCAAACTTATAAATAAACTGTTATCGCTTTTGTTTTAATCACAGTTTTTAAATCAACTGAATCACAAATTTTATGTGGATAAATAATTTAACACTTTTTACTCTGAATTAGTATTAGTTTTATCATAAAGTTTAAATTATATTTCAAAGTATGGTATCATTACGAAATGAATTACTGATTCCAGATTTGGATTTTACAGGTAAAACATTAAGCATTTTCTTACCAAGGAAGCTGTTCACAACATTTACACAATTTTTGTACGACTAACTTACATTATACTGAAAGATAATGACATGGAAAATTGCTATACATCTACTTTAACATTGCATGAACATTTTTAAAATCAACTGTATTAGTAACGTTTTGAAAATTTTTGAACACTTTCCATCAAATCCAATCCGAATCTTTCTAAAATCTGCCCTTTAGTCATAAAAATAAGTTCCTAAAAAGAGAACAAAATCCAATTCACAACAACAGATGAAGATGTCCATCAACTCTTAAATTCAACTTTCGAAAAATTGTCAACCATGATATGCAAGTAGAAACTTCACTTAGAAGTAAAATCTAAAAATTATGCAAGTTACTCTTACATAATTATGCAAAAATGATAATAAAGTATTTACCTTTTCTTGACATTACTGCTATGATACAAAATGACACTGATAGAGGAAAGTCTATTCGTCTTTAAAATCTATCTGTTAATTTAACTATTTAATATATAATATATAATAGATTTCAAGTGATATTTAAAAACATGTATGATAACTTTTCTCAAAACTGTTACTATGATACATCCCTGATGCGTTTTAACCCATCATGTTTTTACCTTAAAGAGCCCCTCCATGATTTTCATAACATATTATTTACCTTTGTTACGAACCTAAATGTCAAATGTGGTGATATAAAATTAAAACATCTTAACGTTTCATGTCCAAAAAACAAATATATGAAAAATACTGGTTCTCAATGAAAATCTAAAAACAGTCTTATAAATTCACAGAGGTGTGGATATCACGTCCAATATACATGGATACTAGTTATATAACCTATGAAACCCTATCAACTCCTAACTGCCCTCTTGGCTGTTTTAGATAAGTCTCAAAAAGTACGTCTGACTATTTGACGCGCGCCACTGTCCGGTTTTTTTTATCATAATTGCTACGTTCTTCCTTCATATTGTCACTTTAAGAAACCAATAAGCTTTAAAATGTGTCTTTTTGGATACAGTCGATACTTGGCGATCACATGACACCATTGATTAAGTTTGGCATATATGACTCCAACAACTCACGGAGTGGCTCTTTAAACTATCATTATCCCTGTTGGGGGTTAAAGACAAATACATTGTTATGCATAGTCCTTCCAATTTCATTGCAACATCATCCATGTTGATAACAAAAGTTAGAAACTTTCAAAGAACATAAATTATGTCTCATCCAGGAAGAATAACTATTCCTGTCAGCATGAAATTTTAACTTTTCATTTAGAATTTACGTTCCTTTTCTACTGCTTGACGATGAAAGCAGATTGAAAGTTAACTTTATTGTTTCTAGAAAATATCAACCAGTAAGGTTATTGACGAGATTAAAATTTCTGAAGGATATGAATGGTTGTTATTGTCAAACATGAGATACTATCAAAACAAGATAATTTTGCCTCTTTGTGTAAGTTAAAATTATACTTTCTGAACGCATGAAGAAAGATCAAATACAGCTTCATAGCTTGCAAAAAGAGATAGGAAACCATGCTTGTGAAGTTTTTAATCTTTTAATGTCATTTACAAATTACCTCAATCATTATTAATTATACGCCAAGTGGTGAAAGACTAAGTTTGAGAAACCTGTTCTCATCACTGTAGTTTGATATCACTTTCTCATCACATTGAAATATCACAGAGATTATGACATTAGGTGTATGAAGTCACTGCTACAATCAATGCGACGTCATCGCCGTTGCTAAGTGACAATGTAACAATCGTATGACGTCGCAAGGGACCTCTTAAATGTAGCAGTTATGAACGTAAATCACCACAATTTTAGCCACAGAAGCATAGTATAAACAGAGTATGTTTGTTTTTTTCAGAGTGATATCACTTATCTTTCATTGAGTGACGGAAGAAAGCCAATATGTTCACGATTGGCGCACATCCTCTATTCGCTCAACGTATTTATCATAGTCAAACATTATATCCATAAAGGTGATTGAATCAGATAAATATTATATCACAGTGGAAATTCTAGTCTAATTAGACACTACGAAATAAATGCAAGCAAAGGTATTGAGTCCAATTCGATTTTTTTTATATATAATCTTTTTTTACTTGCATTTACATTATGTATCAGTTTGCCTAATAAAGTGTCATTCAAAAATATACTAATGGTAATAAAACGTGAGATTGTTTAACATAGACGTTAATACTCATACAGCTGCATACCGAAAGTTTGTTCACTTACCACTGAATCGTAGTGCAAATATCATGTAATTTTGGTTTCGTTTCAACGTTAATAAAATAACTTCAGCAAGACTGACAATGGATCACCCACTGTCCATGTGTGAAATAGCCATTCTTGAACTCATGCTGGCGTTGTCTGGACACTCGTGAAAAAATTCGAATTTTGGCATATTGATATAGAGAGGAGGGGTCACATTTTCGAAATTTCGATTTTATTAAATGTCAAATAAAATTTTCCATATCGACTATCTGAGATTAAAACCAACATAATCATATTGACTTTGTGCTAAGAAACAAACGTGACTAATTTTTAAAGAAGTTGATAACTTATAAAGGATTTTATGGAGAAAAATAAAAATTGATGTTTTCGGAATGTTTACCCCTGGTCACTTCAATGACCTGCCAAAACTGTTCCGGATAATTGTAAGGTACAATAAACCTTTGCCTTAAAGAAGAATGGATATGCATATGTGAATTGAAAAATCAATATTATACGTTACTTTTTCGCAACGCTACGATACCTCAAAGGCATCTCAAATTACATGATATTTGCACTAGTATATTCAGGTATGCGAACAAACTTTTGGCATGCAGCTGTACAGCTTAATGTATAATATGACCCCTTGAGGCGGTTGAATATTGACTGATTTCTCTACTCACATAAATTGAACCACAACAATGTCCTCTCAATGTGTGACACATTTAGAACTTCAGTAATTGACATTAATCATGTGCTGCGTTCTTTTCAAATAAAGTGACACATGATGCTCCCCCTTGAAATCCTAGAAAGCAAATATGTCATCTCAGCACCGTTGATTCAATTTGTTTAAAGACATCAATAACATTTCAAGCTACAGGGATTCCTAAGAGATTATTTTAAAACTTTTGTAGCTTAAACAAGACAATTTAACTCTTTACACACACAAAAAATCAACAATTTGTGATAATTACGGTTTGTCAGACATAAATTGTGGGAATTTACATCAGTGGCATATTGATATCGGCCGTGATTAATTCAATTTGAAATCTGTGCAAACATATTCATGTAATGATAAATATATCATTAAGAAGTGGTAGGCATCTAGCTGTTTTACATAATGTCCAAAATGATTTTTGCATCTTTAAATATCGCAGACTTTTTACCTTGCAAGTGAAGCCTGTAACAGTTACAGTATAAACACACGTCTAGCTTCAAAACATATTACGAATAATGATCAAGAAATATCCTAAACCAAACTGACGGAGAGCAGTCCGGCCCAGTATTGACCAGCGTGACAGGAAGTACGCTGTGGTCTGGCAGCTGAATGTGGCATAAGCAACTACAAGAGGCGGATAAAGGAACGAATTGGTTGAGGAAATCTTTGACTGTGATCCAAACCTGCAGAGTATTTTCCACAACCACAAGTTTTGTTAAAAATTGGTTATACACATAAATCACGGATATTGCTGTAGTGTTGCATGGTAAATGAGAACAAAGATAGGATAAATTACTATTGTACTTGATTGGTGCTTCGCAAAACACCTATTTATCGTGGCAAATGCCTCACCTGAATAGAACGTTTTAAGATCACTATGCATCTAGTTATTTGAGAGACTGGTTCATATGCAGCGTGGCCAGAGACGTGGAGATTGCTGTTGTTATAGTAGCAAGACAAATATAAATGCTTCTCGTTTAGACGTTTCTTTGTTGCTGAAGATGTGTTTAGATGTTAAAATAGAATGATTTAATCATAAAAACTAATATAATCTACACGACGTACAAACGTTACAAACATGAAATCAAAGCTTATAAAGACAACAACGACCAAAAGATTATTCTATCAATGTTTTGTAATAGATGTTTTAACAGTGATACGGATATCATGTTACAATAACATTGAAAGGTTACTTTATCAGAGCTTCGGTGAAAATGATATTTTGTTCGTGTCGGTGACAACTAAAAATGATATGAACAAAACACCATTGATGTTTCAATTCACTGTTCAATAAAAGGTGAAATAAAACTATAGAGTTTACAAAAACATCGAAATGTAAAAAAAATTAACATTTCCTGAATATTTTCATGCAACTGATAAGTTTTTTCAATATCATTTTTTTTCTATGTTCTATTTATTTTGTTAACATCAATTAAGACTATGGCATTTTAAAGAATACAAATAAACCTTCTGTTATTTAACACAGTAATTTAAATTACAATATACTAGCTGTCTTACAGTACCATCATTACAATATATAAAGATATTGCATAACATGTTTTCAAATTGTAATGGCCTTACGTTTTTTGATTGCTACAAAAATGATCAAAAAGATTTCCGCACTCTATCTACAACTTTTAATTTATGATCATCACAATGTTATGTTACCTTTGGAGAAGTAACTGTTACTAATACTGTATACTACAGCTTCAAAATAGTGTAAATATGAAATAGGTGTTCATGATTAAAGTAAAAAATAATTACTTCTTACCTTATAATGCTTCAAAGATGAACAGCTGCAATGTCAATACATATTTTGGTTGGCAGTAATGAATCAAGCGAGAGCAGGCAATGACAATAGCTGAGATAAAAGCAAGAAAAAACTCAAAATCGGCAGGACTAGCTCAAAGAGTGAAAGAACTATGACGCATTGAAGAAAGCAATTGCACTATGCTCTGATAAGCCATCCATTGTTCATAAATCTAGATAATATCACAGGATCGAAACTCAGCAACAACCAGCAAGGCAATTAGCCCAATTCTGTCTAGATTACCTCGGATGATCACAGAGTTGTGGCGTATTGTAGGTGTATGTTCCAGAAAGGCAAATTGTTTGTTAGAAGGGAGTTTAGTAGTACAAAAAGAACACACTCTTCAGCAACACAAATCGGCCAGTCAGTCTGCTCTCAATAGGGGTGAGTTATGACATATTGTAAGATGCTACTATAGAACAGACATTGCTGGAGGAATCCGTCTATGCTTCACAGATAAGGTAAGTTCCACAACAAGCACTAAATATAACCAGAGTATTGACCAGCAAGTCGCCTCCTTAAGCTGGATATCGCAGCTCTTAGTGGCACTGACTCGAGACGTTTAGTCGGAAGCAACTGAGATGCTCGACATTCTCCAATGGACAATTCCTTATTCACTTTTTAGTCAAAAATACATCCACTGTGAGAGAAGATGAATAAGGTTTTAACCCTGACATTGAAGCTTTAGTTGCGTGGGAATGTAGACGATGCTTGATGGTTTAGTGTGGATTCTTTTTACATATTTAACGAAGGGTCACTGACTGTCACAATACTGATTGATACTGGCACCTTTAGGGGTAAACCAAGGATAACATATAGTGTATTTTACTTAAGTAAGCAAGACAAGACTCAAGTTAAGACTGTAATGACAGACGATGAGACAATATGAATACAAATTAACATGATTTCGTTTCATCACCTGGGCTCTTTACATGTACGACTTCACTGCGAGTTAGTTTATGATCTTTGTTTTGCTTTACACATATGTCAGCATAACGATATTGGCACAGAGGTTCACGTGTACATACATGCTTTTTACAGTGTGAGTTAGTAATGGGCTTTAACGACTTTAAAACAATTTTTCAGTCATTGAACACATGAATTGAAAGCATCTAAGAGTGAGTTGAAAGGTTTATCGTACACGTAGAAAGAAAAGCAAATTTGGAAGAAGACAGCGAGCGGTTTTTGACCTATCACGATTGGGTACCAGGAGCACTTAGGCACCGTAGGGCATGAAGCACTCAAAACTTAACACCACAATACGACTTTGAGTTAAGATATGTCACAGTTCCAATTAATTGTTCAAAACCACATACACATACGCATATTTAACCTGTCAATTTGCACTCTAACATTATCCTATCATATTGTAATAATAGTAAATTCTAGAAGTCTTCTGTATAATGACTTACAAGTCATATATGTACATGTACCTCATAAATTGAGGTATACATGTACTGATAATTCTTCTCTCAAAACTATAAACCATTTGCAAATGTTTTAAACAAGGGCAACAAATCTGCCCGTAACAGTGGCAATTATTTAATGACTACGATACCGTATCGAAAAAGTTTTCTATTCATTTCACTTGACTTATATGTTCATACACAAATGCCAATTTCATCTACTTGCTTTTATGTTAAGCGAGGAGTGGTTAATAATTACTCAGAAGTCGAAAGTAGATCAATCCTATCAATATAAACAATAGATCAATAAAGTTAACACGTTCAATCTTATTTGTCATTATTATTCCTTAAGTTTCAAAATTACATTTAACAAACTTGGTCACCATTCCAAGTATTATAAGTAATATTCAATCTATTAAAGTTTTTGGATTATCTGCATAACAGAAGTGATAGACCACCTCAAACGGGATATGAACCCGGGACCTCCAGGTGAGAGTCAGTCACCCTCCCGAATCAAAGAGTTATCGTTCTAGCTGAAACCAGTTGCAATGCTTTTATTTCTCTGCCAGGCCTGAAATTCAATAGCACTTGTAAAGAATAAAAACTCAACATATCTGTAAATAAGAAAATAAAATTAACATTAACGTTTGAATGATGAAAGTGGTTAATCAAATTGATTTCTCTCTGTCCTGAATAAAATATGCCAGTGAAGGTCAGCAACATTGGCCCCGATTTATCGTTGTGTTGGTAATCCGCTTCATGGTTTGATCGACCTAAGGTTTGGAGTATTGGGTCAATGCCCCGCATTGTGACATGATTTGTGAAACCTGTAATGACCCTTGGGAAGAGAATCTGTAACTTATAGCCCTTCTATGAAGGAGTCGGGGGGATATACATGAGGCTGTCAAAGAATCAAACTGTCTGTCACCCTGAGCAAGATAGTTTATTATTTGGATGATACCTCTGATCACCATCGTGATATAAATCTGGTTCTTAGTGATCATATTGATGTGAACTTTCCAGGGCAATTTACGTTAGTATTGAACAAAGTGATGATCCCAATTTTACAATTGCATTACATTGTTTCCTTCAGATATGCATTGGTCTGTTTCAATACCATCTTATTAAACAAAAAATTCCGTCGAATTATAGAATGAAGAAACGGGATGTAAGTGCATATGACAAATCAGTAAAACAAATATCTGGCACTTTTTTTTTACATGATCAATATTTGCAAAACCTCATTTACAACCTTCCGATCGTGGTCAATGAATCAACCAGGGTTTTTAATTAAACACATGTGTGAAGATAACATAATGACGTGAGGAATTAATCCTTGTAATCTGCAACTTTTGATGTAGATAGTGTCTCTCAAATGTCTATACAGTGTGTTTTCCTACCATGAAACAGTCTACCGGCGACACTGTAATATGCTGCTAATGATTATTCCCTATAAATAATTCAGTAAGTCCTATCTTAATACACAGTTGGCTATTGTCAAAATGATTCAGATTTATTGCCATTATTTCTGCATAAATTAACCTCCTGGGTAATCAAATGTGCGAATGTGATTGTTTATATCAATACATCAACTCTGTTGAACTCTTATCTGAACACTGCTGTTTTAATCTTTTCTCAACACCCATTGTTGTAAAATTATGGTAAGACTGTTTAAATTTGTTTCTTAAAATACAGTACATTGCAAATCAGCGCATCCAAAATCAAAGCAGTTCTAATCATGAATTTTGTCTGATGATCCATCACTTTATGACCTTTGTACAGAGTAAAACATTGTTTATCATAATATAAGTAATTTTGTTCATTGCAGTGAAGAATTTCAGTTGTTTCACAAGCTAGTGTTTGTTAATATGAATATACCAATATTTTTCGAAACTATTATACAATTAAATACAAATCATTTCTTTGATCATTTAAAACTATTTTGTCACAAATGAATTTATATGAGTGAGTAGGATTGAACGTGCTTTCAGCAATATTTCAGCTATTTGTCACGTGGATGTAGCCAATCAAAAGAGAGTAACCAGATCAGAAAAAGGAGAAAAAGAGAAAGTAAAAGATATATTGAAAGAGAGATAACAGAACAGATAAACATAAGAGTGACCAACGTTTCGCCTGGACACTACCCTTTGACCTGTTCAGCTTGGTTAAAATTGTTTTGATATTTTATAATCCCGCTGACATGGTTCTAAATGGTTACAGAGACCAAAAACCTATACAGCAAGATAAGGTTATGGGTGACTTATGTGCACATACATGAGATTGGTTATTTCTATCACATAAGGAAAATTATTGTTCTCTAACTCATAAATTAACTATTGACCCGTTTGGTTTTATTTCAGTTTGCAGGTTTGCATCCCACTGAACATACAATCTTTTATCTTAAAAGCTGTTAAGAACACTTGCATCCTTTTCTTGTACGAGTAACATGTTAAAAACTTTATAAAAGATACGGGCATTAAAGAGGTTGTATAAATGCACACCAATATAGCATTTCTCACTAGAAATAGATGAGAAAACTTGCAACCCCAAAGTGAAAAACCTCCATCGAATCCAATCCGAATCAACCTTTATGCTTAATTTATATAAGATAAGATAATAAATTTTACATAATTAAAACAGATGAAATGAAGACTCTCTGCAGGATGTTATTGTAAATTTCGAAACATCGCCAATTGTAATGAGCAATAAGTTAACATGATGTAATTAGGCAAAAATGATAATAATAAATTTTTTCATTTTGCTCGTCATTTCTGCTGATACAAAATTACACTAAAAGGGTCGAAAAAAGTCTTTCCGTTTATCAACATCTCTCAATACTTTTCAATGAATATTTCAAAACATTTTATGATATTTTCCATAGCAATATTATTTTTATAATTCCTGATGCCTTCAAAACCATTTCTATTTCCTCCCTCCAAATATCATTATACCTGTGAGGGATTAAATACATCAAATATATTGCATGTTCATTCCAATTCTTTTCGATTCTGTTTTTAAGTCAAACAGGAAAGAACAATAATTTCTCCGGAATTATTGTATCAATGAAATATTGAAAACTGCTGTGGTTAATTCAATGACAAATATGTTCAAGCATACAACAAAATTGACAAATAGTGACGATGTGTTACCTTTTGGCAAAGATCAGCTCCTGCAAATACAGAATAAGATGCATTTACATTTGTGACATGAAATTTGCATCTTTTAAAGGTTTTTATCAAAGACAAAGTGCAGTTTGTCAATTGACCTCAGACTTGAAAGGAAAGCTTGTGTTTAGAAGATAAATAGTTGCGTTTGTAAAATTTCCGGGATTCATTGTTATTCAACACCCACAAATTTAGTTTAAAACCGACGGCGTTAGCCGGAGGTTTTAAACGCTTAAATTTGCGGGCGTTGAATAACAACTAATCCCGGAAATTTTACAAACGCAACTATTTATCGATATATTAACATGGCCGTTAGTTATAAGAAGTTTAAGAGCGAACTCTTTTTTTGCGTACTTATTTTTGTGTGGAAAGGACTTTGCGAATGTTCTATTTCTGTAAGAGGTGAGATAAGGTCTAGCTAATGTGAATTTCCGGCATTATTTACATTACAAACATCGTTGTGATAATAGCAAATAGTGGCATTCGTAACAGCGAGATCTTACAACATACTTGTTTAATTCGAGACCGAAATCAACAATCATAAAGCTCGTAGAAAAATATCGTAAAACCCCGAGTACAAAAGTCTTGAACTAGCCCACAACCATTGTGACAGCGACGCAAACATTGTGACGTCAAAACGGTTGGCCTTTGTGACGTCATACAATGGTAACGGCATTCGAAAGAAGGCGGCCACATGAAACTTTGCGGCAAACTTGGACTAAGTAAGCAAGTTGAAAATATTTTCGTTCTTCAAAAATAAATCATATTGAAGTGTATTTGTGATATCTATAGGTAGACACAATATCAAAAAGGACAAAAACAACTGTCAAATCGGAGTACGGCACGAATTTTCTAAGAAATTGGAAAATTAAAACTTGAGTCGGGCCGGCACTAGTGAACATGTTGTATCAATTCGCGGTAATTCGCCTTTGCTAATTTGCGGGTATTCATTGTCATTGAACATAGGGTAATTTTTTCGAATCGACCAATCAGAATCGAGGATACAACGAGTCATGTTACAATTCCTTTTAAATGGGAAAAAGCTCATAATTAAATCCAAATGAGGTTATGCCCTGTAACGATGACTTCATTGAGTACTTCTAAGATCTTACTTCCAGTAACCATACGAGTGAAAAGTCTGTCACCTTGTAATTAACAGCCACAGTATAAGCACAGGTGTCACTTCATGGGATAACACAATCAAGAATACGTTCCTCAAACACTCCTGAGTATTGACCAGCATGACAGGAAACACAAAGTAGTCTTGCAGTGCAACGTGGCATGAGGAATTATGAAAGACAACTGAGACAACAAGAATTATTCAAGGAAATATTTGACTGTGGTTCAAATCTACAGGAAATTCCACATCTAAAAGGTTCTTAAAATTGGTGATGCATGTCAACAAGGGGCACGAACAACGCTATAGTTATTGTTTGATGACTGAGTGCTTAAAGACGATAATTTGCGCTAATGTAGTTGATTGGTGCCTCGAAGCATGATGACATATGCCGCATCTGATATAGTACACATAAGGCTGCTGAGTTGATTAAGAAATTTCTACATCAGTATAAGCGTCTAGTTATTTTAAGAGATAGTTGTTAACCTGTTACATGTCTCTATATAAACTTAGCGTTGTGTATTTTTTGTATGATGGTAACTTGGAAATTAAATGAAACAGTGTACAATCTCTTCAGTTCAATGTCTATTGTCGATTCTTTCAACCAAAATGAAAGTTAAGGCGAAATTTTCACGAAAAGGGGAAAACAAGGAAAATAACGGAAGTATAACAAATACTCAACAAAACATGCTCTCTCTAAGGAACCTTATCCCTAACCTTCCGTATCCTGAACTTCTACTTTTCTACATTACATGATGTGATAAAAATGGTATTTGTCAGACAAGATAGATATTCTCTTTCTCTGATTACACAAAAACATACTTTCCACTTGATATCCTTTCAAAATATGAGAAAGGATAATGCACTTTTCAACAATGAAATAAGAATTTTCTAAAACAATTTGAAATTACTTTGCTGAAAATCATCACATTTCTCATTTGCCAAAACTTCATAAGGTCATTATAAACATGTATACTAACATCAAAATTCACTGATGAAGTCTCATTGTACAATCAATCAAAATGAATTCTATCTAACATGTCATTGAGGGAATCTTGTCATGTTAAAGTGAATGAACACAGGAGACACAGAGACATCGTCTATCGCATCTCCTAGATAATACCATGGCACATCTAAGAAGGGATATATGTCAAATTGATGCCAAGAAGATTCCAGCAGTGAATGATTGTCAGGTCAAGGCCTCTCACTGTCATTACTTGCGGGTTAGAAGGTACGTTGTGTAATTTAGATCATGGAATTAACATCGTGTTTCTGTTGGTAATTCTAATGGTGCTGATATTTGTATTTGTATACTCAAATAATTTCCCTCTTTCTACAGTACAAAAAAGATAATGTTTCATCAATATTAGAGTTGAGGTATTCTTATTCCTATTGATATTTTGACCGACAGTTTCTCTTTTTCTCAAATACAAATGAGACATATACAATTAAAATATTTACCAAAAAGAGTGGTTATAAGTGAGAATCCATATCACAGAAAGTCGTCTTAAATTACCAATATTGTAAAAATCGGATATTGTATATGCCTTTATGTTATTGGTTCATTACAAAAATGATCAAACATGTCTCTGTGCTGCGCTTCCGACGTTTCTTTCTTGGTATACAAAATGCCATGTTCCTTTTTAGCAATTGGTTATTTCAGAATATTATTAGTGATGTATTCAACAGCTAATGATTTATAAACACATAAAAACGTTAATGATTTAAGTATAACATTAGAAATACGTCATTGCTTAAAATGCTTTCAAAATGTACAACCATTCCACCTTTTATAGTTAACACTGAATACATTAGGATGGGTATGCCTACAAAACAAAAGCATTTATGAAAGAATTTAAATCGGCAAGAAAGACTCAAAGCCTCAAAGACCTGTGACGTCCGGAAAAAAGCTGTTGTATACAGCTCTAAGAAGCCATCCCATGTTCATAAATTGAGGTAATATCACCAGATCAAATCTCAGCACCGACCACCTAAGAAAACTGTCTAGATTAACTTGGATGTTCAATGAGATGTTGCTTATCGAAGGCACGTGGTCCTTTAATGAGCCACTGCGTGATTTTCATAACATATTATTTACCTTTGATACGAACCTAAAAGTCATATGTGGTGATATAAAATCAACTCACGGAGAGGCTCTTTAATACTTCAAATATGTCTGGTAGAAGGTATTTCAACAAGCACACACCTTCGTACTAGAAAGCACAAACATTCAGCAGGGCAAGTAGACAGTGAAGCTCCTTAGAATAGTATTGTGATATGGGGGATTGCAAGATGTTATTGCATAAGAGGCGATGTCACAGATAAGGTAAAGTCCACGGCCCTTGCACTAAATATAACCAGACTTGTGATCATTAAGACGCCTCTTAAAGCTGGATATAACAGATCTTAGTGACCGTGACTGATGACATTTAGTTTGAAGCAAATGGGATACTAAATGTTTCTAATTCCTTCGTCACATTTATTGAGTCGAAAATATATCGTCAGTGAGTCAAGATGCAGTACACTTTTAGTCGAACATAGCAGTTCAGTTGGTGAGATTGAAGACGAATGATAAGAAGGAACGTTGACTGACTGGAAAGGCAGAGAGCAAGTATATATAGGAAGGGCGAATCACTATCATGTCTGTACATTGAAAGATGTTGTCTAACCTTGTAACCGTTATTCTACCAATTCACATTAAGATCAGTGTATGCCAGCACCCCGACTTGAGAAAACATAACCTTTAGTTATTTCTGTATTATTTTTATATTTACACGTGTATGTATTATTTTTAATCATCATCATCATCAGAATAGATTTTGGGAATATTATTCGGACAATGATTTCAACTGATGTAATTAAATGATATTTGACATTATTATTTTGCAATGAAAACACAAAGGAGACGGATGCTTTACCTTCACAAAAACATCAGACACATGGTCTGAACCTTAAATAAGGACATAGCTACAGAAATGCAACGTATTGTCGTACGATACGCTAATGAAAAGTTACAATACGCAAGAAAATATCTGCATTCAATAAATCCATTACAAATTCTTTTTACGCTACTTAAAAATAACAATGCTTATTTACCCGATAGGGTAGTTGACAATAAAGGAAGGTCTATTGAAGTTAAATGAGTCATGCAAATTCCTGCGTGATAGCTTTGGATAAAGGATTGAATGTCAATGTCTATATTTTGCCTTACTATGTATCAAAAGCTGTATTGAGTTTCGATATCACGGTTATATTAACAATGAATTACTATTTGCGTTACTAGATTCCCCGACTTCTAAGATTCACCAATTTCTTACATAACAAATATTTATGATTTGAATTCTGTTTAAAATATTGAATACAATTATCTAAAACTATAATATCAGAGGCCATGATCAATTGATATTTTCCCCTTACTAATAAACTGATCAGTTGCAAAAAAAGGTGTCTCTTTTGTTACCTAGTATGTGTTTAGATATACCTCTGCAGTTTTTGTAAGCTTCATTCTGCATAATAAGATCGACAGGTCTATGTTGTGTAATACAATACCTAATATAAAAACTGTTGGTCTTAATGTACTTAATTTTTGTTAGTGAGCGTAAAGTGAAATTTTCGTCATTACTTTACTGTCGAATAAAAGGGCCCTTATGGTAACTTTCTCAAATGAAATAAATAATCAGATTTTGAAAATATGGTATTAATAAACAATTATTAATAACCACTTGAAAAATGAAAAACCCTCTTAGTTTTAAAAATATGGATATCATACCCACGTGGGCAAAAGCTTTTCTGAGGTTCTGTAAAGATTTTAAGAATACACTCATTTTTCCAATTCGTGGAAAAAATCACATGAATATAACATTATATATCGTCTTTCAAGAGATAAGTATTTATCCACGTTAAAACTACGATGACAATCGATAGGATGATAAAATTAACGTTAACATAAAGTAGTTTCATCACCTTGGTACCTTAATCAAGTTATTCCTTTAATGCGAGTCTTGCAAACTTAATTTGGGTTACACATCAATAAAATGTCTTACATGGTTGGTTAATCTGGACACACAATTATGATTATATATGTCAACGAAACTAGGCGTGTAATTTTCCAATATCACTCTTTCTAGTAAGGATAACCATTCCTTACACAATTATACAGATGAAAAATTGGTATGAATGATTGAAAATAATTTTTTTGAAATATGCAGTTTTAGTGTTAATGTTTTATGTACAAGAGACAAGAACTTCAATATCTAGTACACTGGGGTTTTCTTTAATTCAGTAACACTTGAAAAGAAGAAAAACTCAACAAGCTTGTATTTAAGACATGAAAATAAACGATAACAAAAAATGATAACATTTGGAGAGAAGAAAAAATCAACGTGCTTGTATTAAAATTTACGATGAAACTTTCATGATTAAAGTGCAGGTTCATATTGATTTCTCTCAGCCCTCCGGTCCTGTACAAAGCCAAGTTGTCAGTTAAGATCAGCAACATTTGTCACGTTTTTATTCACCAAGCTGGTCACCCGTTTCGTTGTTTGTTAAACCTAGAGTTTGCAGTATTAATTCAATGTCCAACACTAATACGTGATATGAAAAACTGACCTTTGGTAAAAGAATTAATCATTTTGGATTAGGCCTCTGATTTCAATGAAGTTAATTTGCTCCTAGGAGAAGAATATATGGATGCAATCTTCGAGGGCGATATACACTAATAATAAACCAAGGTAATGATAAAAATAGCATTTAATAACAGGTAGTCCCAATTCTACTACATTGTGATTCATAATAGTCCCATTGTAATAAATCTTTATTCCAATATCATCTTAGAAAAATAAAGTTCAGATGAATCTAGGATTCATGATATAAATATATTACATAAGTGCATGTGGCTTGACTTTAAATATCATTGATTGGGAATTTGATAGAATTATATCAATATCTTCAAATTGGACAACATTTATTTAAGAAATGAATTTCATCATATGGTTGTCCACACGGTTATAACCTGTTTGAAACTTGTAAGATAAACTTGTATAACCGGCAAGCTTGCGACGCCGGTTATACAAAAGTTTATCTTACAAGTTTCAAACAGGTTATAACCGTGTGGACAACCATATGATGAAATTCATTTCTTATAAATTCAAACGTTGTATTTAAAGCGAAAATGCATTCGAAATGCAATTCTATAGCTGCTTGTCGCACTGACCTACGTACCGGTTACACCAAGACGGATCTCTACCCGTATTCAGACGCATAAACAAAATAGTTCCAAAGACTCGGTAAAAATGACACTTTTTTATTCTACAAATAATACATTTTGTGTATCAAAAAAACTAACAATGATTATATTTTTGGAAAAAAGTGGAAAATGTAAAGTTTAATTTAAATAGATCAAAGTTAACAAATAACACTCGCGTATTTATACTGTCCAGAATCTAGGTGACAGTACAGCGTGTTTTGGCTATGAAGAAAATAGTTCCGGCACGATATCGTATAACCTGCATTTACTGAAGGTTATTTTGTATAACCCTCAACTTTGGGTTCATTGAAATGTATACCGATCACATGACCATGTCTGATCCAATCAGAATGCAGCATATCGTTTACATCACAAAGTCTGAATTTATATTTAACCAAACTTTTAAACGCGTGTATGAAGATAACATGATGACAATTTATTTTCTACCACTGCTAACTTAAGATCTCTATGACCTCTGTCCAATGACATAATGTATTTCAACCTCCTACAGTCAACATGAGACACTGTCATATACTGCCTATGAATTAGTCTTGAATTTTATATCCCTCGAAGATACAATAACCCATTTAATAACAGAAGACGTGAAGACTCTCTTCAGCGTGTTAATTTGATTTTCGAAACATCATCGATTGTGATGTCGGAATAAAGGCCTCACTTTGAAATGAATATTCAATAAAAATGACAAAAGTTAACGTGACATAATCATGCAAGACAATGATCGTAAAATGTTTTAATTTGCTTGACATTTCTGCCATGATACAATGTGACACTGAAATGATGGAGGCAAGAAAAATCCTCCTTTACTATTAATCATTTATTTTCAAAGTAATATCATTACAATCTCATAAATTTACGTTGCTTTAAATTCCATCAACATCTCTTCCTTTAAAACAGCATAAGGCATCTGTGAAACAGAACTCAACCAATAAAGTGTTATGTGTTGTCTATCCAGTTTCAATAATAACCACTTTCATGTTGATTACAATACTTTGGAACTTAAGAAATCATAAGCATCCAGTTACAATTATCACCTTGATGAGAAAGCTATTTTGATTAAATTTTCATTTAGAATTTACGGTCTGTTTTTCGTAAATTTTCTGTTTGACAATAACGGACATAGGAACTTCGCATTATTGTTTAGCTAATAAAATCCAACGAGGTTATTAATGACATTACGTTTTCTTAAGGACATGAATGTTTGTTGAATCCTTACAGGAGATGCCGTAAAACATGCTAAATTCACGTCTTTGTATGAATGAAAAAAAAAGTTTCCGGAAATATGGAGAAAGAATAGAAAACTTCATAGATTTCCATAACAGTAAGTAGCTACGTTTTATTCACAGTCTTAATGTTCATTTTACAAATTGAAATAGTTCAATAGTCATGTCTTAAGTGTATTTACCATTGTCAAACGTTGTATTTATGAGAGTGATTTAACTTTTATCAATATTTCATCAACATTATAACTCTAATTTGGCTAAATAATTGTATATCACCAAATGTACTGGAACTCATTTGCTTTTTCAGGGATATAGCCTACTTTTACCTGCAAATGGCAGTCAACCAATTGGACTGGCATTAATTAATGCGCTGAAAACATGTTATATAAATGTAACGTTACACTTGTCAGTCACAATTCCGAATGTTTATGATAATTTAGCAGTCACGTTGGTAGATAACAATGTCTTTAATTAAGTTAACTTACATTAGTCAACCAAACTATACAGAGGATCATGTGCTGCAATCTCTGTATAGATAAATAAACACATGGCGCTTTGCCTTGAAAGCTTAGATAGCAAAATGACTTCCTGGAGAATAAGATGTCATCTTGGCCTGGTAAATTCAATTTCTGTAAAATTTCAATAACAATTTTCAAGCTACAGTTAATCCTTTGAGATAATTTACAAAACCTGTGTAGCTTGAACAAGACAAACTCATTAGATGATATGGAAGAACTATTCTTGTCATTCCTGTTTTTTAGAATCAAACATTAATATCGAGGGAACAAATCACTCCTTTAGAATAATTGTATCGATGGCATATTGAAATCTGCCCTGATTAATTCAATTATATATAATTGAAAACATGTGTCCATGTGGCCTTAGTCAGAATTTAGCTCATTTGATTACAGAATAGGGTTACTTAATGTAGCGCAGAGGTAAAAGTATTGATGTCGCCAATTTGCAAACGTCAGAATATAAATATTAACAAAGACGTTTTTATGTGTGAAAGGTTATGAAGCAATGTTTGGCATCTGTTTTAAAAACTACATGTTATAAAGTCAACGTAGTCAAATAAAAGGTTACATTACGTTTTCTTTATCTTTGCATTTTTTAACAGATTAATTACTGAAAAACATGCAGTTTATCATTTATTTTCACACGCAAAAAAACGACTTAACTGGCTGAAAAATAGCTGTATCAGCCTAAACGTGGCTTTGAGGATATACACAAAACTTGCCTAACTTGAGCTAACTCTATCAGAAATGAAATGAGAGAGTAGAAATAGAACGGCTTTGACACATCATAATGCGATTTTGTATTACAGGGATCCAATATTTGGAGTAACAACTCATTGATCTTTTTACCTGGACCATGTAAGCCCCGACTGGCTTAGATATCGCAGTCTCTGGAGCACGTGCACCATGAAAACCTATTGTGTCAAGTGGTGGCAAGTATAATGGTAAATAGAATGGTACACGAAAACACACCACGTAGAATGTAATGTTTTTGTACACATAAGAACTAAGATGTGAATATTTAGGACAGTTACACAAAGATTAAAATCATAATTGTGTTTTAAAATCATGACTGAATTTCACCAGTGAAACTATATCTCAGTTATTAAGTTTCAAAGATAAGGACCAAATGATGATACTCGGCAAGAATAAAGGCTATTCACTGGATATCAGTCACAATGAAAACAGAATATGTTATGATAATTCATTACAACTTTATATGCCTAATTGTTTCAAGTTTTAATTTTACACATAAGCCCTTATGCAAAAAACAATCCCATTGAATTTCGTTTTCACAGTAAATATCAAAGTCATCCTGCCTATTCAATCATTCTAATCATCTTTATTCATCTCTTTTTAATATTCCTACTTGCATTTTTTCTATAATGAGTTGATAATATAATTTGAAGTGATGTGTATGAAAGATGACATTACAAAGGGTGCAACTTAACTCATTTTCTTTGAAATGTCGTCAATGATAATCGTCGAAGAAGAAAAGGTATGCACATTATACAGCCGATCATGCATATAATATTATAGTTTTTATTTGTCTCATCTTTCAGAAGTAATCATATCAAAAGATTACTTCAATAGGAACTTTTGTTAAATTCTTATTGGCAAAACGAGTGAGATAGTATTCACCTGATTTGGTCATTAAAGCAAATGAAAGTGCAAAACGTTGAACATGATTTGATTTTAGAGCAGCCTGTCAAATGATATATGAATATTTTTGTTACTAATTGTTCCCTCTTCATTTACGTCAGTGGCAAAATACTGCAGAAGAATTTTAGACCAGTGCATTTTTTCAACATGATGAAAGCTTTTTGTTTGACACCAATATTACCCACTTTACCTCTAGTTCTGTCTAATAATTCCTATGATTGGTGCAGCTGTGAAGTGGATTATTACAGGAAGAAAACACACTCACAGAACCTGTCTGCACGACTCTTTTTATCATCGCTGACATTTCATTTCTCAAGAGTTTAAAAAGGAGAAGGTTGATGACCTTTTCTATCAAATCATGTACTTCGTTGGGAAGACGTTTCAAAGACATAAAGGCTCGGGATTTATTAAAATATTCTAGGATATACTCTCCTTGTGCTTGTATTCAAAGCCCGGCAAACCAAACTAGCACAGAATAACTCAAGAAATTTCCCAAACTAAATCATAGGAATAAAATAAATAAACATTCTGTAACGGATATTAAGGTTAGTTTAGAATTACTTTGTAAGAGCCATTCGTAAAAAGTGTGTCAACATTCGAGCAGTACATCACATTACATGTAGCTCATACAGTAATGAAAAGGAAGAAGTTTAGCACAAATTGCGAACAGTAGGTTGCTGACAACAAAATCAAAATCAGATGAAGAGAAGACTAAAGAAATTTCTTTTGAGTAAGTCCCTTGTTTGTCAATTTGTTGTGCTGAAATTTTAGTTGAGAAAAATATGAAATATGTACCCTTAGTTTGAAATGAATGAAATTATCAATTACAACTTGGAAGATTAAATCAATGTTAGAAAAATTATTTTCTGCCTTAAATTATTCAGGTATCTTTAGGCTAGAATACATCATGATGAATTTTCTCACTTACCAGTGAAGAAATGTTTCTTTGCATGATACGCAGCAAAGAGGTTTGAGTTTTCCGTGAACATTTATGGATTCACCTCAGATTTCAGGCAAGGTTCGTTTACCAGAATTTTTATAATGTGTGACAAATGTGTCCCCCTGACACACTTCTACAAATGAAAAACTGTTGTCAATGCAAACGTGTCTCTAATTGACACGAAATAGATATATCTTTTCAGGAGAAATAAAATTTGATATACTTTCATTAATTAATTACAAACGGTAGTACAAACACCTCCATAAGTAATCACTAATTGGTCACGTTTATTAAATAAACTTTAGACTAAGAAATTTTTAGATTTTATGTGATCAATTCAATATAACTTACGTGTAAGTAACAGGCTTGCAAATTAAACTTCCGAGCGGAAATAGATAACCACTCCCTCTACTAAAAAGGCATCTTGCGCTGATCAGTCATAACCGAAAGGACTGAACTGATACAGTTATAGTGTGATACATGGAGTAAAATTGTGAAAATATATCATTTCAGCAAACATTCAAAAGTGTTTATCTAATCAATCAATTTTTTCGAATCTTCAGGTACATTATTCCTAAAAAGTGGCATACGAAACCTAAACGCATCCACAGTTAAGTTGATTAAATTATGTGTGACGTAAATATGATACTCCCAACTTCCCGAACTAAAAATTGATACAGTGGTAAAGTTACTTTCTCCGCCGAAAAATATAGGTAAAAAACGCTAACACAATGCTATTTTATAATTTTCAACTTACCGCCCTTGATATTTAATTCCTCATGAGAGTAAAAGGGGAAACAACAAATTTTAGCTCCATTCCCCCAAAGATGTTACAATATGATTAGTGCCACATTTTCTTAAGATCATTAAAAAACATGAGCAGAACCTATTCCACAATTGGATTAAACTTACGTTATAGATGCTTCAGTGCTATATAAAACCGTGCGCTAACATCAGTATTTGTCAACAACTCATTATGAAAGATGGCACATTATAACGTTTTCTGCACCAAATGTATGAAATATAAAGTACAATTACATAACTAAAATTCTAGACATGTCCATTATGTAGGGGCGGTTTTAAGAGTATTGCTATACAGAGTATATCATTTGAGTTTCCATGACATACAATGAATTACGACATGAGTGCCTAATCGGTAGTATTTCCAAGAGAGTACGACACTGATATTTAGGCGGATTATCCGTTTTGAATCAGTTTGAACAAAATGTCAAAGCAGTGTTCTAAAGTGATGTCACAAAGAAAACATAATATATGCCCAATGGCATCGTATGAAAAATATGAACCTCTAAATGATTGTCCTCAGAGATGATCAACTACAATTTGCAAGTGTTGGTAATATCAAACGTTAAGAATGATGAAGGATAGAAGTGCACCATAAACGGGTACAATGACACTCTTTACGATCCGCTCCTGGCATTTGCACAAGATCTGGCACTAGTTTTCAAATGTCAAACATTAGATGTTGTCTGAACAGTTAAATCTCTGGATTATCCACTAATCTAAAGTCTGATGCCAAAGTAAAGTACAATGTATAGAGGGGCTCATTTGTGTTTTCAAATTATCCATCACTGTCGTGATGCATTTACTTATGAAATAGGTACATTTGGCAATGGTAGAATTTTGATGAGATTGTTTAAAGAATTTAGTAATTATAAAGTATTACCTGAAATTTCGAACAACTTGCACATAAATATCATTGGCGCAGAAAACATTCACTTTCAGAACTATGAAGAATTCCTAAAGACAAATTAAGCAGGTTTTATGTCCATACAAATTGTTTGATGGGCACTATGATTCGACGGTATATATAAGTATGTGAAACTTTTAAGAGTTAATAGATTTTGATTTTTCCTTCCAGTTTTATAAAACGTTATCAGATTAACATTTATTGAACTGAAGTTTGTTCATTGGTAAAAAGAAATCATCCAATAACATTTGTCATTATTTGACAAAACGATTGATCTTCGAATTTTAGAGCGATGCGTTTGCTTATGAAACCCCCATATGAGAATGATTTGATCTTCTGAGAAGTTGATATCGCCAAATGGATATTCACTGATGCCTATTGGGCACATGGGAATTAACACTGAATAATTATTTATGAAATAATTTGATAAAGGGATACGGATTAAGAATTCACAGATACAATTCTTAAAAAACGAGACATATTTGAGGGATAAATCACTTTTGTATTTTCTCCTCGCCAATATCATAACGGGCAATTGTAAGAGGTGAGGTGATATGGGGTTTAACGCCGCTTTCAAGAGTATTTCATCACGGCTTCTAGTATTATTGCAGGGAGAAAGCCCGCAAAGTTCACACTGCGGTGAAACCTGCGAGCATCGGCTGGAACTAGCGAACCAGAGGTGATATTCTCCACTGCAGACAAAGTTGCCGAGCCCCTGGCGGGATTCGAATCACGGACCTCTTGATCCGAAGTCGAACGCGTTAACCACTGCGCTATCCCGACCTCGCAATTGTAAGAAATAACGTTGTTGTATGGTTTCTCACTGATGCGTTGGTACCGAATTGAGGGCTGATTTTTAACTCTTAAAATCTATTTTTAAAAGCATGACGTTTCGAACCAAATGTCCAACTCTTTCTTGTTGTGTTATGAAAATACATTTTTAAATAGTGCCTGATTCTATGGTCAACTATATTTCCTAAAGAGACTTTGAGATATCCTATTTTATAGATATTTGTTGACATTTGCTCCAATTTACTGTTATTTGTGTAAATTAGAACCAGTTTTATGATAAAAGTGTGGGTAAAGATTTCACTATTTCTACCCTGTATCGCCGAGAAGTAACAACTTATTATGGCAAAGTCATACACGCAAAATTATATTAATCTCTTAGACAGAGCAGTAAGATTTTGCTTTAAACAGGCATAGGTAATTTGGACAGGAGAATACAGATAGTCTAGACACGCAAGACAGAATATCTGAGGTAGTCCCTTGAGCGTTTACATCATTGATCTTATAATCTTCCAAAGCATTAACAGAAAGTAAGCTGAGCAGAGATTACTTTCACAGACACATCAACACAGATCTCTTAAGTTATGTATACAATATGCTTTTCAGGAATTTTGTGTTTATAGGCATTGAGTTTTTACTTAAAACGATTTCAAAAACTGTGTTTTTATAATTAGGTAGGTATTATCATGGAATGACCATATTGGGAACATGATGTGTCATGAAAACAAGTGCTGACATACTATTGGCATTACAACGCTGTTGCTACAAGAAAGGAGAAAAGTCGTCTCCATTTATCTTGAATTTTTAATCCTTCTGAATCTGTTACTTCATTTTCGTAAATGTTCATTAACTCAGTTTATATGTTGCTCAAAGATAAAATCAGTATCGCAATTTTTGAACATAAGGAATACGGTATTGTTGTCATCAATGTAAACCTTTCTTTGAAAGCGAAATTTTTCTCATGTAATTGCTGAATCAACTGTAACAGCTTATTAAACTAATGACTACAAATTTGCAAATAGCAAAATATCAAATAGCTCTGCGGTACATTATCAATATTAGAAGCTTTAATACGCCAAGACGTATCCGCAGCGGGGGTAATTCAATTAACGTCACACCAGTATAACATGTAGTAGCTCTACTTTTCCTTTTGTTAATTATGTTAAAGAAAACGGTGATGCAGCGGTAAAGTGGCCTTTTCTTTAAGAATATATGTTAAAAGAACACATTCAGCATGCGTAAGTTTTCTATTAATCATTCTTGACATTTCATTCCCTTGAGAATAATCGAGGATGAAGTTTCCGAAAGTGAGCTTCATCGTTAAAGAAATTCTTGAAATACAATACGCCTAAGTATGAACATTAGCATAAACCTTAAAACTACTTTAATAAAGATAACGTTAATGAAATGGACAGAACAATACAGAATCACTTGATAACATGCATGAATGCCATATTATTACCAAATATCATTCTTCATTTTTTTTTTTATTTAGACGTCGAAGTTTAGTTAGTTGAAGATCTGTCCATATGGCAAGAGCCATTGATAATCCTTTTAGAAATCCGATAGGAATTAAATTTTAGACATTATTGTTTTTCAGTTGTCATTTCCATGGTAAGCACAATCTTGATCATGTAGAAACATTAAAGATCTTTTGGGATAAATTCAAATGAAACTGAAAATTCTTACTGTTAATAAAATATTTATGTTCCTTGAAAATTTAAATCGTAGTATAAATCTGAACGCATGTTTGGTTTTGAAACACATTTAGATTTGCTTTAAAGTGCGCAGGTATGGTACGAACCAGTATCATGAAAATAGTAGACTTGTGTTTGATGGTTAAAACATTTTACAGTTGTTGAAAATTGATGCACACATATTTGGATTTGGATACATATATTTGTAACGCTTAACGGGAAACCATTTGATAACACTAACTGAACCTACTGTGATGCAGAAGTTTACGTAAGTGATGAGTTTATGTCAACACTTGGGCAGTTATATCTATTGAAATTACATTCTTAAATTAAGTAGCGATTAGCTACCTTGTCTTTCCACACTGATGTAGAAAAACTGATTCCAACATAGCTCCGAGGTAAACACGGTATTGAGCAGAAAAATAATTAGCATGAACGGAAATTTTAAGGAAATATAAGTGAAAAAAGAATGAACAATATTGTATGAGAAGACAACAGAAGGTATCTGTTTTGTGTCCTTCAGTGCAAAAATCTATTTCGATCTTTAATTGGCTGTTTCACCGGGGTTTAAAAATGACTGAACCATAGCAGTTCAAGGAAACTAACATTATCTTCTCTGGCTGTTTTTGCAAAATTGTCATCATTAAATAATGGGCAATTAGCTTTAATTAATATATTGGAATTTATCTAGCATGTTGTAGAGGGAAAGCTGATTGAAATATCTCTTAATTACACTTCATATACGTGCAAACTACACAGAAAAATACCATTATTTTCATAGTCTTTTTGCGCACGTTTTGTTCTTTTTTACAGATATTTATACTTTTGATGTACCATACAACACACAATAGTTTATTTTCAACTATAGCTTGGAAAAAGGATCGGAAACAGACCAATGGTTTATTTCGCTACTGATTGAAACACTTGGTAGAACAACAGGAACAGCACATGGATATGTACCTTGCATCATAGGATGATAATAATGTTTTGCAATACCTAGATCATGTTATTTTTCTACATATTGGGACAAACATGTTTACATCATTTTCACTTGTAACAGGAATCCTTTGGTTACCAATAATTACATTGTCTTATTTTCGAAAAATATATCTGAGCTCAAGAATCAGTAGTGGGTCAAATGAAATTAATCATAAATTAACGTTTGTATCCACTTAAAGAAAATGGGTGAATGATCTTCAGCCATCTAAGGAAGTTATATTTACCTGTAAAATTTGCAATAATGGAATTATTGGATCGACGGTGTAACTGAAAATTTAAAACAGAACATGCGATGATTGTCATCAGGCTCATGGTAATTCCTCTGAAAAAATGAGACAGAGAAACTATTGCTTCGTTTATTTCACTGTTAAACGTTCCCTATAGTTATGACAGACAAAATCACTCAAACGTGTTTTTCTTAAGACAAGGTTGCCATACTTGTCATGGGTATTAGTTTACGTCAACAAGTACCACCTTTTAAAAGACTGTTCATTATGGATTTTCCTGTCTAGACGCTAAAACTATTATATAAAAGAATTATGGTGTGCCTGACATTTTGGTTATTGGAATTACGCAAATATAATGTTCACAATATTCATATATCACCATGAAGATTATATCATGAAACTAGACATTTAATCTACCGATTATTTGACCAATGAAACAATCAAGCTTAAAGCAAATTGAGGCAGTTCATTGCAATAGCAATATAACATTAAATCAATTATACAATCTTTAGAAGGGTAATAACTAAGACCATGATTAATTTATTTCAGAGTGTAATACCATAAAACTGACTAATCTGTCAGAAGATAAGAAGCAAAATATTGTTTGATTTTGAATTTTATTGATAAAATGTTTCTTAATTGTTAGTCTGTTAACGGATGTGTTATTAGTTTCAACCACGAGACCAACACCATATGTAGCTAAATGTGAAATCAATCAGAAAAATTTAAGCGTTATGCTCCATTTTGATCGGACTTAACATAGTCATGTGGTCATATGAACTGCAGTCCATAAAGAATATACGCTGTACTTTGAAGGTAACACGACCTGTATCAATGTAATTATAATAACATACTGTTTTTACAAATATCTTTCCGAAGGTGCTTAGATAGGACTAAATATTCATAATTGAGTTTTAGTTTGATTGAAATAGTTTATCAAATATAAATTGAAAACTTTGCATACAATTTTTTTACAATTTGTACAATTAATTAACATTTTGAATATAATTAGAAAACAAACAAATCATGAAATCTATTTCTTAAGAAAATCCATAACAAAAGTCATTCCTCTTCTTTTATTGACTAAACAAAGCTCCATCAAAATCTTTCATAAAAGGAAATTAATTATTTGTGATACAATAAGTGTACACTTAATGAACCTCCAAGTGTGCATAAACCTTACCAAAAATACTGTCGTTGTGAAACCAAACGCTGCATGTAGCAATAAGTCATTTAAAACCTTTTAGATCATATAACTTTGATTTGTTTTCTACTGGTAGTTTTTTTCCGTGTTTCATGACGGTTCTGCTTCCTGTCCACAATTTGACCTCTGTTGTAAATCATCTGGTGTTCATTAGGCAAGTCACGCTTCTTAAAATAAGCCAATATATATATATATATATATATATATATATATATATATATATATATATGGTGCCTTGCTTAGGGACGATGTGATATGTATATGATATCTAGGGTCTTAAATATTTAATTGCATTCTTATTAGAAATCGAACATGAGAACATGGATGCATGTGGGATATGCCACCACATACATGTATCCATTTCTTTGAACATCACCATGAAATTATGAAAAACATATACACTGTAAGTTTGCTGAAAAATTGATATTTACAACGAAAACACATAACATGACCACCATGTGATCCAAATCTGATATTAGTACAGTAATCTCAAGCATGGCTTGAGTGTTTATCTTCGTAACAACCATGTCTACTTAAACTTCCACCTATATGTAATTTTTAATGCAGAGTGAGGTTGTATTCAAAGGCATTAGCATATATTTATCTTTGACAAGTTTTGAGGAACCTATTCATTGTCTGCAATGTTTGCATGTAAGTATGTAGAACACCTCGATTTATGTAAATAGTCTAGACTTACAAAGTAGTCAGCAACTTGACATGTTTGACCTTGTAGACAGAGGATATTGATCTTATAATCTGCATGACATTAACCAAGAGAGTGTTTGAAACAATATAATGCTGAGAGATTACATGGGTTTTGTCGTCGTTGAGCTTATACATGCATGTATATTCAATACGGAGAGAGATGTTCAATACACTTAGACAATCCTGTGAAAATAAGCAAGGGTCTAAAGTGTGTTTCTGCAAATATCATTTAAGTTGGTATGCCATTGAGATACAGATATATTTCTCCAAATAATGTTTTTTTTGACGTAAATTATTCTAGTGTTACAATTCAATTTGATAGGTCAATTACTCCTAAAACATCTAAAACATCGTCCTAACTTTGAGATAGAGTGATCAGATAACGCCATAAAAGTATGTTATAAATGGATAGTAATGGCGTTATTTACATCTATTGTATTGAAAATAATTTAAGTATCATTCTTTTGATTCTTATGTTTAATTGAAAACGTTCAGTGTTGCTTGTTCGGGAACGTTTCTTGTTGAGTTGAATAGGATCATGCTTATCATTTGGATATATACCGGATATCAATTTAGATAACTGAAATTTTGGCGTTTTAGACTTTTCTAATTCAGTCCTATTTTACACTATTTATACCAATCATATTCAAAAGCCTATGTAACAATATATAAAATGCTATAGGCTATAGGAACTTTAGGTGAATCAGGTGAAATGTGAAAGTACTAATTTCTTATTTACTATTTCGAAAAAACATTTAGTTCGCAAAGAAGCCAAGGTCAACTTAACAATCAATACATGGACACTGTCAATTTCCTTCACTTCTGTGGAAACTCATTATCCTCTCCGGCAACTCTGTCCTGAGCTGAGACCTTTAACTTCGGATGTAAAATTACTTCCTTTGAACAGAAAGAGTTTCTCCTCGAAGTAATAACCTTGGTGCACATCATATTTAGAAAGCTGATTGATGTCGAAAATTGCATGAAATTTTCTCCATCGGTCATCATAAAATTCCCACTGAATTACCAAGTAACTAGGTCTTGGCGCCATGTAGGTAAATGTACATGTGAAACTAACATATGATGTTATTTGGCCAGTTTGAAAATATGAGACTGTATCATTCAGATCATATAGGAGAAATTAAACATAACTAAGATACAGTGCTTATGAAATGTAGAATACTCATATTTTTACTGTACAGTTTCTCTTAAACACTCACTCAGAATTAATGTCTTTATGAAATAGCAGAATTATAAACCAATCACAATGAAGTTTTATTGTAGACACAAATTTGAATTAAGCAATACGTAAATCAATGTCATAATTAGGAACATACAATATCTCTGTCTTCTCGCCTGTTTGAATCCGTATTGAACACTCTAATGTTATGTTTTTCGATTATTTGAAAATATACAAAACTATAAGATTTGTTCACAAAAAGATGTTATCTGTCCAGCATGTTATTCGTCAACATGATTCTCATTATCAGAAGCGCCACCATCCTAATTCGTTTTTGGCTTATCATTATTCTAAGTAGTTTTGCCCCTAAATTACTTTGTATCATAAATAGAGACATCAATTGATAAACCTGACAATCTCCATCAAGGTAAACATACTCACATAAGTGTTTCGTACGACTTTCTTTTGTAAAGCCCCATTTGATAAGCGGAGTATCGTTATTAGCATCATTGAGGTACATATGAACCTAACCAATGCTTCCTTAATGGTTTCTAGGTTCTTTTGATAAACAGTTTTTGGCGATATTGTTGTCTTTTTTAAATCATGTATGTATATATCAAATATCTTCTTAAGAGGAAAAAGCTCAGTCTAAAGTCTTGGAAGCAGTGTGACTGACCTCCGAAACATTTATTAAGGGACGTCTTGTAAGAGGATTAGATACTGTAGGCATGTCACCTGGCAAGACTAACACGGATTATATAAAAACCTATATAAACTTGCCAGATATGATATTTACATAGAGACCACTGGTGCCAGTATTTCTATCAAGATTGCTATTGAAGTTAGAGTTTCAATTACATGTATATACATACATATTATTATAGTATCTGTTTAAAAAGATCTAAGTGAACGTTTTAGTGTGCAGCATTCAAATTTTTATTCTTTTCTGTGTACAAGTTTTCTGAACAACGCATTATATTCACTTAACAAATGAAAGGTTATGTCTTTTTTGTAAGACGACGCTGCAAGTGAAAACATCCCCCTATGATTTCTGCAAATCTATTATCCACTAGTGCCATGAGCAGCTACTTAAGTAGTCAGCGATGAAGTAGTAAACGTCGTTACAAGATAGCTCTCAGGCACTACAATATTTACCAAGACGCCAGTGAGCACAGATGGACGATGGAAAGTTATTTGTAATGAAGCATAGATTTAAAAAATGACAGGATTCAGAAAGGACTACAGACAGCCGTTTAAAAAGAGCCTCCGGAATGTGACTTGCTTATTTGTGGACCTAAAATATTTGTCGATTGCTTTTGTTTAAATGTAACTGGATGATGCGGAAGAAAAGTGGGAAATGCCTCTTTAGATTTAACAAAATAATAACAGCAGAATTAAGTGTTAAAGATGCCTTTGTACAAATTGTGAAGACAACGTCATAGATAATCACAGGCAGTTTTCTTGCTCTCTTTGTGTGTATATATGTAACGACACCAAGGATAGTGAAGACAGATTTGGGTGAAGTCGGGGGACTGTATTTTGCTAGAGAGCGATTGTTCATATACATATGATGGACCAATACCAATAAAGATCAAAATGTGTCCACGGGAAATCCTCATTTTTTAAAAACTTGAGTCGAGCAGCAAAACGCAATCGGTTTTTGCTACTTTTACCACCAATTGGGAATCGAATAGACTGTGAATAATTCTAACTCTATTGAAAAGTTTTAGCCACCATACCACATCACAAGTTGGCTATTATTGCAACGGATATTTAGAGTCTATTTCTGGCAGACTGACACGTCAAAGACAGATTGAATCTTTTGAAGAAGCACAGAACAGTCTTACTTTACTCATAGTTTAATATATATATATAGTTAGGAAGATCATAAGCTTAATTTCTTTCAGATCTTTGTAGTAATACATGATTAGGTTATAAAAGAACATTGTCTTTCCTTATTTTGTTCCAGACCCATCAATTATCCATAAACACTCTTACCACTATATTAACAAGCTGAATTTAAAACGAAAACTGAATTGATTTTTTTGTATATTTCATTGTTGACAAATAATGCATGACATCCGCATATAAAATCATTTATCGTGCATCATGTATATGGCACATCAAAATGTCATTATATATATCATAAATACCACTTACTTAATTGTTTTTAAACAATCAGATCAGATAATATCAGATATCAATAACATAAGATGTGGTTGAAATCCTGTTCAGGAAATTTACTCATGAATAAAAAAAAAAAATCTACACCATCAAATTTAATGATGAGAAATCCTCATGTGAAGAAACAATTCTTAAAATTGATAAACATAGTAATGGTTTGATAACTAATGTTAAAGGGTTTACATTGTCATCTTTCAATGAACGGATATCCTAAAAGAGAGCTCAAGATATCATTTCAGCAAATTCAATTATGTACAATTGCATATCGTTTGTTTGATCATATCTGCTTGATTTTATCTGATCTTACAGTAAAACACTCGTTTTTGATTGGCACTGCTTCAAAGATGTTACATTTGACAGTTTTACCCTCTAAGAGAAGCAAACAACTGATAATGTTTGGGATGTATGTGCAATGAGTAGTAAGACCTCACGAGTCAATAAATGTAATATTGTATAAGTTGTATAATATCAAGTGAATTCTTTTTTACTGACCTTTCAAATTCAAGTAAAATGCACACACAATTCCTACTTGAAGACACAGTCATACTACTATGAATGCATCAACCGCTGTGTCTAACAATCAGTACATATATCTGTTTGGTGAGATAATGAAATAAGTCTCAGGTTAATTGATTGATACGAACACTATTAGACATTATTGCAAGAAACCATATGCTGTCTGAAAGCTTCATCTGGTTGCTCCGTGAAAATGTTAACCTGATCATTGCGTTATATCATAAAGATTACTTATAATATTGATGTACAAGTCTTTCGCATCCAAGATCATATTTATGTAGATAAGAGAAACTTCATTGTCCTGGCGATAAGTACATAAAAATCAGTTATCCTTTGTTACCAAGGATTTTTGTAAATGTCACTTATGATTTACAATCTTTACAAAGCAGTATATGTCTAAAGGTCGTTTATAACTCATTCTACAGAGCCTGCACTGTCGCTTGAACATTAATATCAGCGTTCTGTCGTGCTAAGTTAAATATGTGCAGATACTATGATATTATTACAATATAGTTATTTGCAGAGTGTATGACGTCCTTATATACATATCCAACCTGAGGCTGATTGCATATCAACATTTGAAAGGAATTATAAGTTCAAAATCAAGATCCTAGTTATATTCTGAGTAATTTAAAAAGAAATCCTACATTTACAATAGTGTTATAATTAAGGATTCAGCAAATTTGCTGATTCCTTATTGTTATTGGCGTGTTTTATCATTATTTTTCTTCCACCGAATTTGTCGCCGCGATTTAGCAAAAACCGTTTAAGCTATTACAGCCAAACTCGACCGACTGATAGACCTTTTTGAGAAGAAGCTACAATAAGCTTTTGAGCTTAATCGGATTAAGAGTGAAAGGCACAGTGCCACTCAAACTTTCAAAAATTAACATTGGAAAATTTTTTTAAATGCACTTAGAGACTTGTAACTTTTTTTAAATGATAGACAATTTTATTTCTAGCAAAAAAGTAAATCATGGCAAATTCGCAGCATGCATAGTTTCACTGCCATTTTGCTTTATTTGACTTTTTGAAATTTCCGGACCCCGGGCACCTTTGAGAATCTTCTCCTCTGAAGATACTTGCATCTCAGAGCTGAAAGTTGCAAATGTTGTAGCTGAAGCATTGAGGAACAAAAGTTATATAATTTTTTGATAAAACTGTAATACTTTTTTCTCAGCAACCCTTCAAAGTCGAGGAACTTGGCTCATGTGACCATGTTCAAGGGGCGATAACTAAAAAGTCAGACTTATAACTGTACCATTTTTTCAGGAATGTAAGACCACTCTCACCAGTTTACAAATCTATCAAAACATTGGTCGCAAACAGTCATTCCGTTCACAATAATTAATCAAAATCGGTAAAAATACCTTTTTCAAAATTAACATGGGGTAATTTTTCAAAATGCACTTAGAGACTTGAAACTTGTTTTGAAAGAAGCGTAATATCAATACAAACAAAAACGTAAATCATGACGAATTCGTAGCTATCATAGTTATTTTAGCATTATCAACTTCTTTGCAGTAGTCACAGTTTGGTTATGAGATTAAACATCCTGCTGTAGCTAAATGCGTAAGCCAATCTTCATGAAACTTTCAGGGAAGATTGCTAACATCACAATGTATGTACTGAATGTGCTTTTACAGCGCTGAGTCCTTTTGTCGTCGCTTGAGACTATATTTTGATAGTGCTTTAGAATTCAACTGATCTGATCAAAGTCGAAACTAAAATTCAAAAGTGACAATCTAAACCATCGTATATATATGTCTGACCAAGACAACTCATAGTTTTTGAGTAAGCAGTTAACCTTCAGATTTTGAGGTAGGTCTTTGATTGTACTATTTTGATTGCAAATTGGAATATTCAGTTATTCCAACCGAGCATGTGATATCCACAGACATAGTATGACGACGGACAAAAAAGAAGCCTTTATACACTGAATGAACCAATAAATGTATTAATCAAACCCTGAAGGCCATTTTGTAGCCGCAAAATAAAGGAAACACATGATTTTTAAATATGCACACAATCTATCAATACGCGTACGATGTCTTAATGTGCTCGCCATCATCAGACGATACGAAAATAATTTATATTTCTATCTTATTTAATCATCTACTTTATCTTATAATTTTAATTATATCGAGCTTAATGTAATACACGTTGGTTCCAATAGTAATCCATATGTCATGGCCAAACAGAAGAATGGTTCATCTTCATTAGATTAAATATTGTATATTGCCACATGTGACATTTCTTAAGGTAGAGGACCTGAATGTCATATCCTCTTATAAACAGTTATGAATGTATAATCCAGGTCACGTACGATCAATTCTGTTCTAAACTGATACCATATTGATCCTTACGCAGTTATATTGATATTGAGTCCAATTTGATACTCAAAATTAAAAGTGTCTGTCACTTCCGCTGACATGTACTTGCATGTTTGTTTGACAATTTGTTTGTCATTCTGAAATTGATTTAGTTTCATTCACTCGAAGAAGGATCACAGTCTGCAGCTATTCAAGGAATGTTTGAACAATCCTAGATTGTTTAATGATTGTAATGTATCCTAGATGCATCACACGCTTGCCAAAAGTGTATAGGGATTCTCTTATCAGTTACGCATTCAGACATTATTTAGATATACCAGACTGAACTCTCAAAGGAATATATATTTTCAAATTGAATATTCGGCATGGGTCTATTTTAGAGAGCCATTAGCTGTCACCCTTTATGGCCTTTACAGAGCTAGTGTATATAAATTACAGTGTGAGATATGTGGATAGTCAAGGCTATAATTTCAAAATGAGTGAACCAGTTTATTTCTCGTTAGCAATTTTGAAGCGCACATATATGGAAAAGATACTGTTTTTCCCCTATGGTTCTCATAAACAAGAAATAGAAATTTCCTTTTGGCGTTTAGTTTCGTAGTTAGAACAACCATCTTGTTCAATGCAATTTCTTTAAATTTCATTAAATGTAGTATCCATAAAAGCGTGAGAAAACTACGTTTTATGAATATTCTTTCATTTAAGTAAAGTGCCGACTAAAAACTCATCCCCATGGACATTCACCCCATTTGTCCTGCAATGCAAGCCTTTAACGGCTGGTCATTATATTAAAAGTGATTGATGTCATCACACATATACACATAACATATTTCCCATTGACTCTATCAACGCTTCTTAGGGGAAATTTCCCTATAGACTCCCTGGATCTAACGTTTAATTATCGCATAAAAAGGATAGTCGGCTTCTCATTGTCTATGAGGAAATAATCATCCTGCTACATAACCGTATTTGTATCCGCTTAGCTCCTAAAACTCCATGATATCCATCAGGTCAAATGCCTTATATCACTTACGACTGGTTACTCAACGGTATTGATAGCTTTTAATATTTCATGGCACTAAAAGAAAAATATAAATAAAACCTCTCGTGGAAATGGTATAGAACGCAGCTTGACAGCTAATCATCAATAAGGCAACACGGCCTGTGCTTAAAAAATATAACAATTACAATTGTTGCGTGTGAACGATGTCATATCTGTCAATCCATTTTCTTTTACACCGGCGAACCGCCTGTAGTAAGCAGAAGTGTTATTTTTAATGTGATGGACAATCAAATCAGGTCTCGTCCGGTAGGTGGCGTTATTGCTGGATGCGAGCCATTTCAATGACAGGATCGATATGTAAAGTGATACAAGGCCTTTTTCCGGATTGGTATCAAGATATTATACATGTTTACATATATATATATATATATATTTATTACCCATATGGCTGATCATAAGTGGTGACATATTTTCAATATGAGCACATGTGCACATATCACTTTTGCCTAGCAACGATTGTCTTAGCGCGAGTTACCGTATTTCGTTGTCTGTGACGTCATAAAATCATTGTTCGTGACGTCACTGTAGCGGGCCGTCGGAAGGGAAGGATGCCGTTTTCTGAATATTTCCATGCCTTTGAAATGGAGTAGAATCGGTAATAAAGAAATTATTATCCTCGGAAGTGTGTCATATGACTTTTACGAAACTCGTGCGAATAAGTGTATTACCCTCGCTCTCGCTCGGGTAATACAAAAATTCACACTCGTTTCGTAAAAGTCATATGACACACTTTCTCGGATAATAATCTATATATATATATATATATATATATATATATATATATATATATATATATATATATATATATATATATATATATATAACATTTTAGTGTCACTTTGAGTGAGTTTGATGCAATTAAAAAGTGACTTTAATGATAAAGTTTTTGATGATAATTGCCAAGATAACAACAATCTGAGGATAGGCCAAATAACTAATAGCACAACCAATAAAAATGGAATTCCTGTACTGAAACATATCCTTGAATATTTTACGAGATTTGTGTCGTGGGCATTTTTGGTTTAGTAATGAAAAATAAACAAACTATGACAATTATTGAAAGTATCCCATTGTTCCGTTACGAGTTGAGTGTATAGTGTCTAATTCATTTGTATTTGGGTTGATTTATGAGTTTTTGAAAACAATTCATTCAGCAAACTCTTTCTAAACAATAATTTACGCTAATAACCATCGCAATAAGCTATAAAAGAATTTAGAGTTTAGAGTTTATATCATACTCATTTTTCCCTTGGGTTGTTGCCTTATGTTTTGGAAACGTTCAATCCATATTTTATTTTGAGCCTTTCATTTTTGGAATATCAGGTAGAGGATTCGTACACAGATATGGTAAAAGCATGCAAACTCTACATAAGTTTATTAAAATCTTCTAATCTCCAATTCAAAACAGCTCATAATCCCTAATTCACATACTTTTCATGTTTTAAGTCCATAATAAACGAGATCTAAACTACACATTGTGCATTAGGCCTCTCGATAAATCTGCTTTTATCGTGGCGCTGTACTGACAACAACTAATTTGGCAGAAACATACGACCCCAACTGCAGGATTTAAGAGAGCTGACAAACAAAGTCAGAAATACACAGTTATTCCCGATTTACACGTGCACGCAATCGTGGTACACTCTGGCTCTAAGTGGGTAACTTCACGGTAACTGTGGGTACCATTGCGGGAAATATGCGCAAAGTATGCGTAACATTTATGGTATTGGTTGCCATTGCCGACCTATAACATTGGACAAGTCCAAGCTCAAGCCATGCGCTCTTGTACGTACCATTCCGTGAACTATACGCAAACTGTGTGGAAACTATGCAGACAATGCGTAATAGTGTCAATGCAGGGGGATGCTGAATGTCAGCAAATATTGCGTTGGATTACTAACTAGAGCGCTTGGGACCTTTCGGATGCTCATTGTTTGTGTTACTTGTTTCCGCCAGAGGGCGAGCGATGTTACGCAAATTTTAGACTGCCACTCACTATAGTGTTAACTAGTTCCTCACCGGTGCGTACTACTCAATGGACAAGCAGTGTCCAATCACAGACGCCGAAGAAAATATATCAAATGTAGAACATATAACTTTCGTAACTCTTTAACTCCCAAATCATGGAAACACTTATTAAATGTTTTAGTCTTTTAATTATTGGCATTATTACAATGGCAAATGATTCAATGTTTAAAACGAAATATGCAGTTATACAAATTGGTAATTTTGAGATCAAAAGGTGAATATGTTCAGAAAGTCAATATTTTTTGTTTAAATGTGTATTATTCCATTATTCTTATTCCACTGATCAAACTTTATTATGGATCTCTTTAGCAAAAGTCACTAGTTACAGCAGTAAGGACTTCCAAAATATCATTTTTGGGAAATAACCCATTCATAAAAAGGGACTTAATGGGGCGGTTTTAACCGTAACAACGACTTTAATGCAAAAAGAGGTATAGGGTTACTGAATCAAAGTTAAAGAAGACCACCTTTATTCCAAAATCGTCTGGTTATGGCCATATAAAAAAAATATGGAAAATTCTTATCAAATTTCAAAACCCAATTATGTCCTTATTGTGAAGGATACATTATTTTTTAAAGTGTAAAATTGTACCTGTTAACAAAATTGTTGTTCATGACAACTAACATCAGAATCCATCGCATACGTTTGACAAACGGACGATAGTTATTTTGGGTGGAAAATCAGTACCATTACGTTTTTTTATCTTAAGTTCTCTAAATGACATTATGTAGGTTGATTTCAAAGATACTAAGTCACGAAAACTTTACTTTCTATGTCAAGGGATCCATTTTGTCGTATTTTTCTCAACAGGGGGGTGCTTAACTTTGTTCTCTATGTATATTTACATGAAGTTTGGTATTTGATGAAATGGGCGGTAGCTACGTCCCGGTCAGTGTTGGCGGTGTTGCCATACTTCGGTGTGGTTCGAATCCTGCAAGGGGCTGAACCCAAAAACAGGTAACTTGTATTATTTGTGTGATCCCAAAAATAACAAATCTACATGAATTTTTTTTTAATATCAAAAATGATTCCTCCAATGGTTTCGTGTCTTAACATTTACTAATATCATTACAATCTCAAACTGAGGCATTCAAAATTCTGATATCCTAACATGAAATCGTACTTTCAAATATGATATTCACATGCACTATAACGTGATAAGAGATATGAGATCATTAAATTGACGACTATATTGCATGCAAAAGTGAAGATGAAGGTCAAATGATGTCTGACCTTCAGTCAATGGGGTATAAGCGTGACATAAAAGATTCAATGTAACATATGAGAAAGATTGATCAAAAACATAAATCTTCTAAGTGATTTCTATTCATTTCTTCTTAATCAAGAATACATTTCGTCATGTTATACAGTTTTGATTGTTTACCTTCTAATAAAAATGATGTACTTAAATCTTTTATGAGCATGTTCGAAGTGACGCACACTCACAAAATTTCATATCGTTCGATTAACTATCATCATGTATGTTGACTTAGATTTGCTTTATCGGAAAACAAAATTCACACCACAGTGAAAGCTCACTCAAATGATTAGAATTCTCTTCGCTTAAGCATGTTAAATGTTGTAAAATACGTCACGCGACTTAAAATATTTGAAGATAAGGATGCCTAAATCGCATTTGTATAAGCATAAAGTGATTTCGCAAAGTTACAAATTCTAGTTCAACGTAATTATATTTTAGTGTGGTAACCAAATCTTTAAGACATGACAATAACCATGTTGCGCCTAATAAACGGCCTACTATACCACAAGCTACACATTTACTGCCTGATATTTAAGGCCTGTTTAAGGATGTCGTGAACGTGATAGTGATGACGATAAATGCTTCATATCTGGAGCTGTTAATGATGCAAGTAGGCATCACAGTGACCTCTCCGCTCAGTATCATCAAATGTAGCTTCTAGTTCAACATAATCATATATTGCCATGTTAACCGTATGTTAGGAAATTAACTTGCCATATTGCATTCAATAAAATTTCTATTTTGGTATGGTAACCAAATGTTTAAGACATGACAATAACCATGTTGCACCCAATAAACGGCTTCGTATACCACAAACTACACATTAAGTGTCTGATGTGTAAAGCCTGTTTAAGGATGTTGTGAACGTGACAATGATGACGATAAATGTTTAATATCTTGAGCTGTTAATGATGCCAGTAGGCATAACAGTGACCTCTCAGTGTCATCAAATGTAGCTTCTAGTTCAACATAATTATATGTTGCCATGTTAACCGTATGTTAGGCAATTAACTTCCCATATTGCACTCAATAAAATGTCTAATGTATCACACAAGACACATTTAATGTCTGGCGTGTTAATCCTGTTTTAGAGTGTGATATCAATTATCATTAGGAGAACATGAATATATTTTGTCCTACTTATATGACCAGCAAAACTTGATAATGCTAGCAATAAATTCATTTCTGGAGCTGTCAATACTGCAGTTAGGCACAAAGGTGAAAATTTCATTGATGAAAAGTAATGGAAGTAATGAATCAATTACCATTAGTCTCTTTAAATGCATAATTATTTCATATGAGGCTTCTTGGTGTTCTGTTATGGCCATTTCACCATAGCAAGTTATGATGATAATTCCTAATGAGTGCGCTTTGAGATACGGTTTATAACTCTGTTACTAATCTCACATATTTCAATGAAATAATTTACTGTCGTCTCCTACTATAATACAGTATTTAAAACTAGTCGTCTGGTAAAGGATGTTCGCTCCAAAGTCACAGTGACAAAACTCAAATAACCTTAAATCATATTGTTCTTATATAATAAACCAAAATGAAGCGGCAATTTCTCAATTTCGAAAGTAGATGTTGTTAAAAAATATATGATTTGTATGTATGCGTTCAGGTATATTTTTAGATAATGAGTGGGAGAAAGCATGGTTTTAGTACAAAAATAGCTTAAATGTTGATAATTTAATTGAAATGTTTGAATACATGTTGTTCCGTAGCGGCTAAAAACCCACAGTACCATATATATTATACTTTTTTTCTGGAAGAAAATTATGTTAACTCAAACATGTTTTCATATTAAAAAAAGTTTGATACAGGAACTAATTTAAATTTAAGATTTCTCAAAAAAGGTTATCATTTCCCCATTGACTCCCATGTTAACTCTCTCACTGACATAGGGATCTTTGTCTTAACATATCTCGAAAAAACAACAACACTGATTTATATTTCAAGCAAATACACTACACTTTTGAAAAAAAAACAAGTTAGAAAGAAGTTTCATACTTTGAATTTGAGGGACGGACATCCTTAACTAACCATAATGTCAGTAGATGGGCAGCTATATCGAATTTAGGTATAAGGTAGTTCTTGTTTATATTCATATTTCCAACAGTTGTAGTTAAAATAATGAAAAAATAATTATTTCATAACAATGGAATTTTAAACAAATATAGTGTAATAATGGTAATGATTGATGGCTTCGGACAAGAATGGATTGAAGTCATATGTAATCTATAATCTATATGCATGTTGTTGGATTTATAACTACATGTGGACATTGCATAAAATCATATCCTGGTAATATGTTTGAAATCATACTTGAAATCCGCTGCAATCGGTTTTCTAAACCATAAGCAATCTTGTTCAAAGCAGATTTGGGACCTCATGTCTTTACCTACTATGGTCCATTAGTTTACATGACAGATACATGTTTTCTGTAAGCATTTTGGCAAGTGATTGCACTCCAACATGTCTCTGCTATTCCAAGCATTCACGAGTGACCTAAACGTCTCATATTGGAGCAGAAAATATCATTACAGTGTCGCCCCAAGGTAAACGCATTGTATTACAGTAAGATAACGAGCATTATTTCTGAAAATACGTTACCGTAATGGCGAAATGAAAACCATGGACTTTATGAGATTATGAGAAGACTGCAGGGAGTAATTTCCATAAAGCTGCTAGTTGTCAATTTTATGTTCCCGTTTGCGCTAAAAATAGCATACGTACATAAATGAATGCACTGCGAGTACTTGGTTTTTCGTGTATGAGTCTATATATCAATTTGCAACATCCCTAGCTACCTTTCCAACGAATCCATTACTGGCATCCTACCACACCAAAAGACCATTTGATATGTAAGTAAGACATCACACATTAACATTTGTACTCAGTGTTCTATGGTAGACAATAAGCCAAAGACGTCATATATGGTGACATAAAACTTATAGAATAACATGCTACATAAGATATTCTATAAACTGTTGTTCGTCCCATGCAAAAGAGGAGACATAATGCGTTCATCCTTACCTGTTATAAATGATGAATTAACAATTTGACTGAGCGTGACTTATCGAATAAAAAATGTCAGATATAACAGACAGATAGAACCTGCTATGTACACACTTTGTCTGGTTCTACAGAGTTAATAACAACCTTGAGCCTTCCAGTCTTTACCAAAGGTCACGTGTAATGTTAATCTATAAGTGTTGCCCCGTCAATTTGATACTAATCTTTCTAGCTAAGATACTTTTTGTGGAATTCCGTACCCAGACTGCGTAATGTCAATATCGTTTACCTTATCCATGATATGTTAGGAGGTTGCTGTAGGTGCTTTACGTTGTTCGTATTTGTAATCAATATTTAGACAAAATCGGATAAATTCATAATTTTTCAAACTTAATCTTGTTATCATTTAATTCATAAGTTATAAGAAAACTGACTATATATCGCAAGTATCATGATTACTGGTATTTGAGATATACTGATGCTGAAACAATTATGTTTGATGTAAAAGGTGTCAATCATCCTTATGTTGTAAATAATTTAATATTCAATATTTAATATTTAATATTCATTATTGATTTTATATGATAACTTGTATATGCTTGTACTGTTCAATAACACACTGAAGCTTATTGCATGCAACCAAAGAGTAACAGTTACTTTTATTAACGAAATAAGATAAGTCATCCATTAACTCTAATCCTGCTATGTTTTAATTTGGACAAGCTCAAATTCCTCAGAATGGCGAATAATCCTATCCATTGTAGTTCTGACAAAGATAAAAGACTACATGTTCAGGAGTACATGTAAAATAGATACTGTAAAGAGACACTTGTCCGTAAAACCTCATTTATAGAACATTTGTGGTTTTTGTAAAGCCTCAATGTGCCCAACAGAATAACCTTTAATTTCGATGTGAAAACTCACATGTGGTAATGATTTGGTTATAATGTGAAGACAGACAGCGGGGATAACGAATGTAGGCTGAATGTTCTCAGAGAATGTTGAATCTGGTAATGGATTTAATTAAAGGATGTCCTTGAACTGCTTAGCACGTTATGAGAAAGTGCGGGTAAATGTATTTCTATAATTGTGTCCGCCAGCATATTGTGGATATGTCAATGGTGATAAGATTAATGTCATACATCTATATTTACATTTATCAAACATAACATGAAATAGCATATGCAGTTATGTTGAAAAGAAGAGCAGATGATGTCTCTATTCAGTGCTGGGTCTATGTGCAATTATGGCTATAGAAGTTTAGATTACCTCTTTGCCTTATGATTTGAATGGAAAACATAAATATATAATTTTGAGTTTTACCCGAAAATGATTCTCAGTTTGTCCTAATGTTTTTATAAATATTATATTTTGAAATATACACAACATGCAAACCGTTAAAGATGATTTCCAATGAATTAAGTTAAAGTTTTATACATCTGCTTATTCTTATAATGAGACCAATTTGAATGTATCTCAATTAATGACCTCATTAACTGATAGTGCCTAAAAATGACGGACAGATAGTGTTGTAATTGGTGACATCAATTTCATCAAAGTTAAGAAAAATAAAATCTGTACCAAAGAAGATGATAGCAACATATCGTTAATCATTTGCAAACCTTATGGTTTTGCTGTCCATCCTATTAGGTTGTCATCCCTGTATAAGAATGGATGCCAATTCTTTAGGGTATTCATGGATATCAATTTGCATGTAAAACCACAATAACAGAGCTAACTGCCCATTAGGAAACTCAAATTATCAAAGAAATATTAATCTATTCCATTTAGGAACATTTGAATTCACATTCAGTATAATTTATAACAAATGCATTTAACTGATGAACTCGGAGAAATACAAATAACACTTCTACGTCACTCTGGAATGTAAAATGTTTAATGAAACTTTTAATGAAAATGGTCCAGCTATTTGACGAATGTGAACTTAGAGACGCAAGGTATTGATCCTATGATCTTCTTGGTATCAACCAAAAGTGTGCAAGCCGAGATCTGTATATTGCTGTAGGAAGACAAAAGTGAAAACAACACTGACGTTAGGACATTGACTAGTTGACATATCTTACATATGTTAGCGTCATATTTATGTCATACTTGTGGGAGAATTTTTTTCAAAAGTTCAAGACTCACGCTCTTCGTCACCTGGAACAGGACAATGCATGGCGGCACACAGCAAGCGGCAGCATTGACTTCTGGCTTCAAAACAATGTGTTATGGAATGACTTTCTTTTTCACCAGATATGGCTCCTATTGAGCATGCATGGGATGAACCTAGTATAAATAGAAATCTTGATGACCTCAAGAGGACGCGCATCCGTGAATGGAACAGAATACCTCAGAGATTCTCGCAAGGATTTGTTTACTCAATGAGGAACCGTTGTTACGTTTGCATCGATGTTGGACTTACTCGCTACCAACTTGTTTACCAACTGAACTGACCTGTCATTTTTGTAGTTGCCCCACTTGACCTTAAGCTCTCATTAATTTCTTTGTGACTAAAATGCCTAAAAAAGATCCAAGTTTCTGTTCAGTACAATATGTCTCGCAGCAAAGATATCAAGTTTGAAACCAGTGGTTGGTGCGTTTTTAATGAGGTTTAGTATATTAGAATATTTACAAATGCTTGGTTCACATCTGAGTTATTATGTCGTAGCTTACCTTCTGACGTCCTTTAAACAAAAAATACATTTGACACTGCAGTGATACATTTTACAGCTCACTAAACTGATTTGAAATTCTATTGTTTAACATGGAAAAGCTTGTAAAATACAACTAATAACATTTTAGAAGAATGATGGTTTCATTGACATTAAAAATAAAGTCTATTTACATAGAAATGCAAATTCTAGTTTGACTCATTTATATTTTAGTATGTTAACCTGATCTTTAAGGCATAACGATAACCATGTTGCACTCAATAAAGGGTATTACACACCACAAAAGACACATTTACTGTCTGACGTGTAAATCCTGTTTTAGAGTGTGATGTCAATTATCTTAAGAAGAACATTAATATATTTGTTCCTTAATACATGTTCATATTTGGAGCGATCAATAACGCAATTAGGCACAAAAGTGACAATTTCATTGATGAAAAGTAATAAAAATAATGATAATGTGTGAGTCCTGTTTAAGGAAGCCGTAAACGTGATAATGATGGCGATATTTTTTTCTATTTGGAGTTGTTTATAATGTTCTTAAGCACAACAATGACCTCTCAGTGTCATAAAATGCTACTTCCAGTTCAATACATGTATATATATGTCATTATGTTTACAGAGAGTTGTAGACATTACAATTGCCATATTGCACTCAATAAAAAGGTCTAATGTACCACACAAGACACATTTACTGTCTGGCATGTTTCAGAGTGTGATGTCAATAATCATTCGGAGAACATAAATATGTTTGTTCCTGTAAGCAACGTAAAAGTTATTTTGATAATAATAGCGATACATTTTCATATCTGGAACTGATGATAATACAGTTAGTAACGTTGTCAAATTTTCATTGACGAAAAGTGTCGAAAATATTCAATTGATTTCCATAAGGTAATCTCTTTTAATCAACAGAAATTTCATAAAACGCCTCTTGGTATTCCGATGTGGCCATTTCACCACTATAAGTTATGTGTGATAAATGTGCTTGGAGAAGTTAGTTGTAACACCATGCCTTATCTCACGTATTTCAATGAAATAATTCACTACCATTTCTTACCATAAACACAGTATCTGAAAGAAGTCATCTCTGGTCAAGGAGATTAGTAAGGATTTGCATAAAACAGATTTTACTAGAATCTGAATAGATGGGCAGCTTTCCAATTAAGTTTAAGCTAGCTCTTCTTTATAGTCATATTCTCCACGGTTAAACAGGTCCATTTCAGTTTTGAATAGAGTGGTAAAATGAGTATTTGATCAAAGTGAAACGTTAAGAACGATATACGATGACGTTAAAGTATAATTAATCTTCATTTATGTAATGAAAATGCAACATTATCCATTTTCATGATGAATATCACTTTAACGAATTGTCAATCGATTTGTGACAGACTGACATACCAAAGAAAGACCTAATCTTTTAAAGTTACACATTACTCAATGATAGATTGTTGTTACTAAAACAACCTTCATGCTGAGTGGTAGAAGATAGACAATAAGCCTAATTCCTTTCAAAGACGCAGTATCTGATGGTATAAATCTGATAAAAAAGATTTTATCTAAGAAGTTTATGGAAGTTTAGTTGAGACCATACCATTTATCATCCATTTGTAGATGGACCCTTTCCAATTAACACACGACATTAGCTATGGTTTTATATGTTTAATGAAATATTAAGATGTGACTGAACTTAATTTATTGATTTATTGAATGCAAAAAGGTTACGTACTTGTAATGTTGATGTACAAGTCTCGTGCTGTGAATGTAATACTATTCCTTTTAGCCAAGACACAAGTGGTTGTCTATGCCCAGACTGCTTAATGTCCATATCGTTTGCCTAATCCATGAGGTCCCGAAAGGTTAGTAATGGTAGTTTTAGTTTTAGAGTACAATGTTTATACTATAAATATCTTTATCATTGTTTAGCTAAGATCTGCTTAATTAAAATTTTTCAACTTGATTTTTTTCATAATAATACTGACTCATATTGCTTACATCATTTGAGATATAAAGCATATTTATATTAGTATGTATATGCCTGAACTCTTCAAAAACACACCGTACCGATGCTTATTGAATTAAAGGAGAGAGTAACCATGACCTTTATTATTGAAATATCATCCCCTTACAATTCCAGCTATATTTTAATTGAAACGAGTTCAAATTTCTCAACATAGGAAACAATATTAAGCATTGATGTTCTGCAAATAAAGACTAAATGTTCAGGAATTACAATTAGATAATGTAAAGTGATAATTGTCTGTCAAACCTCATTCATACAATAATCATGTTTTTGTGATCGCCTGAACGTGAACAAAAGGAATTATCATTGAGTTCAATCTGAAAATTCACATGTGGTAATGATTTGTGTATGATGTGAAGGCTTGCAGTGATTTCGTAGACAAAACCATTTCGTAGACACGGGGATTTCGTAGACAAAACAATTTCGTAGACAGTATTAAATTTGTATTTCTTAGTCACTATTGACGATTATTTTTAATTATTATTATCTTTTATAGTAGTTCATAACTTGTTGTATGAATATTGATTACGAGAATGTTGCTAGCTTTACGTAGAATGTTATTAGCTTTACGAAAAATAGATACGAAAGTAACGAGTGTTTACGTAGAATAGATACGAATTGCTGTATGATGTTATTATTTTCATATTTTGAACTTTTGTAATGATTAAATTTGTTTCAGATATTGAAGACGACGAATCAGCAGAAATAATAACAGACACGAGTAAATCATTTGTAAATAATATATGATATCATTCATATATTATTGTTATATTTTTCATTTTAGTTCAGTCTAACGAAAGGCAAAGCATTATACAGGAGGGCCGTTGATTCGGGAAATCTCCCTGAATCTTATCGTCTTTCATCTTCCCGGATGTCTTCTCGTCTCTATGCAGGTGTTGATTGTGTAGTTGTTGATAAATATAATCATACTTACCTTAATTTATTTTATTAAAAGATCAAGAACTAAAAGAATTGAAAACAACACATAAATATTGGATTACTTTAATCGTGTCAAAACACAACAAAATTGACTATTTATAGTTTGTATTCACTTTATTTCTTTAATCGGACGTATTAGTGTAGAATCCTTGAGTTTGATAAATAAAAGTTTGTTATTATGACTTATAATCTTATTTTAAAACCTGTCTACGAATTCACTGCTCGATTTGTCTACGAACTCACCGGATTTCGTGTCTACGAAATGGTTTTGTCTACGAAATCACCGCATCCCGATGTGAAGATGGGAGGCAAGGGAAGTAAATCTAGGCTGAAATGCTTTTGTGGAATGCCCAAACCGGTACAGGACGTTATGTCAACATCTTTTATTTTATCTGCCATCATATGGGCAAAACATTTTGCATATTCTGAAAATATTAAATGATGATAAGATTAATGTCAAAATCTATATTTACATGATATTCAAACTCACATGACCAACACAGAGCAATGGATCATTTGTTATTCATACATGTTTGATTTGTAAATCTGATTGCATACGAACACGTGGAAACAGTTCAATAAAACTCATTCCAGCATATGCAGATATATATCAAAGCGGAGCAATCTCTCTATTCAATGTGGGTTATGTGTGCATATATGTCTGCAGCAGTTAAGAAGACGACCTCGTTACCAAATCGATTTGAATGAAAAAATGAATATATCATCTTGGAATTGCCGGTAAAACGATACTCAGTTTGTTTTTTAAAAATTCATGAATATTTTTTTTGGAAATATACAAAAACATGCAAACCGTTAAAGATGATTGATATTGGATGTAAGGTCAGGTTTAATACATAATGCTTATTCTCATCTCTGGATCCTTTTGAATATATCTTAACTCATGGCCAGAATGACTGATAGTGCCTCATAGGAAAATGACATTTGTGAATGGTGAGATAAATTTCAGGAAAGGTACCAAGAATATTTCAGTAAGAAAAGTATTTCTAAGACATGTATACATCTGTGTGTCTGTTTGAAAATGGATGCTCATTCTTCAGAGCATCAATGGAGATGTATTTTCTTGTATAACTACAGGAATAAAGTTATCGAAAGTTAAAATTGTCATATGAAACATTGGAAATCACAAATCAATTTGTACCAAATATGATGAAGTTTACTGATAATCACGAAGAATATTAACAAACTTGATGGACTAGAACAACGAAAACTTCGACTTGAGTAACCCTCCACAAACCCTCAATCTAACAGGCAACTAAGTGACTAAAATCTATTTTAGATACATACTCCTCGTTGCTTGGCATGCCAACAGAAATGTCCGTTATTGGTGAGCAGGTCACTATAAATGTAAATGGCCCAGACGTTTCCAGCTACTTCACTGCTGTGACTATGGAAAAATTCATGAATATTTTTTTTGGAAATATACAAAAACATGCAAACCGTTAAAGATGATTGATATTGGATGTAAGGTCAGGTTTAATACATAATGCTTATTCTCATCTCTGGATCCTTTTGAATATATCTTAACTCATGGCCAGAATGACTGATAGTGCCTCATAGGAGGTAAATGGCCCAGACGTTTCCAGCTACTTCACTGCTGTGACTATGGAAAAATTCATGAATATTTTTTTTGGAAATATACAAAAACATACTTCACTGCTGTGACTATGGAAACTTATGCAACTATCATATTACTACCAAGCACTTCTTTTTATATGAGATTATAGGTGTAAGAAAGGGACTTAAACGTTGTTTAGAAAATACTCTAAACTTGTTTGTAAGCACGTAAACAGAAGTGTCTGCAATAGTGGAGCACGTAACTTTAAATGTAGACGGTCCAGACGTTTCTAGCTAGTTGACTGATGTGACCCTTGAGACGGAGGGTATTGATCCTATAATCCACTTGGCATCAACCAAGAATGTAGAAGACTGTAACTATTTAAGCTAGAGGAAGATAAGAACTAACTAAGGTTAGGTCAGTGACTAGTTGACATTTCTTTCATATGTTAACGTCATATTAATCTCATATTATATTATCTCATATGTATATGAAAGGGAGAGAAAAGGGATTAACAGACTGAGACAGACTGCAAAAAGGCCAGTAGGACAGACAGTGAGGGGCTTTTAGTATGTTTTAAAACAACTCAAATGGTCAGGCTTCTGGTCGAGTGGCAGGGACAAACAAGCGTGAATTGCAGTCAATACCCTTTTTTGCTGTTTCTAAACCTTAGATGGACTCTGAAAGAAGCCACTCTGTCATCATTAGGTAATCCGCGAAACAAGCAAATAATTGAGGACAAGGAATTTTTATGGATTATCAACGTTTGTATCATATATATTGTATGAAGGAGTTGATAATCCAGAACTTGTCTTCCTGAGTCTGCCAACGCCTAGTGTGCCAGTCAAACAGTTAATGCAAATTTAAACCGCTCCAAGAAAAAACAATGGTTTTGTCATTATCTCAGTAACTAGACAGGCTTTCAAAATAATGTAGGTGACTATCCCCATGTTTGCAGGGACAAAGTATCAGATTCAGCCATTTCAGTACACAAATATTGTTTGCTGAATAACCATTGTGAGAGGGCCATTACTGAAAATCACATCTTTGTCAGCATCTCAGTAACTATGCAATGTATCAATCATGATGGATATACAGATGACAGAAATTGATTCCTATGTCCATTCCTGCGTTATCCACTCTCCTCATATATCGCATATACTGTTACAAAGATTTCTTCTTCAAACCGATCAGGTAATTTGTGTGGTTGATAAAATATACTAAACCCCATTAAAATTGCACCAGCCAAGATTGTGATCTCAGTTATATAAAAACGGATGTTCGAAACCTAAATGTGACATGGATCTAAAACAACACTCAAAAACGTAATAACAGAGTTTTTGGAGCACTGCTTCCAAACACAGGAAATTTTGAGGAAATGCTGATTTTTCAAACGGATGGAAATTTTGGGCTACTGTGATTGGTTAATTTCACAAAACCTTGCCCTTTATAAGATGGCAATTAAAAAGACAGCTTGTCTTTGCATAAAACCGGGCCAACAATGAAACAACAATGATATGAGTAAAGGGATGAATATACTAACTAATCAAACAAAAAAATCTTCTTTTTAGATGTTGAATACAAATATTTTTATGTATAAAAACATTATAGTATTAGATGAAACTTATATCTAATTAAAGGAAGCTATCATATAATTAGATGAAACTATAATGTAATTAGATGAAATTACCATATAACTCGATGAAACTATCATGTAATGTAAAACCTGTGACTTTTTTTGTGGTTGACCCTCTTTTGTGGTTGATCTTAACCTCTTACTAAACTTGTGGAAACATCAATTTCTTTGTCACTCAATGCCAAAACAAGGTCCATGTTCCGGTTTCACACATATTCCATACGATATGACTGGCAGTGTAAATATAAAGGATGAAACCAGAGGGTTGTGCGTTTTGAATGAAGTTTAGTTATCTTCAAAAACGCTTGGTTGATATCCGAGTTATGATGTCGTAGCCTACCCTCTGGCGTCCTTAAAACAAAAAATAAAAATTCATACTGCAATGGTAGCTCACTCAATTGAAAAAGGATTTGATCCTTTTACGCATGATAAAGGTTGTACAATACGTTACATGATGAAACGAATCAGTCGAAAAGGATGACTTCATTGTGTTTACATTAAGAATAAAGTCCTCTCACATAGGAACGAAAATTCTAGTTCAACGGAGCAATAATTAAGTATGTTAACCCTATGTTTCAATTACCATATTGCACTCACTTAACGGCGCAATATAACACAAGAAACTCATTTACAGTGTTAATCCTGTTTTAAGATGCTGCGATCGTGATAATGATGGCGATAATTTTTCATAGTTTGAGCTATTAATAATGCAAGTACGCACAACAGTGACCTCGCAGTATCATCAAAGGGTACTTTCGCTTTAACACAATCATATGTCCTTATTTTTACCGCATGTTAGGCATTGTACAAGCCATATTGCACTCAAAATAATGTACCACACAAGACACATTACCTGTCTTTCATGTAAATCTTTTCTAAGGGGAACATGAATATGTTTATTCCTGTGAGCAACATTAATGAACATAGACTTGGTAATGATGGCATTACGTGTTCAAATCGGGAGCTGTGGATAATGAATGAGTGTATTCCTTTAAACTCATATGCATACATGTTTAAAGCGGACTCTTTACACAATTATCTTAAACTACTCTGATGCATTGACTTACTTGAGTGATAAAAAGTTAAGTTATAGATTGCATTCAAGTATGTCCCTACGATTCTTATCTGTCACCAATGAACAATCAGCTACCTAAGCGTCCTATATTAATAATCTTTTTAATGCATTTTCAAAGCTTTGTACAGATTCTTAGCATTTTTCTGAGAAAAAATTACAACCATGGAGAGGTAATGAGAAGACTGCAGGTAGTAATTTCCATAAATCTGTTGCTTGTTAATTGATTGTTGATTTGAAGTAAAATAAACCACACATACATACGTCAATACAATGTAAGTTATCCTAAACCATACGATTCACCATTCCCATTTCAAGATCCATATCAGTTCAACGAAAATTGCACATCTATTCTGGCAGACTGACACATTAAGGGAAGACATAATTTAACAAATAGTAACAAATCACATCTTTAAGGTTTTATTTATTTATAAACATATTATTTTGAGCCTAAGGTAGACAAACCGTCTAGCTTCTTTCAAAGAAGCAGTTTATGATGGTATACAACTGATACAAGAATATGATAAAAACTAGAAACCTGGATCATAAGCATAATTCCTGTTAAATTCTCAAGATATGCTTTTATAAAATTAATAAAAGAAAATGATATCTAAGAACTTGTAAAAATTGCAGAACTGCAAGATGTTTCAACTCAACAATAACATCTTATATAAAGTATACATTCTACACAAACATTACAATTTCACTATCAACTTATTTTGAAATTAATTCTTTTTTTCGTTTGTATTTATTAGTCATCTAAGCATAAACATTGAAAGATTTGTTAACCAATCATTGTGCCTCATACTTGTTTACGGATTTCCTACAATTCCCAGGAGAATCAGCTACGTATGATATATGCGTATGAAATAATAAGATATGACTGAACCTAATTGATTGATTACAGATATAATAGTCAAATAACACCTGCCGTCTAAACACTTTGTCTGGTTCTACAGAGTTAATAACCACCTAAAGCCCTTCACTCTTCACCAAAGGTCACTTGTAATGTTGATGTACAAGTCTTGTGCTGTCAATGTAATAATATTCTTTGTAGCTAGACATTTTAGGGGGATTTCCATCCCCAGACTGCTTAATGTCCCTATCTTTTACCTAATCCATGCGTTTCTGGATGGTTGTTAAAGGTAATTTATGTTTAAAGTACAATGTTTACACATTCAGCTTCACTCTTATGATTTAGCTAAGACATGATCAATCATTAACGTTTGGCTAAATTGCCGTATACTATTATAGATATATATCATTTTTCATCATTACTTTTATTTGCATTTGAGATTTACTGATGCTATACGTTATTACAATTATGTTTGGTGTTAATGGTGTAAACATTTTAACTTATAGATATAAACATAAATTGTAATTTTCAATTATCTTATATTCTTATATTCGAATGTATCTGTTTGGAAGTCATAACAGTTATGTTTATTAACATTAAGTACAAACTCCCGTCACTAAACAGAACATTGGTTTGATTTGGAGATAAACCTATTTTGTTTTTAATTTTGTATGATTCGAATTTGGATTCGAAACATGTTGATACCATTCGGGGATGAACGTGTCCTAATATTTCACTTTAAGTACGATATCGTCCTGAATAAAATGAACTGATACAGCTAATTTTTTTCTGACATATTTGGGTATTATGCTAATAAAGGCACCCAATAAACCCAAATGTTTATCATGAATTATTACTTTCTGATATATACAAACATGCTATACAATAAGTAAACCGATACCTCAACGTAATCTTCTCAGCATCTTATTTTTTAGATTATTTAAATACATGACTAAGATGAATTTGTTCAGGAAATGCTTATGAGGGACACATAGTTTTGAATACTGATATCAACTCATGCAATTATAAGAAATACGCAATTTATAAATCTAAATAGTTTTAGCTCATATATCATAATTGTGAAAAAAAGTCTGCTCCATATGAAAAAGAAGGCTTATTTTTATCAAGAAACGAAAACTGGTAATTGTTATAAGATAAACTAGAAAACTATGAAATAAATTCATGGACTAAGTACGAAGTTATGCAAAAACAATTTTAAAAATGCACTTATAAAAAAAATAATTAAAACAACTTCTGAATTTACTACCTCAAATATGGTCTTTCTCAAAATCTTAGGTTACTTAAGGTATGTTAAGGTTACAGACTGACTAAAACGCCTTTGAAAACATCTTGAAACTCCTTGTACACAGCAAATGTCATTAGTCCAGACGTTTCCAGATACTTATGTGAGTGATGTGACTCTTGAGACGGAAGACTTTGATCTGAAATTCTACTCGGCATTAACCAAGATTGTAGAAGGCTGGAACTAAGCTAGGGGGAGAAGCGAGGGAAAACATCTCTTAGGTTTTGACTAGTTGACCTGTCTTGCTTATGATACGGTCAGATCTATATAGAGAGAAATAACAAAGATTTTGTGAGTGACACTATTCATTTGACGGATCAAATGTTAGCAGACTTTTTTAAACAGCATTTCAAAAGAGAAAAAGCACCAAGGAAGTTTAGGAAAAAACTCTTTTATAAGCTGTATACAGCTGTTCGGCTTAGAACAAGTATAAAAAAAAGATTAAGAAGAGTGGCAATATAGTCAAATTTAGATTAGTTTTCATCTTACTTTCAATTCGAAATAAATGGCTTGTCCTGCCTTCATTCGGTTAAGTCTGAAACTTATTACTTATTTACTATTCCAGCAATTTTTCACAATCTAACCATCACAAGTAACACTGCTAAAAAAATAACAAATAAACCTAATTGTATTGTAATAAAAAGGAAAATGCCAAAATACGACTTTTGTAAGTGTATGTTTGACTTAACTGTTTGATTGGCATTCTAGAAGGTGTCACTTTGGGAAGACAGGGAATTTATTTCATGGATTCTCAACTTCTTTTTTAACAGATAGCGACGTTTCGGTATAGATTCGTATACCGGTTTCAAGCAATGGAGATGTGGCGACGTAGAAATCAACATGAAATGTTTGAGTGGCATTATAGACGTTGTCAGTTTAAGGAATACAAGAACATTTGTTTTGGATTTTCAACTTCTTTATTTTACTGATAGCAACGTTTCGGTATAGCTTCTCATAAAATTCCTTGTCTTCGTAAAACTGAAAACTTCTACAATGCCACTCAAACAATATGTTACTCCGTTATAATTATTATAAACACAATTACTGCTCTTCATACTGGACCGTCAGACCATACCCGAAACCACTATAATCCACTTCGATATCTTCTGTTATGCATTTTCAAAAAAGCGATCGATACTAACAAGTGTGTTGAGATAATAAAAATAGAGTTTGCTACATTTAGTTTTTAAACATTTTAGCGGACATAACCACTCCGAGGTTACTGTCACAAAATTATGTTTCCACTCTGTTAGGCGTTTTTTTAAAAAAAAGTGATCAATAATATCAAGTGTGTTGATATAATAGAAAAAGAGTTTGCTACATTTAGTTTATAACAAGTTGTTAAACATTTGATCAGACATATCCACTCCGAGGTTATTGTCACAAAATTATGTTTCAAACCTTTTCGGATTTTACGCGATGTCAACACCTTATAGCTCATACCATGCTAAAACGGCGTTATTATTTTTGAGAATCAATGTCCAGACACTGTCACAATGACATTGACACATTGACATTGATATATCCACTGATGACCTTTAATCTAAGAAAATCGTGTGCATAACATAGCAGAGCAATAGAACTTTGTTTGCAATGATATTAAACCGTCCTCATTATAACACACTTGCAGTAATCGCTTACACAATACTACTCTACCGAGGATTGTATATAGCTAAGAGAAGTATCTTAAATATTGGCAATAAGAAATCAGAATTAAATCAGATGTACAGCTGCATATCAAAAGTGTGTTCACATACATGCGTATCCTAGTGCAATTATCATGTAATTTGGCATGTCTTTAAAGCATCATAGCATTGTGAAAAAGAAAAGGATGATTTTAAATATGGAATACAAAAGTGAAGATCCATTGCACCTTAATGCAATCGTTTGTCATTCCCAAAAGTTATCCGTAATAGTTGTTGGCAAGTCACTGAAAAGACCAGTGGTCAAAATTTTGAAAACAGTAAATTTTATGTTTTCTACAAAATCTTTTATAAGTGATCAACAGCTTCAGACACAAGTCATGTTTGTTCGTTTGCATAAGGTCAATATGATTTCTTTGATTTTGTTCTCAGAGTCAACATGTAATGTTTTAATCGAAATTTAAGGTAATCGGAATTTCGAAAATGTGACACCCTTCTGTCTTGTTAACCATGCCAAAATTCTAATTTTAACACGGGAGAATAGACAATCCAACAATAAGTCAAAGAATGGCCATTTTGCATATTGACAATGGGAGATCCTTTGTCAGTTCTCCTGAAATCATTTTATTGACGGTCAAACCAAACCTAAATTACATGATATTTGCACTGAGATACAGTAGTAAGTGAACACAATTTTGATGTGCAGCTGTATATGTATTTGGCATTTGTTTTTCCAAGTAAAAAAAAGAAAATATATTGTTTCACAACTATTTCTTCTGTCGAAATGCAAATGCCAAATGACATTTTATCGTCAAACTAATAATAAAACATACTTTTACAATTATCTATTCATATTCCTATTATCGGACAAGTTTTATTGTTCATTATCATTGAACCATTAACATGTAGTTCCCTAATGTCAACAGCCTGACATCAGACAGAATTATAGAGTCGGCTCCTTTATGGATTACTGTTATCCCATGTAATGTCAAAGAGTGAAAAAGGATATTATGGACACTAAAGTGATTTGCTGTGTAGAGTCTCCTGTCTGGGTACCATTTATGGAAAGTCATTATGGGAAATGATTTAAGGATAGTTTTACATGCACTGTGCCCTTATCGATGAATAACACCAACAAATTGCATAACATCATTTTGATTGCTTTTCTTTTTTTTCAGTTGTTATTTTCGGTATCTCTTTTGGATATTTTAGTTGCGACCAACATTGAATATTGGCATCTCTGAAACTTCTGATTCACGAGACCTAACAACGGTACCGGCAACAAGGTTACTTAATATCGAAAAGTTTGTCGTTTCACACAAATATGCATGAACTTTGCTACATTTAAGTTACAACTATTTCGTTGCAAACCTTACTGACGACATCAATATTGTTTAGTTTTTCCAGTTTCAAAGGTATAAATTCGTATAAAGTTGAGTATGTAGAAACAAACATGTTCTAACCCCGAAAAAGTGTTAATGAGTCAATGTTTAACATCAAATAATGACCTAGTCGAAAACTTGCATACCTCACACCATATGTATACACCACTAGGATAGTTACAGCTGTTCTTGGGAATGATGGAACAGTAACATCAATGAAACCAATCTGTTATCATCATCTTTTTTTAATATTATTCCTACCGGTCAGTCAAGCTAAATGACAATCTCAAATGCTTTCCGTCGGGCATAATTGAAAAATGATACTTTCCGAATACTCAACCTATTGACTCATATAAGTATGAACGCCGTCCACTGTACGTTATAAACTGTCTATCATCGGCATGACTATCATACATTTCCATATGGCTTTCAAGCAAAGGGTGTGGTCTTCTTTTCAATAATATCAAAGATATGTATACATCATAATGATAGCTCATTTTTATGGCGCATACGGTGTTGTGTTGTGAAGAAATATATTAAAGGAGTTTTGAACAGAGGTGTTTACGGCGAACCCGAGTGTACATGTTACTAACCATCTCAGAAAGATTCAGATTCTAATGTCTCTACATTGCACAGAATATATACACTTGTTTGATCTTGAAGTGTTGAGGGACACTATACCATTCTGAGGCACTTAGTGTAGGAGAAAGATCGCTGCCGGAATTTGACTGTTCTCATTTTTAAGAAGCAAGTGACATTTATCTGACCTAAGAGATTTTGTGAGTTTGTACTGAGACAAGAGTTCAGGGATATTTGCAGGTGCACGTCCAGAAAGACATCTAAAGACTAAAATACACAGTTTGAAAGTCAAGCGTTGCTCCATTGGGCATTATCTATAGTCACCTGATGTTTTAAATGTTGCGTAGACTTATGCATGTTATCTAAGGTCTTTACTATAAGTGTGTAAATATCATTACTTAATCTGCCTCAACAAAACATAGAAGATGTACTTGCATATATCTCCTCACATTACAGATGGATTGTAAATCATCTTAGTCTGACATTTCAATTAGACAAATCGTTCAGTATCTTAAGACAAATGTACATGCATTAGTCACTGGCCTGGTTGTTTTATATTTATAGTTAATGCTGGCGTTATCTAAAACAATGAAATAGAACTGTCACAAAGATTTGAATTTAAGGCTTGTGACTTGAACTGTCCAGGATTTTCAACTTTAAAATTGTCCTATTTCTTTTCTACACCCATTATTCGTTACGTAAGGATCCTCTTAGCTGTGTGTTTGAGTTTTTGCCGTTCCTAATTGATGACAATGTTATCTGCTATATTGATTAGTGTGCGGTATTTTCTCAACAAATGAAATGACATGATAATTCAAATTCTCTAAAATCTATAGAAATATACATATTTTATCAACATGGTCAGGTATCAGGTATTATCTCCTGTGAAAATCCCAAGTTAAATGCCTACCAAACTTTCTTATATATGCATTGGTCAAAATTGTAAATGAACTTTACACTCATGCATTCGGTAAACCATCAAACCTGTGAACTATCACACGTAGTAAAATAAGAAAATGGAGGAAGATTCACACATATTTAGTAAGAGATGGATCCTCTTTTTTGTAATCTTTCCATTTACTTCATGTCACTCCATTTCATGTTAACTTGTCTATTAATCTTAACGGTGGCAAAATGTTCAATATTTATATCACTGCTTCAAAAATTATTATGAATGAGATATTTGCATGCAGTGTAAATTATTGAACGTGAGAAGAGTTCATTTAAACCAGGGCGTACTTACTTGCGAAGGTTAGGGTGGAGGTCAAGGGATGTTCGACCGCCATGCAATAGGAAAATCGCATGACCAGAACGATTAGACATCTAGTTCGTAAGCATGTTGACTTGAATAATTACATAATTACATAATTTCTGTTTCTTCTTAAATAACGAATATGGCATTGTGTTAACATCTCCATGGAGCGTTTGTCAAATAATTTGGAATGAAAATGAAATTGAATCTCAAAATAATAATTATTTACCTGCACTTTAGAAATTATAACCTGAACATAAAAAAATGTTACACGTATTTAAATTGGAAAAAAATAAAATGTAATGTGCTCAGAGAAACCTGGTTTGTTGAAACCAAGTTTAGTTTTTGGTTCTGAGATGAAAGTCTGGAAAATGTACTGATAATTATGTCACCTGGCAGTTCACGTCAAGTTGTCAAATGCAATTTCTTCTTCAACACAATTATGTTTCATTCGTACATATTACTGATGTTTTGGCCATAAAAGTTACAACACAAAAAGGCTTGATATATCCAAAGAGACAAATAGACTTTTGGTCGTGTAAATGACGCATTACAGTTGTGACGGAAATTATACTCAGGAGAAATGAATATAGATGTTCCTGCAAGAAACCAAAAATCAACTGCTGAACTTACGTCAATAGTGATAAATTAACATATTCAGAGCTGCAAATGGTGCCATTAGCCACAAATGTGGCATTAGCATCGTTGAATGATATTCATGTAACGAATAATTACCATTTTGTATCCTGTATCTATGTACTGCAAATTTATGTCGCGTGTCTAGCATACACCATACGACCTTTACAGACCTTTATGTGAGATAATTCTTATTTGTAGACACACATGAGTAGATTGGTGATGTTCGGTAATTTAGTGTTAAATCGCCATGTTTGAATTGAAACCCTCATGATGAGCTATCGGATTAAGCATTGTACCTGAAAATTACTATAGTAAAGATATTTACATGTTTATACAGGAATTCTAAATTTATATTGGTGAAAGAAACGTCAATCAAATTTAATAATTTTGCAATACAACATAATCTAGCTAACATTTCAATATATTCACATCTTAGATATTATATCGTGTTGTAGTTTACAAAATGACCATCACAACTTTCATATCTTATTTGTCAGTCATTGGGAAGTTGTAAGGTGTATGTTGTCTAATGTTCATTGTCGCTGTTCTGTGATATTGTTCAGTTCGGATAGATCATTTTCTTGACAATTTTATAGGATCGCACTATGAAATACTAATTGGCAGATCACATTCGTCTTTTACCTATCACACACCACATTATACTAGTATTTCCAAATCTAATCCGACCTTTAATAGTGTCTAGACAGCAATACCAAGGCTTGAACCATTAATCGCATTGAAGGACAGATACAGAGGTAGAGCAATGCACTCTAGAGTGTACACTTATTGTGTTGAATCAGCTATTTGAATATGATGTTCATAATATATGGAATTGATATTAAATTTTCCCCAACTAAGCGATCTGTTTTCCCTAATAAGTTAACGTCAATACCCTTCAGAGGTGGAGACAAGGCTGACTCTGTCAATCATCCTTGCCTTAGATGTACCCTACAACCTACTCTGTGCACCTTTAACTGTTTAACAATTGACATATTGAGAGCATATTTGGAATCATCTGGCAGTCAGTTTATATAGGATAAAGAACCTTTATACCTTGATACCTTTAAAATGCGAACGACCTTTCTGAAATAAATTACAATCTTTGGCATTCAGATAGATAAAAAGGTCTTTTTGATCGCACATCAAAAAGTCATTTGTAGACAATGAAAAAATCTTAGTCGCAGTTAATGCTTTAGAAATGTTTATGTTTATTGTCACAATTGGCATTTGAATCTGAAGAAACTGCTGACACAATATAAAATGCGATAAATGCTGTATATGTTCTGATACAACATGTGTCTCTGCCTTTTGGTTTAGTTATCTCTATTTCAGAATAACTTTATCTTTGCATTTTTATACTGAGTGGTCATATATACTGTAAAAACTTTATGATGAGAAAAAGTTGTGCTGTAAAAGAGTTAACGATCTATAAGCATCGGAATTCCTATTTGTCTTGCTTTTAACAATATAATTTGTGTTTAGAGTGAAACCAGGTTTTAAGAACACCTTTTTTAAGAAGTAGGGTTTTAAATAAATGCGTAGAATTTGCTAATGCACCTTGAAATAGCGATTTCTAATTTCAACCAAATCTGAAAGTCGAATATGTCAAAGAGTTATTGCTTCAGTAGCCTTAAATCAAAATAGTACTAATAAAATATGTCAAAATAGTACAGAATATATCTCTGTGTACGTATTTTGATATATATATATATATATATATATATATATATATATATATATATATATATATATATATATATATATATATATATATATCTAAGGTGAAAGTTCAATCAAGTGTACAGTCTTCATAGTTAAAAGCGTTGATAAAAAACAGCACACAACATTTTCTCCTACATGTTTCGATTTACTCTTCAGAGATTCTCCCTGAAGAGTAAATGGAAACATGTATGAGAAAATGTTGTGTGCTGTTGTTTTTTATCAACGCTTTTAACTATATATATATATATAATTATATACAGCTCCTGACCAAACGTCTGTTATACTCTGTGTCATCGTTTTTTGTAACTTTTTAAAGTGTCTCCAGTTTTTCAAGTCACTTACTTACCGATGGTACCTTCTGATTATGATACCTTTTGATATGTTCACATTTACACTAACTATACATGATAGATATATGTAACACGCCATAAACAATTTCGACACTACCCAAAAGAGGCATAGGGTCAAAATGGATAACTACAGAATTTTATATTTCGGCAATAAAATATTAATCAAACACATTTCTAGCATTTTTTATCATTACATGTTACGTTATTTGTAAAAAAAAATTCTTTTAAAATTTTTTTGATTATAAATTTCAGATTTTGCATTATGAACACTAGTGTTTCACAAATGTGTTCTAGTGGAAGTATGAAAAAAACAAAATGTTTTTCATCTCCTCAAGAAAGTTTTGGCAGAAAGATAACTGAAAGTGAACATCTATTTACATGATCTGTTCATTTAGTTTGCAAGTAATGCTTCAAACTTTCGTTCAGCAGATGTACATTTTAATTTATTTAGGTGAGTTAGCAAATATCAAATTCACAAATTAGACCATAACAAAGTAGACGTTGTTGTTAATTTGTTGATTTCAAATCTTACATTAAACATGAATAACTATTCATAGAAAAAGTATATCCTTAATACAGGGTTAATAGCCTGTTTTAGTATTATTCAAAGCTTAAAACTTTTGCTTTTCAAATGAGATTAACAACGCTAGAGGAATTTCTCACATGTTACTTCTAATGTCAATCAGACATTATTTTGAAGAAAGCCAATTACCACCCCATTCACTTCAGTATTGCAAATGGTTTGCCATTTCGAAACCTTCTTGTAAACTCATTGAAAACAAAGGGGACTACTATTGAACACTCTCAAAACAACCTTAATCAAATCCTCTGTCAACACACTATAGGCTCAGTTGATGGAACATACCACGCTAAAGCCTGCTGTGAACACAATCTGATAAAATCCTGTGTTTGTTTTAATTAATCCTCTAACCCTTGAAAACATTGTAGGAATGTCTTAAAAAGGGAGGCCATTAGCACAATAGATAACAACCATTTAAAAAAATCTTCAAGTATGATAAATGTGGGCCTGATGTAAACTGCATCAGTCTAACCAAGTATAAGTAGGCAATCATCGCTCCTAACATTAGGAAGAAACCATTCTTGAAAATGTCAAATGTCAAATTCATTGTTTTCCTCAGTCATCTTATCAACAGGAAACATGATATTTCAGGATATTTCGTAGTAAGGGAAATTCAAAACAGCCATGTGTCAAATCATATTTTACTTTCACCCATCTTAAACATTAAAGTTTCGCATTTCCGTGTATCAGTCTCTCTCAAATTTCATGTTTTGCCCTGAAACCTTCAAAGCCTTTTTTCTTCGGTGTTACTAATCCCACTGAGAGTAGCAACTAAATTGAAAACTTTTAAATGCAGTTAATTCGATTTGTGGACCAACATACAAACAAAACTTTTAGACTTCTGTTTTTCCCTATGACAGCGCTAATCAAACTTGAATCTTGAACATTGCTGTCTTGTTATTTCAAAATTTAATTACTTTGATAACTGTAATTATTTTAGACACTTTCGCGTCAATAGAATAAGCCAGACAATTCCAAAAGACAGTGGCAATCCTGGCAATCTTGGAGTGCATAAGTTTTGCTAGAAGCAAGATATTGCAATGTGATAGTACCATAAAAACAAATGAACTCTTTATTGGATAAGATTAATAATAAACACGTAATGACACCTACATTTATAAGTTGAGAAGAGTATCTTTTAACACTTTGAAAAGATGATATAATACGAGTATATCTTTGTTTACAGATTGGTTCAACTTTGCCTGAGGTTTGAAAGCTGATAATAGATGTATTAGCTAGCATCAGACTGTTGTAATTGTTACCTGTTTAACAACACAATGGTGTCGTTGAATGCGAAATAAATGTATCATGACATCAAGTTCCTGGAACCGAACATTTCACTATTCAGAAATGGTTACATTTTTTATGTTTTATTTTTCATTTCCTACAATTGAAGAACGCACACATTTGATTTTTTTTATTGAGAGATGCAATGACGACGTAGTATTATGTTTTATTTGCGGATTTCAAAGTATGACATAATCATAACCTTATCTTTATGATATCATATCTATGAATGTATACCTGCCGATATTCGATTCTATAAATTTAAGCATTGCCTTGCATAGCAACGATCCTGCAGCTGATCTACGTTTTAACATATCAAAAGCAGTTGCCCTGAGCTTTGATGTGTACTATCATCGCAATATGTACCATGAAATATATTAAGAGATTGTATAATTTAAAAAAACATCAATAAATTACCACGAAATTTAGTAATTCCTTATTAATTATTGAGAAGTCATGTCATTCAACATTTTATTGTTATAAACTTAAAGCTGTAAAAGAGTCAAGGGAGAGGATCAGAAGCCAGGGGTAAATTAAATATGAAAGCATTTGAAATAAAGGTAGCTTTTATGTTTTTTAAAAGGTCTTTTGAATGACACTTATGTCTGTACCAGGGAACTGCTAGTACGATATGTTGTCCGAGACCTTGTCCATTGAGTTTAATATATTACACTTCTATGTCTACTTCCAGTTTATTTGCTTTTTTGGTAAGTGGCCAAAAGAAAGGCTTATAATATGGAATTCAGAAATCAAATTACAACTTCTCAATGGTATTTTGCTATTTTTGCTGTTACCTATCCTAAAAGGCATTAACACTGATCAAAACGGGGGAGAAAATATTTTGCAACTCAACTTTTTCTCAACTTTGAATTTATCATCATTTGTTTAGTGTTTTAAGGCATTACCTTTTATTGTTTTACTATTTTATCTTACAGTTAAGCCCTCATATTCGACTGGCTCACTTTTCTTTATGTATCACAATTTCTCTACCCCTGTACAACTTCCAAACCCTCCATTGCTGAGACACACCAGTGCCAAAAACATGTGCCACACACATGTCATTGTGAGACAATATTATACAGTTACAGTTCCAGAGGAACAGACTCATTTACTGAAGTGTAAATTTAAGGATGTGGTGGCAACTATACCTGAAATAGCCAGAATATATTTCTTCCTAGAAGAAACGTAAATGAGCTACTGAACTTGTTAATGATGGTGATACATGTTCATATCAGGAGCCCTTAATACAGCAATTAGGCACATTGATGAATTACCTTTAGATACTCTCTTTTGATATATAGATATTTCATGGAATGGATCTTTGAATGGTGCCTTGATCATTTAACCTGTACCAGTTGTTTGGGATAAATCATGATGAATGCGCTTAAGGAAATAAACCTCTCATTAATGTCACATATATCAATAAAATAATTCCCTATCATCTGATACCATAAACACAGTAATCAAAACTAGTCAATCTCTGGAGATCAGTTAGTGTTTGCTGTGAGTATAAAACAGAGTTTATATTATCTGAACAGATTATCACCTTACAAATTACGGTATAAGCTTGTTACAGTCATATTCTCCATGGACAAACAGGCCCCTTGCAGATACTATAAATCCGAGGAAACCATGATTGTTTAAAACGAAGATGGAACATTGAACACACATCGTATGATAAAGGTTAATGTTTTATGTGTTTGCCTCTGCGATTCCAGTCTTCACGACTGTAACAATCAGCTACCTGAACGTCCTATAAGTGAGAAGATCTCGTTACAGCATAGCCCCAAGGTAAATGCAGCGGTGAACAGTAAGATAACGAACATTAATTCTGATAATACGTTGCTGTGATAGCAAAATTACATCCATTGACAGATTATAAGAAGGATGCAGGAAGTAATGTCCATAAAGCTGGTACTTGTAAAGTTAATTTTTTTAATTTGAGGTAAGATGACATATTCGTACATCAGTCAATGAACTGTACGTTCTTGTCTTTTCCTGTTTTTATAATATCTTGTATTGATATGAATTTCCAACAGCCATATCATTTCAACGAATATTGCCAATCTATTCTAGGAAGACATAATCTACTGAAGTTATACATCACAGATTGATGGTCCTTTGTTACTAAACACTGAATCATCTAGGGTAGACATTATGTCTACAGTCTCAAAATATGATGATATAAAGTGATAAAGGAATATGATATTTAAGAACTTGTAAAACTTTCAAAACTGTACATTCATTTCAAGTCAGCAATAACATAATACGTTATGGATACCTCATATCCGTCTATCACTACACCAACAGTACAATTTCACTATGAACTAATTTTGAAATTAAAGATGCTCTTTTTCTTTTGTATCTAACAGTCATAACAGCATAAACATGAAATTTGTGATAAATACGACAAAAATTTGTTAATCATTCATTGTGCCTCATGAACAGGAGAATCAGCTACGGTTCCGTATGTTTTATGGAATAATAAGATAAAACAGACCCTAATTGATTGAATACAAAATGTCAGATATCACAGTCAAGTAACACCTGCCGTCTAAACACTGTGTCTGGTTCCACAGAGTTAATAACCACCTCAAGCCCTTCACTCATCACTAAAGGTCACTTGTAATGATGATGTGCAAGACTTTTGTTGTCAACGTAGCATTATATATTTGTTTAGCTTGGTGATTTTAGTGGATTTCCATACCCGGACTGCTCAATGTCAATACTGTTTACCTAATACAAGTGTTCCCGGAAGGTTGTTAAATATTGTTCATTTATGCTTTGAGGTACATTGCTTACATTGTCAAAACCATTATCGTTATTTGAATAGGATCTAATACATTATATTGTTTCAAACTTAAATTTCTTACAAATTAAAAGTTATAATAACACAGGATATTAGCACAAGTATCATGATTTATTTCATTTTAGATATTTTGATGCTGATACAATAATTGATTGATCTAAAATGTGTCAGTCATCCGTAAATTTAAAATAGTTTATGTTTACATAGAACTTATGATTTGTAAATTTATATCAATATGTATTTGCTTATGATATTGAAAAAAATACTGACGTTTGCTACCAAACTTTCCTCTTTGAAATGTGATAAATCATCCTTTCACCCCAGTACAGGTATATTTAAATTTGAACTGATAACAAGCTCAAGTTTATCCAAATGGCAAACAATCTTAACCAACTTAGTTCTAACAAACTTTAAAGACTATAAGTCCAACCCATAACCTCGTCATCTAAATCCATTTTAAACAATCGATTGGATTATGAATTTAATCATTTTAGGTACATTGGCCATGGAATTCATATTAAGTATCAATTTGAAACAAATGTGGTAAAGTTTACGGAAGAAGTAAGAGACTATGGAACAAACTTGATGGACGTGGAACAAATTGTACCTTTGCAAAAATTCCCCGAAAAATATACAATAAGAACACTTTTGCAACTATAATTTCAACGTCTGTACTCTTCCTTAAGTCTGAGGTAACTATTAAAGGTAACTAAGTGACTAAAACTGCTTTTAGAAACATACTCAAACCTCATTGTTCATAAGCACGCAAACAGAATTGTCTGCTATCGTGAAGCACGTCACTATAAATGTAAATGGTCCAGACGTCTCTAGATACTTGACTGATGTGACCCTTGAGACGGGGGTATTGATCCTATAATCTACTTGGCATCAACCAAGTGAGTGCAAGCCTGGAACTGTATAATGCTAGAAGAAGAATATAAAACTTAAGTTTTGTCATTGACTAGTTGACCTTTCTTGCTTATGTTAAGGTCATATTTGTCAATAATAAAAGATTAATATTTTAGTGAAAATTTTCATATGACTATTACTATTATATGAAATTAATTTTCAATTTTCAAATTTACATCTCATCACATTGGCCTTAACGTATGTTACATCGTTACCATTACTCTCCTGGATACGGGATCATGCAAAAACTAAGTAGCTGACCTATTACCATGTACGCTGATATTTCTGTTATGCATTTTGTATCACTCTATCAATAGAAATATGTCTGTTGAGATAACAAAATACGAATTTGCTACTTTTGGTAAATTTTGCTATATTTGCTTTTCCAAACATTCTAACTGTCACAATCACTCTGGGGTTTTTTTGTAACAAAATGAGGTTTAGATCCTTTTCTGAATTTGTATTATGTCATTGAGTGACACTAGGCTTTAACACTGTTTTTGCTGAGAGTCGATGCTCAGGTACAGTCATAATTACAATGAAACCTTTATTGAAAATCAGGACATTTAAATGATTTGCTTGCATCAGGTTTATTGATTGATTGAAACATATTTTATTCATTCAAGAAATGGATTGGGCACAAGTTATCCAACTTAGAAAAGCCCTCTCCAGATATTTACAGCATTTATCTTACAATATTGAATAACAAGAGACGGACAGGAATATGTACAAGAGAAATTAGTGAAAGCGTTTAGTTTGAGAGATAAAAATATGTACACATTTGAAAACATACTGATTTTCAATAATAGTGAGAACTGCATTGTCATGTAAAATGAGATTAATATCTATTGTAACCCTGTTTCTAACAATATTTTCTAAAGATGTAAACATTTTTTCTCTTTGTGTAATGTACAAGGGGCATTCAAAGAAGTAGTGACAAACATTTTCACAGCCATAACCACATTGACAACATACATCATTTCTGACATTTATTCTAAATAAATCATAATTAAGGGAGCTCGTCATGTATCTCAATCGAGTGTGCAAAACATTAAATTTCCGAATTCCATATGAGTAGTACACTGGTGCAATTTTTTCCCCACATGAATATTTGATTTAAAAGAAGCAAGAGATTCACAATTTCTTATTGAAAATCAGGTTTATACAAATAGAATGATCACTGAAGTTCCAAAATCACAGTCTTGAATACATATTAACATTTTATTCTTTACTGAATATATTTCTTAGTTGATTTCATGGAAATTGTATGAAAGAAAAGACAAAAAATTAAAAACATTTGGACATTCTTGACCACATATCGACTGTAAACAAAACAATCTAATAAATAATTAAGCCACACAATATTTTTCAAAAAGAGTAAATAATTAAAACCATTTTACTGCAAGCTTCTAAAGACATAATCTATATCCAGTGATGACCATGGATTTAGACACATTTTGTACATGTCACACCAAATTTTAAAGTTATGGAAGTTTTTTCATTTGTTTTTTTTAACGTCCACATTATAACACACTTAAAAACCATTTTACAGCAAGCTTTGAAAGACATAATTTATATCCAGTGATGACCATGAATTTAGACACATTTTGTAAATGTCACGCAAAATTTTTAAGTTATGGAAGTTTTTTCATTGAGGTTTTAACGTCCATATTATTACACACTTAAAATAATGACTTACACATAAAGTTACTCGGCATGGGACGGTCTATGACTGATAAAATGATCTTAAAGAATGAAAATAAACAATCAGAATAAATAAAAATGTAAGAGTAAGTTTGTATTTCAAATTAACAAAAAAACAATATATTGATACACAAGTATCTATGCTGTCGAAATTCTATATGCATATTTTCATTTTACCATACAATTTTATAATTAATTCTTCTTGTAGAAATATGTTTTCACAATGCTAATTAGACAGCTTTCATTGTCTCCTATCATATATGACCTTGGAAGAGTATTGCCATAATGTCCATAGCCTGATATCAGACAGAATTATAGTGTCGGCTCCTTCATGGATTACTGTTATCCCTTGTAAGGTCAAAGATTGGAAGAAGATATTAATGACAATAAAAAGGGCTTTACCGTATGAAGTCTTGCTTATATTTATGGAAAGTCATTCTCATGGATTTTTAAGAACAGTTTTACATGGTTTGTGCTTCTATGAATGCATAGCAGCAACAAATTAAATACCATCGCACAGGTGGGCAAGCCGTTGCTTATAAATTTCGGTTTTCGGTTGTTATTCACGGCACTACGCTTTGGCTTTGTCTCTTTAAAGTTGCTTTTTTTCTTAAAGATGTGACCAACAACGAAAATGGTCAGTAATTAAACTTGTGTATCACGTATTTACACCAAGAGCTTAATTTCTATTAGTATGCAATTGCACCTTCATATGTAAGAACAGTCCCACATTGTGATTTACCGAAAACTATAAAGTTTTAACTATTTCGTTGCAGCCGACAACGTTAACATTATTTAGTTGTTGTTAGTCAGTTTAAAAATGGAATATTTTTTATATTTGAATTTACAAAAACGAACATGGTTTAACCTAAGAAAGAATAAAAAAAACTTCAAATTGTATCATATCAATTAATATAATTATGCATACCGTGTGTCATATGAACATTCTATTTTTCGACTTTTGTTGAGAACAATCAGACAGACACATCAATAGCATAGGTTTCAATGAAATCGTTCTTTAATCACCATATTCTTTACATATTTGTAATCAAACTCACTTATACCCTCAGATCCTTTCTCTGAACTGCGGGACAATAATCGCAAAGTGGATACTGTTAAAATGTTCAACTCTGACTCATATAAGGATTAACACTGATCACTGTACATTTCAGGGTACAGAAAATTATGACCGACTGCAGTACTTGACTTTACCATTGAATCTCGAATTCCAATTCTCATTAACCAGTTTTGTTAATTTCTAGACAAAGGTGACAGATAAATGGTATATGTGTCAAGCACGGAAAGCAAAATAGAATAAATCGTTGTTAAACTATATTACTTGGTGATAAGATTTCATTGATTTGAATAAACCCTCAATTAGTTATTGATAAGAGACTTAGTTGACTGCTTCTGGACAGTGTCTGATCCATACATCTTTAGAAATGTTGGGTTGAATCAAATATTATTTGCAATAACTTTTAAAGAGACACAAGAGTATATTTAATAAAATATTCATATACTAAGAGCCTAAATACTATCTACTTTTAGATCAATTTAAATATCGTCCGTAAATATGCATCTTTATTTTGTAATGCAAAAATTAGGATTTTTTTTCGTTTTCAATGATAATAGAAATACGGCCTTATATTTGTTAATAAGTCCAAATTTGGCATCGTATTTACAAGAATATAAGTTAATTGCTCCACTAAACACTATCTACATATATTTTCCCTTATATCTACTGTAAATATGTTTCAAGAATTCCGTTTGAGTCATTTCCGCACGCTATTGTCTCCATTCTGAACTATTCAGCAATAACATGGTGATTTTCAGAGACAACCGTTCTCCATTAAAGAACACCATGAATAAAGTTTGACATATTTGACTCCAATAACGTAATCTTCGTCCCTTTAACGTGTATTTCTACGAGAGTGGCTTAAAAGCATAAGAGGAAGCCAGGTAAGACTGGGCTATCCAGTTAAGTTAAGTTTTGTTCGTTAAGCAAAAAAACTTTCAAAAAGAATGATTAGGATTACATAACAAAATCAATAGAATGATGTTTTTAAAAGGTATACAGCTAATGTTTTACTCAGTTGACCCACATTCTTTGTAAAATATTTTCAATTGTAGAATACAATATCAGTACAGGAAAACTGCTTCTACCATTCAAAGTCAAATTTGAAATGTTCGGAGTGGTTTGTTTCTGGTCACTTATGAGAATTATTTCAAGTTATTATTGTCTCAAGAAATAAAAGCACATGATGTAAGCTCTCGAAATATAATGTAATGCCAAGTTCGTCCGAAAATCTAGGCAACGATGAAATTCATTAAATTCTCATCAATGTCTTTCAAATTGAATCCAACCAAATTAGGTGGACCTAAACCTTATAATTTAGCCTAAATTTCCAAACACAGTATGATTATCTCCTTAATCTACACTACTGTGCAGAAGAAAAGATTTGACATATGTATCCAAGAACTCTGCTACTCTTGACACTAGTTGATCAATTACGATCGTCTTTGTCTCCTGATTTTTTCCCAGACATAATACCAGTGTGTGCAATATTCATCTGTCTTTAATAAGTGTCATTAATTATACAGCCATTACGTACCTGACCATTTATCTAACCTGAAAAGTCAGACAAGGAAGTAAAGCTAAGCATACTTGTGTGTAGACACAATGGCTGTATATGCGGCTCAACTGATTAAAAGCTTTTTTGGAATATTTTTATTCAGACTCCGGAGGGCAGTGTTGTGCACGTTTAGCTTCTGAGGTCGATATTTAAAGTTTGTTTGACAGTGGACAGTTGTGCCTTCAGCATCAACCATGGTTGATAATATTGATGATTTTATGTCAACTAAAGTAGGTTTCAGTGCAACGTTACAGGATACAAAACATTTCTTCTTGTGATGTTACATGCACAAGAGTTGATAATTCTTATAATATATATGATATATTGATTGAATAAGGTTTTAACCCAACATTTAAAACTTTACACAAAATGTGATGCAATTACAAAAGGGAGCAATGTAGCATTGTACTTACATACTCCATTAATACCCGGATAATTTTCACCCAAACTGTTATTTCCTTTTAGAGAAGCAATTCAATTGAAACTCTTTTTGCTAAGTACCTTAATCCTTTTTATTTACAATGATCTTGCTTCGATTACGACCATGTTAATTTGTTCTGGTAACAGATACAAAAGCAACAAATCCAGTCTCCTCCATTGGGACGACCATCTACATATAACGTGACATCATGAAGAAATATTTCATGATGTCACAAACGCAAAATAATTTAGCTTCAAAAACCTTTGCTCGCGGTCAGTGATATTTAACCATGTACACATATTGAAAATATCATACTACTTATGCTTCACCCAATAGATTCATGTAGCTTTGAATGACTTCTAGATTAAGCAACATATGTCGTATTTAAAGTTGAATGGCAAAATGAGGTATAATCCATAATTGCAACAATCACAATTGTACATGTTTATTTATTCAAACACAACTTCAAAATGGCTTTCAGTACAAAGAAAGTGATCGACAAGCATATTTAGTTTAAAAACATAAAATGTTCAATATTTTTTCCATTGTCATGATAAAGTTGCGTGGTATATGACTATAAACAGCATGATACACCCATATAAATTATTCAGCACTTTATCCTAATAACAATGTCACTCTAATGATAACTAACAATCATTATTTCTGCATAATTCTCCCTGTTAGACAAATGAAATGGAGGATTGCTACAAATGTGTCTGGGAATATCGCAAGCTGAGAATATAAATAAGGTAAGATTTATGTAAACGGAGGATTTGAAAGCAGTTGCCACAAATCATTCTATACAACCTACAAAATAGCCATAAAACTTTGGATTAATTCTTCACCTACCACTACTTAGCTATTTACAAATTTGCTGTGACGCATATGACTAATAAATCATTTAGTCAAATCATCTGACATTCATCAATACTATCAGCCTAATCCTGGATTCAAACCACGCTTTAACATATTGGTGGCTGCTAGTGTGGCTTAAAATCTGTATCTTCTAAACAGTAGCAATATAACCAAGTTTTAGTGAGCAATCATCAATTCAAACCCTAAGCTAAAAACGACGATAAAGAATTTGTATGTAGATGATGGTAGTACACACATACGAGCCTGATAAATCTTGTCGCCTTTTAAAACCATTTTACCCCACCGAGTAACAAGGAATTTCAGGCAATTTTTAAATGCCTTTAGGAAAAGATAATCAAAGGTTTTTAATTCTTCACAACCCTTTATCAACTGTATAGCTAGCTTACTTTGTCAGATCCGAACAATAAGGTTTGCATTCCTTCTGGATTTCTTGAACTCATTTTTAATGTTTTGCCCTGAAGCTTCCCTCCCATTGAGAGAATCAACTAAATTGAAAAACTCTTTCAAAGTGGTTAAAAATTATATTTGTGGACTAGCATAAAACAATTTCAATAATTCTGTATTCATGGTTTCAGTTTGAAATAATGAAATATTTCTTCAATTTCATCACGACATGTTTGTGTTAAAATAAGAAAAATTGTACTCTAATTATTGAATGGTTCTTTAGTTCCTTCTTGATAAAATTACTGATAGTTTTAAGGAAAAGGAAATAATATATATCAAAGCAAGTTTTTTTGGGGGAAAAACAATTACAATAAAACAATTGCTAATAAAATCCCTTTATTATTGGGGGGAAATCAGTTGTCTAATAATGCCAATCACGATAATTGTGCACATTGTTAAATTAATATCCCATTGCAAAAGTATCACACAAGTTTTAATAAGTTAAAATGAATGACATGAATGCTTGGGAACACATACTTTACAGTTTTACTTCGATGAGCATTAACTGCATCGACATAAAAGAGGAAAACTTCATTGAATTTAATCCAATTCAGTCATCCTGTATCTTTAAACAAAATTCTGCAAAATTTTATAATGGTGAGATGTTTGTGATTAAATGGCGCTTTCAAAAGTATTCTATTGTATAATATATATATATATATATATATATATATATATATATATAATTGCTGCGATTTATTAAAAAAGATCGCGAATAGCTATGTCACTAAATTAGTTATTCCTGAATAAATCAGCAGAAATGGTGCAACTCGACTCGACTAAAAAACCCTTCTTTCAGAAACGATTTCCATTTGAGACTTTTAATGAAATGACATCGAAACCCACTCGCAATGGCATCATGATCTTCCATGTATTGTTCAAAAGGAATACCACAAGTAAATGTACTAAAAGAAAATTCATTTCCTAAGCAGTCCCCAAAAAATTATGAGTCGTTAGTGTTTCGTATGATGTACATGAAAAGGGCAATTTTAGCACAACGGGTGAAAGGAAGGTATTAAGTATTTAAAAGGTCAAACAAGAAGCCCAGTTGTCTATTTGCAGAGAGTTATTATTTCTTAACGACCAACAGTGACAGAGACATAAGTGCGCATCGCATAATGGAACAGGTCAAATCCCAACTTACTCACACACTCACCCTCAAGACGAAAGGTTTCAGAAACTAGAATTAGGCTACTAATATTATTGCTTTTCCATTATCTGTTAACCCTTTGTACAGGATTAATCGGAAAACAACACTACCATTTATCCTTGTCAGTAAACCCCCAGGGTTCTGACATAACTCATTCTGTGGAAAAGGAAAGGCTTGTGACCCTCTCCCCAGACTCTGTTGCACACATCAGCTTATGGTAATAAAATACGTAATGACATGTCCGGAAATTACTAAATTTCGTGGCACATTAATGATGTAATTTACTATTAAATATTTCAGTATATCGGCGCATTTCATGGTATATGAACATATGACAGAACACATCAAAGCTAATGTCAGTGGCTTTGATAAAGCAAAGCCTAGAACACATTAGTTGAAATGCAATCGAATGGTTTTACGTATCATCAAACGCTAATGATAGAGTCATATTCATAAAGAGGATATTGCTGATGTCATACTTAATTAGCCTCTATGTGGAAAATGATCAATTTAGCACACCTTGTCGACACTCCCTGTTGATTGCACTTATTTCTTATCAATGTATTTCCCCTACAGACATAAAAGAATCCTAACTGACACTTGCAATCTTATCATTGTTATTCATATGATCTGTATTCACGATTCTTTTTTTTATCAAATATAAACTTTAATAAGACAGTGATTTCTAGTAGTAAAGACAGGAAACATTCACCTTAAATTCATTTTGTTACAGTTTTAATATTAGAATTTTATTTTAATATATGATTATGCATAGAGATTATTATTAAAAGTTTATGAAATTGTGACTAGTTTGTCCATGCAATGAGGAGAAATTGTTATCTTAACACATAATATCATAGAGGGAATGCTTGACCTCGCCATTGAATCTCGTGGTCTTGTTATTATAAACTAGTTCTGTTACTTTATATATTATATATTATATATTTTAGGTATAATGATTGCAGCTTTTATGAAATTGTAAGTTGATAATTGGTAATCCATACAAAAAGGAGCAATACTTTTACTTATTCACCCCAAATATAATACAGGGGAACGTTTGATTTCACTATTGACTGACGTTTTCCAAATCTCATAAACCAGCTCTTCTAGACAACGGTGACAGCCTTTCCTGTCATTTGCCGAGCGAGGATAACTTAACAGTATAATCAGTCGTTTATCTATATACATTTGATGATAAGATCTCGTTAATTTGAGTAAAGCATTGATATACGACTTTGTTAACTGCTTTCTGACATTGTCTGATCCATATATCTTATTGAATACGGAATTGCATCCCATACTTTTGCTTATCTACATAAACCCAATTAGCAGTTAAATGTGAGATAATCATCAAACATACTTACTTATCAATTAATGCAATTTTAGTTTTATTTGTTTAACGATACTTGACATATAAGTATTAGCACATACATAACACGGGCGTTAAAATAAGTGTATATGAAGTTATGCGGCTAACGTTTTGATCAGATCATTTTCTGTGACTCAAAGTATTTTGAATAATTGAATATGAATTCATCAGAGAAAATTGATATATAACCCTAACACATCAAACTTGGTTAATATGGTATGCTAAACTTATTTCAAATTTTCTTTAAACTATCATTTAATATATACATATATAAAAAGTAAAATATAAGTATGATAACTATTCCTCTTAGTAAAAGAGTCCTCTTAATTCAGAGTCAATCAACAGAGGTATATATCCCTTGATGTCATAAAGGTTTGGCTACCATTGAATTATTCCTTGTTTATTCTTTGATGGTTCTTAGCATTCGTTTGGAAAATTCTGAATTCTTTGCTGGAGAGTATCATAACACGATGTCTCGACAACGTTGAATTTGGAAGAAGATGTAGATAGAAGCAAGATATGCTTAATACTTCTTATATATATATTATTAGTGCTGAACAGCAACGTATATAACTATCTTGAATATGACTCGTACACCTTCTATGATGGACGTGTTTTATCATTCTGATTTATTAATTGGCTCCCATGATTGGCTCTTTCAAATGTTTTATCATCTCTTTGCAACATATCCTTGATACCCAACTGCTGACTGTATTCAAATGTTATGGCGATGTAATTAAATACTTTACATGTATAAACGTACATTATAGGGGGACTCTAAGCTTTTTGCAATTACAATCAAAGGTATCTTTTTACTTGATGTTTAGATGTGCCCTAGTGTTCAGTTAAATGCTATCAATGAGAAAGTATTATTGACATTTCTACCTAATCATATCCTTGATTCCTTGCACTTTTGCTTCTCTCGCAGGCTTAATGCTCAAACCGAAGCGAAGCGAGGACATGAAATAAGATGTGATAATAGCATTGTAACTTCGCAGAATTTGTCAGTTTTAAATCCCATTAGGTATTGGAAGGAATTATTGAATAAAAACATAGTTCATGTCTCTTAAATGCAGTCTTAAAACTCTTTGACCAAGGCTTATTAAGTTATAGGTCAACATATTTTTGTTTAGGTTATTTCCTGAAAAATAAGAAACACAGAGAAACTAAAATTTCAGGTTAAATGTCAGTCTCTATTGGTTATATTACGCTATTATTTGCAATATGTCTATGTTTATACCAAAATGCTGTCTTCACTCTGACAGTCCATTCCTTCATGTAGTTACAGGCTTGCTTGCTTAAGTAGATTATATGATCAATATTTTCTGGCCCTACGGTCACATCAGTCAAGCAGCTGGACATGTCTGGGCCATTTACATATGGGCTGACGGGAAAGCATTTATTGTGTTGAATATGCAGTTATTGTTATGAGAAACCGCAACAGAATTTGAATTTTCTTATCTGCAACGTCTAGAAAAACATCGTAAATAAGCTATATGAACGTGATTTCTTTTTAAATGAAACATTTAGTTGGCTTACTAAAGAATTGTTAAAACCACTATCATGAAGTTGACGTTGAAGTGGACGGAACCTCGGAAACTATATAAAAGATTTTGAAATGACACATGCTCAACAGTCAATCAGTTCGTTAGTGAGTTCAAATTTACGTGTTTCCAACAATATTCCACTCGGTAACATCATGTGAGTAAACCATTCATAACAGTCTGGAGATCAGAAAGAAGTGATCACAAGGATGATTTTGATGTCTTGATAAATTTATTTCGCATTCAACAGGATGATTCTGATGTCTTGGTCAACTCATTTTGCATTCAACAGGACTTTTGATGTCTTGATCAATTTATTTCGCATTCAAGATGATGATTTTGTTGTCTCTTTCAAGTTATTTCGCATTCACCAACACAATGCTGTTCCTAAACAACAACATTTAAAACTCTCAGGTATTTGATCATATATGTCAATTATTAAACATTTTAAACTTCATTTATTATGTTAAAATTATGTGGGTTCTGATATGGTTTTACAATGTCTGCTTACGGTTTGCATATATCCACTATCTACTTGACGCTGTATATTGAACTACGACATTGAAGTAATGTTGATATACGATTGGATGTAAAATATGCGCCAGTGTCGAAATTCGACGTCATTTTGACGTTGCTTTAATGCAAGTGAGATCTATACAAAATTAGTATGTGTCTGTCCATGCTCTTAGCCTTCAAGTCTTCTCACAACATAGAGGTTCTTGATCGTGATGATATTTCCGTTAAGATGATATACATCTTACTAGAGAGTAAAAATGTTTATATGACACTGCAACGATATAGAACAGATTGTCAGAAAATAAATGTTTCTTAATTACAAATGCGCAATTACAGTTTATTGAAAACTACTAACTTTATCTAAATCGAAAAATCATGTTGTCAGTTGTGTTGATAACTGGGGAAAATAAATAATGTTGAGAAATGCATATACCTATTTAAATCTAATAAGATCCTACAACAGAGTTACCTCCCTTTATTGCAAACAGAAATGAACGTTTATTTATCAAAGTCTTATATAAAAAACCTTTTTAAATGTGAAAGATAACTGATCATCTTTTTTTCATTCTTACTTATTCATTTCAATCAATACTAATCAAATGTTATAAAAGTAATCACCTGTCGGTTTTAAGTTGTTCTGATGACCTAAAAACAAAGTCACGAACCAACTCAATTTCAACTTAGGGAATCTAATGTTGCTCCGACGTCAAAAATTTGTTTCGAAGTCCTGACCTGACATCAACCAAATTCCAATGTCGAATCGACATTAGATTCCTGCTTGGTATATTCTGTTACATATTAATCACTAAAGTAACATTGTAGCCAACGTGACAATATTTTTATCACAGTTAATGTTAAATACAATTAACGCTCTAGAAATCTTTTTACAACTTTGCATGAGTCTTTTCATTTCAAATATCCACCAATCTGGACTGGCACTTTCGATAATCAGCTATATTCTTATCCTATGTAAAGTTGTTAGCTTTTGCTGGTATATCACATTACAATGTGACAAATATCTTAGTTCGATGACGCTTTTAGCGAACCTCTTGCACTACTAAATGCTCTCTGTCTTCTGAAAATGTCTTGCTGAGTCTATGGACACGAAAATGTCAATAATAATTACAGTTATCAAAGAACTAATTTTCTTTTTTGGTTTTGATAACAAGACAGTCATGTTTAAGTTCCAAGTATTTAATCCTTTCAAAGGGAAATCATGAAGAACAGAAGTCTAAAAATTGTTTTTGATGTTAGTCCTCAAATCGAATTAACTGCTTGGAAAGAGTTTTCAGTTAAGCTGCTTCTCTCAGTGGGATAATTATCTCCGAAGAAAGGGAGGCTTTGAAGGCTTCAGGGCAAAACATGAGATCTTAGTGAGATTGACAGAAGGAAATGCGATGCTTGAATGTTTAAGATCCTTCCAAGTAAAATATAATTTGACACATGGTTGTTGCGAGTTCTCCCCGCTATGCGATTCTGCAATATTCAAATTTTTTGTGTTTTGATTTTATGATGGAAATTCTAAGCAAACTATTCCTTATGAGTAAGTTGATTAAATTTTTACAAAAACAAGTGTTTATTGGATTGCTTTTAGAGCAGAATTTCAGCATTGTTTCTTTCATTAACTGAGCTAAAAGTGTGTTTGACAAAGGATTTTAATAAAATTGCAATATATTTGCGAGAAGGTTTCGAACTGGGCAACACTTTGCGATACTGAAATGAAAGGAGTATATGTTTGTTTTCTTAAACATTGATTAACATCATGTGACATGTGAGGAATTGACATAGCGTTGTTTTGAAAGCAACAGTTTTAACCTTGGTATGGTACTGAAACACGTAATTAACCCCCACGAACTACTAGTTCTGTGTGCCCGATGGACAATTACAAATTATTTTATCTATTAATTAAGTTTTTGGCAGAATTTGAATTTAGGTTAAAAGCTATTTATGAACAAAATTGGCATGCCGCTCTGCGGAATAGTTCTAAGATGTTTGTGTATTCCCAATTTAAGACTGTTTTCACCATTGAGCCATATTTGTTATCACTTAATCTTGATAAATTTCGAACAGTTTTAGCACGTTTCCGCTGTAGTTCTCCTAATTTAAACATTGAAACGGGAAGGTATCATAATGTTCCTAGGAATTAAAGGATATGCACAATATGTAAGAGTGGTAATATTGAAAATGAATATCATTTTTTACTTGTTTGTAAAGCTTACAGAAATCTTAGAAATCAGTTTATACCTCATAAGTACTTTGTTAACCCTTCAATACATAAATTCAACCTCTTGCTGTCCAGTTCTAACAAGGAATTGATTAAACGTATTGCTATGTTTATTCTCTATGCGACTAATTATCGCAAATCTGTGGACCAATGATATGTACCATGGGCCGATGGCCTACATGTACTTTAACGAAATAAACAACTATATTAAAAAAAATTAAGGATATAACTTATGTTTTCTATGAATAGTAAATCATGTTTAAGATGTATAATATTTAATTATGATTTGTTTAATTTACAGTGACTTTTCACATGCTCTGTCATGTTTTTATGTGTAAAAATAAATTTTGTAAACTTACCATTAGTGAATACTTATGTAGAGCATTTCGATCGATTAAATATCGATTGACTAATTAGTGAACATCATTCATATACATCAATTATATCGTTATCGCCTTGCATAAGAAGTATATTCCATAACCACTAAAGGTCATAAAGAAATGGCAAGAGACGTTACATATATTCAATATATTCAATGCATAGATAGAGGATACAACATGGTAATTACTTCGTTAGATATATACCATTCAGCGATAATAATGTCACAATAGTGCATAATGGCACCATTAACATATCATTAAATATGTAATATTATCACAATCATCATTAAATGCAGCAGTTCATTTACGTTTCTTGCAGGAACATCTATACTCAGTTCTCTTGAGTGTAATTTCCGTCATAACTCTTATGCATCAATTCCGCGAAAGGCAATCAAGGTGCCTTGGGGATATATCAACCTTCTATTGTATGAAACATTGTAATTCTTCAGACCTAAACATCAGGAATATGTAGAAATGAAACCTAATTGAGTTAACTAGAACATGCATTTGTTAACGAGAAGACAATAACCGATGAAAATCATAATAAGTTAAGTTATCAACAGAGTGATATCAGGGAGAATGATCACCAAGTCTCAATGAGTTTAACCTTATTCTAAGTAATGTTCCATGGAAACGGCCAAAAGTATAGAATGAATAATCTTAAAACCACTTAAAAACACAAAAGGCACAACTTGTATAAGTCTCTTCCATCTAGAAGGTTTCAATGACAAAGGCCTTATAGGTTATGATATCTGGTCAGTGAACAAAAGTTTTTGTTTTAAGTTTTTAAGTTGTATTTCCATGGAAAAGACCAAAAATGTAGGAAGAAGTTGATAACCCAAAAAGGCAACTCTTCACATGATAATTGTTCCATACAAAGTTTTGATAGGAAAGAACTTATGCTGTTTTGAGTTTTTGTCCGGAAACGAACTTCTAAGTGCGTTTCCTTGGAAAGGGCCAAAAATGATTAAGGAAGAAGTTGAAACACCCACAAGACACCACTATTGACTGCTTCATATACTAAGTTTCAATGAGCAGGGATGTGTGTTTTATGAGTTCCGGTCCGGAAACAAGATCCTAATTGGGATTAAATTGAAACGGCCAAAAATAAACGTAGGAAGATGAAATAACGAGCGTTTTTCTAGTTTCGAATTAGACTAGTGTGATAGCAATTAAGATTGATCAAATACGGAATGCATGACTCTTACTATCTTTTATAACTTTTGGACCATTACATGAATAATGATTTATGTATTTAACATGGACATCTAAAAGGCACACTATTCGAACATGTTAATGTGATATTGTAAGTTTGATATTTCTTTAAAAAAGGGGACATATATTTAAATAAATAGAATATTGCCTCATCTTTATCTAGGTGATACAGTTGTAGCTAAAACATGGAGTGAAAAATCAAAAAAAGTTTATATCCATACCAACTGTGCTGGTTAATCCCTAAGAATTCAGTTTTTTTTAAAAAGAAATTTGAATTGTATGTGTATGTCTATTTTTTATATGAATACAACAGAGTAATCAATATAACAAATACAATTTTCAATAAACATTAAAGCCTGAAACTCTAAGACACAGTTCAGGGATAGCATAGCAAAGGCTTCTTACGAAATGCCTGAAAGATGTAGAAAACAAATTTGAAAGGTTTAAAACGGAAAATATTGGACAGTTCAGATCATAATTTATGGTGCTAGTAGAATTATGCATAATCCTTGGGCCTTAAATCCAAAGATCTGTGACAGTTCTATCTGATTTATTCAGATAACACCAGAATAAACTATCAATAGGAAATGCCAATGCCAGTGTCCAATACATCCATCTTCAATAAATTGGGCGATTTGTCCAATAGAATGTCAGACTAAAATGATTTACACTTCCAAGTGTAACCTACTTTGACATGTGCAACTGTAATTTTACACTAATTCCAATTCTATATTTCTTGCATCTAAAAAGTTTATTTTTGTGGTGAATTAGATGTCATTTTGTGGTATGCTGATATATCATAGTTAATATCGAGATAGCCCTCTTTGGTCGCTGCAGCGAACCTTGACCATGCCAAGAAATCTGAAAATGGCGTCACATTTGTAAAGGTTAGAGCTATTTTCTTTTAATCATTTGAACATTTATTTTTCTTGTAAATTCTATTTCTTTTTTCTTTTGGACAAATAGAGAACACTCATGTTACAGATTACTCAAGTTACATTTCCTTGTTTCATAGTTATGCATACTTGTGCATGTGTGCACCCCATGGGGGCGCATAGCAGTGAAGGTCCCCACTATTTATTTCCCTAAATTTTAGCTAGAATCTAATATTTGAAACAGATGTAACATTTGATTTGATGCATCATGACTAACAAATCAGCCTTCTTTGCAATATAACACAAATTGCATAACTTGCCCTTATTTTGTGAGGTCTAAGTTAGTTTAGATTAATCATAGTGATCAATGCAAGTTCTGCATGATGCTTTCGTTAAAGCAAACTTGAAACGCTCCCCCATATTTTGAACTTTCTTTCGGGTATTATGTACCATATGCTATAACTGGGCAAACGATTGTTGTTTGTGACAAGCTTTGATAATTTAATAGATAGTGTCTAACTAAAATTCAAAATGTTGTAATACCTCTTCTAAGAAGACTATTTTGATTCTTCTTTCTATAATCCAATAATCACATAGGCATAAATATTTGACCTACATTCAAATTATGTGGGTGTTTTCTTATTCTTGGTGCTGATTTTTTTAATATAAAAAAAAATGTTACTGTGAAATTTACGCTGTTGTCAATAAGAAAACGAGCGTTCTTTTCTCTAGTCACCTGATCTTCAAAACTTATCTTTTGGTATGGCATGGTACACACTCTGTAAAGCAGTGTATCAGAGGAAAACATGTATGATTATTATTCTGGATACACATTTAGGTTTTATAGTACAATTTCAACCAAGGTGGGTATACAGCAAACAGCAATTTCTGGAATAAAAGGTTGGACTTCTAGCAGAATAACCTCGAGGGATTCCATATTATGTCATCTGAAGCTTTTGCATTACCTGTCTGAAAGGGTATTTTTGATACCGGAACCATACTATATATCTGGTCGATGTCTTGTCACACATGGAAAAGATACAAGAGAGGATTCATTGACTTTGCTTTTGACAGAAATAGCATCGATACTGTCACAATTTTGAACAATAACATCGCCAATTTCTTAATGTTTTTGCAGAGACAACTATTCAATCACTGATTCAATCACTCTTGTCAAACGAACATCTTATCATTTGCATGAAAGATAAACGAGAATGTTAAATAATCAATCAGATATTCAAAAATATGTAATGTGCCACTATACCGAACGCTATAAGCACATCATTGTTTAATAAATTCTTGTAATCTCAAGAGGGCTTTATTGACTCCGGAGGGCTTAACTAAGCAAACATGTCATTAACCTTTTTATTTCCAATAGCTTAAATGTGAAGAAGTCCCAAGGGAGATATTTAGAAGACTGTTATTCTCTATAGAAATGCCTGAAAACTTTTGGGTTGACTGACATATGTAACAGCAACATCGATTTGATTATTCATGTTCTTTTGTGCAGACTCATCAACATTAAAGTGACATAAATGTGTTTCTAAAACCTTCGTATTGTGGGAGAATGATAAAAGGGCATGGCTAAGTAGAAATACTTTATTTATATGATTCATTGGTTATGATAATGGATGATTTAGGATCATTATTGCTTTATCAATGATGATAACAGCTGTTCTATTGGTCATTGGTTCCCTGACTGCATCATTTGTACATTAGTGAAGAGCTTTTATTGTTTAATCATTGCGTACATTCTTACATTGGTGATTTACAGCATAATTTATATCTATAGCCAGACAAATAGAGAATCTGCACATATATTGGGTGATTTTTGAAAAATAGTTTATATTTTTTTAAAAATGAAGAAATCCGTATTGCAAATATTCACCGATAGAGAATTTTGAGAGAACAATGAGTCATGACCAACTTGTCATAGAGGTTACGTTAATTTACATGAGTTCAGTAAACTCCAAGGGAAGAGAATGATAAAAAAGGACAATACGACACTTATGAACATGATACTCTATCACTTTATTTCATTAAGAAATAAGAAACCGAGATTCTTATTTGCCCTCTTGAATACTTAATGCCTTCCTATCACCCAGTGTGTAAAATTAGCCTTTCTCATATAAACGAAACAGTAGCCACATATAATTATTTAGGGACTGCTAAGGACTTTCGTTAAGTACTTTTGTTTGTGGTATGTTCTTTAAAGGGTTCATCGAAGATATTTGTGCTTTTACAATTAAGAGATTATTTTATTTACTGTTTCATATGGAAAGCTTTTCTTGACGAAAGATTTCTAGCTTGCCTCGAGTTTAACCATTGCTGCTTACATAAAAATGCATGACTTTTGTGATGGGATTTGCAGTATTTATGTACATCATTCTCATATCAGTAAGTTGAGGGTGGTTGACAAATGATTTTGTTGTTATAAGTCAAGTCATTTGTTTTTTGTACTGCCTTATGCATTTTAATATCAATACATCATTAATTTCAAAGCTTTGTGTTTCTGTTTTTTCTTAGACTCCGACTTAAAGGAATGACAAATTCCTTTAACTTCCTTAATGTTGACTGTTGAATAACTTAAAGATGTTTGGTCACTGCTGTATAACCGTGATCGTTTTATTTAATGTGGTATTCCAAACATAATTCTTAAAGTGGAAAATCATTTTGAAATATACTGACATCATAAACACAATTACCAATCATAAAAAAGTAATTTTATGTTGTTCAGCAATCGTATCTTCTTACACTGTGATCATTGTTTTTAAAAGGCAAAACAAATTGTATCAGAAACCTTTTCAGGTAATACAAATTTCACTCCTGATGAAATGATTTTGTTTTTTGGCTAAGCATCCAATGATCTATGCAAATCAAATTGTAATGTATAGATAATTCTGTATTACAAATGATATGAAAAATTATTTTTAGCGGTCAGTATTGATACTGTGAAAAGCTGTATATTTCAGTCTTAAATATATCTCGCAAGGCACATGTTTGTGTATAAATTCTTCAGGAATGTTTTGGTTACTTACTTCAGTCCCCCAACTCATTCTTTATAGTAACGGGTTAATAAATGATGAATATGAATTGGTACAGACAAGCTTATTATGTTAAAGATAATAATTATCTTGAATGATTTCAATAGGAAAACTTTCAAGAGAAAGCAATAACCAATGCGGAAATGCCATTTGGCAATTTTCCGGGGATTTAGCTTATATATCCAAGTTTGTTTTGTTGTTGAAACTTATATACAAGCTTGTTTCCTATTCAAACATAGGATATATTAAACTGGTTTCAGAAACATTTTGACCTTCGATCTCTACAAAATCACGCACTGTGTTCGTCCATAAATCTACAGGACCTCTTGAATCTTTAATGACAGTCTATCACCTCGTGAGAAAGAAACCTATTTTCCATAGAAAACATAATTGTTCCATAAATACGTTAATTGTCAGGAAATGACTTTGTCCATTGCTCTCAGCAGTCAACATTGGGTGGATTTTGAACTGTTATTTGTAGATGAAATTATTTTGGAAAGGACAAAAACTTCTTATGTGACGAGCTGATTATTCACTCTTATAAAAATTTACATTAAAAGGGGCAGAAGCGCGTCTTTAAAGGTAACTTAAGACTTCTCACAATAAAAATAAGTTTCTGATGTCAAGAGCAAGATTTAAAACCTAAAGAAGTAATTCTAATATCCACGTACCACAATCGGTTAAGCTACTCTAACAATTCCATGTCCTCCCCTCAAGTAATTATAAGGTGTTCGCTCAAAAATGGCCGACAATCTTTCGCTTGATACTGATTATTTCTCTAATAAATCTTTTTAAAAACACAAGTTACTGACCCTTTAAAAACAATAGATACACTAAAGACAATACAATTCATTTTAAACATTAAAATTCGTTTTCTGTTTCCGAACATGTTATCCTATTCAACATAGTCTTCTGCAAATCTCTCCTTTTTTATTTTCTCAATAGCGCCACTTTCAAAAGAAGACATGTGAAGCCAAAAAACAAAGTTTTTAGAAGTTGCAATTTATTTGGACAGAATGACAATTATTAAATCGATGATTTTTTTTTTGAATAGCATATTTTATAGAAATAGTTAATGGAGAGCATTCTGTTCCTACGATTTAATCATTACTCTGACATGTTTGTAAATGTAACTTAAACAAAATGTAGAAGAAATGTAGAATATCGAGATTGGTTATAAGACGTTAATTGATTCGGAAGTCAGTTTATTAAACGCCGCGATCCTTCTAAATTAGGGGATTGAGATATCAGCATGACAGTGGTGTTTTCTCATTTCCCCGGACGAAATATCATTAAAAGCGTAAATGTCAAATTAATGTAAATTATCGAACACTAAACAAGTATGTTTTGATCCAGCGTTGTTCCTGAAAGCCTTGTAAAAGTCAAACTGGTGGATTTAATTTGCAATATAACCCAGCTTATTGAATGATCAAGACACTTTGCAGTAATGAACGTATTCATACGTTACAAATGACGTATTCATGCCATTCATTCATTCATATATATTTTAAAAGTTTTATTATGATATTTCTATGGGATTATTTTATTCAAAATGTGCACAAGTGTCTAGATATGGTTGGTTTTATTAGCAATTTATTTTTCCCAAGCTTTTGAAATGCAATATTCTATTGTATGATAAACACAAAAAAATGGTTTGATATCGATTCTAATCTATTATTTCTTTTCTTTCACAAAGCGACCGCGTAGAGGACAATTTTGATTGTTCTCATTTTATCACAAACATGTCTTGTTGAAGTTGAATGATTGTTAATGATTTCAAATCGGAGCTATTTCATACAGTCGCCTTGAAATTGGTATTGATGCTAGTCCGAAAATTGAATTACGAACCACTTTGAAGGAGTTTTCAGATCATTTTTTTAATTTGATTATTTTACCTAAAGAAAGGTAGGTTTCAGTGCAAACATTAAATTTGAGTTTTAAAACATCAAGAAGGATTGCAGAGTTTTATTGTTTAGACTTGTCAAAGCAAGTTTTAGAATTGATAAATGATTATCAAGAATTCAAAAGAATACTACAGCTCTTTCTCAGAGGCATTTAAAATTGCCTGAAATATCTGTTTTCTTTTTGTGTAAAAGTATCTTTAAAAGGAGATAATGTAAATCTAATTGTTATTTGTTATGTTACATTTCTCATGAATATGTTTAGGTTATAGATTGAATCGATGATCATTTACTCAAACCTTTTTATACTTTTATATTTATACTTTTAATACTGTTAAGAAGAAACACACATTTACTAACATTAGCAACCACTTTTCTTTTGAAAGGGAAAGTAGCACGTTTTCAAAATAAATAAAGTCATCTCATGAAAACGATTGCAAGACAATGTTTCAATATCAAATGAAGCCGTTCTCAAAACGAACGAATCCATTTTCCTACCTCAAATGATTAAAAGTGTTCACATAAAAATGGCCGCCAGTGGTGTTGCTTCTTCTACGACTACAGATGACCAGAGTGAGTTATGAGCTGTTTTGATCATCTGGAGATGGTACATATGGCATAAACTAATGATTATTATTACACTAGTCATGTCTGTTCGTTTGCATTAAGACAATATGATTTTGCTGAGTTTTTTCTCAGGGGTCGAAATGAGATATTTTAATCTAAATTAAGAAAATCGGAATTTGGAAAATGTGACCCCTTCTGTTTATTTGATCATGCCAAAATTCGAATTTTTGCACGAGAGATTCGACAATCTCACAATACGTTAAAGAATGGCTATTTTACACATTGACAATGAAAGATGCTTTGTCGGTTCAGCTGAAGTTATTTTATTGACGTTCAAACCAAACCCAAATTACTTGATATTTGCACTAAGATACAGTAGTAAGTAGTAACAAACTTTTGATATGCAGCTGTATATTCAAAGGTATCTACAATGCATGGAATGACTAATCGCCTCCAAAATGTCAAGGACAGTTTGTGTATCACAGTTACAAATAAAGCAACAACAAAATCTGAAATCAATTCCAAATATTTTATATCAATAAGACAGATATTATTTATAGGGGGTGTTTTCTCCAAAGACACTGTTTGCAACCATTTCAAATGTCAATCTCAGTTTTCTGCAGACAATAAATTATTTCTGATAAAAAATACTTGTTTTATGTACATAGAAAGTTAATGTGAATAAAGTAAATAGTAAAGAAAGACACTCTTGTTTGTTCAGGTATACAGTAGCTAAATGTAAGACGTTGAAGGGACAACTCATGACAGATTTAACATTTCTTCGTTCAACTTTTAATGAGTTTAATATCTTTCATATCGAAAGTCATGCGAGACAGCAACAAGCAATGAAGCGTAAGTAGTAGGATCTTTTCAATATGTGCACATGTGCAAATATTTTGGCTAGCATTGATTGTTGAGCGCAAGTTTTTGTATTTATTGCGTTTGTGACTTTATGTATCAATTCTTTATAGTGTAAATGTACATGTATCTAGAAATCTCACGACATGCGGTCCATTTTTGGATGTCGCTCTGCTATTCAAATGGGATACAAAGGATTAAAAGGAAATCTTTATAAGTGTGCCAAATGTTTAACATCTCTTAACGAAACTAGTCTAATTCTGTGTGTAACTCGCTCGGGTATTACAAAAAATCACACTCGTTTTAAAATAGATTATGACGGACTGCCTCGAGTACTGATATCTATATCATTTCCCTAGGACTGTCTCAATTGAGAAACATTTTGAATTGAAGAAAGCAAAATGATTAGAGATAATGATGAAATGATCTTATAAACGACTTTTCAAATGACTTGCTTCTCTCAAAGAAATTAAGTTTATTTGTGTAAAATAGCCAGGTATCAAAGGAATACTTCAGTACAACAGGGAAAATGTTTCTATGCAACGTTCCACTTTGTAATTGCATCGTTTTAAAAATATTTTTCTTGCTTCGTTTCATGTTGATTCATGTTATGACGGCATACCCGAGGATTCACAATTATTATGCATTGAAAACTTATTCATAGAAGTCATGTTTTGTAAACATTATTCCTAAAATCAAGAATAATAGACATATTTGTCCACTGTCCAAAATGTTTTAATCGTGTATCTTAGATGTTGTCGTCATTGTTCGTTAGCATCAGAAAAGGAATATTTAGCCTTCATGCTAGAAACCTCAGCTGTACTTCCTTGCCTGTCTCTTTAAGTTAGATAAATGGTCAGATTCGGAATTGCTGTCTAGACGCTTTTTAAGGACGAATGAATATCGCAATCACTGGTATTATGTCTTGTGTAAAAGACGGGAGACAAGTAAAGAGGATTGTAATTGAGCAACTAGTTTGGAGAGTAACATTATGCATCGATGCACATGTCAGTCCCATTATTCTACAGGGTAGTCTACATCATTCATTTGATAGGGACTTCTTGAACATTTGGAATCCAACAGTTAAACGTGTGTTACTTCTTTCACTTAAAAATAAGGATTATGGACATGGAGATTTTTGTACACAAAGAATATAATCATTTTCTTGTAAAGAATTTTCGACCAAGTTTATTATTGAACTTTACACTATTTTGAGAAGTAACTGATAGCGTTGATAGGAATTGTTATTATTTGATCAACTAGATGTCCATTGGTAATGATTCCGCAGTGTCTTATGGACACAGAGCAAACAATGAGCTAGTGCAGTGTATTCCTGTTCTGTCATTATGGTGTAGGCGTTGAGTTTTGGGTGTTTCAGAAGAACCCCTTCCTAGTATTTGGTGAGTAAGAAAAATATTTAAACTATCATGTTTATATAATTGAATGTGATTACCCCAATAATATTTTACGGTGACACACCTTAGCCATTTGTGGTCAAAGAATTTATTGCTTAACGTCATAACATATCGAGCAACTCCAATGGTAAGAAGGTGAAAAGTCATTTGTCTGTAATCCAAAAGCTTGTGGGTACCTTTTGCAAAAACACTTGCTTGGCATTCTCTTTGACAACTTTTTAATCACTTGATGAAGTCTTTTGCAGAATTCCTCCACAATCATGTAGTGATGTTGATCTTCACGTCGATCGTTTTTATCCCACCGATGTTCTATTGAGATAAATGTATGAGGTTTCAAAAGGCCATTGTAAAATATTGAGGTTCCAATAGTCAAGTTAAATGACCATGCCGCTTGCTGTTTGTGAGTAAGCATGCTGGAACAACTCCCTCTCTTGGTCGATAACCGGATGCTTATGCAGTCCAAAGAAGTTGTTCAGAAAGTGGTGTTCTAGCAATTCCCTGAACAGCCACTAAAACGCGTTCAACGTTAGCGTTAGCGCGTTCAACTTCGGATCTGGAGGCCGTGGTTCGATTCCCGCCAGGGACTCGACAACGTTGTCTGCAATAGAGAACGGTTCTATACCCAGTAAGGTTTGGGTTTATAGCTACACTGAATTTCAGCGCAGTACCGCCCATGTTTCGCTAGCTGCAGTCGATGCTCGCATAGTCATAATGGTGTTGCAGGCTTTGTCCCTGCGGTAATGCAGTAATATAAGTAAAATACTCTTGAAAGCGGCTTTAAACCTCATATCATCTCACCTCCACTAAAGGAATATGTTTGTGCTTGACATCACACTTTTCAACATCACACTGTCAAACTGAATACTTTTTGAGTGAAATTGTCCAAATGAATGGCTTTCATTCTGCATCAACCATTTGCATTTTTTTCATCTTCTTATATATCATAAAAATAAATAAAAAAGCACTCTACTCATCTCTAGACAATCACTGTCAAATGGTCACTTGGTGTTAATACTGTAATTGACAATATATTCCTGTCTAACATAAACCATGTACACTTAGAATAAACCTAAGAAGCTGTTGATCAATACTTTACTTATCCGAGGGGTCACATCAGTGCTTCAGCTGCACATGTCTAGACCATCTGTACTCATTAGTCCAGAAATAGGAGCAGTCTACTCTGGATCTACTTCACTTGTATTATTGGACTCCTTGAATAGGTGAAAATGAAACAAGTAGACTCTCAAGTGGCTCATTTCTGTGACGTTTAGTTAAGTGTCCTGCATTAGCGAGGGGACAAGAGCTTAACCTGCCTTCAGGCTGAATAATTGTACTATCCTCTAGTTGTTGTCAGCCGAACATGCAGAGTTGCCCTTACATTCCTTGATCTCGATAATTAAGGAAGGGATATGAACGGGCTGTGTTTTTATCATGCTCGGCGCCATTAGCCACACTCTCAATGTCTTTTTTAAACTCAGACTGAACTTAACATCAAGCAGAAGGCGAATTAACATTTTCAAACAGCATGTGTAAGTTTCTTTTAGTGTAAATATTTAAGTGAGTGGGATCGGAGGTTCAAGATTTAAATGACTGATCTAATATTTAGAAGGAATTATCATTGTTCTTCAATGGGGCGAGATAGCGCAGTGGTTAGCGCGTTCGGCTTCGGATCAAGAGGTCCGTGGTTCTAATCCCGCAACATTGTCTGCAGTAGATAACTGTTCTACACGCAGTCAGGTTTGGGTGCAATGCTGCACTGAATTTCAGCGTAGTATACCACCTCTGGTTCGCTAGTTCCAGCCGATGCTCGCAGGTTTCACCGCAATGCATAGCCACAATGGTGTTGCGGGCTTTCCCCCTGCAACAATACTAGCAGCCGAGATATAAGTGAAATAATCTTGAAAGCGGCGTTAAACACCGACTCACCTCACCTCACATTGCAATTCAAAGACGTCGACTATCATATTAAGGCTAAATCAGACATTGATTGATTTGAGTATGGATGGTCTTAAATCGTATCCTCGGTGAGTAAGTTACAGTCCAAGCACCTGGTGGAACTTGGTTACTGTTACGATTGTAGTTTGTGGTCGATTTTTATCAGTCATCGATTGATTCGAACGATGAACACGCCTTAAATTAGATGGATACATGCAGCTGTCATATTGAATTCGCTCTGATGTTGTTGTCACTGAACCCACATGTTTGTCCTTAATTCAATCAGAACATACGTGAGAGAATGATAAGATCTATACTGTAGCGCCTCAGTAATTAAGTTGCAAATGTACTTGCCTACACCATCTCTCTACCTGTCCACACTCTGATATGCAGACGTTCCGGGTTTAATTGTAGCTAATTCCATACCTCTCTCCTCCATTAGAGACGGTACAAACGTTCCTGCGTACTTCAAATCGAATCCGGCAAGAGATTACCATTTGACTACATTGTTTTAAAACTTGAAAAACTAAACATCCCAATTGATCAAATATTGTAGGCCAGTATTGTAACTATGGAAAAATATGACATTTATATTTGTTAAAGAAAACTTAACCACCGTATATCATTGTACACAAAAAGTTGTATGTTTCTAGAGAAGGGTCAAATTTTATAATATGATCAGCTACCAATTTATCTTATGCTTATGAATAAATAGAGGCTATTTGACATTTCTTGTCGAATTCTCTATATATGTATCTCTTCGAATGAGGTTGAATTTTTTTTCACGACTTGCAGAGTCACGAGTTTCAATATATGAGTCTCTACTGTACGAGACCATATGAACAATATTTGCCGTTTATGCAAACAATGTCCTCTCAAAAGGACAAATTAGTGATTCAGTTTAACCTGTTGAGAAAATGTTTGTCCACCCAAGGATAAGAGCTCTTCTTCATTGTAAATATGTGATGCTTTGATGACAGTTAAATCTGTAATTGGGTGAAAAAATTAAGACCTAAGAAGCAAGTTCGTTGGAATTGGGGAGCGGTGGTGTCTCTTTATCCTTTGTGAATTAGTTAGAAGCAGTCAAATAATTCACTCTGAAGACTAAAATAAACCTTAGCAGAAGACGATGCGTTGTCTTGCAATGGGATTACATAAATTAAATGTAGAGTTATTGTTACAGCCAACAATGTAATTCATTTTAGAAGGATACATTATTATAGGGTAATATGTACCTAGATATTTTACAAAGCGACGTTTGATTTTTTTACTGATTTATTCAATTTGTCCATACGACACTCATAAACCTGTTTTGTCTTGGTTTAAGTTGTAGCTTGTTTGTAGTTGATTTAACACTGACTTATGATGCATTCGCGCCTTATCTATGCTTTTGGACAGCATATAGCTTTAGCATATCCAAATACGATATGCATCGGTTATTAAAGAATACAGCCCTTAATAACTTTAGTTGGATACACAAAAAACAACTTTTTGAACTCGATTCTTGCCATTGCATTCACAATTTACAGATGTAAATACTATAAATGTTGTGTATACAATATCATAATAGCACTATAAACTTTAATAACAAGACTATCACATAAATTGATTTTTTTTTACGTTTCAGATGGGTGAATCTGTATATTTTCATCCCAATCACAGGTTTGCTTTTCTACCTGCTACCGAGCAAAATGATCACTTCAATCATAAGAATTATTGATACTAGTTTATCCCTTGTCAAGAAGTAAAATTTTACATCATCGTAGAGCAATGCTTTATGTCAAGATGCTATGAATATGTTTTCATTTGGGAACTCATTATTAGTGATATGATGACTTCATCTTCCAGCAACAATGGCATCTGAACAAATGACAGTACCTGCTACACTTGGGTTTGAACAAACATGTCTTCGCACAGATGGTGTATTCATTGAACCCCAATCTCGGTCCTAAATCCAATCCTTTTCCAACTGAGTAGATCACAGAATCAATACGCACTACCTGAAGGCGTCATACCAGTAATTGAGTTGTAGGTGTCCATGTTACGAACAATCTGGGGTATATCACAATCTGCAGATTGTTCGAACAATCTGCAGATTGTTTGCTCACAATCTAGGAATTCCTAGATTGTTTAAACAATCTGCAGATTGTGCGACCTGAACAATCTGGGAATGATCACAATCTGGGAATTTGTGTTTCAGTAGTATTTTCATCATTATAAAATGGGAATTATTTAGGTTATTAAGGTTTTTCTATTTAGCAAGTATAATGATCGATTCCTAGATTGTGATGAGCAATCAGCTTGTCTCTTTCTCAAAACGAGAGGGTATGGGGGCCGATTCCCAGATTGTGAAGGACATTCAGCTCGTCTTTATGCCAAACTTAGGGGGTGTAAGGGTTGACTCCTAGATTGTGAAGGGCTCATAGCTCACCTTTATTTAAACTGAGAGGGTATATAGAAGTCGATTCTCAGATTGTGAAGGGCTCACATTTCGCCTATATGTCAAACTGATGGAGTATAGGGATCGATTCTCAGATTGTGAAGGGCTCATAGCTCGTCTTTATGTCAAACTGAGGGGGTATAGGGGTCGATTCCCAGATTGTGAAGGGCGTCCAGCTCACCTTTATTTAAACTGAGAGGGTATAGCAGTCGATTCTCAGATTGTGAAGGGCTCACATTTCGCCTATATGTCAAACTGACGGAGTATAGGGATCGATTCTCAGATTGTGAAGGGCTCATAGCTCGTCTTTATGTCAAACTGAGGGGGTATAGGGGTCGATTCCCAGATTGTGAAGGGCGTCCAGCTCACCTTTATTTAAAATGAGAGGGTATAGCAGTCGATTCTCAGATTGTGAAGGGCTCATAGCTCGCCTATATGTCAAAATGACGGAGTATTGGGATCGATTCCTAGATTGTGAAGGGCTCATAGCCCGCCTATGTGTCACACTGAGGGAGTATAGGGGTCAATTCTCAGAATGTGAAGGGCTTACAGCTCACCTATATATGAAACTGAGAGGGTATATAGGAGTCGATTCTCAGATTGTGAAGGGCTCACAGCTCGCCTATATATCAAACTGAGGGAGTATAGGGGTCGATTCCCAGATTGTGAAGGGCTCATAGCTCGTCTTTATGTCAAACTGAGGGGGTATAGCAGTCGATTCTCAGATTGTGAAGGGTTCACATTTCGCCTATATGTCAAACTAATGGAGTATAGGGATCGTTTCTCAGATTGTGAAGGGCTCGCAGCTCGCCTATATATCAAACTGAGGGAGTATAGGAGTCGATTCTCAGACTGGAGTATGGGGACCTATTCTCAGTAATGCAAAGTTACACAAAGCTTATTATCAATTTGAGTTTAGTAAGAATAATTGCAAAAGTAAATTTCCACCAATATACATGATACCTGAATCGTTTTATGTTTGTTTCAGGAGAAGCATTTATATAGTCATTTGCTGCCTGTTTGCTAATCCTTTTCTTTTTTGTGTGTATATTCTGAACGTTGTGTATTACATGTCTTATGGAAATATAATACTGTTTACATCAAAATACTTGAACGACAACCAACAACTCGGCAACATGCATTTAATTACAAAGATGGTGTTTTCATTAGTTGTATTTTCTGTTTTTGTGTCCAGTTCATTTTGTTGTATTTAAGGAGCGGTGTTCAAATAAGCCTCAAGGCTTGTTCACCAATCCTTATTTCATTTAATGAAATAAAAATATGTTTAAACCAAATACTTAAACGACGATCAAACTCATAAGTATATAAATAGTTGCCACCCGAGATACTTGCATTGAATAAACATTAATTAGAAAGAGGAAGTTGGTGTGATTGTACGAGATTGCACACTCGAGTCCAACAGAGACGCGACGCAGTGACACTTTGTTTTGATACGCAGACCCCGCAAAGAGTCTGAGTGGAGACGCGACACAGTGACACGTTGCTTTTATAAGCAAACCCTGAGAGACATCTGGTCTAATATGACAACACAAAATGTTAACTGTTACAGTATAATGAATTTTATAAATACATATGTTTATTATAATTTCATATGCAAACCTTAAACACATATAAAAAATAATGCTGACAAATTTAAAAGATATATATCTGATAAATCTAACTGCTCTTGTGGCCACCAACGAGGACGCACTTCATTACTTCTTCGTATGCTCCAGATTACATTCGATAATATCCAACAAATATTATTACACAAACGGCTTTCCGCTAGAAATAATTTTATATGGACATCCTTCTCTGAGCATTGTAACAGGATCTGATATATTAAAACCAGTTTACAAATTCATAACCGAATCCAAACGTTTTACTTATAATTAAATGCTCATATTATGTTAATGATTGCAAATGCCACAAATTCATTTCACTATCACTTCTTATACACTTTGGTTTGTGATGATTTGATCATATTTGTACCATGTTCGCTGTTATTGTTATTGTCATGTTCATGTTTCTTAAATGTTTGTTGTTGGAGCGGCCTTCACATAAGTTCTGTTGAGCATGTTGGCCAATCCAGTTCATGTATTTTTTATGAAATAAATATGTTTAAACCATAAGAAATAATTCTTACTTCAAACAGTGTTGTACGGAATACCGCTAACTATCATTAATAAAAATCTAAAATGGCAGAATCGATATACTAACTTAGTTTTCACCTTCACATAGTCACAATATGTGAATTGAAACCCCTACTAGCTAAATAGAATACAAAGACAAGCGCAATGTCCTTCACAATCTAGGAATCTGCCCCTATACTCCCTCAGTTTGACATCAAGGTGAGCTATTAGTCCATCGCAATCTGGGAATCGATCCCTTAACTCCCTCACATTGACATAAAGGCGAACTATTGGCCTTTCACAATCTGAGAATCGACCCCTATCCACTTTTTCTCACGTTTCCGAGAATCTATGCTATACCCTCTCAATTTGACATATAGGCGAGCGGTGAGCCCTTCACAATCTGAGAATAGATCCATATACTCTCTCAGTTTGACATATAGACGCGCTGTGAGCCCTTCACAATCTGGAAATCGGCCATTATACTCCCTCAGTTGGACATAAAAGCGAGCTGTGAGCCCTTCACAATCTAGGAATCGGCCCCTATACTCCCTCAGTTTGACATAATGACGAGCCATGAGCCCTTCACAATCTGGGAATCGACTTCTGTATCCTCTCAGTTTAAATAAAGGTGAGCTGTAAGCCCTTCACGATCTGAGAATCGACCCTTATACTCCGTCAGTTTAAATTAAAGGCATGTGGTGAGCCCTTCACAATCTAGGAATCAACCCGTACACTCCCTCAGTTTTATATATAGGCGAGCTATGAGCCCATCACAATCTGAGAATCGACTGCTATACCCTCTCAGTTTAAATAAAAGTGAGCTGTGAGCCCTTCACAATCTGAGAATAGATCTCTATACTCCCTCAGTTTGACATATAGACGCGCTGTGAGCCCTTCACAATCTGGGAATCGACCCATGTACTCCCTCAGTTTGACATATAGGCGAGATATGAGCTCTTCACAATGTGAGAATTGACCCCTGTTCCCTCTCAGTTTGATAAAATGTCGATATATGTAAGCCCTTCACAAGCTAGGAATCGATCCCAACACTTTGTCAATTATATATATAAGCGAGCTATGAACCTGTCACAATCTATGACTTGACAACTATTCTCCATCATTTGAATGCATACACAAAGAAAAACCTTAATAAACTAGACAATTATCATGTTATAATGCAAGATATACTACAAACAAGCAAATTCCCAGATTGTGATCATTCCCAGATTGTTCAGGTCTCACAATCTGCAGATTGTTTAAACAATCTAGGAATGAAAAAAATTCCTAGATTGTGAGCGAACAATCTGCAGATTGTGATCATTCCCAGATTGCACGGAACATCCACACCATCTCTCAATACATTCAGACTTTCCGGTTCTATTTACAGGTAATTCCGTACCTCTCTACTGCAGAAGTGACAGTTTCTTAGCACTTACAAATCATTTTGGACAGGGGCTACTACCGGTTGGCATGATTGATATTACAGCGAATAATTTAAGGATGGACTTTTCTTCTGAATTTTGAATTTGAATTGTGTAAAGTGAATTTCGCCGGTAATCAAGTGTAGAAATATAGATTAAAAATTTCGTTAATGACAAAATCATATATTGTAGTAAAAATGTCAAGTATATTGGACATTTTTATTCTATCACACTTTTATATTTTATATCATAACCTTTGTAAACATTAAATAGATCTCAAAAAAATTTGATAAAAAACTTTTATATAAATGTATATTAAGTTTTATAATACTCAAACCATCACCGTTATCATTATGTAGAGGGCCTAAGTATGATCAATATACCTGTCATAGACGGATAAGGACTTTTCTATTCTGGTTCTGTGGTATCTCAAAAAGGTTAAAAGTAGAAAATGTTCTAACAAATTACAGAGAAAATGGGTTCGTTTTATTGATGCACTCCCAAATATTTCCAGTGAAAGGACTATAATATGTGATGACATTTTAATATGTGTTAATGTGTTATGCATAATAACACTGTATATAATGTATTTATTTGAACATAGAATTGTAAAAACGTTGTTCATTGAACTATTTCACCTTTATCGCTGTATTGCAAGGAGAAAGCCCGCAACACATTGAGGCTATGCATTGCGAACTAGCGAATAATGGGTGGTACTGTATTGAAATTCAGTGAAGCATTACACCCAAACCTTACTGCGTGTAGAACATTTTCTCGTCAATGAAGGAGAGGGATCTTTTAAAGTCTTTGAATGCAGAATATGTTTAAACAAAATGTCAAATGGTGTGCTGTTTGTTTCTTTTAGAGGGAAGTACTTTTGGTATACCTGAAAACAATTACGTGTTGATATTTAAACCCTTTTAGTGCTTCTATGTTTTACTGCAAATCTAAACATAGTGCTATTTTTATGTTTGCCATCTCCTCTATCTCTTAGAAGACGTCGTTTGTTAAAACTGTGCACTTAAAAAAATCAACTAAACAACAATACGTCTCATCAAAACTGTTCAAATAACTTCACTGGTTATTCACCTTTCTTCTTTTGACTCTATCACTTATCCTGGTGTTAATGTTTGCATGCTTCAGAGCTATGCCCGGCGGAGCTTACTTGCTCCTGGAACTGTTAACCAAGCTGGCCATGTAGACGGTTAGAAGCCAGACCGAATTCAAATCGTTCTTGAGTTTGCTGTCTGTCTCTCACTATGTATTATCTTCTGTCTCTTCCCTTATAGTCCGCCGGCCCAGAGGGGTCCCCATGCACCCCCCCCATGGCAGACTGAGACTAACTTTTTTGGAAGCCTTGACATGTCTATTATGCAAATTTGACTGGTAACAGTGTATAAACTGGGACGAAATGTGTCATTTTTACATATTTCCATGGGTACCCCCCTCAGCCACTTATTCTCTGAAGCGTCACACCAAAAGGTGGATATCCCCATATCTTTGGTTCTAATTATCATAGAACCATAATCTTGGTATCTAAATGTATGTTTATAAGGTCACTGAATCCATTGACAGACATTTCAGATAGCTACCATAGGTCATTTGTACGAAATTTTAGGTTTCCATTACAAAAACTCATCATTCATGACTTCGACCGGTCACAATTCTATTTTCTCTTCTCTACAGTTAATGGATATCATTTTATTTTACATTATTTGCACTGATAGTAGAATTATGAGTACCTGTAACCATTTTGTGTACCTATGTGTACTTATAACAAACAAATTAAGTGTCCAAAAGCAAACCAAGGGACCTACCGTTAATCTACTATCACTGAAATACACCAACTCAGCCTTGGAATTTTTTTTTTCTTCCTCTCTATAGTTAATGTATATGATTTTATTTTACATTATTTGCACTGAGAATAGAATCTTGAGTACTTGTAACCCTTTTGTGTACTTATGTGTACTTATAACACATAAATTAAGTGTCCAAAAGTAAACCAAGGGACCTACCGTTAATCTACTATCATTGAAATACACAAACTGAGCTTTGGAAAAAACTATTTTCTCTTCTCTACAGTGAATGTATATCACTTTATTTTACATTATTTGCACTGAGAATAGAAAATTGAGTACTTGTAACTCTTTTGTGTACTTATGTGTACTTATAACACATAAATTAAGTGTCCAAAAGCAAACCAAGGGACCTACCGCTAATCCACTATCATTGAAATACACCAACTCAGCCTTGGTAAAACACTATTTTTTCTTCTCTAAAGTTAATGTATATTATTTTATTTAACATTATTTGCACTTAGAGTAGAATTATGGATACTTGCAACTCTTTTGTGTATTTGTGTACTTATATCAACCAAGGTTAAGTGTCCAAAAGCAAACTAAGGGGCCTACCATTAATCTACTATCATTGAAATACACCAAATCAGCCTTGGAAAAAACTCACAATTTTGTATTTTGTTTTACTGTTTTACTTCTAAATCATTGGGGATTTAAAGGGTTCAAAGAAGAAAGATAACACATAGGTATCAATTCGTCATTACACACATCACAGGCATGTAGTACAGGAGTACATTCTTGTAAATTATTCATTTTTAATCTCCATATGACTGTTTGAATCAGCTGCTTTTTTGACATCAGCAATTTATCAAAATCCTAGTTTTAAGAGAGAGCATCATCATCAATAACATCACCATACACCACACACCTTGATGTCGACCAACTCTCTAGGAAGAGCGCACTGGCTCTAGCTTCCCACCCATAAGAGTCGAACTATGTCTCTCATCAGCAACAAGAACAACAGACATTTGAACAGAGATGTATTCCATAGAGCCTCCTGCTAATTTAAATGCATTGTATGATACTCTAGGCTTTTGATGGTATCATGACAGTGTCCATGGTACATTGTTTGACTCATGTTCACAGCAATAGACATTCAGTTGCAGACAGCCAACTTTATCAATAGTTTCTATCAGGTCCACCATAGACAGCAAAATAAATCCTTATAGGTCTTTTATAAGTGATATGTACATAAGGAAGACAAACTTTATCTTAAAATTCACGTTCCTGAGTACATCATTACTCAATCCGGTTGGTTGTAGGATATATGAATTTTGGTACATTTAACCACAACAAGTAAACATTAAACAATAGTGAGGAAACCTAATTATCAAGATTAATCATATGAGAATGTAATACAATATGGATTTCCAGTAAATGCACATTTGAAGGCACCTTACTCACCAAACAAATCTGATGGCACAACCTAAGAGCCACTTGATCTGATCAGAAAAACTTTGAAAATAGCAAGTAAAAGCACCTTGCAATGAGCCTAATCTGATGAGTCCAGCTTCAAGTGGGATAAGAATGTCTGAGGAACAACTTCCATCCATTTACTTGCCACGCATCCTTCTATATGCTCATTCCACTCGGAATGTTCTTATGACTATGATATGGTTTTTGTATCTATCATTGTTATGCCATGTGATAGGACATGCCTTCATTGAAACTTCCAGATCAAATGTGGTCATACTGAATGTTAAAACCTAGATTACTATAAAGCACCTTCTGTGTTGATTTGCTGAAGAAAGCACAACTTAACCACATGGATACATCATATATGTGTGATAGTAACTTTAGGCCTTTTGCGGATTGTCATGTAACCACTGCAGTTCTGTTGTCTAGAGATGCAGACATATTTTGTTTCATATATCTATTGATAAAATTACAGCATTAAGTTGCTCATTTCTACGGTGACTTCAAAGTTTTTCTGATCAGATCAAGTGGCTCTTAGGTTGTGCCATCAGATTTGTTTGGTGAGTAAGGTGCCTTCAAATGTGCATTTACTGGAAATCCATATTGTATTACATTCTCATATGATTAATCTTGATAATTAGGTTTCCTCACTATTGTTTAATGTTTACTTGTTGTGGTTAAATGTACCAAAATTCATATATCCTACAACCAACCGGATTGAGTAATGATGTACTCAGGAACGTGAATTTTAAGATAAAGTTTGTCTTCCTTATGTACATATCACTTATAAAAGACCTATAAGGATTTATTTTGCTGTCTATGGTGGACCTGATAGAAACTATTGATAAAGTTGGCTGTCTGCAACTGAATGTCTATTGCTGTGAACATGAGTCAAACAATGTACCATGGACACTGTCATGATACCATCAAAAGCCTAGAGTATCATACAATGCATTTAAATTAGCAGGAGGCTCTATGGAATACATCTCTGTTCAAATGTCTGTTGTTCTTGTTGCTGATGAGAGACATAGTTCGACTCTTATGGGTGGGAAGCTAGAGCCAGTGCGCTCTTCCTAGAGAGTTGGTCGACATCAAGGTGTGTGGTGTATGGTGATGTTATTGATGATGATGCTCTCTCTTAAAACTAGGATTTTGATAAATTGCTGATGTCAAAAAAGCAGCTGATTCAAACAGTCATATGGAGATTAAAAATGAATAATTTACAAGAATGTACTCCTGTACTACATGCCTGTGATGTGTGTAATGACGAATTGATACCTATGTGTTATCTTTCTTCTTTGAACCCTTTAAATCCCCAATGATTTAGAAGTAAAACAGTAAAACAAAATACAAAATTGTGAGTTTTTTCCAAGGCTGATTTGGTGTATTTCAATGATAGTAGATTAATGGTAGGCCCCTTAGTTTGCTTTTGGACACTTAACCTTGGTTGATATAAGTACACAAATACACAAAAGAGTTGCAAGTATCCATAATTCTACTCTAAGTGCAAATAATGTTAAATAAAATAATATACATTAACTTTAGAGAAGAAAAAATAGTGTTTTACCAAGGCTGAGTTGGTGTATTTCAATGATAGTGGATTAGCGGTAGGTCCCTTGGTTTGCTTTTGGACACTTAATTTATGTGTTATAAGTACACATAAGTACACAAAAGAGTTACAAGTACTCAATTTTCTATTCTCAGTGCAAATAATGTAAAATAAAGTGATATACATTCACTGTAGAGAAGAGAAAATAGTTTTTTCCAAAGCTCAGTTTGTGTATTTCAATGATAGTAGATTAACGGTAGGTCCCTTGGTTTACTTTTGGACACTTAATTTATGTGTTATAAGTACACATAAGTACACAAAAGGGTTACAAGTACTCAAGATTCTATTCTCAGTGCAAATAATGTAAAATAAAATCATATACATTAACTATAGAGAGGAAGAAAAAAAAAATTCCAAGGCTGAGTTGGTGTATTTCAGTGATAGTAGATTAACGGTAGGTCCCTTGGTTTGCTTTTGGACACTTAATTTGTTTGTTATAAGTACACATAGGTACACAAAATGGTTACAGGTACTCATAATTCTACTATCAGTGCAAATAATGTAAAATAAAATGATATCCATTAACTGTAGAGAAGAGAAAATAGAATTGTGACCGGTCGAAGTCATGAATGATGAGTTTTTGTAATGGAAACCTAAAATTTCGTACAAATGACCTATGGTAGCTATCTGAAATGTCTGTCAATGGATTCAGTGACCTTATAAACATACATTTAGATACCAAGATTATGGTTCTATGATAATTAGAACCAAAGATATGGGGATATCCACCTTTTGGTGTGACGCTTCAGAGAATAAGTGGCTGAGGGGGGTACCCATGGAAATATGTAAAAATGACACATTTCGTCCCAGTTTATACACTGTTACCAGTCAAATTTGCATAATAGACATGTCAAGGCTTCCAAAAAAGTTAGTCTCAGTCTGCCATGGGGGGGGTGCATGGGGACCCCTCTGGGCCGGCGGACTATTACCATTTCGATATCTTTTCTCCCTGTTCTGTCGACACTCTTTTGGGTGATTTTCATACACGTGTTTAATAACCGAGATAGGGTTGAAAACACGTTAAACCCAAACTCACTCACTCCTAGCTACAATATACTTAAGCCAGAACAGTTTCATGATTTTGCTTCAGCTAAAATATCACCAAAATGTTTATTTCATTGTGGTAAGCTTTTAAATCAACAAATCAACACGATTTCATTAAACAATATTCAGTACTCATGATGATACACAAAAATCCTTTAATCAAAATTAACTGTTTAATCCCAAAACATCCCAATCACGTATATTATCAAGTGTATCTTTCTACTATATTTTACACAAGTATCACATTTGTTTAAAATGAGTTTTAAGGCATGAACTAAAACATGCAGCAATGGTGGTTGTCTACAGCTGTATATTCTTCCTTTTATGTAAGTATCGCTGTATGCAAGTTAAAGACATTTCTACATTTCCCAAGGGTCTATTGCTACCGTCTGTCTGGGAATGACACTTTGAATGCACGTAAATAAGTTACTCTTCCTTTGATGTTGCATTTTCTTACGACCTGTCCTACATTTCAATCCATCGGTCAACATAAAAATATGCGGTTTTCTGTTAGATATAAAGGTACAGTTATATACTACAGACTGTAACAGTGTTGAGTAATCGGTTCAAAGGAAAGTAGAAGCGCAAAATAGAAATATATTATGGAGAACAAATAAGATAATGACAAAAGACATTTTTTTAAATGTCATTTTGAAAGGTCAGTTCAAATTATATGTATAGATCAAGTATTAAAAGAGCATATAGAAGTGGCATATATAACAAGAGCAAGAATTTCCTAGATAGAAAAAATATACATTGTGAAAATAAACGGTTTTGGTTTGGAGTATATATTTACTCTGTCATCAGATTTGATGTGGGGACAACAAAATTGATACGTTCATACCATATGAAATATAACATGCACATGTGGAAAAAAAAAATCTAATTAAGGATACCAGAAAGAGAATGTTATGCAAGGGGGAATTGAAATACAAACACAAAGAGAGTATACACTTGAGTGTTAAAAGAAACAGGCCTTCATTTTTGTAGTAGTTGATTGATGATGATTGAAACGTCGCGAGTTTCGCAATGAAGAAGTTATGAAGAAATCATGCTGTTCATATTTGTAGATGTGTGTAAAAGAACGTAAAAGAAGGATTTAAAAAGCTTAAAACCCTTTAAAGTAAGGGTTTTCACAAATGATGAATTAAATAAAACCATACACAATTTTTGTTTTTTGATATGAAAAAATGTTCATTATGAACTATTAGTCGTTCAGGAGTTAATGTTGTTAAAATCTAATTTTTAGTGAAACATTTCAAATTTGAATTACTAACTTGTACGCATTGCTGTCTTTATCAACGACAACATGATAACAACATTTTGATTGCTCTTTTAATGTATTTAATACTATTTGCATTTTCACAAGAAGTCATAAATCCAAATTTGACTTAACAAATTTGCATGTTTGGCCAGCAAAAGAATGAATCTCAAGCAAGCGTCTGTTATCAGAAAATAGTAAAATGTAGCTTGCTTTCAGCTATCTCCCTCATGCATTAAAATTGCAATTTATTATGATTGTATATATGTCTGATGGATGAAAATTGTAACAACATAGATTTCAAGTCACTTTAGTGGATTGAAATATCTCATTTTCCTTATTGTTATTATTAATTACTGTTTTAATCGTAAAAACTGATCAAGCGAAAGTCACTTACACAGATATGTTTCTTATACTTTCATTTAAAATTACACTCTAAGTAACACAGAGTATATTTCATGATGTTTTAAATGGCTATCTGAGGTAGGTTAAAATCTCTTACCTTGCCTTTTTGCATCTTAATGTCTAAAATGTCAAAATTATGATACTTTCTTGTTTTCACTGATAATCCGAAAGCGGCTCTCAAAATGTAAGGAATTCAGCATTCTGTATCCAAATAAAGAATATAGTAGTTAAATGTTAAATGACCTACTTTATACTATCAACCAAGCTTTGTCTTTCTGTCTACTGTTAATAATTTTCCGAAATAAGTTTGGACCATTGGCGCCACTGTCAGCTTTTTTGATTACATATCACGTATTTAACGCGTTTATTGTCACTAAACTGAACAGATAAGATTGAGGATTCTGATTTTTTAAAACAAACATTACTTCTCGATAAAAAAGACCATTTGTGAAGTTTGACATTTTCTCTCTAAAATCATAAAGGACGCCACACTGTTAAGTTAGATGGGTTATATATTTTCCTCTAACACCATTATCATCAATTTATTCTACTTAATATTTTACACACCAATTCTGTTCTTTCATCCTCCATTTGGCCTGGGCTTGATGAATTATAGGCTGACATTCTTAATTTTTCTTTGATGTTTAGGCCCAGAGCAACTTTAGATCTTCAAAGCTTAATTGTATTTAAATAATTTTTTCCATGTTTTTCTTATCAAACAGTGTTTGTAAATTAGATAGCAAAAAAGGAAGATAGTTGGCCAATAAATAAGACATACATACGACATACATGCAGCATTTAAGTGACCATTAGCCCTTTACAGACCTAGTAATAATAGGCATTACATAAACACAGACAATGCTTGTAACTGAAAATTTATTATAATGTGTTGTGTGATACTTGGTTATAATTCACATATAACGTTGTTACCGTGAATGATTTATGATTATTATACTTATTTAAATACTATAAAACATTATGACATGTTCATAAATAATCAGATTACATCAGATTATATAGAAAAAAATCATCATAATCTTGACAAAAAATTTGCGATTGAAACTGAGAAAAACAGAATGCTTTATTATAATTTTCTGATGTCGTCTTTTCTTAATATCTGTTCTCAAAGTAGAAATCACATATTCAGCGGTTCTGTTCATTTACATTATTACGGGATTGTACGATTATTTCATTTTAGTGTTAACCAAATCAAAGCCTTTTATTGTATATTGTATTTGTACCATTTGCACTAAATTCTGTAACTTAGAAGACTCGGACTCGGGGGGTCACGTCAGTTGGGCTTTCTCTCCTTAAACCCAACATCGCTTCACCTCACCTCAAACCAGAGAATCAAGTACACGTGTCCAGACCATCTGTAGTCATTAGTCCAGAAAAAAGACAAGTCTTCTTTGGATCTACTTCACTCGTCATATTGGGTTCAACGATGACTGTTCAATAGGTGGAATTTAAACAAGTAGACTCTCAAGTAGCACATTTCTGTGAAGTGGCCTGTATTAGTGATTGACCACAGCTGAATTTGTCTTCAGGCTTAACCATGCTGGTATAACAGAATCGATGTCAGTTGAACATGCGGAGAAGCAATCACAGATAAATCAATCAGGCATTAAAAAATCCTTAATTTTGAAAACGATGAAAGGTATTCATAGGCTGTGCATTTATCATGCAGGCACATTAGCAACACTCTTAACACTTTTCTTACTTAGACTGAACAAATCTAACCTTCTTCAGACGACATGTACTTTTCTTAATTAGACTAAACAAAACTAATCTTCTTAAGACGACATGTGTAAATCTGGTTGAGGAGAAAAGATTATAATGGCGATATTAATCCTAAGGTTCGATCAGACATCAAATGATTTAAATCATGAACACGTCAAGGAGGCTTTGATTTTTTTATCCTTGGTATCTTGGTTACAGTCCACAATAAATTACCTGGTGGACACAGGGTTTAATTTGCCCAACACAAAGTGATAAACCTTTTTGGTGTGAAGTTAAGATTTTTATTTGATCGTAGTCGATTTTACATAATACCATAATCAGTCATTGATTGATTCTAACCATGAAGACATCTTGAACTTTTCAGATAATTATCCTCGGTGAAACAGTGACAGTCCCTGAAAACTTAGCACGTGGTTTAATTTATGAAATTTTGTAGGATTGATTACATGTAAAAAGAATAAAGCTGTTAAAATTGATATGTTGAAGAGATATCTGTTGTCGTTCGAAAATCTACCGATCTTAAGACGCACTTCAATACATTGAATCATGACTCGTAATGTAACCTTTGCCCTGAATTAAATTATCACTACATCTTAAACAGTGAAGATAAGAGGCACCAAACAATATATACATTTGCTTGTTGTGTAAGTTGATTGTTCGAAATAGATATTCTGTTTTCATCTTTAGTAACATTGACTTCTGAACGCATGTCTGTTACATTTACCACACATGTACTTGATTGGACTTACTCTGCTATTGTTGTTACTGAAACCTATGTCTGTCCTTAATCCAACCAGTATATACTTGAGTAGATTATAAGGGTCACATCAGTCATATCATCTACAACGTCCTACATGTATATTATTGTCCACAATTAAGACAAAATTCCAAAGGAACGGGTTTTGAAACGGTTTCTGAGTCTTAGAGTGGGATTTTGGAAGCCTAGGGTGTTAAGAATCTAATGATTCGGTAAATCTAAACGGAATTCTAAATAGATGCGTTGTCTTTCATAGATTTGTTTAAAAAATAACACTTTTGAGCTATTGCCTTCTCTGAAAGAAGTTAGTACGTTCGTCAAAACCCCAAAATCACCTCACCTCACCTCACCTCACCTCAACGAATTCCTCGGTTAATACATGTATAGACACATATCAGCCATGAATCATTATTGACGATTGAAGATAACAAATCATGACAATAATTTGATACACCCACTGTCAGCATCTGTGTCAGTTATCACACAAATGTTCATTGCAGCTTAAGCATTCTTATAATTGGAGTTGAAAACACAATATTCGCCAAATGATTCACAGAATTTCTCAAATGAATAAAACTATATATATTTGTTACCCATTTACACCTCTGTTTTACTACCCATTACTTAGCGGAAGCTTCACTTCAAACCAATGAATTGTTGATAAGTGTTCCTTTCCTGGAATAAATTTTTACCACATTGTATAGTGATGCTACAGTGTATATGTCAAGATCCAACATCAATTATATTTCTTTGTAACCTAATTATAGGATATCAAACGAGCTTCCCCTTTCATATCAAGTTTATGTCCCAAGTGAAATAATTTTGCTTTGTCACGAGCCTTGGCGAGTGACAAAACAAAATTATTTCACGAGGGACATAAACTTGATATGAAAGGGGAACGAGTTTTGTATCCTATTTATTACCCACGTTTTTTACAATGAAAACATCGTCAAATTAAAGTAAAATTTAGCTTCCCTAAAGAAAAACTCAAAATGCGGATTAATACTTTACACTGGTGATTGGAATGTCGGCCCCTTCACTTCGGAAAACGTACGCTGCTTTGGTGTAATGTAGTTCATTACATTTGATAAAGAAACACATTAAAAAAACTACAACTGAAAGCAAAACTCATTTAATTCTTTTCATTTATAGACTTGGTTTCAGCTACAAATCTGTTATTCAGCTTAAACACGCGAAAACTGTCAACATTTTGAACTGATAAACGTGACCTAGGCTAAATCTCCGCTCAACGTCAGTCGGCCGTCACTCCAGGCGAGTCGTAACGTGGGTAAAGTCTGTTCGGGAACAACGGATTAACAAGATACGTTTTCAATGGCACACGGAACATTTGGCCTCAAAAGGGAATACCATTGAAATTTATGTTTTAAAAACAGTCAACTGGTAAAGAAACTTTTCATTCAATTGCAACTACATAAACTAGGTCTTCATCAGAGGACAAGTCACTGTACATAAACGACGACGCTTGGCGAAACAGGCAAAACAGTAAGTCTATATCTAGGTACTTGCTTTTCCCCCTGAGAAGTATTGACAACATATAAGCTGAAAGTGTTCAAAGGCCGAATTACATTCACAACTCGTTCAATAACTTTTTCACAGATTTTGACCAAATCATTGATTTTTTAAGGGTGACGCCATCTTTGTTTACATGAGTCCCGATCGACCTTCTAGCAAACGAATTTTGTTACTTATTTAGATTGTATCGTTTTTCTATTCATTTACGGACATTTCAGTAATTAAAGGAAAGAAAAGCTTTGCATGTAGCCACAATGAAAAGTTAAGTTTTATTCGATTATATTATCAAAATTCTCGTTTTTCGTGTGCTTAGGAACGAAAACTTATGAATGGATATCATGAATGAAATAGCTGATGAAAGTAGTACCGGTAACGTCAAAACTCATGTATCAGCCAATCAAAACACTCGAAGGTGTTATGACACATATGTGTCATAACAGATTGTTATGAAACCCCATTACGAAGTCCCACGTGGGTAATAAAGACATTTAATAACATATCTTTAGTGATATGTGGAACCCTTACCAAAAGTAACATCAAGATAGTATCGATGACTTCATCTTCCTGCTACATCTGAGCAAATTACAGTAACTGCTAAACATAGCAGTCCGATTGCACAAACACTTCATGCTGATGGTGTTTTCATGGAACCCTAATCCCGGTCCTAAACCCAATCCCTTTCTTCTTGAGTAGATTACTGGATCGATACCGTGCTACCTTATGGCGTTATACCAGTAATCAAGTTGTAGGTGTCTACACTCTCTCTCTCAATACATGTTCACAATTCAATTATGCAGACCTACTGCCTCTTTGAGATAATTCTGAGCCTCTCTACTGCAACAGTGACAGTTTCTTAGCACTAACAAATCAAATCGGACAGGGCTTATCAAGCGATTTGCGTTATTGATATTTCAGTAATTAAATCAAGGTTGGACAGTGCTTCTCTATCTAATTTTTGTAAAGTGAATTTCATCATCCATCAAGTATGGTTATGTAAACCATCAATGAAATTAATGACAGCAGGAAATATTGTGGTAAAAATGTCAGGTATCTTGGCTATTTTAATTCCATCACATTAAGTTTATCTTGAATATCATAACCTTTGTAACATAAAATATATCCTCAATATTTGCATTCAATGAAAACCTGTTATGATAAGTAGGTTCATGATGTTTTTGAAGCTTTGTACTACCCAAAATCATAACTGTTATCCTTATGTAGGAGGCAAAGGTATCATCAATCTAGATGTCAATGGAGCATAATGAATTATCTTTCAAAAGTATTTTGTATCATACAAAAATATTAGTTAATTAAGTAGTTAATTTTCCAACTTATATCAGAGAAACCGGTTATTTTATTTATTCATGTCTGATAAATTTACTAAAGTGTATTCAAAGTTTAAACAAATTGTTTATTTTATACATCAGAGCACTGTATAACATGGTTTTTTTCTACATATTATTCTTAGTAAGTAGCTCCTCAGAATCTTAAATATGGCACACATTTGTTATAAAGAAGAGTATATTATCTTAAGAATTTCATTTTCTAAGAGGAAAGTTTATCCATATATGTGTAAAAATCGAAATCACTTCCCAGGTTTTGATTGACAGCAATGAAATACTTCAACTGAATATCCGTGCGTTGTATTTGGTTTTAAAAATTAAAATTTTTACAAGCTTGTGCAGGCCAATTGATTCCATCCCTTGCCATTGAGATGGGTGCTGGTTAAAAACAACTTTCCAGTTGGGAATAATATGAAATCCATATCAATCATTATAGTTATAGAAATCCGAAAAACCTTAATGCAACTCCTAAATCACAAACATATATAAGAATAATGAAAAGTATCCTGTCACAGAATGTTATTTGTTTCAAATGATTTTCAATCCATAATGATGAAGTGAAAAAGTTGGAGTGGTGTACTTAAACAGCTAAACTTTGTTTAAGTATGCACGCCAAACATTTAATTGAATGGCTCAAGGGTTTTGTTACACCCCCTGTCTGAGAATGACGCTTAGAGAAATAGTTCTATGATGTTGCATTCCTTTCGACTTTTACTACATTTCTGCCAAATGGTCACACAGTTGTAATAACTATACTATCATTTAGATAATTGAATGATTACCTTTAATGATTCAATGTAAAGGAGGAGTGTTAAATAGAAAGAAAATTACGTGAAAACTGATTGGATGACGACTACTTCTGACGAATGATGTTTTTTATAGTTGTTAATAGTCAGTGTTAATTAAATATTATTGCATTTCATTCTAGCAACAAGTCATAATGTTTCAAATCTTAGAAGTCCAGTAATAATTGGATTGCATATAATTCACAAGTGTCTTGATGTGCAGTTAGTGAGTAGTATGCATAATATGATTTACAAGTCACTTAAAATGAAGTTAGTGAGTAGTATGCATCATACGATTTACAAGTCACTTGATATGAAGTTAGTGAATAGTATGCATCATATGATTTACAAGTCACTTGATATCCAGTTAGTGAATAGTATGCATCATATGATTTACAAGTCACTTGATATCCAGTTAGTGAGTAGTATGCATCATATGATTTACAAGTCACTTGATATCCAGTTAGTGAGTAGTATGCATCATATGATTTACAAGTCACTTAATATGAAGTTAGTGAGTAGTATGCATCATACGATTTACAAGTCACTTGATATCCAGTTAGTGAGTAGTATGCATCATAAGATTCACAAGTCACTTGATATACAGATAGTAAGTAGTATGCATCATATGATTTACAAGTCACTTGATATGAAGTTAGTGAATAGTATGCATCATATTATTTACAAGTCACTTGATATACAGATAGTAAGTAGTATGCATCATATGATTTACAAGTCACTTGATATGAAGTTAGTGAATAGTATGCATCATATTATTTACAAGTCACTTGATATCCAGTTAGTGAGTAGTATGCATCATAAGATCATAAGATTTTCGGTAATGACTTAATCATCAACTCATGTCAGCATTGTGACAAAGTATATGTTCAAACTATAAGTTTTTCGTACCTTTCCGAACTTCAAAATATGTTAAATAGTTTTTAGCTCAAATAATACAATAGTAAAATATTCCTGGTTGTCAAATTCTGCTTCTTATCGCATAAGCTGTTCTTGTGGTGTAAATTGCGTTAAAATATGAAGTGTCTGGTAAAGCATACGAAAAACATAACCCTACAACATGAAATGAATTTTGAATGCCAATCTTTTCTTTAAGAAAAGGTCCATAGTAATAAGCGACTGTTGGTGTAAATTCAAGGAAAGGAAATGAACAAAGCAAGCTTAATAACTTAAATTGCCATAGAAGAAAATGTGCTAATGATATTTTCTGCTTTTCGCCACCTGCTATTGAAAATATTTATCATGTTGTACAGACGGCCTTTTTGTCAAATTAATTCCATTACTCAGCAATTGCTATGTGCTCGGTCTCAGGATAGGTTATTTGAGAAAAGATCATTTCCAATTCAACAAAACAAATAAATTTGCCTATTGGTTGATTCTTTAGGGAAAGTACTTTTAGTAACTTGAAATTGAAATTATAGTTTAAAAACATTTCAAAGAAGGAGCATAGTTAGAAATGATAATGGTAATCATATGTGCTTGTTTTATTGCTGTTATTGCCATGTGAATTCCACGTTTGATGCCTACTAGTCTGTATTGTGTTTGTTGAGACCATCAGTACAGATTAGACCAGAGAAAAGACTTGTCTACTCTGATCCTGTTTTATTTATAGTATAAGGTCAGGGATGCCAGTCCAATAGACGTAAATCATTCAAGCCTACTCTCAATTGGCACATTTCAGCGACGTTCCGTCAAGTGTCTTGCCTACTTGACAGGTCAATACCTTATCATGCCTTCAGGAAGAAATATTCTGGCATCCCGACTTGGTGTTAGTTAAACATGCCGAGTAGCACTTATCCATTAGTGACAGTCCTAAATTAATTGACACATGATTGCATTTATTTAATCACACATTTATGAACTAATGTAGCTTGTTAGTAGTAAATTTTACACTGACCGTTGATCAAATGCAATGCCTATACCTTAAACAGGCACAAAATATTGTTCGATTTCATAACTTGGATACACCCTATAAAAAAAAAGAGCACACATTTATTCATTGAGAAAGGATGTGTAAAATAACATGTAATAAGTACTGAGTTGTTATAAATGTTACCATGAAGAGATATGAACCATGAACCCAAATATATGTCCTTAATCCAATCAGTAAATAAATGAGAAGATCAATACTATACCGCCTCAAGACGTCATATCAGTAATAAAGTTGCAAATGCACTCGTCTACACTATCTCTGTTCATGTCAATAACCCCACAATGCAGACCTTTCGTCTCTATTTTGCTGCTAATTCCGTACCTCTTTCCCGCATTAGTGGCAGTACAAAAGCTTTTGCGTGCTTTGAATCAAATCTTGAACAGAATTATTCTAAGAGAACTAAGATTCTGTATTGGAATATTAAAAAGTAAAGTTTCCTGTTGATCAAATTTCAGCAATGAAAATAATGATTGTAAGCATTGAAAACCAAACTGATATATTTCAAATGATACCTTGTCACAGATGAAGTGGTGAACTGAGTATGTTACACCCATTTAGGTAATGCTCTATCATTTCTTTAATGATACATTACTACCTCACACGATGCATCAGTGATTCTGTTAAACATGTTGAAACAATGTGTATGCATCATCATTGGATTAAAACATTAAGCTCAGCTTCTCTGTAAATATGTGGTGCTTTGATGCTAGCCAAATCAGTATATGGGTAACACAGTTAGCAGTGTTGAAAATCTTAGCATTATTGGGGCATTTACAAAATTTCAAACTTTTAACTGTACTAAAATCAGACCAAAGACGAACCAGTATTCTTAAATGAGAGATAGGGAGAGAGGGGAAGTTAAGTAAGCAATCATCAGGTAAATTAAAGCGAAACTGTGACAGTTATTACATATGAAAACGTTCTTATCAAAACAGCTTGACTAGTTAACATTGAACACGTTTTGGGTGAGAGAGGTTTCTCTGAATGTTGATCATTTTCGAGTTGGTGACATTCAATCACCTCAACCAGATCAAGTTGAAACTAAGCAAAAAACGAAAGGGATTAAATCAGTGAAATAATGGTCCTTGTGGACGGCCGAACAATTTATCATATTGAATGCATTAAGTGGCATATATTCTTCAACGACAAGCAGCATAGGGTAACATGTATATGCAGATATTTTACAAAGTTTTTTTGTGTAGGCAGGACTGATTAAATGCCCAGTCTACACTCATAACCTTTTCCGTCTAGGTTCTATCTGGATATTGTTTTAGTTAAGTTTACACTGACGATGATACAGCCATTTTTGAAGTTATTAATAAATGTTTCATTACCTGATGAAGAAACAACAATCAATAACTATAACTTTAAGTTTAAGTTTTAGCTTTGAAACTAGATTCATAGTTTGCAGATGTAAATGATTATGTCACACTATGCAGATGTAAATATGTCAAAAACATTAATTTATTGTAATTTAAACGTATCTAAACGATCGCCATACGATATTGATACTTTCACTCACATCTCAAAAATGCACATATTCCTCAAACCACTCACAGCTTTGCCTTTTTACCCATTTCAATCAAATAAATCATTGAAACCAGTGTATCGATCCCTTCCCAGAAATGAATTCTTAACACAATTTATATCGATGTCAAGATACGACATTATGGTTCATTTCATGATAAAGATGTTAACTATTGGATACTCTTAAATACCATTATGAGGATCCGATTCCAAAGGCAATCTCTATTACGTTACCAAGATGGTATTGATGAATTCATCTTCCAGCAAAAATGACTTCTATACGAATGACAGTACCTGCTACACTTGTTCACTTTGGGATTAAACAAACATGTTTTAACACTGATGGTGTAGTCATTAAACCCCAATCTCGTCCTAAATCCAATCGATTTCCAACTGAGTAGATCACAGAATCAATACGTACTACCTTAAAGCGTCACACCAGTAATTAATTTGTAGGTTCAACACCATCTCCCAATACATGCAGACCTTCCGGCTCTATTTGGAGGTATTTCCGTACTTCCCTACTGCATAAGTGACAGTTTCTTACCACTTACAAATCAAATTGGACAGGGGTTCCTCCTGGTTGGCATTATTGATATTACAGCAAGGTAGTTAGGGTTGACTTTGCTTCCGAATGAGAATCCGAAAGGGGAATTTCGCCGTTTATCAAGTATAGATGTATGAGTTAACAAAAACATTAATTTTAACATGAAATATTGCAGTAAACATGTCAAGTGTAATGGCCATTTTAATTCTAACACACTTCTTATATTCAGAATATTTGTAAAAATTAAATTGATCTAAGGATTGGAATAAGAAACACAACTTTCATATAAAGTTCATAATAGGGGGGTTAAGTATATTCAATCTAAACGTCACAGATAGAGACTTTTCTATTCAGACTATTTTGTATCTTTAAAATGTCAAAAACAGTTCTACCAAAACACAGAGGAAACGGTTTGCTCAATTTATGATGATATGTAACATGAGTTAATGTAATGCATCATACCACTGTACATTATGTATTTATAAAAATATATAATTGAAAACCACTAGCTCACAGAACTCTGACATATTCTTAGTATACTTAATATCACACGTCTCATGTTCATATCTCTTAACAAGCAAAAAAAAGGGGGAAAAAACTTCTCGATCTGGGCCGATCGAGGACGAAAGGATAGGAAGGATTAGGAAAGAAAGGCACAGTGAGAGACAGACGGCAGGTTTTAGAAAGACTCGTCGACCCGTCGACCTGTTCAGTTTGGGTAGCACCACCAGGAGCAAGTAAGCTCCGGCTACCATAACTAACAAGGTTTCTGAAGCACGCAAACCACCGCACCACTATAAGGTATTTAGTCAAGTCGTTGCTTTAAGGACTGACGTTAGACCAAATTCGAATAATTCTTAAACCTGCTGTCTGTCTTTCATTGTCTGTTCTCTTATCCACTTACGTTCCATTACGTTACGCGTACAGATCTCACCAGGTCCCGTTTTGCGAGTCATCAGGTTTGCCTGTGACATTATTCAAATCAGCTAATCAGCCTACGACTACCTTTGCACTAAGAGAGCTTCGAAAATGTAAGCCCATAATCTTTTAAGTTGGTAATGAGCAAACATTGTTAAACAAATATCACTCAATTCATAACTAGCTTCTTCAATACGATTTTATTGATGCAAAAGGTGAGAATGAAGTTTATCTTAATAATCATGTGAGTGATTTCGGGTTTAACATATAATCAACAATATTTCAGTTAATAAACATATGTATTAAAATCATCAATCACATATGGCATAAATTAGCTTTTTAACTTAAAGTGACAAACAGTATTTTTCATAATTTTGTAGTTGTGTCAAGTCACCTCCATCTGTTAGTATTTTATCACTAAAATGCCCTAAACAAATTATTAACTTGATAAGTGATAAACATTAACGCCTATATCAATAAAAAGAAGTCGAAAATCTTTGTCCCATTTATATGCTCATAAGTTAAAAAAACCCATATTTTTCTTTATGTCTGTTCTAAGTTGGTTTCCAAAATTACGATCGAGCCATTAGTGTGCACCATTGTTAGTCATTATCAGGTATAACTTTTACCTGTTTGTTTTATCCACATTGAACCAAAATATATTAAAATGGCAATTTTAAGAACCAATAATTAGTTGTTAAATAGTCATTGATATTAACAATATAGCAGAATCCCAAATATATAACGATATGGAGAGTTCAACTTCTGATATAATTTCCCCGGTGTTTCTATAGGGAAACATTTCATATTTGAAATGATTTCCCCGAATACCGTCATCATGATTATAAGATTGCTCTTTTCATGTATTTGATGACCTTTCCATTGTCACCCGAAGTCGAAAAACCATTAACTGATAATTCACTGACATGCAGGTATTTCAGTTGCGCCATGACATTTGCAGGTTTGGTCAGCAAAAGAATATATCTAAAGCCGGCATGATCAGAGAATATCGCACAGTTGTGTGCTTCCAGCAAACTCCCTCATGCATTGAGATTGCGGTTAATTACGATTTCACACATGTCTGATGGAAGCAATAAAGACTTGAAGAAAACATGGATTTTCCAATCTCGGTGTGATAAAGGAGTTTTCTGAAAGCCTTACAGGAAATGTGAAGTCTCTAAATAGCTTCCTTTGCAGACGTTTACCCTGTGTGACTCATTGATTGGAAATACTGTTGCAGTATTGCGGTCTTATAGGACCTTTTTAAAATACCGGCTCACTTTTTGTCACATTGGTTTAATCATTCAACAATCGGCCCTCTGCTTAGTCCCAGGAGAAGGTATAAAAACCATTTCCAGATCAGCGCCAATTAAATATATTGAGAGGTTGCTAAAATAGCAAAAAAACATTGAATACTAAATTTGTTAACCAGTCCGCTTGAAATTTAGACAGGAAATGAAAATAGCTGAAAACCGATTGATCGATTGATTGATTCCTTCAGTAGTCCCAAGAGGGGTTATTGTGAATAAAAAACGTCATTTAAATTTGTGATTGCCTATAATCATTGACTTTAATTCTTAATTAATGATAAAATATAACTTGATAGACCTCTTTTATTGGAAAAGTGTTTCCATTTATTCAAATACCAACATTAGAGACATATTCCCTCTATTATTACCCTACCGGGAATAGAGTGGTTAAGTTCAGGCAACTTTTTTCAAAATCAAATATCATGGTTAGATTGTTTTCCAAGGATGTACGTTTTTAAGACCCCAGTAATGAGTCAGGGCAGTCCTGTGTAGAATACCGATATTGTGTTGCTACGGTAGTTCTAGCAAGATGGAGACGAGCATTGTCCTGTTGTCAAATGTGCTGATATTGTGCAAAACTGGATTAACGTATGGTCTGATGTTTTGTACTATATCAAGATGAGTAGTGACGCCATGTTGTCAACTTGCACAAGTATTCGGAAAGCAAATCTATAGGGATCATATTAATCCTATTCTGATCCACTTCGTAATGATGTACTCTCAAAAATGTTTCTGTCTGTTAAACCAATGCCTTGACGCCGCCAAAACCAAACCCTTACCCCTGCTCGATAGACAAATGTCAGAAAAGGCGTCACGTCAGTGAAAAAGTGAACATTAGGCGAAAGTTTTCTTTGAAAATTAGCGTTTTAATACAAGCAGTTTGAGTATTTACTCAAACCTTACAACTTCCGTAGAAATTGTTGATAGCATCATAAATCATCATTTTAGGCCAAATCATACAAAGGAACTTCTGAGCTTTTTACCAATTTGAATGAGTTGGTATGTGAGTAGGGTTTAACATGCTGTAGCAATATTTCAGCCATTGCCACGTGTAAAATACTTAAAGTTAGATATAGTGAAAGGAAAACAGCTGAGTTTCGTCATGATTGTGACTTGTGCAAGCTTGTGGAACCTGCTTTCGGCATAAATGTGAGTAAAAATAGTTTAGGTAATGTCAAATGAACTGTCATAAAGTAGAAATATCATGTGTATCTTCTATATCAGGTTTAATACATTACTTCATAATATACGTTGGTGATATGTTTATCTATCAAAAGTTCACATGTTTACATTCTCGCTTAGATACGATCGAAATTTTAAATATATTTTTTCAGATTATTCTATTATCGTTTTCTTTCAATCTAACCTATCACTTTATTTTTAAAAGTTAGGAAATACGAAGCTAATCGAACTTCCACACAACCAGTTCAGGTTTAGATATCAAACCAGTGAAACTGGACTTTTCAGAAGAGATATAATATATAAAAATGACTAGAAATGGATTGTGCATAACTTTTACCAAAATGGAAAACATGTTCGGGATAAAAAAAATCAATTTGTTTATGTTATTTTTCATCTCTTTCGAAAAAACAAACTCGTCATATGATTAAAATTGTCGTCTCCGACATTGTGGCTATAGTTTAAAGATTACAATGTCTCATATTTCCAGGATCATTACACTCATTGCATGCAAGAGATATTTGATTAAACCAGTTTGATTACTTTCTAAAAAATGGTTCCAGTTAGTCTTACGTTCGAAATTACTTGCTTTCTCGAAAAAACATTAATGATTTGTGTCACACAAAATAATTAATTATAGAAAATGTCATACTTTTAGATATTTTATAAGAGCGTTTTAACAGAATTGGTATATAACTTCTTTTTCTAAAAGTCAGTCTATAATTTCATTTTGTGATAACAATTCGACACGTAATAAAGAGTATCGTTATATCTCATTTCTGTTCTTAAATGTGCTATTCCAAAGAAAACAAGCGCTTTACAATGTTAATAGTAATGTGTTTCGTTTTTTCTGACTCGATTTAAGTTATAGGAAATATAGGTTATAAGATGAAATATAGCATGCTTATACTTCACAACAACAGGAATAAGTAAAGCAATCGCAAATTGATTTAAGATATGGCATTCATCAGATATACTCATAAAGAAAAGTTTACAAAAAGAACCCAAGCCTAATGTGTTTTTACCTTCTTGACGTCAACTTGACCTAATTTGGTTTTAAAGTTTTTTGATCCAGTTTAATGGTATATAGTTTAGTCAGTACATAATGTCTATTCGTGGTAATCAATTTTAGTTTGATTATAAAAACTACATTACCCTACATTGTGATACCGGCATGGTGATGGCAAATTAATGAAGTTCACCAAGACTGATGAACATGTTGCATGCACGAGAATATTAGTTCTTTGGATTAATCAGGAAATGGAATTATCTCCACTGAAAGAAAAAATATTCAACATCTGTTTTACATGATAATGAGTTCCCTGGAATCTACTATTATAACCAATAGCTAGCTCGATAGATGTCCGATACGAAAAAAACTAATTGCATAACTAGATTTGTTCATTGATTTATCCACCTTATAAACATGGTTTTGTTTTTAAAAGAGTTTTCTCGTGAAACGTAATGCAAGAAAAGTAAAAGTATATTGAAATGATTTTACGAGTATCCATTTTGATAAGATAAAGCAGCATTTAACTAGAAACATCCTTTTTTGTATCTTTTATCCGGGGCCAGGACGAAGATTTTCCAAACTCCAAGGAAGCCATGATATTTACACCTTCTGGATATAATAGATCATCCTCATATCGATTGATTGCATGTTGTTTCATATTTGACTTTGATTTATTTCGTAGTGGGCGCGCTAACAGTGTTAGTGTATATGTCTGACGTTGTTACTTGCCAAAGAGTCTTTATTACATATTGTAGGAATTCTCTTGACGGTCTGGTATAAATGGTAATGACAGACATAATTAGAATCGATATTTTCTACAGAAGACGTTGAGACGGTTTGATATATTTTGATACGTTATCGGTTAACGACTCATTATGTAATGCTTTGGAATAAAAGGTAAATTAATGTGTACACTTCTACCCTCACTACAGTCAAGTTCCAACTGACTTTATAGAAAAATAATTTTTTTTATATTTTAAAATGAGATTATATTTCTATGTCAAAGGTTTTTGAATGCATATTCAACATTTGCAGAATGAATGGGCTTGAATTTTTGACATTCATCATAAATAGAGCATAGTTACTCCTGGCATTTTTTGTGCGATCTATATTTAATCAAAAACAAAAATTAATTGCTTACAGCATGAAGGTGACTTAACATTGATTACTGGGAAGAACTTCTCGAGAGGTGACGTAATGATCTGGTTTGATAGCATTGACGCTCGAACTAGAGCAGATCAAACCAGAGAGCATGTTGATTACAGTTGCGGTGCACATGCACAGTATGGTTATGTTTGAAGAGTAATGTGCTTGACGATATGATGTTCAGCTTATTTCCGACAAAATCAAGTTTTTGCAGCGAAACTTAGTCGCTCAGAATGTATATTCTTAACGTTTGTCGAGCACATTCACATCTATTCACTTTAAAATCAATATCTATTTATTAATAGGATTCATCTTATTTACACGTCGATGAATGGACGAAACTCTCACACCTAAAATTTCGACTGCTTGAGAACGATAGAGAGATTCTGTTAGCACACTATGATAGTAAAACACATGCAAAGTTGATGTGCCCGCTGACAAAACAGGAAGAATAATCATTAGATCAATTATGCAACAAGCAGAAAGTGAATAATGTAAAAATCTTCATTTCTACAATGAAAAATACAGATCACATCAAAAATTTTATCTTTGAATTTAAATTATGTCGTTTGAAAATGGCGATTCGTGCTAACCAAAACCGAGTGAGATATAGTGTTTTCATAAGCCTACTTTTTTTTCATGTGATTGTATAAATGTTTTCAAGCTGTTGATGTAAAACAAATTCTTGGAAAGGCAATAAATTATTATTATTATCATTATCATTATTATTATCAATATTATTATTATTATTATTTTAAGCTATAACTGCATCTTCTAACGGTTGGTCAAAGCCGTCTCAATATGCCAAACAGTAGGAACATTAAACAACTGCTGTAAAATCGATGACGTTTCCACAAAGATTACAGTCTGTATGTCACTTGGAGGCAGGGATCTTCATATCTCTATTCCTTAATGAAACCACGCCATGTCAGTCGAAATACTCTGTACTATTTTCCTAAATAACTCAATCTCTCCATAACTGAAAAGTACCGGTATGATATTTGCGTGCCCTATTGATTTCTTCACTTAACGTAGTAATATTGGTTTTGGACACTGTAATTTGTTCACATCGTTTGACTACAAGAAGACAGTCAGATTCAGCTTCAACAAATATATATGTAAGTGAAACCCAACCATGGGGAAGCTCTTTTGATTGAAGACTTTTTGTTGATGTGATTAGATAAATCACATTTGGAGACATTTAGGCAACAGATAGACTCATTAACGTTACTTGTGTTCAATTTGTTTATCCTCAAGTCTTCTTGTCAAATCAGCAGTATTCTTTTCCCTTTTGGACACTTATTTACATCGAATGAGGACAAGATTTATTTACATTTATTTTCAATGTAAGGGAATCTCCGCCATGGTAAAGCTTCTTTGATAGTGGACCTTTGTGATGATGTGTTTGGACTTATCAAATTATCAGACAATAAGACAATCAGTTCCATCCCGCGGAATATGTTAATCTCATAGAGGTTTAACTGACCCAGAAAACGTAGAGTAAGAACATTTAAAAGCATTTGAAACCGGAGACAAAGTGTGACCAACAGTTTGTCTTCACGTTTATTTGAAAAACGTTGCACTGAGTATAGCAAATTTTATCTGACTAAAGCAACCGTCGTGTATTTCATGTTTTATCTTTATAGATTAATATTTCAAATACTAGAAACAAATTGTTCAGAATTAGTTAATTCTAGTTTTCAACAAGAAGCGGGGAAAACGTTTCTAGCTTTTAGTGACATTTTTTTAAAAACTGCACGCCGTTATTGGCTGAAATATTGCCCAAGCAGCTCTTAACATCGATTCACTCGCTCAACACCTACAAAATTCTGGTAACTTAACAAAGTGATTCTCTCTTTAGTCTACAGGAATTCTCAGCGAATTTATATTTATTTGTATATTAGATATCGGGAATATGGAAAAAAAAGACTGCAAATGGGTGAATATATGCCGGTTTTGCCGAGCAGCGTTTTTCAGGCTCTTACGAAAATGTTTGAAGCTAAATATGACTGCCGATTGGAGAGTTCAGTATAACCTAAAACATAAACTATAAACAAAATAAATTATAAACGACAACTTATCTTTATAGTTTGCTCAGTTGAATTTTCAATAAAGAGCCACTCCGTGATTTTCATAACATATTATTTACCTTTGATACAAAGCTTAATGTCATCTGGGGGATATAAAATCAAAACATCTTAAATTTTCATGTCCAAAAGACAAATATATGATAAATACTGGCTTTCCATGAAAATCTAAAAACAGCCTTAAAATGCAAAGAGGTGTAGATAAAACGTCCATTATACATGTATACTAGTTATATAACCTAACAAACACTATCATCTCCTAACTGCCCTCCTGGCTGGTTTAGATAAGTCAACAAAATTACGTTTGACTATTTGACGCGCGCCAGTGTCCGGTCAACATTGAGACGTTCTACCTTCATATTGTCACTGTAAACAACCAATAAGCTTTAAAATGTGTCTTTTTGGTAACAGTCGATACTTCGCGATAAAATGACACCATTGATTAATTTTGGCATATATGACTCCAACAACTCACGGAGTGGCTCTTTAAGTAACTAAGGCGTTGATGAGAAAAGATAATGGAACATGAACGTAAAATACACCATATGCAACAGACATGGTATATTGAAACAATACATTGATGTTTTTGTTTGATATTGTTAAGAGTTCCTCATATTGGAGAGATTTCACCCTCCAACATGCATATCCGTAAACAGCAAAAAGAATTAAATTCTATTTCTACACTTTATGCATGATATTCTACAATGGTTAACCTTTCCAAAACACCCGATATTATTTCTCTTCGAATCTGTTTCCATTTTCACTCTTTTGGAATAGATTGACTTGACTACCATGATCTTCGTAAAAAAAATTAATAATTTGTTCCATTGTACCTCATAGAGAACCTTTACATGTGACATGGTTTTATTACTGCATATTTCATGGAATTTTGAGCAGAATAACATGCAATTTCAAGTGTATTGTTTTATCTGATGTAAGCTGTAAGCCCATGATCACCCAGCATAATGATGTATATATCTCCTCTTTTCCATTTTGATATTAGAAATTCAAATTGATATTAGAAATTCAAATTTAAAGAAGACTACTGTAGCTTTTATATACCTCAACTTGCCATTGAAATTTAAAAATAAAACAACTTTTTTTTAGCACAACGGTTTAACGAAATATTATTACTCACATTTGTTTCATTTGTCACTATTTACACATGTGCACATATCACTTTAAGCTATTACATATTTTAAGGGCGATGTCTGTTCATGTAAGCTTCACTCTCACTCGAACAATACAAACATTCACTCGCGTTTCCTTCAAAGGGTCTGACACTTCCTGGGCTTTGGATCCGTATTTTTTCTTTGGTTGTTCAAAACCCTTTCTTCCGTACCAACTATTATGCAAAATCCATGTCTCTTCAAAATGTATCATTTAATTTTACTTTTGGTCTTTAAAAACGTCTTCCTGATTTTATGAACTTTTACAAATTAATTTAACAAGAATGAAATCCTTTACGTCAACACAAATCTATACTGTCAGAGAGGCATCACCATATTGACGTTTTTGAGAGAGGGTTCGTACCAAAATAGAAACGCACTTCCGCACAGTTCATTCATCACTCTCATGCTCTGTCATCATCAATGATGTAGGAAAAACTAGTGTGATTAATTGCTGCAATCGGAAAAAACCATGGGACGTAATTACGTTGCATTCACAGGGATATCTTATCAATTTGGCGAAACACAGCTGAGGGCAATCTTCTCGAGTAGACGTTTTTCTTCCCTGAGATTTGCCTAAAGTCGACAATATCGGTCCAAGCAATTGCATTGGTTACAGGTTTTGTAGCACCATCATCGTAATTCTATCTTAATGCTGTTTTTTTCAAAAGATACTTGAAAATAAATCTACATTGTGCATATCTAATGTATTTCAATTTTGACAATCGCTGGACGATACAACTATTGCAGTTACAAGGCGCGCAAGTGATGGACTTGAATATAGACAGGGTCAAAAATGTGAAAACTAAATCTGTATAAATTAATAATAAAATGTTCATTTCAAATAATGTTTGTAAGTAACGCAAGTAGTAGCATAACGTTATCCATTTTATTACTATTTCGTAGAAATTGTGCCACGGCATGTGTTTGAGTAATGTCTAATTGGGAAATATGAAATCTGAAAATTAGAATTTTTTACCAAATGCCTCTTTTGGGTAATGCCAGAATTGTCTCCGGCGCACAATATATAATTGTACATGTACCTTGTGTACAAAAGTATGATCTGAAAATTTTCTGTTAAGCACTGGTTACAAATTCAAATCCTCTGAAAATGGCTTTACGAAAAAACACATTTACGAATTGATAAGTTAATATCCTTTTATAGCTGACATACTGTCTTAACATTGAGATGCTACGGAATATGGCTGTTATCGAACTTATTGTGTAGAAGTTTTTTTACAACTTATGCACATTCCTTCCTTGGCAAGCCTAAAGAAATATGTCATGCACAAGTTTACCATAAACATGATGCATGAATGGAGTTCTGTTTTGTTTTCTTTTCCTAATTTATTTGATGATATTTTTCTCTTAGCTTAAGTCTTATCGGCGATATCTAAAATATGACTACAAACCTAAGTTGTTAAAGATTACATGGTTTGATATGGAGTTTTTTCATCAGTAAGATTAATAACCATTTTGTCAATCGGTAGTTTGAATTGAATATAACATACATAGTAGTTAAGTAGAGAGAACCCATATTTAAACAAATCACATTCCATTTTCATTTACTGTTAGACGTCAGTAATGTACAGAACCGAACAAAATCAATTCAGAGAAGTTAAATCATCTTTCAAATCTGACATGTTGCATTATCCGAAAATATGTAAGCCCTGTCAACCATGTTCTGGTTGAATTTCTCCATTTAACTGATTTTATCACTCTGAACGAGAGTAATATGTTCAGTGAAGATCAAAGGGAGAGAAATTTGTTCAGCCATCATGAACTTTTTGAAACTGGTAATCAAAGTTTTTCTATAAATCATTATGAAGTATGGTCCTAATGTGATAATGTCTGATCCTATGAGTTATTTGAAACGCCTCTCTAACTTCATTCAGATGTTCTATTTAAAATTTGTCCAAGCAAAAAATCACATTGCTCATTGCACTGATCCATATGAACTGAAATATTTCTGTTACCAAAACCATTGCAATCACACAACCTCTTCAGTTCAGGAAATGGGCAATTATTTACCGCCTTTCCCGTTTCTACATTAAATAGTTTTAAAAAGGTCCTTTGTCGATTAGTTTTACATATGTCTTCACACAAATCGCAACAAAATCAATACATGGTTTCTGACTATGCTGGGGCGGGATAGCACAGCGTTTAGCGCGTTTGGATTCGGATCAAGTGGTCCGTGGTTCGAATCCCGCCAGGGGCTCGTCAACTTTGGTCTAGCCGTACTTTTCTGAGCTTTGGTCTAGCCGTACTTTTCTGAGCTTGTTGCCAAGCATGCTGCGACGAATAGAGAAATATGATAATTTTAACTTTTCGCCGAAGAGTGCATTGGTTGCTCACTTGTGCAATTTAAAGGCATGTGGGGTAGAATGGAGACAGTTATCCATATACAAAATAAAAAATTGTCAACAATGATATCAGTCGATTAGCAGTTGATAAAATATGTTTTGTGAAACTCATTATATAGCAGAAAAATCGTTTTCAAGTTCAGGGATAACAACTTGATTCTCCCACTTACCAAGCCTTCTTCATTTCTGGAATTAGACATTTGTTTTCCTCCCTTCCTTTTCTTTATCAGTGCACAAAAGTCATCTATCAAAACTGTTGAGTGTAAATCTTCACACGACAAAGAACAAAATTAATACCATGTCTTCTTACTCACCTTTTTGCTTCTGAAGCTGCTGATATTATTCATGCTTGTCTTATTACAGATGTAACGGAATACATCTTAGGAACACACAGGTAGGAATTAGCATGAATTTACATCTGAAAATGCACGGTTTCTTTTCATTTCTTTGTTATCAATGTGCCCAGTTTCTTTAAGTTACATTTGTAGGATATCAACGTTGATGTTTATTAGATATAACTATTTTGGATATCGCTCCTTTTTAACATTTAACATATATTTTTATGAAGGCATAGCAAAGGTGCATCGATTCCTTCTATCAATCTATTTTCTTACTGCAAAAACAAACACTGAAAATACTGTGCCCTATAGGATTGTTTTTCTAAAGTTCCCTTTGGGCAATTTATCTCTTCCTCATGTCGTTTCTAAAAATATCCATTTCAAAATCGTGTCTTGTGCCAACAGCTTATGGCACATATTTCACATCACCAGAAACGAAATCAATGCCCTGATTTATTTTCTCTGTGTTTTCAATCATAAAGTTATCAATTATCACGTGTGCCTACAATGAATTGATTTGCAGGAACAAAAGCGTCAGAAGAATATTTAACTTTAAAATTTACGCCTTTTAAACATTATTTGTTTAATTATTTGTGAACCCATGACAGCAAAAGTTGTTTGAAGTAAAACTTATATTCAATCTTCTTAGTAAATTTGCCTCTCTGTTTCTATGGTAAATTTATATCTATTTTGTGTGGGGTTTAGTGTGTATTTTCTGACCTTGTTTTCGCAATCCTGAAATACACAAATTAACACGTTTCTGTTGAAAAAAGAGGTTTGGATCTTCCTTTAGTTTACAACATTGGACTGAATGACAAGCTTGTGAATTGAATATTCAACTGAAATAGCAATCCTTACAGAAACTATATAATGTACACTGCTCCTTTGCTAAGATTAAGTTGGACATGTTTGAGCAATTTTTCTCTACATAGTTTCAAATCCTGTAAAGCAATCCTCTATCACTACAGAAATGACTTGGTTTCCGGATCACTGAAACCACCATGAAACGTCATGGAAACCAGTATTTCCACTTGGTATCCAGATAGGTTTCTATAGTTTCATGTTGGTTTCCATGAAAACTGAAACCTTATTTTGCCCCAGATCCGGATGGTATCCATCACCGTTCTTTACACACTCCTCCAAGTAGGATCCACTTGGTTTCCGTGATTGAAGTTTCATGTTGGTTTCCATGAAAACTGAAACTTACTTTTGCCCCAGATCCGGATGGTATCCATCACCGTTCTTTACACACTCCTCCAAGTAGGATCCACTTGGTTTCCGTGATTTTAGTTTACTGTAGATTTCTACTTGGTTTCCTTGTTTAATCAGTTTATTGTTTGTTTCAACCTGGTTTCCATATTCAGGTTTATTGTAGGTTTCAACCTGGTTTCCGTGTTTTGTTAGTTTATCGTAGGTTTCAAACTGGTTTCCATATCCTTATATATTTTAGGTTTCAACTTGGTTTCCGTGTTTTGTAAGTTTATCGTAGGTTTCAAATTAGTTTCCATGTAGTGTTTATTGTATGTTATTCATGTTGTACAATGAACAAACACATTAATTACCATAAAATATTTATTGCAATAAAGACGAAAAACATTCATGAAAAGTTAAAATACATACAAGGTAAAATGTAAGCGTGAAATCTTCAAAAGTGCAAAATATACACAATTAAACTTGTTCACTTTTCAGATGTTTTGGTTTGTCTTTATTCTGAAACAGAAAAAAGATGTATGGATACTAACATATTCATATGAATACATGAAATTGAGAAACATTCAATCTTCCACAGTTACTTCTTTTGGCAAGCATACATTTCAATTAGAGAAAGTAGCTAACAACACACACATTGCTATGTGGATTGACACGTTCGGAAGTCAACAATCAATCTGTATGCTTATTTAACAATTGATTGTACTTACGGCCTTGCAACCCTCCTTGTTGCTTCAGTGAACACCTCAGATAAGCAAATTGAATTGAAAATATCTCTTATTTTGAATTTCCTTAAAAATCAACAATTTCATTTTCATGTTATACTAAAATATGTTGGATTCATCACCTTAACAACAAAAACCAATAAGACATATAAAATAATAAAAATGAGGTAATAATCTGTTAGGAAGCCGTCATAAAATTATAATTTGTAGATAACAAAAGATTTGATGACATTTGAATCGGTATATAGGTTTAACAGTTATTTCAGGTTCATACATTATTCATTGTTTTGAGTATTGGAAGAAAGGACCAAATATTGTATGTAAGGAACTTACTGTATGTTTAAATTGAATAAACTATGTTTAAACCACAACAATTATTTCTCACAGCAGGCAACGTCTTCAATTGCCCAACTTGCAACCCGGTACATAGAGTAATATCAGAAAAACTTACAATAGCAATACTGATTGGTAAATAGAGAGCAACTCACATTGAATAAGCATTACTGTGTGAGCGCTGTATATATCTTGATGGTTCACACTAAAATTAAAATCAGCAACATAGTTAATCTTCTAAAAGTTGACATAAGTCAAGCAGAGTTTCAAAAACCAATTGTTTCATTTTTATCTAACAATATTATACTTAAAAAATATCTCATTTTACAATATTCTTATAAGTTGAATGAAGGAAAACCATTAAGTTTGAGACTTGCACATTAAATAGTATCCAAAGAAAAACACAAACATTTAGTTGAAATCGAAAGTTTAGTTGAATCATGGTATAACAAATGTTATTTTTCCCATCTTGTTGAAATTCTACTATTAGACAGAAAACCTACATAATTTCAATGAAAACAAATAGATATAGTAGAAATCGACGGAAATATGATATCCCAAAATAAATTCTTCTTCTAAGTCAAAAGCAATTGATGTCGAGTACTCCCATATCAAAACACATGCAGTTACAGTAGATTAAACAAATCAATCGATTTGGATCACATATTGTATTGGCTGCATTACCCATTGAATTTTCCAATCTAAACTGTTCATTTATATACTGAGTGATTATTCAAGAATTAGGTCAGCATGCTGACTGTGATGTTACCTGTTGCATAATCCACTTCCTTTGTCTCAGCTCACGGCTGCCATGGTTCAGTGCACCCTTGTGTAAACAATGTCGTATCTTCGGCTGAAAATTGTTAAATAAAGGGAACTAAGTGACTCATCTATATACAGGTCAACATAACACATACAAACCTGATGGCAATGCAAATTTAACATTCTTATAAACACACCAATCCATAAAGCTTGTCAGTTAAAAATACTCATTTTGACTGAGTGTGAAGCCAACATTTAAGAATGATTTTATTCAGCTCTCTCACGGAAGTTTAAAAAAACAGTTTATAAGAGCAATGCAAGTGAGTTTGATGCAGTGAAGGTGTACTTACTTTGGTATCCTATACTGTAGAACTGCCTACGAACTTATTACTCAGCTGAGTTGAGAAATTTTCTACAGTCGTTTATGTTGATGGCGGCCATATTTGTCTCCTTCGTTAGTAACTGACCCGTGTCCGGTAAGGCCAGGTGTCAAGCGGTAGTGTTATGCAATCAGCCAGTTCAATTGCAGGGGTTCTGATTGGTAGATTTTGTCTAGCCTCTTAAGAAGTGAAGCGAAATGTTGTGGAGATACGGTGAAGGTGATGATTTACTAACAGAAGAGTATTTAAAAAGGTTATGTCAAATAGTTGTAAAAAAAACGTTTGCTTAGGTTTTTCAGAAAGTAATATAGTATTCCATGAACATATTTTTGAATGAAATAAGGAACTGATGTATCAAATACAAGATGTTCATAATTATATTTTTGTTTCTTTCTAAATGGATGCTGCTGCAAATATTAAGCCACGGTAGAGCAATAATCAATTGTTAGTTTCCTTAAGTTAATTCTTTACAAAAGTTCTTTGTCACCTTCAGTTAATATTTTATCTGTTTACAAATGAAATACGCCGACTTTTGAAAAGGTTATCTGATGATTCAAAAGAAATAAAGAGGCCATCAGCTCGGAATCTTGTGATAGAGAATCCGACACAATCCGTGTTTACACTATAGAATAAAAGATCTATTAGGGAAACTTAAAAGCTATAGCGCATGCCAATAATACCTATCTTTCTATATTTCTAACGACCAACACTTAAAGGCAACCTATCAAAGATATTATTCGGCAAATATGTACGCATTAAGGTTTCAAAGCCAATTTCATAGGACCGGAAATATTCAATGCAACTGTGCTTAAGAAATCGGATCATTTTCAAGGGTGCCTTAAGAAACATTATTTCTTCCTTAATTATGAGTTCAGAGATTAACGCTAACTCAAAAGCTGCACATGTTACTGATTCAGCCATTTTCAACAGTACATATCTAATCATTTCTTTGCAAGCTGATCATAGAGATTATATTTCTATATGCTGAGTAACTGGTGTCCTTTACTAAACAAACAACCAAATATGTTTACAACTTATTGACCGATAAAGGGATTTAGCTTTAAAGGTAACAATCAACATTCAAGACTATTTACCGTGGTGGACAGTTGATTCGTTTTCACTTCACATTTCTTTCTTTCATTAATAAATTATAGGTTCCGCCCATCTCCATCAATATAGCCGATTACTGTTCATGTCAACAACATTGACTAAAATTCTTTTGTAACTGAATATGAAACGTTAATTTCTTATTACGACAATATCATCGATTCATAACAGAGTAAAGGAAAACATCTATTCTATTAAGTTTCACATATCGATAAAATGAGTGTTCTTATGTAAACTTTGATGTTAATAATTTGTTAGCAATCATAAGATGATGGAAAACTCTTTACTCCTTAAACAGGATTTGACTCAAAGTTTAAACATTGTCACGATGTAGCAGAAGTATTGCAACTTTGTAGATGTTTTGTAAGGGTTAATCTTAAAGCCACGCAGTAATAGTATAGATACGCGAAACCATCGTATCTTGTTGGTTTCCATTCCGGAAATATATAAAACCTGAATGCCAATTGGATTCCAGTAGGAAACCAAGTTGCTCAGTTTCAGTGGATGGATACCAAGTGAATGCCAAAATACTCAAACAAAAATGCTTATGATAAAAGTAAATAATTTGTCAATCTACAGTACACCCATAAATAAACATACCCCGTATCTAGAAACACACTAGAAACACACTAGATACGCACTAGATACGCACTAGAAACTTTCTAGAACGTATCTAGAAACTTTCTAGAACGTATCTAGAAACTTTCTAGAACGTATCTAGAAACTTTCTAGAAATTTCTAGAAATTTCGAGTTTTCATTCTTTTCAAAATATTAAAAAATTATAATCTTAATTGAAATCCTCATGTTTTCTTTGCCTCTTGTGAAATTTTGAACAAGATTGCATCAATAGAAAGAGAGATAATTCATATTGAACTTTCAATCTTCCTCGTTTTAACGCGTCCCTTTCCGCGGCACAAGAAGAAGTCTATTTATAGCGCACGTCCTTTATTAGCTTCACAGCGATAGGCGTTAATTAGATCGCTCGTCTTCAAGATGTTCCGACGCATGTAGTTTGTTTTTGTTGTCGTTATATTATAACAATTATATGTTATATAAAACTTTGCACTAAAGCATTTATAAAAGAAGTAATTATAGTTGACATAACGTATATACATTGCGATTGCCTTTTTATAGATACTTTATGCGAGCTTATGAAGAAAGAGGCTTTGGGGACATGCATCAATCTGTCACTACATGAATTATATTGTGGTTTAAACATATTTTATTTCATTATATAGCGCTTCTTAACAAATATACTATTACATAAAAAGAAACGTACATATGGACGAATGAAGACATACATACAGTAAACAGGACGGAATAGATGCATGATTATGTTGGACACTTTTCAATGAAAAACTTAATGTTTACAAACATATTTCATACCGCTGATAACTACACGTTGTTTGATATGTGCAGGGCACATAGGACAACAATTGATGAAGTCCGAAAATCTCTTTGATAAAGTGATAAAATAATTAACAGATTTCAGTAGTCCTTGGTTAGCCTCTTGTGATGAGCCCGGGTGACAAAATTGAATTGACGACAGATTAAACCTTTTTTGAAAGAAATATGCCTTAAGTCTTATGTCATTAACATTTGGACAGGTGATGAAGGAATTTAAGGTGTCTTCAAAGTGATAGCCACTATCACATACAGGTCTATTAGATATAAATCTAGTGAACCGATCTCTATCAAGATCACTACACCCAACTCGAATATGAAAAGATTATATAGTGAAAGAGAATCCGAGTTGTTATTACGTCTATGCAATCCTTTTGAAGTCCTAAAGCCTTAAGAAAACTGCTAAACTGCTTAACATAAGATGTTTTGATCATTCAATACTAAAAGGAAAATGCTGAAGCTTACCAACTTATAAATGCGAGGTTTTGTAAAAGAAGCATGAAATGCAAGTGTGCTTACAAAAATCGTTTTTTTATGAAATGTGCGAAGTAGAACAATCGTTCCTCAATATAACATTATCACTTGATGGATAAACATTTTATTACATATAAAAATGGCATCGGAATGGTGAACAAGCTTGTTAATATATCAAAACATCTCTCAAGACAATGTACTGCAAGTGGCCAAATCAAAATAGTGACGTAAATGATGTTAGCTATTACGCTAAATTAATAATGTTTATGTTATGTCAACAACATTAAGGCGTACATATATACAAAGTTATCTTTAACATGTTTTAAAGACAGGTGTTATGAAAGGTCTGGTTCAGTGTGTCTTACAACGCTGTGTATAAAATCGCATTTAAGTTAAATATTTGTCTGTGAAATTTTAAGGATAATCTTATGATGATACAATCGGAGATTGATTCAAAATTTTCATTATTTCATTACTTTCGACAGGGTATTCACCTCGCACGACACGCCTTCCGATATGGGTTTCTGATCATCAATGGATAGGAATCAGAATGACTTGAAAAATGATATTTACAAACCTGGCAGTGCCGGTTAACGTAATTACCACTCTTACAGAGAAAGGGACACCAACGGTCTGTGCCATCAGTAATGATAGATTCACTTCAGTAAAAGTACAATAAACATTATCTCGTCCTAATGCTGGATTAACTTATCGTTATTAATTTTTTTCCGTCAATTCAATGTAGGTGGATACATCCTTTTGACATTAAAAAGATAATGAAATTAAAATATATAGTTGGATTAAGATTGAACATAATGAAAACAGCATAATTTACATTTTGTCATAGATACGGTATCATATTCCACCTAGTTTATCAGACGCTATACCCTGCATGAACGAACCGGTTAAGCTTCATTCAACAATGATGTTATCTAATTAATCAACCAGCCAGCGAGGCATACAACAATAAAACACAGCTGTCTCGGAACAGGAAATGATAATAAAGATATTATGTAAGAGATCGCCGACATACGTAGTTTATAGCACTTCAAGGAAGTTATTCAGTACTTGGAAAGTCTGGTCAAAACAGTAACTGTAATCTCGCTCTTCTCCCGTGTCTTCAGTCAGAGATCGTATAGACATGTGCGGTGGAGCGTGACCTGCTAATGAGCGAGACGAGTTGTGTAACCCCCGTGTAGCAGTAATGTTGTACAGTCAGTTATTTGTTTCATATCCCTGTCTATATGATCCCTGCTTCAGTTGACGAGCTGGAATAAACATTGTCAATACACTTCCTCTCTAAGTCTGTTTAATTTGTTTATGAGTGTATGAGGAAAACTTTTAGGTGCCCAGTTAAAAAATAACATCTTCTCACAACCAGCTTACCGCTCGTTATTGAACTAAGCTTTTCCCAGTGTTTATATATTCCACCGATCGGCACAAAATCACACAAGTGCAATTCGATGGATCGCCAAACAGTATTTATGAACAAACTTATTAAAACCTGTCGGAACGTAGATATGTCTAAATTGACAACGTTCTTTAAAAGTAAGAATAATCCCGCGCCTGAATATCAATGTAACCTTCTACCTACAACACCTAACAATAACGACAGAGAAAATTCATCTGTTCGAACAGTAAAATGTAGGACAGCGTTAAATGCAAGATCGTTTTTCCTGACACAATAAAACTATGGAATTATTTAACTCCTGGCAATAAAATTGTTAATTCAAATGAATTAGCTAGATTATCAACTCTCGCCCGCTGTGGTGACTTGAACGCTGATAAGTTATACAGACATATCATAGAAAGCCAGACCTGTTCCTGCATGTGGTCACCCAGTCGATAACGCTGTTCACTATTTCTTCACATGCCAAAAGTACGATCCAGGTTACAGGTGACATAATTTTCTGCTTGCAACACATTCTTAAAACGACGGTAAACCCGCAATTTGTTACCATAGATCAAACCTTTATCATTCCATAATACAGCATGCCAACTGTCACTGTCTAAGAGTAACAACCACTGTTTTGCAACCTCAAAGTCAACATTTGAGACATTTAAAATATCTACAAGTGGTAAATTCCAATTTGAAATCAAATTGAAAACACAATTATACCAGGAAGTTCTAAAATTGCGTGACCATGCATTAATGATTGATACAATGTTACACTGCGACGTTTGTATACGACGCCAGAGTCTTAGTATTTCGATATTCTGTTTTGTCAGACAAGATGCCCAGCCCATTTCACCACGGACTGCTAGACTGCATATGTAATTGCTTCGGAGTGGCCTTAAAATAAGCACCTTGGAGCTTGTTGGACAATCAATTCATGAATTGTACATTTTCATGAATAAAAATGTTTCAATAAAAACAAGCATCTCATCTTCAACACAGTCGGTACAGTTAAAACACTCTCATTTAACGAGAAGATTTTCATAACGCTAACGTTGTTTCAAGTGCAACACCGCTTATGATCAAAACTAACATTCATATTTATATATAACGAATTTCATTACTTTGAATATGATAAATGTGTTTAAAACTGTGACCTCTACCGTCCCATGGTAATAAATATGTCCCCTTTCGTTGACCCTAATTGCGTAACACAGTCGCAGTCGTCTTCAGCAAAAGATGAGCATTCCCGTCTATGTCTGGACAGCCCGGTTGTGTATTGTAGAATACACAGTTAATTCACTTTGACATTTCGACATGTTCTTTCCAGGTTACGCTTCTCCGTACACTTGCCTGTTCGGGAGATACGGTTCACTGAGTAAATTGCACGTAAAACAATAATTTTTATTGCAGTTACTCATCATCATTCCTTTAAAAACCTTTCGTATTTGAAAGAGTGAAAGAGATAGTAAGCCTTGATAAATCTCGTTAAGCATTTTATGACTTTACATGTTTGTTTTTCGCCATAACTTACACAGTCGAACAAACTTCAACTTACTCACAAGTTACATGATAGTACTGACGCTATGTCTTGTTGCAATTTTTTTTTTGTTAAAGGGGCACAAAAAATGTTGTTGGGGTCAAGTATGTCAAACTTTATGAATGGTGTTATTTTTATCGATAAGTAGTGGTGGTTTATGAAATTCAGCATCCCGATTTTTACCAGTTAAGTATAGCGACAATAAGCAATTTTCAGTCGTAATGTGTGATAAAAAAACGGACAGTGACTTGTGACATTGAGCAAAACGTTATTTTGGAAACTTAATTACAGCAGACAAAAATACAAATATGGTTTTGTAGTGTTTAATAAGTGTTGAGTGATGAACATGTAAATGTGACCAAATAGTTTAAACTCTTAAACATACATTTCCGTTTCCAAATTTAGAAAACAGGAAAACATGTTTGATTTTGGCATTTAGAGATAAAAATGAATGTTAAGGGAGACAATTAGAACCTTACTAAGGACCCATGGTCATTGAGCTATTACCTGTGTAATATAAAAAATCACAATGCATACTCTGTGTCACTTTAAAATGACTGCAAACTTACAAAACATTCTAATGTAGATTACTAACACGGACGTTACCAGTAAAGCGGTTATACATCTGAATCCATTTTTCTACGTAAAATCGTAAGGGGAAAAGGAATGTAATTTTTGTTCCTATCAATACGCAGAATCCATCGACAGTAAATGGATTATCTCCTTGTTGTTTTCTTACATAATTAAATGCATACAAAAATATGTGAATAGCATAACTTTGCGTACATGTCATTATGACTGAGTTGTTACTAAATTATGATACAAATTGATATGTATCTTTAAACACATGGACATAAAAAACCGTTGAAAACATTATTGATTTATAACATATTGAATTATAATTATGTATAAGGTTTCAATCAGCAACTCCGGAGTTTACGGTTTAAGGGAATCTTGGAGGATACCCCCTCAGTTTTTAATCAAATTAGGAAATGGTTATTAAACGGGTACCTGTTATCAATGTCAGATGGAAATTAAATAAGTTTTCTCTAAAAAAATGTGATTTAAATTTACTGTGAAAATCACAAAGCCCCCGTGAGCAACAAAGGTTATATTCATATATATTAGAGCATTAGGTTATAAAATTACATTTCAGACTGATTGCAGGTTAAACTTACTTAACTAAATTTCAAAACTCATTAAACACTGGACTCTCTTCACGGCTCAACGCCTGGTCACTCACAGGGTCACACTCACAGGCGGTGTCGAACCAGAAGCCAATTAGCCAATTAACACCACTCAGGCTGTGGGGATGAGGAACGAACCTTCATCGTTTTATTGTTTCATTTGGGTCAAATAGGAAATGAAGGTGAACGTTAAGGATCATTTACAGTACGTTACATAAGTGATTTGTTTTACTCAGTTTTGTATCTCTCTGTTTGGTAAAGTTCCAAATGAATAACTGTAAAACGTAGAACAGTTAAAGGGCCACAGAGTATGTTGTTAGAGTCAAATATGCCAAACTTCTTTATAGTGCTATTTTATCAAGAAGGGATGGTTGTTTAGAAAAATTAAGACCTTCGTGCTTATGAGTTCAGTATAGTGACAATAAAACAGGTTAAAGTCTCGATTTGTGTTCGAAATCCGGACAGTGACGCGCGTCAATGACTCAAACGTGATTTTTAAAACCTATTTACATCAAGCACAAATGTAAATATTGATTGGCAGGATTAATTAGGACTTTTAACTGGTACACATGTAAAATGTATGCAGAATTACGACGTCTTTACATTTATATGGCCGTTTTTCATGTATCAATGAAAAATATAAATAGCAAAATTTGGGAATTTGGGAGATTTACTGCATTCATAGAATATGAACACCTCAAATATGATGTACTTAAAACAGCAAAATATATTGTTTGCTATTTAGACTAGTTTGATCATTTATAAAAGTTTACACATAAATATATAGTTTTCATACTAAAGATCAATTGTTTTATCCAATTGTATGTTGTTCCAATCCATTACTACTCAGTATTACTAACAAACATGTACAGCATGGAGGAAATCTGATATACCGTCTCTCAACAAAAAGTTTATGAAGCAAACACAATTCTGGAATAAAAATATATTTCAACCTTTAAACCATACCATGGAGGATGAAACTATTAAACATTATTTTGATCGAATCTTGAATATGTTGTTTTATTACTCAGTATATAAACATACATCTTTGAGAATTACTGTGAAGCTCTACTCACTGTGTGAGTGGACAGCGGCATTGCTCTTTGAATTATGTTGTCAAATAATACGACGCGTACCTTCATCTTCGACAAATTAAAAAATACTTCCTAAGATTATCCTAGAAAGACATACAGATAATTTGTTTGTAAGTTAGTCAACCCCAATTCAGCCGATGAATTGACCAAATAGTAAAGGTTTTTCAACAGTCTGAATGAAGATCGAGTATGCTAGTGTCACGCCCAAGGTATTGTAGTCGTACATGTAGTAAGCGCGCACACTATAAACAAAGATGACGGCGAGGGAAAAGAAAAGCTTACGACTAACTAGAACGGCGTCAAGTTGATGTGAACGACGACAATTGCTTAGTTAAAACTGTGAATACTTTCATGATTGAATTAAACGTCAAAAGCGCACGCTTGCTTACACCTACACCTTTATTCTCAATATTCCTATATGTCATTATGTACGTGTAAACGGTGCATTCATATTTTCATTTAGAGACAGAGAACTAACTCTTACAATCTTTTCATTTTCTAAAGAGCAAGCAGAGGTTATTTGCATAAGTCAACCCCCCCCCCCCCCCCCCCCCCTACAAACAATTATAAAAGCTAAGTCTTTGGAGAAACGAGGGTATTTTTGATTTGCATAAAAATATCATTTTCTTCAAATATGTCCTATATTAAACCAACAAGAATGTTTTTCTTTGTTTTTTTTGTCTCATTCACCTATTTTTTGGTTATTCTTTGCACTCATGTTAAGTTTACAGATTAAATATTACGAACTGAGAGAAGAAACATAATGTGCTAATTCCTTTGGCATACATTCTAAGGTATCTTGGTACGCAAAATAGGAAAATCTGCGTAATGACATCACAACTCCATAGCGCGTATGATTAGGTGTCTTTAGAACATAACCGTGATCTCTATACCATGCGTACACCCCTCAATTAAGATCTCCAAGGGTGGAAAATGTTGAGAGTCGTACGCGTATTTTCATACATGAAACATGTAAAATGTAGGACAGAGAACTTATATTCCGTAGACAATTTTCAAACGGTCGCATAATTGTGTATTTGTGACACCAATGGGGCACATACTCTCAAATAAAAGTCCTGTTTTCGCCCATGGACTATATGCTCAGCTGGTTTGATAAGAGTGATTTCCAAATACAGGCAGACAAATTTGTCAACGATGGGACTAAAGAAACCAAGGTGATCCCGTTTATGCATTTTATAAGTATACCGAGTTGCTGAAAAATAGGGGTAAGAGATAGAAAATGCGTTGTGATCCGATCACAAATTGCTTATTTTGTATATAAACATCCTGCTATTTATGATCAGAGGAATACTGTTTGATTTGTAGGCACCAGCTCCTATAGTGCAACGCATTAAACATTTAGCACACATTGAAAGATAATAATAAATATAGTCGCAAGCGACGACAAAAGGATTCAGCGCATAAAAAGCACATTCAGTACAAAGATAGTGATGTTAGCTACCTGCCCTGAAAATTTGCATTAACCTTTAGCGGCATGTTTTATCTGAAAATTGCGATTATTGGAAAGAAGTTGATAATGTGCAAAAAGTATGCTAATTTGGAATTCGCCGTGATTTGCTTTTTTGCTCGTGATGTAATTGCCTATCGTTTAAAACAGGTTTCAGGTCTGTAAGTGCATTTTGAAAAAACTTCCCATGTTAATTTTTCAAAATTTCGATCCTACTGTGCCTTTAACGCTTATGCCGATTAAGCCCAAAAGCTTATTGTTGTATCGTCACATGAAGCTCTATCAGGCTGGCAAGTTTGGCTGTAATAGCTTTAGCGGTTTGGGCTGAATCGTGTCCACAAGAATCGTCGAATCATGACAAGCAATTTCTGGAACAAATAAGTTGATAATGTGCAAAAACTATAATAGTTAGGAAATCGTCATGATTGACTTTTTTGTTTGAATTGATATTACGCTTCTTTCAAAACAAGTTTCAAGTCTCTAAGTGCATTTTGAAAAATTAGCCCATGTTAATTTTGAAAAAGGTATTTTTCCCGATTTTGATCGATTATTGTGAACGAAAATGACTGTTCGCGACCAATGTTTTTATTGATTTGTAAAGTGCCCATAGTGGTTTCACATTCCTGTGAAAATGATGCAATTGTGAGTCTAACTTTTTTAGTTATCGCCCCTTGAACATGCTCACATGTGCTAAGTCGCCCGACTTCGAAGGGTTGCTGAGTAAAAAGTATTAAAGTTTGAGGAACAATTTAGAGTATCCTTTTCTCCTCAGTACTTCAGCTACAACATATGTAACTTTCAGCTCTGAGATGCTAGTATCTTCAGAGGAGAAGATTCTCAAAGGTGCGTGGGGTCCGAAAACTTCAAAAAGTCAAAAAAAGTAATATGGCGGCGTAAGTATGCATGCTACGAAGTCGCCATGATTTACTTTTTTGCTCCAAATGTAATTGCCTATCATTTGAAAAAAGTTTCAGGCCTCTAAGTGCATTTTGAAAAAAAATCCCATGTTAATTTTTGAAAATTTGAGTGGTACTGTGCCTTTAACGCTTAATCCGATTAAGCCCAAAAGCTTATTAGAACCCCTTCTCAAGAAATTCTACCAGACTGCGAAGTTTGGCTGTTGTAGCTTTAGCGGTTTGGGCTAAATCGGGTCCACAAAATCGGTGGAAAAAAAAAAAAAAAAATAAAACACGCCAATAACAATAAGGATTCAGCAAAATTGCTGAATCCTTAATAACATAATAACATCGAAGAATAGCGACGGTTTATAGAACTAATAATGCTATCTGTATACTTATATCTATTTATTATGCTAACAGAGAGAAACGTTCTTTTATCGTTTTGTTGTGTAATGGTCCCTTATTACGCGGGATAAAAAAATCATAATTCATTCACATGAAATTCAAAGTAGAAACCGAAACGTATTTATTATTTTGATGGAAACATGTCAAGTATGCAAGAACGAAGCTTTACCAATCTGCTTTTAAACTTTTTCTCCCCAAAAATATTTGAATGCTGGTCTGGACCCAGGTTTGGACCTCACATAACTCAAATGCATAATACAACACCCTCTCAAATTTCGTTTTAAGTGAATCAATTACAAGATTTATGATACAAAGCTTTTATTGCAGTCGAGGCTTCTACGAAAGATCAATGCTTTTGACTTACATGAAATGAACACAGAAGATTTAGATAGATAGTACGTACGTTTTCTTTCGATGTGATAAAGGGCTTTGTTTATGTCGCCTTATAAAGCTATTCAAAACCATTACAAATTTTTTTTACATTACAACATTAATTGATTATATCAAGTATACTTCTTTTTCATTTCTTATTCTACGTTTGAAGGCAAAGGTGTACGCTGACTAAGTTGTTGACATAAGCTATCGATCAATATTATCAGCAGCGGTTTACTATCTCAGATGCACCAACTGTAATATCCAGATATGAGATAGACAATAAGCAATAAACAATCAATTACAACCATAGAACTTGTCAAACACATTGCATATGTCAATGCATCCAATTCTTGATGCAGGACAAGACGCGTAACAGCTCATTAGTGGGAGCCGGAAGCGCGTAAGCATGCGTAGCATTCCGCTAGCAGGGGACGTTATAATGAGGATGCGTTGTAGAGGAGGGAAACTTTAACACTGAATATCTTCTTTCCTAATTAACATAAGTAGCTCATATTTTCAAATTGTGCAAATGATAACACACAGTTTCAGAAAAAATCTTAATTATTTTAATATCTCTAAAAAAATAAAAACTCGAAATTTCTAGAAATTTCTAGAAAGTTTCTAGATACGTTCTAGAAATTTTCTAGAAAGGGGGTAGTTTGTTTATGGGTGTAGTGTATTTATTTAGTTCAAAACAAGATTGGAAACCAACATGAAACTTAACGTTATGGTTTCATGTTAGTTTCCATTCAAAGAAATAATCATTTTCACTTTCCAGAAATGGAAACGAACTGGATACTTATGACCACAGTTTCATGTTCGTTTCCATATATGGATATAAACAAATCAAAGAATCCAAAATGGATTGTAGCTGGAAACCAAGTTACTTAGTTTCAGTGAATGGATACCAACTGGATACCCCAATTACCCACTTTACTTGTGGTTTCCAGGATTCAGGAAACCAAGTCATTTCTGTAGTGTATCAAACAAGAAGAAGTGTTTGCAGTGACGGATTTGAACATGTCTGGGATATCGATTTGTAAGTCAGATGAAACACCTTGCGAAAGCCTGTGAAAATAAGGAGGTTCATGCACAGGCTACTCAGTATCATGTGTGACATCTAAAGCGCTTAACCAACGTTACCTCAGCTAATCCAAATATGGAGTTCAATTGAACTGATGTGAAGCAAAGAAAATTATGTAAACATTGATTCATTTCGAAGCTGACAAAAATTTCTTGATCTTATTCAAACTTTGTATTATTAATTTCCACATCACACTGTTTCAATATAGTGAATGAAAACCTATCTTAATTGTTTAATTAATGTTGACAAATAACGTCGAGTATCACAGCTCAAAACATCCTTTGAGATTTGAAGATGAAATCAATTACTGATCACTCATTATAACGAAAATTACGAAATCCCGCTACCTTAAGGAAGGAATAGGTTTCTGTTACTTATATCTTCTATAAAAGTGTTTGTACAGTGACGATCAAAAGAAAGAATACATTTTTATTTTATTTGTTTTTAAAAGTTAAATATGTTAATGACTCAAATTTGGTTGGCTTCTACCCGTCGACTGTTTGTTCACGGTATGAATGGTGCAACTTAAACAAGTATAAATGCCGGACCTTGTCCAAACTTAAAACTACAGTGCATGATTTGTCAAGTGGTTTTAAATTGTGCTCCTTGAAACAATATACAAATTGAAATATGAAAAGAAAATAAGAAATCATTGAAATGATTCAAACCCTAAAAAAGAACACTTTCAAATGATATAGAAAAGCGATATAGTAAATTTGCTGATGCTAGGTTGAAGTTTTGTTTACAGAGAATGGCGTTGGTTCACTGTTTGAAAAATATGGTAACCTTAATAACGGTCAAGTCATTATTTAGCACATATGGCCATAGATAAGCACATAACATAACTGTTTCATAATAAAAAGTGTAAAATAATAATAAAAATCCATGATGATAAAGTAGATATGATCTTGCCAATCGACTTCTCCTACCGACTGCACTTCCGCATGCGTCTTGGTACGAACCAGTGTATGTATCTGAACAAAGTGCTCGCACAAACAGCTCGTACATGATGTGGCAACTTTAATAAAGAAACCACGAGTTAAATAAGTTCGGCTTCCAATATCATTGAGGGGAGAAAGTCCGCAACAGCAATTTGGCTATGCATTGTCATGAAACCTGCGACCATCAGATGAAACAAGCGATACTGTGCTGTTATCTTGAATTAGCGTAAACATGCTTGAAAAGGTCCCACTGTTGGTCAGTAATCGGATACAAGCGCAGTGTTTTCAGGAACTAACCCGACAAAAAAAGGGGACATGTTGCACTCTACCGATCAATTGTTAAGAAATTGCAAATTGTGACTCTACACGGTGACGTTCCATTTCCGCCAATAAATCTTCTTCTCTGAAAAACTCTTTCCCCTGCAAACTGAATAACAACATTTCAAACCATATTTGGTTATCAGTACAACATGCTTTCAACTTACTCTGTCGTAAAAAAATTTTCTATATAAAATTTGGCGAGAAAGTTTCCAAATGCTTACAAAAAGATAGAAAAAAGGTCAAATTTACCCGTTGTTTGCACTGATGATGTACCTAACACACAACAATAACGCTCCAATAACAATCACTTTAGTTACCTTGCTGACTATGAGTCAAAAGAAGCACCACCATAATAACACACACAGCCGTTAACATGTTTCTTCTCATCTAATAAGACAGCACAAAAATGGTATGCCGACACGTCCACTATCAGTAACAAAATCATCAAGATAAATGAAAATTAAGCCTTACTTTCAGCAACACTTGCAGGTCTATCATGTGTAAGGTCTGCATGACCTTCGCCATCCTGCAGCACTTACGTATTTGTATAGGCGAATCTACCATACGTGTAATCTATCAGAACATTGTTTCGGTCGCTCTGTATATAGTAAGCAAAGAAATGAATTCAGCAATAGCTGCGGTACCGGGCTTTTAGAGTTTGAGATATTTTGCATCGTAAGTTCATTATCGTACAAAATTATTGCATGTTTAAATGGGTCACCAATTTGTTTGGGTTATATATGATGAGACAGATACTACTTGAGATATTATTTAAACTTGCTACAAGCTAACTAACCCATGAAGAGGGATAAGAACGTCATGCTTAATCAGCGTATATGAATCCGCTCTCGCTCCTTCTTAATACCCTGATCTCTTTCTAGCAAAACCCTCGTATCGCTAGCTATGTAACCAGCCAATGAGACGACTCGCATTCAGCACAGAGGCCAACCCAGATGTAAAAATCCGTTGACTTCAAGCTCCTAAATTAGCGACATTTCATTCGCTGAAAAATAACAAGTAAGTATAGCCACGAATATCAAGCCGCAAGCCAAACGAGACATTTCGCCCGAAAGAGACCAGGGTATAAGAAGGAACGAGAGCGGATTCATGAACGCTGATTTAGCAGGATGGGCTAAGAACCACTAGTTAACTAACGGCTCTTTCAACTGAAACTTTGTGATTTTCTGCTGAGCCATTGCTCTCCACCTTGAGGGTACCGTTTTACAAACTGGTATCATCTGAAAGCTCCTTTCAGGTCCCCCTCCACAGATTGAACTATAAACATTGACTGTGGTGCTTATTTTTAGCTGGATTATTTGTTTTGACTCTTTTGATGATAAAATTATAATAAGAAGAAATCTGCTTATTAAGCGCACATATCAAACTGCTCAAGGCGCTACATATTATAACCATGACGTTATTGTACTTTCGGAGTTGCCGAGGCGCTGCTTATGTACACCTGTTGATTCAGTTATACATTCATACAGCTTGGCGATTTATTGCTTCTTAAATTGTATTACTAAGTGTAACCTTAAACATATTGTTTATTAACAAAATGTACTAATTATACAAAAGGAATTGTCATATCTTCATGGTTTGATATTTCTTGTTTTTAAATTTCGCACCTAACCCAATTTAAATTTATCAACAAGCTCAATATGTTCTTCTTGAAAAAATACAACATGAAATTAGAAATAATAACTGAACACACAAAAGAAGCTTCATTTGAAGGGGAGAGAACTAACATTGACACATACAAATTGGACATCAACCTTGCATTCCAAAGAAAGGTTCGACAAGTCTTTTCATCACAATTACTTCCTTGTTCTTCTATCTCCACTAAACCGTACGTCAATATTTATGCCAAACACGGCTGTGTCTGTCCACAATTGTTCCATTATTTGAAGTACCTTGTGAACGAAAATTGATTAAAGGGAACGTTTGACATTAAGAAGCAAAGATGTTGAGTGCATGTAAACACAGCATTTACCCATTCAAACAACATTTGATTGAACATTGTTGGTTTGTTACACACTATGGTAAGCTTACGTAGATATTTACAATCTAAATTTGTATAGAAATGTTGGAGTATTCGGTATGCCTATGAGGGTTACTAAGAACCTTCCGGAGAGAAATAATAAACATTGAAAAAGCTAAGGTTAAGTAAATATAACACTCCATCGAGTAATCAAACCGTAATCAAAACTAGAGGATTGTTTTGAAAGTAACAATATCACTCTAATGTTCTAAAACATCCAACAATGAATAATATTTGGCAATATTAGAATGCACTTTATATTTAACAAGGCATGCCTATTATTTCAAGTAATCTCTTTCAGTAATGCACTTAAGTTGACAAAGAAATGTGTACTTAGCTAATACTACACCGTATTTTTTGACTCGGGTAAATGTATTAGTAATGTATGATTAACTGAATGCATTCGTTAACCACTTGCAGTGACGGTGAAATAATCTTTAAATTTAAATTTTATTCAAAATGGTGGCAACTATTCAATGTCAAAATAAGAAAAAATAGATTCGATTAGCCAAATATTACTGTGACTTCGCTTTACCAGCCAGCCCTTAGATAAAAACAACGATACCTCTTATTCAAATAGATTAACTGCTCTATTTATTCAAAGTTACCTTTTAAGTGGTTTTACTTTGCAGAGCTGATGCTAAAAGGGACTGCCAACCAGAAAAGGTGGAAGCATTACTCGAGGTGATTCGGAGTTTAACGCCGCTTTCAAGAGTATTTCACTTAAATCACGAGTATTTCATTTAAATCACAGCTGCTAGCTTTATTGCAGGGAGAAAACCCGCAACACCATTGTGTTGAAACCTGCGAGCATCTGCTGGAACTAGCGAACCATTGGTGCCACTGCGCTGAAATTCAGTGTAGCATTGCACCAAAACCTTACTGCGTTGAGAACAGTTCCCTACTACAGACAAAGTTGCCGAGCTCCTGGCGGGAAGTATTTCTCAAATTATTTTTGGAGGATATTTAAACGATCCACGATTTATATAGAACACCACCTCGTTTCTATAGTCATAAGAATTACACAATGATTAAATTCAAAACGGGGAATACTACAAAGTGGAATACTCTTTTTTACATGTAATATATGATGTTTGGAAAATTAGCATTGACCGTTTCAGTGTGAGTGATAAACCTATTTGGAACTGGGGTTCAAATGTTTCAATGTATTTCCACACGACATTTGACCATCAATGTAATTGAAGAGGAGCAATAACGACGGAGTCCATTACTAGTCACAAGTAATGGTGATGAGCTTGTCATAACACATATGGTGCAACAATGAACCATAGGCGATTAACCTTTCAATTTATAGTTAGATCAAGGAACTGATGGCAGTGAGGAACACTTTAAGGGAAAGGAAAGTTTGAATGTAACTTGGTTATGTAATTAAGGTGACTTAATTTACATGGTAAGTTACTTACTCTAACTGGACCAATAGGAATGGGTGCTGAATGGATGTAAAACCTGCATTTTCACAGTTAAACGACACTTGATTGAACATTGTTGATTTATTACACACAATGGTTAGCGTTTAATAGGTATTTTCAATCTAAATTTGCTTAGAATTGGACCTGATGATAGGACATGTACTTTAATTTGTTCACCCTGAATCAAATCAAAGTCTATTTCACTTAAGATTTATCAAAATTTATTATGTGAACTAATGCTCATTTATATTAAGACTATACATTGATACATAACTGCAACACCTAAGTGTCGGCAAATGGAACTTGGTGATACACCTCATATCAGTAGAAACTGGGTATATATTCTAATTTTCATGATCAATTATGTTTACACAAGTATATATATTTCATTACTCTTAAATACCATTTAAATTCTGATGTCTTTATTTCATTATGTTTGACAAGTTCGAAGCTATCTTCTTCACGATAGCAAGGCATTGTTACAAATGTACTCTCACCACGAAAACTCCTACAAGATAAGGTTTACGTGCTGCAGAGACCCAATGCTCTTAGTAAGGGAACACTCATCCTGTCCCTTTCTCCCTTATCTGTCCACTATCTTTTGGATGCTTGTCGTCCACGTGTCAAATAACGGAAATATTGTTCAAAACACGTTAAACCTCAACTCACTCACTCACTGAATAGGTTGATAGGTAAAAGGTAGACCAAATTTGAGTCATTCTAAAACATTCTCTCTATCTCTCTTTATGTTTTTTTCTCACTCTTTTCCCTCATAATTCCAATCCTTTTTACCCGGATTTGTCTGTTCTCGTTTGGATGATTAACATCCATGTTTTTAACGACTGAAAATATTCGAAAACACAATAAATCCAACTCGCTCACTCACCGAAGCAATCTTTCCTGTGGAAAAAAATTTTGGGCGATTAAAATAGCATGTTCGGATGTATAAATTGTCTTCAGTCCAAAGACTTGTTTCTTTGTCCATTGGACATTTTTTATAATATATTGTGACAGAAACTTAAAATGTGATCGCCGATCTCAATTGACAGTTTTAGACAACTCTTGTACATCTACACTTCTCCTCACGCCAATGCATCCTTTGGGCAAGGTCAGACATTATGTGACCTTGTCCTTAACCATGTCACGCTATAAACCCATTATTCAAAGGAGCTCATTTCATCTCTCTGAATTGCGTGTAATGAAATTGGATTCAATTTTGCTCTCTGTCATAGTGAAAATAACTAATCTTCAGGACACAAAAAACACCAATGTGAATTGATGTTTTGAAAAGACTCAAAATTTGTCGGCATAGTGCAGTGGTTAGCGCGTTCAGCTTCGGATACATATGTCCGGGGTTCGAATCCTGCCAAGGGCTTGGCAATCTCGTCTGCAGGCAGTAAGGTTTGGCTGCAAAATGACGGAAAGACGGCAAACTAAGAGGAACACTACTCAATTTTGGGTTTGCATAAACCCGTCGACCTGTCCATCTTGAGTGCTCGAAGCCAGACCAAATTTGAGTCCTTTTAAAACCTGCTTTCTTTCTCTCACAGTGCCTTTTTTCCGTCTTTTCTCTTATCCTTTCGATCCCAATCTCCTTGATCTGTCCAATCTTGATGCTTGTCATCTACGTGTTTAATAACTGAAATATTGTTGGAAGCACGTTAAACCCAAACTCTTTCACTCACGTATGAAACAAAATATATACCACGTCAATACGTCAAGGTCTCTAAAATATAAACATTTTTAGCCGAGAATGTTAGTGTCATGAATGTCACTTTGTCTGTAATGCTGCTTACAAGAACGTCTGGAGGTTTATTGACGTCAGTCGAGCAATTTTGCAATTTCCGGTGCGTATGTGGTTGGCTGACCTTTAACCAGAACTCGTGTGGTGGTCATCAAATACTGAAAGAACTCTCGTAGTGTGACCTGTAGTTAATTTTCCCTTTTCTCTGGTTAATGCATATACTAGCTATTTACACTTAAAACGCGTAAGTACCTGACATGATCAATGATCAGTTGAGTGTCCAGTTGAAAGACAAAATGGTTCTGAGCCCAGCAAATCAATTTCATCGACATGGTACTCAAAATAACTCTTTAAGACAGACCGCATCATAAATGTAAAATTTACCTTGGGTTGAGTTAATTGTTGCCAAATCTCGAGGGTATTCCTTGTGTTATCAATATTGATATAGAACTAGGGAAAAGGGAAGTAACTAGCTGTAATATATTTAAGTAGTATACTTGATACTAAACTGCATCTGCTCTACAATATTGTAGATCGGATTACGATATATTTCTTTCTTGCATATTCATACCTTCTAGGGTTCGAATCCCGCGGCGACTTTGTCTTAAGTAGAGAATTGTTCGGTCTAGATATTCCACTTATTATATGCATGACTTGACCCGATATTATGAATTTGAAGGAAAAGTCGTACTTGACGTTAATATTTCAGTTAATATGGGCGTGATTTGCTTCGGATCAAGGGATCCGTGGTTCGAATCCCGCCAGGGACTCGGCAACTTCGTCTGCAGTATGGAACTGTTCTACCTGCAATAAGCATTAAGGTTTGTGTGAAATGCGGGATACTGACTTGCAGCACAATACAACCTATGATTTGGTCGTTCCAGCTCTCGCTCGCATAATATGTAATATAACCACAACAGTGATTCGGACGTTCTGACTGCATTTATACTAGCAGGGGTAATTTAAGTGATCTACTCTTGATAACTACGTTTAACTCCAAATCACCTCACTTTACTTCACCGAATCTTATGACACATTGTCATATGAAGCTTAACATGTTAACTAAGTTACGCACGCTTTTAGATAATGTTAATATGATAAATGCATACTCGGTCGACGCTGTCTCTATGTGCCGTGCCCGTAGAATAATTGCTAGCAGTCTGCAAATTCCCCTCCCCAGCAACATTACAGGAGGTACAATCATTTGTTTTAAAAGTAGATTTAAACGCTGGTAACAAACATGACTTTGAATTCATTGAAATTCTTTTTGAAATCAGTATTCCGTTTCCAGATTGGCGTTTATAACATTCAATTGCGATGTTCCATTCACAAGTGAACTGATGATGCATTGGAACGTCATAAATAACTTAGTTTGCTATGAAATAGTTCCCTCATGTTTGTACATTGTTTAGTGACACGATTTCCAAGTCTGAGTTTATACCTCGATTTGGCTGCCACGTCAACTACACCATACGAGTTTCTTTCCTTAGATCATTCTGTTTATATAAACTAATCACTTTAAGATATATTTTCACTTCGACATTCGTTGAGGTCATCGCATCATTCAATCATCTTTCTTCCATATCAATGTTCTGTTTACTTGCATGAGCCTCCAGTTTGGAATTGTATTTATATAATTCCGGTCACGAGCAAAATAATGATGTATTTGAACATCTTAATTAAGTTAGTTTCCTGGCATAAAGGGGATCCCTTTCCTTTGAATATTGCTTAGGGACAAGATTTGCGTTTACATGATGCGAATTCGATATTACTGTCAGTCATTATTGACATATGGTGCTTTACGAAACTTTATAAATCCACTGGCACTCATTATAATATATTTAAAATTTAAAATATCAGTAATCATTACGGTTCATTTTAATCATGTCTCACAGTCAACCCAGTAACGCAGTAAGCCCTTACCCCGAAACAAGATTCATGTCACGAAAGAAGTAATGATGGATTTGGAGAAGGTAACTGAGTTAGTTCGCCCGCATAAAGGGATCCCTTTTCTTAGCATATTTCCCGCCAGGGGTTCGGCAACTTAGTCTGCAGTAGAGAACTGTTCTACGCACAGTCCACCACTGGACTCAATACCTTATCGTGGTGTGGTGGTTTGCGTGCTTCAGAGACCCTTAGAGCTATGCCAGCTGGAGCTAACATGCTCCTGGTAGGGGCACCCACGCTGGACAGGTCGATGGGTAGAAGCCAGACCAAATTTGAGTCCTTCTAAAACCTGTTGTCTATCTCTCACTATGCCTTTCTTTCCGTCTTTTCCCTCATCCTGTCGATCCCTTTCTCCCTTATCTATCCACTCTCTTTTGGATGCTTGTCATCCACGTGTTTAATAACTGAAATATTGTTCAAAGCACGTTAAACCCCAACTCACTCACTCACTCTACGCACAGTCAGGTTTGGGTGCAATGCTACACTGTTATTCAATGCAGTACCACCCATGGTTCGCTAGTTCCAGCCGATGCTCGCAGGTTTCACCGCAATGCATAGCCACAATGGTGTTGCGGGCTTTTTGCCTGCTATAATAGTAGCAGCCGCGATATAAGTGAAATACTCTTGAAAGCGGCATAAAACCCCATTTCACCTCACCTCACCTTTGCATATTGCTTCGGGCCAATTCAACTACTAGGTCAACTACAAATATAAGCTAACTTCCAATATATGCGACATTATGCATTTTTAAATAAAAAACAGTCATTAAAAACCCCATTAATATTGTTTAATTGTTGATTAGTAATGTTCTGAAATATTTCTTCAACCCTTCTCCCATCACTTGACTCAATACCTTCTCGTGGTGGTTTGCGTGCTTCAGCGACCGCGAGAGCTATGCAAGCCGTAGCTTATGAGTTTCTGGTCGCCAATGCAGAACAGGTCGGGTAGAAAGAGAGAATCGGACCAATTTAGACGGCAGGTTTTAGAACGACTCTGGCCTCTTTTTACCCGTCGACCTGGAACGACTCAAATTTGGTCTGGCTTCTTCCTACCCGTCGACCTAGAACGACTCAAATTTGGTCTGGCTTTTTTCTACCCGACCTAAAACGACTCAAATTTGGTATGGCTTCTTTCTACAATTAGAGTCTGGCTTCTTTCTACCCGTCGACCTAAAACGACTCAAATTTGGTCTGGCTTCTTTCTACCCGTCGACCTATCAAGCTTTGGTGACTCTACCAGGGGCATCTAAACTCCGGCTGGCATAGCACTCGGGTTCTTTGAAGCACGCAAACCACACCACGAAAAAGTATTGAGTCATGTGGTCGGATTAAAGTGATTAAAACATGTAAAGGAGTGTCTCTTTTAAGAAGTTCTTAATAATTGTAAAACTTTTGATATTTGAGATATAAATTATTTATGTCAAATTGAAGTTCACAGGGTCTTTATATTTAGCAAATGATCTTTAAGTTCTGTAATAAGATACACATTGCTGTAAACTAAGATTTTTTCAAATTTTATGTAACCTACTTTTCTTCAGGAGACTTCAAAGAGCTGCCTAGATCACAATATCTGTGTGGGCAGGATTGTAAGAGAATATCTCTAAACTAAAGAACAAATAATAACTTTGTAATTCTCATTATATTACTTTTTAAAACTTATATTAAAATATTTGGCGCATTAAAACCACCTTGACTATCATGTTACTTGAAAAGAGATGCTTATTTACAATAGCGTCAAGATTTTTTAAATATATAATGATAAAGTTTAAACGTAATGGTTCTCAGGTAATGCACAAAATGTTACTTGTTAACGTGTAAACATTCCTTAATCTAATTTGAAGACATACGCCAGTGCAAATAATGGTAATACATCAGTTTTCGCATATTGTGCTCCAGTATTACACTTAATTTCCTTAATAAATAAAATTGTTGTGTAGAGAAGATGTTCGTGGGGGTCAAATTTTCACTCTTTTGAAATAATTCACATGCACTTGTCTAAAATCGTTAATAAAAGCAGTACATTATCTATTCTAATAACATTTCTGACCGGATGTAAGGCTCTTTTCCAATCTGATTATAATGTAATCCATAATTCGCTCATTTGAATGATATTCCTCGATGCTATGTGAACCGAAAATGACCTCAAACGTAAATTTGCCATTGCGGTACCCAAATATTCTTCTCCTGAGTTACCAAACTACCAAATCGAATTAACCCAATTTTATAAATCCTTTTCTTTTACACTTCTCAACCAGTCAAGAATCGTTTAACATCTTTGTATTCATATCCAATATTCCCTCAATCTCATCCACGTGTTTAATACATGAAATATTGATCAAAGCACGTTAAACCCCAACTCACTCACTCACTCACCCTCAATCTAAGATGCAATTGCATATTTACTTATTCTACAAAATGTGTTTTAGCGTTGGATATTTTAGATAGTTTCAAGAGGATTCGTAAGATATATTGTTAAAACAAATACCAAATAATATTTTTATGTTTTATCTGATTGATATAAAAAATTAACCTTTCATCAGTAATTCGGTCCTTTAGAGGTCCATTCGTCATGGCACTGTGAATCCTAATGGTTTTACCAGCAAGTGGTGGAATATTAAGTGTCGCTAGCTGTACATGATAAATGAAAATCGTTTACAAACGATGCACAAAGGATGTCAGACTAATGATAGATCAGTTAATTCAAGTATTGATCAATGAGGACATATATTTAGGGATGAGTTCTCTGTCATAAATACATGTTTATCTTAAATATGAATCAATACAAAACGTCAGAACTTTGCATGTTTCTCATTTTGCAAAAGTTTAACATTTTAAATCTAGTGAGTTGTGGGTTCAACAATATTTCTGTTATTAAACACGTGGATGACAAACATCCCAACGAGAGTAGACAGATCAGGAAGAAAGCTAAGTGATCGAAAGGCTGAGGCAAAAGACGGAAAGAAAAGTATGGTGAAATATAGAAAGTAGGTTTTAGAACGATTAAAATTCGCTCTGGCTTCTACCCGTCGACCTGTGGAGCTTTGGTGCACGTTAGTTCCGGCTGTCATATTTCTCTTGGTCTCTGAACCAAGCAAACCACCACACCACGATAACGTATTGAGCTAAGTGGTGGCCAAATCTGTATGAGGACATAAATATACAGTTATTGATGACTGCAAAACACATCATTGTTTATGAAATATCTTTATGACGAAAATCTTGTTTCGTTTTATCACAGTGTATTAGTTCTATTCCATGAAAACCAAGATCCGACACAATGTGACAGTGCGATAGACGAAATTTGAAACACCATTTTCGATGCAGTTTAATTTCTGGAGATTCCAGTGTATTAATCATTTAACATTATCATTCGTATAACGAAAGCTAAGCTTCTTATCTTTGATATGAAATAATGGAATTTCCAAGAAAGAATTTCATCAAATGTATATTTTTTATAACGGGTAGTAGCAAGATTTTTAGACAAAATACGTGATAGAATAAAAACAAAAGTAAATGACAATGAAAAGTGCAAGACAATGTTACCTTATCAAAGCAAGCAGTTTTGAAACGATCGCACCATGATCGATCAAGCTACATTCAAATTCATTTCCTTTCTTCAAATGATTAATAAAAAAGTGTTCACACAATAATGGCCACCAATGGTATTGATACTTGATTGTTTCCCATACAACTACCAATTATCGACTTTAGTGAGTTTTGATTGATACTTGATTATTTTTTCTCTATAACTACAGGTGATTAGGTAGATTGATGAGATGTTTTTAATCTCTGAGGATAGTACATTTGACAAAAAGTTTATTGGGAATAAATTTAGAGTATGATCTTACAAAAACATGCTTCTGACCCTTTAATGCTTAAAGTCAGCTTTACATTGTCCTCATGCTTCAATGATCAGGACAGTGAATTTTATAGATCAAGAGAAAAATCTTCTTCTGTGGTGTTTTTTCTTTCATAAATAGGATAATAATTTCCATCTAGAATATCTACCAGGAATTGAAACCTCAGGAACTAGCGTTTATCTAACTGTACAAAAAATTCATAATTTGAAATCTTTTAAAGGACATACAGTCGTGAATTACTACAAACCAAAACTCACCATTATGTACACCGTCTCTAATGACGAAAATCCTTATTGAACCTTTAAGACAATGCATTTATCAAGGACAAAATGAACTAGTGTTAATAGAAGGAAACCATGACAGAACTGAATGTGACATTATGACAGATAGCCTAATTTGAAATAGAATCTTTGATCTCTAGAGATTCCTGATGTTTCCTACGGGATGTTATGGATATCCGCGGTGAGTAAATTACACTGTCAATCCGAGTTGATAGGCAGGGGATTAATCATTATACAGTATCGGTCACATAACTAAAGCTTAGCTTCTTATCTTTTAATGATAAAAAAGATGTAAAGAATTTATCACTCTAAATGTTTAAATGTAATCCCGAATGTTTTTTCGAGGTTAATGTGATATTAAATAAAACTAAGTTTGATATAAAAGAGAATAAATAGACATGCTTTTAAAAGATGAATAAGAAATATATCATTGTTTGCTATGACCATTTTTTTACCTTAAAAGGGGCAATAGCACGTTTCATTAGATTATAAAGTGATCCTAAGAAAACGAAAATAAACGTTTCCAATTGCAAGAAAATGTGACTTAGGAAAAGAAAACAGTTTTGAATTGAACGTGCGATGATTGGTTAAGCTATGCGAATACATTTTCCTCTTTCAAATGATTAAAAGGTTTTCACATAAAAAATAGCTGCATTTAGTTTTTGCTTCACATCTTATCATTCTCTTTATGACCACGAATGATATGCTTTAATAAGGAGATGTTTTTACGCTATGAAAGAAGTAAATTCGGCATAAACTAATTCTTTTCGGGAAAATATATTTCTTTCAAAGAACGTGCTTCTGCCAATTTAATGCACATAGTCAGTTATAAGAGGTTCTTAGGCTAAATGAATAGGACGGTAAATAATTCTGATTAATTAGAAAATCTCTGGAATATTTCCCCCTTCATATATAGGAAATAATTTTCATCTAGAATATCTATCACAAATAAAAACGTCAGGATTTAGTGTTTTGCAAGATTTTTAGACATCATAGCTTGAAAGGACATGCAGTTGCCAAATACTACAATAAAAAAACCAATATCAACATAGTCTCTATTGGCAGAAATTTAACCTCTTAGACATTATATTTATTACTAGGAAACCAAGACAAAACTTAATAGGACAGTGTAACTGATAGCCGACATTAGAAATAGGATCTTCGATGCAGGTTGATCTCTGGGGATTCCTGGAGTTTTATTGTGGGAAGTTCCGGATATCCGCGATGGGGAAATGACACTATCAATCCTAGTTAATAGATAATACATTATTCATTGCACCTTAACTGTCAAGTTATTGATTTTCTAATCTTTTATTTGAAATACGTTACTTTCAAGAAATTATATCTTTTAATAGATATTTGTAATGCCGAATGACTTATCGATGTATATGTGATATGAGGTTAAAATGATTTTGATTATGTATGTAGATAATTGATTTATCATTGTACATTAACTGTCATATATCGAACGCTTCGTTTTTATCTTTAATATGAATATTATGCTATTTCAATAATGTTTTGCCCCATTCCCTTTTGCTGAATGGTAGATTTATCGAGATAGCGCGACGGTTATCACGTTCGGTTTCGGATCAAGAGGTCCGTAGTTCGAATTCCACTTCAGGGACACGACAACTTTGTCTGCAGATGAAAACTGTTCTTCCCGCAGTATGGTTTTGGCGCAATGCGTCTCTGAATTTAAGCGCACCACCACCAATGCTCCCAGGTTTCATCGTAATGCTTAGCGACAATGGTGTCACGGGTTTTCCCCGTACAGTCGCGACATAACTGACATAATCATGTAAGGAGTGCTTAATCCCATATGACCTCACCTCGCCTCGGGTCAAGTTCTCAATTTCAAGTATTTCTTAGAAACACTTCGGGACGAGTTTTTACGATAGTAAGGAGGTAGTTCCAATACTTTGTGTGAACGATTTTAACTACAATTACTATCTTATTAAGTTAATTGACAGACCATGCTTCATTTCCGTTACAATCTTTGAAGCACTGAAAAGGCATTTACAAGAAATTCCAAGATAAGAGGATTCTCTCTTAAAATCTATTTCCGAATCTTTAAGCTGTGATAAGGCACACATGGAAACTCACAACATCTTGTGAAGTGAGATTAAACATTGTAGACAGCGTACGTGATTAAATTCATGGTGAAAGAGTTTAAAGGGTTTCTATGTTCGCTCCAATAACATCTGACATTACATTTGCACGTCTGTGTCTCAAGTCCTATTTAGACATAAGCAAAGTATTCAACGTTGAGGGTAAAAAGCTGTGCTCGATCGAATATCACTTATATAACAGACCTTAAAATCACATAGAATATCTTTGATAAAATCTTGGCTTTGATACTTGACACCTTACCATATATACTGATTTAAGTTCAAGCCAACTTAATCAACTTTCATGTAGTATTGTTTTTATATTCACATGTGTCCAGTGAAAATCGATAATAAGTAGGCTTCAAACTTATGACGACATGTAAACTTTATTTTGTTTTCGTCTGCTTTTGAACAGTTTCAAAAATAACGTTGTACGTTGGCGCGCACCACTGGTTTCGATTGAATTGAACTGTATTGAAATAGTAATGATTAGAAAGTGTTATTTATCGATAAATCTTTAAGACTTTAAAGACTAAAGACTTCTGCTGTCCAATTTAAAAGACAAATATTATAAGACCAGAAGCCCTTTGCATGCAGACGTTCCACTAAGGAGACCAAAGTTATAAATTCAAAAGTTAAAGTTAAAGCGTAATACATAGCGAAAGGAGCATGTCACACACAGCTTAGCAAGTTAAATATAATCTACATATAGCTACAGGTCTTGATTCATTTGATACAAACCAACTTTAAAACATCACAAATGCTTTTGTACGTTGATATACATAAATTCAACATGTGATAACTTTTAAAGCAATTATTTACGATTTGATGATAGTGTCTCGAATGACAACCAAAACCGTATTCCTATTTTGCCAAACTATTGCAACTTAAAATTATCTTTATCCAAACCATCCTAATGGCGGTCCCATAATTCAGCGATGTATTCCAAAAAAAACATATATACAATATTCAGGGTATATAATTCCATTATATACGGTGTTCTGTATTCAGTCAGTTATGTATTCAATACTCATTAATGTGTTTAATATTCAGTTTGTGCTATATGTATTTTAACATTATATGTTTTAAATGTGCATATATTTGTTCTAATTCATTGTTTTAGTCCAGGCACTTTATAAAGAAGCCTAACTTCTGGCCCTGCTCTTGTAAGTTTCATTATCCTTCAATCAAGCCGTTAGCTCTATTTCTATTGCTGTGTGAATATGTTTTTGCCAACGAAGGTTTAGTTATTTGGTATAAATATCAATAAGGTAGCTTCAAAGTCATAACTCATTTTGTTAGTAATATTCCCTGTATGTTAAATGTTATCCTCGAGTGAAGCATATAATAAGCCATACTACTGTAAGCACAAATGTATATGAATTATCATATAGCAGTGATGTTTCAGTATTCAGTGATGAATGCACTGCAATGCTTTTAGTTGAAGTTCTTAAGGGTACATGTTATTACCAATTTCAATTTGGCTGATTAAATAATGAACGTCATTTTCATCTCGTTACCTAAAATCTGGCCCACCAATGAATACTTAAATACTCTTTTAATTTTGATTATAATCAATCGAATACCTAATTTGGGTTTTTTATTTTAATTATTTTCATTTAGATACATATATAAAATTTACATCCAAAGTTATATTTTTGAAGAAATAAATATTCTGAATCTTTTTTCATGTACTACCACATAGGAAATCAATGATTATGATTATTATTTGTACTATTTGTGTGCATATATTTGCTATTAGTGGCCAATGCTTCCACTACATGTGATATCTGTTGAAGATCAGACCCTAAGAATGGATGACTGACGTCACAAGAGAGGCTCAACTTGGATGTTAGATCGATCTTAGGAAATGCTTGAGTTGTATGTGTTATTATCTCTGAGTGGAACGTGCTGTCCCTTGGTTCTGAACATAGCTCATTTGGTCACTATCAGTGAAGTTCATCAACATCGGGCGTAGCTCGCCGGATAGGTAGGTGAACCCGTCATTGCTGGCCAAGCTGAGAGTTGATGGATGGATGATTCGCGGCCTCACACTGAGACATCAGTTAAAGACTAGTGGTGTCTCTTTGGACAAAATGTGCCTCTGTTCACCAAGCAGGAATTGGGTACCTGATGCTGCAGTGTGTTCATTGTGTGTGACCTTATACCGACAAATATGTAGCCTTAGGTTAGACCAGGGTTAAAATGTTGGTAGTGCCTTGAGCATGCACTAGTGGATTGAAATGTGCTCCTTATAATTATCCACATTATTATTATTTGCTGTGTATGAGTAATGATAATGGTTAAACCAATTTTTGTCAATGATAATTATATGAATGATTAATTATGAAATAAATTTACAACAAACACGAAATTTCAGCTTTGTGTAAAATAGTTTGTATAATCTACAAGGGAAAGACAAAGCTTCAGTCGATACATGTAATTAAAAACTAAAATTTTGATAGCGATTTAATGTATCATTCTTAATTAAGGTTATACACCCTATACCTTTATATTTCACACATTATCCGTTTGTTGATGAAACACTCTTAGGGGTGATATATCAGTCTTGACAACCGTTTGATTCTTATGATTCTTGAGACTACCGATGGATATGTATGCATCATTTGATACATGTCATATACGAACCATAATTTTGGAAGTACCATCCAATATAAGCTAAAATTCTGGATAAAAGGTGTCATCTTGATGTTTTGTGGCTTTCCTAGATGGTATTCTCGACATAATTACTTAGAAGAAACTGAAATGGAAAGACAAGGAATTTTATGAATTATCAACTTCCTTATAGTATTGAAAGTTTGAAGAAGCTATACCGAACGTCGCTTTCAGTACAATAAAGAAGTTGATAATCCATAAAATTCCTTGTCTTCTTTATACTGACAACTTCTAGAATGCCACTTAAACAGTTCAGAAACTGAAATGTCAGTCATGCAGATTCTTGACCGACACATTTTGCTTTCCTCATTTGTATTTGGTACACTGACATGTTGAATCACAATCAATGTTGGGAATCTGACACTACATGGATGACTTTGAAATAGGGATTTTAAAATGTCTCAAATGTCAACGTGACACACATCAGGTTATTGATAGCATGCCAAGAAGAATTGAAGTCGCAGCATGGCGATGCTTTTTCAAGCTTTGGAGATTCATATACAATCAGAATCAACGACAACCTTGTTTCGTGATCGCATATTCTGCATTGCTTATATTTGTCACGACCTAGATATGTCAAAATACATCCGTCATATCCGAGGAAACATTTTTTCTCATCCAAACACTCGGGTTACTGGTCACATTTCAAGCTCCATGAGAAAGCAAGTGGCTTATCATTAATAACAGATGACGTTTTAAAAGGATTACTACAAAGGGAAAAATGTTTCCATAACTATGCCTATTAGCATCCCATTCACATCCGTCAAAATATCATAAAGTCTCTCAATAAGTAATCTTAAAACCTTTCATGACAGTCAAAAAGCACTTTCAGTTACGACACCATAACAGTTATGCTTCACGAAAGATGTCTGGAATGTCATAAATAAAGACAAAAAGTCATGTTGTCGGTTTCTTTAAGAAACCCTAAGGTATTCAAAACGACATGGAAAAGCCTTGGCTATTTTAGTTTTTTTCATTATATGTTGTTGTTTTTTTGTCCCATACGTGTACATCCGTCAATACATTTGAAAAAGAAAATACAAATCAATAAAGAAAATATATAATGTAAAATATGAAATAAAAGCAAACTCTTAATTTACAAATGTAACGAAAATTCAAATCACGATACATATAAAAGGCGACAGATGATTAAAAACTTAATCATTGAAGGTGAATTAATCACTTTCTAAGTGTTACGACATAGATTTTAATTGGAGAAATATGACCCATTTCTCCCGACCAATTTTTATACCTCTAAAAGATAACTGAGATAGATTTTAAAAATCCAAGTGTCCACATTCTGATGTTTGTCTAAGTGACAGTGCGCTTATTCATGCATAAAGGTAAATTTGTAAATACTGACTATTCACTTACTATATCATATGAAATCCTGAATCCACTTTGCATTTATGAAGAAACGATGTTAATAGTTATTCCGTTCTTTGGTATACTGTATACCGAATTTAAAAAATCGTTTATAACCATTATAGATAGTTTTATTAGAAATAAGATGTTGAAATATAACATAAAGCACCTACAATACTCCAATCTATTAAATTTCTTAAAACTTCATACTTAAAAAATTTAAGTCAAACGTAACTTTAGCTCTTTAACATAAAAACGCTTTAACCTTTACAAGCAAAGTTTCTTTTCAAAGGTTAAACTGCACTTTCAAAAGAAAACTGAATAAAAGCTTCATAAATAATTACGAAATATATTTGAGTGTTTTCTTCATTAAAAACATTAAATTGAAGCTATACTTTATGTCATATTTTATACCAGATGCGCAATTCTCCAGCTTTACAAACACTGTTAGAGGGTAATATACATACATGTATGAGAGAAAATTAATTGTGTAATGATCAGAAACTTAGATTATTTTTTCTTCCAATGAACTATCAATACCGATATTGATGTAACACTAATAATTACCCTGTACATAATGAGTGGTTTTATCCTTATATTCATTTACTAACAAATTGACAGTTTAACATCAATTAAAGATGTTAAACATAAATTCAAGTATTGGCGGTTCATGTTTTCGTTTTAAATTAAATCCTGGTCTGTATTGACAGATGTGGATCGGTGTCCCACCGTGAAGTAGACATTTGTTATTACAGTTAAAATGCTTTGTAGGGAGGGGTGACAGCGTTGGTTGTTTGAAGGGACTGACTCGCTGGATTTTACTAAATTTTGAACTTCCCAACAATCAGTCATTTATTCTCTTATAATTACGAAGGTGGTACAAGAGCATATACAACAATCATTTAAAATAATAATTAATCACAAATATATGTATATATTACATTTAGAATGTGATACAATAAAATACAAAATGGCTGTAATTAGTTAACTGTTTTATAACATATTCTACTTTTTTATACAAATTTTGATAAGGATTTTGCTTGACGTCATTTGAAGAGAGGCTTACATACATGGAATCAATTGATTAAATACATGTTATTCGTGCATTACAAAGACTAATACATTAAAATATATATTGAAATTCATCAGAAACAGATGTGGGTTGACAAAGTTTGCAAGAAACGTGAGCTAGCACACTTTTTCCGAACACCAACTCGCCCACGTTGAACTTTGGATCAAGTGCTTTATAACAAAGTCATGTCAACATATTGAGCCACTTTTCCGCATTCGTTTCCTCTGTCCAAAATGAATTTATAAATCAGGTAAAAATTGATATAAATGGACGCCTATAATCAGAGATAAGAAATGCTCTTGTTTAACAAAGACGATATTTTTATACGTTTCGTGACTGAAAAGAAAAAGTTTTATATACGAAGGTTTATTGTAATTAATGTGAGGTATCAAGCACACAAATTCCTTATCATCATAAGATGTTCGCTCCTTTTACAAGTTTTGTTGTGTTGATTTACACCTTACCAACCCCCTGATGTCGAGTTTTCGAACATCCCGTAATAAGAGGCTTTCTACACAGAAGTATATAAAGTAGACGTAAAGATTCAAGTTTATTGCCATGCTTTTCTTACGAGATTCAAAACATTCCATTCATATCTAATAAGCATAGTTGAAAAGTCATGTATCAATTTCCTAACATTCTTTTATGCACATACTCAGTCATTTAAATGCGTGAAGATAAAATCGTCAGATAAATGCGTGATGATAAAATCTGAAGGACTCAAAAAGCAAGCTCTCTGAATCTTAACATAGGAGCAACATGTCAAATTTCAAAATTAAAGCGTGTGAATCGATGGATTATCTATAAAATGTAGGGCGTAGTTTGAAAAGGATTGCTTAGAGATTTAAAAGGATTTTCATGTTTTCATAAGTTTTCCGATAGATACTCAATTTACATCTGACATTAATTATAAAGTTTCCGATTCAATAATAATAATAATAATAATAATATAATCAGGGGATCTGTAACATGAATATCTTTAAAGAAGACAGGATGTTTTTGATAACAACTTCTTTATTGTGAAATGCACCACGTTCCAGATTCTATGCTGACTCATATCAACCTGATAAAGGAGTGATCATATACCCCGAAAGGTCAATGAATTTCACAATAAAGAAGTTGTAATCTAGAAAAAAAAGTCTTGTCTTCCTTTTGGATATCACTTTCAAAGCCATTCAAAAACTTAAACATGCTTTCGGTTTTTTAAGATTTAAATAATTGCTATTCTGTGTTTTCGAATTGTCTTCATATTCTCGATTACATCATTAGTTATATATTTAGGTAACAAGATCGCAGAAAATGGGAATGATAATCAAACATTTAACGCTTTACCCGGTCCAATCACATATGCGTACAAAATGTTGTACAAAAATATAATTGTTGTAGGAGAGAAATCAAATATTCTCGACATTTGGAATAAAACACTGTAAGCAATTTCGTTTTTTGAAACCAAACAGGATCAAACTAAGGGGAACATTTCCCAATTTAGATTAGCTGCTCAAATGTTATTATGAATTACGTATTTCATGATTATTGTTAAGTTAGTCTTACATCTTTGCAAGTGATAAGACTAATCACACTGGACAGGTTATATGATGAATAAAAGTTGTGTTTAAATTTTTAAAAGTGCTTTTGTAATTTTTGTAAAACTATCAAGTAGTAATCCATCAAACTTGCCAGATCACAAGCTGGTCTCCAATAAATATAAAAAAAACCTCTTTATAAATCCGATTATTAAAAATTACCAATTGTTGTTGTTAAGGTCATCTCCCATTTCATTGGCTTAAAGTTAACGCCTACTCACAATCTTCACTATTACAATTCAATAATTTAAACTTTGAAAATTTATACTTTCAAAGGTTAGAATGAAACATAAAATGCGTTTTCAGCTGTATTTAAATAATATTCTCTGACTTTTGCAAGTAAGGATTGTATTTAATGCCAATTTACTATTGTTTATTTCAACAAAATTGTCTTGACAGTGGATTATTTGAAATATCAATATGATCAGAAGATATGTTACATACAGATATTATTATGTCCCCCGCAACGTGGTTCCGTTGTTCCGTAATTCCGAAATGCTTTCGTTTCCGGACCATATCTAAAAAAAACATTCAATTTTTTTAATGGAACTTGGTATGTGGTTAGGTCTAGTGGTGGCGTCGTGCCTTTTGCTATTTTGGTAATTCTGATCTTTTTCTGGTTTCCATGGAAACAATTTGAACTTGGGTGATTTCGTTTCCGGGTCCTATCTCAAAAACCGTTCAATATTTTTTTTTCGAAACCTGGTTTGGGGTTAGATCTAGTGATGGAGTGGTGCCTTTTGCTACTTTTGTTATTCTTAAATTTTCATTTAACTTGGTTTCCATGGAAACAATTTGAACTTAATGCATATTGGGGGCTGTAGATGCTAATTATAATATTTGATGACTGTGTTAGTATCAAATGTCACATTCCCTACAATAAAGAAGTTGATAAATGTATAAAACTCTTCCTTATGCACCATTGAACTTGTTATATGTTTGGTATGGATTGTTTCTGGTGTAAGTGGCAATAAGTCGATTAGGTTGGATGGGGGACATCACTGTGCATCACATGCACATATTTTGGTTGGTTTTTTTTTTTGCGTTGTTCCATTTCTACTAGGCGGTTTAAACAATCTATTTTTATATCTTTATTTAGATATCTTAGTCATAAACTGTGAATTTTGCAGTTTTTAACAAAAGCATTTCATTGAACATCATCCTTCAAACTATTTTATTTTCATAATCTAGATTTAAACAGGTTAAAATAGGTTCTTACACGCCTTTAAACATATTTCATATTTTTCGAAAATCTCAAAGTCAAAATTTCCTGTTGTACCAGAAAAATGTAATCTTAGTAATATACTAGAGGACAGATTTAATGGAGGTAAAAGTAGCCAGTCATTGTAATATCGATAACCCTTTTCATCGTTCAAACGCTGTGCAATTTGTAACAGAAATCATCCGATATTTGATTTATAATATAAGCCAAAAATCTATTCAGATTGTGCTTAACTTCCTTTAATAAAAATAATGAGGTCGTGAAAAGATTTAGAAAAGGCCAGGATAATATTTGTGAGAGGATATCTTCTATCCAAAATGTATTCATATTCTATATCATGAATCATTTAATCACCCTGGAGTCGGCGTTTTGAAAGGGGGAATTGGCACATTTGTGAAAACATTTCTTCGCATTTGCCCATATAAACATTAGTTTATTCCAAATGTGTTATCTTATAGAGTCAAACAACAAATTATTCGAACCTGTCATTTATAGTCGAAGAAGAAATTATCAATAGCGGTCATTTCTGTTTGAAAATTGTTTAGTCATTTGAGTTGGAGAATCGAACATCATAGCTTAACTGAACATGGTACGTTCATTGTATAGTTTCTTTTTTAAATTAAATTTATTGCTTTGCAATAGGTTACATTATATCCATTTGCGAGAGATCACAGTTACTCGTCCAATAATGTGCTACTGGCCATTTGGTGACAGGTTGCAGTTATGATAATCAAGGCACCTGCAAAAGAAGCCTAGGGCCTCAATCCGGTTAAAACTAGCTGTAATGATCAGTCATTATCAGTCAAGTCAGGCTTATGAAATGCTTTTGTCTTCCCTCGGCTATATGAGTTTTATCATAACGGAACATTATGTTCAATCTCAAACCTCTGGAGATCTTACAAATCCTGTATGACAAAAGTACCCATTACCTATGATTGATAGCACCAGTTTATCAAGAACAACCGGAAGCCAGTGGCAGATAAACGACGGGACCTTCAGGGATGACCCCCATCGAGTTTGATAGATACATTTTACACTTCCAGCCGATAGGCTATCAGCACTGTATCATGCTTTGTACGGTGATTTGTGAAAAGTATGGAAACATTAAGCTGTTGGTGACCAAGAATGAACCGGATGCCAGTAGCAGATTAACCTTAGAATCTCAAGGGATGAACCTGCATCCAGAATAATGAATCCTTTTTACAATTCCAAATGATGTGTTGAGAGAACTCCAATCTTCAGCCAGTTTTTCTCTTTTTTGTGAGACTTATTTTTGGCTGACTTTTTTCACATATTCAAAAATACGTCATGGATTTTATGCCAGCACTTTGTCTTAAAGGATATTTTGGATGTGATATGATATCAGATTTATTCACCTGGTATATTGAGTAAGCTATTTGTTAAATTCAGTGTCTTCAGTTATGTTGAATGATGCATGTATATATTCAGGTGTGCAAAGACGGTTATCACATGTGTCATTAAAAACCCATCAAACTATTGCTAAAAGATTTAGATCCAAAAAGTTGAAATTACAATAACGGATATTTTTAACATTAAATTAAGTCAAATTAAGTTAGAATACACATGTACAAATAAATAAATGATATTATATGAGCTTCATTCATTTTTAAATGTCTGAAAAGTTCTCTTTCCTTTCGTAATGTTTACTGATTGATAGCGACCACTTTTGACTTATCATCGATTTATTTTTGTGATTTCACTAAAATGAATGGCTTTATTTTTAAAATACGCTTGGTGCAAAATGAGATATTATTTGTATCATACTTTCTACGAAACCACCAATACTTAACAATCAAAAATGAAACTACGGATATAAAAGGAAAACTATAAGGAGGTAAAAACCAGACATTATCGCAAGACCTGTATGTATTCTCGAGATTTTCCTCAGCTCATCCGCCCATGGATGAAGAGAAACATCTAACTAGCGAGGGTATTTATCATGTCTGACATGAGAGATTAACCCTGCCAATCAAGGAAATTGGTTCATTATCAAGAGAACAGTTTATTATATGACGAATTCCCCCCCAAAGGAGTAGATGGGGTTAGGCAATGAAATGTTTACAGCGTTTGGCTTTTAATGGTGACGTCATATTTGCATTAAAACTTACATGTAGAAAACTTAAATCGGTTTACAACTCTATCACATAGTAGAGGGAAAGTTATGAATCTAATTCAGTAATTACACAATAAATTTATTGATTATGCATTTCTGTAAAAAGAATTGACGCTTATGTCTACATTATTTCAAAAGGGCACTATATAATAACTCATTTATTTCATTTCATTTATATGAATCTAGTTACGAATTTCCCACTAAAACGATTTTTTTTTCATTTCACAATGATTGAATATTTTCAGCAACAAAATATTGAATTAACGTATTTACAATAGTAAATATATACTAAATAGTTCTCACATGCAATTCTGGGCTCAATAACCTAAGAAAGGCTAATGTTATATTTCACAAACTTTATGGAACTTCAAGAAAAATCTTTTTTTAGGTCTATCTGCAAATCTGTGTTAACAATGAAATGAACAGGAGATATAAAACTTAATCATTGATCTTATCTCATCAAATGAAGAATTCAAGCATATGGATATCTATATACAAATATGTGCTTATATGATATAAACAAGTGATAAAACACATAACCCTTGATAAAAATTCTCTACATGATACAAGTGTACTCAACAGGTTAATGGCAACCACTGTTTGCAATGTTTAGATATTCTACAGTTCAAATACTTAACCATATGAAGCTAGAAGATTGGAAATCAGGGTGGTCCTCAACTATAAGTATAACGTATATATAAGTATAATTGATATGCAAAACGTATCGAATCAGAAAGGAAAAAATAACATAAACGCCTACTTACTTATTGAACTTTCGTCACTTGTGAAAGTTATATTTTTTCACACCAGATAGAAATAATTACAAATAACACATTGACATGTTGAAACTTACGGGTCAAGTACACTTATGATGAGTCATGATAATCAAGAACATGTAGATACGAGCTTGTCTTGACATGATAATGCATCAAATATCAAATAACATCAAAAGAACGTCCTTTAAATATCAGAGGTAAAGTTAACATGAGGAAATTTTAAAACATGAGGTAAAACATTCTTAACTTGCATAATGAAATTTTACATAACGTGTCACTAAAATTTGACATTCAAGAGTCTGAAAAAAACTTATTCTTCTCATCACAATTATGTATACAATTACTTTCAAATTGCGTCAGATACATATATTTGTTGAGGTTCAAACGTAGAAAAGTTGTTCAATAAAGACAATCGTGAGAGAACATCGAAATGCACTAATATGTCCTTTTAAATGAACAATTTGAGTACGAGAAACACTCTCACTCTTGAGCTTTTCCTGATGGAGAGACCTTATACACTTTGAGCTTACTCAGACAGGCAAGGTCAGTATCCTGACAATCAAAGGAAATTGGTTTCATATCCAAACATATACATATACAATTCCACTGAAAATAATCGCTTAGCGCTTTTAGCTTATAAGTAATATTTTATCGGCAGTCTATTAAAGATCTCAAACATTAAAAATGAAACAAAATGACTTGTTATTGTTTGTTTTCACCTTAAGACAAAATCGAATTAGTTTCTTATTACTTTCTTTGAGGATTACTTTTGAAATGGAAATTCATTTGAATGTAGATAATTGTAATTTTCCATAACATCCAATGCTAAGAAGGAAATAATTATCACTTAAAGAATACTTTTATTTACATTCTACTATTTACGTTTATCATTTTATTCATCAAAAAGAACGTGACACCTTCTTCTTGCATATATCTTCCCTCAAGTGATGTCAGTTTCGATTTATACCAGCAAACGTTCCTAATTAACCCCCTGAGAAAAATGTCATCTTGGCCTTGTGAATTTGATTGATGGTGATATAAACGTAATTATTAAGTACATAACACTGTTTTTATCAATGTAGATTAAATAACCATAACCTATCGGAGATAATTTTTGTTGCAATAGAAATTCTATACATCAAACATGTTTTTATAACATGTGAAGTATCTATCACCCTGAATTTCGTTTGAAGAGAAATAGTATCTATCGCAAAATATATACTTTTATTCCTATAATTTTTCTTATCATGAAACACCTTCAACACCCCTGTTAAGGTCAATTTGCGACATGAGAAGATCCATGACTAAAATACAGAAACATACCGAAAAAGAGTTATAAGCATTAGTTTCAAGCTGATTACGAAGCTTTTAGAAAGATCTTTGAATGATACTTAATATTCAGCTATGGAAAGATTCGGCACGATCTTTATGTGCCACGATGAGGACTTGAAAGGGATTCTGTAAGTAAGTTATTTTCCTAATCTTAACAGTACATTGTAAAGCAATCGAAAGCATTTTTAGCTTAGAGTGGGATTTGATAGATTAAGCACGAACTTCAAATAAAGTTCTAATAGCAATGCAGAAGACTTAAAATCGTTTTCATGTCAGCATAATTTTCACTAGAAGTTGTCCAGTAAAATCTGATTTAGATGAACAAGTGTCAGTCATAAGACGTTTAAATGGAGTCAAGAAAAGATCGTCTTTTAGACCAAAATACTAGCAAAGATATCTTTATGACAGATGTATAGTGGTGGAGTAAGATCACATGATAACTCAATAGTGTTGATAGATGACATAGTTTTCTTAATACGGGGTACACGAGGTTATTGATAAAAGGACATAGAAAGACAGGGGTAATACAAATCTTTATCAACACAGTCCACAATATCTTGCGAGAAGAATTGGCACTAAAGACGTTACAACCTTAGTTATTGAAGGATGACATGGCAAAAACTTATGTGTGCACTGACCCACTTTCCTGGTGAGAAACATTTTTTTCAGTTTTCTTCAGTTATTGTCTTATAAGTGGGAAAAGTATGTGTAATCCCATGATACTGAAGTTATCATGTTGTGTTATTTAATGGCTGAAAGTGGTGTACCCAGATTGCCTCCATCCTCATATTTCATTTGAAGCAGCTGTGTGGGTAGATTTTAAATAAGGCTGGATTATCAGATGAAAAGATGTGTTATGAAAGCCCCCATCATGAAAATAAAATGAATTTGCTCTTCGCTAATTCAAATTTCTCTGCATAACTTGGTAACTCGTCGGTCATTCATCATATGATAATGGCTGTCCTAAAAATTTATAGTTATGTCAACGTTATTGGTCGAAGAAGTTCGTCTTCAAGTTGGCAACTTGATTTCAGCTGACCACTATTATGATTATGGAGCATGAAGGAACATCTTCCCCTAATGTCCAAACTATATCATCAGAAATGAATTAGCGGATCCCTAATCACAGCCAACGATTCGATATGGTCCATTTCCTGATAAAAACAACCTGAATTAATTGAGAAAACTCTCAGTCAAACGCGAATTCATTGCAAGGTGGGAACTGAGCTCGAAGAATGTGATAGCGCAAGCGGGGTGCAATTGTGTTGCATGGTTTTAGAACCGAGCCTCACTACTTACCCATATCCCCCTTTGTATGTTTCCATCACTTAATGATCATTTGATGATCATTTAATGATCATTTCATGATCTAGGTTAAAGTTGTTAAAATCAGATTTATGCTACTTTTACTATGCTTACTCCTGTATTCCGTTTAATGTTGGTATATGAATCTAACCTTTTCTTAAAAATACAATCTTAACCTCGGTGTTATCAATCAAACTGCTCATATTGATTAACTAACATTGCTAAAAAAATGAATTGATCATTTTCGAAAACGACAACCATAAAATCGTAATAAATGAATATTTTATTCGTAGCGCAATGCTATCATTCGAATCATTCAAAGAATTGGTAGTAGCTGTTCAATTCATAAAAGTAAAATCGCTATTTTCAAATATGAACTTTTTTTATTAACCCTGAAACTATACCTAACAATAAAGACCACCCTTTGGGAGAAAAACATAATTACCCTCCCTTTTGATCATATTTTGGTCAACACCTTCTCAGAACATATTCTTTTACATTTAGCTTTCATATGTTTTCGAGAAATAGGACATTCTGTCATGAAAATGCCAGTTGCAAGTATTAATTTCATATCATGATTCTGACCTTTGCATGAAAAACATTTAAGAAATGTTATTGCACAACGCTATCATGAAAAGAACATTTTATTTTTAAAGATATAGATTAAACACAATCTTCTTTTTAAATGTCGAACTAGATATTGTTGTTTTTGTGATATTATATCTCATATTTCAAATTTAAAGTATTATACTAGGTATATTTTTTGAATCTCTTATTTCGAAACCTCTATCCCTTCAGAGTTCTTACAACACATCTCTTTAATGGAGGAACTTTTTGTCAAGCTCTGATATATTCTTGACTCCTTCTCACTTTGAACATCCGGAAGCAAGTAGTTTCCCCCAAATCCATCGAATCTCCAGAGATGAAGCGTCCTCAAGAATGACAGGTTCCTAATTAAAATCCTATAATTAAAAGTTGGAAACAAGTTTAAACCTTTTTTTTTTTTTTTGCTTTTTAACCTAAGATTTACCAGAATATATTTCCGGGATACTTCAAGCAAAATCTTAAGCAAAACCATTAACATGAAGACTCTAATGTAAGACTTTGGAGTTTTGGAATTAGATTAATGTTTGAAAATCGTTTGTGTATTGTAAGATTATTACAATTACATCGCAGCTGCTAGTATTATTTCAGGGCAATGCAATTTAGAAGGAATGTATTTTCAGCGTCGATTTGACGATTGTCGACAGTGCAAAGCTAGTAAACTCCAAAAGGTTTGTTCTGAACTGCCAGAAGTCGGTCCTGCGAATGTAGAAAAAGGGTCACAATAGGAAAAGTATCCTGACTGGTGTAACTGTGATAAATGCTACTCTGTTCTCACAGTCCTGTCGAACCCTGTGGAGCCCATGGTCGAAAAATACTCATTAACGATAGAACGCTGACTTCTGCCTGAAAGATAGGAACGTAGCCATTCAAGGGCAGTCCCAGATAAGCCAAATCTAGATTACAGTTTGACAACGTGATGAGAGTACCCTGCTCGAATGGCGGAAAAGCGTAGGACAAGTCTAGCCATCCAAGAACATACATACAACAGACCTGTCGACAGCCTGCAGAATGTCAAGCTCCAAAATTCTCTCAGTGCTCTGAAGGCTTCTGTAGAATGACTGCATAGGTTTCACGTAGATATCTGTATTGGTCGACGGATGTTCATTCAGTTTCTCGGCAAAAACTGGCTTGAAACGTTTTGTGTGAATTATTAGGTATGACACGGGATGATACATTTTCAAGACTGCATGGATAATAATACGTTCCGTATGAATAAAAATGAAATATAGATTCTTTAAACGATAAGCAACCCAGCTATTTTGGAAGAATTGATCATGTGGATGGTACTGAACAGCGCGGTGTTCAGCATGCATGTTAAAACCACAGCGCGGTGTTCAGCATGCATGTTAAAACCACAATGTCAATGACTTATAACGATATCCATTTATGAGTTCGTGTTCCTTTCGTGTCAAGCTACCCTACACTTTATACTACAAACTTTATACCAATGTTTGAGCACTAACAAAAAGTGTTCAGCAAATATTTGAACATAACAAGCAAGTTTATAATTTACGATTTTTTTATATATTCAAGGATCAATATCATAAAGTTTGTGTTAATCTGTGTTAAAAACCACATTATTTATGACAGTTAATATTACATAAACGCCTACATGGATTAACCTTAGTAGTTTTCTCGCATGTTTGTTCTATCAAAGCAAGAGCAAATTCAGGATTGCAAGGACATTTTTAAATGTTATAAATCAACATGTTATGAAACTGAAAGGTTAAGTATTATTAGTCATCATATTACCCCTTTACAAAGAGTGCAGATATTTTTACATGTTTAAAACGATTGCCTTTTTATTAAAACCAGAAAGTTCAGTAAATTTGGCATGAGGAATGAAAACGCAAGTTGTTCGAGTGTGGAAATACAAACTGAAATTTTACATTTTGGTACGCATTAAATTCTTATCTATAAAATATGTATGTAACAACAATTGTATTCCACATAGCTGAATTTTGGTTCAAACCATGCCAATTATCCCACAATCACAATCTTTAAGGATATTGACAAGCAAAAATGTATATATCTTATTATTGCGACAGTTTGGTTATGAAGTTATCTTAACTCTTTAACTATTCATTATGGACAGACCTTTTACCATTAGACCTCTCTAATCACATCTGACAGGAGGTTATGAACCTGTCACTACGAGAAAATTGATCATATCAAATTACACCTATACAATATCACAGGTAATAATTGGACAGCCTGAAAACTTAGAAACACATCTTTGGAATCATAGAATTAAATATCGGTCCCAATGATTGATTTAAGCCTTTTAATTATATGTTTCTGTCAGAACCTTACCATATCAAGGCCCGAATTAATTAAAGGGGTTGAGACTACGTTTATGCCTAAACCTGGTCCAAATCATACACGAATCAAGATTTGCTATTATTGAAGCAAGTTTTTGTAAAACCCAGGTTTAATCCTTTGCATGTAGACTGAGTCTCACATTTTTTACGTTTAAAAAGCAAGTTTAAACTGCGACGGTTTCAACGTCACCACTCGGTAACTTTCGGCGTTTAAAGCGATGTATGCAGATAACAGGTAGTTTAGCCATAGGTTAAAGTCCTTAGTAAAACTATTTATTAAAGAAAAAAACTTACGCTTATATATACTAGTATATTTTCCTGTGGGCAAAATGTTATGAGTCATCCTGATTGAACTTTCCCCTCAAGCTTTACACCTTCATCCTAACAGAAAAAAGGAAGCAGTTGTCAATGTGGGTTTCTTAATTAAAACATTAAAAAAGTTTAATTCTAAAATTTTGAAATGTAAAAATAAGAATAAAGAAATATACCCTGTTTGAAGCATTTGCTTAGTTTCAAAAGAAACTCCTTGTTTTCGCTTTAAGCTAAATCAAGTTTGGTTTCGTAACATTCTTTCATTTCATTTCATTAGTAACTCAAGTTTCTATCCAATGTTCAGATAAAACTAACTGTGAAATATTATGCTGTACTAATGTGCATCGATGAAAATGGTTTTCATTTCTATACCTGAGGCTATACATCATAAGAAAACTTCTTTTGCTTTAAATAAATCTTGCAACTTTGATGTTTTTCTCGAAGGAAAATTTAATAAGTATTCCTGTGAAAATGTACATGATTAATTTATGAATGGCTTGAAGCAAAAATTATGGGAAAATGGATTTAGAAAAAATCAACGTTTGAAAATTTTAGATAAATTGGCATATGTGCACGAAATCCACACGAAAAAACAAGAATCATATTTAACATTTTTTGTGGAATAATATATGTAAATCCAGTCGAAATTACTGTTTATCGATTACACGATTTTCTGGATTTAATTGTTGACAAATTCGACTCTATTGAGCTGATAAAATAATAAAACACAAAATCTATTTTATATATTGGAATGTACTTTTCAAAGAAAACGCATAAATCGCTACAAACTGTGTTATCGCCTGTAACGTGAAACACTGCGTTTTGGCAAAGGTGTTTAATGAGGACGTTCATCACAGACTACCGCCAGATGCAAAATTATTATTATTCGTTTAAGAAACAAGATTGGATACATGATTACATATTATGAATAACATAGTAGGTTAAGCATGTGGAACTAATTCAAACCAACTTTGTAAGATTAGTTCATCGTGTCCCGGTATCTTCTGCGAATACACGCCTCATTATGAATTCAGTAACAATAAAATTTCTTTTCAATATTAAACCATAAACAAACGATATTTTAAGGAATACTTTCCCTTTCTCGAAAAGAATGCGGTTGGTTTTCTTTACATATCACCTTGCTCAGGTGATGTCAGTTTTCTCGATACCAGCCAATGTCATTGATAAGCCACTTTTGTCGCGTTTACCCTTTAGGTTTGATACACATTTTGAATGAGGAATTATTTTCTGTGAATATTGATTAAAGAGTCACTCCGTGATTTTCATAACATATTATTTACCTTTGATACGAACCTAAACGTCATATGTGGTGATATAAGATCAAAACATCTTAACTTTTCATGTCCAAAAGACATATATATGACAAATACTGGTTTTCCATGAAAATCTAAAATTAGCCTTATAAAGGCACAGAGGTGTAGATATCACGTCCAATATACATGGATACTAGTTATATAACCCAACAAACACTATCAAATCCTATCTGCCCTCCTGGCTGTTTTAGATAAGTCTCCAAAATTACGTTTGACTATTTGACGCGCGCCACTGTCCGGTTTTTCGATCATAAATGCGACGTTCTACCTTCTTATGGTCACTGTAAAAAAACAACAAGCTTTAAAATTTGACTTTTTGGGAACAGTCGATACTTCGCGATCAAATGACACCATTGAATAAGTTTGGCATATATGACTCTAACAACTCACGGAGTGGCTCTTTAAGTTACTGAGTTAATTTTAAAACTGACCTACGGATTAACTGTGAATGAGTCATAACATCATTGTACACCCACTACACATTTTAATGACCTGAAGGGAAATTCGAAAATAGAAACTATCTAGTATTTCAAAACACTAATGCTCGTTTTAAAGAGAGTTTCCGAGCAACACATATTTTTCGCTCTAAGTAATATAAGTTAAGAATATGTGGAATTCAGTATGCAAGAGAATGATTAGATTTTTTATGGATATCCTTCGAAAGATAAATGTATAGGGTGTGGATTGTGACAAAAAATTCTGTACATAAAAAAAACCTCGAAAGGTCAACATAAGAATATTCAAATAAAACGCTTGTTGATGTACATAAGTTTCCTATCTTAGAATTTAGTTTTTTGTTTAAATCTAAATTTAGAATAGATTCTTCTGTACATTAACCTGTTCTGATCAATATATCTAGCCTGCAAGCTATATATTCATGTCTATAAAATAAAACCTACAGTACAAAATACTTCATTACAGGTGAAAGAGCAAAAGATTACATAATGAACATGTACATCGTTCCTAAAAACGCTGATCAAAGGCGCTTTGATTGTTAAATATTATTTTAAGAGGTTTTGTTTGTGTTGAAACAGCTGTGGACACTCAGATTAGTGCTGTATATTTCTATCTTGAATAAAAAGATATAGTTCAAGATGTAAAGTCTGTTCCGTGTATATTTCAGGTTTAAAATATGCAAAACATAAACTTTAGTTCTCTGACATATAAACATCTCAATTTAACTTCTTACTTGCTGTCGCTGTCTGCTTAAATTCGACCGTGTTGCGAGAGATAACAGTATATGAAACTCTATATTAGCAGGAAACGAACACATTCTATCAGGGATTTTCCTCTCCACAAATGTCTGAAAGCAGCTTTACTTTCTGGGTGTACTGACACCAGTCAGCGCAGACAAAACCTAGTCATTATCGGACCAATCACGTCATCGCGTTTAATAGAGGGATGGTTGCGATCAAGTTTAACGGATGTTTAACGGGAGTTACTTGCCCCTGTAGCTAATGACAACGAAGGATTTAGCAATCATGGATTTTTTCCATAGGAGGTATTACGTTAGAACGTGCAAGTAAACAGGCTACTACTACTTATTTTCTTCTCTTCTTGAAGGCAACAGAGATTAATTCCTAATCAATGGAAATTACCATCCTCATGATAATAAGTCAATTAAATGTGACCGACGGGGTCATGCTTTCCTTGTCAAACACTATAAGTAAGTAAAGAAGGCTAGTGAATAGATGCTGGGTCATTGAATACCAATCAGCCATACAAATTTCCTCTTTTGTCTCTATGTATCCTCAGACCTGATATGAATCAAAATATATATTTACTATTTCTGCAGATATTGACGAATAAGTTTGCCTTGTGAGAACACAGATGATGAGTAATGAATATTAAAATGGCTTATCTCGCAAGACCTTTCTTGAGAGGTGTTTGTTGTGATAACGCATGGGAGACAGACCGTTTTCCTCCACTCAACTAAATACATCTGTTTATTAAATTGATTTTTAATATATATCTATTGGCGATTGGTTCCTGTACTAGTTACTTCAGGCATTTTACTGCAGTACCGACACAAATACATAACACTGTGACGTCATTCAGGAAGTTATGACTCCTTCGTATACCAATAAATATAGATTGTAATGTAATGATTTCATGTTTGCTTTTTTATTTTAATGAATGAATTCGATCCCGTGTTTTATTTTGGTTTGGACTCTTCAAGATTTCAAGATAGAGAAGGGGAAGAAACTTGCTTACTACAAATGGATTTTAGATTGCGAAAGGAAGACATAAGACAACGATGCATCCACGTGAAGCACGTTTATAGCACTAACATGTCAATAGCGTCTAGACGAATACGAGCTTAATTGGAAATTGTTCAAGTGAATTCTAAACTAATCTTAAATTCATTGGCAGATCCCTTTGTGAACGAGAAAAATATGATCATCTTACAGGGAATTGTAATGGGGTTGTCTCTCATGTTTTGAGGGGTTTAAAAAAAGTAATTTCAATTTGTTGATCATAACCTATTTCATTTCAAGATAGTTACTTTGTAATAAGACATTTGATAGGATTAAAAGTTATAATTGCAAAAATAGTAGTTGGAAAAAAGATACGATAGACAAAATCTCGCAGTTTAGAGATTCAAACACTTAACTTTTACTTTTTGATCAATTGGATGCCAATAAGTTACAGGGGCGTTTTTGAGGCGAATACATTGGATCTCACAAAAACGAAAAATAAATGTTACCAATTGTAGGGCAATCCCTTTCAATCAACGAAAGCCGTTTTGAAACAAACATAACAAGTATGGTTAAGTTATCCGAATGTATTTCCATACATTGAATTATTAAAAGTTATTCTGAATAAAAGGGTCGCCAGCAGTTTGCACTTGATATATTTATATATAAGATATTAATACAGAAGTTCGAATTGAGTTACGAGGTGTTTGACAGTCTAAATAAAGTATTTGGCTTTACCATACACTAATTAGAAAAACTTTGTAAACACTTCTTTTAAAACACTTTTCTAGTTTTCTGGAAACACTGACCTTTTTTGCTAACAGGCCGTCAAGTTATTACATACATCAACATATAATTGAATTGTGAAGACCATTTATTAACAGGAAATGGCATTGTTCGTAAATGCGATCGTCAAGTTATTTAATAATTTTTCAGACAATGTCTTCCTGGAATCAATAATTCATAGTGTGAGAAAATTCATATAACTTTAAGGATCTTTAAGAAACTCCAATAAAACACGATTTACTTGCTTTCAATGACATTTTTGGGGGAAAGTGTCCTGTTCGTCGAATATCCACGTGAACCCATTTTTATTCATTGACAAACATACAATACAGTTAACCAAAATCTAAGTATGCAAGTAACATATTCCTTAACGAGTTTATTCATTGACCTGTTCGTGTAGCATTGTAGATGCTGTCAGTAAAATGAAGCGAAGGAAACTTTAGAATTAGATTAGAAACTTTGCTTCCTTCAAAAACAACGATTTGAGGAATATGTATCAAAACGCTATAGTTGACTTAAAGGAAGTTAATAATCTAAATATATCCTTGCCCCAGGAATTGCCCCCTCACCTCCCACCTCCCCCCTTGAAAAAGAGATAATTATCTCGAGGATAATATTGTTTTATTATCGATTATACCCAGAATTTAGGTTTTATTTCTAATATGAGGACGGAGAGTTTAGGTTTTATAACTGACAATGTTATATTTCAAGGGTCATTGATCAATCAATACTTAGTAAATTAACCAAGAGACAAAACTATGACATTGTGAGCTAAAACTTTCCGTTCAACGGGTCTGATTATGTTACACAAGTTTCAGAAACTTTCGTTAATCATACCCCCAAATAAACTTCCTCTACAAAGTTAAATGTCATGTTGGTTTTGGTTGAAGAACGTGAAACACGATGGTAATGGATTGCATGTTAATAATTAATCCAATCTAAGAAAACATACACATTTTGGGGAGAAAATCAAATATATTGGAAACATGTACCTGTAAATATTTTCTGAACTGAGAGGAAATAGATTAAAAGTGAAAATAAGTCAATTCATTCATGTACACGTCATGACCGATAAACCTTCTCAGTTATTCTTAAAACAAAAATCAATTTATAAATAACTGTTTTGATACGTGTGTAGTAAATAGCTTAATTCATATTTGAATATTTTCTATCATTGATCATGTATGTGATATATAGGTGATAAGCGTTATCTACAAGTCAGGTTCTCAATAGAAATAGAACGTGATATTAATCTAAACAAGAGACACAATTTGTTGTGTAATTCCCTGGTATGTTTTCCCGGAAACAGCTACCTGTTTTTGTTTTTCATACCATGGGAACATTGGTCCATCGATTAATGGCCAACATGTTAACAGAGGACAATTTAAGACACCAACCCCTGAGTTTAAAGACATGAAGAATGTGCAACAATTGCAATTATTTTGTTTCACCTTTTTATTACATGAAGACAAATCAATTATTTATATTGCTTCCTTTTGTACAACCAACAATAGTTTGTTTAAAACCAAAAAAAAGGAAATTCAAAAGAACTGCAACCTGTAAATAATACCAAACTTTTTCTCTATACCAAGCTTGGCCTTATTATCTATGAATTTTTATTTTGGAATTTAAGATACATTCGAAACCGGAATGTCAGAGAGGTTGCATTTAGGTAAGTGTGACGATTTCTCTGCTTCTGGCCTTGACAAGTGTTTATATGAATACCCTTGGAACACGCAAACAATGAAACAAAAGAAGTACAAAACCAAAAAGCAGCAGGTAATGATCGATCGTCCCAAGTACTAGATTTGGTTAGCCTTTAAGGTTCTTAGTTGAGCTTCAAATACAAAATGATAGCTTAAGTTTCCAAAGATGGTGATAAAGAAAAATCTAATGAAAACAGAAACCCAAAAATAATTGCCCCAACACATCGCATTTTGTATGGCTAAACAACCTTAGCAATTTTCAAATTCTATTCCGAAATCAAATTGCTTTATAGAAAACATTACCTTGTTATTATTTACCATCAGTTTTTACGAAAACGTATCACTGAAAAAAACTCAACTTAGATATTTTGTTAGAAAGGGTTCTGTGGAACGTTGAATAGAAAAGGCTTTTTTTGCTTTACTATTTCATTAATTAATGAAACATCGCACCTGTAGCAAGACTTAATAAAACGTAAAAGCTGTCAACATTTTTAATCTTTTCGAAATTCAACATCTTATGTATCACAAACTCTCCTCTAGGCATGAACACTCCAGTCATTAACAAACTGGAATAAACTGCAACTGTGAATTGTTTGAGGATTTTTGTTTTTTTAGGATTTAGATTACAATATATGTTTTAAAAAATAATGCATTATGCTGTTCGGCATTACATTTAAGTGTATTTTCAAAGTTGATCTCTTTTTATCGCCTACAGGAAAAATAAAATCAGTCTTTTACTCTTTTAAAAAGATAGCATTTCTATATGCATTGCAATTTTAGAAATGTAATTTAATGTTTCAATACTCAGATGACATTGTTCGTCAGAAGAAAATTTATGTTCATCCTCCTAAGCTTTTAATATTGAACTTTTTTCGTTTACTTGGCTTTAAAACCTCATTCAAATTTCTTTCCTGTAATTTTCTTTGACATCAAACATCCAGAACCTTTGATCAGGTATTAAAAAACTCCAATTAAATCCAAAATATCCAACGAAGTGCCTGTCACTATTTCTTTAATCACTCGTGAAAAATGTTATCAACGTATGTCTAATAACAAATACTCATACACATCAATCTAAAATACTAAAAGAACTTTTACAACACTGGTTAATAAATCGAATTACAAAACATTCTCATATTTACAAAATAATCATATATTTAAACGTATGATAATAAATTCAACTGATATCGTCAAAATTTGTTTAGATGTATCTGGTCTTAACTGCAAGAGGTTTAATTATGGCGAGTGCAATTTCTTAGAAAACGAATCCATATACTGGCGGTACATACTTCAACTTTTGTTTGATAACAATTTTCTAACTACAATTTTTAGGCAATCTCACAGCAAAAGATGGCTCTAGTTTGAATACGAGAACGTTTTTATACAATGCCAATAATGATCGACTTAATAACAGCAAACGCTTGACAAATTCGATAAGTCAAATTTCACCTGCAGGTTTAATTACCTATATTCTGTAAAAGCTGAAGTAATAACAGCCTTACAGAAATATTAACAACAATGAAATTGAACTTTCTTCATGCGTCTTGAAAATTTCCGATTCTATGAATATATATTTGTACATATCAAAGATTTAATCTTGATTTTAGGATATTTGGATAATGATATGATGTATTTAGTTATGTATATCAAAACACTTTCAAAGAAACTACGTTATAAATAAATGTAAAGAATGTTTTCAAAACTCTGATTTTTTCACTGTAGGAATTTTTTTTTCAAATCAGTGAAATATTTTTCAATTTCAAAAGTGTTACTTCTTAACATCAAATGTGATTGGTCTCTTCAACATTCATCTCACTACCCTGGGGTGATGTCAAGTTTTACGCTGGTAGCAGTGTCAATAATAAGTTTGCTTTTTTCAAATTGCTATGGAGGTATCAGACACGAGTCTTAATGAAGTCGTAAAATGAACTATTTCTAGAAAGCATTTGTTGTTAGCGTTATTTTGTCGCTCTTTACTTGGCTGTTTCTTTTGAAAATATACATTTTCGAAAGAACTGGGACATAACAATCAAATTACAGTATCATATTTATTCAAAGAAATCAAATCCAATAACCAATATGTTAACATCTGTTAAATATGTGGAGCTAGTGAGTGTGTTAGTTGGGGTTTAACGTGTATATAATAACATTTCATGACAAGCGTCCCAAAGCGGGTGGACAGATCAGGGAAAGGGTGGAAAGAAAGGCATAATAAGAGAGAGGCGGCAGGTTTATTAATAAATCTTCTACCCATCGACCGTTCCAGTTAGGTTGACCTTATCGTATAGAACATAGCATACTTTTTAACAAGCCATAGCTCTCGGAGTCTCTGAAGCACGCAAAACACCACAGCACGACACGGTTTTGATCCAAGTGGTCGAAAAGAGAGTGGAGTGATCGAGAAAGAAACGGGAAGAAATGAGAAGAAAAAGACTGAAAGAAAATTTGGAGATAGCAGCAGGATTTAGAACCACTAAAATTTAGTCTGCCTTCTAATTTACTTCTTTATCTGACCAGCTTGAGTATTTAAGTATGGTATATTTCTCGGGGTCTCCAAAGCACCCAAACCGCACCACAATAAGTATAATGGATAGAACCAACAACATTTTAATTCTGATAAGTGATGCTTTAATCGACCCATTTGTATGATAATTGGTTGAACATACATCCTGTTTAATCAGCGAGTTGAATCCGCTGGTTCCTTCTTATTACCCTGATCGCTTTCGGGTTAAATACCTCGGCTGGCGGCTTGATATTCGTGGCTATGCTCACCTGATATTTTTAAGTCTGTAAGATTTGTTGCGGCTATTGGGTTGTCTAATTAATGTACTTTTAAATGCAATATTAGGAATCTAAAGAAGTCTTCTTTTATTTTTGTCAGAAGAACATAACGTTCGAAAATTGACTGATTGACTCCATTTAAGATAAAATATTTTCTTAAATCAACATGTAGGTTAATCATATCTTGAAGCCATATTTCAATTCAGACAAAGTCACGTGTCAGGTTATCACTAAGTGCATTTTGGGGGAAAATAAGGATGATGAAAACATTTGAAATGTTTGTTACATTGACTTGTAAATATGTTGATTTTTTAAAATTTCAAGTATGAAAGACATTTAGACGACAGATGTTTGACCATGTTCATAGTAAGGGATAAAATATGAAAATTTACGGCCTCATTCAATTATTATCTTTAGGAGAATAACATTTTCTTGACATGTAATCACATTTGCTATGTATGTAATGATGAAAAGCTCTATGGAAAGGGTAAGATCATTCGAAAAGAGTAAACCATAATTTGTTGATGTTCAACGCACAGCTGCATGCCAAAAGTTTGTTCACATACCTGAATATACTAGTGAAAATTTCATGTACTTTGAGATGACTTTTACTTTTCGTCGCGTTGCGAAAAAGAAACGTATAATATTGAATTTTCAATACATATGTGCAGATCCATTCTTCTTTAAGGCAAATGTTAATCGTACCCCCACAATTACCCGGAACAGTTTTGGCAGGCGATTGAAGTGACCAGGGGTCTAAATTCCGAAAACACTCATTTTTATTTTTATCCGTAAAATCAAAAGTTATCAACTTCTTTCAAAATTAGTCACGTTTGTTCCTTAGCACAAAGTCAATGTGATTAGGTTGGTTTTAATATCAGAGAATCGATATGGAACATTTCTTTTGACATTTAACGAAATGGACCATTTCTTTTGACATTTAACGAAATGGACCATTTCTTTTGACATTTAACGAAATTTATTTTACCTTCACTTTTCTGCATATCAGAGAACATTCTCATATTTTTGTAAATATCTATTTTAACAGTTAATCAGAAATGAAAGTAAGACAAACAAATTTTCATTATTTATTTGGAAAGAATATCACATTAATTTGCGAGACGTCAGTATCAATAACTGTCACGTCTTGCAAAATAACCATCATTAATTAATTAAAATCTTTCAACTCTTACAAAAATTTAATTGATTTGATTTTCACAAGAAAAAGGTCACGATGTTAAAGTGACAAGAAACTTTAAAATAATTAAAACATCAAAGCCTGTACTGTCAGTTTCTTAAACATCTGATATTTGCAAACAACAACATAATTTAAAAGCCTGCCTTGTCAATTCAACTGATAATTAAATTTATTACTGCTTTCAGAGGACATGACAACACAAATGAATAACCAAAATCAATACGATGTAACAGTGTCCATAGGAGCAACCTGACCTTAGAACATGTGTAATAGATCAACATAAACAATGTCTTCACCTTCACTTTGCAACTTTTATTTTATATTATCTAGAAATAATATTTTTCAAGCTAAATATTTAAAAAAACCAGCAAAGTGTTTTTGTTTAGAGAAACATCAAGGGGGTATTATTGCAATATTTAAGGAACATACCAACATAACATAAGAGTTTCATAACTTTTCAAGATACAGAAACATAAATGAAGAGACCCATATTAGTTAAAACAGGACGTTTTTAAAGCACGGTGGTGACTGAAAGACTCTGTTTACATTGTTCTGGTAGGATAGAAGATGAATGTCATTTTTTACTGAACCGTCCTCTGTACAAGGATGAAAGATGAACTGTTAAATGTATGTAGTAACAAATGTTTTAATTTTGACACTTTGTCAGATGTGTAAAGGTGTGTTTTTATATTGTCCAGCCATGAATGGGTTTTTCAACCGCCAAAACCTGCCATCCAATCTTAATGAAAAGAAAGTCTTATTTTTGTGGACGATGTTTTATTTAAAGATTATTCAATTGCGTGTTTAATATGTTTGTAAATATATTTCATAGTCTCTCATAACTAAACAGGGTGTCTTAATTTCTAATAAGATGCCGTGTTTTAATGTGAAACTGAGGTGAGACTGAAATAATTCATTTATTAGTCTGTCTATGATCTATCTCTGAGGATACTGAGAATATACTAGAAAGTTGGTCTAGGAGCTTAACTGCGCTTTCATGTAAGACGTGATGTTTATGTCAGGTCAGTGGAGCCCCGTTCCATTACCAATCATTAGCCCTGAAATAGAATGATGATTTTCATTAATTTTAGGGCCTTGTTAAGGTTAAAACATGAGAGATAGATTATGCTAAAGATTGCTAGGGAAATGAAACTCAGCGGTATGAAACAGCTTTATTTCCGACGATTTAATAATCTTAGGATATTAAGGTAAAGTGTTTCATCAAACTTACAGACCGTAAAATACATTATAATATTGACAGGAAAAATTATTGAAGATTGTATTCAATTGAAAGCACCTTTTTCGAAATGAGACCTGACTCATTGCGGTATGGTAAAATGATCATTAAGTTTAAAAAAAATTTATTGTGAATCTTCATTACATGTTCAATATTTCAAAAATGAACATCGGTGATACGCGCTTAAATAAATATTCTGTTAGTTCCGGATGTGTACAACATATAACTATATCAACTAAATTAGATAGTATATCGATATGTAATGCAAATTTGGAAATGTAATGTGTGAATACTTCGATGAAAATATTCATCTACAAATAAATGACAATTTGTCATGCTTTTGATATTGAGTTCTTTCGTTTTCAAGGCTGCAAATATTGATGTTACATTCATCCACGTTCCTGCTGCACTTTTTTAAATAACGAACTGACTTAAATGTTTGAGCAGTTTCACAACCAAAGATGGCTTTCATTTGAATACTATAACGCTGATTAAAATACACAACTACGATCAATGAAAATAGCTTAAAGAAATTCATTTCTTCAATTTCTTTTATAAAATGCAAACGGTGATCAATTCAAAACCAACAAACGCTTGACAAATTTGATAAATAAATCTGCACCTGCAGGTTTACTTATAGACAAACGCTTGACAAATTTGATAAATAAAGCTGCACCTGCAGGTTTACTTATAGATATTCTGAAAACAACCTGAAGTAACGAAGCTCACTTGTGTTGATGCATAGTAAATAATTTAGGATTCGGGAAGTGGCTTGTATGAAAGCGCATGAGTTCAGATTTAAGCCAAATCGATTGAAGTCCTAATACAGCTGCTGAACTAAAGTTTGTTTTAATGTTCCTTTGAAAACCATAATTGTGAAAATAATTTGATTTCGAATTATTTAACAAATTACTTTAAAATCAAACTGTTTAAATAAATTAGTGAAATGATAATATCTACACTACGTAATTTAGTGAATCATATGTGGTATGTTAGAAAATATTCTGGCAGTAACCAAAAGAGCCATGGTAGTATGATAAAAAAATATTTTCTTAATACTGCAAGTCAATTTTGGTTAACATTATGATATACCTTCGTCTAAAAAATACTAAAAAGTGACAATGAAATAAGATAATCAAGAAATTGAGGTTTCACATTTTCGAACTCAATGTTGCATCTCTGCCAGATGCCTTTCTGTACTGCTGTGTGTGTCGATTAGAATAAAATGATGTTATTCAACTTTCAAAAATATTATGACTATTTATGGTTGAATAAATTGAACTTAAGTGAACACGGTTTTACATGACGTGTGCACCAAGTTCACTTTTGTTATGGAGCTTTGAAGAAATATCGTCACAACAAAATTTAACTTTCTTTAAGCGTCTTTACAATGTTTCATTCAGTGAATAAACAAATTCAGAATTTATAGGCACTAGGACACACCAATTTTTCGTGATTCACCTAATGCACAGATTATGCATGTCTGTGGAAATTACTAACGGCCCGAACTAAGGTAATCAAGATATAAGTTGGCAATATGTAAGTATTTTCGTTATAAAGTCAATTCTTAAAGGCCTAAAGTATTTAATGCAACGTTGCAATAAATTAACATTTACTACGGACTCGGAAATGTTATATTTTGCTTTCAGTCGAAAAAGTCAAAACGGTAACCACGGTGGTTTATCAAGCCACAATGCTGAATTTTTTCGGTTACGTTTAGGGTTTTTTAAAAAAAAATGTTATCCTTTATGATCAGTTCAGAGATTGAGGTTGATTCAAAAGCTACACACATTACTACTTCAGCCGTTTTCAATTGTCGAAAATCAATCCTTTGAGTGGACAGCTGACCGTAGATCTTTCATTAATATAGCAACTTCGGGCGTCATAATTTTGTCACCATTAATTAAAAGAATAATACATATTTTATTGCCTCGATAGAACGCTAAAGTGAGTGTCTATGTTCCAATGAGCCTTAAATAGCGCGAAAATGCGTGCTTTACTGCCTTTAATCTTAATTACGGTATATAGATTATGATATGACTTGTACAGTTATGTATATAAATACACTTTTAAGCAAATGATTAATCAAAATTAAGGCAATGATTGTTTTCAAATCAGTGAAATATTTTTCAATTTAAGAAGTATAACGTCTTAAAATCAAATGTGATTGGTTTCTTCAACATGCATCTCACTTCCCTCGGGTGATGTTAGTTTCTTTCACTACCAACAGTTTCAATAATTAGTTTCCTTCTTTCTACATTTCCCTGGGGCTTTCAGACACGGGATTTTCTTAATGACGTTCTGTAATGAAGTTCTTCTAGAAAGGATCTGTTGTACTCGTTGGTTTGTCGCTTTGTCCTTGGGCTGTTTCCTTTGTCCTTGGGCTGTTTCCTTTGTTCTTGGGCTGTTTCCTTTGTCCTTGGGCTGTTTCCTTTGTTCTTGGGCTGTTTCCTTTGTTCTTGGGCTGTTTCCTTTGTTCTTGGGCTGTTTCCTTTGAAAATCTACATTATTAAAATACCGGGAAATATCAATCAAATAACAGTATCATATCTATCCAAAGAAATCAAATCAAACAAGCAGACAGAGTCGGCTGTATCCAACACCAAGATAGCAAAAATATATTGCATAATAATTATTAAATTGTATACTATAATACACATTAAATAACGCATAAGTTGCAAACTATCGTCAGCAATATATCATTGATTTTACCTCCTGAAGATGAGTATTTAAGATCTTTAGTTTTACTGTTCTTACTGTTACGGTTCTAAATATATATATATATATATATATATATATATATATATATATATATATATATATATATATACTTGTGTTTCCAAGAAAAAAACAAAACCTCAAAAGTTAAAATCCAAAAGGCACCACTACACATGCTGATTGTTCTTCATACCAAGTTCTATTTTCAGTTATGGTTCATTTACAAAGGTCTAAGTTGTTATTACAAGGAAATGGCCAAAACTAAATGTAGAAAAAAGTTGAAAACTGAAAAAGGCACCACTTCACATGGTGAGTGTTCCATATACCAAGGTTCATCTAGAGAGTATGGTATCCCTCCCCTACGTTGTTTTAGAATGATGAGTTTTTAATAACAACGAAGTAAATAGACATACTATCTAAATTATATTATTTTTTGACATAAAAGTGTCTCTGATCTTCCAAGCTAAAGACAAACCAACGGAGAGCCCCATATGATCTATCCCTGAGCAACCGTTAACTGCTCATTCATGTAAAACCAGTTATGTTTATTTCAGGTCATTGGATCCCGGTTCCAATACAAATCAATAGATCTACACAAGAATTGAGATTGTTATTGATTTGGAGTGATGGAAGAAGACACCGGCTATCCTATATGCTAGGAATTTTAAAACCAGGGGAGAGAAGGGAAATGAAGCAACGCGGGAATATATATGCTTTCTTTTTTACCAGTCCTGAGGATTTCAAGGTCAAGTGATTCATCAAACAAAAATATCGTAAACTTGATTATGAAAAGAAATATTGTATACGATTACATTAAATTGAAAACGAATATTTTACATATGAGACACGATGATATTATGAATAGTTAAGGAGGTCTAATTACCTTTGCCTGTGAGCATCCACATTGGATATCGTGTGTTATGCAAAACTTTCTGTCTACTTTTCATCAACAGTGTTGAATAAAAAAAATACAAAATTCAAATAATGTCTGTTTCTAATCAACGCTAATGACTTTATTATTTGTGTGTATATTGGTAGAAATGTTTCATTTTCAATAGAATCTAAATATCAGAAAAGTATTTTATTTGACAAATAATCAAATATTTCAATTTTTTCTGAAGGCTAATCTATGTGTGATTTATATCATTTCCCTTGAAGCTGTTTTTTCTGCAGAAGAACTTATCCCCACAATGCCTCAATAGATAAATGAACTTATTGAACAAATACTACAAGAAACGGGCGCATATAGGTAATTTTTTGCCCAACGTCCCCCTTAAATCCACCTACCTACCCACCTATACCTACCTACCTACCTAATACGATAACATTGTAGTTTTATGACATTATTAAATTCAGGACATACATGTATTTATAAGACCAAATTTAGCAATTTTAATATATTGATATTTTGATATATTTGCTTTCATGGCGTGGATGATTGACTGTGCAAAAACGTATACAAGTATCACAAAAAAAAGCTATATATATAAAGCTACACTAAAGAATCCCAATCACTCAGTTCTTCAATATGTTACATGATATTTGTCGATTTGAAAATACGAATAGCATGGGCAAAATGATATATGAATAAATCATTTCTTTCAAAAACATTATATTTACAAGTTTAGAAAATAAAAGTTTAAAGTTATAAAATATACAAATTGAGGCTCGTACATTTCGATCGTAAAAATATAATAATTTAAGGTTATTTTTGGGATATTGACAACTATACATCTATTATCAGAAACTGAATCGAAGACGAATGTTAAAATTAAAAAATCAATGCTGCCAGAAGATTTAAGGTTAAATTATCGATTATGTTTCTTTGCTTGAGGAAGGGAAAATCAGTTTGGCTTAATCAAGAATTCTTAAATTTGTGTAGCCCTAGAACTATGTCATTAACTGTGACATGCTCACAAATCCTTCCTTAAAGCGGTTCTTCCGTTTTTTTAAGGCAATTCAGAAATGCTCGTTTATCCAACTTCAAGGGAAAACTTCCGTTACAGAGTTCATTATGAGCGTTTGTTTTCCTTCAGAGAAAGAAAACAACCTCAGGGTGTCGAAATGCATGTTAAAATATCCAATTTTCAAAATAATTAAGTGAAATGAATATCGAAAAAAACTGAATATCTTCTTTCTTTGAAGGTTATTTTTCGCCGTATGTTTAAGGAAATAAGTGAAATTGAAATGTCATGTTAATCAGAGAAACGCCATTGACCATTGACATCATTTGAGTAATTTTGATTAAATTCTAACTAAAGTTGATATTTTTTTTCATGATTTAAATTCCTGTGATTTTTCATTATATACGCCAGTGACAGCTGATTGGCTTAATCTATATTTTAGCTTTAAAAGAAAATTTAGAATTAATATAAAAGAGAAATGTTAAAAATGGTTAGAATTAACAATGATGAGTGGTTAATTTATTTCAATTTCGTTATTTTTTCGTGACTTTTAATGGCTTTGAAAGTTTGGAATTCGGTGATGCTAGAAAATAAAGGCTACATTATCGATTATGATACTATCCTTGAGGTGGCGATAGTTAGTTTGGCTTAATCAAGAATTCTTAAATTTGTTTAGCCCCAAAACTAAGTCATTAGCTACTACATTCTCAAAAATCCTTCCTCAAAGCGTTTCTTACGTTTTTAAGCGTTGCAGAAATGCTCGTTTATCGAACCTCAAGGGAAAATTCCCTTATTTAGATAATTATGAACGTTTGTTTTCTTACAAAGAAACGAAACAACCTTAGGGTGTCAAAATGCATTTTGAAGAAACCGAGTTTTAAAATAAATTAGTGAGAAAAATCTAGAACGTACTGAAAGACTTCTCTCCTTGAATGTTTTTTTCGCCTGAGGAAATTCGAGAAAATAAGTGAAATTAAAATGTCATATTATTCAGAGACACACCGCTGATTGCTGCAAATCGTTCAATTAATTCTGATGAAATAGTAAGTAAAGTTAAGACTTTATTATTAATGGAATATTTGCATAAAGGATTTTCAAATCATTATTACGACAGCGAAAACTTATTACCTTTAACGATATTTTATCTTTAAAGCAAGATTTAGAATTGAAATCAAAGAAAATATTTAACAATTGATTGAATTACCAATTATATGTGGACAATTTATTTTACCTAAACAGGTAAAAACTATCTTTGCCAGTATCTGGTTAAAAATCGATTAAATCAGAAAATTGAGGTTACAATTTTGATTATATTCCTTTCCTTTACGAAGCGATAAGCAGTTTGGCTTAATCAAGAATTTTTAATTTTTGTAGCCCACTACATTCTCACAAGTCTCTCCTCATAGCGTTTCTTAAGTTTTTAAAGCGTTTCACAAAAACTCGTTCAACCGACCACAAGGGAACATTTTAGTTACAAAGTAAATTATGACGTTTGTTTTCAAAGACATGAAACAACCTTGGGGTGTCGAATTTTTTTTTGTTGGATCCAATTTTCAAAATAATTTAGTGAAAAATGTCGAACACACTGAGAAGGTTCTTTCCATGAATGTTATTTTTAGCCCGGGGAAATTAATGGAAATGAGCAAAATTGAAATGTCATATTCTTCACAGACGCATCTCTGATCGCTGGAAATCATTTAAGTAATTCTGATCAAATTTTAAGTAAAGTAAAAACTTTTTATTCATGAATATTTGCATAGGTAATATTAAAATCATTATTCACGTATTCAACTCTAACGATGTTTTAGTTTCTTAAACAAGATTAAGAAAAATTTGTTTTAAATACTTAACAAAGGATTGAACAAAAGCGATGAATGGTGAAACTCTTTTCTGGGGAAAACTAACTTTGGCTTACCTATCTTAGCATTCTCATTGATATCAGATCGACCTATCACGCGTACTTCGCCGCGTTTTTCCGTTTTTGTAAATTGTCAGAAATCGTCAGATATCTCCTGAAAATGATTTTTGTATCAAAATTTTTCCATTGTAAATGATCAAAACCCCCTTCATTTACCAGAAGTGTCCTATTTGTAATTGCATTTAGCGGGAGCGTTCTCTTTGAGGTGTTGGCGCAACACCCGTCTAACTTCTATCTCGTGTTCACAAAGAGATAAATAACAGACGGGGTTAATGAAAAAAACGTTGGGTCAAACCTATGAATTTTTATGACATGCAACACTATTTGATCCTATCGAATTGAATAAGACTGACATTTATGTAGTATTCATTTACTTCCTCGACATGAAAAAATGCAACTATTGCAAATGACCATGAATATTCATACATAAAAGGTGAAGTTAGGTTAAACGATTTCTTCCAACGTGTCCAGAATTCATAATCTTACATTAATCCACTAAAAAGTCATCCCCTTCCAAGAGCGGTAACGTAAAATTTTCTTCTGATGAAACCTCTTCTGCAAGTGGGATATATAATTTTAGTCGAATGCAGTTCTTATTGTTTCTCGGCAAAAAAAGTGAAGTGATCTCACAAGACTAACTTGTTAAACTCCTTAGTGGAGAGACTATAAAAAAAACAGTTCTAATAAAAGATTGCGTGTGAAATGTTACGGCCTGATTCAGTTTGATAAAAATCGACCGTGTTCCGAGGAAATAAAAGTTGAAAATCAAATATTTTACCGGGATTCGAACTTGTCCTATCAGGTGTTTTCCTTACCCCAATCGTCTGACAGAAGCCTCGTTACTCGCATCATCTGACAATAGTTTAGTGGAGACAAATCTAAGTCATTAGCGGACCAAAATCACATCATTGCGTTTAAAAGACGTTGGCGGCAGTCCAATTTAACGAAAGATTCACGGATGTTACTTGCCCCTAGCTCTGACACCGCTGGAGTCTTTCAATTGGCTAGCTGAGATGACGTGAAAACATGCAAGTAATTGAAAATTTAATCAAACTGCGAATTGGTTATGAAGTTTGAATGACCTGCAGAGATTGGCAATAAGGAGAAGTTTGATTTTGTACTGAACTTTATACTGACATCGAGCTCGTTAATACGTTCGAATTGGCTGTATTCTGGTTTTAATTAAGTTAGTAAAAATTATGGGTATAGCATTGATAGTGTTAGCAATATATTTAGAAACTTTCCCGGCAAGACATGAATAGTGTCAGATGCTGTGTTTCCATAAATTGTCTGTGTCATCTCTTAAGTCAATTGCAATCGATGGTACTGTCAAAAACATCATCGAGATGAGCTCAATGCATTCAAATCACGAGCTCTGGCGCAAATTCAGCAAGAATTAGTTTAAAGAATGCTTTCGCTTGGGAAAATATGCATGTAGTGGAAATGCAAAATGTGATCGAGTGTGTGATTGTATAGCACCATTCGTTGTGGTTTGTCTAATATAGAACACATAGTTCATTATTATTTTTCTCAATTCCTTGGTTATAAGGTTAATTAACAGAAATGCCAAAAATATTTGCAAAAAGGTAACTTTGTTTCTTTACCAAACAATCCTGATATATGATTATACCGACACTTCTAAAAAGCTCTTTTCAAAAATTTTAAAACAACGTATCAACGACAAAAACCTATAAGACCAAATTACTGACGTAAGAGAAAATAATGCTGACTTATATTATCATATATAGAATATTTGAACAACTATTACTATTTTATTTAATTAGATTCGAAATGGCAGAACCAACAAATAAACATATCTAATTATTAACATAAGGCCCTATATCAACTCTTTCGCAAAGTTATGAATATATGTTAACAAAGTAACTTTAAAATATTTTAAACATAACATGATTTTTCAATTACATGCTTCGTACATGTGAGCTAAGAAAAGAACACGAATGAGAGAGAGAGAGAGAGAGATAATGTTTATTAAAGTGTCACGCACTTTTACAACAAAATACAATACAGACATATCATACAAGAGATATTAAAAAGCACCCGGCCATATGGCCTATGAGACACTAAAAGCATTGAATATCACAGCAGTACAATAACATAAGAGAATACATTAAAACAAATAAGACTTACAAGCCAATCACACGGCACACGCCTGTACTCACACACTGACATGTACTCGGCTCACCCACTCATCCTAGATAAAAATGAAATAAATAAATAAAAATATATGCATAAATATTTCTTACATAAATTCCTTCATTCGTTCATACATACAAATATATACATACGTACACGTACACATATTCACATATACAAACATACATACATACATACTATACATACATATTATACATAAATAATTATATACATGCAAGCATACTTTTACATACACCAATTTGCATTAAGATTGATGAATACACAAACACGGTGAAATGTTTAAAATTAAAAAGTAAAAATCATAGAAGGGAAATTCTTCTTTTCACCATAAGGTGTACCTTTGAGGCAAGGAGAAGTTGAGTTTGGGGGTTTTGCATTAGAAATACATATTTTTCTTTGTTTTCTTTCTGTGTAAAAGCATTGTCTATATCCACAGCAGCGTTTAAAACATCATACGTGATATCCGAGTAGAGCGGGCAGGTGATGATGAAATGTGCTTCATCCTCGATATCCAGGGGACACAGAGGGCACACTCTGTCTTCAAGTGGGGTAGGCGGCTTAGAGTATCTACCGGTCTCTATGCACAGAGGCAGACTACAGGCTCTCAGTCGTACGAAGGACTTGCGGTGGTGTCTTGACAATGTGTTGATTACATACGGTTCAGGGCTTAAATCCTTCTTATATAGACGGTAGGTACGTAATTTGTTTCCGTTTATTAGGTTACCTTTGTCGTTCCACAAGTCAGTAAACCACTTCTGTTCATCTAAAATATTCAATTTCTGGCGTAACAGTGGAATAGAAGATTTCTCTAAATGCATGTATTGCTCCAGACCTAACGACGTGCTCAGTTTTTTAACTCTGTGTTCCCAGGATCTGTTCCGGTTGAGTGACCACTTATGGACTCTGCTTGGGAGTCTGTAATCTGGCATATGACGTACTCTCATCCACATCCTGTACACTTCAAGGCGCTGTTTAGTAACACATGAGGTCCAACCCATGTCACCTCTGGTGGCGATGTTAGACGATTTGTTGTTAGCTCCGAGAAAGAAACGACAGGCTCGATTTTGAACTGTATTAAGTACTTTGTGTTCATATAGTCCCCATATTGCCGCTCCGTATGTAAGTATAGGCTGTACTAATGAGTTGTATAGGGCTGTAAATACATCGTACGCCATTCCACCTGCATCACAGAACTTGGTACAGAGAGCACTCAGAGCTCTACCCGCCGATTTTGCTAGCTGTTTTACGGCTGTTTTAAAATCAAGATGTTCATCAAACCATAAGCCGAGGTATTTATACGAGTCCGAGTAATGCAATGAAACATCACCACATGCAAACTTGAATTGAGAGCGGTCTTGCATTCGGGGCCTAAAATGTACGACCTGAGACTTTTCACCATTCAACTCCAATTTCCATTTTTGACACCAATTATTAACTTCATTCAACATCGACTGTAATAGCTCCTCGGTTGGTGCGAGCAAAACAATGTCATCGGCGTAGAGTAGAATACTTATATCATCTCCATTCACATCAACACCACAGTTCATGTCCCGTACAGTCCGCGCCAAATCATCGATGTAGAATGCAAATAACGTAGGTGAGAGCAGGCAACCTTGTTTGACACCGCTGGCTACATTAAACCATGGGGTTAGGACGTTATTTAGACGGACAGCACAACTCACACCTTCGTAGAGAGATTGTTACAGAAATCAACAACCTTTGTTCTTCAAAATCCGAAACGACAACTAAACTTGTGAGACTTCGTCAAGGAGTAGTTGAATCTCCACGGACTGCACGAGGTTCACGAGCTCGGAACCTTTACTCCGTGCATCACGATTTGACACGTGACACTACAATACATAGCTTTCACTTTATCTTAACCATTGATGTAAAAAAAATTTGTATATGCCTACTTGTTCAATATTTGGGACTTATTAAACAGTAAGGCTTCTAATGTTACCATTTTCAGGATATAACCATAGGAACATGTAATGTCGGAAAAAAACGTCTCTAAAACAGCTGGCGTCGACGATCAAGCACCTATCAAGAAATAGAAAGGTGGGGTAGTCGATACAAGCCTTTGCAGTTCGCACAGCACGTGCAGCACGCTGAAATGGACACGTTAACGTAGCAGTGTAAGCATCGCCAAAATAACTCAGAGTAACTCAATTTCAAAATGTTTTGACTTGTTTTGTCAAGACATCAAAGATTCAAACTTGATTTTGTATAAGTAAGTCCAATCGCCCAATTAAACCTAAATCATTTGATCATTAAAATGAGTTCTTACATTATATCAGTTGATTTCGCTGGTGTAGTTGCTAGCTCACTTGAGCAGAAACAACATGTCACGGGTTCGATTCCCGGTCTCGTGACATTTGTGAATATCTTGTGTTGTTATTTGATAAGTCGTCCTTACTATGAGAAATAAAACACTAATACTTACTTACAGGCGAAACTACCTGAACACTTGTTTTCGAGAAACAAATAAATTATATAAGTGCTAAAAAGTGTTAATAAATGTGGTTATCGACATGAAGTGAACAGTAGACATTGTTTAAAATGCATTACCTCTTCAACCCATTTAAGGATTTTAGATTTCTGAAAAAAGTTTGTGTTTCTTTGAACATTTACGTTTTGAACTCTTGGTACACATTCTCTCCCAACAGAGGTAGCTCCGTCATAAATTTCTATACAACCTCTGTCGTAATTCGAAGGTTTCTTGTGCACGAAATGTAGAACGCTGATTGGATGCCATCAAAGTTAGTTGTGCAATCAGCGACGCCGTTTCAAAAGTTATCATTCAAATCAAGTTATTTCCGTAAGCTTCCCAAAAGCTAAACTTTATTCGAATGTGCACCTTGCACTTTGAGTCGTCTTTACAGAACACAAACGCCTAATTTTCCGACTGTTTCATTGCACAGGCATGTGACATCAAATATGTTATTCATGCATTCGTTGTTTTCATCGGAAGACCGAGAAACCTTCGAATTAAGACAGAGGTTGTATAGAAATTTATGACGGAGCTACCTCTGTTGGGAGAGAATGTTGGTACATGGCTCTTATTAAAAACGTTTTAATACTTATAATTAATTCAAAACTGTTGATCAAAAGCTAAGCGGGAGACAGGTTAATGAAAAACAGATATTAGGTCAAAAATATGAATTTTCATAACACTTCGAACATGACCGTAATTGAATCAGACGACCGTGAATAGAAATAATCAATCAACGTTCCTATTCGACAAAACGCAATAATTCAAATGACGTCGAATATTCAAGGGTTAAAAATGGGTGAAACGATTTACAGCCAACGTGTCCAAGAAAAGATATTTCAAATTCTGCTAACATATCAAGTTCAACCATTTTCAACTGTCCATATTTTCCAGTTTTGTTCACAGCTGACCATATTTCTTATGCCTCAAAGCTAACAGCGGTCGTCTTGACATGTTCATTGTTGATTGCAGTTCAGTTGTAAAGATTAGAGAGAGAGTTTATTTTTGTCAAGGGGCCACCAGCCCATTATACATGTAAGTTGATGACACAAAACTGCCGAAGCGCCATAAAATATCCTGTACAGACGAAGAGCATAATGTAATTCAACGATGGACATTGTTGGGCATAAGCATGATGCAAAATATTTGTTACTTTTCTTTTGTGCTAGGAAAATAAATTTTGCAAAATTATTGAGTACAGTACCATTTGTTGATGTAACAGTGAGCTTGTTATCAGATGGGATTACATATTAATACTCTTGTATGAGATCTTTTCTCAGGTTATTATAGAATGGATATTCAAGGCCAAAATGCAATTCAAATCCAATAAAAAGGTATAACACAAAATGGGCAAAGACGATCTTTATGGTCAAGTTTTAGGCGTCTACCATACTCTATCATAAGTTTATGGTTTGAACAGCGGAATTTGCACAACGCAGTGCAATATGCTTTAACGTTAATCACTCTAAAATAGATTTCTTCACAAAAATATACTTAATTTGCTTGTACATCTTTAATTTAGAATATTTATCAAATCTGGAAACCAATTTTGAACGTCAATGTCAATACATCTCTGTTTGAATTCCAAAAGAAAACTTTCAACATTGATAGCTATTTCATTGCATCGATAGAAAGCTAACGTGAATACTGTTCTCATAAGCCTTAAAATAGCCAACCGAAAAAGCGTGCTAAAGTGACTTTAAAATTAGACTCTTTTATTATGCTAAACAACATTTCATAACACTTAATAAAAGCCATCAGTTAACCTTTCTATCTAGATAAACCTCATAATCGGATTGGCTGAAACTTTTTTTTTAATTTGACAACTAATTGAAAACGCCTCCATTTTGAAAAAAAACAAGGAGTGTTCGTTTTTAAGAAATATTGTTCTCTCCGAGTACTTGGGATCGCATATTTCCGATGGAAGTAAACGTACGTTGTAACTTTAGAAACTAGGATTGCTGATTGGTGGATTTGAACAAGCACAAACGATCGCTCTTGTAATCAGGTTTTCTCAGATCTTCTTATGTGTAACAAACTATAATATAAGTTAGAACTGATTTTAATGAGATTTATTTTAAACATGAGAGTGTTCACATTTTAGCAGAGGACTTTGTTGCCAAGACCATCGTATCAGAAGACACACTCTTAAAAAAATATTACATCAAAGAAATGTTTTTAAAGAACATCAGGCGCAGGTACAACAGCAGATTTATGTTTCAACTGGACATCACCGGTTTTACAGAAACATCAAATAATTACAGCGTGTTCATATTGTATAAACTGATAAGGACTTCATTTCCTTTTGGTTGACTTCTACATGAACTCGTCTTCCCCTAAAGCAGTTCCAAATCCCCTGACAGTCTCGCTAATATAGACAGATTGGTTTGAGCCGCGTATTTTGTCTCGGTATGGATATCACGGCTTGGTAATGAAGCTTGAATGAACTGAAGAGATAGGCTATTACACTAATGCAGAGAAAAATGATTCTTCGGGGAGAAAATTTTTCACTCATTCAATTGACTTCACATCATGCTCGTAAACACGTATTAAGTGGTGATAAGTAGGATAGAAATAGTAACTTATTGAGGAAAATAAAGGAAGAAAGAGGGGAATTTCAATTGATATTGAGAGAGATTGGTGTTCGATTTTAGTTACACATTTCGGCTGCCACTCAAAGATAAAAATTAAATTAGTTTGTGAAAAAACATAATACTTCACATTTATTTTCGTTGCGAGTCGTGATATCAACAAAAGGTATCAGATCGATAGAGATCCAAATCCTTTTTAAGAGTTTAGTTAAGTTGAAACTACGTTCGGAGATATGAAAAAGAAAACTTAGACATGAAAGTAACTTTAACCCAATCATCGTTTTTAAAAAAGTAATCAATGTAAAATTTACTATCAGTCAAATTTCCTCATCGAAAATGCTAGGTGTAACAGCAATTACTGACATGAAGAGGTAGATGTCGAAAGTTACATTGAGTGATAACTATAGACAAAAAAAGTATTTGGTGCTACGCCGCTCACACTCAACAGCTCATCAACAACGTACGTGCTATAGGGTAGTGATCACCTCAGTGACCGATATCAAGTGAACATTGGTTAAATGCATCACTTCTTTTACCACTTTACTGATGTGGTGCATTTGGTTATTTGGGTATTTCTAAACAAAGGGTTTATTTCAATGGAAACATTTTCGTTTTGGACTCTTTGTACATGGCTATTACAAAAACCTTTTATTATACTTTTACTTAATTACAGAACGTTGATGAAAAACTTAGCGGGAGAGAGGTTAATGAAAAACAGATGTTAGGTCAAAAATATTAATTTTATGAACATGACCATAATTGAATAAGACCACATTGAATAGAAATAATTATTTAACGTCCTTATTTGACAAAACTTTTACAGTACGATTACCCAATCATCTTTTCAAAAACAGTAATCGATTGATTGATTACTTAAGACAAATAAACACAATTATTTGGTCTACGCCGCTCACATTTTAACAGAATAGTACGTTTTTTGATTAAACGTAATTATTTATACTTACCTGTTGACTAGACATACTATGCCTGCCTCCTCTAGGCATGCTTTATTTCAACCTTATTACCACAGACGAAACTTGAACTAGTGGAGTAAGGGATGCGTAAAATCCCCCTCCAAGGGCGGTAAGTCAGTGGTCTCGTGACGTCACTCCCAGAAGCCTTCACTCTCCGAACAGGCCCATAAAAGGCAAGACAGACCAAGCGGGGAGGATGGGCGGGACTAGTGCGTAGGTCTAGTCAACAGGTAAGTATAAATAATTACGTTTAATCAAAAACGTACTATTATTTAAATACATATCTGTTGACTAGACATACTATGCCTAGAATTCCACTGCACGGAGGTGGGTCAGTAGATATATGGGAGAGACGAGACCAGCGACAAGCCCTGAGTGTAAGCTAACCTACGAGTCCTCCACCCTGTGGTGAGGACAAGGTACAGCCCGGGAGACACTATCTCTACCGCTAAGCGGATCGAAGAGACAACCCAGCCACTCAACTCCTGATTAACACTGTCCCCGACCCATATGGGGGGAAGTGTAAATAGGAATAACCGACAAAGAACAAACGATGCGAACCGAAGTTTTGCAAGGAGCATCGAAAGACACACGGGACCCTCCTCCTAAGAGGACTGTCCCCTTCTCGGTCTGGTCGGGGGGACCACCTTCGCCTGAGCGAAAACCTGCGGACCCAGCCTTGAGATACCTTCGAGATCTGATGTGGATAGATCTCGTAGGTAATGATTGGCGCAGACCTCTGAAGAACGCCCAAAACACCCCGCCATGACGTCCTAGACCGCGATGTTACAGTGGTAAGCCATCGTGGCTGAGACTGCTCGGATCTCATGCGGGTTGGAACGTGATGGGGGTAGCAGGTCAGAGGCCTTGTACACGTCAACGACTGCTGACCTAAGGTATACACCCAACGCTCGCTTGTCCAAATCTTTCGTGCTCCTCGGCGAGAGAGGCAAGAACAGACGACGCCTGCCATCCCTCAGCCTGCGTGTACGCTGCACGTAAACCCTCAACGCTCTAACCAGACACAGAGAGAGATCTATCTCTCCCGATTCAGACCCCAGTGCCGGAATAGAGTATGTACGGCCCGCCTCATCAGCTGCTTGGTTTGCAGACGATGTCGGGAGCTAAACCAAGTAAGGCTGACCCCCCTTCCTGACCTCAAAACGTAGAAGGTCCGCCTGTAACGCATGGATTTCTGAAACCCGAGTTACGGAGGCCACCTTGATGGTGAGAGGGAGGAAGGGAACGTCGGAGAGCGGTTCATACCTATCGGAGCGAAGGTGGCTGAGCACGACAGCTAAGTCCCACTCGGGTGGACGAAGGTTAGTCCTGCCGTCCCACTTGAGGACCGACACATCTAAACCCGGCGACCTCTTCTTAAGTACAGAGAGGACGAAACCCCGTTGAGCACAGAAGGAGGCGAAGGCCTGCCACTGGAAATCATAGAGTTTCCTAGTGGTCTTCCTATGAGAGGTAGCTATGGCATTGGCGACACACCTAGAGTAACCACTGCTCCTTAACCCTCTTTTAATACAAGCCACTCGTGAAGGCATAACACCTGAGGGTTCTCGTGTAACCTTCCGCTTGGCCTGCTGACGAGCAGATCTCTCCGTGACTGAATCGGAACAGGGTACTGATTACAGAGACGCCGGGGAGGAACGAACCTCGGTCGGGCTGGCCACCAGGGGGCGACCAGAAGAAGTCGAAAGACCCGAGTTGTCCCTATCTTGGCTACCACCTGAGAGAGGATGGCCGGCGGCGGAAATGCCTAGGCGTCCATCCCCTCCCACCCTAACGAGATCCCGTCTAAGGACATCGCTCGAGGGTCTGGTACTGGGGAGACATAAGTCGGTAGCTGATGATTGAGCCACGTCGCGATTCAGTTGCCACTCCGTTGGGGTAGGGGCATCGGGTCGCGACAGCGCGTCCGCCAAGATGTTCTTGGCCCCTGGAATGTGGACTGCTCGGATGTCCAGCTCCATATCGTACACCAGCTCGAAGAGCCGGAGCGACACGCGAAGCAGAGACTGGGCCTTCGTGGACCCCTGCTTGTTTATTGACCAAGCCGCCGCTGCACTGTCCATGTGGACTAGTAGACAGGGGCTACGCAGAGGGACTAGCCAATGTTGAATGGCTAGGCGGACTGCGTCCAACTCGAGGACGTTGATGTGCGAGTTCTTCTCTGACTGAGACCAGACTCCCGCCACCCGCTCGTGACCCAGATGCGCCCCCACCCCTGAGTGAAGGCGTCTACGAACAGGTGAGCTGAGGGGGGACGAGACCGAAGAGAAACCCCGGAGAAAACACTCTCGTCTACACGTCTATCTGGAGTCAGAGCTATGGCGTGACGACTTCGCGCCTCCCTGATGTGGGAGCTCAGGAACACCTGTAACGGGCGGAGGAATAACCTCCCCCTGCGGGTCAGGTCCTGATCTGATGTTAGCAACCCCAACACTCTCTGCCACTGACGTAGGGAGAGTGACGCATCGAGAGTGCGATCCATTAACCAATTGTAACGAGCCATCCGTTCCCTCGTTCCGAACCATCGGAACAGCTTAGTGTCTAGGAAAGCCCCTAAGAACTTCTGACGAGTCGCCGGGATCAAGTCCGACTTCTCTAAGTTCACCTACCATCCTAGACGACGGAACAGGTTTATCGTGAACCTGAGCTGTGCCTCGAGAACGACGGGAGAACGGTTGTGAGCGAGCCCCTCGTTCCAATGTTCCAAGGTTAGTTGGAGCCGGTCCCGTGACAAGGGACGCTCCCTTGGAGCACCGGTAAGAGGAGGAGGAGACGAGACGGGAATGCAGAAGCCCTGACGCAGTCGTCGACAAACGAACGGTTCTAAACCTAACTGCTCCCAGTCGCTGACAAAGCACTGAAGCCGACCCCCCACTGACGGAACGAGCGGAGGGGGAAGCTGAGGGTGTGACCACGAGTCATTTCCTCCGCTTCCCCTTCTGAGGGGTACGGCCTTCGGCCCCAGGATGGGGGGGACTTGGGAGATTGCTGACTTATGGATCCGCGGCCACAACCTCCCCGCCGAAAGTCAGTCCTGGCTTCCTTAGGGGTAGATTGACCCTGCCCCTGACCCTGACGGTAGTTAGCCGCCGTACGTTTGCGCGTCTTCTGACTCCACGCGAGCCGATTCGTGAGCTCTTGTTGTTGAGCCTCCTGTCGCACTCTAAGTACCTCGGCGATACGACCCTCAAAGAGAAATTCCGAGTTGGCTGGGGCCTGCCGGAGGAAAGATCTCTGGTCGGGGCCGAACGATGCAAGTGGTTGTCCCTACGCAGACTCGTACCCCCTGACGCTATACGCGACGCCGATAGCATGATCTGCGCGAGGTCAGCGGCCACATTGCTTTGAGGAGCACCGGGTCACCCGACTCCATGTCTGCCCGCTTGGCTCAGTTGAGCATCGCCTGACAGGTGAACGTCACGTGATTCCCCAACCCCAACACTGTGCGAGCCTCTCTGTCGAGATGTGTGAGCTACGCATCAGTAACGCGATAGGATGCGTCGGGGGAAATCAAGCGGGACGAACCCTGATCGAGAGCAGGCGGGACAAGTTGAAAGGGAGCCGGATGCAGTGGCAACTGACGCCGGCGCTTGTCAGACACTACTAACGGTGGTTAGGATCAGCAGACGAGATGACATGCTCCATATCCTCTACGGCGTCCAGCAGGAGCTTGTAAGGAGGAAGAGCGAGTCGCATGGGAGGTGTGTCCCCATCACCACTAAAGGAAGCCCTCCTGGCCACCGACGAGCGAGGTCCCGAGACGCAGACCTGACTGAGTGGTACCTCCGCGAACGAAGTCACTTCAGTCAACATGGCGGGTGGGTCATCCGATGACCCCGTACCTCCGCATCCGACACTATACTGATGAATGGAGGGTCGGATACGTCCCCAAAGCGGGCCTCCCGGCCATCCGAGTCCGGAGAGGAGTCACGAGTAGGTGACACCACCGTGACACGACGCGTGGGGGTGTGCGAGTGACGCGAAGACGAAGCCCACCCAGAGGCCCTTAAGAGAGCGTGACGCGAGTCATGTGACACGCTGTCCCCCTCTGAGTCTCGACCTATCGTAGTAGCGGGAGCGGTACGGCTTGGTGACCCCACCGGACCCAATCGAGCGTCCAGCAGAGAAGATACCATGGCCTTGACGGACGCAAGAAGCAGCTCCGGTTTGAACTTGTCAAACTTAGCTGTCTTCTTGTTCTTCTTGCTCTTGGGGGTAGTGGGTTCGACAACTTTAAGCCTTAGTAGAGACGTACACCTCTCACCCTCCCGACACGAAGGGGGGACAGTGAGCGACGAGCCCCAGAGCGAGAGCAGGAAGAACCACGAGGTGAGAGGGAGTCCCTCAAACCCCTACCGGATTCTGCTCTTTCGGAAACTACCGGTGAAACTCATCCGTCCGTTCGGTGATTACTACATCCACCCAATCAAGCGTCCAGCAGTGAAGATACCATGTCCTTGACGGACGCAAGAAGCAGCTCCGGTTTGAACTTGTCAAACTTAGATGTCTTCTTCTTCTTCTTGCTGTTGGGAGTAGTGGGTTCGACGACTTTAAGCCTCAGCGGAGACGTACACCTCTCACCCTGCCGACACGAAGGGGGGACAGAGAGCGACGAGCCCCAGAGCGAGAGCAGGAAGAACCACAAGGTGAGAGGGAGTCCCTCAGGACTGCTCTTCCGGAACCTCCCGGTCAAACTCATCCGTCCGTTTTACTACATCCACACGAATAGGAGAAAACTCTCGATCGCGACCCGATTCACCTGTCGGAGCTGTTCGCTTCAACACATAAGCCCTATCAGTAACAGACTTGCGAATGACCGAAACGTAGGCCTTGAAGTCTGAAGACGAGAGAGGGGCACACTCGTTGCAACGAAACCCCTCCTCACACAAGTCCTTACACTTCCTACACAGCAAGTGCGGGTCCTTGTTAGCAGACTTCCGACCTCCGCATTGTGTACAAAACGCAGAGTACATGGCGAAGGTAATACGGAGGTAGTCAACAAGACGAACAAGGTGAAACCAGCGAGTGAAGACCGGAGTCAACGACGCATGAAAACCGGACCAGGTGAGTGACAGTTGAGTCACTGACGTGCGCTAGACGAGGTGAGTGACAGTCGAGTCACTGACGTGAGCTAGACGAGGTGAGTGATAGTCAAGTCACTGACGTGCGCTAGACGAGGTGAGTGACAGTCGAGTCACCGACGCGAGCTAGACGAGGTGAGTGACTAGACGAGGTGAGTGACAGTCAAGCCCTTGACACTAAGTAGCAAACCCTTCCGATAGCTAACCACTCAAAACACAACAAGTGTGTAAACTCACAAAACGTAGAAACGACGAGACGCTTAAGTGAGAAAACGCGCAAGTCTAGACGACGGAGACTATCGGGAGGGCCGAATACCGGAGGCTCCGACACCGGAGGGTCCGACTATCGTAGGGTCAGACTACCGGAGGCTCCAAAACCGGAGGGTCCGACTATCGTAGGGTCAGACTACCGGAGGGTCCGACTATCGTAGGGTCAGACTACCGGAGGGTCTGACTATCGTAGGGTCAGACTACCGGAGGGTCCGACTAACGTAGGGTCAGACTACCGGAGGGTCCGAAATCGAAGCACCCCCGAAGACGAAAGACTAGTGTCAGACGTAGGTGAAAGCCAACCGAAGCAGACGACGAGCTGTCGGAAGACCCACCTGACACTAGACGACGAAAGAACTGCCGGAGGCCCTACGAACCATACAGTCACCCGACGAAGCCGGAGGGCGGAGGGTGGAGGCCGTACGACCCAAGCAGTCACCCGACGAAGGAGAGAGAAAGCAAGAGACACGAGTTGCACGTGCAGAGCGTGCAGCTTCAAGCTTGGTTGCGCCCAACCTAGCACATGTCAACAAGGTCACTCACCCACTCAAACCTACAATAAACAACAAACAAATATAACGCCGAGCGTGTAGATAAGGCGTAAAAACAAACCCTTTAATTGAATACGAAGTAAGGTTAGCAAAAGCAGTGAAGAATAACGCTAGAAATGCCCAGAGTCGAGAGCGAAAACATAAACAACTGTCTTGCTCTGCAACTGAGAGGAGAGTGAAGGCTTCTGGGAGTGACGTCACGAGACCACTGACTTACCGCCCTTGGAGGGGGATTTTACGCATCCCTTACTCCACTAGTTCAAGTTTCGTCTGTGGTAATAAGGTTGAAATAAAGCATGCCTAGAGGAGGCAGGCATAGTATGTCTAGTCAACAGATATGTATTTAAATAATATATTTTTTACGCGGATGAAGATCCAATTTTAAAAAGTGAATGGTGCGACATTGTAACGATATCATACTTTCTGCAATGTTTTAAATTCGTGTTTTTTATTGGGCAAGTTTTTATTATATTATTCGTTTCAAAACCTTCAGAATCCGGCGACATGTACCAGCACCATTATGAAGAGATAATGAATAACATTTTCATTTGAATATCTACAAGAGCATTCAGCATTAGTTTAATATATCTATTGACTTTATCCCCCGAGCTTGAAAGATCTGGCGTGTAAATCTGGCAAACAGCGACTGTCGTAATTAAGATCGAGATTATTTTAGGATTCAGACTTGTTGAAAGAGATTTGAATCCTCTTTTCACATATATGATTATGAGATTGTGAAATATCGTATATGACTATTTCGTTTTGGTAGAGTTGGATGGATAATGGTCGATAGCTAAATATACATTTCGACCATAATTCCACACCTTTGTGTCTTTTAAATCTATTGCTATTGAATCCACTATATACCACTGATTTGCTTATGCATTGTATCCATGCACTCTACAGTGGAATTGTCGTTTAGTGTATGTCGTTACGCACGGGACGGGATCCTCATAAAGATTTTACGAGCGATTAGCTCAGTTAAGGAAATTACTTCTTACTGTTTACACATATCGAAATATGATGCATGTTTACAATATATTACTTTTCGGACAAGCTGATTTTTTTTCTAAGGCTTAAAATCAAATGTTTCTATACCATAAATTTCCCACAGTAATATGACGTAAGCATTGACGTGATGTCAAACAATCACTGACTAAATTTTGAAAAGGGGAGTCTTTTCATATTGATAAAATGTTTGAATATTATTAATTCATGCATCCGAAAGACAGGCAGAATTTAACAAATTGATTATTAACTATTTCGTAGGGGAATAATTAGCTTTATTAAGAAGAATATGATCGCAAAGGAGAGGATATTAACTGGTCTAAAATCTAAACAAACATTTGGTTTCAGCTCCTTACTTTCACTACAGCAAAGTGCTTCTTCAAGGACATGTGCTTGCTCGCACCCTCTCTCTTCCAACAGAGAATACTGGAAACGTTAGGAATCCTAAATTGGTGCCAATAAACTTAATTTTCAGTCAACGACCCTGTATCAAACTGTCTATTTGGTCTTCTACAAAAAACATGAGCCTCTTCACATATATCTTACAGAAATAGGTCCAAACTTTAAAGTTGTTGGACTGGATAAATAATATACGTAGTTCATCAGTACCTCATGATATATGCTTTAAGGTAAGAGAATTGAATACAAAAAACGGTTTTAGAACATGCAAAGAGTGGTAACAAAAATAATAACATTGTGTAAGAGATATTAAATGCTATTTAGATATTGAACAAATGAAGCATAATTATATTTTGGATCATATTATCTATAAAAGATATGGTGGCACGTGGTCCTGTGCATTGCTCAGTTGACCGCTATCGGTGAAGTTCAGCAACATCAGGCGTGGCTTGCCGAATGGATGGGTTACCTGATGCATTGCTAGATAAACTGAGAGTTTGAAGGGTTCTTCCCTGCCCCATACTGAGACACAGGGTTTGAAACTTGTGGTGTCCCCTTAGGCAATAGACTGTATTCGCAATGTGCCTCTGTTCACCCAGAAGTACAGTTGGGTACCTGGTTTGGAAGTGAAGGCAATGTGACAGATAACCATAAAGTGCTTAATCGGCTCCTGGGTTGTATACTCCTAAGGAGTTGAGATTGTATAAAAGGAGTGTTTGTCTTCACATCAGAGTCAAGCAACATCGCCAGCATTGACCATACCAATAGCTAACTAACTCGACTATTTCTCATTGACAAAACTGTCAAAGCAAAATAGGCAAGTTAATTTGCTGCGATGGTGATGTTGCTTGATTCTGTTGCCCCCCCCCCCCCCCCCCTACCTTGGATCCGCCACCGTCGACCCCCATCGGACACTGGACGATGGCTCATGCCATAAGCCCATCTTACCTTTCAGGTCTGATTGGCTAAAAATATCAATGGTGGCCATGCTGGAAAGTTTAACCTGAATTGGACAAGGACAGAAACAGAAAATCTGACCTACTTGTAACAGATATGATGTGGAAATAACTAAAATCATATAAAATATGTTTTATATTGTGTTTTTTAAAGCAGATTTACATATATATGCCTTTTACTTAACAGCCTGTAACACAATTCCAGATAGTGCTCAGAAGATTAAGGTGGCCTTTAGGAATTTATTCCCAACAAACACCAAGCCACTGCAGCAACGAGATATTGTCCACGCCCCGCAAAATGACTTACTCACTACAAAATACTGAATACAGACTACAAACTGAAAAGTAAGTCATCAATTTGGCGATGTTCTTTCTTAAAATGGAGCATTTAAACTTTTCCGTTAAAGAGTAGAAGACAAGAAATCTTCACAGTAGACACTGCTGCAAATTGGTATCAATCCCAATCACTTAAAATTGATTCACCGACTTATCGGGAAATTATTATCCCTATAACCTTTATTGTGGAGTCATTGATCCTTACCGGTGACCTCTCCATATTGTTGAGTAATTGATCCATGTCAGCTGACTTGTCCCTGGTAAGGTCAGCATCTCATTGGTTAATTAACCCCCCTCAACTCATCACCTTGAGGAGGGACTAAATTACTAAAACACCTACCCTGTGACCTCATCGACATGCTAAGCCAATACTTCCTAACATCTCAGCCTCGACATCCCAACTCAATGGAGTGCAAGACCTGATAATGGCTATACTGTATTTGTAAAATTGTTTTGAGACTTCACCTCACCAATTACCTTTAAGTTAGTGACAAAGTTGTAAACGTAGCCGAGATGAACCAAATACAAACACAAACTGTTCACTACAGATCTTTTATTTGTACGACAAGCAAAGCTAACAAGCCTGTAAATCAGGGGGACAGTAAGGCAACATGACATCAATTCCTGGATGAGACACTTTGCGTAATTTCGTTTCAATGTCCTTCTCACCCAATTTAACTAAAATCATTGCGTCTCTGTACAAAATCATTTGAAAAATAAGACATTTAGTCTGTTGCATCAGACATCAGTTCATCTTGCTACATCAATGTATTTGTATCCACGATACTTCAAATACCCTGATATTTTTGTGCAAAATACCTTGTATCAATATATATAACCAGCCAATGCCTCACATCCATTAATAGCAGGACCACCCGAATGAGAGGTCATTGACTGTCATTTCTTTAAAGAAAGAGAGCACTACTTTTATGAAAGTTTGATGGGGCAATTACACAAATTTTAATGTTCAGAAATTGACAAGACATATTTTGACAAGCACAATTGATCGTCTTATTTTCAAACTACTTATGGTTCACTTCTAAGCTTTTAAGAAGCATTCTTTACCATATGTACCAGAGACCCCGCAAGACAACAGGGAATGGATTTTAATATTGTTTTTGTTGGCTGACAACTACAGCTTGATACAAAGTTTCAGCAAAAGGGATGTCAGGGTAATAGTGGGAGCTAATGGCCACAAACACGCTAATGTAGCAACATGCACCAAATGAAAATTCATGCCTTTTAAATGGATTGTTCCAATTTGTTCCAACAGTTGCTAACAGTTTCATCAGATGAAAATGATGACAGTAGCAATGACTACAATATAATTCAATAACATTGTCAAGTAACCAACGTCTGCATAACAACCTTAACACTGGAATGATGAACTGACTAAAGACCTTGGGTGACCCTATCTCGCTAAGGCAACCTTAATCTTGCAAATGAAGGACTAAGGTGAGCTTAACCACACATGACCTCAGTGTAATAGAAGTAATCTTACAACATGCCAACAATGTTTTGCCAATTAACCAGTTAACCTGTTAACCAATTACAGTCTTTCTGTTCCTTATCAACTCAAAAACTGAAAAGATTTTAGAAAAAAAAAAACTGTTGACTATGAAGAATTTTCAAAAGTCATTGCTAAAAGCCTTGACCTCAGATTTTTGAAAATCATTGATGTGCATTAATTTTATCATAAAAGAACTGGAACAGTTTTTAGTAAATCAATAATGCAGAATTTAAAGCAATGATTGCCAAACAAATTGAATATGGCCTAATAATACCAAGAAATTATTTCACAAAGGCCTCTACACACCAGAAGTTTGTCCATAGTACTTGGACAAAATCATGATCACAACTTTGTTAACTTTTAATGAGTTAGCCTGACAACAGCCGTGACTTTATCTGGTAGGTTTAATATAACCCAGTTCCATCGCTTATATACAAAAAACAATTGGAGCAATACAGCATGCACTGTCTTACATTGCAGAGACATTTCATTGTGTGCTTAAGACTGTTGACAGAACCATCCTTCCCTACAGGATGATTTTAAAGCTGTTCTTTTCAAGGAACTTTCCAATGATATTTCATCATCATGCTAAGCTAACCTTAACTACCTTTCATTGTGTGCTTGAGACAGTTGAGAAAACCTTCCTTCCCTACAGGCTGATTTTAAAGCTTTTCTGTTCAAAACTTGATCCAATGATCTTTCATCAACATGCTAAGCTAACCTTAACTACCTTTCATTGTGTGCTTGAGACAGTTGAGAAAACCTTCCTTCCCTAAAGGCTGATTTTAAAGCTTTTCTGTTCAAAACTTGATCCAATGATCTTTCATCAACATGCTAAGCTAACCTTAACTACCTTTCATTGTGTGCTTGAGACAGTTGAGAAAACCTTCCTTCCCTACAGGCTGATTTTAAAGCTTTTCTGTTCAAAACTTGATCCAATGATCTTTCATCAACATGCTAAGCTAACCTTAACTTTAAGAGCTTTAGCATATGCATTGTTGAAAAGTGAGATTCTCAACTGAAATCAAGACCAAGATCACAGTAAAGTTTCTGCAAGCCACTGTTTTGTTGTAATGGCAAATTGCTTTAAAAAAAAGGAAATGATATTTTCATACTGACAGACCATACTTTCCTTCATGAACCATGATAAATCATCGCCTTACATTTCCAAAACTATATTTGTGCTTAGACTAATTTTAGTGCCTTTCATTAAGGGTGCAGAAATATCACTTGTTATAGTTTTTGTGAATATATATTCATAAAAGATATGAAAGTATTTTAATGAGGTTGAAATAAATATTTGTAAACTTCTTAGGGATAAAGTATCATTAGTTAGTTACCTGAGGTTTATTTAATATGGCTGCCTAACTTGCCAGCCATAAAAAGCTGACAGAGCAAGGTAACCTTAAAGTTTTACATGAGCCGAGAGAACTTCATATACCTAAGCCATGATAAAAAAAAAAAACCACTAATAACACAGACAGCCATTAAAAATATATGCATATCAAGTTGAGGAACCACTCTGGATCCACTTGCGTAAAGACCTTTTAACAGTTAAAGGTTATAACTAAGAGAGCTTTGAGCAAATGGGTATAGATGAATTTTTAAACAAATGCAGGTCATTTGATCCAAGTATTAATCACTTGTGACTAATTTTGAGTAGGACAATGCTGTTAAAATGGCTATCAGTTCAGAAGGCCATCCAAAATTTGTTTGTCAAAAGCAAATACTTGAAACAGAGCAGATGGTGAAAAATGTTTCATGTGACACTTTTCTTGAACAAATCATCTCAAGGATGATGTTGAAATATTCAGACATAATGTTTCCCTTTCAAGGGTGTAAAGAATCTGAAGACCCACCATTATCTTGACTCAACTTTTCAATTTAAGGTTAGCGCTGTTATTGACAGGAAAATTTTTAATCCAGGTTATGCATTAGACATTGGCTATCATATTTTATAAATTGTTCATATACTAAGGCTTATTGACTATCAAATTCATAAATTTTTAATGTACACAAGCTTTAAATATTTTGTACTGGGTAAAACAAATTTTTTTAAAAAGTTCAATCCAAAGGAAAAATCAGTCCGGTGATGAAAAAAGCACAGTAAAAGATATGGAAGGTCTTACAATGGTCACATATGGTCATAATTAACATCATATTTTATAATATTATCATTATACATGACTAAAGAGAACTATTAAGTAGTTGTTATTCATGGCAGTCATCTTTCTACTTTAAGTAACAGTGGAGTTCTCCCACACATTATCCAACCAGCCATCTTCACAAACACTGAAGCATTAAGCCCAATCTCATTGAAATCAGAGGTAACCTATCACTTGACCTCGCTGCGTTTCTGATCTGAGCATCCAGCCATAAGGGTCACACGGTGTGACCTTTAACCTTCCCTAAATTGTAACAGAGGCCTGCTTAAATTTATTTTTTGTGGTTTCCAGCCTGGTCACTGATTGGATACAGTGCAAAGGTCACCTGTCACGACCCTTATGGAGAAGCACTCAGATAAGATAAGCAGGAAAGTACGAGAGACATGTTAGAGCTAATTTCAATGAGATTGCATAAAGCCAAGCCATCTTGATGGCCATTATCACATAGGATTCAAATTCTTCAACATTGTTGGCATGGCAAAATCACGACAAATGTTATTACACTTATGATTCTGAAAGACTTGCAGTATGCCTGCTTCCCCCTGATCGCTTTCCCCGAAACGGTAATCCGCTGAGTGGATGGTAGGCGTATCCAGTTCATAGCCTCTCTCTGACTCTACTCCTTGCAAGCAACATATTACGAGTGATCGATTCGAGGCTTGGTACGAAAAATGCACAAACGCGTGAAGTAGGGACGAACCGCCGGCCGCGCTTCGACCTCGGTCATCGATGAATTTCTTGAAATTGTCGCCGACATATTCTTCAATAAGGACCCACTCTTCGGGTTGAAGCTGTCTGGCTTTGCTCATGTTGTTGGTCATTGATACTTGTGGTACTCTTTCTAAAGAGGACTTGCAGGGTAAAATGAATCTCAAAGATTGTCCACTATTTTTCATGGTCTCATTATAGACCTGTGCAATTTTCTGTGCTTCCATATTCCTTGATATCTCAAAGTCAATCTGTTCTTTGGTTCCTGCAAACTCTCTGAAAGGTTTCACAATAACAATCTCATTGTTTCTTGGTCCATTGCCACTCAAAGCACCTTTGAATACCATTTTTCTGGCACCGCTGACGAAAGGTCTGGAATCGACATGGACCCGGTATTTTCCCCCACTCTTATCCCCATCGAACACAGCAGTGACCATTGTTGTTGACATGATGATCACCCGTTGTTTTATCTCATAGTTCTGAAAATACACAGAGGTTTATTACAATAAAGAATTTATGATATATTATAATACATATATAGCCAATAGTTTAACCCTCTAAAAGTCATGGTCAGCTTGTCATGCTCTGATGTACTACGAATAGTAATCATTTAGTCAATTTAAGAATTAGACTGGTATTCAAGCTTCAGCAAGAAAATTTAATTGCAGAGTAGGGAATAACATTTAAAATTCAAAAGATAAATGTAAGCAAACACTTTGTATATAATTTGTCCTATCTTATCTCAGGTTTTTAATCTTAATTAAAAAGAGCATTAGGAAAGTTTATAATAGTATTTTTTTTTATTTAAAGTTTATAAAAGTAATCAGATTTATTATCCTAAGACCAAGTTAGAGATTTTCCTAATCTCAACAAAATAAGATATTAACCTTCGCTATGCAGGTTATAGATCTCACAAGGCCCAATTATCAATACAGTCAGGAGAACCTCTATTTTCTTTTACATAATTCAAATCAGCCAATCAAGGACTTTGCACCAATGTTTTAGTTATTGGCGACCTTTGGTTTGCAAAGACATGAATGCTCTTAGTTACTCAGAATATGAGCATTTTAGACTGTTGTTTAAATGTTGATAACAAATAAATGCATCAATGCTGCCATGAATTATAAAGACTTTGCATTAAATCACCTCTAGTTTCAACTGTTGAACAAAAAAGGTTAAAGCAAATCCTAAAATGTAGTTTTTAAGAGCCTATCGGCAACTGGTCTGCCATCTTGTTTTTATGTGAAATGACTTGAAAAAAGGAGCTGTACTTTTACTAAATTTAAAACTTAAAAATTTAATTATAAAAACAAACTTAATTTATATGATTGGAAAGCTTAGCTTATTGACAAACGATTCATGATAAGACCAATCAACAATCTCAGCAGGCAATCTGACATAGTGTCACTGTTGAAACAACGTTGTTTATGAATTAACAACGCTGAAATAATGCTGAATTATGAACGGATATGAAATTTATGGAGATGTCAGTTAACGCTGAATTGTTAGTGTTTCCCCTAGGTTGCAAAAAGGGCAGGGCAAGTTGATTTAAAAAAGGGCACAACTCCTTTCAAAGGGGCACTTACATACAATTTCAATTGAAATTTTGTTCGAACAAAAACGGCACTACTTTTTTTCTTGACACTTGTGTCAATTCCAGCAATATAACTTATATCTGACAACTTTATGAATCTTTTAAATAAATTCAGAAAAACATCACATTTATTTTAACCAATTCAAATGACTTACGGATTTCAAACATGTGCCTTCCACTCGTTACATCAAGTGAGATTATTATGCTGTGTTCGTCAGTAATCCCCCTATTGTTTCTGTATCTAGCTAAACATGTGGTCAGCAGGTGTGTCCCAGGGAAACAAAGGAAGGATCATTAGCTTGTTTAATCATTCTCTTCTTTAGGTTTATTCACTGTTTCTTTTGTCAAATGTTTGTAGTTCTAATATCAAAACAACGATGAGCTCTTCATGCATTAGGATAAGTATCTTATGTAAAATATAATTGCGACGTTATAGATAAGTTCAAATGTACATGTAATTCTGTAAAAGGCCTACATTAAGATTTAGGCTAGCAACAAGGCAGGGCGCTCAGGAAAAAGGCGTTGCGCCCTGCTAAAAATGACTAGGGGAAACACTAATTGTGACATTGTTACATCATTAAAAAGATGTTATTTAGACTTCAAAGCTTGAAGCTAATTCAGGTTGTTTTAGCTTTGTTTTGTTATCATATTTAATGCACAACCATCATCTCTGAGTCTATACTCTTTGCTTCAGCTCTTACACAAGCCTTAGTTCAAGGATAAGATGGTTGATTGTGTCAAGTTGTGCATTTAATTGATTTTAGTTATTTTCTGAGGTTATTATTAGTGCCTGTTGTGCTCAATGTCAGTGACTATTTAATTAAATTAGCATGCAATTAAAAAAAAAAAATTTTTCCCTAAAATTAGTGGGTTTTTTTTTTTTTACTACGGGCAAAGATTTAGAACAAATTGAGTGTCACCCAAACAAAGTTTGTTACAAATGCAAATTCACCGTTTTGTAAAAACTACTAACTTTATTCAAATTGACAATTCATGTTGTCAGTTGTGAAGATAACTGGGAAAATATAAACTGTTGAAAAATACCATAAACCTTGATATCTCTTACAAGATCGAATGACAGAGTTATCTCCCTTGATTGTGAAATTGCAAGGAATTAACTTTTATTTATTTAAATCCAACACTAAAGACATTTTTAATGTCAGTGATAGCTGTTCATTTTTCAATACAATCCATAGCTAATTTGAGGTTTTAAAAAAATAATTTAATGTAACAAAAGTCATCACTTGTCATGAAGTTTTAAGTTATGCTGATTACCTTGAAATAATGTCAAAAACCAAACAAAGTTCAACGTTAGGAAACTAATGTAGTTCCAATATCAAAATTGGTTGATCAAACTCCTGACCTGAAATCAACCAAATTTCAAATTGGAATTGATGTCAAATGCCTACTGGGATGCCTTTTAATGCCATGACATAGCTCAAATGAATGGCTTCACTTTAAATTCTTGTTTTATTTTACAGTGTGCTTTCATTTAACTAGTTTTCAAATCTAAATGAACTAAAATTTTACCCTCAGTAACATGTTTCAAATGAGTTTTGTCATCATCATGTACTAATGACATACAGCTATAAACCCAAATAGTTCCTTATAAAGACTTTCCATATAGGACACAAAGTAATGCTCTAGTTGACAGGTTTAATTCAAACTAGCGTGAATCCCTCGAGAGAGTATTTTCATTTAAAAATAATCACTTCTCAACAAGCCGGAAGTGATTCAAATTAATCGAGGTACATTTTCATCGCTCACCGGTAAAGAAAATGGCGGTCACACCCAAAAACACAAACAGAATGAAAATATGTTTCGATGATTATTGACATGTGACGCAGATCAAATTAATCCCAGATAGGACAATAAATACGAATAATAAACAAACAACCGTCAAATGGTAAACGAAGGGGCGTTAATTACTAGTAAGCTTCTCATAAGCCTGCGCACGTTGACTTGCTTTGCCGTGACTGAGTAACGACACGAACAACAACTATACAGATGGATTAATCATACAAATACTTATAAATGAATACAAATGGGGCAACACAAATTAAAAAATTAATCCATATCCCCTGGAATCATCCTTGATAGACGAGAATCGTTGAAAACAGTTACCTGCGAAACTCAGCACACTGTCACCGCTCACTGCGCGCTCAACCGGTGCAATGCGAAAAAGGCTCCCTGTGTAATTCTTTCTATTCGTCTTGCTTCAGTGGTTCTTGTGTCTCACTCATTCTTATTTAACAAAGAAACATCCTTGGCAAACTTGATTTCTAATATTTGATGTAGTTGATAATTCCTGAATGTAGAAGCAAATATTTTCACAAAATATTACGCATAAAAATAGAAAGTACAATTCTAAAATTGTATTGATATAAAATGTTCCCAATGACGTGTTAATTCTTGTAATTAGACACAAATAGAAAGGATATCTATGAGATTACTTCATCATTAACAGAAATGATTCATTTAGATTTACTTAAGTGTAGCATTTATTTGAAATGTCATTGCGTTTGACAGGTTTTGAATACAAATACGTTTGACTATATGTTCTCACATAATAATCGTTTCAGATATCATGGGTATCAATTAACATTAGCTCTCTATATAATGACAGCATCGGTCTCGTAATCTCAACATTTCAATGCCTCGTACCTGCAATTTCCCATGAATTTATTTCAAATGGTGCGCTCTAAAGTTGGAGGTTAGGGATATAAGTTATGAAAAAAATGATATAAATGGTATTAACTTTAATTTAATAAATCATGATAATAAAAATGATATGATTGAAATATTGAAATATGAATCATAGCAATATATATGAACCAGGTAAATAAGATATATATAAGTGTTCCCCTTGCTGTATATATACATTTTCCGGTCTATGACATTTTGAATAAAGTTGAGCAGCATGATCAAAAAAGTAATATATGGTAAGAAATGTAATGTAAGTTACTCATGGTTTTATGCAGTTTAAGCTTGATACGTTAAACCTTATTCAACGACTACGGATTACTGAGTAGGTTAAATTTTAGTCGATGAAAAATTTTAATAATTAAATGTTCCTTCATCCATAATTTATTTTTTTGGGCTCCTTATATTCAGTCAATCTAGACGTGCTGTATGAGAAACTAGACTGTATTAAAGGCTCCTTTATATACACAGTCATGAAGCAGGACTAATTACTGGGTTGAGTAACAAGATGTTTTATCCTTAGACGAAAATGTACTTTGCATAAAATAATCTTTAATGGATAATTTGAACAAAGGGGACATCCAAAAAACGCACTTCCTACATTGCCTTCAATGGATAAGTTTTCCTTTTTTAGAATTGTGTATGATCATTTAGAAATTAATTTTTAAAAATGTAATAAAGTATTCACGTAGAGCCTCCCCGCACAACCAGAATTTAATGATTTTCTACTAGTTGAGCGCAAAAGAAGGCAAAACTATGGGATTTTACGTACGCTTCTGCAAGTTTCATATGGAATGTCAAGGCATTGCCGCTAAGTTTTATCTGCAGGTTTTATGGATATTCTATCAATTAATTTATTTCATTTTTATTCAGTTGTAAATACGATTTTTTTAAGCAATTTTTTTCAAGGTAACTTAAAAGAATGGTGGACGGAAACCAGATAAATCTCTTTTATTTATTAGGTGTTGCATACAAGCGCTATATATAGCACATTTTGAGTCACAGACTTCTATGGAAGTTAAAAGGTGAAATTATAATTACGCCCCTAAGTATGTTTGATTTATTGGATTCGTGGTTGAAAATCGGCCAATGTCGCGCGCCAATGGAGAAAACTTAATTTTGGAAACTAATACATCAGACACAAAGACAAACATGGGACTCGGTAGTATTAATTGGGTTATTTAACTAATAAACATGAGAAATGAATTTCGAATTTAGACTTCTCAACACGTATATGGACATTATTCGATGATCATCGAATATAAGTAAGTATGATAATTGTTTAACACGAAAATGCAAAATAAGCAAGGTGATTCGAACTTATCCCTGGACATCTGGTAGTCTGGCTGTTATTTTAACCCAATTATGAAACACACTGTGTCATTTTAGAGAAACTACAGTAGATCAGAATTAGCGAATTCAAGCGACATATTCAAGCTACAAGACAACAACGGTAAATTCTAAGACAGTGAATTGATAAAGATAGGAGGGAGGTAAGTATATATATTGCAATAAAATAATATACCAAAGACATTTTTATTGGCTATATAAAGGTTAATATTTCCGGTTATTTCTCTTAAATAAACAACATTTATTAATCAAGACGACTGTATTTGTTTTGAGAGTTATTCTGAACTTAATTGTTTAGAGAAGTTGGCAAACTATATCATGTAACCAGAATGTTCGCAGAATTTGTGAAATTTACAGACGAAAATAGGGGAAACCTAGAAATCACGAAGAAAGGTAAATTTCTTATACTCGTTCATATAACATATTTGGCGGATGTGACTATAAATTGTATGCAAGTGTAACCTGTATCAGTCCTTCGTCACACAGACCTGAAGTAATGATACTTTATAAAAAATTGTTTGATATTCGTGTCTTCACATCTTCTATCAATTATCGACCAATGTAAGCCCTCAACCAATATCAACCCTCAACCAATATCAGCTCTTGACCATTATCAGCCTTTGCCCAATATGAGTCTTCTAGCATAAGCCGAGAGCCGATACTGAGGGTCCGAACTGATATATCAGATATCAGATATTTTTGGGCGTGACACCAAAACACACAATCGAAACTATACATTTACCGCTTTGAAATAAAAAACAACAATCACTAACCTTTGAGAATCTCGATCTGCACCCATTTCCAATTTCCTGATCTATGAACCAGGATTACTCCTGCGACCCTGACCATGTTTTCAGAAAAATGAAATATGTCATTAAACATCGATCTGTATTCTTTGAAAAAGATTGAATTTTTTCTTTCATATTTGGCGGACGTGACTATAAATTGTATGCAAGTGTAACCTGTATCAGTCCTTCGTCACACAGACCTGAAATAATGATACTTTATAAAAATTGTTTGATATTCGTGTCTTCACATCTTCTATCAATTCTCGACCAATGTAAGCCCTCAACCAATATCAACCCTCAACCAATATCAGCTCTTGACCATTATCAGCCTTTGCCCAATATGAGTCTTCTAGCATAAGCCGAGAGCCGATACTGAGGGTCCGGTTTTTTTCAGAAAAATGAAATATGTCATTAAACATCGATCTGTATTCTTTGAAAAAGATTGAATTTTTTCTTTCATTTTTAACTTTTTTTATTTTTTTTTCAGAAACAATTTTCGTTCTCATAATGTCGTGTCTTCTCCCCCTTCAAAGTCACAGTATAACCAAAGCGTGTTGGAACGATAAAACAGAATGCATCGACTTTATAGGTGCCAATCTTACCTGCTCCAAAATTGAAGAGAGGGAGTACATTCTTCCCCGGATAGATCCGGGAGAGGTAAAATGTTCGGTTTAATGTCGCTGTCTCAGTTTTGCAAGGCAATATTTTATGCACGCTAGGTAATTAGTTGATCAGTCACATAAATATTAACCCTGACGTTTGCATTAGTTTTCAGAACTCAGTGTGTATTTAAGTCCTATTAAATTTCCATCAGCCCTAATCTTCCCAAATGGTGCACCACAAGCTCGTCCACATCGCTCATAAATTGGTCTATATTACAGCATAAGGTATTCTTAACCTAGAGAACTCTTTCTATCCGGAATATCCCAACAGAAGAGAGAAGAATTATTTAAAGTAATGTTTTCATCATTGAAAAAACAACTTGGACTAGTAATGAAACGTAAATACTAGCTTGCGATTTTCATGCACCGGGAGCTTTTTTCCAAACATCTGCATAAAAAATTCTGACACATTTACCGCGTTGGATGTGTTTCTAAGCACACGTATTGCGGGTTCAAAGTATAAAGCGAACATCATGTACATCGGTTCTTAAAGAGACAATCAGGAACACACAATATAAATTAATATATTTTCAAAATAATTTATTTTTTAACTCTTGTGTTTTATTCTTAATGTTATCATTAATGACTTTATCTTCAATGCGTTTGATGATATCCAGATCTGAAATATAAAGATGGAGATACCATTAATTACAAGCATCAAATAGATTAAATCACGTGGGCCTAAAGTGAAACTTTAATGCTTTTTACATGAATCAATATGATTTAAAAGATTAGGTATGTATCTCAATTTGCCTTCAATCAAAATACATTTTATGTAAAAATTTCTTTAATGTTAGGAAATAAAAATATAACTCTCTTCTATAGGTGGGAAGTGTAGAGTCATTGCAACTTATTCCAGGGATGACACATGTTCGGATTGCGAAAGCAAAGAAGCCCCCGATCTTTGGTAAGTCATTTTTTCTCAGTATTGTATACAGTATGCATTATTACCAGAGTCCGAAGGTGAGAGATGAGGGGTTCTCTGAAGTTTCTTACATGAAAGATAAGTCAACAACGTCTCTATCATGCCGGTTTCTGGAATGTAACATTAACATAGTAACATTCAAGGGAAACCTGTATCAAGTGTACTTTTACTGTGGAGTGTATATTTTGACGATAATTTTATATTTCATTTTGTCAAAAAATAACCCATGCAGGCATGTCCCTCAGAACTAATGCAATGTTTTTATTTCAAGTGAATATTGTACAAATAAACAAGTAAGGTATTTTGCAAAACGATTCAGTATCGAATACTAAAAACACATTTAAAAAATTACAACATTGGCAATGTTCCCTCTTAACAATCATTGGCATGTTATTCTCGATAAATCGTTATTATATTCCAAGGAAACAACGTAAATTAAATTGCAATAAAAGTAGTTTTCAAAATTCACATTTTGAGTATTCTGCACAAGAAACCATGCTTAATTGATGGAGAAAGTAGCTAATTAACACATAACCCATGTCAGCACCAAAACTGGCTAGTTTAAGCCTTGCAGCATTTCCGCACCTTTTGTATGCCATCTCCTCAGCGTACTACAACTGTGCTTGATAGTCCAATCAAAAGGTCATACTACTAGCCAATGAGGACACCCCTTTCAAACAACGAGGAAAACTTCTCTTCGGCTTTAATTAGTCAATGCTTGGTATTGCCGAAAGTTATGCTTTTTATTATATACAGAAATTCCGAATTTTTTGACGGATGAAGAATGTGACTACCTAATTACGAAGGCTTTGTCAATGGGTTTGCAACAAAGCGGAATGATGGGTAACAATGGCGTCTACGTCAGGAAAGACGGTGAAAATACGAGAAGAGGAAAGCATCGCTTTTTTAGATCAGATATAGATCCAAGGCTTCGTTTTCTACAGAGAAGGTACATTTGTCATCAATTTTGTATATATGAGCATTAAAACCTTTAGAAAATAACAAGTATGCGGACTTACTTCAAGTTACCACCGTTGTTTATAAATTTATACCTCCATGAACTTAATCAATTATGAGGTCAATTCTTGTAGATAAATATACACATAATTGATGTTTTCAAAGGGTATTAATGGTCCAAATATATTTGCAACAATAACAGCTGTGCTATTTACGCGAGGAAACTCTCAACAACATGAAAGAGACAAAATGTCAATCAAACCGTATTATACATATATGTATTTAACGTAACCAAATTATTTTTTAACAGGTACTGAATTGATTGCAGTGTATAGGTACCCTCAGCCTCAAGGAAAAATGATAATTAGTAACTGTTGTCTAGGATGACGAATTCTTTTCCATGTTTGATATCTCAAAATAATAAAATTGAACTAATGATTAATATGATAAGTATTTCATACTTCTTAGTTTCTATTTTTAAGTGGTGAATATTTCAGACGTAACATCAATAAATTCTGAAAAAGAAGATGCTTTCAATTTCAAGTGAAGTATCATATCTCTCATTTTATGAAGGGACAACACCAATTAATGCAACAGAACTGTTGAAAATAAAAAAAACCCCATAGATTTCTGGTCAATATGAAACTTGGTCCGCTCACCTTAAAACTCTAAGGTAGCCAAATATTATTACTGCAATGCAAAATTTGTTATTAATGTTAGCCTAAGTGTTAAAGTTTTGTCCTTATGACCAGTTAATATTTGATGACGGCAGACTAACTTTCACTGACGACGACGAAGTAACGTTGGTTATGAACGAAATGTAATAGGGGTTATATGGTGACGTCATTTCCGCTGTGATATTCTCTCTTTGACAGACACCTATGATCCCACTGCTGTGATTAAAACACGTTTTGCAGTTTGAGATAACCCCTGTTTCACTATTTAGCAAAACCTATACATGAGTGTTGTATCGAGCTTCATATTTCAGAATATCATCCCTGACCAAACTCTCTGATGACCTCTTGGATGAGGGCGAAGGCTTCCAGGTAATCATCCTGTTACATCAGCGTAATTGATTTGAGCTCCTTCCTAATACCCTGATCTCCTTCAGACCAAAAGCCTTGTATCGCTGGCTATCGAACCAGCCAATGGGACGACTCGCATCCAGCAACAGCGGCACAATCCGGATGAAAAAAATCCGTTGAACTCAAGATAATTGCATAACGACTGAAACTATAACCGGTTTATATAGTACGACTTTTTTTGGTGCCATTCATACGAGGCATTTTACCTGAAAGAGATCAGGGTATTTGGAAGGAGCTCAGCGGATTTAAATTCGCCGATGTAGAAGGATGCCAGGTAATGAGTTGAAGTTTTTTTGACAAATACAATGTTGATCTCTCGAGTGAGATAGATGTTTTTGTTATTACGAGCGGCACGGCCACGTGTGGTCATAAATTAATTTTGAAATGAGATTGACATGGTATTTTCCATGAAAAGACAAAGTTTCTATTCATTAAATAATGCACCTAAGGGGTTCCTTGGAATTTCAGTGGCATCACTAAATAACTGAACATAAAGTGATCTTTTAAATAAATCTTGCTTAAAAAGAGTACTTAAGTATACATTGGTATAAACATTATAGAAATTTGGACATGTATTTTCTGTATACAATGGTGTAGTACAAAGATCGGTATTTAAAGAGCATTAATAATACAAAACCAAATGCTATTGAAATATTTTTAATTGTTTTAATTTGATGAATAATTTGAGGAAAGGAGTCGTCTATACCTAGTACAGTATCTACATATATCAGGTTGCCTTTAGCAAAATCTTTATTAACAATAAATAGGACTTGAGGAATGTTGAATTTAAGATATCATATGCGTCAAAATAATCCTGTTTGAATTTGGTATTCGTCCCTCTGTTCTGTTTCGTAAAAAAAACTTACTAGGGTTATCAATTCTGCACACTAGTCTAGTAGTGAAGCTAAAATTGTTTCTTCAGGTTGCTTATTATGAAGTGGGAGGACATTACGGATGCCATCATGATAGCTCATTCGCTTCAAGAGAGGATTTAATGGTCAAGCCGTGTTGTCATCAAATTTTCTCTCACCATTCTTTGAGCAGATGCAATCTTTGTCGGTAAGGTTCACGGTGTAATGTGTAATGTGTAATGTGTAAGATAAACTCTATAAGGTGTAAGTATGAAGGTGTTAAGTGTAAGATGTACGGTGTAACTTTAAGGTGTACGATGTAAATGTAAGGTGTACGATGTAACTGTAAGATGTACGGTGTAACTGTAAGGTTCACTGTGTAAGTGTAAGATGTACGATGTAACTGTAAGATGTACGATGTAACTGTAAGATGTACGGTGTAACTGTAAGGTTCACTGTGTAAGTGTAAGGTGTGTGATGTAACTGTAAGGTGTGCGGTGTAACTGTACGGTTCACTGTGTAAGTGTAAGGTTCACTGTGTAACTGTAAGGTTCACTGTGTAAGTGTAAGGTGCACGATGTAGCTGTAAGGTGTACGGTGTAACTGGAAGATGTACGATGTAACTGTAAGATGTACGATGTAACTATAAGATGTACGGTGTAACTGTAAGGTTCACTGTGTAAGTGTAAGATGTACGATGTAACTGTAAGATGTACGATGTAACTGTAAGATGTACGGTGTAACTGTAAGGTTCACTGTGTAAGTGTAAGGTGTGTGATGTAACTGTTAGGTGTGCGGTGTAACTGTAAGGTTCACTGTGTAAGTGTAAGGTTCACTGTGTAAGTGCAAGGTGTACGGTGTAACTGTAAGGTTCACTGTGTAAGTATAAGGTGTGCGATGTAGTTGTAAGATGTACGGTGTAACTGTAAGGTTTACGGTGTAACTGTAAGGTTCACTGTGTAAGTATAGGGTGTGCGATGTAGCTGTAAGATGTACGGTGTAATTGTAAGGTGTACGGTGTAACTGTAAGGTTCACTGTGTAAGTGTAAGGTGTATGATGTAGCTGTAAGATGTACGGTGTAACTGTAAGGTTCACTGTGTTAGGTGTACGATGCAAATGTAAGATGTACGGTGTAACTGTAAGGTTTACGGTGTAACTGAAAGGTGTACGATGTATGGTGGCAGTTGTTCGATGTAAATGTAAAATGTACGGGTGACGGCAGTAGGTGTTCGGTGTAACTGTAATTTAATAGGTGTACGATGTAACTGTAAGGTGTATGCGGACGGTAAACTGTGTAAGTGTGCACGATCTTAATTGAATATCATGAAACCAATTGAGTGTCTCTTAAAACGTTGTGTTTGTCGCATACATTGGACACGTCGCCTTTAATCTAAATCACGTCCATAAACTGTATTTGGAACATAAGATGAAGCAAGATGTACAATGTATACAGTTGTAAAATAAATTTGAAAATTTTTAGTGTGATTTTGGAAAGTTTCTAGAGGGTATCTGGAAATTTTGAGTTTTTATAATTTTCTTGATAATGGAAGACTTTCAATATATAACTTTATTTGAAAACTACATGTTTACTTTGCCATTGTGTAACGCTTGCAACAGGATGACGTTATTAGAGAAACAGACAAAAACGATTCATCCTGCTACCCCCGGCACAGTGGAAACTCTCAGTATAGCATACATAATGTATGCTATCAAAAAGCTTTTCTCTGATTGCCACTAATTGGATTTATGGTTGGCGAAAGATGGAACACACGTAACAGCTTCTGTCGACTTAACAAGTGGAAAATTCTATTATACTTAAATGTATATTTAATTCATAAATCTGTGTTAAACATCTTCCCTCGCAGGGCTTTAAATTGCACCAGTTTCTATCACCGACTTATTCAAACCTTGATGCTAACCAGTCAAAATTCGTGTTTTCAGCGCAGCGCCCTATTCGGCGTAAAGTTGCAATTTTCATATGGTTTCTCATTGGACTACCGCGATTGGGGCCGGAGTAAGAAAGGGCTCTCCGTGGAAAAATGATATTACCATGAACCAATGGATATACAATTTGATACTGTTATTTTCTACGCAGGTATGTAACCGTGCTCATTTACCTGAACGATGTGGAGGAAGGTGGAGAAACAGCGTTCCCATTAGCTGACAAGGAATCGATTCATGATGAAGATGTATGTAATATTACTCTCCAAAACATAACAAGAAATTATTTAAAAACATATAGTCCAATAACAATGCGCCTATAGCATGTGTATCAACCTCACGTGTATTTAAGTTGCAAAAGAAAGAGTATGGGATATAGTACATGTGATTATAAAGGACCCAAAGATGATGAAGTGCCATGAAGATAAACACTTTGTTCACGAATTGTGTTCTATATTTTGAGATCTTATCGATAAAATTAGATGAGTCATTTCATCTAAATATATCAGTACACTTTCCGTCAAAATCTAAATCAAAATTCACATTTTAGTAATTTAAGTTAATTGTCGACCTTAACATCTAAAAGCAATGTTAACATAGGTTATATTCATTAAATTTGTGTTTTAGTATATGTGATAAAAATTCTTTTATCATACTATTATCAAGTCAATTAATCATGTTTTTGTTGATGTAGCCATGGTTCTCTTTATACCTTTCGATCTCTCTTTTGAACACAGGGGCGTGTATCGCTTAGAAATAGCTTTAGACAGACATATACACCTATAGACCCTACCCTACTACTGTATAAAAGGACATATATAACTATAGACCCTACCCTACTCCTATATATATAAAAGAACCTTTTATATAGTAGTAGGGTAGGGTAAATAGGTATACATGTCTTCCTAAAGCTATTTCTAAGGATACACGCCCCTGTGCTTTTGAAAACCTTTTCTCAGTTGGCAACTGAGCGATGGAGCTAACTAAGAATCACGATTAAACCACAATACATTTCATACAAAACATCTCTTGTTCTCTTTTGTAGCCAATTTCGTTTTGGATATATTACAGACAAACTCAGGTAATGTGTCACAGAGCTGCATGGACGCATCACTCATCGTCAAACCAGAAAAAGGAAAAGCTATCATGTGGTACAATAACATTCGTGATCCAGAGGTGAGTGGCAGAACTGGAAAAATAACGACTTTTGCATTTGCACAGGGTGGAAATTGTCCAAAGTGGTAAATGTCCGGTTGGTAATTGTCCCAGGTGGTAAGTGTCCGGGTGGTTATTGTTCCAAATGGTAATTGACCGGTTGATATGATCCGGGTGGTTACTGGTAATTGTCTCAGGTGGTACTTCGCCTGTTTGGGAAGTTGTCAGGGTAGTGTCTGGTAGTGATTGTCTGGGCATTCTTCCATGTAGGCATTAGTGAACGCCACCGTCTGGGTGGCAATTGGCAAATGGCAATTGTCCGGGTGGCAATTGGACAGTGGCAGTTGTCCGGGTGGCAGTTGTCCGGGTGTTAACTGTCCTGCTCTCGTTATATGCATGATAACTTTATATACGTTCACAGACGCCTTATGCTATCAATTGTCATATGCTTGTAAATGAAATAAAAATAAAGATACAATTCAATACAAAAATTTCGTTTTAGTTAGATTAGCAAGATGAAAATCATAATCATCCCCGTTTAAAAGTGACATTAAGAATTGGAATGCACGGTGTCAACTTATTTGACATTAAAGGGTCATGTTTTTTAAGTCAAATATGTCCAACTTTATTAGTGATGATACTGTATCGAGAAATGTTGATCTTTTTTCTGGAAATGATCGCCTTAATGGTTATCATTGCAGTATAGCGACAATTAACAGGTTATGTGATCGAAAACCTGACATTGGCGCGCGCTAAAGCTGAAATTTAATTTTGGCATTTTATTTACAGCAGACACACAGACTCTTATTAAGGTTAAATGATAATTCATAAGAAATATTTTGTGTGATATAAACCTCACCATATTGACCTCAGAGAGCAAGATGTTTCCTTAGCTGACTTCAAACATTCACAAGCTTCATTATTGTTTTAATTCAGACTGGATGGCTGGGAACATTGGACCCGTTTTCCTTTCACTGTGGTTGTCCCGTACTGCGGGGGAACAAATGGATTTCTAACTTCTGGGTAGCTGCTCCTACCTATAGCAGAAGATATAAAAATAGTGCCTATGCCATTAGGTGGAAATGATAAACGTTTCTTGTATTTTATACGTGTGTTTTGTGAAGACATTAAAAATTCAATAATTAACTTATTTACTATAATCAATTGTAAATTTGTATTACGTATAGCGCTATTGACTGCCGTCGCAACAGTCTTAACAACCTAAACGGGCAAATTTATTTTCTATATATTATTTTGTCTCCTCCAAAAGAGCCGGGAGACATAATGATTTTGGCTGAGTTTCCTGCTTTGGCGTTATACCATCATTTCCGGAGCATAACTCGAAAACAATTTGACCAATCATCACGTAATTTGGGATTCTGCCTCTCCGTGTCATGTAGATGTGCCTTTTTCATTTTTTTTTTCACTTTCTGTGGCAACCTTTTGGACTTCGTTTTTTTCAGGGTGGTGTTTGTATCCGGAGAATAATTCTGAAATTAATTGACCTATCATCACCCATCCTGCTCCATCAGCGTAATTGAATCCGCTGATCCAGCTCCTTCCATATACCCTGATCTCCTTTAGGCCAAAAGCTTCGTATCGCTAGCTATCTAACCAGCCAATAAGACGACTCGCTTCCAGCAACAGCGACACGACTCGCATGGAAAAGTCCGCTAAGTTCAAAAGAGAAGCGTCAAGCTCTTGGATAACGACATCTCATTGGCTGAAACAATAACAGGTGAGCTCAGCCACGAACATCAAGCCGCGCCAGCCTTACGAGGGATTTGGCTCGTAGGAGATCAGGGTATGTGGAAGGAGCTGGATCAGCGGATTCAATTACGAGCAGGATCATCACCACCAGATTTAGTATACTGCCTCTCAATATCATATGCGCTTCAGTCATTTTTTAACTCTATATCTTCTACACATGTAGTCAGAACTTGAGGAACTGACGTTTGTTTTCATGTGGGATTTAAAATCGGAAATTCGAACCCTAGTCGCGATTTACTAACTAGGCATCAAGAAAGCTTATTGTCTTTAAAAGTATATCAAATATGCATGAATACTAATTTAAGGAATATGTTGATAAGGACCATTTTAGTCTAAGATGGAGCTATATATTTCCAGTGAGTTCTCCCGATTGTAATTTTACAGGGTATCGCTAACTGTCTTAGTGTGAATATATCTTAGATACAGAGAAATATGTTTTAGAATTTTTTGTCAAAATGATCTCCTACTCATATTTTGTAAATTCAGATTCCAGTCACACAAACTTAAGATTAGTAAATTAAGGTACGACAATTGTATTGATAATAATCAGCTTTTATGCACTAATTGTAATATGAAGGTAATAGAAGATGGGTATAATTTTTTATTAGTCTGCCCCTATTATAGACATTTACGGGAAAAACTTATTCCTCCATACTATTTCATATTTCCTTCACGGGAAATATTGTACCAGTTAGTATCTTCTAGCAATCCTGAGCATATTAAAGATCTGTCCATTTATTTATTTGAAAAGAAAACTGCAAATAAAATGGTGTAAACTTGCCATGCGTCTATTTTGAGCTGTATTGTCATGTGCTTTTGGCCTTTTCACTGAATAAACTTGTCACTTGTCACTTAGTGTGAATATACAGCTGCATACCAAAAGTTTGTTCACTTACCACTGAATAATAGTGCAAATATTATATAATTTGGGTTTACATTGGACGTCAATAAAATAACTTCAGCAAAACTGACAAAGGAACACCTATTTTCCATGTGTGAATTCTTGAACTTACTTAGGGATCGTATGGTTTCTTGAGGAAATATTCGAATTTTTTCATGTTGAAATAGACAGAAGGGGTCATATTTTCGAAATTTCGATTTCCTTAAATTTCGAATAAAATGTTCCATGTCGACCAATCTCATTGAAATGAAATCTACATGCTCCACTACATTACGCCTGTAGATCTCACCAGGCTCCGTTACGTGAGCCGTCAGGTTTGCCTCTGACATTATTCAAATCAGCCAATCAGCGAATTCGCCCCGTAATCTATGGTGCCGGCGAGTTGCATTTTGCTTGTACGCTTTTCAGATCTCGGAAACCACAAATATCCTAATGTTTTCCGAATGTCAAACTGCCTATATACCCGAATTAATGTATTTTGTGTACATTCAATTTACCCTAGCTTGGTCTGTTGGACAAACAAGTCAAATCGAAGCTATGGAGTTATCTTTCGCAAAGCAAAAACTGCATTCCACAAACGTTATCCTTTAGTAGACCGTATCAATCCAAATGTTTTTCTGGAAACAGTTACGTTGAATAAACGTTTCGTCTTTTAGTTTGTAGTAATCGTTGAATATTTTAAAATTTCGTAAAACAAATTAATCATAAACATGCTGAGAAACAAAAACAACCAAAACATGTTCAAATACCAATACTAAGTTTCTTGATAATTATATAATAGTCATATGCGACGTTTATATGTTAATGAGATTGACCCTTGTTTCGTCAAAGACTGAAATGTTATAACTAAATCTGCTGGGTTAAATGGTATTAATAGACATATGCAAATGACTTTAACTTGTTCTCTGTAAAATCGAAAATTTATAAGAGTTTTAACTTCTTTTTCAGTAGTTACTTGCAATCGCTTTGAAGGCAACCAAGAAACGCGCATTGTGATTGGGTATCTGGGGCAAGCCAATGACATTTTGAGGTCAAACTGAAGCAAAGGTTAACCTGACGGCTTGAGTAAGGGAGCCTAGTGAGATCTATAATCTGCGTAACGTAGTGTAACAATGTTAGATTTTATTTTAATGAGATTGCATGTCGACTCTCTGAGAATAAAATCAGCACAACCATATTAACGTAAGGCAAAGCGACAAACATTACAAATTTTCAAAGCAGTTGATAAAATATAATGGATTTTGTAGAGAAAAATAAAAATTGGTGTTTTCGAAAGTTTGACCCCTGGTCCCTTTCATGGCCTGCCAAAACTGTTCCGGTTAATTGTGAGGTATGATACTTATTTGCCTGAAAGAATAATGGATCTGCACATTTTTATTGAAAATTCAACATAATACGTTTATTTTTAGCAATGCTACGATAATTCAAAGGCATACCAAATTATATGATATTTGCACTAGTGTACCAAGGTATGTTAACAAACTTTTGGCATGCATCTGTATGTTATAGTATCATACCAGTTTATTTTTGGTAATTGTTACATTGACATTTTTGTATAAGGTATTACTTTATTATCATCCTCGGAACCTTTATCAAAACATGAAAGTGCCTTCATTGTCCTATTATATCTATTTAATTATTTTATATATTCACGAATAATAGAAAAGTTAATATTTATTATATACATTTGTATTCTAGTCGTTATTTGAAGAAGGAAACCAATAAATGGAAAAACAAACAACGACATACATGTATGCTTATTGATTTAGGAGCATGAATGGCAAGAAGTGTTAACCAGATATAGATTGTCCGTTGATATCCCATAATCAAATACTTCAATAATGTCTAAATGTCTAAATAAATAAATAGCTGTCTCAGGGTATTGATTTACATTCTTCACAATATGCAACAGTCGGGAATAAGACGTTCAATATGATAACAGGTAATATATGTATAATTTGTGTTTCCAGTCGATCCGTATTCCTTATATTGATTTCCCAAAAAAATAGAAAATCGAACATTAGATAACCTTTACGTTAGAGGAACCTGAAAGAAATGTATCGAACGTCTTTTTCCTTACTAACTACCCCTGTTACTCGAAGGGAGTTATTTCATCTTTTTGTATATATAGAAAGCAATTTGAGGCAAATGCTTTGATATATATCAGGTTACTGCAGGAACTACGCTGATACAAGTACGTAGATGTTCCAGATATGTCTTCCTCATGACTGCTTTATAAAATTACATGGAATTGTCGTTTCGCCAATAGTGTGTGCACAATGGAGAAGTTTTGTTGAATATTCATTATTTTTCAATAGTTTAGCATTAAATATGATTATTATCAAACATACTTAATGGCTACTACTTATGCGTTGTCAACTATTCCGTTATGTCTACAAATGTCCTAATCGACTCTCTATGTTTACAATTACACTTTGTCAACGATTCCGTTATGTTTACAAATATGTTATGTCCGCCGATTCCTTTTGTCCATAATTACGCTTTTCCAACGATTCTGTTAAGTTTACAAGTAATTATGTCCGCCGATTCCTTTTGTCCATAATTACGCTTTGTCAACGATTCCGTTATGTCTACAAATATGCTACATCAACCTTGTGCACACGAACGTTTTGCATTTGTTTGATCAATCACTATTCAAAGAAATAATCAAATAACTGACCAGCAAACAACGATAGTTATTTATAAAAACATGAACATAAATTGTAACAATAATGTTCATCAAATGTTGATTATCAATCTCATATTGTTATGACCTGGGTAAACATAACGTTACTGCTTGTATGGCTTACTTATCTCCACACTTCTTTTATAAACAACTGAAACAAGGGTTCAATATGGAAACAGGTACAATCTTTATTCTTACATTCAATACTATGCATTTTAAAGGGCAATTTAAAGAAACATGCATTCAATGTACACAAGCATACGGCATTTTTATTGACCAGCATATTCTAACATTCAATCCTATGCATTTTTAAGGACAATTTGAAGAAACATGCATTCAATGTACACATGCATACAGCATGTTTATTGACCAGTATATTCTAACAATCAATCCTATGCATTTCTAAGGACAATTTAAAGAAACATGCATTCAATGTACACATGCATACAGCATATTTATTGACCAGATTTTAAGCCTATACATGTTTTAAAAGAATACCAACAATGTATGAAGGCTTAGTAGGAAATTATCTTGATGAAAATATTCGATTTACTTGGTGAAGACTATTTGGGCTTAATTGTCAAAAATATAAATTCTTGAATGTTTTTCTAAGAAGGAAATGTCAAGAATGATTTTCAAACTTCGGTTCTGTTATCATAAATTAAAGGTACAGCAACTATATATGATGATTCATTGTGCATTTATTCTACTATTGCATGAAAAAAATGTTCTTTGTTGTATTTTAACTCAATTATTTTCACATTCTATGATCTCTTACCAAACTGATACATTCTAATGTTTTTACAGTAAAACTTTTCCTGGCCTTAACAGCACCTTTTTTCGCCATCGGGTCTAATGGAGTAAGAAAAGCGTGTTGGAAAACAGGATATGGAACTGATTGTGTCGATTTCGTTGGTATAAACAACACTTGCAACAAACTTATGAGCAGGGAATATGTCATATCCCGTATAGATCCGGGAGAGGTATGACATCATGCAATAATTGTCTTTATATAAGTAAGGAACACAAAACTTTCCTTTATACACGTATGGTATACGTAAACGTTAACGTCTTTTATTAGAATGTTGTTAAAAAACCAAGATAGATACAGGTGGGCGGTTTTGATATTTTGCGTTTCATATGTTGATATATGTTTAAACTCAGAAGAGATCCTTGGAGGTTTGATTTTCTGTTATTAATTATAGTTGCGAGTGAAGACGCCGTATAGATCAAGGGAAGTTTGATATTTTCAATTAATTTGATGTTATAAGTGTAAACGCGGAATATATCCGATGAGGTCTGTAACTTCATAATCCATGTGTTATAACACTAAAAGTTCGTGTAAACGTTCAATAGATGAGGAGAAATAAAATAATTTACAATCCATGTCTCAATTTTTTATAGCCGAGAGTACGCGTTACGAATCACCTTTACGTATACCCTGGATTCATCCACGGAGTTTGTCAATAATAAAGCGGTAGGGAATCCAAACATAGAGACTTGGTTACAGAGACTTTCTTAACAGCAGCTGTAAAGAGGCATGATCAGGCTAGGCAAGACAAGTATTTATGTTTATAAAAAATTTTTAAATCTGTAGCAAACGTCGTTGATGGATCCAGGGTATTGATAGAGATCAATCAGAAATTTTACCCTGTAATATAATGTGGATATTAATAATTTCATCCATTAGTAAATGCTTAAGGCGCTACCACCATTATAACCCTGGCATCAATGATTTAAGTGTAAGCGTCAGCTTGTGCCGGGAGCATTTGATATCTTATTTAATTCAAATATTGATATTGGTATATTTTCATCAAGTTTAGCAATAACACTAGAGAAGCTTTTATGTTACACTGTTCCCAAATTCCACCGATATAAGCATATGAAATAGTTTCAAGTGTGTATTTATTGCCGCCAAACCTGATTAATTAAGCACAGTCTGTCTTGGATATGTTGTACATGGGCCTGTGGAATTTTTGCTAGATAAAAACTCTTTTGTAATAATATAAACCTTTAGGGGCAATAATTTCATTATGTGCTGAGTGAATTCTTCTATATCTACTGGTCACTGTCTCTATCAAGAGGTTGATTTTAATTTGACAATATGGTAATTGTTTATGATCGTATCTAAAACTTTTTCATTTCGTTTATGAAGAAACGTTGGTTTCTAAAAAATATTTTAACGTGTAATGCATATATTAACTATTTCGGAAATTATTTGCTTACTGATAGGTTGGAAGTGTGACGTCATTGAACTTGGTGCCAGGAAAGGCCCATCTCAGAATCACTAGAGCCAAACATCCTCCAATATTTGGTAGGTAAACTTCAATTCACATTATCATTTCTTGAGTGTATATTGAAAATAAGAAGTATTGCTAATGTTAGATAACGAAAGAAGTTACGTCGTTTACTGTTATCTGTTATTATTTATGTATGTAAATAATGGTCATTGGGTGTTTATAATTGCATTTTAACAAATTGTATTGTGTTTTGTATTTGCAAACTCCTACAAATCGTTCTACTTTTCACAAGTCGAAAAATAATTTCCTAGCCGATCTATTACAAAGATTGGTACACCAAAGAATTGTTTGTTACATTTATGCACATGAAATCAAAACTGTAACAATGGGATAATTATATTTTATTCTATATTTTTCGAAGCCGAGATTAATACATTAGACATTAACGCTCAAATTTCTTATTTAAATTAATTACTAAAAGTTGTATGGATAGGTTAGTATAAAAATGGCAATGTAGAAATCATACCAGACCTGCGCTGAAATCCTGAAAGCTTAAGGATTCTTGGACTATGTTTTCAGCTGATTGTAACGAGATGGTTAATCTTTATTTTGAAAGAAAATCTATGAAATAGAAGAAATCATAAGCGCTTTGGTCTTTTGTGTAAGAAATTCGCTTTGTTTCAGTTCTTTGCTGCTACTTTTACTTTACTCACCAAATCAGGTGACCTTAGAACACTTATACTTAATCCCTAAACATACCCTTGATAGGACGAAAACCAACTACACCTACGTACAGCACTGCAAGCCGAGGGGTTCGTTGGTTTATTGTTTCGTTACAAAAAATTAATACGAGTTATTTCGGGAACGAACAATCTAGATTTTCCCAGGAGTGATAGATGTTCAAACATTTAACCCTAGGTAACTGAGGATTAAAACAATACTCTTCCGAAAATGATAAGCTTGTTTTCTACTAGTGATAATTCAAAGGATCCGCCTTTTTAAAAATCCCTTAGTCGTTAATGATCTTTAGATGATTCAATCCTCCTATTATACCAGGATAGAAAGTAAATATAAGTTTTTTATATTGTTTGATATCGAAGACTGTTAAAGATCACTATATATTATCAAATTGAAAATAATTTGTTCAGAATTATTTATATTAATATTTTCCAATATCAGATAAATATCATGGCCATTCCTATTGGAAGCATATTGCGTACAGATATTGCGTTCACTAGTACCTATACGGTTTGAACTGGTATATGTTCCGGAATTTATCGAACAAACACCTTATGAAATCTGTTGTGTTTTTAAAAATTCACAATTTGAACTTTAAGGTAGTTTTAATTTTCTAATCAAATTGCAAGTTTCAATCGTAAGCAAAAGAAAAGCTACTGCAAAATAACTGTCATGAACATCATGTAACAGGCCATACGCTTAGCCAACATCTGTGTCGATTCACTTTCATCTAAGATCACTAACAAAAAGCAGTTCAAAGAAATGATTATGCGAATATTTAAGTTTTTTTGAAAATAACTGTAGCAATTAAACTTTGAACTCAATCATGAATATTTGGTCTTATGTAAGCAGTTTTAATATGATAATTGAGAAGAAGAAATGATTTGATGATTTCATCACCGAGCAATGCTACAATGAATGAGTAGTCAATAGTTCAGTAGTAGACCTTGTTTCGTCCAATCAAAAGGCTTATTTTGTGTACATTGTAAACTGAAGCATAGGGTTTACTTGAACCTAAATTGGTCATATGAATTTCTAAGGCCAATCAGAAGGAAGCATATTGCTTCAAATTTAAGTCTGACACGCTGTCAGTTGTTGGAGTCACACACATGAAAAACGTTATCACTTCAATTCACTTCACTTTATTCTCCAAAGACCACCGTTGGTGGTATAAGAGTACAAAGATATAAAATGATACGTGCAAAATGTCAAAATGGCGGTGGGTTCAGACAATATTTGGAATACAGTCGTTCTTTGACAAAGGAAGTTTAAAATCAATTAAATCTATGAAGCACATTGAAAACGTTCTTGCTATTGCTAATCAGTTTAAGTGAAATGGATTTTGTTTCTTTAATCTTTACGTGGCTGAAATAAGGACCAAATTACCATCTCTCCTTCAGTTATCATCTTACATTTGATTTCTATTCCATACTGTCTCTATCAAATTATCATATGTGGTTGAATATGTGAGATGCTTTAAAAATATTCCACCATATTCACGATTTGTATTCAAGTACGGAGCAAAACCAAATGGAAACCATGAAAATCACCATGTCTCTTCAACGTCAAACCGATTGATTTCAATGAGGTTTTAGTCCTGAATAAAATTCGGTAATGTTTTGTATTCAGGCACGGGTCAAAGCCAAATAAAGGGTTATGTTTAGGTGTTTAAGTATATTCTAACGTGAGGCAGTTAACTTGTGCTTGTTATCTCCCTTTGACGTTTCTGTTGAAGTCATCTACTTAGGCGGGAGTAATACCTTCAGTCCTATATTATGCAAGCAAACAAGCACGCCTGTAATGCGTTAGAATAGCAAGTAAAAATAGTAGTAAAATAGTAGACAAAAACACGCCGAACAACCAAAAAGTGCTGTTTTGAGGCAACGGCCAATCATTTAACATTTATTAGCTTTATCAATGTATCCATTATCGACAATGCTATTTGATCTGCATTATCAATTTGCATATTATGTTTGTTGAGGAGTAATTTTGCCGATATTTAGCCCTTGTTTGAGGGCCCTGTATATCCTCTGGTATATTAAATTCTTTTTGCCAACTCTTCATTCCTTTTTATGTTCTTTATCATGGTAATTACGAACAAGTTAAAATCATGAAAAAACGTGCCTCTTTAACGTCAAACCGATATTTTTATTTTAATGAGTTATTTTTTCTTAAATAAATTTTTTTAATGTCTTGATATGTTATCTGTCACTCTGTAATACTTCGCTTCAGAAATACCAGACTTTTTGACGGACTTTGAGTGCAAACACTTGATTAACACAGCAAACGCTATGGGGCTAGAAGAGAGTGGCATGCTTGGTAAGGATGGCATCGTCGTGAATCAAAAGAACGGACGCATAACTAGAAAGGCACAGCACACTTTTCTGCAACAACATATGGACCCAGTAGTACGATTTATACAACAAAGGTTAACTTTGTCAATAATGGTCAATATTCAAGAACAAATCATAGTTTAGTTCTTTTATTTTGTCATTGTAATTATGAATGGTTCTGTTCAATCTCATTGAAATCAGCTCGAAACTTGTCCCTCGTACCTCGCTGCTTTTCTTGTTCTGACAACGGTTCCATAAGAGCCGCGTTAGAAGGCCTTGACCTTTGGACTGTCTCAGCAAATAAGAATCGAGGCTGGAAAGACATCGGCAACTTTTGAAGTGACATACAAAAGATCAAATCTTACCTTTGTATCTCGGAATAAGAACCCGAGAAAATCCGAGCTTTGATTAACGCAAAATGGTCGCGTGTTTCTTTACTATCTTATTATCTCATGTTTGGTCGGAAATAAAGCCATGGCTGCGACCTCTAGTAAGATAGTGAGGAAGACTTACTATCGTGACAATATTCAAAAATAGTTTTTTTCAGAAATTTGGGAAGAAATAGTAAAGAATTTACCACAAATACACTACAAAACAGTATTGAAAAGGGAAGGAGGTTTAGAGCGTCCCTAACTTAAAATTTTTGGTGAAAGGTCAAGGTCAATGTCGTCTGACACGACTCTTATGAGATCGTGGTTAGATAAAGAAACGCAACGCAGTACGAGGGACAAGTTTCGAGCTGATTTCAATGAGATTGAGTTCTGCTAACAATTTAATTATCGGGTACACTAAAAATAGATAAATAGAAATAATATCAAACGATAGGTTTAGGAACATTAAACATTTAAAAGCGCCTCGAATACGGCTAATGTGTCTATAGTGCCACTCTTAGACTAAAATTTAGTTTAATAATTTACTGTTCCTTCATCCATAATATTTTTTCTTTGGGCTCCTAATTTCATATGTGTAACCAGTCAATTTAGACTTGCTGAATGTGGACCTAAACTGTATAAAAGGCTCCTTTATAAATACAGTCATGAAGCAGGACTATACCACTCTATTACCCACAAGTTCTAAAAGTTACCTCTCTTACTAAAAGTCTTATTTTTGCAACCATCTCTATGAAAATGCTCTATTTGTTCATGTCGAATCGAATGTCCTTCTAAACTACCAACTGAATTTCCTAGGAATGAAACATGGGCGCACCTCACAGGTAAAGTTACAAAGTCTACATGACTTTTAAAGGGGCAGTTGCACGTTTTTGATATATATCTATTTCTTCAGATTTTCCCCAATAAACCTAAGTTCATGCCAAATGTATTATCTTTAGATAGTCAAAACATTATTCTATCCGGTCCTCCGTAATCGAAGCGGACATACCACTGCCAAAAAACAAGGAAGCCATTTTTGTGTGAACACCTTTTATTTATTTCAGATAAGGAAATGGATTCACACAACTTTGTGTTCGCTGTTATGTTTCTTTCGATTTTAAAATATTGTCTTGTAATTTGAAACAATCATTTTCATTTTCGTGAAATCACTTTAATCAATGAAACGTGGTACTATCCCTTTAAGATATATCCTAGATTCCAAAATGAGTATCTTAAAGAGTTAACATTTCCTCTATCACTACAGATGACCGGTTAGAGTAATTAGATTTTTGTCTCTCTGTAATTGGACATTTGGCATTAACTAAGTATCATTCGGGAATATTTGCAGAAATTCTATTTTTAGAAACGTCTTTTACCCTTTTAACAGATGTCAGAAAAGGTATTAGATGATTTATGATAATGGTCAAATAAAAATGTCATAATAAACCAACCATATGGTACCGGTCTAACGGAGATATGTTGGTTTTGTTATATGTACATAAATAATGTTTAATATTTTGGTAATTCAAAAACTTATTGTGACAAAGTTTGATTTTTAATGGATAATACGAAACTTTTTGTAATAGGGTGGCTGCTCTAGCACAGATATCAGGCGAAATCCTGGATGAAAGTGAAGGGATCCAGGTATGTATAAAGAAGAGACGGGTGAATGAAAGAGACATAACGGAGGAGAAAACGGAGATCGAAAAAGTTTTAAAGAAGAGAGGATGAAGTAACTAAAATAGAGGATAGAGAGAAAAACATAATGAAAGACACTCAGATAGAGAGGGATAGCAAGGATGCAAGACAATGAATGTGTACCTAATTTGATTTGTATTTACAAGTAAAGACAGACACTGGAGTAACGAGCGTTCATTCCAAAATCTTAAAGGCGTCCTTTCCAAGAGGAAAGAGGCACCATTCCAAACTTTCCATAGAAGGAAAGAGGCACCCTTTCACACCTTTCCAAAGAGAGAGTCAGAGAGTGACAGAAAGGCAAAGACAGAGAGAGGTAGAGTGAAGAAGGAAGGAAGGATGGAGTTAGGACGAGAGAGGCCGAGGTAGGGGTGAGAGAGGGAGAGAAGGTCGTGATGAACGGAGATTGAGACAGAGACATGCACCTTGGTGCGTAATGACCTGAAAACAGCAAGGCAGGAGTCTCGTCACATTTCACTTCAGCGACGAGGCTAGAAAATTATCAGCACAATCCGATATATCAACGTGCCTATGATTAGTTACTATGGCAGGATCAGCATTTATCATAATATGTTTTAGGATTTTTCATGTTCCCTAAATAAGCGCCAAATCACTATATGTCCTCAATTAAGTTTAAATCGCCTTCCTAACTCGCACCTTTATCTTCTAAATTCCAAAATTGTGCTGTTTTTATGTTTTCGATGATAAATTAAAAACGGCCATGTAAATGTTAGGAAGTCGAAATTATGCATACATTTAACACGTATATTAGTAAAAAGTCCTAATTAATACTACCAATCCATATTCACATTTGTGTCTGCTGTGAATGAGTTTTCAAAATTACTTTTGAATCATTGACTCGCGTCACTGTCTGGTTTTCGATCACAATTCGAGACGTTAATCTGTCACTAATTGTCACTTTTCTGAACTCATACATGTAAGCACTAAGGTGTTAATTTTTGCCAACAACCACCACTTCTCGATAAAATAAGACTATTTATTAAGTTTGGCATATTTGACTCCAACCACATACTCTGTGGCCCTTTAACGCAGCTCTACTCTTCTGTTTAAGGTTGTGAGCTACGGAGTTGGTGGACACTACAACAGCCACTGGGACAGCTCGCATGTTGACCGCCATTTCTTCATGATGAGGCCGTGCTGTCATCAGGTTCCCTTCCCTCACACCTTATCTAAATGTCACTCATGTAGGTGAGTAAGCTTTGTCCCGTCATCATCGAATACAATTTCCCCTTCATGGCTTTGGGTTGCACCAGGCTCTCTCACTGGCTAATTCAAACCTTTGTAGACCGAGAAACGCTTGTATTATGACAGGCGAATACTTTATAAGAACAATGTAATTGTAAAATACGCATCAAACGAAATAACTTGATCCAGCGTAAGAGCGAAGATTGGGTTATCAAGAATGCCCCGTCCTTCGAGAAAAGCTAATTGGTTTTTTCGCCGAAAAAAAATAAAGAAAATTCTATATATAGCAATCTGTCATCTATATGTACATAAACTATTTCTGAATCATGTACAAACTGCAAATATATACAATGTACGTTTAATGTGGACAAGCTAATAGAAATTTACTCGCAAATAATCCCTCTCGTTCTTGAAGTTTTGACACTCACATTTCCTGACAAAATAAAGAAAATGGCACGTTTGTAATGGGGGGGTTACGTGGGAAGGAAGAGAACGATCACTGTCGTACTGCAAGGCTGACGTTCATAGATCGAGAAAAGTCACTCTATTTTTTCTATGACAAAAACAGACTATCATTATTTTGGTGCGAGATTAAAAACGTTGACCAAATATCATGGAACAAAGGTATGTCACCTTAAAAAAACATTAGCAATATCAACTAGAAAGTTCCTGACGTGAGCTTTCACATTCTACACAAAACATGCTACAAAAATTGTAGCTTGAAGGTTCCTTTAGTTGAAATTTCTCTATCGACTTCAAATCACCCCCCTTATTCATGATCACCACTGTAGTGTAGTCATCTGATATTTGAGTTTTCGTTTTCTTGAACTCGCGTGTGTTTATTTCTACTTACAGGTATATCACAGTGCTGTTCTACCTGAATGATGTTGAGGAAGGTGGAGAAACAATATTCCCCTTTGCCGACAAGGGAATCGAAAGCGTATTGAACATCCCAGTTAGTATAATTCATACAGTGTTTCCCTTTTGCATAACAAAATCATATCAGAAAACATAAAAAGAAACCAGATTGCAAAATTCAATATTTTATCACAATGTAATTTAAAAAATGAATAACGATAGCGTTTCAGATTACGCATTAAAGGAAAAACTGTCTAAAACAAATGACACACATAGGTATATGCTCTGTCTGGGAACTTCTTGAGCGACATTAACCACATTTATTCATAAAATTATTTTCACATGCGTCTTGATATAACAGATCTGACGCACATCAATTGGTTCTAAGGCCGTCTCATCCACCCTGAATAAAACGCCAAAACGCCAATTCCTAGTTTTAGTTCATTCAAAAACAGTTGTGAGTAGGTCGATATCAACTTCATTCCGTCTGCAGTCCAAACGTTTGATGATGTCAACACCTGTCCGTTTTCGGTTTAATCCTTTCTATGGAGCCCTGCGTTCAGCAAGATGGTATTCTGCTGGCGTATGCTAACGTTTGGGAACTAATGAAAGTATATTCAGCGAGTCCTCGCAGGTATTGCTTGGAGAAATCTCACAAGCAAGACGATTCTTGCAAGGGAAACCTGAGAGTACCTGTAAATACCAAGTTAATACTCCGAGTCATTTTTAAATACACCGGTAATTGCAACGATCATACTATACCTTTGAAGCCCTTTTTTGTAGGAGGAGTTTGTGCAATTATTCCATCAAGCTCTTCTTAAATCAATTGCCAACCGTTGCATTTTCAGAACGTAAAAGAAAAATGTTCTGAGGCCCCTGTGGTTGTTAAACCCAAAAAAGGAACAGCTGTGATGTGGTACAACCATATACGAGACCCCGAGGTAAATCATATTTATTACATTGACAGACATGATGTTTCCGTGTTACATATCTGATATATGCAACTTTGAGATTACAAATCTTCTTACTTAATTGAAGAAACTCTTCATCCACCAATTTGTCTATGTCTTCAATTCCGTTATGTCCATCAATTCTGATTCTTACTTGTTCACAATTTATGTTCACTATCTAACTTATCCACAATAATGAAAACTGTCTTGTTCACGTATTCTGCATTGTCCACAATACCACCTTATCCAAAAGTTTTCCTTTGTTCTCTAGATTGATTTGTCAGTGTGCATGTTTTGTCCCAAAGTCAGCTGCGTCTACCAATCGTGTCGTGTTCACATATTTAAAAATTAGTATTTCTCTTTGTCATTAATTCCGCTATTTCAGCAATCACTTAATGTCAGCCAACTAAACAATAAAAACAAATCCCAAGTGTCGCAAACTTTCAGTATGTCATCATTACTAAGAAATTCTTCATGTCCACATTTTTTCTGTGTCCATAAACCTCGCTATATCAACCACTTAAGTCTAAAACCCCTCAGAAAATTAATAGTGAGATACGTTTAGAAAAAGTCTATTTTAACCTCTATGTATCCAAATTTAGTACCAGTAGACGTATACCTAAATATTAATTAATTACAAGGTAATGGAGAACCAATCTTCTATCTTCTTCTTACATCGTCAGTGTAAATTATAATGATTATAGATTACCTGGCTAAACGTTATTTAAGTCGTTAAGGCCAAAAGGTATTTTGAAGCCATCATAATGCCGTATGTACGGTTGAACACGGCATGTTGATACAAAATTGTTATGTGTTTTTCCCCTCTTTCAGACTGGCTGGACTGGCGTTGTAGACATTAACTCGCTGCATGCTGGATGTCCGGTATTAAAGGGGAAAAAATGGATCGCAAATGTGTGGATATCTGTTCCCCAGTACAACAGACGATATGACAAAAGTATCTACGCATACAGATGGATGTAACGTTCAGCTTTAATTTTAAAATTCTGCATCAATAATAGAACATTCAGAATGTGTTTTCATTTTCATACATTATCTTGTAGACGGGTCCGAGTTGATGATGTCAATGTTCATTAAAAGTAAATAACGGCCGTATTCATAATTTCTCATTTTGAAAGTATAAGTTTTGTGATCTTTAATGTAAATGAAAAAAAAACACTTCGTTAGAACTGTTCAGTATGAGTATAAGGAACACACAGGTGTTTATGTCTCAGTTACTATTTGAATTTATATGATATCAAAGTTGAAATTTACCACAAGATACATGTTATTCTAGGTAAACAGGTATTAGGTAAAAGGTAAGGAACGAGCACGCAAGTCATTTCACAAGTCTAAAGCATGTTATTATGAGAACAAAACAGACACTAATAAAACTCTTTTCCGTAAAGCAAGTAAGGAATATAAGACAACTATATGTTGTACTTAAAGGTAGGAAATGATTTTATTAGAAGCCAGTTACGTAAAGTTTACAAAATTCTCTAAACTCGTTTGCTGAATATAGTGACCGATGGAAAAATGAAGTGAAGACTAGCATGAAAAAGATAATTATATTCGGTTCCTCACCGACAGCTAGTTATAAGTTATCATTCTCACTATATGACAAGAAATATGAAGTTGTAAACACTTAGAAATACCTAGGAACTGTGATACAAAGAAATGGACGTAAGAATTTCGATGTTGGATATATTACTTCTTAGCATAAAGGCATCGAAAGCATTATTATTGAAACTAGCTAACGATATCTTATTGCTACCAGACCTAATTCTTTGTGCACTTGATAGATTAATTTCACCAATATCGTTGTCGGGATGTGAAATATGGGGATTTGAGAACACTGAAAATAATACAAATACGTACAGTTTGTATTAAGTGAAGGTCGGTAGGCAAAAAAAAAATAATAAAATTTTTCAATTGTTTTTATTCATAATGGCACACTGCTCACCATCCTGATAAATTGTCAAACATGTATTTTTACAGGTTTAACCTCACTTGTCCCACACCTTTTGTGCTGAGTTAAGGAGCGTTGGGCCATGACCAATTGGCTAACAGAGGGGGATTAGGGTATATTCTGTTTCAGACTATAGGACACAGTGGCAGTTGGTAAGACATTTATTCAACATTATTAACATATAACACTTGGTATTGGTATACATTAACAGATTTACATATGCAAAAATTTATTCAGTTGTATTCATCATTTTTCGAATTTTTTATAAATATTATGACCATATTTGATACATGTATAGAATATACATATGTATGGAAATTGAAACTCAATATAGCACTTGGTATGAATATGATATACACTTATTTTAGACATTTATCATAAATATAGAAATATAAACATGGAAATTGAAACTCAATGTAGCACTTGGTATCACACATTTGCATCACTCTAATACATTAAAGTCCAACAAAATGCAGCACAGGATTGAGCAAGTTCTTCAGTTCAAGAATTCTCTCGTCGATACGACGATATTTCCTTCTCTTAGGTGGAAGTCTGCCCCTATTTTCAAGTTGTTTGATGATGACTTCGACGTCATCTTGTTCGGCCTTGATCAAGTCCAGTAACTTATAGATGTTTGGATGTCCTGAACCCTGCTTCTTCAATTTACTGTGCCAGCCCTCCAGATGATTCGTTGTTCTTGGCCCCACAGTGTCAAAATGGTTCCAGATTTCTCTATCCCCATTGATCCACTGCTCTGTCTGCAAACCGGTTGATTCTTCTGAGAGGTGTTCACCAGTGACACTAATTAGAACAGGCTATAGTCCCACATCCACACTCTTGATCCCCCCTTAATCCCTATCACAACATATAGGTGTGGGACAAGTGAGGTGATGCCTTTTTACATTACTGCGTGGTTACAGTCCAACAAATTTAGAGTTACCTTCCTTCCCTAATTCTCGGAACGGGGGATATTCTGAAACGAATCGGACGCGTTTCGATATATTGTATATTTCTATCTGTTTTTTTACAGATACAGATCGTGAAATTGGATTTGGATTTATATGATATATTATATTTATTTTTTTACACGCTTTCGAGTCGGCGGTTATAAAATAATACCGTTATTTTAACTATATTTTTTTTCCACATTTCCACTTTTTAAGGTCGGCGGATCCGTAAACCAATAAAAAAAAAAGTCTGGCCTAAACGATATTAATTTTATGACTTGGCAAAGTTTTTAGGTGCTTTCATCATTTATGGGTAGCAAAACATTCATTATGGATATTGATATAGTTTTTGCATCAAGGTCACGTACGCGTAATTTTGGGTTTTATACAATTTTCACCAGGGTGCATGAAGATTGCTCTATATTGATAACATCCTTGTTATTTCGTTTTCGGTATTTTATTTTGAAAAGTGTAACCTTTCTTTTATACTTGAGTTTACTACCGTTTACACAACGTTACGTATAAGAAAATGAAATAAACGATAAAAAAAATAGCTGTTCCTTCTTTGACTTCTTTGAGTGGCATTTTCCTATGGGTTCACCTCTCTCCCCAATCTTAACTGAATTATACATGACTGACCTCGAAGAGAAGGCCCTCAAGACCTCCCCAGTCAAACAAATGTGTTGGTTTAGGAAGGTGGATGACCCCTTCGTCATCCTACAACCCGACAATGATCCCACTGAACTGCTTAGCCTCTTTAACAGCCAGCATACCAGAGTCAAATTTACAATGGAACCTGAATCAAAACGCCAAATACCATTTCTAGATGTCTTAGTGACAAGATCCGCCACAAGCGAACTACAAACAACTGTCTACCGGAAACCCACCCACACAAACCAATATGTCCACTACCAGTCCAACCATCCCCCTCGAGTCAAGACTGGCATAGTCTCAACACTCACTAGAAGGGCCAAGAACATTTGCTCAGCAAACCTCGATGAAGAACTACAACACCTGAAAGAAGTTTTTGTAGACCTCAACGGCTATCCTTCACAACTAGTAAACAATACCATGGCATCAACACTATCGCCTACGTCAAAACCACCAAGACCCGAATCTGCCCCCATCAAGATATCCATTCCCTACATTGGCAAGCCCTCCCATCAGATAAGCAGACTCCTGAAACATCAAGCTGGCACCACCTTCTCGACCTCATCCACTATCAACAATCTTCTGAAGGCTAATGGGCGAAACCACTCCAAATACAATGATCAAAATCTTAAGGGTGTGGTCTACAAAATAGATTGTAACTGTGGGCACTCGTACGTAGGGGAAACAAGTCTACCTGTTAACGTCAGACTCAATGAACACATATCATCAACGATAAAATCTTACAACTAATCAGCCATCTGTGACCATATCCAAGCAAACTCCAATCACACAATCAACTGGGAAGATGTAACAATCTTAGCCAAACACCAATCAGACTTCACTAAACGAAAGTTAATTGAAAGCCTGATGATCAAACGTTACCGACCTGAGATGAATAGAGACCAAGGATATTACGTTCCATCTGCTTACGATGAACTCATCAATCAACACTAATTCCTTGTGCAAACACTGCGTTATTAACTCCCTTTATAGGCTTCATTATTTATCTCTTGTTAACGTTATCACTGGCTTCTATATATACCCCCTATTGTTACCATTTCTCAATCATTTACCTGTTTTCTTTGTTTATAACCCCATTATGTTATACCTGTATATATGTATATATCACAGTACCTCTACATGCCATTCACGCTTGACAACGATACAAGAATCTGTATCGAAACGTCGCAACCTCAGAATAAAGAAGTTGTCATCCATAAATCATTTCATTTAAAATGAAAATAGCATTTATAATGTGTAATTTACATTTTAATTGTGATGTATTTATCGGAATAATTTCGTTGAACGTTTAGGAATATAGATTTAAAATACATGTGCGAAGTATATACGCGATTAAAAATACGCGGGTGGATGCAAGCAGGGCATGTATAGTTTGATTCTTTATGTGCCGTTTGCTTGTTCATTTCATCACGCTGCACGTGCAGCACGATTTTCTCGGCTGTCTTTCCTCGGATCGTGGGGAAATATCTGCAACATTATCTGTACATGATCATTGCTTTATAAAGCTCACAGAGCCCTTACCTTAACAGAAATTATTTTGCAGAAAGGATCGATCGCGATCACCAGTAATTACATAAATCATTTTGAACAACTTATAAATGTTAAACACAATTCAGCAAATACCGAATTGAGATAGTATATGATTTAAAGCAATACCAGTTTTTCTTGCCTTTAGACCAATGTTCATTAGAAATATCTGTATCTTCTAACTGAATAAAATCTTACTTCAATTTTACTCGAAAGCAAATATGTGACGATATACACGAATAAATATATAGCCCCATCTGGTTATTTTATCCGTACTGATGCAAAGAAAGGAAGGAGATTGATTAAGTTGCCTATAATTTTCACCAAGTCAATGAAGTAGCACAATTCACTACAACAGCTGGAGAATGTTGAGACGGATTATATATACAAAACTATTCAGTTCAAATAAGATCGCAAACGCATTACGAATTTTCTCAGCAAGCTACACGACTGGTCACACGTACAGTGTTTGTCCGTGAGGAACTTTCTTTTAGGACGCAACTGTTTCCCAAACCAAGGGATCCGTCACATGTTTTACTGTAACATACTCGCTGTGGGAAATAAACTGTACCTGAGGTAGCCACACGATCGTTGACGTAAAGTGTATCTCCGTTAGTCGTCAGCAACGTTACACAATAACCTTTTCTCCGTTGGCCACACACTGCGATTGTAAGTGTTTCGTCGTAAGTGTTAGATTTATGAACAATTAAGTTTTGCTATACGATTTGTGACACATTGTGTGTTTGACGGCGATCTACATGTTCTGTTACCGTTGAGTTTCTCCGTACTTCACAAGATCCGTCATACTTGGAGTGTTTCATCGTTAAGCACACGATTGAGGTCTTCTCAGTTGACCACTCTATCTATGACCGCTTGATAGTTTCTCCGTGGTTTTCTATCATTCAACGATCTAAGTGTTTCTCCGTTAACCTCACGATCAGTGATACGATACCAGATACCTCATGATGTGCTGGACAGTTTTTTTACTTCTTGTGGTGAACTCAGGATACGTCAACTGTCAGGAAGCGTTTCTTCCTACAATTGGAACACCTGTTGATACTCCTGAGAAGGAAACAAATCTGCCAAGACGGGACCCTGGAAAGGTGAAGTAATAAATATCAGTTTTATTTCATGTTCTATAAATAATATGAGACAAAATTAAGCTTCAGACTGTTAAATGTTTCATCGAGTGTTTCGAGTTGATTCAGGAGGCTATGCAGGATTTTCCTCTGGAAGGGGTGCGCCCTTGTCATAAGTACCACTCTTGAATGATTACTTTTTATTTTTAAAACGTGTGTCCACAGGAATCCACTGAATTTAAGAAAAAGCTCAACACAGATGGGTCTATTTCGTAACTTGAGATAACTTACGAGCAGAAAGTAGAATATACAAGTGTTTTTACGTATTTTTTAAAGTTTAATGTAGTCACTCTTTAATTTTTTTTGCAACAAAATTGATTTACTCAAGCATAGTTTGCATTTAGATACGTTTTCAAAATAACTAAAAGGAACGTGTCTTCAAAAGGAGAGTTAATGTTTTGTTATAATGTTAACAAATTATTTGAAAAACATTGTGTAGTAGTGTAATTTTGACATGCAAATATATGTTTAACTAAGTATAACCTATAAATGATGGTTTGGTGACCAAGAATCATGCTTTCTACCAGATCGGGGATATCAGTTACGTTACTTATGAAGATGGGCGGGTTCAGAAATTAATTACAAGAGCGACCCAACCACCAATCTTTGGTAAGTACAAAATTACTGATTCTTAGATTCGGATATGCTAAGGAAAAGCGTTAGAAAGATAGATTTGTCTCTTAAAATATTATTGATATAGTTAATCTAGTTAAGGGTTGTACTTTAAGAGAGAAATAGGGTAGGTTCTATTCATCTACGTCATCTGTTTTAAAACGATTTACGTAGCTGTTGGTTGTTACATATACAAGCATATGTTTCATCAAACTCATAAAATCAACTGTATTTTTTGTAACGGTTCATTAAAGGTGTACGAACAATGGTTATACATACGTTTGATAAATGTCGTCACTCTCCGTTTCTGGACCATGGCTTAGTTTTATAATAAGGCCAATAGGACAAAGATGGACGTGAGACTTTGACTCGCAAACGTTGTTTTAAAAGAGGGGCAAAAAACCCAATTCCAAGGAATGACAAAAGCCATCCGAAAAATGCCACTGGCCATTACAGTTAATATGCACTTCCTTGCGTCATTTAGCTATTTCCCAGAATATGTCGACGTCTTTCGAAAGCAATTGTTATTTCGAAGGTTATACCGTTGTAAATTGTTATTCTTTGTTAAATACAAGGATGATGTTCACATCGGTTCATTGAAAGAATGGTAGGTTATACATCCCAATAGAGCATCGAACTTTACTTCGATATCTAGGGAAAACTTACCATATTCAATATACAACTATTTTATAAACTGAAATATCCGAAGTACTGGAGCGCTACATGTAAATTCTTTGTTGCACTGTTAGAAAAAGATACTATATTTTCATATTTTTCTTTCACGTTTTTTATCACACAACTATCAACGAGGAAGTTACATAGATGCAAGAGAATTTTATACTGTCTTTAATGAAGTATTTCCAACATTCATTGTGTTGACAGGAGGCGAAGCCGATAGTCAATACTACTGACCGACTACCTGTAATTAGCAATGTGGACATACATACGTGTATTTTATCAACGAATATTGATCATATCATTCAAATTAAAATAGTGTCTTAGATATAGGTGATAGTGTCATAGGTGAAGATTAATTTTCCATTAAAAATATTTATCACATATGAAACAATTAAATTTATACACTAGAAAATGCATAGGTTATATCCAGTTTTTCGACTAACAAACCCAGTATGTCTCCCTTCTTGGGGCATATCATCCCTGGATTTATCCTTTTTTAACATTTACTGCAAATATTTCAGCAACTCGTTTTGAAAAGAGATAGTTTTTTCTGATCCATTCAAATAACAATAGTAGTCGGAAGTTCTATGAAAACTATACCTGATTTTCTATCTAATCAATCATTTCTGAAATTTCAACCAAACGTTCATAAATCCGCCCAATCCATTTTCATAATTTAAAAAAATGAAATGCACTTCTTTAAAATCCAATCATTTCAGAGTTGCCCAATTTCCTATCCAGTGAAGAATGCAAGCAAATGATTGGATTAGCCAAGAAGAAAGGGCTGCACACCGGCTCTGTGTTTAAAGAAAAGGGAAGTGCACCTGAGAAATCTAGAGTTGGGAAGACTACATTCATCCCAGGACACACAGAGCCTCTCTTGCGAAAGATCCAGAACAGGTCAACATATTTTTTAGTTTTCCCGACTGTCACCTATTTTTTTTACCAAAGTCTTTAATAAAAGAAATCAGGGAAGTGAAATAATAATAATAATAGCATTCTTATACCGCGCATATATCCATGACAAAGCATGCTCAAAGCGCCATGAGTATTATTACCCTGGAGGGATAGTACTTTCGGTGCTGCCGATTAACAAGCGCTCCGCGCGACCGTATAGGTCCATACTTCCCCCTTGTTCAGGTACCCATTTGTACAGCTGGGTGAACTGAGTGCAATGTGGATGAAGTGTCTTGCCCAGGGACACAACACAGGATGAGACCCAAGTCACAAATTTTTGGTGTCTCCACCGGGATTCGAACCCGGGTCTCTGGCGTGAGAGGCAAGCAAGCTAACATGTTTTAACTTTCCATCCTGCTACGTCAGTTTATCTAAACTGACGGGCAGAAGTTAGTATATGATCATTTCAGCAACTCAAAACAAACTCAAGATGAAAATATATTTATGAATTTTTTACTACATTATAATCAACAATCATTTAGGATTACAATAACAACAAAATCAGGGCTGTACTGATTAAAGTTCCGGATATATTGAATGGTAAACACACTAGGGGTCACAATTTCCCATTTTCAAAAACAGTTGAATATCTGCAGACAATGTTTACAATTCACAAGTTGCGTTAATGTTGTCAAAAGAGTTAATAACGTGTGTGGCCACCTGCTGCGTCGATGCAAGCACGCAAACGTCTCCTCATCGACGTTGTCAAACGTCGAATTACGTAATTTGGAATCCGATTCCACTCCTGGATCAGTGCTTGCTCCAGCTGTTGTCTGTTTTATGGAGGTTGCGGGCGACGTCGGATTCGTCTATCCAGATGATCCCATAGGTGTTCGATTGGGTTCATATCCGGTGAGCACGCTGGCCAAGGCAGAACATTGACGTTTTGTTGTTGCAAGAAGTCCCGAGTCACTCTGGTTGTGTGGGGTCTCGCATTGTCTTGTTGTAACATGACACCTTGGGGTTGGTTGTGAACAAAAGGCACCACAACAGGCTGCAGAATATGTGCGATGTATCCTCGTGCGTTCAGATTGCCGTTCACGATGACAAGACGGGTCTTCTGATCTCCATAGATCCCTCCCCAAACCATTACACCGCCTCCTCCGTATGCAGGGACTTCTCTGATGCAAGGTCTGGTCACACGCTCACCTCGTCGACGATAAACCCTCTCCCTACCATCAGAACGGTAAAGTTTGTAGCGACTTTCATCCGAAAACAGGACACGCTGCCATTGTCGCACTTGCCATCTGTATACCTGCCGTGCCCATTGCTGACGGTTTTGACGATGTCTTAGGGTCAGGGTCATTCCGCGGAAGGGCCGATAAGCTTTTATACCCGCTTCACGTAATCGTCTGGTCACTGTGCGTCGACTGATGCGATGATTTAGGGCCGTTGCCGCAGTTGCCGTCGCTGTTACGAACCGGTTTCGGAGGTGTATAGTCCGGATGTAGCGGTCCTCCGGGGGCGTCGTGACACGTGGTCTTCCACTTCTTGCCCTGTCCTGGGTACTACCAGTGTGCCTTAAGCGTGAAAACAGCCTACAGATTGTTGCAGCGGTACAGTTGAAAGTTCTTGCAATGTGGGCTTGAGAAGCTCCCATATCCCTCATTCCAATGGCTCGCTCTCTCTGAATTTGTGTCAACTTGGGCATTCTTTCGTGTGCTCTCAGTAACTGGGATCTGAGAGCGTACATCGACCCGATTTATACCAATTTCTTGCACGTGCATCATGGATGTTTTACATGGTGAGCTGTTTTACCATTTTCACGTGCTAGGAGTCACGTGATTATGCGCAGTGAAATCATGTGCATTTGGTTACATTCATTCAGTCCGGGCAAAGTTAGTTTTCGTAATTACAATGTTGAAAATCTACCCATGTTACAAAATTTAAATTTTTAAAACGTTATACTAACTTTTGTCCTTCAGTTTATATCAGCAGATCCCAATCAACACCATTATAACTAAGGAAGACAAGGTTTTTGGATGACAACTTCTTTATTGTGAAATTCATAACGTGATGAAAATAATTATGCCTTCATCAGGTTGGATTTAGGGTCAAAATTGGGTACAAACCATAACAGGCAGATTTACTAAATGAGAGATTTACTAAATGAGAATGTTATTTCTATCATGCAAAATGCAATAATATCTAATAGGTCAAATGCCCTCTACTGCAATAAACCAGTAAATGGAATGACTCGTATCACTATTTTGTATTTTGTGTATTTTGAATAATAAGGCCTTAAAATATTTTAACATACAATTAGGCTGATTGGTTAGACAATCCTTTTTTCAAGATAAATGATTAGAAATGCTTGTTGTTAGATTGGATGAAATTACTGTAAAGTTCTTGAAAGAAGCAAAACAAAAAGATATGGCAATGCTATTATACTCATAACAAGCATGAATAAGAATAGTTGTACAATTGATTTGTTGTATTAACCTTGCTTAAATACTTTAATGAACGAGATGTATATAAGAAAAGAAATTTAAGATACAAATTGTGTTTGACCTTTGATATTATTTCTTGAAATGTCAGAATATTTCGGCACTGTCATCACATCAGAATGTTTGATTAACTTCGGCATTATATTCACGTTTGCAAGTTTAATTGTCCGGAAAAAAATGTCATTTTGTTTTGTCATTTATGCCTTCAAACCTATTGGGAGCAGCAAGATTATTTGGGTGACAACCTTTTATATGTGCTAAAACACGTTTCAGGATATATAATACTTTTTATTATATACCCATGTAAACTTAGGATAGTAATACAAGGGTGCAATACGGAAAACGTCTTCAAAGTCGGTATTGCACTCGAGAATCCGTATTGCACGCCTGCCGGTTCTACTTTTTCTGAACCTTGGGACTTCCTGGATTTCCCGAAGCAGCTATTTATAGATATAGATTTAGGTCAATGGGATTCCCAATTTGCGAGAGTTGCGCAAAACCTCTTATAAAACATGATTGTCATTTCAACTTGTTATCTCAAACAAATTCCATGAACCTTGAAAATCAGCAGCGAAAGCGTAGACGTGTTATTTTCGACAGTGACTCCGACTAACTGACGGCTCGAGCCAATGTCGACAACGTATTTGAACATTTTGAAAATGACCTTGAACTTTGAAAGTTACTGATTTCTACACGATTCTTTATAAACAAAATAGATTGATCATTGTTTGATTTATGCTTCATCATATAAAATCAATTCTGAATTTGATCAAAATATTGTGTGTTTTTTTTATCTATTTGTTGTTATTGTAAGATATGAAAGTCGGACTTGCTTTACTTGACGTCATGCGGAGGAATGTGGCAGTCAATTGCGTTATTCGGTCATCGGCGTACTAATACCAATGTCAAGGTAACCTCAACGCGGAAGTATGTATGGCGTGAAAATGTGTATCGCTACGCAACCTTTTATTTGATAAATCACAAAATGATTTGTTTTATTGATTAAGATCGGGTATATAATAAATATAGAACGTCATACTAGTGCATTTTGATGTTTTGTATTGAACGAGAAGATGTCATGTGAGCAGAGAAACAACGAGTTCGAAGAACGAGTTGTTTTTCTGCTCCCATGACATCTTCTCGTTCAATACATACAACGAGAAGATGTCATGTGAGCAGAGAAACAACGAGTTCGAAGAACGAGTTGTTTTTCTGCTCCCATGACATCTTCTCGTTCAATACAAAACATCAAAATGCACTAGTATGACGTTCTATATATTTATCAGGTAGCATGAAAAGGAATAAGCATATAATCCAAATTCGTTTTCGCAGTAAAGAAGTTAATAATAAAATAAATTGTTGTTCTTATGCATTCAACTTCTCAGTGTCCTTAAAGACTTGTTCATACTAATACTTATTATACTAATTAAATTTGCATAATTATTTCAGGGCTATCGCTCTAACCGGACTCTCCAAGGATATCGTCTATCACAGCGAGGACTTCCAGGTTAGCACGAGCTGTTTGATTTTGAATCAATTCGAGGCAGCTGTTGCTTCTGTATTAGAACTAACCTTGATCAGTGAAAATATTTAGTCTACAATCACAAGCTTGGGAGTCATCGATATTATTCATTTATTAAATAACATATGCGCAATATTGATGTCTCCGAAACTTATGTCTAAGCAAGGACGTATACACGTCCTTGGTTTATTATATGGGATGAAAATTTTGATCTTTAATAGGATCGTTAATTTACTCATACTAACAAACATTCATTCAGATTGTTTCACGACAAAACACGCCAATTTTAGTATGGAGGAACGCAATTACCACATACACATATGTACGAAATAGGTCAAAGCCATTTGATTCACATGGAAAACCATTCTCCCGTTTCATTCATTACATTTTGAGTATCCTGTATCAGATACAGCTTTCCCGCGTGTAAGATGACTAACAAAATTCATTCATTATATAGAATATACTCAGATATTTATTATGCCACGCCGAAAAAGACATATTCGGTTTAGTAAAATCCTACCCAATACGGTATATCTTATATATGTATGATACATTTTAAAACGAAGACATGTGTTAATTTCAAGTGTGCTAATTTGGAGACAATCTTATGAAAATATCTTTAATGTATTGGACTTCAAGAAACTAAATTGCACGTGCATCTCGTGCAAAAATCAGACCTTCTACGATGTAAAAGGAAAAGTCGCACGTGCACCTCATGCAATCCGTGAAATCACAACAATGATAGGCAATGTACACAACACTATTACAATCTTAATTCTTATATACATGTATGCATGTTTTAAATGATTAAGTCATATGCGTGATTAATAGCGCCTTTGAAACTTTTAATCTGTCAATTGAAATTACCTTTAAGGGCAATGTTCAGAAATCTTTTCAAGTCAAAATGGCACTTTGTAAAAGTTATGGGTTACGTTGGTTTGCATCGATATATCCCTCGGTGCTTTCTGGGATATTAACAATATGCAAGCTTATGCATATCGTAGACACGATGAGACATGGGCACTCATATGATTTTTTCTACATTTTCACTGTTATTTTTTATAAAAGGGCTTTTGTTTACTTTATTAATCGAATAAAGTATTCCTGTCACTCTATGGGGATGCGTACATCCTAATAAAAATAACTCTATATCTGTCGTGATGCACAATTGTCGATCTAATGTATTTAGATTGGCCGTTATGACTCAAATTGTAGTCAAATGTCTCAAAATATCCATTTTAATCAAACTAAAGTTGAAATATCTCTTAGAGATAAACGTACCGTGCAAAATTTTATCAGTTTTAGAATATAAACTCATTCAAAAATATAATTCAAATGGCCTTATATAAAAGAAAATAGTTATATTTCTTAATGTTTCATTTTTCAGTTTGGTTTGTACAACGTAGGAGGTTTTTATCACTTCCACTACGATAGTTTGCCTCGGACACGGGAGCAACTCATGGACATGCCATGCTGTCAACATGCCAAAAAACCTCACACGGCTTTAACGTGTACGATATGCAGGTGAGGTCAAAGTTCAGATGCGTAAAAACACAAAAAATTATCTTTTTCGATTATTTTCTTTTTCTTTTGATCTTACTTCAAATTTTAACGTCTATTGGCTGGTTTGATATAGGGGGTAACGGGGTTTCTATTCGATATATGAACTTGATTACTCCCTTTTGATAAGTGTTCACCATTTGCTAATGTATCTTTTAGGACGATAGAGTTCTAATCAAATCAACAAATGAGATGCAAGACGACAAGGGCAGGTAACTCAAATAAACAATCATATCGTCTGTATCCAGATAATAGATAAGGTGTAGACGAATGGTTCCGAAAGAATTAAGAATGGCGACCTTCTTTAAGACATGATTGGGCTAGTTTTGAATAGCTTTTTCCTGTGTCAAACTACTAACAGAGCATGAGCGCATACGGCCTGTCGTTAGACCGTGTGGAATATAAACCGAGTCATTTCCCGCAAAAAATAGTAGTTTGAGGTTTTTTTATTTTTCGAACACGTCGTCTTTGAGTATATCAATTGGTCAGTGGAATTCCAAAAAGGACTCAACTTGACCATCTTTGTCATCTGACCAGATACGTGACCATTCTGATGTACCTCAACCAAGTGGAGGAAGGAGGGGGAACGGCCTTTCCATTAGCAGACAAACCCGGACTACAAGTCCAGGTAAGTCTTCCTGTATACTGTATATACGTGTTTAAGCACAATTTAACTTTTACCTTTAGTTCATTAAACTGTAGTCCTGTTATTATGAACAGAAATAAGATAGCAAAGAACTTTTAGAGAAATCACTTTATGATAGTATTTAGCGTTTAAAGATACATAAACTTGATTGGTTGAATATTCAAATTTAAAGCGCTTTTGTGAATCAATTCAACGTCGTGTGAAAAAAATACCCTACCCGTCCCTACCCTGAGTGTTTACACATCATAACGCTATTGGTAAAATTTGGATTAATTTGAGATGTATACTGGACAAAATAAATTAGTGATATTATAAGTTTTATTATTCGTTTACATTAAATAGTCAATAAAAGAACCTATCCTTATTGATAATTTAAAAATCTGTATATATCCCTAACTTTTTTTGTCCAGTATATCATAATTTGTCCAAACTTTCATTTTATGTTCGAAAACCGTAAGTCAATGGTTCCAATCACTTCAGCTATAGTAAGCGACTTTCAAAGAGGTTAGTACCAATCCATCTCTGAAAGATTTTGGTTGTTACTGTTTCAGAAGGAACACAATGACTTGAATGCTACATGCGAAAATGCACCTGTTGTAGTCAAACCAGAATTAGGAAAGGCTGTGTTTTGGTACAACAACATTATTGACCCTGAGGTTTGTAGAAGTGTTTCTTTACTATAATAATCTAAATTTGATTTCAATGTCACAGTTTTGGTTTAGTCTGAGAAAGATAAACCATTTTGGATATTCTAAAGAGATAAGCTAAGAAAGGCTCTTTTGAAAAATCAATTACAAAATTTGATTAAGGGACAAGTTGTACGTTTAATAAAGATTCTTGTTGTGTGTCACGGGACTGTAAGATGTTAATGGTGATGATGACGATGATTTAGTTGATGATGATGACTACGACCACGGCTCTGATGATAATTTGTTTATGAGTAAACCTGTGAGTAATGACAGTGATGATAACGACGAGAGTAACGACGATGATAAAAACAAAGATTACATATTATGCGGATGACGGGCAAGAGGAGGATGATGATAATGGAGATGATGATGCTGATGATGATGATGATGATGATGATGCTTGTAATAATGATGATTAGGACATTATTGACAGTGCTGACGACAGTACTCGTTTTGATGAGGATGAGGTTTTGTGATGTTTTGCTCATATGATGATGATGATGATGATGATTAGGGTTATGGTGGTGATGATGATGATGTTGATGATGATGATTATTATTATTTATATGCTTGTGTAATTCCAGCACGGATGGCTTGGCGTCCATGACTTTGGTTCCCTCCATGGTGGCTGTCCAATTCTCAAGGGTCATAAGTGGATATCTAACTTATGGATTGATGCTCCACAATACCATTCCAAAAATAAGAGAACTATTTATCATGACGAATTGTGATCATTGAAAAGTAAAATGTAGTTTATAGGTATATATATATTTGATAGAACGTTTACTGATAGAATAATCGTAACATCAGATATAAGTCGTAGGTGATGCATTTTGATCGAAAGTAAAATGAAATGTAAGAAGGCCTTTTTATCAATGTTTGGTTGATTTTGCTTTGCAATTTTTTTATAAAAAGAATTAACAGATAGTAAATGTAAGAAATAGATATTACAATTTAAGAATTGAAGGCATATTCCTATCGTAATTCTTTGAAATCGACAGGCTAACTTATTATAACTATTTGTGATAAGTAACTTATATCGCTTTCTTCAACTTGATCACATTACTTGTTTTGACAGAAAGCAATGAAAAAGGACATAAAACAAATTATGACTCTGTGAAACGTCATCCGAAAATTTCAATTCTTAGATCCAGTTCAGCCTATTTTATACTTCCTTTGGTAATGTATCATGAATGTTTTCTTTTATTTGACCAGTTACTCCTTTCTTTCACTTTTGCGATCTTTTTATAAAGCTTATTTGATCCGAGTTGCATTTGATAGAGTATGTTTGTTTGGACAATCATTTCCTGATATAGCCCAGTTCAATAGTACGGTGTGAAAATGGCAACGAGAAACAGAAAGGAAGTTTGTCACTATTTAAGTCGTTCAATAGAAGTTCTTAATATGATTGTTATCTTGGATCAAGGTATCATATTCAACTTTTTTATAGGAATATACTTAAAAAAGCGTAAATATTTCAGACAGGTAGATGAGAAATTACAAAAATGTCAATGTTGAAGAATGTGAATGATCTGAATAAATGTACGTTATTTTATGCATGTACATGTATCGATGTTATCATTTTACACCAACATGGGCATTATTTCCCCACACACGTAGCTCAAGCCATACCTTTCTTTTCTTACCTCATTCCGTTTTTTGGGCATTTTATTCGTATCAGGCAGATTTTCCCCAGCTGTGAATCATGTAACACAATCTATCTGCCATTTGAGCGTCTGAAAACTCTTCTTGCACCTTTCGTGTTGTTATGGAGGCCCATGTCAAGATTTAGTCGCCAAATGAGTGGCCGTAGCCAGTCCAGAAGACGTTTTTGCACAGCAGATCTCTCTACAAGACCAGTCATGGATAGTACTCCAGTCCATCAATAACTGCAGCGCCCGGATGAAAGGATGCAGTGTACGTTATTCACCTTCAGGCTTCTCGAGTAACTATCCATTGCCTAAACCACCCACAACCTCAAGATACGAATGTAAATAGTAAATGTCGCGTAGAAAGAGAGTCGAAATCTTAGCATTTGTATTCTTTACCTTGGATTATTTAACACTCACTAATTTTGAAGAAGAAAGATAAATGTCGAAGATCACGTGACCTTTCTACTTGTTCAAGGTCAATTGACAAAGAGGTAAAACAACTGCTAAAATGGATATTGGACATTATCTCTTTGTAAAAAAAACACCTGTAACTTTTTACAATTTTGTTTTAAAAAATACGTGAGTATTTTCTGAAAACTGACAAAACTGGGCAACAAATGCACATGTACATCGCAATTTTCTAGCATTTCGATTGGCAAAATGTTGTAACAATTAGCACGGGTTGATAGAATATTTGCGATTCTCAAAATAGCTGAATGACGGTCTATATTTGTTTGCTTTAGACCAACGTTAACGCTTTGGCTTAGTGACGCTAGACATTACATATTCCATGGTCGGTTTTTTCATATGCACTCTTGTACAAGGAAAACCCTGTCCCGAAGAAATCATAGCATAAACCGTAAATACCGTATACGTGTACCCCTATCCTGCTGCGTTTCTTGTCTGTATAGGCGTCCATTGCACTCAAGACTCAGTGTGAAGGCTGCCAAGACTTAGGTAAGAACTGATAATTTTGTGGTTACTTAATGCTTGACTTTATTGAAGGCAAAATAGGAAATGTCATACATAACGTGTTTAAACCACCGTTATGATTTTAGTAAAATTTAGATTTTTTTCTTAAATACATGTACCTTGATGAACCTGTATAAGAAACTTTAAAAGAAGAATAGGTTAAATGAGAGTTGAATAATCTTTACATACATGCTCGAAAGTGTTCTATATCATTTTAAATTGCGACCTTATACATATGGCAATTCAAGATTGGAAAAATCTGTTGTAGCTGAACGAAGAGGTTCGAATTAGAACTAGCAACATAATTTGATCATGCACCGAGTTTTATATTATCTTATTACAAGGGTAGCTCCGTCATAAATTACTCTTCAACCGCTTGTCATAATACGAACGTTTCACGTCTAGACATGTAGAATCTGTGCAATCAAAGTTAGTTGTGCAGTCAGCGACGCCGTTTCAAATGTTATCATTCAAATTTATTAAAATTTCCGTAAGCTTTCCAAAAGCCAAACCTTTTTTTGAAATTGAACCTTGCTCTTTGAGTCTTCTTTACAGAACACATTGTCCTAATTTAGCGACTGCATCTTTGCAAATGCCTGTGTTACATCAAATATATTCTTCATGCATTCGGAGTTTTCATTGGCTGAAATGTTGCAAGGTAGTTTGAGTTGCAATGTTGTGCCGTTAGGGGAAACTGACCGAAGCTCGAGAAGAGCTCTTATTATAACAGAGGTTGTATAGGAATTGATGACGCAGCTATCTCTGTGAGGAGAGAAAGCGAGGTTTAATGCCGTAGTGGATCAATTGGAGCTAACAAAACAGACAACAACTGAAAATGTGTAAGGAAGAACAATTTAATCACAGAATAATCAAAATAATTTCAGAATGATTAATCTGTCTTTGATTTGAGTTTCGTCAGAGATAATCAGAGAAAAGAATTTGCTCTTATACTTGAAACCACTCTCAATAATATTATACAATTGATAAATGCATCATGACAAAAATTCTGTCGGCTCCTGTTATCGCCAACATTGGTTAATTATAAAACACAATATTAACCTCTGAATAAAACAATGAATGATTGTGACAATTTTGCATTACCAGTGTAAGATCGCTTATTTCTTAAGGTTTTATAGACCCATGTAGCTCACAATAAGGTGAAAGTCGCGTCAGAAACTAAGAATGTGCAGACACAATGATAAAAAGTGATCCGTCGCATATTCTTAAAACCGGAAGACAAAGGAATACAAAAACACTTTTTTGTGAATAAAAGTTGAATTTTTTTTGTGTGCATACTTTGCTAAAAAAAATTGTATGTATATTTTTTCTCGTCGACAAAACATTTTGACAAATGAATTTCAAATGTAAGTTTAGGAGCTCAAGTCATGCAGTACACGCACCATTTATGAAAAAAAATATCTGACGTTTCAAAAAAACATAAAAGTAGCACTGTTTAATCCAGTATTGTCTTAAAAATGCCGTGATAATGTTTGAAACGTTTTGAAAAACTCATTTTAAGGGATCTTATAAATCTAGGATGTTAATGTTCACAACTCATCGTGATAAATAGTCTTCTTATTTTTGGAATGGTATTGTGGAGCATCAATCCATAAGTTGGATATCCACTTATGACCCTTGAGAATCGGACAGCCACCATGGAGGGAACCAAGATCGTGGACACCAAGCCAACCATGCTGGAATGATAATAATCATAAAATATAATCATCATCATCATCATCATCATCAACAACAACAACATCATCATCATCATCATCACCTAACATATTTTCATTATTATTGCCATTATCGTCATGATCATCATCCGCAAAACCATAAAAACATTATTACAACACACCGTCATAACTTGCATAGCCACTTGCGACATAATAATTATCAAAACGTCATAATCCCCATTAAGAGTCAAGTTAATGTGCAAAGAGGAATGACATAAACATAAAAATATATTACAAAGGATTGATTTCCTATCAATAATAACGCTTTAAATTTAGTTCCCAAATACTAAGTGATTGTAGACAAAGCGTTTTTATCTCACTCAAAAAACATTCATACGCCGAAGAGTGCCAGCATTAGTCAATACGGTTATCTTCCAAACCAGACAACAATTAACAGACATCACGGATCAGAAGTTACGAAGTTAAGGTATCGTTGAAAGCTCGGCACCATTGTCAGCTGCGACAATCTCATTGAAATCGCGCTAAACTATCACTCCTTCGTCTTTTACGTTTCTGATCTGAGTCCTGCTAAAGTGGTCGTGTGAGATGGATTTCTTATGTGACCTTACACTCTCCACACCTTCTAGCAATCAGAAGCCCACTTAAAAAAACATATGCACCGATGACAATCTAGCCTCGTCGCTGATTGGCTGGAATATAAATGTAACCAAACACAAATCGTATGGAGCAGAGCTCAGGACATAAACGCAGGGAGGTTCGAGTGTAATGTTCCAGCTGTTTCGATGAGATTTTCAGCTGCAAGGAGCTGATTGAATAGGTTTGGACAAAAGTGTGCATTTAATTGATAAGATTCAGGACGTACCTCTGGATCAATGATGTTATTGTACCACAACACTGCCTTTCCTAACTCGGGCTGTACCACAACTGGTGCATTCAAACAGGTGGCGTTTAGGTCATTGTGTTCTTTCTGGAAAACCAAAATGTGTAATCATCTTGTAATCATAATCAAATGTTTGAGCTCTTATGCTTAAAAAGATTATCATCTCTCGGCTTCAGTGCGTCATTTACTGAAGCTTGTTGTGTAACTTATTTAAGGACATTTTCAAGGGAAACATATAAGATAAAAAGGATCGATGATTCTAAAGATTTAGAAAGTCAGTCTTCAAAAAGGTAAGCATGTTTTCGTAAACTCCACAAATTAACATGACATCCAAGAGATTAAGCTTTCCTCTGATTATAAACATAATATATTTCAAATTTTTCTTCCCCAAATAAGCGGGGAAATGATCTTTTATATTCAGCCGTTTCCGAAATATTGACAAGAGTCTTTTTACAAAGCATGTGGTCGACTCATACTCTTTTACAAAACAACAAAACTATTTAAAAGAAAGGATTAACGTTGATCATTTAAGGTATAATTTTGAGGGTTTTTTCTGAGAAAGTCAGTCTTTCTTGCCTAAAGAATCCGTCTTTGTGTTTTAAAATATATCAAGTGGTCAGCATGAAATATTAATATTCTCGTGATATGATTTTTTTCTCCTGTATATCAATATGTCATTTCGCAAATAACTATCTTCTAGCGACTGATAGTTATGGTTATATAATTTTACAAAATGCTTTAGTAATAGAAACACTGAAACTTTTGCTCGTAAAAAAACAAGACCTTTTACAGATTTAGATAATGCTATTACACAGGCAATATTTCAACATCTATATGGTCCCCGGGTTATGTGTATACAAATGGGATAGACTTACTTTGACACTTTCTCCCGGTTTATCTGCTAGGGGGAAAGCTGTTTCCCCTCCTTTCTCCACGTGGTTGAGGTACATCAGAATGGTCACGTATCTGGTCAGATAAGAGAGGGTCACTCAAATGAGAGAGTGTAATGTAACAGTCCATCCTATAAAGACTGTCGTTTCAAGAAAACATTCGTCTTTTTCTTATTGACAAATATACATCACGGCACTCTTTATCTTATTCATGGCACATGGATGGAAATTAACATTCATTTTAAAACAGGCTATAATGTATACCGGGCTGTAACACTGTCAGCTATGTGTGGTATGGATTCGTGTCAACCGAAAGAATTGACAAGTAGGCTGTTCTAGCATAATGATAAATGTAACGTTAATGTACCTCCTTGTTTAGTCCTGCTTCATAACTGTGTACATAAAGAAACCCATATACAGTCTACAGTGACTTTATGTAGTACGGGTTTGTGTTAATAGCAAGAGGAGACAATAGAATGTTCCATTTTACCCACAGGTATAAACATAATTACCCATTAGTAAAGTCTACGTTATCAGATTGTTTCAATGAATGTCTGAGTTTTGGGAGATAACCCACCTACATATAGTACATCTATCAGCTGTGTGTGGTACGGGTTTGTGTTGACAACACGGAATGTCCATCAGCTCTTCCCGCGACCTTGGTAAACTGTCGTAATGGAAGTGGTAAAAGCCTCCAACGTGATACAGGCCAAACTGAAAGTACAAACAGGATTTTAAGGCCCGTGTACACTGTACGATAAATGGTCAGACCTTATTGGGTTCAACTTATCGTAACGACATGTCTAATATAAAGTTGTGACAACACGGGTGTTTCTCCTGCTGTTCTTGATATCTAGGACACGTGTTTACAGTACGGCATGGTACAAAAACTTTTTAGTAGCAATTTGTCGTATGTACATTTATAATGAAGAGTTGTGCCAAATCGGTTGGTCTTATGCTGCAACTGAGGAAAATGTTAGATTTACATACTACAGGTCAAACAATAATAACCGACCCGATGTGTGTAAAAAGGGTGCATACTAGTACAAGACGAAGTGAATAAAATAAAATAATAAATGTTGTGTTTGTTCATGGTTTCAAGGGTGCAATTAAAACTGGTATAAAAGCCGGAGCTTGTCGACTTGTTTATCCCAATTACCCCAGTCATTCCATGGAAGTTCGTGTTAGTTTATGTAGAACAAGTTGACGTTTATTGTCTACCCATTTAAATAGGTATGTTTTTAGATTAGATACGAAACATTTAAATAACCGTAAAAATGTAAGGAAAGGCAATCTTAAAATGGATTGAACAGATTGATACATATGAAACAAATTTCTTACAATGATTTCTTAAATATGTAGTTGGATCAAATAAGTCAAACTGAGATGTGTTATTTGAAACTTTTTTTTAAACTTTGGACTTTTTAATTTACATATTAATGCCAATTTTAATCAATATATAAAGTTGTAATGTTGTGAGTTATAATTAAAAAATCGGTCAGCTGGAGTTTGAAACTTATGAATAGCAGTCAAAAACACAGATATTGGCTAGTTTTAAGTATACAAATGGAAGGGATATGTGTGCTATTAGTTTTGCGCACATTTTTTAACACATGATTCGATTTCATCGATGAATGATATACAGTTATCACTTTGGGTTGAAAACAAATTGAAACAAGATGATTGAAACCTAAATCAGCAGTGCCAAAGCCAAATAAAATAATAATTATGAAATTACTTTTTGTCACTATATAATTATAATACCTTGAAATAACTTCAAACGGGATTCAATTTAGCTTAAAATTTCCCCGCATTGCATTAAGCTCCTGCGTGACTCTATCACTCTCTCTTCGACGAAAAGTTGCATTTCTGATATTATTTCTCATTTGTCAAGCAAAAGCCTTTAGGGCAAGCACAGACAAGTCAGGGAAATGCTGCGAGGCCAGAATACGTAAATACGTCTATTCACATTTGTTGATGGTTTATGTCTTGACATTGAAATATAATTTTAACAAATTCATTATGTACAGGTTATTCTGCAAATATTTCTTTAAAGCTTATCATGGGATTATGAATATGAGGAGAACTACATTTCAATTAGTATCAACTGAACGTACATTGTAAGTATTATTTCATTGCAATGCTAAGAATAGAAATTAAGCGTTACCTTAATTAGGGTATGAAAGAAATCCTAGCCCTTAACATTCTCTCCCAACAGTGGTAGCTCCGTCATAAAAATTCTATACAACCTCTGTCTTATTAAGAAGGTTTCTCGGGCTTCCGGCAGTTTCCCCTAGCGGGACAATATTGCAAATTCAACTACCTGGCTATATTTCAGCCAATGAAAACACGAATGCATGAATAACATATCCGTTGCCACACAGGCCTGTGCAATGAAACAGTCGCAGAATGAGGAGTTTGTGTTCTGAAAAGACGACTCAAAGGGCAAGGTAAGTATTCGAATAAAGTTTGATTTTTGGAAAGCTTACGGAAAAAACTTTGAATTGAATGGGGGTTTTTAAACGGCGTCGCTGATTGCACAGTCAGGGCTCCAGATAATTATTTGGACACAGGGGTATTTCACTTCTCAAAATTAAAATTTCTACACGTTTAATCTGTATATAGGCAAGTGATTTCTCTTTAACGAAATATAATATCGGTAATCTTTGTTTTCATGCAGGTTGGCATCAAGTTGACTTCCATTCGAGATGTAAAGATAAAGCATGTAGAAATGAAACTTTATTTTGACATGTCATGATTACTCCTGTAAACAAATATGTGACTCGTATTCTGGGAAAGTTCTGCGTATCTGTCACTCATTGATTTCATTTTTAATGCGTATATCTGAATTACCTGTGCGTATTTTACGCAGATACGCATCTTATCTGGAGCCCTGTGCACAACTAACTTTGATTGCATCCAATCAGCGTTCTACATTTCGTGACCAAGAAACCTTCGAATTAAGACAGAGGTTGTATATGAATTTATGACTGAGCTAACTCTGTCAGGAGAGAATGAGCCCTTAAATACTCACTTGAAAATCCTCACTGTGGTACACAATATTCTTCGAAAGACCTGTAAGAGCCATTGCCCTGAAATAAAAGTTTGCACCAATCAACGCCAGTGAGGAAAACCATGTTTTTCTATAAATATGATAATTTACGTAACTCTTATCTCGAGACATTACTTATGATCTGTACTAAGGTATTCTACCGTAAAGGTTATTTAGAAATATGATATGGAAATCATTCAGTTCATTCTAAAAGACCTACATGTAGTGCTGGTGGAATGTAACGTTGCCTGAAATACGGAAAACCAAAAACGGCAACCGCCTTTGTTAATGCAACAACAATATACTACATGTATTATGAGATTATACAATCGGTTAAGTTAAAAGTTTATCTTCATCGAAAAACTATTTTAACCTTTCAATTAAAAGATTAAAGAGTTTTCAAAAGCAGCACACATGCCTAGTTAATTCACCCTTTTTTTAAACAAACAATCAACCCTATTCGTGCACAACCGCCTCTTACGATTTTAAATTTCAAATTAGCGACGTTGACCGTCATAACGTTTTTATCATTTTCAACTCATTTTAGACATTCATTGCATCGATAGAAAGGTAAAGTTAGTGCATATGTGTAACAATAAACAGCCAACTTAAGGATGTAAAGACGTGCTCTAATGCCTTTAACGGTAAAGCCCGACAGAGATACATGTATGGTAAAAGAGAATGGGAAATTTCCCTGTTTGTGAATACAATGTTGAACAAAATCTAATTATTCACCTATGCTGTATCTTCCGTAGGAGTTTATCTGCATCGCCCGGGATGAAGGTTGTTTTTCCTTGTCTTGATGTTGCCACATACGACTCATTTTCACCAAAAACTTCTCCCTCGCCTAGCCCTTTCTTCTTGGCGAGGCGAATCATATGTTTACACTCGGATTTAGACAAGAAATTTGGCAACTCTGAAAAAAAGTATTATTAAAAGTAAAAATCTGAATAAATGATGTAATCATTTTAAACCAATTTGGAGGATTTTTAAAAAATTATATTAACTAAGTATATTCCGTTTCGGCCGCAAAATGGGGCATTTGGCAAAGGTACAAAAGTGCTCAAGCCTGAAACTAAAACTATTTGATGTGGTATAAAACATATATATACTTTATATACATTATATACTTTAAATGGTTTTATTCTAAACTGACTTTTCCTGAACATTAAATCTATAACATTGTTTCAGTATTTGTGTATTATAGATTGATGCGATTGTATGTTATCGAAAATGTCGATAAGACAAATTTTTAAAAGCAGAATACTAAGATTTATTTGGTAGGGTTTAGAAGGAAATTTTGTATCAAAAGTGTAATATCAGCTTCGGTAGCTTTATAAGAATTCTCGATTCTTATTCAAACCGATACATTTCAATTCGTCATCTTGGCATACATAAGCAGGTCGCGTGAAATGAACTGAACATAAATCAGTAGATAATGGATTCGACAACTATCGAATCCCCAAAAAAATACAATAAACAAATACTATATTAATACAAATACTTGATGTTTATCATGTAATATTTTGATATTTTGCAAAGATATGAGGTCCTCCAGTCGTTGAACCATAACATTGATTAAGATGAAACAGGTGACATGTGTAAGTTGGTCATATGAAAAGATCGTTCTATCAATATCTTTATGACAATGACATTGAAAATATCATTTATACCATAAATGCCTGATCTAACTGAAATCATGTCCACGTTGTACATGTGTAATCTAAGAAATGTTGATGGTTTTAAATACAGACAGATTTATTCTATAAATTATGCCTCAGCCCTACAATACACAAAATCTACAAACATTAAAGACGTGAAGTCGAACCTGTCTATGGCTGAGGAATACCTTCAGGTGTACAGATCATGAATACAAATATGTTTGTCAAATTCATTATGTTACCAAAATTATCGCAGTTGTTTTGGATAATCAACAGAGGCCTAGATTTTAGTTAATGTAGGTTGATGTATGGTATTTAAGACTATATTAGCACTAAGAAAGCTTCGAAAACCCACGTCCAGTCACTCGGAGAGATTTGGATTATATTGTAATCATAACCTGTGTCCTTTTATCATACCTGCACATGTGTATATATGTACATGGATGACAAGAAACCGATCATCACCGATCATGAGAGTGTGAAAATCCAGTTGACATCAAAATGACGTTTCTGTTGGTTGTCGATTATGAATTAAAATAAGTGCTAATAATATCTATACTCACCAAATATCGGTGGTTGAATAGCTCTTGTAATGATTTTCTGAACCCTTCCATCTTCATACGTTACGGAGTTTATATACCCGATCTGTAACCAATAACGAAAATAAATATTGAAAAAGACTTGAATACCAAGGAGAGTGTGGGAAGGTTGTATCGCCAAAGATGTGTTTGTTCTGGAAAAAGGTTGATGTTTGTGAAAACGAAGGGATTTACTCGTTACTTTTAATTATTGTTTGAAATTATTTAAAATGATATACATGCATACGTATAAATCTTAGGATATGTAGCATTAAGGATGATTTTACTTTCAAGTAAGCCCCTATATAAATGACGCATTCACTTCTAAGAATCTACAACCAAACAAGGGTTACTCATTTCTCCTCGAATCTTTTGTTTTGTAGAGTCAATCTTCCTTTAATTAAAAAGACCGAGAAATAGTTCTGTTTCTCAAAATATTTTCAAGTTATATTTTGAAGAAATTAAGTGACATGAATATGGCAAAAACAATCCAAAAGGGTGTGAAACGAGTAAAAGATAAAATTTGGTACTTTTCGTTATCAGTTAAACGAACATTTCTTCTACAATCTTCCTTTAAGGGAAACGCAAGAACTCTTGTTCCTTTAACGGGACAATACCTTTTTCTAGGGATCATATTTGCCAAACGTAATCAATGGTTTGTCAACAGAAAAACCTGATCGCTGCTGCAAGTTGGGAATTAGATGCTTGTCTGTCCAGTATTAAAATATTGAACGGTTAAATAGGTAATTTGAAAACTAGATCATATACCATCCAATTTGCCAAACGTCATTTTCGAAAGTTTTAAACAAGATAGTAATATAAATTTGAGTTGATGCTGTTTAAAAGGTTCTATTTCATATGACTGCCATGTCACATTGTTAGTTTGGTTTCTGTGCATATTTAAGACCATTTTCGTTTTTTAATAATTGCGATATATGAAGATCCTTAGAATCAAAATAAATTTGAAAGTCACCTGAAATGTATTGAATTTAAATTATCATACAATGGGTGTTTGCCTAGCACAGCAAATCAAACAAATAACTCGTTTTATTACTCGTCTGCTTAATATACCGCCGTTTGATAAATCTACAATAATTAAGCATGAATCCACAATTTAAGCGGCGCAGCAGTATTGTCCATGCTTTCCTTGGTATAAGTCCGAGAAATAAAATACTAAACTCCGTTCTGTTTAATTACATTTTTTTAAACTAGTGAGTGGTATCGGTAATGTAACTCGATTTCGCTCGTTAAATACCAAACTACTCACTGGTTTCATAAAAATGTTATTAAACTGGACGTAGTTTAGTACTCTCTACAATGTATATCTCTTTGAAATGAAAAAATATTTCACCTTTCCAGGGTCTCTCCTTGGTAGAACAGTTTCCTTCTCGGGGTTGATGTTTTGATCCCTTGTTGAAGCAGTGACTATTTCCTGACATTTGATACAGGATAAAGTCACCAAAAGTAGAAACACATCTACCTTTTCCATTATGAAGTATAAGGCTGTCTGTGGCTAACTATAGTTTACGTGCATGTGTACAAGAATAAATACAAGCTGTTGTACGAATAAAGCTTGATCGATCACATTGTGCACATTTCTAAGAAAATAAATCAATTACTTGAAACAACAAGAAAATCCTTTAAATAGACAAGGGGATGAAATGACTCTCCTTTGTAATTTTGAATGTGAAAGGCGTGCATGAATTATATATTCCTCAAAATGATTAATAACTTGAGTCCAACTCACAAGCTTTTGTGGTTTCAATGAATTAAATCTGAATATTGTCAAAATGCAAAATCTATATTCTCATTGTTACTTATGTAAAAACATTTCCTCTTAGTAAACGTCATTTATTTTTGAAGACTCTTTACATGTATGCTTACTTACATATAGAATTTGCCTTGTGGGTTATAATTGTTTATATCCAAAATTATTTTTGTATATATGATTGCATCTGGATGTAAAATGATAAAGTCGAAATATATATCTTAATCACCAATATAGGGAACATAAATCGTTTACGAACATGCCACCTTTATTTAACAGCTATTGCATCCTAGCGAGTTTTTGTCGTCTCTTATAAAATTATTAGTATTAAACGTTTTTCTATAACTTGAATTTTTCTGAAATTTCAGTTGAAACATCAGCATAAACAGGGATGTTTTTCGTGATAATTTAAGAAAAAGATGTATGTGGCACTAAAAATTTTTAACATGAAAATGAAGACCTTTTTGACAAATCTGAAATTTTAATCAGTTCAAATGTCAAACTTTTTCTCATATGTAAACTGAATTAATTGGAAACAAAATAACTACATTCGTATGTTACTCAAACTCAATTTATTTGCAGGAAAAGATTTATGATCTTCTACGATTTGTCAAGGGCTTTAAAATATGATGTTAGATTAAAGAACAAATACAAGTACAGAAAACTATGCAAATTCCTGTCATAAATTTCGCAACACTGTACGGCAATGAACAAGTGCACATGAAGTCTAAAACGTCCCGCATTTAAACGTCGTTTTAAACCATATGAAATGTAAACGTGACCAAACGAAGATTTGGTTTGTTTTAAAAGCAAAAGCGTTTAACCGAATGAAAAAATGTAAACGTTGTAAATTATATGATCAAGATATAGTTATACCTTTTCAGCGCCGCTAATGGCTAAAATACTGCTCAAGTGGCGCTATCAGATAATATAAATGAATATTAGGCATCAAAAGCTTTAGTTGCAATTAAACAATTACAAAATTTAAATTTAATAATATATCTCCTTTAGTTTTATTCAAGATATTTGATGCGCAGATAAAACCAATTTTGTTATATTCTAGTGAAGTGTGGGGTCATTCGAAGTTTGAATGTATTGAGCGTTTCCATATAAAGTTTTGTAAATATGTTATTGGTGTAGGTAATTATGTTTCGAATGCAGGTGCACTCGGTGAATGTGGTAGATATGGTTAATATGTTGACTGTCATAAAAGATGTATTCAGTATTGGTTGAAGTTTCTGTCCATGCCAAATCATAGATATCCGAAGCAAGGCTATCTACTTTGTAAATCTTTGGATGAATGCATCGTGTTACATGGGCTTCAAAGGTAAAGATGCTCCATTTTTTACTATGGTTTTGGGTTTGCCTGGATTTCGCAGGAAGTGGGTAATAGTTCTTTATTTATTTATCAGTTTGTTCAGAGAGTTAAGGATTGTCATCAGCAAGATTGGTTTTCTAAAGTTTGTGAATATAAAAAGTTATGTCTCTATCAAAATTATAAATCTCTACTTACAGTTGAGGTTTATATAACCAACTTTAAGAATCGAGAATATAGAAGGCTCTTATTTCTCCTAAGATCGAATAAACATTGAATTGAATTAATATCATTTCTAGAAGAATAACATTGACTAGAGTTACATCATTTAGACGACATTTCCAATAACTCAATGGATGATTGTGATATAATTTAACATAATTACATGGCTATCTAAAAGTAGTGATTTGAGCACAATATAGATAAGAAAATAAAGATGATGAAGAATATTATCACTGCCAATTTCTAGATTAAGCATAATGGATTTAGCCTTGAATAAATCTTTGTCCATATGCACGTTCAGATTCGCAACGTCAAAGAAATAACTTTTCGATAAGCAATCGGCTTTATGAATAAGGACGAGTTCTTGTTTAACTTGATTCATTGTAGCTGCTTAAATCGTTTTCAAGCAATTGATGAATGAAGGCGATATTATCACGTACACCGAATTGTCGCATCGTAATCAATAAAGAAGTTGTAAATGAAACAACTCACACAAAGCAATTTATATACTTTACTCAAATTCAAGTTCATAAACACATTAAGAGATAATGCGTAGTTAATTTTCTTCGTGCAACTTTGACTAAACGAGTATAATGTTTTTCATATTGTGAGCGAGACAATGGCGAATTGGAGCGTGGAAATCATGCATTTACTGACAGTTGTTTGAAATGTTACAAACACACCGCACGTGAATCTCGTGCAGATTCAAAATTTCTGAATAAAATATAGTAAAGTACGTGAACCTCGGAATTACCTAAACACGCCACATGCATGTGAAGTGATATTGAGGTGAGGTGATATGGTGTTTAACGCCGCTTTCAAGAGTATTTCACTAGCGGCTGCTAATATTATTGCAGGGAGAAAGCCCGCAACACTATTGTGGCTATGCATTGCGGTGAAACCTGCGAGCATCGGCTGGAACTAGCTTAACATGGGTAGTACTGCACTGAAATTTAGTGTAGCATTGCACCCAAACCTGACTGCGTGTAGAACAGTTCTCTACTGCAGACAACGTTGCCGAGCCCCTGGCGGGATTCGAACCATGGACCTCTTGACCCGAAGCCGAACGCGCTAACCACTGCGCTATCCCGCCCCCAAGTGATGTTGATGTCATGATGTTATTTCCCACACTTTAAATAGGAGGAATGAATATTATAGTATACAAATAATTATTATGACCCAATGCTTACGCAAGAAGACGTTTACAAATAATCTATAACGACTTACGTGAATGTAGCATGCCCATGAACGCTGACAAATAAAGCCTTGTCAGTAAAAATGGTACACTGATCATATTACTTTTTGCATGCACAAATTATTTTTTTAAATGGATTATTTAAGTTATAGTTACGGTTGAGGTACAATGCACATAGTTTGGATGTTGTTGTATAGCTTTTGACTTGTCTGCTATTCTTTCGATTACTCACTTCAGGGATATTTTAAGAAGGTTTTTATGTTTAATTTAACATAGATTTAACCCTAATTGAAAATTCATCTCTTAGAATACGGTAGATTTTTTATTTCAAAACAAATATACGTGATTGTAATTATAGGTCGACGTTTGAGAGAACGTTTGACCTTGTCAGCTTTTTGGTGACAAAATGTTATTTTATTGACGTATTTCCGTATAAATTGTACATTCATTCATTCTCACTGTATGCATGGCATGCCACGTTAGTTTCGCACCAGATGGATATTGAAAGTCGATTTCCTTGACGCGACAGCCGTTTCTTAGAGGAAGGCAAGGTATTTCAGGGACACATTGTCAGTCAGGCATAAAGAATTGATTGAGCATATAATCATTTGTATAATAAATCACTTTTGTTCAAATTTCTAATCAGTCCGATGAACATTGGTGTTACAAATATTTCGGATGTTCGAATGCCTAAAACAGGTCCATCCTGATTTTGGATTAATCATTTTCCACCTCAGGATTCAGACTAGGTTTCTTTGTCTTCAAAATTATTACTTATATTCATTTTGATGAATTGTCTATACATCGGTTGAAGGGTTATCTAGTGAAATGATATGTGCGTTTAATTGTGCAGGGACGTTAGCGTGTGTGCGAATTTAGCCGGTGTTTTGGTGAGATCTTTTTTATTGTAGAAATTTTGTACACGCATGTTTGTGTGTGTTGTGTTTGCGAGGTATGTTATGTGTGTCAACTTTTTTATGTTTTTAAGTGTAAATTTATTCATGAATCTATTTGATAGTTTCAGAGCTAATATGTTATAAGTCTTAGTGCTTTCGTTTTTGTATACTTGTTTCTACTTTTAATATTTACCTTAAAGGGGCACAGAGTATGTTCCATTATTTTTATGTTGCTTAAATAAGATCCAAAATAATATCTGCCCTGAATAAAGTTGAAATATCCTCTCTAATCTTACATCGTTATTTCTTAATTGCCGAAGTTCGGATGTTTTATTGTTTATAATGATAGTATATAAACAGCGATATCTATGTTAATAAGTCGAACTTATTCGTCTAGTTTACATAAGCTAAATGACCAACAAAAAACAAAGAGCCTACAAACATTTCTGTGCCTGTTGTAGATAAGTTTCAAAATGAAGTTTGAGTCATTGGCGCGTGCACCTGTCCGGTTTTCGATCACAAATTACTACTTAGACCTGTTAATTGTCTCAATGCTGAACTGATAAGCTCTATGATGGTGATTTTCAGAAGAATACACTACTTCTCGAAATATGTTATTTCTTCTCATCATTTTACAAAATGCATAATCTAATCAGAAAGTATAAATCCGTACCTCTCTGGCTTCCTTCAATAATTCCAGCAGACGTTTGTGGTCAATTCAGAATACATAAAATTATGAGGATAAATTTCGCTATAAAATCTGGAAGGAAATGCATTGCTAATTTCTCCTCCGAATATGCGGCGGTTAGAATTATGATTGTATTAAAAACATTGTTAAGATTTCAACACAAGCACAACTTTGTTCGTAAATACCACATGCCAAGATAAAACAATGAATAAATTGAAGCGGTCATAAAATAACGAAAATCTGTCGCCCCCAACTGACCATGTTATTGCCTTTTGTGACTAATTATTCTACGCTGTTTGTCGTTTGAATCAATTAAAATGAACTAGAAAACTCTTACCAAGGAGTCTGTTGTCAATGTTTATTTATCAATAAGAGCATTTCACAAAAACTATTAACTACAATCGTAAATAAAACGAGGTATACAAGATTTAATATCTTGTCTTTGTACTTGATTTCTATAAAGTATTTTATGAATTATGATGAATTAAAAATACCTTGCGATGATGTAGAGTGTTGTTATATGAATAACTAGAAGACTGAAGGATGAGTGAAATTGGAATTAGTTGGAAAAAAACGAGTGAAATGGGTAAAAGGTGAATTAGTGAAAGATTAATATGTGAATGAGTGAAACTGATTGACGAATATGATTTAATTGAAGAAAATGAGAACATCAAGTGAAACATGAGAAAAAATGGAAATGAGTTAAAAATGGTAATACCGGTGAAATTAAAAAATGCGGGCATGAAACCTTGAAAAATTGAAGTACTATAAGCGACATATATACCCATAAATAAAATACTTAATCAAACAGTCATTGTTTGAATTAAATCCTTTGTTAAATTAAAACGAAACATGAAGCAAATCACACCTTATTCTGCAACATAAAAAGTTCGAGTAACATAAGAAAATAATTAGTTAAATCAAAAGGTTACACGACACTTCTTATTCAATGTATATCTCAAGGTAAGAAGTAAAATTTCGTAATGCCATAAGTTGCGCATACGGAATCGTACAAATGTAATTTTAACATTATCATACCAGAAATATCATACAGTATTGTCCACAAAAACCTTTGTAATCACTCTTATACATCAACGAAAAACGATAAAAGTTTGAGATAAGTACCTCTTATAAATCCTCCGTTTCTTTTAACAACAAATTACACTACTTAAAATAGAAGTTGAAATAATTAGTTTTGCACTTGTGAGCATATATATATATATATATATATATATATATATATATATATATTACTTCAAGACCTATGTTTGAATACTTTTCACCTACTAACATACTTCAAATGACGCTGTTTTCATAAACGGAAATTGTTTTTGGTGTCTTACACTTCAGTTTGAAGCGTCAAAGAGGTGTCTAATCGGTGACCGGCCTTCAGAGCTTTACACTCCCCGTAAGACTTTACCATTTTAAGCCAATCCCAATGTTGTCACCGCATAAGATATTTGTCTATAAGAGCCCTGATTACAAGTGTCGAAGATCCTTTGGTGCATGTGTACATACCGACATGCCGACGTATGGCGTGTACCGCCAATGACATCACTTAGAGAATGCGTTTGCGGTGGTCTAACGTAAGCAAAGAGACAATTGTTTTTCGTGTTTCGGGCTTGTGAAACATCCTCTCAAGTAAGGGATAACCAACATACGTTATGTGTCGTTTTGGAACTTCTAATTCACTTAATTCAGCACAAGCAGCAAGGTTTTTTATTTTTGAAATTTTCACCAAAATGCATGGACAAAGCGTTATTACAATTTTTAAACATTAACGTTAAGGTTTCGTTTATACTATTGCGAATTTTACTGAAAGATCAAGTTTATTTAGGTTCCGATATGTTAGTTTCAAAGGTACTGAAATAAATACCGTTTGATTTCACTGATGAAAAATTATTTTGCACTGAAATGATACATGAATATATTTACATACTTTTTGTGGATAAATAGTTAGCTAGTTTATAATTACGACAACAATGGATGGCACGGATGAACATTGAAGTGACAAATGAATATTTGAAAATGAACACTGTCGTCAAAAAAACAGCCAGTGAGGTCCATGAAATGAGTGAAATGTTTTCAACTCAATTAATCAAAAGTCTCTCTCACAAAAATAAACTTGGCGTTTTCACACACCGATGTTTTCTCGTTTTGCCACATGTCATATTCGTTGGCCCTGTAGGTTTGCGTTAGCTTGTCCCACGCACTGTCCGGTTTCAAAGCTCCACGGAATTTCTGCAAGTAAATGTCAAGTCAAGTAACGAATGAGGAATAATTGTGTATAAGAGACGTGAGAAGGACTTATAAACTATCACAAAGCTGATCGCGCATACAAAAAGGTTATTAATACCTCAATTACCTTCGAAATTACAAAACAAAATGAACGCCAGAACCATGTTACACGTGTATACTTTTGCAGGGTCTATAGATATACTTTGAAATCTATATAAGATGACTATAAAGGCCTTAAAGGTATTATAAATATATTAGAAGATGGTGAAAACGTGAGAACTGAAACAAAATAATGTAAGGCGTCACTATATCCAGAAAAAGGTTGTGCAAGATAGAGGTGCTGGTACCACGCATATATGTATATGAATTTATATGATCACTTTCCAAACTTAACTAATCTAATATAAGACTCAAATGTTCGTTCCTCTTCATATTGCATCAAGGTAACTGGCAAAAGACCACAGCACCAATGTCACGTCGCGCACTTTTAAGCCATGAACGAATACCTCGCTAGCTAAGTCTTTTGGTCGTCACTAAGTCAACACTGGTCAATTGTGCCCTTGTTATCTTCTTTTGCACATGTTAAACATGAATGTCGAGGGGGAAAAGTTCTATTCCATTTAAACAGACAGATGTTAAATCGTTTCAATGGGAGATTTTCATAATTTTATCTCTGTTTCCCTAGGGTTGCAAATTGCTTGAATTGTGCACAAAATGTGACTCACCTTTGCACACGAACCCCTCCTCTTGAACACTTGTATCACCATGGCAACCGGTATAGGTAACAGAGGCAAAACTGCTGTAGACCAGCCTATGACATTGGCGTAGAATGGATACTCGTAGCTTTCAAATTTGAGGGGCTTGTAATCCATCAGTTGTAACACTATGACAATCTGATATAGAAAGAGGTCATTATTTGGTGCCCATGACATGTTCAAAAACACCAGTCTGATAAAAATCGACCGTGTTCCGAGAAATAAAAGGGTTTTTTTAAATGCCTCTAGCGGGGGGCTTGTTGTGGAGAGGATAGCCTAGACAGATAGAGTTCGAATCTCGGTGGAGTCAATACTTTAAAAGTTTTATTCCTCGGAACACGGTCGATTTTAATCAGACTGTCCCACACACCATATCATTTTTCTAATGTTTGCATTATTTGAATAAAAGAATATACGAGTGAGTATAATAGTGAACCCCGATTCAAGATAATTGAATTACCCTTTTACAATTCTTTTTATGGTTTCGTTTAATATATTTGGTAATATTGCATGTGTAGATTCAAATGAGAAGTATTTAATGAATTTACATGTGAATAACTAAGAAAAGGAATATTTAAATAATTTAGAATTTACTCACAATTAATAATGCTGGTGTGAAAATACAGCAAAACATTTTGAAAATAACTGGAGGTTGTCGTCCAATCATGTACTCGATGTCAACAGAGAAACGCCTGATACCTGAAATCATAGAAAAAATACACATTTTAACCTTCACAGAGGGCGCTTAAGTCATTTCTCACACGAACCTATGTTACGGGTAAAACCATATTCTCCTTGTTTTTAAATCACCTATCGATAAAAATTTGCAACACATATACCTTCCTTATTTTTATCCAGAAAAATATAGTTCCGTCCTGTGAGAAACCGGTGACTCTTCTCAAAAGATACATCGAACGGACCGAATGCGCAGTTGGAAGAAATGGATGCACAATTTAATATGAATCCAACCAACCAGGATTCTGTATCTTAAGTCTAAAACGCCCACTTGTTTTCAAATTTGAAGGATGATTTTTGGAGAGATGAGGTGACATATGGATTTTGAACATTTCATTTAAAAAACATTTATGTTGCGACACGCATTTGTAATTGTTTTATGTGGAAAACAGGCATACGAACCATACATCCACGAAATAACGATACACTCTAAGGAAGCGATCACCATCGGGGCCAACAGTGGAATAAAATTGTCAAGAAGTTCGTACACAAATATCCCGTTCTGAAACACAATTCAGGACATCAGAAAATATTTTTAAAAGGGAGATTAAGTATGATAAAATACGCTCACCTAGATGATTGACACTCTGCGGCATTCTATATAAATCTTATTTTAAAGATATTCATGTGTCGTATTTTCCCCATCCAGTAAACGGAACATATTTAAGTGATTTGGTTGCCGGCAATATTTCAGCCATTATTTGCTGTAAAATATTCAGTAGAATGTTCTTAAATGTCGTATAGATCAGAAATCGATATTTGCAGGCCAGAAAGTATACTTGAAAGAGAGGTTACTGTGGAAGACATGTTTGGAGAAGGATAAGTGGTGAGATACTGATAATACCTACACTCATTGTAAATAGCAACCCCACGCCGAGGACGATAATCATAAAAACAGCTGCCATAAGTGCGTGAATATGTTTCTTTATTGGAAGGAACCGAGATATGTGATCTTCTGAAGCCACCACAACCGTTTCGAGGCACCCGAGCTGAAACAGGTCAAAGAGATGAAATATACTCCCGGAAGAAAGTTATGCAACATAATTTTGTCTTCATGCAACTGTTACTGATCTGAAGCCAATGTTACAAAATTAAAGGATTTATAGTTATCTTAACTGATCTTCTGACAAACGGATTAGAAACGACTTCAAAGGTAGATTCAGCTTCTGTTCAACTGATGAGGTGATTATCATTTGTGGTCATAAGAGTTACGATAAATACAGATCTTTTGCACTATTTTGTGTTTTCCGTAATGAAGGTTAGTCATTTAACGTCGTCATCAACCTCTCCCATGCAAACATTGAGGAAACACTTACAGATTATCCACTTCAGATATTTTAGTTTTGTCGTTATTAATTCATAACTACTGAAGAATTTGTTGGTTTCTGAAATTCTGATGTGGTTGAAGCTTAAAAACAAAAAATTTCTATTGATTGATTGAGTTAATTATCAATTCATATCAATACAGCCATTGAAAAAAAGTGATGCAATATTTTTCCGGGTGTAGACTCTATAATAAATAGCAATGTCATCAATACTTTAGCACTGCTGTGGATAGTTTAGTTGCAGTGTATACATATAAACTGGACGAGCAATAATATATATTTATATAAATTTTGATATTCCTATGATCTATTCATCTACAAAATATAAAATATATGAAACATACACTTCCAATATCCCTTACTTATTGCGTTCATTATAATATGTTGTTCGTATAAACTCTATTTTAAATTAATAATATGATAAGCTCTCTTATGATCACAAAAGCCGAAAACATAAACATTATAGTGTGCTTCTTTCATTTAGTCCTCGGCTTTATTATCCAGAATTTGGTTACTTAAATCTTAAGTTAATCAAGTTAAAACTAGCTTAGATAATATACGTCCCTAGATTCGTTATGACGGATCACTACAGCTGGTTTTAACTAGATAAAGAAGACGCCGGATCATTAAACTGCACGAAGTGCTCGTAAAATCCCAATATCTGCCCCGCTTTGGTAAAAGGCTGTCGAATGCATAACATAATAACGATACAGGCCCCATGAAAGCTGAACCACTCATTTTTAAGATTATCAATTCCCGGGTGTTCGTTAACGTTATAAGCATTTATTGTCCGATGTGTAATACAAGCAAGTTAAAACAATATTTTTAAAATGAAGAGAACGTACGCATTAAATACAAGAAAATATAAATTGACTTTTACTTTGATAATGTTTCTCAAAAACGTTAATTTTCATGAAAATATGAAAAATTGAGAGATAATTTGGCATTGTAACTACCGTGGAATCTATTCCAAGCATCAAAAGCATCAGGAAAAGGAGAATTGACCAAAGTTGTGGAACCGGAAGCAGTGCCACGGCTGCTGGATAGACTATGAAAGCTAAACCGGGACCTGAAAAATATGAATAAATTTTGAGTGCTTTGTTACAAGAGAGAATCTTGATAGGTTAAACATGTGTCGTTTTCAGTTTTCATTTTTGTTCAACAGCACGACGACAAGTTTGAACCCATTTATATGTAACAATAGCTGGATTCGAACCCGGACCCGCCTTATTTTAGCCCCTAACGCTACAAAGACTATCACCTCATTAGGACATCTGCTAAGGATTTGGCGCAAGTCTATATTTTACGAACGCTTCAATTCTAGTGCTTAAAAATTACAAACTTAAACAAATAACAATTTGGCTTTGTTAATTATTCCGGGTCCCGACCTCGTCAAAAACGATGTGGATGTACATTATTGGTTACGTTTATTGTTTCATACGCTATTAAACAGTAGAGTCGAATGTTACCAATTGTTAAAGTGTTAATCTGAGAACACGAGTTTCATTAGCATAGTGCAGCGAAAAATGCAATTCTCTTGTTTAACCCAAACTTTGCAGTTTTCACAATATTGTTAGCAACAACTGTAACAGTGACTATCTCCTAGAGATATAACTAGTTTCCCAGGTTTGCGAAACATATGCATTTGGAGGGGCATTCATACTATGTTTACCCTGTTGATGAAAATATGTGCATTTCAAAATGAAATAGGTATTGATGAGATGATATTATTTTAAATAATAAATATTTTAAGTAAATCTTTAGAACAGGAACCTTTTTACAAAAAATATCATTAAAAAGAACCTGACACATAATTAATATTTATAAGAATAAACATATTTCGGAAATCACAAATATCAAAATTGTATACCATCTGAGACTGCATGTTCTATGGGGACGTTGATTTCACGTGAAACAAAACCAAGGGTTGCAAACACGACAAGACCTGCTAGAATACTCGTTACTGTTCCCACGACCGTCACTATTAGAGCATCACTGAAAGATACAAGAACGTAACTTATGAATAAAAAAGAAATCATAGATTAACACAACTCGTCTAAATACAACAATTAAAGAAAATAACGGTGAAGCAATAGGTTTTTTTAAAAGCATTACAATCCCCCCCCCCCCCCCCCCCAACAACAATTAAAGTTGTATGCATGATTTAAATCTTGCAGATAACGTAGTTAATGCTTTTCATTATTGCATTAAATACATGTGGTATTCTAGGATCCTATCTATAAGGTATATGAATACGTAAATATTTGAGTTATTAATTACGGGGAAGATTGTCTGTGTGCGTACCGTTTGGGATATCGAGAGATATCCAGGATCTGTGCAGTCGTTGGGTTTACGAAATATTTGTGTGCGTTAGTGCCTTTAAGAAAATAAGTAATTGGTATTACGTAGAGTAGTAAAGAGTGGACAAGAATGTGATGATCATGACGTAGTGATGACCTACCAGGCTGGGTTATTGGAGTGATGATTGTGGCTGGAGATGGTGATGATTGCCCCCCAGGCGGGACCAACAGAGAAGAACACCTGGACCAGCGCTTCACACCACACCTGTGTACAAAAAAAACGTAATGAGTATCATACATAACATGCATACACATGTACATATCATTTTGGTTATAAAGGTTCATATTAAAAATAAGCAAAATCTGACTCTCTCCCCCCCCCCCCCCCCCCCCCCCCCCCCCCCACACACACCTCCACTGAGCTACCGAAATTTTTATTTCGGTCCCCATACTACAGGGGATACAAAGACACCTGTAATCACCTTGTAATCAGCGAGCCTAGCGAAGTCCGGAGTGATGAATAAGAGTAGCCCATCCACAGCCCCTGGCATCATACAGGACCTTACAAGAAGCACTGATAGGAGGAAATACGGCAATAGCGCCGTTACGTACACGATCTGCAAAATAAGTGTTTGATAGTTAAAACAACTGCATATGTAATTGTCTTATCTTAGTGATTACTGAAATCTCTCACAAAACAGGTTCCTACCAAACCTCTGTTACAAGTACATGTATATCATTATTTGCGTTTTTTTAAGATCCCTTAGCGGCAAATATTTGCATCAGATATACAACACTTGTTTTTATCCCTACTGTTATCTTCTTACATATCGAATTGATGTGGCCAAATGTGTTGATGATTACATTTCATGTATTTCGAGTGATATGCTATGTAATCGGTGACGAAACTATTTATTCGAAAAGGGATTGGGTAGTACGTTTGTTTGTTTTTGACATGATGATATGACCAGAGATAACTTATGAACTATTTGTAAGCTCCTTGGCTAAAACGGCAGTGTACGTATAGCAGTATTTCGCTACTAGTACACCGCGATGATAGACCTTTTCCCACAGTATGAGATTTTGACTTAAGGAGAGAATTAACATATCATTTAAATTAGCAATAATACTGGGTATATGGTAGTATCAAGAATGTACGTGATCGCTATATTTATAATAATGATGAAACATAAGTATGTTATTTCCTCAAGTATTGATTTGTTTGATTTTTCTCTTTTTTTAATTATATGAGAAAAATCAAGGAGAAAGGATCTCACCTTGCCAACCACCCTCATCCCTTTGATGACAGACATGAAGGTGATGACGCACGCTATAAACAGGGTGATGACCAAGTGACTTTGAATTGATCCGACATCCTCTAGATTTGATGACATCCCAAGAACTTCCTCTCTGAATGGAAAACACATTTCATCGAATAGAAGACACCTATAGAGACGATCTGAAAGGCCGAGGCATTTACTGACCAAAAACATTCTCGATGTTATTCTTCTATAACAACTGCGTCCTCCCAATTTGGAAATCTTGTATTTCCGAGTTTGGAAAGTTGTGAAAGGAAGTCTGTGAGACAAGAGCTGCTGTCCTATTGTCATTTACCAAATGCCGATCATCAAGGATTTTTAATCAAACAATTCATTCATTTGAATATGTTCTTACAATAGATATAACTATAGTGTATAACTATTATACAATGTACAACAGCTGCATGTTTCTAGATGGTGCTCTCTGCAATACACTCACGAACACGAACAATTACTGTTCTCCAATTAATAGTATTGTCTTCAAATACCCAAAAATGTGTTACTCTAAGTGGCCAATCGATTTCGCCTCGTTTTAAGAAACATTGAGACAGAAACCTAAGTTTTGGAAACGTAAATTGTTCTAGAGCCAGGTTCATACCTCGATGCGTTACGATCTGAGTGGTGTATTGTTAGGTTGTGTACGATCATTAATATTCAACAAATCGTGGACCCGTTTAGATGGCATGTTGCGCCGACGGTTACGTAGCATCGGCGCTGATTGGCTAGAATGAAATTTCATAAGTCACGGCCTCTGACAGATCGAAACAAAAGTACATGCATGTGTGTTACTCGGGATCTGTTTGTATTCTGGAATACGACTAAATTACTTAATTCGAAACCAACCTCCAGTATTTCTCGGCAGCAGACATTGTGGTCGTGTTTGTCTCTCCACGCACAAACCGGAAGTTTGAGACCAGCTCGGATGTGACGTCTGACTGTGCCAAGCACGTGACTGATGTATTATTGACGTCACAAACGGTCCAAGGTAAAACAGGTGAGAATGACTTGTACAGGTAAAACAGCGACCAGGCGAGGACTAAGGTGTAGTAAGGAACAATCAAAGCTGACAAAATCACCTGTCCTATTCCAATACCTGAAGCAAAAAAACAGGATGTAGCCGTTATGCATAAGAAAAGTAAGATTTTTTTTAATCTGTCTACTTCAAAAGTTGTAAAGCTACATTGTTTCGTTTAAAGATTATTACTCCTTACCTCTCTCTGATCGTGAATTATAATATCACAATAAATGACACAATAATAACTGTCTATGTAAAATTCATCGGCTCTAATGTGAGTGTGTGTAATGTATTCATAGTACAACAATAAAGTTACCCATCACAGAGTGTAGTTCCTGAGAACTCAAGAGACATATTCCAACAAGTTTGTTTTATTGTAATGAACAATGATTATTGAGATTATTAGATACTAACGTAAATGTATCCTAATCATTGGCTATGGTATGAAGAATCCAGATACGTTGACAGAAAGGACGCTGCGATTCAGAACCTGACTAAATTTCTGCAAGGATGACATTATGGTTTTAATTTGGAAAGTTCAAGGGAAATGACCTTGTGTTTTAACCACCTCACCTTTCATCAAGGGACACAGACCCCATGCTCCTATTGGTCCACGTTTTGAAAACTGACCGATCACAACCTCGAGAAAGAAGAGAGGAACGGCTACGGTCATCATGAAGAGCACATAGGGAATGAGGAAAGCGCCTGTGAAATGCAAATTAAAAAACTTTGAACTTTACATGAAGCGCCTGTAAAATGGTGTTTGATTAAACATCTCGTCAAAAATGATGACCACTTGGGATTTTTATCGGATATTGAAAACAGACTTATAGGACAGCAATGAAAACAAATCTTTTAGAAAGGGGCGCACATGTTACAAGAGACAAAATCAACAGGGCCATATACAGATTATGTTTGTGATAAAAAAATGTTTTTAAATTCTATCAAAACTAACGAAGCAAGAGATAAGAACAAATATACATATTCAGCAACAAACAAGTAGCTTTGTAGAATGGGAAACATGCAAGACTATAGGTTTGTATTGAAGAGAGATGCCGAAACCTCGTTAAGCATATGGAATGAAATCTCTAAGTGGGAGAGTCTACACGTTTTTTACATTCCAACCGTAAACAGTATTGATGTTTCCTATGACATGTGTGACACGGATTCAAGTGACTATGAAAACCAACAGTTGAAATTATGAAAATGACAGATGTGTCTATTTTCGCTGCCAATATATATTGATATTTCATCAAATTTAGATCTATTTTTTTTAATCATATATATCATTATTCACATAATTTCACATAGTTATGGTGTTTTTATCATAATTATCCGAGCTTTTCAGTTCATATAGCATATTGCAATTGCATATCTGTCATTATTTTTAACAATGCAAGTTCCACATCTCTCGTTCTTCAAATGAACCTTCCTGCATATTTCACAGTTGTGCAAACTCCCTTTAAATGTCAAGTTAGCAGAATGGTGTTTTATTTACTGTGCGCCCATCGAGTAAACTCAATTTTACACAGGTGATATTTGGCCTGCCGTAATTCATGCAGATTTAATGCCAGTTCTGTTGTGTATAATGATATTACCATTGATCGGACCATTGAATTGTAATAAAACCATAGGAGTTGCATATTTCTCGCATTAGCGTTATGACATATTTACTATGGATTGAATTATGTCAATGAATATATTGTGTGAATAGGACTTGTTTTTAATATCAAGACTAGCTTAAATAAGTATTAAATGGACTAAAGTTTATACGTTTTGGATAAAATATCAAAATTTGAGATTTTAAATGGAGTTGAAGAATCCTGCGTGAATTTTTATTATGATTTAATCAATACCGCATTTTAAAGAAATTCAAACGTCGAATCTTGCAAATCAAGGTCACTGTCATTGATCTAATGATCCTAGCAGGATCACCGAGAGATGGACGTTAAGTAAAAGCTATAAAATGCTATAGCTATACTCCACTGCAAAACTAAAAAATACAAAAAAAAACATATGCACCACCAACCCAAACCCCCAACGCTCAAACCCGCACACCCTCCACTTATAGATATCATTAGATGGCTCGTATATGACAATCGCCGAAGTTAACAAATACTTTCTAAGTGTTGGATTTTATCTTGACCCCTACGAGACCAAAAGCCACAGTGGTCTTCAAAGGCAGGTCAACATGGGATGCATGGGCGGGAAGTCTGACGTTTATATAGCAAAACCGCTTTACGTACACAAAGGTAAGTGACTCGCACTGAATGATAACATATTTATACAGGTAATATGAGGCATGGACATAACAATAGACTGAACGCATTGACCTGACACACACAAACACATCTTTTTCGTGGTGAAGCAATAGTTATTGGAGCATGAATCCTTTTATAGATAATAACTGGTAATATGCATCAGGTATTTCACAGTTTTCCAGCTAGTTGATGTTTTCAGGTGTGAAAGAAAGGGGGAAACAGGTTATCTCTTTCTCACTATGAATTTTACCTTATTTCATGAAAATTAGACAAAGACGTTTTTTCTATATATAGTCCCTGTGTAGTAAAATCAACATGCATCGCATATCATCAACTGGCGATTTCACGGGTTACCTTCACCTTAGCTTTCTCGGGAATTATCAAATGACTTTCCGAGTAATAAGGTAAGTTTGACTGTCTATTTCAAACTACGTTTGATGTAAACCCTTATGCATCCAGGATTACCAAAACACCAATAACGAGTGCCATTGTGCCAAAATCTTATTTTACTTGCATAAAGGATTTTCTCAGATTAACCCTATTACTATTTAATACGAGGGTTAACGATTTCATGTCTTCATTCATGAATTCGAAGCGCATATTCTTTGTTCAATCTTTTTCAAGCCACCCTGTACATATAATCTGTCGTAGACTTATATACGCCTTTCTATTCAGTAACTTCACGCTACCTATTTCGTTTCAAAAGCAAGGTTAAACGACATCCATTCAAACCTTTGACACAAATAAAAAAAAAAAATTATCATTAACACCACTATAGAAAAGGTAATATATTTCGAGCTTAGCTAACATAGAGACTACAATCCTCGTAACAATGCATATCGTATAATTTGTATACCCTACATCAACGTCACTGGGAAATATAAACACATACCTCCCCCATTCCTTTGGCACACGTAAGGGAATCTCCAAACACTCCCAAGTCCCACAGTATACCCGATTAGGGTCAGGATATAGTCCAGTCGGCTTGTCCACACATATCGCCGCACCCAGGGGCTTGGGGGTGGCAGTTTGTCATCTTCCCCACTATCTTTCCTCAAGAGACGGATGTCCCCTCGCTCCGCCATGCTTCTATGTCAGTGGGACGTAGCCGATAGCGCAATGAATGGATGTACTCTAGTATGACGGGTTGAAATGGTTTCTTTATTGACAGCAGAATATATCACACATGTATGTGTCGTTGAGAGGGATATATTATAAACAGATTGTATTGAGATTGAGGTGTTAGTGGAAGTTTTTTATGAAATGTTTCTGACATTGTTAAATGTAATGACTTAGTTTTACTTTTCTACTGTTTTTCTACTGTTTATATATATTCAAGGAAATTATCATAATGAATATTATTGTCTGATTTCCATATAGTTGATATTGTTCTCTATGAAAGATAGTCAACGGATAGTTTCGAGATTCGTTTGATCTAGCTACTTACTATAATCGACCGAAAATATCAAACATCAACAACGCACATTTGCATTTATATAATTACCTTTATTTATATTTCTTTTTTAGTACTTTTCAGTTGTAAGCATCTTTGTCTCAATCTCTGGAGCCATTTAGAATTTGATGCTGTAATGCTCCAATGTCAACCTGTCTTTATGTTTTCTTGTTTTTTTTCTATCCTGTTTGTCGACATTGACTTTTCATTTCTAAAGCAAATAGTATTTCTTCTGAATGTATATATTTTCTTACATGAACACCGCCATTGCCATTCAACAAAAATCATACTTAAGTATGCCCTGCTATGATGTGCAAATGGTATTGTTTACAACAACGATCGATTTGTAAATGCTACTGTCTACGATACGCCTCTAGAAGCAGAGCAGAAATTATCAATCCCGACTGTTTCTTCGATTTTCTAAAGAATAACAGAAAGATTACTGTACCGTTAATAATTACACCAGAGAATCGATGATTGTCGCAGTTTGTCTTAATGATTCATTCGTTTGTATCAGTGAAAACTTAAATGGATTGTAGGTCATGGCAAGGTTGCATTCTCCGCCCGTGCTTGTTTATACAAATATGTTTTCTTCACTTTTTGTGTCACATTTTCAATCATTCAATTATACTGCGCAAGATCTAATGATGAATAATGAACAACCTTGTTTATTGAAATCTCATCATGAAAATTAAGTATTATTTACAATGTTTTAGGCCTAAATCTAAACAAAGTTGTTTTTTAAAGCATCAAGTTCGTGATGACGCTTACGTTCATAAGAAATACAAATTGATTGTCCGCAAACAGAAGAAGTGGTTGTTTCCTGAAATAACCTTCGTAGTGCTTATGTGTTCAGTATAGTTATGTTAAAATCGTGATTTGTGATCGAAAACCGGACAATAGCTCGCGTCAAAGACTTAAGCATTATCAACTACTGTTCATGTAAATTGGATGCAGAATTTAGACTTCTAAACATTTATAAGTCTCGTTTTCGATTATCGTTGAAAACAAGTACATTTCATAAATTAAGAATCTTAGGAATAACGCAAGTTTTGAAAGGTGATTTTAACTTAAATCAAGGTATTTTATTTGGTCCTTATCTGAGCAGCTTGAAAACATAATTATGAAACATACTTGTGACCGTTTAAAGTAGCAGTGGCACGATTTTGTAAATAAATATAGTGGTCTCATGAAAACGAAAATAAAAATTTCCAAAAGCATGAAAATGTGTTTTAGTCCTTAAAAGCAGTTTCAAAACATGATCGGTTGAGCTATGCAAATCCTTCTTCTCCGACCAAGGATGACACAGTTGAGAAAAGAGACGATTGACCCTCTAAAGATAATACATTCGGCATAAACTAATGTTTATTGGCGAACATTTTAAGAAATATATATATTTTTAAAACATGCTACAGCCTCTTTAAGAAGTTGAATGACAACAGTTGTACTATTGATCAAGACAATGTGAAGAGCATTAGTAAAGCGCGATTATAAAAGCGTAAATCACAAAGAATGTTTAGGAAATTCAACTCGTCTTTTTAGTGAGCCACTCAAGCTGTCGAGCTTCTGATTATACTGTGTCAAGAAAATCGATACAAAATGAGCTGGTGTTGTTTCTACCCCTTTTAAGTGCATTGTTTTGATCAATACACTGTAGTTCCAATGGGTTTTATGTATTCCAAAGTTAATAAACACGTTCATCAAACTATTCAATATTCAGGCATAACCTTATCAACCTTAAAGGCACTATATCATTTCGAAATTTCCCGAAATTAAAGATTAGTTTATGCAAAAATATCGTCTTCAGAGGCTTAAACGTCTCATTATTTAACTCGATTATCCGTAGTTGTAGAAGAACATTTCACATATCAAGCATAGAATGCTTGGAGCCATTTTAGTGTGAACACCTTTTAATCATTTGAGCAGGGGAAATTGATTCGTGTAGCTTAATCGAACTTGGTACGTTGCTTTAAACACTCCTTTTGCTGATTATAAAAGATGGTTTTGCATTTGGTAGCAATTGTTTTCCTTTTCGTTTTATTTTCATGAGGAAACATGATACTTTCTTTAATTTCAACCATATTTACTTTACCTTTTGCATTTTATCATCGTGAAAAGCAAATCTCAATTTTAGCATTAAAAGCTTTCTGTGCTCATTGTCATAACTTTGCAATAATGATTTTTTATTCTGTCCTGCACTGAAACACTATTTTGCGACAAGTTAGCCTGGCTAGAAGCATTTTCTCCCCAGAGAGGACACTGTAGTCATTCTTCCTTAGTATTCTCGGTGATATGTCTTCGACATTTTTTGCAGCGGGGAAACTGTGCAACATGAACATAATCCTTAAATATCGTTTTACATTTTCTGACTTTTGTCTTTCACAAATATATGTGCTCATCGCACATGTGTAAGAACTCCAGTCTTGTCTTCGGTAACAGGAACAGTTGTTGAACTTAAAACAACGTCGTTGATTGCACAGGTGACTTTAGTTGCAACCAATCAGAAAGTGTCCCACATATCACGTAGGTCATTAGATATAAAACAGGAGAATAACTGCTACATGGGCTTTAGTTTTCCTGTTATTTTACACGTTTCTATCGGAGAGACTATCACCGCTCTCTCAGCTCCATTTGCAGTGGTGTGGCGAAATTGATATATTTTATGGCGCTTCATTCAATGCATTGCGTTTTTACCAAACCTTAATTGGTGATTTTATTAAACAGAACGAAATATAAATATTAATATAAACATGTTTGACATGTAATATTTTTTATTTGTCAATGTTGAAATTAAGTATGTTAAAAAGAGTAAATAAGAATTTCATTTTTTACATTTCTTTTCAATATCATGTACACAAAATACATGTTAAATACTTTTAGTAACATATCTATACTTGCCGCATATACAATAAGTCGGCGCTAGAACATACCAACTCAAACAAAAGTTTATTTAGTTAAGCTAATCACAACCATAAATCTCACAGCCGTTTTCAAAACCATTAGTCGGGCTGCAGTTGTCTCCCTTGGACAAGAGATGCGTTATCGTCACCTGCACATACAAATATGCTGTTGAAATATCAGCAATATCATCTATCAGAAAACTAACTATCTATACATATTTTGCCCATTATCATTTTTTCTATTACATTTACCATAGGTACAGATATTATATAAATTACCATATAAAATCCTCAAAGCTTTATTAACAATTGTTTATATTTTTTTCCGTAGTGGCTTAAAGGTTTCAGTCCGTTAGTTTGCAATATACACTTTATATAAATCGTCTTCGGCAGTTTTAGTTTCTTGTGGGAAAAATTTATTTTTAAAAAGTTATTGCAGGTTTATTTTGTTTTATCATGCCCCTTGTATCAACGATAAAGGCCATAATGTGTTACATAGATTCTTTATCATAAAATTGATTTTAATATGTATTGTCAAAAATATTCATATTGCAAGATGTACTCATTAATGTTAAACTCATGATTTGTTGTAGCCCTTTCTTGCACTTTTATTGAATAAGTCTGACAAATCAAGGAATGCATCCACAACTGAACGTAATAGCTTTCTCAAACATCTTTTTCTAATAATTCCGTTTGTACAAAAGGAAATTGAATGAACTATGTACAGTATTCCAGTATAATTTGAACATTATGACGTGACAATAAGATTTTTTTAAGAATATGAACGGATCTATTTTTGGACTTTTTTGTATTATTAAAGTAAAACACAATCGTGAGCGTGTACATTTGATCATGTTTCAATTACGACATGCTTTTGTCGAGTTTTTATTTCTTCACACTATAAGATCTGTTGTTGAGGTCACTCAAAACACGATGACATTCATGCATCTATATTTAAAAAAGAAAAGGTATGTCATTATAGGGAAATTTACATCTTATCCACTAAAATCTTAAGAACATTTCGGATTATCGAAGTAAATTACTCTACCACAGAATTTCTGTAAAAACCCGTAAAATCTAAATTCAGAATTCTTGTCAGAACTTGGCCCGCTCGTCGCTTAGGTTCAAATCCCTGACAACATACATTAGATTTTTTACTCCCGAGCGATAGCGAGGCATAGATTTTTTTACACGAAATTCGTGTAATAATTTCAATGTTACTGAATATCCTCCACTTGAATCACGTAAAGATACAGGTGATCAAAATCGCTGGATACGGTCTCGTCATTGAGATCACGAACATGTGCACGTATGGTTCATATGATCCTTGTTATTTTTCACCACTTGATATTATTGTAAATATCCCAGTTCTTTCGCCCTTTTTTAACATGAAAAAAACATCTGACTATGATTTTAGAGAGACATTACTGAAACTACGTAATATGAACATGTGCACGTATGATATATATGACCCTGCTTATGGTTCACCATTGGTTATTAACGTAAAAATCACAATTCTTTCGTCCCATTTAACACGAAAACCCTCTGGTTTGTTATTGAGACTAATGACTGCAATTGCTGTCATTTCTTATGAAAGAGAATATTGACAAATGAATATAGTCATATTGAAATATCTTTTTTTTCTACATGAATAATTTTGTTTTGCAACTGTGTAAATATTGATCGCAACGTTAGGGTTGGGTATACGTAATCGTTTATTGTCACGCTAAAGGATGATATTTCTTCGTGTTGTTAAAAACTCACTAACATTTGAAATTTTTCATTTATGTCAGAGTAAACTACTCGTTGAATTCTGTAAGATAAGCATATTTATGATTATATTCCAATCTGTTCTTACATACAACTTCATAGAAATATATCAATAAAACCTTCTTTGTATAATCTTTGTATTCAACAGAGGTTAAATTGTATTAAGGCTACAATACTCCAAACGGTTAATAGTCACGCAAAACAGTGATATTTTCTTTGCGTTGGTAAAAAAGAAATTTCTCATTTTTTAAGGGTAACTTAGGGCAAATCAATGATTTTACATCTGAGAAATATATTTCATTTCGATCTTGAGAAACTGCGTTCAAGGGCAAACCGAGTTTATTATATCAATCCATGCCCTTGTTGTATTTCCCTAGGAATGATCAACACATGTTTGCAAAGGAGCAGGTACCATCGATGGTAATAGATATATTTCTCACACCCTCAAAGCCAATTGAAGTTACTGCATTATCTGATATGGGTATTATATGAGTGTCTGTGTCATGCCTGTGCTTTGGTTTTACAACACTAGTGGAATAATATTAGTATTCCACGAGCGAGAGCAAGGGATATACAGCTATTAAGTCCTATAGACTATTTATAACATCAAATGGAGGAAGATACGCAAAAATAAGCGGTCACGCATAGGTTTGCTACCAGTCGTCGCCTTACCTATATTGCAACGCCGTAGACGACACTTGACGTCATTATATTGCTGATGAGGTCACGTTACGGTGACACCGTGATATTTTGACTTAGGGCATCGTATGTAAAAATTAACTTCGATAGGATAGCCCTCGTTGGTAATTACGTACGGTAAGGTTAGAATAAGGTAATAACGCCTCACCTAAGGCGTCATAATGTTAACAGTTGTTTTCAGTGTTACTACACGAGTCACAGTGTCATCAAACTGTTAAAACCTCGTTAACTTTACTTGCCATTGATCAACAGAATACTAAACACACTATCTTGGAATACAAAATTATTTAGATTAATTAGACTCGTTGAAGTTAGACATCATATGTTTGCTTTCTCTCGTGAACAGATAAATTTGCGATGGTTCGTAAAGTATCCCCGATGGGATGGGCGCCAGAGGGTGAAGAGGACATGCTTACAGTGTTTGCGAGCCAACAGTGAGGTAATTTTCAGTTAGTGAATCGCAATTTGTTTACTATTTTGTTGACGGGTGTAAAGTAGGTTATAGGATAAGCAAGATATCGTAATAAAATCTGCATTGTGAGAACGCTAACAAGATTTTTACTACAGAAACTATTTTCAGTGATGTCGATGTTGATGACCTTTGAATACTTAACAGCTTGAGTATAAAATAAAACAATTAAAAGCTATCATTAACTATGTTATTTGACGATGATTGAAAACATTTTTATGAGAATAACTAAGGTTTTGACTGAAAATCTGCCGAATCGGCATCAAGCAATACATGCATCAATCAATTTAATATAAGTTTAAAACACCAAATGTTGAAACTATAAAGACTAAAACGTCCTATGAAACCAACGATATAATACCTTAATACTCGTCATTTGTTATTTTAGCTACTGTAGTCATACAGACAGTGTAATAATTTGGTTTTCCTGTGTAAAAGTGGCCCTGATTATGTTTTATTAAATAATTCAATGATTAATTTCACATGTCACAAGCAATATCAACATTTTTTCCTTCAAAGTTATGGATATACATTTTTAAAAAACATACACGATGCAGCATACAAGTAGTGTAAAGTTCATTACAAACAGCAATAATATAACAAAACTATTATCAATTCATAGGCCTTAATGATTCCCATTTATTGTAAATACTTGTTATTATTTTACTTAAATTATTTTGACCAGTGGACAAAAGCACTACAAAAGTTGAATTGCTCATTTGCAAACATAATAGAATCGTTTATGCGTAAAGAGGTATAAAACATCGTCCTGACACTACGAAACTAACCTAATCAGAAACCTTGAAGGCAATTTGGTTTTTATCTGAGCACCGCCACACAGATACAGTCCTAAACGTGTTGGAACAATAACCATCAAATGAAACATTTTGCTTAAACAATTGTGTGTGAGAAGTAAAGTAAGGGCTGTCAGGGGTTAAAACCGCCCCCTGAGTCCCCTATCCGCCTCCCCCGATCCCCAAACCCAACAATCGATAGTCATTCCCATCACAGTGCTGAGTTTTAAACAATAACATGACACCCTGCCTGAACGCAAGAAAATAAAATGGATTCCCACACGCGTGCGGCACGTGTAGCGTTGATATGTTCTGCTGCGCGCTGAAAAAAGCTCGGGTTGTACAGCAAGGAACATATTCTCTCCCCTCCCTATTCTGTTTTTCTCTCTGGACAGTATTGTCGCGCCGCTACACGCAAACAATGCGCACGTGCTTTGTCGAGGGAAAATTATGACAGATAATTGAGACGGGCGAATGCGGCCTACGCCTGCGAACCTAAGACAAAATATTTGCACTGACAATATCTGTGTAGCAATATGATCGGAAGAAAAGAGCAAATAATATGGCCAATGCAGTATTGAAGAAGCCGTAGTGCTTCAATCAGTTTGTGTTGATCGAACACTATGTGTCTTTGTTAGCAGAATGGGATCAGTGGGAAAGGAAGTGGGGACTTATTCCCAGGCGGGATATATTGAGGGGGACCCGATCACCTGAAATATCGATCTACCCATCAATAGATGACCTCGGTGGGAAATGCTTTAAGCTTGCAGTATCTCACTGTCACTTATTGAAGGTTAAATATTTGAAGATCATTGATATTCGTAAACAATGAGGTTTTCTAACATAAGTCTTTTTGGAATGCTAATGCTATTTATTCCCCTACGGTTAAGGGGGTCGATATAATTTGTTTTCGTTATTGTTTTTGGGATGTCTCTTTTCAATACCAAAAAACGAATGTCAAACTTTTAAATTTAAGTTTTTTCTTTGGAACAAATTGAGTAAAAGTATACGAGAATATATCTAATGGTAAATGATTATATACATATGGAAAAAAATAAGATGTGATGCTCTCATATTGTTACGATAATTTGACTGAATGTATCACCCCTGATGTGGAAAGTGTAGTTTCGTGAATAATTTCTTCGAAGATAGGTTATTTATGTTGACATTTATAAAATTACGACTAAAACTGTAATTGTGTTGATTTTTTAAAATAAAAAATAACTATAGACCTTGTACCAAACTACGCGGTAAACTTTAGATTTCTGATGTACAAAACAATATTTATGCTACCAAGGTGACTCTCGCACATCAAAACACCTTTTACCTTGCAAAAAGGGAATAACTGGTTGTTGAGATGTTGTTAATTTTTTCAACAACCCTAGACAATTTTAGATAAAAAGGCTCTCATCTAATGAATTAGGAATTCATTTAAGTTTAACCCGTTTATCAAATGATTCCTCTTGTTTCAGAGGGCGCATCACAGTTAAGACTGACCAGATGTCGCGATCGCATATTGCTTCAACTAGTGAATTCTGACTAAAAGGCCCAATCTCAAGTTTGACCAGTTGACTGGAAAGACTCGAATTACTCATGTTCCTACGAATTTTCACTTTCATTTGTAAAGATAATGTAAAAAAATTTTGACATTGAAATACCCAAAATTTATAAATGCGAATATCCAAAAAGAAGCGAAACGTTATCTGAATGATATTTTTTCCCTTAACGACTTGATTATGATTAAGTCATATCATTTACTGATACGTTGTCTTTTTTTCTTTTTGTGTACAAAACTGCACGAATTGCAGTTTCGATTTCAACAATTCGAAAAGGTATCAGTAAATAGGCAACGAAAACCTAAATAAATGAGTCCCCTAATACAAACATAAACTATTAGGTTTATAATGCGTTTATGGAATATATCTAACTACGATTGCAAGTACTTAAATCAGTTGAACTACTATATTAATCAAACATTTACATTTGGTACCGAATTCGAAACCGAAAAGTAAGAAAAACGGATGATATCATTCATCAAATGACAAACTGATTTGATTACAGTATCGTTTATGCTGTCGCAACGATTTGAAGTGTATATGAAAATCTTTTATTAAAAGACAATTTTTTCCGTACTAGATTTTTAAAAAAATTTCGAAGATTTAGTTATAAATATTTATCTACGACCAAGTGATGACAGACCTTTGCCCCTCACATTATGAAATTAAACTTACAGAAATCTAAGTAAGGAAGACTAAGAGAGATTTTATTATTGCAAATTGTCATCAGGCAAAAAGTTCATTGACATTCAACAATTACGTATACAGTTCATTCTCAAATATATAAGTATCATAAACACGTAAGATTTTTCATCTAACAAGGACACAGCCTGTCAATGCAAGCTCCTCATGACATAAATACGGCAAGCTAATAAAAGCATTCCCTGGCGAGCCTTCATCTCTTAAAGAAACAGTGTCCAATTCCTCCTTAGGCCCAAATAAAAAGTCAATAAGACGCCTAGATATGAAATATGGTCATCTTCAACGAGATGATCAACCATGTGTCTTCAACCGGACTGTTCAGGCACGTGTCCGAAGTCCCCAACTGACCCGCGGGGCGGAGTAGTGACCTCTAATGGCGTGAATGGAGCCCATGGGGCACCTTGCCCCTGCCCCATTAACTGCAATGTCAGAGGGTGAATTGGCGATGCCAGACAGAGCATGCAGATGTCCCACAAGCAGGGGTGTCATGAGTCTGGTTCGAGCATGGCATGTGATGCTTTGCTTGTCTTGAGCTGTCAAATTAACAGGATCGCTGTTGGATTTGCCCCCGAATTACACATATCGCACTATAATCAACTGTTGTATTAATCGTGCATGGTCATCGTAGAGCATTCGTTGAGGGCTCCAATGGTGCTGATTAATTTAAGGCTGAAGTCACTTCATCATTTGGAGAATGTTTAAGGAGACTTCATCTTACCACAATCGCACAAATTGATATTGATATTTGTGTAGTCGTTACTTGATTCTTATTTTTATTCACGCAAATGCATTATTGTAACTTTTCATAACTTCTGTTTATGTTGAAAATATTGAAATATTGCTACCATTCTTCTTTTCAAAAACTTTACCAATTACCTATCGTGTTTATGTTGAAAACATCATTTGTTTAATCAGCATCTTCATGTACAAATTATGGCTGGTTAATACGAATAAACACTTAGTTAAAACGATGAACAGTTCAGTCCCTCTATTCCAGCTCCTGTCTAATCAAACACTCTCTGTAAACCGACATAGTTGGCCAAAATGTTTCCTGGTCACATGATGTCCCCTTCTAATCCGACATCTGTGTAAACGATGCACACTGTATATGGTTAACTTCTGACTCCTAAACAAAATGCCATTCTTCTTTTCTCTGTTGTCGTCAGATAAAAAATTCACATAACTTTTACAAATTGTTTGAAATATTATAGTTTGGTAAATACGAAAGTGGACCTAATATTACGGTAGTGTAACTATTCATAATATATATCTATGATTATGTAACCTAGTTGAGTTTACAATTCCACAGCTTTTATGAAAACCTACTCAAAACAAGCTTTTAATTCTTTTAGGACTGCCTGGAAGTTTCTAGAAATAAATAAAACTATACAATGACTGGCTGAGGAATCCTTTATCAGTAAGATTCAAGGTTCTTACATTTGACTTTCTGCTGCGCCATCAATTTCCTCTCTATTTGGATATTTTACAAATCGGGATGAATTGCAGCCCAGAATTCTACCTGGTGCTCGCAGGTTTCCCTGCAATGCACAGCCACTTACATTAGAACATTTTATCCCTATTGAAAACCCCTTTCATTTTAATCATATCATATCTGAAGTAGCAAGCATATTAATGAAACGTTTTAAAGAAGAATGGAAAGCATCGGTGTAGAGGCCTAACAGTAAACGAGGTGACGGCCGCGGGGGCAACAAACTACGAATCTACAACACTTTCAAACATTCGTATGGAGTAAAGCCCTATCTTCAGAGTTCCCTCCCCTTTCCGTATCGACGTGCCCTAGCCCAGTTTAGATGCGGTGTTGCCCCTCTACATGTCGAGACTGGGAGATATACAAATGTACCGCTAGCAAATAGAGTGTGTTTTAACTGTGATCAGAGCGTTGAGGATGAATGCCATGTGCTACTTCATTGCCCTATCTATAATGATCTTAGAGAGGTTCTTTTAGCCAAATGTAATAGTATCTGTGATAATTTTGACTCTTATAGCGCATGTGCCAAAGTATCATTTATATTGTCTAACCCTTTTACCTTTGTACCTTTAAGTGCCAAAACCTGCAATCGTATTTTAATAAGAAGAAAGTGTATTTTATACAATTGATAGTTTTAGAGAGCTTTTACTTACTTTTTATTTTTTTGCTGTATATATATATTTGTATTGTGTCTCTCATAACCCTTAATGGGTGGCTCGTCAATATTATTATGTTTCTTGTATATTTTATGTATTTTATGTAATATTGCTCGAAGTGAGACCTTAATAAACAATCTGTCTGTCTGTCTGCCACTTTAGCGTTGCGGGCTTTCTCCCTGCAAAAATACTAGCAGCCGCGATATAAGTGAAATACCCTTGAAAGCGGCGTTAACCCCAACTCACTTCACCTTCCAGGTCGGGGTAAATTACCAGCTGCTTTCAAGAATCTTCTTTGATTCAACTATTAACAACTACTATATTAACGAATGATCTTAGTTTACTTTTTATCTCATGACTCCTTTAGTATTGTATTACCTATTTTATAAGCCTTTATTGTAACCTATAACTCTATGTTATAGTATTCAGTATTGGGAAAAAATTCAGTTGACATTTGTTAAAATTTCAATTCAAAACGATTTAAACGATTTCGCAATAGATTTGATATATACGTTTGAGTGATTTGAAGGCGAGAAGGTGTTTACATAGTGGTACAAGTACAAGTACAGGGGATACAGGCCTTTGAATCATGTCTGCGTTTAAATCGATTGTACCCAAGTCTGTAAGAAATAGAAACAGGCACTAACAATCTGATCAAAATATTCACGTGTTATGGAACCTAACGAAATAAAGCCCGAACTCTAGACTATGACGTCACTTGATCTATGACGTCAGAGGATAATGCCGGGATATTTTTATGAAGTAAAACAAAACATTAAGACCTGCACATCAATTTTCACCTCATTTAGTTTGTCGAATCGAATATTTAACAATCCCAATAAACATCAATTTCTGACAATATTTCATCAAGATGAATATTATATTTGCCTTGGGATAAAATATTTGCAAATTCGACAAAATCGTCAAAGATCCTTAAAATACCGAAGTTCAACGCTCTTATCTTTTTCCCACAGAACGTCACCCAAACATGATGTTTATCATAATTAGTTTGTTAAAAGCGAACTAACCAAGATTCAGCTATATGTTTACCGTGACAATTAGTTATTAGCCCCCTGTAGGTTCCAGTCATTTGAGTCTCTCTTTCCACGTGACTAGCATCCCCACCCCAGAAGACCCCCTCCCTTATAGGCGCGTGTGCTCCCCGAACCACACCCTACGGCTGCTCTGGGAAGGTATCTTGCAGAGGAACTTTCTGCTAGATTTCAGGCTTGATGCGCAAGCGGATGTGTTAGAAATAGATGTTTCTGGCGCGTATTCACTTTTGCGTGATAAGAAGAGAAAGGGTAGCTGTGTGATCTCTGATGGCACGTGCCGCACATGCGCTGTCAAAGAGAGGCTTGTGTTATCTGCGCATGCGCACGTGCACTTCCGCCTTGATCCCTGTGATTTGAAGAGAGTTATTCCGTTTAACGCAACGGTTCTTTCCAAAGTTGTCGCGGCTGTATGACTGTTAAACAATGAAGGAAAGACAGAAATTAGGGTTTATTATTTTGCGCGACACACGTCAAGGGTTTGCGTTGAAAAGGGGAGAGGAAAGGACGTCTCCCATGTCAGTCAATTCGGCTTACTCATCCTCAGAAGTTTTTGCAATAAATAGGCCTTGTTTGTAATCCTTCGTTTAACTTGATACAACAGTTACTTTCTAGAGATTTATAATACTTTAGTTAAACACGTCATTTTCAGATGCAGGCACAATCATTAAGGATGTTTATGAGTTTTGAGTAAAAAGATTAGTTTTCAAATTTGCACAAACAGGCCTTTTCCTTTAAGAAAGCTTACATTTAAAGGAACAAACAGATTTCTGTCAATATCTGCGCAATTTCAATTTTGAACTAGATTTGCAAGCAACATGATTTTGCTTCGTACCTCGCGAGTGATATGAAAAAAGGAAAAATGAAGAAACGAAGTTAGTTTTCGTTGAAATTTCATGTAATTGTCATTATCAAAGTGTAATCGTATTATTTGTAAGTATTTGTTAAATGCTCATTTGTTACTTTATGTATGACATACAGTAAAATGTGAGAAAATAACTATTCACAATATTACCTATATTATATATTACCTATTCATAATCACGTTTAAGATTATCCTTTTATGAATTCAGAAATATATGAATTCTAAAACACAGAACTGAATACATATTTTCTCAAGGATAAGCAAAGACGCCAATTTAACTCAAAAAGCAATTCATTGTCGTTCTAAATATAAAAAAAGCACTTTTATCACATGGAAAGGAATATCTTAAAAGAATTAAAATCGATTTAACATAAAATCTATCATTAACATGATTGAATCTCTTATCCAAAAAAGATAAAAATTCTTAGTTAAATGAGGATAAACAAAACCAAGAAAGGTCTCGGTGACTGAGTGGATAAATTGACGGTATGATCAGTGCTTGCGATTTTTGCCTACATCTCGGTGTGGGGTCGAATCACAGACCTCACATATATCGAGAATTCCAAGGTTACTTCCTTTAGCAGAAAATGAAATCCAAACTATACACCTGAAAAAAAAAATAATCCCAACACATCCTTTTTTTCAACCACTGTCACTGACTCGACATAATGATTGAAAGTGTTTGTGTAAGATCAAATCTGAATATACAAGTATTAAAATAAGTAAAGTTTTCAGTAATTGCAAAGTTTATGACTTTAAAACAGTCACTGAAGTAACCCCTGGACAAACGTCAAGTTTCAAACTCGACAATATTTTACTGTACAGGCGATGTTCTATTACAAGCAGGCGACAGTGAGTGATATATCCCAACTAGTGAACTCAAGAAGAAGGAAGAAAGTCATTTGGTGTAACCCCCATGAACAGGAATGGTTCCCTCGTCTTCTGAGCTGAAGTTGTCTGTGAGGCTGGTGGTTACATTCCGTTTGTCCACATGATCGTGGTGTGGTGGTTTGCGTGCTTCAGAGACCCTGAGAGCTATGCTAGCTGGAGCTAACATGCTCCTGGTAGGGCCACCCACGCTGGACAGGTCGACGGGTAGAAGCCAGACCAAATTTGAGTCCTTCTAAAACCTTCTTTCTATCTCACACTATGCCTTTCTTCCCGTCTTTATCCCTCATCCTTTCGATCCCTTTTCTCCCTGGTCTGTCCACTCTCTTTTGGATGCTTGCCATCCACGTGTGTAAGAACGGAAATATTGTTCAAAACACGTAAATCCCCAACTCACTCACTTACTCGATTCCGTTTGTTATGTCCCATGCATTTCTCACAAGAGCTCTTAACATACCAAGAATACGCTTTGATGTTGAGGAAACTGGAGTCGACGACCTGTGACTATAAAAGAAAAAGTAAAAAATGTAAACGGGGTCAGCAACAACCAACACTTTGAACATTATTCCAAAATTTTATCTTCACATATAACTATAAACAAATAGTTTTGAATAATCCCAATACTTTTCCTTTCACACTGAATTTTTGGTCGAAAAAAATCGAATGGGTCATTTTCCCCATGATTTGTAAGGTCGAAAAAGAAAAAGAAATCTGAGCCATTTGCTATGACCACTTGGGACCCCGGAAAATCGACTTTAAATTTATAGTCAACTTTGGTATGATTTGTAGACTCCCGAAAAAATATTGCGACAGATATTTGAAATTTACGGATTTTAACAACTAGAAATAAACTTAAAATACATAGCGAATCCCATACACTTACAAACTTAAAATTCACCAACCTCTTAATACCTACTCGTATATACTATACTATTTACTTGATCTATTCAGCTCTCGTGACGGTACCACCAATTTTTATCAAAAGCTTTACATTTATATATAAAGAGAAGCATATATTACAGACTAATAAATCTTCATCTTATTTACGTACTCTAAGTATCTTCGCGCTATGACATTCTACTCTCATGATTATTAAAACCCCGAGGCATTGTAAACAATATGCATTTCAATCCTTTAGACAAAGGCCTTTATACTCTCCCAAAGACCGGAACCTATCCATCAGCATGTTCTATTGGGTATTGTTTGCCAAACCCTTTGCAAGAAGACAATACTTGCAAATCCTTATTGCAGTGAAATCTTATCACCAACATTATTACCATAACAATGGCTGCATTATAGATTTTGAGGTCCCTAAAGTGAGAAATAACAGTTTAATTACATCATGAACAAATGCACATGACCATTTCATAGTCCACATCAAAGATGCTGCTTTTTGTTTGAGCAGACAGAGATATGAATTTTAGCAATTTTAGAGTCCTATAGAGGGCAATCTTCAATATTCATTTCACCGTTGTTAATATCACACCATAACACTCGATAATTGTTTTAAGTATTATTTTCTCTGAAAGCAATTCATCTGCAACAAATGTTTTACACCAGCCCAGGAGTCAATGAAATCGTCATTGTTGTTTTAAGAGTCGGGGGTTATGAGAAAATCACATTTCGTGGGAAAAAATTATGCCCGATATTAGTTTTGAATGCTGATCATCACAGACGGACATATGGATGGGAAATACAGTGTGTGGCCTCCGATGCATTGATCTCGGTTTCTTTCTCGTATCATCTCTCTCACCTGTTGGCTCTGATCAATAAAAAAGAATGCTGGGAAAACGAGAATATTGGAAAATACACGGTTATACAAAACATCTAATTTGAAACGTTTAGGTTATTTCGTTTTAAAAAATTGAAATGATTTATTGAACGTTAATTTTTCGTTAGGTAGTTCAAGTTCTTTCAAGAATTTTAATGAAAAGGGAGAGCTTAAAAGGGCATTTTGATTATTATTTGAATTGTATTCGGAAGTGAAAATTTTATAATCTTATTAGAGTATTTTTATTGTTTACTGAAGTGTGGAATGTTTCATGTTTTGTGTATTTATGATAATGATGACGATACCAACAGATTCATGGGCCTGACACGACAAACTGTCATATGCTTTTTAAAGTTTATAAATTATAGATATAATCAAAATCCCTTTATGCTCTCCCTTTACATTATAATTCTTCAAAGAACTTGAACTACCAAACGAAACATCTTTAAATAATCTTAAAAGTCAATGTCTTTTAATATATAGAGACTATTACGCCAATCAAGCAATCATGTTTAATAGGTAAAAATGAGTAATCACTATTTTAATTATTTTACTTTATTATTACATTATCAATAAAGTCAGGACATAATTAAATCAACAGTATTTGTTTACTTGAACATTAAAAGTGGCAGAATTTCTGCAAAAAAAACATTATTCTTGAATAAAAGTAAACCGACAGGCACAGAAAGTTTAAACACACAAAAATGAGAGATCTCAATCCACGAGTGATGAAAACGACCATGAAATAGTTCCACAATATCTAGAGAAGCCAACTTAAGTTTTAATCTTTGTCCACGTTATTTATCAATGTTTTTCATGAACATGTCTTGAATGGTTGTTGTGCTGAAATGTCATTAATTAGTAGACATTCAACAAACTTTATCCGACAACAGTCTTTTGATTTTTACGCTATTGCAAGGTATAATTTTATTCTGTCAGATTATTTGACAAAGCTTTTTTATAACATGTTTAGTTGATCTTGACATGTGCCAAAATACCATGTTCTGAGTTGGTAAAAATACCTCTTAATTCCAAATATATTTCAATAACCTTAAATAACTGAAAATCGAGCAACCTCATTAGAAAGATTATAAGCCAAATTGACACCTGTAATCTACATATATACCAGCTATATCACCTAATGAACAATACTAATCCACAACCTTCCCATTTTCTGCTATAGATAAGCTGCATAACGTTTATAAAATTTAGTTAGACGCAGTGCATTTTCCAGTAGTTCTTAAAAAAACAATACCATTGATAATGTTTGACATAAATTTTATGTTCAACAACATATTAAATAAACAATAAAAATTATATCAAAATCAAATATCATTGTAGGGAGGACCGATAAAATGTATGAAACGAAAACATGTTGCTTAAATTCACCCTTTTAGATGGACGACTGATATATTGGTCCAAGAGTCAATGATTCCAATGAGGTCATGACTGTGTGACGTCATCGATCTTGTGACGTCCGAGTAATCACCGAAGTCATTGTTATGTCATGCTTTCGGCATCGTGTTTAATCTCGTTTATTTTTAGTATATATAATCATTAACTTAACGAGCGAATTATATTGCATTAAACAACAATTTGATTAAATGCACACAGATCGAACAAAAGCATTTATTTTAACAACCTTATGGACGAAAGCGATAACGTTAAATACTAAGACTGGAAGAAAGGTAATCGAATCGATTATTTCATTGTACAAATTATTGCGTGTCACAGGAAAGATGTTCCTTCAAAATAATGGTTCGAGGACTCGTTATAAATCAAATTCCTTGTCCTGAAAATGAAAGAATTACGTGTGTGCGGCTAAGAAATACCACAATATTAGTTCAACAAACGTGAAGAGTGCTTCAATGGTTCCCTGTCAAAGTTCGAAATTATCTTAATGGTTCCCAAGAGATGAAACACATTTGCATTTCGCACAAGTGTTTCCCAAGCGTTGATGAATTGCACGAAGATCACGGGTTTTGCCTGCTTCGAATCCCGTGCCAAGCAAGCCACGAAGCCCTAATCGAGGGGCGGACTGCACGCTTTTCACGTGCCACGTGCCGATGACGTATCGACGCCATATTGATTTGCCCAGGTGCGGCACATGGCATGTTGCGCATGCGTGCTGTTGGTTCATGTTGGAATCTATGAAAGCATTGGAGTGTTATGAACTGCCGAGTGTGATTGAAAGGGCAATGGGCTATGGCGTCATAAAGCATGGAAATTGGACATTTATTCGTCAGGTGGATTGGCCGTAGGCTAACGAAACCGCCTATGCTGTCATTAGAGTGAGATGGTCAGTGAAGCAGCCGTTTTGGACAATGCTTTATATCGAACCTATAATTACCAACTCGACGCTTAATCATGACAATGGAGTACATGAACGACCGTATCGAATGTTGAAGGCAATTCTGATTTTGAATGTATTATTTTATCTTCATGTTCGCAAACCTTTACTTCTTCAAACGTTTTAGGAGCGATATGTTGTTTATTTGTTTATCACCAATTATACATACCTTAATGTCCAACATTTGTATTAGAAACACTGGATGTACTACATTTACACTGAATGGTTTGGTTGAGAATTTTTGATGAAATCTACATTTATGACAAAGTTTGCATATTGTTCTTCACACTTTCTCCCGTTTGTCTATACTGTAGATTTTATTAGATTTTATTACTTTATTGTCATAGACTCTTGATATTCAAAGAATGTATCGATTAATTTAAGTGTCTTTAAAAGAAATTTGTTCACCCATAATTGTTTGCATAGTATATGAATATCTAATGTTAAAATTTTTATTTCAGCTTATTTCATATAACAGTTGTATCGGAAAGTACAAATTACCTCAAACCCTTGGTGATCTAGGCGTGCCTTTGAAAGACATGTATTATTTTAGAAAAAAAATATATATATATATATATATATTTATATACACACACATATATATATAATATCGGTTAACATTCGTCATTGTATATCTCTCTTTGTTGTAGAGGCCTTCATCTTTCATTTATGATCACATGATATTGTTGTAAGTGTTCAAATGCTGTTTTGACATTTTAAAATAAATGAATTTGCATGGTCTCCAAAGAGCTTTGAGTGTCGCACTTCATGTTTGTATTACTTCATCAGACATATGAAGCATCTAGGGTAAAAATAATAATCCCGCAAATACCATAATCTTACTGACCAAATAAATAATCTTCTTTAGCAGCCAAAAAGGTTTTACTCCACCGATTACTTATATCAAAAATGAAATAATTAAATATTACAATATCACAAAATGTATCTACTTATCCAACCAAAATGAAGAGATATTCATACAATTCTGGTCAACGCTACATCTACTTTTTCGAAACTCGTAATCAAAGAGGATTTTTTTGTTATGTAGGAACTCGATTCTAATGTGAATAAGTGGCTAAGTCATGTGGATTCATTTCTCAGCAGTTGTAGGTCTCTCGACTATTTTGGTTTTCATAAACATGAATAGTTTTTAATTAAACCTAGTAATAGCTTGATAACATTTATGTATAAATGAACATATACTGTGCATGCCGAGTTTATGTATGAGAATCATGTGAAACGATGTATTGATAGCAAACATTTTATGTATTTCATGCCTGTACGAAACATATGTAAATATTTTTTTTATAAAATTACTTCATCAGTTTGTAGCCAACACAGTTTAGATTTCTCTAATTCATTCAGGATTCAAATTATTCATACTTTTAGCCGCAAGTCCATCTAAAAAATTAACAGATTAACATAAAGAGACAAAAACACATAGGAGACTGGGCTCCATTGCACAAAACACTAACGTTACCTTCACTATCACTCGGGTAGCCTTATTGCAATGATAAAAAATTTCACTAAGGCGAACCTTAGTGTGAACATGTCCAATGTCCACGTGGTGGGTTAACACTTTTGGAGTATTTGATGTAGATTTCAATACATCTGGATTTTTTTATTGATTTTAAAAAAATTTCGGCGCAATATTACATTGATTTACAGACACCCACACGGTTGGCATATTCCAGTCGGAGGTCGCTGGTTTTACTAAACCGTATATTCAACTACATGTTTGAGGCTTTCATCAGAGAGAAATACTACACGAAATAAATTACGGGGATAACCTACAAAATCTCTGCTCGATGATTTATCAAAATGTATGATATAAAATGAAAAATGCCGAAACGCATTATATATTTTTCGTCGTTTTATATCAATCAACAAATATAAATATCGAGATCAACACTGAGACGGTTCATCGAGAATACGAAAGATCGTCAGATTCATATAAATATCAATGGATTACGTTTCTGACGATTTCAATCATAAATTCACTTTATCACTTAATAATATCACAGCCTATGGACATATCCATAATCCATTGCAGCTTAACGCTATTCGTAAATATGAACCCTTGAGGCTGTTTTGTTGGTGGATCATGACACCTCGAGTCCATTCGGTCAGTTGTCCAGTTAATTAGTGATATCGTCAGTCCTCGGTATTTAGAGTGGTCAAGCAAAGCGTGATCATCAAGTCAATATGACCCCGTGTTGGCGTGACACCAAGCTAACAGTTCTTCCTATTTCCAAGCAAATCGTCATCGTCATGGTTCAGCGGACAGGTGCTAATTATCAGTAAAACACAAGTGTTCGAATCCCGTTTCTATTGCTTCTTTCACGCAGACCCATTCAACACATCATTACTGGTCCCTGAGCGCTCCCAGCACGTGTCACGCTGTCTCCATGCACGGTAATCAAGTTTATGACCTGTAAGGGTCATTTAAATCGCAGACAAGACACGCTTCAGAAATACGCTCTTTACTCTAGTCGTCAAATCTACTTCAACGCTCGAGTGCTTCTATGATCCGATTGTGGTCAGTAAACATTGCGCATGCGCCGCACGTGGCCGGTCAGAGTGTCCGAGCGAGACTAGGGGTCAGCCAGGGTGGAACAACTTGACCTGCTTAATCCCTTTGGTCACTCTGTTCCAAGAAATGATGGACACGATTGAATTGTAAGGTATCTCTATTAGCATGACTAAAGTCATCTATGAAATTTATGGGATGTCAGTTCTCATATTTTGAAATCATTTATTTTGTATTTTTAAAACATATTTATTCAGATAAAGGATTGGGAACAAGTTATTTAATTTATTGAAACCCTCTGCTATTTACAGGGTTGTCATATAATATCGAAATATAATCTACATGAATATAGAGATCAAGTATTGAAACTTTTATTCACAATGCAATCAATGATAAGGTGACAATTTGATTTAAACATATTTTATTCATGAAATAATACATGAACGGATTGGCCAACAAGCTCCGAAGAGCTTATCTTAAGGCCGCTCCAATACAACTTCATTTATACAGATATACAAAGAGATGTAAGATATACGTCAAATAATAATTCAAATTCAAAGATACATGTATAAACAGTGATAATGCATGTCTACCAATTTGGCAATCATTATAAGGTGACAATTTAGTCCGTAGGTCAAATCTATGTTGATAGAATAATAGTTCAAATAAAATCTCTTTGCTAATTTGTTTTTAGATTGACAGAGAATGCACGAGAAAGGCTTGATTAATGGTTGATAACTACTATATAAGCATAACTTAGCTTTTTAAGTAAAAGTTACACCTTCGGGTGAAATGTAAAGTTACATGACAAAAAGCGATAATATACTCCGTATCAAAGTAATTATTTTAAAAAGGGCATATATAATACATCGTTTGTTCTTCCTACATTTTCTCCGTTCAAAACCATTCCATATTTCAACCATAGCTAATGATTACCATGCCAAATCTGACTTTTTGCCGTTGTCCCTAAAGCATCGTCTCCTTAAAAGAAATTTTGCACTTTTGCTTAACGCAATATTTCCCAAGTCAACAAGATAGATGGAGGAGCTTGTTTTCATTACAAATGGCATCAATATCCTTTAATGTCCGCTAACAACAACGACTAGTACTTGTTTACGTTTGATCCCTGTAATCACGTTTTGTTGAAGTAATAACTTCCAAATCATTAGAGAAAAACAGCCAACTTCCCTTAATGCATATCTGTTTATTTGCCCTATGCACAGACATGATATAGTGCCTTTAAGAACATATTGACAATTTGCCATCTCTCTTGCTAGCGGAAGGTTGTCAATCGATATCGTACTAGGAGCGAGTTACTAAATCTCGGAAACATTTAAATACCATCATTGAAAACATCTCGAGGCACGTGAGGATGATTGAAGACTTCAACTATCCCTACTCAGGGACACATTTCCTGTGTAGATCATAAACTCCTCGACAGGAAAGATCTCAACGCGCTGCCATCCAAGCGATACAAAATCCAAGAACATCGCAGCATTTCTACGTGATTAGGAATAAACTCTCGTGACAGAGACAAACAGACGGAAGTGACGTCCATTATCGGATCAAACAACCGGGACAAACAAGTGAAGAACAAACATTGACAAACATAAACAGAGGGGTCGGTGTTTACTAATATGGCAAAGACCATATGACAGGTATGCATTTGCAATGCATAACAGAATTCTTTGCTTGCATGGTGGTGTTTGGGCTGCAGGGAATCTTAATGTCGTGGATATTGTCAAATGCTTATTTGCAGGTTTGCTGTTCCTGAACGGTAGTTGGTGTTCACGGAAAGACGGGAAATGTTGATTGATTTAGCTTCGGATATCGGAAACCAGGTTCCTTTTAGACTTGAAGAGATAAATATCGACCGAAGCTCTTCCTGAATGCTTGGTGATTTTATCAGCTCTTGCAAAAAATTAGTCTTTTAAGTAGAGTGAAAACAAAAGAGTGGCGGTGTTTTAAAGTTACGATACGTTTTTAAGGAAAATGTGTTGTTGTATAAAATTACGCTAGGATGTTGTACTGTCCCGAGTTGTAGTGTATTTTTGGAAACGTCTTTGTAAAAACTATAGGTCCGAAAATTCTTTAATCTGAACAATACACTCATAAGGTTTAGTAATTGGCCAAAGTAAACATCTTAACCTAAATGATGAGCTGGTCGATTGACCCGCTCAAAATTTTAGTTTGTAACTTCTTTGAAAGAAGACTAACTCCCCCCGCATGGAATAACTTGCGCCAGCCTCAATGAATGACTAAATTAAGTCTTGAAGCATTTCCCGAAATTTTCTCTGTTCGCTCACGAAACTTCTACAACGGATCTCTATAGTCAAATAAGAAATCGTAATTACCAAAGAGGGCGCTGCACTAGTTTCACGAATTTTGTCGATTAGCAGCAAGGTTTAAGTAAGCAAGTGATGAAGACTGGCGCTAGTTATTGCCCTTCTGGGGAAAGTATAATAAGACGTAATATCGAAGGCTCATTGTATCAAAGAGGCATATTCTACCATACCGGTAGTCATTCTTATCCACTATTGAATATGCATTGCATAGCAAAAATTGGTACCATTAAGACGTTAGCGTTACCTAACGTTTTATTATATACAGAATGTCATTTCATTTCATGAAAACTTGGCGAAATATCAATGAAAATAGAAGCCTCTTATCTGCCTCAATTTTAAATATACACATATATTTGAAAATCATAGCATGACGTCATCAATCGATATTCTAACGTCATCAGATGCTAATGAAATCAACCTTTCGTTTGTCTTAAACGTCATGAACCAAAGTTCAACAAAACTTTATTGCTCCGGAGATAAGTCGCTAAAAAGCTGAAATACGTTTTTCCCTCACAATAGCTTGTTATTTCATATTTCATTTCGTAAACAACAAAAATGTTCAAGTTTAAAATGTTCAAGTAAACTTGAACAGACAAACTTATTTTTAGATACAAATAAATCATTTGGTATCACATGATAAAAAATGAGCTAGGTCACGATAATCTTGGTAAGATCAAAAAGTTTACGTAATTTGATAATCTACAGCTAAACTTTCTTCATACTGGTTTTATCTTGACATGATATCTTACGTCTATGGTCTTTGTTGTAACACAGAACCAAAGCCAGCATGATATCCTTACGGGTTTCATTGGCCTCAATAGGGTCGAAAGATCCTGATTCGTCCCAATATTCATGAGCTCAACGTTGACAAAAGTTACACAATTAGAGACGACCCTTTGAACAGATAACCAACTCAGTAATACGGAAATAAAATATTCTAGACTTTTATTGTGTTCAAATGTCCTTGCGTGACAACTAATAGACGATCAAACGTTACAGCTCTGACCATTAAACTGTATGACTGCCAAAGAGATGAAGCACCTACAGTTTGACCCGGGTCGTAAGGACGTGAGGTCAAAGCGAAACTCCCATACCCTTTGGATGCTGCAGTGGGTCGAGCTGTACCCCTAACGAGACTGATGGAGCGAGAAAGGGCGAGAGGAGTCTGAGTAGAATGAATAGATGAAAGACGCTAAATACGCGTCGTTCTGACTCTAGCAGAGTCCTAATGAGTTAAACACTTCATCCCATCCTCACGGAGAATAACACAGCGTAATAAAGTTTCCATTTGACTCGTAAATCGTTAGGAAATGTGATAATTCGCCTAAATTTCCACAGGCTTTTGTATCAATCAATACGGGGAAGATCATGTCTTTTGTGGAAGCGGTCTTATTGGCGGTGAGGAAATGATGCCAAAAGTAGGTGGTCTCGTGGCCAGGGCGTTCAACGCTACAATAATCATATCCAATTACGTAAAAACTTTCGTCAGAATCGGTTACCATGTCTTCGCTTTAATCAACTTGTCGACACGAGATTAAATCCGTAATGGCGCCGGTGATGAAATATCAATCCAAGAAGTAACTGATTTCGGATATGACAAATCACAATCGGACTTGATGTAACTGCTTCTCCATTGCAAACGAAGCGATTTCCTGCTACAGCGGAGAAATGTCGCCGTATATTGGACCTAGGGGCCTCTTCCTGTTCCGCCATTGCCGTAAATAAGAGCGAGAAGAATTGACTTAACAGGTAGAGTAGGTACGGACTAAAGGATGAGCATCTATACGTACCTCGGTTCCGTGTTTTTGTATTTGATTTTCCCATTTTCTTCTGGTATTGGCCATGTTCTCGAAGTTCTCTTAGGAATAATGTCTGACTGTGACATTTCCCGGCTATCTTTTTACCAGAGGGGTTGTTGCTTGGTACGCTTGACTACGAAGTTAATGGGATAAGATGGAGTTTTGTCGATTCGTCTGTTTACTTCCGTAAAGTCGGTCCTTCAAACGTCATTTACAGCTTATGAATTTGGCAATCGCGGGTGCAAAAGGGATTTTCGGGTTCGAACCCATCCTCTTTTAAATATGCTATCGAAAAATTACCCTCCTCCCTCTGAAATTCCTGGATCCCTTCCTCGAAACGTACTTAAGATCAACCTGCGATTAAAGTTACGAATTCTATGGATTGCGAAAGGTTTGATAATACGAACCATAATCTGAAATTCGTTAGATATTTCAATACGATAAGTAAACTTTTGACCATTGGTAACTTTTCCTATAGTGATTCATATAAAATGTCGCCTAGCTTTTGTATAGTGTGAAATAAGTTGTAAACTTTCAAGGATTAGCTTCTAATCAAGACAATACTTTGGTTGAACCTGGTTGAAGTTTATTTAAATGAAATTTTGGTGGAAATCTGTTGAGACACTTTAAAATACTTTTGAGAATTGTCATTAATTGAATGATTTTATTATGTGATTCGACTCTTTCTGTAACAATTTCTTGTCAAATGTCGAATTCCATATTTGTTTTACTAACTTTTCGTACACACGTTACAGATATGGTCTAAACAGCTGGTTGTTCATAGATAAAGAATTTGAATTTTTTTTAAACTAAAATTGAAACTGATTTTTTTATAATTGTGTGCTTCATGACGATAGATAATTTCAATGTTTTATAATTTTTGTAAAGATAATGCTGTCAGGTTACATTGTACCTAGTCATTTCAGAAGCACTTTTAGATTAGACTAATTACAGTTTACAGTAACATGAACTTCGCAGGTGTAAAACCTTGACATAACTGTGACTGAAGCATTTGTCTTCATCCACCCTAACTTAGTCGACACCCTTCTCCAACCCACCAACTACCACTATCCTTCGGCACCAAACATTATTGTCATACCAAACCCATACCACCATCCGTTACACCAGCTCAACCACCACCTTCCCCAAGAACCACCACCTTCCCACCCAAACCCCACCCCACCCCCACCACCCCAACCTGACACACTCACATCGAGTCGACAGGGGGTGTGGTTTGCTCTCCAAGACAATGACATTAGAGATATCGAACCTATTCCAAGCGTCCCTACAGTTGCGGCTTGATAATGATCGTGATTGTTGGAGCGGAATGCATTTTACAGCGGATGGCTCAGAGAGACTTCGGACATGCAAGAAACGGAAATGTTTTAAAAGCATCGAGAGATAAATCAGGGGGAGGGTTTAGTAGCCGTCTTAAGATGTCTGGGGAATGCTTAAAGATGAACCATCAATCCGAAGTAATGCCTTTCTGTTACAATGGTACGGCAGTGCACGAAGATGAATCCTGCCTTGGAAAAAGTCCGTTGGAACGCATCCAGGGGGTTGGGCAGTTAGCGTATTTGCGTCACTAGCTTAACTAATTGATTAATTGGGTCGTAAATAACTGTTATGTTTCGGAGCCATTTTTGTCGAAACCGTTTCCCATCTTGCCTATTTCCATGCCCAAGAGCTCGTGTTTTTAATGCCGGATCCATAAAAGGGATGTTATTGGAAAACGTTTATTTATGGCTACGATAAGTACTGTTTTGGTTACTAAAATTTTTCAGGCAGGCTTTTTAAGCGGAGGAATCATATAAGTATTATGGGAGTTTACAGTTTACTTGTCCTTTTATTTGCTAATTAATTCAAAGACCTACCAGATCTACTACGCCATCAATTTGTTTCTCATAGTTATAAACGTTGGATTATGTTGATGTTTGTGTTGTATATCTGAATGACATGTTTGCTTTTTTTTTATTTAACAGAACACTCAGGACGTCATATGTAAAAATAATGATTGTTTATGCAATTTATATATTGACTTTGGAAAAAAGTAATTTCTTTTGAACAAGAGAAATGCCTGATTTAATAAACATTGAATTATTTATACTTTTTTATCATATTGTAACTAATATTGCTTTAGTTGTTTAAAATTGAAATAAGATTTGAAGCTTTACTTTTTTTATTTCCTAATTTGAACTCAATATAACTGTAATTTCAATAGATAATTCTTGAAATTTTTGTCACATGGGATAATGATTCTCAAACAATGATAATTCAGGTTCCCAAATCTATAAATATTTCAAATGAGCTATTCGATGATGAAGCCTTTTCTTGTGCGGAAAGGTTTTTAAGAGCCACTCCGTGATTTTCATAACATATTATTTACCTTTGATACGAACTTAAATGTCATATGTGGTCATATTAAATCAAAACATCTTAACTTTTCATGTCCAAAATTACGTTTGACTATTTGATGTGTGCCACTGTCCGGTTTTCGATCATAATTGCGACGTTCGACCTTCATATTGTCACTGTAAAAAACCAATAAGCTTTAAAATGTGTCCTTTTGGTAACAGTCGATACTTCGCGATCAAATGACACCACTGAATAAGTTTTGCATATATATGTTTTGTGCTGTAGAATATTGAAGTGTATTGTGCGGTCTTGTATTTTATTGTGTTGTGCTATATTGAATTGTATGGTATTGTATTATGTGATATGTTAACTATTTTAATATGCATAATTTTACCTAATTCATTTTACTGTGTTTTTTTAATGTATGTAGTGTCTCATAAGCCTTTTGGCTGGATGTTACCTTTTAATAAGTGTTTGTGGCTACAAAAACAAGAAATGTGTAACATGTGACACTTAAATAAAATAATTTTCTTCTTCTTCTTCTTCTTCTTCTTCTTCTTCTTCTTCTTCTATATGACTCCAACAACAAACGGAGTCACCTCGGAATGCCGGCATTTCATGGCCCGGAACTAATCCGTTGTTGTTACAAGCATGGGGGTCGTCTCAATTTTATTCAGTCAGTCAGACACAGTCAGTTCATTACGTATATTATCCAATAATATTAACCAACCTAACAAACACTATCAACTCCTCACTATCCTCCTGACTGTTTTAGATAAATCTCCAAGATTACGTTTGACTATGTGACGCGCGCCACTGTCCGGTTTTCGATCCAAATTGCGACGTTCTACCTTCATATTGTCACTGTAAAAAACCAATAAGCTTTCAAATGTGTCCTTTTGGTAACAGTCGATACTTCGCGATCAAATGACACCACTGAATAAGTTTGGCATATATATGACTCCAAAAACTAACGGAGTGGCTCTTTAAGCTATTTTTTAAGATTTGTCAATTCAAGAGTATATTTCGGTCACTGCTGAATATAAATGCAAAGAAGAGTAGAACACAAAGATATTAACCGACATGTCATTGACGGTCATTTTAGAAGTTGGGGCGATGAAGAATGATTTGGATTTACGGTTTAAGGATAAACAACTTCTTTATTCTCGTAAGCTGACATTTCGACATAGATGCTAATTTCGTTTTCAAACAAGTGATGAAAATTTGTCTGGGAATATACTGTAAATCACATGACTGTAAGTTAAACCTGTTATCAATAATTAATTTCAACCAGGCTGCCAACCCACCAAAATTCGTATTTTGAGTGAAGCGCCTTCTTCGGCAACGAGTTACAGTTTTCATGTGATTTCTCATTTGACTATCGAGATCCATCTCAGCAGCCTGGGCGACAAGCACAGAATAGATTGGGAAATACGGCAAGGCCGATCTTAGCAAGTCATTTGTGCTGGCGCATGTTTGGAACATTCCTAGAAAGATGTGCTGGTGAAACTGTTCAATTTCATGACATGGTGTGGAGCTGCATATCTAAATTTAGATCGGAAATCGTCGTTGAGCTCAGAAGTTACTGCCAATGTTATCTATGCATTCCATCACCTCCACCCATGATACAATGGACCCCATCCAACATATGGGAAGGCGTTAGCAGGTGTCATAAGTCTCACAGATATTACAGTCTCCTGAAATAATACCAACCGTGTTAGATTGCGGGTAGGGTTTGAAACTTTATTGCTGTACTTAGGGTAACCTCCAAAGACCTAAACAGCTACATCTTGTCGTAAAGAAGGTATATTAGATGGCCTTCAATTAACATAAATCAATTAATCCTAATTGTAAGTTTCATTAAAGTTATGATCAATCAGATACCTTGTTCATATACAGGAGCAGTCACAAAATTCAAGAAATTTAAAAAATCCTTTATTTTGACTTTCAAAATAGTAATAATAAAAATATGACTATAATATTCGGGGCATTATACATCTTAAAATCACATAAGCATTTATAAGACCTTGATTTCCACATAAGTATCGCAGTAAAATATTCTTTCACTGAAAGGTACATCCAAGATGTGTGTATCGCCCGGTCTCAACTCGTATTGGAGCTATCCACAGTGAAATACTGCTAAAAAGTATGTCTGGTTACATGCAGGAGAATCAAATCGATATAAAAACTTCTTAATCTTATACAGACAAAAGTCGGTAACCTGTTGAAGTTTAATACTCATGAAGGAAGGGTCACAGCAAGCATCTACACATATACCCTCGATGAAGACGCTCTGTTTAATTAGTTCACCGAAACGTGTCCTTAGTCGAGTCATTTTCAAAGGAAGTTACCGTTATCACAGGCGGCGTTAAGTTATCTCCCTTGAGTTGTATTGTAAAAAAGTTATTGTGTTGTGTCAGCTATTGTGATATTTACTATTATTCATGTCAATAATCTATAACATTGTTCTGTTTACAAATCACGCTGTTTGAACTAACAATTTTTGTTTTTGTCGAGTTGGTGTTTTTTTTTATGTTTCAAACTTTTGAAATACATTAATTACTTGATTACAGTAATTAATCGTATAGAAAGTCTTTAGTAATAGTATATGTAGTAGTAGCTACAGTAGCAGAATATGTTTCTTTCACGTAGCAGATATAAATATGATCATTATAATCATTTGTAGTGAATACAACTGCATAGAAACTTATAATAACGATAGGTATGTGGATGGTGATATAACAGTAGTTGTGGTTAAAATAGGTGGCGGGATAGCGCAGTTGTTCGCGCATTCAGCTTTGTCTGCTGTACTACATTCAGTAAGATTTGTGTGCAATACTATTCTGGATTTTTATGGTTCAAGCCGATGTTTGCAGGCTTCACCGCATTGCATTACCACAACCTTGTTGCGGGCTTTCTTCCTGCAATAATATTAGCAGTCATGATGTAAGTGAAATACTCGTGAAAGCGGAGTGAAAAAAAAAATCACCTCACTTCGCCTGTGATTAAAATATTTTTAAAAATAGAAATAGAATAGAGTAGAAGTAGAAATAAAATGGTCGAAGTCGAAGTGGTACTAGGATTAGTAGTAGTAGTAGTAGTAGTAGAACTAATAATAGTAGTATTAATAATATACTACTACAAGTAACTATATATCTATGTATCTAAATATCCTTCGGGTTTTCATTTTATACTGAATAGCATAAACAGTTATTCAACGTTTGGCTAATGCTCAACGTTATATGCTTCCTTGGAATATATCATTTTACCTTCTTGAATGATATTATTTGTGTCATGAATTTAAATGTCAACACAAATCTTGCAAGACAAATGTTACTTCCCTAGCAACATAATTACATATCCATTTCAATACAGTTCACGAGACGAGTCACGAACTTCCAATTATTCAAAGTATTACTTCCTTTTTCTTTTCCAAAACAAGTAAAATTAATGTTTTCAATCAATGTAAGCTTGATGACCTAACATGATAAATCTTAAAACATACATGACACTATATCCATAACAATATTTTCTTAGATTTAAATGTGTGTGGTTCATATAGCAATTGTATATTTTCATAAAGATTATCTCAATACTGCTGAACACATACTGTGCAGATATAATGAAAAAATTAAATCGATTATTTTAAGCAAATTAAAAAAGATAAACACAAAAAATAAGGAAATGAAAAGATCTAAGAGAGACATGTCTATCAATCTTTCATTTTTTTCCCAATGTCAACGTTTTCCCTTGGACTTCAGAAACTTTTATGTTGAAACCATCTATTAGGCTTACCAGTCAATCATTATGATAAATGTAAATAGGTTCATCTTTAGTTTTTATCAAATGAAATATTTACTTGATTATTAATCTTACAACATAATTATATACTTACATATAAGTATATATGTAAAATCATCTACAAAATATTTTATCCCTTTTGATTATACACTTTAGAGACAAAAATTAAATTACCTTCGTCGATTTGATTTTTAGAAGTTCGAGCATGGTTTAATTTCATCAACATCTATAATGGTATGTGTTCATTCTAACTTAGCTTGGCAATACAAAATAAAATGAAATATTTAATTATGACTCAACATTTCTATGTGCATGCTGTTCTACTCATCGAGCTAGCATGGAGACTTGCATTTTGGTACACAAAGGTATGGTCCATATAAATTTTACTTTGTCGCTTTTAGTAGACAATATACACATAAAACTAAAACTAAATAACAGCTGGTCTATCATATTTATAGATTCATTACTACAATATTTACAAGGTCTATAGCAACAATCTTTGTCTGAAGTACGACAGTTTTTTAAACTAGTTTTCTTTATGAGCACGCTTCTGATGCCGAATCGGCGATAAATAATAACTTTCTCACTCAGGTCATTTTTTAAACAGATAAACAACAATTATTCCTATTAATAACCATTTTTTTCATAACGTTATTATGGGTTCATACAATGAAAATAAGAAGCAAAATGTGATCTCTTTTAAAAGGAAGAATAATATCTAATGATATGAATATCAAGATCGTATCCTTTAAGTATACATAAGCATACAAAGAACTTAGGTATAACGTTTCAATAGCATGCTAAAAGTCCTTTACTATACACTCAGGCGAATTTCAATGTTCGTCTGCTAATGTTGTATGACATAAATCTATGGCAATATAGTTACCTGTAATCTCTTGCGGTAAACATCAAAGGGACTGAAATCCTAAATCACTGTTTGATTGATTAGTACGATTTACTGGTCGATGTTTACCACTTATTGTTGTTCTTTCATAACCGATTTGACAGAATTGGGTTCTGTGTCCCACTTACCTGCGCTGTGTACTGTGAAACTTAAGTTAATTACTCCGAAATACCACGTGTAAGATAACAATGAAACTACCCCGTCTGTAACCGTATCTTTACCGTAATTCAATATAGCCAATATTGACCGTTTTCTCCAATTTATACACAATGCCTACTCTAAATATACGATTCATTTATTAAGTAATATAGATGGCAGGGAGTAAGTTAGTGACATTTGAGAAACTCGGAATACAGAATTAGTTGCTTTCAAAGTGAATCGATGTTGTTACATTTAAAAGACAGAAAGGTTCAGAAAAGTGGTACCAGGAATGACAAGTTTGCTTTTCGTTTTCGTAATCACGGAAAAAATATGTTAGAAATAGGAAAAAGTGGACTGTCATCCATGCATATATAAAAGTCTTTTTATTTAGTGCTCTACAATTTCTTATATGAAATGGGGAAAATATATAAACAACGAAATTTCATAAGTTCTTGGTAAAAAAAGAATTATGCAAATACTGATTTGTAAAAGTACACAAAACGTAAACAAGATAAACATAGAAAGTAAATAAACACAAATTGCCCTTGAAGAATCAAGAAACAAAACATACGGAAAAGGAAATTCAGTTTAACGAAAAGCAAGTAACCACGAATTATTACATGATCTTAATATCAACAAAGCTAGACCTTAAAATGTAATATCTGTATATTAAACAAAAAATCTTGACCTGTACTTGGAAACAACACGCTGAAAGTAGACTAGGAAAAGAGATATTTAGTATAGGAAAGAACTAATAATGGACTTTTCCTTTCTGAAGCCTCACCGACGATTCACACAATAACAGTTAGCTATACTCGGAAACTCTCTTGTTAAACAAGCGGGCTTTTCAGTGATGTAAGGAAACACAGCCCTGAATGTGTGTACTGTTATATTTCACCATCTCGGAACAAAGTTGTCTAAACGGTGTCGGAGCGCCGCTGAAATTGGTCGGTTGTAAACAGAGGTGCACGTGCGCGACTCCGGTTGCCATGCAACGGCTGGGCGGAAGAGCGAGATGACAATGGCGCGGCCGAACTCCTTTTGCCCAATGATGATCGCGCTCTGTATAATTGAGACGACGATTGGACGACGTGATTGGTTTTTGATTAAACATGACTTTAGTATAAATATCGACAGTCATAAATCAATGGAAGGCCTCCTCGCCCTATAGCAGCGCGTTACGGAACTGATTTAAAATCTCGGCTTGAAAGTTTCCTTCCAATTTCCAACAGGATTTTCTTGTAACCGGTTCTAAGGAGGAGCGCCAGTTCCGTTGGGAAATTGCACTTCGCACTTTTCGGAAGCAGTCTTGGACGGAGAATAATTAGATACATAAGAACAATCGGCAAGCCCACTAGACTCTTGCTGGAAGATATTGTGACTGGGTCGAGATCTCGTCCTCGCGAGAACCATGCAAGGCTTGAAGCAACAGGACTATTATAGGGCCTGTACATTCTCTTCCTTGCCAGCCATGATGTTTCCTGGTACGTCCAACTTCAACCTGTTTCCTCAAACACCGGTGTTACCTTAGTAACAAATGCCTGTTTTTTGTGCCTCAAGAGTGTCTTGGTTCAATGAGCGTATACTATGACTTTGAAAAGTGTAATAGTTACGCCCACCGGATCCAAACGAGTATATTAGCATTGAGTTTGGAAGACGAGCGAGGAACCGACTTCCTTCTTGTAATTTCCTCTCGAAGGATCTCCATAATTTCCGTTTCTTTATGGTCTGTTCCTGCATATTCAAAGTATTTATTTGCTTAAACATTGGCATCCGTGATTTTCCGAGACTTGATCGACACCTTCGGCGAGATTTGTTAAACATTGGAAATGAATGCCTATTAGGAAATAGTATTTGATTTCTGACATCTCAAATGGACTTTATCAATATTTTATACTTGCAGATCCGTCGTACGGGAAAACAGCATGGACACCGCAGCCTAGTCCGCAAAATCAGACACCCTGTAAGTAATTTTTACAAATTCTATTATTTGATTATTTACATTATCTTATGATTTAATTGATTACCAATCTTGGTGCAATAACGTGTAAACCGGCGGGAATATGATATGGTGTTTGATTCCATTTTCTTATCAAAGATTCCCAAGTGATTCATTCGTATTTTCCTTTTAAATTTTTCGCTTCCCAGTTGAAATTTATGTTATTTTTTTGTGTCCGATGAGAATGTTGTTATTTACTTACATTCAAATGGAAGGTCAGTGATATTTTCATAACATGTTTCTGTTGACAATCATTAAATTTAAGATATTTTATTCCAACGACAAGTATAGTGATGGAAAATGTAATTCACTATTTCTAATCATAACGATTAACATTAAAATTAACGATTAACAGAACATTAATTTTACCTACGCTATATTCTTACAAACTAGAAGTTGAAGGTTATGTTCGGCTTAGTTGTCTATTTATAAAATAATGATGTGTCTGAATGTAATTCTGTGGTAAATGGTTGTAACGGGAATGTTCACAAATGTACTAACACCAAATCCCTCCACTTCTCAAAACTTAATAACTGTTTTCTGATCTTCATAAATCTATTGAAAATAAGGTTCTGTAAGACGGTAAAACATAGCTGTATGTAGTGTTTTCCTTTTTGATTTTGTTTATAAATTCATTTTGTGATAAAAAAAAAATGCGTACGATCAAAAGAGGCCAAAACTAAACTTTTGTTGTAAATACCATTTAAGTACGGATCGTTTTCGTTTTGTACGATAGATTTCTATGATAAAAGTTTTCGAAGCTTTACAAATTAAAATTCAGCCATTAAACTACGTTTTGCGTTGCAATACAAGTTTTCGTTTGGTGATATTTGTTTTCGAATGCTATTCTTATAACTTTATCTGAAAATAAAGATTATATCCTCTCTTTTTTACATATATAAAAACAAAATTCTAATAAAAAATCAAATATATTTTCATAGCTAGTGCGGAGATAGTCATAAAGTTTGTAGATTAATCAGGGGTTCGTTTTCAAAACAGGAAAATCGCTTTTTATGATACAGTTTTACGAAAATAATGCTATCAATTATTAAAATAAAATTATTGTTCTTGTCTTTTGAATTATAGAGTGTGTAACCATTTTTATGTCAAATTTCATCGTATCAATTTGAAAATCCTAAACCATTCACAAATCACAAAGGATTTCGTCGGCAATTAAAGAAGTATTTTTCTTTACAAGAATATCTGCGCTAAATAAGCGCTTATTAATGATGGTAATATCGGAACGTTTCTGTTAGAAAAACACCACGCATTATGCATTTTTAAGCAAAGATGGAAGAATATTTACAAATATTGATAAACTCTTCACATGCACGGCTAATATTTACTTCTTTCTCTATCACCGCTTAGACCAGTAGACAAGCCTGAGTATCTATTGTGGTACCTTTTTCAACGGTCTACAACTACCCCTCAAAATTGCTTTAATGCATTTCCGTATGACTAGAGCTTTTGTCCAATCGATAGCTCTCTTTAAACGTATTTCATTTCCTTTATGCTGGCTTAACAAAGCTTAGCTGTTGTCATTGTTGAAAAATACAAGCTTTTTTTCTTGTCAAACGTAGCTCAAAATTTACCATCGCATGTGAAATTTGGCCTCGGGGGTAATAACATTGGAATTTGAGTGAAGTAGGCCGTTAGGGGGATTCTTTGGTTAATCTTCGACCCTCGGGGTTTCCCACGATTGGCACGTGTGTGATTTTTCTGTTTTTATCACAGGTTACCCTCATAATTCACTCTCCGCCATTGGAAAATCACCCCTTGATTCTAACCATTCCCCATGGAGGCCACAAGGTAAGTTTATTTTATTTAAAAAAAATATATTTTGATATTTGATGTATTTTGATATAACGGGCCCTCTTGACAACATGACATTTACGTTATAAATGGATTATTTTGTAATATATATCCCATCGCACATGATAACATCCCATTGATTGATAACATCGTATCGTTACTTTGGGAAATTTCGTTTTGTTTTGAATAATACAAAAATAAGATAAATCAGTTTATATTTAAATTTTAAAATATTTTGAACAGCAAATACTGAATTAATTTATCAAAACAAATACTGGTAAATATTCTAGGTGTTTTTGCAAAAGTTGACACATACACAATGACTTAATTCAACTTCATTCAAAATATCCGTGTAAATAATTTTAAAATAATTTCTAGCAATAGCACTTGAATTTGAATGAATTATATCGTTTTCAATAAATATAAAATATATATCCTTAATTTCGTGAGTAATGAATTTATCCACAAAGAAAACAATAAATGTATATCATGTGACTGACAACATCTGAATATCTTATTTCTCTGTAAATTATGAACTCGTAAACTATCCCATTGACTCTGCGTTTTCATACGCAAAAGAACATTCAATAAACACTTTCTTCATAAAGAAACGTATTACAGAAGAAACATTATATCCCTTCGATTTGTTAAACAAAGTATTTCAACAAAATGCTCGCTTGACTTAGAAACCCCTGAAATGTAAACCGTTTATTTACCGTGACAAGTCCAAAATCACCGTCATTTTCGCCCGACCGCTCAGGTAGCGTTTACCGTTAATTATTCCCAGGTGAGACCAGGTATAGAATACCTGAGCGTTATTCTACTACAATATGACACGCGCCAGCCTCCGTACAAAAGCGCGATACAATGACACGGGATGAGAGGCGCACTAAGCGCTCAGGGGCCGGTAAACTCTGCTTTGTAGTACGAGTTGTCGTATGGTATGATTAACATGTATCTGTATAAATATCACATTTCAGTCACTTCTCGGGCTTCGTTTGACGTACGATGGCAGAAATTCAAAGATTACAAGTGGGCTTTGACAATGATAACAGAATCCGATCTGCATACCAATATGTCGATATTAGCTTCGGAGAATAATAGACATGTATGAGTAAAACATTGACTTTTATTCCTCTTTTATTCTCCGGATGAAGGAGAGGTCTGGTTTAGATGGATATTGGAAATGTTGCAATATTTGAGAGGATTATAATGGATTTAGTGACAACGAATACAAAAGACTGAATGATCTTTTTTTATCATTTTTTTCACATCTTATTTGTTTTTGAAAAAAATATTTTATACATAATTTTAAAGAATGAAATGTAAATGTAATGTCTTATTTCGATTTTGAAATTGTTTGAAATTTAAATTCATTGTTAAGACTAATCAAATCACCAGTTTTGTTTTAATATGCATAAAAATACGATGTTTCAAGTCAAAGAAATATATAATATTAATAAATATTTTTAAACTTTTAAAAATCCGAAGAACAAACATTCTTTTGAAATTAAAAATAAAACGTATCTATTTACAAAATAAAAATGCCAAATTTATATAAAAAATGGTCAAGGCGAATTCGACCCTCTAAAATTGCTATTATTTCTCATAATATGTCCCATTCACGAAGGCTAATTCCATTCCCCAGCAATTTACGGTACATAGAGTAATTTCATCCCCCTGTCATCAAGTAGCTCTAAAATGAGATATATTTTGTCTTGGCTATTGTTCCCCATAAAATAATTTCGGGGGGACGTGTGAGAAGGGGGAAAAGGGGGAGGAGGACCGGCGTTAGCACGACAGGCTGCCGGCCAGACACGCACAACTCTACTAAGCCACGCGACAGTCAATGTGCAAACATATTCTTTTCTAATTCCTGCATTTAAACATCCTAATTGAGTTAGCGGTTCTGATTGGTCCAGTCTGACGTTTAAATTGTGATCTTATCACATAACGGCACGACTAAATGTCATTTGAAATAATGTCCGAAATCAACTCTCCTGAAAATTTGATTTATGAAATATCATTACCGTGTCAGCCTCAATGTCAATGTCCGTAGTGAATTCGTAGTGCAGTGAACTATCATGTCTAATTCTGAGAAATATTGGCACTGTGAACAAATTCATCGAGGAATGATAAGCATATCTATTGAATTTAATATTGATAAAATTCATTTGATAATGTTAGGAATCTGATCATGGTTATGAAGCATGTATTTTAGGTATCATATAGGTATGTTTTGGAACTCTAACCCTCATAAACAACATAACAAAAAATATCAAATTCAATATCATTTCAAATTTGGATTTTTTTTTACCAAATGCTAAGAAAACAATTTTATAAAAACCAAAAAAATTATTTATGTAGGAATTTTGTGCTTTGGGTTAGAAAAATAAGTGTAAAAAATCTGTATCTGTATTTTCTATTTTAAAATGACGAAAAATGATTTTATTGATCGGCATAATGTTATACCAAACGTAAAAATCAAGTATACTAACTTTTATTGTAAACATAATGCATGAAGTCTTAAGTTATCAATCGAAAGCTAAAATCATGTCTCTTTCAATCTGTTTTTTCAATATCGGAATGTTATTGTTATTGAGTATTAAATTCTAGATTCGATTATTCTGTAATTCAATTATACATAAATTACCTTTCTTTTTGCTAAAATATTTTCCCTTCAGTTTCATACCAGAATATCAACGTCCTCTTTTGTAAAGGTCGCGAATAAAATTTAGATGTGAATTGTATTGTTTTAAATTCGTGTCTACTTGTGAAATGTCAACAAAATATTCGTAAATTGAAAGAGTACCCACGATAGCATTTTATCGTTAAAGATTTCAGTGTATACAAAAAAATTTTGAAATATAAAGCTTTACATAGAAAACTGTTTCTAATACATAAAATCCTTCTTCCTGAATACTATGATCGGTATATTCTTTATTGACAGACAAAACCAGGGTATCAACTATCAAAATTAATAGTTTGATAGTACTTTCATTACTCCTGGAGCTATTAATTGAATAAATTCCTCTGAAAGACAAAGGTGGAGTCTTTGAAGAAAATATCGTTTCACGTAAATTTTTAAGCAAAATATAGCAAAGATCAGTGAAGGTTATCTTATAGGTCAGTCCAAGTGTTATGGGCTTTGGTATTGATTTGTAGACTTATACAAATTTACTGTCTCGCCATTTGAACTGCATTTATTGGATAGTGTACGGAGTTTAATCTCTCCATATTATCCATCTATGTTCGTAACGGTTACACAAAGTCAATTATCCTTATCTAATTTCATCTGGCGTATTCTTCTTAAATGTGATTCAGTTTTTATAGTGGATGGTTATTGTGTATTTTTTATATCAAATGATCATGATTATGATGACGATCAATATCAGCATCAACAAAGAGATCAACATCGTCGTCATAATAACAATATAGTTGTTTTGATTAATTAATTAATCAATATCTTTTTAATCTAACCTCACCAAAGTCTCTTCGTGTCTGCCAATTTTATTCATACCCAAACCCAACCAAAGCTATCCAAATCTACCCGTTTAACCCAAGTATTATCCTTTGAGTATAAATTTGAGCTATCGTCCATTTTCTCTAATTATATCTTATGTCATAATGATTTGGGTTTTTTATGGTAAATATGTATTTAGGACACGCCCAGAACACCGACTAATTTTTATAATATGTGTTACACAAATGCTTGATATGTGAAACTATATCATATTTGTTATTTCATCGACTGCGGTCGCTGTAACGGGAAAATATTAAACCAAAAATTTTGACAATGAGGGCAAATCGATAAAATATATTCGTATCTTTAATTTGCTAACTGAAATTTTCAAAATCATAAAATTTTTTTAAAGTATCTGACCTCTTACAATTATAACAATTATCAACAATGAAATCCTTTATAAAGAACCGAACACACAAAGAACCACTATTTTACTCAAATTTCAAATAAAATGACGAATGACTCTTTGTTGACGGGACAAAACCATTATATCATCATTGATAATTTTTAACGATTGTTCATTCATGCATATCCTTTTCTCTAAGAGCACTTCACAGTTGAATTGTTCTGGCTTTTTGTTATTTTCTTCTTCGGCGTATAACCAGTCGACATTGCTTTTAATTTAAAATCCGGCGACATAATTACCTAATTTCGGTCTGATCTCTGGTATAAATGTCCCGCTTGGGGCACCCAAGATGGAATCGTAAACAAGCCACAGAGGTATTAATATAATTAAAGCCATAACTATAGGCGCGTGACCCTCTTTTAACACATCATTTTAAGATGATGGTTACGCTATTTCACTTGCGGTTGAAAGTTCAGTGGTAAAGAGGGGGCTCCTTCGTAAACCACTACTTTAACCACCTCCCCCTCTTTCACCCCCCCCCCCCCCCCCCCCCCCCCAATCCATCCCCAGTAGTAAGAAACATTGCAAACCCACTTATCTCCACTCCTACCCGTCTCCTCAGTAATTAGGAAAAAGGTGACACTCTTTTCAAACTACGTTTCTCCTTCGCCTACTAAACCCCCACCTACCCCCTCCACCCCTACCCTCCGTTTCACAAAAACACATTCTCTCTGCTCCTTCTCCCCAACTATATTTTGTCATATTCCTATTGATCCATATTCCTTCCTCCCTCCAGTCTAAATTTTTTCATCCGGCTTTTCCTATAATCCCAACCCTAATCCAACCCTGCCTCTTTCCTCTTAAAACACCCATTCCCCTTTTCGTCTATTGAAACACCCCCTCCCTTCCTCTCCTCCCCTCTCTCTTATACTCTCCCTCCCCCTTATACTCTCCTACCCCCTTCAACCACCCTAATCATTCTTCACCCGTATAGCAATATCATCTTACACACGTTACAAATTATGTTACCCAAATATGAAGGTACTTAGTTTTACAAGCGCGCTGTTTCATAAAGAGTATAGCAAATATCGTCTCCAAGCTACGGGTCCAAAGAAGACGAGATGTATTCAATAGAGAACAATAAAGTGCGCAGACAGTTCTTTAATGCAATTTAATTGTCTCTTTATTACTAAGATGCGTTTATGAAATACTCATTCATGATAAAGAAAACATGAATGAGACTTGTATATATTGATTGAACTTATAGTAAGTAAAGTAATGTTATCATTACTAATTTATCAAAATGAAAAATGCGTTTTCGTATAAATTCAAGTAATTTAAACGCGAAATGGCGTTCCCCTCATAACCCTTCAGGCGACTTCTTTTTACAATACGTTATTCTTGGATTTTAGAAATCTGATGAGGTGTTTTCTTTTGAATCTAATAAAAACACTCATCAAAATAATTTAAATAATAATAAAAGTACATTGCGCAGTTATCACCTTATCAGTTGTTGAGAGCGCAGCTTCTAAATATATCTTAATCATACTATGATTTAATAATAGAATAAAAGCATAACTGTGAATTGTTTTCCAAACCTCGTCACTACAAAGATTAAATTGGTCGTTCTGTTACTTTAACGATAAAAAGAAACACATAGCTATTATCGATTAAAACATTTTCTTTACATATACGCATCGATTTTTGCGACACTTGGCGTTTTCTTCATGGGTAAATGGTTGTGTATTGTTACAGAGAATATTGATTTTTAGAAGATGTGTTTCATGTTTTGAAGGATTATGGATTTGCTTTTAATATTGCTATGAATAAAACTCATCTTGTGCAATTTGCAAAAGGATAATTATGTTTAGGAAGAGCTCAGTCTTGAATTAAGAAGTTCATTCTTTTCTTTAGTGATTTTTTTCAAACTTGAAAACGTCGGTTTTAAATATGTAATATATCAGAATGAAATTTGCATATTCATGTATCGAATCATATGAATCTATATCTATATCGCTGCTCCAATAAAATAGCATGCTCAAATAATAACATTTGTAATCCAGTTCAGAAAAGCAAATCACATCAACATGTACCAATTGTATGGTATGATATGCATATATATTGTTGGTTCAAAACTATTAAACTTGTTCATTTAAAAGCTTCTTCAACCAAATTTAAGAAAGAAAAATCTATAAAATCTAAATATATACCTAAACCTTATTGTATTTTTATTCATTATTTTGTATGAATATAAATGTATCAACAACAGAAAACAAAAAAACTACCCTACCAAAAATGGTAAGCCCATATCGAAACATACATACAGGCATATATATGCGTATGCATACAATATGCTTTTATTTTGGTCCACCATGATGATTTACTCGAATGACATTTTGAAAGAGACTTGAAAGCCACATTGGAAGATGGTCTTCAGAAATTCTTCAATGTCACAGCGGGTGTCCTGCATTAGTCTGCGTCAAGCTTTGAAGGCTCTTTCAAGAGGAAGTAGCTGCCAGAGACACTGTTATTTTAGAATATATAACGTCTCAACTATCGAATAAACTTATTTTTTAAAACTAATTACGGACACAAGGCCCTTTTCATGACTTTAGCGTAGTCCTAGTTTTAATATTAATATACGCATAAGAAAAATGGCGTTTTGAAGTCTTATGATCATAATTGATTTTTCTAGTATTTAATGTTCATGTGTACTTGTACATAGATCGTTGATTGTGATTTGCCTTTGGATGGGTATTGATTTAGATGTCGTATTATATGAGAAAGGAATTATGTAGACGATTGGGTTCCATATATCTTTGAGAGATTAGATTTCAGCTATCATTTGTATACAAGAATGCCTGACTCGTGGTCATTGAGATATCAAGGTGGAATAAGTTTTTAAAAAATGATTAACCATGATGTATGTTTGCTTTATTTGTTTGGGAAAGTTTAAAATTTCGAAATATTATCAACGTTCAAATGTTTTATGTATCTCTGTTACCATCTTTAGCATAAGAACGTATTACAAAAATATCGACCTTCTAATGTTGATATTCAATTATGATTCCGGAGCTTCCGTATAACTTCATAACACATTTCAAATATTTGAATCATCTAATGTTGCCCCTGATTTTTTATTAAATGTATCTGAGTCCATACGAAGTCAGCTTGGTTACTATCATTTATGTGGTTTTATTTAGTGTAATGGTATAACTGCTTTCAAATGTCGCGTTTTGGCTAATGTTCTTGTTTTCGTTCCAGGTAGTGGCCAGATCCAGCTGTGGCAGTTCCTGCTCGAGCTCTTGTCGGATAGCCAAAACGCACCATGCATCACTTGGGAAGGAACAAACGGAGAGTTTAAGTTGGTTGACCCGGATGAAGTCGCCAGACGCTGGGGAGAGCGCAAAAGCAAACCAAACATGAACTACGACAAGCTGAGTCGTGCCCTACGTTACTACTACGACAAGAACATCATGACCAAAGTTCACGGCAAGAGATATGCCTATAAATTTGACTTTGCTGGTCTTGCACAAGCAATGCAACCAGCCAGTGCAGATCCCACGTCTTATAAATACCAACAGGACTTCATCATGTCTTCATATCACCACAACCCGAAATTAAATTTCATGAACGCGCATGCGCCGATGCCCAATTCCTCTTCAAGCTTCTTTGCGTCCCCGTCAAGTTACTGGTCTTCCGGTGCAAGCGCCAATCTCTATCACAATATCCCCAACCACGCCATGTCTCATCACCCAACACACATGCCATCACATTTAGGAACTTACTACTCTTGAGGACTTTGTAAATGATCTCTTCTTTAATTAAATCCCTGGAAACCCGAGCACTGGAGGTTCCCTACAGACTGCAAGCCATCCTGAACTGGAATAAGACGAATCTAGACTTTCAGGATGTTAAATGGGCCCGTGCTTATCACTAAAACAAATTGAAGCATCGGGGGCAGGATAATTAATGGAAGGAAATGTTAGAGAAGGTCCGACAGATTAAACCGCTCCCAATCGATAGCTGATTTTCGGGCCTCTTATTTTAAAGAGTTCCAGAGCTGATATGTATCAGCACAAGCGGAAGGCGCAGACAAGAAAAATATTCTGCAATTAATTTTGTTGGCCCCTGATATACTTCAGAACGGGCCCGCTATCTCGACGGCTGGAAAATTGGATTTCCTATCCATGTAGTGAAGCGACGTGTTGGAACATGGCAGTCCCGCCATTATCGCGTTTTTAAGTGCCTTGCAGCCCGTATTGCTGGGGTAGTCCATTTGTGGAGGAATAAATATCCCGAGAGAAGTGATTGATTGCGTTGCAAGTCCAAGACGCTGGTCGGAGATGACATTGAGATCTTACTGGAAGGAGACAGGAAACTGGCTATTCATCTTTGCTCATTCTAGACCTCTGTGGATTCGAACAGCGACCTTTACGTTTTCATCATCCACTGACGTGGACAAACAAATTAGAACATTGGCAGCCTCGGCGGAAGATTAAATACTAGGAAAAACTGTGAGTTTATGTCCTGGTTGAAGACATCGGGAGTGAAGAGTGACTTGATTGGATAAGTGATATCTGACTGCATCTTTGCAGTTGTTTTATAAGGTTGGCAGAGTGCTTCGAGACTTTGTTGATACAGATCGTGCTATATTTATTCACTTTGTGATGTCTCGGGGGTTGTGAATACTACCTCTGATTATTTGTATATATCAGAAATAAAATATAAATATATTGGTCACTTATGGAACTTGTTTTCTTATGAAAATATTTCTCTACTTTAATTAGTTAATTATGGAATATTTTAGTTATCTCGCAGAGTGAATGGCCCCTGGTATATTTCAAAATAAGTTTATCAAATGTATATTTATCATTCATTTTTTTAAACTTCTTGAGATTTTAATACAGTTATTATTTTATTATAGGTCATGTTAAAGAATGATGAAGAATGTAAACAACATAAATTATTTATTTTTCTACAGTTAGATATGATTATCACGGCCTTTAGACTGTTTTCGTTATATCATCAATGTCTAAATAAGAAAATATAATTATTTATATTAGCTATCAAAATAACAATTATTGAGTTTGATATATATTTTTGACTGTAGGAATAATAGAAATCGTGAGAAAAGATTAATTAAAATAGAATAAAAACAAATTATTTGAATAGCAAAGTTGGATATAATGATGGGTAGTTAGTAGAATATATTGTCAGTCAAGGTTTATTTTGAATGATAAATTAACGAACATAAATAGTTCATATATAGCATAACGAAACGTATATATTTTCAAGGACATTTAAAAATCAAATGCAAATGTCATTTTTAGTGACTGTATTCATATATAAGTTTATATACACAATTTCAAATTTTATGAATGATAGAAACCATATGCACTTGTCAATATTTCTTTTTCATTTTGGTTTCTTTCAATTTAATTTTTTTTTTATTATTATTTTCGAATATCTATTCACATTTTCATATCTATGAAGATATCCTCTAAAATAGTCAACAGTTCCTTGGATAGATAGATTAAGATCTACATTGTACTTTTTCTGTAAAGTATATTCGAATGTTAATTTTTATGAGCAGGTATAATAAATCTTATCCAGCTTTAAAGAGGCAGTAGCCTAATTATCCTTTTATGAAATATTCTAAAACAGGAAATAACAGTTCAGAAAAAGATATCAAATACATATTTTGATATCTACACATCTTTTCATAAGAAAAGTTATTATGATAATGATATTGTTTTACTTTACGGTAGTAAATATTCATATCATATGTACAAATATCTTAACTATGCAAATTTTAAAAATTATAAAATCAATGTTTTGCACAATATCAAAAATATTTTGGCAGAATAATAATAATTGATATATTACAAAATAGATTAATCATTATATCTACCATAACTTATTTTCTATCACGATAGTTCATCCACTGGTTGACATTTTGAAATGAAGATAATATGTTTGTTACATTAACGGTTTTTAAACATGCTTATCAGAGTTTTTTCACAAAATTTCATGGATACAATCAAGAATATAGAATAAGGTTAAAAAGATAAAATATTAGATTACAAAGATTTCTTATACACGTTATCAGAATATGATCTATTTCAAAATGAAAAATATGGTTAAACATTTACACGTTTATTTCTACTGAATGATTTCACATTTTTTTAAACATCCTCCAGAAATATAGAAATACGAAAAAATATCTCCATTATACGTGACAAATAACCATAAACAATTCGATAGACAAAACCGCTAAATTTCAATTAAATACGACTGACTACAAAAGCAAACCGGGTGTTTAGCATTTTACAAAACCCATTTTACAATTTCTTGCTTGAGCTGGTTAACTGATGGTTCGCAGTATGTTAAGATGAACTGATATGGGTTTATTAATGCAGATAAATTGAATTTTGATTATATCCACGGAAAAATGTGTAGACACTACTATTTTCAATTCCGCAAAGTTCTTCAGTGTTGTTTAAAGAAATAAGGATGTCATTTTCAACTTGAGTGAGCGGTGTGATTTGAAGAATACAAACAATAATGAGATTATGCCTAATTATCTCATGATGAGACTTCATTAAACCGACGCGGGGTTTAACAGGGTTTGAGCGGACGTCAAAGAAGACCGATCGAAAGCGAGGCTTGTGACTCAGGGCCATCATTTCTGTCATCACATGAAAATAAAACGGGCTAAGCAGGGAACCTTGTCTTGCTAATAAAGCACGTGCATCTCAATTAATAGATGATCGTGTGTGATTGGTAATTAAAAGCAAGCTTTGTGTTATTCAGGCCTGTCAAAACATTAACTTCAGCCTTATTCAAACAATGAGCGGTCCCTATTTGGAAAGGGTCATAGATTAGACTGGTTGCGTTATGGAAACGCATGGGTGGCATTAATGTTGATTTATTTATTCATGAAACCAGTCGAACTTGGACTTAAATGTGTTTACTTGACTGTGACTGGATGTATATATGCAAATTTACCCCATATTTGTACTAGACATATATGGATCTCTTATTAAACCGCAGAAAAAATTTGATTTTTAATGCATTTATTTTAAAGAAAAACTTAACCTAATGGTTATTCTTTAACAACAGTGATTCTGCAAACCATTGCCATTTTAGGCTGAATGCAATTGTGCAAACAAAACTCTAATATAAGATTTAAAGCGCCTATATCTTATTCAAATACTGTTAAACATCATTATAATTATTCTATTTTAAATTAACATACCCAAAACGGTCATTTATTAATCAAAGTAATGCTAAAATAATTTAGTTAGTTTATAGATTTTCAATGACTTCCGAAACACATTCCGAATAATATTTACAAAAATAGGAAGGAATCTTGTTGGCTGTCTTCCTTCTTACATTTACAATCTACATTCCTAAATGAATAAAAGCTTAACAACCACGTAAATCAAAATTAATACAAAACGTATACGAACTGTGTACAATAGTTTAACAAACGACCACAAAATAATGTTCTGGTAGGATTTTTTTCTGATTCAATATTCATACTTATTGGCAGAATTTCTGTTACCATGAAACTACATACCATGGTTACTAAATTTATTTTCAACTTTTTACATATGATCACCATCATTTAATACTACAATTAGTCCTTGCTTGACACTTATGCGATTCACTGATGATATTTTCGTCATGTGATAGTATAAAAGATCGGATATATCGATTAATGATCAAAGATCGATATCGAAGGAATGGAAGTGATGACATTATTGAACTGAATAGGAGCTAATTATCGTGAAGCACTATTGACACCATGTATTCGAAAATGGTAAACGTGTTCTGCTCTTAAGGTTGACACTGTTATTGAGAAGTTTTTGAAACATTGAAAATTTGTGCAAGCTAAACACAATATTTTCTCATAGAAATGGCTTACCTAAAATCATTACGAAAACAAGCCACCCCTTATAATGTTAGCCTAGTAATGAATATAGAAAAATATATTATGCACATGTGCGTTAACGTGAAGTGTGTACAAAATCTGCAATTTTTATGGTTTCTATCACAACTTGCGCAGAGATTACAATGAGCGGCGATCGGCACCATCGGTTTTGTTTTCAAACCGGATGGCTAATCCTTTATACAGTATGGCTAAACTACGAATTTTAAGGTATATTCCGGTCTTGAGCTTAAACATCAGTTCGGAGAAATGTGCTACCAACATTGGTTTTATAATGATAATTACAATATTTAATATTGATTTGCCAACTGCTTGTAATACGACGAAAATATAGAAATTGAATCTTGAGCGTCTTACTTTAACTCTGACCAAATGTTTTCACAATGGAAATTGATAACGTTTTATATAATATGTTCTTTTATTGCCATGTAATAAATCAAAATGTATATTTCAAACTTAATCGTTTTCCTTAGTGTATTTAAAAAGTCGTGTTATAACATACCCTAGTAAATTGTAAAACTTATCAAATTGGAGGACCCACGAAAAGAGGGTAAAATTTTGGCATGTATATATTGGGCCGAAGAGAAATAAGGTAAATAAATATTATACGAATAAAAATGGATGCTTATCTATCATAGACTTATAACCAAATGTATCTCTAACAAACGTTACTACCTATATTTTGCTCGAACCCAACCGCTCAAGTTCTTATACTTAATATGAGATACCTACTCCCGTTAAACCATGATTCATAATTTTACCTTTGCAAATCTCCTTCGATTTGTAATTAATCAAATTTTCATAGATCTTTCATGTATATTGGTTAGAATGTAATGAATAGGAAATATTGTTTTGGTATAAGGTAAATAATTGATTTTCAGATCGAAAAAATAGCAGTCTAATGTAGAGACAGATTTCTTAAAATAGTTCGTTGTGAAATATTTGGAACTACTAAGGATGCGCGGTATTATCGGTATATCGGTATATTGCAATACAGAAACCTCACGATACGTACCGGTACAGTCTTCTAAAAATATCCGATATATCGGAAATTTTAGGATTAACTTTTTTCGTGTAAAATTGAAGAAAAACGTTACAAAAACACCACATGATTTTACTGAAAGTTGTAAACAAAGGTGAACGTGCAAAGTAGAAATAGCAAAGACATGTTGAAATACGAAACCGGTCACTTAATTATCTCTCTTTGCAAAATGACGTCCAGTTGAGCATTGATCACTGTAATAATTGCTGTTATTTAGTCAAGAGAACATGGAAAAACTAAAATATGAAAAGTACCAATATATTGCAATACGTATTGCAATATGCTTTTCTGTATCGCAATATATTGCGATATGGAAATGAGGACGGATACCCATCCTTAGGAACTACGTTATTGATTTTGTGGGGGGGGGGGGGGGTTGTGCTTGTAATATGTACTGCAAGAATACACATATTAATTTATATCAGTCTCAACAAGGTCGTATAGGATTTTTCCATTTGATCCTTCCATGGTTTTAAATCAATCTCAAGTCATCAAGTCGGAAAAAGTTTTGATTGTGAAGTTTACATTTGTCGAAGTAGTACTAAATCAGCAAATATTTAATAGTCTTATAAAAAATATTTTCAATTTGAACACTAACATGCACATTTTAGGCAAACTGTTCAAATACAAATCTAAATATCGATTTTTCATTTTAAATAAAAACGGACCTCGTGTATTGGATATTAAGTTGTAAAGTGTTGGTTATTGATGTAACGAAAGTTACCATTCGTCATCTATTTCTAGTCCGTTGTTGTTTAGGAAAGGACATTTAAATGGATAGTTTTATTTGTGCATGAATATTTATATTGCTTTGGAAATTTCGTAATATTTATTCAAATGAATGATTATCGTGAAAAAAATTATCAAAAAATTATCAACAACGATTTCTATCATTTTAGAACTAATAGGGCTTAAAAAATCCGTTTCCTATCAACATTTCCTTGAAACAAATTTTGGTTGATTTGACCGGAATCATTTGTAAATGGCATAAATCAGTTTTATCGCAATGTCCTTTTACACATGTCTTTTTCATATTTATTATCAGTAGTTGTTTTGAGCTTGTTATGACTTCCATATTTTTCCTCTTAAATGCATCTTCATTATATATACTCCATTTCATTATACTATAAAAACATCTCTACTCAAACAGGTTTTCGGCTCATACTCAAGCGAATAAATTGATATAAGAATGAAATGAGTTAAGTATGCAACACAAATCATCGTGTAATAAATGTTGTTTAAGTAAAAGAATTTCCCTGACTGCAAAAGAAGGTGGCTCTTATTTGAAAAAAAAATATGCACATAAATGAAATAATGCGTTAGAATGGTGTGACACATAAACTTGTTTAATATTTCATTCTTCTAAATCAACAATACATATGTTTTGCTCTTTCACACCTAAGTGGCTCGTTTTGAATAAAACATACAATGTATGACATGGTTTGACACACTCGCTCGTCTAATAATCAATACATTTTCATGAAATCTATCCCTACTTACACACGCGTTTAACTCTCAGAGACAATATACGAATGTCCACAAACAATATAAGGGCTTGGCGCCAGTGTTGATGCGCGGACATGCAAATAACGATGTATTGATACCGGCGTCAAGTTAAACGCGAGGTACTCTTCACATCGGCTAGTCCATTCCCCTGTCACGAATTCATTGCCTTTCTAATGATGTGTCAGGCAACAGTAATGATTGATAGCAAATCGTAATTTTGCCCAATATGAGCGCGATGCTAACTGTGATATTTCGCTGTCGGACATATTCTTCGCGCCTTGATAACCGCTTTATGAGCCCCTTAATCAAAGATTATCACAATTTCACTTGGTCGCCTCAACGAGGAAACTGGCTTAATTATTGCAGGCTGCACAATAGGGGAGTAATATAAAGAGCGCAGAGGGACAGCCGATGTTTGCGCGGCCGAGCCCAAGTCCCCTAGCGAAGGGGTAATTACTTTTGCCCTCAGATTAATGAAAGCGCCTAATACGCCATTATATAAAATATGGATTTGGGTAATTGTCGCGGCGATTTAACATATTGAATGTGTCTTTGTGACAAGGCTACTGAAACCCTGTGACAACATTAGAGTCGGCGTTTATTAACATGTTATCACCCTGAACGTAAACAGATACCGTATAAATGTTGATCGGTAGTTGAATGAGTTCAAATGCTTTTGTGGGCTCTCTCCCATCCAGAAATCATCATCGTCCATGAAGGGAATCGCGCCATAGCGTATTGTCATTGTAACGATGCGTGGAAATAAACGAAAATAACGCTCCTTTATTACGCAATTTTATTCACGATTTGTCGATAGATGCCAAATATTTTTTTGAAATTTTATCAAAGAGAGGGGGAGAAGCGACTCGGAGCAGGTGATGCAAGAATGAGATTGATTAGCAACGTTTCATGGTTAATTCGCATTTAAGATAAAAGGTCAAAGCATTTGGCAAATAAATCTGCCGATTTGAGTGCCTATCTTTCTTTCATTTGTGTAGTGATTGTGTGAGAAAGGATGATTATAATAAGAGAATATGGGAAAACTGACTGTACCCTATCATCTGCTTGCCTGTTGAATTAGCGAGCCATTTCCATGTCGGAGAAGAGGAAATCGGGAGGAAACGAACTCTTTTTATCCATTTGGAAACAGTAGAATTTTTTTCAATAATGTTAATTACGGAAAGGTTTTCGAATGACTTAATACGATTAAATTCTCAGCAAATATTGTGATAACAGATATTTGATGTTTATTAGCAAATTATATTTATGAAGCAACAATTGTTCCCAGAGTGTTAAGAACAGCCTTTTGTGTGTTAAAACGTCTTTTATCTTGAAAACTGATAATCTTTCATCCTTTGTGAAAGAAGAATTATTCATTGAAGCAAACCGTGCGTGATGGCAGAACATTTTATTGAACAAATATCCTGACAAATATGATGACTAAGTAATCTGATTACTCACAATGTTAAACAGGATTAACGCATGGATTAACATATGTACTATCATTATGAGAATACGATAATGAATTTTTATATCATTGCAAACACGAAAGCTTCCATTTTTGTCTGACATTTTAATTCATACAAAAACCAACCTATTTTTCGATCTTGATTTAAGACGACATTTTCCATTTTCTTTGGAAATGTTCAAACCTCTCTTGTTACATTTATCATATTTTACATGTATATTTACATTTTTTAGAAAGTTTAGATGGTGAATTGTTTAAGAAAATATAAATAACTCTTCATAAGAAGACTTTCCAAAACGAAATATAGAATTTAAATTTACCAATCCAAATTGATATAGACAGACAGAGAGAAAAACCAAAATGTGTATAAAAATCGGGTTCAGTGGCAATTTAAAATCATTAAATAGTATAAAACACCAGGCCAGTACTGAACTCATGGTACTATAAAAGTGTGTTAAGTTATTACTCACTTCTGTGCAACCTAATATCACATCAAAACATGCTGTAAGTTTAAATAGGTTCGTTTAATTCACTTGTTAACATAAAAAATGTACACCTGGGTACACACTGAATTTCTTAGTATCAAAAAGCTACAGGTCACCTTGCCTTCCTGAAAAATCATTTGGGAACGTTGCGTCACTTTAAACTCAAAAGTAGAAAAAAATGTAAATAATCTCAATACTCCTAGCACAAGAAACCTACTTTAACACCTTCCAAACCATAGTAATGAGGGAGCTTTGTTTTTAGTCATTTTCTTAAAGAGCCACTCCGTGAGTTGTTGGAGTCATATATGCCAAACTTAATCAATGGTGTCTTTTGATCGCGCAGTATCGACTGTTACCAAAAAAACACATTTTTAAGCTTATTTGTCTTTTACAGTGACAATATGGAGGTAGAACGTCGCAATTATGATCGAAAACAGGACAGTGGCGCGCGTCAAATAGTCAAACGTAATTTTGGAGACTTATCTAAAACAGCCAGGAGGGCAGTTAGGACTTGATAGCGTTTTTTAGGTTATATAACTAGTACCCATGTATATTAGACGTGATATCTATGAAACTCACGGAGTGGCTCTTTAATACGGCAACCAAGTATTCTAACCACTACCCTCAAATACGGAAACTTACATCTCAGTCCCCAACTCAAAGTCGTATAATTATTTCGTAAATAAACTTATTCCGGTCGGAAAATGAAAGCATTTAAGTATATCCCTTTGTCAATATTCTCTGTATATGTTGCACTCATTCTTATATCTCGGGCAAACAGTGAGCCCTGTTTGAACCAATTGTATATCTCACTCAAACTTTATTGATTTTTGTATTACGAATCGATAACTTTCAGAAGTACCTTCGCATCACAGAACAGTCGTTATCAAAGGAATTTTAAGTAGGAACTTTGAAGTGAAGAAGTGTGGAAGGTAGAATATAAAGAACGGAGGGAATAGAAGAAATAGAAGATGGGGAAGAAAGAGAAATATAGATACAAGACGTCTTGCTTTTTTATCACATGAAAACAATGCAGTACTTTTACTTATTCCATGAGCTAATAAAGATAACATACATGCATTCATTGAATATCAATACATTAACAAATAATTATTGACATGGGTAAACAGCAATACTTTGTTTGCAGGGGAAAGTTATTACCTACCTAATGAATTGCATAAATTTTCAATGTTTTCCCCCTGAATGACAGCGTGCTTTTCATTGTCAAATCTGTAAATCTTAATGTTTTCCTCAATTACCTGCTTCGAGAGGATTTTTTATTCTTCTAATGTATAAATTGCTTATATGTATTAACAATGTAGCCTAGAATTTCGTTTCGATAAAAATACCTCGAAAGTATTCTGGGTTTTTTCAGGATATGAATAAGGTAAAGAATTGAAAACGTTAAAGAAAAGGATGTAAAACGTTTGGGGAAATGGTAGAGGATGCTAGACTTATCAGGTAAATAAGTGTAGTGTATAGATTGATAAAGAAGGTACAAATGCGATACACATATATTGGATTGTGAAAGATAAAGGGTGGAGGTAGGTAAAAGAATGATAAATACGGTAAAGGATATATGAAGTAAAGGATGGACAGAGGAAGATAACTGCTTAACGAAAGATAAAGCTTGATAATAAAAGAAAATCAGTCATCACTTGTTGCAAAATATGTAACGACGCCCTGAATTATGATAAACTTTACAGTGGTATAAAAATGTTTAGTTCAATATGATATTTATTGATAAAGATAGATAAAGTAAATAGGATGAACAATCACATCAAGATAAATATGATTCATTTCAATCAAAACTTTTAAGCTTTATTTCTGAAGTGTAAACATACATTCTATTAATGATTTGATTGACAACTGTTTTGAAACTATCCTTAATAGTAAATTCACATTATCGACACATATTGGTACCTCTTTGAATCTAATCTGATTAATCTAAGAGGAATGTGATTTATCACGTAAAATGGTTTTGTGAATACCATACAGGTACACAGACAATCCTTTAAGAAATAAGAACGATAATTTCAAAATCGCAGTCACATCAGTTTGAACACGTGGTATCTAAATCAGTACCGATGTGTCTACGGTTTTGTCACTCAGGATCAAAAGCATAATTGTGTCGTATGACATCGAAAGGGGTATGTCCATTTAGCTTTTTGTTCATAAGACACCGAAATAGGTTTTTATCCGTGGCATCACATAAACATGTCCTTATGTCTGTTACATGAAATTTGTATTTTATTCCACTGGCTAAAGAAGATCAGTTATTTTTGCCAAAACAAATAATTCTGATGAAAAAATATATTTTATTATATTATATATGTCTGAAAAATTTTATGATTATATATCATATATATATATATATTATGATATATAGTATGATTATTATATATTAATATGATTATATGTTGTAGTGTGATATTACGATATATCCAAAATCTATTTGATATCAAATTTGCTATCATTTATACTATAATCATGACCATGTCTTATTCCATTGAAGGTTAAAAAATATCAGTTATTTTGCTGCAACAAAGAATTCCGATATAAAATTATATACTTATAATGCAATATATCCAAAATATATTTGATATCAAATCATTTCACACTATGATGTGTGATCGTGACCATTTTTCAGCATAAGTAATCACATGAACTATTGTGCATATAACATATATTACAACTGATTTTGTTCACATAATGTTATCACTTAACCTAGCCAAATGACATCAACACTAGACAACTCATTGTCCACTTGACATCTTATAAGGAATTATGTTGACATGAGATAATTCATATGTCATCCATACGAAATCAAAAGTTACTTTGTTCATGTCACATACAGTAGATCTTTTGTCTCACACGATAACAACTTCATTTTCCATTTGAAAGAAAAAATGTTCATTACAAATCTGTCCACATCGCAATATGATTGCAACATGAATTCAAAACAATCGAAATCATTTTACCTTTACATGACATCATCAGTACTTTTTGGTCCACAAAAGCTTTTTATACATCAAAAACATTTTGACCACATGGCATCAAATCAAAACCCCTAATCTCACGTCAGAATCAATGCAATCATGTCATATAAGCCATTTAATTCATTGGAGATCTATCATATTTCAAATGTCAAAATCCTTTTCTGAAGAAAGCTTGGTGTCTTTGGCATCAAAGAAGATTCCCTGGGTCCATTCCAAGGTCATCCAGCGTATATTAGAGACCAATAATTGAATGGCGTGATGGATCTAAATGAGATTTTCCTTATTCTGCAACATTACTCACATACAAATGCGACTAATTTTGCCCTCTGTAATTGGATCGCTGAAATTGCCCTGTCGTCGGAGAGACGTTTTTTAAAAACCTCAATATTAAAGACAACTTTGTCTTAGGCCTAATGGATTTGCCTTAGCTTGTCACGTGACCTCGACAAGATGATTGTTCTGCCGAAGAGCGCACCGGAAGTACCGGAAGTGATGGTCTCGGCTCCTCAGGCTAGACGAAGCAGCGTCTTTGTCTCTGGTTATTCCTTTGAGTTATTCACTAGGCAAATTAAGACTTCTTAACTTGAAACTCTTTGTGAAAATTTGACAAACGTTGAGAGTAGAAGGAATCAATGATCAGAAGCTACGAAGACTCATGAGGGGAGACTTGAAGACACTTCCATAACGCTCAAAAGAAAATTATGAAACTCAGCGTTGAAAATTGAATGTATGTGACATATATTTTTACTTTACGTCATTCTCGTATCGAAATTATTATCATGATAATTGTTATTATCATCAATATATTGTTTTACATAATATATGATATCTGTTCTATATCAGTATCATCAACAATAATATTGTAAATATTTTACAGTTGAAAAGTACATCTCCCTTATTAAAAACACTTATTCATTCAAAATTCATTTAATTATTTATAGAAGGTCTGTGTAGCTGTGCTACTTACGACAAATATAACTGTATATACCATACCCTTTCATTTTGTATATGTGCACATTTAAACATATTGCATATTGTACCTTATTGTTCTCAACGTCACTAATGTGATTTATGAAAAAATAACATTCTGTTCTGAACTCATCATCATCATCATCAGCAGCAGCAGCAGTAGCAGTAGCAGTAGAAGAAGTAGTAGTAGTAGTATTAGTAATAGCGGTAGCAGTAGTAGTTATAGTAATAGTAGTAGTAGAAGAAATAGTAGTAGTAGTAGTAGAAGTAGTAGTAGAAGAAATGGTAATAGTAGTAGTTGTAGTAGAAGTAGAAGTAGTAGTAGTAGTAGTAGTTGTAGTAGTAGTAGTAGTAGTGGTAGTAGTAGTAGTAGTAGTTGTAGTTGTAGTAGTAGTAGTAGTAGTAGTAGTAGTAGTTGTAGTAGTAGTAGTTGTAGTAGTAGTAGTAGTAGTAGTAGTAGTAGTAGTAGTTGTAGTAGTAGTAGTAGTTGTAGTAGTAGTAGTTGTAGTAGTAGTAGTAGTAGTTGTAGTAGTAGTAGAAGTAGTAGTAGTTGTAGTAGTAGTAGTTGTAGTAGTAGTTGTAGTAGTAGTTGTAGTAGTAGTAGTAGTAGTAGTAGTTGTAGTAGTAGTAGTAGTAGTAGTTGTTGTAGTAGTATTAGTTGTAGTAGTAGTTGTAGTAGTAGTAGTAGTAGTTGTAGTAGTAGTAGTAGTAGTAGTAGTTGTAGTAGTAGTAGTAGTAGTAGTAGTTGTAGTAGTTGTAGTAGTAGTAGTTGTAGTAGTAGTAGTAGTAGTAGTAGTAGTAGTAGTAGTTGTAGTAGTAGTAGTAGTAGTAGTAGTTGTAGTAGTTGTAGTAGTAGTAGTAGTAGTAGTAGTAGTAGTTGTAGTAGTAGTAGTAGTAGTAGTAGTAGTAGTAGTTGTAGTAGTAGTAGTAGTAGTAGTAGGAGTAGTAGTAGTAGTAGTAGTAGTAGTTGTAGTAGGAGGAGGAGGAGTACTACTAGTAGTAGTAAGTAGAAGTATTTATGTTGTTATTATCTTCATTTTTTCTAATGAAAGAATATAGGGAAAAGACTTCTTATCCAAACTCCTGTGACCCGACTTTTATTCCCCGGAGTCTTTAGGGGACTGAGCCATTAAACCAGAAGTTTTTGCATTTATAAGGTATACGTACATATCTTATAATTTATATACGACGGCAACGTAATTGTAGGGTGAAAGCATCAAGCTTCCCTATTGTTATAAAATCCGCTTACTATGTATATATATAATATATTTGATGCCAACGGTTACATCGAAATACAAGTTGAGAGACGTACCAAGATGAAACGTCTTATACAGCGGAATAACAACATCGTGAGATAGTCAGCACGAAGCATGCTTCCCTTGTCACTATATTTAAAGGTACGTATTGAAGACATTGACAACACAGGAGACTGATCGTGCAGACGTTTACTGGACAAAAGTGACGTATGCACATTTGCACTTATGATTTATATGACGTTGTTAATTTCACCAAATCATATATTATTTGGTCGGACTCCTTGATACTGTTCATTGACAAGATAAGATACCAGGTATTGTATTTCTGGCTAACTTTATAGAACGTATAGATTGAGAATCTCACCAAAGTGTCTTCTGATATCAAATATATTAACACGAGTTGATAAACTCAAATTGATATATATTCAAGCTTCAATCGATGAAAAATAATAACCAATTTGAGAATAAGCGATACTTTGAGCAACTAACTGATTTAGACACGTAAGGAGGTTCGGTTAAATCTGCACTTTCAATAATGTCCAAATTAATTCAAGCATTACAACATTACATGAAATATGTCTTTCTTTTCAAAAATCCTTTATGTAAATAACGTAAATAAATTAGAACTCCTAATACATGACAAAGAAACTCAAAGGAAAGTATAAATCACAAGATCCGACATAATGACAGTCATAAAGATGTAAAAGGTATAAATAATTACAAAAAACAAATGTGATTTTTCACATGATTATTTACTCTTAAGATTGATACCCTGTTGATAGACATAAGCCAAGCAACAAAGCTAGCCTTTATTTGTCATCATCCTGACACGGGCGCAGTAAGAAACGGTCTGTTTTCTACTCCACGAATGTCAACGAGCATGCGCCAGAACAATGCCTAATGGGATTGGCTAGTATTCAGAGTTACGGCCCTTGAGCAAGGCACACGCCAGGCGTCGCTGCCACGTCTTGAGTTTCTTAGGTTCATTATGGGACATAGTGCAAAGGCTTGTTACCCGATAAAATATTGTTTAATCAACACAATATTTCTGGGCGATTGTAGTCACTTTACACAGTTAGGCGTGCATCTAAAAGAATACAAAAGATGAGTTTTATTCTGTTTTCCCTGTGGTCACGTGACCACTGTCTCGAGTTTCTCCGAGAGGTGAGGTCGTGTGTCATATCAACTACCCTCAGGCCGACGTTTTGACGTCATCTCTATGGTTTATTTTCATAACAAATTAACAATTACGGATTCGTGAAATTGTTAAACCGCTTGTTATCAGTTAACATGCGTTTTCATTGTATGCCCATCATATGCGAAGAGAGGTGCGTCTTCGGAAAGCGTCGGCAAGTTGATTGGGCCCTTGTTGTTAAAACTAGATTAATCAAAGTTTTCGGTTTCAATAACAGGAGAACCTCTATTGAATATCAATATTTTATAATAGGAAGTTTTTTTCGTGTCTACTATAAGAGGTGCGCGTGAATCCAACAATATCTAATTGTAGCCGCAAGCTAAAAGCATTGCTGAATTGAAATATTATATTATTCTGTTAGTGTAAAATGAAGATCATAAAACATGGAATATTTCGGTTTTATAACATTCGCAATGGTCGAAACTTTGGCCAGTTCGATGTTAGAGTTTTAACTACTATTTATATAAGGTAATTTTCCAGAAGACTTTTTGTCTCAATCCTTAAAGAGGGAGAGATGTCGGCTTACGGTCTGTCATGGTTTTTTTTTAAAAAAAAACACTTTCACTTATGGTACAAACTAGTTAAGATTGGTACATATTTATTAACAGAATATCCAAAGATTAACCCAAAGCAACCAAATATCCAACTAAATGATAGCTTCAAATAAATTTTCATAAATTAATCAAGCATCAATGACACATAATATGAATAAACAGGAATGTTAAATTTTGGTTGCTCAAAAAATAACCTACAAGACATTTTACTGAGGTTACCTTTTGACCTTTACTAAGTAGAGATCGGGGTCACTATCATGACCACAACTGATTATCAAGCTGCATTCCCATATTCTTGCTGTTATAAAGGGGTTGTTTCGAAAATAAAGAGTTTATGATGCAATCTATTTAAAGTAAAATCTAACATCGCTGCACTACGTTACACACGCGTAATGTAGTGGAGCATTTAGATTATTTTCATTTTAATGAGATTGTTTATGATGCTACATAATAAAGGGAAAACTAAACTAATCTCATTGTGTGTTTGCTTTAGAAGATTTTCATGTAGTCTTAAGTCTAACATAACATGAAACTAGAACATTGAAGTTACAATCAAACATATCAAAAAGTTATTTTTTCATAATCTAACTTTGTGAAATTTCCAAATAGTGACCATCTGTGTCAATAGTAGTGACTTCCGCTCTCAGATATCAATTTTATGACCTCGCGATGAAACCTTTCTCTCACTGCATTTGTGATTCCAATAACATTTCAAATTTAAAAAGTTGCGACAAATAGTCATATTAGAGTCGAGAAGATTTGGTGAGCAACCGATAGTTTTACTTTTAAGGAATGACTTTATGAACTATGATCATTCTAAAGAGCTTTTGTAGGCTCTTTGCATACAATGAATTGACTTAGAATGACAATACAAATTAAATTATTTTCTAACTTCGCTCCCAAAAGAGATCATTAAATTCATCTTCCCTCGTAATCCATGTCTAATGATCTTGTGTCATTGGTAGAGAATCGTGATCTGTTGCAATAAAAGTAAGGTACACCATGTTGTTTAAACTTAGAATTTGAACTCTTCCTATACTCGTCCGAAAGGCTAGTTTATTCACCTTTGCGACGAGTACATTTGTCTCACAAGAAAGATGTTGATCGACAATATAAGACCAGTTTTGATTAAACAGAAATAAGGTAGTTATAGGTAGTTAGTCGCTTGGAATATATACATCGTGATTTTATTTAACTTAAATTCTCAAGGGATATGACAAGGGGGATGCACGGTTAAAATGGACTCTTTTAAATTATTGATTACAATTTAAGATTTTTTTAAAAGAAAATAATTTGAAATATTCCTTCGTATACGGTTTCACAGAATATCATCGCACCTTGTCTCTTTTGGGATTATTACAGAAACGCCTTCCTCAATGCCAACATTTAAAACGAAGGCACAGTTAAACAAGTCAGCCTTTTGTAGTTTTAAAACTGAAAACATCCAACTTCTCCTTTTCTATAATTTGCTCACACAGAGTTCTTCTGTTCCTTGCACACAGCAACAGCTCCTCAACCAAAAATGAGTTCTATAAAGCCAGATAAAAGCCACGGATTACTAAGTTTGTCCAAACACTCCACTAACAGATAATTTACGTTACTGCAACCGACCAACGAGGTCGTCAAGCATCTAAACCACAGTCACGGCCTTAACTTTGTAATTCCTTTGAAGACAGCATTATCCCGTATAACCTCTTTGACGATGACGAAATAGCTCTATGCGCCATTTCTGTGGTCTCCACCACAATTCCAAAGAACCCCGTAGCGCACGATTGGACCTTTAATCATGACCCGCCTTTATTAACACGGTTGGGCTTCTACCTCTGACCAATCAGAGACCAGGGTTTCCAATGAAAGACCTTCGAATATAGAAAAGTTGTTAATGTGATCAAGAGTAATTTGCCATCTAACTGAGATTTGCCCCTACTGGATGCATGGAAATGCCTTAATAACGACGTATTGTCAGGTCTTCCTGAGTCGCAAAACTGTATTAATCAAGTATCGGGTTTCGATCTTGCTGTGGAAACTTTTAATATTTTCTGGAAGGAAGGCGGAAGGGAAACCGTCATTGCTCTGTAATAACGCAATACGCGCTTTGGCGAGATCAAGATATCTTTATTTGTTAAAATAACTTATTTTCCTCTAATAGGCCTGTTATGCCGGGAGCACTTAAATTTGTTCCGCTCACGGAATCGTTGCCATAGCGACCAAGATCGATCTGAAATGTGAACAAAAACAGTAATAACCGGTATAAGGTCTTTTACTTAATGCGTCTCCTCTCATTTCCCGTCCACTTTGTCGATTGCTGCGTTTTCACCGACTGCTTTGTTTTCACTTCCGGTGCCCGTGAGTGTTTCGAGGGGACTTCCGGTAAGCGCTGAGGAGAAGGATATTATCTTTCAAAATATATGACACTTTCCATGTCGCAAGCTTCGGAAAAGTTGAAATGGACTGATGGAGAAAAGACATTAAGTCTTGGAGGATGCTATCGTAAACCCTTGGCTTCAAGAACGGCGTTATTTCTTTCTGAAATGGACCATTTCTTATTTATGCCAAATGGGAAACCGTTTTTTACGTTTTAGAACTAAATAGGAACCGTGCTAACGACTGACATATTGCATAATGTAAAGGTAATTTGTTACAGAGTAAAAACCACATAATTGTAACTTTCAATATAATTAATATAGTTGTCATGATGTCCTAGATATTATGGTCATCGACATCAAAGCTCGACATATAGAAATTTATATATATATCAATATTTGCTAATGGTCAATATCCTTCTCAGCTGCATGACATTTTGTTTCCTAATCTATATTACAACTCGTAAAGCCACTAGGTGCACCAAACCCTTTCTAAGTACCCATTCACAGCTACAGTTTATTGAGATTTGACACAATTCATGACTGGTTTTAGTATATTTCCCTTTGCTAGGTGTCTCTATTTGAGTTTACATATACATCTTATACTTATGTTGAATACACATGATAAATGAAAACCTTGCTGTCTGTTGCTGTAGAAATTTTACCTGAAAGAAAAAAAAAATTGAAAAAGCTATGTTCACTACTTAATTTTAATTTGATATCAATTACTTATCATTTTGAAGCATAAAAGTAGTAATTCCTGCAAACATTGTCTGATGTTAAGTAGATTAAAATGCACTGCTAGAAATAATAAAATAAAAATAAAAATAAAATGTGTACAATGTTCTTTGTCGCTATTTGACTTCTTACATCACATGAATAGACGTTTAATAATTCAAGTCGAGATAATATGTACCTCTTACCACTTCCATGGAACCTAAATATTCGCAACTTTAACTTACAAAGGAGTAAGGGTATGTTGTGTACGTCAAAACTATAGTAAAATAGCTTTTGTAAGGAAAAAATAATGTATATTCGAGGTTAAATGACACCAATAAATACAAATGGTAATTACAGAGCGAAATACTTACCATTATAAATCCCCTATGAAGAACAGGCAAGAAATCAAAATGATGCAATAGCGTAATGACATCCTTGGCATGTTCTTTTAATCTTTGAGGTTTTAAACAAATTTGACATCAGAAGGATATTTTATTTCAGGTTTATTCCACTTGTTAAAAACGACAACAAAGGCACTGCTGCAGGTTTTTAATTTAATTATACCTATTTAATATAAGTTATTCAAAATACCGCTTCCACCTATTGATGTTGCCGACGTGATTCGTGCGGCCATTTTGTGTGAACACCTTTTAATCATTTGAGGACAGGAAATTGGTTGTGTAGCTTAACCGAACTTTGTACGTTCATTTATGCTATCTTCGTATTGATTAATGTATCAACTGTTTTTCGTCATGAGACCACTTCATGTCCCTAAGACAACGCGCCACAGTGTCATCAAATGGTAATATTTATAGGTAATGGGTTCTTAGTACCAAGTTGGCTTGAACATAGGAACCTTGTCAAATAGAATTGTTTGAATTCAGCCTTGATAAAATTATAATGATACGTATATGGGCATGAAACTTTATCATTTAGAGTTATTTTGTTTGATTATAACTATTCAATCCCAAAATGTTTCAATCTTTTAAGGAGCTACAATCACTATTTCGTTTCAAATGTTATTGTTTTATTAATAATCATGTAATAGTGTATAAATCCGGTTTTATGAAATTTTAGCAACAAATTATATTTCATAAAAATGTAAGTTTTAATGGTAAGATTTTTATTTCACATTGCTTGCTGTATATATATTTTGATGAAGTCATTATGCAAATAAAGAAAATCACTAACGTATTTTCTTCCCAATTTGTTTTAAAGTACACACGTTTTGAGTAATTCATTTTTAAATGTTCAGCTAAATATGCCTATGTTGTTTTACCATTTATTTCAACAAAGATATTACATTAACATTTCGACTACTTTAAAATCGAAAAGATGTTCAATAATTCAAAGCTTATTCTGAGGATAAAGCTGAGAAACATAAATGAAATCACTTTCATAACACATTCAAAGGTATATCATAAATATTTCGAGGATGATATTGAATTTTGATTGAATTATTTCTGTAAAAGGATTCTTTAACCATTAAGAGATATTCAATACGTTTTTGGAAAACAAAATAACAGGTTGTAGAAAGTTTGTTGTCTTTCTTGAGGCTAAATCCCACCATAATCATTCTCCATTTTGAAGCTTTTTCCAAAGACTTCATAAATATTGGTGTAATAGAAACCCAATTTGCAAAATTTGCCCTTAATTGATTCCAATTTTCGGATCAATATTTTCGCCATAATACGGGTTATTGGTTCTCCGCTCGTTCTCAATTATTGTCGGTCCGGATTGATTCTAGTTTTAGATACACAATATTGAGCTAATATTCATATTAATACGAGGGAAATATCTGTATAAGCAATATTTCCACCACCTATATCTGGCTTCCTATGATCTTTGAAATGGAAGGAAACTTAGCCTGTCATTTGTCCGTTGGAAGGATGTACTTCAGCCAAAGTGCCCAGAAAGCTCCATGAAAGGAAGATTGAGTCATACATTCAGAGATGAAAATTTGACTTCGTCCCACAAGCATGCTTGATGTCAAAGAAAAACGCCCTCGTTAGGGTCCTCTAATACGGAAGCGAGCCAAGAGGGAATAAATAGCCCCCGAAGATGGCCTGAGAGAAAATATTGATAATCGTGGCTTTTATTTGCATTCGTGAACACGCCCCTTAAGTGGCTGGTGCCTTTTCAAAGCGCTGCAACCAAGTGTAAATGCACAGCGAGTGAGCGGAGTGCCATCTAGACCTCAATAACAAAAAGCCACGGTGATTTATTTGCAATAGCGGTCCCGATGAGCGAGCTATTATCCAGGCGAAAAACTTGATCAATTCTAAGCATTGATCCCTCAATCATTTGCCAGTGCTTGATCGAAGCAAGTCTTGTAAGTGTGAGCCATCAATATCGTTGGCTTTGGCACGTTCAATTGTTGACTTTCAACGGTACATATCCAGCCTTCTTTCCACAAGGCGACTCCTGTCTTCCACATGCTGGTTCCTCTTTCCAACAGGCCGATTTCTTTATGTCCACAGGCCGTATTCTCTCTTTCCACAGACTGATTTATCTATCAGAACGCAGATTTCTCTCTTTCCTTAGATCGATTTATCTTATTTTACAGGCCAATACATATACTTCCCCAGACCGATTTCTATATGTCCATCGGCCGTATTCTCTCTTTTCAAAGACTGATTTATATTTTTCAACAGTCAAATTTCTCTCTTCCCTTAGGTCGATTTATCCAATTTATCATCGGCCTGATAATCGGCCTGTAAATATACTTACACAGGCCAATTTCTCTCATTCCATAGGCCGATTTATTTATTTTTACAGGTCAATTTCGCTTTTACCATCGTCTGATTCCTCCCTTCCACAGACCGATTCCTCACTTCAACAGGCCAATTTCTCTCTATCCGAAGGCAGATTTCTGTCTTTTCAACAGGCCGATTTATATTTTTCAACAGGCTGTTTCCCTTTCTCCAAGGCCTGGTTTCGCTTTTCCACAGGCATATCTTCGTTCGCTCTCCTACAGTCTATTCCCATCGACCGGACTTCATTTCGTGGCAATATCCTTTTTCAACTCTCAATGCGTTGACAGGTGAATAAAATAGATGCTTAATTTAATGGGCAAATTTTCTCGATAATTATCGATGGCTAATTATGTGAAGGGGCAATTGATAGAGCGACGGACGCTAGAATCGGCAACTGACAAGAAACGAGACACTATGAATTGAACCGAATTTTATTTTATGAGAAGTATTGTGTTTTGGGAGAGGCGTTGTGAATAAAAACGACAAGGACAAATCAGAAGGGATGGTTGTGATAATAAGGACTTGTGTGGGTTTTTTTTTTAAATTTTGCAATATGTGGGAAGCTACTAGGTTAATCTACTTGAAAGTTGGTTAGAGATCTTCGGAATTATTCCATTGCAATATCAGTTTAAGATTTATCAATTTGGTTTATTAAAAGACTCGCCTCAGTATGAACTTGATGGTAAACTTCCCAACTCTTTGTAAATTAACTGGGTTATCTGAAACATATATTTTAACCTTAGTGACACGATAGCAGCAGCTTTACCTATTAGAGCTTTCATGACTTCAGAAAGTAACGAATCGGATGTAAATTGGAGCATAGAAACAAATGGCTGTCGTATCAAACCCTCTCTTTCTGTCATTCCTTCAAGTCCAAACTCATCTTCCCACGCATGGCCTATAATTTCGCCAGCCCCCGTGTCTTGCTAAGATAGGCCTTGCCGCACTTCCCGAATTTTTCTGTGCTTGTTGTCGAGGCTGCTGCGACGGATCGCGATAGTCCAGTAAGAATTAAAGCAAAGATTGCTACTTTTTGCCACTTTAGACGGCTTGGCAGAAAGTTTTGAATTAGCCAGAGTTTAAGACTGGTGAAATTTAGCGCCATGCGAGGGAAGGTGGTCCAAACTGCATACGCATTAATTCATTGGAAACAATATTTCTGGAGAAACACCTTTCTATTATGAACACACAGGACGTTTATTCATGTGCTTTCCTATGTGATTGTTTTCTAAGAAATGTTTATCATACACTTTAAAGTGTCTATTTTGCCATGCATTATTTAGGACTTTCCAACATTCGACTTGAAAGTGTTCGCGCATGGTCGGAAACTCGTATTATTAGAATGAAGACCTGGTCCAGTTATGCCTTTCCTCATGTTTACCGTACCACAGTTCGATGACTTTTACTTGTTGAATGATTGCAATATTCTTGAAGACAAGTTAAACCCCATTACTCCTCGAAGACTTTTACACTAGTTTCTGTATAAAATATTGATGAATCAGTAAAAGAAACAGCGAAAAGAAGTTTATAATAAAAGATAAACTTGGGGGGACGCATAAATATTTAACTACGTCGTGCATGTTTTAACTATCTTTTAAATTGCCTTCTATATATGATTGAAAGTACTGATGTAACTAAAAATTGAAATGGGATAGGGGTCCTGGTGGGACCAGTTTGGTTGCTGTGGTGGTTAAGAGCGGTAATGTTTATTATTTTTTAATCAAGTTTGTGGGAAATGACGTAAAATATTGTCCCGTGAGAAGTGAGTAACGTCACTTGAGGTATATAATACATATTAAACAATTATTTTCTTAAAAACAAAATTTGGTATAATGCAAACAAACCATCTTTTTTCCTTGATAGCACATTGCGATAGAATAAAATAAATAAAAATAAAGAATGATTGTTATTGGTGGTAAATAGGCATATTAAAATGAAATTGTTGTCAACTATGATTTGCGTTGCTGTTGTGCCATTTAAACGAAATGCTGAAACTGAAAATTGAACATTTCCTTTTTTTAGATGCACATTGTTTTCTGTTTGCATTCTTGAATGAATTACTAATAGACTTATGCGCAAAACTTTTACGTTTTCATTTCAAGATAATAAATTTCATGTTACATGTTTCGTGATATTTTTGTTGTGAGAAATGATATTGTTTGAAAATGTCGCCATCAGTGTGTACGGTTGTGATAGGAATTTTGATTGTTTAGATTTAACCTAAAAGTAGAAATATTAGTGTATTGCTAGTTTTTATAGGTATATTAATCAGAGAAACAAAATTGTGAAGTCTCTCTTCGTTAATAACCATATTGCTCGTTGAATTAAATTGACACAGAGTATGATTCATTGATTTTTATTTGAGCTCTTGAGTTCCATTCAAGTAGTGTTCCTAAACGTGCTTATTAATCTCAAAATGCCAAAATTAGGATATTTTCCCGTTTGAAATGATAATAGAAAAACCGCAGTATAAAAGTTAACAAATCAAAATTAATTTTGCAACCAATTTACATGAATATTTGTTAATTCTGCTTAACACTATCAACGTATTTTTGTATCTGCTATAAATAAGTTTTCAGAATCACGTTTGAGTCGTTGGCGCGCGCCAGTGTCCGCTTTTCGACCATCAACTACAACTGTTTATTGTCTCCGTACTGAACTGATCCCCAATAAGGTTGTGGTTTTCAGAGAAAACTACTACTTCTCGATAAAATAACATTATTTACTAAGTTTGACCTTTGACAACATACCCTGTGTCCCTTTTAGTAATTAGTAATTCGTTTGATTAGAACGAAAGTGAGTGTGGTATTCACTGTATACGAAGCTTAAAGGTCTTGGATACGTGTAGGCAATTAGAACTGGGAATATTATTCTAAGTCTTAGGTCTACTACGTTCAACGAATGGATTACATTTCTAGGTGCAAAATTATTATATGGTACGTATAGTAGACTAATAATATCTTAAAATATTTCACATTTACGCAGAGATTAAGATTTTGTCCTTCTGAGTCTCGATGATACTTAAATATATCATCACCAAAACATTCATCAAACATTTTACAAATTGATAACCGAAACACCCATGTTCTTAAGAGTAGAAAAGCATGTTTTGTCAAAATAGAACGCGGGCAAAATAAAACACTCAAGATATTTTTTAATCAGTTGTGTACGACGGGGACCACATGATGAATAACTTTTACTTTTTTCGGAATTTGAATTTTCCGTTTTAGGAATTGAAACTTTTTTTGCAGGTGCAAGCCTTTTTAGGAACAGCAAACACGGAATTGATGAGGACATTTGAAATTTAGGTTGACATGACAGACGGGCGCGGTAAATGATTGAATGTAAATACGACGTTAAAATAGGAAGAGGAAACAGGAAATAAAAAGGCCAGGGCTGCCTTTCACACAGCAACCTTTTACTAAAGTTAACGTTTACTCTCATTCTTTCACATTGTGCTAAGGTTACCTTAGTACCTTACGATCTTCACCTTGTTGCTTAGCAGACCTGGGGAAACAAGGAGAAGCAAATGCTCGTTTCAGTTAGTAGAGAAACAGTGAAGAGGAGCGGAAAAACTTAAAAAGAAACTAAATCTAAATGAAATAGACCTCACCCGTGAAATATCTACTTTTTTACCTCGCTTGATTATAAACATTATATTTGTCAAAGTAAAAAAAGTAATATGGCAGCTAAAATTCGACAAAAAAGGGAAAGGCGGAGAACGGAGTAAAAGACTGAGAGGAGCAGAAAGAGTGAGAAGAGGTGGGAAAAGCCGGCGAAATAAGTAAAAGGCGGTTGAAAGAGAGAGAGGGGGAAAGAGTGAGAGGTATAAAGTGATAGGGGCTGAAAGATTGAGAGGAGGAGCAACAAGTTACAGGCGGTTGAAAGATTGGAATGGAATGCGATGCAAGAGTGACAGTGGGTGAAAATAAGTGAGAGGAGGTTAAAAGAGTGAGAGGGGGTTAAAGATTGAGAATAGATGGGGAAATAATAGGAGGTTGAAAGGCTGAGAGGGTGTGGAAAGAGTGAGAGGGTGTGGGAAAAAGTGAGAGGCGGTTGAAAGAGTGAGAGACGATGAGATGAAAAAGTGGCAGTGGGTGAAAATAAGCGAGAGGAGGTTAAAATAATGAGAGGGTGGGGAAAAAGTGAAAGGCGGTTGAAAGAGTGAGAGGGTGGGAAAAGTGAGAATGATGGAGTTAGGGTGGGAAAAGTTAGAAGAGTAATGTAGTGACAATGGGTGAAAGAGTGAGAGGATGAAAGTGTGAAAGGGTTGAACTTCGGAAGGAGTGAGAGGAGGTGGAAAGGTTTAGAAGGGGTTGAACAAGTTAGAGGGGTGAAAGGGTGATTAGGGATGGACAGAGGTGGAACGGTGGGAAAAGTGAAAGAAGGAAAAGAGTGAAATTGACAGGGTTATAGTTGGTATAAAGAGTAAGGGGTGGAAATAGAGAGGGAATATTGACAGAGTGAGGGGTGGACTGACTTAAAGGAGTGGAAAGAGTGAGAGGGGACGGAAAGAGTGGAAGGGGTGGAAAGAATGAAAGGGGTGGAAAGTGAGAATGAGTAGTGGAATTGTGAGTTTAAGTGCGGGAAGTGTGGGAGGAGTAGAAGGGGGGACAGAGGATGTATTACAGATTGAGAGAAGGATGAATAGAGAGCGCGGTAAGGAGGAATGGGATTATCGTAGTAATGAGAGCACACAATAATAATGTCAAGGCGGAAAGCGTAGAGGAGTTCATTGAGTCAAAGATTTAACACTCCTACAGAAAGAGCTAGAAAGACATGGATTCAGTCACAGAGAAAGAAGAGCCCCGCACAAAGGACACAACGAGGACATGGGAACAATATTGTTTAATTGATTTATATTTACAAACTCCATGATCAATGGAGCTTAATGCGGCAAACATGAAAAAAGATTCCCAGTAAATCGATCTATTTTTTTGTAAAGAATCTCGGTCCATGCTGTCATGGTGAATATACACGTGTGCCTAATTGTTGATGTGCAATTTTGCGACATTGGAGTGCGGCAGGGTGCGTGCCTAGCACGTGGCTTAAAGCTCGGTCCTACGATGCTGCCATTTCTGCCTGATTCAGTCCAATGCGGACGCATTCACTGTGCGTTTAAGTTGTACATAAATCGCCCCATGACAGAATCACAATAGACAGAAAAAGCCTTCATAAGTACTCAATTTTAACATTAATGAGATTTAGTTTCAGGCCGTGTTGTTATAGGTTTTAAGGAAAGAATGAAAACCGATCGAATATTGATAATAATCGTTTTATCATAAAATTCAATTAAAAGTAAGATTATATAGTCTAAAGTGTAATTAGGAGGATAATATGTTGACAGTTTTAGAAACACTTTTTTGAGCTGGGCGAATAAAAGGGGGTTTTTTTCCAAAAGAAAGGGTTGTTTTATATTGCCTTTATGATTCATTTTATGAGGGAAATACTACTTTGCAAATCGATGGCATATATATATTTATTGCTAGTGTCAGTTTTCGAAATAATATTACTTTGCAATTTGGAAAAATAACATCCGTTGTGAAACAAATAATCTAGAAGGGACTTTTCATTTTCGCAAAATAAATCAAGAATTATTCATGTTTTATAGCATCTAACTGGATGTTTGTAACGCTAAACCAGGTATCCACGTAAACTGCGTTGTTTATTACCACCGTAAAGCAATTAAAGACGACCTTGTTAATCCTAGTTTAATTTTACCAAACAATTATTTTTTATAGGTAATTCTACTAAAAAATACATTTTCTAAACTATTATCGTCTTTTATGTCTTAGAAGGAGAATCTTAATTTGTGCATTGATTTGATGTTGACCACTCCACTCCTCCCACTGTTTTCAAGTCGTAATCATTTTCATTCGTCTCTCCCAAAAAAGGTAGCTCATGCTTTAATTCCTATACAACCCCTGTTCTAATATGAGCTCTTTTCGGGCTTCCGGTAGGTTTCCCTAGCGGCAAAATATTGCAACATAAACTACCTTGAAATATTACAGTCAATGAAAACACCGTATGAAAGGATATCATATATTTTTTGTGACACGGGAATGTGCAATTACGCAGTCGCTAAATATGGCAAATGTGTTGTGAAAAGAAGATTCAAAATGGAAAGTGTGTATTCGAATAAGGTTTATCTTCCCGAAAGCATACGGGGATAACTGAGGCGTTTTGAATGATCACTTTTGAAACGGCGTCGTTGATTGCACAACTAATTTTGATTGCATCTAATCAGACTTCCAAATTTCTAGACCGAGAAACATACATATCGGGACAGAGGTTGTATAGGAATTTATGATGGAGCTACATCTGTTGGGAGAGAATGCATTTTCATATGTTCAACCCATAACTTCACATATTTTTAGATGTGAGATGCACATTATCGTTGCGACATATTGTACAGAAAAAACTTCAACATCAATAATCTCCATACTACCTCTAACTAATATATACATAAAATATACACAAAAATATAAAAAATGTAATGGACTATGGAACCACAGGCGGTACACATCTAGCCTCTGGATTGGAATGACATTCTACCCAAACATCACTGGACGTAGGACTTTTCTCTAAAGCAGGTAACGTTGAAATAGTTCACTAAGACGCCATTCCATGCAATATCGACATTTGTAATCCTCCGAATTTCGTTTCAAAATATTTTTCGGATATTACTGTAACTTTAATGTTCAATGCACAGAGATAGTATAATCCAACCAAAGACGTAACGATTCTTATCACGACCACTACTTAATAGAAGTGCAGTAGCCATGCCGCGTTGCCATGCTGCAAACATCCAAAGTGCTCTTAATGGATAAACGAGTGTTTAAATCTCGTCCAACCACACGAGATCTCGCGAGCAGGTGAGCGGCCATGTTAGCTAACACTTGATCGAATTCGAATAGCCATGGAAGGTCTGTGTATATCGTGATCACGAGATAACAAGTCTGGATAACAGTAAATTCTACTTGCTGTAATCAAGATAACTGCAAACGTCCATATGTTTGTTTAACTTACGAAATCTCGCCATATGTCCGTTTGGTTGCATTAGCTGTTAACAAGGAAATGACATGTGGTCAGTTGGTATTTTCGTGTTCTGGCTAATCCCTTTGTAAATTCGATGATTCTAGTTTGCTATTTCTGTATCAGATTCCATTAGCAAGTTTTGATACTAACTAAGCGTTCTATACTTGCTGAGCGTTTTTGAGGAGTTTAGTGAATTATCAATTGCATCGCATTCGTACATTTAGGAGGGGGGGGGGGAGGTAATTTGTAAAACAATGATACAGTGTCTCATTTTAAATTTCATTAAATTTAGAGATATATAGTAAGAATGAATACATTGAAAGCTTACAATTAAAGTTTAAAGATTTACGATTCGAGAATATATGTTTTTTACGATTGTATATACTTTGAAATGAATACAAATCTACATCCAAAAAAATCCTGATGTGATGCGTATGCCGAAGAGAATTTTACAATATCATAATGTCAGTTTTGAATCAATTATTGTCTAACCTGTATCTTATATGAATATTTGAATACACTTGAAAATAATGGTTTTATTTACAAATCCCAGTGACAACTTTATCAACTGACTAACATATCGAGTCGTTGGTCAAAGAACATGGAATAGATTACGATTCGTCTTTTAGGTTGAGATTATAACCGTTAATGAGATCGTTAATATTCATTTCTTCAGACGAATGATGGTGACACAAACTGGATAGAGACAGTAAATACTTTATTTAAGTCTCATCCTTGTGCAAATATACATTACATCTTTTTAAAAACATTCATCAAAAAACACTAGTGCCGCTCTCTTAAGGACAGGAGTATATTTTTTATATGGGCCCAGATGAGGACTCACACCGAAATTTCGGCAACATTAGTGTGCATGCATGCTGTTTAAAAGCGTTTTTTGTTACAATTACAAATAAAATTATTGTTCATGACGTCGTGCTGTTATGTTATGATGTCATTCATAAGAAATGAAAAGGAAATGCTCTTCAACTGCATTTTTTAATACTTTTTACATTAGTTTCTCCATACTTTTACTACATTATTAACCAAATGACGAATGGAATGATTGTACGGGCAAGTGATAGAACATCATTGACTCTTTTTCCATCAGAACAATGAAGCACGATATAACTTCAAGATAGTGCATAAAGTATACGCTTCATTTTCCTAATATAACCATTCACTTATCTTTCAAAATGCTAATACTTATTTTAAAATATTTCCATGTACAGGCATATGAAAAGTACAGCTGGGACATATACAGCTGCATACCACTGTATAATAGTGCATTAGTGTAATTTTGGTTTTATGTTTAGGTCAATAAAATAACTTCAGCAGACCTGACAAAGGATTGTCAATGTGTAAAATAGCCATTCTTGAACTAATTTAGGGATCGTCTGGTCTCTCGTGCAAAAATTAGAATTTTGGCATGCTGAAATACACCAAAGGGGCAATATTTTCGAAATTCTCATTTCCTTGAATTTGAAAATTGAACATTGAATCTCCGAGAGAAAACTCAGCACAATCCAAATGACTTAATGCAAAGGAAAAATATTACTAGTGTTTAAAGCTGTTGATCACTTAAAAGGATTTTGAAGAGAAAAGTAAATTCTGACCCCTGCTAAATATGTTATGGTTAACTGTTTGGCACTATGCGTTATGGTTCAATGCATCTAAACTTCTGTGTTAAAATTCAATATCATCCGTTATTTTATTGCAATGTTTCCTTGCCTAAAAGATATCCAAATTTACATGATATTGCAATAGGATACGCAGGTATGGGAACAAACTTTTAGTATGCAGCTGTATACAAAATAGATAACCTATATAATCGACATCAATTAAAAAACTTTTCGGCTTTTAAAAAAAAAAATTATTATATTTTTTTAAAAAAGATTGGAAGCCTACAACTCCTCTTAAGTCCAAGCTTTTACTGTCAACCTAACCTGCGTGCCAAGCAGAGTATCCTTAGAGAAGGCGATCACCATTTATAAATCACATTACTCTTATATTTTCCCTTCAAGTAGAAATGAAGAGGGACATCCTACTGAGAACGGTAGCAATTCGCCACGCCGTGATCTCGGCGTATTATGCCTCTTTCAAAATAATGGCCGCGCAATGATTTCTGATCACTCCGCACCGGAAATAATTCCGCCTGAAGGAAGTAGTTCTTGTACACGATCGATGCAAGCGCTGCACACACTACACCAAAATATTTGTCATCTCCGTGACAAGGTAATCGGGGTTCTAACGACCTGGCTACGACCAGACATGAAAATACTGAAACCTGAAACCAAACCGGAAGTAGTTTGATCACGTGACACGGTTTGAGCATTAGCAGCCGAAGAAGGTTTCATGTTATTGTCGGGGAGCATGCACTTTTGTATGTAAGCGAATACGACTGTGCATTTTCGGTGACGTTTTATTTCCGAGAGTGAATTGTGTTGGTTTTGATGGCAGAATAAATCAGCCAGCCGTTACAGTAATTCTTTCAGCGCTGCTTGAGTCCTCGCCGTTTTTCCGAGTACAAGATGTCTACTCACGCAAATGCTGCTATCGGAAACCGGCGCAAATCAGTTTCCTCAATGTCGTTAAAGAGTTTACGACTTCTGCCAAAAACGGACGTGAGCGAATCAAAAGCGTGTTCATTTCTTCCGAGAAAGAAGTCCGGCAATATCGCTCATGAATACAGTGCATTTCCATTCATTGACGCCAGCGGTTATCGATCTTCTAATCACCTGATCGGTATGTGGCCGGTAAATAATATCCTGATCTACTTCAGTGTAACTTTTTATCGATGATCATCTTGTATCGATTATTTTGTCAATGATCAACCTGAATGGATTTTTCATTAATCGGTCGAGTAGATTAGATCTTTGAGGAGTATTTGGCATGATAATTTTTCATGCGTAAGGGATTTATGGGACAATAAAATAGGAGCTTTGCAAGCGTGATAATTTTTTACAAAATATTTATTCAAATTACTATATATAAATAAAAATGTTTAAATCATGCCGAATATAAAAGATTAAAATAAATGGTGACGTATACATTGATATCTGGCTAATTTTATCTCGGGAGATTTATCTATTTATCTATCTATTTTGTAAAAAGTTTCAATTCAACCGATTCTTATTTCATGTTTTAATTTATTGAAGGAGAATTCATTTATCAATTATGCAAAAATATATCAAAGTAAAACAATCAAGAATATAAGCATACAAGGTATTTATCACATCCTAAAAATGCGCTTATATTGAATTTGGAATGTAAATCTTTTATTTTTATTGTAAATGAAAATATAACACATTTTGTATTTTATTGTTTTCACTTTTCCTGAATTTATATATGGTTTCATTCTTTGGTGTTATGTAGTATCATTTTACGCGTGATTGTATATGTACACTATAATGTGTAACCTTCCTGAAATGACAACACGCATAATGTGAGTAATTCAATCATGATTACAAATTATGAATTTACCTTCATGCAGCATATAAATGAAGACAAGGAATTATTTATGGAATATCAAATTCTCTAACATACTGATAGCGACGTTTCGGTATATATTTTTTAAACCGTTTTGAAGCTTGAGAACTTACTTGTCTTAAATTGACAACTTCTAGATTGCCATTCAGATAGTCGATGCATCATATTCTTCTGACAACTTTCGTTTTGGTTTTGTTTCTCTTGTTCTCTTTTTTTATGTTGTTTTTTGTCCTTACCTTTTACATCGTCATCCTTCAGTTTTCTTTCGTCTAAATTTTTAAGTTTTCCCTTTCATCTACGTTTTTTTCATAATTATCATTTTTTATTGTTAATCATAAAAATAATGTAAGATGTTGACGTTTTGGCTTCAAAATAGTCCCATAGGCAAATGACGTTCTTTGATTTGTATAGAGAATCCTTTGAAGGGCTTTTGGAAGTGACGTGCATAAAACAGCAATATCTTTCTGGATAAAAATCTTTTAATTGTAAAATTTTTCGGAGTTGATGTTTACTCCTAAACTGATGCAACCCGTTGAATGATTAAGCAGATATTCCAGAACGTCGTGATTTTCTTAATAAAGAAGTTGGTATCAGGAAAATATTGCTGTTCTTAATCAAGAATTAAACATGTTGTTACGTCATGTTTTATCAACTATCAACTTATCAAATGATAACACATTACATAGGCAACCAGATTACACAGCACAATGTTATTTCAAGATCGTTTTTTTGCCTTAATGTTATACAAATAAGTATTATCTTCCCTGTTCTGCGCTTTGAGGGCATAGTTTTAATATCCCAAAGGCGCGAGACCGGTCGCATTTCTTTGTGGAGATTTTACGGGTGCGTCTTTTCTCTTCCGAACACAAGGGAAAATAAATACTTATCTTAGTTGGCAAATATCATTTGACGAATGATAATTTTGACTGAACATTTCTATATTTCAAATAGGTACCACCACTAGCAACACAATAGAATTTTTTAAATATGGATAACAATTTCATAAAGATTGAATAAAACATCCTAAACCGTATAATCCGAAAGGGATTTTCGAAAGATAACGGGGTGGTAGAGTTCAAGCTGTTTGATTTCTTGTGAACACTTAGATAAAGTATGGTGAATCGTTTCTTTTAAATCGTCATATTTTTTTTTTAAACCCTTTTCTGTTTTTTCCAAAGTCTGATGTCTGATTCGATCAACGGTAGACTTTTATTAACATGCATATTGTATGGGCAATGTCATTTCCAGTCAACTCGAGATCTCAATAAAAGTACAAATGCAATATTAATTTATTACGTTGAAAATACATGTTACTAAAATGTCAGTTAAATAGTGTAATCATTTGATTGACACGGGCCTGCTACATAAATATGATTATTAATTATATGATTACCTATGTGTATGCTTCTGCGGAGAAAATTTCATCGCTCTGAAAGTCACAATTCCCTTTAACATTTCTTTTCAATTTGTCGAACCCTCGGTGCGATGAAATGGAAAAGTTTTGCACATAAAATATTCTTTATGACCAAACCATTATTTATCATGAACGAATAAAGCAACTGGTTTACGATTTTCTTATCAACATTCGAGCATTATATGTTCAAAATTGCAGTTTATTTTGTCAATAATCGCCATTGTTTGTGCCAAATCGACGTTCGCATGGCCATAAAAACAATTACAATTATGGAGAACGTCGCCTTGTTTAAACACGCTACTTGATACTTTGATTAATATTCACAAGTTAATTGTAAAATAGTGCATGGTAATAACAGGTTAGTTTTGTTTGATGACAATATATAATTATTAACAAGGATCGTTGAAAAGCGGAAGTCACATGACATCAATAACGATCATGAGATCGCAATTGATTAGGGAAATGTTGTGTCATATCATTATTATGACACATGCTTCTTTATTGTATTGAAGTCATTTTTTTCTACACTTCCTAAAATCATAACATATTTATATTTATAAGATGCCAATAATCAACGAACGAATCTTTCACATATGTATCGCCCGTATATTTTAACTAAAATCATTTTCAGAATTATATGCAATATATGAGGAAGACAGTTAGTGACAAGCCTTAACAACTGTATCAAATGTAAATCAAAATTTGATCACTAAGAGTAATGAAAAATAAAATGCAAATTTGAAAAACACTTTTTCCCAAAATATGTTTAAAAATTAGAAATGATGTGCAGACATTGTATCTGAAAGATTGATATGGTTATCATGGTCAATCACATACAGACGAGAGTCAAGTCTCCAATGATCTCGCGGCTTGACGCGAGAAAGACCACGTGACCTTCTCATAACTCACTGTAATAACTTAATGGGTTGTCTCTTCAGTAATTGTGGCGAGTTTCAGGCCTCTTTCATCTCTTGGTAATTAACTCTTAGCTTGTTCGGATCCGAATAAATTCAGTGCTTTGGGACAAATTAGATCCAGATGTCTTCAATAATATCTAATAATAAATATTGTGGGATGGTCGTGTCAAGAGGAATTGATATTTGTATTACCCGGTCTTCCTCGATGATTGTTAATAATAAAATTCTAAGATGGTAGTGAATTGATATTTGTACATTGGTGTCATTTGTCATCAAAGTTATTTGATAAAGTCCTTTGTCAATAGCTTAGTTGGTGGCCTAGTTAATTATTTGTTTTTAAACGTCGATATCCTTATTCATTACAAAATATGCATTCGAAATACTTTTTGCCGGATTTCCCGAGGGCCTGGGTTTAGATTTAAAAAATAAAAATAAAAAGTGACTCTTATATCTGTTTTTTGTTTTTAAATTTTCAAAAGGTGACCCTTTAAAAAATCCCAGAACCGCCACTATATACTCCATATTATCTGCCTTTTTCACATAGAAATCGTGTTAACATGAAGCTCACCCGCTGATATTGTATATATATATATATATATATATATATATATGATATTGTAAATTTATGTCAAATGGTTATTAAAGGACTATTGTGTCTCAATGCTGTATAATACCAGGATTTTTTTCAGATGATAAATTTCAAATATCGTTTTAAAAACTAGACGTTCTCAATAACAGTTATTTGTTCTGGTGGACTGCATATTTAGGAATGAGTATTGGAATCCGTTGCTAAGGATTCAAGATCTTGAGATTTTGATTTATTTGAATATTTTGAGTTCTAAAAATTTCTTGAATCTTTTTATTTATTTTATATTTTAACCTTTTGATACTGAACATCTGGAAAATGTATAGGTGATATTCATCTTAGGATGTAAGTAAATACATACGGGGTATTTTTCATTCTGTGGTGTCACAAATAATTTCTTTGGCGACTTGTAGGTCCTGTCTGTCTACAAGTTGTAAGAAAACTATTTTATTTTTTGTAACAGGTACCAGCATATGTTCTGTATAGGAAGACCGACCCGATGGTATTCGGCTTCTTGGCGTAAAAGGTATGGAAACATCAAAATACCATACGCAATGCGTTTAATGTGTTATTTAGTTCCAAAATGAACGAGGGAATATAATTTAAGATACCGACAAACGTTCATTGAGCATAATTCTGTAATGATAGGTCTTCGAATCATGTAAAATGTCTTCCATGTACATTGCACCGACTTCTAATCATTGTAATTACACAAATCAAATCATAAATACAACTTTGTAAAAGTGAAATTGGTTTAAAAGATATGACAGGTTAATCTTTAAAAACTTATTTACACTATTTACCACTGCTGGCTGACCGTGACCATTTTGAATTCTTTGCTGCCCTTAGCATTACATTCGAATAGTTTAAACCATATATTTATTATTTTTTTCATCTTCATAGGGTACTGTCTCTAGAACAAACCAAAGGCCAGGTACGGTCACTTTCTCTAAGCAATTATAAGAAGTTTCTTCATTTTTATTTTTATTACCAATAATATAATCTAACTTTCTTTTACCAATATCTCACTCACATAACGGTTATTTATCAATGCCTTGCTTCCAGAAGATATACTAATTTTATTTGTAGGTAATAAATAAAAGGTTAAACAAAATGACATCTGTACATAACAGAAAAGATATAATTACATTTAATATGTATAAAAAAACAACAACAGCGGCTTACGTGTCGATGGAGGCGCCAAATAAATTTAGGTTGCCGTTCGTATATTTCAAACATAACATATTACTAAGATAATTATGTCGTTCTATGTCACAATATTCACGGCACTATTCACGCGGCAATATGTAAATAATAATAATAATCATCATCTTTTTGGAACTCATTTATGATTAAATGTTTACACTTTTTCATATTTCATTGAAAGAAACATGATTATGAATATTCTACCCATGACCTTTAAAAAAAGTTGTTTACTGTTTTGTGTCATTAAAAACCTACAATGTCCCCGGTATTAATTTTCCTTTTAATTCGTTTGTCTAGTTCTTCAAGTGTTTGATTGTATCAAACTTGCACTTTATTCGAGAGAAGAAAAGTATTTTCTAAATTCACCAAATTCCATGTTATACGCAAATGAAAATCTGACGATTCAATGCTGGACTGAAACATCATATGTTTATGTTTTTCTAGTGATTATGGTTATGTGTGCAGTTTTGATTCGTATCAAAGCTTAAGAATAACAGAGTGTCTCTTTAAAACTGTTTAACCTCCATTTCCCCCGAAGTTATATGTTCTTCAATATTGTTTGATGTCGAAAAGTGTCTTATTTTGATTGTTTTGCGTAACAAGAAACATAATGTATAGTTATGCCTTTTTGTGTCATAATATGTTCAATTAACAGCCATCTTATTGTACTCAAGAAATGTAGTATTTGAATTTTAATCAAACCATTAAATCGAGAGCACTCTTGAAATTAATCTCAAACCCACTTGATATATTGTCGGTACACTTCAAATACAAAATTACGAACAGTACCCAAATCTCTCATAAAAGGTCAAGCTATTTGGGGCGACGTCGACCTTTGCAACGTTACGTCAAGTTACGCCAAGTCGGCGCTTTGATGTCCGACACAATACCAAGTAGACGGGAGCCGTACCCCCTTCAATGTGAGACTTGATATCTGGTTTCCAACAAAGATCGTATCACGTGTGACGGGGTGCGATTATTCTCAAATAAATATCGTAGCTGTAATGGTTCGTTTTTATAGATCCTCAGCACGCGTCGACTCTGCATAATTATTTGCCTTGCCCGTGTCGACGTGGCTTTGCTTGGAGCGACAGTGGTCGTCTATTTACCGCCAGAGCGGGATTTCTGTGCATGCTTGTTCACAAAGATGCTTTATTTCATTTAAACACTCGAGAATCTTTACATCATTAAAATCGCAGCGACAGTCAACCACTTAATTTCTCAGGTGCAGGGAAACAGTCACGAAGCGGGGACTGCGTGCGCATGCTTTGCACGTGCTGCGCATGCGACCACGAGCTCTCATCGTTTGACGGACGTCGCTATAGGACGGGATCTTTTAGATCAATTTGGTTGTCCGGTTCGATGCTATTCACTCCAGAGCGAGCGTCACGTAGTAAGAATAAGCGACGTGATCTCAGCTATGGCGGACGTTGGTCGGTGATTATCAGTGCTCAAAGTCAACAAACGCTGCCAGTTCGCTAAGGGCAAAGGTGAGGCATACCCCACGTGCAACTGACGACCCTTCCTCCAGAGGGCATTGCGATGCTACTCATTCGTTGAATGTAAATAAAGACATCCGAAATTTCACCTACGGCAATTGTAACGTCGTCCCTTAACGTCATTTACCGTGCAGCGGTTTTCAGAAAAGGCTATGTTTTTATTGAGTCCTAAGCGTGGCAGTAATAGTTAATTTCTTCATTGCCACTTTTCCATTTGTGACGTCATCTGATATTTGAACTGGAAAATATTTTTGTTAAATCTCGCATTTAATAACGCTCCGTTGATGATTAGTTTAATTCACCCCATACGAAAAAAACAATATTTTCTATAAAAAAAAATTGGGTTTTTTAACAACTGGGTGCATACATTAATGCGAACAAAAGGGTGTATTTCACGAAGATATATAAGTGTTGTTATTTTAATAATAGAACTATTTTATTTGTTTCTAGAATATTGAAAGATCTCTCTTAGAAAATGTAGCACATCGAATTTGCTTGTGTTCTAATGGAAGAAACGAACACAGAAATCAAACCCTAAACAAAATTCGGTAAGTGCATGACTAAATAACCAAAACTGTTTTATTTTGTCAATATAAGCCTTGATTCAAAAAACGCTTTCTTGTGTTGTATCTGAACGAACAACCGATGTTATTGAAATTTTTTTATAATGATAATTTGATCGGTAAGGCGACAAAGCGGTCTAAAACCAAAATAACGCTGGTAATAATCACAATGTCAAAATGAATTTTCCGGTCAAATAACGATACAACCAAATCACGGGCTTATGGGCTTTAAACACCATCTAATCTGCTAACTCCGTATTCAGCTTACGCCTGGGTGCATAAAAACATCAAGAAATATTTTTCCGACAAAATTTAACAGCGGAACTTCCTGATTTCCATACGGTTGTCAAATGACGTTACAGTGTTCATTTCACAGAATTCAATTAAGACCTTTATCTTAGCAAGTAATTAGTTTTTTGACTGAATTCATCAAAATTTCTACATCATATCCACGGCTAGGCCGAAACGTGCGTGACTCGCTGCTGTCGTCAACGGAAGTCGTATTATGAGCGAGCTAAAGACGGTTGAATTAGTAGCACGATAAAGGAAGGGTCGTGTTAGAAGCGCGAAGTACTAGCGTGTGATTATCAAATCCGTGTAATTTCTACAAGAGGTTTCTATACAAACGACTCAGAGACGGGACTAATACTGGCTCAGCTAAAATAGACATTTATCCGCTAAATTAGACAGGAAGATTATACGATTTATTTTCAAGATAGGGAGGTTTTAGGAGGAAACTTTGTGTTTTATTTGATGAAAACATAAATCGGTTTAATCATTACGGTGGGCTGATTTCTTGTCAACTCGACTACGATCAGTCGAATCAAGTCTGAGAACTTATACATTTTAAAAGAATGGCACAAAAAGGTTATTTCCATTTAAACAAAAATGAAAGGCAATATGCTAATGTTGTTTATTTGAGACGTATGTCGATAATTTCTAAAATGACATTCGATTCATCATTCTTAATCATTAATAAATGGGCAAACGTGAATATCCTCTCTAATTTCGTTTCAATAACAAGCAATGGTAAATTAGTCTCTTTTAAACTCAGTGGTTGCGGATCTCATGTGCTGTAACAAAGCACTCTAACAGCTCATTTCTCATTATCATTATCATTATCATCATTAGTATAATTTATTATTATCATCATCGTCGTCGTCATCGTCGTCTTTGTGGTTGATGTTATTATTAGTATTATCATTATTATTATTATTGACGTATATATAGCTAGTAGCCAGTTTGCAATCATATTTGAAAAGTAGAAAATATTGTTTAATTGTTACATCTTGAAATGAAATCAGAATTTAATTTTTATGTTGCGTACATGTTATTTGCTGAATTTAAAGCAAGTATCTATTAAATGAGAGAGAATCACTGTTGTTGTAATCCGTTTATGTAACCGTATAAAGATATATGATAATGTATTTGTTGTCCTAATTTTAATTATGTATACCCAATTTGAGCATGTTCACATTGATGTCATCAATAGTATTACAATTATAGAGCTGTGTTTGAATATTAATTGCATTATTTCATTAAAAAGCTGTATTCATTTTGTTATAGTAAGTAAATTTTTATATTTACGATTGAAGTACTTTTCCTCGGTGCAAAATCATATTATGACATGAAATATGTCTGACAAAAATACATAATTAGATAGTATTATGCATATGTATTTTCACCAAGATTGCTACTTGCACTACGGTGCTAATGTACAATAATCACATATTTTACACGGGATATTTATTAACATTAAATCACATTGAAAATACCTAATAATTCAAAGCAGATTTCAACTCTTTCAGGCTGATGCTTAAACCTACAATACGTCAAAACTTCAAAACCCAAGCTGATAAGGGAGGTAACTCTATTCGACCAAAGAGTCATGTTGGCCTTCAGAAGAGAACTGCAAATGTGTGATTGAATCACTTTTTGTCAGCGATTGGAAAATAATATGTGAGTAAAAAAGATAAAGAATTGGGGATCTTCCGTATTGAGGCGGTCAATCTGTAAAGCAAATGGGAACCTTTACTGCAATCGCGCTGAAGCGGGACACATAATTTGAAATTTCCCGTCATGTTATTGCTAAGTTAGGTCAATACACGTGTTCTTCCGAAGCGTGCTTGGGCAGCTTTCGTTCAAACCCTCTGCATGATGGAGAAGAAAAGGAAATTTGGATGTGGACTATCAACGCAAACTTTCAACAAATCGTAATTACAACTTTTGATGAAGAGAAATCTGAACAAGCGTCTCCATGGCAACGCCTCGACAACCGGAAGTTAGGTCTGCCCTTCTCACGATCCTCTTCCCTGTTGACCGTCTTTGCATGTTGAGTATGAAAACGTTACCGATGTGTACCGATAAAATTCACGCTTAAAATACTTTCTCTTCCTTTCCGCTTTTTCCCCTGTTTGTGTATTGTGCGTGAGCCGACATGGCTTGTACGTTTAATTTCCTTTCTACGATAGGTTCGCACACAGGGGAAGCGATTGATCGCCATCTTTGAAATATTTCTTCGCCTCTCGATCTCCAAAGTCAATAATCGTCTCATATTATGTCGGTTACACGAATTGCCGTTCCAACAAAATTATACGGACCAAAATGACCAGTGAAGACGCTGAAAAGAGAATGTTGGCACTTCATTAAGTCATTAGTATCAGGTTTGCCCATCAAAGGTGAATAAAACCAAACAACCCTGGCCGACACAGGAAAGAAGTCGGGAGGTCGGCGGATATTTGGAAGCGAAAGATTCTTCCGTTTCGAGATTAGCTGCTTCTGTGGGGCTGAGTAGTGAGCGGTGTTTTTATTTAGAGGTAAATATCCCTCTTGATTTGACAACTCGATGTAGGGGGGTTGCCGCGTGCGGATCGATACAGTGCAAATATCTCCACCAGCTTATCCGAATCTACAGCAGAGGACTTCCGGGCTAAAAAGCTACACGGACAACTCGCTGATGGGTGTTTGAATGACTTATTAGTTCTGTAAAGTGGATAGATCAATTGGATTCCCCCGACAAGTAATTGAGTGAACCAAGGAGTTCCCTGCTGGAAACTGAACATTCACACTTCCATTTCCGGAACGGGCCAAACATCGATATCCCTTTATTAAACATCTGATGGGAGTCACAGTGTTTGTTTAAAGGCAGATTGAAGTTAGTTTTTAACTTTTCAACCGATACTGTTCAAGATCTAGACTCTGATAACATTTCAGCCTTCTGATCAAAGTCGCCATAGTAATTTTAAAGGACAGATTGGCGAATGGTTGAAGAAAGGGTTTTAAAGTTTTGGAAAGCTGTTTTTCGTAAAAAAAATTAAGATGGCGGGGTTCCAAAATTTAGCCAAGAAATACATCATCTCTGTTTTACGACCGATTGAGGATAGGTTGAAGTTCTAAAAACTTGAAAAGTTTACTTTTAAAATTTGAAAAAGTTTACTTTTGAGATCGCGAAATGATAGTCTTCAGAGAATATCACCCTGTTTACCAAGTCATCATTTTTATAGCACAGATTGGTCTCTCGTTATAACTGAAGCAGAGTGCTAGTCCCTTCGATAAGAAAGAGCGGATAGAAGACCTCTTAGAAAGATTTGAATGCTTTATTTGCAATTATTTCGGAGTAAATTTTGTTTTAGATATATGTTCCAGGCTACGGATATTTGAGTTTGCTACTGAGTAAGCAGGAAATGCCTTCAACACTAAATCAGCCATTTACGTAGACGGTATTTTGAAATTGATTTAGAAAATGTCACAAATATGTTACACCTTAAAATTATTCTATAAAAATGTAAATCATAAACTCCTCAGTGGCAAGTCTTGCTCAGTTGGAAATCGTGCCCCCCCCCCCCCCCTCAAAAAAAACACCCAGTCGAATTCAGTATTTTAAAGATAAATCCAAAATAACATTCAAACTTTTGAAAAATTAGTGTTCCTTTGAAGTTTTCAACTAAAAGATTAAAAACTTTTGATATAATAAGCAGAGAAAGCGTTCAGCTAAAATACCCATCAAGATCGTTATCATATTGGGAAACACGGCCATAAAAAGTTAATTTCGGGATCATAATTCGTTTTATAATCAAACTTCTACTACTATTAGTTTTAGACACCACCGCCTCCCCAGCATGCATAATTACCGGACATGCGACCAGAAGACAAACTATTCATAAACATGATGACGACAATCGACTTTCAAAATATACTCCGGACGATTTGATAGAATAATTAGATGAAATTGTTTTGCTCTGCTAGGGCGATTATAGCCACGAGTCAAAATAAATCCAGAAATCAAATCTGATATGGAGTAATCAAGCGCCATAGGAATCGAACAGTAAACACACCGAAGGCCCTTTGTATTGTCTAAGCAGCATTGATAATCTCGATATCGCATGCGCAAAGGAGGCATGCACGTGAATTCGTAATTCATTCGGATATGCACGTGCGTTATTCGAGACATGCGCACATGACGAGAACAAAACGTGAAGATTTATCGTTGAAACCGATACTTGGCACCAATCGCGAGGTTAGAGATGCATGAAGGAATCGGAGAAGCTTTGGAATCAAAGAGTTCGGTTCGAGAGTTTATTTTCAATAAACACCTGCAATGACGCACAATACTTTGAAACTGTGTCTCAATGGTTCCAATCCTCACCGTGTTCTATGATCTGTCAGTTTGTATAATGGTAATGGAGAAGGGATCGAATAAAAACATTGTTTGGGAATTTTTTCCACTACGGTTTTCCGGTTTTGTGATCTTATTATTATTTACTATGAATGACATGTTTCAATTTATTACTATAGTTGTAATTTACATTGACCAAATTAAAATTAAAATATAAAAATAAAAGAAAAGTTAAAACCAAGATTTCGTTTCCAGAATGAACTGTAATTATAACATATGCAAATCGTTGACCATCACAGCTTTTCAAGTGAAGAATTCGTTTATCAGTTTTCAGTTTAAGTTAACGAAAGATTTTAAATTCACAAATAATCGCATCAAAGATTTATGTTACCAGATATGTTATTCAAAATTAACTATTTTAATGACACTTTTCACTTGATTTTATATCTGACGGAGACGTTTACAAACGTAAATATGTATCAGGTAGGTCCTGACAAACAAGGGATAAAATGAGTGATTTCATTGTTAGATGTTTATTGTTTTAAAACATTAGCGTAATGGTTTACATGTATGATTATGTTTTGGATAAGGGAGTGTCTGAATTAGTTATTCACAACACCTGATTTCCTTTTCGTATATAAGTTTCCATTAGGAAATGCTTACCTTTATGGAACAAAATTAAATATACTGTAGTAGTTGGGATCGTATAAAAGAATCTAAGAATCTAGTGGTTCTAACTAAGAGTAATTCTTATGTGTAATATCTATGACAATTTATAACTGAAGGAAGTACAAGCTTACGAATTCAAGTTCATGAAGCAATGAGCTTTTGTAGAGAAATAAACTAGACAGATATTTTAGATATGTATATTTTATATCACTGGCAGTGATATTTAATATAGTTTTTAATAAATACATAGTACTTATTAATATGTTTATCTATAAGAAATATTGTGTGTGTCATAAAAAGAACAAGGGGTAAGAAAATGTTTTGTAGTTTAAACGGTGTGCCTTTCTCTTACTTTTTCACCTTAATCGACAATCAGTAAACTACAGAATTTATCAATTGAACTTAAATCCATATCAGAAATTAGTGAAATATCATGGTAGGGGTACAGAGTATATGTTGTAAGGGTCAACTATGGCAAACTTCATAATGGTGTTATTTCATTGACAATTTGTGGTTGTTTATGAAAGTTAACATCTCAATGCTTTATTAGTTAGCATAGTGACAATATACAGGAAAAACGTTGAGAATTATGATCGAAAACCGGACAATGGCGCGTGCCAATGACTCAAACGTAATTTTTTTAAACTTATGTGTAGCAGACACAATGAGAAATATAGGTTGGTATTGTCATTAAACTAATATAACGTGAAGATTTATCGTTGAAACCGATACTTGGCACCAATCGCGAGGTTAGAGATGCATGAAGGAATCGGAGAAGCTTTGGAATCAAAGAGTTCGGTTCGAGAGTTTATTTTCAATAAACACCTGCAATGACGCACAATACTTTGAAACTGTGTCTCAATGGTTCCAATCCTCACCGTGTTCTATGATCTGTCAGTTTGTATAATGGTAATGGAGAAGGGATCGAATAAAAACATTGTTTGGGAATTTTTTCCACTACGGTTTTCCGGTTTTGTGATCTTATTATTATTTACTATGAATGACATGTTTCAATTTATTACTATAGTTGTAATTTACATTGACCAAATTAAAATTAAAATATAAAAATAAAAGAAAAGTTAAAACCAAGATTTCGTTTCCAGAATGAACTGTAATTATAACATATGCAAATCGTTGACCATCACAGCTTTTCAAGTGAAGAATTCGTTTATCAGTTTTCAGTTTAAGTTAACGAAAGATTTTAAATTCACAAATAATCGCATCAAAGATTTATGTTACCAGATATGTTATTCAAAATTAACTATTTTAATGACACTTTTCACTTGATTTTATATCTGACGGAGACGTTTACAAACGTAAATATGTATCAGGTAGGTCCTGACAAACAAGGGATAAAATGAGTGATTTCATTGTTAGATGTTTATTGTTTTAAAACATTAGCTTAATGGTTTACATGTATGATTATGTTTTGGATAAGGGAGTGTCTGAATTAGTTATTCACAACACCTGATTTCCTTTTCGTATATAAGTTTCCATTAGGAAATGCTTACCTTTATGGAACAAAATTAAATATACTGTAGTAGTTGGGATCGTATAAAAGAATCTAAGAATCTAGTGGTTCTAACTAAGAGTAATTCTTATGTGTAATATCTATGACAATTTATAACTGAAGGAAGTACAAGCTTACGAATTCAAGTTCATGAAGCAATGAGCTTTTGTAGAGAAATAAACTAGACAGATATTTTAGATATGTATATTTTATATCACTGGCAGTGATATTTAATATAGTTTTTAATAAATACATAGTACTTATTAATATGTTTATCTATAAGAAATATTGTGTGTGTCATAAAAAGAACAAGGGGTAAGAAAATGTTTTGTAGTTTAAACGGTGTGCCTTTCTCTTACTTTTTCACCTTAATCGACAATCAGTAAACTACAGAATTTATCAATTGAACTTAAATCCATATCAGAAATTAGTGAATTATCATGGTAGGGGTACAGAGTATATGTTGTAAGGGTCAACTATGGCAAACTTCATAATGGTGTTATTTCATTGACAATTTGTGGTTGTTTATGAAAGTTAACATCTCAATGCTTTATTAGTTAGCATAGTGACAATATACAGGAAAAACGTTGAGAATTATGATCGAAAACCGGACAATGGCGCGTGCCAATGACTCAAACGTAATTTTTTTAAATTTATGTGTAGCAGACACAATGAGAAATATAGGTTGGTATTGTCATTAAACTAATATGGCTGTGAATCCTTCGCTACGTTTCGACTTTTCCAAAGCTGTTTTAATTTACAATCGAATACAACAAAAGGCGACATAGTTTTATAAATTAGAAGATGAAGATACAACTTTAGAAAGGCGATTTGAACTTTACTCCGGTAATAATATATTTCGGCTCTATCTAAGCAACATACAAAATCATGAAACATACTCTGTGTCACTTTAAATGAAATAAACATTTATTATAATATCTTTACCAAACACCAAGAACTTTATACCTTGATTAATACCTTTATACTTATTCGACACTATACCTCACACAAATATAATCAGATCATTTATGTTCTTTTGAGACGCTCCCCGCCCTATGTCCTATTCTGTTTGTCTGTCTGTCCCTATGTTCTTATTTAACACCCCAGAGGTCGAGATACTAAACGATCAGGTGACCTTTGACCTTAGTAATTGGTGGCGCAATGATCTCTTCAACCCCGCAGGTGTTCACCGCCGATCGATATCAAACCGCCGGATCTTTATTGTCAATGGGCGTTTATCAATAAGTGTTAATTTCAGCATCTCCGTGTGTTTTGACATTTACTGATTGTATATTACTATGAGTCGGAACGGATAATATTTCCATTCTTAAACTAACATATTTAACGTATCACATTTTACAATTAATTGATATGTTAGATGGTTTTTAACTTGTCACAGAATCGTAAACGTACTTTGTTTTGAGTTTCCGTGATGAAAAATATCAACACGGGTAATATTTCGTTTACAATAGTGACATAATGAAAATATCAAATTGTAATAATTGAGAAGTTACATGATACACTATGAGGAGTTAGACTTGTCAAAAATGATACACAATACACAAAAGGTTTTATGGAGAATTAAATAAACTGGTCATGCGTCCCCTGTTGATGTAGGCTTTGAAATTTTTACATTGTTTTGAATTATGATCATTTATTATTTCATTCGTTATTACCACAAATATTTCTGGGGGATTTTCGTCTAAATTTCACCTCATTTTTTATTTTGAGGCCACAGAAAAGGTTTTCACCCTTCGATCTGATGTACTCTACATTGACCACGTGTTTCAATCGTTGAAATAAAATAAAAAATAAACAAGTATGGTCGTAAGGGGGATTTTAAATCTATTATAAGAATTATTGGATCTGTGAAAACAATAAATTAACACTTTTTCCCAATTGCAACATGTTCACATTTTTTCAACTCCTGCATAATATTAATAATTACAAAATAGATTGTAATTGCGGACATTCATACATTGGCGAAACATATCGACCTGTCCACGTCAGAATCAAGGAGCACCAATCATCAACTTCAAAATCAGACAACAAATCCGCCATCTGTAACCATATACAAGCCAACCCAAATCACCGAATCAACTTGGAAGATGTGACAATCTTAGCGAAACACCACACTGAGTACACCAAACGAAAATTGACTGAAAGTTTGATGATCAAACGGTACCGACCTCAGATTAATTGTGATAAAGGCTATTACATTCCCTCTGCTTACAACCAACTTATCAATCAACCCTAGTCTCCTGTAAAAACACTGCAATCTAAGGCTTCACTGTACATCCTTTTACCACTGGCTTCTACTACCCCCTATTGTTACTTCTTCTCAATCATGTATTGTTGTTATTGTTAATTATCTCATTATGTTGTACCTGTATATATATCACTACCTCCGTATTCTATTTATGCTTGACAACGATACAAGAATCTGTGTCGAAACGTCGCACTTTCAGATTAAAGAAGTTTTTTTTTCATAAAAAATTGTACTAAACCTCTGATAATGCATTAATTATGCAAAAAAATTTTTATCAAATATCATCTTTCTTGAAAATATGTAGCAAACTATTCTCATATAGTGTACATCCGAATATCTGGTCTAAAAACTCTGCATTTTTTAAAACTTGTTTATATTCATAAACATTATAAAGATACCCTGTACACATGTAAAAGTATATATCGTACCTGACTCCTTCAATGGCTGAGTAAACCTTCCTGTTAAGCGCCAATTAAGTGCAGCGCTCTACTCGGCGCTGTTTCATAAGATTGCCTTTTTGACTCCGCTGCAGCAAGGAGGGCACGGAAAAGTAGGGGTTGTGCTTCAAGACTTAAATTGCTGACGCGAATTATGTGATGCTGGAAGGTTGATGTCAAAGTTGCGGAAACTTTCTCCATATTAAAACGGACATGACCCTCTTTCAGTGTAATGTTGTTCAAACGAAATTTGCGTTACGTTTGACTACTGATGACTATAATGCATAATGGAATTCTTTTTCAAATGTTGGTTTTATTTAATCATTTCAATTAATTGCAAAATGTACAATGGGAATATTCCCCTATTGGTTTAGTTTCAAAATAGGCAAGTTCGGTCTATTCCTCCAAACTATTCAAAATTGTTGTGCACTTGATACAGCCTTTTTATTTTGTAATAATTGGAGAATGTGTTTTTCATTTCAGGGGTTCAAATTCTGTCTTCAAGATCGAAAAATAACATGATCGAAACAGGTTTGTGTAAACAAAGGTTTTCGTGACATCATATCTTCACAATAGTGTAGACATACTTTTTACAGGGATGTATCGTAATCATATAGTACAATACGTGCACAGTATTAAAAAGAAAATTATAAATAAAGAAAGACAAAATTTTGTGAATAAGAGCTTCTTAATTGTGAAATTCAAGACGTATCGGAGAATATGCTTACTCTTTCATCAGGTGGACTTTGGACAAAACAAAATGGGATACTCATGTACCATAGCATAAAACCATGTGGACTTTAGTGATGGGTTAATAATATTATTATTAAGCTAAATTTACTCAAAGAAACAACCACCAAACATTTTGTATTAAATGTAACGATTAGAATCTGCTTTTGACACAAATTGTAACAACACAATTTGCCTCTGGTAATTCAGTGACATCTTCGCTGCGTCTTCACGTACTCAACTGTCTTCTCTATGAATTAAATCAGCGACTATTGAATCTTTTCTCCCTGAAGCGGCCAACTCTGATAAAATGAAGTCACGCGAATATAAAAGGTCACAGTAGAATTTGACAGCACAGCTCATCAGATATTGAAATTATCTCGTTAAGTGTATGAAGCGCGTGTCACGGTACAAAACATTATTTGCCACGGTCAATTACTTGCTCATCGGGTCGAGAAATGACCTCTACGCAGGAGCGTCATATTGAACCGGATTGCCTCAAGCACGTGACCTGGTCACAAAGCTAGACACATCGGTAAGTTTCGTATCCAGTGCGAGCCATTTAACCGGCCAATAAAGTGAGTACGTATGATGGGTGCGTACGCATATCCATCCATGCGTACAGGCGGTTCCGGTAAGTGGTTTTAAACAATACAAGGGGTGGACTCGTTATAAAGAGGGCTGAACGTACATGACACCCTTATAACGGTTTTTACTGGCACTGAAGAGTTAAGGAGAGTAAAGCTATGACAGTTATTGGTGCTACGACATCTTGATGTCACAATGTCACGTCTTCATAACATCGTGATGTATAGACAATTTGCTTCTTTGTTTCCTGTCAAATCCGTTTCGCCTATCAGCTTTGACTATCGAGGGATGCTTAAAACCACATAAATAAATCGTAAGTCTATAGTTACTGTAATTAAGAAATTATACACAGAAGAAATGGCAAATTGACTCCCCGAATGTGCATGCCATTTTGACACCTGCATCAATGTCTCTTATATACAATAATTGATAAACACAATAGTCCCCTTATGCGTAAACCAATATCCGTTGATGTAGAACTGAAAATTTTGAAAATTTTATACACTTTGTTCATGTGGGGTATCTTTTGGCATGCATTGTCTTTGTCAAGATTTAGACTATCAAATATTGCCGATATCCTTTTCGATATCCCCGCATCCATAAATGATTAAACATTAGCACATTCTCGAAAGATTCATTACTTAACTTATTTACCTTTTTTCATTGGGAATTTTCTTACATATGTTTGGTTCAGAGTTAATGTCAGTGGTACATGCAGCTTATACGCTAAGTTACTTCAAGTTACCTTGATGATATTTGCGAATCATGTACAATTACCCATGCTATATTCAAAACTTAAAATCTGTACTTTTACCGTCCCCGGTGACAACGGACTAAGTGGTTAGAGCATCTTCAGATCAAGATGTAAGGGGTCGAATCCCGAAAGATCCACATCAACGTCTACAGAGAACCGTTTTAGCAAGTCTACTGCAATCCTACTTTCAGAGCAGTGTTACACATGGTAGAATCAAAGATGCGGTTTTCATCCCAATACGTAGTTATAATGGTTTTGCGGGATTTGCAACTGAATTCTTTCAGTGTTCTACGCTTTTAAACAGCTTAACATCTTTCAGTACATCGTCTTGTTAACAAAGTCCCAAATGCATCGTTCACTGAAGCCATTCTTAATAACAAAGTTGGTTGATTAAAAATACGAAATTATCCCACAGTAATATGCATATGTTACTTATTAAGATATGATCAATATGTAATCGATTTTTGATAAATAAACGATATTGATATCAAAATCATAAACAAGTTCTTGGAATTTCAATTTCTCGATCACAATAGTGCGACGTTTCGGTGTTTGCCTGCATGCTTACAATGTACCTATCGGGTACGGTCCGCCATGTTGCTTGGAGGGAAAATGTCAACAAAGACGCTGTCCTTTTTATTAATTTCACAACATTATAAAACTGAACTGCATGAGTGGATAGAATATCCATAATTTAACATATGATATATGGTAAGAATAATCAACAACGCCTTGTAATTTGCCTTGTAGAAAATCGTTTCACGCTCGTAGCGGCGATGAATATCTTCACTTCTTCTTGTTTTGTTTTACCGAGTGTGCGCTCTCATTTATTTAGTTGTAAAATCTAAATCAACCAAAATGTTTTAATCAGTGCCATGTTTCAACTGTGTTTTGTTACATGAAGTGATAACATATTTGTATAAACGGGAATGCCTCCTTGAAAATCGTTTCCATAAAAATACCCCGAGAGGACCGTCCTTTTCAAATGATTGTTATCCTGTTAAAGAGCACTATTTATTCGTAGAAAGTGATGGCACTATGTACATCAAATTGTCGCGCTCTTCAATCAATAGAGAAGGTTTATAGTTATACAGTCATCAGCTAAATGTCTCCCAAATTAATGCTAATCCCTTTACAAACTTTGCATTAATTATTATCAATTCTTATGTGGTTGTAATGTGAATGTCATTGAATTGAAAAAAGTATAAATATGGATCTGTTATTGTTTGATGTGTCTTTTAAAACAATTCAATTTACTGCTTTTCACAAACTTCAAATTTCAATTCCAATTTTGACTTCCTATATAGAAAAGTAAAGGATGAAGATTATAATGGTACGGATAAATAACTTTTATTTTTATAGTATGTATATCTTAAAATAAGTGATGGGGAAAAATACAACATCTCCATCTTCTCAACATTGCCAGTCGTCATGCCATAGAATAGATAAATACACTATAATCTGCCAGCCATTCTTGCTTCGTTACTATCTGTCATATAGAAACAACAAAAATATGCTTTCTAATTTATAAACTTAAGTACGATCACATACATCATGATCTGCAAACAAATCTATATAAATCTCTCTTGAACGAATTAACCACGCCCATTTGGGGCGGGGCCACATTTGATCCCACCCACTCAGCACTCTCTTACCCATACCAGTTTCGTCGAAAAGCTGGATCGATACTGAAGTGGATTGCGATTAGAGGGAGGTAACTCTTCTCAAGTTCAACGCGCAGAAGAACTTGAGATGCCTTAGGGTCTGTTGTTTTTATTTTACTCTATCGTCAAGAGATATATGTTAAAATTAGGCAAAATTGAAATATCAAACAATTAAAGACGAAAAAAGATGAATTTGTTTTGCCATATTTATTTTCAACACTAATTATATCAACAAATCCAGCACAATTGCTCGTAAAATGGCAATAATTTCATCAAAAAAAAAGTTTTTAAATATTTATTTATATTTTTTTTCAAAATTGAAATGTGTTTATCGATTTCATATCTAGAAATTGGACACGTGTTGCCAATATTAACCTCCATAAGTCCTGTGGTGAAATTTACAAAATCACAAATTTCGTTTAATTATGACAATGCATGTGCGTATTTTAATTGGAGAATACGACCGAGATCATGTTCATAGCAACATAAAGCATTTGGATACATCCAGGAACAAGACAAAGTTGTCATATTAACGTTACGCTCCGTACTTTAACCAGCATACACGGTCATACGGGAGTACATCCTCGATTTTGTTTCAAGAAAGGTAACCAATCGTACTTTTGCTTAAAAGAATAACACCAATCACATGCAGGGAGTCGTTTCTTTTAAATGTTTTTTTATGTGTAACATCTTCATTTGCTGGATTTTGATTCAGTTATGCCTCAGTTTCAAACATTTTAAAACGCGACAATCTATTTTTCTTAATTCGAATTTTTATAGAATATTAAAGATAAAAGGGTACCATGTTCTCAAAAGATTAGAACCTTATTAAGAGAAAATGGCATGCATTTTCATGAACACATTCAAACCCTTTCATTAATTAAAACTGTGATGAGAACATAGTGATAAAAAACAATTTCATAATTTATAAAGCATGCCAATAAATAAGAAAGAATCCGAATTAGAAATTTGTAAAACACAAGAACTGCTGTAAATTTTATATTGATGTTTGTTTTGAAACCCTTTATATCTAAAATTTTAAGAATTAGTAGTTAATGGGTATCTCAATTGCAGATGCTAAGGTATAATGATTCTTTAGTTCTGCCATCTCCGAGGAATTATTCACATGACATGAAGAAGACAATTGTTTAAACAAAAACCAATAATTAGTCATTTTGACCTCACACAACCAATAATAAGCAATTATGACCTCAAACATTTCAAAATAATTAATAGTGTTGACCTCTGAGCTGTTTCTGACAGGATAAGCACGTTAGCTCTTCTAAGAAGAAAATGTCTTCAGGGCGACCAAGGATGCCGGCCAAAGACGGTGCCATGTACAACTTTTGGCGCCGGCGGTTCACACCAATAGAAGAGGAGGGAGTAAATTTGCTCTGTAATTAAAGCGCCTGTCTATTACACCAGCTCATGAAATTAACAAGGCATGAACGAGTGCAATGCGACGAGGAAAACTCCGTGTCAATTTCCTGTCCAAATGCGATTTCAAAATCATCGCTTTCTTTGGAAGGTCCTAAAATGAGAGATCGGAGTCGACTTGACGTATCAATAAAACACGCGCCGTATTCTTTGCACGTGAAGGAACCGTAATTAGCATACCGAGATTTTTTTTTTATTTAGACGATGATCGATGACTGATCACGAGCCAAAACCTGAATTATGTACACACAAGACATGAAAAAATGCGGTTCGAAATGAAGGGAAGCATATCAGCCAAGGGAGATAACTTGTTCCGGCTTGCGGCAAAAAAATATAGGAAACGTCGATTGAAGTTACTCTTTTGTTACAAGGAAAATTTCCTCGGCCGGTGGAGTATGCACGCAGTCACAAATCACTGCCGACTGTTAATATCCCGCGCGATCAATAACTAGAGAGATGTCATCCAATATTGCTTCAGTTCAACTTCCTTTTTAGTCAATGGGATCTTAAAAGGACGGAAAAAGTCCTAATGCTTTTCCTTCTCACCGGAAACTAGCCCATAACGACCGGAAGCTTGTCTGTGAGTGCGGAGCTGCGCTATGGCGGCCGTTGAGTATCGACTGCCAACACGTACCGCGGCCGGGCGCTCCTTAATGCATCTTCTCGAGTCCGCTATTGGAACTTCCGGTCGGGAAAGAGATCGTTATCGGGCTCCGGTACCTGCTCAGGTGGACATGAAAAGAGCCGCCATTGACAACGGGTGACTTAATGTTAGCGGAATCATTTACATTATAAAACGTCAGAAGGAAATGGAACTCGACTGAAAGCTTGAGGCTCGAATTAAGTGCTACCTGTGTACATTAAAGCCTAAATCAAAGATAAACAGCATCTACTTTATGACAAATGGACTAGAGGTGTTGTACCTTCATAACTTATTGATTCTTTGTTCCTTGCCTCCTCGTCCTTAGAGTTCAACCAATCTCAGTTTGGAATGATTTTCGTTGAAAGTTTTATACCACAACTGATTTTTAATTAGTTGGAGTATTAAATAAAGACTATCCTATTCATCAGTCACAATGAATTATTTTGTGGTGTTTTTAAGAAGGGGGTCTATGTGTCCCAAACACATTATCGATGGCCTTTTTACATCTGAATCGTGACATTCTTTTTTTTTTAACCGTAATCGTTTTCATTTTACATTTTACATCATAACTAAGATAGTCTTTCCATATCTTAGGTAAGCGTTAAGGGAACAGTGTGAGAATTAAAGGTTACACATTAATCGACGTTGTTATAGAATGTATTTTAGTTTGTAAGTATTTACCATTTTAAAATTATCAATTATTAATGTAGTTAAAACATATATAAAGTTATGGTCATCGGGGGTTTTTTTTGCCTGTACAATCTTATTATTTCACTTTTTCAATGAAATTGATTGATGAGAGCCTAAAAACAAAATAAGTCCGGTCATATACTTTATATACAGCTGCTGGAAAAAAAGTTTTCACTGTGTAAGAATTTCTATGTAAAATCATCATTTTTCGAAAATTTTAACCAGTCACCATTTCTTAGCAAAATACTTAGAGACAACACCTTTAGATCATTTTGTGAAGGGATCATTGTTACTCTACACGTACAAGGGACAGGTGTGTGGAATGCCAGACACACTTTGGGCAATCATCGGCAGGGGCATGGGGTCCAAAAAAATTTGAGATTTTCTCATATTTGCAATAATATATCATTTGAACATATTTTGGAAAATAATTTGGTCCAAAGAGTCGATATGGGTTACTAATATGGTAAATATTGTTATTTTTACAAAAACAATTTTGAAATGACAATTTTAAAAGATATTCAATATATTCGAGTTTTTGCATTTTGATCTTCAGTATTGCATAAATCCCTGCCAAGTGTGTTCCTGTAGCATAATGATTATCAGGAAGGAATATGTTTTTCTTCATCTTCTCAAACAATCGTACATGTAACTTATGGATTAATGACGCTTGAATATGTCGATCTTAAGAGAACACCATTTTACATGATATTTGCACTAAGTTTGAAAGTAACGAAACGAACTTTTGTTAAGCAGCTGTATACCAAAAATATGGTAATGGAGCAACTGCTTTTTCAATAACTCTCGTGATAAAAAATATTTATATTCGATTTATAAATATCTAATTGATATCAAACCATGTTTATTCATTATTATTATTATTATACTAATAGTTTCCTCAGTAATTGCCATGTTGATCATTTTAAAACAGATAGCCACATTACCTTTGTAAAACAGCCAAATTCAATAGTCGGGACGATTTTATTCAATTATCAGATGTCGACATTTACTGACTAATGATGACTGAAGACAGAAATGCAAGAAATAAAGTCCTTATTTGGTATTTCCGCAATAATAAGAAACGGTTGCTCCAAAACGTCGCCTCCTTTGCTGAAAAATATGCTGAGCTGTAAATCTGTAACATTTGGGACAACACTATCAGCAATAACACAAGTTCTTGTATTTCTTTCGGCAGAACCGAGACTCGAACCCACAGCCTTCGAGTATGGAAAGACTCCCAGCTCTGAGTGTACCAGAAGCTGACTATCTCGCCCATTTCGTCTTCATAAGGCTCTTACATGACAAACGGTGTTGCCTTACTTTGAGGGTGTGGGTTCGAATTCCGCCAGGAACTCGACCCGAAAGAGTACAAGAATTTGTACTACTGCATATAGTGTTATCCTTAATATAACAAATTAACGTGTTCACTATGCAAAAGGCATGTATCTCTAAAGATGTTGAGCCGTAGAGACAACTCAACTTATAACAAAAAAGTTCAAAGAATGATAAATAAAATAACTTGTATGATTTTAAATGCATTGGACAGTTTTAAGAAACCATCAAACCATGTGTCAATAAAACAAGCATCATATCAACCACACTCGTCATATTTATCAACTTTTTTATTACATTTAATCATACAAGTCATACGAATGTCGAAATATTATTGATATTTGTTTACTATTGAATCAAATACGCGGACAAAAGTTGGACTGCTACAACGCATATATCCCGGCTCTTCCGCGGTTGCGATCACTAACAAAACCTTTGTTACTTTGCTTTGACAGTGACACGTCTATTAATATTGCGACTATGGGGTATGCGCATATGACAGCGACACAATGTCAGATATAATACGTTTCATTCCGGCACAAAAAGAGGTGTTAATCCCACGTATCTGCCACTCCGAAAATCCAATCAAATGCAATTCACTTCCGCTTCATAATGAGAAGCTTATGCGCATGACAGTTGACCTGCGTGGTAACAAAGGGCAAGGCTCACCTGTAAATCTGACGCTTATATACAAAAGCCTTAAATTATTAAACGATTATGGCATATTGGCTGTCGGTGTTTGTTTTAAGGTGTGAGAAAGGCTGAAACTCGATTTGCACGAGCTCCGCGTGAAGAGCGAAGCTCATGTTGCACGAGGTAACCTCCATGCACGTGCAATCCATGCACGGACGACGCACGAATGTCAGGGCGGGGCAAACAAGGTCGCGTGGACCTAGAGTACATACGTATACCTTGAACTTCACGCCTAGGTTGACATTTCGCTCTTAATTGATTCTGTGTTTATCAAGATAAAACTCGGCATACAAACATTGTTACCCTGCCAAACGAAGCTTTTACCTGAACGTATCTAAAGTTATGATTAAACGATAGGCCGTGTGTTGCGATAATTTGCGGGGTATTATTATAAGGGATATATTTGTTATTAAGCCACGAAAAATCAATGTGTTTTAAGGACAAAGAAGGTTTAAGCTCTTTATCCCCCTAGAGAATTATTTTGAATTATGAATATGGATATGAAATTATTAAATACTGAGGTTTCATATTTGTAGTATGTCCTTTCTGCCAAGAAAATGTGATATTCTTGAATGTTAGCTCTTATTTGATGTTTCGTGATTTTCAATTTGGTATTTGATTATAAAATAGTGTTAGGTTCGAAAAAATGTTATATCCCGAAACCTTTTGTTTTGTATTTGTGTGCAAGTTTGTCTTTAAATAAGACAAATAGTATCGTCTAATTATCTAAACGATTAAAAAAGATTAAATGAATGTCTGCAACATATGGTATATCCTTTATGGAAAAAATTAAAATACTTGTACACTGAAAACGATGACTGTTTTTAATTTTTTTAAAACAATGCCGTTGTGAAATTGATATCGAACGCGGTAAAAAAAACATTTTAGCCATCCATAATTATTGTGTTTGTTCATAATTTTTTGTAGATATCCAGCTCAGTATTTAACAGTCTATGATGGAAACATATTTGCGATCATCCGTATAAAACTAGAACTGAACAATTACAAGTTCAAATGATTATCTTATATATACTCAACATCATAATCAATGCCACCCAAATATTCAATATCTTAACAAAGTTTCGATTATTACATAAACGGATAGAACAGAATAGAACATCTCAATCCTGAAAATCTGGGTGATCCTTTACTTATTAAGTTGAGTATACATTTTATTGTTCAGCGGTAGCGTATTGGTTTTGAACAAGCTATATAAGTAAAACAGATTATATAAGATCGATGTTTATATATGTAAATCGGCAAATCAACGCTAAAACTATACGAAATTGATACACATTTAAACCTATTACTATTTACACTGCATTTTGTCAAAAATAGTGTTAACTTTCACGCCGAGTTCTGATTTCAAAGAGACACTTCCCTTGCTTTGTGGTTCATGGTATGACGAATTTGCGTTATTTTTGTTCTTAAAACCGAGCACTTTCCGAGTGCCGTTTGAAAGGGATGTTTGCTACCGGACGGTTAGGGAATGGGTTTTTTTTAATCTAAAGTGTCCTGACTGACTTTTGTTTGTGTATTTAACTTAGCACTGTCCGGTGTTTTGTTAGGAATGGTTAGTACTGGTCGAGGAGGGAATGCTTTTCATTTGAAAATAATTTGTCATATCTGACTTTCAGTGATTCATCCAAATGTTTGTCATGGAATCTGCCTTGTATGTGTACATGTTTGTCCAATGGAATCTTTGTGGCATATATTTGATTTTGGAAAATCCATAAGCTCATATGTGTGTGGTACAAGATTAAAACATTCAAAACGTTTTAAAATCACATGTCTATTGACTATGGAAACATGTTCTACTGAAAGTTCTTTGTAAAAGTTTCCAATTGACTTCTTCACATATATAATCGTCGAGACGAGACCATAAGAGACTTTCTGATTTATTGTAGGAGTGCGGCAAGGCGAGTGTCTAGCTCGTTATCAATTCCGTGTTGATTTAGATGGCTTGTACCAAACCAGTCGGAAATTGGATGTTTTGACAGTTTCCGTTTATGAAGTGTTTCAGTACAAGCAATCGGATCACGGAAGTAAATACGCTTTAGTTCACAGCAAGGACAAAGAAAATGGCATTTACATCAATATACGCCAATGCCTCAATACGTCAGCCGCTGCTCTTTTCAACTTAAACATAACAAGTTTTGAATGTTTCCTTGTTGGCGCCAACAACTTTATCCATTAGAATTGACAATGGAGGACATATAATTACAAGATCACTTTGCTTATTGTGACAGTCAAACTGACAAACTTTCTTTATAAACCGTCTTTATATACATTTGGGAAAAAGTAATGGAACATCCTATGTACGAAACTAAAATGTGATGCCGTTGAAAACTGAATAAATCATTCATTCCTCCAAACATTTTTTTCCAACGCACTATAAGACTCTATCCTGTCTTTGACATTACAGGCACTTTTTGATAATACTCAATTGGCGTAATGTCTTTTTATTTCTTTAATCATCATCATTACGTTTTCAGTTTGCAACAATTATATAAAGTCCTTGTTCTAATCCAAATATATCTAAGTTATGAAAGCAAAATGCTATTCAAGGGTTTGATTATAATTCAAAATTAGTAATTTGTTTGCAGGTTTTGTTTGAGTTGTATATCATTAATCACCTGTGACAAGATATTATGGGCACATGATGTATATAAAAGAAGTAATTACGCAATGACAAAAGTTGCCAATGTCAAGAAACCCTTTGACAGATATCAACAACCTTAAAGTGGCAATCAAGATCAATCACTGATGCTTTAAAACTTTCATAAACTTTGAATATCTTCAGCTTAAAATAAAGTTTATTCATTAAGATCTTAAATTTTTTAAATTATTCAAAAGCGATAAAAATGTAATCATATTGCCCAATGTCAATACTTTGCAAATGAACTAGCGTCAAGCAGGACTTTTAATGGCTTTAAAACTCGCCTGAAGTGTCGGTTCATATTTACAGAATTCAATGCCTGGTGTTTTGAAATATCTTCAACTTTTGCAATAACTTATTTAATGGTGTTCTTGATCCGCTAGAAATAACGGCTTAAGTTCAATAAAGAATTCTTTCTCAGAAGTAGCTACAGAGTTTAAAGTCCAAAATAGTGTTTGATATCTCCTTTGGAAACCACTGCCGATGTTTGATTTAGTCAATGACGAAAGGATAACTTTTCGGTAATGACATTTGACAAATACTTGGAGTAGAATTCAGTGGAGTGCTGATGGCTTTAAGAACCGAGTTTCCATCACGTCTCTACGTCCACGTACGATTCCAGTCAACAAGAGGGTTAGGAAATTTGAAATGAATCTGTTCATTTCACTCTTGCCCTCGCTTGAGGAGTGGAAGGAGGGAGGGAGGGGATGACCGAAATGAAGTGGAATCGAACCGGCCACTGCAATTACAAATAAATGTGAAATTAACCCCATCCCTACCCCTTTTGTAACCCCCCATAGGATTGAGAATGTTGACGGGGTATTAAAATGTAAAGGGATAATATCATACGAAGCATACAAAGAGGGGATACAGGGGTCAAGAAATATTTAATGTATCTCTTATTCTAGGTTGAAAGGGGGACATGTCGAAGGGAATGAATGAATGATTGAATACATATTGTAGTTGCAGAGTGAAAGAGAGAGATAAGACTGTACGGTAGTGTTGGGCGAGGAGGGATTTGAGGTGATAAGAGTTTAGAAGGGAACAGTTTTTCAGTATATTTTGAAGTTGATTTGTTTCCCCCCCCCCCCCCCCCCCCCCCCCCAATCATGAAAGAATGAGGGGGTTCCCATTTCGAACTTGTGCAATAGTTTTCAAATCGTCCTCAGTGATTGTTCTTTTTCTCCATGTCACATTCTGGCAAAGAAGACGTGCAGCGGACGTAAAACCGCGGAGTAATATCGGACCGACCGGAAATAAAAGCCCGCTATTCCGGCGGAACGGGCCGTGAGGACACGAGAGGAGTCATACGAGCTCAATAAGGCAATTTCCTCTTTCTGATTGACTTCTAGAAGCGATGTAAGCACTGACATGGTCCTTTTACCGACACACTACAGATCTTTTCCACTCGCACGTGATCTCAGTGAAAACGAGATCTCGCGCCAACGAGACTTGGCTCTGCGGCGTTATTATCGCGAGACCGTACGTGATTTTGAATGCAGAATGATGTTGACAAATTTAGATCGGGATATGTCACCGGTGCAAAAGCTCGTTACCGCCAGCTTGGACACATTAAGGCAGAATAAACTACTTAGACATTACATGCACCCTGTGTGATCAGAAAATTAACTCAACACCTCTTTATAGTTTGGATTTGAATGGGAAATTTTGAGGATCTATGGTAAAAGAGAAGCTCGGTTCTAATAGCACTTCCGAAAAGACAGAGTCTCGGTTTTGAATAAATGCCCGTATTATCATGATAATACTCAAGATTAAAAGATTCAAATGTGTACGCGCCTCATTTATGTTCAGAAAACTCCAATACGTAAAAACGAAATTAAGGTAATGACCTTTTGGCTGAAAACATGACCCCGCATGAAAAACAGTTAATTTTGTTACCAAAAGAGGGCATTAAAAGAAAATAGTTTCACCCTTGCCTTTAGGTTGTAAAACGAGTTCAAAAGATGAAAGACATGTTTGTTTTGTTTGTTTTCTGTGCCTTTTTCATTTTCTTTAATTCTGCATGATTAGTTTTCTGTAGGTTATAACGAGTAGGTTATACATGATGAAAATTTCGAGATGCAAGTTGCTTTTTATAGGAAATTTCATTGTTAACATATTAAGAAATGCTCAAAGAAAAGGAAACATTCGTATCAATTATGATCGTGTGTACTAAATTTGCTTGATAATATTCTTGTGAAAAAATATTACTGGATATGATAATATCATCTACGAATTGTTTTTAATGAATTAGATATTGCATAAAATACTATAAAAGTCCTGAATATAGTTCCAACTAATATTGCTCTCTCTTACATTTCACTATAATATTAATATTCCATCCTACATTATTTCACTGTCATATCAATATTCCATCATACATTATTTCTTTGTGATATCAGCATTCCATCATACATTGTTTACCTATGATATCAGTATTCCATCATACATTGTTTAACTATGATATCAGTATACCATCATACATTATTTCACTATGATGTTAGTATTCAATCATACATTATTTCACTGTGATATCAGTATTCCATCATACATTATTTCACTGTGAAATCAGTATTCCATCAATATATAAGAGTTATCTTTACATGAGTAATATTACCCACATTCCAGGATCCGCCGCTAACGTTCACCCCACGCTCATTTTATTATCACGGTAATCTAATGAGTGAGTGAGTGAGTTGGGGTTTAACGTGTTTTGAACATTATTTCAATTTTGTAACACGTGGATGACAAACATACAAAATAGAGTGGACACATTTGGAAGAAAGGAATCGATAGGATGAGGGAAAAGACAGGAAAAAGAAAGGCACATTGAGAGCTAGACAGCAGACATTCTATTTGTGGCCTAATCGATGTAATTATGTCCAAAACGTCATTTTCGTGCTTGTGAATGACGTCAGAAGATATATTATCACTTCGTTAACTTAAATAAATGTATTATTTCCACATTTTAAGAATAAACCTGTATTTTCTTGTTCTTAGTCTACTTCCGTCAACGTTCGGAAAAAAGATTACTGTTTGCTTTACGTTACGCCATATCTCATGCCGGGGAAAATTATTTTACCTCAGGAATTAAAAATGCCTGTCTCCATTTGGTAAATATTAAGAATTAACTCCCTAATGTCCTTCTCTTTGGTTTATTTCATTCAACGCTCATAACAGATATCATCCTTTGCTTATGTTACAAATATTTCATGACATCGAAGAAATAGATGTAAACTGTATGATAGGTGTGAAAGGCATGATACCGTCTCTTAGGAGTTTACTTCTTACTACATAAATAATTTTGTAACTGTCTTATATGTGTCAATTACCGTAAGTGTGATGTCGACACAACTATATTTCAATGGTTATGATAACTTCTCTCAAATATATGTAAATGATGTATTTTTTAATAAGTTAACATTTTATATGGGATTATTGAATATCATTTGATACTCAATTTATACCACAATCATCAAATATGCACTCGTTTAACTTTACAAAGGTCTTCACTTTTCAAACAATTGCATAATTTGCTTGCTTTTCAAAGCATTGTCATTCGTTTACCACACGGCCATGAATCATACTTCAAGTACCACATGGTAGGCAAAAAATGGATTTTTTTTTACTCAAATAAACTGGTCACGAGGAGGGTCACCATCCCGGTGTACAACGCGCCGGCTGTTGCTGACCTGTGCCTGGACGGTGTCATTTACTGGTCCACGTGCTACTTATTTCCTATCAATCATTACAGCTTAAATATATCATAGATATACGAACGGACATAAGGTGGTCGTCAATCGTTGTCATCAAATGAACTTGATGAATCAAAATTTACGCGACCACAGCAGTATGTTTCCCATGGCATGTCTGTAGTATGTAGCAGTAGCATAAATGCTAAACGAGAATATCCATCGAATTTCGTTTCAACAAAATACGTCGTTTAAGAAAATATAATGAATCCCTAACAAACATCGGTATCTTCCGAAAAGTTTATACTGTTAATATTGAAGTATGTACATAAATACAATATAAAACGCAAGGTATGTGCACTTTTATTGAAGATTTACAAAGTAATTACCTTATAATGCCAATATATTGAATTCAACCATATTCCTTTTTCATTATTTTCAAATTCAAACAAAGCCTAGACTTGGCTCTCTGAGTAGGCACTGCTCTGCATGATACGGTGTATGTGTTGATATGGCTTAACTCACGAGTTAAATATTAAGATAGAAAGACAAGATTTGACTATAATTGTACGTCATTGAAAAATATTGTGTCATGAGTAATTACACAACAGATAAGTATACTTCTTTTGAAAAACAACTTACCATAGTAAATGTATCAGATTAAAATGCCGTTTATGCTTATGTCTGATTTATAACCTTCTGTAATGGTCACTGACCTATTCATGAAAAACGTGTGAAGGAATAACCGACGAATGAACGAATGTTTTGGTATGTTCTACATTTTTGCTATCTTATTATGAAATATTTTTGAGTTGGGAAAGCAATTTGTGCATCAACCCATTAACTTGTATAAACATACCATATTATATGTATATAATCACAGTTTTGTAACTGTCGGTATATTTTGCTTGATAACGGTGTTAGTATCCATACCGAAACGTCGCACCTCTTTGCAATAAAGAAGTTGTAAATCCATAAATTTCCTAAATCTTGAAATATTTATGAGCCATATATGTCACTTCACTTTGTGTATACTATAACAATTGATCTTAGTATTATAACATATCGTTTAAGTATTATAATACTAAATTGATATACGCGTTTTTCTCTTTATGTATATTTCTATGTTCAACTTCACGACAAATTGATACAATTAATCGTATTCAGTTAGTAGTATCTATACTCAACAACGAAAGTTAATGGTCATCCTAAATTCAACATTAAGACATCATATGGATCATAATATAAACTGAATAACATTTCAATATTTATAATCAGGGTGGCCCTTAACTTATCTTGTTGAGTATATTCCAGTAAGTTATATCTTCACATTGAAATACGGAGTTGCAAACGGCTTGAAAACGTACAGTGAGAACAATACTTTTGAGTGAATCAAGGTTCTATATTTGAAAAGACTGTCTTAGCACTCATTGTTGAAAATTATGCCTATACTTAATTAAAAAGTAAGGGGAATATGTACATTTGAAAGATAATGATTGATATATTTAGTCATCAATACCCTGATACAATACAAATCATAACATTCCAATATCCCCAAGATATTTTGTCTGCTCCTATTGTCGTGATTATAATCAAATTAACATTTGAGGAAAAATTTTAAATGATTTCTTTTCAATCTCGCATTAAAATAATATATGTCCGAGACGTCCACGGTTAATGTTACCATGCTTCCCCTTTGTTGTATCTAATCGCAATGAACAAAAGTGAAATATTAACTTGAATTTTGAGTCCAAAAATATACTCTTGTCATAATATTCCTTTAATCACAACAAGAATATCTACATGAAAAGACACAAAATAGAAAATAAAACATCAACAAATTCTTTCAGTGAGTATTTAATCATGTTAAATTACAAAACAAATCGATTGTTTAAACAAACATGTTACATTCTTGAATGTAAAATACGTAATATGCAAATTACATGAAATAAATTATTTTGGAATTTGATAGCGATTTATCTGTACATAATGACAAGATAACTGCTCTGAAAGACTATACAACCCACCAAGGTCCGGCATTAACCCCTAACCGGCAACATCCGCGTAAGGATCAATAACTGCCGGCGGTTCTATGAAGTGCAACATGGCTTTGCTAAAAACCAGTTTACAGCTACCAATGGCCTAATTTTCCGATTCTCCATACCAATGCACTTCCGCATTCTTTATCGCGATTCCAGATACACACCCTTGAATTCAACCAATTACGGAACAGAAAACTATTACTTTGAAGCGAAAACGTGCGAGCAATCGCATTTGGCGCATTCTGAAAGTCATTTATGGACCAGTTGTGCTAAAAGGGACATTGGTCATTAGATTGGCTAAAACTATATAAAGTATGAGCTTACATTTGAATTACCATCTTCCCACGCATGGCCTGTTCTAACGCGAAGCCCCAATGACTTACTAAGATAGGCCTTGCCGCATTTCCGGTACTTTTCTGTGCTTATCGCCAAGGCTGCTGCGTCGAATTGCGATAGTTCAATGAGAAATGAACCTTTCGCCGAAGAGGAAGCTGCACTCAAAACACGAATTTTGACTGGTTGGCAGCAAGGTTTAAATTATCCAGTGATAGAGACTGGTGCAATTTTAATGCATGAGGGGGAAGATTTTGGATGACATGCAAATAACAGTAGTAGACGAACGAAGCGTGTTTTTAACTCGCCGTTTCAGAGACTTACAGGAACTATTTGACTTCACTTGTATCAAGGGCGTGCGATTAGCGTTTTTATTTGTCTGATAACGTTAGAGATAAAGTTGTATAGAGAATCGGAACGTTAAGCTCTGAGTAGCCCGGATGGTAAGACCTGGGAATGATTTATTAACGAATACAGATCTTTACAGAAATAAAATCAACAAACTATTGATTTCAGTTAATGACAGTTAAGCTACAAATACAATGCAGATTGCATTCTAATATATTCGTTGGTAAATTTTATAAGATAGGCAAATACATATAGATTATCTTTTGTGACGTCATCCTATAACTCGAATTTGGAAGTATGTTTCTACATTTGTGAATCTGGAAGATTTTAATGTTCAAAATATAAGCGAGTAATTTCAAGATCTCTGTTGTCATTTTGCATAATTTTTAATCAGTTTCGTTGAAAAGTACCACCAATATTACTCATATCTTAAATGTTGCGATGAACTATGATAAATATTAACTACCTACATTTGGTCACTTAATAGGACAATCATTCAAGATTCGTAAACAAGTTGTGAAGACGATAGTCGAATGATGTTCAAATATCAATCGAATGTTGTATTAAGTTCACCATTTTTAGCACTTCTAGCGTGGGGATTGTTGCTACGTTACAGCAGCAACGTTGCAATCTTCCAATAAAGACTCAGTCCCTCTAAGTCTAGTCAGGCAAGTATAATTATGACTAGATGAGGATGCGATGTTTTTTCAAAGAAGTACCATGATATGTCGGACGATATCCCGTCCACCTTTGGTCAATTTCATTAAAGGGACAGTTAGATAATGGACTGTTTGTCGAAATGGCATTCGAAAGGATAATTCCATTCGTGGATTAAAGCAATTTAAGCTCCGATTATGGGCATCTTCAACAATATGTTTTTAATATAATTTATGATTACTATGATCAATATGCCCTCAAATTTAGAATTCAATACCCTTGTAGAACTGTTGCTTTAAAACTGAATTTTGGTCAACAAATTTTCATGGCGATCTCAGTCATACGTTGTACTGTGACCTCTCTTTACCAGATAAGGCTCATCTTTAAAAAGTAATATTTCTAACAAAATGACCAAAAAATTCAAATTGTGTCCAGGAAATTTTCAGTTTCAATATTTAAATTTTGTTAACAATAAAGAAACCATTAATTATCATGAGTGAGATTCATATATCAATATTATGTTCATTTTTTCATGTAGGAATTGTTACAAATGCAAATGCTATATATGCAAGATGACCATAATAATACTTTACAAAAATTGTCACGTGATCATATAAAAGAGACATCAACAGTTAAGTCGCACAGCATATATCCAGAAATGGTCGTTCTTATCTTTTCGATACCATTCAACGGAAGTCTTGGAGCATTGTATTTGATAGAATCCCGGAAGACTATCAACAGCAAAATACAATTACTATGAAATCGATCTTTGGTCAGTCTCTCTTAGGTCAGTGAATTGACCTCTCAATATATAGCTATATACAGTATATATACACGTTCTGCTTCGAGATTAATGTGCATAGTATGTCCCGAGATGTGAGCTGAGATGACCCGTATGATGTGGCATCACGTGACCAGGGATGCCGGTGAACAAGTTCGTATTCGTATTGGACCAGTACCCAGTGTTACCCCCGAAGAGACCCGAAGGGGGAGACCCCATAGGTGAGTGGGTGGGGGTGAATTTGGGACTTGGGTAACTCGTCATGAACATATCCTGTTGGTACCGAAGAGCGGAAGTGTCTCCCGATGACTGTTGAAGACACTGCGCAAGTCCGCCAAAGTCAAATTTATAGGCATATCTCTTGCCGTGAACTTTGGTCATGATGTTTTTGTCGTAGTAGTATCGCAGGGCACGACTCAGCTTGTCGTAGTTCATGTTTGGTTTGCTTTTGCGCTCTCCCCAGCGTCTGGCGACTTCATCCGGGTCAACCAACTTGAACTCTCCGTTTGTTCCTTCCCACGTGATGCATGGTGCGTTTTGGCTATCCGACAAGAGCTCGAGCAGAAACTGCCACAGCTGGATCTGTCCACTTCCTGGAACGAAAACAAGAACATTAGCCAAAACGTGACATTTCAAAGCAGTTATAGAATATCAATAGAAGAAAGGAACAGTGTCAACATTAACCAAAAGGCAACATTTGAAAGCATTTTAACAGTATAAACTAAGAGGGAACTTTTGTTAACTTAGTTACTTCGTTTCCAGAAGCAGAGAACACCTTAATACATATAACGCATACATAAGAATACATAAAAAATTAAGAGAACAAAAAACTTATTGTTGATATAATGTTTTTGATCATCTTTCACTCGAAAGAAGGGTACACATGACGGACTTTTCAACTGTGTTTAATTTTAAATATATTCTTAAAATACAAGACTGAAGATGAATTTTTGCATATCAGTTCATTACCAATAAATGTGATCACCAATTACATCATATTGTGTGGCAAATTAGATTATCAATTCAAAACGAAGAAAATAATGTTTTCACCTGAACTGGATAAACGAGTCGCCATAGGTGTGAAGAGCTGGTATGGATCTGAAACAAGAACAAAAATAATATAATATGGTAACAAAGATTATAAAATGATATAAAAAATATGATAAATAAGAAAATATTATCGACACATAATTTATATCCTTTGAACGATACACCAATGAACTCATTTGCAATATAAGTCATATGGTGTCGATGATACATTCTTAATTGTTATATTTGTTTATTTTTGCTGCGTTGCTTAACGAGTTATTGTGTATTGTTTAACTCGTTTTGTGTTTTGCTATCATTTTATCACTGTGATACAATCTCCCGGTTATATCAGCGTACTATTAGTTTGTTTCAAAGCGCTATATGCTATGGCGTACTCATTGTTATTTAACGATATAAATATAGATATTGATACAAAGGATAACTTATACAGTCCTTGATTCAACATCATCTATTTCATTCAATTGAAATAGTGTGAACTCATATAGCTACCCATTTGTTAAAACCACGATGAGGGATAAATTATTTGATCGAATATATTAGGAGTGTTGAGATATAGATGCAAGTAAACATTAAGACATCTACATCTATATTGACAAGTGCAGCTTGAGATAATGACAGTATAATGTATGTATTAATACTACTAATAATAATAGCTTTCTTATACCGCGCAAATATCCATGATAAAGCATGCTCAAAGCGCCATGAGTATTATTACTCGTAAAACGTAAAACTACTCTCATATCAATCAAAATCGTTAAAGAATTCTCTAGATAAATCCATTTGAGATGTTACCTGTTAATCACAGGTGAGGCAACTGAAGATCAGGTATGTTAGCACCTGATTAAGAGCAACAAGGGGCGTATTGATTACCACTCACGGAGATTCATGGGACGGAAAATAGAGTTTTCAGCTCTGTCGATACATTGTTCCACTTAGGCGTGATTCATGATGGCGACTTTTTTGCGGCGCGGGATAAAGCCATGGTTTTCCGTAGACAATAACTCTTAAAGATTTTACCAGTATTTGCCATAGAGCGATTGAATGCGCAGTGATGCGTGAAGATCAAGAGAGGACGAGAGCTTCCTATAATACAACGACGATGTCGTGTTAGTTTAGTCAATTGCTCAAGTCGACAAGATCGCTGTGTTACTGACACATGCTGTTAGATTGGCACTTCCGTTCATTGTGCAAGCTGAACAGGGTTCTTTAAGTAACACACGCAATCAACTTGATAATAAAACATGTACTTGTAGAAATGGAAACGATGTCATTCAAGTTCATGTTGAGTTGGGAAAACGGTACAATACCTAGCACTGGAGCTGGGAATTTATTGCCAAGGCTGTTTCATGGAACAGTTTTAGTGCTCTTGGCTAGATAGACATTTCGTAAGACAACCTCGGCACTTAATTTGTATTTAGTACGTCGATTCTGTTCGATTCTGTGTTTTAAACGTCCCGTGATTGAAAATAGTAACAGGACTGTCCAGTTATAAGATAGGTGCGTTGATGCAGTGAAACAGTTAACGATATGTAGTTGATAATACACACGAGTAAACTGTCATTATCGTTGATATGAAAAACGTCCGTTGATCTTGTAATGGCGAGTTTGTTATTACTGTAAATATGCATAGTTGTTATATGAACAAGTTTTACACATCCATTAGTGAGATACTAAATATGTCATTATTTGCCATGATCGTAAAACATTAACATTTACTTACTAGTATATAATTTTAATATTATATCAATAACCTCGTTATATTTATAGCCGCCTGCAAGGATGCTAAAGAACACTTTACGTAGTCTACACCTGCCTCGTGTGACGTCACAACGCCTCGCGAGTCCTCAATCACGTGCCGAGTTCGTCTCGGGCCAATGCAAACGAAAGTTTTTATTTCACTGTCAGTAAATACTATCTCAATTTTCCATTTAAACAATGCTGACAGGTGATGCTTTGCTCATGTGTTTCGTTCGTCTCGATTCAGTGTCAGCATTGATAATCATTTCACTGTCGGTAAATACTATCGCCAAGGTGGCGCTTTAACAATGGCGGCAGGTCAATTGGGGTTACGGGTGAATGGGCACGATGCTCAGTTTTGAGAAGTGTTTGCCTCACACGCGAGAAACGCGTGCCAGGGAAAGGTATGCCAAGAAAAGGACGCTATAGGAAAGGTGTCTCTTTTGGGGTCACCGCGTCCAGATTAAAACCGTACAAGAGGACAATCCATGTCAGGGAGTAGGTCGGGATGAAGTAACACGTAGCACGTGCAGCACGCATATTCCATGCAGCTCGTAGGAGAGAAATTGATACAGTTCCTTTCGTTTCTATGAAGTAATAATAGCAGCAGCCCGCACATGCTGCACGCTTTTTTAATGGAGGTCATGGACCAGGAATAGATACAGTTTCTTGTCAGTTTTACGGTCGTTTCATTAAGTTATTGTAGGAAAAGGAAGCACGTGCACCATGCTTTTTTCATGCAACTCATGATAGGGAATGATCCGGCTTTTGAAACATGAGTTCCAAATGCAAAATAAATAACTTGCCAATTCGCTCTTGATAGAAAATATATAATTAATTTATTAATCAGGCAGAAGCTTGAAGTTATCTATATAAACAGATCTGTTATCATTAATACATCATCGTTAATGTTCCTATTTTCATAACATATTCCAAACGTATCTTATATCTAATTGATAAACATCTTCACTGGAAATGTGTGTATTTTTTTCAAAGCCTTTCACCCATAACCAACCCATATTTACTCAAATAAAATCTTACAAGGTTATCTAAAGCAGATTCGGACAGCTAATAAAATGAACTAGTGAAATTAATCCCTCGTCTAGGACCTGGGGCTGCTAGTGATATTGAATTAGCTTGCTTTGTCTTTGTGTTTTCCTGTGCGCGAATTTTGAGGGGCTTCATCGTCTACCGTCTGTAACGTTATCAACGGAGCCATTTTCTCTGCAAGCTGTAATGAAAACGAGAAATCTAATCTAGAAGAAACCTTTCAGCTGTTTACATGTTGAGTCCAATCTACACTATTGTCGACCCAGTAAGGTTTCTTCTTGATACATTTCGGAAATCCGTGGGGAAACCGGCCGTCGTTTGACAAGGCAGCGTCTATAAAGTTGGCGACTGACAAGCACAATACAGGAAACACGTGGGGCTTCCTATTGTGAATCTCTCTTGATATCCTTCCGCCACTGATAATCGACAAAGGCGTAGTAACAAGAACTGACAAAGTAGGTTTTCACCGATAGATGTTGTCCACGAGATAAAACCGAGGACATATTGGAATACTTTCAAGTTACACAATTCTATTTTCTAATTCGGAATCAATTATGAGTCGTGTAAACAACCATGTGTTTTTCTCATGATTTGATTTATATTTTCATTTGTTTGACACGTTATTATCTTCATTTCTATATTAATATACAAAATTGAATAATTAAGTTGCTCTATTCTACTTTGAAATTTGACTAACGAAGCAATTATTTTTTTAAACATGTTTATGGTTTTTCTCATGATTTAAATATGTGTCTTTTCATCTATATGATTTCTATAGTAGTAACCACAAACAATTTATGATTAAAAACCGTTACTTGACGATGATAATTGTTTTTTAAATATGTTATGGAGTGATGTTATAGTTGTATTAGAATTGAGACGTTTATGTCATGTCAGGACGAAAGAACCAACTTCTTCTAAATATTATTAAAAATGACTAAAAAAATGTTCATATACAAATTGTTTGTGTGACTTTTTGTCTTTTACACGTATTAATAGTTGGTCACTTCTTCGTAACATTATTCAAAATTATCAAATTTTATTTTCAACACGATGTTATAATAACTTTTGTGACAAATATTCATCTATTGATCGTATGTATACTTTGACATGTTCACAAACGCATATTTCAAATAATTTTATATAGTATTCAGGATTTTCGTTTGTTGTTATTTAAATATTTGCATTATTCATTACAGCGTGTACTGTAGTGATATCAATCATAGGCGATCGCAACCAGTTTAAATCTCCAAATCATATAGAAAATCGGTCTCAACATGAATATTTAGTAAGCACGTATGCAAAAATCACTATACTCATAATATAAGACGATTCAAAACATCACATGTGCTTACCTTGAGTTCTCCATTGCGCATGCGTGCTCTCGATGTTTGTTTTCATACCGGTAATAGAATGTGGTGCATAAGCTGAAAGAAGAAGTTAATAGAAACTGAAATTTTGTTTATGTCCAAAAAATGGTAAAATGGTAAAGCATTCAATATACTCATTTTTTCGAACAGAAATTCTGCGAATTATCAGGAATTATTCCCTTTTAGAGATAAATAGACGAGTTGGTTTTCGTGTCGCGTTTTTATTGTAAATGATATAAAAGCAAACCTTAGTTAAATGCAATGTGAAACTTTATGATAAGCTTAAACAGTTCAGTTTCTTCGATAATTTGCGTTTTGAAGACAGCCATTTGTAAAAAGTGACACATTTCTTATCATTGAGTGATAAGTGTACGTTTTTTTCTAGGCTTTTGGCTAAACTCTGATGCAGTCACAAACCCTGTGCAACAGTTATCATACATGTGGAAAAAAGAGCGAAAACATTTTATAATTTTTTTTCGTCAACGTAAATTAATATGATTGTATACATGGTAGTAAAGCACGGGACACCCTTTGAATTTAACTATAACAGAAAATACCAAGGTATATAGTCCCTTGAATAGAATGAGGTCTTGTGTTCATCTATCAATGTTTCAACAAATCACAACTTCCTCGTCTCTGATTAATGCAAGTACTTTAGTAATTTGTAATTTGGGAACCTGACAAAGTGCTATCAAGTTTAATGTTACATCAACTTTCTCGATGGCATCAGATTTCTCAGGAAGTCGAGTTAAAGAAGAAAATGTTCCTTTTGGTGAGTAACCACAATTTATTATCACATTTGAAACGGGACGTTGACGTCGGATGTTTTAAATAAGATGGGGGTACGGAAACAAAATGACAGAAAGTTAATTATAAAACCACAATGCTCGGATCATCTTGCAAAAGTGGCTAAACACAGACACGAAAAAATATTATAAAAACGTCAAAACTTGAATAAAATGTAATCACCCCGTATTGCCGTGATATTTGATCTTTTACGACATGCCAAAATCGGATTCAATAACACGAGCCTGCGCATTTGCGATTTCCGGGAAACTTATTCCCCTCTTCATGACAGGTTCTCGTAAATGGTGACTCTTATGGATTGCGAGGCCTGTTGTAAAATTAACCACTGACCCTCCCATCCCCGCCCCTCTAAGATCCCCCATTGTGCTGATAACGCTAGGACTCAGTGTCTCAATCGAGGACCTCGATTTAGACACTTATTTCGCGTGACATTTACCAACCCACGTGCTTTGCTTTTTGGCAGGTACGCCGAATCTGCGGTTAACTCTCATTATATTGTCCAAGCTACTATTAACGCAGTGTATTTTCATTGTAATTTTTTTATTGGTAGCTTAGAGAATATTTTAGAAAAATCTACTATTTTTTTCCAAAGAGGTTTTAATGTTTTTACACGACTCTGTAAATGTAATGAAATGTAAGGAAAAGAAAAGAAAAGAAACGTTCATTAAACGTTAGGATACTTTTAGGCTAAAATAATATTTCATTATCAATACATGAGGACTAAATATTTATACGTTATATTTTTGATAAATAGTAAGGATTGTTTTTAGAAAACATACACAACAATGATAAAAAGAATTATATGAACAAATACATGTAAATAAACCTACCTTGCGTAGCTGGATTCGGCTGCGGTGTCCAGGGTGGCTTTGAAAATGGGGGTTCTGGAAAAAAATACTTTTCTATAACTTTTTTATAATTTTCTGTTTAAAAACAAAGTGATACAATAGATGATCACTAAGCTTAACACAAGTCAAAAACAAAATTAGATCATCGTCCAAAAATTACCTGTAAACACAAAGCTCGGTAAACCGGGAAAAGAGCATGGTCGGAAATAATCCTGGCGCTTTAACTGATGCATGTGTGTCTTAAACTCCCTCGAGTCTCGCCAGAGACTGAGGAAATCTGCTTCCAGCACCTTATCCAGAGTGATGTAGGGCAATCCCACTTAGTTCCTTATCGCTCGGAGAGTCTCGGAGCACTTGCAGTACGGAGTCACACAACACGGGCTGGAGCGTGCACATCCGTTAGCGCCGTCGGGAATTTGTTCCTCATCCCCAGTTACAATCACACATTTCTCATGGCACCCCATTTCCCCCGCGAGCTTTATATACCACTACTAATACAATAACTGTAATTTGCTACAGCTAACCAATCAATTGATTCTGTTGCGGCACTATCAACCAATGTGCCGGCTAATCTTTCTCAGCGGGAAATCAATACGGTGCTAAGTGGTGTAATATGACCATACCCGCCACGCGACTCCTGTTTGCACGGATAGGGCTATGCTGGGGCTTTTTGCCTCACTCTCTCTCAACAGCCCCAGAGGGCGGGTCCATAAACGAGGGTCCACGAGACACTCGGAGCTAGCTCGTCTTTCGCAGACCTTCGGAGCTCATGGTTTCAGCTAGTCATTTAGACGCTCTTGCCAAATCGTATACTCATACTGCAGGACTCATACTAGAACCGAGCGATAACTGTACAATATAAACCTCGGGTGTATAAAGGACCCCCCGGAGCTATCTTTTATCTGAGACTTTCAAAGTTTGACATCTCTCGGAGATTGTTGGTTAAGAATTTGGGTTTTGGCATACTCTCATGGCGATAACTGCGCTATAAAAATTTGATGTCGAATCTCGGGTATGTCAAAGGACTCTTTATATATAAAGTTATCCATATTCCTTGATTATAGGAGTTCCCTGGTATCATCAATACTTTGATTTCCTGTTAGATCTTGAATCTTTGTGTATCTCGTTTACTTATCTGTAAAATTGCAATGTTGAACCTTGGGTGTGTTAAAGACCCATAAAGCTAGCGCGAAGACCCCTTGAGGTCACTAGTTTGTGAGATTGGTTTTGATCGTTTACTTAGAAAATGAAAGATGTTAACTCCGATTAATATAAGACATGAGCTGACGGCATTCTAATTCAGCAAAAGTTTCTCACATCACATCTGTACTAGGATTTACTAAAGATACAACTTTCCGAAGACGCATTCTTACTTTTATAGAATTAGGTAAACTCTATGCATATGATACTATAGGGATGCTTAGTTACAACTATTACATGGAACTTTGGGACCATATATTCTATCCCTTGGAACCTATTAGTAGGAAGCCTATGAACAAATTATTCAAGGCGTAAATATGAGCGTGATTTTTTTATGATGCTACAGATCAGGTATGATTTTACAGATGCTATTTAAAACTTTGAACCCGTTTCCTAAAATACCAGAAACTAAAGTATATGTATGTATGTTTGTGTGTATGTATGTTTGTATGTATGTATGTATGTATGTATGTATGTATCACATCTTCATCTACAGACCATCAGACGTCCAACAGATCCTTACAGTTAATTGACATTCAGACTTGTTTTAGTTTAGTATAGTTCCTCAGTTTTCGTTTCAAAGACCATTTTCGGTGTCTATAACTTCTTGCAATGAGGAACTGATAAAGACCGAGACCCTCAAAGTACCCCCCCCCCCCCCTCCCCCCTCCCCCGAAACTTCCTGCCACTTGGAGCCGGATTCTTGCTTGGGTGAACAGAGGTAGAGTCGGAAACTAGCTAGCCCCAACTCCGGCAACTGATAATGGAAACACTCACAGTTTACCGTGATCTGTAGTTCCAATACCGTTTGTAATAACCACTTGGGTGAATCTTTTCATGATAAAATGCAGGTTAAAAGTGTGTGGTCTCGCGCCACTTGTTTCTTTTCATGATAAGAAACAACATTTTTTATACTGTCTGATGCATATTTGTAGAAAGCACATCTACAGTTTTTTAACTGCCGATTATTTACAAATGGCTGAATGCTTTCAATAGAAACTGTTAGTTAAAAATGTATTATACGGTTGACAAGAAAACAAATATTATCAAAAATATACAGCTGTGTATTTTTCAAAACTGATCAATTATTCGGAATTTGCAAAACGTATTTATTAATCAAAAGGAAGGGTTGAAAGTATATGATTTTACCACCATCATTCGAAATCACTTTCAAAATATGAATACATATACATCTGAGTAGTTAACCCTTTCATAAGTCAATCATATTTTCCCTATGCCATTATTCAAATGTGTAAAATCAATTCTCGAATGTGAACGCCGCAATGTATTAGGGTTAGTAATTAACCTCTAGTAATATAACAAGTATACATTTTCGAATTTGTAAAATCTCTTTGGAACATAAATACTTCAAAGCAATTAAAATTCTGTTCTTTTCAACACAACTATCTTCTGCTGTATACGTCATTTAACATTATATAAAAACATCGTCAGAGTATTAATATCTCAGCGCAATGAACTAACTTTTTTTCAAAGAATAATCCATACGGGTAAACTCTATTTTAGAATATCAATACCATGGTACATATTTACTACTGCTTTATAAATCTTGTTTGAAAAACGAATACCACAATTCTTTAAATCCTGTCTTTTCAAAGAATACATTTACTACTTTGTGATCGTTTAACTATGATAATCCCCTTTAGAGTAATGTATTTGACATTCTTTCTTTTTCAAAGGATACATGTATATATAAAGCTACGGCATTACTCAAATCCAAAAGAAAATTTGAATACCACAATACATTTGGAATATTATTTGTTAAAAGCGTTCATATCTACAAAAGCTTTATTCCAAATTTGTAGTCTCGTCTTGAATACGAATACCTCAATATAAATTAAATCCACTATTTTTACTCCTGCGAAGTCATTTAACTCTGATACATAAAATGGTTAGGTTATAGATTACTCGAGGGATATCCATGCCATTGAATTCCATTTTTCAAAACATAAAACCTTAATATCATTGAACAAAATTAAATATCGTATATGATATCAACATCATAATGCATATTACATTCTTTCTCTTTCATAGCATTTTGCTACTGCGAAACCATACTTCATATATGTAAAATCTCTTTAGAATATGCATAGGCGATGCCAATAACCATTTCTCTTTTAAAGCATTTATCTACCGCCTCGCAAAGCATTTGTGTTTACAATACGCCTTCAACAAGGAATATTAATAATCTCCATGATCCAGGCCACATCCTTCATTTTCATAACAAAGGTTTCTCATTTTCCATCGGCTTGTTTTTTAAACATAGGAGTGTATTTTCTGGAGATGATGTTTGGAGGGTGGCAATTGAGGTCCTGCCTGGAATTGTCTAAAACGGGATCCAGCGTGGCTCCATGACTCCAGCGGTTAATAATTTCAGCAGTTAGTTTATAGTCGATCGTTGAAATGTTAACAGTAGCAGGCGATGATACAAATCAGTTGTTAGTGTAACTATGCCTCTGTGATTACGCGTTGATGTGAAGCCGTTTCAATATTTACGGTATTTCCTGTTATTTGAACGCGCAAGAAATGCTTTTAACCAGAATGTTTACCTTCCTTTTGAAAAGCAGGAAAATGGAATTGCCGGTTCGTTTCCTAAACGTCCAGTGTCGTAATTAAGAAAAACGTTCACCAAGCGGGGCTGTTTGATAAATGAGTTGGAGTGTTGTTCAAACTATCATTTTACGCCCGAATTCTTCAATAGACGTGATTGTGTCAGAATGTATTGCCAATTCAGTCTGGCAAACGCCGACTCGATTTTGCAGTGCAAATGCATTTCTGATTCAATTTGTTCTTCTCCTAAACCAATAAGACCATATCATCGTGCATTTTGACATTCGAGATTTTTTGCCTGGAATATTTAAGCGACAAATTTGTATGTTTACAGTTTCCGTGTCGGCAATGAAGACACCATGATAAAGTTATTTACTATCTCACTAAATCGGAATAACACACTTCCTCCTTTAGCCACAGTCATATCCGATCATAACGCGTAGTTGAAGCAGTTGATGAGATCGCTAAATAGAGATCCGGACTTTAAGGTTGCGGGGGAGAGGGAGAGATGTAGAGGGGTGGGGGCAGTTTGTTTTTGGGAAAGTTAGATTAGCACTGAAAACTGTCTAATATTTCAAGAGGCAACTCATGTTCGGAAGTATTAATGTCATATCAGTGAGCATTTTGATCCAGCGTTTAATAGTTAAAGCGCACAGATCGAAACTCGGTTTTGCAGTAGATTGCATGTGTAAGTAAAAGTTTAAAGAGACACAACGCGATTTCATTATATTTCATATTGCTATCGCACATGTAAGAACATTAATTATGATGATATTCATAATATACATCTCACATTTTCATTAAAAAAATGACAAGTATTTGATAATTAATTGTTTTAATAAACATCGAAAAAACAGCCTTTCATGTGTACAAAAGACGAAACAACACCACAGTTTAACATGAATACCATCAAATATCCTACCTATCAACTCTTAGGTTGTTATGTCATCCCTTTTTAATCAATAAAAAACAGTTTGTGAACGAGCATACTCTGTTCGTTTAAACTACACCAATCAATTTTCATAACTCGAATGATTAGAATGTGTTCACACTAAAATGGCGGCATGCTGTTTTCGCTTGAAATTTGAGACCATTTTCTACGACTTAAAAATATTTTGTGCTGAAACTAATATAAAATTGGGAAAAGATTTAGCTGAAATTTTCCAAAATATGCATACGATGCAATTCATTATGAGCCAACTGAGATTCTTGAATAAGGAGAAGAAGTTAGCGAATGATAAATGATAAAGTAAAACAGGAATTATCGACTATATAAAGCATAAAGACTGGACCGAAGTCCGGGAACTCAAAAAAAGTTTTAAAACAAAGGCTAAATTTGGAAAATACCTATTTCTTCTATCAGACTTTGACTCGCCCGAAGCGGTTTCTGTATCATTTGTGACGAGCATTTAGTTGATATGATCATCTAATTGAAATTATGTTTCTGGAAAATAAGGATCTGTATAAACTACAACATAAAGTTAATTGCATTTGTATTCAAGTGACACAAGCAAAAGCATTCACGTGTTTTTACGATTAATCATTTAAAAGTCATTATTGACTTAAAACTATTTTCCATGTAAACCGGTATTATTTATTGCTTGTATTTCAAGGAAATTTAATCTACACTTGCTGAAGGTAAAATCATCTATCCTACCATTGATACGCCTCAACACATCAAATTCGATTGTCGGTAGGGAGTTCAGGCGAGTTGGGGTTTAACGCCGCTTTCATAAGTATTTCACATTTTTCACGGCTGTAAGTATTATTGCAGGGAGAAAGCCCGCAACACCATTGTGCGTATGCATTGCGAGCATCGGCTGAAACTAACTAGGTGGTACGGCGCCTACATTTAGTGTAGAATTGCACCCAAACCTCAGTTCTATACAGCAGACAACGTTGCACAGCCCCTGGCGGCATTCGAACCAACGACCTCTTGATCCGAAGGCAACCGAAATTAAGTGTAAATTGTCGGTTATAAAGCCTAATCAAAGTGTAAATGTTTGAGACGGACGCCGTTTGAACATGTTTGTATATTGTTTGTAGAAGAGGAAACAATCCCTGAACATTGAGCAAATACTTATTCTAAGTCGTCCATTATGATAGCCGAAGACCACACAATGGCCACGCATCGCTGAGACAAAGCGAGATTGCCAACCAGTTAAGGCCAGGGCTCGCTAGTAATGGGAGGTATTGTTAGGGATATTAGTAATGATTACACCTTGACAGTTTGTATGCAGCCACCTGAACCACCTGTTGATTATCAACCATCAAGCCATTGCGTAATACAGGCTTGACCACTTTGATGCAAGCCAGTGTTAAAAATAGGTCTTCAACTTTTCACTTGGTTTGAACTGTGAACAAGTTGTTCATCGTTTTGAAAATTAGGGGGAGTAGGGAAAGGGGGGTCGTACACCCTTCCTGCATCGGTCACAATTGCTTAAAGTGTCTTTGGCTTGATGTTACTCAAAACCTTTTCACACTTGTGATTTTAAAAGGCAAACGAGTTATGTTAGCCACCATTACAGAAAAAATAGATTTAAAAAAACAGCTTGTTTAGGTAAATCACAGTTGTAAAATCCCAAAGAGGTTGTTTTCGGAAATTCTAAAGACTGATTTTCTTGATTCTTATTGTATGATAATTAACCTATTTAAATCCAGTGTGGAAATAAGTGGCTTGGTAGTAAAAGTTTGTATCACATGGTATAGCCTAATGTTAAATCATAGAAAAGAAAAGATATATGATTGGTAAAAAATAAAATCAAGTGTTGATATTGAATGATTAACTTAGTCATCGTTTAGAAGTAATTGAATTGTCATGGCCACGGTTTGAATTTTAAACTACTTATTACATTTGTTCAGTAGTGATAGCTTGATTTTAAAGCATAACAAACTCTACTTGATATACCGGCTGATCTAGATAATCTACATTCTTTATAGATCTTTATTCTTAAACGCACTAGTGCACACCAATATTTCGTAAACACAACGAATGCACAGATACTGCATATCTCTCGATATTATTCAAGATCCTCACTCAAGTAATCTACCTCGTAAGTTATTTAACAAATATTTACGTACTCAGGTAGTAAAGTTGATTTTTAAAGACCGGTAGTATTTAATGCAACGTAACTTTAAATCCGCATGAACTACGATATCGGAAATATTAAGCTTTTGCTTATAACCAAAAAAAGCGGAAACGGCAGTCGCTTTGGTCAATCTAATAGCAATGCTAATGCTGTGTTATTAAATCGGTTTATTTACAACATTGCTTCCATAAAACATAATTCATTCTTTGTTCTAAGTTCAGAGTTTAGGTAAATTCAACCGCTGCACATAATACTAGTTCAGCCGCGTTCAACTGTTTATAATTTATCCGTTTTGTGCACAGCTAGCCATAGATTTTTTATATGTCCAAGCCGACAGCGGCTGTATAATTTTTTTCATTGTTGATTGCAGGTAAATTGTAAAGAATTTTAAGTATTTCATTGCATCGATAGAAAGCTTAAGTGAATGGATACGCCCTCTTAAACCTTAAAATAGCCAATTTAAACCGAAAAAGCGTGCACTAGTGCCTTTAAATTTATCTATTTTATGTTGGATAAGACTATCAACATTTTATTCATGCAATCTGATTAAAATCGATCTTGTTACGGAGGAAAGCAAGTCAATATATTGTCTGAACCGGGATACGAACATGCTACTTGTTCAATGGTGACGTCGAAGTAAGACAGTAATTTTGTAAGTAATTTTGTGAAAGTTTAAACCATTTTATCTATTCATTTATCAAGTTTGGAAATGAATCTGAGCAAGCCACTGTTTTTTAAGCGATGTCAAAGTAAAACTGTGGAAAAACCAAAATTGATTTGTGATAGTTTAAACCATTTTCTGGTTGAAAGCTGTGAACAAGCCGTGGTTTCTGTGGAGACGAAGAAGCAAACTGTGATAAAACCAACTCAATTTATGATAGATTAAACCATTTTTCTGTACTGTCATTAGGTTTTAAACAAACTGTGAATAAGCCATCGTTGCTTTAGTGATATTGAATTAAAGCTGGGAACAATGTGACTGACTTTGTGATTTGTTTTAAACCATTTTCTGGAGTCATATTAAACATGAAAACAAGCCATTGTTGTTTTCATGACGTTTGACTTGACATTAAAAGGACGTTAGGGTTACTTCCGTTTCATTGCCTGGGATGAAATTCCAAATAAGCCATACTGTAACCGTATGTATTTTATACTTTAAAGTTAATAAAAATGATGAAGTCGTTAAATATGGTAAAGTTAAGTTAAATTTAAATGTTTTATAGACACTCTACAACAATTGTTATGATTTTTTTTTCTAAAAAATATAATATTATGTAAACTAAAAAAATTCGAAGGATAAAACATTTTATTACTAAACTGTATTATCCGTAGACATAGAATAGGCGACACTGTATGTAATTTTAGTAAAACTCTCAGTCCGCTATTTTTGTGTAAACAGCTTTGAGGTAGGAAAATGGAATTGCGTAGACTAACCAAATTTGGTATATTAATTAATAACTTAACTCATCATTAGTTAGATTTGTTTTCCTTTTTCATGATGTCATGTTATGTCACTCAGAAAACGTGATATGTGATCAATAGCAATAAAAACATCTTTAATTCAATAAAAGGAAACCTATCTGGCGATACAAATTAGAAGAGTAAATTGAAAATACTTTTTGCAATATGTTCATGTCACAAAAGTTATTTTTAATTATCTATTTCCTTCCGTTAAACCATACCTTAGTTGGGAAATAATGTATGAAATAATTTATAATATAAGTTAATGTTCAAATAAGTGCTATTTGTGTAATTTTCTGAAGCAATATAGAATTCAATATTTCAGATTATAACTTGATTGATTGCATTTTCAACATCGACAGATTATCACATAATACTAGAGAGTAAGGAATATAGTTTCCCATTTGACTAAAAAGAAAGTAAAAGTAAAAAGTAAAAAACTTTTTAAAGTCAGAAGACGATATTTAATGTGGTCGTTTTATTGGATAATCTGTACTTTTCACTTCATTTTCACATATACTGTTTCAAAAGTGTAAATCGTTATCGGTATTATTGATTTCTTTGCCGTCAAATCTATTAACTGAACATAGTTTTGGTTTGATCTGTGAAAAGCATTACGTGATTCAAAAGTGTGCTTAATGCTTGTCATCTGTTAGTCAAGTCGATTACAACTTGGTCAAACTGTATCCAAGTTGTATGCAGTGATGTTTGTGCCAGTATCCATAGCAACCACGACAGTCTGCTTTTTTGTGTAAATCTTATTCGCATTCTCAGGGGTGTTACTTTTACAGAAAACTATAGCCATTGGCTCTGTATAAGGTCGCAGACCTACCTGTAAGAATATCAGATTTATGATAAGCAATGTGTCGTAAGCAAAAAACGTTCTGGTCAAAAACGGTCTACTCATGATTTCAGTAATCAATTTCTTATCCTCAAAATGACTAGCAGGTAACAACATGGGCATTTTATTTTAAATATGCACACACTTACACATAAACGCTACTTAATACAGGTCCAAATCAACAAACTTTTATCTCTGGGATACAAAACATTTTCGGATTCCGGAAGAGAATGGAAAATGTAAAAGGATGCCATGCCAAAAGCCCATCTGACGTTGCATGCCCAATGATGCCTGTAACCAGCTTTCTGCGAAACCTATCAATGAAGATATTCTCTCAGGTTTTTTTTATTCCGCTGGAGTTTGTTAAGATGATAAAGGTATAAATTATACAGATGTATTTAGGTAGTTTAATTTGTTTCCTGTCATCATTTCCTTTTAAATCTATTCATTTCCAGCTAAATATTTAATTATTCAATTTCATTCCTAAGTTGTATCTGTAAAGATTTTCAAAGAAACATCGGAAGTTTGCGAAATGTGAAAATATGTAAAAAGCCTGATTTTGTCACTTTACTGAAGCAATTAGAATTTAAGTAGTATTTCACAGCTGAAGACTTTACGTCTTGAGTAATCAACACCATTTTTCACGTTTGACACGTTGACCCCAACAAAATAGTCTACATGTATATCACTTCAAAGATGCATAGCGTATGTTTAAGTTCTCAAATTGTCAAACTCGATAAATGGCGTTATGTGACAGAGATGTAGATCTCAATACCATTCCTTGAGAACGACACAAGGATCTGTGGCGAAACGTCCCATATAATGAATAAAGAAGTTGTTATCCATATATTTCTTGTCATCAAATTTAAAACTATTTACAGATGGTCGGTGAACTTCAATAGGCTATCAATATTTCATTTCATCCATTAAAAAAGTCTAGTAATAAAAATGATATAAATAGTCGTGTGAGGTTATACAACGAAGGAAAATATTGATTGTGCTACATTATGAAATCATTTTTGAAATCATTTAATTTTACGTTAAACAACCAATTTCGATTTCACATAATGAAAACGATTTAAAAAATCATCGTTTCAGTTTAATTATATATTTTCAGCAACACTGCTGTTTGTAATACGTATGGGAAGCATTTACGCAGCAATTATTCCTGTAGAGTGTTTGCCCATCAGATGTTTTGACTCGAACTGTTTACCAAATTAATCTGAGTTTTCACGCTTTGTCTAGATGTATGGCAACACGCTATAACAGCTACCAACAAAGGAAATGTACATGGAATTGATGCATTTGGTAAACATTACCACCGGTAGTGTTTATTTCATTGATATTATCTGATATTTGCCTGAAAACTATCCTTGCTTTCTCGCCCGGAATGATATCATGAAACATTAGTACTCCTCTGTTCACTGCGTGGAGTTGTTGTACCGTTTGTTTACAATGAAAGCGAGTACAAACGTATCGCAATCGTTGCACGCGATGCATTGATTTCACAAGTCTCGCGGGAATTGGTCAAAGGGAGATAACTCATCTCTTTCTTAGCGTGTATGGTATTCAGTCGTGTGATTCTATTAATCAATAGCCAGGTATCTGATAGTTTTTTGTTATTTTATAATAAGCAGTTGTGATTCAAGATAACATAAAATGGGCAGTAGCGCGTTGTTGTGGCAACTTTATTTCTTTAAATTTTACCCAATAAATATATGTTTATGACAAATAAAAATAAAAATAATTATCTTCAGAGGGTCGAACAAACCATAGCTAACCCTAGTATCCGTAGACGTTGAAGAAAGTATCACGCGTCAAGCAAAAACTACTGGAGGCCATTTTGGTGTGAACTCCTTTTAATCATTTAAGGTAAGGGCATTGATTTTCGTAGCTTAACCTCAAATGTTTTGTTCATTTACGGTTTACAATGATCGGACATTCAGGCACGACTCTAAAGGAATCTATTATCTATGAAATCAATATTAAGAAATGCCTTGTTTGACAAATTAATGTTTTATTAAAACTGAATATACTTTTAAGCAGTATATCAAAAAATAAGAATAGGATAAATCTATAAATACAGTGTACAATGTAATCTTAGAAGATACTTCTTCAGTAGAAATAAGTTTATCAGTTTATCAGATTTACTACTAGCAGGGGTAACAACAATTAATTTACCCACTTAACCTGTTTCTATTTACTTTGTTTAATAACCTTAAATTTGCAACACATTTAGTACATTGGAGATTCTCGTCTTTCAGTCTCAGGCATATATGTGAGTATCGCGCAGTTGAAGGAACTCTAATATAACGGTACTGGAACATACCGTTTCAATCAATATCGCTGCTTTCGATTGCAATTTTAATGGCAATTTGTTGAGATTGTTATCACTCGTCGAATACATTTGAATTATGCTAACATATGACTTGAATAACCTCGAGAATAAAATGTATTTATCACAAAACATCACCCACCTGGTTTTGGATTAGGTATTCCATACATGGTTCCACCATTATTATGGGTGTAATTGACCCGTGGAACCCCTAAAGAAGAAGGTCCGCAATTTTCAGTCATTTCGGGGGTTTGGCGGGCTGGACTGTTGCCTGTAAAAATGTTAAATAAGTTACAAAATAATTTCCAGCCAACACTGAAGGGATCGCGTTTGTTTTGTTAATAGCTAAGATATTTATTCATATAAATATATCAAGTGTTATTGCAGACAAAAAGGCTGCGCCAATGCATTAGCTTCGCATTGGGGTAAACCCTGAAACGACTGTCTTGAACGGGCGATAAAGGGGAAGTACTAACCGATGGCAATGTACTATTGTACCCTAGCTTTGGTGATTGTAGAAATGGGCCAATTTGCATATGTTTATGTGAAGTACACCTTTATTATTGTTATATTATTGATTTACGATATTCATAGTTACCCTATGACCAAATTTTAGCACTGTTACTTTAAAGTTATGCCATGTCTTTCAAGGAGCATGACGAGCTAAGAAATACATGGTCTAAATGATTATCTGGAATTGTAGCATATTTGATAACCTAAAATATTTTTCGTTTATATATGTAATTCTGCAAAAAGAATTTCATTTACGGTTACATGAAATTCATCAACTGAAGACCAATTCATATTGCAAAATGTTTACTAAACCTTATATCATTATCACTATTTCTGTAATGTGAGAATATTTTAGAATACTTGACTGATGCAAAGACAATTTGTTATGAGAAGTGTTTAATAATGAAGACACAAGATGTCATTTTATTTTAAGAAATAGATCAGGTAGGGTGCTATTATAGAACAAATCATTAGTATACTGTAAACTGCTAGATCAGATATGAAGAACTCATCAACTCACCGTGACGAAGATAAGCCAAATGGGTATATAGAGTGTCTGCGTTTTGTTGAGACACTAAGCGACACATGTCTTCTCTCGTTAGCCTACAGAGTTGTCTCCCATCGAGGTGCTGAAATTTTGTAATGTCCACGTCCCTCAAGTTATACTCTCGGATGACCCAGTCCAGCCATTGTTGGACATGGGCGTGGTTCCACACGGACACATCTAGATAGCAAAAAACATACATGTATTTAAAACACGATGAATTAAAAAAACTAGAGAAAAATAGTAAATGGGCAGATTACATTCATCGATGTATTTGAGAGTAATGTTGAGCTTGTGATTTCAAAAAGGTACATCTAGGTATATACTCAGAATACATGTGAAATATCAATATAATTAATCATAAAATTATCTTTGGAATAGTGTGTAGCATTGAAAGGTATGAGAGTGTATTTGAAGGGGAGATAATCGGGTAAATAAAGCTGAAATAAGTGTGTATTGAAACCACTTACAATAGTGAGGTGAAAATATTTAACTACACTGATAGCTTTAATTTTGGTTTGGTGTAGATAATTTTAGTTTTGGTTGTGAAAACATCGAGATCTAAGAAATATACGTAAGTGCATATGATATATAGAGAATACTAAACGACGTCCCGTTTAATAACATATTTATGAAACGAGTGTATGGTTTGGTATTTAACGAGCGAAAGCGAGTTAGATAACGATACCATTCACGAGTTTCATAAAAATGTAATTATACGGGACTGAGTTTAGTATTTTATTTATTACTCGCTGAATAATATCAAAGAAAAATCATACAGATCGCCAGGATAGCCATTGTCGTTGCCTCGCTAACATTGTGACGTCATGTTTAACGATTGTGACGTCATGTGACGTCAATCAACACGCGATGTTATTACACAATGTGTAATAACTTTGTAGATTTATTAAACGGCGGTATCTTCAACGGGAGAGTAATAAAATTGGGTTTGCATATCATGGACTGAGACTCTTGCAGAACAGAGGATCGAATACTGAATTTAGGATTGTAAAGTAAAGGTTAAAAGACGGCTATGAGGCTAGTATAGACAATGTAAGAAAATTGAAAATAGGTTCGATGAATAGCTCCCCCGACAGATTTGCATAGCATGCCGCAACCGATGAAAGTGCGGTTTTATCATAATACCATTATCAAAGCAACGAAGCGCTAATAAAATATGTTTTATGTTTTTCATTAAAGAGTCATTCAAATATGGATATTTACATGCCTTAGTGGCAGTCAAGCAGAATGTCCGAGATCTAAGTGATTGCGGGTTTGAATCCGAACGTTATGCAGTATGTAATTATAATTTCATGACAAGGGTAACTGAATTAAAGCTACCATTTTTACTTTTGTCTTTTGATATGGATAATTTAGACAATTATAGACAATTTCAACGTGAAGATAGTTCTCAATATCAAACAGCTTATTTGCGGATATCTCGGAAATCATCAATATATCTTTCAGAGATAACATCTATGTATAAAGCATTCGTTAGATACCCTGACGCCACAAAGCAGATTATATAGTTTCCTGAAAATGCGACGACATTTCATAGAATAGTACAAAACAATTGAATTTCTTATTTTTAGAACATCAACCAGTTTTGCTAAACTCCCATTTAAAGACTCAACATCTCCTGGAAAACGTCACAGACTCTACATTCGTCAATTTTAAAGAGGCAGTTTAAATGTTAATGTTACGACACTACCACTGATATTAACCCTTACATGCTGACTGAAAAAGATTTGACAAATCTAAGCGAGTAGCTTTCACACGCTGAAAGAGGTGTAAACGTATAGATAATGTACACACGTGCGAATCGTGCGAAACGAGAGCGGCGTCTAAAACTAAGGGAATGTTGACGATAACATGCATATCATTAAAGAGACAAAAAGCTAGATGTACGTTGATATTAATATAATTAACTGTCTTATGTTAAAAATATCTGATGACAACTCTTTTTCACATACTTCTGAATTTGATAAATCATCTTAATTGTTTGTTCGTCTTTATTTAAAAAGGTTTGATGACAAACCTATTATATTTTCATCAAACCTTATAAGTCTTTTTTCGTTTACATTTCCACCAGGTGAACCGGACACAAGTTTAAAAAACAAATTTAAAAATATACGTTTAGACCATTGATATCAAGTACAACAATCAATAAAACATATAAAAAGCGAAGTTCTTTAAACATTGTCAGTGTTCTTAGCACATCAAATCTATCATATCATTCTGTACAATAGGACAAAAAAGTACCAAACTTGTTGAAGATGTAAATTAACATATTTGATACTTCGCAAGTCTTAACACTTACTTGGAAATGTCATGGCAGTCTGTGGTTGCTAATCAATATTCCAGCTCGTTACTCAAATGACGTTTCATCAAAAGTTATGATAGTTTAATTGATTCCTTGAGTCAAAACGGCACATGTGTCGTTTCTTTCTCGGATAGGTCTTCCATGTGAAAAGTTTGTTACAAGTATACGTAACAGTCACGTGACTGTGATATTTTTGGGGGATTATCGATCAGGTGATACAAACATAGTCACATTACCTGGCGGAGGTACACTATATTACGTAACCCCAGTAGGCATCTGGTGAATCTATAACGTTACCTGGTTACAGTAAGCTCAATTTATAAACACCAAAGAATAAAAAGAGAAATGAAAAAAAATGAATAAATATTCAATAAACGTTAAGGTGTTGTATTTGACACGATAACATCTCTTTTTGAAAAGCGTCAAGTAAAAATATCATTCCTTATCTAAACTGATATTTAAATTCCAAAGAATTTAAAAAGGGATGTTTTGTAATAATAAGCTTCTGTTAGTTAACTTTGTTAACTATGAGTTAGGGCCTATAAGGGATGACTATGTCACAGAACATTCAAATATTTGGCCTTTAAAAAGCACGGATATGTTGTTTAGGTTATTCTACGAGCCAGTGAATATATACAAAATTTCATGATATTTGCCTTCAATTCAAGGATCTATAATTCGTCAATTATTAATCTCCTAAAATTCAATATTCAATATCAAAAGTGCCTGCCATCAGGTATGATAGTGATGTATTCTTAATAAGTAAAATCTAATTACATTAAATTACTTTCTCGTGAATTCTTTTCAAAACCCCTGTCGCGAATTTCATTTTCTCATTACGTTAAAAAAAAAGAAATTAATGTTTTCAATACTATATCTACATTTCATAACTTTTTAGATGCTGCATGAAATCAAGTAAGATCTACCGCGATCATTATATCAGCAAAATCCAATGCAGACGATTATTCCGTTTATAGAAATTTGTTACTTTATCAATTTATTTATAATAAAAGATTGTTTATATTTTATTACAACTCAAAGAAAATCAGAAATCCATATTCCAAGTAAGCAGTTTTTAAGAGTCGTTTTTATTCCAGCGCCATGATTGCGAGCCTTATATGACCATAACCTTTGATCACATCATTTCAGTTCTTTAAAAGAATTATTAATCAAACATAATGTTTTAACCATACTTAGCACGAAATTTATCATTTTCCATCGCCTTGACTTGAATATTCACAATGTCACGCGGTACGAAAGAGTTCTCGCGAAATCTCTGGTCTGTGACATGAGGTCACGTGATTTCCGGTGCAAGATGGCGGCCCTCTGTGTAGAGTGTGTAAGGGTGACATACGAACAGTTATGATAAGCCTGCCTACTTAGACGGGTGAAGATCCTTTCATTCCATTTCCTGTTTGCTATATTATCTTTCCTGTGCACCAGGATTGTTCAAGAGAACAAAGAAAGGGCAGATAACTCTAAATGGCTACAGTTCAACCAAGACCGATTAAGCTCCATAACATCCGTCTCAATCGGGTTGAGCCCTTTTACATGTTCAACACCGTTTAACAGAGGATTATAGGTTAAATGATTTGTGATTGTTAACATAGCAATAACTTCATTGTGCAATTAATGATCGTTGATTATTTATCATTAGTTATTTGTTAATATATCTGTAGGTCAGTGGTTGTAAAATGAACCTATAGGGGATTTCAAATACTGGTTATAAAAAATGAATTGTTATTGACTTGACAGATTTCACTTTAGAGTTTGAATGCATTGTTTATATGTATTTACGCTTGAACACACGTTTTCTGTGGGATCATTAGATCGTTTTATTTTTATGAAACAGATTTGATATATCTCTAATAAGAAAATACTTGTATAACACAACATATATATATATATATATATATATATATATTATTGTGAACAAAGGGAATCTGTTTCTTCCATATTTGAGGCCTAGATGCCGAAAGAAAATTTCAAGTTGCAAATTGAAAAATTATGATCGCGAAATAATGACATAATTTTGCTACCTATTTTTAGATTTATAAATGTTTTATATAAATAACAAAAGATTACACATGATTTGAAATCTAAAAAAAATATTTTATGATTATGATCAAAGTAACGGTAAATCTAATACCTTTACTTACTTCTTGCGATGGAAGGGGAAAGTGTTACAAAGTTCAAACAAATTATAATCTGCTTGCCCAGAATAACAAAAAAACTACCTAAAATCATCTACTGTATAATCGTCTTTACTTAAACATTTTGCAGAATCATAGAGAATTTCTGAATGAGGAGAGATTTTTCCATGAAAGTGACTTATCATTAATTCATTAAGAAAACTGATATGAATAAAAATATAAAGAAAAAAGAAAACTGACTTTTGCTCCAAAAAACACTCAACAGAGTGAGTGATGAACTTCCTTTTTTAAATTGACTTAAATTTAAATAAGTTTTGAGTTTATAGTTTCAGATAAATTTGACTAAATGTATCTTGTTGTTTATATCTTTTAACACTAGAAAAAAGAATTTGCTCTTAACCCTTGATTAACCAAATATAAGAATATATGTTTAAGAATATGTTTCTAATTCCGTTTCGCTGACAATTGAATACAAGAAAATTGCAAAAAGGAAGGAATGTTATTTTCTTCCTGTTGCAGCATTTGCGATTATCCCATAACACACATATTAAACCTTATACGCGAATGAACTTATTGAAAATGTTTTGATATATAATCAGTGATGTTGATAAAATTTTATAAATGCTACGGCATGTAGGGTAATGCTTGGGCAATTGCATTATAAAACCGTGTAGGTGTTATAGGTTACAACACGAAAGACTGTTATCACTAAACTGATTACACTTTTCTTTACTCGAACAGTATAATTGCGAGAAATATGAATACTAGATTCGAGGCATTATTTCAAGTTGTGTTGTATCACTCCAGCCTATTGCTTTGAATATTCTTGGATTCTTTGGATAAGATTATAAACATTGATGAAAAACAAGTATCTCCTTAAACTTCGTTTCCACAAACAATTCTTTCTAACTCTTCACTCTGACTGCTAACAATTTCGTTGCAAAAATATGTCAAAATCTTAACTCTACATGCTGAATATGGAAATAACACATTAGAAATAATATATTTACATAAACTGCTCAAATTTACTTTTCCCTTTCCTGTAAATAAACAAAAGTTTATATTCATAGCGATAAAAATAAATAACTCGACGGCAAGCCCATGCATTGCGTACAGATGATGTCAATTTAATATTGTTTTATTAAGTTTAATAAATTCTGCTAACGATTTGTATGGATTATATTTCCAAATGCTCCTGTTTCTTCCTGTCGGGGATACAGTAACACTCAACTGCACCCCTATATCCTCCGTACAATACAAGAGACAATCTGGAACCGATACCTTGCTTTAACATATGGTTTCCATTGACAGCGATGACCTAATTGCAAAGTTTTATAGCACAGTGTTTCAGTGTATATGTTCTCTCTCCCTATTGCCCATTTAGATTTAAATAGAGTCCTTCTTATAAGAATTAGGCCACAAGAGAACCAGTTGCTCATAATTGAACCCTGTGCCAGAAAACATACACACGCTTGGAATCAAGGACAGCACCATCGGTCAATATTCCATTCATGAAACTCTAACAATGCGATTCATGGAGAGAGAGTGACATTAAGGGTCGTGTTAACAAAGACACGTGGAAATGGCGTTACACAAACTACCTTGCCCTTAAAAGGGTAACATTAGCTGTTAAGGTCACTACAGCGTGTAATGGCGTTTAGTCATTTGGAGTAGAATTTGCTATGAATTTTACCAAAGATCTCAGAAGAATTTATCTTGCTCTTTTCAACAATATCAATTTGAAGAATTTCTTCCATTATTTTTTTTAAATTCATATGATTTGATGTGTTTTTTTCATACAGTTTATCGTGACACTTGAAGAAGAATAGAATCTCTCATACTCTTGCCGATTATCTGGTAAATTCTTCTTCGAGATCTTACGAACTATTAATTTTTGTTGGTTTTTCTTACATATCCTACCAAAAACATTAAGTAATGTTAAGCATGTTTGCAAAAAACTGTAGTCTTTTAACGTATGATGCGATCGGGATTCGACCCCCGAAGGTCAATCTACATTAACGTTCAGTTTGTCATCCTATTATCCATGTTACACAGACAGACAGACAGACAGACAGAAACGTTTATTGACTCAGGCCATAATAAATGGCCTATAGCCATGTACATAACATTTTCATATGATTGTTAGATAGGTTTTACAAATTAACAATTTCTTCGCTGAAAAGCTTCAAATACATATGCTACTAAGTTTCTCATTTCTTTAACATTAATAGTAGAACACAATTGTAAGAATTTGTAAACTGAAGGTGCTTTAAAATATTATTGTTTTAGATATTTTAGTCTTAAGTAACTGTAAAATGGACATGTAATAATGAAGTGATATTCGTCTTCTATTTCTTCATTGTTACATTTTATTCATTGTTTTGGTCGCGCATGTTAGAGCGAGCTCTTTTAAGTCTAGAAACTTTGGCAGGTTCAAATGCATCGTATCTCATTTCTGTTTTTAGTACAGAACCCTAAATCTGTTTCTACTGTTTCGAAATGTTTGAAACGATAGAGTTTAGATATACGTCGATGCATCGTTCACTAATCTACAATCGTACAATCGTACTCATTGTACAATGTTCTTCACTATGAAATCAACAACTCACAAAGACTGACATGATATCACTTCACAACTCGCGTACTTAAAACATTAACATGATCATCGACTGAACATGATACATACTAAATTAGAAACACTTCGGCAGTGAATCATAATACATAACATATTAGGCAATGCCGAAGTATCAGAAAGAGATATCAACATTAAGCGCCATTGTAAGTGTAAGAGTTTAAGGCGATTGTAAATATGACATTATTACACTCATTTAAGGCCCCAGGGCGTTGGAAGAATGCACCTGTGACGTTTAACACGAATGTTGTTTTAGACATATGTTATTACGTCATGATATACATAGATAACAACGATCTGCATTAGTCATTACGAAAAGACTCCTTTTGCAAATGGAAATTCAAAATCCTTCAGAAAATGAAACTTATTTTGATGGTATTAATTTTTTCCAATGCAAAATATTGCATAATTTATTGTCGGGAAGTAGATAATGTTATATTCATAGCGTGTGACATATTTTGAGAACTAGAGTTTCTGTAAATTCAATTTAACCGTTACATTTCATGTATTTATCAATCTGAAATCGATACCAAAAATTACAACTTTTAGTTATATTTTTTCATTTAACATACATAATAATAATCGTTTGAATTGTATTCCTTTGTATTTTGTTCTAAATGCTCATGTAAATCAGCCATATGCCGAATAAGTCCAAGAATTGTTACAGAACTAGAAACGCTATTATCACCTCTGATAAACATTAACTTGAAGAGTGTGAAATGTACTATGTACTATGATACTATCCTTAAATGTTATTAATATAAACTATGCATATGTGTATACCTACTATTAATACTACCTATTTTCACAGCCAAAGCCATGAGCATTCATAACAAATATTTACTATATCAAGTACATATCATAATAAGTAAGCATTTTTCACCTTCAACAAGAGAAGGGGCAGTTGACTTATTTTAACACATTTAAATATTATTTCAAATTACATCGCATGAAACATATTCTGAAAAAATATGTGTTAACGTAGAATGCTTCATTTTATATTAAATTGCTTAAAAGTGGATTTATGGTGTATCCTTCCCATACCAAGTTTTAAAAGAATTATGACTAAACCCATTACATAATCCATTTGAGTTTCTAAAATTACATTCATGTTTATGCTTCTTGAAACATGAAGTACGATCTCAAAAAACTTCTCTTCATGTTTTGAAGATCAACCTAAAGATCAAATACACCCAATTATCCTGTGAAGCAAAACTCTATTTAAATCTAACATCTTTTAAAAGTAAAAAATATCTTTGTTTGTAGTTTATTTCTTTGATCATATTCTCTTGTTGATCAATCAAAATTAATATTGATTGAATAATGGTATTCTCAAAGTAATGAATTTACGTCCTCACGCATTATTAACTTATGATGACTCAGTATGTCATTAATCAATTGTTGAAAGTTAGTCGGCTGTAGACTGGCTTGACTGTGCATATTGTCTTCCTAATTTTACATAGTTCATGCATTCATCGTACGTTAAAAATAATTTACATTTAACGTATCGTAAACACCTTAAGGTTTGTACACCGATACTGTACACACTACGTGGTATAATTCATGTACCTTAAGTGAAAATAGCCTTGAGCTTTGCTTTTCTAATTGAGTGCTCCATTTTATCCACAACTTTACCAAAATAAACCATGAATATATTTTAACACCACTGCCAGCCACCTGTGTATGAACAGTTAGTCAGCGTAAGAATTTCCTCATAGTTATATTTCCATACAAATAATACATCTAATAATAGATCATTTCAAATACTTACAAAAAATTTATGACAAATCTTCAAAAAAATTATGAGTATGGAATGCTTATATAGGATATCTTCTTGAAAATTTGGTATGATTATGCAAATTTCGCTCAAATAAATAAAAGAAACTTTCAATGCCTAAAGATATTACGTAAAAGATAATAGAGTAAGGGGATTTTTCTAATCATCTCACACTCATCAAAGATCAAATAAAATAGTAGAATTAATTCGTATGTTTAATGTATTTGCAATATGACCGAGTATACTTAATTCTATGTTGAATTAAAAAGCAAAATGTTCCATTAAATATTGGATTAATTTCTACACTAATAAACGTAGAATTCTTCGACTATCTTATTTGAACTGCAGTCGTATTCTTTCAATACCACATGCAGTAGAAGACGTTTTATTTAGACAACTTTTATATCGGAATGAGTTCTATTCTTATTATTTCAGCACGTCCTAGAATGTTTCGTCTTTGGCCTTATAAAAGAACCCTGTTGCACCCCTACACTTCCTCTCTGACTTCGCACGCGCTGCACGAGCTACACGTGAAATACGGGTTAGATACCGAAAGCGTTGAACGGGACGCACGAGAAAACCGGGTCTGGAATGAAACTCTGCACGTGCTTCGCGTGAAAACAAACGCGAATTGTATAATTGACATCAGGGTTTGCAAGTTTATCCAAGTGTGGATTTGTTTTCCCGTACTATGTTGATATCAAGCGAGTCTTAATATCGGAATAATCGGAGTTTGGTTTCCAAACCGTGGTTCACGGGGATGATTACACACATGGCAAGCACATGCAGCGGACTACAAGTTCACTGCCGCGATAGGGCGGAGAATCAAATAGTGCGGTGTTCTTATGAACATATAAATAATAAAGGGTCTTTGTTGATTTCCAAAAATACATCGTGTGTAAAAACTGTATTGTTAAATTATCGGCGGAAAAGAAAATGGTCTCATGTTTTGAAAAACACTTACGCAACAATGTCGCCAATTTCCTCTTTTAGGAACGAATAGCTGCTCTTTAAGGAATAAGGGGACTATCTGCAAAGATTAAGTCCTGTGTTTTTTAAATTTATAAACGTCTTTCTGCTTTATAATTCACAAAATCATTGAAATTTCAAAAAGTTATTTCTTCAGAGTGAAAGTAAAAAATAAATTACCTCACACAATGTGGCTTTGTTTATTATTATAAATATCATTCTTATATGATTTTAACAATGGAAATGACGTCACATGAATGTCAATAACCATCTTTTCCTTACTCATCGTTTTTTAATGGAGTATTCACACTATATACTAGTTAAGTAATCATATATAAGAACCTTATATTGTATAACACAGAAACATATGCTCTTTTATCTATACGTAAAACATTATATTCCTTTTTAAACAGCATTTTAGCCAACATGTTTGTTCCTTATAGAAGAATACAAATTGAAAGCGTTGTTGAAAATAAAATTATTTTTATTGATTATTGTCGTAAGAGAAAGTAAAACGTTTTAGCAATGCCAATCCAACATTCTTCACACATTATTTATCAACATGTGAAATAAAAGATAATTTACAATATAATGATAATAATGAATAATGATGATAAAATTTTAATGACAGTAATTGATAAAAATAACTTTTTTATTGAAAAGGAAACCTTAGAGTATCGTTGAAACCATGTAGTGTTCTATATTTTCTGTAACCAAGGTTACACGAGGACCTGGATAAACACCATGATTTTATACTCATACTAACGTCATACTAATCGCCTACACGAATCTATTTCCATTCTCATGTACGTACGTACATTACGTAAATCACGTATTTGCATCCAGAACACTCTTTGTGTATTATTCATGTATGGCATTCACAGAATGAAGCACTCACATGTCAACGTTTTTAATTTTTAATTTTTTTTAATCAAACGTTGTTTGAATGGTCTCATTTTTCGGGAATGCCAAACTTTTAACCATTTTTCTTGTTTATATTTTTTCTGTTTTTATTTTCTTATTTGATCAAATATGTTACTACGATAAACGGGACGTGCATTGTATTGCAAGTTTAAACATTCAATCACAATCTCTAATAAGGCTCTTAATACTTGCAAGCACAGTCCAAGTTGCAAATTTCATAAATTCTTTTTTTTTTCTTATTGCTTACCGTACTTATTATCACTATGTAATATCTTTTAAAGCATACGTATATGTCTAATATAATGTCTGTTAAATATATTACCGTCAGGTTTTTTTGAAAGAAACTTCAAAGAAAATACATCTGAGTTAGATAGAATAGTCAAATAGATTACTACTTGGCTTTGAAATCCAGTTTAAACTAATACAAATGGTTTCTGTTTCATGCGGGTTTCCGGGTTTCCCGTCGTGGAGCCACTTTTAGGTGCAAACTTTAAAAAATAATAAAGATAGTTTCCCACAGGAACATTTTTGAAACTCAATTCACACAATATAATGGTAATCATATAATGATAATGATGATTTTATTAGTTCTCAGAATCTCAAGTTCATAAAGTAGAATTTTGTTCTTTAAACATATTCATGACCCAATCCCTTTCTGTTATTACCCCTCTCTGTCTGTCTGCTGTATCAGTCACTTTCACAGTCTTTATCAGTCTGTCTGGCTGTCTGTCTGTATGTCTGTTTGTGCAAGCTCTCTTTATGTTTCTGTCTCTGTCTGTCTCCGTCTCTATCTTTCTAAACAAGTTTATAAAATGCATGATTCATGTATTTGCAGAACATTAAAAAAAGTATTGAAAAATACCTGAGGTAGTATTTTTCAAAGACCACATTTGAAATTTCATATTTCAAGTAAAATGCGGGGATGAGTAAATGAATACATCATTTATATGTGCATTTGTGACAGTATACTCTCAGTTGTTCAAAGTATAAAAAAGGTAACAACATTCTCTTACTTTTTCAAAAGTTCAACATTATGAATATTGCAAAAGAAAAATCAAGATTGCTAAATAAAGTATTCTCTATAGAATTCACACAATACATACTTTTTAAAATAAAACCATGCATGATGTTATTCATTGCCAAAATGAAAATATTGCCTTATGATTTATGTTATGCGTAATGCATATATCATGCAATTCATATTTTAAATGAAAATATCAAATATTCTTTAAGAATTATTTTTATGAGAATTGTCAACAAACAAGGTTTAAACAGGGTTTATCATGGGACAAACCCATTACCGCATACGACGTACAAAGTCTACAAAAGACTCTTTTACATACAAAGCCCAGGGTTCAAAGGGCAAAGGTTAGATTGAATTTAGTGTGGTCGTTTACTGCACGCTCGCTTTGTGCTTTGATGCGACGAACAAACTGAAATTCAAGGCGTAACTTGAAACTATAAAATTTTACTTTACATATACCATTGCCTGACGTCATTTGACCACCCCCTTTTAAATGGGCTCATTATCGGGTTCCTAAAAGCCATGTCATATGTCTTAAAGGAATACTGAACGTGAAACTGTAATCACGGCAACGTAGTTTTCAACAGAACAAACAATATATTCATTAAGTGCATTCCTGTACTGTTTAAATGTCCGAAACAAGGGCATCAAAGGCTTTTACTTATACTTATACTAAATATATGCTGATATAGACTATACTATATGTGAAAAATATATGCGTTGTTTCTAGTTATATACTAAGTTTCAAGAACGTTTTAAATGTAGAAATTAAATCTTAAGAATTGTAACTGTATCTTTTAATAGCATTACTATTGCATGGTATCTCTGGGGAAACCCATACGAGCCATTTGAGCTACACATCATTGCATATTAAATATCTTTTCATGGACAATGACGTTACGATGGAGTAAGTAAGTAACGTCAAACATATTCGCTTCAAAGGAAATATTGATTTCCTTGCGATGAATATCATAACAATGTTGATCCTAACGCTAAGGAAAACTTTGAATTATCTTGACACACCAGAGGTCAATTATCGGTAAAACGATATACATGTAAACACGACATAACATATCGTTTCTAAGTTAAAGTGTTCTACTTTAACATTGATTTTATTTTTACAATCCGCTTTTGGAAATAAACCCTCGTTCCATGAAACAGCATTCACTCCAAATACAAATCATAGTGACAAATATGTTTTTGATTTATTCTAAAGAATAATTGGACGATAGATATTGATGCCAACATTTTTTAGAAACCCTTTCACTAAATGAATCAATATTGATACAAGATTAAGAAATGATCACATATAAATTAGAAATATTGAATTAAAATAAATGCTTCAGTTTGTTTGTAGGCTCAAAATTAATCACATTTAAGTGTACATGTAGATACATTTTCTAAATTGTTAACATGTTAAAACATGATTAAAAACTTTTGGAGTACACGCAAATACATCATTTGATGAAATAAACTCGGTGATAAATAACATTAATTGATTTCAAATATTTAGAGAAAATTATAAAGAATCTACCATTTTACTATTTTGGTTGAGGGGGATCCTCTTTTGCAAAGAACCCAAATTCTTTAATGGACCTCTCTCAAATTACATTTATATTGCATTGCAAATTTCATATTTAGTTACAGACATCCTGTGTTTGCAAAGAGAAAAACTTCTTTTCGTGATACTCATAACTAACATATCTTAATATAAACCGCCGTTTAAACCTTAATTAGTGTAAAAATTAGCTAAATACTATTTCAATATGATGAAAGTTATTGTAAATTTTCAGTAACAGGGGATCCTCCATTTCAAACGGATTTTTAAAAAATTGCGGGGTGAACTGTCAAAACATTATTACCAAAATCACTTAAACTACTTTTATAATTATTAAGCGTATAAAAATTATGCCAAACTTACGAATGGAGTTAAGGGTGACCCTAGAATCCAACCTGACGCCCCAGTCGTTCAGGGATCTATGCCCCACCCCGGGATAAAAGACGTTCATCGGGGGCCGGGAAAGAGGAAATGCTGGGGGAAGAGAAGGGGACATGGGCTTTCTACTTCATCCCTGCTTTTGTTTGTCAGAGCAAGTGGCGACTACATCTGCATCTCTTTTGTAAAGTAACATTCCGCTCAGCTTTCCTTGTATCCAATTCTTGCTCATAATCCGGACCACTCGTTGTACAAATACAACCCCCGATCTGCCATTCCTTCAGGATTCTACACATGGCTTCCAGGCTTCCAGAAGAGTCCAGGGCAAGCTTGTGTCACTGGTGGATCTTCGGAAACAGATACATTGAAATAACTGATTCCATTCCAGAAGACGAAAGTCATATCTGCCATAATTGTGTCCAGAGCTTCCGACCAGAAAACCAATGTTATTCAAACAAAGGCAATGTTTTGCTAGGTAATTAGAAAGAACCGTCGACGAACTTATTGAATGTTAGATGTGATTCAAAGGTTGGCATATTCCCTGGGGGTAAGGAAATAGCAACAAATGTTGTTTTATGATACAAAGTATCATATGAAATTGTACATCACTTGTTGAGTAACGTCTAGTGTTGTGGTTATTGTTTTGTTTTAATAACTTTCCAAAATCTGTCATCCAGACCCCAAAATAACCTATTAACCTCAGCAGATTTATGTAAAGATTCTGATTTCAGGAAAATGAATAAAATTCAAATGTTCCTTTTATAAACTTTGTATTTTTTTATTGAAAGTATGAAAGGTTAGTCATAGCCTCCATCATTTCTTTCTTAATTTATCGATGCTAAAATATTAGCATAATTGCTCGTCTATTTTGTGATGACAAAAGGATGAGGTGAAATCAAATAACTGATTAAGTCATTTCTTTGTTCCAAGGGGGTCGTGAATGTTATCAAGAATTGAGTGTAAAATTTTCAGAATCATTGTTAATTTGGAGCAAATAACAGGATTCTATAAATCAAGAAACCATATTTCCCATCTAGACGCATTGGAATGTAATAAAAGACATAGAGTTAGTGTTAAAATATTTTAATCGTTATATTTCCTACATTTTCCAAAATCATACCTAAACCATTCAAAAGATAATACCTACGATTTATTTAAAACATTTCTGTTTCATTTTTATTTCGTTAGAAAACATTTTTGAAAAATATTAATAATTTTTAAAGTAAAGTGAAAACAACTATTCACAGAATCTTTCAACAATGACGGAAACAGTAGGTTCGTTTTTGTTAATATTAGCGTACAGGAAGCAACGTTTGAATAGAGTATCTTTTAATACCAAGCACGTATCACAGTTTATTAAAGATAGTTTTACAACTTGTTAACCTTAATTATCGTCTTTGAATTATAATCGAAACAACCTTAAAAACATTGTAACTGTATATAAAAGCTACCAATATGAAAAGCAGGAAAATGAAACAAAAGATGCTAAGCGCTGCAAAACCCACACTCTTCAACTCAGCACCAATTCACAAGTGAACATGGTTTCCTGAGGCCAGTGCTGAACAGGAATACGTAACTTTATTCCTATTTCCTTCTCAGACAGACAACTTCTGTTCATATGTATTCTTCAATCCGGCTTGTAATGAAATGTATTCCAAGGATTTTGTAAGAAAATTCTCATTTCCTTCATCGTTAAACACCGTGCACGAGAACATGCTCTTTAAGTCAACTTAATTTTTTTATTTCATCAAATATTAATATGATTTCCATCATATCAAACACTGAAAATCAAATATCTTGCCATCGTTAGCAAGTTAGTTAATATTGTTAACATTCTTTCAAAACACATGTAACACTATCTAATTCTGAGTCAGACAAACTCTGGTCATAACGTATTCTTCAATGTTTCCAATGAAATTTATATTTAAATCAATCTCATTTTCTATAAAAGACGAACACATTGTCATCGTATTAAGTCACTTGTTAACGCTTGAAAATTATATTACTTTATTCTTATTTCCTTCATTGACAAATACTTTGTTATCATAACGTTGTCTCTTTTTAAAAATTTGAAAAAATACACCAAAAACTATGTCTTTTTTTTTTCCTTCAAAGATAGGCGCGTACATAACGTTAACGTTTTTGTACATTGTGATGAAATGTATTCCAAGAAATTTCTAAGTTTAAAAGACATAGTCTTTCATGAATTTGAAAAATTCATCCAGAAAATATCTTATCTTCTTCCTGTATTTATCAATAATAAAATTAAAGCAACGTTACATAGTCTCAATATATGCAACATCATTCCTATTTCTTTAATGAAATTTTTTTTCTTCATGGCGTAGTCTTGTCTTTCGTTGAAAAGAAATAATCTTTTGTAACCGTACAGTTTTCCCCTAAAAAAACAACCTCCTTTAATAACTAAATCTCCACCAAGATTAAAAACATTGTCAAAGAACCTGGTAACTATTTTTTTTATTTAGTTCTCAGAAATTTTCTTTTCGAAATGGAGTGTCCTCTTTAAAAAAACTCGTTTAAAAAAATCATTTTTCCCTTAAGGACAGAAAACATCCAGTATTCCTAACTTATTTTCTAAATATAATTCCTCATCTCTTGGGAGCTAATAAACTAACAGGCAAAAGAAAGGTTTCACATCAGTTGGTTTCGACTTTACAACGATTTGAAATGTATGTTACGCATTTTATAATTGAATTATCAACATTAATCATGTCTACAATAATTTATATGAACTAATCGTTGTTTGGTTAATGTGAAGATATCTTTGTGTAATACTAAAGTAAACAGGGGTGAAAAATGAAATTTACACCAATATGACCCCTACCATGTTTAAAAGGGCGTTAATGTGTGAAAAACAAGGAATGTTTGTTGATTTTTACGTATAACATATCTTATATATCGATTAAGAATTGTAGGTTATTAAAAATACTTTTCCAAAAAAATTAAATTCAAAATTTCAATTTCCAAAAAAAATTGCAAACACATGCATACGTATTCTTCGATTGATAACTTAAGGCCTGCACTGTTCGATTTTAGCGTACGACGTCTAAAACTTAAAACATTTGTAATCGAAATTTATATATATGATTAAATCAACTTAGGTGAAACCTTTCTTTTGCCTGACAGTTTATGTTCTAGGTAGAGAAGACTAATCTTTAGTTAGAGGTAAAATGAAACTAATGAATATATAGTTTTATTCTTAGTTTTTGCATAAACATCTTATCACATTGAAGTCTTCTCAAATGAAAAAAAAAAATTTTCAAAAACTAACTTCAAACTTCAAGAAATTTCTATCCAAAGAAACTGTAAGCGAAGGAAATGAACATTTGTTCATTTTTCCACTAATTTTCCTTTACAAACCTGTATTAATCAAGAACAATATTTATAATCAGTATTACTTAATGAAAATGACACCAAAATTCATCCTCATTAAACAATATCATCACTAAAAGAACTTACAGCCAATAGAAAAACTCTAAAGATCATCGAACATATCTCCCTCCAATCTTCAAAGTAAAAGATTCTGCTTTTATAAATTTAAATTGTATTTAGTTCTTCTTTTATTCATATTTGTAATTCAATACTCTAGTTTAATCATTTTGAAAGCATAATGCCATTACTGGAAATTTGAGAGGGATTTTCTGAATTCATCTAGAAAATATGGAAAAATAACAATTTCGAAATCTCGTTTCCTTAAGATCAGATGCATATTGGGGAAATGAATTTCCTCATTAGACAATTCGTATATTTTCATAACACTTAACCTATGGCTTTTGGCTATTGCATATTTGTTAAATGGTTTATATGTCTCTTCTTGGGGCTAGACAAATATTTACTTTATCACTTACTGCGAGACATATTTAAAGGCCACAACAACTGAAGTTAAGTTCCAACAACAAACAATGACCTCATACAAGGATGTAAATTTGAAAGTCATTCCATTATGTGTTCACATCCTATTGTTTTATTTATCACAACACCAAGTGTGATATATATGATGATTGTCTTATCTCTGTTTTACACATTTACAGTTACAAGTAACACATACGTTTTTTAAATCATATCTATTGTCCACTTTTCAGCTGTTATCACTTGTGAAATAACAATGGAATGGTGCAAATATATTTTCTTCAACTTTTATTTGTTGTTTTAAACAAAGCAAAAGCATTGAGAAGAGTAATTCAAATGAAAGTTAACAATATCAAGTTTCGAAAACAGCAGCTTTTCATAAATTAAATTCTGCCAGTTTTAGTTTGAACAGTTTGAGCTATAAAGAAGAACACTTTTTCTAATAACAGCTTCTTTGATTTTCACAGAGGTTTTCCAGAAAATTCCTTTAAAAGACGTGGTAAGAGATGAAATTTTACATATTTAGTAAATAGGATAAATGGTTCCTCTGCATAAACAATTTATATATATATATATACTTTATAATGATTTGCACCGCTAAATGATATTAGATTCATTCATTGTAGGCATCTTTTACATAATGTAAATTTCACATTTTAGTTGACATATGTATTTAGATTGTGCCGTTAGTCATGTTGGACAAATTCAAGACTTCTTTTCAAAATGTTTTCAATCTAGTACATTCTTCATTCTTTTAACGTTATTTATTAAATTTTATGTTTTTAACTGTAGAGATTAAGGAACTATATCTACAAAAATATTAATGCTCTACAAGTGTCGTTCACGGTATCTTGTAATCACTTGCTTATTAGCTGTCATAACACCAAAATAACGTGTTATATATACTACATAATACACAGTTCACAATTTGGAAACTAATAATAGTTTGAAAACGACCTGCATGTATATAATGTACATGTTCTTTTCTAACTTTATTCTATGGGTTTTTATCATTTAACATTTCATTTGATCGTCGATCATATTTCTTTTCAGAGTGAAACGAATAATTGTTTAATTATTTTTTCTATTAATCAGGAATATTAAGATCACATTAGTTATAGATTCTTGAAGATAATCTTATTTGAAAAAAACATTAGCTTTGCTTTGAAATATCACAAAACTATATCTAAATTAAACTATTTTTCTGAAAATTATTATTCATTCAGATCAATTATGAAAAACCATGTTAGCGAACTTGATGAATCTTTATGATAAAATAACCGTAAATGTTGCAATATTCCCATTACACAAAGAAAATAAGTTTAATGCAGAAAGAGAACATTTAAAATTATAAGTGTTTTTAGAATTGCTTCGAAATTATAAGATTTTACAATTATAATATGAACTTCAAACTAAAATTACCACACGCTTTACAAAATGTCGACCATACAATGGTAATTATGTTCTTCAGAGTACAATGTACAAGAACATTTGTATTCAAATTTCAACCGTTTGACCAATATCAATGGGTTCAGCTTTGAAAGTGTAGTATTTCATTTGTTTAAGCGCTGCCTTAATTTACCAGCAGAGTAGGTGGTGTTTCCGAGCTCTTTGCACCGAAAACCTTGTTACACGAACTGCGGCGGAGTCAGTACTTGGCACACGTACGGTATGCCCAAAACATATGACTAATCAATTAGTAAAGGGTATATAATTGAATTATAAGCATAATTGCAATATGATTTTATACACGTACAATTTCACGATGAGGTTATCAATAGATTTGTGATTAAAGTTTGCATTTGTTACTTGTGGACATTTGTATTTTCAAATTGTATGTTAAGAAATTGAATTGTCATCTGGATTATTTTTAGATGATTGAAGAAATAAAGTCTAAATGTGCTGACAACTGAACATTTATTGTATGGAATTAATTGTAATAATTACTTGGCAATAAAGACAAAACGTATTTTTAATGAACTCTTTTAGTGGCATTTTTGAAGTTGTAGTGGTAACAAAGTACATGATTTAATGGATATTCAACATCATATTTGTTAATATAGAAGTTGAATATCCATGAAATCTTGTACTCTGGTAAACTTTCATATTGGTGATAATATTTTGCAAATGTCAATGTTTCTGTTTCTAAAATCAGTTGTAATTCTATTTGTAAATAATTAAGTTTTATCTTCTGCATTCTCGTGTTCCAAATTTATATGTTCATTACTTATTCGTTCAATGTTTTTAGCTATGGAAAAGTTTCGAATAATAAATACTACTTTGTTTTCATACATTTTCCAAAAAAACGTATTCTTCTTAAAGTGTATTCAGAATGCATTTTTTAAAAATAAGTTATGACTTAGCGTTTTAACATTATGATAGCTTTTGATCTTTTTTTAAAATCGGGATCCGTCGAGTTTCAGCATCTTTTATACTAAGGTGTCTTTGTAATTATATTGAATGAAAGATATTCCTTTACAATTTTCATCATTCTAATCATTACCTTACAACAGTTTATATTTCGGTGATAACGATAAGCGGTAAATGATAAATGGCGTTTAAAAAAATATGTATTTCTGAACTGATATGCTTCTCATGGGTTAAACACATTTTTTGTTTCATGATGCAGGAAACATGATACATATCGTATTAAAATGTATGTTTAATTGATCTATTGCACAACGATTACAACAGTTTCGTAAATAAACATCAGACAAGACATAAAATAGAAACAATTGGAAAAAGAAAGCATTGAAAATAAATCATAAATAACAGAATATTAATAATTAATAGTGTGAAGATGAAACCACCTTCTGAATTAAGTCTTCATAATGATTTGCAGCATTTCATACAAGCCTATAATCTTTATTTAGACAATTTGACCAAATTAATAATTTATCAATGCTTCGACAAATTGCATATGTATATTCGATGCAATCGAAAGAATATTCTCGCCATTGAAAATATTTGTATAAAAATGATAAACTCATTTTTCAGTGTTTGCATAAAGCATGCACATTTAACATTTAAATATGACAAGGAACATATTATTATTATTATTATTAGTAGTAGTAGTAGTAGTAGTAGTAGTAGTAGTAGTAGTAGTAGTAGTAGTAGTAGTAGTAGTAGTAGTAGTAGTAGTAGTAGTAGTAGTAGTATTATATCAAGGTATAAAGAAGCAATTAGACACTTTTAGGTGAGCTCTGAGACCTTTGACAGCAGGTTTTGTGACAATACGCGAAGATAGTATCACTTTGTTATGTGTTTATCATATATGAATCTTATTGTCCAAATTAATCGCAAATTATCAATGATGCGTCTGTATGTAATGAAGAGTCTGTAGTCTGTATCATTCAAAGAAACTTGACGACATCTTAAACACAAAACCATCAAGTCATCCTCAGCTTTAAGAGATGGCTCGAATGATGTACTTTGTTAAAGATTCTTTTATAGGACTTAACGTTGAAGGTTATCTTAGATCATAGATTCGATGGATTATCCGACATATAAAGAGAAAGTGTGGTGTTTGGATTCTATTGAAATGAACTAACGAACTAACTGGCTAGAATGCATGTTGAAGAACATTAAGAACATTCTTTTCCAGACAAAAATCCATTTTTGCCTGCTAGGGTTAAAAGTTTAGCACATGTCCAATTTTAATGATGATTGCGCACTTGTTAAGAACTTTATGAATGCATATCTTGCTTATAATCTCTTGATAATTCCATAATTATAGAGTTAATGGATGGTGTGTAATGGGATCAAAAGTGTTTTGTTAACGATACATCCTATGTTTGTATGTTTGTATGTTTGTTCGCCACCTTACCAGCCCTTGGGGAACAAACCACTCTTTACCATCCATTCAGCGCACGACATAGACACTTCATTGTTTTCTATAACAATAGTCGCCTTACAATCAACTAACCATTCCAATATGTTTATGTTTCCTAATCAAGACCACATATGCCATTCAGAACGATTTCACCATTTTGACACATGTTAAGGGATCCTTGAAATTTTAATTGAATAAAAATGATTTTGAAGTTTCGATGTTAGATTTATATATTTCTATAGTGTTAATGGAATCAATAAGAAGATTAATAATCTTAAAGAGATAACCCGTGATTTTCATGAAAGTGTTTGGCCTTGATGCTAACCGAAATGTCATGTTTGATGATGTAAATTCCAAACAACTCATGGAGTGATTCTTTACGATATTTAATTGACAATGAATTTTTAGTAAATCCATTCGTTCAGATAAATTTCTAATTGTTTTCAATAATCTATCCATTTCTTTCAGAGGACATATCTTGTAGTTCTGTATAAAAATATAACACATCTTTCAAAAACTTAAGACCTATAATCATGAATGGCGTCCGCGAAAAGATACAAGTTGACAATTAAGCATTATTCTCATAGTAATGTTATTCATAAAGTAAGAGTATGATAACTGCAAACGGGAACTATGCTACAACTACCTGTCATAGTTCATATTGATATTGATGAAATAAAAAATGACTAAGTAAAGAAGATAGACGTTATCACTTACCCGCCGGCACTATGACCTTCTTCTCATTCTGCTGCTGTTGTTGATGCTGATGCTGTTGATGATGTTGTTGATGTTGTTGATGTTGGTGATGCTGTTGGTGTGAATGGTGCTGAGTGCTAGGATCAGGTGAGATACGGGTACGTGCTTGTACATCCCCTTCCATCTTGCACCTGAGGCCAGGGTACATGTTGGAGGAGGATGTTGGGGGTACAAGACCCGAGGGGTCATATGAGGACAGATCATCGTTATCCTGAGGCTGAGGCATCATCGGATCCATTAGGTGAGGTGAACGAACTGGTTGATGCATAGTGGAATAGACGGACACCTGTGGATCCGGGTATTGGGGTGGGGGTTCGAAAGCAGATTTGACACTCATTGTCAGAGAAGAAGGGTCGTGGACCTCGCAGACATTAGACGTGACGCTGTAAGGAGACCAGGTTCCGCTGGTAGGTAGCTCCGAGTCGGTCTTGTTTGGGCTGCCTCTGTCCAATGGAGTTATTCCCATATGGGTCTGTGAGTCCACTTGGGGCTGCAGAGACAAGTGCTGAGCAGGGTCGCCTACTGGTGCCAGGTTAAGATTTGGTGAATGGTTGTCGCCCACACCTAGAGTGTCTTGGTACGTGTTTGGGTCCAATCGTCCTGGATCCAAACGTCCTTGGTCCAAATGCCCTTGATCCAATTGTCCTTGGTCCAATCTCCCCGGTTCCAATCTTCCTTGGTCCAATCTTCCTGGATCTCCGTTAAATCTCTCCGAATCGCCGTTAAATCTGTCAGCGTCCCCGGTAAATCTACCCGGCTCCCCGGTATACCTATCTTGATCTCCGTTATACCGCTCCGATTCCCCGGTATATCCCTCTTGTTCGCCGGTATACCTGTCCGTGTCCCCCTCCTGAGCGTCTTGCACGTGCTGTGTCCCTCCTCCGGCCAATGGGGCATCCTGAAAGAGAGAAAGCCGGGGTAATTCAACACAGGAAAAGAAAATAGCTGAATAGGCCCCGCCTGTGTTGATTCCTAATACCAGGGCGCTTGCTGAAACTTTGTCTACTTTCTGAACTTAGAGAATAATGGATAGAAATATTGTAAACAAATGTGTGGGCAATGCGGTGACTGAGGAAACAACATGTGTTAGAATCAGGGGACCCTGCACTAGTGTTGGTTTGTATCGTATGTCGAGTTCCCCTTAGGAAGTCCACGATAACAGCCAGCCATGGGCTCGTGTAATTTCTCATTTCCTTCATATGAGAGTTCTATCAGGGAAAATAAAGCGCCACTTCATGTGAGAATTGTCATAATGCTACACCGTGGTGTCAAGCCAACAGGACTCAGTGTTTAAATGCGTACCTCAACAAACTTACCATTTTTGTTCGGGACAGAATCTTATGCCAAGAGTTGTCGGTTGGTCTCTCAAAGAAATCCGCTGTCTCGGTGGAACAATTAGTAAAGAGTTTGTGACATGGTAAGTCGGGGAAGGTCGTAAGCGCAGAGTCGGCGGTCGCAAAGCCGGAAGTTGAACTTATCGCGACAATACAGAGGGAGGAAGAGATGCTCCTTGACTGACACCACTCGCAACCAATCATAATTCGTCTCTTATTACTTGGGAGGTGGGCGTGGCTCTTTGTAGGTAAATAATTACTTGATTTGTAAACAACGTATTGTAAGATTGCGTAGATATATATTTGATGGGGTCGGAGAATTGAGGGAGGGGTCTGTAAAAGTGGATTTAATAAAAACGTTACTTTTTAAGTCTTATCTTAATCTTTAGATTGAACTAACTTACTTTTAAATAATAAACAATGTCATATAAGCTAAATTGATAAGGGGTAATCTTACTGAGATAATTGATGGTTGTTTTATACGATGCAGGTTGATTCTTTTTCTCACAACTCTAGAAAAATTATATCTATTTTATAAATGATTACTGTTTGAATATTAAAATGAACTGAAAAAGTGAGAGGACAGGTAGAGTCATTACGACAAGTACTGGTTATCCTGAATACACTTAAAAGTTCCATTATAATTTCCCCTAAAGAAGAGAATCGGAACAATAGTACAAAATATATTAGTAAAGGCACATCACTGAGCTGTTATCTAAAGGTAGTGTACAACTTTAATGCACTTTGAACGATATCAACTCTGGAAAGATTGATATAGAAATCTGCATAAATTTTGAAACGAAGATAAAAAAACTTTAGACAGCCTGTAATGAAGGGCAGAGGTCTGCATAGATTTTGAGATAATGGTAATGATTTTCTTAGATCAGGTAACGATTGTAAATAAATCTTAATATCGTGTTCAAAATAATTTTAAAATTGCCCAACTGATTCTATTCAACAATATACAAAATTTGAAATGAAGGTGATAATGAACATTTAGAAATCTAACAGAGATTTGGAATTGCAAGTATGACGTTTTGAAGATACACACTTGTGGTGAGACTTCAATGAACTGTCTGTCTGTCTGTATGTATTGACAACGTCAAAGAGGGGCGTGTCAAGCGTGTTAAAACAACAGTACGTTAAGAGACTTTAGTTATTGGAGGCAAAATACATAAAATAATTTGCATTGTAAATTCATGCTAATAATACATGATTAAAATACATTCCATTTCATACATATAAATTGAAATACAATGTTGATGTTCAGCATTAGCATAAATGTACACACGACACAAGCCCCTAAACTTCATCTCTTTGCTGACTTCACTCTGCATAGCCTATGCAGTTTACGCTTGATTCGAGAACCTTATGACACATTATAAATGACAAAGTTATCAAACAAGTTATCAAACAAATTGTAATCATTTGATAAAGGTGTTCGCAACGTTGTCCAAACATCGCACTCTTACAGTAAAACTTTGTATATTCATAAAATCGTTCCTTATAGCCTCGTCATCTTTTAAATGCCTCTCACAGAAGAAACAGAGGTTAACTGATATTATGAATAGTGTATTGTTTCTTGAAGCGAAATTAGATGTAAAAGTAGAAGGATAGTAGTTTGTGCTTATAGTCTATTTAGCATTAGATGAAGGTCCATTTCATATATGTTACCAAGAAAAATACGTTGATGTTAATTGATTACATTTATACAATATGGAAGTATTCCTATTACATTGTAGATTCTGTTTTTTAGATATATAAACTGAATCTACAAAACTTGACTTTTTCCACTTTAACGTTTTTCCAAACAATGACCTCTCCGAAAAGACTGTATGATAATTTCAAATAAAGCAGTAAATGTTTTAAAGGGGGACAACAACCTCTTATTTCTTATAGACAATGGTTAGGAGAGGAATTTCAACAATACCACTGCAATAACAATATTAGGAAACCGTATACAGTGTTACCGTCATTTCGTTCTATAGTTCCTTTGTCCCTCGTCATTCAAGTATTTCTTTTAGAACTATGCTTCAGAACATAAATAACTGTCTTTATATCTATCCAGTAAAACCTTTCAATCAATCAATCAATGTTTATTTTTCGAAAACCACCCACTGTGGTACAAGAGAATACAAATATGCATATATTACATACATTTAAACGGACAAGAGTGATGATATCAGCAATAGACTTCATTTGAGCTTTTCGTAAACAATACGTAGATATTTCGACAGGTTTTTAATATCTGACATTCTATTACTACATATCAGGCTTTTGTATTTGTACATATTCGGCCATTTTAAGTAATCTTCATAGAGACGTCGTTCTGTTTCAAAAGCTTACATTTGAATACGTAATGTATTTCGTCTGCTATGGCTAAAGAATCGCACAGAGGACCACGCCTTCCGCCGGTTTCTACCGGTAAGTTATGATTACTCGTTCTTAATTTTAAAATTGGAATATGTAAAGATTTTTGTAGTAGGAGATACATTTTTTTTCTAATTTCTGTCTAAGAAAACAATTAGTATTTAAGGCGACTACGGGAACAGAAATAAACAACGTTTTCGGTTTGCCAAACCATATATATTTTCAACAACTTGTCTGCGTTTTGATATTTGTATAGCTTCAGTAAGAAGAAAAGATAAGACTATTACAATGCCTTGCTTTACGTTTTCGTTCTGGCAGTATGTTTATACATGTTCCTATGGCATCACCAATCACATGACATCATATTAATGCTTCTACGTCATCAAGTATTTATATTACTAAAACCACTTTCATCTAAACAAAAAAATCTGATGAGTTTATAATGTTATCACATATAAATTTTATGATGAAATATTGTTAAGCATCCCAGGACTGAAATTTTTTTCGGACATGAACATTCGCTATTACAAAATAATTACGAATGAGTTGTTTGTTATTAGCAAACATTTAACCCTCGTGCAATTTAAAGGCACTATATTGCACGTATTTTAACGTTCAATTTGGCTATCGGCATATGAGGACAAATGCATTTAATATTGCCTACTAAAGATGCGATAAAAACATAGCATTCGTTATAGCTGACCTCCAAGCAATAATGATAAAGTTACAATGGTCTAAAAATCATAAGAGTCAGCTGTGCACAAAATGGGTAGTATCCATTGTTGAATATGACTGAACTATAGGAATGTGTGTAGCAGCATTGGAATATAGCAAATCTCAGCAAATATTCAAAATCTTAATACTACTGATAGCATGCAGATTTAATGCAACGTTTCATTTAATACTTCCGGTTTTTCAGAACTAACTTTATGATTTTTTAATATTTTTTTATTCGCACTCCTCTTTCCCGTACATATACAAAAAAAGCCAGGTAGGACGAAATCCTCCCCATCTAAAAATTCATCCATTTTAAAAGTCGTTTATCATCATATCCCCAAAAATATTTGTATAATGAACAGTCGATTCAAAGAGCAATTTTCAGGATCGTCATCCAATATTACCAGTTATCGGTGGGTTGGAGGGGAATGTTTGATTTGGTTGGTTGTTTTATGAAACGAATGCCTTTAAAATTCTGTTTTAAACTGTGTAGCATTTTTATCACCAAGAAATATTAGTATTCGCAAAATAAATTTTCTTTGGAGGGAAAAACATCTCATATTCAACCTGAGTGTCCGTAGTCGTTGAAAAAAGTGTCAAATATCAAACGAAAACAGCAACTGGCCATTATAGTGTGAACCGTTTGAATCATTTCAAAAATGGAATCGCATTGCTTAACAGCTTATGAGACGTTTGTATAAGACACCTTTGCATTGTTTTAAAAAGAGTGTTTTGCAAGTGATCACCTTTAGTTTACTTTGGGCATAACGAATTTAAACGCTATCAAACTGACTTAACGGACATTTCAAACTTGTCAATTTTCAACTTAAAGAGCCACTCCGTGAGTTGTTGGAGTCATATATGCCAAACTTAATCAATGGCGTCATTTGATCGCGAAGTATCGACTGCTACCTAAATGACACATTTTAAAGCTTATTGGTTTTTATACAGTGACAATATGCAGGTAGAACGTCGCAATTATGATCGAAAACCGGACGGTGGCGTGTGTCAAATAGTCAAACGTAATTTTGGAGACTTATCTAAAATAGCCAGGAGGGCAGTTAGGAGTTGAAAGTGTTTGTTAGGTTATATAACTAGTATCCATGTTGATGGACGTGATCTCTACACCTCTGTGCATTTATAAGGCTATTTTTAGATGTTCATGGAAAACCAGTATTTGTCATATATATGTCTTTTGGACATGAAAAATTAAGATGTTTTGATTTTATATCACCACATATGACATTTAGGTTCGTATCAAAGGTAAATAATATGTTATGAAAATCACGGAGTGGCTCTTTAAAAGGATAAGTCTTATCAGGGTATTTTTTGTGAAAACAAAATTCAATGGAACATTCCGTTTTATCCAAGAATGTTATTAGTATATGGTTATGACAAAACCAAGTTGATTTTTTTTTACCGAGGGTAGCATTTTGGTTGATTAAGATTTTACAACTAGGTAAATGAGAGCGCACACTCGGTAAAATATAATGAAGTGAAACCATTCGTTGGCGCTTCGAGCGTGAAAAGCCTTGCTAGGGAATCAAAATACAATGTTGATTAGTCCTATCTTAAATCATTTGTGAATGTGTGGATATTCTATCATTACGTAAAATTAGTTAAAGTACAGAGCCTTTTTTCATGTCATTTTCCCTGAAGGAACATGTCGGACCGTAGCCGATAGGCCAGCCTCTGTAAGAAGAGAGACAAATAGACCGGGTTGGAAATTTTAGCGAAAAAAAGGAGAAAATTTCTATGTCAATACAGATGTGAAAAATATTATTTAATCAAAAAGTACACCTGCCGGTCTCTCTCAGACAAATGTAGTAATTATTGTGTTTTTAATGTATGTAGTGTCTCATAAGCCTTTTGGCTGGATGTTACCTTTTAAAAAGTGTTTGTGGCTACAAAAACAAGAAATGTGTAACATGTGACACTGAAATAAAATAATTTTCTTCTTCTTTCTTCTTCTCTCTATGTAATGCTAACAGATTAAGATACATAACAATAGAGCAGGGATAAATATTAATGATGTAAATGCTTTTCAAATTACGATTATTAACATTTTAATGGGCTGTATCTTAATCGTGCACAAGTTTCTACAAAAATGTCAAATGTCGAACAGTTCATTTGACTATTATTATTGCTATTATTACTTTTATTTATGTTATATCCTGTTTATTACATCAGCGAGTACATATAAATCTATTGCCAATGCTGTGATGGCATTGTATTCGATGAAATCAGGATCTAAATAGTGTTGTCTATACTTAACCGGATCTATCATTTCAGAACAAAGGAAAGTTTTCAGGAAAATTCAAAATAAGCTAAATTTCAACGCTTTCAAGATGTATTTCCTATATAAGTTGATATGATTAAATAAACCTTAAATAAAACTGTGTCCTTTATAGTTTTATCATGTTTCCTTTGTTAAGCATTCAACTAAAGGAATGTTTGTATATAGGACTTGAAAGGTTAAATGTTAACCTTTTTAATGTTAATCCCCAATATCGGACATGCAAGCAACATTTTTATCATCTTTCATCATTTGTCAATCTAAAAACATTAAAGGGGCACATTTAAAAAAATTAATTCTTCAAATTCAACCAATTAACATTAATGTATGACAAATGTATTATCTACATATGGTCAAAACATCTCATTACCCAAACCGATCATCCCTAGCTATAGTCGTAGAGGATATAATCAAGTAACAAGGGGAAAAAAACAGCGGCCATTTTTGTGTGATCACCCTTTAATCATTTGAGGTGTTGCAACGTCTCAATATAGCTTAACCAATAACGTTTGTTCTAAAACTGCTTCTTTTGAGAAAAAGTCATTGTCTTCAATGTCTTGTACATTTATGTTGGTTTTCATGAGACAAGTTTATTAATCTATGTAAACGTTCTACTAAACCTTTGAATTTGACACAAATTCAATAATATTTCAACTAAATTATTAAAACCTTCAGCTGCTTATTCACTGAATTTTTTGTTAAGTTTGAATATTTATATACTGTAAAAATGATTAAGAACGAAAATAAACGAATTAGTATTTAGTTATTAAACAAAAGATTTAACAGAAAATTTTGTAAAAATTCAATAAAATTACGGAAATATTTGTTATCAGTTAATTTCAATTTTCAAATAGTCCAAAATGAAAACCATTTCCTCTGAACGATAAAAATATTGACCTGCAATGGTGAAGACATTGACATAATTCTGGTTTTTAAGTTTAAAAAAATATTGTTTTGTAAAATGAAAGGAAATTTTAATGAATTCAATGTGTCATACCTGATACTTCAGTTTGATGATCAATTAAAAAAAAAAAAATGTAGAGTAAGAAAGTACATAATTTTCTTTGCTGCAAAAATTGTAAACAGGGAAGGAAACACTTCCTTACGAAAGAGAATAATCACTACAGAATATTTCCATGGTTGTTGTTATTACAGATTCGTGATTTCTTGCCAAAATGTACAAAAATATGAAAGATTCATAACTAGGCCTTACAAATGATCACAAATGAAAGCTTCTATATCATGACAATATTCCAATTGACTTAATTTTAACTCTCTTTTTTTTAAGACGCTTAATGAAAATAGTGTAAGTTAATTACATTACTCTGTTGGTCACTTCCTATATTATAATTTATTATATTTAATGGACTTATTTTATCAATATGAATGTTTAGGGAGTTCAATCTCGAGTGATGCATTTTGTGATGCAAATTGATGCATGGAAATAAAATAAAATAGTAAACAAATATCCATTTAGAGCTTTTACGTTGAAGGCAGATTATCACAACAATGTGACGTCGCTCGAATTTTGTTCCTTTAAATTCAGTTTTTTATGTCCATTTGTCATCGAAATCTCAGAAAATAACACTGATGAAAACATACATGTTCGATATCTAAAATATTTTACAAGTTTATTTTTGTTTAAAGTTTTTCATTAACTGTCTTCCTGCTGTAGGTAGAATTTGTCGCCAACCAAAATCTCATGACAGATTGATCACTGGATGTGAAAGTATGTAAAAGAAGCAGCGCCGTAAATTAAAGTAAACAAACAGATTCGTGTATTAGTCTCATGTGTCTCCTGCGGGTTGTGACGTCACAGACGCTCCCGTGCTCGGAGATAAGAATGACCGGAAGTTGAAAGTGGCCTGACAGATAAGAATGAACGATACGCGTAAAGTGGTGACGACTTAAGCGTTAGTGAACTAAGATACAGAGATTATCAATGATCTGATCAAAGAAAATTATTTGATTATTCCGAAAGATTATGGTAATTCTGATTAAGAATGTTATCTACCGTCACCAGTTTATGTGTTTTCGGGCTGTTGGTTATTTTTCACGTGCTACTGGGAATATACTGGGTAGACCGATTTAATGACAATGAATTTCAAGGTGAAATGATCGTTTGTGCTTTTATGCAAGTGCAAGTTTTGTGCAAGTTAACAACACTTTTCCAACGTTTTGCCGAAATAGAAGAAAATGAGCAAACGATAATATCACCTCAAATTTTCATTTCAACTATAAAGAATCTGGTCAAAATCTTCCTTTTAAAATTTTGACATTCAGTTACTTCAAAGTAATCTATTTTCGCACATTTACTTATTCTTACAAGAAAACATTGCAAATATGCTACATAAATGTTATACTTTAGGTTAATATAGGCAAAATGGAGATGACTTTATACGTAAATTGTGCATGAAGTTTAAAGCTTAGACGTCTGAATATTGCTTCATTAAAGAAGAAATCAATTTTTAAGTTTGCATTATTTCTTCATGAGGTAACCAGGAAATTGTCGTTTGTACATTAAAGTATTTCAACAATAATTTGGTGCATAATGTTTAGAATATTATATCACCGGGCTTTGAAAGCATTATTTCATAAACAGTAACACGACAACGAATTGTTTCCCATTAAAATCTACATGTAGGTAATTGCATTAATAGAGGTGTAAAATAAATATTTCAATAGGTATCAATAATAAATATACAGCCTATGACATTTGCTCGTGTTATATTCACATTTATTATCCCTATACTAATTAAACATATTTCACTTTATTTTGCTATGTTAAAAAGTAAGTCAATCTTTTAAGTGATAATTAAAAATTTGGAAAAAATGATGAATGTCTTTTTCACCATTGATTAGAGAGTACGTGGAATTATCAAAAATGGTTCATATTTTCAAATCTGCAGATAAACATTGAAACTGAGAGAACAGAATTTGCACACACATGGTATCGATGGTACCCAAAACAACTGTTTTCAATTCAATTTTAGAACATTGTTAAATTTTTAAAAAGTTAAGGTTTTAAATTGTTTTATTCCTAAGAGTAATTCATGAACCGATTTCGAAAATTAAGATAAGGACTCAGCTAAAGTCTTTACATAGTTTTGGAATATATGCAATTATATTTGTTTGTATTTATTGTAGTATAATAAATGCTAAAACTTGATTTATCCTTTAAAAGAAATTGAAGTGTAAACTATTTCTAATAAATCGTCATTGCAATTTATTACACATTTATATTGAAAACAATAACTTTATGAATTATATCATTTGTTAGTAACGTCATTCATATTCAGCATGACACATCAGGGTTACTCATCGTATCACAACATGCATTTGTGATTTTATTTCATACCACACATTCATTTCGAATGACGTTCATTACGCACTTAACCTGATTTTAATACATATGGTTAAAACATATATAACAGTTACTCACAGGTTAAATGGTTTACAGTCTCAGAAAAGAAACGTCAGATAATTGATCACCTGCACTACGAGTCGACAAGGAAACGCATGAAAATAATTAATCTGTCTACATTTCTACTGAGATATCGTTTTTAAATTCTCGCGATCGATCATATAATTTGTTTCTAAACTTGAACGGATCTTGGGGTTTTCTGCAATGAGAGCATTGTTCACTACACAGGTAGCTTCCTTTACGCAATGATACATGTGTTTTTCATTTTGTAACTCATTGAAAACGTAATTATTTTATTTTTGACGGAAGATTTCAAACATGACCTTTCAGATCATATAATCTGACTATCGCTTTTCTAATTTTTAAAGCATTTTGGAGTCAAAGCCGTATCAAATTTATTATTTTTCAATCTCCTAGACTGATTTTGAAACCAAACCTCTCAGTTGAAAGCGTTTACAATGGCGTTAATCACGAGATAATGCATTCTCTCCTAACAGAGGTGGCTCCGTCATAGATTCCTATACAACCCAAATCTCATGAAAATGAATACTAAACGCTCCACTACATTACGCGTGCAGTATAATCTGCGTAACGTAGTGCAGCAATATTAGTTTTTATTTTAATGAGATTGTTTACAACCCATGTCTTCATACGAAGGTTTCTCGGGCTTCCGGCACATTATTGCAACTAAAACTACCTAGCAATATATCAGCCAATGAAAACACCGTATGCATAAATAACATATTCGTTGTCTTACATGCCTATGCAATGATGCAGTCGCAAAATGAGGCGTATTTTCTCAGTAAAGAAGACCCAAAATTGCAAGGTGCATATTGGAATAAAGTTTAGCTCTTGGAAAGCTAACGGAAATAACTTAGGCGATGTGAATGACAACTTTTGAAACGGCGTTGCTGATTGCACAACTAATTTTGATTGCATCCAATCAGCGTTCTACATTTCTTAAGACAGAGGTTGTATAGGAATTTATGACGAAGTTACCTCTGTTGGGAGAGAATGTCAATAATGCTCTTAGTGGAAACCTTTCACCTTAGGTCGTCGTTTTCTGTCTTGTTTATGATACAGTTACACATAATTGGCTTTAGTACTTGTAGATGTGTATGCTTTTTCTACCAATGGTGTGAAACGTAAGAAGTGACAAATTTGTCATTATGTGTGTATGTGCACATATCACTTTTGCCTGGCGACGACTGTTTCAGCGCGAGTTTCCGTATTCCGTAACGGATACCGGCATTCGCAAGAAAAGCAGGTTTTTCCTGGCAATTCTGTGCGTTGTGAATAGGAATGAAATAGGTAATACAGAAATTACCGCGTTTGAGATTGTGTCCCATGACTTGTGAAAAATTCGTGCAAATTTGCGTTTTAATCTCGCTCTCGCTCGGGGGAAATGGTAATTACTTCGTAACAGTAAAAAAAAAAAAGTAAAAAAACTTCGCAAAAGTAATTTGACGTACTTCTTCGGGAAATAATCTCTATTCATTTGATGTTTGATGTCTTTCGGGTGACGGTATATTTTTACTATCAGTGCTTGAACGGGACACATTATACAATTTCGTTGAAATATCATACCTTCGAGTTTCTTATATGATGGCGTATGTGTTAACTGAAATTGACATTTTGAAGTTGTTAATATAAAGATGAAAGTCCGACTTGTATATACAGTCATTGCCCGAATATAATCAATTCCATTGTCATTTGAACTAATATCACGCCTCAACTAGACGCATAAGGCATCAAAGATTAAGTCTTTCACAAATTAAAGAAAAAATATGTATCTGCATAACTGTTAATATCATGAATCAATTAATGCTTAAGTAAGGGCCGTCCTCATAATTTCATTCTTTCATAATTGACATGCATATGATTTTACAGAACTCGAATGCATCATTACTCCAGTATTCATAGTTGTCGACAATATTTCTTGACACGAAAACCTATGACACGGTTCATTCATAATTTAATTATTTCTACCAATTATGTAGGCGCATAAATCGTCCACTCGCTATCAACTATAAAATCGCTTTTAAGTGCACCAATTAAAACATACTACTGACCTAGAACCGTGGCCTAAAAGGTCAAGAAACCAAAATTCAAGAAATAACTTCTGTTTGTGTCTGAACTCTATATATGGTAATAAGTACGAAGTAATCGTCTTCTGGCCAAGGGGGAAAAATCCAGAAGCATATGTATGAGATGGAGGAAATGTATAAAGCAACCGTCAGGACGATTCCCTTTCAAAAAGCAAGTAGTAACCTGAAACCCTAAATCACTAATTGTCTCATTACGGAATACATGAATGTGATATATTTCCGAACTTCAATTATGTATTCTGTACAATCGAGGAAGGAAATGGCGACTTTTAATGATTCCAGGTTGGTCTACGAAGGAAATAATCCCAAACAGTCGTTTAGGTCTTAAAGACAGAGGATGTAACTTTAAACTCCTTACGACTCGCCAACGTAATGAAGGAAATGGAGGTTGCTAACAATACGAGTACACCTCATGGCACGTGCCCGTCTCGCGAAGCTCGTGCAGCTCGTGCAAAACGTGCAAATGTCTGTCATTGCCTTAATCAATTTCAATACGTCCGGTGTTTGTCGTCTGCTCATATCCTTGGGCGTTTGTTTATTGATTGAAGCAAAAGATTGAATATGAAACTGGATAAAACCTTATTTTGTGACAATTTTTCATTCGGTTGGCTTGTCCTTCGGTGCGAGTGCGAAAGCTGAGACTTTCGCTCAGGGCGTTGTGTAAATCCTCGTCAAGGCGCTCCATTAATGTAATGTGGGTCTAGAGGAAACTTACGGATACTATTACATATTTCGATTCAGACACTTCAGTGTACAAAACCAATGGTGACCGCCCATACCCTAACAATGGCTGTTCTCACGCCACGTCAATAATATTTGTAAACAAGGTCAGTGAATAATTAATCGGCGAATATGACTATATGAATACTTTCCTTAATCAAATCATCTACTTATTTCCTAAAGTCTTTTACGAAGATTCCCTCTGAAGTTACGTCATTGATTTTCTGTCAGTAATTTACAACTCAGATGTTCTAACTTTAAAGCATAGGTCACTTCAGTTTTGTTTCTGTTTGAATACAAACTTGTTCGTCCGCTTCCATGTTTGAATGAATTACAAATTTAATTTCAATGAAATGCGACAAATTTCATTTCTTTCCTTTTGCTTGCCTTCTGAAAATAACTGACTCTTTTGATCAAAAAATTTAATCATATATTCCAAAATACCTTATGTGATGGTTGACGTTCGTATCATCTTGATCTAGATGAAAAATAAAGCATTGACTATTAATACTAATGTATTATCGTGCAAAAACCGAAATGACAGGTCTTACTGTCACAAAAAACCGATATGCCTAAAGTGTTTATATAATAGTGTTATCAAACTACATAAAATTTCCCTCCTGAAAAATAGCCCATATCCTTAAGAATTATGATTATATTAGTGGCAAATCCAAAAGATTCATGTCTTTAGAAAAATAGTTATATGATGATAATGTAACTTCATGTCCATCCCTTTGTGAACCACGGCAAGATAGGTTGTCGGTAACTCTTTATATATGTATTCGATTCAATAATTTCCTTGTACTGACGAGGTTAAACTTTAGTTAAGATGATTGAATAATTTGACTCTTTAACGAAAGTAACACCATTTACCATTTCATAGTTTTAGATTGCAAATTAATGTGTAACTGTATATGGTTAATCATCATTGTGAACATTTGATGAAAATATGTCCGGGGTAGTTTTTCAGAGTCCTAACCCCTTAGAGTATAGTAAATTGCGTTACATTTGAAATGGGGTAGTTTCAGAAGTGATTTGAACACATAAACAGGAATAAATGCACGAACGGTTATAAACACTTTAAATCGATTTCACTGCCCCCAATCAATTAGATGTGAGAGTATCTATGACAACAACAAATCTTTTTATACTCCAAACTCTAAAGCCATGTTTCCATTCAAGTCTTGTACGTTTTATTCATTCTTGTGATATAAATGAGACTGTTCGAAAATGGTTGTGGAAAAACCCTGTGTCAATGCTACCAACTCCATCGCTAATCAGGAATATTTATGTTTTTAAGAGCCACTCCGTGATTTTCATAAAATATTATTTATCTTTGATACGCACCTAAATGGTGGTGATACAAAATCAAAACATCTTAACTGTTCATGTCCAAAAGACACATATATGATAAGTACTGGTTTTCCATGAAAACTCTAAAAACAGCCTATAAATGGACATAGGTGTAGATATCACGTCTTATATACATGGATATCGATTTGAACTAACTCAGGTCACATTGTATTTTGACTCTTATCTTACCGACATAAAAAATCATGAAACATACTCTGTATCACTTTAAAAGTATTGACGACGATGCTCGAATGATCGAGGCCAAATATTTTAAAGGAATAGAGAATATTACCCTACTTAAATTACACTCAATTGATCACTGTCTAAAGTTACATAACTTTAATTCTTTATAATCATGACATTTCAAGTGAAAAACTTGATGTCACGTGCAACAGACCGTCATTTAAAAGTAATTAAGCGAGAGAACAATAGTATGACGTCACAAGTGTAATTCAATCCCAAAGAATTCATATTTCGTTCCTTTAAACAAAGACTTTCTATTCAATTAATAATAGCAAATTGTTACTGGATTTATTCAAAATTATCCAATCAGCGAAGTCGCGGTGAAATGCGGCTTCAAAGTAAAACAACAAAAATCAATCATTTTAACAAAACCCAAATCTGGAAAGGGGATTTTTTAATTTATCAATTAACATTTGAAGGTTAATCAAACATTTCTGTGTATTGAAATGTTTTCAAGGTGGTCACTCTGTTTGATGTAGTAGACTTTGTGGGTTCAAATTTCAAGCCAAATAGCCGTTGCATAGCCACTTAGCTAAGTTCGAAGTGGGTTTACAATGCTGCGGCGGCTGTACTGTAAGCATTATATGACATGGGTAAAAAAGGAAACATATGTACTTTCATTATAGGTCTTTTTTAAATATCGATCAGTTTTTAAGATTATGATATGCCACCGTTTGTCTCTTATCAAATAGTCATATTTGATGGTGTGAGTTATTTTCTATATATATTTAAGTCATTTTTCTTGCAGCCTATGTGAAATGATGTACTATATCTGTTTGTTTTTGTTTTATCAATTGGCATTGACAGTTTTTTCTTGTTATTGGGCATCTTCTATTCTACAAGACTCGTCTTTCGTTAAGAGTTCATTATTGTCCAAAATCAATTGCTAAGTATGTCGAAATTTAATTACCATCTAAGTACAATCTTAATACCATTTGAGTACTATAGTAATCTTTATATCCAATTAAATAGAAATTGTCAATCATTTGAACGAATATCTTCGTAAAAATGATATTATATTTTAAAAATAAATCAACATTTAATGACATACTACCAGTATTTCATATAAATCGATTCTCTAAATTTAGTTTTCTTGGTAAATATTGGACATGTTTTCAAATGTGTATTTGGAAACTCCAAATGTTTAATCGTTCTTGAAAAATTAAAATTATAACGAAGATTTCAAATCTATTTCTTCTTTTTTTTATCACTTTATTTCTTTCTTTTTCAAAAAAAAGGATCGAAATCTTGATTTAGAAAAACGGGCATGAGCAAATAAGCCATCGTCATGTACAACAAATTAATAGCTTTGATAACGCACTCTAATAACTAATATTTCAGGAGCTATTAATTTAAGTTTTGAAATAATTCAAATAAAAACAAAATATTGGTTTGTATTATGATAAATATTACACCCGGACATAGGGAATACGAAAGTGCACAAGTTTATTAACCTCTGACCGCGACCATCTGTTTCCGGTGGTCTCTACGCCTAAATCTCATGAACCGAACTGCGCATCGTCGCACAATCACCATCTATACTGAAATAGAAGTATAAACCCTAAATACATACTAAATACTATACATTAAATAATGATAATTTATTTCGTATCATATGTATTTATACACCCCCCCTTACAAAGATTACTCAACTTTCAACGAAAGGAAACGTGGGAAAATTTTAGTATAGTTTCTTTATTGAAATTAAAGTTTCTTTGAGGACCTAATGAGGTATCAGTAGTCCACATAAATATTGACTTAAATATTAAAATGCTTTGAACTTTATGATGAAAGTAGCTTTATGACAGTGTTAAAATAACTTCAATTTATTACTTCTTTTTTTTAGATTCTCATAGGAAAACAACAAAAATCTAGATACAGATTCAACTTAATATCTTTACGCTAATGATTACAATGGTTATAGATGCTCTGATAATATTTTAAAAAGGCAAAAATAAGAAGATTATGAGGAAGAGACAACTAGATATTTACAGTTTTCTTACAAAGTTGTTATTTTTTTTAACTGAAGATCAATTTCTTAAAGGTGTATCTTTGAACCGACGTTTGTGTATTTATGGATCCCTTCGTAAAAAAGACAAAAGAAATGTGACTCATTTAAATTTTCTTAATCCTTTTCTGACCCAAAAAACCTTTATATGGAGGAAAATTCTGAGTGGCTAATCATGACACAAATTCATGTTATCAGGTACATGTATCTCCATACCATATTTAATCAAATAAGACGTTTAGTTTAAAAGTTCTGAGCCGGACAGAAGTTGTGCAAATTTAATAACAGTCACGACATTTAACTCAAAATTGAAATTTAAAACAAAATATGTTCAAAACTATAACAGTGACACACCATGTAATTTTGTATCCTGATACCAAAATTGATCAAAATTGGGTGACTCATAAAAAATGAGACGGGGTAAATTTGTTAACAGATGTCGTAAATATTCATCACACACTATGCGATGCGTAGTGTATCGCAACCATGTTATCTTGAAGATAATCGTCTCGCAGGTTCCTTGGCAAAACTTCCACGATATATATCGCCTCGCCTGATAATACTGGAATCGGGATATATCGTCTCGTCACTGACACGGGTATAGAAATGTACGTTTCTGTTGATTCTGAGACTTATCAAAAGGTCTTATGACATGAAATTGAAATTATTTGCATCAGCTATTTTCCGTCAATGATCAAATAATCATTTTGAATGCTTTTAATGCTTTAAATGCCTTAATTGACCACAACTCTGTTTCAAATAAATATTCTTCCATATGATACAGTTGTACCAGTCTACTAGGAGCATGCGCAGGACTGACGTTTCCAAGAAGAAAAACGTAAATTGGTAAGAAACATCAAGTTGACCATGACCTCAAGTTTCGTGTCACAAAAGAATACTTGGAGGAAAAATATATTGCCTAAAGATTAAATTGCATTCGCTCTTATATATCAAGATATTTTGTGTCCATCTTAACTTAAAGGCACTTATGTACGCCAATATTTCGTACATCCTAAGAATATATAATATTTATCGTGATATTAACGATTCACACTTATACAAATTACCTCGTAAGTTATTTAGCAACTGTGTACGTATTCAGGTTATAAAGATGTGATTCGTAAATACCGGGAGTATTTCATGCAACGCTGCGTTTAATTCGCATGAACTACGATATCGGACATATTAAAAGTTTACTTACAGCCACAAGAGCGAAAAAGACAGCCACTATCTTAATCCAATAACAATGATTATGCCAAATTGTTTAAATCCTTTAAGTTACAAGATCGCTTTGATAAACCATATTTCATCCATAAGTCGCAGTTCAGAGTCTAGGCCTATTCAAAAGCTGCACACATAAGTAGTATTCAACAGTATAACAAAAATTTAAAACAACTGACCCTAGAGTTTTATATATACAAGCTGACATCGGCCGTCTTTTTCTTTACAGGTCGATTACAGGTCATTTGTAAAGAATAATAAGTATTTCATTGCATCGATAGAAAGCAAAAGTGATTGCCTTTATCCTCGTACAACTTAACATAACCAATTTGAACCGACAAATTGTTCTATTGTAGCTTTGATTAACTTATCTCCCTTTGAAATTCTTGTGAATTTAGTATTCATATAGCTCTTTTGTGGTCTTTTAAGAGCGCTTCGAACAGAAAAATTGTGTTATCCGTCGTCAAATCTAACGGTAAGTGACAATAATTTGTAAATCATCCAATAAATCTTCTTTTTTTTCTACCGGCATCCCATTATCTTCACTTTTTTCTTGATTTCTCATTATCACTCTCATTTATCAGCCTTGATGGCCACTTAGTCCTAGGCAATATAAATTAGCCCTAATTAAGGTTGACGCCAATTTGCTTACCACAAAACTTACTATAATAAATTTAAAAAATAGGACATTTGTAACCTATTCATATTTTTGTGGTAAAATTGCTAACATTATCAACAAAATATCTTTGTAGTTTCCTCGGGATAGATAAAACCTTACCCAGTTTTTGAAACGCAAATCATGTGGACTAACATTAAGCAACAATTGGAATGGACCCATGAATGGAAGGTTTGTGTTAAAACAGTTTGTTTGCTCATACGCCTTGGCGTCTAATGTCGAGAGCAAATGTCTAAAAAAACCAAGTTGAAGTCGACTCTCTCATAATGATAGGTGATTGTTGACATCAACTTTTTTTTTTTTTGGAGACATTTGTTTTCGAAAATTCATGTACCTGTGTTCTTTTATTCACCACTACCAATGTGGATCATTGGCAAAACAGTCGTTCTCTAACTTTAATGTGAGATCAAATAGGGGCACAGAGTATGTTGTTGAGGTCAAATATGTCAAACTGAATAAATGGTGTTATCTCAGTAGTGGTTGTGTCTGAAAATTTACATCCCAATGCTTATCAGTTCAGTATAAACAGGTTCAAGTCGAGATTTGTGATCGAAAACCGGACATTAGCTCCCCCTAATGACTCAAACGTCATTTAGAAATAATATTTACTGCAGACACAACGACAAATATAGGGTTTTAGTGCTATATAGGTCGTTTATATAATATGCATGTAAATGGAACACTTACTTTCGGCCTCTTAATAATCATATTGCCGGGTTTTTTTACAATTTAAAAAAAAGGATTTTGGATTTTTTTTTAAATTTTCATAATGCTTACCTTCAAGTGATGAAGATGTAACTTTAGAAAGGTTTTAACTAAACTAGTTCATATGTCATATGGTATTTTGATTCTTGTTTAAGCAGCATACAAATTTTATGAAACATACTCTGTGTTACTTTAATATATTGTTTACATATTTTGTAAAAATACTTTGTTACTTCAACGCCTGTCATCCATTCAAAAGGCTTAAAAATTATAAAAGATATATATTCTTGATATCAATATTGATTTTAAATCGTAGGACCTGTACATAAAGATCAATGAAAAACACCTTTTGTATTGATTTTCACATTTCAGCATCAAATCAAATTTCAAAAAGCAAACAAAACAAATTATTGTGTTCTTTATTCATATGATAACCATATTTCAGAAAGCATTTATAAAAACAGTGAAATTTCAATGATAGTTTCATACTACAGCAACTTGAGCAATATTCTACAGCAATGCATGGTCCCTGTCAATCCTCATTTGTATATAAGCAACAATTGTCTAAAAATCAAAAATAAATATTTCATTTTGCTCCTTAAGAACATCCAGCACAAAAAAGGATTTTTACATATTGACAAACCATATGTTATAAGATAGTTTAATTTGTTAAGTAAATTTTGTAATTCATATTTTCATAGATAATGAAATCTCCCACAAAAATCAGTTACTTAAGCAGCTCCAAAAATATGCACTGGATTATGATATGTAATTACTTTAGAGACTTTCAGACTTCCATATGACATGAAGCTAAATGATTAAAGTGTGATTTCTAAACTTGAAGAAAAACACAAGTATAAGGCCGTACTTAAATTTTTTACACTTCATCACCCAACCAACCTTTTTAAACACCCCATTTTTTAAATATTTTTTTTAGAAAGGTTGTATCATCCTCTTTTAATCAATTGAGTTACACTCATCCTATCAAAATCTAAAATAATTCCTTTTTTGCTAAGACATAAAATTCTTAATTTTAAGAATATACAGTAATACCTCATGCAATATATGTATTCAAGTTCTGCTTGATTAAAGGCACATTAGAAACACATCACTAACACCATAGCAAAAATAGAAATCTTTTTCTAACAATTTGTCGATTTTTCAACATCTAGAAATTTTACAGTACATAAAATGATGCTTTGATATTGAATATTTAGGTGGTCCTTTACTTTTGCTGTTGAGTATAAAATGGCACTCACGGGCAAAATATAAACCCATCATCTAAAGGTGCTGAGATTATTGTAAAAATCATATTAAATCATCTGCAACATTTTATAAGAATTTATAAGGTATACTAGATTGAACTTACTTAAAGCAGAGATATTATATTCTGAGAACTAGTTTTAATACACCCTTCCAGCATAAAAGTAGTTCAAGGATAAATTTGTCGTAATCAGGGATATGTATAGACTCTTCTTTGTCCTAATTGTGTTGTTTCATTGGTGCAAGAATTCAAGGTGGAAAGCAAGAAAACAAAAAAGGTTTCTTAAATCTGCCAAAAACACATTACAAGGTATACGTGGTAGGCAGTGTGAAAGAGAAAAATTAAACATGAATACTGACTTATGAATACTTAAATAAAGACTGTGAACAAAATGGTGTTACTGTGATAATAATAGTATAAAAAAGTTCAGATATCTTAAATTTCTTTTGAAAATACATACATGTTGAAAATCACACTGGAATCTTGGTTTCTCGTTTTTTTTAAAGTAATATTGCTGCTAATATTTCTTCTATGATGTGAATCTCTGATGTGATGTGTTTTATTGGAAAGCTTTCTAAAAGTCATTATGAGTGAATTTCAAACATTCAATTCCTAAACTACACAAGTCTATTTTCTATCTTCTGAAATTAGATAGCTTTAGCTTACTCTTTGACACAATCTGATTTTTTTCTGCATTTAAGTACTCTATCACTGTTCATGAATAGAGACCTATATTTAGATTTGTTGTGTATCTAGTAATGATATCTAATAAACATTGAGAGAATAGTATTTATTGACTGGCCCATTGATTCTAATAACTAAAAGGCATTTGAATTTTTTGGACCAATTTTCATTTTGTAATCTATTAATAACTTTCTAGCTGATGAAATTGATTATAGATTAAACAGGCATAAAAAGATATCAAATTTTGCAAGGGAAGATCAGAAGATCTTAACTAAACAATTTCCACTTTGCATTGGATGTTGACTAATGACAATGCATACTTAAGAATGATGTGGGAGTATAGTTCAACTTCAGTGAACATGAAGTAATCTCACTACCTTCAAAGATATATCTAAGGAAACCCTCTCAACAAATGAGCATGCACAAGGTGGTGAAACATACACATGTTCATTTCATGTTCTTTAACACATGAAAGCGAAGAAGAAATATTCTATGACAGATTCTAAAAGATAGACATAATTTGAAAAATGCTTAGTAACGAAAAAAAATCATAAATATATCATACAATTTCTTCTATCAATGTATATTCTATAAATATATATCGAAACTAAAACAGTGACTAGTCAAAATAGAAATATGGATGAAAGGTTTTGATGTCTTTAGATATGTAAGTGACATATTTAAACATGACCTTGTCTCATAAACCCTCATTTCCAATTTAGTTGATAATTGTGATAATAAACTCTAAATTGACAGCAATACAGTGTATTGGTCAATCTTCTACAACTATATCTACACAGTGTTCTGTTGCCTCATTTTCGATAAAATTCTGCATGCCAAGTTATTTACAAATGTACACATGACAAAGGCACCAATGCCTGCAACAAAAGCAAACATAAAATATGGCTAGAACTGGCAGGAATCTATAAAATAAAAAAGTAAACTGCCCGAAATCATCAACTTCCTCGTTAAGACTTCACTGGCTAGTCAAAATGACTGGCTAATTTAAATGTTGCACAGATTGGCCAACTTTTCGGTGCTTGAGGCTGCTGCCATGGATTGTGAGAGTCCAATGAGGAATCTTATCAAAATTGAAACTATTTTCCATAGAGGGCGCTGCACACAAACCATAAATTTTGCTGATAAGCAGTAAATTTTAAATCAGCCAGTGATGGCGACCAACAAGTTATTGCCTTGAGGGGGAAACTGCCGATTCAAAAGATATGTAACACATGGCAAAAACATATGACCCTAAACTAAGATGTGAACCTCATAATGGGTGACTTACCAATTCTGACCATTCTCATTCCATAAAGGGGCCACCACATTTATGCCCAGGAAACCTCTGTCACAAGTGGTTGGAAATACGGAATCCTGACTGATGGCAATCAAAGCGACGTTTTTATGGAACTTAACATTCAGTTGCTTTCAATTATCAATAATGAGAGTTGGGATCATTTACCTTTGTGATTGACACTTATTTCTCCACACAGATTTTGGGCTATTTGTTACTGACTTGAACCTATCATTGATTTTCAAAAGGGGGAGGGGGGGGTCCAGACCCCCATTGGCCTATTTGTTACGTTATAAATGATTTACTATTTATTTTTTATTGACTTGAATCTATCACTGATTTTCAAAAGGGGGGGTCCGCACCCCCTGAACACCCCCCTTAGATCCGCCACTGTTTCCAGGTTAAAAATTTTTAACTGATAAGGAATTTTTGTGACATTGGGTACATGAAATAAAGCTCATGCTCTTTGTGGAGAAAACGAGCCCCACTTATTCATAAACTTACACATTGACAATATCTTGATTAAATGAAGCAACACACACACACTAAATATCTTTAAACTACTTAATTATGCAATTAATAACATCAAATTTAAAACATGATAATCCTTGTGGTGCAACAATTTGTTATATACACAATAAAATACCATTAATCAAGGCCATCAGCATTCACTTCCGTTAACACACCGGGGTAATGAACAGCAGCAGAATTACCTCCCTTTCATACAAGCATGTACATTGGCTGGGCATCATGGTGAAGAGAAAACACAATACATATTTCATCTAAAACATTGTAAACTATTTTCTTTCAGTCAGTTACACCACTGCCCCCCCCCCCCCCCCCCCCCCCCCCCCTCCCCCCCCAAATAACAATTCTTTTATCATATACACTTTTTCCAATTTCCATAACCATAACTTGACATATCTGGATTAAGACAGTTAGCAATATCAGCAAAACCTATAACCAACCCAAATCACCCAGTCATTCTCCGTTTATCAACCAACAACCCAGTCACACTTTGCTAAACAACCAAGCTCCATCTCTGACTCTCCCTAATGAAACCCATCAATAACCTCACATCCTATTTCCATAAGATTCCCTAATAACAAAATACTGATTTTAAGGGAAGTCTGAGACAGGATTTTATATTGCGTCTAGATTTGATTTAGAACCACCTCAACCTATCCACTTTGCCATCAAATACTCTCCTCCCCCCCCCCCCCCCCCCCCCCCCCACTCACCTTTAAATATCAAGACCAATCATTATTGATACCCTGATGCTCCAGTGTCCGCTATCCACCCTGCTGTCAATCATATTATGAATACTCAATCCCTCAATCAAAGACCATACCACCTAACTATCTACATATAAATTATAATATCCTCAAGGAAAGTCCCTGACATAAGACCACTTGCAAACGATCAGGACAGATCTCTTACAAATGGATTTCAGATGATGCATTTTGCTAGTTAAGTGTTTGTCCCATATACACTATGAATAACCAGCCAATGAAAAGGCTTTTATTCAAAGCAAAATTGACAGTGTCCTGATAAGAGAGTCGATGAGTGTTTGCTTGATATAAATAAAGACAAGTAACCCGCTTGTAGTCAATGAATCGAAAGCTGACAAGACAATAAGAAGATTGTAAAAGCCTTGCAACGATATTAATTCCATAAGAGCTTCCCTACAACCTCCCTAACAACCACCTATCCCCCCACAACCCCCACCCCCAGCCCCAACCATTGCCCCTGAAAAAATTCCACACTTTCTCACCCTCCCACCCTTCATCAAATCCACAATGAGTTAAAAAGCAAGAAGATCCCTACACTCCAAGCTGATTTCCAAGACACTCTGCTACCATTTGAGGAATCTCTGCGACCTTGACCTTCGGTCAACTCCTGGCCTTGATGACCTTGCCAGGCGGATGGTGACGGTACATGTAGACTTGCATGAATATGGAGATGTCGATGGAAACCTGCAGCATTCCGCAGATCCAGAACTGAGCAGGAGCTGCACGCAGGATGAAGTAAATTGTCTTGAAGACGTCACCCATGGTCCAGAATCCAACCATTTTCTTACTGTTGGCAAAACAGATATTGCAACAAAACTTATTATCAATTATTATCTCGCTGTTTGAAGCAGAGTTGTAGAGAAAAACATTAGGACAAAGAAACATTTTGATGAAATGAAATTTCATGAAACTTGTTTTTCTTCAATTAAATAGCTTCAGTGTCTGTAGTCAGATATCAATTATTAGATAAATTTCTTTATTTTTAACATTCAAAATTCAAAATTATTGCACTTGCATATTCCTTATCAATATTTGTTTATGGTATAATTACAACAAGAAAATATAGGAATATTCAGATTTGTTTCGTGAAGTGACAACATAGCAATTTGATATAAGGGAGAGAACTCTTTCATGGACTAAAATGAGGAGGGTGAACAATTAGTTGTTTTAATCTTACTCAAGTATCCAGGTATTAAAATCTAGCAAGGAGAGATGGCACCCAAAAATCAAATGCACAGTAAAAATTTGCTACAAGAATATTTACGGGTATAATAAATGCATAAAATTTGTTCAAGCAAAGGTTTACTTGTACAATGTCACAAAGCACTAATATTCATCATGATCATAAAGCCTTTCTAACAGTCATTTTAAGACATGCAGTAAAACATGAACATCACCTTTATTCGTGGTAATATGGTAGAATATCTGTTTTCCCAACTTCATAGATATCAATAACAAATGATAAATTTTAGTTGTCTGTATTAATGACTGATAGTTGTTCTTCATCTCTGCAGTTTTAGTTTGAAGTTGTTGTTAGAAATAATTTCATTATAGGTTGTCAAAATTGAACTTGAATTGGTAAAAAGTTTTGTGATTTGGGTTCTTATTTTTAGGCCATAAAAAATAAATTAGTTGAATTACAGATTTTTGGTTGCAAAATATCTAAAGGCAGGAGGTCAAAAAACCCAAAATATTATAGTCTCACCTCATTCCCACAGTTGACTTGTTTTGGTAATTTCTGTAAAACTGCGGAGCTCCTAACATTGCCTCTGCAAACACAGCCAAAAATCCCAGTGTCTCCACATAGATACTTGACCCTAGCAACAGGTAGGTCAAGACTCCTGTTGCCATGGTGAAGGTCGCTAGGAACTCCACATAACTAAGGAAGTCAGACCATTTCCAGAAATACTCCATATCAAAATCTAAAAATAGAAAATAACATGATTAATGAAAAAATTCTTAATTCAAATTTTGCTTGTATTTGATATGCAAAATATTTGGCACTTTAGTTGTTATGATTCAATTGATATTCCGATACTTTCATCTGATTCAATCTGTAAAATTTTAAAGCACTGCATAAAAAAGAATCAGCATTTTTAAAGGAATCTGTACAATACATGATAATTATGAACATCAATGATATTCTTAAACTTTAAAGGAATTATTTGTGAAGAAAATATAACTGTGTCAAAATGCTTTAAGGCAAAAGTTTGAATTTATCCTAAGGATCCTAAAGACAAAGATATAGATATTATCAAAATCAGTTAATAAATATTTTTTTAAAAACTGAAATATACAAACAGATATGTGATACACATTTTGAGCTACATTACCAAATGAACAATTAGTATGTCAATATTGATATTTACATAAGCACAAAATTGACAGATTTTTTGGTCAAAACTCAAAGGAACATTCATACAATCATCTTACAATCAAAATATAAATTAAAATGAAACAAGATTAAGTGATACATAAATGACAAAGAAAAGTTCATTTAAAGTATATAGACTCAAGTTCATCTCAAAATGTTGTTGTATGTAAGGCAACAAAGCAAGGGCCTGTGGATTAATCTAATCTTATGAGGAATTTGCTTGCAGCCTTGTTTTCTCAAGTGTAAGCAACAAAACAAAGAAAAGGACATTCATTCTACAGTCATACATGATCAGGCGGACAAACAGGCAAATAAATAGACAGGTCTCCAGCAAAAATTATCTTCTTTATTTAACAAGAGTTGTGGAATGGAAGGAGACTAAGAAATGGATAGATGGGTCAATGAATGAATAGGTAAGTCGGTGGATGGACAGGTGGGTCAATAAATGAATAGGTAAGTCGGTGGATGGACAGGTGGGTCAATAAATGAATGGGTGGGTCGGTGGATGGACAGGTGGGTCAATGAATGAATGGGTGGGTCGGTGGATGGACAGGTGGGTCAATGAATGAATGGGTGGGTCGGTGGATGGACAGGTGGGTCAATGAATGAATGGGTGGGTCGGTGGATGGACAGGTGGGTCAATGAATGAATGGTTGGGTTGATGTATGGACAGGTGGGTCAATGAATGAATGGTTGGGTTGATGTATAGTAGGACTGATAGGAGGTTGGATGGATTGATTAATGGATGGATGATGGGAAAACTGGTGGGTGGATGGATGTATATATTGATTGGTGGGTTGACGGGTGGATAGATGATGGAAGGTTGAATGGAAGATGGAAGGTTGAATGGAAGATGGATGATGGGTGGATTGATGAATGGATTAGTGTGGATGGGTGGATGGATGGTAGGGTTAGTGTCTGAATGGATGGATAGATAGATGATGGATGAATGCAAAAATGGACTGAGCAATAGAAAGATTGACAAAGGATGGAAGTAAGGAGGGATGGAAAGAACAATGGTGAATGTAAGTACAGATGGTTGGAAAATATTGAAGCCTGACAGGATGATTGAACATCATAAGATCTTTACCTCAAAAAATGGCTGCGTGTATGGTTGATGCATGGACTTATGAAAAGATTATATTGATGAAACACAGAAATATATACAGATTGATGAAAGAAATTTGAAAATGGTTAAAAACAATTTGAAAAGTTTGGGTTGAAGTTAGAAGAATGGAGGGAATGATAACATATGAGAGTTAATCAATGTGACAGACTGAGAAACAAAAGTGTTGTTGGACAGATTGAAGACGCAAACAGAAACAGACAGAGAAGGCGTGTTAGGATTCGACAATTCGGCAAACAAACTAAGCTTGTATATACATAGTATTGTTTCAAACAAACAAGGAAAGCAAGTGTTCAACTTCGATCAAGTTGACGCCTTTTCTTCTTTTGGTTTCAAGATTGGGAAACTTGTTAGATCTTTTAAATATCATCACACATATCAATGGCATCATGCATGCGAGTTATATACATGAAGCTTCATACATAGTATATAGAAGGTTCAAAGGTACATTTGTAAAATCCCGCTTGAATGGTCAATGGAACAAATTGTTCATTCAGAACCTTAAAACAAATATGTAAGCAGTGTATGTCAAAAGCTTGAAAAGCTGTCAGCCTGAAGAATGAGTATGTCAAGTTTAAAAAAAACCCAAAAATGTATCCAGCCTGCCTCCACAAACCTAACTGTCTGACAGGTCAAAGATCATTATAGTGTAAACACCGGTGTAGAAAATCAAAAATCAAAAACTAATCAATAATAAAGGTGAAATTGAATAATCAAATAGATTAAGACTGAAAGGTGACTGGTAAATTTTTTTTACATCTTCATTTGTTGTCCCCATGGAGGTGTCTCCGCTAATTCTACATTTATACCAAGCCTCCATTGTAGGTTACACTCAATAATTTTATTACCTCCCTTTGCTGGGCTCACATTTTTTGGTAATCAAAGGGAGGTACTCAAATTATCGGGTATCCTTCAATCGATCTAGGGTAATAGTGGATAATTATCCGAATTATGCGAGATCATCAAACATATATTTCAAACACAGCTGGGGAATCAGGTAAATGTGTAAAGGATGCATAGGAATGGGAAGAAAGAAAGCAGTGACAAGGCAGAGGAATGAAAAGATAGAAAGAAGGAATCCTACCGAGTATAGTATGAGACCTGTCTTCTTCATTCGCCCATTGTTTAGAATCTGTAGCAACATCCACCACAGTCAGTTACATACAAGAAGGACAACTTCCAAGAGGAAATAATCGGAGTCAAGTGACAAGCTTAAATTCTTCCCCTTAGAGCCTTTTTAGTTTTTCAACGGCTTGCTTACTAGACCTTAGTTTGGATGCAATACAAGAGTTTCGTGCACAACTGATTTCCCATTCAGGGCCCTAAAAAAAATCTGATAGTCAAATCAAATCTTGTCCCGAAATGAACAACTGGGACTAAGAGAAGTCAACAACTGAAAGTTTGACGAACTTGGAATTTCACCAAAACTACCAATGAAATCTTGTTCACACTATAACTAGGGAGTTTAAGAAGTTTAAAACCCTGATTTACTTGGGTTGGTTGATATCGCTTGACTTCTTATTTTCCTTAAGTTCTCTTGACAGAAATCATCACAAAAGTCATGTGAACATCTCTTCATTTGATTTTGAATAACATTCCACAAAAAAGTTGAGGACAACCCCAAAATTCAAATATGGATATGAAATGTTACATAGTTCAGTATTTGTAATTGAGATGGTCCTTAACCTCTGTTGTTGAGTATAAATCAAAAAGGAGACATTTCAATATTGACAATGAAAGGACTACATTCACATAGACTTGTCATGCCTAAGAAATGGCATCAACTTCAGCAAGGTAGATATTAAAAAGATAGTCCTATCAGAGTATTTTTTTGAGGAAATCAAATTAAGGGGACATTCATGTTTGTACATGACTGTTATTTGTTATTAGTACATGATAATAACATAACCCAGTTTGAACAAATTAATAAGGGTAACCTATTGGTTAAATAGATTTGACAAATAGATAAAGAGAGAGCACGCGGTAAAATAAAACAAGAATGAGAAGTGAAGCCATTTATTGGGGCCTTGCTACGGCATTTCAAGACACTGGGTAATTTGGGGTTTTTTTTATAATTTTTTATTTTTCACACAGATTTTACAAAGTTTTTTGACAGTTGACAATTCGGTAAAGCATTCAGTCAAAGTTCACATGAATAAATTATGACAAGTTGACCAAAATTTATAGAAAAGGCTTATATTACACTCAATTATCGCGGAACACTTGGTAAGAAAATAATATTCCCCTATTTCGTTCAGGAATGTTTTGAATGGTGGTAATTTTTTATTCAGCTTGCTTTTAAATATGAGATATTTAATCAAGATTATGATTATATTCAAGGGGTTGTTATTTTTATCCGGATATCCAATCAAAACATCCTTTTTTGTAATTTTTACTTGGGTAAGAGCCTTCTGGTGTAGACACTGTTGATTAATCTTATCAAAAATTAAATGTGAATGTATGGATATTCTAACCAAACCATTCAATTTTGTTAAAATTAATGCAAGTAAAGCACCTTTTTACATGTCATTTTCCTAAAAACAAAATGGCGGATTGACTGCCCATAGGTCAGCATCTTTAAGCTTGTCACTGACTTTTCAGGAACTTTTCTTGCAAGGGATTACATACACAAGAGCAACCTCCCATTACAAGATTGACTTAAAGGGACCATTCGAGCGGGGTATTTTTGTGGAAACGAAATTCATGAAACTTTCCAGTAAACAAATATATATGATTTTTACATGATTCTTTTCACACTTAATTTCGAATATGTACCTGAGGTAAACATTTCAGTTGTTCAAGATTTAACAATTTGACAAAGAATCAAGTGTATCGATCAAAAAAGAAAAAACTTCGTGAAATGAAGCCAATCATCGGAGCAACGAATGTGGAATGCATTACTACGACAAAACATTGTCGTAACTGACAACTTTTATTATGAATTATTTGTAAATATGCCCCTCTTCTATCAATCTTTTAGTTATTTCTTAATTTTGTCAATGAATTAGCATAATACAGCACATTTGATTTCTCGCAATGCTAACATTTCAAGATGGCGGATGAAAGCCGCTCGAATGGTCCCTTTAAAGTGAGCACAGTGTTGATAACAGGGCATCCTTCACAAAGCAACTTCAGTTAAGGTTAGCCGTAGCTCTCATTCACAAGTTTATTAATAAAACTATTTAGGCCAAGCCTTTGATTGATTGAAAGTCAAATTTGTTAAATTTTATCTTGATTCAGTATAGAATATTCATTATGCAAATACAATAAAACTCTTAAGAATAATCGTGCTCAAAGTTTTTAAAAGTTATTCTTCTATTACTTCTGACATGATCTTGAGAAAAAAAATCTAATTATTATTTATTTTTATCAAACATTAAAATGAGACAGATAAAGCCGAGAGAAGAAACAAAGTTTTTAAAAGCTATTCTTCCATTGCTTCTCACATGTTCTTGACAAGAAATCAAATTATTTTAAATTTTTATCAAACCTTGAAATGAGATTGATAAAGGCCCAAGAGAAGAAACACTACAGAAGAGAACTAAAAATAGAGTTAATAAAATTGGACTCACCCATAAAGTATCGCGGTTTTGATGAAATTATCTCCCCTTTTTTCTTGACCTTGACACAGAGGTGAACCATTGTCAGCATACATGCGATCATAATGACACTTTGTGCCAACAGAGGGAGTTCATAGTGTTTTCCAAACCTATAAATATTCATCATGTATACGATTAAAACTGGGTTGATGATATTACCTTATCATAAGAGTGAACATTTCAACATTAAACAAACATTTTTGAATGTCTTTCATTTTCTTTATAAGACATTTTTCTTTTCTTTTTTACATTTTAAGCAATTTTCTGCTTAGGCTAAATATTACCATAAACCTTCATGTTGAGCAAATTTAATGAATAATCGAGTTAATTTTGCCATGGCAAACATGAAAACTAATCAGTGATTGTAATACCTTTAAAAACACGCAAATGTTGATCTAATTTTTGTGAAAGTACCTGTATGTAAGATAAACCAAGGGAGAGTATTGAAAAGGAAGTTTTAGCTACCATACTCTTCCCCCACATAGCTTTAAAATGCACCAGTCACTGTCACTTTCTAATTTAAACCTTGCTGCCAAAAATTCAAAATTTGTATTTTGAGTGTGGCACCCTCTTCGGCAAAAAATTGCAATTTTCAAATGATTTCCCATTGGACTATCACGATCCATCGCTGCAGTCTTGGTGACAAGCACAGAAAAGTACAGGAAATGTGGCAAGGCCTATCATAGCAAGTCACTGGGGCTGGGTGAAGAATAAGCAATGTGTGGGAAGACACAGGTGCCAGACTCTGAATTTACAATATCATGTAAGTATATGTACATGTATATAGCTATATACCGGTAACATAAACAAGGTTTGACACTAATGACAGAGTGGTGTCTGCAGTAGGACCAGAAATGGTTTCCTGGCTCGGTTACCCTCTGTAAACTTCGTAGACAGATCTCAGTTTGCATTTCCGGTCCTATTGCAGACACTACTATGTCAGACTTTGTTTATGTTATATAGCTACATGTACATATACTTACATGATGTTGTAAATTCAGAGTCTGGCACCTGTGTGGGAAGATGGCTACCCATATTCCACTCACCAAGAAAAAAAATGGTTAAAATTTTAATCACACAATAATCATAATATATCTTGTGTCAAAATTTTATCAAACTTACCAAAATAATATTCTGAGGATATTAGCAATGAGCAAAGTCAAGCACACAAACAGAGAAAATCCCTCTGCATTCTTGGTTCGGTATATGTCCATATATTGCGGAATAAAAGGCACAACACCTCCAAAGACCATTGCACTTGCTGCAATCCAGTTTACAAGATTCAAAAGGGTTAATTCTGGCATCTTCACAGATTCTAAATACTCCATGTAATTAAAAGCAAAAACCATTATATCTTAGTCTCCCTGTTTTCATGAGCAGTCACTTTTTCTTTTGATTAATCAATTCATTTCGTTGGCCTGAAAAAAAGGAGATAAATATTATGAGTATGAATATGAAATGAAAGAAAATATCCGTTCATCATAGTGAATAATATAAGCAAGTTATCTAAAAAGAGGATGCCAATAATCCTAAGAAATTCAAATGGAGCGAGAGTCAAATTATTTCCTCATTATAACTCTTTCTAAAGTTACATTATACTTTGTTCAAGTGATACATACATTTTAACTAATACTTTTTGTTGTTGAATTCTTTCATTTTCATGCTTATCAGATCAGTATAGTAGCTAAATATAGTTTACTGGTTATAATTTATGGAAAATCGGAATCTACTGTAGACAGTGTACTTTGACTAACACACATTTATTACTCTAACGTAATTAACAGAACTTATCTACACACAAGAGCATGGATTAGATTTAAATTGATAAAACTACTACAACACATATATAATTGTTTTTTATGACGACTACTGCTTCATGAAGGCTGATGATACATATCATTGGAAATTAACTATTGTCTTTTATTCGACGTTTTTCACGAACCTGCATGCAGTGATATGTTTTTCATTCACATCAGGACATAAGTTACATTAGCACCTACCCTAATCAAGCAAAATTTATTAAAAACAAGATAGTCCTTTAATGCTTCACTGAATTTTGACGAACATAAGTTCGGATAAGCGAAGGACGTGTACAGACCGGCCTATATAAATCCTTGGATAAGCTAATTTCAGTTTGTGTGCAAATGATTGCACCCGAAGTTTAGACTCTAAAATTAGTGTCCAAAGCGTATTCCATCTGTAGCAGTTGCCAACAGCATGAGATGCTTTTAAATAATATTAGATATAAAATGGAACAACCTAAGTCAGAATGATTGTTCTTTCTTCTGTAGTACGATAAGCAGTATTAAGGTTTAACGGATTCGTCCAACCTGTTGGCTGTTGCTTCGATATAAAAACACCATTATCTGAATCAACAAACAATCAATAGTGCATAATCCTACAAAAGCATTTAGAATATATAAAAATGTCAATCTTTACTTTATACAAAAAAGGCGGGTCAATGAACGATGTCAGATATAAATGATATTTTCTTAACGTCAAGTTTCGATAAAAATATTCATGTTGACACCGGTCCACGAATAACTTCCTTTATTTGTGTGGAGTGATCTCCCTTGACGGGAAATACTACTAACGTGATGACAATCATTACATGAATTCGTATTGCCTTCAAGCGAGTGTTGCACGGCGTAGGGGAGCGTAGCCAAGCATGATCACACCAACTGCCACAACTGTTTGGATAACAGTAAATCTTACACGATCTTTTGAAAATTGTGTATGAATAGTTTACTCCGATATCATAACAAATTAAAAACACATTAGCCAGGTGAATGTTACCTTGTCGAAAGTATTTTAGAAAACTAACACAATTTCCGTACTTTTGGAAACCTCAACTGATTTTGATACCCAACATAGATAGGTAAAAATAATGATATGTAAATTTGGAGTTTGCAATTGGTGTCTGTGAATGTAACAAAAATTCATGAGTCGTTGTTCTGTCATAAACTATAAGTATATATTTAAACAAACTGCTCAAATTGAGATCGACAACTTTTAATGATGTTATTACAGTCGACCGTATGAGCCAATGATAATAATTATGTTGATCTAAGTTTATTTCAGTCTGTCCGTATTATTGTCATAATTCTCTCTATGCCAGTTTTCAGAGATACATGCAATGCATTTAGAAATATGCGTCCAATTTACATTATGACCGCATATTTTTGTGAATGCACGATCTCCACCTAAAATTCAGAATACCTTATGTAGCCCTTTTGGTCGCTTCCTGCGATAAAAGGGCCCGAGATGTGTGCATCTTAATGAGCGATTCGAGCCAAACCATGGAATGCTAAATTAGCATAGACAAATATTGCGTCATCCTCTTGTTACAACCATGTAGACTACACAACACATCCACAATTTGACAAAAAATCCCAATCAAACTTGCATGAATCGTTTCCATAAAGTGGGTTTTCCAACAAGAAGACCAGTTACCGACCCTGTTTTGAGAAACCTAAACAAATTGGGCAATAACTTTATGTGCTTTTGGAAGGTCAAGAACCAGAAATTATGAAATTAAAATCATGTGATTACGGTAATCACAATTACGTCTTCATCGGCAAGACGAAAAATAACGTGTCATAATATTGTTTTCAAATGGTCATCAGATTTTGTTGAGACTGTGTCATTGTGCGAAGAGCAACAACATTTCCTATGTGATTTCCATTATTTTGACAAAATATAGGCACAGAACAACGTCCTCGGATGTCAATTGACATCAATTATTGAGCGACAGCGACAAATTGTTTATAAATTATTGTTAATTATTCTGGGGTTTATTTCTAACCACTGAAAACATTTCGTACACGAAACACAATTTCAGCTTAAGGAGACGTCAGGATCCTTGGGCAGATGAAATTATGTAGTTTTAACAGAGTATCCAGTTCCGCGAAGATTTGGAAATCTCTTCGGTTCTGTCCTGACGTTGTATTTAGATGGTACTAGAGGGTAGGCAAATTTTAGTGCGCCTGGAGGTTAAGAGTTGTATACTTCCAAAGGGGATAATTTGGAACCAACCCCTAACTTCTGGGGGAAGCAAATGTCTTATCTCTTATATCTTATTTTATTGAGAAAAAAAATGATGCTATGAGATTTGAAATTATTCCATTCTGATAAATATATTATTTGAATTGATGCATATAGAGAATCTCACCCAAGTGTCTTCTGATATCAAATATATCAACACGAGTTGATAAAAGTTACAAATAGCCGAGGCTTGCCGAGGATATTTTACTTTTATCAACGAGTGTTGATATATTTGATATCAGAAGACACGAGGGTGAGATTCTATTTATCATCCAAAATCATTTTTCATTTCAATTCAGTGAAAAATTTGTTTTTTCTGAACACTGCACTACTCTTAAGACTCTCAGTGGAGTGATGTCATAGCATTGTGACGTCATCATGTTTATGACGTCATAGCATTGTGATGTCATTACTTGATGATGTAAAACAATTGTGATGTCATGAACTTGACTGTAATAGGGCATTGTTCAAAATCTACTGTCAAAACGATATCTCCTAGGAGATATCGCTTGATCTTCCACAAGCGATATCTCCTGTGGAACACAGTTTTGGATGATAAATGATTATTCTATCAAGGTTAAACTTTATCTACAAGGTGATTTTGACTAGGTTATTTAGTGCATACACTGTTATTAAACTATTTACACGAAGAATTCGTTAGGCATCGATTGAGAGCGGCGGTAATGAAAACAGTTGTAGAAGAATATTATCTATTATTGAAGGGCATGTAACTCTCATTTATTTACCTCAAGCAGCACGCAATCGGGAATGTAAAATTTCGATTTTCACTGCAGCGACAATGAATCGGGCAATTTTAAATCTTTGTAGACATTCAAAACAATTACATCCGCATGTTCTACAAACATATGTGCAAAATTCTGCAAGTATATATGTATTCAGACGGATATGCACCTTAAAACATTTAGATAAAATATCGCTGCTTCAAACACAAAATGTCTCTGCCTGTCAAGGTCGATTTTATGCAAAACCAAAGAAAGCGGAAAGCTCCGAAACAGACATTGTTGAGAGCAAAGAGAATCCATATGCAGGACTGACAGCTGGTCAGAAAGGTATGTAAAAAAATATTATGGTATAATTATGGTAATATTTGTCAGACTGAAAAGTTTAAATTTATCATAAGTCTGAAAAGTTCAAATTTTATTGAAGATCATAATTAGATGGAGACTCATCCGTAGCAAAGGGGTTATTGGATTGAGTAATCAAACTTTAAAGAGCCACTCCGTGAGTTGTTGGAGTCATCTATGCCAAACTTAATCAATAGTGTCATTTGATCGCGAAGTATCGACTGTTACCAAAATGACACATTTTAAAGCTTATTGGTTTTTTACAGTGACAATATGAAGGTAAAACGTCGCAATTATGATCGAAAACCGGACAGTGGCACGCGTCAAATAGTCAAACGTAATTTTTGAAACTTATCTAAAACAGCCAGGAGGCCTGAGTTAGGAGTTGATGGTGTTTGTTAGGTTATATAACTAGTATTCATGTATGTTGGACATGATATCTACACCTCTGTGCATTTATAAGGATGTTTTTTATATTTTCATGGAAAACCAGTATGAATTAAGAATGAAAAAGTTATGTCATATCATTGATTTTGTCATTTCATTAAACCAAAATGATCATTGTACTATGAAATATTTTACAAATAATTCAATAAAGATATAGAAAATTTGTATTTATAGAGTATCAACATATTGACAATTAGATGATGACGATGGTAATATGTATGTCATCGTTTGCACGAGAGTAGGCAGTAAAACCAAGACCGAAAACTCTGTCGCACTGCAAGATGCATTCATATGTAAAGCTAAAACACTCAACCTAACTGGTACGAAGTTTGAAAACTCCCTCCTTGATTTCAATAGATGAACCCAACCCATTTCAAAATTCCTGAATTCACCATCAAACTTTCAAAATGAAGTTGTAAAAATAAGACTTAAAGTGACACAGAGTATGTTTCATGATTTTTAATGTAGCTTTAGTAAGAGCCTAAACACCTTATCACCAGAGTTATGTTAAATTACCTCCCTAAACTTGCATCTTTTTCTCTAAGTCTAGTGCCAAATTATATTTTCTCGTTTTCATCTATAATCGGAAAACGGCCCTATAAATGTTATGAATTCGAAACTTTGTGTAAAATTAAAGTGTATATTAGTTAAAATACCTACTTAATACTATCAACCAATTTTTGTCTTTGTATCTACTGTAAATAAGTTTCCGAAACTACGTTTGAATCACTGGCGCGCGCCACTGTCGGGGTTTCGATCATAAATCACCACACTAACCCGTTTATTGTCACTTTACTGAACTAATAAGCATTAGGATTCTGATTTTCTGAAACAACAACTTCTTCTCGATAAAATAACACTATTTATGAAGTTTGACATATTTGACTCCAACAACATACTCAGTGGCCCTTTAAATGTTGTTGGTGAAAATTCATAATGTCTGAATTGAATAATGTTTATATAGATTTATTAAGATTATTTAGAATAAACTTATTTTGTAGAGTTGAAACGTAACAGACATCTCGTACGTAATGTGATAACTCTGAGCAATATGATTGGATACAATATACATCATGATTCCTCATTTTCAAGAATTTTTTTAAAATACTGAAACAAGTTAGCTTTTGTTTTTGGCCTAATAAACCAAATACTTAGGTCTGCTATTCATATCAGATAGACATTGTATGATCACACAGAGTGTCACAATTCTCCATGCTATAATATTGTCAAAACTCTATTGTTTTGAAGTTATTAGTAAAAATTTTGAATAGTAATTAGACCTGATATTTTTCATTGACAGTTAAAGAAGCCGGTAAAGATGCGTCCTATGCTGTTGTTATTGCTGTTGGCGTCGGAATTACAGGTCTGTCAACCAGATCCTTTTGAAACTTTCTCTTTGTGTGATTGCTTTAATCAGTTGAGAAAATAAGGGGAAAACAAATATTCTAGATAATGATATCATTTTCCTAAGGCCTTAGGGTTTCAAGTTATATACTTTGTTCTATAAATGAATTTTGGTAACATGATAGAGGGCTGCTTGTAATCATTTACAGTTATTTTTGTATATGTTCTAGCACTGTGTGGAAATGAGCAAACTCATAGGGTTCCTTTTCCATTTAAAAACTGATTTTAATAATTCCAAAACTTACCAGCTTGTATGTAGGTTTGGTTTAAAGGATCTACTGATTCATGTATACTCCACAAAATAACTTGATAAGGTTTTTAAAATTTTGAGAATTTCTATATCTTGAATAATGACCCATATGATGCTTAAATATTGCATATTTGGTCTAATTAGGATAATTATATCATCAATTCTTTCAATCAAAATAAAATGTTTTCACAGTGTTTGCTGCTTTTATAAAATTCCTAACTTTTGATAGCTGAAATTGTTGTTCAAGTATTTGGCAAATGAAAAAAATGGGACCTTGTCTGAAGTCTTGCACTGAAAACCTAAAAAAACTCGAAATCTTAAAAAGCTTACATCCTATGTAAATGTACCTCGGCCAGTGTTTTTTTAATCAATTTGAAGATTTTATGAATGCTTCCAACATGCTGTACTTTAAACTTTGGTGCAGGATGTGATTATGTAGGTTAAAGCAACACTGCGTCCACAATAGAAATGAGACTCGTCTTTATCAAACCAGGCTTATTAATCTTTCCGCTAACAAGCCTTGCTACTGAAACTAATTTCCCAGGGTCGATAACAGTCCATTTCTATTATGGAGGCAGTGTTGTGGCACCATCTCGCCTCAAGTGTAGGCTCTCAGACACCTTTCATCGTAAATAAATTGCTCAATCCGTTCTCTGTTTCTTATTATGTTGGTTCTATCTACAGGGATCATGTTCTACATGATTGGACGAGAACTCTTCTCATCTCAGAGTCCTAGTGGCATCTTTGGTGATGCCTTGAAGAAATGTGAAAGTAATGACCAGGTAATTAAGTGTCAAGTTGTCAAGTTTTAACATTATAAAGAAATTGATAAATATTATCACTTTCTTCACATCCTCTTCTGGAAATTTAACAAACCAATGCTGTTCTCTTTTTCACCTTATGAAAGACGTAAAAAAAACTTTGTTTCACAATGTTCAGAGTTTTGGATGTGTACTCTCTGTTATGTGGATAGTAGTGGTGTAACTATTCATTGATAGAATTGATCTTGGCATCGTCTACTATGCGATACAAGTGCATCGATACAAAACACATTAGGATCGTGAGGATCAACGACACATCGATGTATCGCCATAAGAGACAATATATCCAGATACTGTTAACATTATTTGTCTTAAAAAAATAACTACAAAAACTATAAAAAAAAATTTCCTATTTCCGAGATTACAGTTATTAGACAAAAAAGAAAATATGTGATATTTCTGATATTTCATCTGCAATTTCACAGTCTCTCTAATTTTGTGATTTCCCTTCATGTAATGTTTATCACAGTTTGGTAGCTAAGAATTAACATTACTTTTTTATGTCCTTTGTATAAGTCTTTGGAAACCTGTAGAGAATCGGGATACGTATTGTATCGCAGCTACTGTATCGTGATGATAATTGTCTCGCAGGTTCCTTTGCAATACTTCCATGATATATTGTCTCGCCTAATTTAAACTTGAATCGGGATATATTGAATCGATGCTAAGGTCACAATACACAGGACTAGTAGATAGCTATTTGAGGTCAGAGGTCTTTTCCGTCAGTATATGAACCCTTTTGGCTTCATGGGTTCTTCTGTGTACAATACGCCGCTAATGGCTGAAATATTGCCCAATAACTCACTCTGTGTACAATCAACCGTTGATCTAAAAATAGCACACCTAAAGTTGTGTAGAAAAAATTAAATGTGAACCAACGGCTATAGATTTCAATGAGTTTGTATATTTACATGTAATCAACAACAATGTGATAAAAAGAAAATAATAAAATGTCAAAGTGAGAGAAATTTTACTATTTGTTTTACTGTGCGAATGAAAAGCTATTTCCAGATTACTATTTAAATCAAACTAACAATAATAGATGACAGTAAATGCTACACATTACAGAGGAAAGTATGGCATGTACGTTTGACAAAAACAACAGTTTTGCAATAAAAAATTTGGCACAAACAAAATAAGTTGATAAGTAGTTTACAACAACTTGTCACTCCGTCTTAACAAATGCATTTCACTATCATTTCTAATACACTTTGGTTTGTCATAATTTTATAATATTTGTACCATGTTTGCTGATATTGTTCTTGTCATTTTCATGTTTCATAGATATTTGTTGTTGTAGCGCCCTTCACATAAGTTCTGTTGAGCTTGTTTGCCAATCCAGTTCATGTAATTTTTCATGAAATAAATATGTTTGAACCACTTGTCACTCCAGTTGATCGGAATGTTGGGACAACCAATGAAGGGATATGGAGAAACAACGCGGAGGGGAAGACGAAGACATGTCAGGTATGTTTATGTTATTATTTCAGAAGTATCATCCTCGGTCACCTAGGGCTGAACCTTACCATCCTTCGTACTGTACATCAGGAAATGTAGGTCAAATTACCCGCCCTTGATTTGAGAGAAAGGCTATGCTTGATTCATTTAAGCGGCGTATAGCCGGGTCCTGGAACCGGCATACGCCGGGTCATTAACAGCCTCAAGTTGAATCAAGTATGTTGGCATACACACAGGAAGCAGTCATCATACCTCAGACTAGTTTCAAAATATGTTTCATCCATATGATATAAATATTTTTCAAACATTTTGAAATGTGACTTTAGATGTCACTATCAAGTTATCAATGTTTTTTAATAATTATACCTAATGCCACTTTAATCATTTTGAGTTGTTATTTAAAAAAAATATGATGACTATAAAATAGTTGTGGAATAGTCGCGACGAAAATATTTGTCCGCCATTATAAGCCGGGTTCACCTGTCATTTAAAACCGGCGAATCCGGCGTGCTCCTGAGGCGTACTCCGGTTGCCAATAAAGTGACTCACCGCTTCGTCATTTCCGGCGGCGTACTCCGGATACTTTGCCGGGTTACCAATCAAGCATAGCCAATGCCAATGAAACTGCTACTTCCATTTGACCTGTGAGCGTCTCAAAAGATGTGTTGCAAGATGCTCTAGTGTCGTGTTGAAGGGGCACAGAGTATGTTGTTAGGGTCAGATATGTCATTTACTTCATAAATGGTGTTATTTGATTGAGAAGGAATGGTTCTCTCTGAAAATGAGCATCTTAATGTGTTTGAGTTCAGTAAAGTGATAATAGAAAGGTAAAAGTCAAGATTTATGTTTGAAATCCGGACTATGGCCCGCGCCAATGACTCAAACATAATCTTGGAAACGTATTTATAGAAGATAAAACTTCAATGGTTGGTAGTGTAAAGTAGGTCATTTAACTTAAAAACATGTAAATGGGATGCAGAATTTCATTTTTCAATTATGATGGAAAACAAGAAAATATCATAGTTTTTGGCATTATAGATATAAAGGTGACAATTTTGGAGAGCATTTAGTTCTTAACTCGAGACATAAGGTATTTTGGTTATTTACTAGGCCACTTTATGAAACATACTTTTTGTCACTTTAAAGAAATTGGCTTGCAATTCCAGCTCATAGCTCATACTTTTGTGGTCACAGCCAATCAGAAGAAAAGGTTTCCTTTCAAATTTCAAATTCAAGTTCCTGAAGTGCATTTGAAATGACTTAAAAATCATGGTCACCAACACTTAATTAATTTTTTTCATATCAGCATTCGAAATACCTGTCTGTCCTACCGCCCGGGACAGGTTGTTTGCAACTCAGACTGCTAAATTTTCAATTACCCCTGTCCGACAGTAGGGTAAAAGTTAAGCCTTATGAAGTTTATTAAAGTTAAGTGGGCAGGCAGGTTTCGGTCAGGGCTGGCAAGTTTTTGAGCTAACCAGCCCTGTGGTCTGGCTTAAATTCTTGTGAGTTTCATACCCTGATATCAAGCTGTTTTAGTTGTTTTTTTATTTCATAACAAGACTAAGGACGGGTAGTTTTAGTACAAATTTTCCTGATGAAACGTCCAAGGGGTGTACGTGAAGAGTATCCCATACAGTATACATGCTCTGGGTCAATTATACACAACAATAAAACTGTATTTTCAAAATAAGTAAAGATACAGTAACACTTCAACTCAAGTTATGCCATTAAAAACATTACACACTCAAATTTAATGGGTATGAAATCATTTCCATTTTTCCGCAGCCACCAAGAGTTTGAAATTGGGGGTGTGATGCATCTCAGAATGAGGTTCTATGTGGAAGGGCCGCGGGGGAAGGCAACGGTAACAGCCGAGATGAAAAAGGTAATGATAAGGATGCAGAAAAACAAAACCAGTGTCATATCTATCATAACTGCACTTGAGAGTTTTATCCAGATAACATTCCCTGCAAGGCTAAAAAGCACCAGTCCCAAACACTGGCTAATTTATGCTTTGCAGCATTTCCCAAAAATTTTGATCATTAGAATTCAAGTTATGTTATATCATCATGTATATGACAACTGCAACCATTGCAAACAAATAGAGAAAAAGGTTTATGACATCACAACCTTGAAATGTAAACATTTACTTCATTGTATTGTGAGACATCCACGTGATGAAATCAAACCTTTGTGATGTCAGGAAAGTGTGCCATATCTACACCAATATCTGATATATATATATCTCATCTGTTTTATGTCACATTGGATCAAATTTGCCTAGCAAGGCATATGTTGTGCTGGTCCACATCACTGGATGATTTAAACCTTGCTGCAAGATGCCTAATTTTAAGGTTTGAGACAGCATGCCCCTCTTTGGCAAAAAGTTGCAAACTATATTTTTTCTTCCTTGGACTATCAAGCTCTGTTGCAGTAACCTAGAGAGCAAGCACAGAAACTTGGGGAAATGCTGCAAGACTTGAATAAGTCAGTCATTGTGGCTGACACAAGTTCTGTCTTGAGTGGGGAAGTTAATAGGAGATGTTTCTCAATGAACACAGATTTGAATGAGATTTATCAAGTTATTTCAAACCTTTCATTTTCTCTTAATTTTTTCTTTTTTTCAGAATGATCGAGGAAATTACGAGTATCGGTACATAGTGGCAGAGATGGATGGTTATCCCCGGCGTTCAGTTCTTGTAGTTGACAACACATAATAAATCTCTTATGCTTTATATATATATCACATAAAGTTTGCATATTAACAATGAAATTGAAGATGAAAGAGTGATCGCTTTATATGTATCTGTACATTGATTTTGATAATAAATACCAGGAAAATAATATCTTTTCATTCATTTCATATTCTTTTTGTTATGTAGTTTTCTTTATTTTTTGGGTAGTTTAATACCTTTGCTTTGGATCTGTAGCTTATCATTCTCATCAAAAGTATATAGAGCCTCCAGCAATGATTAAGTTTTTGTATAAAAACAAAAGGTTATTTATGATATGGTTGAGTATATGTAATTTAAACTTTATTTAGGAAAGGGGGATTAGATAAACAGGGTTGCCCCTATATAAATATTGCTACCCAGTACATGAGTACATGTTTTTGATAGTCCTTCTTGTGACATAATCAAGAGGAGGTCAGTTGATTTGAAAATCATTTGACGAGATAGCATTATAGACATACCATGTTCTGATCAACCAAACACATGGGCATCACCAGAAATGGTACAAAAAACCCATGAACTGATACAAATTACCAAACAATTCTTACAAACAGCACAATGGACTAAAACATGTGCTTGATGGAAACATGGTGCATATTAGGAAGCATTGTAACGCCCACAAAATGTGTGTTGTGCAGTAGTCGAAAATGTGAAGCATTTTTCCCTAATGCCTAACCTCTTCATTATCCATACCAGTTCCTTTTGGTTAGACTGCAAAGAGTTAAGTTTAAGGTAAATCAATGCAAGAAGCCTATCTGGTGTAAAATTAATGGGGATGGTTTTGTATAGATCTTATGCTGTACTCATGCATAGAGAGAAATAATTGCATTAAACACTTCATAAGCCTGTACACACAGTTTGATTAAAATCGTCCTTGCTCCGATGAATTAAAATTTCAAAATAATGACTTTATCAAGATTTGAACTCAGTCTGTCTAAGCCACAAATAGCACACATTCTGACATAAACTCAGCTATCCAATCACAATGCCTCCTGGGAAAGATTGAATTCTGCTAAAGTCAAAATTTTAAAAAATGTTCCCGTCAGAACACGGTTGATTTTAATCAGACTGATGCACAGCCTAAAAGGGAATAGTGGGTGAAAGAACGCTAAAAATTAGAAAAACAGTTAAGGAAGAGCAATAAAATCTCATTTGTCTAATGGTGTCACAGTAATGTCATTCTCTCCCAACAGAGGTAGTTCTATCCTTTAGTTTTTGAAGTTATGAGGGAGATAACTCTCTTTGGTGATAATGGAAAACTTGGATGCGTGAAAATTAACATACAGTGCTGAACTTTCCAACCATCTCCCATCATTTTAGCTTTGCAACCTCCCCTGTGCAAAATACATTGAATAATATGTCCAATTCTTTACACTCATCATGAACAAAACATGAAAAAAATAATGAGAATGTATATATTCCGCTTAACTCCACATCACAAGGACATCCTTAAAGTGTCACACACATTATTACATTGGTGTGAGGAAAAATAACATTCTTTTTTCTGTATTTCTTTATCTGTCACTTGCTATCACTTCCAAACCAGGTACCCAATTATACTGCAAACAGAGGCACATTTGGAATGAAGTCTTTTGCCTAAGGGAAGACCACAATGGACAAAACCTAGTGTCTCAGTTTGAGGCAGGGAATTACACTTCAAACTCTTAAAGAGCCACTCCGTGAGTTGTTGGAGTCATATATGCCAAACTTTATCAATGGTGTCATTTGATCGCGAAGTATCGACTGTTACCAAAAACACACATTTTAAAGCTTATTGAAATTTTTACAGTGAAAAAATGAAGTAGAACGTCGCAATTATGATCGAAACCGGACAATGGCGCACGCCAAATAGTCAAACGTAATTTTGGAGACCTATATAAAACAGCCAGGAGGGCAGTTAGGAGTTTATAGTGTTTGTTAGGGTTATATTACTAGTATCCATGTATATTGGACGTGAAATCTACACCTCTGTGCATTTATAAGTCTGTTTTTAGATTTTCAAGGAAAACCAGAATTTGCCATATATATGTCTTTTGGACATGAAAAGTTAGGATTTTTTTATTTCATATCACCACATATGACATTTAGGTTCGTATCAAAGGTAAATAATATGACATGAAAATCACGGAGTGGCTCTTTGAGCGTATCAATCAATGAATCTCGGATAACCCAACCATCCGGCGACTGAGGTTGCTGACCTTCACTGATAGTGGTCAACTGGGAAAAACACAGGACCACGTGCCACCACTGAAAAGAAAGTTAGTTACTTTTTCATACTTACATAAGGAATACGACTCGTCTAAGAATGTTTAAGTCATGACCTGTAATTATTAATACTAATAGTGTTTTCGTAATGAAAATGAATCGTATGTTGTGCTTTAATAAATGCTAGTAATTGCCCTCCGGTTCATTACGCTTGGATCATACAACATTTAACTTAAAAATTAGTTTTATATAAAGTTTAATATATGGTACCTTTTAACATGTTTTACACTTTATCGTATGTAGCCCATGTTTATTTTGTTTGTTTTTGTCTCTCATAACCCTCAATGGGTGGCTCTTAATCTATGTTTTTACCTGTATATATGTTTGTAATGCTAAGAGGTGAGACTTTAATAAAATATTTGTCTGTCTGTCTTGTCTACAACATATAACCGATACCTTAAGTTACTTAAGTGTGTGTCACTAGCAATATTGATGTATTTTATCTTATTTCAAACCACAAAATGTGACATCCGGCACCTACCACTATTACTAATAATGGGGAAAGTATGGTTCCTGATTGACAAATTCACCTGTTTTTAGAAAATACACTTTCCTGTCCCCCTGTTCACAATACATCGTTGAAACTGATCACCAAGATTTCAAGCGCTAAATTAAAAGAATTTTAGTGCATCTAATTCATCCTAAACTTCGAGAGCTGAAATACCTAACTTTCGCTGTCAATGTATATGTATTGCATATTTTGGTAACTCGATAAATAATTACAGATTTAGAAGTTTTGGTCGCTAATAAAATGCCTGTATTTTACTACATTAAACAAAAACATTCACGCGATAACATTTATTTTTTGGATAATATTTTTTGTTATTCATTTAGGACGTTTTGAATTAGACGATGGCTATGGATTTTTCTTCAACTTCCATTTTTTAGATGAATAATGAAATTATCTTTCAGCTTTTGTTTCTGAAATTTCAACGCTAATATTTTAATAGACAAAGGCCTAGATAACGCCCCTGTCTAACCAAATGAATTATCAGCTTTCTCACGATGATTTATACACAGAAATTTGAATTGCTGAAAAATATGTCCTAAACAAATTCGTTTACTGACAACAATTATGCATTTACTTATCTATACTGATTACAGTTGTCAATGAACGAATCTTTAACGAGGACGTATTTTTGTAGGCAATACAAATCCCTGTTTTTTACGTAAATACTTGATATAAGTATGAACACGGTAAGGCCCCTGTCTTGACAAAAAGACCAAATAGACGGTTTACATATGTCGGATTAAGGTACCTGTAATATTCGAGGATATAATGAATAAAATGGGTATAGCTATCGCACTTCTTTTTTGTGCATTTGAAATAAAATCTCTAGCTTTGTAAGTGAATGCATTTTGTTGATCATTGTCCAAAGTGCAATTTTCCTTGGAAAAGAAAAGAGCTTACCGGTATTAATTTCCTAAATATATTCTTTTATTACATCCTCTTTCTCTCTTTTTCACTCTCAACGATAACAAAAAAGATTTAACAGGCAACCGCAACCTTAAAAAACATTCAAATACTATTTCATGTTTCCAAAAAAAATTCTGCTGTTCCACAAATAATGGAGAATCCTGAAATTTACCCCCTTATTCTCATTTCTACATTTCAAAAATTCTGTATCGTGTTTTCTACAACGGTGGCGAAGTCAATATCTACAACCTGGCGAGTATCAAAACATTAATTCAAAGGAATGTGTGAACCCATGTGTACAATCGTTTAGTTCACGCCCGGCGTCTCTCTACAAGTATCACAGGTGTTTAATGTCGTCCTACGAAGATAAGTTACCTGGCTGTGTTTAAGCAGGTGTTCAAATCTACCTGATAGCGCATGGATTTCACTTGAGACGCGCACCTGTGAAAAACTTGTGGCTGTTAAACTTTAGACACTGTTGCTGTAGCGGGATTGTAAGTTTTAGGGCTTCGGATTGCAAACAAGAATGTATTACGTTACGAGACGATAGTTGAAAATATGTTCCACTGTGAATTGCGATTGTTATGTCTTACAACTAACTTTTTTTTGATACATGAGTTATCTTGAAATGAGACAATAGAAACATTGTTTGATTGTATTTGTAAGATTTTGAAATAGTCATTCAATCTTCATTTAAAACTATTTTTATTAAACTCGTTAATGATTTGGCATCAAACTTGCTTTCGCTCCTTTTATACTTAATCATTAACTCGTTTGATAAATACAGCAAAAAAGGAAAGATCGTTTCCTATGCTCTATATAACGCATAATTGTACGTTAATATCCTCCAGTCCTAGTGTAATTATCCTTTTAGCAGAATGTACATAATTACCATGGTAACATCATGAAGTGCATCCTCGATAATCCAGGGTGAACGGTCACGTAACTCTTTTAGTGGAGAATTACCGGAACATTTACCTTGAATTATAGAGGGAGATTAAAGTGTAAGATCAGTAAATATTAGCGGAAAAAGATATCCATTTGCAATAAAATAATTCTATAAACTACATCATTCTTTTAGTGTAGAAGGGAACAACACAATATAAAACTGAAATCAGAAAATCAGAGCAATGGGTTTGCAACTCATTTGGAAATGCATTATTTATTTCCTCATAGATGTTGCGCCATTGTCCATGTGTTTATAATGGATTTGGCGATCGCAAAATTTACAATGTATGGTTCTAATAAAACAAAAAATTTCATTACTTAAACCTTTGCTTTCTAAGGTACATTTAAAATAGGTTATAAAGGTGACACGTTTTTACTTCTATCACAGACCTGTAAAAGTGAACAGAATGGACTGCCTCAAAATGCACTTAAGTTCTAAATTGCTTTGGTGGCAGCTAGAAATATGGTGTCTACATTGAAGAATGCCTACAGTCTCATCAAAACATCTTCATGCACCAGTGGCTTTATGTTAAACAACCTTCTTCCGATTAACAAAGTAGAATGTTCCACTTATGCATACAACGAAAACAAAACACCACAATCGGTATTCTAATTAACATTCTCATCGATATATTAATTGACATAATCAAGGTGCCTATCATCATGTAACTTTGTAAAAAAAGGTTTTCCTTTGTTCCTTGTAGACGTTTTTACTTGTAGGCATTATTAACCCTAACCAGAAATATGATACTCCCCGACATTCAATAGCCTTCCAATACACAACAGTTCGGCAATACCCAGCTCAATTCACAGGAGGCAGATAGGGCTCTCCACCAATAGAAAGGTTCACACTAGGGTCAGTTTTAGGTTTTTGCCTTCATTACCTCTTCAGATGTCAAGCCCTTCACCAGCAGCGGCATGTTTTACCCTCAATATGTAAGCTAATGGCCCAATTTCTTAACCCTTAAAAAAAGCTGCCTGTTAAGAATTTGTCCAAATTTATCATCTGTATCAACAAAGAATTAGATGAAATTGCACATAATTAATTTTTATATGACCTTATACTGAAAATATTGTATTATAGCTATATATGTATTTGTATTATATTGTAAATGTTGACATCTCATTAGCATACCTTAATGCTATCTCGGTGTATGTTTATTTGTATGTGTTTATGTACACTATATTAATGTACCACCTTCCTTTGGAAATAAAAACCTTGAATCTTGACCCTCTAAAATATATATTTTCCTGATGAAAACTTCAAGAGGTGATAAAGTGAAGAGCAAGGATACATTCATCCCAGGGTAACAGGGAGTTTGAAGTGGTCCACATGACACGGTGACCTTGAAAACGTTGGACATAGTTAAGAACATGAATAAGCTCAAATGGTGTCTGCATAATCCCAAAATTAATCTTTGTGTACACTATCAGATATCTCTAAAGCTTGGAGCACACAATGTCCGACTTTCCTTGCGATATGTTAAAAAAACAAAAAAACTGTTTTTTTCATAACAACAGTACAACTGATGGATAGTGCGATGTGATCAAATGCCATGAAAATAGATTGTGTCTAAAATATTATCACCTTGGAGAAAACAACTCATCCAATTGCCGATCCCATGATGCATCTCATGAAAAATTCATTGGTGTGTTCTCATGAATATAAAAATGCATGTCTCGATGACTTTGACAAAATCCACTTGACTGTGACAAAATCCATTTGATCCATGAAAATGATCACATAAATGCCCTTTGGGTCCTGTTGACTTCTCAATGAATAATTCTTACGAATGAATTCTCCAATCCATTATTTTTTCTTGAAACCATTTGTCTATTCTGTCAAAAGATGTATCCCGTTTCCTGGGGAAAATAAACTTCTAATTCTTAAAAAAAATCAAAACGAATTATTCTAAAATTTTATTTCAACAAGAAGTTGACACAGATGCTAAAAGAACACACTGTAAAGATAATATATAGGCAATAGATCCTCAAAAAGATATAAATCTACATCATAACATTTTGCATAGGTTAAAATCATACAGTTCACTACACACACCTTTCAATGTGACCGTTTGTTGATACAAACATCAGCAAAATTGGCTAAAATTGACCTAAACATGTACCAGATAACATTTAATTGCACCGTAGAGAAAGAGCATTTTCAACTCAATTTAAAACTTTATCATATCTGTATGAAATTATTTAAGATATGTTGTAAGTTAGTGATAGTAAAACTATAGAAAATTTTATTCATTTTAAAAATGCTTGAAATAATCTATTTCCAAATAATTTTCAAAAAAAATATCAGATAAAAGTGAATTTTTTATAGAAAAACATACTTCAGTTTCAGTTTAAATCAATTCCAAATGAACCTGGTCACGAAAAGCCTGGACATATAGTTCCTATAACCTTGAAATTGTATTGTTTATAAGGATGAACTGATGCTTTACAAGCAAAATAAGGTATCTCTCATATGGAGCTACTTTCCCTTTACAAAGGACGACTAAGACGAACAAGTTTTAAACTGATGTATGGGGCATTTAATCATTGTCAACAATTTGTCATTGTATAAGGTGTTTGACACCCTTGGGCAGTTCCATTATTGAGATGAAAAATACACAAACTGGTTAACAAAGATAAGTATCTCTACACTGGCCTAGTATTGTATTGCGTCACTAAATATTTTTTCTCAAAACATGTTTCAAAATGCACATTTAAAAAATATCACTATCGAATTTAATCAGTCTTAAAAATGCACAAACTGATTCAATGCAAAAAGAATTTGACATAAACTTTAAGATAATATAATGATCTACTTTTGATTTTATGATAAATTATCAACAACCAGAATAGTAGACTTGCATAAATTTTGATTTTAAAGCTCAAATACTTACTGTACCCCAATCGCTTACATCAGTCATGTATATGCACTGAGATCAATAACATTACCAAAACATGTCCTAACATTGGATATTCACATTACAGAGTTTTAACATTTTGGCTTTTCTTTTCAAGTACAATAATTTCAAAATCAAGCAATTTCAAAAATCATAAATACCACAACCAAATAAATGATTCATTTTTCAGCATGTATACACTTACTGGTCTACACTCTACCACAACCTCAGCAGGATACGTAAACCAATACAGTATTCCAATGAATTAACACAAAGTCATGTAGAAGATATTATACACCTTTTCGTTGAAAAATACCTCATCACAATATTTTCAGGCCCAACATTAACCCTTAATTTTAAATTCACAGGAAATCTATCAAATGTAACAAATAAGATTTCCAATTGAGGTATTTCCTAGATCTACATTAATTGAACATCCTTTGACCCGTTTTTAATTTATTTGAACATTCTTTTAACAATTTCATACTTGTACTTACATGAAAGAAATATGCAAAGTTTGTTAATTAATTGGAATCTTTTCAATCTTTTAATAAGAGTTAACAAACAGGTCCATCACCTGTAGCATCTAGAAAGAATTTTTCAGTGATTTTGTAATTTCCCAGAAATTAGTTTTGGGCTCTTTCTAAATAACTAATTGAGTAATTTTATATAAATATGCTGTGTTAGAATTCAGGATCACAAATTGTCTTTTCAACTTTCTGAATTTCAATCATGGTGTTAACTGCATGAATACTGTATTCGTTCACTCAGTCGAGTCCAGACCTGTTTTCCAAATGATGAAGATTTTAAAAACAAATTTGGTCAATTTGGACCCTTTCATTTGGGCAACAAAGCTATTTGCATCTACCAGTAAACATTATATGAGACATGAATAAATGCATGGGGAAATAATGATCAATAATTCACTATGACAACAGGCTGGAGTAGGAAATAGCACTATGTTTGTAAAAATATTAAAGGCAAACAAAACCTGTACATATTAAGTGTAAGTGCAATTCATGTATTGTACCTTAATGCTTCTTCCTTTCAAAAATACAGAAGGACGGTTTGTGATTCCAATTCATTGAAAATATTTCTAAGACATGAAAACTTCATAAAGCATCAGCCATTAAAATGTAAAAATAAAAATGCCTTTCTTTAAGCCATTAAGCACTGTTTTGTAAGAATTGGGGATAACAGAGGAATTATTGTCAATCTATACTGTAAACTGTAAGGAATTAAAGATGCTTTAAGATATGTCTTGGCTTGGAGGCCCTCTGTGGGCCATTTCAAAAATTAAAATTTTCAGCCAACAAACGCATCATTCCGACATTTCCTGTTATAAACTGGTCACCAAATCTTATAACATAAATATTATTTCACCGAATAACTTGACTTGAGAATCTTTCAAAATGCATCTATAATGCAAACAACGAAAATAAACACCATTTCTCAATGTCATTGTGACCTTGTTCAATCAAGTTGTTCGATCCACTCAAATTATTAGATAAACTTCACAATAAATTGTCGTCCAATCATATTTTCCGACCAACAGAGTGTTTGGAAATTGACCAATCAGCATTTAGGTTCCACCAACAGCCATCTTGGCAACGGATTCTGACTCGTCAATTAAGATTTCCGTTTCGACCATTTCTTCTGGGCATGTGAGGCAACGAGGTTCCGGCAGCCCGTAGTTGAGACAAGTGTCACCAACGCACTGACAACAGCCAAACTCATGGAACCAGCGGTACTTGGCGGCACCCATGGACTTGCAAGAGGCTTTGCATTTATGGATAGAGAGACACTGGGAGAAGAATGCAACCGTACAGTTCTGGTTCGTGTCATCTTCCTCTGCTTTGGGAGGAGATTTCTTCTCCTTCTCACCTGGGAATTTAAAGAAATAATTTCAGGCTAAATAAAAATGAGTTGGAAAGCTAATTTCCCCCCAAAACATAACTTGGATAAGTATCAATCACTGATATAAGCCACACTGCATTTTGACAACTTTTATGGGCTTACTTGCTGCACCTGTTTACATTTTAACGAAGTCTCTAACAGGAATTCAAAACAGCAAGGCTCAATATATGTCTCTCACAGAAAGTTGTGTTTATGTCGAGGAATAATTGATTTAATGTTTATCAGTTACCAAGATAATTCCTTTACCACTAGCTTTGCTAGTAAGACATAAGCGATTAGGGATAAAAAAATTGGGGTATATCCAACCTCATTTTTACATATTGATTTAAAAAAAAAAAAAAAATCACTCCTTAGTCAGTATCATGACTGAAATGAAAGCAACTGTAGCATGTAAAATTAATTTTTTTTTATCAACATAAATAGGTAGAATTTATTTATGATTTCTTTCACAAAGAGGATGAGCCAGAGACCGTACCTATGGTTATGGCATATTTCAAGAGTGTCTCCTCGGGTTGGTGACGAGGGTAGGTGAAGGTTGTCCAACGCTGTTCCGGATCAGGTATCTCCGTCAGCACGTTGAACAGATCAGGGATCGGGTCTAGCAGCAGTTCCACCGAGCTCGTCTTCATCAGACCCATCTCGGGGTCAGGGGGTGGACACATACCTAGAAAATGTTGATAAGCTATCAATATGATGGAAATCATGGCACTCTGTGTGTTGTTTGACTCACTTATGCCAAACATAATCAATAGAGTAATTTCAATGAGAAGCACTAACTGAGTTACTCTGGCTGAAATGTATCATTTTACTGGTTATCGGTTCAGCATGAAGACATTATAAAGGGTAAACTTTTTTTTTTGAATCAAAATTTTTGTATTTTGGCCTGAATCTATAGCAGCCTTTATGTATTTTGGCAATAAACCAAAACAAAGAAAATTATGAAAACAGAAATAGACATAAATAAATAAAAAAAAGTCCAATGTGAAAATTCTAATGTATTTGGTAAATCGGATTAATATAAAAAGGTTGCTTAGGGAAAAAAAACCCTTAAATATGGTCTACCAAAATTGCTTTCAAAGGATAATCTTGTGAATTAAACATGGTAAATTGTTTAAAATACACATGACAACCAGGTCTCGGTTTGTTATTGCATAAACATACATATATTATTTATGTAAAACTAATTTACATTTTCTTATGTGCATATTATTCATTTTGCATAATTTTGATTATATATGTGTAATATCTTTCATACCACTTTCAAAATTCTTAAATTCTGAGGTAGAAAGAGGGTAAAATCTGCAGTTATACCGCAGGAAAATGTACTTTATGCAAACCAGACATTTTCTGCATCAGAAGCTTATTTCTTTTTATTCAGCAATGGTAGAATATCAGAATCCAGGGGAATTTTTTACAGATCCGCTGCAAATGGGTTAATTTGGCAATGGGTATATGGGCTATCGAGAGAACTTTACATAATCAATACTGAATAGATTTCCATTGACCACGCCTTCTTCACACAACTTCTTTCTTTACCATGCCATGATTAGAAATCTTGTTTGTACAGATAACTTCATCATTGTACCCTCCTCGTCACCAAAGATAGAAAGATATTCGCTATTTCCTATCTCTAACATAGGCTTACGGTGGTGAGGGCAACGAAAATATTTGTTTAAGTGTTTGTAAACATTTCTTGGAAAAAGGTCGATTTACATCACTGTTGCGTAACAACTAAACAACGCATTTCAAGAAGAGTTAACGCTTGCTCCCTAATTTCAAAGAAATGCTCCTTTGAGCGGGACAGATTGTTGACATAAGTCCAGATGGAACTGCAGGGATATACACAGCTAGCTAAATCTAAATATCGACAAAAGAGGAATCTGAATTATTGACTAGAAAAGGAATGCGAGGACAAAAACGCTTTGGATTTTTGAGCCAAAAACAAAGGAAGAACATTTTGCAAATTGCGCAGCAGATTCTTTAAAAAATTTAGTTTGAGTTGCAAATAAACAAAATGAATATCTCTCTTTACGTGTTTCAGGGAAAGTGATGTGTTGGCCTAATGTTTTTGGCATGATTTGGAAAACAACAAAGCATACTTATTTTAATTGAGACAAGCAAAGACAAAATCTATGTATTTTCATAGATTAATTAAGAATGAATGAAAGGTTCATCAACAATTCTTCGTCAAGCCAAAGCAAGGCAATCCAGACCACACAGCGAAAATGCCTATCTTGATTTATTAAAGTGTTTATTTTTTGTTTGTTGAAATTGTTTACACATACTAATCAACACAGGTTCAACACTTACTCGTATATTTCAAACCAATTGTGAAATAATAATGCAGGGATTGGGAAAGGTGGGGGCCATGGACCATTTAGCACATTGAATGAAAAAATGGCCCATTAGAAATATACATTTTACAAATGCTACCAAGGGACGTGGCCCATTCAAAATTCTGATAGTGACTAAAGGCCCTAAATATGGCCCATTGTCAAAGGTGTCTTTTCAAAATCCCTGATAATGTATTAATAACATATTTGCATAGTCGGTAACAGATACTATCACCCCCAACCCCTCCCCTCCAATATCTTGTTAAAAACAACACACAGACTGAACTCCTTTTGACTTTGACCAAGTGACTTATTTATCTCTATCAACTAAAATCACAGGCGGCAGACTCTGAATGTACAATATCATGTAAGTATATATACATGTAGCTATATAACATAAACAAGGTATGACACAGTCCTGTCTGCCAGGCGACCAGTAGTGATTATACTGGTTTCCTGGCTCAATTATCCTGTGTAAACTTCGTAGACAGATCCCAGTTCCCAGTTCCGGTCCCCTTGCAGACACGACTGTGTCACAACTTGTTTAAATGTTACATAGCTACATGTATACTTACATGATATTGTACATTCAGAGTCTGCCGTTTGTGACTAAAATACATTGAAAATCATTGGCTATCAAGTTACATAACTAACAAAAAATGGTTATTTACGCACTGCAGGCAATTTGAGCGAGAGAAGAGGTAAAAGTTTGTGTCTGGCATTATACCTTGTGAGGGACACAGATCCATCTCTTAATCAACATCATTATCATACGTAAACCCTTTGGCAATAATACACAATAAACAACATAAAATCTTAGTTGCCATGGTAATGAACAGATGACAAGATTGATATCGCTAATATTCTCACTTCCGTTCTAGATGGCTTATTTTGTGATGATAATTGTAACCATAGAGGAAGAAGGGATTAGGGGTCGTAATCATCCCATCTAAACATTGGAAATACAGTGTTTAACCTAAACACATAATATGCTTAATAATATATAAATCAATGGATAAAAGGGGTGTCAGGATACATCACCCTTCTGATACGATATAATGTATCATGAAATTAGATGACCGTATGATATTATCACAATGCATATTTTTTTAGATACGCAAATACTGTTTAAACTGTTAGCAAGTAACTTAAGACAAAAAATCAAGGGGCAAAATTTTTTTTATCTTAAATATAGAAGTAAAATAAAAAAAATAAAATAATAATTTGTTAAATGAAATAAGATAAATCAATGAGATATTGTCACATGCGTACATAAAAATAAAAGTTTCAATTGAACAATACCAAGAAGAGTTTTAATCAAGAAGAATTTGATATTGTAAAATAAATGTATCGATACAGTTATTGTAGAGAATCGTTACATTGAAACAAGTATCGTGTATCGTATCAGCGGTAAAAATATATTGATTACATTGATAAATATGTTTATCGCGACACCCTTAATGGAAAATGTCAATAATTACACATAAAAAATATAGCGGATGGAGTGCAGACAAAAACGTAATCTATCAATACTCAAAATTCACCGTCAATGCAATAAACCTGAGGAACTTATAAATAATATACATCTAAAAAAAAAAAAAACTCATCAAAATCAGGGCTCCAAATAAGATGGGTATCTGCGTAAAATACGCACAGGTAATTCATATATACACATTAAAAATGAAATCAATGAGTGACAGATATGCACAACTTTCCAAGAATACGAGTCAGATATTTGTTTTCAGGAATGACCGTAACTTGTCAACAAAATTTTGTTATTTCTACATGTCTGAACGAATAGTAGCCAACTTGATGCCAACCTGTATGAAAATATTATTATATTACCAAGTTTATATTTGATAAATCACTCGTTTATTAACAGCTGGAACGTATGGAAAATATAATCAACAGCTAACACCGAAAAAGATGCTAACTTGGAATGAGGATCTGAAAACGATAAACCTTGAAATACTACTAGTTTATTTCATGTGGAAATTTTACTCCTCAATTTTTATTTTGAGGAGTGAAATACCCCTGAGTCCAAATAATTATCTGGAGCCTTGCAAAATACATTACGCATATTATAAATCTTACAAGGCCCCTTTACTCAAACCGTCAGGTTCACCATTGACTCAAATTTGACCTCTTTATGCCATTAGCTTGATGCAGATAACTTTTAGCAATCACCGTACGCGTCTCTTGACGGCCTTAAACAAATTACAAGACTTATCGTTCATTGAAGTTGAAACTCTTAATATCTCTCCATTTTTCAAATACAAGTTGTAGTACTTTGCATATGTCCATTATTTCAATTACAACCTGACAGAATCGGTTATAGCATCTCAGTCTTTGACGAAACAAGGGTCAATCTAATTAGCACATGTACATCATACATACATAATTACCAAGAAATTATACACATTGGCAGTATTGGCATTTGTGACTGTTTTGGTGTTAGCCATTTTTCAATTTAATCCTTTTCACAAATTTTCATATTCATATAAAATTCATATCGGAGCCTGGTGAGATCTAAACACATAACTAATGAAAAGAATACTACTCAAAAGAAGTTACCTATATTTATCAGACATGTTTCTCAGTTAAGTGAATATATATATTTTACAATTTCTAAGCAGAAATCTTGATGAAATGGGTTCAGTAAGTCCTGATGATAAAATGAGTACAGAGCTTATATGGCATTTTCAAACACAACAAGTTCAGCAGCCCCCTGAAAAATCGCATATTCAAGCTCAAAACAAGAGTCAACAAAACTATTTGCAACACTCAGATCCAAAATGATAATACCTTTATGACATGGTTATGTCCTTTTAAACTGAAGTCAGAAGTCTGAATATCCAAATCTCAATGAAAAGCAGAATGATGATGATTGTAGTGACCTATATGCCAACATTTTTGTAAAATATCCCTGATAATTCATGTGTAAGGGCATCCTGTATCATCAGCGTATTTGTCTCCGCCCAGCTCCATCATATACCCTGATATCCTTTGGCCTAAAACGCTCCTATCGCTAACGGCTGATTACTCATGGTTATATATAGCCAACATTGACATTTGTTTGGATTCTCATCCGGGTAGTGCCGTTAACGCTGAATGCGAGTCATTTCATTGGCTTGCTATATTTAGCGATACAAGCATTTAAGGCCGAAGGATATCAGGGTATATGATGGAGCTAGGCCGAGACAAATACGCTGATGTAGCAGGATGGTGTAAGGGGTGGGTAAATTATTCTTTAAATTCTAAGTCAATTTTGATACTAATTATTTTCTATCTCCTGTCAACTGTAAAATAAACGTAAGTAAAAATGTAAACTTACCGACGCATGAACAGCATTCCGTGTACAAATCATCTAAGCACACATGGCAGTCAGAACAACAGGAACAATTCTTTTTATCCTCCATTTGACATTCACAGCATTTAATCAACATGCACTTGCTAACCCTACTAGCACAAATGGCCTCGTTGCACGCTTCGGCCACACAAACTAGTACAACCACCCCAAACAACGCTAGGAACAACTTTGACGTCGTCATCATCTGCCAAAAAAATGGAAATAAATTCGTTACTGTCAAATATGAAGACTTGAAAAAGAAAACATTCTTGATCGAGAATCTAATGAAGTAAATGTCACTGAGTAACATTGACTGATTGATTCTCAGACAGACACTGTTTACAGAATCGAATTAAACTAGATCAAACGTCATTTATCGTAATTTGCTTAAGGTATTTCTACAAATGCTGAAAAGAAATTCATTGTTTTTATAAATCAATTATCATACCTGACTTTTAAGGTCGACGCCTCTATAAGTGTCGGAAAGATTACTAATTTCTGACAATCGTTTTGGTCGACTCACATTCTTTCTAAAAGAATATGGAAGTTTTGAAGAACTGCCCTCTATCGTCTGACTGAGCTAAGGGAGATAATCTATCATTGTACTACTTTCGTTATAAATACTCATTGATAAGTGAAATCTCTGACAGCCTTTTCATATAAAGAGAAATTAAGGTTACCTTTGTGTGTGTAATAAAAGTTATATATTTTATTGTATATATTATAAAAATTTCTGATCAAAATAGAATAATAAACATAATTTAAAGATTATTCGATAATTATAAGTAAACAACAACAAAACTAGTTTGAACCGGTGACTCGCACGAAGCGTCTCCCGCCTCGACCGGGTAAAGAGAACTTACACCAGGTGAATGGAGATGTAGTATAATACAACCCATTATGGTTTCTGTTCTTTCCTGCGAAAACACTTGCGTTAAAATAATTGTTCCATCTTTGGAGAATACTTTATATTTTATGTAAATCTTTAGGTAATATTTTTGGTTAAATGTCCGCCATGTAATATAAATAAAAACCCAACGTTTTATCATTCAGCCAACGTTTGTGTTCTGAAGAACAATTTCTTATAAATTTCAAGATATCGCGCTTTAAGATAAAATAAATTAGACAGTAAAATCTCTAAGGCATTAATGCTTGCATCTTATTCATATTTCATTGAATAAAATGCATTGATATTGTCTTGAGATGATACGACATGAAAATAGGTTACAAAAGCTATAATCAAATCAATAGAGAAGTATGAGTAAATAATATTTAAAGATAAAAGGTTCGTTTCAACTTACTAAATCTCATCGCAAGGTTTCTTTCAGTGACAAATCCAAACTTTGTTTCAACCCTCCTTCACGTGGATAATATTTATGCTGGTGCGAGTTAATTAATCTAAAGAATAAATTAAAGCAAAACAAATCTGGTTACTATTAACCTATAAGACAGGCAAGATTTTCTTGATAATATGTATCTTAAAAGTTATGATTTACCTAATATGAATGGAACAGGTCTCATTTTAAACCTTATTTTTTCACAAACACTCAGGTCCTCGAATTTATTTCTTCAAATTTAGGATTAAATAACTCCCCGCTCCATTTGCAAAGAATATGCTATCAAAGAGTTTGAAATGAATACTTTCATCGAAAACTCGGTTTGTCGCGCCTGTAACACAGCGTACTTCCTGAACCCGAGTAGTTCTCCATTAACCTATTGAAACATCCCTTTTGCCTGCACAGACCACGTGCAGGTTCATTTTGGTCCTCTCTAACACACAGACAACATGTACAATTCAGATAGAAGAGGGGGACGAGGAGGTTATGGAGGAGGGGGAGGAGGATATGATGACCAGTATCAACGTGGTGGAGGAGGTGGCGGCGGAGGTTGGGGAGGCAGTTCACGAGGATCGTCAAAAGAAATGTATGTTGATTCCAGTTGTGTCGGCAGAATCATCGGAAAAGGTGGCTCGAAAATCCGCGAACTACAAGATACAAGTGGCGCTAGAATAGCAGTAAACAGCAAAGAAGTTGCTGAAAATGGCAAGGTCCGCATCCAGATATCTGGCAGTGACGAATGCTGTTCACACGCAGAAGAACTAATCAACGATATCACAGAATATTTCGGTGACGGCCAATATGGAGGTGGTGGCGGCGGCGGCGGCGGCGGTAGATTCGGTGGAAGGCGAGAAGGTGGCTTCGGAGGTGGTGGTGGTGGCGGAGGTGGCCGCGAATGTTACAAATGTGGAGAGGAGGGACATTTTGCCCGAGAATGTCCGAGTGGTGGGGATTCGTATCAATCAAGAGGAGGAGGCGGCGGCGGAGGAGGGGGGAGAGGATGCTACAAATGTGGGGGAGAGGGGCACATAGCAAGAGACTGTCCAGACGGGTACTAAACGGAGCACAGGAGAATCTGTTGGGTACTGGCTTACCCTCAAGTCCCAGTCGCTATCAAATCGACAAATGACTGATCACCCCTTGTCACCTGTTGATCATTCTTGGTCACCTATTCAGACAATTATCGGTCTTCTATTGCATTTTGATTTTAACACATCTAGCTTGAAGCTGTCATCTATTATCTTGCTATAGATTATTCATTAGTTCATTGCATTTTATTTCCCCCCATGGACTTTAAGATTTAAAAGCAACATTTGTGATGTATCCAAACCATGGTGTATCCAGACCAAGAAATCGTGGCTTCTCTCCTTCCCATAATGTCCAGTGAAATTTTAACAGAAGCAGAGAACCAGTTTGTCGCATTTGCGTTGACTCTTTTATTGTGCAACTTGTTGAACTTGCTCATGGAAAAATGTCAGTGTGTTTACCCAGTGGACAATGTGAACTCGTGAACCAGTCTTAAGATTTAGTCCCATCAAATTACAGGACAAGTTGCATTTGTTCAGTTACATGAAGTCTTGTATTTTAAACTTCAGTGAAATTGTGTACATGGATAATAAGAGAACACAATACTTCATGCAACTGTTTGGTATTGAGAACCTTGATAAATTTGCACTGACAAAAAATTTGAATTGGAGGAATTATTTTGCATATTCTTGTTGTATGAACCAGATAATAAAGATGAATAAAAACTTATAAAGCGACAAAAAAATTGAAAACATGAGTTTGTTGGTTTTGAAAGATATGTCTTTTGAACTAGTGAGATCTTAGTTACAATAATGACCATGAAATCCTAAAAGAAAGTTTTGATATGTATAGTTGAACTTATTTGTTGGATGTAGTCCCATGAGATGATTCTCTCCTTCAAAGACGTTGGCGCGTTCAGCTTTGGATCAAGAGGTCCGTGGTTCAAATTCCCTCCAGGGATTGGCAACTTTGTCTCCAGTAGGGAATTGTTTAAACGCAGTCAGGTTTGGGCGCAATGCTACACTGAATGTCAGTTCAGTACCGCCCGTGGTTTGCTAGTTCCAGCAGACGCACTCAGGTTTCACTGCAATGCATAGCCACATTAGTGTTGCTGGCTTTCTCCTTGCAATAATACTAGCGGCTGTAGATATAACTGTACTATGCTTAAAAGCGTCTTCAAAACCCATGTCACCTCTGAAAGTGTGGTCTTGCCTAAAAGAGCCACTCCGTGAGTTGTTGGAGTCATATTTGCCAACTTTTATCAATGGTGTCATTTGATCGCGATGCCAAAAAGGCTCATTTTAAAGCTTATTGGTTTTTTACTGTGACATATGAAGTTAGAATGTCGCAATTATGATTGAAAACCGGACAGTGGCATGCGTCAAATAGTCAAAGGTAATTTTGGAGACTAATCTAAAACAGCCAGGAGGACAGTTAGGAGTTAATAGCGTTTGTTAGGTTATATATCTAGTATCCACATATATTGGACGTGATATCTACACCTCTGTACATTTATAAGGCTGTTTTTAGATGTTCATGGAAAACCAGTATTTGTCATAAATATGTCTTTTGGATATGAAAAGTTAAGATGTTTTGATTTTACATCGCCACATATATGACATTTAGGTTCGTATCAAAGGTAAAAAAATATGTTATGAAAATCACGGAATGGCTCTTTAAAGTGACACAGAGTATGTTTCTTGATTGTATGTCTGTTAAATAAGAGTCAGATTACCAAATAACCTGAGTTAAGTTCAAATCGATCCTCTAAACTTTTGTTTTTATCTCTAAAATTTCCAAATAATGAGATTTTCTTGTTTTCAATGATAAATAAATAATGGCGATATAAATTTAAGGAAGTCGAAATTCTGCATCCAATTTTCATGGATATTAATTAGTTTCCAAAAGTATGTTTGAGTCATTGGTGCTTGCCATTGTCTGGTTTTCAATCAAACAGAATCGACTGTAATCAGTGTGTCACTATTTTGAACTAATAAGCACCAAGATACCAATTTTCAGAAACAACCATTACTTCACGATAAAATAACACCGTTTATGAAATTTAACATCTTTGACTCCAACAACAAATTGATTGGCATGATGAATGGTGCAAACACTGATGAGCTACGGAGCCTTTTGCTCTGTTGTCAACACAATGAATTGCTCGATATCCCCTTCGATGAAGTGGAAGGGAGATATATGTTTATCAAAATAATTGTAATAGAAATTGAAAAGGTCGTTTATGCACTGTGTAGTACCACAAGTATTATTACATTTAAATACAAAATTTACATGTGATAGGGGAACAGCAAATGTAGATAACAATCTTGTAACTACATTCACATTAATAGGAGTACATTTTATCTTTACAGTTATGTTTTTTAACTCTATTAATACAAAAAAAATTAATTTTTTAAGCTTTTTGTATTTAATTATCAAGTACGGACTTAAAAATAACATTTGATAACTCTTATTGCGTCAGTAGAAATGAAGTGTGGTTCATTATGTCTTTATGTTCAGAAACAATTGCAAAAAATCTTGGATCTGCCGCTTGCCAGATGGTCTGATGGCGTTGGTGAATTCCAGTCATTTGGACATTTTCTGCTTTTACAGAACTGCTACAAAAGCTGAAATTTAGTAGGGAGGTACCTTGCACTAAAGTTAAATTTACTAAATAAGTCATGACTCCTTTCCAGACATTTTGCCATAAACCTTTTAAACGACTTCTTGACAGGGCAAATGAAAATGAGTTGGTTATCTCAAATAACATTCTTGGTATATGTAGTCAGGTTATAGGATGTCCACCCCAAAATCTTTAGACTTCTGTTAAAGGAAAACTAGGAAGCTCACATTTTAATAAAAGGTTTTTATTTAATTTACAAAATAAGGTTGTAGCAGAACCAGGAATATTGAAAGGGAGGACTTCCCCAATGGAAAGGAGGGGGGGAGGTATTTTATGGTAGATTGTAAGCTTGCCAGACCTTGATGGGCTTATGACATGGTGTCAGTAAAGTTTTCATTTTCAAATTCATCTTCAGTGCTGCACCCCTGCAGCTGAATTTAGTGGGGATGTATGTTGCACCTAGGTTATCCAAATTTGTAACTTTAGGACTGTACTTCCTCTACGTCAACCCCTGAAAAAGGGGCAGGCAGGCAATTTTTATAAAACTTTAAAAATCTTCTTTGTAAGCAATTGGCATAGGAGACCAAAATTTGAAAAACATTTTCAGGTGAGCAGGGGGTCAAAAAGTTATGAATCTGCTGTAACTGCATATATAGAAAGATAGCCTCGAATATTGGCTCACAGCTGTGCATATATTGCAGTAAAATGTCTCTCGAGGTTTTGCTCGAAAGTAAAAGGGGGTTAGTGGATTAACAGGGCACAGAGTAACTTAAATGGTCGTAAGATAAATGATGTTGGACAACTGATTTTATCTGAAAATTATCATTTTTATCCTTATCCAGTGAGAATAGTGAGAATAAATAGCTTAAGTTTTGTTTTGTGATTGAAAACCAGACTTTAAAAAGTTATTTCGTAAACTTATCTACACCAGACCAATATAGTGAGGTAGTGTCAAGCATATCACATAAGTAGTATACAAGCAATTTCAACCTCACATTTAAATTGCCGTTTTTTATTATAAAAAAACAAGTATAAAATTTTGGCTTTTAATTGATAAAAAATGTAATTATTTTGACATGATTTGAACTTTACAACAGATACAAGGTATATTGGTTATTTCTTAAGCAACATAAACAAATTTGAAACATACTCTGTGTCACTTTATTAATGGGAAGTGTTTGGCAGTACTATAGTAAAGCTATTTATATCTTCAGAGCTCCTGCCAGGGTTAGGGCATTCTACTTTATAGATTTAGTGACCTTCTGCCCCCTAATAAGGGCCACAGTGGGCATGCCCTTCATCTTCTTTTCAAAAAGCAAGAGGCCTACCAATTTGAAACTTTGTGTACAGACTCCTTAGTTGATAGGGATTCTCATCTATAGATCGGGGGATCGTGGGACTCCTAAAAAGGGCCACAGGGACCACGCCCTAAAAAAATTTCATCTTCTTCATAAGTCCTAGAAAGATTAAATTTTATGTGTACTTCGTAAAATTCTTGTTTCATATTTTTGATAAAACATATATAGTTTAATAAAATTTTCACATTATTCAGAAATAACACTATTTGTATATTATCAAAACCTTTATTATATCAATACCAATTTTTTTGACATTTATTTTTAGTGTCTAATGTTACCTGTTAAAAATGGCTGCCCGGTAAGGCACCTTTGTATCAGAAAAATTACTTTTCTGGTTTTGTAAATCCATAAATCAAATCTTATTATCAACCAAGTTTACATTTGATTTCTTTGTGATGATTTTACTTAGTTGATTTTGCTCACAGAGATTATAATTTATCAATTAAATCCCGACATTGTTAAATATGTTACATACTAGTAGACAATGAATTTATATTTTATGTCTGAGCATATATTTTCTCCTATATGAATATGAGTTTCACAAATTGTTTAGGATAATTGTGCAGTAATCTAAAAATTCAACAACTTCTAGACAATTGATGATTTTCATGAAAATATATAATTAAAGACTACACGTCTAATATGATAAGACCCACGATAATATGGACCTCCTTCATAATGACCCACAGAACCAATGGCCCCATTTTTGAGAGATAAATGTCATTCTAGAAAATATAACAAAAAACATAAAATTGATGATTCATTATTCAAGCCCAAGGTTTACATTAAACACGTCACCTGAAGTAGTTGTTACGGAAGTAGTATTCGTCTGCATTTTGTCAACACCAACTGTATGAGGAAACACCGTAACCCGAAGGAAAACAAACACATTTCTGTGGAATGGCGAACGCACCAGACAACGGCAGTGTAACCTATTCATGTTCTGTATGTCTTGATATCCTGCAGGATCCTGTCAGGATATCCTGTCCCTACAAACATGTGTAAGTTTCGGCCTGCTTCCTAATTGTCCGGATTTCGATCATGCTGTGGGTTGGACCGCTGTTATTGTATTTTCGGTTTCGAGAATGGATGAATGTAGACTTAATAAATCAATTTCATACGTTTTAAATGGATCAGCTTCGTATATGAACAATAATGGGAACTTATTTTATTGCCATTTTGATATCATTATAGTTAAGTGTTAAGTTTTGCTTACTGAGAATTTAGATACATTTGGATGTGAAACTAAAAATCACAACTTAAGGAAGTGAGATTTATTTTTAAAATTTTAGTCCTAACTTGGTAATTTCATATGAAAATATGGCATGAAATAGAATCATTTGATCATTTTGTATCATATGTGTTTGGAATTCATTCCTATAAATGACATGATTGAGTGTTGCCTGTTGTATCCATCACTTTAATTAAAGGCATTGTGGTGTTGATTATGTGGCCCTGCAGGCTATTGTGAGTAAAGCCAAGCCACTTACACACACTCATACAAAACTTAACCGTATAAATATATATCATATGTTAGCTTGTAATACATTTAAGTTCAGATATCTGAGCTTTGGTTAATGTGCGATGACTGCGCTCCCGAAGTAGTCATTTTTTAAGTTTTGTGTACAGACTCATTAGCTGATGGATTTGGTGATTCTGTCGCCCCCAAATTGTGACCCTGTGACTATTTGTATAATAAATTGGTGAACATATTGCTCTAGTTTTTTCTGTTGTTTCATGTGATCTAGTTTTGGATCTATTTGTTTGCTAGATATTGTCAATGCTGCGCAGAATCCCTCCGTCAATCAGACTTCCCCACCTGTCCGGAATGTCGATGCGAGTTTGATGCGTCACAGTTCGAGAGAGCAGATGATGTCGTTAGAATACTCAGAACTAAGAAGGCAAATTGTCAATGGTGCCAAAAAATGGTGAGCTTTATTGTTGAATCTTGTTTTCACTGCAAGAACTACTTCATAGTGGGCATAATGCGATGTTGTTATATGATTGAAATATGTCAAACTTTATTTATAATGTTATTTTAACAAGAAGGTGAGGTTGTTTATGTAATGTGTGTTTGAGGACGTCTGAAATCATTTTGATTAATATTTTAAGCCACGAATCGTTTTGAGAAAAGTTGGGGCAGAAGTGTCGGAATCTCTGGTAAATTGAATCGTTATTTTCAGTTAATATTGAAATAATTATACCTATTTAAATAGAAACCAAATTAAATTTTTGATACATTTGTTCAACGATTATTTTCATCAGATAGTTCTAAATTGTACAATCTTTCAAAATATTTAAATCGTTACACTGTCCGTACCTCGGTCAGTTGCCCTATATCAGGACTAGTACTGTACACCGTGAGATGTAAATGCTGATATGATCGAAATGTTATTATTGAGGCAAATGCTATTATGCTATTAGCTAACAACTAATGTCATATACACACAAGACGTGAGCGTCTGTTGACAATTATTTTACAGTTCACCTGACCTGTGGTTATAACTGTATATATATTACAAGATTGCTGCTTAACAGTCACATTTCGTCTTTGGTCTTTTCTTATTATTAATAAATGGAATTATTGGTTTTACAAAGTGTAAAAGTAATTATGCATATGGTTTTTGGTATGTAGGCTTTTGCTCTTGTCTAATAAGACTGTGTCTAATTTATCTTTGGCATATAATATTCTTTTGATAATTTGAATTCTTACCCTTCCATTAATGTGTTATTTGATTTGCCAGATGATGGTCGGTAAGTTAAGAGACCACGCCTCGAGCTGTCCAAGTGCCAGCCACAGTATTCCCAAGTTTAAGCCAGTGAAGGAAACGTCACAACCAATTCCGTCGTGAGTACAATCATCAAAACCCTCTGTGGATTTATGTGATGTGAACAGTTGAATGCAAAACATCTACATGACACAGTATTGTTCAAAATGATTTTGGTGAATGAATTGATAAATATTAAATCAAAATTGAAATATTCGAAACACCTATAAAATTCTGCTCGCTTCTAAAAGTGTTATATTCTTTCAGAAATGTGCCCAACAGATCCACATTCTGTTGCCCCTACTGTGAAGAAAAGAATTTTGACTGTTCTTCGCTTGTGAAACACTGCAACAAACTTCACAAGAATGGTCCTCAACAAATGGTATGTTATAATGAGAAATATGATAAAGGTTTTTCTTTTACCTAACCATATTACTTGAATATTCTTTCCTACCTCCAACTTTCAAAATTGTCAAAGTTGTGGGGATTTCGGATTCAATGCCACTTTCAAGAAAATTTATTGGCAGCTTATATGACAAGAATGGGAGAACCAAAAACATTATTGCAGCTACATGAAGTGGTGAAACTTGAAACAAGGGATGATTAAACATTCAGTCCATAAGGTTTGCTAAGCAGAGAATGTATTTCCCCCAAACATTATTACATAATTATAGAGCCGTTCTCAACAGGAGATAAAACTGATGAGCCAATAGCAGAATTAAAATCAAACCAACAAGCTCTGGACTTTCCACAGTTGCCTCGAAGTCATTTCCTCTAAGGTTACCTCAGTTACAAGTACACCACATTTTTAAGTGTTTTTAAAATCTCCAGAAATTGTCCTGTCATTCTCTTTCTGCAGAGGCATCTAAAATGCTCTACTACCATTGGTCCACATTTTGCTGTTCTTTCAAACAGATAGTGGTAACAATTCTCGATGCAAATACCATCTCAGCAATACCATTGCAGACAATCAAAGATAGTGTCACACCCTCAACTGAATTTTGATTTGTAAAAGGGATGGGCATCACATCTACTCTTTACAATGGCTACCGGATATCTTCACATTCTACTTAAGACAAGGCCCTTGAATGCACAAATAACTTGAGTGCAACAAATCAGTGTTGAGTATTTTTCTAACCTTTAAAAGGCTAAACTTGAAACAGAGGTGGTAATGATATCTCTTTATTGTCTGCAATACAATGTACATTGAAATTTTGTTTGTTGCTCTCGTCATCCAGCAGCTGCAGCGACAGTGACGTTTCCCTCCATTTAACCTTGTTTGGTATGAGGTGGTGGGGATTCGAACCCAGATCTCCTGTGATGAGTAACCTGTGAATGGTACAACCTATTATTTTTCTATTGTTTTATTTCTATCCCGCCCCTCCAGGTGTGTCCAGTGTGTGCCTCTATGCCGTGGGGAGACAAAAGTCACGTGAGCGGTAACCTGATACAGCACCTCAATCTCAGACACCGCTTTGAATACGAAACATACGTTGTGAGTTATTAACTTGATTGTTTAACCATGTAATCTTTTTTTCCAGATTTCAGTTCACCAATCTTTGAAACCAATACGATTTTAAAAAGAACTTTACTGTAATGCAAATAAATTGTAAAGAGAAATATAAATAATTGTTTAAAAGTAATTATTTCTTATCTATATTTTCTGTAAATTAAACATTTTGATATGCAATGGGAATGGTCTTTGGCAGTTGTTTTCAAATTTCCATTTGTACAATTAGTTTACAATCACTATCAATTCAACAGAGTAAATTTTCAAATAATTTTGATATTTATATTTTCAGGATTTTGAACGTGATGACGACACAATGCTACAAGAGGCACTGAAAGCCTCAATGGAGAACTATTGACGACTCGTGAATGTAGAAAGATAAAGTCCCAATTGTGAATGTGTTTCTGTACAGATATGTGTGCGAGGAATCTTGCTAAACAGTAAAGAAAGATTGGGTACAAATGTAAGTTTGAACTGATTTTAATGAGATGGAATATGGAGAGTTGAATCTGTCATACTCATCAAAAACTATCATTTGTTTGGTATTCTAACTTGGCAAGGAGATAGTTTTTGGTAACTTGCTTTATAAAAAAACTGAACCATCACAGTGCCAAAATGATTCAGATTGTGCAAAGATTTCAAAACTTTCAACAGATTTGCAAACTTGGCTATCTTTATAATGGGAAAAATGTGAAAGAAGGTGATTTATAACATATTATTCTTTGAAGTTAATATTAATAAATATATGCATTATAATGGCTTACAGACATTGCTACAACTATGCTAATGCTGCACTGTCTCTTTAAGTGTGTATGAAAGTTTGGTATGTTTGCCTTTATATTGGGGTATTAATAACTGTTCTACTCTTTATGTTCTAAAGTCGAGTTGTAATCAATATATATAAATATTGTAAGTAATTAATGTTATGCTGGAGTATGCTATTTGTGTTTGAAAAAAATTGTTTTGGAAATTTTAAGGCATAAATTGTATGCTTCCAGTATATATCTGTTTTTGAAAGAAGCATTAATTTCCATTTACATGCCTTAATCAGATGCAATTGAAACATTGTTTGAGTCATTAGAATAACACAAAAACAGTTGTACCAAATCCTTTCCATCGTACATAGACCTTTTCAAAAAATTGTTTTAGCACTTCAATCAATTAAATTTTTATTGAGTAGCTTTTTGTGTTGGTGACTTTTGGAATAGAATAAATACATTGTAAAGACCATCATTCAAATCTTTTTATTAGTGGTATGCTGCATTAGGCCTGGGAATGATGCCCCTTGGAAAGTCTGTTTTCCCATTCTAGGTCTTGACCCTCTCAGTTTTGTGCAGTTAAGTGCACAGTTCTTTAACAATTTTCATGTAAATGCTAGCAAGTTTTACGGAGGGTTTAGGATTAAACTCCAGTCACCAAGCATCATACCTTATGTTCAGAATATCTGTAAAGGAATGGCCACATGAAGACCTAAGGTTGTGATGTTGAATTGCACCAAATATTTTGGTATCGCTGCAGAGCAAAATTTTCTGTTTAGCAACTTTTGTGTCATTGAATTTTACACTGTTTTTGAGTATAATATGCTTCTACTCTCTCTCTGTTGCCATGGTGAAGGAGTAAGCATAAATCCAATATGTCATGTAGTTGGAGCCGTCATTGAGCTGTTCTCCAGGAAATGATTACTTATGTATGCCACTCATAAGATTGTACTTGTATATTAAAATTTATGAGTGAAAGACAATGTGATAATAGTATATACCCTTTTGTCATGTATGTTGCACTTTCTTGTGATTGCCACTATGCCTGTATTGGAGATTATCTTATTTTTGCAGTCACTTATTGCCTTCGATATTGTATTGTGATTGACATTTTCTTGTATACTTGTGAAGAGAGGGAAATATACCATTCTACCATTGCCTGTGAAATTGGCACCATTGTAGAAATTTACATGCAATATTCAATGGCTCTTTAATTTGTTGTTGAAAAACATTTCATTTGGGTTCATTATTTTCAAAGAAGTTGATATTACTTTTTTTTTCTTTCAGTGAAGTGATAGTTAAGAAAAGAAATATAATTCTTGATTTTGATTTTACTTTTTTTTCTTTCGATGAGGTGATAGTTAAGAAAAAAAAGTATATTTCTTGATGGTATTAAGAGTTGTCACAGTGTTCCAGAAGGCTTTTCGGAAAGTTTGCTTATGGCTTGACCTAAACAAATACTTACAATGATAATAGGCTGAGGGGGCCCTCTGCAAGTTTGCTTGTGCATTTGTGTTTGATTTCAATCATCTTCTACATCAGCAAATTTGATTCCAAATAGCTCCTGAAATACCCCCATAGCATTACTAAGCCTTGTATATCTATGTGTAGAACCAGCCAATTGAATAACTAGCGTCTAACAAAAGCGGCACTACCCAAATGAAAGGACAGTGAGTTAGAGATGTTTGCTTCAAGCTGCTTGCATGATAATTATAAAATGTATCTTCGATACACAAAAAAGTCCCTTTTCTAATAATCAAGGTACAGTCTCATTGATCCAGGGTGTTAGTAAAGGGAGATAATCCTTGATGGATAAGGGATAAGTCATAAGCCTATCTGACTCTGGTATGGTTCTGCCATTTATTAAGGAAAGCATTGATTGGATCTATAGAAAAATTATAGACTTTACTGTGATTGGTAGCTATCTTTAATTTTGAACAGGAAAAACAACAGTTTCTGTTTCTGTAATTGTTAAGGATTTTTTTCTTCTCACTGGGCCATTGACATTGAAATGTTTAAGGACAATATTTTGTATTGCCTATGGTTTGACATTCATACTCAGATTATATTCTACATTTTGTTTACCGAGTTGTATTATCTCTATTCTAATGCCCCCCCGAGCAATGTATGTTTGTCTGTAATCTTCTTATGATAATGAAATCAAGTTATATGGATGATAACTTCTTTATCATGAACAAACATACCATATAATAACCGCCCTCTCCCTGTAACTTGCTAAAGGATAGGCACAATCTTCCCATAATTATCCTTGTGCAAGAAAACTAGACAGTTGCATTGAAAAAACGAGTCTCAGTCTTCCTTCCATTAGTCAGGGAGCTGCATTTCAAGTATAGTCTTACATTTATGCTCCTATTTCAAATGGTGGCAGGAAAAACTTTTAAAACTAATCAATTTTGAACATATGTAGTTCTTGGAATTTGTTCTTTGAATCTTTTGAATTTAATGGAAAGCCATTTTGAATAATTTTCAATTTTCAAAGCGCTTAATGAGCGAATATGGTATTTGGAATGTGTTGAAAATGTTATTTTGTTATCTAACAATGCACGTTGTTATTTAATGCTTACCACTTGATGAAAGTGTAAACACGTCATTGAGAACTTCCATCTATACACAGTATAAAAGAGTTGTGGTCAAGAAAATATTCTTCACATGTGTATTACACTTCTAAAAGCCCTTTGAAATTTTTGTTTGTAAAATATTTTTTTGCCGTCTTTTCTGTATCCAACTTCCTCAGCAAGGCAATAACTCACACCAGTCTCCAACACAGACTTATTTAAACCTTGTTGCTATGTTCCAAAATTCTGGGTTTCATTGCAACGCGCTCTTTGTTTCCAAAGTTTCAATTCTCATGTCTTATTCATCCTCAATTATTCTATACAAATTTCCCAGCTAGAAAACACAGGATGCCTGCCGCGAACAATATGATATGTAAGTTAACACTAGTGCTAAGCACAGGGGGGGGGGGGGGGGTCATGGTGTAAAAGTCTATATTAAGTAACTAAAAATGTGCATATGATGGGCTAATGGAAAACTGCTGGATCGGCAAAGGGAGGTAATAAAGTATCAGGTTGAGCCAAGGATGGGTCCTCATTATTTAGTGTAGAAATATCAGAACATATATACTCTGGAGTATCGTGGAAGGTCTCATTGGAGATCCAACGCAGCAGCTTTGAGAGCAGGCACAGAAAATTTGAAACATTATGCAAGGCTTGAAAGAGCCTTCATTAGGAACTGGTACAGCTTATGGTGCAGTGGAAGTAGTTCTGTATTGTTCATGTTCTATGTAAAACAGTCCCTTAAGAACATCACCAGATACCTGTTTATGTAAATATTATTTACCTTTCTTCAATTGAAGCCTTTAGTATATTTATCAAGTATTGACTTGAGTGTACATAGATATTAAATTATATAAACTGTATAGTTTACGCTACATTTAATAAAGAATAATACATTCAATTTTGATTTATTTGTATTTGTTATTTGGTAACATGACTGTTTTAGTGCTTTTTCACATTTTCACTTCATCATTATCTCAAACCAAATTTGTTGCAAACATTTTTTCCAACTGTGATGACTGTATGTGTTATCATCAAAAACAATTTTTGTCTTTGAAAGACAAATAAACCCAAATCAATAAGTAAAAAAAGATACTTAAGCTAACCGTAAAACTATTATTGAATAAAGAAATGTTCATATGAAAGAGTTGATTCACATATTTCAAATGCAAGATAAATTAACTTCCCCTTACAAATTAAGCAACCTATTTTCATTTTTGACCTTACAGAAACGGAGTGGTCTCAGCCGTCATGTCTTTTTCTAATAAACTACATTTCTGTCCTGACGTATTATAGTTAAAATGCCAAAGGCACAAATAATAATTCAGGGAAAACTGTACTTTATTGCCAAAACACATGATGACTGAGGCAAATCTATTTATTTAGCATTCTTTACACTCCCTTCGGTGAGTTGGCTAGGTGAGTTGGTGAGGTGAGTTGGTGTTTAACGCCGCTTTCAAGAGTATTTCACTTATATCGTGGCTGCTAGTATTATTGCAGGGAGAAAGCCCGCAACCCATTGTGGATATGCATTGGGGTGAAACCTGTGAGCATCGGCTGGAACTAGCAAACCATGGGTGGTACTGCGCTAAAATTCTGCACCCAAACCTGACTGCCTGTAGAACAGTTCTCTACTGCAGACAAGTTGCCGAGCCCCTGGCAGGATTCGAACCATGGACCTCTTGATCCAAAGCCGAACACGCTAACCACTGCGCTATCCCGCCCCCACTCCCTTCGGTCCATGTGATACACAGTTGGGTTATTCTACTGGAAGAGGCAAGTGTGCCCTTGACTATAGACCCTTAGGTTTGAGAGGTCTTATGTACTGCTTTTGATACTCTAACCCAGGCCTGGAACAAAGGCCAACTGGTAAGTTAAATAAATGAAATAGATATTTCAACAAAAAGATGTAACCTTGAATACAAAACGACGACGTCAACATTTTTAGTAAAATTATATTCAGAAAACATCACTTACAACTCACATGAAGTTGTGCAGGCATCAAGTTCATTCTCAAATAAAAGTAAAAAATGTCTAGGCAAAACTTTTCTGACTATTATAGTGAAAATAGCTGTGTAGCATTTGTTAAGGTGGAAAATGGTCGTCTGCAAGAATTAGTTCCTGTGTAACTGATCAAACACCAGCTAAACTTTGCATTCTGGGCCCAGATTTCCTATGTCTAGTCATGTAAAAGGTTATATCAGGTTGTGTGTCCCTTCTCATAGAAAAGGCCTAAAGGTTAAAAAGACTTGTTTCATCAGTCTATATATGATATCAGTGAACATGGGTTATGAATTACAATTCTTCCTGGATTTGAGGTTCTGGTCTTTGATCATCCTCGGTTACCCAGGGCTGAATCTTCTGATGCTCTTCTTTTATCACCCCTGGGACATTTCATCAGGGAAATCTGTACTCATATGACCTGCTTGGTTGGATTAAGTCAATGAAACTGCTATGTCGACTGGGCCGGAGAGCCTCTGAAGAGATGCTTAATAAGATGCCATAAAGAAATTGTCTTGCAATTCCTGCTCTTAGCTAACACTTGCGTTCACTGGCAATCAGGAGGGAAGGTTTCCTTTCAAATATCAAATTCATCCTCCGGAGCATATGCTGAAAAGGATTCTTTAATATACAGCGTTAACAACACTTGTTTCTGTCAAGTTGTTTTATAGGGCTTTTGTTTCATATCAAAACTCAAGGGCAGGTAATTTGTGTTCAAAGTTTCCTGATGAAAAGTCCTAGGCATGATTTGTGAAGAGTATTGTAACATTAAGCCCTGGGTGGCCGAGGATGGTCTTTGATGCTATTGAAAACTTGAACTTAAAATGCGGGCACAAATTACGGAGGGGGATGAAAATTATCATGTTTAATGTACAAGTTAAGATGGTCAAATTTACATCCTGTGCAACCCTCTTGAGCTTGGATATGCTTACTGGACTGGGGACTGATCAGTCTTTGTCCCAATCTTCTTTAGCCCATTCAGGTAAAGGTGTGCTATATTCCCAATCTGGTCCCTGTTAAACAGAAATATGGAAAATTGGGTTAGAGAAATATTCCAATTGAGATATTGCTTAAGAAATCATCACTGGCTTCCTTCACATATTCTTGTTTTAACACAAAACTCCATGAGCTTACAATGCAGTTCAATCCAGAACTAAAGACATATTAGATTTTAAAAAAACATTCAAACCAAAGTTGATTTTACAATATGACACAACATATTGCTGATGCAAGTTTGTAGCAACCGTGTGCTTATAAGGGGTTATAGACAGGTCATACAAGAGATATATAATTTTAATTATTTAAGGTAGCATGCTGATAATGCCAACTAATGATTCTGTATGCAAACGAAGTGGTCTTCAATAATAATAATGAGGATATCCATACAAAGCTATTTCAAGATACTAAAGCTGCTCAAAACGCCTCATTACCCCAAAGGAATAGTGCTTCAGAGGCCTTGAGGTTGGTGAAACAAGTACTAAGATGATGATTTGCTTTGCCACGCGACACAAAAAAGTACAAGACCTAGGTCAAAATGTTTTTGGTGTCTTGATATATATATATATAGATAAATATAGATAGATAGATATATATCTATATCTGGCCATTGGCATGGTAGGCCAGCATGCTAACCATTACACCATTTTGTTGTGCCGATCAATCTCTCATAATATATAATGTGGCTGCTACTGACCTGTTTTTGTATGTACTGAACTACCTTTTGAACATGTGACTATATCAAAATACTGTGTAGTGGAAACTGTTGAGCAAGTTTGTATCCTGTTACAGGCAATACTCTGCAACTTTATTTTTACACAGGTTTTTAAACACACAAGCCTTGCTATCTAACTAATGACATAAAGAATTACTCACAGAGTATCGAAGGGCATGTAGATACATCACAAGCTCTGAGGGAGTCGGGTCCACATACTTCTGCTGACAACTTGTACATTTCGCATCAGGAATCCATTTACTTCTGTCAAAGGGAGGAAGGGTGATATTACAAGACTCCCCTTCCGACCTATGTAACCTTGTAGGACCTTTGAATGTCACAGAACTTTCTTCTACATCTTTCCGAGAATCCTGTCCGACTTTTGAAAGTACGTCTTTTTCAGAGTTCTCATCAGCACTTGAAGATATCAAGGAATCTTGTGACTGGGTCTCCAACATACTTTTTCTCTTTGTCTCTTTTTCTTCATATACCAAGTCTTTCTTGGCATCTTCACAAACATCCAAGGTTGAAGAAACACAAGCGTCATTCAATCTTTCAGGTGATTTAGATGAATCTGTCTTCTTTCTTTTGGGAGGTGGTTCCTGAGCATCACCTGACACTGAATTATCTCCCTTTGCAGAATCTGACAAGTTGGGATTTTTGACATTGGTAGCATCTGTTTCATCAACTGAAATTTTACTATTAGTCGGATCTGCAATGTTTCCAGGATCAGTTTGGTTTAGAGGAGACTGTTGAGAGTTTTTCTCTTGATTAGCTAATTGTTCTTCCACCTCAATTTCCTTGAGTCTCTCAGCAAATAGAGGATTAACACCATCAGTCCAGTGTCCGATATTGTGTAGCTCCAATAGGCGATCCGACACCTGGAGACAAGAGATTCAAGTTTGGACATTGAGATAGCCAAATACAGTAGGAATAAGAAAGTTATCGGATCACAATCAGTGATCAGTTGAGACTTTCGACAATTCATCATATCAAAATGATGCAAGAAATTTACAGACCACACCAAGGGGCTGTTAGAAATTATATCTATTACAGTAATTCTATTGAACAGAATAATGTTATTGAACCGGATATTTAATTCACTAAAAAAGAAATATTCATTTCAGAAGTCATCGAGAATGACATTTCTTGATAAATAACATTACCAACACTTAGAGAGAGATTACAACTGTAGCAACAAATAATTTGATTGGCTTCTAATTCGAGGTAAACTAATTCAAACAGACATTAGAGGTTTTAATGTGAGATAATCATTTCTAATCATTCATGAAAAAGGCATTCATCAGGCAAACACTGGCCAAATAGTAGAAATAACCGACCTCAATATCAGTCCTCTCCATGATCCCACCCTTGTTCTTGTTGGGTCCCCAGGCCTCGCTGTTGTAGAAGGGATCGTTCACGATTGGATGGCCTGGTGTACAGTAATATCAAACAAGAGGTAGATTTAGAAGGGCCCACTCTCACAAAGAAGATCCTAATTCACAATTATCACAATGGGCTAAGGTAATCCTCGGTCTAATAGAGCTTTTTAAGGCAACATCCTCTTTCATTAAATCTTGATTTAGCAAAGATGATCATAATAAAATATAATGTATTGACTATGAGCAAATGGTTATGACTAATAGTCACCCAAGCCTAAGGGGTCTTAGTGAATGTGGACCCTTGAGAATATTGGCAGACGCACAAATACTTACTTGGCGTCAAGGTAAATTTTAGTGTCAAAGGTTGAAAATTATCTAAGCCCCTTTCAGCACTATGAGGTTTTTAAGTATCATACATTATAGATGGTTTACAATCAGTGTTTGAAATGCTGCCTGCCCTCAAACCAATTACTTGTAGGTTCCAGAAGGTGTCAGGTTTTTTTAAATTTGAAAAACTGATGAGTGCCTGCAAGATTTTAAGCTCTTGTTTCTATCCTATCACATTCCCCTCTACCAGTAATGACCTATAGTTATTTGAATCCTTCTTAAGACCAACTTAGTGCTACAAGGACTTCGAAAATATAAACCCTGGCATTTTGAACAGACCATATAAAAAAGTGGGAGCTTATCCTTGTTGCAGAGAGGGTACGTTGAATGTCAGTCCAAAGGTACACAATGGGATTTTTTTAAAGAATGGCTTGTCTATTTTGAGGCGTGATATGGAAAAAAATCTTTTTACCCCAAGGTATTAATTTAATTAAAATGAAGCAGATGTGCTCAAATTTTAAAAGCCCCCTTAGATAAAAAAATCTTTTGTATTGGTAAAACTTAGTTTGGTGGGGGATAATAACTAAACTGCAACTCACCTAAAAACTGCAAGTGAACTCTGATTTGATGAGTTCTACCAGTATGAGGTCGACCTGGAGGAAGAAGAAATATTGAATCGTATAATTCAAATAAATGGGTGGCGGAAAGAATCATACATAATTGTTAATCTATCACTAGATACCATTTTCAACATACAAAACGCCCTGGGTGCTTAGAAAATTTAAAAGACGGGGAACTTAATAAATTGGCTTACCATTAAATTGAAAGAAAATGTCTTGGTATTCAAGATTCAAAATAAAAGAACAATTTCTGCTTTCTAAATATATTCAAAATTGAGTAACATTTTTTAGTTTTTCTTTCCTTCTAAAAAGAATAAAAACTCGTTGACAGGAAAGGGGCGAATGTGAGTAATGGAAGAGGATTGAGACTCATATGTTTTGTATTATCACGCATGGTAAGTTATAAGATTGGGGCGCTAATAGTTTTTAATTACAAAACATGGTTATAGGTGCTTCTGGTGTCGCATACAGTAAATCTAGTATGAAGGACTGTAAAATGTGTCAGCACAAGGCCACCAATGTACCAAACTGATTAAAAACGACCATGTTCCAAGGAATCGGAAGTCAGAATAAAAATTACTCTGTTGGGATTCAAACTCCTTCTATCAGGGACTGCCCTCGCAATAATGGTCTTTTAGCAGCCCCACTGTTTGCATTTTGTGATACTTTAGTGCAGACAAAAACTAGTCATAGTTTATCACCATTATCCCATTTATAAGGAGGATGGCGCCACTTAAGTTTAACTTGGGTTCTTTCCCTAGTTACGAATATCAAAGATTTTCACTGGAGGCTTTGTGATTAGCCACCTGAGATTATGTCAGCAAATGCTTCAAATTCGGGTAATGTAATTTTTTTCAAAATTTTACTTCTTGGAACACAGTCAATTCTAATCAGACTCTGATGTAAAAACTTTGACCTTAGACATAGTTTTCTTCTAAATAGAACAATAGTTTTAAATTTGTTCAGATTTTGAAAAATGAATTTTTTTTAAAGACCAAAAAAAATAAATATGCTCAATTGTTTAAATTCGCCTGAATGTACCAGTTTCACTCTTTAGGATCCAAGCAAATAAAGTTGTAGATTGAAAATTTCATTCCTTACACCTGACAACACTTGTTTTTCCGTTGTAGCTGATTTTCTCGAAAGTGGTGTGCGATGGTTTGCCGTCGCTTCGAACTCTGAAGAGACCAAGCTTCTGACTGATGACACCGATTGGCTCCTCACACTCCACAGTGCCGCTTGATAAATCAACACACAAAAATTATTAGTCTTTATGGATAAACAGCTCTGTGAATAATTTTGGTTGTGAGTTTAATGACTGCATTTTCAAACCACAGATATAGAATTGATGACTCAGGGCTTTGAAGTTCAAATGCATATTTTCTTGCTGTCATAATGCTATTTGATGACATTTCCCTGAAGGATATCCAATGCTTTATGTTTATTTTGCATCAGCAAACACAGTGACTAGCATCATTAAAAGTGAAAGATCAATTTGTTGTTTGATGGAAGCACGTTTTTCATTCCCAAGAAATAATGCAAAAAAAACATTTACATAAAGGATATCCATTTAAGTTTAGGAGAGGAATATTCTTGAGATATCATCTGGAAAAAGTTATTTAAATTCTAGATTTTTATAATTTAAAATCTTTTGCCTTAGAAATAGATTTGTGAGTGAAATTATTAATCTTACTTTGGAAATTCTCCAACAACACGGCAGACATATTCCTTGGACACCTGTCTGTTCAGTATCTGATCTTCCAGTTCTTTTGTCTTCTTTGTTGTCTTGCCCATTATAAGCACCCCAGAAGTCAGGCGGTCTAGTCGGTATATATCTGAAACAGGGCTCAATTTATTTTTATTTTTTGCTTGCACATACATGAATTTCAAGACCATCTAAACCAAACTTTTAGTTTTCAAAACAAAGATACTTCTCAGACTTTACAGTTTCCCTTAACAATTTTGAAATTCAGCCTACTGTTAGGACTACTATTAATCATGAAATTTAATATGTTTGAAATTAATGCAAGCCTAAAATGCTTCATGATATAAATGCTAACAAAAAAGCTTCATGCTGACTTCCGGTACATCTCAATGAAGTTAAGAGAAAAGGTGAGGTTATATTGGGTTTAAGCTGCTTTCAAAAGTATTTCACTTATATTATGGCTGCTAGTATTATTTTAGGGAGAAAGCCCCCAACACAATTGTGGCTATGTATGTATGTCATATGTGTTACTGCACTGTAACTCAGTGTAGCATTGCACAAAAAACCTAAATGCATGTTGAATATTTCCCTTCTGCAAGCTCCTGTGGGATTTGAACCCTGGACCTCTTGACCCAAGCCCCACTTACCACAGCGCTATCCCGGCCCACAAGAGAAAAGGGATTAAATTGAATGATCACTCTCAACCGAAAAACAGATAAAATTGGGAATTCTGCGGCATACCATATACAATTGCCACAAATTCATTTAGCAAGGTGAGATAATCTTGATTGTTGGCAAATGTCCTGGCCCCAAGGTTATAAAACTTTCTTGAGTTCGATTTCGTGCTCAACTCAAAACTCAGACTCAGGGTGTGGAGGTTATAAAATTCCTTGAGTTCATTTTCGAACTCAGCTTGAGTCTGAAAACGTACTCAACTAAAGCAAGGTTAGTAGCTTACTTAACGCCGTACTCAGCTTCATCAATGGCAGCTCACTTGCGTCAGGTCCGCGCAGCTAGGCATCGTATGCGTGTTGAACAAAACTTCAGAGATAGAAGTAATCCTCTGGAATGTTTAGACGAGGAGGAAGTTTTCGTTAGATTTTGGTTCTGTCCCCACTCTATCTTGCTGCTTGTCGGCCTTTTGGATATGGGAACATGTCCTACCCTCCGCAACAGCCCCCTCCCTCCACTGCTGCAGGTGCTTGTTTGTTTACGGTTTTTTCCTCACTTCTCCGACGATGGATGGATCTCCCCCACGCTCCTTTCAGTTCACCGAAGAGGAGATCCTCTCTCTCTGGGACGAGAGTGATGAGGGCAACCTCCTCACTCTCCGTCCAAGATTTCGAGCGCTTTCGAGTAACTTCCTCGACAGAACTCGCCTCGGTTGCCATTGTAAACAAGCAGACGACAACTTCCGCATAGTGCTTTCACACCGTATGTGACTCGAGAGTTCCAAATAGCCGCTTACAGTTGAGAACGGACTCAAGATGTTTTATAACCTCGAAATCAGAGTCGATCTCAGCTGAGTCTAAACTCACTGAGTTGAGCACGAAGTTGAGTTGAGTACGGAGATTGTTTTATAACCTCGGGTCCTGGCTTGCTGATATGCCAAAAAAAGGCGACTTTATACATGCAAGACGGGCACAGACACATTACACAATAATCAAATGTTATTAATTTTTGGATTTACTGTACCTACTTCTCAGATTTGAACATCCAAGTTGGCGACCAACGATAAAGACGATGGAGTTGTGCCTGTATTTGCCGCAGGGGTGACAAGGAATTGAAGAGGGCTTGTTGATAACAATCAGCTCATCTGTGTTGACTATAACTTCCAGCGGACAGCCAACCACGGGGTTCTCATGTCTGATCAACAATACAGAAAAACATTTACCCATTAATTTTTCTGACTGCCTTCACCCCAGGCGTAAATTTGAAAACGGCCTCTATTGATAAAGTGAAGGGTTAGCAAATTTCGAATTCTGTATCAAGAGATAACAGATTTGAATCTGAGCAAGAGCTGACAAATTTTTCAGCTTTAGAGAACAGTTATTCATACATTAGGGTTTTAAAGGTAAAGGTAATATATTTTGTACCACCCATTTTTTCCAAAATCCAGTGATCTCTCATAAATTTCACAAAAAGTAGTAAAAAAAAAGAAGGGTAGTACAAACATTTGCCCTTTAATGAGGCTTGAGATGAGAGAAAGACACTTTGATTTTTGTTACTTTTTATTTAGCTTTGCCAAAATACCATTTACATCGGACATTTTCATCTTCAAATGATATATCTAACAATCATTAGTTTTCAATTAAAAAAAAACAAACATTATTTTAATTTTTCACTATAGTGAAGGGGTGAGCCTCACTTTAAAATCTTTAACTCAAAGACCCATTGAGTGTAATTTTAAACTGTACATGAATTGAGGAAAGAACCCTTGAGGATCCTTTGGATTGCTCAATATTTCTTTTTAATTTTGGAAAAATAAGGTCATCAACATGTCTGTCCAATACATTCAGCATAGACAAGCTTTGTGACAATTTACAGGTTGTTCTCATAATTAGCCTGATTACAAATACATAAATCTTAAATCATTCAAGATAAATATAAAATCATGAAAAAAAAGTGATATCTCACCTGTGCAATCTGTGTGCTAGAAGTTCGTTATCTTTCAGCAGGTAATCAGGACTAACCTGCTTCCCGTTGACCGTTAGCTGACCACTCTCAATGGCTTCCCGCTAAAAGTAAATTCAATTATTACTACCAAAAAATACTTTCTTTCTATGTAAACATTCTCTTGCTATAGAGGTAGCTAAATCTTAAAAACCTAAACTCTTTTCTGTTCTCATATGACCCCTTCTTTGGCTAGAAAGGGAGAAGTTGGATTCGATGCAAAAATAATCATTTGCAAAGCCTTGGTCAGCTGATTTAAGGGTTCAAATATGCTCATATCAAATTATTCACTTAGATGCAAAATGTGTATCACCAATCACATAACTTTCAATAGGAAATTTATTGACATAAAATCTAGACAACTTGCATATTTATTTGATTCACAGTATATTTTCCAGATAAAATTTCAATTTACAGTAGAATTAATTGAGTCAACTTCATCATGGAATTTGATTACTGAACTGCACACTTTTAAAGGGTAACAAAACAGAGCTATGTTTTCTATTAGAAGCATCAGATACAGGTGATTTCTATGACAAAAATGTTTAATCAAGTTGTTTTTTTGTGCAAACACTGAAAATATTATTGTCCTTTTCATGTTAAATAGAAAGTGTAGGCAAAGGCATACATATAATCAATTACCATGTTATGGTAAATATTGTTAAGGGGTTAACATAAAGATATAATAATCAAACTATTGTTAATATATGGTTATCATCTATTATTAGTGTCCTGTGTAATACCTACATAACGTTCTTCAGTATGAGCTCGGAACTCTGTAGAGAAGACTTCTAGAATTGTCCGTCCAATCCAACGCCGCTTCACGTATGTCGTGAATGTGTAGTAATAGGGATATACCTTTCTCAGACCTGGAAAAAGGCAAAGAGTGAGCTTAAGTTGTATGTTTGCAAGTTTCAGAGTATAAAAGTAAAAAGTAAAATCCTAAAATTAGTTTTTATTCTACCATGGTCTTCAGGGCTCATATTGTAATTGATTGAGAACAGTCACTGTGGCAGCATTATTAGTAATAATTTTTTTATTTCTTGTTAATCTAAACATTTGTTAATTAAATTGTGGTAATGCGAGATTTTTTTAAAGAGTATTTATTGATTTCTGTAGAAATGCCCACTAATGAGGAAAATCTAGGCCTTGAATTGAGTATAAGAATTCAATGAAAATTTTAAAAGCTAAAGTTGATATAATAACTATATATATAAACAACCTATGGATAAGGTACCGTTGTTATAAAAACAATTCCTTAAATGTGGTTAATATGATTAGTAAGAAATTAAGGAAACAGTATCTCAAAGTAAAGATCGACAGATAATCATCAGCTTTGTCCTTGGTAGTGTCACTGGATTTTCAGGTCATCCATTATAAATAGTAACATAGAATCTCTATAGAATGATGGCAAATTCTATTTTCTAGATATTGCTTGAATTCAAACGAACAGTACAGGTTCCAGCTGTCAATTATAAAGTGCATACTGTTTTCAAAGTAGTATTCAGTTTCTTCATAAAGGTGAGCTCCAAATCCAGGTTCAGGGGCCCCAGGTTTTCGTGTCTTTGGTGTCTTCTTCTGAAATTTCTTCTGTTTCCATTTTTCCATCCTTTCAAACTAATTAAAAAAAAATATTAGCCAAAAGTTATTCTTAAAAAAACTAAATATCTTGCAAATGCTCATAATTGCTCATAATCAGTTTCAACTTTGGTTACTGTGCATGGGCATCTTTGTAAGATGTTGTGCACGCTTGGCTTAGTACAAGCATAGACTGGCCCTTTTATCCAAGAGAACAAATGACATGTTCAATAACATTTTACGAGCGCCAGACCCTCAACTGTTAGGCAATAAGCAATGGTTAGAGTATCTTCTCAATATAGGTTTAAACTAATATTAATGAGAATGATTTAAATGAGATATTTAGAAGATGTAAAAGGAATTATTAATAGCCAATACCATTTTTACAAAACTAATTAATTATATATAGGCCTATATATAACTCCGAACAAACGAAAGCAGCCAATTCGTAATTTACCGTTACCTTTTTAAGGGCTCTTTTTGACAGCGTTTTCTTGTAGTCATTTAACGTCTGTTCTTGGACCTCATTATCTCTTTCATTAGCAACGTCACATTCTGCCATTCTGTTAACGATTTTAGAGTTAAATGCACGATGCGCTAGGTTGTTTCTTAACTCTCTTAAAAAGTTCTTGCTGACATGACAGGCTCGCTGCATTTAGTCCATAAATGTAAACGAAACAAGTTCTAACACCAACAATGTATTTCAGTCCCGGAATTTGAAGTATTTTATTATTTACACACTGAATATGGTGTCAATGTGAAAATAAACACGTTTTACTGGAGGTCGCCATCTTGAAGAAGGGGCATAAGTATGACCAAGTAATGAAAATGACAGCCGCTAGAAAATTATTTCGTCAAAGGCGGGATGGAGTGTATTTTTCCAAAATATCTTTCGTATAGTTTGTAAACGCACTCAACAAAATGAAGTCCATATATCATATTGGAGATTTCTTCTTTTTGTGATTGAGAAAAAGAAAGATATTTAAAGGTGGGAAATAAGGGTGCTGTAACTCAAAAACTGCAGTTCGAAAACATAAACAACCAATAATTCAAGTCTAGCTTGATTTGTGATGCACAACAAAGGTGAACTTCTCATTTTCTGTGGCTCCTTTCTAGAATAATAAAATCAGTTACTTTCAATGACGATATAAATACATTTCCATCAAAATTTCAATATATGAGCTAGCTTTAAGGTCATACTGAATTACATAGTATATATACATATTCCCCCGCATGGTTTTAAAGTGCACGAGCTGGTATCCATCACTGTCACGTTGCATGAAATCCGCATGAACTACGATAACAGAAATATTTTACTATTTCTTACAACCAAAAAAGCGAGAACGGCAGTCATATTGCTTAATCCAAAAGCAATTCATACTAATTAATACTTTGTTATTTAATCGATTAATTTACATGATTGTTTTAATAAACCACATTTCATCCGTTGTTTTCAAATGAAAGTATAGATTAATTAAATCTTGGTGTAAAGCAAACAACCAAGTGAAATTGAAGATAACTAACTGTCAAAAGTTCTGATAAAAGAATGACCACTCTAGCTCCTCCATCGATGGTCTTTTAGGAGGATTATATTTTCAACATTGTACTTTCTTTATGATATTGGTTATTTATCTATTCAAGAGCACAGTGGTGTATTGGTAATATCAATTGATCGGGTTCGAATCTCGTTTGACGCACCACACTTAAGTGACTCGGCCTGGGCCTTGTACAGCGATGTGCCTATTCATCCATAATGCATTCCGTCACATACCCAAAACTATGATGGGTACCTGAACACCGGAAAGAATTGACCTTTAATGTCTTGCAAAGCTGCATCGAAGTATGTACTATTCCTTCGATGTGAGATTTGTGCGCTATGTGTATGTCTACGCACGAAAAAAACCGCTATCTAAATTAACTATTATTTAGAATTTCTGGTTACTTTGAAGATCCTGTTAGTTGTACATTTCAAATTTACTTGTTTGATCTTGGCAACAGGCAACGACATTGCAGCGTGGCATTACGAGTGCACTAGCTAGCTCTATCCTCATTGTGCTTAGCGCCAAGCAAGGAAGCAACACCTCCCATCCTGTTGGAATGACGCGCCCCCGACCTCCCGAGAAATGAACGAACGCTTTGCCTAGTGAGCTACACTCCTAGTAGGAAGAAAAAGAAGAAGAAGAAGAAGAAGAAGTATGGGTATGTGACGGAATGCATTGTGGATGAAGTGTGATGCCTAGTCACATCGCTGTAGAAGGGACAGCTCACATATATATGTGGTGCGTCCAACGAGATTCGAACCCGATCCATTGATAGGCCGCATCATATTACGATACACCACTGTGCTCTAAAATAGTTAAATAACCAATATCATAAAGAATGTACAAGAAGAAGAAGAAGAGGAAGAAAAAGAAGAAGAAAATTTATTTGGACTTGAACAGATTTGTTCCTCGTCCACATTTCAATGGTGTACAGTCATGAACATAACAACACTTTCAACATTCGAATTATAGAGGTTGGACATTGTATTGTGATTTGATTCTCACCTCATTAGACGATTTGATATATTTAGCTACATTAAAGATTGATGATTTATTTGAATCTTTAAATAGTAGGCTCTATAGTATTGATTGATTAGTAGACTCAAGTTTTACAAAAAAAGGCCAAGTTAAAACAAAAACAATTCAAATTTGGTATTCGGAGGATTGTGTTGACAGAACATTTAAATTTCTTATTTGTTAAAATAAGTTATACCATTATCGAATTATCTATACAACGCACCAAACCACTGCATTTTTATTTTTTGTTTAAAAGAGTTTACATATGGGCTCTTTATATTCGAGTTGTATTCTGTAACGTTATCTTAAATGTTTTTAAAAAATGCCGCTAGGAATTATTACCTTTAATACCATCATATTCATCATGTATATCTTTGTTTTAAATATTTGCATTGCATTTGTTTCATGCCTTTATATGTATGTATGTCTTTCGAATACATTATTGTACATCGTATTCTAAACCAAATTGTATTTTTTGCATATATGTGTAATGTATATCCTCATATGCCGCTGCTTGCGGCCTGCGTGTAAATAAAGTTCAGTTCAGTTCAGTTCAGTTCAGTTCAGTTCAGTATCATCAGTATGCCTACACAGCGAGTTTTATGAGCTTATGACTCGCTGCGGGCGACAGACGGCAATTCAGTCTTGATACGCTATAGTTCAAGTATAGCTGTTTCAGTATTCGGATTATTGACCTGTTATTATGTCACCATGACATCTTATCATTGGGTTGACATACATATTCTCGGAAGGCTGAAATATGTCAGTTCCCGATTTAGTCGACATGATACTGATGGAGGGTCGTATTTCCTGCAAACGAACCACAAACCCTTGCAGTGTACCCATGAGATCAAGACCTATCATATTATTTAACACCCGAGACAGGGCTTTTTCAAGGATACAATAGCGAATTTAGTGAAGATCGTCGGTTGAGTGGCCACGTAAGTGCTGAGTTATGATTTTGTGCAATATAAATGTGAACATAGAATATGAAGTATAGCAAAATATTCATGCATGTTTGTATTTCATAACCACAAAAATGAATACATGAATTATGAAACATGTCAAAGGCATTTCGTTCTATTAATAGAGTGATTCAAAATGGCGTCTAGTAACGCCCGTGAAGAGTTTATTAACAACCTGTATGTATATATGTATAAGCTATATTTCACAGTGTTATGCAAACAGTTTCCCCGACCAGCCGACGCTTAAAGTAGAATCAAACCACACTTGCCATGTCAAACATAGATTTGGTTGTCCTCCGTTTATTTCTCAGGTGCTTTCCCTAATTATGTATAAACCAGTACATCGTCATTAGCATTGAAATATTGTAATGTAGATATTGCCATATCAATCTACAGCTGAAGGATGGTTTAAAGATAAAACGTGAAATGAGTTCATAAGTTTTCTGTGTTACAACACACGATATAATATAACATTTGATATCATTTTGAAAAATTTAATAGTCAGCCCACTATAGGTACTATAGCTTTGATTAATTTTCATAAAATCCCTTTAATGATTGTACATATTCATAATATAATCAATAACCAATGATATGTTGAAATATACGTATGTTAAAGATATAAGAACATTACATTGTCACTTCATAAGCCATGTCTTCAAATTCCCCCCAAAATTATCAAATTCAACCCCTTTCTCAAATTTTATAATTCTCTGACTGACAGTATTAACCAAATCATTTTCACTCAAAGTATTTTAAATCAAATAAACTTAGCTAATACAAATATATCTTATTATTTCTTGCAGGCTGTCATCCCATATAGAAGGTCGTGATGGATGGTGCTAGTCCTTTGACCTCACTTGAAGGTCAACTGGGAGAGATTCCACATTCTCTGCAGTTACATGAACTCTTCAAGGTCAAGGACGAATTATGCAGAGCAATCTTGAGAAGACTGCAGTCCGAGAGGGAACGCCCTTCTGATGGTGAAGACCCATTCAGAAGTTTCAACTTCACCTCCCTCCTTCTGTTCCGTTTGAAACAACGGGGAAAAGCTTTAGATGAGAACAAATACGTGCTAAGCAAATCTCCCAATAATGTTACGGCGATGGTAAACAAAATTTATATGAAAATGGCCCTCGGTTGTGAACGAGATGCCTTGATGCTGCTGAAGGATTTGAAAAAGCTTTGGACTGAAGGTGACCTTTCATTAAGAGCAACTGCTTTTGCAGAAGAGGCATACTGTCTTTCACGAATTCGTCCTAAGGTCTATCTCAGATCAATTGATCTTTTTGAGAAGGCTATTGCAATGGATCCCCGTGTCTATTTATGGAAGTTTGGTTGTGCTATTGTGTATAAGAGATGTCTAGCCACTTCAAAATGCATAAAGGGACTCTGTCCTGAGAAGTTGAAAGCATTTTGTAACTGTGCACTCAAGTATTTTTACGAAGTGATTGAGAATGGAAACGATTGTCTGAAGGCAAGGTCATGGGTCTGCCTTGGTGAGCTAATGAATACATTCAAAAATCCTGTTTATCCATTGACTTTTGAAATCGTGGAAAGAGTAAAAAAAATTCCAGGACTGACTGCAGAGGAATGCTTTAATAATGCTCTCAGAAGTCCCACGGCCGAAAACGATGAGATTGTTCTTGAAAGATGTGGAAATAATTTAAGATTTGCAAGAAGAGGAAATTATAAGGCTACGTTACAAAAATGTTACAAACTTCTTTTAATGGCGTATAGATTAAGGCCTACATCATTTGTTTGTGACAAGCTAGCCACTATTCTAATGAAGCTCCTAGAAGCAAAAATCAATCCAGACACAAAAGCCATTGACTTAGGTCCAGGGAAAAGAGCTCAAAATAACATGGGCGGCAGAGGTAACAGAAATAATTCTCGCCGTTCCGCTACACATAATCCCTCTTGGAACAATAGAAACATGGATTTTCCTAGTGGACGAAGAGGATATAATGGAAACTATTATCAGGATTCATATATGAACTATTTTGCAGATCCAAACAACAGTTTTCATCATGTTCCACAACGTCACGACCTCTCCGGATATTTCAACTCAAGACGAGGACAGGACAACTGTGAGAGATATACAGGGCGTGGAAGAGGAAGAGCAGTGTCGAGAGGAAGAGGAAGAGGAAATGGTGAAGTAAATGTTCGGGCTGAAGCTGATAGACAATCCACGCTCAATCCAAATGCTGATCAATTTGTGCTTTATCATTCAGTAGGGTTTCAACAAAGAGAAGACAGGGAACAAGATTCATTATCTTTCGCAATGGGGGGTTTAGCTTTAACCCCGAAACCAAAAAGAAAAAACATGCAGAAGGAGAAGTTTAAGAAGTCTATTTCGTCGCCAAAAAAGGTGACAACTTTTCCTCTAGATAACCCGTTTATTAATGAAGCGATTATGTATCTGAACATGTCCCTAAGTCTATCAGAGGAATGCAATACTAATGCTTTGTATCAGCTTGGATTAATGCATCGACGGCTTGGGGATAATGACGGAGCAATAGAAAAGTTCCGCAGAATATGTTCGGATCTTGATGCCACTCTTTTTAACAGAATCAATGCTTATGAACAGAGTGGGTTTTGTCACCTTGATAAAAGTAAAAATCTTGAACTCAGTGAAACAGAACGTCAAAATGAAAAAAAAGAGGGAAAATTCATGTTGAAAAGAGCAGTGGAAGAAGCAGCCTGCCTTGTCGCATCCCTGCCAACCATGAGTCGGGATGATCTGGATTCTTGGGAGTCATACCCAACACTGAAGGAACTTCTGAGTGATAAACCTCGGCCTGAACATATGAAAGACATTGCAAGATTGTGTGAACTAATTGGCAACAACAGGGAATCGCTGGATTGGTACGTGAAGCTTCAGCAACTTGACCCGAACGATATGGATACACTCCATAATGTTGTAGTCAGTCAGCTTAGACTGAAAGATTTCAGAACAGCTCAGAATTCGTTTAACGTTTTGATGGGTTCATCTGAAGGGAGACAACTCCTTGCAGAAAAACCAGATTTGTTTAACCAGGTGTATCTTGGGACAATCAGGCATCTGATGAATAGTACCTCAGAAGAGAATATGAACCATCTGAAGATAGCCTGCAGGACCATCTTCGACTACAAACACAACAGTACCTCGTCGTTTGAAAGAAATGAGGATGGTGATGAAGGTTATGATATTTTTATCCTGGATGATCCAAGTGCGAAAGAAACTGAGGCAGAAACACTGCAGACATGGTTGACTGAGAAATGCGGTCTAAGTGTGACTCGAAACGATCAAGATGCCAACTTTGGATCAATGTCTATATATGCCGAAGCTGGTTTCATCACAAACTGTAAAATCGTGGTCGTGGTTCTTGGTTCTGGACAACTGGACACTAGGATCAAGACCCTTCTCGCCATAGCACTGGGTTCAAAAGGATCAGACTTTGTAGTCTGTGTCGGGTCGGATGAGTTCGAGGTTCCATCCCTCCTGAGAGGAAGCCTGTCTGTGAAGAGACCTCCGAAGGAAGAAGGAGATGCTGGACACCAGAGATTCCTCTTGCAGTGCTTCATGTCCACTCTGGGACTCAACTTCGACACGTTTCCGTGGATCGAGTAGGTTGAATGCCATGATTGGCCTTATGGCAAAGTCCAAAGAAGATATTTTTACACAGGACATACATAATTCAAGTGGACCAAGTATTCTTTTTGTATACATGTAGCTTCTCTATGTTACATCTTTTCCATTTGGAATTTATCTATTTATCATCATAATGACGTTAAAGGAGAAAGTCTCAACCGTATCTGGTGTGTAGTAATCAACTATTCAAAGTATTGCAATGTCATATTCTATAGGTTGATATGTTACTCAAAGGAAATGAAAGGAAAGGCTGGATGACTAAGGACTTTTAGTAGGCTTTATGCAAAGTATATTATGGTTATCTTGTAGAGTTGCAGAAGGCCTACAGCAGTCGAGCAGGTAACTAAAAATTCAGTCATAAAAGTATATGACATTTGCGCAACAGTTGTATACACCGACAAAAGGTTATTACCACGAGTAAAACAGTCACCAAATTCTTTAGCATAATTTTGTTTCATTTAGCATAATCTGTCTCTCAAACTGATAATTCGAAATCATGAATATATGGAAAGAACCACAGACTGATGTAATGACGTCACACATTCAGATTAAAGAGCAGTAGCACGTTTTTAAAAAAAAATATCTTCAAATAGTCCTCAATAAATTTATATCTATGCCAAAATGCATTATCTTAAGGGCCAATCACCTCGTTACTCAACCGTTAACCGTAGACCTGTAAGAAAGTATCAAATATCATGCAAAAGCTGTTTTTGGCAATATGAGTGTTTATTACTCAAATAGTTCATCATAAGCGGTTACATATTTTCAATATGAGCACATGTGCACATATCACTTTTGCCTAGCAACGATTGTTTCAGTGCGAGTTACCGTATTTCGACGTCTGTGACGTCATAAAGCCAGTGTTCATGACGTCACTGTAGCGGACCGTGGGAAGGGAAGGAGGCCGTTTTCTGAATATTTCAATGCGTGTTAGATCGGTTATAAAGAAATTATGAGACTCGGAAATGTGTCACAGACTTACGAAACTCGTGCGAAATTTGTTAACAGCCCTCGCTCTCGCTCGGGTAATACATAAATTCACACTCGTTTCGTAAAAGTCATATGACACCCTTCCTCGGGTAATAATCTCTATTTACACCTTTTAATCATTTAAGTGTTGGAAATGGAATCGCGTAGCTTAACCGGATATGTTACGTTCGTTAAAGAACTGCTTCTTTCGATTATAAAAGGTTGCCTTGCAATTGCTTTTATTTTCGTTTCCTGCGACTCTTTGTCTACGCGCTACGTCCCGTAAACCATATTGAAAGACGAGGTCATGAGGGCTGAAGATTTCTTTTTGAAAACATTCGCTTGAACGTTTTCAAAAAAATATGTTGCTCCTGGTTACATGCATCCTCGATAATCAAGCGCTTTCGTTCCGATTAATCTACACTACCAAGCATCCTCGATAATCCAGCGCTTTCGTTCCGATTAATCTACACTACCAAGCATCCTCGATAACCCAGCGCTTTCGTTCCGATTAATCTACACTACCAAGCATCCCCGATAATCCAGCGCTTTCGTTCCGATTAATCTACACTACCAAGCATCCTCGATAATCCAGCGCTTTCGTTCCGATTAATCTACACTACCAAGCATCCTCGATAATCCAGCGCTTTCGTTCCGATTAATCTACACTACCAAGCATCCTCGACAATCCAGCGCTTTCGTTTCGATTAATCTACACTACCAAGCATCCTCGATAATCAAGCGCTTTCGTTCCGATTAATCTACACTACCAAGCATCCTCGATAATCCAGCGCTTTCGTTCCAATTAATCTACACTACCAAGTTACATGAATCCTCATGTCTTATTCATTTTAATAATGAGAGCTCATTACGGGAATTAACGGGTGCTTGAAATGTATTTCTTACAGTATGAGCTTAAACTGCAGTATGTACAATGTTTTGTTATAATGTCGACGGTTCATACCCTTCTGTTATAGATGTCACAAACACATATATCAATGAATTTCGAATATTTACCTGATTTTTTTAAATGGATTTCACTGATTTTTTGTTGATTTGTAATAAGAAATGCAAATTGAAGTTTTTTTCGTTTTTGACATTTATTCTAACGAGTAAATCAATTTATAGTTTTATAGTTTCTCGAACAAAGAGGTCACCCGTCCATCCGGCGAGCCACGTTTATTCTTGCTGAACTTCACTGTTCACTGATAGTGGTCACATTGAGCTATGCACTGGACCACGTTCGGCCACAATCACATTTCTATGTGAAACAAATATATGGCACACATAGTTTTTCATATGATAAATATTATTTCTTGATTATTTCATTTCTAATTATATCAACATTTTTGTTACGTGTTTTATGATATTTATGATCACTGTCGTATTATGTTGGATTGAAACGTGTGACAAATGACGCACATTGCATATTCTACTTAATTTGTCTAATTTGTTTTGCATTGTGTTATGACAAACCGTCTAAAAAAGAATAAACTCATGTTTGCAAATGTACGCTGATAGATTTTTAGAATTAAAGGTAGCGGGTTTTTTTAGTTCAGAAAATATATTAAATATAAATGGGTATTTATTGACTTTCAAGTATACAATTGGCCTAATGGTCTAACTAATTTCATAAATGTATAAATAATATTTTATTAAGTTTGTATCGGGAAAACTTATGTTGGAAAAACTTTATGAGAAAGGTATTAGCCTGATTAAAATCAACTGTGTTCCATGGAAAAAAGTATTGACTACAGGGATACGAAGTCGTTCCATTAGGGTTTTCTCTCGACACGGCCCGACAGAAAGTCCAGAGTTTAGAGTTCCAGTTTCTTCACCCCTATGTACTTTGTAGATCTCGAAAATACTCTACATGTGGTTGCAATATGTTGTCACTATCTTCAGAAAAGAATGCTTTTAAGGTTTTTCGATGATTTGGAAGTAGTGGACTTTTACATTATGCTTATTCTACGAATTATATTCTACGATTATTTACCCTCGTACATATTTGGAGTCACAACTGCATCCATTGCACCACGTTTCAACACATATAACATCTACATCTTTTTTACATCAAATAAAATTCACATATTATAGTGGTGGAAAGGTTAGAAATAGGAAAATCTGCTATTTAGCCTTTTTCCCCCGGGAGAAAAACAACTATATGGTGACTTTTACGTTGGGTAAAAATTACTATCCGCCAGTTTTCTGGGGGCAAATCTGGCTATGGGTGGAAGCTGCTATATTGCAACGTCAATGGGTGACCTGTTTGATCGGTGAAGTGTGCAAAGCGCAATACCTTCATCCCCAGAGACGCCATTACATCGAACAGGAGCTCGTTGAAGATTTGATACACGTCACAAATATTGTAGTGCCACATTAAGGTAAAACTTTATTTAGACAAACAATGATTGATTCAAAATAGAGTGACGGTTACAGACATAATGCAGACGGACTGAGAGATTTAGAAAGACTGAATGAATATAAAAGGATCAGAAATTCATGATTTTTTAATTAATTAAGTTCCCATTTGGGCTTGTCCTACATATCAACGGACAAAAAGAACCCCCGTAAGTGAGAAAATATGGGATCAAGAAACGATTGAGAAAGGGAAGTCTAATCTTCTCACCATCTAATATTCGATATACATTATAAGATAAATCTTATCATGAAAATATGTCAGCCACCATCCAATGGTAAAAGTGAAAGTAGGAATGGATTGCTTACAACCGAGTATGTTGTTGGAGTCAAATATGTCAAACTTCATGAATCATGTTATTTTATCGAGAAAGTATGGCTCTTTTGGAAAATCAACATCTTAATTCTCATCAGTTCAGTGTAATTAGTATAGAAAGGTTAGTGTCGAAAACCGGACAATGGCGCGCGCCTATGACTCAAACGTAATTTTCGAAACATATTTTCAGCAGACACGAACACAAATATGGGTTGTTAGTGTTCTGTAGGTCATTTAACTAATATACATGTAAACAGAGTCACGTAATCTCGACTTCTTTTTATCTTGCTGGTTTTCGATTATCATTGAAAACAAGAAAATGTCATAGTTTGGGAATTTAGAGATAAAGATGCAAGTTTAGTGAAGTTATTTGAACCTTACTCAGGACATATGTTATTTTGGCTCTTATTTGACACACACAAAAAATTATGAAACATAATCTGTGTCACTTTAAGTCATTTTGAATAAAGGATTAAGGATTTTTTTCAAATGGTTTTTACAAGCGAATAACCATTTATCATGTATGTAGCTGCTGTATAATGTATGTAATTTGAAGAAAGAGTTCACATTTATATGTAGGTGTGGATATTTACACGTTATAAAAATGTATCCAATTTGAAGAAAGAGATCAATTTCTAAATTTTCAAATTTTTCGTTAAAAACAAGGTGCGCGTCATCCGCAGTAACCTATTCGGTTTTCTATGATCTATAGTAATAGCCAATACTTTTTAATTGAATAAAAACACATTTGGCATAAACTAATGTTAATTTGGGAAATTTTGAAAAAAAAAATCTTTCCAAAAACGTCCCACTGCCCCTTTAATATTTCTGTTTTAAACATATTTCGTTGAATGATTGACTGATTTCTTGCAGTGACTGGACCGTATCAAGAAAACAATAACAAATACAATCTGACAAAAAAAAAGTTTTCTTTTTACTGAAAGAAAACATTTGAGAAACTGAGCCATTCATCCTAGCTGCGAGCGCGCAAGCCTTGCAACGTCGTAAGTAATACTGATATACCTTCTCTCCGTCCTATCGGCTTTTAGTCCGCCATTTGTTAAAGGTGGAAAATGACGTAAAAAGGTCTGCACCGTTATTTCCTCGAATAGACGCCGAGCCTCGAATAGAGGCCGGGGTATAGCTGTTTTAAGTAAATACACGCCGGGTCTCGAATACACGCCGGGTGATAAGTTAATTAATTAATTAATTAATGCTCCCGTAGTTGAATGCAAATAATGAGGTAAAGACCTGGACGAAATTTCCTATTAAAAATGAATAGACGCCGGCCTCGAATATACGCCGGGTCTCGGAATACACGCCGGAGGTTATGGGGTCTGAAAAAATAGAGGCCGGGGCCGTCTATTCGAGGAAATACGGTAATTCTACAATATAGTGAAAATAGACTATATTTGTTCTTTTGCACTCAGTCAATATGATCGTGCTGTTTTAATTCTCAGAGTCGATATGGAACATTATTCGAAATTTAACGAAATCGAAGTATAGAAAACATGACCCCTTCAATCTATTTTAACATGCCAAAATCCGAATATTTGCACGGGAATCCAGACGATCCTTAACTTAGAAAATGAGAATACTTATTTCACATATCGACAAAGGGTGATGAAGTTATGTTATTGACGTCCAAACTAAACCCAAATTGAATGATATTTGCACGACGATCCAGTGGTAAGTGAACAAACTTTTGGTATGCAGCTGTAGATGGAATATCCACACATTTACAAATGATCAATGATAAGACTAATCAATAATGTCTTGTAATGCCGTAGCAAGGCTTTCCACACTCGTATCAACGATAAATGACTCCACTTCCCATTCTTATTTTACAGAGTGTTCACTCTAGAGCTTTTTTATGAACATATCAAATGTAAATATACAAAAATATTACCCTCAGTAACATGTTTCAACTGGGCTTTGTTATAATCACGTACTAATAACATCATGTATAAACTGGAATGTATGAATTTCGTTTCCACCAAAAACACCCTGATAGGACTGTCCTCATAAACATGAGTTTATCTGTTGATATTGTATCAATACTAAATTTTATCTTTATTGTTAAGAAGATCCAAAATATTCCTAAAATCATGATACAAAATGGAACACAAATTCTTATAAAACTATAGCTGTTAGCTTTCCCAGGTCTGATTTCACCCTGATCACCCACCCCAATGAACGTCAGCCCAAATTGCACTGTCTTTCCTCTCCTCCCACCTCCCTTCCCCACAACCACAATATCAGTTTAGAAACAGAGACAGGAGGTATCAGGTGTTCAGATTCACAACCACTGCCAACATGCAGCCCAATAGACATCTTCTAGACCAGGGGTTCTAACAGTGCACCATTTAAGATATAACAAATTTATCATACTTAATAAATAGCCCCTCATGATGGAATGTGATGAACCTCATAAAGCTAGTCTAAAAATTAGGTTAAAAGACAAAATAATGATAAGACCAATTAAATTAAATATTACCATCGCCTCCAGACCCCTCAACTGAGCCATTTAAGAAAGATTGACTTAACATTCCTCACTGAATTTACAGCACTTGTAAAAACCTATTTTCAAGAAACCTAATGGAAGGACACTTTTATTATGCTTTATGACGAAACAACCAAAGCAATGTTGGTGATGGTCATAAGTCGTACCAAGTCAATCACTTGACTTTTCAGCGCTTTTTCGGAGGGGAGGGGGGGGGGGGGGGGATCAGTCTTTTACAAAGTCGACCGTGGATTCACGTCATTTATCCATGTTTCTTCCAACCTGTACAAGTGTTCCTTCCATTTCCACCAACGAGTTTCTGTTACACAAGTGATCATCGATATTGCGATGTTTGTTTAGTTTTGGACTGATTTCCTTCAAATCAATACTTAGGTTGGTCTCTTCCTGCCAAGCTTTGTTTTCAGCCAATTTACTTAAACTTGTTGTAAACTTACGCGTTGTCTCTGTCCTCAACCCTTGTATAGTACAACAGTTAGTTTGGCTATATGTGACTCCTATTAGACTTAACATGCAGACTTTTTCTGAAAATACAGGTAGATGCACTTCTTTTACAGGTTGCTTCAACGATAATGGTTGAAGAAATGAACCCCGTTGAAAACCTGCACCAGCAGTTTGGAGAAATACCACATTCTGTTCAGCTATATGACCTCTACAAAGTTACAACGGAACAATGCAAATCTCTACTAAAACGCTTACAGTCTGAACTGGAATTGTCAGAAGAAGATGATGAGGAGGAAGTGATAAGAAGAAAAAACCTCTATACCATTGTCCTCTTTCACTTGAAACAACCTGACAAGGCACTAACTCAAAACACCGCCATTCTAAAAGGAAATCCTGAAAATGTCACTGCCTTGGTAAACCGGATATATATCAAAATGGCCAGTGGATGTGAAAGGGAAGCAAAATGTTTGCTAGCTGATCTTAAATCAAAATGGAATAGAGAAGGGCAAGAGATTTTACGAGCATCCGCCTTTGCTGATGAAGCATATTCTCTATCTAGGATCAGTCCAAAGTTTTATGTCAGATCAATTGAGCTATTTGAGAAGGCTATTGAGAAGTGTCCTGAAAACTATTCATGGAAATTTGGATGTGCTTTGAGCTGCAAAAGATGCCTTCCTTTTGTTAGGGGTACAATAATCATAAAGTCAGATGACCGGAAGAGGTTTTGTGAAATGGCAGTTTCTTATCTATATGAGGTTGCAATGCACGGTAGTGACAGCTCATCTGCTCTTTCCTGGGCACACCTTGGAGAGCTTTTGTGTCAGTTGAATAATGCAGCATATCCCCTATCAGCTGAAATAGTTAGTGATGCAATTACAATCTGCCCTTTTACTGCAAGGGAGTGCTTGATCAAAGCACTGGAATGGCCTGGATCAGAGAAGGATGAACGCATATTGGAACGATGTGGATATTCTTTGCAATTTGATGGACCTGCCAAAGTTATAAATCTATTTTACAAGACTGTTACACACTTCTTGTAAAGGCCTACAAACTACGGCCAACAACCTATGGCTGCGATAAACTTGCTTCAATTCTCCTTAAAATGGTTGAAAAGGAGATAACCCCTAACTTGAACAATAATCCTTTTCTTAGAATTCACACTTATCCTTCAGGCAAAACAAAAACAGTGTCTTTACGTAAGGGAATTAAGCAGACTATCAGAGCAGCAATGCCTTCTACAAGAGACGTACAGAAATACCCAGAACATCCATTGCTGATCGAAGCAGTCGAATACGTAACTAAATCTCTGACTCTAACTGAAGAGACGAATATGTTTGCATTTCAAACTCTTGGAAATATATATCGGAGACTGGACCAACCAGATAATGCAATTGCAACATTCCGCAAAATTATTTCATTTCAAAAGGCAACTCTTTAAGAAAAAGTCAATGCCTATGAACAGATAGGATTTTGTCAACTTGATAAAAGTGAAAACCCTAAACTCAGTGATTCAGAACGTGAAAGCCAAAAAGAAGAGGGGAAGTTCATGATGAAAAGAGCAGTGGAAGAAGCTGCTCGCCTTGTCGCATCCCTGCCAAACTTGAGTCAGAAAAATGTGGATTGCTGGGAGTCATACCCAACACTGAAGGAACTTCTGAGTAATGAACCTCGACCTGAAAATATGAAAGAAACTGCAAGATTGTGTCAACTTATTGGCAACAACAAAGAAGCCTTACATTGGTACACAAAACTTTTGGAAATTGACCCAAATGATGTGGATACACTTCATGATGTTGTTGTCACTCATATGCGCCGGAAAGATTTTTCAACAGCTCAGAGTTATCTAAATCTTTCAATGGGTTCATCTGAGGGAAGACAACTCCTTGTAAATAGACCGGATTTGTTTAACCAGGTGTATCTTGGGACAATCAGACATCTGACTAGGAGTCACTCAGAGGAGGACATGGAAAATCTGAAGATGTCGTGCAGGACCATCTTCGACTACAAACACAGAGAATCATCATTTTCTGATGGAAGTGAGGATTGTGATCGACCATATGATATTTTCATCCTGGATGAACCAGATAAGACAGAATCTGAGGCAGAGGCAATCCAGACGTGGTTTACAGATAAATGTGGCCTTAGTGTGACTCGCAATGACAATGATGTCAACTCCGGATCTAATTCTTTGCTTTACGAAGCTACTTTAATCGCAAGCTGTAAAACAATGATCGTTGTCCTCGGTTCTGGACAACTAGATAATAGAATGGAGACTCTACTTTCTATAGCATTGGGTGAAAAAGGATCAGACTTTGTAGTCTGTGTTTGGTCCGATGAGCTCGAGGTTCCATCCCTCCTGAGAGAAAGCCTGTCTGTGAAGATACCTCCGAAGGAAGAAGGAGACGCTGGACACCACAGATTCCTCCTGCAGTGCTTCATTTCCACTCTGGGACTCAACTTCGAAACCTTCCCGTGGATCGAGTAGGTTGATTGCAATGATTGGCCCCATGGCAAAGTACTCGTGTATAGCTGCAGCATTTTTGTATAGAAAATATGAAGGGACATTTTACTGGACCCAGTATGCTGTTTGTATAGCTTTGTTGTGTTACATTTTAGTCATGTGGAATCGCTTCCATTTATCATAATAATGACTTGAAGGACTTGTTTGTAGTATTCAACTATTTAAAGTATGACAACATCATCTTGTATAAGTTCAAATTTTGCTATAAGGAAAGGAAAGGAGATGTCAAAGGATATCGTGTATGCATAGTATGTCGCCGTGATCTTGTATAGTTGCAGAATGTTTGAATAAAGAATCATTCGAAGCCTGAAGATCTAGAGGAAGCCTGTCTGTGAAAAGACCTCAGAAGGAAGGAGATGCTGAACACCAGAGATTCCTCCTGCAGTGCTTCATGTCCACTCTGGGACTCAACTTCTAAACGTTCCGTGGATCGAGTGGGTTCTATGCATCGATTTGCTCTATGACATAGTTGTCATGAAGAATTTTCAGGTAATATATGCAGGAAACTTGAAAAGATGCATTCCTTTGGATCGACTCGATTGTTTGTTAGGCATGATAGTTATTTTTGATTTAATTTATTTAGTTAATTTTAATTTTTAATAGAAATGATAGCACAGCTAACTATCCATATGTTCGATAGCTAAATCAGTTTAACTGTTTGCTTGAAACTACAAGAGACGACGCTAATGGCTGAAATATTGCCCACTCACTCACTCACTGAATCTATGGGTAAAATTTGCTATAACCTGCAGCTTCTAGATAAGACAAAATGCTGGGAATGATTTCTGTTAAAGATGAGGACCTGCTTGCAAGTTTGGGCCGTTTAAAAAAATGAGGGAAAATCTGGCTTGGAAAGATTTTGACAATGTTTATTCTGGAATTTGTGTTAGTTCATTTATAACAAAACTATGGCAATAGTAGGTCGCAATAAAGTACAACTATCTCAATTGTTTGACACGATAGACTATTGGTAACGCAATCTTGTATATTTTATGTTACGCCCTGTTCTGTCACAAGGTGCTGTTATAAAGCTTAAGATATTATTTATACAGTACATATGGATATAAACCTTTGAATCATATATATATATATATACATGTATATATATATCTTTGCTTTATTACATACTCTTTAGAGAGCCACCCCGTGAGTTGTTGGAGCCATATAATAATCACTTAATCACTAGTGTCATTTGATCGCCAAGTATTGACTGTTACCAAAAAGACGCATTTATATAAAGCTTATTGTGACAATATGAAGGTAGAACGTCGCAATTACGATCGAAAACCGGACAGTGGTCAAATAGTCAAACATAATTTTGGAGACTTATCTAAAACAGCCAGGAGGGCAGTTAGGAGTTCATAGCGTTTGTTAAGTTATATAATTAATATCCATATATATTGGACACGATATCTACACCTCTGTGCATTTATAAGGCTGTTTTTCAGATTGTAACATATATGTCTTTCGGGACAGAAAAGTTAAGATGTTTTGGTTTTATAACACCAAATACGACATTTAGGTTCGTATCAAAGGTAAATAATATGTTATGAAAATGAGTGGCTCTTTAAAGATTCAGATATAGAGTCTTTGTGTAGCTTTGTTCTATGAAAACATACTCTAGAAAACCTTAATATTTATTGTTACAGAGAACATTGAGGGGGACATTAATTTAGATCGAGTAGTTTGTATGTATAGCTTTGCTTCATGATAAAATACTCTTGTGAACCTTAATATTTATTGTTACAGAGAACATTGAGGGATACATTAATTTAGAACGAGTAGTTTGTATGTATAGCTTTGCTTCATGATAACATACCCTTGTAAAGCTTCAATTAGCATTCATACAGAAAATAAAGGCGGAAATATTTCAGCGTACGGAATAAGCTGTTTGTAAAACTTGGCGCTATGACAACAGCATCAAAAGCTTGATGGTAACAGAATGTTATTTTGAAGGGCCACTGACATAATCATGAGATCTGAAGGTGACGCACGTTTTAAACGGTAAAATGGTTTTGTTTATCAAAACTTCTCGAATGTGTAAATATATACCCATATATATATAATTATACAACCTAACTGTTCTTTTACGTCATACACAGAACTTTAGCAGAGAAAACACGCCCTAAATAACACTTCCCAAGAAAAATGATAAATTCCTATGCTAGAAAATGGTACTACGAATATCACATTGAAAGAATCATTAGCTGCGTTAACAGGACGAGTGTCAGATTGGTCATACAAAGCTGACAAACTGGTATGAAAGCGAATGACATCAGAGCGTAAGATCTCAGCAATGGCGGGTGTTTCGTTAGGGTCGGGTCCTAACTTTGACCTCATCAGCAATGTAAATTCTTTGCCACTGTGTATTTCACACCAATAGTAAGCAGACGACATCATTCAGGTATAAACGGCACCTACCGACTGTTTTGAGGCATGGCGTAGACGCTTAAAGTTCAACCTCGGAGACTTGGTTGGACTAGGTTCGTTCTTTATTGGCAACCAAACACTTAGTAGAGATATTATGTTTTGCAATTAAAGCAGGTTGCAAATGAATAGTGCTTTGAAATGAATCGTTATGAAAGAGACAACTTGATGCTTTCCGTATCAGTATCAGTAAAAGTAATTAACAACATCAGTTACATTATCAGTATCGGTATCTGACTGCAGACGAGCAAGTGAAGTTGAGCATGTTTCACAGGTGTAAGTTGCCGCCAGGTGAATATTTTCGAGGAGGGGTTTAATTTCCTGCCATGCATCTTTCTCATCAAATGTATCTTAGTTTCAGCAGCCCATGTCTTGTACAAGTATAGTATCCATTTTAATAGCTGTATGTGTCCTTTTCAGGAGAAATTACTGCATCATAATCGTTACATTTTGTCATTATCTCTCCTTCAAAATTTCCAGCAATTTCTTTAATCATTTTTATGAACTCAGGTTTATCATTGTTTGGTCAATATTGGTTTACGAACTACAGTTTAGATCTTTTCATCAATGAGTACATCTAGTGCTACATAATTACCTTTTTGTAGCCTATAGCGTTACCAATAATTCAACCTTATTATTCAGAACAAAAACTAAAATTGCTGTACCTCCTGAGTTGCTTTTGCATTCTTTAGAGCCTAATTGTTGTTTAATTACTTGTTATTTTTTTGCCATAAAATGGACATCCTGGAGACAATCAATCTTTTTCCAAAAACCTAAATACTTGTTTTCGCTTTAAAGTACCGTTTAGACTCCAAAGTTGAGGGATTATATTTTCCTTAGAATACATTTGGTTTGGTTGTGGTTCGCATTTGTTGAAGAACATTTACATATATGCATATTGATGTATGCAAATTTTCCTCTGAAATATGACTATGAAGCGAAAACTTTTACCTTTCAAGGGGAATTTCCATAATCCATCAACATGAATGAAATGAAAAAAACCTCACACCCCATAGCAAATTGGTTAGCGCGTTCGGCTATACATTTCTATACAACCTCTGTCATAATACAAGCATTACTTAGTCTAGAAATGTAAAAGCCTGATTGGATGCAATATACGTTTGTTATGCGGCTGCGTTTCAAATGTTATCATTCAAAACGCCTTAGTTTTATCCGTATAATTTAGGAAAGTTTTCTTTGCAGGAACGCATTCGCCTTATTTAGCACCTTCAACATTGTGAAGTCTCGGTGACAACAAATATACCATCCATAAGTGCGGTGTTTTCATTGGCTGAAATAATGCAAGGTAGTTTATATTGCAATATTTTGCCGCTAGGAAAACCAGTCGAAAGCAGACGAAACTGACATGTATAATTCAACACTGAACGAAACTGACATGTATAATTTAACACTGAACGAAACTGACATGTATTATTCAACACTGAACGAAACTGACATGTATTATTCAACACTGAACGAAACTGACATGTATTATTCAACACTGAACGAAACTGACATGTATTATTCAACACTGAACGAAACTGACATGTATTGTTCAACACTGAACGAAACTGACATGTATTATTCAACACTGAACGAAATTGACATGTATTATTCAACACTGAACGAAACTGACATGTATAATTCAACACTGATGAGTCCTGTTGGTAAACATGCTCCTGTTCAGGTTAATAAAGTCGTATGAGATCATATTCTTACTGGTACAATGATCAGGTTCTTCAATAAAAACGAGAGTCCATTGACTTCCAGTTTCTCTGTGGTTATTGTATCATTTACAGAGAAAGGATAATAACTTTATGATCTGTGCTATTGTTTGTAATAACTTTAAGTTGTTTGTGTTTTCACTTAATACGAGTTTGCCTGTTTTGATATGATTGTATTTTAAAAATGTGAACGGTAATCAAAACTGAGGCACTTACCCTATTTGAGTTGGTGTTTTATTGATTTGTTTATGATTTAAACATATTTCTTCCAGAGGAGTCTGGTTAGTCAAACAAGCAAGACTCTGCTTATGTTAATGCTTCACCAGCAAATTAATCACATACATATATAAACAAGAACTTGGCACAACAAATGACAATCTAAAACATAATCATCTCAGTGTATGTGTACACAAGTGTTTATGGGAATTTTTTTAGTAAGTTTGAGATAAAGTGCCTTTCATAAATCCACTGCTGCTCAGAGCTAAAATTTCAATTTCACACACCAAGATTTTTATAAGGTTCTTCTCAGATGTATGTCTAAGACAATCTGCTTAAGAGTTTATTTCAGAAGTTTTGTTCAAATTATTCCTCGTGTCAAAACATTCACACATAAACAAACAAACAATATAAAAATAAACAAGCCTTAGGAATTGTCCACTTCTGTCAAGTATTGTTCGCTTTTATTGTTTCAGGCGTTTTAATGGATTTCTATTCTTACATCGAAATATCATTGGTCATCTATGATAATATTTGTTCACCATATGAATATCGTACAAATGTTACGTTTCTCTTTCCATATTGTTATGAGTATGTGATTGTTTAAGAGTTTAACATTGTATAACATTGTTGTATTGTTTAGTGTTTCACACTTACACTTGTTTTGATAGTCTAAGCTGGCAGTGTCTAGAATCATCTATTCTAGAATGTTCTATTTCTTGATATATATATAGACTGGCATTAGAACTCTTACTGATCTTGCTTCCAACAATCAACTTTGTGATCATCTGCCGTGCCACTGTTTTTGGATACCTTTATAAGCCGGATTCATCTATCTCCTATCAAGACCCACTGACTGTTTTCCACATTCATCAACTGTGTGATTCAAAGGACTGGTGAATATATTTAATTAGCTTATTAGTGTGACTCATTTGATCTTGTATTATTGCTTCTATTACCTTGATATTGTAACCTTAAACACTTTGTTTATTATTTGACTGATTAAATTGTAATTAATATACAATTGTCTTGTTTTATTTTGCTGGTTTGACTGGGGTCATTTTACTATTCCAAATTATTTCGTAACAATATCAACTATATGTACCATAACCATATGTTTATTCTTTCGTGCTAATCATTGATCAATTATTGCTAAATTTGCCAATTGCTATATTAAGACTTCACAATTAATATCGTGATTATTGATAGTGTTATCGATGAAATTGGTCCCTTACAAATTGCAAAGAGGTCATGGCGGTTAAGGCGGTGCGACAATCACACATTTCCATAATATACAATGTATTATGTCAGCATTTAAAAAGTTATGAAACCTACGTCAGAATATTGTTTCTCGATTTTTCATTATCCTTTAATACCATTTGAATTTGAAGAATGGTGAAAGTCAAATTGGAATTTTATATCCTCAAAGTACAATTTTGTTTGAGTGATTTAAATTAAACATTGTTTTTGAATACTCTTCCCTACCGTCTGGACGAAGGCTGCACATGCTTTCTGATAGAACCAACAAGTTGCTTTAATAAAATGATAATTAAATAATTTCTGCTTATACCTGCAATAAACCTCATTTAGTCAAATCAAATATAAGTATATCCTAGTATTATGCTAACGAATATTTTTGTCAATCCGTTCATGATTGCCATTTGCAATATATATTTTTTGTTTTACACTGGAGAACTATATTTGTTTTAAAACAATTTTACCCTGTGGATTATCTGTCTTATTATATCTTACAAAAACTTTACAATGTTATTGGGGCAACAGGCTCAACATGATCATTATTAATACATGGATTACATCATGTAGTAAACAGAAAGAATATCATATTTTTATCATCTCATATGCACCACTCGGTAAAATATAAAAGACATGAAAATAGTCATCATAAGATAAATATGTTCACAATACTCAGTAAGATTGCCTGAAAGCCAGTGTTTTCCATTTCATAAAGTATGACATCTCAATATACGCATAAATTAATAACGTTTAAAATAATCAAGAAAAACCCAGATGAATATTTTCATACATTGATCATATTACACACATAATTGAATACTAATACGATGAAACATCATCCAAATAAAAACTAAATACAAATATGACCTACATCGGTTGCGAAATGCAAAGCACTTATGTAAAAACAAAGCATGTACTATGTTAAAAATTTTTTGTCAAACATTGAGAGAGGAATTGATATAGCACGCCACGCACCTCATCAACAACGCTACTACATGGATCTTCCTATGGGTTTACAAACCAGCATAAACAAAAATCTTGTTTTTCAAACACATTGCATTCAACATCATTTAAATTTGCGTTCCCTCAGATAAGTATCGTTTTAAAAAAGCTTAAATCGTTGCCTAAACATGGTACATCTTAAACATAATATTAACATTCACCACAAACATTAAGTTGGATATGCTTAACATAATAACCAAACCCATTATATAGTTTCTTAGGAACCAACAAAAAGCTGCATTAAATATACAAAAACTGTTTAAACACAATCTATAAAAGTAACCACAACCAACTAGATATTCTCTTACCTCATAACTATTGTAAAAAGGGGAAATATTTAGAAAGCAAGCCTGTACGTTTTTCGTATCAAAAGTGTATCATGAATGAATGAATGAATAAATGAATCTCCTTATTTCCTCCAGATTTAGTCCGAAGATCATCATACATGTATATAAACATTTGCATTAAGTAATTACAATACGATCACAACAAGGCATATTTACAAAGAAGAGACAAAACTGTCTAGAATGTACATTTGAGTGAGGAGATCAGGGTATACAGGTATTTACAGAAAAGTACAATCATACATCTCCATGACTTTTCATCTATTTGATCAGTTATTGGTAATTCACCTCCAGAAAAGAGAGACAGCATTTCAACTCCATTTTCAATTTGTACATATATTTCAACATCAAATAGGTCAAGAAGTTTTGGGAAAAACATGTAGTACTGTGTACATGTAGTCATCACAGTGTAAGATAATGTGGCAGTCATAATCGTTACATTGTCTTTTACAGAGTTCACAATATTTTGAAAATTTTGCTCTTGAGTTTATTTGTACACAGAATGATAGAATATCCCTGTATCGTGGATACAGTCTGTGAATACCAAAAGTAGTGTGAGTGAGGCGGTATCTGAACATATCCTGTCTCACTCTGACTTGAGAACCCCATCTTTCATTTTCAGCTTCATTGATACAATGTACAACTATTTTACGCCATGCAGATTTACATGGAAACATTCGAGTATTTAGATAGTTACTAACATACGCATTAAGGTTGTAGTTAAGAACGGTTTCTAAAGTGTGTCACAAATACTATGTGACGCTTGTGATCCAATTTGAAATGTAGCTATTTGTGCACAGAACAAGTCCTTAAAGGATGAGTTACATTGACTTTTGCAAAGTCTACCAGAAGAATGAAAGTCTACATTTATCAATATAACCATCCATGCTCCACAAACCAAGATTTCCAAGTACAGAGGCAGAGGAAACACGTTTATTGAATCCCTGAATGTATCTAGCAAAGTATCTTTGTGTTCTTTCTACAAGATAATAATCTTTACCCTTTAGAACAGGTAGTAATTCACATCCATAGAAGCTTGTGGGAAGTATCATTCTTCTCCATATTCGTACAGAGGACATAGGTTGGAGATCAATACAATTTAAACCAAGGTTACTAAGAGAGTTTACCGATTGTCTTTCTTTCTGATAGTATGCTTGTACTCTAGATTTATAGGTTAAATTATATGATAGGGAAAAGCCACAATATTTTACATTATTACTTACTGCAATATCATCTTCCCCGAATGTGAAAGAATAATTACCAGTTGGTTTCTTTGCCTTACGAAATATAATACAAGTACTCTTGGAGCCATTGTATGTAAGCCGCCACTTACAAACATAGCTGTACACAGTATCGAGTGATGATTGAAGACCTTTAGGAGATAAAGAAGCAAGAGTAGTGTCATCAGCCAACAAGATACAGGGGATACCAATACCGTTAACACTGATACCATTATTCCAAGTCTCTTAGTTCCAATATCAAATCATTTATAAAAACAAGAAAAAAACAGGAAGACAAAACCCTGCCATGCCCTACACCTTGCTGTATGGAATATTCATTTGATTTAAACCCACAATATTGAACACATGCAGAGCTTGATGTGTAACTTCGGTATAGTAGGTGCCACATTTTACCCTTTATACCCATATCATACAATTTTACGAAGAGTCCATTGTGTCATATACGATTAAGGCCTTTTCGTTGTCCATAAAGGCTGTATATACATTTGAATCTCTGTTAATGTAATCAGAGAGACATTCATTTAAAGTAAAAACTGAATTGGTTGCACCATGTTCTTTTCTAAAGCCAAAGTGTAGCTTGTCTGGAAATGTTGGTACATATTCTTGTGCCCAGAATCCTAATCTTGAAAATATTACTTTTTCAAATAACTTACCCAAACAAGATGTTAAGGTAATTCCTCGATAGTTCTTAGGGTAATTTTTCGCCTTTATCCTTTGTAAATTGGAATAGGTACTCCTTTTCTAAATATTCTAGGGATATATGCCGATTTCAGAATGAAATTGAAAAGGGTAGTTAAAACATTTATGATGATATCGTTACTATAGATAATGTGTTCATTGTGAACATAATCCGGACCAGGACACTTATTCTTATGAAGATTGTAAACATGTCCACTAAATTCGCCTGGTGAACTACATTTACACAAAAAATAATCATCATGAAAAGAGTCTTCCTTGCGTATATTTGTAACCTATCTGTTAACTGACATTTTAAAAACATTATCAAATAATGAAGATGAAAGTGGCTTGGCCAAATCAGCAAAGTAATCACCCCATAGTTCACAAATGTCATTTGCGGTACTTGCACGTTTATCACCAACAACAAGTTCTTTAACAACAAGACTATGACGCCTCATTCTGCGTACGGACTTAAAGAAAGTACCTACATCAGCATCTTAACAACGTTCTAATTCTTTGAATGTATCTGAACGCTATTTTCTCTTAGACTTACGATGTAATCGTCTAAATTTTCGTTTGGCTTCTTTGTAATAACAGTATAAAGACGAATTATTTGACCTTGGTCTGCCGTCAGATAGCCACTCCCTTCTAGTTACACGCATTTTATAATGCAAATCATTTAGCCCATCTTGTTTCCAGTATGGCTTTAAGTGTGCTTTAAAAACACCAGTTGGAATACACCGGGAACTTGCTAAATGTAAAGCATCTATTACTTCGGAAGTGTAACATTCAATTTGATGAGGAGTTAAGCCAGAAGAGGGTATATTAAGTTCTGATAGGACACGTTTTGTCTCTTCAACGCTTAACACTAACCATTACAGGCATGAAACTGTTTAAAAATAATCTACAACAATAATAATAATCAACTAGAGATTCTCTAACCGTATACAAATCATCAGAGCTAATAGTTCGTTGTGATTAAACAAACTGATGATTAAATAAGGATAACGACTTTTCCTAGAAAACAAGATTAAAGTTTCTTTTTTGAAGAGATTATCTATGGAGACACTTCATTAAAACAAAATTGTCAAGGTATCCTCAAAATAAATCATGAACAGAATAAAACTGTTTAAAGGCATGAAAAGTACCATCTATCTAAGTATATAGTTTCTTAAGAACAAACAAAAAAGTACATTAAGATATGCTGAAACAAAATCTGATTAAACATAAGCTACAACCAAAACCGTAACCAATTACAAAGTTCCAATTACTAAAGCTGTTAGTTAAGAGTGATTAAACAAACTGATAAAAAATATAAAATATCAGAGAAAAAATATTTTTAATGTTTAGCAAGTTCCTTTTTTAATAGTTTATTTATGGATATAGTTGATTAGGAACCAAAAAACAGCTATATCAAAAATTAATCTTAAGCAACATAAAATCATTAAAAGATAATCAACAACAAAAACCACACGAGTAAGTGATCTAATAACTATTAAAATAGCTAATGGTTTGGACGATTAAACAAACTGACATATAAATATAAAATATAGGAGAAATGAGTTTTCGAAAACTAGTTTTACTTTTCATCTAGTTTATGATGTAAATAGTTTATAATGAAGACAAAAACCAACCTCCAAGTCAGGGCGCCTTCCCTCCGAGTAGTTGCCCTGCCTTCACTTGCGGGGGCATTGTTGTCAAGATTCTTGACAACAATAGGAATTGACGTCATAGATAATCTCGAACCAAATTGTTATTTTACATACAAATGAACTTGTTCGAGAGTATGTTTTAAACGTTAGGCGTATGAAATTCTACGAATATTACAAAGGTTGGTGTAATTTGCTTCAAATATAATTTTGTATTTGATGAGTATATGGTGGACAATTTGTTATGTTTCAAAGAAAACTTAATGAAATAACAAAAAGTTTCGTTTGCCGTACTCATTTCTTGAGTCGTTGTTCTGAGTTGCATTGTGAATCCTATGAGTTAGGAGTTTCACTTTTAGAGCGCGACAGCAATCGTTGGTTGCACGCGCTGTGTTGGAGCTTTTTCACCCTGAAGCCTTCTGATGGCAGCGAGTATATTAGTGACGTCACGGAGCGGATACTCGCTATCTGGAGCTAGGACAAAAACTATGTCAAGATATGCTTAAACGTTAATTGCAAACAACATGAAACAGTTAAAGCATATCTACAACAATAAACTTAACGAACTTCACATTAATTCACTTTATAACTATTACAAAAGCTAATAGTTTGCTGGATTTAAACAAACTGCTAAATAAATAAAGAAAAAAGAAGAAAAGAGTTTTAGAAAGCAACCCTTTAAGTTATTTTAGCTTTCCTTTTCCTACTTGAAGACTTCATCTGTGGATGTTACTTATCATGAACCATCGAAAATCTATGCAAGATATCATGTGCTTTACGCTAACCATTACCAGCAGTGGCGGATCCAATTATAGATTCAAGTTTTATAGTAAATCATATATAACATAATTTAAAAATACAAATTAAAATTGTCGAAAATTAATCTAAAACAATAACTAAAACCAACAAAACATACCTTCACATCATACTTATTACAATTGCTATTAGGTTCGGGTTAATAAACAAACTGATAAATAAAGAATAAAAGTAAAAGAAATATGTTTTTTAGAAATCTAGCCTTGATGTTCCTTTTTAAAAGTTTATTTAAATATATAGTGTATTAAGACCAAACAAAAGGCTATGTCAATATATGCTTAAAACTAACCAAAGCAAGCATGAAACTCTTTAAAAATAATCTCCAATATCAACAGAACGAACACCATATTCCTGCAGAACATAAACACACATATTTAAGTTTATTCATATCGCTGGTTTCTCATCAAAATATGAGTTGGGAATATATGCAATTCAGAGCATCCCAATTCTTATAAAATATACTCTATGAATCAGAATTATGAGTGAAAGACACCGTTGAAGTAAATGATCCTTCAGAAGGTCATTGCAACCACCTGAAAGCTCGTAGTTTAACACAAAGCTGTGGTTAAATTCTTTTCTTAGTGTTTAGAAACGAATTAGTCCTATGAGTGTACAACAACAATATGAATTCCTGCCTACTGAATCCATGGGAACGTGTCGAAGTTGAGTCCAAGAGTGGACATGAAGCACTGCAGGAAGAATCTCTGGTGTCCAGCATCTCCTTCTTCCTTCCACGGTCTCTTCACAGACAGGCTTCCTCTCAGGAGGGATGGAACCTCCAGCTCATCGGACCCAACACAGACTACGGAGTCTGATCCTTTTTCACCAATCGCTATGGAGAGAAGAGTCTTGATCCTACTGTCTAGATCTCCAGGACCGAGGACCACCATCACGATTTTACAGTTTGCAATGAAACCAGCTTCATGAAGAAAAGAACAAGATCCAAAGTTGACATTACGAGTCACATGTAGGCCACATGTATCTGACAACCATATATGGAGTGCCTCTGCCTCTGTCTCTTTCACATCTGGATTATCCAGAATGAAAATATCATAAGGTCCATCACATTCCGTATTTTTTCCAGATGACGAGGTTTTCCTGTGTTTATAGTCGAAGATAGTCCTGCACGCCATCTTCAGATGGTTCTTATCCGCCTCTGAGGTACTCGTCAGATGCCTGATTGTCCCAAGATACACCTGGTTAAACAAATCCGGTTTCTTTTCAAGGAGCTGTCTCCCTTCAGTTGAACCCATCAAAACATTAAACGAATTCTGAGCTGTTTGGAAATCTTTCAGTCGCATTTGAGTGACAACAACACTATGGAGTGTATCCACATCATATGGGTCAATTTCCTGAAGTTTCTTGTACCAATCCAAGGCTTCGTAGTTGTTGCCAATTAGTTGACACAATCTCGCAATATCTTTCATGTGTTCAGGTCGAGGTTCATTACTGAGAAGTTCCTTCAGTGTTGGGTATGACTCCACATAATCCAGATTTTCCCGACTCATGTTTGGAAGGGATGCGACAAGGCAGGCTGCTTCTTCAACTGCTCTTTTCAACATAAACTTTCCCTGTTCTCTTTCATTTTTACGTTCTGCATCACTAATGTGAGGATTTTCACTTATATCAAGGTGACAAAACCCTGTCTGTTCATAGGCATTGACTTTGTCGTAAAGAGATGCGTCTGGAAATGACAGTATTTTGCGGAATGATGCAATTGCACATTCTGGTCTGTCTAGTCTTCGGAACATCATTCCAAGATTTTGTAAAGCTATCATACTCGTCTTTTCAGTAAGCTGTACAGATTTTGTCAAGTATTCAACCGCTTGGATCAGCAATGGATGTCCTGGGTATTTCTTAACAACTCTTGTAGACGGGATTGCTGCTCTGATAGTTTTTACTTTTTTACCCTTAAGTGACGACTGATAACCTGTTTTGGGGTTCCCTCTAGGAGAATTTTCCAAGAAAGTGTGAGAAGACGCTGGAGGTTTTGCCAGAGCGATGTGATGGGTATTCAGTCTTTGAAAAGCTCCGCAACTTTCAGTCTCTTCCAAACATAGGATCCTTGAATGACTGTGAGGGTTTATCCCGTTGTCAACCATTTTGAGGAGGATTGATGCAAGTTTATCGCAGCCGTAGGAGGTTGGCCGGAGATTAAAGGCCTTAACAAGAAGTGTATAACAATCTTGTAATCTAGATCCATATATTATTGAAGGTTTAACAAATTGTAAAGCATAGCCACATCTTTCCAAAACACTTTCATCTTCTTTGGATGCATCAATTTGAAGTGCCTTGATCAAGCATTCCTCGCCACTAAAAGGACAGAGTGTGATGGCCACACTCACAATATTATCTGACATGGGATAAATTGTCTTCTTAAGCTGACCCAAAAGCTCTCCAAGGTGTGCCCATGAAAGAGCAACTAAATTTCCTTCACCATTGGTAGCAACATCAAATAAAAAAGACACCGCCATTTCACAAAACATTTTCAAGATATCAGATGAAATGCTAATTACACCTCTTGCAACGGAAAGGATCCTTTTGCAGCTCAAAGCGCATCCAAATTTCCATGAGTAATTTCCAGGAAATTTCTCGATCGCCTTCTGAAATAGCTCAATTGATCTGACATAAAACTTTGGACTGATCCTCGAAATGGAATATGCTTCATCAGCAAAAGCAGATGCTCGTAAAAAATCTTGCCCTTCTCTATTCCATTCTGATTTAAGATCCGCAAGCAAACATTCTGCTTCCCATTCTTGACCATTGGCCATTTTAATATATACCCTGTTGACCAAGGCAGTGATATTTTTAGGATATTTCTCCAGAATCATTTCATTTCTGTCAAGTGCCTTTGTAGGTTGATTTAAGTGAAAGAGGAGAATCGTGCTAAGGTTAGTTCTTCTAACCATTTCTTCCTCATCTTCTATGGGCCGTGTCAGTTCAGATTCTAATCGTTTCAATACGGAAGCGCATTTTTCGTTTGTCACTTTGAAGAGGTCAAATAACTGCACAGAATGAGGTATTTCTCCTAATAAGTTGTGAAGGCGTGCAATGGGGTTTATTACTTCAACCATCGCCATTGAAACGATCTGAAAAGAATGTAGGTACATTTACATGTTTTCATAAGAATAAAATCCTAATATTACTAAATATGTTGGAGATGAAAACTAGTAAAATGACACAGAGAATGTTTCAAAATTTGTATTTGTATGTTGCTTACGTACTTACCAAACTTCCAATTGCTAGACAATGTTGAATAGATACACAGAAGCAGTTTTTTAAACGAATATACCAATATGGGATAAGCTAAATTGAAGTACAAAAGAAATAACAAACCCAAAGATTTTCGTATTCTGATAACATTTTTGACAAAATAGAATTTTTCAATGTTTTATCCTAATGTAAAGAATGGAAACAATGGAAACAAACATATCACCCAAATGCAACTGAGGCATATCAGTTGACGGAAAAGTGTATTTTCCTTTTAGGAATGCACCTGAAATGGACACCCTTAAGCAATGAATTCGATCATTTACTACTCGTGTTACAGAAAAAGCAGAAGATTTATCAGAATGTCGAACAGCCAGATTGCCAAGACATTTGGTTCCACCAATCAAACAGCCACACATCTGACCGTCTTAGATGCAAAGGCCGAGGGTGACAACTCATGCAAAAGATTGTTATCTTCGCACACTACATCTGCGTAACAGATTTGTCACCATGACGTCAACGGCATCAACGGCGTTAGGGTACCATATCAGCAGGAACACTGTCATGAGACGTCTTAGCATATCGACCGTTCCACGGATTAGACTAGACCCAAGTACATTGCCTAAACCGTCTACGCTGGACAGAGTGAGTGAGTTGCTGGCAACGTCATGATTGGGCAAGTGTAATCTTCAGTGACGAAATTCGGCAGAGTGCGTGTATGGAGAGATAGTAACTCCTAAGTAGGAGATAACTAAATCCTACTTAGCTTTTTCTTAATAAGGAATTACTTATCGCCTAATTAGGATATAATATCTCCTAATCAGTTGATACTATCACTTAATTAGGAGATAGTAACCCCTAATTAGCAGATAATAACGCCTAATTAGGAGATAAATAATTCCTAATTAGGAGATACTATCTCCTAATTAGTTGATAATTTCTCGTAATTAGGTTATAAGTATCTCCAAATAAGGTGATGATTAAGTCCTTATTAGGTGATGGTATATCCTAATTAGGGGATAAAATATCTTTGACTGTGGCACTAGGATGCTTCCGTATCTAAGGGACCATTTGGGAAGACGACTTTAACGTCGCCCACCTTTTTCTGTGGTTGATAATACTTGACAGTGCACAAAGGTAGGACACATTGATACATTGAAATTCAATCAGTAGGGCTAGCCTTGGGTTTTGGAAAGTACTGAGTTTAGCATTCTCTATTCATCTTCCTTGAAATATTGGTGGCGCTATCGCTTTCAGTTGATAGCAAATTGATGGTTATTATGAAAATAAAGACTCTGGAACTAGAGAGAAAATGATGATTTAAATTCAACCCGAAATAAACACGTTCAACATCTCCTGCAAGGAAATATCTCTATCACTGACTAATTTAAACTTGCTGCTAACCGCCAAAATTCTAGCGGAGCACACTCTTTAACGAAGCATGTACACTAGTTTGATAAATCCTGCAAGACTTAAATATGCCAGTCATTGGACAGGTGCAATGTATCTACGCCATGCGGAGATGTTGCCCTAACGTTATGCGAACTGTATAAGTCTTGAATTTGTCATAGCAAGGAAGATATATAAAAAATGACATGATTTTGGAAAAAATTCTTTATAACATATATGGCTTCTTTCTGTTACTTAGATTGCAATAATACATAATGATAAAATCGCATAGCTTAAAAATGCATAACGCGTTTTTAAGCGCCCGCCGTGTGCACCAGTGTGCACCAGTGCACAGAGACGCGTATCGCTTAGAAATAGCTTTAGAAAGGCATATATACACACCTATAGACCCTACCCTACTCTATCTATAAGGATCCTTTTATATAGCAGTAAGGTAGGGACTAAAGGTGTATGTCTTTCTAAAGCTATTTATACACGTTTTATAACACGTCCCAGTGCACCAGTGTAGTAAATCACTTTGACGTTGGAGCTTTAAAGGCCTCATATGTAAATTATCAGTGAGAACAAACTTATTAGGCCTAAATGGTTTCTTTTCCAATACAACTTTTCTTATCTCTATCATTTTTCATTGTGATCAAAATAACACCTTGTTTTACCCGAGTGACAATATAAAACTGTTAAACCTGTATATTGTAGACATATTTTACGACAGCGACGCTTGTTGTCATAATACAATTCTTTTCCAATACTACTTTTCTTATCTCTATAATTTTTCATTGTGATCAAAATAACACCTTGTTTTACCCGAGTGATGATATAAAACTGTTTAATCTGTTTATTGTAGACAAATTTTACAACAGCGACGCTTGTTGTCATAAATTAAATATATTATAAATGTACGCAATTCAAAACGAAAGCTTATATATGTCCTCAAATAAAGTTAATATCACTAAGTTAAAAGGTATTTTATCTCTCTGTCTATATAAGTCAGAAATAACATATTGCCAGTCTAGTTAGTTTTACCTGCAATAATAAAATTCATGTTTACCTGATCAAGGGCCGACAGTTATTGAGGTAAGGGCGAAATCAAACATCTCCTTTCAAAAGGTATTCCGATCTTTTACGGAGTTGTACGATTACTTCCGAATGGCATTACCCCTTACAACAAAGAATAAATTTTGATGTATAATTTATTCTTCGCAAAAAATATCAATTAAGAACTTGATTACACCATATGAAACATATTGGCAAATACGAGACATATTTTTATATATGTATTAGGGGTGTCCATCAAACCAAAATGGCGGAGTCGGAGACGACAGGTAGCATAGCACGTAGCGCATAGCATGTCTAAGCTCCACAAAAGAAAACGGGTGGTATATAAACAAGAAAAGCCTTTAAAAAGGCTAAATTGGTGGCACCCTTGTTAGGCTAGGAAATACTGCGAAATCGATAGGGTACAAATAGGATAGGATTTTCATTATTGCAAATAAGTAGATTAAGGCCATTAATAGAACAACAGACCTTCATTTATCTTTTATCTAGAAAAGGTTATACAATTAATTGTTCATAGCATCAAATGAAAGAACAGTCAGGCAAACTTGCAGTTATAAATATGTCTATACAGTTCTGTTTTAAACAACAGTCACCGATTTATCCCTTGGAAATAGATCTATTTTTAGAATATAGATCACAATTGATAGCGTCAGCACCACACAAAGTGTTCGACTCTTTTGCAAATTCATAAATCCATATGTATCACTAATTGTTTCTCAACTCTCAAAGATTGCCAGTACAATATATATTAAATTAAAGTCTAAAGCATAGTTCACTACCTCTATCTTTGTCTGTCAGGAGCGATATCTCCAAAAATTGACATTCTCTACTTATAGACTTGTAGCCGCTTGTTTCTCGTGTGTGCCGTTGTAAAGGAGTTTTTTTTACTAACATTGAATAGAGTTTTCTAACCTTTCATGCGACATTTAAGCGTCTAATTTAGTACACGTGCGGTCATGAACAATTGTACTGTCTATTTTATTCTTAAACACCACTGTTCCCTTTAAATCTTGAGATTTGCAGAGACAATCGTTTTCCGTATTAAAGGTTGCCAATTATTTCGGAGTACCCACATGGTCACGTGGTTCTTAATTTGATACAGATGTGTTCATTGATTTACGATATTGCCGAAATACAAAGAGGCTAAATATGATTGGTTGAAGGTTCCTTTGAAAATTCCAACTGTAATATGGAGAGAATTTCAGCTGTTAAGATGGTTGGAGGCCATTGGGGCCTCCAACCAATTACTACAGTATTATAGTTTCATTTATAATGTACTCCTAACCTGATATGGAGTAATATGCATAGTACAAGGATTCTAACTACAACGTTCACACAACCAAATATCCGGGCTCACAAACTTTGTTCTTAAAGAGCAATTGTGTGAGTTGCACAATTTTGAGTAGGAAAATGTTAACCCTTTAACATAATGTAGCAAAAGGATGTTATAGTAATAATGGTATATATATATATATATATATATATATATATATATATATATATATATATATATATATATATATATATATATATATATGTATGTAACGCCACAATCCCACACCAGAGGTAGAAAAAGAAAATGTGGAAAAAGGTAATGATGAACTATTTAGCAAAACTCTTGCTGCTTGTCACAATAGCTCTGAACATTGTGGGGAGAATGCGTCGTACGAACGCAACCAGTGGTTTCGTAAGTGCATGTGAGGCATGACAGGGTCGTGCACTGATAGTATAAAAGGGTTCAGAAAATGTAACCGAGTGTCAAACGAATGAAGGAGTGACCAAGGTTACAAGGGCTGTTATGAGCCGTGAGTATTGTTTTAAAAATTGAATGGTTGTTTAATGACATTATTGATGTTTAAATGTTTGACAATAGCATGTGTGGTGGAATGTAATTCATGATGTGTCATGTGTATTGTATACAAATGTTGTGAAATATTACATGTCAAAGTGAGCATAATGTTGTTTAACCAATGTTGCCGGAAACTATTGTATGTAGTGTTTATAAAGATTTCACACTAGTGTTTTGAATTGTCAGCTCATGTATGACTCATTTACATGACAATTACATTGTAGTGGAGAACGTGGGACGAGGTAGACCAGGGAGTGCATGGCTGACACGTGCTTATGGACGGTAACCTGGGACTACGCGTGATGCCCCTATTCTGTGATGACGTCATCGGAGCACGGTATGACGTCATCGTGTATCCACTACGTGTGGAGATATACGACAGACTGATGAGTTCGGTAATCCTGGTAATTGGATGCTGCAACGTGGATATGAACTACTGAACATCAGGTCGTAGTTAGTTGTGTTGGTGCGCTGGCACTTACATGTGATCATTCAAGTGTATGACTTGAACGTAATTCCTCCTTCGTACCTGACGAACGGGTGTTGAACACTGTGACGAGGTGAACTGTCGGGCTCATTTCGGAGTCTTAAATAGGCCTATATCATGTGTCGTAGAGCCATGAACTTTCATACAAGTATCTGACTTGTACCCATTGCCATGTATGATGGACCGGTATCATTTGTGTATACTGTGTATTGTTTATGTGAAATCATGTGTTAAATGTGTTGTAACCGATTTATGTAAATGATGGCTAGAATGTGGACGGGTGCATATGATGATGCAAGTAAGAATTTGGGTCGGTAGTTGAACTGTGAAAAAGGTTGCGCATAGGTGAATGTTCTGTGTAACCGGGACGTGTATTTGAACTGAGTTGAGCATGTGTGTGTTGGGGAGGAATGCTTGCAGGTGGTTGATGTGGTAAGCGAGGTGTAAGGTGAGTGAAGTGTGTGTTCTGCGAGTGCATGAAATGTGTGTGTAATATCATATGGGTGTTAATATTTTATGTAATAAATGTATTCATGGGATTCAAAATCTTGTTTTTCCTTTGAGCTAAGCTAGTTTCGTGACACTGCTAAGATCAAAACTTTAAGTACAATGAATCAACGTTACATAACTGTAATTAACTATAATCAGAACCAACAAAGAATAGACTGGGTGGATGTAACCATCTGTTGCACTGCTAGCATGTGCTGCTTGGTGTCAGAGTCAATGTATCTGATGAAAGCGTTACTTGACCAATATCCTAGTCTCTGAATGACTTTGTTCTGACAAGCCACTCTAAAAGGCCCATGTTGCTCCACCCCTTCGAAAGAAGTGGCCACTAAACTCCACTGCCTTTAATCCACATGTCTGCAACAGATGTCGCAATCTTGTCATGAAGCTGTTGTAAGATAAAGGAATCAGTTCTCTATTGACAAAAAGTGGCTGTAATGGTAGCGCATTTCTGGACATGTGAAGGTAGTCTTGTAAAGCACAGGCTGGGCACAATTGATGCCCTGACACACATGGCAATGGTACTCTCACCACACACCGTCTAAACTGTACTGTCTTAGTGTGATGTCTCAGTATATAACCACCTTCCACTTTAACAACGTCCACTCCTCGCACCACACCACCGGCCTTGTTGCCATCAATCACTAAAAAACATATTTGGTCTTGGTAGACCATAAAAGCCAACTACACATGCTGCCCGAAGGCGGTATTACTTACATTAGACAAAGTTAATTTTGCTTTAAGTTGCAATAAAATCAGATGGGTAACAGGTTTTGCACAACTATGTCCAGCCCCAAGGGCCCTCCTAACACCCAGTAGAACTTACAAGTTGACACCCCAATTTCCCACAGCTGGATTATCCAGTCCCTCACTATACAGGTGAGAGATAATACTTAAATAACACACAATGGAGCTATACTTCAACTCTTTAACTCCTGCTAAGTAGGCAATATAAAACTCCAGCATCTCAGAGGCAAGCAGTGTTGAAGGTAAACTCATCTGCTCGCAAAAAATTAGGTAGGTCTTAAGGTGCGTCGTATGTCTTCTTGGTGAATTCTGCCCAGGGCGCCGCACGTTGAAGTTGAGCTTGTAGTCACAGGCCCTCGAATCATTGAAAAATAATTCAAAAGTTTTTTGAAAAATAAATTGAATTCTTTTTTGGTTGAGAACACCCCCCGAATCGAATTTTCCCCTTTCCATATACCATTAACAGAGGTACAATTCGATTCAGGGGGTGTTCTAAAAGAATTAATGTGCCGAGGGCCTTTGCTTGTAGTCGCTCACCACCTATCACAGACTAAAGACACAGACATATGTTCATACAGGTCACTTGTATGAACAGACCATTACCTAGTTCAGGTCTCAAACTGAGAGCTCCAACTTCGTGTAACCTGGAAGAAGCATCTGAAGCACATTTGAAATTTCCTGGTATATAACAGGCACTTTAGTCCACCGGCCACAAGGGGTCCCCATTACAAAAACTCATCATTCATGACTTCGATCGGTAACAATTCTATTTTCTCTTCTCTACAGTTAATGTTTATAATTTTATTTTACGTTATTTGCACTGAGAGTAGAATTATGAGTACTTGTAACTCTTTTGTGTACTTATGTGTACTTATAACACACAAATTAAGTGTCCAAAAGCAAACCAAAGGACCTACCGTTAATCTACTATCATTGAAATACACCAACTCAGCCTTGGAAAAATTATTTCTCTTCTCTACAGTTAATGTTTATCATTTTATTTTAAACTTTTGCCCTAAGAGTAGAATTATGAGTACTTGAGATAGGAGAACCAATGTATTTTTCAAGTCAAGTATACGGCGCAAAAACGTGCGCCCTCCAGCTTTTACCTGACTTACCCAACAAAACATCAAACTGACGTTTACTACCACATTTGCGTGAGGCAAAGTCTTCAATAACATTAGAAAATTAAGATAGTTTATCTGCTGGCAGGGCCAATGTGAAAGCAACTGTGTCAATAAAAATTCCGATAAATTCTAATCGCTGAAATGGGCCTTCAACTTTTGACAAATTAATAGCAAAACCTAACTCCCTGAGAGTCCTATTAAATAATGTTAGACTTCTAGAACAGGCTTCGAGTGTTCTTGCTATGATAAAGAAATCATCAAGATAGGCAATGACAGTCACATCATAATGATACCTCCTAATGGTGCAAACAGCATTTGTGAGTGTCTGGAATATTTTTAAATTAAAAAAAATTAAAGGTATTGTTATTGATGATACAGAATACAAGTTAGGCCAATATGCAGATGATACTGAACTTCTTCTTGATGGGACAGAGGATAGTCTTTATGCAGCAATTGAAACTATCAATACTTTTTATGAAATATCAGGTTTGAAAATAAATATAGATAAAACTAAAGCAATTTGGTTTGGCTCCATGGCTGGTAAAAAAGAAAAATTATGCGAGTCTTTGAAAATGGAATGGCATTATGGAGAGTTTGAGGTGCTAGGTATCAAATTTACCCCAAATCTTGAGGACCTATGGGTGATCAACACGAGAAAAAGACTGGAAGAAATAACAAGACTCTTGTCAGTATGGAGAAAAAGAAATTTAACATTGATAGGTAAAATTACTGTAGTAAAAACATTAGCACTTTCAAAACTAGTACATATTTTCAGCTCTTTGCCCAATCCCCCTGATGACTTTATTAAATTTTTAGAAAATATCTTTTTTAAGTTCATTTGGAATGGAAAAAATGATAAAATAAAGAGAACATCAATGAAAAGACTTAAGACTGAAGGAGGATTGAGTATGGTTGATGTAAAAACATTTATCACATCTTTGAAAATATCCACTCTTAGACTTTACTGTAAAAAATCATTTGACCTTAATCCTTGTAACATACCCTATCAGCAAATCTTTAATCTTGGTGCAAATATTGAAAACATTTTCAAATTTGACAATCCTTACTGGAAAGATGTCTTTAAAGCATGGAATAATTATTGTAAAAAACTTACATATGAATTTGATTCAAATAACCTTGATTACATTCTTGCTGAACCTTTATGGCTCAATCACAATTATAAAAATCCATGCTTTTTTATTAGACATTGGGCAAATAAGGGTTTATTGAGAGTGAAGGATTTATGCGATGAACACGGCATTATATCTTTTGAAACATTACAATCTAAATACAAAATAAGAGGGACAATATTAGATTATACCTATCTCATTCACATTTTACCAGATACTTGGAAAAAGATTATTAACCGCTCCAATATTATACAGGAATATTTTTAAAATTTCAAAAGGCTCTAAAATATTTTATGACAGACTTATTTCTAAAAGTGATAAACTTAAAATATGTATCAAATGGGAAAAAATATTCTCTGATTGCGAATTCAACTGGCACATTGTTTTTAATCAATATAGACATGGTTTGAAAGATGTTAAACTTCTCGATTTTCAATTCAGATTCTTGCATAGAGTCATTTATACTAAAAAAGAATTATTGAGAATGAATTTGATTGATAAAAATCTGTGCAGCTTCTGTGGTGATCATTCTGAGAGCACTTGCCATGTATATTGGGAATGTTGTGAAACAACCAAATTTTGGGGTGACTTAGAAATTTGGATCAATAATTTCTTTCCACACAAGGTAAAGTTTACCAAATACCTGATTTGGTTTGGTACATTTCATAGAGATGTCTTATTAAACCAGATCTTTATCTCTGCTAAAAAATACATCCATATATGTAACATTAAAAGCTTAATTCCAAAAATTAGTAACTATAAAAAGATACTAAGACAAATATTCTCGGTAGAAGAATTCATTTCAAAGAAAAACAATGACTCTGAAAACTTTATAAAGAAATGGTCTTCACTCATTCCACCTCTAGAAGCTAATTGATATTTTATACTTGTTTGATATAAATGTTTACAATTTTTGATACTCATGTATACTGTTCACTGTATTTCAATGTAACCATGGGAACAAAAAAAAAGGATAATAAAAAAAACAAAAAAACTTTTGACAAATTAATAGCAAAACCTAACTCCCTGAGAGTCCTATTAAATAATGTTAGACTTCTAGAACAGGCTTCGAGTGTTCTTTCTATGATAAAGAAATCATCAAGATAGGCAATGACAGTCACATCATAATGATACCTCCTAATGGTGCAAACAGCATTTGTGAGTGTCTGGAATATTTTTGGACTGCGCGTGAAGCCGAAAGGTAGCTTTGTATCTGCTGAAAAAGTTCCTATTGCCTCCCCTTGAAAATGCCATTACAGTCCTGTAAACTCATAATTACTGGGGTGAATACTCACAGAGCGATAAGCATGGCGAAAATCAACTTTGGCTAAATAACAACTGTGCTCTATAAGCTTACAAGCAGTTCTAAGGTCTTGATATTGTCCTGAAGAGTCAACTACGAAAGAGTTCATAGATCCATTTAGAGGCCAACTGCCATCAATTATAATTCTGACCTCCTCAGAGTTACGTTTTGCATTGCCAAAGAGAACTAACATTTTTTGGCTGCTTATCTAACACTTTGTAATTTTCTAACTTTATTTCTGACTTGAGTGCTTGCTCTACCTGCTTACATGGTGATTTGTAGACTGTTAATTGTGCACAAGCACTTTGGCCACATCACTAATATCAGTATTTGAGTCAATAATATTTAAACCTTCTTGCAATCCTGTCAATATAAAGTCATTATTGACACCTCCTGGTGGCAGTTGAGTCTGCCAAGCTGCCAGCCTTAAACCTGATTGGGCGCGACATTGCTCCGAGGAGGTAGCATCTCCCCCCTCTGAAAAAGAGGTTTTTGATTCTACATGAACATGTTTGATCTCCGGGTGATTTTGATAGCACTGGGAACACACATGCCTGAGTTTGCAATCCAACCGGAAGCACATTTCCCTATTGAAATTTCTTCAGATTTCCGTCCTGAAGGCATGAAAACCCAAAGTTTTGGTTTCTTCCCACCTTAATTTAATGGCCAATCTCTCTCACACCTTCCTCAGGCCAAATATATTCAACAATTTTGTAATATTTCGAAGTCACCGAAATTCGAAATTTGAGGAAGCGTGTGACCTTCATTCACATTTGAACTGCGGGGTTTTGACGACTCTTTTAATGCCTGGAGCCTTTTCCTTTCTTCTGTGATTTCTCGCTCTAATTCCACCCTTTTCCATGGCATTTGCAAAATTCGGAGCGTTTTTCCAAATCCTCGCACTCACTTGACGTTGATCTGTTTAGCTAATCAACCCGATCGACAGAAACGTGGTGAACACATGGTAGCGGTTCCTTCCAACCCCGGTCCTGCGTTGAAGAACTCTATCCCCGCCTCTTTTTACTCAAGTAGTTTTTGCATCTACCCCCCTGCACCTTTTCGTTTACCGCGATCCATTCGAGAAGATTTCCAAATTAAAACTTGTGCTTGCGTTAGCGAAAAGTCAATACGGCCTGCGGGGCTATGCAAAACAGCGTGCGCCATAACCAATAAAACAGGGACCATTCATTATTATCAGCTTATTACTGACCTTGATCGACCCCTGGGAAACTTTCGGAACATTTCAGAATGACATTCATATCTCAAATTGCAGGATGTTTTATCCAAGTTGTATTTGTATCGATATGTCTTACTACTGTCCATGGTACATTCTGTACATAGTTAAAGAGCCACTCCGTGAGTTGTTGGAGTCATATATGCTAAACTTAATCAATGGTGTCATTTGATCGTAAAGTATCGAATGTTACCAAAAAGACGCTTTTTAAAGCTTGTTTGTTATTTTTACAGTGACAGTATGAAGGTAGAACGTCGCGATAATGATCGAAAACCGAACAGTGGCGAACAGTCAAACGTAATTTTGGAGACTTATCTAAAACAGCCAGGGCAGTTAGGAATTGATAGTGTTTGTTAGGTGACATAACTAGTATCCATATATAATGGACATGATATCTACACCTCTGTACATTTATAAGGCTGTTTTTAGATTTTAATGGAAAACCAGTATTTGTCATATATATATGTCTTTTGGACATGAAAAGTTAAGATGTTTTGATTTTATATCGCAAATATGGCATTTAGGTTCGTATCAACGATAAATAATAAGATATGAAAATCACGGAGTGGCTCTTTAACTGATGAAGATTAATTTGAAAAGTAGACAGAGGTCATATCAATTTTAAAACATTTTTTTCTCTGCTGGTTCATCCTAATGTTTAGTTTGAAGTGCTATTAATAAACTAAGAATGTAAGGCAGGAAACAATATTAAAAACCATTAAACCCGGATCTCCTGGTCGTACATCTAATTGGACCAAGCTGGTAGGAACACTTTTGCCTCTCATGTACACATGTTATCTTTCTCAGAGATATTTACACAGTCACACACACTTATTATTTATTCTACTTAAAATATGAAATCGTCAACATTTTACATTAAAAATGAATGCATAGTTACGGTTATCATTGTGGTTCACTCAGGGACAGTTACACTAAACCATAATTAGATGTTCCCTGGTACAGATCGTTCCAAATTAATAAGTATCATACAATGATTTCTCCCTTAACGCAAAATCACGCAGTGAGCAGCGAGAGTATAGCGAGATCGGTAGAAGAATATGAGTTGCTATCTTACCTCGGTTTCCGTCTGGATTTTTTTGTTTTGTTTATGTTTTTGTGTGACCTCTAATTAACCTAAATCTTGTTACCACTGAATGTTGTTGTATGTGATAAAAGCTTTAAGGCTCCGAAAGAAATTTCCACGTGAAAGGGTTAGGCAAGTACAAAAAAATGTTGCAATGTTTTCATGAATTGCAGTGGCATTAGAAATTAACGTTTTCTGCTGGAGAACATTCTCTCCCAACAGAGGTATCCCCGTTATAAATTGCTATTAACCTCTGTCGTAATACGAGCGTTTCTCTGTCTAGAAATGATTGGTTGATTACTGATTGGTTGTGCAATTAGCGATTCCGTTTAAAACGTTATCATTCAAGCAAAATTCCTTACATTTTAGGATCGCTAAGTTTTATTCGAACATGCACTTCGCACTCAAATTCTTCTTTGCAGAATGCATTCGCCTTATTTAGCAATTTCATCATTGCAAAATCATGGTGACATCAGATGCCATCCATACGCGCAGAGGTTTCGTTATTTGCATATGCATTTGGTGTCTTCATTGGCTTAAATAATGCAAGGTAGTATATCTTCGAATATTTTGCCGCTAGGAAAACATGTCGCAAGCAGACCCAACAGACAAGTATATTTTAACATTAATAGTCTTGACAAACATGCTAGAAATGAGACCAGATTCTTACTGGAAAATGATCAGGTTCTTCAATAAGAGCGAGAGTCCAATGACAGTTTCTTTGTGATTCTTGTTACATTTTTCAGAGAAAGGATACTATCTTTATCCTACGTGCTTTAGCTTGTAATGATTTTTTTCTACTTTTTTTCCTTGAAAAATGAATGAATTCGTGTTTGCCTGTTTTACCACGAACCACGGGCAGCGGCACATGTTGTATGGAGTGCTTCTAAATGTAATCGCTCAAGAATGAAAGATTGATTGATTGTAAAGTAATCATAGGTGTGACGGCAATGGCCAAATACTAGTAAAATAAACCATTTGCTTGTATGACGTTTTCCACATGTTTTTTCTTCCGTGCTAGTCAATCATCAAGTATTGCTAAGTTTCTTTCGATGCTCAGTTTACATTAATGATTTTATAAGTAAAACATCTTTGGCACATTGTTCAATATGAATTCCTGGCTTAGATGTGTTTTTAAGAGCTGCAAGAATGTCGTTATGTTTTCTCCCTCGCTTGAACCTAAGGGTTAAAACTGAAAATAATTGCTGGTTTATCATTCTTTCATTCTGAAATGTTGCATGTCTATGACCATTCCTAATAAAGATATTGTGTTTGATGTTTTTGGATTTTCCGCGTTTTCTTCGCGTCCATGGAAACCAATTGCAAATTAGACTATATTAACAAAGGTTCTTTCACAGATCTTAATTTGCACACTATTCTAAATTCAATTTTAACCTGTGCATGTGTTTTATCGAAGTAGACAAAAGTTGGCTTTGATATTTTGATATTTGTTCTTTTTCCATGTATTCAGGTCAGATCCCCGTTTACACAACATTTAGTTTTCTTCAACAACAGTGGTCAGAGCACTTACTTAAAGCACGTCCTTACTGACAAATTCAGAAAGGAAGCATATTAACATTCATTAATCCTAATTGTACATGCCTTTTAGCATTTCAGAAGTTAATGTTGTATTTCACATGTAACAGCTTTAGTAGTCTTTGGACAGTAATTATATTTTTCAAATCTTAGACACCTAAAAACGTTTGTGTGTTAATGATACGTCGTATAATTCTTCATAGATTTCCGTTTAGGAAATTTGTATGCGATCCAATTTGCACATTGATTTGGAACCCTATTTATCAATCCTTCAAATGAAGCTTTTTTCGGTCAACTTGGTTTAGTCAAGTTTGTGTATAATTGAGACCTCCGGCCTTTAAATTCACGATGGACGCATTTAGAATATCAACTTTCGACGTTCGTGTAATAAAGACCTTATTGATGAAGTTAACCATGAAATTGACCCACTGCAAATTACAAAGGGGGAAAGGTAGGGGATGCGACAATCAATCTTCTCAACATTATATGTCAGTATTTAAAAAAGCTATGAAACCTAGAATGTTGTTTGTCAATGTTTCATCCAACTTTGTTACTATTTGAATTTGAAGAATGGTGTAATTCAAATTTTTATTTGCTAAAAGTAAAAGTTTTTGGAGTAATTCAAATTAACATTGTGTTCCAATATTCTTCCCTACCGTCTGGACGAAGGCTGCGTGCTGACTTATAGAACCAACAAGTTGCTTTAACTAAATGTATAAATCATGTCAAATCAAATGTAAGTAAAGGCTAAGTTTATCCCAATATACATCTTCACGAAAATTTTAGTAAATTTTCATGACTCCCTTCTCTTGTTTTTTTTTTACATTGTCGAACTATAATTCTTTTAAAACAATTTTACCCTTTGGATGATAAAAACATTATCTTATTATATCTTACAAAAACTGTACAATGTTACTGTTGCAACAGGATCTTCAGAGCAATAATTGATATCACATGTGTAAAAAGGGAGGGACAACACCGTTCGTGGATCCAAGAGATTTATTCTCATAAGTTCAGGATAAGCAACAACAACAACAACCTGCACAACAAATTAAACATCGTATACAATGTGTGCATGAATCAAACAAATAAAGTTATCAATACATAAACAATATCTTAGTCTGAAAGTATCAGTTATACATAAGATAAAGATAACATGTATTATACGGATCTAAACTTTACTTGAGAATGTGAATAACAATACAAAATGTTATAGGCAGAAAATATCTGTTTCATATAAGATTTGTATTTAATAAATTCACTATCATATTTGGTCCAGTGAGTGTGAACTCTTATCTTTATCAACTAAAGCTAATAGCATCCTAACTATACAAGAGTTAATGATCACTGACTAGAATAATAAACATGAAATACGATATATAAACATATAACAACAAAAATACGTTGAACAGTTACATTAATTGGTTTTGACTCAGATAAACCACATCAACTCACCCTCAACTAACATGAAGCTCTCATGCCAACTGCATTCCCGGATGAGTCAGTGGTATAAATATATATCAACTAGAATGAAAATGAAAGTTCCCTCATAACTAGTGAACACAACATTTGTACATGGCTCAAATAACGAATGAACGTTTGACTAGTACATTACATAAGTCATGAACAACTAGTTTGTATAATGTAGTAAATATTATATAATATATTATGCTAAATATTCTTTATGCATAATTATTCTTTTACATACATAATGAATTGCCGAAATAAGAACTATTGAAAATCATTATGACAGACAGAGGACTTAGCGGTCCAACACAAGCAAAGTTGGTCATTTACACTTCATGGACAATTACCATTGTTCCCGCCGACAGACCCTGCCCTGACTGATAGTGCCACGAGGCAGGAGGGTCACACTGCACAGAGTAACACAGAATGGTAACTTGATACCAAACTTCAAATACAACTTTTAACAGCATTACAGTGATAATTTCTATTAACAAACTTTTCATAAAGGCATTTTACATTGAAGAAATAACAAATTGAATTTACTTACAAGGTATAAACTTGACAACAGATAAATGTCTTCCCACTGCAGAATGTGACTGTCCTGCTGCACCGCATGGGAAAAATGACCGTTTGTATCGTGCATCATGGGAATTTAAACTTTAATTATTTTAAAAGAACAGTAAATTAACCTTATACCTCACTCATTGCACACATATGAATGATCAATAAAACATCTAAACATTAGATTATAAAAACATTAAGAGTGTTATTGTAACACCCATCAGTCGGAAACACCCGACAATTTGGGGGCTAATTATAGCTGACCCCTGTGGTGGACAGCACTGCTACATGTAGCACTCTGCTACAAGACATGTGGTGAGAGCAGGGAGGCATGACTGTTGCCACTTTACACTCCCCTGCTTACTAGTTGGCTCCCGACAACTACAGAAACATCCAACTACCTAGTATTTTATAAAATGATACAGAAATATAGGTAAACATTGGATTCAACAAGGCACATGAAAATACATAATTCATAGATAATATTAAACATTTAACACTCATGACTGCCTGAGAAACAATTGTATATTTGACCTATCTTACAATATTTCCCAACGAGCAATCCCTCCTAACGTTCTACTTATGGACGGATTGATGCAGGAGCTGGACCAGGAGAAGTTGAGTTTTACTAATGTCTTCTATGACTGATTTGCTGAACGGTATTTGGCTCCTGTTGTTTTCTTCTAAAAGTACTGATCTTGGCTGATTTAGAGGGTTTCGACTTTTTCCTGCAGTTTTCCTAGTGGATCTGCGTAGTTGTGACTTTTCCATCCTGTCAGACTCCAGCTCCCCTGCTTCGGATGAAGCAGTACTGCTGACTTCTGATCCATCTGGTGTGTCCTCCGCTACCGAGGCGTCTCTCTGTCCAACAGACTCTGCAGTGTCTGTACCTTGCACATCTGTGCCCTGGACTACCTGATCCGCCTCTTCTACCAGTGGTTCACCATGTCTCAGGATGTGAGGTTCCAGCATGTGTATCTGGAAATCCTCAAGCTCCTCGTCGTCCTCCATCTCCAGCACATCTAATTCTTGTCCCTGCTCAGCCTCAAGTTCATCTCCTGGAGCTTGGTGAATATCCTCCACCAGTTTCTTTGAATCCAACAGCTCCTTCCTGTGGACAACCTTTGTATTTGCTTTCTCATCCAAGGACTCTATCACATACTCCTGATTGTTTTTCATCTCGATGACTTTGAATGGTGTTGGAGCCCATATGTCTTGGATCTTATGTCTTCCCTGTGGATGGTTTTTCAAGAAAACTCGAGCACCAACTGGGATATCTTTATGATTGGCATGTTCATTTCTCTTTTCCCTACGTTTTAGAGCTTCCCTCTCAGTTCTTTCCGACACCATGGCATAAACATCTCTCAACTTCTTGTGGTGTTCCACTGTCCACTCCTCGCTTGGTTGATCTGTCTGTCCAAGAAGGTGATCAATAGGAACCTTTGGTTCTCTCCCGAAGAAGAGATAATGAGGAGAATAACCTGTTGTTGCATGAGGGGTTGTGTTGTAGGCATAGAGCAGCTCGGGTAATAACTCTGGCCAGTGGCGCTTCCTATCTTTAGGCAGTGTCCTGAGAAGGTTATGTAAAGTCCTGTTGAACCTCTCGCATGTAGCGTTTCCTTCAGGATGGTATGGTGTTGTTTTTGTCTTGACAATGCCGTAGATATCACAGAGCTCATGAATTACTTTGCTCTCAAAGTTCCGACCTTGATCACTATGTAGCCTAACTGGAACTCCATAGTGGACAAACCATTCCTTTACCAAAGTTCTTGCTACTCTCTTTGCAGATTGATCCCTCAGGGGTATGGCTTGTGTAAACCTTGTGTACACATCAGTCATAACCAAGACGTTTTCTATCTTGTTAGTTCCTGGCTCCAACATGGTAAAATCGATGGCAAGTATCTCCAATGGTCTCTTTGCTGTTATAGATCCAATGGTAGGTCGCACACTCTCTCCATGTTTGCCTAACATGCACCTTGAGCATTGCTTGCAGTAATCCTTGACATCCCTCGCCATATAGGACCACATGCACCTACTATACAATAGTGCATAGGTTCTCTCAGCACACTGATGTACCGAATCATCGTGTACAGATTTGAGGACCTTTTCTTTCAGTAACTTTGGCAGTAGAAGTTGCTTGACTGAAGATCCTTTCTCCATTATCCGTCTGTATAAAATGTCGTTCTCCTCTACAATCTGCTTCCAGTAACGGAAAAGTCTCCTAGTCCTCGGGTGTTCTTGCAGGTACTGGCGTTTGGAAGGCTTTTTGTCTTGATCCCAATAATATTTGAATCTCCCAATGTATTCATCTTCCAACTGAAGTTTGGCTATATCTTCTGATGAAAGTGCTGGCATGTGGGTAGATATAATTGGAGCCTGTCTTAGAACAGTTGTGTTCATTTCTTCCTGCATTACCAACTCCCTTATCTCATTCATTCTTGACCGGAGGACTCCTGGAAGCTGTGTAGACTTGCTTGGAGTTGTCAAAGTTTCCACTTCTAAAGCCTCTAGTCTGGCTGTTTCTGGAGAATGCTTGGCTTTGCGGCTGAGAGAGTCGGCATTCTTGTTCAGTTTTCCTGACCTGTGTTTAATGGTGAGGTTAAACTGAGCTAATTCGCCAACCCATCTCATCTCAGTTGCTCCTAGTTTTGCTGTTGTCTGGATGTAGCTGAGAGGGTCGTTGTCAGTAAAGACGAAGCACTCCGTCCCTAGCAGTAGGTCTCGGTATTTATCCGTTACAGCCCATTTGAGTGCAAGTAGTTCCAGTTTCATGCTGCTGTAATTGTCCATATTCTTCTCATTAGGACGTAAGGAACGACTTGCGTAGCTGAGGACCACTTTACCTTGTTCCTGCTCCTGGGACAGCACAGCTCCTAGTCCTGCATTGCTTGCATCAACCTCCAAGATGTATGGTTTGGTGAAGTCAGGGAAACCGAGGATTGGGGCTGAAGTGAGCTTTGTCTTCAACTCCTCAAAGGCTCTGTCGCATGACTCGTCCCATGCGGACATACCAAGTCCTTGAGGCCTAACCTTTCTTTTCCCTTTCTTGCTGGTTTTTGTTCCTTGCAGCAAAGCATGTAAAGGAGATGCAATTTTAGCAAAATTCTGGACAAACCTCCTGTAGTATCCGGCAAGTCCAAGAAATCCTCGCAACTGTGTCTCTGTCTTTGGTGTCTCCCAATCTAGCACTGCCTATACCTTATCTTATCCGGAAGCACGCCTTCCTCAGAAATCTGATGTCCAAGGTACCTCAACTTTTGCTTGAAGAGTTGACATTTCTCTGGTCTGACTTTCAAGTTGTACAGTGCTAGCCTTGTGAGAACCATGTCCAGTCGCTGGATGACTTCCTCCTCAGTGGCTCCAAAAACTAAGATATCATCCATGAAGACTATCAGGGTTTGGAAGTTTTGGTCACCAAAGATTCTGTCCATCAACCACATGAAGGTTGCAGGTGCTCCGGTCAATCCAAAAGGCATCCTTGTGTATTCATACAGACCTCCAGTGCCAACTCGGAAGGCTGTCTTCTCAATATCCTTCTCTGCAACTGGAATTTGGTGAAACCCATGTGCCAAGTCCAGACTGCAGAAGAACTTTGCTCCTTTAAGGACATCAAGAGCTTCCTCAATCCGAGGTAGAGGATATGCATCCTTCCGAGTCTTGGCATTAATGGCTCTGTAATCACAGCAAGTCCTCAGTTTCCCATTGCTCTTGCGTACTAGTACAACAGGTGATGCATACGGACTTGATGATTCTCGTATGATTCCTGACTCCAGACTTTTAGCAATATATTGCCGAACCTCATCCCAAAGCTGTGGTGGTATTCGCCTATGAGGGGCTCTCACTGGATTCTCATCAGTTGTGACAATCCGGTGTTCCACTGCGTCACAAAAACCTATGTCTTCATCAGAAGTGCTGAAAACAGATTGGTGTTTGATCATCATGTCTGTCAGATTTCTTTTTGCCTCCAAACTGATATTTGATCCTAAATCCATCTTTTCCATGAGATCCAACCCAAACTGCCTCTTCACCTGATCCTGTGACGCTTTCCGAACCTCCACTTCATGAGAATTCAATTCAACAATCTGATATGTTGGTTCCAGAAAAGCCTTCTTGAGTTGGGCAATCGGAGTTCTTGGCTTGAGATACACATCACTGTCGCTGAAATTGGCAACTTGCACTGGAACTGTTCCAGCCTGAGTTACTCTCACGTACGCTGGCCCTAGAGTCAACCCATTGGGAAGGTGTTCAGCATCTCCATCCAGTTTTTCTATGAGAGCTTGGTAGGACTTCTTAGCCTTGCGAACACTTCCCTCAATGACTCTGATGGTCCTTGCTGGTATAAGTACAGGGGCTGGTCCAACAACTCTGACTTGTCCAAGTTCTTCCTTCTGGCGATCAGCACAAACCTCTTCATACAGAGCTAAAATCTGTTTCCAGTCTTCTGGAATAGGGCTTGTCTTAGCATGTTCTTGAATATCCCTGAAGATGTTTGAGACTAAAACGCCTGGTACCTTTTCTTTCCTTTCTTTTGTAGCTTCGTCTGCTGCATCCTTAGCAATTAAAAATCCTAAATTTTTTAATTCATGACCGAAAATTGTTAATGAGAGCTCAATATAGCCCAGGATGGGAATCTCCTCACCATTTGCTGCCTTGACCTTAATGAAGCAAGATACGTCCAACCAGTCTCTTCCCTGGAAGTTCCGATTGAAGAAGGACTCTGTTATGGTTGACACTTGGGCTCCCGTGTCAACCAGGCATCTTACTTCAGTACCATTCAAGACTACAACGGTCTCTGGGCAGGTTCCCACCGCTCTATGCAAGATTGAGCCTATATTAAGCCCTCCTGTAGTGTGGCTCTCCACTACAGGTTCTCTAGCAGTTTCCCTTCTCCCGCCTTTCCTGTCTTTGGGGACAGTCTCTCTTCATGTGGTCTGGAGAGCTACAGATCCAGCATTTCCACGGCTTTCTGTCTCCCTTGGCTCCACCGCTAGGTCTGGTGGTATTTGCCGTGCTCAAAGATCTGAGCAACCTATCGATCTGTTCCCGCTGCTGATCGATGAGGGACTGCTGTTTGGAGATGATTGTTTCCTCAGATTTTATGGCTGCAACTTCTTGAGTATGAACAGACTTTGTCTTTTTCGTCTCCCCAAGCCAAGATACTGCTCTGTCCCTCAAATCGAAGAAAGACAAAGCTGATTGCTCGATGTTGAGTCTCCTCAGCTCCCTCTTTAGCCCATCGTCATTCACAACTTCAGCCAATCTGCCTTTAAGAGTCTGCTCCCTATTCCTTTTCAATGAGGGCTCAAGGTCAGAGAGTCTATCAAAAAGCCCTACCATATTTAAAGTGCATGTGACGAGATCCTCTTGTCCCTGTTTGATGGAATAGAACTTTTCCTGTAGAAGGGGAAGTTGGTCTCCATCCCCAAAAACTCTTGTAAGGACCTTTATAATTTCCTCAGGTCTGTCTTTTACCGTATCCCCTCGGCCTTGAATTTCCTGTCTCGCCCTTCCTGCTAGGTTTTCTAGGATGACGGCAGCTGTCTCTGCCGGGCCCAGTCGTCTGGATTCAGCATGACTTCTTACGTCTGAGATCCATTCTGTTAGGGTTGGGTCACCAGGCCTCTCTGGCCTTCCCCGGAAACGCTCCAGTCTCCTTCCGGTAAACATCATGATTGGCTTCTTCACCTCCTCTTGCTGGTGCTGGATCCATTCCTCCTGATCATTTAATTTCGTCCTCAGCCTGTCCAGCTCTGCAGCAAGCTCCTCCATCTTGTTACTTTCTGCTTCTCCTGTCCCTTCCCCTTCCCTTTCCCTTTCACCCTGTGATCTGCTACCAGGCATCTTATACCAATACCTTAGGAACACTACCTGGAATTTTTAAGAGGAAGGAAACAGGAAAATACTTAAAATAACATTGAAATTAACTTCTTAATTATCCCTAACAATCTTCATACTTTTGTTAACAAGAAATATTACCATTTCTTAATCATTGTTACAATACATACAATTACAATTCCTTAATCATTGTAACAATACATTATCTTCATCTTTCATCCGCCAGCGGCAATGCCTCGCTTCATCTGTCTCGTCAGGACATCAGTTGAGGGTTGATCTGTTGAACTTGTATCCCACTTCTGACACCATGTAAAAAGGGAGGGACAACACCGTTCGTGGATCCAAGAGATTTATTCTCATAAGTTCAGGATAAGCAACAACAACAACAACAACCTGCACAACAAATTAAACATCGTATACAATGTGTGCATGAATCAAACAAATAAAGTTATCAATACATAAACAATATCTTAGTCTGAAAGTATCAGTTATACATAAGATAAAGATAACATGTATTATACGGATCTAAACTTTACTTGAGAATGTGAATAACAATACAAAATGTTATAGGCAGAAAATATCTGTTTCATATAAGATTTGTATTTAATAAATTCACTATCATATTTGGTCCAGTGAGTGTGAACTCTTATCTTTATCAACTAAAGCTAATAGCATCCTAACTATACAAGAGTTAATGATCACTGACTAGAATAATAAACATGAAATACGATATATAAACATATAACAACAAAAATACGTTGAACAGTTACATTAATTGGTTTTGACTCAGATAAACCACATCAACTCACCCTCAACTAACATGAAGCTCTCATGCCAACTGCATTCCCGGATGAGTCAGTGGTATAAATATATATCAACTAGAATGAAAATGAAAGTTCCCTCATAACTAGTGAACACAACATTTGTACATGGCTCAAATAACGAATGAACGTTTGACTAGTACATTACATAAGTCATGAACAACTAGTTTGTATAATGTAGTAAATATTATATAATATATTATGCTAAATATTCTTTATGCATAATTATTCTTTTACATACATAATGAATTGCCGAAATAAGAACTATTGAAAATCATTATGACAGACAGAGGACTTAGCGGTCCAACACAAGCAAAGTTGGTCATTTACACTTCATGGACAATTACCATTGTTCCCGCCGACCGACCCTGCCCTGACTGATAGTGCCACGAGGCAGGAGGGTCACACTGCACAGAGTAACACAGAATGGTAACTTGATACCAAACTTCAAATACAACTTTTAACAGCATTACAGTGATAATTTCTATTAACAAACTTTTCATAAAGGCATTTTACATTGAAGAAATAACAAATTGAATTTACTTACAAGGTATAAACTTGACAACAGATAAATGTCTTCCCACTGCAGAATGTGACTGTCCTGCTGCACCGCATGGGAAAAATGACCGTTTGTATCGTGCATCATGGGAATTTAAACTTTAATTATTTTAAAAGAACAGTAAATTAACCTTATACCTCACTCATTGCACACATATGAATGATCAATAAAACATCTAAACATTAGATTATAAAAACATTAAGAGTGTTATTGTAACACCCATCAGTCGGAAACACCCGACAATTTGGGGGCTAATTATAGCTGACCCCTGTGGTGGACAGCACTGCTACATGTAGCACTCTGCTACAAGACATGTGGTGAGAGCAGGGAGGCATGACTGTTGCCACTTTACACATGGATAAAGTAAATAGAATAAATATCATGTTTTTTATCATCTCATCTGCACCACTCGGTAGAATAAAACAAAAGACATGGAAATAGTCAATAAAAGATAACTTTCCTCAATGTTTGCACAAAACTCAGTAAAATTGGCATTACCCTATATTGAAAGCAAGTGGTATCCACTGAATAAAATATGACATTCAACATACCCACAAATGAATAAATATTTCACAATAATCAAGAAAAAAAAACAGATGAACATGTTCATTCATTGATCATATCATACACAGACATAAATATGTTTAAGATGAAACATCATCCAAATAAATACTAAATACAAATATAACCCACATCAACCAGCTCCGACAAAAATCTTTCAAAAGATGTACGTAGTATAAGTTTATACAAGGTCACATTAGCCTACTGGGTGATGATGATATCAAAATCTAAAGGAGTATAGATTACAGAGCCATGGGTAAGTTGAACCTCTGTCTGAAAGGATACTGTGAAGAGCGTAACACTTGAAATAGTCATCGAATAAAAACAAATTATTAGCATCAATGATCGAAAGCATATGTTAAATTTCAGAGAGATTGGAAAATTTACTTTCTGCAAGATAAGTACCGAATTTTCTGAATAAGGAAAGTTAACGACTCCCAGTCAAGGACCATTTCTCTAAAAATATTCATTGCATCATGGCAAAAATGCGATATGCATAGCACTTATGTAAATACAAAGCATGTACTTGTATTTTGTTTCAAAACAACGCTACTACATCGGTTTTCCTTTGGGGTTAAAAAAAGCTTAAACATATTTTTTTTGTATTTTTAAACATCATATTTATGACCCATGCTAATGAGATCCCTTGCATTCAACATCATTCAAATTTGCGTTCCCTCAGATAAGTATCGATTTAAAAATCTTTATCAAGGCCTAAACATGGTCCAACCTAAACATAACATTAACATTTACCACATATTACAAGCATTAAGTCGGAGCTGCTTAACATTATAACCAAACCAAGGCACGAAAAGTACCAACTATCTAATAATATAGTTTCTAAAGAACTAACAAAAAGGTACATAAGATCTGCTGGGGAAAAAATCGGTTTAAAGATAAGCTACAACCATAACCGTAACCAATTACAAAGTTCTTCAACCCATATCAGTTACTAAAGCTGTTATTTTAGTGTGATTAAGAAATAATCTCCAATATCAACCATAATCAACAACATATTCCTGTAATACATAAACACACATGTTTTAGTTTATTTATATCGCTAGTTTCTCATCAAAATAGAAATGGTGAAGATATGCCATGCACAGCATCCTCATTCTTATAAAAGATATTCTTAAAGGTTCTTTGAATTAGAATTATGAGTGAAAGACACAGATGAACTAAATGATCTTTCAGAAGGTCATTGGAACCACCTGAAAGCTCGTAGTTTAACACAAAGCCGTGGTTAAATTCTTTTCATAGTGTTTTGAAACAAATTAGTCCTATGCGTGTACAACAACAATATGAATTCCTGCCTACTCAATCCACGGGAACGTGTCGAAGTTTAGTCCCAGAGTGGACATGAAGCACTGCAGGAGGAATCTCTGGTATCCAACATCTTCTTCCTTCGGAGGTCTCTTCACAGACAAGCTTCCTCTCAGGAGGGTTGGAACCTCGAGCTCATCGGACCCAACACAGACTACGGAGTCTGATCCTTTTTCACCCAATGCTATGGAAAGAAGAGTATTGATCCTACTGTCTAGTTGTCCAGGACCGAGAACCACCATCACGATTTTACAGTTTGCGATGAAAACAGTTTCATGAAGAAAAGAACAAGATCCAAAGTTGACATCATTGTCATTACGCGTCACATGTAGGCCACATGTATCTGACAACCATATATGGAGTGCCTCTGCCTCTGTCTCTTTCACATCTGGATTATCCAGAATGAAAATATCGTAAAGTCTATCACATTCCTCATTTTTTCCAGATGACGAGGTTTTCCTGTGTTTGTAGTCGAAGACGGTCCTGCATGACATCTTCAGATGGTTCATATTCTCTTCTGAGGTACTATTCATCAGATGCTTGATTGTACCAAGATACACCTGGTTCAACAAATCCGGTTTCTTTTCAAGGAGTTGTCTCCCTTCAGTAGAACCCATCAAAACGTTAAACGAATTCTGAGCTGTTTCGAAATCTTTCAGTCGAATATGAGTGACAACAACATCATGAAGTGTATCCACATCATTTGGGTCAATTTCCTGAAGTCTCGTGTACCAATCTAAGGCTTCTCTGTTGTTGCCAATAAGTTGACACAATCTTGCAATATCTTTCATGTGTTCAGGTCTAGGTTCATTACTGAGAAGTTCCTTCAAAGTGGGGTATGACGCCAAATAATCCAGATTTTCCCGACTCGTGTTTGGCAGGGATGCGACAAGGCAGGCTGCTTCTTCCACTGCTCTTTTCAACATAAACTTCCCTTGTTCACTTTCATTTTTACGTTCTTTATCACTTATGTTTGGGGTTTCACTTATATCAAGGTGACAAAACCCTGTCTGTTCATAGGCATTGACTTTGTTGTAAAGAGATGCCTCTGGAAATGAAAGTATTTTGCGGAAAGTCACAATTGCTTTATCTGGTCTGTCCAGTCTTCGGTAGATCATTCCAAGGCTTTGAAAAGCTGTCATATTCGTCTCTTCACTAAGCTGTACAGATTTTGTCAAGTATTCAGCCGCTTGGATCAGCAATGGATGTCCTGGGTATTTCTTAATAAATCCTGTGGATGGAATTGCTGCTCTGATAGCTTTCTTTTTTCCCTTGCTTGCCGACTCATAACCTCTTTTGGGGTTCCATCTAGGTTGAGAAGATGCTGAAGGTTTTGCCGGAGAGATTTGAAGTGCATTTAGTCTTGGAAAAGTTTTGCAACCTTCAGTCTCTTCCAGACATAGGATCCTTGAATGACCATGAGGGGTTATCCCGTTTTTAACCATTTTGAGGAGGATTGATGCAAGTTTATCGCAGCCATAGGTAGTTGGCCGGAGATTATAGGCCTTAACAAGAAGTGTATAACAATCTTGTAGGGCAGATTCATATTTCATATGTTTAGAAAATTGTAAAGCAAAGCCACATCTTTCCAAAACACTTTCATTTTCTTTGGATGCATCAATCTGAAGTGCCTTTATCAAGCATTCCTCGGCACTAAATGGATAGAGTGTGATGGCCGGCCCTCTCACAATATTATCTGACAGGGGATAAACTGGCTTCTCCAGCTGGCTTAAAAGCTCTCCAAGGTGAGCCCATGAAAGAGCAGCTAAATTTCCTTCACCATTGGTAGCAACATCAAATAAAAAAGACACTGCCATTTCACAAAACATTTTCAAGTCATCAGATGAAATGTTTATTAAACCTCTTGCTGGAGAAATGATTCTTTTGCAGCTTAAAGCGCATCCAAATTTCCATGAGTGATTTCTGGGAAATTTCTCAATCGCCTTCTGAAAGAGCTTAATTGATCTGACATAAAACTTTGGACTGATCCTCGAAATGGAATATGCTTCATCAGCATAAGCAGATGCTCGTACAAAATCTTGCCCTTCTTTATTCCATTCTGATTTAAGATCCACAAGCAAACATTCTGCTTCCCATTCATGACCATTGGCCATTTTAATATATACTCTGTTGACTAAGGCAGTAATATTTTTAGGATATTTCTCCAGAATCATTTCATTTTTGGCTAGTGCCTCAGTAGGTTTCTTCAAATGAAAAAGCAGAATAGTGATGAGGTTTGTCCTTCTAACAATATATTCCTCATCTTGTATGGGCCGTTTCGCCTCAGATTCTAATCGTTTCAGTGTGGAAGCACATGTTTCGTTTGTCACTTTGAAGAGGTCAAATAACTGTACCGAATGAGGTATTTCTCCAAATAAATGATCAAGGTGTTCTATGGGGTTCATTTCGTCTCCCTTTATCGTTGAAACAACCTGAAATTTTTTATAACATTTATTTTCAGACAACATAAGTCAAAAGATACAAAATCAGTACAATGAGAATAAATCGTTTTAAGATAAACTTCTTTGATATTTAAAGATACATTAACATGACATATTACATTTTATTCCCTACGAGGGCAATCATATCGGAGTTCATATTTTTCATACTATGCCCTAGAATATTACTTTTTCATTGTGACTTCATGTATTTAACAATGATTTGACGTGACAGTCTTTCTATGACGTTGCATTCCTAATGCGACAGACAACGGCGAGTAAACGCTTATGCTTGGAGATTGATTTTGATGATTTCCTTTGATTTCGCAACTTTGGAAATAAACAGAATGTTATATTCGTGCCTATGACATACCACATGTTAATGACACTCGTTCCAAAATATAAGTGTTTCACACCTCTCGCTCGGGAAATACTAATATGTAGGCACATGATAATCTAAACTCTAAACGGAAATAAGGGACGACTGAATTGCTTTATTTGCCAAGATGTAACAAGTCAGAATCCACCAACTTGTTCCTTCATCAGAAAAGAAAGACTGAAGTATTACGCAGACACTCCTACGTCTTCAAGCAAGCTAAAGATTCCATGTGTTCAAGGTAATCGAATTGCTCCTGATGTTTAACAAGTTTGTCCCTTAAACTACCCCTAACCTCGATTTTATCACTTATCGATTTTCCTACAAAGATTTTTCAACAAAAAAGAACTGGGCTTGATTTTTGTTAATTTGTCCAATAAACACCTTACAACAGCGTAATTATCGGCTGTGGAAAAACCCACCTGGGCTAGCGGCCATAAAATTCGCGCGGATGTGACGTAATACACAGACTGTACAGAGTGGCGCATAATTTTTTCAACTGAAATACTGCCTTAAATAATTGTTTAATTACCATTGATGTGGATATTTTTTTACACCAAACGCTTAATTGTGTTACATCTTCAGATGATTTATCTGAGTGGAAAACATTCTCTGAAAATCGTTAATTTTTGGGTTTTTTTCTGTGATATTGTTACGATAGATGTATAGATCACGAGGCAATGATTCTGTTTATGACGTCACAAAAAGGGCGTGTGACCAGTCATACATTCACTGGTTTGTGGCCAGATAGATCTAAGCGGCGCATCAAAAGTGGCATTCAAAAACGGCTTTCATTACCAAACTGAACATATTTGAGTAGCGACCATTGACGCACTATAGAATATTGTAATCAGACATTCATGTATTCCAAGAGAAATATGTTTGTGGTTATGTTAACTTTAAGGAATACAGCCTTTAATCAAAGTTCTTGAACAGGTGCCATTATAAAAATCGCCTGTAAAGGTCTCAAAGCAGCAGTGTAACCACAAATGCAGTGGTAGTGCTGAACATGTTGTCAAATTCATAATGAATTGGCGGATAACTGGTCTGAATAGAGCCATCACAGGACTGGGTGCGTGTTGACTATTGGTAGTAGTCTTTGATGTCTTAGACAGTTCTCTGTGGAGAACTTTATAGGTCAGGGGATATGTGGTCTAACGCCTCTTTCAAAAGTATTTCACTTATATCATGGCTGCTAGTTTATTGCAGGGAGAAAACCCGCAACACCATTGTGGCTATGCACTGCGGTGAAACCTGCAAGCATCGGCTGGAACTAGAAAACCATGGTAGGTACTGTGCTGAAATCCAGTTTACCATTGCACCCAAACCTTACTTCGTGTAGTACATTTCTCTACTACGGACAAAGTTGCCGAGCCCCTGGCGGGATCCGAACCACAGACCTTTTGATCCGTATCCGAACGCGCTATCCACTACGCTATCCCATCCTCAGAACTTTACAGTAATGGTCATTTTCATCATCTATGATTCAGTGGTCAAGTTTAGAAAACCCTGCAAGGATGGAGAGCATACCTAGACCAGGCCAGTCATATTCAATTTTACTAGAATACAGGTGAGGTTAAATTGAAGGGAGTGAGAGTACATCAAAGTCACCAAACTGATTGAGACAGGTCTTATTTTCCTGTGAGAGGAAACAGAGTCTTTAGCCGATGGTTGAAGATTGTCCTGCATGACATCTTCAGATGGTTCACTCCCTACTGTGAGGTACTCCTAATATTAGGACTGACTTCATAGTAGAGTCAATAACTTTTCTGAAGCCTTGCAGTTAAGGTGTAGGTTTGTGTAACTTTTCCAGACGCCCAAGTAGGACATTTTCAAAACGTTTGTAGATGACAAGTAAAAGAGTAATGGCTCTGTAATTGTTTGATGTACAAGGCAACAATGAGTCCACCTTGTAGATCTCTCGGGACATAAGTGAAGGCAATGAAGACATTGAAGCAGATTGTCAAAAACTCAATAAAGACCCTGCCTCAATGACTTAGATGGTCATAACCAATACCATCAATACCAACTGCCTTTCCACGCTTTAGAGAGCTACTTTCAGACAAAACCTCTCCCATGGTGATAACAGTGAAATGAAACGACACCTTTAATACCACGACTTTCCTCTTCAACAGCTACCCTTACAGACATACAGACAGACAGACATTTTATTCAGTAAAAGGCCATTAGCCAATAATACAAATCAACAAAAGTGTATTTTGAAATTGGATGATAAAGATATCTATCAAGAAATATTTTCCTTATATCTAAATAGGCTTTACAGTATAGCAAAACATGTATTTATTCTTCAATTGAATAAAGATTAGAATTTTTACAAACAGGGCAAAATCTTGAATCATAGGGGACGCTGTTATATCTACCAGTCCCTGAGAAAAGGTTAAAATTACCACACTTAATATTTGACAAAAAATTTCTTAAATGAGAAGGGACATCTAATCTGAGATATGTTTCAACATTAAGGAGTGACTTGAAGCGTTTATAATTAGCACGCCTAGTTGAATTTAAAAGATGATTGCCAAAGTTGTTAGAGATTATCAGACAACTTTTTTTAAAGACAGAAATAAACAAATTTGAAATCTCCAACATCCTGAGAAATCCAAACAAAATCAAACCCAAATTTAAACAAAACACTTTTGATATGAGATGCCCATGTAATGAGACCATATTCATGCAGAGACTTTAACATTAAATAAAACTGATGAGATAATCTATGACTTGGAAGAGTTAAAAGTCTACACCAATTTGATTGCCCTTGCCATATAATTTAGTTGAAGAGGCAATCTGCCACATTCATCAAAACCATATTAGCTAACAAGTATTTTAGCCTACTTTTAAGAAAGACCCTTACAAGCAACAGAAACGTCACCATGCAAATTTCAATTTTAAAAAAGATACAAGGGTAATAAGAATGTATGATATATTGATAATCAGAGTATGTTGTATGTTGATTCCTTAACATCGCGATCAGGATAGATTCAACTTGTTTATAGGTTACGTTGTCATGGGATGCACACTATTGATCACAACACAGCATACAATGTTCCTAATGACGGCAAAGTCCCCTATGAATGCCACATAATTATCTCGTAAACGAATCAAAACGAAAATGGGCGTAGCGCCATTCAATAGTTTGATTTTGTCTGTTAGGTCAACGTTCATCTGGTTTCCAAAACAACTTTTTTTTATCTTGAAAATTTTCTATTGTGCTATCAATCTTGTATCATTTTGTCTTTTTGGACATAAACGTATACATTTTAAATATTCATAAATCTTATAGGCATACTAAATTGATAATTATTCATATGATAAGCGACAAAGGTTTCCATATCTTAAAAATATTAAGGTAATTAGTAGCATTCAAAACGAAAGTAAAAAATGACAACCATTATACACATATAAAGTCGTCTAAATAAAAGCATTTAACCTGTTCATTTCGAAATCCATTATGATAAAATGGCTTGCAAATTTTGCTCCTTTGAATAATAACACTCATTTACCTGAGGACCCTCAAGAGACAATCACGGGCATATATATAGTGTTCGTTTCCAAGAAGGTATTCCGATCCTTTACGGAGTCCAGCGATTATTTCCGAATGTCATTACAACTTTTATCATAAAACGATATTAAATCAAATGTTAATATATGGTTAAATTGGATGTAATTAATTCGGTTTCTATTTAATAAGTTTTAATAGAAATTAATCAAAAGATACCGAATGTATTACGTTTTGTTACACATCACGTTATGTGAGATGTGAAATGCGGGACGTCCGAATGTTCTCTATGGCTATGCTTGATTCGTTTAAGCGGCGTGTACCCCGGACATGTGACCAGCATACGTTGATTCAGTAACAAGCTTAAGTTGACTTCAAGTATGCTGGCGTACGCACAAGAAGCAGTCATCATACCTCAGGGTAGTTTCAAATACATTCCATCTATATGATATAGATATTTTTCAAAAATTTGGAAATATGAATTAAAATGTAACTATCAAGTTATGGTTAATATTTGATAATCATACATATTGCCAATGAGATCGTTTTGATTTGCTATTTTTAAAAAATAATTATGAATCGCGAGTACGAAATACCGGAAATCTAGTAATTGCAGCGCCGATACTTATGACAGACGCATTCTTCATCGAGTTTACCACCTTTTTGTTATTTCTGTGTTTGAAAAATGGTAAGCTATTGGCTATTTTCATTGGATATTTAGAAATTTCATGTGTTCCTGTCATGGCCTTAGCGAAATGGCGTGGTAAGGACTAACGCTCGCCAAAGACTTAGGGTAGGGTGTTTTGAACTTCATTATTGAGGGCTAGAATGCACACAGATTTCTGAAAATTGTTGCAAACGTCAGGGGAAAGATTTCTGTGAGTGATGAACTATTTGTCAGGCGTGCATTACAATTTACCTTGCAAAAATGAGACTATGACTATGACTATGACTATGACTATGATTTCCGGTGGCGTACGTCGGATAGTTCGCCGGGTTACCAAATATTTACAGACAATGCTTACTTTACCCAAATAGTTACAGGTAATGCACTGTATAATAGTATGAACTGTATCAAAATACTTTCAGGTAATGTGAGCCATATAGTTATAGGTAATGCGTTCTATTATGTTTACATGGTTACAGGTACATGCACCTTACTAAATGATAGAATATCAAGAGAATGCGTACGTATAACAATTTATATTTATATTCAATCCGCATTGCCTGTAAAAAAAACAACGATGTAGACCTGTTCTGCTTGTCATCAGAACTTCTACTAATCTATTTGTGTTTGTCACCTATAATTTATTCTATTTTACACTATGAAATTGTCTACAATTTTAATTTAAAAATACATGCATAGCCACACTCTCTCCAAACAGATGTAGCTCCGTCGTCCGTCTCCGTTGATCTAGAATTGTAGAACGATGATTGGATGCAATCAAAGTTAGTTGTGCAATCAGCGATGCCGCTTCAAAAGTAATCATTTAAATCGCCAAAGTTATTTCCGTAAGCTTTCCAAAAGCTAAAATTTATTAGAATATGCTCCTTGCACTTTGAGTCTGCTTTACAGAACACGTACGCATAGGTCGTTTAAGTTGCAATATTGCGCGGGAAACTGCCGCAAGTCCGAGAAACGTTCGTATTAAGACAGAGGTTGTATAGGAATTTATGACGGAGCTACCTATGTTTGGAGAGAATGTGCGTCCATTGAAACCAGTTGCAAATTGGACTCTTATATTAGCAAATGTTCCTTTACAGAGCGTAATTTGCACACAGTATTAAGTTAAATTTTAACCTGTGCATGTGTTTTATCTAAGTAGATCAAAGGTGGCTTTGATATTTTTCATCGTTCAGGTAAATAAGAACTTTTATGTTATGTAAAGTTTCATAGCTCTGGCTTTACATCTTATGAGATAAGAGATAACTATACAGAGCCAGTTTGGCTCGGTGTTTGAGATGAATTGTTTATTTACATAACAGTGGTTCAAGATCTTTCATTTGATTTTGAATCTTTCATTAGATTTTAAGTCGGACCTGTTGAATTCAAGATAACGTTTGAAGTCGTTTGCGAATTGAATCATATACACACTATTACGATTGACCTTGAAGCTTCGTTTGATCAAAGAATTCTATCAACACGCTAACTTTAGGCGTGGCTGGAATTTGTATCAGAGTTAACGTATCAAAGTGAACAATCTCATTGACATCAGACAGAATTATTTTCGCCTAGATGCGTATCCGATCTGAGTACTACTTTAAAGGGGTTGAGTCCGTTGACCTTTGCCCCCTGGCCAATCAGCGATGAAGCTAGAAAGCCACTAGCATGATTTAATATTCAATTGGGCTTATGTTACAATTTTCAAAGATCAGAAGTCCAAAATAAGGCTACCTGATACGACCTCTATTGAGCAGTATGCAAATCAGAAAGGTGGCGGGGTAAAAGTTCTAACTGATATTATTGTGGTTGTATAACCAGTGTATTTGATTTGAAAGTACTATATTTCAGTAAGTAATTGCTCTTCAGAAATGAAATTATGCTTGTTTGAAGAATTATTACCAGCTCAACATGAGTAAAGGGAGTATTTTGGCTTTAGGGGAAGCTCACTCTATGACAACAACAGTTCTTAACATTGAAGTTACGACTCAAAAGTGTCAAAAGGCCTCTTTTTTGTACTCACACAATTATCCAGTAAAATTGAGAATTTAAACTATTTTTGACTTTATGTTTCAATGTATATAAAGTAGGTAAAATCTTTTCCAATCTCGAAGGCAGGACAATATGTTTTCTAGTCATAAAAGTGTCCTGTAAATGTTAGATAAAAGTTTTCAATAGGTGCATGGATGGGTATGTAGTTCTCTGTCTTTTTTGCAGGTTACATGTGTATCCATATACAAAGCGATGTGCAAAACATCCACAAGCCACAGATGGAATATCAACTAAATTTTTCTTTCCCTCACTCTTCTTTGTCTCTTGTCTAAAAGAGTAGAGAACGATATTTCAATCTTTCTCTCTTGTTCTATCTCTTTCCCTTTCTTATATTAATCTCTGTCTGTCTAATTGATTTCTCTTTTAATTAGTCTCTTCATTCATCCATAGCTTGCACCTTTCTGTCTGTCTCTGTTGCTCTATCCTCTCTTTCCACAGATCTCTCTCCATCTAAATATTCCCTTTATCATTTTCATTCACTTTTTTTCAATTGAAAAACTCATTCAATCTTCTTTCTTTTTGACGTACAAAGACAAGTTCGTTTTATTCAACGGCATTGTATTTTGTAAATGGTTCTACATAAAATAAAACTCCATTCTTTCTCTCTTTCTACTACATGAGAACCTTTGTAACACCTATTACGTTAGTGATGACGCACTTACTTACAGCACGTCCTTACTGACAAATATGTTGAAAGGATTTATATTAACAAACATTAATCCTAATTGTAAATTTCTTTTTGAATTTCAGTAGTAAATGTTGTATTTCGCATGCAACATCTTCAGCAGTCTTTAGACAGTTTTTTTTACTTTTGAAATCTTAGACACTTTAACACGTTTGTGTGTTAATGATACGTGGTATAATTCTTATAGATTTCCGTTTAGAAAATGTTAATGCATTCCACGTTGCACATTAATTTGGAGCCCTATTGTTTCATCCTTCAAATGAAGCTTTTTTTATCAACTTGGTTTAGTCAAGTCTTTGTATAGTTGAAACCTCAGGCCCTTGAATTCATGGTGGACGCATTTAGAAGATCAACTTTCGAATTCCCTAACCATCTTCCACAAATAATTCAATGTTGAAGTTATGCCATATGCTACATTAAGACTCATAATTAATTTCGTGAGTAAGCCAGCTTTAATATCTCTTGAATGATTGTCATGGAATGTTTAAAACGCATATTAAAGACGTTATTGGTGAAGTTGATCCCTTGCAAATTGCAAAGAGGGAAAGGTAGGGGGTGCGACAATCACACTTCTCAACAGTATATGTCAGCATTTAAAAAGCTATGAAACCTATTTCAGAATATTGTTTGTCGATTTTTTCATCTACCTTTAATACTATTTGAATTTGAAGAATTTTGTAATTCAAATTTGAATTTTTATTTGCTCAAAGTACAAGTTTTTTTGAGTGATTCAAATTAAACATTGTGTTTTAATACTCTTCCCTACCGTCTGGACCTACCGTGTGGACAAAGGCTGTGCAGGCTGTGCATGCTGACTGATAGCACCTACAAAGTTTCTTTAATAATTTAAAAAAATAAATTCTGCTTATACCTGCAATGAAACTCATTGAGTCAAATCAAATGTAATTATACGGGATTGAGTTTAGTATTTTATTTATTACTCGCTGAATTATATCAAAGAAAAATCATACAGATCACCAGGATAGCCATTGTCGTTGCCTCGCTAACATTGTGACGTCATGTTTAACGATTGTGACGTCATGTGACGTCAGTCAACACACGATGTTATTACACAATGTGTAATAACTTTGTAGATTTATTAAACGGCGGTATCTTCAACGGGAGAGTAATAAAAGTATTTATTACTCGCCCGTGTAAGATACCGCAGTGTAATATTTATACGGCGATATTAAACTAGTGTAATACCGCTCCCTCGTATGACGTCATAATATTGTGTTGTTGTGACGTCACAATCTTGGCACCGACGTCACAATGGCGGCTTAGTCGCGGAAATGCTTCGTTCAGTACACTTTCGGCAATCAATGCTTGATTTACTGAGGTCAAGTAATAAACAGAATACTAACCTTCCTTCAATTTGATACTATTTTTATTAAACTCGTTAATGATTTGGTATCAAACTCGCTTTCGCTCGTTTAATACTTAATCATTAACTCGTTTAATAAAAATAGTATTAAATGGAAGGTCGTTTAGTATCCTCTATATACTAGTATTTATGTTAACGTATATTTTAGTCAAATTTCATGATTGCCATTCGCAATATAGATTGTTTTGTTTTACACTGGTAAACTATTTTATTTTTTGAAACCTTTTTACCCTTTGTGTGATAAAACCATTATCTTATATCTTACAAAAATGTTACAATATTACATGACTGATCAACATGATAATTATTAATACATGAATTTCATCATACAGTAAACAGAATAAATAACATATAAAAAAAAATAATAATAGAATAAAAAAGGAAAGGAAATAGTCAATAAAACATAAATATCCTCAATATTTTCACAAAACTCAGTAAAATTGACATTACCCTAGATTGAAAGCAAGTGGTATACATTTAATAAAATATGACAGTTCAACATACCCACAAATGAATAAACATTTTACAATAATCAAGAAAAAAACTATAAAAAAAAAGAATATTTTCATACATTGATCATATCATACACAGAAATAAATATGTTTATGATGAAACATCATCCAAATAAATACTAAATACAAATATAATCCACATCAACCAGCTTCGACAAAAATCTTTCAAAAGATGTACGTAGTATAAGTTTATACAAGGTCACATTAGCCTACGGGATGATGATGATGATGATGATACCAAGTTCTTGGTAGCTCTAAAGGATTATAGACTACAGAGCCATGGGTAATTTGACCCTCTGTCTGAAAGGATAAAGTGAATAGCATAACACTTGAAATAGTCATCAAATAAAAACGAATTATTAGCGTCAAAGATTCTAAGCGTATGTTAAATTTCAGAGAGTCGGATTGGAAAGTTTTCTTTTTGCAAGATAAGTAGGAAAGGAAACGAATCGAAGTCGAGGACCGTTTCTCTAAAAATATCAAAGTGCAAAGTTACAAACACTTATGAAAATACAAAGCTTAAAAATGATTTGTCAAAAGTGAGGGAGGACTCAAGCCACGCACCTCTTCGACAACTCTACAACATCGGTTTTCCTATGTGGTTAATAATCAGCATAATCATAATTCTTTTTCTTTTAAACACCATATAGATGACCCATGCTCAAGAGGTCCTTTGCATTTAACATTATTTGAATTGGCGTTCCCTAAGATAAGTATCGATTTTTTAACAATCTTAATCCTTGCCTAAACATGGTGCAACGAATTAACATTCACTACATAATTATAACAACCATTAAGTTAGATATGCTAAAAGTAATAACCTAACCCAGGCACGAAAAGTACCTAACTATCTGATTATATAAGTTTCTTATGAACCAACAAAAACCTACATTAAGATAGGCTGAAAATAAAAACTATTTAAACATAATTTACAACAATAACCACAACCAACAGAGAGAGATTACCTAACCTCGTAATTATTATAAAAATTATAAATACTTTTAGAAAGCAAGCCAGTCAGTTTGTTAAAAGTTTGTCTATGGATATAGTTTATTGTGAAGTAATAAAACATATGCTTAGAACTAACCATGACAAGCATGAAACTGTTTAAAAATAATCTACAACAATAACCATAACCAACTAGCGATTCCCTTACCTCATATCATAAGAGCAAATAGTTTGTGGTGATTAAACAAACTGATCATAAAATAAAGAAAATAATAGAAATATTTTTTCTTAGAAAACAAGATTTTAAATTCCTTTTTTGAAGAGTGTATCTAGATACACTTTATTCAAATTATTATTATGATTAATTTAATTAAGATAAGCCACAACCGTAACCAATTTCACACTCCTTCACCCCATAACTATAACTTAAGCCATTAGTTTGGGGGGATTAAATGAGTTCCTTTTTTTAATAGTTTATCTGTATATATGGTTGACAACTAACCAAAAACAGCTATTTTAAGATATCCTAAAAATTAATCATAAACCACGAGATAATCCAGAACGATAACCACAACTAACTAGAAATTCCCTGATCTCAAAACTTTAAAAGAGCTAATAGTTTTGGGGATTGAAAAAACTGATAGACATAATAGAAAATAGGAAAAATGATTTTAGAACATTAGCTTTTGTTTTCCTTTTTGAAGAGTCTATCCATTAATTAATATAGTTTATAATGAACAAAAAAAATATGTCAAGATATTCTTAAAAATCTTTCGTTAACAACATGAAACTGTTAAAGGATTATTTACAACAATAAACGTAATATATATCAAATCACCTTAAAACAAAACAACATGAAGCTTTTAAAAGATTATTTACAACAATAAACGTAATACAGATAAAATCACCTTAAAACAAAACAACATGAAACTTTTAAAAGATTCTTTACAACAATAAACGTAATACATATTAAATCACCTCATAAGTATTACAAGAGCTAAACATTTAAGGGATTATACAAAGTGATAAATAAATACAGAAAATATGAGAAATGATTTTAGAAAATTAGCTTTTATTTGCCTTTTTAAAGAAATTATCTATGTATTTAGTTTATCATGAACAATCAAAAAGCTATGTCAAGATACGCTTCAAACTAACCTTAACCAACATAAAACAAAAGCTAAAACTACAAATTCCTTCACCTCATATTTATTACAAGTGCTTATTAGGTTCGGCTTAAGTGAAAAGTGAAAAATAAATAATGGAAATAAAAGAAGTTTTTCTAAAGATATAGTGCACTAAGAACAAACAATACTCTATGTCAATATATGCTTCAAATTAACCAAAGAAAACATGAAATCCTGTAAGAAATAATCTACAATATTCACCAGAATCAACAACATATTCCTGTATTACATAAACATTTTTTAGTTTAAGTTTATCAATACCGCTGCTTTCTCAACAAGATTAAAGTGGTTAATATATATGCAATGCAGACAATCCTCATTCTTATAAAGATACTCTAAAATTTCACACGACTTCTCTGAAACAGAAATATAAGCATTCAAACAGCATACTTGGTCTGCTGGAAATAGCCCCTCTTAAAACTATCTTCAGCTATACACTAGTACTTTGCCACATGGCCAACCATTGCAATCAACCTACTCGATCCACGGGAACGTGTCGAAGTTGAGTCCCAGAGTGGACATGAAGCACTGCAGGAGGAATCTCTGGTGTCCAGCATCTCCTTCTTCCTCCTTAGGTCTCTTCACAGACAGGCTTCCTCTCAGGAGGGATGGAACCTCGACCTCATCGGACCCAACATAAACTACGAATTCTGATCCTTTTTCACCAAGCGCTATGGAGAGAAGAGTCTTGATCCTACTGCCTAGTTCTCCAGGACCGAGGACCACCATCACGATTTTACAGTTTGCAATGAAACCAGCTTCATGAAGAAAAGAACAAGATCCAAAGTTGACATCATTGTCATTACGAGTCACATGTAGGCCACATGTATCTGACAACCATATATGGAGTGCCTCTGCCTCTGTCTCTTTCACATCTGGATTATCCAGAATGAAAATATCGTAAGGTCCATCACATTCCTCATTTTTTCCAGATGATGAGGTTTTCCTGTGTTTGTAGTCGAAGACGGTCCTGCATGACATCTTCAGATGGTTCATATTCTCTTCTGAGGTACTATTCATCAGATGCCTGATTGACCCAAGATACACCTGGTTAAACAAATCCGACTTCTTTTCAAGGAGTTGTCTCCCTTCAGTAGAACCCATCAAAACGTTGAAGGAATTCTGAGCTGTTTCGAAATCTTTCAGTCGAATATGAGTGACAACAACATCATGAAGTGTATCCATATCATATGGGTCAATTTCCTGAAGTTTCTTGTACCAATCTAAGGCTTCATAGTTGTTGCCAATAAGTTGACACAATCTTGCAATATCTTTCATGTGTTCAGGTCTAGGTTCATTACTGAGAAGTTCCTTCAAAGTGGGGTATGACTCCAAAGAATCCAGATTTTCCCGACTCATGTTTGGCAGGGATGCGACAAGGCAGGCTGCTTCTTCAACTGCTCTTTTCAACATAAACTTTCCCTGTTCTCTTTCGTGTTTACATTCTGCATCACTGATGTTTGGATTTTCACTTTTATCAAGGTGACAAAATCCGGTCTGTTCATAGGCATTGACTTTGTCGTAAAGAGATGCCTCTGGAAATGACAGTATTTTGCGGAATGTCGCAATTGCACTTTCTGGTCTGTCTAGTCTTCGGAACATCATTCCAAGATTTTGTAAAGCTATCATACTCGTCTCTTCAGTAAGCTGTACAGATTTTGTCAAGTATTCAACCGCTTGGATCAGCAATGGATCTCCTGGGTATTTCTTAACAACTCTTGTAGACGGGATTGCTGCTCTGATAGTTTTCTTTTTTCCTTTGCTTGACGCCAGATTACCTCTTTTTGGGTTCCATCTAGGTTGAGCAGATGCTGAAGGTTTTGCCGTAGAGATTTGAAGTGAATTCAGTCTTGGAAAAGTTTCGCAATCTTCAGTCTCTTCCAGACAAAGGATCCTTGAATGACCATGTGGGGTTATCCCTTTTTCAACCATTTTGAGGAGAATTGATGCCAGTTTATCACAGCCATAGGAAGTTGGTCGGAGATTATAGGCCTTAACAAGAAGTGTATAACAATCTTGTAAAGTGGATCCATATTTTATGGGAGATCTAGCAAATTGTAAAGCACAGCCACATCTTTCCAAAACACTTTCATCTTCTTTGGATGCATCAATCTGAAGTGCCTTGATCAAGCATTCCTCGGCACTAAATGGACAGAGTGTGATGGCCACACTCATAATATTTTCTGACAGGGGATAAATTGCCTTCTTCAGCTGACCCAAAAGTTCTCCAAGGTGTGCCCATGAAAGAGCAGCTAAATTTCCTTCACCATTTGTAGCAACATCAAATAAAAATGACACTGCCATTTCACAAAACCTTTTCAAGTCATCAGATGAAATGTTTATTAAACCTCTTGCAAGAGAAAGGCATCTTTTGCAGCTCAAAGCGCATCCAAATTTCCACGAGTGATTTCTAGGAAATTTCTCAATCGCCTTCTGAAAGAGCTCAATTGATCTGACATAAAACTTTGGACTGATCCTCGAAATGGAATATGCTTCATCAGCAAAAGCAGATGCTCGTAAAAAATCTTGCCCTTCTCTATTCCATTCTGATTTAAGATCCGCAAGCAAACATTCTGCTTCCCATTCATGACCACTGGCCATTTTAATATATACTCTGTTGACTAAGGCAGTAATATTTTTAGGATATTTCTCCAGAATCATTTCATTTTTGGCCAGTGCCTCAGTAGGTTGCTTCAAATGAAAAAGCAGAATAGTGCTGAGGTTTGTTCTTCTAATCATTTCTTCCTCATCTCGTATGGGCCGTTTCGCCTCAGATTCTAATGTCTTCAGTTTGGAAGCACATGTTTCGTTTGTCACTTTGAAGAGGTCATATAACTGTACCGAATGAGGTATTTCTCCCAATAAATGATCAAGGTGTTCTATGGGGTTCATTTCGTCTCCCTTTATCGTTGAAACAACCTGAAATTTTTTTTATAACATTTATTTTCAAACAACATAAGTCAAAAGATACAAAATCAGTACAATGAGAATAAATCGTTTTAAAATAAACTTCTTTGATATTTAAAGATACATTATCATGACTTATCATACCTCATGTAAGAATGCCGATCTCTGATTGGTCCACGTGACCCAAAACAAATATCCATATTCACCGCCGCCGAGGGATGATAAATCTCTTATACCCCGCTACATGAACAAAGCGTGCTTCCACGTCAATCAATCAAAGTCATGTGATCAGGTTATAGGTGTTGTTCATTTCTGTTTGTCTTTTTACTAATAGAGAGCAAGTTTTGAATAATACATTAAGACATTCGGTATGATAAATTCGTTATAACATTCCGTCGAGGGTAACATAGGGATATATTATTCCCTTGAAAGGTTTTAAGCAACTCGCGTTCCGCTCGTTGCATAAAACCTTTCGCGGGAATAATATATCCCTATGTCACCCTCGACGGAATGTTATAACTTATAATATTACATTTTATTCCCTACGAGGGCAATCATATCGGAGTTCATATTTTTCATACTTTGCCCTAGAATATTACCTTTTCATTGTGACTTCATGTATTTAACAATGATTTGACGTTACAGTCTTTCTATGACGTTGCATTTCTAATGCGACAGACAACGGCGAGTAAACGCTTATGCTTGGAGATTGATTTTGATGATTTCCTTTGATTTCGCAACTTTGGAAATAAACAGAATATTATATTCGTACCACATGTTAATGACACTCGTTCCAAAATATAAGTGTATCACACCTCTCGCTCGGGAAATACTAATATGTAGGCACATGGTAATCTAAACTCTAAACGGAAGTAAGGGACGACTGAATTGCTATATTTGCCAAGATGTAACAAGTCAGAATCCACCAACTTGTTCCTTCATCAGAAAAGAAAGACTCAAGTATTACGCAGACACTCCTACGTCTTCAAGCGAGCTAAAGATTCCATGTGTTCAAGGTAATCGAATTGCTCCAGATGTTTAACAAATTTGTCCCTTAAACTACCCCTAAGCTCGATTTTATCACTTATCGATTTTCGTACAAAGATTTTTCAACAAAAAAGAACTGGGCTTGATTTTTGTTAATTTGTCCAATAAGCACCTTTAATAAGCCTTTCATTACAACAGCGTAATTATCGGCTGTGGAAAAACCCACCTGGGCTGGCGGCCATTAAATTCGCGCGGGTGTGACGTAATACGCAGACTGTACAGAGTGGCGCATAAATTTTTCAACTGAAATACCGCCTTAAATAACTGTTTAATTACCATTGATGTGGATATATTTTTTACACCAAACGCTTAATTGTGTTACATTTTCAAATGATTTATCTGAGTAGAAAACATTCTCTGAAAATCGTTAATTATTGTTTTTTTTCTGTGATATTGTTACGATAGATGTATAGATCACGAGGCAATGATTCATTATCAAGATGAATGCCAAAGTTGTTAGAGATCATCGGACAACCTTATTTTAAAGAAAGAAATAAACAAATTTGATATCTCCAACATCCTGAGAGATCCAAACAAAATTAACCCCAAATTTAAACAAAACACTTTTGATATGAGATGCCCATGTAATGAGACCAGATTCATCCAAAGACTTTAACATTAAATAAAACTGATGAGATCATCTATGACTTGGAAGAGTTAAAAGTCTACACCAAAATTTGATTGCCCTTGCCATATAATCTAGTTGAAGAGACAAGCTGTCACATTCATCAAAACCATATTAGCTGTAACAAGTATTTAAGCCTACTTTTAAGAAAGACCCTTACAAGTAACAGAAACGTCGCCATGCAAATTTCAACTTAAAAAAAGATACAAGGGTAATAAGAATGTATGATATATTAGTCCAAGAGATAAGGTCCGTTTATTTACCCCGTAAGGTCCAAAAGGTTTGAACATTGGATCTTATGTAGAAATGTCTGAATTTTCAGAATATTTAAGTCTTACAAGTCAAAACCTGACCAATTTTCCGCTAGAAGGCGCTGTACTCATGACTCAGCATTTTTTTGGCCAACTACCCCACCGCTTTAAGTGTTGATTTATTTCTTATATATTCCATGAAAGGCTATCATTATATATATCAAATGAAAGCCTACATATCTATCTTCCCTAAAAACATAATATCAAATACTTCTCTGCATTCATTATTTGGTTTTTAAAGCGAAAAAGAAAAAAATACATAAAAAATGGTTAAACGCACATATTTCATTCATTGCTTTTTCTAAATCTAAACTGTTAAAGGTTATTTTTTCTCATATTTGATTGATAATCATGCAGGCAACAATAGGAAACAAGAATTTTTCCATTACATCAATATTTGAGAGATTTGCAACAAGTTTTGTGAAAGTGGTGTCAAGTCAAATTTTCAGTCAAGGGAGATAACTCTTGTCAACAGCATTATGATATCCTTTTGTTTTTGGTAAAAATTAAATACTTTAGGCAAAGCATTTTGTTTAATTGTGCTTCTTTTGTTGTTTACTACTTAAATCAAGAGTTCACAATATAGAATAGCACAAATAAACCATAATTGTGTGTGCTAAAGTAATCTATACCATTTTGCCAACTGTTCTAAGAAAATAAAATGAAGATAAAAAGATTGTTCCTTCCAATGATAATCAATTTTACACTTTCATTTTTTTTATGAGATCCCATAACTTATGCTTGTTCACCTTGTGGTAATATAATAACCCTTAAAATATGTAAATAGTGGTGTGCCATATATGTGATACTTAAATTAAGTTGTTCACAATCTAGAATAGAACAAATAAACCATAATGTTGTGTTGTAAGGTAATCAATAACTTATCGAGGGATCTAAAATGGAGGTTAAATGGATTGTTCGTTCCAATCATCGACAAACAATTAACACTCTTATTTTGTTACTATTAATTCTTTGATAAGACGCCATTAGTTATGGTTGTTCACTTTCTGATCATAATAATCTTTAAACTATGTAAATAGTTGTGGAGCACAAAGTGGTCATATCCCCGGGTTTGCATCCCGGGGGAGACACCAAAAATTTGTGACATAGATCTCAAACTCATGATAGTGTGTTGTGTACTTAAGCAACACTGCACTCGGTCCAACCAACTGTTTGTACGGGGGTACCTAAATAATTGGGACGTACGGACCTACACGGTTGTGAGTAACCACTTTGAATGTACACTTCCTTCAGGGTATAATACAGGTAGCGCTTTAAGCATGTTTTATGACATAGAAAAAGTGCCATATAAATATCCACAGTATCATTGCATCATATTATAATGGGCACAGTCTTCATCCATTACACATTGTGCCTGGCTCATAACTTTAAAACTGATCAACTATTTTAATTTTAATTTGTCACTGAAATTAAAAATAAGGAATATCTTACAATTTTGAGAGGGATTTTGGGGAAAAATTGATGAATTTGTGAGAGAACCGTTAACAAACTTTCTTCGACATAAATACATGAAGGTGTGTCATGACAATTGTGTCAATATTTTTGTAAAATTTAGCGTTTTTTTAAAAGAAAATAGGGACTCTTTTAGATACCGTCAGATTTTGATCACATTTGTTAAGGAGATACATAATTAGAAGTTTTGGTAGCCAGGGTAGTGGTACAGGAAGCTGTACTAGATTTCTGAGTACTGACGGAAACCAACTCTGGGCCGTGTCGTCACAACCAACACCTGCGGAGGGTCAATGTCTACCTGCGACATAACTCTGGAAATCAGGGGCATCGGCGTAAGCGCCCACAACACCAATGTATCGCGAAGGGGTCTGATGCATGAGCGCTCAGGTCTTGCATCCTGGAGCAGAACACTGGTGTCTGATTCGTCACTCCGGACGCAAATAGATCCACCTTGAACGACCGGTGCAACTCAGAGATAAGCCAGGATATCTCCAAGTGGAGCATCCATTTGTGAAAAGCAAGAATGCGACGGGACAAACGTTGTTCACTCCCGGGAGGTACACTGGTATCAGCTTGATGTTGAACAGATTGCACCAAAGCAGGAACTGTCACGGAGGAGAGCTGGGGACACCGTTCCGCCCTGTTTGGCAATGTACGTCATGGTAGTTTGATTGTCCATTTCTAAACATACCACCTGATCCTGAACCAAGTGTAGGAAGCGGTCAAAGACATTCCTCACTGTCCGCAGTTCCGGCACATTGATGCTCTTCCTGGACTCGTCCAGGGACAACAGGTCCGAAGCTGAGTGGTCCCCAGAAGACTTCTACCACAAGGGTATAGACAGTCTCAAAAACAAATGGGGAAAAATAATTGAGGACGAGGGAGATTATATTGAATAATACAGTCAATATTACAACCCTTGGCGTCTATTTTCTATCCACTTATATGAACTTATTGACTTCCCTCCGTATCTCAAATTCTTTGCAGTATTATTTTAAGACATTTGGTATGTGGTCAGAGTTAGTAGTAGAATCATGTCTTGTACTACTATTAAGAATTCTGGTTTCCATGGAAACAATTTGAACTGTGTACATAATGGGGGTAGGCATATTTTACGGCCTCTATCTGAAAATCTATGTAGTATTACTTTTGAGACTTGTAGCACAATCGCCAGGCTCACACTTCGTACGATTCAACAAGAAGACGAGATGCATGTGGATTTTTCATGGGTTTATTTCTTCCAAGTACTTTGACTAATCTGTCTGTCGATTCTCGCCCGTCTTCCCTGGGCAACCTCACGACGCCGAGCGCGTCTCTGCTCACATGTCAGGTCGTGTTGTCACCAGCCCATAGCCGGGTGCTGGCTGGGAGTCAACTCTCTCTCCAGGACGATGGCTGAGAACTGGCTGAGAACTCGCTGATAACTCGCTGATAACTGCCTTTGAAGTCAAACCTGGGTCTAATATACCCAACAGACTTGGTTGTCAACACATTGTCGCTTGACAACAGCTTAATGATTATAACAAACTAAGGGATTACTTTGGGATGGGATTAGCAGAGTATTACATAGGTTTCATAACCATTATGTTACAGACTTGTTATATGCTTAAACCTAAAGATAGTGGTATCTGTTTGCTGCTTAAATTATTCTGAAATTTTAAATTGTTCTTATTTCTATGAAAAGAATTGGATCCATGAAACTTAAAGCATATAAGTGGCAAATGAATTTATGATGAATTGTTCAATTCAAATTTGTGGCGGGGGACATCACAGTACATCACATGCACATATTTCTAGGTGTTTTTAAACATTCATTCGCTGGATCTGTTGTAAATAATAATTCATTTTATAATAACACTGGCTGAAAAGCTTGGGCGCCTGATAATTTAACATAAATTCCAAATCAAATTATGCTACTCGCAGAAGCTTGTACATTTATATATATATACACACACACACACACACACACACACACACACACACACACATTATTATTGGAAAAAAATAGTTTCCACTTAGAATGCGTTGACACGGACAGTGTTGGATTGTAAATTCAATTCAGAGACCAACCAGTAATTTATTATCAAGATCAAAATGTTAAAGGTTGCTAAAAGTTTGGCAAGAGCGTTTTTTTTTAATTGTAAGTCCGTTAAGTTTATAGTGTCCAAAAGAAAGTACCCACCCATGAATTTAACACCAATTTTTTTTTCGATGTAAATTTTGTCCACAAACTTTTTTGATTTTATTCCATACGTGAAAACCCATCTTTTTTCGGAACCGCATGACAAAACAATTAAAAATAATAGCCCCAACGCTGCAAAACACCAAAAAAGATGTTTCCTGCTGTAGCACAAAATGCACGTGCATATCGACAGTATAAATCAGCTCTCGCTACACGGTATGACCACAATAGAAAGAAAACCACAAAAAGTATGCCACGTGGAAAGAGACAGAGCTGTCGGTATGGCGCAACAAGGCGCCAACAACACAGTCATTGCAAGAACCTTCGGCTGCACAAGGAAAACGATCACCAGACTGATGCAACGACTCAGGCAAACAGGCAATACATCAGACAGGCCAAGAAGTGGTCGTCCACCCGTGACAACACCCGCTGAAGACCGTCACATCCGCACAATACATCTGCGCAATCGTTTTGTCACGGCGACGTCAACGGCTTCGACAGCACTCAGACGCGTCATCAGTCGGCAGACGGTGTACCGACGACTACGAATCCATGGCATCCGAGCACGTCGTCCTTACCGCGGCGTAAAGCTGACTCTCCAAAACCAGCGTCGTAGACTGGCATGGACAAGACAAGTCCGACGTTGGCAGCTCCGTAATTGGCGACGTGTGCTGTTTTCAGATGAAAGCAGGTTTTGTCTCTTCAGAAATGACGGCAGAGCGCGTGTGTATCGACGCGTTGGTGAACGCACGGCCCAGAATTGCGTCCAGGAAGTCAGGCCATTTGGAGGCGGGTCCGTTATGATATGGGGAGGGATCTGCGGAAATCTGACGACGAGGCTTGTGATTATTCATGGCAATTTGAATGCTCAGAGGTACAGAGACGAGGTGTTGAGACCAGTTGTGCTTCCTTTCATTCAGCAACAGCCGCAGGGAGTTGTTTTTCAACATGACAACGCAAGACCGCACACGGCAAGACTGACAAACGACTTCCTAGCCAATGCCAATATCGACGTTTTGCCATGGCCAGCATATTCTCCCGACATGAATCCCATCGAGCACCTATGGGACCACCTGGATCGACAAATCAGGAGACGACCCGCACCCCCAGTCACGATCCAGCAACTGGAACAAGCTCTGATTGAAGAATGGCAGCAAATCCCACCAGAGGTCATACGCCGCCTTACTTCTTCCATGCGTCGACGTGTGTTTGCCTGTATTAACGCCCATGGTCGCCATACCCGTTATTGAATAAAGATTTCTTGTCATTTTGCAAAAGAATTGCCTTGTTGGTTTGTGCTGAAATTAAGTTTTTGATACCACCTGTCTTTTATTGACAGTCATACGGTAATTTTGACTTCGTACCAAATGAAATTTGCTGCATATGCTGAGGAATTGAATATTCTATTCAGAACGAAAAGATTTGCATATACATATGCATTGGTTGTTATTTTATGTTAAAAAACTACACTGGGTACTTTCTTTTGGACATTAGTTTATTTTACTTTGTGACATGCCATTTCTACATTATTTAATCCTAAAACATTTAACGAAGTTAATGGCAACATAAATAGGTACATTATAACCCGAGAAATAGACGTTTAAATGTTAAAAATGACCGCAAGTCACAGTTAGCAAACAACCATTTACATATTTTAAAGATAATTATGATCACAAGGTGAACAAACATAAGTTATGGGATCTAATAATAATCAATGTGTTACAAAAAATGCAAGTGTAAAATTGATTGTCATTTGAAGGAACAATTCTTTTATCTTCATTTTATTGTTGACTTATAGTTGGCAAAATGGTATAGATTACTTTAGCACACACAATTATGGTTTTTTGTGCTATTCTATATTGTGAACTCTTGATTTAAGTGGTAAACAACAAAAGAAGCATAATTAAACAAAATGCTTTGACTAAAGTATTTAATTTTTACCAAAAACAATAGGAAATCATAATGCTGTTGACAAGAGTAATCTCCCTTGACTGAAAATTTGACTTGACACCACTTTCACAAAACTTGTTGCAAATCTCTCAAATATTGATGTAATGGAAAAATTCTTGTTTCCTATTGTTGCCTGCATGATTATCAATCTAATATGAGAAAAAATAACCTTTAACAGTTTAGATTTAGAAAAAGCAATGAATGAAATATGTGCGTTTAACCATTTTTTATGTATTTTTTCCTTTTCGCTTTAAAAACCAAATAATGAATGCAGAGATGTATTTGATATTATGTTTTTAGAGAGATAAATATGTAGGCTTTCATTTGAGATATATAATGATAGCCTTTCATGGAATTTATAAGAAATATATATACACTTAATGCGGTGGGGTTGTTGGCAAAAAAATGCTGAGTCATGACTACAGCGCCTTCTAGCGGAAAATTGGTCAGGTTTTGACTTGTAAGACTTAAATATTATGACATTTCTACATAAGATCCAATGTTCAAACCTTTTGGACCTCTGAGGTAAATAAATCAGGCCTTATCTCTTGGACTATATTGATAATCAGACTATGTTGTATTCCTTAACATCACGATCAGGATAGATTCAACTTGTTTATAGGTTACGTTCACGGGCCCCGCTAACAGAGTCCCCTATGTATAGACTATTGACTATACATAGGGGACTCTGTTAGCGGGGCCCGTGGTTACGTAGTCATAGGATACACACTATTGCATACAACACAGCATACAATGTTCAAAATGACGGCAAAGTCCCCCATATGAATGCCACATACATTATCTCGTAAACGAATCAAAACGAAAGTGGGCGTAGCGCTTTTCAATAGTTTGATTTTGTTTGTTAGGTCAACGTTCATCTGGTTTCCAAAACAACTTTTTTTATCTTGAACATTTTCTATTCAATCTTGTATCATTTTGCCTTTTTGGACTTAAACGTTTGCATATTATCTATTCATAAATCATATAGGCATACTAAATTGATAATTATTTATATGAGAAGCGAAAAAGGTTTCCATATCTTAAAGATATTAAGGTAATGTAGTAGCATTCAAAACGCAAGTAAAAAATGACAACCATTATACACATATAAAGTCGTAAAAATAAAAGCATTTAACCTGTTCATTTCGAAATCCATTATGATAAAATGGCTTGCAAATTATAACACTATAATAACACTATAATAACACTATAATAACACTCATTTACCTGAGGACCCTCAAGAGGCAATCACGGACATACATATAGTCTTCGTTTCCAAGAAGGTATTCCGATCCTTTACGGAGTCCAGCGATTATTTCCGAATGTCATTACAACTTTTATCATAAAACGATATAAAATCAAATGTTAATATATGGTTGAATTGGATGAAATGAATTCGGTTTCTATCTTATAAGTTTTAATAGAAATTAATCAAAAGATACCGAATGTAACTCTATGGCTATGCTTGATTCGTTTCAGCGGCGTGTACCACGGACATTTGACCTGCATACGTTGAGTCAGTAACAAGCTTAAGTTGACTTCAAGTATGCTGGCGTACGCACAAGAAGCAGTCATCATACCTCAGGGTAGTTTCAAATACATTCCATCTATATGACATAGATATTTTTCAAACATTTGGAAATATGAATTAAAATGTAACTATCAAGTTATGGTTGATATTTGATAATCATACATATTGCCAATGAGATCGTTTTGATTTGCTATTTAAAAAAATAATTATGAATATAGAAGAGTTGTAGACAAATATTTGTCCGACATTATGCGCCGGGTTCGCCTGTCATTCCAAACCGGCTCAAGAGGCGTGCTCTTGTGGCGTACGCCGGTTGTCAATTTAAGTCATAGTGACAATTTTGTAAAGCATTCAAATTGGCCTAACTATTCCTCACGAGCAAAAATCCGATCACTTACACAAATATTTCCTGTCATAGCCTTAGCGAAATGACGTGGTAAGGACTAACGCTCGCCAAGACTTAGGGTAGGGTGTTTTCAACTTCATTATTGAGGGCTAGAATGCACGCAGATTTATGAAAATTGTTGCAAACGTCCGGGGAAAGATTTCTGTGAGTGAGGAACTATTTGTCCGGCGTTCAATACAATTTGCCTTGCAAAAATGAGACTATGACTTTAGGTGATTTTGTCATTTCCGGTGGCGTACGCCGGATAGTTCGCCGGGTTACCAAATATTTACAGACAATGCTTACTTTACCAAAATAGTAACAGGTAATGCACATTTTTTTAATAGGTTATACGTTCATACGTTCTTTAATCGAAATGTTACAGCCAGTATGAACTGTATCAAAATACTTTCAGGTAATGTGTGCCATATAGTTATGGGTAATGCGTTCACATGGTTACAGGTACATGCACCTTACTAAATGATAGAATATCAAGAGAAAGCGTCCGTCGTCCGTCTCCGTTGATCTAGAATTGTAGAACGATGATTGGATGCAATCAAAGTTAGTTGTGCAATCAGCGATGCCACTTCAAAAGTAATTATTTCGATCGCCAAAGTTATTTCCGTAAGCTTTCCAAAAGCTAAAATTTATTCGAATATGCTCCTTGCACTTTGAGTCTTTTTTACTTAACGCATGCGCATAGGTTGTTTAAGTTGCAATATTGAGCGGGAAACTGCCGCAAGTCCGAGAAAGGTTCGTATTAAGACAGAGGTTTTATAGAAATTCATGACGGAGCTACCTATGTTGGAGAGAATGTGCGTCGATTGAAACCAGTTGCAAATTGGACTCTTATATTAGCAAAGGTTCCTTTACAGACAGTAATTTGCACACAGTATTAAGTTAAATTTTAACCTGTGCATGTGTTTTATCTAAGTAGATCAAAGGCGGCTTTGATATTTTTCATCGTTCAGGCAAATAAGAACTTTTATGTTATGTAAAGTTTCATAGCTCTGGCTTTACATCTGATGAGATAAGAGATAACTACAGAGCCAGTTTGGCTCGGTGTTTGAGATGAATTGTTTATTTACGTAACAGTAGTTCAAGATCTTTCATTTGATTTTGAATCTTTCATTAGATTTGAAGTCGGACCTGTTGAATTCAAGATAAGGTTTGAAGTCGTTTGCGAATTGAATCATATACACAATATTACGATTGACCTTGAAGGTTCATTTGTTCAAAGAATTCTATCAACACGCAAACGTTAGGCGTGGCTGGAATTTGTATCAGAGTTAACGTATCAAGTGAACAATCTCATTGACATCAGACAGAATCATTTTCGCCTATAGATGCGTATCCGATCTGAGTACTGCTTTAAAGGGGTTGAGTCAGTTGACCTTTGCCCCCTGGCCAATCAGCGATGAAGCTAGAAAGCCACTAGCATGATTTAATATTCAATTGGGCTTATGTTACAATTTTCAAAAGATCAGAAGTCCAAAATAAGGCTACCTGACTTCTATTGAGCAGTATGCAAATCAGAAAGGTTACCTGATTCGACTTCTATTGAGCAGTATGCAAATCAGAAAGGTTACCTAATTCGACTTCTATTGAGTAGTATGCAAATCAGAAAGGTTACCTGATACGTCTTCTATTGAGCAGTATGCAAATCAGAAAGGTTACCTGATTCGACTTCTATTGAGCAGTATGCAAATCAGAAAGGTGGCGGGGTAAAAGTTCTAACTGATATCATTGTGACTGTATAACCAGTGGATTTCGACTATCTTTCAGTAAGTAATTGCTCTTCAGAAATGAAATAATGCTTGTTTGAAAAATTATTACCAGCTCACCATGAGTAAAAGGAGTATTTTGGCTTTAGGGGAAGTCCACTTTCTATGACAACGACAGTTCTTAACATTGTAGTTACGACTGAAAAGTGTCAAAAGGCCTCTTTTTTGTACTCACACAATTATCCAATAAAATTGAGAATTTAAACTATTTTTGACTTTATGTTTCAATGTTTATAAACTAGGTAAAATCTTTTCCAATCTCTAAGGCAGGACAATATGTTTTCTAGTCATAAAAGTGTCCTGTAAATGTTAGATAAAAGTTTTCAATAGGTGCATGGATGGGTATGTAGGTCTCTGTCTTTTTTGCAGGTTACATGTGTATCCATATACAAAGCGATGTGCAAAGCATCCACGAGCCACAGATGGACTATCAACTAATTTATTTCCCTCACTCTTCTTTGTCTCTCCTGTCTAAAAGAGTAGAGAACGATATTTTAATCTTTCTCTCTTGTTTTTTTTCTTTCCCTTTCTTATATTAATATCAATCTCTCTAATTGATTTCTCTTTTAATTAGTCTCTTCATTCATCCATAGCTTGCACCTTTCTGTCTGTCTCTGTTGCTCTATCCTCTCTTTCTACGTACAGATCTCTCTCCATTAAAATATTCATCGATCTCCCTCCGTCATTTTCATTCACTTCTTTTCAATTGAAAAACTCATTCAATCTTCTTTCTTTTTGACATACAAAGACAAGTTCGTTTTTCAACGGCATTGTATTTTGTAAATGGTCCTACATAAAAGAAAACCCATGCTTTCTCTCTTTTTATTACGTGAGAACTTTTGTAACACCTATTACGTTAGTGATGACGCACTTACTTACAGCACGGCCTTACCGACAAATATGTTGAAAGGATTCATATTAACAAACATTAATATTTTTTGAGTGATTCAAATTAAACATTGTGTTTTAATACTCTTCCCTACCGTCTGGACGAAGGCTGTGCAGGCTGTGCATGCTGACTGATAGCACCAACAAAGTTTCTTTAATAATTTTTTAAAATAATCTCTGCGTATACCTGCAATGAAACTCATTTAGTCAAGTCAAATATAAGTATATACTTATGTTAACGAATATTTTAGTCAAATTTCATGATTGCCATTCGCAATATGGATTGTTTTGTTTTACATTGGTAAACTATATTAGTTTTGAAACCTGTTTACCCTTTGGGTGATAAAAAAAAAAAATCTTATTATATCTTACAAAAATGTAACAATATTACATGACTGATCAGCATGATAATTATTAATACATGAATGACATCATACAATAAACAGAATAAATAACATAAAAAATAAAATAATGAAATAAAAAAGTAATGGAAATAATCGATAAAACATAAATATCCTCAATATTTTCACAAAACTCAGTAAAATTGGCATTACCCTAAATTGAAAGCAAGTGGTATCCACTAATTAAAATATGACATTTCAACATACCCACAAATGAATAAACATTTTACAATAATCAAGACAAAATCAGATGAATATTTTCATACAATGATCATATCATAAACAGAAATAAATATGTTTATGATGAAACATCATCCAAATAAATACTAAATACAAATATGACCCACATCAACCAACTTCGACAAAAATCTTTCAAAAGATGTACGTAGTGTAAGTTTAAACAAGGTCACATAAGCCTACGGAATGATGATGATGATGATGATGATGAATGATGATGATGATACCAAGTTATTGGTAGATCTAAAGGATTATAGACAACAGAGCCATGGGTAATTTGACCCTCAGTCTGAAAGGATACTGTGAAGAGCATAACACTTGAAATAGTCATCAAATAAAAACGAATTATTAGCGTCAAAGATTCTAAGCGTAAGTTAAATTTCAGAGAATCGGACTGGAAAATTTTCTTTTTGCAAGATAAGTACCGAAATTCTGAAATAGGAAAGTCAACGACTCGAAGTCAAGGACCGTTTCTCTAAAAATATTCATTGAATCAAAGTGCAAATTTACAAGCACTTATGTAAATACAAAGCTTAAAAATGATTTGTCAAAACTGAGGGAGGACTCAAGCCACGCACCTCTTCGACAACTCTACAACATCGGTTTTCCTATGTGGTTAATAATCAGCATAATCATAATTCTTTTTTTAAAAACAACATATAGATGACCCATGCTCAAGAGGTCCTTTGCATTTAACATTATTTGAATATGCAATCCTTTAGATGTATCAAGTTTTTAACAATCCTTGCCTAAACATGGTGCAGCGTAAACATTAACATTCACCACATAATTATAACAACCATTAAGTTGGATATGCTACAAGTAATTACCTAACCCAGGCACGAAAAATACCAACTATCTGATTATATATGTTTCTTATGAACCAACAAAAACCTACATTAAGATAAATAAAAACTATTTAAACATAATTTACAACAATAACCACAACCAACAAGAGATTACCCAACCTCATAATTATCATAAAAATTAGGATTATTTTAGAAAGCAAGTCTTTCCGTTTTTCTTGTTAAAAGTTTATCTAAGGATATATTCTATTGTGAAGTTATAAAGAATATGCTTAAAACTAACCATAACAAGCATGAAACTGTTTAAAATTCTACAACAATAACCATAACCAACTCGCGATTCCCTAACCACATATCACAAGAGCTTATAGTTTAAGGTTATTAACCAAAAACAGCTATTTTAAGATATCCTTAATATTAATCATAAACGACAAGATAATCCAGAACGATAACCATAACTAACTAGAAATTCCCTAACCTCAAAACTTGAAAAGAGCTAATAGTTTTGGGGATTATGAAAATTGATAGACATAATAGAAAATAGGAAAAGTTTTTTGAGAACATTAGCTTTTGTTTTCCTTTTTGAAGAGTCTATCCATTAATATAGTTTATGATAAACAAAAAAACTATGTCAAGATATTCTTAAAAATATATCGTTAACAACATGAAACTGTTAAAAGATTCTTTACAACAATAAACGTAATACAGATAAAATCACCTTAAACCAAAACAATACGAAACTTTTAAAAGATTCTTTACAACAATAAACGTAATACAGATAAAATCACCTTAAACCAAAACAATACGAAACTTTTAAAAGATTCTTTACAACAATAAACGTGATACAGATAAAATCACCTTAAAACAAAACAATACGAAACTTTTAAAGATTCTTTACAACAATAAAAGTAATACAGATAAAATCACCTTAAAACAAAACAATACGAAACTTTTAAAAGATTCTTTACAACAATAAACGTAATACAGATAAAATCACCTTAAACCAAAACAATACGAAACTTTTAAAAGATTCTTTACAACAATAAACGTGATACAGATAAAATCACCTTAAAACAAAACAATACGAAACTTTTAAAGATTCTTTACAACAATAAAAGTAATACAGATAAAATCTCCTTAAAACAAAACAATACAAAACTTTTAAAAGATTCTTTACAACAATAAACGTAATACAGATAAAATCACCTTAAAACAAAACAATACGAAACTGTTAAAAGATTCTTTACAACAATAAACGTAATACAGATAAAATCACCTTAAACCAAAACAATACGAAACTTTTAAAAGATTCTTTACAACAATAAACGAAATACAGATAAAATCACCTTAAAACAAAACAATACGAAACTTTTAAAAGATTCTTTACAACAATAAACATAATACAGATAAATTCACCTTAAACCAAAACAATACGAAACTTTTAAAAGATTCTTTACAACAATAAACGTAATACAGATAAAATCACCTTAAAACAAAACAATACGAAACTTTTAAAAGATTCTTTACAACAATAAACGTAATACAGATAAAATCACCTTAAACCAAAACAATACGAAACTTTTAAAAGATTCTTTACAACAATAAAAGTAATACAGATAAAATCACCTTAAAACAAAACAATACGAAACTTTTAAAAGATTCTTTACAACAATAAACGAAATACAGATAAAATCACCTTAAACCAAAACAATACGAAACTTTTAAAAGATTCTTTACAACAATAAACGTAATACAGATACAATCACCTTAAAACAAAACAATACGAAACTTTTAAAAGATTCATTAAAACAATAAACGTAATACAGATAAAATCACCTTAAAACAAAACAATACGAAACTTTTAAAAGATTCTTTACAACAATAAACGTAATACAGATAAAATCTCATCATTAGTATTACAATAGCTAAAACATTTAAGGGATTAAACAGAGTGATAAATAGATACAGAAAATATGAGAAATGATTCTAGAAATTAGCTTTTATTTGACTTTTTAAAGAATTTATCTATGTATTTAGTTTATCATGAACAACCAAAAAGCTATGTCGCTTCAAACTAACCTTAACCGACATAAAACAATAGCTAAAACTACAAATTCCTTCACCTCATATTTATTACAAGTGCTTATTAGGTTCGGCTTAATGAACAAACTGAAAAATAGATAATGAAAATAAAAGAAGTTTATCTATAAAGATATAGTGCATTAAGAACAAACAATACTCTGTGAAAATATATGCTTCAAATAAACCAAAGAAAACATGAAATCCTGTAAGAAATAATCTACAATATTCACCAGAATCAACAACATAGTCCTGTATTACATAAACATTTTTGTAGTTTAAGTTTATCAATACCGCTGCTTTCTCAACAAGATAAAAGTGGTTAATATATATGCAATGCAGACAATCCTCATTCTTATAAAGATACTCTAAAATTTCACACGACTTCTCTGAAACAGAAATATAAGCATTCAAACAGCATACTTGGTCTGCTGGAAATAACCCCTCTTAAAACTATCTTCAGCTATACAAGAGTACTTTGCAACATGGCCAACCATTGCAATCATCCTACTCGATCCAGGGGAACGTCTCGAAGTTGAGTCCCAGAGTGGACATGAAGCACTGCAGGAGGAATCTCTGGTGTCCAGCATCTCCTTCTTCCTCCTTAGGTCTCTTCACAGACAGGCTTCCTCTCAGGAGGTATGGAACCTCAAGCTCATCGGACCCAACACAGACTACGGAGTCTGATCCTTTTTCATCAATCGCTATGGAGAGAAGAGTCTTGATCCTACTGTCTAGTTCTCCAGGACCGAGGACCACCATCACGATTTTACAGTTTGCAATGAAACCAGCTTCATGAAGAAAAGAACAAGATCCAAAGTTGACATCATTGTCATTATGAGTCACATGTAGGCCACATGTATCTGTCAACCATATATGGAGTGCCTCTGCCTCTGTCTCTTTCACATCTGGATTATCCAGAATGAAAATATCATAAGGTCCATCACATCCCTCATTTTTTCCAGATGACGAGGTTTTCTTGTGTTTGTAGTCGAAGACGGTCCTGCATGACATCTTCAGATGGTTCATATTCTTTTCTGAGGTACTATTCATCAGATGCCTGATTGACCCAAGATACACCTGGTTAAACAAATCCGGATTCTTTTCAAGGAGTTGTCTCCCTTCAGTTGAACCCATCAAAACGTTAAACGAATTTTGAGCCGTTTCGAAATCTTTCAGTCGCATATGAGTGACAACAACATTTTGAAGTGTATCCACATCATATGGGTCAATTTCCTGAAGTTTCTTGTACCAATCTAAGGCCTCATCGTTGTTGCCAATAAGTTGACACAATCTTGCAATATCTTTCATGTGTTCAGGTCGAGGTTCATTACTGAGAAGTTCCTTCAGTGTTGGGTATGACTCCAAAGAATCCAGATCTTCCTGACTTATGTTTGGCAGGTATGCGACAAGGCAGGCTGCTTCTTCCACTGCTCTTTTCAACATAAACTTTCCCCGTTCTCTTTCGTGTTTACGTTCTGCAACACTGATGTTTGGATTTTCACTTTTATCAAGGTGACAAAATCCGGTTTGTTCATAGGCATTGACTTTCTCGTAAAGAGATGCCTCTGGAAATGACAGTATTTTGCGGAATGATGCAATTGCACATTCTGGTCTGTCTAGTCTTCGGTACATCATTCCAAGATTTTGTAGAGCTATCATACTCGTCTCTTCAGTAAGCTGTACAGATTTTTTCAAGTATTCAACCGCTTGGATCAGCAATGGATGTTTTGGGTATTTCTTAACAACTCTTGTAGACGGGATAACTGCTCTGATAGTTTTTATTTTACCCTTCTGTGACGACTGATAACCTGTTTTGGGGTTCCCTCTAGGAGAATTTTCTAAGCAAGTTCCGCAACTTTCAGTCTCTTCCAGACATAGGATCCTTGAATGACTGTGAGGGGTTATCCCGTTTTCAACCATTTTGAGGAGGATTGATGCAAGTTTATCACAGCCATAGGAAGTTGGCCGGAGATTATAGGCCTTAACAAGAAGTGTATAACAATCTTGTAATGCAGATTCATATTTTCTGGGAGGTCTAGCAAATTGTAAAGCAAAGCCACATCTTTCCAAAACACTTTCATTTTCTTTGGATGCATCAATCTGAAGTGCCTTTATCAAGCATTCCTCGCCACTAAATGGACAGAGTGTGATTGCCGCTCTCACAATATTATCTGACAGAGGATAAAGTGCCTTCTTCAGCTGACCCAAAAGCTCCCCAAGGTGTGCCCATGAAAGAGCAGCTAAATTTCCCTCCCCATTGGTAGCAACATCAAATAAAAAAGACACTGCACTTTCACAAAACATTTTCAAGTCATCAGATAAAATGCTTGTTACACCTCTTGCGAGACAAAGGCATCTTTTGCAGCTCAAAGCGCATCCAAATTTCCATGAATGATTTCCAGGAAATTTCTCGATAGCCTTCTGAAACAGCTCAATTGATCTGACATAAAACTTTGGACTGATCCTCGAAATGGAATAGGCTTCATCAGCGAAAGCAGATGCTTGTAAAAAATCTTGCCCTTCTTTATTCCATTCTGATTTAAGATCAGCTAGCAAACCTTCTGCTTCCCATTCATTACCATTGGCCATTTGGATATACACCCTGTTGACTAAGGCAGTAATATTTTTAGGATATTTCTCTAGAATCATTTCATTTCTGTCAAGTGCCTTTGTAGGTTGATTTAAGTGAAAGAGGAGAATCGTGCTAAGGTTAGTTCTTCTAACCATTTCGTCCTCATCTTCTATGGGCCGTTCCAGTTCAGATTCTAGTCGTTTCAGCACGGAAGCGCATTTTTCGTTTGTCACTTTGAAGAGGTCAAATAACTGCACAGAATGAGGTATTTCTCCTAATAAGTTGTGAAGGCGTTCGATTGGGTTTATTTCTTCAACCATCGCCATTGATATAACCTGAAAAATGTAGATACATGTATTTACCAATATAAAATACTCAGTTTACAACAAATCGGTGCATCAGCAAAATTTCGAAAACGAATGATCACCATTCTAAACTATATATTTAAGTCACTAAAGCATTTTCACTATGATAAGTAGCAATATATCGCAATACATATTGCAGTACGCTTTTCTGTACATCGTTTTACGGAAATGCGGAGCGAAAGCGAAACCCATTTTCACTGTTTTCTGACATTGAGTTGCAAAAGAAATGCAGCAGCACGGCCCCTCGTGTAACATTTGTCTATGTTGCCAAATCAATTGTCAATTATTACCCTCGTTTGCCTGGTAATAGAGATTCCCAACAAAAGTGATAGCCACCGTTGATTATATGTAGTATATGTAACCTCTGGTATAGCCTATATCGAACATACGTGGCAAAAGTGCAACATGTTTCTTTGAAAAGTACAGATATCTCTTGTGAAATGATAAGGTTTCTATTTAAACCCATTTCGAACATTAAGGTGGTATATTTGGGAAGATCTATCAACATTATACCGCAAACTACCAATATGTAAAAGGAAACCGTCACAAAGCAATATTGCCTTAAATCGCCCATTGAAGATGTCTCTGTTAAATAGATTGATAATATCGCGTGCGGACCGATTAACATGAAGTTTTCCCACGCTAAATACCAAACCACTCACTCGTTTCATAAAGATATTATTAAACGGGACTTAGTATTCTCTACTTATCGTCCTTGGCGTATTGTTGGCGCCATCGCTTTCAGTTAATAGCGAATTCTACTCAAATTAAAGACCCTGGAACTAGAAAGAAAATGATGCGTTAAATTCAACCCTAGTAAGCACGTTCAACATCCCCCACAATGCACTATCTCGCGCCCGTCTCCATTAGTGACTAATTTCAATTTTGTTTCTAATCGACCACCCTCTTCGACGAAAAATTGAAATAGTCACCGCATTTCTTATTTGACTATCGAGATCTGTTACAGTGGTCTCGAGTGCAGATACAGTTGCTTTATGATATGTATGGGATCCATTTGTGATTTCGTTAGCAATAATAAATAGTGATTAGGTCGCATAGGTTAAAAATACATTACGCGTTTTTTAAATGTACGTTGCCTGCACCATTGCAGTAAGTCACTTTGACTTTGGAGTTACAAAGACCTAATATGTTATTAAAAAATTTCACATTGTAAGCACTCAACAGCAGTGAGATAACAAGTGTAAGGCTCATGATCAATGCTTTAGTTTCCTATACAACTTTTCTTATCTCTATTGTTCATTGTGTTATTAGATTAATACATATATTGACATGAGTGCTGATACTTCATTAAACGGTTATACTTTTTTTATCGTAAACAAAACTGATAAAGCATTTTTTTTCAAAAGAGACGCTTGTTGTTGAAGAATTGTTCAATATATCACACACTATTCGAAACGAAAGTACATAGGCCTATATACATCGATAAAGTATATCGTCCATATATAAAGTTGATATTTCTTAGTTAAACGTTTTCAACCTCTCTCTCTACAAAGTCAAAAATATATATCGGCCGTTTGGTTAATTTTGACTTCAATAACGACATTAAGTTTTCACCTGATGTCTGACAGTTATGAATATGAAGGTACCAGGAGTAATCAAAGACCTCACTTCCACGAAGGTATTCCGATCTTTTACGGACTTCGGCGATCTTTTCCAAATGGCGATACCCCTTATAACAAGGAACAATCTAATAAAACTTTATTTTGTGGCTAATTGACGGAAAATTTATTTTTCTCTCATGCATTCTTTTAGAAATTTATTACATGATATGAAACGTATCAGACAATTTGCTACATTTTTTTTACATATGTTATGGGGTATGTGAGAAACGAGAGGCCCGGATGTTCTCTATAGCAACGAGTCTATCAATCAAAATGGCGGAGTCGGAGACGATGAGTATTGATACAAGCAATGATACAACAACTGAAGATCCTTTACAAGAACTAACAGATGAACAATTATCTCAACTACTCGAGGAAACATTGTATGTAAATTAATTAAGCCAAATTTTGATATTTTCAGGAAAATCAAGACGATGATCCGAAAACATAGCCTGTCACAACATCATGTTTATGAATATTATTGAGAGCATTTTGGCTACCTATTCTTATTATCCAAATTACAACCTCCACCATTCGATTTAATCAATTCCACGTTCTATTTGGACGTTGTTTTTCTTTGTCTTATTGTACCAGTAACAAATAAAAATCATGTCGTGTGTATCTTTCATCTCGATACGAGTTGAATTTGATAATTGACCAAGTCGAGAGGCTCTACGTGCAACCCCATTGGATAGCATTGGTAAGTATGCGGCTCGCTTGCGAGAATAGAGCATTTGGGGACAGAAAATTTGGTCTAATATTTGACGATTTCAATCATTACTTTAGTACTGTAGCGTTCATATTAGAATTTACATTCTGACAAAGACATGTATTGTCATTTAATAACTATCGTTACAAAATCCCTGGATGTAAAGATCGGCAATAGAATCGCCGATGCGATATTGTAAACATGTTTGAAAAGGTGTGTTTTGACATTGACTTGACAGAATTGACATGAAACCTTTGAGAGATTTTTTAGAGATGTGAAAACAAGTTTAGATGTACATTTGGTGAAAAATCTATACTTTAACTGCATTATTGGTCGGCACATTTACCCAAATTATTTACTCTTTGAAGAAACTTTTTGTCTTTTTGTCCTTGTAGGCGGGCAAATGATGTCCTCGCCGCTGAGACACAGATGTTTGAGAAGTTTCTCAAACGGGTTGAACCAAAAGATGGCTCAGGACATGTGGTTCAGCCAGTTACAATGGGATCACTACAGTCTCAGTCGAATCAAGAACTTCGAGGTGTTGGCAGGAAAAGATCAAAGTCTAGAAGCAGCAACTTGGACAAATCGCTCAAGCTATCTGCTGAACAAAAGTGTGACATAGCTCAGCGAGAAATTGAAGAGTTGCGTGAAGAGATAGAAAGCTTGAAGGAGGACTCTGAGAAGATCATGGACACCTTTAAGGTTGGTTCACTCCAATCAATCAATCAATCAAGTTTGTATTATCAATGACCTCGGGCCCATATGCAAATAAACATAGTGACATAAATACATGTATATATATTCCTACGTAAATTGGTAATGCAAATTTACAAATTTGTCCATCTTCCCACGGCAAGGTGAAAATGTATCGAGATAGACTCCATCCATTTTCTACCTTGCCCTCAACGGTAACAAAACCTGTGATACGAAGCAGCGACACCTAACGTCATTACCGAGTTACGGCCCTTACTAGCTGCTAACCTGCAGCCAATGAAATCACCGTTTATATTCGAAACCTACGCCCAGCCTTGAGACCTTATGATACAGAAAATCCAAGCGAAAATTTCATATTATATTTTAGTCAGATGGATTATTTGCAGGTATTCACTGACAGCACCAAGAATTAAATTTTAACAATTTAATCACATCAGGCGTATTCCTTAAGTAATTAATGTTTTTTTGCCCTTCTATAAATGATCCTTATTCAATGCATATGTTTAACGTCATAAGCAGTAGATTATTTACGAGAGTAAAATGGTAGTGCTCTGACATAAAGACTAAGAGCTTGTCACAATGGATTTTCATTAATAACTGAAATATTGTTCAAAGCATGTTAAACCCAAACTCACTCACTCACTTGAAATGAAAATTATTCCCCGTTTTGAACGTGCAGCAGTCAATATATATTTTTTACCTTATTTTATGCATTTTTGACAACGAATATTTCGCGATAAATTTGTTAGAAAACGGTTACATTTCTATGAGAAACATTGAAAATTAAAATAATGAATCTTTGAAATTCCATTCGTATACTATAATAATTTCGTATTGACGTTACTTTTAAACTTTACAAACTCTACAGTAAATATCGATCGACCTCAAACGTGATAAATCTACCCTATATCCATCTAGATATATGCCTGAAAATTCATTTGAAATTAATTATTAAAATAGTCTTCTGTTCAATTGCGACAGGTCCCTACCGCTCATTGCCGTTGACATTTGAAGTTCAATTTGAAAGCCGCCTTCTGATTGGCCTATCAGAAAGTTCTGCAGTGGGCTAAACTCTTAGCACAGAAAATGTGGGCCGTGATGTCAAGGGCGAAGCGAAGAGTGTTCGAAATCTTTTCGTTTCGGCCTTGACGTTGTGAAGATGAAATTTGTCATGCTTTGAATCTTATGTTCTGTTTGTTTTGAAGTTTTCGTATCCAATAGAAATTGCATGTTTACAAAATTTGGGCAGATTCAAAATAATTTTGGTATAATCATCAAACACAGGTAAACAAAAATCTCAAAGTTACATGTTTTAAGGTATTTATGTGGAATTTTTCATCATACAATGTACATTTTAAGATATATGAATTTCATCTTCTTTACATTCAAGATACATACATACATGCAATGTTTACTGATTGTTTACTCTTTTGGTATCTTATATCTACATCCAACTTCCAATATCTACTTGTACTCGAGCTCTGTCAGTTTCAAATAAAGCTAAATAGCGCCTAAGCTTTACAAAAGAGGTACCTGTTTTATATATTTAAAAAAAAATAGTTTAAAGGATGAATAATTATCATAACTATTGATTAAATTAAAATGTTCCTCATGGAAAGACCACCCTTATTTAGTTTATGAATAATCAACAAGGACATTCTTCCTTGTATGTCCAAACATATATTCCTAACCAAGCTGAATTAGAAATAGTATATTAATATTCTCTTCCTTGCATATCAAAGCAGAACATTGTATTATCAGTGCCACTTGTTATTATAACAATGTTTGAAATAGTATAGTGTTAGTTGAATTGATATGATATAATAATAAAATTTTGCCTTGGCAACAGAGAAAAATGGTAGCGTCCATTATCAGTTTCCACTGGATGTTTTGAAATAAAAAAATTAGTTTACACACTTGTAAGTTAATTGTCAGTGCTAATGTTTAGGTTTGCTTTTTTGATTTATAAAAGGTCTAACATTAAAATGAATCGATTTTATAATCGCCTTTAAAATATAATGTTATATCGGTAGATCAACATATGGTCATACCTCTAATAATCATGCTATGTCAACCCTCTCCTATGAAAACTTGTTTGTTCATTATTTTGTTAGTTTTCCAATTTTAATTCATTATTACAGAGTATATTTTACCAAATTTTCGAAAAACAAATCATGACGGTTTCAGATTCATGTAATCAACACACTCAAGAATTGTATGACGCTGATTATACCCCCGCCTTACAGCGTGAGCGGGGGTATATAGCATTCATTCTGTCCGTCCATCTGTCCGTCTGTCCGTCCGTCTGTCTGTATGTCCGTCTGTCCGTCCGTCACAAATCTTTTTCCGGAGCATATCTCCTAAACTATACATGCTAGCTTCACCAAACTTCATACACTTATCAACCATGATCCCTAGATGTGCCTTTTGAGGGTTAGACCACCAAATGATTTTTATTTTTTGCGGTTTCCATGGAAACATGACTAAAACAGTGACTCTATGACAAAGTCCTTTGTCCGGCGCATATCTTCTAAACTGTACATGCTATCATCACCAAACTTCATACACTTATCAACCATGATCCATTTTGGTGCGCCTCTTGAGGTTAATTAAGACCAACAAATTATTTTTATTTTTTGCAGTATACATGGAAACATTACTAAAACAATGACTGTCTGACAAAGTGCTTTTTCCTGAGCATATCTCCTAAACTATACATGCTAGCTTCAACAAACTTAATACACTTATCAACCATGATCCCTAATTGAGCTTTTTAATGGTAAGACAAACAAAGAAAGCCAGACTGTAGTTTGAAGCGGGAGTATGTGAGCTGTGCTCACTTCTTTACTTGTTATATAAGTCTTCCAGCAGGTAACATGTATATTATCCATTCAAACAATTTTTGTTATAGGCAATAATGGAAGAAGCCGATATGCGTCTAGCTGAGATGAAGAAGGATTCTTATGAGTTTGACCGCGATATCGTGAAAGGAGCCGTCAACCAGAGAACCAGCAAAGTGGTAGCAGAGAAAGTTATCCGCTACTTTGAGGATAAGCTTAGAGCGAGGGTTAGTAAATTTCTTGTTTCAGTGGAACTTTTCAATAATCTAAGTTCTTCCTGTCCTGATGTAATGGCTGGCTTCCTAATCCTACAGTATTGTTATTGTGAAAAGTTGAAGAACAGTGGTCTGTAATGAAGCAGTTATGTAATGGTTGAGAAAAAAAATGAAACATGCTTCTCATTTTATTTTAAGATAATTTTTTAAATGTGATTATATGTTTTCTCAGGATACCCTTATTGAAAAGCTGCGTTTGAAAAACTCAACCCTCAAGGTACAGAAGAAAAAACTGCATTTGCAACTGAAACAGGTATGTGACTCATAAAGGATTACAAACAACTCTTGTGTCTTTCATCCTTTTTGTAATGCCTATGTTTATTTGCTCCTTTATGTGAGGGTCTTAGAAAATCCCAGGTTACTCCTTATGTAGATTTGTTGGATGACTGTTCAAACTTAGAATGGATTACATTGGCATGGACTTCTGAGTGAGGGGGTTCATTTCACCACTTTGGAAATATTTTAAGAAGTCGACCATGGGTGAGCTCCCCTTTTTCAATAAGTGAATCCCCACTGGATAATTGCCCCAGTAAGTTGACAGTAACTGCATCAAGTGTTCATCTGTTCTGTCCACAGAAAGAGGAGATGGGAGAGGTGCTGCACGAGGTGGACTTCAACCAGCTGAAGATCGAGAACCAACAGTACCTGGAGAAGATTGACGAGAGAAACCAGGACCTCCTCCGACTCAAACTGATGGCCGGCAACACCCTCCAGGTCCTCAACTCATACAAGGTCAGTGTCAAAGGTCAAGGTCACTGGTGTTTGGAAACAAATCCCATTTTGGTGGTTGCTTTAAGTTTGACTTCTTGCAGGGTGTTGCAGATAGTTTTTATTCTTATTGCAGTTATGGCGTGTTGTTTGTGAACCTACCAATGTTTGCAATTCTTTTTCAACCAGAATATTGACATATACACTTTTCACTCTGTAACTTATAAAAATTTTGTCACATATTTTTAGCATAAAACTAATGAAATCCTATTTACTTATATTTGGATATTCACTGAAAAATTGATCGAGAAAGAACATTTTATTTTCATCTACTGAAATGTATGCATACATAATTTTGCTCCCCTTTTTTCAGAAAAAACTGCATACTTTGACCATGGAGTCAGATAGACTGAGATCGGAGATATCATCGAGAAACGATCTTCTCTCCAAGATTGATACAGAAACTAAAGCAGTTGAGCAGGTAATTGGTAGTTTAACCTCAGCCTTGAGCCTCGGGAGTTCCAAGTTTGCAAAGATATTTGATTATTGAATTTGTTCCTTGCTCCTCATTATAGCTGATTTTTATCAAGTTTTTATCAATCATTTTTGCAGGAACGTTCCAAAGCGGAGAACATCAACCGAAAATTGCGGCAACAGCTGGCCGACTACCGAGTACCGGAAGTGATGGAGTATGTATCAGAGAAGGCTGATCTCTACGAGATTCAGAAGAAAGTCAAGAGCTGGGAAAGGAAGGTTGAAATTGCAGAAGTGAGTCTTGACCCTTGAACAGCAGATAATGTATTATTTCAGTCATTGTCTTTATCATTAAGCTCTGAATCCATGTTGAAGGAAATGGCTTCGCACTTTCTTATGCTGCAGGTTGTCAGGGAGTCTCATCCATGTATATTCTGACATGAAATAAGCAAGAGAGGATATTTCTATTTAACAGGGCAATCGCATTTAGTAAAGTCTACTTTCGAAACAAAGTCCTTCATAATATTGTTTAATCCGACATAAAATCTATATCCGGTGGAACACAAATTTTGTTATTAAGTGTTAAAAATACCAAAAGGGACAAAATCAGTTTTCACGGATGGGATGAAAATAAGTACTAGCTCATGGCCAGTTTTGAAGTTCTTTGACAAGTGAGATGTTCATACTGTTCATCAATCAACAACATAATTATGTAGATATGTCTATAGACTTCTTGAAAGAATTATGATTACCTCTTTCAAACTGACTTGTTCTTTGATACAGTTCATAGGGTCCTTGTACCAGTGAAAATTGAATAATGTTTTGAAATTTCTCTGTTTTTCAGATGGCTCTTAAGACCCACAGAAAGACTTGGACTCAGCTCCAGATGGGGAGTATGAATGTCCAGTGGAGGATGATCGAGGGATAAACTAAGGGATAGGGGGATTACATGGGGAAAGGGGTGGTAACTGAGGGTTTTCAGGATGATTGGGAAAGGGATGGGACAAAATTGGAGCTAAACCTGGGGGATGGGAAACTGAGGATGCTTTTGATGGGATGAGGGGGTAGAAGGATTATGACTGGTTGGAGGATGTAAATAAACTGAGAGTGGATAGGATGGCAAGCTGTAGGAATGGAGCATGGATGGAAACTTTTGGGGGTAATGATGATTGGGGGATAGAGCTTGCTGAACTGAGTTGTCAGGAACTCGCAGAAAATCATGGATACGTTTTTGAAAGAAAGGCGCTTTCACTCCTAACAAAACAATTTCAAATACAGTTTTGAGCCTGATTGTTTACTTATTGGTTTAAAAGTGTTAGGCACAGTACAAGCGAGTTCTGTAACTTATAGTATCTTAAATCTTATGAAGCTATGAAATCCAAGGTAAAGGGTTATGTTATGTCTGTTGATAAGTTAATGCTTTTTTACTTTCATCTGCTGGAAATTAATCATCCATTTTCTCATTAAGGACAAGCATTATCCAACAAAACCTTTAAAACTCCTCTGAAGTTAAGTAACAATCATAAAATAAACTACAAAATACTTTGAGAGGTCCTTAAATTTAATTTGTAATTGTTTTTTTGTTTTTTACTTATTTCTGAAAAGAGGGAGCATTTTTTCAAAATTAACCCATACCTATGGGATATTTTTTATTTGTGACCAATGTGAGAGTATCTCTTACTTTATGAGGAGTCATTCTGTAAATTAGCTAATCAGAATGGTAATTGTATGCTTAGAAAGCCAAAGTTTAACCTAAACAATGGGGTGAAGAAGTATACCAGAAGTATTTGTATCTTGAAAGATATTTTGTTATTGCATGTAAACTTTTTGTGTCCAGTATGAAAATAATTTAATAAAAAACCGTCCAAACATTCCGTGATGTTTTCTCATATGATGTTTATGTGTATATACTGAAATTTGTGGTTTTTATCTAATATAACATATTTGAAAGAAAACTTCACTGGATTTTACTGACATTATGACATGTATTCACTAGATGTTTATCTGATTTCTAATGTTTGGATAGTATATGTTCATATGTAGTTTCAAAATATTGTAAAATTATCATTGTTGAATTATATGGTTGTTTTTAAAGTGACGTCATTTAGTTTTCTCAAAATTATGCTGTCAATGGTTTTAATAATTTGACTCGTCTCAAATCACTATTTCATCTATTTTATGTTTCCAGTTAAAGATTGTATCTGTGATATTTTGATTGTGTGTACATTATGAGTATTTACATATTATACACATATTTACATGTAAATAAATACAAATTTAGAACTAACACATATGTCTTGAGTTTATATTGTACAAATTATCTAAGTATTAGCAGTGAAAGATAAGAAATTCATGATCAAAAGAATAAAGTAATCTAATGATAATAATGACGATATTAGTATGGCTCACTTTCCACTACCATATGTGTTGGCTGGGCAACATTGCACAAAACAACCTTTACACTAAGGTTAACATAAGGGCATCTTTTAACATGGCACCAAATTTAACCTTACTGATGTCAGTGCAACAGGATGCTTGTCTTGTCTTATCTGCCACATATAGTTCAAAGGTCACTTCAACTAACCAATCCTAGAAATCAAATTCATTACTGTACATACAGAGGCAAACATTTTGTTTACTAGCCTAGTGAAACAACTTAATTTCAGAGATGAGCAAAATCTGCCTTGCTTGAATATTGAAGACTTAAAAACGCTCATCTAAAACTCATCTCTTAAAAGGTACCATAGGGATATTTGTATCACAGTGTTTGCTGTTCTGTTTTTGCATTATATCATCATAGAAATGATAATGATTTTGTAAATTTACAAATTTCTAATTATGAAATACATTATTGATAATTTCCATTAACTATCAAAAGTCAAACCTTAGACTGGTCAACATGGCTGATCAAGATGGCTTTGCACACTGGATGTGCCGATGAATGGCTTCACATTAAATCATTTTTCTTTTTTAATAAATGCCACTTTTGTTAAATTTTCTAATCCGAAGCAAACAACATATTACCATGTAACATGTTTCAACTCGATTGGTTCATGAAAAAATTACTAGTCAGTGTACACAGAAATATCCCCTTGATACTGGTTTCCAAAACAAGTTTGGTGAAGCTATCTTGGTAATTTTTTTGTCATGGATGAAGGGGCAGAAGAAACGCTTTGCAAAAGCTTTGTAATGAAAATACAGCAATAAAATTCTCCCATAGTCTCCATTTCTCTGGCAAAGAAACATTCAAAAGAGACAAAAACTTTGAAGGAATGCAGTTTATTTCTCACATAATGATAGTAGCACTCTCAGGTATCCACTCAAAACAACACAGGAGCATCCATAGGTATAAGGCTAGATATATATATCCTTCTATTGATAGGCGACGAGGTGTCATTTCATTTGATATAGCGTCAATTTCACTTTTAATGAGGACTGTTGATGATGAAGCTATATATGCAAATAAGACATCCGGTTTATCTTGTATAATATCTTTATGTACAAAATATATCAATACATTGGTATAATTTTTTGATGGAAGTCATATACAGTTGTTCAACTTATATGAAATATGATTTGATAATTAACTTATTACAAGCAAAATACAACTCACACTCTTTCTTTCTAGTACAATTTTTTTTTAAATAAAAAACATGAAATTTGAAAAGTTCACATAAATGTATTCAATTTTGTGAAAGACATTACAGATATAACTTACACAAATAATGATTTAACCGTTACCAAGGCTTCATGAAAATGAATCAAAAAAATATTTGTTGTTATTGCTCAAAAATGAAACCGAAAGACTTTTTCAAACTGATATTGCTTAAACATATATATACTGGACCAAAATAATTAAGGGCCAGCGAAATATTAATTATCAAAGGATAATGATATGAAATTTAGAGTATCTCAATGTTTAAACTCTGAGTGGTCCTTAAATTATTTTGTTCAGTATACAGTGAACAGAATATAAGTGTTCCTCTTTCTTTATAAGTATAAAAGTTTTTGATCAACACTTTGACCTCATATAAAGAGAAAATTGATCTAAATTTACTTAAAATGTTCAATATCATAATATTTACAAAAATTGTAATATCACCCAACTTATGATAAATCTTTTAGTTGAACACTTTCAAGTGACCAAAAGACTCTCAGCAGCTAGATAAACTCATACATATCTGAAACAATAGTTCACTGGCTCTTTGAAAACATTGACTGTGCCAAAAATCAGTTGAAAATCAGACCAAAGAATGGCCACAATTTGAAATATCATTTGAAGGGTTGCTCTCTTATTTGCCAACAAGAATGCACCACTGTTAAATAACTGATCACTGTCAACCATTGGCTGTGCATAATATTAAATCTAGAATTTGTTCTCTGAATTGAGATGAAAATGTGATTTATATTTGTAAGTTAAATGAACTTTTATCAATGATAATTAAAATCTCTAAAGAGACAGAAACTAAAGTAAAAAAGAAATGTAATCTTAAAAAAAAGGGTTATGACTGAGGTCTCATGAGTGAAATGATTTTGGTAGTTAGCATCTAAATGATATTTTGGACACTAGCCTAGATTTGAGAAGCTCTCTCTACACTACCTATCAACGACTTTGAAATCGGGTCTTTTTTTTCGATTTAGTTAATAAAATATACTTCATCACACCAACAAACAAATTCAACATTCAGAACTAACACAAGTTGACTTGGTTAATATTGAGCAATTGTTAGGACAAGAAACTCTTGAAAAACAATCCACAATTTCATAATCTTCAACCAATATTATATAGCATTATATACATAGATACATCGCTGAAGAAAATCAATCTCTGTTTCTGTCATTGCCATAAGATAAAACCTCATTATTAAAAACCTCGCTTATTTCTATGATAGTAACGAGCAATACAAGCACACAGGCTGACAATTATACAGAAGTCTTGCAAACCTCTTTGGCTTAAGAACTGAAATCCTAGAATTTCAATATACTCGAAATAAAGTGCAACTACCATCAGATCCTGAACAACTTTTGCAACTCAGACTTTTACAACTGCTCTTAAAGAGCCACTCCGTGAGTTGTTGGAGTCATATATGCCAAACTTAATCAATTATGTCATTTGATCGCGCTGTTACCAAATGACACATGTTGGTTCTTTACAGTGACAATTTGAAGATAGAACGCGACAATTGTGATCGCAAAAACCTGAGAGTGCACGTGGCGCGCGTCAAATAGTCAAACATAATTTTGGAGACTTATCTAAAACAGGCAGGAGGGCAGTTAGGAGTTGATAGCGTTTGTTTGGTTATATAACTAGTATCTATGTATATTAGACGCGATATCTACACCTCTGTGCATTTATAAGGCTGTTTTTAGATTTACATGGAAAACCAGTATTTGTCATGTATATGTCGTTTGGAAATGAAAAGCTAAGATATTTTGATTTAATATCACCACATATCACATTTTAGTTTCGTATCAAAGTTATTTAATATGTTATGAAAATCATGGAGTGGCTCTTTAATGCTGAGGTTGGCAATTATAATATGACGTACTTATAACTATCTAAAAGCTCAGAGCTAAAATCTAGGCAATGATTTACAATAGGATAGCTGTGAATAACATAAATATATACTTAACAAAAAAAGTTTAGGATCACGCCAATATTCTATATCAAAGCACAAAATGTATAATCTTATGAACTTAAAATATCATTTTACAAATCGGTGCGTCCTTTAACTTTTTTTTGCTGAGACTTTGGTTTGAAGTTTTTCTTAATACTGAGAGAACTTTAAATCAATAAGCCTAGATTTTCAATTGCAAAGGACTTATGATAATCAGATTTATCCTTGACAAGCCGTCATATTTTTTTATTTCACTGCAAAAAGTAACAAAGGAAAGATTTTCTTCACAGATGGTTTATACAATGATAACAGTTTAGTACATATATAATATCTATGGCACACATGTCAAACAAGTTCAACAGTTATAAAGTAACGTCCGCAACATTTATAACATGATATAAAAGCTCACACATTCCAACAAAATGTGTATGAAAGCACTTATTGATGATAAATTGAACATTGAAACTTCTTCTGCAAAATGCCCAAACTACCTCAGTGACACAATCTCTTTTATACTTTAACTTGACATGGTAACAACAAATCTTTGGTAAAGCAAAGAAAGACTTTAATATTGAGAGATCCTCAAATTAGAAGTAAACTCACATTCAGTGGGAGATACAGAATAATTAATTGAGGTTCAACTATTGGAAAGAAGGGCGTCACCCTATTCACCCTATATCTCAAAAAGGGGAATGAAAACCAAGGCCCCTAGATACCAAAGAATACCATATGAATAATGTAAAATACTGAAACAAAAAAGTATTTGATACAAGATATTTTTTCTGTCTGCTCATGGTTTAACCTAAGCAATAAGAATCATCCATCATAAGCTCTGAGACACTGAGCCGAAATTTTACCCCATTATTTGATCCTAATTGGATGAAATATATAAAAACATAGCAGTTATATTGATCAGGAATTTGTCTTTGTTTACACTCAACATATATGAATTTTTTTCTGATAAAAATAAGGAAGTATAATTGATAATTAAAATTTTGCTACGTTGATCTTGTCCTTAGGACATATGGAACATGTTTGAGGTAAGATATTAGTCAAGTAACTTCGGATCTACCGGTAGACAAAGTTTTAATCAATTTTCATGTTTCATATTTCTTAAGGGAATAATAAACTTTATCAATATGATATGATGTCTCAATGCTGTGATATGATTCTTTAGCTGCCATTTGTTAACAAAATAAAAAACCTCAAAACATTAATACTGACTTGAAAATAAAATATGTAAGTATGTTACTGTTTTTCAATGTATAATAAACATGAGTTTCTAAGTACAAATAATTTATTGATGACAACTTCTTTATTCTGAGGTTGGGACGTTCGATACAGATTCTTGTATCATTGTCACGCTTCAGTGGCGGATCCAGGATATTTGAAAGGGGAGGGTTCGGATTCAGAACTTGTCACGTTGTTACGTTATATTTCACATTTTCAATTATTTTTATTGACTTGAATCAATAATTGATTTACAAAAGGGGGGAATCAGCCACTGCAGTTTTACAACGATACAAGAATCTTTATTGAAACGTTACAACCTCAGAATAAAGAAGTTGTCATCCATAATTTATTTGTACTTAGTTGCTTCCAACTTCTAAAATGCCACTCAAAGAAACTAAACATGAGTTTATTTCCTTTGAAACAAAATATAACACTTCCATAAATCTAAAAATCATTCAAAAGTTTGATCAAGCAGCATATCATAAAAATTAGGTTAAATGGCTAGATGATTAATTTAACTTTTATAAAAATCAGTAGTTGTCAAAATTGTGATCTAAACATCGATAGAGTCTGAATAATTCTTATGATGTCACTCAGGTTTATTCAAATTGCCTCAAGGGGGTGATATCTCATAGATTACTATAAAATCATAAATTTCATGAATGAATTCTATCAAAATCCTTCAATTAAGGTAATAAAATTAAATCAACACACCTCAGTTTATAGTAAGCTATGAAGTAATACATATGAAAGCTGCTGACAGAATATTTACTATCTAATAAAACATGTAAAATATCTATTTCCCTGAATTATGACAAGTTAAAAGTAGAACTCGAATAAACATAACAACAGACCGGGAGGAACATTGAATCATAATAATATTACTAATTACACATTCTCAAAAGCTATAACAACTGAACATTTAAGGCTTATAAACATTAAATGATCGATTTAAAAAAAATACACTAAGGTACACTACAATCATGGTAAAGAAAAACTATATCAGACTGAATTTGCAAAAAACTAAGAAATTGTTGACATCAACAATATATAATGTAATTCTTTTTTAACTTTGAAGTCTCAATTGTTATTTTCACGGCAATGAAAATACAGATTTTATTTTCCAAAAATTTATTTTTTCTATGATTGGAAATATGATTGTTAATTTCTTAACTTATGATTGACATACTATAATTATTCCTGGCAACAGAATAACTAAAATTATTCCTGACAAGTGAATAACTTGCATTGCCCATAAGGACATGCAATAAAATGTAGTTGGAATTTTACTTTTGAGAATGTGTATGTCCATACAACTGATGTATATATATATACAATAAAAACAAACCATTGCAATTCAGCTTATTTACAAATATAACATATCATATAGCTTTGTAAGCGCCATACAAAATATCTATCTTAAAAATCAACACAATAACACAGTTATAAGTGTCATGGCATATCAACCTATAGCACTGGCCACGCTAATTTTCAAATGAAAAATATTTTTTTTAAACAATCTTTTTTTTCCATAACTAACAGAGCTACATATATCAGAACACTTAGTGCAAGACAAACAAGAACATTTACAAACATTATCTTCATCATTTTTCTTATACATTAATACTCGCTCAAAAATATATATTCAAATTTTTATATTCAAGTTTTTGTATTCCCCCAATCCCTTATCCTGTAAACAGAAAGAGGTTTCCTAAAACTTGAAAATGTTTCAAATTCAAAATATGAATTTCTGTAAAGAAAAAGATATCTTTATCTGTTCAGTTTCCAGTTTTGGGCCTCCTTTCACAAAGAAACAATTACTAAGGTTAACCTTAACTCTTATTCTTTAACACTGCACTACGGTTACCTTTAGGACTTACGATCATCGTAAGGCTTTGTGAAAGGAGCCTCAGCCCAGTTCAGTTTAAGTTTTAAGCCATGACTTTAGTTCAGTTTAAGTTTTAAGCTATGACTTAAGTTATGTTAAAGTTTTAAGCCATGACTTTAGTTCAGTTTAAGTTTTAAGCTATGACTTAAGTTATGTTAAAGTTTTAAGCCATGACTTTAGTTCAGTTTAAGTTTTAAGCTTTGACTTAAGTTATGTTAAAGTTTTAAGCCATGACTTTAGTTCAGTTTAAGTTTTAAGCTATGACTTAAGTTATGTTAAAGTTTTAAGCCATGACTTTAGTTCAGTTAAAGTTTTAAACTATGACTTAAGTTATGAACTACTAACATTTAAGCACTCATGTCGTAAACAAAGTGTTGAGATTCATTACAAACCTGATGATTATGAAAAGGATGGAAATCAAGAAAATAATGTACCTCGAGTATAGGCAGATTACCCTTTTGTCCACATAGTTGGGGAGCATCGTCATAGGGTGTTTGACATCACAATATTTAATTGATTTTTTCCCCTTTGGCATCGTATTAAAATATGAATCCTGATATGACTGGATGTGTAGGTGATAAACTCCAGATTCATACAACCATAGAATCTTTTAACTGTGATTTGTATGATGAACATTTCAACTGAGATTCGGAATATCTACTTCTTCATTCAACATCTTCAATAGCATAATCCTATACATTTAGAAATAAGTAATTGAGTTTATATGGAAGATCATATCTAAATATCAATTGGCATTTGACTAAGTAACTCCTATTCCAGTGAAGGCACTTATAAAATAATTCCCAAAAACTCTATTCAAATAATTTGTACTCTAGTTTGAATTCTTGCTGAATTTCTACACTATTATTTCAACATGACATTAAATTTCAGCAGTGGAAAGATATCAAATTTCACAAAATATACATATAATATATACTTTAAACGTAAGATACACCATTATGTATAAACATCATATGTAAAAGAACATTAACATCTTTTTGCAATAATCTTCAAATAAATTGTTCACTCATGTTGGAAGGCACTGAGATTTCACAATTCCAAAAACAAATTTTCCTTGACAAAAAATACACTGAGGAAGACATGAAATTTTATGGATTATCAACTTCTTTATTTTGCTGATAGTGACGTTTTGGTATTGCTCAATTGCTTGAAAATGGTATAAGAAGCTATACCGAAACGCTCAATTGCTTGAAAACGGTATAAGAATCTATACTAAAACGTCGCTATCAGCACAATAAAGAAGTTGATAATCCATAAAATTTCTTGTCTCCCTTATAATGACAACTTCTAGAATGCCACTCAAACAACTAAAAAAATTCATTTTCATATAAGAATAAAATTAGGTTTCAATCAAACACAAAATATTTTTAGTTTCAAAATCTCTACTTTTCAGATAAACAAAATCTTCATCTTGGAAGACATATAGATTTGATAGCTATGAAATATATTCAACTGATATTATTTCGCTTTTATTATACATGAACGTCCTTTTTTGCTCTGGCTTTGAATTCTTCGAGGATTTCATCGCCGCCACTTTTACCGACGTAAATAATTTCATCATGGACTGTTCCTTCGTCTGAATTATGACCAGAATCTTCATCCTCTATCGTATTGTTGCTTCGTATAAATTTCATCGTAGAGCTTGTGGCACCATGCATGTCCGATTGTGCCGCCTTGGCGACATTGTACTTAAGGCATCCAAATTTACGCAAAATGGCGATGATTGGCATCCAGACAATGGACGATAGGACGAGGAAAGCACACATGAAACTGGCGTACCATGGATATTCAACCCCGACTTCAGCTAACTCTCCCTGGAAAAACAATTCAGTTTATGTTAGTGAGAATGATATCAATGAACTTCAAAAGTAAAATATGTTAAAAATTAGGATTTTGCTTATAAACCATTGATGAATAATCATAAACCACGTTCAGACAATATATATATATCAATAATCTTTAGAATTATCATTGTAAATGATTAATAAAAATTCTCTTGAAGTTGCTAATTAGCGTTTTGCTTTTTTGCATAATATCTTAATTTCTTAAAGTAAATGTGCTTCATTGGCTTTAAAAGCATTGTGTTATCATACTCAAGATATATATAAGACTATAAGACTTCGAGGGTATATAAAAGGCTATAATAATCAGTACAATTAGGATATAAGTTAAGAGTACACCCTAAGTGAAGAGTACACCCCAAGTTAAGAGTATACCCTAAGATAAGAGTACACTAAATTAATAATACACCCTAAGTTAATAGTACACCCTAAGTTAAGAGTACACCCTAATTAAGATTACCCAATAGTACACCTAAGTTAAGAGTACATACTAAATTAATAGTACACCCTAATGTAAGGGTACACCCTAATTAAGATTACCCCCTAAGTTAAGAGTACACCCTAAGTTAAGAGTACACACTAAATTAATAGTACACCCTAAGTTAAGATTACCCCCTAAGTTAAGAGTACACACTAAATTAATAGTACACCCTAAGTTAAGATTACCCCCTAAGTAAAGACTACACCCTAAGTTAAGAGTACACCCTAAGTTAAGAGTAAACACTAAATAAAAAGTACACTCTAATTCAAGTGTACACCCTAAGTAAGAGTACATCCTAAGTTAATAGTACACACTAAGTTAAGAGTACACACAAAATAAATAGTACACCCTAAGTAAAGAGTACATTCTAAGTTAATAGTGCTCTACCAATCAATTGAAACTCATGAAGACACACAACTGATCAACTCACCATTGTGATGTCATAGTTCTTGTAGGTGACTGGCTTGCTGAACTTGCTTACGAGGGTAGCGATGAGAAGGGAGATGATAAGAAGGGGGGCGATAACCTTCCATACCGCCTTCCAGTACATGTTGGGCCTGTGGCCGATCATAAACTCTATATCATCGCTGAATCTGTGATGAGAAAGAGACATACAATGTATCATTTTTCCTCAAGTGGAGTTTTTTTCCCCCAGACAATCTACATAGCCTTGGCATCAGTTCAAGTGCTGGCACCAATATCCAGACTGTTCTCTATGTTATTTCCAAAAAATAAATCATTCTGAAGTCAAAAACACATTAACATAATGCTGACAAACTCTCTTTTAAAGGGGGGGGGGGGGGGATCTCTGATGGATCTCCGATTACTGAAAAATCAATTTGTCCTCTTATCCCCCAGTGACTGGACAGCTATTTTATTTCAAACATTTCTACCCCTTGTATCTATTTGAGGCACAGCCTATAATTGAGGAAATAAGTTATCTCAGTTGCTGTATTTAGTTCCCCCTCCCAAATATAAGCCATTTAGAAAAGCCCTATCTCCTTATTCTAAAGAATTGTAAAGAATAAGCAATGTGTCCAAACATTTTATTTTATATTTATCTGAATGTTAATGGGAAAGAAAGTTTTATTTCTGAAAGATGAAATATGGAATGAAGTACCCCACTACTAACAGACTTTCTCGTACACAATGCTATAATGTACAACATTGATTTCAACCTCTTCTAATCCTCCTTGAAAGGCTGCATTTAGCCCTAACAAATGTTTCCTAAAGACACTTAAACGCACTAGAGCACACCAACATGTCGTAAACACAACGAATGCACAGATACTGCATATCTCTCGATATCACTCACTATCCTCACTCAAGTAATCTACCTCGTAAGTTATTTAACAAAACTTTACATATTCAGGTAGTTAAATTGATTTTTAAAGGCCGGAAGTATTTATTGTTACGTTTCATCAAATCCGCATGAACTACGATATCGCAAATATTAAAATTTTGCTTCTAACCAGAAAAGCGGAAACGGCAGCCGCTTTGGTCAATTCAATAACAACGCTAATGCTGCGTTATTAAATTGATTAATTAACAACATTGCTTTCATGCTGACAAACGTCATATAAGAAATGCAGGTATTGATAGAGAAAGCTTGTCTTGCAATTGGTAACATATTTGATTTCCTATCCCTCTCTTTCCATAAGAAAATGTACACAAGTGCCTCATGGACTACCTACTTGATAATCTTATCTTAGATGTCAGAATCAACAGTAAAATAAATTGTCCTACAGGCGGTCAAGGCATTACAAGAAAAAAGACCATCCACAGCAAGACAAAGATGATTTTATGAGTGCTTCAGATTTAACTACATTGAGGTATTCAAATACACTATTGAGTAGTAAGCCATTAACCACACAATCTAGGACACTTGAGTCTTTACATTTTGTATTTAATCATTGAATCTAAGATCATTCTCCTGCATCAGCGTAATTGAATCCGCTGATCAAGCTCCTTCCATATACCCTGATATCCTTTAAGCCAAAAGCCTTGTATCGCTAGCTATCTAACCAGCCAATGAGACGACTCGCATCCAGCAATAGCGGCACAACCCGGATTGAAAATTCAAAAGAGAAGCTTCAAGTTCCTTGTATAACGTCAATTCATTGGCCTTACAATAGCAGGTGAGCACAGGGAGGGATTTGGCTTGAAAGAGATCAGGGTATATCGAAGGAGTTTGATCAGCGGATTCAACTACACTGATGAAGCAGGATGATCCAAGATGTATGTCAGATTATCTTATTGGAAGCTGTCAACATTGATTTAAGATTTCGAGATGCCCCAAAAGAAACAAAGACCAACAGACCTGTTTATACCATACACATATGCGACCCCTACGGTCTCCGCGAGGGCAACCAGGATGAGAGGAAACGATCCGGCAAACGCATCGAAGAGAGACACCCAGTAGGACCCGCTGCCCAGCACAAACAGGAAGCCAATTAGACAGCTCGACCCACACAACACAGCTGTAACATACAGGCAGTTGTTACATTCATATTCTATCACTCCTACAAGCCTAAAATAAGGCTGAAAACATTGTGAAAAATCGTTTGGAGAGAAAGGGTTGATAATACAAATGATTTGACTCCTTAAAAGACAGTCTTTCTAGTTTCCATTACAGAATGTCATATTTTCTACAAGAGCCAAAACTGTTGCTGGGTGTTTTCACATTTTCTCTCATACCTGACAGCAGCCACTTTTTCTTCATCCATGGAAACAGCTCAAGATCGTGGAGGGAGGTAGCAACGCCCTCTATGGTACCGAACTCACTGCCCAATCCAAGGGAGAGAAGCATGAGGAAGAACACAATTGACCAAAATGGCGCCGATGGTCCAAATTCATTGATAGCCTGGGTGAAGATGATGAACGCAAGACCAGTACCCTCTGCTCCCTGGAACATAATAATGATGAAAAATAATAATGTTGACAAAATATATTGTCCTTTGCAGAAAGTTTCAAATAGCTAAGAGTAGAGCCAACTTTCCCGCAAGATAGGGATTAATTTTGTTTTTGCTTTTTGTAAGCAATTTTAAGCAAGGTTTATTATGATGGTTAATGCTTGCCCTTGATTTGCTCCTTCACTTGAGACAGTTACCTTGTTGAGATCGTCCTGAAGGTTGCAAGTCTTGAAGGCAGTGCCGGTGACGTTTGTGATGTTTGCCAGCTGATCAACAAACTGATCCTTGTAGATGCTGTGTGTAAGAGTTGTAATGTTGAACTCATCAGCGACTGGACTCATTTCCAACAGAAGCTTGATGTTACTGTAACAAATGAGGATTGACCCTTGACAAACTTCCCCAAAAAGTTTAAAGCAGAATTAGCACCAGTCTTCATCACTAGCCTAATTCAAGCCTTGCCCCATAAAATGAGCCAAGCTCTGTGGTTTGAGTGTAGTGCAAACATTGGCTACCAGTACAACTGCCAAAATATTTCTGATTACTATCAAGCTCACTTGCAGTAGACCGAAGAGCTGCTGCAGAAAGGTTGATGAAATGGAGCAAGGCTTTGATTAGCCACTGACTGATATTTTTTCCTTTATCAAATTTAGAAATTCTGCACTTCTGTTTTCTTTATTATCTCCTAGATGAAAACCCATTAGAGATAGAATCCTAGCTTTCCGTATAACACTTCTAATTTTGACTTCATTCATCAAGCTTTAATATTGGTATTAAAACTGTCATCGGATAAGGATGATGTATAAAGATTGAAATGATTGACTGGTTGCTCTCAGAGCTTCGATTTCAAAATATAAGTGGTCAAAGTCAAAGATTGTTTATTGCATTCAAGGCCTCAGGCCCCATATAAAATGATACATATAATACATATAAACATATACCTTACAGGCCCGTAGCACCAATTTCGAGAGAGAGAGGGGGGGCGAAATTAGGGATTTGCTAGCTCAGTGGGGGGGGGGGGTAATTACATATTTTGTAAGTTAAAAACAGTTTATAAGTCACAAGCTATTGTAAGCTATAATATCCTCAGAAAAACTCTATTTAAAAAACAATTAAGAAGCATGGCACTTTAATCACCATTGATGATTGAATATCTGACCAGTTGTTATGAGAATGACAAAAATAAGAACGTTTGATTATCCCCATTTTATTTGCAAATTGGAAATATTGTTTTGTGCATTTTGAACCCAGCATTCACATTGTATATATTTGTTCTATTTTTATAATTCTGAACAACCAGCAAAGAAACAGCTGCTCATACTCTTTTTGTCTTTTTTAATGTTGGAGCTTCAGATGGAACTAATAAATGGATATATAATATTTTATTTGCATCAAATTTATATATAATTTTTTAATAATTACCAAAATTTAAACATTAACATTTTCATAAGTTCAATTTCAAATTTTACACTTTCAATGTGATCCCCATATGTTAAAACATAAGATCTATCTATCTGCATTTTCTTTAATTTTCTTGTAAAATTGAGTCTTTAAAATATAAGACCTGTAATTTTTAATCTCCGTCGCTGTACAAAAGTGCATTTCAAGTACATTTGAAAATCCTTCTTTACATTTGAGAAAAACACTCATTTCAAATAAAGTACACTTTCAAAAATATCTTAATAAACAAATGTGAAAAAAATAATCTTTTTTTGACTCATCTGCCCACAACTAACATTTGTTGAAAACAACATGCACATTCACCAAGTGCTGCTAAGTTATCATTGATGGATGGCTTCCGACAATATTTCCCATGATGCAGTGGGCTCATGACATGCCCTCGCTATTCCTACCACTGCACTAACCAGCCACGACAGCTTTACGTGATAGAAGAAAATATTTTGCTTTGCATATGATTTGTGTTATCATCAAATTTTTGGAACATTTGATATCAGAACAACAGATATGAATTAAGAATAATTAAAAAGAATTTTTTAGTAATTAATATTTTATCAATTAGTGAAGAATATTGTTAATTTTTTTATTATTTAAAATAAATTAATCTTTTAATTATGAATTATCTGTTAATTATTTCTAATCAATCATTTTTAACATTTAGAAAAAAATTCATCTTTTAATTATGAATTATCTGTTAATTATTTCAAATCAATAAATTCTTATATATTAATAAATGATTAATTACGTAACGGCAAATAATTAGTATTCTGTTAATTATCAGTGAAGTAACTCATTTATTGATAACATTATAATTCAGCAAATTGTTTTTAAACCTATCACTTGTTATCACTTTGTCATAAAGCACAAGATTATCATTCAAAATTAGGAAAGACAAAAATAGAAAGATGAAATTTTAATTTGCAATTAGCATGAGTATGTTTAGTTTGAGGGTTTCTCATGACCCAAAATTTGTATTCATCTTTGAAAAAATTACCATAAATGAAGTTTGCCACCTGCATTTGACACTGACTAAAACAAAACATTGGCACGAATGATCCCTGTCAATCAACAGTATGTCAAAGCCCAGAGATTTACAGCTATTGTTGGTACAATATGGATCAAGGACCTATGGAATTTGTCAAGAGTTCACGGACATGGTTCATACAGCTGCACAAGGTATATTTTTAAGGCCTTTTTAAGGCCTTTTTAAGTCTTTCATGTACATATTTCAGGCTAATATAAAAGACCCCTTTAACAAAAGATGACCAACAATTTCTCATTGTGATGTAATTAAAAATGTTATGGGACAATAAAAAACTGAAAGTCAAATGCATCTGTGATTAGTTGCTTCTTGCATGCTGAACAGAAAGCAAAATGTTTGTCACTTTTGACTTCCTTCACCCACTGGTATTTTTTGGTCCATATATTGAATATTGGAAATCGTTTTCCCCATAATGACATCGAAAATCGTAATAACAACATATTGATAATCAGATTACACTTTTGGAAGTTTATTAAATTCCAGGCCTTTTCAAGGCGTTTGGTTCATTTTCCAGGCCTTTTCAAGGCAATATTGGATTTAAGGTCTTTTTAAGCCAAACGTCCACATTCCAGGCTTTTTCAGGCCCGTGCGAACCCTGACGGACATGAAAAGAGTGTACAAAATGTGATATAATTCAAAGAAAAATCTTCTGTAAATGAAATGTAAGGGTATTATTATTGACACTAAAGCTGCTTAAAAGGACAGTCCTGTCGGAGTATTTCTGGTTGAAATGAAATTAAAGGGAACATTTGTTATAACACTTCGTCAAGGGTGACATAGGGATATATTAATCCCGCGAAAGGGAATAATATATCCCTACATCACCCTTTACAGAATGTTATAACAAATTTATCTTACCAAGTGTCTTATTGTAGTATTAAAAAGACAAACAGAAATGAACATGGGGTATAAGGGATTTATCATCCTTGGTGACGGTGTATATGGATATTTGTTTCGGGTCACGTGGACCAATCAGAGATCGGCATTCTTACATGAGGTAGGATAATCCCGTTTATACAAGTATGTTATCAGTACATGTTGTAACATAACCCATTTGAATTATGGTACTGAGAATAACATTTTTGTTGATTTATATTTAACAACTAGATAAATTAGAGTGCATTTTTGACTGAATTATTATAAGAATAAGAAATGAAGCCATTCATCTGTGCTATGAGCGTGAAAAATCTTGGTACGGCATTGCAAAGCATTGTTGATTAGTCTTATCATAAATCATTTGTTAATTTGTGGACATTCTATTCATATTCATAGTTAATCTTTACAATAGTGTGAAATTAGTAAAAGTACAGCACAGTCATTTTCCCTCAAAGCAACATGGCAGACAGTAATTAATGAATGACAGTATCCGATAGATACGCCTTTTTATGAGTACTATTAAATATCTGTGTGGCCAATCTACGAGAACGAAAACTAGAAAATCTGGGGATATTTATGATTAATGATTGTTTAATTGATTGTTACTGCTGGTTACAAGGCTTAAACCCTTATAGCAAAAGTATAGCTCAATTTCTCAATTTGTCCACACAAAAAATTTGAAATTGTTTTAACTTACTGATCCATACATCCTTCGTACATCAGGGTTGCCTTGAAGCCAAGAATGGAGAAGATCACAACACAAGCAAAGATGGCTGTGAACCAGTTACAAAGGGAGACAATTATAGCATCCTTTTCACAGTTGTTCTTTTTAGGGTTGTAGCTTGAAAAAGCAATCAGGCCTCCAAATGCCAGCCCAAAAGAGTAGAAAATCTGTGTAGCAGCATCTAACCAACACTGGGGATCCAGCAAACTTGAAACCTGAAAGACAAGAAGAGTTGTTAAACGCTGATGCTGCTCAATTGTTAGTAACCTGGTTGATGAAGATTGATTTATGTCTTTTGTCATATCATATCAGCACAATGTTCATTTTGATTCAATTCTAACTTTAAAACTTATTCTTAAAACAATACCCATCACACCATGGAACAATAATCATGTAACTAAACACCAGTGATTAATCCATGTCCTATTGAACATTTAACGATATATGGCCTATTGACATGTCAGTTAAACTAATCCCTGACCAATAAGATATCAATTTAGTTTTTGATCCTGCTGCTGGTAGACAGAGAGTGGAAAACATATATACTGATATGTAATCAAATATCAGGAAATAAAAAGTTACAATAAAACATTTCAAAGACTATAAAATCCAAACATATGCCATATTGTATATTAAATCTGATATTTACAATCTAAGTGCAAATCCCTTACTTCAAAAGGAAGAAAAAATCAGAAACAGGATAAAAGTTTAACATTTATTGTTGTATTAAATTCAAATGAATAAATAGCTAAAGTACAACTGTTGTAAGAATAGCAAAATATGGTGCTTTATGTGGATGAATAAAAGTGATCAATAGAATTTGAGGAAAATAATATAATAAATATTTGAGCACTAAAACCTGACTATGGAACATTTTAAAAAAGCCACTGATGACTGAAACATAATTATTGGAAAATTATTTCAAGAATCCAATAATTATAGCAGCATCAATTTGCATGCTGGGAGCTAGCAGACTATGTCTTCTATAACCCCCTCACAGTAAAGTTGGAGGTTATCAGAAGTGTTTGACTGTAGGAGTCACGCATGGGTATCTTCTTACTCCAGTGCTATTCATATATCAAGCATTGGCTGACTGTTAACAGAGTCTGGTTTGCAATGACATACAAAACAGTCACTGTTTACAAAAAATAGAGTCGTGAAACGAAGACATAATTTTAGCACGATAAATTATTTTCTCTATCTGTTGGTGTTTATCAAGATGCAACAAATACCATGCTTTGAAAATCATCAGGAAATGAGGTTTGTAAATAGTAACTGAAACTTAAAATATTGATAATAATAGAATAATAACTTCCTGTAAAAGGAGACTCAAAACCCGTACATGAGAATGCCGCAACTGATGCGGCAATCCGCACTTTTGCCGCAAAATTTGCCGCACACAATTGCCGCAAAAGTGCCGCACATGCGGAGTATTGGACAGCCGCATGTTGCGGCATTTGAGCGGAAAATAAGAAAAGGAAAAAGCCGCAAGAAAGCCGTAAACACTGGCCGCATAAGTGCCGCATGGTCCCCTGGTATAAATGCCGCAAAAATGCCGCACCTGCGGAGTATTGGGCAGCCGCGAGTTGCGGCATTTAAGCGGAAAATAAGAAAAGGAAAAAGCCGCATACACTGGCCGCATGAATGCCGCACCTGCGGAGTAATGGACGGCCGCATGTTGCGGCATTCTTGCGGAAAAAAGAAAAAGAAAAAAGCCGCAAGAAAGCCGCAAACACTGGCCGCATAAATGCCGCACAAATTCTACATGATCCCCTGATAGAAAATGCATGAATTGGACGTATTTTTTTTAGCGTAAAATGGGATATTTTTGGTGCATTAAAATTAGTTTTGACTAGTGGTAGAAGCCCTGAAGAAGGCGGCAAGCAAATATCACGGAATCAACACCACCATCTATTCATTATATAACAAGGTGAGTCAAAAACATTTAGGTTTGAAATCTTTACTTAACAGTAAACATCACTACAAACATTAAACAAATTCTTCTTTGAACTTCAAACAGTTTCTAAAGGGCTGCCATCTTCCCGGCTGTTGATGTGTATCAAACAATGGTAGATTTCATTCTGATTTCTGGAAAGAAAAGAAAAGAATTAGAATGTTATCATAATCTACAGAATGTTATCATTATCTAATTCAACATGTAAAATGGACCTTGGGGGTTATTGGGGTTCTTTTCACCAATGAAAGGAAATATTGCAATTTGAATTTCCACTCTTTAATAATTATGTTAATATTATCATTCATTAAAATTTTGGGTCTATGTTTGACTTTACCCTTATTTCCCTCTTTTCATTGGAAATTTCAGCAGAAGAGACTTTGAAGCATCAGACCTCGGCCAGCTCAGAATTTTCTTCACGCTCATCTCTGCAGCTGTTCCCAAAAATAAAGAAGAAATTTGAAATAAAGAAATGATGTAAAATATCATATATGATCTAAATCTGTTAGTAAATATTGTTACTTTGATCTTATTAAATGCAAGAAGATAATGGTTTATTCGAGCTAAAGATTAATGGACATTCGGGTACAAACTCTCCGTTTGCTACAGTTTCAGGTTTAGTAAAGGAACAAAGGAAGCCCTAAAACTATAAGTGCCTTAAAACATTTTCACTTTTATTTGAGAATTTAAATAAAATATATCCATACAATATACGAAACATATATGATATGACATGTTATATTTTATGTGCTTTTAGGCAAAAACAAACTTTGATGCAGAACACCAAACTTAAAACAGAAGAACTTTTAAAAAACTTTTTCACTGTCTTAACCTCACTATTTTGATAAACATGGAATGATTTACCACATTGAAATTATCAATATGAGTACAATTTCTTTTATTACCTCAAATATGAAGTTCTCAAATTCATTATGCAGATTAGATCCAGGATGAATACATCCTTTTCTTTTGACCTCATTCTGAAATATAATCATGAGAAAAATTTAAAGTACCATCTTTTAGAGACAATAAATCAATTGTAACATGCTACAACAGATATGATGTTGCAGATAGTTGGATTGATTCATCTTCAATAAACACTGAAAGTAATAACTTAAAATGATACGAATGCATGAGTTTAACTTAAATTCTCGATCAAAATTTCAGAATTCTCTTTTGTCATATTGCACTCACTTTGTAATCATGGTGGTAATCCTGTTTTCCCTTTTATAGATCGTTGCATTTCTTGACTTCTGAAAAATTGAAACAAGTAGTATAGTCCTCCAATCACAACTGTTTTTCATCAGATGTTGAGCTTTGGTCATCCTTTCTAAATTAAGTGGATTAAATATTTTTTGAAGGCTTGAGCTGGAGGAGGGGAAACTTAACAAATAAACGACTAAAGACTTTTTCCTCCACACCTTATTTCACTTTGAAAACAGGTAAAAAGAATTATGAGAAAAATAAAAAATAGGTTCCTTTTGTTTATTGAGATAATCAGTATTCAAATGAAAGATTGTGTTTATTATAATATTTCTTTAAACATGTAAAAAAAATTGCACTGGTGAATCCAGGAAGTTTCAATAGCCAATTAATTTATCCAATTAGATATAATTAATGAAGAGAAGTTGGTGGGCCAGCGTCTCCCCCCCCCCCCCCCCCCCCTGCCAAAGGACACATTAACTAAGGTGTGTATCTTAAAAGAATGACAATTACTTGTTCACTTATAAAAACTTAATTGCTTCTAAGGATGAAAGTTTGTGATAATTAATTACAAAAATCGTGACCTTTAAAAAAAAATCAATGAATAACTGAAAACATCTTAATTAATAAATCAATCCATATACAAAAGAATTAATTCAACATTGTATTTCAAACTACCTTTGTTAATCAATTAACTACTGCCTTGCTAAAGGTAAAGATGGTTGCAAATATCATAAACTTCTTGTTGCTAACAGTAAAACTGGTATCAGAGATGGATATCATGGTACCCTTCCCTAGCAGGTGATATTTCGAAATTAACAATTACTTGATGTTGAATCTAGATAAGAATAAATATATCCACAATTATCAATAAGAAATTGCAGTAATAAATATTGTGTTTTCAATGGTGAAATAATTCAAAATAGAATTGTTTTTCTATTTAAATGTTATTTTAGCAAAGGAAATTATAGTTAAATATAAACAAATACATAGTAAAATATACCTACGATGTGGTCAGAAGTGTATCAAAACATAAGCATTCTTCGTTCTCGTTTTCCGGATTCGTCCATTGTTTTGGTTCGTGTGATCGACAGGGCCCAAGAATCAGGTCACTCATCCAACGGTTATTGCTGCCTCCAATTTAAGAACATTTCCTACATTTCCGAATAGAATGAAAATGTCTCCAAGATCGTACAATACGAAGAACAACCCCCGTCAGGCAACATGATACTTTAGAAAACGGAAAATCACCCCATGCCTGGTGTTACCATTTTCATAATGTGGCGCCTATTCTTGGGCATGCGTAGAAAGGACTTCCGATGATTCCATCGTGGCTGGAAAAAAATCCAATGTCCATTCCCTAAACGGACCACAACATCGTGTTATTTAAACCGATTATTCCTTTACCTTGTCTTTGAGGACTCATAATATTTGACTCATAATATTTATAGATAATAATATTATCAATATGTAATATAACTGATTTTCCTGATTCCAATTTCAAGAAAGCAAGCCAATGAAAACGCATTAAAATAATTTTTAGATTTGCTTATTATTCACGAAAATAGGATAACAATTTGTTATAGCGTGTATAATGGATAACTTTATTGAGATATTTATTTTCAACGAATGTTTTCAATACCATATTTTTCAACAATGAAGTCTGAAACGTGTCATTGAAAATAGGATAGTGGCATACGCACGTTAGTTTTTGCACGAATTAAATTCCGAAATTAAGAACTTACAAATTCCTAAAATTAATGTTATAGTGTATAATATAACAGAATGATTGATTAATAGATTTACTTCTTATAAACTCAAAGCTATACAGAGTGTGTGTAAACCATAAGCAATTGACTATTTAGCGTAAAAACTTTCCTTATTTCAAAATAGCGAAAAAACACAGACAGCTATATGTCCGTAACAAGTTAAAAAATCTTAAAATCATCTTAAGTCGCTTTATCGCGTAGCCTTTTTTATCACCATATACATTCACAATTGCCTTGACGATAGGGCCGATACAACTTATAAAAACGATCGCAATTCTTTGGAAAACACAGGTAATGTTCAATGAATGTTAAATGCATGTGCTAAATGTAAATGTTTGATAAATATTTACTTTATGTACTATTGCTCGAATTAAAGTCGACTTGTTCCTAAATTTCTCCAACTGGTCTACTCTTGACGCATTAGTAGAAAGAAAAGTCGTTTGTATGATAGATTTTCAAAAACGATTTGCCTCAAAAGCATCTATGTGGGAATGGCGTTTCACGATACTTTTTGGGAAAAAAAACAATTTAGGAAACGTTGCGCCAAATTTAACGGTCACTGTGAATCGGAGACTTTCAACGTAAGAAACGTTTCTAGATTTAAAGTCCATGCTATAACTATACTGCTTTGAAGTTGATTGAACCCTTTTGGCATACTGAACCGAACGTGTTTGCTATTTATCGGCTTCTTGAATTATTAATTGCAAATTGTGTCATTATTTATTATTTCAAAGTAGATAATATCTTTTAGGCCACTAACTGATAAGAACTTCATTACAACTTCTTAAACAGATACTCCGTCATTTTCTTGGCATGCATAGTATTTTGCTTTCTATATAATAGTGTCAATGCACCAATCATGATGATACTTATTCAAAACATCTCACATATTTAAAAAAAAATATCAAATATATGAAAATTATAATGTTAGAAACAAAAACAAACACCGAATGTATGTGCTAAAGCCGAAACTACACATACAATTTGCATGAATCGCTGCTTTTTATCTTTATATCGTCACTCTGCTCGACCGAACAGCATTAAAATGCTACTTTCCATCAACAGTCAGTATTTCTCGCTAAAAAGACACCAGTAGGATAATTGGTATATTTGACTCCAACTATTCATGGGTTGAATCTTTAATTTAATTTTAACCTTACGACGTTTCGGAGTATATAATAACTACGTCATCAGATGATAGTTGTTATAAAATCACATTTCGTATACACGTGTTTCCATATAAAAAATAAATTCTTATCCGCGGCGAGAATCATGCTAATTTCTTATCTGACATTTCAATAATTACAACTACGATGTTTGTCCATATAGATTTGAAAACAATATCGGCGGTAAACTCATATCTTTCATCATTTGGCACCAAATCTCACTAAATCATATTTATTGGACAAAATATGTAGATTTATTCCTTGCCTACCACCTGTTTGTTAGTTATTTAAACATTTATTGTTCTCATTAAAAGAATTATTTTACTTCCGGATTTTTGCGGGTAAATAAAGTGCATACGCATTTCTTCTAATACGCAAAAGCTACAGTAAATTTGAAATCTTTGCTTTATAATATGACTATTTCTCAGTTAGGCCCTATTCACAATATACATAGGCCAACGGTAAATTTGCTATATTAATTTATGTCAATCTTATGCACCTTCGCGTTTATCATAAGCCAGTTAAAGAGCTACTCCGTGATTTTCATGATATATTATTTACCTTTGATACGAACCTAAATGCCCTATATGGTGATATAAAATCAAAACATCATAACTGTTCATGCCTAAAGGACATATATATGACAATTACTGGTTTTCCATGAAAATATAAAAATTAACAGCCTTATAAATGCAAAGAGGTGTAGATATCACGTCCAATATACATGGATACTAGTTATATAACCTAACAAACACTATCAACTCCTAACTGCCCTCCTGGCTGTTTTAGATAAGTCTCCAAAATTACGTTTGACTATTTGACGCGCGCCATTGTCCGGTTTTCGATCATAATTGCGACGTTCTACCTTCATATTGTCAATGTAAAAAAAACAGTAAGCTTTGAAATGTGTCTTTTTGGTAGCAGTCGATAATTCGCGATCAAATGACACCACTGATTAAGTTTGGCAAATATGATTTCAACAACTCACAGAGTCGCTCTTTAAAATAAAGTTGAGATCGCCTACTTAAAATACTGTTGGAGCTGAACATATAGGCTATAAGATTTGTTGCCGTTTATTTCATACCAAAAATATTGTTCGTGTTTGCAAATATAGCCTCTCTAAGCATGTCGCATCCTGTTATTCCTCCAGAAAACCTCGATTTTTCGAGTTGAATTCGCGTTTTCGAAAATTGTGCATGTATAAACCCGACTCCAAGATCTGTCAAAACATAAATCAACACATAACAAGGTTACTAAAATACTTGTATGTACAAAATTAGGGATAAGGGTTAATTCAAGTTCTTTCTGAAGATGATTGGAAAGTGAATTGGTAACAAATGAAACTGATATAGGACATTTATTTGTCAATAAAGTGGTTCTAAAATCGAGTCGAGTTCGTCTAAGGTACGAATTCACCGACAGAACATTGCTCCTCGCACCGAAATCCGATATCGTTATTTGAGTGATAGACTATTTCCAGCGCTGCTGTGGAGTATAAGACAATGGCTACACTTCCGGTTATTAACTTTAGCGGGTATATTCAATGCGCAAAAACAAATGTAGTTCGGAGAAAACAAACAAATTAGAGGGTACCCATGTCGTGATTTTAAGATACTACGAACGAGTGAATTTTAAAACCATCAATTTCGAACACTATTTTGACAATAAATATTGAGTTCGCATTCGGTACGAATCCACCGCATTTCTTACACCAAACATAAACTTCCGGTTGAAATATTTGCGCGAAATGCAAGCAGGCAAATTTGTTTAAACTACCAACAGATGTAAATAGAACGGTAATAATATATGAAGTTTATATTTATTAAAACAGCGAAATTTTATCTGCCAAGAATTTTAAATTTTCCGAAGTGCCGATTAAAAAGAGGATGATTTTGTAAGGAATATTTCGAACTTTCATCAACTTGGATTATTATGTTTTGTCATGCAAATGATTCACGTAGGCCAAAAATGTTATTAGAGGTTTGTATGTGCATACATTTTTTTGTTGTTGAATAATACCAAAATGGCATGAAATTTTAATTTCAAAAACCGTTCCGTGGCTGTCAATCAATCATCCATTTACCTATCGATCTGTCCAAATTATGTACTTTTTTATTTATCTATTTATCTAGGCCTATGTGTCTATTTTTGGAATAAATAAATAGATAAATCAATTAATAAATAAGAAAACTTAACAATAACTAATCAAATTATCAATCAACTTCGATTTTAAGTAGAATCAATTGACAGTAATTTGATATAGCACTGCTTAAATGATGGAACTTTCAGATTTTTATCAAATGTAACTAAACTGAGAACATGTGCAGTATCAGTCTGATATTATAGATTTTCTAATTTGTTATAAATTGTCAATAAAAATTGTCAAAAAGACATGGAAATCTGACTTCTGGTCAAAAAAACTTTGCAGTATGATTGATCATTTAACCTATTGTGCTTTTCCAAAGTTTGTATGTGTGAAAATATTCCATCAACAAACATTTGAATATGTTGACTTCAATTCATGCACAATTTATTTCTACAGATATTCATCTCATTTCTTCAAAACAACAGGTTTCAATCATTTTGTAAACAAACATATATATGGGTGGAAGTTAAAAAAATGGTACATTATACCAAAACTGATCTATATCTTCAAAATATTTATTTGATTTTAATTTTATTAAACAAATTCTGTACTCTTTCTTCAAACAGTGCATTAGATTTCAAAGTTTTAAGAAAATAAAGATGTTTTAGGGATAACTTTTGTGATATTCATCATTGTTATAATGATGATGAAGATCAAATGCTTCTATGTAAAACACACTGTAATGATTGCAATAAAACATATTGTTTCCATAAGTAACGTTATTGTTCTTTAAAAAATCTTTAGTAACTCAAATAGAGATTATTACCCGAGGAAGTGTGTCTAATGACTTTTATGAAACAAGTGTGAATCTTTTCATTACCCAAGCAAGAGTGAGAGTTATACGAAACTTTTGCATGAGTTTTATAAAAATCATATGACAGACCTCTGAGTGTATTAATTTTGTTATTCCCGATTCTGTTCCATTTAAAATGCATTGAAAACAGCCTCCTTCCCTTGCGACGCTCTGCCACAGTGACGTCATGAACAATGGTTGTATGATGTCACAGACGACAAAATACGGTAACTCGCACTTAAACAATCGTTGCTAGGGTAAAGTGATTTGCACATGTGCTTATATTGAAAATATGTCACTGCTTATGATGAACCATATGGGTACTAAAATAATTTATCTACTTCATCTTAATCAATTCAGTCAAATTCAAATATGAAATGTTTTAGCTCATCAGGCTTGATTAAAGGCATCTGTCAATTCATCAATTCACCCGTTCACTGTTTGGACTTCTTCTCATGAAGCACTGGCACCACGCATCTCAACCAATAGGGATCATAATTTCTAGATGTTTTGCCTGTGGTCTTGAATGAGGGCCATGGGCTCCTCACCCTAAAACATGTTTCGACCTCTTTTCCAGAAAAAAAGCCCTAGACAGCTATTAACTTGTGAACAGTAAGTGTTGGTTATTAAGTTCAGATTTTTTAGGCTGTGGTGCTAAATAAGGCCACACCCTAAATTTTTTACATCTTCTTCACAAGAACTAAAAGCCTTAGATGACTGAAATTTTGTGCATAGATTCATTTGTGATTGGTGATTCTAAATAGTAGATTTTGGACTCGCTTAACTGTACTGAAGACTAACTTAGGGGCTAAATGTTATATTAGTCTATATTTACGAAACTGAAAGTTTTACAAGCCTATGACATCAATTGTGGATATATTTACCTCTAAATTAGCTGTGCTGATTTTTTTTAGATTTATGTTTAATATTTATCTAATATTTAAACTGAAGCCTGATGAGTTAGCCATTGGTTTTACTTTTGCATGGCGAATTGATAAAACCAGTCATATAGAGCTTGTTAAAAAAAAACTCCTGCAAATATTCTAAGTCAGTATTGCCGCAAAAATGCCGCTCTGCGGCATTTTGGACTTAGACAAAATTCTCATTTTAGACTCAGGTGGGCACCAAGAAAATTTCTAAGTAAAAAAAAGCCGCACTAATTCCGCAAAGAATTGTCATAATGCCGCACATGAAAAGTTCTAAGTCAGAAAAGCCGCATAAATTCCGCAACTATTGGGTAAAGCCGCACAAGAAAATGACAAAGTCACAAAGCCGTATAAAATCCGCAAGGATGCCGCAAAGAGGTTGCGGCAAAAGTGCGGCTTTACAAGAAGCCGCTCTTTTGCCGCACTGAACCTCTCTTTGCCGCACTTTTTCCGCATGTGCCGCACATTTGCCGCATCAGTGCGGCATTCTCACGTACGGGAAGGGTCAGGGAACTTTAAAATTATGAAGCGTTTTCACAAATCCCAACTGTCAAAAAAATTCATTGCTGCAGATTAGTGTGTTAATCATCTTGTAAAATTTGAAGCCAAACAATTAGATAGGAAGCTCAATCAAGCAATATTTTCATGTATCTATAGTAGATTTATTCATAAGAATAAAAATAAATTCAATTATGATTTTTCATCTTTGAAAATATGCATAAATCATTATACAACAAGTGTTTGCCACTAACATGGCAATGTCCCCCGCCGTTATGAGATATTTGGCATAATTAATATCGGCGCGTTAACAATGTATTACAGTGGTCAAAGTGTCATGGTGACCATGAAATTGAGGTCAGGGTCACCAATGTCGACTTGCGTCTGAGTCTTCCGCCATTGAAAGCTGTCACCAAATATGAACATTCTAGGTCCTAAGCTTTACGAGATACCGCGTTAACAATGTATTACACAGTGGTCAAAGTGTCGTGGTGACCTTGAAAATGAGGTCAAGGTCATCAAAGTCGACTGGCATCTGAGTCTTCCGCCATTGAAGGCTGTCAACAAATATGAACACTAGGTGCACGTTAACAATGTATTAGAAATTGGTCAAAGTGTCGTAGTGACCTTGAAAATGACGTCATGGTCACCAATGTCGACTGGCTTCTGAGTCTTCCTCCATTGAAAGCTGTCACCAAATATGACCACTCTAGGTACTAAGCTTCATGAGTTATCGCATTAACAAGAATCCAGACGGACGTAGTGTCGTGACCTTGAAAATGACGACAAGGTCACCAAAGTCGACTGGCGTCTGAGTCTTTCTCCATTGAAAGCTGTCACCAAATATGAACACTCTAGGTGCTAAGCTTCACGAGTTTGTCGTTGTGACCTTGAAAATGATGTCAAGGTCACCAAAGTCGACTGGCGTCTGAGTCTTCCTCCATTGAAAGCTGTCACCAAATATGAACACTCTAGGTGCTAAGCTTCACGAGTTTGTCGTTGTGACCTTGAAAATGATGTCAAGATCACCAAAGTCGACTGGCGTCTGAGTCTTCCTCCATTGAAAGCTGTCACCAACTATTACCACTCTAGGTGCTAAGCTTCATGAGTTATCGCGTTAACAAGAATCCAGACGTACGTGGTGTCATGGTGACCTTGAAAATGACGTCAAGGTCACCAAAGTCGACTGGCGTCTGAGTCTTCTTCCATTGAAAGCTGTCACCAAATATAAACACTCTAGGTGCTAAGCTTCATGAGTTATCGCGTTAACAAGAATCCGGACGTACGGACAGACGCCGCTGAATTCATAGTCCCCCGTTCCGCGTTGCGGCGAGGGACAATAAACCACATTTATTTTCAAAATGCGTAAAACAAAAAGGATTTTTTTCCTTTGAAATGTCAGTTATTCATAACATATATCTACTTTATTCAGTTTTTTAGTTAATCATGAAGTAAAAGATGAAATGGATATGAACACTGGCAAAATATCCTGCTTTTCTAAATGAACTTGAGTGTTGACTGTATACATAAACATGAGGTGAATGTATGTGGATATTAAGCAAAGGTCTTAGAGGTTTTATACAGGAATGTGTTCATGGGGGAATGGCCTAAGGAGAATTGGACACTTCATAAAATTAATATGACATTCTGAGAAATATATATTCTGTTTATGATTATTTTATGATCGTATGAATAATTGTATTCAAAGCAAAGAAATTTTATAACTTAAGATAGACGTTATCTTTTGAATATTTTTATCACGGAATAGAAACTGAGATGACATAAGATCACAATACCCTTCAGTGAATATTTGTCATCAAATAATTAATTGTTACTGATATGACGTTAGATGATAAAATACTTAAATGAAAATTTGTCATCACATGATAGTAGCATATACTACATCAGATGACAATATCCTCTAATGAATATTTGTCATCACCTAACCATAACTTATACTACATTAGATGACAATATCCTCCAATGAATATTTGTCATTACCTAACCATAACTTATACTACATTAGATGACAATATCCTCCAATGAATATTTGTCATCACCTAACCATAACTTATACTACATTAGATGACAATATCCTCCAATGAATATTTGTCATCACCTAACCGTAACTTATACTACATAAGATGACAATATCCTCCAATGAATATTTGTCATCACCTAACCGTAACTTATACATTAGATTCCAATATCCTCCAATGAATATTTGTCATCACCTAACCATAACTTATACTACATAGATGACAATATCCTTCAATGAATATTTGTCATCACCTAACCATAACTTATACTACATAAGATGACAATATCCTCCAATGAATATTTGTCATCAGCTAACCATAACTTATACTACATCAGATGACAATACCCTCCAATGAATATTTGTCATCACCTAACAATAATTTATACTACATTAGACGACAATACCCTCTAATGAATATTTGTCATCACCTAACCGTAACTTATACTACATTAGATTCCAATATCCTCCAATGAATATTTGTCATCACCTAACCGTAACCCCCCCCCCCCCCATGAATATTTGTTACCACATAACAGTAAATTCTCCTACATCAGATGACAATTTCCTCCAATGGACAACATCCTACAACAAATATTCCTCAAAGATAACCCAAGAAGAAACCGAAATGAAAACTGTAGACAACTACCCTGTAATAATGTTTCTTTAAGCTTGAGATCCACTTACCTACATGAAATAAGAATCATCACCTTATTATATTAAGAGAATTGGGGAACTCATATGACTTTAGGTGAACATTATCTATACAAACAGCATGACATTGATAAACAACATCTTGAAATTTGTGACAAATAACAAAGGACAAACAATTCCTTTTACTGATATTCTTTTGTAATGAATGATCATTTACAATACATTTACATAGATTGACAAACCAACCTATGCATGTATTTGACAACACAGAAGTGTAATTTGTAAATGTAAAGAGTGTCATATTGAGTATATTTGGATCAATATTATGCCATGTTAAATGACATTACTTCTTTGAGTGGCATTTTAGAAGTGATGAGAAAATAAAAATTCTATAAAACTTGCAACTTCTTAATTTGGGATAGATACTTACTTATTGCTGATACCAACACTGTTAAAGCTTGATTGTTACGCCAATAAAAAAGTTATAAATCCATATAATTTGTATTTCCTAGCGATATTTTATGGACAACATCAATCTATTAATTCCTATAGACTAAGTTAAATTGATTGAAAACATCCTAGTTTGTTTGTTATTGAAAACTTTGTTTAACCCCATAAAAAGCAAAGTAACTTACATGACATTACATTATGACAATATTATACTTCTGCATAGTAACTTGCATGACATTAGATCATAGCAAAAATTAACCTTTTGATTTTTTTTGTATTACTCTGTTAAGTAACGTACACAACATAATATAAGGGCAATTTTATATATTATTGATATCTGATTATTCTGTAAATTAAGTTATAGTACATTAGAAGAGAGGAATATTATCCTAATGATATTTGATTACTCTGTGAAGATTACTCTGTAAAGTAACTTACACGACATTTGATCAGGGCAATATTATCATAATGATATTTGATTACTCTTTAAAGTAACTTACATGACATTTGATCAGGGCAATATTATCATAATGATATTTGATTACTATTTAAAGTAACTTACATGACATTTGAACAGGGCAATATCATAACATTGAAATTTGATTACTCTGTACAGTAACTTACATGACATTTTATCAGGGCAATATTATCATAATGATATTTGATTACTATTTAAAGCAACTTACATGACATTTGATCAGGGCAATATCATACCATTGAAATTTGATTACTCTGTACAGTAACTTACGTAACATTTTATCAGGGCAATATTATCATAATGATATTTGATTACTATTTAAAGCAACTTACATGACATTTGATCAAGGCAATATCATACCATTGAAATTTGATTACTCTGTACAGTAACTTACATGACATTTTATCAGGGCAATATTTATCATAATGATATTTGATTACTCTTTAAAGCAATGTACATGACATTTGATCAGGGCAATATCATCCCATTGATATTTTATTACTCTGTTAAGTAAATTACGACATTAGACAGAGCATCATTCTCTGGAAAGGTGTGAATTGCGACTTATTGTTATTAGATGAAATTATAAAAAGTTACAGATTTCATCATCATATTGGTCAAGAAACTAATTTCAAATATATGGGGTTTTCTTCATGTTCATGAAATACACATCCATAAAAAGCTTCATATAGCTTCAAAGTAGTTCCTATACACAGGATTCCCATATCTAGAGCAAAGGTCTTTCATTCTATTTAAGACATAGCCAGAAAACAACCGAAATTGGAGACCCACTTTTACCTAGACTAATAATTGTGTCTTATCCAAAGAAAATACAGACTTGTAGTCTTGCCAATTCGTAGGGTTACAAGGTTGAGTCAGGGAAAACAATACTCATATCTATCAAAACATAAGAGTAAACCTCATTTATACCAGATAAAAAAACTTACTACCGGGTATTATTAATTTTGCAACACATGTATATTTTGTCTACAATGGGGTCATCACTCAGAACTGAAACTATTCCTTCATCTTATATTCATAAATAATGTATGCATGGATGTTTCTACAGGGGCAATATGTAAGAAGACAGTGTGTTACGCTGCAATGTCGACATGAAAGTGACACTTCCTCCTTCCCGGGACCTGAGATATATTACCTTTACATGATGACATGATTTACACTTCCTGACTTTTTTAAAGCTTCAATAAAGGCATTCTCTCCCAACAGAAGTAGCTCCGTCATAAATTTCTATACAACCTCTGCCTTAATTTGAAGGTTTCTTGTGCACGAAATGTAGAACGCTGATTGGATGCAATCAAAGTTAGTTGTGCAATCATTGACGCCGTTTCAAAAGTTATCATTTAAATCGCCTAAGTTATTTCCGTAAGCTTCTCAAAAGCTTAACTTGATTCAAATATACACCTTGCACTTTGAGTCGTCTTTACAGAACACAAACGCCTTGTTTTGCGACTGTTTCATTGCACAGGCCTGTGTGACAACAAATATGTTATTCATGCATTCGTTGTTTTCACTGGCTGAAATATAGCCAGGTAGTTTAAGTTGCAATATTGTCCCGCTAGGGGAAAGTGCCGGAAGACCGAGAAACCTTCGTATTAAGACAGAGGTTGTATAGAATTTTATGACGGAGCTACCTCTGTTGGGAGAGAATGTAATAAATTAAGGGACAGTAACACATTTTTAAGGTAAATAAAGTAATCTTACAAAATTAAAAATAAAAATGACTTACTGCAAGACAACATGTTTTTAATAAAAAGTGGCACGTTCTGTTAAACTATACGAATCCCTTTTCTCCATCTTAAATGATTAAAAGGCATTCATACAAAAATGGCCTTCAGTGTTTGCTTAATATTTCTTAGTAATTTTCTTCTATGACTACTGATGATCCCAATTGAGAAATGAGATGTTTGACCCCCTGAATAATATAAACATACACTAAAGTTTATTAAGATAAATTTGAAGAAAATTAAAAAAACATGCTACTGTCCCTTTAATTCTTAAAGAGATAGTTAAGTAAAAAAACAATTTATTGTTACAAATTTTATAAACTAAACAAACAAACAGACATGGTCCTCTGTAGACCCCTCCAGAGGGAAAGTTTGAAAATTATACAGATCCAAAAAATATGATTATCAAATAACATGCAAGTTTCCAGGGCAACCACAATTTTTTTTTTAAAAACCTAGAAGTTGGAAACCTGATTATGCAGCTTTACAATGCTGATTGATCAACATATCAAATTTCATTGAGCCAGATTTTACAATTTTTAGTCTTTCTCTGGAAACAATTTTGTGGTTATGTTACTATGAAAACTGCAAAACACAATAATCCCAAGAGGTTAAAAAACCAATACCTATTTTCACATGCATATTGATCCATATACCTATTTTCATTGAGCTAGTTCTTACAGTTTTTTTTCAATATTGAAAATAAATTGTAAGTTACATTTCCATGGATACAGCCAAAATAAAACATCCCAGTAAATTGAAAATCCAAAAAAGCACTCCTACAACTGCTGATGGATCAATATACCAAGTTTCATTGTGCTATGTCTTACAGTTTTTGAGTTCTGCTCAAGAAACAATTTAACACCAACTGAACCAATTAGCAAACTTAAATGTTAACTTTAAAATCTAGATGTCAAAGAAATATGCTCATTTTGCAATAAGAACAAATCATAACAGTAACATTTTGATAAAATCTGTGTAAACATTAGTTAGTCAGTCTAGAAAGACATAATTTCACATGTTGAAGTCATAAACGTCAGTTTGGTGACATCTAGAACATAATCTAAGCTCATTCATTTTATATTTCTCACGATATCATCCTTCATGCAAAATAGAGTAAAGAATAAACTCGCTGTTAAATGAAACATAAATTTGCTGAAGATCACTGCTCATCTCTTTAGAATACAAATAATATCATTTATAGCAACATTATATGGTTCTCAAAATGGCCGTAAGATGATGAAAAGACTTTAAAGGGACAAAGAGTATGTTATTGAAGTTAAATATGTAAAACTTTTTATATATATTATTATATTATTAAACTATTAATGATGTTAATTTATCGAGAAGTAGTCGTTGTTTCTGACAATTTACATCTTGGAGCTTATCAATTTAGTATAGAAACAATAAACAAGAATTTGTAATCAAAGTCTGGACTTATCGCGCTTAAGACTCAAACTTAATTTTGGAAACTTATCTACAGAAGGAACAGAGACAAATATTGGTTGGTTGTGTTTGGTAGGTCATTTACCTAATTACCATGTAAACTGGATGCAGAATTTCGACTTATCAGCATCTGCATGGCTGTTTTTTTATTGTGATTGAAAATAAGAAATTATTCTCAATGGGCAACTGAGTTGTAAAGATGAAAGTTTTGGACGGATATTTGAAATTAAGTCAGCGCAGATTGTATTTTGACTTTTATCTAGACCACATATAAAAAATATGAAACATACTCTGTGTCACATTAACAGAAATACTTTCTTTGGGTTTAAATCAAATCTCACCAGATTGAATATCTTAGGGTATATATATTACCAAAGTAGTCCTTGTTGCCTGGACATTAAACATTTTTCAAGTTATAATGAGCCTTTTCAATTGCTGCAAATCTTGCTGTCTGAAAGGAGAATTTAGCTTTTAACGAAATTAAAAGTATATTACAAAATGTTCCCCAATAAACATACAAGCCCCAACCCCCAACCTCTCCCCTCTTTAAAATTCTCCCTTAATAGGTCTTATGACACATTAATTTTCCAGAGTATTCAAACAGAAAACTTCAAGCAATGAAACAAATAAAAGGTATAAACATTTGAGTACATTACATAAGAGTAATCTATAATGGTGCTGTACAATTTTACAAACTAATACAACTTTTGTAAAGGAAAATATGTTGCACAGACACTTTTTATACATAAAATAAATAAAATCCATTGTAATTTTCACATGAGGCATACTAACAGAACATTATTAACATGATAATAGGAAAACATGAATCTAGGCCAGGTGTTGGATAGCAGGAAAATGTTTTCAATAGGACCAGCTCACTATTTTTGTCAATTATATTTGAGAGAAAATTTGAGAGTTAATTTAGCAATAGTAATGAGTATAGTAAAAATCTCATTGAATGTGATCTTGGTTACAGAAAGTTACATGTTGTATAGTTTATTATTGGATATCTAAGGACATTGAAAAAGTGAGGAAAGATTGTCTTTATCTGCATTCAAATATATCAACAGTAATAACTTGGCAATCATAAATATCTAAAATGTCAAGAATTATCCATCCACATAATCAAGAAGCATATGAATATTTTAAATGAAATAAGATTTTTAAAAAAAATTCCACTGCTTTTGAGAAAAAATTTACATTTTGAAATAGACCAGTGAATGGATTACATGTGTTGTGAGGTCATAGTATTGTGACATTATGGTTATGATTGTCAAGTACTGTGATGTCATCAGGGTTTATTTATTTATCATTCAGAATTGTATGTCATGTTCATGATGATGTCACAGCATAATATTCTCATGAAGGTGATGACTCCAGGGCATTATTCTATAATCTAAAAAAAATCTGCTTCATTACATGCGAGCAGTATACCCTCAGTTTAGGATACTTAGACATTCATGAAGCAAAAGTCTGTATTTTTATACTATGATTGAAATGAGATACGTGAAATAAACCCTCTATCTGGCCAAAGGTACAATTACCTTTATCGTCACTTTACTCTGTAAATTAAGTTTTCAAGTTTATCATCAGGACAAACTATAACTTATTCTATATCTTTACACAATACTACTCAAAAGAATCCATGGAACAATGATAATTTTTTGTCAGAATGTTTTAGTTAAATTGATATCCTGTACATACCAAAGAGTTCATGAAATATCTTTAAAATTCCCATTTCAATTTATTTTTATGTAAAATTATTTAGAGACAATAATGAATATTTTAGCATCATGCAAACTATATTTAATGAAAAGCATGTTATATTGATATCATGAAGCATGAATACTCTCCCCATGCTAACATTTTGTGTTTCTCACATTACTTTGTAAAGGTTTTTTATAACACACTTATGCTAATCTCATGATTAGAATGGACATCAAATTTCAATAAGTTTAACATGCATTCATGTGATTATAAGACCTATAAAAATGGTTGGTGGAGAGTAAGGTATCTCATATTTAATTAACTTACATGCAATAAATATGGGTCAAAAAGAAAACCAAATAATTTCCAAAAATGAAATGATATGTAGGCATGGCATTGCAAAATTATGAAGAAAGACAAAATAAGAATGTAAGATTCAGAAATATGTTGGCTTGTTTTTGTTTTTAAAACTTTTGCTACTTAACTTGCTGTACATAAGAAAGGTTTAATCAAGATCAGTGAAATTGTATCTCTCAATAAGAATGAAACATTTGTTTTGATAATAAGTATGGTATTGTGACCAAGGTTTAATGATACCTTTCATATCATGAGGTACTTGTATGACATCTCTTAATAAGAAAATAAATATGGTTCATAATCAATCAATGATATGAATTTGAACAACCAAAAATATAATCAAGATATATGTCTATCACTCCCTCCTGGATTCCGTGGAGGAATATTAAGAATTCTGCGGCATATTTAAGTCAATTCTGCACCCAATCTTACCAAATTCTGCAAAAGATTTTGCAACTTTAAACACTAAAAAGAAGGTTAAAATGATTAAATAATTCATTTTATTCACATTTCTTACACTTCTTTTAGAGGTGGGTGATATTGAATTACTTTCAAAGGATAAACTTGTGGATGAAACATCTTGAGTTGTAACAAGTATTTTGAACGTATTTCACAGTGTAACCATATATAATTTTGTCCTTTAGAAAACTTTTCCACGTATTTGTTTTTTTAAAAAAATAATCAAGTAACAAAATAAGTAATTTCTGTGGCAGAAAATGATTAATTCTGCAGGCATTCTGCATCAAAATAACTTTTCCATGGACTATACTATTTTCTGCATTGGAACATATTTCCGTGATTTTTTCTGCAACTGCGGAATTGCAGAATCCAGGAGGGACTGGTCTATTTGCAAATAATCTCACCCTTGGTGTGAACATGTGTAACAAGCCATCAGTAGATCCTCTGAGAGTTATCCCCCTTCCAAAGAATATAATGAGCACAACGTATGGAAATGTGGCCGTAAAATATACAACCTGAAAATAAGAATAACATTGTTCAAAAAAAGGATTCTAAATAGGGAATTATCATATTTTATCATTATTATTATTATCATATTTTCATATGGAAAAGAGAGTGTCATAAACATGAACATGGACACAGTGTTCTATTTATTTCCTAAGTCAATAAATTTGAGGAATAAAAGCTAAAGTCTACTTTTCAAACCACAAATTGTCTGTAATGTCACATTTCAATAACAATTATTTTGCCTCATGGAATCATATGTGAAATGTTAACCTGTCCCAGATATGTTTGCCCTTTTAGATGTTCAAAAAGACTCAAATACATCATAGAAGCAACACCACAGATTAACCACCTGATAAAAAACATTCAAAATGACCACAGGTGGAATACAAAATGATAGTTTCCGGCAGTCTGATTAAAATCAGAATAAAAGTTTCAAAACATTGACTCTACCGAGATTCGAACTCTATCTGTCTCGGCTATCCTCTCCACAACCGTCTGACCGCAGCCTACTGTAGCGCACGTTCTTACGTAAACTCAGCTAACCAATCACAATGCGTGCAGCAAAGTCTTCGGTATCAGTAGCTAGGGGCAAGTAACTCCAATTTACCATTCGTTAACCTTGATCGCCGCTATCCTTATTTTAAACACGATGATGTGATTGGTTCGCTGATGACTAGGTTTTGTCTGCGCTAAACTGGTGTGAGCACGTGCTTACAGTGAGGCTGCCTTCAGAGCGTTGACACATAGAGTTCGAATCTCCGGAGAGTCAATATTTTGAAAGTTTTATTCCTCGGAACACGGTCAATTTTAATCAGACTGTTGTTTCCAGGTAGCCTATATTTCATTTGACAATCTTCGCCATGTGAGCAAAAATATGCTCCTGGAATTGGCATTAGATTTAAGTTTTCTTGAACTCTTTCTTATCCTCCTCCTTTATCAATTCTGCTGGTTTGGTGTAAAAAACTTCTTAAGATCAACAAAGTGGTTTTAAGGTTTTAGAAAATGCCTGTAGTGTTTCGTTCAAATCCTTAAAGCGTCTTCTTTATTTCTTAAATCAGTATTCAATAGCTCTAAACAGTTAAAATGTTTTGATTTTCGGATAACACAAACCTTTCCAGAGGACTTGATTCCTTTGCAGATGCAAAGATACACTACAAGCCATGAAAACAGAAGGCACAACATCATTTTCCACTTGATACCATCTGGCTGATCAATCCCAGGGGATATATCAAGAGCGTTCCGGTACCAGAAATATGACGTCGGTCCACTGGCCTCGCATTCAGGAACAACAATTGTCACATTTGGGTCCGACGGGGAAGCCATTGTTGGGCACGTTGACCAAGGAAGTGGACTTTGGAAGGAATGAAAGAGGTAGTAGAAACACCACATGATGATGGCATTGTAATAGACAGCCACCATGTAGGAGGTCACGGCGCTCGCTATACCCACGCCGCCCATCAAGGGGTGGACCTCGTTCCAGACCCCCATACTCCCCTTCCTCATCTTCTGACCAATGGCAAGCTCAAGATACAGCAAGGGCATGCCCTCCACAAACAGCATGATGAAGTATGGGATCAGAAAGGCACCTGTGAACATAGGAAAGTCAAAGAAATGATTAGATGTCATAATTTTAAAAAACCCTTAAAATTTAAAAAACATTAGAATGCACTTTGTTGTATGGATATAGCGCTTTATAAATACTCATTATTAACGTCATTATTAAATATCTTATATTTACAAAATCTGCATCAAGAAGTCCTTTGTTCAGAAGTTAACCTGAACATTGTGGGCAAATATCAGATCACGTTATTTTCAAAGGTGGGAAAACAAGCTCACCTTTATTATGTTTGGAAATATTCACCCTTATTTCATTCTATTCATTCATTGAAATTTATCAATGGTTTATGGAATACTATGGTAGAAGCAATTTCAAAATGTTGGATATGATGGATATACAAACACTAATGACTTAAAGATAAAAGGCAAGAACGATTAAATGATCAAAGGGAAATCATCCACATTGTACTTATACTTTTTTTAAATTATCATCAATGATATTTTATGAATGCTTCAAATTTACTAGACAAAAAAGTAATTAATAACACAAATATTTAATTTAGAAGTATCAAATGATAACTTCAATGTTGAAATTAACCCTGTCCTTCTCTATTTTTTGACCATATTTAAATATTATTTTCAAATGCCTCAAGGGAATGTATAAACTTCAAAAAAGGAAATGTATGGATCAAATGTAAAAAAATTCAAATGTATATGGCTAAAGGAAGAATGCTTTAAAGATATTGGAATACATAAGATAAAAATTGACTGTCAACTGTTTTTAAATGCTTCCGATTTGAATTATAGGATGAATTCCTCAGATGATTCAGAAATGTTCGACAACTGTTTCAAATATATACATTAATTGATTATTTCAAACATGATAAATTTAAGCTTGCATAAATAGTGAAGGGTCACAATTCCCCAATGCTGGTTTAGTTACTTGACAGCTGTTACAATATTTCTTACATTGTTTATGGTATTAATTTAACACATGTCAAAGTTAGAACTCCTGAGGTTTTGACCCTTTGGTCAACTTTGAAAACTTTCTAATGTTTTGAATTAAAATTTTCAAATCAATAATTTTCATATTAAAGTGAAAGACAATTACCTGCGAAATGTTTTAGTTGATTAGATTGAATAAATCTTCTTTTTTAAAATTTGAGAAAACAATTGTTTCAGCCTGGGTGATTTGGAATAAACACTACTTTCAAGAGTATTTAACTTATAACGGCTGCTAGTATTTTTGCAGGGAGAAAGCCAACAAAACTATCATAGCCAACCATTGCGGTGAAACCTGCAAGTGACGGCTGGAGCTAATGAACAATGGTTGGTTTTGCGCTGAAATTCTACTACATGTTGAACAGTTCTCTACTGCAGAGAGTTTGAGAGCCCCTGGCAACAATTGTAACAATCTTAAAAGATAAATAAAATAATGAGCGGGGACAAATTGAGAAATTTCATTGGTGATTGATGATCTATCTCAAATGAAACTATTCGATTAGGATATGGTTTAGGTTGTATCACAACATCTATTTTCATTTTTCTTGCAAATCATATCTAGTTTCCCTGACAAGAAAACATAAACATCATAAATATCCTTTTATAAATGGCGTAAAAAGCTTGGTTTCAATTAATTTAAAACTATAAAAAAATCTTATCTTTAAATTTGTTCTTCTGTATATTTATCAAAAAGGACTTATTTTCTCAACAAGTCATTAATCAAACATTATCTCAAAGATCTCAGAAAGAAACCATCATATCAAAATGTAATTGAAATCTAAAAATATCCAATCTTTTTATTAGTAAGTGTCAGAATAACATATTTTTATGAAAAATAACCCTTTCTTAATGTTTGGAATTTGAATCTGTTAATCACATAATGCCGAAAACTTCTTTATTTTCCTTGAAGTCATATAAACAACAGGGTGATCCCCCCTCTCAAACCCCCCAAACCCTATTCATAATTCCTCAATTGACCATTCAAAAAACAACTAACATCTCTACATATCAATAAATGCACTGATTAAAACTTTAGCATTTCTTCTTTTCATTTCTACAAAATTTTATGTTATACTAAATATCATTTCACATTCAGTAATAAAGAAAATCGAAATTTTAAGCCTAGTGTCACAAATGTGACAATTATTTGTTAAAAACGATATATTTGTAATAAAATCTAAAATAAAATAATTGAAATTCACATAAACTCGCATCACGCATTCGAAGATTTTATAAAACAATGATAGAGAACAATATGTTGTTGTAAAATAAAGGGAGTGTTTTCGATAACTTAGAGAAATGTTTTATTGTTTTCGTTGACACTTTATAAGTCATAACAAATGTGAGAGACGTGACCCCATTATTCTGAGGACAATATCCTCAAAACTCCCCCCAACCTCCTTCCCTCGAACCTCCTTCCCCCCACCTTGGCTCTGTCACCGATTTCCCCGCGAAATTTCACATGTTGTTTCCATGTGTATCCTTCCGTGACTGTTGCACGCGGCGCGCCAAAGTCTGTACTCATTGATAACATTCCGCAGGCCGACCGAACTCGTTAACAGACACCACCAATGGTCAAATGTTAACGCGCAACCGTACAGTCTGCCCGAGGCTTAAAGTACGTTGACATCGTGAAGCACGTGCACTTCAAGCACTTGTCATTTTCAAGGCTACACGAGATTCACGAACTTCTCACCTATTCCACGTGCAGTGCATGCGGTTGCGTCATCACTCATATAAATAAAGTGTCAAACACAGAAAAACACGAGAATCACGTGCAAAGTATAAATGAAGCTTTTTAAGTAGCGTTAAGAAGATAATTGTTATGACTACGACTAAAAATACTTACCTCCTCCATTTTGTTGTGTTAAATAAGGAAAACGCCAAACGTTGCCTAGTCCAACAGCGTAACTGATCACCATGAAGAAGTACTGTAGTTTGCTGTCCCATGCTGCCCGAATTGGTTCCATTTCAATGATAATTTCTGGAGCGTCCATCGTATCTGCATTCAAAGGAGCGGTCAGTTCAGGATTTTCCTCCATGATTTCAGTATTTTTCTTTACCATTTTGTCAGCTAAATTGAAACCTACACTACCAAAGCAACAACGGGACTTCACTGTAGGTCTACTGCCTTTGGTGGACGGGTCTATTTTACTCTCAGGGGTTTCAAGCCTAAGCGTTCTAAATACCTATTCATACATAGCAAGCCAAACTGATCCTTGTCAATGAAACCGGGTTTTACCTGACGAAACATCATTAGAAAATGAAACGTTGCTATTTTTGAAATGATATAAATAGGAAAAAATATCTTAACGTTTTTAAAGTTCATGTTCATTGAATGTTTGTCTAATCTTGACTATGGTTGGTTAGACGTATGCGGAAAAAACATCCACATCGTATTTTCAATGAGATACTATTGACATTCATAGTTATGTGATAGTTTAACGATTAAATAATTTATGAATGCCGACTTGACTCATTTCGAAAATCGCATGTCTTTATGGAGTGCAATTTATGACAAAAAAACCCAATTTTTGACAAAGTCAAGTTATACTATAACATCGAACAGGAAACTATTTTACAATTTATTTCGAAACGTATTTGAAATTCTAAGCAAAAAATGGCTTTACTTGTGCCATGTGTTTCGGAAATGGGAAGTTTTGCTTCTCGAGGTAGCGACGAAATATTTCAGCACTAACTTCATATGTCCATTGTTCTATAGCTTCAGCACCAACCAATAAAAGCAACCCTTCCCTAAGTATGTTAAAATAATGGTGGTAGGTTTTTCACTGGCACAGTTACAAATTCCAGGACTCCTGTACTGGAAACTTTTCTCATTGCTCCTCTCGTGGCAAAAGTTTTCCTGTAGTATTGCCCGAATTGCTACATCATATGGTTTTCGCATGTTAATGATATTCGTACGATATACTAGGTAATTATTTTTTGTTTATTAATCTAAATCTTAATAATGTTTCTCTCCTAAATTCCGAAACTTTATAGCCTACCTCCCCCATGCGCAATTATTATGTAATTTGGACAATACTTTCACACAACGATGATTGTATATAATTGGTGTCACTTAAGGAGTGTTGAACTTAAGCTAATACTTTAACGATATTATTTTATGTTCTTGGGGTGCAAATTTCATCATCAAGGTCACATTCAAGTGTTCCAAAGTTAAAGAAAGAGGCGTGTAGCAAGTGATCTGCTCTGTCCATTTAAACACGAGTAAAAAATAACGATCTATTGATGTTTTGGAGTATGAGTACAGTCAGAATTATATACATTCGATGACCAATTGCTAATTAGGTTTGTTGCAGTGTACCCGATGGCAAAATAAAATTTGCTATTCATGAATTTTTTTTAAAAAAAGATGAAAAATCTTCAGATCCGTATGGCATTGAGGCAATTCGCCTTGCTGAGGAAATTAAGTGCAATATTCTTTTTTCAATATCCAACTTCTTTAGTAATAGATTGCAATCTTTGATTGAAAGAGGTTGGTTATTCTTAAACAAACCTTTTATATTGGGGAATCTTATTTATCCCAGTTGTGATAACCCTTGCCCCGTGCTATAACCGTGTTCTTAACACAGTCCGGCATTATCCTTTAGCAAATTTTAGGCTACGTATATTTAGATGAGAAAACAAATCAAGAATAACTTAGTATTACATCATTTAAAACAAAATAATTATTTGTAAGTATGTAAGCATAATTTATGATTGTAGATATGAAACCTAACGACAATGTGCTTTTGAAATATCAAAATATGTTCATGACAGTATATCCAAAAGAAATTTCGGCATTCAACCATTTTGAATATACGCATGCTTGATGATTTTTAATGATTTTAGAATGGCATTTTAGTAGAACAAGTCTGAACATAAAAAGGAGAACACTAACAAGAAGAAGAAATTATTGAAAGAAGTAGAGATGTAAACAGAAAGAAGGGAGCAAGAAAAAACTGATGATATGACAGAAAATTAAGTCCTAGAAGGAGAAGATAATGTAGACATATTTTTAGATAAAGGAATAGGGGAAGTAGTAAAGTAAGTTTAAGAAGAAGAAATCATAAGAGAAGAAGGAGTGTTTATAGTAAAGTAAAAGATAACTGTGTAACTGTGTAATATATTTTGAAACAACGACATTTACCTAAGAAATCAGGCATACACATACCATTTTAAATCTTCAACTGACAACTTGGTCAGTCGATCACTTCCAAGTTCCGACGATACGACAATGTATCCAAGTTTATTCACTATTATTCACATTGGTCGTTCTAGTGTTATCGTCTCTGCGCGATCATGCCGCCAGTAAACGTTTTCAAAGGTAACTTTAATAGAGTAATCTCTGTTTGTCGAGTCCTCGAGTCCAAGTAAACCCGACTCGTACTCGAGTACCCGTGGAAGCCCTAAAAGTGACAGATATAGAAGTCATAGAAGAATAAGTAGAGCAAAATACAGTATAGAGCAGAAGAGCATATGTGCCTGAAGAAGTAGTAGAAGCGGAAGAAGGCAAGAGTTATGAGAGTCCTTATATGAGAAGTGTATACAAAAGAAGTCATGGAAAAGCTAAAAGAAGACTTTACACATATTTCTATAGCAGGTTACAATTATACTAACCAAATTAGAAAACGTATATTAAGAAATAATATGTACAAGACAAAATACGTGATAAAAGATGGACAATCTAGAGGACACAATAACAATGTAAAGTAAGCATTGGAAGTGATATAATAAATCGAGGGGAAAATGATAGAAGAAATGATAATAGTGGAAATGGTAGAAAAAGGGTTTTCTGTATGACAGACCAGAAGCTGAGTGCACCATCTCCAATGAGAAGACTACACAGCAAGTGCTAAGTAGGACAAACCATTAAAATATTGCCAGCTGAAAAAAATCATCATAGCCATTCCTTTTCTTGCTAACACGCCCAAAACTCAGACCATATGTAAACAAAACAAGCTGACATTGTGTCGTCTGGTCTCGCCAATGTTGCTCTAATGGCGTCATGACGGACACCTGGTTAATGTCGGGTTATGTTCTTCCGAGGCGGAAGTCATGCAAACTTGACGATACAATGCTCGTAACACTCCATGAACCACAGTACGGGGGACATTGGGGAAAAGAAAGCTGACGAAAAACAGTGGTGAAAAGGATGGGCTTTCGCTAAGGTCAAAAAGACTTTACAGTGTATACTGTTCTGATTTCTTCGACTTTTTTGTTGGCATTCTGGAAACTGGGCTGATGAAGATTTTTGTCATGTTTTAAAATTATTTATTCTTTTGAAACGACATTTCATACTTTCGATTATGATGAGGATTAACATGAAATAGTTAGGTCGGGAGCCTTTTACAATACCTTATATCGATTCGTTTTATGTAATGAAAGATGTTCCAAACACTTAGACGTAAAACCTAGAGGTTTTAACTCAAGATTTTGTTTTACCAGATGAATATATATATATATACTGATAAATCCTCAGACCATTAACAGTATTATACCTCAAGATTACTTTCACCATTTCTTTTTCTAATTCAAATATAAGTTTTGTTCATGTGGCGAGATGCCTGGTGCCACGATCGCGACACAACCTTACATAGATTTAACAATCTGGCCTGTGTACATTTCACATATTCATAAGTTGTTTTCGGAAATTAGATGCTATGCCCTATGTCCAAGTTGAATAGAGCATTTGTATATTTTAACCTTTAACCTTAGAATCCCATATTTATTGTGTATCTTATACTCTATTGTCCAAGCAATCCATTTAATTCTTTTGACTCAGATGTGTTGCAAAATTGAAGATCCTATACTGCAAAACACAGATCAGAAAGCCTGTTGATTGTTTTTATTTATATGAATACTCAACAACAGGCGTTTTTGTTTGCGGGGAGACAGGGAGAAGTAATTGAACCAGTAATTGACTGTTTAGTATGCCACAAAAGCTTTCAAGGTAATATCTTGCAATTTATGTATGGTGGCCTCTATTCATTACAATACGGCGGGAAGAATCTTCAGTCCCATTTGCGAATACCCACAAATAAAGCTACCCAATAGCCCTTTGATTAACTTTCAAATGCAATAAAAAGCGTTAGCAATGTTCATAAATAAACTAATTTCATTAATATTATTTGACAATACAAAATGATATGCTTATCAAAACTTTGACATGAACATGCCAAAAGTACGTGAAACACAACATTGGTTATCTCAAGTCTTTACTATTAAAAAACTTGCATTTATGGCGTCAACAAGTCAAATTACTTGGCATAAAATCATTCACAAACCTCAAAAATATGCTAAAACACATCTAAAGTCTCAAGAGCATATGAAAAATAAACCAATGACAATAAAGAGAACATGCCTTACGGAAACTGATATCCAAAGATCTTACAACGTTGCCAACGTAATTAATATCAATATAAACGTTGACAAAGTAAATCACTTCAATAAGGAATAATTTCAAAATGATAATTATGACGCTGATGACGTACTTCTTTTAGAGACTGACACCAATCTATATATTCTTCAGTTTATTCATGTATCCATTCTAGATATCATGTACCATAATTATGTTCTAGTGTATTTGCAAACCTCTGTCATTATTTCTGTTCATCTTACATGTACATAACAGGATGTAGTTTAATAAAGAATTATATTTTATAAAGGCTGAATTCATATTTTTCACAAGTAATATAAGTAAAACACTTCTCGAGTATCAAGTGCTGTTGGTCTTGACGGACGTAAAAAGCATTGGTTAGATTACATTTTTAATCAATAGTCAAAGGTTAGAATTTCATATAGTTAACTGGTTCACATAACTAATGTTTGGTCTCTTTTCGAATCTTTTTTTAACATATATTGTAACCTTTACTCTCGTCATGGTTTCAATAGTGATTCAAGTCCCGATTTAAAAGCAAACCGATGCATAATTCATACTTTTTACAAATTTATGTACATATATTGTAAGCCAAACTTTGTTCCAGGTAATTAATAAAACTGTAACAAAACTATTATTTATTTACTTTCAGCTTTTTTATATATTGATCTACACTGTGCACTATTTCATGAAAATTTGGTCGTTTTCGTTCCGAATATTCAGATATTCAGACACACATTTCGTTAACAGAGTATTACATAGGCACTCATTTAATATCATCTATATACCGATACAGGTGCCATTGTTAACAAGGACGTCATTCGACTCGCTATCTTCCGTAGATTAGTGTGGATTAACAGTAATCCGCCCACGGTTGATAACCCGCTATTGTAAACGACTAATCAGAGGTCATAACACAATAGTACTGGCCTACTTGTCTGTAATCGATTCTCTTTTGATTGTAACCAACAAATGGACACAGTGATAATATGGTATTCGGTGGTCACTTAAGCGTCTACGGAAGAATTTTAGGGTTAACAAGGACTTGAAATGAATATAGGAAATGGTTTGTTATGTCAAGGACGTGTATAGACCTACATAAGTCCTTGGTTAACTCTGTTTGCTCACATGCAATATATACTTTTGAATATCATAAAATAGTACTGGTAATGTTTATAACAATGAATAAATGAATCAGTAAAGTGTACTATTGAATTGACGATTCGATACATCACAGTCACTGAAGCATGTTTTCTATTGAAAGAAAACAAATGCCACCAATGTTCAATACAATCTGCTTTTATCAAGAAAATGAGTTTGGATACCTACGTACCAAGTTCGGTAAAGCTTTATTCAAATCCATTTCCCTTCCTCGAATGATTCTGATCACACTAAAATGGCCGCATCAAAATTCACTTAATCAATGATACTACGATCACGGGTTATCCGTTGCAGTTATGAGATGTTTAACCCCTGATAAAAGATATAATAGCTTATAGTTATATTCGATTGCCAAACTTTGAGCAAAACTAAATCCTTAAAAGATGCAACAATGTCTATAAGACTTTTGGTTAGTGTAAACATGGAAATGTAAAAAAATTATTTCATTGTGTTTTTGTTTGAGGTTAAGGTTGCTATTTTAAATTTCCGTTAATTTTGACTGTGACTTTTACCAACCAATAGTCTATCATTTGGTGGGCGATTAAAATGCTTACATAGATAAAGATATGTTCAGGCAGTTTAAAAATCAATTAGGATATAATGTTTAGAAATAACTTAGGCAAATGGAATTCTTAGATATCTTGTAAAATCTGGTTTACTAATCAAATGCATAAGCATTCACAAACATTACTTAAACGCTCTAAATGTCAATTTACAATTCTAGATGAGAAAAATAATCAGTATTGGTTCCATAGTTACCATGGCTACAAGAAAGTCTTAAATGAATCTGATATGCCGTGGCGATAATCCCTAACCAAACGTCAGGCTACCACAGTAATATGATATAGCATAGGGACATTATTACCGTTTTTTAATAACATATTATATAGATAATTGCTTTCTGTATACAGAAGTGAAACGGGAAACAAAGTTTCATTGTTAAACCATTTTTCGTTGACGTTGTACTAAGAAAAGCCAAAATCGTGAACTTTCAGCTTAATTCATGTCATTGATTGTTTAATCACTCAACGATGCTACAATGATTACAATACTGGACAAAATAAGTAAGGGACATTGTCAATTTCATAATTAATATTTCATCAGGTAACCGGTGTAAAGATACGGCAGTATTACTAATTTAATAATTATTTTTGTCCATATTATCACTGAATCACCATTCAAGAACGTTATCTAAATATGGAAATATATAATTATGAAGTAGTCTAAACAAACTGTCAAAGGCCAACATTTCTCTTTTGAGAGATATTTTGGAGGGAATCGTGATTAAAACAACTCTAACAAATTAACAATTAACCATAAATCGTATGAATATATATTGGAATCGTTAATTATGAAAGTAAGCATTTATATGTAAATTTGATAGAAATAGTTTATCATTTACGATTTTCATCATCAAACTTTAAAAATAATTAACATCGATACTTTATTGCACATAACTTTGTTGCAATATTGTAGTGTGGTATTGCTGAACAATGATCAACGTTTATGACCATCATCTTAAAGGTATCTTTTTTAATTTCACTCACAAATTATTGGTTTGTTTTGTCAAGTATGAGATACAATAATACTAAACGCTATTTCATATGAAACCATGTTATGAAACTCGTAAGAGAGTTAGTGTTTGAGGGTGTCTTGCGTTAGCTCATTCTTCACACACCAGAAATCAGTCAAGGAGGTAATCAATAATTCATTCATACAACCGTAACTAAAAGAGTAATTACAACTAAAAAGTACTTTACCTAAGACAAACGTCCACAGCAATACAACATGATTTTGAATATTATTTCAAAAGGTTATCTTAACCTAACGAATAACGAATCCATCCAAAGTTTTAATCTTCTTGACCATATTCAATAATTTATACTAGTAATCGTCATGATAAATCGAAATGATTCTAAAAGTTAAAGTAAATGCATGATCAATCATTGAAACATACAAATCAAGAACTCATTAATCATTACACTAAGGTCTTACAAACATTTCTTTTAATTAGACCCGAAAAGCACATTAAGAGAATTGCACACCATTCCTGAAGGGTTACTTTTTATATTTAATCATACATACAACAAATAAGTCAATCTATTTAAAAAAATCTTACCTATATTCTTATTTGGCCTGAAATGCACCCGTACGTGAACATTGTTGTTTTCCATCACGGCGGGCTGGACCATGTTAACTCCAGCGCACGATGTAAGCATTCAATCAGTCTACCTACCTATGACAATCTTTGTTATGAGGTTTCAAAGTCTCCACTTCCAGGAATTGTTAGATTATTTTGGCATCAGCTGATTCCTTGTCAGCACCCCCTAACGTGTCCTCGCTTGGATTTAGAGCTTAAAAAGGTTTCCATGACAACCACGTCCTCCTACAGATTTGGCACAAGAAAACATTCACAATACAATCCTTCTAACTCTTCATATAATAAATGCATGTTTTAGTGTATCAAGATGCTGCTATGCTTATGTTTGCTACTGGTTATGGAAAAACGTTGAAATATTGAAACATATTTCCTCATTGCATAAACTATTTCCATTCGTTGACGAAACTTTTTAATCTGACCCGAGCAGAACTTATACATATTATGTGTGCTTATGCTTACCGTTGCTTTTATGTTTCGAAAAAATTAAGGACATTTTAGAGCATGTAGTCACTTATTTAAAAGTAATATTAGTTAACATTTTCACAGATACATTTCGTACTCGCTTCTTCGTGCCTTTAAAAATAGAAAATGACATAATCAGTCTAATCAACTATAACGTCACATTGGGACTGATGACTGAGCACCTGTAAAGTTTGATATCATGCATCCATAAATTATCCCATTTTGCTATAAGTGCATATTCATACCCCAACTTTAAGAAATTTTGTCCGGATTATATCTCCTATGCTGTATACGCTAGACTGTGTCGACCATGATTGTCAGGTGTGCCTTTGAAGTCTATTATCATTGCCAGCCTCAGCATTAAAGAGCCACTCCGTGATTTTCATAACATATTATTCACCTTTGATACGAACCTAAATGTCATATGTGGTGATATAAAATCAAAACATCTTAACTTTTCATGTCCAAAAGACAAATATGTGACAAATGTAAAAACATGAGAATGTAAAAACAGCCTTATAAGTGCACAGATTTGTAGATATCACGTCCAATATACATGGATACTAGTTATATAACCTAACAAACACCATCAACTCCTAACTGCCCTCCTGGCCTGGCTGTCTCCAAAATTACGTTTGACTATTTGACGCGCGCCACAGTCAGGTTTTCGATCATGTTTGCAACGTTTTACCTTCATATTGTCATTGTAAAAAACCAACAAGCTTTAAAATGTGTCTTTTTGGTAACATTCGATATTTCGTGATCAAATGACACCATTGATTAAGTTTGGCATATATGACTCCAACAACTCATGGAGAGGCTCCTTAAGCAGAGACTCTCTGAGCAAGCCCGGATTAACCTTTAAGATTATAGGTGCTAACCGCACCAAGATTCATACAATTATCCACAGTAACTCATATATGTACCTTTAGAAGGTAAGACGAATATCTAAATCATATGGTTTTCGGTTTTCATAGCAACATAGAAAAATGGAAGCAATGACTTTCCCGTTTTGATACATATGGGTCTTTCTATCCCCGTAGTTCCTAAAATACCCTGATACGAGGCCTTTGGGTCGAAGGATATCAGGGTATTTGTTGGAGCTACGCATATGAAACTACGCACATGATACACATGTCCACCATGATTTAAAGACTCGCCTTTTGAAAATTATGCATTCATCTGTATTTGATTTCATCCGGTTTTCTTGTGAAAATGAAACTAGAAATTACAATTCGTAAGGATAAGAATATTTAATAGTTAGAATATTCTCAATCAGATTTTTCTCAAAGAATAAGTCAACCAGAACTTGAAACGTGGAAAAAATGAAATACCTATGAACTTTAACTCCGCTTTCGACCAACGTTGCATTTAATCTAATCAGTTACCCGCGTAGATGTGCATTTTCCTATATAAAAAAGTTTTGTTTGTAAGTGTGAAGACACAGGTGTATTTACTACACTTGTGTATTTGGTTTAAAAGAAATGATAACATTCTAGCGTTTAATTGGTAGTTTGGGTTATAGTTCCCAAGGAGCTGAAAATGAAATAAGAAAGAATTGAATAAATAGTGATATCCTAATATAAGTGCCAATCCAACCAGTCAACGTTTCGGCCTTGATAAGATACATTGTAGATACTCACCTAATGAAAGATTCGAAATTTAATTGTTGAATATGATAATTCAGGTCGTGTACATTTTTTACACCAAGCCTGATGCAGCCAAAATACAATACAGGATTAATAAGCACTCTGAACACTGTAGATGCAGATGTTGCCGATATTAACGGCAATATTTTAATGAATATTTCTGTTCAAAAGTATTTTAAATGATATTTTTCAATCAGTTTTTTATAAACCTTGTAACACTGATAAATGATGCGTTGATCAGATAATTACCATACGAATTAGAATGATAAGATGACTTGTATATTCAATCAAATGAACAATATGCTTTCTAAAAATATATGAATAAATTTACGTTCAATTCAAAACCAAAATAGCAGGGTGTAATACGTTTTAGAATTTAAAACGCAGATGGTTTTGTTTTCCGTTATTTAAGCAAATAATAGAATAGCTATACAGTTTTAGGGCTTTTTACGTAACATTTTATGCAATAAACATATAATTCACGAATTGACATATTGATCGTTTTGGGCCTACGTGCATATTGTACGGAATGACCCTTCTGACAAAACATGTTTTTCCATGTTATGAATTGAGATTATTGAAGATTCATTCATATTCATTTTTCATGTCTTCAAAAATAAAGTATTATATAACGGTATTATAATATATTAAATGTAATGTGTTAAATGGTGTGATAACAAAATATCAGACTTTGATTTTTAACTATCATCAAAACGGTGTGCTGACTATTTAGTGTAGGAATTTTTTTTATCTATTTTCCTTTAGATTTTCCTAGAACGGTAATTTATCTTCATGGCATATACATGAGAGAGTGTAATATGTGATTTTTAGGACCTTTGTTGATAAATTTTTACAAATTTTGTTGACATCCTCTGACAAATTTGTGAAATATCATATTAATTTATTGTAAATGATAATCATTTTATCTTAAAATGACATTTTGTTCCGCAATAATAACGACTACCTTCCTTGGTGACATCAATGAGACTTGACAATTCAATTATGCGGTTTGTGTAATGTAGTGTAATTTGTTGACACAAGCACGTGAAGAAGTGAGGTGTAAATTGCATTCATGCACTTATGGAACATACTACACGTGATAATTTGGCGAATTATTTACACATGACCACAACGAAGGTGAAAGGATGTTTGCAGGGGTGTACATATACTATTTATTACACGACATATATTTACCAAAGGATAATATTTAGATCAATGAGTCATAGAAGTAACATGTGAAGATTTGTTGTCTGTTTGGTAAACTGGTATTGGGAAAACTAAGAATTACTACACGAGTTTACATATTACATAGTTGTGCGGAAAATATTTTAAAAAAGGGATAATTTATTGGTTTATGGCAAGAACGCTTGAGCTTATATTTCACATAAGATATAAGAACAATGCTGATAATAAATAGAGGATATTATATGAGTGTACATGACATACTATGTTTACGACACGGGTGCTTAATATTAGTATTATACTTTTATAACGAACGAGTGTCGTAAACATAGTATGTCATGGGCACGAATATGATATTCTGTTTATTACCGAAGTCGAGAAATCAAAGAAACTGATCAAAATCAATATCCAAGCAAAGACATAGGCGCATTTAGAACACAACGTCATAGGCGAACTGTGACGCCAAAGCATTGTATTTGACGTGACGTCACAATGTAAAAGTGATATATTTTGCCCTAGGGCATTTGATAAATATTGCCCCCGATTTGATTGCCCTCGTAGGTAATAAATCGGTTTATGACATAGCTCTTGATATTTGAATCAACGTGCATTTGATAAAATATGGGATATGTTTACAACAGATGAGAAATATATTCGCTACAAACACGTGTTTCCCTTCATGTGTATATAATTTAACCCGTCCATGGTTATATTACAATCATATTGTGAAACTCTATTTCACTCTATAAAAATATCGTGAGCAATCTTTAACGCACTGAGTGCACATAACTCAACGCTTTGAAGATAAACGTCGTAACATTTACGTCGTAATGCCATGCACTGCCTTGGTGTCTTACAATCGAAAGCTTCCTAGCAGGGTTTTACTTTTGTTATTGTACTTAATGTCTCAATATTATAACATAATTCCTGTCTTTATGTAATTTATATACAAAAATACATGCATGTGGACAGAAAAGAGTCTAAGATCCAAATTACAATCTAAGGATGTATATGATAACATTTATGAATGAGTGTTTCATTTACGTAGGCGTTTCCTGTTTTTATCTCAAGGCAATTGTTTAATTCGTGTGTGAAAAAGGTCATCTTGTTTACAGAGTTTGTTTTTCAGCTCATTGATAACAACACACGTTTTTTCTGATCACATTCACAATTGTTTCTCTGTTATATGATGAATGCGTCCAGATATCAGAGGCGTAAGATTACTATTATTGATCGAGTTAACATTCAGGTTTCCTTTGTGTATATCGATAAAAAGAGTTTTTAAAACATTTGATCGATTGTTTCCCAAAACAAAGGATAAATTGAAAACATGTAAATAATGATTTAGTCTTTGAAGGGCATTTAGAATGGATTTACAGAAGGTAGACAAGATTTGCTGGATAACAACATATCCAGAAATATCAAAATGGGATACTTGTTTAAAAAAGCAAAGAAACATGAACTTCAAATCCCAATTATATTACATTCTCATTTGATTAATCTATCTAATTAGGTTTCCTCACTTCTTTAAGGGGCATTATAAAGCTGGATTGATGAAGAAGAACAAGTTCTTATGGATGGTCAACTTCTTAATTGCCCGAAATACGACATTTATTATTAAGATACTAACAACATTGTTAGTAGGCCTATCTAGTATGTATAGGGTGACTTGCTTGATAACGGTATTAGTATCTACAGCGAAACATCGCATTTCGTGCAATAAAAGAAGTTGACTATCCATAATGACTTGTTCTTCTTTAGGTTTTCTCACTGTTTACATGTTTCTTTGCTATTGTAAATATATATGACATTTAAAAATTCTTAACATCCCGCCTGATGAAGAAGTAAGCATATAATCCAAAACGCCGTGAATTCCAAAAGATATTTTTTTGGTACAGACAATCTTGTCTTCCTTGAAATTATGATAGAAAAGAAACAAAACTAATTATCAGTCAGCTTGTCAGCTTTAGAGTATCGGCTCGTCTTTTTGGAAGTAAGATCATGTGTATTACTTGATACACCTCCTACATGAAAATTTGACATGTTCTCTCGTACGAAGCTCAAATTTATATTTGGGTTGACTTGGCCTGATGAAGAAGTAAGCATATAATCCAAAACGCCGTGAATTACAAAAGAAATTTTTTTGGTCCAGAAAATCTTGTCTTCCTTGAAATTATGATGATAGAAAAGAAACAAAACTAATTATCAGTCAGCTTGTCAGCTTTAGAGTATCGGCTCGTCTTTTTGGAAGTAAGATCATGTGTATTACTTGAAACACCTCCTAAATGCAAATTTGACATGTTCTCTCGTACGCAGCTCAGATTTATATTTGGGTTGACTTGGTAAAACATACAGGTTAGTTGGTTTAAGTGACAATAGCAATCTCTTCAATGCTGACAGTGAGTTCATCGAACGTTGACAGCCAATCGTCCAACGGGCAGTTCGTCCACCGTTGGCCATCGATTCAACTTACGTTGACAGCCAACCGCCCGTGTAAAATCAACGTGCGTCAGTATTAAAATCAGCCCGCCGATATAATGTGTTTGCCGTATGCAAGAATTCCGGACAAAGGGTCAGAAGGATAGCCGTGTTCACTGAACCGTGAAAATATGAACATGATATTGTAATACCAGGGGATCATCTTTGACTACCAATAACTACAAACGATATAAATGTCTCCTATTAAAATTCAATCGTACATTCAAAATGATATTTTCGAAGTTTTCACTATACGATGATGCATAGCTTCAAAATTATTTTATGATTTTCTGATAGTGCTTTACGTAACTTCATAACGCTTACAAGCTTTAACAAAAACTTCTTTTAGACCCATTTTTTCCCCCTGACATATAATTTTGTCAGATATATAATTATAAAGGTTGGTTATAATCAGTCATATAAGAATTAAGTGTGGAAATACCTCCACATATTTGAAATTTTTTTGAATATAAATGAAGGTTTTACGAGATAGGAACGTCACATATGTCACTACTTATAACTATCTTCATAATGTGTTTATGTTTCCATACACGCCCAATAGGCTTGGTATGAATATATGATGAAAGAATGTAATGTTTTTGAAGGCGCTATAACTTAGTAGATATAAATACATTGCGACATAGTGACCTGCTTGTCAGAATATATGATGTAACTATAGATTCATTATTTATTACAACTTTCTAGCACAAAATGGTCAACTTTTATTGCAAAAATGACTCGAACTACTCGTGAGCGTAGCTAATTATCAGTGATTATTTTGTGGTAACAAATTTCGGGGGGCACATTCCTGTCTCAACGTGATTAATACATGAGGATTTCACAAACGTTTTTTTTAACGTTATTGAGAAACCAAGATGGCGGATTTGAAGCCCTCAGAACTCACTCAACAATTTTTATTATTAAGGTATGTATATGTAACTCCAGACTTGTGTTGTATGGTTCACAGCGGCAGCTGATTTCATTCTCGAATCGCCCGGATCATTGTTCGTGCATATTTCATATTGGGTATTGAATCTAGAATCAAACTGCATATATACTGCAACTGGTATGTTTTAATCTCTATAGGTTGTTTGTACCCTGAATAGCCGGTTTGTAGTTATATCTTTTCAAGAAAAAAAGACTGTATGATAGTGCCTTTAAAAAGCTCTCGAGCGTAAGTGGACGAGGCAAGATTCGAATCGAACTTGAGTAGTCTATGCCCTATATAAACCGTAACAATGATATCATTTTCATAGTATGTCTTTTGTATTTAATTAGTACTAACCATGTTGTGCTAATAAAACCTAAAGGGGACATGTTGGACTTGATAACCCATGTAAACCATGCATGGCAGCTTACGGCAATATTCTTTTCATGGTATTTCAATTGAATTTCATAAGCATTGACCATTTTGTTCTATGAACATTGATTCAAGAGATATTCCTCTACCATACCACGTACAAATATGTAAGTATGGAGATTACCTAATCAATATTCCTTTGAAATTGGTTTCAGCAAAATGAGCACCGTTTGACTCTCCTTTTATCCCTTACCCTTTCAAAAAATTGTTGGAATCAGATAAAAACATGTAAAAACCTTCATTTCCACTCGAAACAAAAAAAGAGTTCTTCAATGACTATTTTACACATGTGAGGACATAAACGATGCATCGAAATCTTGGGTGCGCCATGAGCATGCACTAGTGGGTGGACACTGGCGCACAAGAAATATCCATCATCATCGTCATCAAATATGATATAAAGTACTTGAAAGGAACAAGCGCAACCTATGGTAAACATGACTAATGCACAGATATTTGACATTTCTTGATACTACTAACAACCAGCACTCTCCAGTAATCTACCATCTGATTTAAAAAAAAAACGTTTTCAGGCTATTAATTTAATTCTAAAAGACCGGAAGTATTTAATGCAATCATTTAATTTAATCTACAATATAGGCGAGGATTTTGCATACACCCTTGAAATCAACCGATAGCCGCTATGGCTTATACAACAGCAATGCTTTTATTGTGTATAAGAAACAGGTGAAGTCACAGATACGTATGGCAACCTTTGTCCTAAGTCAAGGGATTGAAGGGATTGGGTTCAGTTGTTCAAAGCCACTTCGTTGAAGTGCAGCCTGTGCAATACGACACCAAGTCTTGTGCACGGGAGCGTTATCATGAAGAAGCATAACTCCAGCAGTTAACATGCCGCGCCTCTTCTTGATCGCCACTCTCAGTTGCTTCAACAAGTTAGCACAGTAGGCTCCTGCTTTTGTAGTTTTAGGTGTTTCATAGTCTATAAGTATATGGCCCCTTGAATCCCAGAAAATGGTCGACATGATCAGCACCGTAGGTGTCCAAACTCACGACTGGATTCAACTCTCTGGTGTCGATCTTGTGCATTTAAGTTTTGTGGCACCAATCTTGCAAAGGGCGGGATAGCGCAGTGGTTAGCGCGTTCGGCTTCGGATCAAGAGGTCCATGCTTCGAATTTGTCTGCAGTAGAGAACTGTTCTTCACGCAGTCAGGTTTGGATGCAATGCTACACTGAATTCAGTGCAGTACCAACCATGGTTCGCTAGTTCCAGGCGATGCTCGCAGGTTTCACCGCAATGCATAGCCACAATGGTGTTGCGTTTTTTCCCTGCAATCATACTAGGAACCGCGATATAAGTGAAATAATCTTGAAAGCGGTGTTAAACACCAACTCACCTCACCTCACCTATCTTGCAGACACCCATGGATATGTGGAAGTGCTAAGGATGATGGTGCAATGACTTCCATGAAAAAGCCATACTCTGAAGATCCACCGTCCACCTTTATTCTTCGATCGGACAAGATTAAACGTTTCGCTGTGCAACCATATCTTCTGTAATGGTTTCAACAGCCCTTTCTGATAGTGGGTCATCGTCCAAAGAGCTGCGAACCCGTTTGAATCAAGCTGACAATTTTGCAACAGTAGAACAGTAGCTTCTTTCCCATACACATTTGTCTCTCCTTTATGTATTTCGGTCGCATTTATTGAATTCAGGATTACGCAATTTAAATCAAATTAAATCCATTTAGATTGTTTTCCATTAAAAGCAAATTAAAGTGATGCACTCTTACGCATATGCGCTAAAATAGCCAATTTGATCTCGAAAATGCGTGCTTTATATATATAGTGCCATTATGGCAATGGAAGGAAAATTAACATCCGTAATGTATTGCAAAGCGCCCTTGCTTGTCTTACAAAAGAGGCAGCTACCTTAACGTGAGGAATTTGAAAAACTGTTCTGCAAATGTAAACAAAACATGCATGCCCTGTAACATATTGCCTTGTTTCACCTGTAATTAACGAGGTTCTATGTCCGGTATGTGCAGGTGAGGTTTCTTCCGGTGACAAATATACCTAATCATTTGTCTTTTCCAACAAATTTGGCAAACTGTGACGAAAATTTATTTTGATACACGTTGTAAAGAGCTTAACAAAATCGAAAATATCACAAATAGAGATTATTACCCGAGGAAGTGTGTGGTATAAGACTTTAACGAAACGAGTGTGAATTTTTATTACCCGAGCGATAGCGAGGGTTATATACAAATGTTGCACGAGTTTCGTGAAATTCACATGAAACACTTCCGAGGGTAATAATTTTTTTATTACCGATTTTATTCCATTTCAAAGGCATGTAAATATTCAGAAGACGGCCTCCTTCCCTTGCGACGGCAGACTACAGTGACGTCGTGAACAATGGTTTTATGACGTCACAAACGACAAAATATTGTCACTCGCACTGAAACAATCGTTGCTAGGCAAAAGTGATATGTGCACATGTGCTCTTATTGAAATTATGTCACCGCTTATGACTAACCATATGGGTAATAAAGAGTGGTATGTTGTATGGAGAACTACGACGAGGACTGAATGGATAAAGCTACAGGGACGTGTATAGCTTAGAAATACTGTTAGACAGACATATATTCCTGTAGAACCTACCTTCCTTCTATAACCTTTTATATTGGTATGGTAGGGTCTGTTCTATAAGCAAACATGCTTTTCTAGCGCTATATCTAAGAAATACGCGTCCTTGTGGATAAACCATTATTTGATACAGACAGATCTTGTAGGAATTGTTTTACCCTTAACTTTGTTATAAATAGGTAAACACGTTTCAGGTGTACACGCAATACAGCAGTTGTAGTTTATCTCACCTGTAATTTAAGAGACTCCTTGACAGGTATGTGCAGGTAGGGCTTTCTTCAGGTGACAAGGAAGACAAGATGTATTACCCTAAAGTAATAGTTTAATGTGAGATTCTTTGCACTTGATGACGATGAATATACAATTGGTCCATTTGTCTCTTTTGAGAAGATTTTTTTAAATGGTAACAAAAGTGATATTAATTTTCGTCAAATTAATATAAAGAACCATTTATTGTATAAACCTCTAAGCCTTCTTGGCTGATTGGATAAGCCATACGTATAGTAATCGTGGTTACTTGTATGCTCTGTGTACTTGCGTTATAAACCAACAAGGGACTTCAATTGAAAAGTAAAAGACTTTTGACGATTGCAGATAGTTTGATCCAAAGTATGAAAATTTATTACAACAAACAACTACTAGTATGCTCAATATTCACTAAAGTTTCAATAACAGGATTTTGTCGTTTATTGTTGTATTTTTGTCCTTTTTAAAGAAAAAATCCTCCCATTTCCTCATTGGTCTTCTTGATTTCAGGAGTTGCTTGGCTTGTTTTACAAAATTTCAACATGTCATGTCTGCGTCAGTAAATAATGGGACACAATGACATTCAAAAAGGAAACATGATCTAAAAAGTACTAAGAAGAGAAATCCTTCTCTGACGTCAGAACTCAAAGAGGTTACTCAAGTGAAGCGGGCGAGGTCACGTGATATATAATAATGTAAATTAGCAACCCTTTTGTGTTGGTAAATAGGGTCGCTTTTTTGGATCCTGTTACGTGTATATTTAGAAATCCATAAAACTTGATAGTCTACTAAAGTGATATATATACGAACCCCTCTCGTTGCCTTTAAATCTCTGAAATTGAATGATTTCTTATTAGCATACCTAGATTTCACTAGATTTTTGGAAATTGATTAAGTTTCAATATTAGTCATATATATATATGAAAGTCATCTTTGTTAATAATCACCTGAAAAACTTCATTATCTATAGATACATTTTACTAAAAATTTGAAAGTATATGATGTATATAAACCTATCCTCTTGACTTCCTGTTTATAGATTTAACTAACAAGGTTTCGAAACACGCTTCGTTAATTTATAGAAAAACTCATATGACCCCCATTTTACGCCATTAGGTTGACAACAGGTTGCCTATGGAATCGCCGGAACAAAAGCGATTCCTTCTCGTGATCTCTAAGGTATCCGATGCCTATTTTGTCAATTTTCGGATAAAATTCAATGATAATAATTTTAATAATAAAAGTGATGATCATATTGATTATAAGCAAACTATAACCTCTGTGTCACATATGAAATATTAATTTTACCCATAACACAATATGATCAAACTTTATTTTTGGCTAAAACAATAACGTACCCTTTTTGTTTGTTACGAGGGGATATCAAAAAGTTTCAGTTATCACAAAGAATGTCCTGGTGAGTACGGACCGAATGGTCTTTTCGACACAGCCAGTTTTACGTCTGTTGACCAAATAGCACAGTTCCCCCTATTATGGAGAAAATTCTGGCGCGCAGTGTAATTAATTTTTACATTTGAAGGGCTATACTGCACGTCAAATTCATGATGAGATGAAATCTGTTTATGACAATGACAGCCCATCCTATGACACTATTGTGAGATGGAAAAGGAATTTCCAAACAGGCCACATGTCCCTCGCAGTTGAACCAAAAAGTGGACGCCCCTCACTTACTGATGATATGGATGTCATCAAGAAGGTTGAGACGCTGGTTCAAGAAGATCGCCGCGTAACTCTACAAATGATAATGTATGAAACAGGTCTGAGTTATGGCAGTGCAGGGAACATACTCCATTACCAGTTTCATATGTCCAAAGTGTCAGCACGCTTACTGACTCCATTGCAAAAATAGAATAGAAGGGACATGTCACGGCAGGTATTTGAGCTTCTGGAACAAGACGAAGAGGTTTTCTTCAAACGTCTTGTTACCATGGATAAATGCTGGGTCTATCAATATGATCCTGAGACGAGCAAAGAGTGGAAGCATGCTACAACACCACCTCCAAACAAGGCCAAGGCGCAAAAGTCTGCAGGAATGGTTATGGTGACTGGTTTTTTCAGATTGTCGTGGAGTCATCTTGACGGATTATCTAGCTAAGGGTAAGACCATTATTGGAGCTTATTACTTATAAGCGCCGCGGTATAATCACCAACGGTGTACGCCTGTTAGCTGACAATGCCCCAGCTCACGCTTGTCAAACAGCTGCTGTTGAGGCACGGCGATGTGGCTTTGAAATCTTACCGCATCCCCCCTATTTACCCGATCTTGCACCAAGTGACTTCTTCTTGTTCCCCCAGATGAAAAATCCACTTCGTGGACTTCGTTTTCAGGACACCAATGACCTCATTGAATGGTGGAGGCTTGGTTTTCCGTAAAATCAGGGGTCTTCTGTTCAAACGGTCTGCGCAAGGTCAAGAAGCGATGGGGAAAATGTGTATCTCTTGATGGTGACTATGTAGAGAGAACGAAATAAAGTTTGTACCTTTGACATGTGTCTGTGATAAATGAAACTTTTTTATATCTCCTCGTATGATATAACTCGCCTATTATCGTCATCCTATCATCCATTCATGTAGCACAATCGCCAGGCACACACTTCGTAAGATTCAAACAAGAAGACGAGACGTTGATTTTCTTGGCTTTTATTTCCTCTAAGTACTTTGAACCAATCTGGCCGTCGACACTTCCAGCCCGCTGTCACCAGCCCATGGCTGAGTCCTGGCTGAGACTCAACCCTCAGTCCCGTGGGTGAGACTCAACTCTCTCTCTCCAGGACGATGGCTGAGAATTACTTTTTTTCTTAAGACAAACCTGGGTCTTATATACCCACAGACTCAGTTGTCAACACAATGTGACTTGACAACAGCCTATGGATTATTTCTTAGGGATTACTTGGGGATGGGATTAGCAGTTTATAACATAGGTTTCATAACAGCTAGGTTACACTACTCCATCACCAAACAAGAAATATTGACAAAGATTTCTTCGCTCCCTTTGGCCCAGGATAAGTACATTACAAATCTATAAATACATATACAAAATAAACTTATAACAATCATTGCCCGTGAAGGATCTATACACTTTTAAACGCACAAGTACATCGTATTATCATACATACAAGAGAATATACATCACCGCGCTTATAAACATATATCGATCAGTAATGGCATACAAATACATCATTGCAATAATACAATATATAAAAAATACCAATGCGCCCATATAACATTTAACAATGGGTTAACAAAGTCACTACATGGTAAGTTAGGGCTCGAAGAGTCTCGGTTTAGTCCTGGTAAACGAAGCCCATTGTCGGGTACAGCTAATTCCCACTGTTTTCCAGAAACATTGGTCATCCTACATGGCGGCACAAATGAATTCCATTTACTGACGTTCCCCACGTCCCCTGCTTTAGCAGACACCGGCCATGTTACTGGATGGACCAACTGCTGTTCCCACACCGACGTTCTCCATGGGTTTTCGATCTCACAGGTCCAAACCGATCATCTCCCACAGACGTGTTGACCTTCTGCACCATTGCTTCCACAGGTGGATGGAGGCACCAACTGTCGTTTCCCCACCCTATCTCCTCTAGGTTCTCCTCTCTTAACCTTACAAGTACCTAAACCTCAACTTAACAGTGAAAATTTTTCTTATCTTTCTAGCTGCATATCTACAGTTTCATGAAACAACATCGCCCTTTACTACCATATTGCCTTGCATAAGTCACCAAAGAGATCTACTGTATCTGACCGTCCCAAATAATTACTTTTAAGCTTTAATCTCTTTAATCCAAGGAATTAAAGCCTGCAGTTAACCCTAGCCTTTGCGTTGTGTTTTTCTCTACAAGGGTTACATAATAAGTTCCATCTCAGAAAACCTTAAACCCACCGTTGCCTAACCTACTGCTTGATAAGATTTTGTTCGTCTATCCTTTGCCTTCAGACCCAGGGCTAATCCACAAGAATCCCTCTATCCGGTCTGTAAATCAAGGCCATTCAAGTCAATTTATGGCAGGAGCTTCGTCTCGGGTTACAACATTATATGCCCGTCTGCTCGGTCTGAGCTCCATCCCATTGGATGTACCGCGGGCTTACCATATAATGTACCCGTCCACTCGTCCACCACTCTCTCAGACTTTAGGATTTCTGAACTTCATCTTAATTCAAGCCCTCCCAATGATCTTTGCTTTTGTAATTCATCTACTTCGTCCCTTGCAATTAATTCTAGTTTTCCTACAATACCCCTTTCCTTAACTCTTTTTCCGTTTTTACTCAGAAAGTAACCCTTCAACGGCCCGTACTATTTTCTTACGCCAGGCTGATCCTGCCAAAAGACGGCTCGACAAATGTTCACACAGCAATGGAGTCATCGTTATAACGTTCCCAGTTAAACCTTTGATTTGTGTTAATTCTCCTAATGTCCTTTGCTTCTACTCCTTACTGCTACACTAACCTACCTAACACTATCAATAAAGTTTAATAAACACTTAGGGTCGCCCAGAGAAGCGGGGAAGGTCGACAACAATCAGTACTCACCAACCACCAAGTCCAAATCTCTCTGTCTTGCTGAATCCGGGTCACGGCACCAAAAGGATCCCCTGTGTAGCACAATCGCCAGGCACACACTTCATAAGATTCAAACAAGAAGACGAGACGTTGATTTTCTTGGCTTTTATTTCCTCTAAGTACTTTGAACCAATCTGGCCGTCGACACTTCCAGCCCGCTTTCCCTGGGCACCCGCACGACACCCAGCGCGTCCTTTCTCACATGGCTGGCTGTCCCGTGGGTGAGACTCAACTCTCTCTCTCCAGGACGATGGCTGAGAATTACTTTTTTTCTTAAGACAAACCTGGGTCTTATATACCCACAGACTCAGTTGTCAACACAATGTGACTTGACAACAGCCTATGGATTATTTCTTAGGGATTACTTGGGGATGGGATTAGCAGTTTATAACATAGGTTTCATAACAGCTATGTTACATTCAGGGGAATGCAGGACTTCATGTTCTGGCTCTTGGCGCCAAACTCTCAACCAGCTAGTCACTGAGGTAGCTTCCCATAGTACAGAATTCCCTAAAGACAGAACTTTTAAACAACACTGTATTTGGTCGACTAACGTGGGGAAAAATAAGTTTTACCATATGTGATAGTGAAATGACCAAGTTTAATTTAAGTCACTTTACTAGTCCTAAAACCGTCAGTCAAGACATCAGAGAGACTAAATCGTCGAATATAATGGCTAACGCGCTGTAAAATGGCGGAACCAGGAAGCGAATCGGACGATTTGACTTTCCGAATTTCAAACTTTTCAAACCAAGACCGAATTTTTTTAATCCAATAAGGGGAATTTATTTTTTGAAGATTTTTATGTGGGTCACATTAAAAAAAATAATGATGTATCTTCAAAAACAAACATAACGATATATCAATTAAGTTTCGACCATGCGTGGTGGGGATGTTGAAGAGAACATGAAAAGGCATATAAAGTAACCAAAAACAATAAACATTACATCTTTCTTACAAAGTATTTGAATGTTAAAATCAAAAAAATATTCAGCAGTCTGTTTTATTTGTTTTTATGCATAAATGTAAAAAAGTGAAAATGAAAACGCCCGGATATCAAATTTTCTTTATATTAACAAACTAAAATTTTAACTTGTTTGTAGGGATATGTTGATAAGTATTTTCAACAAAGTATCAGTAACGAGACAAAGGAAATTGAGAATACTAAATGTTCAAAACTGTATGAAATGTAGATAATTCGATTGCGTTCTCTAAATGAATTAACTATTCTATTAAGAAAACAACATGTTAACCTGATTTTAAAATATATCTTTGTTTTAACATTAATGATCATAATATTCAATTTTTGAAAAAAAAACCTCCCAAATCTCTTAATCAAGACTCAGTTATAAACATCATAAAAAAAATTAATATTATATTCATTTGTAAGCAAATGTATGTTTCAAACAAAGAGAATCAACTACAAGCCAAGCGAAAGACACCAACATCGTTTTGCACGCTTTGCACGAATGTTGCAATGTATTGGTACAGTGTTTGTAAACAATACCGCCGAGTTATGCGGTCTGTCGCCGCCAGCTAAAAATGGACTTCTCAGTTCGCGGTAACATCTGGCGAAAGCACGTGAAACTCGTGGTGTGATGTATGTTTCGTACTAGATCATTTCTGGGTCACAGATTGTTTTCTGAAGTCAGATTAAAAGTAGGTCCCGTTTCATTTTTGACAGCATTTACATGTCAAACCAACTAGTTGTCATAGCAATGTATATTCTAATGCGCGCAGCAATGGCAGTTGTCGTTGACAAGTTAAAAAGTTTCCTATCGATTAAAATGTATGTGTTGGTAGGAGATGAGCTCATATTTTCTATAATTCATAAGTTTCAAAACAGACACCTGTTACTTGGACGGAGATAAATCCTTGTAATTCGGAGAGTACCCTTGTATGTAGTTTGAATATATCCTTTATTGTCCTTGTTATACCTAAGCTAACTTAAATGTAAAGAAAACTGTATTACCTAACGGGAAATAAAAAAAATAACCATTAAATCATGAGCTGTGTTTTGAAAATAAAATATGACCCACGGACGTTAGCAAAAACAGGAAGAGTTTGAGTTAGTTTCCAAATGTAAAGGTTACTAAACACTTTGACTTTAACTGAAAACCTATAATAAAGTCGTTGAAATAAAGTTTTTGAAGAAGGATATGTTTTGGATAAAACAAGATTGTCGCCTGGAGCCAAGGGCATTCCCGCCCCGGACAAAGGGCATTGTGGTTCATAGTTCAAGGTTTTTATTGACTTAATTCCATCATCGGTGATACATGAGCATAAATATATAAACATACATACACATAATGAATATATCAAGAATGCATGAATAAAAATAAGTCGATAGATAAATGCATTTCGAACAGATGCTTACAAGATCTATACATGCTCAAAAGGATGACAATAAATATACAGAATAAAAAAATACTAGGAACTCTTAATAAGTTTAAGGCCATGATTTATAAGGCTGGCAAATTTTGATCTTTTTGTGGTCAGTACTTGTTTCATTGCCAATAGATAAGGAAATTTTTAAAATGGTGTGAGATATACTGAAGACGTTGTCGGAGAAGGGTTTCACATCGAAAGATGTATATAAAGAGTTATTATAGTGGCTATTTACGTGGGTATGTCTATATTCGCTAAGGGACCTATTCCATGAACCAGGTAAAATATATAAATTATAGTCAAGATCATTATAGTGACCCTTTATCCCATTTTTTTAACCTTCAAAACTAGCCACACAATGTTCACTACATTAGCCCAACGTCTCATAAAGTGATACGGATTTTTTAAATTGTGATTAAGTCATATTGGTTGGGACAATGTTTCATTTATGTTTTCTTCAATAATGCAGTTTCAACAATATCCTGAAACTTAAATGTCTTTTGGTGGAAAATAATTATTTCTTTATTATTTACATTTGTTTTCCCTGTAGAGTCTGAGCGTACATAATTTCATAGCATTCTCAAAGGTTTTAATATCAATCATACCTAACCCACCGTCTTTATAAAATATTTCTTTTGTCGAATCAGTATGTTTGATTTGGTTAATCTTTTCATTCAAAATAAATTTGAAATACAATCGTTTAAGGGAAGGAATAAAATTTTGAAAGTTTTGAAAGATCTGGAGTAATGTTTGGATAATAGTAATTTTGACAGTCAATGTCAAATGTCTTTTCTTCCATGTTCCTAGTAATCTGTTTGTCTCCGAGTCTTTTTCTTGTGTTGATAACCTAAAGATCTTACAAAATAGGTGTCAATTTAATTCCAAGAACTTCAAATTCCTTTCTTTGCCATCCTATTTCTAAGTCCGACCGAGTGTATCAATGCTACCAGCTTTTAATCAATTCAATATTGCCTTAGCCTTATCTATATTTATTTTCAGCCCATGACGTTTTGTAAAAAGTACTTACAGTATCATTAACAGCATATAAGCTATCCTCTGGACCTTCTAAAAATAGTTCAGTTACATCCATAATCATCAATTACAATACCTTTAATATTTGCATTTGTCTGATCAATACAGCCAAGGATTTCAGCTAAAAAATGAAAACAAATAAATTATGGCGATGATGTTTCACCTTGCCTGAAACCCTGATAATAAAGGAATGAATCTGATGGATGCCCATTTGGGTAACACATGAAGTTGTATCATATATATATATATATATATATATATATATATATTTTAATTCGACAACCGATTGTTCCTGTAAAGGAAGCAAGCATGCATGCAATTTTTCTATGTCTCCTCCCAATTTGGCAGTTATGATAAGTGTTGCCTAAACCTCATTGCAGTACAGAAATAAACAGCTTATGAGGTCTTTCATCTCTTTTTCTTGATAGTTTTTAACAGAAAATAACTTGGATAGCCGACTCATTCTTAAACCCTGTATATTTCAATGAAAGTATGGGAATATGGACTCGAGCGCGTCAAGCTAATTAATTGCAAAAATTGCAATTGGAAAACAGACGTGAGAGTGAGTGAGTTGGTGTATAACGTGTTTTCAACAATATTTCAGTAATTAAACACGTGGGTGAAAATCTTCAAAAGAGAGTGGACACATTAGGGGAAAAAAGGGATCGAAAGTAGGTAAGAGGAAGGAAAAGCACAGTGAGGAAAAGACAACACGTTATATGACAACATTTGGTCTTGCTTCTACCCGTCGACCTGTCCAGCTAGGGTGTCCCTACCAAGAGCATGTAAGTTTATGGTTGGCATAGGTCTGAGGGTCCCTGAAGCACGCAAATCACCAAGTTAATGAGTCAAATGGAGGCCAGATGTTAGAGATTCGGGAAGTCATAAATCAAGATTGTAATTGTTATTGTTAAGTACAGCATCCTTTTTTATATTAACAATGTTTTGATTCTATAGGACTTAAGAGGTCAAGGGATTTCCCCCGTGTATTGAATACATATCATTTAAAAGAAAGCAATTCGGCATATACGAGAAACTATGGCTTTGTCTTAAACGGTTAAGTCCTATCAATTGAGAGCGTACAATTTAGTGATTGAGTGATTCTCCATATAAGAGTATCGATGTCAACTAAATGACGACATAAACAAATGGAAATGGTTAATGAAAAAAGAAACAAAAGGTAGTAGATAAAATACTTTATTTATTAAGTTCAATGGTTCAAAGGTAATAAAATAATCATGCTTGACAAAAAGAGGATACTGAAATAAACACAGTCAAGGAAGTGTCATAGATTGCATTGTATCCCATGTACTTTATTGTCGAGTAAGCAAAAAATTATATGTAAGTTCAAATTTGAAACCCGAACGTCAAATGATGTACCGTGAATTCGGTGTCTAGTAAGGCGATACTCTTACTCCATTCTTGTCTATGGTAATGCTAAATAACACTAACGTTTAATCTGTGACGTGCTAGAAGGATGTAAACAAATCTACAGTGACGTCTCATGCTAGTAATAGAGGCTGAAGGTTGTCGTGCAGAACGTGATGTTGTTGCAACTTGAGACAATTTCAATTCTTAAGAATCACCTATCATCGTCAAACAACACGCCAACAACTTCCACTGCTGACGTTCAATCTCTGAAAAATAGCAAGTCGCAAATATATGACCTAGTTTTTGCGTATTTGAATCTAATTAGTTTTAATATTGAATGAAAGCAATTATCTTTTATATTTATTAAATCTATATATGAAATCAATCCTTTTAAGAATAAACACTTTTTATTAATGTGAACATTTGAGCTATCAATTTATTTCATCAAGGTTATAGTGAAGTCCTGACTCATTCATTTCTTATTCTTTATAATTTTACTTATAATTTGCTTTCAACAGGTATTGAATAATGGTTGTAATGTGCAGTTTGCGGTCTTTGCGCAAAAGATTGATTTATATTTTCAAATTCAAATGTTATGTGCGTGTTTTACCCAAATCCTAATTAATGACTACCTAATTAAGCACGATTGTTAAATGATCTTAAATTGTTCTTATTTTTTTCTCACATTTGTTTTTTTCAGGGTACCATACTAATCCAACAAATATACACTTGGGATAATGTAATGTAAAACCTTCTATTTGAATTGCTGCTATATATATATATATATATATATATATATATATATATATATATATATATATATATATATATATAGATTAAATATAACATACTTCACATAGTCGTTTGAAGAATCATTTTAATCCGATACTAGTATTTCGTCAATAGTATTGACTCATCAGGGATGAAACGATATGATCGTTAACATCGCATTACAAGCGTTTTTATAACAAAATATACGCACAATGTACAAGGATATATTGTAAATTATGCTAATCAGGTGACATCATGGTTCTTCCTTGTTGGTCTTCTGATTGACACAATCACTCTCTTATGAGTTTACCCCTTGAGCAATATGTTAATGTGACATAATCCCTTTTGTTATATATTGAAGTATTAATTCAAACTTTAACCACATCTGAAGATATAAGAAAAAACAAACTCTACAGTAATTACAAAGTTTATAATTTCAAAAATAGTCATGGAAGTATCCATTGTGAAACAGCAAATAATGATAGTCGAACATGCCTTAGTTTTACAGCAATGTTCGAGAGGTCTTGGTCAATATCGACTAAGACTGATAAATTAAACATAAAATAGTCAGTACTTTGTTTAATCCCAATCCGCACAAATGGTTGCCACAAAACATCACGCCTTTACTGTAGAAGACACTCAGCTACTTATGAGCTGTATATAAGCCAACCTCATTGAAATCAGCTCGAAACTTGTCCCTCGTACATCGCAGCGTTGCTTGCAGCGAGCTACGAGGGACAAGTCTCGAGTTGATTTCAATGAGATTGGATGCTATCTGTGAGAGCATTGGTTCCCTTTGGCTATTGTAATGCAGAGCTGTGCATATAATTGGGAAACGACATGTGAATTGAAGGAATAAAAAAAAGTGTGTTGCAATACTTTTTCAGGTGTACATATTCAACATTAAGTACACTATATTTCATCAAACTGGTGTGATCGGTTTTTACCTTTTTCACTTTGTCATCAAAATATAACAGGATGTTGATAACTATTTTTTTAAAATTTTCAGTCGATGAGGAGAGTTTGACTATTTGATCTAGTATTCAGACTTATCATGACAGATGGGATATTTTTCTGGCCGATTTCGAACATCATACCCTTTAAATGTAATCGTCCGGTAATGTCCCATATTTATTCAGTAGCACAACTTTATACCTCTATATCTTTTATATTTTTTCTCCATATTTTGTGGTACAGCAAAGACAGATATTCAACACATAAATACAGTTAAACACACTTATATGTACTAGTACAATTCGATTTATTTAATGACTGTATTATTTTCCAAGCAGTAAATGTAAAGTTGATCAGTACTTAAAAAACATTTCTTCAGTTTCTGTTTATAAAAAAAACATACCTTGACAAATCGTAACATTGCACAATTTCACTTCTAAGATTCTCTAACTTTGGTCTAAAACCATTTATTCTACATCTGTTAATAAGCTGTTGAATGATTGCATTTACAGGATTATTGTTCTTTCCTTTCATTCCCAAAATGATTGTTTTATTTGTAAATTCAAGTTTTAACTGTACATAGTTTAACCATGATTTCCATAGTCTAAAGATAGGTTCACATTCCCCAAAAATATGATTGATTCTTTCTACTTCTTTTTCACAAAATGAACATAATGGTAATGATTTAAATCCAATTTTATAAAGAAATTGTTTTGTTGGGGGAATATTGTGAATAATTCTATATTGCAACCATTTCAAGTCTGTGCTTCTCGTACATTTATTGGCAATAACTTATACCTCTATATCGTCGATAAGTATTAAATAAAATTTTGAAGCAAAACGTCAGTATCGCTTTATAAAATATCACTATTCATAAAATCCAACAATTCATGAAGTCCCTTTAGGTGCCAATTTAAGGAATACGTGAAAATCTACATTTCATTATGGTACTTCGAGTATTGTGCAGTCCTTAATTTTTAAAGCTTTTAAAATTTAAATAGAAATGTTTACACAATACACAATATTCATTCACCGATCACACTTGCTTTTTTAAAGTCCCTAATTGTAAAACTGTATCACGTACATACGTCTATCATTATGAATTTACGTCTACGTTGGAATGTACGTTGCTCTGCTTCTGGCTTTCAACATTTCAAGATTACACTGTTTGCAGTTAATGTATTAATGTTTCGTCAGGTCCGTACGAATGAAGTCAATCTTCATATATTTTAAATAATTTGCGATATCCTTTAGTAAAACGCAACTAAATATCAACCCCAGAAACGCGTCTCAATTGGATTGATTTTATCTATTTTAAAAATACATATGGAACAACTTTAATGTCTATACAAACTTCTTATCCGCAGCACAGCGTCACTTTGAAGATACACCTTAGATTGAAAGCTAAACATGGTATGTGGAAGTGCACTTTTTCGACAGATATTAAAACTAGGTGAACGACCTGTCGATGAGAGCGACGGAATAAATGGCCACAGTAATCCATCCATGACACGCCCCTTATCTCTCTTTGACGTTTATGAATGACGTTATCGAGAAAGGGATATATCACGTGACCACGTGAATCACATGACCTCATTACCATGGAGGTCAAACCTTCTAGATTGTCATCGGTATACATTTACGGGTGAAATTGTTACCACTCCTGTGAAATGGAAAATTTACGACGTTTATTTTATAGGATAACTTATAAATATGATAATATTTTTATAAAAAGGCTTGCAAATCCCATTTATGTCTTTATAAACGGACGGATAGACTTTCATCATTTTGAAATTCACACAGTTGCTTACTATATATTTAATGGATTTTGTCAAATACCATTTATTAGCAAATAAATTCCACTAATTATTTCATTTATCAAATATTTCAAGAAACATAAATAATATAGTAATTAATTCAACTGAAATTGTATTACAATAAGGCTACATAGTTGACTCTCTCATTATCATTTCGCTACAGACGAGAGGTTCTAGGAACCCAAGTCTGAAATAAACGTTTGTTCTGTTATAAAAAAAACTCTGACAAGTTGAAATCGATGAACATCTAAAATGTTAACGCTGACATAGAATAATGGTCCTCGACATGATTTTCAAATAAAGTCACTTTGTAAATAAATGAATAAATGAATAGATAAACGAATGAATGAAAGGATGAACGAGTACATACAGACAGACATATACACACATACATTCATACATACATACATACATACATACATACAAACGAACTAGCATACACACATATTCATACATTCATACATACATACACACATACACACTTACATTCATATATACACACATACATACATACATACATACACACATACATACATACATACATATACATACATACATACATACATACATGCATACACACAAACACACATACATACATACACACATACATACAAAAATTCATACATAAACACCTACATACATACATACAAACATACATACAAACATTCATACATACACACCTACATACATACACACATACATACATTCAAACAAACACACATACTTACATGCAGGCATGCATGTATACATAAATAGATAATATATAGATTAATAGATATACAAATACATAGATATATATATGTATATATAGACAGACATATAGAAAGTAGTAGATATGTTGATGGGACGTATATGATATGTTATGACAATGCTGCCCGGTTGTTGAGCGGTGGAGAGGAACCAATTAATAGCATGGTCATTAGCAGACACGATTCCTCAAAGTTATCAGGACGGCAGTTCATGTCTTCGGATTTCTAAAGAACGTGATGGAAACATCATGCAAAAAAACGATATAGAATTGGTCATCAAGCGCTGAATATTTTTAGAGGTATGGGCATATTTGTACAAACATTGTATACACTGTTAAATTAAGGAAATTTTGGGTTTCGAGTGGCTTTAATGAGTTAAGTTATATAAAAGAGCAAGTGAAATTATTTGCAAGTCAAATTTCCCAAAGAGGGAATACGGAATCCAAACTCTAGTTCTTCGTTTTATATGGTTGCAATGAAAATATGATGCATTTTGACACACAAGAAATTGTTGCACATTGTTGTTGGATACTTAAACTATCATGTATCAAATGTATCAAAAGAAGTTTAAAACCCGTAGACAGTAAAATCAGTATCTTTTTCGGAATAAAACGAATTTTTCTAACATAAGTGTCACATATCACAAAACAATACATATACTGAACATTATTGAAAGTAAAACCAGGACTTTTAACCTACGATATAACTGATATTTATCAGACAGTATATAATTGGGGGTATTAGTAAAAATAATTAAAATATCTTTTAAAATATGGTTGATATCTTGTATCTGAAATAAGTGTATTCGTGACTAAAGGCTAGTCTAGATTGTGGCCCGACAAGATCAAACGCTCGTGAACGTCGTGCTGCACGTGCATGAAATGTACAACTATCTAAACAAAAAATAAGACAATTGCCAATGTTCTTTTCGGCATGAACTGACAAGTGATTGTGTTGTTTTCGCAAAGTTTACATAAAAAATAATGGGAGTGTCACACGGAAGAATCACTTCGAATTTCGTCTCCGAGAAAAATAACAAAGTCGAACCAAGGGCAATTATTTTTATTTGCTTTGTGTCCTTGTTCGTACTAACCTATCTGTCTACACTCAATTATATGAAACGTCATGAACTTGCCTCCTCCGAAAGCAATAGAAACATCCGACGACTTCTTAACCGTCAAAATGTCAACACAGGGATTAAATGTACATAATTTGCCAATGTTTTGATTTTCCAAGCAGGATAAATTTTTTTATGTAAGCCCGACAACCACACGTGACCATATGATGCGATCTGACCTCATTTTCACGGTTGACTTGCTCACAGATTTATGAATGGAGTATCATGTTCAGAAACCAACCATGACGTCAATAGCTGCGTTAAAGATTCCGTTATAGAATATCTAATAGATAGTCTTATCATTCGGGTCCTAAAGCTTAAAGTTTTTAAGTTCATTCGCCTTAACTTTTAACAAAATATTATCAAGGCCCAATTTATATAATTTTATATCAAATACTATAAAAGAAAAACTTCAATAAATTAAGAGCATTCAACAGCGGAATAGATAGTGTTTTGAAGATTGTTGCAATTATGCATTTCAAATTAATTTTAAAGATGAATTCTCTTAATTTGCATACAAACATCATTGGTATAAATCTTGAAAATATCATTCATTACATTAACGTTTTTATTTGAAAAACCAAAATATTGCTTTCTTTATTTAAAACAGTTATTAATGATTTACATTTATTCATTCCATCCCACCACCATTTTGAAAACTTGACCTTGCGCAATAACCTTGAGATAATGATTGAAATCTCTTCGTATATTATGGGGGACCATATTATGTTGGCCTTCATTGGTGGATTTAGGTTAATCCGCTAATCTGTTAATCATGCAATCGGGCTTATCTACTACGACGTACCGTGATACCAGGACAAAAACAATATTACGTTACAAAACATTGAATGATCTTCTCAATGCACTTTGTAAATAAACAAAGAGACACATCTAGTCGTATGACATCAATAATAGATAGATTTCAGGTAGATAATACATTTGCAGTTAAAGTTGAAATCTTATATAAGTATTATCTGGCATAACGAATAACATGGATTAAAAAGTATGCCTCATATAGCCTATATTTCGCCATGTCGTATTGACATCACCAAAACAGTCAAACGAACAGTCCCTTTAAACAGTAAAATTCTTCTCTTTAGGAACACATAACGTACTTACGAGTCAAATTCGCGGTTCGAATTCAAGCCTTAACTGCTATGTAAACAAAGAGATTTATGATTTTACAATATAATTATAATCTAATAAAACTATGCTGAACATAAGTATGAAGAATGAACAGTTATGCTTTAATGACAAACCGTCACAACTTGAAGCCTATAACATTTATGACGTTCAGGGTACGTAAACTCGATTTCGGATAAGTATAGGCATGGTGCATCTTCCAATGCACGGCTTTAAGTTTCACCAGTGTCTATCACTGGCTAATTCAAACCTTGCTGCAAACCAGCCAAAATGTGTGATTTCGCGAAAAGTTGCAATTCTAATATGATTTCCAACTGGATTATTGCGATCCGTCGAAGCAGCCTTGGCGACAAGCACAGAAAAGTGTGATAAATGCAGCAGGGCGTAAAAATATGAAGATGATGCTTGGGAAGATGATGAACAAACCAATCAGCGTATTTCTATAAGTAACTAATCATGAAACGGCTTTTCTATTTCAAAAAGACACAGATATATATGTTGTCTGATTTTTCATGTGGCTTTAATAAGAATCAAAATACTTTATGACCTGATCCAAGTTGAAATCGCCTCACTATATTTGCATCTTTATCTCTTGTTTTCAATGATAATTAGAAAACGGTCATATATATGTTAAAATGTCGAAATTCTGCGTAAATTTACCTGTATATCATTTAAATGATCTACTTAAGACTATGAACCTATATTTGTCGTTGTGTCTGCTGTAAATAGGTTTCTAAAATTACGTTTGAGTCATCGTCTCGCTCCAAAGTTATCGATCATAAATCAGAACTTTAACCCCTTTAAGGATTCTTATTTTCTGAAACAACCAATACATGTCGATTGAATAAAGTTTGACAAATTTGACAAACAATGGTTGTTTCTGAAAATTAACATCTCAATGTTAATCAGTTCAGTATAGTAACAACAAACAGGTTTAAGTCGATATTTGTGATCGAAAACCGGACAGTGGCGCGCGGCAATGGCTCAAACGTAATTTTGAAAACCTATTTACCTGAGACACAACGACTAACATAGTTCGGTAGAGTTTAATAACTCATTTAACTAATATACATGTAAGTAGAACGCGGATTTTCTACCTTTTTACAGGGCAGTATTTCCTTTACAGTATAAAAAACGAAAATATTATAATGATGACATTTAAGAGATAAAGATGTAACATTAGACAGGTGATTTGAACATAGCTCAGGTCATATGGTATTTCGGTTCTTATTTAAACCATATACAAAATTTATTACACATACTCTGTGTCACTTTAAAAACTTTCCCTAAATCAACTTGTGATAAAGTTCTTGGTCTATCAAACCTTGGATTATCTTTCTTGCTGCAAGTGTAATGTGCATGTTTGAATATGAAACTAGAAGAAATGATGCTAAGCCAAGAATGTTTTCCAACGAAGAAATATTTACTGTCATAAGTTGACAGAAAGCTAGAACAGGATATTCTGAACAACATGATTCAAGAATCATATTTTTACGCACTTGAAAATGCATGTTAACACTTTGAACCAGATGGGGAAAATGACTGCAAGGGTGAAAAACTCGCACCTGCACGTAGACTTCTGTTTACAAATACGTTGCAGATTTTTAATTCGGCAGTCAATAAATACATTATGTAAGTACATGTATTAATATTATCACAATGTGAAAGATCATTGAATAATGAGTCAGAAATTTACGAAACTTCGTGATACACTTTTGTCGTATTTATGTCAAAGGGTCGAATTGAATTGACGTGTCAATATGTCAAAAACTACGCGGCAGCACCTTCAGTATAGAACAGGCAAACAGTCATTACATTGTTGTAATTTTTAAGAAATGAAAAATTAAGTATGCTGTGTTTATGCAATCAATATCATGTATTTTATTGATTCTTACTGAAATCAAATCAAACTGGCTTGTTTTCTGTCTGTTTGATCATATATATTCCAAAGGTGCGTTTTGCCACTATTTCATAGATAACGTAGATAGACATAACGTAAGTTCAATACGTATTACGTAAGTACGTAATATGCAAAACTTTATGAATGGTGTCATTTATCTGTTACTGAAAGGTATCATTTTACTTCAAATCAATGGTTGACAATCTTATAAATGCCAAAATAAAAGCATTTTCATGTTTCCATTGTAAATTAGAAACTTCCGCATAAATGTTAAGAAGTCGAAATTAAGCGTACCATTTACATGTATATTAGTTAAATGAACTTGTCTACAATGCCAACATATATTTCTCATTTTGTCTGCTATTAACAGCTTTCCAGAATTATGTTTGAGTCATTAGCGCGCCATTAACCGGTTTTCGATCATAAATCTCGACTTTTCCCCGTGTTTGCACTATGCAAACTGACAAGCATTGAGATGTTAATTTTCAGAAACATCTATCCATGTCGATTAAATAACACGATTTATGAAGTTTGATATATTGGACCCCAACAACATACTCTGTCATTTCCATTTAGTTAGAAACTGACGACCATGTTGTGTGTCTGAGGAAACTAGGAGCGCTCTAACTTCGCACGGGCTAGTAAACGCCCTTGTGTAATCCCTAGTTTAAATTTGATTGAGGTTTTGCAATGTCATGCTTTTTTGTGAACTTTACACGATGTGAATTAATCTCCGCTTCAGAATGATATATTGGATGTTATAAATAGAGTTTATGCAACAGTCAAGAATAATCATTCCTGACATCTAGCTATAAGGTTAGGATATTTTGCATTCCATGAATAAGACTTTTCATCCACCTAATATATCTGCTTTGGTTGTGAACTCAAACAAAGAGCATCTGGTGTACGTCATAAGAATTATTTTGTCTCTCGCCTGACTAACTTTCTTTACTGAAGCTTTTTGGCGATAAAGAGAGCTAGAGGCGTGTGAATAATCCAGGAGCCATTCAGAAAATTTAGTTGTCGAGGTATTTTTAAACTTAAAAGCGTAACGAATGTGACCTTCGGGTATCGTATTTCAACGACGTCTGATATGTGGGTGGTATGCTTTTCTTTAGACTTATGTTTAGTCTATGATAAAGTTTTAAACATTATTATCAACACCTTTTTAAAATTCCATGATTCTAATCGCTAAAGTCTTGCTAAAGGAGAATAATACACTTATGAAAGGTTATCTAAGACGTTTTTGATACAATAATGTTTTAAATAATTGATATTTCAGATAATACAAATGACGGGAAAGGTGAACCAAAGGCAGTTCATAATGGATTAAGATCCCAAGATGTGTGAAAACGATTTGCCTTATAGGAATCAACAGAGGGTTTTCATTCATTCAATCAATCAATCTAAAATTGTTTCTTAAAGGACACGATACATAGATATTATTACCCGAGGAAGTGTGTCATAAATAGTTTCGTAAAAGTCATATGACACACTTCCGAGGGTTATAATTTCTTTATTACCAGTTCTATTTCATTTTAAACACACGGAATGCAACCTGCTTTCTTTCCGGCGGCCCGCTACAGTGACGTCACGAACAATGGTTTTATGACGTCACAGACGAGGTAATACGGTAACTCGCGCTGAAACAATCGTTGCTAGGCAAAAGTGATATGTGCACATGTGCTCATATCGAAAATATGTCACCGCTTATGAATAACCATATGGGTAATAAAATGCAATATGATAATGATAATTATTATTACTCGCCCGTGTAAGATACTGCAGTGTAATATTTATACGGCGATATTAAACTAGTGTAATGCCGCTGCACGTATGACGTCATAATAGTGTGTGGTTGTGACGTCACAATGTTTGCACCGACGTCACAATGGCGGCCAAGTCGCGGAAATGCTTCGTTCAGTACACTTTCGGCAATCATGCTTGACTACTGAGGTCAAGTAATAAACAGGGCCTAGATTTTCGAAGCTCTCTTAGCACTAAGATAGTCGTAAGTACCATCAATTAACATTGGACTACGACTATCTTTACACTAAGAGAGCTTCGAAAACCTAGACCCAGAATACTTAACTTCCTTTAATTTAATACACTTTTTGACTAAACTCGATAATGATTTGGTATTAATCTCGCTTTCGCTCGTTTTATCCTTAATTATCAACTCGTTTAATATAAATAGTATTAAATGGAAGGTCGTTTGGTATCATCTAATAAAAAAAAGATAATGATAATAATCATAAGATAATGATAATGATATATTCTAACTTATAACGATTGCATCCGTCCGTCCACATGCCCGTTAGAAGACATATTTGTTCGATTGATTTCAGATTGAAACTGTACATCCAATTCTTTTAAAGTTTTGCTCATGTCTTCAATTCTGTTATAAAGAGGAATGCAAATTTTCATAATTATGCACGTAGTTATTGCACCATAGGTATGTATCATCTTTGTATATAGTCATCACCAAGTCTGTCTGTCCGTCCATCTATTAGTAATCATGTCGTCTTCAGAGCAGAACTATATAAACTTCATAACTTTATTTTTCAATTTTGTAAAAGTTTTAGTAACCTACTGAAGTGGTGCTTTTCCATGGAAACAAATTCAATTTGGCCATAGTACAGCAAGACACGGAGATAGGTTATTTGCAAAGCAGATGTCCAAAATAGTTGATTATACCTTCCTGAAACACTAATGATGCCTTTAGATAGCTTAGATTTCTGATTTTTTAAAATTTATTTTACGTTTCCTGGAAACAAGTTTGATTTGGGCTGAATTTATAGATAAGTTTGTAATCGGAGCAAAACCTTAAAAACCTTAAAACATGTACAAAATATCTTACTTAAACTTTGCATGTGTATTACCCACCCACTAAAACATGTCGCCTTTTGATATTTTTCTACCATTAGAAATATTTTCTTACTTTAATCTGTTCAATGAAAATGGTTTGATATTGGAGTCTTTATTATATTGGATTTGTTGAAGTATGCCCATAAAGATACGAGCTTTACTCAATGCGTTTAATATCTTTTAATGGGTGATTACGAGGTATATATTTATTGATTGTGGACCCGTAGGATTTCTAAGGTAAGATGTTTTTGCAGAAAAACTGATTGTTTTCAATATATGCACGTCTTTTACACTATTTGAAGAGGTTCAATGCTAAATCTTAAGCGAATTCATCGAAAGGTGTTCCTACACATTTCCTGATATAAAATGTTTTGTGTCCTATTTCTTTTACGGCCAATTTATGTATGATAGACATTGTCGTTAAACGAAATTTAAATTGAGACAAAGGAACTGAATACAGTCATTCCTTAATAGTCTGATTTTAGATATCGTGGAGGTTACTTGTGATTTAATTGGTCAGGAATGTATTGTCGTGAAAATAGTCAGCCATGCTGACTTTTACGTTTGTTTATCACAGTACACACTTTACGTCAAAGAAGAGTAAAAAATAAACTCCGATATGTTATGCACTTTATACACTTTTGATATGTCCGGTTTCTAGATCAAAATTTTAACTTTATACCCTCATACTGTCACACCACTGAGCTGATTAGCATTCAAATGATACTATTCGGTGAAAGCTAGTGCTTCACTGAAAGGAGACACCACTGGTGACGCTTATCACATACCAGTCCAACAAGACACGGAGTGTCCCTTTAACCAGTATGGTAGCCCTACTGAATTTAATTTTAATGTATCAATGTGAACCTTTCTTCACTGTAGAGTATATTCTACAAAGGATAGCTTTTAGATTCGAACTCCTGACCCCCTTTTCATGTCATAAGCGACACTGTAGAGCACGTCAACTGACTTACAATAGCAGTTACAGTTTATGACATATAAGTAACTACAACTTGCAGAGTCTATGGGGAAATATGTGAGCAATTGTCACGTGTATTAATTGTATTCAATCCAATTGGTTTTGCGTGCAGTTGCCATACCAGCACCATTTTTAATTAGCATTACTGTGTTCTGTTTTGAAAGTCATGTTATGTAAGAATATTTTAATGTCCCTGGTAGATGTTCGCAGGAAATGATATGGCTTTGGCAGAAGGTATTTCATTTTTCAAACCATGTATATTAGAAAAGCTTTGGATGAAATTAACTCTCTTAACACTTTTGGATTTGTATATATTGTAATATTATACAATTCAATATGGGAAACGAGCCTCCGAAAAAAAGGCATTATATGACGCTGAAATCTAGACTTGCTTATTTGAGGATGTTAAAAGGTGAGACAATAAACTTTGACTGTGATACGACCTAAAAAATTATGATATATATCTATCTTTATCAAAACAGTATCCGATAAACTATATATACATATATTCCGATAATTGGAATTCGAACTCCGATTTTATTGATCTATGGTCATGTCACGTAATCATAAGGTGACTCCGATCGCATTGACATGACAGATCGTAAAGTTACTCCAAATACATGACCGTGTACGTTTAGCGATTCTGTTTGTCAACACATGTCCTAGCTCATTGACAAGTACTCTGCGGCAAGGTGGATGTATTCTCCCTGCACTGTTTTACTCGGTCAAAATTTGACCTTCGTTTGTTTTTTTTGTTTGTTTTTTGCTTTATAGCTATAGCTTTGTCTTGCATAAGTATTATCATTATGGGATAACGTCATTTATAATTATTCGGGAAGGTTGATTATGTAAGTTTGTTTGCCCTTTAAAATTTAGTTTTTTTCAAAAAGGCAGGTCATAAAATGGTTTGTTTAAGCATTTGACTTGATACTTGTGAACGTGTTACTAAGACGAGACTACTATTAATTCCCTTTCATTAACTCAAAAAATTATTGAATGATACTGTTTATTTATGTTTATATAATTAAAAAAGGAATTTCAAATAATTGTGTTCACAAGCTGAAATCTGATTCGGGATATAACACATAGAGATTATTACCCAAGGTAGTGTGTCATATGTCTTTTACGAAACGAGTGTGAATTTTTGTATTACCCGAGCGAGAGCGAGGGTTATACACAAATTCGCACGAGTTTCGTAAAAGGCACATGACACACTTCCGAAGGTAATAATTTCTTTATTACCGATTCTATTTAATTTCAAACGCATGGAAATATTCAGAAAACGGCCTCCTTCCCTTGCGACGGCCCGCTTCAGTGACGTCATGAACAATGGTTTTACAGACGACTTAATACGGTCACTCCTTGACACACAATCGTTGCTAGGTAAAAGTGATATGTGCCCATGTGCTCATATTGAAAATATGTCACCGCTTATGATTAACCATATGGGTAATAACATGTAATAATAATAACATGTGCAATTGCTTGTTCATTCTAGACTTGATTATAGTAACAGTTTGCTGATAGGAATCAGTAAACGTCAACTATACAAACTTCAGAAGGTTCAGAACACTGCAGCAAGAATAGTGACTAGAACTTCTAAATCATGTCACATAACACCTGTACTTAAGGATCTGCACTGGCTTCCAATTGAAGCAAGAATCAAGTTTAAAGTCCTCTGTATGACATACAAATGTCAAAATAACTCCGCACCATTATACCTTTCAAGGATGTTAAATGACTATATCCCTGCAAAAACTCTTAGATCACAGAATTTGAATTTTCTCAAGATACCAAACTATAATCATACCAGTTGTGGACAGAAATCATTCAGTAATGCTGCTCCTCGACTTTGGAATCAACTTCCTCACGTCATCAAGATATCATCTTCATTGACTGTTTTTAAATCAAAACTCAAAACTTATCTTTTTTCAAGCTATTATTCATAGACATTACTTCATGATATTTTCCCACTGACTGAATTATCTGACTTATTTATTCATATGCTATAATTCATACTCTTCTCTTAGATTTTATTCATGCCAATACTTCATACCATTACCTTTTATTCTAACATGTTTATGCGCTTTGAGCATGCACCTTGTGTATGGATATAGCGCTTTATAAATACTCATTATTATTATTAATATTATCAATACGTATGTGTAAGTATCATTGAATTCATGCTGTAAAAGTGAGAATGACAAATAATTTGCCAAGAATAAAAGCAACCATGCCTTACGGGCAAGACTGAAAAAAACAGCGCCATTGATAGTGTTGAAAGGTAATCTGAACGTTCCGTACTACAACAATGGGACATGATAGCTGTGTTCACTCGACCGTAAATTTGACGTTTCACATTCTGGATGTGTCGACTTTCTTGGTAGGGGTGTAAGGATGTGATGATGAAATGCTCTGCGGATGTACGGCGGCCCAGTAATGCCACAAATTGAAAACGCTCAGACTGAAAATTATATAATGTTGATATTATATACCATTGATATGTTGTCCGTTTTCGCGGCATTTGTGTTCTGTTTCAGATTTCGAGGGTTTAAATTCTTATTTTGGTGATTTGTGTTATGAGTACATGTTGTCAGTTTTGAAGATTTGTTTGCTGTTTGTATGATAGGCCTGTATTGTCTTACGATCAAAAGAAATCTGGATATTTGACATTAAGTAAAGAAATACAAATTTGTATTGTGACTTTTCACCCATTTCACCCATTCACAATAATCTTAGATATCAATAAGATACCGACAATAGGATTTGTTTAGTTCAGGTTGTTCCTTATCCCAGAGCCTTTGATTTTCGTTGGAATAAATTTTTTAATCAACGATTGCCTTGAAAATTTTACCCAAGTCATGAAGTGTTCTTCAGTCGAACAGCGACTAAATCTACAATCAGGAGAAAATTATCGCTCTAAAGGGACATCCTTACAAAAACGAAAATAAAGTATTTAAATTGCAAGGCAATGTTTATTTAGTCAAAAGAAACAGTTTTATAAAAAGTACCATGGTCGGTTAAACAATGCGAGACCATTTCAAATAATTGAAAGGAGCTCACACCAAAATGGCTGCCAGTGGTTTATGCTTGATAGTTGTGTATTTCTTCTACGATTGCAGATGATTGTTTTGCGGAGTAAGGCTATGTGTGTGTATTTATTTCTGGTTCTGTTATGTTTTGTTGTTGTTGTGTTTTCTGTTTTTCAAATTCAATTAAAGTATTGTTGGGTACTTCAACATTGCTGTAAATAAAAACATGATGGCATTAATCATATCAAACAATATTGATTGGTATTTTTGACCCCTTACATTTGGAATAGACTTTTGTTTCTTAAGGGAAAATTGGAAAAAATCTTTCCAAAAAAATGATTTTGAGTCTCTTAAAAATGATTTATTTATTATTTTAGCATTTTAAGTCACTGATGACATTTTCTGAACCAGTGTTCGAACAGTTCTGAACATATCTTCGACTTTCTACTAACTTGTTCAAAGAGGTAGGTCAGAATAAAGTAAAAATGTTACGCGACTCATTCGAATATTTCTTAATGATTAATAAACTTTACATATCATATGCAAAATTACTGATGGTAGAAGTTTCTTAAGCTTCGTATATGAAAGTACAATTATTTGTTCTTCCCCAAATGTGGCGTAACCGACCTTCCATACTTTCCAAGGCCGGTCACCTTGAGTGACACAAGACTGATAAACAACCTGTTTTCATCACAGGTGGCTCGTGAAATAACAATAATTTTTTTAATGAATATTAGTAAATCACTCAGTGCAGTAACCTTTTGCATGTAAAATAAAAGTTCCATAACAACATAATATCCAGGTTTATAACATATTTATTGCAATTTCCTGCTTTAAAGAGCAAAGTGACATAATTTCCAACTTACAATAAAAGACGCATAAATGTCACATTCAAAGGTGAAACAGGTGATGAAACGGATTTATGAATCTATCGGTGGAAGGCATGTGCCCCGCTTGTAGTAAAAGTTTAAAACGTGATTAATGCGCACCCACTTCCGGTCGAACGGTTCAAGAGGGGCAAAAACCCGTCTCCCATATTCTGTCGAAGTTTGGGCAGGCCATAGACGACCTATTTCCTAAAGGTGAAAATAAACACTTTAATGTTCATGAAATATCCTTATAAAGCAATAATGCCTGAAAAAATATTTTACGTGACAAACCATCATAATTTTACAGTTCATATTCCGTTCAAATTTTCAATGACAATTTACCAGGAATTTAAATATAATAGCATTTCTTATAAGAAATCAAATGGGTTTTTGTAATTATCATACAAATAATTCATATTATTCAATAAGATATATTATGCCTTCGTATACCTCTTCGGTAACTGCTTTCCCGATCTCTAGAATATGTTTCCTATCATCTCGATGCAGTTTGCTGTCAAAGCCTTCCTTTGGGTGGAAGAGTCGGTCATAGATACCGTCTTGGATATCGGCCTAATGAAACAAAGATACAAGTAATAACTTGGACGGGACCTGGATACTCAACGGGGGCTTGTATCACAGGCCCTCGGATCATTAAAAACAATTTTTAAAATAAATTTCTTTTAAAAAATGAAAATTTATATTTGAGAATACCCACTGAATCGAAGTGTACCTCTGTTGATAGTATATGGACCCCTAGAGCACAGGCCCTCGGATCATTAAAAAAATATATATAAAAAAAATTAAAAAATTGTTTTTGAGAACACCCCCTGAATAAAATTGTTCCTCTGTTAATAGTATATGGAAAGGCCGGACACTCCATTCGCCCCCACCCGCTTTCTTGACCGAATGCTACAATAAATACACACGCAATCAAAATAAAATCTATGCAGACATGATGTCAAATGATTTGCCTTTCTACTCCAACTCACTTAAACAAATATATCTTTGGGGTTATTTAATGAGGACGGCCGAAAGACGATTTCCACGCCCAACTTAATGCTGATGGGACAAATGGCCGCCCGTCACCTTGACCTTACGGGGTGTGTGGCCGCAGCGACAGATCTCATTGGTTTGATGCAAAGTTAGGAACAGATAACTCTAATTCTCCGTTCTTGCAACCAATGAGATCTGTCGCTGCGGACACACACCCCGTAAGGTCAAGGTGACGGGCGGCCATTTGTCCCATCAGCATTAAGTTGGGCGTGGAAATCATCTTTCGGCCGTCCTCATTAAATAACCCCAAAGATATATTTGTTAAAGTGAGTTGGAGTAGAAAGGCAAATCATTTGACATCATGTCTGCATAGATTTTATTTTTATTGCGTGTGTATTTATTGTAGCATTCGGTCAAGAAAGCGGGTGGGGGCGAATGGAGTGTCCGGCCTTTCCATATACTATTACCAGAGGAACACTTTATTCAGGGGGTGTTCTCAAAAACAATTTTTTAATTTTATATATATATATATATGTTTTAATGATCCGAGGGCCTGTGCCCCAGAGGACAGAGGAACAATTCTATTCAGGGGGTGTTCTCAAAAAAGAATTAATTTAAAAAAAAAAAATTAAACTTTTTTTTTATTTATCCGAGGGCCTGAAATATCTTCAGAAAGATATGTTATGAATCAAACATGAACCAAGGGCATTATACGGAAAAAAGGTGTTTGCCAGCTGTCAAGCACCGTTTATTCTAAATATTGCGAGTCACATTTTATCCATTTTTTAACCGTCAACTTATTATGATTACGCTGATCGACTGATCACGCAAAAGCGAAATATGTATACAGAAGTGACCGTAAAATGTCTCACAACTGGACATCGGACCTGAGTTGTAAAAGGGTATATGATTGAAATTTGTTCAGTTCAGTCGTTTTGGTACAGTGGTATGAGTGTTGAGATGAAGGTATTTGCAGTTTAAACAGCCACTCCGTGATTTACCTTTGATACGAACCTAAATGTCATTTGTGGTGATATAAAATCAAAACCTCTTAACTTTTCATGTCTAAAAGACATATAATTATATGACAAATACTAGTTTTCCATGAAACTCTAAAAAATGGTCTACAATGGTGTAGATATCATGTCCAATATACATAGGTACTATTACTACTAATTATATAACCTAACAAACGCTATCAACTCCTAACTGCCCTCCTGGCTGTTTTAGATAAGTCTCCAAAATTACGTTTGACTATTTGACGCGCGCCACTGTCCGGTTTTCGATCATAATTGTGACGTTCTACCATCATAATGTCACTGTAAACAACCAATTAGCTTTAAAAATGTGTCTAGTTGGTAACAGTAGAAACTTCGCGATCAAATGACACCAATGATTAAGTTTGGCACATATGACTCCAACAACTCACGGAGTGGCTCTTTAAAGTTAGTGAATACTTTGACTTTAGCCTAAACTTTAAAAACGCTCTTCCTTCATACTTCCGTCAATGTTACTCACCAAATAGCAAATATACATCAACCGAACTTATTTCATAAAATAAGTCTGATAAGCTTCCCTCTATACAGGCATTGCTGAGACAGGCAAATGACTGAAATTTGTTTCAAGCAATATGATTAAGGAACAACAATTTTTCTTATCATTTGCTACGATAAAACTCTTTCTTACCATTGTTTTACGAGTACGGGTTCCGAAGTTGCTGGTTTTGAGTTGTTTTAGTTGTTCGGGGGTCATCCTTTTAACCCCCGGGAAATAAACGCTACCATCCCCCTTGACAGCGAGATGTCTGCTTCGAATATACTCAGTTCGCTGGTTAATGAAATGGGTCGAGTTATTGGTTTATAGTGAATATATGGTTGGTTTTCATTTGCGCAATAAGAAACACTTACACAATGAAATTACAATTAACTATCGATAATCAGAGAAATTTTTTTCAGTATGTTGAAATCTACAAAATCCCAAAAATATGTAAATAAGAAAGAAAAATGGAATGAAGATAGACAAACAGACAGACAGAAAGATGAAAAAAAGGGTAAGTACAGATGTGGGTTAAATACCCAAAGTATTTTGAAGATTGATATTTAATTTGTCTCAAGCTTGTTTATATGCTTTTCATCAAAATATACTAAATTCGTCTGTTTGAACTTACTTATCAATACAAGAATATATATGTTTCTAAAGGATACAATTGAGAATCTACTCATAAACTTAAAAACTATATTCTGTAACTTACTTCAAGGACATTTTTCCACAAACCCGCCTTTGCTTCTGGACTAAGATAAGATTTTCCGTACACGGATCTATGATTGCCGCCTGATTCGTCCATAGTGCCTATTTGGGGGAGATGGCTCTATGACGTCACAGACTCTGACGTCACGGACATGATTTGGTAATACTTGCTTGATAACTAGCTGTGAATGATATTCTCTATCAGAAGGAAATTAATCTAACGAATGCTGATGTGTTCGTTCTTATTTCCAAAGTGGGATTTTTAGGTTTTACGCTTTTAACATGTTGGTTTTGATTAAAGTGTTAATTAAAGTGGGTTTTTTCTGGTAACGATTTTGGTACTTTAGTCTGTGAACTAAAGTTTTCATCATGTTGCAAATTAGCTTACCCTTGTATTGCAAGGATCTCTGTTGACTTCGATATCACTCTAAAACTTAACGAGATGTATTTCCTTTATAAAGTAGATGCTGAGAAAAGTATTTTACGACCGCTTCCGATACCATAATCCGTGGTTAAAAAACAAACCAACTCGATAATCTGCGTGAATGACACTTTCGTTTTCAAACACGGTGGTCCGAACTTCTACACATATTATCATTAGCAAATGATCTATGCACGAATGGTATCCTGTTGCTAGCGGCCATACATTAATACCTCCAGCCACAATCACGTGATACAAGTGAAATACTCTTGGAAGCGGCGTTAAATCCCTAATCATCTCAACTCACCAACATTAGCCTAATAAACAGCAGGTATACAGTCATGTTTACTAGCACACTAGGCAAATTGGTTTCCTTTCTGGATTTACTGACGTCATACAAACAGCAACACATTTAAACGTTTTCGAGTCGTTTGACATTACACTTCAATCAAGAAATGTTAATAATGGGTTTAACAAATCTTGTGATTTAGTATAAACCGTTTTGTTTAGCGCTGTTTGAGCAGTATTTTGGCCATAAGCGAACTGCGCAAACTTTGGCGGATACAAGATTTTCGTGTGGGAAGGGCGCGCCCTATGGGTGTCACAAGAACAACCATTGAAATGAAACTTTTGATCAAAGAATGTGTGTGTTTTAGTGAAAAAATCAGAATTACTACTCTCAACATTTACCATATAAATATTTGGGAGGGGTGCGCCGATGAGATTTTCATCTGTTTCGCAACTAATGCATGACATTCTTGGGAAAATGGCCTATGTCGTTTAATGTGGCTTGTCTTGCTAAAACTAACGATGATTGTTGTGATTTGGTTATCAAAGTATAAAAGTTTTTTCGTGAGGTATTCTTCTAACAGTTTTCTCTAAGGTATTAAATGGACACACTATTATATAATTCAAAATTCAATTAAGTTGAAATAACATTATGCATGGTTTGTTGTAATCCTTACCAATCAGTGTTATTTTTCATCGCCGCTTGAACAATATTTCACCCACTAGCGGCTTTCTTCAAAGTGACTTTTGTCAACGTTTATAATTATATACAATATAACAATCATAATTCATCCATTCACTAATTTAGATGTTCCTTACTTATTTTGCCCAGTATATATACTTTTATTCCATTGCTGTAGCTTCTTTTCAACCCAACGTTGATTGAGTATACAATCAACGTTTCCTTGGAACTCAATAATTCAAATTGAAGTTTTCTACGAAGTACCCTGTTATAAAGCATTTGAAAAAATCCTCTTGAAGCTCAATCTAGTTATATACCTTTATCATAACAGTAATATTTAACAAATGAACGAGATTGCTAGATAAAATGCATCTCTCCATTATGTCATTTTTCACAAATGACCCTTTCACATTTCTAACTATTACCTTCTCTACAATGAAGCCAATTTACCAGTCTTCAAAATTTGGAACTTGTTTTTAGTGCACAATGGGGAGTTCGATAGCAGTTTCCGAAATATTATTTTGACAGAGTTATGGCCATTGAATCTTTGATTTAATTTTTTTTAATGACTGATCTAATGCTCCAATTTTAACACGTTTTCTTAGAAACTATTTCAAATACGCATAACATTTTTGTTGAGGGTTAACCTGATAAACCTTTTGAATGTCAATTCCAAAATATCCTTTATGGCCGGTTAAGGCCAGTTTAAAGTTTAAGTTGATTGGTGAAAATGACAGGTATGAAGATCCAATGGTAACAAGTTATTTTTACACTTAACTACATTTTGAGAATTAACATTTAACATACAGGTGCACCCGATGATATTGCTGTACAAAAGCTGTTTGACAGATGATATTGCTGTACAAAAGCTGTTTGACATATTTTATACCGGCTGAGCCATAAGCCGATAGATTTCAGGGTTATTCCAGCCATGCTCACTGTTTTCTTGTTTTGCCCAAGAATTTTTTTTTTTATCTCAGCTTATTGAAGTATCATTTAGTCGCCTAATCTGCTGCCTATTCAAGACCTGGTTGCTATTTCTTTCAAGAGTGAGTGAGTGAGTGAGTTGGTGTTTATCGCCGCTTTCAAGATTATTTCACTTATATCGCAGCTGCTAGTATAATTGCAGGGAGAAAGCCCGAAACACCATAGTGGCTATGCATTGCGGTGAAACCTGCGAGCATCGGCTGGAACTAGCGAACCGTGGATGGTACTGCGCTGAAACTCAGTGTAGCATTGCACCCAAACCTGACTGCGTGTAGAACAGTTCTCTACTGCAGACAAAGATGTCGAGCCCTTGACGGGATTTCGAACCATGGACCTCTTGATCTGAAACCAAACACACTAACCACTAAACACTAACCCGCCCCCAACCTCCTTTGAAAATTTATCTTTAGACAAAGTTTTTAGAATATAACATCAGGTTTCTTTGATGTGCAATCAAGGACATTCGATTTAGCAGGATATCCTCTCAAATGTTACAAAAGGGCATGAAATGTAAATGACAAGGGCAACTTCTCGTATATGACTCAAGATGTCAGTTAATCAAATTATTAATTCTCTAGATTCATTCACTCAAACAAGACAGAAGACACGTTTACCACCTCACAGATTTATTGAGATAAATTTATTTCTTTCCCTTTCCCTTGGCCTTCTTTGCAGCTTTTCTCAACTTGCCGAATTCCACCTTGATTAGACGGTTCCTCTGGAAAAAGTATAAATTTTATATTAATTAACATCAAGTTACAAAATATTAACGGACTAACAAAAACAAAGCCCTGTTTTTATCCTCTTCAGGAGACCAAAATTTCAAACTAATATTCACTTTTGACAGCATGGGTCTGCAGCATAAAAGGTAAGTCTAAAGACTATTTAAGATCACATGAAAGTATTTAATTTATTTGAGTCAAACTTTCACTGACAAATTCGGATTTCAAAGAGCATGAAAACACTAGAAATATCTACCATTTGCTATCAAAAACATTCACCTTGAATTACTAACTAGCATTTCTCTAATTCTTAACAGTTTTAGTTTTGATTTCCTTGTTGAAATAACTCTCAAGAATTGGAACAATCGCTACCATACACCACTACACCAGATATATAGCAAGAGTACAGCATGGAGATGTTTCTAGCCAGGCGCAACAATTCAAAATTTGAGTCGGCAAGTAATATAGGAAACAGAATACTAAACTTCCATTCATTAATTCTATTTCTAATCAAAGTAGTGAATGATTTGGTGTCAAACATGCTTTTCCTAATTTTATACTTCAACCTCAACTTGTGATAAAAATAGCAGTAAGAGGTAATTTTGTATCCGCTATTGCTAAAAACACTTCTCAATTGTACACTGATACAAGTGGAAGATCTCATTTCACTCACCGACTGCTTGGCCTTCATCAACTTGAATCTGTCAAAATCTGTCATCTGGGACCGCTGCAGAAAAAGAAAACTTGAATAAAGAAATTTTCTTTTGTTACAATGTAATCAGTAATTCTGATGTTAATACCATGTGTCAGATTAGAAATTGTCAGCAATAATATTCTGACGGCAATTCCTATCATACAAGGCTCATCATTTCACATGGATAAACTGGTAGTTTGCTTTCTAAAAATTGCATATTAAGTTGTCAGTGAACAGTCAGTCTTGCCCACTCAAATCACTCTTGAAAATACGATTTCTTAAACATTTCTATCAAGGATTTTCAAAAAATCCTAATTCTTCTCAAATGGACAATAGTATTTTAACCACAGTCAAAAATGGGCGCAAAAAGCCAAGTTTGAAACAAGGGTCATCGTTGTCAAAGTTGGTAAATTCATCTGCATTGCTAGTACAATCTCCGAATTGCTGTCAAGACTTATTTGGCCAATACATTACCATCAACTCCAGTGAAGGCAATCAGGGAAATGTAGGAGCTGCAGATAAACAAACCCTTATGGAGCAGGCTGGACTAAGAGAAGCAGACACTCGACCTACCTTCTCTTGTTTGGCCAGTTTCTGTGCCCAGACGGTGGCGTTCCACTTCTTGTCGATTTCGTCCCTCTTCCAGGCCTTGATGACGTTAGCAGTGCGGGCTGACGGGCCAATCTTCATTGTCAGTGGTGTCAGCTGTAGAGCCTTGAAGTTGATACTCTGGCGGCTAACATTGGAGCAGGGACCATCGATCAGACACTGGAATGTACAAGGTAGCGCTTTAATAATTTGGAGAAATGGATGTAAACTAAATGTTTGATTTCACCTCATCAGAAGTTAGGTTAGGTATGTCAAGGCTGCGCGATATTATCGGTATATTGCAAAACAGAAACAATAGAATATGTACCAGTACACTCTCCTGAAAATATCCAAAATAACGGACGTTTAACAATTGAACAATTAAAAACGTGATTTGACTGAAAGTTGTTATCATATTAACAAAGTGTTGATACGCAAAGTGAAAACAGCACAGATGTTAAAACTCCGAAAGTAGTCACTGAATTATCTCTTTACGAAACGACAGGCCAGTTGAGCATCAATTGTGGTTATTTAGTCAAAAGAGCATCATGGAAAAACTTAAAACATTAAAAGTACCAGTATTTTGCTATACGTATTGCAATTAACTTGTCTGTATCGCAATATATTGCACCCCCGGAAATAACGAGCGATACCCATCCTTAGTCACAATACACAGAAATTATTTCATATAGACTTTCCTCCATTCTTTGATTGTCAAGAGTCTAAGAAACTAAAAATCCTTTTGCACTGCAGTGTTTCCTCTAATAAATTCCAGTCATAGTCTGGTGAAAAAGAAGACTGTCCAGTTTTTTAAAAGACTGTCGACAATAATGTCCGATAATTAGCCAAGTTTCAACAATTTCACCAAGTCAATCTAACAAAGAGCGATCTAAACTAAAAACGATCAGTGATAATCTGAGAATTTATTAATTGATAAGATCTAGTGTACAAGAAAATATGTACAGGGATTGGGAAAGACACCTTTGACAATGGGCCATTCTCAGTCATTTTCAGAATTTTGAACTGGCCATTATCCTTTGTAACAATGGTAAAATTTCTAATTTGAACTGGGCCATTTTCTCATCCAATGTGCAAAATGACCCCAATCCCTGTATGTAAAAATCCGGTATTTTGAAAAGCCGTCTGACAACAGCTGTTAAAAATGACAATTATTTTTTCCAGTAAAGTTGCAAACATTTTCTAAATTATATCACAGACAAAATTGTGTATTCAAAACATGTTTTGAACTACGTAAGTCTGACAAGAACTCCTTGATGAAAACAACGTAAATATTAACACAAACATATTATAAAATTGCATAAGGTAAGTAAGGTCATAAATAACATTTTCAATGGTCATAACCATGGCTAGTGAATACATTCTCTGCATTGAAGCCTGGGATAAATTAAATGATACAAATTTTGCAATTTCTTTTGTTTAAAGCAAGTCAATAGTCAACAAACATGAAAAATGATAATTTCTTCAAAAATACACGGAGAGGCCAGTGAATGAACACCAAATTTACCAAGAGTATCTGGCACATATTTTATTAGATTAACAATAGTTAATGCTTTGACAGACAGTTAGGCTTAGGGATAAAACCAAATATATATCAAATATCTGCTATCTCTAAATTCTACTAGATTTCTGTTTAATATAGCACTGAAACATTACATATACTTTATGATTTTAAATGCTTATATCCAAGCTTCAGATTAGAAATTGTCAGCAATAAAATTCTGACGGCAATTCCTATCATACAAGGCTCATCATTTAGCCTGGACATATTGCAATGATTGCTATATTCCTTGATATCAAATTTTGAAAAGAAACAATGTTAGTATGTACTAAACCAAAAGTTAGCGACCACCCAAATTTTCAATAATAAAGATCATACAAATCATTATATGAACTATAATAGAATATGCATATACATACATATTGAAACTTTTAGGTTCTGAACTTATATTGTAGAGAATATTATGTTACATTTCAATTTTCATGTTCTATTAAATTGTTTTAAAAAGTTGGTACCGATGCTCCTCTGTTTTTGAAATGTACCAAAAAGGTTTTTCTTAAATGTCTTTGAAGAGATTTTTGAGCTTACTCTGTTCTGATCCAGGACGTCGCAGATAACTGCAAGTTTTCCTTTGTCATCGCCGAAAGCGATGAAGGCGACACGACCAACTTCCACAAATCTTTTGAAAGGCTGGAATAAAAAGAAATGTGATATACATTTATCAATATGTAATCCACTGAAACAAATACTACATGCATCGCTGATCTTTTCACTTTTGCTTAGATTAGTCTTGGTTATTTTCATTACTGAATCCATGTGTCAGATTAGAAATTGTCAGCAATGATATTCTGACGGCAATTCCTATCATACAAGGCTCATCATTTCACATGGATAGTTTTAAAATTGACTTTAAACATTTCTTTGCTTGTATGAGAGATTCAAGGGTTAAAAAATCACTTTCAAATTGATAGGGCATAAGTTTACTCGCAAACACCTGATCTTTTATTAATCCTAAGCCAATAATGGAATTTTACAAGTTCGAATTCATAATTATTTTAATATTTATTGATGTTTCAAAATCTTAACTCATCAAAAAATATTCTTAGCCAGTAGAATGTGAGGTTTAAGAATCTTAATTGTATGTTCACGATCACAGTTTAAAAGTTTGCCTCCTGTTTAAAAATTGAAACCCTGACACTTAACCCAATTTCAACAAAAGTTATGTTATTGAAACTTTGTGGCAAACAAATAAATTAGTTCTAAGCAACATCAAACACTTTTGAAAAGATATGAAACGTCATTACTGTTGATTCCTCTGTCCCTTATTTCAGTTCAACCATGTGTCAGATTAGAAATTGTCAGCAATAAAATTCTGACGGCAATTCCTATCATACAAGGCTCATCATTTCACATGGATCTTTTTAAAATTGACTAAAAATTTCATTGTTTGAATGAGAGATTCAAGGGTTAAAAAATCATTTTTAAATTGATATGGCTAAAGTTTACTCGCAATTTCGCAAACACCTGATTTCATATTCAATACTAACTTGATAAGATTTTTAACTTGTTAAATTCATTTAACTCATCAAAAAATATACTTAGCCGGTAGAATGTGATGTTTAAGAGTTTTTATTCTATGTTCGTGATGGCATTTTACAAGTTTGCTTCTTGTCTTTACAATTTCAACAAGAAATGTTATGTTATTGAAACCTTGTGGCAAAAAATGACTTATTATTCAACAACATCAAACCCTTTTAAAAAGATATGAAACGTCATTACTCTTATGATTCCTCTGTCCCTTATTCAATTATACCATGTGTCAGATTAGAAATTGTCAGCAATAAAATTCTGACGGCAATTCCTATCATACAAGGCTCATCATTTCACATGGATATCACTTATTTTTCAACATTTAAAAGAAAGCAAAATACATCTTAAACTTATTCTAAATAGTTAATTATTATCTCATGTCTTAGTTCCTACAAATTGTTAAGCCATAGGCCAACAAATTCTTTTCCCCTTGATTCAAAATACATTTTAGTCTCCAGTTTAAATTCCTATTTTATGTAAATTGAATTAATAACAGGCATAAGTGTTTTTGAGTTACTTTTTCGCATCTCTACATAATCAAAGAATGAAGTGGCAGTATTTAGCTTTTCCAATCTAAATTGAGATTTACTTTTGACCATGTGTCAGATTAGAAATTGTCAGCAATAAAATTCTGACGGCAATTCCTATCGTACAAGGCTCATCATTTCACATGGATGTTACAGTTTAAGTATAATTTCACATATGATCAAAAGAGTGACAATATTCAACCATTAGCCCTACCTATTCAAAAACTGTGAAAGCAAAATACAAATATTTCAAAATGAAAATAAAATATCTGAATGTCTAAAATTTGTTGTTAAAGAAATAAGTACCAATATGCATTCTTCTGATAGACCTATTAAGAAAAAATGTTTGTCTTCTTTTTGTGTGGGATATGTACTTTTTACTATTAGATCTTTTTTTAAGACTTCATGCATTTGTATTTGAAAGTTCTTTTCTATGTTGTCATGTGTCAGATTAGAAATTGTCAGCAACAAAATTCTGACGGCAATTCCTATCATACAAGGCTCATCATTTTACATGACAAATACAAATTTAAAAATCTTTTCTTTTCCCATTTTCATGTTGAAGTAATATTTTCAAAGTTCTTGGGGACAAGTCAAAATAGAAAATCAAGAAAATGTTTACATGAAATCTTTAATGATTATATAGAGACTAAAAATGTAAAAATCAAATGATTTTGAAATCACTGGAGGGTTTTTTGTTTACCTACCTACCCCCCCCCCCCCCCCCTTTTCAGCATATGCAAAATTTACTCTTCGAGCTCACCCCCTAGGAATAACACTAAGTAATTTGCCACAGTGATTGCCAGCATATTTATTTACAATCTTACACTGATCTTACACATATTCAAAATTTAAACTTATTAAGCTTGTTTTTAATAATTTGAGGATAAATGAGGGGGATTACTGTAAAAGTTTTATTGTGTGAATCAGATTAGAAATTGTCAGCAATAAAATTCTGACGGCAATTCCTATCATAAAAGGCTCATCATTTCACACATTTAACTCATTTACTTGAAGTTTGTATATTGAGCACTTACTTTCATCTTTGTTAATTAGTGAGCATGCTTTGACATTTCTTTCAAATGTAGAAAATATGAATTTAAAAAATCGGTACTCTGAAAGAAATTTATTGAACACACTACACAGCATTCTCACAAATACATAGATTTATGTGGGCTAGGCCTATTTTAGGTAGGGAGTGTAAAAGTAATTAACAAGTTGAAATTACGAAAACGGTCCAAATATAAAACACTTGTACGCAGGTTTAATTATTTTGAGTATTCCCATGTTTATTCTAATCGCAACTAAGACAAAATGTCATTCATTGAAGCGACTAATACTTGGAAAGGGAGACAAATCCGTCAGAAATATTTCACTGCAAGGAATGTTATACACATGGTCGAACAAAATTTTCACATTTTGGTACTTTTTCAAGCGTATATTACCATTTATCATGTAAAATACTAACGCGTGTTTGTCTATTTCGATTTTGAAGTAAGCAAATTCACATTTTTATTGTTGGAAATGAGACCATTTCATAATTATAATGCGTCCATCGTGGCCACATGTTCCTTACCATGATGGTGGCCGGGTGAAAGGACGATCACGTGACATTAACTTCCGTTTTTGCATTCGGATAAAGTCGGCACAGATCTTATACCGGTTAGTGATGGAAGATATCGCTGCGTTTAGAAATATTCTAAGATTAAAGTTATGCCTTTTGTCTAACATATGTCATAAACAAAATGAAAACATGGAAGTAAACGAATAATGATATTGTATTTCTTCTGAAATATTTTAATCTCCGATCCTATCGTGTACGGCTCATAACTCTGTAACTTATGAACCATTTCAATTTTGAAATTATCTTCATACGATTTTGGGGTTTTCGAAAAAGTGACGAATTTATGAAAAACCTGCTATCTAGTCCTGTCCGGATCATAACTTCTAAACGAATAATCGGTTCTGATAAAATTGTGTATTAGATTCAAAATTACATGAAACTGTGTCAGAAACAGATTATAACAGTTTGGAAATATTTTGTAAAATTATTGTTTTGGTCTGAAAGTGATGCAGTTCCAAAGAAACCTTTATGAAAACGATCATGATACGATCCAATCTTCGCTGTCCCGTTTGAATTTTCTACAGGCTTATCATCAAATAAGCTATTGGGAATAAAAAAAAACCCATATAAGTGCATCGTAATGAACAAATATGACTTGAAAATATTTCCTTTTGAATTTAAGAGTTTGGTCCCAAATAACATTAGGAATCTTTTATACTGATACAGACAAAGAAAAAGATTACATTTATGTAAAATATGTAAAATCTAAACACTACATCGACTATGTCAGTTACTTCATTATCGTTTAGTTTGAGTGGCGATCGGGAGATGATTTCTAACTATTCTAATCAATGTCTATATCTCGACAACCACCCACGGTGTTACAAGCAAAAACGAATAAACATATATATATTACAAAAGCAGACAAGAATGGCGATATCAACAACACCGCTCATTTTAACCTTTCATAAACGATACCTAAGTTTTTGACAGTTTTCTTTCTATTTCTCTTCTTTTTAAAAAAAAAATATTGCATACGAGACTTTTATATTTTACATGCCGGTAAAAAATTTGCAATTCATATCAGAACTTATTAGAATTCATACGTCGATTTGTTTCAAAGGCTTTACATTTTAAAATGTTATCTATTTCGTCTATGATGGCTGGGGAATCGCACAATCTCACTGAATTTGAAGTCATATCGAAACTTGTAATTGTCGCTCATACTTTCGCTGCGTTTCTCGCAAGTTCGATCTGGTTTAATTGAGATTGGAAAATTGGGAGGGCATGTTCACGACCACGCCATGCAAATGGGGACGGGTCCTTATCGGAAAATATGATTAATCTTTCTGTATTTCAAACGTTGTTATGCAATGATTTATGTATTGAAATAATTAGTTACAATTAACGAAGGGGTACATTGAATACAAATATAATGTATTCCTCCCTTCCGGACAGACCATCACCAGGATTGAAAAAAAGGATCTATATTTTAAATAACCTGCATAAGTGTGTTGAATATGTGAATATAGTGTTCATCCACTAAACGGAAGAATTCAGGGATCGCCTTAGATTAATCCGCTTTCCTACACAAAATTCTTAATTGAATGGACGGAAAATGGTTCATATCCTATTTTTAATGAAAACTACCCTTTTTTATAATTACAATTAAGCAGATTAATTAATATTATGTAAAAACGCCTGTAACTTTTAAAAACATGAAGTGTAAAAGTACAATAAAATTAGATTTGAGGATTCAAAGAAATATCAATAAAAATCATCAAAAGTTTTAGTTTTTGAAAGAGAATTCTAAGATGCCTAGCGGTTAGAACAATCGAAAAAAAAGTACTTTATCAGACAATAAAGGTATAGTTTTTTCATGACGTAACAATTGAATGACGTTATATCCGCTCTTCCCCGCTGCCCCCTCGTGATCACGCGTCATGGTAACCTTTCATCTCGGTTCTTTCGATCAACATGGATTATCCCTATCAATGTCTATCGTATTGGCGATTTTGCCGATAATGTTTCTTTTATTGGAGACTAGTTTCGAATCATCTAGTTCTATTTACCGGCGAGAAGAATGGAAAGCAAATGCTTGTCGACTGTCGAATGACCGCGTTGTTTCACGTCAGGTCACGGCGCCTCGTAGGACTGTGACGTTGGTTCACGTCAACCGTCTCTACCAGGTTCAATGTGATAAGGTCAACCTAATAATTAAGTAATTCTGGGTGTACAGCCCCAACAGTCTCCTTGTATAAGAGATTAAAGCATCACCTTCAACGACTATGACAGCAGCAAAAAGACAGATGTCCGTATTCTGTCCGCCATCACGCTTCCAAAACAAACAATACCCATAATTCTTTGTGGAATGTTAACCACGTGATAAGCCATATATGGGCAATGTGGCCCGCACTGCATAATCGCATGAAACGAGTTTGTAAAAGTAAAGTTGTTTTTAAAAACAAGAGGTGTTAATTTGTTTGTTTAAGTTTTTAAAGAAAAAAATAAGAAGAATATATAATTCAAAATTGAATAAATGAAAAAGTTAAAGTGCAAAACTGCAGTAATCAAAGCTTTAAAGGGGAACAACAACCCTAGCCTTTCAAACCTAATTGACCAGCAGTTACGTAATTGCCATAGCCGGGAAAGAGGTCACGTGACACGGACTGGGCGCCGGCCAAGCGGTCATTGTGACAGGGGAATCCCCTTTATTACATGCGATCGTTGATTGGCTTATTCATTTTCGTTTCTGACACGATGCCTGAATTCCAAATTCCAAATTTTTTTTTTACCTCTTTAGAACTTTTATTAACTTAATTTGGGCGTCTATGACATCTATTCTAAATCTTATTCCCCCATTCATTGCAAATAACTAAGGCATAGGCCCCACGTCGGCGACATAACACAATGGTGGAAGCAGATGTTAAACTTCAACCCAACAACACGATGCCTGCAGTCCAAAATGGAAAATGGCCATAGCTTCTCTACTATCACATGTCGCTGTGAGAACACCTGCAATCGGTCGACTATAGGGGGAGCATGTCCTTGCCGTACAGCCGTTGGCCTTTTGTCGATGATTATTGAAAATAAGTAAATATCATGATTTTGGCATTTAAGTGATGAAAATGCAATTATTTCGAAATATATCAATTCTTTAATTTCAGTAAGCTGCCTTACGCCCACAAACAATCATAAACAAATAAAACAGAATTAGAGAGGAAGTGAATTGACAATGTTTATTCCAGCTCGTCAACTGAAAACATGGGAGTAGAGCGAGATTACAGTGACTGTTTAGACCAGACTTTCCAAGTACTATATAACTTCCTTGAAGTGTTATAAACAACGTATGTGATCGATCTCTTACATAATATCCTTATTATCATTTCCTGTTCCGAGGACAGCTGTGCTTTATTGCTTTATGCCTGACTGGTTGGCTGATAAATTAGATAACATCATTGTTGATTTCAGCTTTACCGTTCATGCATTATATAATGTCTGAGAGACTACGTGGAATAAGATATATCTATAACAAAATGTAGATTATGCGGTATTGCTTATGTTCAAGATTAATCCAACTATATTTTATATTTTTCACTATCTTTTAAATGTCAAAAGCATGTGTTCATCTACTGTGAATAATTGGCGAAAAAAATCAAAACAAAGTAACTATTTGTCAATCCGGGATTAGGACGAGATAATTTTTATTGTCATTTACTAAAGTGAATCTATCATTAATTATGGCTCAGATTGTTGGTGCCCTTTTCTCTGTAAGACTGGTAAATACATGTACGTTAACAATTACTGCCAGGTTTGTATACATCATTTTTCAAGTCATTCTTATTCTTATCCATTCGTAATTAGAAATCCCATATCGGAACTATCGGGACGCATGATGTACCCCTTGTCGATGACTTTGAAATAATGAAAATATTAAATCAATTTTCGATTGTATCATCATGAGATTATACCTTAAAATTTTACTGATGAATAGTCAACTCAAATGCGAGACATACTAAACCGGACCCAAAAAACAGTTTAAAACACCCTATCATCAAGGTAACCCTTTTAGTTAAACTTTATAACTAGTGATCAGTATATCCTTCATGTATTCCCTTTTTATAACTATCAGTGATATTTTATGGCAAACGTGTCTTAAATTTCTGAAAAATGATTGTGTCTTTGTTAAATGTCAACTTGGTGTTCAATTATGCTCTTAAAAAGTTTGATAACTATATGTGAATTGTATCAATATTAAAAGTGCATTGATTTTACAGTTGTTTAATCCAGGTTCAATTTACTGCCAAATATAAAAAAACCAACCCTCAAACCCCTATCTGCCATAGATAAGAAATTTCAAATAGTTAGGAATTGAGTAATAGTGACGAAAATTAAAAAAATATCCACAGAAGTCAAAACCTTACTTTTAAAAATATCGACAGAAATATTGTGAAGTTTGTAGTGTCCAAGCTTACAAGTTAAATGTAAACAACTGCATAATACCAGAGCACCAGAATTGTTTATCTAATTTTGTAAAAGGTGAGGGAAATAAAAACTAAAAAAGGTTTCACTTTACAAAGATTTATATATTTTATCTCATATCTTATATCTCATATGGCAGTTCAGTTGTAGAACGACTTGTTTAAAACGACATTGTCACACGCGTATCCGGTTGGGTAATTCGCGCGTGTAAGGAAACCGCGCGCGTAGGATGCAGCGCAGAAAAAACACCGCTGAGTAGGGAGCGCGCTGATTGAGTTTTACGACTCTCGCGGGGCCTCGCTAATAAAACACTGGAAGTTAAAAATTAAAGTTGTTGACCCCCTTTAACGAACTAAATGTCGTTTTAAACTAGGGGTTGGGTTCCATACTTGGAATAGCCAACAGTTAGCCCTGTTCGTGGATTATTAATGTGAGCAATGTAAACACTATATTTTATTTCGAGATTATTAAAATCAGAGCGGTCCCTGTATAGACCATTTTAGCATCTTAGAAAAGAAATAAAGTTCGCTCTACCCCAATGTGTTTTGTAATAAAGTATAGTTTTGCCCTGAACTATTATACAGTAACGTTAAAGCACTCGGATTACCGTCCTCGTGCTTTAACTATAATAGCTCAGGGCAAAACTATACTTTATTACAAAACACATTGGGGTAAAGCGAACTTTATTTCGTAAATAGAGGCCTAGTTATATAAATTTACTGTATCGAGAAAGCGATGAATTCGGAGCTCGAAAATCCTCACTTCCATTCCAAATGCTTTCATGGACGGAACCCAGTCGCATGTCTTAACGTCAGTGGAAACTCTATAATCAATCCATTTAATATTTTAGATGGGTGAAATATATTATGAACAATTAAATTAAAAATTAATCCAATATATATGTTTAATGTTCATTTGAACGGACATTGATAAAATCGCTTAGGTCAAGGAAGTGGGTCAATGTCAAGGCCGTCCAGAAAAGTTTACATCTAACTTCGTGAACTGAGCATAGAATCCAGAATAAAAAGGAGACATGTTTGCTAGAAGATTAACGCAGCAGTGTCTTTCTGTTATCCGCTCCCAGGCGACCTCAGTAATCCAGCGAAATGCACATGCGCAGGTGACATGCATTGGTTATTCAGTCGTTCACATTTAAAGTCGAAGATAGGAAGGCCCTTGACCCAGTGAAAATAATGTTATCAAACATGAGATGTTAAAATAAAAAGGGTATTTTGCTAGTTTTTCTCTTTTCACCTCCAAGTAAATTTTTAAACATATTTTATTTGGTTTTTTATTGATACATAATGATGGTAGATCTATATTATAATTACCAAATATCTGTGAGTTTATAGCAGATTGATACCACTTTGTTTCCTAGAAGGCCTACCAATTTTAGTACCAAAGTCCTTTATTTCACCAAGAAGAAACTATTAAAAGTGCAAAGTATCATTCTAAAATATTTTTACAATTAAAGTTGAAACATACCTTAATAAAAAATATATATATATATATATGTATAATGAATGTTAATAATGATATCATTCTTGCCGTTTTTCAGAGAGCAGAAGTGTCCGACAAGTTTGTTCAAGCTTTAACATCTGTTGTCGGGAGCAAGAATGTATCTACAGCGATGGCTGTGCGTGAACAACATGGTCGAGATGAGTCATACCATGAGTACGTGTTAATAGTTGTAAATAAGAATTAGTTAAGAGTAGTTAAGAAATCCATCTCATTGAAAGTAATAGACATAGAGAATCTCACCCAAGTGTCTTCTGTTATCAAATATATTAACATGAGTTGATGAAAGTTGCAAATATTCCAGGCTTGCCCAGGACTTTTTTACTATTATCAAGGAGTGTTTATATATTTGATATCAGTAGACACAAGGGTGAGATTCTATTTATCATCCAAAATCATTTTTCATTACATTTAAATGACAAATGAACATTGCTGAACACTGCACTACTCTAAGAGACTCCAAGTGTGGTGCTGTCATAGCATTGTGAAGTCGTCATGTTTATGATGTCATAGCATTGTGATGTCATTACTTGATGATGTAAAACAACTGTGATGTCATATACTTGACGTCAGAAGGGCTTTGTTCAAAATCTACTGCCAAAAAGACTTTTTCTGGGAGATATCGCTTATATTTCCCACAAGCGATATCTCCTTTTGGACAGAGTTTTGGATGATAAGTTATTTTTTGCCCATGGTGGGGGACTGGGTGGATTGGGGAAGGTGGTTTGGGTGTTTATATTTGATATATGATTCACCATTTTAAAACTGTTTTAAAGAAAGAAGTAGACAAGAATTGGGGAAAGGGCAGAGAGGCTTGTTTTGCTTAAACTTGATTTTAATTAGGTTGAGAAGGGAAGGAATTATCCAACAAGGGAGTGCAAAAAGGATTGAGATGGTTTCTTATTTATCATGCAGACACCTACATGAAACAATGCCAAAGCATTTTCATCCAATGCACCATTGCTATGTTTGCAACCACACTATATGCAATATTTCAAATTCTTGTGCTATTAGGGTTGAATCTTTTGCAAGGTTGATTCTTCCCAGTTTTAAAACTTTTTGATATAACTTTTGTTGCTGAAATTTAAAGTTTCCCTTCTAAGGACTAATGTCCATGATCTAGTGTCAAATTAAACTTATTTTACAGATGTGCGGCGCCGGACGTGGTTGTGTTTGCTGAGAGTACAGAGCATGTCAGTCAGATTGCCAGATTGTGTAACGATAACGACATACCTCTCATACCCTTCGGTACCGGCACAGGGTTAGAAGGAGGAATCAATGCCCTGCAGGTAGACAAGAATTCTTAACATAAGCAACTAAGAGTAACTAGTGCCAAACTCAACAAAGGGATAATCTAAGCCTTGCCGCATTTAATAAAAATTTGTGATTCGAGTGCTCAAATTAATTAGTAGTGATCTCCAGCTTTGTGATTAAGTATCAGGTGCAATACTCTGAACAGCTGGCATGGAAAAGGTGCAAAATGCAACATGATCCCTGTTGCACAGCTTAGGCTTAGTCTTATGTCAAAACTCTCCAAATCGCCTTGCCATTTTTTGAAAAATCAAAAGTAAAACAGGTGACCCCAAATAGTGAACCCCCCTTTTCAATAGGTGAACCCTGTTATCTAATTCCTTGAAAATGACACTCATTATTCTTTCCAGGGGGGAGTGACCCTTGACCTCAGCAAGATGGATCAGATTATCTCAGTTCATCAGGAAGATTTCGATGCAGAAGTTGAGGCAGGGGTGTCAAGACAAACGTTGAACGCATATCTTCGAGACACAGGGCTTATGTTTCCCATAGGTGAGTCTCCACATTAAATTTCACAGTAAAGATTGCTATCGAGAAAGAAGCTATATTGGCAAATCATTGTGTTCACCTGGAAACAAGACTTGAATTACTTCTGCTGCGAGAGCATTGTGAGTAGGATTTGATTTGAGTTTCTTCATAGGGACCTAAATGTATCACTTGGTCACTGAGAGAAGTTGTTTTATCCATAAGCTTAAGGTACCTGTTCAATCTCTTACCATCATTAATTCTTTTTTTTTAGATAAAGTCAAAGAGAATTTTTTAGAGGGGTGGCATTTATTGCCCTTGTAAGAGGTCAAAGGGTCAGCAAATCTACAATTGATAGTTTCTTAGTAAAATCAACAATATTTAGGGAATACAAAATCCAAGATATTGTCTCTACCTGTACCGGTATACAAAATTAATCCCAAAAAGAGTTTCCTCTGCACAACTGTCTGAAGATAGCTTGTGCAGTTGCTTCTTCTGACAAAAGTTCATTTAGCAAAACACAAGGTCTCTGGCAAAAGCTTTGCATTTCATATGCTAGGGGCAAGTAACTCCTCTTAGAAACTGTCAAGCATTGTTGTGATCTGATTGTTTTGGAATGTACACGCTATGCCTCTCAGGGGAATTTGATGTCAAGCCACACATGTAGTCTGCTCTGCTCAAAGAAATATAAAATGGTACCATATTTCCTCAAATACAACCACAGGGTTCTATTTCACTCAGCACCCCCTTACCCCCCGGGTTGTAATCGAGGCCCGGGTTCTAATCGAGGCCGGGTTCTATTTTTTCAGACCTGAAATGGCATTACAAAATATATTGCAAGAGTGAGAAAGTGGCATTTTATATCTCAAAACTTTCCATCTGGAAATCATACGAATCTTATTTTATCTTTGAGAACACAACAACTCGGATACAATTGTACAATAGAGGTGTTGATATCATTGATCTGACAGTTTGTCCAAGTCATACCGTATTCAGTTATCATGTAAGGCCCAGGTTATATTCAAGACCCGGGTTATATGCGAGGCCCGGGTTTTATTTCACTCAGCACCCCCTTACCCCCTGGGTTATATTCGAGGCCCGGGTTGTATTTGAGAATCGAGGAAATACAGTATTTAGAATAATCAAAGTTAGAGGTAATGGATAAACGTATCATTAAGATACTGCAGTGTAATATTTATACTGCGGTATTAAACTAGTGTAATACCGCTGTGTGTATGACGCCACAATAGTGTGCAGTTGTGACATCACAATGTTAGCACCACTGTCACAATAGCAAACATGTTGCGGATACGTTAGTTTTGGACCACTATGGGCAATCATGCTTGATTTATGAGGGCGAGTAATAGACAGAATACTAAAATTCCTACCATTTAATAGTTTAATACTATTTTTATCAAACTCGTGAATGATTTGGTATTAAACTCACTTTCGCTCGTTTTATATGAAATCATTAACTTGTTTAATAAAACTAGTATTAAATGGAAAGTCGTTTAGAATCCCCTATTAATTTTCTCTACCAGACCCTGGAGCCGATGCGTCTTTGTGTGGGATGTGTGCAACAAGTGCGTCGGGGACCAACGCTGTGAGGTACGGGACAATGCGGGAGAACGTTCTCAACATGGAGGTGGTGTTGGCAGACGGGCGAATTATGAACACGGCTGGGAAGGGCAGACGCACAAAGTAAGTATTTCCATTTGCCTTCCTTTTTGAATTGCATTTTAGAAAAAAGTGTGTTTATGATTTGGCAGAAGGTTTGATACTTTATCCTGATGGTTTGGTACTTCTGGCTAATGCTTGCAGGTTTTACACCTAAACATGGCCCTTTTTTTGGTGTGAGCTTGCCTAAAATTCTTCCTACAATGACACAAACTGTCACTAGTCAGTGATATACTTACTAGACATTGAACAAAATCTTAAAATGCTATCCTGCTTTTTAAGCAGTCAGTACTGTCACTGCTTGTTTGGTTCCCATCGGGCCAAGGACTTGTCTATATTTTGTACTATTACAGATAGTGTAGTCCCAGATATAGCAATTTTACATTTGTTCATTATCTAAATGGTATATGTTTCTTACAAAGAAAGACATCTGCTGGCTACAACCTAACAAATCTATTTATTGGATCTGAGGGAACTCTGGGTATTATCACCAAGGCAACGCTCCGTCTCTATGGCATCCCTGAAGCTGTGAGTATCCGAGGAGAAAGTTCTTTGACATTAAAGAAGTATAGATTGATAGTAAAAAAATTTTCCTGCATTATTGCTGATTGAATAGCTTTAAACCATCGATACCTCAGGGTCCCATTATATATTTGCTGCAATCATGGTGCATATTTGCAAGAATACTGCTATTCTACTTAGCATGGCACTTGATTATTGATGTATGTGCCACAATCGGTGAGCTTCTAGCAGTAAGTATAGGTGAGTCTGTTGTCAATTTTTTGGTCAGACTGTCTTTTAAAATACCAAAGAGAAGGAAATTTCTCACACTGGCCTGCACTTATAGACATAAGGGCCAGTTCGCCTCTTCCAATGACATCCTTACTCGGGGCTCCAGATAAGATGCGTATCTGCGTAAAATACGCACAGGTAATTCAGATATATGCATTAAAAATGAAATCAATGAGTTACAGATACGCAGAACTTTCCCAGAATACGAGTCACAAATTTGTTTACAGGAGTAATCATGACATGTCAAAATAAAGTTTCATTTCTACATGCTTTATCTTTACATCTCGAATGGTAGTCAACTTGATACCAACCTGCATGAAAACAAAGATTACCGATATTATATTTCGTCAAAAAGAAATCACTTGTATATTTACAGATTAAACGTGTGGAAAATATAATTAACGACTTACATCGACAAAGATGCTAACTTGGAATGAGGATCTGATAAACGATAAACCTTGAAACACTCCTAGTTTTTTTCATGTGGTAATTTTACTCCTCAATATATATTTTGAGGAGTGAAATACCCCTGTGTCCAAATAATTATCTGGAGCCCTGCTTACTGCACCAATGGTAGACTTCCCTTTACAAGTGCTATATCCAAGATTTATAGTTTTGTCATGTTCGATTGGAATTCCTGAAGTGGCTTGTAGAAGAAGACTTTTTAATGGTTATACATTTTTTGGTTTTAAATCTGGGACATTTTAAGAAAGATCCTAGTAAAGTGACAAATAAACATGAATACATTGACTATTCAAAATAAGGTCATTATTAGACTCAGACTCAGACCCTTTATTTCGTAAATGATGGCCTGTGAGGCCTATAGTACATTTGCATAAATACAGACTGATCATTGGTTTGTTACGAGAGCGCGAGATGTTCACATAGCATTTTAAACATTTTTGAAATATAAAGTGCTAAATTATTTATGGTAGTAGGATTTTGACTGGACAGCAATTGAATAAACTTTTGGTTTGATGGGTACTTGTGAAAATACATTGGTATATATTTACTTCGTAAGGTAATGTATAATGGGCAAACTAATAGAGTATGGTATTCATCTTCAAGGTCATCCCCACAACACGGGCACATAGCGTCAGTAATAATTGTCGAAATGGAGCGTCTATAAGGTCATTATTAATTATTAATTACTCTTCATTACAAAATTGTGGTTCCTGTAGTTTGGCTCCTTAGAATGATTGACATAGAATGATTGTGCAGCATGACTTCTATCAAACTGACAAAAAGTATACTTATACAAAATTTCTCACAAGAAGTCGCACAAAATCTTCTGCTTAGTAATATGCAGAAGACAACCAATAAAAGCAAATGACTAGCTTTGCCTTTTTTTCAATTGTTCTATTGACCCTGTCAAACGGTCTATGTAACCTCAAATGCCATGATCATAGCAGGAGTGTTTTGTTTCAGACTGTCTCTGCCGTCGTCCATTTTGAATCAATACAGGGTGCTGTAGACACAACCGTCAATGTGCTACAGTGTGGGATTCCTATGGCAAGAATAGGTTAGTCTTTTTTGTTGTCAAATGATGGTTTTGGAAATGCTTTTATATATGGTGAGCACATTAAGATCCTTATTTTGACTACTAATAACCAGAACATGTGTATTTATAGAGTGTTGTCAGACCATGTGCAGAAGATAGTGCCGAACAAATTGGCATCTGAGGATAAATATTTTCAACATTTTCCTCTTTACACAGTTATGTTTATCAGATTGAGAAATAACCAAATCATTAAAAAATATTAATTGAAAAAAAGTGAAAAGTGAACATGTTTATTGTTACAGAGTTTCTGGATGAAGTGACAATTGATGCATTCAACAAGTACAGCCATTATGATATGACAGTGGCTCCATCTCTCTTCCTTGAATTTCATGGCCCAGCCAACGGTTTGGATGATCAGGTCAAGGTTGTTGGTAGGTCATGGTCAACATTGTTTAATAGTTAAAATAGTTTGGTGAGGAATTTCGAATGAAGTTTTATCAAAGAATTTTGAGTGTGGAATTCTGAAGTTTAATTGTAGATAGACACATTTACTATTGAAATCTTGTAAATGGTCTAACTTAATAGGCATATTCCCTATTGAGAGAGAGAGAGAGAGATTTTATTCAGTAAAGGGGCCACAGGCCCATTATTCATGAGGTCGACTCATACAGCATTTTGGTATACATGAGAGCACCATGGAGCATTATCAACACATCGATGTCAACTAGTTAGATAGTTTTGGTTGTAACAATTGACAGAAATCTATTTCTTTTTTTCATAGCAAGAAATAAGTATTTTGCGAGGCAGTTGATAACAAGAATATTCTTTGATGTAAATAATTGGGCTAGCTAATTCTGAAGGATATGTATTGAAATATTCTGGAAGAATATCATTTCTTAATTTCTTATTAAAAGGGCATTCTAAACAAAAATGGTATTCGTTTTCAATATAAGGTATAATACAGAGCGGGCAAAGGCGATCGTCCCTTTTAAGACCTATATATCTACCGTATTCTATCATCAAATTGTGGTTAGAGCAGCGAAACCTTCTAAGAAAAATACGAAACTGTCTCACACTGACACTACTGATATAAAACTCAAACTCTATAAAAGTTTTTACCCTACGATAAAAATCCAGTTTTGAGACCAAATTAATGTCCGATGAGAATAACTGATTGTCTATGTCTATACATCGTTGCTTGAACAATTCTACAAACGTCGACATGTTTCCGATACGTTGATTTTGCCACACATTACCAAACCCGTAAGTAGACAAAAGTGATTTCACTTTAAAAGCCCAACAATCTAAACCCTTTTCAGCCAGACCATACTGATAATTATACACCTTTTTTAATATTGTGTTTTCAGTTTGAGACAAAAGTTGAACCCAATATTTAATGATTTTGACATACTGATTTACCTTTAATGAATAGCGACCAAGTTCAGCAAGCGCCGCGATGTTCGGCGTATTTCTAGAAAGACCTAAAATCTGTTTACAGAACCTTTCATGCACATTCAACACAGATGGCGATTGATGAAAGCCCCAGATCTCACTTCCATAAAGTAGCAATGGCAGAACTTTGACGTCAAATATATGGAGCAGAACCTTTATCGGAAGACTATAAAAATTCCTTACCGATGATTTAAGGATATTTAATACTTTCATTGCCTGTTCAGCCAAAGTTTTCTGTGTTATATACCATGATCCAGAGGAAGAAAAATGGACACCCAAGTATTTATAAGATGGAACAATTTCAATCACTTCACCATTCAAACGGAAAGTTTCATAATGTCTAAGTTGACCAGCCTTTCTAAAGACAATAACTTTACTTTTCTCAATATTAATATTCAGTCTCCATTTGTCACAATAAGAAACTAACTTATCAAGCCTCTTTTGTAGACCTCTAACTGTAAAATCAAAAAGTGCAATATCATCAGCAAATAATAAGATGAAAAGCTCCATTAAGTCTAGATTGATACCTCTTTGGCCATCAGCTGACAAACTTTCCACAATATCATTTACAAAGAAGGAAAAGAGAAAGGGAGACAACTGGCAACCCTGGCGAACCCCAGATAAACAATCGAAAAATGGCGTGTAACCTTCTCTCATAGATACACAGGCTTTAACATCCTGATACATGTTTTTCAATAGTCTGTAGGTATTTCCCTTCACATTGCCAAGCCAAAGTTTATAAAAGAGACTATACCTGTCGACCGAGTCAAAAGCAGCTTTCAAATCAAGAAATGCACAATAGAGACGACCCTTGTAAAGAGAAAGATATTTACAAATAATAGTATCAAGAACGAAGATATTATCATGAGTTTGGAAACTTGTATTTAGATTAAGATTTTCACATGTGAATTGTAATGAGTATGTGGGTAAAATTGGTTCTCAGGAAATCAGTCTTAATGTTATTTATAGTATAATACTAGGTTCTTTTACTGTATCCTTTAAAGAACTTTTATTGTATCTGTTATATTTTTGGCTTAATTTAGATCAATGTAATTAAAGCTATTTGTGGTCGAGGATATCCTTATGTACAATTTAGGGGGCAGTAGCATGTTTTTAGATACCGGTAAGTAAAGTGATGTCAAAAAAACCAAAAAGAATAATTCCCAATTACTAGACAAGTTTTTTTTAATGAAAAGATGCTGTTTTAAAATGAACGTACAATGATCAGTAATGCTATGCTAATCCATTCCCTACCTCAAAAGTATAAAATGGCAGCTAGTGGTTTTTGCTTGATACTATGGATGTTCAGGCTGAGAGATGTTTGAATCTCTGATGATAAATTAAGCATAAACTAATGTTTTTTTGGGGGAAATTTGAAGAATTTTTTTTCTTAAAGACATGTGTTTCTGCCCCTTTAGTACATGCCTTTTCTATCTGATTTTACCACGTTTATCATTCATCCAATCAGAGGAGCTGTGTCAGATGAACGGGGGTTCAGAGTTCAAATGGGCCAAGGACGCAGAGGAGAGAAACAGACTATGGAGGGCGCGACACGACATCATCTATGCATGTATGGCGCTCAAACCTGGCTCAAAGGTGAAATATCAAATTTACTTTCTCTTCAAGGCATAAGGTGGACCAATCTTCACTACCAGCTTATGAAATTCTTGCTGCATTGCAACTAAATTTGTTTTTGAATGCAGCGGCCTCAACGGCAATAAGTATCACCCTACAGGAGATTCCTAATAAGACTAGAAGTCAGATACAGGAGGCAAAAGAGCTGTCAAAGAAAAGTTGAGGAAATGCTGCAAGGCTTCAATAGCTAGTGAATGCCACGGGCATGAGATGTGCCTTGCACGGAAAGTTGAATAACCTTTTTCTTTTGATACTACATCAGGCAAAATGTTTAGGTTGAGAGTACAATACTCAAGACCAAGTTAGCTTTAATCCTTATGATTTAAGCCTGCAACATACAACTCCCCACAAAAAGGTTTTTAGGCAAATACCTATTTAGGACTTACATTCCTAGATATTGGATTTACGAACCACAATTTTGTCTTTCAATTTTAGCTCTTAGCTCAAACTTAGGTGGCTGATGAAAGTTCCCAAAGGAATAAGGGAACATTCAGCCCCGAGTGACCAATCTAATGAATTATTTATTTCTTTTTATTTTCTCTCAGCCGTACTCTACAGATGTATGTGTTCCCATATCTAAACTTCCTGAAGTGATCTTGAAGTCTCAACAGATGATAAAAGACGCAGGTGTTATTGGTGAGTTATTTACCTACCAGTTCTAAACAGTCATCCAGTTACACTGCCACTCAGATTCAGCCCCAAATACATTATGAAAACAAATCCTTTAGAATAATGAAAGAAAATCCTTTATAATTATTTTCTGGTATTATCTATTGTACATTGTGTTAGTCTAAAAAAGTGGGGGGAAGATAGTGCAGTGGTAAGCGCATTTGGCTTCGGATCAAGAGGTCTGTTCTACGCGCAGTAAGGTTTGGGTGCAATGCTACACTTAATTTCAGCACAGGACCAACCATTGTTCACTAGTTCCAGCTGATGCTTACAGGTTTCACAGCAATACATAGCCACAATAGTGTTGCAGGCTTTCTCCCTGAAATGCTAGCAAACGTAAAATATGTGAAGTATTCTAGAAAGTGGCGTTAAACCCTCAATCACATCACTTTTAAAATGAGTAATCAACAACAGATTCAAGGATTTACTGTCAAAAATCGTAAATCTGTGTCCATTTTCCCTTGCAAGCTCAACTAGTGCCCTTTTTCATCACTGGCTAATGTAAGGCTTGCTGCTGAGTGCTAAACTCTCTAATCTGATTGCAAGGCCCTCTTCTGGGACAAGTTGCAACCTTCAATAGATTCCTGAAAGAACTATCAAGGTCTGACACACTGGGCTACAGGCTCGACACAGAAAAGTTTGAACATAGCTGCAGGCTTAATTTGCCTGTCAATGAGACTGGTGCTAGTATAGGTTTGAAAGGGAAGATAATTTTTGTTAAGTGACCTATTTCATGTCCTTGTCAATAATTTAAGGGTCCCATCGAGCAGTCAGCTTTGGATAAAGGATTGCCACATAGACATTGTTACTTTTGCAAAGCAAACCTATTGACTTCACCCAGGGCCCATGATATTCATTTTCTTCCTGCAGAGGTCACTCAGGTCAAATCTTCCTTAGTGACCTGGGTTACAAGTGGAGTATTGTCTGAACTAAAATATAATGAATTCTGAATTGTGTCAGTTAATTTAGTTTGTGTAATCAGTGATGTTTCCAGTGATGTTCTTGTATCAGTTGAGACTGGAGCTCACTCCCCTGTGTGTTGCACACATAACAAGACAAATGTCAGTCAAAGATTTGATCTCATAGAAATATGGACAATGTCCTTGTTGCAAATTTCACTTTAAGAAACTTAGAAATATAATTGTTTCAGGACCAATTGTTGGTCATGTGGGTGATGGAAATTTCCACGTGTTCTTTCCGGTCGATCGTTCCGATGCCAAAGAAGTTCAATTGATAAAAGATGTTGCTGTGAAAATGGCAGAGTAAGTAATATTCAATCTTTATTTTGCAGCGCCTATAATAAGCCATGCTGGCGATGGTAACTTTCATTGTGCTTTTTTGCCACTTGAAAACAGCGAGGAAGAAAAAGCTCAGGCTGTTGAAATGGCGCATAAAATCTCTCAGTGAGTTCTGCATGCTTGTCTTTAAGTCTTTACATTGCTTGCCTTCAGATTAACTTTAACTGGTACATATGCAAGCCCATCCTGCTAAATCAGCGTACATGAATCCGCTCTCGCTCCTTCCTAATACCCTGATCTCTTTCAAGCCAAAACCCTAGTATCATCTAGCCAGCAAATCGGACGACTGGCATTCTGCAACAACGGCATAACTTGGATTGAAAAATCTGTTGAGTTCAAGCTAGTAGCTTCAAGCTCCTTAATTAACGACATTACATTGGCTGAAAAAAACCCAGGTGAGCATAGCCACGAATATCAAGCCGCGCCAGCCGTACGAGGGATTTAGCCCGAAAGAGGTCAGAGTATTAGGAAGGAGCGAGAGCGGATTCATATATGCTGATTTAGCAGGATGATGCAATCCTATCAAAGGAATTAGTAAATAATTATACGCAGAAACGATTTTTTTCCAATATCTATATATTCTAGCCTGTGGTAAATAGTTACTTCTTCAAATGAAGCAGTCATAAAATATTACTTTGCAAGCAACTTTCTGTGCTAAAGTAATTTTGTGTATAGATTATCTCCAAAACTTAAGGTAGATGCTAGTGAAAACAAATTTGACATTTTGAATGGTTATCTTTAAATCTCTCTTTTGTAGGCATGATCTAAAGAACTGCAAGTTTAATTTAATCTTCTTATACAGACTATGATTCACTTAAAAAACTAAATTCCTGACTGCAGTCACCTTGGACCAGGTCAAATATTTAATATAGATTTGTAAACATCTGATAACTGGTTCTGGAAAGTTATGTGTAATATTTAAGTTACCTTGTATACTTATCCTATGTATATTAAATCTAATAAACAACAGGCCAAAGCCTTTGATTTCTAAACTTATGGTATTTTTAGTGGAATAGAGTCACCAACCTCCTATGATTAAAAACTTCTATTTTTATTGTTCCTTGAATTAATTTATCAAATTAGCTTCACTTAAACTTAAAAACGGAATATAAACTAATAGCAGTTTGAGAAAGGAAGGAGGTTGGGGGTGGTTACATAAGAAAAAAAGAGGGATTGATGTTTTATAAATGAAATTGACCTATAGTGTTTTTGAAGTGGATATGGTTGGGTTTGGGCTGTTCAAACGATCACAACACATGACCCTCTCTGATCTGCTTCTATAAAAACATTTTTAAAAATTGGAGATTGCATGAAATATTTAGGAAATTGCCCCATCAGAGATCAACAAGAAATCAGCTGACGGGCAGGTATTTTTTCAGGGCAGTAATCTACCTTTTTTTATAACTTCATGAGAGTAATCTCCCTTGTTTTCATCACTGGTTCATGAGAGTGATTATATGTCACTTATTGCAGACTGGGCCTGACACTAGATGGCACCTGTACAGGTGAGCATGGTATCGGTATCGGGAAGAGATCATTGCTCAAAGAAGAAGTGGGTGAAACAGCAATCGGTGTGATGCAAGAGCTGAAACAAATGTTTGACCCAAAGGGCATCCTAAATCCTGGAAAAATTCTGTTTTAGAATAATAATTAGCAATTTCCTTTTAGTCTTGATAAATGTTATTGCAGATAATGTTGTTTCATTAAGAAATCATCAGATCAATTTAAATCCAAATTTTGATCCATTTTTTTGTTGTTTATTTCAAATGTATCAGGTGCTCTTAGGTTTTACCACATTGCTCAACCACATTAGTGTTGCAGGTTTCTTCCTGGAAGAGAATCAATATGGATATGAAATAAGCAGGGTATTCTTGAGGCCAATCACTTCAATCCAAGCTTTGACTAAAGTTATGTATTATGCTATCATGGTTTATCAATTCTTCTCTGATTCAAAGTGTAAAACTGACATAATGTGTTGTAAAATACTAAAAAAAAAAAATTTGAGGACCACCTCTATTTTCTAATAAAACTTTTCATCAGCTGATACTATAATCCATTTGGTACTTAAAGGCACTAATGCACACCAATATTTTTGTGTGAACAACCAGTGCACAGAAGTGCATATCTCTTGATATTACGATCAGCACTCAGGTTATATGCCTCGTAAATTATTTAATGAATATGTACATATTCAGGTAAAAATGACTCTAAAAGACTGGTAATATTGGATGTACAGTTTCATTAAATCTGCATGATAATGTTGAAAATATTTGAATTTGGCTTACAACCAGAAGAGCAAAAACAGCAGCCACTATCTTGATCCCATAAAAATACTTAAATTACTTTATTTAAATCGGTTAAGTTATCAGATTGCTTTAATAAACAATATTTCATCCTATATTCTCATTTCAGAGTTTAGATATATTCAAAAGCTGCTCACATTACTTGATAAGCTGTTTTCAAATGTCCATATTTTTTGCATTTTGTGCAAAGCTTACCATAGATTTATTTTATCTAAAAGATGATCGTAGGTCAATTATAAAGAAAAATAAGTACCCCGGGTATTTCATTTCATGAACAGAAAGCTAAAATTTAAGTGAATGCCTATGTCCTCATGTGCCTTTAGACATTGAAAAGGAAGATGTTGCTTAACTTTTTTTGTTGAGTATGTTTGTCTCCCAAGATGGTTAGATTTATAGACACAGCTCATTACTAATGTAGCGCTAAGAAGATTGTTCTTCAATACACAGCCTTATAAATGAGCATTCTGCATTGATAGGATAGCTACAATGTGTAACCATTGACTTTGCCAAACATTGGTTTGTGAATTTAGAAATATTGGATATGTGATTCCTTCTTGCCTCACAAAACACTGTGACACCTTTTAAAAATTTCTAGTGATTGAAAATGATTTAATGTGATCCTTTTTTTAAAAAGTTGATGTTAATTATGATTGATAAATCTAATGTTATTTGTATGATTGACAATGTGCAATTTTTCTATGATTGATCTACAAAAAAAATTATATATCTGAAAACTTCTAATTATGTTATTCCTTGCAATACAAGTATGTGTTATACAGAATCTGATTGAAACAATTTTTATAATCATTTCTTGGTGCATAGTTGAATTTAATTTTTTTTTTCTATGCTTATAGGTGCATTAACCAGGAATTTTTAAGATGAATTTTCTGTGGTTATTTTTTATTCATAGTTAGTTGTTGAATCAAAGTTTTTGAGTGTATATGTGTTAGTGAAAATATACAATTTCTATAAATTCTTTATTTACTCACATGTTTCATATTAAATGTTTGTTTATTTGTCAAGTTTAAAAAAAATGCATTTTACATCCTTTACATAATTTGTTTAATAAAATGATTAGAATGATGTATGAATTTTGGAATGTTTTAACTCTGTTAGGCAATTTATGTAACCTTAAAAGTGTTTTGTTTTTGTTGAAGCAAGTTTTTGATAATATTATGTTTATAATATATTCACATTTTTAAAGTTTTGCTTTATATTTTCTTCATTTTCACTAATGAAATGAAAGTTTTGATTTAGATTAATTTAAACATTTATGAATGTTGTATTCATATATATTTATATAGGCATAGGTGTAATGTAGTTGACCATCATTTAAAAACCTGAAATGGGTTTGGGTCTTTTCTATAATAATTTTTAAATGATTTTAATTGTTATCATGTACTGCATTCAACATAATTGTAACCTCTTGTGTATCCAATTATGTGCTTCTCTTATAATGGTTGTTACAATGAATTAAGAGGCGATCGTGATTTTGAACAAATTTGTATCCATAACTTTAGTGAGAAATTATTTCACACATGAGATTCCTCTCCATCATGGTCTGAGAACAGCCCATTTAGTTGCATGTTCGGACACTAATAGAGAGGCAACCTCCTTATGGACAAGTTTCAAGGAGAGTCAATATTCTGAGTCAGTATTCTGAAACGTTCATTTCTGGGGACAAAATCAATTTTGATCATTTCTGGGGACAAAGTCAAATTTGATCAGACTGAATGAACTGACATGAACTGTATAGCATAATGAAAACTTGTAACTATTGGAATAACATTGATATAAGAGATTATTACACCTATTGTTATGAATTGTTTTATAATGCTCTATTGTGATATTGATGATGATTTTTATAATAAAAAATTATGGTATTTCAGTTTATCTTCTCTAAAGGTTTACTTCAGTCTGATTGTAAGTTTCACGATCAGAATTAACAATGTTAAATAAGTACAAAATTTGCACTTTTATATTTGGAATGTTTTTTCAAGAAACATCTAAATGTAGTGTTTCACTCATACTGGACAAAGATTCCAGAGTATTTGAAACATTTTGCTGAGGAGGATATGTTTTGGAGCAGTACTAAAAACACTATTTTAAATATCCGAAAGTTTCCAACTCAAGTGATAATATAATGCTATATACAATTATAAGATAAATGTAGGATTATTTCTTCTTTGAATGATTTTTAGTAAGGGAGTCAACCTTTAAAATATTATTCTTCAATGATTTTTTACTTTCGGATTGAATGTGAAGGACCTTAGTATAGGTATAGTAAAGAAACTGGGCTTTTACAAGACGGAAATTATTCATGGACACAAAACAAAAATGATAGAGCACAATCAAGTCTCTGCTGGTAAATTAAAATTCCGCTAATTGGAGAAGACTTACCACTACTTTCCTCCTCGAGATCAACAAATGAAACATCCCACCTCCCCATGAAGGCGGCAGGGGGTATGGGTGGGAGCCTAGACATTAGGGATCGGGATAGCGCAGTGGTATTCGCGTTCGGCTTCGGATCAAGAGGTCCTCAGCAAGTTTGTCTGCAGTAGAGAACTGTTCTACACGCTGTCAGGTTTGGGTGCAATGCTACATTGAAATTCAGTGCAGTACCACCCATGGTTCGCTAGTTCAGCCGCTGCTCGCAGGTTTCACCGCAATGCATAGCCACATTGGTGTTGCAGGCTTTTTCCCGGCAATAATAATAGCAGCCGCGATATAAGTGGAATACATTTGAAAGCGGCGTTAAACCCTGTATTACCCCACAACTCAATTAGACATCGAGACAAAACGCATAGGCCTATACTAGCCCACTTCACCCCACCTCTCTCCTGACTTATTACTTAAATGAAATAAAGCGCCCCTTACCCCAGCCCAAACGTTTGAAGTGTTGCTACGCCTATGAAAATAATCATCGTAAGACCTCGAAGAGGATGTAACTTCAAAATCAAGTGTCTTCAATCTCAGATCTATTTTTGGAGAAAATTGTATGTTTTCTGACGTTCGATGAGCCATTTCACCATTTGTACAAATACGGGGGAATATACGTATGTCCTCGATAATCCAGGGTAAACCTTCCGATTCGAGGATGGTCTGACTGCCATTTAGAAAGTGGTTGCTTTAAAATTTCCAGTTACCAAATCAGGTATGATGTCATCTCGTATAAAACCTTTTCGTCCTTGGTGAATCTTTTCGCCAGCTATTTTGTGTACGCGTTAGCTCCATATATTTCCAGGGGTTACATCATATAGAGGGTAAAACATTATTCCCTTTGATGACCTAGAGTTGTGTCACGCATACCTTTTATTCATTTTTTTGTGATTTTTACAGGCGACTTGTTCCGCAAATCTTTTGAAATATGATCTTGCCACCTACTTTCACCTTCAATCAAACCCGTATATCTACCTGTGTAGATTGTGATTCATATCAGGGTGAGTCACAGGTGAAAATCACCTTGATTGACAGGTGAAATATTTAAGGTGTTGCTCATCAGTTTGTCAAAGGTTTACCTGATATATGAGTATTGATGTTTAGCTTACATGTACATGTCTTTTGCATGTCATGGTTTAATATCAAAGTCATAAGCATATTAAAGATAAGAATATCTTAGGTGTTACTCATGAGGTTTCTAAATAAAATTCTTAATTTTGGCTTTCAGGGAAACCAATGTCTTGGTTTTGCAAAAAATAACTTAAATAATAATTTGACCCATGTCCAATATCTAGAGTTATATTTTCACCAGAGTTGGGTTGTAGCGGATACAAAACATTCTTCAAAATTATAGACTAGGTTACTTCAAGAAACATTTGCCATGAAATACTCAAATTATGTTCGTTCACAGTCAGTCAGCTCATTCGTCTATATTTTGTTTGTGGTGTATTGGAAATAACTTCCGACGTTCTCATTGGAATATACACTTTCTTGCCTAAGGCATTTAAATATATGATTATGCACGAGAAACGATAATTTCTATCTGCAGGTGTTTAAGTCGGCAACCTTATTTTTTTCTCAAATAAACATATGGAGATCGTGCGATCGCGAAAGTTTCTGACTGTTAACGGGCCACTATCACGTGTTTCTCGTGCATGGTTTCTGTAAGGTAGAAAAAAACAACCTAGCACGTGCAGCTCATGCAACATTAACATGAGTTCTTTCAACAATGATGGATATTTAATGTACTTCTTTGATCGCCAAACTCCGATCAAGCCCATATAAAATTTAACATTTCTCGTTGAACTTTGATAGACACTATCACTCATACCTCCCTGCGTTTCTGATCTCATTTAGGTTGTGTCAGATGACCTTTGCACTTCAGCCAATCAGCGATGAGGCTAAAAAGCCATCGCCACGATTTGACATTTCCCTATGGACGAGTGCCCTGATCGATCAGAAATGAAGCGTGGTACGAACATGATGTTCTGTTTGTTTTCAATGAGATTGAATTGATCGTATTAGTCAAGTTTAGCCTTATTTGACGTTATGTATCACCAGAAAAACATGCTGGGTAATCTAGGAGTATGAAAGAGCTGATTCTCTGACCAAGACAGATGCATTTGGCGATTTGATGATGCACTATGAGGTTTAAGGGATGCATTGAGATATTAAATATGGTGCTTTGGATGTTTTCTTAGGATGTGCTTCCTTTAGGCAGTTTATTTGTGTACCTGCTTTTTAATAGAACAAACTAATATCGATGACGACAGGATTGATGCTTTAGTCCTTGAGGATAAGAGTTGAGAATGAATCGTAAGTGTGCTGTCCTTACAAAGGAAAATATGTTTTTGGATGAAATCTGAAATCTGCTATAAACGATTAGGATCTACATGACAAGAGACTCTTTTTACATGGACAGTTTATTACATATAATGGCATAATGTAAATATCTTTACAAAATCTCAACAAAAGCTAGACATTTGATTCACAATGCAACGACTGTAATGATATTATTCACAATTACAATAAAAACTACATCGAGTTGTCTATTATCACAGATACAATTCAGACGATGTCAAATCGTCCCCAACAAGTAAATCTTTGCAAACATTTCATTCTTCTCGTTCAAATACATAATATTCTTGTAAATAGTGTCATTTACACAAAGTTTCTGTGTACAATTATATAAATCTCTGACGCACCTAACATTCCTTCAAAGAGTTGGTTAAACCATTTCGACGTTTTCCGATGCACGAGATCGCAGTGCGCTTTAGTTTGTAATTTCATTAACCATCACCAATCAGCGTCGAAATGGTGGTTTCCATGACATTTGTATAGACCAATGGGAATACAGTAATTTATATTAAACATCCCAGGTTCATCAAATTGGATATTATAAATTTGAAACTTTGAAAAATGTAAATATTGAAAAAGCAAAGCTGGTTTGACTCAGTATCAGACCGCCTGTACCCTTTTTTCTGTCTTCACAGAGTGTCTGGTTCAAATAATTATTTTTAAGCAAAATATGAAAATAAAACAATATATGAGAGTTGAGTAGATTTGAAAAGAAATGTTCATTTTATGAATGGCAACTAGATGATCACGTATAGCTTTATGTAATCCGTTTGTTAAAATAATATATTGTAAAGATTCTCACGTTTGCAGGTTCCAGATCTACACAGTATATATAGAATATCTTAAAAACATGGATAAATAACATCAATAGAATATGAATATATAACAGGTAATTTAAGGATGTTTCGTGCAATGAGACTATTGGTCCAATAAGAATTCTAGAAACGCTTGGCTTATAATTTCTAATCTGAATTCATTTCTCTCATAAAAGTTAGTATGGAATGAAATGGAACGCCCTGTCTGGTCTTTTTTCTTGTCCACACTTTCACTGTGCTTAAATTTGAAAATAAATTGAATGGCATTAATGAGTTCATTGAGTCAATGGCAGTTCAACTAGCATTGAGAAGTGGATATGCAAAGGAATTATTAAAATGATATGGCGGGTTTAAACGGCAACCCTCTAAAGCTGAATATCGACATGGACGGCAATTGGACGCCAGGACTTGATTGGCGTGACGCTTTGAAAACGACTTGCGGTGGCCTTGAGGAGCAAGGTCAAGGTCGAGTTGAAGATGGCGGTCACACAAGCACGGGGTTTGTTTGATGGAACGGCGCCGATGCGACTATAGCGGTGTCGTTTCGAATCTCTCAGCGCTTTGAAATCTTTTCAACCCTTCTCGGGTAAGTCCGTCCCGGTTGATCAGAATGGAACCGGTCAAACTCCTAACTGGCTGGAGCCGTAACAGCCCCGCATGACAAACTAAAGTTGCACGGTTGTCGGGCTAGATTCTTTTCTCTTCGGCTCTGTCGAAAGGTCTTTAGCTACAGCTCGACACGGCGTAGTATTTTGGTAAAGATTTGAGGTCAAGGTTGAGGTGAAGGCCACGCATACAGCCGTCGAAATGTCCATAATCACCGAGTCTCTGCAATGCAATTACAGACGTGTTAAATCATAGGTCTTAGTTTGCAATGTGCTGACATGGACATACATTATAAATTGACAATCTTAACCTTGGGATGTCCTCTAACAAAACTGCAATAGAGCCAATATGGTATTCTATGAGGTTCAACACTATCTGCGACTATGACGATGTGTTCTCCGTCACACAGTAGGCCTTGGATACACGTATGGTACATAGGTATTTCGAATAACCATGAAAAGATAGTGCATTGCCTAATGGAACCAGAATCGGCCAATTGGGCTCAGTACAGTAACCTACGTCAATTACCATGGTGGTATATGATCAAGTTACTCGTTTATTTCGAAATTTCCCATGTCTATGGTGACGATTGGACACCACCAAATGTTTAAACCATTAATGTCAGATTTGATTTCATATAGAAGGAGATTTAGTTGTTTCATGCATTACAAGACAATTCATCCTAAGGTCGGACCCTGGCTTGATCTGACCTTTCCATCAAAAGTACCAAATTTCTTTGACATGGATGATTTGTTGCAACGAAACAAAATTCATTAATCCATATCAAGTTACCATAGCAACTTACCAGTATGGGTCTAAGGGCGTAGTTGTCCACTTGGTCAAGGCCGCCGAAAACGAATGACGTCAGTCTGCATGTGGCCGGATAACGCCGGAAGTAGGGTTTGCCGTCCAAAGTGATGTATCCCTTTCTTCCTCTCCGTCGAAACTCGATCTGGAAAAGCGAATGGACATGAAACATCAAGAACTTCCGAACTTGTTCAAATGCATTGTTATATGTATTTATGTGGGCTTTAACTTGGACAGGTTTGTCTCAAGTAATAAGCAGGAATTAGAGAGTGTCAATAGCTTTTTTTTTAAATTGAAAGACATGCATAAGCATCGAGGATTAGGTTGATAAAGGATGAGGTTGTTTTCGTCTCTGACGGTGGATCGTCATTCTTATACCAATGAAGCACGTGAAGATTTTTTAACTTCAAGTTTGAAGGTTATTTAACGGTGTTCATCTTGTAAAAATGAAATTCTTTGGGACATTCTTGTATTTGAGGTTATACTTTTGGTTCATTATCTAACATGAACTTAAGGCATACCTTTCCACGCCAACCTCTGTTAAAGGTGGGCGATATTTCAGAAATATTTGCGCATCGCACCGGAGTCAGAATTCAGACTTCTCAACAATAACAGGAAAATAAACTCAAATCTGGTGACATCGCCAGCCCAGAAAGTAGCCTACTCGTGACAGGGGTTAGCAGAAGATAAGTCTTGCTTATGCATTGTGAGGAGAGAATCGATTAGCTATTATAGTTGTGAAATGTTGTGACAATATATTCTTGCAGTCATTGATAATGTTTCTTATGAAATGCCGTAAACAATGATATGAAACCTAATCATTTCCTTCAGAATCATTGTCGTCATGCTGAAATGATTAGAAGTCATTATAAGCTAATTAACGGAAATGGTTTGTCATTTTGATGCATATAGCATCATAATAAATCCTCCTCCTACACGGAAGCTGTGGTTTCAATCAATCCACATTCATCAACCATATTGACACTAAATGGAACAATTCGACTTTGAGGCATCTATATTCGATGGGATCATGTGTATTTAGGTTTTCAATGCCTACAATATATTCGGGCCAATATTATGAAACCATACATCTTTCATACACTGGGAGAAGAAATACACCGACAAATATGCTCTTTCAACTTTCAAGTTATGTCACAATTATGCGTAGGTTATATTGTTCATTAATATCATGTTGGCGAAATAGAAGCTATGTTGTATGAACAAAAGTGAATAAGATGTATCCAAAAACAGCAATTTTACTGAATGACATTTCTGTTGATTCATAACAACAAATCATAAAAAAAAAGTTGCATGTTTGTTCGATCTTGTTTTTCCTTTGTAAGTATTGCATATGCTTAAATTCTCAACGCTAGAGCTCAAGATAATCTTCGTCTAAATTCAAACAATATATATTGCTAACGTATCAAACATTATTAGCATGTAAACCAATAGGAAACGTAGAAGAGTTTCTTACATGTTGAACATTGAGCATTCAAAGGGTCACTCTGTGTATTGCTATTTCCAAAAACATCCGGCTGGAGTTACGATCTGACATTTTCATGGGAAGATGGTAAATGTACAATTTTTGCACGAAGCCAATGGAAGACCAATGCGATGAAGTCTTGACTCTGTTATGGACAGTTCTTTAAAACTTTTATTCCTCAGAACAAGATTGATTCTGTTCGGACTGTTCGAGAACTTACCGTATGCCATTCGCCGTCGTCTATTCGTGCCCGAAGAGGAAGTCTTAGTTCCACATCCGCTGACGGACATCTTATCGTGAAGAAAAGCATCCCATCAACCATCTGGAGAGCTATTAGCCTCGTTCTGGGATGACCAGGTTGTTTCCCATAAAACAACAAACCGGAAGGTTTTGTCGTTTTAAACTCGAAAGTCAGTTTATGCCTGAAATTAATGAACAATTATTTAACAAAGCATGCAGAGGGTTTTGTGTCAAATGATAATTATTTCAAGGATTATGTTTGCATAACATTAATTCAAGATGTAAATAACGACCCGATAATGTATGGGAAAGCAACAGATTGCCCAATAAGCATTTTCTAATAAGTTTCTAATTGATGATAACCTCTATGCATAGGTTTACAGTTTTTTGTTTGGTATACCTTTTATTTAGTAGTTGTATGAAACTTACCCATCGCTGCTAAATGTTTTTGAAAGTCTTGGTAGGACGACTCTACTTATAGAAACAGGTTCAATTTTAACACCCGCCGAAGACATTATGTCGATCTGGGAATTCTGAAAATAAAAGTATATAAAAATAAGTTTTCAGAATGACAAAGTAAGTAAGTATGTAAGTTGTGTGTATGTAGGTATATAGGTATTGTAGAAGGCTAGAAGCTCTTCAGATACAAATACGCTGATGAACAAGGGTATTTTAACTAAAAAAGATATCTATTCATTTAACAATTGTCATAGTATCCTGAACACAAACTTTAGTTTTACAAAACATAAGCTAGCCATAATCAGTCAAACGTATTATATATAACATGGTTTTGTAATGTCCAACTTCTACATCCATCTCATATAAAAGGCTTGATTGGACACGTATGTTCGATAGACTTATTGAAAGGCATTAGTAAAGGGCAAATGTATCACCTTTAAATGCTATGTAGGTCTTTAAGCTAAAACAGAGCTTCCCTGATATGTCAACCAGTGAATATGTAAATCTCATTTTCTTGCACGAATGCAAAACTGAATATCATTACGATCACAGTCAGTTCAAAGGATATAAACGGAATTAGCTATCAAATACCAAAGGTAACATTTTTGCAAATTACAATGGAAAAGATATTGCGGTTTGTTAAGCAAATCTCTTTAAGGGCGTCGTGGCAATAGGTTAATGACAATCTGGCTTCTTTATCGTCGAATTTCCTGCGTTTTACACCGAATCGTTTGATGTTATTTCCGCTAATCCCCTCCCCCGCTTGCTAAACAAGCTGAGATGACGCCAGTTGGAGAATCAAATTGCACATTTGCAGTTGAAAGATAATAAAGGGACGTGACTTCCAATACAGATGTGCTCCCTGCCGTCATAATGAACTGCAGAAAGCGTCACACATACTTGCATGTCTTAATCTCAGATTTCTGTATTTCAACATGATGCAAAAGGATTCTACTTTGATATTGAAATACGAAAGTAAATACGAACGATTCAGAGGTACGAAATGATTTCAAATGCAGAAATGATTTCAAATGCAAAAATGTACTTTAATTTTATATTAATGAGCAGAAGATGTTATAACTCGGATGTCTATCTAACCTTAAAAAACAATTGAGAGCGGTTTATAAATACCCTTTATGAATAAAAATATACAATTTTTCTTTATTGATGTAGTATTTGTGTGGTTTATCTCGTGTTTGCAACAAACTGTTGCAAAACTTTAACACCGGAGGGCGTTTATGACTATACAGCCACGTCAACCTGAGTAAACAATTTAACTTAATATGGGCACATCACTTGGTACAATTAAATTTGTCTCGATAGGTCTATGGAAATGGCATGGGCGATTTTTCAAATAATTAGTGAAACGCGTTTATCTCATATATGATATCGAGGCTATAAAACTATGAGAGCAGGACCTTTAAAACTAATAGGTTCAGTATTCTTGAGACTTTAACGTATTATGATTTGTAATCTCTAAACACACCACCAAATATTATCCGTCACCTATATATACAGACGACCAATGCAGCAAATGATAAAAAATCATTGATGCTTCAAAGCGTTTTGCTAAATATTAAATAATGTTGGCACAAAAATCTTTATTCATAACAGGTTTACAACTGAATACAAAATCACTGCAAAAGGACCTGCTTTGCGCATTGATTGAGAAAGCCCGAACACAGCTAAATCGTTAGCATAAGCGTGGGAGAATCAAGATTGAGTTTGTAAAAGGTTTGTTTCAAAGTTTTTGGTCGTGTGTGTATAGTGAGGCCATAGCGTTTCCGTGGATACGAATTATTAAGGATAGTAAATGTGCATTATTTCTATGAATCTATCATTTTGAATAAATATAAACATTATCTACAATTGCTTATCCGGACATTCATCACTTTTATAAATCACCCACTCAAAGGTTTTCAAGTCTCGTTTGACATGTTTATGTTATCATTGTTTTTTGTAAATGTATACGTTAACTGATTCGGATATTTCCAGTCGAGGCCAAAATCTATCAAATTCGATGTACGATATTATTGTCAACATAAAACTTTCAAAACCTCTGCCTATCGAGAATCATGGTCACGTGACCAATATCCGAATTTCGACCTCACACGTATTCTCTCCGATGACAATATTCAAGTCATAGTTTGAAACTGGGAATATAAGTTGAGACCGATAATTTTGGTTTTCTTTGAAGATAAAGGTATTTTTCTTTATAAGCTTGTAAGAAACTGATAAACCAAGGGAGTGTTTGTGCGTTTCTTGAAAACAATCGAAGCAATAGTTTGGGATGAACGGCCCGGGCCAACGTCAAGACCACTTGGGAAAGACATAACCGCATACAACAGAGGAAATCTCGGATTATCTCTGTAGTTCTGGGTAATAAACCCTCGGGTTTTACCTTTCATGTCTAAATGTTCATAGATTTGAGGGGTGTGTTTATTTATCGCAAGGATATGTGGTTAAAAAGGGTCAAATATAAAAGGATTCCAAGGCTCCGGCACATTGTACTTTTTTTCTGTGCATATAGTACGGATATTGACGACTGTCGATTTTGATGTCAACTCGAATTTTATGATGATTGTGTTTATATTTCTAAGTTTGTTTTTCTCTTTGAAAAACCCTAGCCATTTGCTTTAAATGGAATGAGACGACCTTGCTACTATTTAAGCAGTTTCGAAGAACTGTAACACCTTACAAATACAAATCAGTTTTTAACATATTTCTCAATCTTAATAATCTTCAGAACATCTTACTTTGTTTTTATTAGCTTCTATTATGATATGTGTTGTTCAATATTTTCTAAACTACACGAAGTGTAAGAAAAATGAATCAATGCTTAACTTCCATTGGAGGAAGGCTTAAAATTAAATTACCACGAAACCTTAATTCATAAACCTTGCGTCATCGTCAGTTTGCATGAAGGGAACTTAAATATGGCGATGTGACCCGAAAGCACCGTACGCACTAAGGTTCATAACATTGCGAAATTATTCGGTCAACAACGACGAGCTTGTCAGGGGAATTATCCCCGAGTAACGTCAGGACCCTATTGCAATGTGGCCAGGTATTTTTACAGTACTTCTACGATAATAGTAATCCTATTATCACCAATATTGGTTTGCCTTTTCCACACCTTATCACCCTGTGAAAGTTAATGCGGACACGATCAGGTATATCTTGACCACTTAAGACCAATAAAAGGTAGAGGCGCGTAACATGAGAGGTTTAACCTTTACGGCCTATTACTTCTTTCAGGAGTGTTCATACGTATATACTTATATGAAGTAGATCTGTGATTAACATAGATCAATGATAGGTACTTGTCCTTCGTTTAAGGTTAGGTGAGGCGATATTTCACACTGACTTCAATGTTATTTCACTTCAGCCTACTCGTGTGATTTGAGGAAGAAAGTCCGCAACAACATTGTGTAAGAGCTTTGAGATGAAACCTGAAAGTATTAATGGACTGGAACTAAAGAATGTTTTTGAACATTTATATAATAAGGGAAGAAATTAACAATACCTGGCAGAAATTAACGGTTTTCTCGAGCAAACATTTCTAAAACCAGAAGGTCTTCAAGCCTGATAGTGTCAATTTCATTTTGGAGTAATCAATTTATAGGTATGTTATTTTTGTATGATACCGCTATTGGTTTTAATTGAAATTCACTTTAACCATTTGAAGAAGGGGAACCATATATGTAAAGTGAACTAAAACCCTATAAAATACACATTTACAAATGAAATTCTCGCAAAAAGAGCAAGGGTTTCCCGAACGCCTATGTCAAACCTTGTTTAAATTCGTTTGGATAATCAACGAAGCGCCTTAAAAGCTTCATAAAAATCAAGCGTGGTAAATAACAGGCGTTACATCAAAACAAAATAAGATATTCTGAAGATTAATAGAACTTCGTGTTTTAAAAAATAACATTTCCGGGTTAATCGTGATATACTTCATTTAAGCCTATAGGCATTCGTCAACTCATAGTACATTATTTTCCACTGAAAATCAAAGACGACTATAGCATAGTATAATTAAAGACTCGAATGCATTAGCTTAAATCCGAATGTAGCAGAACTTTCTAATCAGGTTTTATCTGTGCGAGTCGGCATATTCAAACTTAGTACATATTTTTTATATTAGTATAATTTTCAACAAACACATTTTTGCCGAAACATGTATATGTAAAACCAAATCAAAGGAGAATGCGCTAAAAGCTTATTTCAATAGTGAAATAATGCTGCTTCGAATTTTACTTTGTTATATATATAAACAGCATCAGGTAATCGATGCTGGTTTGACACGGGTTAAATATAAAACGCACCACGCCTGTTTTGACACATACTTTTGATGGTTTAGTTGTCAGATAAGCCACAAAAAACTGCATCCAATATAATCTTATTGACTACCCGTACCCTTATGCTAAAGGCACGGACAAAGTTTGGCCAGTGACTCACTGACTAGGCTGCGTGTGTCGTAGTTTCCCCAATAACATAGCCCACTGCCCAGAAAGTCAAATTATCATTGGGTTTTTAAAAAAAAACATTTGAAAATTACTTTTGTAAAGAACCACTCGATGTTTTTAAAGATATGTATATATACACAACGTATTTCTAATATTCATTAAATTTGTGGTTTTCGGATTTGGATAATTGTTCGAATCCATCTCCAACATAGCGAGAAACTTTTTCTAGATTTTCGAAACAAAATAACAACATTTTTAAAGCCAAGCAATACTTTTGTCATATATACATATCGTATTTTTAGAAATATGTGAAGCTTATGAATAAATCGTACTCTCCTTGCTGAGAGCAAACGATTAACTATTCTGAATAAAGTTATATCTATAACTTCACCGATTTGTTATATACAGAATGAGCATAGCTGTTTCGTTAACCAGAGCGGCTACCATTACATTGTCTTAATATATTTGAGTTATTCATGCGAACTTATTGCAACGTTGCAATTAGTCCTTCTGGTCATTATCAATTATCTTTTTAACCTGATAACGTTCATAATTTTCCGAATTTCTAATATGGCTGATTCCCTGAGCTCGGATTGTTAGCAAAACCGAGAGAAATTCATTATCTGTGCATTATTTATAGTTACGAAAAATAAGCGTGCGTTAGTGCCTTTAAGTTTGTCATAAGTCAATGTTAATCTAATATGATAAATACTAAACAAGACTATCTCAGCACAATAAACACCATGTAGATATATCTTTCACTTGTCGGGGAGATCCTGTTTATACATCGATACGTTTAAAATAACTTTCTAAGCAACGCCAGTGTTTATTATATATGAACTGTGCATCAACATCATACTTATCCTATAATTGAATGACTACGGTATCTTCAACATGCACTGCACCTGGGTTCGTCCGTGTTTACCGAGGATTTGACATACTGACAGATATGAAAGGTAGTCGTTGATTAGTCATAACCCTACACAGGTGCTAGCCCGTACTCTACGTGTAGTAAGTAACTTAATGTACATTGAACTCGCCGTTCAAACAGCTCTCACGGATGCATACTATTATTAGAGATTAAAGACGCCGTTCTGTCACCTGTAAAACTGTTTTTAAACCTGTACTGCGCTTCAAAACATTATGTATGATAAAACATTCAAGCTCACCGTGTATATGAATTCAAATAACCCTTAAAGTGCAATTGTAACAAACCAAGTAGCTGCACACTACACACAGATAGAGAAAGCCAATAGTCAATTACTTGAGCTCTATAAAAAACAACTTTAAGCGATTCAAAACATACAGTATATCTGATTTTACAGCCAATTTTTTTTATCTAAATTACGAACCTTGCGTTTAAACTACGTTTATAACTGCAATCTACAGATTAAAAGATTTTGTAACACCGATTTTAAGCTTTAAGAGCTCTTTGAAAAAATATGTACGTTAGAATAGGTGCACAAAATAACCTTACCCAGTGCATATAAACTGGTTATAACACTTCAGGCCGTTACGCTTCAGGGTGTATACATTAAAGACCTCGTAAGTCTAGATGAGTAAATGTACTTATAAACACGAGCCTTGCAAACAGTTTAACATACATATGAAGTATCAAGAGGCTTTGCTTTGCAGAACAGAAACAAGACTGATTAATTTTCTTCAACAAATTATAACAGGGTAGAAAGTGATACACATTTTTAAAAAATTGGTATAAAGACCTTTCTGTTTAAGTCAATTTTCTATCCTTTGCAGAAAAAATGGTTGCATTTTTATTGTTATAAGACTTGGCGTACTTGTTCAACTCCATATAAGAAAATCACAATCTACGTTATTGAATATCACTACTTTATTGATTGATGATATAGATATGAATAAGAGACTACGATTTTATTGTTAATTGTACAAGTAGTTAATAGGTTTTATTTGCTTTATGAAATATCGCATAAAGCTAGATGAGCTAGTATATCCCTGTTGTAATGAAACCTAAACTCGGTCTGTTGTAAGCTGGTATTCAGCCACGGTGCTGTTCGAAAGGACATGGGTATTGCGTTGACGTTAGAGATAAACTGGTATAACAGCTTTGCTTCAAACCATAATGAATAATTCTTGCCTAGTGTATACTATTACTCAAAAAGACTTTAGACGTTATATCGTCATTAGTAAAATATTGTTGCACATAAAGAAAATAATACATTGCATGTTTTAGGCATGGAACATGTATATTACGAGGGTAATAGTAAAGCTACTTTAACACAACGAACTGCAAAACAATCGCGTAAAGCAAGAGTGATACACTACGATCATAAATAGATCAAATCGATTCAATGCTACACTACTTATAAAGCTCGCTGCGCTCGCCGATAAGGTATGCCACATTTGCGTCAGAATGAAGCCTTATGAAAACATGTTATAAACACATGTCTATATATTTCCAAGAATTTTTTCAGAACAAGTCCCTAAACTAGTACATTTATCTACACGTACATCTATTTTAACCTTTGAGTCAAAATCGTATATACATTATTTACAAATCCAGAACCCCTTATGTGCACCCTGAAAAAATGTCCAACACAACTGTATGTGAATATGGCCTTACTGAAATACTTACAATCATACTAAACCGTGAACGATCATATTTGATTTTCTCTGACGGCGAGAGACATTGCATGTTGCGTTTTAATTAAAAAAAGTAATTAAAAAAGGCGAATAAAAAATAGTACTTTATGTAAGTTTAATTGTCCCTTTTATTCAGTTTGAACATATTAAAAAGTCGTTAATTGGTTAACCGTTTTAGTTAGCACAATATTTATTGTTATTTCTTATACTTATTAATCAATAAGGCAGAATTTCAGCCAAAACACAATAGCATATATTCCTTACTCGTACACCAAGTTTCTCATTCAAAGTACGCCCTGAAAGTTATCATGATCTAAAAATGGCCATTTCTAAAGATAAAATGATATAAAATGTTTTACTAAATCATGGCTTACATAGAGAAATAGTATGTTTCTGAAGTGAGCAAAAACATGGTTTGTAAAATGGTCAAATACCTAAGCTCGATATAACGACAAAAAATCAATGAGTACGAATCGATCTAACAGGTGACATATATAAGATACTCACCCTGCATTGTCGTTTGGACTCCGCGTGCGAAAACCAGGTTAGGCTCAGGTAAACAACCAAAGTTGATAAAAAATCGACCTTCAAGCACAGTTGCATCTCTACTTCTTTCAAAGTTTTAAAAATTCCTTGAAACAAATTTCACGTCTGTTGCCAGTCAATGTGAGCCCTCGTTGTTGACTTAAGCAGACGAGAAAAGTTAGCGCTGAAAGTTTCAACTGCCCAACTTAGGATACTTCCCTCTTTATATAGATGTGTGATGTCACGGCGATCTTGTTAATGACAAAACTGTGGGCTGGCTCAGAGCTCAGTGAATTTCATCATCCATAGTCGCGGCTAGAGTAACAGACGACACATCCTTGAAGAAGAAATACCTACGATATTGTTCACAGGAAAATTGCCTCATGGCGAACTTCGTCTGAGTCAGACGACCAATCACGTCCGTTGTTTACACCTCAGCACGAGCGCCGATTCAGATGATTGACAGCTGAAATTGACGGTGGGCGGAGCCACGTGTCACCCACGTTGTACCCAGACGTCAAATAATGTCGTCTGCGCGTCGCGGCAATCTCGTCTGCAATTTTCTCTTCAAAATACAAAAGAAACTCTATCAGTTTGTCAGTTATTCGTAAAAATAACGATATACCTCTTCTAGAATGTAACACAATATTTACAGCTTTCTCACCTAGCAGACGACACAACTTGGCAGGTAGCCAAACGGATTTCATTCATAAGTTGCTGATTGCGTTCGTTCTTTTACGTTTCAACAACATGTACAATTCACGTTACATACGATTCTGCACGTATTAATCCCTCTGGGAAAGTGGCCAGGCATAACAATGAAATTGGGTGACCTATTTTATTAATTACAAGAATGAAATAACGATTTACGACCTGTTTACACCATGGAGTCGTGTTGTAATGTGACGTCAGTCAATATCATCCGCGTGCACTGAGGAATAAACAAATCAATAAATTAATGTGTCTTTTCAAAATGTTGTTCAGTACAGTTACACAGGATGTATAAAAGTCAACGTCCGAATTGATCAAACATGAATTCGTTGATCATAATTAATTGTAACAAATTATTGTAAGTAGTAAACATGGTCTCAAAATAAATTCATGGCTTCAACTGTCAATGGAAATGTCATTTCTAAGCTGATAATTAAATTTTCGATGACGTCATTACTGCATTCGATAACATTCCTTACATTTATAAAAATTTGTTTCCGACTAGATATGGAAGAATGGTATTTATCATAAATTCTCATTCCCACAATAGAAATGAAAGCAACCCCGAAGCTAAAATGAAGAGGGTATCTGATATCATTTAATTATCATTTATTTCTCTATTTCATTTATGAAAGAAGATCTAACCACACTCACGCCATTTCATAAATTGGCGACTCCTTTAACATAAGCGTTTAATATAAATAATATATGATATGTATATATTAAGAAATAGGTCACCATAACTATTATTTGTGTACCAATACACCCATAGAGGAATATACCTAAGGGGTTAACGCTGTATAAACTAGTAGCTATCATATGTGCCAGGCAAACGGTTAAAAAAATCATATTGAAATATTCATTCTTCGAAAATGCAACATGTCTCTCGCTTATCATGTTTCGTATTCTAACAATTCTATGAGTCGGGAGAACGGGGTCAAAGGCTCGTATATAATCTCAATTTAAACACGTCCACAAGTACGTTTCCATGAAACAAAGGCATCTAGTTATTCTTAGACAAAATACTCTGAAGGGGACGCTTTTACAAATTCAATTTAGCGATAAGAGTAGTTCTGGACCTTTAACATCGAGCATAGTGACTCATACGATTAAAAATCCCTTTTAAACAGCATACGAGATATTGTATCGACATACAACAAGATTTAAAATTGCGATTACAGACATAAAATTTCTTTTTATTTGTCAAACTTTCATGAAATACAGAAGTTGATAAAGTTTTTAATTTTGTATGAACCAACTAAAATTAGAAAATTAAAGTTTACATGTATACTTTTATATGGTGGCGCCTGAGGTTTGGGTGTATTTGTGTATTGCACTTGTGGGGGGGTATGTGACGTCACATATACCCCCAAGTACTTCTTAAACCAGAAGATACAATATAAAGTGATATTGGTTAAGATAGATGTTATTTTGATATATTCCTCTTCAAGGTAAATGAAATTTAAAACATCTGTAAACCACATTTGGCTTAAACTAATGATTATTGCTGAAAATATGAAAAATAAATCTTTCAAAAACTAGAACTAGAAAGAATAACATTATCAAAATTTTAGGAAATATACCTCATAACCTCATATATGGTATATGGTGCTTCTTTCAGAACTCTTCTTGCGTTGACCATTACCTTAGCTGTCCAATTTCCTTTTTGAAAAAAAGATGGTCTATTTGAAATGCTTCTTAAAGTAGAAAATGGTAGCGAAGTATTTCAGCTGTTTTGCAGCGTTTTCGAGAATTTTGATCAATTAATCATCTATATATGTATATATATGTGTGATTGTGCATTCGAAAAATGCATTAACAAGAATGCTTTAATGTGTTGTATGTCTCAAAAGTATCATCTTGCCTCATTGGCCGGATGCTGTTTTAACAATTTGTTTGCCTGTGTAGGCCGGGCCCTGTTTCAGGGTGTGACACTTTTTGTAATAAACTATTTTTCTTCTTCTTCTTCTCTTACAAATTGTAGCTTCCTTACTCACATTAGAATGTAGTCTATTTAAGAGGTTTCTTGAATTTAAACACATTTGAACATGGCGTTTGTAAGGAGAGTAGAATATGTTATATCACAGAGGGGTGGAAAACAAGTTTTGTTGGATGGATATCGCTACACTTTGAATAATAAGAGAAAAGTTGCTACTCATTGGAAATGTGTTGTGGCGAATTGCACTGGAAAATTATCAACGGTTGATGATCTAGTTAGAAACGAGTCTCCTCACACCCATGAACCAGATTCAGAACCACAGGTCAAACTTATAAGCAATCTACGGAAGCGAGCCCGGGAAGAAGTTACTCCACTACAGCGTATATACGACGAGGAGTTGAACAAGGTTCCAGAGGAAGATGTCTACAATATCCCCTCATTCCACAGTGTCGACAGTGCCTTATACAGACACAGAAGAAAGACTACCCCTGTGCTTCCTCAATCACGAGATTCCGTACACCTGGAGGGTGAATGGACTTTGACATCTGATGGACGGGATTTCCTGGTTGTTGATGATGGTGACGTAGATAATTGGTCAAACTTGGACTTTAAGAAGTAATGCACTGAACAGTTTTACGACTAAACTATTTTAATGTAATTAAACTGTTAGATTTCTAAGCTTTTTAAAATTTTAAAATGTTTACACTTTTTAAAAATATTTTATGTAACTTTCAGCAATAAACATTCACCAAACTTAAACATGTAGTGTTATAACACAGCTTGGGTGAGTTCACTTCAAACTAGAGGGGATGCATCATCCACAATGTTTATTTAAGACACCCCAGTTTTAATGGAAAAAAGTGTAGGGGTAATGAGACTGTAGGGGTAATGGGGTGACACCCACAGGCCTATGAGACACTAATAAGCATTGATAAAAACTTCCTTAAAATAATAGATGTACCTTAAATGATATTTTCATGTATATTTCTAGTAAATAAGATATATATATACTCATCTCCTTCTTCTCTGCGCTCAATTGATAAACAGCTGATCTCCCACAGAGGAAAGATAAGTATATAAAGATTAAAACTGTGATAGAATGAAAATAACAATGTAGACATAAACATTGGAAATGATCTCACGTGTGTTTCACTGATCTCGTGAAGAATCAAAACATTCTGAACTGAAATAGAACATTGTCTAAGAAAAATTGTCACTAAAAAGGAGAGAAACATTCCAAATAAAAGGTAAACTTGTTATAGACATTATGGATTTAGAATTTGGCATTAAACTTGTTTTTGTTTTGTTCATTTCATTCAGTCACGTTGACTTTTCACGTTTACCATTGAGGATCCAGCTTGTAGAATTGATTAATTTACAGAACATTTACTCTGAAATCTTAAAAAAATAGTGTTAATATAATTTGCTTGTTTCAATTATGGTGACGTTAGGTCTAACGATAACTTGACCCATATATCAAGCAACAATAGCTCAGAACTATAAATCAAGAATCAGGCACAGGAAATAGAAAGAATGTTTTTCTTTGTTTCTAAATTTGATAAGTATAAATGCCTGACAATACCCTCCTATATACAGTAAATACGTGTAGTTGCCATAATATTTTTCAAATACTTCTCTTTACTGAAGAGAACAGTTTACATATATCTACTATAAGTTAGAGTAAATGTATGTTTACAATGTAAGAATTGTAAATTGTCACTTCAAATACGTTGTACATGCATATGTTGTCCGTGCATGTGCAGACTCGTATACAAATATTTACTCTTTCATGAATGTTGGAATGTGCCTTGTTTCTTCAAGAATTTCAAACAGGGAAATGAAATTCTTCTATTTTAATTTACACTAGATTCGTTTTCGGTTTTTACCGAAATCATTTTTTGAAAGAACTGCTAATGATTTGTTACCTTAATGCAAAGACTTTAATATTGAATTTTCAATAGATCGTTTTCGAAAAAGGGAATATAATAAAAGGCGTATAGATACAATTTGTAGATCAACCTTGAGTGTCCATCTGTGATATCCTAAATTTTGTAAATATAAATATTCGAAGAAAAATAAGTTTTAATGATAGTAATCTTTATACTGAAATCAAACACTTCATTCTTCTCTGAAATCACCATTGCAATCGTGAGAATTTTATTTGATTTCCATGTACATGATTTATTTTCGTTTTCTTTCCATTTAAGAAATAGCTGTTTCCAACCTTAACAGTCATTTCCCAGCGTGAAGCGTTCACTTCCTGAATGAGCCTACTTCAAACAGGCCATTGCCCAATATGGTGGGCACGTGATATGACGTCACAGACATGACCTAGTTTGATACGGTGACAATGCAGTATGACACAGTTAGGAAGTATGTCGTACAGTGTGACGACACAGGCGAACTCATCAGATGAATAGGTGTTAGATGAAAGGCTTATCCACTTTCTCTCGTGATATGCAAATTGTATGTGATGCCATGCGTGAGAATCTCGAACAATAAAGCGTTTAGTACATGACGAATATACACGGCCCATAACGTGTTTATACTCATTTCTTACCAAAGTGAGACATTGTAAGCTACCCTTCACTCTGAGATCCATTTACTCAATAAAGTTGGGTAACTTTTATCTATGAAAGATTATCATTAATTATAAGGACACTCCTTGTTTTTCATGAAATCTTGTTTGGCTTTGATAAATACAATATACAATATTTTCTCAAAATTTTGAAAGGTATATCTTGGCTTGTAAATTTATCTTCAGATAAAAAATATATGGTATCAGTTAATAAATGCCGATGGAAAATCCATAATATCAAACCTTCGCAGCAACCAGAGTCTACATACTGGTCACATAATCTTTTAAACACTTTCAGTCACAATTTTCCATTGTGCTGAAAGAAGTTTTCAAAGTTTTGTTTGAGAAATTGAAATTTTACGGTTTTAGATCAGAAATCAAGACGTTTACCGTGAAATCGTTTTTTACCAATTATCGTTAAAATGGTAATGTCAGCAGCAGCTAATGAAATAACACCATTGACTGAACATTAACATTAAAAAAAAATTATTATATGGTACAAAATCATCACTTATATTTTTACCAAATTAGTTTAGAAGAAACATTCAATCTTCTACACGTTCATAGACACACGTTTGAAAGGAAGTATCACGAAGTTTCGCATTGAAACTCTTTCTTGGAGACACAAGACATGTAATGTAAAACAAATGTATTTACCGACATTAATATTATAGTTTGTTTCAATTTGATAGGGAAGACTTTGTGTGAAGGAATACATGTTGCCCATAAACGTCACAAGGGAGAACATTCATCAACTGAAAAGGACATCCTGAACTTATGTGTATTTTTATCATCTACAATTTTCCAATATTTTTGTCAGACGACACGGAACTTTCGACAATTAAAAAAAAATATCTAGAAAATAATTTTCCGAATATTTAAATGTAATCCTGGAGTTGCTACACACGCCATCTGATTGCTAAATTTTATCATGCATATGTTATATATATCATTTTTTCTACTGGTACATTATTGCCACACCTGTTTGTTTTAAAAATAAAAGCCGTTACTGTTGGTATTCGATGGATAAGGATCTTATTCATATAAAAGTGTTTGTTTCAAGTTTAAACAAATCTAAAGATATGAAACTAAAAAAAAAACCCCAAAAAAAAAAGTATTTGGCCATTTTATCATTTTATAAACACTCATCGACGTAATCATTGAAAAAATGACAAATTTCAAAGCCGAAAATGTTTTGTTGTAAGAATAATGTTACATTAGAAGAGGCGGGTGTCGATATTTACTGACAAAGACAAAGAAAAGCCTTCAGTATTTGGTGCAAATCAAATGAGCACTAATGAATGCTGCCAAGTGTCAACTGTATTACTATACAAGATGGTGAGCTGTCTGCGAGGCCGTTGGTTCCATTCCCTTTTGGCAATGCACTCATCACTAGGGCTCTGTAAATAAATGGAAAACCTTGTGTGTCCAGATCGGTTACAGAACGCTAGGAAGAAGAAAAAATAGTGTTGCAAGACTTCCTTCGAGGTGTATATATGCATTCTATCATATAATTATTAGCTCTTTTCATATAATTCTGTTTTTGGTTTTGGACATTAAAATTCAGTAACAAGACTCTCTGTTTACGAAGAGGAATCATGTAAATACCGATGTAATCTCACTTCTAATATATGCTAGCTTACTAATATATGATCTTCAATCATATATCCTAGAACACTTTAATTTGGTGTGGTTTTATTTACCCTTTAAATGGTATTCTGACTTTGTAAGAGGACATCCTGACAAAAAATATTTAAAATTTAACAACTTTAACATTCCTTTGGAAAGGTAATTTCTTTTTGGTAATTATTTTGAATCTGGTACTTTCGCCATTCATCCGTCCACTAATAACATCTACCTCAAAGTAATTTTCACTCATTTACCAGTTTAATCCGAGAGAAAAAATAAACACATCCCATTTCCCTTACAGCCATTCTATCTCGATCACAGTGTGAATAGAGGACAAATACTTATTCACTGTGTTATTTTATAATATATAAGATAAGTTATCAATGACGGTATCCTTTAAAATGTCAAAAGGTAATTTTATAACTTTTTGGAGAGATTGAAAATTATAGTTAATAAAAACATAACTTCTTATACGGCCCCTGTCATATGTTGCATGCGATCATGCGTAAAGACATAAGATACCTGCCATACTCCAACAAAGGATTCGAGTGTATATACATGGTAATCGCTTGTCGTCCCACTTATCTTTAATACATTGCAATTAATTATTCACTGGGTGACTAGTCTTATCAGGTGATTTATGAATGGGACATGTGATGAATGGGCCAAAACGTACTATTGAGGAGTGGTATGTCGAAGATAAGTGCGTATATTACTCGCTCTTTTAACTCGAATACGGTTGACACTGATATTTTACGTTCGAGATTGAAGACATTATCATAGTTGGTGGAGAATCTTAAAAGAGAAAACTCTTTGCTCTGTATTCAACTTTGAGGTTCAATGACCTGACATTAATGCAAAAAAATTACAAGAGGTTACTTTTAATCATTGTGTTGTAACCCTTTGTCAGTGTAAACGATTGTATGTTTGGCTTAGGGTTCGGCTAAGGGTTTGGCTTTAAGATTTAAAGAGACACTCCATGATTTTCATCATGTTTAGCTTTGATGCGAACCTATGTTATCTATGATGATATAAATTCAAAACATCTTACATAATCACTCCCAGACAAAAGTATGAGATAATTACTTGTTTTCAGGGAAGGTCCAAAAACATTCACATAATATTGGAAGACGCCGGAATCATACATCCAGTGTACATGGATACTTTTTGTATAAACTTTCAAACACATAATCGTAGATAAGTTTTCAAATTACGTTTGGCGCTTGTATAAAAGCAACTTTTAAACGTCCTTTAGTCACAATATAAAATCGATTAGCTTTTGAATGATGCTTATCAGATATAGCCGGTACTTCTCGATCAAATGATACAATAGATAAAGTTTGGCATAATGTGAGCCTATCAAATGACGGGGTGTCTCTTAAACTCAATGGGATTCTGAGGATCCATTGGAATTTATGAATTTGAAAATCATGATCAACATTGAAGATCACTGAGTTGCGATTGTCACTGATATCTTGCTGACGTTTCAGTTTTAATGTTGTTAACATAAATAATTACCTATTTAAACCATGATATCCCTCCGAATGACAACCATTAAAAACACTATCCAAACTTGTTCAGGTGAAATAGTCACTTATAAACTAAACTTAGGTTTTCTATGACATTTTGTTGCTTTTTCTTAGTATGAAAACATATTATCCATATATAAGTATAAGATTATATTGCTCTGTTTTATAAAAGTTTGATGCTATTAATCAGAGAACTAGCTTTAGTTTCTGAAGTGATTTATTGGATGTATTCTATTATTTTGTTGAGAAATCTTGAGGGGTCATGACTTTAATTTGTATTTCACATTGAGGTCCAGTGGGGAGAAATCATGAAACTTTACATAAAGATAAACATTTGTCTCCATCGATCTATAACAGTGTTAGTTTATTCAGCTTTACTTTGAGGTTTTTAACAAGCTTGTACATTACTTAGGGAAATTTGTGAATACATTTTCGTTCGCAGTTGAAACAGGTACAGCGGGCGCTGCTGATAAGGTGTTGAAGTTTGAAATAGAAGGCCTTATGATAGATGGTGGAGAATCCTAGGAGAATTCTCCTTGTTTCGGAATCTATGCAGTTTGATATGCAAAACCTTGGCCCTTGCGGGGCAATCCTAAAGCTCAGTGTAAATTTGAAATACAGTTTTGATTTATAGTGATTTCGAAACCTTTTCTAAAAGAATTTACAAGCTTATATTCTTATATAGCATGTATAGAACCTTAAATTTACCAGGTACAGCGTATGACTCCGCTCATGAGCTTGCTGTGTAGTTTTAACCATGGTTATTGTGAATTTAAGTTGGATATGAGGCCAACTGACCAGTCACTTTTAAAACCTAGAAAATATTAATGAATTATCTATTACTTTCTATGATTCATGGTTTGACCGAGAGTTAGAAAAAAGATTAACTACGCCAAATGCTTGAATGCTTGATTTATAGTTATTATCGGAGGACGTTCCAATGAAACTGTGTTGATGAAAAAAAACAAAAAAGGCGGTTATGCAAACCGTAAACAAACTGATAGTTCTATATTTTAAAATTTTTGAAAGAATTTCTTAACAAACTCCTCCATGATAAAGTATTTATTGACCACAATATAAATGAAGTCACATCAACTTAAATCACAATATTCGGGGGAACATAAGGAAAAGTTTAAGCTTGTCATACATGTTTTGTTAGTTGTTTTTTTTGGTAAGCGAGCGGATGGTAAATGGGGTGACTGGCGTCGTTGGAAACTGTTCAATTGACGGCTATGTCTCGTGTTACACAAAGTCTTACCATATTATTAAGTGCCAGTTTATGAAAGAATACAGCTTACAGAATAAGTGTATGTTAAAATGTCGGTTAATTATATTTGCTCAACGCAGATTATGAAGAGTACATATATGGATAACACTTTTTCTTCCATATGTCAATGAATTCGTCAAAAAAATGAATAAACAAATGTTTAAGTAAAACAATAAAGTACCTAATTACCGCTTTTTTGCGCCATTATAAGACAGGTGATCCCTGAAGTTATGTCCACACATTTGATAAACACTGTCACTAGTGGAGATCTTGAATCTAATCCAAAGATAAACATTTGTACTTATCTCTTGAGGGAGCGTCTCAAAGGTTTCCTCAGTCATATGGGATGAAAATGTGGAAATCAGATTCGCTAATCTATCTAATCACTATACTCAGAAACTGTATTCATTATTCTATAGGCACATATTTGGGTGATGTGTGTGTAACGGGGGGTGGGGAGGGGGGGGGGGGGGGGGGGGGGGGGGTTGGAATGGTTTTGACAATATGGTTTCTAAAACAGGTGGGCTAATTCTTTCAAACCGGATCAGGCATTGTTCACAGAGGATATTGTTGACCCCTCTTGATATTATTTCCAGCGAATGTCCTTCCTCATTTTTATTTCATTAAATATTACAAATCATTACATTGATCTTAGCACTAAATACTTTGAGTCAAACTATCAAATGGCATGTGTACCGTCGTATCACTGTCCCTTTAAATGTCGTGGTCTCGCAATGGACACTCGATCAGTTCAAAGGTTAAAGATTCTTTCTAGCGACATCATTGTGACATCGCTAGTGGCATTTCCACATAATACAATACAATACAATACAACTGCACTTAGTATTGCCTACATTGCCACGTTGCCTTATCTTTCATTGAGTAATACGGGTTACGCATTTAATGTTAGTCATTGTCATAAGTGTCTATAGTCACGATTACATTTGATCAAGACTATGGGTCAATTAATTCGATAACCTATGGATAAGGGACCTGTATGAAAAGCTAGGTTGTAACGACAACCATTTCCCATGTTAATTCTGTTGTAACGACAACCATTTACCATGTTAATCTTGAGGTAACGGCAAACATTAACCTTGTAAATATTGCAATATCGGCAATAAATTAAACATGTAAATCATACAATATGGACACTTGTCATTTAACTTCTACAAAAAATGCAACCATTTCCATATAAATTCTGCAAAAAACGGCAACCATTTACCATTTAAGTCCTGCAAACACGACAATCAATTATCTGTACTACGTAAATCTACAACCACGACAAGCACTTACTACGTAATTTTTCAAATACGAGATCGACTTACCATATGTATATCCTACAATATGTCACCGTCTTACAGTTCACACATAACATCAAATTATCCATTAAAAGAAAACCGAATGTCGTAAGTTCAAAAAAGATGTTTTTGCGAAACAGGCAATTTTAATAATCCACTTTAATCATTTTGAAATAGTCCCTTATGATGACCTTGGGATCTAATTGGCCACCTGGGCAATCAATTGCATGAATTAAGACACGTGCAAAACTAGGTCATACGTGTCAACGCACTGACCTTCTCGCCTTCAAAGGATAGGCTTGTATTTATATATTCTTGTCATGTCCCGGTTGGGTTTGCATTTAAAATTGAACGAAATCGGTTTCAAAGACATAAAGGGGACAGAAACACTCTCAAAGACATTGTCAAATTAAAAGCCCCGTTTTTAAGGATTTTGACTGTGAGGGATAGCATTGCCGGCAGCTTCAAATATGATTAAATGAACTGCGTAGAATGTATTGTTAAACTTTGAATTGAATTATACCCTTTATTTTATTTGACTTCTTTCTAAACATATGCTTAAAGGAGGCGTTACGGGTTATACAAATTCATCCTTTGAATGAATTGTATCTTTCATATAATCTTTTGAAAGTCCTGCAAAACGAAAAAAATCGCGCTTATGTCAACAAATTTATAAACGACGTCGCAGTTATTTTCATTTCTGTATTAGTACATCGATAGAGCCGTTCGTTTTCGTAAAATAGGATTGATAATATGCAGTCTTGCTGCGGATATCAACAATCTCCTTAAACATGTTGCAGTCACCTCTAAAACCTTCTCACGCAAGTAAGAAATGAGTAACAACGAAGGTAAGTTTGAGAAACAACTCGTTTTAAAAGTAAACGTCAAGACGAATCTGAGCCAACCTATTAACACATTTAAATGTTACACAAATGCCCACTAGTCCCAAATAAATCACATACGTTTGTACCATTTTTGCTACAAAGCTTCTTCAAAATAAATGGAATTGGCGACAATCAGAGAAACAACGTTATTGCGCTTCCGTGGGCGAATAATTTTGCCAGAATTCAATAAATGGCATTTGCAAATTGTGCATGATTGTTTCACAAGATTAACGTCATTAAGCCGATATTGTATTCCGAACTTGCTTCCTTGCAGTAAATGCTATCATTCTCGTTCTGAATTCCGGTAAAACTCCGGACAGCTTTATGATGCGGGGGTGTCATAAAGCATATCAATTTTCATAATTCCGTTGCACTTTATCAATGCCGTTGGAAAAGCGAAGAGAGAGACGTAATACTACAGTGCGACCAATTTCCAAAGAAAACGTGCTGCAGGGGCTTTTACGAGATTAAACCTTCACATTCCTGGCCCAATGACATACGAAACTGGCCCGGAACGTGTGTAATTATCCTGTCGTAAGACGCCCTCATTAAGTGTTTAACTGTAGGTAACGATATTGATGGAACTGCGTTTGTCCTTAATATGTCGAAGCTAGTAAATAGAAGGAAATATTCTGATGGATTTTACCCCATTAGGCTGAACAGCCTCCCTAATCGTCCATGGCAGAGAAGACGTTTCCCGCCAAACACAGCGGCCTATCTATCGTGGGAGGCGTGGGCGCTATGCTCTGTTTCAGAATAAGTTGTAATGTAAATTTAAGTGTTAATTTTCACCATGGGAACATTGAGACTTTGTATGTATATTTTACTGATCAACTTTATCATTTAATCAAATTTAATGTCTGTTCAAATACTCCATATCATCCCTCTTTGGTCCAAAAAGATAGTGGTGAAAATTGGAAGCACTGATATATTTTTGTTTTCATTCAATCATGCAAACATAAATGTATGTAACTCTAGAACGATGAAGGAACTCCAGACTTTTCAATGTTTACATGCAGATACAGATATTCAGTTTGAAACAACGTGACTGATCGCACAATTAGCTTCGATTCCTACACTATAAAGGGTCTCCCGTTGGTACCTGGATGGTTTACTCGAATGGTGAGAGGTCAACTGGCAAGCCATGGAAAAGCACCCAGTACCCAATATTGATCCCCCCCCCCCCCCCCACCTTTAGAGAACCGTCTCCTGGTTATAGCAGGTAAATGCTGCAAGTCGTTGTCTCTATACACGAGTACGACCAGCCATCTTGTGCCACAAAGACCAACTCTCTCGTCACAAGAGAGACCCTTCACCCACGGTAACTTTCTCTCTCTCTCTCGAGACAATTTGGGATGCTTTGTTAGTCCTCTTGCCATTTATCCTGCCGATTCAAGTCGATTCCCGTTTTGCAGAGATGGTAGCCACGGTTGCTTAAACAGTGTGATTCATTCCCATGACCGGGAAGTAAAACTCTAGATAATCCTAGCTCTGCCCTCTAGTATCGTTCTCTTACGGGGTCGGTTAAGTTTTGAAAGGTCCTTAACATCGTTTGTAACATTGCCTTTTTAAAATGGTTTGGAAATAATGGAATAATCCCGGTATTTCTCAAGCCAATATTTGTCACAGTGTAACTTCTGACAATTGTTAATATGTCATTTATCTCATGATTAAAGGTTAACTTTTTTTTTCAAAAGGAAAATCTAACTTTTACGAATACTTTTAATGAATAAGACAATTATAATAAAACTTCAAATTAAGATGATGATAAAGAAAAAAACTATTTCACATTAACACTTTAATTTGTCTATACACGTAAAACTTACTGAACCTTACCCCCTGTACTTTTTTTAACAACTACAAGTTTTCTTTCATATCCAAACTTTTGGACGAAATAATCAATATATCACAGAGAAACATCATCAATACATGAAATATTCATATTTTATACTACTGAATCTCTGATATAAAAAAGATTCCCTTGTGTATCCATATCGTTGGATAAAATCGATTTTAGATACGAATGAAAAAATAGTTAAAATAAGAAGGTAAAGTATGTTTTTAACAATTTCATACGTCATAAAGCCTCTTCAAGACAAGTCTCATGTCGCTTGACTAAATCAAGGTTATAACACCGTCTCACGCCCTCACACGCACTCCATTACAAATCTTTGCGTGTTTGCCTATAATCCAATAATGCACGTATCTAATTGCATTTGTCACCTCTTAATGGAGATTCGGCGCCATTCCAGGGGATTTGTTAGTTGTCATAGTTTATTAGATGATGTCTTAATTCATATGTAGATGAACTTAATGCGTGGATGTATATCCATTGTCAGGTAGGTGATTGAGTTGGTGGATTATATTGACGTTATGATTGACCTTAATAACTTTAATCAGTTTATTTTTCAAATAATGTTCAAAACGTTATTCATCTGCTGATAATCAGTAAAGACAAGCTTACTTGACAAGCTGTGTCAGTTGAATTTATGGGGAAAATGTACAAACTATTTTTTGCCATTCAACTTCTTTTTCATGACGTCACTTTCAATTTGATTGATGATGAAAAAATGGAACCGCAAAAGCAGTGCTAGGAAAACGTTTTCATGTGTATGTATCGTATATATGTCCCATGTTATGATGACTGCATTGGTAATAATCCTTTATCTTTATCACAAGTGAAAATGTAACAAAATTGGTATTGTCAGCCTTTGTCTCTACCGGCTTCTTTTCTTCTTGTGTGTGAACTGCTGGTAAGGGGCTACACTAACTATTCAATCAGAATACAGAAATTGCAACAATCTATTGTCTATCTTTTTGTGAAATATAAACCGTAAGCAAAAGACTGTCTTGCAGAGGTGTTTTCATTCTTATCATGCTTCCACCACTTAATGGTTTCTCCGCAAAAGTAATTGCGGGGCATTAACATCAAGACGCTGTATAAATACGCCAATAGTTTTCTCCGAACTAACTTCGTAAGAAGGCGCAAACGAAAAATGTATTTTCGGATCATTTATGTCAGAAATAAACGTCCAATATTTTGATAAATGATTTTCATGCCCTTCTCGGATACTTAATGAGACCTCATATTCACGCTCGCACTTCTTGGGATATTTATATCTTGTAATAAGCTCCAGTTAGCCGGTATTAAACAATATCGACTTCCATTAAGGTAAACTGGCAGTCTGTGGAATTGGTAATCGACAATTCCCTCTCAACCTGTTTGCATAATCTTAAATTTGCGAATATGCTGCGTTAATCAGTAACACAGATTATGAAGAATTCATACTTAAATGGCAATTAATCCCAAAAACTAACATTTCATATTTTCATAGGATCAGAACAATTCATGAATATTCAACGAACACTCATAAACAAGTATTTCAAAGTTGATATTAGGTTTAATATTCAAACGGTTATGTATGGTTTTTATTATCACTTGCTAAGTTGACAGTTTCTCTTTTTATCTAATTTTTCTATGAGGAGTATAATTGACATTTTAATGGAGTATTTTGACGTTGGTCCGTAATTGATCGGGTGTCAAAGGTTATATTAGTCGAAACCATATTCTTCTGAGGGGATGAAACAACTATATTCTTGATTAATTAGTAATGAAATTAATTAGAAATATCCTAAATTTTGCAGAGAAATTATATATAATTGATTTCATGATTATGTTGAATATAAGAGGAAATCCTGCCAAAACAATTACGGGAATATATCAACCGTATGTTTGGATTACGTATCGTTAATATCTTAATCGTGAATTGTGAAGATGCAGCAATGGACTGTTTTATCTTCCTGTTTCAACGCCAAGACATCATATGAGATACTGACGAGAAGTTATTTTAAGAACACGCCTCTCTTCTCCAAGCAGTCGAACAAGGTACCTGGCCTTTTCAAGATTGAAGAGAACTTTGGTAACTGTCGAGTTTCTTGTGAAAAGAAATATTGATGCTGCTTGAGTTTATGAATCTAATCAATAACATCAGCATTGCCGACACCTGCCATGTAGATTGTAACACTATCTCAAGCGCGACAGCCCCAAACAAAACTTGTTTATGAGATCCTTCAGAAGGTCGGCATATGCTTTGCAATTCCGTGATCATCAGAGGCCCTAATCGGAGTCAGTGGCTTATTTATTTACATTCATCGAATTTGTATAATTTAAATTTCAATGTGTTGATTATTGCTATGCCAGCACTTGTTTGCGGTGTCCGCTTCATGAATTAAATGACAAATTTTGCTATGTTATACCTTACCGGCCATACTTGTTTGAGGAAATCCTTAAAAAAACACCTGCGATTTAACACTGCGATGGAGCCTGCCAGCTTTGGAAGATATAATCAAACCATTTGGAATATTGGCTGAATGACAGTCAAGCTAAACCAAAGGAAAATTTGGAAAGTAAACTACCGCAAATGGGAATATCACGGGATTTGAATCCAGGTGTGTTATCCTCAGGCAAACGCCCCCTCCTCATGCGTTGTTTTTGAATTTTCACACGGTAAACTGTTTTCCAATTATGAACTTGCGTATTAGGGAACACACCTCAGAGTCGAAGTAAACACAAACATGTTCATCGAACAACAACAATAACATCATAATCAATAGTTCATATCGATTTCTAAAAACTATTATCATAATGCTGGGATCGGTTTAATCCTTGCATGAACCAACTCAAACTCTATGCACCCGTGTATTCATTGAACAGCGTTGTTAATATTTCAATGGACGATAAAGTCGTTTTCTTAGTCGTTAGTGTAGTATTCGTTATTACTTTAAGTTGAATGGTGTCATCACGTATGGCAGGATAACAGAAAAGTATGGGGAAAAAACAGAAGTAAAAAACATTTATGTATATTCTATTTGTAGCGTGGTTAAAATCATTAATTTAAATGCAATAATTGGGTATATAACGTCACATAACAAGCTCTTAAGAGTAAAAGAAATGCTACAATAAAATCACAACGGGTTTCTAAATACGTGAAAGTGCACACATTCAAAGATGTTTTATTGACTGGCAGGATATTTCACGTTTTTACATTTGCTCTTAACATTTGAGTGGCGTCATGTTTATATGTGGTAAAGTAGCCATGATTAAAGATTGACGACATTTCTATTTTGTTTACGATTTAAGATGTTCAAGATGTAAGTCATTACCGTCAAAGTAAATCTTTTCTTGAGCCCCCTCCTAATTTTATACAAAGTGCCTTCATTGTACTTTCATCCTCATGTTTAAACTAATTTTACCTTCATTTATCTTAGAATATGCCCATTTCGGCTGAAGGCTTCAAAGCGTACACTTATGTGTACCTCAGTACCTGTATAAAAAAGCAAAACTCAGTCCCGTCACAACATTGCGAGTCTGTGCATATCGATTGAATCATGATTAATTGATGGATTATTGATCGTCGTACACCAGGTGTGAATGACTTTGATGTTTGCCGCATCATGCATTAATCAGAGGTAAACAGCGAATTGATGTTTTGATCGATGTGACACAGAGAACTGTTTTGTGACATAGATTTTTTGGAAATTTACTTCCTGCTTTAGTACATTCCATGATGACTTGACAAAAGTGAAATCAGAATACGCAGTTGTCATGCGTTTATATTTTAATGATAATAAAGATTTTAAAAATCCTATTGAAAACTGGCTTCAAAGGGGCGTTTGATTTACCATCAGTAAAAAAAACTCATATAGGATAGGCCTTATTATGTTGTTGTACGGTTGTATCAAAATTCAATATCATTATGTCTTGTGATAACCATCCTCTATACAACTTTGAATTCAACTCATTTGTTAGAAGTATGTTGTGATTATTTATTCATAGCAAATATTGAATAGTGTATCAGATATGATTAAGTGGCGGAACCATAAGTCTACAAGTTAAGTAAAGATACATTTTTCGGTGTTTTTTTTTACAACAGTAGAACTCATTAAATAATAGTTCTTGACAACAACACACCATATATTATGCCCTTGTTATGCGTAATAAATCATACATTTAAATATACATTATATTTTACTTGGTTTAGTTCAACTTTATTTGGTCCAGAAATATTTTTGTCTAAGTCATATTCGATTAGCATTTACCCTCTTAACAGCTTTTACACCTTTGGAGACATGATCCGATACTCGGTTTACTGATAAGGTGAATACATTAAGGTTCAACAATAATTGGCGTTGTTTCTCGCTGGATTAGTAACCTAGGTTTGAGGAATTGGTTCCTTTGTTAACACTGATACTCGAGTTGTAAAATATGATGTACAAAAACCCGCGAGTAAGGGGAAATGTGTCCTGTTCAAATATGCCACAATAGAATAAAGGGTACATAAAGAGAAATAATGACCTAACAGTTTAATGATTGGATGTTAGGTTTTTTACTATTCTAGGGGCGTTGAGCACGAACAGAGCTTTGTAGGTATCGACATCAGGTCATCAATTTGAGAATACATTTGGTTTGGATGTTTGGCAAATAAGGCGCAGAAGGCAGAAGGTGCAACGAGCACAGAGATAGAAAATAAAACGTTATAATGTAAAACGACAGTTACAAAGTTGTTGTTTACGAGGTTTAAAACAACCAGTTCCTGCGCGAATCGTATGGATTGAAACTGGTTATTTCATTCCTTAGCGCAACCAGTTTGCGTTTGCCAGTGGCGCACTTCGTCCCAATATTTTTATGTAACTTGTTATGTTTGCTCTCAATCATTTCTGTTCCAGAAAAATTAAATCATGATGGAATACGACAGTTGCCTACGCATTCGTATAACTGGTCGAAGGTGGTCTAGAGTGAGGTTGTCGCAAAGGAGGAAGAAGGGGGAAGGGGAATGAGGGGGCGTGACATGCACTTGTTACAGCGTTCAAACAGGTAAGGTGCATAGAGTTCAGCAGGTGCGTGTGTGTATAGCTATAATTGATAATAATAATAGCCCAACAGGCACACTATGACAAGAACTATGTCTTCTTTGGTATTCATATTTTTACGAAATCAGAGATGGAAATAAGTTTACAGTTCTGTTAATTCTTGTAGGATTTACTTCAGATGCATCAATTTCATCCTAACAGTTGATCAAAGATTTACTATGTCCTAACAAAATTTGTGTTATGATCACATCACTCTTTTATAACATTCCTCTATGGCAACAGTTTCGTTTAGGTTTAGGTAGTTTGGAATGGGGTCTATGGTAGTGTTTCGTAAGTGGAAGGGTCACGAAAATGTTTCAAGATAAATTTGTCACGATGATAAGTATCTGTTTGTGAAACAAAAAAATAAAACAATTCCTTTTCAGCCAAGGAATCGGTCAGCATTGAGATAACATTTCTTATGACCATGACAGAAACTCGTTGTGTGGCATTTTCGATTTCGAAATGTTCACTTGTGAATAAAAAACGGCTATATCGATATTAGGAGGTGAAATTCAGCGTCCCAGTTACATGTAAATTAGGTAAATGACCTACTAAGCAATGCCAACCTATATTCCCGCTGTGTGTGTTTTAAAATTACGGTTTACGACCAAACCGTCCTAAATGAATTATTCTGTAAGTAGATATAAAGTGTTAGATAAACTGCGTCAAAAGATGCAACGGACAATATATAGCTGAAAACATAACCAAGACAGCAGACGACACCAGGTTGACGAAGACCGAAGTGGATATTACACCTAGAACCTGAATAAATGATAAATGGATGATAAATGCGAGAAGACGACAAACGCAATGCAGGAAACAATACCGGAACTAAAAACCTTCAAAAAGATCATCAATACAATAGTGGACAGAATGAACAAAGAATACACAGCATAGCTAAAACACGGTTCAATATAGCAGACGATAGATTGAATGGCAGACAACATCGGAAGTTGGTGTCAATGTGCGTGACACTTAACTGTTTATCAAATCGAACACCTGGACGATCAAAATATTTGAACGTCTAAGAGACAAATATACTCTTGTTTACATTCAACGCGTTTGACAGGCGACACTTCGCTAGCATAATGAAGATCGCAGACGACACATTGAGAACGGACGACATAAATTTAAATTGTTTGATTTCTTTTTCTTTTTGGGTATAGGAAAATTTACCATTTTGTTCATCTAGAAGCTCTGCACGAATTATGTGAAGGTGGTATACATATATATAAATGGAATTTTATTATAAGAATATTAAGTAGAGAAAGGCAATGTGATTTTATCAATTCTGGGTCGCAATACACAAATACTTTGTAATTTACAATTGAGGGGGTTTGGGGTTTAACCCTGTTTACACGGAGACTGATTTTATTGCAAAATCATTGAGGCAAGGCAATATACGGAACCATTTGATTGACTTCAGAACCATGTGGTTACACTGAATTTTTACTTTTTACTAATGGTTGTAACCCAAAAGATAATTGGAAAACAGATGATTCACCATTTGTTAACTTCTTGAAACCAAAAGAATTCTAAAAGTGAAAAATCACAATGAAATTAATTTCATCCAATAAGTGCTGTTTGTCATTTTTATTCATTTTGCATTTTACATATTAGACATCTTTACCTCTACAACGTCCGTCTGTTGATCTCCTTGAAAGGACATTCCTTTGTGTTAAATTCTCCAAAAAGGACATTCCTACACTGACATTCCATTTAGCAGAAATATGATAACTCGACCCTGTACTTATATGATTGATCTGGTAGCGTATAACCGTTCGCTAGTAGTATATATGATTTAGAACATAACGAAATTAGCCTTCAACTTCAGGTTACATTAAGAGTTAATTTAAGACAAAATGTTTCATTTGCAAAATTTTTACTGTTGTGAACGAGTACATCTGAATTACGTGAGAGGTGTGATTTTTGAACACCTTTTCAACCTCAAAACTAATAACTTCCATTATCTGTAGACCTTAACCAGAATATAGAAAGTTTCCCCAAAAAATGCGTTTGTCATTATAACAGGCCCTTTAAATCAGTTTATGATTCAAAATTCTGAAGGAATTCATTCAACAATTTATCATCCATATGTTAAATCAAGTAAATGGTAAATTGGTGACATATTTTCAATATGAGCACAAATGCACATATCCCTTTTGTCTAGCAAGGTTTGTTTCGAGTAACTATATTTTGTCGTCTTTATCGTCACTAAAGCGAGCTGTCGCAAGAGAAGCAAGCCATTTTCTTAATATTTCCATGCGATTTCAAAGCAATAAAATCGCCCTCGCTCGAGTAATACTAATAATCACACTCGTTTCGTAAAAGTCATATGACCCACTTCCTCCCGTAGTAATCTCTATACATCATATTGAAAATGGTCGTCATCATAACGCACATTAAAGTAAATTAGGCCTGAAAACGTAATGATCACGATCTGTGGAGGAGGAAGGATTGATGAATATTTTCATAATGTCTGACAGAGAAATTAAATCATTTTAACAATGTAATTATTCACAATTTAATTATTCACAAATATTTTGTCTGACTCAATTCTTTTGTTGTTTAGACCATAGAATTTTGAAAATCAAAATGTTAAATCAGTGAAAGAAAGTTGATTGTTTGCTTGTTGGCATTTTGACCAGGTATTTCAAAAGGAGAATAATATGAAACACAATTCAAGGTTCTACAATTTGGAAGCAAAGGCATAAGAATCAAAATGTTTAAATGTCAGCATTACAGAATAAAGAAATGTTTATCCTTTAAGTTGTCTTATTTTTACTTAACTCGTCAAAGATAAAGATTCAAATATTTACTACATATTTTGACAAATATAAAACAGATTCTTTTACCGTAAAACCCATCGTTCATAGGCTCGTACAGATATCCGCTAAGAATAAAGAACATTCATAACTCAATAGTTCAGCCAGAAAGATTCTGCTAATTAAAATTTCAAGTCATACATTAAGTCCGTGAAAACAATTTAAAGAAATTTATCTGTCTTTATTTACAAAGAACTAATATAATGTGTTTAAAATTTCCATAATATCTGCAACTCATTAATAGATAAGGCGGTACTATTTCGAGCATGATCTACATTATCGATTTCAGCCATAACATCACTTTTATTGTAATATGATCACATAATACTACGAAAGCGAAGAACTGCCAAGCGTAAACTGCTTGAAGAGGAATTGGGCGATACAGACGACATTTCCATAACAATTTTATAACCCTTTAATCAGTAACCACAATGTATAAAATGAGAAGCAAACTGACTGGAGGATAACTTGATCAACACAAGTAAACCTACCAACATGAAAGTTGCTCTTTTTCTCGTTGTTCTGATCGCCACTGTGGGTAAGTAACTAAAGTTAGTAAGTGTGGAACCATTGTGTGAGGAGACAGATTAGAGTCGGTAAGAAAGATAACAACAGTCGATGGATAAAGGTAATTAGGAATACTTACATTTCTTAATCTATTTACACATTCATTTTATGGATGTAATCGGGTTATCACGTTTTGAAAACAGCAAATAAATTATCTCAGCTACATGGCCAAACGTTTCCATTGGTAAGCAAACAAATGGCTCTTAAAATAGCACATATGTATATCAACATGTCATAGATTCTTAGTTCATCTTTGTAGATTTGTATATGTTGTTAAAATATAATAATTACAAAATGATGTTGTTACACGTTTTTCGGCGATTCTGATTGGACGAGAGCTCTCAAAAACATGCAACCATTTATCGATGAATGCAGAAAAATTTGCTGTTATACCTCGTGCATTCATACTTTATGACGTCACCATCTGACAGAACAAATTGACGCGACGGCTAGTCCGGTTATGACAACATCGCGTTACTGTGGGGTTTTTTTTGCAAAATAAGAAATGTACGCATGTCATCATCTTTATAATTGAGTGGATAACCAGATAATACTTTCCTCCCCCAAAAGAATCAATTACCTTCACCTAAAACTCTTGATTTTAATAAGTCCATGCAACAGTTTGATAACTCGAATCGCTCAACAAACGGTAGCCATTTTGAATGTCATGTGATATGCTAATAAGAGGTTGTTCCAAAAATGCGGACTCGAGTTAAGACGAACTTTGATTGCATGAGCGCCAATGCTGATGAAAACGAAATTAAATCATCTTCCGTTTTAGTACATGCATTTCTCAATTTTAATTCCACCACGTATTGTTGTGTGTAACACGCTGCAAAATAACGTAATGTTCACGACACTTATTCAAGTTTTGTTGAAATTATTCAGAAAATCTGTAGAAGTAGAGTTGATTTTGTAATTATAAGGATCGTTTTACATTTATGGTGCCTCTATCGATGTATAACAGCAACAAATTTTGTATAACACCGCTACGCTACGCTACGCGATGTTATACAATTTGTTGCTGTTATACATCGATAGAGGCACAAAAAATGTAAAACAATCTTTAATAATTGAAATGAATTTATGTATCTCAATCTGAGAAGATTTTGAAAGAAGTGATACTTTAGAAACCCAACCTTTGGAAATTGTTGAGGTTACAATCATTTAACATGAAATACCTTCATACGGCAAATTGTTCTTTTTCACAGTGTTCTAAAAAGAGTCATAACCTTTACAAATTGTTAAATTATAAAACTTTGTACCATTATATGCTATATATTATTACATTATATTATATACTCTTATGGTTATTAACGATTATGATTACTTCTAATTCTAAGGTTAGTTTACAATGAAATGTACTCTGTTTGCAGCATTCATTTCGGCTAACGAGTGTGCCTGTCCCTATAACATTGCCCCAGTCTGTGGTGCTGATGGTGTAACCTACTACAACGCTTGCGAGGCAAGCTGTGCGTAAGTGCATGTTTTGTGGTCATCAAAGTAGCAGTTTTGTTTGGGATAATCAGCAACTTGCAGAAATACTTTAAGTATATATTAATGTTCATGAACATTTTATTCATGCAATATGTTTGAATTTGAAATTGAATATAATAATAATAATAATAATAATAATAATAATAATAATAATAATAATAATAATAATAATAATAAATGAGTATTTATAAAGCGCCTTATCCATATGACATATGCTCAAAGCGCTGTACATGAAAATGTGCCTATGGGTAATATTTCCTGAAAAGGTAAGTTTTAACATTGGCTTTAAAACTCTTAAGATATAGTGTTATTATTAATTTTTAATTATTAATTATTAATCTACTAATTTCCTTTTTTTCAGGGATGTTGTTATCACCAACAGTGAAGCAGGATGCTGAGCCAAATAATTACGGAGAACAAAATGATGGAACCAATTGTCATATCCTGCTGAAATAAACTCTCTGCCATTGAATCATGCGCTGTTTTATACTGTTTATTACAATTGGTTTGACCTCAGTAACTATACCTCTTTCAAAAATGAAACAACCAAAGTTCCTAAATTTGGTATTTAAAAATCATTCTTGAAGTTCTAATAACTAACGGTAAGGTTGCAGTAGAAATTTAAAAAATTCAAACTTCCTCGGATTCGTTGACACTCTCATATTTAAATGTCAATAACCTCCAGCCAACACTTAGTTAATCATATATAGTTTGCGATTGTTGAATAACAATGAATCATGGAAGTTTAACAAATGGAATATTATATATCATAATTGTTATCAATAAAAGGTAAGGACGATTTATTTTTATTTGAAAACCTGATTTGGTATTAGTTTGCCTTCTTTCATACCAAACCCTTTACTAGATTTTTAAAGGTTATAGAGGGTATTTCCTATCTCCTAGTAAGGATGGATATCGGTCCTCATTTCCATATTGCAATATATTGGTACATTTCATATTTCAGTTTTTCTATGTTCTTTTGACTAAGAACAGCAATAAGAACAGTAATCAATGCTCAATTAGACGTCGTTTTGTAAAGAGAGGTAATTCAGCGACTGGTTTTTACTTTGCATGTTCACAATTTTTCTACAACTTTCAGTAAAATCAAAGAGTGTTTTTGTTACGTTTTTCAGCAATTTTACACGGAAAATGTTCATTCTAAAACCTACGGTATATTGGATATTTTAAGATGACTGTACCGGTACGTATCGTGGTGTTTCTGTACTGCAATATACCGATATTCTGATAATACCGCGCACCCTTATTAGATACAAATAATCAATTTTACTGTAACACATGAAAAAGATGACATCATCATTTCCGCCGTTATCAACAATGAATTAGTAACTGAATGAAGAATTATTTTGATAGAGAACTACATTATCAAATATGTTGACATAAATGCATTTGTATGATTGACATAAATGTGACATAAACATATTGAAAATATCCCATACACCATGCACATGACTCGCAAGAGGATAGAGCCTTGTTGAGACCTACTGGCGTCGATCATGGGGCACAATGTTGACGCATCAGTATCTGAATGAACTGAAATTGTCAGGATACAGGCACGTCTCAAGCAGCCCAAATTGTCTTCAGCTAATCATGCAACTCGTTTTGTCTAATGAACATGTTTGTCAGAAAGGAGTGCCAGAGTAGGGGTCACTCTTCTGTAGAGAGGCATTTTTGTGGAATATGCTGGACAGTTGAACAATTGTTGTGAGGCAAAGACACAGAGTAATGGTTCCCCGATATATATGTATCATTCCAACTGCCGATCTGCCCCTTCTTAAGATAGGACCCATCCAAACTTGGAATCCTAAGCTGGGATGTACCTTCTTAAACTATTTCAATATAAAATCTTGTGTTTTTACAAACTAAAATATGGTATAACAATGTTATAAGTTGTTTTAAAAGCAATACTAATATTATCTTTAAGTTATGTTATACACATGTTGTCAATTGTCAAAGGTAAAAAGCCTACAGTACAGTATACATCATCTATCTGTTTTTGATACCATGAATAGTTATTCAATTTTATTAATTAATTCATTCATTCATTCATCTAATATTTAAAAGTTTATTTCTAGTGTGTATATTTTGTATTATTATATATAAAAATCCCATAATGGATCATGAAATTTGACTTTTTCTTAAAATTATCCTCAAACCAAATTTATATAATCATATGACACAAAGAATTACAAATATGTTGCCGTGAACATTGATCTCTTATTGATAAAAACCTTAATGTTAAAATGCTTTCAGTCATTAAATGATATATAAATGCAGATAATTCCATGACAACAGTATTTATTTTAAAGAACAGTGATGAAACTGTAACCACAATAAGAATGTCAAATATCAAACCAAACCAAGACAGAGCTTCAAAATCTCAAAAGATGAAATAAATTAAGTATGTATTTCGATTTTCCAAAGGGAAGACTCGTAAAGACTCTACTAGTATACATTTAGATCTTATTTAGATTTTAAGTAAACTTAAATCATCTATAAAAGAAATATGTCTATTACAATGCAAAAATAAGTGTCTCATATTTTCATAATATTCACCTTATCAAAATATGTCACAAAAGGTAAATGAAATTAAACCTCTGGTAACTGTAATTATCACAGTATTGAAGAGAGAAATATCCATGTGAGTGAAATTCCTACCACGTAATACCATTTCTATGAAATTATATGAATTGGTACCAAGCCGTCTTCCTCTCGTTTCATATCAGAACCCTAGCTCCAGACAGCGAGTATCCGCTCCGTGACGTCACTAATATACTCGCTGCCATCAGAAGGCTTCAAGGTGAAAAAGCTCTAACACAGCGCGTGCAACCAACGATTGATGTCACGCTCTAAAATTGAAGCTCCTAACTCATAGGATTCACAATGCAACTCCGAACAACGACTCAAGAAATGAGTACGGCAAACGAAACTTTTTGTTATTTTATTAAGTTGTCTTTGAATTTTTAAAACGTAACAAATTGTCCACCATATGCTCATCAAATACAAAATTATATTTGAAGCAAATTACACCAACTTTTGAAATATTCATAGAATTTCATACGCCAAACGTTTATAACATACTCTCGAACCAATTTATTTGTATGTAAAATAACAATTTGGTTCGAGATTATCGATGACGTCAATTCCTATTGTTGTCAAGAATCCTGACAACAATGCCCCCGCAAGTGAAGGCAGGGCAACTACCGTAGAGGTACTCGAAGGAAAGGCGCCCTGACTTGGAGGTTGATCAGAACCTTAACTAGTTTTATAGAACTTGGATGAAGTTGAGGATTATTTAGCGTCCTCCATTTATCCCAAAAGAAACACTTTATATGCTTTAAAAATTCACAATAAGCGAGGACAAAAGATAAATTTCAACATTTGTTTGAGAAACAGCAAACCACTACCAGCAAAAATAAACAAAATGCATCATACGAAAAAGTGAAAAGAATTCATGGAACAACAAGGGACACAAATAAATTTAAAACTACATTTATTTGCGACTGGGAATGAGGAGTGAAAACACTGTTTGGATCATTGTTTGGATGGAAAGATTCATTTGCAAGTGCACTGACCTGGCAACTGTGCAATTGACATAAATTCCATAAATACACTTGCTCTTTGTATTTTGAAACTAATTTCAAAATTGTAATTTTCTCAAAAAATATTTATCACAAAATTATAATAAGTACTTCTTGTCCATGCAAAAAGAAAAATGTATTAAATGTAAATAAACCGAAATGTCACGTCATTTACACGAAATCTACTTATTAAACCTTTTATTTTCCTTAAGATGAATTCGTCGAATTCTTATTATTAAAAGGCAAATGCGTAGGAAACAGTATAAATGAATTTGCAAGGCTGTACCAACTGTCAGTCTGTCAAGACAGTACACGTGACCAGCTGTACGGGTCATACGAATGACCTTGACTTCAGATGGAATGGAGAAGAAACACAGCCACGTGAATCGCGATTTCAGAATCAAAGTTTAAAGTTAAACATTGTTTCAGTGTTATTGAACACCATGAACTTTTTATTCCCCTTCTGTTTGCTTTTGATAGATTGCCAAACTGATGTCTTAACCGTTGACGCATGCTTTGCACAGTAGGATTGAGACTCTAAAAGCTCTGCATAGTCATAGCTCTTAATCAACTGGCATGAAATAATGATGATTTTTCTCAATAAATGACCAATGATATCCTTATGGCATATGTGTCTCAAACAACAACTGTGTGTCTCATTAGATTTGACCGACATAAACTATTGTTCTGTCAAAAACATTAGTTCTGAACGGAGTTCCATAAAATAGAAACATATGAAACCGTTTGGTTACTTATTTGTTCTCATTAAATCTTGAGGTGACAAAAGCTGTCTCATGAACTCAATTATTTGGAAAACTTTACCTTTCCTTCATCAACTAACGGAACGGTATTTTCGTCCAGTATAAAATTGTAAGACTTCATATAACCAGACTGATAGAGACTGATAACACTGAGTGTGCACGTTTAAATGTGGCCTGCGTGATCACCAGGCATGAACCCGATTGAACACATGATGGATCACCTGAATACTAAGGTTCGGGCCAGACCCATACCTCCAACCAACCTACAACAACTTGAGTAGTGTCTGATTCGCGCATGGAATCATATTCCACATGGCGTCATATGGCGTCTAATGACGCCTGCCATCGCCAATACCCCGATGTAACCTTGCATACATCGATGCTCAAAGAGGATATACTCGCTATTATACTCTACACTGTGTGAATTTCATTGTAAAAAACTTTCTGTATGAACAGTTCCCTTGTAAAATGTTTCTACCCCGTTGTGTTTCTATCAAATTTACTTATTTGACTAAGTTTGTCATTTCTGTTATGTGTTTACATTCAAATTATTGAAAATTGAACGTGGAATCTAAGCCAATTTATGATTCTTGATATAATGTTTATTATGATATTTCTTAAGAAAATTGGTCAACAACATATCATATAAAGAACAAAATACATTTAAAGTTTAAATTTTCAACCATAGCCTGTGTTGGAGGAAGTAATCATATATTTCTGATTAAGGCTGATCGCTCCTCAGTCGCAGTGACAAAACTCAAATAACCTTAAATCATGATGTTCTAATATAATAAACCAAAATGTAGCGGCAATTTCTCAATTTTGATGATTTCTGATTAAATTTTCATCAAAATTTAGAAACGTGGTATCTTCCATTTTGAAATAATTCACAATTTTGCTGACTCAGCTATTTTAATTGTAACTATCATTTGAGCAAGTTCTATAATCTGTTTTTCTTAGAAAGTAGATGATGTTGAAAGAATATGATTTGTATGTATGCGTTCAGGTATATTTTTAGATAATGAGTGGGTGAAAGCATGTTTCTAGTACAAAAATAGTTTACATGTTGATCATTTAATTGAAATGTTTGAATACATGTTGTGCCGTGACGGCTAAAAACCCACAATACCATATATATTGTATACTTTTTCTGGAAGAAAATTATGTTAACTTAAACATGTTTTCATATTAAAAAACTTTAATACAGGAAACTAATTCAGATTTAAGATTTCTCAAAAAAAGGTCATCATTTCCCCATTGACTCCCATGTTAAATCTCTGACTGACATAGGGATCTTTGTCTAAATATATCTTGAAAAAAACAAAACGAACCCCCAATTTTTTGGGTTGATATTTCAAGCAAATACACTAAACTTTTGGGAAAAAAACAAGTTAGAAAAAAGTTTAATACTTTGAATTTGAGGAACGGACATCCTTAAGTGTGACATATACATGTAGTTTAAATCAAAGATCCAACGAATAGTTCAAATTTTACTGCAATTATTGATGTATTAGAATTCTCTTTTCAGTACTTTGCCTTGTTTATTTAATCTATTTAATGACTGCTACAGATAAAGAAACCCTAGGTGTTTCAAATATATAAAGAGATATTTTTATTTGTGGTTCAATATGGATATAAAAAGATTTTTGGATAATAAATATCAAGATAAGTTTCAGAATCTATATTTGAGGGGCTATTTTAATTTTGATCTTTTTAAACACTAACGTCAGATTTCTATCAAATATGAAAATACATATTAATCCTTTATGAATTATGATAATTGGGGTAATAAACAGGATGGAACCTGCTAGGTTTGGAACATTACACTGAATTACTATATCTAACTTATATCACCACAGTCAATTTCTTTGAAGGGATATAATTCTTTTGTCACGCATTGGTAGATAAAGCCGGCTGTTCCTCAACTTTGATATTTCACCACTAAGCCAAAACTGGCCTGAGTCCTCGTTTGCTTTAAGAAGCAACAACATTACCAACATTAGCATCTCGATGAATGATCCGAAAGCTCAAATGTATTTAAAGTTTTTTTTATCTTTAATTTAAATATAGCCTCAAGGTGTCAATGACAAATATGAAATGAGCATCACACAAAAACTCCCATGTTAAATGGTAATCACATTGTTAGAGGCATGTGGAATAAAAACCCTGCTTGCTGGCAAGTAATCAAATATTTCTTTGTTTGGTCACTCAACACTGCTATTGTGAACTGTTATTGTTACTATTGTAAGCTATTATAAGGTTCTTTAAATGCCATTATCATAAATTATAAACAGTTTATTGTGAGGCCTGCTTAATACGCCAATCCTGATTGTTTTATTGAGAGTTCTTACTTCTGTGCAGCAATGCTCGACCTCTCGTACAGACCTATGTTAGATTGACTGTAACTACATGACACAGAATTGTCGATCTTAAACTATTTACAGTCTGATTAAAATCGACCGTGTTCCGAGGAATGAATTTTGTTAAATATGGACTCGAACAAGATTCGAGTGTACTATATCAGGAGCTGTCCTCTCCACAACGGTCTGAAAGCTCATTCCTTGCTCGCACGTTCTGACGCAATCACAACTAGCCAATCACAATGACAGCGGCAAAAGCTTTCGGTATCGGTATCTAGGGGCAAGTAATCCCGTTTACCATTTGTTAGCCATTATCGCAGCTATTTATTATTTGAAACGGGGTGATGTTATTGGTCCGCTAATGACTAGGTTTTGTCTGCGCTAAAATGGTGAAAGAACGTGCGAGCAAGGAATGAGCTTTCAGACCGTTGTGGAGAGGACAGCCCCTGATTGATACGTTCGAATCCCGCTATAATGATTTTTTACAAACTTTGTTCCTCGGAACAGGGAGATCAGACTGAATCTATTTATATTTACATTGCTAGAGGGTTCGTTCCACTTTCACATCAAGGCACAAAAGCAAAATGACTATTGTAATCACAGTGAGATAATTGACATATTAAAAGATTATGAAAATAATGTAAAAGTCTTGATATATGTACAATATACAATATTAACGATGAAATCTCAAAATGTTTCAACAAAACTTATGATACATAAAACTCAATCAGTATAATGATTTTTAAAAAGATACATAATTGTAAAACAACAAAAAATCCTGAATTGAATATAAGAAAAAACATTAAATTATGATTGAATTATGGTTCATAATTCTGAAGGAATTTATAAAAACGTTGAAAATGACTTACATCTCAACGCTAACGCAAATTTCAAGAATTCTCGGTCTGAAAAACTAATTATCACGATCTGTGGAGGAGGCAGGATTTATGTATATTTTTATAATGTGTGACAAAGAAAATCAATCACATCAAGAATGAAATCATTCCAATTTTAGTATTCAAATTACCTTGTCCGACTCAGTTGTGTTAGAACAATTCTTTTGTTGTCTATTCCTACCGCTAATCAAAACAAAATTAAAAGTAATTCAGTGATAGAAAGTTAATTATTTCGTGTTTTACTTTTCGACCACATTTGAAAAAAATATGTTTCAAACTCGATCAAAGGTTTTACAACAATGAAGCAAAGACATAAGAATATATATTTGAACAGCATTGCCGTTAAAGATTTAGTATAATCTGAAATGTTGTCATATTTCACAATCATTACTTCTAAATTGCCAGTTAATGTTGACAATTCAATCAGCATTTCTATTTATTTTTTTAAAAAGGGATATTTCATTTTTTTTTCATTTCATTTACTGTAACACATAAAAAATGACATCATCGTTTCCGTAGTAATCAACAAAGAATATCAATTGAATGAATGATTGTTTCAATAGATAACTACATTATCAAATATGTTGACATACATGCAATTGTGTGATTGACATTAATGACACATGAACATAATGACCATACACGTGAATCGCAAGAGCCTTGTTGAGGCTTACTTGCGTCAATTATTGTTGAAGCAAGAATGGTTACCCAGAGATATAACTGAATCGACTGAAAATGTCAGGATAAAGGCTAGAAGACCTCTCAAGCAGCGCAATTTGTTTTCAACAAATCATACAGCACGTTTTGTCTAATGAACGTGTTTGTCAAAAATGCATCCTGAAGGAGAGTTAACTGCTATGAAGAGAGGCATTTTTTGTGGCATATGGTGGACAGTCGAACAATTGTTGTGAGGCAAAAACAGAGAGTAATGGTTCCCCGCTATATAAAGGAAACAGTTCATTTTAAGGACGGAACAATAATGTTAAAGTGTTACATCTTCATGTTTTGCACGATGGATCTCATTACAGTTCTAGAAAATTTAAATGTACCTCAGTACCAACATAAGATCCTTGACAGTCAATCATCCCACATTTGGATAACAATCCTCTTGACATAAGACCAATATTTATTGAAAACAATTTTAGGACATACAGAGCTCATGCTGTAATCAAATCTTGCAACACTATGCCGTTGAGACGATTCTAGACCCAGGCGTGTGTCCGGATCCCTACCCAATAGAACACTTCATTTGCCATTTTGCCCCAAATAATGATACAACGTCAATGTTTGGAGTTGCAGGACACTAATGTGGATCCTTAGAATAATAATATGTCAGAATTTTATAGGATTTTAAGGTTTTTACGTCAGATAATATGGGCATGGGAATAATTTATTTCATTATGTTTATGTACAAACGCGAAGATCTCATGTCAAACTTACATGACAGCTAGTTATAAACCTTCTTAACACTATGAACTCCTAACTGCTTGCTCCTGATACAGTTCCATATAGATATGTTATTTATGTTCAACAATATATCATATACAAACTATACACAAGTACACGTCTACAAAAATTCCAATCATGATCTGTGGAGGAGGAAGGATTTATATATGTTTTCAGAATGTCTGACTGAGACATTAAAAGACATTTTTACTAAAAAATATTTGAGTTAAAAAAATTTTTCATTATCTTAACGTTTTATAAAATCAATGCCTGATTTCTACCAAAGATAATAAATCACATATCCCTATAGTGACAGAGAGAATAATATAAAACCTGTCAGTCACGGAAGACGTGTAGTCATGGAACAATAATAAATATTGTAATATAAATAAATAGAAATAATAATAATTTCATTTCTTGAGCGACACGACCAACTCTTCAATGTCTAATGTCAACAGACTTAAATTAAAGGAAGAATGACATTTTATGATAACAACTTTTCAGACCTAAATATATTTTTATATTGAATTCATTCAGAAAAAAGATATCAAGAAATGGGCATAGATTTATAGTTACGCAGGAAAGATGTTGGCAAAGTTCAAATTCAAAATCAAAGAGAAAATTTTACCATAAAATGTTTTTTTTCCGATTAATGAGCTAAACATAAAGTTAAATATAACAAAAAGTTTATAAACTTTCACATAGGTATATAACAAGAAAGGAAATCAAACATCTGTACCATTCTAAATTAATAATTTCATAATCGATTTCAAAGTTTTCATAACTTTTATTGACCTATAAAATCATTAAATTCTACTGGAGAGAAGACATACCAAGCATAACTACTTGAAGTGGAACTGAGCGATATAAACAACATTCAATACCAAATTTATAGCCGTTTAATCAAAAACCAAACTGTATAAAAGGGAAACAAATTGACTGGGGATAACTTGATCAACACAAGTAAAACTACCAACATGAAAGCTGTTCTTTTTCTCGTTGTTCTGATCGCCTCTATGGGTAAGTAACTAAAGGGATTTTTTATCTTGTATCTGAATGTCAAATTAACATTAAGTAGGCGGTGAACATTTCTGTCAAAAGTCAGTTGGAGAAGGTTGATATGAAAAATAAAGTTTATAGACAAACCTTATTTTAGAGTGCTTAAATTTATAAATATATCTACAATTGTCTGTCTAAAAAAGTAATTTCACAGATCTATTTTCGTTACGGTGTGTAGCAAACAAGAACTTATTTACTTGCAACAAAGTTATAAAATGACACATGAAATACCGCTTTATTTACATACATTACCAAGTTTCTTATTTACATGTACTGTGTTGTTAAAAAGGATAAAAAAGACATTTCTGCATAACAATTACTCTAACTTTTACAATAACGAAATTTCGGAATATATGCTTCCTCCTTCAGGTGAGATGTGTGGTCATCAAGATGGATTACATATACACCATAGCAAAATCAGATGTAAACAATGGGATAAAAAACCTAAGTCAAATTAGAAGTTATACAATTAACACTAATGTAAAATCCATCAACAACTTCAAACTAAGCACCTGCCTACCAAATTTTAACAAGTTATGATTTTTCTTAATATTTAGAATTTCAAGGCTCTAGCACACACTAATAATTCATGATTTACAACAATGCACAGTAACTACTTATCTCACAATATTAACAACCACCCGCACTCGGTTAATCTACCATATAAGTTTTTGGAATATACATGTAGGTACATTTAGGTTAAGTCAATTCTGAAAGACCGCAAGTATTTAATGTAACGTTGCCACAAATTCACATGAACTACTATTTTGGTAATTTTGCTCACAGGCAGAAAAGCCAAAACGGCAGCCGCCATGGTTTATCCACCAACAATGCTATGAATGTGTTTAAGAAATTGGTTAAGTTTCAGGTTTGTCTTTTAAACAAAATTCCATCCTTACTTACCAGGGCAGAGTTAAGGTATATTCAAAAGATGCGCTCATTTCTAGTCCAGCCGTTTTAACAGTCCATATTTAATCCCTGTCGAAAGCTGACAGTAGAATTTTCATACCTCTAAGCCGATTTCGGCCGTCTTAATTTTCTTCGTTACTGATTGCAAATCAATCGTAAAGAATAATACTTTATATTTTGCGCCGATAAAAAGTGAGTGGCTATGTCTAATTTAGCCTTGTAATAGCTATTTGAGCTGGGAAATGCATGTTATAGTGCCTTTAATGTTATGAAATGCATTCTATTTACAGCACTCATTTCGGCTACTGACGAGTGTGCTTGTCCGAACGATATTGCCCCAGTCTGTGGTAATGATGGTGTAACCTACACCAACGCATGCGAGGCAAACTGTGCGTAAGTGCATGTTTTGTTGTTATTTAAGTGGAAATGTTGTTGAAAAGGATGCAAGGATTCCTTGAGAGAAGTATATCTGAATATAAATATAATTGAGATACTATGTTTGAAATAAAATCAACTGTCCTGTTGATCCAGCCATGAACATTTCCCCTCAATTTCGGTTCAATAAATATTGCTTGAATGTACAGTGACGTTAACTCTATATAGCTACTGCATATTTCTTATACTTTCGCTATTTCATAATGTTATGATCAATGACAATTCAATACCATTACATAAGAAGATATGATACGGGCACTGATTTCCTCAAAAAAACATGATTATGATTTTCTATGATACTAAGAAATCTTTCATTTTCAGGAATGTTTTTATCGCCAAGTATGAAGGAGGATGCTAGAGCCAATATTTATAGAGAATAAAATGTTGAAACAATTTCGATATTTTGTTGAAATAAAACACCTTGCAATGTAATATTTGGTATTCTTTAACACAAACAAAGGCGTGGAAACAAATTCAAAGATCATCTGGAATACAACTATTTATAAACTGACCATTGACATCAAATTGTAAAGATAATACTCAAACATCAAAGACTTAAGTAACAGCTGACGCAAGTTTGACTTAAGTTTGCAAGAGGATTCATTCAAGGCTTGTTATCATAAATTTGCACATCTATCCACAAAAAGTTGTTCTGTGTGACACAGAAATGAAAACACTACAGAAAGATGTTAAAGAAACGGAATTATTGACAGGAGTTGCAAGATTTAAAATGAAACCTCTATAAGATATAACTTGATGATTTTAAACCAATCACTTTTTCACATTTTGATTTTATTTGATAACAACTATTGACACATTTCATAAGGAATATACAAGTTATTACACTCAGACAATAGATGAAAGCAGAATTATTTGTTTCTTAAGTAAACTAAATTAATCATACGAACAATCTGTGAACGCAAAATTTACTGAACAACCACGGATCATATAGGGTTGAATTCAAATCATATGTGTGCTACTTTATGTTAAGGTGAAACCTGCATTCGTTGGATTTAGCTTAACCCTTTTTGGTTCTAAACTGAATAAATTGCAATTAACCATACGAAAATCTGTGAATAATTAACAGGACAACAACGAACCATATATGGTTGAATTTAACCCATACGATAAGTGTTGTTGTTAATGAAAGATGAAAGTCCCCATTCTGTTTTATATTAAAAACTGCACTCATTGGCTTTAGCAAACTACTCTTTGTTTCTCAACTGAAAAAGGAGAAATGACCATTAGAACAATATGTAGAGCAGATTAAACATGACGAACAATTGAAGTCAACGAAAAGGTTAACTCTAAGGGAATATGCATGATAAAGTTGCCGAGATGCTGTTTGGATTTTCACACCAAAACCTGGTAATTCAGAAAACGCAAGACACATGAAGGAATAGAGAAACTTATTTCTTTATTCATGTAAACATGAAACACTTCCAGGGACAAGAAAAAACATCGAGCACTAACAACCGCTCCTCTCTCCGACGAACCCCGTAAGTAAGTGAAAACTGAATTTCTCAAACAGCTTGGAACTTGATGAACAATATTGATCACATATGAAAATTAATTCCCTTAAACGAACTGTCATATGTAACACATTCAGTTACAGTTTCCAAGGCAACTTATCTGTGAAATTTATATTGTACATGTAAATATATATAGATATAATAGTTTCTAAGAAAATTTGGATTGTGTGAATCATTATACCCACAATTTGCAAAGTTTCACTCATAGATACACGGCCCATAACTCTGAACAAAAATAATCGGTTTTCAAACTTTATCAAAAGTGTTTCATTGACGAAACTTTTTAAAATCTAGATGAAACAGTTTCCTAGAAAACTTGTCCACTTACCATTCAAACAAAATCAAATAACAGATTCAAGGGCCAGAACTCCGTAAACAATTAAACCTTGGCTTTCAAACTTTTTATTTTTTTTTTATTTTTTATTTTTTTTATTTTCCATATTTTGTGATACAAGCAAAATAACATTGTATAAGGAAAACGAGATAAACAAAAACATACACAAATCCACATTTGGCTCCTTCAATTCATTTTGCTAACAAAACAAGACTATCTACCAAGTAATAAATGTAAAGTTGACCAATATCGAAAAAACATTTCTTCTGTTGAAGTTGACAAAAAAACAAATCTTGATAAATCGTAATAACGTACAATTTCCGTTTTAAGGTATTTTAAATTTGGTTTAAAAGCATTAATACTGCATCTGTATATACACTGTTTGACTAATAAAATGATTGCATTTATAGGATTATTGTTTTTACCCTTCATTCCTAAAATGATAGTTTTATTTATGAATTCTAATTTCAATTGATCAGAATTTAGCCATGATTCTATTTCTTTCCATAATCTGAAAATAGGTTCACATTCCCAAAACATATGGTTGATTGTTTCTATTTCTGTTTGACAGAATGGACAGAGTGGCGAGGATGTATATCCAATTCTATAAAGAAATTTTCTTGTTGGTAGAATATTATGAATAATTCTATATTGCAACCATTTTAGATCTGTGCTTCTCGAACATTTATTTGCAATAATATTGAAAATTTTCCAGTCATTTTCAGTAAACTCACTTTGTAGAATTTTTCCCCATTTTGAGTAACTTGGAAGACGAACAAATTTTGAGTTGAGGAGAAAGGCATATAACTTTTTACCGCCAATTATGGTATCAATTTTCAACTTGTTAAATGGGTAAATAGGGCCAATACGTTTTCTATTAAATTTGTTTATGTTAAGTGATCGGGTGTAGGTCATTATGGCTCTTTTCACCGATTCGTATGTTAAAAAGTTAGTTTTTATCGAAAATGTATTGGAAAATTCTTCACATGTTAACAGTCTGCCTTCTTCATCTAGCATATCATTCATATCATTGATCAAGTTTATTCGCAGGTGTACCGATATCCACAATCTTATTCATCAACCCTATTGGTAATATAATTTACGTAATATGTGACTCCAAAATCTCATGGAAAGTTTCTAAAATATTAATTTGAATGGCACGGCTTTGAATCAACAAAAGGCAAGTTAACTGACGTTTTTTAAATATTCATTACGTCATACTTTCTTCTAAACATTCAACACAGTGAGGCAAGCTGTGCGTAAGTGCATGTTTTGTGGCATTAACGTGGAAATGTTGTTGAAAAGGAAGCAAGGATTTTTTTAAAGAAAAGAATTATTGTATATGTATGCCCCTGGAAATTGAATTTAAATAACATGTTTAATTATTAAAAGACTGTTTGCAATGATTGTCAAGAATAAATGTGTTCAATTTCGTGCCAATAAGATTACTACCGATGTACTGTGACTTTGAATTTACTGCATATTTCATAAACCTTGTTTGACACATCTTTGTAGTAACTTATTCATGAAAATACAAGCTATATCTCTTTGTAAGGAACGATTTATGAAAATTTCATAAAAGTGAAGCAAGGAATGGTCATGATATAGATGAAGCAATGATATAGAATAAGATTATTTTTATTTTGATATGATACTATGAAAAATTTTGGTCTCGTTTAAGAAACGTTGTTGTCGCCAACAGTGAAGCAGGATGCCAGTGTGGAGAACGGTCATGGATATAATTCCAAAGATCTTTAAAAAACATTTGTATTCTTTGACACATACAATGATGTAGAAGCTTATTGAAAGTATCTGAATAACTATTAATAATAGAAATTTGATTAATTAAATCAATCAACAAATTAAAATAACTTTAAAATCAAAATTAATTTTCACAACAAGGATTCTTTCGGAGGGACATGAAAACAATAGAGAGACATGAAAGACAATGAAATGTTTGAAACAGGAAAAGTAGTAACTCAAGGTGGTACAATGAAATCAAAGCATCACATTGTTAAAGCTATCCAAATACATAAGATCAGCAGACCTCTTCAATAACAATGTTTTGAGATATACACTGAATAAAGCTTACTTAGTTATGATGTTTATGTGGCAGAGTGAAATAAAAGGAAGCTCATGAATTACCTCCCTTGATTGGTATGTGTCAAATGAAGCACCTATTATTGAATTTATCATTTCCTTGTAAATTCTCCTTATCGTGTCAACTTCGACTACTATACCTAAAACATCCTCACTGCCACAAGCACAAATAAGATTTAAAGATTGACAGAAAAAAAACTATTTCTAAAACGCATGAGGTGGAAGGCATTCATCTACCTTAATCCAAACACTACCTCCAAATTCATATTTACAACTGGCTTTAGAAGCAGACAATTCCTACCTGCTACACCTGAACTAAAAGAATGTGAAGACAATCTCCTTAAAACTCACACAAAACATCGAGATCAAAACCCCCTCTTACGAATTCCAAAACCAAAATGAAAGCAGACATTGAAGAGATGAGAAACGAACGTAAAGGCATACAATACCAAAAATGTTATATAATGCATCCTGATACATATGGCTCAACAACGTCACAAAAACCTATGAAGTATCCAGTAACAACCTACAAAAGCATATAAAAGAAGAGGCTAATGCAATTGCCGTGAGCTTGAACTTGACGACCGAATTGAAACCAGGGTAATATGCGAAGCATTTATCACACTAAAATGCAACATGCCTAACTTTAAAAACAACCCATCATGCCGCCTGATAAACCCTGACAAATCTGAAATAGGCCATGTCAGCAAACAAATACTTGACTGCATAAACAATAAAATCATCAAAGACAACAAAACTAACCTCTGGAAAAATACCAGTACTAACATGATTCAATAACATACCAAAACATAGCCTCAAGCCTCATCTGTTTCGATTTGGTATAGTTTTACCCATCCATCACTGAATAAACTCTAAACAATGCACTTGACTTCGCCTCCAATTTCGACAGTGTCAGTAAAGAAACATAACCCTACATGTAAAAATGTTCCTCCTGGAACATGACATCAGACCATGGAGTAAACTATTATCAGAAACATCAATTGACATCACTGAGGACAGCTTCGATGGTGCTGAAACCTGCGAGATTGTGTGTTGCTTCCTGCTCTCCAAACTGCACACACAGTTCGGCTACGACATTGGCCGGTATAGATGACGGTCTAGCGGCAACTAGAAAAAAACTAAAAAAGGAATCTGCGAGATATTCAAACAAAAATTATGATTTAAGAATCACCATTAAAGCAAATTAAACAAATTGTAGTCTCCCTTGACGTCACATCTCAACCTAAACCACAACAGCTTCAAAAAAACAAAAAAATGTCCTACAATATGTCCATCAAACCACCCATAAAGCATTTACGAAAATGTTGACCACTGTACATAACTCTAACAAGGTCGAACTACACGCATATAAACATATATGATATTGTGTGTTTTAACATCCTATATGTTTAGTCTTTTATGCTAAAATACCAGACGAGAATTTACTTATAATTATGTAATCGCCATATTTCCATGGGTGGGGTCAAATGTCCTATTTTCGACCATCTATGAAAACAATAAAGGCATAGAAAAATCATGGGTTTAATGACATACTGTCTCTGATTAAGATCTGGTAGTCCCGCCGTTAGCATTCAAGCATGCTTGAACTCTACACGTTTTGATCCCGGCTCGGTTATGTGTGTGTCAAGCGCAAAATTAGTGTCCTCACTTTTACACGTTGGTGTCTTCGCTGCTTTCTCAAATCTTAGAAGATATGGCATTGCATAAGAATAGCACTATTTATTTTATAAACGGACAAGACTTGAGTACATGTAAAGGAATTGTGACTCAAATTTGAAGGACATAAATTTAAAATCATCAAAATGCAAGTTGGCAAAAGCAATTATTTCAAGTGATGTTTCTATATAATGAGAAATTTTAGTGCTATAAGACAGATTACGATTTATAATCTTTAGTTACCTATTGAAACGTTATTTTTAAAAATTTCACCTTTCAATCATTACCAGCCTGCATAAACATAATCACGATCTGTGGAGGATGAAGAGTTTGACCATATTTTTAATATCTGATAATGAAATAATTCAAATTTTACTTTTCTCATTTCGGTGTCAGACTAAATTTTTTTCGGTGTGATAAAGTTTTGTTTTTCCTTAGTGGCAATTTGATCCGATTTACAAAATAATGATTTGGACATACACTTAAACTCACAAGAAATCGTATGATAGTCCCGACATAAACATAGTTTTGCAATTAATTCTTTCAGAAGTTGTACTTTGAGTTAAGCAAAAAAAAGGTGAAAGGAAAAATTTCACCTTTTTAAATTTTAGTCTTTGAAAACAACTCACTCTTAATTTTACGAGTTTTGCAAAATATGAGCTGAAGTCATATCCAAATATATTATACAAATTAATTGTAGGTTTTCATAAAAATTTTGACACATATTAAAGGGAAAAGAAAAGAGCTTGAACCTTTCGAACTTCAACTCGGAGACATTCATTATCGATAACTGACTTATCTTTTATGTTCCAATTGAGTTATTAATTCTAATTCTATGTCAAGTACTACTAGAGAAAATGCAGTGTCAAGCTTTTACAACTTGAAGTGGGACTAAATGATACAAACGACATTTCCATACGAATTTTATACCTTTTTTAGCTTTCAGTGAACTGTATAAAAAGAGAAGTAAATTGACTGGAGGATATAACTTGATCAACACAAGTAAACCTACCAACATGAAAGCTGCTCTTTTTCTCGTTGTTCTGATCGCCTCTGTGGGTAAGTAATTAGAATTGTTATTTATATTGTATCTCAGTATTTATTCTTATTATGAAGTAAGTGTGAAGCCTTTTTTTGAGACCACATAGAGTGAGACATTATACAATACGCAATATTAAGGGAAAATCTTGAATCAGGCTGAATAAAACAAGTTATGTCATTTTATCGTGATTGGCTCAGTTAATTTGAATGTATCGACATTTAACGTAAGGATATTGTAATTCAGCCAATCAGAATAAAGCATTCATACATATTATGTTATGATATTGATTAAATGTCTATATCTATTTACATTTGCAAGACTTATTTCATTAATATTACAGGGGTATATTTTTATCACGTTTTGCAAAAACCAAAGTTTCTTCAGCTACATGGACCTTCTAATTCTATTGATGGCCATCAAACATCAATATGCATAGCAACATCTTAACACTTCATGATGTCACAATTCCTTTGAATTTATAAGGAGGTTTATAAATAAATAATATAGAAAAGATGAAGTTTAAAAAACAGTCAACAGACACTTGGAGGAAAATAATATATCAAACAATCTGAGATGATTTCTAGACTAGAGGAAAGCTACTCTGCAGAAAATTCTTTTTGTATCAATTAATTAATTTCACATACAAAAGAAAAACAAATATACATGCGTAAATTCATAAGACAAACTATTGTTATTATTTGGTCAAATCAAACTATGTTTATGAAATATCAAGGGTCATTATATATTGTCAAGTTATAAACCTAGAGGCAACTACTCTTATGGTTATCTGATGTCTTCAAATTCCAAATTTAATGCATCAAAAAATCTATTCTATTTGCAGCATTTATTACGGCTACTGAAGAGTGTGCGTGTCCCAGGATCATAGCCAAAGTCTGTGGTGCTGATGGTGTAACCTACGACAATGCATGCTTGGCAGGCTGTGCGTAAGTGCATATTTCATGGTCATTAAAGGGAATGTACAACAAAGTTCTTTTGAGAGAAACAGGAACTTGAGTAATTTTAGGCGATGTTGACTTTAAGTAAAAAAATCAATTGAAACTATTTGTTTGAATTTCAAAATGACAGTGATTTAATTATTGCAAAGATGAATTAGACTTTATTTCGTTTCCATGATCATGAGGTTGGCTTTTTGTAGCATTTAATTCACTACTTCTTTCATATACATTTTGAGAGAAGATCAATATCTGATCAATGATAGTATAAACGTTAGCAAATAATAGTATGAACTTATCCCGAGAAGATCAAGTCATGATGATTTTGATGTTATTGTGATACTTAGAAAGTTTTTCAAAATGAATATTGGGCAATGATTATTTTTATTTTAACATGATACTAAGAAAGTTTTTCTTTTCATTTTCAGGAACGTTGCTGTAACCAACAGTGAAGCAGGATGCTAGTCCAAGTTCTCATGCAGAACAAAATCTTGGAAATAATTCCCATATTTTGCTGAAATAAAAAAATTGCGAACACAATTTCATATTCTGTGACTCAAATAAGGCAAGCAAAGCATTTTAACAGAGTATCTGAAATGCAATGATTAAATTGGTTGACCAATGGAATTTAAGTCAATTACAATATGTTGAAATAGATTTGTTAAAACTATGTCAGCAAAGTACTCAAACATCAATGACTAAAGTGACCAGATTTAACATAGTACCTCGAGTGAGATAATCTAGGTATACAAGAGCACCCAAAGTGAATCCTAAAAGCATAGTAGTCTTATAAGTAGTAAGTACACATCATTCATATATAAAGAATTCTGTGGGATGGACATTGAACATATGAAAGACATGAAAGAAACAGAAATATGATAACAGGTGCATTTGTGACACTGAAATCAAAGCATCTTATGAAAAAAGGCATATAAAAACCGACTCAAATTGTTTCAAAGCGGTCATAGTTTGACAATGTGATATTGTGTCTGGTTGGCATTTTTTGTTATGACAAAGTTCCTCGACAAACACCTTTAGAGATATTCGGTGTATGAGCAACGAGTAAGTTGTTATGTAGATGATGGATGAAATCTTTTAATGAATTTTTAAAAAACACTTTAATAACAACTCAACGAAATTTGGGCACCATGAGGCACATTAGGATAAATTTAACCCAATATTACATCTGCTGATATCTTAATGAAAATCCACGTCTCCAGTACTTAGCTTCCTGCATAAAAAGGATTCAGCAAAACCATGTCTGCTACAAGATCGAATAAAAAAGCTGCCATATGCCATCCATAAAAACAGGTAAGGGGGGTATAGGTTTCCCTTTTCTTTACCCATTAGAAATCTGCAAAGTTCAAACAACATGATCTTAGATTCATAACTAAAGCACACAAAAAAATGTAAACTTTCTAGACGTCACTCTGAACCTCAACAACAAAATCTTTTACTCTCCTTTAGGTGTAGCGCTAACAAAGACCAATTTTGCCTATCAATTTAAATATTTTACCAGTGTTAGTTTTAGAAATATCTAGTTAAAACAAATATTTCGTTGCATAAGCAGTCAAATTCATGGTGGAGCCGCTTCAGAAAAAAATCGCCGTCAAAACCATGCCGAAACGTTTGATATCAGAGAGTACAAATAGCTTGAAGTGTTGTTAAAGTTATCCTAAAGGTGACATAAGGTTGAAACAAACCAGGTTTTGTGGGACGATGTGTGTTTGACAGGTAAGGGTGTTTCATTTTGAATGTCATCAAATTCTTACTGAATATCTCAACCTAAATTCGGAACGAATTGAGATGGGCAATATGGCTGCGTTTACTCCTTCACTGTACTGTATAGAGGATGTAGGTTTTATACATCTTCCTTTTACCTACGTTTTACTTACAATATCAAGTTCCTGTGTCTATAGAGTTTCATTCAATGTTTGAGACTTCTCAGATTGATCATTCTTGAAACAACAAAGCAGACTCCTTCTCTTAAAGCGTTAACAATTACACACCTCAATGACAACGGAACCGTCATTGAGAAGTGGATACTTGAATATAATCCACTCTTTAAACAATAACGAGACGTCATTATAATTATAATTATCAATAAAATCGTCTTATTTGATAAAACATTGATCGAACATTTATCATGACCATGAAAAAATAACTGTTTTTTTAATCAAAGCAATCGTACAGCAGCATGAGTAGGATATAGTTTTTACGGATGTTTTATGTGCTTCTAATACGCTACGATGCGGGCCGACTAGAGAATTGTGCATAAATTCAACAATAGAAGTCTTTTCAGTTATTTCTGAGACTTATATTGATGATGATGTTTACATGTAAACTGAACACCAAAAGAAATGTTACACCTTTTCAACATTGAATATCATAAAAAGTTACGTCCTCAGAGGAAATTGGCTTGTTACGTTTTATCATTCCTTAACTTTCATCTTTTATGCTAAAACAGAAGACGAAAATATATTTATAATAATGTAATAATCATATTTCCATCGGTGGGGTAAATTTTCCTATTTTCGACCATTTATAAAAACAACAAAAGCATAGAAAAAGTCATTGGTTTAATGACATACTGTCTTTAGTTAGTATCTGGCATGCATGCATGAACTCTTCTCTTCGCTCCACTCGGCTCGGTGATTATGTGTTTGTCAAGCGCAATAGAAGTATGTTATGCGTTGGTATCTATCGTTTCATAGATCTCAAGTAAAAAAACCAGCACCATTTACTCTTAAGTAAAGTGTCCTTAAAAGTTCAAATGGACAAGACTTGAGTACAGCTGCATGTCAAAAGTTTGTTCACATACCTGGATATAATAGTTCAAATATCATGTAATTTGAGATGCCTTTTAGGGTTCGTAGCGTTGCGAAAAACAAACATACAATATTGAATTTTCAAAACACATATGTAGATCCATTCTTCTTTAAGGCAAATGTTTATCGTACCCCACAATTATCCGTAATAATTTTGGCAGGTCATTGAAGTGACCAGTGGTCAAAATTCCGAAAACACAAATTTTTATTTTTCTCAATAAAACCTTCTTAAAGAATACGTCACGTTTGTACTTAAGCACAAAGTCAACGTGATTATGTTGGTATTAATCTCAGAGAGTCGATATGGAACATTTTATTTGACATTATTGAAATCGAAATTTCGAACATGTGACCCCTCTGTCTTTATCAATATGCCAAAATTCGAATTTTTGCACCAGGGACCAGATGATCCCAAAAAGTGTTCAAGAATGGCTATTTCACACATGGATAGTGGGCCATCCATTGTCAGTTTTGCTGAAGTTATTCTATTAAAGTTGAAACGAAACCCAAATTACATGATATTAGCACTACGATTCAGTGGTAAGTGAAGAAACTTTCGGTATGCAGCTGTACATGTTACGGAAATCTGACTCTGATTTTAAGGACATAAACTTTAAATCATCAAAATGCAAGTTGACAAAAGCAATTCTTTCAAGTGATATTTTGATATAATGAGACATTTAAGTGCTATAGGAGAGGTTATGATTTATGATCTTTAGAAAGTTTTTATTTTACCTAAATTTCTCACATTTCAAGCAGTGTCAGTCTGAAAAACATAATCACGATCTGTGGAGGATGAAGGAGGGATTTGGCTATATTTTTAGTGTCTGACTTCAACAATGAAATAATTCAACTTTTACTTTTCTAATTTGTTTGTCATACTAATTTTTAAAACTATTCCTTTGTTGGCTAGAGCAATGACTGCAGCAAATCAAAATAAAATTACACCTTTCACGAATCGGCGTGATAAAGTTATGTGTTTTGTTAGTGGTAATTTGATCTGATTAAAAAAAATAATGATTTGGACATACATGTATATTTAGACTCACAAAAAATCGTATGATAGTCCAGACATAAACATATTTTTGCAATAAATGCATTCAGAAAAGTTACTTTGAGATAAGTAAAAAAAAAGGTGAAAGGACAAATTTGCACTTCAAATTTTAGTCATCGAAAACATTTCACTTTACATTTTACGAGTTTGACAGATATGAACTTAAGTCATGTCAAGTCAAGTACGAGAATTATTTTATTGCAGATTTTCATAAAATTTTGACACATAATAAAGGGAAAAGAAAAGAGTTTTACCATTTCGAACTGAAACTCATATACATTCATTATCGATTACTGACTTATATTTTATGTTTATATTGAGCTATTAAATCAAATTCTATAATAAAGACTACTAGAGAAAAAACTGTGCCAAGCTTTAACAACTTGAAGTGGGACTGAGTGATAAATACGACATTTTCATACGAATTTTACAACCTTTATATCTTTATCTTAACTGTATAAAAAGGTGACAAACTTACAAAAAGACAACTTGATCAACACAAGTAGACCTACCAACATGAAAGCTGTTCTTTTTCTCGTTGTTCTGATCGCCTCTGTGGGTAAGTAATTGGATTTATTATTTATCTTGTATCTTAGTGTTAACTATCTTAAAGAAATTATTAAGCCTGTATTTGAGACAGCATAGAGGGATACATTATACAATACACAGTATAAGGAGGCAATCATTATAGGGGAAAACATTTGTTTTTTTTATTTCATGATGGTGCTTTCAGCTTGGTAAATTATTGTTGAAATTTTTACCTGTATATCACAGTCGAAAGATATGGGGGAAAGTTATAGGATGAATACTTTCGTTAATAGAATTTCAGACAAATTCAGTTTAAAAAACGACGCCACTAACTTGAATTTGCGAGTGTTGAATAACCAATGGTCAACAGACAATTGGAGGAAAATAGTATAATGTATAATCTGAGATGATTTCTAAGCTAGAGAAAAGCTATTCTGCAGAAAACATAAATACATGCGTAAATTCATAAGACAAACTATTGTTATTATTTGGTCAGATCAAACTGTGCTTATGAAATATCAAGTGCCATTATATATTGTCAAGTTATAAACCTAGAGGCAACTACTCTTATGGTTATCTGATGTCTTCAAATTCCAAATTTAATGCATCAAAAAATCTATTCTATTTGCAGCATTTATTACGGCTACTGAAGAGTGTGCATGTCCCAGGATCATAGCCAAAGTCTGTGGTGCTGATGGTGTAACCTACGACAATGCATGCTTGGCAGGCTGTGCGTAAGTGCATTATTCATGGTCATTAAAGGGAATGTACAACTTTAGGCGATGTTTACTATATGGTAAAAAATCGATTGAAACTATTTGTTTGAATTTCAAAACGACAGTGATTAAATTATTGCAAAGATGAATTAGACTTTATTTCGTTTCCATGATCATGAGGTTGGCTTTTTGTAGCATTTAATTCACTACTTATTTCATATACATTTTGAGAGAAGATCAATATCTGATCAATGATAGCATAAACGTTAGCAAATAATAGTATGAAATTATCCCGATAAGATCAAGTCATGATGATTTTGATGTTATTGTGATACTTAGAAAGTTTTTCAAAATGAATATTGGGCAATGATTATTTTTATTTTAACATGATACTAAGAAAGTTTTTCTTTTCATTTTCAGGAACGTTGCTGTAACCAACAGTGAAGCAGGATGCTAGTCCAAGTTCTCATGCAGAACAAAATCATGGAAATAATTCCCATATTTTGCTGAAATAAAAAATTTTGCGAACACAATTTCATATTCTGTGACTCAAATAAGGCCTACAAGCAAAGCATTTTAACAGAGTATCTGAAATGCAATGATTAAATTGGTTGACCAATGGAATTTAAGTCAATTACAATATGTTGAAATAGATTTGTTAAAACTATGTCAGCAAAGTACTCAAACATCAATGACTAAAGTGACCAGATTTAACATAGTACCTCGAGTGAGATAATCTAGGTATACAAGAGCACCCAAAGTGATTCCTAAAAGCATAGTAGTCTTATAAGTAGTAAGTACACATCATTCATATATAAAGAATTCTGTGGGATGGACATTGAACATATGAAAGACATGAAAGAAACAGAAATATGATAACAGGTGCATTTGTGACACTGAAATCAAAGCATCTTATGAAAAAAGGCATATAAAAACCGACTCAAATTGTTTCAAAGCGGTCATAGTTTGACAATGTGATATTGTGTCTGGTTGGCATTTTTTGTTATGACAAAGTTCCTCGACAAACACCTTTAGAGATATTCGGTGTATGAGCAACGAGTAAGTTGTTATGTAGATGATGGATGAAATCTTTTAATGAATTTTTAAAAAACACTTTAATAACAACTCAACGAAATTTGGGAACCATGAGGCACATTAGGATAAATTTAACCCAATATAACATCTGCTGATATCTTAATGAAAATCCACGTCTCCAGTACTTAGCTTCCTGCATAAAAAGGATTCAGCAAAACCATGTCTGCTACAAGATCGAATAAAAAAGCTGCCATATGCCATCCATAAAAACAGGTAAGGGGGGTATAGGTTTCCCTTTTCTTTACCCATTAGAAATCTGCAAAGTTCAAACAACATGATCTTAGATTCATAACTAAAGCACACAAAAAAATGTAAACTTTCTAGACGTCACACTGAACCTCAACAACAAAATCTTTTACTCTCCTTTAGGTGTAGCGCTAACAAAGACCAATTTTGCCTATCAATTTAAATATTTTACCAGTGTTAGTTTTAGAAATATCTAACTAAAACAAATATTTCGTTGCATAAGCAGTCAAATTCATGGTGGAGCCGCTTCAGAAAAAAATCGCCGTCAAAACCATGCCGAAACGTTTGATATCAGAGAGTACAAATAGCTTGAAGTGTTGTTAAAGTTATCCTAAAGGTGACATAAGGTTGAAACAAACCAGGTTTTGTGGGACGATGTATGTTTGACAGGTAAGGGTGTTTCATTTTGAATGTCACCAAATTCTTACTGAATATCTCAACCTAAATTCGGAACGAGTCGAGATGGGCAATATGGCTGCGTTTACTCCTTCACTATACTGTATAGAGGATGTAGGTTTTATACATCTTCCTTTTACCTACGTTTTACTTACAATATCAAGTTCCTGTGTCTATAGAGTTTCATTCAATGTTTGAGACTTCTCAGATTGATCATTCTTGAAACAACAAAGCAGACTCCTTCTCTTAAAGCGTTAACAATTACACACCTCAATGACAACGGAACCGTCATTGAGAAGTGGATACTTGAATATAATCCACTCTTTAAACAATAACGAGACGTCATTATCATTATAATTATCAATAAAATCGTCTTATTTGATAAAACATTGATCGAACATTTATCATGACCATGAAAAAATAACTGTTTTTTTAATCAAAGCAATCGTACAGCAGCATGAGTAGGATATAGTTTTTACGGATGTTTTATGTGCTTCTAATACGCTACGATGCGGGCCGACTAGAGAATTGCATAAATTCAACAATAGAAGTCTTTTCAGTTATTTCTGAGACTTATATTGATGATGATGTTTACATGTAAACTGAACACCAAAAGAAATGTTACACCTTTTCAACATTGAATATCATAAAAAGTTACGTCCTCAGAGGAAATTGGCTTGTTACGTTTTATCATTCCTTAACTTTCGTCTTTTATGCTAAAACAGAAGACGAAAATATATTTTTAATAATGTAATAATCATATTTCCATCGGTGGGGTAAATTTTCCTATTTTCGACCATTTATAAAAACAACAAAAGCATAGAAAAAGTCATTGGTTTAATGACATACTGTCTTTAGTTAGTATCTGGTTTGCCTGCGTTGGCAATCAAGCATGCATGAACTCTTCTCTTCGCTCCACTCGGCTCGGTGATTATGTGTTTGTCAAGCGCAATAGAAGTATGTTATGCGTTGGTATCTACGCTGCTTGCTATCGTTTCATAGATTTCAAGTAAAAAAACCAGCACCATTTACTCTTAAGTAAAGTGTCCTTAAAAGTTCAAATGGACAAGACTTGAGTACAGCTGCATGTCAAAAGTTTGTTCACATACCTGGATATAATAGTTCAAATATCATGTAATTTGAGATGCCTTTTAGGGTTCGTAGCGTTGCGAAAAACAAACATACAATATTGAATTTTCAAAACACATATGTAGATCCATTCTTCTTTAAGGCAAATGTTTATCGTACCCCACAATTACCCGTAATAATTTTGGCAGGTCATTGAAGTGACCAGTGGTCAAAATTCCGAAAACACAAATTTTTATTTTTCTCAATAAAACCTTCTTAAAGAATACGTCACGTTTGTACTTAAGCACAAAGTCAACGTGATTATGTTGGTATTAATCTCAGAGAGTCGATATGGAACATTTTATTTGACATTATTGAAATCGAAATTTCGAACATGTGACCCCCTCTGTCTTTATCAATATGCCAAAATTCGAATTTTTGCACTAGGGACCAGATGATCCCAAAAAGTGTTCAAGAATGGCTATTTCACACATGGATAGTGGGCCATCCATTGTCAGTTTTGCTGAGGTTATTCTATTAAAGTTGAAACGAAACCCAAATTACATGATATTTGCACTACGATTCAGTGGTAAGTGAAGAAACTTTCGGTATGCAGCTGTACATGTTACGGAAATCTGACTCTGATTTGAAGGACATAAACTTTAAATCATCAAAATGCAAGTTGACAAAAGCAATTCTTTCAAGTGATATTTTGATATAATGAGACATTTAAGTGCTATAGGAGAGATTATGATTTATGATCTTTAGTAAGTTTTTTTTTTACATAAATTTTCTCACATTTCAAGCAGTGATAGTCTGAAAAACATAATCACGATCTGTGGAGGATGAAGGAAGAATTTGACTATATTTTTAGTGTCTGACTTAAACAATGAAATAATTCAACTTTTACTTTTCTAATTTATTTGTCATACTAATTTTTTTAAATTATTCCTTTGTTGGCTGGAGCAATGACTGCAGCAAATCAAAATAAAATGACACCTTTCACGAATCGGCGTGATAAAGTTATGTGTTTTGTTAGTGGTAATTTGATCTGATTAAAAAAATAATGATTTGGACATTTACTTAGACTCACAAAAAATCGTATGATAGTCCAGACATAAACATATTTTTGCAATACATGCATTCAGAAAAGTTACTTTGAGATAAGTAAAAGAAAAGGTGAAAGGACAAATTTGCACTTCAAATTTTAGTCACTGAAAACATTTCACTTTACATTTTACGAGTTTTGAAAAATATGAACTTAAGTCATATCAAGTCAAGTAAGAGAATTATTTTATTGCAGGTTTTCATAAAATTTTCACACATAATAAAGGGAAAAGAAAAGAGTTTGATCATTTCGAACTTAAACTCATATACATTCATTATCGATTACTGACTTATCTTTTATGTTTATAATGAGCTATTAAATCAAATTCTATATTGAATAGTACAAGAGAAAACCCCGTACCAAGCTTTAACCACTTGAAGTGGGACTGAGTGATAAATACGACATTTTCATACGAATTTTACAACCTTTATATCTTTATCTTAACTGTATAAAAAGGAGACAAAGTGACGAAAAGACAACTTGATCAACACAAGTAAACCTACCAACATGAAAGCTGCTCTGTTTCTCGTTGTTCTGATCGCCTCTGTGGGTAAGTAATTAGAGTTTTTCTTTATCTTGTATCTTAGTGTTAACTTATCATGAAGTAAGTGTGAAGCCTTTATTTGAGACCACATAGAGTGAGACATTATACAATACACAATATTAGGAGACAATTATTATAGGGGAAAACATTATTCTTTATTTTGATTTTATGATGGGGTCTTAATCTTGGTAATTTATTTGTGAATTGTTTACCTGTCTACAACAGTTGAAAGATATGGGAATATTGTTATTCAGTACCAACAAATTCAGTTTAAAAACGACGCTACTCAATTGCTGAATAACAAATGGTCAACAAACAATTGGAGGAAAATAATATAATGTATAATCTGAGATGATTTCTAAACTAGAGGAAAGCTATTGTCCAGAATTTTCTTTTTGTAACAATTGATTAATTGCACATACAAAAGAAAAACACTAATACATGCGTAAATTCATAAGACAAACTATTGTTATTATTTGGTCAGATCAAACTGTGTTTATGAAATATCAAGGGTCATCATATATTGTCAAGTTATAAACCTAGAGGCAGTCATTATCTTTAACTACTCTTATGGTTATCTGATGTCTTCAAATTCCAAATTCAATGCATCAAAAAATCTATTCTATTTGCAGCATTTATTACGGCTACTGAAGAGTGTGCGTGTCCCAGGATCATAGCCAAAGTCTGTGGTGCTGATGGTGTAACCTACGACAATGCATGCTTGGCAGGCTGTGCGTAAGTGCATATTTCATGGTCATTAAAGGGAATGTACAACAAAGTTCTTTTGAGAGAAACAGGAACTTGAGTAATTTTAGGCGATGTTGACTTTAAGTAAAAAAATCAATTGAAACTTTTTGTTTGAATTTCAAAATGACAGTGATTTAATTATTGCAAAGATGAATTAGACTTTATTTCGTTTCCATGATCATGAGGTTGGCTTTTTGTGGCATTTAATTCACTACTTCTTTCATATACATCAATGATAGCATAAACGTTAGCAAATAATAGTATGAACTTATCCCGATAAGATCAGGTCATGATGATTTTGATGTTATTGTGATACTTAGAAAGTTTTTCTTTTCATTTTCAGGAACGTTGCTGTAACCAACAGTGAAGCAGGTTGCTAAACCATGTACACGTGCAGAACAAATCATGGAAATAATTCCCATATTTTGCTGAATAAAACAATTTTGCAAACACACATTTTATATTCTGTGACTCAAATAAAGCGTAGAAGTAAAACATTTTAACAGAGTATCGGAAATGCAACGATTGAATTGGTTGATCAATGGAATCAAAGTCAATTACAAAACGTTGAATTTATTTTTTGGAAACTATGTTACAAAAGTACTCAAAACATCAATGACTAAAATGACCACAGTTAACATGGTAACTCGAGTGAGATAATCTAGGTATACAAGAGCACCCAAAGTGATTCCTAAAAACATAGTAGTCTGATATGTACTCATCATTCATATACAATGAATTCTTTGGAATGGACATTGAACATATGAAAGACATGACAGAAACAGAAATATGAAAACAGCTGCATTTGTGACACTGAAATCAAAGCATCTTATGAAAAAAACATATAAAGAACCTAGATTTCAACTACTGTACATGATACAGTTCACTGAATCAGATTTATTGATATATAAATGATTTGGATGTTATTCTAAAAAGTAATCATGTGCAAATATAAAAAAAACGTGTTAATTAGTAGCAACGAACATATTTATTCACCGTTATGCATTATTCAGTTCCATACACCCTGGAATATAATAAAGAATAATATCAAAACTAAACAACAGTCGTTTTGTTTGCTTTTGATAAATTGCCACCTTATGTTTCCCTTACTGGCTCATGATATTGTAGAGTTTTCAAGTACATGTACAATTGCGACTCTATATGGCTGTGTATTGTCACTGTTATAAACAAATGAGTTTTAAACGGATACGTCAGCAACAGATGGTATTTCTCAATAAAATGACATTAAACACATTTAAGAGAACAGGTGTCCCTCTTTAATTCTTTTCGTCATCAACAACTTAAATTTGGACCTCCCTTGATATTTTTTTTATTTTCCATATTTCATATTACAGGCAAACAAAATGTATTGACAAAGACACGGTTATACAGATATAATGTTATACAATAGGCAATGACAAAAGTGTGCTCATGGTAATATATATAATAGGCTATCATGTTTCCTTTCCTCTCCCCCAATAATTTTGGTGTTAATGACTACTGCGCCGTTGAACCGTCATATGGTCTAAAAATAAATCATATAGAAGTAACAAATGTCACGAGTAATTTATTTGTTCTCATTATTTTGAATAGATGCAAAGGACCGTACGACCCGTTTTGATTGGCATTTCTCCTCCGGCTGCTCCACAAAACTAACTCTGCAAGGCTTTTGTCTGGCAGTTCGAACAGCCTTTGAAAACACTATTAAATAAGAATAAAACAAACATCTACGACAACACTAACAGTCCTGCTGTTTTTCTTTTGATAGACTTAGGTTTGCCTAATCAACCAATGATATTGTGTAGATTCCAATCACAATTACAGCTCTAAGGCTGTTTTGTCACTGTAGTAAACCAATTAGTGCTAGAATGATACTTCGCGATCTGTAACAGTTGGTATTTCTCAATAGAATTATACCAGTGATAATGTTTGTAACTTGAGACTATAAAGACTCATGGAGTGTCTACGTGATTAAAATATCATCTAAATACACGTTGACAAAAGTATTCCCTTATGTAATGTTGTTATGTTATAAGATAGAAGTGTTACTTTTGAACGAGAACTCTTAGTTATATTAAAATTTATATATATATATAAAAAAAAAATGGTTTCAATATCATAATGAGAATGACATACATCAAACCCTTCTCAGATATCCAGATATATACAATTAAAACAATTCAAATATACAATGAATAGTTAAAATTTTACTTTTACAATATCTGTGTAGGATTCTTTTCCCCCAGAACATTTCCTTTGGTTAAAGTAATGATTGCTTCAAGTGAAACAAATTACATATGTTCCAGTAAGATAAAGAGAATTGTTTTGATTTGTGGCAATGATATCCGATTTTTTAAAAGAAGAGGATTCTTAAAACTCAATTCCAAGGTTCTTCTTTTTAAAAATCTTTGATAATCAATTTTTTGTTCAATGGTGTTTCCAAGCGACTCAAGTTCTAAGAATCAACGTTTTAACGTCTCATTTAAAAAAATAATAATTCTATATATTCTTTAACATTGTCTTTACTCCTGACAATAACAACTTCTGATCCTATCAAACATGACAATGAAAATTAACAGTTTGTGGTTCAATGACAAATCTTTTACAGAGTAACCATCCACAAATTATGTTAAGATAGAAGCTATATATGAAAATTCAATTTGATGAAGATAATCTTCAATAGAAAAGAGATATTTGGATTGAGTTCGTTGTTGGTCACAATACACAAATGCTTTGTAATGTACAATTGAGGTGATGTTTACTTGGAGGCAAATTCTACTGCAGGACGAGAGCACGCAAAACCATTAAGGCAATGCACTAAATGGAACCTGCCGCAGTTTGAAACCACCAGTCATATTGCACCGAATTACAATATCTACCACATACCATGACAGTTAATATCATTAAAGGTAGTCTGTAGGCCAGACCCTGAAATAAGTAAGAAGCCTAAGCAAGTCTATGAACAGACTTGATTCTGAAAATGAAGAACTTTCAGTCTCCTTTTCATTTCATTTAATATTTTAAAAAAAATTTTATTAACTGAGTCTAATTGTTAGACTACATTAAAGGTAGCAAATGATATTGTTGTTACACATTTTTGTGCTGCTTGTTAGCATCTTTTGAAAATGTCAAAACAATTAGCATTGGATAAAAAAGGTATTTTCCAATTAAACCTCCTTGATTTAATACAAGCATTCTGAAGAGTAATGATAGTTATTCAATGTCAAGACAAATGTCAAGAACAGGCAAATTTTATCATTTATCGTATATGGTATAAGTTGACTGTGCATGTGCCATAAACATTAATTGGTTAATAATGGGAAGAAATGTTTTCAGTTGAAACATAACATAAATTAAAATAATATGAGTATCTTTATTGGAAATATATTGCAACATTACAAACAATAAACTGAAATAAAAAAAAGTATTTGGAAGATTCAACATACACTTTTATATCTTTGGACAGTAGCTATATTTTGTAAAGATAAAAAAATGTCTGTTAGCTGCTAAAGCATAACGCATGTTTCATTATAAAAAATAATAACAAAAAATCATTTATCTGAAGTAAATTGTTCAACAATATCTCATTTTGAAAATGACATACATCTCAACTTAAAATATATATTTTTTTAAATCTAAACCAGAAAAACTAATGATCATGAAAGTATTTGTGCATATTTTTTATCATATCTGACGAAGGACATAAATAATATTGACAATGTAATGTTTCACAAGTTCATCATTCAACATTTTTTTGTCTGAATCTATTGTTTATAGTACTATGGTTGTTAATGATTGATGCAAATCAAACGAAGTGTTAGAAAATTAATTGTTTGATGTTTTCACGTTGACCATATTCCCACAAAATAACAACTATTAAACTTAGACCTTAAAGCAAAGGCATTTGAATCTATATTCAAAGGGCATTGTTACAGAATAAAAACGTTGCACTCTATCCTTAACATATTCTTCATATTTTACACCCGCAAATTCTTAAATGCCCATTAAAATTCAAAGCAACATCAAATGTTCAAAGTTATTTATCCATTATGTATGAAGACAGACTGGTGAAAAAAGGACATTCATAACTCATATTTGATAGTTTAGCAGGAACAGTTTTGCAAAGATACAATTTCAAATCCATAAAAATTCAAAAAAATTCAAATTCATAAAGCCAGTGTAAAAAAAGTAATAAAAAATATATTTTTAAATCTAATGATATCTGTGCAAAAGAGGTTAAAATAACGTTGTGTACCACTTCAATCTTTATTTGAACTACTTTAATAACAGATTTCAGATTCAATATAACTTTTATAGAATAACAAAACCATTTAACACTTCTAGAGAGAAGGCCTGCCTGGCTTCAACTACTTGAAGTCGAACGAAGTTATGCAAGTGACATTTCCATACCAATTTTATAACCTTTTAATCATTAACCACAATGTATAAAAGGGAAACACACTGACTGAAAGATAACTTGATCAACACAAGTAAACCTACCAACATGAAAGCTGCTCTTTTTCTCGTTGTTCTGATCGCCTCCGTGGGTAAGTAATTAACTTATTGTTCATCTTATATCCAAAATCTTCAAACTTCCATAAAATAAGCACACAAAAGCAAGAACATAGGCAAAGATTTATTTAGAATGCTTAAATTTCCACGCATGCCTTCAATTACATGGCAACTTTGTATTCATTTCACCATTTTAACATCTATAAGATCAATTATCACAGCCATGTGCACCAATGCTTTTCTTTGACAAGTAATCAAATGACACTTTCTACTATGTCACATTTTTAAGATCTAAGAAATAGATTTGTATTTTCATGTTTAAACAGCCAAAGTTTAAAAACATCACCAAACAATTGAATGAAAATGATGTATATAAATCTGAGAGGATTTGCAAAATAGTGGGGGAAAAAAGGCCCACTCAAGATGTGGACAAGAATCAAAAGGGAAATTCTCCAATATACTCATAAGGCGAAATATTGCAGTTGATTGGCCAGATTAGATTAAATTAATCTATTTTGCCTTTTAAAGATAAAAACTTATAAATATAACTATAAATACTGTAATGATAATTTAATGTATAATGGTATATGTAAATATATATATAGCTCTAGTTCTATTTATAATGAATAATGAAATGAACTCTACTTTCAGCATTCATTTCGGCTAACGAGTGTGCCTGTCCCTATAACATTGCCCCAGTCTGTGGTGCTGATGGTATTACCTACTACAACGCTTGCGAGGCAAACTGTGCGTAAGTGCTTGTTTTGTGGTCATGAAAGTGGCTTGGTGGCCGAGTCATTCTAGAGGAAGCAAGAACTTGTAATATAAGTATCTCAGTGTAAATATGTGTTCGTGAAAATCTTTTGAAGCAATATGTTTGAATTGGAATTTGAATGTTGGTAGAACATTTTCAAAATCTTTTCCAGAATATAAATTTTACTCGATAGTGAGATTTAATCTATTGAACAATTCCCATACCTCGTTTTAAAAGCTTTCTGACAGCTTATTAAAGAAATTTGTTATAATTATCAAGTTATCAATCTCTTACCAGAACATTGATAACTGATAAAAGAGAAGGCATAAACATTTCATACATTAAAGCAAGGAATGATCAAAATGAATATTGGGCAATGATTATTTTTATTTTAACATGATACTAAGAAAGTTTTTTTTCTAATTTTCAGGGACGTTGTTGTCACCAACAGTGAAGCAGGATGCTAGACCCAATACTTTGGCAGAACATAAATATGGAAACAATTCCAATATTTTGCTGAAATAAAACACTGTGCAATTTCATGTTTTGTTTTTCCCCCAAGCTGAGGCATAGAAAAACATTCAAAGAGTATCTGAAATGAATTAATTGTTGAAATCGTTGAAAGGAAAATGGCTTTAAAACTATGTTTTTAAAATACTCAAAACATCAATGAATAAAGTGGGAAAAGCTTAATTTATTGTAATGAGTTTCAGCAAATGAAACTATCACATCACCAGAAGATGTTACAATGAAACAGAAACATGTTACGTAATAAAGCTTATTGATAAAATATAGCTTAAACCGTTTTTAATGAAATATTTGACATTTTATCATTATGAAAAAAATTTCAAAGGCAAAACACTTAAGAACCACGTTTTGAGGTAACAAATAAATGATGAATGTCTAAATTGTAATATTAAGATAATTGGTGATAATGTGAACACTTAGGTATGCAGTTGGATGATTTAGCAAATCAGTGTCTAACTAAATAAAACAGTACCATTTCAATCAATGAAAGCATGACATTAAGTAGAGCACATTCCACTGACACAAACAATTGTAAACTAAGCAAATGGAAAGATATTGTGAAACGACGTTTGGTGAATCCTTTTCTTCTGTTTCTTTAGATTTTTCATATGTTGAAGATAATGGATATCTCTAAATAGGTTGGGTAATTCACCTGAAAATGTGTCGACCTTTTCCCGCCCAATTTCAGATTCATATCTTCTGATATCTCTTAATATTACAACTTTACTCAAATTTGACAGGTGTCAATTTAATTTTTTGACCAAGTCCAATTTTGCTGCCTTGTTTCATGTGGCTTCTTTATTTTGAATGCAGACGCCATGGTATGAGGCCACGATGCATCACCCTGTTAAAATTCCATTGGTGTTCATTGCAGTTTAACATCCCCAAATATAAAGTTTCAACCCCCCTCCCCCCCTTCGGTGTTCATTTTAAACAAAATTTGCAGATGTTGAATTATAGTCAGTCCTGCAAGTTTTACTTATCTAAGAAATGTTATTACTAAGGGTAAGCTTTATGTCAGGAGACCTGCTAAAGTTGCCGAGCCATTGGTTTGTTTCAATCATTATTACCCATTACAAGGGAAATGAAACAAATTAGATACCTTATTTCTCTGTCCAAATAAACTCGAAAAAGGAAATAATATTTCACTGCTTCTTAAATGAAAATGTAATCAAAGATAACATTCTTATCTTGCCTGAAAAAAAATTGGTTGGTGCAAATTGATTTGTTGATTAAATTACAGCACTCACTCGGTAAAATAAAACCAGAATGAGAAATGAAGCTATTCATCCGCGCTTCATTTGTGAAAGCCTTTTTCGGCATCACAAGGCATTATTGATTAGTCTTATCATAGATGATTTGTACATGTGTGGATATTCCATCCGTACATAGTTTTTAAAATAATGTTGTAAAATTACTAGAGCACAGGGCCTTTTTTCTTGTTATTTTCACTGGAAACTACATGGCAGACCACAGCCGATAAGCCAGCTGCTTCAATGGAAGAAACAACCTATTTAGAATTAATATTGTGATCAAGTTTTTTTTATTATTTATGAGGAAAATAATACTTTAAGAGATTATAGTCAATCTATATTATGCCACATGTTCCAACATGGTTATAATTGACCTAAACCAGAAAAACGCTGCAAGATGTGTGATTTTAGTTGAATTTAAGTCATATCCCAATTAACAGTTTAATTCAAGTAACAATTCAAATTCTAACTAAGAAAACTCAAATCAAAATTCGATTTTATAAAAGTACAAAATTAAATTTTAGATAACAATACATCCTCTTCATCTTTATTGCGGAAGTGCTGTGCGTGGGTTAAAGGTAGTACAAAATCAGACCAGGACCTCTTGGAGTGTGGCCTGGGGGATCTTCGGTTACTTAATAAAACTACTGACACTGAGATGAATCATGTAGGAAGATTAAAAAACTATGTCATATTAACTATTTTGCTATACTGTATATCACAAATATAAGATGCTTTTGATGGTATGGCCAACAAAATATATCGATCATTTTCTTCTTAAAAAGCTTTTATTTACACACACAAAATAGATTAAAAAATCAAATGAAATAAAATCAAATTAAAAACTCAAATTTAAGAAAAAACGATTTAAAAGCAAATAGAAAATCTAAGTACAACATTTATATTCAAATTTCAAACATCAATTTTATATTCAAAATAAAAGTTTTAAAACCCTCAAGAAGAAAATGTTAAAATAATAGTTTAAGTCATATAGCAGCTGACATCCAAAGAGCTTTAATCAGGAAGTCATCTATGAGACTTGAGCATTACTTCGTGACTTATTCGAGATTTCTCAGATTTCAGCCTTTGCAAGTGATGTCCGTCTATCCTTAATGAACTCACCCACAATAAAATAACACATGAATGGGTTTCTGTTAGTCACACTCCTTCAAAGCCACAAATTATTCCAAAAGCATTGAACTGACATTCTTATTGAACATTCCCACATTGAGACAAAACTTGTTGCAGGTGTTTCGCACATTGAATATTTTTAGATATTAGGCCAGGTTTTTTTATTCTATTTTTTTTACCACACACGAATTTGAATGAATGCATTTAACACAAAAGTATATTCTTTTACGCTTTAAATAGGCTATTTTAAGGTTTAAGAGGACTTATGCATTCACTTGAGCTTTCTATCGATGCAAAGAAATACTTAAAATTCTTTACAGTTGACCTGCAATCAACAATGAAAAAGTTTACACAGCCGCTGTCGGCTTGGACTTATAAAAAATCTATGGTTAGCTGTTCACAAAACGGATAAATTATGGACAGTTGAACGCGGCTGAACTAGTATTATGTGCAGCTATTGAATTTTCCTTAACTCTGAACTGAGAACAAAGAATGATATATGTTTTATGAAAGCAATGTTGTGAATAAACCGATTTAATAACACAGCTTAAGCATTGTTATTAGATTGACCAAAGCGGTTTCTGCGTTTCTGTTTATAAGCAAAATCTTAATATTTCTGATATCGTAGTTCATGTGGATTTAAAGTTGCGTTGCATTAAATGCTTCCGGCCTTTAGAAATCAACTTTAATACCTGAAAACGTTAATATTTGTTAAATAACTTACGAGGTAGATTACTTGAGTGAGGGTCATGAGTAATATCGAGAGATATGCAGTATCTGTGCTTCGTTGCGTTTTCGAAATATTGGTGTGCACTAGTGCGTTTAATCAAGTAAAAATTAATATGATAATAGAATTCTGAATTTTTAAAGATAGGTGCCTTAATATCAATTACACACAAGAGCAGTTACAAGAAAAGGATAATAGAAATGTGATACGAATATCTTATATAATGCCTTCTGCGTAGTGATTACACGAGGAAGATCGTTTCTTGTAATTCAAGAAGCCTAACCATTTAACACTAAATAGAGATATATTAATCGGTTGAAGACATTCTCAATGATTTTTACTAACCGAAAACGATGATAAGAAGTAACTCCAGTTTTATCAGATTAATGAAATGGATTGCTCAATACAGTTTTGAAGAGCAAATGATAGTCATAGAACTCTTGTCATTTATTGAACACAATGTATGGTGAAAAAGTTTATACCTAACTTACTTAATTGTTTTAACTTATATAAATGAAAAAAGGTCTTAAGGCATATATTTGTTTGAAAGGATATAAATATATTGAATAAATATAATTTGATTTGTGTATAATTAATTAGAAAAAATGAAGAAACTGCATAAGTAATTTTTGTCCGGAAATAAACGTTGCATGATCTTATTACAGTCTATCAAATTGCCATCAAAACTTAATGTCAGAAATTGGACAAATTTGAAATGAAATACGTCCTTGAAAGTTTGACTTGTCATTGTGGAGTAGGCTGCGATGAAGAAAAGCAATGGAGGGGATGAGGGTGTCAATGAATAGAAGACAATTTAAACGGGGGTTATTGTCCATCATTGCGAAACAGGCAGGGAAAATCAATCATCGATACTCAAATCAAAGGCTTGTTATCTATCATGAAAGCCTGAAAACGGACTTGGAGTTCCTAAAAACCCTTAATGATGGACTTGCGACAGGTACAGAGGGAGACAGTTTAATGAGGTACCATCTGGGGGGCTGGTAGGGTGGGGGTGGTGATAATGAGTCCTTCAGGGCCCCCCTTCTGTACTACTTTGAGTATTTGAGTGAATTTGCAGTTCACAGAAGGGGGTCAAATTGTACTATGTTGACCAATACCCAGTGTTACATATTGTTAAAGTGTATTTGAATTGTAATGTAATTGACCAGATAACAGTTTTAAACAGTTTACTAATGATACAAGAAACTTGTTATCTTACTTAACTATATTGTTGTCCCTTTGTCTCTCTATGTATGGATACCTGTACAAGGCAACCAAGAAAATATCCTTCCTTTTATAAATTATTCCTACCAAGTAATTCATTCAATTCATTTTATTTCAACTTGGCAAACATGCATTCGAAAACGTAAAAGCAAAGGACCATTTTCATAGAAATAACATGAGATATAAAGATATGACACATTTTGACGATGCCTGAAATAAAATATGTAACGTCCTCGACTAGATGTCATATGGCAAATGAAAATTAACTTAATATCGATATGACTGACAGCACACCATAACCCACTAATAGTTATGTTTACTCTGATTTATAACGCGAGATGGCAAAAACCAGTTCCAGACACTTCTAAATCATATAAAGTCATGTCACTTATCTTTTATTAGATATATATACCTGAGAGTAGTGTTTGTGAATTTTTGTTTATATAAATATATTACAAGTTCGCTCAACCTCAACAAGAGAGGTACATGGTTTACTCTAATCATTGTTTATCACCAAAGGTTTATCAAATAGCGTGTCAAGATGTTGAATATTTAAGGAACCTAATCGATTAAAGCTATTTCGATCTCAGAAACTATTTACATAATTGTTTTATACACTAACAAAGTTTTCTGAAAAAATAATGTTGTAATACTATTTTGAAAAAAATGTGTAAAAAGAATTTTCTCGTTTCATTTAAAAGTCAGGTAGAAAACGCTTGCATGAAACAACAAAGCACAAGGTGGTTTAACACTATAAAGAAAATAGTATCAGAAAATACTTACTAAGTCATTTAATTTTCAGGAAAGTAAATTTTGACACATACATGTACTTGTTAGCTATTACTAAATTTAATGACCCTTTTTGTCCCAAGAAATCAAGCTTTCCCTGTGTAAACCTACTGAATGAAGACATTAGTTCAATGACAAGTGTTGATGCTAATTCATTGAATCTCCCTTTTAAATTGCAAACATCAAATGTTACAGTTATCTGCACGTTTCTATCACGGACGACATAATTCCTTACTAATTATAATTATGACACCTTTCAAATTCACGTTATATTAAATTAATTGTGAATAATATCCAGCCATTGAAAACAGACTAGTTGCAAGAGCATGGAATGAATACGAAGTCCATGTAATTTATTCTCTCTTGTAAGGGAAACCTTGATTGATTTTCAAGTTAAGAAAAACAAACAAAATCTACCAATTGTTTTTCATAATACTGGAAGGCATGATTGTAAATACTGTATTTTCATTCTGAAGGACAAAAACAATTTTTTTCAAATATATTGTTTTCCCTTTTTAGAATAAATTGTTGACTTGATTTAAATTGAGTTTATTAACACAGGAAACTGAAAAGGATCAATATTTATATGTACATGAAAATAAATGATGATATCTCTCTTACCTACATGAACTATATGATGAACAAGTTCCACAATGTAAAAATTCCCACCAGACTGCTTCTCCAGAGGGAAGTGATTTCTATTAATAACATTAAACCAGGAAGTTCAAAAAAGTTAAGTAACATATCAAAATCGAAAGAACAAAACTGAAGGTATGGAATGTTATCTGATTACTATTTTGTCTTTTAGTTCGACCTTCATGAAAACAATCATGTTGTAGACAGTTTATGAAAAATGCATCTCTTGACGTCAATTCTAGGGTAATTGTCTGGCGATTATACTGATCATACATTGTCACCGACGAAATTACGTGACAAATATGATAGATAAAGATTTTGCTATTATTCGGTTTCTAGTTTTCAATAAATTCAATCTTTAGATTTTAATTGATTGTTGTCCAAAGTAAACAAATGATGTTAGTTAAAGAATCAAAAACAAAACATCTCAAAAGCATACAGCAGACAATCTCAAATCAATTTTAAAAAAGTCAAAGAATCTGTTTTGGCTGATGAGGGATCTTCCACTTTATCTTTATCTATCCTCTATGCTGAGGAAGTACTCGTGAAAAAAGACATTCATAACTTATAATTGATAGCTTGGCAGGAAAATATCAAATCATACATTTAGTCAGTGTAAATAACCTCCATAAAGTAATAAAGAGGTTCAATTGAAGATGTGTACCAGTTCGCTCTTGATCGACACTACTTGAATAATCGATTTCAGATTTAATAAACTTTTATTGATCCACAAAAACATTAAATACTACTAGAGAAAAGGACTGACTGGTTTCAATTACTTGAAAAAGGACTGAGCTATGCAAGCGACATTTCCATACCAATTTCATAACCTTTTTAGCAGTAACCAAACTGTATAAAATGAGAAGCAAACTGACTGGAGGATAACTTGATCAACACAAGTAAAACTACCAACATGAAAGCTGCTCTTTTCCTCGTTGTTCTGATCGCCTCCGTGGGTAAGTAACTTAAGTTATTTTCATCTTGTATCTAAAATCTTATTACTATATTATATATAATTAACATAAAATAAACAGGTCACTGTTTGTGTCTTTAGAGAGTCGGTTTAGAAGAAAACAACAACATAGTAAAAGGTTAATTTAGAATGCTTTAATTTCAAAAACATGCCTTCATTGCTTGACAAATTTTTATTCATTTCACCAAGCTAAATTTAACAATAAGATCAATTATCACAGCTATCAGCACCAATGCTTTCCTTTGACAAGCAATCAAATTACACTTTCTATAGCGACATATTGACATATGTCACAGTTTTTAAAGTCTAACAAGCAGATTTGTATTTGATGTTAAAAGAGCTGAAGAAAAAAATCACCAAACAAGTGAATGAAAATAAGTATTATGTCATCAAATCTGAGACGATTTGAAAAGTAGTTGAAAGAAACAGCAGAAACTCAAGCTGTTGACAAGGTGTACAATGGAAATTCATTAATATTCTCGTAAGGCGAACTATTGCCGTTGATTGGTCAGTTTAAGATTAGATTAAGTAAATCTAAAAACTATTTTGTCTTATAGAATTAAAACCTTGAAGCATTCGAAATCTATAATTTGATGTATGATTGTTTATATAAATATGCTGGGACAAGAATTGTGGCAAAACATTTATCTACTATAAGTTGAAGTTCCCTTTTTCAATTCATAATGAAATGAACTCTACTTTCAGCATTCATTTCGGCTAACGAGTGTGCCTGTCCCTATAACATTGCCCCAGTCTGTGGTGCTGATGGTGTAACCTACTACAACGCTTGCGAGGCAAACTGTGCGTAAGTGCTTGTTTTATGGTCATTGAAGTGGCTTCGTGGTCGAATCAATCGAGAGGAAGCAGGAATTTGTGGGAAAACTCTTAGTATAAATGTTTGGTCGTGAACATATTTTGAAACAATATCTTTGAATTTGACTTGGTAAATCTTTTTCAATATCGTTTCCTGAATATTGCCTCCAATGTATAGTGAGTTTAACTTGCTGAACATTTTTCATACCCTGTTTGAAAAGCTTTGTATTAACTTATGATTATCAGATATACGATAAAGCATAATCATTTAATAGATTCAAGCATGGAATGATCCTGAAATAGATTGAGCAATGATGATTTGATTGTGATCATGATACTAAGAAAGTTCTTCTTCTCATTTTCAGGGACGTTGTTGTCACCAACAGTGAAGCAGGATGCTAAAGCCAACACGTTTGGAGAACAAAAACATGAAAACAATGTAAATATTTTGCTGAAATAAAACACTGTGCAAGTTAACGGTTTTGAAATTAACTTTTTTTACCTTTAAACATTGTGCAATGTTTAAAGGCAAACACAATTAGAACCACGTTTTGAGGCAACAAATGATTCATGAATGAGGAATATGTGAGTTGTGATATTTAGATGATTGATTAACAAGTTAAAACATAACTCTGCATTTAGGTGAAACATGAAAAATCTGATAACTAAATAAAACAGTACATTTTCATTTAAGTAGAAAACGATCCACTGAGTGAAGTGAAAATATTCATTTTATTGTCTCTAAAATGAATATGTTGTCGAAGATGAAAGTCTTGTCATAACTGAAGTTTTGGAATCTCATCCTCAATTTATTCAGTTCAAAATATTCACTAGGTTTATAACATTCGAATTACACTGAGGGTTATTTCTCTACTAGTTGCCCAAAATATCAGAAAAATAAAGTGTTCTCTGTATTTCTTGCAAGTAATTGCTTCCAAAATGAAAATATCTCTAAAGAACATTTGAATAATCTATGGACAATAAACATAGATAATTTATAAACACTATAGATTGACATCATTTATCACATCACAAACGATGAATGAGAAGTGAAATGAGCATCACTAGAATGGATGATAGACAGACATGTGTGATAACATAGCAAATTTGCATTTGACATCAATTACAAACAAAAGGAACTAACAAGAAAAAAACCATTATAATACGCTTAAGAGTATTAGCACTTTGTAAACAAATTGCAAGTTTATCAACAATGTTATCTTTTTTCACATCATAAAAGATAAATGTAAATAAGATAAAAGATATCTAACATTCATGGAACACAGAATTCATTATAAAAGTCATTTAATGAAACAAATCCGTATCATATTGAGACTAATAATGATAATAATGTGGATATTTAAATGACGCCTTTCCACGTATTAATACATGCTCAAAGCGCTACCTACATCATTAGCCTTTCAAACAAACGTGATTTTGTAGGTCTGTACATCCTTTTCATTAGGTACCAATTTAACAGCTGGGTGGGCTGACTGCAATGTAAATGAAGTGCCTTGTTATGGACACAACACAGTTTGGGACCCAGGTCACAAATGTTTGGTGTCTCCACCGAAATTCTAACCTGGGTCGAGAGGCCAGCACGCTACCCACTACACCACCATGCTGCACCATTATAGCCTTTATAGCTTCCATCAGAAACATACTTGTTGATGAAGAAAATATGTCAAGGCAAAACCCACTTATAAATTTCCTGTCAAGGTTCTATATATTGTCATGAAAAGTTGATTTTATTCTAATTAGAATGACACGATTGAAATCATCAAAATTCAAGTTAAAAGTTTCTCAAGCAATGTTCAGATACTTTACTTATTTCAAACTGAAGTGCTAATTTTTATTAAGTATTATGATTAATAGTTCTTAAAGAACTTAATATCAACAATATATCATATCAAAAATGACAAATGTCTCAAATATCACACATTTAAAAAAAATTAAATTGATTTTCGGCTTTTAAAAAAATCACTGTCACGATCTGTGGAGGAGGAAAGAATTATATGTTTTTGTAACGTCTAGCTAGAAATCAAAACACATTGACAAAGAAGCGATTCAAATACACGTATTACAATTCAGCGTCTGGCTGATTTTTTCAGAGCAATGACGGCTGCAAATCAAAACACAATGACATGTTTCAGCGTATAATAATATGATTTATTTTTCATTTATTTTCATCAGGTTTCAAAAGAGCTGTAATCAAAACTCAATTCATATAAAATTTGTTGAAAATTTATGGTTCATTGCCTTTGAAAAATTATAGACATTGGAAATCCTTTTGATTGTCTCAATTTTATACATTGTTTACTTTTGATTTCTTTAAAGATGACAATACAAGTTGTCATTTATAAAAACCAAGTTTTTAGCAAACAAGGGATATGTAACTTACTTACCAGTATCAACTATTTTAACATATCATTATCAGTAATGCATATTGCTGATAGGGAGGACTGGTAAAAGTGTGAGTAAGAAAAATAAAAAGTTCATGTGACATAAGCGACCGTCTCATGTCATTAGACTTTAGATATTGTGTTTAGAGATGCCTTCTTTAATAAGAACAAATCAATAACGACTGTGGATGCTGAATAAAATCACATGTGTCTTCTGATATCAAACGTATCAAAACAAACTGGTGCACTTTTGAAATAACGATTAAATAAAACGATAAATTTGAGTTATACCGAGAATATTTAACTATAAGAAACTTTTAAAAGAAATCAAAGTTAGATACAAGATAAACTTCAATTTACTGCCTCGTACATGCCTTCCAATGAAAATAAATGTGTGATGAATATAATGAACCTTTTCTATGATTACTTTCGTTATAGCAAACTGATCGAACTTTGGGCCTGACGCATTATAATAATCAGAATTCCTACGATCTATTTGTTTTCTAATGTCCTTTTCTGCTTATTTTTTATTCATTTCATGGAACTAACATGTAATTGTTATTTATTATTTACTGCGAATTTCATTCTAGTGAACTGAATGCATGCAATCAAATTCACAATAAAATGTTTACCTAAATTCTATCTATATATAATGTTTTATATAATTTGCCTGTAAGTTACCAGTTTATAAATTATGTCATGTTAGTTTGATATTTGGATACAAGATAACAATCACTTTAATAACTTACCAACAGTGGAACTCAGAACAACGATAAAAAGAGAAGCAGCTTTCATGTTTGATGGTGTACTTGTTTTGATCAAGTTATCCTTTAGTCAGTTTGCTTCTCATTTTATACAGTTTGGTTACTGGTAAAAGGAAAGGTCGTTTGTTCACTTAAATCCACTAAAGGTCGTCAAAGATTGCCTATTCTTACCTCTGAAAGTATTTGTTGGATTTTTGTTTAGTACTTGATGATCCGTAGCTCAAGTCTGTAACAAAAAATGTCGGCACCTGAGTTTGTGTTTGTTTTCCAAGAACCTTTATATCATATTATAGCAAATCATGTCAGTTTTGCCGTGGCATATTTCTTAAATTCAACAAGTATGTTTCTGATGAAAGCTATATTGGCTTGAATCTCAATGTGATCACTGATTTGTTATAATACTTTAATTTTTAAAATGAATTCTGTGTCTCATGAATTGTAGATCAATATTTTTTATGATGAGAAAATACATAACATAATTGATGAATTTTCAATTTGTTTACAATGTGTAAAGACTCATAAATGAATTTAATGTCGTTTTTTTCTTGTTAGCTCTTTTATATGTAATTGATTTTAAATGCAAATTTGCTATGTTATCACACATGCATGCCTATCATCCAGTGATGCACATTTCACTTCTCATTCATAGTTTGTGATGTGACAAATGATGTCAGTCTACAGTGTTTATAAATTATCTATGTTTATTGTCCATAGATTATTCAAATGTTATTTAGTGAATTTTCATTTTGGTAGCAATTTCTTGCTATATAATACAGAGAACATTTAAAATACTTTAAAACATCTAAATATATGAAACTGCAATTAAAATCATGCATCATGTGTAAACATGCCATATTTCTAATATTTTGAAAAACTAGTATAAATAGGAAATAGGTAATAACATTAGTAAAGGGTTTGGACCTAAAGAAGAAAGAGTGTATTAGGTACCAAAACTTCAAATAAGAAAAGAAATTTACCTTTGATTATATATTCATCTAGGAGACAATGAAATGAAAATTTAGATTGCACTGGACTGTCAAATAGTTTTTTTAAAAATAACAAATGAACTTACAGACTACTGTTTGAGTAATATTTCCTTTGTAAGTTTTTTCCAGTTCATGTGGACAAATTAATAAGTTATCTTATTTCTTTCATATCCCATTTTATGACTTTGGTAACAATGTTTGAGTTCAAACTGAACCTGTGGCTTTGCAACTTGAGCAAATTCCCTGACATAAAGCTTACCCTTAGCTCATAGTAATAACATTTATAAGATATTCAAAAGTTGAGGGACTCCAAATTATTCGACTATTCGATATAAACTTTGTTAAACGGAACAGGTAGAGGTTTTAAATGTTTATATTTGGTGATGTCGAATAACAATGAACACCTGAAATATTACAACTGACATGTATGTATTATTTCTCAATATTGTAACATGTCCGTTTGTTATTAGACGTTCATGGTTCACTGAGTGTGAAGGACTTTGCAGCTGTTCCTTTTTTGTAAGAGGCGTTAGAATTATTCCTAGTGATGTGAAAGTTACATTTTTTTAAACTTCTTCCAATGAATTAGACAAAGCTTTTCCCACTTTAGTCATTGATGTCTTGAGTATTTAAAAAAACGTTGTTCCTTTCAATGATTTCAAGAATTAATTCATTTCAGATACTCTTTGAATTTAATGCCTCAGCTTGAGTGAAAATCAAAACATAAAACTGCACAATGTTTTATTTCAGCAAAATATTGTAATTGTTTTCATATTTATGTTCTTCAAAAGTATCGGGTCTAGCATCCTGCTTCACTGTTGGTGACAACGACGTCCCTGAAAATGAGAAGAAAAACTTTCTTAGTAACATCTAAAAAATGTAATCATTATTGCTCATCTATTTCAGGATCATTCCTTGCTTTAATCTGTAAAATGATTATGCCATCAGTTATCAATGTTTTGGTAAGCGTTTGATAATTTGATAATCATAATCAATTTCTTAAAAAATTATTACAAAGCTTTTCAAAACAGGTATGGTAAATTTCAAGTAGATCTTAACTCACTTTACAATGGAAGCAATGTTCTGAAAACGATATTGAAAACAATTTACCAACAGTGAAAATCAAAAATATGTTCATGAACATTTATACTGAGATACTTATACTTATATTTCCAAAAGTTCATGCTTCCTCTCGAATGACTCGGCCACGAAGGAACTTTAATGACCACAAAACATGCACTTACGCACAGCTTGCCTCGCAAGCGTTGTAGTAGGTTACACCATCAGCACCACAGACTGGGGCAATGTTAAAGGGACAGGCACACTCGTTAGCCGAAATGAATGCTGAAAGTAGAGTTTATTGCATTATACAATACTTGCCAAAAGTCTAGTTTCATTTCATTTACATAAATCATTAAACATTGAAAAATCATTGCAGTATCATTAGATTGTAAATGGTTCAAAGCTTTTCTAATTTCATAAGGCAAAATAGTTATAAGATCCCCTTAATCTATTGTCCATTTAACTGCAATAATTGGACTTATAGATATATTGGCGAGTTTCCCTTATGATTCTTGTCAATTGATTGTTACAAGAACAGTTTTGTAAGCTTGAATTTCTGCTGTTTCTTTCCACTTTGTTTTGCAAATCCTTTCATATTTAAATATGCAATTTTCATTCACTTGTTTGATGATGTTTTTAAACTGCAGCTGTTGTAAAAGCAAATACAAATCTACTTGTTAGACCTAAGAAACTGTGATATATGTTGATATGTCGCCATAGAAAGTGTCATTTGATTACTCATCAATGGAAAAAGTTTTGGTGCATATAGCTGTGATAATTGATCTTGTAGTGTTAAGATTAGCTTGGTAAAATAAATAAACTGTTGTCATGAAATTGAAGACATGTTTGGAAATTTAAGCATTCTAAATTAACCTTTGCCTATGTTGTTTTCTTATAAACCGACGTTAAGCTGTCTAACGACACAAAAAGGTGACATGTTTATTTTATGCTAATTTAAAGATTTTAGATACAAGATGAACAATAACTTTAGTTACTTACCCACAGAGGCGATCAGAACAACGAGAAAAAGAACAGCTTTCATGTTGGTAGGTTTACTTGTGTTGATAAAGTTATCCTTCAGTCAGTTTGTTTCCCTTTTATACAGTTTGGTTACCAAATAAAAGGTTTTATGGTATGGAAATGTTGCATGCTTAGCTTAGTTCCACTTCAAGTATATGAAGCCAGACAGGCCTTTTCTATAGTAGTATTAAATAGTTTTGTGGATCAATAAAAGTTATGTTTAATAGGAAATCGATTATAAAATTACTCTCGATCAAGAACGGAATGGTACCTTCAATTAAGTACGTATGCGTTGTTTACACTGACTTAATGTATGATTTGAACTCTGGTGAAATTTTCCTGCTTAACAATCAAATATAAGTTATGAATTTCCTTTTTTCACGAGTCTTTCCTCTACATATTTGATAGATAAAGGTAAAGAGAAAGATCCCTCATTGACCAAAATAAATAGGATGATGCTTTGAATTTCTATAGGCATTTAAGTAATTGAGGTTGTCAAATACTAAGAATAAAATACTTTTGACAATTGCGTTAAAGATGTATATTGCTAAGTACCATTTGAGATTGTTTGCCTTATTATGCTTTTGAGGTATTTTGTTATGCTTTAACAGTTTTTTTCCTTTGGAAATGTATTCCATAGTTCAACATATTTTACTTCACATGTTGACGTTTTAGTTAGTGTTTGATACATAATAAACAAATTGAAAGTTTGTGTAATATTCTGTTCAAAGATTAATCAATTCAACAATCATCTTTAAATCTAAAAGGTGGACTTCATGGAAAACTAGAAACAGATAGTAGCAGAGTGAACTGAGAGAATTGTTTTAATCTAAATTATATCTTAATATTTTCATGTATCATCTTAACTTTCATATTTATCACATCATTTTGTGCATAAGCTCTTCGATCTACTCCTGTGAACAAAATGATCGCCAGACAGCTACCTCAGAATTGAAGTCAGCAAAGTTAAATTTTTCCATAATACGTATACAACATGATTGTATTCATAAAGGTCGAACAGTCAACGACAAAATATTAATCAGATACTATCGATACCTACAGTCATGTATTTTCGATTTTGATCTATTAAATATCTAATCAAGGACGATACATGTTTTATTTCAGACGTCGTCAAATATGTGTCATATTTGTGTATCTCATGTTATTTCTATACAAATGGTCCTTTGCTAATTCGTTTTGGAATGCAGGTTTTCACCAATAACAAAATTGAACTGAAACTAGCTATATTGCTTGCTTACATTAGTTAAAAGGAAGGATGTTTCCTTGTTTGCCTTGTACAGTTATCAATACATTCACAGACGATGAGACAGCAAGTATAATTTAGAAATGAAGATAAAAACTTTATTTTACTATCAGTAAACTGTTGTATTGAACAAACGTTAACTGGTCCATTACATTACAAATAAGTCAATACATTAATTGAAATACATTTGAACAATATGTAAAATTTGAATGAACATCAAATTACATCAAAGTGCAGAGTCATCAAAATAGTACAATATGAGAGGCTAAAAGGACTTATCATCCCAACCCCCGTATCATCAGCCCTCCAGTAGGGACCTCATTAAACTGTCTCACCCTGTTCCTATCACACGTCCATCATTAGGGTCTTTAGGAACTCCAAGACTGTTTGCAGGCTTCCAAAGATCACAAGACTTCGATTTGAGACTAATAGATGAATGGTTTTTCCTCCCTGTTTCGCAAAGCATCCAATGGGGGACGATAACCCACTTCTAAATTGTCTTCTCCTTATTGACACTCACTTCCCCTCCATTCCTTTGCTTCATCGCAGCATACGCCACAATGACAAGTCGAACTCTCGAGGACATGAGGACATGTATTCCATGTCCAATCTGTCAGATGTCTGACATTAAGTTGTCATTTATTGATTCAAATCTTTGACTAGAATATTGCTGGAAAATATGTATTCATCTCTGTTGTTGGGATTCTTGTTGCATGTGTTTAAATGCGTGTGGGCGTCAAGGCAAATGTCAGAGGTTTGCTTCCTTGATGTCTTCTATGAAAATACATAATCATTTAATGTTGTCTATTTGACTTTCATTAAAGCAAATCCCCCTTTTTCTTCATCAATTCATGTTCAACATTAGATAATAGCTGTTGTATTCATTAAATCTATTTAATGTTTTAATGAAATAACACGCAAATCAAATTATATTCATTGTATATATTCTATAACTAGTTAAATAAATCTTTAACTTAAGACCTAAACTAACTCATATAAGTTATGCTGTTATTTTGATTTTTTCATTTACATTAGTCAAAATAAATTATCTTTCAAACTACAAATTTTATCACCATACCTTGTATCCATAAATGACATAAGTTCTTTGAACATCATTTCCTCTTTAAAACTGTATGAACAAATCCATTTGATTAATCTGATGAAACTAAAGTAAATTCTGATCATATTTTTCGGTTAGTAAAAATCAGTGAGAATATCTTCAACTGAAGGATTAATGTATGTCTATTTAGTGTGTAATGGTTAGGCTTATTAACTTACAAGAAACGATCTTCCTTGTGTAGTGACTATGCAGAAGGCATTAAAACATTCTAATCACATTTCTATTATCCTTTTATCTAACTGGTCTAGAGTGTAATTGATATATTAGAGCACCCATGTTTTGAATTACAGAATTCCATTAACATTTTAAGTTCTGCTTAATAAAAATGAAATATGTTCTTCATTTCCTCTTTAAAACTGTATAACCAAATCCATTTGATTAATCAGAGAAAACTATCGGTAATTCTCCTTATGGTTTTCTGTCCATAAAATATCAGATATCATATCACCAACTGAAGTGTCCATTTATATTCATTAAGTGTTCGAATTGTTATTCCATATACAACAACAACGATCTTTCAATGCGGAAGACATCATATAAAGCATTTTTATCATATTTGTATTATAATTTTTCGTACGTTCTCCTGTGTGTAATTAAAACATTTACTCATCATGGTGAAATATTTAATCTCAGAATATACTCATGATATAATCACATTGACAGAGTTAATGATATCTTAAATGTATTCATTCAAATTCGTGTGTGGTAAAAAAAAATAGAATAAAAAAACCTGGTCTGATATCTAAAAATATTTAATGTGCGAAACACCTGCATTAAGTTTTGTCTCAATGTGGGAATGTTCAATAAGAATGTCAGTTCAATGCTTTTGGATTATTTGTGGCTTTGAATGAGCGTGACTAACAGAAACCCCTTCATGTGTTATTTTATTGTGGGTGAGTTCATTAAGGATAGACGGACATCACTTGCAAAGGCTGAAATCTGAGAAATCTTGAATAAGGCACGAAGTACTGCTCAAGTCTCATAGATGACTTCCTGATTAAAGCTCTTTGGATGTCAGCTGCACCATGACTTAAAATCGGATTTAAAATTTGCGTTTTGAGGGTTTTTTAAAACTTGTATTTTGGAGTTCAAATGCATGTTTGAAATTTGAATTTAAACGTTATATCAGGATTTTCAATTTGATTTAAAAAACATTTTTTTTAATTGGACTTTTTAATTTGATTTTCATTTCATTTTCAATTTGACTTTTAAGATTTTAATTCATCGTTTTGATTTGATTACATGCTTTGATTTGTTTGTAAATACAAGCAATTTTTTAAAAGAAAATGATATATTTTTGATATATTTTGTTGGCGAGATAGACGCAATCGAAAGAAAGCCATGTATATTTGTGGTAAACAGTATGGCAAAGTTTTTTAATCTTCCTACATGATTCATCTAAGTGTGGGTAGGTTTTTTAAGTCACCGAAGATCCCCCCGGCTACAAAAGGTCTCGTTCTGATCTTGTAATCACGTTTAACGCCCGCACAGCACTTCCGGGATAAAGGTGAAGAGGATGTACATGTATGTCGTTATTTAGATTTTTAGTTTTGTACTTTTAGAAAATTGAACTTTGATTAGAGGTTGTTAAGTTTTCTTAGTTAGAATTTGAATTGTTACTTGAATTAATGGTTTTAAATGTTAGTTTGGATTTGACACTTGCACAAAACTTCCAGCGTATTTCTTTGTTAGGTCAATTACAACCATGTTGGAACAATCGGCAAAATATAGATTGTTTTTGTAACGGGGAAAACCTTGATCACAATTTTATTTTATAAGAGATTTGTTTCTCCGATTGAAGTGGCTGGCCAATTGGCTACGGTCTGCAATGTTTTTTTTATTTTTGCTGTATTTTTGCTAATCTTACAACATTGTAAAAATAAACTTTATGTATAGATGGAATATCCACATATTTACAAATAATTTATGATAAGACTATTCAACAATGCCTTGTAATACCGAAGCAAGGATGTCATGCACTTAGCGCCGATGAATGAATTCCCTTCTCATATTGTTTTTATTTTACCATGTGTGCGATCTCATTTATTTATTTATTGTGCTAACTGAATGAACAAATATTTTTCCCTCAGTAAAATGTGTCAACTGAGTTATGTAAAAATCATGTATTTATAACATACTTGTACAACTGTTAATGTCCCTATGAATTTAGTTTCCACAAAAAATACCCTAAGAGATCTGTCATCTTAAAGGGGCAGAAGCGCTTTTTTTAAAATAGTTATTTCTTTAGAGTTTACCGAATAAGGATTAGTGTATTCCCAATGTCTTTTCTTCAGGAGGTGAAAATATCCCATTACTCAATCTCTTCATCCATAGTTTTAGAGACAATAATCAGGTCTCCAACCCCCCCATCTCATACCCAATTTCGTTTCCACAAAATATCCTCAAATATAACTCTATCTTTATGTAGCCATATACTTCACACAAACTCCTATAGTTTCGTTTCGCTAATATACCAATTGAGTACAAGCTCTTTATTTAATAAAAGTTGCATTTCATACATGTATATACGTTGTTCAACTTGTCTGATCCTTAACACCACTGGCATATTGACACCATTCTCCGAAAACAACTATTACGTGACAACCTTTAACCGAAGGAGCGGTGAAAATTGTCTCGATAATCCTTTGACAAAAGACGGCTTTTGTTACAACAGTACTGACTCATTTATATGTTTATCCTACAAAATGATTCACAACATCAGCCGGGAGATTAATTCTTCCACACACAATAGCATAGTTATTGTCTCGTGTTACTCTTTACACAAATTCTTTCTTTTGAAGTCTTAACTTATCACATCCTTGTATAGATAGGAAGGATATTACTAAATCCGGCTTGGTTTTTCTGTACCTCCAGGCAAAAGATGTCTTACTTTGTAATCATGATACAAAGTCATAGTTACATGTCAAGTCATAAGTAGTTGTACGAGTAGTTGTACTTTTTGCTTTTGTGAAATGAAGTTTACAGTTATGGTCGTAATACTTAGACGGCGCATTTTATAGAATTTATGTGTAATAATAAACTAAAACATGAATTAATTTGAACACTTTCTTCTCTACTCTAGTCGTCCTTTCCTAGATTTCTCATCAATGGAAAAGAAAGTATGTTGGGTTCGAAAAATATGCTATCACATTGATAGAGGAAAACCTCAAAGATCACACCTGGCAATGCTATTATTAGCAAAAACCGTCGTTATTCAAAATCATATCATAGTTATTAGGAACTAAACAATTTATCTAATTCAAGATTTCAGTAAAGTTTTAGAAATAAAGCGTTTACAGAATGAATGATGAAAATATTGAGAAATGTTTAATGATGAAATGCAAATTGTGAGGTTATATTGCATTATGAAAAATAGTGATTTTTAAAGGTATAATGCAAAACAGTATTCGGTTTCTCAGATGAATGAAAACTAATTTGATATTAACATTGTATTATCGCTCACAAATTATCAATAACTCCTCTTAAACGTGAATTAGGTTATTTATCTCAAAATCTATACTTTGTAACATGTTTTGGCCAATAACTGTATGACATATTTATCAAATCGCATCTCAACAATGAAACCAACTATCACGACATCATATTGGGTATATTAAAATCTCATTACTGAGAGCTGTCACGAATACTTTGTAAACCGGGCCGCCTACATAATAAAAAATTGTCGTGAGACATTATTCTTTACATTTTGAATCTGTGTTCTGTTATTTCGCTATTCAACTGCGCATTAAGTTTGCTGGGAACGATCTCCATGGAAAATACCAGTGCCGCCCACAAGTTCACGATTTGATATCTGAGCATATAATTAATATGAAATATAGAACGGAAGGAACTGTTCATTAAAACTTTCAAAATGGTATGATGTCACATCTTCTTCAAATGATAATGATCTTACATCAAGAAAAATATTGCACATCCTACTTTTTAAATTTCTGTGATAACATAGATATAAGAGATTTATCCAAACATTAAAGATCCAATCCATATCAACATGTTTGTCAATGTTAAAGTGTAAAAGAAAACTATCTCTTCAATAGTTTTTATCATTGAAATAGAGTCAGCAAAATGACTGTGGTTACTGACTTAACCCTATTACTGAAAACAAAATTAAGAAAATTATACAGTATCCAGACTGCAGAAACATTTCCATTTCATAAACAATGAGAAATTATTCTTTAAAAAGTTGGACCCTGGACATTTAAATACCCATTTTATATACAAAACTTGTAATGGTGATATGGGTTAAAGAGACAGTAAATCCTTTTCATGGTCATTTGGCTTTCGTATGTGCCTAATCACCCATTACATGTATATGATGATATTCATTCTGAACACCACGCAAATTCATAAAGAAATGCCAAATACATATATTATTACTTTTCATTGAAAACACCTTTATGTATGCAATCTTTCAAACTCAAAATCTTATCTTCTATATGCTTCAGAAAAGTTTCCAACTTTAAGTTTGATTAAATGACGCATATTATTGTCCATTTTGTTGTTATCAGCATGTTGACTTTATACTTTTTATATTGTCACTATACTGAACCGTCACGTATCTTAAAATGCTTCTTTCCAGTAACAGCCAGCACTTCTCGATACTATACCACCATAAATAAAGTTTGGCATATCACGGAGTGTCTCTTTAACTCTGTGAGAAGAAAGTTATCTGGACGAAGCTAACCCTCAAAACCAATCCCAAGGCGATTTATCAATGGACGTGCTTAAGTAAACTTCCATAATCTTTGCACTACATTGTGTATCCTTTTTAGGTATTCGACCTCACGACGTTCGTGTTTCATTCATGGATATTAATGAATGGGCCGTCTCCTCACGTGACAGGGTCAAATGTCAAGATGAACAACCTTGAGTGTAGCTACCTTTTGAGGAAACAAACAAGACCGTTAGGGAGATCTCTTACTCATACATTGTACCTAGACTAACTGTAAGTCTTGGAAATCATAAACCAAAAGAAAGGTTGTAAATTAGTCATTGATATCTTAATCTGGTAATGTATTAAGGTCATGTTGACGGGAGAATTGTGAATGTGATCTCATATGAAAAGTGTTTTCTCCAGTAAAATAAGGAAAGAAAGACGGTTTATAGTTTTGCATTTCTGTCAATACTTCGTTTTGGTTACAACAATGTTTCATTCTACGAAGAACAGTTCCAATAAAAGTTTTAAAGTTCCGTTTCCACCACATAATGAACACAGATATCATGATGTTATTCACTTTTAGCTTGGATGATTAATCTGATAAAATGCTTTGATAGTTTGCTATTTTCTTGATGGGGTTCATTCTCTCTCATATACTAGGACTTTTTGATGGAGATACCTTTTCGGAAGAGGATGTATAAGGTTAGAAAACATACATGTACATAGATACATGGATACATAGATAGATACATACATACATACATAGATAAATACATGCATAGATACATGCATATAGCATGCATGCATACATATAACATTTTTAAAGCGCCAGTATCCAGTTTTAGCAAGGCAAAAGCGCTAGTGTCTGAGATGATCATAAGAATCTGTTTAATATTCTAAAATAGAATTTGATAGTACTTTTAGTTTGCATTTCTATTTACAATGTCATATATGTTATTATGTGTAAATATGTAATTATGCAATGCTGCAGCTTTAACTGTGTAACCTTGTTCACGTGTTTTCTTTTTCTTTTCAAGCCAGGTAAGTTATGCATGAGTCATAACAAACAGGTGAGATGAGTCAGCGTGGGGACTTTTTGCAGATTACCTTTCACTCGACTTGCAACCCTCGTTGAGAGTTTGTGTCGTACTTTCAATACGAAAACATATAAATCTTTATGAAATCGATCACACACGGTAAGGGCAAATGTTAATAAAACAATGTTAATACAATGCAGTATTATATAATACTCACCTGTGTTGCTTGTGTTTAGAACAAAGCTTTCTTGACCACTATTTATGTAGTTAAAAAACGATCGGTGTTGATTTCTCATTGAATGGGTCGCCTGTTTATGATTATTCTGAATGTTTATAATGATAATGATGTTAATTTTAAAAATGATGAAATCTGAAGAGTTGTTTCTTTGACCAACATTATGCCGCTATGTTGTTTTGAGTATTTTAAACTGGTTAGGACCTCAAATCATTAAAAGTCATCATTGAAGAGGAGATATTTTTCGAAGGTTTGTGGAATGCTGCACTACCCTTATTCTTTGTAAATTTTCATTTAAAAAAGTCATAAATCTAAAAATAATTGTAGTTTTAAAGTGATTTTGTAGTCCTTTTTACCTGCAATACTTCCACATGATGATGATTTCTATATTTATGGTATCAGTGCTCAGTGATTACAATTCTAGGCTTTGAAATTATTTTGTTGCAGGTCTTGTTCCTGAATGCACTTTGCGCTATTGTGTTTCTAGGATTTTCGTTTTATTTAAAATCATGAACCCGATATTGCTTTGATTAATCAATTGATTGATAATTATTACAGATACTTTTAATGCTTTAAGATGATTCGTTGTACTTGCCAAACCTCCTGGCGTGAGTATATATTCATCTTGTAACCCTTTAAGGTTGTTTCATGTCTCTCATAATTGTTATTGTAGGAATGATGGGTACAATTATTGTAACAAGGTTCACATTAATATTGAAATAACAATTATTATCGAAACATCTTTAAAAACTGACAGTAAATTTAGTCATTATGGCTTTGAGTACTTTTGCAGCATTGTTTCAAACTCATTTGTATTTCAACATTTGTTTGTTGAATCTGACTTCTCTGACCAACAACAATAAGAATTGCACTCAAGATTGTCTGTGAAAAAAATTATAAAAATGTGAAGTTGCGGATTGCTTTATTTCAGCAAAATATAGGAATATTTTCCATATTTTTATTCTCCATTATCATTGTATCTAGCATCCTGCTTCATTATTGGTGACAGCAACGTTCCTGAAAATGAGAAGAGAAACTTTATAAGGATTATATTAAAAATCAAAATCATCATTACTTAATCTTTATCAGGATAATTTCTTGCTTTGATTTCATTCATCGTCTTCTTAGTGAAGAAGTAAAAGGTTTTTTTGCAAAACAAGTATATGAAATAAGCAGTAAATAAAAAGCCACTAGAAGCCAATTATATTCATAATGACAATGAAAGAAGCACTTACGCACAGCCTGCCAAGCATGCATTGTCGTAGGTTACACCATCAGCACCACAGACTTTGGCTATGATCCTGGGACACGCACACTCCTCGGTAGCCGCAATAAATGCTGCAAATAGAATAGATTCCTCGAAGCATTAACCATGACATTTTAAGGCATCAAACAGGTACATAATAATGTTATTAATTATTCCCGTATTTACCCAGTTTCAGGTCCGAGGTCCGTTGTATTGACATTGGAACGAGATGAAGTCTTGGGCCAATACCACGGAGAGAGAGGACTTGTAACTCGGTTTGTACGGAAATACTTAAGTAATGATAATTCTAATAATATATCTCGTTTGATCTTGCTTACACGTAGAAATAATGTTCATTTTCATCAAAATCAAAATCCTTAATGAAATTGTTGAACTGATATAGCTGATGAAACATTGAAGCGATAGCATGTCTCATTGTCCATTCGTGTGTCAGAGCGGTACTGGCCCCAGTTTGTTTCGTATTGGCCCTGTCTTTCCTGTAATGGCCCAGTTGCCCGTATTGGCCAAAATGGGGAATCATATGGTCTACAAGTACTGTATACGTGCAATTGATAGTTAAACAAAAACATTAGTTATGAATGTTGAGTGCCACTAGGTTTATAACTGGACATTGTATCATAATCGTAAATTCTTTTATAAACACAATTTAATCTGACCAGTTTAAAAAATGCTTGTCTTATAAAGGTTTTCATGGGGTTTTTTTAAATTTCATGTTAATTGATTGTTACAAGCATGATTTCTATAAATTGAGTTTCTGCAGAACTGCCTCTCCCTTATGGAAGTCATCTTAGCTCAATGTATTTGTTTATTGTTTTTTGTTTTTTAATGTTAATACTTCGCAGGTGAAAGTATGTATTTCCAAAACTTTAAGCAAGCATTCATAGCACCATAATGGATTTCACAAACAAAGATACTGCTTTCTTAATAGTGTCTCCTAATATTATGTCTTGTATATAGTTTGATCTTTAGATACAAGAAAAACAATCACTTTAGTTACTTACCCACAGAGGCGATCAGAACAACGAGAAAAAGAGCAGCTTTCATGTTGGTAGATTTACTTGTGTTGATCAAGTTATCCTTCAGTCAGATTGCTTCTCTTTTTATACAATTTGGTGACTGATTAGAAGGTTATAAATTGACAGATTAATGTCGTCGGTATCACTTAGTACCATGTAAAGTAGTTAAAGCTTGGCAATTCTTACCTCTAGTAGTATTTAACTATTCTTCCTGTAGAACTTTATGATTTCATGTAAGCCAATAATAAATAATGTAGGTGTATGGGTTCAAGTTCGAAATGGTACCACACTTTTCTTTTTCTTTTAAATATGTGTCCGAGTGTAATGAAAGTGCTCATTCACATTTTCGGAAACACCCTAGATATATAACTAAGCTGTTTTCAATGGCTATAGTGTGAAATTGCAACTTTGCCTAAATATTCTATATACCTATAATTACTTGCTTATTCGAAATATATTTTGGAATATATTTATTTCAAGAATTCATATTTTCATAGGTTTGTAATGCGAGTAAATGTAAATTTATTTTGTTTTATTATTCTTAGTAGTCAAGCCATTATAGGTACTTGAAGTAAAATATCCTCGAAAATTGTGAACCTTTATCAGTTGGCTTTGAAATATTCGATTTTAGGCGACACTTTGATGAGATATCACTTATCATCCATTTTTCATTATTCATTTGATCTTATTATGAACAGTGAACACAATTGTGTCAGTCTAATGACAACATGCAGATTGTCATATCACTGAAATAATGAACATTTCTTTACATCTTAATGAGTCTACCCTATATATTGGATGCACACTGATGGAGACGTATTAAAGCCTTGATAATGGTGAGTACCATATTCCTTTTAGAATAGAAATAGAAAACTATAAATGTGAACTTTTTTTGTCATCTTTACGGGAATTAGAAGACGACATGAAAAAGTGGACAACTTTCAGGATAAAAGTCTTTAGTTTGTTAAAAAGACTACAAACATAGTTAATAATTATCTAACTTGAAAACACCATTCTATATTAAATTGATTATTAATTAACAATCTGGAAATTGGAATTGATTTTGACCGTCCCCCATCTCTTTTTTAAGACCCTTTTTGATCAAAATACAAAAAATCTGTTTCTATTAATTTGACTTGCAGCGGTCTTTGCTTTATAATGAATCCACCACAGACATTTTCAAAATAAGGTTGGTCTGTTTAAATTTGATTCGATTTCGTAGACATTATAAAAACATGTATTATTCATTTATCTTCCAAGCATAGTGAATATGATTTCTTCTGATCACAACTGTTTACAATTTTTGAAAGTTTAGATTTATGTCATACATGTCATTGATATATTGTTCCTTGAGAACTATGCATTCTTTTACTTGTTAAAAATTAACACACATATCTAAAATAAATCATCTGAACATTGTTTGAATGAGAATGAAATTGAATTTGATTATTGTAATATTTCACACTATGATTATTCATCGTTTGTGGAATAATGTGTTTTCTAAAATTAGAGGTTAGGAAATAACCCGAAATATAATACAAAGTTTATTAAACAAGTAATGTTTTGACTGAAAATAGACAAAGAGGGTCGTATGACAAAACAACAGGCATGAAAGGAATTTCACCTTGCATATGCATTAAAAACCATACATTAGTTTTAAATATTGACTCTTTAGGGTTAGTGCAAAGAAAAGAGGTTTCAAATTCATTCAATTTCCCTGTTTGACAAGGTTTTTGATTATGAACCAGGAGTTTAGCAACTTATGATTAGTCATGAAGGAAAGTTGCCCTTAGCTCATAGTACTTTGGAATAGAAGATCACATACATGTTGTGGTGCTTTTAAAAAATTTTGGTGTCACTGATAACCAATACCAATAAATATTGATAAGATTACTAAATATGCCATTTCACAGAGTTCCAAAGTACTATTATATAATGAAACTGTGTGATGAAAATGGTAAAAGAAATTGGGTAACTGATGTAAGAGAGGCTCTCAATAAAATAGGATTTGGTCATCTTTGGTACAATCAAAGTGTACATTTATAATTAGAATTTATCGTTTCAATAACACAATGGATGAAAGATATAATATTTACAATCCTGGACAGAATCCATGTCACTATCAACCAAATTACTATATTATAAGCAATGAAAATCTGAATATGACTTTCCAAAGTTAATGTGAAAATTCGGTATTGCTTTGTCCCGCTTGTTTTCGTTGTTCATCACATGAATTGTTTGTTGAAACAGGTAGATGTGTGGGTGTTGAAAGAAGAAACAGAATATGTCAAATCTGTGATTTGAGTTACATTTCCTGTTAATCGGCCCTGTCTATATAAGTCTACGGACTACAGTCTTTTGGAATAATCTACAAGATTGGCTTAAATATTCATTTCCAACTCCAGTGATATTTTCTAAACTTTTAATCTGGTTTGGTACTCAACACCAAAATAAAATAATTAACCACATCATTATTTCTGCTAAAAGATAAATTTATCTTAGCAATATCAAAAATACATCACTAATCCTTAATTTATTTATATATAAACTAAAATTTTATTGCTATCAAAATCAATACAAAACATGATCTTGAAAATAACTGGTGTCTTCTCTCTCAAGTTCTTGAATGAATACATGTATTCCATATTCAAATTACCTGTTGTACTCTTTATTGTATGTTTTATTCAACATTAATTATGTATTCTAAATTCTAATTTTAAAAAATGAATAAATAAATAAAAAAGTCTACGGACAAAATATCTTCAACCATACCTTTATAGTTACCCAAATAGAACAAAACCATTGCCATTGCTACATGTAACAAATACGAATACTCTTTTACTACGGAATCTTGCAATCTATATCTATTATGCAATGTTATTTAGAAGAAATATTGTAAAATCAAATAATTTGATAATGTGACCTACCCAGGCATTTACTACAGGCCTGTGGATTTTTATGTGCAGAAATAAAGATTGCTTGACCCATAAATGTTTTTAGAAAACGAAGGCGTTTCAGATTTGTAACATGACTTCTAGTTTGAAGAAGTCTAAAAGTAAATATTAGTTTTGCGTACAAACTTTTGAAAAAAGAAGCAGTTCACAGCTGTTCCATTTTATAAAAGGTGCTGAAAGGTCAAAACAAATGTAAATTCTAGGACTGTCCAATAGCATCGGTCTATACGTACAAACACAGTTTTCATTTTATCAATATATTGGATTTGAATAAAAGATTATAGACATAAATTAGATATGACTTTTTCTAATGTAGAGATGCAGGTTTGAGATGCAAGAAAGTTTTTATTGATGTTATAAACGTATAGTTTGTGTTAGAAGTGGCAGAGACTAGTTTCAAATTTGTATTTAGCCAATTAATTATTTTTATTTCTTTGAGTTCATGTTTTATTTTTTGAAAACTTTAAAGGGAGTTTTCCTACAGGTTTTACATCAAAATTAAACGAAAGTATAACACTTGGAAATAGAGTAGTTTAAAAAAATTGCGATATTTTTGCAATACAACAGCTAATTATTGCAATATATTGCAATATAGAGATTGGTACCAATATCAAGCCCTAGTGAATTCCAAGCATACTATAGATTATGTGTTACCCAAAAGTGGTATTCGTTGCCGTGAGATCTTGCAATAGTCACTGTGTTATTTCAAAAGGCGAAGACCGTTGATTGATCAAATGAACAAACATCGAAAACCCTAAGAACAATAACTTTGCCCATGATCATTGTGACAATGATTCGAACATTGTTATCTCAAAATGGTATCAAAAGTCATAATGAGATGAATTTGTAATGTCTACTATTCACATAGGACAACCGTTTTGACAGCACAATGTTTGCGTTGCTGCCACAACGGTATTGGGCTAGTTTAAAACTTTTACGATATTTCGCTATGAGATCTATAATTGCTGATTTTGTTCTCAAATTTAAAGGGGTATATTGATGATCTCGCTGTTACGAAAGTCACTACTTGGTTTTATCTGTACGAGTTTTGTAATGTAAATTATGCCGGGAATCCTATCACCTACGACCTTAACACACCTGGCAATAGTCGCAGAGATTAGTACGAAAAAACAGAGTTCGCCCACAAATTTAAGCGTTTAAAACCTCTAGCTAACACATAATGAGATGAATTTGAAATGTCTACAGGTAAAAGCAATTCAGAAATAACAATGAAACCTGTTAAATATGGGTAAAACTAGAATATCAAAATAATAAATACATTGGAATCTTGAGAACAGCAGAATGTATTCATTGTCATTCAGCATTGGCTAAATTCTAAAATATGAGTGAAGGTTTCACCAAATTCTAAAATATGTTACTTTTTCCTTAGTCAACAACTACGTCAGAGGAATGTCCTCTTGTTCTTAAGTATGATTGCAATGCTGCCCTTTTATTCAGTTACGTACCATACATAGTTTTGCTAGTTGAAATGAACTGCAAATCAAATCTAGTGGGGACAGATATTTTCAGCCTGCAATAACAGCAGCAGTCGGGACATGATTTCTGGTTCCCCAGTGATTGCTTTGAAATTATTTAAGCCATATTTTGATATTTCTATCCTTACATAATTCCATTTAATTGTCAAACCAATCTTGAGTTGTTGTTTTTTTCCAATTCTCAACATTTCAACTTCTTTCATATGACTCTTTTGATCACATGTCCCCATCACACAAAATTGGTTAAAGGAATGATGTTAACATTTATTGTTAGAAGGCTCAAATGTATGACGACAGAAACCCTTGACACAAAGTAAACCCACTTTTATGTTCTCACAAGTCTTCGATGTGTTGAGAACGTGTGTAATATAGGCCCAAATTCATTCCGATTTCAACATTTTAATTGTAGTTGTTTGATTTCATCGATCAAGATGTTAATCATTGTATTGAACACTTTTTCCAATTTACATTATTGCCTTTGAATGAGTCAAAGAATACAAAATATATGAATTTGCAAATGTTTTATTTCAGCAAAATAATGGAATAGTTTCCATAATTTTGTTCATGAGATCATTTGGTCTAGCATCCCGCTTCACTGTTGGTGATAACAACTTCCCTGAAAATGAGAAGAAAAACTTTCTTTGTAACATGTTAAAATTCAAAATTATCCTTGCCCAATCTTTATCATAATTATTCCTTGCTGAAACTTATGATATGTTTATTACTTATCGTTTATCTATGTTCTGATACGAGCTTGATACTTTTCTTGATAATTAATTATAACCAATTTCTGTTGTAAGTAAGTAAGTACAACGATTTTCAAACAAGGTATATGAAATGTTCAACTAGATTTAGACTCAGAATATAGTTTAAGCAATATTTCGGTCTCGAATTTGAGTGGAAATCACCCTGGCAATGACCACAAAACATGCACTTACGCACAGTTTGCCTCGCAAGCGTTGTAGTAGGTTACACCATCATTACCACAGACTGGGGCAATGTTAAAGGGACAGGCACACTCGTTAGCAGAAATGAATGCTGCAAATAGAATTCATTTCTTTATGAATTGAAAATGGACCTTCAGGTTTATAGAATAAATGATAAATGATTTGCTTATATTCGATTTTGATTACATTTATATCATGCATAAAAATATAATTATAGTACTTTTAGATTGTGAATTAGGTTATCTTCTCATAGCACAAAATAGCTTTGTGAAATGATTTGAAATATTCATGCAAAAGAAGGCAATTTTGGAATTTTAGCATTCTTTTCAAGTTTTTCTATCCTTGTCTACCAAGTGCTGTTTTTTTATAAACCAATTTTCTTCTGACACAGTTGTTTACCGCTCAATTCGTGAGAAGATTTGATCTATCGATACAAGATAAACAATAACTTTGGTTACCTACCCACAGTGGCGATCAGAACAACGAGAAAAAGGGCAGCTTTCATGTTGGTAGTTTTACTTGTGTTGATCAAGTTATCCTTCAGTCAGTTTGCATCTCTTTTTATACAGTTTGGTTATTGATTAAAAGGTTATAAAATTGGTATGGATATGTCGTTTGTATCACGGAGTTCTACTTCAAGTAGTTGGGACCCGACTGGTCGTCTCTCTATCAGTATAAAATAGTTCTGTATATCAATAAAAGTTATGTTAAGTCTTAAATCGTTCATATAAGTATCTGAGATCATGGATAATTATGGTACAAAGCTATTATTATCCTTCTTTATATAAATGTGCACAAATATCATAAAACGTCTCAATTCATTACATTTACCTCTTTATTAAGCCCATGAATCACAAGAGCTTGGAAAAGATAAGAAAGGTGGTTGTAACTGACTAAATGTATGATTTGAAAGGGTAACTTTCCAGAAAGCTGTACTGCTCAATTATTAAGTTATCAGTATCCTTTTTCATAGTCACGTCTTTAAGAGTCCATCCCATGTATGGTGGGTTGTATTATTGGAGAGTAAAATATCCGTTGTTTGTCAAAAGAGAACTGATTGTTGAATTGAATTGTCATCTTCTATAGTCATATTTTTGTCTTTATTCCATCAAAAGCATATATAAAAATAGATTGTTTATATATGGAGCATGTGGTACACTTTGTTGTAAACATAGATAAATTGATAAATGACACAAATGTGAAATATTAGTGACATTCAAAGTAAGTAAATACATTGGGAATTGGTTGTGATATGTTAATGAAATAGCTTGTTAATGACTTTTACATTTGATTTTTTTGGAAAAACACGAAAAGGTAGAAAATATTCTTTGATTTGCCATTTGAGGTTGAAAACTATGAAGACAGTTTTAAGGATATACAACTTTTTTATTCTGTTTTACTGGCATTTAAACATAAAGTCTAATGACTTTGCTTCAAAATTGGTTATGAAGTTAAATTTCAGGTTTCATCCTCTGTACTGTCTTTATGAATTTGCATTCTCTCCTCCTACAGGAAAATCAGTCATAAGCATTAAACTCTTAATCACTTCAATTGCACCGTCCTGTATCAGCGTATAGTTCCTTCAAATACCATGACATCATACGGATAAAATTATTCTGTTGTAGCAGGAGTCGAGGATGCAATTGGCCATGTGTGAATGAAATCACATTTCCTTTATGTTCTAACTTTTTTATCAAGTCTATGAAACATTTTACTAATTGCTCAAGTAACATACCCATAATTGTCCGATGATTGGATACAAAATGTTAATTAATATTTTATAGGAATCAGAAATGAATAGTGTAAAGAGTGAAGACAATTTTAAGAATATAGAAATTCTTCATTTCTTTATGGGATGTAAAACATTGATTCTTATGACTTGTTGGCTTGCAAACACAATTGTACAAGAAATCCAAGATTTTTTAAACATCAAACTGTGATTTGAGTTTGAAAAAACATTTTATTCTAAAACAAGATCAGATGCCACAAATCAAAACTAATCTCTTTATCATACTGAAACATTTGCCATTTGTTTGACTTGTAGGAGTCTTTAAGCAATGTTGAAATATATGTTTTAAATTCTATTTAATTAAGCATGAATGAAATCTACAACCAAGTAGGAATGTCATGACGTCATATTGTACATGACGACGTTGCTCTTGCAACGCATTATACGTTAATTGTATGGCCTGAAGAGAATCCTTGAGCTGAAAGCGCTGGCCATATAAATGGATTGTTTTTACTGCGTACTTCAAATATGTATATGGTTTAATCAGTAGGTATATATTCCTATGCTGTAGGTATCAATAGTTATTCGATGTCTTGTCGTTTACTCTGGCAGAGATACTGATCATACTTTCAGATCAAATTGATGTACCATAACGAAATATTATAAACAAATATATAAATATACAATAACAAATACATATAATATATATATAAGACATAATAATTATATATAAACATTAAGATATAATTTAATTTTAACAATTCTGTGCGATCTCTAAATTTATATTCGGCTGCCAGTGCTCATTCAATTCCAACTTTTTAAAACGAAAATTTTAGATAAATCCTTGAACAGAAATATACAATTTTCACATTTTCATATATATCGAACACTAATGATAAAGTTAATATGTGATAGAAACTTTTTTTTGATATAGAATACATATCAAAATGAAAGTGTGCAAAAAATCTAAACCTTGAATTTAAGAAAGAGTTGAAAATAACACGCATTTGATATTCTCTACTCAATGTGAATATATGGAATGGATGTTGAATGTAACTCGGGATGGTTGTAATGAATTCTATTCACGAGTTATAAGGTTTACTATGCACACTATGTGTCAGCACTGAGAACTTTTGAAAAGATTAATAACAACCTGAGAAAGCTGTGCAATAACTGCGCTATGCTACAGTGATTAAGTTAGTGGGTAAGTGAGAACTTATCATTTACAACGTTTTAATTAAAAGGAATATCTGTCACATGAATTGTTTCATTGGATCGGGAGAGGGCATTTACTGAGCAAACCATGCTTCATATGGAAACCAGGCTTCATATGGAAATCATTTAGTAGTTCAAAGCATATTGCTGAGAACCTTTCATCAAATCAAATTGCAAAATTCGTTCACAAAGTTGACATTTGAAAAAAAAATGCTTGAAAAAACATGGCATGCATGTGCTGTAACTTATATACATCATTATTTGAAGTAAGTATAGTTTAACTTGATGAAAAGCTTTTATTACCTGATTTACCCATGTTGCACTCATGAAATTCACATGAAATAAACGTTCTTATAGAAGTATTTGTAGTTTTAATTTTTTTCCCCCTCATAGTTGACACTTAACAAAAGTACACATCCAAAATATTTTGAATTCTTTGACAAAATAAAATTTTTTGATTTTTTATCCTAATGTAACGAATTGAAACAATGAAAACATATCGCCCAAACGCAACTGAGGCATATCAGTTGACTGAAATTTGTAAAATTTCTTCGTTGTTTTCTCGATTCTGATTGGTTGAGTTGAAAAATTACCCTATGTTAAATGACAATGAATACCAGAAAATTCGCTGAGACGAATTACTGCTAATTAAGGATTCAGCAGAAATGCTGAATCCTTATTGTTATTGGCGTGTTTATTATTATTATTATTATTATTATTATTATTATTATTATTATTATTATTATTCCACGATTTTTGTGAACAACATTGAGCCAAAACTACCGACTCAATTACAACCAAACTTTACGAGCTTATAGCCCTTACAACAAACTCGCGACTCGTAACTTTTCAGCCAATTCGAACATTGCATTAAAGGCTCAGTACCACTCACAGTTTTGAAAATTAACATTGGAAAAATTTAAAAAAAAAAAAGATTCTGCTTTAAAAGATGCGCAATAAAATTTCAAGCAAAAAAGTAAATCATGTCTAATTCGTAAGTCACGTGGTTTGGGCGCCATCTTGAATTTACGCACTTTTTAGGAATGTCCGACCCCATGCACCTTTGAGCGGACACTACACTGCTGCTACTTGCAGTAGCGAGATGATACTTACACAGTTACACAGCTAAATGATTGGTCTAAAACAAGTTTGTCTTGGAATTCGCAAATTCCTAATACTTTTACCACAGTAACCACTCAAAGTCAGTGAATTTTCAAAAATCGCCAACTTCAAGGGCAGATAACTGAAAAACCTACCCGTCGAATTTCATGAAATTTGCATGAGAGATAGACACGACCAAGGTCTTTAAGAATCAAGCATAACATTGATCGCGAACAGTCATTTCAGTTCACAAGAGAGAGTCAAAGTTTGCATCATACTACATGTCAATTAAGTGCGTTAGCAAGGGTTAAATTGCAAACAATTGAAGGAAAACATCAATATTGAAGAACGGCCGAGACGTGTGACATGTCCAAATGCAGGTACATGCGCTCTTGTATGTGTGAAAGGGGAAATGTTGACAGAAATACTCTACATTGCTCTTGTAGCAAGATTCGCTGAGTGCGTTAGCAAGGGTTAATTTGAAAAGTTGAAGGAAAACACCCTTCCTGTCAAGACATGCGACATGGGGCAGAAGTTTGAAGAAATGCTCTTCGATGTCTCATGAATTATCACGTAATTTACAGTCTAGAGAAGGCCGAAATGGCTTTATGCAGCAGAAGTCCGTACGACTGGACGTATGGACAGCGTGCGCGAGATGAGCAAATGCACACAAGTGCGTCAAGTACTGTCAAAATCTGATCAGACAGGCAGAGAAGCGAGCAATAAAGCCTGCCTGACTGACCTGAGCTGACTGACTGACATAGTCTTGATTGTTTATATATTATAAGACCCTCAACCTATGTACCAGCATTCGGGAACTATATTCCAGTGTCGGCAAACCACTTGATCTCGCCAAAGGAAATCACTAGCACTTTTTCAACTTTCACACCTCTACTGCCTCCCCTCCACATACCCCTTACATTTTGATGTTCTTGCTTTCTTGCCTCAACTGGCAGCAGGCCGTGTACATCGAGTAAACCTCACTTCCGCTCCTATGTCTCGCTACGTACTGAAAACGTATACAAAACGTCTTTTCGCTTCAGAATACGGCTAAATCAACTGCAGTGTACTAGAAATGTCTTCAAAACGCTATCTTAACTTGGAAAAGCACTTAGTTTGCCCCCAAGAGCCCCGGGTGCTCATATTTTGCTGAATCCTGTCATTGTCGTCGCTTTGCGACTATATTTTATACATTATGTTCTGTGTGTTTCTCCAAACATGTTTAAGCGCCTCATGAGGACGGAGAATGAAGCCCTAATGTACATGTACATATGTGTTGCATTGCCTAAACAGAAGGCACAGATTGCTTGAATTGTGAAATTTGTTAATACTGAAAAGTTATTATGTATAAAATTTATTATGTATTGAACTGCACATGTATATGGGCCAATGGCCTACAAACATGAATAAACACACTTGACTTGACTTGATATATTATACTATCCAAAAAAAGAAACGCATAGCCAGATTTGTTAGGAGAAATTGTTGTATTTTCAAACGCATATAAATTGAAAGGAAATGAAGTTACAAGTGTGATTTTTTACATCAGATTTAAGGAAATATCAATTAACGAAATTACGTAAAAACATTAGGTATGGCTTTCACAATATTTCACAGACGTCCGTAGAAAGTTAGCATCTGTTGTGGCCACCTTGTGCGTTGATGACAGTTCTCACCCGCCTTGGCATCGACTGGATTAGACGCTATATGGTTGGTTTTGGAATCGCCTGCCACTCCTGCTGCACAAATAGAGCCAGTTCTTGTAGAGTTTGAGGCTGTTGTTGACGCTGAAGAAGACGTCGATCAAGTTCATCCCAAAGATGTTCAATTGCATTCAAATCTTGGTAACGAAACGGCCATTGGAACTTATTAATGTTGTTTCTGGCGAGGAAATCTCCAGTGACTCGTCCAGCATGTGGCCTGGCGTTGTCCTGCTGGAACAGTTCACATTGGACGTCAATAACGGGCAGGGGGTGTGGCTGCAGGATGTTGTCTCTGTAGCGTACGACCGTCAAATTTCCATGAACGTGGATTAAATTGGTGCGACCAGTGTACGATATCGCCGCCCACATTATAACGCTGCTTCCACCAAATCTGTCCACCTCAAGAACACAGTAAGCGGCAAAACGTTCGTTCCGACGCCATTAAACACGGTTTCTGCCATCTCGCCTCCGCAATAGGAACCTGGATTCATCACCAAACCAAACTAGGCGCTAGTTGCGAAGATTCCAAATACCAACTGTGTTACACCAACGAAGTCGATTGGCACGGTGTTGACGACGTGGAACGTTGACAACGTAGGGTCTCCTGGCTCTCAATCCATCCTCCCTCAAGCTGTTCCCTACAGTCTGGCTTGAAATTCTTCTCAGTTCTGGTATGTTGCCTGCAGTACTCTCGGCAGTAGTTGTGCGATAATGCAAATGGATGCCCCGGATGTAGCGATCTTGAGCTGGTGTGGTGACACATGGCCTGCCTGAACGGGGACTGTCATTTGTCGTGTTGGTCTGAAAGAACCTGTCGAAAAGTCTTGAAATGGTGCTCTGGCTAACGTGGAGACGTCCTGTCACCGAACATTGGGACTCTCCAGCTTGAAGTCTTCCGATGGCGATGTTTCTTGTTATAGCGTCAAGACGTGCCACCATGGAGTGTCTTACAATCAATCTCCAAACAAGTGGCAAATCCGAATGCGGCATCCCTTTTCATAGCCACACACTGCATGCATTTTCCACAAAACTTTCACGTGCGTAATTGCACGTGTTGCGTTGTGGCGAAGCGTTTTTGATTTACCCTTAAAATGTTCACCAAAGTCAACATTTCCATGTAAGATCCATTTTTGGAAAAGAAAACGAAAGCAACTCGTCAGTATCATCAATATCATTACTTTTTTGGACAATAAAAATAATACAAATAAAAATATTTCGTTTTCAATTATGAAAAATCACCTATGCGTTACTTTTTTGGGATAGTATATGTTCTCTAGTTCCGATCCAACTCAAGATTTAAATTTTCTTTAAAAATTCGTGCCCTAATCCAATTTGACAGGATCCATTGTCATTTTTTAGATTGTGTGTACAGGTAGATATTACAAATAATTTCAATATGATTTTTTTTTAAGAACGATACTATTTTTACATTTGGCTACTTTCGAATGCCGTTCCTATGGTATGACGTCACATAGGGCAACCGTTTTGACATTACAATGTTTGCGTTGCTGCCACAACAGTCTTGGGCTAGTTCAAAACTTTTACGATATTTCTCTATGAGGTTTATAATTGCTAATTTTGTTCTCAAATTAAACAGGTATATTGAGATCTTGCTGTTACGAAAGTCACTATTTGGTATCTGTACGAGTTTTGTAATGTAAATTATGCCGGGAATCCTATCACCTAAGACTTTAACACCTCGCAATAGTTGCAGAGATTAGTACGAAAAAACAGAGTTCGCTCTTAAATTTCTAATAACTTACGGTCATGTTAAAATATTAATAATTAGTTGCATTTGTAAAATTTCCGGGATTAATTGTTATTCAACACCTTCGAATTTAAGCGTTTAAAACCTCTAGCTAACACATAATGAGATGAATTTGAAATGTCTACAGGTAAAAGCAATTTAGAAGTAACAATAAAACCTGTTAAATATGAGTAAAACCAGAATATCAAAATAATAAATACATTGGAATCTTCTTAACAGCAGAATGTATTCATTGTCATTCAGCATTGGCTAAATTCTAAAATATGAGTGAAGGTTTCACCAAATTCTAAAATATGAGTGAAGGTTTCACCAAATTGTAAAATATGTTACTTTTTCCTTAATCAACAACTACGTCAGAGGAATGTCCTCTTGTTCTTAAGTATGATTGAAATGCTGCCCTTTTATTCAGTTACGTACCATACATAGTTTTTCTAGTTGAAATGAACTGCAAATCAAATCTAGTGGGTACAGCTATATTCAGCCTGCCATAACAGAAGCAGTGATGTGGGTTAGACATGATTTCTGGTTCCCCAGTGATTGCTTTGAAATTATTTAAGACATATTTTGATATTTCTATCCTTACATACTTCCATTTCATTGTCCAACCAATTTTGAGTTGTTGTTTTTTTCCACTTCTCAACATTTCAACTTCTTTCATATGACTCTTTTGATCACATGTCCCCATCACACAAAATTGGTTAAAGGAATGATGTTAACATTTATTGTTAGAAGGCTCAAATGTATGACGACAGAAACTCTTGCCACTTAGTATACCTACTTTTATGTTCATACAAGTCTTCGATGTGTTGAGAACGTGTGTAATATAGGCCCAAATTCATTCCGATTTCAACATTTTAATTGTAGTTGTTTGATTTCTTTGATCAAGATGTTAATCATTGTATTGAACACTTTTTCCAATTTACATTAATGCCTTTGAATGAGTCAAAGAATACAAAATATATGAATTTGCAAATGTTTTATTTCAGTAAAACATTGGAATAGTTTCCATAATTTTGTTCATGAGATCATTTGGTCTAGCATCCCGCTTCACTGTTGGTGATAACAACTTCCCTGAAAATGAGAAGAAAAACTTTCTTTGTAACATATTAAAATTCAAAATTATCCTTGCCCAATCTTTATAAGAATTATTCCTTGCTGAAACTTATGATATGTATATGCCTTATCGTTTATCTATGTTCTGATACGAGCTTGATACTTTTCTTGATAATTAATTATAACCAATTTCTGTTGTAAGTAAGTAAAAAGATTTTCAAACAAGGTATATGAAATGTTCAACTAGATTTAGACTTAGAATATAGTTTAAGCAATATTAGAATATAGTTTAAGCAATATTTCGGTTTCGAATTTGAGTGGAAATAACCCTGGCAATGACCACAAAACATGCACTTACGCACAGTTTGCCTCGCAAGCGTTGTAGTAGGTTACACCATCAGCACCACAGACTGGGGCAATGTTAAAGGGACAGGCACACTCGTTAGCCGAAATGAATGCTGCAAATAGAATACTTTTCATTATGAATTGAAAATGGACCTTCAGGTTTATAGAATAAATGATAAATGATTTGCTTATATTCGATTTTGATTACATTTATATCATGCATAAAAATATAATTACAGTACGTTTAGATTGTGAAATAGGTTTTCTTCTCATAGCACAAAAATAGCTTTGTGATATGAATTGAAATATTCATGCAAATGAAGGCAATTTTGGAATTTTAGCATTCTTTTCAATTTTGTCTATCCTTGTCTAGCAATTCCTGTTTTTTTATAAACCAATTCTGACACAGTTGTTTACCGCTAAATTCGTGAGAAGGTTTATATCTAAAGATACAAGATAAACACTAACTTTGGTTACTTACCCACAGAGGCGATCAGAACAACGAGAAAAAGGGCAGCTTTCATGTTGGTAGTTTTACTTGTGTTGATCAAGTTATCCTTCAGTCAGTTTGCATCTCTTTTTATACAGTTTGGTTATTGATTAAAAGGTTATAAAATTGGTATGGAAATGTCGTTTGTATCACAGAGTTCTACTTCAAGTAGTTGGGACCCGACTGGTCGTCTCTCTATCAGTATAAAATAGTTCTGTATATCAATAAAAGTTATGTTAAGTCTTAAATCGTTCATATAAGTATCTGAGATCATGGATAATTATGGTACAAAGCTATTATTATCCCTCTTTATATAAATGTGCACAAATATCATAAAACGTCTCAATTCATTACATTTACCTCTTTGTTAAGCCCATAAATCGCAAAAGATAAGAAAGGTGGTTGTCATTGACTAAATGTATGATTTGAAAGTGTAACTTTCCAGAAAGCTGTACTGCTCAATTAGTTAGTTATCAGTATCCTTTTTCATAGTCACGTCTTTAAGAGTCCATCCCAAGTATGGTGGGTTGTTTTCTTGGAGAGTAAAATATCCGTTGTTTGTCAAAAGAGAACTGATTGTTGAATTGAATTGTTATCTTCTATAGTCATATTTTTTTTTTTATTCCATCAAAAGCATATATGATTGTTTATATATGGAGCATGTGGTACACTTTGTTATAAACATAGATAAATTGATAAATGACACAAATGTGAAATATTAGTGACATTCAAAGTAAGTAAATACATTGAGAATTTGTTGTGATATGTTAATGAAATAGCTTGTTAATGACTTTTACATTTGATTTTTTTGGAAATGTGCCAGCACATATAAAAATTAATATTATACAAGATATGGAAAAACACGAAAAGGTAGAAACTATTCTTTGATTTGCCATTTTAGATGTTGAAAACTATGAAGACAGTTTTAAGGATATACAACTTCTTTATTCGCTTTTACTGGCATTTAAACATAAAGTCTAATGACTTTGCTTCAAAATTGGTTATGAAGTTAAATTTCAGGTTTCATCCTCTGTACTGTCTTTATGAATTTGCATTCTCTCCTCCTACAGGAAAATCAGTCATAAGCATTAAACTCTTAATCACTTCAATTGCACCGTCCTGTATCAGCGTACAGTTCCTTCAAATACCATTATACGGATAAAATTATTCTGTTGTAGCAGGAATCGAGGATGCAATTGACCATGTGTGAATGAAATCACATTTCCTTTATGTTCTAACTTTTTTATCAAGTCTATGAAACATTTTACTAATTGCTCAAGTAACATACCCATAATTGTCCGATGACTGGATATAAAATGTTAATTAATATTTTATAGGAATCAGAAATAAATAGTGTAAAGAGTGAAGACAATGTTCTTTATGAGATGTAAAACATTGATTCTTAGGACTTGTTGGCTTGCAAACACAATTGTACAAGAAATCCAAGATTTTTAAAACACCAAACTGTGATTTGAGTTTGAAAATACATTTTATTCTAAAACAAGATCAGATGCCACAAATCAAAACTAATCTCTTTATCATACTGAAACATTTGCCATTTGTTTGACTTGTAGGAGTCTTTAAGCAATGTTGAAATATATGTTTTAAATTCTATTTAATTCAGCATGAATGAAATCGACAACCAAGTAGGAATGTCATGACGTCATATTGTACATGACAACGTTGCTCTTGCAACGCATTATCCGTTGAGTGTATGGCCTGAAGAGGATCCTTGAGCTGAAAGCGCTGGCCATATAAGTGGATTGTTTTTACTGCGTACTTCAAATATGTATATGGTTTAATCAGTAGGTATATATACCTATGCTGTAGGTATCAATAGTTATTCGATGCCTTGTCGTTTACTCTGGCAGAGATACTGATCATACTTTCAGATCAAATTGATGTACCATAACGAAATATTATAAACAAATATATAAATATACAATAACAAATACATATAATATACATAAGACATAATAATTATATATAAAAAATAAGATATAATTCAATTTTAACAATTCTGTGCGATCTCTAAATTTATATTCGGATGCCAAAGAAAATTTTAGATAAATCCTTGAACAGAAATATACAAATTTGCAACTTCACATTTTTATATATATCGAACACTAATGATAACGTTGATATGTGATCGAAACTATTTTTTTATATAGAATACATATCAAAATGAAAGTGTGCAAACAATTTCAACCTTGAATTTAAAAAAGAGTTGAAAATAACACGCATTTGATATTCTCTACTCAATGTGAATATATGGAATGGACGTTGAATGTAACTCGGGATGGTTGTAATGAATTCTATTCACGAGTTATAAGGTTTACTATGCACACTATGTGTCAGCACTGAGAACTTTTGAAAAGATGAATAACAATCTGGGAAAGCTGTGCAATAACTGCGCTATGCTACAGTGATTAAGTTAGTGAGTAAGTGAGAACTTATCATTTACAACGTTTTATTTAAAAGGAATACCTGTCAAATGAACTGTTTCATTGGATCAGAAGAGGGCATTAACTGAGGAAACCATGCTTCGGAAAGAAACTATGCTTCATATGGAAACCATGCTTCATGTGGAAATCATTCAGTAGTCCAAAGCATATTGCTGAGAACCTTTCAGCTAAATTGACATTTGAAAAAAAACCGCTTGGAAAAGCATGGCATGCATGTAAAGTGAGTCATATATATTTCATTATTTGAAGCAAGTATATTTTAACCTGATGAAAAGCTTTTATTACCTGATTTACCCATGTTGCACTCGTGAAATTCACATGAAAAAACGTTCTTTTAGTTTTACATTTTTCCCCTCATAGTTGTCACTAAACAAAAGAACACATCCAAAATATTTTGAATTCTGTAAAAACATTTTGACAAAATAAAATTTTTTGATTTTTTATCCTAATGTAACGAATTGAAACAATGAAAACATATCGCCCAAACGCAACTGAGGCATGTCAGTTTGAAATTTGTAACATTTCTTCGTTGTTTTCTCGATTCTGATTGGTTGAGTTGAAAAATTACCCTATGTTAAACGACAATGAATACCAGAAAATTCGCTGAGACGAATTACTGCTAATTGATACATTATGTTCTGTGTGTTTCTACATGAATAAACACACTTGACTTGACTTGATATATTATGTTCTCTAGTTACGGTCCAACTCAAGATTAAAATTTTCTTTAAAAATTCGTGCCCTAATCTAATTTGACAGGATCCATTGTCATTTTATAGATTGTGTGTACAGGTAGATATTACAAATAATTTTAATATGATTTATTTTCGAAGAACGATACTATTTTTACATTTGGCTTCTTTCGAATGCCGTTCCTATGGTATGACGTCACATAGGGCAACTGTTTTGACATCACAATGTTTGCGTTGCTGCCACAACGGTCTTGGGCTAGTTCAGAAGTTTTACATTTCTCTATGAGGTTTATAATTGCTGATTTTGTTCTCAAATTAAACAGGTATATTGATGATCTCGCTGTTACGAAAGTCACTATTTGGTTTTATCTGTACGAGTTTTGTAATGTAAATTATGCCGGGAATCCTATCACCTAAGACTTTAACACCTCGAGATTAGTACGAAAAAACAGAGTTCGCTCTTAAATTTCTAATAACTTACGGTCATGTTAAAATATAGATAATTAGTTGCATTTGCGTTTAAAACCTCTAGCTAACACATAATGAGATGAATTTGAAATTTTTACAGGTAAAAGTAATTCAGAAGTAACAATAAAACCTGAGTAAATATGAGTAAAACCAGAATATCAACAGTGGAATCTTGAGAACAGCAGAATGCATTCATTGTCATTCAGCATTGGCTAAATTCTAAAATATGAGTGAAGGTTTCACCAAATTGTAAAATATGTTACTTTTTCCTTAGTCAACAACTACGTCAGAGGAATGTCCTCTTGTTCTTAAGTATGATTGAAATGCTGCCCTTTTATTCAGTTACGTACCATACATAGTTTTTCTAGTTGAAATGAACTGCAAATCAAATCTAGTGGGTACAGCTATATTCAGCCTGCCATAACAGAAGCAGTCGTGATGTGGGTTATACATGATTTCTGGTTCCCCAGTGATTGCTTTGAAAATTATTTAAGACATATTTTGATATTTCTATCCTTACATACTTCTATTTCATTGTCAAACCAATCTTGAGTTTGGTTTTTTTTTCCACTTCTCAACATTTCAACTTCTTTCATATGACTCTTTTGATCACATGTCCCACCACACAATATAGGTTATAGGAATGATGTGCACATTTATTGTTAGAACGCTCAAATGTATGACGACAGAAACTCTTGCCACTAAGTAAACCTATTTTTATGTTCTCACAAGTCTTCGATGTGTTGAATACGTGTGTAATATAGGCCCAAATTCATTTCGATTTCAACATTTTAATTGTAGTTGTTTGATTTCATTGATCAAGATGTTAATCATTGTATTGAACACTTTTTCCAATTTCATTAATGCCTTTGAATGAGTCAAAGAATACAAAATATATGAATTTGCAAATGTTTTATTTCAGTAAAATATTGGAATAGTTTCCATAATTTTGTTCATGAGATCATTTGGTCTAGCATCCCGCTTCACTGTTGGTGATAACAACTTCCCTGAAAATGAGAAGAAAAACTTTCTTTGTAACATATTAAAATTCAAAATTATCCTTGCCCAATCTTTATAAGAATTATTCCTTGCTGAAACTTATGATATGTATATGCCTTATCGTTTATCTATGTTCTGATACGAGCTTGATACTTTTCTTGATAATTAATTATAACCAATTTCTGTTGTAAGTAAGTAAAAAGATTTTCAAACAAGATATATGAAATGTTCAACTAGATTTAGACTCAGAATATAGTTTAAGCAATATTTCGGTTTCGAATTTGAGTGGAAATCACCCCGGCAATAATCGCACTTCTTTTTAGAATGGCTCGGCCAATTTTCACGACCACAAAACATGCACTTACGCACAGTTTGCTTCGCATGCGTTGTAGTAGGTTACACCATCATTACCACAGACTGGGGCAATGTTAAAGGGACAGGCACACTCGTTAGCAGAAATGAATGCTGCAAATAGAAAATGGACCTTCAAGTTTATAGAATGAATGATAAATGATTTGCTTAGATTCGATTTTATATCATGCATAAAAAGATAATTACAGTACATTTAGATTGTGAAATAGGTTTTCTTCTCATAGCACCAAAAATAGCTTTGTGAAATGAATAAAAATATTCAGGCAAATCAAGTCGATTTTGGAATTTTAGCATTCTTTTCAATTATTTCTATCATTGTCTACCAAGTGCTATCTTTTATAAACCAATTTTCTTCTGACACAGTTGTGTTCCGCTAAATTCGTGAGAAGATTTGATCTATAGATACAGGATAAACAATAACTTTGGTTACTTACCCACAGAGGCGATCAGAACAACGAGAAAAAGGGCAGCTTTCATGTTGGTAGTATTACTTGTGTTGATCAAGTTATCCTTCAGTCAGTTTGCATCTCTTTTTATACAGTTTGTTACCAATTAAATGGTTATAAAATTGGTATGGAAATGTCGTTTGTATCACGGAGTTCTACTTCAAGTAGTTGGGACCCGATTGGTCGTCTCTCTATCAGTATAAAATAGTTCTGTATATCAATAACAGTTATGTTAAGTCTTAAATCGTCCATATAAGTATCTTAGATCAAGGACAGATATGGTACAAAGATATTACTACCCCTCTTTTTATTAGCGTGCACAAATATTATGAAACTTCTAAATTCATTACATTTAACTCTTTGTTAAGCTCATTAATCGCAAGACCTTGGAAAAGATAACTGCTAATTTATTAATTCATCAATATCCTTTTAAATACCCACGTCTTAAGGAGTCAAGCCTATGCAAGGTGGATTGCTAAATAGAGAGTAAAATATCCGTTGTTTGTCAGAATATGACGGAATGTGGAATTGAATTGTGATCGTTTATAGGCTTTTTTGTGTGTTTATTCCTTCAAAAGCATATACCGTATTTCCTCAAATAGACGCCGGGTCTCGTATAGAGGCCCTGGGTATGGCAGTTTTAAGTAAATACGCGCCGGGTCTCGAATACACGCCGGGTCTCACGCCGGGTGATGAGTTGATTACCTAATTAATGCTCCTGTAGTTGAATGCAAATAATGTATTCTTCCTCTATAGCGAAATTTCTTACTAAAAAATTAATACACGCCGGGGGTAAAGGGGTCTGACAAATACCCTGGCGTCTATTTGAGGAAATACGGTATGAAAATTTATAGTATATATATCGAGCATGTGGTATATTCTGTGACTACAGCACATATAAAATTAATATTATTCAAGATATGGGAAAACACGAAAAGGTAAAACAAATTCTTTGACAGCCATTTTAGAGGTTGTAAACTATAAAGACAATTTTAAGGATATACAACTTATTTATTTTGTTGTACTGACATTTAAACATAATGTCTGATGTATTTGCTTAAAAATTGTAGAACCTGCGAATTCAGTTTAAATCATTCTCATTTTTTGAAATGTTGGTTACAGTGCAAGACAACAAACAAACAACTTTCTTATTCTGAATTACCTTTCATCTGTTTTTATTTATACCGGTCATTGGTCTGAACAACAAAGATACAGTAATGCAGTGTAATAAGACTCATGGTTATGAAGTTCTATATAATTTAAGCAGGTTTCATCCTGCGCATTGCCTTAATAAATTTGTATGCTTTTCTCCTGCAGTAAAATCAGTCTAAATCTTAGTAGACAGAAAAAAACATTTTCGATACATTTTCTGTCGAAAATGGAATGCAAAGGGGATGATTTTTATCAATGATCTTCTGAATAACTCCGGTAAATTCATGTCTAATGATAATTTTGAAAATACGTACAAAGTAAAATCAAATTATATGGAATATTCTGTTAAAAACTCAATTAAAACCTTTTTCAAGCAAAATGGGATCAAACTGGAAGCTACCATGAAAATGGAAAACCGTTTCCAATCATACATTATAGATTTTTTTTACTACAACCGTAACTGGATGTCAAATATTTTACAAAGTTATTCTTAAAACAAACTTGATTCAAAATCAGCACTGCGAAAAATGTAAAATGAAATTGATACAAACTCTTGGCATCTTTATAACCGCATCCCATTTCGCTGCTCAAAAGATACAAACCTTCAATGGTTTCAATACAAACTTCTTCATCATTTTTTAGCAACAAACAACAGGCTTTTAAGATGCAATACATTGATACTAACTTATGCAGCTACTGTTCTGGTTTTTTAGAAACTATTACCCACCAACCTATGACTGAAGTAAGGTTACTCCTATTTGGCAAAAACTTGAAATCTGGCTAAATGACAAAATTGATGTCAATTTACACTACACGAAAGAAAAGATTCTATTCGGATTCCAACGTAAAAACAATGACCCAATCAACGTTATTCTCATCCTTTTTATATACATCATATTTAAACATAAAACTTCATCCAAAATGCCAAATTTTCAGTTTTTGTTAGAGGAGCTTAACAAGTACTATCAATTGACAAAATATTCTGCTCTTATAATTTCGAAAGTCGACGTCTTCTACAAATTCTGGTCGATATGTCATGTCCTGTTAAGTGATTGATGTGTTCTGTATACTGTTCGCATGTAGACATGTATCGGGTCTTAATATTTGTAAAAATGGAAAAAAATATTTAAAATCAAACTCTAAATCACCTCAATTGTACCGTCCTGCTCTATCAGCGTATTTTTATCAGCGTACAGTTCCTTCAAATACCCTGATATCCTGATAAAAATACGCTGAGATTGCAATTGTACATTACAAAACATTTGTATATCCTGACCGAGAATGAATGAAATCACATTACCTTTCTGTACTTACATCACATTGATAAAACATTTTACCAATTGATTAAGTAACATACCCATAATTGTCAGATAGTTAAAATTTAAAACGTTAATTAATCTTGACGGAAATCAGAAATAAATATTGTAGAGAAAGAAAACAATGTTAAGAATAATGAAATTCTTTATTTCTTTATGGGAGTAAAACATTGATTCTTAGGACTTGGGTGGCTTGCAAACACAATTGTACAAGATGTTTTAAAACAACAAACTGTGAATTAAGTTTGAAAATTCCTTATGTTTTTAATACAAAATCAGATTGCCAAAAATAAAAACTAATCTCTTTATCATACTGAAACATTTGCCATTTGCTTGACTAGTAGGAGTGTTTAAGATGATTTGAAATATAAATTTTTAATTTTATTTGAATAATCATTTTGAAATCGACAACCAAGGTAAACAAATTAGTTGGAAGAGCATGAAATGTATATGAAGTTTATGTGATCGGTTCACTGTTGAAGGGAAAACATGCGCATTTATTGATTTTCAAGTTCAGAAAAACAAACAAGGTTTATCCTTTTTACAAATGTGGGAGCGCATAAATACAATATTTACTTCCTTGAGGACAAAAACAAGATTTTCTATTTTACAGGATAATGCTGGCTTGATTTTGTTTTGTTATGACAGGAAAGTGGAAATAATCACTATTTATATGTATTAAATAAAATGATGATATCCCTTCAACAGAATTCTTTTGACGGATAAGCGCCATATTAAACATTTTCTGTATAAGCCCTATAAGCCAAATTTAAACCAGGAAGTTCAAAACATGTCAGTATCGATCAGCAGATATTCAACAGATTCATAAATTTCAACGCCTATGCTGTAGGTATCGATGGTTATCCTATGCTATTTTGTCGTTATCTATTTCGACCTAAATTAAAACAGTCATCTTGAATACTGATTATTAAAATGTTCATTTCTGGGGTAACTGTCTGGCGAAGATACTGACTATACATTCAGATAACTGACGAAATATTGAAACTAATACAATAGATAAAGATTATATATGAAAGCCTTCAATTTTAAAAATAGCGTTTGATCTCTCTGTTGATATTCTGTTTCTAATGTAAATTGAATTCCAACTTTTGTTTCAAAGAAAGTTTTGAGATAAATCTTTGAATAGAAGACCAAACAAACTCGCAACTTCACATTTTTATATCCATCGAACACTTTTGATAAAGTCAACATGTGACAGAAACTATTTTTTTATATAACATATATGTCAAAATGAAAAAGTAATGTTAAATTGTTAAACCCCAAAAGCAAAAACGCAAAAAAAAGCAACTTTGAATTTAAGAAAAGATGAAGAAGTTATATATGTTTGATATTATCTTTCTTAATATGAATCTATGGAATACATGTTAATGTCACTGGGGATGGTTCTAATGAGTTGTACTAATGGAATTTTAAGGTTAACAATGCATAGAATGTCCCAGCACTGAGCACTTCTGCAGATATAATTAACAACCTTGGATAGCTGTGCAATTACAGCGCTATACTACAGTGATAAAGTGGGTACCTCATATCAGAGGAGGGCATGTGTTTCAAAATCTACAGTTTTTTAGAAAACCATGCTTCATATCGAAACTTGTTTCATTTGGAAACCATGCTTCATATAGAAACCATGCGTCATATGGAAAATATGCTTTATTAGGAAACGACACTTCATATGAAATTTATTCAGTAGTTCCAAGCATATCGATGAAAACCCTCCATCAAATCAAACAACAAATTTGCTAACGAACGCCTCCTAAACGGCAACATTTTAATGTCAGGCAAACAACCAATATTTGAGCATTAGATTTCAAAAGCAGCTCTGTTCATATATTTATTTGCCAAGTTTGACCTAATCATCATGTTTTTAACGAATGCTAAAGAATCATCAATTTTTTATTATCAAAGTTGATTTATTTGTAGGAATCAGAAGCTACATGCAATATTTCAGGTAAAACAAGTTTTACTTATCCACCTCTACATGATTCGTAGGTGAAGCCCCACTTAAATCAAGCAAATATTGAAACATTTTAGATACCAAATATAATGTTAAACATTCTGACCACGTTTTCGAATTTCAAAATTAGATGATGATTATCATTATTATTATTATTATTATTATTATTATTATTATTATTATTATTATTATTATTATTATCATTATTATCTATTTATCTATGATTCATAATTACCATCTATATATTTAACTATATATGTATTTATACTTTCTCATATTCATAATATGTGCTCTGTGATGATGAAATTAGGTTAACTGCAATTTAGGGTAATAAAGTTCTTCTTTTTAATTTCTTCTATACTTGCTGTTGAAAAGAAAACATTGCAATCTTTGAAACGGATTTAACAAACAAACATGCAAAACATTTGGGGCAAAATTCATGTGCGAATGACTTGTCAATACTATATATATTTACAGACTCGAGGATGAAAACAAGTATTCAAATATAGAATTTTCCCATTAAAGAAAATATTGTGAGCTTCATCTTAATATGTTTAGTCCGCCGGATATTCCATTTGGCTAAAAATCATGACCATTTTGTACCAGGCCAATTGTTGTGTTTTTGTTTTCATTGATAAACAAGTTTGACCTTTCTTATGTGTATAAAAAATATTCTTCTTTAAGTGCGTTTTCTATTGGAAATCTTAGTCTATTTCTGTTATACTGGGTCATTCAACTTTGAATAAATTACAATTTTAACGGAATGATAAAGGAAATAAATGAAATAGAACACATTGTATAAAATTAAGAAACATATCTCTTGCTTCATTTAAGTACTATTTGGTTTTTAGATTCTGGATTGTTTCAGACACATGTTTTGAATTGATTAATTAACCAAACTTGAAAAAGATTTGAACATCTTGTTATTTCTGCCAAATATAATTTACATTTGATAGAAATGTGTTTAAACATAAATCATACATGTATATCAAAAGGAAAAAGTTAACCATATTTTCGAAACATATAAACCACAATTATATAAACAATCATTCATATATGAAACGTAAGTTAAGATAGTCACACACTATTGATAATACTTTTGTATACATCCATTGATTATATTATGTGAAAACAGTGTCACTTTAGATTTAGAGTCAGGGAATGTAAATAAGGCACATTCAATACAAGACAACATGGTTTTATTCGATTTACGGCTGTTTTGACTGCAACTGGTGTTCGTCATCTCATTTTATGAATCAAAGAAAACATTAACTGGAAGTGGGTCATAGTGTGATGTCAGTCATATAGATGTTAATTTCATTATCTTCAGACGACGTCAACTAGATGTCATGTCTCACAACTGTTATCATTTCTAACAAGACGATAGTCCTATTAGGCCTGTTTTTCTTTTCAAACTTTAAAAGAATTCGATATAATGACATTTTTTGTTGTTGAAAGAATACAAGAGGAGCACGAAAAATCGACGAGAATTCTATTCTTATACAGATAATTTCCTTATATTTACCATTCTTTTTACATAAAAAATTCACATTCATCAATATTTACCCCAAGTCACCTTTAACATCTGCTCTGGACATGGCAAGACAAAAACACCAATAAAGATGTTGACAATCCGTAACTATTGATTTCTCTTCCACAATCCTAACAAAAAAACTATGCCATCGTGGACTTTTCCTTCAACAGCAAATTACATCAAAGCCCCGAGTCATCAATATAGTACAGTACGAGAGGGTACAAGGACTTATTATCCCCACCCCCGCATCACCAGCCCTTCAGTAGGGACCTCATTAAACTGTCTCCCCTTGTTCCTGTCACACGTCCATCATTAGGGTCTTTAGGAACTCCAAGACTGTTTGCAGGCTTTGAAAGTTCACAAGACATCGATTTGAGGTTCGATAATTGATTTCCCTCGCCCGTTTTCGGAAAAGGGAACAAGAATCCATGCCCAGACCGTCCCCAAACTTCCTGAATCCCCCCCCCCCCCCCCATTTTTTTGCTTCAGACCCCCTCCCACGATACACAGACATGCCTTACTTCCAAGGACGAGGCAGACTGCTGTCCCTTATTCCTGACCTTAACCACCCCACCCCCCACCCTCGCTCCCTCTATTATCTAAACTCACTCCATTCTTCCCACGCTGACATGTCCAAAGTATGACATTAAGTGGTCACTTATTGATTCAAATGTTTGTTTAAAACAGTTTT